>CM031243.1:374836935-380259435 GCA_018340775.1 Taxus wallichiana var. yunnanensis
CTTTTGTGCCCGGTCTCATTTGAAATCTGTTGACGTGGGATACACTCTAGATCATTCAAATTCAAAATTTAGCGGGATTTGGTAGGTGAAAAGTAGGAAAACATATTTTTGGGAATTAATGAAAATATCTCGATTGCTCCAACCACCCAATTTGATGCGAGATCTCGCCCTTTTTTCTCCTACACACCATATAGACCTAGAGATACGGATTTGACATGTGCAGGTGGATTTATAGGTATTTATTGCTTGTTGGTGGTTGTGATTCAAAATCTAAGTTTTCCTTGCTTCTCTCCTCTCTCTCTCTCTCATCGATTCATCTATAAATGTAAGATCTCAACTTATTGTAAAGGATTGGACATTTTAGTTCCTATAATATTTGCTAAGGGTTCTCCATCTTTGTATTTTGAATTAAAGACCTCTAGATTTGGCTCTTGCATGTGATTATTGGCTTCATATGCCATTGTATTGAATTGTGCATCCTTGGAAGTAATAAAAACCTCATTTTATGTCTATTCTATACCTTGATGTGTTTATATTCTTCTTTCTTGCCTCCCTTTTACATTGCATGCTTGTTGTGTCACTTTAAATCCCTTGCAGCTCAATTTTCTTACCATGTTTCATGAAATCGAGCGGGGTGAATGCATTCTAGTTTGTGCTATGCATATTTTGCCTCCCTTTATGCTTTCTCCTTCATTTTTGCTCAAAATAGATAGTGTTCATACCACTTTTTTTGGTGCTATCACCTTTATTTAGTTTAGTTGTCAATTTTCATGTTATTATTCGTTATCCCTAACCCCTTGGCATTGTTAGCTTAAAGTTTTCCTTTCAACATTAGGATTAGTAGTAGTAGAAGTTTAAATAAGTAGAGGAATCATCCTTATCTGCAGCTCCGTCTTAAGTGCGCAAGGTCCCATAACTTGGAGATAGTCCCATTGCTAACTCAAATGACTCGGTTCTTCCAAATCCAAGACACGAGTGCTAGTTTGAGGAACCAACCGTTTTTGGCATCCCCGATGGGAAAAACATCAAAGCTTAAATTTCAGCATTTCTAAGTTTGGTGTGTAATTTAGCAATTTCTAGCCTTTGAAGGCTTGATCTAACACATCTTATGACTCCCTATATGCAAATCTCTGATTTTGTGATCCGAGTACCTTTCATGAGAAGAGTGCATATAAGACAAAGTGCCACAATTGAATAATCTTTCGAATATCTCTAGCTATCTTTGAGCAGAGTACGTAGTATAACTCCCATGTGCACATCTCCATATCTAGTGCGCCACTCTCATTCCACTCCTCCTTAGAATAGACCTATGCGCCCGCCATGGGTGTTACAATTGCCTCCTCCTCTGAGGAACTTTTCCAGTTTCTTTTGGATGTAGCCCTCTCAATCTCAATGCACAACATGATATGCCAACAACCATGCTCAAGAGCATTCCATACTTCATTGGTGAGAACCAAGTCACCCTTGTTGAGTACATTCAATACGTAGCCAACATATCTCTGTGTATCTGATCATGCATGATGATGTAGCATTCAGGCTACTTACGGCCTCATTCAAGAGTAAAACACTCGGTGGTACTATGGCACGATACTGCATCTTTGCCACCTTAGATGATCTTGGAACAAATCTATACGACTATTTTAAAGATAAATAAGATCATCTATCATTGGTGGAACAACTGAATACAAAAAGAGGGCATCCAATGAGAAGATGATTGATTTCATTAGATTCCAGAAGACTTGGGAAAAAAATATGCAAGTGGTAATGCCTACAACCCAACATGTTTTCTTGTATTATCTAAGGGATTTGAATAGTGACATATTAGTCATGATTCAATCCATGGGAGGAAGGAATTTACCTACTACTTACAACATCACCATAAGGGCATAGAGTAGTCTCATCCAGGTGGGAAAGTTGGCTCTAGACCACCTATTCCTTTTTTCCAAAGATGTCTCCATCGCCCCATCCTTGTATTTCCCTTGTTCTTGTGCAGAGAGCGCAACTAGTGGCATCTACATCATACTCTCCCGTGCAACAAAAAGAAGATGAAGAGATGAAGGCCCTAATTAGAAACTTGTCCAATAAGGTCATATCTTTAGAAAAATAACAGGCACAAGCCTTCAAAAATAATTCTAATCAAGATCATAATCAGAAAAATCATCCTTGGTGAAATCAATATGGAAATCAAAGATATGGGAAGAACCAGAAAAATGACAGATGGCATGCCAACGTGCATCTTCCTTGCAAGTTTTCCTCTAGTGCAAACTCTTCAAGCATCCCAAGACAAGTCAAGCACTATTTCTAGTTCAAAAAACATGGCTCAAGATTCAAAATGGTGGTTTCCTTGCAGTATGCCTCACAGTGAATATCAATATGCCAATGCCATGCATGCATAGGCCTATATGATCTTGAATGCTTCTAATTGTGAGCCTTCCATAAGTGCGAGATGAGCTTGAAAACCAAGAGAAAACAAAAGCCCCTCAAGGGCTAACTTAATATTATTTGGCACTAAAGACTTATGTGCAATCAATCAAGCTGCAGATGATACAAAAAGACCACGTACCTCGGTTGTTGAAAACACAAGGGACAAGAAGAGAATGGTTGAATCTGGTGTGTAAGTCTCAATTCCCACAACAAAGGGTGATCCTCAAAAGTAAGTGGATGCAACTAAGGCAGCCAACAAGTAAAGGCATGAAAGTTCTGTGCATGATGTCTCATGCAAAGCTCCTATTGAAACAATGTGTGCCCCTCCTTTGGTAGGTCAAGCCTCTATGTCGGCTAAGGTCCCTTCCTCTCGCACTTTGAACAATCAAGAAGAGATCCTACTATGCACCAAATGCATAAGTCAATGGGCCTTCCATTCAACATTGTGGACTAGATGAAGAAGAAAAATATAAATGTCACAATGTGGGATGCACCGCCATCCCATCTTAAGCAACTTGCTACATGAAGCTTTGGCCCAACTTCTGCACGCTGATTCAACTGTTCTCACAAAAAACATGCCGTTGTCAACATCTATCAACAAAAAGGATAAACAAGTAAGTAAGGTGGTCAAAATCCCACCCTTCTACATGTCCTTGATCATAGGCAAACATATTATGCACAATTTTATGATTGACTTGGGCGCTAGTACTTTTGTCATGCCTAAGAAAATTGTTGGTGTCCTAGGTCTTAAGTACAACCCCTTAACAAAAGGAGTCTTGCAGCTTGATGGTTAAACTATTACTACTTTGGGAATCATTAAGGATCTTGAGTTAACCCTCCATATATGTCCAAGCCTCACCATAACTCAAGATGTGTCAATCATTGACCTACCTCCTTTGTTTGCCTTGTGTCTGTCAAGGGATTTTACTATAAAATTGGGTGGTTACTTGTCTTCTGATTAGTCTCATATGTTACTCAAGACAAGGTATGGTGCCCAGTTTACCATACAAGTTGAGCCAACATTTTCTTATCATGTTGAGTCATATGACCCATCCCTCTCCAAGCCAATTGCTTAATCCAAGAAGAGCAAGTTTCATTTTCTAAAGAGCAACATGTTCCACCTCATGTTCCTGACTTAGTGCTATATGAGTGGGCAAAGAAGAACCATAAATTTGATCCATATGCTTAGGAGCTCGAAGATTTTGAAATAGGGCTTGGGACATATTACATCCTTGAAGAAGAATTTATGCTTCCATGCACACTCAAACAAAATGAAGAAAACATGGATTTAGGGAAGTTATACTTTAATGGATCTCGAAGAAGAAATGACACAGCGCAGTAATGTTATCATCTCTCCCAAGTATGAGAAATTATTTTTCACACATAAACTGTAGTTTGCGTGCTCAAAAAATTTGGCAAAGTATGAGGCATTGGTGCATGGTCTTCTTATTATAGAGAAGAAAAAAATTAAGGCATTGTAGATCTTTGGGGAAACAGAAATGGTTATCCACTAGGTCACCAACAAGTGCGTGACAAAGAATAAGCTTTTGAAAGCTTATAAACATAGATTTTGGGACCTCCTTGAGAGCTTTGATGCTCTGAATCTGCAAGTGGTGCTACACAAGATGAACAAATAAGCTGATCAAATGGCTGAACTTGGTTTACATTTATCCCTAGCTAAAGACTTTGTCAAAGGAAACACGTAACACATCAAAATGTTGATTAGGCCATCCATTCTAGATAACAACACTTGCTAGTAAGTATTTTGACAGTGACACACATATCATCCAATTCATTCAGAATGAAGCTTAGTTCTCTTCAAGTGTGTAAGTTTACTTGCATGAAAACTATGGTGATCAAGTGGTTCAGCTGAAGACAAACAAGTTGCCTAAATGGTTGGTCACCTTAGAGAACATATTTTTCCCTGATGATGAGTTCAAGGGTGAAGGAAAAAATATGTGTGTGACACAATAAGAATGTACACCAGTTATTATTGCATGCGAGAAAGAGTTGTTGCTCAGTAAAGCTTGCACCCATGAAGAAAAGAAGGCCTTTATCTCTCTTTGTCGAAATACAATGATATATTTTCATGGGAGTGTGAAGACCTAAAGGGATTTGATCTAGGTGTTTCTCAACACTCCATTGGCCTTGATCCAGTTCGAGCCCATTAGAAAAAAACAATGACTAGTCAATCCAAAAATAGAGCCCCTAACATGAGGAAAGAGTTGTCTAAACTCATTGAGGTGAAGAGATTTTTTCCGATTAAATACTCTACTTGGGTCGCTAATATTGTTCCGGTCTTGTGCAATAAGAATGGTGAAATCTGATCTGCATTGGTTTTAGGGATCTCAATAGGGCATCCCTTAAGGACCATTATCCTTTTCCTTTAATGGAGAATATTTATAGATCGTGGCTAGCGCACAAAGATTCTCAATCTTTGTATGGGTACTCTTGCTTCAATTAGATCCTAGTCAAGGAAGATGATCAATTCAAAAAAACATTTAACCCTAAGTGGGGAAATATGCATATCATAATATACCCTTTGGCACATCAAACATAGGCACGACCTTTCAAGCGCATCATGGACATTGCCTTCAAAGGATACATCAATGATTTCATTTTGGTTTATCTAAATGACATAATTATCTTCTCGAAGTATATATGAGATCACATGGTGCATCCGGAGAAATTCTTCGAGAGATGCAAAAGTTTAGGATATATCTTAATCCCAAGAAGTGTAATTTTGATGTGATGCGGAAAGCAAGCTAATAGGCCATGTGGTTTCAAAGGATGGTATCGCAATTGATCCTGAGCACGTTTCAACCATCCTGGCTCTTTCCCTACCGACACACAAGAAATCCTTGCAGTCCTTCCTCGGGAAAATCAACTTTGTTAGGTGCTTCATTCCTAACTTTTTAGGACTGGTAAGACCCATTACCCTCATCCTCAAAAAGGACACAACCTTTAAATGGGAAATAGAAGGAAGAGAGGGCTTCAAAAAAATCAAGAAAGAAATCACTTGCATGCCAACACTCATCAATCCCAACTATTCAAAGGATTTCATCCTTTATGCTTATGTTTCCGATTCAAGTCTTGTTGTTGTCCTGAAACAATAAAATAAAAAATAATTGGAGTAGTCAGTGGATTTCTTTAGCTAAACATTAAAGGATTACGAGTTGAAATATAGTCACATGGAGAAACAAGCCTACACCATCATGCACATGCTCAAGAAATTCAAAAATATGCTCACTACAAATCACATCAAGGTGCTAATTTCCCACTCAAGTGTTAGAGACTTCATCATGGGAGTCAAAATCAATGAGAAGAGAGAGCGATGAGTGACTAAAATCATGGAGTATGATGTGACTATAAAATCCAAAAAGATGGTTAGAGGCGGTGTACTTTGCAAACAACTTGTCGTGACCACACAGAGTGAACACGAGACTTAATTGTTTCTAGATGATGTGTAGAGCCTAAACCAAATGAAGCCCCACGGCACGTGTAGATGGATGAAGGACATGATTAAATTTCACTCGAGGGCACATACCCTCCTAGTCCGAACAAAGAAAAAAAAAAGACATCTAAGGCTACAATCTATTCCATATGTTCTAAATGATAGTCTTCTCTTCAAAAATAATTTGGATGTCATGTTGTTGAGGTGTATTGATGGTACACAAACTAAAAAGGTGTTATCAAAATTTCATGATGGATTCTCTGGTGGAAATACTCTACCAAGAATACAATGATGAAGAACGTTAAGGTAGGATAATTATAGACTACCCTGTTCACAGATGCACACAAGTGGGTCATCAAATGCAAAGAATGCACTTTATTTGTAAGAAAGAAGAAATTGGAAATGCTTCCCCTCTGACCAATCCAAACAGATCAGACTTTTGCACAATGTGGTATTGACTTCGTAGGCATGATAAACCCTCCTTCAACTCTTTGGCCATAGATGGGTGTTTACAACCACAAATTACTTCACTAGATGGATAGAAGCTATCGCGCTCAAGGAATAAATTTACTCGGTCATCCTATACTTTCTTGAGGGACTCGTTACAAGGCTTGGCATTCCTCGATAATGCAAAATCCTTCCTTGGTGCCAAAATCTTTGATTGGGTGCTAATCCTTGGAATATATTTGAAGAATTCTTCCAATTATTACCCTCGGGGAAATGACTTGGCTGAGTCTACAAACATGAACCTGATCATAATCATGAACTAAAAATGAATATTAGCTAGAGATAGTGGCACACAAGGTATCATGCATGTTATGCGTAGACATAATCATGATGAAGAAGGAAATAGGTACCTCGATTTACAATTTGGTCTATGGTAAGGAATCTAATCTTCCCTTATCTCTTGAATTACCTTCATTAGAGCTTGCCCAACAGTTAGTGTTTGAGGATGTGGACCAAAGAAGAATCAGAATCGCAGAGCTGGTTGAACTTGAAGAATCAAGGAAATCTGCCATGATCAAGCTAGAACAACATCATCAATCAACAAAAAAGTGGTTTGATAGAAAGGATAGGCCTTAAGATTTCAAAGTTAGGGACTTGGTCTTAAAATGGGATGTTGACAGAGCTAAACCAAGACACCATTCAATGTTCGATACACTTTAGAGTGGCCCATATGTTATCAGTTCTTGAGGAGGATAACTATTTTGAGTTATCTCATCTTGATGGAGGTGCGCTTTCAATCCCAATCAATGGGATCTATCTCAAACCATTCCATTAAGTTTTTGCATCATTATATATATATTAGAGTAGTTTTAATTCCTCCAAGTGCGTTGTGCGCACATTGTCTTGTTTGTACATATTTCTTTCCTCTCGCTTACTTCTTGTGTGCAATCTTTTATTGCTTCCATAATACCAGTCATCTTCTAACAATCTTCAACATTTTTACAAAATTCAAGCAGATTCTAGAACATGTTTTAAAGTGGCTTTAAAAGCAGTTTTTCAAGATCACATATCAAAATTTCATATTTCAAACAGACTCCATGCCCAATGGATACTTCAGGCCACTGATCTCTTTCATCTAGCAGGTAGATGGTCCTGAAAGTCACCAAATTGTTATCCGGAGTAACTCCCGAGTTATTTGGACAACTTAAACCCCATTTTGGCTATGAGGATTCTACATTGTAGGTTGTGCACACTTCATTTGCTCCTTTAGAAGATTGCCTTAGCTATAGATTCTTCACACGCTCTTGTGCACTCCTCCTTACTGCGCTTCCTATCTTCCTTTCTCCCTTCCCTCTATTTTTTTTTTTTTTTTTCCCTCACATGCACCCTCTCGTGCATCCACCTTCTTCCTAGTAGTTCGTGTATCCTCCGCGTGTGGATAAGACCTACTTCTAAGATTAGTTAAGTCCCCGACATTCCTTGTGTGCCCCTTTCCTTGTTGTCGCACATTACTTTGTAATATTTGCACCTTCACCATGTGTTCCTCAAACAAGTGTTTCTATCGTTCCTCCCATGCGTGTTACCTTTATACGTGCCCTCCCTCTATTTTCCTCCCTCACCTCACTCTTCCGTGTGCATGCCTTTACGCCTTCTTATGTGCCCTTCTATGCCACATGAAATCATCGGACATTGAGTGTGTTACGCGTAACCAATCAAAGTGTGTCAATAGGGCACCGAATCTAGATAACAAAACAATGTGTTACACGTGGTAGAAATGACAAAATGAATCAAAAGTTGGCCAATCTTCTAGTTAATCAACATGTGCCATGTGTCATTGCATGTCTAGTTTACACTACAGATCGTCTGATAGTCATAAATTCTGCTCCATTGCTCAGATCCTCGTGTGCCCAGTCTCATTTTAAAGTTGTTGAAGTGGGCTACACTCTAGATCATTCAAATTCAAAATTCAATGGGATTTGGTAGGTGAGAAGTAGGAAAACATCTTTATAGGTATTAAAGAAAAGATCGATTGCTCCAACCACCCGATTTGATGCGAGATCTCGCCCCTTTTTTCTCCTACACACCATAGACACTGGAAATGCACATTTGACAGATTACAGGTGGATTTATAGGCATTTATTGGTTGTTGTTGGTGGTTGTGATTCAAAATTTGAGTTTTCCCTCCTCCTCTCTCTCTCTCTCTCTCTCATCAATTCATCTATAAATGCAAGAGCTCACTCATTGTAAAGGGTTTGACATTTTGGATCTTCTATCATTTGTTAAGGGTTCTCCATCTTTGTATTTTGAGTTGCAAACCTCTAGATCTAGATCTTGCATGTGGATATCAGCCTCATACACCATTGTAACAGACTGTGCATCCTTAGAAGTAATAAAAGCATCATTTTGTGGCTATTCTTTTCCTTGACGTGTTTCTATTCTTCTTTCTTGCCTCCCTTTTACATTGTGTGCTTGTTGTGTCACTTTAAATCCCTTGCAACTCCATTTTCTTATCGTGTTTCATGAAATTGAGTGGGTGAATGCATTCTAGTCTATTCTACACGTGCTTGACCTCCCTTTATGCTTTCTCCTTCGTTTTATCTCAAAATAGATAGTGTTCATCCCACTTTTTCTAGTGTTATCACCTCGATTTAGTTTAGTTTTTCATTTTCATTTTATTCTTCTATCCCTGGTCCCTTAGCATTGTTAGCTTAGGTTTTCCTTTCAACATTAGGAGTAACAATAGTAGTAGAAATAGGTAGAGGAACCGGCCTTCTCCGAAGGTCCGTCTCAAGCACGCAAGGTCCCACAACTTGGAGATGGTCCCATTGTGACTGAAATGAATCGGTTCTTCTATATCCTAGACACGGGAGCTATTTCGAGGAACCAACATGTACTATTGAAATGATTATCTTGTAGCCAAAATTTATGCTATTTTGTGATCCATTTCTATTTATTCTTTTTGTAGCGCTTGAGTAATAAGAGCTCCACTCAAAGATACATACATCATAGGAGACTAATAAATCAATACATTCAAAGGGGATTATCTTGGGTGATCACAACCTCCGTATATTTATGCCTTAGAGGAGGAGAAGGGGATCTATCATAATAATGTGTGTCAAAAGTTATAATTCCTTCTTCTTCAAGCATAAATTTTCTGATCCAACGCATAACAATCATTCTAAAAATGTCCATCAATGTGGTCTAAGTTACAATAAGGTTAGCCTTTTTCTTTCTCTATCCAATGAATATGGTGATGATCATTAGACGGTAATCAAATCAAACACTTATCAAATGGACTAAGCACAATAATGTGTGGATGATCAAGATATTTTTTCAAATTGAAATGGTTTTTTCTTTGGAGGAGGAGAAGGTCATGTAGGGATCTTAGGTTAATTGTAATATTATATGAAGCATTTCCATAATATAAAACATTAACTTGTCTAGAAGTATAATATGAATCATTCATAACATTAGGGCTAGGCTTCACATATGGATGGAGAATATGATCATGTGAAGTTGTAAAGACATGTGGGGGACCAACTTCTCACTCCAAATATTTAGCATAATAGCATAGATATGTGAAACAATCACATGTATCATAAATAAATTTCTCTTTAATAGGAAAAATGAGGCTACAAGACAAGATATATTGCACTTCTAAATCAATAGGCTTGTAGATTAATTTATACATACTTTTCTTAAGGCATAAAATATAGTCAACAACTAGCTCATATTTTCCTTGATGTAAGGTGAGAAAATTCTTATAATTTACTTTAGGGCCTTTATTTTCAATAAGATGTATAAGAATATACTCTTTGAGTTCTAAAAAGTTCATAAAGATCCATTTGGAAGATGATCGAACCAATACATTGCATCACCCTTGAGGATTTTAAGGAAATTTGTTAGTGGTGACCTATCATTGTTGTAAGAATTCATAACAAGTATATAGTACTTAAGGTGAAGATAGGAATTGAAATTCCCATCAAACAACTTAAACTTAGGCACGATAAAGCTTCTATGGAAAGTAATGAAAGATCTTATGTGGTATTGGGTTACCACATAGAGCATTAGAGTCACTCTAAGCATAATACGATTTTTTCTAGGGTTAAAGTGTGTACATTGTGCTGCAGATCACCTACAACATGCATCAAGGGTAGGACCTCTTGAGGAGGTATATCACACATATTAAAAGATTCATTCAAATTTTGTACTTTACATTTAAAAATAGCCATAGGAACATAATTATAGTTACATGAAGTATGACATAGCTCATCATTCTAGGAACTTTTTTCACCCTAATTAAAACTCTAAATGATTTATTGATGTACAACCAATAAGAAGGATGAAATGGCTTTTAACAAGTAGATTATTCTCGATTAATTAACTTCCAACATTAATCATTCACAATTAGAATAATACATTCATGATTGAAACGATGGAAATGATTTATAAATGATAAGTAATTGCTTAAATACACAAGAGGATATATATAATTAGGTGTACATAATAAAAAAATGATGATCTAGATGTGAAAAATAGTGGAACAAGATGATCAAGAATAGTAGATGCTTTGGTGAAAGTTTTGAAACTACAAATTCAACAGGCCAAGATTGTACAACTGTTGTATGTTCCATACTTGATTGATACGATCCTAGCCTAGAAATGTATGGTCTTGAATCGTTTAACAAAATATACCTAAAAAGTTTAAAGTGATTCACTTTTATAGCAGTAATGGTCTTCAATTAAAATTTTGAAATTGTAAGCTTAATAGGGTCATGCTTTTACAATAGTTGTATGGTCCATACTTGATATATACAATTCTAACCTTGAACTATATAGTATTGGACCCTTTAATAGCTTAGACATGTAACTTTTTATGTGATTCACTTTCTTGGTAATGGTCTTCATTATATGTAACTCTTTCTTACACAACCTCAAGATGACCTCTGATAACCTACAACAAAGTGAAAACCCTAGAACTTGTATAACCCTTCATTAGAGCATTATCAAATCAAAAGGATAAAACATGTGTGTGTGGTGAGTTATAACGTGATAATGACTTAATTTTATATCCTTATATATAGGTGAAACATTCTAATAATGTCGGCCCTATGAAAATGAAATGACCCAAATAATATTTTGAAATTAAAATCAAAGTCAATGAATGTGAAGAGGCGAAATCGCATACAAGTTGGCCAAGATTGGACCTCACATTTTGACCCTTCCCTACATTTTTGCACTTGAGACATAAAAACAAAAATATTTTTTTCATGAATAATAAAGGTTCTCTACTACTTTGATCAAATAACATTATTAGAATTTATGAAATAACATAGTGTAAAGATATACAAGTTGTAGAAGAGCTAGAGAGATGAGGTGATTGGATTTTGAATATGATAATTTTCTAAGCAAGGGAGCATGGTCAAACTTGGCATTGCATGAAGAAAATTTGTCAAATTTTAGTGTCTACATTTTCTCCCCTTTAATTATGTAATTGAAAATTTCATGCTTAAATGAAACACATACCTGAGTGTGCACACACACTTTTACTTCACTCTAAATTGGTTCTCTAATGTGTTGGTGTTGGAATGTTCCATGATGAAACCCATAACACATATTTTAGTCAATTTCTATGATAGAAATTGAACTTTAAATTATAATGCATGTAACTTTTAACTTTGCAAAAATGTATGTAAAGAGATGCAAAACATGGAAGGAATGCATGTGTTTGTTTTGCATAAGGATGAGCTCTCGTTTCATGCTATGTCATTGAAAGTTGGAGTTGTTGAATTTCAAAAGAATTGGGGGTGATTAGTCCCCAAATGTGAGACAAAGGAGATGTTTGAGTATTGAGTATCAAAGATTACGAGAAGAGGAGCCAAAATGCCCCCATTTTTAAAAATTTGTAGAGAGGAAGGTATAAAATATGAAAAATTTAGCTACTTCGACGCCTTTCCCATTTAGGAATCTAGTGAGAGAAGTGGAAAGATTAGTCTAAGAATAACCTTGCCACTTCAAAGTTTTCAACTAACCCAGAGGCCACAAAGTGTTGTAGATGGATCTAGGCCCAATTTGTACCAATTTGAAAAATCAGACCTTGGAAGGAATGGACATTGCCATGCCCTCATAAGGTGTTATTGTTGCTTGAACCCGATCATGTATAATTTTTAATAATAAGGGAAGAGGGATTCCCATGCCCCCAAACTCTTTTTTTGTAAGTAAATCTAAATAATGTCATGAAGAAGGAATGAACTACTCATACTCTTATAACTTTTTTATTAGATTAGGTAAAAAGTAGGGATGGGCCCAGAGGCCTTACAAAAGAGAATACATCATGAAAGCACACAAAAAGATGCAAAAAAAGAGATAGGACCAAAAAGAGTTAAACAAGCTTAACTCCACAAAAGGGAGGTCCAAAATACCATCCATAGATAGAGAAAACAAAATAGTTTGCTACCAAACCAGAACAGTTCGCCAAAAGACAACAAGAAGTTCAAACATAGAAACAAAGAAAACTAGTTTATATTTTGACATTTGGGGGATTTTCCAAAGTGCTAGCAGGATCCTCTTGGTTGTGCTCGTGCTCCAGCTCCTTTGAGTCTTCCCTCCATCATCTTCATCCTCGGAGCTGCTAATACAAAGTTGGAATCTCCTTTTCTTCAGACCCTCTTCCACATCCTCCAACCTAACCGCATATCTTTCACCAACTTGTCCAACTCTCGTGAATTCCCCCTTATGTTCCTTCGAGTCATACAGATCTACTTTGTGGCCTCAATACTATCTATCATCCCTTGCCTCATGTCAGAATTTTCTTCTTCCATAACCTCCATGACCACCTCCAACTACGCATTTTTTCTTGAAGTCCTCGTAGTTCGACCCTCATCCACCACACTTTTACCTTTCCCTTTGGAGGGACAAACATCACCTTTATCTTTCATGAACCTATTATAAGGGTCATCCTCCTCCCTAGCTTTGTTATTGGGCTCCTTGCTCGCATGCGATCGGTAAGGCACTCGGCCATGGTGATAACATCGTCCTCCTTATTTGGGGCCACCATATTGGCAGAATAGGTTTACCATTCAGTGCATGAAGGAGGATGTAACCTTCGTGAATGGGGTATTCCACCTTCCTCCGTGGATATTCCTCGTAGAGGCCGGAAAGAGATATATGAAAAAATGGGATAATCATCATAATTTTGTGCATGAACATGTTCAACAAAGACAAATGGTGTGTATATATCTTGCAATACTTGCCTTCGAGAGTAATATACTTCATAATATGAAGACATACCTCTTTTCAAACCCTTAGTATACATGACCGACAAAGCCATCCGTGAAATAATGGAATTTTCCCTTGCCAACGAAGAAAGTGTTGATTTCATGCTCCCTATGATTCCTATCCTTGAAAATCTTGAGACCCTTCATCTCCATTTCGGTGACTTGGGAAATGGAATAATTTGTAATCTCCAACTCCATACCCCAAACCAAAAACTTACCTTCAACCCACGTGGTACCAAAATACTTGGTGAGAGAGGATCATGCCCATGTAACTTGGTAATGTACTTTCTAAAACCCCAATTATGAGCATATGCCACATACAAGGATTATTGATAATACTCCCATGGCTCGAAGGCTTGAATCTAACTCTATTTCCCCATGATGTATTTTTACACCTCTAAATCCAAAATAGTCACCCGTTAAACTTTTACACCTCTAAAGAAAAACCAGACGCACACTACAATTGTTAAACTTAAGTTGGAATATATTTGCAATGAAACCACAAGACTCAAATTTTCTTCCTTAATAATCATGAAAAATAAAGTCACCCGTGTGAGGAAAAATAAAATCATCATGATCCGTCATATTGGATGATATCATTAATAGAAGAGGGAATTACATCACCTTTCAACCAAACTTTAAAATCATGACTATACACCCCTAAGTTTGCGAGCTTGTCAGCACATTTATTACCAAGATGGGGGTATGATTGATATTAAACGTTTCAAAAGCTTTAAGATGTTCCTTAACATCTTGAAGAATATTTCCCAAGGTCTAATTTTGAATACGATTCCTATTGAGAACATTAACAATGAGAAGAGATTCACCCTCAATTTGAATGTGTTTAATCCCCTTTTCCCTATCTAATTTAACACCCCATAACAAGGCTCTAGCCTCCGCCACATTATTACTTTGAATTCCCAAAGGACCAACATAAGCTAGGAGCTATTCCCCCTCATGGCTTCCGATGATACCCCCACTAGATTGGCCTCGATTACCTTTTGACACACCATCAAAGTTCAATTTGAAACTGTTCCCATCTGGTTTGAAGCTTGATATGAACTATGTTTTTGTATTTGTAGCTATGTGAAAATATTATAAGTGACATGTATAATTTTTAGAAGATGAAAAATTGAGTGAATTTGCCTTCTTTCTAGGAACATATAAAAATGTTCAAGATTGTACCATAGTCATAAATGTACTATATGGTTTTGACCTTGTTTGAATTTTTCCACGTTGCAGTATCTGTGACCTTTATAAGGATTTGAATCATGTAAAAAAATTGTTCCCATATTTTGTAACCTATATGTAATTATATAGATAACTAGATGAATTTCCCCTCTTATGAGGTGCATGTGATAAAGCATTTGAATGTGTGGCTCAAAAGAATAGATGTGTACCCATGTACCATATGTCTGATAATCTACATAAAGGCTAGAATGGTGACCACCTTTGAGAACCTATAATTGTAAAAGGGGTTGTGCATGGTGGCAACCATGGCGTGGAGAAAAAACATGCAAGAAGCAAAAAAAAGGAATACACATGTAAAAAAATAGTAACAACATAGAAAAGTGCCAATCATGTCATACTCCATAGTAGGAAAAGTATAGAAACATCATAACAACATAAAACATGTCAAAATAAGTAGTAGAAATAGTAGTGTAAATTCAAGTAAGCCATAAAGTATAGAAACAAGTCATATATAGACATAGAGCCAAAAACATATGACACCCACAATGTCATAAGACAATCATAGTATGAGACACAATGTGACACATGTATAAAAGCATGTGCATACATGTAATATATGCATGGATCCATAAACATGGGACACCTACAAAGTGTTACAAGACAAGCAAGGCACTTAGGCCATATCAAGAAAACACACATTGTATTGTAATCATGCAAGACAATCAAGTCAAATAATGTAGTGAGTAAGCAAGGAATAAACTCATATAAACAAGTAATGTCAATAGTATATGAAATACGTATAGAATGAAATAATAGTGACAAGGAAAACAAGATAGGGTAGTGTTGCATAAGACACGTGTTAGTCATGTTAACCTAATAGGTAGCAATAAACACTATGTATGTAATCAAGCATGATGAGGAAGGTGTAAAGTAACATATAATGAAATAAAAGCACTTGTATAACATGGAGGGATGTCCCCAAAATAGTATTGTAAGGAACCAAATTGACTCCTATCATCATGTAACAATTTGTGAATGTCATGCATCAAGCTCAAGATGCTACATGAACATGTGTGTGTAAAAATTGGATATGTTATCAATTAAATCAATGTGACAAACAACATGTATAAAGTAAGAATCTAGCCAAGAAAACTAGAACATGTCCTGATTTTGTAATTTTTTCATATTTGAATGTTTTTTATTTTATGTGATTATTTGAATGTTTCTATAGAGTTTAAAAAAAAAAAGCTATGCATAAAAATGGGGGTAGCACCATAGCTACCCAATGAGATCCTCATGAAGAGGCATATTGGTCATAAAAGAGATCATCTATGTTAGGGTTAAATTCAATGATATCTAAGGGAGTAAGACCCTAGGTGGAGTAATATATGTTCTAGTTTCCACACTTGTTACAACTTGTGTCTAAGATTGTCAATGAATAATAGGTATGCTAATGGATTCATGAAGACATGGTCATTTGTTGGATGCAATTATATCAAGTGAATAGGATTGTTTCAAGAGTGGAGGTTCTTTCAGAAGAATTGTGATAACTCCATTAACCTTTAACATAGTAATGTTAGCAATGATGACCTTATAATGATTAGTGGCATGTCTATATATGAAATGATAGTCACAAAATGGGTTACACAAGAACCGAGATAACCTAGTAGCCTATCGATGCCATGTAGATGGTAAAGTAAGTAACTTAAGATCCAAAAGGGCAAATAGTAATTGTTGTGGGGTATCAAAAGGTGTTAGAATAGTGATATAACTAATAACTGGTATATGATCAAGTGTACTAATAACATGTAAGGGATCAATGCTACCTAGAAAACTGTATCGTGAGAATCCAAGGTAATGGAGGAAAAAATATCATGTGTAACATATTTGAGTCAATAATGTCCAGGACTAGAAGATAAAAAAAGGAATGAAACATAGACTCATCTTCATCAATGAGATTGAAATTTAACTTGTACAAGTTATCATCAATAAGTTTAATTGTCTCGTCATCACTATGTGAGGAGTAATCTTCAACATTGTCATGTTGCACAAAATGAACTAAAAGATTAGGTTTAGGAGATGGAGAATTATTAGAAGAGAAATAAGTAGCATCTAAACTTTTAGGTTGTTTCAAAAATGGTGGTGGAGAAGTGGTACTATTAGGGTAGTGACTAGATTCTCCCACAACATAGGTGGGAAATTTATCCATAGGGATAGGTTGTTGAGGAGAAAAAATATTAGGTATTTGATAAGTAAAAGTATCAAAATTTCAATATTTCAAGGGATCAAGATTAAAAATCATTGTATATTCACATCCATCATGTATGAACTTGAGGCATTGGTGCACTATAGTTAGGATACCTTGCATAACATGTAACCAAGGAATGAGTTGAATGTAGAAAGGTGTCCATGATATGAAATGTATTGGACACAATATTAGGACTAACAAGGAGGTATAAAGTAATAGTGCCTAATGTAGAGTGGGTGATGTTATCAAAACTCCTTACATTATTGATAGTCTTGTCAATTGTGCTTAAAGAAATACCCATTTTATGAAGCAAATATTGAGGTTGAAACTAGTGTTTATTAAAACATGCTTACTAATAAAAACTTGGATTTGTGTTGTAATTAGAGGAAGTGCACATGGATCATTACCAAATGGTGATATAATAACAGCTAGGATAAAAGTGATGGCCTTATCTATAGATTTGAATGTTTCCATAATAGATGTGAAATTGGTGGGTTGAGCAAAGTAACAAATAATGTAATAAATTCTAAAGAGTCATATAATATGTCCTTATAGATTGGTGTCTTTTGAAGCAGTAATTCAAGAAGAGATATCTTAGTAGGTGTATTATTTAATTGTTATAATATATCAAACCCTTTAAAATCAATGTTAGGTTTATCAACTGGGCCATATGTGGTGGAGGCAAGGGTGGGTTTCCCCCAAATTGTTGTTTAACATGACACATTGTGGCAACATTAACTTCATGAGCCATGGAGGGTGAATAAAAGTGACATGTATATTGTCAAGTAGGAGGGATGTATTCAACTTGTTTATCAACATAAGTAGGAGCCACATTAGTCATGAAACAACTAGAACCATAATAGACATCTAGCTTTCCAAATGAGGTGTGGGCATGGACCTTGCTAGAGGGATGGTAAACCATACCATAATGAGGAAGATGACCCTTAGGTTTGTAATAATGAACATAAAATTTGAAGAGGCATGATAATCTAGAAGAGAGGTTCCCAAGATCACAATAGGAAACCCTAGATCCAATAGTTTTTTAGAAATATATTGGATTCAAGAGATAGGTTCACCAAATGTTTTCACCCTAATTAAAACTCTAAATGTTATGTTAATGTACACAAAATAATAAGGATGAAAGGTTTGTAATATGTAGACTATTTTTATTAATTAACTTCCAACATTAACAATGTATAACCAAAGCATAATCCACCCATACTTGAAATGATAAGTAATTTATAAAACACACAAGAGGATAGATAAACTTAGTTGTAAAATACAAAACAATTATAATATATATGTGCAAGATAGTGGAACAAGTTGAAAAGGAATTGTAGATCCTTTGGTGAAATTTCTAGAACTATAAACTCGATAGGGATAGGGACGGTACAATTGTTGTATGGTCCAAAGCGATATGTACGATCTTGACCTAAAATTGTATGGTCTCGACCCTTTAATAGTCTAGACCTAAAATAAATTGTGTTCTTGGCTTGTATTTTAAAGGTCTTTGTTGTATGTCGCTCTTTCTCACACAACCTCGGAGACAACTTGAAATCACCTACAATAAAGTGGAAACTCTAGCAGCCTCTACAAAACCCTTCATCAAAGAATTATGAAATGAAAAAGAGAAACAATGTTTGTGGTGAGTTATAAAGTGATAATGAATTTCTTTTAGGTGAAATATTCTAATAAGGTCAACCCTAGGAATATGAAATGACCCAAAGAATATTTTGAAATTGAAATAAAAGTCAATGAATATGAAGGGGTGGGACCGTATAGGTCATCCAAGATTGGACCTCACATCCCAATCTTTCCCTACGTTTTTGCACTAGAGAAATGAAAACAAAAACTAAAAGTTGTGTCATGAACAACAAATATTTTATGCTTCTTTGAGAAGATAATATTCTCACAATTGATGACAAAACATAGTGTAAAGATAAGAAAGTTGTAGAAGAGAGAGAGATGAGGTGATTGGATTTTGAATGTGATAATTTGTCTTAGTAAGGAGAAAGGTCAAACTTGGCATTACACAAAGAAACGTTATCGAATTTTAGTGACTACAAAACATTAACATTAAGCAAAGGTGGGGTATTAGGAATGATATTTTTAGTCTCATAGGATGCATCTAAGATGAAAATATTAGGCATATTTATTTCTTTTCTATAATAACACTAGTAGAAAGAATAGCATTTGCTTTCATACAAGGAGGAATAAGATCTACACTAACATATTTCATTTCGGGAAGAGGCATATAAGGCACACTAGCATTTTCCACATTAAGTGGAAGGAAGAGACACATGTAGAATTGTCATTTTGAATTCATGAGAAAGAGAAGAAACACAAGGAGAAGTACTTTTGTTACTTGGAATAAGATAACTTGAATTCACTTTGTTTCTGAGTTTTCTTTAAGGATTTAAAGGAAAGAGATAAGGGTATGGGTCAAGGAGGAATACTGTTGGGATGGCTGGTTGGAATTTGTTGCGCACGTTCGACTTCTTGATCCAATGTTGATTGTGAGAGCTTCCTTTTGGCTAGGAGGAACTACTTGAAATATAAAATAAGACCACAAGAAAGAGTTAAATAATATATGTCAGTGGGCTGCCTAGCGTATGCTAGATCTAGGAAGTGTGATACTCCTTGGTGGCAATCAACTCACTTTGTTTAATACAATTTAATGCAAGAAATGACATAAGTAAAAAGGTTCTCTACCGTAGTTGATATGATTTAGGTATCTCATCCAAATATAATAAGTAAATCTAACATAACATGCTAGGCTATGATCAGATGTGGAAATAAGGTAAATAATCAAGGTGTTGGAACAAGTTAGGGTCAGGTTCTGGGTCACTTGGGTCATTTGGGAAAGTTTTATTGGGTTCTGTTATTAGCGTGATTTCCAAATATAGAGACCGATGTCGATTTGGTATGACCGATGACGGTTTAGTCTAATGACGATGGTTAAGGAGGGCTGATAATAACTCAATGTTTCATGGTTTTGGGATTTGTTTGAGGTTGGATCAATGATGGTAAGGATTTGGTTTTAGGTCTGTGGAGGTGTTGGGAATATCCAGAGGTACTCAGGAATGGATAGAGGTGATTAAAATGGTTATGAGTGATGGGAATGGTCGGGTTCATGGGAAGACAATAGTGGTGAGGTGAAAATATAAATGGTGGTCAATAAACAAAGGTGAAGAACCCTTATAAACTGAATAGAAATGATTTTGTAGGTTAGAAACACACTTACTGTTGTGCAAGTTCAATGGCTGGGTGGTGGTGATGGTTGATCAGTGAAATGGTGTTCAGTGTCATGGAAATGCTCCCAAAATACTACCATGAATGCAAATACCTTTTGATCAATGGTTGCGTTGGCTATGGCTATTTGGATGTGTGAAAGAGCTCTGGTTCTTCTTGCATGCACATATCCTTTGCTCCCAAAACTTGAGAATGTGGCCAACCTCTGAAAACAGGTTGCCAAAATGGTTATAAGGTAACCGACTATGGTTTAGGGTGACTGGAATTGGTTAAGGTGGGATATCCTAGTTTTCCTAAAATAACAGATCTTCGCTATCTTTTTTTCAGCTTTGCTAGTTGGTGCCAGGTCTAAATGGAATGTTGCACTTAGATACGTGGGAATGTGGTTAGAGAAATAATAGGCATATGATTTTAGGGTTATTTTAAGTCTTAGTTCATTAAGATAAGTAGGGCCAAGTCTTGGTTAGTTATGGAAACATGCTATGAATAGGTCTTATAGTGAGGTGAGGTGAGGTGGCTAGGTAAGGTGTGCATCCATTTAATTAAAGTAGTTAAATTAATAAATGGAGTGAGGGTGAGTATTGATTTAATTATGGATAATGAAATTAATGTTAATATGGGGTGGGAGGGGGCTAATGTTAGGTGAGTATGTTTAAATTAGTTATTCGAAAGGGGACCAAGGGGAGTGTGACCCAATTTTGGTGTGTACATTCACATTAACATCTATGGTAGGAGAAGGAAGAAATCATTCACTTGCACATTCATCATTATTACTAATTTCTATGTCATTATCAGAAGAGTAAGAAACACCCTCAATTATTGCATTAAGACAAAGGTTATACCAATCATGTGAAAGATTATCATCATTAGAAGATGAAATGTTGCCATCATTAACTATATCAAGAGGAGATAAGAGAGAGAGAGAGCCTCATTCACAAGTATTATGTGTTATGCCACTAGTAATTGACATATTATTAGAATAATTAATACTTTCATCATGAGAAATGAGGGGAGGAACATTATCACAACTACTATTCAATCATCAAAACCATCAATCTCACATTCATAAATTTTTCATCGAACATGGCTTAGGTGTATTGATGGGGCTAGTATTAATTACGTGTTCACAATAAAATGAAGTCTCGTATGAGGAGAGGCATGAGGAACCTCTAACATGGGTTGGGAAGTAGTAGGCATAATATTCTTAAGGATGTTCTAAAGAAAATTTAGAGGACAAGGGCTTGACAGAGTGGTTGGTGGAGCCATAGGTGAAGGTATGAATAAGTGAGGATGTTGTGTAGTAACAATAATAATTTCAACTTGTAATATCATAATAAATAACACTAGGGTGTTACATGGATAGATCCTTACTTGTGATCTCATAAGGGACATGGACATGGTTAAAGGGATAGTAGCTCCTATGCTTTCATGAAGCAAGAGCTTTAATACAAACCATAATTATATAAAGGATAATTGACCTTGGAAGAAATGACATAAACTTAATGAGAAATGGGAAACCCTAAGGTCATTTTAGTTTGCAATCAAAAGGCATAGCTAGGATAAAAAACCTAAACCCAATTGGGTAAAGGGTTTGAACACAAAACAGGTTCACCAAATGTTTTAAACCTAAATTTATTAAATAATAATTATCTAATTAATTTAAATAGAGATGAATAATGTTTTAGGAAATAAATCAATTTAGACCGCATATAATACATTTGGAAAAAGGAAAATAGGGAATGAAAAACATGTTAAATTGATAAAGCAATTAAGAGTGTAATTAGGGTTCGAGATTGTTTCACCATTTTCTTTAAGTTTTTAGATGAAACAAATAAGGGTGTGGGCCAAGGAGGAATACCTATTGCGATGGGTAGTTTGTAGGTCCTTGCGCGCATTTTGACTTATTGATCCAATGCTGATTGTGGGAGCTTCTTTTGGCTAAGAGGAACTACCTGAAATACAAAATAAGACCACAAAAGAGAGTTAAATAGTATATGATAGTGGACTACCTAGCGTATGCTAGATCCGGGAAGTATGATACTTCCTAGAAGGCTATCAATCCACTATTTATAAATCAATATAAAATAACTTGAACATGTAAATAAAATAATCTAGTGTTCGCATTCTAATTTGGGTGCCTCAGATTACTATCAACGTTGATTTGATTAAATATTGAAATATTATGCCGGTGAAAGGTTTTGGATTAGGTTGCAGGTAGTGTAGGTGGTCTACAGGTCACAGACGAGTCTTGGTAAGGTTGGGTGAGATTTTGGGTTGTTTTGGGTGTGATACTTATGTTGCTGGTCTAGAATAGTATTATTAGACACATATACCAACACTGGTTAGGGTGACCGATGTCGGTTTAGGTAGGACTGATACCGGTTTATGGTGACTGATGTCGATAACTGTGAAAAGTGGTAGGGAGTCAAGTGGAGGATGTTTGGGCTCTCTTCTATCTTAGAACAAATAATTCAGGAAGGTCTCTGGGGGAGGGTGAGGTGATAGGTCCAAAATAGGTGTGGTAATATTTTGAGTGAGGTTTGGGGTAGGCTAAGGGTTGAGTTGTTAGGTTGGGTTAATAGTCACAATGACCGATATTGATTAAGTAGACCGATGTCGGTGTAGGAAAGACCAACCACGGTTAGGATTAACTGGTGTCGGTGACTGTGGGGAATTGGAAGGTGTTGTGGAACAAGTTTTGGGTCCTCTCTATGATTGTACAAAGAGTTTGGAGGGTGTTTGTAAGGTCCACGGGGGAGACGGTTTTGGGATAGGATTTTGTGAAGTGTAGGTGGGGTGTGATGGGGTGGTTGATAGAGAGGAGTTGAGGGATAGATCTAAGTAAGAACAGTGAATAGATGAAAGAAAATAAGGAATACAACTACTAGTAATAGAGGAGAAACCAACTTACTTGGAGTTTAGATGTATTCTAAATGCCTGTAGTGGTGGAGAGGTGGTTGGAGATGTTGGTGACGGTTGATCTATGGAATGGTGCTCAGTGCTATGGTAGTGCTTCCCGGGATGTTGTTGTGAATGCAAAATGCCTTCTGATTAGTCTTGGTGTTGGCTATGGTTGTTTGGATGTGCGAATGGGCTCTAATGCTTGCATGTAGCTCCCCTTTGCTCTAAAACTTGAGAATGTGTCTAACTTCCCAATTTTTTTACCAAAATAGATATATAGTAACCGAAGGCGGTTTAAGGTGACCAACGCTAGTTTAGGATTAACCGAGTGTCGGTTAAGGTGGGAAATCCTAGGTTTACTAAAAAATGCTAGATATTGGCAATCTTTTGGGAAATATCTGTCTATCTTCGTGATTAAAAAAATGTTCCATTTTAATGAGTGAGAATGTGGTTAGAGGGAGAATAGGCATATGCTTTTAGGGTTATACTAAGTCTTAGTTCATTAAGGTAAGTAGGGCTATGTCTTAGTTCATTAAGGTAAGTAGGGCTATGTCTTAGTTAGTTATGGAAACAAGCTATGAATAGGTCTATGGTGAGGTGTCTAGGTGAGGTGTGCATCCATTTAATTAAAGTAGTTAAATTAATAAATGGAGTGAGGGTGAGTATTGATTTAATTATGGATAATTAAATTAATGTTAATATGGGGTGAAAGGGGGATAGTATGTTTGGTTAGTTATTCGAAAGAGGACCAAGGGGAGTGTGACCCAATTTTGGTGTCTACATTTTACACCTCTTTGTTGTGTAGCTTGTATTGGTAAGTGACGTTGAAAAAATATGAAGTGATTCCCCCATGTGTAGGTGAAGGTGACCCCCATAAAACTAGGGCGATGAGGTGAAATACGAGAATCGGGAATGGTTTCATAAATGTGTAGGTGGGAAAGATAGGCGGGAAGGGTTTGAGTATTGAGGAAAGGGCGATGATTAACGCGGGTAATAGGTAGTAGGCTAGGGTATGTCGACACTAAAATTTTCCTCCATAATTTCTATTTCATTAATGTATGTATTATGAATATGATGTTGTTAAGTATAATTACTAGTGACATTCGATAGAAGATAACGGTGTTACGGTACGATGCCACCAATAATGTACAGTATGGTAACAGTCAAAGTATAATAGGAATGTTGTGGTAAAAAGTAAATATTTGTCGTAAGTGGTCCGGTAATGTTAAAATATCAAAGTTAGGGTAAGTAGAGAAGTAGGGTCTACATGATTAGGAATTAGAAATATTATATTTGTAATAAGGACAAGGAGTAATGTCATAAATATTTTGTGTATTTTATTTGTAAAAAGTCTAAAAAGGTGGAACCCATGTGAAATGATAAGGTTTATCTTATCTTAAAAGATAAGCCTACATGTAAAGATAAGAGTTAAGGTATGGAATATGATTCGTAAGAGTAGATTTCTTATCCTATCTTAGAGATAGGGTGGATAAGCTTGGAAGTTCTAAAAAGAGAGGCCACCCCCTCATTTAGCATAAAAGGAAGTAGTGAGAAATATTTTACAAGAAAGTGTGTGAAGGAAGCCATCATTTAGAAGGTGTGTTAAAGAAGCCATTAAGAGGTGTAATTGTGAAGTTTCTCCCATAGTTATTGTTGAAAGGAAAGTGGAGTTGGTAACACTTGAAGTAATTCATGGGCGAGATTGTAATAATTTCATGTTGATAATATAATTTACACTTATATTTTAGATTTTTCATCATTCCTTTGTATCATAGTCTATGGTATTTTTGTGTTATATATGTTATTGTGTTTCCAGATTATTACCACCAAATTAAAAGTTGTGCATTAGTAAATAATCATAGCACGAAGAGTTCCAGTGGAGAATTATCATAGTGCCACATTGGTGATGACATTTTGATTTCATTTTCAGGACCATTCCTCATTGGTGGAATTTCTAGAGAGATATTCCCACTTAGTCAAAAATCATTTGGAGGGTAACCTTGTTTTTACCGTGCCTACTAGTTACCATAGTAAATTCACTTTTGACCATGCATAGTATTTACCATAGTAAATTCACTTTTTACCGTGAATAGTATTTACCATAGTAACTTCTCTTTTTACCGTGAATAGTATTTACCACAGTAACTTCACTTATTACCGTGAATAGTATTTACCACAGTAAGTCAAGTTTTACCATAGTAAATATAAGTTTACCGTGGTCATTCCTATTTTACTATCGAAATGTGTAAAGTCACTCTATATTACAGTGATTCCAATTATTTGTGCACATAAGTCTTGTTGATTATACTTAGTGGGTTGGTATTTCACTGTGGTTACTTTTGAAAATGAGAAAGATTCCTATTTTTTCAGCCTAATCTAATGAAGATGCTCCCTCTTTCATTCAAGAATTTAAACAATATTGTATTTGTAATGGCCTCATTAGAAGGGCAATGGACTAAATTTTTCCTACCTTTTTAGATGGTTGACCCTTAGGTGGTTTGAAACACTAGGTGATAATGTGAAAAACTCATGGGATTTATTAAGCGAAAGTTTTCTTGAAGAATTTGGTGAACAAAAAAATATGCGAGATCTCATGATCAAGATCACAAAGTTAGCCCAAGGAGAGAATGAGAAGATCAAAGCTTATCATGCTCATTCTGGAGTTAAGGAGAAAGCTCGATGCCTAGATCCGGAAGGAAGGATTAGCGAGATGGGTTGATGAATGACATAGATAATCTCCTCTATAAGCACTTCATTCTTGGGATGAAGCCAGAGATCATACAATGAGTAAATTATGACCGCCCAACAACCCTCAAACAAGCAAAGGAGATTTCTAGAAGGCAAGAAGAAAGCATGGAAGAGGATCCCAAAGAAGTTGTTATCAAGGCGGAGCCTACACCAACACCTTTGGTCCAGACACCACAACCACTTTTGGTGAGCAAAAATATTCCCTCTAGTACCTCCACTGAGTATGAAGATCTCCTTAGGAAGATGGGCAGTTAACTATTAATCTTCTTCAAGGAAAGGAATTTAGTTCCCAAAATTCCCAAGGAGATAGGGGTCCAAAAAGAAATATATCTGAAGTTGTATGTTATGGTTGTCATAAGAAGGGTCATTATAAGTATAATTGTCTGATAGAGCTTCCATGTCTAGTACAAGAGATAATGATAAAGAAAAGCACCTGTGAATTATTTTGATGTAGTAGATAGGAGTATAAATAATGAAGTATATGTGCTTGTGACAAAAAGAAAGAAAGAAAAATATAACCAAGATGGAAATGATCCTAAGAAGATGAAAGGAGAAACTAGTAAGAAACATAGGAGAAGAAAGTTGGGTGTGTAAGATTTTCTAATTTCATAGGGGCAAGGACCATACTCCATCTTAGAAGATCTGTCCAAAAGGCCTGTAAATATTACATATGGACAACTTATTACTATGTCTTTTGAGAAGAGGTGGGAGCTGCGAAGTGGACTCAATGATCGGTGAAGAAAGGAGGTTGAGGTTCCCATTTTGGAAGTAGAGGCAGACCCCTATGCTCCACAAGCTGAGGTATTATGTAATGGTATTTCAATTAATGATGTCTTAGTAGATGGAGGTGTTGTAGTTAATGTAATGACTGAGTTTGTAATGAATATGTTGGGTTTAAAAATTGATCGACCCTCAACACTTATGTTAATGTCATTAAATAAGGGAAAAACTAAAACAAAAGGTGTTATTTCAAATGTGGCAATATCTGTCATGGGTGTTGTATGTGTGGTAGACTTCCAGGTGATGAAGAATGGTATTTTTGCATACCCAATGTTGTTGGGAAGGCCATTGGCTAATGAGAGTTCATGCAAGAAACTACTGGAATGAAGGATTCATGAAAATTAGACATGGCAAAGAGAGGGTGAAGATAAACATTATCCATCGACATTATAAGGTAAAACATGTGGATTCAAGTGATGAAACTGATGATTGGACATCCTCTAGATTACTTTAGTACCAATGAAGTGGACATAGAAGATGAAGAAAGTGAGGTTGATGTTTCGGTCATGGATATCCTTCCAATCACACCAACTCATCAAACCATAAAATTATTTGAATAAGAAATTGATGATTGTCTCCAAAAAATAAATATTGGTGATGTTGTGATGGAGAGTGAGAAGGAATCCTACCTCCAGATATTTTGAAGGTACATACACTTATTCACTTTTGATTACAAGGAACTCTGTCAAGTAAGTTGGGTAGAACATTCTATTGAGCTGGAAAATGGTGCTAAGCCCATAAAAAATGCCATATAGAATGAATCCTATTTTTTTCAAGACTGTAAAAGAAGAAATAGATAAGTTTTTATGCGGGATTCATATTTTCTTTGTGGAGAATTTAAGAATGGTTTCTCCCATTTTGATCTCAATAAAAAATAATGGGAAGCTACGCATTTGTGTTGATTACAGGAAGCTCAACAAGGTGACAAAGAAGGATCATTACCCTCTTCCATTCTCAGATCAGATCTTAAATGAAGTACTAGCTAGGAGTGCTATAGTTTTACAGATGGCTATAGCGGATACAACCAAGTTTGTATAGTAGAGAAAGATTAGTGAAGACTATGTTCACCACTCCTTGGGGAACGTTTGCTTATAGATTTATGTAATTTTGGTTGTGTAATGCTCCAACAACATTCCAACACTTGATGAATAGGGTGTTTGAACCCTACATTAGAAGATTCATCATAGTATTTATTCCTGGATGTTTTTTACATCTATGGGAGTAAAATGGACCACCTGCACCAGATGGAGACATAATTTCAAAGATTAGATGAAGCACAAGCCTCACTAAAACCTACAAAGTGTGTCTTTGGATGTTCTAAAGGAATTTTGTTAGGGCATGTTGTATCAGAGATGGTATTGGTATCGATCTTGATAAAGTTTTAAAAATCAAAGATTTACCATTTCCTATGAATAGAAGTAAGTTGAGATCATTTTTAGGTCATGTGGGTTACTATAGAAGGTTCATCAAAAATTTCTCAAAGATTACACAACCACTAACCCAATTCTTGAAGAAGGATGTTACTTATGAACCAAGAAAAAGACACACGAAGCTTTTGAACAACTAAAGGAAGCTTTGGTGTCTCACCTATTTTAAAGAATCCATACTAGAGCAAGCCATTCATTGTGTATACTGATGCTTCAGATGCAACACTAGGAAGTACTCTGAGCCAAAAGGATGAAAATGAGAATGATTATCTAGTTTACTTTGGGAGCGGAGACAAATGAGCAAAGTCTTTGAGGTAAATTATCTTGTAACGAAAAATAGGCTCTAGCTATAATTTTTGTTGTAAAAAGTTTAGAAATTACTTGCTAGAGTAGAAATTTATAGTTGTAATAGATCATCGAGGCTCTAAAATATATTGTAAATAATCCTAACCCATCAGGAAGGATAGAAATATGGATAATTTTTCTACAAGAATTTGAATTTGATATTATAGATAGGTGCGGAAAGAAGCATGTCAATGCATACACACTCTCTCAAGCCTATGATGGTTTAGGTTCATATTGTGATGATGATGATTTCCCGTATACAACATTGTTATCCCTTGACACAATCCCTAGTGAATACATAGATATTTGGAATTATCCGAATGATTTCAAATTTCCTAATGGTGCCAATGCAAAGACTAAGAGGAAGATTACTCAATCCAGGATGTCCATACTCTATTCTACATGGATTATTATTTCAGATAGGGCCTAATGAATAATATAAGAGGGTAGTTGGACATGATCAAGGGAAGGAGGTAATGAAATAATTTCATAATGGTGCATGTGGAGGACACTTCTTTGGAAATTTTACTAGCAAGAAGGATCTTGGATGCAGGTTATAATTGGCCCACTCTTTTTAGAGATTGTTATAATTATTGTAAGACATGTGATATTTTTTAAACACATGTGAACCATAAAACTTCATCAGCTCCATTATGTCTTATTCTTCCACTTGGTCACTTTGAAAATTGGGGAATAGATATTATAGGTCCACTTCCAACTACCCCACGCCAAAATAAGTATATTGTAGTTCCCATAGATTATTTAACCAAGTGGGTTGAAGTTAGGCCCTTAAAAACAACTTCCATGGATGAAGTGGAAAGGTTCATGTATGAATGCATTGTCACCAGATTTGGTTGTCCATTAGAAATTGTAATAGATCAAGAAAGCCACTTCATTAATGATGTGGTAGAGGCCCTAGTAAACGAGTTCTCTATTAAGCATAAGAAGGCAACAACTTACAAGCCAAACATAAATGGATAGGTGAAGTGAACAAATTATGTATTGTGTCAAATTCTAGCAAAAGATGCAGCTTTACAGGTACATAAGTGGGATAAAAGCATTCATGCAACATTTTGGGCATATAGGGCAACATCAAAGTCAAGCAAAATGATACTCCCCATTTCAGTTGGCTTATAACATTGATCTATTTCTTCCTATTGAGTTTGATATTCCCACTGTGAGAATTATGAAAAATGAAAGGATGGATGAAAGTGATTCGGTAAAGGAAAGGTTGGTACATATTCATTTTCTAGAGGAAATGAGAGAAATAACAAATGATACAAGCTATAAGAAGAAAATGAAGCAAAAGGAGTACTTTGATCAAAAGATCCTCTGGTCTCCATTTCAAGTGAATGACTTGGTCCTAGTATATGATTCGATACAAAAAGAGGAGGCATAGAAAACTTCTTCCAAAATGGATGGGGCCCTCTGAATAGTAGTTGTGCATGAAAATGGTACATATCGACTGGAGGAATTAGATGGTACTCCCATTACAAAATGGGTCAACCACGACAAGTTAAATATTTTCTAGGCACCAAAATAGTCTACTCGAGGATGGAGTAGAAGCTAGGAGGGGGAAGATGTCGACACTAAAATTTTCCTCCATAATTTCTATTTCATTAATGTATGTATTAGGAATAGGATGTTGTTAAGTATAATTAGTAGTGGCATCTAATAGAAGATAACGATGTTGCCGGTAGTGCGATGCTAACAATAATGTATAAGTATGGTATTAGTCAAATTATAATAGGAATGTTGTGGTAAAAGTAAATATTTGTCGTAAGTGGTCCGATAATGTTAAAATGTCAAAGTTAGGGTGAGTAGAAGTAGGGTCTACATGATTAGGAATTATAAATAATATATTTATAATAAGGACAAGGAGTGATGTCATAATTTTTTTGTATTTTATTTTAAAAAATTCTAAAAGGTGGAACCCATGTGAAATGATAAGGTTTATCTTATCTTAAAAGATAAGCCTACATGTAAAGATACGAGTTAAGGTATGGAATATGATTCTTCAAAGTAGATTTCTTATCCTATCTTAGAGATAGGGTGGATAATCTTGAAAGTTCTATAAATAGGGAGGCCACCCCCTCATTTAGCATATAAGGAAGTAGTGAGAAATATTGCACAAGAAAGTGTGTGAAGGAAGACATCATTTAGAAGGTGTGTTAAAGAAGTCATTAAGAGGTATAATTGTGAAGTTTCTCCCATTAGTTATTGTTGGAAGGCAAGTGGAGTTGGTAACACTTAAAGTACTTCATGGGTGAGATTGTAACAATTTCATGTTGATAATATAATTTACACTTATATTTTAGATTTTTCATCATTCCTTTGTATCATAGTCTATGGTATTTTTGTGTTATGTATGTTATTGTGTTTCTAGATTACTACCACCAAACTAAAAGTTGTGCATTAGTAAATAATCATAACATGAGGAGTTCTGGTGGAGAATTATCATAGTTATAGATTGGTGATGACGGGTCCAAATTGGGTCATGGGTAATGACAATCAAATGCATGCACATGTATAGATTGCAACACGGTACCAGGTTGAAGAGATTGCAAACTCTACATCGTCTAAGGTCAATAGGTTTATCCAAACAAGGGTGAGGTGATTCAGGTATCCAAGGTATAAGATATGGTCCGGAAACACAACGTAGGTCAGTGCAAGAACGTTTAGGTATGTTCTGGTACACCAAAGGTTTGGTCGGGATAAACGACATGACAATAAGAAAGGTATGGTTGGTAGGCTAAAACAACATAGGTAACAACATCACAAGGTATAATGAGTGCATAAGGTCAAAGGTTATATCAAGTAGGTTGGGTTCAGGAAAATAGGTCATGGCGTCGATAAGGCCAAGGTATAGGTAAAATACTGATTTCTAAGATGCAACAAAGGAATTGTAAGGGTAGGTTGAGCTTGTAGGTATGGTTCAATGGGTGGCCGGAAAGATAAAAGGTGTGTTGGTAGTAATGGTTGTAGGAAAAAGAAATATTAGCAAGGCCAAATAGATACATGTATGCGATTTTAGTTATCGGTGCTAGGTTGAACAACGAGGTATCGTCGGCGGAAGATGTAATGAGCAAGTGAAGTGGAGTGTCCACCTAATCAACAATTGTGTAGGTGGGTGGGGGTAATGTAGGTTATAGGTGTCGACATTTTTACATGGTTGATTTTTATGGAGTTAGGTCGATTTAGGCATGGTGGAGTCGGGTTGATGTAGGCATGGTGGAGTCAAGTCGGTTTAGACATGATGGAGGTAGGTCGATTTAGGCATGGTGGAGTTAGGTCGGTTTAGGCATGATGGATGCGGAGTTGATTTAGGTGTGGTGGAGTCGGGTTATAGGCATGATGAAGTCGGGTTATAGGTATGATGGAGTCAGGTCGATTTAGGCATGGTGGAGTCGGGTAATAGGCATGGTGGAGTCGGGTTATAGGCATGATGGAGTCGGGTTATATACATGATGGAGTAAGGTTGATTTAGGCATGGTGGAGTTAGGTCATAGGCATGATGGAGTTTTGTGTTTAATGTTGATTTAATGTCCAAGTTGTTGGTGACATGGGAGACAAATGGTGATGTATATGCATGTTATGGTTTAAGTTTCCAAATATTTTCTATAGTGGAAATTTGAAAATGATAAATGAATGATGTGATGATGTGGTAAAAATGTTTATTAATTGGTGCTTGTTTGGTTTAATTTCCAATTGTTGATATAAAATGGAAACTAACTAGGGTGGGATGTGAATAGGAAAAATAAAGGGAAAATAGGTTAAGGTAAAGAGTGATCGAGCTAACCTCCAAGGGCCCCATGCCCTCGAGTGTTACCTATATAGCCCCAACGAAAAGGGGTCTCGACCGATGTAGTTCTCCCATAAGCTAGGGAAGAATATGAAGAATGGGTTGGTAGATCTTAGGCATGATTGAATGTAGGTCATAGGCATGGTTGATTTTAGGTCATAGGCATGGTTGAGTCATTTTAAATATAGGTGTTGATGATTTGGTCCTATATAGGATAATCAATAAGTAATGAGGAAGGTGAATAGTAAGAGGTGGTAAAAGAGCCACTTAATTGATAAGAACCCTAATGAGTCTACCATACCCAAGATGAGATTATGAATGTAAGACCCTAAAGGTGTTGCATAATGAACTATTCTAAAGGTGAAGAAAGTCACATGATCATGAAATGTCACATTTGCGGCAAGTCCCTTGAGCGAGAGAGAGAAAACTAGGGCGTAAAAAGCAATGAGGTGAAAGTGGATGGTTTAGCGGAACTTAGTTTACGATTGCATGTTTACTTAGCAAGAAACCTAAGATCAAAAATAGGAAATTCCATGACAAAAATTTCATCATTTTATTCATTTTTTTGTTTTTAATAAATTGATCGATGTGGGAAGTCTATATGGGATGAGTATATTATCTCCTTGAGGTCTTCATGAAGCTGATTAATGCGAGAAGCTTCTGGATTTATTTTTGCAATGACTTTATATAGTTGTCCTTTAAGGGAGCATTCTATTTATAGTGGCAAGGTAGAAAGAAGAGATGTCCATTGTTGAGGGAGTCATTTGTTGCTGGAAGTTTGACTCAAGGAGTTGAATCCCATTTTGTTTTCAGACATTTTATTCATGGACAAGACTATAGAGGAAGATTGGGTTCTTGTTTAGAAGACAAAACCATAGTACATAGGGGTTAACTATGAAAGAGGTGGTTTTAAGTGATGAATGACCATGGGGTTCCATCTTTAAAAATATGAAAATTATCTATGAGAATCATGTTGTGAGTAGAGTCATGGTACTCATATTGAAGATAAGGTTCAAAGGTGATGGATAATCACACGATTCTTGTTTATTCGTTGATCCTCAAAAATGGGTAATATGGAAGGTGAACAACGCGCAAGGACGAGCGATCAATTGACAAAAAGTGATATAGGACTTGATGTCAATAATAAAATGGTTGAATATACAAGGTGTTGAGAGGCTCAGGTTCAAGTTTACCTTCAAGTGAAGATAAACGATAAGCACCTAATCCATATGCATGGCTAACGATATAGGGTCCAAGCTAATTAGTAGAAATTTTTCTCTGTTTACTTTTCTCTTCTTTAGTTACATGTTGATTTTCCTTGAGGATGAGGTCGCCCGACCTAAAAGGCCCTCTCGTGGACACATTTGTCATAGGAACATTTGATACATTTTTGGTAGATTTGGATATGGTCAAGAGCATTAAGACACCATTCATCTAATAACTCAAGTTGCACCAAGCGATCTGGCGAAAATTCATCTTCATTGAGCATGTCTTGTAATGAGATGTGAAGAGATGAAATATGGACTTTGAGAGGCAAGAAAGCCTCGATATCGTAGACCTAATAAAAATGTGTGGCAACAGTCAAAGTGTGAATACTAGTGTGATAATCCCAAAGGTGAAAGGAATGTGTGAATGCCAATCCTTGCTAGTATCGTCAAATACTTTCATAAGAATTTTGTTCAAGGTTTTATTGGTTGATTATGCTTGACCATTGGTTTGCGGGTAATAAGGTGATGAGAAACTGAGTTGGATGCTAAAATTGTCACACAACTTACGTAGGGTTTTGTTTTTGAATTGCTTTCCATATCAGTGATGAGGCAGTGAGGAACACCAAAGTGACAAATGATGTGATGGTTGATGAATTCACATATTTTCTTGAATTTTGTAGAAATGAGGGAATGGATTCTACCCATTTAGTATAATATTAGTAGTAGTTATAATCCATTGATGGTGTTGTGAAGAATGAGGATTGATCTCTTTGACAAGATCCAAGCCCCATTGAGAGAAAGGCCAAAGGTCTCGTGCAACCTATAAGGCATGACTAGGTGTGTGATGAAGATTAGCATGTTGTTGGCATTTTACACAATGTTTGACATAGTCACAATAGTCATGGTTTAGGGTTGGCCAATAATAGCCAAGGTGAAGAATGCATTTTGCGACAACTAAACCACTAAAGTGACCTCCAAAAATTCCATCGTGAACTTCCTTAATGGTGTAGGGAATTTTAGAACTTTTAAGGCATCGTAAGAGAATATCGTCAAAGCCACGCTTATAAAGGAGAGCATAAGTGATGACATAGTGAGAGACACTTTTAAGAAAGGCATGTTGTCCATTATGAGTGAGATCAGCAGGTAGAATGGAAAGGGAAAGGTAGTCTGTAAATTGCTTATACCAAAGGTCATGTCGGTCAAGTACAATGGTTCCGATGGAGTAGACCTCACGAGGTAAATAAGAGGGTGATTGTAACCTTTGTATTGTGAAAAATATTTTAGAGTCGGCAGGCAAAACGGGTATCTAAGAATCTAAGTAGGCCATGGTAACCATAAATTTATTGGTAGAACATGGGGTGATTTGAAGTTAAATAACAATCAAATGTAGTCAAAAGTCTATCTACATGATGTTTATACTTTTGAAGTATTTCATTACGACACTGGTATTTACCATTGAATTGGTTTATGACTAGCTAGGAATCACACAAGATATTGATTGACTTAACATTTAAGGCATAAGCATCCTGAAGACCCAATACAAGTGCTTCGTATTCAACAATATTGTTTGTACAATCAAAATCTAGTTTGAAAGATAAGGGAATAGGTTCGCCATCAAGAGGAATGAGGATAACACCAGCCCCACCTCCACATTGAAACTTGGAGCCATCGAAGAAGAGTGTCATTTGGTAAGTGGTGTCATCTAAGGAGAGGGTAGCTATGGATTCATCTCGGAAATCGAAGTTAGAGGGTTAATTCCTAGAAATAGGTGTGTCTGCTAGTTGGTCAGTGATGGTTTGTCCTTTGATGGATTTTTTGATGAGTGAATTCGAGGTCGAGGTCAACAAGAAGCATAAGCCAATGTGCGGCATGTTGATGTTGATAGGGTTTGGCATACATATAGTGTAGAGTGTATTATTGGTAACAACAAAGGTTTTGTGGTTCGGTAAGTAATGGCGAAGTTTGGTGGCGATGAAAACTAAGTATAAGCAGATTTTTTTAGTGTGGGTGTTAAAAGGAATGATAACCAGATCGTACCAAGCCAAGAACACAGATGTTAATCAAACACCACGATCAATAAGATGAAAGTAATTCACCAGAATAACTTTACATAAAACCTTTGCAAATAAATGAGCAGCAATATCATATATTATTATGGAACTCAATGCAATACAATGAGAATGGGCCTTGCTTAAATAGGCAAGGAATAACAATCTAAGAACCAATCAAGGTCATAGATCAAGCCATAAATCAAGGAAATAACTAGTCATCAAAGAACTAGTCAAGACCATAGATTTAGGAGAGAACTAGACATCAAGGATCTAGTCAATACCATAGATCAAGGAAAGAACTATACCTAACAACTAGATAATATCTCCTAATATCTAAATAAGATAAAAGAAATATCCACACACATAAGTGGGTGAGGATAAATATAATAAAGGTAAATAAAGTACCTAGGTGAACATGAACTAAGGTAAATACCTACTCTAACACCCTCCTCAAGTGAAGCTATGGGCCAAAATAGAAGTGGCATGTCCACGGTATGAGTCTGGCAACTAGGCACGATGAGGTACTCATGTACAATAACTAGGAAAAAGGGACACATGCAAGGTACCTAAAACCGAGTAATAACAAAGTAAAGAGAGTAAAAATCCGCTCCAAAGCATCCCAAAAGCTCGGCTCAAAAACTCATACAATGTTGAAGAATTTTGGTGTGCATTGTGGTCTAAATCCACTACTCAATCACAAAACTTAAAAAAACTCGACCTTTGGGTTTCACTAGAATATCTCCATACAAGGAGATTGTCAATGGAGTGATGTCGAAAGTGTAAAAAAATACCAAACATAATTCGATCAACTGCTGCAAATAGGTGTGCAACGATCCAAGAACAATAACCAAAGCAACAAGGCAAGGACACAAACTCCAAAGTGTCATTATCCAAGAAAAGCCAAGGTAACAAGGCAAGGACACGTAACCTGAAGAAGTAGGATCAGCAACACACCCTCCCATATTGTTGAATGGGTGGAGTGACGCTATAAATCTGTATGAGTTTCCCAAAATCAACTACTCGAACATTGACAAAATAACACTGGACTTCACTAGAATAGATCCCCCACAAGAGATACTGTCAACATGCCAAAAATGTCAAAAATACAGATACAAAATCTCTCAACAAATAAGAGAGATACACTAAACTTGCTAAAGAAAAATGCTCAAAACAAGAAGCATCATAATGCAGAAGGTATAGAAAGTGGAGCAAGAGGTCGAATGGTGGAGGAGCCATGCCTATAGAGTCCTTTCAATGAATACCTATGTCGCCGCCATGAGTGATCAAATATCCACCCCAAATCAACACGGATGGATGAAGAATATTCCTGCATATGACTTGGTACAAAATGCACAATGGGTGCATGCAAAAGAACATCATAATGTGTGTAAGGTTGATCATGTTGCCCAGCTGAAATATCAGGTTTCTCAAGCCTGAGTGAAGATGCAGAACTCATGTGTTGCTCATGATCCTCAAAAAGAGTCGAGCGAACACACAAGGAGCTCTATCAATATGTGATCCCAATGAAGTATCTGCATGAAAACCAATGTCATGGCAAGAATTCCACTTAACATTTGGAAGAGGAGAAACAATACCCTGTGAGTGTCTGCCAATACCTTCGTGAGTGAAACCCATAAAATGGAGCATGCGAGAACTAAAGGTAGTGGTACGCTTCTCAAAAAGGCCATGCAATTGAGCAGAAATAGGATACACAACATGTGGTACTATAATAGGCACATATGTGGAAGAGCATGTAGTAACAAGCCTCACAGGTTTAGAAGCATCAAGAGCAGGAACAGGCTCAAAGACTAATAGATCAATGTCAGTGGGTACAGGAGCAATAGCTGCAAGTGGACTAGGAGCATGGATATGGCTATCCACAATATCATAGTGATGTTGTAGGCTAGCAAGTTGTTGCGGGGAGTGGATTATTGTATCCTTATCATGAATGAGTGATTGAGAAGAAAATTTCTCTTCTTGAGTGATCTATTTTCTTCCACAAATTTTACTATATCCTCTTGAAGTCCACATATTTCAGAGAAAAGAATATCATCATCAGAATCCATGATAGAGAATAATGTAACTCCCAAAAGTTTATGACATCAGGCTCAAAGCTGAAATTACATCCACAATTGATTAAAACCCTCCTCCATATTTGGCACTTTATACTTATAGTGCGAGTCTCAAAATAAATATTTCCAATGGAAAGAGCATGAAAAAACAAGCCCTTTTATAAAAATGACACTCAAAATCGAGTTATCAAGCAAAAGATACAAACTTTTCAATATTTTGCTCTACTATTTATTTTAGCTACCACAAAAATAAAATTAAAGGGGATGAAGTTAAGCACCTACTAGTAGGAATCACAAGCTTTAAGCCCTCATATGGCCAAGGGCTAATGATTTTAATGAGTCTACATATTTTCCAAGAAAGTTATGAAATTCTTCTACACGCATGACCCGAAAAAGCTCCTCTGGACCAAAAAAAACCCAATGGCAATCTCAAAATTCCAATGAACCGAGAAAAATATTTCTATTTTTTCTTTCGTGACTAGTTCGGATCCCGAGGCAAACCCATGCGCTTCTCTGTAACAATAAAAAACTAAAAAAATGACTACCTCAAGAAATGGCCAAGTTTATAGTTGATCTTAGGGTTTTCACACCTTCCGCATCCAATGGAAGCCTCTGCTTTGCATAAAACCACATGTAGAAACAAAATATGACCAACTCCTAATTATATGAATATACAAAGAATTTATTTGTAAAATAAAACTTACAGACGAATGTCAACAACAATCTCGGCTACGATACAATAAAGGGCGATAACCGAGATCGTACCAAGCCAAGAACACAGATGTTAATCAAACACCACAATCAATAAGATGAAATCAATTTGCCAGAATAACTTTACATAAAACCTTTACAAACAAATGAGCAACAATATCATATATTATTATGGAACTCAATGCAATACAATGAGAATGGGCCTTCCTTAAATAAGCAAGGAATAACAATCTAAGAACCAGTCAAGGTCGTAGATCAAGCCATAAATCAAGGAAATAACTAGTCATTAAAGAACTAGTCAAGACAATAGATTTAGGAGAGAACTAGACATCAAGGATCTAGTCAATACCATAGATCAAGGAAAGAACTATACCTAACAACTAGATAATATCTCCTAATGTCTAAATAAGATAAAATAAATATCCACACACATAAGTGGGTGAGGATAAATACAATAAATCTAAATAAAGTACCTAGGTGAACATGAGCTAAGGTAAATACCTACTCTAACAGTGTATCTAGTTTTGTAGTCCAGAGGGTATGGCTTATGTAATAAATTGCTTGCTCTCCGTGTTGCTCATCGCGATGAGTGAGCATGACACCTAAAGAATGGTTAGTGGTAGAAATATATAGGTAAAAGGGTTGGTCATCCTTAGGAGGAATGAGAAGTGGTGGTTGAAGAAGGTATTTTTAAGGCATCAAAGGATTTATGGAATTCATCATCCCATTTGAATGAAACGTCCTTCTTGAGAAGATGATGAAATGGTTGACAGCGGTCGGAAAGCTGTGAGATAAAATGATGAATGGATTGCAACTTACCTTGCAGGATTTGAAGTTGACGGAGATTAGTAGGTGGAGACATTTCTAGAATATCCTTTACTTTAGCAGGATCGACTTCTATGCCACGCAAAGAAACAATGAAACCAAGGAGTTTTCTGAAATTACCTCAAAGATGCATTTCTTTGGTTGAAGATGAACACAATACTTGATGAGGCGGTCAATTATGACCTTTAGGACGGTCAGGTGTTCGGCCCAATGTTTGGATTTGGTAAGAAGGTCATCCACGTAATCTTCCAATATGTGATGCATGATGTCATGGAAGATATAAGTCATGGCTTGCTGATGGCGATATGTAGCACCAACATTTTTAAGGTCAAAAGACATGACTCGATAGCAGAATTTCCCCCAAGAGGTGATGAAGACAGTCTTGTGTTGATCTTCTGGAGCAAGTAATATTTGATTATAACCCGAGAAACCATCTATGAGTGATAACATTTCATGGCTGGCGGTGAGATCAACTAGTTGGTCAATGCTTGGTAGGGGAAAATCATCTTTAGGACAAGCTAGGTTGAGGTCATGGAAATTTGTGCAAATGTGGAGTCCCCGTCACCTTTGTGAAGGTAACTATGTTAGAAATCCATTGGGGATAGTCAATAGGCAGGATGAAGGAAACGATAGAAGGCATTGAAGTTCTTCTTTGACCAAAAGAGCAATGCGAGGATGCATTTTCCGTAGCTTTTGTTTTATGGGTTTGGCATTAGGAATGGTTATGATATTGTGGACCAAAATTTTTGGGTCAATAGCCATATTGGCATAGGACCAGAAAAAATGTTCTATATGGTCACGAAGGAAAGAGGTAAAAGCTTCATGTTCAACAACATCTAAAGAATGACCTATCTTTAGAATGTGCGGGTTGTCCTGAGTATTAATGTTGATTTCGATAGTCGATTCATTCAACATGGTTTGTGTCTCAAAGGGTAACGATCGGTGAATATAAGATTCTTCCGCACCCATATAGGTGAGGATAAACTCATCGTCCTAACATTGAATGATGTTAAGGGTAAGTGCACGAAGTTGGGGGCAAAAAGTGGACAAGAATCTGAAAAAAATTAAAACGGGTACACGTTTTGTTAAAATATGTTCGCATTTTAATTTGTTTAGCTTGGGAATCAACGAAGCATAACACGTACGCATTATAAAGTGTACATGTTATGCCTACTATAAACAAAAAATGGGGCTTGCGCCTCTATCATTTATCTCCCTCAAACATGATTTTCAAAGCTTAAGCTGTGCCCTTGCATTTTTCATTCAGCTGGATCTCAAGATCAAAGGATCATTTACGGATCATCGGGAAGATCTGAATTGATGATGGTGCCATGGAGAAGAGGTAAGCACAATTATTTTCTCAAAATTTAATTGAAATATGATAATTATAAATTAAAATTTGAATTGAATACATATTTTTTATTGTTATAGCTAGAGGTTGAGGGAATCAACCACAGCTAAACCATGTTATTCTGTCATCCCTCCCGACACTCCCTGATTGCTCAAGATCCCTCGGGTATTCAAGAATATTTAGTAGCCCAAATAGTTGAAAAAAAAATAGAAATTGAAGATTTAATCTAAACAATGAGGGATGCACAATATACAAACCCCCCCGCGCCTCTCTTACAAAAACATTAGAGGCATTACTTGTTCAAATTAATGCAGCAACAAGGCAAATTGATCATTGGAAAACTTACGAGAGAGGGTTGTAGGGTTTATTATTCTAGCAAATTGTCATATGTGGATGTAAAGAAAAAGAAATTTCAAAAAACCTCATATGCGCCTTATTCACGGACCCCTGCTCTAATTCATTGAAGATTTAATCTAAACAATGAGGATGCACAATATACAAACCCCACCACGCCTCTCTTACAAACACATTAGAGGCATTAATTTTTCAAATTAACGCAACAACGGGGCAAATTGATCATTGGAAAACTTACAGAGAGGGTTGTAGGGTTTATTATTCTAGCAAATTGTCATATGTGGATGTAAAGATTTTTTTTTTTCAAAAGACCTCATATGCGCCTTATTCACGGACCCCTACTCTAATTTTCTTGTTACATTTGTCATGTAAACAATTTCCCATCCATTGGTGCAATAATAATTTGATTAAAAATAATTTTTGGGACCGATGGTGGATGGTGTTTGATTTTCCACCTTGTAATAACAAAGAGGTGCCACTATACTTTACGAGGAAACTCTATTACGAGTTTATCCTCGGCGAGATCCCAAATTATTTTGATTTTGAGATATCTCCCCAAGGAAATATGTCAGAGAGGTCCAAAACATGACACAAAGGAAATATGTCGGAGAGGTCCAAAAACCCGACACAAAGGAAATATGTCGAGAGAGGTCCAAAAACCCGACACAAAGGAAATATGTCGGAGAGGTCCAAAAACCCGACACAAAGGATTTCGGGTTTTGGAGTCGGGAAAGCATGGGGCAAAAACATGTTGAGGCACCCTCCAAACCCGATGCAGATGCAAAGGAGAAACCCGAACCCGACTGGAAACAGACCCTAACTTGGGGAATATTCAAATGGCCATAACTTTTCACAGGGAGCTCGGATTCTCGCAAGGTTGGACTTTTCAGAAAGCTCTCGGCATCCTCTACCCAACTACTGACTGGATATATTTATTTGGGTGAGAAAAATTTCTTCAAAAATGCAAAATACAGTTTGCCACTTTTTGGGTTTGTTAGGGTTCTTACCTACCGCCATAATGAGATGAGTTAAGTGCATTCTGGAGGTGGTTGGGGTAGATTTCGAATTCCTCTCTTCTCCCTCTCTTTTTCCTCCTATAAATTGTAAGGAGGGGCTTCTTTTAAAAGGTTGGACATTTTTGTTTTCCCCTCCCTTCTTCTCTTTGGCAGGTGAACTTGTGGAGTAAAAACCTCCCATTTGAAACTGTAATGCAACTTTGCCTCTTGGCATTTTGTAGTGTGTTGTATCAATCTTTGGAGCAAATTAATGCATGTCTGTGGATGATTCTCAACCCTCTCTGTGTTCATTTGCATCCTCCCGATCTTTCACCGTGAATCAAGTTATCTCTGTGCATGATCTTGCATTGTTTTTTTTATGGTTTTTGTTTATTGGCAAGACAGTGTTCTTCATTCCTCGGTGCATCACCTTTGTAGTTTAGGTTTTATTTTATGCATTTTCTTACCCTGTCTCCTTGGAAAGTTAGATTAGGTTTTTAGTAAACCCTCTGCATTTTATTTGTGCATCTGAACAGAGGAATAGGAACCGGCCTTCATCCAGGAGAGCTTTTCCGATTTCGCAAGGTCCCACACTTGGGAAAAGCTCCATGTTATGCAATCATACTGAGAGTCTTAACCCATCGTGTTGCAGACATTCATGGGTGCTGTGATTCCACCAACAGTTTTGGCATGCCGGTGGGACCAAGAGGTCATTCCACAAGATTTGAAGGAGTTTTCATGAAATTCGGACTAAAAAATTGTAGTTTTTACAATTTTGGATTTTGCACCTTCCAGGCTGAACTCCGAAATCAATTTTCAAGGGCTTAAATTGCTCAAAACAAGTCAAAATTTCACCAGTTGGTAGATCTGAGGGTAATCTTCAAAAGGGTATCCTTAGTTTTTTGAGATTTTGACTTTCAAAATTTCATGGTTTTTTGGGTTTCGGGTTTTCGAGGTCCGAGAACATCAAAGAAGACCCAACAGTCATTTCGGGTTTTGGGGGATGCATTGCATGGTCCTATTCCCAACAATAGTCATTTCAGGTTTTCGGGGTGTCGGGCATGTCCCAAGTTCCGACACATGGCAATTCGGGTTTTGTAAGTTGCATTGCATGACCTGAGTTCCACCTGTACCTTTCGGGGATCCATAGCTGCACAACAAGGCCCGAATTCGGATTGAAGATTGTCTCCTCTGGGTCCTTGAAGTTTTAAATGATATTTTTAATATTGTCAAGTTTGGTGTGTAACTTGGCAAAATCTAGTCTTTTGAGGCTTGTTATCTAACACATCTATGGCGACTCCGAAGGGATAGAATTCAGCGGTGTAGCAGCACAAGTTGCCAGGCACATGAGAAGAATTCAAACCAGGTCTAATACTCGAGAAGAGGGGCTATTTTTCCACTTGCAACTATCACCAGGTAGAGGGAGGAGAGGAAGGAGACCACAAAGATCACCATCTCCACCTAACAGGACTTTGTCTACACCTCCACCTGGTAGACCTTTTCTCGCATCAACCAGGGTTCTTAGGCCAATCATAATGGCACATCTACCACCGAATCCCTTTTTCAATTTCACGGGTAGTAGTCCACTTGCCCTAAATGCTCATAATCAAATTCCAGTTGCAGTGCTAAAGAATATCCCCTATTTTACAGGAGAAAATCATACTACTCCTATTGATCACATCCAGGATATTGCTAATGCATGTGCAATCCACGAAATAAATGAAATGGATGTTGCAGTTAAGTTATTGGCTTCATCTTTCAAAGGTAAGGCCTTACAATGGTTTAGGAGCCTAGCAATAGGGTCTATTACGAATTGGAACCAACTTTGTTCAGCTCTTTGCAACCAATTCGGGGAGAGGGCAGACAATTTATCTTTATTGGAATAATGACAACAATCAAAAGGGCTCCTAATGAACAAATGACAGATTTCAACTTCAGATTCCAACGGACATGGGACAGGATTCCAATAGCTGTTAGACCAACCGCCGAAGGAGCATTCCTTTATTTCTTAAAGGCTATAAATTCAGACATAGCCATGATGATCCAATCAATGGGAGGAACAACGCTGCCAGGGGCCTACGACACAGCTATCAGAGTAGAGAACTATTTGATCCAAGCTGGAAAGCTTGCACCAAGGCCACCAATGCCTCTCTATCCGGATATGGGAAATCCTACAACCAGTCAAGCACCAGAGTTGAATCCCATTCCAACTCCTAGAAATCAAAGCAATAATGAGGCATCGACTTCTTCAAATACTTCAAAGGAATTGCAGGAGGTCATGAAACAACTGCAGAACCTTGGAAATGAGCTTGTGACTATCAAAAGACAACAAGCTCAAAGTGCTAGATCATATCAGCCTCAAGCACAGTACCAGGCTAGGCCCCCATACCAACAAAATAGACCATCACCTCAAGCTGCAAATCAAAACCAAAACCAAGGACAACCTCAAGCTGCTAGGCCATTTCGACCGTATGATCCAAATACAACGACATCCTCAAGAGCCTTGGTTCCAACACAAAACAACATGGCACAGGAGTACGACTGGTGTTACCCTTGCAATCTACCTCACAATCAGTCAACGTGTTTCAATGGTGCACTAAATCAAGCCCTGATGGTACAAACCATTGGTGTGCCTCAAGAACCAAGCCAAGAAGGGAATCAACAGCAAGAAATGCAACAAGAAGGACCTCCAATAGAAACCACGTTGGCCAATTGGCAAACGGAAGACTTCTGTGGAATTAACCAACAACCTTTTCAAGGCGTGGCGGCCAACACACGGTCAAAGAAGAGAAACATAGAAGAGGGACAACCGTCTAATCCAGTTGTTTATCAGCCCACTTCCACACAACAAGGGGTCAGTAGACCAAACACAACTCCAAATGTGCAAAATCAGCCTAAGGTACCTGTTGTAGCAACACACGCACCTGTTCAAGCTCCAGAAAAGGTTGTGCCAAACAAGGGACAACAAAAGGACAATTCATCCCCTTTCAACATCATCGATCAAATGAAGAAGACACATGTGAACATTTCCATGTGGGAATCACTTGCGATCCTAGGGCAACGAGATTTATTGCAAGCTGCAATGGCTAATTGGTCTGCCTCAAATGTATCAAATCGGGGACATGAGAAAGTTCTCACTAATGCAGTGCAACATGATGGGGGCCAGACAAGCAAGAATTTGAAGCCTCCACCATTCTATGTGTCATTGGTTGTTGGAAACCACTTGGTACACAACTGCATGATAGATTCAGGGGCAAGTAGTTCAGTGATGCCGAAGCAAATAGCGGATCAACTGGGTTTGAAGTATGAGCCAGTGTTGAAAGGAGTAGTACAGCTAGATGGAACGGCAAAGTGGGAACAATTGGGGTCATCAAGGGGTTAATCCTAACACTACATTCATGTCCTAATGTTACAGTTCTACAAGATGTGTCTGTGATTGACCTTCCGCCACTCTTTGCGTTGTGTCTATCAAGGACTTCACTGCAAAAATCGGTGGATATTTATCTGCAGATTGGTCACACATGATTTTCAGGACAAGGTATGGGGCCAAAGCAACAATCAGGTCAGAACCAATTGCCAATTTCCATATTGAGCCTCATGTACCAGGTCCTATCAATGCAAATTGCTCAGCTTTTGATCAGGAGGAGTGTTCAAGTGATCTAGAAGTGTACTAAGGTCGAGGGAATTCCTGATTTAACTTTGGATGAATGGGCAAACAAGAGTCATGAATTTGACCCATACAAGGAAATTGAAGAATCTGAATTAGGCGTGTATTGTGTACATGAAGAAAATTCACCCATTCCCGACATCATTCAGCCTGAACAAAAGGATGAAAGCAAAGTTTGGAAATTATTTTTCGATGGTTCGAGAAGCAGACAAGGTGCTGGAGGTGGTGCAATGTTGATTTCACCACAAGACATCAAATATTTTTCAGCTTTTCGTTTCAGTTTTCCTGTTCAAACAACACGGCTGAATATGAGGCATTGATTCATGGACTTCATTGGGCCAGGAAAAGGGGCATAAAGAACTTGCAGGTGTTTGGAGATAGCGAGTTAATCATCAACCAAGTTAGGGGACAACATGCTACAAAGAATGACCTACTGAAGAGCTATAAGAACAGGGTATGGGACCTCATTGAGGATTTCAAAGCTTTCAACATTGTGTCCATACCAGAAAAAAATGAAGCCGCAGATAGGCTCGCAAAGAGTTGGAGCAACGTTTGATGTGGTTGACAACATCAGAAGGGAAAAACACAACCACATATCCATGTGATTGTGAGGCCAGCAATTCCAGATAATAACATAAGTCGGGCAGTGTTTGAGAACGATCAACAGATCGTCAATTTTTACAAGAAGAGGCTGAATTCTCACTAGAAATCAGACGACTACTAGAGCAGCAAGATGGGGATCAAGTAGTGCAGCTGCGGACAAACAAGCTTCCCAAGGGTTTAGTAACGTTGGAGTCTATCTTCAACCCTAACGACTAGTTCCGTAAGGAAAAGGCTAACATACAGGTCAAGAGAGAAGATTCAGGGCCAATTCTGGTTGGGGAAGGCAAAACACTTCAAATTGGTAAAGTGGCCACTGAGCAGGAGAAATCAGATTTCACACAGCTTTGCCAAGAATTTCCAGATGTCTTCGCTTGGAGCTATGAAGACTTGAGAGGATTCAATCCGAAGTTGGCACAACATACCATAGAATTGGATCCAGATGCTAAGCCCATCAGGCAGAAGCAGAGACCTGTTAACCCTCACATTGAGCCTCTAATGAAGAAAGAGTTAAACAAGCTAATAGAGGCAAACATTATATTCCCGATCAAGCACTCAAGCTGGGTTGCAAACTTGGTTCCGGTCAGGAAGAAGAGTGGAGAAATCAGGTTATGTGTGGACTTTCGAGACCTCAATAGGGCATCTCTCAAAGACCATTACCCGCTCCCTTCAATGGAACAAATATTGCAAGTAGTATCCGGTTCAGAGAGATTCTCTCTCCTAGATGGCTACTCAGGGTATAATCAGGTGATGGTGAAAGAAGATGACCAATTCAAGACGGCTTTCACCACCAAATGGGGGACCTATGCCTACAAGAAGATGCCATTTGGGCTATCAAATGCTGGAGCCACCTTCCAAAGGGAAATGGATATGGCATTTAAGGGGTTGATCAATAAAATAGTTCTGATATATCTTGACGACATCACTGTATTCTCAAAAAATGCAGCGGATCACCTCTTACATTTGAGGCAAGTATTTTAGAGATGTAGAAGATTTGGGGTATCATTGAATCCCAAAAAATGCATATTTTTGGCTCACGAGGGAAAACTTCTAGGCCATATTGTTTCAAAGGAAGGGTTGACGATTGACCCAGAAAGAGTTGAAGCAATTCGAGCATTGCCATTGCCAAGTCACAAGAAGGCTCTTCAAAGCTTCTTGGGAAGGATCAATTTTGTCCGCAGATTTGTTCCAAATTTTGCTGCTCTTGTGAAGCCAATAACACTAATGTTGAAGAAGAGCATGGTATTTAAGTGGACATCTGAAGGCAAGGAAAGTTTTGAGGCAATAAAAGAGGCTATATCTCAAGCTCCAACTCTCGTCAATCCAGACTTCTCCAAGGACTTCATGCTATATGCCTTTGGTGGTGGAGACACAATTTCTGCAATCTTGGTACAACAAAACAAAGAAGGATTAGAACAACCAGTTGCTTTCTTCAGTCAAGGCTTGGAGGAATACGAAACTAGGTACTCTTTCATTGAAAAGCATGTCCTTGCAGTGATCAGGAGCTTAAAGAAATTCAAGCACCTAGTCTCAAACAACAAGATCCAATTATTGGTCTCTCATGCGGGAGTCAAGGACTTCCTTCTAAACAAGGATCTGAATGAGAAGCGTGCAGGTGGATCACTCGTGTCATGGAATATGACATCGAGATCAAGGTCACCAAACTAGTACGTGGAAAGGGACTATGTGAGCAGCTAGCCTTGAGTCAACAAGTTGAAGCAGGTGATGAAAAAGAGACTACCTTGGTATTGCAGGATGGTCAAGAACAAGAAAATGATGATGTAGCCGCTCCTTGTTGGACTCAGAAGATGATACACTTCCTACAAGTAGGCCTATGCCCTCCAGAAATGAGAAAAGCAAAGAGGAGATACTTTAGATTACAAGCCATTCCATATGTGCTTGTTGATGGTGTTCTGTTCAAGAAAGACATCAATGGGGTTCTATTGAGGTGCATTGGGACTGGTCAAATTGAGAGGGTGTTACGAGATTTTCACGATGGAGATTTCGGAGGACATTTCACCCCACGAGTAATAGCTCTCAAGATAATGAAGGCAGGGTATTATTGGCCCACAGTGTTCAGTGACTGTTATACATGGATAAGAAAGTGCAAGAAATGTGCACTCTTCACGGGAAAAGAAAGACTAGCAGCGCTTCCATTGCACCCAATTTTGGTTGACCAACCATTTCTGCAATGGGGATTGGACTTCATCGGGGTCATCAACCCAAACTCAAGCCAAGGCCACAAGTGGATTCTCACGGCGACAGACTATTTCACCAAGTGGACCGAAGCAGTAGCGCTCAAAGAGGCAAGTGAGTCTAACATACTAGACTTTTATGAAGGAATAATGACTAGGTTCGGTGTGCCGGCCACTATCATATCGAGAAATGCATTGGCATTCATAGGTTCCAAGATTACAGAATGGGTTGTCAAGAATGGAATCTATTTGAGCACCTCTTCAAATTATTACCCACAGGGTAATGGACAGGCAGAGTCCATGAACAAAAATTTGCTAAGAATCATCAGGAGGACTCTGGATGAAAACCAAAGAACATGGCATACCAAGCTAAAATCAGCATTATGGGCTGACAGAATAACACCAAAGAGGTCTACAGGTAATTCCCCTTACAAGTTGGTCTATGGAAAAGAGGCAGTATTGCCTATATCATTAGAACTGCCTGCATTGGAGTTCATGAAGTAGTTGGAGTTGGCTGAGTTCGAACCAATGGAGGCCAGGTATGCAGAGTTGATGGAATTGGAAGAAATTAGAGAACATGCAATTCAAACAATTGAGAAAGATCAGGCCTTAGTAAAAAGATGGTTTGATAAGAAAGCAAGAGCAAGGACCTTCCAGGAAGGGGACCTAGTTCTGAAATGGGATGCAGATCGAGCAAAACCAGGAAGGCATTCCAAGTTTGATGCCATTTGGAGTGGCCCCTACATGGTCATGGGATGTAAGGATAGTAATGCCTTCCAATTGTCTACATTGGATGGAGAAGAACTCCCGATTCCGGTTAACGGAATCTATCTTAAACATTGCTACTGAAAATAAAAGGTTTACCCTTGTAAATATTAGCCTAGATTTCAATTCCTCTAAGTGCGTATGCACATTGTCTTGTTGTAGTTAGGTTTCAGTTTCCCTAAGTGCTTTGGCACAGGTTTTGTTGCTCCTAGGTTGGATTTCTACAGTTCAGCGTGCTCTCGGAGAAGGAGTTGTGGTATCAGGCTCGGGATCAGATATCAGGTTGGTTTCAGGTTATTGCTTATGACTCCATGCCCAATGGATCGCTAAAAGGCCACTGATCTTCTACCTAGCAGGCAGGTGATCCCGTTGAGTCGCCAAATTGTTGTATATATCTCCCCAAGGAAATATGTTGAGAGGTCCAAAAACCCGACACAAAGGAAATATGTCGGAGAGGTCCAAAAACCCGACACAAAGGAAATATGTTGAGAGGTCCAAAAACCGACACAAAGGAAATATGTCGGAGAGGTCCAAAAACCCGACACAAAGGAAATATGTCGGAGAGGTCCAAAAACCCGACACAAAGGAAATATGTCAGAGAGGTCCAAAAACCCGACACAAAGGAAATATGGAGAACCGACACAAAGGAAATATGTCAGAGAGGTCCAAAAACCCGACACAAAGGATTTCAGGTTTTGGAGTCGGGAAAGCATGGGGCAAAAACATGTTGAGGCACCCTCCAAACCCGATGCAGATGCAAAGGAGAAACCCGAACCCGACTGGAAACAGACCCTAACTTGGGGAATATTCAAATGGCCATAACTTTTCACAGGGAGCTTGGATTCTCGCAAGGTTGGACTTTTCAGAAAGCTCTCGGTGTCCTCTACCCAACTACGACTAGATATATTTATTTGGGTGAGAAAAATTTCTTCAAAAATGCAAAATACAGTTCGCCACTTTTTGGGTTTGCTAGGGTTCTTACCTACCACCATAATGAGATGAGTTAAGTGCATTCTGGAGGTGGTTGGGGCAGATTTTGAATTCCTCTCTTCTCCCTCTCTTTTTCCTCCTATAAATTGTAAGGAGGGGCTTCTTTTAAAAGGTTGGACATTTTTGTTTTGCCCCTCCCTTCTTCTCTTTGGCAGGTGAACTTGTGGAGTAAAAACCTCCCATTTGAAACTGTAATGCAACTTTGCCTCTTGGCATTTTGCAGTGTGTTGTATCAATCTTTGGAGAAAATTAATGCATGTCTGTGGATGATTCTCAACCCTCTCTGTGTTCATTTGCATCCTCCTGATCTTTCACTGTGAATCTGGTTATCTGTGCATGATCTTGCATTGCGTTTTTTATGGTTTGTGTTTATTGGCAAGACAGGTGTTCTTCATTCCTCGGTGCATCACCTTTGTAGTTTAGGTTTTATTTTATGCATTTTCTTACCCTATCTCCTTGGCAAGTTAGATTAGGTTTTTAGTAAACCCTCTGCATTTTATTTGTGCATCTGAACAGAGGAATAGGAACCGGCCTTCATCCGGAGAGCTTTTCCGATTTCGCAAGGTCCCACACTTGGGAAAAGCTCCATGTTATGCAATCGTACTGAGAGTCTTAACCCATCGTGTGGTAGCATATGTTTAGGGCCCGAGGAGGATGATACTTTTATGTGTACTAATTTTGGTGCTCTGGTGCTAGGGGTGAACATGATAATGTCACTATGTCAGATGTCCTTTTGAGTGAAAAATTTGGATTACACTCATCGGCGTCACCTTCGTAGGTAAATTTGTTATGTTTTGTTATGTGTGTTACAAAAAGTTTGGAATACCCGATTTACTTATATATGTTAAATTTTGAAATAATTGTATTTGTACATGTACATGCATTGATATTACAATGTGTGGGAGGTGCATCTTCATCCGAACATAGTTGGTTTGGTCACACAAGCTTCCATTTGCAAACTATAGCCTAGCCTCGGCATCCCTACATTGACTCACCGCACTATTTCGTGTGTTTTGCAACTAATAGCACAACGAGAGAGATAGATGGAGATGGAGAAAACCATGAGAGGCTTTTGTAGAGGGCCCCAACATGGAGGTCTTGGATCTGATGAGATGTCTCTAGGTGCCACGGAGTCTGAGAAATCACCCATCGAAGATATGGCGTGATTGGGCCTCAGGGCTCTTAAGTGACTACGCCCGGTGGGGTAGGTCAAAAGCACGGGGAGCATAGGGAACCAAAACGAAGCCTCCACTATCATTCACTAAGCCACCCTGACATGTTGGCGTAGTTGGTTCGGTCCCATGAGCTTGTTTGCAAACTACAGCCTCTGGCAGCCCTACACTGACTCAGACTGCACTATTTCACGCATTTAGAAACAATAGTACAACGAGAGAACCGGATGGAGACGGATAAAAATGTGATAGGTTTTTATAGAGGGCCCCAACATAAGGGTCTTAGATCTAACAAGACATCTCTAGGTGCCACGGATTCCAAGAAATCACCCATTGAAGATATGGTGTGATTGGGTCTCAAGGCTCTTAAGCGACTACGCCCAGACGGGGTAGCCTAAAAGCACGGGGAGTGTAGGGAACCAAAATGAAACCTCCACTAGCATTTAATAGGACACCACGACATGTTGGAATAGTTGGTTTGGTCGCACGAGCTTCCGTTTGCAAACTCTGACCTCTCCTGGCAGCCCTCTACACCGACTCGAGACTACACTATTTCACGTGTTAGCAAATAATATCACAACGAGAGAACCGGATGGAGAAGGAGAAAACCGTGAGAGGATTTTGTATAGGGCCCTAACATGGAGGTTTCATATCGACGAGATGTCTCTAGGTGCCACAGAGTCCGAGCAATCACTGTTAAAGATATGGCGTGATTAGACCTTAAGTCTCCTAAGCGACTACGCCTGATGAGGTAGCCCAAAAGCACAGGTGGAGGAAACCACCAATGTTCAATGATTTTGCAAGGATGCAACTATGTAGACTATGAACTTAGTTTTTTTGGGGAGATCGCCAATGTTCCAACTGTTCATTTGAAAGAATGAATATCTTCAATCAAACAAAGAATGAAGAGCTTGAATTTTTTTGGACATTACAAAAGGTTGTTTGTGCCCAAAAAGAAGCAAGGCCATATAAATATTCAGTCTTCAACTTTAGATGATAATGAACATCGTGAAGAAAAACAATTAGGTGAAGATGTCACTATGATTCAAGAAGAAATGCCTCCTGAAAGTCATAAAGAGTCAATTTGATTACCCAAAAACATCTGGAAGAACTTAAAGAGAAGATACGAGCAGCAAGAAAAAGAAAAATGGGAAGCATGGAAGGATCACAACTTAACTGGAATGGAAGATATATGTGATGTTGTCGATAGAATCATGGGTAATCTTAAGGACAACATGCCAAGTTGATTATTTTTTTAATTCCAGCTGCTTCAACTTCACAAATCAAACCAGGTAGTTACAAAAGCAACATACTAGCAAGAAAAATTGCAATGAAGTATTGATAATTGAGCCTGAAACTTGTTTAGAATTGTAATTTATTTTTTGATTGATCATTCACCCATAGTTTCTTTTGTGAAGGAAGAAATTCATATTATATGTGAGAAATAGAATGTTGATTTAGTTTACTATTACTCTTACTATTTAGGTTATATTTATGTAGTCATTCAATTAAAGTTTGAAGCTCTTCAAGTACTAACATGGAAAAATTTTTGGGGCCCTCTACGAAAGCCTCTTGCGGTTTTATCCATCTCCATCCGATTCTCTCCTTGTGCTATTGTTTTGCAAACGCGCGAAATAGTGCGTCCCAAGTCAGTGTAAGGTTGTCGAGATGATGTAGTTTGGAAGCTCATGGGACCAAACCAACTACGCTAACACATCGGGATGTCTGGTGAATGCTAGTGGAGGCTTTGTTTTGGTTCCCTATGCTTCCGTGCTTTCGGGCTACCCCATTGTGTGTAGTCGCTTAAGAGCCTTGAGGCCCAAACACGTTATATCTTTGACGGGTGATTTATCGGACTCCGTGGCACCTAGATATGTCTCATCAGATCTAAGACCTCCACATCGGGCCCTCTAAAAAATACTCTTGAAGTTTTCTCCATCTCCATCATGTTCTCTCGTTGTGTTATTGTTTGCAAACGCGCTGAAATAGTGCGGTTTGAGTCGGTGTAGGGTTTCGGACATTGTAGTTTTTAAACGGAAGCTCGTGGGACCAAAATAACTACGCAAACATGTCGGGATGGCTTGGTGAATGCTAGTGGAATCTTCATTTTTGGTTCCCTACGCTCCCCGTGCTTTTGGGCCACCTTGTCAGGGTGTAGTCCCTTAAAATCCCCGAGGCCTAAACACGCCATATCTTCGATGGGTGATTTCTTGGACTTCGTGACACCTAGAGATGTCTCGTCGATCCAATACCTCCATGTCATGGCCCTCTATGAAAGCATCTCGTGGTTTTCTCCATCTCCATCCAGTTCTCTCGATGTGCTATTGTTTGCAAACGAGTGAAATAGTGCGTTGAGTCGGTGTAGAGTCGTCGAGTCGTTGTAGTTTGCAAACAAAAGCTCATGGGACCAAACCAACTACACCAACACATCAGCGTGTCTGGTGAACTCTAGTTAAGTATTTTTTTGGTTCCCTACACTCCACATGCTTTTGGGCTACCTCGTCTCGGGCGTAGTCGCTTAAGAGCCCTGAGGCCCAAACACGCCATATCTTCGACGGGTGATTTCTCGGACTCGTGGCACCTAGAGATGTCTCGTTAAATCCAAGACCTCCATGTCAAAGCCCTCTATGAAATCCTCTTGCAATTTTCTCCATCTCCATCTGGTTCTCTTGTTGTGCTATTGTTTACAAACGCGTAAAATAGTGCAGTCTAAGTCAGTGTAGGGCTGCTGACGTTGTAGTTTGCAAACAAAATCTGTGGGACCGAACCAACTATGCCAACACATCGGGGTGGCCTAGTGAATGCTACTGGAATCTTCTTTTTGGTTCCCTATGCCGTATTTTGGGCTACCCCGTCCGGGCATAGTCCCTTAAGAGCCATGAGGCCGGACACGCCATATCTTCAACGGGTGATTTGTCGGACTCGTGGCACCTAGAGATGTCTCGTCGAGATCCAAGACATCCATGTCGGGCCCTCTACAAAATTCTCTCATGGTTTTCTCCGTCTCTTCGGTTCTCTCGTGTGTCTATTGTTTGTAAACGTGAGAAATAGTGCGAGTCTGACGAGTTAATGTAGGGTTTCCGGATGTTTTAGGTTGCAAACGGAAGCTCATGGGACCGAACCAACTATGCCAACACATTAGGGTGGCTTGGTGAATGCTATTGGAGCATTCTTTTTGGTTCCCTACACTACTCGAGCTTTCAAGCTACCTCGTCACAAGGCGTAGTCCCTTAAGAGCACTGAGGCCCAAACACGCCATATCTTCGACGTGTGATTTCTCAGACTCCATGGCACCTAGAGATGTCTCATCAAATCCAATAAATCCATGTTGGGACCTTATACAAAATCCTCTTGCGGTTTTCTCTCTGTCTCCATTTGGTTCTCTTGTTGCTATTATTTGTAAACGCGTGAAATAGTGCAGGCCAGTCGAGTGTAAGGCTACCAAATGTTGTAGTTTGCAAACATAAGCTCATGGGACCAAACCAACTATGCCAACATGTCAAGGTGGCTTAGTGAATGCTAGTGGAGGCTTCGTTTTGGTTCCCTACACTCCCCGTGCTTTCGGGCTACCCCTGTCTGGGCGTAGTCGCTTAAGAGCCCTGAGGCCAAACACACCATATCTTCGATGGGTGATTTCTCAAACTCCATGGCACCTAGAGATGTCTCATCAAATCCGATACCTCCATGTCGGGGCCTTCTATGAAATTCTCTCGCGGTTTTCTCTGTCTCCATCCGGTTCTCTCGATGTGCTATTGTTTGCAAATGCACGAAATAGTGTAGTCGAGTCAACGTAGGGGCTGCAGGACATTGTAGTTTGCAAATGTGAAGCTTGTGGGACTGAAAAAATTGTGCCAACATGTTAGGATGGCCTATTGAATGCTAGTGGATTACTATTTTTTTCCCTATGCTCCTCGTGCTTTCGGGCTACCCCGTTCAGGCGTAGTCCCTTAAGAGCCCTGAGGCCCAAACACGCCATATATTCGATGGGTGATTTCTCGGACTCTGTTGCACTTAGAGACATCTCATCAGATCTGAGACCTCCACACATGGTCCCTCTATTAAAGTCTCACATGGTTTTTCTCTATTTCCATCCGGTTCTCTCGTTGTGCTATTGTTTGCAAACACACGAAATAGTGCAGTCTAAGTCAGTGTAGGGCTACCAGAGGCTGTAGTTTGCAAACAGAAGCTCGTGGGACCAAACCAACTATGCCAACACATCGGTTTGGCTTGGTGAATGATATTGGAGTCTTCATTTTTGTTTCCTACACTCCCATGCTTTCGGGCTACCCTGTCCGGGCGTAGTTCCTTAAGAGCCTTGAGGCCCAAACATGCCATATCTTTGACGGGTGATTTCTCGCACTCCATAGCAACTAGAGATGTCTCGTCAAATATGATACCTCCATGTCGGGGCCCTCTATAAAAACCTCTTGCAGTTTTCTCTGTCTCCATACGGTTCTCTCGTTGTGCTATTGTTTGCAAACACGTGAAATAGTGTAGTCTGAGTCAGTGTAGGGCTGCTAGAGGCTGTAGTTTTCAAACGGAAGCTTGTGGGACCAAACCAACTACGCAAACACATCGGGGTGGCTTGGTGAATGCTAGTGGAGCATTTTTTTTGGTTCCCTATGCTCCTTGTGCTTTCGGGCTACCCCGTCTGGGCATAGTCGCTTAAGAGCCCTGAGGCCCAAACACGCCATATCTTCGACAGGTGATTTCTTGGACTCCGTGGCACCTAGAGACATATCGTTAGATCCGAGACCTCCATGTTGGGGCCCTCTATGAAATTATTTTGCATTTTCTCCATCTCCATCTAGTTCTCTCGTTGTGCTATTATTTGCAAAAGCGTGAAATAGTGCACTGATCGAGTCGAGTGTAGGTCATCCGACGTTGTAGTTTGCAAAGCGGAAGCTCAATGCAGACCAAACCAACTACGCAAAACACATTGGGGTGGCACAGTGAACACTAGTGGAATATTCATTTTTGGTTCCCTATGCTTCCCATGCTTTGGGCTACCCCGTCCAGGCGTAGTCCCTTAAGAGCCCTGAGGCCCAAACACGCCATATCTTTGATGGGTGATTTCTCATACTCCATGGCACCTAGAGATGTCTCGTCAGATCAAGACCTCCACGTCGGGTCCCTATATGAAAGACTCTTGAGGTTTTCTCTATCTTGATTTGGTTCTCTCGATGTGCTATTGTTTGTAAACTCACGAAATAGTGTAGTCCGAGTCAGTGTAGGGCTGCCAAAGGTCAGAAGTTTGCAAACAGAAGCTCGTGGGACCAAACAAACTACGCCAACATGTCGGGGTGGCTTGGTGAACTCTAGTGGAGGATTTTTTTAGTTCCCTACGCTCCCGTGTTTTTAGGCTACCTCGTCCGGTGTAGTCCCTTAAGAGCCCTGAGGCCCAAACACGCCATATCTTTGATGGGTGATTTCTCAAACTCGTGGCACCTAGAGACGTCTTGTCGAGATCCGATACCTCAATGTCAAGACCCTCTACATAAGCCATGGTTTTCTCCATCTCCATCCAGTTCTCGTTGTTCTATTGTTTGCAAATGCAAGAAATAGTTCACTCGAGTTAGTGTAGGGCTTCCAGATCTTGTAGTTTGCAAACAAGGAAGCTCATGGGACCAAACCAACTATGACAAAACGTCGTGGTGGCCTGGTGAATGCTATTGGAGTCTTTGTTTTGGTTCCCTATGCTCCCGTGCTTTGGGCTACCATGTCAGGCGTAGTCCCTTAAGAGCCCTAAGGCCCAAACACGCCATATCTTCGATGGGTTATTTCTCAAACTCTGTGGCACCTAGAGACGTCTCATTAGATCCGATACCTCCACTTCGGGGACCCTCTACGAAATTCTCTTGCGGATTTCTCTATCTCCATCCCGTTCTCTCGTTGTTCTATTGTTTGTAAACGCGTAAAATGGTGTAGTCTGAGTCGGTGTAGAGCTACCAGAGGCTGTAGTTTGCAAACGGAAGTTCGTGGGATCAAACCAACTACGCCAACACCTCGGGGTGGCCAAGTGAATGCTAGTGGAGCCTTCGTTTTGGTTCCCTACACTCTTCGTGCTTTCAGGATACCATGTCCTGGGCGTAGTCCTTAAGAGTCATGAGGCCCAAACATGCCATATCTTTGACAGGTGATTTCTCGGACTTCATGGCACATAGAGAAGTCTCGTCAGATCCGATACCTCCACATCTAGGCCCTCTACGAAAGCCTCTTGCGGTTTTCTCCATCTCTATTCAGACTGAGTCCGTGTAAGGTTATCCTTTGCCAATCACCTGAATAATATAGGTGGTTCATACAATATAGGTGGTGAAATGAGAATTTTAATAAGATATTTTTACAATATAGGTGGTGAAATGAGAATTTATGTTTGTTGTTCCTTTCTAATATTTAATTTTTCTTAGCTTCACTTGGCTTTGAGAATAATAAATTCTCTACTAACAGTGCCAACCATGTGAAGGTGGAAGCTTTTTTTGCACCACTAACCCGCATAAACATGTTAGTAAGCAATTAAATAGAATTTTAAATCATACAAAATTCAAACAAAATCATTTAAGTAAATATTCAAATTAAATTCATGAAGAACATACCTTTGCAAATTCAATCCAATGAACCACAAGGATCAACTCTATTCTTGATAGTAACAAGAATTGCTTCATGATCTGATTCACGAACCTTCCATAGATTTTTGTTTGATGGCCGACCTCGATATTTGATCAATTTAATATTTGTTGCAAGGACCAAATGTGAATAGTGAAGTATCTTCCGATGTACTTCATAGTCTTCAAACAACCAAATGTTTGATTTTTTGATAGGATATCGTCGAAGCCAAGTTCTAGTGACTACCACTGATCCAATGGGATACTCAAGGTCTTCACCATCAATGACTGTGGAAGTCAAAAAAAATTCCCCTCTACACAACGAGATAAGAAGTAGTATGTTCCCTCTTCGTTAAATTCCATCACAATAACTGTAAAAACGTGCCCTATGTATCACAAAGTAAAACTATTCAGTCAATTTATAAATACATTAAGAGTTGACCATTTAATAATTTATAAATCTAAAACATGGCATGTACATATATGTATGTACCTTGTTGCACTAAATCAGAGACTTGGTCAAAGTTAGGTGATGTTGTCATTTGATCTGAAGACCCTGTAAGTTGTAATGCTCATGGAACTTGATGTGTGTCGAGTGGAATTAGAGGTCTACAAGTCCATTCATCCACCTATTGTTGTGACTCACATTCATTCCACGCAAAATCAATGCATGATATACAAAAACATGTCATGCACCTAGTATAAATAGTCCAAGCATTTGCATCTGAACTACGAAATGAGTGCATATCACTTGATCCTCCCAATGCATCTATACAATATTTAAAGTTTTCCAGATGTTGTTCCGTTATCAATCAAAAATATCTATGAACCATTGATCTCTCTTGAGATTCATGGCCCATATTCTTAACACACCAATCAACAATATTTTTTACATCTGTAAATTTAGTACCATCCTTGAACTTTAACTCTTCTTTTGCAAGTGCTCTATTCACACATGCTCCTGCACCATCATGCTATCCTTTTCCATGCCCTACCTAAGTAAAACTCTAGATATATTGTACATTTGTTTCTTTGTTCATCTTTTTAGCCAATAAAACATCCGTGCCTTTTTGAATTGTGATGTGCGTTGTTTGACCAAATGTAATGTTGATCGAAACTAATGTTCCTCTAATTCGAGTTTGCATAAAACACCTAGAAACACCCTTGTACATATTCTGTAGAATGTGTCCGATCATCACTGATGTAGAAATGATACTCTCTTAATATTTTTCAATCTTGCTCAAGTGCTTTCTGGAGAGTGCATGAATTTTATATGCATGAAAATAGAAACTTGCACTAAGTTATAATATTGAGACTGAACCTCCATTTTTGGCTGCAATGTGTAATTCTCTGCAAAGTCAACTACTGAAACAATAGTACCAAGTGGGAATGTGTCCTTTCTTAACTTGAATTGTTCATCCAACCATCGAGCTCTATGTGTGTGCCTTACATACTCATAAAAATTTCCTCTCGAATTTGACCATATATTCTGATACATGTAATTGTTTTCTAACAAGCTCACACCTCTTAGATTCTTTTCCATCTTTTAATTGATATGCCACCGATTTATATTTGGTGAAATCAACCAATTATTTTCCTATTGAATATGTACTCTCCTCATGGATACAACTTTTCAGATTTGGCAAGCCACCACATACATTGCACGTTCCATCCAAACATGCTTTGTTATTAAAAAATTGTCTTGTTGATTTTTCACAAAATATTGTTGGAATAAATTCCCTTGAAGATTTTTGTGGGACATTTATTCCACACTCCTGCAACATGATGTTAGTATGCAAAACACGACGTATTTGACAAAAAACATCATAATGCATTGAAAATTCAACATGATGCCTGCAACAACAAGTGGTACGTGAGTGATTGATTTTCACATAAAAGGGTTTGCTCATTTCAAATAATCTTTGGCTAATGTTAATTTGTGGATTTTCATTTTTAAACTTAGAGAAATTTTTTGTTTGAGTCATATCTAAGAAATGTTTTGCACACGATTCATGATTACGAGAACCTATTCTTCTTTTTATTGTATCTCTTCTATTGGTGACACCCTTGTGTTCTCATTCCAAAATTTTACAATTAATTCTTTTAGAATATCAGATGTATTCTTGTCTTTTCATGGAAGTCTGCTAGAGAAAGCCCAATAGTCAGTGTTATTGACTAACTCAAGACGTTTACGTATCTCTATTGCTTTCATTAGTGTTTTTCTATTTAGCTTCAAAGCACTTCTTGTTTTTCTAATCAAACGTTTATTAACTATTTTATCACTTACTATATAATTAGTTAGTGCACGCCATGTAGCATTACTATCTTTGGTGTGTATTTTTGCTACCCTGATTTGGTATGCTTTATATATGTTTTAAAAATTGACGCATTTTGATCAACAACATTAGATGTTCTTAACCCCAAGGTCTTCATTATAGGTCTCATCTTAATTAATTTCATCAATGAAACAAATAATTGACATATTTGTGTGTCATTTAAATTCTCAAAGTAATTATCCCAAATTCCACTAGCTTTTCTTCTTGCATTTCTTTCAAACATTTTGTTAGGCATTGGTTTTATAATGTTTTCATCAATTTCAATTAAGTGAATTGGTTTTCTTCGCAAAATGGAAGGAGGTGTTCTTAGAGGTGAAGATTCATTTACAAGGTTACCTTCTTCATTCAGTGTTTTCATAAAAATTTTGAGGTTAACATTTGGATTCTCAAGTAAGGGTTCAACAATTGGATTCATATCAATTTCTTCATACTTACTAACATTATCATTCAATTCAATATCATTATTCATTGCAAAATCATTATTCTCTACATTTTCATTATGTATTTCATCCCCATTTTCTAATACATTAGCATTGGATATAGCGGATGTACCTTGCCCCGCTCAAAGTTTTTGCATTCTCTTCAATTTCTTTAAGAAAAATAATAGTTGAATATGTACCATGTGAAGCATGATTTGATTGTGGTTTAATCAGAATTTAGATGTTGAATGATTATGGTTTAATTATGTCTTGATCCTTTTGGTTAGAGTGAAACATGATTGCTGAAATAGAAATTGGTTGTTCTATTTGTGTACATTCATAGTTGTATCTTGATGAAAAACATGTAATAATACATTCTCCATTGTATTACCATGCGTTTGTTGATAAAATAACATGTATATCGTTTCATATTTTATTAAATAATTGCATCAAAAAATGGAGGCAATATTCATGCCAATTCATTTTGAACTGACATCATACCACTACTCCAGTCTTGCAGGAAAATTAGCCGTCACGTTCGGATATGTGGAAACTCATGTCTTGTGAAGTTTTATCGTAGCATGGATCTAAATGAGATACTTGGATTTCAATTTGTAGAAGGATGATATCCTAGAATTTTGACTGAATTTATTGGGATCTTGGACCCATTGTTAATATTCAAACCTCACTATGTGAGAGTTATCGTAATAGTTATATATTTCACCTTAACGACATATGCAATTTATGATTTTAATAAAGAGATGATTACCTTGTATGTAATAATATCTCAATATGAGTAAATGATAAATATTAGAAGTGAGAAATCTTACTTATCATAAATTGTTAAATTTATTTATTTGATATTTGTCAATGTATGAAGCCGATAATTGGACAATTATTGTAACATTCAATTGTCTTTAATTTCTAAATTAAATAGCTATTTAGTGGCATAGTTAATCGGAGAATATATATATATATATATATATATATATATATATATATAATTTGGCCTTTCGAGTAAACTTGGTATTAATATGTTAAGATTGTAAAGCCTATTGTGTAGAGGATGAAGAGTATCATTATAAAAAGGTAATTTAAGGTTAAAAACCAAACATCAGGAAAAGAGAAACTAAATGGGAAGATAAATAGATGAAAAGATCCATTAGGCATATTAAGGGATAAGTACATGTGAAATGCTGAAATAGATACATTTCAGCATAACGAATGTACTTATCTCATGATGATCCTAGTTGGCCTTTGGCATTTATCTCGATATAAACTCTTGCAAGATAGGTTAAATTGGAAATAAAGTAAATACAAACTATAAGATCTAGATAATTGTGAAAGGGATAGTTGTGAGGTGGTGGAAGACTTAAACTCATAAGACTAGTGTGTTGTCTTGAGTTTAGCCGTAACCTGCACGACAGAAAACTTTGGCCAAAGTAATGCATTGATGGTTGTGCATTGTTTGATCACCTAGTCCTCTAATTAAATTAAAATTGTTAGTAACTGATCATGGGAAGTTGAACACTGAACATGAGGTAGGAAATGGTCGACAGAATATGAAGTTGGAAAACTAGCTTTGTGGTAGACCCAAGGAATTTCACATGGTTCCCATGACTTGAAAAAGGTTGAGCCAAAATGCTAGTAAGCATTGTCACTCGAAGTAGTGGCAAAGGGAGATCGTGGAGATCTGGATACACCCTTCTCAGCCACACATGGCTTACACGGATGTTATTAGATAGATCAAAAGAACAAATTTGATTTAAAGAATTTGATTAAATAAATATGTATGATTGCCGTTGTGTAATCTATTTTTATGTATGTTTAAAAAAAATCCTCATTTTCCAGTTCTAGTAATTTTGAGCGTTACATTTTGGTATCAGAGCCAGAGGCTCAGACACTTGGACATTAATGGGACACACATTCTAATAAAAAGTATCCTCTTTTATAAAACATAAACTTTGGCTAGGTTGGCAACAAGAGCTAATATGGCGAGTGATAGTGGGGTAAATAATGATGATGTGTTGGATAATACAGTTGCTAAGTTAGAAGAAATCCTCAACCTTTTGAATGACACTCAAACCGAGTTGTTGCCATAGAACAACAAGGTCAGGGTGGTGAAGAAGATGAGGATCATAGGGATGATGAGCAACATGATGATCAACCCGAGCACCTGAATGAAAGGGAAAATAAGAAAGCAAGGCTAGCTGTTGAGTTAGCGAGGGACATTAAAAGAATATCCCCACCTAAATTTGATGGTACAACTCTTGGGGATGGCGCTGAAAATTGGCTATCCAAAATGGAAAAGTATTTTGAGATTAGGGACTTTTCAAGAGGAGACAAAAGCAGTATGGGGAGCCTACCAATTGTCCCGTGAAGCATCTTCCTGGTGGGATAACCAAAAATGGAACTAGGAATTGATTCTTGTATGATCACGTGGGAGAAATTCAAGGCCTACTTCCATCAAAGATGGCTACCTCAGCTATACTTTGACCAAAAGATGGCAGAATTCCAAAATCTGACTCAAGGAAAGTACTTAGTTATAGAATATTGGGAACATTTCACTCGATTGCTGAAATATGTTCCTATGTATCAAAAGGATGAGAAGTTTAGAGTGAGAAAATTTATAATGGGATTGAATCCTAGCATTGGTGGTGAGGTAGATGTTCATGGACCTACCTCAATGGAAACAGTGTTTGAAAAAGCTATCAAGCAAGAACAAAAGCTGCGAAGTATTTATGCCTCTAAAGAGGAAAATAGAAGGAAAAATAGCAGTTTTCAAACACCAACCGCAAGTAAACCAACATGGAAAAAGGGAAACAACAAGTTCAGCTTGTCAATAAAAGAGGAATAGCGGGTAGAACTATTGTGAATAATAAAAATAATGGGCAACAAGGAACAAGTTTCCATCAAATAAGATTGAGAGAAAAGGACCTTTGGGTGGATGTTTTAAGTGCGGTGGCGATCATTTCGCTAACAAATGTCCGCAAAGAGGACAATGGAATAACCAGTAGAAGGGATCTACTGTAGTAAATAAAGAGGGGAAATAACATAAGATTTATGCTGCAGTCCATAATAAGCAAGCAAAAAAGCAAGCAACTCCCATTGAAACCTCAGGTAAGCTTTTTGGAGAACATGTTTCTATTTTATTTGATTCCGGTTCAACAGAATGTTTTGTTTCATCTAAAGTAGTTGATAAACTCAAAATAAGAGCTGGGTACATGGAACACACTTGGACTATACAGTATGGAAATAATGTTGTACATAGAGTGAAGTAGTGTTTGTTTGAGGCACCACTAGAATTACCTGAGTTCACAACAAGATTAAACTTGTATGTGGCACCTCTTGGATCCTATGATGTTGTCATAGGTATAAATTGGTTAAGTCAACATAATGCAACCTTGGATTGCTTAGGAAAATGTGTAACCTGCTGCGATGATCAACAGAAAATAGCAAGTGTTTAGGGTGTTAAAAGAGAGTTTGTCACTAGGCAGATTTCGCCATGCAGCTGAAAAAGGCAAAGCGAAAGGGCTGCCATCTATATGTTGTAAAAATATCAGATTCGGGATAGGAAAATGAGCCTGAAATTGAAGCATTTCCCATCTTAAGGAATTTAGAGATGTGTTTCCAAATGAGTTGCTCGGACTTCCACCTAAGCGTGAATTTGACTTCACAATAGAGGTCAAACCAGCAATGGAACCAATTTCCAAGGCACCGTATAGAATGACAACAACTGAATTAGTTGAGTTGAAAGCTCAATTACATGAGTTATTGTCCTTAGGTCTGATTAGACCAAGTATATCACCATGGGGTGCACCGGTAATCTTCGTGAAAAAGAAGGATGGGACCCTTAGACTTTGTATTGATTACCGAATGCTCAACAAGGTAATAGTGAAGAATCGATACCCGCTGCCCCGAATCGATGATCTTTTTGATCAAATGGGGGCAAAAGTGTTTTCCAAGATAGATCTCAGATCCGGTTATCATCAACTATGAATCAAGGATGAAGATATCCATAAAACCGCTTTTAGAACAAGGTATGGGCATTATGAGTTTACAGTTTTGCCCTTTGGTCTAACAAATGCACCTGCCACTTTCTCGATGATATATTATATTAATATACTCTAAGAATGAGGAAGAACATGATGAACATTTAAGGATTGTGCTGGGAATTCTCAGAAAACATAAATTATATGGAAAATTATCTAAGTGTGCTTTCTATCAATACGAAGTACAATACTTAGGCCACATAATAAATAAAGAGGGAATCTCGGTGGACCCTTCAAAGATCAATGCCATCATGGAATGGCCAGCACCGAAGGATGTGCATGAAGTGAGAAGTTTTATGGGTCTAGCAAGCTACTATTGGAAGTTCGTAAAGGACTTTTCTAAGTTAGCGGGACCTATCACTTCTTTGCAAAAGAAGGGTAAGAAATTCGTTTGGGACATCAAGTGTGAAGAAGCCTTTAAGGAGTTAAAAGGTAGACTCACAAGTGCTCGGTGTTGAAGATTCTGGATCCAAACGGGAACTTCTCGGTGGTAACCAATGCTTCAGGGGAAGGTTTGGGTGGAGTACTACTACAAGATGGGCATGTGGTAGCTTTTGAAAGTAGGAAGTTGAGGGTGCATGAAGTAAATTATGCACCACATGATCTTGAGCTTGCTGCGATTGTTCATGCACTGCAGGTATGGAGGCACTATTTTCTTGGGAAACCTTTTGAACTCAAAACAAATCATCTTGGGCTCAAGTACATCATACACTTTACACAGCCGAATGTAAATGTAAGGTAGCGAAGAATGCTGGAGTTTCTAACAAATTATGACTTTGATATAAATTACATTAAAGGAAAAGAGAATAGGGTGGTTGATGCCTTAAGTCGCAAAAAGTATATTGTTGCTATAATTACATTAAGAACCCAGTTCAAAGATGAAGTCAAAAATGAGTTAACCAATGACCCCTACTACAATCATGTTAAAACAACTCTAGAAAAAGATCCGAGAGACAAAAGGTATGATGGTTTCAAGTTAGAAACAGATGGGATTTACGTGTTATAACAATAAAATATATGTACCAGAGGGTAAAGAACTCAGAAATAAAGTTATGAGAGAATTTCATGATGTTCCCTATTTGGGACATCTAGGAGTAACAAAAATGATGGCGGACATCAAAAAGAAATACTTTTGGAAAAAGATGAAAAGTGATGTGATTCTTTATGTCTCACAATGCCTGGAATGTCAACAAGTAAAGGTTGAACATTCACATCCAATAGGATTATTATATCCTCACAACGTGCCAGAATATAAGTGGCAAGTTATAAGTATGGATTTTGTCCAAGGTCTACCTATGTCCCAAAATAAACATGATGTTATACTTGTAGTTGTAGACAAGTTAACTAAAGTGGCACATTTTATAGCAAGTAATTTAAAGGATAATTCACCCATACTAGCAAAAAGGTTTGTGCAAGAAGTTTTCCGATTACATGGAGTTCCAGAAATAATAATTTCAGACAGGGACTCAAGGATGACTTCCAGATTTTGGTAGACTTTGTATGCTGCCTTAGGGACAAAACTAAACATAAGTTCTGCCTACCATCCTAAAACTGATGGTCAAACTGAAAGAGTAAATCAAGTGTTAGAAGATTTACTAAGAATGTATTGCATGGATCAAGCAATACAAATGGGAAGAGTATCTTCCCTTGGTTGAATTTTCCTATAATAACACCTACCATTCTTCCATTCAGATGGCTCCTTTTGAGGCCTTATATGGTCGTAGGTGTAGAACACCAATAAGTTGGGATAATCCTAAAGATAGAGTACTAATTGGACCTGAAATGTTGTCGGAAATGGAAAAATAGGTTAAATTAATCCAAGAAAGATTGAAAGAGGCCGCAAATAGATAGAAAAGTTATGCAGATTTAAAAAGAATTGATAGAAAATTTAACGTGGGAGATAAAGTTTTTCTTAGGGTCAAACCTAAAAAGAGTTCCATTTCATTTGGCAGATCAGCCAAACTATCTCCTAGGTTTGTAGGACCATTTGAAGTCCTAGAGGTCGTTGGACCAGTAGCCTACAAGCTAGCACTGCCTCCCGCTCTATCCAGGATGCACAATGTATTTCATGTATCCTTGCTTAAGAAATATGTACCTAATTTAACACATGTACTTAATTGGGATTCATTGCAGGTTCTGGATCTAGGGGTAATCGCGGTTGAGCCTATAAGGATACTAGAAACCCACAAGTTACACTTGAAAAATTGTGAGGTTTCACAATGTAAGGTCCAGTGGGACCAATATTATGAAGAAAGTGCCACTTGGGAGAATCTGGAAGATATCCAAACTACTTTCCAGATCTATTTGACTAATTTTTAAGAATATATTTTTGTTATAGTGCTAAATTCAGTTTTTTTGTAAAGAGGTAGATAAGAAAATCCTATAGATAAGCTTACAACTGAATATTGGAACTAAGGTACTTTTTGATGAGTAGTTATTGTTGAAGATTTTGTAATGAACCTAGAAAATATGTCATTTAAGCAGTAATGTGTTATGTCATGATTATGTGACTAATTTTCTAGATATATAAGGGATGTTGTGACCTTTATGATTCAATTGAAATGATATTGATACAAATTTTAAGCTGATTTGAAATATATTAATGCAACAAATGAATGATGGGTTTAGTTTATCTATTTATCTGAAATCATCAAGATGATGATTATTCTAAGGGGTGGAGTATGTAACATCCCAAATTTCTTGTAAGTTAAATTAACTACGGTTAAGTCTAAATAGGATTAGATGAGATCATCATTGTGTGTAAGAATTTATTTGGTTCGTCGTATCATGACCCACAGTTTCTCTTTGCGGGGCATGACACTGCTGAATGGGTAACCCCGCACCCACCTTGATGATCCTTCCTAACATGATTAGGCCTTGATCGTAGGTAAAACGGTTCATAAATGATAGAAAATATTTTGGTTATTTGTATTTCGGTCACTTTATTTTAATCAGTTTGGTCGTCTTTTGTTTTGTTCGACTTTTACAATGACCATGATGATAACTGCCTCTATTTTATTTGACAATGCTATATCAAACCAACTTTATGAGAATATTCGAATTATTATTTACGGACTTGGTGATTTTCATTTGTTTGAATGTTTTATATGGAACATGGGAATTCGAATAATTATTACGATAACATATTGTTGGCAATATGTGGACTTATATTATGATGATTAATTTTACCATTAAAGTTAGGTAACAATTAATTTTTTTATAAAAAAATACATTATTAATTTGTGAAATTATATATTTAAATCCTAAAAGGATTTGGCATGTAAATCAAAAGTTAAAAAGAATAGTAATAATATTATTTTTTAATACTTAAAAATCTGTGAGTTTTGAAAGGGACACGCCTTCACCTGACATCAAGTAGGTGGCATGCATTAACGCATGAAGCAACATTGGGAAGCCCAAAAATTCTCCATTATACTATAGTTTCTTCATTATATTTTTCTTTTATTTCTCCTTTGTTTATTTTCATTCTTCCCTTCTGGGATACCTGCGTGAGTTTTGGAAGAAGGAAGGATTCAACTTGTGGGAGCTGGAAGAGTAAGAGGTTGTTGATTCTGGGTTTACTTCAGGCATGAATATCTTCTCCCTTCTCTGCAACATTATTTGTAAATAATGAGGAAATACACATTCTATTTTTAAATGGCAATTAAATGAATTTGTGGACAACTTCTGATTTAATTGCTTGGAAATGAAATTTAAAAAGGAAATTGATGGATTTTGTATTCTCTTAAGTTTCCTTTGTGTGGTTTTAGCTAAACCTAGAAAAAACGCAGATGGGTGTTCCAAATCAATTTTTTTATTTTCTATTTAAATTTGATTTAGAAACCCAAATCGATTTCTACCTTTGGGTTTTATTACAGTCAAACAATAATTTATTTGTATGAGCAAAGCGATTTCTGGGTAGTGTGAAAAATGTTTTTGCCAGGTATTTCATCATTTTACGATATATTTACTTTTGGATTCTAATAATTTCTAAACAGAAAAGAAATTAATGTTGGAACAAACTGATTTGGATGTGTACAAGTCGATTTGCCTATAGGTATAATTTTATTACCGATTGAAAAAATTAGTGTTAACAATCTATGTAAGATGACTTAGTTTTTCTTAAAGGATTTCATTACTGGAAGTGTTAGAAACTTATTGTTGTTATTCTATGCAAATAGACTTCAAAATTATCATCCTGTGGTATGTGGGTTAATTTGTTTTGTTGATCTGTCGGTTACCTGAAAGAACATGCTAAAATGATTTAATAGAGGTGTTTTTTTACACTTTGTTTATTTGGACTATATATATATTATGTATTTTGATTGTTTGAAATAAATTTATTGTGCGTTTTATAGAGCTGCTCATTACCTAGAGGGAATATGTCTAATTGGTATTTGGAAATGATGATTTCAGATAGTTTTGTTAAGTTGCTTGTTGATTGGAAGGTAAGAAAAATAATAGTTGAATATGTACCTGTGTGAAGCATGATTTGCTTGTGGTTTAATTAGAATTCGGACGTTGAATTATTATGGTTTGATTATGTCTTGATCCTTGTGATTAGAGTGAAACATGATTGCTGAAATAGAAATTGGTTGTTCTATTTGTGTACATTCATCATTGTATCTTGATGAAAAACATGTAATAATACATTCTCCGCTGTATTACCATGCATTTGTTGATAAAATAACATGTATATCTTTTCATATTTTATTAAATAATTGCATCAGAAAATGGAGGCAATATTCATGCCAGTTCATTTTGAACTGACATCATACCACTACTCCAATCTTGCAAGATAATTAACCATCACGTTCGGATATGCGAAACTCATGTCTTGTGAAGTTTTACCATAGCATGGATCTAAATGAAATACTTAGATTTCAATTTGTAGAAGGATGATATCCCAGAATTTTGGTGAATTTATTGGGATCTTGGACCCATTGTTAATATTCAAACCTCACTATGTGAGAGTTACCGTAATAGTTATATATTTCGCCTTAACGACATATGTAATTTATGATTTTAATAAAGAGATGATTATCTTATATGTATAATATCTCAATATGAGTAAATGATAAATACTAGAAGTGAGAAAATTACTTATCATAAATTGTTAAATTTATTTATTTGATATTTGTCAATGTATGAAGTCAATAATTGGACAATTATTGTAACATTCAATTGTCTTTAATTTCTAAATTAAATAGCTATTTAGTGGCATAGTTAATCGGAGGAATAATTAAATATATATTTAATTCGGCCTTCCAGTAAACTTGGTATTAATATGTTAAGATTGTAAAGCCTATTGTGTAGAGGATGAAGAGTATCGTTATAAAAAGGTAATTTAAGGTTAAAAACCAAACATCAGGAAAAGAGAAACTAAATGGGAAGATAAATAGATGAAAAGATCCATTAGGCATATTAAGGGATAAGTACATGCAAAATGTTGAAATAGATACATTTCAGCATAACGAATGTACTTATCTCATGATGATCCTAGTTGGCCTTTGGCATTTATCTCAATATAAACTCTTGCAAGATAGGTTAAATTGGAAATAAAGTAAATACAAACTATAAGATCTAGATAACTATGAAAGGGATAGTTGTGAGGTGGCGGAAGACTTAAACTCATAAGACTAGTGTGATGTCTTGAGTTTAGCCGTAACCTGCACGGCGGAAAACTTTGGCCAAAGTAATGCATTGATGGTTGTGCATTGTCTGATCACCTAGTCCTCCAATTAAATTAAAATTGCCAGTAACCTGATCATGGGAAGTTGAACACTGAACATGAGGTAGGAAATGGTTGGATACCGAAATACGAAGTTGGAAAACTAGCTTCGTGGTAGACCCAAGGACTTTCACATGGTTCCCATGACCTGAAAAAGGTTGAGCCAAAATGCTAGTAAGCATTATCACTCAAAGTAGTGGTGAAGGGAGATCGTGGAGATCTGGATACACCCTTCTCAGCCACACATGGCTTACACGGATGTTATCAGATAGATCAAAAGAACAAATTTGATTTAAATAATTTGATTAAATAAATGCATTTATCGATTAGTTGTGTAATCTTTTTTTCTATATGTTTAAAAAAATCCTCTTTTTCCAACTCTTGTAATTTTGAGTGTTACACTAGATAGGGGTTTTATTAGGTCTAAGTTGACAAAACCCTAACATATGAAATATATAATAGCCTTTTTGCCATAGAGGTTGCGTAAACAACCTCCGCTTACCTCTAATATAATTAGGCGGTGTGCTTCCATGGAAAGCTTGTTTAAGCGAGACCCAAACATGGAAGCTTTTAGGATTTCAACTAGTGTCAAATTCCTTGTCCTGCAAATTCGTGAGTAAGCCACAATTACCGAGTCATGACCCCAAGTTAAAGAATTTTTCCCTATCTTCCTCAGTGACAAAGGTGACATAAAAGTAACCAGTGGATATGAACTTCAAGGTGAATCCAGTTAGAGGCTTCCATGCGTGGGTGAATAATTTCATTGTTGCTTCTTGAACTAAAACGGTCTTCTTACAAGGAATTAAGTTGACCACTACCACAAACAAGTACTAATTTTCTGGTCATATCTTCATAAAACATGTAGAAAATCTACATATATTCTTTTTTGTGTTTAGTTGGGTACTCAGAAAGGCATGTATGGTCTATATTTCTGGTTTCTTGGCTTGATTATGCAATCCTCTTGTAAAATCTGCCATGTCAGCTGCATCTTGGGTCAGTAAGCATACCTTTAGAGATTGGTGAATCTTTTGCTTGATGCAAAATGTTTCCCCAACCTCAACCTGTGAGATCCTCTTATGAGTCAAACTCTGTTTTTGACTTGTGTAATACATAGTTTATCTACTAATAATACTTTCGGAAATACTTTGAAGTGAATTAGCTTATAACCATGAAAAATGGTGTTCACAAAGCCCCTTTGGCTCAATTGTCAACATATACAAGATGAATGCATCAGCGATCTTCTCCCATAAACAATTACCAACAATGTAAGCACAAAACAATAGTATCAGAACATTGTGATTCCAATTTTGGACAAAAGCATCTTTATTTCATAGTAGAATAAAATACAACTGATAAATATTATTATATAGTTTCTCTTAGAAAAATGATAGTTAAATCCATCATTTTTCATTTATCTTTTTGTTGCATTGCAATTTTGCTTGCTAAGTTCCCTAGTAATAGGCATAGTTACCAAATCCTGTTGGATCCGGATTTTTCAGCGACCCAGATAAATTTGGTCCCGGTTAGCCCCAATTTAGGTGAAAAATCTATTTTTTATTTTATTTTTTATTTTGTAGTTTTTGGAAAAAAAAAAAGAGTCAATTATCAACCTTATATATTAAAAATATAATATTTTACATTACATTATTAATGTTTTTCATTGTATTTGTCAAATTTTCATTTTTGTAAAATTCAATTCATATATATATATTTCAGACCAAATTTTTCGAACCTTTTCAAGAATTCTAGAGTTTCAGATTTTTTTGCCCTCCAAACGGATCCAGCATTTCGGACACGGTAACTATGGCAAATCATATATCATGTATCCCCTTGGTTAGCAAGTTTCTAGTAACTTATTGGATTTCCTTTACCAATTAAACTCGTTCCTTTTATCAAAGGCATCATATTCATGGGATTTAGAGTAGAAGAGATCAACACATTTCTTTCTTTTAAACCCAACTTAGTTAGCATTTTTGAAATATTTGGTACAAATTTAATTATGAAAACAATAGAATAGAACACCAAATATAAACACAAATAATATACTTCTGATTTTATTCATTCAGGATTACAATTACATTGATGGAGAATACATTTTATAATGTTTGAGCTCCTACAAAGGTGGAGTCAAACTTCATCTTCTATCCTATCTCCTAGTAATCCCTCAAATTGCTCCAGCAATCCCCAAGATATCTCACACTCCTAAATAACTACGTGAGTTGTGCATGACAACTAATTGTGCACAATCATGTATTATTTAAATATTAAATAATACAAATATTCAAACTATATGTTCACACTATAAACAATTATTTCCTAACATTTTTTACCTATAGACATCAAAAACAAAGATTTAATCAGTAACAAAATTTCCGTATTAAATATTGTTAATGAATAATGCAGAGCTTCTGAAAACTTAGCCATTCAAATCTGATTAGCACACTTTTGTAAAGTTAGTAACAAGTGTTTCACTTGGTAAGCATTGAAATCAGAGCAATTTGTAGCCAAGTAAGAAGCATTGAAATCAAAGCAATTGGGAATCATGTAAGTTAATAGCACAGGGAATGCATTTCCTTTTATGTTTTCACTACAACATTCTTTCGAGACATATCAAATGCTTAAAAATTTGTGCCATCATCTCCATTTCTAAAGGCACCCAATCCTCAAAGCGGCATCCTCAGGTTTCTACTTTTATTTGTCTTTATGCTTATATTTGACATGCGTCACTCCTTTAACGAGCACGTTCCCCTTAAGAATGGATGCGAAATATCATGTCAGCTCTAATACAAATTTAATATAGCCACAAAAGTTCATTTGCAAGCACACCAATCCTACAAAACAAAACAATTGATCTTAGTTTATAAGCAAGAGAGAAAAATACTATCATAAATAAATAACATGAACATGGAATAGAAGAAACAAAGTTTTAGTACAAATGTACCTATGCAACATCACGTATTTATACTAGCTACAAGCTTTTATTTGAAGCCGGGAAGATCTTTATATGTTCCCCTTTGGTACATTTGGGGAGTGGGGTCTCAAGTGAACAACAACCCAACCCCGTAGCTGTCGAGCCACACAACAGACAACAAATAAAAATAACTCTCTTTTTCATTAAATTTCAAAGCCTTAATGACATCTACACTTAGTGTGACTCTTTCCCTATATTCTATTCATTCTACAAGGTGAAGACATATCGTAGTAAGTGAAAAACAATCATGAAATGGTTTGAGCATCATGGAATTGATTCTTGGTCACTGAGGTGAATTGTGAAAGCCTAGAGGAATAAGGAAGTGATTCCCATATCCTAACTCCTACATTGTGATAAGAGAGAATCATCATGTTCCCATCACAATGCACCTCATAACAATGTTTCTAAACACTTATCCGATGTTGGAATGTTTTCATGTCTCACGGAAGAAGGAGATTGTGATCACAAGTGTTTCGAGTCAACAAGCTCTCCGTCGGCAAAAACTTCATCTTCATCAAAAACCTCTCTCTCTCTCTCTCTCTCTCTCTCTCTCTCTCTCTCTCTCTCTCTCTATATATATATATTCTAATTCCTCATTGAAAATGTATTCTTCCCTATTTTGTTTTATTCACTTAAGTGACCTTCAATTCAATATTGTAAGAGTCCTTTTTCATCAATAAGAAAAAGGCTCATTTTCATTGCCTAGGAATATGGAAGGTCACAAGTGATGAGGATAGGTGAAAAGTCATGTGGGGAGATGAAAGGACAATTTATAATGCTATAAATTAGAATGTTTTCTCCATTCCAAAGAGGTTGGAAATTGTTGATTGTTGTATGTTGTTGAGATTTACCACTACTACATCAAGCAATAAAAGTTGCATTTCTTCCATTTCTATGCTTATGTTCCTCTAATCTCTTTATCTCTCTACTTTCCAAATTTGTAAGCATGGTGATCTTGCATAACCAAGAAGGAACCTTGTGTCCTTGATTGATGAATCTGCAGAACTATGTGTCTCTAGTTTGTTAGTCTTGTTGATTGCTTACATTGTTGCGTTCTTCTAATTGAATGTGGACCTACTTTGGTTGATGTATGTGAATTATGTAAGCCTACTCACAACATTAACCCTCTCTCTCCTTATTTCTCCAATTCCCCTTTACCTCCCTTCAAATCAAATTACTCCCTTGTACTCTGTACAAAGTATTTGCCACAAGTTTAGTGGAGTACTCTTGTGTGATCCCCAACCTAACGACCACTCACTGTTTTCAATTAGTTTACATTCAATAATGGGAGCCTCCCCATACATAAGGAGGGGCTTAACCCCGTGACCATTGGTGAAAACCAATCATCCGCATTGCGACTAATTATTTCACAAACAAGAGTGAGTGCGTGTGTTTGTGTGGGTAAGCTTTGCTTGTAGCCTTATTTTGTAATCGGGTGCAAGTATTGGTTGCAAGTATACAATTTATCCAAAATCTTATCTTGTGCATCCAAGGTTCATACATTCATATACTCACAATATTTATCGATGTACCATTATTACAACAAGCTTATCTCGATTAAATAACCACAAACAAAAGTTAGAATAAACCTTAAATAAATGACATGAAAGATGAACACTAAATTTGGAGGGTTGTTATAATAGTGAGCAAAATAAAAGTAATGGTAATGGTCATAAACACAACCAAAATGTTCAATTCAAAGTTAGTATAAGTCTGATGTGTAATGCACATTGTTCAAGAGCTAAATTAGATTTGATGAGTATGCTGAAGAAAACCACAAGAGAGTTTTTTATTATCATCTAATGGTAACTTGTTCCTCCTAGGTCCGCCCCTCAGCTCTCAGCTATGACACTAATCTTGATGGCATATCTTCCTTATATAGTTCAACGCACACCATCATTTCCCATGCTAGTTTTTAGTTACCTTCACTAATCTATACTGCCTTTGGCAACAATTTTCACTTTGGTTAACAAGAAGTGCCTTCGTATTTTCTTACACAACTTAATGATTTTCCTCCATGACAACTTTAGGTTTTCCTCCATGAGTTCAAAAATGCATATGGCTACTTCTTTCCCATTATCGATCTGTTATCTTAGGCTATAATATTAGCTATCACTTGAATGGTCTTTCCTGGTCTATTGTAATCAACATTATTTAATCTAGCTTTGCTCTAGCAATACGCATCTGCTATTCTACATAGTTAAGTTGCATTTTTTTAGGGCATTAGAATTTTGGAGTCATTTTGCATGGCTGTATGATCAATATTTCTTTAGACAATTATACATAAATGAGCATACACTAGATAACCTTTTTGTTGGCTTCATTTTTCTCGAAGTCTTTGATTTTCAATAAGCAAAATGCAACAATATAGCATTCACATTCAAGGCATTGTTTGACATATAATTCAGTCCATTGTATATGAATTTTTCACACTCTTGCATTTTTATTCCATCTTTGTTTGACTTTATTTTTCATTTAAAATTTGAAGTATTGTTCGCAGCGCTGCATTTTTAGGTATATTTCTGGAAACAACTGCATAGGTGCTTTAAATCCGATGTTTCAAGTCACAATACTAAATTCATTTTTCATATCGTGGTTATCGCATACCATATTCTATCACATCATGTTATTTTGCATATTTTTAATATCCTCTTCCTAGTGAAGACCTTTAGCCTATTTTGTCTACCAAACGGCTAAGGGATGCAAAAAGTGTGACTTGAATTCTAATATTTTATAATAAAGTGCAAAATATTATAAAATAATATAAAACATTAGATGCACTTATAATAATTTATTAGTGACTTCAAAATAGAAAAATACAACATATAGTGAAAAGCACTTGGGCCAAATTGTTTTATTCTAGGAAAGTGCGACTTGCACTAAGGAGCAAAAATAAATAGGAAAATAATGTAAGAGCATATGGGCCAAGTTATTCACTCTAGAAAAATGTGACTTGCATGAGGAAGAAAAGTTGGTGGGAAAAACATTTAATGAGAGGAAATTTTGGTTGGTCACCAAGGTGGTTGTTTGGGGTCTTAAGTTCTATAAAGAAAAGTTGATTTTCCTTGGGAGATACACTTGATCATTTACTTATTCCCGATTTTTGTCTGAAGGTTTGAGCTTTGTCAAAATTATTTCTAAGGATGAAACCCTTTAGAAATACCCTCTTGAGGACGAAAACCTTCCAAGAGTTTGTGAGGATTCTCTACACAAGGGTTTCCATTATGCTAGCAAATATTTTTAGTTTATTTTCCAAAGAATTGAACGAAGGAGGTTTGCAGATTTTTGTCAAGGGTTTGAAAGAAGATATTGCCATTATATTGTATGCCCTTATTTCTGGTATAACGACTACCATTGGGGATGATTCAAGGTGATCTAGGGCTGCTCTTAGCTGTTGTTATTTTCCCTGATTTTTAGATACCAAATTCTCTTATTTTCTGAATTTTTGGAGGCTTGGAAGCATTATGTACAGCTGTGTTTATGGGCAGCTTGTCTGCAGATTTAAATAAATTATTCCAGCCTGATTTGGAGCACTATTCGGTATTTCTTTCATGTTTCTACCATTATAAATATTGTTGAATAGTTTGGGATAAATTTCAGTGGTTCTAAGTCAGCTTTGTATGGGTTTTCTCTTCTATACCTAGTCGCATTTCCTAGAGTAAATTCAGATCTGCATTGGATAATTTGACATAAATTCTATTATGTGCATTTGGGGTTTGGGATTGGCCTAAAATCCAACTTGGGGTCAAATAATCCTATTTGGAGACATTACAACATTCTAGAGAGTCATCCTCATTTACCACTCATCGAAACACTTGATAGGTACATAAAATGGAAGAGTCACACTCATGCATACGGTATCATACTATCCATGCATCCATTGATTGCAAGTTTTGTTCCTTCCAACCAAAGTGTATAAATAGTTTCTTATTCAACCCCCTATACAAAATAACACCCACTCGTTTAGAAACAACCCTTATACAGGATCAGCCATATGTATTCTATCTATCCTCCCCACTCTGTATAAAAGCAAAACACCCCCACCCCCTATACATGATCGGCAGTGCCACACATCCCCATAGAGCACTATACAAGATCAGCCATATCTATTTTATTCTCTCTATCCCACCCAACTCTATAGAAGAGCGGAGTCCCACCCTAGATACATAATACAAGATCGGGCCTCCCCTCCATATAGAAATAGAAGAGGAGCATCTACCCTCTATACGGGATTGACCATATCTATTCTATCCATCCCACCCAACTCGCTCATATAGGATAGAACCTCCCCTCCACATAGAAATATAATAGGGACATCCACCCTCTATACATGATCAACCATATCTATTCTATCTATCCCACCCACTCTAGTCCGGATAACACCCTCTAGTCTAGATAGCACCATAGGATCAGTAGGGCTCACCCATTCCCCTTTATCCCTAGATATATATATATATATATATATATATATATATATATATATATATATATATATGGGGCCCATCTCTCTAGAGCAAGATTCTATTTTCCTCAATATGGATAGGGGCATGGATGGAGAGGTCTCTCTTAGAATGGGTAGGGACATCTCCCCGATAGATGGGTTCTCTCGGGAGGCCCCAAATGGAAGGAGCCTTCTCGAAGTTGTATCTTATTGCTATACGTGGCATAGGACTTCAATACATTATAATGACCCCCATTTTCTCACCATACAAATATTATAATTGTCAAGTATTGTGTAATGGCCTATCAAGCACTATTTCTCATTGCTTAATTTGAAGCATTCAAGATTGATCATTTGAGTCGAATAATGCTTAATAGACCATCTTATGAAGATGGGTGAAATATGTTGTGACCCGGGTGAAAAACTATGGCTAGGACTAATCCTTGTTTGTGAGAGTAAAATCATACAATATTGGAGTATTATGTGTGTGTGTGTGTGTGTGATTGGTCAACTTTCAATATAATGTAAACATGGTTTGATTGTATGTAGAGTAGTAGCCATGTCATCTTATTATAGAGAGATTTGAGTTGTGTGATATGAAAATCCTATAGATACTCTTAGGAGGGTTGGTAATTGAATATTTTTTTATATTTATTTTTGAGAAAATTAAATTAGAATCATATTCGTAGAGGTCATGAGAAAATTATATTTTCATATTGTATATTTACGTCGTAGGCGTTTTCACAACAGGAGGTACTCACGGTTGTTTTCGTTGTCCAACTTGGGTTATGTCGTTTTAATGCCAATGCATTGCACTGTGTTGTTCCGTTTTGCTTTGTTTCTACTTTGGTCTCGTTATTGGCTCCATAGGCGGCGGTTTGGGATTTCCGGGAAGCCACGTTAGGTTGTACAAATTGGTATGTGGATGTTTAGCTGTTGGGCCTCCCTCCACTTCTTGTGTGGCTACGATTCCTGCTGTGTCATGTGTCATCGTTGTCCTCCCATGTTCAAAGGGTTTGTGTAATGAAATTACTTGATTAATTATGATTATCACCAAGCAATAGAACACCAAATAACACAATATTGCGAGATAAATTCTCGAATATGAAAGTATAATAGCTTGGCCACTTCGAGGGGGAAACCTCGGAACATATAATAAGACTCAAATACTCAACCTAATGATCATCCACTACCTATAACCCCTATTTATACTATTCTTATGTTATGGCCATCAACAAGGCCGACCAACCAATGATAATAGATCATATATAAAAGAGATACATCATGATATTAAGTTATGATAAAGAACAAGTTGGCTATAACCATCCCATGTAAGATATATAATTAAGGGCGTAATAGTTTGTTTATAAATTATAAATAAATCAGAGATTAAAATTTTTGTTGCATTGGTTTTATATACTTAGGAAGAGATTGAAACACATTGTAATAGAATCCTCTGCGGGAAAATATGATTGTTTGTGGGTTGTTCGTGGTTGGAGAAGCTTCGGAAAATTCATAAAGATAGTACATCGACTTTCCTTAGGCTTTTGTCTAAAAGGATATGCCATTTCATTTGGAAATATTCAACCATTATCAATTTTACACTTGATGTTTATGATATTTTCTAAATATGAAATGGGTATGTCAGTATTATTTGAAAATTACAAGTTGCTTAAGTTGTAGGTTTCAAATATTAACTAAGCATCTTGTATTTGATATTAGACGTAAGCGATGAATGTTATTCTTATGGGGAAAAAGGCAATGACGTTTTTCCAAAATGTTGGAGTTGAGAGTAATTTGAACTATGCCACCTTTGTGAATAGTAACGATAGGCAAAGTAAATACTATTAAAAAAATGTTTACCGAAAGCCCGACCCATGCCATAAATAGATAGCCCGCCCAATTTGTAGAGTCGGTGTTTGGCCATTCGGATGAGATTGGGTTGTTCTAAAACATAACTGAAAATCATTATATTTAAATAAATTCTACAACAATTAAATTACAACATCTCGCTCTGTGATTGCAAGTTAAACTGCATAATAGCTTTTCTACATAAAATTCTTTGTGATTTTTTTGGCAAAATGTAGAGAAATTTGTTAAATCTAAGGGCAAATGTCCTTGGACATGACACAACAATGATATCAAGAAACAATATTTTACTAGACAATACAAACTAGAAATTTATGTATGTATTATACGTGTCTATACACAAATTATTTGTGTAAAAATTATTATAGTGCCATATGGTTTGATGCTCTCAGGAGGCCGCTTCTTATTTCAATGGGGTTTTGAGACGTGTCGCCGTTGTTTTGGCTACCTACATGCGGGCCCAAAGGAAACACAAAATGAGCATGAGCATATCGAGGCGCCACCACCAACTATGGCGATGTTAGATGTTGGGCCGCCTTTGAGGACCCATTTCCCACATGTTGTTCCTGTGTAACTCTAACTTTGGAACACTTTATTTTAGAGGTTCTAGTACTATAAAATATATTGAACATAGAATTTACCTTGGTTTTGTTATTTAGAAACATGAAATATATTGAATGAAATACTTTTTGTACAAACAAATTGTGTGTGTGTGTGTGCACATTCAATAATAAATAAATACGATGTGCATTTGTTATTTACAATTTAAATGTGGTTTGAACCCTATTACAAACATGGATACTCTTATGCTTCATTGAATATGACATTACCATGTAAGTTTAATGAGTTAGCCCCTATTAATAAATCAGTTTGTGCTACAACCATTCTACATAATTGTTATACATGTATTGGTTCATGGTACCCTTGTTATACTACACCTTTTACAGTGTGTTTTTAATTTTACTACTACCTACTTTCATGAGCACAATAGATGTTAAACATTATTACATATGTGTCAACTTGTAATATGGTTCTTTTACTAGTACAAGTATTAGCATATATAAATATATATATATATATATATATATATATATATATATATATATATATATATATATATATATATATTGCAGTTTAGGTACATCCCATTCGAACACGCTAAAGCTTCCTAATGGCTGCTTCTAGCTCGTGCACACCCCGAACTTGGGCCCGACAGTTTTCTTGTTAGTGACCGTGGTAAATTTGTTGTTATTTTTACTAATCCTGTCATTACCCCTATTAAAAAATTAAACCCATATCGGCCAAAGTGGACTATTAAAGGCCGAGTAATAAGGAAAGGGAATGTTCACCACTTTGTTAACAATAGCGGCACAGGGCATGTGTTCAGCTTTAATGTTAAAGATGTTGCCATAGATTTATTATCACAACATTTGAAAGTATTGCACCCACTTTTTATGAAGTTGTACAACGTGAACAAGTTTACAATATATCCAATGGTAGCTTAAAATGTGCTAACCAACAACATAGCCAACATGATAACTTGTGGGAAATAATACTAAATAAAAACTCCATGCTTCAATTGTGTTCTAATGAGGAAAGTGACATACCATTTGATAGTTTTCAATTTACAAAGATAACAACTATTAAGGATATAATTATTAATACACAGGTTGATGTCATTGGACTAGTAAAGGTTGTTTCTAAAACTTCATCCATCCACCGACTAGATGGAATAGAAACAAAGAAATGTACCATTTCCATATGCGACACTTCTGAGCATTCTATCGACGTTACTCTATGGGGGTTTTGTGAAAGTGAAGGCACCTTATTGCATGATTTGCACCATGGTAGCACAGGTGAAAGGATAGTTTTGGCCCTAAAGCGGGTTAAAGTAACATCATTTAACGGTAGATCACTTTCAACAGGGCTTAACTCGAATGTTTTATCAACCCTACCTTCTTAGAAGCGGAGCAGGTTATGTACCCGGTCTACCTTAAATTCCAAGGATCTTGTACCGGTCGACTTAAGTTCGTGAAAACAAAAACACTAATATTGCAGGTGTCCATGAAGTAGCACAATTACAGTAAGCAGAACAAAGGTTTTAATAACAACTAAGATTATTCATGTAAATATGAGTAACTTTTGTTACACATCATGTACAAATGTGGTTAGTGGTAAACAATGCTGCAAAAAAGTAGTGCAAACAGATAAAGGCGTATGACGTTGTCCTAAATGTAATGTAGATTCCTCCCAATGCGCATTCATATATGCATTGAATGTATTGCTAGAAGATACCACAGTGCACAATATGGGCTACTTCTTTCGAAGATGTCGGTTTGAGCATAATGGGTCTTTCTGCACAGGCTTTATACGACATAGCCCAACAGCCTGATCAGTTGCCTATAGTGATAGAACAAGTCGTGTTACGTACGTACGATTTTATTTTGGTTTTGGTTAAAAAGAGGTATCTGATACAATGGCAACAAAAAACTCGGGTGTACCATTATACATGCTTCTCAAAAAAAGGACTCGCCAAAACATGATACTATTGTCAATGCTTTGTTAAATGCCACCACACCTTAATATTCAACTTACTCCCATGTAAATTTGTTAAATTTTTGCATATATACTCTCTTGTACCGCTTGCTTCTCTAATGTACCCTCTACAAAGCGACCCCACATGTAAAGGAAACTCTTGTAGCTATTTTACTTTCTTTGTAATCATATGTACTTTTTTGTTCCATACTAATTTTTGAGTACACATCTTATGCCTACCTTTTCTTTGTATCAATAATAACGTATGTAAACATTATAAGGTTCTTATACTAAAGCGTATGGTTACAACCAATATGCTTTTCTCACGATTCGTTTTCCATTTTCTAATGTTACTAAAAATGGATAACTTACTCATTTCATGATACACCTAAATTGTAAATACCCTTTTAATATGGATTATATTTATTAATGTCCTAATAAATACCCACCCTCCACCAATTGCCAAATCTATTTCATAACCGACCCTTCTTGTATATAGCATTATTTATGATATGCATGACCATGTACGATGCTAAGATTTAAGGACAATTAATAGCATTCACCTTGTACTTTAAACGAGCGTATATTAAATCAATTTGTATGTAATTATAATACAACAATGTATCCTTTTCATAAATGTCCTCATACACAATTCCTAAAGAACAAATATGTTGAGCACGGAAAGCCACGTACCCACTCAAGAACAGAGCTATCTTGTAACGGACAATATTTTTCCCTTTCCATTTATAATGTGCAAACTACTATAATGTGCACATGCCTTATCTAATTACAAAAACTAAAAAAAACAAGAAGGCTTTGGCTGGAATTGAGCCTTGGAAAGTTCAAGTGAGAATAGTTCATAGGCATTAGTTCAAACCGTGTGTGTGTGTGTGTGTGTGTGTGTGTGTGTGTGTGTGTGTGTGTGTGTGTGTGTGTGTGTGTGTGTGTGTGTGTGTGTCAAAACTCATATGAGTGTTTTAAACATTGAATGGACTTACAACATCACTTTTAAATTCAACATAGACTACCTATATATATGACAACATAAATACGCGTGAAACTTAAAATAAAAGAAACCAACTAACATGCACCTTAAAATTACCCAACCCAAGCATTTACTAAATCGGTACCTACTTATTTCAACTATGCTTTAACTTTGAAAAAAATACACAACGAATGAGTTAGTGTCGTTTGTATATGTTTTGGTTAGCTTTCAATATAGGGCCCAATACTATAGCATTCAACTTGTACTTTTAACAACGCATGTACAATCAGTCTACATGTAATTACAATAAAAGAATGTATGCTTTTAATAACAACTAAACACCAAGCTTATAGACTTTTATCTTTACAAAAAAATGTGCATGTTATATAACGTTGTTACAAGTTCCACTTCTAATATCTACACCTTCTGTGCACCTTTAATCCTACACTCTTTAAGGTAATGGCGAGATAATCACAACATTGGTAAAATGAAAATGGGGTCTGACGAGAAAAAAACCCATGACAATGCAATTCGAAGGCAACATTACGAGGAAAACAAAGATGAAATAAATAGGGGTCGCCACATCGCATATAAGGCTCACGAAAGACCAAAGAGCACAGTATGGACACCTGAACAAAGCGAGCAGAAAGCAACCCTTTAGAAATCCAACCGTATGGCAGTAATCGCTAATCCCCATACAAGTTTCCGTGAAAAAATAGATGCATTAGGGAACATATTTATGTGCGTCATTTGCCACGAATCCTACCCAGCCATGAGAGTTAAGCTCGGGATGGCCACAACACATGCTTCGAGATGCGTGAATGAGCATGATGGCAACTAGTTTTCCACATGGAACAAAATGAACCCAAGAGCCCAACTGAAGTCTTAGCCAAGTTAACGCAAGTTGAAGAAATGCTTATCGCCTGAATCAATCCAATTGTATAGGTGACTCATGCCCAGGAGGGGCAATACAAATATAACGGCCACACAATCAGTTTTCCACAGGACATTTCTTCAATACTAAAAGTTCTGCCCCGTCGTATTGAAGAGCTAGACATTTTAGTACTGCAAAGGAAAGGGGCTGCAAATAAAATGTACGAATGCTTTGTTAATAGGGCTAGGGTTTATGCTGCACTATGCTACAAAATATCACATGATCCTTACTATAAAGATGTTAGCATTGATGAGGCCGCACTCTCCTGTTGCGGGGTAGACACGGACATTGCTACTATATTACGTGAGTTGCCTCTTACATCGAGTTCGAACTCCGGTCTTGTAGCTGAAGCTATGTTTACCAAAAGCGAAGACACAGAGGCCGAGCCTCATGTGACTGGGTCATCATTTGTACTATTCTACCTAATGTCCGCTTACGAAGTTGAGGAAATACAAGAGTACTCTGCGGTAAGAAATAGCTAGTACAGAACCCTATGTAAATTGGCCTACTATTAGCTCAACGCCAATCAATGAGTATACTAAAGAAGGCTTGCTCTCTATGGCATTTCCAAATTTGTTTCCCACATGCATAGTAATGTATAAACATGCCCGACCACGCCCTGTAGCTATGCATGAGTATGCGTTACATTTACTACAATACCATGATAATAGGTTTGGCAGCCACCCCGTTTCGGTATTTTTACTGAACTTCATGATGTGGCACCGTAGTTAGGCAACCTCTGCAGTATTCGCTAAAAAAGATATAGATGATGACCTACCAACTACAGTGTGTGAGCTTCGTGAATACTTAAAAGACCAACCAACCGAACAAATTGCTGCACAACTCATGCGTTTCAGGGCAAACTTACATGGTACAAGAGCGTATTGGGCTAAATGTCGGGCGGAGCTAACAGACTTGATAATTCAGCTGGGTGTGCCCATGCTTTTCTTCACTTTAAGTGCCCTTGAGACACAAAATGGCAGACCTCCACAGAGTCACGCCTAGGAGCCCTCCCCTAACAACAATAACAACTCACTCCTGGAGAGTTAACAATATCATTACATACCCACATCTAGTTGTTGCATATATGGAACAAAAGTTCACGTATTTCCGAGGGAGAACTCTTAGAAAAAACACTCCACGCCCAAGACTATTGGTATAGGTAATACCTCTTACCACTGTATTTATTTTATAACATTATTGCCTCCAACTACACCCCTGAACCATAAGTCATGTTGCTTATGCAGATATGAATGGCAACATAGAGGATCACCACATATACATGGATTCCTATGGCTAGAAAATGCACCAAATATGGCCTCTTTAGATTGGGCCAACCCCAATCAGGTACAAGCCACCAAAGCATTCTTTGACAGCTATGTCACGGCATGGAACCCAAACATGGAGCTACAAGGTGTGCCCAAGATGCACCATACCGCTTTTGATGACCCCCGCTTATTAGACACAGCCACTATTCAATTACCCTCTGCTAAAATTGATTTCATTGACTGCTCAAGCTGGGTTCAAAGGCACACCAAATGCTCAGAAAACACATGCACTGTGAAAAGAGGCTCCCACCTACAATGCCGATACAAAGCCCCATGGCCCTTGCAAGATGTTTTCAACTTACTAATAAATGAAAAAGGGCAACCTATGTACATGCCAGCCCATAATGATGACAGAGTCAACATTCATAATGCAACAATGCTACAAGTTTGGTGAGCAAATGTGGTGTCATCTGGTAACTTCCCAACATGCGATCTTTATGGTATATAGCAAAATATGCAGCCAAAGCGAGAACAAAGATTCGAAAGCTACCACCACATGTTAACCAGAGTCTCAGACGACACAAACCTACACAGCGTGGCCACACTTGTGTACAGTAAGTTCCTAACAAAAATGTTAGTAGACCGTGACATCGGGGCCCAAGAAACATGTCACATGTTACAAAAGTTACCCTTTTCGTCTGCAACCGCCTCTTCATATCATTAGCAGTAGGGAAAAAAGTATTCAAGCGCATTATAACTCCAACTACAGGGCAAATCACAACTCCAACAATCATTCAGTCCTACACACGTCGGCCGCCATCCTTAGAAGGGCTATCACTCATAGAAGTCTGCAGGTCTTGGTCATACAGTGTACACAGGCGTGCGAACCAATGGCGCCCAAGGCCCACAGTAGCTATAGTACGTGTTTACCCTCGCTACTCAGTTATTCCACTCCGTAACTCATCAACCTACGAAGCATTTTGCTTCAGTGAGCTGATTCTATACAAACCATTCGAAACATTCTAAATGACATAGGTGGTACACCTTCTCAAATCTGCCAATAGTGGGAATTATTTCAACATTCTTATCAGCCCTGGCACATTCAAAGAGCACCCATTCAGACTGTCGTTCTAGCAAACAGTAGCAGCTCCAAAACAGAAATAGATAATTTTGAGCTAGAACAAATGGAAGAGTGGGAATTGTTCTCCCGCATCCATCCAATCGGCGTCATACAGATTGATGACCTAGCCATGCTCGGCCTACAAGAATTCAACACCACCCACCATTGGGGAGAGTGTCACTTAGGTTGTGCCTTGCAAGAAACGGGGCCAACATTTATGAAACAACCCAACTTCAAACACCCCGCTTTTGCATACTCCCTTGCCCAATACCGACATGTACTTGCTTTCAAGCCAGCAAAAAGCCACTTTACAAATCATTAAAACCCATCCCACCACAAATCCTGTTGCGCATCCATTAAAAATGGTCATTACTAGTACAACTAGCACTGGTAAATCGTATCTAATCAGGCAAATCTCATATGTTTTACAATTGCTTTCCCTTGAAAGCCACACCCGCCTAGCCCCAACAAGTGTCGCAACTTTCCATATTAAAGGCACCACTATTCATGCAAGCCTTTCAATTCCAATCCATGATGTACAACCGCTTCAAGGCCAAACACTACTTCACTTCCAAGAGAAGATGAAATATGTGGATTACATATTAATTGATGAAATGAGTTTCATTGGGCCATGCCTGCTGAATGATATCAACATCCGCTTACGCCAAGGCTTCCCAAAAACTGCAGACCAAGACTTTGGTGGTTGTTCAATCATCCTCGTCGGCGATCTCGCCCAACTACCTCCAATAAATGATGTGCCAATGTATGCAGGCACCACAATTGGCCATGCCTTGTGGAATAAATTCACCACAAGTAATAATGCTAGACACTAATTTCGACAATCGGCACCACACCCGCCTGAGACCCGATTTGAGCCCTACTTTTAAACCTCCACAATGCAGACCCAACGAAATCGACTAGCATCTTCTTATGATTAAGACACCACCAATAGTCACAAAAGAAGAGCAACAAACTTTTAAAATGCATACCCACCTATACGCTACTAACAAACTGGCATTAATCCATAACAAATGCAAACTTAAATCCCTAAACATACCCATTGCTCTTAGCCAGTGCCAACACCATGTTGCCTCCCACACATTACTTATTGCTCCCACCCAATTAGAGCCTATACTGCTACTCTGCGAAGGAGCAAAAGTTATATTAACAACAAATCTATGGATAGAAGCCGGCCTAGTCAATGGCGCAATAGGTAAAGTCATATGCATAGTTTACAAAGGAGTTGAAAAACCCCTCAACATCCCACTTTACGTAGTTGTTACCTTTCCTGACTACTTAGGCCCGCCTTAGGATATAAATAATCCAACCCACATACCCATTCCCCCCATCACCAGAAACAACCGCTGACAAATCCCACTAAAAATGGCATGGGCCCTAACTATCCACAAAGCACAAGGAATGACCCTCAATAAAGCCACAATAGACATTAGAGCTACCGACCGGCTAGGGCTTACTTTTACTGACTATTTCCCAAGTACAAGATCTTTCCAACCTAATCATTTCTCCTCACTTCTCATTTGCACACTACACACGCATAGCACTCAACAAAAACGTGGCCACCCGGAAAAAATTGAGCACCAGCTGCGCCTAAAAACACTATGCCCACCCCCTTATAAACGCCCCCCTCCAACCTATCGGGTCCCCCATTTCACCTCCCCTACCGATAGCAAGTACTTCTACTACTATTTACAACCCCCACTATTCTAATATCATTGCTATGTACAGGTCCAGCAATACCCCTTAAAAAAATCATTTTATCAGCCACCAGCCACTGCAAACTCAGGTACAAACCCCTACGCATACATATTCCTACAAAAAAAAAAAACCGATAAAAATAGAATTTTTCCCACGCCATTGTCTACTATGCTAAAACTACTATTGTTCCCAAGCATCGCCGCTGCCCCACCGACAAAAGAGCTCATGCATAGAGGCCACAGTGACGTCTTTTACAAATTAGCCACCAAACTGGAACAAGACACCAATACTCTTCACCAGCTTGTGTGCGAGTCATCGAAGCCCGTGCCCACAACACAGAGCTTGTAGCCGCAGAAGACGTCTACACATTCCAACTTGCTATTGGAAAACTCCAAGATACTGCTCAAATGTTAATGCAGGCCACCATCGCCGTCGAAGATACATATGACATTGTACGCAACAAGGCCTATGAGCAATATTACCGTTAAAAACCAAGGGTAAAGCATAACTAACCAGTGTAAAGTGAAAAACAATATCATGTTTGTGCTGTAAAAAAATATAAACCTCCAGGTTTACTTAAGACAAAATATATGTAAATACACCACTTTCAGCTGATTATGTGTAAACATTATAAATCTCAAAGCATACTGTAATGTACAATTATTCTGTACATGCTGTAATTTGATTGTCATTTATACGCCTTGCTACTTATGTGTAAAAAAATGGAACCCAACGACTGTAATTCTATAGTTATTCCTCGCTTTGTTACAACCCCATTTTCCAAGGCACACACCATACACATTTAATTCTTCTTGATACAGTACCTCAGATCCAAATAAGGATCAAGCATAGTCAGGACATTCCTTGTTTTTGAGAGAGAACATGAATACATCTTTGGACTGTGGAACACTGTACAAATAAAAAACTTGCTTACCTTATGTGGTTGTAGTTGGATAACTTGTAGTTTGCTATTGTTCTGTTCATTTCACCATTAACTTCTGATTATTCACTAATGGGTCTGTTTAATTTAGCTTCAATTTTATATTTTAAATATAATTACTTGACAGTCGAGTATATTTTAAGACTTTTTAATGTTAGAGCATTGGATTTTTTCCTAGCATCGTGTTTATCACTGTTTATTTTGTTTCATTAAATTTAAAAAGTCCTTCATCTTGTGTCATTTTTTTAACATCTGCATTAGGCAATTAAATACAAGCTGATTTGCATATTCTTTGATGCAAATAAAAACACATTGTTTCACAAATAATATTGATTTATATTTGAGGTTTTCAACATGACAACGTCGTTAAATGTCCACAATTTATAAGTAAATAGTATAACTAAGCAATTCTCAGATCTACTTTCACTGCTCTGGAACACGCCTCGATAGGTTTCCGGAAGGATGGGCTTTGTTTCATTACATGTGATGATGTACAATATCTACCAGATACATGTTTTGTAATTTTCAGATTAGACGGCAATATATTTTTTGTTAATTAACTGAAATTTAAGAGACAAATTTAGCTATTAAAAGCCTGATTGGGTTTTTCTGCCACTAGTACTACTAGTTACAACAATTTATCTTAATTATAAAAGAAGAAATAATAATTTTTGTTCATTAGCTGAAATTTTAGAGGCAAATTTAGCTCTTTAGTCTGATTGAGTAATAATTTGAGAAAAATCAATGATGTAGATCTACTATATTAGACTGTAGAGGAAAAAATATTTCTTAACCCATATCTATGTAACATTGTATAGGAACATACCTATATAGTAATAACAGGATATTCTGTTCTTAAATCTCTTATCTATTAATTGTGGGTTTTTCTAATTATAAGTGAAATACAAATTTATTTGTCGCTGTTTTATTGTACATTCTAATATGAACATTTATATTAATTATTTCCTATAGAAAACATACTCTGTTCTTAAATCTCTAGGATACCCTGTTCTTCTTAAATCTCTCAATCTCTTAGGGCTCAGTAGATCGAAATTTGAAGACTGTAGATTAAATTCATCATGACTTTAACTTCACTGTACAACTATATATATATTTTTTGTCCTTTCCTACACAATTTAGTTCTCAAATATGTGTCCATGCTGTTCCTGGTTAACATGAAATTAAACTATTTAGGTGTCTTGAATGCTAGCTTAGGATGTGGAGCTGTCGAGCCATAGAACCCTGTTTTTCCTTTAGAGCCCTGCTTTATCCTGGCATAACTGGCCAATATAATGTTATAGAGCGTTCATGGTTATATATTTTCTCAAAGTTTTTTTTTTTTTTTGGCTTTACTGTACTTACTGTTTTCCTGAATGGCTTTATTACTGTATTTGCTTATTATTTTCCTGAATGGCATTGCAGTTCATGAAAGAAACTTGCTACAACTTATGGTTTAATGATTTTTAGAGGCAATTACACTTCTTAGGTGTCCTATTTAGCTTTAAAATTTTGGAGGTTGATGTTGTGTGGTTGGAGTTAAACTGACCATGCTAATGTAGGCTGCGGTGCTGCCAAAAACTTGTATTTCCTAGCTGTGACTCGGATGTCATCTAATCACATCAGTAAAATCATGCTCTAATTTGATAATAAACAAAAGTGACTCGGATGTATTTCAGCTCTCCAGTCTCAAACTTGTAAAACCATTGGGATTGATTTGAACTACAAATAATAGAACTTTGTTGAACAAATAGACCTTCTCTTTTTGTGAGAACAGAGAATCGGAGATGGACAGAATTGAAAGGCATCTCTTAGTTGACTGCACTTGTTGAACTGCTAGTAGTGAACACGTCATTTTCCCTTTATTGTTTTTTCAATTTCAAAATTGGCAGCAAAGTAAGATCTATAATACACTAGAGTTTAGTAAGGGAGATTTGTTTGATTGAGCTGGCAAGGAATATTACTTTGTTTAAGTTATGAAGATGCATGCTATATAATTGCCGTTTCTCTATAATTGTGCCTCCTGTTCACATCTCTTTCCTTGAAAATTCAATCACAACTAAATGCTTTCTTGGACTATATCTTATTTTCAAGTGTTTATTGGATCTGGCTCTTCGTCCTTCATTCAAGTTACCTCTAAATCACACTCGACTCACATGTGGATTTTGGATTAAAAAAATGAAAATGAATCGTTTGGTAAAGATCCCATAAAACATTAGTGCATGGATTTCCATCCTCAAGACTTTCTTCTTGCTACAGGTAAGTAGAGTCATTTCTTTCCCATCAGTGCCTCAGAGTGATAAGCCAATTTTCTCCCACGAATGACAGAGAAATGGCAGAGGCAAAGAAAGCAATGAAAATATTAATGAGGATGGATGAAACTATTCTTTCTACAGACCTGGGGAGCAGTATCAGGCATGGGAGTGAGCGCAGAAGGGAAGGGAACAACTGCAAGACAGGTGAGCAGATGGCTAAGGGGCCACACACCCCCTGTAGTAGAATAGTTGCTTCTCAGTGGAGATGTCTTATTTCTTGCATAACAATCATGTTGGGTATGTTTTTCGGTATCAAATTGTTTCTGGTTTACATTTTCATGATTTTCTTGCCTTTATGCCATATTTTTGTAATCTACATTTTGTTGCTTTGTGGATAGATGTTGGGATATAGTCGTTAATGACTTGTGTTAGAAATTGCTGTCAATTTGATTATTTATCATAATGCATGAATTGGAGTTTTTAATTAGTGCACCATATTCATGATCAGATCGATCCATCACTGCCCAAATTTAGATCTGTACTATTAAAAGTGGGAGCCTCCGAGTGCTGGCACAAACATGGCAATTTCTTTGAACATCTCATGGATGTTTATAGAATTCTCAAGCTATGGAATGCTCCTGATTCCATTGCAAGGTGTGGTTTATTTCATTCTGCTTATTGTAATTCGTATGTCAATCTTGCAATTTTTGAGCCCAATGTTGACAGGCAGAAAGTGAGAGATCTTATTGGGGATGAAGCAGAGGAGCTTGTGCACATGTTCTGTATTGTGCCCAGGCAGCCTCTTATTCATGACAACCTGTTATTTCAGTTCTCGGATGAAGACTTGGTCTCTGCACTGAAGGAATCAGAGAAAAGTTTGCAAGAAGCTGAGGCAGATGATCTGGAGCTGCAGAAATTGCAATTGGAGGAAAGAAATGGGAATTGGATTGATAAAATCGAGGGGAAATTTGAGATTTTCAAAACCCAATTGGAGGATAAGTTAGATGAAAAATCAAATCCTTATGCTAAATTGTTTTTGCACTAGCAATCATTTAACTATCACCAAATGCCTGAACCTTTAACTTGTGTAAAAACATCATTTTCTCTCCTATTCACTGTAATTTCAATGCATTACAAATTAAATGTTTCTCAAATTCTTTGTCCCAAACAGAATGCTTACTGCACCTCAACCTTGTTCACTTGTAATATTATAACTTATCGACAAGTAATAGCTACAGATTTTTTTAAACTCAACCCATTTGAATAAACATGCCACTTCAGAACCCACTACTCAACTGGGACATTTTACCATACGCCCTTGACTGCCTTCCTACACGGCGTATATTTGCTCCCCTCAAAAAGGGAGAAACTGCTAGTTTTAAATTGTTGTTGAGATACTGGGCTGCCATGGCAGTAGTTAATAAAAAGCGTCACTGCAACCCCCATCCCCCTTTCTGCTAACAAACACATTCATGTGTGCATGCTGATGCTCAAAGGAAACATTGAGTAGGACTTTCATATCCACTGCACGTTTCAATGGGAGGGAACTTTTCCCACATCTCTAGACAGGACAATAAAGGTGCTGATGGGTTGGCTAATTGGGCCCTGGATAATCATAATATTGTATACTATGGGTCACCACCACCATGGTGGCCAACTAGGCTACAGGCGGATATAAGACATATTTTAAATCTTGATTTTCTTCTATGAATATTTGTAATGCTAATTTGATGTATAATGCTCAGGCGTGGACAAATAGTTTCAACGCTTGGCACAGTAGAATCTGTAACCTTATCTTCTCTCTAATATAAAGATCCTTTTGTTTTCAAATAAAATAAAATAAGAAAAATCACTTATCTTCCAAAGTATCTAAAGGCATATCAGCAAAGGAATTTCATACATTGAACTTTGAAGATAATTAATGATTTAGAAGTCTAATAACAGAAATTCTAGAATAAACAAAACTGGACATACAGTTCAATAGAGCCATGTGATGAGTGAAAAGTAAAACAAAAGAGAAGAAAGAGAGAGGAGGAAGAAAGCAAAGAGAACATAAGAACTGAAGGAAGCAAATACTGATTGTATCAATTATTTGCTACAGGTTTGTCCAAATTCATACTCCCTACTACATATGATGCTCTCTCTCACTTAAAGTTTTTCAAAACTGGTTTTGTATCATATATAACATAGTAGACAATGTAGGATATGATTTCAATACTGACCTGTTAAATTTCCTTGGGCGTGTTTAACATTGAATAGTTCAAACAGTTCAAAGGAAGGCCTAGCAATACACAAGTAACTGATATAGTGTAGCTTGAGTATCTCATAGAAGTATTTCAAGACATAAAATCCATGTTTTATGAGATAAACAGGAAAGCCCATATCTATAGACACTATACACTAACCTGTAGACTTCACCTAAGATTTAAGAGTATACAATTGATTTTACAGACCTTATTGTAATAGTCATCTTCTTCTTTCTAGGCAGACATCTGATTATGATTATATTACATTGCTCCAGGAGAATGTCAGTTTGGCTACAACTGACGAGCTATAACTATACCATGTGCCTTGTTAGCTGCGCTCTCACCAATCTGACCTACAATTGACATGAACATTTAATCCATCTTCATTCATATGGAGTGTAAGTGAAGGCCGATAAGTGACTTCCTTCCCTGTAACAGCTTCATATTTGAAAAAACGAATAAGAACTGCAGCAACAATCTTCATTTGCATGTATGCAAACTCTTTGCCAAGACAAATACGAGGTCCAGCCTCCAAGTAAACAATACATGTCATGTCAGTTTCATGAAATGGAAAGGTGCTTTTTCAAAACATAATTTTCATGCTTAGGTCACTTACTTGAAATGCTGTGAATTTGAAAGGCGATTGAGATTGGAAAATCCCATTCTCAAGCCATCTCTCAGGCCTAAACTCCTTAGCATCAACCCCCAGAGATACTCCATTCTACCCATAGAGTAGGGGACATAGTTGACCAAATCACCTTTCTTCATTCTATATCCATCTGGAAGGATATCGTCAGAATCAACATGCTTGGCATCCTGCAAATTATTCCATCTATTTTCATGTATCAGCTAGCCACAATTTTCAACCTTCCAATTAGATCAATGTAGAGAAAGCAGACTACCTTCTCATCAGCATATGGAATTTAAGAGCATGATAGTTTATCTGTATTTCTCAAGGAGTTCTTTTGCTTTTTTTGGCAGGGATGCAACTTATATTACATCAAAGAACATAGAATATACATGAAATGTGCAATGGGTTTACAAGGGGAATCATGTCTTATGGAAGATAGAATGGCCACTATCTGGGTCTTTGCCACGAGAGACAAAAGAACAGTTGCAAAAAAAAAAAAAAAACCAAAAGTCTGGAACAAAAAGCTTAAAGAAAGATATAAAATTCTCTTACCACAGGAACAGCTGGGTATAAGCGCAAGGTTTCTGATAAAGATGCATGAAGATAATGCATCTTATCCAATACTCTGTGTGTTAGACACTGGGAAAACATGCTTATAGATTCTTGCAGGGACCCGCATTCATTTTCCATGACCACATCATGAATTTCTTGAAGAAGCTTTTCTTCAACACCTGGATTCTTGCACAGCAGAAAAAAGAACCAAGATAGAGTAACTGCAGTTGTGTCCCTCCCAGCAATCATGAAATTCAACAATATATCTCGTAGATACTTGTCAGAAAACTTTTCTGGCTCCTTTTCACTTAAACTAATAAAGCGAGACAGTATATCTGGTTTTTCCTGTAAATAATTTGTAAGCCAGCAAGGAGAAAAGAAACACGGTTATTAGTAATGGCAGCCAATGAAAAGAGTTAACTTATTATTTATGTGGAGTTCTCAATCGTCAATAGGGTTGGTGTGTGTATTTCCTTACACTGCTGTTTTGAGCAGAAATCTCTTGCCTTCTACTTTGAATAATCTTGTAGACAAAATCATCCACAGTTCTGATGCTCTCCTTCATGATGGCCTCCGACCCAATATTGAAATATCTATTTAATTTCCAAGCAATGTCAAGATAATGCCATAAAACCATACTATTTGCAGTATCAAAAGCCCTTGTGAAAGAAACTTCTGGCCCAGCGTTCGACTTTGATAAGTTGTTCATTTCTACCCCAAAACCGACTTTGCAAATTGAATCCATTGTTGATCTCAGGAAGAGATCCTAATTGACAATCATCCACCACATTATATGTTTATTATTAGCTGCAAATATGAGCCACATTAATGATGTCTAAAATAAATTGATTCAGTAGTATAAATAAATCCCTAAAGAATATAAAACTATACACCACAAATTTGAGAAAACTTAAGGATGTCGGTTGTCCTATCAGAAATTGGTTTATAAATTACAAAAGAAGCACAAATATTCTGACACATACGATTAGTGAGAGCAGGGTCTCATGGAGAGGGCTAGTGCTGCAATATTTAAGCTGTAGGAGGTGTTATATAACATTATTCATTAAATAATTAAAAATGTAAAGTTTAGAATGTATCCCCAAGGGCCAAAACAATCAGAACAGCTACCATTTATGAACAAAATCTCCAGCTGCTGTTTGAGAGAGAAATAAGAAGTTTTTATAACCCACTTAATAGCAGCACTGAAGAATCTACTACTCTTAAAAATGCTTAGGAAACTGAAAAATGATATCCACAGGATGATTTAATTGCAAAAGGCTCATGAATTGGTTCGACTCTACCTGCTGAGAAACTTTAGGGAAATATTTTATTTAGTAATTAGCTTACATGGAAGAAAATGAAACCAAAGTTAAGTAATTGTCCCATGGAGGGGGACGCCACTCTAATTTTTATGCTGCAGGTGGTCACATGAATCATTCTTCATTAAAATAGAAAATATTGAATCTTCCCAATAAATTATCAGCAGTTACTGGTTATGAAGAATATTTTCATCAGAGGCTACTGGAGAGGGAGGCCTGAAAGTTTGCAAACTTGTTTAAGAGATTTATGACTACATGACAAAAGTGAAGATTTTTTCCTGTGGGAAACACATTTATAAATGGAAGCTAATGCTCTTAAAATGTGTAGCAACGATGAAATATCAGATTACAACAAAATCTTAAACTTAGGGAAACCCTTTCCAAGAATGCACTCACTACTCCAACATTTCCTACCAAGGAAATTTTGGGAAACCCCCTCTGTGAGATCACTGCCTAAAAAAATAATTCTTCATTAACTGAATAGGGGAATCTAGCAACTGATTTACATAGAAGATAATCAATCCAAACTTAATCTAAAAATTTGAGATACCAAAGAAGACTTCTATAGACAGATAAAACCACTGGGAAACAGATTACTTAGAACTTGAAATGCAACAATGACCTAGAAAAATCAAGAGATGATTGCCATCACAATACATTTCACATCCAAAAAACCATCTGAAGGAATTCTTTCTTACCTGCATCTCAACTGTTTGCTTTGTTCTAGATGCTTCTAACAAAATTTTGGAAAGCTCAACTGCACTTTTCCGAAAAACAACACTACTAAAATCCTTCAACATTTTGGTGGAGAATTCAAAACTTGCTAATTTTCTCTGCTGCTTCCATTTCTCTCCATCAACGGTGAAAATCCCATCCCCAAGAAGATCTTCCATAATTTCATGGTTGAAATTTTCCTGCGAATAGAAATTCAAGAATCAAAACAATCCCATGAGCTATATATGAAAGGAGGCACTTACCATGATGAAACCCATGTTTTTATCTAGTGGTCATGTTGCAAGCCAAAAGAGAATATCAGATTTGAGTATCTCAGTACTTTGTGCTTTGTTAAGATGAAGTCTGGTTACTATGTACTTGCTATGATAAACTGGTTATCATGGAATCACTATTCTTGTAATCTGATTTTTTTTTTTCAGAAATTAAGAAAAAGGGGAAAAAGGAAAAACAAAATGTTTTGCTTGCATTCACCTGTATAGATTATATGAGCTAGTTGTCCCAGGCTTCAAATCAAACAACCTTGGTCAGCAGAAATTGGGTGCAATATAGGAATTAAACTAAGTTCTCATCTATCTCATTCCCTTTTCAGAATATACACCAATAAAGATTATAAAAATACCCAGAAGAGGCAAGATGAGTAGAGATTAATCTTAGCAACTGAACCATTGTATTATTACCATAGGCTGAGAATGTCATCCACTTGCATAACATCTTACAGATTTGGAATAACAATTAAGACTTTCAAACATTCTGCAACAGGTTTGGTCTGGCTGTAAATGTAAATAGATTCAAAATCATGATAGTCGAATCTCAACAATAATATACCTTATAATTTCTTCTAATAACCACCTTCTATCAAAAGTGTGCTACAAAAATTTTAAATGTTGATAAACCCAAATTCTTGACGGTCAAATCTTAAAAACAGATTACCAAATTAATTTCCTGCAACAACCACACTCTATTGAGAGCCGTTCAAACATTATGCAAAGGTCTGGTTTGATAATAAATGTTGGTAACACCAAAATCATGATAATCAAATTTTAAGAACCCCCTTACCCTATATAATCATGCTAATCAGGGGGCTGAAAGTTTTCCCCCACTGTTTAGGGTTTTTTCAGTACATATGACACCCAACTCTGCATTCCTATAATTTCTCACTTAAATTTTCTCAACCATGTTCTTCAAAAAAGTATTTAATTCATGGAATCATTTGAATGGAAAAAATTCATAAATTTTATCAACAAGTACCAGCTGAGAAAATTTATGTAACCCTCCACAAAACCACAACCTAGAACTCCTTCCAATATTCTAAAAGAGATCTGATCTAATTATAATTGTTGATAAAACCAAAATTACAATAGCTAAATCTAGAAACGAAAAAAATAATCAAATCTTAATGAACAAATTACCTTATAATTTCATTTAATAATCCCCACTACTAACCGTCGATATAAATTCAGCTCTGCTTGTAAACCTGATAAAACCAATATCTAGAAAAACAGGTTACCCTATAATTTCCTTCACTAGCCATCTGTGGTTCCTACACATAACTAAAACTCAAATTTAATGATAAACTGAAATCTAACCTTAGCGTTAAAAAAATTTATGCAAATTGAAAGTCCTAGAAAACAACTGTCAATATGAGCAATATTCTTCTGGAGTCATCTGTGACGAAACTATATTTGAAAACTGAAAATATTAGTACTGTGGAATTGTAAGACATACCCTGCCATAATTTGTAAAATTGGTTTTGAGGATATGCTCCACGTTTGCAGGATCAGTAGTATAAACATAGCTATGAGTGGGATAAGCTAATCTGTATGTTTTGTAGCGGTAGTGATGATCAGTATAAAAATCATGAACTCTCTTAAAATTGAGAATATGACCAATCATTGTAGCAGCCACAGGTGGATATGGATGATCACTCCATTTAATTCTGAAAGCATTCCACAGAAAAACCAGAGAAGCAACTGTAATTGGCAGGAAAACCATTGCTGCAGCATATATGCTCAACACCATTGTTGCTAATTGCTAATTACTCAATAGATGGTACTCGGATAAGTATTTAGAAATGAAATTGGCTGGGTTGAAGAAGCTTATATGAAATGGGTGTGAGGGAGGAGTGGAATATTGAACACAGGGAAAACAGATACTCCAGGCTCCTCCAAATTTGTTTGTTTTGGGAATTTGTAGTGAATGTGAATATAATAAGAAACTTACCAGTAGGAAATAAAGGAAGGTGGTTTTCTTGAACAGTAGAAAACAAAACAATAATAACTGTTAATGGTATAAGTTTATGGAGATATTTAAAATTAATAGAGATATTTTAAAGAAAATTATCTTGTAAAGTCAATAGATATCAATTTCGATTAAATATTATTTTTTGTAATTTTTTTTTATTGAGTGTGATGTCGGAATGGGTAAAATAAAATTAAAAATGGAGGGTAAAAATGAATCCGGAAAATATGAACAATTTTTTTTTTTGTCTTGTGATAGACAAATAGACATCAAATTTAAGGTTGTCAATTAATTGTTTACTGTTAGTGTATGATTTATTTTCATTGCTTTATTTGTATTATTGATATTCCACCTTGGAGTTTTCGTACACTTATGGGATATGTTTGCTTAGGTGTACACTTGACCACACTATGTATGTTAGTGTTATTTACTACCCTTGGCCACTTGTGTGTTGATTAGCTATTTCGGGTATGGAGGTTACCATTATTTTAGAAGGAGGTTGTTGTGATTCTAGGAGGAGGTTACACATTCACCTATGTACATCTCTTGCATTATTTTCTTTGATCGTATTAAGTTGGTGTTATTTCTGCGTTATTGCAATTATCTCTCTTGTATTTTCGTAATTTGTAGTCTTGTATGCATGCTTTGTTTTGTCTTGGAACAATGCACGTCTCGCACTTGAACGTGGATGCTAAGCTTCAGTGGTGCAAATCCAAACTCTCAACACTTCCAATGCAAAATGAAACCACAATGAAGGACACATGTAAGTGGATTGTAATTACGTAGGTTGGTCAGTAAATATCCAATCGACAAGAATCTCAATGGTTGGAGTTGAACTGTAAATGTTGATTGTGGATAACTCGCTGAGCCAATAGAGAGATGGATGGTGATCAAATGAGTTGGACCTCGAAGAACACATCAACATATCCATAAAAAAATTTAGAATGAATCACCAACATCATAGGAGCATGAACATGGAGTTTTGTTGAAGAAGATCAAAACAATGACATATCTAGTAGATAACGCCTTGCATGTAATAACCAAATATATGGTTGAATGCCTTGAATTTCGTAGGGAAGGCTAGAATCTCATACATACGAGTAAATGGAAAATAGGCGGGCACATGTTATGCTTCGTGTCTTCAACAACATAAGGGATACAAAATTGAGCTCCAATGACGCTTACACTCCTTGTATCTGTAGAAAAAGTGTTGGACATCTAGGGAAAAGCAATGCAAACACATCTTTGTGAATATGGATAAGAACTGCACACCACTCCTCCTGATATTCAACCTTTTCACAAAGCGCTAAGCTATGTGAACATTGTACAAGATGACTAAAAAATTAGAAATTTAACACATCAACCAACAAGTCAGTTTCTTTAATAGAGCACACTTCCTGTAGAGCTGCAACTTCACTAAATTATTTCCAAGCCATGATCAGAGCAACAAATACATTGCCCTTTGAAATTTCATTATGTCTCCATTGAGATCAACACGCTCTGATACCAAATCAAGCGAAACATAACCTTTGTTAACTTCATTATGAACATCAAATACATATATATAGGAATATGTATCATATAAACAGGAGATCTTCCTATTTTAGGGACTCACAAATCACTCAACCTATTAACCAAATGAATCTATAAATCTACCAAAAGTATATTATTGTTGTTATTAACAATAATAACATATCAAACAATCTAAGTTGTTTTGTAAAACTCATTTACAATTAATAATTACTCACACATTATTAACCCATAATATGAGCACTAAAGTAATCCTAACATTTCCTTTAACTTGGTTTGGAATTTATGTTCATACGTTGGTTATTCGAAGCTTCTTCCAATTACTAAGTGGGATGTTTTCAAGAAGCTAATCAAAAGCAATTTTATCCTATTTGTTATGAGGAAGAGAGGTCCATGTATTAGCAATATCTCGGGCGAGAAAAAAGTTTAGATCTGTGCAAGAGTATACCGGTGAGTTCTAGACAAAATCTATTCAAATGGGGAAGGACGCAGCATGATGGGACTTATTGATGAAGTATATTGGTGGACTCCATAGCCACCTAAGGAGACCTATCCTCTTGGCCAAGCTGACAAGTGTATATGAAGCTTGTGTGCAAGCTTGCTACTTAGAGATGGACAAGAAAAAGAGTTCATCTACCTCTCAACATGCTTTGAACAAACAAGGTGACACCAAGTAGAAGGATAAAGGAAAAGGAAAGGGTAAGAAAATTGCTACTTCTATTTCTAAAAAGGATACTAAAATTCATTGTGGGCATTGTGATGTTGACACTCATTCCAAGAAAAATGTTGGAAACTCCACCCGAGAATTACATCCCTTCAAAAAAAAGAAAAATAAGAAGAAGGCCATGGCTGCCCTCCAGGGAGAGGAAGTATTTTGCAGTGAAGAGGTGGATGTCCGCAAAGAGGTATGTTTGGGTAGTAACAATGTTGTTCAAGAAAATGAACTAACAAATCTTTTTCATTTAAAAATTCAAGTGAAGAAAAATAAGGTGGATGCTCTTTTTGATACATGTTCTCAAACTAATTTGATTAATAAAGAGTTAGTGGACAAGCTAAAGTTGGAAACTTCAATCACCCAATAAAGAAAGGTGTAGACATCAAGGTTACTAAGAAGTGTAAGATCAATTTTGGTATTGACAAAAAGTTTATTAATGAAGTTATTGTTGACCAAAATAAGCTCCCACTTATTTTGAGTCAACCGACTCCATTTCTCCCCTTACGTGTTGCAACCTGAATTGTCACATATTTTAAGCACTTAAGGTCCCCTCGAAAGCATTTCCAATGAGATAGGAATTTTCTTCCCCTTCTAGAGAGATAAAGATATCCTTCTAACTCCTCATATTTCACAAGTTACAGACCGGCGGGCCTTAGAGGGATTTTTTGCCAAAAGCGGGCCGATGGGCCCGGGAAGAATTTTTGCCAATGGAAATTGTGGACCAGCGGGGCAGCGGGAGACATTTTGTCATTTTTACCTTTTCGCAAAAGACACAAGTATAATTGCGGGGCCTACGGGCCCGAGAAGGATTACTTTTTGCAAAGTGGAAAAAGCGAGGTGACGGGCCCAAAGATGTCTTTTTGCCCAAAAATGGGAAAATGCGAATCTGTGGGGCCGAGGAGGAAATTTTGCCCAAGTCTAAAAGCGGGCGGCAGGTCTGCGGGGGACTTTGAAACTTTTTACCTTTTCACAAATGGCGCAATTTTCAAGTGCGGGCCCGCAGAGGTCTCATCGGCCATTAAAAAGTCATAGAGCCGCGAAGGGTGCCATGTGTCTCATCGACGCAACTCCAAGGATTGAATCCAAAACGGAGACCCCAAACAAGCGCCAAGCCTCCATGTGTCCTAGGTTCGTAAAGGAGATAGAGTTGATCGCTATTTAAATAGACTAAGTATAACGGTGTCAGTGGAAGCTTCCATGTGTCTCATCGGCACAACACCAAGGCTGGGTCCAAAGAGTGGGTTTCCAAACGTGCACAAACTCTCCACGTGTCTTGGGTCCAATAGAGTCAAAAGGAGGACAAAGCGGGCCCAAAACGACCAATTATAGAGGACCGATGGACAACATCATGTGTCGCATCAGCCGCAGATTCAAAGCGCGACCCAAAGCGGAGACTTAAATGAGCGCCGAGGCTTCCACGTGTCTAGGGACCCAAAAGGAAGCAGGCTCGAATCAACTAAGTACAAAAGGTAAGTAGAAGCCTCCACATGCCTCATCGACACAATTTCAAAAAGAAAATCCGAAGGCGGAACTCGAATGAGCATAGGCTCGCCACGTGTCGAGAGCCCGAAAAGGTAGAGGCGGTCGTTGAAAAGTCTAAGCAGAGACATGCGGCAGAAGGAGCCAAGTGTCGATGCGGCGCGGCGTGACTTCAAAGGTAAAATTCGAAGTGGGTTCCTAAATATGCGTTGAGCCTCCACGTGTCGAGGTCAAACTTATGGCCCTGCCAAGCAAAAGGGACTTAGCCAAAACATGAAGAAATTGAGCAAGGCCGCGGAAAGAGCTACATGTCTCATCGGCGCAATTTCAAAGGTGCGTCCCAAAAGATAGTTCCCAAATGAGTGCCAACCCTCCACGTGTCCCAGAGTTCGAAGAGGTAAAGTCGATCGTTGAAAAGTCCAAAAGCAAGCGGAAGGCGCCACGTGTCGATCCGATGCGATTTCAAAAGTGAAAGGCGGGGCCGAATCTTCAAGTTGCACGAGGCTACCATGTGGACCCGGTACATACAAACTCTTTTAAATATTGCGCGCATGCGACCCCGATCTTTAGATGACCATATCTTTTGGTGGAAGCTTGGATTTGGGTGTAGAAGACTTTTTGGAAAGATATCGACCTTGTCACACCATGGGAGCCTGAAACTTTAATTTTGACGAGGTTAGGTGGGTGAAAATGGGAAAATGTCTTTCAGGCCATTAATGCAGAATCTGATTGCTTCAACTACTAGATCATATTTGATTTGATCCGCCATTCTTCCTTCTTCAACACACGCAGACAGGACATAGATAGGCAGACTTGATAGATTATGGGTGGATCCATGATGGGAATTGATGGTTGGTGGTTGGACTTTAGGAATAAAGTCGAGTTTCTCTTCTTTCCCTTTGGTTTTCATCGTCTATATATTGTAAGCACTTCTCATTTGAGAAGGGGGAGACATTCTAGGATGTGGGGAAACTCTATCAAAGTTGTTTCCGACTCCATTTGAGCTGTAAGCCTTCTCCTATGCTTGAAGAGTGTATTTGTGCCTCTAAGCACCCATGTAATAGTCTGTGCACCTTATAGAGCAATAAAATCTTGTTTTGTGGCGTCTTTCAACCCTTGGCATTGTTTTTTTGTTTCTTTGTGCCTCTCTATCTCGTGTTTTCTCCCTATGTATGTATTTCATGTTTGCAGGTGTAAGATATCATGCTTCGTGGAGTTTCGATGGTGGATTTGGATTTGGGTCTGTGTCACTTCTGTCTGACCTCCCTTAGTCCCCTTTCCCTGTTTCATTCTCCCTCAGCAGAGTATCTCGCCACTTCCTTTTCTGGTGTATCACCGCTTAGTGTAGGCTCTCTTTCACCCTCTCTCTCTCCTATCCCCTTGGAATGGTTAGATTAGGATAGGTTAGCTCTACTGCACTGAAGTAGCTTGTGGCAGGTAGATTAGGAAGCAGGAACCAACTTCTCTGGAGGTCCATCTCAAGGTTTGCAAGTCCCACAACTTGAGAGATGGTCCAATGTTGTGCAATCACACCGAATGCCCCACTCATAACTGGCCATTCGGGGGTGATGTGATTCTAAACTAACATTTTGGCTCGCTCGGTGGGACCAAGAGGTCTTCATTGCATTTCACCAATTTGATGTGTTATTGGTGAGATTCAACCTTTAGAGGCACATTCAAAGCACATCTGGTGACTCCATTTGGTTAATAACCCATCCTCCGAGTTGGAGACTTTTTCCATCCATTTCCACCCATCTTCATTCATCTTTCTTTCCACATCTTTCATTTTCTCCCATTCCATGAAGTTGTGCAATCATGACTTCATTCCCCTCATGGAACTCACACTTTACAGCAACAACAGTGCAATCCACCTCTAATGTATTTCCCAACTCCTCCAGATCAGCATTATGATCAATTCAGAACCATTATGCTTACCCATATGAGCAGGGTCAAAACCATTTTGGCTATGGAGCTTATCAAGAACAAGGGGATGCATATGATGATAATAGCTACATGGAAAATGCTGATCTGTTGGAGAAGATTCAAGGGATGGAGGCTAACATGGTGCAATCTAGGCTACAACATAGATGAAGGCATTCAGGATTGGTTTCAGGGCACCTTGTCCATGGGGAGGCCCTTTTCCAAGACATTACAACCCTCAGGAGAAGCTTGAATTCATGGTTGAAGTGTTGCCTCAACTTACACAGTGGATTGAGGATATTGAGGCATATGAGCAAAGTGCGAGACAACCTTGTCAATGGGTAAGTCAATCACCAACTCCTTGTCCTTCATTTTCTCTTTCTCAAACTTTATCATTTCAAAGCATGATCAAGAGTCAAGCCCCTCACTTGCTGCCCCAAGTGTTGATTTCCCTTCTCCATCTCCTAGTCTTCCATCTCATCTCAATTCTTCTACCCTTTTCCTTCCCAAGTAGTCATTCCCTCCAAACAAACAAGAATTTCCACCTCCCTCCCCACCAAAAACAATATCAAAATGGTTGAACCCCAACCTACCACTCCTCTTGCTTTCCCAAGTCCATGTTGGGAAGAGACTCAAGAATCCAATCAAGGAAAACAACAAGAAGGGGAGCCCAACAGAGAAGAAATGACAGAAAATCGAAGAGTTGGGCTACTAGATTTGAGTTTACAAAGATCCCCTTGATGGTTAAGCCAACAGAGGAGGTCAGAGTTGAAGAGCCAATGGTGGCTGAGGCTGAGTTTGTAGCAGAAGAAGAACAAGAACAAGAAAAAGAACAAGAAGATCAACAGTTTGTTTGCTCGAATGCAGTGTCCCTAATGGCACTCTGTCTGAAGAGGATGCTGATCTAATCCAAGCTGCACAACTAGTTAAGGAGGAGGAAAAATCAGCTCCAAGTCCCATTGAAAAGGAGCAGCTGGGAGAGATCAAATCAGAGTTGAGGCCACTCAATGAAGAAATTATCCTTGAAGATTTTTTTCTTTCATTTCAAGGGTCTGATTTGATTGATGAACCCATGTTGGAGGAGGACCATACAGTTCAGAGGCCCCAAGTGTGGAGCAGGCCACAAAAGAACCTTTATTTCTTCCTCCCACTTCATCCCCTTCAAGCTCTAATGTTGAAGAGGAGTTTGAGCTTTCAAACTTCATGTTTGAGGATGAAGGGAGCCATGGTGATCAAGTTGTAGATCAGGAGGACACCATGGAGGAGGTAGAGCACATGTAATAGGACAACAAGGAGGAAAACTATCTGTCAAACTTGGAAGATTGCTTTGATGGAGAGGAGCCTGAGGAGATCACATCATTTTCTCCTCCATCATCCACCTTCCAAGCACATGAGCTTCTTTGTCATGAAGGAGAGCATTCAAGTTCAACAACCTGCACTTCATAACAGCTCTCTGGAAACAAGGTTGGAAGATACGAGTTTTCCATGTTCCTCTTAGGAGGAGGAAGGGAAAGCGCAAGAGAATGTCATCATCCCTCTCATACCACCCACCCAGGAAGGTCAGAAAGAAAAATCCATTCTTAGAGTTGAGTTTCATAACAATGGGCACATTCAAAGGATCCAGACCATGCCCAATTAGGTACTTGGCTTCATTGGAGCCAAGGGAGAAGCCAAAACCAATCATGCCCACTTTAGGGCATGAGGATGAGCTCCAAAGTACCAAGGATCAGCTGCAATGCCTCTTCAATCCAAATGAAGAGCAACTAAAAGAGGCATTTGTCTTGTTTCCGCTGACACCTTGATGATTTGGGTGGAGGACTGGCTTATGGTTAGTTTTTCACTCATACAAGAAGCCATATTTAGTGTCAAATCATTTGCATGGTTGCCCCTTTTGAGAAAGGGAAGCTACTTCTCCTTGTTTGTGGCAGGATTTTTTTAGCTTTTCTTTGTTAGGGTTAGTGTAGGAGTAGGATTAGATTTTGTTTTCAATAGAAGAAGTGCTTTTGCACACTCTGCATGTTCCACTTAGAGCATGTATGATTTTCAATTTTGTACATAGTGTGTCGTGGTGTTTCATTGCTCCAAGGTTGTATCACTATGTGGTTCAGTGTGCCCACAGTCCATTTCTAGAACAGGTAAAAGCCCTAGGTAAAGAAAATTTTCTACTCTTAGAGATCTAATCTCCATGATTTTCTTGAAAAACTAAGAGTGCGAACAATGCGGGGTGAGTTCGTGGTCACTCTCCGGTTCCAGCAGGGTGTAAAGTGGCTCGGGATCAGATTTTCAAAGTTCAGGGATTAGATTTTGTTTACTAGGAAGACTCCATGCCTAATGGATGCTTCAAGGCCATTGATCTTTTCACCTAGTAGGCAGGTGATCCCCATGAGTCACCAAATTGTTGACCAAAATAAGCTCACACTTATTTTGAGTCAACTAACACCATTTTCCCCTTCGTGCTTCAACCTGAATTGTCACATATTTTAAGCACTTAAGGCCCCTAAAAGCATTTCCAACAGATAGGAATTTTCTTCCCCTTTCCAGAGATATAAAGAAGTCATTCTAACTCCTCATATTTCGCAAGTTACAGGCCGACGGGCCTTAGATGGATTTTTTGCCAAAAGTAGGCTTGCGGGCCCAAGGAAGAATTTTTGCCAATGGAAATTGCAGACAAGCAAGGAAGTGGGAGACATTTTTTCATTTTTCCCTTCTCGCAAAGACACAAGTATAATTGATGGGCCCGCGGGCCCAAGAAGGATTACCTTTTGTGAAGTGGAAAAAGTGGGGCGACGGGCTCAAAGATGGCTTTTTGCCTAAAAATGGGAAAATGCGAATATGCGGTGCCGAGGAGGAAATTTTGCCTAAGTCTAAAAGTAGGCTTGCAGGTCTGCAGGGGACTTTGAAATTTTTTTACCTTTTCACAAATGGCACAATTTTCAAGTGCAGGCCCGCAAGCCTGTGGGGTCTCATCAACCATTGAAAAGTCATAGAGCCGCGAGAGGGTGCCACGTGTCTCATCGACGCAACTCCAAGGATTGAATCCAAAATGGAGACCCCAAACAAGCACCAAGCCTCCACGTGTCCCCTGGTTTGTAAAGGGGATAGAGCCAACCATTTAAATTGACTAAGTATAAGGGTGTCGGTGGAAGCCTCCACGTGTCTCATTGGCGCAACACCAAGGCTGGGTCCAAAGAGTAGGTTTCCAAACGTGTGCTAGACTCTCCACGTGTCTTGGGTCCAACAGAGTCAAAAAGGAGGACAGAGCGGGCCCAAAATGACCAAGTTTAGAGGACCGATAGATGGCACCACGTGTCGCATTAGCACAGATTCAAATGTGCGACTCAAAGTGGAGACTCAAATGAGTGCGAGGCTTCCACGTGTGTCTAGGGACCCAAAAGGGAGCAGGCTTAAATCGACTAAGTACAAAAGGTAAGCGGAAGCCTCCACGTGCCTCATCGGTGTAATTTCAAAAAGAAAATCTAGAGGCAACACTTGAATGAGCGTAGGCTCGCCATGTGTCAGAGCCAGAAATACAGAGGTGGTCGTTGAAAAGTCTAAGCGAAACATGCCGGCGGAAGGAGGCAAGTGTCAGCACAACACAACTTCAAAGGTAAAATTTGGAGCGGGTTCCCAAATGCGCGTTGAGCCTCCACATGTCGGGGTTAGACTTATGGCCCCGCCAAGTAAAAGGGACTTAGCCAAAACACAAAGAAAATGAGCAAGGCCGCGGAAATATCTACACATCTCATCGACACAATTTCAAAGGCGGGTCCCAAAAGTCGGTTCCCAAACGAGCGCCAACCCTCCACATGTCCCAGAGTTCGAAGAGGTAAAGTCGGTCATTGAAAATTCCAAAAGCAAGTGAAAGCTGCTATGTGTGTCGATCGACATGATCTCATAAGCGAAAGTCGGGCCGAATCTTCAAGATGCGCGAGGCGCCACGTGGACCCGATCTGAGGCAGAGACTCTTTTAAATATTGCGCACTTGCGACGACCACGATCTTCGACGGCCATATCTTTTGATTTGGAAGATCGGATTTGGGTGGGAGAAGACTTTTGGAAAGATCTTTATGTAAATCTACATCATGGGATCCTGAAAATTTAATTTTGACAAGATTAGGTGGGTGAAAATGGGAAAATGTCTTTCAGGCCATTAATGCAGAATCCGATTGCTTCAACTACCAGATCAGATTTGATTTGGTCCGCCGTTCTTCCTTCTTCAACATGCCGCATGCAGGACATAGACAGGAAGACTTGACAGATTGTGGGTGAATCCGTAGTGGGCATTGATGTTTGGTGATTGGACTTTAGGAACAAAGTCTATTTTCTCTTCTTTCCCTCCGGTTTTCATCGCCTATATATTGTTAACACTTCTCATTTGAGAAGGGGGAGACATTCTGGGATGTGGGGAAACTCTGTCAAAGTTGTTTCCCAACTCCATTTGAGTTGTAAGCCTTCTCCTACACTGTTGAGAGTATTTGTGCCTCTGAGCACCCATGTAATAGTCTATGCACCTTATAGAGAAATAAAATCTTGTTTTTGGCGTCTTTCAACCCTTGACATTGTTTTGTTGTTTCTCGTGCCTCTCTATCTCATGTTTTCTCCCTGTGTATGTATTTCATGTTTATAGGTGTAAGATGTTGTGCTTCATGGAGTTTCGATGGCGGATTTGGGTCAGGTCGGGTCGTGTCAATTCCTGTCTCGACCTCCCTTAGTCTCTTTTTCCCTATTTCATTCTCCCTCAGCAGAGTATCTCACCACTTCCTTTTTTGGTGTATCATCACTTAGTGTAGGATTTCTTTCACCTTCTCTCTCTCTCTCTCCCCGTCCCCTTGAAATAGTTAGAGTAGGATAGGTTAGCTCTTCCCGCACTTTGGAGCGGTTGTGGCGGAGGTAGATTAGGAAGCAGGAACCAACCTTCTCTAGAGGTCCATCTCAAGGTTTGCAAGTCCCATAACTTGAGAGATGGTCCAATGTTGTGCAATCACACCGAATGCCCCACTCACAACTAGGCCATTCAGGGGTGTTGTGATTCTGCACTAACAGATTATTGTGGATGTTGTTCCCCTTGATGTGTGTGGTGTAGTTTTTAGTAGCCTATATCTATGTATCAGGGATGTTATCTTCGTGAGGAGAGCCAACTAGTACCGCTTGGTGAAGGATGGTAAGAGCTACGTCATTTCAACCTATTCAGGAGATTTGAAGATATCTTTGGTAAGTGTTAGTGAATCTCGGAAGCTCATTAATGCTAGTGGTAAATTTGCATTGCTTATGTTGAGGGATATGCCAGATAATGAGATTTTTACCTCTAAAACCACTTGTAGCATGTTTTCTAATAAAGAGAAGACACAGATAACAGATTTGGTTCAGCAGTTCAGAGAGGTATTTCAAGAACCTACAAGGCTGCCCCTAGTCAAGGAAATTGAGCACGAGATCCACTTGCTACCCGATAGTCCACTTCCAAACTTGGGATTATACAGAAATCTTTGAAATATGCCAATGAGGTAAAACAACATTTGCAGTCTTTGATTGAACAAGGTATAATCCATCCTAGCACTTCTTCATGTGGTTCTCCTATTGTTTTAGTACCTAAGAAATATGGTTCATGGAGAATGTGTGTTGATTATAAAGCTTTAAATAAAATAACCATCAAGAATAGGTACCCTCTTCCTTGCATTGATGATTTATTAGATCAGTTACAACATGCTAAATATTTTACTAACCTTGATTTGAATTAAGGTATCATCAAGTGTGGATTAAGGAAGAGGACATCTAGAAGACAACGTTCAAGACTAGGCAAGGGTTATATGAATGGTTGGTATTACCATTCGGGATATGTAATGCACCAACTACCTTCATGAGGTTGATGAATGAGGTAATGGGGCCATTTATTGATTCCTTTCTTATTGTGTACTTGGATGACATTCTAGTTTTTAGCATTACTTTTAAGGAGCATATTGATCATTTGTGTCAAGTTTTGCAAGTTCTTAAGGAGAACCAGCTTGTGTTGAATGAAAAGAAGTGTGAGTTTGCACAATAGTCGCTTGTATTTTTGGGACATGTGGTTGGATATGGAGAGTTAAGGATTGATCCAACTAAGATAAAGGCCATTCAAAATTGGCCTACACCATCAAGTTTGACAGAGACTAAGAGTTTTGTTGGATTAGTTCAATATTTACGAAAGTTCATTAAGAAATTCTCTTCCATAGCAACGCCACTACATTCAAAGTGATGAAGGGGGTAAGACATTTGATTGGGGTAAGGAACAACATATTACTTTTGAATCATTTAAATATAAAATTAGTCATGCTCCATTTTTGGCTTTACCTAACTTACAATTGCCCTTCAAAGTGGAAACCGATGCTAGTGACTATGTTATGGGGTTGTCTACTTGGGAGGTGGGCCAACATGTTATCACTCTAAATTGTTTCATGGTGAAATTCTGAATTATTGTACTTATGACAAATAATTGTATGCTCTTGTTCAAGAAGTCAAGAAATGGAAACATTATTTGATGGACAAAGAAACTATCATCCACACGGATCATTAACCTCTCCAATATCTACAGGATCAAAGAAAACTTCAGCAAGCTAGACACTATAAATGGATGGGTTTCTTACAAAAATTTCATTTGATTATTAAATATAAGAAAGGTGTGACTAAAAAGTTAGCTAATATGTTATCTAGACCTCCTTTGCTTTCAGCTATGGGCACGTTAACTCTTCTTGAGCCTTTTTGTGTGAATCATATCAAGAAGGTTATGAGCAGGATCCAGATTTTGCAGAGATTTTTCAGCAGAAACCTCCAAGCGAGGGATTTGCACCTAGAGGAGAATACTATTTCCAGGATGGTTTTCTCTACAAGAATGAGAAACTTTGTGTGCATAAGGGGAAAGAGTGCAGTTGATGCGATAAGCACACGCTTCCATAGTATTTGGTCACTTTGGTGTGACAAAGATTGTAGTGCACTTACAGAGGTATGTGTATTGGCCAAACATGCAAGCCAAAGTTGCTAGATTCATCAGGGATTGTGTTTTATGCAGTATAAACAAACCTAGTAACATAAATTTAGGGTTATTTATGTTTTTGTCAGTTCCTTCTCAACCATGGGAAAGTATCTCCATGGATTTTGTGGGCGGTTTTCCTACCTCCAAAAAGGTCATGATTATAAATTTGTAATTGCGGATCGATTTAGAAAAATGTGTATTCTTATTCCTTTCAAAAATACCATCAAGGTCGGTGATGCAACTGAGTTATTTTTTGCTAATGTGTAGGTTCACTTTGGATTTCCTAGTTCTATTGTGTCAGATAGGGACTCACGGTTCATAGGGAAGTTTTGGTCTACTTTGTGGGAAAAGATGGATATGAAGCTGAAGATGTCTACCGCCTTTCATCCATAGACAGATGGGAAAATAGAGGTGGTGAATCATACCTTGGTCCAACTCTTGAGAGGATACAATAGGAAACATCCGATGACCTAGGATGAGAACTTGGTGTATATCCAACATTCTTATAATAGGGAAGTTCATGCTTTGACTAGTAGAACTCATTTTGAAATATGTTTTGGTTATTTTCCTAAGAGTAATTTTGATGTTTTTTAAGATTACAATGCAGAGACAATAGGAAAGTGGAACTGGACGTCCACAAGGCTGAGAATTTTATTGAGAAAATTCAGCAGATACACCTTCATGTACAAAAGAGGTTGATTGAGTCACAGGCCAAGTACAAAGCATGACACAATCAACATAGGACTGAGCATTCCTTCGTTGTTGGAGACATGTCATGGTTGTATTTGAGACAAGATAGGCTACGGGGATGATTTGTAAACTCTTCAACATTGGAACTATCCATAGAATCACAATTAATCACTTTGTTCTACTTTCTATTAGAAAATAATAGAGATAGCTAGTGAGTGAATTATACTTTTCCTTAGAATCAACAATTTGTAGAAAGGGAAAGAATATAGACTCATACACCAACAATTTTATCTGGAAAACCTCCGAGAGGAGGAAAAACTAGTTGGGAATGGCAATTGCTCTTTCTTCCCACTTTTATTGGCCAATTCAATAATAAGTACATAAGTTACAATAAGTATGAAAGGAAGTAGATAATATCTCACACTTCCTCCCGATTACTTTGCTTGCTCTGACTCAATTACTCCTTGCTTCTACAAATTATAATTCCAACACTAAGAGCTTCTTACTCACTTACTTCATGCTTCGATGCCTTTGTTCTCTTCCATAACATGCATCTATAGTCTTTCTCATGTTCTCGTGTGCCTTTGGAGAATGGGAAAATTCATGCAAAAGAAGAGACATGGGCACCCTTTGGAATTCTGGGACTGCTTCGGGTCATATTTTATTTTATGTCCGCAAGATCTAGGACCGCCGCCCAATACAAACCGGCAGTCCCAGGACCGTCACTCTGGTGGGGCGGCAATTTTGTAACCATCGCCCTGCATACAAGGTGGCCATCCTGTCACTAAATAGAAAGAACCTCGTGTATATTTTTTTTCTTCTTCGTGTTGGTTGATTTGATAAAGTAGAGTCATTTTGGATCCCTATGGATCACACCTCCCTGTTTAGGAGCATTTTGGTCCCACAAAAGCTTAGTGGGGAGTATATGAGTAAATAATTCCCTCACTTGTTCCTTGGTACCACCTGAGCCTACCTTGGTGTCTTTCCTTTAGTCCAATCTGCCAAGACTCTCTGCGGACCTCTCCTAGTCTCTCTAACCTTTTGTTGTAGTACTACATCCTCCTCCAATTCACCTTGTGAGTCCAAGACACAATCTTTAATGGAAGGTAGCAACTATAGTTCTTCATCTTCATCTAGCATGGATGGCTCATATAGGTACAAATTCTCACAATTTACTACGTGAGTACATCCCCATGAATGACGGAAAATCAATTTGAATGGCATTTTCTCCAACTTGCTCCAATATGGTGAAGGGTCCATATCGTAATGGCTTGAGCTTCTACGTGCTTGACCTTGTAGCATCTCCTTTGCTCAAGTAAAGCCAAACTATATCTCCAACATGAAGCTTATGTTCCCTTCTATGTTGATCGTGCCTAGCTTTGTACTTGGCTTGAGATTTCTCTAGTTGTTCCTTGACTTTGAGATGGATTTTCCATATCCTCTCAATGAATTTGTTTTCTCTAGTCACCTCTTATGTCTCATGTATCCTTCTCATCCTATTGTCCAACTGCTATGTCTAGCGGATTTGTAGGTAGATATCCCAAGCATGCTTCAAATAGTGACTTCATAGTGGATGTGTGTACTTGCCCAGTTATAGGAATGTTGAATGTAGGCTAAGGACTCATCCCAAGTCCTTGGGTATTTGTTGTTATACCCTCTAATCAATTGTACCAAAGTCCTGTTTACCACCTCTGTTTATCCATCTGTTTGTGGATGGAAATATGTGCTCCTCTGTAACCTGGTATCCATCTTGTCCCATAAAATAGTCCAAAATTTCCCCAAGAACCTAGAATCCCTATAAAAAACAATAGACTTTGGCAAACCAAAATGCACCCATACATTAGCAAAGAAAATATCTACCGCCTCATGTGCTTTTACTATCTTTTTACATGCCATAAGAATACACATCTTACTAAATCTATCGAAAACTACATAGAGATAGTCATGGCCATGTTTAGACATAGGTAATCCTCCTACAAAATCCATAGAAATGTCCTCCCACGGATGAGTAGGTACAAGAAAAGGCATATACAAACCTTCCTTCCTAGTCTTAGGCTTGCTAGTACAACAAAGTTTACATCCCCGTATAAATTTTGATACTTCTTCTTGCATATTGGGCCAATACACGTACCTTTTCAAGTGGGTTAGGGTGTTACCAACACTGAAATGTGCCACTACTTTTGAGGTATGTGCTTCCCTCATAAATAGAATTCACTCTTCTTTTGGCACGTAAAGCTTCCCCATCAGTAGAGCAGCCTGTCTTTGAGATAATAATCTTCAATCCCTATCTTTTCAGCCCCTTGGGACTGCAACTGCTGAAATGTCACCCAAAGTCTTTTTCCTGGGCATATGCCTATCCGTAAGCTTCCTTCGTGAAGGGATCGATCTGAGAGATAGTGGCCAAAAATTAAAACTTCTCCTGTGTGGGTGGCCTAGACAACATGTCTGCCACTAAGTTTGTACTACCCTTCTTGTATTTAATCACTAGATGGAACTGTTGAAGGAACCCCATCCATTTGTAGTGCCTTGTTTGCTGTAATTTAGACTATGCTTGCAAATATTAGAGAGGTTTGTGGTCAGTGTGTACAATAGTTTCTTTACCCAACAAATAATGCTTCCATTTTTTAATTGCTTGAACTAGTGCATACATTTCCTTATCATATACTGAATATCCTTTAACTGCTGAAGTGAAAGTTTTAGAATGATAACATATGGGTTTACCTCCTTGAAGAAACACTACGCCCATGGCGTAATCACTGGCATCTATCTCTACTTCAAAAGGATGCTGCAAATTAGGAAGAGCAAGTACTAGAGCATGACTAATCTTGTATTTCAATAACTCAAAGGATTTGTCTTGTTCCTTACCCCAATCAAAACTCTTACTCTTTGTGGCCACTGTGTGTAGAGGTGTTGTAATCACAGAGAAGCCTAGAATGAAATTCCGCATGTACTTGCATGCTCCCACAACCTACTTTTATGGCTCTTGTTGGTGTTGGCCAATTAGTGATGGCTTCCACATTCTTTGGATCCACTCGTAGCTCTCCTCCTCACACCATGTGCCCAAGATAGACAAGTGACTGTTTGGAAAATTCATATTTCTTCATATTACAAAACAATTGTTTCTCCCCGAGAACTTGCAAGACTTGCTACAAATGAGTTAGATGTTCTTCCCATGTGGCACTAAAAATCAAGATATCATCTAGATATACAATGACACATGAATATATGAAATCCCGCAATACATCATTCATCAATCTCATAAAATGTAGCAGTGCATTGCATAACCAAAAGGAAGTACTAACCATTCATACAAACCCTATTTTGTCTTGAAGGTAGTCTTCCATATATCCTCCTCCTTCATTCTGACTTGGTGATAACTTGACTTGAGATCCAACTTTGTGAAAAATTTGGCATGCTGAAGCTGGTCCAAGAGATCATCTATGTGGGGAAGTGGATATTTTTTCTTTATGGTGATCTTGTTCAAAGTGTGGTAGTCAATGCACATTCTCCAAGAACCATCCTTCTTTGGCACCATCACAATAGGTGAACCACATGGTGAGGTGCTCGAACATATCATCCCTTGGTCTAGTAATTCCTGGAGTTGTTTCTTTACTTCAGTAATCTTAAGCAAGGATTGCCTATACAGCCCAATGTTCGGTAGAGGGGACTTTGGCAATAGTTGAATCTCATGCTCTACTTCTCGTTTTGGTGGTAACCCACTAGGAGCTTGAAATACTTCTGAAAAGAATGAATAATACTATCCAAATCATGCTTTCCTTGGTTAGAAATATCTGCAACTTCTACCCCATCTTGTTTATCCTTCAATAAAAGTAAACAAAATTGATTATGATTTTCCTGAATAAGTCATTTTGCTTGGTTAGCACTTACCATAGTAACCCGTGTCTTATGCTGGTGTGCCCAGATGTTGTAGCTGATCCCATCCTTGACCCATCTGTACCAGTTTTCCCTCCTCATAAATATAACATCCCTAACATACAAGTAAGGACTCCCGAATACAACATCAAAAGCATCAAGTGGAATAATGTCATCTTCAAAAACATCAATATATTAGGAATTTATCCCAAACTTGACCTTACATCTTCTTGTTACCTGAATTTCAACACCCTTCTTCACCTAACCCAAAGGATAAGGGTGTGGATGCTCATAAGTATCAAGACCAAGCTTCTTTATAAATGCTTCAAAAATCAAGTTAGACTGAGAACCGGTATCAACCAAAGCATTTACCTTAGTTCTCTTGATCTATATTTTGATCTAGAATAGTCTATTCATCTCCTCTTCCTAGTTGTCCATGTTGGTGGTCGTGCATCCAAGCCTCTTGTCTACATCAAAGTCATCTTCGATTTCCACCTCCACTTTTTTTTCACAGCTATCATGGACTTCTTTGAGTCCTTGATTTGGTTCTTCAGATTCAACTCCAGATGAAACTTCCAACATGTAGCATCAAGTATGACCATTGATATCATAGTTCTTGCAAAAATTCTTGGGATCTTTACAAGTATTCAAAGTAGTGGCAGCTTGTTTACCTTTCCCTTTCCACTTACCCTTGTTACTTGTTTGCCCAAACTCTTTCTTCTATTGATTTGTTGACTGCTTTACCCTTGGCTCTACTTCTCCTTGCTTATTTTCATCATCTATGTAGTACGCTTGTATGCATGCTTCGTTGAGATCTTTGGGTTTTGTGGAGATGACTTTTCTTCAAAGGTGAGTGTGAAGTCCTCCCAAGTACTTGGTTAGAATATCCTCATCCTCCAAGTCCATGTTTAGCAACATGGCCTACCTCTGAAACTCCGTAGTATAGTCCTGCACACTTTGACCACTTCCTTGTCTAAAATACTGCCATTTAATCATTTGGTCAGTCTTGTGGCCAATAGGATAGAAGTTAGCTCTAAGTAATTCTTTAAATTCTTGCCAAGATTTCACAATAGGACGTTTCTTCTTTTCACAAGTGGTTAGATGGGTTTCCCACCAAACTAGAGCATGTCCCTCCATTTTGAGATGTGTAAAGGTGATCCTTTGTGCCTCAGTGACATTATGGATGCTAAAGTAGACTTCTAACTATTTTAACCATTTATCAAGCAACTCCGCATCTACTTGTCCTTCAAATCTTTTAATATCAACTTTCATCTCAAATTTAAAAGGAATATGATCGGATGTTACCTTTTCTCTTGTGTTAGAAGTGTCTTCTTCATGCTCTTCCCCATAACTTTCCTCATGGTGGCTCCTTCTTATGCCAAAATTTTCAGCTAAGCCTCGAACCACTGAGTCCATGGAGTCTTGTTTGTGAAGATGTTGTCTTCTCAGTAAATCAGCAAGCTCTTCTTACCTTCTAAACATCTTATCCGTCATGGTCTCTAACATCTCGATTCTACGGACCAAGTTCTCTTCCTCTATTTTTCCTTGAATTCTCTATTTCCACTTCTTTGTAGAAATTTCTGGATCACAAGGTAAATCCTCTTCGCCTTTAGATCTCGTCATTGTCATACAAATCCAAGAATGAATACCACAGTCCTGGATAATTGTTAGCTTTGATACCAAAATGATCTATAAACTCTTCAACTTTGGAATTATCCACAGAATCACAATTAATCGTTGTTGTTCTACTTTCTATTAGAAAATAATAGAGATAGCTAGTGAATGAATTATACTTGTGCTTAGAATCAACAATTTGCAGAAAGGGAAAGAATATAGACTCATACACCAATAATTTTATCTTGGAAAAACTCCAGAGGAGGAAAAACCATTCGGGAAGGGAAATTGCTCTTTCTTCCCACTTTTATTGGCCAATTCAATAATAAGTACAAAAATTACAATAAGTATGAAAGAGAAGTAGATAATATATCACACTTCCTCCCAGTTACTTGCTTGGTCTGACTCAATTACTCCTTGCTTCTAAAAATCACAATTCCAACACTAAAAGCTTCTTACTCACTTACTTCATACTTCAATTCCTTTGTTCTCTTCCATAACATGCATTTATAGTCTTTCTCATGTTCTCGCATGCACTGGAGAATGGGAAAAGTCATGCAGAAGAAGAGACATTGACACCCTTTGGAATTTTGGGAGTGTTCGCGTCATATTTTATTTTCTGTCCGCAAGAGCCGGGACCGCCCACCACAAGTTATGGCGGTTATGTAACCGCCACCCCGCATGGCGATGCTCCTATCACTAAACAAACAGAACCTCAATGTATTTTTTCTTCTTCTTGTTGGCTGATTTGATAAAGTAGAGTCCTTTTGGATCCCTATGGATCAAGGGAAAAGCTAAGAAACTCAAGCCTCTTCAATATGGCCCATTTGAAATTCTGGAATAAGTGGGTACGAATGAATTTCACTTGGATTGGCCTCCTTATATGAATATTTATTTAGTTGTGAATGTTGAAAACTTACATCTTTTTGAGCCCTCTATGTTTGATGATGAAAGAGGAGTATTGCTTTCGTCTATTGAGGATCTTGTTCCAGATAGATCGATTGGAATTGGAGGAAGGTGTGGTTTTATAGTGGAAAGAAAGGACAACATAGAGAGGAGTGCAGGACATGGGGTTGATTGGGTTGAAAGGCCATTTTCTTACCAAAGTCAAGTGGTATTCGGAGAAGATATGGTGAAGAAATTTCCTCACCTCATCAGTCCTTGAAGATTTTAGGGATTTAAAAGCCTCAAATTGGGGAGGTATGATCCAAAAATGGATCAGGAAATGCCAAATTCTATGTAATCTATATATTTGATACTTACTTTATAGATTATTAGTTTATTCGGTCTTCACAAGATGGTCCAATCAGTGGGGTGATCCAGACACCTTCGAATGACATTCTAGGTCATTATTGTTCTATTTTAGGTATTTTTCAGTTGGCAATCATGCAACCTCCCCAACGAGTTAAGTAACCACCTCTGCGTGCAGAGCAACGGTTGCCTGACAACCACCGCGATGATTACACAACCTCCTCAATGGTTACATAATTGTTGGTTTGCAGCAAGTGGTAATCCCTGTAGGATACGGTTCTAGAATTCGGGATCTCAATAGTTGCAAATATTTGAGCTTCCCAATTGATTCATTTCACCTCTCCATGCATCCCTGAGTTGAGAAACTATAAATACAAGATTTTAGAAGGATTCCAACAAGTGATTTTGGGTGAATTCTATTGTGAGAAAAGTTGGAGAAGTTGAATTCTTTCTTGTTTGTTCATTTGAGTAGAGTTCTTCATTTGTTGAGAGATTGTGAGAAAGTAGATATAATTAGAGGGAGTTTTCATCCTTCTTGAAGGCAAGTTATTAGCAAGTAAGTTGTATTATTGGAGAATTACATAGTGAAGGGGAGAAAATTCGCTCACCCACTGGAGTTTTTCCCACATTGGGTTTCTCCAGGATAAATCTTGTCTCCTTTTGTCTCTCTTTTCTCAATTTTCAGTACAATTGTGTGTTGTTATTGCACATTAACTTGGTTAATAAAGAACTCAACATACTTCATTCATTTTTCATGAGCATAGTGATATGTTTATTGTTAAAACTAAGTCATTTATGGATCATTTAGGGGGAGTTTTTTCTCACTGGGTTTTCCCCTTTTGCTCTATCTTATGAGATATTGCATTGTATGTGGGTACCTAATAAGGCCTTGTTGACGGGACCCACTTTCCTCTTTCACCACCCACCTAAGTTGTGCTTATAGAGGGTGTTAGTGTAGGATTTATTTTCCTCGCTTTATTTGTATTATCCTACTTGGGATATTCCACCTCACTTGGAGTTTCCCTACACTTATGGGATATGCTTTCTTAGGTGTACACTTGACCACACTATTTTAGTTAGTGGTATTTACTACCCTTAGCCACTTGTCTGTTGACTGGCTATTTCAGGTATGGAGGTTACCACTATTCTAGGAGGAGGTTACACATTCACCTCCTATATGTACATCTCTTGCATTATTTTATTTGATCGTATTGAGTTGAAGCTATTTCTACGTTATTACAATTATCTCTCTTGTATTTTCATAATTTACAATCTTTTATGCATTCTTTGTTTTGTCTTGGAACAATTCATATCTTTCATATTTCACATGTGCATTCTTGAACCAGCAGATCCGTGGCACTTCTGAGGACATTACAACCCCTGGACAATTCGAACCATCATATTAGAACCCCTACTAGGGTAATAAAAAGGATGAGGATAGATATGAGTTGTAGGGAAATATAGCCAAATGGATACCCCTAGGTTTGTGGCATTATGATAATGAAATTCAATTATTTGTGCTCTCAAATTGGATTGTTTATCATTCAATAAAAAAGTATTAATGGATTCAAAGGGTTGAGAAAAATTAGGTAGTTGAGGTTCACAATCCATAACAAGACATATAAAAAAAGTTACATTCTAAGAGGATTAGTATCAAACCAAAAATATAAGTCTTTGGGACAAATGCAACTTAGTAGGAAAGTGCATTGCAATATATTTAACAAGGTCAAATCCAACATGAATAGAGGGGTTGGTAAATGCCCTATTTATTTCTAGTGAGGTCCTTAACATGTGAACAAACAAAAATATGCACAATCTACAAAATACAAGGGTAATAAAACCCCATTGTGGTTGATGGGGAGTTGGCTAACAATTTTTAGAAATTTGATTAATTCAAATTAATTAAACAAGATAAAAAGATTAAATTTGTGGCATTGATATTTTTCTTGAGGGTGAAATTCCTTTATTTTTGTAAAACCCATCTTCAAAGGAGGTAAATTGAAAATAAACCCTCAAGGTATTAACTAATTACGTAATGTGAGTATATATGCAAAGGAACCTATGATGAAGTGTCATTTCATTTTTATTATCCTTTGAAATGCAAGTAAAAGCCAAATTTATTTCCTCCTCCCAATTATCATGCTTAGGTGTGTCTATCTACCAGTTTCATAATTGAATTAATGTTAGCTAGTTCTCATCTCGGTTACGAATCTAGGTTTCCATTTAATTGGCATAATTTGATTTTTTTACCTCCACGAGGCTAATTGTTCTTTGGGACCAAAGTCAAAATTTTAGGGATTATGTTTAAAATAGCATTACTTTTTTAAGAAGGTGGATATTTTATATATTTTGATATGGAATTTCCTCTCCTCTTCAAATAACTCAAATATGGAGTAAACTTCCAAGGAATATAGTGGTAACTTGAATATTTTAATAACTTGAACATTATATGATAGAATGTATTCATACTTTATTATGCTTGATCCAAATGCATAAATATTTTTACCCATTTCTTTTTTAGTAGTTGTCCATTCGAGAGGTAAAGATGAAGGAAACATCACATGTTTAATACATAAAAGTCACACACCTCAACCTATAGTTTGTTTGAGTTTTGAGTGCTCAATTACAATAGTTTGATTTCCCTCCCTCAACCTAAAGGCTTTTGTGTTGTTGAGTGCTCAATTACTATAGTTTAAGCACCCTCCCTTGACCTATGGTTTTAAAATATTGATTCACTTTAAAAATTCATATCTCTTATGACATAGGAACGAGGCACAATGATGAATCTCTAACTTTACTTAAAGGATTGTTGATTGAATAAAGAGCTTCCTTTTCTTTTTTATGTTATTCCCATCATGTTACATATATAATAGAAAGATGTTGGGTAAGATCGGTATAATGATCCTTGTGAATTTCCTCTCCATTTAGCTAAGGATAACTTAATCGGTCCACATCTTATCCCTATTGTTCAAGGAAGTTGAGGGTTGAGAGGACATTGATCGATAAAGAACTTAAATCCCTTGATCGACATTAAGTTGACTTCAAGCCATTTCCCAAACTATTAGTAAGGAAAGGAAAGGAAAGGAAAGGAAAGGTTGAGGGTGTGTATGGAATATGTGACATTCTCTCCTATTGAACAACATAATTAAGTTGAGAATATGCTCAATTGATAAAGAAAAACATGAACCACAACATTTATTGACATCATCTACATCTTAACCAAAAATATTAAAGATTGATTATGCGTTCAATTGATAAAGAATTTATGCCTCGCAGCTAAAGTTATTTGGATAAATTATAGTAAGGAAAAGAAAGGTTGAGAGGTGCGTAGGCACTCCTTAACATCCTCTCCCTCCTGCTAAAAATATTAAGGGGCAAGTATACACTCGATTGTTAAAGAACCTATACCCCACAACACTCATTGACATCCTATCCCTATTAAAAAAAAATATTAATGGTTGAAAATACACTCAATTAATAAATAAGATATTCCTCATAGCTAAAATCATTTTCTCAAACTATAAATAAGGAAAAAATATTGAGAAGTCCATATCCATTCATTGGCATTATCTTCCTATTAACAAAAAGATTACTGATTAAGATTACACTCAATTAATAAAGAGCATATATTCCACAACTAAATATCAAATTAACTTCAAATTATTTACCATCATCTTTTTCAATTAGAAATTAAATTAAAAAAACCTTAATATTGCATTCATGCTTGTGTGAACTTAATCCTTATTTAATTAATAAACATTTAGTTTTATTTATTTTATGTTTAATACCTCTATGTACGAGCACTGGTTAATTTTGTAAATGACATTAAATTAATGGAACAATAGTTACATTTCCTTCATCTGTCAAAGTGGCTACAAAAATTTAACTTAGGTTCATGGATTTGTTGTGTTTGTATATATCAAGATGAGAATGAACCATAATTATTATATCCACACACAAGCAAACATATGCTATATGAATAAAGATAAATTTTACGTAAAGGAAATAGTTGAAATAATAAATGACTATTTGGACTCAATATATAAACATAAGAAGAGACATTGATAGTCTCTAACGATCCTTCTCAATGATTGATTATGTTCTAAATCTTAAAAGTATGGGGTGTGATGAGAAACTTCCTTCATTTTATATCACCGCCTTTGACTAGATTTGAATATATTTGATGTCACCTCCTTTCTTCCTCTCACTTGGAACCAATCATCTTGACTTAGTTCAAAGGTGAAGAGCTTATTCTCTTGAAGAAGGAAATTAAAAGTTCAAATCTCGGAGAGGGTAGGGTATGTATGCATCATATTTGAAGCACACATAGGTGTCTCATATGTAATGAGATTATGAGATTGTCTCATATGTTGCCGATTACCTTAAAGACCCAAAACATGACACTCGAGCCTTAAATAATCTTTCATTTCCTTCCTTTCCATTTGAATAAACCTATTCCATTTTCCCTAGATCATATGCATTACTTCATGAAGCTCAAAGCCTTATATGTGACTCCATGCTTAGCCCCTGATCTCTAGGAGCACTAAACAAATGAGAGGAATCTTTCATCACTAGGAGTGAATAGAATCATGGATGATTTTCAATCTAGCTTTTGCTCATTTTTACAGGTGGAGACATGTTCACACAATCTTGATTGATCTACTTCAACAGATCCAAATGATTATGTAATGCCCAAAATTTGACCAACCAAAATCACATCCAAAATAGGTAGAACAATATTTAGGTGATACAATTACTGAACATACATCCATAGATACATTACTCCCCGACACTTATTATGCAACAAAAATCACCACCACTACTAATTTGTTTCACATTCAAAGATATACACATACAACATAACACATTTTCTTGAAACAAGATAAGGAGAGGAACAAGTTTGAATTTCACAATTTTAAACATAATCCAAAACACATTTTCTTGGTAGCTCCATTCATCAAAATTTCCTTCACAATACCTACAAACATGTTAATATCATGGGTTAGATTGAATTTAAATAACATGGATTAAACCTTCATAACGAGCTATCAAATCATAAATTTCACTTTTTAAGGGTTGAGAGACGAAGGGGATTTAAAATTGATTTCAAAGTTCTCATAGTTCATTCAAGACACATTAAAAGGTGTGTTTCCGGTTTTTAAAGAGGAGATAATTTTCATTTCTAGTTTTTAGATAGAGAAGGGACAATAAAAACATCATATGATTTCATGTTTATTTTTGCATTTCCAATTTCCAATGAGATAGAGATAAGGAGTGAGAAATATTATTATCAACATTAAGACAAAGGTGGGGTTTTTTCATGTTTATGAATGATAAATCTCCACTTTACACTATGGCATGGAGACATTCGGGATGTATTAGCAACTAAAAAGTTTGTTTAACACTTGGGTAGAACTTCAGGGTGTTTCTACATTAGGGAACTTTGATTTATGAAGGGGAAAAAAATTCCACGTTTTTACATGATAACATTCCATCTACAAAAGGACTAGGCGGCATGCATTTGCACCTAAAAATTTGATTAACGGGATGGAATTTTGGTGTGCTTATGCACTTGAAAATTCTAAAATATATTTGAAAGGATTATGGTATGTTTTTGCACCCATAAAGCCTGATTACCAAAGAGGAATTTTGTTGGGATGTTTTTGCACCCAATAACTTTGATTCACACTAGGCAACGTTTTGGCATGCTTTTGCACACAAAATCCATAAATACATTGATCTTGATATAACTCATAGTTTTATTAAACGAAAAATGTTCACATGATTACGAAGAACCATTAACATTTAATCTATAACTTGCACTCATCGAATCAAGGCTAATTATATTAATACTTGGAAAAAGGAATACATAACAAACTAGTTAATAGGAATGGGAGAAATCCATGCCTAATAACTAAGAAGTGGTTAAGAATTTCCATCAAGTGGTTCATGTGATTTGTGTAGGCTCCACATTTGCACACCTATCCCTATGAACATTTACATTTCATGAAGGTTTTCAAGGCCTTTTCCATAGACCCATTTGTACACATTTTTCCTTCATGACATTCTAATGAGACCACATATCTTTAAAAAAAAATTCAAATAGTTTGCAGGATTCCACATTTTCATACATATCTACTAGGTCACTTACTGACTCCAACTTTAAACAAAAATATGTTTTCCATTATTTACATTCTCCTTTCTCATTTCATTTCTTATATCTTATCTTATTTTTTTCTTTTCACCATCACATCTTTATAAAATTTATTTATTCACAATTTCTATATTTTCTCCCATATTTTATTTCATCATATTCATTTAACATTATTTCATATTGCATATATGCACATGTATTCATATAATAGATAATTAAATCATCCCTCAAAATTCAAAAGGGTCTCCATGAAACTTATCAAGGTATTTACAATTTTTGATTTAAAGGGGAAACCATCTCTAGCAAAGGTTTAAACTTGCTTCATTATAATATGCCATTACCAATGGAACACAACTTGGGTCAAGTAAATCATGACATGGGTTCATCTTGAACAATATTCAAGTGAATTAGAATGAGGCACTACAATGTGTCTTAATTTTAAAGTTTTTCAAAACTACGGACATGTTATAAATCTATATCGGGTGTGTTCATATTTGAGACATGTTGAGATTAAAAAAAAGTCTCTCATAAATCCATATAGTTTCATGATTAAAGGAAAATCCCATCATCAAAATTAATTTAAAAATCTTGGCGTGATCATACGTAAGTCTCCACTAGGGGTGTCACCTCTCTAATGGATCTGAAGCAATGAATCAAGACCATGGTCAAAAGAATAAACTTGATGTTGGTTGGAGAAAAGAGTTCAAAATTAAGAGGTTGAAAAAATTATTTGTAGTTGAAGGAAACAAAATGCTTTGGAGGATGTTTTTAGAAAATAATTTTGGTGTGAAAACCCCCATAACAACATTAAAAGATCCATCGATGGAAAAAGGGTTCTCCATTCCCTTTGTTTTAGGATTTTGATAATGAATATGTTCATAATTAATTCAATTTGTTATTATTATTGAAAGTGGGTGGTTTATTTGAATTTTGGTGTTGATTGGATGATTATTGTTGACAATTGGTTGCCTCGGTTAGTGCATAGGGAAGCCACTTTACCTTCTTTAGTATGTTTCAATTTTTAGTTACATGGTTGATGAGAGCCACTAATATTGATTTGTACCATGAAACCCAAGACCATGTGTGGGGAAAAATCTTGTGCTAACATGAACTTAAATGATTATTAAAAGTGCATGCATGTTATTAAAAGGCAATGAGCCAACGACATGGTGACAGTGGATGCCTTACTTGCAATGAAATGTAACTTGTATTCATTAATCAAAAATAGGAAATAAGTATAGGTGCATCATAAAATTGGTGCAAGACTTTAATATGAGGCAATATTTGCATGTGGTTGCAATATGTCATTGGTTTTTGCAAGGATCCAAAGGTTTGTGAAACCCATCAACACAAAGTATTCATTGTATTGAGATTAAGTGCATGGGGGATGCAAGACTTACATGCACACAAGTTATGTGCACAATTGTGACCATGTGTAATTTATCCATGAGACTTGTGTGTGTGGGATTAAAAGAGAAATCCAAATTTATAACAAGATGTGTAGTGGAAAAAGTGAGGAGTGTGCATATTTTTATGGATCATTTTTCCTTTCTTCAAGATCAAGGGTCCCCATCATGTTTGTATTGAGGTACTTGAAAATTCATTTAAAAGCTGTTGAATTTTGTATCACTTAGCTTGATTAGAATATTATCCAACCTTGACCACTCTAGAAATTTTATGTGTGCTTCAATTATTTTGTGTATCCGTCACTTCAATAACCCAATCCTTATATGTGGGGCACAAATATTTAGGATCTAGATAAGAAGGATGTATGGTCACTACTAGCTTAAGAATGGGGAGGAAATAAGGGTTAAGGAGCTCAAGATTGAATACTAGGTGTATGTCGAAGTATTGAGGGAGATAAAGAACAAAGGTGTTTGAAAAATAAAGTGAAAATATAAAAACACGAAGATCATGCGAGATAACGTGGACATAAACCGATTTTCACTCGAAAAAACGTGACGAGGTTCCATGGGGAGCCAGCATCAACCATGAATGTGTAGACAATGAAAAGAAAATGTGTCATCACCATGTCATATATCTGAAATAAAGGAAAGGGAACACATATGGGGTGATGTGTAACCCCGGTCTGCAAGTGATCATACCTCCTCAAGTGGAGAAGAGGAGTTACATTCTGAAATGGAAAGTAACTCCCATATGACACATTGACACACACCGACGTGTATGATGCAACCAAATATTTCTTAACCCCTATGACACCTAAGACCTATGGCCTCATCGAAGTTAGATGAATCACCACATGATGTGAATAATGCACACACCAACACCCCCATTTCACCGTAAATTAGGATGAGGCGAGAAAGTCGAAATGAGAAATGGATCCCATCGGCTAAGTTGGATGAGGTACCCATGAACAATAAGGATCTCAAGTAATGGAGGAAAATCTAGTGGGAAAAACATCCACAACAAGAGATGGAAAAATCCCTAACAATCTAAGAAATATGCCTCAAATGGGTCCGATAATCGAGGCTGACAAGGTACCGAAGTACAAATGGAAATATCTCTAGAAGAAGAAGAAGAGAGGAGAGAAAGGAGACAAGACGGACTATAGAATAAGCCATAGATGGATCTGAACTCTAAAAATATAGGAAGTATCTAAGAAGAGTGTTAATAATGTGGTCCTTAGCTTGTAGGATGAAGAAGATCCACCCGCATCGGATAGTGTGTTTCCCCTTAGGAAGGAAAAAAATAGAGTACTAGAAGTTTGCCCACTCCATGCAAAGGAAAAAAAAGGTAGCGAGACAAAGAACTATGAATCTAGTCCATCAAAATTTAACATATATCTATCAAATGAGTGCACAACAACCGAACATAATTCCAAAAGTGTAGCAATTTCATAGTGTAAGAGAGGAACATCCACCGAAAGGATGCCCAAGTGAAGTGAAGGAAAAGAAACAACCCCATAATAGAAAGAAGATCCATAAGTAAGGGTGGATCAATGATGATCTCCATAAAAATGGAAGTGATAAGAGTCCCAAAAGGGGCACTCCCAAAAAAGGAGATGGAGGACTCCTCTGAAAAACTTGTAGAAAGATGAGAAACTCCTGTACTACATCACAAGTAGGCACTGTGAAGAGACAATGAAGGTGTGGCATATAATCATCCCAAAAGGATCACTCGACAAAGAGAAGAGTGATGTCTGACATGTATGAACCATCAATACAAGAAGGAGGATTGGAAAGGGCCTCACACTTTATAAGTGGAAATGAGGTAGATGCAATGAATGTATGAGGCTAGGAACAAGACTGGTTGATGTCTGATGAGAAGGGAGGAGTATCAACATAATCTAGAAAGTGGCCGAGAGAAGGAGGAGAGGGGTCCTCAATAGTACTCTTGTCATCATAACTAGAAGAAAAATCCTCATCATCAAGGATAGAAACAAGTGAGTTTGTGTCATCATAAATGTCTTCACATGAAGAAGAGGAGGAGATAATTATATCAGTAGAAGCAACAACAAAAATATTTGAAGGGTCTCTAAGTAGGACTAAAAATGCTCCGGATGGTGTGAGGAGGATGCGAGTCACGCCACATGAAGGCAGAGAGGTCTAGAGACATGCAACATCAAGTGACCAACAACATGGTCACATGTGTCGAGATAGTTTTAAGATGAGATGGGTCACTAGGTTCATGAATTGGTCCATACAAAAAGTGAGAAAGACCCTCATAAGTGAAGTAGTGTTCCATAGAAGCATCTTTATGATGTATAGTTCTCTTTAATAAGAAAATGTGGTGGAGGCTATGAAGTGATCTTATGATTCTCACGTATGGAAAGAGCATCCTCCATGGTGCATTTGAAAGAAGTGCGAAAGAATGAGAAGAGGGTGCATGAATATGCACAAGGCATAAGACGTTAGACTCGATCGGGAATATGTTTGCATGCAATACAACACTAAAGAAAAATGATAACCCCATGTTTGCAGAACTTTATAAGTATTGTATTGATTACAATAAGGTGTGTTCATGTGTCATGGGATAGTTGACCATTCACCTTGAAGTAGGTGATGAATTACGTAAGAGTGGAGGTCACAATGAGTCTCAGTTGGAAGTAGAGGAACAACACGCAACCAAGCACAAAGGGCATAACACAAAAAAAGGGTACAACAATGCTCAGTGTGAGATAAGGCATCTCACATCACAAAAATGGGCTCTCTTGCCACAAGGATGTGGTGAATGTGCTCACTAGCCACAAGCAAAGTGGAGCACTATAATGCATAACGAGCCAAAAAAGTGGCCCATTAAAGCCCAATAACCTTATAATGAATCCGGAAAAAATATCCCCCATGAATGATGAATATTATTATTTTTCCCTTAATTGAGCTTAATCAATTTGAAAAAAAGGGAAAATGACAAAAAATACAAAAAAAGGTGAAGATGAGGGTCTGGGTCGAAGGGCCGGCTCAGCTTGACGAGCTAAGCTAGCAAGATGAGGCGCGCAGATGGAAGGCAACTTGGAGAGATATACATAAGACAAGTTATGAGTTGAGAAGGGAATGTATGTGCAGTCGCGAGTTGAATATGGTGATCTATATATCTTTGTGGATGACAAGATGAGTTGAGCATTGGAAGTCTTTGAGGTCGTGTTGCCAAGTTGAGCATTAGTAGGGTCCACATGGAGAACAACATTTGAGCTGGTGGGATGGACGTGTTAGGGGTGCCTGAGTCAACATGTAACGACCAAGATGGGGTGTTCGGAATAATAGCCAAGTCGGACAGTATTGGGCATAAATTCCATGGCAAGGAATGACGAGGATCCCAAATTTTTGGTCAAAGACTGAGATGAGTGTTATGCGGTAGGATGCACAAAGAATGCATGGAGTGTGAGCGCCAATATCAAATGTAGGTAAGAAAACCAAAGTGAGAAATATCCAACGTCGAGAAAAAAATAAATAAAGCTATGGAATACAACATGGAACTTGGTAAAGCATGACGGGGTGAGCTCGGTTGCGATGAGTTGCAGGAAGAGCGAACGTAGAGGAATTTTGAGCTAAAGGTAAGCGGATGCACATAGACCTCAAGGAAACAAATAGGCACAATGAACCAAGTGGGGACCAACGTACATGGATGAGATGTAAGCTTCAACACGATCTGCAACTAGGAAAACTAAAGCATGAGCACATGGACGAGAGCATAGGGATGAAGCGAATGGGAGCAAGCAGGGTCTAAGACGGGGAAGGAAGTGCTAAATAAGAGTTGGAAAAAAACATGCGTGGTGAAGGCTGGAGCGTGAGCTAAGGTGGATGCAAACCGAGCTAAGAAGGAATCATAAGAAGTTAAAGATATCATCGTAAAACCCATCGTAGAAGCATGTTGACCAAGTAGAATGTGTAGGGAGAGTTGAATACAAGCGAGCAAGGCGAGCTAAAAAAGGGCCATTTTGGTCCCTAACTCGACGAGTTTGGGGCCAAGTTGGGGTAGAAAAAAACTTTTAACCACCTGAAACTAAAAAAATAGCACTTAAACTTTGGTGCGAAACTCCTAAACCTGTAACAAAACTCCGAATACGCATGCAAACCATGGAAATAGAAAAATTCTAGAAAACACAAACCAAGCAACCTTAAACAAGATTGAACCCATAAAAATACCAAATCAATTCATATGAGGCACGAGATGGAATATACATTACGACACTTACAAACGAAACCTAAAAAAACACGAATCGAGTAGTAAGTAAGCAACCGAAAATGGTGAGTAACACAGATCCCAACAACATGCTCTGATACCATGACAAAGAAAGTGAAAATGTGACAACACAAGGATCATGTAGGATAACATGAACATCAACCAAGTTACACTCCGACAATGTGACGAGGTTCCATGGGGGAGCGAGTATCAACCATGAATGCGCATGCAATTAAAAGGAAAGGGTCTCATCACCATCTCATAGATTTGAAAGAAAGGAAGGAGTACAAATAGGGGTGATGTGTAGCCCTGTGTAATTAATCATATCTCTTCAAGTGGAGAAAAGGAGATACATTCCGAAATGGAAGGTAAATCCCATATGACACACTGAAACACACCGACACAACAAAATATGTCATAACCCCTATGAAACCTAATACATATTACCTTGCGTAAGTGAGATGACCCACCATGTGATATGGAAAATACACACACCAACAATGTTCTCACAAGCTATATGTAAAATGGTGTAAGGACTATAGTGCGAGAGACTAGATATTTTGGCATGGACACTTGAACCATTCCTTCGAAGATGTAACTAGAATTTATCAAAGCAACTTGGAATATATGATGTGTGATTTCCTTCATGAAACTCTTTGTACTTTTTTAGGGATTATGAGAGGATGTGTTGAACATATTGATGAATAGATTATATGTGTTATATAAGTTTATGTTATTTGTCTACTTCCTTTTAGATTCATTTTTCTTATGTGTGCGACTTAGTTCCTACTAGTGCATGATAGGATATGTATGAGGTGACATTGGTTGGAGAAAACATGTCCGGAATGGACTATGAATCATACAAATGTGAAGAGATATTTTGTACACATGTTGAATATAAAGAAAGTTATCATCCCAAGTGTAAAACATGCAAATGATTGTAAATACACGAGAAGATGAACTAGATTGTGATTGATATTTTTGTTTATCCATATGTCTAATAAAAAATTCCATTGAAAAATCAAACAAAATATTCATTAATTCCCAATGTTTTTACGTAAGTGACCCAAAAATGAGCATCTTGATCATATGTAATGGATGTTGGGAGTCCAAAGTGAACCCATATATAGGTGAAGAGTTCAATATTCATTAATAATTTTCTCGCAAGGAACCATGAAGGCCATATTCAAAAACCTATCCAATACAATAAAAATTACTTTGTTTGAAACTTCATCATAGGAAATCTAGCTATAAAATCATGTTTATGTATTCCCATGGTCTAGATGGAACTAGTAGAGGTTTGTAAAATCCTAGCTTTTTATTTGTGGACTTCGTGATGCAACAAAGAATGCAAGACTTGATGTGGTGCTCCAAATTTTTCTCATCTACAATCGAACAAATGTGACTACAATGTTCATAGAGTTTTGGTAACATCAAATGGTTATGATGTGTTAGCATTATGTGCCTTCAAATGATTCTCTAGCAAGTTACACAATAAGGCACATAGAGATGGACAATATTATAGAGAATATTTTCACTTAGGTAGAACTAATGAAAATGTTCACCCTATGCAAGAGTGGTATAAGTATTTGTGAAATCCTTTTTAATTGAGTGGAGAGAAACCCAATCTAAATTTTTTAGCCACATGTGTCCAACACTTTGTGATGATCATATACTCGCAATCAAGGATCACTTTAAGATCTCCGAAAAATTAATTCTAGAATAGGTGGTGAATCTATGAAATGGACTTTCAAAAAAATGGTGAATATCCAAAAAAAATGATTCGCGAGAAAAAGATGGGAAAAAACATGTAACCATACAAACGCTTGATTGAAGTATGGAAAGAGAAAAAATGGGTAGATGTACAAATAACGAGCTGAATGCCTATCGTCTGTGTATTTAGATGCCCAACTTATGAATCAAACCGGATGTATTGTGTATATAGATGCACGATTGCAAATGCAATTGGGTGGCTAGACATGTAGACACCCGATTGCATATACAATCAGAAGCGCACATGCAGATGGTGACTACATGTGTAACCGAGTGGCTACACATGCAGAAGACCGGTTACATGTGCAACCGGGAGGCTGCACATGTAGGCGATCAACTTCATGTGCAACCAAGTGTTTGTACATGCAGCCACTTGGTTATGCATGTAGTTGGGCATCTACATGTGCAGCTTCCCGATTGCACATGTAGTCAGTGTCTGCATATCGTGAAACCTATCTATATGCTTAAATGAACACGTATGTTTTTTTCACCCGATTTTATGCACACCCGACTACTTGCATGTTTACACCGTAGCTACCCGGTTTGAGTGCTCGACCCATCCGATTACACAACCCGTTTACCACCATATCCCCTACTCCTCCCTCGCCTATGTTTACTCGGGTCCTTAATCCTTGTTTCATTCTCTCATTTGTCCTCGCTCCAGCCTCCATTTCTAAACTTTTATCATGGCTCCATTATATCAAATCGGGTTTGAGCTACATGCTCCTGATCTAGAAATGAATGCCTATTCGACATCATCCTAAACTCACTCACGGTCACATGATAAACCCAAAATTTAATATAAAAACCTTATGTGCCCCCAAATTTGCACATTTCTCAACCTAAAGGACACATTTAGTGATTTGGTTGATAAATGTTTTTTCAAGGGATAATTTACATGCCGCAATACAACACTGACACCATTTACTACAATTTCTTTTATCCAATTTTAACAAATCCACATATGTCTTCAAAGTGAACCTTCCATCACGACAATTTTCTTTTGGGAAATCTCCAAAAGATATCCAATGCTTAACAGGGCTTCCATACACAAATGTCAACCCTGTGACAACAAAAGCATTACTCTCAGACACGGATAAAAAGTATCTGGAGTCCCACTTTGGCGTACAATTTGAAGGTAATAATCTACTTTTTAGTATTTACAGTCTTTAATTATCACAATATTAATAAGCTTATAACATGAATAATGAATTTTCCTTTTCTCAATGACATATGTGCAGGTATTGCTAACACCTCTAAATCAAGATGGGGCTTATTGTGCAAGTTGTTTAACACACTTTTTATAGACCATGATAATTATTTTTAGCTAGGATAATCTTATAGGGTAGAAAATTAGACATACCGTATTGGGATCTTGTTTACATCCTACGTTCCCTAAGTTTCCAACAATTTGATTGGTGTAAAAATATATCCAACAGGATACGACATGATTTGACACATACTATTTGCAATGAGGGTGCAACATTTTCATGTTGTAATTATATACTTGCATTATATTATGAAGCTTATCTTGATTTGAACTCACAAAATGCTAATATTCCTACTACACTTGATGAAAAATGAGAGTAAATTTCCTTTCTAATGATGAGCAAGAGGTAAGTTTAAAGTTTTAATTTGTGCAAAAATATTTTCATGAATTTATTTGGAAAATTTAGCTAATTTTCAATTTTCTTTCAGAAGAAAGCAATTTTATCGCATGCAAGAAGAAAAATGCAATAAGAGGTCATCAACCTCCTGAGGATTCTGTAGATTCATACCTGGATGTACAAGTATCTCTACCTCAGTTTCAAGACAAAAACACATGAGGAATTATCTTACACCACTCAATTGCAAGCATTTCAAGCATCTACATCAATTATTCTAGGTATTAATACTAAGTATGTAATTGTATAGTCAAGCTATGATTCATGAAGTAATGGAACATATATTATTTAATTTTTTATTAATCGATTATCAACTATGCGTAATTTTAAACATTACTACATATTTATAGATTCATATTGATAGTATTCATGAAACTTCCCGACATGAAGTTGAACCAATGGGCTCCACGAGGATTCAACCACTGACAGTGGAAGAAACTACTACCCCTAGACATACTCTGCATGGTAAGTATAATGTACATTATTATTATTAGTTACTTCAAACTTTAACTTTTTTACTAAATTTACTAAATATTGAATTTTTTGTTTTTTCAAATTTAAATTTTGCAATTCCTTTTCACACTTCTCAAACAAAAAATATGCCACCTCCACCACTACAAAGACAAGTTTAGACAAGGGGAAAATAATATCTTTTCGGCTCATAGTGGTGGCACAGTTCATTTGACAGGAACTGAGTTTCCAAATTTCTCCTTTGGTGGTCTCCCTAGTGCAATGGGCACCACCATTTTACAACAAATTGATCTTGATGATGATTTCTTGGGTATTGAGAGTGGTACTAGTGATCCAACTACCTTTAATCCCCATAATATTATTCAGGCCAGAACAAAATAGATCATGTTTTATAGGCTCATACACCTATTTCTCAAATGGCGTGCCCTCTCAACTCATACAGTACCACATTTGATGATCAATTAACATATTTTCCTTTGAATAATTTGTTGGTAGATAATTATTATGCTAACATGAATGATGTTATTATGCATGATATATAAACATTGAAAACATGGGAATTTTGGGAAATTTTTTTGATGAAGGAAATAAATGCCCGTTATCACAACCATTCCCAAAGAAATTCATTATTTGCTTCAGTTCAAAATGAGCCATAGGAAAGATTGATGTATTGTTGAATAAGGCTCTTTTAGGTACCATTATAATAGACAATGGATATAATGATAATGTTTTGGATATAATGTTAAACAAGTTAGAAAATTTAAATGGTGAAGCCCAAGCTTACTATAACAAATGGGCTAGAGACAAAAACCTGGTTGTCATTGCAAATGTGGAAAAAGATAAAGTTGTCGTAATTTTTATTTCTTTGCATTGAAATTTTAGTTTTACATATTTAAATTTTTAACTAATAATATTTTTTTCAAATGCAGTCAAAATATGAAAAATTGAAGAATGAAACATGTCTTAGATCTTCATCTGAAGAGTGCATGAAAAAGTTTAATTGTTGCTAGTTCATTGAAGGAAAAACTTGTGCTCCTTAATAAACAAAACAATACATTGAAGAAAATTATTAAGGAGCATGACATGGATCCTAGAGATATTGTTCAAGAAGAAATCTGATGCGGATCCTAGTTTACTTTCAGCAGGTGATGCGGCGAAACAAGATATTGAAAATCTTGCTAGTATCAATGCCACAACTGAAGATCTAGTTAAATCAGGAGTACTTAAAGATGATACAAGAGAGAGAGGAACATCATAGAATGAGACAATATTTTGTTATATTGTATGACATTGTAATACTCGAATTGAAATATAAGTCTCAAATATCAATTGAGATGTTTTGCACTTTTGTAAATTATTTTGAAACAATATGAATTAACACTTTATTATTATATTGTTAATGTTTTCATAGCGTCTTTGGTGTTTTTTTTTTCACAACAATGTAAAGTGAAACAATGTAATTTGTAAAGTATAATATATATGTTTTCTATTCATAATTAATGTTTTCGTATCTTATTATTGCATTGTATAAAAAATTAAAAGGAATAAAGATATTAAAATCATTTATTCAAAAAAAAATATAACGTATCAATTTCATATGAATTTTATAGATAGGATTATATAAATATTTATAAAACATGCCTCTTACCAAGGTACAAGTGTCAAGTCTAAAAATCGTAATTTGAAACAATGTTTGAGAAATCTCTTTTTCCTTATAAACATTTGCATATGTTGTGTCAGTAGAGCATCCACCTCCTGGGTTAGAACTAAGATCATCTTTTTTGATCATTGTGTTAGTGACTCCTCTTCTTTCAGTAAGTGAAGTCCAAGTCGTAATTTCCTTTTATAAGGAAATGCATCCATTGGATAATGTGAAACATACAATCTCAAACATGTCTCCAAATTTTTATCCAACTTGTTTCGAAGCTTTGATTTCACAAAAGATAATGCACTAAAGAAACGTTCATCTTCTACTGATCCCAAAATCATCATTTGGCAAAGCTCATATAGCCAAAAATATTCACTAAGACTTTTTCTTACAGGACGCTTCTTGGATTCAATTTTTTCCATAACCTTGTTATAGCTCCATTTTCTGTTGGTTCATTTAGGTGCCGATATTGATCAAGCATTGTAAGTCCAAAATGTGATGACTGAGTTGTCAGTAAATCTTTTTGCAAAATACCTTTAATCTCAACACCATTTATCTGTATAGTCTTGTTGAAATGCTTTACTAGAACAAACATATGATTTTGAAATAAATTACCTACAAGTTGTTCACTATGACCATCAAGGATGTTCAAAATATGGGATTCACTACTCCCATAGCCTCTAGAAGATCATCCCTTTTAAAATGATCACAAATTTCTATAGATAAACTTTGTGAAATCTTTCTCAATTTCATCCTTGTATCAGAAATAACTGTGTCATATAAGATGCATGTTACATGAACTTCTTCAATTTCTTCTCCAACCAAATCAACTCTTTGCTGAAATGTATGCATTGGTATTTCCTTCCCATTAATAACTATACAAAGATAATCCTTAATATTGAATTTCAAATAGTAGTTAGGATCCTTGATGTTTGTTAACATTTTCCAATTCTCAAATACAAGCCCTTTAAAACTGTCTTGGGACATGTATAAAATATCTAGAGTTTGACATACATGTTTCCTCAACCGTATGAAATCAACAATATATATTGACCTCTCTTGAGCATGTTTACTCAAACAAGTTGATTTCCTTAACATGGGGAGAATTCCACTTAATGTTAGTAACATTTCCAAATATGTTAAACAATACAACAAATATTTTGCCTTGTCAACTTCTCTACGATATTTATACATAAAACTGCCAACGATGGATATTCTTGAAAAATTCTGCATGCAGGTTCATACATAGAAATCCACCTTGTATCTACATCTTTACATACTTTTTACCATCAGTCACACCAATTGCAAATTTATGAAACTCTAGGAATATTTTGGGACTACTGGACATATATGCATACAGGTTGTGGATCAGCTCTTGACTTTTGCAACACTATCAAATGTGCTAACTATTATGTATGAAAGATTCATTTTGTGCCATGTAATGGATTGGAATCATGTATGGGGAAAAGAGGTTTGTAGTCGAATGCACATACCATTTATGTTCCCCTACATTATTGATGCACCATATGTACCAACACACACCAATTTAGTGGCAATACTATAATCATCCATTCTCGTTATATTCCTCAAACTTGAAATAACCAACTTGTAAATGTTCTCTACATTGTAGTTTTCTATCATTTTATGTATTGTTAATAAATGAGGTATCCTTAGATGGTTCTCAAAATTATAGATATGAATGCAAACCCATGATGTGTTGTCAACAATTGTGACCTCATCAATAGACAATGACAAAAATTTTGCATTTTTACTTTTTCTTTCAAATCATCCTTCTCAATCATCACTAGACATTTGGAAATTTCCCAAGCACTATTGTTTGACCAATGTGATTGTGGAAGATTAGGAAATCCATTAAGTTGAAATAAAACTTTATAATCCTAAAAAATTGGAAATAGGTCTACCCTTTTTTAGAATATGGTAGATAGTTGTGAATTGTATATTTTTGGCTCATGCAGATTAGTCTAAACAACTTTTCCTAGCTGAGTTGTAATTGTTCCTCCTTTCTCAACAAGCATTTTCTAGGTGTTTCTTTTCATTTTCATACTCTTCTACATATCTGACATGCATGCATTCTTTTCATTTTCCATCTGTGTGTTCGTTTTATTTGACCATCTGCTTGTTTAACTACCACATATATTTTACCACAATGTTTCTCAATTGTGTCCAGTTTGAGTTGCATTTTGTGATCCTTTCCAAGTTTCCAGCTACAAATAGTACATTTACATTCAATTGGAATATCATTACCTTTTTTGGTTGTATTGGTTTAATGAATGGAAACTTAGCTACCCAATCAAACTTAAAAGTCCTTCCAATGGTCCATGTGCTTCTCTTTCTTCACACATATTTTTGGGTTGTATTATCACTTGTAATAGGTGTTTGATCACACTATGTAGGAATATATTCAGTTTGTTGGATCTCATCAACATCAATGGGATTGTTTTCTATTCTCTTCCTTTTCAAAGAATTGAGAGTAGGGTTTCTAGCTGAAGTTGGTGTTTGATGACTGGAAATGTCTTCTCTTTGTTCCATTTCATAATTAGGATTGTCCTCAAGGGAGGCATATCTTCATCTTGTTGCATATCTTTGCTTGTATGTCTAATGTAGGCACATAATGAGGATTGTCCTCAAGTGGAGGCATGTCATCATTAGTGGGATATGTTGCATCTACAAAAAAGGGGATTTTGAAATTTGTATTATTAAGTATATTATTGGAATTTGTAATTTGAAAATAAATAAGGCTTAATTATTTAGTTCATACAATACTGTATTTGGTGTGTATGGGGTTGTACTTGCATCTGATTTTGTCCAAACCCTTTTTATGGCTGGCTAAAAAATGATAAAATATTCCCTTTTTGATTGGCCTTCTACATTTGCAAACATAGGAGGATCTCGACGAGGCATTGTCACACGTCTAAAGTGCACAATCGAAATCAAGCTAAAGGAGTGGGCATCTAGAATATGTTGTCAAACACATGAGTGTAGTTGGGTGACTTTTGGTATGCTACTAGCCAAGTGTCAAGCATAAATTAACCAAGAGATAGGAATAAGAAGTTGGACATCTACAAAATCAAATGGGTGTTTGTAAAAATACAACCGGTGTTTGTAAAAAGTCAACGAGTGTGTGTCGCAAAAATGCAAGGGTGTTTGCGAAAATACTGATTGAGAGTCACGGGTGTCGGAACAGTGGGCATCGGAGTAAGCAACCATGCGTCTCGGAGCAAACAATCAAGCATCTAGAATATGTTGTTGGGTCGTGTATTCCGGCCTATGGTGTTGTCTAAAGAAAATATCTCTATACTCGATATGTATATCTTTGACGTATGTAACATATGCATTGGGAAATCATATGTATATATATGAAATATATTATAAACATTAAGGATCGACCCATAAAACTCACTTGCACCCAAAAATTTTAAGCGAAATGCTGCTCAGATGACTCTTAAAAATTACCAAATCCAAATTTCAAAAATATAAATATTCGTGAATTAGCAAGAATCACCACTAAATTTTTCCGTGCTACTGATGGGAAAAGGAAATATTATTAGCCTTTCATTTGTTGTGCTTTATCACGACATGGAATTTTTAAAGGCAAGTCATCCACTTCATATATCATGCATTCTCTAGATTTTTATATTTCCATAAAGCTGAAGTGGCTTATGATGAAAATGAATAATTGTATCCTTCCTCAAGATGTAGTCACACCATTTTTAATTGATGTGATATGGAAATTAAGTTTAAATTCTAATGCTTATTAATTTTTGAATAATATAATTCAAAACAACAAAACAATCTTAAATAATCAAATGAGACCATATTACTCAACATGCTACATATATGTAGTGAAAGTACAATTAGGGTTTAGAACTAAGTCATCATGCACCAACTCATAGTGTGTGACGGTGGATAGAAACTAGATAGGAAAGTTGTGTAGAATTTTATCAACCTATATGTAAAAGTTAGGAATTTAGAAACATGCATATGGTATGTTCATTGGGTAGGAGATAGGCTCATGGTCAAACCTATTCATAGAGCTAACAATGTTTCTTCTAGGAATATGGTCTACAAATTGATGTTAGGAGTTTATTTTCATGTGTCTTTGGATATTCATTATATATCTAGATCAATACAATAATATCGATTTACATGTATATTGCTTCTCTTTACTTATTGACCTAAAAATGAGTAAAATATCATTTGATTTGGACTAACCTCACCACACCCCCCGGTATGATGATTATTGTACTATGTACCAATACTCTAAAGAGGATCAAGCCACATATAGTTCTCCCAATCTTATAGACTTATGATGAGATATAGAGTAATAAATAACAAGGGACTTGAATTTTTCTGACTTGGAAAATGACACTTGGTTTGGTTATAGTGCATGGATATAAGGCAACTAGAGATGTATTATCAATATGAGTAGATCTCTATAATTTTATTCTATGGAAAAGGTACTTTAATGCTTTTCTCAATGTACTTCTTAGAGTTTGTATTTAATATGGGTTCCTTACATGTCCGTAATGAGTTAGGGTATATGTGTAGACACCTAAATTACACACTTGTTCACAATGCTATCCTAATATATCTGTTATTCACCCATTTGTGATTAATTGATTAAATTGATTAAATCATGCACATTGTACTTCGTTGGATTAATTAAATTAATCCCTAGTATCCCCTTTAGCTAAGTTAACTATCATTTATTAATTAATGATTAATTAAATAATTAAATGATTAATTATTTAATTAGTGTACACATCCTAGTCATTGCCACTCAAATTATCAGTCACATGACCACTTGGACTCCACTTGGATTCCACATCCTCACCCTAGTCAACTACACTTCTAGAATCCGGAAGGGTGGGAGAACTTATATTGCACGTCTGACCATATTTACTTCCCTAAATGTCCTGAAATTGTTGCAAACTCCTCAAATGTTATTTTTAGCATATGCATTCAACCCATTTCAACCAATTTCTAACCACTTATTCCTCTATAAAATGTAGGATTACACTCTTACAAACCCTCTTGGATTTCTTTGCACAAAAACTCTATCAAGATTGGCTCTAATATCTGCATATTGGAAGCAATAATCCAAGATAAATATCTATGTTCATAACATTGGTCAATCCACCTTTGGAGGGCACCCATAATCACTATTCATAAGTTTACACAACTTCAAAGCTCACCTGACCTTACTTGAGGTTGTTTGGGAAGCTACGAGAGGTTTGTTGTGTTTATGTATCTTCCATTTTTAGTTAGTTTTTCATAGCTCACATTTTGACATACTGGTGGGACTCTGACCACTTTCTTTCATTTCGTTTCAATTTTCCTTTCATGTTTTTGTATAGTTTTAATCTTTGCTTAACATTTTTATCTAGGGTTTTAAATTGATTCACTTTGTTCTTAGAGTGTTTTTGTTGTTTTTGTGTTGCTTTTGTGTTGTTGTACTGAGGTTCGTGGGAGCATTTGGAAGAAAAATTATTTTTTAGATAAAAACAAACAACATATTTGTTGTATTTCTAATTTTATGTTGATTTACGATCTTCTTTTTACAATTTATGAGTGCTTGAAATTGCATGTGTTTTTTTAGTTTGCGGGTTTTATTTTCTTTCCATTTACTACACATAAAAAGAAAAATGAAATTTTATATAAGTAAAAATTAGAAAAAAATTGATTTTATTTTAGCAAAATTTATCAAAAAAATTATTTGCAATAATAAAAAAATTATCAAAAAATTAGGAAAAAATAAAATAAAATCAAAAACAAAAAATATTAAACCCTAACTAAACCCTACCCACCAAACCCTCTGCCCCCCTTCCATGCTCCCCACCAACTCAACTAGCTCGGTCGAGCTAACCCTACACACTACCCTCTTCGTAGACCCCTCACTTCTCCCGACTCCCAGAAATCAGATCCCATGTCCCCTGGTGCCGAGACTCCCCAATCCGGCGACTCGGACTCCCCTTCCCCACTGACCCACCCCACCTACGACCTACCTCATCCCCCATAGACCCAATACACCCCGCGAGTTCCCCTCGGATTTCCCCCACAAGCCAAATCCTCCTCCATCACTTTGTCTTCCTAGCGAGTAACATCCACGGTCCCCCTCGGCCACCCTGTGCACCGATCCCCACCCGCCCAACTCCCGATTACCTACTCTCGAGCTCCCTAACACCCCTATTTACACCCCCATAGCCTACTCGCTAAACCCCCTTTGTTTCCCATGCCCTAGACCTTGACACTACCATACACTTCCCGACCTTCCCCGATTCAGCTCCTCCCTATCAAAATCCCGTCCTCTTCACCTTATCTAACACATCCTGCCGTGATGCATAGCTCCACTTGCACAAAACAAATGCCTCGGCCACCACCTTGTGAGACTGCTGACCAAAATCAGCTCTGTCGTCACTTTAACCTTGCATGAAATAAGACCCAACATTGACTAACCAACCCTTATAAGCTTTAGTGTTAAGCCTTATTTTGTTAGTTTTTTTTATGTTTTAGGTTTAGGTTTCATTTACAACCATGTAACTTAGGTCACATTTTTTTCTTTTTTAATTTTATTACTATAGTTTAATTTTATGTTTAGCATAACTTCTAGGAAAATTTATTTTCTTTTAATTATTTATTACTTTAGTTTACATCTATGTCTAGCATAGTTTATAGTTAGTTCATTAATATAATCAAATAATTAATTTTTTGTATATTACTTAAGTTTTTAATTAATTTTATTAGGTCTTTTCATTACATTAGGACCTTTCAATTACTTTTTTTAATTTTTCGTCACTTTTCATCAAATGGGACTAATTGGGCATCTTGTTTTAGTAGTGTTCTGGGAATTTTTGATTACTTTATTTTCATTTTTAGATGGTTTACCCAGGTAAACTCACTTAGGACCTTTCTTGTCATTTTTTTTGTCAGTTTGTGTTACACCGGACGAATCATGACATTTTCTAAACTATGGTTATTGGGCATTCCGATCCAAATTTTTGTCTATTTTTAGCCATTTTGCACACCTTTAATAATTATTGTATATTCAACTAACACTTGGTAACATGTTTTTCTTGCATTTCCTTTATCATTTTTGTTTTTGGTAAGACTAATCACTATGCGATCATGCATATGCTCTTCCTTCGCGCTTTCTAAGTGATCTTGGGAATAAAAATGTGATTATTTCTCATTTTTGGGGGAATTAACATTTTTTCTCTTAATCAAAGCTTGTTCATGTGTATGCTCTTTCCTCACGCTTTTTTAAGCGATCTTGGAAAGCAAAAGCGTGAAATTTCTTTTGTCATTTTAGCCTTTACCTACCTTAGGAGAACATTCTAATATTTTCTTACAGGACCCGCTCTCATGAAGGTTGATAAAACACTTAAAACTACTAACTGTAGGTTTCCTTTGCTTGCGAGTTTCAAACTACTAATTCTTGTGTGCAGGGAATTGCTCATAAACAAGATAAAAAAATCACACTACACACCGTATTTGTAGGTTTGGATAAGGGTTAAAACCCATCCGCATAATTGTGGGAAGTGCCTTGGCATAAGCCATAAAAATCATTTGAGGATTACCACAGGAACCCTAAAGTAGTCAACACATTGAGGGAACTGGATGACGAAACATGCACCTTTTATCCTACATGACTAGTAAAGCCTTGTGAGTTAGAGTTACATATATCGGTGTGATTCATTTGAGAAAGATATTTTCTCATTATTTCAAAGGGAGTAAAGTAAAGCTGATAACTAGAAATATCACCATGCTCGCTCGGGTATACTGTGACACCTAGTTGAGTGAACCACCTAGGAAGCCACACCTTGTCTAAGCCAATCTAAGGTAGAGGAAAAATTTCACAAACATCATTTTTCATTTTTCTTGTGTGTTACACACTTGTGTTTCACTTTTGTTATTCATATTTTCTCTCTCATCCACCTTGTCACTATCTAAGTCTCAGGTTACGAACATCCATATTCGTACTTGAGCATTTTCATTCTTCTTCACCAAGTCATGACATTATGATACTTGATTTATCCTTGTCAAGCAACCTCTTGATTACCTTGATATTTCATTGTTGTAAGTCTTAAGTTTAACATTATCTTGTTGAACTTTGAGCATTCCATCATCTTACGTCATCACATTGCACATTCACTTTGTTGAATTAACGACATCTTTAGTATCTGTTTCCCATCACTCTTATGTTGTCACGTTTCACATCCATTTTGTTGCATTGACGACCTCTTCTCTATTTCACTTCCATCATCTTACATTTTCATACTTATGTAATCACTTTGTTACATTAATGACATCCTCATCACTTCATCACTTCTCTCTTTAAAGCATTCACTTTGCTTTGATTTTAGATCATTAATCAATCACTTTTCCTTTGTCTCTTATCTCCACTTTTGCAAGATTTGGACCTTTTCATTGTCATTACCTCACTTCTTATGATGACATTTACTTTGTCATTCTTTTGGTACTCCCACTTTTTTGTTGTGTCTCCTCTTTCAACATACTTTTGTTAAGAGTAGACATCTTTCATCATCTTCTTAAGTCTCCCCTTTTAACATCCATCTTATTAAAAGTCAAGAAAAATCATCATTTTTCCTAAGTCTCTTCCCTTAACATATTTTTGTTAAGATTTGAGCATCCTCTATTGTGTTTTAAGTATCCTCTTGTTTCACTCGCTTTATCGCAAGTTGGGCATACTAATATCTTTCTTTTGCCTCTTACCTCTTTACATTCACCTTATAAAATTTCATGACGTCATTCAAATATCTTCATTTTTATTAACAACTATTTTATTAAGAATCATCTAAACTAACATTTTGATCCCTCTTCCACCTTAACATCACTCATTTTGTTAAGTGTTGTGAAGTCCACCTTCTTCATCACTCTTATCACTCATTTTGATTAAGATTTGATTGCATTCACTTTGTTAAGTCTCTTCCACCTTAGCATTACTCATTTTGTAAAGTGTCGTGAAGTCTCCCCATTTTTCATTCCTCTTAACATTCATTTTGTTAAGAGTTAACCTTTTCACTTCATCACTCTTATCATTCATTTTGATTAAGAGTTGATCGTGTCCACCTTGTCAAGTATCTCTTCCCTTAACACCCATTTTTGTTAATAGGTAGAGCACATCTAACCTCATTTATTCCCTTTCCTCTTAAATTTCATTTTGTTAGGATTCAGGAAATCAACTAACCATTTTTGCTTCTTCCCTCTTAGCACTCATTTTTTCTAGGGTCAAGATTTTTCATCTTCTTCCTCTTCCATCTTAGCATTCAATTTTCTAAGGGTTGAGTTTTCTATCACACATATTCTTGTTCCTCCCCTCTTTCAAAAATGGTGGGAACATGACATCGTGATTATAGTCCTTTTCTACGGGAGGAAATAAATCCTTTCCATCTCAGCTCGGATGAAGAGGACAAAGACCAAATTAAAAACATTTCTATCGATGCTTTACTTTACGAAAAATCAAAGACCAATTCATTCTTCATCTCCTTGCAATGAGAGAAATATTTCCCTCGAGACTTTGATATGGATGAATTAAAAGCTTTAAAAGCACAATCTAAATCCCGTACTGGTCCACCATTACCGAGTTAAAAAAATGATGATAATAAAGGAAAATATAATGCTTCGTCCTCTAATCCTAACCAAGCCTTGCTTGATCAAATCAATGCAATGACGAAATAATTGGATCTCCTATCCTCTAAAATCACTAAGAATGATACAAAAGGTATTGAACACATGAAGAAAAGTGATGACACCTTTGAAACTCATTCTAAGACCAACAATCAAATGAATGATAAATCACCATTCATCCCACAAAATAATTCACCATTTTCTCAAGAGTGGCAAATGATGAAAGACACTATTTTAGGTATGCAAAACAATGCAAACAATTCAATTTTGATGAATTGTGTCCATACCATTTGACATGGACATATTACACATACCCTTCCCACGCTCTTTCGAGATGCCCAAATTTGACAAATACAAGGGCAAAAATGATCCTAGAGAGCATGTCAAGGAATTTTTCATGTCATTCCAAGAGGTGGCTTACAACAACATATTTCTCTTACGCCTCTTTCCTAAGAATATAAGAGGACAAGCTTTGGATTGGTTCTTACACCTTCAAAATGGATCTATTTTTACCTTCGTAGACCTTTTAGAGAAGTTTTTCAAATAATTCTCTTTTAACCTTGATTATGAAATAACCATGGTGGATTTGTGCAATGCCAAATAATGAGAAAACACGAGCTTTGCACAGTTCTTACAATGATGGCGAGGAATCGAAATTCAATTCCCATGTTCAATCCCTAATAAACAAATGGTTATAATCTTCATCCCTAACCTTAACAATGAGTTTTCTTTTCACATGCAGATGCACTACCTCAACATTTTTGAGGAAGTTATCGAAAAGGGAAATTAAATTGAAAACCCCTTATTTCTAAAGGTTTGATCAAGCCTCATTATAAATACAATAGGAATAATCATAATCATCACAACGACAACCACAAACCTAACTATTCTCAAGATAAGTATAGGTACATCAATGAAACCGTAATGTTTTCAATGATAGTGTCACAAATAATCACAACATGCAAAACTTACAAAACAATCAATTAAAACAGATTAAGTCTAAACAATCTATCACCATTCCAAAAGAGAAACCTTTCCTCCTCCTCATGATTACAATCAAATACAATATACGTCTTTGGGGGAATCTCTTTCAAATGTCTTAAAACAGTTGGAAAGTGCCAATATGGTCACTTACCCTATCACATAACCCTTCCCTGAAGGTGAACCTAAGCCAAGTTGGTATAGACCTAACACATATTGTGATTTTCATCGCATAGATGGTCATCAAATAGATAAATGTAAAAAAATTCACAACTATATCCAAGACCTTATTGACAACAAAGACATAGTGGCTGGAGACCTACCACCTAACAATGATACAAAGGGAAAATCTCATGAACATGGTGAATCCTCGAACAATTTTGATTATAAATCCATCATATCATGTATTGATGACACTACTTCATGCGTAGTTTAACATCAATTTACACCTCTCGAGATAAATTCTATCTAGTGTCTTTCAAAACTAGTAAAGGCTAATATGATCGAATATCCACCTGTGAGGTCCTTTTCTAATGGGGAACCCAATCTTACATCATACAATGCATCCAAATATTATGAATACCATCGCATGAATGGTGATTGTATTGATAATTATACACCTCTTCATCATTATGTTCAAGACTTAATTGATGACGAAACCATCTCCATAAAGCTCGATGACAAAGCTCTCGCAATCGATGAAATATCAACTTCCAAAATTCAAATGAATATTTGAATATTGTCCTCGATTATGTACATAATTACATTCCACGAGATCACGACGAAGGTTAAGTATCCCTCCCTTTAAACCAATCTATCTCTTCTACAAATTTTCTTTCTATAGTCCCAACATGACATTGAACCTATTTCAAAAAAAAATATTCTAACACCTAATGAGAGCTTTACCTTAGCCAATACTTTCTTCCAACCCTTGACAATACTGAAGTGGTCCATCATCAAACACCATTGAGCTTGATTTTATTCTTTCCATTTCAGCTCTTACGCCTAACATCTCTAGTCTTCTTTGTCGAAATACAACCACAACAAGCTTGGACATTTTTGACAACACAACCTTCTATGTCCATTACACATCACATGCTCAAACTTGCAGGATTGTCATCACCGACGTTACCTACTTGTCAAGACATCTACATGTGTACACTTTATGAGGTACGTATACCTAGGAATATCCTTATACAACATTTTCACGCTTTAATTACAAATATTTTGTCAAATCAACTAATTCACAACCTAAAAAGAGAAACATTGAATATCTCCTCTCTATGGCTTACAAGGAACCTCAAGTGTACATCTAGAGATCAATCCTTCTTTCCTCATACTCTTTCACTCACGGGTGAATATGAATCTCAACATATTCCTCGCGTTAACAATCTTCTTCTAACATCGCATATGTCTCTCAATCTCATTGAAGACTTATCTAATCACACATCTCTTGACTTGGAATATGTCCACCCAAGTATAGTACTTCAAGACCCATCAGTCATTTGATTCAATCCTTTGACTTGGACCCTGTCCACCCAAGTATCATATTGCAGGACTTATCAAATATTCCAATTTCCACCTTTGACTTGGACTTTATCCACCTTTGCCCAAGTCTTGTATTTCAGGACTTAATGAATCTTTTTATTTCCCTATTGAGTTGGATTTCATTCTCACAAGTCTTATATTTCAATACCAGTCAAATTTAATAAATATGGACCTCTTTCTTTATGAGTCCATTTCAAGCCCTCATCCAAAAAAATTGAGTAAGCTTAAAAAAGAACAAAACTTTGAATTAAAACACTTGTTTGTAAATCGAAATACAAAGTGCGTAAAAATAATGTTAAGAATTGCATTTATTAGCAGATACCTTCATCATACCATTATCAAATATTCACATTCATCGGCTATTTATGACATAGGTTAACCTTGTTCCTATTGGGCATTGTGTGTCTCATTTTGTCATGGTTCTTACCATTTCGAGATATTTTTACCTACGGTTTTTTCTTGAAGCTTCCGATGGAAACTCCTCTTTTCAAATAATTTCTCTCTTTAACAAAAATCTCAAACTTCTTTACTCGATCCGTTTTGACCGCCCATCTTAATCTACAGTGTTGAACTTGTTGGTGTGTGTTATTTCCCACATCGTTAGGTGATTCATCTCACTTAGGTGAGATCATAGGTCCATGTGTCATTTAGGGGTCATTATGAGATTCCCTTATGTGTCAGTGCGTCATATGTGTCATTGGGAGTTACACTTCTATTCTGGGAATGTAACTCCCCCTCTCCACTCGAGTTGTCATGATTGCAACACTGGGGATTACTCAGCACCTCCTATATGTACACCCCATTTGATCTATGAGATAGAGGAGAGTTTTATGGCTTAACCAGGTTCTGCCCATTTGTCGAATCTTTACATGCACATTCGGTTGATGCTCGCTCCTCTCGAGATCTCTTCACTGCACTGTCATTCGCACGTCTGTTGATGTGCATGTCGTCCCTCGTGATCCTCGCTTGCGGGTTTTCAAACCCTCTTTCATGGTATCAGAGCGGATCTTGTGGATCCGTGCACTCATTGGCATTTATGTGTGTGTTTTCCGGCTTCCAGCGTGATATTCAGATCTCTTTCAGTGTGTGTCGTAATGGAAATTCCGACCGTGCTCTACTTGCACTGATTCGGGCTTCATACCTCCGTTCGGTTTTCAAGTGTTCGTGGGTGTTTTTTGGGGTGTTCGTGGTTTTCCGGCTTTTGCATGTGGTCTTCAGAGGTGATTTGCGTTTTGGGGTGTTGTTTGAGGGCTTAAAATCGAGTTTCAGGTTTTTGGATTTGGAGGCTTGTTCTTGGTTTTGCATTGCTTTTTGCATGCATTGGGTTTTGGTACCTCCGCCTCGGATCTCTATTCTTCTCTCAGCACTCTCGGCACTGGTTTCTCACATCTGTAGACTCGGGCTCATTTTTTTACATTGCCTTGGGTTCACGTTTGCAATTGGATTCTCTCAAACTCATTTTTTTGGCGTGGAATCTGAACGTGGCCTTTTTTGTTGGCATCGAGGGTCATCTGGTTTGCTTGCTACCTGCTCCTGTTTCCTTGGTGTATTTCGAACCTGTGAGCTCGTGGTAGTTTTTTTTTTGTGCATCCAGGGCTCAACCTGCATTTCTTTTGCATAGGAAAACGTTTTGTTTCCTTGTTGCGTTCAACACACATCTCCAACAAACAAACAGACCTCAGCCGCTCCAGCTCCCGTTTTTCCTGTGCTTTGGACGTTTTTCTACGCATTGGCACGTATTACAGACTTTGCTCAACATTTTTGGCGTTTTTAGGCATTTTTGGGGTGTTTTGGGTCTTCACCTGCATGCACGTGCCAGTGACACTTTGCCTCCAAAGCATTAAAAACGTTTTTGACTTTACTCGGCCGTTTTTGGGCATTTTGGGTCTTCAAACGGCTCCTCCAGCTTGTGCAGACCTGCCACACCTGCTCCCAGCACCTCCAGCGACCTCCCACGTGTCTGCAGCACCCTCAACAGCCTGTACAGCGTTTTTGGTGGTTTTCCCTACAAACAGCCTAGCACGTGGACCCTCCAACTTGGCATTCGAATATCTTCAACGTGGGCCCCCTCCTTTCCACCTCTTTTTGATGTTTAAAGGTGTTAAAAATTAAAACATTCAATTTGGCATTGGTATTTTTATTTATTGGGCTGTATTTTGGCTTATTTAATACCTTCATACGCGTGTCGAAGATGAAGGGTGAGGTCCGGGGTTGGCAGGAGGCTAATCCCCCTCGCAATCAAAACAAACTATGCCTAAAATTTGATGCCGTTTCCAACGAGTACCCACACGATACCCTTTGCACCCATCTCATGTACTTTTTTAATGTGTTTACAGTATCTAGTGCATTTTTCCATCAGTTGCGGGAATTATATTTAATGCCATAACTTTTGACTCGCAGCTCGTTTTTGAGCACTTCCTTGGTCAAAGTTGCATGATTTCTCGCACTCTACATTGTGGGATTTCCAATTTTGTAAACGCACTAATTTTATAAAGTGCCGCATTCTTGGGGGGGTTGCTTGTACTCTTGGGCCTACACACGTAGACGCATTATCAGCCGAGTCCGACGTCTTGCACCTTGCATCTTGAATTTTTCCATCATGGAGAGTTCTTTTTCCGGATGTGAGTGTCGTAGGATCGCCTTACAGCCTCCGCCACTTCTCACAGAGAGAGAGACCTATTCAGCCTGACGTGCTTCCATGGAACATTACTTCACCTATGAGGGTCTTTGGCCTTCTTACTTGGGCGGTTCTGCACCCGCCGATCATTTTCATCTAGAGGACTTCCTCGACACTTGTGACCATGTCTTTGGTCACATGATGATGCATGTCTCTCGTCCTCTCTGGTTTCACGTGGCAGACTCAGATCCACCTCACCGTGTCTGGAGCATTCTTCAGTCCTTGTATGGAGACCCTTCACATAATGCCGCCATTGTTGCTGCTGCTGATTCAGTTATCTCCTCCATTTCTTCATGTGATGACAGCCCACCGACACGAGGCTCGCTTGGTTCTACTTCTGATGACGAGGATTGTGCACCCAGTTCTGATGTCGAGAGTACTACAGAGGACTCTTCTCCTCTTTCTCTCACTATTCCAGACATTGTTGTCACCCCCCACATCTCATCAGATATCGAGCAGTCTCATACTCAGTCTCACACCGTCATTACACTAGCCTCCTTTCCACTTCCAGTGTGCGAGGCCCATTTCACTCCTCTACCTTCATTGGATGACTCATACCTATCTTACATCGCTCTTCTGTTTGTTGAGCCCCCTCATTGGGACGAGTATCTGCCTGACCTTAGTCGTCTTTTCGCAGAGTCTACTTGTGATGCACTACAGGTTCCTCATCCATCTATAGGTGTTTCAGAGGAGTTCATCATCTCTGTTGTTGGGAGTGCCCCTTCTGGGACTCTTACCACTTCCACTTTTCCGGAGACCTTCATTGATCCACCCTCAGCTGTGGATCCCTTTTCTATTATGGAGGATGTTTTGTTCCCTTCACATCACTTGGACATCCTTTCTGCGGTGTTCCTCTTCACTCTGACAGTTCTACGCACGTGGCATTACCTTCGGTTCCTTGGCACTCACTCGCTAGACCTATGTCACACTTCAGTGCACCAGACTCAGAGTTCTTCGTGTTGCTGCCTTGATTTCCTTTGTGGAGTGGGCGGACTTCCAACACATCATTTCTATCCTTCCTAAGGGAAGGCACATAGTTCGTTGTGGGTGGCTCTTCTTCAGTCTAGAGGCGAAGAGGATCTCGTCATCGACATTCTTAAGGGAGACCTCCACAGAGCTGCCGAGAGTTCGAGATCCGTCCATGGCATCTTCGCATTCCTTTCGTCTCCCTCTTCTTCTCCCTTTTTCTTCTTTCCGAGAGATTGCCTCTTTGTACATGGGTACCCTTTCAGGCTTGTCTATGGCCGGGACCCATATTTGGCATCTTTCTTAGATTAGAGAGTGTGTTGTTCTCTTGTGGTGGATGTTTTTCCCATTGGGTTTTCCTTCACTACTTGGGACTTTTTTTTGTACATGGGTGCCTCATCAGGCTTTTGTGCGGGACCCATTTCTCATTTCTGACTTGCCGCCTCATCCTAAGTTATGATGAAGGGGGGGTGTTGGTGTGTGTTATTTTCCACATCATTAGGTGAGTCATCTCACTTAGGTGAGATCATAGGTCCATGTGTCATTTAGGGGTCATTATGAGATTCCCTTATGCGTCAGTGCGTCGCATCAAGTGCGTCAGTGTGTCATATGCGTCATTGGGAGTTACACTTCTATTCTGGGAATGTAACTCCCCCTCTCCACTCGAGTTGTCATGATTGTAGCACTGGGGGTTACTCAACACCTCCTATATGTACACCCCATTTGATTTATGAGATAGAGGAGAGTTTTATGGCTTAACCAAGTTCTGCCCATTTGTCGAATCTTTACATGCACATTCGGTTGATGCTCGCTCCTCTCGAGATCTCTTCACGCTATTGTTCGCACGTCTGTTGATGTGCACGTCGTCCCTCATGATCCTCGCTTGGGTTTTCAAACCCTCTTTTAGAACCCTTATGTCTTACTAGTCGCATGAGGATGAGACTTAGGGGCAGAATATTCCTTCCCAAGAAGCATAATATCAACATACAAGGAAAATTAAAGCAATCTAAAAATACAAAAAAACTATAAAATCAATACACCTTTGATCCTTCACAGTCTTTGGTGATAAGCCCATACTTCTTATTGGTGATTAACAAAAATCTAGAAATTTATTAAGTTAATCTAAACTAGGAACAACAATAAATAACAGTAAATAAAAGTAATGAATAAATATAGAAAGTGACCCAAGCAACTAAACTAATGAAAATGTGAAACCCTAATTGACAAGCAAGGTTGGAAGGACCTTAGCTAGTTCATAAAGCTTATCTAGGCTGTGTTGAAAATACACCGAATATTTTGGAAGTAAGAATGAACATGTAGAGATCTTGAAAAGGACAGATCGATTTGTTTAGATGGGTTGGGGTTCTGGGAGAGGATCAAGGCGCATGTGGGTGCCCTAGTCGAGTTACAGAGCACCCTATTTTCTACGGGAGGTCCGAAACTAGATTTGTAGAATCGGATGATGATGTGAAACCCTCGGTTGTTATCGTGTGTAACTCATTTTTTTGTGTTGGATGTTGCCAATGATGAAATATATACCTTCAAGACCCTAAAAGAAACATCAAACCCTAAAAAATAAAAATGCAAATAAAGGGGTCGAAGCTGTCCTCAATGGCCATAATGGTGGACTTAATAACTTAGTGTTGCACTACACCTTAGACCCGATGTAGTTCTCTCTCTCTGTGTGTGTGTGTGTGTGTGTGTGTGTGTGTGTGTGTGTGTGTGTGTGTGTGTGTGTGTGATCATGCCCTAGGTTTCTATTGTGCCAGTCACATTTTGTGAAAGTAGCAAGAAATAACTGTGTATAAAATGTAATAGAATGGTGGATGGAATAAAATAAACTTCCCTCCTATGTAGTGTGATGCAGATGAACCAACCTTGTGCCTTATGATGGAGCTAGATGGATGCAAATGAGATTTAGATGGATGCAACCTTAGATGATGATAGTAGTGCCTAGTGCTTGGTCCCTCATTATGGACTCATAACTTTGTATTTATATGGTTCTCTTGTTCTAATTTTGTAATTAACCCCGAAGAGGCCAACCACCAAAAATATAGAATGTTCAAATGGCTAGAAAGTGCCCAAAAAGTGGTGAGAAAGTGTAAAAGGATGAGGGCACCTTGATTGGGACTAGGGTGCCTGTGGGTGCCCAGTACTAGCCTAGGCACCCCAATCAAGGCTAGAATGATGGAAAATGCTAAAAACATACTAGGCATGTATACGGTGAAGGTCGAAATGACGATAGAAAACAAAGTAAAATGGCAAAAAGATAGGGGTTAATTAGTACTTTTTTCACTCAAAAACCATATAAATAGTAGTATGAGATCGGGGCCAAATAATGTCTAAAGTGCATGATTTTGTGTCTACAATTGGTAGTATGAGACCGGGAACAAAGAAATCCCTTACTCACCTACATTTTATCTTTGGTGTTGAGCACTTTCCTTTTACTGATGGCATGGGGCAACATGTAAGGGGTCCTTCACAAAAAAAAAACCAAAAATCCTTTATGAAATCTTAATCAAAGTGCTTAGTAAAAAAATAACCAAAAATTATTTATTGCTCATGTTAAAGAGAGACAAAACTTTTGTCAACCTGGATTTCCAATTAGTAGGCCATCTATGGATCTAAGTCCATTCAAAACCTATAAAGTAGCATCATCTTGGAATAGGTCGGATAATATTGACTGGAGATTAGTTACATTTTTCTCACATAGATCATTGTTACGCCCTATGATGTCACATCCATTATCTTCACTTCCATATCACTATTCATCTCATTTTCACGTCCTTCTTGGCTCTCAGTGATGAGCGCTCACATATTTCTAGTTGAGTGGAGCCACGAGCGGAGTAAAACATATTATCATTTTATCATCTACATTTCTTCCAATTGAATGGAATGCTTATTATTATTTTCACTGATTTCAAGCGGTGCACCCTTTTTATCGAGTTGTAAAATACCAAAAACATTAAAAATGTTACACAAAATACAAAAACAATATAAAATTGTTCAAAACTCCAAAAATAGTTTTAAAATGTCACAATCAAAACATTCAAATAATGTTTGACTAACTTTCAACAATGTGTAATGCCCACTTCCCTTTGACACTTTTAGATACTAATTTTGATACTATTGATTGTATTATGGACACTATTATTTTTTATTTTAGTATGATGGTTAGATTTTAGATCTTGGATTATTATTGATCTGGGTTCATTTATTATGCATGATGGTTACTAGAGACATTTCTTGGATGTGGTTGATGATATACTGTTGTGACATGGATATATTATAGATGTTGATTTGGATTTGTGACAAATGGATATTTTGAGTAGATCTAGTATGGTAGATTTTGATGATGATGTAGTTGATTTATTTAATTAAAATGATAATGTTGAATTCTTGATATTGTTGTGATTCATATGCTTAGATGATCTTGAGATGTTTTTTATATCATTTTGGATGTTCTGATGTGCCCATGAGGCCGAAGAAGGTATTTTCATTTTGCAGGTTAAAAATCACAACAATGTCGGGGGACTGGAGACTAACCATATTGAAATTCCTGGTGAAATCAACAAGTTCACCATGGCAACTGTGTTTATCGTTTGTGTGTTGAGTTATGTTAGTATTTCCCATGGGGGGATCTCCATTACATGTGACCATGGGATATGTGTTTTATTTATGTGTTCCTTTTTGAATTAATGTTATATGTATTTTATTTAGTAATGTATTCCTTCTTGTAATTTAATTTAAATATGATTGATTAATGTGATAGTCATATAGTTAAATTTTATTTAAAATAAATTGGTATATGGAATGTAATTAATTAAGTTGTTGATTTTAAATATTAATGTGGGAAGAGTGTGTAAGTTAATGATGTAAGAAATTTGTAAGAGTATGTAAGGAAGATTTTGGAAGGTCAAGCACTTCACCTCTTATGGAATTCGAATTTGTCCTTGGAGGCCAAATTTGGAGGCTTGTGGGACAAGTTAAACTTGTCCCACACCTCTTAAAATCATCCACCAACCATGCCTATGGTTTGGAGGTTAAATTTAGGCAATTATAATGCATTTTGAAGTGACAATTTGTAAGTTTTAATTGCACTTCCCTTACATGTTTTAAATTTGGTCCTTTTGGAGTATGGGCATTTTGGAGTATGTAAGTCATTTTGTCATTTTTATTTATTGTGATTTGTTGGTTGATGTTGATTTCCTCTTGGGGTTGAGGAAGAATGATGTGGCATCCCACATGGATCCACATCATCCTCTTCTCTTCCCTCTCCTTTATATTCAAGCTTCTTGCTCATTTGGAGGTTGTTGAAACTTTTTCCATTTCCTCTTGGGGCGCATTTTTTTGGTGCTGTTTTGGAGCTTGTTTGTGGAAGAGCTTGGAGCCTTTTTGCTTGCTTGAACCTTGCTGATTTGGGACTGTTTTTGGCATCTTGAAAAGCTTGTGAGCTTGGAAAAACTCCATTATGGAGAGGTAGGCATCTAGAGCTTGTTTAAATGTTCTTCCTTCTCTTGAACGCGTGTTTAAATGGTGTTTGTGTTTGCATTCTTGGCCGGTTGGGTAGAATGGTTAGGGCATGGTGTAGGAGAAGGTTATGGGGATTTCGTATGAGGGGTATAAGGGATTTCTAGTGGCACTTTGTTTTATTGAGAGAGGATTTTGGTTTGGGTTCCACCTTGGAAAAGAAACTTCTTGCATTTCTTACTCTTGGGGGGCATAAGGGATAAACTTAGGGGGACATAAGGAGGGGTTGGGAGATATAAGGTTTATGGGTTTGATATGTTTATTGGTGGTATGAATTTTGGTGGATGCCCAATTCCAAATTTGGGAGGCATAAGGAGTTCCCCATAGTTCTTGCTCTTTTTGGCTTGCTTGATCAAGCCTATATATTTTCTGTATGTTTTCAAATACGAGTTAGGAACTGTTGTCTTATTTGGACTATGTATCTTATTGTTTGTATGCAATGTGAAGTATGCTTGTTTGTTGTGGAAGAAGCCTTGTTGCCATGTGTTGATGTTCATACTTTATTTCAATATGGTTGGGGCTCAGGGGCCAATGAGGAAAGGATGGCTTCTCCTTTCTCATTGGATGTCTTGGTTGGGTGGAGAGCGTTGCCTTTCCCCCTTCCTTGTTGTGATCAAGATGAAAAGATGGAAGAACAAGCATGTTGCTGTTTGGAGCAAGAAGAAAATAGTTTGACATCATTTTCCTTTGAGTAATTCATTGTAACCTTTCCCACCTTGCGTGGATGAGTGTATAAATGTTGTAATGTGAAGTTGTTGCATTGTAAATGGAAGTTGAATTTGAATTGAGAAATGTACAAGAAGAATTATACTTTCTCTGTTTTGGTTTGGAAATAAAATGTAAATGATATTCCATACTCGTATTTTGTAATTTGAAACCAAATCAAATGGGAAAAGTGATAAGTTGTAAAATTGTATTGAGGATCAATGAAAGAATGCATTCCCTTCTCCAAAGTGTATTACACATCTGATTTTGAATTATTGTTGAAATTTGATTGCTATTTGAAAAGAAAAGAAAGAAAGAATGCGTGGGAAAGAAAGACAGTGTGATATGCTTGTAAATTGTATATTGAAATTGAAATCAGAGATGCATTTCTATGTAGAATTGAATGGATGATCTAATAAGCATTGTATTTGACTAAGTTAGAATCATATGTACATTCAAAAGACAAAATTGATAAACAATTTAAAAGGAAACAAATCACTGTTTTGAACTCCTTACCGGCAATTTGCATTTTATAAAAAAAAGAGCAGTTCGACCTTATACCAAATAATAAGTTATGAAACAATGAAATTTAGACCTATTATTACCTAAGGAACTCAAATTCATTATAATATTCAAGAATGAATCTCTAAAACTTAATGAATTCCATTTGGGGGCTTCAGACCATTTTTCCCGTCTACTGTCAGAAAAACACAACCTTGAACAAATTGGATAAATCAACTTCCCTAAAACACTCTAAACTCTCCCTAGATTGATCCTCCATGTCCGTTTGACATGTTGAGTGAAGGAGGAGTTCTAAATTGATCGAATTGAAAAGTTTGAAATTTGCAGTCCACAAATTAAAAGCCTACATATTTCTTTCATTAAATTTACCTAGTAAACTTCATCAATTTCCAAAATTGATAACTCCTATGTGAAGAGGGCATCAAGAGCTTTTTGAAAAGTCCTCATTTTCCCAAATCCGACATTCCTATCAAAAGTTATGGCCATTTGAAGTTTTACTTCAAAATGGCATTAAAAAAATAAAAATAAATAAATAATAATAAATCTAACTGTTAGAAAAATTCAAATTTTGACTTTGGAAAAATTTCCCAAAAAGGTCGCATGCCCCCACCAACCCGCAACCAATCAAGGCCTACCACGTGGCACCCTGGGAGGGGCAGACCGATTTTAAAACTTATCTTTTGAAAAATTGGTTTTAGGAAAATTTTTCCCATTTTACCCGCTTAACCCGCCGGCCCCATGGCCAATCACATGCTGCCATGTGGCACGGAGGAGGGCGGACAGAATTTGAAAACCTATGTTTTGAAAATTTTGCTTGGGAAAAATTTTCATTTTCCTCTTTCGGCCCGCATGACCAATCGAGTGCATCACGTGTCCTCTTATGGCTACGGCGGAGGCGACTCTCTTTTAAACTCTACCCTTTAAAATTTTTGGGAAAATTTTATGTTTTGGCCCCACCGGCCCGCAACCAATGAAAATGTGCCACGTGGCACTCTAGGGTGGCGGTGGGAAGGGCGGAAGCCGCTTGACCTTTTGGTTTTATTTTTGGCATTTGGGGAAAAAGTCTTAACTTCTCCCCGCGGCCTGGTTCCCCACCTTTCCCTTCGGGCTCTGTCCCTTAGTGAGTGCGTGGAACCATGCGCTTCTTTTCCCCTTTCCCCGTTTTCATTTGCGCAAAGTGTGAAAACACCTCGCCGCTCCACCAATTTTTCCCTTTCCTCTTCCTTAACGTCCGGGATCGACATGTGTCCTCCCGGGGGCCCACAGGGGCACGGAGCACATTTTGTCTACGAGCCTGCATTTGGGAAATTTCTCAATGTTGCCTCGTGACCCACGGACTGCCCTGAGCTTTTCCCCTCCTCTTGCCATGTGTCCCTCTAGGGAAATTTTATCCTAGGAACTCCGCTCACTCATAACTGGAGTCTGTAAGGAGTTAGAAGGACTTCTTTATATCACCGACAAGGTGAGAAATTTTCCTATCCATTGGGAATGGTTTAGGGAAATTTTGGAAGTGTTTAATAGGAGAAAAATATAGTTGAAGTTCTGAGCCTATTAGAAAGTAGGTATGGGGGTAAATTACTCCCTGAACCTAACTAAAGCATGTAACCCTAAAATTGGAACCTTGTGAACTTGATATAAGTAAATAAAGGAAATTTGTGTTTTGGTAAATAGGTTTTGTTTTGGAACCTGCTAATGTGCATGATGCCTTGTAACTCGTCTGGTTGTAAATACTTCTAATAAAAAAAAATATTCCATAATTTTCTAGCTAACCCTAGGTTGTTTCCTTGTTCTCAAGTGGTTGTATAAACCGGCACTATAGTTTGGTATCAGAGCAGTGGTTCAAAGACTTGGACCATTGGGCACACTAGAAAACTTGAGACATGAAAACTTACATCTAGCACACTTAAACCTAGAAAACACCTTAGCAAGAATTTTTATGTTTTAGTAAACATGGAAGTTGTATAACTTAGCAAATGAACTAACTCTCGCTTTGGTCTATGTAGGAGGCTCAAATGGAGTGAGAGGAACTTGCATGGAGACTCAAATTCACCACCACCACCACCACCACCACCGGACCGTGGTGTAGCAGCCATTCTACCTCGGATTCTACTGAGACCCTTCAAGATGTCAATGCCGCTCTACACAAGAGGATTAGGTGAAGGACAGGTAGCTAGTCATGATAGAGCTCTTTTTTGTCGAGGGGGGTATCTCCTCGATTTAGCGAGGAGCATAGAGGAGAGAACTCGATGCGGAGTCAGCCAGAGCAGAGTCACCACCTAGGAGACAGGGTGATAGAGTTCCAGAGTATAGAGAGAGGTCTCGGAGCCCTAGGCTTAGGGATGAGCATGTAGAGAGACCTAGAGGCCGACGAGCCACAATAGCGGATCACATTATGGAGATCCTGAAGCTTCGGCCCTCACACTACTCAGGAGATACAGGTGGATTTCAGTGCAGAGGCTTGGCTAGTGAGCTTGAGTGGTTACTTCAAGATTTGTCATTCTTCTAGCAAAAAAAAGCTCGTGTTGCAATCCATATATTGAGGGATGGAGCAGGAGTATGGTGGAGGATAGAGAGCAGAAGCTCCATGTAGATTCGAGAGACAGTGACTTGGGAGCTTTTTGAGGAGAGATTCAGGAGCAGGTATTTATCATGGAGGTTCATCTAGTAGAGGATTGATGAGTTCCATGACCTCCATCGGCTTCTCTTTTGGTAGCAGAGTATGAGAGTAGATTTCTAGATCTACTTCAGATGTAGAGTATATGTAGGATGAGCAGGTGTGGATTCATAGGTTCATTTGGGGCCTGAATTTGGATATTAGAGGTGCAAAGTGCGGATTCACTATCCACAGACTTTAACGAGAATTTGTTGAGAAGGCCTATATTACAAAGGAGACTCGGGGTAAAATCCAGTAGGCTAGAGACCGAAGTCGGGGAGATGCATCTAGCAGATGCGGGATCGTAGATCGAGAGGTTCAGTACCTCTCCTCGTGGTGGTTAGCATTTAGCATAGTCATCCTTTAGGCCACAACAGTAGTAGCAACAACAATCTCGCCCACCTTATAGACCTCCACAGAGAGCTGATGCATAGAGAGGTTGGAGCATGGGGCCTCCTCCTAGGGGTCCCATCAGGACACAGGGTGGACCTAGAGCTCATTCAATAGGAGCTCGTAGAAAAGGCCACAATAGACCACAACCAGATCATCAGGATCCACACCACAGACTTCTAGGGCACCTACTAGAGGTGCTACTCCTTGGAGAGGATCAGGTGGTTGCTTTGGATGTGGAGTAGCTGGACATTTTGGAGAGATTACCCTAGAACCACTGACGAGGGTAAGGCACCGGCTTCAAAGATGATAGTTGGTGACATGGGACACTGCCACAAGATTTATGCAATGGTTAAGAATTGCGGGAAGAGCACCAGAGCACAGTCATTGAGACCACAAGTAGCATTGGTGGTATACCTACCTCTGTTTTCTTTGATTTTGGTTCTTCTGATTATTTTATTGCACCATATTTAGTAGAGTGATGTAGGCTGGTGGCAGTTAGGTAGGGTCTTAGTTGGGATGTCGAGATGGATTCGAAGCCAAGATCTCTGTGGACTCCTTAGTTAAGGAGTGTGTTGTGGATTTGGGACCTTTCACCACCACCTCAGATCTCCGTATTCTTCCTTTGGGCTCTTATGGAGTCATCTTAGGTATGGATTGGTTATCTACACATAGGTCCAAGATGGATCGTTATCACAAGACTATAACTTATGCGAGATGATTTGGGAGTGGAGTTGGCGATCTTGGGGGTCAGAAGACCCATTTCTATTCACACCATTTCCACTATGCAAGCTTAAGCGGTGTGTGCGACGGGGTTGTCAGATGTATGCTATTATAGTTAGTGACATATCAGAGGATGGGTCTAGTGGACCATCACTAGATGATCATCCCATCTTGAGAGATTTTTCTGATGTTTTTCCAAGGGAACTACCGAGGATGGCACCCCCACGTGAGATTGATTTTCATATAGACCTAGTTCCTAGAGCAGATCCTATCTCATGGGCACCCTATCGGATGACCACCCCAGAGCTCTGTGAGCTCAAGTTGTAGCTTAAGGGCCTTTTGGAGAAGGGCCTTATCCATCTTAGTGTATCCCCTTGGGGTGTACCAGTGATCTTTGTGAAGAAGAAGGATGGATCATTGCGGTTGTGTATTGATTACCACCAGTTGAACAAGGTAACGATAAAGAATCGTTATCCTCTTCCTCGCATTGATGACTTGTTTGATCAAATGAAGGGAGCCATAGTGTTATCTAAGATTGATCTCAAGTCGGGATACCATCAATTGAGGATTTCAGAGGTAGACATTCATAAGACCACCTTCCGCATGAGATATGGGCACTATGAGTTCACAGTGGTGCCTTTTGGTTTGACAAATGCCCCTGCAGTGTTTATGAGTTTGATGAATGGGGTATTCAGGACCTTTTAGATCGCTTCATGATCATCTTCCTAGATGACATTTTTATATACTCACGTACACGTGAGGAGCATGAGAGGCACCTTCGACAGGTTCTTTAGTGTCTTTGTGAGCAGTAGCTTTACGGGAACTTGGAGAAGTGTGCTTTTTTAGTCAGAGTTGTAGTACTTGGGTCATATCATTTCTGGGGAAGGTATTGTAGTTGATCCTTCTAAGATTAGAGCCATTATGGATTGGCGAGCACCCACTACATTGACCGAGGTGCGCAACTTCATGGGTTTAGTAGGTTATTACCGGAGATTTGTTCAAGACTTATCTCAGATTGCACACCCTATCACTTCCTTCAGAGGAAAGGGAAGAAGTTTTTTTGGATGGACGGATGCGAGCGGGGCTTAAGGACACTTTCGAAGGAGTGCCTCACTACATCACCCATTCTTGCGAGTCTTTGGACCCACGGAGTTGAGTTCTTTGTTTGCACAGATGCTTCTTTAGAAGGGCTTGGAGGTGTGTTGATGTAGGATGTCAGGATTGTAGCTTTTAAGTCTCGAAAACTCAAGGATCATGAGCTTAATTATCCTACCCATGATCTTTATCTTGCGGCAGTTGTGCATGCTTTGGTTAGATGGAGACATTTTCTTCTTGGACGGAGATTCACACTCAGGACAGATCATTTGAGTCTTTTCCACCTCTTCATGCAACCCAATCTAAATGCTCGTCAGCGACGTTGGATGGAGTTACTTTGTGAGTATGACATGGAGATCGAGCATGTGAAGGGGAAAGAGAATGTGGTAGTAGATGCTCTAAGTATACAGAGACATGTGGCTATGGCCACCTCAATGAGCACGGATTTACATAATAGGATTCTTCAACAACTTCCTCTTGACAGCTTCTACATGATAGTACGAGTAGAGATCGAGTCTCAGAGACCCCTTGAGGGGAAGTTTGATGGTTTTTCTTTAGAGGAAGATGGTCTTCTCAGGCACAGAGGTAGGATATATGTTCCTAGAGATGGAGGCTTGAGGAAGGACATCTTGGTAGAGGCTCATCGTGCACCCTATTTAGCCCATCCCGGGGTGAAGAAGATGCACACTACCTTGAGACAGTTGTACCACTTTGGAGAGAACTTTATCAAGACGTGGCTTAGTTTGTGTCACTATGTTTGGAGTGCTAGAGGGTTAAGGCCGAGCATCAACATCCAAAGAGGTCTTCTTTACCCTCATGCCATACCGGAATGGAAGTGGGACACCATTTCTATGGATTTCATTGTTGGGCTACCTATGTCAAGATACCACCATGATGTTGTCATGGTCACGGTTGATAAATTGAAAAAAGTGGCTCAATTTTCTCTAGTAAAGACCACTTATATAGCTAGAGCAGTGGAATGAGTTTATCTCGGATGAGATCGTCAGGTTACATGGGATTCCACGAAAGATCATTTGTGACCGCGACCCTTTGTACACATCACATTTTTGGACTACCATGCGCAAGTATGTCCTCAGGATGAGGATTAACTTCCACACATCATATCATCCTAAGATAGATGGATAGGTTGAGCGAGTGAATCAGATTTTGGAGGATATGCTTAGGATGTATGTGATGGATCAGTATTCTAAGTGGGAGGAGTACCTGTACTTAGTGTATTTTTCCTACAATAATAGTTTCCAGAGTTCTATAGGCATGGCTCCTTTTCAGGAATTATATGGTAGAGAGTGCAGGACACCCCTTAGCTGGGACAGGTTAGAGGAAAAAGTATCTCTTGGACCATCTCTTTTGCAGGACATGGAGTAGCAGGTAGTGTTGATCAGGTGAAGATTACAGGAGGCATAGGACATGCAGAAGAAGTATGTGGATCAGCATAGGATTGATCGTAGTTTTGATGTGGGCATGAAGGTGTTCCTTCGTGTCGAGCCCACAAGTGCCTTATCCATTAAGGAAAAGGTTCTAAGTTATCTCCTCAATTCATTGGTCCTTTTGAGATCTTAGAGCGTATCGGCCCTTTGGCCTACATTCTAGCATTGCCATGACTTGTCTCGCATACATGATGTGTTTCATATTTTTGTCCTTAGGAGGTACATTATAGATCCTTCTCATGTGTTGGACAGGATATCATTACAGTACATGATCGGGGGTAGGTGACGGTGAAGCCCATCAGTATCATAGATCGCAGGACCACTGGGCCTTCAAGGTAGAGAGATTGATCGGTGTATGGGGTACAGTGGGACATATATGATGAGGACTGCACCACTTGGGAATATGCCACAATATTATGAGTGCAGGTCCCACACTTGTTCCAGTGAATTTAGGAGGAAGTCGAGTCTAAGGGGAGGGGGATGTAATGCCCACTTCCATTTGACACTTTTAGATCTTGCTTTTGATACTATTGATTCTATTATGGACACTATTATGTTTTATTTTAGTATGATGGTTAGATGTTAGATCTTGTATTATTATTGATCTGGGTTCAGTTATTATGCATGATGGTTACTAGAGACATTTCTTGGATGTGGTTGATGATATACTGTTGTGACATGGATATATTATAGATGTTGATTTGGATTTGTGACAAATGGATATTTTGAGTAGATCTAGTATGGTAGATTTTGATGATGATATAGTTGATTTATTTAATTAAAATGATAATGTTGAATTCTTGATATTGTTGTGATTCATATGCTTAGATGATCTTGAGATGTTGTTTATATCATTTTGGATGTTCTGATGTGGCCACAAGGCCGAAGGAGGTATTTGCATTTTGCAGGTTAAAAATCACAACAATGTTGGGGGACTGGAGACTAACCATATTGAAATTCCAGGTGAAATCAACAAGGTCACCATGGCAATTGTGTTGTTCGTTTGTGTGTTGAGTTATGTTAGGATTTCCCATGGGGGATCTCCATTACATGTGACCATGGGATATGTGTTTTATTTATGTGTTCCTTTTTGAATTAATGTTGTATGTATTTTATTTAGTAATGTATTCCTTCTTGTAATTTAATTTAAATATGATTGATTAATGTGATAGTCATATAGTTAAATTTTATTTAAAATAAATTGGGATATGGAATGTAATTAATTAAGTTGTTGATTTTAAATATTAATGTTGGAAGAGTGTGTAAGTTAATGTGTAAGAAATTTGTAAGAGTCATGTAAGGAAGATTTTGGAAGGTCAAGCACTTCATCTTTTATGGAATTCGAATTTGTCCTTGGAGGCCAAATTTGGAGGCTTGTGGGACAAGTTAAACTTGTCCCACACCTCTTAAAATCATCCACCAACCATTCCTATGGTTTGGAGGTTAAATTTAGGCAATTATAATACATTTTAAAGTGACAAATTGTAAGTTTTAATTGCACTTCCCTTACATGTTTTAAATTTGGTCCTTTTGGAGTATGGGCATTTTGGAGCATGTAAGTCATTTTATCTTTTTTATTTATTGTGATTTGTTGATTGATGTTGATTTCCTCTTGGAGTTGAGGAAGAATGATGTGGCATCCCACATGAATCCACATCATCCTCTTCTCTTCTCTCTCCTTTATATTCAAGCTTCTTGCTCATTTGGTGGTTGTTGAAACTTTTTCCATTTCCTCTTGGGGCGCATTTTTTTTTGGTGCTGATTTGGAGCTTGTTGTGGAAGAGCTTGGAGCCTTTTTGCTTGCTTGAACCTTGCTGATTTGGGACCCTTTTTGGCATCTTGGAAATATTGTGAGCTTGAAACAAAATCCATTATGGAGAGGTAGGAATCTAGAGCTTGTTTTAATGTTCTTCCTTCTCTTGAATGCATGTTTAAATGGTGTTTGTGTTTGCATTCTTGGCTGGTTGGGTAGAATTCTTAGGGCATGGTGTAGGAGAAGGCTATGGGGATTTCATATGGGGGACATAAGGGATTGCCAATGGCATTGTTTTATTGAGGAGGGAGTTTTGGTTTGGGATCCACCTTGGAAAAGAAACTACTTACATTTCTTACTCTTGGGGGGCATAAGGGATAAACTTGGGGGCATAAGGAGGGGTTGGGAGATATAAGGTTTATGGGTTTGATATGTTTATTGGCGGTATGCATTTTGGTGGATGCCCAATTCCAAATTTGGGAGGCATAAGGAGTTCCCCATAGTTCTTGCTCTTGTTGGCTTGCTTGATCAAGCCTATGTATTGTGTGTATGTTTTCAAATGTAGTTAGGAACTGCTGTCTTGTTTGGACTGTGTATCTTATTGTTTGTATGCAATGTGAAGTATGCTTGTTTGTTGTGGAAGAAGCCGTGTTGCTATGTGTTGATGTTCATACTTTATTTCAATATGGTTGGGGCTCAGGGGCCAATGAGGAAAGGATGGATTTTCCTTTCTCATTGGATGTCTTGGTTGGGTGGAGAGCGTTGCCTTTCCCCCTTTCTTATTGTGATCAAGATGAAAATATGGAAGAACAAGAATGCTGCTATTTGGAGCAAGAAGAAAACAGTTTGATAATCATTTTCCTTTGAGTAATTCATTGTAACTATTAGTGCAAAATCACAGCACCCACGGATGCGATCAGATTTCTCATTTGATCATTCAAAGCATCCAGTGTGATTGCACAAATTGAATCCTTTCTCCAAGTGTGGACTTGCAAATATGAGAAAGGACTCTCCAGAGAAGGCTACTTCTGCTCCTAAACTACACCGCCACAAGCTATTCTAGTGTAGGCAAGCTAATCTAATCCTAATCTAACCACCAAGGAGACAGGGAGAGAGAGAGAAGAAAAGAACAAAAGCCTACACTAAAATAGTGATACACCAGAGAAGGAGAATGTTGAACATCTATCAAAACTACCATGGAACAAAGAGAGGTGAGCGATGGGAAGGATGGATAGATGCATCACAGGCCCAAGGATAGATTTCACACAGAAAATGTCCCAAAACTCCATGAACATAGCTCCAGACCTATAATGAACATTAGAAAATGCACGAATACCTGCAATGAAGAGAGGCAAGAAGAAAACAAGCAAAAACGAGCAAGGATGGACAGATGCATCACAAAACACGTTTTGTTGCTCCAGAAGTTTGCACAGAACATCATTTCAATAGTAAAAGGAAAAAAATGCCATTACAGAGCAAGGGAGGAGGTTCGAACTCCATTTTCAACCCTGGAGAAGAAAAGAAGGGAGCGGTAGAGCCGAAAAGATGAACAACCACGAAATGTTCAACAACCCTTAGAAAGAAGCCCCTCTTTACAATATATAGGAAGAATGAGAGAGGGAAGAGAGAGGAAAGTCAGATCTACCCCAACCACTTCTAGGTCACATTTAGTTTATCTCATTATGGTGGTAGGTGAGAACCCTGGCAAAATGGCGGACTGTCTAGCAGAAATGGCGAGTTGTCTGTTGTATTAAAGTCAGTCATTTGAAAACGTCACTTCTATCTATTACCACGCGTCAGAGATGTTTCTTGATTTTCTCTCTCCAAACTAAACCAAAATGCAATATTGACCCCAAAATCATGTAGAGAATTTTTTCAGCTTTCCATTGATATAAAGAACGTGAAAATCCAAGCTCTGGATCGAAAGATATGGCGATCTGAAGATTTAGGGCAAAAAAAAGGCCAAAACAGATTTTGAATTTTTTCCCGCACTCTGCCACTTGGATGACACGTGTTGGGCTCTAATTGGATGAGAAATTCTCTCTCTTGACCTTTTCGCGGGTTTTCCTTTAAAATTTTGACTTTTTATAACTTTGGAAAATTTTCCATTTTTTCCCAGCGCCCGCCACTGGGACACGTGGCGTGATCTCGCCGGGTTGGAGGATAGGGCGTGGAGTCATCCTTGTCTTTTAATTTTTGGGCCCAAGACTTTTTCAAATTTTCCTAAGTCTTTCCCTAGCTCCAAACTCCCCCGCCTTAGGACACGTGTCCTGTGTCTATTAGCTCGGGCCGACCCTTCAAACCTTGCCCTTTGAAATTTTTGGCGAAAAACACTTAGCCAATTTCCATTGCGCTTCCCCTTGTGACACGTGGTGTTTCTGATTCATTCACAGCCTCCGGCTTTTCACGTCCCATGCATCCCTTTGGCCCGGATGTCCTAAACTGCCCTGGGAAAATTTCTCCGAAGCGCCCGATTCGGGCTTCTTTGTCCCTCTTTGCGGTGAAGACACGTGGCGAGATTTGATTGGCTCTCGGCTTTCTCGACTTTTCGCGCCCCACGATACTTTCGGCTGGATGTCCTGCACGAAAGTTCCCTGTTTGGTCGATCGAGTGGTTCGCATCCTCCGCGTACTCTTGTCCCAATCTGTCTGGATCTGCTTGGGACAAATCTCTCCGAACCGCCCGAAATGGACTGACTGTTTGCTCTCAATCGCTTCACCTTTTCACGTCCTTCGCGTACTCACGGCCTAGATGTCCCAGACTGCCTGCACAACAGTTAGTCAATTTTTTCACCTTCGGCCGGTTCACCCTTTCGTGTCCCGCGTGTTCCCACAGCCCAGATGTCCTTTTGCTGCGCGGACCATCTAGTGGTTTTTCGGCCGATTCGGGCCCGACATCCCAACTGTCCCAAGTGCTGCCTTAGCCGATTTTCTTCATTTTTGGCACCAAGCTTGGCTTTTGCAACTTTTTCACATACTTTTAAAACGTTGGGTTTTCTTCTTGGAAAGGAGGGTTAGAAAGAAACCAAGGGGACCCCCAAAACACAATTTTTGCCTTGAATCATTCTAATCGCACGGGACCTCTATAATCGATGCATGTTATCAAAATTACCACTGGGGGTGAATTTTGGATAACGATTTTAGCGACTCGGCGGGGTCATCACTCTTAGATGAAGTTACCGATTGCCTAAAGCATCCATTGGGCATGGAGTCGTGAGTTATAACCTACAACTGATCGAACTCCGAGAACCTCCCTCGAGCCACTTGGAAACCCATGAAATGGTGGAGTCTTTCTCACCAAAATGCCATCGAAATGGGTACATGCAAGAGCAAAGCAAAGCACCACAAAAACTATGTACGAGAACTGAAAATCATACATGCTCCAAATGGAACATGCAAATTGTGCACAAGCACTTCTTCCGCTGAAAGCAAACCTACCTACTCTACTCTAATTGGAAGCAAAGGTGAGCTAAACAAACCCTGCAACTGGTTGTGAGAAATAGCTTCCCTTTCTCAAAAGTGGCAGCCATGCAATTGATTTGGCATTGAACATGGCTGGTTGGATGGATGGAAAATCAACAAGAAGCTGGTCTTCCACCCAAATCATCAAGGTATCGGTGAAGGTAGATTTAATACCTCTTTTAGTTGCTCTGCATTTGGATTGAAGAGGTATGACAGCTGATCCTTGGTACTTTGTAGCTCACCCTCATGCTCAGAAGCAAGCATGACTAGTTGTGGCTTCTCCTTTGGCTCCAATGAAGCCAAATACCTGATTGGGCAAGGTCTGATCCGTTTGATATGCCCATAGCTCTGATTTTCAACTCCAAAATGGAGTCTTCTTGTAGACCTTCTTAAATGGATGGTGTAGAAGAAATAGTGAAATTCCTCTATCCTTTTTCCTCCTCCAATGAAGAACATGAAAGATTAAAATCTTCCAATCTTGGTTCCAAAGAGTGCTTTATAAGATGCGGTGCTGCAAATGAATGTTCTCCTTCATGACAAAGCAAACTCAAGTGTTTGGAATGTGGATGATGAAAGAGAGAAAGGTGGAAACTCAACCGGTTCTTCTCCATCAAAGCAGATCCTCCAAATCTGACAGATAAACTACCTCATGGCTGTCCTGCTGCAAATGCTCAACTTCCTCCATGGTGTCTTCTTGATCTGTAACTTGACCACCATGGTTTCCTTCACCCTCCAACATTGAGTTTGAGAGATCAAACTCCTCTTGATACTAGAATCGAGAGAGGTGAAGTAGAAAGAAGAAGCTGAAGGTTCTCCTGTAGCATGTTTTGTGCTCAAAGCCCTTGGATCTGCAATTTTTTCCTCCATGAGGCTAGATGGTGCTCCTCTTCTTTTGGATTTGGAGCAGCTTCTCCTTCCTCCAATGTTTGAAGACAATCTTGCTCTTGATTGAACTCTTCCTCCAACATGAAGTTTGTCAAGTCAAACTCTTCAACATTGCTCTAGAGGACAAGTTGGGACTGCAAGAACTTCTTCTGAGCTTTCTTCCTTTATGGCTGATTGTGCAACAAAATCAGTCCTGTCCACCATTTGTTCAACCTCAGCCTCTTCCGTAGGTTTAACCATCAAGGGGATCTTTGTCATCCCAAATTTGGCAGCCCAAACCCTCAAGTTGTCTGTCATTTCTTTTACGTTGGGCTCCTCTTCTTGATGTGCTTCATGGCCGATTTTAGCAATTTCTTCTTCCCCACATGGAATTGGGAATGCAAGAGGAGGGATGGGTTGTAACTCAATTGATTTGGCAATTTTTTGTGGTGGTGGAGGTAGAAACTCTTGTTTCTTTGGAGGAGAGCGTATTTCTGTTAGCTCTTGTGGAGGGGATGACTGTTTGGAAGGAAAAAGGAAAGAAGAATTGAGATGAGGTGGAAGGCGAGAGGTGGAGACATGGGATCAACATTTGGGACAGCAGATGGGGAGTTTAGAATTTGCAATTCCAAATGAGATGGTGCTGCTTGAGTAATGGGAAGAGAAAAACCAGATGATGGTGTAGAACTTACCCATTGACAAGGTTATTCAACAACAAGTGTATAGGCCTCTATTTTCTGCTTTGTCCATTGTGCAAGTTTGGGCAGCATCTTCATCATGAAGTCCGGCTTCTCCGAGGGTGAAGTGTCTTGGAAAAGGGCCTCCCCATGGACAAGGAGTCCTACAACCAATTCTAAAAGCTCTCATTTGAGCTGTTGCTCTGGACTGCACCATCTTTACCTCCATCTTTTTATTTTCTCCAATGACACAAAGATTCGCATCTGATTGTCTTCATTATATGCATACTCTTGCTCTTGGAAAGCTCCATAGCCAAACTGATTTTGGCATTGCTGCTCATATGGGTATGCATGTTGATTTTGAATTTGTTCAAAATGCTGATTTGGAGGATTTAAAAAACATGTTGGAGGTGGGAAACATCTTCTTGTTGTAAATGTGAGTTCCATGATGGAAATGAAGTCATGATTACACAACTTCATGGAATGGAAAAGAATGAAAGGGATGGAAAGAAGGATGGATGGGAATGGATGAAAAATAGGTCTACAACTTCAGAAATGGGTTGCTGATCAGATGGAGTTGCCAGATGTGTTTGCAAGTGCCTCCAAAGGCTGAAATCTTCACAGGAACACACCAACCTGCAAAAGATGAAGTGGAAGACCTCTCAGTGTCCCACCGGCGTGCCAAAACTGTTAGTGCAAACACACGGTGGCTTAAATTTTCGTTGTTGATAATGAGACACCTCTGAAAGATGAAATAATCTAACCTCAGTGTCCCACCGGGCGTGCCAAAACTGTTAGTGCAAAATCACAGCACCCCTGGATGCTGATCAGATTTCTAGTTTGATCATTCAAAGCATCCAGTGTGATTGCACAACATTGAATCCTTTCTCCAAGTGTGGGACTTGCAAATATGAGAAAGGAATCTCCAGAGAAGGCTGGTTCCTGCTCCTAAACTACCTGCCACAAGCTATTCCAGTGCAGGCAAGCTAATCTAATCCTAATCTAACCACCAAGGAGACAGGGAGAGAGAGAGAAGAGAAAAGAACAAAAAGCCTACACTAAAACGGTGATACACCAGAGAAGGAGAATGTTGAACATCTATCAAAACTGCCATGGAACAAAGAGAGGTGAGCAATGGGAAGGATGGACAGATGCATCACGAGCCCAAGGATAGATTTCACACGAGAAAATGTCCCAAAACTCCATGAACACGGCTCCAAACCTATAATGAACATTAGAAAATGCATGAATACTGCAATGAAGAGAGAGGCGAAGAAAACAAGCAAAAACGAGCAAGGATGGACGGATGCATCACAAAACACATTTTGTTGCTCCGAATTTTGCCGAGAACATCATTTCAATAGTAAAAGGCAAAAACGCCATTACAGAGAGCAAGGGAGGAGGTTCGAACTCCATTTTCAACACCGGAGAAGAAAAGAAGGGAGCGGTAGAGCGAAAAGATGAACAACCATGAAATGTTCAACAACCCTTAGAAAGAAGCCCCTCTTTACAATATATAGGAAGAATGAGAGAGGGAGAGAGAGGAAAGTCAGATCTACCCCAACCACTTCTAGGTCACATTTAGTTTATCTCATTATGGTGGTAGGTGAGAACCTGGCAAAATGGCGGGATCTAACAGCGAAAAGCAGCGAGTTATGCATTGTATTAAAGTTGATCAAAGTCGTTTATCACAAACGTCACTTACGTCTATTACCACACGTCAGAGACGTTTCTTGATTTTATCTCTCTAAACTAAACCAAAATGCAATATTGACCCCAGAATCGTGTAGAGAATTTTGTCAGCTTTCCATTGATATAAAGAACGTGAAAATCCGAGCTCTGGATCGAAAGATATGGCGATCTGAAGATTTAGGGCAAAAATAGGCCAAAACGGATTTTGAATTTTTTCCCGCGCTCTGCCACTTGGATGACACGTGTTGGGCTCTGATTGGATGAGAAATTCTCTCTCTTGACCTTTCCGCGGGTTTTCCTTTAAAAATTTTGACTTTTTATAACTTTGGAAAATTTTCCATTTTTTCCCCGCGCCCCGCCACTGGGACACATGGCGTGATCTGGTTGGAGGACGGGGCGGGGTCATCCTTGTCTTTTAAATTTTGGGCCCAAGACTTTTGTCAAATTTTCCTAAGTCTTTCCCTGGCTCCAAACTCCCCCGCCTTAGGACACGTGTCCTGTGTCTATTAGCTCGGGCCGACCCTTCAAACCTTGTCCTTTGAAATTTTTGGCCAAAAACACTTAGCCAATTTCCATTGCGCTTCCCCTTGTGACACGTGGTGTTTCCTGATTCATCTACGGGCCTCCCGGATTTTCGCGTCCCACGCATCCCTTTGGCTCGGATGTCCCAAACTATCTGGGACAAATTTCTCCAAACCGCTCGATTCGGGCTTCTTTGTCCCTCTTTGCGGTGAAGACATGTGGCGTGATTTGATTGGCTCTTGGCTTTCTCGGCTTTTCACGTCCATGCGTACTTTCAGCTGGATGTCCTGCACGAAAGTTCCCTGCTTTGATCGATTCGGGTGGTTCGCGTCCTCCGCGTACTCTTGTCCCCTAATCGTCTCGGACTGCTGGGACAAATCTCTCGAACCGCCGAAATGTCTTGTTGTTTGCTCTCGGTCGCTTCACCTTTTCGCGTCCTTCGCGTCCTTTGCGTACTCACGGCCCAATGTCCCTGCTCGCCCGTGATTAGTCAATTTTTTCACCTTCGGCCGGTTTGCCCTTTCGCGTCCCGCGCGTCCCCACGGCTCGGATGTCTTTTTGCTGCGCGGACCGTCTGGTGGTTTTTAGGCCGATTCGGGCCTCGACGTCCCAACTATCCCAAGTGCTGCCTTAGCCGATTTTCTTCATTTTTGGCACCAAGCTTGGCTTTTTGCAACTTTTTCACATACTTTTAAAACGCTGGGTTTTTTCTTGGACGGGAGGGTTAGAAAGAAACCGAGGGGACCCCAAAACACAATTTTTGCCTTGAATCATTCTAATGCTGGGACCTCTATAATCTGATGCATGTTATCAAAATTACCCTTGGGGTGAATTTTGGATAATGATAAATTTTCCCCACCTTGTGTGGATGAGTGTATAAATGTTGTAATGTGAAGTTGTTGCATTGTAAATGGAAGTTGTATTTGAATTGAGAAATGTACAAGAAGAATTATACTTTCTCTGTTTTTGGTTTGGAAAGAAAATGTAAATGATATTCCATACTCTGTATTTTGTAATTTGAAACCAAATCAAATGGGAAAAGTGATAAGTTGTAAAATTGTATTGAGGATCAATGAAAGAATGCATTCCCTTCTCCAAAGTGTATTGCACATCTGATTTTGAATTATTGTTGAAATTTGATTCTTTGTTTGAAAAGAAAAGAAAGAAAGAATGTGTGGGAAAGAAAGGCAGTGTGATATGCTTGTAAATTGTATATTGAAATTGAAATCGAGATGCATTTCTATGTAGAATTGAATAGATGATCTAATAAGCATTGTATTTGACTAAGTTAGAATCATATGTACATTCAAAAGAAAAATTGATAAACAATTTAAAAGGAAACAAATCACTGTTTTGAACTCCTTCTTCTGGAAATTTACATTTTATAAAAAAGAGCACTTCGACCTTATACCAAATAATAAGTTATAAACAATGAAATTTATACCTATTATTACCTAAGGAACTCAAATTCATTGTAATAATCAAGAATGAATCTCTAAAACTTAATGAATTCCATTTGGGGGCTTCAGATAACTGCTTTTTTCCCATCATGTCAAAAACACAACCTTGACCAAATTGGAAAAATCAACTTCCCTAAAACACTCTAAACTCTCCCTAGACTGATCCTCCATGCTCGGTTGACATGTTGATTGAAGGAGAAGTTCTAAATTGATCAAATTGAAAAGTTGAAATCTTCCAGTTCACAAATTAAAAGCCTACATATTTTTTTTTTCATTAAATTGACCTAGTAAACTTCATTAATTTCCAAAATTGATAACTCTTGTGTGAAGAGGGCATCAAGAGCTTTCTGAAAATTCCTTGTTTTACCAAATTTGACATCCTATCAAAAGTTATGGCCACTTGAAATTTTACTTCAAAATGACATTAAAATAAAAATTAAAAAAATAATAAATAATAAATCTAATCATTAGTTAGAAAAATTCAAATTTTGACTTTGGAAAAATTTCTGAAAAGATCTGTGGCCCCCGCCAACCCGCAACCAATCAAGGCCTACCATGTGGCACCCTGGGAGGGGCAGAGCGATTTTAAAGCTTATCTTTTGAAAATTTGGTCTTAGGAATTTTTTTCCCATTTTACCCTGCCAACCCGCCGGTCCACAGCCAATCACATGCTACCACGTGGCACGGAGGAGGGTGGACCGAATTTGAAAATCTATGTTTTTTAAAAATTTTGCTTGGGAAAAATTTTCATTTTCCCTCCGCCGGCCTACAAAGAAATCGAGTGTGCCACGTGTCCTCTTATGGCTACAGCGGAGGCATGGCTCTCTTTTAAACTCTACCCTTTAATTTTTTTTGTGAAAATTTTATGTTTTGGCCCCACTGGTCCGTAGCCAATGAAAATGTGCCACGTGGCACTCTGGGGTGGCGGTGGGAAGGGTGAAAGCCCCTTGACCTTTTGGTTTTATTTTTGGCGTTTGGGGAAAAGTCTTAACTTCTTCCCGACCCGATTCCACACCTTTCCTTCCGGATCTGTCCCTTAGCGAGTGCACTGAGTAACCGCGCACTTCTTTTCCCCTTTTCTACTTTTCATTGGCGTAAAGCACTAAAACACCCCGCCGCTCCGCTAATTTTTCCTTTTCCTCTTTAGCTTAACGTGGGATCGACACGTGTCCTCCTGGGGCCCACGGGGGCACGAAGTGCGCTTTGCCTTTGAGACTACGTTTGAGAAATTTCTCAATATCGCCCCGTGACCCCTGAGACCACCCTAGGAGATTTTCCCTCCTCTTGCCATGTGTCCCTCTAGGGAAATTTTACCCTAGGAACTCCGCTCACTCATAACTTGAGTGTTGTAAGGAGTTAGAAGGACTTCTTTATATCACCAGGAAAGGTGAGAAAATTTCCTATCCATTGGGAAAGGTTTAGAGATATTTTGGAAGTGTTTAACAAGAGAAAAATATAGTTGAAGTTATGATCCTGTTAGAAAGGTATGGGGGTAAACTACTCCCTGAACATAACTGAAGCATGTAACCCTAAAATTGGAACCTTGTGAACTTAATATTAGTAAATAAAGGAAATTTGTGTTTTTGTAAATAGGTTTTGTTTTGGAACCTACCAATGGTAGACTAATGCTTTGCTGACTTGGTTGTAAGTACTTCTAATAAAAAAAAATCATTCCATAATTTTCTAGCTAACCCTAGGTTATTTCTTTGTTCTCAAGTGGTTGTATAAACCAACACTACAAACCGTGTAAACACAGTTCAAATTTTTTTCATTTTTACGGTGCTCCTCATGATCATTCTAGATCATCTTTATTTCCCATGGTGTATATCTATGCTCGAGGAAATCATTTACCCTTTCACAATATAACTTTTCTTAGGGCACACTTGGATTTTACATTTTAATCCAATACATATCAAACTTCAATGGGATTTGACAAGAGTATCTTTTGGAGTATCTAAGTATCACTCCACTCTTTGACCTGATCCAATCCTCTCGTGTTTTAATCTATCACTCAAGGGGCATTCAAATATGTCTAGTTCTTCAATGTGGAACACATTCAGAGTGTCATTAGACATTGTTTTTGCACATTATGATTGTACTGTTGTAGTTTGTCAACATTATGACAATGCTTTTTCTTCTTTCAATTTGTTATTTTTTTGTACTTTATTTACCTTTGTTGTAGAAAAATTGCAAGAAAATTTATTTGCATCTTAGTTCACATATAACTTTGGTGTGGTTCCTTCCTGTTCATATTGGGTTTGTTTGCAATGCTTGTTTCGTGTTTTCTTATTGCTTGCATGTGTTTTGTTTTCCTCCTAGTTTATTTAAGCCATGGAATGTTTTCCTTTTTCCATTTTCTCTATATTCATATTTGTTTGCATTAGTATTTCCTACTTTTCAAAAATTGCAAAAATCTAAAAAATCAAATATTTAAAAAATCCAAAAAAATAACAAAACTTTCGAACAAACATTCACTTATCACAAAAATCCTACAATTGGAAATCCCTTGAAGTGAATGTTTCAACCTTTCAACACAATCTCGATAAATTCATACCTTTATCTACTACCCTAGTGATAGTTCTAATCTTACAGACTATCACTTTCTTCCCTTTGCAAGATATGTTATCTTTTCTTGGGGCAAGTCACAAAATTATTTTTCCTTCACGCTATAACTTCACTTGGGGAAATTTCTCTTCAATCATTTACACAACAGATCCAACAAGAGTGTCATAAGGAGTTGTTTTAAATCCACTCTTCCATTCTATTCCTATTCCCACTTGGGAGCATTTTCATCTACTTAATTCATTGTGGGACACATTAGGGGCATAATCGATTGTCTTCTTTTTGACTTTATGTTGCATTACGATGTTTACTTTTTGGACCACTTGTAAGTAATGTGATTACATATTTGTTCCTTTATAACCCCGATGCATGCACCAACTTTGTATATGGGGTCAATTTCCTTTTAATTTTTAATTTTTTATGTATGTTTATTTATGTGCATACGGGTTAACCATCTTGATTCTTTCATAATAATGGTGACAAGTCTATTATGCAACAAAAAAATAAGTTTTCTCTAAAATTATTCTCCAAATGACGCTCATGCTACGATTCTTCTTCCTATTGAGCGACCATTTACCGCTTCTTGCGTCATCCACCCATTTGAGGGGGCATTCCTCTCTTGTTCTACTTCTTTAGGGTATCATAATGCTTTTTTATGCTCTTTTCTCTACACACGTCTAATATATTTAAAGCACTATTAATTCACAATAGCACTTTAAAGAGGGGAAAATGTAGACACCCTAAATTACACACTTGTTCCCAATGCTATCCCAATATATCCTGTTATTCACCCATTTGTGATTAATTGATTAAATTGATTAAATCATACACATTGTACTCCTTTGGATTAATTAAATTAATCCCTAGTACCCCTTTAGCTAATTTAATTATCATTTATTAATTAAATGATTAATTAATTAATTAGTGTGCACATCCTAGTCAACTGCCACTCAGATTCTCAATCAACAACCACTTGGACTCCACATCCTCATCCTAGTCAACTACACTTCTAGAATCCTAGAAAGGTGGGGGCGATTAAATTTGCTTTGGCACAAATACCTTCTCGGATGCAACTTTTGCAATTAATTTCATTACTACCCCTAAATGTCCCAAAATTATTACAACCTCCTCAAAATTTATTTTTAGCATGTGCATTCAACCCATTTCAACTAGTTTCTAACCACTTTTTCGTATAAAATACACGCTTACACTCTTACAAACCCTCTTAGATTTTATGTAAAAATCTTTCAATATTGTCTCTAATATTTACATATTGGAAGCAATAATCCAAGCTAAATCTATGTGTTCATAACATTGGTCAATCCACCTTTTGAGGTCACTCAAGAGCACCCAAAATCAGTTATTCACAAGGTTACACAACTTCAAATCTCACACAACCTTACTTGAGGTTTCTTAGAAAGCTACAAGAGGTTTGCATTGTTTTGTGTATCTTCCATTTTAGTTTAGTTTTTCACAAAGATACAATATGTGTTTATGTAAATGACTATTCAAAATATTTTTTTCTCAACTGACCTAAAATTAACATTTAGGAAAACCAATTCAACGCATGCATTTGAAAATATGACCATTGTAAGTCCAATGGATGAGTTCATAACATACAAATAGGTTTTTGGATGAACCTCTCCTTGGATCATGACTATGTCTAGGCTGAAATTGGAATCAATTCCAAGAAATGAGCTAGTTTAGAGATATATTCTTTAAAATATGCATAGTGTTTCCCAAGACCTAAGTTTGAGAAGTAGAGATTACCTAATAGACTTAGGGTAGGGGATAAAGTGGGAGTATTTAAATTGTTCGATAAATAAGTAAATGGGATAATGTTTGAATAAATTCTAGAGGGATATTAGTGTCACGTGACCATGTTATGTTTTTAGTCGCATAAATTTTGAAACTTATCCTTAAGAAATGAGAAGTTCGGATGCATCTTTACACTATGACTTGTGCAAAATTTTAAAGACTAATTGACCTCTCCATCTCTCTCTCTCTCTTGCATGAATTTATTTACTACACACATTACTCAATTGTTCATATACCTCAATTTCATTTATCCAAAGCAAAGATACTACTCCTAAACATCTCACCTGAATATTTCTTAGACATCATGAAATGTCTATATATGAGTTCCCCATAGTCAAATCATATGTCATAAAAAGACAATGATTAATTAGGCCCAAAAATGTAGAAGGGTTTTAAAAAATCTATGAGGACAAATATCAGGCCTAAAAATAGAAAGAATGGACTATGATATGAAAACCTAAGGGAAATGATGGAAATATAGGTTTCATGTTAATTAAATAAGTGTATTTACCAAAATGTAATATCAAAACTAGGATTTTACCTATTAATTATATATATATATATATATATATATACTTGTGTTAGTTATGACATTTGAATCAAAATTAGAAAAAACATACAATAAATATGAGGATCTTGTATACACCTAATTTTTCAATTTTTCATCTTCCGTACACCAGAATGACAATTTCCTTTGTGCGAGATAAGGGTCACTACTTTGTATTTATTTCTAGAGTAGGTGCCTTAAGGGGATTTATGAGAATGGGGAATGATTATTCACATAACCATTATGGGTTAGAGACAATACACAAAGAGAGTGTTATTATTGGGTCTTGGCCTTACTTCTCCTTGAACTAGGTATCCTTGTCCTCTTAGGTTATATACACATCACATTCATGACTTCTTGCTTGAATCTCATCATTCAACACCTTATTCATCTTGATTTAACAAAAATAGAATATGATTAACCCTAATGAGAGAGTAACTAAATGTAAACTATGATATACAACTACTAAGTACAATGCAATGCAAGAAATAAGCAAGTAAAAATGAAACCCTAAGCACAAGAGACGACCTATCTAACTTTCTTCCTACGACATCCCTTTTGTCATTTTTCCTCTTGTAAACCATTTAAACAAGCTATAATAGCTTCATTCTAACTACATTAGCTTCTTACTTTCTTCCAGTCCACTTCTACCACCTTCCTGGCCTATCAATCCATTCCATTGGATTGATCTGACCCTTCAAAACTCTCTCCAAACCCTAATCACCTCCTAAACATGTTTAATTAAGCTTAAACATGGTTTGTCACTCCCTAAACCTAGTCAAAGTAAGCTTTGACTTGCTAAAAGTGTTTTTTGGAATTTAGTGTTTGTCCCACATGCACTCAAGTTTCCCATTTTCCCAAATGGAAAACTATATATAGGGCTAGACCCCCTCTCTCATTTTCAAGAATTCCTCCCTTCTTCCTAAGCATAGATTATAGAATTTTGCATCTAGGTTCTAGATTTCATTTCTAGTTTAGATATTGAGCTATTTACTTCATTTTTTGTATTGCTAATCCAATTTATAGGGTAAAGAGAAGAACCATTGGCTCAAAAACCTATAATGGGGAGATCTCTTTCTCTTAATCACTAAAATTGATTGCTTAGGGCTTACTAGGTTCATTATTTTAAGCTTTCAAAGAATAGAGGTAGTTTTAATTAGCTTAAATTTGAGTGTTTACTTCATAATGTATGCTAGTTAGAAAATCTTGCTCATTTCTTATCGGATGGTCCACTGATTTGTTGCTTGAAGCCTTTGGGGATTCTTTAGGAATTCTTACCCCAAAATTCATGGCTTTCACAACTTTTCTTTGAACACATTTGGCACCCGTGGGACTCTTATGTCCATCCTCCATTAATGGAGGTCATTTAGGTTTTTCAAAGTTATTTTTCAAGTTTTTAGTTTAAATCACTTGTTATTTCCTCATTTCTATTTTAAACCTTGGATTAATGAACTCTATTTACATGCATTTGTGGGTTTAACATAGAAATAGGAAGCTTTGACTAACCAATAACCTGTTTGCTCTTAAAATTTTGAAAATCCATGTTTTTTTGTTTTTTTCACAGGCACGCGTAGGTGTTTTAAGGTGACGCGTACACGTTGATATACACGTCTCCATCGGAAAGGCCACGTACCCATCAGGGTGTCCTCTGTGTTTATAAAATTTTTCTCTCTGCAGGGACGCGTCCACGTCTCCATTGGTCTATCCGCTCTCTGTCTCTCTGGACATGCGTCTATGTAATTAATATCACTGTGTAAAAATTTTACAGACTTCTTTTTACTTGGGCCGCGTATCCATCGGTAGGAGCGCACCGCGTTGAAACCCTAGCGTACCTATTGGATTAGGGCACGTAGGTGTTGGTGACTATTTTGATCTTAATAGACCCACGTAGGTGTTGGTATAGGCACGTACCCGTTGGTTGGGGCGCGTACATGTCGGTTTTGGGCGCGCAGTGTTACTATCAAAATTAAAAAATTTTTTTTAATCTTTTTTAACTATTTCTCGACATTTTTGATGCAGGTTTCTAAAGGTTGACAGGTTTAAAAATAGGGTTATCTCCTTAAAATTTCAGTTTGCATGATTAAGTGTTTTTCATTCCTTAGCTTAAATTAGGATTTGTGAAATGTGTATGCTCTCTCCTCACGCTTTCCAAAGTGATCTTGGAGATCAAAAGCACTTGCACAAAATCTATTTTACATGTTAAAAACACTTGCTCTTTAAAGGATAAAGTAACATTTTTATGTGCTTTTAGTAGGATTTCCACTTTGCGTATGCTCTTCCTTCGCGCCTTTGGGTGATCTTAGGAATCAAAAGCAAGTGTGAGTTCTCTTTTACCTCAATCAGCAAACGAGAAAACTACTAACCAACTTGTTGTCTATAAGACCTAACGTTGGTCAAAGAAAGGTGTTAAGAATGAAGTGAAAACTTCTAATACACGTGTGTTTGCAGATTGCCAAATGGTGTGCCACTTTTGAAACCACATTAAGATTAAAAAGAAGAAAAAAACACACCATATTCAACACACTATGTATTGCAGGTTTCGGAAAAGGGTAAGTCCCTCTCCGCTTAACTGGAACGTAACCCCTTTGGCATAACGCCTTAAGCTATAACAATGGGGGTGGTTCAGGAACCCCAAAGTAGTCCACCGCTGAGTAACCTCGTGGATGAAATGGGAAGCGCCTCGCTTAACCTACTTGACTAGTAATTCCTTGTGAGATAGCGTTACAAGTTGTCCTATGTGATTCCTTTAAAAGTACATGATGGATGCATTCATTGCCCACCGTGTTGAAGGGGGAAAGCAAAGTCGAGATACTCCCAAACTAGTCATTGTGACTTTTTGGGTAAATCACGCCTCGCTCTGGATAACCTTGTAACACCTAGTTGAGAGAACTTATTAAGGAAACCATTTTGTCTGGAGGCCAACTTTACTAGTCCATTGCATGTTTTACCATCACAAAGTGATAACTTGTTTGGATTCAACATCGTGTTTTTCGAAACATGGTAACGAACTCATCCCAAGTTTGATCTGAGTGTCTTTCATCATGAATCTAGACAAGCGTATTACTTAGCTTAGCTTCCTTCTCATTTTTAAATGAGGTGAAGCTCTGCCCAAAGTGAAACTAAGTCTATTTTCACATATTCTTGATCTACACCCATGCGTTCGTACTTTCCACGTTGGAAGTCAAACAGAGGCATACTTTACGTGTCGTGTCAGAGATAGTGCTAGCTACTTTTTTGTACGTTTACACTCATCCATGTTTGTGGCTGGGGTGTTAAATGACTAAAGTAGTGGGTACATTTTCATGTCTTTGGCAGTCCTACGATCTTGACTTCAGGATCTTCATCATTGTTATGGGTCGGTTTTGTCATTTTGTCTCTCCCCTAGTTTTTTCAACTTTTGCTTGCATTTTAGTCATTTAGTATTGGCATTTACATTGTCTCCCATTCTTTGGGCACGTAGTATAAATCCCTCTATTACGTGGTTATGCTGCTCGCATCATCACAGCAAACTTCTTGTTATACCTTCTACTTGATTTTAGTTTTGACGTCATCTAGGTTTTTTTGATGAGTGTTGATAACGCATTATATATATCGTCATGATGTTGTCTTGATATCGACACCTTGCTTGCTTGGTTGAGATATCTTGACAGCATGTTGTTACGTTGTATCTAATTGTGACTTCCACTTTTCAATACACTTGGCTTGTTGTCAGTACTTGAGTCAGTTCTAGGTATACCTTGTTAGAGGACTTTGTCAGTATTGTGCTGATATTCAAGCCTTGTTAGATTTCTAACTTTGGCCCACATATCTGGTACAACATTGTCATTCATCTTGGTCTTTTAAGTATAGATTTGACATAACACAACTTAGGTAAGTGATACATTTTCATCTATCCATATCGGTATCCTTTGAAAACTAGTAAACATAGTGTTGCATCTGAGTAGTGTCGGCTAGTAATGCCTAGACTTTTCAAAATGGCAACAAAATCTAGTGAGCTTAATGCAGGAGCTAATCCTTTCGATGATTTCCCCTTTAGTGGGAACAATTTAGGACCGCTCTTCTCTCAAGTCAAAGATACGGAGACGTTAATCGATCATAGTGGAGGAGAGTCGGACTCTTGGGAGAACAACAAAGGTTAGACCTAAACAGATTTGATGAGCTCTTATATTATAACAAAGATCAAGTACTCATGAGAGTCTTGGCGTTAGGAGCTAAACTTCCACATGAGCGTGAAGAAGAAACAAAGGTCATTGACCCTAACTTAGGAGAGTGAAGATTCATCTTAGACATAGATAATCCTTTCGATGTGGGATATGCATCCACTTCTGGGCAACATAAGGCCGTTGTTGAAGGTGAAACATCACGTAAACCTCACTTTAAGGCTTCACGTAAAGTAAAAACTGAGTGGAAGGCCTCCCCTCCTCCAAAATTGATGAAGAAGAGGATCCCCTGGTTGAGGAGGAGACCCTCCAAAAATAGATCTTGAAGTTGAGTCAGAAATTAGCGAACCTAGGCGCTTCAAAAAGAAACATAGGTAAAGACAAAGACAAAAATAAACTTAACGAGTTTCAATTTGATCCGCATACAGACTATACCTTTAAAGCAACTCAAGGCTCAAAGGTCAATATCACCTACTAAGGAGCAACTCATTCAGGATGAATTGAAATCTATGAAAGATATGCTCACAACATTACAACAGGGAAATATAGGCCAAAACAGAAAGTATCTCTACGAAGAACTATGTCCTTATCCCTTCGATAAAGACATGCTATTGCAGCCCTTTCCTAAACATTTCACTATCCCAAAGCTTGACAAGTACAAAGGAAAAGGTGATCCCCGTGATCACATCAAAGACTTTTACATGGCTTGTCAAGAGGTCACCTACAATGATAATTTTCTAATACGACTCTTTCCCCGTAGTTTGGGAGCTTTGGTGATTGAATGGTTCTGTAGCATACCTAAAGGATCTATAACAATGTGGCCGACACTACTAAGAAAAATTTGTGTGGCACTATTCTTTCAATATTGAAAATGATATCACGATGAATGACCTTTGCAATGCAAAGCAAAAACCTAATGAGACCTTTGCGGGTTTCTTACAATGATGGAGAGCGTTGGCTAGTCGCTTCCCTTGTGCTTTACCTGAAAAACAATTAGTGAGCATTTTTGTTCCTAATTTAAACTCGGAGATAGCCTTCCATCTTCAGATGCATTGTGGATCTAACTTCGAGGAAGTTATAGAGAAAGGTAGCCAAATTGAAAAGGCTCTTATTACCAAAGGAACACTTAAACCCTTTGTCAAAACAAACATGAGGCCAAATCTGTAGACAAACCTAAGTTCTTTAATAAGAACAAGCACGTCATCGGTGATGGAATTACTGACTCCAAAAGAGTCCAAGCTATGCAGACAGGTCCACTTTTGAAGCTTTCACAAGGACCTCATCCCAAGGCACCTACAAAATGTACGTTCACAATGTTGAGCGAACCCCTGACTGCTATATTAAAACAATTAGATGATGTTAAAATGGTAGAATATCCAAGTACCACAGTACCATTCCCAGAAAATGCTCCAAAACCTGGTTGGTATAAAGACCATGAATACTGTGACTTCCATCGTGTCAAAGGACACAAAACAGATAGATGTCTATGGCTGAGACACTTCATACAAGACCTCATTGAAGAGGGCAAGATTTCCGTAGAATCACCTCCTGATTCAGGACAGGGTCCTAATGAAAAAATGGGCATATACAAAGAACCTTTTCCCAATCACATGGATAAAAAGAAAAGGAAACCAGATCATGAGCAGGCCTCTAATGACTATCGCACTACTGCGTATGTTTACCCTAGTGATGACAGTCCATTCGACTCCCTTATAGGTTGCATCCGTTCACCTGATGAACGAGTAAACACAATCCGAATTCTGAAAAGAGTTGTGTAGTTGGAACGTGACGCACGCGCTCGCTTAATCATACCTGATCCAATACCAACTACCCAAAGCCAATATAATTTACTAGACCAGCTAGAGAAAACACCAGCTAAAATATCCATTTTAGACCTTCTTAAAATCTCTACTGCTCACAAGGATATATTGTACAAAACATTACAGAATTCTGGAGTCTCTACTGAGGTAGATCCCGCACACTTGCAAGCTATGGTTGCCCACCTTGAACCCGCTGATCATATCACTTTTGATCGCAATGCTATCCCGCGTAACAACCCTGAGCATAATTTTCCTCTCTATTTAGAAGTGGTGGTTACCCGTCGTAAGATTAAAAGAGTGCTTGTGGATGGGGGATCTGGTCTAAACATATGCACATTGAAGCTGGTCAGGTAGCTAGGCCTTTCAGAAATGGATCTGGGAGCTAAGACCATCACCATCACAACAGTATGATAATGAGGAGAGAGAATCATAGGTACTATTATAGTGCCCATGGAAGTAGGTCCAACCTGTCATGATACGACCTTCCATGTCCTAGATTTAGATCTCCCATATAACATGCTCTTGGGGTGTCCATGGATTCATGCCATGCAGGCTATCCCTTCGACATTTCATCAGTGTATCAAGTTGTGCCATGAAGGGCATATAGTCACTATCTCGGGTGATCCTGAGCCATTCACTCACTATTGTCGGCATTGCATAGTTTCTCTCGTGCAGCCTATGAGTGCCCTTCGTGGATGTTGTCATCCCTCTTAAAATGGAAGCTATGAAGAATCGGGTGGACTCAGAATCGCTCACACCTTATAATCAGGACTTCCCTTCTTTGGTCAATCCTTTTACATCTTGGGAGGCTACATCAGCAAAATATGGCCCAGGAGAGCCATTTACTCTTGAACAAGCATTATTAATTTCAGACTTATCAGTGTCACCTAGGACATGGGGTAAGCCCTATTTTCAGTTCAAAAGTACATGAGAACCATGTTCAGAACCATTGGATAAATTTGTTCATAGTGGCCTCCTGTCTGAAGAAAAGATGTTGGAGGATCCCATTAGTAAGGTGCCAGAAGGAACCATGGCCTCATGCCATCAAGCGCCTCAGTATATTAAAGGACACCGCATGATGTTTGTCATGGGTTATAAAGGATACGGATGTGGAGCCAACGCACAAGGCCATCTAGAACCTATTCCTACTCGCCATTTCAAATCTGACAAGCATGGTCTTGGGTTAAAATCCCAGGATGCTCAACCCGTCGAGGTTGATGCTACCTTTTCTGAATGCGAGGATGTTTCGTATAATGCGGATAGTGATACAAGTTCCCAATGTAGCCTCTACGAAGATTTGGCTTCCACGAACCTATTCCCGAGAGTCATCCATCCTTACCCTATCTGAATCCATCCCTTCAACCGATTATCAAGTCACCCTAGTTTATCCTGAACTTGTAGATTGGGACCAACAACTTTACGTACCACTTGATATCTTCGAGAATGATGAAGCATTCATGGAATTCATGGGACTCAGGGATTTTCTTCCTACTGGGGACCACAAGAAAGGATTCCAAATTTAGTTAAACACATGTGCATACTTTGGAGAAGAGGTAGAGATGTGTGGCCGCTTGGGTAAGAATGTTGTGAATAAAAGTAAAAATACTTCAGAGCAGCCTAGTACAAAGAATAAATGGAAATCTCACAGTGACAAACTCTTTGAAACACTTATAGAAGAACAAAATGAAAAGCACGTGGATAAAATAACTTATCCATTTGAAGATGATAAAGAGCTACCTCAGGAGGTTGATCTCACCCTCCCTCCTGATCCTACCAGAATGGAGGACGCATCTAAGATGCTCATTGAGGAAACCATCAGTGTTAACATTGGTTCAGATGATTTACCAGGATGATCAAGTTGGGGGCTTCGCTCTCAGCTCAGGAACAGAAAACCTTTGTGGAACTCTTAAGAGAATACATTGATATTTTTGCATGGACATATTCAGATATGCCCGGCTTGGATCCAACACTAGTTGTGCACAACCTTGTTGTGCACCCAGACACCAAGCCCATTAAACAGAAACTGAGGAAGATGCATCCTACAGTTGCACTTCTTGTCAAAGAAGAATTGGAGAAACTCTTGGCTGCAGATTTTATCAAACCTATTGATTACTCAGATTGGATCTCCAATATAGTTCCAGTACAAAAGAAACCCGTTGGCATTAGGATCTGTACTGACTTCCGTGACATCAATAAAGCATGTCCTAAAGATGATTTTCCTTTTCCAAACATAGATATGATCATAGACTCTACTGCATTGGCTATGAGATGCTATCCTTAATGGATGGCTTCTTGGGGTATAATCAGATAAGGATCGCAGAAGAGGATCACACAAAACTACCTTCATCACTCCATGGGGAACCTTTTGTTACAAAGTCATGCCGTTCGGACTCAAAAATGCCGGGGCTACTTATCAGCGTGCTATGACTATCATTTTTCATGATATGATGAATGATATTATGGAGGACTATGTGGATGACATATTAGCTAAATCAAAGAGTAGAGAAGAGCACCCAGAAGTGCTTAGATGTATCTTTCAGCGCCTCAGGGACTACAAGGTTCATCTTAATCCTAAGAAGTGCGTCTTCGGTGTATTATCAGGAAAACTCTTGGGATTTATAGTATCACAGAGAGGGATAGAAGTGGATCCCACCAAGGTCACTGCTATTATGGACATGCCTCCACCCACCACTCTTAAACAACTCAGAAGTCTGCAAGGAAAGATCCAGGCTATTCACCATTTTATTTCTCAGCTTGGATAAATGTCATCCATTTACACATCTTTTGAAGAAAGATGTTGCTTTCAAGTGGGGGCCCGAATGTCAGAAGGCATTTGCTCTGCTCAAGCAAGTACCTTGTAAATCCACCTGTGTTGATGCCCCCTACTCCTGGAGAGCCTCTCCTTTTATATATTTCTACTACCCAATTCGCTATTGGTGCACTGCTTGCCCAATACGACCTTGGCCATAAGGAGAGAGTTGTTTATTACCTTAGCCATACATTGATTGCCTATGAATTGAACTATCCACAGATTGAAAAGGCCTACTTGGTAGTCATCTTTACATTTCAGAAACTCCACCATTACCTCCTTAACAATAAAACTAAACTTATTTCCAAGGTTGACCCTCTTAAGTACCTCTTATCCAAACCCGCCTTAACAGGCCGAATGGCTAATTGGATCATTCTTTTGAGTGAATTTGAGATAGAGTTTGTAAATCAGAAGTCCTTAAAAGGATAGGTATTGGCAGATCAGTTGGTAGAAGCACCTTTACTAGGAACAGAGCCTTTGTGTCTGGATCTCCCAGACGCATCTATGATGTATATCGAAGAATCCACATGGAATGGCAGGTCCATTTCGATGGATCATTTACTTTTCATGGATCAGGAGCAGGAGTGGTGCTTATTACTCCCACATGAGATATTATACCAAGGGCATTCCGGTTGGGGTTTCCTTGTACCAATAACATTGCAGAGTATGAGGCACTCATTGCTGGCCTCAAGCTAGCTATCACTTGGAACATCAAACAGCTGCGAGTTGTTGGAGATTCTCAGCTCATCATTAAGTAGGTCAATGATGAATACAAGGTTAAAGATGAAAAACTTATTCCCTATAAGAAGATGGTTGAAACCCTGAAGGAATATTTTTCACATGTCATATTTGAACAAAAACCTAGATCTCATAATAGATCTACATGGATGCCATGGCTACCATCGGCTCTCTCTTGCGCATCCCGCTGAAGAGAGTAAGATGCCTTTCTTTGTGGAACACTTACAGATGCCGGCATATGATATGCCTGAATCCTATTTAGCATGTGAGGTTGTTGGTCCCCTATCCCCATGGTATGACCCTATTTACCAATACCTACAAGATGGAACCTTCCCACCTGACATTACCCATTCAGAGAAAAAATCCCTTATCGCCGCATTGCCCATTATACCCTCCTAGGAGGCACCCTTTATCATCGTGGCTATGATGGGAACTTGCTTCATTGTCTAAATGTTACTGATTTGGTTCACGTGATTAAAGAGGTACATAGTGGTATCTGTGGGGCACACACTAGTGGCATGGTGCTAGCTAAGAAACTGTTGAGAGTAGGCTACTATTGGCCTACCATGGAATCGATTGCTGCAACTTTGTGAAGAAATGTGAACTTTGTCAAAAGTACGGTAATCTCATACATGCACCAGCACAGGCTTTGCAGCCTATTGCAATGCCTTGGCCTTTTTCAAAGTGGGGTTTAGATCTCATAGGGAAGCTCCACCCTTCTTCATCAGATGGTCATACACACATCATAACTACCACCGAGTATTTCACTAAATGGGTGGAGGTTGTTCCTCTTACCTATGTCACCGGTGTGCAAATATCCAAGTTTATCATGAACCATCTTATATGCCGTTATGGTATCCCCTCGGCCATTGTCACTGACAATGGTAAATCTTTCAAAAACAAGATGGTAAAAGACTTGTGTCAATGCTTTCGTATCCAACTTAAATGGTCCACCCCCTATTACCCTCAAGGTAATGGGCAAGCAGAGGCTACAAACAAAACTCTTGTGTGCATTATGGAGAAAATGGTCAGTAAAACTGGTCGTAATTGGCACTTGCAAATCCATCCCGCCCTCTGGGCTTATCGAACCTCCATCCGCACCCCTACTGGTGTGACCCCGTATTCACTTGTCTATGGCACTGAAGCCATCATACCTTTGGAAGTGGAGCTTCCCTCCCTGAGAATATCTCTCAGGGACTACCTCGACAAAGATGAAGACTACAGAGTTGCTCGCCTGGCAGAGTTGGAACTGTTAGATGAACGGCGTATCAGAGCGCTTAATCACCTTAAAGTATATCAAAATAGAGTATCCAGAGGATACAAAAATGCATCATTCATAGGGAATTTGATGTAGGTGATCTCGTACTGAAAGAAAATCAGAAGAATACCACCAAAGATAGGGAAAAGAAAGGTAAATTTGAGGCCAATTGGCTCGGCCCCTATGTGGTGACCGCTAAATATGGATCAGGGGCATATAGACTTGCCTATTCAGATGGTGAAGAGCTTCCAGAGCCCATGAATGCCATTCACCTCAAGTGCTTCTATGCTTAGGCGTGGCTGGAATATTGAGATAAGAAACTAAAAAGTAGAAAACAAAGAAAAACAAGCAAAAAATTGAAAAATTGAGAAAAAAGTAAAGAAAAAATAGGTCGTCCTCGTGTGAAAACCATGCAATTGTGGCGCAGTGGGCATGTCCTTTTGTGAAAACTAGTTTTCGGTGCTCAAGGAAGGTTTCTCATACACAAGTCACTCTTGCGACAGGATGGGTAACTCTTGCCACTTGCTAAATTCCGTAGTACCCTGGCTAGGTCTAGGATCCGACCTCAAGCTCCCTTGCAGGACCTGTGATCTGGTTTACTTACGCTATATATGTGTGAAGGATGTGGCCTATTTGTATATTCCCACATCATGTTGGGGGCACATTCACATTCCACTTCATATACGCTAACATTGTGGCATTTGAACTTTGTATATTGGCATTGGGGGCATTCCACATTTCTTTAAAGCTTGTACATATTCAGAACATGACTTGAAAATCAAAAACATTTGGGGCATTCTAAACATCTGAAAATTTCTTTAAAGATGCTACATTCATTTCACAATGTCATTTTAGAACATGCCTTAGTCTTAAAAACTTAAAATACAAAAACATTAGAAAATATGTCAATGTTGTCCTGCAAAAACAAAGTGGTAGTTAGATTGCTTTTAGTTGTTGGTTTGTATAGTTTTGGTGTACTTAGCTTGTTGTGTTGTTCGTTCTTTGAATGATTCTTTTCTTACATTACGTTAGATCTTGTTAGGTTTAATTGTGTGTTGCATTGCATTGATTGTTAGGACTGTTATGCTTGTAAAGTAATTGTTGTATATTTCTTTGATTGCTATGTGCATCTATTGGAACTCATTTTTACTTGCTTGGATTAAAGTGTTAGATTAATCTTCATTTTTTGCATTGCATTGTGTTGCATGTGTGTGTTGGTTTAGTTTTGTTAACTTTTTCTTGTGTGTTTGTTTAGCACAGTTGTTTGTTATCACATCTATCATATATCATTTCATCACATTTATCACATCATTTACTACATCATATATACAAAAATGCTAAGTATTACATCATGCATGTATGCTAAGCTAATCATCACATATCGTATCATCAATGGGGGCAAGAGGGGTTGCGCATGATCACTAATCTATCCCCCCACACCAATATCATCTAGTATCATCCCAAAATACTAGCCATATGGAATCAAACATCTCATAAAGTAAAAAACACATGATATCAAATACACGAGTATATCATCACTATGAAAGAAAAACATGTACATCTCTACATCTGAACATATGTCACATACATAAAAAGAAAAAAGATACAACATGAACATCGGTGAAGCATTATGACCATGACAACATATCAATGCATGACAAGATATACAAGAAAGTGTCCATATGGTACATGTATAATAAAAATATCTGTGTCAAAGTCGGTATATACAAAATGCTCTGTCCATCTGCCATATAAAAGGGGCAGGGATCAGATACTAAGCCTGCATATACAAGAGGCATGGTGGTACATCAAAAAGTACCTACATCGATCAAAATCAAGCCTTCATCTAGAGGCATCCACAAAAGAATCTAAAGAATCTATACATAGTCAAAACCCACCTTCATAAGAGGCATATACATCAATACATACATATATATCATGGCATGAGTAGGAGACTCAGCTACAACTCTCACCCTCACCGGGGCTGCTGGGACCATGTCCTGGAGGATGGAATAATGGAGGTTGTGATGGGCCTGCCCCTGAAGAACCTGCCAACTATGAGGGAAGACCCTGTGTACCCCTCTCTGTGTGTACTGGTGTGTGTGGCCGTGGTCATTGTTTACTCGACTTGGCCGACCTCCGTGATCTAGAGCTTGTGTGGCTCACATCAAGCTGGGAAAAAGGTGTCACTCACTCTGCTGCTGGAACTACCCAGAAGTAGGTTGTCCTGTAATAAAGAGCCTCACATGTGGCCCTGATAGTGTCACGTATCAAATCATCATCTCCTGTGGCTAAGGCTGCCTGTAGGGTGGCATCACGCTCACCTATCAATCGACCTCTATCAGCATCAGCCTGCCTAGCAGCGGTGGCCTCTCGATCCCTCTCCAGTGTGACACTCTGTAACTCGACACGGGCCTGGTCTCTCTCCATCAGATAGGTCTGTCCCTCGGCCTGCACCTGATCATGTTGAACCATGATGTTGTGTAACTGGCTCTATACCTGGCCTAAGGCACCCACTAACTGAGCCTGCCCTGCGCTAACTATGTAATCTGACCCTGCCATATGGCCCTACCACTATCCTATAACTGAGACCTGGCCTGGTCTCTCTCGGCAGTCAACACCTGAACCTGTGCTCTGGCTTGATCTCTCTCTGCGGCCACCTGAAGTTGTACCACTATCACGGCCTGTAACTCTTTGCTTGTAGTGCAGCAAGTTATCCATCATCACCACCCCTGGGGCCTGAGGAGGTGGACCCTGCCATGGTAGAACCTGTTGTAATGGGACATATATGCCCACTGGAATGCCTACTGGAGGCAATGGACCAGCTGGGGCCTGGTGTGCCTGTCTAGGTATAGGCCTAGGACCCTGTGCCTGTGGCTGTGGGGCCCTACCTCTAACTCGATGCTGCACATCGGGGCCACCCTCGTCATCTGAATCATCATCATCAGTATCACCTCTAGCGCCATCGTCATCGCTAGGTAGCCCCACTAGGGGAGGCCTCACGCCTACCTCATATGCTGCCCTCGGAATAGTCAGCCTGTGTGGAATCACGCCATGATACCAGGGCACGTACTCTGTTGTGCACCCTAGATCTCACACCTACCTCAAAGGTACCCATGCAATAGGTATCACATGTGTAAAACTGGCCCAGGCTCTGTCAAAGGCTATCTATGGCCCCATGTCAAAATACTCACGCGTGCCCTCGCGCATACCACATATCGGGCCCCGAACATCCTGTGTGATGCCAAACTATCACTGACATCTATCAACCCTGTAAAACTCCCACATATAGCTGCGGCTACCCATGATAAAGTGCTCTCTACTAGCTATGGATAGCTCTCGGGCATCCTCTAGCCACTGGAAATGTTGGTATGGCCTCCATACCATGGCCCCCCTTGTAGGTCATCGAGCTCTCGATGATAGGGATAAGGATCACCCCTGTAGGGTGAACATCATCCCCGACTGGGACCCAACCCATGGTAGATGGCTCCTCTAGAGCCCGAACTCTCAGAATGCCTAAGGGGCACCCGATAGCAATGTGATCCCAGGCCCATATCATAAGGAGCCTGGCTGGGCCTACCATCTTCTGATGGTAGTAGGTGATAAGATGCAGATCCCAGTAAAGATGTGCCAGAATGCACTGGCCCCAGCAATAAGTCTCTCCCTGTATCAATCCAAGAATCACCCCGAGTAGTCCAAGTGGAAATGAGGAACCGGTCTTGTCAGGGAGTAAAACTCCACTGACAAAGGCCATCATGTAAACTACGACCCGATCTAACTCAAGATCCTCGATGCAGCGCGATAATCTCACCATCATCCCGTGACGAGGTATCGTCGGGACTCGAATAGCTATGTAATACATCCTCCAAAGACCGCCATATCACTCACATACTAGATGAGATGGGTTGGCCAATGATGGGAATGTGCATGATGCGCCAGACATCCTCCAAAGTAATGGTGATCTCCCTGTAGGTAGCCGGAAGCACTGGCTCTCATTATGCCATCTCTCTGCTATGGCCGTAAGAAGGCCGTGGTCCAATGTAATCTGGGGCATATCAGCCACATAGGCTAACCCTGTGACATAAAGGAGGATGTCTAATATCCTCCTATCCCCATCCTCAAACTACACCTCTATCATATCAAGATGGCCATATCTCTCCCATCGAAGTGCGGGTAATCTACGCTGCAAGATCAAAACAAGTGTTAGGCACTTATCTAATCTCTAGCTATCTTTCTAAGGAAACATAGTCCGTAGAGTCCTTAAAGCTTACTAACTCCCCTTTTTCTTCTAAAGTTCTTCTAATTATTCTCCTCTGCACTTTGCTATTTTATTGCTATAAGTGTGTTTCATTTTTTTCTTCCGGATGCATGCGCGCCCCTTTTCGATGCACATGCATCCTCCTCGATGCCTACGCACCCTAACCGACGCATACGCGCCCCATACCTTTTCCATTTTTTTTCTCATGTATGCCACGTAAGATGCCAACGTGCCCAAGTGTGATGCCTACGTGTCCCTCCCTCCGATGCGCACACATGCGTGTGCGCGCATCCGTTCCTGCTAAAAGTCAAACTTTTTCCCCTAGCGCCTACATGCTTGGTTTGATGTGCGCGCGTGCATCCCCATTTCCCCCTTTCGATGGACATGTGTGTGCGTACCCATTTTTCAATGAATACACGCCCATGTGTACCCACTTTTTCGATGCGTACGCGTACGTGTCCCCACATTTTGACACATGCACGTGCATGTGTCTTTTTCCCACCTACCTACCCTAGAAATGACCTACAAAGCATTAAATGCGTAATTTAAAAGAGAAAGGATAGACCACTCATGAAGGGTCCATCCGCATGGGGTCTCGCTGGTACTCTCGGATCGGTCTGCTCACCTCTGCCTCATCGGTAACCTCTCCATCGCACTCCAAGGCTCTCTCGCTGACACCTCGTGGTAAAAATTTGCAAGGGCTCTAGTACAAATGAATTGGTCGTGATTGTTTTTACCCCCCGGGTGGGTATATTAACTCATCGCGATGCCCCTAGGGCATGTTTTCTCCGCCGTGATCATTCTAATCTTCTTCTACCCACCGTGATAATTATTTTATTATTAAAATAATTATTTTTATTAATTTTCACACGCTGGGGCACTTTGTGCTACCCTGCGGACACTTCCTCTTAACCCGACATTGTTTACGAACCTTACAGGTGCATTTTCCTCTATTTTGATTCCTCTTTTTCATCTATCTACCTCCCGTCGTGAACAATAATTCTCTATAATAATTATTATCACCCTGTCTTTCTTTCCATGGGGATACCCTTTTGGCTCTTTTGTGGCCTCGCCTTCCCCATTCGCCTCTCGCGTGTACTTTTTAGAAGATCTTTGATCTTTTGAATTCTTCTGACCGATCAAAAAAATTTAAAAATTGTAAAATTGATTTAGAAATATCAAAAACAGTATAAAACTTTGAAAATGACCTAAAATCGGTAACCAACTCATTTTTTGGCTGAAATCTGTGTCTTTTGCATGGCACTCATCTTATATCCTATTGGCATTTTCACATGTTTTGAAACAATGACTTGCGAATCACCCTGATCTACAATCATTTACAAAAGACCATTGCTTACTTGTCTATACTCTGGGGCACTATTAGTTGCCTGGTACTGTTTCATCATGCACGTTGCTTTTTCATCGGACCCAAGTGTCCTCCGTCATTTCCCTTGCATGTGCATATTTCTTGGGGCATCATTCTTACCCTTGTCATTTATCAGAACATTTGGGACTTCAGCTTGATAACAAAATATTTGTGCAACCTTCTTGAACATTGTTGGTTTAAGTGTGTGTGACTGTACTTATTTCCCTGTTACATGAGTTTGTTTACTTCTCATATTGCGTTACATGTTTGTATGTTGCGCGGAGTTGGCATTTTAGCAATAGATAGTTGTTTTGTATCTTGGCTTTTCATGTCACTATACGCTTTTGTTGTATGCTCACATTTTTAATAAGGACCGATGAGGAGGTCTCTAAGCAAAATGATGATTTAAATAGTGGATACAATTGATTTGTGGATAGCTCAATATCTCTTTTCTTGTTTCTCATCCTCTTCTCTTCGCACTTTCCTTTTACCCCTAATCTTCCCTCTCATCGGGGCATCCTACCCCTTCCCCATTCTTCTATCTATATCTCACCTTTTTCGAGCGTCGATCGACTTCTTTCATCACCCCATCGACACTCGAGGGGGCATCCTTCATCCTATTAATTTTTCTTCTATCCCTTCAAAAATTTCTTCTCTTTTATATTTGTCTACTTTCTTCGAAGTGATGTAACTTACATCACCTCAAAGAGGGGAAAATGTAGACACCTGTAGTTTGGCCAATGCACTATTATAGACTAATATTGTGCTAGTTGTGCTTCTCCCTAGCAAACCGATGATACACCGCTGGTTTGACCTATCTAACTTTCTTCCTACGACATCCCTTTTGTCATTTTTCCTCTTGTAAACCATTTAAACAAGCTATAATAGCTTTGTTCTAACTACATTAGCTTCTTACTTTCTTCCAGTCCACTTCTACCACCTTCTTGGCCTATCAATCCATTCCATTGGATTGATCTGACCCTTCAAAACTCTCTCCAAACCCTAATCACCTCCTAAACATGTTTAATTAAGCTTAAACATGGTTTGTCACTCCCTAAACCTAGTCAAAGTAAGCTTTGACTTGCTAAAAGTGTTTTTTGGAATTTAGTGTTTGTCCCACATGCACTCAAGTTTCCCATTTTCCCAAATGGAAAACTATATATAGGGCTAGACCCCCTCTCTCATTTTCAAGAATTCCTCCCTTCTTCCTAAGCATAGATTATAGAATTTTGCATCTAGGTTCTAGATTTCATTTCTAGTTTAGATATTGAGCTATTTACTTCATTTTTGTATTGTTAATCCAATTTATAGGGTAAAAGGAAAAACCATTGGCTCAAAAACCTATAATGGGGAGATCTCTTTCTCTTAATCACTAAAACTGATTGCTTAGGGCTTACTAGGTTCATTATTTTAAGCTTTCAAAGAATAGAGGTAGTTTTAATTAGCTTAAATTTGAGTGTTTACTTCATAATGTATGCTAGTTAGAAAATCTTGCTCATTTCTTATCGGATGGTAGAATGAACTTTCCCTTTTGTTTGTTGTAAAAATTTAGCCTTTGGGGAGTTGGCGCGGTGTCCGAAGTCATAAAAGATAAGAAAGTAAAGTTCTGACTGGGATGTAGGGTGTGTAAGACCAAATAGAACATAAAAGACACATAAAAGAGGCCAAAGATAGTTGTTAAGTACTAGTTTTCTCACTTAAGAATCATGTAAATGCTAGTATGTTTTAGGACCTAGAAATGTACCCAAGTGCATGATTTTGTGTCTACATTTTCCCCCACTTTATGTTCTTTGAGTGAATACTGATAAAATAAAATAGTTTAGAACATGTGTACCTTTTTACCTATAGAGCGTGATGGTGATAGCGTGCTGAAGAGACAAGTGAAGTGTGGAATGAGTGAAAAATGAAGCATGAAAGCCGAGAAGGGAAAGTGAGCCTAGGGTTGAAGTGTGTGCACTTGATTTGTACCTATTGTTGTGCTTGAATTTTTATGTAGGGTTTTTTCTTGTTGCATATTAAGGATGGACTTGCAAAAGAAGAGAAAAAGAGTATTCAAAGTCATGTATTATGAAAACTCTACAAAAGTATGTAAAAGTGTGTAAAAATTAGTAAAAGGAAAGTGTGCACCTAATGTGAAAGAGTGTAAAGGATAGAAAGATGTCTTGAAATGTTGTGTAGAGAAAGTTTTTTGGGTGATCTCACACCGTGCATGAGTTTTTTTGGGTGGTTTCGCACCACAAGAAGAGTGTTGGGACGAGAGGTATAGTTTTAATCTCCATCCATGATCGCTTCCAAAAAACACCACTACATATGGTACGTCCCTATTTTGTTCCTATTGTCTGATTGTTCTAAATTAGTTACAGAATGTACTGATTGCTCGATGGAAATGGAGATAGAATGCATTATGTTGTTGGAGGATTGTGCTGTATTGTAAAAATGATCTATGAACTATTGTGAATTGTGCTCATTTGAGTAAATAATTATATCGCCCCAGGGAAATAGGTGCCCAGGGGAGGTCAGCAACATCCAAGCGCTAGTGTCTCGAATCGAGCACCTGGTGTTTATGTTGTGCTGAGGACCCAAGTTAGATTATGGGCTGTTTTGTGACTGTATTTCTGTTATGTTCTTGTATTGAGCATTCTTATAATGTATCTATGAGCTATTATATGGGGTGAATGATTCACTTAATGTATGCCCCCTTATTTGGGGTACATGTGACACGGATAAGAGCATGTGGTCTAAAGGAGAGGCCTAAAATTGACTGCAAGTGGATACCCTACATGGGGAGGGGATATACATGGTAGAAACCAAGGCACATGTAAAAAAAGTGGCTAACAACACGTGCTTAGTAGAAAAAGTAGTAAACATGTAATAGAGTACAATGTAACAATCAAGTAAGTGTGCAAATAATGTAGACCATGAAAAGTGGGTTTCATACATGGAACATCACTCTTAATGTCACAAGACAATCAATGTTGAAGCAACCAAAAGTTTAAAAGGAATGATCAAACAAGACATAGGGCATAACCCACAAAAAATTACATACAACAAAAAATAGTGGCAAGAAAAATGTATCAAACACCATAGTGGCGTATAGTCTTGTAATGCAAAGCCTACAAATGAAGCACCCGTTAGATGTTAGAAAGATAAAAATTATGTTAAAACATGTATATATCGATGGAAATTAGTGTGCTAGAAAGTAGAAGTAGTACATAATGAAACACAATCACTTGTAATGTGTGAGAGTGTGAAATGTATATGCCCCAGAGCCTCAATGGTATTGGTAAAAGGTACAAATACAAACATCATTGTTGAATGTAAGAACCTGTAAGACCTGCATTCACAAGTAGAGATAAATTAAATGCACACGTGTATATAGAAAGATAATGACATAAAAATATTCAAGCTAACATAGTAAGAAAATTACAACATGTAACTAGTATAAGTAAGAGAGAGTAAGTAAGTGCAACCAATATATGCAAATGCAACGAGTGAGTGGAATGGAATGAAATATAATACGTGAAGATGGAAGGGGTATCTTGACCCCAATGGATGTGTATAAGATGAGGTTCATTTATAAAATAACCTCAACAACCAAAAACGAACCATAAAAAAATAAATATGTCATCGGGAAATGGTTTGAAAGAGAGATGCTAGAAAGATGTATCCTGAAGCACAAAGTGTGAAGTGTAGAATGAGGTGAGTTTCATTTGAGATTTAGACCGTCAAAAGTTGAGTATGAACCATGGAACTAGAGTACGTCATTAGGTAGTGATGATACAAGATGTGTATCAAGCTATGTAAGATTGCTTAGAAATAGGAAGTATGAAGCACAAAGCGTAATAATAGAAATGATAGACATTTAATGATATTAGGAAGGGGGAGTAAGTAAGATGCCCCCATGGTGTATGATGAAAATTAAGATATATGATGAAATTGAATGTCAAGGGTCCTCCACCCGATGTATGAGGAGATAAATGCGTGTGACAATGCTCTAAGATCAATGGTGTATGAGAATGACGATGTACATGTGAAGGAAGCCTATGTGGTGAAAAACTATGTGAAGGAGACATAGGAGGTGATGAGCACCTATGTGAAGTAGCCCTAGGAGGTGATGAGAACCTATGTGAAGTAGACCTAGGAGGTGAAGGAGGTGGTGAAATCCTATGTGAAAGGGTTACCCAAGTAGGGGACTTAGGCCGATGAGATGGACTAGTGGACCGATGAGAATAAGTAGGTCGTGTACAAATAGGAGAGCTAGGTGCAGAATGTGCCTTAGATTTTAGAGGCCCAGGGGGCCTAGATGCTGCAACTAGTGGAAGGACATCCTTAAGAGGAGAATGAGGCAATGATGTGCATGATGGAACACATTGGAGAGTGACAACTTTCTTATTGTGAATGAATTTGAGACACAAGTGATTCATGGAAATGATAATTTGAGTGGCGCAGAGCCAAGGAAGACCTAAGAACATGTCACAACCTTTGATTGAAGGTGCCACAATGAATACAAGCATGGTGAGAGGTCCAAATGTAACTGGAAGCTTGATGTAGCCATAAAATTTGGGAATAGGATATGAAATATTAGAGAGTGGATAGTTGATAGTGATGAGGAGTGTAATAGAGAACACACTAATAGGAGCTAATGGATTGATCATCGTGTTATTGAGTATGAGGTCCGATAGAAGCATTGATGTGTAGTGAATCTAGAATAAAATGTAGCATGATAATCATGATCGAGAATGTAATGAGTGGTGGGGATGCATCAATATTAACAACTAGAAAATCAAGAGGCCACGATGAAGGAGGAGGGATAATGTGATATGCATGATTAGAAAAAGAATCAATAGCTTGTTTGTCATGCTTAGGAAATAGATCTTTAAATATTTTGAGCTTTTGGTTTTCATTGACCAACTTAGATGCCAAAGGCTCAGGGAGCTCGATTGCATTGTTTTTGATAATATATTGAATGAGATGCTTAAGTTTGAAACATCGATCAGTTGAATGCCCAACACATTGATGATAGTCACATTTAGCATTTTCGTCATAATTGCAGCCATGAGGGTGAGATGGATCAAGATTGAGTGGTAGTGGAAGCGTAATAAGATTGCTTTCAATAAGTTATGGCAATAAGAAATGAGGAGCATAAGGAAATTTTGTAAATGTACGCTTGGAGGTTGTCATTGAAGATTTTCAGGAGTAGAGACAAATTTAACAAGTAGCTTTAAATTAAATGGGTTTAGTAGATGGCTTGAAAGAATATTTTCCTTGAAACCGATTAGAAGATGAAGATGAAGCATGATCATGATATTTGAGCTTTCCCATAGATAAGAGTTTTCTTTCATGTAACTTAAGTGTATGGCATAGTTGATCAAATGAGGGAGAGGTTTCAAAGATAATGCTCTCTTGCAATGGAGATAAGAGACTTTGGAAAAATAGATCTTGCAACTTAGAATCCATGCAAGTACATTGGTCATCTTAGCTAAACTGTTCTTATAGTGTAATATATAGTCGAATATACACTTATTAGATCCTTGTTTGTTTTGTGCAAGTTAAGAAAAGAATATTTTAGAACCCATATTGATTGAAAAATGTGCAAGAAAAACATCGGCTAAATGTGAAAATGATGTTACTAAATGAATAGGTAGATCGTAAAACCAACGCATGGCATAATCTTGTAAGCTCTAGAAATAGATTGGCTAGAAAGTATGATCATCTACATAATCAATACATGTCACATGAAAAGATATAAGATTATGTTGAGGGTCACCATGGCCATTGAAGTTGGGAAGCTTAGGGGTGATGAATTTTAGAGGAAGTGTATAAGCTGAAATGGCGAGCACGAAAGGAGTGTGGAGTAACAAAGAGGATTCAAGAGATAGAGATGCATAAGAAGTAGCTATCTGGAGTTGACAAATTTTGAGTATGTATATCCTTATATAAAGAAGATAAATCAGGAGTGTTTGAAGAAGAGCTAGGTTGTGCATTAGAATCATTGGGTTGAATGAGTGGAGCGGTAGTAATAGAAATGGAAGTAGGAATGTGTAGGGGTTGAGTAGAGGCCATGAAAGTTGAGGAAGTACCTAAAATAGGTGTATAAGCATCATCTCAAGAGTTTTTAGCAACCAAAAAAGCATCATGAATATGCAAAATATGTGTAGGATTGTCACACAAAACTTGAAGAAAATTGGTAAGCTTTTCTAATTATTCTTGATCAATGTTGGTGTCCTCATCATATGATTGTTCACTATTAGATGTTTCAATGTTTTCAAGAGGAACATTTTTGAGTTGGAAAAAGGGTTATCAGATTCAGCCATTGATTTAGAAACCCTATGGGAAGATGGAGGAAGCTCAATATGCTCAAAATATCCAAATCGACCACTACGGGTGACGGGCATAAGAAGGAAGGGTTCGAATGACGGGTTTACCAAATGATTTAACAAAATTAGAATATGCTAAACCACAATTGTAGAGTAAATGCATGTAAACTATGATATGCAATTTCTAAGTACAATGTGATGTAAGAAATAATAGTGTAAACATGAAACCCTAAACATAAGAGAGAGAGAGAAAGAAGGACTTATCGATTTGCACTTGATTCAAAACTTATGCAAACTAGGAAAACTACCGAACAAGAAGGTAACTATGTCGTAATAGGCCTCTGTAAATTTTGGAGATCATATATAAGGCCAAAAAGTGCACCTTGAATGGGGAAAGGGCACTTGGGCATTAGATACCTCTATTGGGTTCTCATGACTGTGAAAATGCTCAAAACTTGATTTTTGTTGTGTCACGCCAAATGTCACCAATATTCGTTGTTAGTCACATGTGTCACACTTTGATCGCCGAATGTTCCTGTAACCTACAAAATAGATGTTCACCTGTAAAATTGCAAAATCACATCAAATATAAAAATAAAGATGTAGTATGGGGAGTCGACTAACCCTGGAGGTTACTTAATAGAGTGAAATCACGACTAAGTGCTTACTTAGATCTCAGACTCCATGTAGTTCTTATGAGTGTGTGGAGATATTGTGCCCTTGGATGCCCTTGTATAAGATGCACTAAATAACAAGATAGATTTTCTAAAAGATGAAAATGTATGTATGTAATAGAATGAATTTCCCCTTTCTATGTAGTGTATGCAAAAAATTTAGTCCATTGTCCCTTGAATGGATGTTAGATGGATGCCTTTAGATGCAAGCTTAGGTGATATTCAAGTATGCTTAGAGATTGGTCCTTTATTTTGATCACATAGCTATGTATTTATATGATTCCCTTGGTTTAATTTCGTAATTGACAACCTGGAAGGCCGGCCCATAAGAAAATAAGATGCTTAAAAGATAAAAGCGGCCCAAAATGAGCGAGTAAGGTAGAAAGATTTTAAGGGTGCCCAAAAGTGATGAGGGTGCCTTAACCGGCTGGCGTCCTGGTTGGGCGTTGGTGTCTAAAGTCATAAAAGATAAGAAAGTAAAGTTATTACTAGGTTTCAAAGTTTGTAAGACCAAAGAGAACATAAATGACACGAGAAAAGAGGCTAAAGATAGTTGATAATTACTAGTTTTCTCACTTAGGAATCATGTAAATGCTAGTATGCTTTTAGGACCTAGAAATGTACCCAAGTGTGTGATTTAGTGTCTACACATCCATGGCCATGATCTATGACACATAATTTTCACTTTTCATGACACTTTACCTCTTTTTAGCTCCTTTGGTTGAGGCCATCATCCGTGGGAAATTGTATCGGTGTCATATTTTCTCATGGTCGATGCCATCGCCCGTGGTCAATGGTGTCCTATATATACCCTCACCTCATTTGACATTTCATAAGAAAAGGAACCCATAATCATTCGAATACCATTAGCTCTACTCTTGTGCACCATCTTCACATATTCTCACCTAGATATTTGTTCATCTTGCATCTTTCTTGGATTAGATTGGATGCTCTTCTTCTTGGATGGTTGCTTGCACTATTAGGCCACCTATAGTAATTCTAGGACATGAATAATGTTTCCCTTCTCCACCTAATAGTGATTCTCTCTGTGTGTGTTGCTTCTATGGAGAGATATATGTGTCAATGACCACCCTACATGTACAAGGTGAGTGCTCTAACCATTTCTTGTCATTTTACAAAGATAACTCCATTTATTCTTCATTGTGTTATGTTAGTTTAATATTGTATGTGTTTGGATGTTAGTTAACATAATAATATTGTTGATTATCATCTCCTTAGCTATCATCACTTTCATTTTAGTTATATCATGCATGTTTGTTTCATTTATTGTTGATCTATACCTCTCCACACCCAACTACCGATATCTTAGTAGGGTTCCTTCCTCTATCTTGACCGCAAGCCTTGGAAACCATAGGCTAACCTAGTGTAGGGATCACTACCCTCTAGATATGTAACCTTAGTTCTCATTATAGACCCTTTAATTCTACCCTTGTATGTTGGCACATGTGTGTTTTCTACTCATTGCTTCAATACCCTTGTCAAATGGATGATTTATGAGTGCATGATATTGAGACAAGTTATTGGCATGTATACATCTCTAGTTAACCGACGTGAATCTTACGGGACTTCTTATCAAGAACAACTCATTAAAAGCATTCATCTCCAAATTTAACCTCATATAAATACCGAAGATTCATAAAACCTCAAAACCCATCTGCACATACACCATTTCCCCGGGTGATCCTTTCATATCCATTTTCTCATATATAAATGCCTTTGGCCCTTGTGTAGACCTACTTTCATGGCCGATTGTGTGTGTCTTCTTATATCTATTTCTAGACACGTTCAGCCTTTGTGTACATCCTTCTGCGTGGGTGATTGTGTTTATAGAATTAATTTTCAGACCTTTTCTCATCCAGTTATCACTCCATCATGGAGTATGTATGCCTAGGATCCTCGACTTTGTTGTGTAGATCATTCCGAGTCATATCATCTTGAAGCTAAATTCCCTTTTTGTATGGAATGTTGTTTCATGGAAGCACCTAAAAACAAGCCTCCTACCCGCCGTAATGGCCCACCAAGGGATGAAGAATAAGAAAACTAGAATGAAGATATTTTTTATCATCCTCCTGAGATTCATATATTTCTATCTCGGTTTCCTAAATATAGAGGAGAATCAAAAGAAATACTTGGAAAACGTCTTCTCTAAATTGTCTCTGAACAACTTGACCATAGGGAAAAAAAGGGGAAAGTTGCTGAAATAAGGTAATCTCCAATTATTACTCTACCAATCTCATTTTCCAGTTCATTGAAAAAATGAGCTAATAACAATCTACAACAACACAATTTCTCCAAATGCAAGCCAACATGGCTCAGTTAGTCAACCGCCCTCCAATAGGATCTTAGGGCACCACGCCCCCTCCTTTTCCAAATCATCCTAATGGGGTTCCCATCACTCAACCCCCATTAAAAACAAAGTCTTGTGAGCAGTCCAATAAGAGCCTTTAGCACCCTATATTGCTAGTATGGATATTGGTGGCATTGCTCCATCTATCTCTTATGACGGGTCTATTGATCCCACCCTTCATATCAAGGCCTTTGGAAATCTTTACAAAGAATGGATTAGGACCAATTCATACACTGCCACCAAATCCTAGAAGAGGCACTTATATGAGATGTTTTAGACTAGTATCATACTTTTACTCGTAATTCTATAGTTGAGTGGAGTTCCTAGTGATGGCCTTAGTAAATGAATTCCAATATCATGATCTACTAAAAATAACATCAACGCTTTCATCAAATGTCAAGTAATGTGAGAACGAATCAGCAAAAGCTTTTATCAAGCATTAGAAGACCCTATCCATGTGGGAAGAACATAACATGCCTAATGATAACCTCTTTCAAATTTTGTACGAGCCCTTGAGCCTCACCTTTAGTACAAAGTGAGGTTCTTTTTCCTATTTCCTTGGAATATGCCTTTGGACAAGGAAAAAGGTAAGACTATCTCATAAGGGAATTTGAGAAGGATCCTTCCAAGATATAAAATAAGAAACAAGTCCAAATCCTTCAATGTTCTAAAAACAAGAATGTGACAGACGAGGGAGTCTCAGATATTCTTCCTCTCATTGCTTCTTCAAATAGGACTATTTTCAATACTGAACAACAACCTAACAACAACGACCTAACTATCATCAACCAATGAGTAAGGAAGAGTTGAAACGTCAGTTTCTAATCCGTTTAGAACGATACTAGATCCTTCTTGACCCATTCCTCATTGGCATGATGAGAGTAATTTTTATTGGTGGCATGCTAACAGGGGTCACTCCCATGAAAATTGTCATGCATTATGAATAGCTACCATCAGTTTCTTCTTAGGACCCAATTTTGACTATGATGCCATCACTCACGAGCATTTGACCGAAGCGGTAAAAGCTTGTAATGTGGATTAAAAAAGGATCATCATGAGGCTATCAACCAAGCTATCGAGAAGTTAAAATTTTCTCTAATCCTATTCCTAATAATTAAAAACTATGCACTAGAATTACAGAGAGATTAGAGCTACAGAGGATAAGTAATCAGGAAGATATTCAATATTATCCATAATATTAAATGTACAATAGATAGGCTTTTATATAGCCAAGGATATAACAAAACAACTTCCTAGTAAATAGGAATGTATACCCTGTAATAGTCACAAGTAACATAATAACAAACTATATTGTTATAACCATATAACAATTACGTGAGCACTATAATAATTTCTTAACATTCCCCCTTAGTGTGAATATGGGGAAAACCTTCTTTATACTACAATGTGCCGCTATGTAGCCTTCTTCTTGTAATCTGGATGGTTTCAAGGACAATGCCAACAACCTCTGGATGGTTTTCCAAGTGGTTAACCAACAACCACACAACGGGATGTTTTTGAGGACAAACCAACAACCACCGGATAGTTTTCTAGTGGATAATCGACAACCACAATATCATGATGTTGTAGTAGTATCATCGGCTCTCATCACTATCTCACTTCAAGGAATAACATAGGAAAATATTCTAAATTTTGTTGCTCATACACACAAGCCTAAAAAATGGAAATGGAACATTGGATCATGTTTCCCCTCAATGTGATATTTCTATTTAAAAATAGGAGTGTTGCAAAGCAAGCACACAATGGAAAGCACCTTTCCCAAACCGAAAGAAAACACACACCACAAAAATGCCACCAAAGCGATATGTAGCCCCATCATTGGCATCGACGAGAGCTCACTTGAATGACCTCCTTCCTCTATTTCCTCCGTCCTCCATGTCTATTTTACTTAGTAAAGAAAATCATTAGAATTATCACTGTTGTCTTCAACCATTTTTTCTTCCTCATAATCATATTCATCGTCTATGCCCATATTTGCTTCATCCATTTTGATTTTTCCATTTAGAAGATTGAGAGCTTGAATTTTACAAAATGGAGCTTTATGCCCCTTTTTCTTGCAGTAAAAACATTCAATTTCCTCCTTATTTTTGGAGAAATTATTGTACTTATTTTTAAAGTACAATGCAATTTCTTCTTCTACATCTTCTTTAGTCCTTTTTTCCTCGGCTAGAAGAGTTGATATCATATCTTCCAAAGTGATTGTGAAGGAATCTGTCCAAGAGTGAAAACAACATTGCTATATTTGGAAGATAAACTATTCAACAATATGGATTTTGCATCTTCATCATCAACTAAAGCTTTGACTTCTACTAATTGTCTAGTGAGAGACCTGAAATCATTAATATGACTAGACATGGTGACCCCATCATTCATTTTGAATCTAAACAACTGGAGTTTTAAAGAAAACTTGGCATTAACTGATTTTTCTCCAAATAACTTATTTAAGTTTTCCCACATTTCATGGGATGATTTCTCGAGATCAACATAATGCAACTCAGAATCTGAAAGAGCCAAACCAATAATGGCTTTGGCTTTATCATCCCTACTCTCCCACTCTGCTAATTTAGTTGGATCTATGGTGCTTTTTCTTGTCCATTTACAATCCTCCATGATTCTTGTTCATTAACTGCATTTGAATTTTTACCTTCCAAGTGTGGAAATTGAGACCAGTAAATTTTCTAATGGTACATCCATTGTTGGTTTGAACTAAAAAAACTTTTGTACAAATAACACACCTATTATTCACCTAGACACAGGTCTATAATTTTGACACTTTACAAAACAATATTTTTCAATATGAATGACTCATTATTATGACACGAGACATATTAAAAATTGTAACATGTGAAGGGTGACCATACTATATCAAATCAATAATTTAATATGCTAAAATATTGGAAACTAGCTAGGAACCTGCGGTAAAAAATGACCAAAACATATATGACATTACTCGACAAATTGACCATGTTGTAGATGCACAAGGATCTACAAAAATAACTGAAGGCAACTATTGGAAAAGGAATAGGCTCAATACTGAAAAAATGGAATTCTATACGTCTGCACAGTGTGGAGAAATGAATATTTATTCAAAGATTCGATCATTGACAACTTTTCCTTTGTAAGACCTCACCAAACATCAACAACTACCACCTCCTTCGATGCAGATTAGGAATTGATTCATCTTACTGTCTTGTCAAACAAGTACGTAAAAGTAGATCTGGGTTGGCGTGCAGAAGATATATACCAAGAATAATGTAGAATCCACACAGCGATGAAAAATAATTGATAGTCTCCAAAGGCACGTGGGAATAGATGAGTTCAGTATTAGTTTGAACCAAATGCAAAGCAAAACAAGAGATTCACCATAGACGCATGGATCAACATGCCACGGAGAACTAAGCACAAATCCACACACAACCTGGCAGAGTAGATGTATCGACCTACTAGAGATAAAAAAGGATCATTGACTAATCAATCCAGCTCGCGTGTGGGTAATAAAGGATCTGCCACAAGTCTCCATAGAATATTAGGAAATCTATCGTTCTCAATATAACACAAACCGTAATGATATGCATTCACAAAGAGCAAAAGCAATAGATATATTACATGCACAAGTCTTGCTTTATGGCTATGTCATATCCTCCAATCAACCCCTCATATCTTAGATCTCTCTATGCATGTTATGGATGATCTGATACCAAATAAAAACTATGCACCAAAATTATAGAGAGATCATATCTACAGAGGATAAGTAATCGGAAGATATTCAATATTCTCCATAATATTAAACGTACAATAGATAGGCTATTATATAGCCAAGGATATAGAAAAATGACTTCCTAGTAAATAGGAATGTATACCCTGTAATAGTCATAGGTAACGTAATAAAAACTATATTTTTATAACCATATAACAATTACATGAGCACTATAATAATTTCCTAACAATAATGATAATCTTTGTAAAATTTTCTAAAAATTAAGAAAACACTACGATCAATGTAGTTGACACACGATTGCCCTCCTGAAAATATGATTGCAATTAACGATGTAAAACATGTCATAGCTTACGTAGAACAAGAGTATCATGTAGCATTCCAACCTTAGACTCACATATCCATCTATCCTTATGTACCTCAAAATCAAGATCCTTAAAGCAAAAATTTCCTTCCTCCTAGACACCATCGACCCCTTTGAAAATTATCCTATAGGGCCAATTGTATCTAGATATGCATTTTTTTCTACAAACACCATTTTCCTATGTACAAATCAAACATGTAGGACCGATGGCATAGGAATGGATAAAAAATCAATTTTAAAAGTATCTCTAACCACCCCTACTCCCGGATCTATTTCGAGGACTCTCAACACTCTCAGCCTATTACATAGTCCATTCATGATGATTAGGATCCTCTTGAAGCACTTTCCCAAATTCCGATTTAGTTCCCCTCTTAAAAGTTATGCATACGTTGCCTCACCATCGTGAGTGTTTCACAACCTGCGATGTCTCGACATGAAAATTCCTTTTCTTTCCTCTTTGGGGAAGAATCCTACATTGCATGGCTTGGAAGAAAGTATCCGCCGATAATGTGAGGAACTCTCCATTCATATTGATCTCACCACGGATGCTCATTCATGCATTTTATTTCCCATCACTTATATGATCCCGGATGAGCTCTTGCTTAGTGAAGATGATCTACCACTCTTCATTTCAATTCAGATTGGTCATACTTCAGCTAAGTGTGCTCTCATTGATGAGGGAGTAGGAACATATGTGGCCTTATTATTGAGGATCTTGATTATTCTATCGATAACCTAAAATCTACACGAACCACTTGTTAAGGATATGATCACCGAAAGATGCCTCCGATGGGGTGTATTTGGTTACCCATCATCATTCCCCCTAGGAATGTCCACATTAAAGTCTTGGTATTCAATTTTACTCTATCATATATCATTCTACTAAGGCATCTTTGGAATCATTGTATGCATGTCATTTCATCTTCTCGTATGTCACAGGTGTGAAGTTCGCTCACTAGGAGCTATTTATAAGATTTAAGGGGATACTAACCCTTGGAACTATGATACACTTTAGCAAAATGGGACATATAATCTCCCCACACTTGATGAATTATCACCTATCCCCTTTCGGGAATATCAATGCTTTAACTACCCTATAAATACTCTTCGTGGAAATGTCGGTCATCTTGATTTGGTCAGCACGCGCTTCCAATCTCTTGGAATTGGATGATGAAAATTTTGATGAAGTCACACTTAGAATTAATACCTTTGATCTTCCTGAACTCATCATATCTTAGTTACCTCCTTTCTTGTGGCCTCACAAGAAGGATCCTTTGATTCCTATAGTTATCTCACAAACACCATATCCACCATGGGAGTGTATGGTCCAAATCGAAACCATAGTTGAATCTTGTGTAATTGATTCTTCCATATAATATTATGATGATGGTTACACCTTATACAATCCCCATCTAGTTGGATACTCCTGCATTCACGATTAGGAAGTCTTGCATTACCAAGAAACCCTTCACACAAAAATTAATCATGATGTGAATGTCATCTTAGTATAAGAGGAACCTCCAAATATAGTAAAAATTCTTCCCCACTAGTGCTTGAGCCTCATATTGCTCCATTGGTTACACTCCCACATACCAACATCGACTTTTCCAACCCATTTTTCTTAATATAAGTGATTTAACGGGTTGCCATTTTTACTACAAAGTTGATGACCTCATGAGTGACGATCCTATTTATTATGCCTCCATGATCGAGCACAAGCACTTCTCCATCGACATAATCCTCACGCATTCCCTCGGTGCCCTTATCGATACTCTAACTCTCCCTATACATCCTATGAGACCTCTCCCCTACCTATTTCCCTTATGGCTCCTCAATCTTCTATAACCGAGCCACATTGCACATGACATGAGTCTTTGGGCCATAATGTTTCTAACTATAGAGCCTATAGATGCCATATGAAGAAGCTTGAAGTTGAGGTCAAACGTGACCAAACCAAAAAGGCTACACATCCTTCCACTTCAGCTCCTTTCTTTTTCTCTCATCATAGGTATTACGTGCACACCAACATTGATTATCATGTTTTGTGTAACAAGCATCCTGTTCCTAAAAATTCTCTCGTAATTAGAAGCATGGAGTTGATTCCTCTCGGAACCAACCACCTTCCCCTAGACCAACTAGACCACAACCTACCTATGGACCACCACTTCGCTACAATGCTCGTCCCATTATACATGTTATTCGGTGTGATATTCTCACTTGAATGGAGGATCGATAGATGATATCTTATTCGCCACGCAATCTCAAATACATCGATAAGTAGCTACTAAACAACATGTCATCAAGGATGTTATGACTCGTGTCTCAAGCCACATCCGAATGAAGTTTACGATATCATCACCTATACATTATGACATTTTCCCCCTCATGGCTAATCATCTTTAATACCTTGATTATGTCTTAGTTTCTTTCTTTGGCTCGATCCTATGAATTTTCTTGGGATCTTGGCCCCCACTTGGGATTTACATGAATACCTCCTAACCTCGTTTGGGCTCTTGACCCCCCCCTTGGGTTTATCACACAATCTTAAATATCTTGTTACATCCTTGCTTGGGCTATTCACTCTACTTGGATTCATCACCACTTACGCCCTGCCATCCTACTATTAGATGTCTTGGCCTTGTTCCACCTCTTGTATTTTTCACATTATGTGAGTTGGGTTATCTTACCAATCCCATTCTCATCAAATTTACATATCTATCACATTATCATTATTCCTAAGTACCATGATATTATCACATACATACATGTGGAAAGCGAGAACAAAGATAATAAAATCATACATACAAGCTCACAAACATAAAAATATCATCAAAATCATCATCATATATATATCAAATCTATTTTATACATCGAGAAAAATAATACAAAATGGATTTGGCCCATCTACAATATGGTTCAAACACCCTCGCTCCATGTGGGAGGTATCTGGATGCTTTGGACTGATGAGGATGTATTGGTTTCTCTCTCTCTATATGAGCTAGGGACGTCGCCATATATTGGGATATGGAGGCCTCTCCCTACGCTCTTTCCATCTCGGGCATCTAATGAAGTAATCCATGTCATAACTCTCTAGACATATTCTAAGTGAGCTTCCCGCTCGTGTACCAAGGCTTCGTGTGCCTATAATAGATTCCGCAGCATCAAATTTATGTTTTAAGTAACCCCTAGTGATTTCACATCCCGATATATCCTTAATTCTCTGGATGCCTCGCCCACTAGATGAAATGACCTCACTAAATCCCGGCTCGCAGAGCTACTTGGATCCACCATCACCGCGGTATCCTTAACATCTAAAGTAGAGTTCGGTATCTCATGGTGGGCTTTGTTGATCATTCGAGTGCCACTCCTCCATCGTCCACTCTACAAAACCAAAAACCAACACACATCACTAACAATATCACATACGCCCACTGCCGCTTCCTACAATTCATACATCTATAAGTCGAGAGACCACCCATTCCCCTATCACTTGTCTTATCGGTTACACAAGTTCAACCTTATGGAAATATATTTCATGCCCGATATTGGGCTTTCTTAAATCAAAACACATCCATTTACATATGCAACCTTACACTCTTACATTTATTCATCCACCAATTCATTCAAACCAAGTGACCATTGCAATTTCTCAAAATGATCCCCGTTTAAGGGAGCCACCTATCTAACAAAAATTCTATCATCTCACTCATTTTTGTCTAATGGCTTTCCCATCACAAACCACTTGAAAAATAGGAGAAAATGTAGACACTAGTTTTTTGGCACCCCTAGGTGACCTACCCACACAACTCATATCCATATATCAAACACTATACCTAAGTTCTAAATCATATTCTACCACTGTAGCACCTATTTACTCCCGTGAATATTCACTTACTCCCTCCTAAACCTCCTAAATTACTTGAACCTATTTTTAGCCTAGTAAGGGAAAAACTTCACAACATCCCAATCTCCTCAACATACTCCTACTCGTCTTATTATCATCCTTAACCTAGAACTCACTATTTTAGAGGTGATTTCAACCAATTTTAAGTGATTTCTCCCCATTTCCCCTAGATTGCCAACAATTCTAACCAATCACCAACAATTCTATATAATCTCACCAAATTCCTTGAATGAGGACCTTTGGATCCCTACACATTGTATCAACATTCAACCATTTTGGAAGACTCAAACAACATCACTCACAACATTTTGGCATCTCTTGGAGCCATAACAATCCCTCGAGAGAGTTCGAGAACATCATAAGGTCTCTTTGCAACACCCATCATTTGAATTCTACATAAAAAAAAAAGGTATAATCATCTCTTTACATTCCTTGTTTATCTACAAATCATTTCAAAATAAAATAAAATAGCGTTCAGATCAAATCTGCATTTTATTAAAAATTAGCTCATTACATAGTAATTGCCAACGATTCTCTCTAATCACTAGTGACCATCTAAATCGCCAAAAATTCCTACTTTTTTAGCACTTCAATAACATTTTACCCTACTTTTAATCCATTTCATAATCTGCTTTCTATTAATCCCCATGTTTCAAGTGACCTTTTTTTGTAGATGACCATTACATGTGAAGCACATCCAATGAATAGTATTTATGATCTCTCAATCGTCTCCCAACCTTTTTCTTGGGATCAATATGACATCGCACAAGAGTTAAGCCTTTATGCCATCATTTTGACACCGAATCTAGATGACATTGAGAATCATTTTGAGATCATCCGAGAAGAAAATATGCCACTGAGAAAGAGTGGATCGAGTACTCTAAGGAGATTTATCTTGCCACACAACTTTCTTGGACCATGTACTACAGAATAAGATCTTCCCATCCTTAGGGAAGGTTGATTTTTGTCATCATTGTATTGTCTAAATATCATAATCATTATCATATTATATTTTTGTCATTTATCACTTAATTGTCTTAAATTAAATTGACATCCTTTAAAGGAAACTCTTTAGATTCATGAGATTGTCCTTTCTTAAGCAATTTTCCTCCTATCTATCTAATTTATCCTTTGTCAAGTATTTGTGTGTGTGTAGGTTTTCAACTTGTTGGAAAGAAGAATCTCTTTGTGCACATTGGATCTTCTTACTCACTTCATCATCTACGTAGGTATCGTTAAACCCCTGCCATGTATTGAATTTTTGTGGTTTTATTTACATACGGTAAAAGTGAACACTAAATCTACCATAAACACAATTATCAATGAGCCAAACATAACAAACTATGATTATATCTGATGATCATGATATTATTGATGGTGATTCTAAAAATATTCCTTTGTTCATATGTTCTTCATTGATTTAACCTAGAAAAAGTGTTATAGTGGATCATAGAGAAAGTTAATACATATGCACTATGAAACTACTTACTAATATTGGATACACATAGAGATACATGGTCAATGTGATGAAAATAGTAAAAATATTTGATGGAAAGCATCAAAATACTCTTAGAGGCATTGTTTACAACTTATGATAGGACCTACGACTATTACTACTTGGATCTTAGTTGTACCAAACACGGGGCATTTGAAATGATATTTAGACAACCATGGATACATATGATACATGTCATCCCATCTTCATTACATTGGTGCTTGAAATTTATCCACAATAATAAGGTGGTTAAAATCCAAGGGGTTTCCTATAAGTTCCCCATTCAGTTGGAGACATTCCCAAAGCATGATATCTTAATATTATATTGTGAAACATACACAATTGCAACCTCAAAATAATTTCAATATATAATCCAATGATAACCAACCACCTTTGTGAAACCACAAAAGATTCAATTCTCACAATCTATGGGAACATACTAACGATAACCTACTTGACTTCAGCAAATAGTATTGTGTCCCTTATGTCCTATGACGGTCGTATAACAAATTTGTGTGTGTTTTCCAAAAATAAAATCGATGCATTCTCTTAACATAAGATGAAGTTTACATGTTTATGTGACTACTCAAGATACATATTTCATATATAATTATATCAATTTTGGTGATGGTTTAAGATATTACTCACCCCAAGAATAGTTATTATATTATGATAGTGATATTTGTGCTAGTCCTTTCCCATGACATGTGACATTTACACTAATTGATACAATACCTATATATGAGCATCCCCTTCATGGAATCATAGGTTATCTTTCCTATCCTACCTTATATGTAGCTTGGGTGTAATTTATTGTACTTAATATTTATGGCCTTTTTTTTAATTACCTACCTTTGAGATAACCTATTAACTCCTCTATTCTTATAGTAATGTACATATTTTTGTCACTTTAAAGTGCACCCTTGGAGATGGTGTGATAATTCTCTTTCAATTAAAAAATGGAAACACTCCTAGGTTGTGGGTGACTTGTATGTTGGAGTGAGTCTCCAAAGAGGGTTGGTTCCCCTAGTGCAACACCTAAACTATTTCTATCTCCTAAGGCTAACTCTACTCTACCAAAACCAACAAGGAAAAGGGAGCAAGAAGGAAGGGAAAAACTGAAAAGATGGTGATACACTAGAATGTTTTAAGGATCTCAAACTTATTAAGATCACACAAATGAAACACAGGAGCTAAACACACCATACACTAACCACAATTGATTGTATCAAAGAAAAAGTAATTCATAGAAAGGTTTACAATGGGTTGTCACAAGACGAGAAGGGGAAGAAAATTGCTCCACAACAAAATCATGCAAACAACCTATAAAAAAATCTATGACCTATAAATTGACACAATACTACATGAAGGCATGAAGGTTAAAATTGATAAAACATGGATAAACATGTATCACAATATAAAATCAGTTTAAGACAAAAATATACACTAAACACAGATTGTAAAAAGGTAAAACAAATCTTTTATTGCTCTAAGAGGTGGAATAAGCACAAAGCACGACTCTTGCTTTCTCACCCTAAAAGATTGAATTGCTCCAAATAATCGAATGAAAATGCCAAAATATTTTTATAATGCATTTTGAAGCTTTTATAGAAAATGTAAGAGAGAGAGAAAGAAAGAATGCAGACATGCAAGTCTGAGTTTAAAAATAGGAAAAACATGTTTGTTTTTACTTTGTTTGCTTTGTTTTTATCATGTTTTTATTAAAATAGCTTCTCAATTTTATTTAATCAAATTTTGCATTAAGAATAAGATCGCACCTTCCCAAAATAGGAAAAAAGTTCACCTTTTTCTATTTTATGCGTTGTTTCTCTTTTTAGATCTTATGGAAGAGGATATGAGCCGCATGTATGCATTTTCTAATGCTTAGACTGCTTTTTTACATTTTCTCCCAAAGATAGTGAATTTCTATTTCGATAGTTTTAGTGTGTAGAGCTCCTTGATACCTTTCTAACGAGACTAATTTTGTGCAATTTGGAGCTCAAGATCAAAATTTATGGTTGTTTGAAGTTTTCTAATGTGTGTTGGCTTTTGATTGGCTCGAGGATTGCCAATGCATCTTTTGCTTGCCTATGTGTTGTTTCCTTAGTGCGGGTTTTATTTTCTTGTCGGATATATCTCATTGAAAAATATGCGCCAATAAGAAAGTGCCACATATGCTTTAGATTTCATAGTGTCGAGCTCTACACAACCTCCATTATACATTGCGAAGCATAAACCATTAAGAAAGATCCACACTTACTTCACAATTCACGTTTATTTGTAAGAACATTGTCGAGTGTGAAGTGTGAACCAATAAGAACATTACATGTTATTTCACAATTTCATTCTTTCCTTAACCTTTTTAAACGGTGCGAAATGTGAGCCAATGAAAAATCTTCAATCTTACTTCGCAATTTGATTTCATTTTTAAGAACCTTGTCGAGTGCGAAGTGCGAACCAATAAGAACATTCCACACTACTTTGTAATGTCATTATTTCCTTAACCTTTCTTGACCACTACGAAATGGGAGCTAATGAAAAATCTTCACGCTTTGTCGGACTTCGCATTTTCGGTCTTTAGTTAACTTTATGTCACACGTGCAAAGGGGGAACCAATGGGACCGATCCATGTTCCTTTGCAATGTTGTTTTCTTTGTATCCTCCACTAATTACTACGACACATGAGATAATAAGAGAGATCAATGTTTCCTTTGTTTTTACTTTAAATTTGACAGCCATTTGAATGCCATGTGTCCTTTTGCAATGTTTAAATCTTCGTTATGTGTCACGGAAACTTTAATGACTAAGTCCTCGACGGTCTTAAACTTAACGGGCTAATAAATGTCAGCAAGTATAATTTTTTAATTGAAATCCACCTTGTTCATGTTAGGGTAAATAATAATTTTGCATTATTAATTAGGTATATAAGTTTATTTGTTATATGGTTATGTTTTAATAACCATATTATTTTCGTATGGGTTTATTGTTGCATTATTATTGCAACAACATATTTGTTATACTTGCTTCCTGGATATACTTTTGGAAGCTTATGTAAATAAGTTTATTGTTGCACCTATGCAACATATTTTTGTGTTTGTATTCAGTTGTTCAATTCCTATAAGAATTGTAGCACATTCTCTGTAATGTTGATTTTGATTGATTATCAATAAATTAATGAGGCTTTCGTCCCTCTTCTAAAATTACATTTGGTACTAGAGTTTGTTTATCTAGACTTGTGAGAAGAGAAAGTTGGAGAGAGGTTGTAGAATAGAGAAAAAGCTTTTGGAGAAGAATCTGCATCACAGGAGAGCCAGTGTTGCCTTCAAGCACCTCCAAAACTCCATGCATTCCCACAACTTCATGCCATACTATAGGTAAAAGAAAAGCATTTTTTTGTCTTGGTGCTCCCTGCACTAGGAAAAATTTGCTTCCGGAAGTTAATCGATTCAAAAAAATTAAAAAAATCCCCATTAGGGGTTTTGTCACTAAAATTGGTGATGGTGTTAGTCAGAATTAACACTAGTTGCAACACAAAACGGAGGACTCGCCCCTAGTCATCGAGCTCCCACATAGTTTCCTAACCGAGGTCTATTTGAGAGGAACAAGTTCATTGTATAGATTTGAGTTACATTGTTTGGAGATTTAATGTTGCAAAAGTTGAATTCACTTATTGTTCAATGACCCCCACCGAGCTCATTGTCTTCATGTAATATGAATTGTCTCGAGTTATTTATTAGTGTGGATCGAGCCACTCTCCATTGATTGGACATTGATCATTGTAAGAAAAGGTGCGAACCATTTTTGAACCATCCGATTCAAATTACACGACAAAGACGAGTTACAATCCTCCATTACCAACGCCAACAACCCAATCGAGCTCCTTCACAACCCAGCGTGACTGCATGCATAACAAAGCATCAATCAATAATCGTATGGCGGTGTTAATTCCTACACACAACTAAAAATGGTGATTGTAAATCAAACATAGTGGATACAATAATAATCCTACAAGAAAATTCAAAGTGACTGAGTTGTATTCAAGTATCTCGCAGCAGACCACCGCATTGAAAAAGCAATGTGTTCCTTCATGAAACGGTGGATAAGAAAACAATAGAGGTGATGTACACATCTTTACAAAATAATATCTAGATATCACAAACAAATAACCTAAACTACCCCCATCGCCAAAGCATTGCCACGTGGGTCACAATCTTGACACATCTATTTTAAAAGGTACGGGCGTTTTTAGTCTTCTTTAAATATAAATTGATCCACTTTCCATCGCATGTATTTTGTGCACTCTTGTGGATAGTTGAATAGCTTTGGGGATAGGAGGTGTTGGTTTCAACCCCACCCCTATTTCATTGAATTTGTAATATTGAAATTTAGCGGTTACCCCCAATTCAGGTGGCATAAATAACAGAAAATCCCACTAAACAACTTAGAGATAACTAAAACCACAAACTATTTTTAGCTAGGAAAACCCTATTTTAGGGGAAAAATTCTCCTATTGAGCTTATTTTTGATTCTAATCATTTTTGCGAAAGAATGGTACTGAAACTACATTTTAAGCCATTTTTGTGGTTTCAGAGAGCCGTATTGAGCTTTGGAGGCCACAAGGCCCTGAAAAACAATTTTTTCCCCCTCCATTCAAATTTTTAAACAATTTTGGATGTAATTGCATATTTCAGTGTATTGTACTAATTTGCGAGTGTTTCCATATTCAACCATTAACGCTATAAAATTGGAAATGATTTGTACTAAAAATAATTAAAATGTGGTTATGAATCACTCACAAGATTTTCCGATCTCATTCACAATGTTTGGTATAAACAATGCCTCCGGGAAGCGCTTATGGGTAAAATCGTCACAACTACTCTTGCACTTAACGCCTAATATAGCTGCCACAATATTTTATGGGCATCAAACCTTTAAATCAACGGGGAGTAATAAGGACACAATGCACACACTTTGAGGCCTCCCATCTATCTGTGAATGATTGCATGACTTAAATCTAGACTGAGAAATTATCGATTATATAACAAAGTTACGTGCACATATGAGAATATTTATTTTAGCTGGTCTCAATAATCACATAGACCCTTTCAGTATTGTCTTGGTACCACATATCAAATTATTTCACGTACGTTAACGTCTATTTCACGTCTTATCAAGTATATAAAAGGGTGATCTTATTCCACGTCTTGTGAGTATATCGGAAGGTCACATATATAGAAAGGTTAGGTATATCGGACTAACGGTATATGGATTGGGAGACCAAATACCGGAGTGATCGAGCCTTACCCTTTGTCGGTTGATTCTGCGAAATGGACACTAACGCCCCTAAATTATTTCATCCAGATTCACAACTTCTCATAGGAAATAACTATGCAACATGGAAGACAAAAATCAAGACACAACTTGAGTTTGAAGAGATTTGGACTATTGTGAATGGTACTATAACCAGATCAGCAATTGATACAACACAATCAGAGATAGTTTGATAGATCCGATCAGAATGCCAAGTTGATAATCTTGTTTGTAGTGTCTGATGACATGCAACCCCACATTCATGATGCCAAATCAGCCAAATAAGTGTGGGATAAGTTGAGCACAGTGTATAAGGCCAAGAACAAGAATGTCATACTAAATTTGCAGAGTCAGTTACACACACTGAAGTTCAAACAAAATGAGAAAATAAAATCTTTCTTAAGAAGAGTTGCAAAATTAAGGGCTTCACTTCTAGCCCTAGGAGAGGAGGTCACTTGATGGCACTCTTGTTCCCATTGTTCTGAGATAACTCCCTTCTTCATCTTTGAATTTTAGTAATAACAATAAACTTTCGGATTAGATAGTGAGTTTTGACAAGTTAGTGAACCTACTGCAACAAGAGGAAGCAATGTACAATAAAGATGATGAAGAGGATCAGACACTATCTTCTCATCAAAAATGGAAAGAAAAAGGCAAACCTAATTCCTATCAAAAGTCCTAAAATTAGAATCAATAAGGAGACAAACAACAAAAGCAAAAATGTCATATTTGCAAAAGAGGACATGAGTTGAAATATTTTTGGTATAATACATATAAGAAAGGTTCATAAAGCAATTATAGAACCCAATACTAAAGCAATCTCACAAGGGACATTCTCACTACAATCAAGGGCGAGAAAAGGGGAACTAGAAAAGAAAACCCCCAAGTAAGGAAATATTGTTGAGAAAGAATAACATTCGAGATAATTAAGACTTCTTACACACTACTTAATCAAGTAAACCATCCACATCATCTAGTGATGCCTCGGTATGTTGATTCGGGAGCCACTCGACACATGACCAGCCATAGAGACTGGTTTACTTCAATGAGGGACACGCCTTTGAAAAACCATGTTTCATTAGGTGATGATTCTTCATACACAGTTCAGGGGATTGGGAACATTTCTCTACCCCTTGGTTCACACAACTATAGATTGTTAGATGTACTATATGTCCCTGGGTTGACTAAAAATATTCTCATCAGCCATCAACTCCTAGATCACAACTTGAAAATTGACTTTGATAGTCATTCCAGCAAGAAAATGTGTTTAATTCGAGACAAATCACGAGGCTTGAAAATAGTTGCAAAAGCATCCAATGTGGGACACATGTTCCATCTTGATTTTTTCCATAGAGATGATCAAACACTTGTGGCTAAGAAATCTACCTTTACACAGTTGTGGCATCAGAGACTTGGTCATATCAATTTCAAGTATCTCGAAACACTTCACCGACACAATATGGTAAAAGGATTACCATCTCTCCAGAAGGATACAGACAAGTGTCCTCATTGCCTAGCAGGAAAACAACACAGAGCTTCATTACAGAAGAGTACTTATCAAGCTCATGGTAAGCTTGATATGATTCATACCGATCTTTGTGGTCTGATGCAACCGAGTCATTTTGGATTTCAGTACTTCATGCTTTGTGTTAATGACTATTCAAGAAAAATGTAGATTTTTGTCTCCACAAGAAAAGTGAAGCTTTTGAAACTTTCAAGAAGTTCAAAGTGGTTATTGAGAATGAAACTAGTCATCACATCAAAAATCTCTACTCAGATCCTGGGGGCAATTCACTAGTGATGAGTTTAAACCTTACCTTCAAGCTCACGAGATTCATCAAAAATGCCTCCTCCACATACACTGCAAGCATGATGGTGTTGTTGAGAGAATAAATCGTACTATCATGGAAATGGTGAGATGCATGATCAATGATTCTAGACTAGTGAGGACATTATGGGAAGAAGTAGTAAAGACAATAAGCAGTGTATGTATTTTTGAACAGAGTGCCTACATTTGTTCTTGATAGAGTAACATCGCAAGAAGCATGGTCAAAAAGGAAACCATATGTTGCACACCTCGAGTATTTGGGTGCAAAACAAGTATGCACATACCCAATAAGAACAAAAAGAAATTGGATATGAAATCACAAAAACTCATCTTCATTAGCTCTGATGAAGAGGCTCTGGGTACAAATTGATGGATCCAAAGACTAGGAAAGTCTACACACAAAGCAAAGACGTTGAGTTTTTAGAAACAAGAAGTGGATACTCCTCCTCAAGACTCACACTGATGTAGATTTTTCACCGCTTGTAAAAATAGAATTTGATGTTCCCATAGATGATGAAATTGATGATGGGGATGATGGTGATGATTAGATATAATCACGACCCACGAGATCAGTTCAACGTATGCCCAAGTGGTATACTAGCATGCTACGAGATGCAAGAATGGATGCTCGACAGGATACATCCACCACTGGACCATAGACTCACAATAAAGAAAGAGAAGAAGTAAATTTTGATTTGATGAGTAAATTTATTGAATCTGATGAGCCCTCTACAGTCTAGGAAGCCCTACAGTCAAAATCTTGGAAAAATGCCATAGATGTTGAGTATAACTCGGTGATGAAAAAAACATTTGGAAACTTGTCAATCTTCCACTAGGAAAGAAACCCATTAGATGCAAATAGATATTCAAAACAAAGTACAAAGCGAGATGGGACCATATACAAGTAAAAGAAAGACTAGTTGTAAAAGGGGTACACATAAAAATAAGTTATTGATTATGAGGAGACATTTTCTCCCACAGCTAAGATCAAAACAATCTAGATGATCTTTTCTCTAGTTACACAGTTTGGTTGGAAATTCCATCAGATGGACATAAAAAGTTCCTTTCTGAACGAAGATTTACAAGAAGAAGTATACATGACTCAACCTGAGGGATATGTTGTACCTAGTCAAGAAGAAAAGGTATGCAGACTCAGGAAATCTTTGTATGGCCTTTAAAAAGCACCTCGGGCTTGGTACATCAAAATTGAGGAGCATCTCATACAATATGGATTTGTTATAAATTCATACGATCCCAATCTCCGCCTCAAAAATAAAGGGGGAGATTATGATTTTTGTTGTTTATGTCAACGATCTAGTCATCACTGATAGTTTAGTGAAGATGATTGATGAAATGAAGAAAGATCTTAACCGATCATTCAACACGAAAGATCTCAAGATGATGCACTATTATCTTAGATTAGAAGTATGGAAAAAGGAGAATCACATATTTGTTTCTCAATTGAAGTATACCAAGACTACGCTCAAGAAATTCAGGATGATGGATTCCACACCTATTATTACACCTATGGAGAACAGATTATAGTTATCTCGTACAGATCCATCTCCTGTGGTAAATGCAATTCTCTATCTACAATTGATTGGAAGTCTTATTTACCTGACCTACACTAGACCAGATATCATATTTGCAGTGAGCTATCTATCCAGGTTCATGCAAGAACTCAAAGTTTGTCATTGGAAGGCAGCTAGGTGAATCTTGAGATATTTCAAGGAAACAATAGATCTTGGTCTAGAATACAAGAAGAACGATAATTTTTTCTTGTCTAGATATTTAGATTCAGATCATGCAGGAAAAATTGATGAGAAAATCCATTTCGTGGTTTGTGTTCTTTATGGGATCCGGACCAATATCACGGGAAGCAAGAAACAACACGTTGCGGGTGAATCTGTCTATGAAGCGATATGGCTACGTCACATACTTCAAGGTCTTGGAATACCGTAGGACAAATCGAAAACCTTGTATATTTACAATGAAGGTGTTCTCAAACTTGTTCGCAATCCATTTTTTCATGAAAGAACAAAGAACATTGAGGTATAGGTACATTTAATATGCTAGCATGTCTTGAAAAACAATATACAACTTCAGTTTTTCCCAGCAGCTAAAAAACAAGCAGATATATTCACAAAGTCACTTGCATGTGACAAATTTGAGTTGTTCAGATAATTCCTCTCTTCATCCCTTGAGGCAGTGTAAAATTAAGGGGGAATGTTTAGGTAAATAATAATTTTGCATAATTAATTAGGTATATAAGTTTATTTGATATATGGTTATGTTTTAATAACCATATTATTTTCGTATGGGTTTATTGTTGTAACAACATATTTGTTATACTTGCTTCCCAGATATACTTTTGGAAGCTTATGTAAATAAGTTTATTGTTGCACATGTGCAACATATTTCGTGTTTGTATTCAACTGTTCAATTCCTATAAGAATTGCAACACATTCTTTGTAATGTTGATTTTGATTGATTATCAATAAATTAATGAGGATTCTATCCCTCTTCTCGAAAATACTGATTCATTATATGCAAGTTACCTAAATTAATCGGGGGGTTTATTTTGGGATAATAGTTGGTGACCTCAAGGGAATCTACCGCTAGATGCGCAATAGACTCGTACCCTCGAGGAATCCATTGGTCACGAATTCATGAAGTAGCTGTTGTAATTTCTTGGACCTATAAGAAAACTAAGAATACCTTCCAGAAACAAATACAATGTGCTAGAAGCACTTTTAGACACAAACATACCAAAAAAGTGCACGAAGCACACAAGAAAGGAAACTACAAACAATAATGTGCCCAAAGCACTTGGAGGAAAGTAAACACAACATACAAATATAAAAAATGTGAAACATCACCTCAATAAAAATTTTGAGGTATATCTCGTTAATCTGGTATAGGCATCTCATCGCCATTTATCTTGGAGAGCTGAAAGGAATTTTTTGTTTGTGACTTGTGATCAAGTATGAACCACTCTAGAAACTATTAAATTTGGTGTGTCTTCCGAGATTAGTTATTTCTTCATCCCATTTGAGCATAATATCACCCTCTTTGATTTTTTTCAATTGTTTTCTTAAAATACCTCTTGACCTGAGCTTGATGAAGTTCCATCGTTGTCATTACTTTGTTTCTAATTTCTTCCAACTCGATCAACTTTGCAAATCTAATTTCCATGGAATCCTCTTCCATCGTCTCCATTTTTAAAATGAGGCATAAAGTTGGTAGTTCATTAGAAATAGGAAACCTTGATTCTCTACCATAAATAAACATGAAGAGAGAATTTCCAATTGATCTTTTAGGAGTAATTGTATCAGCCTATAAAGTTGATTTCAACTTTGTATGCCATGATCTCTGATTTTCTGTCATAGTACTTTTGATGATTCTAAGAATATTTTTGTTTGTTGATTCATCCAGATCATTTCTGCAATGATAGTATTTGGATGAGGTTGAGAGATGAATTCCAAGCTTGAATTCCCATGTACAAATATTGGTACCAAGGAAAGCTACAACATTATTTGAGATGATTGTTGCAGGAAACAAAATCTTGTGAGTAGAATTTCATAAAATTCTAAAACTAGAGACTCATTTGCTTCTTTCAAATCCACTACTTCTGTCCATATTATGAAATACTATATATATGTAAGAATCCATTTATGACCTACAGGAAGAGAATGTGGGTTATTCATACAAATAAAATATAATCCCCAATTGCATGAAATGTTGATTTACCTAAATAGGTTGAATAGGAAGAGAAAATAATTTTTGTTTATCTAAAAATGACACACTTGGCACACTTTCTCACCCATGCATGAACATATTTGAATAATTTTGGCCAATACTAACCCGATCCCATACCCTTTAGGTTTTTATCTCTTGGTGCAAAATGGCCACCAGATATACCTCTATGGAATTCTTCCAAAACATGCTCAATCTGATCTGAATCAATGCATCTTAAAAGAACTCCATTCACATCTTTTCTAAACAATATGTCATCAACAAGAACATAAGGAATGGATTGTAATCTAAAATATCTCCTTTTTTCTTTGTCTAAACCCTGTGGGCATTGTCCATTCTAAAGAAAATGGATCATATCTTGGGTGTAATCGTGAGGCAATGGAAGAGCATTTGTATTCAAATCATTTTGAATAACTAAAATCTTATTTTTATCATCATGAAAATATGAAGGTAATTGTTCACACAGTCCTCTTCCTCTAACCAACTTAGTGAATTTAATATCAACATCATATTTCATCACTTTTATCATGCAACATGCTCTTTTCTCAAAAGAAATTCTTTTACACTTGGATGGGAAACCATCAGATGAATCTTATTGTTAGAAATCAGATGTCTAAATTTATCAAGGATTGTACTAATGGAAAGAACTTATTTCTCAAAAAAATAATACTTCACCTCATAATCATGTAATCATTTACCGAAAAATGCAATTGGTTGTTTTAATTTGTCATCATTATGGTGTATCAACATGGCTAAGATTGTATCAATCACTCCAAAAGAATATAAATAAAATATAGATTACAAAGTGTTGGAGCTTGTGAAATGGCCTGTTTGATTTCTTCAATTTCATTATTTCCTTTTGTTTTCCAACTAAAAACCACATTATGCATTGAGGTTAGTGGCTTTACAAGATTTACAAAATCTGGAATAAATCTTCTGATAAAGTAAAGAAACTTTACAATGCCTTTTTTGATTAGGTAAAGACAAGGATAGGATTGCACTTACCTGTTCTTGATCAATTGTGATAACTTCTTTGGATACAATATGACCAAGAAACTTACCCTCATGGTGAAAATACCAAATTATCGCATATAGACTCTTCTTTGGAATTAGTAAAATACCAAATTGTTTGCATATATCAAAAACATGTCTAAGATGAATCATGTGATCTGTAGCATGCTTTGAAAAAATAGTTATATCATCCAAATAAACAAGAACAAAATTATTGATTAATCCTTGAAATGCTAAGTCCATTACTCGATGAAATGTTTCCCGCATTTGATAACCCAAATTGCATCTTCATATACACATATGCACCCCATTTTGTAGTAAACGTTGTTTTGAACTGATCTGATTGTAACCATAATAGCCATCAAGTAATGATAAATGTTATGAACTGCTTTCCCTTTGTAAAATTTGTTCTATTGATGGCAACGAGTATTGATCTTTCAAGGAAGCTCTGTTTAGATCTCTGAAATCTACACACAACCATATTTATCCATTTTTCTTTCTTAGTGGGACCAAATTAGACACCCATGATGAATTTTTGACAGGAAAAATAATGTTAGCATTGATCAACTTGTCCAATTCTTGTTTCATCAATGGTTCAATCTTAGGATTGATAGTTATTTGATTTAGGCAGATGGTTTTGTATGTTGAGATAAATCCATATTAAAAACTTTTAATTCACCATAAATCCATGCAAAACATCATTAAATTCTTGAGAAAGTTGAACAAAAGAAATATTTTCATCATTATTACATACCTTTCCCACTTTGAGTGCTTTTCCATTGCCAATGTTGATTGCTTCATAATCCTCTTGTTTGATCATCATATTGGAATTCTCACTTCTAACCTGGTCATATGTGTTAAAGATAGATTCAAGAGTAACCAATACTTGAGGAATATTATTAGATTTCAGCTAAATAATTTGATCATCATATTGATCTTACAATTTTTTCGATTTTTAATTGAAAAATCAGCTTCTTATTGCAAGAAATTGACAACTTGTTAATCTGATTCAAATACTTGCCAATTGGTATTGTTATTTGGGATAGGTATTACCACTACCTTGATATGTTGTTGATCTTTCTATTTTTGATATGATCTAGAATATCAACCTGAGCACCAATGGAAGCTATCCTATCTACATGTTTATTCTTAACTCTAGGAATAGATTGAATATTGAAAGCATCAAAATCTTTAATTAAATCCCATATCCTGCTCTTGTAGGATATTAACAATTTGTTCTTTTTATAACCCATCCTCTAACTTGATTAACCACCAAGTCACTGTCACCAAAAACTTACAATTGCTTCACTCCTTTCCTTCTTGCCTCATCAAGACCGTGTACAAGACTTCATACTCTATTGTGTTGTTGGTGCAAGTAAAATAAAATATCAAAGCTCGAAATACATGGTATTTTTGGGGAAATCAACATAATCCATCCACCTTCTCCATTATTGTTCCTTGACCCATCAAAGTAAAGTTTCCACAAACTTTCATCTAGTTGATTTGTTTTGACAAGGTAAAGAATAATAACATTTTCCTCATGCAAATAATATGTTCCAAGATTTGATTCTTCAATATAACTTTTATCCAAATAACTCTCCTAGTTATTTGGACAACTTACATACATATTCTGGCTCAAAGATCTTCATTGTAGTGGCACGCACCTCAGTTGTCTCCTTGGAACATTCACTTGGTCATTGTTTCCTCATGCGCCCTTGCATGCTTCCCCTTCTCCCTTTCCATTTTCCTTTTCCTCTTTGTTCCACTCTTACCTTACGCGCATATTCGTGCATTCAAATTATTTCTAGCATCTATTCATCCTACATGTGTTCCTTGCACTTGATTCAATCAGTTAAATCCCCTGTCCCTCACATGCACCTCACACATTACCTTATAATAGTTGTGCCTTGAGCATACGTTCTTTGCTCACCGTTTCCCCATTTCCTCCGCATGTAATTACACACACCTTCCTTCCGTCATTCACCCACACCTCATTCTTTCCGTACACATACCTTTGTTCCCTTCTCTCGCACCATTCCGTGCTATGTCATTCTCTCAAACGCTTGAGTGTGTCACATGCAACTAGTCAAAGCGTGCTAATAAGGCACTGAATCCTTGCAACAAATCAATGAGTGGAATGTGGAAGAAATGAAAAGAAAATTTTCATAGTTGGTTGTCCTTTCATCCAATCCACATGTGCCACGTGTTTTACGTATGTAGGCAGCCCTAAAAATATTCTGACAACCATATCTTTTTCTACATAGCTTCGATTGGTGCACACCTAGTCTCAATCGATAGCTGTTGATGTAGGTTAGAGTGCTAGATATTCAAATTCAAATTCTTGGTGGATCTAGTAGGTGAGAAATGGGAAAACGTCTTTTTGGGCATTAATGAGCAGATATGATTACTCCAACCACCCAATTTGATCTGATCCACCCTCTTTCCTTCTCTAACATGCCAAACAGACTTGGGGAAATGAATTTGATAGATTTGTAGGTAGATTTACAAGCATTGAATGTTTCTTGTTGGTGGTTTCATTTCAATTTCAAATTTACCCTCCTTCTTCTCTTCTTCTTCCATAGATTCATCTATAAATGTAAGAGGTGGGCTCATTGTTAACGTTCAAAATTTTGGATCCTTACGCATTTTGTTAAGGACTTCATATTTTCGTACATTCGGCTTACATGGAGACCTCTATATCTAGCTCGTGCATGCGAATATCAGCCTCTTTCGCCATTGTAACAATTCTATGCATTTCTGGAAGTAATGGAAGCATCGTTTTGTGACTATTCTTTGTCCTAAGCATGTTAGTATTATTTCTTCTTGCCTTTCTTTTACATTGTGTTCTTGTTGTGTCATTCTATGTCCCTTACAGTTCCCTTTTTAGTTGTGTTCCATGAAGCTGGTGCAGTAAATGTGTCTTAGTTGTGCTACATGTGCATAGCCTTATTTCACGCCTTTCCCTTCCTTTTCACTCAAAAAGATAGTACTCATCCATATTTTTGGTGTTATCACCTTCCTTAGATTAGTTTTCCTTTTTTCTATCCTTCTATCCCTGGTCCCTTGACATTGTTAGCTTAGTTTTACCTTTCAACATTAGGATTAGCAGAATAATAGAAATAGATAGAGGAATTGGCCTTCTCAGAGACTTGTCTCAAGCACGCAAGGTCCCATAACTTGGAGATGGTTCCATTGATGTCTCAAATGACTTGGTCCTTCTAGATCCGAGACATGGGTGCAAATTTGAATGACCAATAGTTTCTGGCATGCCCAGTGGGACCAGTAGTGAAAGCTAAAATTTTATATTACTAAGTTCGGTGTATGAACTTAGTATTTTCAGCCTTTGGAAGCTTATTTCAACACATTTGGTGACTCTATAATTTCAGAGCTCCTATTTTTAGTCCCGAGCACCTTCTATGAGTAGAGTGCATACTGCAGAGAGTGTTGTAGCTGAAGGATCCTTTGAATACATCCAACTTTCACCGAGAAACATACACATTAGATATTACGAATGTACATCCCCATCTCCAGTGTGTTGCATGCACTCTACTCCTCAAAATAGACAAGCGTGCCCTACCATGGTGCTTCAACCTCCTCCTCCTCCAAGGAACTTCACCAACTTTACTAGCGGAAGCATGCTCAATCTCAATACCTAGCATGATATGTCAGTGGCCACACTCAAAATTATTCCATACTTCACGGGAGAAAATCAAGTCACCCCGTTAAACACATTCAAGATGTGGCCAATGTATGCTCTGTCTATCTGATTACACATGATGATGTTGTTGTTAGGTTGCTTGCAACCTATTTCAAGGGTAAAACACTCCAATGGTACCATGGCCTGAGACCTATATCTATCACTACTTGGGATGAGCTTGGAACATCTCTTTGTAATTTCTTTGAAGATAAATCAGATCATCTATCATGTATGGAGCAAATGACTACAAAAAGTGCACACCCAACGAGTAGATGATTTATTTCAACATCGATTCCGAGTAAGACTTGGGCCAAAATTCCTTAAGTGGTAATACGTACATCCCAACATGCTTTCTTGTACTATCTAAGGGATTTGAATAGTGACATCTTAGTCATGATTCAATCTATGGGAGGTAGAACCTTACCTGCTGCATACAACATTGCAATAAGGGCATAAAACAGTCTCATTTAGGTTGGTAAGTTGGTGCCTAGGCCTCCTGCACCCTTATTCCTAGAGATGTCTCCAACACCCCAACCTTCTATTGCTCCAATTCCAGTGTAGAGCACACAACCAATTGCATCTACATCCTACTCTCCTGCACACTTTTAAGAAGATGATGAGTTAAAGGCCTTGATTAGAAATTTTTCCAACAAGGTCATATCATTAGAGAAGTAGCAGGTGTAAGCCTACAAAGGCCCAATCAGGCACAAAGCCAGAGAAATCAACCTTGATAGAATCAGTATGGGAATCAAAGATACGATAAAACAAAAAGAATGATATATGACATGTTAATGTGCACTTGCCTTTGTAAGTTATTCCTCCCAAGCCTTCTCTTCCAGTTCCAAGTACAAGTCAAGCATATGTCACAGTTCATAACAACATGGTGTAGGAGTCTGAATGGTGATTTCCTTGCAGTATGCCTCATAGTCAATATCATTGCGCTAATGTTGCATGTGCGCAAGCCTACATGATTCAGAATGCTCCCAGCTGTGAGCCTTCAACAAGTGCACCGAGCAAGATAACCAAGAAAGGCCAGAAGCTCCTCCAGAGGAAAATTTGATGTTCTTTGGCACTAAGGACTTATGTGTAATCAACCAAGCTGCAGATGATACAAGAAGACCATGCACCCATGTTGTAGACAACACAAGATACAAGAAGAGAATGCTCAAGCCGCACGTAGGTCATAATTCCAGCAACACAAGTAGACCCTCAAAATTAAAAGGAAGCAGCTAAGATATCCAGTAGTAAAATTGCTCAAGTGCCTACACCTGAGGCTCCGTGCAAAGCTCCTCCGGAAGTGGTGCGCACCCCTCCTTTGGTAGGTCAAGCCTCTCGTGTACAACTAAGGTTCTCCTCTATACTCGAGTAACCAAGTAAGTATGTTGTTGTTCCTCAAATGCATAAGTTAGTGGGTTTTCCATTTAGCATTATGGACCAAATGAAGAAGACAAACATAAATGTTATAATGTGGGATACCCTGACCATTCCATCCCAAAGACGAATTGTTGCGTGAAGCTCCGCCCAACTTCCACGTGTTGATCCAACTATTCACAAAATGCACACTTATCAATATTTGCCAAGAAGAGGAGAAGCAAGTAAGTAAAATTGTTAAAACCCCACCCTTCTATATGTCTTTGATCATAGGAAAACATATTGTCCATAACTGTATGATTGACTCAGGTGCTAGTAGTTTTTTCATGCCTAACAAGACTTTTTATGTCTTAGGTATTAAGTATAGCCCCTTGACAAAAGGCTTCCTGCAACTCGATGGTTCAATTTTCACTACTATGGGAATCATCAAGGATCTTGAGTTAACTCTCCATGCATGTCCAAGTCTAATAATAACTCAAGATGTGTCAATCATTGATCTACCCCATTTATTTGCCTTATGTCTATCAAGAGATTTTACCGCTAAATTTGGTGGTTACTTGTCTTCTGGTTGGTCTCATATGTTACTCAAGAGAAGGTATGGTACCCGGTTTACAATACAAGATGAGCCAATATTTTCCTATCATGTAGAGTCATATGTCCCATCCCCTCTCCAAGCCAACTATTTAATCCAAGAAGAACAAGCTTCAATTTATGAAGAGAATCCTCTTCCACCTTATATTCATGATCTAGTACTTGATGAGTGGATGGAGACGCACCATAAATTTTGTCCATATGCTGAAGAGTTGGAATCTTATGAAACTAGGCTTGGTACTTATTGCATTCTTAAAGAATAAGTTATGATTCCTCGCGTGCTTGAACAAAGTGAAGAGAACTATGGTCTATGGAAGTTATACTTTTATGGATCTAGAAGCAGAAACAATGCGAGAGCAGAATTCATTCTCATTTCCCCTAAGGATGAGAAATTATTCTTCATGCACATGTTGTAGTTTACATGTTCTAACAATGTGGTAGAGTATGAGGCGTTGGTGCAGGTCTGCTTATTTCTGAAAAGAAGAAGATTAAGATGTTGCATATATTTGGGGATACAAAATTGGTTATCTACCAAGTCACCAAAAAGTTCATCACAAAGAATAAGCTACTCAAAGCTTATAAACGTGGAGTTTGGTACCTCCTTGAGAGATTTGATGCTCTAAATATGTAGGTGGTGCTACGTAAAATGAATGGCGAAGATGACCGGATGGCCACGCTAGGTTCAGCATTTCTCTCATGTTGAGGACTTTGTTAAAGGAAACACTTGACACATTAAGATGGTGATCAGACCATCCATTCCAGATAATAACACCAACTGAAAAGTGTTTGATAATGACATGTAGATCGTCCAATTCATCCAGAATGAAGTTGATTTCTCATCAAGTATGAAAGTTGATTTGTATGACAGCTTATGGTGACCAAGTAATACAATGAAGACAAACAAGTTGCCTAAAGGGCTGGTCACCTTAGAGAAAATGTTTAGCCTTGATGATGAGTTCAAGGGTGAATAAAAATATATGCATGTGATGCAAGAAGACTGCTCCCCAGTCACTATTACACATGAAAAGTAATTGTTGCTTAGTAAAGCTTACGTGCATGATGAAAATCAGGCCTTCATCTCTCTCTGTCAAAAATACAGTGATATCTTCTCATGGGAGTATGAAGACCTAAAAGGTTTTGATCCAAGTGTTGCTCAACACTCCATTGACCTTGATCCTGGTATCAATCCCATCAGACAAAAGCAATGACCAATCAATCCAAAGATAGAGCCCCTCATGAGAAAGGAATTATCCAAACTCATTGAGGTGAAGATTATTTTTCCCATCAAGTACTCTACTTGGGTCACGAATCTAGTTCCAGTGCACAAGAAGAACAATGAAATCAGACTCTATGTTAATTTTAGAGATTTTTAAAAGGCATCTCTAAAGGATCATTATCCTTTTCCTTCAATGGAGAAGATTCTACAGACTGTGGCCGGCGCATAAAGATTCTTAATGTTGGATGGGTATTTAGGTTTCAATCAGATCTTGGTCAAGGAAGAGGATCGATTCAAAATGGCATTTACAACCAAGTGGGGAACATATGCATATTAGAAGATTCCCTTTGGTCTATCAAACTGATGCAACATTTCAGTATGCGTTATGGAAATTTCCTTTAAAGGTTACATCAATGAGTTAATATTTGTTTACCTCGATGACATTACGATCTTCTCAAAGCAGAGTGAGATAACATGGAGCACCTAGAGAAAGTATTTGAGAGATTCAAAAAGTATGGGGTATCTCTTAACCCAAAGAAGTAAAATTTTGCAGTGGCACAAGGCAAGCTCTTGGGCCATGTGGTTTCAAAGAATGGCATTACAATTAATCCTAAACACGTTTTCGCCATCCTAGTTCTTTCCTTTCCAATGCACAAAAAGGCCTTGTAGTCCTTCCTTGGTAAGATCAATTTTTTAAGCATTTTATTCTTAACTTTTGCAAGACTGGTTCATCCCATCACCCTCATGCTCAAGAAAGATATAACTTTCAGATGGAAAATGGAATGAAAAGAAAGATTCAAAAAAATCAAGCAAGAGATTGCTTACGTGCCAAAACTCATCAACCTGAATTACTCAAGGATTTTATCCTTTATGATTATGGCGTTGATGTGAGTGTTGCTATTGTCCTAACACAAGAAAATGAACAAGGGTTGGAACAACTAGTGGATTTATTCAGCCAGACGTTGAATAATTATGAATTAAAATACAGTCACATGGAGAAGGAGGTCTTCACCATGATGCGCACACTCAAGAAATTCAAAAATATGCTCACCAAAAATCATATCAAGGTGTTAGTATCCCACTCTTCTGTTAGAGATTTCATCATGGGAGCATAAATCAGTGAAAAGAGAGCATGATGGGTGACCAAAATCATGGAGTATGATGTGACTATCAAATCTAGAAAGATAGTAAGAGTGCTCTGTAAGAAATTTGACTTACTAAGAACGCACACAATGAATATTAGATTTCATTGTTTCTTGATGAATCTCTCATTCGCATAGAACTTAAACAAAATATAGATCTTGGTGCACGCTTAAATGGATGAAGGATATGATCAAATTCCTTTCCGAATGTGCATAACCTCCGAGATTAAATAAGGAAAAGAGAATACATCTGATTTTACAATCCATCCCTTATGTTTTTATTGATGGACTTCTCTTCAAGAATAATCTTGATGGCATGTTGTTGAGGTGTATCGACGACGTGCGTAGACTAAAAAAGTGTTAGCATAATTTCATGATGGATTATCTAGTGGACACTTCTCTTTCAAGACTAAAACAATGAAGATCATAATGACAGGTATCTTTTGACCTACTCTATTTTCATGTACACACAAGTGGGTCACAAAATGCAAGGAATGCACTTTCTTCGTATGAAAGAAGATATTGGCAGTGCTTCCTCCAACCAATCCAAGTGGACCGACCTTTTACACAATGGGGTCTTGAATTCATAGGCATGATCAATCCACCTTCAAGCGTTGGACATAAATGGGTGTTGACAACTACAAACTACTTTACTAGATGGACAGAAGCTTTCACGCTCAAGGAATCAACTGAGTTAGTCATCCTTGAATTTATTGAGGGTATAACAAGGTTTGGAATTCCTTAAACCATTATCTTTGATAATGAAAAATCCTTCCTTGGAAATAAAATCATTGAGTGGGATCTAAATATGGGAATCTTATCTAAACACTTCTTCCAACTATTACCCTCAAGGAAATGGTCTGGTAGAGTTAACAAACAAGAACCTGATCAGGATTATGAAGCACATAATGAACATTAGCCAAAAATAGTGGCATACAAAGGTCTTGCGCGTACTCTAGGTAGATAGAATAACAATTAAAAAAGCAATAAGAATTTGCCTTACAAGCTTTTCTATGGAAAAGAGGCTACCCTTCCTTTGATGTTGAGTCAAACTCATTAGCACTTTCGTAGCAGATGGAGCTTGAAGGCACATACCAGAGAGAAATCAGAATGGTAGAGCTGGTTAATATTGAAGAATCAAGGAACTCTACCATGATCAAGCTAGAACAACATCAACAAGCAATAAAGAAATGGTTTTGAAAAAGGCTAGGCCTCAAGCTTTCAAATTTGGGGACTTGGTCTTGAAATGGGATATTGACAGAGCTAAACCAGGACACCATTCAAAGTTTGATGCAATTTGGAGTGGCCCATACATCATCGGTTCATGTAAGGAGGCTAACTCTTTTGAGTTAACTCATCTTGATGGAGGTGCGCTACAAATCATAATAAATGGGATTTATCTCAAACCCTTCCATTAAGTTTGATGCATAATTTTGTATATATTAAAGTAGTTTAATTCCTCCAAGTGAGATGTGCACATTTTTTTGTTTATACATAGTTATTTATTTTCACATGCTTCCTACGCACACTCTTCTTTTTCTTATAGGGTGCCGATATTCTTCCAAAATTTTCAGTAGTTTGCAGGATTCAGAATAAAGTCAAGAAATGATCCTTCAAGTGACTTCAGGGGAAATTATTCAATACTACAAATCAGAATTTCATGATTACATAGTAGACTCCTTGCCCAATGGATGCTTTAGGCTACTGATCTCCTTCATGTAGCAGGAAGATGGTCCCAAAAGTTGCCAAAATTGTTATCCAAATAAATATCCTAGTTATTTGGACAACTTACATACATATTAAGCTCAGAAATCTTCATTGTGGTGGAACACACCTCAGTTGTCTCCTTGGCACATTCACTTGGTCACTATTTCCTTACGTGCCCTTGCACGCTTCCCCTTATCCCCTTTCCATTTTCCTTTTCCTCTTTGTTCCACTCTTACCTTGCACACATCTTCTATGCATTCACCTTCTTCCTAGTAGCTATTCATCATGCACGCACACCTTACACTTGCTTTAATTAGCTAAGTCCCTAGCCCTCTCATGTGCCCAACACATTACCTTGTAATAGTTGTGCCTTGTTTTCCCCATTTCCTTCACGCACACCTTCTTCTTGTCATTCCCCACACCTCATTCTTTCGTGTGCATACCTTTGCACCCTCCTTTGCACCTTTATGTGTTACTTCATTATCTCGACACGCTTAAGTGTGCCACACAAAACCATCAAAGCGCACTAATAATTCATTGAATCCTTGCAAAAAATCAATGAGTGACACATGGCAGAAATGACAAGAACATTTGTACTGATTGGCCATCTTTTGTTCAGCCAATCCACGTGTGTTACGTGTCTTGTGTATGCAGTGACCCCGACAACCATATCTTTTTGCTACATATCTTTGATCGGCGCATGCCTAGTCTCAATCGATAGTTGTTGATGTAGGCTAGAGTGCTAGATATTCAAATTCAAATTCTTGGTGGATCGGTAGGTGAGAAATGGGAAAACATATTTCTGGGCATTAATGAGAAGATTTGATTACTCTAACCACCCAATTTGATCTGATCTACCCTCTTTCCTTCTCCAACACACCAAAAAGACTTAGGGAAATGAATTTGTGATTTACAGGTAGATTTACTGATCATTAAATGCTTCTTGTTGGTGGTTGCATTTCAATTTTAGAATTTCCCTCATCCTTCTCTTCTTCTTCCATGGATTCATCTATAAATGTCAAAGTTGGGTTCATTGTTAATGTTGGACATTTTTGGATCCTTACGCATTTCGCTAAGGACTTCATATTTTCTGTATTCTGAGTCACAAACCTCCATATCTGGCTCATGCATGTGGATATCGACCTCTTTCACCATTGTAAGAGGTCTGCATGCATTTTGGAAGTAATAAAAACATTGTTTTATGACTATTATATGTCCTAAGTTTGTTTATATTCTTTCTTCTTGCCTTTCATTTGCATTGTGTATTTGTTGTGTCATTCTACGTCCCTTGTTGTTCCCTTTTAGTTGTGTTCTATGAAACTATTAAGTAAATCCATCTTAGTTGTGTTATACATGCCTAGCCTTCTTTAACACCTTTCCCTTCATTTTCACTCAGAACAAATAGTGTTCATCCCTTTTTTTTTGGTGTTATCACCTTCCTTAGATTAGTTTTCCTTTTTTATCCTTCTATCCCTAGTCCCTTAACATTATTAGCTTATTTTTCCCTTTCAGCATTAGGAGTAGTAGTAGCAGTAGAAATAGATAGAGGAACCGACCTTCTCCAGAGATCTATCTCAAGCACACAAGGTCCCACAACTTGGAGACGGTTCTATTGTTGTCTCAAATGACTCGGTCCTTCTAGATATGAGGCACATGTGCAAGTTTGAACAACCAACAATAACAATGTGGACCAATAAAACGAGTTTGAATATCCCATTCACCAAGAAATAAATTAGGAATTCCCTGAATAATTTTGGTTGGATCTTGATCAACTAGTTGGTCTTCTTCATAAATGATTACACCATTTGAGTCAATGACACTATGAATATAAGGCTCTATGTGATCTGTTGAGATTGGTTCAAACCTTATGGTAACCTTGATGCCATATCTTACTCGAGTAACATGTGAGACCGGTCTAATGATAAGTAGCCTCTAATTTTGGCCATGAAATCTCTAGAAAGACATAAGGCAAAGAGAGGAGGAAGATCAATGATAAAAACATCTTGAGGAATTGAGAAGTTGGGACATGTGTGTAAGGTTAAAATTATTCCTCTAATGACTCCAAGAGTGACTATTGGTGTCCCATCAAGCTGAACTACTCCCTTAGAAAGAGGCTCATAATCTAGATCAATTTTTCAACAACTTGCTTAGGCATAACTGAGCTAGAGGCTCTAGAATCAATCATACAATTGTGAACTATATTCGACCTATGATCAATGAAACATAAAAGGGAGGTGGCTTGACACTCTTGTTTTATTGAGGAAATTTCATATGAGGTGTACTAGTGTGCACATCATTATATGATTTTTGGATTGTTGGCTAGAGAGGCTGCGGTTAGACAAGGCTTCTTGCAAGAGATAATTTTTGTGCTGGGAAGAGAAAATTTATCCCATATTGACATATTAACTTTGGTTTTCTTCATATGCTCAAGGATATTAAATGATGGAGTAATAACCTTCTATTTTACTTTGCTAACAACACCTCATTGCATTAAAGGCATGGAAATAGGAGTCTCTAGCTGATTTTGAGATTTTGTAGGCTTTCTTTGACTACTTTGTTGATTTGAAATTGGAACATTAACTTGTAATCTGGAGAAGGTTGAGGATTGATCTTTGTTAGAGAAATACTTTTTTGTGAGGGTGAATTATATTCTTTCACCAACACTCTGGGACTAGGTCCCTCTTCTTATGAATGGGTTAGCTCCATTTATTGAAAACAAGAAAATATGTACACTATTTTAACCATTTGTGGGTGGTATTTTGACCGGGGATGACATAAGAATACTTCACTAAACCCGTAGAAAAGTGCTTGTACAAAGTACAAGGGAGGAATTGTGTGAGTATGGAGAGAGGGGATAAAGTGAGAAGGGGGTTTTACTCAATAAATAACACACAAAGTTTATTGACATAAAACCAGAGCATTTCCAAGTTATCAAAGAGAAGACACCAATATGCAAAGCAAGACAAAGAACACAATTAAAACAAAGTTCAACTACATTATATTCATCAAAAGATACAATCTTTCCCTGGTTGTGCAGGATTACAATGCTCTATTGGAGTATTAGTTGAGATGGAGAGGAATACATTAAGCAAGAAATAGAAGAAGCACAATTTTCTAGAGAAGAGAAAATAAGCGATGTATGATATGAAAGGAGAGCTTTCTAAAAATAAGAAACGTTTCCTTATTTTAAGAAAATTATTTTAAAAAAATAGAAAAGAGGAAACATAAGCTACTTTTTGAAAAAGTTATTTTTCTAACAAAGAATTAAAAACATTTTGAATACGCTTAGGAAAAACAACTTGTTACACGTAGGAATAGAAGGAGGGAATAAGAACATCAATCAACAGGAGAAGTTCGTGAAGATGATCCTTTGATGCGGTGAATTGGAGAGATTTAAAGGCTTCCCATAGCTACGTTGAACCTCTGATTACTTGAAACTTCTCTTTCTCGAGGAATGGAGGTGTTGGAGAGGATATCTAACCAGTGATCAGTTGCACTTTGAATTATCTTATAATTCTTGAGCCACTTGGGGATCTTTTCAACAACTTCAAAGATAAATGGTTTTATCTTAGCGAGTGTGTTCATGAGATCATCTTTGTAAGACCATGGGTCGGATCACTAACCTTTTATGATACCTCTAAATTTTTTACAAATATCCTCGGGAATCTTCCCGACCGCATGACTCAAGACACCTCATCTTTCTCAAAAGCTTGTTGACCTATGCTTTGATTTCATGACCCTAATTCTGATGATATGAGAAATCCTCCATAGCTTCATACAAGGCTCTCATTTTCCACTCAATAGTTCTTACCCAAGTGGGGGAGTTATTGTCTCTCTTGACTTAGGAACACTCATTTCTCACACAATGTTTCAAGGTCAACCATGCTCATTTTGTGAAGATACGGGAGTAGCTTATTCTACAATGATCCATTTCCTTTTTATTATAGTAAGAACATCCTCTATATTTCCTATTGACAAGGTAACGATTTTGAAAATCCTAATAATCTCAAAGAGTAGCTCATACCCTTTTTGGACAATAGAATCAATCCGTGAATTCTTCATTTTTCCCATTTTTCCCATTCTATTGAATTCATGTACCACATGAGAGTTGATCTTGTTTAGGAGAATAATAGACTTGGAAAGGGTGAGCGAGAGAGGTGCATCGGGTCAAGAAAAGTCTGTTTAGGGGGATAATAGACTTGGAAGGGGTGGGTGGAGGTTCATCCGGGTCCAAAACAGTTTGAATATATAAATTCGGGGTATGAATCGACTCTGTAACTATTCCTTGGTTGTGTCCCTCTCCTTGGTCTAAGCAACAAGGTTTGCGGTGGTTTGTTCAAAATTTGGGATGTGTCCCTTTGGTCCAAGCTCGCTAAGGAAGTATCATGTCATCTCATAATTTTTATCCTCATCTTTGCTTCATAATTTTCCACTCTTGGTTGAGAAAAATCAACAAATTGAGATCTCAAGGCATCATTCATGAGCCCAGAGGTCATCTTGTCTTTCCTTGAGTGAGGAGAAAGCTTATAAATCTCGAGAAGAGAATTTTATCACCAATGTCTTAGATTTGGCCATGTTACATTGTGGTTGTTGATGAGATCCTATACCCATTGGAAGACCTGATCTAGCAAATATGATGAAGCATGATCCGTAGGGCTACCTTTAAGGACACCGTAATACAACTTAATTGCATGAAGGAGAAGGCTTATGAATTCTTTCCTCATAAAATTAATAGGAAGCGTGGCCATTTTGTGGAAATAATGCGTTGATAACTTAGGATACTTGTGTTTGCTTCTTATAGGAGAGACAACAAGCTCCATGGCCTCGAGAAGATTTGCATTATACCTTTTTACTAAAAACTTCCTTCTTAAATGCTCAAGTGGATTCTCTAGAACAATATTATTGTCCTAAGGGTGTTATTCCTACCTTGGGGTTTGTGTTTATATGACATACACTTTTCTCGTTGCTTTTTGGAGGGATTATGGGATAAAAATGGAGGCAAGAGAAAAGCTTATCTCGTGAACCTTTTTAAAGAACTATTTCCTTGATCTCTACAAAATTGTGGTGAAACAGGTCCAAATATCATTAGGTTCAATCTTGAACCAATCAACAGGGGGAATTGGTTCAAATTGTATCTTTTCTAGGTACTCAAATTTAAAAATACTGATTCCATAATCTTGTATTTCCATTATCGCCTAATCAACTGGAGGTCCTTCATCGATGTATAGTCACCTTGAAAAATCCCTTTGTCTTAGATATATTTCATCAACACAATATTTCTAGTAGTCTTCCAATGTTGGATGATGACACATATTGACATTCTCGTGTTCTCCTTCCCAATATTTCTTGTTGTCAAAATAACTTTTGCGGGAATAGAAGAACAAGTTGAAGGAATCGAGGGAAGCTTCAATGTTTCCTACATTGATCACATTATTACAAGTATAGATTCCTAGAGAAATTAGGAATTTCAATCATTTCCTCTTTTTTTCTGGCATCAAATGTGTGCCTATGACAACTACTTACATAGCTCAATTATCACTAGTTTGTTACTTAGATATCGCAGGAGCTTCAATGGTGCTTCTTCAAATCCTCCAACACAAATATATGAGAAGCTCTTGAATTGAGTAAAATAGCTCCCATATTTACATATTATCACATAATATTTAGCCAAGAATCTTCGATTGACATATCCCTTCATTTTTAAAGCTAGATATGTGACAAAGACATCATTTACCCTTATAAAATGCCTCGTATATTCCTTCTAAGTGAATTGTGGGTATGTTTGGTATCTTGGCACATTCTTTAGAATATTCCTTTCAAGAGTGAGTCTATGCCACCTCTGCAATGTGGAAATAATGTAGGCTAAGTACGAGGTCATTATGAACTTCCTCATGCTTTCTATATTGATGAGATGAGAATGCAAGTTATCATTGATGATTTGACTCTAATCAATCACTTGATATACCATAGTGGCTATCACAATGAAATGTGACATCAAAGGTTAAAAGTATCTCATCGATGATTCCCCACATGAATCTTGAGAAGCATGATAAAATTAGATATCTCTTCCTTGAATTCTACCATGGGAAGAGTTTTTGGTAACCGCGAGATCTTGTGTGGTGTTTTCATCCAGCTATCAATGGCCATTCCTTGTAAGTACAACTCTTTCCTCTCCCATTCAACCAAGGAATCTTATTTTCTTAGAATTACTACATTCTTGGGCCTTTGAGTATATAGGCACTTTTAAATCCCCTCTTGTGTCATCACATTTATGATTAAGCCATCATTAGTAGTGATAGACTGGATTTACGGTTTGTAGTTCTGACGTAGGTCAAAATAAACTCGAAGTATTAAAGGGAAAGGGTGAAACTAGCAGCTCAATACAAACCACTTAGAAATATCATTTCCTCTAAGTCTGTGTGGGATCCTTCTTTCATTCTCTGCTCCATATCATCAAAGTCAAGGTGTTCCATGTTGTTGTTGTCTCCAATGTTAGGGTATTCGGATACCAAGATGAAAATGGGGTCGTCTCGAGAATAATGGAACTTCATTTTTAGTTTATATTTTCAATGGCCTTAGGAAGTGATGGGAATGATTTAGTGTGGAGGAAAATGGATTCCAAAACCATTTCAAAAACTCGTAAATTTGAGTGTGTTTTGGCACTACTGATCGTTTATTTCATAATTTAGGAAAAATTTGAGAAAATAAAATACAAATTGAATGTGACTCCATTTGTTGGAAATATAATCCTAATAAAAACAAGTTCTCCAAATTTGGTTAGATTCTCTCTTCAGAATCAATAGGAAACTTGAAAATGGGTTCTAGTTATGAGAAAAGCTTAGTAAATGGCGAAATGAGAGTCATGGAAAAAATAAATCTGATCATTCCATTGGTAATTTTGATCCATTTTATCTCTTCTTAGGCTTGTTTCTAATCTCTTGGGGAGAGTAATGGATGCTCCAAATTTTAAGGGATTCTCTTGCGGGGTTTGAGAGAATGAACCAGATCAATTTTTCAAGGGTGTGGGGTTTTGAAGGGATTTTGGAGCTGCAAGAGTGTTTTGATTATATATTTGTACTTATTCCACTCAATATTATGAATTTTTGTTCAAAATAATTCATTTTCTCATAGGAATAATTCATCTGAGTTTCAAATAGTTCCTTCATGGGATTTGAGAGAAATCTAACTTGCAAATTTTGATTTTTTGAAGTGTCGAGGCCAAGTTTATAAAAACATAGTCATTCATATATTTTTTAATGTGGTTTTCATATTATAGTAGTATTATATCATATTTAATTCATTCACACAAGGAACCTTTGGTTCAAATTTGGTAGCAAATAAAGTAGATGGCTAGGAGATATGAATGAAACAAGGTTGAGGAAGCTAGGGCATCAAAGAAAGTTTTTTTTTTTTTTTTTGGGTGAACACATGAGATTGAAAGGATATTTAATGGCTTCCAATCTCTAATTTTTTTTTATGTTTTAATTTTATGTGTTGTGAAGGAAAAAGGGGATGCACTTATATGGTGGAAGTTGGAGTGGAGGAAGTGTTAGTGTGAAATCACAACACCCCCAAATGAGTTCTAAAAATCTACTTTTCTAAGGTAGAATCATCTGGTGTGATTGCATAACATTGAACTTTCCCAAGGTGTGGGACCTTGAAAAAGTGGGAAATCTCTCCAGAGAAGGTTGGTTCCTCTTCCTAAACTACCTGCCACAAGCTATTCCAAGTGCAGGCAAGCTAATCTAATCCTAATCTAACTTCCAAGGAGACAAGGAGAGAAAGAAAACAAGAAAAAACAAAGCCTACACTAAAACGGTGATACACCAGAGAAGGAAAGTGTTGATCATCTACTAAACTACCATGGAACAAAGAGAGGTGAGCAATGGAAAGGATGGACAACAACATCACAGACCATAGATCAGATTCACATAGAAAATGTTCCAAAACCCCATGAACACAGCTCCTAGATCTACAAATGAACATTCAAAACATGCACATAAATACCTGTAATGAAGAGAGGCAAGAAGATGCAATAAAACGAGAAAAGGATGGACAAATGCATCACAAAAACATGTTTTTATTGCTCCATATTTACACAGTGCACCATTTCATGGGAAAGAGGAAAAAAATTCCATTACAGAGTAGGGGAGGAGGTTCAAACTCCATTTTTGACCCTGGGGAAGAAAAGAAGGGGGAGGCAGAGAAGAAAAATGAACAACCTTTGAAATATGTGCCTCTATTTACATTTTATAGAAAAAACACGAGAAGAGAGGAAAAAATGTGGGATCTGCTCCAACCACTTTTCAAAATGTGTTTTAATTCTTCCTCTGTTGATGGGCTCGATGCAAAAGCTCATAATTCCATGTATCTACTTCACAGACCAAAGAAAATGACCCATACTTCATTAAATCTAGTGGTTGGAACTGGTTTTTGTCTTTTCCATGCCAAAACATGTTTTGCAAATTTCTCCCCCAAATATTCACCAAAATCCAAAATTGAAGACTCCATGATGAAGAGAATCTTCAGATCTTTCCATTGGTACCAAGAACGTCAAAAATGGAGCTCTGGATCAAAATATATGGCCTTCTGAGTTTTTCCTTAACATTTTCAGGAAAAAAATTCAGATTTTTTTAACTTTTCTCCCACAAATCCACTGATGATGTGGCATCCATTGGGGTTGGCGGAGGTAGGGGCTCCTTTTTTCCATTTTACACTTTTTGACAAAAATTCAAAAAATCTCATTTTCCTCCGAAGGTCCGTCGCCCGCATTAGCTTTTTGATGTGCTAGCTCAAGCACTTAATTTTCACCTTTTTGACAAAAGGGAAAATTTTCACTTTTTCCTCTCGATTCCCCACCGGTCCAAGATTCCTTGGCAAACATCTCTCCCAAGCCCCACAGGTCCACCTTGGGAAAATTTTCCCTTCTAACTCCGCCGAGCCATAACTCAAAAAATACAAGGAGTTAGAAAGAGCTCTTTACCTTTCTGGAAAGGGGAAGAAATTCTCTATCTGATGGAGTATTTTCTAGAAATCCTTGAGTGCCTAAAATTTGTGAAATTTGGACTGAGGCACAAAAAGGGAGTAAGTTAACCCAAAATAAGAGGGAGCTTATTTTGGTTAACAACTTTGGCGACTCACAGGGGTCATCTGCCTGCTAGATGAATGATCAATGGCCTTTGTTGCATCCATTGGGCATGGAGTCAAGCCTGATAACCAATTTTCTGATCTAACTCTGAAAATATGACCTCTGAATCACTTGGGAACCCACTAAAAATTGGAGTTGATCTTCACCAAAAGCCAACTGAAATGGATTGTGCAAGAGCAATACAACAACACCAAAAACTATATACAAACTGAAAATCATACATGCTCCAAATGGAACATGTAGAGTGTGCAAAAGCACTTCTTCTGCTAAAAACAAACCTACCTACACTACTCTAACCAAGAGCAAAGGGAACTCAAACAAAACCTGCAACTGGCAGGGAGAAATAGCTTCCCTTCCTCAAAATGGCAGCCATGCAACTGATTTGGCATTGAACATGGCTGGTTGGATGAGTGAAAAACTAACTACAAGCTGATCTTCCACCCAAATGACCAAAGTATCAACTGAAGACAAATCCAATACCTCTTTTAGTTTCTCTACATTTGGATTGAAGAGGTATGACAACTGATCCTTGGTACTTTGTAGCTCATCCTCATGCCCTGAAGCAAGCATGACTAGTTGTGGCTTCTCCTTTGGATCCAAATAAGACAAATACTTGATTGGGCAAGGTCTGGTCCGATTGATGTGACTATTTCTCTAATTTTTAACTCCAAAAATGGTGTCCTATTGTAGACCTTCTTAGATGAATGGCATGGAAGAAGTGGTGAAACCCTTCTGCTCTTTCTCTTCTTCCTCTTATGAAGAACATGGAAGACTTATATCTTCCAAACTTGATTCCATAAGGCTGCTATAAGGTACAGACTGCTCCAAATGAATGCTATCCTCTATGACATCAGGTATGAAGGTGGATGAAGGAGGATGGAGGAGGATAAAATAATGTGATTTCAACTAGTTTTTCTCCATCAAAACAATCCTCCAAATCAGACAGATAAACTACCTCATTTTTGTCCTGCAGTAAATGTTCAACTTCCTCCATGGTGTTCTCTTGATCAGCAAATTGTTTACCATGGTTTCTTTCATCCTCCAACATGAAGTTTGAAAGATCAAACTCTTCTCCAATGTTAGAGCTCGAGAGAGATGAAGTGGAAGGAAGAACTAAAGGTTCTTCTATAGCTGTTTTGTGTTCAAAGCTCTTGAACCTACATTTTTCTCCTCCATAACTAGAATGTGCTCCTCTTCTTTTGGATTTGGAGCAGCTTCTCCTTCCTCTATTGCTTGAAGACCATCTTGCTCTTGAATGACCTCTTTCTCTATCATGAAGTTTTCCAAATCAAACTCTTCAATCTACTGCTCTAGAGGACAAGTTGGGACTGCAAGATCTTCTTCAGAGCTCCTTTCCATGGTGGATTCATCAACCAAAATAGGCCCTTTGAATGAAAGCAAGAAATTATCAATGATGCCTTCTTCTTCTGCTGCTATAAACTCTAATTTGGTCTCACCCATTTGCTCCTTTCCAATGGGACTTTGAGCTGATTTTCCTTCCTCTTCCATGGCTGATTGTGCAACTTGAATTGGACCAGCATTTTCTTCAAGTAGAGTGCCAACATGGACACTACATTCTGAGAAAACAGGCTGATCTTCTTGCTCCACTGCTACTGCTACAAACTCAGCCTTGGCCACCTCGGTTCTTCAACATTTACCTCCTCTGTAGGCTTAACCAACAAAGGAATTTTTGTAATCCCAAATCTGAGAGCCAAGTTCACTAAACTCTTAATCATTTCTTCTTCTTTCACTTCTTCTTCTTCTTTATCCTTCATGACTGATTTTTGCAATTTCTTCTTCCCTACATGGAATTGGGAAGGCAAGAGGAGAAACAGATTGGGATTCAATCATTTGTGCATTTGTTGGTGGTGGTGGGAGGGATGGAACTTCTTATTTCTTTAGAGGGGAAGGTGTTTATTTTTGCTCTTGTGGAGGGGATTTGGATTTGGAAGAGAAGAGAGAAGAAAATATGAGATGAGATGGAAGACTAAGGGATGGAGGGATGGTTTTCACAACTAGAGTAGCATTGGCTGGGTTTACAACTTGACATTGTTGAAATGGTAAAGCTTGAGATGAAGAAGAAGAAATACAAGGGCGCTGAATAACTTACCCATTGACAAGGTTGATTCAGACTCTACTCATATACTTCTATCTCCTCAGTCCATTGTGCAAGTTGGGGCAACATCTCAATTATGAAGTCCAACTTCTCCTGAGGGTTGTAGTGTCTTGGAAAAGGGCCTTTCCATGGATAAGGTGCCCTGCAACCAATTCTGAAGGCCTCCATTTGAGTTTTAGCTCTTGAATGCACCATACCAATCTCCATTTTTTGGATCTTCTCCAACAGACCAACATCTTGCATTTTATTTTCTTCATTGTTTGCATACCCCTGCTCTTGGAAAGCTCCATAGCCAAACTGATTTTGGCACTACTGCTCATAGGGGTAACCATGCTGATTTTTGGATTTGCTCAAAATGCTGATTTGAAGGATTTTTAAAGCTTATTGGATTTGGAATGTGTTGTTGCTGATGTAGATTTGAATTCCATGGTGGAAATAAAGTCATGATTGCACAATTTCATGGAATGAAAAGAATGAAAGAATATAGAAAGAAGAATGAATGGAAGTGAATGGAAAACAGGTCTACAACTCAGAGAATGAGTTGTTTACCAGGTGGAGTCACCAGATGTGAAATTTAAAGCTTCTCATAAGCTAGAGATTTACAACAAGTGCACATCAATCTTGTTGCAATGAAGTGAAGACCTCTTAGGTCCCACTAGGCATGCCAAAATTGTTAGTGCAAAATCACAACACCCCCAAATGAGTTCTAAAAATATGCTTTTCTAAGGTAGAATCATTTAGTGTGATTGCATAACATTAAACTTTCCCAAGGTGTGGGACCTTGCAAAAGTGGGAAAGCTCTCTAGAGAAGGCTGGTTCCTCTTCCTAAACTACCTACCACAAGTTATTCCAGTGCAAGAAAGCTAATATAATCCTAATCTAACTTCTAAGGAGACAAGGAGAGAAAGAAAACAAGAAAAAACAAAGCCTACACTAAAACGGTGATACACCAGAGAAGGAAAGTGTTGATCATCTACTAAACTGCCATGGAACAAAGAGAGGTGAGCAATGGAAAGGATGGACAACAACATCACAGACCATAGATCAAATTCACACATAAAATTTTCCAAAACCCCATGAACACAGCTCCTAGATCTGCAAATGAACATTCAAAACATGCACATATACCCTGTAATGAAGAGAGGCAAGAAGATGCAATAAAATGAGCAAAGGATGGACAAATGCATCACAAAAACATGTTTTTATTCCTCTAGATTTACACAGTGCACCATTTCACGGGAAAGAGGCAAAAAATGCCATTAAAAAGTAGGGGAGGAGGTTCAAACTCCATTTTCGACCCTAGGGAAGAAAAGAAGTGGGAGAGAGAAGAAAAATGAACAACCTTTAAAATATGTGCCTCTATTTACATTTTATAGAAAAAACACGAGAAGAGAGGAAAAACACGGGATCTGCTCCAACCACTTTTCAAAATGTGTTTTAATTCTTCCTCTATTGATGGGCTTGATGTAAAATCTCATAATTCCATGTATCTACTTTGCATACCAAAGAAAATGACCCATACTTCATTAAATCTGGTGGTTGGAACTAGTTTTTATCTTTCCACGCTAAAACATGTTTTGAAAATTTCTCCCCAAATATTCACCAAAATCCAAAATTGAAGACTCCATGATGAAGAGAATCTTTAGATCTTTCCATTGGTACCAAGAACGTCAAAAATGGAGCTCTAGATCAAAAGATATGGCCTTCTGAGTTTTTCCTTAACATTTTCGGCAAAAAACAGCTTGGGCAATTTTGAACTTTTCTCCCACAAATCCGCTGATGATGTGGCATCCATTGGGGTCGAGTGGAGGTAGGGGCTCCTTTTTTTCCATTTTACACTTTTTGACAAAAATTCAAAAAATCTCATTTGCCTCCGAAGGTCTGGCTGACCCACATTAGCTTTTTGATGTGCCAGCTCAAGCACTTAATTTTCACCTTTTTGACAAAAGGGAAATTTTTCACTTTTTCCTCTAATTCCCCGCCGGTCCGAGATTCCTTGGCAAACATCTCTCCCAAGCCCCACAGTTCACCTTGGGAAAATTTTCCCTTCTAACTCTGCTAAGCCATAACTCAAAAAATACAAGCGTTAAAAGAGCTCTTTACCTTTATGGAAAGGGGAAGAAATTCTTTATCGATGGCGTATTTTCCAGAAATCCTTGAGTGCCTAAACTTTGTGAAATTTTGGTGAGCTACAAAAGGGAGTAAGTTGACCCAAAATAAGAGGGAGATTATTTTTGTTAACATGAAGCACATGGTAAAATGGAGGGTGGGAGAAGTGGAGAAGTGGAGTTTTGATGTCCCATTGCACATAGGTGCACTTTTTAGGTGCAATTTCACCTTAAAAGTGTTCCTTGGGTGCATGGTGGAACTTTTTGGGTGCCATGTCCCTTGGATGGGTTTAAAAACAAACCATGTACATCTCCCACAACACGTTTTAAAAATGTTTTTAGCTTATACGACATGCATGCACATGAAGAAAATGGGCCAATCACATAATGCCACACTTTTGGGGTGAAATTAGACCTAAAAATTGTGCCTAAGGTGCATGGAGGGAAAACATGGGTCCCACCATGACTTAAAGTACATGGTCAAGTCAAAAAGTGAATTTCAAGATCTCACCTTATGTTTTGATGTTGTGAAATGGAACAATGAGAGTGAGGAACACTTTTGGGGTGAAATTGCACCCAAAAAATATGCACGAGGTGTAAGAGGACAAAAATTGTGCGCCCAATGCAGTTAAATGCATGCTTAGTAGCTTGATTTGGACCCTCGTGGACTCCCATAATTGCTTTCTTTACCCCAGGATCAATTTTTCATGGTTTTTGGTTTTCCAATATATTAATTTGTAATGAAAATGGCCAATTAATCCAATGAGAACATTTTGAAGACTTGAAAATTTTATATTCATCAAGTTTTACCTATACCCTCTCTTTTGCCTTAGATGGCTTGCCAATGAGCTGAAGTACATAAGCATATTCTAACAAGAGTGGGAAGAAATAACTTATGGGTACCGAGAAGTATTAAAAATACCCCCACTTTATATTTTGATAGGATCACAACTCCACTAGAGGTTCCTAGAATCTTCCGTGCATGAATACAGTGCAAAAAGGCCACCTTCAATTAGTATCTAAAGAATTTTTCCCTTTTGATATTCTCAAAACTTTGTCACACTAAGTCCATTGTGAAGTAGGCTTCAACATATTTCCAATTCCTAGGGTATGAGCTCCAAAAAATTCACGAGACTCCTTAAAATTTCCTTGAAGTTGAATCTTTGACAAAGTCTCAACATTCCTTTTCTCAAAAACACATGTGAGGAAAGTTTTCCCAACACAACCCAAAATTTCCCAAAATGCTTCCTAAGTCATGCCATCATAGAAAACACTTTGATAACTTTCTTATTACTATAAATAGGAATTTTTAAGTGCTTGAGTTCGAAAACATCCGTTGAAGTTGATCTTTGAAAGTAGTCAGTTTCAACAATTTTGGCTACTTGAACCAATTTGGCCAAAAAGGGAAAAATTTCAATGGGGTTTCCATATAAAATATAATGACATTTCATATGCTAACACTCTTGTTATTAGGCTGACCCACTTCAATGTTATTTTCTCGGACCTTTTGTTCAACGCCACGTAGTAGAACTTTGATTTTGTTGATTGAAAAGTTGATTCATTCTACAAAAAACCATCTTCTGCCAATTTAAACATGTAACATCACTTTTCACTAAATATTGTGAAACTTCTTATTGCGGTGGATTCTAAACGGATGGAATTTGGGACATAGCAGTTGTTTTCACCATAAGTGCTTGATTTTGAATACCATTGAAGTATGGATTATGATTATGTTGATTATATGGATAACACCACTCATAATCTTGGATCATATTATTTTGAACTCGTACATATTGGATCAGGTTATTTTGAACTGGTAAAATTACTTTAGATGTGCTAGCATCATTATGATTTACTATTTTGATAGGTTTGGCATTAGAAAACTCATTTTGGTTCTAGAAATTTGGTTGAAAAATAAGTCTATTCTTTTGATTGGGAGGATAGTAAAGTCTAAAACTCTGAATTTTCTACCTTTTCATAGCAACTATCTCCTTCTCAAACTCTTTTAATATTCCTTTTACCTCTTTCAAATCATTTTATTGATTTGGTACTTCACTAATTTTGTATAAATTTTGAGAATTAGGCGTTAGAATTGGAGCTATTGCATGTACACAGTAAGAAGTGGAAGGAGATATATATAGAAAGATGGGCATAGGAGGCCTTGGAGATATGTTCCCTACTTGTATGATATTATTTTCAGTTGTAATTTATATATCATAAGCATCAAGGAGTTTCCTTCCACCCATTGATTGTATCATCACTGAAATACCAGGATTCAAATCCTTTAGATAATACAAAAAGAATATTGAGGAGTAGGCCTTACCAATTATGGAATTATGTCCCAAGTCTTTGAAATCTGTAGTTAAAATCAGTCATGAACTCTTGTGGTGCTCTTTTGATAGTAGTTAGTTGTTCTACTAATGAAAAATGATCCGATTTAGCCTCAAAATGTCTGTGAAAAATTATCCTAGTTGATCCCACGAGGTGATGGAATTAAATAATGGAAGTCCTTTGTACCGTTGCAATGTTTTTCCCTTAAAGGAATTTGCTAATAATCAGACTGCAACATCATCTTGAGTAACATGATAAATAGAGAATATATTATCCACATGTTTTATGGGTGTAACTTGATTTTCACCAGTAAAAAATGGAATCCTCTTAAGGGCAAAAATCGGTATGTCATTATGTTGAGCTAGTAATAATGGACTACTAACATTGAAAGGAACAAAAAAATGATTCCTTGGGAGGGACATATTCAAATTGAAGTTAGTTATGTATGATTTGGGAGATGAGCTTGAATTTTTTGGAGCAAGATAATACTTAGGATATGGTTTGGATTTTGAAAATATGCTCGTCTTAGCTAAATTTAAAGGCAATTTAATGAAATCGAAAGGAATACATTTTGTAGATGACCAGCTGAAACCTTTGGCATGGAATATGTATTGATTTGCTACAGGATGTGCTTTGAGCTTATAGAGTTTCCGGATGTTGAATAATAGTGTCTACAACACTAATATTTTCCAAGAAAACACCAACTTCTTAGCAAATGTTTTGATATGTCCCACAGTGTGCGAGAAATTGTTGTGTTAGTTGGAGGCACCAAGGTGACTAGAAGTGTATGTGGTAGAACACTTTAAAGATATAAAAATATGAATTAAATGTACCACCAAAGGTGTGCAGAAACTATTTTCACTTTGAAATGTACCCTTGGAGAATGGTGTGATAACTCTCCTTTTAATTTAAAAATAGAAACACTCCTAGGTTGTGGGTGACCTATATGTTGGAGTGAGTCTCCAGAGAGGGTCGGTTCCCTAGTGCAACACATAAAATATTTCTATCTCCTAAGGCTAACTCTACTCTACCAAAACTAACAAGGAAAAGGGAGAAGGAAGGAAGAGAAAAATGAAAAGATGGTGATACACCATAAATGTTTGAGGATATTAGACTTATTTGGATCACACAGATGAAACACGGGAGCCACACACACCATACACTAACCAAAATTGAATGTATCAAAGAAAAATTAATTCATAGAATGGTTTGGAATGAGTTGTCACAAGACAAGAAGGGGAAACAAATTACTCCACAAAAAAATCCTACAAACAACCTATAAAACACAATCTATGACTGCAAATTGACACAAGACTGCATGAAGGCATGAAGGTTAAAAATGATAAAACACGAATAAACATGTATCACAATATAAAATCAATTTAAGATAGAAATATGCACTAAACATAGATTGTAAAAGGTAAAACAACTCCTTTATTGCTCTAAGAGGTGGAATAAGCAAAAAGAATCACTGTTACCCTTGCTTTCTCACCTAAAAAGACTAAATTTCTCTAAAGAACTTAATGAAAAGGCTAGAATATTTTTACAAAGCATTTTTAAGCTTTTATAGAATATCTAAAAGATAGAAAGAATGAAAGAATGCTTACATACAAATCCGAGTTTTAAAATAGGAAAAGCATGCGTGTTTTTGCTTTGTTTTCTCTGTTTTTATCATGTTTTTTTATAAAAATAGCTTCTCAGCTTGATTTAATTGAATTCTTCATTAAAAATAAGAGTGCACCTTCCCAAAATAGAAGAAAAGGTTCTCCTTTTTCTCTTGTATGTAGTGTTTATCTTGTTAGAACTTCTAGAAGAGGAGATGAGCCATCTACATACATTTTTCTAATGCTGGACTATTTTTGTTTTTAACATTTTCTCCTAGAAAAATTCATCAATATCTATTTTTGATAGTTTCAACTTGTAGATCTCCTCGAGACCTTTTCCACGAGACCATTTTTTTGTAATTTGGAGCTCTAGATCAAAAGTTATGACCATTTGAAGTTTTGTAATACACGTGGACTTGATTGAATCGGGGATTACCAACGTGTATTCTACTTGCTAGGTGTCATTTCCTTTGTGCGGGTTTTATTTTCATATCAGGTATATCTCACTTTGAAATGAGAACCAAGTAAAAAGATCCACATATGCTTCAAATTTGCAATGTCGGGCTCTACGTAACCTCCATTATCCATCATGAAGCGTAAACCAATAAGAAATCTCCACACTTACTTCGTAATTCAATTTAGTTTGTAAGCACCTTGTTAGAGTGTGAAGAATAAAACAATAAGAAAATTCCATGCTATTTTGTAATTTCATTCTTTCCTTAACCTTTCTTTGACCCCTTTGTGAAACGTGATCGATGAAAAATCTTCAAACTTTGTCGAGACTTCACATTGTCGTATTTAATTATCTTTATGTCGAGTGCAAAAGGTGAACCAAAGGGAAAGATCCACGTTCCTTTGCAATGTCATTTTTTTGTATCCTCCCACTCTTTGTGAAATGTGAGTCAATAATAGATCTTTATGTTTCCTTCATTGTTCATTTAAATTTGACGAGCATTTGAACATTTGACGACATTTTGCAATGTTTAAATCTTCGTTATGTCCCACAAATTTTCTAAATTTAACGGCTAAGTCCTTGAAAATCTTAAACTTGATGGGATAATGAATTTTAGTGACATTTTTAAATTGAAACCTACCTTTTTCATTATATGCAAGTTACCCAAATTATTCTTAGGGGTTAATTTGGGATAACACATACACTTGGACATTGATCATTCATCTAGCCTATAACGTTGACATGATCACTAACTTATCTCTTACCTACTTGATTGTTCTAATTTCAAACAACGATACTAGCTATCTAAAATTGACACGTCCATACACATGCTTGACAACATTTTCTCTATGTGTGTATACTTTGAGGCATGTTACACCTCGATGTGGAATACTAATTTTCTAGCTCTCCATACAAACTATCGATTACTACATATATTATAAATAACGTCATAATTTGTGTTAAATTCGTGTCTTTTATTTTATTTTATCATGGCGCAATAATGTCTAATTGGTGGCACAAATATGGTGCAATATTTAGTCCACCTTTGCACCATGGACATGAAAAATTAACTTCCTACTTCCAACTTCCATTTTACCTTTTGCATTTAATATAAAATTATGGCAAACTACAATGATTCATTCTTCTAAAATCCCATAATACAAAATTAGGGCATCTTAAATCACATAATAAAAACTATGGTATATAACAAACTAATTTTGTTCTTGCTATCACACTTTCTATTTTTAAATACATAGTGCTAAATTTTAGATCGAAAAGTGGCGGGGTGAATTTTTGGACGGTAAGGTGAGGAATTTATTGTTTTGAAATGATTTCTTAAATAATATTTTTTACCAAAACTTACAAACTTGAATAGAAAAATAGAGATTTTTTTGTAAACCTACTTGTAATTGTTTAAACAAGTGGTTTACTATTTTACAAATTTTGTGTCTTCATCAGCAAGGTATACATCATCCCCTCTATAGAGGTCTACTTTTATAGATCTAAGTTCTTCATTTGTATAGACATATACTTCCCCAAAACATACTCTTCGTCTGCGAGTATACATGCAACGTATGAGTTGGAAAGTAATCTTTTTTTTCATAGAATTTTTAAAAAAATTATATTGATTAAATTCATTATGTTTTATTTCATTTTTATAATAAATATAATTTATTTAATTTTATGTAAAGAGAAATCCATCAAAAGATTATGGTAGAGATATGGGTCAAAATAGAAAAAGGAAGAGGAGGGAGTATATTGGCGAGCATTTCCAAAACCACAAAATTCTTTCTTTGAGGTAAATTTAATTTTTAATATGTTGCATTCAAATGAAGCCATCATAATATTGATGTAGTCTATATGGATATTGCACTAATATTAACTTAATATGTAGACATACGAGACTAAAATTTAAATAATGACTTTGACATTGAATGATTTTGATCAAAGAAAAAGGAAAACTACATATTCTTGTTTTGTCATCGTAACGATGAAATGCATCTTAATAACATCAAAAGGGATAATGAATATGATCTAAATAGAATATAATCAAAGGAAATGATGGTGAGAAAGGAAAAACAAATACCTATTCTTGGGACTTCTATGAAGATGTTCCAATGGAAGAGAGCATTGGACTTCAAAACATGGTACACCATTTATTTGATCACAATCATGAGAATGATGATGAACAACAGGATCACGAACAAGAGAGGATAATTTTTCAATTTTCTCAAACTCATTTGTTTATGTTGGGAGATTCCAAAACATCATTTTTAGGGCTATATTGGCATTGATGAACTTGAAAGCAAGGTTTGGTTAGTAAAAAATTAGTGTGGATTATTTTTAAGGTTAGATAATAGTTTTATAACTATGTTTAACACACACACACACACACACACACACACCATTTTCTTTACCTTATCTCTAATTCACCTTCTTTTTATTTTTAATGCAACCTACTCAAAATTAGTTATTTCCTAAAATAACACACTTTCCTCATCATATAGAGATACCCAAACAAAGTATCATAAAATTTAGGGGTTTTCTATGTCAATTATGATGCATGCATAAATTATTGCATTCTATTTAGGAAGGAATATGAGAATGAGGTGGGTTTTCCTAATTGTGCAAAGCATCGTGATTTCAACAAGGAGTGAGAGGCCTCACCATTCCAAATAAGGTATTGTGACATTTTCCAATAATTCCTTAGCTCAAGAATATTTTCTTGCAATTCACTTTCAAATTTAACATCATGGCATCACAAGAATAAAATTAGTGATAGAGTTTGGTGTGTTCTTTTATATCCAAATGCAATAAAATACACATTGATTAATTGTGTCTGAAAAATTCGAGAGACATGTCACATAGTATACAGTTTGGTTTGGCCATGGATGGTGTTAACCGCTTTTCCAGTATGTCAAGTAGATACTATGTTTTTCTAGTAATGTTGATAAAGTATAATATTCCTTCATGGTTGATGATTTATAACGAGCATATAATGTTGTCACCATTAGTGCTTGGTAAGTATCAAGTAAAAAATATAGATGTTTTCCTTGAACCTTTAATTGATGAGTTTCGAGAATTATTGGATAGCATTATAATGTATGACCTTACAAAACCCATTGGTTACTGAGAAAATTCACCTATTATGATATCTTATGTTGGATTATACATTATTTTATTAGGATGGCTATTTGTTTAAGTAATTATCACATGTTTGATTATCGGGCATGTTGAAAAATATGCCATTACAAATTTCATAATATAATATAATATAACATAATATTGATAATAATATAGTATTTATATAATATATTAATTTTTTATAATATTATAATTGTATCAAGATTAATATTGATAATTTTGAATACATTTACGTGTTTTAAAAGAACACAATAGTGGCACAAAAATGATGCAAATTATGTCACTTTTGCGCCATGTGCCAATCTAAATTAAATAAACAAAAAATCGACCAACTCAAAAATCAAACACGGTTCATTTTTCATGTGGATAAAATATGACTAGAGGAAAAATAACCATGATAACCTCTTAGAAATAGATAGTGAGAGGAGAAGGTGTAATTTGTGGGAGGAAAAAGTAATAATTGCACATTTAGGAAAAAAGTAATAATTGCACACTAGCTAGGACGAAGTGGCAAAGAAATGCCTCAATGTACTATATGGGCCCAATAGTAGAAAAAGAAGAAGAGTATGTGCCACCCTTGTAAAGAAAACTTAGAATAAACGTATGTTGAGTGTTCATTCAAATGATATAAGTTTTATTGTAATCTTAGAAATTGAAATGCAAATCAAGAACCCTAGGGTATTTTTTCAAATCATGGAAAAGTAAACCCTATGGTAAATTATAGGAACCCTAGGAGAATTTTTAAAACCTAGGATAGATTTTAAGATAAATTATTTAAACCCTAAATAAATTCTAAAAATACATTGGATTAATTATGTAAATTGTAGGATAAATTGTAAAAAACCTAGGATAATTTTTGTATATTCACGGTAATCATTACATGAAAATACATACCACCATATCTCTCTCATACAATCTTCCAAAAAAAATACAAGCACCAACTATGTTACCACATTTGGAATATTTATCAATGAGAGAACATACCACCTCTGCATATCTTTCAATACCAATTACAATTATGTGGGCATGAAACTAAATTACCTTATGCGAGCTTCAAGATTGACATAGTTTGTGAGTACACTAGCCATCGTGAAGTGGTTTGGTTTCAATCCTATGCCTGTCATTTGTAAAAATATTTCAAGGGCTTTAGCACTATGTCTATGTTGGGAATACCCAAAAATCATAACATTCACTGAAATCCCATTCTTTTCAATCATTTTGGTAAACACTTGGAACATATTTTTAGGATGTGTTATCCATATTATACACCGGCTTATGTTATTTTTGGGTATAAGTTATATGTCATTCCCTTAGTCCCTAGCTGAAAACAACACCTAAAACCATCTCTAAACAAATTGATCTAGATATAATAATTTTGCAATGATATAAATCATATTATTTAAGGGTCAAAATAAAATAAACAAATAACTACCTACTTTGAGAATCTAGTTGACATCATCTATATGAGCTTAGAGATTTAAAGTTTGATCCTCGAAACAAAATAAATGGTCTACGTAAGATATTATCATTCATTTATATTTATGTAAATATAATAAAATCTAGAACAAATATTTTAAAATCGTTTATCTAAAAATATGTTGAAAAATATTGTAGTGCCTCTCCATTGTGTAGCTCTCCTCCCTTTTAGCAACTTCTAGCCTTCTTAGAGAAATCGAGTTAATTATATTCTCTTGGTGATACGATGGAATTTAGACCCATTTTAGGTGTTAACCATCGCTCCTTAAGATATTAGCAAAGAAAAGAAATGAAGTTATTAAGAAAAGTGATATCTTATTGATGCAAGATAAGGGTCTCGAGATATATGCCTCGATACATTTGATTAGATGTGTTTAAATTGATTAGATGATTATTTATAATAATAATACTAAAATTTAAAATAGGAAGATGATATATATATATATATATTGATTAAGCTAAATATGAAATATAAATGCCTAATTTTATGTTATAGTAGCGGTAAATAAATGAAGCAATGAAATATGGAAATATACCAAAGCAAGCTAAGCAGTAAATAATGAAACCCTAATTGTAAATAGAGGGTGAAGTTCCTTAGTTGATTCACGGTGTTGTCGAAGGTGTATAAGGCTGGAAATTGAATAAATCTGAAGCATTGATTGTCACATTAGAGCACATAAAAGTGTAGATCTCGAAAGATAAGCTAGATATGGGCGCTAGAGAAGGACAAGGGTGCCCACGGGCATAGATGCTGATCAGGAACTTAGGTTTGTAGAAATGCTCAGAAACTTGAATTATTAGGGTCATAAGATGTTTTTTCGATGTTCTCCTTTTTCGTTATGGATTCACACAATGATCACCGAGGTTGTAATAAACTTGCAATGAAGAATTAACCTACAAAACCCTCAAATAAACATCAAATCCTAAAAATAAAGATGCAGAATGAGGGGTTGAAGGCTGTCCTCATATGCCAAAATGGTGAACTTACAACTAAGTGGTGCACTACATCTCATATCCAATGTAGTTTTGTGTGTGTGTGTGTGGAATCATGCCCTAGGTTTCTCTTATGCCAGTCACACTTGGATAGCGAGTAAGTAGCTAGATGTAACAAAATGTAGTAAATGTGTGCATGGAATAAAATGAGCTTCCCTCCTATGAAGTGTGATGTATAAAACTATTCTGATGTCCCTTGTGATGGAGCTAGATGGATGTGAGCTCTTAGATGCCTTGATGGATGTAGCCTTAGGTGGAGATAGTTAATGCTTAGTGCTTGGTCATTTATTATGATCACAAAACTTTATATTTATATGATTCCCTTGCTTGAACTTTGTAATTAACCTTGAAAAGGCCAACTAAAAAAAAGATAAGATGCTTAAATGGCTAGAAAGGACCCAAAAAGTGTGAGTAAAGTACAAAGGGGATAAGAGCACCCAGATTGGATGAGGGCGGCTAGCGTTGCCATCCTATTTTGGGCGCTAGTGTCTAGTATAACAAATTTCGAAGACTAAAAAGGTAGGCTAAGCAACAAGAGGTGTACGACTAAGAAAATTGACACAAAGGAAATAAAGGTGGCCAAAGACATGGTTTAATTAGTACCATTCTTACTTATGAATCATATAAATAGTAATATGTAATCAAGACTAGATAATTACCCAAAGTGTGTGATTTTGTGTCTACATTTTCCCCCACTTTATGTTGGTGAGTGAAAATCTTGGTAACATAAAGTAGATAGATATTTGTACCTGATATCCATGTAGATCGATGTAGAAAATGTGTTGAGGGACTAGACAAAGTGTGGAGTGATAAAAATGTGAAGCATGGATGCTAAGGAGAAGAAAGTACAAAAGTGATGATGAAAATGAACCTAGGGTGGAAATGCATGTGTAGATGTCATGATGTACCTATTGTCGATGTCGATGTGTGTGATGATGTTGTTGTTGTTGTTGGTGTTGTGGTGATGTTGAATACCACTTCCCATATAGATGGACCTGCAAAAGAGAAGCCAACAAGTAGTCAAATACGCATGTATATGATCAAAATATGTAAAAAAGTGTGTAAGGAAAGTATGTAAAATAAAAAAGTGTGAAAAAGGAACATGTGCACCTGATCCATGATGAGAAAAAGGGTGTAGAAAGGATCCTGAAGATGATGTCAACGCGTGAGTTTTTAGGTGATCTCATGCCAGTGTAATGGAATAAGTGTAGGAGAGCCCATCTGGTGTCATTCATAAACCTTTAACTACTTCCTACTATGTAAAACACCATTACGAGATGGTGTGTACATGGTAAGGACTCGTGCCACTGTAAAATCCATTGTGTAAATGGCTAGTGCTAAGGGAATCTCGCTTACTATCAAAAGCCTCTGTGACATGTCAAAGAACTGTGTAATTGTCCCCTAGTTACTGGAATTCTAGGAAAGACCGTTGTATTGCCCCATGGTTTTAGGCATCCAGGAAATGTTGTTGTGATAAGTATAAATTATCAGAGAGATTTTCACATGAATATAATAATAATCACTGCATTTTTCATACATTACATATGGCTATTAAATAGCCAAGACGGTAGGTAACAAAAAATCCTATAAAATAGGATGTATTACAAACAATAAAATTGTTAATAGTGATATGGGTATAACCTGAAAAGAGTTTGTGAGAATCAAATCGAAGCGAGGCACCATGAAGTAGTTGCACTCCAATGGAAACGTGATAGCTCAGCGATAGCAAGGAAAAAATAATCAGCAACGGAAGAACTTTCTCAATGAAACAAATATTGCATAGAGGAAAGACAGTGAAGTGTCTTGGCATGCTCATAAATGAATAGAAAAGGGGTACATATAGGGTGTTGAGTAACCCTAGTGCATGACACACATGAAACCCTAAACCTAACCCTAAACCTAACCCATGTGAGATGACCCTCCAACATGAGAGGAGGAACATAGGATAACTCACACTAACACCCCCATTCATCGAAGTTGGGGTAGTGGCTGTGATGAGTCGAGACAACATAGGAAGACACTCCTTAAAAAATAAGAAAGATGTGCCAATGGGGCCCGACAACTAAAGGCCTGATAAGGTGCCCATATACAAACACAATCTTCCTAGAAGAAGAAGAAGAAAAGAAGGACTACATAGCCCAAAGAAGATGGGAAGATGTAGAAGACCTCACCCCAAGAAGAGACCGTAAGTGAAGAAACTTCATCTCAGTGAAGGGCTTGGTGAATAAATCTGTAATCTGATCAAGTTATCTGAATGTATTGAATGTCGATGATACCATCATGAATAAGCTCCCGTATGAAGTGCATATGGATCTCAATGTGCTTCATCCACTGATGTTGAACTGGATTTATGTAAATAGAGATTGTGCTCGTGTTATCATAGTAGATAATGGTAGGCCGCCGAAAGTGGATGCCAAACTCTGTCAGAATACCTGTAGCCAAATAGCTTTTGTGGCAGTGTTAACTACTCCTTTGTATTCTACCTTGTAGATGATATCGCAATTGCATTATGCTTCTTGCTAGACCAACTAATAGGACCCGAACCAAGAGAGAAACTATAGCCAGAAGTAGATTTCTGATGATCTAAGTCACCAAGCCCAATCAGAATCTGTGAATCAATCAAGTCAATATCAACCCCTCCATGATAGTGAATGCCATTAGCATAAGTGCCACGAACATAATGAAGGATCCATTTAGTTGCTTTCCAATGCAGCTCATGTGGCTCCTGCATGAATCTGGACATGATCCCAACAGCATATGATAAATCCGGTCAAGTGTGAGTCAAGTAAATCAAGCTCCCCACCAACTGTCGATAAAGAGTACCATCAACCAAGGGAGTAGAGCAATCTGAAACCAAATTAATCTTGGAAAGAAAAGGAGTAGGAGAAGACTTGCAATCGGACATCTGAAACCGAGCTAGAAAATCAAGAGCATACTTAGGTTGTGAAATCAAGATTCCCAAGTTAGATTGTGAAATCTGGATCCCAAGGAAGTAATGAAGCAGACCTAAGTTAGTCATGGAAAACTTGTTGGCTAAGGTGATCTTCACAGAATCAATAATAGAGGAAGAGCTTGCCTGTGATCAACAAGTCATCAACATATAGAAAAATAATGAGTATGGAGTCATCTTGCCATAGAATATAAACATTTGGATCAAAGTGACACCTAGTAAACCCTGATGTAAGTAAGAAGGAGTCCATCTTGGCATACCAAGCTCGAGGGGCTTGTTTAAGGCCATAAAGAGACTTCTTTAACTTACAAACGAGGGAGGAATCTTGGACATAACCTAGAGGTTGTTCCATATAGATCTCTTCCTCTAGGTCACCATGAAGGAAGGCACTCTTAACGTCCATTTGATGGACTTTCCATCTATTTGCTGCGGCAATGGCTAGGGTCAATCGAATAGAAGTCATCTTCACAACCGAGAGCAAAGGTTTTTGTATAATCAACCCCAGCTATCTAGGAGAAACCCTTAGCTACTAATCGCACTTTAAACTTTTCAATGTCTCCATCTACTCCATACTTTGTTTGGAACACCCACTTACACCGAACGATTTTTCTTCCTTTCGGAAGAGTGGTGAGATCCCAAGTATCGTTCTTCATGAGAGAGGAATACTCCTCATCCATGGCAGAATCCCACTCAGGAATACCAAAAGCATCTCGAAAATAATATGGATCATAAGCAGAGGTGAAGAAAGAGTGAGGTCCAACAAAATTTGAGCGAGTACATCTCATATCCGAAGTATCTCCAACTAAATCTCTAGCACTTTGCAAAGTTTTCCTGGCCCAAAGGGGACCAGGAGGATCAAGCTCAGAGTTGGAAGATTCATCACTTAAGTGAGAAGGGACATAGTCCTCATCATCACTACTGTCAGAATCAGAAGACTCAAAGTTCTAATAGCTGGGAGGATCCGGAAGAGGAGCATGCTCAACAATATCATCATCTGATGAGTCAAAATCTGAATCAGTGAGCTGAAGAACCTCAATAGGTGGAGAAGTAGAAGTCGAAGAAGACTCATCGAACTTAACACTTCTCTCAATATACAGCTCATGAGAAGTAGGATTCATCAATCGATATCCCTTCATGCCATCAGGATACCCTACAAAGATACAAGGTTTGGATTATGGTTCCAAAGCCTTGTGTTTCTTCTTGGAAATCCGAGCCATAGCCTTGGATCCAAAGACGCGAAAGTGCTCAACATCAGGATTGCATCCAAACTAGGCTTTAAAGGGTGTCATCCCTCTTATTGCCTTGTGTGGAACACAATTTTGAATGTAATTTACACAATTCTTTGCTTGGCCCAATCTTTATGGAGGAAGAGACTTCGAGTGAATCATACAAGTGGCCATCTCCTTAAGAGTACAGTTCTTTCTTTCTACGACTCCATTCTGATGAAGGGCTATAAGCAATTGTATGCTGCAAAGAGATCCCTTCAGAAGTATAGAAATCCATGAACCTATTGTTTACATATTCACCTCCATTGTCAGTTTGAAGAACCTTGATAGACCGTTCCACTTGTTTCTTAGCAAGAGCCTTAAAGTCCTAAAAATGTTCAAAGACTTCAAACTTAAGCTTAAGAAAATATACCCAAGTATATCGCGAATAGTCATCAATGAAGGTTAGCACATAAAGAGCTCTAGTAAATGAAGGAGAAGGAAATGGACCAGAAACATCACTTTGTGAACAAGATCAAAGGGCGAGTGGCTCTCTAGGCTTTTCCTTTATCAAAGTTCTTTTAGGATGCTTTCAAGGTCTGACCCTCACAAAGACCCTTAGAAAACTTGACATGAGGCAACCCATTGACCATTTGTTTTGGCTCAATTGTTCAAGGTAGCGATAATTTAGATGTCTAAAATGCTCATGCCATAGCTTACTAACCTCATTTGCATGAGTGAGCAAGGAAGTGGGCGTAGAATCAGAAGTAAAGTGGGAGAAGGTGTACAACCGTGAACGGTGATCTGCCTTTCCCTCAGCCATTGTAGTGTCATTGTTAAGCTCACGAATAATCACCGAGTTAGGACAAAATTCCACTCACATTCCTTCACCAAGGTGAGTAATTTGGTAAACGATAGGAGATTGGTAGAGAGATCAGGAACACTCAACACTTGGTTAAATGTTCCCCCATCCATCTCTATCGATCCACTACCAGAAACCGACATTGTTGTGTCATTACCCATCATGATTTGGGACATACCACAAGGTTCGATGTTGGAAAACTCAACATGTGAAGAACCCATGTGGTGTGAGGCACCGAAATCTATAATCCATGTGATGAAGGAGCAACTCTGGCTACAAGGGCCTTTCCTTTCTTCTTATCATTTTTAGCACCTTTTGTAGTAGAAGACTCGGCCTTCGGAGCACTTTGTTTTATGGATTCAGGAACACTTATTTTATTCTTCTCAAGTAAATGAGATAAGTGATCAATCTATTTCTTAAAACAATGTTTCTCGTCGTGACCAAAATTCTTGCAATAGGAACACAAATACTTGCTTTTTGTGCCTTAGGCTCAGAAGTCGAAGTGTTTGTGTCATTTTTAGGTTTGGTCTTGGTTTCTTTCTTAGGTTGATCCTTTGTTTCTTTCTTCTTTTCAGTCTTCTTTCCCTTGCTAGTACTTGCTACAAGGGCATGTGACTTGGACTTGAGAGACCCCATTTGAATGAGTTTGTCCTATTCTTGAATGAGTTGGGACAAAAAATAGTCAAAGGAGGGCATAGTCCAAGTATCGCCCAAAGCAGACTTTTGTAGCGTAGAAATTTGACATGAAGATAGAATATTCAAGACCTAGCTTAGAGAGAATCGACAAGATCAGTTGAGAATCTTTCTTTTCTACTTGACATCCTTTTAACAATAATCTAATGTGGACAAATTTTGAGAAGAAAGCTTATAGGTTTTCAAAGTCACTAGGATTTAACCCTAGTAGTTCGTTTTCTAACTCATGCGCTCTCATGTCATCTAGTTGTCCAAACATTGCATCCAGTGTTTTCCACGCAGATTTAGGTGTTTCAAACACCTCAAAGTGAAAGAGCAAGTCGGGAGAAATAGACATGCAAAGAAGACCTAAAGCTTCATCACTACGATTTAACCACTTAGATTTTTGGGTTCGTCATCAGTTCGAGTCTCGAGTTCCCATGGTGATGCAAAATAACTCTTTACCCCTTAGTTTCATTATTATTTTCGATCTCCATTCGAAAAAGTTGAACAGCGTAAGCAAAGGAATTGAAAGTACATCCATAGAGAGAGAGAGAGAAATAAATGTAGAAAAGAAACACAACCACCTAGGAAAATAACAACCCCCTGCTTTTGGCACTTTATAGTTTAGTGTGTTGATTACAATCGGGTCCGTGCGTGCGGTTTGAAACACTTGGTAACTCGTCTTGCAATTAGTGTAATAACACGCGCGAGAGAGGAGACCCCTGTGAGTGTTTCGTGGAGCACAAAAAAAAGGACACCGTAAACAAGCACAAGTAAAAAATAGAAAGGAGGTGAAAGCCAATCTGGTGGTGAGAAAAAAATGTCTCACGTCGTAAAAGGAAACCCCCTTGCTGCAGACTGTGGCGGACGCGCTCACTAGTCGCAAGCAATAATAAGGGTGAAATACAAGGTTTGGGAACTCAAGGAGTTCAGATAGCCTTCAAAACACTAAAAAGAGCTTGGAAGGCAAGGAGGTGCATGAAGTGTCACTGCACACTTGAGCGCATGATTAGTGAAAAAAATCGACAATAACCCCTAAATGTTATCATTTGGAAATGCCCAATTTTACTATTTTTAGAGCTATTGGAGTTAAAAAACGATAGAGAGGTTATTTAGATGTTGATTTTTAAGTTATTATAGCTCGTAAATGAGCAAATTAGAGTGAAATTAATAAAATAGATTTAATGAAATTAAATCTAATTAATTTCAAAGGCTAATTAAGATCTAAAAAAGGTTAAATCCTAATTAAGTAAAAAAATACTTTCCTTAAGAAATGAAATGTAAATTATTCGATTTACATTTATAGTTGTGCTCGATACCTCAACTACTTCGTGGTGCCTCGTTTCCAATTTGATTCCATGAAACTCTTTTCATGGTATCGAGATGAGATCGAGGTAAATGTGCACTTGATATTTGTTTTGTTGCGATTACTCTTTCTTGGTTTCGTTATTTTACTATGCATGCAAGTTTTTTTATCACTATTTTATGGAATTATTTTGCTAATCTCTCTAACAAACTTTCTCGGAAAGTTGTGTCATTTCTTTTATTTTTGTGTTTTTTAAAAAAGTGCATGTACGGGTTTTCATAATACCTTGAGAAATTTGGGGTTTCTTTTTTTTTTAGTGGTTGTAATTAAATCCAAAATAGAGATTCATTTCATTTTTTTTAAATTATTAAAATGGAAGTGATTTTTTTTTAAGATCTTTGTTTTTGGCAGGTATTTCTCTATGCATGTTAGTATATGGTTGCAAGATATTTGTGTTCTTCTGTCGTGGTTTCTCGTGGAGGAGCTTTTGGTTTTCCATGCACTGATGTTCCTCTCAGTAGTTTGATTTTTGTTGTTGTGCATAGTGCGTGTGTGGACATTTTCAAAAAAATATAGTTCAAATTGCGTGGACTGTTGTGGATTGTTCAAACTTCTTTCATTGTTCACCCTACATGGACTATTCAAACTTCCTTCATTGTTCAGCCGCGCCCACGCATCTACCAAAAACACAACCCGTCCCTTTTACTCAATACCCACGCGGCCTACAAACAACCCAAATCTTTTCATGTTCTACCCGCGCGGCCTATAAACTCAACCCCATCTTGTAGCCTCGATCTAAAAACACATCCATCTACCATTTTTTTCTACTGTCTTTTACCCATTGTGGATCAGGAAGGAACGTCGTGGCGGGGTCAAAACGTGGTAAGTGTTTTTCAAAGCTTTTGAGTACGTTTTAAATTCCTTTCTTTTTTTAATCTTAAAAACAATCCTCGGCTTTTTAAAATACGGTCGTGGTTTTTGATAGTCTTTTTAAAATCCTTCTAACTTTGTTAAAAGCTTAAAGCAATCCCAACTCCACGCTTTTCCTTATTTAAAAAATCTTCCTTTTAAAACAAAAATCTTTCCTTTTTTAATAAGCTTTCCTTTTTAAAACAAAAATTGAATGAATCGAGAAGCGAGGCACCACGAAGTAGTTGCACTCCAACAAAAATGTGATAGCTCAGCAATAGCAAAGAAAAAATGATCGATAATGGAAGAACTTGCTCAACAAAAACAAAGCTTGCATAGAGGAAAGACAGCAAAGTGTTTTGGCATGCTCATAAATGAATAGAAAAGGGGTACATATAGGGTTTGAGTAACCCCTAGTGCAAGACACACATGAAACCCTAAACCTAACCCATTTGAGATGACCCTCCAACATGAGAGGAGGACACATAGGATAACTCACACTAACATAACCATAGAATTTATTGTTATTATAACAATATATTCTACTAACAAACTAGTAACTATTAATTTACCAAATGGTAAATCACCCACAATATTCATGTGAACATTAATATTCCTAACACTAAGGACCCAAGTTTGATTCTAAGCCCTTTCAAAACTAAAAATTGTTTTACACCAGTACCATGTTGTGTGTATCTCTATATGAGGTGACTAATTCACCCATATGACACCCCCTCATTTGGGGTGCATGCGATGTCATTGAAGGAGTATGTGGCCCAAAAGAGGAAAAACCAATGTGTTAAATCATGCCCTGAAAGGGGAAGGTAATGTGCTTGGTAGAAACCAAGGCACACACAAACAAGTGGCTAGGAAATCTAAGTGTTAGTACAAGCAAAGACAATCCCTCGCGTATAAGATGACATGTAAGCTATGCATACAATGTGTAAACATGCGAAGGCAATGTAGTATGTGAAAAGTGGTTTACAAACATAGGACATCACTCATGATTTCACAAGACAATCAAGGCCTTAATGGCTGCAAACAAACAAGTCTACACACAAGACAAACGCAAAATCCCACAAACAAGAGCATACAATGACAAGTAATCACAAATAATGTAATAGATAACCATGGAAGCAAATAGTCCTGCATAATAAATGTTGCATATATACACACTGTTAGCATGTTATAAAGATAAAAAGTATGTCGAGAACATGTATAAGATGATAAAGTAATGTCTTATGAACATAAATCAAATAATAACACCTATAATGTAAGAAAGTGTATACCCTTAGGAGCCTCTATAGGACTGGTAATAGGTACCGCACCAAGCATCCATGATGTGTGTAATGGATCGATCAAGTTTGCGATCACACCTAGAAAGCAAGTGAACGTGCATGTGTGTATGGAAAGATAATGACATACAAGATATCCATCTAACATGTGTAATACCGTGAACATGTAAGAGAAAATGTAAGTAAGAATAAATGCAACCAAGATATGCATTATGTTGTGGATGAGGAGGAATGGAACGTGAAGTGGATGATAGAAGCATCGTGCCCCCAGTGGATGTGTATGTATGCAATGAGTTTCATTTATTTATGCCCCCTCAACAGTTAAGAATGAACCGTAAATGAGAGTGTGTCATTGGGAAAGGGTTTTAAATGTGTGCACAAGGAATATGTTAATTGTAGGTTTTCCTTTGATGTGTATGATTGAATGTGAAAAAGTAAAACTCATGAGGTGGTAGGATGTTTGGTGGTGTAGCGAAGGCGTATATCACCAAATGTATGGATGAGATGATAGAAAACTTGATGATTTAGCACAAACTGTATGAATGAGATGATAGAAAATGTGATGATGTAGCACAAAGTGTATATCACGAAATGTATGGATAAGATGCTAGAAAGGGGTGATGATTTAGCATAAGAGTGTATATCATGATATGTGTGAAGAATGTGGTGGCTAAAAATATTGCATAGTATGATAAAAAGGATTGGTTGAGAAAATGTGTGAGTTTGATGAGGTCCATTTGATTGGTAAACCGTCAACAATCGAGTATGGACCGAGGGACTAAAGTGCATCATTGGGTAGTGAGTGTAGCGCATAAAAGGAGATGAGTAAAATGTGGAAATACTTGTCTTTGGTGAGAAAACGTCATGTGATGTGTAAGTTAGGTAATTTAAAATGTGTAGTGTGTAATGTAAGATGTGTAGATTATATAAGTGTGGAAGTGCAAAGTGCGTGTGATGTAAAATGTATAATAGTGTAGGGTGTAGAATGTGTATGATGTATAGATGTATAAAGCACAAAATGCGAATGATGCATAGTAGATGTAAGAGGAAGATGATGTGTATGTACAAAGGTGTAGAATGTGTGAGGATGTGTAATGTGTAGTGTCTACTGTGTAGTGTGTGAGGTTTATGTGTGTAGTATGCTCTCAACATTCAATTGTGAATTGTAGTACAAGAGTGTGTCATCTGGAAATGATAATGGAAATTTACGTATATGATTAGTGTAAAGGATGAGGTGTGATATGTGTAAGTGAAAAAAGAGTGATGGTGATAGATGTGTGATGTGATGAATGTTTTTTGGAATAGATGGTGTGTGATAGTGCTATAGTGTAATAAGTAATGTATGATTGATTGAGAGGTGTAGTAAATGATAGACAATTGTGTTGTATGTGTCATGGTTGTAAATGCATGTGTGTACAGTGATTATGTGATGGAATGAGGTTATTATTATAAGAGGTCCCTCAACAGTCATATAAGAACCATGAGAATACAAGCATTTCATTAGGGGTAAGATGACAGGAGTCACCTACCAAAGACCAAGTTGGCATGAATTAGTGGAATCATGTGTATGAAGCAACAATATGATCATGTGATGGTGGCGAAGTTTGAAATGTGTCGTGATCTTTAGTAGAAGGGGTAGTTTATTTGACAAAATGAATTGGAAACGGAATTGGAGAAGGAAAAGAAGGAATCTTAAATGGTGGTAACTTAGGTGGGATTGATGACGATGTAGAAGACTAATATCGAGAAGAAGGTGGATTAATTTTTAAAGGCGTTTGCTTAGGCGATTCTTGATTCTCTATAGAAGGAACCTTAGAAATGATGGCATGATGCTCATTAGATATAGATGAATCATATTTAGGAACCCATTGGGATGTAACAATTGTAGATGGGCATGCTAGAATGTTGTACAATTAATGAGATAAATCCTTAACACTCAAGATGATTGATTATTCATTGTAGAGCATAGAATTCATTGTCATTATGTCCATTGATTCGATGATAATTGCAATATGGGTGACCTTGATATTTTGAAGGCCATAAAGGAGGATATCCTTGAGTAGATGGTAAAGTGATCAATTGATGACTAAGGAGCTCAGTAAGAATGTCATCTTATGTAGCATTGCGATCAAAGGTGAGACGTTCTGGTAATGGTAGGAATTGAGGCTCACTGATATAAGAACATATATAAGACATAGAATGAAGATGGGATATAGAAGGAGAACAAACATGAGCCTGAGAAGCGTCCTTAAGATGTTGGATTTCAGATTTAAGAGATGTAATCATGGATTCCATAGCCTGAAATTTGTTTTCAAATAAAAAATGAAAATCTTGAATTGATTCCAACATGGATTGATTAGATGGAGGATCATGAATACTAGGGTCATCAGATAAATGGTCGAAGATAGGACTTATTGCATGTGGCGAGAATATCTTGAGGAAGATACATGGTGTCTAAGGTTTTTTGAGAACAATCTAGAAATTGGGATGCATCTAAAGTAAATCGAGATAGAAATATTAGAAATTTTACAACCCATGATAGAGAAAAATTGAGGATCCTACTTGCGTGAAAACCTTCGGGTTCACCAAAATTATTAAGCTAAATATGAAATATAAATTCCTAATCTAATGCTATAGTAGCAGTAAATAAATGCAATAGTGAAATATAGAAATATACCAAAGAAAACTAAGAAATAAATAATGAAACCCTAATTACAAAGAGAGGAGAAAGGCCTTACTTGATTCGCGAACGTTCGGGTTCACCAAAATGATTAAGCTAAATATGAAATATAAATGCCTAATATGATGTTATAGTAGTAGTAAATAAATGCAATAATGAAATATAGAAATATACCAAAGCAAACTAAGAAATAAATAATAAAACCCTAATTGCGAAGAGAGGGTGAAAGACCTTAGCTAATTTGCAATGTTGCCAAAGGTGTATTGGACTGGAAATTGAAGAAATCCAAAGCACCGACCATCGCACTAGAGAAACAAAAAGTGCAGATTTGGACAGATAAGCTAGGCTGGGGTGTCTACGGAGAAGGGAGGCACATGCACGGCGCCGGGTATTGATTCTAGGTGTTTGGGTTTGTAGAAATTCTCAAAAACCCAAACTCTTAGGGTCGCAAGATGTTTGTTGATGCTCTCCTTTTTTTGCTACGGACTCGCACAATGATCGTTAAGGCCTGATAAACATGCGATGAAAAATGAAACTGAAAAACCCTCAAATGGACATCAAATCCTAAAAATAAATATGTAGGAGTGTAGTCTCATTTACCTCTTACCCTCTAATCTCTCTCTTAACCCCAAGTGTGTCACCTATCACTCGGCATAAGATGGGCACTCACCCAAGGTGCGCATGGGAGTGGAACCCTTGTTTTATGTGAGCCTTGTAAGAATGCTTTGTCATTAATGGAGGAATAGTTTGCGAGAACAAAAACATGAATGTAATCTAATACAGAGGTAGTGAAACTAATTCTAAGCACAAATGCACCATGAGATAAACATAAACATCACAATGGAAGAATAGAATCATATCTGAACCAAGAATAACATGAAACCACACTAGGGTTTGGTCTATAGACACAAATATTTGGAACAAAGCTCCATATATTGATTTTAATCACTTACACGAGTAGCCATATTACATCAAAAAGTGTCATATCAAACCACACACATCAAGGAATATCATCCCAACACTACAAAACTACTCTCTACAGAGAGCTCTAGCTATGTTCATCCATCTCGGCTCGATTTAAGACCCAAGTGCCTACATCCACACATATCATCATCTTTTCATAGCTTCTCTAGCACTAACAGAAGCAACAAACTACAACAACAATGATAGCTCCCAACATCACAACCCACAACATTCTTGTAGAACTTCGTTGCCTCTAAAACCCTCTCTATCCCATAACATTCTTTCAACACTTTGTTATCCTTCCACTCCTTCCTATTTTGGACCTAAGCACTCCCTTAAATAGAATCTGGATCCTTCCTTCACCGTCATAGTTTCACCCATGAGAAGATTACATGCCAGGTGGAAATGTGGTCCTCCATGATCGAGTGTTATGCCAACTTGCAAAAGCCTCCACTAACTGTAATGATCCTCCTTTGGAATATTCCCTTCATGGAATATTATTTCCTTGAGCTCCAAGACTCCAGGCTAGCACCTTATCCACTCATCATGCCTACTCGATCCTTCACGTGTTTTTCTTGTGATACCACCTTAGAAATGTGGCTAAGTCCCCAAACCCTTTCCTACTTTTATGTGCTAACCTTTTCTCCTGCACACCTTTCCTTGAGCACTTTTCTACCTTACTTTCCCTGCGCGCACACGCTCTTCCTTTGCCTCGGGACTTAGTCAATTTTAGGGTATAACATCACCCCACACTAAACTTGTTATCCGTCTTGAAAACAACCTGATCTTCTGTAAAGAATAAAGAATGGGAGGAAAGAATAACATGCTTTCGGCTTGCACCAAAGAATGAAATAATGTCATTACTGCTGGAGAATAATTGGGAAGTATTTATTCAATCCTACTTCAATCTTACTCTTGGTGTCCACCTTATTTTGTGTTTTCTAAAACAAATACCCTATTAATGTGTCGACTTCATCAAATGACAACTCTTTTCCCTTAGCCTTTAGCATATCAACAATGTTTTCCATATGCTTGTTAAGGTCAGTTGAGCATGTACATCCTGCGAGTGACCTAGGGATACAATTATTTCACTTTATTCTTAATCGATACCCTTAGTCCTTTGATCACCTTAGAATTATTCTCAACCTCTATAAAAAAATTTCTCGTTCTACCCTGTTATTCTTGTTCTTCTCTAGAAATCTTTCGAGTCTACCTCATGGGCAAGAACCAAAGCATACATGTCACCCTACCCCTATCACCACAGTTGTCATAGAAAACTTCGGCCATGTGTGCCGCGGTTTTCACTGAGGCAAGGAGCTCAGAGTACCAAGTTATGGTTTCCTCAATATTTGTTTTCTCCTCATCCTTCTATTATGCTAGAACTTCCTCTTCCGAATCCAACACAAACGATGGCTTCTCCATTGTGATAAAACTTGCCACATCTTCCAATAAGAGAAAATCTGACTCATACTTATGCTCATGTGGTGCAAAATCTAGGCGTGCTCGAATGATGGAGTCTGAGATAGTTTTCACCTTCTTGTAAGATTCACGCACCTTCATGTTTTCTTCTCTCAACTCAACCTTGATTGGGCAATGATAGAATTTTTCCCTTTTATCTCCCTGTCTCTCTTTATTATCTCCTTATATTTCTCCTCCACTTCATCCTCTAGGGATTTGATTCAATTATTCCTCCTGAATAATTAAGCCTCTACTTCTACCAACACCTTGTTGAGCACGTTACAGACTTGTTCATCAGTTAACCACTGAGTATCAGCAACATGATTCACCTCATTTGGGTTATCTATTTCTATTATTGCATCCGCCCCAACTTTGAGCTCAGACTCATCAACATGAGACTCGAAATTCCATCACAACATCTTCCTGGTGCTCATGTATGAGCTACCGCTATCAAACGATGACCAAAAAAAGTGTTTATCTATGGGTATTGTGCTCTGGAAGCATGCGTGAAGGACTTTACTAGGTTCATTGACATAAATCATGTGTCCTTGCACCACTTTTGTGCCCTTGCCACCTGGGTGCATGATATTGCTTGGGAAGCCGATTGTGAAGTTGGGATCTCTAGCCATGATCCCATACTCCTTTGCTTCCTTTGTTTTCTTCAATATCTCCCCAACATTTTGCTCCACTTCTTGCTCCACCAAGTTCTTAATGATGCCTACCACTTCCCTTTCCATTGTATCCTCAATTGTCCTCCGGCCAAGGGTGGGATCTTCTACACATTCATCCCCACTTCTTCTTCACTACCTCCCACATTATGAGTGCCTTCCTCATAATCATTCTTCTCCTCATCAGATTCGTGTATATCATGTACAAGGGGACTCTTACCTTCCTCACTCTCTTCATTGTCTTACTCGGAGTCATCATCCTTTATGATTTCCGTCTTCTTAGAGTCTGAACTCTGTGCCACCTACTTTTTCTTTCTTGATAGCTCCTCTAACACAAGAGAATATTCTTTTTCTGGTGACTTCTCCTTAATAGGGGACAATTCCTTTTCAGGTGATTTCTCCTTAATGGGAGATTTCTTCCTCCTTGTGTAGGTACTTGGACCAATGCCTGACTCTATGTTGTTGTGGTGCCGAATCAGCACATGCAAGTTCGGTGCCCTAACTACTGTAGTCTCTTCCATTTATCTCTTCATCCATTTCTTCATGGCAGGGTCCTCGGGGATGGATACATCATCCTTGACATATGTGCCCTTCTCAAACTTGGGCCTTAGGTGTATATACACCCTTATTGTTGTCTTTTCTCCAATAGGAATTGACACATATTTTACCATGCATACATCATCGAGACATACTTCTCCACATATGAATGTTTCTTAGGGTATACCAACATTCTACGTAGTGCGTGGTACTCTTGGTCTACCTCACTTAGATCAAATCTAAGTTTCTTAGCCTCCTTGAACCTGTTGATGACGCTCTGAAAATATTACGTTGTGAAGGCAAATGGTAATTTACACCATGGGATTTTTGAGCCATCTGTCAAAGTAAATCTGCCTATGCAGAAGTGTTGATATATCGCAAACTCAACTTCACCATGTACTAAGGTTGGTAGCTGCTCAGGATTCTCCATTCTTCCCCAAATGCATCGTGCATTTTCTTGTACCACTCCTCCAAGTGTGCCTTATGTGCAGTAGTCATCGTGTCAAAAGTGCATGCTTCAAACCTCTTCACGGGGAAAGGGTCCTCATCAAGGTACTCCTAGACATAGCTATTTGTCCCATTGAGCACTCCAATCTCTGAAAAAAATGGTAAGAAGGAAATTACCATACATGATCTTGTCCTCGTCACGCACTGCATCTATGATATCTTCTACACTGAAGTCTCATAGGTTGTAAGTTCTTCCTTTCCTCTTGCTTCAACTCTACTCAATCCCTTGGCTTCAGTCCTCTATGAAAACTCTCCACAACCCGTGCCCTAGCTTTACAAACCCTAACTTGGAAATCTCTCCTTCCAGAAGACAACGTAAAATCCATGAGAATCCACCAAATAAACTACTTCACTCACACCTATGTATTCCCTTTCCACTCTGGTTCACAACTCTGCTAAATCTTTCTCTACGCATGCAAATCTCCACAAATTTATTTTCACGAGGATGCCCTAGTTTGTAAGAGCTATTTAATTAACCAATGCAAGGTAAAAATAAATAACTTACCCTAACCTTCAATTTATAGCTTTTTTCTTTTCCAACACAAAACCCATGCCACCTACCAACGTACAACCGCATTAAAGTCAAATTTTTCCAATGCCATCCTTCGCATGTTTTTTCCATCGCTTTTCCTCTCGGTCTCAATCTTACACGAAACTCCTGCTACCTTCCGGTAAGTAAAAACTACATTGACCACAGATAGTCATGCACGCTCCCAACACCAAAGTCAATCTTCCTCTACATCCTAGTTATTGACATATCCTACCTCATGTTGCTTTGTGCTTTTATCCATGTACATGGATTTTATAAGGATTTTGAAACCAATCTCCACCCATTTACACTTCTGCTATGTGCACTCTTATAACCTTATGCACTTTTAATTTTTCCACTTGGGCCACCAATCCACATCATTTTAAATACTTTCTTCTTACCAGACTCTTCATAGAGACTCTCCTTTGACACCTTCCACCCCACACTAAATAGATGCATGGTCCTTTACACATAAAAACCCTTTCAAATAGTAACTGCTACTAGCATGTAAGTGTGCCCACAAAAAACCAAAACAAAAGACAAAGCAAGCGACGAAGAAAGGAAACACAAAGAAAGAAAATTGTATTAAGGGAAATCTTAAGCTACATGGTAATATTTCCTTATTTACAAACACACAAGAAGATTTATTTATATTAGGGCTTTAACCTACTCCCATTAAATTGGCAGCAACATTGTTCCATCCATCACTTGTAATTGGAAAGCACTGAATCAAGTATGTAAGTGATAGTATATGGTCCCAACCAATGCACCTTGAGCTTCCTTGGGTGTCACAGAATCTTAGAATCATATAATAGAACTATCTACCCAACCTCGAACTTCTTGTTCTTAATATGATGATCATGTCATGCCTTTTGTCATGTTTTATCTATCTTCTCACTCTATCGGGCAATGGAAATCCTCTTGTCCAACTCCATAAGTTTATCAATGTGATCCTCTAATTCTTGTTCATTATCCAATCCTCCTACACCCACAATATGTAGAGATGGAAACATGAATTCCATAGGAAAAACTACCTCCGCACCAAACACCAATTGAAAATGTGTGGCCTTGTTCAACCTTTTAAAAGTTGTTCTATATGCCCATAACACTACAGAGACTTTATCATCCCAGTTTCTTCTTCCGACATTGTGAATATTATTTAATGTGTGGCTTAATATCTTTTAAAAGCTTGATAGTTCCATTAGCCTAAGGGTGATTAGGGGTAGTTTTTATTATGGGCTGCCATGAACTCGCCAACAAGATTTGAACAGTCTCATTTAAGAAATGTGTACCCCTATCACTCATTAAGCTCAACGAACATCCATACATGTTGATTATATTTTCCCATAAGAACCTAGCTATTATAGCTGTTGTGCAGGTAATCCTTTGTAGGTTTTGCTTCCACCCACCTCATGATATAGTTTGTGCAAGTGATAATGTAGCACAAACATGTCCTACATGTGGCTGGGGAAATAGGGCTCACAAAGTGAATTTCCCATTTTTAAAATGGCTTTGTAATAGAAATAGGTCTTAATGGAATTTCATCCCTTCATCTTGGTTTACCAAGGCGTTGGCAATGATCATAGACCTTGCAATATTCAATAAAATCATTGTAAATTGTTTCCCACCAAAGTTCTACTAATAGGATCTTGTGCGCATTATATTCGTAGTATAGTATCCTCTTGCAATGCCACCATGAGCTTCTTCCATGATTGCAACACGTTCATGCTCTAGCAAACATCGGTGAAAGACCTCATCTCGGCCTAGTTTGTATAGGTCTCCTCCGATCAACATATAGGGTATGGTGTGTATAGCTAACTTATTTTTCTCCAAGGCCTTCATTCCTTCGGCATCACATGCATCCATAGGAAAAAAATAATATCCTCTAAGTCAGAGGGCACGCATTGAAAAATAAACAATTTTTCATTTGGAATCGTGTCCTCGATGGTTTGTGCATCCTCTCTTAAGTCAATATGAGATAGATGGTCAAGTCCCAAATTATTCTTCCCTGGTTTTACCACAACCATAAACTCAAACTCCTGAAACAATAAGACCCATCGACATATGTGCCCTTACAAAATGGGCTTGTTCACTAAGTACTTTAATGCCATGTGGTCCATGTAGAAAATAAAAGGCATTTCCAACAAATACTGCCTAAATTTGTGTAGCACATAGATCATTGATAATGCCTCACGCTCCGTGGTAGTATAATTATGTTGTTGGGGTCAACTTCCTGCTAGAAAAACACAAGGGATGGCCAAAAATACTCTCTCCATGATGTGTTAAGACCACTCCAATCGTCATACAGATGCATTAACATGCACATGGAAAGGCCTATCCCAAGAGGGAAAGCAAAAATGGGCATGGTGGTAAGCTTCTCCTTCAATGTGTCAAATGTTGCCTATTGTGCCACTCCCCTAATAGAATTTACTTTTATGTTTCAATAACTCTTCCACTAGCACAGAAATTTGGGCATATCCCTTGATGAATTTCTGTAGTACCTTATGTGCCCTAGGAACCCGCACATTGTGCTTTGAGTAGTAGGCTCCTCCAATCCTACTATAACAACAAATTTTACGGGGTCTACCAGTAACCCTTCTTTATAGATAATGTGTCCCAACAACATGCCAAAAGGAGTGGCAAAAACAAATTTCTTAATATTTAGGGAGATGCTTACTGTCTACATCTCTCAAACATCAATTGTAGATTGTCACAATGATATTTGACTAACCCATACACCATTCCAGTCATCTAGGTAAACTTGCAGAAATTTATGGATGAAGTCTTGAAAGGCCTGCACAACAATGCGTGAAAAACATCATGCACGTTCTTTAGTCCAAAAGGCATGACTATATAAGAAAAACTTCCCCATTCAGTGGTGAAAGTTGTCTTTTCTGGTCTTCCTTCACAATTCTCACCTAGTGATAACCCAAGAATCCATTGGTAAAAGAATAGATCTCTTGCCTAACTACACCTTCCAGAATATCTTCAGTAAATGGGGTTGGGAAAGGATCTATGACACATGTAGCATTGAGATCCCTATAGTCTACACATATCCTTATTCTTCCATCCTTTTTTATACTAATGACCATGGGGCTTACCCACTCGGATTCCTCAATAGCCTCAATAATTCCAGACTCTATCATCTTATCAATTTCCTCCTTAACCTTTACACACAAATTTGGGTTCATTCTATAGGGTTGTTTCTGATGGGCGTGCACCTTCTTTTAACTTGATCTACATTTTTCCCAATGAAGGATGAACCCCTTTTAACTCATGGTACCGCGTAGGAATAAGTCTTGGAAATCACGTAGTAGTTCAACCACTTTCGAAAACCTCATTTTTGTCCAGTAGTCTCCAATAATAGCTTCCTTGGGCTCTACTTCGGTACCAATGTTAACCTTCTTTGTTTTCAAGGGTTCATGGTAGGCGTGTGCTTTCTCATCTACCTTATCCAGGATCTCACATGTTCCTTCTGAATGCTCAACATGTAAATTCTCCATCTCCTCGCCATCCACCAGGTACACCAACTTACCCTTTTCTTTCTCCATGCAGGCACACTCAAGCTATACTTCTTCCACTTCTTCTTCAATGAAGCGCACCCCTAACTCAGGTTCTCCTTTTAACTCCAAAATTTGGTCCTTGGCCATGGCACAATCTCCTCGGTAAGGCACTTAACTACCTGCAGTGCCTCATTCACCGATTTCTTAGGGGATTGGTACTCAAAATTACGGAAGATATCTTTCATCTCTGCTAATTTCCCATCTAATGATGTAACTCGAATTGATGTACCAGAGCGCGCCACAACCATGCAAAGTGGAATACAAAAATTTCACCCATAGGGAAGGGGGTAAATATTCCACACCTCCTATCCAAGTCTTCTTGCACTCCTGGACATGGCATGAAGTAGATCCCTTCCCATCATAGTGACAAATTTGAGATGGTGCATTTTTCGGAGAAACCTTACAAAGAGGGTGATTCTTAGCTCGTGCCATTCTAAAAGATTGTCTCGATGGGTCACCCACCAATGTGGCATTGTTTCACACAAGGTATAGGTAAGCATATTCTGTCTCTCCACTTGACACTTCCATTGGATATCCATTTCGTGCGAGAAAATAATTAGGGTTTCCGTCCCTAGTGTACCATGGAATTTGCTTTTCTCCAAAGCACCTCACGAAGTGCATTCTAACAATTTGATTCTCAGTATCCTTCATATTCCTTCCAACCAACTCGTATGTCCCATGCACCTAATTATCACACGTAATACTAGTTGTGTCACTTATAGATTGAGCGTCTTCCCACTGAATGGATCCTTCCTTTGATGGATGAATGACATCGGGGTCCCTAATGGTTTGCACATAAATTTTATCTAGGTCCTCTTCTCCTAAGGGTTCCACATAAGGTGTAGACCTTCCATCAATTAGTGGGATAATCATGCACTCCTTGTTTTCAAAGCTTATGTACCCCTTATTGAAACACAAGTCAGCGTTATTCATGTAACACCAAGGGCACCCAAGTAATGTTGGGAAACTATCAGCCTCAAAAATCTCTAGAACTTCAAAATATCTAGTAAAATTTTCCCCTTAAATAGTTATGGATGCACCTTTCAACACTCCTAGAGGCATGACCTTTTCATGTTAGCCATGTACAACACATTCAAAGATGGATGCAATGGGGGCCTCCCCATTTGATTCCATGCATCTAGAGTAAGGACATTGACCTTCACACTGTGTCAATCAATATATTACTCAGGAGCCACCCATCAACAACTACATTAGTGTGATCTCCTTATCATAATCAATGTTGTGAGGAGGTAGGTTAGCATGTAGGACTTGTCTCTCATGCTCTCCTCCAGTGTGCGGTACCTTTCTTCTTAGCCATTCTCCCAATAGAGGAATAATGTTCTTTCTGTATCATCAACACACCTCCCTAACCTCATCCATATCCTACTGAGGAACCTCAGTGCTCTTCTTCTACTCCAACTTACGTGATTGTTCCTTCAGACACTGGATTTCTCCTTGCAAACTCCTAATCACCTCCATGGTTTCTTGGTACACCTCCTTCTGGTGGGTAGGATCAAGATATTTCCCATGTAACACTTCTTCTCTTATGATAAGAGGCCTCTGCTTTGGTTCCTCTCGGGCACGTGCAACCTCAGCGCGTGTAGTGACCAAAATAGGCTCTATCTCGAGTTAAGCGCTACCCTCAACATCCATTGTGGGTCGATCCTCTTTACACTCACCATCCTCGTGCCTTTGTCCTTCTTGGTTCTTGCTCATGTGGTCATAAAAATCTAGGAATTCTTCATACTTGTGTTTCTTCCTACACCATGAGCATTGCAGAATGCACAGGACATCCATGCTTGTAGTGTTTAATCGATCCACAATTGTAACAGGTCCCATGGGAAAGTCACCTCTTCCTCCTCCTTGACTATTACGACCTCTAAAGCCTATATGAAAACATCTTCCCGACCTTCTCCATCCGCGCACCATTCATATTAATGATCCTCGGCCTTAGAATTGCTCCCAATGTTGGTCTAGCGCACCGAGATCAATGGCATCATGGATTTGGTCTATCAATTGATAGTCCTTCATATCATGAGTAGTGGATGTGCAAATTTTACAATAGGAGGACACATTTTACACGGTCGTGTTACAAAAAGGACATCTACTAGTATCATGATCTCCATGACATATCTCACAATCTAATGATATGACCGGAACCGATCTTTGAGGGAAATTATCCTTCGTGCACCCCTTCACTTCACAATCCATGCACCAAATTCCACCACATGTTTCATGAGCCAAATTCGCAGATAACTTCTCAAGTTGTTTAGCCATGGAAGCAATCTAAGCTTCCAAAAATGGACTCACGCCAATGATCATCGCTTCTACACAAAGTATCCTCTAAGGCCTCACATGGATCCATGAAAGTTTTGTGTGAAAGGGCTCACTTGAAGGGCATGATCAAGCTCCCAACAAACCATTGAGCATACCAGGGACAAATGGATATCATAGGATAACTTTGACAAGAGAGTCTTATAATGCGCATCACACTCCCGTATGCTCTCTCGCCATACCTTACTAGATATCCTTTAATGCGTTGATGTTATTCTTTTCGAACTCGGGAATATGGAACTTTGCCAAGAGGTCATCGCGTAACATGGTATAATCCACCACCATCTGATGGGGGTCATACTTCTAATCCGGCTATATGCATGCCCTTGTAATGTAGTTGCAAAGTGACTTGATTTACGATCGGGCGGTGATCCCCTTAGCACACCATAGTAATTCACATTTATGGACATGCTCTGTGACATCCTCAACACCCTTATAATTAGGTAAGTGGAGTGACATCTCATAAAACACCTACTGAGGTGGCTGAGGCCCTTGTTTTCCAGATCCAAGACCTTGATTTCCTCCACCACTGGACCCACTAGATCCACTAGCTCCTATACCCCTGGACCCACCCGATCCTCCTCCCATAGTAGTAGGTAAAGTGCTGAAGCGATTGTGCCACGAGTCCCTACTATCACGCTAAAGTGTGTGATGACGGTATGTGATGTCGAACTACTTCCAGACATGATGCCCAAGATTTGTGTACCCCCACTTTACCCAAATGATGTACCAAACAATGTTCCTCTGATAAAAGGAAATGTCTATGTGGCCATAGATGTACTAAATGAAAAATTATACCTCCTAGGTGTTGTCCAACTACCAAGACCAATGCCAATTGGAACAAAACTTGCCTTAGGAACTGGAAAACTAAGCACAAGGGTCTGGTCACTATGTGGGTCAGGATGTGCACCTATGGCTCTTATCCTTCCTTCACATGATGATCTTTCTCAAGAAACCAAGGGATTTTCTCTACCACACTTGCCAATATCAGGTAGCACAGAATGCTCAAGTTCCATGCCCTCTATGTGAACCTTAAATCCTTCCCGTAACATCTTCCTTCATAATTCCATCACACTATAAAATTTTCATTGTCTCACCAACTCCCTTTCTCATGCTTCATTATATTTGAGCCTCCTCTCCTCTCTCTCTCTCTCTCTCTCTCTCTCTCTCTCTCTCTCTCTCTCTCTCTCTCTTTGTTTCCTCTATAAGGTCCTCCATTTACCTCTTACCCTCTAATATCTCTTTTAACCCCAAGCGCGTCATCCTATCACCCAACATAAGTTAGGTGCTCACCCGAGGTGTGCGCGGGCACCAAGCCCCTCTTTTATGTGAGCCTTGTAAGAATGCTTCACCATTAATGGAGGAATGGTTTGTATAACAGAAACATGCATGTAATCTAATACAAAGGTAGTGGAACTAGTTCTAAGCACAAATGCACCATGAGATAAACATAAACATCACAACGGCATAATAGAATCAGATCTGAACCAAGAATAACATGAAAACACACTAGGGTTTGGTCTATAAACACAAATATTTGGAACAGAGCTTCATATATTGATTATAATCATTTACAATAGCCATATTACATCAAAAAGGTCATATCAAACCATATACATCAAGGAATAACATCCCAACCCTATAAAACTACTATGCACAGAGAGCCCTAGCTATGTTCTTCCATCTCATCTCTGGTTTCATACCCAAGCACCTACATCCATGCATAACATTGTCCTTTCCTATTTTCTCTCTAGCACTAACAGAAGCAACAAACTACAACAACAATGGCAGCTCCCAACATCATAACCCACAACATTATTACGGCACTTTGTTCCCTCTAAAACCCTCTCTATCCCAAAAAAATCTTCTAGCACTTCATTTTCCTTCCACTCCTTCCTATTTCGGACCCAAGCACTCCCTTAAATAGAATATGGATCCTTCCTTTACCACCATAGTTTCACTCATGAGCAGATCACATGTTAGGTTGAAATTTGGTCCTCCATGATCGAGTGTTATACAAGATTACAAAATCCTCCACTAACTATAATGATCCTCCTTTGGAATATTCCCTTCGTGGAATATTCTTTCCTTGAGCTCCAAGACTCAGGCTGGCACCTTATCCACTCATCACGCCTACTCGATCCTTCACGTGTTTTTCTGTGATACCACCTTAGAAATGTGGCTAAGTCCCCAAACCCTTTCCTGCTTCCACGCGCTAACCTTTTCTCCCACGCGCCTTTCCTTGAGTGCTTTTCTACCTTGCTTTCCTTACGCGTGCATGCTCTTCCTTTACCTTGGGACTTAGTCAATTTTAGGGTCTAACAAGGAGGGTTGGATGTCCTCAACCACCATCTTGGTGGACTTACAACCGAGCGTTGCACTACATTACATACCCAATGTGGTTCTCTTTGTGTGTGCGAGAATCATGCCCTAGGTTTCTCTTGTGCCGGTCGCACTTGGATAGTAAGCATTTGGCTAGATGTAATGAAATGTAGTAAATGTGTGCATGGAATAAATTGAGCTTCCCTCATATGAAGTGTGATGTAGAAAATCATCCCTTTTGTCCCTTGTGATGGAGCTATATGGATAAAACCTTAGGTAGAGATAGCTAATGCTTAGTGCTTAGTCATTTATTATTATCACATAACTTTATATTAATATAATTCCCTTTCTTGAAATTTGTAATTAACCCTAAAAAGGCCAACTACCAAAATGATAAGATGCTCAAACGGCTAGAAAGGACCCCAAAATGTGAGTAAAATACAAAGGGGACATGGGCGCCCATATTGGATGAGGGTGCCTGGCACTTGCATCCTTGTCTGGGCACTAGTTTCCAAGATAAAAAATGTCGAAGATTGAAAAGGTAGATTGAGAAAGTAGAGGTGTAAGTTTGTGTCATTTGATTGAATAAATTTACATTATTTTTAAAAGTATATCTTTTCATTTAAAATTTGTAATACCTCATCATGATAGATCTACTTCATTTATAGACTTGGTGGAGGATGAGGCTCGTAGGAATACACACCCTTTATTTGATCAGTAACCAAGGAGTCACTAATTCGGAAGTATTTTTTTGTTATTTTATTTAACTTGATTTTTATTAATTCAATCATGAAAACTTAAAATTGTATTGTCGACCCTCTCTATTTGCTCTAACTAAAACAAGATAATGTAGATGAAAAAATATCCCCCCATTTATCCTCAATGTATACTCTCTAATTCCTTAAGGAGGTATGATGACGAGGAGGATGCACCGACCCCAATGGATTTAGATGATGATAGACCCTTTCACCTTATCCGTGATAGGTATCGACCAAGAGTGAGAGGGGCCTATGTAAATAATGTTAGCAATATATTATAGGATGTTAAGAAAAAGTATGTGCTTTAATATGTTTTTAATTAAGTGTCTTAATTATTTTTATTTCAACTTATCATTTAACTAGGTTACGTAAATTTTAAACTATTTATTTGTTAATTTATATATTGATTGATTAAAATATGATATTTTAAATTTTTTTGGTTTCAAGTACTTTAAGAAAATAATTTTTGAACAAGTGCAAAACCTATTCAAATCATATTGTTATAGGAGTGGAATGAAATCCTAAAAGAAAATTGTAAGAAGCTAATTAAATTAACTCAACGTGGCTTTGTGAGTGCCCATTATAAAACAAGATTAATTAAAAACTTGTAGCACAAGCTTTTAGGAGAATGAAGAGGAACATCAAAGTACTTTTACTACATAAATAGAACATTTAAAAAAATATAAAAAGTAACTAGTTATTAGATTACAAAGCATGGGTGAGGAAACAAGGACACATGACCCACCAAATGGGATAACACAACTTAGTAGAGTTAATTAAAAAAATTGTAATTTTGATATAAGTTATCATACGATTATATTTTTTCTCTTATATAAATTAGTAACACGTGTAATTTTATCATTTCATTGTTTTAGTAGGAAACCCACTATAATACAATCGCAACATAAAATATGTGTGCAACGTTAAAATAAATCGGATGGGACACAATTGGGCCAATGAGAATGACTTTGTGTTAGTAAGACATGTTCAATTAGTTGTGAATTACGTAAATTTTAAATTACAACAATTGTAAATGTTTATCATTATATATATACGAGTTGAAATACAATAGGAGTTAGAAGAGGAGGAAGGGGAGTGGTATAATTGGGATGGGGATGAGGATGAGGATCGCATGGATGAGGAGGAGGCGGAAGATGAGGATGAGGAAGCAGAGGAGGAGAGGACTAAGACCTAGCCATATATTTATTTGTTTTGTAGTTTGAAAGGGAATTGGTCCCGTTTTTTCATTTGCAAATGTACATATATTATTGTTGGCTAGATTTTATGCATAGCTAAAACCTAGGCACTCATGAGATATATACCCCTCATTTAATGGTGAGGCTCTCGTTTAAGATGTTTATCAATCTGGTAATTATAAATCCTAATAACTATTTGTGGGGTTTTACTTTAATTACAAAGCTCATGAACCATAGCTAAGCAATTATGCAAAGCAAGTAAGCAATTGTTTATGAAGTATTTACAAAAGGGAAAATAATGAAATTTGGGAAAGAAAAAAGGAAGATATGTAATTCAACCAATAGTTTACAGAGTTGGTCTCATACATATAGATTAAATAAACAAGTAGATCTCACAATATTTAGAAGTAAAGGAAAAGAAAAACTTCTAATCTAAATCTTAGATAACACAAAGTTTATCTAAAGATCCACACAAAAGTAAGAAGCAAATGCATCGTGGACACAAAGTTCTCCAGAAATCTGCCTTTATTCAATTCCTCAGCTTTCACAAAAATGACATCAAGGGCTATAACACAAAGTCTAGAACTCAAGAATGTTGATTAAAATTTTTGATCATTTAACCCGTAGGCTCTTCCTCTATTTATAGTGTATAGAGGGCAATTACAAATAGGAAGATTTTTAATGAATTTTTGCATGTGGAAGCTATGAAAAAGGGAAATAAGCGGCAATATTCCTCCTATAATTCCTTTTTACATGATTTATAACTGAAAATAGAACCTTCTATTTTGCATGTATCGCCACATATTTCCAAGTAATTGATTCTTCCAATTAACATGAAGTAACGAATTTTATATCCAATTACCTAACTTTTACAATTTTAATTGATTGCTCATTTTTGTTGTTGGAGAAAATAAGAGAAAGAAGAAGAAAGAGGAGAAGAAATTAGAAGAAAGTTATGACACTCTCGGTCTCGTTCTTCTTACATACCCTACATTCTAATCCAACTTTGTATTGCACTTCTACTTCATTCACTCTAGAATGAATGATCCGAATGATATCTATGCCTTTAATCGATATGCCTTTTATCACATATGTTGTTGAATCATTTCCTTTGATTCTCACCAAACTGGATCTGGAAGTAGCTGACTGTGATTTTTCTTGTGGGTGCTACCTCTGACACGTCTTCCCTCTTATCCTTAAAGATTTTTCAGTTCTTATCCGAAGACGTGCACCCGATAAAATGCTTGCCGTAAACAATTCAGACAAAACTCATCATCTTTTATTTTTAATTGCATATGAGAAATTTTAAATTCTGGAAAGCACTCGGGTGAAGGCAAATACAAGTAAATTCAATGAAGGCTTCAACTAGAAGATTGGGAGCACATGCACAAGCTCCTGGAAGGAATTTTCCATGCAATGACTTCCACTTGGGCTGCATTAGAAACAAGAGGATGAATTTTTTAGAAGCCTTTGCAATTATGAGAGTTGGATTTATTTCTTCCTCTGATTCTGAAGATATATTCAATGTATCAGACATTGACTTCATCTTCTTTTCACCAATATGAGCACCAGTGAAGTATTCCTGCAAATAATTTAGACAAGTATGCAGTCCATAACATGAATATCTAATTTCTTCACTGAGATCTGATTATAAAGCCTATTGCCCTCTATTTTAGACTTTTCTTGCATGCCAAGCAAGTTAAAAATATTATTTTATTCACTTGTGCACTCACATCAACATGCAGATAGCCAGAATAATAAAAAGGAAGCCTTTCCAACCCTAGGCGCCAAAACCTGGATGCTTAGGGCAATTAAAAATATTTAACTTTTAGGCATTTAGCTATGCCATAATGGGTCACACTTTTGGCTAGAAGTCATGTTATAAATGAGAAGGCAAGGAAGTGAGAATTTTTACCCTTCCAGAAGCTCCAAAATTCATCTTTCACTTAAGCGATTTAACTTTATGACGGGAAAAAAAACAACCTTCCAGGAAGGCTCCAAATTCCCACCTTCCTTCCACCACCAAAATTCCCATTGGCACTTAAGTGATTTAACTTTAATGATGGGAAAAAACAACCTTCTAGGAAGGCTCCAAATTCCCACCTTCCTTCCACCACCAAAATTCCCATTGGCACTTAAAATCCCTCCTTCCAAAAAATGTGACTTGCATGAAAGAAAGCTTCTTCCCAAAAAGTGCGACTTGCATTAAGAAATTTCTCTTCCCAAAAGTGTGACTTGCATGACTTTTGCTTTTAAAGTTGCGTGAAAACTCATCAGCAACATTTTATTTCCATTTTTGGATTTTCAGTGAAGAAAACAAAGTAGAGAATAAAATTTTCCATTTTTGGAAAGGATCCGGGAAGATGTAGCAGAAAAAACTTGCAAGTGTCATAAATTTCACTTCGTGGCTCCGTTTTAGGTGTCGTTTTCTCTAAAAGTGCATATTTTCTCAAGCTCTACGCATTTATGGTAATATTTTACTTATTTTCATAAAATACATTTTTGCACCCTTTTGGACCAAGCAACTTCTTCGATCTCCGAAAGAATCATGAGCTCTGATCACCTTTAGACAGATTAGTAATTAAAAATACTGGATAGCTTTTCAAAACCCTAGGCCCTGGGGAAAGATCTGGAAGGAAGAATGAATAGACTACAGGAATTGCTGAAGAAAACAAACCAAAAATAAATAAAAAGAAATAAAACAAAACAAAAGAAGTTGTAGGCAATTGCTCGAAAAATTTCTCCAATTAGTTGATCTGCAAAAATTCTTCCCCCCGAGTGAATGTTCTATGGTAATAATGATGGGGTGAAGTGCTTTATATAACCTAAATCCTCCAATTTTAGCTCAATCTATTTTTAAAAGAACTTTATTTATTTAATAAATAAATAAATAAAATTCTCTCAGACAAAACCTAGCGAAGGGATAGAGTGAGTTTTAACATGTGGGTACTTGGGGAATTTGGCTTTTATGACTCTTTGGGGATACCTTAGAGCAATGCAAACAACTGCAGGCAAAACAAACACAAAACGACCCGTTACATTGAAAAGAACATTTTTTTTTAAAAGGGGTAGTCCTAGATTTCAGGGTGAAATCTCAAGGACACCAATTATACATTAATGTTTGAAAAAATCAAAATTTAAATATTGCATTTTTTTATTTAAAACATTTGTTTGTTTTAGTTTTCATATTAGAATAATATGATAAATTGTGAGTTTTAATAAATTCATTTCTATCTTATAAATAATACTTAATATAATAAAAACTAATTTAATATTATATATAATTATAATTATAATTATATATATATATATATATATATATATAAATAATAAAAATATATAATTTCAAGTAATATATTTTAATATATAATATGATAATTTGTAATTATACATTATTATTTTTTGAATGTTATTTGTGTCATTTTTGTGCCACGATGGAGTGACACAAACCCAATGTTGCACACTTACAAATGGCATAAAAGAGACATTAAATTGGTGCTAAAGTGGCACAAATTTGACATAATTAAAAATGTCTAGCTATGTCAAGGTTATGTCACATTTGCACCACCTTACAAAAGGTAATTTTTGAAAGAAACATGGCCAAAAATTCCAAAAAGGGTCATTTTTAATGTGGAATTCACCCAAAAATGGTGTTACTCATATTTTGTGTAGTTGCATACATATGCTTAGTTATGTCATGACACACACATGAGCTTACGTATACACCTACACATCTTATGACATCAGTGTATACATAGTTATCATTGCTCATTGGGAGTATGGACTGTCAAAAATTACCCACACTCCTTTGAGATATGGATTTTTCATTCACACTTATTGTTGATCTGGAAAACTCGTTCTCGCACGGGTGAACACCGAGACTGCCAGCCACTAAAGAACTTTGAATGATAGAGGGCTTAGGACCTCAGATGCAGATATGGATTCTGGATACGGGCGCAGAGAAAATAAATCTGTAAAGAAAGAAAATAGATCTGCAAGATGGAAATAGATAAGATTAGATGATGATATATGGGGACTGCCTGACAAAGTAGATCTGGGAAGCGTTAACTTCCTTAGTGGTTATCAATCCCCGTGTTCATAATAAAATAATGAATATCAAATGATAAGATGACATGCCAAAAACTATATAAAAAAATCTGCAATATGTTGAAGAACAATATAAATATGATACCGAACTAGTATCCTGACAGAACAACCGATTGTTCGCTAGGCGGGTGATATGAAACTGGTAGAGCTTCGCCTCCAAATATTCCACAATATGATGCAAAATTTCATAGACAAATGAATTTAAGCTTCAGAATTTCTCAGAATTTTCTCCTCTCCCTTCAGAGGGGGGGAAAGAGTTCTATTTATAACTTGAATTGAGATTAAAATAAAGGATTACAAATAATTATAATTTGCAAAATAAATTTTGATTAAGAGGACATGATGAAGAGGTGATTTGATGGTGGGGTTTATGATGTGAGAAAAGGAAAAGATGTGATGTGGAGTAGGGACACGGTTAGGTGTAATAGTGAAGTCATGTGCTCACTTTACACTATTGATTTTTGGATTTGTTGTCGGAGAGGGAGATTTTTGAATTATTGATTTTATGGGTGGGGTTCATATTTTAATAATTTGAAGAGATTGAATTTTTAGGTGGGAATTGATTTTTAGGTGAGAAGTGATTTTGACTTAAGTGGGGAACATGTGGGGTTATTGATTTATATATATACTTTTGAATTATTTAATTATTAAATAGAATGATATGACTTATTTAAAATAAATTATTTAACATAATATAATTTTGGCATGTGATAAGATATTAATATAGTTATAAGATTAATTAACTGAATGTGAATTGTTGGTAGGAAACGAGACCTGAATAAGCGTGCTGAAGGAGATCAAAACTCGGGATGATACCAGAATTTGGTGTCTACACTTATACGTATATTGTAGACATCACACTTTCCCTCACATGAATGAGATTGTTTTGCTTCTATAAATGGCACACACTATGCCTTAGAAAATATTATTGATTGTGTGAAACCCTACTATTCCTCTATTTAGAGCCTCACCCCTTAGCCTTTCTTGATTGGTTGATGTATGAATAACAATAAAATTCAAGAAAAAAACACAAGCATTCAAATATGATAAAAATACAAAACAAATACTTGTGCATGAATTGTTATGATAGGAACACATGTTTACTTGATGTCAATACTAGTACTTAGTGACTTACATATCCACTCTTTACCCACATGTCTTTGATGGTATACATGAGATGTATGTAGTAAATACAAGTTGTATATGAGATATGGACATATGGATGTGTGACATTCGCATACACCCATGAACAACCTTTCTACATTTAGGGACATGCACATAGTTGGGGCATGATATATGACTTGATTTTGTTCACATCTTAGTTTTCGGATACGGTATATTTCTATAAAAGATGGTGATATTGATTAATTATGTAGACTAACATTAATTGTTTTATGCCTACTTATTCATATGACGTTAATTATATTGATTGATCTACATTTTGTATTTTATGTGTTTGTGTGTGTCACATTGATTGTGTTTGTATGTAAGTTACATTGGTTGTGTGTGTGTCATTTGTGTCAAAGGATCCTTTAGTCCTATCCAATGTGTGTCATGTTTGATTGATGTCATGACTTGTATGTTTGTATGCTTCTTGATCATGATGTGTATGTATAATTTTTTGTGTGTTTGCATTTCTATAATCTTGTGTGTAAAACCCCTTATATCTTACCAATCGTTTGGTGCCATGATTTCTATCATACATAATAGTATATATGGTGTGTTTCATTGACATATCTACTTGACAATGACAGCCATCTCTAATGGATTTCTAAGATTATATCTTGTGTTCTACTTGAAAAATAACTATGATTCCCTTGAATGAAATGTACATATTAGTTGAATTATTAAATTTTTATATGATGGCATATCTTAAAATGATTATATATGGGATTTATATAATTGAGAAGTTTCTATATAACATATGGTGCATTCAAATCATCCTTTATAAATGGGTGATTCAGAGGCTTCATCCTCGTATCAAAAGGGGCTTCTTTTAGATATTGAGTCATGTCATACATAACATTCCACATTACGAGATAAATTATATGATTTAGATGGGTCAAATAAGCCATTATCGATAATTTTTCATGACTTTGATGAACAATTTTTATGTTTTATGACATTCAGTAAAGAAAACGAAACCATTATATGACATTTTGAGGGGTAGTTGAGATATTCTATGGCATTCTAAAGAGAAAACTATGACATTCTACATTATGTTGAATAAATTTGAGGAGAAAATGTATCACATGGGTCATGGACTCTATCCATGGATAGATTTTGTTTGTGCATTTGAGGAGTAATTGGTACCATGTTGCACTTTCGGTTTGATATCTATCTCGCAAAGGATGATACAAATTTTATGGATCTGTTTTGGTGTCCTTCCTTGTGAAGCAATTAGAACACCCTTATTCAAATATTTTTCCAAGAAGAGGACAAGCTTAGATCATTTTTCACCATATGAAATGGGTTAGGTAAAACCCATGGTATTTACAATCTCGAATCAACACAAACATTACATTGGTAGTTTTTTTCACATACCATCGGTGTAGTTGTTCCTTAGATTTTTCAAATTCAATACTTACAATGGTTTATATTATTTCATATTTTCATCATGAAAATACATTGATACACATGTTTTCTTGCATATTGCACATGGACCAAAGGATACATTCTAGGGTTACTTGTCAACAAGCGGTTATATCGAAGTACCAAATTTATATTATTGCTTTTAATTTGATATTTTCAATACTAAATTATGATGGGGTATATGTAAACACCTAAATATGGTCTTTGGCACTTTGACATACTCTTACACACTTAGAAAAACACATATATTTTAACTCTTGAGCATACTTTCCCTCTATTATTCTACGCACCTTTTGTCTTAACCACCTCCATCTACTAGTCATATCTATTTAGGATCAAATCAGTCTATACAAGAACACCTCAAAATCCTAGACAAACATTATCAATACCTCGTATCCACATTTTACACTCTTAATACACTACCGATAAAGTCGACAATTCCAGTCTACCACATGGGTCTCCCTCTATCGATACTATCCAATAACCCTTAATGGTTAGTTTTTAAAGTGGGAAATCTCCATTAGGTTGGCCTAGACACATTTCATGGGTTGGTTGTACTAGGAAATTAATGAAGATATGATTTTATCTACAAAATATATGACATCATTATAGCACTCTCACTACATTAATGATCCTTACCAAACATTAAAAAACCCTAGAACTATCTATAAAACTATATTTGAAATCAAAGAGGTCAAAATTGAATGATGCCAAATGTCAAATTCTAAAATAAGGTCAATGATTTGAGCACATGATTTTATACACTCACCTGGGGAGAAAAATGCATCTGTCTTGATCCATCTTCGAGTATTGGTATGTAAGCAAAGCTTACCACATCAATAGGTGGTGACTTAGGCTTTCTAACCCAAAACCCTAATTTGTTTTAAGGGTCCCTTGTGATCTTGCAAGGAAAATTAAGTTCTATATTAAGAAGAGTAGAAACATGTATTAACACAAATGATTCAAGAGCTTCTAAATAACCAAGGATGCAAAAATGACAAAGGCAAAACATTTCTAGGAGTTATGTGGGATTTATGGACCCCCAAACTACTCCCGAAACTACCAATGAAATCCAACATTTTTGTTTGCCACAAGAGTCTACTAAAAGCGTCAAGACACTAGTCAAATTTATGTTTGCAAGTTGAGCATCCAAAGTGAAGCATAAACTCGGTTGGTAAAGTCTAATACTTCGGTTTGTTGCAAGGGTCTAACTCAATCAACACCATCCAAACACCTAGTAACCTTATATTCACAACTACAACATTTGATGAAGCATTTCTAGAACATTTCCAACCGCTTAAACACCTTCTATGAGTGACAAACATCAAAAATTAGGTCTTGTCAAATTTAAATCAAGTAATCATGACAACTACTTGCATTAACAAATCCATATTATTGTACTTTGATGACCTAATCATATAGTTTGAATTAAATATTCATTTAATTATATTTTAGGCCATAGTATGTATAAGAATTAAAACATAGACCTATAGGAAAGGTGTTGTAATAATAATATGGGCATCCAAAACCATCTCCATTAATAAGTGCAAAATCCCTCTCCGATGATACACTTGGTTCGTCCAATTAAATAATAGGAATGATAATAATTATAAAAATGCAACCTAATAAATACACTCTCATCTCTTTAAACAATTAATTTGAAAGACATCCTCATACAAAGCCAAATTAAGCCCTAGGTAATCTAGGTGATTGCCTAGGGCGCCAACACCTAGGGTGGCACCCAATTGACATAATTTTCACTAGGTCATGTGCTAATTGTCCATCAACAATTGTTGGAATGGTTAATATTGGTAATATATTAATAATTCTCATTTTTGTTTATAAACTTGAATAAAACTAGCAATCGTACGTGAAATGTACGATGGAAACGCCAAAGGGGATCTGTTAAAGGAGTCAAATTGAGAGAGATAGAGAGAGAGAGAGAGAGAGAAAGTGGGAGAGGAAGAAGGGGTTTGAGGCGAGAGAAGTGCAAGGGTGGGTAAAATGGGATGGGAAATAATGTGAAACTATGCCTTGTAACAATCGGTATATGCGCTCGCTTTTTTTGTTGATGTTTCGCTTGAACTTTATATGCTAAATTAAAGGGTCCAAAATTTTAAAAATCAATAATTGAGCCCCTTTGTGGAAATGGACATATGAACAAAAGGAAGATTTTATTTGTCGATTGAGGTTTGTTATTTTTGTATTTTACTTTTTTATGGTGTCATTTTTTTGCATCACATTTAATTTTCTAGATAATGTGAATACATGGATGGATAGTCGGAAATAAAAAAGTTGGAATTAGAACCCTGCATGTCATACACCTATTCCACATATCACATTCTTCCCTGACTAAAGGACATCTCATACATTTGATCTCTTTGTATCATCATCCTAATCTCGCTTCATGTCCTTGGAAAGGCCTCATCATTCCTATGATGCAGCTCACTACAAATCTTGCCTCTAATGGAGTCTATGATACGTTCATGCTCGCTAACTCATGGAAAAAAATATAAAAATCATTGGAGTTGAAACACGTTGGATGCATGAGGAGAAACATTGTTAAAATGCTTGCGATGTCGGAGAAAAATGAGACACATAATGGTGCCCCATTTTTGACAACAATAGAAGTTTATTTGGCCATGTGTTATCTTCTCATAGGCCTAAAAACACTCAATTAATGACAAAAACACTACAAATAATATTATATCGTTAGCGAGTGGTGTTAAAGTTAGATGGGTTGGATCCATATAAGATATCTTAACTATAAACACACCTCTACTTATTCCATAACAATAACCATTATTATAGTTCCAACATTGCATTGCATTGTAATTTGAACGTGGAATTCATTTTGTCATAGTGTGATGAAAATAAATAACTCTAAGAGCGAGATGGGACCAAACGTTGGAATTCCCATAGATTTGCATCCATTCACCACATCCCTACTCCTTCTTGGATTAGTCATCACTATCACTACTACGCCAACACTTTTTCACTTGCTACCATTGTCATGTCCTGTAGGTTTGGATAGCTCTTTATCTATTTCACTATCTATTCAAGTTTTCTCTATTTATTTCACCACCCAAATGACATACACCTCTTCTGGAAAAGGTTGCAGCATGAACGACCTTCAGGAAATCCATGAGCATGGTGATGATTAACATGAACCGAGAAATCATGCTTTTTTCCAAATCCAAACCACAAAGTTTGTAGGATTGTAAGATTTAGTCGAAGACAACAACCTAGAGCAAAGTGAAGGCAATCGAGTGGTGAAACGGGGAGTAAGTGGTGGACCAATGGAAATGTTGTGGACTGGGCTTATCACAAGATGCCATAAAATGGTGGATACCATGCTCGTAGTCTCGACCGAGCTAGTGTCACCATAAAATGGTGGATGCTACACCTGTAATCTTGTGATCAATCTCAATGTGGCACATTATTCGTGTAAGAGAATAAATGAGCCACATCATGGATGAATAATAATAATAATAATAATAATAGGTTTTTATAGTCCACGATGTCGGGTGGCCTATTTTTGGGTCTACAAACGACTTATAGCATATGGGACTACCTCGTACTCACATGCAAGAGGCAACTAACTTTGCTACAAATGAGGTGTACATACCCTACCCCCTGCAGGATTTGAACTTGTGACCTCTATTTCAAGAGCACATATTCTTCACCATTAGGCCAACTCGGGATGAAATCTGCAACCAAAGTGTGATATACTCCCTAGCACTAATGATAAAGATGAATATCTCGTTGTGGCACAACATCGCACGAGAATATTGAGAGAAACTTCATTCTTAGTGTAGGGAAAGTATTTGGTGATGGCCAAGATGAGTTTAATTAAATAGAGGGAAAAAGGATAAAATGAAGAGACATTTATACACGATAAAGAGTTAAAGACAAAAACAACACAATAAATAATATTACGATGGTGTGATAATAAGGTGGGTTTGATCCCTATAAGATATCCTAACTAGGTATAAACACGCCTTTATCGTAAAAACACTTTAACCACATTTCCCAAAACAAAACATAACAAAATTCTATGTATATATACACACTTGTATGTTTCCTTTTATATCGGCATTTTAAGGGAGATGTTGTACTTCTTCGCATATCTCCATTCCATCATTAATTGGAGGATCAAAATTTGAAAGGAGATTTTCCATGATTACCTTGAACTAGTCATTTTGTACTCCTTCATCGTTGGTGGAGTCTTCGGAATACATTTAATCATCTGTCATGCAGTAAGAAACTTCCTCTTTCAAATATATTGCTCCTCCAATGGGTTGTGCCTCGAGCCAAAAAGAATTGATGAATGACGGTTCCATCTCTGTGTCTTCTATCTCATCCTCCATGATGTTTCTTTCTTTCTCATCAAAAGGATCAAGGATAGGATCTTCTTCAGGAGCATCTAAAAATCTTCCAAGGATGAACACCTTGTAGTGTGGACATATATCAAGGTAATCTTGAATTTCTTCATTCTTGACAACGCAAAGTGCTTCAAGGTGTTCAAGCCTTCTTTACAAACTTAAAGCACACCTCCAAGTTTCGTGATAGGCTTCGGGATCATAATTTCCTTCTATTATGCTTTGAAGCCTTTCCACATACTCTCTTTTCAACACGTTCATTTCTTCATCACTATATGTTATGAAGTCATCTAAAGAGTGGCAGAAAAAGGACAATGTTCTCAATTTTATAGTGAGTTGTGCGAGATTGCAAAAATATTCTCTAGTGGATCCTTCACCATCATCTTCCATAGGAAAAATCTCCTCTTATTTTCTTCACTTTGGAGTGCTTCAAGTTGCTCATACATTTCTTGCAGAGCCTCGACATATTTTATAACTTTGAGGTAGGTATAGGGATCAAAATCTCCTTGTACAATTCTCATGACTCTTTGCACATACTTAGTTTTCAAGGATGTCATCTCATCATTTTTATATGCAAGGAAAACATCCCAAGGGAGTGTGATGAAAGACATAACCTTAAGCTTTTCGCTCAAATGTGCAAGATTGCAAATATTACCTTCAAGCAAATCCTTCATCTCCATTGACTTCATACAACATCTTGTACCTTCTTTGCATCTTTTTCATCAATCTCTTGCATTTTGGATTGTCGGTCACAACAATTCCCATTTTCTTTCCTTTAATAAAGCTCTTCTCAAGTGTAACCACCAGGATTTGATGACAGGTTCTTCAAAATGACAATTTTTCTTATTCTACCTCATATTTCCTTGATTTTTAGAGACATGTAACTACTTGAAGAAAGAGACCCTTCTATCATTCTCAAATTTTCCCCTTTGCAAGGGCTGGTCTGGAACCATGGCTGATCAACAATCTTCATTTCCGGGCAGGCATCTTCTTCTTCTTCATTGTTACTCATTGGTACTTCACTCCAATCTGGAAATTTCTTCATGGTGTGTGGGAAATGAACATGACAGGGATTCATTTCTTGATGAGTCGCCTTAAAAAATTATTCTTCTTTAAAATCTTATTTGTTTTTTTGAATATGTTCTTTTTGTATTTTTTTAAAAAAATTTGGACATAGATATTTTTGGGTACACTTAGGCAAATCTCTCCCAAATGGACTCACCAAAACCATTGGTGAGAAAAAAATTTCAGGTTGACAAATTAGGTGTCTCCACCAACGTTCATGAGGCTACGCCCCTCTGCATTGAATGGTACAACTCCCATTATTGAATGTACCTAATCCTAATCCTATCTAAATGTTGTGGGCGGCCAAATTGGTGGGGATCACACAAGAACACTCCACTGAACCTATGGAAAAATGCTTGTACATGGTACAAGGGAGGAAATTAGAGTGATGAGGGGAAAGGAGGGAAATTAGGAAAGGAAGATTATTGCTGTGAGTAGATTGCAGAGCTCACACCCAGTAACTAGAGTAGTTCAACATTCAATATAGAGGAAAACACAATGAAGTTATCTAGTGAGATGGACAACCTGAGACACCAAGTTCTCATATTCATCTATCGAAGATATAAAGCTCTTGCATCACTATACTTGCAAAGTGCATAAAAGAGGGAAGTGGAAGAAAAACAAGATGCTTATAACAACTATGTTTATTACACCAACGATGAGAGGAAACCATGCATACAAAGCTACACACATTCATACATCTTGGAAAGCGAAACTTTATTCCTTGATTGACATTTACACAAGTTGTGCAAATCAATTTTGGAAGAAAAATGGTGGAGGAATGTAGCTTTATTTCATGTATATGGATGACATAAATTCCAACAACATATTACAATCCACTATTGCTACAAAGTATAGAATTTTCATAAATGCAATTTTCAGATGTAATTTTCAAGATCCTTTGGAATGGAGAATCCATCCCAATTTATAACATTGTGGATTGATCTTTCATCTCCCTCATATGACTCTTCATTTCCATATTCCACTTGTGACCTTTCGTTTTCCATTAAATTAAGTATTTCTCTTATAATTTTGAGAAAATACTTTTACAATTTGAAAGTAGGTCACTTAAGTGAATAGGACAAAATACAATGATGAAGCCCAACGAAGAATTAGAAAGGAGAGAGAAGAAAGAGGGAGAAAGAGAGAAGGAAGGAAAAGATGCTACATCCGATGAAGAAACCTCATGCTATGATGAACCCTACTAAATCATGTCTCCTGATGGTAGATCTCTGGAATGAATTTAAACTCTTCTTTGCGGGGCTTGAATCTGTTTTGCTCTTTCCAGTTTAGTGGCATATTCCTCTTCAAGATCCAAAACTCTTGTGGCTACTGACATACTGTGAAAAGCTTTGTCTGTTATACCAAATAGTCTCTCTTAAATTTGAAGCAATATCCTCTTGAATGTGGAATAATGGTTCTGGTCTTTCAACTGGAGGATTGCCTAGAATGGCCATAAGTTATCCCTGTTACGATGTACGGTGTTCCAACTTGCTTCCGAGCACAAATTGGATGTCTCAAGACCTCTTACGAAGGATGCACAGACTCATTTGAGATATGAAACCACCAAGAAACCATGAGAGAGTGGAAAAAAACAGCGATATGAGTTGTTGCGGAGGTGACAATAAGTTTCTGGAACTGGAGTTGAAAACTGCTATTTTTAGAAATCAGGACCCCAAGGCTACTATTTTGGGTAGATTGCTTCTTTTTTGGTCTTGTTGTTTGCAATGAGGATTTCCCCTCACATTCCAAGTTTGTTACAAATGCTTTGGGGTTAATTCTAAGCACTTTCCATTTTTGGAAATTTGTTTTTTTTTCTTTTTCACTTTTTTCCTTTTTGAACTACATGCCCAAGTTTTCAATCCATATGATTTTCAAGATCTCTGTTCTTCTGAAGGAGTTTTCTTTTTAGAAACTTACTAAAAATGGCAAGTGTGAACCAACGACACTTGCTATTTTTAGAATCTCAAAAACCAATGTGTCGATTGATGAGAAAATTGTGGATTCTTTCTGGGTTTTTGATTTGGCTGCCATGTACAAATTTCAAGTGGAACCGCTTTCCGGATTGATGACAAATGAAGGAAAAACACTTTAGGGAACAAGACTTCAAATGGCTACCATTAAAAATTAGGGATTTATTTCGAGGTTTGGTTTTTTTCAGCTTCAAGGCGTTTGGATGAGGAAGGTTTGCTCCAAGTTTCACTGAGATTTGATCACTGGTTCATTAGTTACAAGCAATTCTTCGTTTTAGAGCCTAGGGTTTTCTGGGAGCTCTTGATCATGGATTTTGCATGAAAATCCTCTATTTCTTCATTGTAACAACATGGAATGATGGAGAAATGATGGAGAGAATTTTGGAAAGGTTTTAGAAGTAGAAGCAATGGAGGAATGAAGAAATCGATGACAGCTTGGAGAAAAACATGTGCATGCTTGCAAGAAAAATAGAAGCGAACCTGACAGTTAGAAAAATTTACATGTTTTTGAGTTTTAGAATGGGTTGCACTTTTGTGCACCACTTGTACCAATTTATTGTTGCACTTGGTGTAAAAAATGTGCCCCATCCCTATTGGGCCATGTGTCGCAGCGTGATTTGTTGTTGAGGATGAGAGAGGGGCTTGAAAAACACTTTAAAGCAGCTTCTGGGGGCACATGGGTGACCAAGAGCTTAAATGGGAGGGTTGGGGAGTTTTGTGTCCCAACCGTCCCAAATATTTGGTGCACATGGGACATAAAATATGCCTTCACCCTGGCTTGACATGTCGCAGAGCGTGATTGCACAGAGTGGGTGTTGGGAAATAAAGCCTGGGTGGCTTAACCTTGCGAAAAAAGTTGAATTGTGGTCATGTGGAGGGTACAAGGGCCCAAATGGGGCAGGGGAACATTTTCTTGCACCTGTTACACAAAATATTCGGTGCACTTGGAGCAAAAAAGTGCACCACTCTCCCATTGGTTGGATTTCCAACCCAAAATATGACTAACTGTTGAAGCTTATGCCTTGGAGAGTGACTTGTGAGACCATAACTTGAGTTCCCACAGGAGTTTTGTGATGAAATTTTATATTATTCCTCCTGGAAATGACCTTATGGATCTAATGGTGGTGATATCATCCTCGATTCTTCCTATAATCCCCTAAAATAGGATTTTTATTTGGATTGAAGATTGTTTCATTAAAAGCGGTTGTGGACAGGATGCACCTAGGTGTTGTGAAAAATATGATTCCACTATATTGTAGCTATATAAATCAAATTTTGGATGATATATTGTTTGAATTTGAACTCCTTCCAGATCTCCCATAATCGCTACCGAAGTTTAGGGGTTGTTTTTGCCTGTACATTGCTTAGGCCTCCAAGACCCACTTTTGTTGAACTTGCTCCAAAACTTGTGAAACTTCCCAAAACCTTCCAAAATTGATTGCACAATGTTCTTGGCTCTCCAATACACCTCCTCGAGGAGTTTTGGCCTTTCGCTCTGCTCGGGGTGGGCACCATCATTGAGAAGACTCAAGAACAACACTTGTCCCAACTTGCTAAAAAGCTTGTCTTGATGGATCTTGCTTTGAAAGCTCCCCTGGAGTGATTGGGTATCCCTAAATCACCTACGAGCATACCGACATGACATTGACTGCTCGAGAGATGGGATAGGACTGACTCGAGGATTAGGGTGATATGAAGGAGGGCTCAGAATGACCTTTGAGTAAAATTTTCAGGTAGGGTATGGTTATCATGCTTGAAAATTAGAAATTTTCTTGTTGCACATTTGCATGACAACACTTATATCACTTGTCTCATCCTCCACCACTTTTCCTAACCCTCACGCACATTTATAGGGGTCGATAAATTCAACGGATCAATAAATTTGGCCAAATAAATGTTGCACCGCATTGATGGGGCATGAGGTTGTTTGGTTGGAGCTTCATTTTTTTCATCTAGAAAAACATTGCAAATGACATGCTTGATTTCCAAGATGTATACATGGTGAATTTCAGTACAGGAAGTATACACACTGAATAGTTGTTATGATAGATGTGTAGAAAAAACATGTGTTTATTGCGGGAGATGGAATTGCAGGTGCCAGTGTTGTCAAGGTCCTAGAAAACAATGCAGATGTCACGCTTATAGATCAATATGTTATATTTTACATGTTTTTGTCATAGAAGAAATATTATGATAAAAGAAAATCAAATAATTGATTAGCAAGATCATACATATCTTTTATTCACCGTGATTTACATATATAACAGAAAGGACAATTTTGAGATCCCATGGGCAAAATTAAGGTGCGTGGCAACCCCATAGTTCGGAGAAAGGTCTGTGTCTTTGCACAGCGAGTATTTGAAGATTGATAAGCTTAAAATACTCAAATAAACTAGAGAAGGTACACACAATTTAGTCACCGTCCTACTCAAAATTTTGGAAATTGAATCAGTGAGCCTTCATGGTGGAGGGGATCTTTCACTTCCTGGTCGTCATCATTATTCAAAGCATCTTGGTGGTGGTAATTTCCAAAAAGAACAGTTTCCGATGGATGAACAGTCGGTCGTCTTTTCAGATTTATCCTTCGTCAAAAGGAAGATGTACTCAGATAGCTTAGAATTGGTTAGTAAAGGAGGAGTAGCAGCAAGGAGGTCATTCTGGCCGATGCCACCTTTAATACTGAGAGATCTGTCTCAGTCTCAGTATCAGTATCAACAACAACAACAACAACAAGTCATGGTAACCCTAAAGACTTCATCAATGCCATCAAAATCAAAATAGCAGGACATCCAAACTATCCTCGCTTGCTGGCAGCGTAAGTACATAGACTGTCACAAAGTAAGTGAAAAAAACAAACCGGTTACTGCTTACTGGCAGGCCGCGCAGTTGATTAAATCTGCCAGAACCTATGTTGTTGCGATTAAATCCATACAAGGACATTGATAGGGTCACTATTGTCTTGGCTGCGGTCCCATGCAAAGGGAAAGCAAATATACAACTCTCAATGTTTGGACCCTGATATTCTAGAATGTTTTCATACTTAAAAGATTATCAATATGAAGGATTGGAAGAGTAGAGAGATGAAGAAGGAAGAAAACAACAATGTTTTCAGGAGATATAGGTAGTAGAATATATCCTTACTCACATTGAACCAAGAAAATATAGGAAAAAGATCAATCACTTCATCACCAATGCGAATCTACAGACACAAAGTTCTAAAGATTACACAGACAAGAACACAAAGTTTCTTTTGAATGCAAAGACAAATGATCCATTGAATCGAGTAAGAGAGAGAGAGAGAGAGAGAGATAACAGAGGAAATGAGAAAGAAAGCTTTTGTATTGAATTACTTCCAAATTTACAACGTTCCCTAGAAAACTAGAATCCTTTTTTCCATGGCCAAAACATGTTCTTATAACAATTCATGTACATCCATACTTTGTCCCCAAGAAAAGAATATCCAAAAGGAATAATGTTTGTTGTAGATCCATTTTTTGGAAAGTGACATGAAACAAATGCACTCATGAAAACCAAGAGGTTCAAAAAGGTGAATATTTCATCAGTTTGAGCATGATTACTTTAGTAGGGGGCATCTCATGATTTTCTTCTTCATGTGGTCCTGCCATTTCCACCTTTTAACCACTTTCATAGCACTCAAGTGCTTACTGGTAAGTTTTCCCCCTTTTTATTGTGTATGCCCGATAAACTCTATTTTCTGATAATCAAACTTTACATCTCTTTAAACTTATCGATTTGGCTCCACAACAAACCAAAAATGCATCTCATGAATAAACGACAAGGAAACAGAGAGAGAAGAATGAAGAATGGTTCACATTTGTATTCTTTGGAGCTCTGGTTCGTTAATGGCATCAAAAACTAGATGAGTGTGTTTTGGCCACTCTTTCCCTTTGTCAGCTTTGAAATTAGACCCTACGCGTGGCAAGCTCCAAGCAAACGATGATGGACCTGGGAAAAAAATCCATGTTTTAAGACATTTGGGAGAAAAAAGCAATTTCTCATTTTTCTCTCGCCCCTCCGCATCCCCGCCAAAGGTTAGACACGTGGCACACCCTGATTGGAAATGGGGTCATGGCTCAAATTCTCATTTTCCTCCACAAACCCCATTGTGTGATTTTTTTAACATGAATGCATGGCACACCTAATTGGAAATGGGGTCACTTTCAAATACTTTTTTCCTATTTTGAATTGTCCCGATTTTTTCATGAACGTGTTTCCCCCGATTGGAAAAGTTCATGCCTCAAATTCTCATTTTCAACGTAGGCCCATTGTCCCTTTTCGATTTCATTCTTCAACACATGGCATCACCCGATTGGTTATGGGGATGTGCTTCACTTTTATACTTTATTTATTTTGAAAAGGGGAAAATTCCAAATTTTCCCCCAAAAGTCCATGCCTCTCCTTTGACTTTTCAACGTAGGCCACGTGTCCCTTTCTAATTCATTGCGGGCTTCAACTCAGAATTTATCCCTTCGAATGAGTGGGGCTGCGAGTCATTTTAGAACTTTTCACCCTTTCGCCATAATGCCTTAGAGAATAAAATGGATCCATCACCCCGAACTTCCGCCAAAACTACTCTAGCCAATCAGGGACCCATGGGGATGTGGGGAAAATCGACATTTTTTCCAAAATCACCAAAAGTGATAAGTTCAAAAAGGAACCCATCCGGCCACATCCAATGAGAAGAAAACACGTAGCTTCACCTTTTGAGAAAGAATTTGATGGGGAAAAGAACGTAGAAAATTGTAGAGAACGGAAAATGCCATTTTTGCACCCGATGAAGATTTTCTTTCTGCACAAAGTTAATATGCAAAGAATGCAAGTTTCCATGTCCTTCAAATGCATAAAAGAAGATCATAAACCCCCTCCCATCCATGAGAAATAGATAGAATGTTATAATGGCCGCAGATTGAGGAAATGCATAAAACGTCATGGGGGATCAAAACGAGCACTTGAGGGCTCGAAACATGAATTCCTCCATGGCAAGACTTCAATTTTCATGAAATTGGATTTAAAAAAAGGGGGAAATTGAGGGGACAACAGTTGGCTCCTTCTGGGGATGATTTGGCAGAGGAAAGATGTAAAATCAAGAACCATAGAGAATTTTGGGGATGAACAGATCAGTGCCTTATCCATTGGGCAATGGAGTCAAAAAGTAATATCAACACAGAAGACAACGCACACAAGGAAACAAGCAAAAACAAGAAAAACTAGAAACAAAATGCTATACAAAATGTACAGAGGGACCGCCAAAACTCCTAGGTTTTGAACAACTTCAAAAATTTCCCACTATAAGGAAGTGGGAGAGGAGAACCATCCATGTAATCCTAGGTAAAAAGAGTTCTCACTAGCAAAATGTCTAATTTTAAAAGGACCAAGCCAAAGGGAATCAAATTTACCATGGCTACCTCGAGGTTCATGCCTTTTGTCCCAAAGAAGAACACTATCTCCCACTTGAAAAGTTTTGGGTTTAGCCTTTTTGTCAAATAGAGCTTTTACCTTGAGTTGATGAGCTGATATTCTGTCAACCACTTGCAATCTATCTTCATTCAACTTCTGGAGGTACATAATTCTTTTGTCCAATGAATTGGTAAAGTTGGCATCCTCAATGGCCTTCATCAAATGTAAGGCTGGTAGTTCCAATGTCACTGGTAGCTGAGCTTCAACTCCATATACCACTTGAAAAGGAGACATTCCAATGGCTCTCTTAGGTGTAATCCTATCTACCCATAAAGCATCATATAGTTTCTTATGCCAATTCCTCTGAGAGTCATTAACAAGCTTCCGAACAATGGTGACCAAGTTCTTGTTAGTTGATTCTACTTGCCCATTCCCTTGGGGATAGTAATATGAAGAGTGGGCAAGGGAAATGCCATAGCCATAGCAGAAATCCATCATCTCAACAGAAGAAAAATTGGAAGCATTGTCAGTGACAATCTTGTTTGGTATCCCAAACCTTATTAAGATGTGCTCCTTGATGAAGTTGCATACTACTTCAGAAGTAGTACTTTTAACTGGAATGGCTTCCACCCACTTGGTGAAATAATCAGTGGCAGTCAAAACATGAGTATGCCCTACACTTGAAGGTGGATTGAGTGTCCCAATGAAGTCCAAACCCCATTGTTGAAAAGGTTCCTCAATCACCACTGGTTTGAGAGGTAAAGCAAGCCAATTTGGGTCTTCCAACAAAGGTTTGACATGCTTCACACTTGCCTACCCACTTTGATGCATCTTTGAACAAGGTAGGCCAATAATATCCAACACGGAGGATTTTGTGGGTCATGTGACAAAGCAAGAAGAGAAATGACCTCCATAGGCCTGGTCATGAAAGGATGAGAACAATTTCTTTTGTTTGCTCTTTGTCAACACATTTCAAAAACCTTCCATCTATGCCTCATTTGAACAATGCATTTTCCCACAACACATATTTATGCAGACCTTAATTTGATGGATCTCTTATCCTTGGCACTCAAATGGGATGGACATTCTCCATAAGTAAGAAAGTGTGCAATGCCAACATACCATTCATTAGTTGAGCTGAGGAAAAGAACAACATGGATATCAACTTCCTCCTTGGACAATTTGGCATCAACTCCTTCAGCAATGAGTTCACATAAGCCCTTTCCTCGAACTAGCTTGGTGGGTTTGATGTCAAGATCATACTCCTGAACTTTGGCTACCCAATTGCCTCTCTTGGTTCCAAATTCTTGTTGTGTAAGAATGGATTTAATAGTTGTATCAGGCACAAGCACAATAGAATGAGAGTTGAGGATGTAAAAATGAAACTGCTTCACAACTTTGACCACTGCAAAAGCATGTTTCTCCATCATGGTGTACTTCAGCTCATGGGATTTCAAAATATAACTCATGAATGCTATGGGGAGTTCATGACCTTCAAGCATTCTCTGGGTTAACATAGTAGCTAGAGTACTTTCAGTAGCATAGCAATAGATAATGAAGTCTTTGCTATAATCAGGGCATGCCAAGATTGGAGTCTTTGTTATAGCTCTCTTGATGTCTTCAAATGCAACCTTTCCTTCAGAGGACCAACCAAAAGTATTCTTCCCTTTCATCATGTGGGCTATGTTCAAAGTAAGTTCAACAAAATAGGTATGAATCTTCTTAAGAAGTTGATCTTGCCAAAGAAAGAGTGCACACCCTTCTTGCTTGTGGGGAGAGGGATCTGTTGAATTACCTGGACTCTTTCTAGATCAATCTTGATTCCCTCCTTGGAGACAATGTGTCCCAATAATTTTCCCTCGGTGACACAAAAGACATATTTCTTGGGATTCAAGGAGATGCCATGCTCTCTACACTTTTGGAGGATAGTTTCAAGGTGTTGGAAATGATCAGCTCTAGTTTTTGAAAACACAGTCAGATCATCAAGGTATACAACTATGCATTTTCCCTTGAGACTGCCAAAGGCTAGGTCCATTGCCCTCTGAAAGGTGGCACCAACATTGATGAGGCCAAAAGGCATTCTCCTGTAAGAAAAGGTGCCCCAAGGAGTGGTAAAGGTAGTCTTATGCTGATCTGCAACACTTACTTCTACTTGATTATATCTTGAGAATCCATCAAGCATGGACAACATTTCTGAACCTGTAACAAGCTTGCAACACTTGATCCATTATGGGAGAGGATAATTATCCTTCAAAGAGGCTTGATTCAAATTCCTAAAATCAACACAAATCCAGATCTCACCATTCTTCTTCCTGACAGGCACAATATTAGCAATCCACGTTGAATGGTGAATGGGGAAAATGATCTTAGCCTTCAATAACTTTTGGATCTCTTGAAAGATTGTATCAACAATTTTAGGGTTATACTGCCTCTACTTTTTGGAAGGGCTTGATCCTAGGTTTTAGAGGAATGAAATGTTGCATCTCTTTTGGCTGAAAATCCTTGAGATCATCATAAGAATATGCAAGAACATCAAGCATACCTTTTCAATAAATTCACTTGCTTTCTCCCTCTCCTCTTGTGTGCAGCACTTTCCAATGTTTACCAGCATGGGTTCATTAAGACTCCCAATGTTTATCTTTTCACATCATTAGCAGACTGCTGAGCTCCTTTGGAAGTTTTGGACTTGATGTACCTATCATGTTTATCAAATAACTCTTCCAAACTTACCAACCCTTTAGGTATCTTATTACCTTTTAGTTTTATGTAGCCATCATGATCCATTTCTTCTTTGTTATCTTCTTCATTTGGGGGCACACACTCTCTAGGAAGATTTCCACTTCCTTCAAAGTACAACTGGTCAAAATTATCTCTAAGTTCAAGGAAGGAAAGCAAGTGTTGATCATCATTAAAGACCTGCCAATTGTTTGCATTGTCAGGCACACTAGGCCTATGAATCATCTCAATGGTGAATTTATCTTGGGAGAAATCTAGATGAGGGATCAGTAGAGACCCCGAGATAGCCAAGGAATCAGCCCTAGTGTTTCTTTCCCTTGGCATGGCTTCAATGGAAAAGGCATCAAGGAACTCAATGGAATCCCAAACCAGATTCCTGTAATGTTTCAACCTTCTATTCTTCACTTGAAAGAGATCTCTGACCTATTTTACAATCAGCTCTGCATCTCCACGAGCAAGGAGATTCTTGATCCCCATCTCTTTTTCCATGCTTAAACCGAGGATGAGAGCCTCATACTCAATTGTATTATTTGTGTTTTGAATTGGAGCTTGAAGGAGAAAGGATGAATTTTCCCTTCAGGAGAAATAAGCACCACACCAGCTCTAGAACCAGCTGAGGAGCAGCTCCCATCAAATTCCAAAATCCAAATCCATTAGGATCAAGAAGCACTTCCTTAGGATGGTTAGCCTCATCTTGTGACATGATCATGTAGTTACCATGACCAATGTCCTCATAAAGTATTTGTGCCTTTGGGTCATCTATTTTTGCACGATATATTCAGTTTGTTTCTCAGGAAGTAGCTTCTTCATTTTCCCATTCACTGGAATAAGAGCATGTGACCAATCCATCATGATTTCTCCTCCAACATCTTTGTAAAAATTTCTACTCAACAACATGCCATAGGAAGGGGAATATTAGCTACCAAAATGGTGGCTAAAACTCTCTTCTCTGGCAAAAAACAAAGGCTACTTGTGCATCCTTGATCCTTCCAACCAATGGCACTTCTCTACTTTCCATTGAGTAACATGAACCAAAAGTGTGGGTTAGGGTTAAGCCTAGGGCATGAGCTACCTTAGCAGGCATCACATTATCTGAAGCACTAGAATCAATAACACAATTGTTGAGTTTGTGGCCAGCTATGAGGAGAGTGACATAAAATGGTTTGATCTTCTCATCAGATGAAGTGACTACTGCCACAAGGCTTGGTTGAGATGAAGGAGAAGGAGTGGGAAAGAGACCTTTAGAACTAGGGGATGAAGGCTTGGATTTGGAATTTACAAAGTCTACCATCTTAGCAAAGGCCTTGGGATGGGTTTGGTAGAATTCGGCTTTTGAGATTTGGATCTTAGTTTTCTTGAGATGGTCAATAATGTCAAAAGAACCAGAGGTAGATGGAGCATCATTGATAGGAGTAGATGAAACTTTTGACTTATCAACTCTATCATTTGAAGGGAAAGAAGTTTTAGGAGCAGAAACAGAGGAGGAAGGAACAACAGAACCTACCTTGGGTGTGGAAGAAGTTGGAATAGGAGCTCCTCTCCTTGCAATCACTGGAATGGTTGTAGGAGGTTCCTTAGATCTTTTAGCAGGCTGCACCACTTTCTCCTTCTTGTTGGCTTGCTCACGAGTCATGACAACATATGATTCATTGTTCATCTCTGCAACTCTTTCTTCATAATCATCCTCTTCATCTATACCTTCAGTGGTGAGAAAATGGACATGAGATCCACTCAACTCTTCTAATTCTTCATCAGCTTCCTCTTCATGTTCTTCATAGATTTCATTCTCCTCCTCATCATCAGGCTCCAACACTTCACATGTTACATTGACTAGAACTTTAACATGTGGGCCTTTAATTGCCAATCTGGTCTGAGGAGAGGGAAACCGATTCCTAGGCTGAAAGTTCTTCCTAGGAACATCCTGATAAGGAGCATGTTGGGCTAATTGCTTCTTGAGAGAAATGAGATCATTAGCAAGTTTTTGTACCAACTGATCTGCATTAGCTCCAGGAGAAGATGTGGAAGAAGGAGATGCTTTGGATTTGGATGATTCTCTCCTTAGCTTGCCAGACATGATCAGATCATCTTCAACACTGACAAAAATCTCGATCAACATCTAAAGTGGCAAGATTAGCTCTTCTAAGTGCATAGCTCACTTCAGGCAAGTTGGGCATTAAGGAAGAAACATTTCTGAATCTGATCCATAGGGCGTGTGTTTTGTGGGATCTTGTTAACTAGCCTGTTGAATTTGGCCACAAATTCCCTCATGGGCTCATGTGACTCTTTCTTGATTTGAGAAATTTGGGCCAAGAGGGCATGTACATCCTCAATAGGTTTGAAACGCTGCTCAAACTGGGTCATCATGGTGTTCTAATTGGTGATGGATCCAACAGGGAGATGATAAAACCAATCAAGCAGCATTATCTTGCAATGTCTCTATAAAAATTCTAATAGAGATATCCTCATGTTCAACTCCAAGAACACCACAAGCAACAATGAAGGCCACAATATGCTCATCTGGATGAACCTTCCCATCACCTCTAAATTTAGGGAAATTCTTTCTATTGCCTCTAGGAAATTCATTTCATGCAATTGGGGAAGAGAAAGAGGCCCAACCCTTTGGCCCCAAGGTAGAGGATCTGCCATCCTTGGAAATATTGTTTGGAGAGGAACTGAAACACCAATGAGAATCAAAGCATGCAAATTAGGACTGATTTGATCTTGAGGGATGTCACTCCCAGAAGTTTTGTCTCTAGCAGAGGAGTGCTTATAGATCTTGTTCCTCTTCTTTTTCTTGATGAAGGGAGAGAGAAACCTTGATGATCCAGAAGTTGGAAATGAGGGTCTTCTTCCCAAAGGTTCTTCTACCCCAAGTGTATCTTGGAGTCACAGATCAAAGATGATCAAGAAGTTGTTATTCAAAAACTAGAATCCATTTGCAATGAATTCCCCAGTGAGTCGCCAAAAACTGTTGGGTTTCATAATGGAACATGGCTAGAAACCATAGTCAGGGGACAAACGTGTCCCTCCTCTTTAATGGGAGAGGTTCCCTTATTGAAAGTAGGAAAAAAAAATGTACAAATATACAACTCTCAATGTTTGGACCCTGATATTCTAGAATGTTTTCATACTTAAAAGATTATCAATATGAAGGATTGGAAGAGTAGAGAGATGAAGAAGGAAGAAAACAACAATGTTTTCAGGAGATATAGGTAGTAGAATATATCCTTACTCACATTGAACCAAGAAAATATAGGAAAAAGATCAATCACTTCATCACCAATGTGAATCAGACACAAAGTTCTAAAGATTACATAGACAAGAACATAAAGTTTCTTTTGTATGCAAAGACAAATGATCCATGAATCGAGCAAGGGGAGAGAGAAATATAACAGAGGAAATGAGAAAGAAAGCTTCTATATTGAATTACTTCCAAAAGTGATAAGTTCAAAAAGGAACCCGTCCGACCGCATCCAATGAGAAGCAAATGCATAGCTTCACCTTCTAAGAAAGAATTTGACGGGGAAAAGAACGTAGAAAATTGCAGAGAATGGGAAAACGCCATTTTTGCACCCGATGAAGATTTTCTTTCTGCACAAAGTTAATATGCGAAGAATGCAAGTTTCCACGTCCTTCAAATGCATAAAATAAGATCATAAACCCCCTCCCATCCATGAGAAATAGATAGAACGTTATAATGGCCGCAAACTAAGGAAATGCATAAAACGTCGTGGGGGATCAAAATGAGCACTTGAGGGGCTCGAAACACAAATTCCTCCATGGCAAGACTTCAATTTTCACGAAATTGGATTTCAAAAAAAAAAATTGATGGGACAAAATGATGGCAATGCTAGTTTTTGTGCCCTTTTAGCGATCCCATGCAGGAGGCAATGCATAAGTTTTTAGAGTCTTTGTAGAGAATTTATAGGATAAATTAACACGCCTGGGGTCCCAAAAAAAGTGGAAAGCATGTGTGAAAATTTTCAGCACCCACCAATTTCCATTCTTTGAAACAATCTCTTTTCTTCATTTCTATATTTGATTTGAGTGTACATTAATGTGAAGTATAACACAAATACCAAATATTATTTAGGTATTTAGATAGCCATGTAAAAGGTGTGGTGCATGAAGGTATTTAATTCTCAATTTTCTATTTCTAACTTTCCATTGTTGTCTTCATCTTATATATCAAATTAGGCGTTTGTCCAATCAAAAATCTTTCAGTCATTCTTAGTTGGGTTACACCCCTAGAGCCTATTGGATCTTCCCCATTTTTTATTTTGAACCCATTTAACTACAAATTGCACTCATGTGAATAACACAAGTGACATTTAGATGATAAAGTGGAACACAAATAAAGGATCTTATTTGGGTCTTACAATTTCAGCCGTGTGATAGGTGCGGTACATGTAGGTATTTACTTTTCACTATTTCATTTCCATCTATCCATTTATTTCTTTGCCTCTTCTAACAAATCAAACTTTGTCCATTCGAAAACCTTGATGGAGTACAAAATTGAAATAAAAATAGTTGAGCTCGATTGCCAAATAAATTCTACATGTCCCTCATATGACTAAAAGTTGTAGGGGCTCTATTATCAACGAATGTTCATGCCTCACTTTTTTCTCGCAATTAATCATGCATTTAATCAAGGTTAAAACTATACGAGGATGATACTTTGTACTACAAAAACAATCTGGATCTGGGTTTTGGCCCTCTAACCTATTGAATTTTCTCCATTTCTTATTTTGACCACTTCAGCCTCAAATTACACTCACATAAATAATCGATCCTCAATCTAAAACATTTGTTAAACATTATGATTTTCCTCAATTTTTTAGTTCATCCCCTTTGAACATATATTACACTCAAATAAATAATGCAACCAAGATAGAGAAAATTCAGTAGAACACAATGCACTTCTCCTCCCTCATACCCCATTTTCTTTGCCCCCATCCTCTCCCTCTTATTCGCTTCCTTAAGTTTTAATTGTTCGCTCTATCCCCTTCGGTGTTCCCATCGTACATTTCACGTATGATTGCTAGTCATATTTTCTATATAAGAGTTTCAAGTCTTCTCTATCCTAATGATAATTTACACCCAAACTATGTTGTCAATCAGAAAAATTGTATGTCTGTGGTGTTCAGTAATTTCACGTATTTGGAATTTCTGTTTTAGATCTTCTCAAGAATAAACTAAGGCTTGGTGTCAATGTTTTCTAGAGATAACATGTTGAAGTTCGATTTAACACATCAGCTCTTATCTGAATTAGATGCACTGGTGCCTAGTTTTCAGCTTGAGTGTGGTGACCACCTATAATTTATATAACTTTGTCAGTCCCTCTATCAAGATTCTATTGCCCCTTTCTAATAATTAGGCACTCCATTCTCATCATGCTTGCTTTGGTTTGTGGAGTTATTTTTTTGGATTGGAAACAAGTGAGTTACATCTCTAACCTTATCAGATTATCACAAGTAGTGGATTACAACATGCTAAGTTAGTGTATATCTAAATCAGAGTCTCCTTCGGCTAAGCTGCCACAATTAGGAAGATCCATTCTGTCAAAGTCACTTGGGGATTGAACCTGGCCCTTGTCATATCCGGGTATCTCTGAAAATTTGTACCTTAACGGATGGTGTGACAAAATATCATTCTCACAGGTTACACTACAACCCTTTCAATGTTTGTGGAGATTTTTATGAAGACCATGTGTTTGAGAATGACCTTTGTGTACACAATTAAGTCTCTTTGCCAATGTGCAACTGTTCATTGCTTGGTGACCTAAATTTGGCATAGACCTTGTCCTTTCCCATGAAAGATGCTCCAGCCCGGGAAAAGTTTCACATTGTTGTTTCCTTCTAGCATTTGGTTGGTTATCTTATATTATCACACTAATAACAATTATGAATATATTTTTGTAGGATTTTTGTTCAAAAGGGGTAACTTTTGGGTTTACTTGTATCATGCATTCACTCCTGTTGCAGTGTTCTTTGCCGGTAGTAGCTTATGGGTCATATAAATATTTGGATGGAGGATGACAGAAAAGCTAGTTTCCAGCATTTATGTGTTACGAAGATTGTCACAATTTCAAGTAAAAATCTGCTTAGTGTATACTATAACATTGAGAATTATGTTAAAAAAGGATCTTAAAAAATACTCAAAATGCCAATGGGTAGTTGATGATGTGGTGGAACCAATGGTCATTGGTGCACATCACTTGGTGACGTGATTGGTTGGCACACCATGATCAAACTCTCAAATTCCACCAATGATTAGTTAGTTACCTTGCCTTGAGAAGAAATGGACGCATTGCACCAAGTTGAGAAAGTAGGTGAAAACTGTTTTGCAACTTACACAATGGCAGTTCATTTTCCTTGGTTAGATATACGTCCATTATTTACGACCTTGTAGAGTGTGACTGCTTGGTCCCTTGTATGTTTCAGTTGGGCATTTATAATAATAATAATTGTTTTATAGTCTACAATGTCGGGTGGCTGACAATATATGAGACTATCTCGTACTCCCAGTATGCAAGAGGCACCTCATTGTGCTTCAAATACTAGGCGTACATACCCCACCCCTGCAAGATTCGAACTTGTGACCTCTTTTGCAAGAGCACAAGCTCCTCACCATTAGGCCAACTCAGATGTACATATGACTATATTTACTTATGACTATATCTGCTCATGCGTGTTTATTCCACAATTAAGATATCTTTGTGCTGCCAGGAGCTTTTTTGCCTTATATGGCATGCCTAACAGGTGGAAGGTACAGACTGGAGTTATGCAATGAAAACTAGATATAGACCAAAAGTAAGCTGGGTGATTTAGCTCATGCATTATCTCAAACTTTCTTAGTGATCGTATACAGGCCATTATCAAAGAGGTATAATCTTGCAGTAAGGTATCATGAGCCTTTCCTCCTACAAATTCCCCAGCCTTGAATTGGAGAACTGTCTGTTGTTGGTCATGATACTGCTTACACTTAAACAGATAACATTGGTCTTTCACGGAATTGTTTACAATTACTACTGAATCACTTGAATTTGTTATATGAAGTTAGCTGGTTTATCAATTATATTTCTACTCTAAAGAAGCTTCTGCTATCGGTGAGATGGGATAACGTACAACTTTGGTTGCCAATGGTTGAAATTCCAAACATATCTGAAACAAGTATTTTGTAGAGCTTTGTTGCAAGTTCGATGATCCACTTTCCAGCCCCTTTTTGATTTTTGTACACACATACCTTGAGGAAACCCATCTTGAATGGTGGTGAAAGAACATGGGACATACCAAATGCCTACAAGTTTTGCATCTAAATTGCGGGCATTGTAGTCTAGCTGTTGGATCCATCCTTTACTCCTTCCAAAATTAAGAACCAAGTTCCTAAATAGGATTTTTATTAGGTATAAGTTGACACAAACCCTAGCATACAAAATATATAACAATATTTTTAATTTTGTCATCGACATTGTGTAGAAAAACTCCCCTGGCTTACCTATAATCCAAATAGGCAGTGTGTGTCCAAGGAATACTTGTTCAAGAAGACCCAAACGAAGAAGCTTTTAGGATTTCAACCACAACGTCAAATTCTTTGTCCTGCAAATTCATGAGCAAGCCACAGTTACAAAGAATCATGAGCCTGAGTTAAAAAATTTCGTAAAAGTAACCATTGGATATGAACTTCAACGTGAATCCAATTAGAGGGTTCCACTTGTTCCCCATTCATCTGATAAGGCCCTGCTTAGAGGGCCACTGACCCATATATCTGCAAATGAGAGTTCATTTCTGCAACATAAAGAGCTCCTCTGTTGAAATATCCATTTCCAAATCTAGGGCCAAGACACCCAAAGTCCATTTCTAGTATCGCCAAAATACAGAACATGGTGGACTGAGAGAAACTTACAAGCCAAAAGATTAGGAGTTTCAGCAATTGGGGACACTGCCTACTTGGATGACAAAGTGTAGATAAGGTACCGAGTTTCAAACAAGAGGAGGATGTTAGGACAGTCAACTTTTTAATATTTTATAATACAAATTATAGTTCAAAAATCGTTCTTGGTAATTAATCGGCAGCCGAAAATTTGACTTAGAAATCAGGTATTGGAATTTTTGGCATTAATCGACAACTTTATCTACTTTTTAAAAAAACATAAAATAAACTTAAATTAAATGTAAAACATTATTAAATGACATGAGAAGTGAATGTATAGAATGCCATAAAGTATAATATCTATTAATTTTTTTTTTATCAAAAAAGAGTACAAAATCAAAGTACAGAGTTGCAAGCTACAATGCCCATGGAGTCATGTGAATTTTAAAATATCAATAATATTCCATTTCATCAAGGGGGTGCCTAATGGCATGTATAATCTACATGTCCGGTTGCTTGGCTTGATTATGCGAAGTAATGTACATCCTCTTATAAACTCTCTTACTCACCTTAAAATGTCTCACCACCCTCACAAGTTATAACCATGAAAAAGTTGTGTCCACAAAACCCCAGAAACTCAATTATTCACATGTTTAAGATGAATGCATCAACCATCTAATCCCATAAACAAGTACACAACAATGTAAACTCGATGCTGTCAGAACATTATGATTCCAATATTGGACAGAAGCATCCTTATTCCATAAAAGAACTACATAAAAGTGATAAATATATTATACGGTTTCTCTTAGAAAAATGACAATTAAATCCATCATTTTCCATTTATCTATCTTTCCTTTGCAGTGTAATTTTGCTTTCTAAGTTGCCTTGTAATAGGCATTGAAGTGGTATCCACTTGGTTAGCAAGTGTGCAGGAACTTAATGAATCGTCTTTACAACCTAGATTTGTAACTTTTATCAAAGGCACCATATTGTTAGCAGGTTGTTAGGTGGTTGCACTAATTTGAGGAGCGAGTTTGTTCTCCTGATATTAGAAGGATTTTATAGTGTTTTATGTGCCTGGTTATAAATATAGGCTCCATGCAATGTAATAATTAACTGCCCATGAATTTATCTTATAGTTTTGGTAGATTTAATCTTATTTTTGGCCTCAGCAGTAACTTCGTTTTAAAAAATGTTAAACTTCAATACGTTTTGGCCATTTTGATATTGGTGTAACATGCATGTCCTAATGGGTTTCCTATTGGTTATTTGAATTTACATGCATTCCTTTCGGTGATGAACGTAGTGATTGGTTTTCGTTTTCATTCACAAATGTGGAGGGTGCTTGACCTTTTGTAGGTTTGATATTTCGGTTTTGCATCAACTAGGCTAGTGCTTCATATTGTGTTTGAGTGGATGACATTTTGTGCAATATTTTGTCCTCCAAGTTTTTGTTGGATGGGGTTATCTTGGAGATGTAATTCGATGACTAGCCATGGCGACCAAGGGAAAATCTTTTTCGTTGTGCTTTAATACCATTGTTATGGATCAATCTATTGACCTTTGTGATACATGGAAAACAATCAAATAAGTTGGATAAGTATTACCCACAAATAATGGAACATATATATTAGTTGGATAATTGTTCACCATGTGCATTGGAAGATCCATGCAACTTAGATAACTATGGCACATATAAGTGGAAGGTCTACAAAGTAGAAAATTATGACCCATCTTAGTGTATGGCATAATGTTGGCTTAACGAATCCTTTATGTGGATGGTTGAAGGGCTAATCATCCCACGAAGGGTGTAGCTAAACTAAATGAATTGCAATTTAAAGATGAAATGAAAATGAATGAACAAATTACATTTTATGACGTTTTTCTCGAATTTTTATTTGATATTTTAGTTTTTGGCTACGTGATGGAGATGAAGTTGATTAGACTCCAAAAATAGTGACCCCTAGAGTTGTTTCAATTATCAATTTGTGTTGAGTGTGTGCACAAGAGCTTAGCTTTTGACATGTTTTTTATTGGGCATAGACATTAATGAGGCATGGCATAATAAAGGTATCATAAAGCGAGGTTTGAATTTATCCCGCCCATCCACAACATAGCCAGTAGTAATCAATTTAGTTGGGAAACATTTATGCACAAATATGCCAAGCATTACAAAGAAAATCAACTAAAAGGAAAACTTTGTTGGAGACCAAATAGATGAAACCAATAAAGCGGTATCACCATTCACCTCAAATATCATGTCCAACTAACTTGTGTCGGGTAATTTTGAAAAAATTGGGAACAACTTGCACATTATTCCCAATTTATTAAAAATAGATTCCAATTTCTTATATTTTCAATTTTATACTTCGTTTTCCAAGTTTTCCCCTTTTAATCTGATGATAAAATTCCATTTACAAGTTTAATTTGTTGTGTAAATGGAATGCGGTATGCTATAGATGAAATGATGCCATTCAAAAACAACTCCGAACTAATCCTATTATATGGAGTGAAGAATAAGGGATGGAGAACTACGAAAGAGGATACAAGCAAAGAAAGAAAGATCTCTTGATCCTCGCTCGTCCTCTAACATAAAACCCAAGAACCGTAATCTACGATACTTCATCCCCAAGGGTAATGTGACATATCAAATATGACTTTGGTAAGTCAACAATCTTCTTTGATAAACCATCCAACGGAATAAGGAACCCAAAGATACTTGGCCCAACTCAAAGCCACAATAGACAACAAATTTGATTCTCAAAATGACATCGTCCAACGTAACATAATAACATCATGATTACACCTATCTTTCGCAATTACTAAATTAGATGACATCAACTATTCAAAGTAAACTTTTCCAGCCACTTACTTTCTCTTGGCCCACATGCTAAAGTTGCCAAGCCTACATGCTTAAGTTTCCAATCATTCTAGGGTTGACTATTTATAATATGATTGATGATAATTCGACTTCCCGAGTCACCAACACGATCCAAGGAAGAAGAGGTAGAAAGGTATACAAAACCAAGAAGCTAACTTCTACTCTTGACCAAATCTCTAACAATACCGAACAACATAATCCAATTTCAGCTTTGAACAAGGTTTTTAACCATTTGGGTGACTTATACCAAAGTTATGAGGGCAACAGTATGGATCATTAGCTTTGACTAGATGTGTGCTTTAAATGTAAAATTGCCTAGTATTGTATTTGTAAGTATTTGTACTCTAAGGGATGATGATTATGGCCCAAAATAAGTGGAAGATCTATTTTAGTTCAATAACTATTTCCCTCAATGAGTGAAAGATCCATGTTAGTTTGATAATTAGTGCCTACAAACAATCAAGATCTATGTTATATAGATACCATGAAATATAAAAGATCCATGCTATGTGGATAACTATGGCCGATGAAAAGTGAAAGATCCAAGGGACTTGATAATGATAGCCACGTTAATGGACGAATTATAAATTTGAGCAAGCAAGCCTTTATGTGGGAGGTTCAAGGAGCTAATTATTTTGAAAGGACAATATTAAATGGAAGAAATTGTATGAATTTAATCTAATAGTAATTTGTAAAGTTATTTCACTCCAATGACCATATCTATACCCCATGATTACTATTTGAACTCTAGTGACTATGGGACACTATCATTACACCCACTATTAATGTAGTAGTAGTGAGTAATTTATATGTGAAAGTGTCGCATATAGTATGAATCCGTGGTTCATTTTAAGACACCTCTAGAAAATTGGAGGTGGAAAATACCTGGCGAATATCCCCTAACTGGTTTCAGCGAAAGGTGAATTTGACAGTTTTCCAGAACTAAATTTTCACCAATTTTTTCAAGCCAGAGAGACTACAGATTTTCAGACATTGATGCCTCATTGACGCGCATCAACAAGAGCTCATTGATGTCATGTTGACGTGCGTCAACAAGGGCCATTGATGCATGTCAACAAGGGATATTGATGCACGTCAACGCCCCTTGTTGACGTGTGTCAATGGCCCTTGTTGACACTATATTCTCGATTCTTTCTGGTGGCAACTATATGGTTGTTGGTAGTTTCAATATCTGTATCAGTAGAGTTTCCAAAATACTTGAACAACGACTTCTGAGATTTCTTAGTTACTTTTAGGGTCTTCACATTCTTAGGACTAGCACCTTCCATTATTCTAAACAGAGTCCTGCATTAGCAAAAGAACCAAGTAATGACTCGGCCGAGTCAGAGTCAAAATTACTGCCACGCGTCAACCATGGTAATCCCTATCGCGCGCGTCAACAAGGCGTCAATTATCTCTGTCGCACGTCACCAAGGCGTCAACTAGCTCTGTCGCGCATCAACTCTATCCCGTCGTGCGTCAATTGCTTATGCCCTTGTCACACGCCAACTCTCTCTATCACGCATCAACAAGGCATCACTATCTTTGTCACGTGAAGCAACTCTATTCCTCTAAAGCACGTCAACCGCTTACCCCCTCTTCGCGTGTCGTAATATCTCTTTTTGCGCGTCGTCTGTAATACTTCTTTATCACGCTCTGTAATACCTCTTTATCGCGCGTCAACTATATCCTGTCACACATCAACAACTAACCCTAACAAGCTAACAACAATCTCTGGTGCTTAAGAGTATGCGAGTTCAAACTTCACGGTATTGGTAATTTGGTAAGCTACTTGTGGTAGTACCGTAGTATACTACCCAATGAATCACCTAGGTTTTTATAGATGTTTTCAAATGAAGGTGAAGCCGACCCCAAAAAAAATTATACTATAAATTTTAGGCAAACAAGACACAACCCGCTCCGAAAAAATTGCTTTTTAAATTTTCCTAAAATGAAATTTTCGCCATATTACGAATATTCCCTTCATTTTAGCTAATGGTAGGTATAGATACAACTCTATGGCATCAAAGGCTTGGCCATATGAGTAGAAATAGATGAAGATTTTACATTCACAGGGAAAGTTGTCAGATTTGAAAAACATAGACCTAGATTTTTGTGAGCATTGTGTGTATGGGAAACAAAAGCGTGTGATATTTCTCAAGGTTGGATCAACCAAGAAGGAGCACAAGTTAGATCTTGTTCATACGAATGTGTGGGGGTTGAGGTATCTTCTCTTGGTGGTTCACAATATTATGTTACTTTTATTGATGATGCTACTAGGAAGGTTTGGGTTTATTGTATAAAGAAGAAATATGATGTATTTAATAATTTCAAGAAGTGGAAAGCTTTGGTTGAGAGTGAAACAGGTTTGAAGTGGAAGTGACTCGATTAGATAATGTGGAGAGTACTTTGCAACAATGAATTTAATAACTATTGTTCATAGAATGGAATCCGTAGGGTGAAGATAGTTCCTAGAACACCACAATATAATGGTGTGTCAGAAAGAATGAACAAGACTATCATGGAGCGTGCAAGGAGCATGAGATTACATGTTGGATTGCCCTTACAGTTTTAGGCAAATGTTGTAGATAATGATGTTTACTTGATAAACAGAGGACCTTCAAGTGCTTTGGAAGGTGGAGTACAAGAGGAGGCTTGGACCGCTAAGGAGGTAAACTATTCTTTTCTGAAATTGTTTGGTTTTGAAGCATTTGTTCACATTGATAAAGAGAATGGGACCAAGCTAGAAGCTAAGTCAAAGAAATGTACTTTCATTGGGTATGACATTGATGATTTTAGATTCCGGTTGTGGAGTTTGGATGAGAAGAAAATCATTAGGAGTAGGGATGTTATTTTCAATGAAAGGGTTATGTACAAGGAACAACTACATGATAAGAAGCTGGAAAGTATGAGTATGTAGCACTTAATGAGATAATAGATAGAGAATTGCTCAAAGGACTGGAAAATCAAAAAGTTGGCATCAACTCGCACGCTTAGTGTTGATTCTATAGATCAAAATCGACAAGAACAACAAGAGCCTCAAAATCCCGAAAGTCTTGTGAGACGTTCTACTAGGGTAAGTAAACCTCCTGCACGATTATCTTTGTATGAGATTTACTATTGTTTATTGATAGATGGTGGAGAACCAAATTTTTTTGAAGAGGTAATGCTAGTAGAAACACGAGAAAAAGTTGGGAGCAGGTATAGATGAGGAGATGGACTCCTTGGATCACAACCAAACTTGGGATTTGGTTTAGTTGCCTGTAAGAAAGAGAGCATTGCAAAACGAATGGGTTTACAGGTTGAAGGAAGAAGAAGGTGACAAAAAGAGGTACAAGGAAAGATTTGTTGTGAAGGGATTTGCACATGAAAAAGGTATAGACTTTGATAAATTTTTCTCTCTTATTGTTAAAATGACTTCCATTAGAACTATTTTAAGTTTGGTAGCTATGGAAGATTTGAATCTTGAACAATTAGATATAAAGATTGCTTTTCTTCATGGTGATCCGGAGGAAAAAATATATATGGAGCAACCACATGGATATGAAGTCAAGGGGAAGAAGAATTTGGTGTGCGATTGAAGAAGATTTTGTATGGCCTTAAGCAAGCTCCAAGGCAGTGGTATTTGAGATTTGTCAAGTTCATTATAGAACAAGGTTACTCTAGATGTCATTCTGATCATTGTGTTTATTTTAAGAGACTAGATAATGGAACCTATATTATATTGTTGTTATATGTGGATGACATGTTTGTGACAGGGTCAAACATGCATGATATAAATGAGCTAAAGAGAAAAATAGCAAATACATTTTCCATGAAGGATTTAGGTGCAACAAAGAAAATTCTTGGTGTGAGAATCAATAGAGACAGGAAGAGTAGAATATTAACTGTCTCAAGAAGAGTATATGAACAAGGTGTTGGACAAGTTTAGGATGTAGGATGCTAAAAACCTAGTAAGTACACCATTGGTAAGGCACTTCAAGTTGAGTAAAGAACAATGTCCTAAAACACATGAAGAGATTGAATATATGTCTAGAGTTCCATATGCTTCAATAGTTGGAAGTTTGATGTATGTTATGGTATGCACAAGACCAGACATTTCCCATGCAGTGGGAGTTGTTAGTAGATACATGAGTAATCCAAGAAAGGAGCACTGGAATGCAATCCAGTGGATTCTCAGATACTTGAGAGGGACCAGTAGTAGGAAGTTGTGTTATGGAGGGTCAGAGGTTTCTTTACACGGATATGTTGATGCAGACATGGCTGGAGATTTGGATGGTAGGAGGAGCACCACAAGGTTATGTATTCATTGTTGGTGGCACGACAATTAGTTGGATTTCTAAATTACAGAAGATTGTTGCCTTGTCTACTACAGAGGCAGAGTATGTTGCTACTATAAAAGCAAGCAAGGAGATGATATGGATGCAATGGTTCATGGAAGAGTTGGGAAAGAAGCAGGAGGATTACAAGTTATTCAGTGATAGCCAGAGTGCAATTCATCTTGCCAAGAACTCAACATTCCATTCAAGAACCAAACATATACAACTCAGGTATCACTTCATTAGATCAGTTTTGGAGGATGGACAACTGATGTTGGAGAAGATCCATACAAGTCAGAATCCTACTGATATGTTGACAAAGGTGGTGAAAAAGAGAAGATGGAAGGTTGTTCAACTTTGATAGGTCTTCAAGATTGATCTTGAAGAAGAGAAACAAGTTAGAGAAGAGTTTGAGGATGAGTTGTAACAATGGGTTGCAACAGTTAGTCTCCAAGTGGGAGATTGTTGAAGATGTGGAGTCTAAATGCAAGATGAAGTGGCAGTTTGCTTTTTCCTTGATTTTTGAAGGAATGCATAGCCATGGATAAAAATAGCATTGTCTTATTAATAGATGGGAGTTGTTATTTTTATGTTTATTTTATTTATATGCATGTCTTATTTATAAGCATGTTATATTTAGGTTGCTTATGGTTGAAGCAAATTTTTACAAAGAGGTGCACAAGTTATATATATGTGCATGGATTTACTCTTTGAAATATGAAAAAGAGAGAGAGAATTGTATTGTATTCCTCAGACTGAATAAAGGAGAAGGTTGGCTTGTTTTTGGTGGATGTAGCCCACATTGGGTGAACCACATTAAATCTTGGGTTTATCTTGTGATTGCATGCTTATATTATTTCTGTTTTAATTTTGTTTTATTTCTCATCTGTGTTTCAATCCTAACATCACCTCCATTTTATTTATTTTTGTGTAATGACATTGAAACTTGTGGCTTTATTTCTCTTTGGATGCAAGTTTGAATTGACGCGAAACTATGGGAAGACAAAAAAAATAGATCCATGTGCTTATGGCAAAAGAAACTCGGGGACTCGAAACAAAAATGGGGGTTTACAAGAAAGAACAAATATAAATTGTGATTGAATGATCATACTACAAAGATCATGACAGTGAAAGATGTTACTCAAAAAGAATGAAACAGAGAGAAAACCAATCTTTAATTGGTTTTCATTATTTCTGGCCCAAGGAAGATATTTTTGAGGGGAGAAGAGACTTAGAGTTACATTGGTAAGAAACGAACAGAGAAGATAACCAAAATGAATAAATTTATCTCCATGGAAAGCTAGAAGCAATATTCTCGAAATAGAACCCTGTAAGAAAAACAGAGCCATCTGGTTGTGTTAAGGTTACAACCCCTAAGAGGACTGCTGAAAAATACGAGAATATTTTTGTGATGGGATTTCAACCACGATGGTGAATCCATAAAACTCGAGCTAATTTTTTTATATTGATGTTATTATGAGCTTAATTAGAAATCTAGATCATGATAATGAAGCCTGAAATTTTGAGTAAGTGTTCGTCAAAATGTGTGTCCTATGAACGTGATGTTTGAGTGAAACTTGTGAATCCTGACACTTTTAGAACAAAATAGGATGTTGGTAACACAAAATTAGGTGTACTCAACGTTACATTGGGTAATAGAACAATCTGAGTTATCTTTAGCATCATATTTCTTGACAAATTCGGGTTCTAGCTGCAAGGACAAGGTTGTCATCCGGTTTACCCCCTATCCTTTGACTACATCAAGAAGGAGAGGAAGTTTGTTAGATTCCCAAATTAGTGATGGATTTTGATTATGAATGTTAATAATCTTATTTTGTCATTGGATTCAAGAAATCTTGGTCAGTTGCAATTATACACCTTATCCAAAATCCTATACTATGCACCACAATTTATACATTCATATATTCTAGTTTGCCAATTTCTTAGTGAGTTTTTCCTATTTAATCTCGATTGATAAAATTCCATTTACAAGTTTAGTTTTTGTGTAAATGGAATGCTACTATGGATGAAATGATGCCATTCAAAACTACTCCATAACTCGATCCTAATATATGGAGTGAAGAATAAGAGATGGAGAAATACGAAAGAGGAGACAGTAAAGAAACAAAGATCTCTTGATCCCTCTTCTTCCTTTCACATAAAACCCAAGAAGGGTAATCTACCATACTTCATCCCCAAGGGTAATGTGACATATCAAATGTGACTTTGGTAAGTCAACAATTTTCTTCAATAATGACATAGTTGAAGAATACTAAGTCCTTATCCTAGTTTTACATCTAAAAGGATGATTCTTTGATTGGTAAAATCATAATCAAACAAAATTCGAATGAATAAGGAACCCATAGATACTTGGCCCAACTCAAAGCCACAATAGACAACAAATTTCAATCTCAAAATGACATCGTCTAACGTCACATAATAACATCATGATTCACCTATTTTTGCAATTACTAAATTAGATGACATCAACTATTCAAAGTAAACTTTTCTAGCCACTCTTGGTCCACACACTAAAGTTGCCAAGCCTACTTGCTTCATTTTCCAAAAATGATTGACTATTTACTAACAATCGCATGTGTACAATGCAATGTGAACGCCGAATGGTATATGTTATTAGATTTAGAAAGACAGTTATTACTTTTGTAGTTGATGTTGATAAGGGCTGTGATTGACAATATTGATTTTCTATTAAATCCAGAACAAATGTTACAAAATACATTAGCAGGGATGTTAGATAATAGTTAGGTGTGTAATAATTGAATACAAACGCAAGTGAGACATGCAAGTTTACTAATACTCACTCTCAAGAATGTAGTGAATGTGAAGTGTTTTTGTCGAAGTAGATTGAAAGAATGACTAAGTGCTTTAGCATATTATCTCTCCATAAAACTAAAATGAGACAGAATATGCAATTATATATAAACAAATTTGAAATGGTTATGGTACATTCCAAATTTCTTTATTACCTCAACAAGTTTGAGAGCATCATTGTTAGAGCTATTTTGTGCATATCTTACAATCATAGCATTTTGTGAGACCACATTTCTTTGAGGCATTTTGCAAACAAAAAATGGTATATGTTATTTGTGTTATAGGGATAGTTTTTACTTTTGTAGTTGTGTTTGTTTAAACTATGGGTGATTGATTTTGTATGTGTAGAAATATAGATGAGTCACTTCATTTAAAAAGCACAAACATGAGGTCTAACCCTTAAAACTATTCAAAATGCAAAAAAGTGATATAATGTACAAAGCTTTGGATGGAAACAACTATAAATTGCATTGTTCTTTCTCGGTATTTTAAAATTCTAGGTATTTGTGTGCAGATGAAGACATTAAAAATGTGTTGTTGTTGGTTAACATAAAGAAACATGCAACAATAAAAAGGAAAAATTGAACATGTATGTTGAAAAGTGTAATTTTGTAATTGTAGATATATAGACGAACCACTTCATTTAAAGGTTTCATCTCTTCATTTCAAACTTGTTACAAATTTGTACATATACATTTACAAATCTCATATCATGAGTGGTATCGTTTTGTGGATTGTTTTATTTGAACTTAACATGAGAAGAATTATATTATGAATGATAGCCTTTTGAGGGTAATTTTATTTCCGGTAAACATGAGTACATTTGATACCCCTTGAACGGAAATGTCGTCTAGGATAGAAGAAGTGTTGAGTAAAGTAGTAGCAGAGGTGCTATCAAAGTAGAGTGTAGTATTTACGAAGGGTTGAGTGATATTAGTCTTTCTTCCTCCTTTCTTCTTGCTCCAAGTGTTGCTACGTGCACCATTTTTAGTACCTTTCAAATGAAAAAGGAGGTGAAATGCGCAGATTTGCAAGCGAGGGAACTCTGGAGAAAGTTGTGAATGTCAAACCATGCCTTTTATTGGTTCCAATGTCGACAGTTGCTCTATGCATAGTTAGAATCTATCCTCAAACAATATTAAGGGAGCAATTCGATAGAGATGGGATATATTATAAGTTTAGATACATTGTGAGTTCAATTATTTTTTATTTTTTGGTGATACTTCCAATAGGCTATTAAGAATTGTGTTTGGAGAGAAATTTACTCTCTAGATGACAGTTGTGAAAGACTTCCAAATGTTTTGTTGATCTCTATTTTGGCATGAAATCTTAGGGACCTCTCTGATAATAAACTTTGTGGACCCATTCCACGATCTATGGGGGCTTTGGAACATCTTCTGAAATTGTAAGTCTTATCCATATAGGATTTTATGGAGCATAAACAAGAAGTCCAGTTTTTATTAGTGAACATTAAATTGACTTGATGATTCATCTCAATTATAAATTCAAGGAATTTGAGCGGAAATAGACTGAAAGGGTTTCTGCCAGAGGAATTTGGAAATCTGAGGAGTATAGTGGATATGTAAAATGATCCCCTTCAATATATTTCAATCCACAAAGGCATAGAGGCATAAGATTGGACGACCCTTGCAAGAAAAGGCTTGTAATGCTTCATCTATATTCCTGCACTTACAAAATCAATCACACTCCTTATCAACATCAACTACAAAAGTAATAACTATCCCTTCAAATAACATATACCATTCGGCGTTCACATTGCATTGTACACATGCTAAAGTTGCCAAGCCTACTTGCTTCAGTTTCCAACAATGATTGACTATTTATAATATGATTGATAATGATTTCACCATTATTCAAAGTAAACAAAGTAAACTTTTCCAGCCACTCTTGGTCCACATGCTAAAGTTGCCAAGCCTACTTGCTTCACTTTCCAACAATGATTGACTATTTATAATATGATAGATGATGATTTCACCATTATTCAATGAATTCAACTTCTCCAAGTCGCAACACCATTGACCTTTTAAGTAACACCAATCTCTAGGCTTTTGATTGCTACGATTATCAATTTTTTGAATCCATTGAACAACTACATTAACTAATATGTGGTGATTTTTCTGCTCTAGTAATTGTGACAAGATTTTGCGACGTTAATCCTACAATGCCAAATTTGACAATCTGCAACAATACTGAATGATAGAACCCAAATTCAGCGTTCAACAAGGTTTTTAAATGTTTGGGTGACTTATACCAAAGTTACGAGGGCAATGCATGTGGATCATTTGCTTTGACTAGAGGTCTACTTTAAGTGGCCAATTGCCAAGTATTGTTTTTCTAAGTACTTTTACTTAAAAGGGATGATGATTATGGCCCAAAATAAATGTAAGATCTATGTTAGTTCAATAACTATTTTAGTCGATGAGTGAAAGATCCATGTTAGTTTGATAATTACTGCCCATGAACAGCTGAAGATCTATGCTATATGGATACTCTATTGCCCATGAAATATGAAAGACCCGTGCTATCCGGATAACTATGGCTGATGACAAGTGAAAGATCCACAAGAGTTGACAATGATGGCTGCATTAATGGATGACTTGAAAATTTGAGCCAACCAAGCCTTTATGTGGATGGTTGAGCTAACTATTTTGTAAGGACAACAACTAAATGGAAGAAATCGTATGAATTGAATCTAATAGTACTTTACAAAGTTATTTCACTCCAATGTCCATATCTCTGCCCCATAATTACTATTTGAACTCTAGTGATTATGGGACACCGTCATTACACCCACTATTAGTGTAGTGGTAGTGAGTGATTGAGATGTGAAAATGTCCATTCATTATGAATATTGAGCCCACTAATCATCAAATGTGGCAGTATGGATTGCGTCAATGTATTAATGGGCTGCATCAATGTTGGTCGCACAGTTCGCTATTGATCACACCCCAATCGATTGGTCAAGGAAAGTTCTCTCCCTCCATCAAGAAAATGCATGCATTCCTTTAACCTCCTCGGTCTATGAGAAGAGTTCCTCCACCTCCTTTTGTTAGGTGACGTGATGCAAGAGCACCCTTGGCATACTAGATATTGTGCACCAATTCTGTCAACCTTCTTAACTTATCAATAAAATTCCTCCACCTCTTTTGGATAGCTGATGTGATGCACGGCCATCCTTGGTTTAGTAGGAATTGTGCATCAACCTAAAAGATTTTTGCTTCAAATTTAAATAAAGTTTGCAAGATCAACACAAGCTTTGTTTGTAAAACTCGAGCATTCAATATTTATCTCTATCATTCTAAGTCGTAGAGATGAAACAATTATTTGAAGAATCTGTGTTTTGTTTTATGGGTTTCAAATCTTCAAATTTGTTAGCATCATGGATTTATTTGATTTTCTCAATTCTCTCCTTATATTTGAAAGCTTCCTATGAATTCCCTGAGTTGTGGCATCCCTTTTTTAATTGATATCAGTGTCCTCTATTTTATCCACACTTAAACCTGGTTTGCATCACTCGTCACCCATTAAATGAGGCATTGACTAGTGTCAAACACTTGCACAACTTCCTCAAGTTTTCTCCCTTTGTTCGAACTCATGTTCTCCATTTCTTTCAGTGTAATGAGAGTTTGACAAGTGTCAATACCTCGTGGAACAAGTGTCAAATTCTCAACTTGTTTTTGCAAGGTGCTCCATGATACAAGATTATGACAAGAGTGACTCACTCATGAAATCTACTCGAGCGTTTTCTATTGTTACCTCCATATTCGACAGGCTCTGTGTTGCAACACTCTGCCAAGTGTCAAGATCTCATGAAGTTTTCCCAAATTTTGTTTTAGGCATTCACCTCCATTTTCTTTATCTTTGTGTAATAAAAGTAAAACATGCAAGTTGATTTCTCCATGGATACAAGTTCGAATTGATGCAAAATTATGGGAAGACAAACAAACAGATCAAGTGCTAATGGCAGAACTTAGGGACTCAAAACAAAAGTTGGGGTTTACAAGAAAGAACAAAGATAAACAATGATCGAACGATCATATCACAAGGATCATGAGGGTGAAAGATGTTGCTAAAAAAGAATGAAACGGAGAGAAAACCAATCTTTAATTGGTTTTCATTAGTTCTGGCCCAAGGAAAAGAGTTTTTGAGGGGACGAGACTCCGAGTTAGACTGGTAAAAATGAATAGGGCAGGTAACCAAAATGGAGAAACTTATCGCCATGGAAAGCTGGAAATAATATTGTTGGCAAAACATTTTGTTGTAGGCAAAATATATTGCTTTGACAACAGTTGGTGGGATAAATTCCCTCCTCTGTTGTGAGGAGGTGCCCTTTATTGAAAGACAAAACTGACAAAGAATGATTATGTTCAATATCTACACTAACTTGAGAAGGTGGGATTTTACTCTCGGGGTAGGGAATATAAGTTGAAAAACGGAAAAAAAAAGAATGGAGGAATGCTAGAGAGAAAAAGAGGAGAATTTTCATTTCAAATAAGAAAACTTGGCGCTTATTCTAATTTGCAAAGAGATAATTGAGTATAAGAAACACTCATTGGAATCTTACATGCATGAAAAGAATAGCAGAGAGGACAAACCTATGACATAAGAACACATGCTACCACCAAAGAGACCATGACACAAAGTTCAACTAATCTCCTTTTATTTTTTTCATAAGAATGAATACAAAGTTTCATGCACTATTTTCTTCTAAAGAAGATCATTTACAAAATTTTGGACAACAAAAATCTCTCCATGTCTTCAACAATTCGAATCTCCTCAAGAAATGTTAAAATGTCCTTTTAGAATATCATGGATAGCACAAAGTCCCTCCAAATATTTTAGAAGAAATCCCCTCTAGAAGTCTCTCAAAGTAGTTCCTCCAAGTAAAAGTCTCTCGCTATTGTAAAATTCATTTGAAATGATTTACAACTACACCGTTAGGAAAATAGCATAGTGCTCACTATGGGTTAATATTGTTTGTAATATGAGTTGCATTTACAACTCATCTAGATATAATATTTGTGTGTGAGGATAATATAATTAGTTTATATTATATTGGTGAGTTGTGAGAACAACTCACGTAGCTAAAGTTGTATGAGAGAATAAAGGGATGTTAGAGAGATATTAGGAGATGGGGTTGAGATTATGTAGGGATTGAAGATCATGTTTGACTCCACCATTGTAGGGGTTAATTGATCTATATATGTAACTCATCAATCATGAATAATATGTACCGAATTAATTGAATTTTATGTTTTTATGTGTTCTATTTGTTTATAATATGGACCAAATATAACACATACTTATAGGAAAAACTCCCTATTTTCCAACTACATGCAAGATTGACTAATTCAATTTTCTAAAAAACATAAATGCAAAAATTATGTGTAATTTTTACGGAGAATTAAAGTGACAATTTACAAACACAAAAGTGCACAACCTAGAAACTGCAAAATTGACTTTGACAAAATATCTGCTACGAATCAATAATTTTCCCCGACACAACTTCCTCATGATCAACTCCTTCCTTCAAATTTATGACCTTTTATATAAATGCAGTATCCCTGAATAATTATATTTTTCCTTCTTTGGTTTTGGGAGATGGGGTCTAGGGGCAATGCCCCGTAAGGCTTAGGGGTAGCACCTAGGGTGTGCTCTATATCTTGCAGTACAAGGCAATGTTGAAGGCAACTCCTCAAAGCCAAACACAATTTGAGCTTCTCGCGGCCTTTGGAATATATTGATTTTCTGCATCTTCATGCCAAATATTTGCATTTTGAGATTTAGAAATTTGGAGCTGATTTTACACTCAAAATGTCCACTAAATATTTAAGAAGTTTGACTTGCTTTTAGTAACTAAAAACCCCTATGAAGACTTTGGCGAGAACTTTGATTTGCATTTGCACATGAAAACTAAGCTAGAGACTTGAAAGGAGTTTTGAGTTGCATTTGCACCTCAAAACTCTACCAACGACTTGATCATAATTTTGAGTTGCATTTGCACTTTAAAATTGTGCCCAAGATTTGATTAGAGTTTTGAGTTGCTTTTGCACTTCAAAACTCCACCACAAACTTGATCAGAGTTATGAGTTGCTTTTGCACCTCAAAACTCCGCCAAAGACTTCACCGAGTTCCGAGATGCTTTTAAACCTCAAAACTCGCCAAAGACTTTGACAGGAATTTGGAGCCAAGATCCGTCATGCGATATGTAGTTTGATTGTGAAATAACATCTAACTTTGTGAAACTCCAAAATACAAAGGGCCTTTGTATTTTAGGATTTGGAGATCCGGAAGCATTTTGCAATTTTGCGAAATTGCTCCAAACCTCCAAAATTCTGAAATACAAAGGACCTTTGCATTTGAATCTAGAGATTCAGACGCATTCGCAACTCAATCATGAAATTGCTCAAGAACTCCAAAAGTTTGAGAAAACAAAAGTGAGTAAATCGGAAACCAGATGTTGTGAAGCAATTTGCAATTGAGTTGCAAAATTGCTCCAAAACTCTGAAAGTCTAATTTGGTCAATTTTCTCAAACACTAGGAAAATTTTAATTTCTTGAGCCCTATAGACTTATAAAGTTCATTCCATGACTTAAATTTGAGTGAATTTGATGGATTACAACCAAAGTTTCTTAGTGGATTTGAATTTTCACTTAAGTTTAAATTTGGAGACAACAAATAACCTCTAAGATAGAGCTTTGCAAGAACAACTATGTTTGGTTGTGCTAAAGTTACAACCTCTTGAGAAATCGAGAACAATTTTGTGATGGCCTTTCAACCTTGATGGTGAATTTATAAAACTCTAAGCTAAATTTTTGATATTGAAGTTGAGCTTAGTTAGAAATACGAGATCGTGATAATGAGGCCTAAAGTTTTGAGTGAGCATTTATCAAAATGTGTGTACTATGACCATTGATCTTTGAGTGTGTTGGCTAGATTTTATGCACAACTTAAAACCTAGGTAGTCATGAGATAAATCTCCTTCATTTAACGGTGAAGCTCCTGTGTAAGATGTTTATCTATTTTGTAGGGTGAATCCTAATAACTACTTTCAGGGGTTTTACTTTAATTCCCTCAACTCATGAACCACAGCTGGGCAATTTTGCAGCAAGTAAGCAGCTGTGAAAGAAATATTTGCAGTAGGGGGAAGAATAGAAGTTAGGAAAGAAGAAAGAAGATGTGCCAAATTGACCAATAGTTATCAGAGTTGGTCTCATCCACACAAATTAAATAAACAGATAAATCACAACATTCAGCAGAATGGGAAAGAAATGACTTCTAACCTAGATCTGAGATAACACAAAGTTTATCTAAAACCTCTGAAAAGAAGAACTCAAAGAAACTCGTAGACACAAATTTCTCCGTAAATCCACCTTTGATTCAATCCCAAGCCTCCGCAACAATCACATCAAAGGTTCCAACACACGAGTCTAAAAACTCAAGAATGCTCTAATTACAAAAGCTCTTGTTAAAACAAGTTTTGATAAAACTAGTAGTGATGATTTAACCCGTAGGCTCTTCCTCTATTTATAGTGCATAAAAGACAATTACAAATAGGAAGCTTCTATGAATTCCCACATGTGGAAGCTGTAAAAAGGGAAACAATTGGTTATATTTTCCCTGGACTTTCTCTTTGCATGACATGCATTTGAAGACTTAATCAATGCCCCGCATATACGCCACCTTTTCCCAAGTAATTGACTTTTTATAGTTACTCAAGTAACGGATTTCAACTCAATTACCTAAGTTTTACAATTTAATTGATTACTCAATTTCTTTTCAGAGAAAATAAGAGAAAGAAGAAGAGAGAAAAGAAGTTATTCCTACTGCAACACTCTCAGTCTTGTTCTTCTTCCATACTCTGCATGTTGATCCAATCTGTATTGCACTTCCGCCTCATGAATGATCGAATGATATCTCTACCTTGAATCTGAGATGCTTTTTCTCCCATATGTTGTTGAATCTTTGCCTTTGATTCTCACCAAACTGGATCTGGAAGCATCTGACTGTGATTTTCTTTGCGGGTGTTGCCTCTGACCTATCTTCTCCTCTTATCCTTGAAGCTTTTGCAGTTCTTCTCAAGTATGTGCACCAGTGCAATGTTTGCCATAAACAATTCAGACAAAACTCATCACCCTTCATCGTGTCTTGAATCAACTTTTGTCTGAGATCTTTTTTTTATTTCTACTAGAAGCCTTTGCAATTATGAGAGTTGGATCTATTTGTGCGTGCCGCACCGCTTCTCCCGATTATGAAGATATATTCAATGTATCAGACATTGACTTTGCTTTCTTCTCACCAATATGGGCACAAGTGAAGTGTTCCTTATGCGCCAAAATTGGATGCTTCCCGACAATTAAAAATATTTTTTAATGCCTACAACCTCTTCCTTTGGTACCAACACTTGTTAGGGCAGCATGCTCCACACAAAAGAAATAATTGCCTCACTTATGGCGTCTACTTCTTACATAGGCAAGCTGAGCTAATTTTACCAATTGCTTCGTCTTATTTTTAGCAATTTATAATAATACATTGTGATTTTTCTCCTCCTTTGGGCACCCAAGTTTGCCTCGAGTTTAGCTTGCTTTTAACATGTTTTTCTTTGAAACTCTTTCCGCTATTTTTAGCAAGTTTTTTTGTCTTATCTTTATCATACCTTTTTGCTTTGACTTTCTTCCTATCTTTGGCACCAACACTTGCTAAAAATAATAAAAATAAATTACTTCTTTAACATGAAATTATGCCAAAGTGGGTCGCATTTTTTGGCTAATATTTGTGTGGAAAAGGTGAAGGCAAGCAGCTAATTTCCACACTTTTCACTTAAGTTATGGCATTAAATTCCAACCTGGAAGGCAGCTCCAAAAAGTGTGACTTGCATAAGTGAATTAGCTAGCATTTGTGTGAAAAACATGAAGGCAGGGCAAGCGTTAAAATTCAACCTGTCAGGCAACTCTAATTTCCACGCTTTTCACTTAAACTTGGCGTTAAATTTCAACTGGAAGGCAACTTTAAAAAGTGCGACTTGCATGGGCTCTTTCACTTAAACTTTTGGGTGAAAAATCACAAGTCACGGCAAGCGTTAAATTTGGAACTACATGACATCTCTTATTTCCACGATTTGCACTTTTACGTTTTGGTCCAAGAAACATTTTTTTCCATTTTTGGATCTTTGGTGAAGAAGATACAAGCATCGAATAAAATTTTCCATTTTTGGAAGGGGTCCGGGAAGATGTAGCAACAAAAACTTGCAAGTGCCATAAAAGTTTCCATTTTTCTTATTTTCATAGAATCTATTATTGCACCTTTTTGGACCAAGCAACCTCTTGCAATCTCTTGAAGGAATCCTGAGCAAATCAGCACAAGTCAAAAAGACCAAAATTTTAAAGGGGTATCCCAAGATTTCCAAGTGAAATTTTTGGGTACACCAGTGGAACTTGTGAATCTCTTACGCTTTTAGAACATCATATGATGTTGGTAACACAAAATCGGGTGTACTTGATGGTACATTGAGTAATAGAACAATCTCGATTATCTTTAGCATCATATTTATTGACAAATTTGGGTTCTAATTGAGGACAAGGTTGTCATCCAGTTGACCTCCTATCCTTTGAGTGCATCAAGATGGAGAGAAAGTTCGTTAGAGTCCCAAATTAGTGATGGATTTTGGTTATGAATGTCAATGGTCTTATTTTGTTATTGGGTGCAATCTTGGTTGCATGTATACACCTTATCCAAAATCCTATACTATGCATTCAAGGTTTATACATTCGAGATACTCACAATATAAATCTAATATACCATCATTACAACAAGCTTATCTAATTAAATGACCACAAACAAAAGTTATACCTTAAAATAAATGAAATGAAACATGAACACTAAATATGGAAAGTTGTTATAATAGTGAAACAAAATAGAAGGAATGGTAATAGTCAAAAACATAACCAAAATGGTCAATTCAAAGTTAGTATAAATCTGTTGTGTAATGTGCATTGTTCAAGAGCTAACTCAAATTTGATGAGTATGGGAGAGAACATTCTTATTTTTCCCACACAACTTAATGATTTTCCTCATCGACATTTAGGTTTTCCTCGATGAGTTCAAACATGCATGTGGCTACTTCTTTTCTCATTATAGACCTATTAGTCAAGTGTAATATTAGCTATGACTTGTATAGTCTTGCCCTATGTCACAAGGTTTATGTTCGTGTTCGTGTTTGTGTTCGACAAGAATAAAATTCGAAAGAAATTCGCCAGCCAATGAAATTTGGCAAAAAATTTGTGAATAAGTTCGAAGAATATAATTTAATATTAAAATAAAATTTATATATTTAAGCTTTTAAATTAAAAAACGAATCTAATTAAAATCCATTTATAATACTAATTTAAAAACCCAAAATATTTATTAACTTATGGTAATATCTAAATTCTAAAAGTTAAACTTAATACTAATCGAACTTAGAAATATTAATAAAAAAAGAATATATAAATCGAATATGCGAAAATTAAAATATAATGTACAATATTTATAAACATTAATGTTAAAATTTTAAATGATGTAATTTTTGCCAAAATCATTATATATGTGTGTTAAATTAAAATTAACAACAAAATAACAATTAATTTAAAAAAGCTAATAAATGAAGTTCATATTTTAAAATTAAAATTAGAAAGGAAAAACTAATAAAAAAGTTAAACTATTTTTAAAAAGCTACGATTTAATAGTAAAGCTTAATAGTTAAAAACAAAAAACAAAAACTATTCTAACAAACCTAAAACCTATACTAAAGCTAAGTTGAGATAATAATATTAATAATTTCTTTAACCTATTTCATTTTTATTTTTGTTCCTATCGTGGTGAATACAGATTATTGAGCTGGATTATTGAGCAACGTGAATACGAGCAGCGTGAATACATATTATAGAGTAGCGTGAATATAAGTAGTGTGAATACAAATTATGGAGCGACAATAAGCGAATGGAAACTTTAAAAAATTTAACCTATTTCTACATGGCCGTTGTCAGCAGAAGAATCACAAATGAAGCTTACAGTGACTTCGAACAGGAAAGAAATGATTGCGAAAGCCCTAACGCAGTTTTGCCCTTAATTTCTAAACGATTTTAGGTTTTTCTTTTAAATAAATTTCTTGTATGAATTTAGACGAATTTTACTAGTTTTTATGAAGTTCGGTGGATTTTGAATTTCAAGGAAGAAATTCGGCGAACCTTGTGACAAAGGCTTGTTTGATCTATTCGAATCAACATTCTAACCTTATTTAATCTAGCTTTGCTCTAGCAATATACATCTGCTATTCTACATAGTTAAGTTGCATTTTATTAAAGCATTGGAATTTTGGTGTCATTTTGCATGTTCGTATCATTGATATTTCTTAAGACAATTAGTGTGTGTGCATGTAATTGGTCAACTTACTATTTAATCTAAACATGTTTAAGAATATAAGTATATGAAAATTCTATAGACAAAGGGTTGAGAGTAGGGTGATATTAAAATCCTATAGGTACTCTTCAAAGGTCGGTAAGTGTCTATTTTTTATATTTGTTTTTCAGAAAATCAAAATAGAATCGTATTTGGAGGGTTGTGAGAAAATTTTATTTTCATATTGTATGTTATTAAATTATAGAGGAGTGCTTCTGGATATTAAAAACAACTACACAGTTTTATTCAGAGGTATTCCTCTGTACCATATGGGCTGTGGAAATACTATTACTCTTATTTGTTATTAAATTGTTATTGAGATAATGGATTGTAATTGCAGTTACTAAAAAGGGTCTCTGCAACCCCACATCTCTCTTTCTGCCAACAAACACATTCATGTGGGCATGCCCAAAGAAAACATGGAGTAGGACTTTCATATCCACTGAACATGTCAAGGGAGGTTAGAAGAATTTACCATTTTAATAGTCACCAAAATAAGAAAATCACTCATCTTCCAAACTATATTAAGGTATATCAACAAAGGGATTTCATGCATTTCAAATTTTGGAGATAATTAAGATTTAGGAAGTCAAATAACAAAAATTTTAGGATAAACAAAACTGGACATAATAGGATAAACGAAATTGGACACAGTCCAATAGAGCCATGTGATGAGTGAATAATAAAACAAAAGAGGGGAGAGAGAAGAGGATGAATTAGAAAAAAAAACATTAACAATGAAGGAAACAAATATTGATTGTATGAATTATTTGCTATTCATACTTACACCTACATATGATGTTTTCTCTCTCACTTAATATTTTTCAAAACTGGTTTTGTATCGTCTATAATATAGTAGACTATGCTGGATATGATTTCAATATTGATCTGTTAATTTTTCCGAGGGTGTTTTAATGTTGATTAGGGAGAGGACTCTATAACCGAGCATGTATCAAAACATGTACATCTCTTTTCACCATAAGTTGTTGATAAAGTACCAATAATTGTTCATTTTTTGGTTAATGACACTTTTTAAAAATTAATGAGAATGTGACATATAAGACGCTCGGTCATTGGTCCCTCTTTCAAATGCTTTATATTGATTTTCTTCATATTAAATCAATTCAAAACTATTTTTCCTCCAAATAAACACATGAAACAAAAATATTAATATGGCACGATCATACACTACACACGACAATAGAATTTTTTAATGCTACCGACATACCTACATATATCTACGTGCCCCTAAAGTTGGGTGCACAGTTATAGGGTCCTCTCCCTAATTTAAGCAGTTCAAAAGGCCTGATAATAAACAAATAATTGATATTGAGTAGCTCAAGTATCTCATAAAAATATTTCAAGACATAAAATCCATGTTTTATGGGATATACAGGAAATCCCATATCTATAGACACTATACACTAACCCATAAACTTCACCTATGAGTATACAACTGATATTACAAACCCTTATTGTAATAGTCATCTTATTTCTAGGCAGACATCTTGTCATGATTATATTAAATTGCTCCAGGAGAATGCGAGTTTACCTACAACTGACGAGAGCTATAACTATACCATGTGCCTTATTAGCTGTGCTTACCAATCTGACCTACACGTGACATGAACATTAAATCCATCTTCATTCATATGGAGTGTAAGTGCAGGCCGATAACTGACTTCCTTCCCTGTAACAGCTTCAAATTTGAAAAAACGAATAAGAACTGCAGCAACTATCTTCATTTGCATGTATGCAAACTCCTTGCCAAGACAAATGCGAGGTCCAGCCTCCAAGTAAACAATACATGTCATGTCAGTTTCATGAAATGGAAAGGTGCTTTTTCAAAACATAATTTTCATGCTTAGGTCACTTACTTGAAATGCTGTGAATTTGAAAGGCGATTGAGATTGGAAAATCCCATTCTCAAGCCATCTCTCAGGCCTAAACTCCTTAGCATCGACCCCCAGAGATACTCCATTCTACCCATAGAGTAGGGGACATAGGTCACCAAATCACCTTTCTTCATTCTATATCCATCTGGAAGGATATCATCAGAATCAACATGCTTGGCATCCTGCAAATTATTTCATCTATTTTCATGTATCAGCTAGCCACAATTTTTAACCTTCCAATTAGATCAATGTAGAGAAAGCAGACTACCTTCTCATCAGCATATGGAATTTAAGAGCATGATAGTTTATCTGTATTTCTTAAGGAGTTCTTTTGCTTTTTTTTTTTTTGGCAGGGATGCAACTTATATTACATTAAAGAACATAGAATATACATGAAATGTGCGATGGGTTTACAAGGGGAATCATGTCTTATGGAAGATAGAATGGCCACTATCTGGGTCTTTGCCGCGAGAGACAAAAGAACAGTTGCCATGCAAAAAAAACCAGAAGTATGGAACAAAAAAGCTTAAAGAAAGATATAAAATTCTCTTACCAAAGGAACAGCTGGGTATAAGCGCAAGGTTTCTGATAAAGATGCATGAAGATAGTGCATCTTATCCAACACTCTGTCTGTTAGACACTAGGAAAACATTCTTATAGATTCTTGCAAGGACCCATATTCATTTTCCCTGACGACATCATGAATTTCTTGAAGAAGCTTTTCTTCAACACCTGGATTCTTGCAGAGCAGAAAAAAGAACCAAGATAGAGTACCTGCAGTTGTGTCCCTTCCAGCAATCATGAAATTCAACAATATATCTCGTAGTTACTTGTCAGATAACTTTTCTGGCTCCTTTTCACTTAAACCAATGAAGCGAGACAGTATATCTGTTTTTTCCTGTAAACAGTTTCCAAGCCAGTGAAGTGAAAACCAACGCGGTTATAAGTAATGATGAAAAGAGCTTACTTATTATTTATGCAGAGTTCTCAACAGCCATTATGGTTGATGTGAGTATTTCCTTACGTTGCTGTTTTGAGCAGAAATCTCTTGCCTTCTACTTTGAATGATCTTGTAGACAAAATCATCCACAGTTTTGATGCTCTCCTTCATGATGGCCTCCGACCCAATATTGAAATATCTTTTGAATTTCCAAAAAATGTCAAGATAACGCCATAAAACCATACTACTTGCAGTATCAAAAGCCCTTGTGAAAGAAGCTTCCGGCCCAGAGTTTGACTTTGATAAGTTGTTCATCTCTAACCCAAAACCGACTTTGCAAATTGAATCCATTGTTGATCTCAGGAAGAGATCCTAATTGACAATCATTCACCAAATTATATGGTTACTATCAGCTGCAAATATGAGTGACACTAATGATTTCTAAATAAATTGATTCGTAGTGATATTTCCCCTGTTATTGCTTATAGTATACATACGTTCCTAAAGAATAGAAAAGTCTACACCACAAATTTGAGAAAACTTGTGGGTGTCCGGTGTTGGTTGAATTCTGATGAAAATTGGTATATAAATTAGAAAAGACACAAAAATATTCTGACCCATACAATTACAGCAGTGCATACTTGGAAATAAAACATTCACAATGTTAACATGGTATAGTGTAAGAGCGGGGTCTCATGGAGAGGGCTACTACTACAAAATTTAAGTTGCAGGAAGTCTTATATAACATTATTCATTAAAAAATGTAAAGATTCAAATTCATCCCCAAAGGCCAAAACAATCAGAACAGCTACTGTTTATGAATCATTCTTCATTAGGAAAAGCAAATATTGGATTCTTCCCAAAAACTTATCTGCAGCTACTGCTTATGAAGAATATTTTCATCAGAGGCTACTGGAGAGGGGGGTCTGAAAGTTTGCAAACCTGCCTAAGAGTTTTATGACTACATGAGAAGAGTGAAGAATTTTTTCAATGGGAAACAAATGAATAAATGGCAGCTAATGCTCTTAAAATGTGTAGCAGAGATGAAATATCATATCGATAGGACCATTTGATTACGAAAAGATCATATACTTAGGGAAAACCCTTTCCAAGAATGTACTCAGCATTTCCTAGAAAATTTAGGGAAACCCCCGCAGTGGGATCACTGTTTGAAAATATAATTCTCCATTAACTGATTAGGGGAATCTAGCAACTGGTTTGCATAGAAGACAATCAATCCAAACTTAATCTAAAAAAATTGAAATACAAAAGAAGACTTTTATAAATAGACTACATAGTGAAGAAACGGAAATGGGTACAACTACGGTCCAAAATGTGGAAACGTCAATTTTTCAAAAACTCTTCGATACAAAGAAATCGAAGGGCCCTTGGTTCAATGGTGAAGTTGTTTGGCTTTGATATAGCCCACCAGGGATCAAGTCTTGCTAAGTGCAAGCCTGGAGATACTGACCCGGAGAGTCAAATGGTTAAGGCCAGGATCATGCCTTGGGTGACTTTGATGGCGTGGATGCCCCTTACTCGTAGCTGCTTAGGCTGAAGGTGATCACTAGTTTAGTTGTACGCTTACTCATAATTGTAAATCCGCTATATACTTCCTCCGAAGTATGTGCAGAGATGCCGACAATCTATGTAATTTAAAATATTTGTATTCATGAAAGTTCAAAACATTCAACATGCTTAAATTTTATATATACATGATTATTATCTAGATTCTAAAATATATTATCTAGATTTTCTTCAAAATCAGCAAGAATAGAGTTAGGCTTTTTGATTTTTTTGTTTCTAGTGTGTATTTTTTTTTTTTTTGCATTTTTAAAATGCATGTAGTGCTAGAAATGAGACGGAAACATGTCGTACCCCCCTCTCTGTCTCGCCATTTTAGATAAGTTTGAAGTTTCTCACATGTTCCAATACCCATGCCCGATATGTATGTACGGGGATATGAGGTCCTCGGGCAGAGCTGAATTAAAGGTTTGGAGCGCCGAGGCAGAAAATGAAGTGAACACTCTTCTTAAAATTTTAGTTAATAGTTTTTCCCATCAAATAAATAAATAAAATTTACGTACATTATCATTTTTTAGAATTTTTATAACGATCATAATACATTATTAATCTAGAGAAATTGGTATACAAAAGGATTAAAAATATCATATAAAATTATCAAATAAGGACAAGCAATAATCCATGGATGGAGAGAATTAATCACACGAGGTGCTTAGAATCTTGAAAATATAATTTTGTATACAAGTTTGTTTACTTGTCTTATTTACCAAAGATATCAATTATGTGATTGGACTTAAAACTAAACAAACCACCATTTTTGCAAAAAAAAGAAAATTTCGTGGCTCCCATCATTTTGTGAAGAGTGGTATCTAGACCAAGCCTACTAATTCTTCCATAAAAAGTGATATTTCCCTAAAACATTAGGAATACGAATTAAATAATTAATTCCTTCACTTATACTTGCCTCTACTAGCTACACCATAATTAAAATGAGCTTAAAAACATGCGTATTTATTTTTACTTATAAATTTATTTTAGTAGATGTTTATATGTATGCATGAAATTTATATTACTTTATAATAATATCAATAAAAGGGTCAATTAATAGTGACTTCAGGTTAAAAAAACTATTGATATTAAGTATTAATAATAGCCAAAAATAATGAAAATTTTAAGATTTAGACGCCCTTTAATGTTGGCGCCCTAGGCAGTTACCTAGTCTACCTAGGCCTTAATCCCCCTTGCCTCAAGAGCAGTAACACAGCAGATAGATAAACCATTAGAAGAAATCAAAATGCGAGATTGACCTAGAAAAACCAAAGGATAATTGCAATCACAATACATTCCACACCCAAAAACAACTGAACGAATTCTTTCTTACCTGCATCTCAACTGTTTGCTTTGTTCTACATGCTTCTAACAAAATTTTGGAAAGCTCATCTGCACTTTTACGAAAAGTAACACTACTAAAATTTTTCAATACTTTGGTGGAGAATTCAAAACTTGCTAATTTTCTCTGCTGCTTCCATTTCTCTCCATCAACAGTGAAAATGCCATCCCCAAGAAGATCTTCCATAATTTCATGGTTGATATTTTCCTGCAAATGGAAAATTCAAGAATCAATACAATCCCATGAGCTATGTATGAAAGGAGGCACTTACCATGATGAGACCCATGTTTTAATCTAGTGGTCATATTGCAAGCCAAAAGAGAACATCAAATCTGAGCTCTAAGTACTTTGTGCTCGCTAAGATGAAGTCTGGTTACTATGTAATCACTACCCATAAGCTATGAACTTGCTATGACCAACTCTGGTTACTAAATAGTTCTGACCCATAAGCACGAAAGGGCCACTTCTGTGAATTCCAATTTAATGGACATGCCAGCAGCTAAAACCGAAGATTAACCGTGATCTGGTTACTCTGTAAACAACCATAAGTTATGTACTCACTAAGATGAACTTTCTTTACCATGTAATCACTCCAGATAAGTTATATATGGAAGGGACATTTTCTATGAGGAGATTCAAGTTCTGATCTAGTGAACATGTTGCCCGCCAAGACACAATAATAAATATCAATTCTGATTACTATATACTTGCTATCATAGTTACCAAATACGGTGATTTCCAAAGAAATCACCGTTTTTTCCGTTTTTTTAAAGCTGCCGCATAAAAACAATTAAAAACGATGGTTTTTTGAGTTATGAAAAAGTATAATTTAAAGCAACCATAATTAAACAAAGTTACCTTATTATTAGTGTTTTATTTTTGGAAACATCAGATTATTTTTTGATAGTGAATTTATCACTTATATGATTTTAATGTTAGTAATAATTGTGATATTATTATAAAGAATTGTTGAATTATTAATAATTATTATATTTTTAGAAAATATAGCTTACCGTATTTTTTTCCGTATTTATCGTATTTTTTGTTAGTCCGTTTTTTTCCATATTTTATGTCCACCGTATTATACACTCCGTACGAAAGTTGCTACCTTGCTTGCTATGATAAACTGGTTACCAAGTAATCACTATTCTTGTAATCTGAAAAGTTTTTCAGAAACTAGGGGAAAGGGTAAGAGGAAAAACAAAAAGCAGAAAGTTTTGCTTGCATTCACCTGTATAGATTATACGAGCTAATTGTCTGCAGGCTTCAAATCAAACAACATTGGTCAGAGGAAATTGGGTGTAATATAGGAATTAAACTAAGTTGTCATCTATCTCATACCCTTTTCAGAATATACACAAATAAAGATTAAAAATACCCAGAAGAGGCAAGATGGGTAGATATTAATCTTTGCAATTGAACCATTGTATTATTATCATAGGCTGAGAATATCATCCTTCTTGCATAACATCTTACAGATTTAGAAAAACAATTAAGACTTTCAAACATTCTGCAACTGGTCTGGTCTTGGCTGTAAATGTAAATAAACCCAAAATCATGATAGCCGAATCCAAAAAGCAATATGCCTTATAATATCATCTAATGACCACCTGTGATCAAGAGTGGGCTACCAAAATTCTAAATGTTAATAAACTCAAATTCATGAGATAAATCTTAAAAAACAGCTTACCATATAATTTCCTTCAAAAACCACACCCTGTAAAGAGCCCTTCAAACATTATGCAAAGATCTGGTCTAAAAGTAAAAGTTGGTAATACCAAAATCATGATAGTCAATTTTTAAGAACCCACTTACCCTATAACTTCTTTTCATAACCGCCTGTTGTTAAAGGTGCAGTCCTATGAAGGGGTTTATGCTGCAAACTATATATGCAGCTACAAGTCCCATGAAGTACTTTCCAGTTGTTACAGGAAAAAAATGAATGTTTCCTTGTAAAACAGGAGCCTTGAATTATCTGTTCACTAATTTTTAGAAGTTGGAGTTTTTCCTGTTCATATAACACCCTAGCATGTAAACTCTGCATTCTAGTTACTTCTTTGACTCTGTATTCTTATAATTTCTCACCTAAATTTTCTCAATTATATTTTTCAAAAAAAAAAAAATTATGTGACCATATATATAGAAAAATACCGACCCGGAGATTCAAACGGTTGAGGCCAGGATCGTGCCCTGGGTGACTTTGACGGCGTGGATGCCCCTTACTCGTAGCTGCTTAGGCTGAAGGTGATCACTAATTTAGTTGTACGCTTACTCGTAATTGTAATCCACTATATACTTCCTCTGAAGTATGTGCAGAGATGCCGACAATCTATGTAATCTAGTGCCCAATGAATGCACTCATAAAAAAAAAAGTTCCCAAATTTTATCAACACCCACTGAATTTTTTTAAGAAATACCCCTCCATAGAACCACAGTCTAAGAGTCCTTTCAATATTCTAAAAGAGGACTGATCTAATCATAAATGTTGACAAAAAAAACATTATAATAGCTAAATCTAGAAAACACTTTACCTTAAATTGAACAGCTTACCTTATAATTTCCTTCAAATAACCAACTCCTATTTACAGATCTTCAAAAAAACCAAAAAAATTACCTTATAATTTCCTTTCATACTCACCACTTCTAAACATGATAAAACCAAAATCTAGAAAGCCAAGTTACCCTGTAATTTCCTTGACTAGCCACCCATCGTTCCTACAGTTACTTGAAACTCAATTTTTTTATCATAAACTGAACTCTAATCTCAGTGTTTAAAAAAGAATTTATGCAAAAATGAAAGACCTAGAAAGAAACTGTAAATGAGTAATATTCTTCTGAAGTCATCTGTGACGAAATTATATATGAAAACTGTAAATGTGTTGTACTCTGGAACTGTAAGACATACCCTGCCATAATTTGTAAAATTGGTTTTGAGGATATGCTCCACATTTGCAGGGTCAGTAGTCAAAACATAGCTGCGAGTTGGATAAACCAATCTGTATGTTTTGTAGCGGTAGTGATGATCAGTGTGGAAGTCATGGATCCTCTTAAAATTGAGAGCATAACCCACCATTGTAGCAGCTACAGGTGGGTATGAATGACCACTCCATTTGCTTCTGAAAGCATTCAACAGAAAAAACAGAGAAACAGCTGCAACAGGCAGTATCACCATTGCTGCTTCATATATGCTCAACACCATTGTAGCTAATTGGTAGGGAAGGTGACCAGATTAGTTGAGACCTTAATTTGAGGTCGTTATATGACAATTATATAGTTATAACTTCCAGCTATAACAACTTAAATGCTGTTGTAGGTGCCAACAACTATAGTAAATGAGTTCATATTTTACTTTTTCGCTCTCATTTTTAGTATTGTCGATATTCTATTTATTTTTGCGAGTTTTGACTTCGTAAAATGTTGGAATGCCCATCATGAAATGCAATGTTGACGACTATCCCCACCGTGTTATGACTTTCAACATATAAGGTGAGGGTTTTGAATCTCTAATGAGCTTATGATCCATTCCCTATTTTGAATGTCATTGTTTATCAATGTTTTATATTTTACTATTAAAATAACACATTTTTATTTAGGTTGTATATATTCATATCTGGTTATGAATATAGGCCCGATGAACATTTAAAAATCCTCACCTTATATTTTTGTTGTTCATCCTTTAATGTTTGGCATTACAAGAATGTATTAATAAACAACGAATATGAAATTTAAAATGAAAAATTTCCACGATAACATATTTCACAAAAAAATGTAAAGCGTTGGGAGATCAAATTTCATTAGTTTTGATGTGTTACAAAACACGATGAGATATTGTGCCTTGTTGTGGTGAAACATGGCGGTGAGATGTATAATAAGGTGTCGAGAAATGACATTGCATCTACAATCCATAGTCCAAGTGTTTTGTAGAGTCGAAACGTAACAAGCATTAACATTTAAAACAATCGTCAACATTTTAAACATGAAACACTAACAAGCATGCACATTTGAAATAGGAAACCCTTACAAGCACCAATGCTTAAACACAGAATGCCTATCTGTGGATGCAATGTCGACGACTATCACCACCCTAGTTTCAACATATAAAGTGAAGGTTTTTAAATCTTCATCGAGTTTATGATCTATTTCTTGTTTTAAATCTTGTTGTTTATCGGGGTTTTCTATTTTCTTGCTAAAATAACAATATTTTCTATTTGGGTCATATATGCTCGTATCCATCTTATTTCCATCTGGGTCATATATTTTGTATCCAATTTATAAATTTACATATGAGTATGCAAGACATAAATCTAGATAAGGTTATTTTAGTAAACAAAAATATAGACCTCAATTCTAACATTTTATTTTAATCTTGAACTCTATCCCAAAATAAATATAAATTACAACTTAAGAATATATTAAAACAAACTTGTATTTGTAGTTGTTATAAACATTGAAGTGTGCATGTTTTACTAAGCAAGACTGAAAAATAAATCAATGGAGTATCCATTGAAAAGTGTAAAGTGTGTTATCTTCCACTTGTACTACCTTAAATACGAGTGGTAATTGTCAATGGCCATAGTAAATGAGCCCATAATTTTACTTTTCTCCCCATTTTATAGCATTTGCGATTACTTATTTATTTTTATGAGCTTAGACTCTATGAAATGTTTGGCATTTATGAGCAATGGAGACAAAGGAGAGAACATCTCGATTGGGTTTTCTTATGTAAATGCCACAATAAGGTAAAATATGATCTCATTGTTTTTCAAAACATCAAATTTGATGAAATTTACTCTCTCCTTGCAAGGGCAATGTGATTCAACCCTAATTAAATAAGGGGGTGTTGGTTTAATGTGTTCTTATTTATTTAAGGGTTAATTATTAATAAAATATCAATGTGTAGGTCAAAATATACTATTATTAGTAATTTGTAAGATACTGATATGGAAATGATTGTTAAAACATGGGAAAGAGTGCACTTAGTTTATTATAGATGTAAGACATTGAGTTGGTAGTGTTGTGTGACTATACAAGCTAGAAATGATATGAAATTACTTTGTTTCTAAAATTGGAGTGCAAAATTGAGCAATGACAATACCATTTAGGATGTATGGAAGTCTTAGACGGTTAAGTACCTATCAGTGGTTATGTATGGTGATGTGTTGATGCTCTATAACTTTCCATGTCCTTGTGACTAATTATGTTGTGCTTTGCTTTGAAACCCTAGACGTGACATGTGTGAAGCCCTCTATGTGATGCGAAATAGTGTCAATCCCTAACCATAGGTAAAAGACCTTACAAAAAGGTTAGTGGTTGGGTTAAAGTGCAATTTGTATGCTACCTACATTGTGCAATATTTTAAAGAGGCCTCAAATCGCACATAGTTCTCCACCTAACATGTGATATCTATATGGATGCAACTAGCTTTGGTAACTTGACCACTTGGCAATGATGAACAAAGGTTTGACATGCTTAGCTTGACTTGATTTTGAAGATCTCAGATTGAGAAGTGTGATTCATGAATCTAGTTGGGAGTGCTTTAGACTTGTGTGGGGGTTGTTCCTAGATTATGTTGTTGCTTTTAATGGATTTAGAAGAGCTTGGACTACTTTTGCAAGTATGCTCTTGAAAGTGTTAAGTGAGGTAAATAGGTGAGTTAGACTTGCTTATATAGGAATTCATAGGTAAAGTATCATATTAAGGTTGACCTATAAGATATGAACCGACACATAAAAGATATCAAATTGAAAAAATGGTCATTGGGTGGTTGGGGATGAAAATGTAATCCTCGAACCAAACCGTTGGACTATTTGGGCCTAAACAAATGGTCATGGATAGGTAGTTTGTAGGATTATGCAAAATTATGGGAATGGTGGATGGGAGGAATACATTGATGTAATTAGTTATGTGAATGATTGAGCAATGTGAATAGAGAATAAAGTCATGCAAGAAAGATAATAATAGGTCATATAATCTTGGAATGTGTGCACAAGTTATGATTTAAGGATAAAGCCAAAGTTTTCATTGTCAAATTTAGGTGTCTACATTTCCCCCTATAAGTATGAAATGAAAATTACATGCTTAAACAAAATTAAATCTAAGTGTGTACGCACACTTTTCTATTATTCAAGTTGTTGATTCCACTTACATGTTGGCATGCTCCATGATGAAACCTCGTAATATAGAGTATAGTGAATGTCCATAAAAAGAATTGAACTTTAACTCAACTTTGAAAATATATTTGTAACTTTAAAATTAATTTTGTAATCGATAAAGTGAAAGATATAAAAGCATGGAAGGAATGCACTTGTTTGATTTTTGAAGGCGAAGCTCCCAAATTTTGTTGTACTTGGAGATGCAGATTGGAACTAAGATGTTAAAAGATTGGGGGTATTAGTTCCTAATTTTTCTAAAGGAGATGTCGGATCAAAAGGAGTCTAGTGTTGCTTGAATCAACACCAAAAGAAGTGTTGTGGGAATTTCTAATCAACCAAAGAAAGAGGAACGATGTAATAGGATGTTTATCCATTCCAAAGAACCTCCCAAAGAGAGTGGGAAGAATATTGTCATAGGGATTTCTAGTCACCCCAAAATTCTCTTATATGATGGGCTAAGCTGGACCCTCGTTGGTGGTCTCAAATGTTGGGGATCAAATATAGGCCTACACACAAGATGTGGATACCAAATATGCTCAAGGAGTGCAAAATTCATACTTTTAGAGGATAATAGCCCTAACCCTAAGATATTTATAGGTTTCTAAGGCCTATACTTAAGATAAAGAGATGTATCTTACTAGGATTCAAAATAAGATAAGTCAAGAGTTGGATAAAACCAAGGGGTGTAACATAACAAGATAAATCGATAGATCAAATTAAACATACATCTATCCTAATCTATAACAATGAATGATAACCATCCAAACAAGAATAAACAAGAAACAAAGGATAAGGAAGGGTTAGAGATACTTACCGATGGTGTGACCAATGATGCGTGATCCTTCCCAAAGACAACAACACTAATAAAGAATCGCTATCGGTGGAGAAGGGGAAAGCTCAAAAATAAGACCTCCAGTCTTAGTTCACTATGGTGACCCAGATGCAAAAGGGAAAACTCCAAAACCTCAATTCTAATAACCAGGTGCAAAATATGCACAAATATCCAATGTGTGAGTAGTAGTGAAGTGCTTTGAATGATGAAAGAGTGATGATAAAAAAAAATGACCAAGCATATATACCCAATGTGGGAAATGAAATTGACCATGAAAAAAATAAAACCCAACACAATCACCCATGGTTGAGTGTGTCATCCTTGAGGGAATCCTTAGGTTAAATGGTGGAAAACAAAGGATGGTGAAAACTAGAGAAATAATGAAGGAATGATGACCAACAACAATTATAAGAGTGAGAATCAATGTAGGAAGTGAATAAAATGAGATAAGTGGTTATAATCGGTACAATATGTGAACAAGAGAGGGAATAAAGTGAGGATAAGGTAACTATGGCATAATAAAGACATCTCTCAAATGTTGTGGTCTAGCCCATATGATCAAGACCGATCACAACCCAATCTCTGAGTAGGCCCCTCAAGGCACCTGCTTAGGAGGAAGATGCATCGACAATCCCTACAAAAAACAAAATGTTAGCAATCGTAAAAAATGAGGTGTATACATATGCCCCAACCAAAGAGAAGTGCATGTCACAATAGTGAAACATGAGATGGTCTTCAAAAAAGACTTATGTAACTCTTGAAATCAAAATTAAATGCTAGAAATGAAGTAATAATGAAGTGTAAGAAAGAAATAATGAAATCCACTAAATGAAATATACTTACCTCATACTTACCTTCTCGTGTTTCTAAAATTACCTAGGGCATAATGGCTACTTGTAACCCTAAAGAGAGAAGATTGAAAAAAACACTAGAAAAGTAAAATAATACATAAATCAGCTAGCTAGGAGGCCATGTGAAGTATAGAGTGCGGTGAGTGTTAAGGATGATAGCTTGGGGAAAATATCAATGCTAAAGAGCACAACAAACCGATGGGTAATTACTATAAGAATGATAAAGTGAGATAAAAGGTGTTAACTAGGGTGTAATGACATAGAGATAAGCGGGCTGTAGGTAAAGGTAAATAAATTACCAAAGTATCCGAGATGGGTGACAATGGTTGTAAAGACCCAAGTGGGATGAACATAAAGTAAAATAATAGGATAATGAAGTGGTTAATTTAAAAGATTTTTAGAAAGTAGAGATTGTGAAATGAACAACTATTTACATGTGGTTAAGTGGGAAGATCAAGCATATAATTTCATGAGAAAGTGGGTGTTTTTGGTTCTTAACAAATATGGCCTTCTTTGGTTTTGCGAGACGATATGCACTTGGACTAATGATGTCTTTAATGAGACAGGGACCCCAACAATTTTGGGTGTATTTTCCTTCTTTTCGTGTGTATAATCTAATTTCAAGATCACCTATGTCAAATGTCCTAGGATTGAAAGTTTGTTGTCTTGTTTAACAACACATTCTTTGTATTTGTGGTAATGGTGAGTAGCTTTAGAGAATTTTCATCGAGTAGATGAAGAGCATGTAGACAAGCCTTGTGGATTTCCTCATATGGATCATCTCATGGAGAGAGATGCAAAGGGAAGGTACTTCCATGTTGATGAAAGAATTTATTCAACACCATACAAAAATTATAATGGGGTTGCCTTGGTAGCCATACAAATATTGGTATGATAATACCAAAGTGCGATATAAAAACTTTAAATGCTAGTTAGAACATGATTCATGAATTTTTTTTTGCGAGAGTTTTGTTAAGGATTTTATTGGATGATTTAGCTTGTTCATTACATTACGGATGATAAGGAGTTGAGAACTTGTGCTTGATTTTTAATCTAGTGTAAATTTTCTCGTTTCTTTGAATTTGAAATTCCCACCATTTTCAAAGATGATTGTAAGAGGAATTCAAAAGTGGAAAATGATTTTGTTAAGGATAAATTTAGAAGTGGTAAGGCTTGTCATATTGGTGAGAGGAATAGCTTTGACCCACTTGGTGAAGTATTTCATGGCAAAAGTAATGATAAATTATGGTCATATTGAGAGTAGGGAGTTTAACGATGCAATCTTTTCCCACATATTGAAGGGTCAAGAAGCCTTGAGTGCTTGGAGCTCAGCTAGTGGAAAGTGAATTAAGTCATCATGATGTGGGCATGGTTTACATGTCTTAGTGAAGCCATGTGTGTTAGGTTCTAAAGTATGTGAATAATAACCTATGCATAGACATTTTCGGATATGATGTGGTCACCACAATGTAGTTCTTTGTGCTTGTGCTTGTGTGTGTAATAGTGTCCTTAGGTTTCCCTCATGCCAATGATGCCAAGATAGTGGGCTTATGGCTAGATAAGATGTAAATGTGTGATATAGAATTGATCATTTCCCCTTCCTATGCAGTGTATGCAGCACAAAAATGCAATCCCTTTTATGGTAGTGATAATATGTAGATGAGATTGCCCTTTAGAATTGCCATCCATAATAATAGAGTGTATGTTGTATATCTATATATCTATATATCTATATATCTATATATATCTATATATCTATATAGATATATATAGATATCTATATATATCTATATATATATATATATATATATATATATATATATATATATATATATATATATATATGGATCTCTTGTTTTAATTTCGATACTAGTGACCCAAAAGGTAGACCATGAGCTCGAGATAAGGACAAGAAAACTAAAAAGGATGACCAAAAATGTCAAAATAAGTAAAAAGAGTAAACAAGACAAAAGCGCTCAAAATGAAGATAGCGCTTGGGCACTAGCATCTAGGGTGGGCATTAATGTCTTGGACTATATGACGAAAGATGTGAAAAATACAGACAGACAAAGATCTATGTGACTTGACTAGATATGGGAATAGAAATGACAAATGTGAGAGAGAAAAACAATATAAACGATCAAAACAAGTGGATGGACAAAGGATTGTGTGACCAAAGTGAATACTTTTCTAGATAATTGACATGATTTAGAGACTTTGGATATTTTGAATTGTTGTAAAAGGATATTGAAGGGGCAGGGAGTGATCAATTCATGACCTAATTTTGTTTGTAAATGGGAGGATTTGGGCATCCCTCCGTGCAAAGGAAGAGTGTTGGGGAGAGAGGTCTAGTTTTACTCTCCATCCATGATTGCATCCCCAAAAGGTCTAATTGTTGCAGACAGATAGAGACCAAATTTAGTTTTGATTTATTTCCACTTGAAAAAGTGTTTGTTTCGATTGAAGAAACCATATAGGATCAAGTATATGAAAGGTAATGACATCTCATTTCCCCCACTCCTATAGTAACAGGTGTTCCATTTTGAATAGTGCTAGATGGATTCCAAGTTAGGTCATTTGGAAGCGATAGTAATGTAGTGTAGCTCCCAAGTTAGGTCATCTAGGAGATATAGTAAGTGTGCTTATTATATTGATTGATTGATTTGATTTGAATGATAAAATATTGCTTTGAGATTGTGTACTTAGTAAATTACTCACGGAGAGGTTTTTATGCTTTTTCCCTAAATTAGGTCATTTGGGGGAATAGATTTGAAATAGTAGAAAGTATTGATTGTAATATAGAATGATTGTACCTTTGTTCGAATGAGATCAGAGCAAGTTGTAATAGTAATATGCTAGGAGTGTCAATTGACTGTATTGTAACCTAAGAGGGATTATAGGATGATCTCGATTGTATTCCCCCCTTTTCGGTGAAAGGGTGAAGGGTGGAGAAATGAGCACTAAGCCAAAAGTAAGACGCATATGATGATGTAATAGTAAATTTGAAATAACATTGGATAATATAGTTGTAATGTGATTATATATTGAATAGTAAGTGTGCCAAATGTGATTAAGAGATGTTGAAATTTGTATGGTATGGTGCTAGAGGAAAATATGATCCGTATGGCACAAATGGAGAGATAAACAAAGTTATGAGGCTCAAGATATGAGTGAAATTGTGCAACGTGTATTAGTTGTAAAAATGATTGTAAATAGTAATTATAGTATATGAAAAAATGGAATTACTATATATAGTAATAGTGAAAAGTGAATAGTATTTATTTCCCCGAGATTGGTTGAAATTTGGAGCTCGAGCTATGAGGATGCCACATGTTAGAGCAGCGAGTTTGACTAGATTTGAGAGAGTAACAACGGTCGTAGCTTCGTGAGATGGTGATGAATTGGTAAGTGTGATTATTTTTGAATTGTTTTGTCAAATTTGTTTGTTATTATCAATTTTAGGAAATTTTGAATTTTTGTATTTTTCGGCATTTCGACTAGGCGAAAGTGGCTAGGTTTTTCTTTCCCTAGGGACACTAGTGCCCCGATTCTGAAGCACTAGTGACTTGTGTCTGGCGCCCGTGACCTGCTCCGGGCACCGATTTCCTAGAGTAGGATTTTGGCATTGTATTGTGAACTGTTGATATTATGATCAGTTTGATGTTATAATAAGTGAATTTTACAATATGTATAGTGTACTAATGGAAGAATGTTGTTGTTTTTATGTTGTTTAGAGGGATATACACTCAAGAGAGCTTTGGGCTGATTTAACAAATATTGAAAAATAAATGTTAAATTCTAATTTCAAAGTAACAACAGAATGATATGGCAATGAAATATAGATTTGACCTAAGAAATAAGCAATTAAATTTAAAACCCTAAGTGCAAGAGAAGGGATGAGATACTTTGTTGATTTCTCAATAATCCTGAAGTTATACCGAGTTGGAAAAATGATGGAACAAGAATGCGATCTATCATAATCGAGCCCAAAAAAATTTGTGAGCATGTGAAATGTTGGGACCGGGGCTCCTGGACTAGGTTAGGGGTGCATGGGCATTGTAGACCACTGTTGGGAACCCGTGACTACTCAAAAACTTAGAAAATGATTTTTACAGTGTCATTGCCCTTCGTCGTTGATCGTCTGTATGTCGCACTAAGTCCACAAGATTCACCTATAACCTGAAAATAGAAAGAGCACTTGCAAAACTCCAAAACACATCAAATCCTAGAAATAAAAATATGCAAATGGGGAGTTAGGATTGACCATGACGGTCACCTAACCGAGTAAACTTATGATCCGGTCATTGTACTACATTTCAAACTCCATGTAGTTTTGTGTGTGTAGAATCGCTCCGTTCCCAAGGTGTCTCTTGTGCAAGTTGCACTTGATAGTGAGTAATAGCTAGATGTAACAAATTTAAGTAGATGTGTGCATGGAAAAATGAGCTTCCCCTCCCATGAAGTGTATGCAGAAGAATGTAGTCCCTTGTCAATTGTGTGATAGCTAGATGGATGCGTTGATGCTCTTGTAAATGCCTTTGGATGCAACCTTAGGTAATAGTGGTAGATGCTTAGAGCTTGGTCATTTATTATGGTCACATAGCTTTGTATTTATATGATTCACTTGTCTTAATTGCGTAATCAACTACTAAAAGTGACCCATAAGAAAACAAGATTCCCAACAGCTAGAAAAGACCCAAAAGATGCAAGCAATACAAAGTGGTGGTCGGGATCCCGGAGGGGAGGAAGCTAGGTTTGGCATCCTAGCTAGGAACTAGTGTCTAGAATCATAAAAGATGAAGTATCAAAGGTCATACTAGGAAATGGGGTGTGTAAGACCAAGAAGGAAAACATAAAGAAAGAAAAGAGGCCAAAGATAGTGGTTAATTGGTACTTTCCTTGCTTAAGAATCATATATAGTGGTATGTGACTAGGACCTAGAAATATACCCAAAGTGCATGATTTAGTGTCTACATTTCCCCCACTTTATGTTGTTCAACGAATTCTCGATAACATAAAGTAGATAAGAGATGCTTACCTGATAACCATGTAGATCGATGGAAAAAGCGTGCCGAGGAGACAAGAAAAAGTGTGGAGTGAATAATATGAAGCATGGAAGATAGAAAAAAGGAAGTGACCCTAGGGGTGAAATCGTATGTGTATACATCGTGTTGTACTTTTTTCAATGTCATTTAATGCTTGATGATGTGATTGTTTCTTCTCATAAGGATGGACCCACAAAAGAGTAGTCAAAGTTGTGTATATGAAAAATTCTTTCAAAACGTGTAAAAAGTATGTAAAAATGTAAAAAAAATAACATGTGCACTTGATCCGTGATGAGTGAAAAGAGTAAAGAGGATCCTAAAAATGTTGTATAAGAATGATTTTTTGGGCAATCTTACACCAATATCAAGATTTTCCGGTGATCTCACGTGAAGTGCGAGTTTTTTGGGCAATCTCATGCCACGATAGAAGATTGTAGGGAGAAAGGTCTAGTGTTATTCTCCATCCTTTGATTGCTTCTCGATGATTTATACACCACTACAGATGGTGTGATCTTGCTTTGTTCAAATCTGATCCATTTTGATCTAACGTGAATAGAAAAAAGGAGAAAACATACATGTTGATTCTTTGGAGGATTTGTGCATGTCTTGAGAAAACTATTGTGTAAACTACTAAAAATGTGTTGTTATGAGAAAAATGTTGTAACTACCCCCTGGTCATAGCTTCCTAGGAAGGGTTAAGAGTGCCCAAGTGCTAGTGTCTGTGTCTAGGCATTGGTGTTTGTGTTGTGCTAAAGACCCATGTCGGATTCTAGGAAGTTGTTGTGACTAAATGTTGTGTTTATTTTGTATTGAATTGTGGTGTACTGTAATCGTAAACTATTTTATAGGGTGAATATTTCACTGAATGATGTCCCCCCTTGTTTAGGGTGCATGTGACATTACTAGGATAATGTGGCCCAAAGGTGGAATAACCCCTAAACTATAACTAATACCTTGTAGGGGGAGGGAATGTGCTTGGTAGAAACCAAGGCACACATAAACAAAGTGGTTGAAAACATGTGTTAGTGCAAACAAGAAAAATATGCATATAGAAGAAAAAGTGTAATCTAGCAAGCAAGAAGATAATGTAGACCGCAAAAAGTGGGTTTCAAACATGGGACATCACTCACAATGTCGCAATACAATCGAGGCCAAAGTGTCTAAAAGCATACAATGTGCACACAAGACAAAGGAAAATCCCAAAAAAAAATGGCAAACAATGATAAGCAATGGCAAGAAAAGTAACATACAACCATAATGGAAAATAGTTCTGCAAGACAAACACTACACATGAAGCACCGTTAGCATGTTAGAAATATAAGAAGTATGCAAAAACGTGTATGATCCGATATAAGATAGTGTGCTAATAAGAATAGGAAGTATTATAAAACGAAACAATAACACTTGTGATGTGTATGAAAGTAGATGCCCCCAAGAGCCATTGTGGGATTGGTAAGAGGTACAATACCAAACATCCATGTTGCGTGTAATGATCTATGTAAAGGCTACATTCACAACTAGAAGGCAAGTGAATGTGCATGTGTATATAGAAAAGATAATGACATACAAAATATTTGTCTAACATAGTAAACAAAGTGTACATGTGAGTATAAGTAAGCAAGAACAATGTGCAACTAAGATATGCAATATGGTGTGAGTAAGAAATGGAATGGAATGTAGTGTGAGTGTAATAGAGCCATGCACCCTTGAGAATATGTGAATGATTATGCATGAGATGAGGTTCATTTATAAATTACCCCCTCATCAGTCAAAAATGAACCATAGAACTAGAGTGGGTCATCGAGAAATGGTTTGAATTATACGCTAGAAAGATATGATTAATAGAGTTTAGAGTGTAGAGAGAGAGAGTGAATATGATGAGGTTAATTTTAGATTTAGACCCTCAACATTCAAGTATGAACCATGGAACTAGAGTGTTTCATAGGGTAGTGTGTTGTGATGAGAGTACGTGAGAAAGATGTTGCGTGAATGCACCAAGTGAGAAATGTGTAGTGTGTATGAGGTGAGGTTCATGAATGTAGTAAGCCCTCAATAGTCAAGTGTAAACCTTAGCATGAGATTGCATCATAGGATGGTGATGATACAAATGTATCAAGATGCGTAAGATGAGTATGAAAGACTAGATCCGAAGTGCGAGAGGTGAAAAAGTAGAACTATGAGACACCTGAAAATGCTAGAAGGGGGGAAGAGTAAGCATGATTCCCCCTAAATGTAAGAGATGAATATCTATGGCGGTGTTTGAAATTTTTCCAAGCCATCAATGTAAGGAGTAGTTTGCTTGACAAAAATGATTGGCTGCTAAAGTGGAGATTGTGAAGGGACATTGAACGGTGGAATTTGAAAGAGGCCATCTAGAGTTTGTTGGTCTTTCTTAGTAAGTGATTTTTATTTTGAATTGGTAATGCTACAAAAGACGTGATAGGAGAAGAGGGTGGAATGATTTTGATAGGTGGTTGCGTAGTTTGACTTGGTAATGTTGTAGAAGACTTGAGAGGAGGAGCTAGATTGATTTTAAGAGGTGGTTTCTCGGGAGGCTCTTGACTTCATTGTAGGAGGAACATGAGTAATGATAGTATGAAGCTCATGAGATATAGATGAATCAAATTTAGGAACCCATTGAGATGTATTAATTGGAGCTATAGCAGCACTTTGTGTAGCAAATGAGATAAGATCATAATACTTAAGATGGCCAATTTGTTGGTGTAAAGCATAACCATTATTGTGATTATGTCCATTGATTCGATGGTAATTGCAATATGGATGACCTTGATATTTTGCAAGTTAATACGGAGGATAAAAATGAGTAGATGGCAAGTTGATCAATTGATGAGTGAGGAGATGTGGAAGAATATCTTGTTGCTTAAGTACTAAGGTCAAACTGTAGATGCACGGGGTTTAGTAAGACTTTGGGTTCACTAATATGAGCACATGTAGAAGACAAATAATGAGGATGATATATGGAATAAGAGTGAGATTGAGCCTAAGAAGCATCCTTAAGGAGTTGGATTTCAGATTTTAGAGATGTAATCATGGATTCCATAGCCTGAAATTTATCTTGAAATAAAGAATGAAGAGCTTGAATGGATTTACAAATAGATTGATTGGAATTAGAACCAAGAGAGTCATCAAAAAGACGATCAAAGATAACATTAACTTGAGTGGGTGGTGTATCTCTAGGAAGATACATGGTGTCTAGAGCTTTTTGAAGAACATATTTGCAAGGTGGATGCATTTGAAGTAATTCATGCAAAGAGATTTGATGAACCTTAGGATCCATGAGAGAAAAATGAGGATCCAAGAGTGTTTGAATGAAACGGGTTCACCAAATGATTTAACAAATATTGAAAAATAAACGTTAAATTCTAATTTTAGAGTAACAACACAATGATATGGAAATGAAGTACAAACATAACCTAAGTAATAAGCAATTAAATGTAAAACCCTAAGTGCAAGAGAAGGGACGAGATAATTAAGCTGATTTTGTAATAATCTTAAAGTTGTGCGAGTTGGAAAAGCTGATGGGAACATGAATGCGAATGTCGCAACCAAGCCTAAAAAATTGTGTGAGCATTAGAAAAGCTATAATTGGGGTGCCTAGACTGGGTCAAGGGTGCTGTGTGCTATATACCCTTTGTTGGGTGCACGTGACTTCTCATAAACTCATAAAATTATTTTTATAGTGTTACTTATATGTCATTTCCTTCGATGTTGATCACTTGTATGTCACACTAAGTCCAATAAATAGAAAGAGCACATGCAAAACCCCAAAACACATCAAATCCTAAAAATAAAAATATGCAAATGGGGAGTTAGACTGACCCCAAAGGTCACCCGACTAAGTGAACTTATGATTTAGGCATTGCACTACATTTCAGACTCTATGTAGTTTTGTGTGTGTGTGTGTAGAATTGTGCCCTAGGTGGCTCTTGTGCAAGATGCACTTGATATCGTGAGAAATAACTAGATGTAGAAAATGTAAGTAGATGTGTGCATGGAAAAATTAACTTCCCCTCCTATGAAGTGTATGCAGAAGAATGCAATCCCTTGTCCCTTGAGTGATAGCTAGATGGATGCTTTGATGCTCTTGTAAATGCCTTTGGATGTAACATTAGGTGATAATAGTAGATCCTTAGAGCTTGGTCCTTTATTATGGTTACATAGCTTTGTATTTATATGATTCCCTCATTTGAATTTCGTAATTAACCACTCAAAGGTCGACCCATATAAAACAAGATGCCCAACAACTAGAAAATAACCAAAATATGTGAGCAAGATACAAAGAGGTTAGGGGCATCCAGAGGCAACGAGGGTGCTTGGGTGCTTAGTGTCTAGATTTAGAAAAGATGAAGTATCGAAAGGAAGATTGGGTAGTAGGGTATATAAGACCAAGAAGGAAATAGAAAGAAATCAAGGAGGCCAAAGACAATGGTCAATTAGTACTTTTCTTTCTTAGGAATCATATGAATAGTGGTATGAGATTAGGGGTACCCTATAATATGCCTATGTTGGTTGTTTTTATGATAGATGGCATGCAAATAGGTGTACATTCTGGTTTCCTACTGGTGAGATGACAATGACCCTAGAGGATGTATACATGATATTACGGTTTCCTATTATAGGAGAGAGTACATGTGATGAGTATAGTGGATTCCTAGAGGAAGATGAGGGCAACGAGGTGGTATTTTTATAGAGACACAAATACATAAAGAGAATCATATCAGTTTAGATGTGATATTGAGATCTATTTTTCTACGCGATTACGAAATTTTATTGCAGTGATTATAGCATCATCGGTGGTAGTGGAGGGTGGCGAAGTTGGGATATTATACAAGATGCATGATATTTATCACATGATAAAGGAGCATGGGACTAGGTATGCATGGGCATGGTGTGTATTGGCCCACTTGTATAGAGATTTTTATTAGTTTACTTAGGAGGATCGTGAGAGTGGACTAGGATCCATGAATTATTTGCATGTATGGGCTTATGAGCATATTGCGATATTGAGGCCACTCAGTGGGCCATGAACTGATTAGGCTCAACCCGAGATATTTTTAGTGAGGTGGGTAGGCACCTGTAGTAGGAGGATAGATATGACCACATATAGGTTTATTCTAGATCAGATGGGCCCTTGGGCCATTATATGGATATGTATAAAGACTATGGTGGTTGGTTGGTGGTTAGTGTAGAACTATGGTGCATTTGGTGCACCATGTGGTTAGATGATCGCTTCTAGGTGTGATGATTCGTTCCCGAAGTGAGTGAGTATCGAGAAAGTTTGGCATGCCTCGGGATGTGTCTCGTAGCCATAGATATGGTTGAGATCCACTAGAGCAGCGAGACAACCGAGAGTGACGCATGGCCTGATAGGAGCACAACTAGTGCATTCTTGTCTAGATTAGGAGATGTAGTCTGTAGAGATGATACATGTTGATGCGGGGTGTGGACCTAAAGTGCATGGTGGGAAACACATCGATGGGTGTTTCTATTTCTAGTAGTGGTGGATGTTTGGGTGACCAATAGTTGGAGGAGTATAGAGAGGCACGCCATAGCAGACCGTGATTCGAGCGTAAGTATTGTGTCTTGCAATTTGTGAGTTTTGTTTGGTTATTAGTTATTAAAGGTGTGTAAGCAATGTTGTTTTTTTGTTATTGCAGGTGATGCATATTGGTTACCGATTTTATATTGACGTGGAACGTGCCTCCAGATGTGCTCGTGGGAGGTGGTATGCTAGAGAGATTTGATGCTATTGTGGGTGAGCATGCCCATTTGTTCGAGCTGGTGGGTATAACAGCAACCACATGTACTATGTTATTGAGTGAGATGTGAGGCTCATGTAAAGACTAAGTGAGCTAGAAGGAGGAGGATCCCTAGCTCAGGATGTGTTTGCTAAATATGTTGAGCTATAGGGCTGATTTGCTAGAGTGATGAATGAGATTGTTATATTATAGATTCCATTAAAGAGATACAGAGGCCAAGATCAACAAGGTAGAGTGAGCGATGAAGCCTCTAGTTTTAGAGCTCTTGCGATTATATATAGTTATAGTGAGGATGATGTATGACCAATATGTTGTAGTGATGCATGGGGCTTTCCTCCCAACAATTATATTTTGTAACTTATCATTTTTAATGAGATATGGATATTGACTTGTTTTGATGTGGCATTTATTATTGATGTATGTTGGATACTATGTTATGATAATGATGTGCATATGGTAGTAATCGTGTAATGTGATAGAATGTATGTGCATTGTTAAAATGGATATTTTGATTTAAAATGCATGATGATGTGGAAATAAATAGGTGAGTAATAATTAGAATAGGATTTGTAGTTAAATAAGAATGAAGAGCATAATATGTGATGAATAGAAATAGATGTATGTGATGTAATATAATAGATAATGTGAAAGAGAAATGTTAAGAGAATAGAATAACGATGTGTTGGTATGTGTATGATGAGAGAATTTTTAAAAATAATTGCATGTGATTATGATGAAGAGGGGGAAATGATTTTATATTGTGACAATGAGGTTCATTTATACACAGTTGAAATGGATTTGTCACGTGTTAGGAGATGCTAGAAAAGATATGACATGAAGCACATCGCATGAGTAGTGGAAGGATATCTTCATTGATGTAGTATTCCCACAAAAGTAAAGTGTGAACTATATAGCACGAGAGTGCATCTTAGGGTAATGAGATAGAAAGTATATGTCATCTACCGTGATATTGCAAGGAATAAATGCAACATGTGAAGCGTAAGAATAAGCCCATTGGAATGAAAAAAATAATATAAGGTTTAATGGGAGGAAATGTGGAAGCAAGGGGCTTAGGAAGCCAATGAGTATAGAAATTTGTGAAGAATGAGAGGATGCAACCATATGTGGATTAGATGGAGGATGTGGATGGATAATGACCTTAGGAGGTGGAAAAATGACAACTTTAGATGGAGGTGAAGGAGACAAGTGAACAATGGTGGAAGCACACTTATGTAGAATAGGAGAAAGAGAGTGCTCACAAGAGGGTGAGTGGAAAGAAATGACACATTTGTCTTATAATTGTTGTAAATGATCATGGAGAGCATAATAGTCATTATCACGATGGTCATTAATGCGGTGAAAATTATAGAAAGGATGGTCACATTGACGTTTTAAGAGGTGAGGTGGGTGATGTTGAGTATAAGGTAAACATTGTTGGGGTTAACACAAGTTTGTACAAATTATATATCAGATCTAAGCATACATGCAATAAAAGCATATATTCTACCAAAAGAAATATATAAAACAAGAGATATAAATCAACACCAAATTTAATGTGGTTCACCTAGTGTGGGATACATCCACTAAGAAACAAGCCAATATATTATCCAAAGCTTTCAGAAGATATACAATTGAAGATCTATAATCTTCCACACCTCTCAGATGTACAAGTAATTTCTTTCTCTCAAGCTTCTCCTTCTTCTCCAAGAATTCTCTCTCTCACAATTATTCTCACAATAATCATTAACACACACTTCTAAACCCTAGCTTTCATGCTTATATAGGCATATAAAAACTTAGGGAACTTAGCCATGTAATTACAATCAATAGATATGCTTTAATACTAAAATTAGATCTAATTCTCGAGAGTTAAATAAAACACTCCCGCACAGGTAACCAATCGTTGGTTAGCCCTAACCGATTTGGTTCTTCCTTTCGTGATGTCATTCATAAGCGGCCGATTCGGTTCCTCCATAACTAATGTTAGTTACTGTGTAATCCTACAAGTTTAATATTGCATATTAATATGAAGTAATTGAGATCCTTAACTCAAAAATATCCCACTTGGAGATAAATTATTGTACTATACATGTACGGTGTTATTCTTGTATCCTTTCCTTAGCTTTTTTCTTCCTCTTCAAGTCTCAAAATTGAAGACCAACAGAAGTGGAGTGTAGCTCCAACTTATCTTTTGTTAATGGCTTCATTAGCATATCCACAAGGTTTTCACTCATATGAATCTTCTCCAGTTTAGCTTCCCATCCTCCAATACATGCCGTATGAAGTGATACCTCAATTGAATGTGTTTTGTTCTAGAATGAAACGTTGAGTTATTTGCCAAATGAATTACACTCTGACTGTCACTAAACAATTTACAATCATCTTGATCCTTTCCTAACTCTTCCATGAACCTGCTCATCCATATCATCTCTTTGTTAGCCTCTGTAGCTACAACATACTTTGCCTCTGTAGTAGACAAAGCCACCACATTCTACAATCTCGAAATCCAGCTAACTATCATCCCACCTACTGTGAAAATATATCCAGTAGTTCTTCTTCTACCATGCAAATCTCCATCCATATCCGAATCAACATAGCCACATAAAGAAATATACAAACCTCCATAACATAAATTGCATGCTATATGTCCCTCTCAAATACACGAGAATTAATTTAACTACTTTCCAATGCTCTTTACTTGGATTGGCCATAAATCTACTCACAACTCCCCCGCCTATGCAATTTTGAGTGCAGTACAAACCATAGCATACATGAAACTCCCAACTACTAAAGCATATGGTAATGTTTCATGTATTTGACCTCCTCATGTGATGAAAGACACTAATCTTTTCTCAATTTGAAGTGTCCAGCAATAGGTGTACTCACCGTTTTTGAATCTTGCATGTTAAACCTTTCTAACACCTTATTAATATAAGACTACCGAGACAAATACAATTTCTTGTTCTTCCTGTCTCTTTATATTTGCATGCCAAGGATTCTTTTTGCAACTCCTAAATCCTTCATAGAAAATGTGTGAGATAGTTTTCCCTTAAGCTCACCAATGTCCTACATACTAGATCCTGCAATAAGCATATCATCCACATACAATAACAAAATAATATAGCTCCCATTTTTAAGCTTCTTGAAATAAACAAAATGATTAGATTCACATCTGAAGTAACCATGCTTATGCATGAAACTATCAAAACTCATGTACAATCACCTTGGAGCTTGCTTCCATTTAGACTTTTTTCAAACTCTGCACACTAATTTTTCCTTACCCTTGAGTTCATACCGGTGTGCTGCAAATAAATCTCTTCATCCAAATCACCATGAAGGAAATTCATCTTCACATCAAGTTTCTCTAAATACAAATCATGTACTGCAAAGAAACTCAATACATTACGTATGGAAGTCATTTTAACAACAAGAGAAAATATTTCACTAAAGTCAATACCTATTTTCTATGCAAATCCCTTTACAACAAGCCTTGCCTTGTATCTTTTCTGTCCAACATCTTCTTCCTTGATCTTGTAAACCCACTTGTTCTGTAATTTCCTCTTACATGTTGGCAACCTAAACAAATCCCAAGTCTAGTTTTGTTCCAAGGAGTCCATCTCCTCATCCATGCCATGCTCCTACTGCACATGGGTCTTATCCTACATTGCTTCTTCAAAACTTTTTGGTTCACCATTATTAGTAAATAATAAATAAAATAGAGAAGGTGTAAACCTTTCTAGAGGTTTACTTACCCTTTGTGACCTTATCATAGAATTTTGGGGTATTGGATGATCATTCTAGACCTCCTAAACATTTGTTTCCATTTTGGCAAAGGATGCACAGACACCGGTCACCTGTAATCGACGTTGGTTCTTTTGATTGATGTCAGTTTGGCTCATTTGTAACCGATAGTGGTTCAACTAATTGATTTTGGTCGTGGGTCAACCAACACTAGAATTCTTGTGTAATCCTATAGGTATGAATTTTGAATCCAAGAGTTCATTTTCATTCACAAACTTCTCAACTGGTTCATCATTGGGTACTAAAATTTGATCCCTATACATTCTCTTTGCATTCCATTCAATGTCACGACTCTTAATAATTTTAGAATTCTATAAATCCCAAAAAAGGAATTTGAAGTCACCAGATTCATAACCAATAAAAGTACATATCTTGGATTTTACATCCAACTTTTTCTTATTTTCCTTATCAATATGCACAAAATCTTTTTGAACCAAAAAATTTAAGAAAAGAAAGATGTACCTCTTTTCCAATCCAAGCTTCCTCTGGTATTCCTCCATCTAGTGAACTTGAAGGCCCACGGTTAATCAAATAAACCAGATCAATCAGCTTCTACCAAAAATAGCAAGGGTAATCCAACATGTATCCTCATACTTCTAGTGCATTCCATGATTTTCCTATTCATTCTTTCGTAACACCATTCTCTTAATTTCTAGTATGTGTTCTGGAACCATCCTTTCTCTACGTATTCCATTTACTAAACAATAATCATTGAAATCCTTGCTAAAATATTCACCACCATTTTAGATATAAGAACTTTAACTTTGAATTTGATTCCATATTTTAAAAGTATCAAAAACATCGATTTACGTTTAATACAATAAACCCATACCTTTCTTGTAGCATCATCAATGAAAGTAACATAATACTGGGATCCTCCATGAGAAACTGCCTAGGCTATTCCCCACACATCTAAGTGTACAAGCTCCAATTTCTACTCCTTATTAGTACCCAAACTTTGAGAAATATCATTCTCTTTTGATTTCTAAAGATACAATGCTCATAGAAATCAAGATCTAAATATTTCAAATCTAATAACTTACCCTTAGCCTTTAAGATCTGCATTCCTTTTTTACTCATATAGCCCAACCGATTATGCCACATGCATGCAGCTAAATCTGAAGTAGATAACACATAAACGAAATCAATAACACAGGTAGATAAATATAACATTCCTACCTTCTTACCTCTTGCCACAAAAAATCACCCTTGGTGAATTTCCAAGAGTCTATTGTAAATGTAACCATGTAACTTGACTTTAGCTAGTTGACCTACAAAAATAAGATTCCTCTTGATCTAAAAATCAATTTTAACTAGCAATTATGCACACACTTAACTTTGCTTTGTATTGATTTTTGATATAAAAATTGACTATTATAACCTTTTGTATTTTTAATAAAGGAAATAAAACTGAAAGTACTTGTGTAAAATTAGAAAATACAGAGATGAATCACCAACAAATTGACACAAGAATTGATAACGGAGTTTGGCACTTGTGGCCTACGTCTTTAGGTCCAGTTGAATGGGACCGATCTATTAAAATATTGAAAATAAATCTTTACAAATATTTCTACAAGAATATGATCTTCTCATCATGTTCCTCTGCCAAAAATAATAAGAGTCACTTTTTACATCACCTCAAAATTCCTTCTCTAGCTCAAGTTATGAGCAAAACAATATCACAGTCACCTTCTAATGTCCCTTCATATACAACAAAGCCCCTTTTATACTACTTCATAGCTCCGGGTGTAATGGTTGGGCATATATCCTTTTACCCAAGCAGCCCAAGTTCAAATCCCACTCCTTGTGGGGCACATTTTCTATTGGGATAAGATCCCACATTTGTTGGGCGTGAAAACAAGAAGGCATATATATAGGTGGGTGGTGTATGTATTCATTGGCTTAAGAGCCATCTTATCCCCAAGGATGGGGTGCTCAAAGTGGGTGAATGCGTGGATGTTGGAGAGATAAGGGGTGTGAGTTGGCAAGTATTTATGAATGGGTATTTTAATATATGGAAGTTTGGAAAATATGCAAAAATAATTAGTTGCAATAATTAATTACACTAATTGATTAGTCCCACGTGTATGGTGTATAACACATTATTGATACATATATGTAAGAGCTCTCATAATATGCAATGTGAAGCGAAGGAGGCCAAGACACCCCTCCATAATTGACTATGTCAAACCTAGATTTTGCTTCGTCACCTACATTTTCCATGTGTCACAATCCCATTGATCCACTTGGCGAGTATGCATCCATCCAACTTGCATGCAGTCCCAGATTTTACCAGTTGCCTTAAAATTTCAGTGGGCCATAAATTTTGCAAACGAGCTCTGTTTCTTGCAAAAAATATATTAACGGAATTGTCTAATTTTTCTCTATGCCTTACAACTGACTGCAACTTGTTATGAGAAGATCTTAGATCATTGTTTCTTGGTGAGGATCCTCTGGATCATTCCTCCCCACTGATAAAATTTTGGACCCCAAAATTCAACTTAATTGGTGAATAGGTGAGGGCATTTCTCCCTCACATTTTGATTTACATCCATTTAGCTTTTTCGGATGCATTCCTTTGAACCCAACATGAAGATACTCAATATCACCCATTCACGAAGTTCTGATCTTCCTGTCCAAAATGATGTCTTCCTGCAACTCATCAAGATACTTGGGAGAAAAATCATCAATGGAAGGCATTATGTTATCATCATTATGATCAACAATCATAGGCGGTTCATACAATATTAAATTCTCAACATTTACAACTGAGTAGATTTGCATATAAGGAGGTAAATCCAACCGGAAAGCGTTATTACCATTTTTTTCCAATATTTGGAACGGACCATACCGTATAGGTTTCAATTTTTTACCTTCACCTATCAACCTTTCCTTGTTGATGTGAAGCCATACTGAATCACCAACTTTGAACTTGTGATCAATTCTATGTTTATCATTCTTGGCTTTGTACCTAGCCTAACTTTTCTCCAATTATTCATAGACATATTGATGAACTCGTATTCTCTGCACAAATATTTTAGCCTTGTCAAAATCACTCAAACCATTAACAACAGTTTCATGTCCATAATATACATCTAAAGGAGAATTAGGCTAGATATCCATAACAAGTCTCAAATGGAGACTTTAAAGTAGAAGAATGTAAGGCACAATTATAAGCATGTTGCACATAATATAGATGTTCATCCCATAACTTAGGATGTTTACCACAATAGCCCCTAAGCAAATGTACTACTGTGCGGTTTATAACCTTTGTTTGACCATCGGTCTGTGGATGAAAAAATGCTCTTTTTCAATTTTGTGTCCATTAACCCCATAATTTTGACCTAAATTCCCAAGAAAATATAGAATCCCGATCGGATATAATTGAAGTAGGTAATCCAAAGTGAACCCAAACAAATTGAAAAAAAAAAATTCCTCAGTTATATGTTTAGTACATGGAACCAACACACACATTTTGCTAAATCTTTCCACTACCACATATAACTAATCATTATTTTACAAATATTTGATTTTTTTCTATTTTTAAATTTAGTTATGTATAAGGAGAAGGGTAAATAAAAGAGATCTTGAATGAGAGCCTCATGAGGAGGTGAATCAAATCCTAAAGAAAAGGAAGGCTCGGACCTCAACTATGCCAAATAATGATACTCTCGTGCAAGTGGTTTAGAAGAGATAATACAAGTCATAAAAGTAATAAGAGGATAAATATGTGGGATAGATCCATACTAAGTAGTGTGTGGTAGAAAATACCTACAAGGAGTGGAAGAGTTAGATAGAATAGGGATAATGTGTGCACTAAAAGACCTACGAGGAACCTTAGGAGGGTAGTAGCCACTCACTGAGATAACATGAGCGCTAGAAGACATATGAGGAATATTAAGAGGGAAAGAGCTAATCGAGATAACATGTGAAGTAAAATTCCTATCTAGAGACCTAAGAGTAAGAGTAGAAAATATAGAAGGGTGACTAACAACCTAGGAAGAGGATCACGAAAGGGAATACCCCAAATTATGAAAATTTTCTTGTTGGTTAATAAACTTGACACATTGGTGTAAGATAGATGGAATAACCCTAAGAGAACATAACCAATGAATAAATAAACACATGTCATCCTTGAGATAAGAGTAGAGGACACTAGAAATGGGACTGTTTCATAAGAAAGTTAGCATTAATAGGTAGAATAATATGTCCCAAGTCGATTAGAATTGTGTGTGATTTTTTTAGTATAACCAAGGGAAAAAGTATCTATGAAAGTACATAAATTATTCTTGTTATGTAGATCAACAAAAAAATTGTGTATAGGTACTTGTTTAAGATATTTATGAATATACAAAGTATTTGAGACAAGAGTGTCATCCATATAAGATTCATCAAAATTAATAATCGATGGAGAAGGTGGCATATGAATGATAGTACCAATCATTGCATCCAATGGGTGATCATAAGAAGGTGAAGGTGGTACCACATGATGAGCATTGTGCACTTCTAAAGTATATTTATCAGTGTTATGATTAGGAAGTGGATCATTAATTTTTTTAGCTTTGCATTATTATTAGTTAGGTTAGAGGATTCAATGGCTCATCCCATTCAATTACATTTGTATCAATAAGATCATGTATAACATGACAACTTGATACATTGATTAGTGAGGTAACCAATACATTTATGATAGTCATAATAAGAATTAAAATCAAAATTATTACCATGAGGCTTACTCATATCAACCTCAAGTGGTGGATGTAGACACCTAATTCCGACCACACAATTTTAATACTAAAATTGCACTAATTATCTTCTTTCCCGTCATTTCATTATAATTAGTGATTTTTCACTAATTAGCTAATATTCCCCATATTCTCAGTCAATTAACAACATTTTGTTAATTAAATACATTTTCCTTTATCTTGGATGTCAATTAACATCACTTCGTTAGTTAAAATCCTATTTTAATTAATTAATTAACCATTATTAATTATTACCCTTCCACAATCTTGTATTTAATTAATAAACCCTCTTATTAGTTAAATCCCCCTCTTAAACCCTTCAAATTCTATTAATTTCCCTCCAAATAATCTCCAAATAGCTTCTATAAGCTAAACTTGGCCTATTAATCAATCCCAATTGATTAATTAACCTTCCCAAACTCCCATGAGTTACTAATATCTAATTAATCTCTTCTAATCATGTTTATCCTTTTCTAATTCTACATTCACTTTATCCCACATTCACTAGGTTGCAAGCTTCTCCCAAATTGGAAAGCTATATAAGAAACCTAGTACACCTTGTCACACCTTACACCTTGTCCTTGTAAGACATCACATATCTCAAGAGAGCATTTCCCTCACAAGAAAGATTGCATAAATTGAGAAACCTCTTTTTGCTAAAGTTAGTAGGAGAAGAGTCAAAAATGGAACTTAAGCCATATTGATGAGATCTCTTCCACTTTAGTAAAAACCTTTTGATTTCATGTAAATTACATTTGGTTCACATTAAGGAAGTATATACACATTGGAGCACATCCAAACAAAAAGGGAGGTTTGCATTTAGTGTAGATTTACATTTTGTGCAATTTAATTAAGCTTTTCCTTTTTAGCTCAATCTTGATGTATTTGTTTAAATGAACTAGGTTAAGGTTTTACTTGGTGTTAAATCCCTTTCATTAGCTTAGTTTACTTTCACATGTATACATATGACATGCTTGGTGGGACACCCTTTTGTCTCATGCACATTTCCTTTCTTTTTTTCTTAGTTTAGCTTCATTTCCCACTTTCATGCAAGTTCTTTCAATTTGTTGAAATTTCTATGTTTTTGTGCATGTATGTTGGTATTTGGTAGTGTTGAGTCTTCTTTGCAAGTATAAAGGAGGTGAAGTGCTGTCAAAATTGAATCTTGATGAGAAAAATTCAAGATTTTTCTATTTTTTTGGGTGTGTTTTGACATTTTTGTGTAGTTATAGGTTAAGTGCATTTTTTTATTCTTTGTAAATGTGTCTTCATGCTTAGAATCGTGCTACCATGATGGTAGATTCATTTCCATCATTTTATTTGTGCTATCGTGTTAGAACTTGTGATTCTATATTAGTAGCTATTTTTTCATCTTATCTATGCTATCGTGTTGGAACCTCTGTCTCTGTGTTAGTAGATGTGTTTCCATCATCTTATCTGCTACTACCATACTAGAAACCTCGCATATTTGTGGTAGTAGTTGTGTTTCTATTATCTTATCTACACTACCATTTTGGAATATATGTCTCCATATTAGTAGCTAGGTGTTTCATTTTACTTGTGTATCCGTTATCAAAACTACGTCTACGTGACTTTAAGTGTGTTTGCATGACTTTAAGTGTGTTTTAATGACTTTAAGTGCATTTGTGTGACTTTAAGTGCATATGTGTGACTTAATGTGTGTTTGCATGACGTTAAGTGCATTTATGTGACTTTAAGTGCACTTTTGTGACTTTAAGTGTGTTTATGTGACTTTGAGTATGTTTTTGTGACTGTGCATGCATTTTTGTGACTTTAAGTGTGTTTTATGACTTTGCATGTGTCTGTTGACCTATCTTACGGAGAGTAGTAAATTTTAATCCCTAACTCAAAACGACTCCATTTTTTTATGATGAAAAGGTCTCGATATGAACTATGCAATGAACATGTAAATTTGAGATTCTAATTTGTAGAAATTTAGGTTTTCTTTCTTCTAAAACTTGTTATTTTCTTTACACTTTAGATTCATTTTTTGCTCCAAACTACTAAATCTTGTGTGTGGGTTGCCATATTTTCTTGCCAAAGACAAATTTCTCAAACAAACTAAATAAACAAATAACTAATTTGTGTGAACATTATTTTTTGTTATCTTACTTTGCAATTTACTTAATTTTTCTTACAAAATCATAATTTCCCTTCGTGATTGGCATAACATTATTGGATAAATCTTGTTGCTAAACATGTCGGTTTTCTTGGTTAGAGATGTTAGATTAATTTTTCCTTAACACAACTAGGTTGCCTTGAAAAAAGCTATATGTCGATTGATAATTGCCTTAACCACTTTCAAGGGTGTTTTTTCCCCTTTAACATCTTTTTTTCTTGATTGTACCTCATCTTAACTACATATACAATTTTCATGCACTAAAAGGTGATCTTGGAAATGAATTTGATATTTTTTCTAGTTAGTAGGGTTTGGTGGTTAGAACGTATTTACCTAATCATTCGGAAAAATCCCAGGTGCACTCGTGGGCTATAAAAATTTGTGGGAAGATCAATCGGTTTGGCTAATTTGGGGTTCACTTTTACATGGCTCCTATGAAGTGAGGGGTGTAGTTACCTCCAATAACCAAGCCCTAGAATGGATCTCACAAGAATTATTGTCGGAATTAAGACCAAGCTCTAATGAAATGGCTAGAGTGAAGGGGCAGGGGTATTTGACCCTTTAAACCATGTCTTAGACAACCTTTCCTAATTTCATGGACTTGTGCCTCATGTACCGAAATGTATATCGAGGATGCCTTATCAACTTGTTTATCCTAGCTAGATGGAAAAATCTTAGGGAATAGGTTGTGATTTCTTGCTTTCTCCCAAAATTTGTGTGTAAAAATTTAAACCAAAGAGTGGTCCTTAGTTCAAAATCCTTGATTTACAAAAACTCATGTGGCGAGACTTTTATCAAGGCTAGGGACCTAATTTTGACAAGAGAATAAGGTGATGCTTTGGCCAAGTTATACCAAATGTGTTTTTCCATATCAAAACTTTTACGCATCAAAAACTTGTGGGGCGAGACTTTAACCAAGCTAAGGACCTAATTATGACAAGAGAAGAGGGTGATGCTTTGGCCAAGTTAAATCAAATGTGTTTTTTCTAAATTCATAGACTTAGTCCATATTTTTGACTTCACATATTAAAACAACAAAGCATGTTACTCTACCAATTTCAAAATTTGTTTGTATACACCAAAAATTTACAAAGAAAAACTTTGTCTAAGTTAAAACGAGTCTAAAATAAGGTGAAACTCTGTCCGAGTTGCATCGCGTATCTTTCATCACAAATCATACTTCTCTCACAATTTTGGCTTCATTTATCAAAGAGAACAACCTAAAACTCTACCAAAATTTCATCAACCATTTTGACACTCACACTTGAAACTTGTTTTCAAAACTTTCTTGATTATTAAAATTACATTGTTATGTTGTAGATTTTTCCTAGTTGCCTTAGAAAAATTTAAACATCCAAATCTAGGAAAAAAACCATTCACACCGTTATGCTACAGAAATTTTGTAGTTTTCCTTAGCAAAATTTACAACATCAAATTGTGGAAATAACCATTTGTAGATGCCAAAATTTCTTATATTTCCTTGGTAATGCCTCATCAAACATATTAAAAAATATTCATTTTTGAGTCATTATGATGTCTGTTTTCCTTAGATTCCCTTTGGAAACTCACATAAGCATCCAAATATTCATAAAATGTTTATTTTACAGCCATTATGCTACTTGAATTGACCTAGAACTTCCTTTAATATGAAACAATTAAATCAAACAATCTAGGTCAAGGTATTCAAATCAAATGATGTCATCCATGACTAGATATTTGATGGTTCCTCACGTCAATGACAATAGGAAACCCATTCTACCTCTCACTTTCCAACCTTCATCTCCTAATCAATCCCATCCACAAATCAATTCTCCTTATACCTTTGGGTCCCACCCAATCAAATTTATCCTAAAGAATAATCAGTCACCCAACCTATGTCATCCACAAGAACCCTTCTTCTATCCACACTAAACCATCTTCTAAGCAAGCCAATACCAACCTATCACAAATCCAAATCTAATTCAACTCTCGAGACATCCCAATCCAAATCAAGTTCGTCCCTTGATTCATCTTCATCTCCCAATCCAAATCCAATCTCTCTTTGGCCCTCAATCCATTTCAACCATGCCTTATTCTATCCTCAAAAATCCTCTAAAAACCAATATTTGTGTCCACATCAAACAATTGACAAGCAAAAATGTGCCAAGATATATTTTCAACACACTATCAAGTTCCTTTGTGGAAATAACAAGGTCAAAACCACCTAATCACATTGTATCCACCATAAAATAACTTATCAATCCCAAACTCTCTATCATCGACCAACAATGACCTCATCATATCCTCCTATTCTCACATTTCCCATTACATGAAAAAATGAATAGGTATATCCTTTATTCCTCTCCTATATTCTCATCACCCAATCATCACTTACATATCACATCCCCTAAATTGCAATCAATCGTTGGGCCACCTCCTTCTATCCCATTACCATCTCATCCTTGGGTGACCTCTTATTATCCCATTATCATCAATTCTTGGGCCACCTCATACTATCCCATTTCCAACAATCCTTATATCATATCTTATCTACCATTCATATAATCCATTTGTTAAAAACTTTGGTAAGCCCACCACCATCCCTAACAATCCTCTCATTAATCTCAAACATCCACTTTCTTCCCTCATTTCTTAGGATTAGTGGAATCACACATTATCTTATGTGAATCACAAAAATATCTTCATCAAACTAAAATAAAAAATACAAGAAACTACAAAGATTAAAACAAATCCAACAACCAAAAAATCCAAAATGCAAACGCAATTCAAAAGTCAACAAAAATACAAATGCTAAGTATGACGAAAAGTGTAAAAATATATGGATAGGGAATTTGAGCTCCCACATACAAAATCCATGTTGTAAGATAAGTATCAATCACTTATTGAGTATGATCTCACCATGATCATCAAGATTAAAGACAATATTACTCTTGATAAGTAAAAGCTCTTAGTCTCCCTCATCAAATAAATCGTAAGCATTGTTGTTCGGTCCATCACATGCATTGACATTGTTGGTCCCAAAATCCCAATCCATCATATTATATTCTTCCTACCCTATCACGGATATTTTTCATCCATCCCATTTCATCCATTTTCATCATCTCCCTTTAAGGTTTTCCCTTCCCAAAACTACCAAAAATCTAGAGAAAACATAAAACATTACAAAAACCAAAAGTACAAGAATTGGACATCACAATATTGGTATTACATAAACATGTATGTTATTTCCTTTCTTCATATCCTTTGAAAATCACCCATCATTTTCATCCCTTTCATGAGCTTTTGGTTATCTATGCACATTCATTATGTGGAATTTATCTCCATTATATTCATTTGACCTTGGTCTTGCATTATCTTGGTAAATTAAAGAATGACTGACATCTTAGAGATCATGTCACTATCATAAATTTAATAAAATTCTTGCGAACACCTTTGGGCGTATCTGTTGACACTAGCCAATGTCATCATCGCAATCACTTTGACATCATTCCATCAAGATATTAGTGGTTCTTAACCCATTATCAACACAATCAAGAGTGCTGAAATAATTTTAAGAAAAGATTAAAATTTAAAAAAAAAACAAAGCTATATATATATATATAGGGGTATTCCAATATCTCTATCATGGCTATGGATGTCTGGCTGGCACTAGATCAATGTTGTGAATAGAATCAAATACATCTCTATCAGAGCTATGGACACATGGCTGACAAAGGAGAAATATATAGATCTTCTTCCACCCTCCATTCACCAATAAACTATCAAAATCAATCATTAGTACACATTGGATAGTTTTTCTTCATTTATTGCATATCAAATATTCACTTGAAGAGGCAATTAATTTTCACATGTGCACATTGGATCTCAATGAGAAACAAGACTAGTATGTTACCAAGTGTTGTATGGACCTTGTTCAAACTCTTGCTTTAGTCCATATTTTTCCTCACAATTTATGCCTTTGTTTCATCACTTTTTCACCACAAATCTTTTGGTTACATTTTCCATATCCATCCATAGCATTCACATTGTTCTTCTTCTTCATTCAAAACATCCATGTGCATAAATTGCCTTCTTACAATGTTTGAGGGAAAACTTTTCCCCTTTTAATGAACAAATATTGTACCTCTTTCTATCATTTGTTTATTAGCCATATTTTTGGTGTCACACATTATGTTGAGGAACCCTACTACTAAAATCAACATGTCATTGAAACCACATGATTGTGGCACTTTGGGAAGGTCCTTTGGTGAATACCAATTTTTAGCACCATAGGAGAAATTTTGTTGTTCACACGAACCTAACACTTGGGGGCATGATCACTCCTTCCTAGCTTTTCATTGGCTTGCATCCGTAATCTTGTTGAACTTATCACTCTTGGCCTTGATCTAGCTTGTCCTATTCTTGTATATATGTGTGGAATTTTCCCTTGTATATTCTCATCTCTTGTTGGGGGAATCTTGGCATTTTGTTCTCCTGTACATAGTTTTGAAAAACCTAGAAAATCCTAAACATTCAAAATCTTAAAAAATCTAAAACATTCAAAATATTAGAAAATCCAAAACATTCAAACATTTAAAAACTCCTAAACATTCAAAAATATGAAAAAAAAATAGTGAAAAACTCAAAAAAAACACTAAACATTAGAAATTATACCATAAAACATCCTACTTCAAAGATGCTTTCTAATTCTATTACAAGACATGTGGATCATCATGTGATCTTATTTAATCAACAAATCTTATTTTTTTAATATGTTTGTCTTCTTGGGCATATATTGTTGCTCGAGGTAGTTTCATAGTGCATGTTTGATTTTCTTGGGACTTATATGTCCTCCATCCAATCCCTTGTATGTATCCTTGCTTAGGGCATCATCTTAACCCTTTTATAACTCAAACATTTGGGTATTGAAGTTGAATAACAAAAACATTAGTACAATTGTCTTGAGCATTCTTTGTTTGAGTGTGTTTGATTGTGTTTGTTTCTTTTTGTTTGTTTACTTTCTTGTATTGCATTGCTTATGTATTTTGCTTTGAGTCAATTCTTTAGCATTGCAAAAAAATTGGTATTATGGATTTTCATGTCATTTTACCTTTTTTTTGTATGCTTACATCAAATAAAAAGGTACTTCCAAGCCATGATGGTACACAAGTTATGCTACGATCTTCCCATCCCTCATCATATCCAATCCATCATCTATCTTGCTTCCCATTCTAACTAACATTCCCTCTAAATAACCTTTTCCATTTCTTTTAACCCACCGAGACAAAGTTATAAAAATTACTTTTTTTACCCCTCCCTTTGTACTTATAACCCTCTTTGTGATGGTTTTGACTGTTGCGATGGCCTACTAGCCGTCGCGATGGGATTTTCTTCCATTGTAATAATTTTTTCTTCTTTGACTGTCAATTGACCTCTTCTATCACCCCATCGGTGCTTGAGAAGGCATTGTCCATCCTACTAATTTTTATTTTACCTATACAAATTAAAATTCTCTATTATCTTTAAAATGGCATCGCTTATGCTACACCACATCAAAGAGGGGAAAATGTAGACACCTAATTTCAACCACACAATTTTGATAGTAAAATTGCACTAATTTTCTTATTTCTCATCATTTTATCATAATTAGTGATTTTATACTAATTAGATAATATTCCTCATCTTCTCGGTCAATTAACAACATTTTGTTAATTAACTAGTTTTGTCCCTCATCTTAGATGCCAATTAACGTCGCTTCATTAGTTAAAATCATCTTTTAATTAATTAATTAACCATTATTAATTAATTACCCTTCCACAATCTTGTATTTAATTAATAAACCCTCTTATTAGTTAAATCCCCTCTCAAACCCTTCAAATTCTACTAATTTCCCTCCAAATCATCTCCAAATAGCATCTATAAGCTAAGATTGGCCCAATTATCCTAATTGATTAATTAACCTTCCCAAACTCAGCGAGTTACTAATATCTAATTAATCTCTTCTAATCATGCTTATCCTTTTCTAATTCTACATTCACTTTATCCCACATTCACTAGGTTACAAGCTTCTCCCAAATTGGAAAGCTATATAAGAAACCTAGTACACCTTGTCACACCTTACACCTTATCCTTATAAGACATCACATATATCAAGAGAGACATTCACTCACAAGAAAGCTTGCATAAATTGAAAAACCTCTTTGCTAAATTTAGTAGGAGAAGAGTCAAAAATGTAACTTTAGCCACATTTATGAGATCTCTTACACTTTAGTAAAAACCATTTGATTGTACATAACTTGCATTCGGTTCACATCAAGGAAGTATCTACATATCGAAGCACATCCAAACAAAAAAAGGGAGGTTTGAATTTAGTGTAGATTTACATTTTGTGCAATTTAATTAAGGTTTTCCTTTTTATATCAATATTGATGTATTTGTTTAAATGAAATAAGTTAGGGTTTTACTTGGTGTTAAATCCCTTTCATCAGCTTAGTTTACTTTCACATGTATACAATGGAGGGGGAGACACAATTTTGCACTCAAGTAATTGTTTAAGCATAATATGTAGAGAATAAGGTAAATGACTATATTGCCTTCACGTAGTTTATAAATACAACTTAGTAGGTTGAGCTACAACATTAACGATGTCTTTAATAGTGGCCTCATTTTCATTATTCATGCCTTTCATGTATATTTTCTTAGAAATTTGACATTATATGTAGCGGTAGTACTAAAAACATACTTGATCTTATTCATATGTAGTAACTTGGCTTCACATTATTTCAATATATGACATAGATGATCAAATGAGTGAAAATTATCAAATATAACCAATTCTTGTAAAGGAGAAATCAATATTTTTGTAAAGAGATCGTGAATCTCACTATTAGTCGAATATTAATCATTTTAGTAATAATAATCTTGTATTATAAAACATAATCAATGATGTGCTCATTAGACCCTTGTCATATTTTAAACATTTGAGAATAAGAAAATTTTCCCCAATATTGATAAATATTTAAGCAAGAAATTAATTTGACAAAGTGGTAATGGGCCATATAGAATGCGTGGAGTGATCATGGAACCATTGTAAAGAAAATTCCTCAAGACTTCTAGGGAAGATCTTGGTAAGTAAAGTATTGCTAGATGGATAGTCAAAGCAAGCAATGTGGAATGATAAAAGGTGTTTTGCAGGATCCACTTGCCATCATTACTTTGAATCGTAGGAGAAAAGAAACTAAGATGAAAATGATAAGAAGCCACTTTGGGTGTAATTAGTTTATAGAGTAGTTGATTAAAATCCATAACACGAGAAGAAGTAAATGTACCTTGTTGTAATTAGAATATTTTATCTTGTATAAGGTTTTCAATAGATGTGTGCTAGGAGAAGAAGTATGTGAACCATTTTGATTGCATGTAGGAATACAAATAGTCATAGGAATGGACATAGAGACACTATGTGTTGGAATATTAGGTTCCCCCATTGATGTAGGCACTATAGTTTTAGGAGTAATAGATGTATCTATATTAGATAGTGAATAATGCTTAAGTTGATCTTGAGAAACATATAGAAGAATATCAATATTAGTGGGATTCACTTTTAAGAAATGTGAAATAGGTTGTGACTCATCCTTGAGAAGGTCGTTGGAATGATTGTGAGAGTCAAGTATGAGATCCTTCACCTTATACAAGCTTGGTGATAATATTGAAAATGGAATTAGTAAAGATGTTAGATGTAGAATAGGAGCTAGTAGTAGGGACCATACTGTCACGTTGTGGAACAACATAAGGAGAATTAACATAAGGGTCCCCTTTTTTATAAAAAAAACATGAGCATAGACCTAGATAAATGGATAATATCTCATACTAGGGTAAGAATGAGAGCCCTTAGGCTTAAGGTATAGATTATAAAAGAGTTGAGGGTTGATCATGATGATGTAAAATAGAAAGACAACACCAAGATTGAAGAAAATGATCATAAAGAAGGGAAACCTAGGGAAATTAGGGGTTTAACAATATATATCATATTCAAGAGTCAAGTTGATCAAATTTTTACACCTTAATTACATTAATAATGCAATGGATGCACCAAAGAGGATGTAAGGTTTGTTATAGGGGTAATTATGATAAATGAACTTCCATTATTAATCATTCAATATCATAGCAACACATTAATACTTGCAACTACTGAAAATGATATGCTATAAGCTCAAAAACACAAGAAGAGAGATGTAATTAGTTGTACATAGTGACATAGGAGAGATATGGGTGCAAAAACTAGAGAATCTAGGAGAAATTAACCTAAAGATGTTTCCTTATTGATACTCTAGTTAAAAATGCTTAATATGAAACCATACGTTTTTCCAAAAACGCCTATGTGGTCTTGACCCTATTATATGGTTTTAAACCTTCTCAAAATGTCAATCTGTAACTTCTTGTTCCCTTCACTTTCCTTGAAATATATGTCACTATCAAACTCTAAATGTCACATAGTTGTGAAACCATCCAAATAATCTAAATCAAATTCAAACCCTAACCATGGGTGGAAGACCCTACAAAAGGTTAGTATTTAGGTTAAATTACTATTGGAGCTCAAATTTGCACCCGATCTGAATCATTGAAAATTCAAAATTTTGAGGCAACATGGGACTATCTCTAAGTGTGGGACTTACGAACTCAAACAAACCTTCGAAGAATTCTCGACTTCCTCTATTACGTGGGTTAGGAGAATATGTGGAACACAACCTACTCTAATGCTAAAACTACTCCTATAGCTAACCTACACTAATATTCCTAAGGGACTAGAGAGAGGGAGATGCAATAAATAACAAAATAAGCTAAAAGAGGCAGTGATAGAACCAAATAAAGGTGGAACTCCTTTGATTCCAAATTACACAAATGTAAGGTTGCAAGGTTTGGATTGTGAAGACATACATAGTTCCAATGCAAATATGTAAAAGAATACAAAAACATGTAAGAGGGCAGAGATATTCACACCTAACATAGAGTATTTGAAAGAAATAGGGAAACCACACTTACATTAATTGATCCTTTATAACTTAAAAATGGAGTTAAGGTAAGAAAATATCCATTCACGAGTTATAGAGGTCAGAAACACAATTTTTTTGATTTTTATAGAGAAGATCTAGAAAATTAATAAGGAAGTAAAGGGAGAAGAACCCTTAAAAAGTGAGCAAGAACTTGCATTTATTCAATTTTTGGAAAGGAGAGAGAAGGTGGAGAAAGGAGAAAGGACCGTAAAGTTGGAATTTATCCCCTTGAGAACATGATGAATAAGCATGGGTGTCATGATTCTTGCATAATTTTCTTGTAAAGTACAGGCATGGATGTCCTCGGATGAAAGCAAACAACCACAACACAACCCCTTGAGTCCTGTCACATGCCATACTTTATTATATTTATGTGGTTGGGGTGGTTGGCTCTTTGGTTTAGAGCTCAGTGCGGCTTTGAGATCTTCCACAATTATTAATTTTGTTAAGACCTCCGCGGCATTTCAATTGTGCTTAAAATATGTGGCAAACTACCACATTTTCATGGATCTCATCGTGGTTTCGCATTTATTTTCTATTGCACCACTAGACTAGGTTAAACACGACATAGTCGGGCATGTTGACAATTGACTCAACAAAGGTCTAGATGCTCATTCAAAGCACACATAGCTCTACTATGTCCCCTGTTTGTGTTGGCTATCAATATTTGGTTCATGTAATCATGTTTATTACAACATATAAACATACCACATGAAGAATATACACTCAAAAATCCATAACATGTGTACATATAATTTCACATTACACAATCAAGAGAGAGATGAATACTCATTATAAATCATAATGCTCATACAAAATACACCAAATAGTAGCATAGCTTCATGACAAGCCAAGAAAATGCATTATCTACTTAGACACACTCTAGAAGCTTCACACATACTTAGACGTAGAAAAAAACAACATACATGACTAACTCGATTACATACTAATCCCCGATATGGATATTTATAAGTGTATTTATAGAGTGGAAACTTCCCTTCATTGATTGATCATTATGTAATCTAAATGATTTAATATAAATTGAATTAAATCTTAATTTTAGAGTATCTATTGTAACAAATGATATTCGGGTGACAAACTCAAGCAACAAGCATTTAATAATGTAAGACCCTAAGAAAATGAGAGAGGGATGAGCACTTAGCTGACTTTGATCGATCTAGAAGTGATTAGGAATGTGTATATATTAGAATAGGTTGGGAAAATTTCCTAATGGCTCGATGAATATTCATAAGTACCAAAACATATAGGACATAAGTTCCCACAAGAGGACATGAGCATCCCAAGAGCTAGTGATTGATTTGGGCACTAGTGTTTGCTTAGATGCCCAGGTTCTAATTTTTCTAGGTCGGAAGGTCTTCACTCCAATATTCACTTTGTCACTCCAAATTTTCTATTAGGGTTACGATCACACCTATAACCTACAAAAAAATGTCTACATGCACATATATACAAACCACATCAAATATAATTAAAAATATGTAGAATGTGGAGTCAAACTGACCCCGACAATCACTCAAAGAGTGATCTTACGACTGAGCATTACACTACATCTCAGAATCCATATAATTCTTTGTGTTTGTGTGCATTTGTTCTATGCCCTAGGTTACCCTTGTGTAAGTTGGATGATGATGTCATGCTAGATGTATATTGTATCGAGTATGTAAAATGTGTGTGATGGAATAGAATGAACTCCTCCTATGTTGTGTATGTAGATCAATGCAGCCCTTATCCCTTGTATGAATGTGCTAGATGTATGCTTTGTAGTGCTCTTGTGCCTTTGTGCAAGATTAGGTGATGATAGATAATGCTCATAGATTGCCATTAATTTATAAGTAACTATATGTATATGTGTGTGTGTGTGTGTGTGTGTGTGTGTGATTCCCTTATTTGAATTTTGTAATTGAAAAGTGAAAGGATAACCCAAATTTTTAAAAGGTGACCGAAAGATGAAAAGGACCTATTTTCCAAATGGCTCCCTAGTTATTTAGAAACTTACATTTACATTCGACTCTAAGGTTCAACATTGCAAAGCTATGCACCCTTTGGTTGCTTGTTTGGCACAATAATTCTTTGATGTACTTTCCTCGCACACCATCATGCGCTCTTCTTTGGCATTGCACCTTTCACTTTCCTTGTTCCCCTTCCTCTATCTTCCCCATTTCCTCTTATGTGCACTCTCTCGTGCACTCACCTTCCTCCTAGCACGCCTTATACTTCTAAAATAATTAAGTCCCTGGTATTCTTGTGTGCCCCTTTCTCACCGCCATGCATCACCTTCTAGATATAAAAATCCCTTCCCATACTTTCTGGTAAGTATTCCTCCATTTTATGTTGCATGCATTACTTTAGCATGCCCTCCCTCTTCTTTCCTTCCATTCCTCTCTCTCTTTTGCGTGCCTTCATGCCTTCTTCCACGCTAGTTACTATTCCACGTGGTTTATGTCGACATTGAATGAGCTACATGTAACCAATCAAAGTACACTAGCATGGCACCGAATCCTTGTGACCAATTGAAGCATGACACATGGCATAAAATGAGAGGACAAATGATGACATGGATTATACTCTAGATCATTCAAATTCAAATTTTAGCGGGATTAGGTAGGTGAGAAACTAGAAAACATTACTCATGCCATTAATACAAGATCGATCACTCCAACCACTAGATTTGATTCAGATCTCGCCTGCGTTCCTTCTCCTACATGAAAAATAGACATGGGAAAGCACATTTGATAGATTTGCAGGTGGATTTTCAGGAATTCATTACTTTTTGTTGGTGGTTGAGTTTTCAAATTGGATTTCCCTCCTTCTCTCCCCTTCTCTCATTGATTCATCTATAAATGTAAGAGAATTTCTCATTGTAAAGGGTTGGACTCTTTCAGTTTTTATAGGTATTGCCTTGCATTTTGAGTTGTAGACCTTTAGATCTAGTCTTTGCATGTGGATATTGGCCTCATATGCCATTGTAATAGATTGTGCATCTCTAGAAGTAATAAAAACATTTTTTTGTGGCTATTTTATGCCTTAACATGTTTTTATTCTTCTTTCTTTCCTTTCCTTTACGTTGTGTGCTTGTTGTGCTCTCACATCCCTTGCATATCCTTTTCTAGTTGTGCTCCATGAAAATGATTGTGTAACTATGTTTTGATATGTGCTACATGTGTATAGCTTTACTATGTGCATTTTTCTTTATTTAATCTTTAATTTGATCGTGTTCATCCCCCTTTCTTTTTGGTGTTATCACCTCCCTTAGATTATTTTTCCATTTTTGCATATCCTTCTATCCTTGGTCCCTTGGCATGTTTAGCTTAGGATTTCCATTTCAGCATTAGGAGTAGTAGTAGCAGTAGAAATAGGTAGAGGAACCAGCCTTCTCCGAAGGTCTGTCTCAAGCACGCAAGGTCCCACAACTTAGAGACAAGATTGCGATTGTTACCTCAATGACTCAGTTCAACGTGATCTAAGACGGGTGCAAGTTTGAGCTCTAACAAGACACAAAAGAGTAAGATTAAGGAAGACAGGGGACAAGGGCACACCAAAGGGACAAGAGCGTTTGGTATTTGGGTTATTCAGTCCTACTGAGTGCTTTAGTGTCACGAGGCCATAAAAATAAATCAATTAAGTCCTAATAGAGTGTAAGATGTGTAAAGCCAAAATGATGCTCAGAAACAATAAAGTGCAAGAGCTAAAGCTACTAAAAGACCAAAAGGAATTATTAACTACTAGTTTTATTACTTAGTAATCATGTATATATTGGTATAATTTAGGACCTAGAAATGTACCCAAGTGCATAGATTTTGTGTCTATCTTTTCCCCACTTTATGATGTTGATTGAATACATGATAGAATAAAGTAGATATCGATATCTACCTTGTAAACCGAAGAGAAGTGTATTCGATAACACATCGAGTAGACAAGTAGCCATGTCAAGCATGAAGTTATTGTCATGTGAAGCATGGTAACTAGGAAAGGGAGGTAGACTCAGGGGTAAAGTGTATGTGTAGTAGTTAGGATTCTCATGGATTCACTCAAAGGAAAACCGCTTGGTGGTACATAATCTTGAGAATCGCATCTATTTCCACCTAGGATGAGCTTGTAAGGACTCTTTGTAACTATTTTGAAGATGATCAAATCACTTGTCTTTGGTGGAGTAGCTGATGACAACAAAAAGAGCACCCACTGAGCAGATGACTGATTTTAATATTAGATTCCAGAAGACTTGGGATAAAATCCTCAAGTGGTAAGGCCTACAACCCAACATGATTTCCTATATTATCTTAGGGATTTAAATAGTGAAATATTAATCATGATTCAATCCATGGGTGGTAGAACCTTACCTATTACTTATAATATTGCAATAAGGGCAAAGAATAGTCTCATTCAGGTGGGAAAGTTAGCTCTTAGACCACCCGCACCCTTATTCCTAGAAATGTCTCACACAACCCAACCTTCAATTTCCCTTACTATTGAGTAGATCACTTAACCCGATGCATCCATGCCCTACTCTCCCATGTAACAATAAGAAGATGAAGAAATGAAATCCTTGATTAGGAAATTATCCAATAAAGTCATATCTTTAGAAAAATAGTAGACACAAGCCTTCGAAATAGTTATAATCAAGGGTATAATAAGATCCATCATCCCTTTAGAAATCAATATGCAAATAAGAGATATGGGAAGAACCAACAAAATGATAGATGACATGCCAATGTGCACCTTCCCTTTGCAAGTCGTTACTCTGTGCAACCTCTTCCAAAGACCCAACGTAAGTCAAGTGCTAGTCGTCTGAGAACAATATGACACAAGATTCAAAATGGTGCTTCCTTACAATATTCCTCATAGTCAAAATCATTGCACCAATGTTGTGCATGTGAAGGATTACATGATTCATTCTCCTTCTAATTACGAACCTTCCACAAGTGCAAGTGAGCCTGAAAATTAAGAAAATAAAAAGTCTCTTAGGCCAACCTTATGTTATTTGACACCGAAGACTTCTATGAAATTAATCAATCCATAGATGACACAAATAGACCACGTGCCCAGTTCTTTGGTAACAAAAGGTACAAGAAAAGAATGCTTGATTTGGGTGTGCAACCTTCGGCTCCTATCACAAAGGTCAATCTTTAAAAGCACAAGGATACGTCTCATCAACCCAAAAGTCATAGCACACAAGTTACTACATGTGAGGTTCCATGCAACCCTCCTATAGAAGTGGCATGCACCCCTCCTTTGGTAGGATAAACCCCTACTCTAGCTAAGGCACCCGCCTCTGCATCTCGAACAAGAAAGAAAATATGTTGATATGCCTCAAATGCACAAATCAATGGGCCTCCCATTTAACATTGTGGACCAGATGAAGAAGAAAAATGTAAATTTCACAATGTGGGATGCCCTAGCTATTCCATCTCAACACGACGTGTTGTCCACAAAGTTCCCTGCTGCCATCAATATCTATCAAACAAAGGAGAAACAAACAAGTAAGATTGTTAAAATCCCACCATTATACATGTCCTTGATTATAGGGAAACACCTTGTCCATAATTGTATGATTGACTTAGGTGCTAGTACTTCTGCCATGCCCAAGAAAATTTCCAATGTATTAGGTTTTAAGCATAGCCCTTTATCCAAAGGAGTCTTGCAGCTTGATGGCTCAATTGTTACCACTCTAAGAGTCATCAAGGATCTTGAGTTGACCCTTCATGCATTTCCAAGTCTCACAATAACTCAAGATGTCTCAATCATTGACCTACCTCCTTTGTTTTCCTTATGTTTATCAAGGGAATTTACTACTGAAGTGGGTGGTTACTTGTATTCTGATTGGTCCCATATATTACTCAAGACATGTTATCGTACCCAGTTTACCATACAAGCTGAGCCAATATTTTCCTATCATGTGAGTCATATGACCCATCTCCTCTCCAAGATAATTGCTTAATCTAAGAAGAACAAGGGCCAAGTTTCAAGAGCATCATGAGCCTCCTCTTTTACCATATTTAGTGCTAGATGAATGGGAAGACAAACATCATAAATTCAATCCATATCTTTGAATAACTTGACGCCCTTGAAACTAGACTCGGAGCTTATTGCATCCTTAGAGAATAAGTTGTGATGTCACGCGCGTGCTCAAGAAAAATGGAGAAAATTATAGTTTATGGAATCTATACTTGATGGTTCCGGAAGAAAAAATGGTGTAGGCGTAGGTGTTGTTATCATTTCTCCCAAGGATGAGAAATTTTTCTTCGCATGCTCCAAAAATTTGCAGCTCCAAGTAGTAGAAGCGTTGATGCATGGCCTTTTCATTGCTAATGAAAAAGATAGATTAAGGCACTGCAAATCTTTGGGGATACAAATTGGTGATCCACCAAGCTACAAACAAGTGCAACAAAGAATAATATTCTTGAATCTTATAAGCATATAGTTTGGGAACTCCTTGAGAGATTTTATGATATAAATATGCAAGTAATACCAATAAAAATGAACAAAGAAGTAGATCAAATGGCTACGCTTGGTTCGTAGTTTTTTCTTGCCTTTGAGGACTTGGTTATAGGTAATGCATAACATGTAAAATGGTGATTATACCATTTATTCTAGACAAAAATGTTAGCTGGAAAGTGTTTGATGATGTTGACACATGATCGTCAGTTCAAACAAAATGAAGACGAGTTCTCTTCAAGCATGCAAGATGACTTGCATGACAACTATGGTGACCAAGTGATTTAACTAAAGACAAATAAGCTTCCTAAAGGGTTGGTCACCTTAGAGTAAATATTTAGCCCGATGATGAGTTCAAGGGTGAAGAAAAGTATATGCGTGCGGTGCAAAAAGACTGCTCCCAATCATTATTGCACGCGTCAAGGAGTTCTTCTTGAGTAAAGCTTAGGTGCATGATGAAAAGCATGCCTTTATCTCTTTGTGTCAGAAATATAGTGATATATTCTCATAAGAGTATGAATACCTCAAATGATTTGATCCAAGTGTTGTGCAACACTCCATTGACCTTGATCCTAGTATCAAGCCCATCAGACAAAAAATAGAGGCCAGTTAATCCAAGGATAGATCCCCTCATGAGGAAAGAGTTGTCTAAAATCATAGAGGAAAAGATAATATTCCCCATCGAGTACTCCACTTGGGTCGCGAATCTTGTTCTGCAGTATTTAAAGAAGAACGGAGAAATCAAACTACACGTCGATTTCAAATATTTGAATAAGGCATCCTTGAAGGATCACTATCCATTACCTTCAATGGTGCAGATTTTATAGATTGTGGTTGACACTTAAAGATTTTCCATGTTGGATGGGTATTATGGCTTCAATTAGATCATGGTCAAGGAAGAGGATCAATTCAAAACAACATTTACAACCAAATGGGGAACATATTCATATCAAGATATGCCTTTTGGTATGTCATATACAGTGTAACCTTTTCAAAGTGTCACATGGATGTTGCCTTCAAAGGATACATCAATGAGTTCATCTTAGTTTACCTAGATGACATAACTATCTTCTTAGAATAGAGTGTGAATCACATGATGTAATTGGAAAAGGTATTTGAGAGATATAGAAAATTTGGGATATCTCTTAACCCCAAGAAGTGTAATTTTGTTGTGGCACAGGGAAATATTCTAGGCCACATGGTCTTAAAGGATGGTATTGTTATTTATCCTGAGTGAGTTTCTGCCATGCCTAACCTCTCCCTTGGGAAATCCTTACAGTATTTTCTAGGAAAAATCAAATTCATTAGATGCTTCATCCCTAATTTTACAGGATTGGTAAGGCCCATCACCCTCATGCTCAAGAAGGACATTTCCTTCAAGTGGATAGCAGAAGGAAAAGAGAGATTCAACAAGATCAAGAAATAAATTACTTTTGTGACAATCCATATTATTCCAAAGACTTTATCCTCTATGCTTATGGAGTTGATGCAAGTGTTGATGTTGTCTTGACACAAGAAAATGAACAAGGATTGGAGCAGCCAATGGTGTTCTTCAATGAGACATCAAAAGATCATGAACTTAAATATAGTCACACAGAGAAACAAGTTTACGCCATCATGTGTGCGCGCTCAAAAAATTCAAAATCATGTTTTCCACAAATCATATCAAGGTGTTATTTTTGCACTCAAGTGTGAGAGACTTCATCATGGGGGAAAAATCAATGAGAAGAGAGAAAGATGGGTGACCAAAATCATGGAGTATGATGTGAATATAAAATCCAAAAATTTGGTTAGAGGTAGTGTGCTCTGTAAGCAACTTGGTGAGGACACACATAATGAACATGAGACTTCATTATTTTTGAATAAAGATATCTCATGTGCGAAACCTTAACATATGTAGATCCTGACACACATAGTTGGATGAAGGACATGATCACATTCCTTTCCACTAGAACATACCCTCATATTTTGAACAAAGCAAAGAGGTGACATCTGAGGCTGTAGTCTATTTCATATGCATTGATTGGTAGTGTTCTCTTCAAAATAAATATTGATGGTGTGCTTTGCTGAGGTGTATTGATGGTGCGTAAATTGACAAAGTGTTAGTAGAATTTCATAACGGATTATCCGGTGGGAACTAATATACCAAGGAAAAATGATGAAGACCGTGAAGGTAAGATAATTTTTTTCCTACCCTTTTCATAAAGCACGCACACAAGTGGGTCATAAAATGTAAGGAATGCACTTTCATTACGGGAAAGAAGAAACTAGCAGTGCTTCCCCTCTAGAAAATCCAAACGGATCAAAATTTTCCACAATGGGGTCTTGACTTCATAGGCATGATCAATCCTCCTTCAAGTGTTGGGCACAAGTGGGATCTCATAGCCACAAATTAATTCACTAGATGGACAAAAGCTATCACGTTCAAGGAATCAACCGAGTCATTCATCCTTGAATTTCTCAAAGGCATCGTAACAAGGTTTGATGTTCCTCAAACCATTATCTCTGATAATGTGAAGTCCTTCCTTGGTACCAAAATTTCTAATTAGGCGCTAAGATCAGGAATCTATTTAAATACATCTTCCAACTACTACCATCAAGGAAATGGCTTGGCAGAGTCAACAAACAAGAACCAAGTAAGAATCATGAAGTGGAAAATGAATATCAACCAGAGAAAATGGCACACTAAGGTCTCGCGCGCACTCTAGGAAGACATAATCATGAGAAAGAAGGAAATATGCACTTCGCCTTACAAACTTGTTTATGGAAAGGAGGCAAGACTTCCTTTATCTATTGAGTTACCTTTATTAGAGATTTCCTAACAACTGGAATTTTAGGGTGCAGATTAGAGAGAAATAAAAATGGTAGAGCTTGGTGAACTTGAAGAGTTAAGGTAATCTTCCATGATCAAGCTAGAATAACATCAACAATCAACAATGAAGTGGTTCAAAGAAAGGCTAGGCCTCAAGATTTCACGGTTGATGACTTAGTCTTAAAATGGGATCTTTGACAGAGATAAACCAGTTGCCATTAAAAGTTTGATAAACTTTGGAGTGGCCCATACATAATTAGTTTGTGTAAGGAGGCTAACTCTTTTGAGTTGTCTCACCTTGATGGAGGCACACTCTCAATCCCAGTCAATGGGATTTATCTCAAACCCTTTCATTGATTCTTCTGCATCATTGTATATATTAGTGTACCATCAATTCCTCCAAGTGCGCTGTGTGCACATTGTTTTGTTTGTATATAGTTATTTCTTCTGCATGCTCCTTATGTGCACTCTTATTTTACTTCTAGAATGTTAGTTTATTTTTGAAATTTCAAAAGTTTTGCAGATTTGAAAGAGTTCGAAATGCTTAAAAGTAACTTCAAGGGTGACTCTTCAAAGTTGTAGATTAGAATTTCATATTTCTAAGTAGACTCCATGCCCAATAGATGCTCTAGGATACTGATCTCTTTCATCTAGAAGGAAGATGGACTTGAATGTCACTAAACCGTTGTCTAAAAATCTCCCTAGTTATTTGGACAACTTACATTTATATTCTCACTCTAAGGTTCAACATTACAAAGTGCTATGCACCCTTTGGTTTCTTTTTTGGCACAATAATTCTTTTTCATGCAGTTCCTCGTGCACCCTCTTGCACTCTTCTTTAGAATTTTACCTTTCACTTTCAATTACCCCCTTCCTCTATCTTCCCCATTTCCTCTTGCATGCACTCTTGTACACTCACCTTCCTCCCAAGTGTGCCTTGGCCTTTAAAAATAATTAAGTCCCCGGTATTCTTGAACGCCCTTTCTCACTTCCACGCATCACCTTCTAGGTTCTTGTTCTCCTTCCCATACTTTCCTTATGTAAGTATTCATCCATTTTCTATTACGCACATCACTTTGGCATGCCCTCCTATTTTTCTTCTTTGCTTCTCTCTTTTGCACGCATCTTTGCACCTTCTTCTATGCCGTTACTATTCCACGTGGCATATGTTAGACATTGAGTGAGCTACATACAACCAATCAAAGCATGCTTACAAGGCTCCAAATCCTTGCAACAATGAAGCGTGACACATGGCGAAAAAAATGAAAAGATAGTTGATGATGTGGGCTACAATCTAGATCATTCAAATTCAAATTTTGGTGGGATTAGGTAGGTGAGAAATTGAAAAAATCCCTCACGCCATTAATGTAGGATCTAATTGCTCCAACCACCATATTTGATTTAGATCTCACCTCCTTCCTTCTCCTACATGCCAAATAGACATGGGGAAGTGCATTTGACAAATTTACAGGTGGATTTACAGGCATTCATTGTTTGTTGTTGGTGGTTGAGTTTTCAAATCATATTTTCCCTCCTCCTCCCCTTCTCTCATTGATTCATCTATAAATGTAAGAGAATTTCTCATTGTAAAGGGTTGGATTCTTTCAGTTTGTATAGGTATTGCCTTGCATTTTGAGTTACATACCTTTAGATCTAGTCTTTACATGTGGATATTTTCCTCATACGCTATTGTAATAGATTTTGCATCTCTGGAATTAATATAAACATTGTTTTGTGGCTATTTTTATTCTTTTTCTTAACTTTCCTTTATGATGTGTGCTTGTTGTGCTCTCTCACATCCCTTACATCTCCTTTTCTAATTGTGTTCCATGAAAATGATTGTGTAACTACCTTATGATATATGCTATGTGTGTCTAGCCTTCCTCTGCACATTTTCCTTCGTTTTCACTCAAAGTTGATCATGTTCATCCCCCTTTTTTTGGTGTTATAACCTCCTCAAACTAGTTTTCCATTTTTACATATCCTTCTATCCCTAGTCCCTTGACATGTTTTTAGGTTAGGATTTCCATTCTAGAATTAGGATTATCAGTAGTATTAGAAATAGGTAGAGGAACCAACCTTCTCCAGAGGTCTGTCTCAAGTGCGCAAGGTCCCACAACTTGGAGACAATCCCATTATTTCCTCAATGACTCAATTCAACCTGATTTGAGACGAGTGCAAGTTTGAGCTCCAAGAGGACCCAAAAGAGTAATAGTAAGGAAGAGATGGACGGGGGCACCCCTGAATGGACAAGAGCACTTGGGTTATTTTTTCCTACCCAAGTGCTAGTGTCCGAGGTGAAAAAATAAATCACATAAGTTTTGATAGATTTGTAAGATGTGTAAAGACAAAATAATACCGAGAAATAGTAAAGTGCAAGAGATAAAGATACTAAAAATCCAAAAGAATTTGTTAACTACTAGTTTTATTACTTAGGAATCATGTATATATTAGTATGCTTTAGGACCTAGAAATGTACCCAAGTGCATAGATTTTATGTCTAACTTTTTCCCCACTTTATGTTGTTGAGTGAATACCTGATAGCATAAAGTAGATATAAGATGTGTACCTTGTAAACTTTAGAGAAGCATAGTGGATAGCGTTTCAAGTGGACAAGTAGCCATGTGAATCATGGAGTGATTTTAATGAAGCATTGTAACTAGGAAAGGGAGGTAGACCCTAAGGGTAAAGTGTATGTGTAGTAGTGTGCTGCTAGAGCTTGTGCTTGTAGATGTGAGCTGCTCTTGGTTACTTGTAAGGATGAACTTGTAAAAGAAGAGTAAAAGTGTAGTCAAAGTCCGTATGTGAAAAAAATAATAGTAACACATGTATAATTAAGTAAAAGTGTGTAAAAGTGATAATCGTAGAAACAAAACCATGCACTTGGGTACATTTCTAAGTCCTAAAAGCATACTATCATTTACATGATTCCTAAGAAAGAAAACTATTGGTTGACGACTATCTTTGGCCTCTTTTATTTGTCTCTTGTTTTCTATTTTTTCTTGCACACCCTACATCCCAGCTTAGAAATTTATATATTTATATTTCTTGGCTTTAGACACCAGCTCCCAATAAGGACATAAGCGCCAGGTGTTCATGTCTCCTCTCGGTTCCCCGACCCCTTTCTACCTTACTCACTTCTTTTGGGTCTCTTTTATCTTTTAGGAATATTTTTCACTTGTGGGTTGGCCTTCCATTTGTTAATTATGAAATGGAAATAGAGGAATCATCTAAATACATAGTTATTTTTTCAAAATGAACGACCAAGTACTAAGTATTACTATCATCACCTAATTTTGCATTCAAAAGGAACCTAAAGCACTCTAAGGAATCCATCTAGCATCCATTCAAGGGACAAGGGCTGCATCAACTTTGCATACACAACATAGGAAGGGGAAGTTCATTTTATTCCATCAACACATTCTACTACATTTCTACATTATAGCTACATCCTGCTATCAAGTGCAACTTGCACAAGGGCATTGCACGACTAAAAATCAACACGTGAATTTTAGGTGCACTCGACCTCCCGAGGTCATGTTGGGACGACCGATGTGGAAGATTGTGGGAATGCTGATGGGAAACTATAGGAGAATTAGTGACTAATATCGAGTAGTGTGAATTCCTAGTAGTTGAATTTATCAAAGGGGAATTAGAGGCTAATTACGGGTAGCGTAAGTTCCCTATTGTTTAACCGTCTTGTTTGTTCTGAAAGTTAAACTAAATCACGAGGTTTTTTTCAAGCAACTAAGAGAAGTAAATCTAACTTAATTAAAATAAAAATGTGTTTTAATCTCTTAACTAACTAGATTCATTCCCAGTTAATTAATCAAAATGAAATGAATGATTTGATCTACTTATTTGAAAGGAAATTAATTAAATAAAGGGAATAAAAAAATAAAACAAACTAATTAATATAATCTAATATTTTTGGATTTTTATGTTTCGAAACAAATAAAATAAATCTACAGAAGAAATATGAAGAAGTTAAAATTGCCTCTACAATACTATTAATAGAACTAAACAAACAAATAACCTGGTGTGGCTATTTGCTTGTGCAGAGTGAATCTAGCCTATTCTAATAAAAAAATCTTTTCCAATTTTTTTGTGGATTACTACTTCCTCTTCTCTTACCTCAGAGTCACGGGAAAAAAAAAGCTTCTCAGAAGCTCTTCTTCCCCTGAAACTTCCCGAAAGAAACAATAGGATCTAATGGAATCTTACAAGATGAAAGGAAATTATAATTGATACTAAACTAATGTAGGAGATTCTTCTAAAAAAACTTCCCGTGCAAACCCACAGAGATAGACATGGAAGAAACTTTCACCAAAATCTTTATGCAAACAAATGGAAACTACAACAATGAATTTACTATTGACTTGAATACTCTAATCAAATTGTGAATTGAAATATAAAGAAATTAAAGAAATCTTCAAGAAAACCAAGTACATCCCCAACCTGGAATTTGTAGAACTATGAAAAACCCAATGATGGTTTACTTTGTTGTCCCCTTAGCTTATTTTCCAATTTGGTGCTCAGATGAATCCAGGGAATTGTGTTGGGTAGTGCAGAAGAAGTAGTGAAGAAGTGTTGGAGCAGAAATGGCTTGTAGACAATCTAGTTACAATGCAAGTAAGAGAATAAAAATGCAAGAGAACTAGGCTTGATTGTGTATTTCTTGGCAATATTACAACAGCATAACAATGTAATTCACAACAAAATATCCAACCAATGCTTTAGGTAGAAGCTTGGCTCTTATAGAAAAATGATAGGAAATGGTCTAAGCCATTTGGACAGCTAAGAAATGCCACCTCTCTCAAAGAAGGGGTAGTTAACTCCAATTAATTAGCAAGGAAGGAAGGGGAAGTTGGTACGTATCAAATGATCCCAAGAACAACCAATTTGACTAAGAAACGTGTGCTAAAATCAAGTTTGAAGAAGTTGACATGCATTTAGAATATGCTAGAGAAGGCTCTAGAAAAACTACATGTAACCTCTAGTCTATGTAGAGGAGTAGTTATGCAACCACTAGGGTGGTTTCGTAATCACTTCGAGGGTATATCGCTGGTTGCATAACCACCACGGAGATTCCATAACTTAAACTCAAAGGCTAAGGAAAAATCTTGTAGAATGCTAAAGGAAAGTAGGAAAAGCATGGAAATGAACAAGGAAAACATTCTAGGCTATAAATATATATTGTAAATGGGAAATTAGAATTGAAGACCTTTGGAAAATATATTAATCATCATTGGGGATTTAAAACCATTCAAAAATGTATCACATGTAAAATTGGGTGCGTACGGGCATCCTAGGGCACAATTTCTACACACATTCACAAGAACTACATGGATTCTGAGATGTAGTGCAATGATAGTCTGTAAGTTTACTTTCAAGGTGACCTCTAGGGTCGGGCCTAACTCCCCATTATGCATTCTCTTTTTAGGTTTGATGTGGTTTGTGTAGGTGAACATCTATTTTGTAGGTTACACGTACCTTTGATGATCGTAGTGTGAACATTAGGTGATCAACAGGGAACAACTGTGACACCCTTGCGACACAATAGATATTAGATCCAAAGTTGTTGCACTATCATGGGTTCTTAGATCTAATCATCAGTGCCTAAGTGCCCCTATCCCTACTGTGGGTGCCTCTGTCCAACCTTGTTTGTGAGATCCAAAATTTATAGAGATTAATTACGACGATTTTTGCATCTTGTTCATCACTTCTCCCTACATGATTAGTTCAGTTATGTGGATATCAACTAAGTCATATTTTCTCTATCTCTTGCTTAGGGTTTCATATTTTAAATCTTATTTTTCTTGTGTCATTACTATATTTCAACATTTATACATCATTTATTTCAATAGTGACTCTATAATTATATTTAATTAAAATTAAATTAAATCATTTGGTGAACCCATCACTCAAACCCAACCTTGCTTCTAGGCATTTTATCATCTTTTAACATGGCTGAAACTTATCCACCCTTTATTGATGAAGACCTTCATGATCTCCAAGCTCATCTTGCTAAACATCCACAAGACTTAGATATTATTTTATTCGCTACTCATGAGGAGGCCACCAATCTAGTTGATCTTAACCCTCCCACCTCTAATACTTCTTCCATTCCTATTGCAATGCAACCTCCCAACTCTAACCTTCCACCTACCTCCACTATTCCCATTTCCATTTCTACTCCTACCAACCATTTCACTCCACATATTATTTCTCATACAAAACAAGTCTCTTCTTCAAGAACTCATGATTTAGCTTCTTTATATTAGGATATGTAAATTCAAATATGCTAGTTATAACAAGCTACTTAACGCTCCTCTCCATCTCTTGATTCCTCATTAATCCTGTATACTCCTTTCGCACTCGCCATTTCTTCTTATCCTCTTCCTCCTAACTTCATCACCCCTAAGCTGCCCACATTCAATGGCCATGGCGAACCTTAAGAGAATATCATTTATTTTCATGTGGCATGTATCAATTATGTAAATGATCATAGATTTATAGCTAATATATTTCTTAGAAGTCTTCAAGATTATGCCATGCATTGGTTTTATGATCTACCTATTCATTTGGTAACTTATTTTACGCATCTATCGATGCTTTTCTTTCTCACTTTTCAATCAATATCGGCACTAAGATCTCTTATGCACAACTCTCTCAAATCAAACAAAGATCTAACGAGCATCTAGCTGACTATGTGTTACGTTATAAGAACAACCTAGCTAAGATGACCAATGTACTTTTTGATTCGAATTACAAGATTTTTTTTTCAAAGCCTCTTACCACCACTTTAAGAGAGTGTTATCTTTGAGACCTCTCCTTCATTTGATTAATTATGCCATACACTTAAAATGTGTGAGGTCAAACTTATATCTATGGGAAAACTCAAATATCATGATTCTCCTCCATCATCTTCTAATAGGTTTCAAGATAAATCAACATTCAAGTCATCTCCTAAGCCCATTGAAGCAAAGGCAATTGTTAATGCCATCTCTCCTCCTAAAAATATTTAATGGCAACCTCCAAAGCATACTTTCACCAAATTACCCTATGCACCTTGATTTATATTGCCTCAACTCATCAAAAGAAATCTAATCACCCTTCCACCACCACTCAATCTTGATCCATCTCACCCCCATGGCCACAATTATGATGAAAATGCTAAATGTGACTATCACCAATGCATTAGGAATTCTACTAATCATTGCTTCAAACTCAGGCATCTCATTCAAGATATTATTGACAATAATTCACTTGAAATCCCTAAGCCATCTACTTCTAAGTTGGTCAATGATAATAAAAAGATAAAAATCTTCAATGACCCTTTTCTAAAATACAATACTCAAGCTCTTGATTTTTCTGCTAATCATATTTATTGATTTATATCCCCTCCTTCATCGAGGCCCCTTGAATTCCTTATCACTTCTACTAATGCATCACCACCAGTCATTTCATTTTTAGATCATGATTATCATGCTACATTCACTTTTGATTCATTACATATCAATTCTTCTATTAGTTCATATATTGTCAATAACACCATGATCTATCCAATGAATCCTATCAGTGTGTGATCCATTACACTTCTCATGGTTATCAAATGTCCACTATATAATATCACATATCCAGTTCCTAATTATTTTGGCTACATTCAACTTCCCAGTTATAGTTGGGCCTCTTACCATGCTTCTACCATTCGATGTTAAATCTTCAATCGAAGGCTATGACATGCTCTTAGGTCTTCCTTGGCTCTAAACTGCTCAAACCATCCCTTCCATGAATCATTTGTGTCTCAAGTTCATGCACAATAATAAAGTTATCACTATTAAAGGTGTTCCACCATATAAACCATTTTCTAATCCTAGTTTTGATGATAGTTTCACACCAGTTACAACATCTAGGCCTCCTCAACCTCTCAAATATAAGATACACTCAACACCTAGTTCTCCTATTTACACATGTCTTACTTCATGACAATGTCATCCTCATCAGTCCACTAGTCTTCCTTGTCGCCTAAGTCCCCTACTCGGGCATCCCCTTCACATAAGTGTTCACCAAACCTTCACCACATAGGTATCCTTATCATGTATGTATCAGTACTCTCATAATACACCAATCTTAGAGCATTGTCACATGCCTTTGTCTCCTTAGATATCGGGTGGAGATATAAGGTGGAGGGCCCTTTCTCTTCACTATCATTGGATAACATTCTATCCTCCTCACACTTGGGGGAATCACCCATTTTACCCCCTCCTAGCATCATAAGTTGTCTATAATCTCTACTATCACACTCCGTGCTTCACACTTAATATTTCTTTATAATCTTATAGATCTTGATACACATCTTGTATTTTCATTACCCTATGATGCACTCTAGTTCCATGGTTCATAATCAACTATTAAGGGTCTAAACCTAAAATGAACCTCACCACATTCACTTTTACGCTCTATGCTTCATGACCTATCTTTCTAGCACACATTCTCAAATGATTTCCCGATGACACACTCTTGTTCTATGGTTCATTCTTGATTGTTGAGGGTTATTTTATAAATGAACCTCATCTCATACACACCATTTGGGGGCACATTACTCCTTCCATATTCACACACCGCATTTACCATTCCATCACACTCATACATTACATTTTTATATCTTGGTTGCACTTACTCTTTCTTTCTTATACTTCTTACATGATGCACTTTTCTTACTAAGTTAGTCAAATACTCGCCGTATCATTATCTTTCTATATACATGCATTCGTGTTCACTTAGTCTTTTAGAGTGAATAAAATATCTTAAAAAATTTCACACACTGCAATGATGCTTGACACTATATCCTTTTCCAGTCCCAGCGAGGCTTCTAGGGTCGTCTACCTTTACTAATCTCACACATTACCTGTGATATTATTTCATTATATGAGACTTCCTATTCTTACTAGCACATTAATTTATATTAATACATATATGTCTTGACATACTTTTTATCTTTCTAACGTGCTAATGGGTGCTTCATGTGTAGGATTCTATTTGGTTATCTGTACATACTATATGCCACCATGGTTGCTATTCGATACATTTTACTTTTCATTATTTGTAGGATATGCCCTATGTCTTGTGACATTGTGAGTGATGTCCCATGTTTGAAAATCAATTTTCGTGGTCTATCTTGTATGCAAAATTTCTTGTTACATTGTCTTCTTTTGCATGTTATCTACCTTTTCTACTAACACATGTTACTATCCACTTTGTTTGCATGTGCCTTGGTTTCTACCATGCACATCCCCTACCCCCTGCGTATCCACTTTAGAACAACATTAGGTCCTCACACACTCCTACAATAGTTGCATACACCCCAAATGAGGGGGCATACATTTGGTGAATAAATCACCCCTATAACATCTCGAGCTATATTATAGATCTCGCACTATACATAAAAGTCATAGAATACATGCATAAAGAATGGCCTTGAGAATCTATAGGTCCTTTGCATAACATAGACACCAGTTCCTAACATTAGACAAGTAGCACTGGGTGCCCGTGTCCTCCCTAGACACTAATTTCCTATGGGAACATACAGTCATCTTCTCATAACAACATAATTCACATACGTATTTAGAGAATTTCTACGATTACAAGCACAATCCTCTAGTCACAAAATACATTCTATCGGAACAATTCAAAACTAATTGAAATAATCGGGACAAAAGGAAAAACATGAATAAATCGGGGACATACCATATGTATGGTGTTTATTGGGCAGAGTCATGGAAGGAGATTAAAACTAGACCTCTCTCCCCAACACTTTCTCCTTAGCATGAGATTGCCCAAAAACTCACTCTTGGCATGAGATCACCCAAAAACTCACACTTGGCATGAGATACCCCAAAAAAACTCACTCTTGATGTGAGATCACCCAATAAAATTGCTCTACATAGCATTTTAGGACACTTTTCTATCCTTTTACACTCTTTTACATCAAGTGCACACTTTCCTTTATACACTTTACATACTTTTACATACTTATGCACATTTTTCTCTAATTTATCATATACAAGACTTTGACTACATTCTTGCTCTTCTTTAGCATGTCAGTCCTTACAAGAAGTAGTAATCACAAGCTACAACAACATGGTACAATGCATATGCTTCACCCCTAGGGTCACTTTCCTTTCCTAGTCTTCACACTTCACTTTGCATCATTCCACACTTCACTTATCCACTCGACACACATTTCGCTACACGCTCTATAGGATCATAAGGTATGCATATCTTATCTACTTTATGTTATCAATTATTCACTCAACAACATAAAGTGGGGGAAAATGTAGACACAAAATCACACACTTGGGTACATTTCTAGGTCCTAAAAGCATACTAGCATTTACATGATTCCTAAGCAAGAAAACTAGTGGTTTAAAATTGTCTTTGGTCTTTTTTATTTGTCTCTTGTTTTATATTTGATCTTGCATACCCTACAACCCAGTCAAACTTTACTTATTTATCTTTCATGTCTTTAGACACCAGCACCTAACTAGGACAAAAGGGCCCAGACACTCTTGTCCCCTCTTGGCACCCTTGACCTATTTCTACCTTACTCGCTTATTTTGGTTCTATTTTATCTTTGTGGAATATTTTTCACTTATGGGTTGACATTCCAGTTGTAAATTATGAAATTCAAACAAGGGAATCATATAAATACATAGTTATGTGTTCAAAATGAAGGACCAAACACTAAGCACTCCTATCATCACCTAAGCTTACATTAAAAAGGAACCTAAAACACTCTACATATAACATCCATTCAAGGGAAAAGGACTACATAAAATCTACATACATATCATAGGAAGGGGAAGTTCATTTTATTCCATCTACGCATTCTACTATATTGTTGCATTCTAGCTATAACCAACTATCAAGTGTAACTTGCACAAGGGCATTCTAGGTCACAATTTCTACACACACTCACAAGAAATAGATGGAGTCTGAGATGTAGTGTAATGCTAAATCATAATTTCACTCTCGGGGGTGACCATTAGGGTCGGTTTCACTCCCCCCATTGTACATTCTCCTTTTTAGTCTTGATGCAGTTTGTGGGCTTGTGCATGTGAAAAACTCTTTTGTAGGTTACAGGTACCTTATACGATCATAGTGCAAACATAAGGCAGTCAAAAAGGAACAAATGGGACACAAAAAAAATAGATCCAAAGTTTTTATGTGGTCACAAGTGCCCAAATCCATTCATCAATTCCCAAATGCCCCTATCTGCTTGTGGGCACTGTCCAACATTATTCGTGAGCTCCATAATTTATAGAGATTAATTACGATGATGTTGACATCTTGTTCATCACTTCTCCCTACCCAGATCAGTTACAAATTACGTGGATATCAACTAAGTCATATTTTCTCTATCTCTTGTTTAGGGTTTCATATTTTAAATCTTACTTTTCTTGTTTCATTATTGTACTTCAACATTTTTTTCAATAGTGATTTTGTAATTAGATTTAATTCAAATAAAATTAAATCAAGTAGCTAAGTAAATATTGGGGCCTAATGTATGAGTGAGTATAGGATAGAAAGTTATCCTGTTTACTTTAGAGATATATTTGGGCATCTTGCCACCAAGGGTGAGGTTTTAGGTGATCTCATGCTAAGAGTGATTTTTTTCGACAATCTCACTCCAAGGACGTTTTTTGGGCGATCTCATGCCAAGAGCAATTTTTTTGGGCGAACTAACATCAAGAGAAGAGTCTTGGGGAGAGAGGTCTATTTTTCTCTCCTTCCACGATGTTTCTCAAGTAAGTGCCACTGCATATATTAGCACGTCCTGATTTGTAACCGATTATAGCCATGTTCAGAATCGGATTATAGCCAATTTAATGAATTATGTAAATAAAGGAAAGTGTGTGATAATTTGGATCTATATTGTAGCCCATTGAAAGCTATGATGAATTGAGAAATTTTCTAATTTTTCCCCGGGACATGAGTGCCAGGTGGGACACAAGGACCCTTTGTTCTATCTACTACTAGGCACTAGTGTCGATCTCTGTTTGTGATCTAAGTTTGATTCTAGACCACTCTATGATTGTGTGCCTATGTTAATTTTGTACTTTATTGTTTTTTTCGATCTAAAATGCTAGAAGGGTGATTTGTTCACCGAATTGATGCCCCCTCATTTGGGGTGCATGTGACGAATGTAGGAGGATGTGGTCAAAGGATAGGACCTGGTTACGATATGCATATATGCGAGTGGATACCTATAAAGGGAGGGGATGCATGGTAGAAACTAAGGCACATGCAAACAATGTAGGCTAGAAACAAGTGTTTTTGTGAAAATAGCTAGTATGTAATATAATACAATGAAACCAACAACCGTGTGAATACAAGAGGTATGAAGAAAACTAGGTTGCATACATGGGACATCACTTATAATGTCACAAGACAATCAAGGCTGAAATGGCCAATAGAAAACAATGATAAAGTATGACATAGGGCATAGCTTGCGAGACACTAGAAAATAATAAAAAACAATAACAAACAATAACAAGAAATAAGTGACAGATAACCATATGGTTCTATAGTATCATGCAAGGAAAATGCTACACATGAAACACCCGTTAGTATGTTAGAAAGGTAAGTAGTATGTAAAAGAATGTATAAAACATATAAAAGTAAATGATAGTGACAAAAGTAGTAAATATTGTAACAATCGACCTATGATGTGTAGAGTATGAGAGTGAAAAGGGTAGATTCTCCTACGAGCCTCAATGGGACCGGAAAAGAGAATTTTTGAGCAACATACATCATGTAAGAATTTATAAAATTCCCACATTCAATTCAAGATACCATGTGCATGTGCATGTGTTTATCAAAAATATAATGACATACTAAGTATCCAAATAACATAGGAAACAAAGTGTAACATGTAAATATTATAAGCTAACAAGAGAAAAATACAACCAAGATTTGTATATTCTCTGTGAATGTGATGGTGTGATGTGATATGTAAAATGTGTAGCTAAGAGAGACCTCGTTTCCCCAATAGATGTGTGTGAGATGAGGTTCATTTAGGAATGCTCCCTCAACAATCAAGTATGAGCCTTAGAACAAGAGTGTGGTATCGGGTAGTAAAGGTATTGTATGTGATAACAACATTACATTTATATAGATAAGAAGAAGTAATGGTCTAAGAAGAAAGTGAGGTGAGGGGAAGTTGGATGCCTCCTAAATGTGTATATCAAGATCTCGTTGGAAAATAGATGTGATCATTATGAGTAAGAGTAGTCGAATATGTATAGTGAATCAAAAGGATGTATGCCATATATATAAAGTAGTATGTGTATTAGGAATAAAAGGGCCCATAAGTAAGAATGAGGAACAAAGAGTGCATGGAGTGGAAAATCATAGATAGATGTAGCAAGGTGTGCTTATAATATAGATAAGAGAAGTACTGCTAGAAAGATTGAATCAAAGTGCAAAGAAAAAGTAGGTTATAGGTGTGTAGGTGAGTAGTATGGATAGGAAACTACTAATTATAATGTGCGACTATGGGGGAAGGTTAAATTCCCCCAAGTGTGTGAGAGATCATGCCATGCATTGTAGTCATTTCTCGGGTGTCGGTCATCGACATAGGCATTATCTGGATCAAAATGAGGAATGATACGTTTTATTGTTAGAGGTTGTTGAGGGATCTTAGCTTATAGTGAGGAAATTATTTATTCATACTTTGAGGGTTTGGCCTTAAATGGGACTTGTGGCTACTCTTGCATTACTTGTGAATGAATAGAAGTGACTATTTTTGATGGCTTCTAGACATAGAAGGATCATATTTGGGAACCCATTGGGGTTTGGTAATTGGAGATGAATGCATAAAATAATGTTTTGTAGAAAATGAAATAAATCCTTGATGCTCAAGTTGCTTGATTTTTCATTCCAAATCATAGCAATCATTGTCATGATGTCTATTAATTCTATGATAATTGCAAAATGGGTGACCTTTGTATTTTGTAAGTTGATAAGGAGGGTAGTAATGAGTAGGTGGCAAGGTGATTAACTAGTGATTGAGGAGATCAGAGAGAATATCGTGTTTCCTAGCATTTCAATCAAAATGGAGAGGTGCTTGTTATGGTAATACTGCGACCTTTCTTGTATGAGAACATGTAGTAGATATTGGATCAAGATATCATGTAGAAGAATAACTAGATTGGGCATAAGAATCATCCTTGAGATGTTGGATTTTATTAGTGAGGGATGTAATTGTGGTTTCCATAGCTTGAAATTTATCTAAAAATTAAATGTGCAAATATTTAATTGATTGGAAGATTGATTGATTAGTTGTGTTATCAAGACTAATAGGGGGTCGAAGATACAATTGAAAATTTCTCTTACTTTTGAAGGTGGCATATCACAAGGGAGGCACATTGTATGTATGACTTTGTTGAGATAATCTTTGAAAAATAAGTGCTTTTGAAGTAATTGATACAAGGAGATTTGAAGAACTTTAGAGGCCATTATATGAAAGAAAAGGTAATTTGTGAAATAAGAGCCCTAAAAAGTGACCTAAAGGATAGGACCAAGGATGAAACCCTAGGAATAAATATGTAGATCAGATGTATGATAGACAATAGATGGAAATATGAACCCTGATGCAATTTGATATTACGGTTAGGAAAAGAAAAATCGACAGAATAGGAAAAATAAGGATCCAAATGGTCGATCGGGATTTGGGGTTCACTAAATGATTTGATATAATGAATTAAATCTTAATTTCAAAGTAACTATTCCAACAAATGATATTCAGGTGATAAACTATAGTAATGTCTAAACAACAAGAATTCAACAATGTAAGACCTACACAAATGAGAGAGGGATGAAGACTTAGTTGATTCCAATTTATTTGGAAGTGATTGATACTTGTGTATCTATTGAACATGTTAGGAACAATGTTGTAATTGATCAATGAAGATTTGGAAGTACTTGAAATATATAGGATAGAAGAACCCATACGACATGAGTGTTCCGGGCGTTAGTGGCCGATATGGGTGCTAGTGTCTACTTATATTCTCAAGCTCTAAATTTTTCTAGGTCGGAAGGTATTCACTCCAATATTCACTTTATCACTCTGAATTTGTTGTTAGGGTTCCGATCACACATGTAACATACAAAATAAATGTCTACCTACACATGTCCATAAACCACATCAAATTTAATAAAAATATGTAGAATGTGGAGTCGGAATGACCTTGATGGTCACCCAAAGAGTGAACTTACTACCAAGAGTTGCACTACATCTCAGACTCCATGTATTTATTTATGTGTGTGTGTGTGTGTATTTTTTCCATGTCCTAGGTTGCCCTTGTGTAAGTTGCACGATGATAGCGGGCTAGATGTAGATTATACCGAGTATGTAGAATGTGTGTGATGGAATATAATGAAATCCCCTCCTATGTTGTGTATGCAGATCAATGCAACCCTTTTCCCTTGTATGAATGTGCTATATGTATGCCTTGTAGTTCTCTTGTGCCTTTGTGTAAGCTTAGGTGATGATAGATAATGCTTATAGTGTTTTCCCTTTATTTAGAAGAAGTTACTAAGTATATATATGATTCCCTTGTTTGAATTTTGTAATTTATAACTAAAATGGAGACACAAATTTTTAAAAGGTGACCAAAAGGTGAAAAGGACCCAAAGGAGTAAGAATAAAGAAGAGAGGGATATGGGCATCCAAAAGGGATGGGAGCACCTAGGTGTTTTTGTCCTACTTGAGTGCTAGTGTTCGGGGCCATAAAAGATAAATCAATTAACTACCAACATAAGCTGTAAGATGTGTAAAGCTAAAAGGATTCTCATAAATAGTTAAACACAAGAGATAAAGCTACCAAAAGGCAAAAAAGAGTTGTCAACTACTAGTTTTCTTTCTTAGGAATCATGTATATATTAGTATGCTTTAGGACCTAGAAATATACCCAAGTGCATAGATTTTGTGTCTACACTAACAATGGATCAGTTCTATACATAGATGCATTCTTTACAACTCTTACTTCTTTATAATTAGATTGGTTCTCTAAAAGTGTTTTTTCTTTTGAACAATCAATATACAAATTGAACCCATGTTGGTTTTGGGCCTCTTCCACAATACTCTCCGCAATGTATAGAGCAATATGTTATTTTTTTCCATTCACCATCTTATGTGCAATATGTAAAAACTTCTTATTCACCTCTAACCATATCTCTAAGGATCCTAACTTGAAACTAACAAAGCGCTGCCACTCTTGTCCTAGGTCGATATGTTTGCAATATTAAATGTAAGACTTCCCCTTTGAGGATGAAATATTGAGATTGTTTCCTCCACTGCTACCTCATCATGTATATCTATCATAATCTCTTCACCCCTATCACATAATTTGGTTACTTTTATGCTTAGTTTGTGTGGTGATGTGCATTCTTGTTCTTATAAAGTAAAAATAATCTTCATGTACTCGTGACACCAATGACTTATAAAGTCAAAATAATCTTCATGTACCCGTGACACCAATGACTTATAAAGTCACGCGTATTTTCTAAATAAGGGTAACTCAAATAGTTGCAATAAGCCACCACACTCCAACATATTGCACACCCTATCATCTATCATGATATATCCTTCCTTCAAGTGCTAGCTGATTTCCACCAATGTATCATTCCTTATATCTCCTTCATATCCGAATCATGATGATTATACTCACCGATTTTGCATTTCTAAACCTTGAATCCCATTCTTTTCCAAATATAAATTCTTTTGGGTATTGCATCTCTCGAAAACTAGTCATTTAGGGACTCTTCCCTTGTCTTCTTTCTCTTTGTTACCTTCTTCAATTGTGTCATTATTTGAACTTATAACTAAAACTCTACAATTCTGAACCCTACAAATCACATGCCTTAAGTTTAAAACCGTTGTATTGCTCACGGATTGTGATTCCTCACAAATATCTTGATGTCTCCCTTGAAAATATTATGATTCGACACCTTTTTATATGAAAACCTAACTCTTTCTTGATGTTTTTACTTTGACTCAATGTACCCTAGCTCGTGAATATTTCACAACCAACCCTGTAACCCTAGCTCTTCACATCTCTCCAAGATTCACACCCAAGTCCTCAAAATTTGTCCTTGGGTACCACTATGCTACCTATAATTTAAACCTCGCCAAGTACAAGGAGCTCACGGTCTCTCGGCTGTTGGTTCCATGGTTTCCCTTTGTCCTCTACCTCTATTTTCCAAATCACACAAATTTGCAAGAGATCTCAAATTACAAGTGAGAAATACAACTCTCACCTTTTTATATATATATATTTTACTTTTGATCGCATTTAATGTTCCACTGTACATGAGATTTAAATTGGTTGTTTTCCTTTTTTACTAAGTCCAGTCCTATGTCTCCTCCCCACACGTGACATTCATAACTTTTGGCACGCCACTACTTCCTAGGCTGCGGGTCCCCTTGTGCACACCTTCCTATACTATACATTCTCTTCCTTTGCTCTACATACCAAGTAGATTTTTTTCTTGCGCTTCCTACCTCACATTATCCTACGTGTTATTCCACACATTTTTATCACCACCAAGTTTCCTTGTTCACCATTGAGCAAAATAGTCCACCATTTTCACCATTGTTCCATTTACCATCACAAAAGTTCCACTATTTACTTTATTTGATACCCCACACTAAAATTATGCATGGACCTCTGCGCATCAAAATTTAATAAATATATCACTCTATGCCCGAACGGGATTATTATAAAAACAACGGAACAAAACGTAAAATAAAAACCTAAGATAAATAAAAGTACTACCTTACTACAAAAATAATGTAAAAGAAATTATTTATGGTAGGATTCAACCTACTCCCATTAAATTAACCAAGTAACATTGTTCCATAAAATTCCTATAACTAACATGTGTCGATTCTAAAATCTTGGTTACTTTGAATGGTCCCAACCAATGTACTCTTATTTTTCTTGGGTGGTGCACAAACTTCGAGTCATAGAGAAGTACTAGTCCAATAACTAGAAAATACTTGTTCCAAATATTCCTATCATTCCAAGCCTTTTTCCTTGTCTTCCATTTATTTTTACTCCATCTTGCAATGATGTTTCATTCATCCAATTGCATTAACCCCTCTATGCGCACTTCTAATGTACGTTCATCTATAATTCCTCTTACACATGTAATGTGCAAAGTGATGGTAACATAAATTCCATAGGTAATACTACTTTCATATCAAATACCAACTAAAAGGGTGTGTCTTTATTCAATATCTTATAGGAAGTTTTGTACACCCAAAATACAATCGAGACTTTATCATCCCAATCCTTCCTTCCAACATCACATATCTTGGTCAAATTTTGGCTCAAGATTTTATTAAAGGCCTATGTTATTCCATTAGCCTGTGGGTGATAAGGAGTTGTTTTGTGATGTGCCACCATGAATTCCACTAAGAATAGCCCGATTATCTCATTAAGGAAATGAGTACCCCTATCACTTGTAAGGATTAATGGGAAGCCATACGCTTATAATATTTTCCCATAGAAAGTGTGTAGTAGAGGCTACATAGTGCTTGCTTAGTGTAGCCTCTTCCCATTGCATCAAATAATATATACAAGTATTAATATATTGTGGCCCGGTTCATCACACAACTAGCGTAAATGGTCTAAAAAAATCTATGACCCATTTCTCAAAAGGTTTTGTGGATGATATGGGGTGAAATAACATCTCATCCCTCCGTCCTAGTTTACCAATTCTCTAATAATGGTCATAAGCCCTTAGAAATTAATTGCTATCCTTATAAATGGTTTCCCACTAAAGTATGGCTAAAAGTATCTTACGCATAGTGGCTTCTCAAACATAGTGTCCTCCAACGATACCACCATGCACATATTTCATAATTATTTTGCGTTTATGCTCCAAGATGCATCTATATCGTACTTCACCGTGGCCCATTTTGTAAATGTCTCCACCAACCAGCTGATAAGGCATAATGTGTATAGCTAACCACTTCTTTTCCATAGTTTTCATCCATTGAGGTGCGCAATACATATGCACAAAAATATGGCTATATATTCTAAGTTGGTGGGTGCAGACTATAATTTGAACAACTAGACATTTGACATGGTATCTTCAATAATTTTCACATCCTCCCTAGAATTTATGCATGAAAGGTGGTCAAGGCTTAAATTTCTCTTACCAAGCTAAATACTATAACTAAGGATTCAAACTCCTAGAATAATAGGATCCATCTACAAATGCAACCTTATAGCATATGCTTATTAACCAAGTATTTTAGTGCCATATGGTCAGTATAAAAATAAAAAAGAGTAGCTAAAAGATAATTCCTAGAATTATGAAGGGCATATGCCATGGATAAAGCCTCACGTGTTGTAGTTGTATAGTTTTTTCTACATGTGCCATCTTCCTACTTGCAAATAAAATGAGATGATCAATGTTTCCATTACTGTGCCATGTTAACAAAACTCCAATTGTAGTTCCTGAGGAATCTACATGGACATGAAACCACGTGGAAATGAAAGGGAAAATTCCATGTAGGGAAGCGAAGGATAGTCATGGTAGTCAATCTCTCCTTAAATTTCTCAAAAGACAACTTTTTCACATCCTTCCAATAAAAATCCCCTTATGTTTCTAGAGTTCCTTCAGTGGCACAACTATCTTGGCATATCCCTTGATAAATGTTTTGTAGTAACTGTATGACCAAGGAACTCACATAGATCACTTTTATTGGTTGGTTCTTCCAACCCCAATATAACCACTATTTTGGTGGATCAACTAGAAGACCCTCCTTGCAGATAATATGCCCCAATAATGTTCCAAATGGTGTGGAAAAGATGCACTTCTTGATATTCAAGGATATAATTAGTTATCTATATATTTAAAAAATTATCCTCAAGCAGTCATAATGATCCTTAACTAATCCGTACACAGTCCAATCATCTACATATACCTGAAGAAATTTATGGATGAAATCCTCAAAATCTTGTATAATAATGCATAAAAACACTACTCATACATTCTTGAGTCCAAATGAAATTATTGTATAGGAAAAACAACCCAAATTTATAGAAAATGTAGTCATGGCCTGATCTTTGCACACAATCTAAACTTGATGGTATCATGAGAAACCATATGTGAATGAATATATTATATGTCCTAATACAGCCTCAATAATTTCTTCAGTAAATGGTGTAGGGAATGGATTGATGACACAAGAAGAATTTAACACTCTATAGTCCACACAAATTATGATTCTTCCATATTTCTTTATACCTATGACCATGGGGATAATCCATTCAGATTCTTATGTCAACTAAAAAATATCGGGTTGTAGCATCTTGTTGATCTCGTATGTCACCTTGACATGTGAATTGGGATTCATCCGATATGGTCTTTTTCCAAACTAGTCACACATGCTCTTTTAGCTTGATTTTCATATCTCCTAGAGAAGGATGTACATCCTTTAGCTCATGGTACCCCCTAGGAAACAGATCATAAAAGTCATGCAACAACTCAAAAAATAGTTACAACTTCGCTTCGGACTAATAATCACCAATGATTACTTCCTTCGGTGCATCCTCGGTCCCAATGTTTAATTTATTGGTCTTTAGGGGCACATGATATGTGCTTCTTGCATGTTCATCTCGCCTTATCTAATACCTCACGCTATCCCTCTATGTGTTCTATGTTTAATTATTTGATGTCTTCGTCATCATTTAGGTACACTAGCTTACCTTTTTTATTTTTCCTTCCAAGCACGCTCTAAGAGACCATCATCAGATTCCAACCATGTGCATTTGTTGGTGCGCCCATCCATAATAGTATCCTTATAAAATTGAGTTACAAGATCTTATGCTTACGTGTTATCCCCACGGAGTGATGTGCCTCATAAATTGAAAAGTATTATGCATAGGTGGATTATATGAAAAATAATTAAAGACACACATGATATCTAATGTCAAGTATTGCCAATTTACAATATCATGCTTCAACCTGAGTATGCATATACCATGCATGCGCACAACTATGTAAAGTTGAATTAAACTTATGTACCCAAAAGGATGGTGGTAGTGCATCGAGACCTTCAACCCAATTATTCTCACAATTCTATATGTGAGTCTATGGATATTTCATTCCATCATAAGTTGGTATATTCGAATGAAGATTATTCTTAACAAACCTAGTTAATAACACAACCCTAATCTCACGCCATATCACAAAATTATCCCTATGTGTAGACCACCACCTCGTTGTTTTCCCACTTAGTGAGTATACCAACATATTTCTTCTATCTCCTTTTTAATGTAGTTATTCTTTCATGGCACAAAAGAATACTTCAAGATTTTCTTCTCTAGTATACTCCTTCAAAACTACCTAACTATATTTGGTCTAATCACTCTAGTTACTCATTCATGACATTCACGGTGACCATTTCATATAATCCATGTTTCCAATTATCACATGTAAGGATGGTAGTATAACTAGTTGAGTGTACATCTTCCCATTTGAGAACCCCTTCCATTATAGGCTCAATCTATTCTAGATCGCATACACTCTACACATAGATTTTATTTAGATCTTCCTCACTTAATAGCTTTGTGTATAGCGTGATTCAAGTACCATCCATTGGAATTACTACGTGCTCATCCTCATTGTCAAAACTAATATATCTCTTATTAAAATGTAGATCTCGTATTGTTTTTATGACACCAAGTTCATCAAGTAATGCATGGAAGTTATCTACCTTTGTAGACACAACATTATGCACTTGGGTACATTTCTATGTCCATAAACACATACTATCATTAATATGATTCCTAAGAAAGAAAAATAGTAATTGACCACTTTGTCTTTATCCTTTTGTCTATGTTTCTTATTGTCTATCTGGTCTTTCACACCATATATCCTAGTTGGTACTTTAATTGTTTATCTTTTTGACTTCGGACATCGTTGGCCAAAGATGCCGGTGTCTAGGTGCCTTTGTGCCCTTTGGGCACCCCCAACCTCTTTCCACTTTATTCACTCTTTTTGGGAATATTATTTTCTTATGGGTTGGCCTTCTAATTGTCCATTATGAAATTTAAACAATGTAATCATATAAATACAAAGTTATGTGACAAAAATAAAGGGCCAAGCTCTAAGCATCTATTACCATCACCTAAGCTTGCATTCAAAAGGATCCTAAAGCACTTCAAAACATCCATTTGGCATTTAATCAAGGGACAAGGTACTAAATTTTCTATATACACAACATAGGAAGGGGAGGTTCATTTTCCCATCCACACATTCTATCTACATTACTACATCTAACTAACTCCGCTATCAAATGCACTTGCACAAGGACATTCTAGGGCACACTTATTTCACACATTCTTAATAACTACATGGAGTCCGAGCTATAGTGAAGTGTTTAGTTGTAAGTTCACCGTGTTGGGTGACCACCGGATCAATTAGACTCCCCATATTGCATATTTCTTTTTTAGATTTGATGTGGTATTGTGGGTTTTGTAGGTTACTGGTGGTACCTCAAGCAATCAAGGTGTGATATACATGTGATCAAAAAACATATTTGTGACATTTCAAAGATTAGGATTTGACCATTTTTCATAGTCACAAACACCCAGTAGAGGTTGTCAGCCCCTAGACACCCTTGTTCAGCCATGCGCACCCGTTTCTAGCCTCCTTTGTGATCTATATAATTTATCCAAGTAATAATGACACATATCACTCCTTGTTCAATATTTTTCCTAGTTTGCATTAGTCGTAGATCAAACACAAATCAACTAAGTCCATCCCTCTCTCTCTTGCACTTAGGGTTTTATATTTTATTTATATTATTGCTTGTGTCAAATCTTTATTCTAGCATTTATTTATCATACGTAACTCTACAATTAGGGTTTAAACAAAATTATAAATTTTTGTTAAATCATTTGGTGAACCCGCATTTGAATACACTTGGATCCTTCTTTTTTCTTCTCTCATGGCTCCTAAAATTCCTCAAGTTTCTTTGCATGATCTACTTCAAATGCATCCCAATTACAAGGTTATTCTTCAAAATCCTTAGACACTATGTATCTACCTCACAACATGCCACTGCGCACAAGTTCCATTTTCGACTGTCTCTCCAAATACCCTAGCCTTTGTGATCTTCCATCCAATCAACCCATCTTAGAGTCAATTAAAAATTTGCATTCTTTATTTCAAGACAAAATTCAAGGTATGGAAACAATGATTACATATCTTAAATTTGAAATCCAACATCTCAAGGATGCTTCTCAAGCTCATGCTAGTTCTTTTTCTACATCTCATTCTACTTCTATGACTGCCACATGTGCTCATATCAATGAATCCCAATTCTTACCACTACTGACACCTCTCAAGTTTGAGCTCAATGCTAAGAAACGAGATATTATTCCTCAACTCATCACTCATCAATTAATCAACTTTCCATCTACTCATTACTATCCTCCTTATCAGCTTACACAATATCAAGGTCATCCATATTGTAATTATCATCAAATTAATAGACATAATGACAATGATTGCTATGCTCTAAAATGACAAATTGACCACCTTAAGAATTATGGTCTCATTTCATTTGCTACACAAAATACTACATGTTCATCTCCAATTGCTACATCCCAATGGGTTCCTAAATCTGATTCATCTATGTCTAATGAGCATCATGCCATCACTTCTAATGTTCCTTCTTGATCACTCAAGTGCTACCTATACAACCCACTCCAACTAAGCAATCACCTCTCAAGGTCCATCCTCCATCACCTCCTCCTACTAAGTCTTCTATCACATTACCAACTCCGACTAAGCAAACTCCTCTCAAAATCAGTCCAACCCCTCCTCCTCTCAAGTCTTATACAATATTACCAAGTCAAACTAAGCAACCACCTCTCAAAATCAGTCCAACCTCATCTCCTCTCAAGTCTTCTACAACGTTATCAATCCTACATAGGCTACCACCAATTCATTTTTTCAAGAAAACTATTCCTTACATTGATGGTTGGGACACATTTCAAACACCGCCATATATCTTCATCTCTTACGCACTTGATGGCATAGTTCTTCTCCCCCTTTAATCAACATTAATTATTCATAATATTTACACATACACATTACACTGTGCTTCACATCTAGTCTTTTTCATATATATTATGCATCATGCTACACACACTTGTATCTTCACTACCCTATGCCACACTCTAGTTCCACGGTTAATACTCAAATTTCTTTGCCGAGGGTCTAAATCTGAAATGAACTTCACCACATTTCCTCTTCTACATTCTATGCTTCATGATCTATCTTTTTATTACACATTATCAAACCATTTCCCGATGGTGCACTCTTAGTCTATGGTTCATTCTTGATTATTAAGGGGTATTTTATACATTAACCTCATCTCATACTCATACACATACACCGAGGGGCACATTTCTCCCATCAAATTGACATTGCATTGAGGATCTATTTTTGGAGATGCGTGTGGAGACACAAACCATTATTTACTTGCTATGACACACATTGGCTATTTTTGGAGGATGGATATGAAGTGCTTTGCATGGATACATGATGAGAATAGATCTACTACTACTAGTTAACTAAAAGTAGTCTATTGTTAGCACACTTGCATGTGTGGCTATTTTTGTAATGTAATGGCATGTGGCTAATAATAGCATGTGACCTATTTTGGGATTAGATAAGTGGTGAAGGGAAAGTCCCCACCCTTATAAATATGTAGTGAACTGTGTAGCAGAGAGAGATGTGAGAGCTAAGTTATTGTGAGGTTATGTTGCCAAATCTGATGTGTGCATGAGCATATATTATTATTATTGTAAGGAAGCTTATGTGTATTACTGTATTTAATATAATGGGGGTTATTAGCTGAATCAAGGTGTTAATCATGGTTATAGTTTATTACTGCATAAAGGGTTTCACTATGATTATTGTTTGATTCATGATACTTTAAGATCTAGATCTAGGAAATGCTCTGTAGAATGTTAGATTAATTATGGATCTGAATGCTTTAAGTCTTCATCATGCTAACATCCTACAACAACAACCCTAAAGAGGGGCCTAGTACTTTTTGCACACTTTGGGTGAGCACTACCTAGGTGAGTGATGTGCCAAATGCACTGGGATTTTATTGGTGAATTCTAGGCGCATCATTGGTTCCATTTCGGGACCTCTTTTTCAGTTGTTTTTAGGATGGTTCGTGATGAAGACATACCGGTTGACCCTAGCAAGTGTTGAGGAGTGGATACATGATCTGGAAGAAGAATACACATGGAGGTTCAACACTGGATCTGAGTTTAACACATGTACATGTATGGGGAACAAAATATATATGATAATTTATATGAGATCTTCTTTGCTATTTTCTAGTAGAATTATATGAGTGGTTGGTTGCTTATGCATCTAAATGGAATTGGAGGTATCACACACTTGTCTAGGATGTAGGAAGAATTTTAGGCCCTTTATGATGCTGATCTGATTTGGACTCACATTGTGGATACGTGGTTCCATGGTGTTTTGAATAGTTATATCTTGGAGTACTCAATTTCCACTTATTGTGCCCAGAGGTAGCTGAATTCTAATTTTTATGATATCCAAGGGGAACTTACCTGCAAGGCATTCCACTGGTGATCAAGATCCTGATGGTAACTTTGAATTTGGAGAGAAAACCGATGGCTAACTAAACCCCACCACACGTGGGGGAAGGGTAGGTTTGGTGAAAGATGGAAGACCTAGTGGAGAAAAAGGAAGAGAGAGGAAAGGTGGCTTAAGTATAATGAGGTGTGAGAGGGAGGTAGAGAAGCAATGGGAGGTTACAGAGAAAATGGTGTTGTGGAGAAAGATAGTTTGGGAAGGAGTTGAAGTTCACGTAGAAGACGTGGAACCGAGCCTCAAGAACTCCCCCATTTGGGAAAGCATGATAGGGAACCCTCCTCAGCCTCACGTAGAAGCATGCACAAAGAGAAACATCCTGGGCCTGGGGTGCATCTGAATCCACTGGAAACCTTGCCCTTGCGCTTGGTTTTCCAGCATCTAGTACAACAAACAATCAACAAGCTAATTCAAGCAGTGGGAGAGTAGGAGTGAGTCTTATAAGAGGCACACAATGGTAGTGCAAATGGATTCATTGTTATATGGGAGTACCTTTTGGGTGTATCATCTACATAGAATTTAGGTGCGTAGATTTTTGGACTATCTTCTGGGAGTAGTAACACTTCGTAGACTGTTGGGGTGTAGTTCAAGTACTACTATTGGGACACAGGAAGTACATCTTTGGTCCAACCCCAAGCTATAGGTTTGGGATCAAGAGGTATAGGTGGCTCTAGCTCTAGTGGATCTGGTGGTTCTGGAGGCAGAGGAAACACAAGAGGTTCTGGATCAGGTGGGCAAGGTCCGCACCAACCCCATAATATTTACATGGAGATGTCTCTTCATCTCCTAGAGTATAGGGGCATAGAAGATGTTGTAAACATGTACACATGTGTGAAATATTGTGGCATGCAAAAGGAATCATGGCTTCTGAGCGTAGGGAAAGTCAATTTTACTACTACGTTACAAGGGGCGCACACATACTGGTATAGAAATTTTGACCTTGATCAGACTTGCATGTAGACTATACAACTTTAAAAGATGCATTCCTTAAAGAGTTTCACATCCCTGAGTTTGAGAAGAAGAGTATAAGTGCACTCAAGGATATTAAGCAAGGCACTACTGAAAAGTGTCGAGAGTATGATGCCCATTTCAAAACATTGTTATCTAAGCTTTCTTATGATATTCATGCAAGCCAACATGCACAATGGTTTGTTGGAGGCCTGATTACACCTTTTAGGAGGGCACTATCACATAAAACATACACTGATCCATGTGAAGCACTTGAAGCAAGCCTTTTACGCACCGAGGCTTGGAAGAAGTATAGACACTGGGGTGAGCCCATTTTTAGAAGCATATCATCAAGCTATGGAAAAGTAGTTGGAGAAACTATCGGAAAATTCAAGCACATGAGATGTGCACAGGATTTGGTGCATAGATTGTGAAGTGGAAGGTCACACAAAGGATAGTTGTCCCCATAGATCAATGTGCACTCATTGTTTGTTGGATATGAGATATGCCATTTAAACCATGATGCTAGCCATTGCCCATTACTACAATGCGTGATAAGGAAGAACGTTTCATGCTACTACAAAATCTGTAGGTCCACGACTCATGACATGGAAGACTACCATGATGATTGGTCGATCCATGATGCTATAGATATTGGTGTATGATAGACAAGAGTTTTAGATAACTCTAAAGGAAAGAATGAGCATCAAGATCGGGATCACAATCAGTGTGCTATGATCGAATGAAGGGCATTTTGAAGGCATCATGGGTGAAGAGGTCGAGGATACCATGGTGGATTTGGAGGATGAGGCCGTGGTGGTGGAAGAAGTGAGTTCCCTCATGGAACATGTTATACATGTGGATCTCCTGACCACTACAGTGTGAATGTCCTCAGAATGTTACATGTTCTTTTTGTGGAAAGAATCATAGTTATGAGGAATGCCTAGACTTGTATGAGCATCTTAGAAAGCAACATAAACAAGAAAACAAAGGTGCATGGATGGTTAGGATACAATGCACTGTGGAAAATTAGTGGATGCCTAAGTTGGAAGTAGAATCGAGGCATTGCAAGTAAAGATCATGACCCACACTAAAGAAGCACAGCGCACCAAAGAAGCATTACAACAAGAAGCCTACCATCACTAAGGAGGAGGTTCTACATGCATGGTACCAGATCCTACCCATCAGAAGGAGGTTTACCAGAAACCATGGAGGTACTTAGGAATCTTCAAGGTGAAATACAATATTTAAAGAGCAATCATGGAAGATGGAGCAAAAGAAAGCATCAGAGATGGTCCAAACTGATATGGATGACTTGAGAGAAGTGTGCAAATTATTTGCACCAGAGAATATCATTCCACTATTGGGGAATTGGTTAAAAGGAAATACTCCATGCACAAGTATTGAGACTGGATGACAGATCCTGCATGCAAATCTTCCCCCTCATAGCCTAGATTATGACAAGGAAATAACTCTGAATGTTGTTGTGGATGGGTGGCTATTGAGTAATATATTGATTGATATAGTGGAAGTCAATGTTCTTACTTTAGATGCATGGGTACAAATGGGGAGACCCCCATTACAGCCATCCTCTAATGTATTGTTCATGGCTAATCGACTAAGGCCACTCCCATCGAGTTTTAAAAGATGCATCCATTACCATACAAGGAGCCAAGTTCACTGGAGATTTTGAGGTTTTAGCACTGGTAGAGTTAGATAGCTTCCCAACTCTATTGGGGCATCCTTGGTGCTATGAAAATAATGTTGATCTTCGGTTCAACAAGGGTTATATCAAGTTTTGAAAACAAGGAGGAAAGAGTTATTATCCCTTTAACAGATGGAAAATTGTGCCCTATGTTGAGCCCTTGAGTGAAGAAGACCTGAATAGGATTTATGTACGTGCCATCCGGGATCCAGAGGTGCTTGAGCCATGTAAAGAAGGAATCCTTCAAGTGGGAGGATGCACAATCTATTAGTGATACTACAAGTGTTGCTTGTGATAATTGGGCTCATAACACTTATGAGTTGGTAGGGCATGAAGTAAAGAGCATATTTCCTAAGGAAAACAAACCATGTTATGTCAGAGAATAGGTAATAACTCGGTACCTTATTACACTAGAGAAGGAGATCCTATGGTGTTCCTATGCACCATGGAGGAACAATGGATAGACCCACTGGAAAGAAAATATGCTAGCATATACACTACGTGGGACAAAAACACGCTGGTGGGTGGTCCACAAGGATAATCTTGTAGGATGGAATGAAATTAGGAGGATTCTCTTGCCACTAGGTTCTTCAGAGAAATGCACCTACTCAAATATGCACTTATCATGGTAATCAACCTGTTCAACACCATGTTCAGAAGTGTGAGAGACTCTAGACATAGAGGGGCAGGAAGATTTACCACCTTCGCTCTGGGTGCACAAGTTTTATTCCACTTTACAAGGTTATGTGCATGTGCTTGGTATGTATATGTAGAACTCCATAGAGAGACTAGAAATTGGCAGGATTTAATTACAGGAATGACCCAGATGTTTGACTTCTTCTCTACCAAGCCTCCTGGTGGAAGAAGCATTAAAGGTCATAAAGTGCTTAACTATGGGAGATAGTGCCAAGGCTGAAGAACTCATTCAGAGTTATTTGATGAAGGAGACTCAGAGCACATTTTGTTGAAGACATAGAGGCCGATGCCACACTACTTCAATGCATGCTGCCTTGAGAAAGAAAAAGGAAAATGGTCTACTTAGTGGATGATGAAGAAGTAGAAAATCTGGATATAAACCATTCAACAGGTAGGTGTGAGGTGTTGGATAGTGTAGATAAGACCACACGTGCCTATCATGAACCTATGAAGACAAAGAAAGTGAATATTGGATCAGATGTTGAGCCTAAGGAAGCCATAATTGGAGACTATTGGTTAGACTCTGAAGTGGCAAAAATCATAGAGTTACTATGGGATTATTAGACTTATTCCCTCGAGGGTACCATGAACTTAAAGGTGCATGCATGAATCATTAGGAGAGATGAGGATAAAGCTTAAAGAGGGTGTGCACCCAGTTAGAAAGAGACCCTACAGGATGAACCCCAACTTGTGAAAAGGTCAAAGAAGAGATTGACAAAATGTTGAAGTCTGGGATTATCAAGCCCCTCGATGAGTCAGAATGGGTTAGTCCAATGGTGATCAATATCAAGAAGGATGGTAGGATTAGGATCTATGTGGACTATAGGGAGCTGAATGTTGCATGTGTGACTGATCCCTTTCCTATGCCATTCACTGAGGAAATACTAGAAGGCATTACAGGGTGTGAAATCTATTCATTTTACAGATGGGTTCTCTGGGTATCATTAGGTTAGGATTTCCCAGAGGATTAAGAAAAGACTACTTTTACTACTAAATGGGGTAGCTTCACCTATATTGTGATGCCTTTTGGTCTGAAAAATGTGCCTGTTGTATATTTTCATGCATAGTTGTTCAAGCATTCAAGGAGTTTATTCACAACTTCTTACATGTTTATTTGGATGATTGGATGGTGTATGGATTAGTTAAGGATCATTGTGACAATCTACGCTTAATGTTTGAAAGATGTAGATAGTTGAGTATCTCTTTGAACATCAAGAAGTGCATATTTTCTACACCATTTGGAATACTGTTAGGACACATAATCTGCAAGGAAGGTTTGTTGGTTGATCCAACTAAGGTTGTAGTCATTATAGGCCTAAAAGAGCCTACCAGTCAAAGTGAGGTGCATGATTTTTGGGTCATACAGATATTTACAGAAGTTTATTAAAGGATATGCCAAAGTTTCCACACCATTGGAGGAGTTACTGAAAGGGAAAGGTATGTTCTACTGGGGAGAACCACAACAACAATGCGCATTCGAGACATTAAAGGAGAAACTTACTACCACACCTATTCTACATTTTCCTTCATGGGACCAACCATTTCATGTACATGTGGATGCCTCTAGCATGGACCATTGGCGTAGTATTGGCTCAACTTCTAGAGAAGGTATTATAGATCATCCTATCTATTTTTTTCTAGTAGAAAGTTGACTCTGCAGAACAAAATTACACCACTACAGAGCGTGAAGCTTTTCAATGATCTATGTGCTACATAAATTCAGATAATACCTACTAGCTACACCATTTTTCTTCTATACAGATCACATGGCATTGAAGTATTTGGTAAACAAACCCATTTTACAAGGGCACATATGTAGATGGGTACTCTTATTTCAAGAATTTGATTTCACAGTTGTGGTAAAACTAGGGAAAAGTAATTCTGGACAGACCATTTATCCAGAATATAATCAGAGAAGAAGCACATGCCATTGAAGATACCATGCCGATGCATAGTTATATAGGTTACAATGAGCACCATCAGAATTAGAGGACATTGTTGTCTTTCTATGAACAGGCATGGCACCAGAAGGAATGAAATCCTTAGAGAAGAAACAACTTGCTATACACGTGACACCCTATATGTTGATTAGTGGTGACCTATACAAATTAGGTCAGGGATGAAGTATTGCATCGTCATTGTGTACTGGAACATGAACACATGAACATCATGGAGGAAGCTCATGGTGGTATTGTAGGTGGCCACTATGCAGGTGATGCCACTGTGTGCAAGATTCTACTCACTGGATTATGGTGGGAGACCCTGTATAAAGATTGTAAGGAATTTTGTAAGGCATGTGATCATTTTTCAACATCTTGGGAAACCAGTCAATGAGATGAAATGCCTCTAAGACCTATTACTAGTGCAAAACCATTTGAGAAATGGGCTATAGATTTTGTGGGTCCTATTTCACCAGCCGCACACATAAAATGGATCACGCTATATCATCACTTGCATAGACTATCTGACAAGGTGGGAAGAAGCAACACCTACAAAGGATTGTACAAATGGCTACAACAACCAAGTTTCTATGGGAAAATATTATTACAAGGTATGGATGTCCTTTAAGTTTGACTAGTGATAGGGGCACACATTTTCTTAATGAGACAATCAATTTTATTAGATGAATTCATGATTGCACACCATAAGACTACACCATATCATCCTAGGAAAATGGGACTACTGAGGCTTTCAACAAAATTTTGAGCCAGACATTGAAAAAAATATGTGATGTTGGAAGAAAGGATTGGGATGATAAAGTATATCTCAGTACTTTGGGCATATAGAACAACATATAAAAGGTTGAACAAAGCCACACCATTTAGTTAGTGTTTGGTGCAGAAGTAGTTCTTCCTATGGAATTTATGTTACCTTCTTTGTGTATTACGTGTGCTGCTAGAGGTCTAGCTGATGAGAAAGCATTAGAAGAATGGATTGAAAAGTTAATCAAGTTGGATGATGACCGAGCAATAACACGTTGGAGTCAAAAACAAGAAAAGGCCAGCAGAAAGCATGGCATGACAGGCACATCAGGGATAAAAAATCTTGAGATAGGACAAATGGTGCTCCTTTATGATTCTAAATTTTTTGTGCCATCTAGGTAAACTCAAGTACATACATTGGTTGGGCCGTATGTTATCACTCACATACTTGAAAAAGCACTGTTCTTTCAATTAGAGGCTTGATGGAATATGGTTACCTAGTTACTTCAATGGGAGTAGGCTGAAGCCCTACTATAAATAAGTCTTCTTGGTGTTTGTAATAAGGCAAGTGTTTCCATTTAGATTAGGTTTTCAATTTTGAATTTCCTTAATGTATTTCCTTCTTCATCGCTATGCTTTGTCAATTTAGTTGTTTTTTTTGTGTAATAAAGCATTGTTTATGCGCCAAAAGCTAATTCCTATTTTTAAGAATTTTTATGCAGAGGACTGCACATACCCTTAGTGTGGGGTAGGTTATTGATATCTAGGTACATGACTGATGAAAATAAGTACACATGAAAGGAACTAAACTATGGGTGCTATTCAAGTTGGAGAATTGAAAAAAATTGCTTCTAGAAATGAGGACCATAGGTGGAGATGAATGAAGAAACAAGTATAACGTGAGGTAAGCAGAGGCCATGGGAACTACCAAGGGAAAGCACAGTGGTGAGGTACTCAGTGCATGGAGGCGCATGAAGAGAAGTCCATGGCTAGAAGGTAGGAAGGTGCTAGAAGGTTATAGCTTGGGCGTGAAGATGTACCACGTGGAAAGAATGAAAATGGTCAATTAATGAGAGGATTGTTGGTAGGTGAAGAAGCAATAAATGCACTAAATTTTTGAAAATCTATATAAGGATGGGATGCGAGTTCATTTTTACCATTGCAATCATGATAATTTGAAAAGAGCCAAGTGTGTGAGAGCTGAGAAGAATATTTGAGGTGCAAAGAGTGTGTGAACCGAGATGAGAGAGGAGGATTTGTGTAAGAGAAGCTTCTTGTTCCCATAGTTGTGAAGGGTTTGAGTGAAGCAAGGCATTACAAAAAAGAGCTAGGGCACGTAATTTCAACTAGGGCATGAATTTCTAGGGTTTGGGTTTCAACATGTTTTAGGAGATAAAAGGTGAGTATTGAGAGTTGGAAGATTGTAGGTTATAGATGGCACCAAAGAAAGCACCCACAACAGAGTAAAAGGAAGAAGAAGGTCGAAGTGGAAGAAGAAATTGCTCCCGAGAGTAATTTCTCATAAATACATATATCCAGAGGGTGTGATCATGGGACAAGAATGGGATTCCCACATCTGTCAATGTAAAATCAGTGATTACAACCATCATACATCAAATAATAAGAAGGAGCTCGATGTGTTGCTGAGCACAAAAATGAACAAGTGCACACAAAGAAGATATGCCATAGTATATGATGATGTTGGTGAGAAGTTATTAAAGAAAATTGGAGTCTACCAGTTGTATGAGCTTCCATACTTTGGGAAGTATGAACCATTGTATCGATGGTTGATGAGTAGAGTCCATGAGGACTTCTTCTACTTTTCCAGATGGAGGGTAAGAATCACAAATTTGCTTTGATTTCAATAGTGATAGGACTAAGGGCCTCAAGAGTAGATCTGGAGAGTGATTTAACTGATAAGGCCACAATCCTGGAGACAAGGAAGGAGATGGGGTATACCAAAGGTCCACGTGACATGGACATTGAAAATTGAAGAAGTACCCAATAGTTCAAGTAGTCTGCACACTTGGTGACAAAGTTGAATGACCAAGAAAGGTGGTCACAAGTAAACACAATGTGGCTACACATGTTGCAAAGAAGATGTCTCAAGGAGTGGTCTACAATATCATGGATCACATAGCAAAGACAATCATTGAAGAAGTGTGGATAGGTGAAAGAATAAGTTTTGGTGCTATTTTATTGTCTTTGGTGTTCATGGAGATTGGAGTGCCCGATGGGCCAAAGGAGAAGATTTGGGAGTACCCCATGGAACACAAGTCACTGTGGAAAGATTTCAAAAAGTACTTGTGTGATGGATCAATGAGTGGACCATTCAAGCAGAGGGTGGAGAAGTGGTATGATAGAATCCATGCAGCATTTGAAGAAGAATGGTGCATACCCAAGGAGTTTACCTTTGGTGGTGGGTAAGGCAAGTTTACAATTTGTAGTCTACCAACATTTTTGCATCACGTGATTTGTGATGAAGGATGGGGCTTGGAGCCCATGGTGCAAAAATTACCATATGCCTTCACAACAAGATATTTCTAGGCATCATTTCATTGGTTTTTAGATGCATGCCACCTAACCTTCAATGCAGACAAGGTAGATTGTGACTACCACACTCTGAGAAAGAAGTATGTATATCCAGTGGTGGAATGCCTACATTGAGAGGCTCATCTCAGATATTATAAGCATGAATCCTGTAAGCTTGGAAGTTGGGGACACGAAGAGCAGCAACGCTTGTGTACCTTCAACTCAAGCCCAAGCTGGAGAACAATAAGTATGTGGAATGATGAGTTCACTGCTCCCAAGGCCGCCAAAAGGTAAGCATACAATGGAAAATGTTCCAAAGCACCTAAGCCCACAAGAGACAATACAAGTAGATGATGAAGAAGAGGAGCATGAAGATAGTGGTGGTGGTGGTTTGAGAGACATAAGAGGAAGAAGAAACCTCCAAATAGGGAAGAAGTTGAGCACGTGACTACTCCCCCCAACCACAAGAGGGAGATGATGAGGACTTGGATGTAGTCCAAGGAGAGCCACTTCAAAAGAGTATTTAGAGAACAAGGACCCAAGGTGCTACTCCACAATCAGTGCGTAGATCACCTCGACTCTCTCCACAAAAGGAGACAAATGAGAAGAGAAGAAGGAAGTTGAAGTTGAATGAGGAGGTGGAAGAGTATGAGGAAAGCATGCCCAATTCCCCTACACCTCTAGAGAATGTGGAAGAACAAAAGGATGAAGAAATGAAGGATGGAGAAGAGGGAGAAAAGGAAGCAGATGAGACAACAACCGAGACTACTCAGACACAATCAAAACAAGCTCCAAATCTTGAAGCCCAAGTTCCTAAGGGGCCAAGATCAAAGAGAACAAGTGGAGAGTATGTTCCACCAGTCATGGGCTATGCGAGGACACAGGTAAAATTTTCCATGCCATTTTCAAAGCACAATGACACAAAAGGAGTTGTATGGATGGGAGCTGATGGATGAAGAGATGAAAACCATGTGCACAAGGAAGCAACTATCATGGTCGATGCACACACACATGGATGAACCAGATTTTGATGTGTGTGAGGAGTCATGTGTATCAAGGAGGTTGAAGAAGACACCTCAGGCCAGACACATAATAATAGTCAAGCCTATTGTTATGTCAGATGAACAAGTGAGAAATGCTTTGGTGAAAGTCTCGACAGAGGTGGCAAGGTGGAAATATGGATAAGGCTGCAACAATTAGGGCACTACGAGAGGAGATCAAGACTAAGGATGTAGAAATAGTGCCTAAAGCAAGAAAAATACTTGGCACAAAAGAAGAACGTTGTTTTCATCAGCATGGCAAGAGGAAGTTGGGGACAATATCATGAAAGCAAAGCCACATTTAGAGCCAAAGGTACCCAAAACATTTCCTTTAACAATGCATTATGTAAGTACCTTGGTGGACTTAGTGCTTGAAGATGAACCTCTATGCATGCCAAACCAAAGGATCCATACATAAGAAGAGAGAGAAAAGGCTTCAGTGATGTGGAAGATTACATCATATGAGGGGTTGCTTCAGAGCTTACAGAGGAATTAAAGAAGGAAGATCAAGTGTTGAATATTTGTACAAATGCTAGAAGTCGTTATAAGAACCAGGACCATTTTGGAAGACAATGAAGTCCTAAAGGCCATGAAAGATGAAACATTGGGCCACACATAGAATGATTAGCACTTGTTGTCAAAGTGTGAGGCCCTTATAAAAACACAAGAACCACACAAGGAAAGGCTAGATGAGCTTGGGAAACTCATCACACAAAATATGGACTTATTAGAAGGAAGAATGACTGCAATGTCCAACATTGTGTTGGTCTTATAGAATGAGAAAGGAGAGATTGCAAAGGATGAGTTAGAGTCAATTATAGTGGATATCCTAAGGTAGAATTCATGACTCAATGATTGGAAAAATTTAGAGGTGGAAATAAAAGAAGAATATCCAGAATTGATTCTTTCAGGTGAAGCAAGAAGATATGCAGTAGGTAAAGACATTCTTTTATTCAAAAAATTATTTCTATTCTTCTATTCATATTATTTTATTCATTTTGGGTGAAAACCATTACCAAGGAAACAATGCAACTAGTGTGGGGTAATGTTGATCAGACAAAATCTGACACTTAGTAAAAAACATATGTAAGGTTCACGCAAAGAAGAAGAGCGCATTCAAAAGTACGGGAGGATCGGAAAGGATCACACGCATAAAGAACAAGAGACAGATTGGGACTTAGCCATTTTCACGATGAGGATCTATTTTTGGAGATAGCATGCATGGAGCACACAAACTAGTCAAAGACTTATGCACGACACACATTGGCTATTTTTGGAGGATGGATATAAAGCGCTTTACATGGATACAAGATGAGAATAGATCTACTACTGGAAGTTAACTAAAAGTAGTCTATTGTTAGTGCACTTGCATGTGTGGCTATTTTTAATGACGCGTGGCTAATAATAGCATGCGACCTATTTTGGGATTAGATAAGTGGTGAAGGGAAAGTCCCCACCCTTATAAATATGTAGTGAATCTATGTAGCATAAGAGAGATGTGAGAGCTAAGTTATTATGAGGTTATGCTGCCAAATCTGATGCGCGCATGAGCATATATTACTATTATTGTAAGGAATTTAATATAATGTGTATTACGTATTTAATATAATGGGGGTTATTATTCTGAATCAAGGTGTTAATCATGGTTATAGTTTATTATGCATAAAGGGTTTCACTATGATTATTGTTTGATTCATGATACTTTAAGATCTAGATCTAGGAAATGTGCTCTTTAGGTAGAATGTTAGATTAATTATTTACCGTAGGCTGCATCATTGGTTCCGTTCTTTGGGACCTCTTTTTAGTGTTTTTCAAGATGGTTCGTAATGAATATGTACCAGTTGACTAGCAAGTGTTGAGGAGTGGATACATGATATGGAAGAAGAGTACACATGGAGGTTCAACACTGGATCGAGTTTAACGCATGTGAATGGGTGGAGAGAAATAACGTATGATAGTTTATATGAGAGCTCGTTACATCTGCCGAGTCATTATCTCGGCAGGACGGCCCACACCCACCATAACATAAACTGAAACATCTTCTTGTAGATCTCCTTCTTTGTAGGAAGCCTTCCTCACCAAAAAAATCTATTCTACGGTTCATGAGTCAGTCTTCTAAAAATAGCATAAGTTTTGAACAAACATAAAGGAAATAGCACTCTTAGGATCATATTTCTTAGTGTTTTGCTTGACTTGTGTTTTTAGATGAAATAACATTTCTTCATCTTTTTATTTCTCCTTGCACACTCCTCATCATAGTTGGTGTATTCCAACTTCGTCTAAGTGTGCTGGACCCCATTTTCATCATTCTCAAAATTCTAGGTTTGATTCCACACTTGATTTTAAATCACAACCATCTTTTCTTCATCTCTGTTTTAATTTCACAAAGAATTAGTGTCGGTCCAGTGATCATCATTGGTTACCCCTTCGACCATCATTGGTTTTACCCAACCGGCATCGGTTTACTGTTCTTTTGGTTAACCTACCCAAAAGGACACTTGTTTCATAGTCTTTGTTATTCATAGTCTCGTAACTCCCATCATCTTTTTTTCCTTGATAAAATTCATTTTTGCAGCTTATCTACGGCGGCATTATTAGCCTTTTTCCATGTTTTGGAAAACTGTTTTTTCCATAGTGTGACCACGGTTACTTGTGACCGATGTCGGTTTACTCCTAACTAGAATCAATTATCCTATTCAATTTTCTAGTTGACATTTTAACCCAATCCACCTACCACTTCCTATTTTTCCTATTTCTATTGTATTTCTGTGTCATTTACATAAAGCAGTCCTATCAGATCAGCACTTGTTCACATGGTGTTGACTCGTCGCCAATCAAACACCCTCATATTCCATACTAGTTTTCAACCACTCCCACCTAGTCCTTCACCACCTTCCATTCTATCACCCATGGAGCCTATCCAACCTATCACTATCACCACAGTCATGAGGAGCTTACACGACTCCTTGACCCAGAACCATGTCACCTTACAGTTCTATCTTTCCCACTCATCCACTTGAGATGCCTCGGGTCAATTGATATATGGCATGCCCATATCTATCCCCATAACACTCATTCCTACTCTCGTGTCGGCCCCTTCTAGATCCGTGCTACCCACACACCGCCTTACCCCGGTCATCTCGTAGCTAGTCCCTATACCTACTATGACTGCTGCATCTACCACATCTATTGCACCCATAACATCCACTATATCTTTGTCCACCACCCAGAACATAACCTCATCCATGCCTATTGTCTCACATATACCCATAGCAACACAACCACCCCCGGTGTCGATGACCCCTACCCCTTTTCAAAACATTTTCCTTTCTATTCCACAGTCCTTAGCCCCCATCGCTACTAGAGTCACCTCGACCCTTCCACCTCCTATTTCATCTACCATTCATTCTAGGTATATACCCCTATCTCACTCGTCATTCTTAGCCTACCTATGTGGCATCACCAAATTGGAATGCCACCTTCATCATATGCCCAACACCAACCCTCTTATGCTACATGAGGTACCTATCCATCACCACCTACCAATGACCTCATCATGTTAATGATGGAAAATATGTAGACACCGGAGGTATTGGTTCCCGGCTCATACAACTCTCACACCTACGATGAAATTTGCAATGACCCCATATACCCATCCATTCCTATTCGTCCATATCTCATACATTGGAAAATGCCTAAATTTAACCATTTCAAACAAAGCAAGAAGGACTTGCAATAGAATTTTTGGTCTTTAAAACATGGGTGTTATCTCGATCGCCCATGATGACGCTTTGCTTCGAGGACCTTTCCCATGTCTCCGATGGGCCCATATTAGACTAGTATAGTGGATTACCTAGGCATTCTACCTCCTCATTTAATCAGTAGCCCAAGCCTCCTTGGATCACTTCTCCTTCAACATTTTTAAGAAGGTTACCATGACTGACCTCTACTCTATGCATCAATATGATGATGAGTCTATCGCATATTTTGTCGCTCGTTGGCGTAGCTTGATCAATCAACTCACATTCCAATTACCACAAACTAAACTCATAGAGCTCTTCACTCGGGCTTGTGCTAGACATATCTCATCGACCCTACAGTGCAAAATTTGAACCTTCGATGAGGCATTCACCATGGCACAAAAACTAGAGATTCATGCCATTGAAGAAAAGAAAATCCAACTACGAAATAAGAACATGGCATTTAAATAAAATGATACCTCTTCTTCTTTAAAACCACAAAATAATTATTCAAAAGCCAAGGGAACCACTAACGCGAGTGGTACTCAAGGCTAGCCCAACTCATCCATCAAATCAGGCTAATCCCTCATCTAATCTTTCTCCTATCCATACTTTTCAATTCAGACAAGAACAACGGAAATACACCCCAATTGGGGAGCCTTATTCTTTTGTTTTAGAAAATCTCATTAAATCTGGGGCCATCACCCTTCCTCCTATAAAACCACACATTAGTTTTGATCTGCTCACCCCACACATGTGTGGTACAAAGAGCACAACTTCTATAACTATCATTGGGTAAAAGGTCATAATGACGGCAATTACATCACTTTCAAGAACATTGTCCAGGAAATGCTAGACAACGGTGAGTTAGTCTTAGATAATCCAAATGTACCGCCAAAAAAACCTACAAATCTTCAAGAAACCATTTCCTAATCATGCCCCCTCTTCTGACCAAACTGGGGAGACCTCAACTAATGATAGCAATACTCATGAGGTCCATGCTATTTTCAGTGATGCACTAGTTACTTCCCAATTACCTCATATTCCTTCCATAGAGGAAATCCTAGCCCAAAGTCCTCCACCTACACATGAACCCACTTCACCTATTCCTCCACCCATAGAGGAACACCCTTCATCTCCTCCCTCACCTATGAAGGAGCCTTCTGTTAACATCGAGACCACTTCACCTTTGGCTTCTCCACCTAGAGAACCGTCACCAACAGTACCTCTCCGACCCATGGGAGATGCTTGTTCATCTCCTCCACCCACAGAGGAGCACCCATCATCTCCTCCACCTATCAAAGATCCAGTAGAAATGTCGTTACCTCTAGGTGACCATTCTCCATCAGCCACCCAAGATCCTATTGACTTACTTTCGGCTCTCTTACCCACAGAGGCTGAAGCTAGTGATTTCCCCATTTCTAAAACACATTTTACGGGAATCACCATTAGATCCACATCAACCTCACCCACAACAAAGTGTTGTTCTCACGCTTAGCTAATCACCTGGATTATGTTGATAGAGCCTTACTTTGGGGGTGTCTTCTACTTCCTATCTCAACACAAATGCAAATGTCACTCGCTGACACCTCCACTATCTATCCAAAAGTGTTTCGATTGACCGAACCAAACACAACCACAACTATCACAAATTCTCCCATGATACCACTCATGGCTCAACTTACACCTCTACCCATAACCCAACATGCATCCACATCCAAACCCACACCTACATCATCTTCCTTGCCTAAACCTATCACTACTTTAGGGGTCATCCCAACAGCTAGCCTTACTCATCCACCCATCAAATTAGATTTAGCTACGTCCTCTAAAACTAACACCAAACTTAACCCGACCCTAAACAAAAGAACCAATCCCTAGATCTCATACCCTAACCTCGCCAATCACACCCTCATCACCTTCACCCCTTCCATCCATCCTAGGACCTCACCCCTCGACCTTGGCTAAGAAACCTCCTCCGCTGGTAAACCAAGAATGCAGCAGCCCATTTCTCCCTCACAGACCTCTAATATACCCAAGCACCCCTGTAACCTCTGCCCACACCTGTAACCTTTTTACCACCCATACCTCTAATACCATCAATAACTTCTTCACTACCCATGACACTTCCTTCCCTTTCCCTCACACCTCCTGCATAACCTGCGCCATCTACCTCCATAACACCTTAGTTATCCCCATGGGTAACCCGCCCTCTTCCACCATCTACTTTTCCCTCTAAATCTAGTGCACCCATATAACCTTTACCCAAGAAGGTGTAACCTAAAGACAAAAATCCACTACCCTCTAATAAGGTAGTGAAACGACCACACACTCTATTTCCAGTTCATCTACGATGCCCCTACCCAAGCAGAAACAACCAACACCTAAGACCATAGCTCAAGCCACTCCCCCTCTTGCAAAGACTCTTCCTACACAATCAGCCACACTGCACCCAAACCCACATTCACCTCCCATTATGATCCACTAGCGAGATCCTATGCCAAAATATTAACCAACCTCCTCGAAACTTCTGTCATCACATTACCACCTCTTAGACCTTACAACCCACTCAAACCCAAACCAAAAGGGTTTGACAAAACCAAAATTTTCACCTACCATCATGTGTCAAGACATGATGTAGAGGACTGTAAGGCTTTGAAAATTGCTCTTGTCCAATTATGTCCTCCTGAAGAAAATTTTTATGATGATGACCTTCTCGATGAGGACCCCATTTCACTAGCACCAATTTCCACAGTTCTTCCCTCATTTCCTACTCAACGACCAAAACCTCCACCCCCACAACTCTTAGAGCCATCCCCCGAGATTTGAAATTAACATGGTTTGTATCAGAGAACTTGCCAAACCTCCACCCAAATGTTAGTGCACCCAACTCATTTCACAAGGTTCCTTCCCACCTCTTGGCTTCTACCCTTCTTGTTGTTACACCTTTCATGGCTCACCTACTTCACCTACCTCTCCACCTCAAATCAACATGATCCACGTTGCTACCTACGCTCAGAAGGATAAAAGAAAGGAAAAGGAAACCGACCCACTAACCAACCCTATACCCAACATACCATTTGCACCCATACCTAAAGTCACTATCTCGTGGCCCCACATATCCTATTTCTAATGGAGTTACACATCGCGCGATGCTCAAACAATTACACCAATCTTCCCTCAAAATGTCCCTATATGACCTCATCCAAACCTCTAAATCCCATCATCAAGCTCTCATGGAGGTTCTCCAATCTATTGAGGTTTAACCCAATGGCCCCACACCCATAACCTCTATTATTACACCTCATCACGTAGTCTATCTCACCAAATTACCACCTTCTTCTACACCTCCACTTACTCACCAAGTAGCCACACTCAGCTTCTCGATGAAGAGATCACACCACACCATACCGATGACCCTAATCTAGCCCTTTTCATCTCTATCCATATTGATAATATATGTGTACGACATGTTATGATTGATGGGGGCACTAGCATTAACATCATCTCCTCCCATGCATTCGACCAAATACGCATACCTAATAATTGCATGCATAGACATCCCATCATGTTGCATTCATTTAATGATACTATCACCTCTACACTTGGCACCATCATCCTCTATGTTTGTGTGGGCCCCCATAGTGTTCCAAATTTATTTTACGTCATGGAGGGGGAATTTCAATATAACCTATTGCTTGGTAGACCTTGGATTCGTTTCATGGGTTACGTTCCTTCCACTTTGCATCATTGTGTGAAGTTTGAGCATGAAGGACACACATATACCATTCTAGCTGACCCAACACCTTTCAAAACCTGTAACATGCTTTACCGACCCAATGACGTACTTGTACCCATTAAGGTGTCCACATCCATGATTACTTCCTCTTCACCCACATCTCCACTCACTAGTGCCGCTGATACCTCAACCGCACCAAAATCCTCAATTCCTACCACTGCCACAACCTCCACTGCTGACCCGTCAACCTCCCAATTAGTTGGCTCCACCTCCGATCCAATCTCTAACACATCATCTATCCCAGCTACCCACATATCGACCACCAATCCCTTGGAAGGTGTTTTTCAATGCCTCACTCTTGGGGAGTATCGAATATATAATGTCAACACATTCCTTACTCCACAAGAGTATGGAAGCCTTCACCAACACCCTCACTACGATCACCACATAGGAGAGCATCTCCTTTACGGTCCTCCCCACCTTCACACCAATCTCACCTATGCGGGTTTTGATACTTCCACTTATGCACCTGAACCACCATCATAAACCCACCCCTTTTCTGTCGGCCTCCAGTCACTTAGCAATTGCCGTTTTGCCCACACCTTCCTCGCACCGATGTGCGTGGAAAGTTTTGTTTTTGGATTTTACGAGTAAAGCCGTCACATTGTTATCCCATGTACCACCTACAAACATAATGACTGTAGTGGTATTGGTTTTTTGAACTACCTACCAAGAAGGCTCCCATTCAACTCATTGAGGATATCGACCCTTCTCCACCTTCTTCACCTACTCCAACTTCTTGACCACCATCACCACCTTCACCGACAGAGTTGATGGATCCAAAATTCATTCCTCCTATTTTTTTCATAAACACCATTTCCTTAGGGCCTCGACTTATCAATGCGAGGGCGAGGCCCACTCTTCCTTCCCTTCCCGTATCCTAAAATGATCGATGATGATACACCTTCTATTAATGTTGTTAAATGTCGGGATGATGAATTTATACTCACCTATCTTAGTGCAGAAGACTCTTATATTCATCAGTCGTTACCATCTGAGATGTAAACCATGTTGAATGAATCGACTATCGAAATCAACATCCATACTCAGGATGACCCACACATTCTAAAGATCGGCCAATCTTTAGATATCAACGAAACAGAAGCCATCACTTATTTTATCAAAAATCATAACCATGTTTTCTCTTGGTCTTATAGTGACATGCCCAGTATTGACCCCGTCATAGTGGTCCACAATATTGTAACCATCCCCGATGCTAAACCCATAAAACAAAAGCTGAGGAAAATGCACTCTCACATTCCTCTTCTGGTAAAAGAAGAACTTCAACGCCTCCTTTTTGTTTCCTTCATCTTACCCATTGATTATCCTTGATGGATTTCTAACATTGTCCCTATCACTAAGGTGATAGGGGACTTTACATTTGCACATATTTCCATGAACACAACCTATCTTGCTTAAAAGATGACTTTCCTCTACCCAGTATTGACCAGCTGGTTGACCTTACTACTGGTCACGAGATGCTATCACTCATGGATGGTTTCTCGGGTTATAACTAAATCTTGCTTACCCTAGAGGATCAACACAAAACCACATTCATCACCCCTTGGGGGACCTTCTGCTATTGAGTCATGCCTTTTGGCCTTAAAAATGCTAGTGCCACATATCAGCGGGCTATGACTTACATCTTCCATGACATCATGCACCGTATATTGGAAGATTACGTAGATGATATCCTTGCCAAATCTAAATGCCACTTTGAGCACCTCACCATCCTAAAAACCATCTTTGACCGCCTCATTAAATATTGTGTTTTCCTTCAGCCCAAGAAGTGTGTCTTCGCAATTCTCTTGAGAAAGCTCTTGGGATTTATCATTTCCTTACGTGGTATAGAAGTTGACCTACTAAAGTCAATGCCATTCTCAAAATGCCTCTCGCCCACTAATCTATGGCAACTACGTATCCCGCAAGGTAAGTTGCAATCTATTTTCCGTTTCATTTCGCAACTTTCTGATCAATGTCAGCCATTTCATCATCTTCTCAAAAAGGATGTCTCCTTTAAATGGGATGATGACTACCATAAAGATTTTGAGGCCTTGAAACAATACCTTCTCCAACCACCCGTACTCATTCCACCTAAAAATGATCAACCCTTCTACCTATACATCTCTCATACCGATAACTCCTTAGGGGCCATGTTCGATCGCAATGAATAACATAGGGAGTAGGTGGTTTATTACATAATCCGTACTCTTCTGGACTATGAAACCCGATACACCCATGAAAAAAAAAAATTCTTAGCCTTAGTTTTTGTTGCCACTAAACTCCGTCATTACCTACTTAACCAAAAACCTATGTTATGACCAACACGGACCCCTTACATGTCATTTATGCCAAACCTTACCAAAATCAATGGGCTGCATGCTGGCTTATGCTTCCGGCTGACCTCGACCTTGAATTCATCCATCAAAATTCCATCAAGGGCCAAGCTATTGCTGACCAATTGGGATGGCACACCTATCTTCGGGATAAACCCTCTAACTTTGAATTTCCAGATGAGTCTATTTCTACCCTTTCCCTGGACGAACCCGCTTACCAAATGACACTCTTCTTTGATGATTCCAAGTGTCAGCATGGGGGTGGGATTGGTGTTATCCTCATTCTACTTGATGGTGAGCCCATGCCTTTGTCTTTCAAACTTGATTTTGATTATACAAATAATATTGTTGAATACGAAGCACTCATATTAGGTCTCAGGCTACTTATGCCTTAGATGTCAAGTCCATCAACATCTTTGGTGATTCTTAATTGGTCATAAACCAAGTCAATGGTATATATAAAGTGTTGTAATGAGATACTTCAAAAGTATAAGTGACATGTGGACATACTTTTGACCACCTTTGACCGCTATGCCCTTTAAAACATCCCACATTCTACTAAAAATTTACAGATACCATGTCCGCTTGGCTTCTCGGATGCCCACTTCGCGTCACCGACTCTAAAATATTTTTCACCGTACAAAGATTCCAATCACCCTCTTATTTACCTCATGAATTCTACTCTATTAGAATCGATGCTCCCAACCTGCGTGATTGTTGGTATAAACAATACTCGAGATGATATTTCCCTCTCCATCTTGCCTCCCGACCTCAATCGTAATGGGCAACACGCCTTTCTTAAAAGGGTCTCTTGTTACTTCATAATGGGTAGCCTCCCTATAAGCGTGGATTTGATGGTATTCTCTTATGGTGCCTTACGAGTTTTGAAATTCCTTATACCATTAAGGAAGTGCATGATGGCATATGTGGAAGTCACTTGGTGGTCTTATGGTTACTAAGTGTATTCTTCACCTAGGCTATTCTTGGTGACCCTTAACCATGATTGTTGCATTGCGTTAAGCATTGTGTAAAATTCCAACAACATGCCAACCTTTATCATACACCTAGTCATGCCTTACAAGTAGCCCATGACCTTTGGCCTTTCTCTCAATGGGGTTTGGATCTTGTTGGAGAAATCAATCCCCATTCTTCCCAGCGACATCAATGGATAATCACCGCTATCGAATATTACACCAAATAGGTTGAAGCCATACCTCTCATCTCCATGAAAGCTGAGAAAATTTGTGATTTCATCAATCATCACATTATTTGTTGCTTTGGTGTCCCACATCGCCTCATCACTGATAATGGAAAACAATTCAAAAATAAAACATTGTGGGAACTTTGCGACGCCTTCGGTACTCAACTAAGTTTCTTGTCACCATATTACCCACAAACCAACGACTAAGCCAAATCCACTAATAAAACCCTGAACAAAATACTCATGAAAGTGGTTAATGATACTAGGAAGGATTGGCATATGCACATTCCTTTTTCCCTATTGGCGTACCGTACTAGTATTCGCACTTCCACTACTGCCACACCTTTTTCTCTAGTCTACGGTATAGAGGTTGTTTTGCCTCTCAAAGTCTAGATTCCATCTCTTCATATTTCTCTCCATGACATGCTCAATGATGATGAATTTCGCCAGGACCGTTTAGCACAACTTGAGTTATTAGACGAACACCATCTTAATGCTCTTGACCATCTCCAAGTTTACCAAAAACATATCAAACATGCCTATGAAAAACATGTTCATGAACGAACCTTCCAAGTCGGTGATCTCGTCCTGAAGGAAAATCAACATGTAACCAAAGCAGAAAAAAAGTAAACGGGAAAATTTTCTCCTAATTGGTTTGGACCATACATCGTGACTCATGCTTATGGATCAGGTGCTTATTTTTTATCTTCACTAGACGGTAAATCCGAACCTGATCCCCTTAATGCCTTGCATCTTCGACCATTCTACTATTGACTTTTAGTCCTACCTCACCTTCTACCTCTTTGCATGCTCATCCCTTGAGTGCTATTCACTTCCCTCCTTTCACTATACCATCCCTAATGATTAAACAAGAATCATGTGTGTACCCGTCACTCTTTTACCCTCTCTTAAATATGTGTACCATGGCTCTACACATGGCATGATTCTTGTGGATAATTTTCATCTTCTTTTAGATGAGATCCCATGGTCATTTTACCTTTCTTTCTGAAAAAGAATCCAATTCTTCACGTTAGTCTTGTCCATGACTTAAAAGCCCTCACATGGGATCCAACTCCTTGAGTCAAAATTCCAATAAAAAGATGACTCCCTCAAAAAGGACATCTTTCTCTACATCGCTGCCATTAATAGACTACTCCCTCGAAGGACAACTATGTAAAGCTTAAAAAAAAAAACCAAGAGAGAGAGAATCAAGCTTCCCACATCTATCAATCTATCTCAAATACAAATTAAAACAAAAAAACTTTTTCATCATGGACTTGCTCATTGTGATCTTGGATCTCTTGCCAAAAGGCATGCTACCTAATACCATATAACCTAACCATTTTTCACCTTCTCACCATTCACACCTTCATTTCCTACCACCTTAAGGGACCTGCTAAAAATGTGACATTTGGTGATCATGTGACTATTCTTCACCTTTAGAATAATCAATCATGCAATGTCTTTATGGTCTTACATTTACCAGCCTATCTAAGGTATGATCCACCCATTATGATCCTCACCAATCAGGTGGCTCTCTTTCCTCTTGTTATCTTTTAACTTCTTCATTATGTATTGATCATCCTATACAGGACTAGACCTTTGACGCTTATCTCTGGGAAATTTTCTTCTTTCACCACAATCAACTTAAAATCACCCATACCTATTTTCCCACAATTCAACCATACCTAAATTACCTCGACTCAACCATGCCTATATCCTACCAACCCATTCTCATACCTCTTCACATTTTTTCCTAGCTTATGGGAGAACTACATTAGCACGAGGTCCTTGTTTTTCGGGACTATGTAGGTAGCACTCCAAGGGAATGGGGCCCTTGGAGGTTAGCTCGGCCACTCTCTACCCTAGCCAATTCCCTCTCCCCTTTCCTAGTCACATTCTACCCTAGTTAGTTTCCTTTTATATCAATAATTGGAAATTAAACCGAACAAACAAAAATTGCTTCATATCTTTACCATCATCATTCATACGGTCATTATGTCTACCATTTCTTTACCATTATCATGCATTTTATTACCAAGCATCTTAACGTCACCTATATCATCATTAATTACACAAATTAGTGAATTACAAATTCAACCAATCCCAACTCCACCATACCTAAAATGCAAACTTAACTCAATCCATACCTATGACTGACTCAATCCATGCCTACAACCTTACTCAATCCATGCCTAAAATACAAACCCGACTCAATCCATGCCTACAACCCGACTCCATCCATTATAAACCAAAACCGACTCAATCCATGCTTATGACTTGACTCAATCCATGCCTAAACTATAAACCTAGCTCAATCCATTCCTACGACCCGACTCCATCCATGCCTAAACCAAAAACTTGACTCAATCCATACCTATGACCTGACTCTATCCATGCCTAAACCAAAAACATGACTCAACCCATGCCTAAACCAAAAACCTGACTCGAACCATACCTATGACCTGGCTCTATCAGGCCCACAATACTTGGTTTCCATGACATATACAAATCAAAGTAGCAAGTTAAACACAACCATGTACACATCATGCCATAATCACCATCATTTCTATAAATCAATCATCTAAACATGTGTATCTATATACATGAATCTCAAATATATTTGGCACGAAGGCAAGTGTATATAACAACATTTAAAAACTCTCATGTACATCCTCACTATCTTGACACGCAGGCTGGTATATATATGTTCAAAAATGTGATTCCAAAAATAAAGTAATCATCCATGATGAATAATATTCACCCCACCTAATATCCATCCCTGTCTCATCTATCTCCTCCTCCGCTCCTCTAGCCCGACGACCGAATGACCTCCCCTCGCCTTGCCCCGGTTTGGCTCCTGATGGTCCTACCCCTAGAGCTGGCCTCCATGCACTAGTGGCCTCACCTTGAACTAGCCCCTAGGCTCACTGGCCCCTTATACTCTCCACACTATGTGTGCGGGATCTGCTCCTCTCATTCGAGGCCTGTTGTGCTCTGTGCTTGACATATGATAAGACATATATTCCCGCTGCCATCAAATGATTCGGTGACGGTTTTACCTTGACCGACATCGGTCTTGTGCCCTATCCTACCGTGGTCGGTCCATGGCAACCGGCATTGGTCCATTATGACCGTTGTCGGTTATCCTGCTTAGTATTTTTACTACCCATTACCCCTAATTTGCTGACTGAATCCTTTTTACCTCACCCACACCTAACTTGGACATTTCCCTCTCCCCTCCTGACCTCGTCATTTACTACCTAACCTCTTCCTCATTTCGAACTAATTCTTTTACCCATACCTCGGCCCTACCCGTGTCGTGACCTAGCTACTTGGACCTAGAACATTTCTAGTGACCTATGACCTCATGTGCTCACTATACCTTGTGACATTGTTACCCATGTTGTTTGACCTAATGACCTTACCTTGCCTCTTTCCATGACCGTTTATCCTGACCCAACCTTTGGTGTACCGAAACATACCTAAATGTTCCTGCACCGACTTGCGATGTGTTTCCTAACCATATCCTATACCTTGGATACCGAGAATCACCTCAACCTTGTTTGGATAAACCTATCGACCTTAGACAATGTAGAGTTTGCATACTCTTCAACCTAGTACCGTGCTACAGTTTATACGTGTGCGTGTGTTTGACTATTATGACCTTTGACCCTGACCCATTACCTGGATTACCCGATTGGACGTTTACCCCTTTACTCACATTTTCCACCTTCCTCTTCATCACATTCACCTTTTATCAAACCACTCACCGATTCTACCTTTTGCCTCATTAGTTCCTAGTTTAAGGGGGACCACCTTCACCCACACATGGGGCAACCACATCTTATTTTTGTCAAGACGCTCGCTACCAATACAAGCTACGCAACAAAAAGAAGAAAAATGTAGACACTAAAATTAGGTCACACTCCCTTAGTCCCACATCAAATAACCACCTTGAACACACTCACCTAACCATGGCCCCTTTCACCCCACACATATTAATTTATTAATTTAATTAAATTAACCCATAATCTCATGATATTTATTATTTAAATATCCTAATTAGAATAATTCTCACACTGTCACCTCACCTATACACCTCACCTAGCCACCTCATCCCAAACCTATTCTTAGTATGTTGCCATAACTAACTAAGACCTACCTAAACCCAAAAAATCAAAGCCTACATTCCCTCTAACCACATTCCCGATTATAAAAGAAACTTCCATTCTAATCCACGAGGAGAAATGAACAAGATCCAAGAAATCAAGCGGATCTACCCAATTTAGTAAGCCTAGAAAATCCCACCCTAACCAACGTCAGTCACCCTAAAATGTCAGTACCAACCTGAAACCATCGTTGGTTACCATTTATTCCCCAAAACAACCTTATTTCAAGGTTGACACCTTCGAGAGAAAAGAGACAAAACTATAGTTGCATGTAAGCATAACCATCATTCACATACACATTCAAACATCAACAACCAAAGCATCGAGTGATCACAGAGCCATTTGCATTCATAGAAGCATTTGGGGAAGTGCCATCACCACACTAAATTCCATCCATCTGATCAACTGCCATTTCCATCCAGCCATCAAGCTCATATAATAGTAAGTATTTTGTTAACCAACATTCATCTACTTTCATTTTAGTAGGCTCTTACCTCTATTATCAGTTTCTACTTGCACTCCCATTCTCCCACCATTTACCTTCATGTAAGTTTGATCATTCCTTCACCCACACCATTAAATTTCCCATACCCGATTGTTAAACACCTCTGAGTACACCTAAGATCTCCATAGACCTTGTCATTGCCCTCTTCATTTCCATTTAGCCTCAGATATGTCCTTACACCAAGATTTTAATAAGTTTTTGTCACCCGACTGTACCGACGCCGGTTACCCATGACCGTTGTCGGTCCATCCTAAACCGTCATTAGTTACACTATATCGGCGTCGGTCTCCATCCTTAATATGCAACAAGAACAACCTTCAACAAGCTATAACAACATGTACAACATGGTATAATACATACATTTCACCCCTAGGGTCACTTTCCTTTCCTATTTTCCATAAGTCATTTTCTATTCATTACATGCTTCACTCGTCTCTTTGACATGTTATCACCATCACACTTTATAGGAACAAAAGGTACACATCTCTTATATACTTTATGTTATTGAGCATTCACTCAAAAATATAAAGTGGGGGAAAATGTAGACACAAAATTATGCACTTGGGTACATTTATAGGTCCATAAACACATATTAACATTCATATGATTCCTAAGAAATAAAACTACTAATTGACCACTATCTTTGGCCGTTTTTCTTTGTTTTTGGATGTCTATCTGGTCTTTAACACCCTACAACCTAGTTGTTACTTTACTTGTTTATCTTTTATGACTTTGGACACTAGTGCCCAGCCAAGACATTAGTACCTAGGCACCCTCATCCCCTCGGGGGCGGCCTAATCCTCTTTCCACTTTAATCGCTCTTTTTGGGCCTCTTTTATCTTTTGGGAATCTTATTTTCTTATGGGTTAGCCTTCCAATTGTCAATTATGAAATTCAAACACAGGAATCATATAATATAAAGCTATGTGACCAAAGTAAAGGGCCAAACTCTAATCATCTATTTACCATCACCTAAGCTTACATTCAAATGGATCCTAAAGCAATTCAAATAATCCATTTGGCATTTAATCATTGACAAGGGACTACATTTTTACATACACAACATAGGAAGGGGAGGTTCATTTTTCCATCCACACATTCTATCTATATTTCTACATCTAGCTAGCTTGTTATCAAGTGCACTTGCACAAGGGCATCTTAGGAAATGATTCTTTCACACACTCACAAGAACTACATGGATTATGAGATGTATTGCAATGCTCGGATTGTAATTTCACTCGTCGGTTAATTGTCAAGGTTAGTCTAACTCCCATATTGCATCTTTCCTTTTTTGGATTTTTGTGTTATTGTGGGTTTTGCGGCAGTGAATATTTGTTTTACAAGTTACAAGTACCTCAACAATGAAGGTGCAACATACAAGTGATCAAAAATCAATATTTTTGACACTCATGAGATAGTCTAGAGATCATAATCTAACCATTTTTGCAATCACAGGAACCCAATAGAGGTCGTTAGCTCCCAAGTTCCCCTGTCTAGCTATGGGAAACCATGTCCGGCCTCCTTTGTGATCTACCAAATTTATTTTGAGCAATAATGACACAAATCAATCCCTATTTACTTGAGTTTTCCTAGTCTACATCAGCTCCATATCGAGTGCAAATCAGCTAAGTCCATTCCTCTCTCTCTTACACTTAGGTTTTCATATTTTATTTAGCTTATTACTTGTGTTAAATCTGTATTCTAGCATTTATTTATCATATGTGACTCTACAATTAAGGTTTAAACAAATTTCTAAAGTTTTTAAAATCATCCTTTGCCAATTCTAACACCTCAAAATCACCTTTAAAATTACCCCGTATAGTGATGCTTGCATATTTTAGGACCCCAATGAGTAATGCACTTGTCTTATTCACCATATAAATCCCATTAGAAGAAGGTTGTAGTGGTGGTTTACCCATCTCGCTCCATGCATCCAAAGTAAGCACATTTACCTTTGCACTAGTATTAATTGGGATGTTGCTCACCAACCAACCATCAATAATTTCATCCAAGGTGATCTCCTTACCATATTCATGGTTATGAGGTGGTATATTTTCATGAAGTATTTGGCTATCCCTGTCTCGATCCATGCATGAAACCTTTTCATGTAACCACTTTCCTAATAATGGTATGATGTTCTCTTGTCAAAGCATCGATATACTTCCCCGATTTCATCAACATCCTTGACATGTACTTCGTATGTTTTACATATTCCCTATAATGCGCTTTTTATTTTAAGCACAATATCTCCCCTGTAAATCTCTAATCGGGATCACGGTTTCTTGAAAAATTCCCTTTGTTGTCCAACATCGGGATACTTATTAGGCTACCCAATTTCCTCATTCCTAATGATCAGTTTAGTTCTTTCTTGTTTCCACGCATGTGAAGCCTCCGCATGTGTGGTGACCAATAAAATTTCTTTCTTAGCTACTTCAAGTCCTTAGGATTTCACTACCCTTGGCTAGAACTCTCAATTTGTATCATCTCCACACCCCTCTCATTCTTGGTTTTGCTCATACATACATAAAAATATGGACAATATTACAACTTATGCCCATTTCTACAATATGCATAAGAAAATTTATTGGGGTACTCATGCTCATAATGATCAGAAATCCACATGAATAACAAGTGCCTCTCGTTGAATTGGCCTTGAAATTTACAACCTCTACCTCGGTAGTCACCTCTATACCATCTATTACTATTATGACCTTCATGCACCTACGAATTTCTTTACGTACTTTCTTCGAATATCCCCATTTCATAGGATTTTGGATTTGATCAATCAAGTGGCATTGAGCGATATCATGCGTATGTGCATTACAAATGTTGTGTTAACTTTATATATTCTTATGTGTAGCACATTGAAGGAGTGGAAATTCCCAAACATCATGGTCCTCATGACATATTTCACAAGACATCAATAGAACACACACATTCTAGCATGGAAAACTATTTTTAGTGTGTCATTCTACCTCGGAATCGGTACAATGATTCCATTTCTATTTTCATGCATTAATTTGGTTGTTAGCTTCTCCAATTTGTGTGGCCATTGCTACAATTTTTTTCTTCTAAAAATGGACTTATCCTAGTGTCTACACTTTCAATTACTTCCATGCGCATAACTATCTCCAAAGCTTCGTGTAGATTGGCAAATGTCGTGTGTGATAACACCTTCTAAAAGGTGTATACAAACCATTGCGTGTGCTAAATTTGGTGGATATCATAGAAAATATTTGAAAATAGAGTTTTGAATTATGTATCATATTCTTGGACACTTTCAGAAATTCCCCGCTTGATGTCCTTTAGTGAGTTGATGCTTTGTTCTTCAAACTTGGGGATATAGAATTCTACCAAGAAAGTGGCACACAAGATGTTGTAATCTGCCACTATCTAGTGTGGATCATACTTTCAATACCAAATATGCATGTGACCTTACAATGTAGTAGTAAACTAACTTTAATTTTATTTGAAGCAGTGATTCCCTTAGCTCTCCATAAAAGTTCACATATATGCACATGCTCATCTACATCCTCAAATCCTATGTATTTAGGTAAGTGGAGTGACATCTCATAATAAATCTAAGGCTATTATGGAGGATTATTACCTTATCCTGAGAAGGATTAGGACTCGGCCCTAGAATTCTCGAGATAACACCTAGTTGCACCTATTTGGCACATCACTTAGCACAGCAGGTTGAGCTCTCACCCGAAGCACGCCAAGGTACGAGTCCTCTTTAGGGTTGTTGTAGCAGGATGGTATCATGGTGAAATGATAAAGACGGATATTTAGAAACTAAACCATCATTACATAGTTATATCGAACCAGATCTATAAAGGCATGCATTTAAATATAAATAATCAATAAATCAATAGTATGTAATGATAACACATAGAAGACACTTTGGTTCAGCCAATATTCTTCATATAGTAAACATGACAACAATACAAAATCTTGATACATTAATAGTCATGCGCACATGGATATGTTACAATTATCCAGTCTCATGCACTCATGAATCTCTAACCCTTCAACACCACCATTTTTCAACTAGGTGATTCATCTATATATATAGGGTGGGGAACTTGCCCTTCACCACTAACTATGCCAAAAATAGGTCACACACTAATAATAGCCACGCGCCATTTACAATTATAGCCATACATGCAAGTATGTTATCTATAGATCACTTACAGTTAACTAGAGTGATGAATCTATTCTTGAATTACTTCCATGCAAGAGTGCTTGATATGATCCTCGAAATATAGACAAAGCATGGTGCACAAGTCTCGGCATCACTTTGTGTGTTCCACATGCTAGCCTCTAAAAATAGACTTGATCTACAAAATCAGCTAAGTCCGAAAGTTTGACTCTGCACCTCCACACGCGATGCCTTCCTATTCCTTGCGCCTTCGATCCCATCCTATTTTTTCACGTACGGAACTCTGTGTGTGAGTTCTACTAAGTGTTTTATCTGATCAACATTACCCCACACTAATCTCATTGTCACCCGAAAATGGTGATGTCCACAACTGAGTAAAGAATAGTTGAAATATAGAATGTTGAATGAATCTTACACAAAGAATAGAAAAGAATTAAAGAATCAAAGAATTATTCAGGCTTCAAGCTCCTCCATTTCTTTCTGAAGTATCATCTCTAGATACTCCTCCTTTATGTCTGCTTCTAAGTTCTCCCACTCCATTAATGCCTTTCCTACTTTCTCTAGAACATCCACAATGATAGATTCCAGCTCATCTGAGTTAGTTTTCCTTGCTCATTCTGGATTACAAGCATTATGCTTGACATAGATGTATGCATCCCTTCCAGCACATCCATCTTCTGAGAAATGAGTTTTCCAAGTTCATCTAACCTCTCTTTATGCGGTGCTGTGTGCACGCCAATGCCTCACACTTCTGCTTCACCATAGTTAGTCATTTAGCGTGGCCTAGTGTGTCATCCTTCATGGCCTTTTGCACCTCATTGTCTTCTGCCAGTGTTTTTACCCTTATTAGCGCATTGAGAGTGTGCATATCATTAAGGCATGATCGGCTTTCTTCACTCTCCTCTTGGAGTGCTTGTAGTAGGCCCTCATATGTAGCAATCTTCCTTACTACTACTAGCCTATGCTTTTTCTACCTCTTTTGTTGGGTCCTTGGGCTGCTTTGGTATACACACCTTTTCATCCTCCAATACTAATTTTATCATTGTCTTTACGTAGTGCATCGCAGAAGGAAATTATTTTGGTACTTGTGATTCCAAATGTGGGTGTACCTTTAGTACATCATCTCCAATTTCCTCCACCATACTAACAAAAGTCTCATATTTCCTTTTGCTCAAATCCCTCTCCTGCACTAAATGTGCTATTTCCACATTCTTCACTTTTAGCTCCTCTGTCAGTGCTTTAATTATAGCAGATTTGTCAATGTTTCTTCTAGCTACCTCAGCAGATACTTTCACCAAGGCATTGCTTACCTGCTCATCCATCATAACAGTTGGTTTAATTGTCATGTGTCGGGCTTCTGGTGTCTTCTTCAACCATCTAGATGCACATGATTCTTCATAGACATCAAAATCCGGTTCATCCATATGCGTATGCATCGACCATGAAAGTTGCTTTCATGTTCATAATGTCACCTTGTTCTCATCCATAAGCGCCCATCGAATAAATCTTTTTACGTGACGGTGCTCTGGAACCGAGCATGAACAATATTCTCCTAGTCTTCTACATACCCATTGTTTGTACCCTTACGTCCTCACTTGTCCGACGGGACCTTGGCCCTTTTGGAATGGCAACATCAAGGTTAGGAATACTAGTTGTATCCTCATCCTTGCCTTGTGTAGCTTTTGATTGCTCCCTTTCTTCCTCTCCGCTTAGTTTTTTCCTCCTCATTCTAAGGCTCCTCTTCTACCCTATGATGGATTGGAGATGGAAGCACTTTCTCCTCAGACTCTTCCACTTCTTCATCTAGCTTGAGATTTCTTATTTTCTTCTTCTCCTCAGGTTCCTCTACCGGTGAGAGTCACGTGGTGACTTCCTTGTTGTCTGTTGGGCTTCTCCTTGTGACCTTGTGTGCTTGAACACCTTTATGAACCTTTGGTCACCTGCGCTACCTCAGTATTTTCTTCTCCTTGTGAAGCCATCACGTGCTCCTCCTCCTATCCACTAGATGGTTGCTTCCTCCTATGCACCAAACCACCACTATCCTCATGCTCTTCATCCTCTTCCTCATCATCTGCATGGGTTTAGAAGGCCTAGGTGCTTGGGATGTTTTCCATAGTATGCTTCCCCTTTGGTGGTCTTGGGAGCGTGAACTCATTCTCTACATACTTATTATTTTCCATCTTTGGTTTAAGTTGGAGATATATGAGCGGCCCCGATATCCCCAACAAGAAGTGTTTCTGGTTTGATATTCAAAATCTCTGAGATAATACTCTCGTTGTAAGCATTCTTCCCCAGGATATCCATACTTCTTTCGCAAGGTGTGGTATTCACAATCCACCTTGTCTGCATTAAACACTAACCTCCTTGTATCAGTGAACCGATGAATGGAAGCTTGAAATACCGCACTGTGAATGCATATGGTAGTTTGCACCAGGGGCTCCATGATCCATCCACCATCGGAAAAATGCACAATACAAAATGTTGGTAAACAGCAAACTGAGCTGCTTCCCCAATACCGAGGGCAACTCCTTTGGTATGTGCCACTCCTCTTCAAAAGCCACGTGGAGCCTATCATACCACATCTCACTCTCTCCTTTACCTCATCTTTCATAGACCCCTTGCATAGATACTTGCTGAATCTTTCAGCTGGAGACTTGTTATTCATGGGGTATTCCCATATATTTTCTTTCGGGCCATCCGGTACTCCAATCTCCATGAATACTAAAGAAAGTAAGACAAAACCAAAACTTATCTTACTTCTGTGCGTGCTTCCTCTACTATTTGTTCTACAATGAAGCCAGCAATGTTGTAAATAACCCCTTCTGACATGTGCTTTGCCACATGCAACCACATTGAGTTTACTTGTGACCAACGATCTTGGTCATTCAATTTCGTAACCAGGTGTGCTGCTGCTTTTACTACGGAAAATGTGTAATTTATCGATGTCCATTCCACATGGTCCTTTCTGGTATCCCAGTGCTTTGTGTGTTTCTAATATGGAAACCTTGTCAGTTAGGTCATTTTTGATGTCCTCACCATTGCCTTCAAACCTGTTACCGTGGTAATTAAAATGGGTGTTAGTCTTACCCTTCGACCCTGCAAAATAGAAGAAGTCCTCATGGACTCGGCTCATCAGCCACCTGTATAATGGTGCATATTTCCCGAAGTATGGGAGCTCATATAATTGGTAAACACCAATCCTTTTCAATAACTTCTCCCTATGTCATCATATATCGGCATCCCATCACCAGTTCACTGTCCATTCGGGAGTTAAGTAAATCATCCAACTTCTTCTGATTGTCCTTGGTTGATGGTTGTACTCACTTATTTTTCTCTGTCGTATGTGGGAATCCCATTCCTGGCCCAAAATTACCTCTAGGATACTGCATCTCTAAAAAATTACTCTCAGGAGTCATCTCTTCCTCCTCTTCCACTACTACCTTCTTCTTTCCTTTTGTTTTTGTTGCTTCCTTCTTTGGAGCCATTCTTCCCTTTGTGTTGTGTTTCTACACCTTCTTCTGTAACTCTTTAATGGTTTACTTCAAACCCTAACCCGATTCAATCATGCCCTAAATTGTAATCATGAAATCACATGCCCTAGCTCTGCTTATGTCAATCTACTTCATTCAAACCCTTCTCCTATGGGGATACAAGCTTCTCCAATACACAGATCTACCTTTCACGCTTGGTTTCACCCTCTTCGCACCTTGAATCACTTACTCAACTCTTCACACTTAGCTCTTCGTCAAATTCTCGTAGTTGCAAGGGTAGAAATGAATTCGCATCCCATCCTTATATAGATTTTCAATTTTTGATGCATTAATTACTCCTCCACCTACCAAATATTTCTCATTTATTGCTCAATTTTGTCATTTCCACATGGTACATCTTCGCACCACAACTATAACCTTCTAGCGCGCCTTCCTACCTTTTGGTCGTAGACTTCTCTTCAGTGTGTGCTCTAGCACCCGAGTACCTCGTCACTACACCTTCTCTTGGTAGTTATCATGGTTGCCGCTTACCTCACGTTATACTTTTCCTTCATTCATCTCCATCCTTGGTTACTTTTGAGAAGCAATCCTTTGTAAATCACCTTTAGCAGCTTACTTCCTCAACATCCACAACATTATACCTTCCAATCTTCATAGCATTATACCTGGGAGTCACCAACAATCCACCCCATACTAAAAGTATGTGCAAGTCCTCTGTGCATCAACATGCTTCATATTGTAGTTAGCTTCATGTGCGCAAGCACGCTTATTACACAAAAACAAGAACTAAATTGACAAAGCATAGTGATGATGAAAGAAACACATTAAGGAAATGCAGAAAGGGAAACCTAATCTATCTGGCAACACTGCCTTATTACAAACACCAAGAAGACTTATTTATAGTAGGGCTTCAACCTACTCCGTTAAAGTAAGGCAGCCATGTTCCATCAATTGCTTCTAACTGGCAAGCACCTGACTCAAGTATGTGAGTTATAACATATGGCCCCAACCAATGCACCTTGAGCTTCCCTGGATGGCACAAAAACTTAGAGTCATACAGAAGTACCATTTTTCTGACCATAAGTTTCTTATCCCTGATATGCCTATCATGCCATGCTTTTAAGCATGCTTTCTCTATTTTTGACTCCATGTGCTATGGCCCGGTGCTCATCTAGTTGAACCATGTTCTCAATCCATTCTTCCAAAGCTTTACTCATCAGCTAGACCTCCAATGCATGCAATGTGCAAAGAAGGTAACATAAATTCTATAGGAAGAACAACTTCCGTGCCAAACACCAACTGAAAAGGTGTGGCTTTGTTCAATCTCTTATATGTTGTTCGGTAGGCCCAAAGAACAACAGATACTTTTTCATCCCAATATTTTTGTCCCACATCACAAATCTTGGTCAATGTGTGGCTCAAAATCTTGTTGAAAGCCTCAGTAGTTCCATTTTCCTGAGGGTGATAGGGTGTAGTCTTGTGGTGGGCAACCATAAACTCATCTAACAGAATTTAGATTGTCTCATTTAAAAAATGGGTGCCCCTATCACTAGTTAAACTTAAAGGAAAGCCATACCTAGTAAGAACATTTTCCCATAAGAACCTTGCTCGTTGTAGCCACTATACAGTCCTTCGTAGGAGCTACTTCTGCCCATCTCGTAAGATAATCTATACAAGTAATGATATAGCACGATCCAGTCCTACATGCGCAGCTAGTGAAATAGGCCCTACAAAGTCTATCACCCATTTCTCAAAGGGTTCTACACTTGTAATTGGTCGTAAAGGCATCTCATCCCTCTGTCCTAGTCGACCTAGATGTTGACAATGGTCACATGCCTTACAATACTCCTTACAATCCTTATACAACGTTTCCCACCACAAACCAGCAAGTAGGATCTTTCACGTTGTAGCATCACCTGCATAGTGGCCACCTACAATACCACCATGGGCTTCCTCCATTATATCCTTTCATTCATGCTCTAATACATAATGGCGTAACACCTCATCTCTACCTAACTTGTATAAGTCACCATTGATTAACATGAATGGTGTCGTGCATATAAAAAATTACTTTTTCTCCAAGGACCTCATGCCTTCTAGTGCCATCCCCATCCTTAGGAAGACAACAATGTCCTCTAATTTTTTGGCACACATTGTAACCTATACAACTATGCATTAGGCATGGTCTCTTCTATTGTTTGGCTTCTTTCACTGATTGAACTCTAGACAAGTGATCGGTCCAGAATTACTTTTCCCTGGTTTTACCACAACTGTAAAGTCAAACTCTTGAAATAAGAGCATCCATCTACATATGTGCCCTTGTAAGATGGGCTTGTTCACCAAATAATTCAATGCCATATGATCTATATAAAACACAAAAGGTGTGGCCAACAGATACTGTCAAAACTTGTGCAAGGCATATATCATGGACAAAGCCTCGCGCTCTGTAGTGGTATAATTTATGTTCTGCAGGGGTCAACTTCCTACTAGCAAAACAAATGGGATGATCAACTATACCTTCTCCAGGTTGAGCTAAGACAACACCAATGGCCATGCCAGAGGCATCCACGTGAACATGAAAAGGTTTATCCCATGAAGGAAAGCGCAAGATAGGCGCGGTAGTAAGTTTCTTCTTCAGTATCTCAAACACGCGCTATTGCGACTCCCCCAATAGAATGTACCTTTCCCCTTGAGTAATTCTTCCAAGGGTGCAGCAACTTTGGCATACCCTTTTATAAACTTCTGTAATACCCTGTATGACCAAAAATCACGTGCACCTCACTCTAACTGGTGGGCGCTTTCAAGCCTAAAATGACCGCAACTTTAGTTGGATCGACCAGTAACCCTTCCTTACAGATTATGTGTCCTAAAAGTATGCCAAAGGGAGTAGCAAAGATGCACTTCTTGATATTCAATGAGATACTCAACTATCTACATCTTTCAAACATTAAGCATAGATTGTCACAATGATCCTTAATTAGCCCATAAATGGTCCAATCATCAAGATAGACCTATAAGAAGTTGTGAATAAAATCCTTGAATGCTTGCACCACTATCCTTGAGAATACAGACAAGTGCATTCTTCAATCCAAAGGGCATCATAGTATAGGCAAAGCTTCCCCATTCAGTAGTGAAGGTGGTCTTTTCTTGATCTTCGGGGCAATCCTAACCTGATGATACCCTGAGAACCCATCTGTAAATGAATATATCTCGCTTCCACCACTCCTTCTAATATTTCCTCTGTGAATGGCATAGGAAAGGATCTGTAACACATGCTGCATTCAACTCTCTATAATCAACACAAATTTGAATCCTACCATCCTTTTTGATACTTATCACCATAGGACTGACCCATTCTGACTCATCCAATGGTCGAATGATCCCGATTTCAACATCTTGTCAATTTCCTCCTTTACTTTCTCATACAAATTGGGATTCATTTGATAAGGTCTCTTCCTAACAGGGCATGCACCTTCCTTAAGCTTTATCTTCATTTCTCCAAGTGATTTATGCATGCCTTTAAGTTCATGGTATCCTCTTGGGAATAAGTCCTCATAGTCTCGAAGTAACTCTATGATCTTTGCCACTTCTGATTCTGACCAGTAATCCCCAATTATCACTTCCTTAGGTTCAGCTTTTGTGCCAATATTTACCTTTGTTGTCTTCATAGGTTCATGATATGCACGTGCATCTACATCGCACTAGCTAACACTTCACGTGCTCCATGTGAATGATCAACTTCAAGTGCTCAACTTCCTCATCATCAATTATGTAAACCAACTTCCCCTTGTCTTTTTCCAGAGAAGCGTGCTCAAGTAGTATGGTATCATCTACTTCTTCCTCAAAATGTGCCCCTGTCTCTGTCTCACCAAATAATTCCTAAATAAGTTCTTCCACTTTCCCATTGTCTCCCATGGTTAAGTGCTTGATAAAGCTTAAAGCCTTGTTCACTGGTGGTGTAGATGAGAAGAAGTCAAAAGTTTGGATCATCCCTATAGTCAAATTCTACCAATTGCCAGTGTCACGATGTAATTCAGCATATACATACCAAGCACATGTGCAACCTTGTAGAGTAGAATAAAACCGATGCACCCAAAGTGAGGGCGGTAATGCTTCTATCTTCTTTATCTAGAGTCTCTCACACTGCTGGATATGATGTTGAACAGGTTGATCACCATGATAAGGGAAAATATTTGTAGGTGCATTACTTCTTGAAAACCTAGTTGATAAGGTGGTCCCAATCTCTCCCCATTCCAAGAGATTATCCTGTGAACCACCCACCAGTGTGTTGTTGTCCCATGCAAAGTATATGACAACATATCTCATCTTTTAATCTGGTCATCCTAGTTTACCTCCATGGCCTGCAAGAATCCATCCAGATCTTTGGATCTAGTATATCAGGGTATTGAGTGACCTATACATCGACAGAGTGAAAACCCTTTTTGCAAGCAACCACACGCTTAACTTCATGCCCCACCAGTTCATAAGTACCATGAGCCCAATTATCACAAGCAATATTGGTAGTATCACTGATTGACTGAGAATCTTCCCAATGAAGGATTCCTTCCTTAGATGGCTCATTGACCTCATGGGTCCCGAATAGCGCGTATATAAATTATGTTCAAGTCCTCTTCACTCAAAGGTTCCACATATGGTATGGATTTCCCATCATCAATGGTATTATGACCCTTTCCTCCTTATTCTCGAAGCTGATATACCCCTTGTTAAACCTCAAATCAACATTGTTTGCATAACACCAAGGGCGCCCAAGCAAAGTTGGGAAGCTATCTGCTTCTGCAAGTGCTAACACTTGAAGTCTCCTGTGAACTTGGCCCCTTGTATAGTGATAGATGCATCCTTCAAAACTCCTATGGGAGTAGCTTTTGTTTTGTTTGCCATGAACAATACATTAGATGATGGCTGTAATGGAGGTCTCCCCATTTGAACCCATGCATCCAATGTAAGTACATTCACTTCCACACCTATGTCAATCAAAATATTGCTCAACAACCAACCATCCACAACAACATTCAAAGTGATCTCCTTGTCATAGTCAATGCTATCGGGGAGATTCGCATGGAGTATTTGTCTTCAGTCTCAGTTCCGTGTGCAGAGTATTCCCCTTCAACCAATTTCCCAATAAAGGAATAATATTCTCCTGGCGCAACATTCTACATACCTCTCTGATGTCATCAATATCAGATGGGGCCTTTTCTGTATCCTTATGCTCCAACTTTCGAGACTGCTCTTTCAAACATTATATTTCACCTTGAAGGCTTCTAAGGACCTCCATAGTTTCCTGATAGACTTCTTTCTGATGAGTTGGATCTGGATACCTAGCATGCAAAACCTCCTCCCTAGTGATTGTCGGCTTTTTGCAATACCTCTTTCACGTGTGCCACCTCATCTTGTGTGGTTATCTTGACTATTACTACCTCGGGTTCTAGTGTTAACTTGGGCATCCACTGATTCTCTACCATGTGCTAGATTCTAACCATCCATCCCTGTGCCTTTGTTTTCTTACTTGTGCTGCTTACTGAGATGCTCATACAAGTCCGGACACTCTTCATAACTATGCCCTTTCCACAAAATGAGCAGGAAATATTCTATGGGCATTCATGCCTATAATGGTCAGGTGAGCCGCATGTATAACAAGTTCCTCGAGGGAATTCACCTCTTTCCCCGCCTCGGCCTCATCCTCCATATCCACCTCGATATCCTCAGTCCTCTTCCACGACCTCCTTCAAATCTTCCATCATTCCTGTCATAGCGTGCTTGATTATAATCCCTATCTTGATGCTCATTCTTTCCTTTAGAACTATCAGCCACACTCACTTGTCATACCCCAATATCAATGGCATCATGGATCTAGCCAATCAATCTACAATCTTTGAGTATCATGGGTCATGGACCTACAAATTTTACAAAAAGAGGATACATTCTTCCTGATCATGCGTTGTAGTAAGGGGCAGTGACTAGCATCATGATTCAAATGGAAAATCTCATAGTCTAACAATAGTAGTGAATGTATAGATCTGTGAGGGAAACTATCCTTGGTGTGGCCTTCCACTTCACAATTTGTACACCAGATTCTGAGCGTCTCATGAGTTGAGTTTGTTGATAATTTCTCTAACTATTTCACCATAGCTATTATCTGAGCCTCAAGAATGGACTAACTCCAGTGTCAATACTCCCAACTGCCTCAGTGCGTAGAGTTTGCTTCCAATGCTTCGCATGGGTTGGTATAAGTCTTATGTGACAGTGCCCTTGAAATGGAGTAATCAATCCCCTGAAAAACCATTGTGCATGCTGACTTGCATGTATATCATAGGAGAGTTTGGATAGAAGTGTTTTAAAATGGGCATCATACTCACGTACACTTTCAGTAGTGCCTTGCTTTATATCCTTAAGTGTGCTTATACTCTTCTACTCAAACTCTAGGATATGGAACTCTTTTAAGAAAGCATCTTTCAATGTTGCATAATCAATACAAGTTTGATTGGGATCAAACTTCCTATACTATGTGTGCGCGTGCCTGTAACATAGTAGAAAATTGACTTGCCTTGCACTCAGAAGCCATGATACCTTTCACGTGCCACAATATTTCACACATATGAATATGTTCAAGCAGCATCCTCGATACCTCTGTACTCTGGGAGATGAAGAGACATCTCCATATAAATGTTCTGGGGTTGTTGCGGGCCTTGACCACCCGACCCAGAACCTCCTTGGTTTCCTCTACCTCCAAAACCACCTAAACCACCAGAACTAGAACTACCCATACCTCCTGATCCTCCTCCTGAAGTTGGAATAGGGCCCGTAGATGCACTCCCTGTGTCCCGACAGTGGTACTATACTGGACCCCTACAATTTGTGAAGTAGTCCCAGTTCAGAGGTGAATCCCACACTCGAGTGCGCTCATATTCTGTGTAGATGATGAGCCTGAAAACATACCCCCAAAGAATAACGAAGTTTTTATCTTTGCCATTGATATACTTTTATGTCGACTTGTTTTTTCTCTTTCACTTCCTAAATGAAAACTTTGTTTACCTATTGTACTAGATACTAGAAAACCAAGCGCAAGGGCTAGGTCAACAGGTTGGCTTAGATGCGCCCATGGCCCAGGTCATATCTGTTGGCATGCTTCCATGTGAGGCTGAAGAGGGTTCTCTGTCATGCTTTCCTAGATGGGGGAGTTCCTGATGCTCTAGCTCTTCTTCATCCTCATGAGCCTCAAATCCTTCACGAGCCATCTCTCTCCACAATGCCATCCATTCTGCAACTTCTTGCTTCTTGCATAATTCCCTCTCACGTGCCTCATCATACTTCATCCGCCTCTCTTCCCTTCCGCCAGTGCTACCGCTAGGTCTACCATCTTTCACCAATCTTGTTCCTGCCCCCACGCGTGGAGATTTTTAACTTGCCATGGGCTTATCTTCCAAGTTCAATGTTACCATCAGTATCTTGATTACCAGTGGAATACCTTGCAAATACGTCCCTCTAGGATACCGTAGGAACTGGAACTCAGCTACCTCTGGGCACGAATAAGTCAAAATTGAATACTCCAAAATATAGCTATTTAGAACACACAAAACTAGGTATCTACCGCGTGAGTCCAGATCAAGTCAGCATCATATAGTGTTTGAAATTCCTCATGTGTCCAAACAAGTGTGTGATACCTCCAATTCCACTTAGATGCATATGCAGTCAACCACTCATATAATTCTATGGGAAAGATAACAAAGAAGCTTTCATACAAACTGTCATACAAATTCTACTCTACCCAAGTGCGTGCATTAAATCTAGATCCAGTGCTAAACCTTCATGCGTATTCTTCCTCCAGATCATGAATCCACTCTTCAACACTCACCAAAGTTAGCGGTATGTCTTCATCGCGAACCATTCTGAAAACAACTGAAAAAGAGGTCCCAGCAATGGAACCAATGATGCAGCCTAGAATTCTCAGATAACACCTAGTCGCGTTAGCACATCACTCAAGCACAGGCTGAGCGCTCACCCAAAGCACACCAAGGTACCAGGTCCCTCTTTAGGGTTGTTGTAGTAGGATGGTAGCATGGTGAAATGATAAAGACATATATTTAGAAACTAATCCATCATTACACAGTTATACCGAACCAGATCTATAAAGGCATGCATTTAAGTATAAATCATCAAGAAATCAATAGTATGCAATGATAACACATAGAAGACACTTTGGTTCAGCCAATATTCTTCATATAGTAAACATGACAATAATACAGAAGCTTGATACAATAATAGTCATGTGCGCATGGATCTATTACAATTATCTAGTCTCATGCACTCATGAATCTCTAACCCTTCAACACCACCGTTTTCAACTAGGTGATTCATCTAATATATATAGGGTGGGGAACTTTCCCTTCACTACTAACTATGCCAAAAATAGGTCACACGCTAATAATAGCCACGCCATTTACAATTATAGCCATACATGCAAGTATGCTATCTATAGATCACTTACAGTTAACTAGAGTGATGAATCTATTCTTGAATTACTTCCATGCAAGAGTGCTTCGATATGATCCTTGAAATATAGACAAAGTGGTGCACAAGTCTTGGCATCACTTTGTGTGTTCCACACGCTAGCCTACGAAAATAGACTTGATCTACAAAATCGGCTAAGTCGAAAATGACTCTGCGCACTCCATGTGTGCGACTCTCCTATTCCTCACTTTTACTATATGTGGAGGGGGTCCTTCTATGCTTTCCCAATATCAAAAGGACATAGTCCTATGGCCCCTCACTTTCCTCGGGGTTCTCATCCCTACCACCGGCCCTATTCCTCTCTATCTCAACTCCTCTTCAACTCACCTATCTTGTGCATCACCGTATCTATGCAATCTTTCTTCTTTATCTACTTCCATCTAGCCTAACACTATCCTTTCTAACCCTTTTTATTGTCCTTGCATACGGTATGTTTTTAGCGAGCTATAGGTAGATTCTCAAATCCAATTTGAATCATCAAGATCCTAATAATAAGCATAATTACACGTAAGTATGATCCTTTAGGATCATGAAGAAACTAGAACTCATCTTCCTTTAGACATGAATAAGTAGAGATTGTGTACTCTAAAGTATATTTCCTCAAAACACCTTTCCCGGTGGTCTCGCACACGTCCACAACATGTCCAACTTAAATAAATCTTGATACTTTTTCTGATTATAGATTTGTCTCTATCCACACCTACTCCCTCTATTTTATGCATAGGATGTTAACCAATCATATAATTACCGTGGAAAGAAAGCGAAGAACATCTCATAAAGGACATTATAAAGATTTTCCTCAACCCATTTGTGCATATTGAATATGTCATGGTACCATATCTTATCACAAGTTTATCTTTCCCTTGTGTATAAAATGTTCAATATTCTCTAAAGATAATCGAGAATGCCATAAGTGCGCCACATCTTAAGATCCTCAATTAAATAAGGTCCAAAAAATGTAACTAAAATTTTTGCGCTACATTATAGGTTCAACATGACACAATTAGGCACACCTTTGCCACTTCACCTAGACAAAGGTTTACATTCTCACTCGAAGTGTGAATAACTCTACTAGGTCCCTTCTTGTGTTGGCTATCAAGATGTAGTTCCTACACTCATGGTTATCACTCCATACAAAAAAAAATACATGGAGAATATACACTCAAAAAACCATAACATGTGTAAATATAATTGTACGTAACCAACAGAGATCTAAATACTCATTGTAAATCATGATGCTCATATAGAATACACCAACCAAGTAGCATAACTTTATGACACATTAAGACAATACATCATCTTATCGGACACACTCTAGAATCTTCACATACACTCGGATGAAGAATAGGAAAACATATATGACTGATTGATTACATAATGATCCCTTACATATATATTTACAAGTGTATTTATAGGGTGGGAAATTTTCCTTCACCACTTGATCATGCTTCAATCTAACAATAGACCAGTTCTATACATAGATGCATGCTTTACAACTCTTACTTATTTATAATTATATTGGTTCTCTAAAAGTGGTCTTCTTTCTTCGGAATTTCTATTCCCATCCCATGCACTATAAATATATCTACTCTCTTTCGTCTCATATGCTATAAGTATCTCTTCTCTATCCATGTATTGATCTCATATTTAACTTGTCCTACATGATTTTATCCCGAATCTTGCTCCATTCTTATACATGCTCATTCTATTCTGAATTTCTTGGTAATCAATTTTACTCTAATGTTCCTATATTTAGATTTCTTGGTGACCAAACTATCTCATGTTCCTACACACCAAACCTTCACACATGTTCCTTCATGCTTCCATGAGCAACTATCGCACACTCTTCAACCTTCATGCTTATCCAATACTTAGCCATTTTATCGAACCAAAATTTTCCTTTCAAAGACCCTCATGGATTTTTCTCCTTGGTGGACTTGTATTTAGTTCCCAAGTCCATGTGAAATTATGCTTGCATTCCATGCAAGACACCATTTTTTTCCTCACTTCCCTATATTCCATGGCTTTCATACTTAACTATTTTCTCCAACTCCCCACGGAATAAGAAACTATGTGGTATTCTAACTTAATGTCAACCCATAAGGAAATAATTTCCTTAGTGTCAAGAAGGTTGAAAAGATCCCATGGATAACTAACTCTTCCAAAATTATAAGTCTTGATCTGCTCATTCCTTTATTTCGTAGGTTCTCGACCCATAGAAAAATATGTTCTTGCATTTTGAGAAGATTGAATTAATGTCCAATGGCTTTTCCCGAGTTAAAATATGGCTAAGTCCTTTTGACAAGATATTAAAAATTACATGGGATGTAAATTTAGACAACAATTTGGTGACATCCAAGGGACATATTCTTACTAGATGCTAAAAACTAGTAGCCTTGAAACATCCATTGAGCATGAGTTAAGCATAACCTTAAAAAAAAAAAAATCTTAAACTTTTAAAATTTGTCTCTGGATCCATGTGAACTTGACATATATTGAAGATGACCTTATGAAGCTGAGAGGACACGTACTAAAATATGCTCTAACTATCTAATTCTCTACCATGAAACCTACTCGAGATGACTTGTGAATGACCTGCAAGGATTCCAAAACTTATGTACAAAAGAGAAGATCATGCATGTTTTAATTGAAACATGCATAGAGTGGACAACACTTATTACAAATAAATAAGATCACCACAAATATTAAGGAGAAAACATGCAACTAGTGATCAACACATAACAAAAGGAGGGAACCTATAACAATATAAAACACAAAATTATTTACAAGATGAAATGTGACAACTAAATGTGAGTGTTTGTGTTGGAAGAAAAATGGACTAAGAGGTGGGGGGTGAATCAGTCCTTACAATTTCATTTTAATTTCAGATCACTCACATAAACCATTAATCAATTAACCATCCATTGGTGTGTGCACAACAACATACATTATTCATTCAATTAAGCATGAGAAAGAGAAGAAACACCATAACACAAGTTGTAAGTTGGAAAATATGAAGGTGGAGAAAAACCACTTAATTTTTTTTTTGATATTACACAAAAAAAAAATCAAGTGGATATTACACATCACAAGATATTTCTTTAGTGAGGCACCAACCCCACAAGGAGCACTAACCCCTAAACCCTTGTTGATATTACACACAACAAGAGAATTTCATAAATATGACTCATCACATAATATTTTAATGAATATATAAATTATTATATTCTACAACAACTCGGATGACAAAGTGATCACAAAATTCAGCTCCAAACTCCTTTACACCCATGCTCAAACCCTAGGTCTTCAAACTTACACAAACTATCACTTTCTTCACTTTTCAATGCATCAAACCATTACAAACATAATTTATGTCATTATTCAACGTATCAAACACTTTATCAAATATAAAGCATTCTCACACACCTGTAAAAATATCACACCTAGATCGCACTTCTTTCACTCACTCAACTAGCTCACAAAAACACCCAAAACTATGCTTTTATAAGCTCTCCTTCATTACAATGCCAAAATAGGTCGGTTTAAATCCTTTATCTTGACCCCATTAAATTAAAAAAATCCCATAAAATTTATCATAATAGTCACAAATGACCCAAGTAGGTCAGCCTAGCCAAAACCCTTCATCCATACACAAAAATCCTCAAATCCCCATCATTGGAATGAGAAAAATATCCTAACACCAAAAATATTTTTAGTCAAGCTCTAAGAAATAACACACATGTTTAAAATGACATTTAAACATCATTCATGGTCACAATTATGATGAACCAATTAAATTATTTCATTTAATGGGCCGAGTGCCTCATTACCTTCTTAAAACATTTGTTTCTAGTACACGAAATTGCCTTTGGGCCTCAAGACCCCTCAAGATGAACCCAAACATGGAATTTTTCCAATATATGGAAACTACAGGACCTGTAAATAAATTATAAGAAAGTTATAGCTCATGAAAAAATAACATGTGTAAACCACATCAACTTTTGCCTTCACCAAATCAAGATGTCTAAAAATAAGTTTTACAAATGCAACTAGTTAACATTATTCCCGACACATGAAAGACCTAAAAATGGATTCAATAGGTTCCAAATTCATACCTATTCACATTACATGTGATAGAAATCATCACCCAATCCATTTCATGCATTAAAAACTCAATCTTTCACATAACACTATCTTGTCTGTATAGCCAAAAATCTTCTTATTCAAAAACTAGTCTGGAAACTATATCAGAACTCATCATCATGAGAAAAAAATTTATAAATATAATATATCTAAATTTTATTTCCAACACAACTTGAATCACCTCCTAATGCCTCATGTAGCTCTTGTAATGTCAACTTTCTTTGAAGACTACTTCTAATTGCCCCAAAACCGACCTTTGACCGATCAACAAAGATAGGGCACACTTCTCCATTTTTATGAATTCTAATGACCTAAAAAATATTTTGGCATAAAAAAAAATCACGTGCTCAAAAAATGTCCATTCATTTAGCAACTCCTTTGGACAACCTTGTCCCAAACTGAACTTCTTCAAAAACATGCCTATTTGAGTGGGGTCCACTCATCACCGTAAGCTATACCATAACTTTCTGGAAACATAGAGGAGTCCTATAGATTTTAAAAACATCATAAAATCACTATCAAGAAAAACTGGCCACTTAGGAAGCAAATATCTCAAACCACTTTCATGCTAGGGTTTCAAACACATAATGATATGTTTACCTTCTTAACATTCACTCATAAAAACATGAAAATTAAATGACCTAATTATTTTTGTGAAAAAATATATAATCAATGTAGAAACACCCTGAAAACCAAAAGGTACCATGTAAAGCACACAATTTAGGGTGAGCATCAGAAGGTGCAATTCGAGCTGGAAATTCCCTTCTTCTTGACCCTTGTTTCACCAAAAACATCATAACTTGAAATTATCATTACATAATGACTCCAAATTTTTCTCACACCTCAAGGACACCCATTTTCATCATCTCTAATCATCATATTAGCTCAAAAAATTCTCCATCTCTCTAGCCTATCTCATTTGCATAGCTAGCCCTTAGGGTTTTACATTGTAAAGGCTAGGGTTAACTGAAACAACCTCATAACTCATCATGAAAACACTCAAAAATTTCTTAACATACATGGTACATCATACCTAAAATTTCTACATGTATACACGAGATCATATAGCTCCACAACTCAATCTCATGCATTCTAACAACCATGCCTGGTCCAAATGAGCACTGCAACATAGTCACCAACTTGTATCTACACCCTAAATCTCATGTGAGTACCCAAGCACTCCCAAAAAAATTCTCTCCATAATTTCTACATGTTTCTCAAGTCACCAAGAATCTCATACCGTTATGCACTATCTCATAGGCTAGTTGGGTCATCTGAATAGGTTTGCAAGAATAAACAACCCTCACTGATCACCTAATATCACCATGAACACATCTGAATCATAATTTCATCATCATCCTCAGTATTCTATGAGCATAATCCATCATCCAATTTTTCATTAATGAGATTTTTCATCAATTACAAAACCTATTCAACAACATGCCAACAATCTCCCCCTTTGTCATTGAAGGAAAACCACCTGAATTTCTCCCACTTTTAAATTAATGACAAAGGAATACATGTACCTAAATACATGTACCTAATATCACCATGAACACATCTGAATCGACATTTAATCATCATCCTTAGTATTCTCTAACCATACTCCATCATCTACTTTGTCATTAATGATGTTTTGCATCAATGACAACACCTATACAACAACATGCCAACAATATCCCCCTTTGTCATTGATGGAAAACCACAAAAATTCTCCCCCTTTTTAAATTAATGAAAATGCATACATGTACATGCATAAGCTTCACCTTTATCAGCTTCATAGGATCACCTCTTGGTTAGAAACATCAACCAAATGTCTCATTTAAGTATACAATCTTGAAATTTCACTCAAAAACCTAATTTTTAGCCACATTCAAGCATAGAAACACCATGCTCCCCATGGGAATAACACATACATCAAATAATCATGCCAAAAATCATGAAGAAACATCATCATACCTCGAATGTGGGTTAAGACACCATCATCCACCATCTAGGCATGCATAACCTTGCCATTTCTCACCACAACTCTATTTTTACCTTCATTAAACTACTATAACAAACCAATATCTGAAGCACAAACTTTGAGAAACATTCCAAAATGATGTATAAGATTAAAAACATATTTCCTACGTTCATTAGTGATCTTAAAAACTTTTCAAGACATACATTGAATTGACACCACAAAATCTTGCTTTTCATATCACACTAGAACCGAGATCCCTGTTCAAGCTCATCGAGTAGTTTTAGGATTTTTTTGAAAAACTCTCAATAACCATTCACATCATGGAAAATCATAGCAAAACTCCCCTATACTAAGGACAAACATATCTAGTAGACAAGCATAGAATCAAGCATCTTACCTTGGTATTTTTACAAGAAACCAACTAAGCCACTTTAGAACTTCCCTAAAACCCCTTTTTACTATGTGACAGTCATATTAGGGTGAAATAATGCATTTATAAACCATAACTTGGTTAAAATTGGAGAAAAATCCCACATCATACCTTTTATTCATTAAGACATCTTGAACTCCTTCAAGTTCATGCCCCCCTATCTGGGTAGGCTTATACACACATGTAACATACTACCGATATCTTTACTATAACAACATAACTAACCTATTGAAGTCCATGTGTTTCGATCCTTTTAACGTACAATCGAGACTGAAATAGATAAGGGTGTAGGAGGTTTACCTATTTTTGGTTGATGGGTGGAATGCGCACGTGTAGACTTCGATCTCGGTCGATCATGTGAACTCCTTTTTGGTTGGGAAGGACTACCCTGTAATAAGAAAGCAAGACCACAAGAGAGAGTTAAACAATATATGCAGTGGACTGCCTAGCATATGCTAGATCTAGGAAGTGTGATACTCCTAGAGGGTTGTCAATCCATTATTTTATAAATCAATATTAAATGACAAAAGCATGTAAATAAAAGGAATCTAGTGCTAGCATTCTAATTTGGGTGCCTTAGGTTGCTATCAGTGTCGATTCAATTAAATACTAAACTATGCGAGGTAAAAGGGTGTTTGGGTCAGGTTCTGGGTAGGTTGGGTAGTCTGTAGGTCATAGATAGGGTCTGGTTGGGGTTGGGTAGGGTATTTTAGGTGGTTTAGGTGAAGAGGTAGGTCACTATTCTATTCTCGTGTCGGTGGACACAAAGACCGATGCTAGTTGAAGGTCGATCAATGTCGGTTAAGGTTGAGGCATCGACATCACCACCGTAGAAGTGACAGAGGTTAGGGTGGGTAGTATTCAAGTCCCACTCTATCTCGAAGAAAGTTTGAGAGAGTATGGGTGAGTGTTAGGTGAATGGTGGGTTTAGGTCAGAGTTGTGGGGTCTCTGGAGGTGGTTTTGGGTGTGTTTAGGTAGAGGTTGGTGAGTTGGCAAGTGGCAGGGTGACCGATGGTAGCGTTAGGGTAGACCAACCACGGTTAGGGTTAACTAGTAATGGTCATTGGTATTGGGTCAGAGTTTGGAAATGGGGATTAGGGTGCCTTCTGTGACTAGCTAGAGGGTTGATGGGGAGTGGAATGGGGTGAGAGAGGGTCCTGGGTGTAGTGTAGGTCGAATGGGTGAGGTTGGAGGGGTAGAAGAGGAGTTTTGCTTATTGGGAGTGAAATAGAGAAGCAAAGTACCAAAACACAAGTGCGGGATACAAGGATCCACTTACCCAGAGTCTGATACGTGTAGAAGAGTGAGCAGCTGATGGAGAAGAGTGATAGATGTTGATGAAGGTTGGTAGGTTGGTTGGAGAGCAATTTCGAGCTCTGTTTGGTTTAGTTCCTTCAATGGATGTTCTCACAAAGGTTTCTTGTGAGTGCTTCCACCGATGGTCTCAGCTGGGAGTTCAATGGCCTTGTTGTTTCAGTGAGTTTCTGATGATAATGTGGACACCAATGTTGAATTCAATCAACCAATAACCCAAGAATCAACCAAAATGACAAACCGTGAACCAACCATGAAATTATGAACCAACCCTTTGGAAAGATCCGGGATTGGGTATTTGCAGGTGACCGGCGCCGGTCCCACATGACCGACATCGGTCGGCCGATCAGAATCGACATCTTGTTAGTTATGTTGGGGAGATTTGTTATTTGAAAAGTGGGAAATATTCCTTCCCCACTTGATTTTGAGTGGTGGAGCACATGTGTCCTTCGCCTTAGAATGGGTAATAGGACAGAAAGGGTCCTATGAGTGGAGTGGCCACTATTAGGGTTTTCTAGAAGGGTATGGGCTAGGTATGGGCAAGGTATGGACAAGGTGGGGAGTAGAATGGTGAGATGGAGGGCAATCGGGATAGTGGAAGAGTGAGGTGGCGGGGCAAGTGGGGTAGTGGAAGAGTGAGGTGGCAGGTCCAGTGGCATGGTGAGGTGGCTTGATGAGTGGGTAAGAGGGGAAAATTTAATTAATTGATGTTAATTAAATCCTTGGGTGTGTGAGTGAGGGATGTGTGAAAGGGGTTGTGAGTGACCGAATTAGGGTTAAATCAATCACCCATGTAGAATGCAGTTATTAGGTTATTTTGGAGGAAAGTGATGAAAGGTGACGTGTTTTGGTGTCTACATTTTTCCCCTTTTGTTGGGTAGCCTGTAGTGGTAGGTGGTGTGACAAAAACAAAGGTTGGTTTTTTCCCCATGTGAATGTAGGGTGAGAAGGTGGATGTTGGGTGCCCCAGATAGGAGCCTGAGTGATCCCCCCCTCAAATTAGGCACCGACGATGAAGAATAGAGAGATTCGAGTGGGTGGTTTGATAAAGTACAGTGAGAGGTGTGAAAGAGATGAGGTGCGTGGGTATGGTGATGATGAGAGGTAAGGTAGGTGAGTAGGTAGAGCATTCAAATGTACGCACATGTTGTAAAATGTAATGAGGTACAAGGGTTGCTCAACATAATAAATTTACGTCAGCTAAGGTCGCAAGGGTCATCCAAACATAGGTTATTGAGGTCTAGTATCCAGGGTAAAGGATACGGTCCGGGCACTCAATGAGGTAAGATGCAGGAACACATAGGGTCGTTCTAGACATCCAAAAGGTCATGGTTTGGTTTAGACAAGTGTCACAAACCATAGGTAAGGTAAGGTCATAAGGCCGAGCAAGACATGTACTTGTCATCAAAAGATGTAACAAGTGAGGACATGAAAATATCCACGTAATACACGGGTGGGGAAGGTAGGCGTAGGTAGGTAAGTGGGACTCTTGGTTTTGGTTTGAAGAAGGTCAATAGTTTGAAAAGAAGGGAAACTATAACAGGGTAGATGATGTGGCCGGATTGGCAAGGACCATCGATGCATAGACCAAGGGTAGGTGTGATGAACCTCAATCCCGAAAAATCCCTTTGCAGTCGACGGTTCCAAAGGTGAATCAATGTGTAGGATCACAACAGATCATATTCATGTTAGTGTCCCATGGTAAGTAGAAAATGGTGATATGGTGAAAGGTTGGAAACGTGAAGGGGAATAAAACACCTCTTGTATAAGATGGTCGATAACCTAGATAGGCGAGTCCATGGAAAAAGGGTGTGTTATGTTTGTTGGATAGACTGATCAATGTGGGAAGTCTATGTGGGATGATTAGATAATCTCCTTGAGGTCTTCATGAAGCTGATTAATGCAAGAAGCTTTGAAATAGGTCTAGTCTTTTTTTTTTCTTTTTGACTAGGTAGATTATGGCTAGTGCAGTATAGCTATCCTTCGAGGGAGCAATCTATTTATGGTGACTAGATACAAATGTTATATGTCCTTTTGAGGGATTCATCTTCATGTTTGGAAGTTTGACTCAAGGAGGGTGATCCCATTTTTGATAGGTGAATTTTTTTTTACCAATTAAGCCATGGACAAGGCTATAGAGGAATACAAACATGGTAAGTCAAGAGGTGGAGGGAAGGTGGAGGTAGATTTGGGTTTTTTAGGGGTATATGGAATGGTATATGACCATGGGATTCCATCCTCAAGGGGATGAAAATTATCCATGAGAATCATGCCATGAGTAGAGCCGTGGTACTCATATTGAAGATGAGGTTGAAAAAGTGACAGAGAGTCACATGATTCTTGTTTAATCATAGGTATGGGAGGTGGTGATAAGAGGAGTGGGTGCTCACGGGACGAGCCGCAGTAATAGTCAATGGGTGATAAAGCACTTGGTTCAATAGTAGAATGGTCAAAGATGTAAGATGTTAAGGGGCTCAGGTTCGGGTTTACCATCGAGTGAAGATAAACGATAAGCACCTGATCCATAGGTATGGGTAACGATATAGGGTCCAAGCCAATTAGGAGAAAATTTACCCCGTAGATGTTTCTCAGCTTTGGTGACATGTTGATTTTATTTCAAGATGAGATCTCTGACTTGGAAGGTGCGGGGTGGACGCGCTTGTCATAAGTGCGTTTGATGTGTTTTTGTATATTTGGAGGTGATCTAAAGCATGTAGATGTCATTCATCTAACAAATCTAGTTGTGCCAAATGATCTTGGTGAAATTTGTCATTGGTGAGCATGTCTTTGAGTGATATGCGGAGAGATGGGATCTGGAATTCGAGAGGCAAGATAGCCTTGGTACCGTAGACCAGAGAGAAAGGTGTAGCAGTAGTCGATGTGTGAATACTAGTGTGGTATGCCCATAGGGAAAAAGGAATGTGTGTATGCCAATCCTTCCCAATATCATTGACCACTTTCATGAGGATTTTGTTCAAATTTTTTTAGTTGATTTGGCTTGGCCATTGGTTTGAGGGTAGTAAGGTGAAGAAAAACTAAGTTGGATACCAAAGGTGTCACAAAGTTTCTGGAGGGTTTTGTTTTTGAATTGTTTTCCATTATCAGTGATAAGGCAATGAGGAACACCAAAGTGATAGATAATGTGATGGTTGATGAACTCAAAAATCTTCTCATATTTGGTAGAGATGAGGGGAATGGCTTCTACCCATTTGGTATAGTATTCAGTAGTGGTTATGATCCATTGATGGTGTTGAGAAGAATGAGGGTTGATCTCACCGATGAGATCGAGGCCCCATTGAGAAAAGGGCCAGAGGTCTCATGCAACCTGTAAGGCATGACCAGGGGTGTGATGAAGGTTCGAGTGTTGTTGACATTTCACACATCGTTTGACATAGTCACAACAATCATAGTTGAGGGTAGGCTAGTAATAGCTGAGGCGAAGGATACATTTAGCGACAACTAGGCCACTGATGTGACCCCCACAAATGTCGTCATGTATTTCTTTGATGGTATAGGGTATTTTGGAGCTAGTGAGGCATCAAGAAGGATCCCATCGAAGCCATGCTTATAGAGGAGACCTCCCATGATGACATACCAGAGACTTTTTGGAGGAAGGCGCATCAGCCATTATGGGTAAGATCCAGAGGAAAGATGGAGGGAGAGGTAGTCAAAATATTGTTGATACCGAGGAGGCCAGATGGGTCAGTGGTAGGTTTCTCAATGAGATTTATAGTGTGAGAGAGGTAGGAGGGTGATTGCAACCTTCTCACAACAACAAATATTTGAATCGGTAGGTGATGAGGATATTTGTGAGGCAAGACAAGCCATGGTATCTGTGAACTTGTTCGTAGAGCGGGGAATGGTTTGCAGTTTATAGTGGGTGAAGGTGGTTAACAAGAGGTCTACGTGGTGTTTTTACCATTGTAATTCCTCATTACAAAATTGGTATAGTCCATTGACCTGATTTACTACCAATTGAGAATCACCAAAGATATTAATGGATTTAACATCTAGGGTTCGGGTGGTTTGGAGACCTAGTACGAGTGCTTCGTATTCGGTGATGTTGTTGGTACACTCAAAGTCAAGTTTGAAAGAAAGTGGGATGGGTTCACTATCATGTGGAATGAGGATGATTCCAACTCCACCCCCACATTGACACTTAGATCCATCAAAGAATAAGGTCATTTGATAGTGTAGAGGTTCCTCAAAGGTTTGTTGAGGGAAAGGGTAGCGATGGATTCATCGGGGAATTCAAAGTTGTTGGGTTGGTGGTCAGAGAGTGGGGCATCAACCAGTTGATCGGTGATAGCCTAACCCTTGATTGATTTTTGGTGAAGAAAGGTGATATCTAGATCAGCGAGTAGCATGAGCCATCGTGAAATGTGTTGGTTTTGGAATGGTTTAGAGTACATGTAATGTAAGGGTCGGTGTTGGTTATGATGAAGGTGGTGTGGTTAAGTAGGTAGTGGCAAATTTTGGTGGCCACAAAGACTAAAGTGAGGCACAAATTTTCTACGTGTGTATATCTAGTCTCGTAATCCACAAGGGTATGACTGATGTAATAGACCGCTTGTTCCCTATGTGTTGTCGTCATGATGAGTAAGCATAGTGCCCAAGGAATGGTGGTGGTGGAAATGTAGAGGTAGAATGTTGATCGTCCTTAGGTGGGGTAAGCACGGGTGGCTATAATAGGTATACTTTCAAGGCTTCAAAAGCTTTATGATAGTCCATGTTCCAATGGAAGGTGATGTCCTTTTTAAGGAGGTGGTGAAAGGGTTCGCAACGATCTGATAATTGAGAAATGAAGTGACGAATAGATTGTAGTTTTCCCTACAAACTACAAAGTTGGCGGAGGTTAGTGGGTGGAGGCATCTTGAGGATGGCCTTGATTTTGGCAGGGTCAACTTCAATGCCTCACAAGGAAATAATGAATCCCAAGAGTTTACGGAGAGGATGGAAAAAACACACTTCTTAGGTTGAAGGCGTATACAATATTGGATGAGATGGTCAAAGATGATTTTAAGGATGGGTAAATGTTTAGCGTGACTTTTGGATTTTCCCAAAAGGTCATCAATGTAGTCTTCCAAGATATGATGCATGATGTCATGGAAGATGTAGGTCATGGCTCATTGGTAGGTGGCGCCTACATTCTTCATCGAAGGGCATGACATGATAGTAGAAGGTCCCCAAGGGGTAATGAAGGTGGTTTTGTGTTGATCCTCGGGGGAGTAATATTTTATTATAACCCGAGAACCCATCCATGAGAGATAACATCTCATGTCCGGTAGTGAGGTCAACCAATTGGTCGATGCTAGGTAGAGGAAAGTCATCTTTAGGACAAGCTAGGTTGAGGTCCTAGAAGTCGGTGCATATGTAGAGTCCCCCTGTTGCTTTGGTAATGGGAATGATGTTGGAAATCCATGCATGGGTAGTCGATTGGTAGGATGAAGGAGATAGAGAGAGGAGGTGTTGGAGCTCTTCTTTGATGAGAAGGGCAATGTGTGGGTGCATCTTACACAACTTTTGTTTGACGGGTTTAGAATTAGGTAAGGTGATGATATTATGGACCATGATGTTGGGGTCAATACCAGGCATATTGGCATATGACCAAGAAAAAGTGTTGCTTATGGTCACGAAGGAAAGAAGTGTAGGCTTCTTATTAGTGGAGTCCAAAGATTGGCCTATCTTTAGAATGCGGGGTCATCTGATGTGTGGATGTTGATGTCGATAGTGGATTCATTCAACATGTTTTGGGTCTCAGAAGGTAGTGTGCGGTGGAGATAGGAGTCCTCCACACCCAAGTAGGTGAGAATGGATTCGTCATTATGACACTGTATAATGTTGATAGAAGGGGCATCCTCATCGATCATCTCAGGATAGAGGATGGGAAAAGAAGTAGGAGCCTCACCATCTCGTTGAATGGTGAGCGGGCCCAAGGAAATGGTGTTTATGGAAAAAAGGTAGGAGGAATAGACTTTGGGTCTATAGACTCGGGTGAAGTGGGTGAACTAGGTGGGGCTGTGAGGTTGAGGCACCTCCATAATGAGGTCGACATGGGATTGTTTAAGCATGGGCTCAACAAATCCCACCCCACTATGATCCTTGTGCTTGTGAGTAGTGCAAGGGATAACGGTGTGATGACCTTGTTCATAAAGACCGAAGCCAAAACCCTTCCAAGCACAAAGTGATGTAGGAAGGTATGGGAAAAAGTGTAGGTTGGTTAACGAGGGAAGGGTGGTGGTAAATGGTAAGGTTGGGGTAGGTGGTTCAGGTGTGTAAGTGGGAGTGTCAATGCCTCCATAGGTTGATTGGTGTGGAGGTGTGAGGGTCCATAGGTGAGAACTTTTCCAATGTGGGGGTCATAATGGGGATGTTGTTGAAGGTTGCCATACTCTTGTGGTGTACAAAAGGTATCAATGTTATAGAGGTGGTACTCCCCCAATGTCAGGCATTGAAAAACACCTTCTAGTGGGTTAGTATCTGGGATATGAGTGGCGGGAATGGATGTCTCTATGGGGGTTTGAGGTGAGGAGGTGTGGGTTGTGGGCATAGTGGATGGTTCTGCAGGAGCGTTGTGGTGGTGGTGATAAGAGGTGATGTAGGGGTCGAAGAAGAAGTAGTAGAGGTGGTAGTAGCGGAAGCGGAGGTGGAGGTGGGAGCGGTGATAGGTATGAGGACATCATTGGGCTGGTATAACATGTTACATGTTTTGAATGGTGAAGGGTCGGGGGAATGGTGTAGTTGTGTCCCTCATGTTCAAATTTGAGACAACGATGAAGGGTGGAGGGGACACATCCCATGGCACGAATCCAGGGTCGGCCAAGCAACATGTTGTATTGGAACTCTCCTTCTAGGACATAGAAGAGTTCGGGGATGCTACGGGGACCAACACGAATGTGTAGGATCATTGTCCCCAAGGTAGTGGTTATGGCATCATTAAAAGAACGCAACATAATTGGATCATTATGCATGTAATTGGTGGGAATGTACATTTGGTTGAATGCATGAGAGGAGATGATGTTAATGCTAGCTCCACCATCTATCATAATACATCGAAACATATATTGTATTACATAAAGGTAGAGATGAATAAGGTGGGATCAAGGTCCTCCGTTTGGTGAGGTGTGATCTCGTCATCGGAGAAAGTGAGGGCAGCCACCTGAGATGAGGCGACATGTGTCGAGGTGGGAGGTGAAGAAATAAGGGAGGCCACATGGTGTGGTGTGATGATGGATGCAACTGGTGTGGGGTCATTAGGTGGGACCTCAATGGATTGTAGGACCTCAATGAGGGCTGGCGATGAGATTCAAAAGTTTGGATGAGGTCATACAAGGACATTTTGAGTGGTGATTGATGGAGTTGTTTGATCATGGCACGATGGGCTTTCCCATTAGAGACAGGGAAGGTAGGTCCTCGGATGGTGATTTTGGTGTGGGGTGTGGGTGTGATGTGAGGGATAGTGGAGGTAGTAGGTTCATCTGCTCCATTTTCCCTTTATCACGTTGAGCCCAAGTGGCTATTCGAACCATATTGATTTTGAATATGGGTGGTGGGTAGGAATGGTATGATATGTGGGGTAATGATGGTTGAGCTGGTAATGGTGTAGGTGGGGTGATTATGGGTGTAGGAGGAGCTACATCTGTGTCCAATAGATCATCCTCAGTGAAGAGTTGTAGTAGGAGTGTTTTGAGAGCTTGGCAATCCTCCACGTTATGCCCTAGTGCATGATGGTAGGTGTAGATCTGGGAGTCATCAAACCATTTTGGTTTTGGTTTGAGTGGGTCGTAGGGTCGGATGGGTGGTAAGGTGATGTGGGAAGAGGTGAGTAGGTTAGCTAGGATAGTTCACAGGATCCTACCATTGGGTCACACGGTGAAGTGGGTATGGTTTTGGGTGAGGAACTCGGTAGTGACTTAGAGTGGGTGTCATGGGTCATGGTGTGGGGGTGGTCTGGGTAGTTTGGGTATGTTTAGGTTTGGGTTGGGGTGTGGGCCACACCTTGTTAGGTAAGGGTGTAGTGGATGATTTGGTTTTGGGTTTAGGTGTCACTTTGGGAGGTGGGGTGGTCAGCAATGTAGAATGATGGTGTGATGAAGAGGGTCGTGCCGAAGGTGGGAGAGGACGGGTTATCCAAGGTGAGAGGGGTGATGCATTGTGGAGGTAGGGGTGATAGATGGTAGTGGTGATTGGTGCTTCCTAGTAGGTAAAGGCAATTTCGTAGGGTTGGGTAGAAGAGGAGGTGGTGATAAGTGGGGTGATTTGTTGATTTTGGTTGTATTGGGTATATGCAATTTGTAGTTAGGCTGGATGGATGAGGACCCAAGAGGGATGGTAGTGGTGAAGGGAAAAAGAGGTAGTAGGTGATGGCGCTAGTATCGACATCGGGGTGGTTGGTGTTTTGGTTTTGGTAGGGGTGTAATTTTGGTGAGGGGTGAGAGGGGGTAGTCAAATCAATTTTGATTGTTGGATGGGTAAGGCTTGATGTGGGTCATACCCCAGGATACGAGAGATGGTGGAGATTGATGAGGGGTTGGGAAGTGAGGATGTAGATGATGGAGGTATGTGTATGGTCAGAGGTAAGGTGGGAGGTGTTGTGGTCACCTTTGTGGGTGGGATAGGTGTGGATGTTACCACTATTATAGGGTAAATAGTGGGTGAGTCGGTAGGTAAGGTCTGCATCTATGTGTGGAGATGGGGATTTGAAGGCGTTCCCGAAGTAATGAATGATCAACATACTCAGAGTGGTCCATCGAATGGGATGATGAAGAGAGGAAGGGGATGAGGGTGGCTTTGGTGGTGATCCCTGTAAATGGAATGGATATCTGTGAAATAGGGAAGCCCTCTACATCGATTTACGGAAGGAAGGGAGATGAGAAGAGATCATTTAATGTTGTAGGGGATGGTAGTGGGTCGATTGTTCTTAGAATGGGCTCTTCTTTGGTGGTGAAGTGTGGGTAAGGTAGATGAAGAAGGATCTTCCTCGATGTGGGGTGAGGTGGAGGAAGGGGAAGGTATTTTCGACTCCTCTATGGGTATGGAAGCAGGTGTCAATGGTGATTCATCAAGCATGAGGGTAGGAGGGTCAATGACATGGTCAGGTATGGTAGTTATGACGTCGAAGAAGAGGAATCTGTTTGCACTAGATTAACTTCTAGTGGTAATGGTGAAGAGGGTGAAGATGCTAGTATGGGTAAAGGCATTTCTTTGAGAAGTTCTTCTATAGGTGTGGTTGGGGGTATGGTGCAAGTGGTATGGGTAGGATATCAAAGATGGCATGAACCTCCCGGATATTGTCACTATCGATAGAAGAATGGTTGTGTTGGGTGGGGGTGTATGATTAGGAAATGGTTTTTGGAAGATGTGAAGGTTTTGGTTTGTAGGTGCGTTGGGATTGTCCAGAATGAGATCTCCTCTATCTAACATTTCTTGGACAATGGTTTTGAAGGTGATGTAGTTGTTGGTGTTGTGCCCTCGGGTACGATGGTAGTCACAGATTTTGTTCTCTATACCATGAGGGTATCGGGTGGGCAAGATCAAAACCAGGGTGTGGTTTGATAGCCGGAAGAGTGATAGCCCCTGTGTTCAAGAGTTTTTCTAGAACAACAGGGTATGGTTCAAGCAATGGGGGTATATTTCTTTTGTTCATTTTTGAAGAGGAATGTTTGCACTGGCAAGAGGTTAGGTGGAGGTTTTGGCAGGTTGGATGGGTGAGGTGGGCCACCTTCAGGACCACCGCATGGGCGGAGCCTTTGGCTCTAGGAGGGTTGAGAGGAGTGGTTGGTGGTGTTTTGGTAGTGGAAGAGGGTTCTTGTGGTTTAAAAGGAGCACCTTTGTTGCGTAATTGAATCCTCTTTTCTTGATGGCTGGATTTTGAGCTTTCGGGCCATGGTGAATGCCTCGTCAAATGTATGAAACATTTGATTTGTAAGGTGGATGAGATATGGCAAGCACAAGCCCATGTAAACAACTCTATTAGTTCGGTCTGTGGTAAGGGGAATGTGAGTTGATTGATCAGGCCATGCCATGAGCAAGCAAAAAGTCTATGATTGACTCGTCCTCGTATTGACGTGTGGTATACAAGTCAGTCATGGTGACTTTCTTGGCTACATTGATGGAGAAGTGATCCAAAAAGGCTTGGGCCACTTGGTTGAAAGAGAAGATAGAGTGCTTAGGTAGGGCACTATACCAATCGAGAGCAGGTCCATTGAGGGACATGGGAAACATTTACAATAGCAAAGCGTCATCATGAGCAATGAGGTAGCACATGTGTCTAAAAGACCTCAGGTGTTGTTGTGGGTCTTCTTTGTTATGGAACCGGTTGAATTTTGGCATTTCCCAATGTGGGGGTATGGACGGATAGGAATGGAGAAATGAATGGGCTCATTACAAATCTCCTCATAGGTCAGAGATGTGCGTGAACCGAGAAAGAGATGCCTCTAGTGTGTGCATCTTATCCATCATCATTTTGATCAGGTCGGGGGTCGGTTGTGATGAAGGTTGACTTCCAAGAGGGGGAGGAAGGTAAGAAGAATATGATGTGGAAGGCATCACGTTGTGTGAAGGAGCCCCATATGAAAATTATGGAGGTATATGCGAGGAGAAGGATGAGGAAGGGTAATATGTTGAATAGGAGGTAGAGGCTATGGGTGGAGGTTGAAAGTGGGTGTATATGGGGGGTGGGGTAACCACCCTAGTAGCAATGGGAGGAAGTGATTGGGGAATAGACAACACTAAATTTTGAAGGGGGTATGGTTTTCGAGGACTGGCGGTGGTTGAGATGGAACAGGTATGTAGGTAGTGGATGATATGGGGCTACTTGGACTAATGGCCATGGATGTGGGCATGGTAGATGCCACAAAGGGTGAAGACATCAAAGGTGTGGTAAATGTCGTATATAGGGGGTGGATACCATCGTGGTAGGGTCGAGCTGCGACACCACGGGTGGTAAGGTAGACGTAGGTAGAGCCGAGCTAGATGTAGTCGACATGGAGGTAGGTATGAGAGTAGGAGGGATGGACATGGGCATACCATAGATAAGTTGGCCCGAGGAATCCTGAGTGGAAGCATGGGCTAGATAGTGTTGTAAAGTAGCAGGGTTTTGGTCCAAAATCATGAAGTTTACATTGCCCATACTAACAATGGTGCTGGGAAACTGGGGTCCATAGGTGAAGACACGGAAGGTGGTGATGGACTAGGTGGAAGAGGTTGACAAGGCTGGCATGGAATATGAGGGCATTTTCTTGGCTACGTGTCAACACCATGTGAACAAGTACTAATGTGGTAGGACTGCTTTCTGTAAATGACATAGAAATACAACAAAGACAGGAAAAACAGGTGGTGGTAGGTAGATTAGGTATAAAATGTCAGTTGAAATTTGAATAGGCTAACCGATGTCGGTTAGGGGAAATTGATGCCGGTCACAGGTAACCATGGTCGGTCACTATGGAAAGTGGACAATTTGTCAAAACAAGGCAAAAAGGGTGATGATCTGCTAAGTAGATAAGATGTTGATGGAATTTACTAGGAAAGTGAATATGAGGAGAGTGACAAAGACTCTGAATAGTAAAGAAGGTGAAGCAGGTGTCCTTTTGGTTAAGTTAACCAGAAGGATAGTAAACCAACGCCGGTTGGTAAAACGATGATGTCGGTGGGTAAAACGATGGTTGCTGGACCGACACACGATTCTTGTGAAATTGAAACAACAATGAAGAAAAGGTGGTTGTGAGTTAAAATTAGATATGGAATCAAACCCAAAATTCTGAGAATGATGAAAAATAGGGTCCAAGCACACTCAGATGAAGTTGGAATACACCAACTATGATGAGGAGTGTGCAGGGGAAAATAAGAAGATGAAGAACGTGACCTCTCACCTCAAAATGCAAGCCAAGTAGAAACACTAAGAAAAATATGATCCTAAGAGTGCTTTTTCTATTATGTTTGTTCAACTTATGCTATTAAGGACTGACTCATGAACTTTAGAATAGAATTTTTGGTGAGGATGGCTTCCTACGAAGAAGGAGATCTACAAGGAGAGGTTTTAGGTATGTTATGGTGGGGGGGCCTTCCTCTGAAGTATGACTTGAAGGAAGTAACGAGCTGGGTGCCCACAATGTGTGATCGTGTGATTGCCTATAACTTCTTCCAGTGAGATGTTGTTTAAGAATGATGTTTATTTTGATTTTTTTGCATTTGGTAAGACTCAGAGAGAGAGAGAAAAGAGAAAGAAAGTGCTTTTCTACGATTAATTAGTCAACCATCAGTTGGGCATGACTTCTAGCATATAGGTTGCCCTCGATTAATGTGAGCTAATGCAAGAAAAATAGAATGAAATGAAGTTGATTTTTAAACCCAAATCGAAATATTGGATTTGATGACACAAAAATGATGAATAGGAGAAGGGATGCTCTTTCACTAATGTGATACTAATGAAAGGAAAGAAATGTTTGTTTTAAAGCACCAAAAGATGATTGCTTTTAGACAATAGAAGGAGAAGAAGATTCTAGAGAAGGAGATTAATGTGAAAGCCTTTTAGAAAGGGAAACAGACATACAACTTTTTCACCTAGGAATGAAGAAATGTAAGGAACCCCGGATGGGTCCCACCGGGCGTGCCAAAATGTTTGATCCTTTTTACATACAATCGGAGACTAAAATAGATAAGGGTGTAGGAGGTTTACCTGTTGTTTGGTTGATGGGTGGAATGTGTGCGTGTAGACTTCTATCTCGGTCGATCATGTGAACTCCTTTTTGGCTAGGAAGGACTACCCTGAAATAAGAAAGCAAGACCACAAGAGAGAGTTAAACAATATATGCAGTGGACTACCTAGCATATGCTAGATCTAGGAAGTGTGATACTCCCTAGAGGGCTGTCAATCCACTATTTTATAAATCAATATTAAATGACAAAAGCATGTAAATAAAGAAATCTAGTGCTAGCATTCTGATTTGGGTGCCTCAAGTTGCTATCAGCATTCGATTCAATTAAATACTAAACTATGTAGGTAAAAGGTGTTTGGGTTGGGTCTAGGTAGGTTGGGTAGTCTGTAGGTCACAAACAGGGTCTGGTTGGGGTTGGGTAGGGTATTTTAGGTGGTTTGGGTGAAGAGGTAGGTTGCTGGTCTACTCTGTGTTAGTGGACATAGAGACCAATGTCGGTTGAGGGTAGACCGATGTCGGTTAAGGTTGATCGGTATCGGTCACTGTAGAAGTGACAGAGGTCTAGGTGGGTGGTGTTTGGGTCCCACTCTGTCTTAGAATAGAGTGTTGAGAGAGTATGGGTGAGTGTTAGGTGAATGGTGGGTTTAGGTTAGAGTTGTGGGGTCTTTGGAGGTGGTTTTGGGTGTGTTTAGGTAGAGGTTGGTGAGTTGGTAGGTGGTAGGGTGACCGACGATGGCAGGAGTGGAGCCGACCATGGTTAGGGTTAACCAGTGATGGTCACTAGTATTGGGTCAGAGTTTGGAAATGGGGATTAGGGTGCCTTTTATGACTGGCCAGAGGGTTGATAGGGAGCGAATAGGGTGAGAGAGGGTCCTGGGTGTAGTGTAGGTCGAATGGGTGAGGTTGGAGGGTAAAGGAGGTTTTAGCATGTTAGGAGTGAAATAGAGAAGCAAAGTACCAAAACACAAGTGCAAGATATAAGGATCCACTTACCCAGAGTCTAATATATGCATAGAAGAGTGAGCAATTGATGGAGAAGAGTGATAGATGTTGATGAAGGCTGGTAGGTTGGTTGGAGAGCTCTTTCCGAGCTCTATCTAGTTTAGGTTCCTTCAATGGATGTTCTCACAAAGGTTTCTTGTGAGTGCTTCCACCGATGGTCTCAGCTAGGAGTTCTAATGGCCTTGTTGCTTCAGTGAGTTGCCGACAATAATGTGGACACCAATGTTGAATGCCAATCAACCAGTAACCTAAGAATCAACCAAAATGACCAACCATGAACCAACCATGAAAATGTGAACCAACCCTTTGGAAAGAGTCGAGACTGAGTATTTGCAGGTGATCGGCACCGGTCCCACCTGACCGACATCGGTCAGACTGTAACCGACACGGTTATGTCAGGGAGATTTTTTTTTGAAAAGTGGGGAATATTCCTTCCCCACTTGATTTTGAGTGGCAGAGCACATGCGTCCTCCGCCCTTAGAATGGGTAATAGGATAGAAAAGGTCTATGAGTGGAGTGGCCACTATTAGGGTTTTCTAGAAGGGTATGGGCTAGGTATGGGCAAGGTATGGGCAAGGTGGGGAGTGGAATGGTGAGGTGGAGGGGCAAGTGGGGTAGTGGAAGAGTGAGGTGGAGGGGCAAGTGGGGTAGTGGAAGAGTGAGGTGGTTGGGTGAGGTGGCATGGTGAGGTGGCTTGATGAGTGGGTAAAGGGGGAATTTAATTAATTGATGTTAATTAAATCCTTGGGTGTGTGAGTGAGGGTAATTGTGATGTGTGAAAGGGGTTGTGAGTGACTGAATTAGGGTTAAATTGATTGCCCGTGTAGAATGTGGTTATTAAGTTATTTTGGAGGTTGAAATATTTAATGACCGTGGTATATATCCCATACATTTGAGTAATGATCAAATGTACCTTCCTTAGCTTAGGAGCATATTTATACCTATAAAAACTCATACTCTTCCACCGACTTACACACTATAAGCGTGAATCTAAACATTTTGGATCAAGACACAAATAAGAACATCAAATAGGCTTAAACATTACTCATAACATCATCCTTGCTATTTTCAATAACTTTGTTATCTTTACACATGTATATACAACTTCTCGAAGCTATAACACATTAGAAATTGCATCATACCATTCCCCATACATGTAGGTGTACAAATTAGAACTCTTAATCCTCCCACTATATATCTCGGTCACACCTTGACCAAGAATTGGTCACGATTATTACTTGAATCGTCGACACTAAAATTTTCCTCCGTGTAATTTCTATTTCATTAATGTATGTATTAGGAATAGGATGTTGTTAAGTATAATTAGTAGTAGCGTCGATAGAAGATAACGGCGCCGTCGAAGTAAATATTTGTAAGTAAGTGGTCCGGTAATGTTAAAATGTCAAAGTTTGGGTAATTAGAGAAGTAGGGTCTACATGATTAGGAATTAGAAATATTATATTGGTAATAAAGACAAGGTGTGAGGTCATAAATATTTTGTGTATTTTATTTGTAAAAAGTCTAAAAATGTGGAACCCATGTAAAATGATAAGGTTTATCTTATCTTAACGAGATAAGCTTACATGTACGGATAAGAGTTAAGGTATGGAATATGATTAGTCGAGTGGATTTCTTATCCTATCTTAGAGATAAGATGGATAAGCCTGGAAGTTCTATAAATAGAGAGGCCACCCCCCTCATTTAGCATAGAAGGAAGTAGTGAGAAATATTGTAGGAAGTGTGCGAAGGAAGCCATCAGTTTAAAGGTGTGTTGAAGAAGCCATTAAGAGGTGTAATTGTAAAGTTTCTCCCATAGTCTTGGTGAAAGGCAAGTGAAGTCAATAACACTTGAAGTACCTCATGGGTGAGATTGTGATTTCATGTTAATATTATAATTTATTTTGATATTTCAGATTTGTCATCATTCTGTCTTATCATAGTCGATGGTATTCTTGTGTTATGTTGTTGTTTTGTTTCCAGATTACATCCACCAAACTAAAGGCTGTGCATTAGTAAATAATCATAGCACGAGGAGTTCGGTGAAGAATTATCATAGTGCCGGATTGGTGATGACATTTTGGTTCCGTTGCCGGGACCATTCCTCGTTGGTGGATTTTCTGGAGAGATATTCCCACTTAGTCAAAAATCAATTAGAGGGTAACCTTGTTTTTACTATGCATAGTAGTTACCATGGTAAAGTCATTTTTGCCATGAATAGTAGTTACCATGGTAAAGTCATTTTTTGGAATAGTATTTACATGATAAAGTCACTTTTTACCGTGAATAGTATTTACCATGATAACTTCACTTTTTTACCGTGAATAGTGATAACTTCACTTTTTACCGTGAATAGTGTTTACCACAGTAAAGTCAGTTTTTACCGTAGTAAGTCAAGTTTTACCATAGTTTACCGTGGTCATTTCTATTTTATTGTAGAAAGGTGTAAAGTCACTTTCTAGTATAGTGATTCCAATTATTTGTACACATAAGTCTTGTTGATTGTACTTGTGAGTTGGTATTTCACGGTGGTTACTTTTGAAAATGGGAAAGATTCCTGTTTTTTCAGCTCAATCTAATGAAGATGCTTCTTCTTTCATTCAAGAGTTTAAGCGATCTTGTATTTGTAATGGCCTTATAAAGAGGAACAATGGACTGAATTTTTTTCCTACCTTTTTGGATGGTTGACACTTAGGTGGTTTGAAACACTAGGTGATAATGTGAAAAATTCATGGGATTTATTAACTGAAAGTTTTCTTGAAGAATTTGGTGAACAACGAAATATGCCAGATCTCATGATCGAGATCACAAAGCTATCCCAAGGAGAGAAGGAGAAGATAAGGGATTATCATGCTCGTGTTCTAGAGCTAAGGAGGAAGCTCGATGCCCAGATCCGGAAGGAAGGACTAGCGGATGGGTTGATGAATGGCGTGGATAATCTCCTCTGTAAGCACTTCATTCTTGGGATGAAGCCAGAGATCAGACAACGAGTGAAGTATGACCGCCCAGCTACCATTGAACAAGCAAAGGAGATTGCAAGAAGGCAAGAAGAAAGCATGGAAGAGGAGCCCAAAGAAATTGTTGCTAAAGTAGAGCCTACACCAGCACCTTTGGTCCAGAATCCACAACCACTCCCGGTGAGCACAAATATTTCTCCTAGTACATCTACTGAGTATGAAGATCTGCTCAAAAAGATGGGTCAGTTAACTATTAATCTTCTTCAAGGAAAGGAATTTAGTTCTCAGGGAGGAGATAGAGGTCCAAAAAGAAATATTTCTGAAGTTGTTTGTTATGGTTGTATAAAAAGGGTCATTATAAGTATAATTGTCAGATAGAGCTTCTACATCAGTAAAGGAGATAATGATAAAGGAAAAGCACACTGTGAATTCTTTTGATGTAGTAGATAAGAGCAGAAATAATGAAGTAGATGTGTTTGTAACAAAAAGAAAGAAAAAAAGATAATCAAGATGGAAATGATCTAAGAAGATGAAAGAAGAAACTAGTAAGAAACATAGGAGAAGAAAGTTGGGTGTGCGGGATTTTTACGATTTCACGGGGCAAGGACCATACTCCATCTTGGAAGATCTGTCAAAAGGCTGCAAATATTACATATGGTCAACTCTTGGCTATGTCTTCGAGAAGAGGCGGGAGTTGCGAGGTGGACTCAATGCTCGAAGAAGGAAGGAGGTTGAGGTCCCACTGTTTTGGAGGCGAGAGGAGATCCCTATGCTCCCAAGTGAGGTATTATGTAATGGTATTTCAATTCATGATGTCTTAGTTGATGGAGAGTGCTGCGATTAATGTAATGACCAGTAGTCTGTAATGAATATGTTGGGTTTAAAAATTGATCGCCCTTCGACATTTATGTTAAGGTCATTAAATAAAGGAAAAACTAAACCAGAAGGTGTAGTTTCAAATGTGGCAATATCTGTTATGGGTGTGGTATGTGTGGTAGACTTTCGGGTGATGAAAAATAGTGCTTTATTGCGTACCCAATCTTTCTTTGGGAAGACCATGGCTAAGGAGAGTTCATGCAAGAAACTACTGGAATGAAGGTTTCATGACACTTGGACGTGGTAGAGAGAGGGTGAAGATAAATGTGATCCCTCGACATCATAAGGTAGAACCTGTGGATTCAAGTGATGGCTGATGATTGGACATCCTCACGATTACTCTAGTACCGGTGAAGTGGACACGAAGATGAAGAAAGTGAGGTGGATGTTTGAGTCATGGATATCCTTCCAGTCACACCAACTCATGACCCCATAAAATTATCGAAGAAGAAGTTGATGATCGTCTCCAACAAATAAAGATTGGTGATCTTTGTGATGGAGAGTGAGAAGGAATCCTACCTCCGGCTCTTTGAAGGTACATACACCTATTCACTTTTGATTACAAGGAACTCGTCAAGTAAGTTGGGTAGAACATTGTATTGAGTGGTAGATGGTCTTAAGCCCATAAAGCAAATGCCATATAGAATGAATCCTAATTTTTCCAAGGCTGTAAAAGAAGAAATAGATAAGTTGCTTGATGCGGGATTCATATTTCTTTGTGGAGAATTTAGAATGGGTTTCTCCCATTGTGATCTCAATAAAAAAGAATGGGAAGCTACGCATTTGTGTTGATTATAGGAAGCTCAATAAGGCAACAAAGAAGGATCATTACCCTCTTCCATTTTCAGATCAGATCTTGGGCCGAAGTAGGCTGGCAGAGTGCTTTATAGTTTCTTTGATGGATATAGCGGCTCTGACCAAGTTCGTATAGCGAGAGAAAGATCGGTGAAGACCACGTTCACCACTCCTGGGGGAGCGTTTGCTTATAGAGTTATGCCTTTTGGGTTGTGTAATGCTCCAGCAACATTCCAGCGTTTGATGAATAGGGTGTTCGAACCCTACATTGGGACCTTCATCAGAGTATTTTTGGATGATTTTTGCATCTATGGGAGCAAGTTGGACCACCTGCACCAAATGGAGACAACATTTCAAAGGTTAGATGAAGCACAAGCCTCACTAAACCCTACAAAGTGTGTCTTTGGATGTTCTAAAGGCGTTTTGTTAGGGCATGTTGTATCCAGAGATGGTATTAGTACTGATCCTGATAAAGTTTCAAAAATCAAAGATTTACCATTTCCTCTTAATAGAAGTAAGTTGAGATCATTTTTAGGCCATGTGGGTTACTATAGAAGGTTCATCAAGAATTTCTCAAAGATTGCATGACCACTAACTTGATTCTTGAAGAAGGATGTTACTTATGAACCAGGAAATAAGGCGCATGAAGCTTTTGGACAATTGAAGGAAGCCCTGGTGTCTTCACCTGTTTTGAAGAATCTAGATTGGAGCAAGCCATTCATTGTGTACATTGATGCCTCAGATGCAGCACTAGGAAGTACTTTGAGCCAAAAGGATGAAAATGGGAATGAACATCCAATTTACTTTGGGAGCGAGACAAATGAGCGATCTTGAGGTAAATTATCTTGTATGGCGAAAAAGAGGCTCTGGCTATCATTTTTGCTGTAAAGAAGTTTAGAAATTACTTGCTAGGGCAAAAATTTCTAGTTGTAACAGATCATCAGGCTCTAAAATATATTGTAAATAAGCCTAACCCATCAGGGAGGATAGCAAGATGGATAATTTTGCTACAAGAGTTTGAATTTGATATTATAGATAGGCCAGGAAAGAAGCATGTCAATGCAGATGCACTCTCTCGAGCCTATGATGGTTTAGGATCATCTTGTGATGATGATGATTTCCCCGACATTGTTATCCCTTGACACAATCCCTAGTGAATACATAGATATTTGGAATTATCTGAATGAATTCAAGTTTCCTGATGGTGCCAATGCAAAGACTAAGAGAAAGATTACTCAAGCCAGTCGTCCATATTCTATTCTGCATGGAGTATTATTTCGAATAGGACACGATGGGCGATCTGAGAGGCGGTTGGGCGTGATCAAGGAAGGCTGCTAGAAGAATTCCACAATGGTACATGTGGAGGGCACTTCTCTGGACAACTTACAGCAAGAAGGATCTTGGATGCAGGTTATCACTGGCCCACTCTTTTTAAAGATTGTTATAATTATTGTAAGACATGTGATATTTGTCAAACACATGGTAACCGTAAGACTTCATCAGCTCCATTATGTCCTATTCTTCCCCTTGGTCCCTTTGAAAAGTGGGGAATAGACATTGTAGGTCCACTTCCAACTACATCACGCCAAAATAAGTATATTGTAGTTGCCATAGATTATTTAACCAAGTGGGTTGAAGCTAGGCCATTGAAAATACTTCCATGGATGAAGTGGCAAGGTTCATGTATGAACGCATTGTCACGATTTGGTTGCCCATTAGAAATTTGTGAGATCAAGGAAGCCACTTCATTAATGAGGTGGTAGAAGCCCTAGTCAATAAGTTTTCTATTAAGCACGGAAGGAAGGCAACAACATACAAGCCAAGCACAAATGGACAGGTGGAGCGAACAAATTTTGTGTTGTGTCAAATTCTAGCAAAGATGCGGCCTTGCGGTACATAAATGGGATAAAAGGATTCATGCGGCATTGTGGGCATATAGGGCAACATCAAAGTCAGCAACAGGATACTCCCCATTTCGGTTGGCCTATGGCATTGATCCGATTCTTCTATTGAGTTTGATATTCCCCTTTGTGAGAGTTATGAAAAATGAAAGGATGGATGAAAGTGATTGATAAAAGAAAGGTTGGTACATCTTCATTTGCTGGAGGAAATGAGAGAAATAGCAAAGGATACAAGCCATAAGAAGAAAATGAAGCAGAAGGAATACTTTGATCAAAAGATCCGGTGGTCTCCATTTCATGTGAATGACTTGGTTCTAGTATATGATTCCAGATACAAAAAAAAAGACAGAGAAAATTTCTTCCAAAATGGATGGGGCCCTACAAAATAGCAGTTGTGCATGAAAATGGTACGTCTGCATTTGGAGGAATTGGATGGCACTCCCATTACGAAATGGGTCAACCACGACAAGTTGAAGATTTTCCAAGCACCAGAATAGTCTACTCCGAGGACGGAGTAGAAGCTAGGAAGGGGGAAGATGTCGACACTAAAATTTTCCTCCGTAATTTCTATTTCATTAATGTATGTATTAGGAATAGGATGTTGTTAAGTATAATTAGTAGTAGCGTCTGATAGAAGATAACGGCGCCGTCAGTACGGTGCCGCCAATAATGTAGAGTACGGTAACAGTCAAAGTACAATAGGAATGTTGTAAAAAGTAAATATTTGTCGTAAGTGGTCCGGTAATGTTAAAATGTCAAAGTTTGGGTAATTAGAGAAGTAGGGTCTACATGATTAGGAATTAGAAATATTATATTGGTAATAAAGACAAGGAGTGAGGTCATAAATATTTTGTGTATTTTATTTGTAAAAAGTCTAAAAATGTGGAACCCATGTAAAATGATAAGGTTTATCTTATCTTAACAGATAAGCTTACATGTACAGATAAGAGTTAAGGTATGGAATATGATTCGTCAGAGTGGATTTCTTATCCTATCTTAGAGATAAGATGGATAAGCTGGAAGTTCTATAAATAAAGAGGCCACCCCCTCATTTAGCATAGAAGGAAGTAGTGAGAAATATTGTAGGAAGTGTGCGAAGGAAGCCATCAGTTTAAAGGTGTGTTGAAGAAGCCATTAAGAGGTGTAATTGTAAAGTTTCTCCCATAGTCTTGGTGAAAGGCAAGTGAAGTCAATAACACTTGAAGTACCTCATGGGTGAGATTGTATGATTTCATGTTAATATTATAATTTATTTTGATATTTCAGATTTGTCATCATTCTGTCTTATCATAGTCGATGGTATTCTTGTGTTATGTTGTTGTTTTGTTTCTAGATTACATCCACCAAACTAAAGGCTGTGCATTAGTAAATAATCATAGCACAAGGAGTTCCGGTGAAGAATTATCATAGTGCCGGATTGGTGATGACAGAACATCTATAGAAATTTGAAATCAATTCATTATTATTTTCTAACCATGATAATACACTCAAACCCATCGAGAGATAGATAAATCCTACCTCAACCACCTGTAGCTTTTCATTTTAAATTGTGACCCCAGTCATCAAGAAAAAATGTCCACAAACTTGTACTGTGTTATTGCAAGATATTCCTAAGAAAATCACAATCGAACTAGTATTTGAGAACCATCATATGTCATGTAGGTCATACCAACTTTACATACTAATATTTCAAGGGCACTGTCTCAAATCTATGTCACTAATGCTCATGCTTAAGAGATTCACTGTTGAACTCATTGTTCACTAATCATACTTAATCCACTTCTTGACCATTCCATTAAATTAATTTGATTACTCACACATATTAGATCATTTAGGACATGTGATAAGAGCCTATAGAGCTAATTTTTAATGTTTTCATACGGTGATTTCTCTTTCTCTATTCCTTAATCATGGAATCCATAATACTTATAACATTAACTACTCTACCGTAGCTTAATTTACATATCAGCTTATATATCAACTTTCCAATCTCTTTTGACTTCTAAAGCCACTAAAAGGAGAGAAATAATTATTCACCTTTATTCATAATAAACATATAGTCCCAGTAGGACACAAATTGACTTTACAAAGTCTAAGTAGCCCTTGATGAATAAGAGATGGCACTTAAATTTTTGTGTAGGCACTTGCAATGAGAATACTTACCTGTTTTAAACACCCATTTGACCAAAATTAACATTTCCATGAACATTGAAGCTTGATGTAAAATTAAATTGGCCTAGTTTAAAACTTCATCTTGTCAATTAGGTTACCCATATTGCTTAACAGCTAACTCTCAACAATGTTACACATTTCATAAAGATATGATCTTATCCAAGTATAAAACCTTATGAATCTAAATGCATACCATGTCTAGATGATTTGTACAAAATTTTAGCTCTATATATCACCATTTTCTCTTTCAACAACTTATTTTTCATACCACTTGAAGTGCATAATTAGGACCAAATTTTGAGTAAGAACCACTCGGATTGCTTAAGTTTTGGTTTCAATAGATCCACCTTTTCTATCAACACTGTAATAGAATCCTCCTAATATTTTGAGCCCTTTTGAAAATATTTGAATCCATGAACACCATTTTCTTATTTGCTCCCACTTAGTTTGCATCGATCGACTCTCAAGAACATTGACATAATCCTTTCCACATAATGATCTTCTCAAGTCATCATCGTTTATGGCTCATATCATATATAAAATTCTTAAGTGAATTATACACACACTTTAAATCACTTGACACATGACATAGTGATAATTAGACCAATATGCAAACCAGGAAACTTTACACTAGACAATACATCATGTCATGACTCAATCATACTTCACACTTAGAGAATATTTATTGATTCACATAGAATCAACATCATTTGGACTTCATTAAGGAGTAAACATATGCTTATGGAACATCTAACATAACACAACCTTCAAGTCTAGACTACTAATAGACTTAGAGATATCTTCTTGGGGAAACACGACTTCTATACATGTCAAAAATATTAGTTATTGACTTGGACTACAAGAACACCTTTCTCATGAATATCATGACATAATATACCTCTTTAGAGACACCAATATGAACTTACATTCACCGAGTCATCCTAAATTGACTCCAAATCATGATAATACAATAACAAAATTGTGAACAAACTCATACCACTTTTGAAACATTGGGACTATGACCTCATCACATGAACATCCAAATAAAATTTTAGAACATGCTTAAAGACTTCACACAATATACGTTGACACCTTAGAGGAGAAACACATAGACCTGGAAAGTTTCCCCTCACTCTAATGCTTCATATAAATTGATATACCTCTAAGAATCATAATAGAGGTATATGAGCATCATGATCACCTAAAATAAGGTCTTGAAGAGGTCTCAATCCCTCTTAGAAACTTATATAAATCCTTCTTCTTGATTTTGATTTGAGCCTTGAGTCATACCTTGTTTTCCATCAACACCTACTTTTGAATTCAAATTGGCTCTTGGTGAACCATAATTGGTCCTTCTAGGTTCCCATGACCTGAATTTACTTCTATCCCACACATTAGGAATTTAATAGCTTCATACTTTCATTTTATGCCCATAACATTCCCTAAAGAACATTTCCATGCTTGTTACATCTAAAGAATACTACCATACTTCTTCCCTTATAATCACTATGGCTCCAATTTTGTTATGAGGAATCATACAAGAAAAAATTAGCTACATGACCTCTTTCATGGAAGTTATAACACACCACACTCTTTGATTGCATACTTCTATAATCTTTCCAAGGATGATCATCTCTATAAAACCTCTTACACTCCTTAGTCCTATTACCAAATGCATTACATGAGAAACAATGACCATTGAATGATTTTTCATACCTTGAAGCATTAGGTTTCCTAATGGAATTTGGTATCATCTTGTATTTAGTGAAATTATCCTTATTTTAATTCTCCTTGCATTTTTCATCATCCTTTTTCTTGAAATAGTGTCATCTTGCATCTTCTCCTTGCCTTTGAGGTCATCAATAAACCCGAAACTTGTTTTGTCACCGCTAATATTTTTTCTAAGAAGATCATCAAGATCTTTGATACTTTTCTCAAATTTCTAAAAATACATTGTCTTCTTACCAACCTCTAAGATCTCTTCCTTTAGAAACTCAATATCTTCTTCTGATTTGGAGTAGATGCTCTCTTTATCTTGTATACTCAAAACCAAAAATTTTACCTTTTATTCTAGCAACTGATTGACTCCTTTTGCTTGCTAGATTCAAATTTTTACTTCTCTTCTAGATTATGAATCTTGTTTTCATACTCCTTGACCTAAAGACTCAACTTCTTGTTCTCTTTTTTAGCATGCTTTAACTCTCTTTGGATTCCCTCAAGATCACCTTTGACATCCTCTTCATCTTCATCAAAACAACTACAATAACCTGATATGAAATCACCTAACAATGAAGATTCATCACTAGTAGATCTCATGCCATATTTAGTCATAAACAATGCCTCATTTCCAATATCTTCATAATCATATTTAGACTCAGAATTTGAAACACTACTACCAAAGCATCAAACAAATAATCATCTTCTTTTGAGTAAAAACCCGTTTTACCCTTCTTCTTATAATCAACTCTCTTAAAGTTTTTCTTACTCTTATCATATTTTTTGTACTTCTTGTTATGATCACTATCAAGCTCATGTTCATCATGATATTTCTTTTTGTGCTTATGAGGATAATTAACAAAAAAATCATACCTACCACATTTGAAACATTTATAAGGAAGCTTACCTTTGTATTTTCTAGAGCCAACCTTCAATCTTCTAGCCATCATTGCAAAGAGTTCTTCATCATCAATTTTAGGAGCAACATCCTCTTTGTCCTTCTTGCATTTGTTCTTCATTTTATTTTTTAAAGAAACCTCTCTCTTGGCTGGTTTGGAATCACCTATCCTCATTTCATAAGTAGTCAAATTACCATATAGATCATCCATCTTCAAGGTGGTCAAATCCGTTGTCTTTTCAATAACAAATACTTTAGAATAAAACCTAGGAGTTAGTGATCTCAAAATCTTTTGAACAATTACTTCTTCCTTCACATCCTCTCCTAACCCTTTCATGCTATTGACAACCTTGTCAAATATAAGTAGATATGCAGTAATGGACTCATCATCATTCATCTTAAGAGACTCAAACTGATTTCTAAAAGTTTGAAGATTGAAAATCCTTACCTTTGAGTCACCTTCATAAAATAATTGAAGTTTTTATCATGCCTCTTTTGTTGACTTGTAATGCATTAACTTTTCCATCTCAAATTCACCAAGACCATGTATGATGACACTAAAGGCCTTTGAGTTACAAGTACATGCCTTATTTTCGGCATCGTAGTTGGACAAGTGGAAGGAGGAGAATAAACATTCCCCATAGCTTTCCAAACATCAAACCCTAGAGACATAATATGATTCTTCATTCTTAGGATCCAAAAATCATAATTTACATCATCAAACAAAGGTGCCTTATTGGTTGAGAACCCACCATGTTGGCTCGCAATTGTTTCTTCTTCAAAGGATCTCCTTTCAAGTGGTCAAACTTCTCCAAAAAGACCCACTTTCGATACCAATTATTAGAAGAAAAATGGACCAAGAGGGGGATTAATCAGTCCTTAAAATTTTAATTTTAATTTCATATCACTCACATAAATCATTAATCAATTAACCATCCATTAGTGTACAAAAACATATATTATTCATTCAATTAAGCATGAGCAATAAAAGCAACACCATAACAAAAGATGTAAGTGAGAAACCCTAAAGGGGAAGAAAACACACTGAAAATTTTGCTGATATTACACACAACAAAGACTCAAGTGAATATTACACATCATACAAGATTTATTTACTCGTGCATCAACCCTACAAGGACAACCAACCCCTAAACCCTTGTTAATATTACACACAACAAGAGACTTTCATGAATATTACTCATCACATAATATTTTTATGAAGATATCAATGATGATATGCTGTAACAACTCAGCTAATGGTGATCACAAAATTCAGCTCTAGACTCATTTAAACCCTTATTGAAACCATAAGTCTTCAAACTTGCATAAACTAGTACTTTCTTCACTTTTCAATGCATCAAACCCTTACACACAAACTTATTGTCATTCTTTAACCTGTAATAAACTTGATCAAATCTAAAATCATGCTCACACACTGAAAAACTATTACACATATCTCCAAAACAAAGAATAATGAATGAAAGAATGAAATAATAAAGACTTGTTCAACAAAAAAAATGAGACATCACTAAATGCTTTCCTCCTAACTAGAAGTACTAACTCTGGATACTCATTCTTAATTTCTACCTCCAATGTCTGCCAATCACTCAACACCTCACCTGTCTTAACTGGGATATCTGTCACAATGGCATCAAGTTCATCTTGAGTCATCTTTTCTTTCTCATTTTGCAGAACCCTAACAATGTTAGCCATGCTTGACATTATTCCTTCCATGGAGTCTATTTTTGCGTAATAAACTTCCCAATTTTGTCTATTTTATCCCTGTGTGGATCTTGGGCTGTTGTAAGGGCTTCGTGCTTTTCTTTTACTAGAGCAAGTCTATTTGTGCACCCAAGTGTCTCATCCTTCATGGCCTTCAAGACTTCATTATCTTCTTCAAGGGTCCTTATCCTAATTATCTCATCTGAAGCTGCACACATGTTTAGAGCTTGATTTCCCTTCTTAAGCTCATCCTTCAAGGCCTACAACAAAGATTCATAACTTGTAATTTTTCTAGCAATGGTGGCCTTGTATCTTACTACTTCCTCTACATGATATTTTGCTGTGAGAATACGCACATGCCCTTCATCCATGACCAATTTAACCAATTTCTAGACATAGTGCATTGCAGAAGGAAATTTCTGAGGGAATTGAGACTTTAGATGAGGTCTCACCTTCAAAATGTCATCCCCAATTTCCTCAGCCATATTGATCAATGCCTCATTATTTTCCTCTTCTCGTTCTTTATCTACTTTTATGCTCTCTATTTGTCCATCCTTCTCATTGATTTCTTTGATTAATTATCTAATGGTTTTCACTTTATAAACGTTCCTATGCATAACCTCTATAGATACATTTACTAAGGCATTGCTTACCTTCTCATCTGACATGGCCGTGGGCTTAGTATTCATGTGTTGGAGATTTTGAGACTTTTTCATCTCGGCGTGAAATGCAAGATTTTTCGCATACATCAAAATCGGCTGGCCCATATGAGTTTTCATGGAACAAGATAGTTGCTTCTTAATTCATACATTGGCCATATCTCGCATCCATTAAATGCCAGCCATATAAATCATTTTTCTCTACCATTCTCTAAAATCATGCACGTATGATTTTACTTGTATCGTGCACGTAGCCCATTGTAGGAGTTACGTAATCCTCACCCACTTTTTCCTTCTTTGTCCCCTACCTTTGGGAACATAGGCACCGATTCCAAATTCTGGTCTTTACCCTTTTGTGTATCATCGGGCATGCCACAAGGCTCGCCCTTATCTAATTCTACACCCTAATCCTTATGCCCTTCTTCATCATTCTTCATACCTTCATCACGAGGCTCTTCTGTGTCCTTGGGCTTAACTGGTGTGTTAGGCATGCTTTCATCAAAATCATCCCCCACCTCTTCTTTCATTCTCACTTCGCCTTCTCTCTCTTCTTCACAAATGCTGCTTTAGGCGGTGAAGTCCTAGGTGATCTCCTTAGTGGTTGTGACATCCCCGCATTCTAAGACCTTGTCCTCCTAAACACCCTTTTTTTATTATGACTATCCTATAGTCTTATCTATGTATATCTTCACCATGCCCGACCCCTCATCTTGTTCCCTGCGGTGGGGACTTAGTTCATGCTCCCTTTCTTTTCAATAATGGGTTATTTCATGCCCCCGTGCTCTAGACCCTCGTCATATTCATGTAGTTATTATTCTTCTCCTTCTTCTTCTTCATCCATAGTGAGAAGAATATTCTCTTCCTCCTCTAAGGTACCCACTATGTGCTTCCCTTTAGGTGGCCTAAGTAACTTGAACTCATTTTCCAAGTACTTGTCATTTTGTAGTTTAGGCTTTAAGTACACATACAAAAATCCGTGCCTAATCGCCAATGGCCAAGCTTACAACCTTCATATTAATTTCATCTCGATATTAAATGCTCAATGTAAGTAGTCTTACTTGGGTAGACATAGGTTTTCCTCAGTGTATGGTAGTCACAATCTACCTTGTATGAATTGAATATCAAGCAGAGCACGTTGGAAAATCTGTGAACAAATGCTCTGAAATGGTGTGTGGTAAAATCACAAGGTATTTTGCACCATGGGCTCCATTTCCCATATTTCATTGCGAATCACCTAATGCAATAGTGTTGGTATACTTCCAGTTGTACCTGTTTACCCACAACTGAAGGTAACTCCTTGGGGATCCTCCATTCTTCCTCAAATGCGGCGCATAACCACTCATACCATAGCTATGCCCTTTTTTTGAAGGGTACACTCATTAAACCATCTCAAACTATAATATGTAAATCTCTACCAAATACTTCTTCACTTGAGGAAACATCCATATATTGTCCTTTAGCCCATCGGGCACACCGATTTCCACAAAAACTAAGGATAAAAGGATAGTGCCAAAACTTATCTTTTCACCTTCCTTTGCCTCCTCAATGATGGTCTCAAAATAAAGTTGGAGATGTTGAAGAAAAACCCATATGTCATTCTACGTGTGACATGAAGCCATGCCCGTTGACTTAAGACTAGCATTCTTGATTATTGAGCTTTGTTAGTAGATGTACCACTACCTAGATGATTGAGTACTTCTACAACTTAGGGATATCCATCCCGCACCCACCTTTAATGTAACCCAACTCTTTCCCTATTTTTCCTAATGCCTCCTTGTTAGTGAGGTTGTTATTTATCTCTATTCCGAGCTCTTCAACCCTCGCTCAAGTTGGTAATTAATGGCGTTCTAATCCTCATTCAAAGCACCCAATGAAGTAAAATAAATATTCATGTACTTGGCTCATGAGCCATTGGTATAGTTTTTTAGGTTTTCCAAAGTATGGGAGCTCATACAATTATAATACTCCTACCTTGGCCAAAAATTTCTCACTTGCATCATCATAAACTGGCATGTCATCTATTGTCCTCTTCATCGTCTTCACTATGAGAAAATTTTCCAAATCCTCCTTTGTGTCCTTGGTTCCGTGGGTTGTAATCACCGATTTTTGTAACGATGAACATGTGAATCCTAGTGACACCCCATAAGAACACCCTCTGGGTATTGCATTTACAAAAACATGCCTTCGGGGTCATCTTCTACTTTGACTTCGAGCTCCACCTTCTTCTTCCTATTTGCCCCGCTTTAGGTGCTCTCCTGGTGCCATAATAATTAAAAAGGTGTGTTTTTACCTCTGTCAAGCTTGTGTGACTCAAAATTTCACGCCCTATCCAAAAACATGTTTCCTAGCTCCAATTCAAACCCTAGTGCTTGATTTATCCTCCCCACACGCCTCTGCTTCACTCAAACCCTTCTCTAATGGGATTTCAAGTCAATCCCATGCACAAATCTAGTCACAACGCCTAGTTTCTCTATCTCATTCCACACTTCAAGAACATCTCATTCAAAAGTCACATTTATTGCTCCTTTAACTACCACCAATCCCAGATTAATACATCTTTTGCCAATGTTTCGTGTGTTGCTCATTTCCACACCACAATCATAACCTTCTTCGGCGTGCCTTTCTACTTGTTGGCCATGACCTCCTCTTGCACGCTCTTATGCACTGACTAATTTTCCACTACACCTTCTTCTAAGTAGTTCCCCCTCTGCTACAACCTACCTCACATTATCTGTGTGTCCATTGTTCCATCTATGGTAATTTTTTTCTATCTCGCACCCTTTCTAAAAGGCATCTCGCACATAAATTTCCTTATGTATACCCATCTTCAAATAACAAGCAAATATATTCAACTTGGTAATGAAATCTGTATGCAAACCACCCCACACTAAGGGTATGCACGGTCCTCTGTACATGAAAATACTTAAATTGTAATCAGCTTCTGGCACGCAAGCGCACTTATTACACAAAACAATCAACTAAATTGAAAAAGAATAACAAAGATGAAGGAAACACATATAAAGGAAATGCATTAAGGGAAACCTAAGCTCACGGAAATATTACCTTACTACAAACACCGAGAAGACTTATTTATAGTAAGGATTCAATATACTCGTTGAAGTAACTAGGAAACCATGTTCCATCCAACACCTGAATCAAGTATATGAGTTATTATATACGGTCTCAACCAAGGCACTTTTAGCTTTCCAGGATAGCGTGAAAACTTTAAATCATATAGAAGTACCATTTTCCCAACGTCAAGCTTCTTGTTCTTTATGTTTCTATCATGTCATGCCTTTTGCCTAGATTTTTCTTGCTTCTGACTCCATCTTGTTATGGCACACCTTTCATCTAGATGCATCAATTTGTCAATACGTTCTTCTAATGCTTGCTCATCATCCAAACCTCTTATGCACACAATTCACAAAGAAGGTAACATAAATTCCATGAGGAGAACTGCCTCTACACCAAACACCTAGTTGAAAGGGTGTTTCTTTATTCAACCTCTTGCAGGTTATCCTATATTCCCAAAGTACCGCATAAACCTTGTCATCCCAATCTCACCTTCCAACATCACAATTTTTTGTCAAAGTACAACTCAATATCTTGTTGAAGAACTCAATGATTCCATTTTATTAAGGGTGATAAGGGTTTTCCCTATGGTGTGCAACCATGAATTCATCCAATAATATTCTAAAAGTCTCATTATGGAAATGAGTACCCCTATCACTTGTCAAACTTAAAGGGTAGCCATGTCTACTAATGATATTTTCCCATATAAATGTTGTTGTTGTAGCTCTTTGTGTAATCCTTTGTAATCACTTCTTCTACCCACCTTGTAAGATAATCTATACAAATTATAATATAGAATGATCCTATCCTCTATGCGGTTGGGGAAATAGGACCCACAAAGTCAATTTCCCACTTCTAAAAATGTTTTGCACTAGTAATAGGTCTCAAAGGAATTTCATCTCATTTTCCGTGCTTTTCAAGCCATTGAAAATGATCACATGTGCTCTTACAATATGCTTTGCAATCCGTGTACAATGTTTCCAACCATAGACCAGCTAGTAGAATCTTGCATATGGTGGCATCCCTTACATCTGTCCCCGGAATACCACCATGAGACTCTACCATAATTTTTCCACACTAATGCTCAAGCACACACCAATGAAAAATTCATCATGACCTAACTTGTATAAGTCTCCACTGATCAACATGTAAGGTGCGACATGAATAACAAGTTGTTTCTTTTCTAAAGCCTTCATTCCTTCGAGCGCCACACCTGTGCGTAAAAATAAAACAATATCCTCCAAGTATGATGGCACGTGGTTCAACCTTAATAGTTGTACATCTAGCATTATGTCCTTAATAACCTTTGCGTGTACTCTCCTAATTGAATCCTTGATAAATGGTATGGAATAGAATTTCTCTTACCTGGTTTAACCACCACTATACAATTGAATTATTGAAAAAACAGTAACCATCGGCATATGCGCCCTTGCAAAACATGCTTGTTCACCAAGTACTTCAATGTCATGTGGTTTGTATAAAAGATGAAAATTGCAGCTAGAAAATACTATCAAAATTTATGGAACATGTAGATCATAGAAAAGGCCTTGTGCTCTGTCGTTGTATAATTTTTTTTTACTGGAGTCAACTTTTTTCTAGCAAAGTAAATACGATGATCAACAATCCCTTCTCCAGGATGATCCAAAATGACACCAATGGCCATGCCATATGCATTTATATGAATGTGAAAAGGCTTGGACCATGAAGGAAAGTGAAAAATAGGTGTTATAGTAAGCCTTTCCTTCAGTGTGTTAAACACACATTGTTGTGCCTCACCCCAATAGAACTTTCCTTTTCCCCTAAGTAATTCTTCTAAGGGCACAACGATCTTGGCATATCCCTTGATAAATTTTCTGTAATAACTAGTGTGCCCCAAGAATCTATACATGTCGATTTGGCTAGTAGGTTCCTCCAATCCTAAAATGATACCTACCTTAGCAGGATCCATAAGAAAGCATTCTTTACAGATGATGTGTCCTTAAAAATACCAAAGGGCGTGGAAAATATACACTTCTTAATGTTCAACGAGACGTTTAACTACCTACATATCTCAAACATCAACCTCAAATTATCATAGTGATATTTCACGAGCCCATAGACTCTCCAATCATCCGACACACTGCAAGAACTTGTGAATAAAATCCTAGAATGTTTGTACCACTAGGCATGAAAATATTACAGGTGCATTGTTTAATCCAATGGGCATAAGCGTGTAAGAAAACATTCCCCACTTAGTGGTGAAATTAATCTTCTCTTGATCCTCAATAGATATCCTCACCTAATTATATCTAGAGAATCCATTAGTGAAGGAGTAGATTTCGCGCATACTGTAATTTCTTCCAAGATTTCCTCAATAAAGGGTGTGAGAAATGGATCAATCACACATGCAAAATTTAACTCCCTCTAATCCACACAAATCATGATCTTACCATCTTTCTTAATGTTGATCACCATAGGGATTACCCATTCTAACTCCTCAATTAGCACAATAATTCCAGAAATTAACATTTTGTCAATTTCTTCCTTTACCTTGATGTGCAAGTTCAAATTCATCCTGTAAGGCCTCTTCCAAACCGGAAATGCACCTTCTTTTAATTTTATCTTCATTTCTCCCAATGATTCATGTATGCCTTTCAATTCATGATAGCCTCTAGGGAACAAATCTTGGAAGTCACGCAACAACTCAATGATTTTAGCAACCTCAGAGTTAGACTAGTAATCTCCTATAATAGCCTCTTTAGGTTCAACATTCATTCCAATGTTCACTTTCTTGGTCCTCATAGGAAAATGGTAGGCACACACCTTCTCATTTTCATTTTCCAAGACTTCACATGTACCCTATATGTGCTCAATAACTAGGTTCTCTACCTCTTCATCATCAACCACATAGATCATCTTACCCTTTTCTCTTTCTAGGAAAGGGCTCCCAAGATGCTCTTCATCTATTTCTTCCTCTTCAAAGTGTGCCACCAGGTCTGATTCTCCTAATAACTCCTAAAGTAACTCTTTGGCATTTTCATTGTCCCTCATAGGTTTAGAAGAAAATTAATCAAAGATCTGATTCATACCTGCAAAAATTTCTTGCCAATTCCCAGTCGCTCTATACAACTCTTCATAGACATACCATGTGTGCGCGCAACCTCGCAAGGTGAAATAAAACTTGTGTACCCATAACAAAGGAGGTAAAGTTTCGTCCCGCCTTCTAGAGTCTCTCACACTATTGAATGTGGTGTTAAACAAGATCATTACCATGAAAGGCATAGATCTAAGTAGGCACATTGCTCCTTAGAAACCGAATATATAAAGTAATCCTTACTTCTCTCCATTTCAAGAGATTATCCCTATGAATAATTCACCAGACGTTAACTACATATGTTTTATGGTATCCCTTACAACCCTCTAAAGCACTAAGTACTCTAAACCCTTAGCACTTTTGTAGCACTTTGTTACTCTCCTTCTCTTTCTTTGCATTCTCTATGAATTCTCTTCGTGCCTCTCTATCTATGCTTCTATCCCAAGTACCTCTTTAAATAGGATCATTGACCACCACCATGACTTATCTTCTGAGTGAATCACGTGCCAAGTGTTGATGTGGTCCTCCATTGGTGAATTCTTATTCTCTTTACAAACCTTCCACTAACTGTAATGATGTCTCTAGAATATTCCCTACGTGGAATATCCTTTACTTAACCTCCAAGGTTTTAGGATGGCACCTTATCCACTCATCATGCCTATCCGGGTCCTCACATTTTTCTTCAAGTGTCTTCATGATGCCGAATATAGCTAAGTCCTTTAAAATCTTGTCCTACCTCCCACGCACACCTTGGTTTCACTTAAACCCTTCTTAAAGCCCTTTTTCCCGCATGTTTTTCCCCGAGCGCCCTTTTATCTACCGATCCCGCACACGACTTCTTGGTGCCATCTACCAAAGTAAATATATTGATGTAAAAATGCTGGTATACGGTGAACTCAACTTCTCCTTGCACTAGTGAAGGAAACTATTTGGGTATTCTCCATTCAGCCCCAAATGCATCGCGCATCCGCTTATACCACTTTTCTAGGTACACCTTATGAGTGGCCATCATGGTGTCATAGGTATATTGTTTAAACCTCTTAATGGGGGAGGGGTTCTCATCTGGGTATTCCCAAACAAACTTATCCGGCCCATCGGGCACTCCAATATTTGAAAAGACAATGGTGAGGAGGACATTACCAAACATGATATTCTCTCTGTCATGCATGACGTCTATGATATCCTCTACAATAAAAGATGAGAGGTTATAGATGGTTCCCTCTAAGATCTTGTGACACACATTTAACCAAGCCTTGTTGATATGTGTCCATCTCTCTTTCCCATTCAACTTTGTAACCAAGTGCATGGCCATCCTCATCATTTGGTATTTAATTGCAAAAATGTCTAAGTAGCGTGAACCCTTCTTATAGTCATAAGCCTCAATGGTCTTCTTAATGGCTTCCTTGTCTTCCAAGTCATTGTCTAATGAATATACTTCATAGATAAGGCTAGTGAACTTAAAAATTAGCTGGGTGGTTATGCACACCCTCCGACATGTGAAATAGAAGTGGTATTCATGCACATGTGACATCAACTATTGGTATAGTCACTTGAGATTTCCAAAATAGGGAAACTTGTAGAGTTACAACAACCCAGCCTTCTCCATTTTTACCTTTACATCATCATCATAGATGGGCATTCCATTTGGTGTCCTCTTCTCTGTAGGGAGAACCATTTCTAGTGTCATTTCATTATCTTTGGTGCTCATTCGATGATTGTATTCACCGACAACCATCTTCCTAACATGAGACGCCCATTCTTTATTGAGTAATATGCCAACCGTGTACTACATTTCTGCGTACCATTCTTCATTGAAACTAGTAGAGACAACTTGTTTTCCCTTACCCTTGCCCTTGCCCTTCTTCGGTGAAACATTTTCTAATTTCTTTGGTGTCATTCCTTCCTTAGGTCCTTAAAACTTATTCCTTTCTCCTAGTCCTGGCTTTGCTCAACTTTGCGGCTCCACTCCTTTGCAAAAATTCCTTCAAACCCTGTGCCCTAGCTATACAACCCTAACCTAGAAAAACCTTTTTCCATAAGATGACATAACACCCATGAGATTCTTCCACACAACTTTCTCCACTTACACCCGTGTACTTCTTTCCACTCTGGTTATTGATCAAACTAGTTATGCACGTAAATCCTCATAACTCTTCTCAAAATTGTTTCACAAGGATGCCCTATTTCGCGAGAGCTCTTTGATAACTTAAAACACAAGGTAGAAAATAACACACCCCGATCTTCTATTTATAACTTTTTCTTTTCTCCACAATAAATGCCATGCCACCTACCAATGTACTTTCACAATAAAGGTGTATTTTTTCCAATGCTAACCTTAAGTGTTTTTCCTCCATGCTCGATCCTACACGAACACTTTTGTAACCTTCTAGCGCGTAAATACCTCGACCAAATATTTCTTTGAACTTTCTCCTATGATAATGTCAATTCTTCTTCTATCTATTAGACCAAGTTCTTTCCATTACCTACCTCATGTTGCTCATGTGATTTTACCCTTATATGTGGTTTCTCAAATCCTTTTGGCACCAATCTTCCTTATGTTCACCTTTTGCACACGCTATCTTCCAATCCATGTGTTTTTTATTTTTCAAACTGGGCCATCCACAACCATAGCTTCCAATACTTGTCACATCACTCCACCCCACAAAAATGGATGTGCGAGTCCTCTATGCATAGATTTATTTTGAAAATAATAAGTGGCTACCAGCGCACAAATGCGCCAAAAAACAAAGCAACAAGAAAGGGAAACACAAAGAAGGGAAACCGCAACAAAGTAAAACCTAGGCTAACTGTCAATATTGCCTTATTGACAAACACAAAGAAGACTTATTTATAGTAGGTATTCATCCTAATCCCATTGAAATGTCCTAGAAACCGTGTTCCATCTAGCACTTCAGAACTAGAAATCACATGAATCAAGTATATAAGATGCAATGCATGGGCCCATCCAATGGAATTTGAATTTCCCAAGATGGCGCGAAACATGGAATCATACAATAGAACCATATGCCCAACCTCAAACTATTTTTTCTTGATGTGTATATTATGACATGCCTTCTTCCTAGATTGTTTTGTTTTCTAACTCCAACAAGCAATATCCCACCTCTCATCCAACTACATTAAATTATCAATCCTCTCCTCAAGCACTTGTTCATCATCTAACCCTCCTACACACACTATACATAGTGATGGTAACATGAATTCAATAGGTAACACAACTTCTGTGCCAAACACCAATTGAAAAGGTGTGGCCTTGTTTAGTCTCTTATAAGTAGTCCGATATGACCATAACACAACAGTAAAATTTATCATCCCAATCCTTTCTTCCCACATCACAAATCTTGGTTAATGTGTGATTCATAATTTTGTTAAATGCCTTAATAGTCCCATTAGCTTGTGGGTGATAAGGGGTAGTCTTGTGGTGGGATACCATGAATTTTTCCAACAAGATCCTAATTGTCTCATTCAAGAAATGAGTACCTCTATCACTTGTTAAGCTCAGTGGGCATCCATATCTGTTGATTATATTTTCCCACAGGAATCTTGCTACTATGGCTGCAATGTAATCCCTTATAGGTGTTGCCTTAGCCCATGGTTTTAAGTAATCAAGTATAAGTAATTATATGGCGCGAACTAGTACTTCATGTAGTTGGGGAAATAGGGCCTACGAAGTCAATTGCCCACTTCTCGAACGGTTCTACACTGGAAATCAGTCTTAATGGCATTTCATATTTTTTCTCTAGTTTACCAAGGTGCTGGCAGTGGTCATAGGCCTTGCAATACTTGATACAATCTTTGTAAACCATTTCCCACCAAAATCCTACTAGAAGGATCTTACGCACGGTTGCATTCCCTGCATAGTGTCCTCCTATAATTCCACCATGTGCTTCCTCTATGATTGCAACACGCTCATGCTCTAACATGAAATAATGCAAAACCTCATCATGGCCTAGCTTGTATAAGTCTCCACTAATTAACATGTAGGGCACGACGTGTATGGCTAATTGCTTCCTTTCCAAAGTCTTCATTCCCTTCGAGTGCCATACCCGTTTTGAGAAACACAACAATATCTTCCAAGTCAGAGGGAATGTGACATAATCTAAATAGTTGTGCATCGACATTGTATCCTCAATGCTCGAGCATCCTCTCTTGAGTCAATCCTTGATAAATGGTCAGGTCCCAAATTACTCTTACTCGGTTTCACAACAACCGTAAACTCAAACTCTTGAAACAACATGACCCACCTACATATGTGCCCTTGTAAAACAAGCTTGTTTACCAAGTACTTCAATGCCATGTGGTCCATGTAGAATATAAAGGGTGTTACCAACATATACTACCTAAATTTGTGCAAAGGCGTAGATCATTGATAATGCCTCACGCTCAGTAGTAGTATAGTTCTATTTTTCTGGGGTTAGCTTCCTACTAGCAAAGCACAAGGGGTGGTCAACAATTCCCTCTCCAGGATGTGCTAAGATTTCTTCGATCACCATCCTGAAGCATCAACATGAACATGGAATGGCTTATCCCAAGAAGGAAAGCATAATATGGGAGCAATAATAGGTCTATCCTTTAATGTATCAAATACCATCTGTTGTGTCTCTCCCGGTGAAATGTAATTTTTGTTTTAGAAAATTTTCCAACATTGCGATGATCTTAGCATACCCTTAATAAAATTCCGGTAATACCCTCGTATGCCCAAGGAATCCACGCACCATGTTCTATTTGGTAGGTTCCCCCAATCCCATAATAACGAAAACTTTTGACAGATCCACCAAAGAAGCCTTCCTTACATATGATATGCCCTAATAGGGTTCCAAATGGATTAGTGAAAAAAATTTCTTAATGTTGAGGGATATCCTCAACTGCTGACATCTTTCAAACATCAGGCTAAGATTGTCACAATGGTCCCTCACTAATCCATATACTATCCAGTCATCTAGGTAGACTTGTGGATGAAGTCTTGAAATGCCTAAACCACAATGCGCAAAAAACAAAACAGGTGCGTTCTTCAATCTAAAAGGCATGACCGTGTAGGCAAAACTTCCCCATTCAGTGGTGAAAGTTATATTTTCTTGGTCCTCCTTTGTAATTATAACCTGATGATATCCTGAGAATCCATGTGTGAAAGAATAGATTTCGCGCCCAGCTACTCCTTCAGGATCTCCTCAGTGAAGGGGGTTGGAAAAGGGTCAATAACACATACCGCATTCAGATCCCTATAATCAACACAAATCCTTATCCTCCCATCCTTCTTAATGTTAATGACCATTGGACTTATCCATTATGATTCTTCAACAGCCTCAAAAGATGTCTGAAGTGGTCATATTGTCAATCTATTCCTTGACTTTGATGTGCATATTATGATTCATTCGATAAGGTCTCTTCCGAATCGGGTGTGCACCTTATTTTAACTTGATCTTCATTTCTCTCAAGAAATGGAGAACTCATTTAAACTCGTGGCACACACACGGAAACAAATCCTGAAATTCACACAATAGATTGATGATCTTCGAAACATCCTTTTCATCAAAGAATCTTTAATAAGTGGCCTCCTTAGGTTCCGCCTCCGAACCAATGTTAACCTTCTTGGTTTCTAGGGGTTCATGGTAGGTGTGCGCTTGCTCATTAGAACTATCCATAACCTCACGCATACCCATAGTATGGTTAATATCCATTTTCCCCCTCTTCACCATTGATCACATAGGCCAAATTTCCTTTCTCTTTTTCCATGCATGTGCGATCAAGATGTATTTCCTCTAATTCTTCCTCATCAAAGCGTGCTTCTAAGCTAGGCGCCCCTAATAATTCCAGTATTATATCCTCTTCCATGGAACTATCCCCCATAGTTAGGTGCTTGAAAACCTAAAACGCATCATCCACTAATGGATTAGTACTTCAATATTAGAAAACTTGAAGGAGATCAGCCTATCAACTCTTACTAGTTTTCGTTCGATGGCACATCTCTCGAGTAAATGTACCATGAGAATGCGCAACCTTGTAAGGTGGAGTAAAGATTATGCACCCATAAATATGGAGGAAATGCTTCCACACCTTCCATCCATGCCTTCTCACATTCTTAGACGTGAAACGAGGCGGGTTCCTTCCCATGATAATCTTGTATGATAGTAGGTGCATTTCTCTAGAAAAACCTAACAGAGAACATGATTCTCACTTCACGCCACTCTAGAAGGTTATCACAATGGGTCTCCCACCAACATGTTGTGGTCCCGAGAAAGGTATAGCTAAGAATCCTTCTCCTTTCGATCTCACATCTCCATTGGGTCTCCATTTCTCACAGGAAAACATCAGGATTGGCTCCCCAGAATAACTTGGCAACTTCTTTCCTCTAGGTGCTTGATTGAGTGCACCTTTGTTACTCTTGTCATAGAGACTTTTAACTACCTTCCAACTAACTCATATGTCCCATACACCCAATTGTCACATGCCACACTAGTTATATCACTTATAGATTGAGTGTCTTCCTATTGAATACCACCTTCTTTTGTTGGTTGCACAACCTCAAGGTCTCAGATAATGTACCCATAAATTCGGTCTAGGTATTCTTCTCCTAAAGGCTTAGTATAGCACGTTGACTTCCATCCGTCAAAGGAATGATAACATGTTCCTCTTTGTTCTCAAAAATTATATAACCCTTATTGAAACGTAAGTCAATATTGTTCTCATAACACCAAGGGCACCCAAGTAACGCTGAAATTTTTCCGCCTCAAAGCAAGTGCTAAGACTTCAAAGTATCCAGTGAATGTTTCTCCTGGATAGTGATATCAGCATCCCTCAAAACTCCAATGGGCATTGCCTTTGTCTTGTTAGCCATATACATAACATTTGAAGATGGCTGTAATAGGGGCCTTCCCATTTGATTCCAAGAGTCCAAGGTGAGAATGTTAACTTACCTCGCACTGTTTCAATTAGGATATTGCTCAGGAGCCATCCATCAACCATGACATTCAAGGTAATTTACTTATCATAGTCAATGCTATGAGGAGGTAGATTAGCATGTAAAACATGCCTTTCATGTTCTCCTCCAAAGTGATAAGTATCTTATACCTTAACCATAATCCTAATAGAGGAATGATATTCTCTTGGCGCAACATCTTACACACTTCTCTAACATCATCTATATCTGACTGAGGGACCTCAACACTTTTCTTCTTCCTCAACTTCCTGGATTGCTCCTTTAGACACTAAATTTCCCCTTGAAGACTTATGATTACGTCCATGGTCTCTTTATAGACTTCATTATGATGGGTAGGGTCCGGATACTTCCCTTATACCACCTCTTCCCTTGTAATCAGTTGTCTCTACTTTGGTATTTCCCTGGCACGCACAGCCTCAGCTCACATTGTCACAAGTATAGGTTCTACCTCTGACTCACATGCCACCCTTGGCATCCACTGCGAGTCTTCTTTCTTCATGCTTACCATCCCGGTGCCCTTGTCTTTCCATTGTTGCTTGCTCATGTCTTCAAATAATTATGAGCACTCCTCATACCTATGCCTCTTTCCACACCAAGAACATTGTAGAAGGCCAGGACATTTGTGCTTGTAATGCTATATGAACCCACAATTATAACAAGTTCCGCAAGGGAATTCACCTCTTCCACCTCCATGATTTCCATGGCCTCTAAATCCTCTTCCACGAGCTCCTCCATCCACCCGCACTTCATAGTGATGACCATCATCCTTGGAATTGTTTGCCATACTGGTCTAGATCACACCAATATCAATGGCATCATGTATTTGGTCAATTAATATACAATCCTTGGTGTCATGAGTAGTAGAGGTGCAATAAAGCAAGACACATTCTTGTGGATCATGCACTCGCAAGAGAGTGCAGACACCTACTTACATCATGATATTTTTGGAAAATATCACATTCTACCATCATGACATGTACCAATATTCAAGGAAAAGTGTCCTTTGCATGATCCTCTACTTCACAATTTGTGCACCATAGGCCACTATGAGTCTCATGTGCCAAGTTCACAGATAGCTTCTCTAGCTGATTTTTCATGGTATCAATATGAGCTTCAAGAAAAGGATTAACACTGGTATCCACACTTCCTGTAGCCTCAGTGTATAGGGTAGCCTCCAAGGCCTTGCACAGATATGTGAAATTTTTATGCGGAATCATTCTCTTAAAGGGCGTTATTAATCCTCCAAAAAACCATTGAGAATGCTAAGAAGGATGAATATCATAAGATAATTTTTATAAGAGAGTATTAAAGTGCACTTCATACTCCCGCACACTCTCTTCCATACCTTGTTGAATGTCCTTCGGCGTGCCAATGCTCTTCTCGTTTAAAATCAAGAATATGCAATTCAGCTAAGAAGGGATTATGAAACACGTATAATCTACTACTATCTGTTGAGGGTCATACTTCCGATACCAACTATGCGTGCACCCTTGCAATGTCGTTGCAAAATGACTTTCCTTTCGTTTTGGGGTAGTGATCCCCTTCGCGTGCCATAACAACTCACATTTTTGTACATGCTCTACAACATCCTCAACACCTTTGTAATATGGTAGATGCAAAGAAATTTCAAAGAACACTTACTGAGGTGGTTGAGGCCCTTGTCTGCTTGATCCAAAACCTAGATTCCCCCTGTTGCCTCCACCACTAGATCCACTAGATCCACCAGCCGCATGTTCCTCTTGACCCACCAGATCCTCTAGATCCATCAGGTCCACTAGGTCCTCTAGTTCCTACTCCACCTCCCATAGCTAGTAAAGGTATTAAAGTGGTCGTGCCTTATGTCCCCATTGTTGTGTTAAACTATGTGCCAACAATATGTGATATTACACCACTATCGATGTGTGTCCTGCATCGCTTCCGGACGTGATACCAAGCTTTATGTAATGTGATTTTTCCAAATATTATAGTAGAAAATATACCTCAAAACACAGAAATGATTGTGTAGCAGCCATTGATGTATCAAATGAAAAATTATACCTCCTAAGTGCTGATCGGTTACCTCCACCAATACTAAATGGGTTAGTAATACTTATCTCTAGATGTGGAAAATAAGTGCCAAGGGTTGGTCACCTGGTGGATTAGATGTGTGCCGATGATTTTTCTTCTTTCTCGCATATGATGATCTCTCTCCGTAAGCCGAGGGGGTTTCTCTTCCATGCTTTCCAAGATGGGTAAAGCATGATACTACTCGTGTTCCATGTCCTTTGTGTGAACCTCAAATCCTTCCCACAACGTCTCGCCTCCACAAATTCATCACTCCTACAATTTCACGTTGTCTTGCTAACTCCCTCTCATGAGCTTCATTAGACTTAAGATTCCTCTCCTCTCTCTCCATTTCTACCGCAAGGTCTACCATACTTCTACCATGCCGCTTCCGCGCCTCGCGCCTAAAGCAGAAATTAGCCAACCATGGGAAAGGATTCCAAACTCAAAATAATGATCAGGATCTTGATAGCCAGTGGAATAACATGCAAGAACAATCCTCAAGACTCCTCAAGAACTCAAAATCAACAATCTCTCGTGCAAGAATACGTATAAATAGTGTATTCCATGGTATAACTAGTTAGCACTCTACTCCACTAGTGATAAAAAAACATTGTCCCATGTTAGGTCGGCATCATACAACCACCGATATTCCTTCTGGGTCCAAACACGAGGTCTATAATACCAACTCTTCCTTGATGCATATGTTGATATCCATTCATACAACTCTATTGGGAAACAACAAAAGAATGTCTCATAGAGTTCGTGATACAGGTTCTCCTCCACCCATTTTCATGCATCAAACTCAGATCCAATACTAAACCTCTGAGAAAACTCATCCTCCATGTTTTTGAGCCACGCTTTGATACTATCCAAGGTCAAATGCTCTGTCATCACACATTTCTCTCACAATATCTTCAAAATGGGTCCCGTAATGGAACCAAGATGTAGTCATTATTTTACCCTCAATATTTTTTCTAACCCCAAGCGCACCAACCTATCATCCAACATACATTGAGTTCTCACCTGAGGTGCACGCGGGCACCAAGATCCTCCTTTATGTGAGCTTTATAAGAGATTTCTATTATTAATAGAGGATTTATTTACGAAATAGAAGTACATTCACTTACTTTAAAAGGTAGAAGATGTAACTAGCAGATCTACACATCTATGCATCACAAAATCTAAATAAACATTGCATGAAGCACAAGAAACCAGATCTGAATCATGATAAGCCAAATAACATGAGGGTTTACACCCATAAACAAGATGTACATAATAGATCCATATTTATTGATTTAACATACTAAATTAAATGTTATGTTAACATACATTAATAAGTGGAAATATAAATGTGCACACCATAATAAAAGTAAATAATAACATAAAACAAATTACATAGTGACACCGTATGTAACGTGGAAAACCCATAAATGGGTAAAAACCACGAAGAATAATCCATTATAGAGAAACATTTGACAACCCACCCAATAACTCCTCCCTCACTTCTACTCCATGTATTTACCCGGAATCCAAATGATTCACGTGATTTTGAATATGACCTAAAGCCATCTATAAATAGCTCGAAGGGTTATGTCCATATTAAGTGACGAGGCACGCTGATTTAATATATAGTTAGTTAATTAATAACTAACAAACCTAATATAAATTTAATATTTAAATAATAAGAATATAAATTATTATATATTATTTAATTATAAACTAAATATTGTGATGCACTTAATATTATAGTTCTAACACTCCCCCTTAAGAGGGATCCACATGCCAACATTACTGTTTGTATAAGCATGATTTACAAATCCATAAACCTAAAGGTTTACGCTAAAGACATGTAATTTTGAAGGAATTATAACACCTTCATCACATCTCAACTTACCTTTTGGTACAAAAGGATTTGGAATCCATAAATCAGACATATGATTTAGGCTAAGCATGATTTGTGAGACTACATCTCACCATTTCTCATGGAAATATTCTTATACCGCATCTCTAGGAGCCTTTTATAACACACACATCTCCTTTACAAACAGATGCACATTGGATTGTATTTTTCTAGTAAACTCTATCAGTTTACTTTAGATCATACAAGATTTTTACAATGCTTTTAAACCAGAGTATAAGTATAGAGGAGAAGGATTCAATCAACGGACGACCATTAGGAGGTGACATTGCATGCACACTCCCCTCAATGGCAACTCTGAAAGGCCAAGCATTGCACACACTTGCAGTATTTTACAACACATAATGGCTCGTAAACATATCTATAATATAATCTTCAGTCTTTGAAAAACTGGAGATCTATATCACCACAGAGAACCTTCTCTCGGATAACATGCTTCATTCTTTGATGTTGTACTAGATTCTTCAGCAAGAGTAATACAACTCTAACCACCACATAGAAGAGGAATACTTCTTTTAGCTTCCATGTGTATCTCTTCTAATAGTTGCTTCAACCACATGGCTTCTTTGTTACTTCCATTGTACTTCTCTACCTTAGTAGAAGAAATTGAGACTCAGTTGGTTACTTTTTTATTTCAATTAATACTTCCAGCACCAAAAAACTTGAACACATATCCAATATATTTTATATCTAGCACAACATATTGACATGGTTAGAGTCACAATATCCATACAAACATCATAATAAGCATATAAATATAAATCATTATTGATTTCACTTTAACCATCTGTAAAATTTAAACACTAGTTGTATAACAACTAACATAACAATATGCTTAACAACTAACCATGTCAAAAAAAATGTTGAAAAAATTCAACATACTATTCATGTAGAATATATATTAAATGCAATCAGTATTGGACGTCTCCAATACAAACACAAAGGCATCCCCAAGTGTCTTTTGATATGCATATAATAATATTTTAGTCTCACATTTTAAGAAATGTTTTATAAGAAAACACATATCTTTATTGTAAGCTTTTTACAAATTAGATAAGACTTGATAACATATTAGATAATCAAGTTATACAAGAATAATCATAGTATTCACTGAAAACATAATCCACTAACTTGGATATTTCTCATAGAGTTTGCTTCAAAAGATGACATGTAAGCACTTTCAATACATTCCATAAGATTATATTTGTCATAAATGATCAGCTTTTTCATGCAAAATAATGAACACAGCTTCTATTTTTGAATAAACTATCTAAAAATGAAGAATTTTTTAAAATATACATAATCCATTTTGTGTATGTTTTTCAATTGTAGTTATTTCTAGTTTATTTTTACTAACTCATATGAGTTAATTATGGAAAAAAAAAAAAAACAACTCCTTTTTCCAACATTTTAGAAAATATACTTTTATTTAGAAATAATTTATAAAGCTATTATATTAGCACTATGATTATTCTCATTATCATCATCATTATCTTGATTTTGATCTGATTTATTCCATTTCTGATTTTTGAAATTTGACTTGTTTTTAAATTTACAAACCTCTTTCTTATGTCCAAATTTCCCACAGTTATGACATTTACCATCAAAACTAACTTTTAAGTTTCCTAGTTTCTTGTTTTTATTAGGAGTTTTAAAAGTTGATTTTTGATTCTTGTTAATCCTAGAAGGTTTACCTTTCTTTCGAGCAAGAAGTGCCTATGTGGCATTTTCTTTTGAATCAAAATTAGTCATAACCTGCTCTTCCTAAACCAAGAGATTACTAAGGGTTTGAAAATTTGGAATGTCTTGTTCGGATTGATATTTTGAATTCAAAATTGAAATGAAATTTCTAAATTTTTCATGAATATTTAATTAGATAATAAAATAGAGAAATTTATCATGAATCAAATTACTTCCACATCCATCTAATTGTGACTTAATATTTTTTATTTTTTCTAAATAATTAATCACTTTTTCATCTCCCTTCATGGGATTTGTCATAAGCTCTAAAACCAATTTAATATTTTTTGATAAACACGTACCTTCGTGCATCGACTCTAATTGTGTCCAAGCTTCACTAGGACTCTCTAGATTTCCGATATGAAGCAAAAAATCATCTTGTACGCTTCACAAGATAATGGACATCACCTCTTGTACTTTCTATTGATATGTGGTGACGTTATCAATAGTTGCATGTCTTCCAGTAGGAGCTCTCTCTGTTCCATTTACAACTACCCACAATTTGCAAGCCATGAATTTTGCTTTCAATCAAATCTTCCAAATGTTGTAGTTGTTTCCATTCAACATTTGAGATTTATCAATTGAAAATTGATTAGACCCCATTTGTGCGTAAAATATAGATAAAAACAATTAATAAACAAGGATTAAAATAAGAGATTTTATAGAAATTCCCCCTGTCGTATTTTAATCCTCGTAATCGAACATGATCAATTTATGCCAAAAATGGAGGTCCTGTTAATTGAACAATCTATACACGAATACGTTAGAATGATATTTAAATTAAATTGAAATGTGAGTGATTTGTTTTGATTTATAACAAAATGATGACAAAAAAACATGTCGTCGTATGAGAATATATCATTAAAAAATGATAATTTTACTATTTTTACAAAAAAATGTTTTATAATTTGTCTATATTTTTGAAAAAATAAATAAACAAATTATTTAAACACAATTTCTAAAAAAACGTTTATAAAAACAAATTTTGGAGCTCTTGCCCTTTTAACCATATTATTATACCCTGAATAACCATATAATCAACTTCACAATATTTAAAATTTAGAATTACAAGTTTTTTTTTTTAATTGTCACTTCATTTAATCATGAAAAGTATGTTTAAACAAACTTTTCCATCACTTAGTAATCCTAAACCAATATTATTTTTAAATTATTAATCATGTCATTTTTACTTATTTATCCATGCTTCATATTTCTAATCCACAGGACTTACGGATAACCCACCTTAGTAGTTCTATGTTTTTATTTTTATCACTTAGGAAAGCATAGCCATAATGGCTTTAATAATATTAGGGTTAACAAACTAAGGATTTATTTTTCCTTGTATTCGGAAAATTTAGGGAAAAAGCAGATTTGGTAACATAATTTTGTTATATATATATATAGGACTACTTTTCATGCCTTTGGAGGGTCAATTCCCATCCTCTTCCACATGATCCGTGCATGCCTATTTCCAAAAATGGTTTCTCGCATTAAACTATGTATTTTCCTATTTCCTATTTTCAGCGATAAGGAATATAATAAATGTTAGTATATATTTCCTTATTTTTAAAGAAAATTTCGGTAGAGTTTAGCTTTAGGTTTAATTTAATATAAGTTTTTAATATATTTCGGTTAGGTTTTTATAACCCACATATATAAGTATTTATATATTATTTTTGTATATATAGTTGTATGTATATAACAACTATATTATATATATTTTTATAAAGTATGAAAATTATAAAATTATTTGTATAGATTATAGATAAAAAAAAATTTCAAAAACTTTTCAAAAGTAAAATAGGGTTTTCCATTTCAAATTGTAAAAACAATATTACCAAGAGACAAAGGTTTTTACTCGACCAATGGAAAAATTCAAATGGCCTATTTTCCCTAATCTTGTCTCCTGTGCCCTTGTTTTTCACTTGTAATTTTTTACTTTTTCTTGAATTCCTGCATACCATATAAACTATATACAATTTTTTCAAAGATTTAAAAAACTTACCTTAGTTTCGTGGTCCAGTAATGTAATTACTTGTATAAATCTGATTATTAGTAGAAATATAACACCAATGAACACAATATTTCAGATAAATGATCTCAATGTGCAAGAAGAATAGCTTAGCCACTTCGAGGGGGCAACCTCCAACCAGCAATAAGACTCAAATATTGAATATGATAATGAACTACTACCTAATAACCCCTATATATACTATTCCTATGCTATGGCCAACACCAAGGCCGACCCACTAATGAAAATATAACATATATGAAAGAGATACATAATGATAAGAAGTTATGATAGCCACAAGTTGGCTATATACATCCAATATAAGATATATGATTAAGGGCGTAGCAACTTTTCACCTGTGCAATAATCATCTAACCAACTATGCGGAATGGAAAGGGGGATTAAATAATATTTCAAATATTTCAACTACCTTCCCAACCGTTATGTCCTTAGGTTATATTAGGATTATATTTAATTTATTAAACCCGCCCTGGTACCATGTCAGGATGAGGGGTGAAAAGGTATATTTACCAACTAAATTAAATGTTAGGTTAATATACATTAATAAGTGGAAATATAAATGTGCACACCATAATAAAATTAAATAACAACATAAAAAAATTACACAATGACACCGTATGTAACGTGGAAAACCCATAAATGAGTAAAAACCACGGAAGAATAATCCACTATAGAGAAACATTTGACAACCTAGTCCAATAACTCCTCCCTCACTTCTACTCCATGTATTTACCTGAATCTAAATGATTCACGTGATTTTGAATATGACCTAAAGCCATATATAAATAACTCGAAAGGTTATGTCCATATTAAGTGACAGTGGCACACCGTTTTAATATATAGTTAGTTAATTAATTACTAACAAACCTAATATAAAGTTTATATTTAAATAATAAGAATATAAACTATTTTATATTATTTAACTACAAACTAAATATTATGATGCACTTAATATTATAGTTATAGTAGTCTCTAGAGCCCTACTACATTCAAAAGGGTCATCTCAGACCATATACACTAAATGGCGAGACTCAACTCCTACAAGCCTATTTGATTAGAGATCCTAACTATACTTTTTCCCATTCTTTCCCTTGTTACAAATCCCAATACCCATACATATGTTTTATGGTATCCCTTACAACCCTCTAACACTAAGTACTCTAAACCCTAGTACCATGAACTCTAAACCCTTAGCATTTTTACAAGCACTTCATTACTCTCCTTCTCTTTCTCTACATTCTCTATGCATTCTCTTCATGTCTCTCTATCTCTGTTCCTATCCCAAGCACCTCTTTAAATAGGATCATCAACCACCGCCATGACTTCTCTTCTGAGAAGATCGCGTGCTAAGTGTCGATGTGGTCCTCCATTGGTGAATTCTTATCCTCTTTACAAACCTTACACTAACTGTAATGATGTCTCTAGGAATATTTCTTGCATGGGATATCCTTTTCTTGACCTCTAAGGTTCCAACTTGGCACCTTATCCACTCATAAGCGCCTAGTTAGGTCTTCACATTTTCCTCAAGTTTCTTCATGATGCTGAATATGGATAATTCCTTTAAACCATTGTTCTTCCTCCCGCACACACCTTGGTTTCACTTAAACCCCTTTTTCCTACGCATTTTCCCTAAGTGCCCTTCTATCTACTGATCTTGTGCGCACGTGCATCTTGGTACTTAGCCAATATTTTAGGGTCCAACAAGGGTATATACTAGCATTTTCTCCTTTCCACTTGAAATTTCCATTGAACCTCCATGTAAAGTAGAAATAATTTTGGATTATCTTCATCTCAGTGTACTTTGGTACTGGTTTCCGCCTAAAGCTTTATACTATGTGGCTTACTAACACACGCAGATGCAATTTGTATTTCATGCCCAACCATTTCATAAGTGTCATGTGCCTAATTGTCACATGTAAAACTTATAGTATCGTTCATGGATTTGTGCATCATCCTACTTTCGAGAACCCCTTCTTTTGATGGCTCAAGCACTTACGGATCTTGAATGGTGTGCACATAAATTTTGTTCAAGTCTTCTTCGCTTAAGGGATCCACATAATGCGTATATTTCCAATATGTCGAGGTATGATGACATGCTATTATTTTTTCTCAAAGCTGATATACCCCTTATTCAAGCGCAGGTTGGAATTTTTTGCATAACACCAATGGCGCCCAAGTATGCGGTAAAATTGTATACTTTTGCAAGCGCTAAGACCTCAAAGTTTCTAGTGAACTTGGCCCCATGTATAGTAATGGATGCATATTTTAAAAATCCAATGGGCGTTACCTTAGTCTAATTTTCCATGAACATCACATTAGAATACGTTTGTAATGGAGGTCTACCCATCTAAACCCATGCATTCAAAGTGAGCATATTCACCTCCACACTGTGTCAATCAAGATGTTACTCAAAATCCAACCATTGACAACAAAATTTAAATTAATCTCCTTATCATAGTCCAAACTATCTAGAGGGATATTAGAATGTAGAAGCTATCTTTCATGTTCACTCGATTGCACGGAGTGTTTCCTTCAACCAACTCCCCAACAAATGAATAATGTTTTCTTAGCATAAAGCATGTTATAAACTTCTTTCAAATCATCAACATATGTCTAATGGAGATCAACTACTTTCTTTTGTTCCAACTTCCATGATGTTCCTTTAAACATCAGATCTCACCCTGTAAATTCCAAATTACCTCCATGGTTTCTTAATAAACTTCCTTCGATGCAGGGTCTAGATACTTGGCATGCATGAATTCCTCCTTAGTAATGGTAGGTTTTTTTGTAGAGTTTCCTCAATGCACGCGTGAAACCTCGGTACATGTGGTAATATTTACAAGAACCAACTCAAAATCTAGTGCAAGCTTCAACATCCATTGATCTTCCATGGTGCATTGTACTCTAACCATTCATGTGCCCTTGTTTTCCTATTTGTGTTTCTTGCTTAAGTGTTCATACAAGTCGGGCACTCTTCATAACTATGATTCTTTCCGTAGAAATAACACACAATATTCTATGGACATTCACACCTGTAGTGGTCAGGAGATCCACATGTATAGTAGGTTCCACGAGGGAAATCACTCCTTCCTCCCCCACGACCTCGACCTTTGAATCCACCTCTATAACCTCGACCTCTACCACGACCACCATCAAAATTCCCCTCACTATGATCATAGTCATGATGTTCACCCTTTTCCTTGGAATTATTTGCAACACCAGTATGTTGTACACCAACATCAATAACATCATAGATTTGATCAATCAACTTGAAATCTTCAGTATCATGAGTCGAGGACCTGTAAATATTACAATAACTAGACACATTCTTTCTTAACACATTCTACAATAATGGGTAATGGCTTGAGCTATGGTCAAGTGACATGTCTCACAATCTAGTAACAAGGAGTGCACTAATTTATGAGGGAAACTATCCTTAGTATGCCCCTCTACTTTGCAATTTATACACCAAATCTCGTTGACGTCTCATGTGCTGAATTAGTAGATAATTTCTCCAACTGTTTCACCATTACTATAATTTGAGATTTCAAGAACGGTCTCACTCCTATTTCCACACTTCCTACCACCTCGGTGTGTAGAGCTTATTACGATTCTTTACATGGATCTATGTAATTTTTATGAAAATCACCCTTTTGAAAGGTGTGATCAGTCCTCTAATGAACCACTGTGCATGTTGGCTTGCATGGATGTCATAAGATAACTTAGACATGAGAGTCTTGAACCGAGCATCATATTCCCAAACACTTTTAGTAGTGCCCTGCTTAATTTCTTTAAGCTGCGCTTATGCTTTTCTACTTGAACTCAAGGATATAAAATTCCTTTAATAAATCATCTCGCAACATCAGTATAATCCACCAAATTTTGATCATGATCAAAATTTATGTACCAGTTGTGTGCGCACCCCTGCAACATAGTTGCAAACTAACTTTCCTTGCACTCTCGGGTTGTAATCCCCTCTCGTGCACCAAAAATCTCACACATATGCACATGCTCGGCTACATCTTCAATGCCTCTATACTCTAGAGACAAAGATACATCTCCATGTAAATTTGTTGAGGTTAGTGTGGACCTTGCCCACCAAATCCATAGCCTATATTTCCTCCTGTATTTCCATTTCCTCTAGATCCACTAGATCCTCCATTTTCCAAGCATCCTTATTCACCCCCTCCAGTAGAAATGGACTGAAATATACACCGCCCTATGTTCCGATAGTTGTGTTAAACTAAATGCCCACAATTTGTGAAGTTGCACTACTTCCAAATGTGATGCCTAGGTTTTGTGCACCTACGTTCTGTGCTGACGATGCACCAAAAAAGATACCTCCAACAGGTCCTCCAAATAAAGTAGATGATAATTTCACCATAGATGAATAAGCTCCTTGATTAAATCCTAAAATTGACTACAAATTAACTCTATCTAATGCAACTCTACTGCTCACACTAATTTTTTTTACTGACTATCGTAGAAAATGGAAAACCAAGTGTAAACACTAGGTTCGCTGTGTAGATTCAGATGTGCGCTTGCGGCCAATGTCATCTCTATCAATGCGCTCTCATCTAAGGCTGAAGAGGGTTACCTACCATGCTTTCCCAAATTGGGGGATCCATATGCTCTTGCTCCACGTCTCTAAGCCATCTCTCTCCACAATTCCATCCATTCTCAGAACTTCACGTTGCTTCTCTAGATCCCTCTCGCATGCCTCATTGAACTTAAGATTCCTTTCTTTCCCTTTGTCTCTCTATTGTTATGTCTTCCATCCTTACCAAACTGCTCTTGCCCCCATGCATGGTGGGGTTTAGTTATCCATCGAATTATTTTCTAAATCTAGGGTTACAATCAGGATCTTGATTGCCAGTGGAATACCGTGCAAATATGATCCTTTGGGATTGCACAAAAACTGAAACTCAACTATCTCTCGGGTGAGAATAAGTTAAAAGCGTGTACTCCGAATATAACTTTCCAAAATACCATGAAATTAGACATCCACGAGAACGCGTCCAAATTAGATCTCGCATCATACAAGGCATGAATGATGTAGATCTAATTTGGACATTCTGTGGAACCTCCAATTCCTCTTTGATGCATAAGTAACCAACCACTCATACAATTCTATTGGGAAGATAGAAAAGAAGCTCTCATATAAGTAGTCATATAGATTCTTCTCAACCCACGTGCATGCATTAAAATTAGGTCCAGTGCTAAATCTATGAGCATACTCTTCTTCCAGATCTACTAACCACTCCTCAATACTATCCAAGGTCAATTGATATGTCTTCATCATGCAACATCCTGAAAAATAGTTGAGAAAGAGGTCCCGAAATGGAACAAATGATGCAGCCTAGAATATACCCACAAATCCCAAGGTACGCTAGCACATCACTCATCCAGAATTGAGCGCTCACCCAAAGCACGTAAGGGTACCATGTCCCTCTTTAGAGTTGTTTTTCCATAATGTTAGCATGATTGTGCATGTGTATGTTTAGATTCATAACAAATAATTAAGTAAACCATAGTGCATGAACCAGATCTAGATCTAAACCATATGAAAGATTGACTAAAAATGATTATCATGAGATTTACCATGTAGGAGCCATGTTCATTCACATCTAACACCAATATCCAGCCAATATGTTCCATTATATTAAATATTGCAAAACATAGAAGCTTCATACATTCAAGATCTAGTTTCGTGGTTATGTGTACTAACAAATCCGTAATGTAACTCTACAATAATTGACCTCACAAAACGTGCAAATCAATACATACAAATACATAATATATATATATATATATATATATGTATATATGTATATATGTATATGTATATATGTATATGTATATGTATATATGTATATATATATATATGTATATGTATATATATATATGTATATATATATATATATATATATATATATATATATATATATATATATATGTCTATATATTGGGGTAGGGACTTTCCTTCACCACCCATGCACCTTCCAAAAATAGGCTACATGCTAATAATAGCCATGCACCTTTACAAGGGAATACAAAAGCATGCAAGTACTCTAATAATAGATTTCCTATAGTTAACTCTAAGTAGAAATCCTATTATTAGATTGAAACTATGCATGGCGCTCAAACTATTACAAATCCCAAAATAGCCTTACATGAGCTATAAGTCTTCATTTTATCATGTGCTCAACACTCCATCTCCAAAATAGCCTTGACCCGCAAAAAGTGGCTAAGTCCTAAATTCAAATTGTTCTAGTGCACTCATGTTCCTCTATGATTCCACGCCTTCCTGCGTATCTAGTTCATGTGCACCCTATGATTATGCACTTTCATAGTTGAGCTATATTCCATGTGCTCAACAATGAGAATGGGTGGAGTTTACTAAGTAGGTGACACAAACACTACTCTTGCTCCAAAACCCATTATATAATAGATCCCATCAAACTTGAGATTCTATATATCATTTGGGTGTTCTTGAATAAATTTAGGAGCATTGGCTTGATTCGAGACATCAACATATAGTTCCCATGAACCATGCCTTCATACAAGATATTTGCCTTAGGGTCATCAGTCTTATGAACAATATATTCAGCTTGCCTCTCCCGAAACAATTTCTTCATCTCCCATTTATATAGAATCAATGCGTGAGACAGTCTATTTAAAATTCACGTCCAACTTATTTACAAAAATTATGCTTAAGATCATACCATAGGATGGAGGTATATCAACAACAAGAATAGTGGCCTTGACTCGTTTCTTAGGAAAGGAAACAAAAGCCACTTGAGCATCCTTAATCCTTCCAACTAAGGGCACCTCCTTGGTCTCCATTGAATAACAAGAACCAAAGGTTTGGGTCGGCTCAGCTAAGTGCATGAGAAACTTTTATGGGCATCATGTTATCTTATGCTCTAGGATCAATAACACTTTTGCTTAATGTTTTCCCAACAATTAACAATGTTACATAAAAAGCTTGAATTTTTTTTCGGATGTGGAGGGTGCAGAAGCCATTAAGTTTTGCGGAGAGGGAGACTTGGGGGTAGGTAAGAGACCTTTAGAAGACTTAGGAAAAGGATTCGGGATGAGTCCGATAGAACTCAACTTCAAAGATCTAACTTTTATTCTTTTGATATGATCAATAATATCAAAAGACCCTGAAGATGATAGGACTTCTTGGCTAGAAATAGTATGGGTTTTAGGTTTATCAGATTTAGGAGTTGAAGCTATCTTAGACACATATGTAGGAGTTATCACTACTTAAGGAAAAGGAGAAGAAGAAGGATTATTGGAAGGTGCAAAGGTACTTTCCTTTTTATCAAAAGAAGGAATAGGGTCTCATATTTTAGCAACCACTGGGATAACAACTGGGGATTCTTTAGCTTTCTCTTTCTTCTCAGGTTGCACAATGTCTTTCTTCTTTCTTAATTATTCCCTAGTCATAACAGGATAATATTCACTATTCATATCAACAACTATATCATTATGATCATCATTGTATGACTCATAGATGAGATAATTAATTTGAGAATCATCTACCTCCTCGTGGACCTCTTTAATTTCTTCTTCAAATTCTACAGTTCCTTCTGCTCCTACCTCATCTTCAACTTTATGTACTTCACATGTTGTGTTCAATAGAATCTTTAAAGGGGAGCTTCAATAGCCAGCTTTGGTTGGGTAGTAGGTAGACAATTCCTTGGCTGAAATTTCCTTCTTGGGATATCCTTGTATGGAATATTTTGAGTAAGTTGTTTCTTAATGGAAATCATGTCATTGTCTAACTTTTGAACTAACTCGCTCAGAATTTGATGAACTTAAAGTGGAAGATTTAGCTTTAGGTGGATCATTTCTTAGCTTACTCGATGTGATCAGGTCATCCTCTACACTTATGTCCATATTTTGATCTTTCTCCAAGTTTGGTAACTGGGATCATCTCAAGGTAGAGCTTACTTCGAGTAATTGGGCATTGATAAAGAAGAATTTCAAATTTTGTGTGCTAGGTCAAACAATAGTTGTAATCTTATAGACTAGTCTGTTAAATTTGGCAATAAACTCCTGCATTGGTTTATATGGCTCCTTATTCATTTGAGAAAGTTAGAACAAATGTGTGTGAGAATCTTCTACTATTTTAAATCATTCCTAAAACTAAGTTCTCATGGTATTCTAGTTGGTGATAGTATCAGGTGGAAGATGATAGAACCATTCGAGACATTGTCTTGTAGAGTCTCCATGAATAATCCTATGGACATATCCTCATGCTCACCTCTAAGAATGCCACATGAAAAAAATAAAGCCACAAGATGCTCGACTGGATGAACTTTTCCATCACCTTTGAAATTTAGAAAATTCTTCTGATTCCCCTTGGGAAGATCATGAAGAGGTTTTCAAAATTAGGGGCCGGATTCGCTGACCCCAAGGTACTTGGTATATCCATTCTCGGGACAAAAATCCTATAAAAGGAGAGTAGTACAGATAGAATTAAGGCTTGAGTAGTAGCACTTACTTGTGAAGATGAACCTGGTCTTTTCTTTCGTAATAGGTGTATTTATTGACCTTTTTTACCCTTCTTCTCGGGAGATAACTAAAAGCCTCTACTTTGCTGCAATTGAAAATCAATATCTTTTGAGCATTGAACTCTTTTTCCTCATGTGTATCTTCATTCATCCAATGTGTTGAAGTTTCTTGAATTATTTTGAAAGATATCATGTGGGAATCATAATACATGCCCCATGGTGGTGCCAAAAATTTTTGGTTAGAAAATTAGTAGTAGGAGACAATCAAAAGTTTAGGGGATAATAATCACTTCTCTTTTGATAGGAGGTTCCTTTATTTAAACAAAATTTGAAAATCTAAATATTTACAAATATATATATATATATGCTAACTCAATCGAATGAGGATATTTGTGCATGTGAATAACTCCATATTTTCAATACAGAAAATAAACAAAGCAATGGGGTTTGAGGAATGATAATAGCTTATATGGGAAAGAGGAATGAATTCGGGACTCAAATTACATGCTAACTCATCGATCAAGTATACATTTACCCTCCTTAGTTGTTCAAGAATACCCACTAAGCTGTAAACAAATAAGGGAAGAAACAAAACTTTCAAATAAAGAGATTACAAATTTTTACTCTACTTGTGCATGCAATAAGAATTTAAGAACATGTGCATTTTCATAAATGAAAACCCATGATACATAAAATGCAGATTGAAACAAAGTTTAATACATTTTAATTCATGAATTGAACACCAAGTTTCAAATTTCACCTATGACAAATCAACACATTAACCAAATTATAAGAAAAGAAATGGAAGAACTCAAATGAGAGAGGCAATTATTCTTCTGTATTGATAAAAATTTGTATATTACATTCCATTACACCAATATCCAACCCCTTTATAAGTGAGAAAGAATCCTTATATAGGATGAGGGGAGGATGTAACTACCTTTCTAACTAATTATCTCTTAATTAAGTGCTAAACACTTAATTAGTTAATTACATAAGTTGGATTTATTTTACAATTTTATTTTCAAAATAATAAATCCAATCTCAAAACATAACAATTAGATAGAACAATACTATGAACTGGAAGAAGAGCGAACATTGGGAGCAGCACAATCGGGACCTTTAACTTAAGCACTTGAACTCGAACTTAGTCACGATTGCTTTGAGATCTCCATACACTTGGGAACTATAGTGTTGTCGATAGCATCCAAAAACCCCAAAGGAATACTCCATTTGTTCTACAACACCTCCATTCTTTACAATTCCTTGGTGGCCTCAAAACTACATTATGTAATTTAGAGAGATCTTCCATTTTATCCTTGTTGACTAATACTTCTTTGAAGATTTCTTTGACTCGATCAATGAATTTCTTTCTAGAGAATTTTCCTTATAGAACTGAAAATGGAGAGCTTTCAAATCAACAAAAATATCTTCTTTCAATGATTCTCCTTTTTTCACCATGGTTCTCAGTTCAATTCTGACTTCTTCTAACACTTTGATTCTCCATTCCACACTATAGGTCTAATTATTTGACAAGTTATTCTTAGAATCATCAAAAAAATTGTGTGACAAGAGGACATTCTCATCAGTTGTGCTCATGATACAAAGATCTTGAATACAGTTAGCCCAAAGTTTGAGTTATTTATCAATTATATTTATTCTGAATTCTTTTTCTCCGAGTAGTAATTATGTTGTCATATAATCTATAGGATTCATCAATGATTTGTGATATGAAGACCAAAATTCCTTCAACCCAAGCCTTAGAAGCTTTGCCAAATATTGCATGCTTGTGAATTTATGTTATGGCTTGACATCAATTCCAGCAATGACAACAATAGGTGGAAGTGAAGAGAGAGGAGTGGGATCTAGATGAGTCTTATTAGATGAGAGAAAATATTTAATGAAGTTTAAGAGAACATGTTGTAGACACCAAACTTGGGTCACACTCCCCCTTTACCCCACATTTATATTAATTTAATTACCCACAATTAAATTAATTCCTACTCACAATATTCATTGTTTAATTACCTTAATTAAAGTAATTTCCACCTCACCTAGACACCTCACCCTACCACATAACCAAGACACCTCATCATAAACCTATTCTTAGCATGTTTCCTTTTTACTAGGACTCAATATCCACTTGCCATAACTAACTAAGACTTAGTCCTACCTACCTTAATTAACTAATAATGAGTTCAACCCTAAAATCACATGCCTATTCTTCCTCTAACCGCATTCCCACTTATCTAAGCACAACATTTTGTTTTGATCCAAAACAATGGATAGAGTTGGTAAAAAGATTGCCAAGATCTGTCATTTTTAGTAAACCTAGGATTTCCCACCTTAACCGACACCGATCAAACCAAAACCGATGCCGGTCACCCTAAACCGTCATCGGTTACCATATATTCACTTTGGTAACCTTGTTTGAGAGGTTGGAAGAATTATTCGAGTTTTGGAGAAGAGATATTTGCATGCAAGCACACACCAGAGCACTCCTGCACATCCAGACATCCTAAACTAGTATCAAACATTGATTTGAAGGGAAATAATTCATGGTAATGTTCCATGAAGCATCAACACGACACTCGACCATCGGTTCCACAAATTGACCATCACCTCCATCTAATCACTAGGTCTCATTCAAGTAAAAGTAAGTACATTTGGAGTTACACCTTCCCATATTTATTTAGATTAGTTTCTTCATTTTTGTTTGGGAGTTCTAGTTTCCCTTGCATCCCATTATCTCTCACCCTCCTGCCAATCCCTTTACCTAACCACCTATAACCTCCCAGCCTTCCATACCCACCTCTAAACATCTCTGAGTATTCCCAACACCTTCATCAACCTCACCATTCTCTGTCCATTCTCTATGTAATCACAGAGAATCACCAAAACCAAACTTCATTAAGTTTCTATCAACCGACCCTACCGACACCGATTAGACTAAACCGGCATCAGTCTATACTCAACTAGCATCGTCATACCAAAGCGACGTTAGTCTCTATGTCTAATAAACCTACCTATAACAACAACCCCATAAAACTTACCTAAACAAATCAAATCACCTAAAGCTTGACCCTGACATGTCCCCACCACCTTACTTACCTATCTGACTTCCAGATCTGATCATAACCTAGTATGTTATATTAGATTTGCTTATTGTATTTAAATGAGACACCTAAATCACATCAAATACAATAGGAAATTATTGGTTTGCATTATTTCTTGCATTAAGTTGTTTTAAACAGTGGATTGATAACCATCTAGGAAGTATCACACTTCCTAAGTCTATCATACACTAGGTAGTCCACTGACATATATTGTTTAATATTCCTCTTATGGTCTTAGTTTGTATTCGCATGTAATTCCTCCTAGCACAAAGGAAGTTATCGCAATCATCATTGGATCAGGAAATCAAAGTGTGCGCACTCTACCTTCCACCTTCACTCACAGGTATTCCTCCTCACCCTTACCTTTTTTTTTCTCTTACGTATACACACTATTCAACGAAACATTTTGGCATGCCTAGTGGGACCCTCTCTTGGGTTCATTGCATTTTCTTCATATAGGGAAACTTTTTGTGTGTTTCTTTCCTTCTTAAAAATACACATTTAATATTCTCCCTAGTAATATTCTTTTCTTCTAATTGTCTAAATGACATTTGTTATTTGGTGATTAAAACAAACCAATTCTTCCTTCTTGCATTTGTATAGTAGTGAAAGAGCACGTTCTTGACCTATTCATCATTTGATTCATCAAATATAATTGTTGATTTGGGTTATAAAATCTATTGCATTTCATTCTTGTATGTTGTATTATTAGCTCACATTTAAAAATGAGGGCAACCTATATGCTAGAAGTCATGCCCAGATGATGGTTGACACAATTGAATCATAGAAAGCACTTTCTCTCTCTCTCTCTCTCTCTCTCTCTCTTTACCAAACTGCACAAATTTGAATTTACACATCTTCTTAAACAATATCCCATCCGGAAGAAGTTTTCAACAATCACACGATCAGAGGATTAATAGTGGGCACCAAGTGGTTTCTCTGTGCCTAGTCATAACATAACCTAAAACCTCACCTTTAGATTTCCTTCTTTATAGGATGCCTTCCTAACCAAAAACTATGTTCTAAATTCACAAGTTAGTATTAATAGCATAAGCTAAAACAAACATAAATTCACTTTTAGGATTACATGTTTTTCTTAGCTTTGTTCTTGACTTGTGTTTTGAGGTGTGAGTTATGATTCTTCATTTTTCTTCTTCCTTTCACACTCCCCATCATAGTTGGAGTATTCTAGCTATTTCTAAGTGTGTCAGGACCTCATCTTATCATTCTCATATTTTTGGGTTGATCCTTCATCTAGTTTAATTCACCAAAATCCATTTTTTCTTCATTTCTTCTAATTTCATAGTAATTGGCATTGGTTGAGTGGCCATCATCGGTTTACATCTAACCGTCGTCATTTTATCTATCGGTGGTGTCGACACGGCTCTTTTAGTTATTTACCTGAAATAACCTTCATCACCTATTCTTTTTTTATTTTTGGTCCTCAAGAAACCATCAAATCTCCCAACATTCTGATATCTCTATCAATTCCAAAGTATCCCCATTTCATATTCATCAATTTTTTATCTATCCCTCCTACCCCGCACCCACTTCCGCATCAGCTACCACTAGCTCAACACTTCCCTCATCAGCATTACCCCTGTGGTCTCTTAGTTAGGTTCCACCTCTGCCATAACCACTTGCCCCAATGACATCTATTGCACCCATGGTGTCAACCGTTCCTTCACCGAATTCCTTAAGCATAGCCCCATCCACCCCCTTTTCCTCGTATGTACCAATTGCATCACAACCACCTCCAGTGTCGGCAACCCACAACCCTTTCAAAATCTAGTTCTTTCTATCCCTCAGTCTCTACCACCCATTACCATGAGAGTCATTACGACCACCCCACCTATTTACACACATCACCAACAACCCCCAATCTCGTCTATCACTTATTCGGGGTACATTCCACTGTATCTATCCCCCTTTGCACTTTTCATACTTGGAACCCTCATGTACTGGGATGCCATCCACATCATACACCCATCATCAACCTCCATTTACTACAGGAGGCACCCATTCCTCATAACCCACCAATGACCTCATTAGGATGATGATGGAAAAGATGTAGACATTAGAAGCATCAATTTTCAGCTCTCGTAACTCCTTGACCTATGAAGAAATTTGTAATGAGCCTATTCATCCATCCATTCCTATTCACCCATATCCTGTGCATTGGGAAATGCCTAAATTCAACCATTTCAACAAGTAAAGAGGACCCACAACAACACTTGCAGTCATTCAAGCATGGGTGCTACCTAATTTCCCATGATGATGATTTGCTCTTATGAACATTTCCCATGTCCCTAACAAGACCGCCTTACATTGGTATAGTAGTTTACCTAGAAATTCCATCTACTCCAACCAAGTGGCCCAAGCATTCCTGGACCACTTCTCGATCAATGTAGTCAAGAAGGTCACCATGACCAACTTGTATTTGACACGACAAGTATGAAAACAAATCTATCACAGATTTTGTTGCTCATTTGAGGAGTCTTATCAACCAGTTAACATTCCAATTACCTCAAATTGAACTTATTGAGTTGTTCACTATAGCTTGTGCTGAAAAATCTCACCAACTCTGTAGGTACAAACCTTCCGAACCTTCGATGAAGTGTTCACCATGGCATGAAAGATGGAAATTCATGCCATTAAAGAAAAGAAAATCCAATTGTGAAACAAGAACACCCCGTTTAAACCAAATGATTCTTCTTCATCTTCAAAACCCCAAAATAATTATTCAAAGGCCAAAGGATCTGCCAACACGGTAGTTCTTAAAGTGGGTCCATCCCATTCTTCTAATCAATCCTAACCTTCTTCCAATATTTCCCCTATCCAAGCCTTTTAGTTCTGATGGGAGCAACGAAAGTACACTTCAATTGGAGAGCCCTATTCTTCAGTCTTGGAAAAGATTCTTAAAGCTAGAGCCATTACACTTTCTCCCATAAAACCTCATATTGGTTTCAATCCCGCTTGTTGCATGCCTACATGGTATAAGGAGCATGACTACTGTAATTACCATCATGTCAAAGGCCATAGTGATGGTAACTACATCACTTTTAAGAACATTGTTCAAGAGATAATAGATAATGGAAACCTTGTCATGGACAACCTGAATGCACCAACAAATCAAAATCTGTACATCTTTAAAAATCAATTCCCTAACTATAAACCATCATCTAATCAAAATAGTGAACCTTCATCTAGCAAAAACTATGTCCATGAAGTCCACACATTTTTGATATCGTACTAGTCGTTCCTCAAATTCCACCTATTTAATCCATTGAGGAAATTCGGCATGATATCCTCTACCGCAGAGGAGTCCCTTCATCTCCCCTTGCTCTCACGGAGGAACCCACACTTTCTACTAATGCCATTTCACCATCTACCTCACAACCTACCGAACAGTCAACAATTTTAATTCTCCCATCCACAGGAGAATCATCATTGCCTTCTCCTCCACCAAGGGATAAGTCTACCTCACCCCACCTACCATATCTCCTACCCATGGGAGATTCTTCAGACATACCACTACCTGTTGGGGGAAATTATCCCTCAAGCCAGGACCCCATTGATATGATCTCGACTCTTTTACCCATAGAGTCCGAGGCTAGCCAATTCCCTGTCTCACAGACCTATTTTACAGGGATTTCCACCAAACCAACTACATCTCCTTCTACAACAATCCCATTTTCACGGCTAGCTGATCACTTGGATTACGTTGATAATTCCATGCTCTAGGGATGTCTTCGGCTCCCCTTTTCGACTCAAATGCAAATGTTTCTTGAAGATACTTCCACGATCTACCTAAAGGTATTTCCAACAACCAAATCGACACTGACCATGCCTATTGAAATGAATTATTCTTCATCATCTATACCTACATCCAAACCTTTACCCATAACTAAAACCATTCCAAAACCTAAAAACCTACCCACACCTATATCTTTTCCCATATCTAGGCCCATCACTACCTTGGGTGTCATGCCGACATCAAGCCTTACTCACCCACCTATCAAATTGGACTTAGCCACATCTTCCCAAACCCACACCAAAAATATTCCTCCACCTAAAAGGAATACCCAACCTTCTAGGTAGCATACACCGGTCTCACCTACCACACCTTTGTCACCTTCACCCCTTCCATCCATCCTAGGGCCCCATCCATCAACCCTGACCAAACAATATCCTACCCAAGGCCATTCAAAAGCTAAGCAACCTACTGTTGCATCATGATCCTTCATTACACCTCATTTACCCACACAAAAAACACCCTCTCCCTCACCCATGCACTTCTTACCACATATACCTCCACCAGTTACTATAACCCCAACTTTTCCTATACAACTTCAACCCACACCATCCACCCAACCTCTACCAACCACCTCCACCACAACTCGGTTGTCCCCATGGGTAACCCATCCTCTTCCCTCATCTATTTCCCTTTTGCACCACATACTCCCGTGTCACCTTTACCCAAGAAGGTGCAACCCAAAGATAAAAACCCACTACCCGCCAATAAGGTAGTTAAACCAACAAAACCTTCCATTGCTATCTCTTCCACCACACCTTTACCCAAGTAGATGCCATAAAAACCTAAGACAATACCACTTACCAAACCAATGGGCCAACCCATTCCCATCCTATAAATCCTCTTCCCTCACGATCATCCACACCTTTACCCAAATCCACACTCACTTCCCATTGTGATCCATTAGCAGAGTCCTACACCAACATTTTAACAAATCTCTTAGAGACTTCCATCATCACATTACCACTGCTTTGACCTTATGATCCTCTCAAACCCAAACCAAAAGGGTTTGATGAAACCAAGATTTTTGCCTATCATCATGTGCCAGGACATGATGTAGAAAATTGTAAGGCTCTAGAAACTGTTCTTCTCCAACTTTGTCCTCCTGAACAAAATTCTAACGACGATGACATTATCGATGAGGACCATGTTCCACCATCACCTGTCACCACACAACATTGCCCCTTGCTTCTTCAATGACCTACATCTCCACCCCCACAACCCTTTTTTCCACCTCCAAAATTTGAGATCAACATGGTCTATATCGAGATTTGGATAAATGACCACCCAAATTATAGTGTGCCATACACACTTCACAAGGCTTTTCCCCCCTGTGGGTTTTTTCCCATCATGCCATTATAATACTCATCCTACACCTTCTCCATTTACCACCTCCCCTCAGCTTAACATGGTTCAAGTTGCCACCCGCACCCAAAAAGACACAGGAAAAGAAAAGGTGACTAGCCCATACACCAACTCCGTGCCCAATATACCATCTACACCCACACAAAAAATCACCATTTGAGGACCTACATATCCTATCTCTCGATAGGGTCACCCATCGCAAAATGATAAAACAATTACATCAATCCCCTCTAAAGATGTCTTTGTACGATCTCATCCAAACTTCTGAATCTCATAGAAAAGCCCTTATGGAGGTTTTGCAATCCATTGAATTTTTACCCAATGAACCCACACTAGTGGCCTCCATTATCACCCCTCACCACATGGCCTTTCTTACCAAATCATCTCCTTCTTCTACCCCCATGCCCACTCCTTAAGTCACCGCCCTCAGCTTCTTTGATGAGGAAATTATACTTCCCAGTCAAATGATCCTGATCCCACCCTTTTCATTTTTGTTTATATCGATAATATACGTTAATACGAAATTTCATGATCAATGGTGGTGCTAACATTAACATCATCTCCTCCCATGCATATAATCAAATGTGCATCCCTTCCAATTATATGCATAATAACCTAGTTATGTTATGCTCCTTCAACAATGCCATCACCTCCACCCTTGGCACCATTATTCTCCATGTTCATGTGGGTCCTCACACTATCCCAAAATTATTATGTCTTAGAGGGAGAGTTCCAATATAACCTATTTCTCGGAAGACCTTGGATTCACATCATGGGTTGTGTCCCTTCAACTTTACACCATTGTGTAAAATTTGAACATGAAGGGCATAACTATACCATCCCCACCGACCCGTCACCATTAAAAACTTGTAACATGTTGTACCAACCTAATGATGTACTTATACCAGTCAAGGCATCTGCCACTACCCCCACTTCTCCTTCACCCATGACCCCATCCACCAATGTTGTTGCCACCTCTCCCACACCTAAATATTCTATTCCTACTCCGGTCACATGACCTCTACTGGTGACCCATCTAATTCCTAACCAACTGATACCCCTCATGCCCAATCATCTTGTGAAGCGTGTATCCCCACTACCCACATATCGACCACCGATCCATTAGAAGGTTTTTTCAATGCCTCACTGCGGGAGAGTACCTCCTATACAATATCAACACATTCCTCACTTCGCAAGAGTATGGAAACTGTGCTAGCACCCCCATTATGACTACCACATAGGTGATGTTTTCCCTTATGGTCCTCCCCACATTCGTACTAACCTAATGTATGGAGGACTTGATCCGCCACTTATTTACTTGAACCTCCATTGCAAACATGATCATTTTCATCTAACCTCCAATATTTTACTAACGTAGCTTTGCCCACACTTTCCTTCATCGTTGCACATGGAAAGGCTTTGGCTTCAGTTTTTATGAACAAGGCCATCATACCTTCATTTCATGTACCACCCGTAAAGACAACGACCTGTAGTGGCATTGGATTTTCCGCACCACCTTCCAAGAAGTTCTGCATCAACCTCATTGAGGAAGAAAAACCTTCCCCACCCCATTCACCAATGTCACCACCTTCACCCACAGAGTCCATAGATCCCGAATATATTCCTTCTAACATTTTTTTTGTGAACACGATTTCCCGGGACCTTGAATTATCAATGATTTTCGTGAAAAGGTTATGACCATAGTGGCATTGGATATGATAAATAATGATGATACATCTTCTATTAATGTCATTCAATGTCATGAAGATGAGTCTATACTCACCTACCTTGGTGCAGAAGACTCTTATATTCATCGGTCGTTACCTTCAGATATGTAAACCATGTTGAATGAATCGATTATCGCAATAAACATTAACACTCAGGATGACTCACACATTCTAAAGATAGGCCAATCTTTAGATGTGGATGAATCAGAAGCTTTTACCTCTTTCCTCCGGAACTGTAGCAACACTTTTGCTTGGTCCTATGCCAATATGCCCAGTATTGAACCAAACATTGTGGTCCATAGTATCGTAACCATTTCTGATGCCAAACCTATAAAAGAGAAGCTGTGGAAAATGTATCCTTGCATTGCCCTTCTTATCAAATAAGAACTCAGTGCCTTCTCTCAGTTTCCTTCATCCTACCCATTAACTATCCCTAGTGGATTTCTAGCATTGTTCCTATCACAAAAATGACAGGGGGACTTCGCATTTGCACAGATTTCCAAGACCTCAACTTAGCTTGCCCCAAAGATGACTTTCCTCTACTAGGCATTGACCAACTAGTTGATCTCACCACTGGTCATGAGATGCTATCACTCATGGATGGTTTCTTGGGTTATAATCAAATATTACTCACTCTATAAGATCAACACAAAACTCCTTTCATCACTCCTTGGGGGACCTTATGGTATCGAGTCATGTCTTTTAACCTTAAAAATCCTAGTGCTACATACATATCAGCGAGCCATGTGACTTATATCTTTCATGACATAATGCATCGCATATTAGAAGATTACGTGGATGATTTTCTTGCCAAATCCAAACATCAAGCCAAACACCTGAGAGTCCTAAGGTCATATTTGACCGCCTCATCAAGTATTGTGTTCTCCTTCAACCTAGGAAATGTGTCTTCATGGTACTTTCAGGAAAACTCCTTGGTTTCATCGTTTCTTTGTGTGGCATAGAAGTCGATCTTGCTAAAGTAAAGGCTATTCTCGAAATTCCTCCACCTACTAATCTCTGTCAACTTAAGTTTGCAAGGTAAGTTGCAATCTATCCATCGGTTCATTTCAAAAATTTCTGACTGTTGTCAACCATTTCATCATCTCCTCAAAAAGGACATCTCATTCAAATGGGATGATGAATGCCACAAATCCTTTGATGCCTTAAAACAATACCTTCTTCAACCACCGGTGCTCATTCCCCCTAAAGATGACCAACCTTTTTACCTATACATTTCTACTACTGACCATTCCTTAGGTGCCATGCTCGTTCATCACGATGAGTAAAGCATAGGGAACAAGTGGTTTATTACATAAGCCATACCCTTTTAGACTACGAAACTAGGTACACCCATGTTGAAAAAATTTTCTTAGCCTTAGTCTTTATCACCACTAAACTACTTCATTACCTACTCAAACACAAAACCTTTTCGTCACTAACATTGACCCCTATTTATATTACATGTTGCATGTTGGCTCATGCTTCTCGCAAACCTTGACCTTGAATTCATCCATCAAAATTTTGTCAAAGGCCAAGCCATCGTTGACCAACTAGCAGACACACCTCTTTTTGGGGATCAACCCTCTAACTTCGATTTCCCAGATGAATCCATTGTTACCCTCTCTTTAGACAATACCACTTACCAGATGACCTTATTCTTTGATGGTTCCAAATTTCAGCGTGGAGGAAGTGTAGGTGTTATCCTCATTTCTCTTGATGGTGAACCTATGCTTTTATCTTTCAAACTAGATTTTGAGTGCACTAAAAACATCACCGAATATGAAGCACTCATATTAGGCCTTCAAACCACCATATCCCTAGATGTTAAATCAATTAATATCTTTGGTGATTCCCAACTTGTTGTAAACCAATTCAATGGTATATACCAGTGTCGTAATGAAATATTACATAGGTAAAAATGGCACATCGACATACTTTTAACTACCTTTGACCGTTACAAACTTCAAACCACCCCACATTCTACTAATAAATTTACGTATGCCATGGCTTTCCTAGATTCTCAAATACTCGCTTCATATTCCAATTCCAAAATCTTTGTCACAATACAAAGGTTACAATCACCCTCTTATTTATCTCGAGAGGTCATCTCTATCATAACCATTACACTTGACCCACGTGACCTTTGGTATAAATAGTTTGTAGAATACCTTTCCCTTTCCATCCTACCTCCCGACCTCACTCGTAATGTACAACATGCCTTTCTTAAGGGTGTCTCTCGTATGTCTGTCATGGATGGTCTCCTTTATAAGTGTGGATTTGACGGTATTCTCTTACGATGCCTTACAAATTCTGAAATTCCTTACACCATTAAGGAAGTTCATGATGGAATTTGTGGAGGTCACTTTAGTGGCTTAGCTATCACTAAACACATTCTTCACCCTGAGATATTATTGGCCAACCCTAAACCGTGACTATTGTGACTATGTCAAATGTTGTGTGAAATGCCAACAACATGCTAATCTTCATCACACACCTAGTCATGCCTTATAGGTCACATGAGACCTTTGGCCTTTCTCTCAATGGGGTTTGGATCTTGTTGGAGAGATCAATCCTCATTCTTCACAATGCCATCAATGGATTATAACCATTACTAAATACTACACTAAATGGGTAGAAGCCATTCCCCTCATTTTTACAAAGTCGACAAAATATGTGAATTCATCAACCATCACATTATTTGTCACTTTGGTGTTCCTCACCGCCTCATCACTGATAATGGAAAGCAATTCAAAAACAAAACCCTATAAAAAATTTGTGATGCTTTTGGCATTCAACTTAGTTTCTCGTCACCTTATTACCCACAAACAAATGGCCAAGAAAAATCAACCAATAAAACATTGAACAAAATTCTTATGAAAGTAGTTAATGATACATTGGGAAGGATTGGCATACACACATTCCTTTCACCTTGTGGGCTTACCACACTAGTATTCGCACTTCGAATGCTGCCACACCTTTTTCTCTGGTCTATGGTACCGAGGCTGTCTTGCCTCTCAAAGTCCAAATTCCATCTCTCCGCATCTCACTACAAGACATGCTTAATGATGATGAATTTTTCCAGGACCATTTAGCACAACTTGAGTTGTTAGATGAACGTCATCTCAATGCTCTTGATCATCTCCAAATCTACCAAAAAATATCAAACATTCCTACTATAAACATGTCCACGAGTGAACCTTCCATTTCAAAGACCTCATCTTGAAAGAAAATCTACATATAAAAAGAAGAGAAAAGTAAATGGGAAAATTTGATCCTGATTGGCTTAGACCCTATATTGTTACTCATACCTATGGATCAGGTGCTTATCATTTGTCTTCACTTGAAGGTAAACCCAAACCTGAGCCCTCAATGCCTTGCATCTTAGACCATTTTATTATTGAAATCAAGTCCTATATCACCTTCTATCTATTGACCGCTCATCCTTTGAGCACCATTCACCTTCCATGTTACCTATTTTGAGGATCAATGACTAAACAAGAATCATGTGATTACCCATCACCTTTCAGCCTTATCTTCAATATGAGTACCATGGCTCTACTCATGGCATGATTCTCATGGATAATTTTCATCTTTTTCAAAGATGGAATCCCATGGTCATTCATCACTTGAAACCATCTCTTTCATAGTTAACCTCTGTGTGTTATGGTTTTGTCTTCTAAACAAGAACCTAATCTTCCTCTATAGTCTTTTCCATGACTTAAACATCCAAAAGAAAAATGGGATTCAACTCCTTGAGTCAAACTTCCAACAAAAAGATGACTTCCTCAAAAGGGACATCTCTTCTCTCTATCTCTCGCCGTTATAAATAGATTGCTCCCTTGAAGGAAAACTATACAAAGCTTACCATACTGCACATAGTCTATCATAAAAAGAGACTATCCTTACAAAAACAAAATAACATACTCAGAAGCTTCCCGCATTGATCAGCTTCATGAAGACCTCAAGGAGATAATATACTCATCCCACATAGAATTCTGCATCGATCAGTCTATCACAAAAAAACAAAATAAGACACGATAAATTTTTGTCATGGACTTGCCTATTTCTTATCATGGGTTTACGGCTGAGTAAACATGTGGTTGTACACTAAGTTACGCTAAACCACCCATTTTCACCTCATTTCCTTTTTACCCTAATTTTCTATCTTCTCAAGGGACTTGCCACAACTATGAAATTTCGTGATCATGTGACTTTCTTCACCCTTAGAACAGTTAATTATGCACCTCTTTTAGGGTCTTGCATTCATAAGCCAATCTTCGGTATGATCAACTTGTTATTGTTCTTGTCAATTAGGTGGATATTTTGTCATCTCTTACTATCCACCTTCTTCATTACCTATTGATTCTCCTATATAGGACCAGACTATTGACATCTACATTTTACAGTTTCCTACTTTCACCTAGGACTCAACCATGCCTATGACCTAGACTCAATCATGCCTAAAACCTACCAACTCATTCCTCTACCTCATCATATTCTTCCCTAGCTTATGGGAGAACTACATCATCTTGAGGTCCCTTTTCGCTAGGACTATGTAGGTAACACTCCGAGGGCATGGGGCCCTTAGAGGTTAGCTCACCACTCTTTACCTAACCAATTTCCCCTTCATCTTCCTATTCACATTCTACCTTAGTTAGTTTCCATTTTATATCAACAATTGGAAATTAAACCAAACAAACACCAATTAACAAACATAACTACCTACCATTTTTAACACATCATCAGATCACCCATTTATCATTTTATATTTCCACAATAGTAGATATTTGGAAATTTAGACAATTACATGCATATACATCCCCATTTGTTTCTCATGTTACCAATAAACTTGGAAACTCCATCATGCCTATAACCTAGACTCCACCATGCCTATATACTGACTCCATCATGCCTATAACCTAGAATCCATCATGCCTATGACCTGACTCCATCATGCCTACATGACCTCGACTCAACCATGCCTGATTTACCTAATATCCATCACATGCACAAATAACAATGGAAATTATCATTACAAACATAAGTACAACATCATACCATAAATATCACCATCTCTATATAAATCATCAAAATTTGTGTGTCCATACATATGTGCACAAATGAAAAATCAATACAAGTGTCTCTCATATACAGTCTCAACATCTTGGCACGTAGACTGGTATAATAATCACAAGACTAAAAAACTCTTATGTACATTCTCGCTATATTTGACACACAGGCCGATATATATCAAAAATATACAAAATTTTATACCACGAACGAACATATTGGTGACTAATCGTCACCCTACCGATGTTGATACGGTCTCATTGGTCTCCTCTTATTCTTCTCCAATGTGGTAACATGTTGGCATCTCTACCGTGCCTCGTCTAGGTGCTCTCGTAGTTCAGGCATCCCTATGTAAGATTTTCTCCGCGCCTTGACCAGCAGTATCTAGACTTGTTGTGGCTCTTCGAGATATGAGTCTGAAAGCTAGTCCTCTTCTCTCCACTCAATGTTCCTTCCAATGATAAGGTGGGACCTTGTAGCATCCTGGTAGTACCGTGCCTCATTCGGGGCACCCTACCATGGCCATCTATATACCATAGAAACTTGTGACCCTATCCAATGATGGCCTGGCACCTATACCTATGAACTCTACCATCCTCTATATACCATGGGACCTGTCTCTCGAGGCACGAGGCACTACTAGTCTGTGACTGGGCCTATAAGGTCACAATATGAGCCTATGTAGTGGCCAACTATCCATGCAACCCTCGCTACATGTGCCTATAGGGAGGCTACTTTTCCCCGTATCCATCCCCACCTTGTGCGAGTACTGTCCTTGTGTAATCGGCATATAAAGCCACCACTGTGCCTATAATGTGGCAACTGTGTCTCGACACATCGACTTCCCATGTAATATTATGATGCGGGCTCGTAAAGTGGTAACTTGCACCTACAAAGTATCCTCGAACTATAAGTAGCCAACTCTGGCTACCCTAGCCTAGGTAGTGCTTCTCGTAGTTGGGATGCCCACCAGCATCTGTATCTTTCTTTAACCACGAAGTCATCAATCTGCTGGTCCTTTAACCGATCCTCTTGCCTTGTTGGAACCATCGGTTGTGGTAGAGGCATAGGCTTCTCCACATCGTCTCTCATGTATAATGGGAACATTGGTGGCACTCTCTAGGGTAGCCCAAACTGCCACCTAACTCTATAAAGGGTATCATCTCATGCTCACCGGCACGATGCCCCTCTATCTATCTCAATAGCTATAACTCATCTAACTCCACTACTATGTGCTGTATGAAGGGAAACCAAAATATGGCTTCTAGATGATATCGACATTGGATAACTCCTCCATCACCTACCTATAATACACCACATCATTTATTTCCCTAGTTTTCATGTGCTCTCCATCAACTGGTACCCAACGCTTGTACCTAACTTAGATCAAACATGCCTCGAACACATCAGGTTGGGGAAAGCCAACTAGATGAATGCATACGATGTGCTTGTATGCCCAACAATGTAAGAGGAAGGTACAACACAAACTAAACCTCCACAACCTCTCGTAGGCCTAGAATTCCTTGTACAACTGCACCAAGAATGCTAGTGCCCAGGAAAATCAGGTCCTCTCCTCCATCATGTTCTAGAGGACCCCCATCAGTGATTTGGGAATCTCCCACCCTCCACTTCCAGTAAGGAAAAGAAACATGCGGCGTCCATGATCGAAAACCAACCTCGTCTCCTCGGGATGGGTTGTGTACATATCCCCTCTCCAAACATTGCCAACATCATCTCTCTCGATGCCTCGAGGAAATAGAATACACATGCTCTCCCACTATTGGTAACCACAAGATCATGTACATGTCCTCCAAGGTGACTGTGATCTCACTTGTCGGCAAATGGAATGTGTTGGTCGCAACATCCCATCTATCGATGAGTGCGACCATCAATCTAGGATCTCGAGCTACACGCATGTAGCATCAAATCCCAATCAATCCCACATCTATAACGTGATGCCACTCCTCTACCATCACACTCCCTTGTATCACTGTCAATAAGGGTGGTACTCTATCCCTCATCCGCAACTGCTCTCTAGCCTGCATCCAACAAACCACACCATTATTAAATCTTGACCATACCTAACATATCACTTACCTGACTAACCTATTCCCGAAACTCTTATTATTTATTTCACCACAACCCTAATGACCTACCCCTTTCTCCCATCCCACTTTCACACCCCTCAACTCGTAGCATATATACCTTTTACCCTACCTATTCTCACCACACTTGCCTTTATACCTCATTGACTATCTTTCCCTCCCACCATAACCCTTTCTTGATCTATTTTTTCTCAAATGCCGACCGACATCGGTCCATCATGACCGACATCAGTCACCTACTATTTGACCAACGTCGGCTATGGCCTGACCGACGTCGGCCACCCTTGACCGACGTCGGTCTCTATCGCATTTCCAAAACCCGAAACCCCCCACCATTTCCTAAAAAATTTGACAAAATACCCTAACTACCTACCCAAACCTAACCTAAACTCATCCCCACCCCTATTTAACCTACATGGGACCTCCCCTTCCCTCATTACATCAATATTAACCCCAAATTCAAAATCAACCCCCACCCAACAAGGTTTTACCCAACCTGATTCCCATACCCTATTTTTCAAAATAAATGCATAGATAGGACGAGATCCTACCTCATCTCGGTTTCATCTGCGTGGTGGCACATCTGGCCACTGCACCGAGTCTCCCACCCGACCCCTCTCCTACCTCTGCCATCAACAAATCCACTCCTCACATCCACCAATCAAATCATTCACACCATTCTCGTGGACCCATCTACTAGCTCCTCTCACCGACTCGTAATCTCCACCTCATCCTAGTACAATACCTTCTCCTCTCCATAAAAAGTAAAAGGTCAAACAACTCTGTCATTTTCTCAAAAGTCATAACACAACAATGATTCTGTCAAATACATAATTTTTACTTTATAAATCCAAATCAACTTGATCGACGTCATTCATGTCATGTCGTGCCGTACCAAACTAACATCATTCATTCCTTAACCGACATCAATTACCTTCCATTATCATTCCTACCCCATTTTACCCATTTTGACCTCCAATCACCATTTCCCAACACCTTGTGACCTTCCCACACCTATTGAACCATACCTAGAAGCGCAAACTACCCCTACATTTCCTTAGTTGCATCTAGGGATTTGTTATTTTACCTATACCTTGGCCTTACCCATGTCATGACCTATTTACTGGACCTGACCTACTTGGTGTGACCATTGACCTTGTGTATTTGTTATACCTTGCGATGTTGTTACCCATGTTGTTTTAGCCTAACAACCATACCTTTCCTATTGTCGTGTTGTTTATCCCGACCAAACCTTTGGTGTACCAAAACATACCTAAATGTTCCTGCACCTAACCTACGTTGTGTTTCCAAACCATATCCTATGCCTTGGATACCTGAATCACTTCACCCTTGTTTGGATAAACCTATCAACCTTGGACAATGTAGATTTTACAAGCTCTTCAACTTGGTATTGTGTTGCAATTTATACATGAGCATGCATTTTATTATCATTACCTATTACTTGATTTTGACCCCAACTTATTACCTATTACCCGATTTTGACTCCATCCAATTACCTAATTTTGACCCCAACCTATTACCAATTACCTAAGTTTACCACTACTCCTCCCCACCTACCTTCACCTCTACCAACTCCACATTTATCAAACCACTCATCGATTATGTATACCACCTCATCAATTCCTGGTTTGAGGGGATCACCTTCACCCACACCGGGGCAATCACTCCCTATTTTTTTCAGCGTGTCGCTTACAATACAAGCTACGTGACAAAAAAGGGGAAAATGTAGACACCAAATTTGGGTCACACTCCCCTTTACCCCACATGTATATTAATTTAATTACCCATAATTAAATTAATGCCTACTCTCAATTTATTCATTGTTTAATTACCTTAATTACACTAATTTCCACCTCACCTAGACACCTCATCATAAACCTATTCTTAGCATGTTTTCTTTTTATTAGGACTCAATATCCACTTACCATAGCTAACTAAGACTTAGTCCTACCTACCTTAATTAACTAAGACTTAGTTCAATCCTAAACTCACATGCCTATTCTTCCTCTAACCGCATTCCCACTTATCTATGTGCAACATTCCATTTTGATCCGCAAAAAGGATAGAGCTAGTCAAAAATATTACCAAGATTTGTCATTTTTATTAAACCTAGGATTTCTTGCCTTAATCGATCTTTTGGTTGAAACCAACACTGGTCACCCTAAACCATCGTCGGTTACCATATATTCACTTTGGTAACCTTGTTTGAGAGGTTGGAAGAATTATTCGAGTTTTGGAGAAGAGATATCTGTATGCAAGCATGCGCGCAGAGAACTCCTCCACATACGAGACATCTTGAACCAACATCAACAACGATATGAAGGGAAAGCATTCACGATAACATTCCGGGAAGCACGACCACACACTGACCATCAATTCCATGGATCAACCATCACCTCCATCTAATCACCAGGTCTCATTCAAGTACAAGTAAGTACATTTAGAGATGCACCTTCCCATATTTATTTAGATTAGTTTCTCCATTTCTATTTGGGAGTTCTAGTTTCCCTTGCATCCCATTATCTCTCACCCTCCTTCCAATCCCTTTACCTAACCACCTACAACCTCCCATCCTTCCATACCTACCTCCAAACATCTCTGAGTATTCCCAACACCTTCATCAACCTCACCATTCTCTGTCCATTCTCTATGCAATCACAAAGAATCACCAAAACTAAACTTCATTAAGTTTCTATCATCCCAACCCTACCAATGGTAGTTAGACCAAACCATCATCGGTATATACTCAGCGGCATCGGTCATACCAAACCGATGTTGGTCTCTGTGTCTAGTAAACCTGCCTATAACAACAACCCCATAACACTTACCTAAACAAATCAAATCACCTAAAGCTTGACCTTGACTTGTCCCCACCACCTTATTTACCTGTCTGACTTCCAGATCTGATCATAACCTAGCTTGTTAGATTATATTTTCTTATTGTATTTGAATGAGACACCTAAATCATATCAAATATAGTAGGACATTATTGGTTTGCATTATTTCTTACATTAAGTTGTTTTAAACAGTGGATTGACAACCATCTAGGAAGTATCACACTTTACCGGGTCTAGCATACGTTAGGCAATCCATTGACATATATTGTTTAATATTCCTCTTGTGGTCTTGTTTTGTATTCACAGGTAGTTCCTCCTAGCAAAAATGAATTTCTTGTAATCAGCATTGGATCAAGAAATTAGAACACGCACACTCTACCTTCCACCTTCACTCACAGGTATTCCTCCTCACCCTTACCTTATCTATTTTTCTCTTACGTATGCACACTATTCAATGAAACATCTTCACCTATTCCTACAACTATTCATGATTTTTCTTTCCTTTCTCTACCGTCCCAATAACTTTTGAAACTATTTCCTTGAGATTTTGTACTTCTCCTTTTGGGGTAGACTATCTAAGTGGGATCCTAGTTAGATCCAAGTTTGAAATAGATATCTCATTTTCATCCTTGTCTCCTTTAGGCTTATTAATTTCTAGAAATTTCTGTCCCTTGGCATCTGAGACCAAACAAGAAGTTTCCTTGGATTTTTTTAGGAGGAGGGGTTGTTCTAGAAAAACAACCACTACATCAAATCCTAGAGTGAATATCGAGATGAATCCTTTATATTCTTGCTATCAATCACGGGCTTAACCATGTGAATGTGTCAATGGAAGGTAGAACTAGATATGGTGACAAAACAAGGAAATTTAGAGGTCTACAAAGTTGATACCTCAAGCGTATGAGTTTTAGTAGAATAAGATGATGGTCTTCTAACTTCTATCTTAGGCCTTGAGGCACTAGCTTTCCCTATATCTAGTTCTATGATCTCTACCTCATCTTCTTCATCTTCACCTTCTTCATTACCTTCTTCTTCCTCTTCTTCTTCTTCCTCATTCTTTTGTTCCTCAACTTCTTATTCCTTAGTTTCTTTTACTTCTTCACCAAAGAGATGTGGTATTTGATCAAGAGCGGGAACAAATTCATCAATTGATTCATGAATCTTTTCTTGTTCTACCCTTTGCTCTTGTGTTTCATCATTCTTCTTTGCCTCTTTTGATTTATCTTTCTTCACATATACTTGGTTTCTGAATCCAAGCATGGGGAGGAGGAGTCGATTGGGTTGGATAATCCTTACGAAAAGTGGAGGCTTCCTGAGAGGAAGACATTTTCATCATTTCTTTATATTCCTTCATTTGTATATTTAACAATTGTTGTGTTCTTACTATCACAAGATTATTCAATTCAAAGTAAGATCATATCTCTCTATCGATACCGGTCAATGGTTGGGATAGGTGTGTATTGGATGGATTGTATGTATTCCATATAAACGAAATCAAAATCATCATCTTCTAAACCATCAAGAACAATATACAAGTTGATATCTTTGATTTGCTACAATGACAGTCTTCCAAAGTACCTTTTCCTTACCTCATTTTTATCTACACAATCCTTCCAGTAGTCCTTGAATGTGGGAATATTATATTAGGTCATTATGAGATTCTTGGAGATCAAACCCTTGCTATAAAAGGAGGACCTCTTCTGATAGGTATGAAATATAAATTATGATATTGTTCTCTTGAGGTTCTATGTATCCAAAGCAAACCTACATATCTAGTTTCCTAATAAAATAGGAAAAAAAAATCCCAGTAATTTTATTGTCTCTACAAGTCATGTATAACATGTTCAATTTCTATAAAGCTCCACTAGAACTAGTTTATCATTGAAATACATTGGAAATTGTTTAGGCACACCTTCAAACCCAATTATTCTGATATATGAGAATATTCAAAATTGGATGAAGAGGTTGTCATATGTGGATATTAATTTTCTTGATTCTAAAGAGACTCTCTCAGCTACATTTCCTTCCAAAAGTCTAACTAGGAACATGGTGAAGGCATCACTAAAAATCATATGTTGAGTCTTACTATTCTCATTAGTGATTTGGGGATAGAATTAAAACAATAGTTTATTTTTCTTTTCCTCTTTCCCAGACAATCCTATCCAAAATATGAAGGTTGCAATGGTATACATTAGGTAGGATGTCATATGAAAATTTTTCTCTTGATGCACATTGACCAATTGTTCACTCAAGTTCTCACATATGATTTCCCCCTAATTCAATCTTTGTTTGTCTTCACAGATGACATTGATGTACATGCACATCTAGTACTAGAATTCATTAGTGGAAGGCATGCCCATTATTCTTATGAGAAATGTGATCATATATGATATTTCTTCCTTGAAATCAAATTTGTAGAGAATTTTGGGCCTTGAGCTAGGACTTGGCTATCATCGTCTTATATTTATCTCAAGCTTGATCAAAGATATTTTGAGCTTCAGCCTTGGTCAAGGTTTTAGATTTCTCAAAGATGGGAATTCCTAAGGATGCATTGATGTAATGGGAATTAATCTTGGCAATTATTTGTCCCTGGGGATCCTTAATTTACTTAGTTTACTTGTCACAACTTGAAGCACATGCTAGGATGGTGTTAGTACATTGTACTAAGGTAGGAAATCTAGTAGCATAGGAAATTCCACTATTTTTAATGTATTGGGAAATTATGGTGGGATAATTTTCATAAATACGGGCCCAAAATCATCTAGGTTCATATTCCTAACATCATTGTCTCCTATATTAGGCATGGAGGTTTCAAGAGAATAAATGTGCTCATACCTTGCATATTGGAACTTCATTATGGAGGTGTGTGGGAATACTAAGAGAAAATGGAGGCTTAACAGTGGGTTTCAAGAGATATTTAAAGGAGAGGGCCAAAAACACAAATAACTACCAAACTAGAGCAAGGAAGGATGAAACCACTCACCTTTAGTATGAAAAGGATGACACCTCCACAACAATTCCAATGAAACTTGAATTTTTGAATTTAGATAAAAATTGATAAATTTATGAGTAAAAACCTCTTCCTAGGGAACATGAGTACAATGGATAGTGCAAGTGAAAAATTTAACTTACAATGGGTAAAATGACCAAGTTTCATTATTTTATAGCAATAAGGCTCAAAAATGGAGTAACTTAGTGCATGGTTAGTGCAATGTAGAGGTCGGATGGATCAAGGAAATTAATTAACCATTCCTTTGATAGGCGAATATGATGGTGGTTGAGAGAACTTGAGGAAATCATATGAGATGTAGGAATTAAGGGGTTATGGGGGAACACAATGCACGATGGAACAATTCTATATAGGTTATAATCCTCTGCATAGGTCATGAGGAGCAAGGCTTGTGGATGGAAAGGAGGTGTGGAGAAATCAAACATAAATGGAACACTTCCTTCATTTCTCAAAAACACAAAACCCGTAATAGAGGGAATATCAATGCAAATCGGGAACAAAGGCTATTTGGGGAAGAGAGTCGGAGATAAAGTGATTTTATTTAGTTCTAAGAGGTTTCATGGGGGCTGCAACAAGGGGATATTTAATGGATTTTCAAAAATAGGTTTATGTGAGGAACCAATGTCGGGAAGAATGGTTCCTTTTGTTTGTTGAATACCCAAAATGCCGCAAATAAAGTATGATAAGGCTATAGGTATGAGAATCCTATGGAGAACAAAGGATAGAAAGGAACTAGTTCCACTCAGGCTCAAAAAATTTGATTAACACTGTTCTATAGAGTATTGCGAGTAAACAAGGGAATCAAAGAACAAGAGGAACTTCATTCCTCCTATTCCTCTAAAGTCCGAAATAGCCATAAAAAGCCCAAATTGACCCAAAACCAAATAAGTGTTGAAATTTTTTCACTCTTTTGACTCCAACAAAGGTAATTACATCCATGTAAAGGGTCACTTAGCCAAAAATTAAAAAAATGAAAATTCCACATTTCGGATAGGTGACAACACCGATGGTGAAGTTTTATGGCAGTCTCATGCGAAGAGTGATTTTTTTCTTGGATCTCATTCCAAGAGAAATGTTTTTGGGAGATCTCATGCCAAGAGAAGAGTGTTGGGGAGAGAGGTATAGTTTTCTCTCCTTCTATGATGCTTCCCAATAAGCACCACTGCAGATGGTTCTTCCATCCTTTGTAACATATTGTTCCTATTGTAACTTATTGTAATTGATAGAATGCATTATGTAACTAGAGGAAAGTGCCTACTACTAGAGAACTATACTATAAACTGTTGGAGATTGTGTTGAACTAAGAAATTGACTATTTTTTCCCAAGGAAACAAGCACTTGGGGCTAGACACAAACACTCATCACTCTTGTCCAAGATTGGGTGTTAGTGTCTTCTTTGTCTCAATGATCCAAGTCTAATTTTGGACCTTTCCATAAATATTTTTCTATGTTAGTTTTGTCTTGTGTTGTGTTGTTTTGGAGCTCTAAGCTGCTATAGGGGTGATTTCTTTACCTAATAGATACCCCCTCGTTTGGGGTGCATGTGACAATTGTAAGAGAATGCGGCCGATTAACTAAAATTAACTAAACTAGGAGAAGTATAGTAATAGTTAATCTAATCTAGAAGGACATAAACATTGTAAATAAATACTCTAAAGTAGTATGAAATGACTAAATAATTAAAACTAATGGAAATAAAACCCTAATGTGTAAGAGGAAGGTGATGAAAGAACTTATTGATAGTAGATGGATGTCACAGAGTGTCACAGGTCTGACTAGAAATTCTAGAAGTAGGAATGGTTGTATAGAGGTCCTAAAAAGGGGTGACATGGAATATTTAAGTAGATTGAAGCACCTGGGTTGGTACTTGGGGCGCTTGGGGTGCCCTGGTCTCTAAAAAATCTTGTAATTGGGTTATTTTAGGGTCAAAAGATGACCTATAATCCTCGTTGATTTTCACACTAGATTTGTTGAACTACGCTAAATGTACCAAATGAAGCAAGATTATGTTGAAGACTTGTAAAATTCAAAATAAGTATCAAAACCATAAAAATAAAACATGCAAATGAATGGGTCGGATTGACCTCAGATGCCACAACATTGGGATTACTAAACATAGCGGTGTACTACATTTTAGACCTAAATGTAGTTTTGGTGTGTGTGTGCATGTGCCCTATGTGCTCTTGTGTCAGTCGCACTATATGAAGTAGCAAGAAATAAATAAATGTAGAAAATGTAATAGCATGTGTGCATGTAATAGAATATAATCCCTCTCCTATGAAGTCTGTGTTGATGCAGATCTCCTAGCCTTGATGCATAGAACTATGTGGATGCAAGTGATGCAATGGATGTAACTCAGATGGAGTGATAGTAGTAAGTGACGTTAGGACCATCATTATGGTCTCATAAATTTATATTTATAGGGTTCTCTTCATCTAATTTCATAATTAACCATGACATGGTCAACTAGGAAAAAGATAAGGATGAGAAACTTGATTAGAAAGAGCCCAAAAAGTGACGAGAAAGTAGAAAAAGGATCAGGGTGCCCAGATAGGCCTGAGCACCCGGTTTAGGATTAAATTACGGGATGTTCTGAAATATTCTAGGAATGTATATAAAAATGTGTAGGAATGAAAAAATAAAAGGAAAACAAGATGGCTAAAAGATGGGATTAATTAGTAATTTCTTCCTCAATAACCTTCTAAATAGTAGTATGAGATGGGCTAAATAATGCCTAAAGTGCATGATTTTTTTACTATAGCAGCCCAAAGGAGAGAAATTGAAGCTGATATGCATATTTGAGTGTCGATGCCTACGGGGGTAGGAGATGTGCACGGTAGGAATTGAGGCACATACAAATAAGATAGGCTAGAAACAAGTGTTAGTGTAAACAAAGCTATCATGTAATAGAATATAATGTAGAAAACAAGTATGACAACAAGATGGACCACAAAAATTGGGTTGTATATATGGGACAATGTTCACAATGTCACAAGACATTCGGGCTGAAGTGGCTAAAAGTAAACAATGAGGAAGCATGACATAGGGCATAACCCATGCAAATAATAGCAAGCAAAAATTTATAGATAACCATGGTTGTATATATCCTGTAAGGAAAATGTTACACATGAAGCACCCGTTAGCATGTTAGAAATATAAGTAGTATGTCAAAGTGTGTATAAATCAGTGAAAAGTAAGTGGTAGTAGAAATAAGTAATGAATAATATAACAATAGAAACTGTAATATGTGGAGTGTGAGAGTAGAAAAAGGTAGATGCCCCAGGAGCCTCGGTGGGATGGTAAATATATATTTTGAGCATCTTGCATCATGTAAAAGATGATAGAGTCCTTCATTCACCTCAAGATACAAAGTGAATGTGCATGTGTGTATAGAAAAATATATTGACATACTAAGAATCAAACTAGCATGGAAAAAAAAATGTAACATGTAAGTAGTATAAGATGACAAGATTAAGTACAACTAAGATGTTTATATGATGTTTGAATGTGATGAAGTGCTATGATATGTAAGATGTGAAAATGAGAAGATCCATTTTATCCCCAACGAATGCATGTGAGATGAAGATCATTTAGGAATGCCCCCTCGACAGTCAAGTATAAACCATGGAACTAGAGTGCATCATCGGGTAATGAAGGTCTTGTATGCGATTGAGAGTAGATGCTAGGAAATATGTATCATGAAGCATAGAGTGTGAAGTGTGGATGATGTGATGAGTGGAAAGATATGCATGAAGCATGAAGTGTGAGAGATAGAAAGAGAGTATCCAAAATGAAACAAGTGACGTTCATGGAGGAATTACACCCTCAACAGTCAAGCATGAACCATAGAACAAGAGTGTGTCATCAGGTAATGAAGATAAAGTATGAGTACTAGAGATGTGGTAATTCTTAGAAATATAGACATGAAACATAGAGCGTGAGTAGCCAAGATGTGATAAGTGGGGTTCATGGAATAATTTCACCCTCAACAATCAAACATGAACCATAAAATAAGAGTGTGTCATCGGGTAATAAGGATAAAGTATGTGAACCAACGATGTGGTGTTTCTCAAAAATATATCCATGAAGCATGGAGCGAGAGAGAGTAGTAGATGCTAGGAAATATTTATCATGAAGCATTGAGTGTGAACTATAGTAAGATTAGAGGATGTGAGGTTCATTTATGAAATGTGCCATCAAAATTCAAGTGTGAACCATAACACTAGAGTGTGTCATCGGGTAATGAAGGTACACTGTGTGTGTACAAAATATGTGAGAATGCTTAGATAGATAGACATGAATCATGGAGCATGAAATGTAGTAAAAATACCATGAGTGGACACTAGAGATAAATTATAATGATGGAGGGGGTGGGAGGGGTGTGATGCCCCCAAGTTTGTGTAGGGTGAGAAGTCAAGTAAACTCATCAAGGAGGTCATCATGTTAGGTTCGTAATGCAGATATGATTTTGGTTAGAGACTTGGTATATGATAGTATGAGGTTGATCATATAAAGATATTTTGCTACATAAATTATACATACCCATAACATATTTTTCATTAGTAAAAGGGGGTTTAGACAATCATTAACATACCAGTGAGTTAGGTTTTGGGTATAGCCAAGGAATGAATCATTACAAATAGAGATGTGGCCAAAAGGCATAGGAAAGGTAATGGTAGTATGGTTGGGGTCAAGGGTGCCACCAATATAGTCAAGCCAAGATTTTCTAAGAGTGAGTGGAGAGGTCCAACATGGACGTGTGAGGATTACTGATAAATGAAAGATATGAAGGCCATAAGTAGCAGTAATAAGTACATATCCATGATAGAGGTGGGGAGAATGAGGGGGAGATCAATAAGTGTGAATCCTAATTGTGTTAATCCTTCATGTGTGCAAACAGTGTCAGGGAAAGTGGGATCAAATGAAATATGAGGCCAATAAGAGTCATTAATGAATAAAGTGCATGTGAATGGATCTAGTTGTGGATCATAGTTGACCTGGGGAGATGAAGTAGGTGGCATGACATCCAATGTATGCACAGTTCCTTGAAAGGAACCATGGTGGTAGTAGAGGGAGGAGATTGCTTGAATTGATATTCACCAGGGCCAATAGCAATGAAGGTGTTTTGAAAGTAGGATTCATCTATCTCAAGAGGAGTAAAATTGAGGTTGCACAAATTTTCATCAATAATCTCTACATCATCCGTGCTGAAATTATCTTGGTGGATAACATTATCAATGATATTAAGGGGAGTGGAGGTGCATGTAGGTTTGAGAGGAGCAGTGACATGTGAGATAGTGGTTGTAGTAAAGGGAGATACAATGGGTGATATGAGATCATTCGTATGTGTAGGGATTGGAGGGTGTATGTGGAGGTAGAAGAAGTAGTGGAAGCACTAGATTGACCGACATCATATGTGCTGATATTATTGTATGGAATAGGATGCGGTGAATGTATGGGCATAAAAATAACTCGGGTCTATATGGTAGAATTGGAATGGGTCAAGGTCAACAAAAATAGTATGCTCATATCCATCATGTAATAATTTAACACACCGATGAACTATAGAAGGAACAACATGCATGGCGTGGATCCATGGTCTACTAAGTAAGAAATTGCATTGAAATGATGCATCAATGATATAGAATAAAGTGGGAAGGACTTTGGGTCTGAATTTTAAAGGTAGGAGATGATTTTGATGTATATGCGAGTAGTAGAATCATATCCATGAATGAGGGTAGAGGATTTAGTGATCGAATTACTAGGAATTTGAAATTTCATGACCAATGAGAGGGAACAAATATTTATAGCATAGTAATTGTCAATTAATACACACTTGATATAGTGAGAGTTAACAGTAGCTATGATAAGAAAAGATGAGAAAGCATCACTAGTGGTAGTAGGATGAATATCCTTATTGCTGAAGGATTTATGATGTGGTAGGTTCTTGAGGGATTGAATAACATGGGTGAAGGAAATAGGTGAATTTTCACTTTCAATGTGGATGAAACAGAGGGAGGCCTCTAATGTATGATGAAAATCTGGTGCATGGCATAAAATATCATAAAGAGAGATTTTGGTTGGTGTATTCTTTAGTTTCTCAATGATATCATAACCTTTAGAAGTTTTGGTAGGGACTATGGAGGTAATAGGGGGTGGAATAGAGATAGGTGGAGTCATGGGCTACCTATTGCATTGAGTGGTGACCATATCTTATCTATAGTTGGTTCAAACATGGGAGTATTGAAGTGAGGAGAATTTTGGGTGGAGACTTGTATAAAATTAGTAGTAGTAGAAGTTGTACTAGAAACCCTAGTGGGTGCATAGGATGGGTAAGAGGATTGGTCCATAAATTCAGAAGAAGGAGAAAGAATCGATGCATATTTAGAAGGGAGGGTTTGATCGGCCTGGGTTCACCAAATGATTTAATTTAAATTGAATTAAATCAATATTTTAGAGTAACTATTGTAATGAATGATATAAAATGATAATATACAGTAAATGGACAAGAAACAAGAAAGAAATAATATAAAACCCTAAGTAAGTGAGAGAGATAGATGACTTAGCTGATTTCCAAGTGATATGGGTTGAGTAACTATTGGGACAGACTAGGAAGAGTGTTGTCAAGACTCATTGGTGGTTCTAGAACTCAATGATATACATGACATAAGAACACATGGTAGGACAAGAGCACCCAGTGCTAGTGACTAATACAGTGCTAGTGTCTACTCGGATGCTCAAGTTCGATCCTTTCTAGGCTGGAAAACTTCTGGATCCTCTTTTGTCACTCTAACTTTACTCCATTATCATTGGTCATACATGTAACTTGAAAAATAGATAGCTAGTTGCACATACCGACAAACCACATCAAACATAATAAATAAGATGTAGAATAGGAGTCGATCGCCCGATGGTCGGTCAAAGAGTGATCTTACAACCGAGTGTTACACTACAACTCATAATCCATGTAGTTATGTGTGTAAGTGTGTGTAATGATAGCCTAGGTTTCCCATTGTGCAAGTTACACTATAATAGTGGGCTAGATCTAGAATAGGTATATAAATCATGTAAGATGAAATAAAATAGACTTCCCATCCTATGTTGTGTATGTAGAGTGATGCTTCCCTTCTCCCTTGTATGAATGTGCTAGATGGATTTTTGTAATGCTCTTGTTCCTTTTGATGTAAGATTAGGTGATAATAGATAATGCTAGTGTTTGGCCCCTTATTTGAGAGTAATAACTAAGTGTATATATATGACCCTTGTTTGAATTTTGTAATTGACAACTAAAAGTTGAACCTAAAGTACTAAAAGGTGCCCAAAAATTAAAAGAAACCCAAAAGGTGAAGAAAATTATAGAGATGGTCAAGAGCACCCGGGAGGGACAGAGGCGCTGAGTGATTATGTCCTAATTGGGAGCTAGTGTCTGAGGCCATAAAAGATAAATCAATCAAGTACCGACAAGGTTGTAAAATGTGTAAGACCAGTAAGAATGTACGAGATAAAAAAAGGTCAAAAGGAGTTATCAACCACTAATTTTCTTTCTTAGGAATCACGTATACATTAGTATGCTTTATGACCTAGAAATGTACCCAAGTGCATAGATTTTGTTTCTAAAATTATCCATATAATTTTTATGTAATAAGGGATAAAATATGTAGATTAATCCCACATAGAATCACAATAGTAGAAACTATATGCTGATTAATATCATAGATTTGAAATAAGAGTGCATAAAATAAAATAACACAACACGGAGACAATATTTAACATGTTTCACCCAATTTGGGCTATTTCCACCAAGAATAACTTGCTCGATTTTATTACATGCCACATTTTCTCTCGAAACAATACCCCGGATCTATTTGGATCTATGCTTAACAAACTCTCCGAATTCACATTTGAACTCACACATCTATAATGTTACATCTACCCTACCATATGCAAAAAATCACACCAATAAGAAAATGCTTAAGTAGTTTTACAATATTGTGGGTATAAAATGATGGGATAAAACTTGCCCATAAACCTATGGGTCAAAATAACACCCATATGAGAAGAGCACATCTCCCAAGGTATCGAGCACATTTTTGAAAACTATGGATAATTCACAATACTTTTAGTGTACAGTATTCAACACTTCCACACATGAAAATAGGCTCCATAACATAACAATCTCCCACTTGGAGACTATTTTTCCTCTGAGAAAGCTTCTCAACCCTTCAATATCATTCATGCAGACCAAAAAAAGCTGAACATAACTTCATTTTTCCCTTGTGACCACCTTAGTCATCAAGTTTTTATGACTCTAACCTGGTATGAATATTCTCTAGATTCAACTTCTCTTCCTCCAAAGTTGTCCTAATGAAATGGTACCTTAACTGTATATGCTTTTTCCTAGAGTGGAAAGAAGAGTTCTTAGCTAGGTGTATAACACTCTAACTATCACTATGTAGCTTTCCTTCCTCCTACTTATGCCCCAACTCCTCAAGAAATTTTTGTAACCAAATCATCTCTTTACTTTCCTCTGTGGCAGAAACATACTTAGCCTCTATGGTTGAAAAATCCATAAGATTTTGTAGTCATGAAATCCAACTCATTATTGTCTCACCTATAGTGTAAATATAACATGTCGTGTTCCTCTTGTTGTCTACATCTCCATCCATGTTTGAATATACATAGCCATGCAAAGTGGTGTCGATCCTTTGTAGCACAAATTTTCCCTATGGTCCCTCTCAAGTACCGAAGGATCCACTTTATTTCATGTCGATGATCTTTACCCGGATCACTCATAAATCTACTTACAAATTCCTCTGCATGGGAAATATTAGGCCTAGTGAACACCATGACATACATCAAACTTCAAAACACTAATGAGTAAGGTACCTTGGACATCAAGTTTCTCTTTTTCTCTATCTTGGGACACAACTCCTTTGATAACTTGAAATGGCCTTCCAAAGTCCCAACCGATTTAACATAACCTCTCCAAGAGTTTTATAATGTACTCTTCCTAAGATAATGTCAGCTTCTATTCATTCCTATCCCAAGATATCCTCATACCAAGGATTTTTTAGCTTCCCCAAATCCTTCATAGTAAAGGAATCACTTAGTTTCTTCTTAAGTACATTAATTTCCTGCATGTTTTTTTCCTATACCAACCTTTCATCCACATACAAGCACAAGATAATGTAATTGACATCTTGAAATTTATTTCTAAACACACAATGGTTATAATGTCATCTAGTATAACCTTAATCATCATCATGAAGTTATCAAAATTCCTATACCATTGACGTGGATCTTGTTTCGTGCCATACAAGATATTTTTCAATTTACACACCATCTCCTCTTTACCTTTGACCTCATAGCATTATATTTGCTACATATATAGATCCTCCTTAAATCACCATGGAGAAATGTAGTCTTTACATCTAACTCTCTAAATGCAAGTCTTATGATGTCACTATTCCAAGAATGCTTATAATAGAAGTCATTTTTACTATAGGAGAAAATGTCTCATCAAAATCAATACCTTTTTTCTATGCAAACCCTTGACCACCAACTGGGCCTTGTATATTTTCTTCCTCCTTCTTCCTCTTTAACTTTGTACACCCACTTGTTCTAAAATTATATTTTTCCTTGGTAGCTCCACAAAATCCAAATTTTGGTTCTCCATGAGAGATTTATGCTCCTCATCCATGGCTTCTACACTTCTTCCCGTAACTTGCATGCATTACTTCATCAAAGCTCTTTGGCTCTCTCCTTTCAAAGTGAGTAATAAATAATTAAGAGAAGGAGAAAAATGTTCAAGTGCACTTCTTACCCTAGAATACCTCCTCAATGTAGAGGTTTTGGGTTCTGCCAAGTAGGTTCTTGAACCGATTCATGTGCCACTTTCCCATCCGGAATATCCTCTACCACTACATATTATTTCCTAGATTCTTCCCTATTTTCCCCAAATTGTTTCTTATACATAAATTTCTCATTAAAGAGCACATCCTTAGATCGAATGATTTTATTGTCCTTAATACTCCAACATTTATATCAAAATTCACCACCACCATAACCAATGAAAGTTCATTTATCCAATTTAGCCTCTAACTTAATCCTATCATCCTTGTCTATATGGAAAAACACCTCACATCTAAAGACTCTAATAAATTAATAATAAACCTTCTTATATACCAAGCCTCCTCGATTACGCCTTCATCTAAGGCACTTGATGGTCCTCTCTGCGTTTATCAATTACACAGTTGTGCTCACCGCTTCTACCTAAAAAGAAAAAGGAAGCTCCACATGTAATCTCATGCTCCTAGCTCATTCCATTATTGTCCCATTCATCCTTTCTGACACCCCATTCTGTTGCGGAGTTCCTAGAACCATATTTTTCCTACAGATTCCATTCTTAGAACAATAATCATCAAAATCATTACTACAATACTCCCCTCCATTATACGACCTCGATAAATTTCACCTTAAGACTTGTTTCACTTTATACCAAGGCTTTCCATTTAAAAAAGTGTCAAATACATCGATTTATTTATAATGCAAGTATACCCAAACTTTTATTATTGTATCATGAATAAAAGGGACAATAATATGAACCCCTAAGATATGATAACCGAGTGACTCCCACACATTAGAATGTATCAACTCTAACTTACTCTCTTTCTTAGTAGGTCTAGCCTTGAGAAACTTTACTCACTTATGTTTCCCATATACACAGCTTATCACAAAAATTCAAACTTGTTTTTGTATATCCGATAAAATTATTCTTTATGATGTGCATTCCCTTATGGCTCATATGACCAAGCCTATAGTACCAAAATTTATATCTACATCCGAAGCTATAATACTACAAGCATTAGTACTATCGGTGGTCAAATACAAGGTTCTAACCTTCTTACCTCTTTCCACCACAAGAGCACCCTTGGTAACCTTCCAAGAGTTCACTATAAATATCATAATACAACCTTAATTTCCCAACTACCCTTATGATACCAAGTTTCTTCTTAATGTAGTCACATGTTTAACATCCTTTAATAGCCATGTATTCCCATTCTGCATCTTAACCTAAACACAACCTTTTCCAACCATGATTAAATGATCATCATCACCAAGATAAACATGCCCAAAATCCCCTTGAACATAATAAAAAAAATAATGCCTATGTGGAGTAGCATGGAAAGAATCCCCAAATCTAAAACCCAAGATTCAACAATATTATCCAAAGAGAGAATCAAAGCATCCTGACAAACATTACATGTTTCCACATTCACCTCCTTGTTTTTTCTTCTGTTGTTTCTTCTTGTCCCAAATATCCCAAGTCCTTTGCTTGCCCAATATTTTCACAAAGGCTACAAGATACCATCTTTCTTTTTGATTTTGACTTTTCCCAATATTTTGATTTTTCATGGATTCCTTTATTCTTCTTGTCTCCCTCTAGTTTCCACCGTCAAATCATTCCCTGAAGTAGAAGATTCCTAAAATATTTTTCTTTGCATTTCCTTTCTTAGAATCACACCTACAACATCCTCAAACTTTAAATATGAATTAGTTGGAACCGATTTTCTTACCGCCATTACTAGGCTATTCCAACTCTCGAGTAAGGAAAACAAAATTAATAAAGCCTTGACTTCTTCATCAAATTCTATTGTAACCAAATATAGTATATAAACAATCGTATTAAAATCATTCAAATGATCTTCTATTGAAATTTTCTCATACATATTCATATTAAACAACTTTTTCATTAAAAATATCTTATTAGAGGCAGAGAGGTTTTCATATAACTTACCTAATGGATACATAAGTTGTTTTGTAGTATTTTCCTTTGAAACATTAAATAAGACCAAAGATACAAGACATAATAGGATTATTCCAAGTGCCTTCCTATCTAGAAAATCCCACTCTGCATCCATCATGATCGAGGGTTTGTTCCCTTTCTTAGACAACGAAATATAAATATCCTTATGATAAAGGTAATCTTTGATCCGCATCTTCCAAAGAATAAAATTTTTCCCATTGAATTTATCAACCTTTGATCTTCCATCATCTGTCATAGCTCCCAATCAAGATAAAACCTTCCTTGTGATTTAACACTTTAGCAAACCTTACTAGGATCTAATACCAATTGATAGGTAATAAGGGATAAAATATTCAGAACAATCCCACACAAAATCGTAATAGTAGAAACTAATATGCATATTAATATCAAATATCTGAAATAAGAGTGCATAAAATAAAAGAACACAACACAAATACAATATTTAACATGGTTAACCCAATTTGGGCTACGTCCACCAAGAATCACTTGCTCAAATTTTGTGCCACCTCTTTCTCTCAATACAATACCCAAATCTATTTGGAGTTATGCTAAAAAAACTCTCCTGAATTCACACTTGAAGTCACACATCTACAATGTTACATATACCCTACCATATGCACAAAAACACATCACTAGCCAACTACTTAAGCATTTTTACGATACCGTGGGTATCAAAACCATGGGCCAAAACCACCCCATAAACCTATGGGTCTAAATACCACCCATATGAGAAGAGTAGATCTTCCGAGGTAATAGGCACATTTTTCAAAAACTATGGATAGTGTACATTACTTTTAGTATACGAGTCTTCAACACTTCCACCCATGAAAATGGCTCCACGACATAACAAATAAAATATACTCTAAGATTTCATTAAGCCTCATATACTTTACATACTCATTCTCGTGAATTCATCCACTTAGTTTTGTAAGTACAAAATACACATTATCAAATTCATGTCAAGCTAGGACAAAGGTTCATGTATATTTACATTGTTACAAGGTCATGATTATCAATTTAGTTGTATGCACTATAGATATCAATTGTTATGCAATAATGATGTGTGGTTTGATCCCTCTTTAGAGTAGTGGTGACATCGGAAGTGCAGAGGGGTGCTCATAACCCAACTCATGTTTATTTTACATGAATCATTCACCATCTAGGGTTTTGAATATTTAATTAGATGCACAATGAACATCACACACTTTTGAAGGTCCAAAATATAAATAGGAGAAAAGTAAGAAACAATGCAAAGACTCGAAATTTTCGGATCTCGAAACTATAGAAGGAAAAGGGTGTACAAAAGTGCCATAATGTGGGTACACTTTGGGCCATACCATACGCTTTGGTACAGGAGTCTCTACATAATATAATTTTAGTGGAGAAGCTCTGTCATATTATTTCCAACCTTTTTCCAATCATCAGTCAACCCAAATCATCATATAGTCAAGAATATCAGCTAAGTTTTCTTCTCCTTCCCATTTCTAGTACTTAGTTGCATTTTCTATCATTACATATCTTTTTCAACGACTATAAATGATATTACTGCAATTATCTTTGAAAACTCATTGATTAGGATAATATACTATTAATTACTACCCCTATAAAGTTTAACCATTTAGTTTAAATTAGTGTCAAACTTTTTAAATCATAAATTCAAGCAACAAATCATATTATAGGTGATCACAAAAATAAATAAACTTGCAAAATGCTAGTGCCTACTAGTCTAAATCGACACAAATTAGGACTATATTCTATGATGCTCTAGGACATTCCATACAATTCCATACCTTCTTAGTTTATAGTCACGGTGCGAGAGATGAAGTATCTCTAGATTATTTCCAACTTTCTCAATCACTTTGAACTCCCAAATCACACCTTTACTTCTTTGAATAATCTAAGTACACTTCTCCTCTTTTGTTTTGAGAATTCATTTTCTATCATTATAGCTTCTAAATTTATTTGGGATCTATATTATATATTATGCACCGATGTTTATTAATTAATCGAATATATAACATATAATACCCTTATGCCTTCAAAGAAAAAATAACCTAATCCACCCCAAAATTGTATTAATTTATTTTAGGCATAAACACATACAAATTGTAACTACCTTTTGTAGACACTAAAATATGATATATTTTCCTTTCATAATGTTCCCTTATTAAGATAAATTCTCACATTTAGATTCCAATTAGCATATCTCCCTATCTCATTAATGACTTCCTCATCTTTATACTATATTCTATCAAAAATTTAGGAAATATTAATTAATCAAAGTAGTAAACTATCCATGTGCATCATGCTACAAATTTCATTTTACATCACACCCCTTCTATTCTCGGACCATAAAAAAATTAGGATGTGAAATCCGGTCCTAATCGACTTATACGAACTTGACATTTGATATTCTCCAACTCTTTTTCAATTTGAATATTTTTATTGTGTTGTTTCATCTTCCTAAGGTTAGCCTTATTGTAATATTTTACCCTTTAAAGGCTATATAAACAAGTAAATATCACTTTATAACTTGTTATGTTTGTTGAACCTATTTTCATTTTAGAGTTTGGTACACCTTCCATGTGTTACACTCGGATATTTTTACGGTGGTCCCGCTCGTCGGTGAGCGGGTCAAGGGGGATCGGGGGATGAAGCCCCCGATGGGGGCTCGAGGACTCGAGGTGAAGCCCCAAGTAAATTTTCATGGGTGGTTTATTAACCCATGGGTAATGGGTAACCGTTATGGGTTATTTTGGGCCCATGGTTTTTGGTATCCATTGTTTTGTAAAGCGCCTCTTTGGCTACCTATTGATGTACTTATAAATAGATGGACATACAATAGGATTGATATGAGTGTGTTTTGTGAAGGTGAATAGTGTGTGAAAATTCGGGAGGGTTTATTGAGTGCAACTCAAACAAGATCCGATTATTGTAATTGTGAAGACTATTGGCTTGTAATAAAATGCGAGCAAGTGTTCTTGGTGGATGTAGCCCACGTTGGGTGAACCACATTAAATATTTTCTTTGTGTTGTGCATTTTTCATTTCTGTAATTCTATTCATACTTCTTATTATTGCGATTCTGAGGAATTATTTCGCATTAGATATTATTAATTCCTAACAATTGGTATCGAGCCTGGTTTACTTTGCTAAAGTGTTGAATTGTAGGGAAAGTTTTTAGCTTGAGTGGGAGCTATGGCAGATGATGGAAGATCTAGGGTTGATAAATTCAACGGGTAGAATTTCAGTCTTTGGAAGATGTAGATGGAAGATTACCTTTATCAGAAGGATCTTTATACTCCATTGTCTGGAGAAGGTGAACAAACCTCGAGCATGACAGATGTAGAATGGGATTTGTTGGATAGGAAGGCACTTGGGACAATCCGGCTATGTCTTGCATCTTGGTATTATTTAATGTTTCAAAGGAAAAGACTACAAAAGATCTAATGGATGCATTAGGGAAGTTATATGAAAAACCCTATGCCTCTAACAAGATATTTTTAATGAAAAAGTTGTTTAATATGAAGATGTCTGAGAATAGTTCAGTAACAGATCATTTAAATGATTTTAATATGGTTGTGAATATGCTAGCTTCAGTTACAATAGAATTTGATGAAGAAGTTAGGGCTTTATTAATTTTGTGCTCTTTACCTGAAAGTTGGAATAGCCTGGTAATGGCGGTAAGCAACTCGGTTCCAGCTAACTCGAAGTTGAAGTTTGAGGATGTTGTAGGGGTGATTCTAAGTGAGGAAATGTGAAGAAAAAGCTTTGGGGAATCTTCTACTTCAGGGAATGCTTTGACGGAAACCATGGAAAATCGAAAGATCGGGAAAGGTCAAAATCCAAGAGCAAGATTGTATGTTGGAATTGTGGAAAGTGGGCACGCAAAGAAGGACTGTTGGGAGCTTCGGAATAAGAAGAAACAACAAGAAGAAAACAAGGAGGCAAATGTGGCATCGGGTAGTGTATGCCGGGATGATTTGATTTCTTTCTTTGCATAATATTATTGAATCTTGGGTTTTAGATTTAGGGGCTTCTTTTCATGCTACTCCACATAGGCATTATTTTGTTGATTATGTTCAAGGGGATTTTGGGCATGTTTTTCTTGGTGATGATGAGCCTTGTAGTATAGTTGGAAAAGGTTCTGTTTAGGTTAAGATGTAGAATGGGAATACATGGATATTGAAGGATGTCAGACATGTGTCTACATTAAGGAGAAATTTGATATCGGCGGGGCAATTGGGAAGTGATGGTTGTACTATGATATTTATAGCTGACTCTTGGAAGGTTACCAAGGGTGCTCTTGTGGTGGTAAGAGGTAAGAAGGTTGGAACCTTGTATTTATCCACTAATAGTACTAATGATTGTAATCTTGTGGCTTCAGATGTAGATACAACATTATGGCACTATAGGCTCAGTCATATGAGCCATAAGGGCATGGACATCATAAAGAAGAATTTTCCGGATATACGAAACATGTTTGGATTTTTGTGAGAACGCATATATGGGAAATGTAGTGAGTAAGGTTTCTCATGGACCTATGAAGAAAGAGAGTAAGTTAGAGCTGGTACATTCGATGTGTGGGGTCACCTCAGGTATCATATCTTAGGGGTTCAAGTTATTATGTTACTTTTATTGATGATGCAACAAGGAAAGTTTGGGTTTATTATATTAGAAAAAAATCTGATGTATTTGATACTTTTGTTAAATGGAAAGCCTTGGTAGAGAATGAAACATGTCTTAAGTTAAAATGTCTCAGGTCAGATAATGGAGGGGAGTATTGCAACAATGAATTTGATGATTATTGTTCTAAGAATGGAATCTGTAGGTAAAAGAGATGGTTCTAGGACCCCATGCAATGAGAATGGGGTGTCGAAAGGATGAACAAAACAATAATGGAACGTGCTAGGAGCATGAGGATACATGCAAGACTACCTCTTTATTTTTGGGTAGAAGCGGTGAGCACAATTGTGTACTTGATAAACAGAGGACCCTCAAGTGCCTTGGATGGAGGCATACCTGAGGAGGCTTGGTATGGTAAGAAAGTTGATTACTCATTTCTTAGAGTCTTTGGATGTGAGGTGTTTGTTCATATGTGACAAGGATGATAGGACCAAACTAGAGGCTAAATCAGAAAAATGTAGTTTTATTGGTTATGGATGGTGATGACTCTGGATTTAAATGTTGGAGTATTAAGGACAAGAAAATCATTTGATCTAGGGATGTGGTCTTTAATGAGAAAGTCATGTATAAGAAATGATTAAGAAATCAAGGAAGAATCCAAGAAAGAATATGCGGTGGTAGAGGATCTTCCCGGATGGGACAAGTGAACCATGAATCAATTTAGGAACCTACTCAACAGAACCCCAAACTCCTACAAAGTGAGGAGGTCTTCTAGGGTAAGAAAAGAACACTCGAACGCTTTTCTCCTTCTCTTTATTATTTATTACTCACCGATAATGGAGAGCCGAGAGATTTGATGAAGCAATACGGGTAGATGCTAGAAGAAATGGGAGCAAGCCATGGATGAGGAGCATAAGTCTCTCATGGAGAACCAAACTTGGGATTTGGTGAAGCTAGGAAGGGAAAAGAGCATTGCGAGAACAAGTGGGTGTACAAAGTTAAAGATGAAGAAGGAGGAAAGAAAAGATATAAGGCTTGTTGGTGGTCAAGGGGTTTACATAGAAACAAGGTATAGATTTTGATGAAATTTTTTCTTCTTGTAGTAAAAATGAATTCTATCAGAACTGTTCTTGGAATAGTGGCAAAAGAAAAGACTTGCACTTAGAACAGTTAGATGTAAAGACTGCATTTCTCCATGGTGATTTGGAGGAGGAGCTATATATATGCAGCAGCAACCATAAGGATATGAAGTCAAAGGTAAAGAGGAGATGGTGTGAAAACTAAAGAAGAGCTTGTATGGCTTGAAACAAGCTCCACGTCAATGGTATAAGAAGTTTGATAGCTTCATGATGGAGCAAGGTTATATTAGATGTCATTCTGACCATTGCGTGTATATAAAGAAATTTGAGGATGGAAGTTATATTATCATGTGTTTGTATGTTGATGACATGTTGGTTGTAGGTAAAAACATGCAGGAAATAAAATTACTCAAGAAACAACTAAGTGAATCCTTTGATATGAAGGATTTGGGGGTAGCCAGAAAAATCCTTGGTATGAGGATAACTCGGGATAGGAAGGAACGAAAGCTAACTTTATCTTAGGAAGAGTACATTAAGAAGGTATTGGATAGGTTTAACATGCAGGATGCTAAACTGGTTGGGACTCCTTTGGCAGGCCATTTTAAGTTATCAAAGGAGCAGTGTCCCAAGACAGAGCAGGAAAGAAACCAGATGTCCAAGGTACCTTACTCATCAACGGTTGGTAGTTTGATGTATGCTATGGTGTGCACTAGGCTTGATATTGCCCATGTAGTGGGAGTTGTGAGTAGATTTATGAGTGATCCAGGTAAAGAGCATTGACAAGCAGTAAAGTGGATCCTTCGGTATTTGAGAGGGACCATGGGGATAGTTTTGTGCTACAGTGGATCAAACACCACTTTACGTGGTTATGTAGATTTAGACATGGCTGGAGATGTAGACAATGAAGGAGCACGACAGGTTATATTTATAGTGTAGGTGGGACAACGGTGAGCTCGATTTCACAACTACGAAGTGAAGGCTTTGTCAACCACGGGAAGTGAGTATGTTGCTGCCACGAGAGGCAAGAAAAGAGATGATTTGGTTACAACAATTTCTTGAGGAGTTAGGGCATAAGCGGGAGGAATGCAAGCTACATAGTGATAGTCGAGTGTTATACACCTAGCTAAGAACTCTACTTTCCACTCCAGGATGAAGCATATACAGTTGAGATATCACTTCATTAGGACAACTTTGGAGGAAGATAAGTTGAAGTTGGAGAAGATTCATACCAGTCAGAATCCTGCAGACATGATGACCAAGGTGGTCACAAGGGATAAACTAAAGCTATGTTCAGCTTTGGTTGGCCTTTGTGGATGATAGTGAAGGGTTGAGAAGCTTGCTCAGTGGAAATCAGTCTCCAAGTGGGAGATTGTTATGTTTGTGGAGCCTGTTTTCATGTTAGAGTTTGGTACACCTTCCATGTGTTACACTCGGATATTTTTACGGTGGTCCCGCTCGCAGTGAGCGGGTCAAGGGGGGGGGGTGAAGCCCCCGACGAGGGCTCGAGGGTGAATCCCAAGCAAATTTTCATGGGTGGTTTATTAACCCATGGGTAATGGGTAACCGTTATGGGCTATTTTGGGCCCATGGTTTTTCGGTACCCATTGTTTTGTAAAACCGCCTCTTTGGCTACCTATTGATGTACTTATAAATAGATGGACATACAATAGGATTGATATGAGTGTGTTTTGTGAAGGTGAATAGTGTGTGTGAATTTGGGAGGGTTTGTTGAGCGTAGCTCCAAACAAGATCTGATTATTGTAATTGTGAAGACTATTGGCTTGTAATAAAATATGAGCAAGTGTTCTTGGTGGATGTAGCCCACATTGGGTGAACCACGTTAAATATTGTCTTCGTGTTGTGCATTTTTCATTTATTTAATTCTATTCATACTTCTTATTATTGCGATTCTGAGGAATTATTCCACATTAGATATTATTAATTCCTAACATAACTCACCTAACACTCTTACAATCTACTATTGCAAATATCATTCCAAGAGCACTCATGGCTCTCTAGAATCTTCCCAAATTAGTTACACATCAATTAGAACATCCCCTAGTATAGGTATTAGGAACTCAACTAGTTCAAAGGGTCTAGGTTCCTTCATTTCCAAGTATGTAAAGGTCCTAAATCCATTTATTATCAAGAAAATAGTCAATCCATGCATTGTCAAAAGGTGTTAAGGAAAAAGGGTTAGGTCACACAAATGAAGCACACCACATCACACTACTACCATTTTGGATAACTCATATACTATACAACCAACCCATTATATTTTTATCAAGTGACATGAGGGAACCTATAGGGGTTTTCTTAAATTACATTCACACTTACACAAGCACCTAGGATAACTACAAGAGGTTGGATCCCACACGAGAGCATGTGGTACAACAATTAGACTTGTTAAGATGGGTCTAATGCCAAGGATAGTACATTCTCACCACATACATGATTTCTGATTTTCCTTTAATAGTACTTTGATGAAGGGTATTGAAGGTTTATAGGGTTTGCATTTTGTTGTGGGTGATTATAGGTCATCCGATGTTGTGTAAACATGAGAAACATACAAAAAGGGCATTTATTGGAAAGTGTGTTACATAAAAAGCTGCAAATCCTAAATTTCAAAGGGTATAATATTGTACAAATTCAAGACCCTATAACTCTAGGTCAAGACCGTATAAATTTCCTACATCCTTACACCATATCACTTTCTAGTTCCAAAGATTGATATAAGAGAATTTCTAGTTTCTTATCTATATTTTCCACTTTTTGCAAATATGGGTCTTCTTTATTTTATCCTGTGCATCTAAGTCTTAATCTCCTCTTGCATATTTGAGATACAATTTATCATTTATCTATTGTTGCAATTATTAATGCATTATTTTAAAAATGAATGGTTAATTGTAAATTGATTAGATCGAGAATAATCTCATGTTATAAAACATTACATCCTATTTATTTATGTGCACTTCTCATAACATTAATTTAAGTAGGGTGTAAAAATTTGGTTATTTTGAAATTTGAATCAAATATATTGTTAAGATGGGTCTAATGCCAAGGATAGTACATTCTCACCACATACATGATGTCTCGATTTTTCTTTTATAGTACTTTGATGAAGGGTATTGAAGGTTTATAGGGTTTCCATTTTCTTTGCAGTGATTATAGGTCATCCTGAGGTTGTGTAAACATGAGAAAGATACAAAAAGGGAATTTTTTGGAAAGTGTATCACATAAAAATCTACAAAGCCTAAATTTCAAAGGGTATAATATTGTACATTTCCATTCAAGACCCTGTAACTCTAGGTAAAGACCATATAAATTTCCTACGAGTCTTACACCATATCACTTTCTAGTTCCATAATTGATATAAGATAATTTCTAGTTTCTTATCTATATTTTCCACTTGTTTGAAAATTATGGATCTTATTTATTTTATCTTGTACATACAAGTGTTAATCTCCTCTTACATATTTGAGATATCATTTATCATTTATCTATCGTTGCAATTATTAATGCATTATTTTAAAAATGAATGGTTAATTGTAAATTGATTAGATCATAATAATATCATGTTATAAAACATTACATATTATTTATTTATGTGCACTTCTCATAAAATTAATTTAAGTAGGGTGTAAACATTTGGTTATTTTGAAATTTGAATCAAATATATTGCTCAAACCCTAGTGGTCCTAGGGTTTTCTCTTATTGGTTTTGGTGTGTTCTAATTCAAAGTATCATGGATCATTATCAATATTTTCATCTCTATCCCAAGTCAAATGGTTCCTTCCTTAGCTCTATTCAAAGCTACTATCCCTATAACTAGCTACACACTTCTTCATGTGAGGACCGAGAACCACATCTTACTTCTCCTTACATTGACACATACTCGACACTTTACATCTTTCACTCTCGTAAGTGTAAATATACTATTGATTGTATTTTTTTCTCATATTTTCTTCATTGTTTTCACTAATCATATACAAGGTAACAAGTCTCATAACATATTTGATAATCAAGCTCTATTTGATGAAAAGACACAAAATTTTACATATTTTTTGAAATAACATCACGATAATATTGCTATTATTATCTATACTATTAGGGGAGCAACTAAATAATGTTTTTATCTTCCACATCTGATCCCAATCTTCAATGATCTAGTGTGTATACCTCTACTATTCCTACATCTATGATACCTATTTTATTAGAGGCACTTAATCCTCCACTTTAAAATGTTGTTATTTCTATTCCTATGACCACTACTATTCAAACATCTCTTATCTATACTCATAGTGTTGTTATTTTTCTTCTAGCACATAGGATCTTGAATCCCTTTTTAATAACTTGCAAGATTAAAATATACAATTACAGCATGAAATATTTACTTCTTCTCATTCTATAGATTCTACTTAGTTGCTTAATAGTCTGCTTGTACCCAAAGTGGATTCCTACCATTTCCTATCAGTTTTTTACTCCTAACTTTATATTTATAATGTAAAGGGTGATCTTGAAGAACACATTTATACATTTCATGTGGATTTCTTATATTATTCTCTAAATGATATGTTAGTTACCAATATCTTCCTTGGACTATCAAATATTTTACCTTATAATGGTTTTGTGATATAGCTATACATTATGTTCATAATTTCACTCATTTAGGTAATCAATTTCTTAAATAGTTATCTATCAACATTAAATAAAATTTCCTACACTCAAATGGATAAATGTGACAAGGTTTCAATGATACAATTAGTGATTTTGTTCCATGTTGTAATACCACACTTACTAAGATGAACAATACACTTGTATATAGTGAATTACGCTTTTTACACAAAGTATTCTTTTCCTTTACAAGAATTGGTTATCTTTAACAAGTTCAACTCAATTGACCATCTATGTCATAATATAAAAGAAGGTGAATCTAATCTCCTAAACATGAATAAAATTAATTATATTTCTAATCATCCTAACATTTCTAATCACAAGTTTCAAGGTAAAATTAATTTTAAGAACAAACATAATGATAAAAATCTGAATTTAATTGTAATTTTTTGGTGACAATCCACGCATTTAATTTGTACCTCATAAAAAAATCTTAAACAATTACTTGAGTTCAATGTTATATCTCGACTCCATTAATTGAGGTTAATACAATCGCACCTTATGGGAAGAGTTATGATATCGATGCCCATTTTGATACCATCGATGCATTAGTGATTCCAATAACTAATCCATTAAGATTCATCATGTTATACAACATCCTTTTGATACTAGTACATTTTAATGAGAAGCTCCCATTAAATCTAATCCTAAAAATGATAATGTATAGTTTAGAATATTTAGTATTACACTTCCTAAACATAATATTTCTAAATCTACTTCATAGGTGCACAATTCCTATCGCATTGAACTGAATCCACCTTCTAATGATCACCCATTAGATGCTATGAATGGTACTTTTATTACTATGCATTATCCACCATTTATTACTTTTTATGGAACTGATATGACACACTGTTGTGTTTCTAATACACTTTATATTAATGCTTTTGTTGATCAACATACTATAAATAATGTCTTGATTGATAATACCACTCCACATAATATGTGCACTCTTAAGTTACTATGTTCTCTCGGATATATTAAGAAGCAAATCATACTTGATCCTAAGACACACATAGGGAATATTTTTCTCCTTTTCATATTCGATTCTGCTACCTTTGACACTCTATTCTTAGTGGTGTATTTTCTTATCTTATGTGACATGAATTTAGGTTTCTCTTGGATTTTTACTTGTGTAGTTTTCCCTTCATTACTACAACAAGGTGTTAAGTTACTTTATAATAAACAAGTTGTTATAATTAGGGGTATACCATTTTAGGAATGTATGTCTTAGAATATTCACCCAATACATATAATTAATGCTCCTCATCCTAGTACACATATATCTAGGACTTATGATTCTTATGATACATCTAGTAGGAAACTCCCTTATAGTGCATCTTTGCATAGTTGTCCTAGTTCAAAAGATACACCTAGTAGGTCACACCCTCCTCAAACTTCCGCTCGGTCATCTAGGTCACATACCACTTCTTGTAGGACACTTTCTCCTTAAGCTTCACCAAGGTCACATTATTCATATACTCCTCATCATGGGTCTTCCCATCTTGGTTCTTATAAAATCCATGTTATTATTTCTACACATAATATACACGAGCATTATTCATTTCTATTGATAATTATGGAGTTTATGTCTTATTTAACCTTTGAATGCAATGTGTCTCTTTATGAGAATCTTATTTGGTAAGTGTTTTGATTCCTCCTTTTCTATTACATAGATATTTTAAAAAATAGTTTAAAAACATTTAAATAATCACATGATACAAATAAATTCACATATTTGCAAAATTTGAAAATCAAGACATATTTATTATTTGATTGGTTAGCTTGCTACTTTATACATGTTTTTTTGTCACATGGGTCGATGGATAACATATATTTACTATATAGCCTCTATACACATGCATTCACAATGTATATATTGAGTGTGATACATGACACAAACAGGATGACACAATGACAAATGCTAACTTGGTTCCTTCCAATTGACACTATACATGTGTTTTTATTTGATTACAACTACTTTATAGTTCCTTATCACACATGATTATATACACAATGTTTATTATTTATTTTGAGATAACAATACTAACTTGTTTCTTGTATAATGTTAACTTATCTTTTAATCTATACTTTACCTCTCACTATTTTCTATACTTATTTGATACATTATTGCCACTACTTGCTTATATAGATTACTTCCTATTTTTTTCTGCATTGTTTGAACTTTTTTCTTATGGTTGAATATTTTTCTTGATTAAAATTCTATTATTTCTTACTATACATGGTCTAAGTTCCTTGATTTTCTAGTGACACGGTGGGTGTCCCATGATTGTGGATACATACCTATATTGCATGTATGAAATTTTTCTTTGAATTTAGATTATATTGCCTTCTATTTTTATTATCTTGTGACATCGTGGGTGTACCATATTTGTGTCTCTAGCCTCTCGTGTGACTATGTTTCTATGTTATTGATTACTTATTTGTACATTGTTGTCTTTATACACATATATTATCACTACTCTAGCTTATGATATGCTTGACTCTTACTACTTTGATGTTTCTATTTCTATACCATTACTACTTTTTTAATGAAAATTTTTTTGTTACTACACTTTCATACTATTAGTACTATGGATTATGACATGATTGAAACTTTCTACAATGTTGTTATCAATTTTATACACATGTATTATTATTTTTTATGTATTTCATGTTATTTTATATATGTGCCATGGTTTCCACAATGTGAATCCACTTTCATAGGTAAAGGTTCCAATTGGTGGACACTATCCCAAACTTATATGTGATCCTACATAGATAATCAAACTTATCACATATGGGTACATATCTATTATTTTGAGTTGTGCACTAAAATTATTTATTCCATGCACCTTAAAGTGGGGGACTTTAAGAGGATATAGTCTACATAGACATATGTTGTTCCTAGAATTTTCACCCCTATTGTGTTGACATCAATCCTATCTAAGAAAAGGGGAGGATTTTCTTATGAATGGTGATAAACTAGGTGATATGTCATTTTGTATCTAGGGATGGGTCTATCACTTCATTTGGGATCAAACCTAGGGATGATTGAGGGGAACATACAAAGGAGATGGCCTTTTCCTGCTACTTTTGGTCCTGCCTTGAACCAAGGTGAGAAAACCCATGGTGTATCCTGAAATGCGAGAGGGGGATGGGATTTTTGTTCCCTCAATTTCTTCTCAAATGATGGATTGATGCGGGACAAACATGGCCAAAGACGAAATATTTCACTCTCACAAGTTGTCACATAAAGTATTGTGTATGTTGATCACACTAGAAGCAGGTTACTAAAGACAATTAAGTTCAATTGCTCTTGCATTCTCTTAGTAATGGAATTAAGGTTAAACACACCTTCAATGATGTTAGGAGAAATTAGGAAGTAAGATATAATAAATAGATTTTTTTAAATGTGGGGATGGGGTCAATTATGGAAATTATGACTTCATAGAGGGAGAATCATAGGTAGAGAAGTTCATTATGACAAAACATTTAACACTATATGTATCTTGGGATCATGGGAAGTGCACAAAACTAGATCAATCAGTGAAAAACATCAACTAAAAGCTATTTGCATTCATTTAAGCTCAATAGATGCAAATGATTCAATACAATCTCTAAAATTCCTAACACAAGATCTTGTGCAAGCATTCTAACAAATTATTTACTACTTCATCCTTGACATGCCCGAGATATACTCATAGGCTTACAAAATCTATCAAGCACAAAATGTTTATGACAAGAATTTTACAATTCAATCCAATATTGTAAAGGGAAATCTCATAACACAATATAAAAATTAATAACCAATACATAAACATCAAGGATGGATTTAGTGTATGACAAATAGAAACAATAAACACAAGACTACAACAGAATAATATCACTCATTAATGGAAAATTTAAAACACAGAACCTAGAAGATAGAATTTAAAACTCAAAGCGGACATACTTTATTCAATTCTTGAATTTATTAACAAGGGAACATAAAATGAATGCTCTCAAAGCCTATCAATGGTTGTACACTTGTAACCAACTTGACATAGAAGTTTGGGAAACTAAGATCAATATGCATTTCACAATGGAAACATACAATATTCACAATTACATCTCTAACATTTTCATAATTTGAAAGACTAAGCCCCTTTGATCTGAATACCAAAATTAACTCCCTTAATTATGAGGACAAGCCTCATATTTATACAATTTTATGTCTTCTTACAACCTGATTTCCCCAAAAAAACTTCAATGAACCATTCCAGAAAGACGTAAAAAATGAGCTCCATTTCTAGAAAATATCTTGTAATGGCGAAGATACCTTTTATTTCTTAATCTGATTCTACTTCTAGATGTTGACATGGATATATGCAGAATTTTTACTTTTATTGTTTAATCCCTTTTTGTCTTATTCATGTTGTCACCATCCTTCATGCACCCCGTCACAAACCATCTATTCCCTCATGCCATTATTTTTTAACTGATTTGACACCTGCCCTTTTTGGGAATATGCTTTGGGAAACAGATAATAATTTACACTCCCTCATGTTTGATGCTTGTTTTGTGTGAATTTCCGCTTCAAACCAAAAATCACCTTTTGGAAGATATCGATCTACTCTAGACCCGTGTGAGTTTTTAGAATTGATTTCACATTCAATTTTGAAATGATACCTTACATAATTACTCCTAAATTTCATCCTTTTATAAACTCCCATTGTTCTCTCATAAGATCATATCTCCCTTCAAACATTTTGAGTGAAAAGAGATTTTTTTCCATTCCTCTTAAGCCATGGTGGATGTAGAGCTAGGAACCAATTTGAAAGAACTTTCTTTAGATACTTGGTGCTCAATCTTCAAGACCATCCTAGCCTAGACGAGGCCTTTGTGAGGATGCTCTTCAAGATTGAGAATCAAGTGGAGACTAGTGGGCCATTAACACATCACGCAGTTTGGGTAGTACTAATAAGAAGGCTCATCAAGATGACTCCCTTCTATTTTGTATTTTAGGTTATGTATTATCATTTGTTTCGTGTAGAGGACAAAAATTTCTTGAATTGCTGAAGTAGTTTTGGCACCAATTTCAGCCCACCATTAACAAAAACATCATTGATATATCTCCTTTATTCTTTAATGAATAATTGGTGGAGAAAGAAATTCCACCACTTCCTATGAAGGGTTTTTGATGATCTAGAGAGGATATATCATTGATTTCCTACAAAATCGCTGTAATGGAGCAAATACTTTCTCATATTGAAAAATCACCTTCAAAATTTTCTTCTAAGAATACCCCTAAAGTGTCGCTACTATATGAGAAGATGCAAATGGGGCACACCTAATACAACTTGTACAAGTCATACCATCCCTGTGGATGAACCTGAATCTACTCTGCGGCACTAAGCGATATTCACGGGTCTTCCTCATTTTCAAAAGCTACTACTCGATCGGGGTACCAAGTCCTACCTTAAATGTGGGTCTAACCTCCTTGAATGGGTATCCTCCTACATGAGGAAATGTGAATTAATCAAAATATTTGAGGGTCCCAAAACAAATATTTCAAATCTCATGGAGCTAAGCATGTGTCACAACCTTACGGGGGGACATTTGTATATTCATGGTTCTCAAGACCGCAAAGAATTGGAGTTCAGGAAGAAGAGGTTGTTGAATAAGATTCCTCCTTTTGCAGAGGAATGTGTAACCATTAATTAATATTGTACCTCTTTTGCAAGATCTTTTCTTTTTGTATATGCATATTATCAGCTATGTGAATTTCAAGGGTGGGGGCCTATAGAATCCCCATTTTGTTCGTATTACACAATATGATTATTTTTCTTGAATTTTTAGTTCAAAATTACTTTTCATAATCTTGAATTTATCCATATATAGCATAGTAATCATCTCTAAATTCATATTGCATGATTTGAATATACGTGTGGTAAAGATGTTTCTTTTCTAAGTATCCCATGGCTATTTTGCAACCCGTGGAGTATTAACCTTTGTGATAAAGCTGTCACATGGATTTAATTTTTACTTCCCATTTACCTGTGGACTTTCAATTGTTTCACGATATTTTGTGGCCCTTTGGCGAGTTTGGAGTGTCCGCGATTATTTTTAGAATCTGTGGAGTATTGAATCCTTTATCAAACCCCTTGGACATTATTCTAGTGTGTCGTGAATTATGTTATATGGCTTCCTTTCCTTATCTCGTGTGATTAGTGATCCATGACATCCCTTCTTACTTTTATCTCATGTTGCAACCAACAGAACATTGACTTCTCCATTCCGTGGAATATCAAGTTAATGTATTATGGATTCATTAGAGTTCAATATTTATGCCCATCCTCTAATTTTTAAAACTTATTCGGGGAAGGGATGATCATGGAGATTAAAAAGACTATTAGTGACAAGGTCACAAATGCAAGTTTGGGTCTTTAAATAGTATGAATCACTCTGTGGAAAACTTAACTAGGGAGGGCTCAAAATGAGCACCCACATCGGCTCTAGCTTGGTGATGGGCACCCCTATGGGTGATACAAGAAAGAACATAGACCAAGCCGAAGATGCCTAACCCATTGGGTAAGGAGTTAAAGGGACCAAATACATAATAATTTTATGAAAAAGAGACAATACATCCAAACTAGAATATTGCCATGTTTTGAAACACGGTCACCTTTGTACACCAAAACACAAAAATGGAAAAACAACACAAACAAAACACACAAGGAAACTATCCACTATATAATGTTTATACCTGATACCTTGGCTTAATCCAAGAAATGTTTGAGGTGCCTGCCATTAATAGGAAACTCTAGCAAGTGTCCTTCTAAATCCTTCAGAAATAAAGTATGTTCCCAATTATGATATCAATAGAATATGGCCCCATCTAGAGAGCATCAAATTTCCCATGTTTACCTTTATCTTCTTGTCTATTGTCCCATAACAAGACTGAGTATCCAACACTGAAAGTTTTTGAGTGACCTTCTTATCAAATATATTCTTGATTTTTCTCCAAAATTGATTATTTTTGCGGGACTCTCTTTTAACTTCATCTAATTCTGTGATTTGACTTATCCTTTCCTCATATGGACTCACTTCTCCTCCATCTTCAAATTGTTACATAAACTGGTATGAGGAGAGTTACAAGTATAGGGGTAGAAGGTCTTGAACTCTATAAACCATCTTGAAATGGATTTTTCTGTAGACCACTTAGTGGTAATTTTGTCTGCCCATAACGTAAATTTGAGTTATTTACCCCATTTTTCTTGTTATCCTACAATTTCCTTTTAAGGATTTTAAGCTAATTATTGTTACTTGATTCTACATGGCCATTTACCTGAGGGTTATAATTTGAGGTGTAGTTCAAACTTATACCATATTTTTCAAACATATCTTCCAATGGTTTATCTCTAAAGCTCATGACATTGTCAATAACTATTTTGGTAGGAACACCAAATCTATAAATTATGTTGTTCATGATAAAATCCATGACTATCTAATGGGTTGCTCGTCTAGTGGGAATAGCTTCAACCCACTTGGTAAAGTAGTCAGTGGCCACCAATATCCACCTATGACTAGCACTTGAAGGATATGAGATTTCACCAATAAATTCCAAGCCCCATTATTTAAATGGAGCTTCAATTGACATGTTATAAAGGTAGGGCTCCAGAGGCTTTAAGTTTTCTAGAAAATCGTTGACAACTTTAACATCTTCTAACCAGTAAATCCACATCCTTAAACAATGAAGGCCACTAATATCCTACCCTTAAAATCTTGTGAGCAGACACTCTTCCAGAAAAATGGCCTACGTACACTCCCCCATGAAATTCTGTAATTATTTTGGGGGCCTCCTCTTCAAAGTGATACATCTAATTAATACCCCTTCTGGATTCTTTCAAGCTAATCCATGATCAATCAATATATACTTCTGAGAAACAAACTGAAGTTTCTTTCTTTATTTCTTATCTAAGTGCACATGACAATTCATGTTTATCAAGTAATATATTATATTCTTGTACCAGACTGAATTACTTACATTTTCATGAGGATGCGGCCCACCCTATTCAACATTTTGGATTTATGCCTCTTATAAATTGATTTCTTCCATCAATCTTGCTAGGCCGAACCCTCAAACCAACTTGGTTTTCTAGATCTCCATGTCATATTACTGCAATTTATTGACCCAATAACATCTTCTACTCGATATCTCCATTTACCATAGTATGGGTAACATAAGCTACAACTTTGGAGCTTATAATATAGGGCCTAAAGATCTTAGTGGCTTTTACTAAAGCAAAAGCTTGCTTTTCCATGATGGAATATTTCAGTTCAGCTCCCTACAGGGATTTTCTAAAGAAAGAAATGGGCTTTTCATGCCCCTCTTCATTTTTCTACAATAACACAGAAGCAATTATATAGCCCCTTCTTCCCACTTAATGACCTAGTCCTTTTTAGCATACTAGTAATAGGAATGGTAATCTCAACGAAGTTGGAGATGAATCTCCTTACAAATTTTATCTACCCAAAGAAAGATTGAATTCCCTTCTTAGATATAGGAATGGGAACCTTACCAATTGCTTCTACCCTTTCAAGATCTATCATGACCCCTTCTTGTGACACTATGTGCCCCAACAACTTTGCCTTTTGTACTCCAAAGTGACATTTCTTGGGATTTAATGAAATCCCATACTCTTTGCATCTGAGAAACATCTTTTCTAGGTGCCCCAAGTGGTCACCTCTCTTTTTGGAAAAAATAGTTATATCATCTTGATATACTGCAGAAAAAATCATTTATAAGGCCAAAAAAAGACACATCCATGGATCTTTGAAAATTTGCTCCAACATTTATCAGTCCAAAAGACATCTTAGCATAGACATATTTTCCCCAAGGGGTAGTAAAAGTAGTCTTGAATTGTTTTGATTGCTTCACCACTACTTGGTTATATCCAGAAAAACCATCTAATGTAGATAAAAATCTGACCTTGTCACCTTTTACAACATGTTGTCCATATTAGGAAATGGGTAATTATCCTTAATTGATGCCTTGTTCATATTTCTAAAATCCACATAAATTCTTATGTCCCCATGATTTTTCCTAACTGGTACTAAATTAGCCACCCAAGAAGAGTATTTAGTGGGCTAAATTATCCCACCATCGCATAGCTTATTCAATTCTTCCTCCAATTTGGTTATAAGGAGGGGATTGATTGGCCTTTGCTTCTATCCGAAGGGCTTGGAGTAATGTTGTAAGAGTATCTCATGCTGAAAAAAGTCCTCTCTATAAGCTTTCAATTTTGAATAAGACCATGCCAGGAAATCTTGGTATTTCTTTAACAACTTGGTGTAAGCCTACTTTTCTTCTTTATTCATACTACTTCCTAACCAAACTTTTCTTGGGTTTGAGAAGTTCCCAAGTTGCATTCTTCAACATATCTAGATGTATAAATAGATTTTCTTAGAATTCAGTTTGTACTATCAAAGTTTGATTCCAAGATGACTAGTCCTCTAGGAATGAAATTTGTCTTTAGCTGGATTATATATTTTCCAAAGAGAGTCTCCTTTCCTTCACACATTTCCACCATGGGTTCAAGATCAATGAGCTGATTATTGAACTCACCTTTGCAAGTTATAAACCTCTGAATATGAGCATCATCCTCAAAACCTGCTAATGTTGAATGTTGTTTGAAGGTCTGACTAACACTTCTACTTTATAGTGGAAGTAGGGGGACACAACTTCATTTTTATAGTGGGATGCCATAACAGCCACCTTGTTATGTTATCTTCGTGAGATCTCTCATGATAAAGAATCAAAAAGTTTGATGGAATCCCAAACTACATGTTTATATTTCTTTAATCTCTTGTTCTTTGTGGCATACAACTATCTAAATTTCTTTACAATCATCTCTGAATCTCCTTTGAAAATGATTTCCTTTATCCCATGCTTCCATGAAATTTTTAAGGCAAGGAGTAGTTCCTCATATTCAACAATGTTATTAGTGAATTAAATTTCAAATTAAAGGAAAAGTTAGAAAAACCTGATTTTGAGACGTGAGAACCTTTCCACTCAATTTCTAATTTTAGAATATGCCCCATCAAACATCATATTCCAAGAGGCATTGACATCTTCTAGGGGTGTGCTAGAAACCATTCCATGTTCCTTAAAAGATGCAAATCCTATGAAATTTCCCAGATCAGTGTCAACGAATAGTACCTCATAAGAAGTATTCATAGGATCTTCAATAAGATGAAGAATTTTCTTTTCTTCATGTAACTTAACTAGCTTTCCTTCCAATGGTATAGAGGCATATGCAAAATCTATCTAAACACTACCTTCCACATAGTAGCAACCCACTTTCTTGATAGCAACATGCCCCACTTTGTAGGGAAATCCACTATAACTATGTTCATGGTCAAATATTTTCAGGGGGTAGGTGGCAAGTTGTACCACCTGTAGGCACCTAAATTCCACTTTTGCAATATTATTGGTAAAAGCACATAAATCACTCTCATTCTTACCATTTCCATTATAATTAGTGATTTATGCTAACTAACTAATGTTTATTATCATTTTGGTCAATTAACGGTGATTTGTTGATTATCTATCTTCTTTTGCATTCAAGATGCCACTTTATGAAAAACCGTAAGTCAAAATCCTCTTCCAAACAGACAATTAGTGATTATTAGCCAATTAAGCCTATTTTGCCCTTATTTTGGTCAATATACCCTATTATTGGCTCAAACCCCTCTTCTAACCACTCAAAATCACCCCATTTCCCTCCACAACATCTCAACAAGCTTCAAAATCTTATCCTAGCCTCATAATTGACCCTAAGTGGTTGATTAAGGCTCCTCACATCTTAATCACTTGTTAATTCACTAATTATGATTAGAAAATCCTTAATCATGATTATCAATCCTTAATCTAATTTGTGCTTTTAGTCCCACATGCACCAAGATGAAATTTTTCCCAAATGGAAAACTATAAAAAGGACTCACCACATACCTTTAAACTTTACACCATGCTTTGAATTGCATGTCATATAAGAAATATGATTAATAGCCAAGGTCAATCCTTGCCTCAAGTATTCAATGGGGTTAGTACATGGGTATCCAATCTGATCTTGTAATCATTGTTTGAGAGACCATCTCACCTTTCTTGGAGTATCAAAAACCCCTAATTTGATTACTCCTAGATCTATTTAGGTCTATGTTAGTTAGCAATTGAATATTCTAGTAGGCATACTTTAGCTAAGATTGATTGATATATCATTTTTAGTTCCTTCAATAATTTCATTCAGCTTTAATCATTGATGTAACTATTGTTAGATTCAATAAGAATTTTCTCAATTAGACTATGTGGTGGTAGTCTTGTTAGTTTAGCTTTTCTTGGAACTTTTAGTAGTCTTCATTTAGCACGCCGGTGGGACCATACCCCATTGCATTCATTTTTAATATTTTTAACATAGTTTCAAAGTTTTCAATTTCAAGCTTTCTAGATTAGTTTCAAGTTTTCTAGATTAGTTTCAAGTTTTCTAGTATAGTTTCAATCTTTCTAGGTTACTTTCAAGATTTTTAGATTAATTTCTCAAGATTTTAGACTACTTTCAAGTTTTTAGAGTAATTTTCAAAGTTTGTTAGATCAATTTTCATTTTGATAGTTTTTTAAAACTAGATTAGTAGTAGATATTGCATTTTGATGTTCTTTGTAGGATATAAGGAGGAGAAGTGTTGTCAAAATTCCCTCAAAATACCAAATCTTTGATATTTTTCATATTTTTCTTGTCAAAATTTGTATTTTGACCACCTATAGGAAGGTTCATGCCTATGCTCAAAGGGGTGTGCCCACACTTCAAAGGTTGTCCATGTGCTCTACTGGACAAGCCTATGCTCTATGGGATGCACTTACGCCTTCTTGGACATGCTTGTACATCACTAGATTTTTACCTTTGTGTGTGACTTGCACCTTGGTGCTTCAAAGTGTGCGCCCATGCCTCTCTGGCCATGCATGTGCATAATCAGTATGTGCACATGTGCATAACTATATGTTATGTTACTTCAAGGATGTGCCCATGCTCTATAAGACATGTTGATGTACTATTAGGTGCATTGGTGAACTCAGTGTAAAATTTTCTCAAAGTTTAAAATTTCAACTTCTAGTTTTTAGTGTTTCTATCATTTTTTAGAGGTTTTTAGTTATTATTGTCAATTTTCTGATTTTAGAGCAATATTTCTAACAAAAATTAGCTTAGGGTTTGATAAGTGATTTTTGTTAAAATTGGATTAGGGTTTGATGAGTGATTTTGTTTTCATGCTTTATATGAGTTTGGAATAGGTTTGTGTATGCTCTTCTCTTACACTTTGTGTGATCTTGAGAATCAAAAGCACCTCTAAACCTTTTTTGCTAATTTAGAGTAAGTAGGAAAAATCATCATTCATTGTTATGCTTAAGGGAATAAACTTTCATTTTGGCATGTATATGATCTTTTAGTTTAAGAGCTTTTCATTTGATAAATAACCAAGGCTAAAGTTTGTGTATGCTCTTCCCTTGCACCTAGTGTGATCTTGGGAACCAAAAGCAACTTTAGTATTTCATTAAAAATCACTTGGATTAATTGGGAATAAATCTAGATTTACAAAGCATTATGGTAGTTAATTGATTTACAAGCTTTTTCATTTCTATCTAGTTGGGTTACTTGTTGTGTATGCTCTTCTCTTGCACCTAGTGTGATCTTGAGAACCAAAAGCAACATTTAATCCTCTTTCTATGATATTGTAGATCTTTTTGAACTACTAACCATTTGTGTGAAGGACCTAACGCTAGCCAAAGAAAGGATAACTCTCTTCAAACCAAATTCTAAAATACATGTGTCATGTACATTGTCAAATAGTGGTCTAAACCAAATTACTTAATCCAAAGATAAGAAAATACACCACTTTGCAAAACATTGTATGTGCAGGTTTCGTTAAGAGATAAAGCTCATCCACTTAACTATGAGAAACTTCCTTTGCATTAAGCCTTAAGATAACAAGAGGCATGCTCATATGAACCCCAAAGTAGTGTTATCCAATTTTTCCACCTCGGGAAAAATTGAAAAATAGGTGGCATGTTGTGCGCTAATACTAGAAAGGCCTTTATTAGACTTTTGGGTCATGAGACTAGGAAATTATCAATGGCATACCCACTTTTTGTCAACACGGAAACAAATTTAAGTTTGATAAATCATTTTAAGAAGGTATATTATACTTCCATGATCTTTTGGTTTCAAGAAAAGGTCCAATAAATTAAAATTTATGATAAGATTTACTTTATGAATGGTCTAAATGGCATTGAGCTTTGGGATGGCTCACCAAGAAACTCAACACGCTGCTTGGTGACCTAACATATAGTAAAAGGGATTGATCTCGGTTATGGCAGAATCGTGTAAGTTAAGAAGAATAGAAAGCGAGTTGAGGCTAGTCACGGTGAGTTAGAAATCATGAGAGCTCGATTGATGGGAGATCACCATCCTAACTCAAGGTTGAATACGAAGGAGATCTCAATGAGATTTAAGCTCGCTCGATCTAGTTAAGACCATGCCGATTCATTTGTGAGAAGATGAGTTAAGACAAAGTTAGGAATAGCTCGGTGAAGGATCTCGGAGCTCATGTGAATATGAGGAGGTGAGGAAACTCACCGAGTTGCTCATGGGGTCTAGTTTCATCACACGCAAAGCCGAGTTGAGTAGAAGAGCTCAAGTAATCCATTATGATGGGTCAGTTAAGAGAGGAATGGTGACTCGGTGGTTTCTTGGTGGAGATCTTGGACTTGACGAGCTGAGCACCGAGTCAGTTGAAGGTTAGAGCTTGCGGATGGACTGTCAAGCATGGTGGCTTGAGGAAATATCTCATAAAAAATATGAAGGTTGTTTGAGATCATCCCAATGCGAGTAGGATGTCACAAGCCAATTCAGTGGCTAGATGGGCTCAGCGTTGAGTATCAAGTCTTCGAGGGGCTCATCTGGGAGCTTGAATATTGAATCAATTTCGTAGCCAACTTAGTTGGAAAATATTGAGGCACTTTGAAGGTGAACATGAGGCAGTCATGGACATAGCTTGGTTGACTAAGTGGATTATTGGTGTAGTTGTTTTATGTGGCAAGATAAAGTTTGGTTGGTGGAGTCAAAGAAAATATTGATGCATTAAGCTAGATCTTGAGTTTATAAATGGGTTGAGTGTTTATTACAAGAGGATATTTTGAGCTAGTGGAATGAGCTCATGGTCAAGCTTTAGCCAAAGTGAATAATCAAACATGTCAACTTAGTGAAATGAGTTGAGGTGGTGACGAGCAATTTTCTCAACTTGAACATGGGGGTCTCTAACACAGAAAGGCCAATTTCAGAACACTCATTAGATAGGCTGATGTTGTGACCCGTGAAACTATTCTTATGAGCCATTACATGGGGATTGTGGAGTGTTGGGCCACGTGGGGTTTTGGTGATGGAAAACTAAGGTAAAATTTCCACATCGAGGGTTTCCAAAAGTCACATTTCTACGACATGGGAGATTTAGGTGAGCATGGTAAAGTGGGAATAATAACGATGGCGAGACAAGGGAGAAATTCCACCAAAGAGACGTGTCATTAAGGGATTAAGTTGGATGTTGAAGCATCCGAGCTAGTTCATGGAAATAGAATGATGTTCAAGGAGCTTGGCGAGTCGTGGGGGATAATTCATTACCGATTTTAAAGGAGATGTTAGTAGGATCAGCGCAACCAACATGACATAGAAAATTTGTTCAACGAGTTGATAGGGCTCGCATCGACTGATAGATTCAATTGAGTCCAAAGATGAGGATCTCGTGCATGAGAATGAACCTTTCAACGATTTATTCAACCATGCGTGAGAAAGAACAAGCATAGAGTGGAGTGAACTCATAGACAAGATTTGGCCAATGCCAAATTGGTACGAAACCTTAGTAAGGTAGTGAGGTCAAACCAAGGTGTAGCTCTCTTGGCAAAAATCTCGGCAGGTCATGCAGCTTAACAAAGTCTTCTGAAGAATGAGCGCTTCAAAGCTTTTAGAGCTCTGATTTGGAAAAACATGAGGGGTGAGTTGGCTCATGAAATAATGAGCTTGTGAAGAGGACTCAAGAAACTGAGCTATGTTTCCATGAGAAATATGTTTCCAAGATGGAATTGGTGGCCATCCAGGTGTGATGCATACATGAAATTTGAAGTGATCGATCTCATAGTATATGAATGAAAGGTGAGCTTGAAGCCAAGTGGTCATGTGTGGCCAAAAATATCATAGGCCCAAACTTGAGGATAACCCACTCAAGACAGAGATGATTCAAGTAAGTGAAAACAAAAGCAAAGTTGAAATTGAGTTATTAGGTGAGATGATAAAATATCATGGTGTGCGGGCTCGAAGGACTCTCCGTTCCAATCGGGGTGGTAGGTGAGTTGAGCACAAAGGCTAAGGAGCTCATAAGTAGCAAGTGAGCCAATGCATGGCTCGAATGATATAATGACACAAAGTTAACTCGAATGATCAATGCGATGTGTGGAGGATTATAGTGGAGGCATTCAAAACTAAAAACTCACTAAAGAACTTGGGTATCCGCCACATAAAGCAAGTGCTCATCCAATGCAAAAGGAGTACTCACCATCCAGCTTAGTGAGTTGGCTAGCAAACCATTTTGCAAATCAAAACCAAGACCCCACCAAAAAGAAAAATTATATTTTTATTAAAATATTTTAATAAAATAATATTTTTATTATTAAAAATATTATTTTTAATTAATAGAGGATAAGTTCAATTTTTAATTTATTAGACATGATGGAATGTTTTTAAGTGGTGCAATTATTGATGTAATTAATGGAGGCCATCATGTGCCATTATTCATGCCCAAGAATTTAGGAATCTCTCCTCTCTTCTCTCATAAGGATTTTTCTATAAATGTAGAGGAGGAATTCATTCCAAGGGGTTGGACATTTTTCAGTATTCCTCTCTCTTCTGTAAGCTAGTCTATTGTGGATTGTGGGGACTTTCAAGCCTCTTTTCCAACATTGTAATGGAAAACTTTTCCTCTTCCTCATGTAATGATGCATTGTGCACGTGATTAAAGTAATAAAATTGTGTTATGTGACTAATTATTAGTCCTTTCATTATTCTAGATACTTCTTTGTGCCTTTCTTGTGTATGTAGGTATACTATACAACTTCAAGTTTCCACTTAAAGGTTTTGGGAATTTTGTGCTTATCTGAGAGTGAAGCTTTGTATGTGGTTGAGTTTTGGTGCTTGTTCATCCTTCTCATTTTCATCTTTCTTCATTGGAAAACTGAAAACTTTCTAACAACACCCTTTCTTGGTGCATCACCACTTCTAGTATAGGTTTTATTTCTTGCAAATATCTCTCCCTTAACCCCATGAAAATGTTAGCATAGGTCTAGTTAGTTGTTTTATTACATTAGAAGTAGTGTTGTGTTTAGTTTAGGAAGAGGAATCTGACCTTCTTGAAGGTTCACCTCAAGCCCAAGTCCCACAACTTGAGAGGTGATCAATGTTACCCAATCACACTGAATTCCCTATTCATCACTTGGCCATTCGGAGGGTGTAATGATTTGGCGATATACATTTTTGGCACCTAGGTGGGACAAGAGTTGGTACTTCTCTTCATACTTGCATGAATCAAAGTACTTGATGACTCCATATCTCTGGATTTTGTATCTCAGTGTGTTAACATATGCAAAGAATTCAGACAAGAGCTTCTATGAGATGAGAAGGAAATTATCAACATATCGAGTTATCCTTGTCTCCTCTAAGGAGAAGGAGAAGAGGCATTTCAACATCACCATTTGTAGCATCACCTCATAGGGGTCATTTAAATCCTCCTTACAAAAGGTTTCTCAACCCAGGAACAATCAACCTCTTATTGGTATGGCCCCCGTAAGGAACCAATTTTTCCTCCTTTCAATGCAAGTAGTCCTCTTTAATTGGATCAACATGATCCTATACCTAGTGCGGCACTCAAAATTTTACCCTTTTACATAGGGGAAACTCATATTACTCAATGGAACATATTCTTGATGTAGCCAACATTTTTACAGTACATAATATTACAGAAGACAATGTTGTGGTTAGACTCCTTGCCACTTCCTTCAAGGGAAAATCACTTCAGTGGTTTCATGGGTTAGAAGTGGTACTATAACCACTTGGGACATGTTGGAGAAAAAACTCTACAAATAGTTTGAAGACAAGAGTGACCACCTGTCACTCATGGAACAACTCACTACCATAAAGAGATCTCCTCAAGAATACATGAGTGATTTCAACTTCCGATTCCACAAAACTTGGAATAGAATTTCGGCACTCATAAAACCTTCTCCCAATAATGCATTCTTGTATTATTTATGAGCCTTGAATAGTGATGTAGTAGTTATGATTCATTCCATGGGAGGGACTACATTTCCTGATGCCTACGAGATTACAATAAGAGCTGAGAATTATTTGATCCAAGTAGGGAAGATTGCACCTAGACCTCCCATGCCTTTGTTTGTTGAACTTTCAAGTAATCAACCAACCATTTCCCCTGTTCCATCAACTTCTAGCCAACCAGTTGTAGTTACACCAGTTGTGTCTTCACCCTCCCCTTCAAATGATCTAGTTGAGGTCAAGTCACTGCTATAAACTTTTGGGAATGAACTCATAGCACTCAAGAGGAAACAATCTCAATATGCTCATCCTTACCAATCCCATAATCAATAGTACTACAAGGCTAACCACCCACCCTTTCAAGGAAATAATCAATCACAAAATCAAGCTACAAATTAAGTTGTGAACATCAATCCTCTAAACTTTAGGAATCCCCTTGTTTCTAGATCTCTTCTAGAGCCATTATACCTATCTAGAATAATCTAGTTCAAGAATACAAATGGTGTTATCCTTGTTCTCAACCCCATAATAAAAATATTTTCCCCAATGGAGTTCTTAGTTAGGCCCTTATGGTTCAAAGTGTATCTGCATCACCAAAGTCAACAATGGAAAGTTCATCTACGTAGGAAACAATAGATCAACTCGTAGGCCCTTAAAGAAACCACTTTGTTAAATTGGCAAGCAAAAGATTTTTGTGGGTTGAATATAGATTCTTCATCAGTGTCAAAAACACTCGTTCCAAAAAAGAGAGCAATGGAATCTCAACCTTCCAAATCTGATCAAGCATCCACATCACAACCTCCGCCACAAGCTGCGGTTGATAAAGATGTGGGAAGAAACCGCCAGAGACAGAAAAGTTAGGACGTAAGAAAAGAAGGTTCTTCAGCATCACAGTACCCAACAAGCACTTTCCAAAAGAGGATTCTAATGCCCAAAGAAATGTTAGAAAATTAGGAGCAATCCCTTTCATTATTGTAGAATAGATGAAGAAGACAAACCTAAATGTTACCATGTGGGACCACTCTCAATTCCTTCTCAAAGAAACCTATTACAAGAGGCTCTAAAAATTTTGGTATAACCGATGGATCATCGGGTCATGAGGTAGAAATTGATACAATTTTGTGTCAATTGAGTAAGGGGAAATTATTCCTAAAGTGAACAAACCACCACCATTCTATATTTCCTTAATCATTGGTGATCATTTGGTACACAATTGCATGATCGATTCTAGTACCAATAGCTCATTCATGCCCAAACAAATTGTAGATGTGCTAGGAATCCAATATACACCAGTCTCCAGAAGATTTTTTTAGTTGGATGACACAACATTTTAAATTGATTTGAGTTATCAAAGGAATTCAACTTATTATCCATGCATTCCCTATCTTGTCATTCACACAAGACATATCGTCATTGATCTCCCTCCTCTCTTCGCCATTTTCCTATCATGATATTTCACTACCAAGATGGGTGGTTACCTATCAGCTGATTGGTCACATATGATCCTTAGGACTCGATATGGAACTAAAGTGACTATAAGGGAGGAACCAATTTTCATAATCATGTGGAGCCCTATATCGCTAGTCCTATAAATGGGAATTATACCATCCATGATCGAGAGGAAGAAGTTTTTGATCATGAACCAACCACTCTTGTGGAAGAATTCCTAATATTGTGCTAGATGAGGTAAGTGTAGATCATCAGTATGATCCCTATGTTGAGGCATTAGCATAAGAAGAAGAATTTGGTTTGTTATTTTTAGAAGAGACGGGGTTGGGTACATATTGTATCCACGAAGAAGGTGTGATCATACCACAACTTGTTAAGACCCAAAATAGCTCTAAAGGACTTTGGAAATTTTTTGATGGTTCAAGTAGTAAAAATGGGGTAAGTGTTGGTATTATATTAATTTCTTTAGAAGGAGATAAGTACTTCTCATCTTTTCGACTACATTTAACAACGTTTTGAATATGAAGCTCTTGTGCAAGGAATTCAGTTGGCTCAAAAGAAGGGAATCAAATCTTTGACTATTTTTGGACATGAATTGGTTGTACATCAAGTAAGAGTCATGTAGTGCATCCAAAAATGATTTTTAAGATCTTACAAGAACTGAGTCTAGGATTTGATTGAATATTTGAAGCTTTGAGATCCACATGATTCCTAGAAATAAAAATCAAGATGTTAATAGGATTACTATGGTTGGCTCACAATACGATGTACCCAATTGATATCATGAAAGAAGAGAAACAACCTATTAAAATGGTCATTCGACCTATAGTTCCTAATAATGCAAGTAATTGGCAAGTTTTTGATAGTGATAAACAAATCATTCTTTTCCTACAAGAAGAAGCAAAAGTTTTCTACAAAGAATCAAGATAAGTTGCAAGAATCATATAGTGATTAGATCATACAATTGAAAAGCAACAAGCTACCAAAAGGCTTGGTTACTCTTGAGTCCATTTTTAATTCAAACAATCAAGCTAGAAGACAGAAGTTCTAACATGGTGATCAAAGAGGATGATTTTGAAGAAGTTGAGGTAGCAAATGAAAAGTTTCTAAAGATTGGAAAAGTGTGTACCCCATAAGAGAAAGAGGATTTCATCAAACTTTTTCAAGAATATAATGATGTTTTTGCATGGAGTTATAAAGATATACGTGGTTTGATCAGGTCTAACACAACATACCATCGAGCTAGATCCCAATACCAGGCTAGTCCATCAAAAGTAGAGGCCAATTAATCCCAAGATTGAGCCACTGATGAGAAAGGAGCTAACCAAACTCATTGAGGCTTGCATCATTTTTTTGATCAAGCATTCCTCTTGGGTAGAAAACCTAGTTCCTGTGAGAAATAAGAATGGAGAGATTTGATTATGTGTGGACTTCAGGGATTTGAACCATGCTTTGTTAAAAGACCATTATCCTCTTCCATCAATGGAGAAAATCCTTCAAACTGTGGTAGGATCTCAAAGGTTCTCTTTTCTCGATGGATATTTGGGTTACAATCAAATTTTGGTCAAATAATCCATGATCAATTCAAAATGGATTTCACTACCAAGTGGGGCACATATGCCTACAACAAAATGTTATTCGGATTATCTAATGTTAGAGCTAATTTTCAACGAGCTATGGACATGGAATTTAAGGATTGATCAATGACATAATTTTGGTGTATCTTGATGATATAATTGTGTACTCCAAACATGCGAAGATCACATTACGCATCTGAGGAAGGTTTTCAAGAGGTGTAGGGAATTTGGGGTTTCACTCAATCCTAAGAAATGTATTTTTGCAGTGCACGAGGGGAATTTGCTAGGGCATATTGTTTCAGTGGAAGGACTCTCAATTGATCCAGCTAGGATTTGTTGATTATGTCCTTATCTCTCCCAAGTCATAAGAAGGGTCTTCAAATTTTTTTGGGAACTATAAATTTTGTGTGAAGATTCATCCCCTAGTTTGTGGCCTTGGCTAAACCATTAACAACCATGTTGAGGAAAAATATTCCATTCTCATGGATGAAGGAAGGAAAAGAGATTTAAGGCCATCAAGATGGCCATTTCTCAAGTACCTACACTAGTGAATCCAAGGTTTGATAAGTATTTTATTCTTTATGCTTTTGCAGGTCAAGAGAGCACATTTAGGGATCCTCACTTAGTAGAATGATGATATGATGGAACAACCAATTGCTTTCTTCATCCAGTCCCTAAAAGACTATGAGCTCAAATATTCATTTTTGAAAAGCAATTTTTTTCTACCATTCGAGCTTTGAAAAAATTTAGGCACATGTTGTCCAACAATAAAATTCACTTGATGGTGTCTCATCTAGGCATCAAGGAATTTTTGCTAAACAAATAGATGAATGAGAAAAGCATCTTTGGGTGGATCACCAAGGTGATGGAGTATGATGTACACATCAAGGTTACTAAGCTGGTCAGAGGTAAAGGTTTGTGTCAACAACTTGCTGCAAGATTTGGAATCGAAAGGTGATGAAGACATGACACTTCTAAATAGCGATGAAAGAGATGATCAGGTTGACTGGTTATCAAAGATGAAGGTATTCCTTCTCTCAGAACATATCCCATTGACATGGATAGGACTCAAAGATGGACCTTTCACCTTCAGTCTATTCCTTATGTTCTAGTAGAGGATGTTCTCTTTCGAAGGGATTTGAATGGTGTTCTTTGGTGCATAGGTCTGGAACAATAAAGTAAACAATATTTTGGAAGAATTTAAAAATGGTATGTCGAAAGGACATTACTCAACAAAAACAACTTCCATAAAGATCATGAGGGTTAGTTCTATTGGCTAGATTTGTTCAAGGACGCCCATCTTTGGGTAAATAAGTGCAAGGAATGTTCCTTTTTCACTAGAAAGTAGAAGTTGGCAAGTCTTTCCACTCTATCCAATTCAAATGGATTAACCCTTTGTTCAATGGGGGTTGGATTTCATCAGAATGATTAATCCTCCATCTAGTGATGGACATAAATGGGTCCTTACTACAACGGATTACTTCACTCGGTGGATAGAGGTGGTAGCATTGAAGGAGGGAAATGAAAAGGTTGTTCTTTATTTCCTCAAAGGCATAATGACAAGGTTTAATGTACCATTTATAGTCATTTCAGACAACACAATGGCTTTTCTTGGTTTGAAGAGAGTGCATGGGCTGTTAAGAATGGATTTTACCTCAAGACTTCATCCAATTACTATCCGTAAGGAAATGGGTTGGCTAAGTCTAGCAACAAGAACCTCATAAAAATTATCAAACGCATAATGGAAACCAATAGGAGGACTTGGCACACACACCTTAAGATTGACTTATGAGAAAATCAGATCACACCTAAAATATCCATCAAGTAATTCTCCTTTCATGTTGGTATACAAAGAGAAGAAAAACTTACGCTATCCTTGGAATTATATTCTTTGGAGTTATCTCATCAACATGAGGTTATAGAGAGTGATCCTATTAGATTTGTTGAGCACAAGGAGTTAGAAGAAGTGTGAAACAAGGCTATGAAAACTTTGGAGCAACATCAGGCTCAAGTTAAGGAACCTTTGACAAAAAGACATCCAACAGGCATTTTAAAGAGGGAGATTTAGTTCTCAAATGGGATGCAGACAGACCCAAACCAAGCATGCATGCCAAGTTTGACGCTCTTTAGAGTGGGCCATACATTATCACAAGTTGTAAGGAGGAAAATTCATTTCATCTATCTAGGCTCAATGGAGAAGAACTACCCATTCATGTGAATGGGATACATCTCAAATATTTCTTTTGAGAATTTTTCACCCCTATACAGTTTAGTTAGGTATTTTCTTCCAAGTGCTTTTACACATTTTTGTTGTGTTTTTTTTTTTTTTTCTTGTTGTTTGTGTGTGTTGTGTTTCTCTGTTTTTCTTGAACATGTGTCGAGGTGGAATTTTTTAGAGAGAGAGGTTCAAATTTCAATAAGTGTTCATGATATACCCAAACTTGCAATATGCCATAGATGTCAAGCATTCATCAACTACAAATTATTTCTTACTTAGCATTACCGAGAAGATCCAAGATAAAATTGCTCAAAGAGACTTCAAGATCCATTCCAAAAGAAAAGATCAATTTAGGGATCCCAACATTGACTCCATGCCAAATGGATGAATTAAGGATACTAGAATAAATATTTTATTAGCAATCATCCCTGAGAGGTCGCTAAAAATGTTATCCAATTTTTCCCCCTCGAGGAAAAATTGAACAACGGGGGGCCTTTTGTGCACTAATACTAGAAAATCCTTCATGAGAATTTTTGGGTCATGTGATGGGAAATTGTCTATGGCGGGCCCACTTTTGGTCAACATGGGAAAAAAATGTTTAAGTTTGATAAATCATTTTAAGAAGGTATAGTATACTTCCATGATCTTATGGTTTCAAGAAAAGGTCAATAAATTAAAATTTATGACAACATCCATTTTGAATGCTCTAAATGGCATTGAGATATGAGATGGCTCAACGAGAAACTCAAGCGTGCTACTCGGTGAGATAACATAGTGTAAAAGGGATCAAGCTCAGTTGTAACTCGTGTAAGTTAAGAAGAATAGAAACCGAGTTGAGGCTAGTCACGGTGAGTTAGAAATCATGAGATCTTCTATTGATGGGAGATCATTGTCCTAGCTCAGGGTTGAATACGAAGGAGAGCTTGGTGATAGTTAACTCGCTTGATCGAGCTAAGACCATGTCGAGTCATTTGTGAGATGATGAGTTAAGACCGAGTTAGGAATAGATCGGTGAAGGATCTCAGAGCTCATGGGAATATGAGGAGGTTGGGAAACTCACCGAATTTCTTAGTGGAGTCTACATTTTGTCACACAAATCCAAGTCAAGTAGAAGAGCTCAATGCAGTAATCCATTGTGATGGCTCAGTGAAAAGAGATGAATGGTGACTTGGTGGTTGCTTGCAGAGATCTTGGACTTGACAAGTTGAGCAAAGTGATTTGAAGGTTAGAGCTCGTGGATGGATGTTCAAGCATGGAGGCTCAAGGAAATAGCTCGAGACAAATATGCAAGGTGTTTGAGGTCGGCCCAATGTGAGTAGGATGTCACGAGCCAATTCGGTGGCTAAATGGGCTTGGTGTTGAGTATAAGATATTCGATGGCTTATCTCAGGAGCTTGAACATTGAATCAAGTTCGCCATCCAACTCGGTTGGAAAATGTCGAGGCATTTGAAGATGAATGTGATGCGAGTCATGGACATATGTTGGTTAAATGAGTGGATGATTGGTGGAGGTCTTGTTGTGTGTGAGCTAAAGTTTGGTTTTGAGTAAAATAAAAGCTTGATGCATTGAGCTAGAGCTTGAGCTCATAAATGGGCATGAAGAGTGTTGATTACACAAGGAGACTCCAAGATAGTGGAACAATCTTGTGGTCAAGCTTGGACCAAAAGATAATAAGGAGCATGTTAACTCGGTGAACTTATTGAGAGGAAAGTGATAAGTGAGTTACTAAACTTAAACATGCGAGGCCTCGACATTGAAAATTAAATAGACAAAACACTCATTATATAGTTGATTCGGGAGCATTGAAACTATTTTTACGAGCCATTACATGGGATCATAGAGTGTTGGGCCGCATGGGGGGGTTGGTGATGGAAAACCAAGGTAAAATTTCCACATCGGGGGTTTTCAAGACTCACATTACCAGGATGTGGGAGATTCGGTGAGTATGGCCAAGTGGGAATAATAATGATAGAAGCCAAGGGAGAAATTCTACAAAGAGATGTTTCATTAAGGGACTTAGTTGGACCCGGTCAAGTGAACCGAATAGTTTGTGGAAATAGAACGATGTTCAAGGAGCTTAGTGAGCCATGGGGGATAATTCATTACCGATTTCAAAGGAGATGTTAGTTGGATCAACGCAACTAGCATGACATAGGATTTTGAGTCGGTCACCAATGGAGTTGATAGGGCTCATATTGAATAATAGATTGAGTTGATTCTAAATACGAGGAGCTCATGCATGAGAACAAATGTTTCATCGATTTATGAAACCATATGTGAGCATGAATAAGCATAGGAGTGGAGTGAACTTAGACAAGATTTGGCCAAGGCCAAGTTGGTACAAAACCCTTAGTTAGGTAGTGAGGTCAAACCGGGGTGTAGCTTGCTTGACAAGAAATCTCGGCATAAGTCACGAGTTGGCCAAGCAAAGTCTTTCATGGAAAAATGAGCACTTCAAGATTTCTAGAGCTCACTTATTTATAAAAACATGAGGGGTAATCTAGCTTGTGAAATAATGAACTTGCGAAGAGGACTCAAGAAAGTTTGAGCCATATTTCCACGAGAAATAGGTTGCCATGATAGCATTGGTGTTAATCTAGGTGCTGCGTGAAATTTGAAGAGATCGATCTCACAAGTGTATTAACGAAAGGTGAGCTTGAATCCAAGTGGTCATGAGTGGCTGAAAATATCGCAAGCCCAAACTTGAGGATAACCCACTAGAGACAGAGACGAGTTGAGTAATTGACAACACAAGCCAAGTTTATATTGAGTTATCAAGTGATATGATCGAATATTATGGTTTTGGGCTTGTGAATTTATGTAGCCTAGAATTTAATGTGAATAACACAGTGAACTATCACATCACTCAACCTTTGAGATAAGTGCTCACCCAAAGCATCAAAAAAGGTACGAGGTCCTCTTTAGATTTTCTTGTACTAAATGTTAGTATGATGGTGCATATAGGTATTCAGATTCATTACCAATAGTAAATAACACACAATGCATAAACCAGATCTAGTTCTTAGAATATATATAAGATGAACTAAACAATGACTATAACAAGATTTACCATGCAAGAACCAGATTCAGTCATGTTCAACACTAATATCTAGCCAATATGAACCATTGTATTAAATACTCTAAAACACAGAAGCTTTTTACATTACATAACTATCTCCATGAGTCATGTGCACGACAAAAACTAGCAAAGCATAACTCTCTACAATTTCACACACACACACACCTCTAAAACGTGCAAATAAATACATATATATAGGGGTGGGGACTTTCCTTCAAGCACCCATGCACTTATAAAAATAGGTCACATGCTAATAATAGCCATGCAACTTTACAAAAGGATGCACAACATGAAAGTGCTCTTAAGAATAGAATTCATATAGTTAAATCTGAGTAGAAATATTATTATTGGCTTAAACTATACATGATGCTTAGATGTTGCTTGTTCCAAACAACCATTGTGTGGACAACAAGTTTTCATGTCTTTGTGTGCTCAAGGAGTTATCTCCTATAATATCCCTTATCCAAAAAACGGCTAAGTCATGAATTCAAAGTGTTCTACTACGCGCTTATTTTGTTATTCTTCCGCGCCCTCAAATGTGCCTTGCTCCAGTGTGTGCATCCTTTATGTGCCTTCACCTTATAGCAATATGTTATCTACTAAACATGAAGGACTCTCCGTTCGAACCCCAAGGTGGTAGGTGAGTGTGTACGTAAGCCGAGGAGATTGTAAAGCATGGCGAGCCAATGGATGGCTTGATCAATAGAATATCACAAAGTTAACTTCGAATGATCAATGTGATGTGTGGAGGATTATAGCAGAGATGGTAAAAACTAAAAACTCATCAAATAACTCGTGGTATCCACCACATAAAGCAAGTGCTCGTCTAATGCAAAAGGAGTAGCTTCACAACAAACTTAGCGAAATGGTTGATGAGCCATTTTTCAAATCACAAACCAAGACCCCACCAAAAGACAAACTATATTTTTATCAAAATATTTTAATAAAATAATCTTTTAATTATTAAAATATTTTATTTAAAATATTATTTTCAATTAATAGAGGATAATTTAAATTTTGAATTTATTAGACATGATGGAATGTTTTAAGTGGTGCAATTATTGATGTAATTAATGGAGGCCATCATGTGCCATTATTCATGCCCAAGAATTTAGGAATATCTCCTCTCTTCTCTCACAGGGATTTTTCTATAAATGTAGAGGATTTCATTCCAAGGGGTTGGACATTTTTAATATTCCTCTCTTCTTTAAGCTAGTCTATTGTGGATTGTGAGGATTTTTAAGCCTCTTTTCCAACATTGTAATGGAAAAATTATCCTCTTCCTCATGTAATGATGCATTGCACACATGATTGAAGTAATAAAATTGTGTTATGTGACTAATTATTATTCCTTTCATCATTTTAGCTACTTATTTGTGCCTTTCTCATGCCTGACACGTATATAATGTGCAACTTCAAGTTTCTAATGTAGGTTTTGGGAATTTTTGGTTATCCGAGAGTGAATCTTTGTATGTGGTTGAGTTGTGGTGCTTTTTCATTCTTCTCATTTTCATCTTTCTTCATCGAAAAACCGAAAACTTGTCTAATAACACCCTTCCTTGGTGCATCACCACTTCTAGTATAGGTTTTATTTCTTACAAATCTCTCTCCCTTAACCCCATGAAAATGTTAGCATAGGTCTAGTTAGCTATTTTATTGCATTAGAACTATTGTTGTGTTTAGTTTAGGAAGATGAAGTCGAGTATTCTCTTAAGGTTCACCTTGAGCCCAAGTCCCACTACTTGAGAGGTGATCCAATTTTACTCAATCACACTAAATGCCCTATTCATCACGCACCGGAACAATGTTACATGTGCCCCAATGATGATACTGGTCTCCTCGCAAGGTGTTCGGGATCCAAAAAAGCTCTCCAAGTGTATGTTAACATCCCGCATACCCCGCTTAGCCCCTGTGTGCTTTGTTTTGCTCTTTTCCCCTCTTTTCCTTTGCATTTTGGTCTTCAATTATGAAACTACTGCCACCCTGCACAGGCGGCGGTCTGTGATCGCCACCCAGCAAGGCGAAAACCTGTAATTGCTACCCTACTCGAGGAGGTGGTCCTTCACGTATTTTTCCAGAACATTCCTTTTATCGTGACTCACGCATAAAATTTCAACGTTTACCATCTTTTTTCACCGCCTTTGCTCGTATTTATGATTTTGGTTCCCTAGAATAGTGTTTTTCATTGTTTATTGTAAAAGAGTTCAATTTGGATTTCACCTTTGGGTAAATGGGAATTCTATAAATAGCTGGTTGGTTCTCAAGCAAATGGCCCCTCAAAATTTGCCTCTCATTCTCTCATTTCAATTTTAGTCTTTTAGTTCTTGCTTAGGAATTGTATTAGTTTTATTTGTTGCATGCATAGTTAGTGTTGTTTTGTTGTTTAGAAGCTACATGATCTTCTTGTGCTAGTGTTATTATTGTTTCATACAATCAATTGAGATAGGATAGTTTCATTTTCAGTCTGAAGCCATTAGAGTTGCAGGTTTTGTTCGTCAAGAAGGATAGTTTTAGGTTCTAGATGTTTTGTGTTGTATGACTCACAATAAATCCCGCTAGGAATTACATAAGCCAAGCTTTGTTCTCTTGTGCTATCCCTCTCCTACTCGCATTGTATTCAGTCTATACCCAAAACTGCCATTGTTCCAAATACCTACTTCTATTGATGCTAGCATTACATGCTTTTCTGGATTCACGTGAGCATGAAGGAATGAGGAGACCACACTGAGGGGACAAAGCCACACATAATCATGGATTCGCCACTATTTTGTAAAATCCAGGTTCAAGCTTTCAAAGTTCTAGTTAAAATATCAAATAGAATAGTGAATCATTTCATTTTAGTTAATCTCACTTTCGATATTGCTGAGGAAGTTGTGGGGATTGATAGTTTCTGAGAAACTATGATTCATTCCTCACTTCTGAGGTAGGATCGAGAGTCTTTCAAATAGATTAGATCAGTTATTTCATTATTTAGAATAGATTTACAACTGCACAGGCAAGTAGCTATACTTGGCTACTTGTTTGTTTTAATTTCGTTATTAGTTTAGTTGTCAATTTCTAGATATTTTAAATAATTTCTCTTTCAATTTCATCCAATAGTTTATCGAAAATACAAAAATAGGGAATTTATATATATGTTGTGGATATACTTCGTATAATTAGTTTTCTTTAATTTAGTTAGATTTATATTGTTTCTTTTGTATGACAATCATGGGACCTAGGGAGCCCAGAGAATACGTATTCGAGCCAATCGTGCCTCAACCCAATCTTGTTACAGCAATAACTGATATAGATCAGAATCTTAGAATCCAAGTCTTCCAAACAAAATAGACCTAAGAAATCATCTCACGATTAAGAGGTTAAACATAGAAGATGACCAAAAGCACATGCATTTTGGTCAAATTATCCAAACTACAAATTACCCTAAATAGATATCTGCATGACTGTAGAAGGGCTTGAAAGAGAGCAAGTGTTTGGTTGTGATCCTTTGGCCCCACATCCAGACACAGGAGATATCCTCATTGACATAGACACTAGCTTAAGAATTCAAGTTGCCAGAATGCCTATAAGGTACTCTGAGAAGATTTGCACAACTTTTAGTTCTAAATATAGAGGCCGAAAAGGCATACGACTATTGGATATTAGGGATTAGGGATTGATTCTGCACATGACCATAGGAGGTCCACAACAACCATGAACTTACGGTTGTGATCCACATATCCCACAACCCAATGGGCCCATAGGTCAATCAGACGTTGATGCTGGTTTACGCACATTAGTATTTAGGTCCTCTCCACTTCCACCAATCATTATCACACAATTATCCTCACTAGACATAATAGCTAATCAAGCTAAGGATTTCTGGACTAGACCAGAGAATCACCCATAGAATCCACTATATATCCATCATCCATCTTATGACCCTATCTGGAGACATACACGAAACAATCCCAGGTCATTTTCCACGTATCCCACAACCTATAGATCGGATTATGCCAGAGCTCGATATTGATTGGAGCCTTCGAGCAGTCATCCTCGCCAACCGATCTATCACACCAATTTAGGTTAGGAGGGCCTTCTTTGCCTTAGATTCATGATCCATTAGTGCACGTCGAAGATATAAGATTGCCTAACTAGTTTTTTATACCCCACATATATTCCATCCCCACCGGCTGTCTCGACATGACCTCGGGAGGTCGGGTGTGAGGAAGAGTTACTTGTAGATTCCCATGCTTCTTGTCACTTTTCCATCATACAAAATTGGTGAACCCGATGTGAATCAAACAATTCTTTCTCTTTTATTTTCACTTCTTCCATCCACCTTCGCTCTTTCCCATTATTTTGTGGGTATTCATATACCCCTCGAATATGTCAAGATACGATGCATATGGCAGACCTCTTTAGGTCTTGAAACAAGCTATAGTCAAACAAATAGACAACCATCACCCTCACTTTCTGCATGGGCTGATAATTATTCAAATAATTACTTATCATCTCAAACTCCCCCTCAAAGAACTAGCTCAAGTTCTTCATTCTAGATTGAGGAGTTGATCAACGTACACAACAACTAGAGCCTTCAGGCTCTAATAATATGATGTTTACTGGAGAATCTATTTCATCTCCTCGAGTCTTATTCAAACCATAGATCAGTAGACAGTCAGACCCACTCCCTTTTTGGATGAGGAATACTTAGCATGCTTTGCTAAAAGTGAGCAATGCTTCCAAAACATGTATCCACCAGTAGGGAGCTTACAAGTACAATCTGATACCCTATTCCAGGAAAACACCCCCATTCCTCCACCTATGGGAAATGCCCTCGGTGAAGTTTGGTAGGATAATGACCAATTCATAGCGGGGTATCATACCCCTTTGCAACCTCAAATGACACAACAAATGCCCGTAAGGAAAAATATTGTGTCTTCACCAATAGAGGTCATTTCAGCCTTGGCTGAAAAGGTTAGAGGGCTGGAACTTGCTCAAGAAAATCAAAATTCATATTTTGGGCAAGTAGGAATCCCCAACCCTCCACATCATCCTAGCCAAGTAGACCTCCTCACAGAATAGGCATGTTGGGCATGCCTCCTCAGTATTCACAACAAACCAACTAGAACCGCATTTTCTAACGTCACTCGATGGAAAATATGATACCTCATGGTCTAGTACAAAATAATCCGTTCCTGGGCAATACTCCTCTCGTACTTAAACATGTATTCCAAATCACCACAAGGAGATATGTTCTCTTCTCCCGGGATATTTTCTCAACCATAAGGGATTTCCTTATGTCCCTACAAATGCATACGTTGCACGCCATACCAACAACCCATTCCACCTCCACCCCCTCAGCAAGCACCATCGATGGTCGAAACCTATGCGATAGGAACTTATTCAGAATATTTGAAAGAGCCCTTAGACTTCACTATACGAAGCGTCATGCTTCCAAGACCTCTTCTCGATTTTCCCAAATACAAAGGGAGGGAGACCCGAATGCACATATCAAGGCCTATGCCATAACCATTCGAGAACTACTCCCTTGGGATGGGGTTGTTGCTAAAATATTCCCAAAACTTTAGAGGGCATTGCCCTTGATTGGTATTACAGAATACCTAAAGCTTCCATCCATTCATTTAAACAACTTTTTAGAGTTCATCAAGGTGTTTGACATGAACAAATTGTTGAGAACAAGAATCAGGGAATTCTTGCATATTAAGCAAGAACACAATGAATATGTTGCTCATTTCATCCAAAGATGGCATATAGTCCTTTATTCTTCGGCAAGTGCTCCAAACATGGATCAGATGGAACTATGTGATTTATTCCTTCATTCTCTCAGCAGAGAGATAAAGGAAGAAGTCTAGAAGTTCCCACTAAGAACTTATGATGAAGTGCTTGAGAGCACCCTCCGAATAGATCAAGTATAATGATAGATAGCGGTCGAAGAGGCATATGGAACAAATGGGAGGTTAATCATCCCCAATCAAAACACTACGACCTATCCTAGTACAATAAATGTCAATCAAGGACCTAAAATCCTTAACAAAAATCACGGCGTAACAACAAGATGGAGTAACTGACCAAGCTAAAAAGGCAAATGTTGTAAATGCTCCACCACTAGTTAACAGTCAACGAAACAACAATTTTACCCCAATAATCAACACAGTGGATTTTAATCATCCACAACAACAACAACATGGCAGATCCAGACATAAGGTCCAAGACAAAACACAACTGGATATCAAAACCAAAGACAACAAACACAAAACTTTAATCCTAATGGTCAATGGTTTAATCATAGTTTTGGACCACAACACGTGCCAAACCAACAACCTAGGAATTATAATCCTAACTCATATTGTGGTTTCCATAAAGTTCGAGGTCATGACACTAGGACTTGCCGCGATTATAATAAATTCATGCAACATTTTCCAGAGGAACAAAGACAACTTTTCATAGATATGTTCTTAGCAGATCCTCCATCACCTACGCCAAATACTTTCACGGGAGTAGTCTCCCCTCAAAATGCACCCCTCAAAATCTTCAATGATCCACTCCCAAATCACAATAACAACAAAATAAATCCAAATGGGATGAACAAGGGTGTGATGATAGGAAACAATGATCATGAAGCCTCGACTTCACTAAATCCACCTATCATCACCTAAGTCAATTAGGAAATCACTATGACCCAAGATAGTCAATTTAGTGGAGTTAGAGACTCTGAGCTACACGTGGAATTGTAACAAGAACATGAGAGTATTCCTCTCAACCAAATCCAAGTTACCCACAGAGACATATAACATTCAACAAATGTTAGTCCAAATGTAGGTGCCTATGATTTAATTGTGGCGACAAAACCTTCCTTTCATCTCCTTTCCTTCTTAGATGAACTCCTGCCCATAAATGCTTTTACTTTTTAGGCACTCAAAACATCACTCCATCTAAAACAACCAAGGAAACCATATAGATTCGATTTCTCATCATAGAAAGGATAAAGTTTTCCTCCTAAAAAGGCCACGATTTTTCAAGTTATGGCAGAGGTGATGGTGGGAACAATATGGGTTTATAAACACAAACCATTAAATGCAATCAAGATCATGCCACGATAACCAAATTTGCGGTGAAAAAACACCGATGACCCGAAGGAAAAAATGGTTGAAATCATCCACTTACAATCTTGTGCCATGTAACTATGGCGGATACGTGGAAATTTGAAAAATGTTCCAAGAGACCAAATGGGTAAACATTCAAACTTTTTTTGGGAGGTTCTAAACCACAAATTATGATTGGCTCAAAGAGCCCTAAGGAAGAAGGCAAAACAATACGTTATTTCAATTTAGAAATAAGCCCCTCCTTATCACTTTTTTATAAGAATGAGAAAGATGAGGAAATTATCGATATACACCTAAGACCTCCATGGTCAAAATTTTGGTTTATAGCAGAAGGAGAAAACAAACCCAAAAATGATGAATTGTATTTTGCCAAACATGGAAAAAATTTTTCTCAGAACCAATTTTAATGCAAAATCTAGTCGCATTCTTCTATAGAAGATAATTATCCAAAAATTCCAACCTTGAGTGAACCGATGCTGTTTTTAAAATTTTGGAATGAGGAATATTCCCAACGTTTTCACGTTTTCTCTAGGTATGGGATTCTCCTTAGGAGTTGGTTCTTTGCAAAAGAGGAGGATTTGCTCATGTTTTCAAAGGGAAACACCATTTTTGCACAAACTCCAGAACAATAGACATAACAAATGTCCCAACATCCATCTTTTTCCATTTTGATAGAGTGATGTTTTGGCAAGTGATCGGACTTCACCCAAAGGAAATGCCTTGTTTTTCTGCTTTTGAATGTATGGAAACAAGGATTTTGAGTTGAAAATCCAATGTAGGTCTCTCATGCTAAAAGAATGCTTTAACTAACTCGAGTGTATGTGGAGACTTTGCTTCAGTTTCAAACCCTCGAGGTTTATGAGACTTTCACTTCTACACTCTGCAAAATGATGTTTTTATGTTGCAATTTCTTATTTGTGTCAATTTTCATGAGCAAATATTTCACCACTCCTTAAGTGTATCACGTTTACTGATTTAGTTGGAAGACACCCATTTCTGGTATCCCTATCTCCTTGAACAAATTAGGATAAAATTAGGATTCGAACCTTTGTGTTGTGTAAAAATAATAGATCTAATCGGAGGAGTAGAGGAACCAACCTCACCTAGAACCCAAAATATAGATTGGTACAAGTCCCACAGTTAGAGAGAGGTTTTAAGCTATAACAATCACATGGATGCCTAAAACATCATCTAAACACCTATTTAGAAATTTGATTTGCATCACAGAGTCTTTGCTGATTTGTAACATTCAACAACCATTAGTAAAACCCGTAGGTGCCTATGATTTAATTAATGACCTAACAAAAACCTTCTCCACATCTCCTTCTTGGATTTATTGAATAACTCTCCTACCCATAGGGTTGCTCTTTTAGAAGCATTAGGTTTAGGTCATTTAATTAATATCACTCCACCTCCCGAAACACAAGTAAACCATATAGACTTTGATATCACCCTCGGGGTAGCATGCAGGAGATAGGGAGAGAGTTTATATTCAATATAAACAAAAAGCCAACTAGAGATGTTGAGATTGCACGAGAGGTGATCCACCTTACATTTACAAGTATGGGTTTATAAAATTACGTTAAACATGCAATGGTTGATGATGGGGGAAGCAATTAACATAGTACCCTTCTCTTTCCTTCAAAAGCTAGGGTATGGAGAAACAAATTGTTCCATGACTTGGAATACGCTAAGAGGCTATGATAGCCTTAAAGCCACTTCGATTAGAACCATAATACTACCAATCACCTTAGGACCAAAAAATCCTAACCGAGTTTTATATTATAGATCGGAAACCAACTATAATATGATCCTCTTGAAGACCGTGGATACACCGTATGAAGGCAATCCCTTCTACATTATTTCAAGAATAATATTCTTGCACTTAAGAAAGATATTTCATGCAAAGGTGATCCAAAACCATTCGATATACACGTAGCAGACTTCGAAGAAAAGGCCGGGCATTCACTCTACGAGTTTGAAAGGATCCCAACAAACCAACTTAGCAACCATCTTTGACTCAAAATTTGGAAGAAAAATTAATACCTACAACAGAACTAGAGATTACGAAGAGCATCCCAGCTCTCAAGGAGGAAGCTAACATTGTAGAAACAATATCATTAGGAACTACTGCAAAAAATTGTCGAATTTCTAGAACAAGATCTACCGATTTTCCTACCATTTGATTCTATAGGTATGGGATATACCCTAGGAGTTAGTTCTCTTCCAGTCAGAGGAACTCTACATGGTAGAAGTAACCAAAGCAGAAGAAATAGATGTAGCAAATGTCCCAACATCCATCTTCCCAAGTAAATATTGGACTCTCCATTTCGATGGAGCTAGATGTCGTTATGGGTTGGGGCAAGTGTGATCTTTACTTCTCGGTGGAAAGATCCTACCATTCACCTTTAAATTAAATTTTGAATGTACAAACAATGGCGTTGGTATGAAGTCCTCCTCCTTGATTCTCATCATAGCTAAAAGGATCGGTGTTAATAACATCAGAGTGTTAGGAGACTCACATTAGTGCAAACCAAGTCTCGAGGTATATGAGACTAGAGTTGAACACTTTATAGCTCTACAAAACCCAGTATTAGATTTGAGTAAAGGATTTGACTTCATATCAATTGAAGCAATCCCATGAGAACAAAACCTTCTCATAGATTTGATAGCAACCTCAACTTCACATTTCACTCTAAACAGTGAGTTGGAAGACATCCGTTTCATGGTATCCCTTCATATTTCTGAACCATTAGTAAAGAAAATGTCAAACCCTCTTTTAACAAACATAGCTGAGAATACATCTACTATCTTAGATCACATTGACAATGATAGAGCCACTCTTGATTACCTAAACACCTATGTAGAGTTACATCTCACCCATCACATGGTGGATTTTCCTTAATCCCACATTCGTCTTCTTACTTTGGAAACCCCATGGTAGAGCTTCCCCCACAAAAGGAGCTCAACATATACGCGGTAGAGAATGGAGAAGATCTAGAACTACCTCCAGCCCTACCTGAGTTTGAAGAAGGTAATGCTTCTTTAATCGAAGAAACAATTGATATTAACATCGGAATGGAGGAAGAGCCAAAGATCTTAAAACTAGGATCTTCGTTAACTCCAGAAGAAATAGAAATACACACTCGAATCCTCAAAAAGCATCAAAAGGATTTTGCATTTACTTATAAAGAAATGATGGGAATTACACCACACATCACGGTACATAACCTTGTCACCAAGTCAGATGCAAAGCCAATTAAAAAAAATCAAGACCAATGAAACCCAAGGTAGCTCTCATGGTGAAGGAAGAAGTAATGAAACTTCTCCAAGTAGGGTTCATCAAACCGGTTGATTACTCTCAGTGGGTATCTAATATCATCCCCATTCTCAAAAAGAATGGGAAGATACACATCTGCATAGACTTCTGAGACATTAACAAAGCGTGCCCCAAGGACGACTTCCCGTTACCATCCATTGACGTCATCGTAGACGCAACAGCTGGATTTGAGCTTTTGTCTCTCATGGATGGATTCTCGGGATACAATCAAATCAGAATATCCGAACAAGACCAAGCCAAAACTACATTTATAACTCCTTGGGGAACTTATTGCTACGTTGTTATGTCATTCGGTCTCAAAAACTGGCGCTACATACAATGGAAATGACATACATATTTCATGACATTATTCATAAAATCATGGAATCTTATGTAGATGACTTATTGGCCAAGGCCAGGAAGCGTTGTGATCACCCGAAAGTGCTCTGCATCATCCTTTCACATTTGATCGAATACGGAGTCACACTAAATCTAGAAAAATGTGTATTTGGTGTGATAGGAGGGAAACTCCTAGGTTACATTATATCATCACGAGGGATCGATGTGGACCCTGACCAAAATTGGGTTGTTCTTGAGATGATCCCACCATCAAATGATTCTAGCATTAGATCATTTCTCGGAAAGCTTAGTGTAATCGAAGATTCATCCTAGACTTGAGTTTTTCTATTCATCCAATCAACAATTTGTTGAAAAAGGATTGCTGCATTATTTGGACAAAGGAATGCCATGAGGCCTTGAAGTAGTTAAACGCTTCTTGCTATCTCCTCCCACGTTAATGCCACCTAGACTAGATCATCCTTTGATCTTATATTCACGAGCTACAGATGTCTCACTAGCCTGCATGTTGGCTCAAGAAGATGAAAATAAACGAGAACGTGTGATCTATTTCATTAGCCGAACGTTGCTCGATTATGAAACACATTATACATAGGCAAAACGAGAATGCCTTGCCATAGTCTTCGCAACCAAACGCTTAAGACATTACATGCTAAATCAAGAAACAAGGGTTATTGTAAAAACAAACAATTTATGAACTTTCCTCATGTAAGGGTCCTTGTCTAAAAAGGTTAGACGCTTTATAACCTTAATGGGAGAATTTGAATTAACTTTTGTAAACCAAAAGTCCGTTAAGGGACAAATCATTGCAGATTGGTTAGCTGACGATAACCCGTTAGACGGAGGTGATCTAGTAGATCTAGATTTTCCGATGAATGCATATATTACATCGAAACCAGACCTCCCATCTCTGAATGTCCTTGGTATACTGATATTATTAATTATATCATGGACCATACATATCTAGAAGGTGCTACACCACAACAAAGAAGGTGGTTACGCATTATCGTAGCTAAATACGTTATTATAGAACAAGTGCTCTATTGCAAAGCTTTCGATGGAATGCTTCTAAGGTGTGTTGACATGGAAGAATCCAAGAAGATTCTCTATGAATCCCATAGTGGAATATGTGGAGGCCACTTCGGTGGTCATGCCACCACTGTAAAATACATCGGATGGGCTATTTTTGGCCCACTCTAGAACATGATGTAGTAGAGTTTGTACGTAGGTGCCATAAATGCCAAGAATTTTCCCACAAAATTCACATGTCGGCACAAGCTCTACAACCAATCGTGACTCCATGGCCCTTTTCTATGTGGGGCCTAGATTTGATAGGGAAATTCTCTCCCTCATCAACAGATGGCCATAACTTCATAATCACGGCCACCGAGTATTTTACCAAATGGGTAGAGGCTATGCCTCTTACCACTATACCAGGTGTCGTGATCGCCAAGTTCATTTTGAACCAGATCATTTGTAGGTACGGTGTCCCACAAATCATTATCTCAGATAATGACACTTCCTTTAAGAATGATGAGGTCCATGAGCTATGCAAGTAAATTTAAAATAAACCATCATACAACCTCCCTATATTACCCTCAAGCTAATGGGTAGGCTGAAGCAACAAACAAAACATTGAAAGCTATTCTCCTTAAAACGGTAAAAGAAAACAAATGAGATTGGCATTTAAAGTTATATCCGGCCTTGTGGGCCCACCGAACCTCAATAAGAACACCAACAGGAGAAACTCCTTTCTCATTGGTATTCGGAGAGAAAAGTAGTTCTCCCACTTGAGGTTGAAATACCCAGTCTCCGCATCTCACTACAAGGGATTCTGGATGAAGAAGCTTATAGAGAAGCACATCTCTCCCAACTAGAAAGCCTAGATGAGGCCAGATTGGACGTTGAATAGTGGCATAGAGTTTATGCTGACCGGATGTGCCGGTAGTATAACAAAAAGGTCTATGAATGAGAAATATATGAAGGAGATCTAGTTCTAAGACTAGATAGCCGGATCGATAAGAAGACCGGTGAAGGAAGGAAATTCCAGCCCAAATGGTTGGGCCCATACCGAGTCACAAAGGACTATGGAAATGGTGCATATCTCTTATGTACACTAGAAGGTGAGGAATTCAATGAAACATATCAATTCCTTGCATCTTAAACAATTCTATGCATAAGACCAGCACTATTTGTATAATTATATCTACATTACATCTTCATGTAGTTAGGTTCATTTTGTCCACTCGTTTCGTAAAATTTTTGTGATCAAGGAACTTATTCTCAAGCAATTCATTACAAACTTTGTTGGCATTGGTAGAAGCATTTGAATCATACTTCTTCATTTTCATAACATCATCACCTATTTCAGAATCATTTTATCAATTAAAAGCTAGATATGACAAAGTCTTAATGGTAGCCATACCAAGGCCTGCATGCTTGTTCTCACTTTTGTTTCTTCCTAGGATAGGTGTCTTGCCTATGGTCTATTCTAGAAGCTTCATAGTGTCACATCTATCCCGTGTATATATATCTCTTTGGAAATAAGAACATACTGACATTTTGCTCAAATAAATAAGTCAAATGTAGATCAAACAGAAAATTTTACTTTTACACATTTCCTTGCCCTACCAACCTTCGGTGATGAGCTTGCATCTCTTACTAGTGACGTAGGGTTGGGAAAGGATGGGAATGCCCTTACTCGCCTATACCTTGTCCATGGTGATAAGCCCATGCTTCTTACTAGTAGCATGGGGCAAGGTGTAGGGGTTCTCTTGACAACAAATGTTAAAAGTCACAAAGAAAATAATTTGAACAAGCCTTTGAAATCTTGAGTCAAAAACAAATGAATCAGATGTCCAAAATTCCAAAGAGTTCAAAACCCTGAAAACCATATTTTGTCAACCATGTGGCCATCTACGGATCTAAGTCTAGATAAACTACAAAGCAAGTTGCATTCTAAACTATGGAGTCACTTGAGTAGAATAGGTTTGTAGCATCCTAATTTGGTTCCACCAAATCTTTGTCTATCTCTCATCACTACCATTCAACAAATTTCATAGCTTGTGCCCTTTCTAGCTCTCGGTGGTGAGCCCTCACATCTTACTAGTTGTGTGGAGTTAGGAATGGGGCAAGTACATCTGCTCATCATACCGGTTCATCATCACGTTCTGTCAAAACTATATGAAGTACGAAAAATTGCTTATGCAAGCTAAAGTTCAAGATCACATTGTGTCTACATTATCATATATCAGCATCACGAAATACAAAAAGAAAGAAAAGCATTTGTATCATTTGTTCTCCATTGCATACATTCTGAAAAGCATATAAAACAACATTATAATTTACATGTGGAAACGAATCACAAAATCCTAGACACCACGAGTCTGATATCCAAAAAAAATATATATATATATATAATCAAGTTTTATGTACAATGCCATCATGTGCTAGGCATGGTCAAAATGCTCAATGAGCCCGGGAAATACAAAATGAATCATATAAACAATCTAAGAGAGCCAAGTGGCCTCTCAACCCCTATGAGACCCCTCTGAAGGTGCATGACCATGTCTAGGACTCTGGCTATGCCGGTGCTTTGAATGCACTGAGGGCTCACGGTCCCGAGGAGCAGTTGTGGCCTCGCTATGAGAGTGACTCCTCATCAGGCGCTCTGTTGTCCTATACCCGGCCAACTCAGTACGGAGGGTAGTCACCATCTTGGCCACATGCCAGATAGGGAAAAGACATCATTGTGCCTACCAGCTGTTGAAGGCTCCCCTGCATCCACGGATAGCTCCGCGTGCATCTTCTCCATGGGGATCATCAGGGTATCAGTGCATACCCGGTGAATCAGGTCTCGCCACTCATCAATAGCAATCTCTACAAGCAAAGGAGAAAAGTGAATTAGAAAATGATCAAAAGGTAAAACCAAGAATGAACAAAAGGAGAGATAGCAACTAAGACAATCCTAGCTAAAAACAAATATTAAGAGAAAGGTGATAACTCACTCGGATCTCGGGCCTCCAAGAGGGATCCCTAGGATCAGCACCTGCCACAGATGCCACCGCTGACTGATGTCCTCCTCCGGTGCCTGGGGCAACATAATGTCCTACTACTATGGACTCATCCTCCCCACCTATGTCCTGAGAGGGTGGCTCCTCTGAGACTAGAGTCACCCTCTCCACACTCTGCTCTGCCCTCTCAGCCTGTAAGATCTCCTGAGTGTCATGCCACTCGGGATCGCTATCCTCCTCTCCACCCGACTCACTGACCTCCATATCCTCGGTCTCCTCCTCCATCTCTCCCCTATGAACTCCTTAGACTCAGAGTCTATATCAATGGGGTCGTCGCTACTATGGGTAGGACTGGCAGCAATCTGAAGTAAGGGTGCCTAAGGAGCACCGGCTCTCCCTCGAGCGCGTACTACCCACCTAGCTGCAATAGGGACACCAGGAGTAACAATGGTCCAACCCGGCCTCTAGGACCTCCCCTAGCCTCCCGAACTGATCTGAACACTGGCACCACTGGGGAGCATACCGACGTAAGGAAGGCCAAACTGCTGAGGCACTCGATCAAAAGGGTGTGTCTCCACCTTCCCTGTCCTGTCCACAAGCTGCCTGTAGTAGAGCAAGAAATCAAAGTGAGGGTCTCCTCACCCCACAACCCTGCCATGGCCTGATAAGGTGTGGCCTCCATATCATCAGTAGTCAGGGAGGCAACTGGCTGGTGAGGTGCTCTAAGCACCGACATCTCTATCCATCTGGCTGCCCTCACAGCTCGGGATCCACCACCTCTACGCCTCTCCCATAAGGGATGATACGCTCGTAGACCCAGCTCATAACCAAGGTCGGATGGCTCAAAGACTTCCCCTGTAAGTGAACCACCCGGTATAAATCATGATAGGTGGTCCCAAGAATGTCAGCTCCCTAGGCATAAATCGGCCATGTGCCTCAATCTGTGTAATAATAGGGGACTAGCAGTAGAGTAAAGTGTCCCCTCCCTTGTCCTCGATCAATCTCAAGGCAAGGATCCCCATAATAGCCTGACGAATCAAGGGGATAGGAAAGCTAGGAATGGAACGGACCCTCACCCCCTTCTTCGAACTAGTGGAGACAACTATGCATCTCCCATGTATGTGGCCCACTGAGCTATCAGAGCCCACGACCCTGCATTGTCTCAAGTGTGAGTCATCTCCCGATGATCGGGACTCCCAAAATGTGGTAGACATCCTCTAGGGTGATAGTCCACTCACCCCTGACTCCTGGAAATTGGAAAGTGTTCGATCAAGCATCCCAATATGAAAACAAGTCACAAAGTATGTGACTAGAAGGTGCAACATGTGGGACCCGTGATATACGTAATATGTCGGCCCTCTGAAGAGTATCCTGCTCATCCTGAGAAAGTGCATCCAACACTGCTGGAAGCCAATCACACACTCTCTCTCTCGGATCCATCTGATATATTCCTCCTTCGCTGCATACACCCAAAAACATGCCAAACGGAGTAAGTTAGTATTCAAATTACATTGGAAAAATCATTAAAACATATAAGAATACTAAAAATGCAAAATTTGGCTCAAAACACTGAGTTTTGGCATTTCTGTAAGGACCGCCACCCTGAGCAGGGCGGCGGTTCCGTAACCGCCACCTTAAAGGGTGGCGGTCCTATAACCGCCACCTGCTCAGGGTGGTGGTCGTGTCCGAATTTTCAAACGGGTCACGTGCCCTAAAAATGCCTAAAAACACAAAAAAATGACTATTTTGATTAAAACAAAGCCTACCCATTAGGCGCCCCCCCTAAGTGACCCTATTAACACTAACATTTTCAAAAATAATCCCCCCATGACAAAGATTTCATCATTTTAACATTTTGGGGGTAAAAACGTTAAATCAAGAAGAACTAACTTGTGATCTCGCGGGTTGATGTTCACTCACGGAGGCATGATCACTATCTCGTCATGAACATTTTGACTATACTCTCATAAAAAAATGTCACCGTGGGCCCTAGAGCTCAAAATCAATCAAATCAACACGCACAAATGAATAGGAAAATGGGCCCGTTTTATATATATAGCATCTTGACTCATTTTGAATGCCCTTTTCGCAGGTTTGGAGCACCGACGGAGGTAAGTTCTTATCCCGTGTGAATGGTAAGTCCTCATTTCATATTCTTTTAGTATTTATTTTTTGATTTATTTCATCTATCTGCACTTGAGTCCTCTTTTCATTTTGTAGGTAGCGGGAATTTTGGATGGCATCATTTCGACACACGGGCATATCAGGTATAATTTCTAAACTTCCCATTTTGGGACCGCCATACTCGGACCCACCATTTTACGCCTCTTCATGGCTAAAACACTTCTTCGAGGGGGCAATATGTACATAAAAAAATTGTAGGGTACCGCACGCTGGAACAACGTTACACATGCCCCAATGATGATACAGGTCTCCTCACAAGGTGTTCGGGATCCAGAAAATCTCTCCAAGTGTACGTTAACATCCTGCATACCCCACTTAGCCCCTGCGTGCTTTGTTTTGCTTTTTTCCCCTCTTTTCCTTTGCATTTTGGTCTTCAGTTACGAAACCGCCACCCTACCTAGGCGGCAGTCTTGTGACCGCGCCCTAGGTAAGGCGCGAGCCTCTGTAATTGCCGCCCTAGCTTAGGGGTAAAGTCCTTCACGTGTTTTTCCAGAATGTTCCTTTTATCATGACTCGCGTAAAATTTCAATGTTTACCAGCTTTTTTCACCACCTTTCTCGTATTTATGATTTGGTTCCCTGGAATAGTGTTTTTCCATTGTTTATTGTAAAAGAGTTCAAGTTGGATTTCACCTTTGGGTAAATGAGATTTCTATAAATAGCTAGTTGGTTCTCAAGCAAATGGCCCCTCAAAATTTGCCTCTCATTCTCTCATTTCAATTTTAGTCTTTCAGTTCTTGCTTAGGAATTGTATTAGTTTTATTTGTTGCATGCATAGTTAGTGTTGTTTTGTTGTTTAGAAGCTACATGATCTTCTTGTGCTAGTGTTATTACTATTTCATACAATCAATTGAGATAGGATAGTTTCATTTTAGTCTGAAGCCATTAGAGTTATAGGTTTTGTTCGTCAAGAAGGATAGTTTCAAGTTTTGGATGTTTTGTGTTGTATGACTCACAATAAATCCCGCTAGGAATTGCATAAGCCAAGCTCTGTTCTCTTGCACTATCCCTCTCCTACTTGCATTGTATTCAGTCTATACCCAAAACTACCATTGTTCCAAATACCTACTTTTGTTGATGCTAGCATTACACGCTTTTCTGGATTCACGTGAGCACGAAGGAACGAGGAGACCACACTGAGGGGACAAAGCCACACACAATCGGATTCGCCACTATTCTATAAAATCCAGGTTCAAGCTTTCAAATTTCTAGTTAAAATATACCAAATAGAATAGTGAATCATTTCATTTCAGTTAATCTCACTTTCGATATTGCCGAGGAAGCTGTGGGGATTGATAGTTTCTAAGAAACTATGATTCATTCCTCACTTCTGAGGTAGGATCGAGAGTCTTTCAAATAGATTAGATCAGTTATTTTGTTATTTAGAATAGATTTACAACTGCATAGGCAAGTAGCTATACTCGGTTGCCTTGTTTGTTTTAATTTCGTTATTAGTTTAGTTGTCAATTTCTAGATATTTTAAATAATTGCTCTTTCAATTTCATCTAATAGTTTATCAAAAATACAAAAACAGGGAATTTATATATATGTTGTGGATATACTTCGTATAATTAGTTTACTTTAACTTAGTTAGATTTATATTGTTTCTTTCGTATGACAATCACGGGACCTAGGGAGCCCAGAGAATACGTATTCGAGCCAATCGTGCCTCAACCCAATCTTGTTACAGCAAATAATAACTGATATAGATCAAAATCTTAGAATCAAGTCTTTGAACAAACAAGACCTACAAGAAATCAGCCCACAGTTAAGAGGATTAAACATAGAAGACGACCAAGCACATGCGTTTTGGACAAACCAGCCAAACTACAGATTGCCCTAAATAGATATCTACATGACTGTAGAAAGGCTTGAAAGAGAGCAAATGTTCGGTTGTGATCCTTTGGTCCCACGGCCATACGTAGGGGAGATATCCTTATTGACATAGACACTAGCTTAAGAATTCAAGTTACAGTAACACTGTAAGGTACTCTGAGAAGATTGCACAACTTTTAGTTCTAAATATAGAGGCCAAAAAGGCATACGACTATTGGATATTAGGGATTAGGAATTAATTCTGCACATGACCATAGGAGGTCCACAACGACCACGAACTTACATTGTGATTCACAGATCCCACAACCCAACGAGTCCATAGGTCAATCAGACGTAGATGCTAGTTTACACACATTAGTATTTAGATCTTCTCCACTTCCACCAACCATTATCACACAATTATCCTCACTAGACATAATAGCTAATCAAGCTAAGGATTTCTATGGACTAGGCTAGAGAATCGCCCATAGAATCCCCTATATATCCATCATCCATCTTATGACCCTGTCTGGAGACATACACGAAACTATCCCAGGTCATTTTCCACATATCCCACAACCTATAGATCGGATTACGCCAGAGCTCGATATTGATTGGAGCCTTCAGGAAGTCATCCTCGCTGACCGATCTATCACACCAATTCAGGTTAGGAGGGCCTTCTTTGCCTTAGACTCACAGATCCCATTAGTGCGTGTCGAAGACATAAGATTACCTAACTAGTTTGTCTATACCCCATGCATATTCCATTCCCATCGGCTGTCTCGGCATGACCCCAGGAGGTGGGGTGCAAGGAAGAGTTACTTGTAGATTCGCATGCTCACTTGTCACTTTTCCATCATACAGGAACCTTGTGAATGAAATAGGAAAGTATTCCACACTACCCTATTTATTAGTACGCATTGAAAGATTAGAGTCAAATTTATCTACATTGCGACCCCATTGAAAATACAACTGAATGCAATTCATTTCTTATTTTATCGAAGGGGGTAAAGTAAATTCGAGATACTCCAAGATTATTCAATGTGACTTTCATGGTAAATTGAGCTCTTAGAGGTAGTTTGTGACAACCTAGGTGAGAGAACTAAGAGGAAGCTTTCGACTTGAGCCAATTTTTCTTAGTTATTACACTTGAGAGATATCACAAAGTGACAACTTTGTTGCATTCAAACTCTTGTTTTTGAACAAGGGAAATAATATCTTAAAGTTGAAACTACATGACATTTTGTCATGAAATCTATTTAGTGTTACTTTGTCCTAGTTTTTCACTTATCCTAAAACAAGGAGAAACTTTGCCAAAGTTACACCAAGTATTTGTCCTAGTTTTTCACTTATCCTAAAATAAGGAGAAACTTTTCCAAAGTTACACCAAGTTTCTCTTGTTTCTCATTTTGATATAAAAGAAGAACAAACATACATGGATACCACTAGAAATAATCGTGTCCACCACTTTTGTAGTCTACTTATATGACTAGGTTGTAATGTCAGAATGCAAGTGTTGAAAGTGTGAATGGTACGTCATCAATTTCTAGTAGGCCCTTTGTCTCAAACCCATATTGAGACTTGTAGTTAGGATTTCTTATCACTAAATTCATTTGAGTTGTTACATCGCCCACATTACAACCATATAATTATGATATTTACATCTTGTTTCCATTGTGAAACTTGACCTAAATCTCTAAATTGTATCGTTACATTGCTCGCATGCATAATAATTCCTTGATATACTTAGGCATAAGTTTTACATACTAGCCTTGTCTTGAGTTTTGTAAGTGTTGAGGTTACTTTGTTCACATCGCTAGAACACCATTTTGATACCAAATATCTTTCTTTCTTGTAAATCTTGGTTAACATGTCTAAATAGCATTGTTACACTACTCACATTTGTAACTTCCATTTTTCAAAACTTAGAATTTGTTAGTGTATAGAAACTGGTTTTAGTATACCTTGTTAGAGGATCACGTCAACACTCTCTTAGCATTTAGGTATTTTTTATTTCAAACTTGACCTAATTGGTGATATTGTGTGTCACTATTTTGTTTCAAACCTATCTCTCGAGAAAACCGTAGGGAGTAAACTATTGTTGTGATTGGATTTGAGTCTTACACTTCATTGTCTTATTCTAGGTGTTTCTCATCATATATTACCTTACTAGGGTATATCATTCTTTATTATTTGATATCCTTGGCTTCATATTGATCCTTCAAATTTATGACCATTTATTGTTTTGGTATTCTTTGTAACAATTTGACGTCATTACACCATTTGGTTTGTCCTAAGGCCCATATCATCAAAATGCCAACAAAATAATGACATTCCTTATACGTAAAACACTAAGGAATAAAATTTTTGCATTCCCATCAAAGGATTCCCATCACGGCTAAACCTCATTTGGTTCTTCGTGCTAGAGAACCCATGTGAGTACCCTATTTCCCACCTTCATCTCATAATCGGTGGTATGGTTTGAATTTTTTGATCCAAAATATTATTTGAGTTCCCCTCACTCTTATTATAATTCCAATCTAATTTCTTCTTCCGATTCTTTAGATTCACCTTGATCTTATAAATATTCTCATCATATTTGTTCACCTCATTCGAATCTTAAGCCGCAGTTTTCTCCCTCTCTTCACAGGACTCCCCTTATCAATCACCTAAATGAAATCTTCCTTTAAAGAACCATGTGGCCCCAAGTCTCACTAATCAAACATCTAATTCGGTTCTTGAGCCACAATCCTCCCTTGCTTTGTAGGATCTCCTTTATTTTCTTCCTTGACAACATTTTCCTCCATTAAAGATCTAGGAAAATCCAAATTATTCTAAGTCAACACCCACGTAGCATTCATATAAGTCGGCACCTACGTCCCAATCATCTAATTCGACTCCCATGTTGTAATCATCTAAGTCGATGCATACATTGCAAACACCTCAGATGACTCCTATGTCACAATCATATGCTGATTTTCTACACGATCCTATTTGTTTCCTGTAAATATGTCATCTTCTAGGAAATCCAATCCTAATCAGTTCTAAATCTACATCTTCTTCTAGTCGCGAGACATCTAGATCCAAATCTAATTTCTCTCTTGATCCATCATCTTATCAAACTTCCACACCAATTGGACCCATTTCTTCTATTCAACATCCCATGGTCTATGAGAAAATACCAATGCCAATCGATTCATTTTAGAATGAAGAATCAATCACATAAATCATGGGGTCACACAATGGCATTCCCCTAGAGGATCACATGCAAGAATTATCTTTAGACCTCCATCAATTCACGTATTATGGGGAAGAGGTTACTTCCACTTGTCAGACCATAGAGGAAGACCCTAGGATCATCGAAATTGATCCTCTTCTTACTCTTCCACCTTCACATTCTTCATTATGTGATGAAATTCATGGGTTTGGCATTGATCCATGACCTATCTTCTCATTACCTAATCACTCTTTATCTATCACAATTCCTCAATCAAAAATTACCTTGGGTCACCACCTAGTAGACCATCATCTTCTTATATATGTGGGCCACCTCCAAGTAGCCCCACATCATCTGTATGTGGATCACCTCCTGGTAACCCATTTTCTTTTGTAGTTAGCTCACTATTGGGTAGTCCCTCTTCGTCTATACTAGGGCACATCTCGATAAATCCCTCGTCTTTGATTCTTGGGCCACATTTTATTATCCCATCTTCTTTTATATATGGGACACCACAAGGTAATCCTTCATATTCAATCTTAGGGATGCATCCAAGTATCCCTTTATCTTCATTCTATGGGACACCTCTTGGTAGCCCATCCTCTTCAATTCTTAGACCATATCCTTCATGTCCATCACATTGTTCTTGTATCAATGATTATGGCAAGCCTACCATCACTTCTCACATTAATTCTCTTCATCCACTTTATTCTCATGCTTCTCAGGATTAGAAAACTTAAGTAATAGCTTACAAGAAACCCAAATGGTTTCTTCGTCAAGCTCAGATTAAAAATTTCAAGAGCTCCAAAGCTCACAACCATTTAAACAATCTTAAAGTTTAGAATCAAATGTGATTCAAAAATACACATCAATGCAACCATCAAGTATGGCACAAAGTGAAGAAACCTCTAGAGAGGGACCTCAATATCTCATGTGTAACATTCATGTTTCATGATAAAACACAGTCATCTATTGAGTATGAGCTCACCACGATCATTGAGATCGGGATAATATGACTCTTGATAAGCAAACACGCCTAGTCTTCCTTATCAAGGAAATTACTAACATTTTTGTTGGATCTTATCACGTCAAGTGACCTTGTCGATCCCACCTTTCAAAAAATACAAAATACCAAAAAAAAAAAAAAAAAAAAACATTTCAAAAATCAAAGTAAAAGATCAAACATTGCAATCGGTATTGAATACACATGGATGTTCTTTCTTCCCTTTCTTGCTCTTATTTTGCAAGTCTTCTTACCATTTTCATCCCTTTGATGATATTTTGGTTAGCCAATTCACATGCATTTTGTGACATTTATCTCTATGGTATCCGTTTGGCCTTGGTCTTTCATCACCTTGGTAAATTAAAGAATGATTGGCCTCTTAGAGATCCTATCACAATTAACATCTAATAAAATTGTTGTGAAGAAATTTTGGATATATTTGTTGAAACTAGCCAATGTCATCATCACAATCACTTCCACCTCCTTCAATCAAGCCATCAGTGGTTCTTAACCCCTTGTCAAACAATAGATCTGAAATAAGTTTTCAGAAAGAAAAAAAAAATCAATCAAATCAAAAATCCAAATCTAAAAGAAAAACCAAATTGATATATAACTGTCATCATTTGGGATATTTCTAATAATCTCTACCAGGGCTATGGACACCTAGCTGGCAAGTAAAACAATGTTGCGATTAGAATCAAATGCATCTCCATTGGGGCTATGGACATCGACTAGCAAGCAGAGAAATGTACGACTCTCCTTCCATAGTCCATTCATAAAAAAATCAACTTTGAAAATAAATCATTCCTACACATTGGCTGGGTGTCTTCACCTGTTGTCATAAAATATTCCTTTAAAAAGGTAATAAGTTTCTACGTGAACACATTGGGTCTCTATGAGCAAACGAGATTAGTATGTTACCAAGTGTCATTTTTTTGACCTTGTTCGATTCTTACTCTAGTTTGTATCTTGTCTCATGATTTGATCCTTTGGCTAATCGCTTCTTCATCGCGAGGCTTCTAAGCTACATTCATTCACATTTATTGTTCTTCTGCTTCATTCATAACATCTATGTGTATAAGATTTCCTTTTTTCATGTTTGCAGGAACCTTTGTCCCTTTTCACAAAAAACAATCTTATACTTCTTTCTATCATATGTTTCTTGGCTTGACTTACACTTGGGCCATCCTTTCTCCTTCCTAGCACATCATCGAGTTATGTTCATCATCATGTTAAACCTATTCATATTGGCCTTGATCTAACTTTTGCCTTTGAAGGTTTTCCTTTAAATACTCACACCTAATGATGGGGAAGTTTTGTCTTTTCTTTCTTGCACATACACGTGGCATTCTACCCTTGTACATCCCATATTTCGCTAGGGCATCCACGTTTCTTCATTTCCTATGCATAGCTTCAAAAAACTTATAAAAATTAAAAACATTTAAATATGTTAGACGGAAAACCCAAAAAATTAGTAAAATCATTAAAAAAACCAAAAACATTCAAATATGTTAGATGGAAAAACACAAAAATTGGTTAAATCATTTTAAAAACCAAAAAAATTCAAAAATTCAAAACAATATAAAAATTTCAAAATCCAATTTTTTTAGTAAAATCATTAAAAATCTAAAAAATTGTAAAATTCAAAAAAATTCAAAAATTGGTAAATGGCATGCACGCAACTAAAGCCTATATCAAATGCATTATCCTTGAACATCAAAATTTGTCCTACAAAAACATATTTCTTAGGTTCTTGCTTGTTCTTGTCTCAAACGACTTGCGGATCATTGTGATCTACCTCCATTAACAAAGTTGGCTTGCTTACTATGTCAGTACTCCCATGCAATAGTGAGTTGTTAGAGACTATGTCATAGTGCATGAATGCTTTTCATGGGACTACTTGTGTCCTCTATTATTCCCCTCGCATGTATCCTTGCTTGGGGCACCATTTTTAACCCTTGTCGTTACAACATGAACATTCGAGAACTGAAGCTTGATAACAAAAACATTGGTGTAACTGTCTTGAAACGTTGTTTTTTGAGTATGTGTGATTGTACTTATTTCTCTGTTAGGTTAGTTGGTTTACTTTCTTGTATTGCATTGCATTATGTATGTTTCATGGAGTTAAACATTGTTTTACTTTCTCGTATTGCATTGCATTATGTATGTTGCATGGAGTTACGTATTTGTAATGAAAAAATGTTAGTAATATAGCTTTTCATATTATTTTACACTTATTTTTATGTTAATAAAGGCCGATGATGTAGATCATAGGGGCAACATGATGAAATAAAATTTGCTTATTGAAGATTGGATGCAAAGAGATATTCCTATTCTCCACTTTCATGTCTTATCACTATTAATTTTTCTTCCAAATCACCTAGGGCAATAAACAATCATGTTTATTCCTATCTTATTTCTTCTATCCATTTCGATCATATTTTTGATCATCAATTGACTTCTTCTATCACCCCATTGACACTCGAGGGGACATCCTTCATTCTACTATTTTTTCTTCAAAAATTTACTTGCTTATTTTTGTCTACTATATTTGAAGTGAAGTTACTTCACCTCAAACTAGGGAAAATGTAGACACCTAAATTCTACTTTTGCAACCTTATTACTAAAAGCACACAAATCACTCTCATTCTTACCATTTCCATTATAATTAGTTCTTTTCTCTAATTAACTAACGTTTCTTACCATTTTGGTAAATTAACAACACTTTCTTGATTACGTATCCTCTTTTGCATTTAGGATGCCACTTTATGACAAATCGTAAGTCAAAATCCTCTTCCAAATAGATAATTAGCGATTATTAGCTAATTAAGCCTATTTTACCCTTGTTTTGGTCAATATACCCTATCATTGGCTCAAACCCCTCTTCTAACCACTCAAAATCACCCCATTTCCCTCCACAACATCTCAACAAGCTTCAAAATATCATTCTATCCTCCTAATTGACCCTAATTGGTTGATTAAGGCTCCTTGCACATTAATCATTTGTTAATTCACTAATTTTGATTAGAAAAGCATTAATCATGATTAGCAATCCTTAATATAATTTTTGCTTTTAGTATCACATGCACTAAGATGCAAGTTTTCCCTAAATGGAAAACTATAAAAGGACTCACCACATACTTGTAAACTTTACACCATGCTTTGAATTCCATATCATTTAAGAAATATGATTAATAGGCAAGATCAGTCCTTTCCTCAAGTATTCAATAGGGTTAGTATATGTGTATCCAATATGATTTTGTAGTCATTTTTGAAGATACCACCTCACCTTCCTTGGAGTAGCAACAAACCCCCAATTTGATTGCTCCTAGATCTATTTAGGTCTATGTTAGTTAGCAATTGAATATTCTAGTAGGCATGCTTTAGCTAAGATAGATTGATATATCATGTTAGTTATTTCAAGCATTCCATTAAGCTTTAATCATTGATGTAACTATTGTTAGATTCAATAAGCATTTTCTCAATTAGACTATGTGGTGTTAGTCTTGTTAGTTTAGCTTTGCTTGGAACTTTTAGTAGTCTTCACCACCAAACCTTTCACATACCCTACAATTGGTAACTCCCTCAAATCCATGGCATAAAAAGTCCCAAAGGCTATCTTTATCTTGATATCTAACTCATTCATAACCTCTAAAGGCATGAAATTACATGAGGCTCCTGAATCAAACATATAATTATGAAGAAGCTGACCATTGAAAATTAAAGTAGTGAAGAAAGGATCCACATCCAATTGGAGTTCAACCAAGGAAGTACCTAAATATATTTCTAAGGGTTCTTCTATGCTATCTAGTTCTTCTTTTATCTCGAACTCCATAATACTTGGTGAGTTTATTATATTGCATGCATCCCTTTCCTTGACAACCATATCATCCTTCAACCCTAAGTATTCAAATGCTCTTTTTCTATGTTCTGTGATTCTCAACAATTCTACAATAAGTATTATCACTTTTACCCGACTTGGAATCGAACCATATCAGACATTATATTTTGGCAAGGCTATGTTAGAGAAAAAGGTAATAACTCTTTTCGTCGAGATACTATCTTTTAAAGTTTGGGTGGCAGCAGAGGTACTTGGTTGTAAAGCCTTAGAAGTACATTTATCATACATAGTTTTCTTAGGAGTATCCTTAGGTATATTGGTCAAAATAGGCATTTTCGGTTTAACAAGGACAAACCCTTTAACCTATTTATTTAGAAGGTTATACTCCTCTTGAGAAACTACAAGATTCCTATCTTCTTTGGAAGGAATCCCACCATCATATTTTATGATCATCAGAGCTCTTAAGTACTCAAAGTCATGATTTGGAAGCTCAAATGACTGGGCCATATCTATATCAACATTAACAATAGAAGGAATGGAAAATACCTGATTTATGCAAGCCCAAAAGTCTTCCACAATTCTAGCATATAAGATATCAGTTGAAGTAGCTCATGGCATTGGATCTTTTAGGAATTCCATCATGCATATGTCATCAAAATCAACTTCATCAATAACATCATCATTTCCAACAAGTGGTTCACAAGGGGAATGTGGCAATAAACATTTATCACACCATTCAATGATGTGATCTTCTTCCACCAATGCAACTCTTGTTTCCAATGGATCGGGGACTATTTTTACAATGGTTTCTTCTTATGCAAATCTTGTTTCCGATGGATCGGGACTATTTTACTTTCTTTATAATCCTACTACTGAAGGCATGGGTCTCTTTCCTCTATCATCAGCTAGGTGTTCTCCTTTGGGATGATTCCCAAATCTATTTTTTCCTTGGGCTCTGATGTTGAACATGAGAAGTTAAAGCCAATCCTTTCTCTACTCTATCCATCTTGTAGGAAATTTCTTTAACTTCTCCAACCAAGGTCTTAACCACTTCCTCTAAATCCATTATTTTACTAGGTTATGGCTTCTCAGGATTAATCAACTTAACACCTTCCCTATTTGGAGGTTTTCCTACAGCTTTGATATTGTTATCAATTTGGACAACCATATAGAAATCCTTCCTCAAGGTCCTATAGTTCTTCTCCATAAGGTAATATGTTGTATTTTAATCAAAAACATCGAGTATTTGATCAAGAAAGAGTCATCACTAGGTCTTAGATTAATAGGAAATCTAGTTAAGGTTTTATTAAACCTGGTGTTAAAGTCTTGCACACATTCATTTGGATTTTTATTTATATTTTCAAACTCATTCAAGAGAAACATGGGATCAATTTTATCACCATATTGTAACTTGAAAGCATTTTTCATTTCTATCCAGGAATCAATTGAATTTTCTGGTAGAAAATTATACCATTCCCTAGCATCTTCCTCTAAAGTATGTATGAATAACTTGGCATACACATCTTCATGTTCTACTCAAAATAATCCATAACATTTTGAAAAAATATAAGATGCTAATCTCCACTTATAGCACTATTTCTTTGAAATTTATATAATCTATTTATGATTTCATGGGGTATTTCATTTGGATAACCTATCATCCCTTGAAATCTTATTGGCCTATAGGTATTAACCACAAAAGGATCCCTTGGTGGAGGTTGTGTCATATTATTTAGTGGAGGTTTTCACAAGAATTATTGAAAAAAATGGGGGGGAACTGGGGTCTTTGAGGCACGGAGGTATGATCTACAAAATAGTAATCCTTCGAGGATTTAGTTTCACAAAACACTCTATTCTCAGGAATCAATAAAGGAGGAAGATGAAGAACACCTTTTCTTCTTACAGGTGTAGGACATTCTTGAAGCGAAGTATACCAATTAGTGTGAGGTTTATCTAATTCATAGTTATCAAACATGCTATAATAGTCTTCCACAAAAGACTAATCACATTCATGAGTTTGAACAATTTTCTCTTCCGACCTTTGACCATCCACGGGTTTCAGATCCACTTCTTTCTTGAATTGGTATTTTCTATCTCGGAAAGCAACCTTCTAGTAGGATCAAACTTTAAAACGGATATTCTTCCTTCCATCTTTTCATAATTGAAAATTCGATAAAAAAATGATTAGCACCAGTGTATGCCATTTTTTCTTTTTAAAATACGGAGCCGCCACTAAGGTCTTGAACCTTATATGTGTAGATAAACTCAAAATAGCTATTGGGATACTAGATTTACACTTTAGCTAACAAATATTAAAAATATTTGTGAATTTTCCCATGCCTTTCCCAAGTAAAATCATATTTAATCAAAAGTCTTCTTATGCTAAGAGAATATAAGGACAAACACGTTTAGGATGGACTATATTCTAGAAAATCTTTGCAAAGGGAAGAAACTTGAACCTTAATTGAAATTTAACAACAGTATCATTATCAAAGACTTATATATTTCTCAAATCAAGGAAACAAGTCCCTGCAATGGTGCTAGAGGCATGTTGGTCCTCAAATATACACCCCTAGTTGGTGACATCAATACTTTCTAAGGAAAGGGGAGATTTTCTTAGGAATGATGATCAACTAGGTGATATGTCATTTTGTAGGGGATGGCTATATCACTTCCTTTGGGATCAAACACAGGGATGATTTGAGGAGCATGTACAAACAAGATGGACTTTTCCTACTAATTTTGGTCCTGCCTTGAACCAGGGTGAGAGAATCGTGGTGTAACCTAATATGCAAAGGGGGAAATGGGGTTTTTAATCCCTTAATTTCCTCTCAAATGATGGATTGATCTAGGACAAGCATGGCCAAGGACACAATATTTCACTCTCACAAGTTGTCACACAAAGTATTGTGTATGTTGATCACACCAGAAATAGGTTACTAAAGACAATTAAGTTCAATTGCTTTTGCATTCTCTTAGTAATGGAATTAATGCTAAAATACACCTTTAGTGATGTTTAGAGCAATTAGGTAGTAAGATAGAACAAATAGATGCTTTAAAATGTGGGGATGGGGTCAATTATGAAAATTATGACTTCACATAGGGGGAATCATAGGAAGAGAAATTCGTTTTGAGATAACATTTAACACTATAAGTATCCTGTCATCACGAAAGGTGCACAAAACTAGATCAATTAGTGACAAACATAAACTAAAAACTATTTTCATTCATTGAAGCTCGATCAATGCGAAGGATTCAATACGATCTCTAAAATTCCTAACACAAGATCTTATGCAGGCATTGTAACAAATTGTTTATTGCTTCATCCCTCACATGCCTAAGATACACTCACGGGATTACAAAAATCTATCAACACAAAATGTTTATGACAAGAATTTTACAATTTGGTCTAATATTGCAAAGGGAAATCTCACAACACAATATCAAACTTAATAACCAAGACATAAACATCAAGGATGAATTTAGTGTATGAAAAAAAGAAACAATAAACACAAGACTACAATAGAGAATATCACTCATTAATGGACAATTTTAAAACACAAAACCTAGAAGACATAATTTAAAACTCAAAGTAGACATACTTTATTCAGTTCTTGAATTTATTAACAAGGGAACATCAAATGAATTCTCTCAAAGCCTATCAATGGTTGTACACTTGCAACCAACTTGACACAGAATTTTGGGAAACTAAGATCAGTATGCATTTCACGATGGAAACATATAGTATTCACAATTACATCTCTAACCTTTTCAAAACTTTAAATAATAAGCCCCTTTGATCTGAATACCAAAAATTAACTCCCTTAATTATGAGGACAAACCTCATACTTATACAAGTTTATGTCTTCTTACAACCTGATTCCCCCCAAAAAAAAAAAAAAAAACTTCAATGAACCATTCCAAAAGATGCATGGAAAAAATATCCATTTTTGGAAAATATCTTGTAACGACAAAGATACCTTGTTATTTCTTAATCTAATTGCTTCTAGATGTTGACATGGATATATGAAATATTTTTTAATTTTATTTTTTTATCCCTTTTTCTTATTCATGTTGTCACCATCCTTCATGTGCCCTGTCACAAACCATCTATTCCATCATGTCGTTATTTTTTAACTGATTTGACATGTGACCTTTTTGGGAATATGTTTTGCAAAATGGATAATCATTTATACTCCCTCATGCTTTATGTTTATTTTGTGTGAATTTATGCTTCAAATGAAAAAAATTACCTTTTGGAAGATATCGATCTCCTCCAGAATTGTGTGAGTTTTAAAACTGATTTCACATTCAATTATGAAATGATACCTTAAATAATTACACTTGAATTTCATCCTTTTTATAAACTCCCATTGTTCTCTCATAAGATCATATCTCCTTGATAATTTTTAATGAAAAGAGAATTTTGCGTTCATTATTCTCAAGTCATGGTGGATGTAGAGCTAGGAACCTAGACTTGAAAGAATTTTCTTCGGATACTTTGCGCTTAATCTTAGACCTTTCTAGCCCAGTGAGGCCTTTTTGGAGGATGCTCTTTGATATTAAGGATCAGGTGGAGAATGATGGGCCATTAACACCTTGCATGGTTTGGGTAACACTAATAAGAAGGCTCATCAAAATGAATCCCTTTTTTTCTTTCAGGTAATGTATTATCATTTATTTTGTGTGGAGGACCAAAAATCTCCTAAACTGTTGAAGAAGTTTTGGCTCCACTTTCGACCGCCATTAACAAAAACATCATTGATATATCTCCTTTATTATTTAATGAAGAATTGGTAGAGAAATAAATTCCCACCACTTCCTATGAAGGGTATGTTGATGATCTTGTAGAGGATATATCATCAATTTCCTACAAAATCACCACGATGGAGAAAAGACTTGCTCGTCTTGAAAAGGCACCTATAAAAATTCTTACTGGGAAGGCCCCTAAAGTGTTATTTCCCTATATAAGAGGACGTAAATCGGGCGCACCTAATCCAAATTGTGAAAGTCATCCCATCCCTATGGTTGAACTTGAATCTACCCTTCCTAGGTCTTCCTCATCTTCAAAATCTACTACTCGTTGAGTACGAGGCCTACCTTAAAGGCGGGTCTAACCTCCTTGAATGGGTCTCCTCGACAAGAGGAATTGGAATTAATAAAAATCTTGGAGGGTCCCAAAACAAATATTTCAAATCTCATGGAGCTAGGCATGTCTCGTGACCTTGTGGGGGACATCATGTACATTCATGGTGCTCAAGACTACAAAAATTGGAGTTTAATAAGAAGATATTGTTGAATCGGATTCCTCCATTTGCATAGGAATGTGTGACCATTAATTAATATTATACCTCTTTTGCAAGATACTCTCTTTTTATATGCATATTATCAACTATGTGAATTTCAAGGGCTAGGGCCCCTATAGAATCCCCATGTTGTTCGTATTACACAATATGCTTTTCTTATTGCATTTTTCAGTTCAACAATTACTTTTCATAATCTTGAATTTATCCATATATAGCATAGCAATCATCTCTAAATTCATATTGCATGATTTGAATATCCATGGTAAAGATGTTTCTTTTCTAAGTGTCCTGTAGCTATTTGGAACCGGGGAGTACTAACCTTTGTGATAAACCATCATACGGCTTTCATTTGTACTTCCCCTTTACCCACAAACTTTTAATTGCTTCCGATATTTCTGACCCTTTAGCAAATTTTGAGTGTCCGTATCTATTTTTGGAATTGACAGAGATGACTAAATCCTTTATTAAACCCACCGGACATTACTCTAGTGTGATGCGGCTTCTATTATATGACCTAATTTCCTTATCTCTTATGATTAGTGATCTTTGGCATCCCTCCTTAATTTTATATCGGATTATAACCCATGGAACATTGACTTCTCCATATCAAGTTAATGTATTACGGATTCCTTAGAGTTGAATATTTATCCCCATCCTCTAAGTTGTTAAACTTGTTTAGGGGAAGGGATTATCATGGAGATTCAAAAGGGTATTAGCGACAAGGTGACATATGCAAGTTTGGGTCTTTAAATAGTACGAAGCACTCTGTTGAAAACTAAACTAGTGTGGGTGTCCCATGATTGTGGATATATACCTATCTTATATATATGCAATTGTTTCTTTGAATGTAGACTATATTACCTTTTATTTTGATTATTTTGTGACATCGTGGGTGTCTCATATTTGTGTCTCTAGGCCTCTGTATGACTATGTTTCTATGTTTCTATGTCATTGATTACTTGTTTGTACATTTTTGTCTCTATACACATATTATCACTACTCTAATTTATTATATGCTTGACTCTTACTAATATGATGTTTCTATTTATATTCCATCACTACTTTGTTTTATGAAAAATTGATTATTACTACACTTTCATACTATTTCTACTATGGATTATGACATGATTGACACTTTCTACAATGTTGTTCTCACTTTTATACACATGTATTATTGTTTTTTTACGTATTGCATGTTATTTTCTCTATGAACCATGGTTTCCAAAATGTGAATCCACTTTCATAGGTAAAGGTTCAAATTGGTGGACACTATCCCAACCTTCTATGTGATTCTACACATGTTTAGGACTTATCACATATGGGTACATATTTATTCTTTTGAGTTGTGCACTCAAATTATTTATCACATGCACCTTAAAGTGGGGGACTTTAATAGGATATAGTGTACATATACATACATATTAAAGAATACACTAACACATTTTTATATGGTCTATATCCTTAGAAACGAGCACACATACTAAAAAAGTGGAAGAATTCAATACAAGTAAAAATTATACATAGCATTAAATACCATAATACGGCCTTGACCATGGTGGACCTTCTTAGACAAGGGCCATATTCTCAAAAATTTATATCTTTATCAGATTCTATCATCTATTTAAAGGTTTTTATACGATTTCGAGGAAAAAAAAATTACTTAGTTCAAAAATATATAGGGGACACGTGAACTTTGTACCTTCTCCTCTACACTACTCAACCACAATTACAAAAACAAGGTTTGGGAGCACATGCCTCCATATCCTCTATATTGTACCATAATCTATAAACTCGGTTTCATCATTACAACACTTGATGCGGACATGGTCTATCCATTTCCTTTGGTTATGTGGTTATACCTTAGGAATTAAAATAGCTACAAAATTAGGCCTAGATTCTTCTATAGAGGTGTGGTCCATGGGGTTGTGTAAGGTATCAAAGTGGATTTAAGTTCTTAATAGCTTGTATTTTATCTTCTCTCAAAAACTTTAAAGGAGAAGATATTAGAGTTACTAAAAATTATGATACGTTAGTCTCCTCTCTAGTGGGGTACTTTAGTTCCAATCTCTCCCCTTCATTATTGGATTGCATGCACTTGACAATAGTTTCTCCTTCAACATAATTTGGGATTGATCAACCCAATCCTTCAACATCTCAAAAATAATTCCAAATCCCCATAGTACAAAAATAATGGGATATCCTCCCTCCACATAACAAACAAGAGTGTTCCTTCCATTTTACATTTCATTTAATTTATTTTATGCAAGTTCAAAGTTATAAAAGTTATAAGAATAATTTATACTTTGAGTTACAACTTAGTTTTTATCATAGACATTGACTACACTCTTTGTTATAGGTTTCACCATGGAGTATGCCAACACCAATGCATCATAGAACAATTGTCGAGTAAAGAAAAAGTGTGTGTGCAAATTTAGGTATGTTTTTTCTTAAAGCATTAAATTTTTAATTATAAACTTACGAGGGGGAAATGTAGATACTAAAATTTGGTAACTTTTCTTTTGGCAATCTCAAGTTTGGTTATGTTTGTTTGCTAATACAAATGCTCACATTCAAAATACAATAAGCATGTATCTCTAACTATTTAATTACTTACACTTCTTTACAATCTTCTTTTTGTAAATTTAGGAAATATTAATTAATCAAAGAAGTAAACTATACATATGCATGTTGTTAAAACTTTATATTTTACATCACACTTCTCTTGTCCTAGATTGTGCAATTTATTCAAGACATGAGATCTAGTTTCATATAACTTGTGCATTCTTGACCTTTGGTATCCTTCAACTCTATTTTCAATTTAAATATTTTATGGTTTTATTTCATCTTCCTAGGGTTATAATTATTGTAATATTTGACATACATAAGGCTATATAAGTAAGTCAATATAACTTTATAAGTCACTTCACAATATTACAATAAATTATTGAAAATATCATTCTAAAAGCACTCAAAGATCTCAAAAATCATCCAAAATTAGTTGCACATCAATTAGATCAACCCCTAATATATGTTTAAAACACTTAACCAGGTTAAAGAGTCTATATTACTCAATTTCTAAGCATATAAAGGTATTAGAGATATGTCTTAGAAAGGTATAATTCACTCAAAAATTTCCAAATGATGTTAAGGTATGAAATGGTTGGGTCAAAAAGATGAAGAAAACCACATCACACTACTTCTACAATAGGTACATTCTATAATATACAATTAACTGTTATATTTCTATCAAGAGACATGAAGACACCCATACGGGGTGGGCTTAAATCACACTCACTATTACACAAGAACCTAGGAAAACTACTATTATAAGCACAATCATTGGGAGTGAATCAGTGATCCTCAAAATTTTCATTCACATTCACTTTAGCATTCATCAATTATCATTAACCATTAAACATGAATTCAACGAGAATCATAACCATACACATGAGAAAATGAACACAAGAACATATGAAAACTATATTTAAGTGGGAAAATCTTATAGGGAAGAAAACCCACGGAAAAAAATATTTAGTATAACAATGAATCAAATTTATTTGAGCACCAACTCAATACGGAACACCAACCCATAAATTTAGTGAGGAACCAACCCCCAAGGAGCACCAACCCTACCTAAAGGCACCAACCCCTATATGACTCAATACTTACTTAGCCACCTAAATTTCTTTTTCACCTATAGAATGTTTCCACAACAACTAATGATGACACCTATTAATCTCTCATTTCCTCTATCTTCCTCAAAATTGTCTTCTAGGCTTCTCCACACAACAAGATTCTTCACCAAGCTAGTTAGTTCATCTGACTTTTCTCTCCAACAACATATCACCCTCTAGAATATTATGAAAAATATCTACCCTCTTCTTTATGGTCACGAGATACCTTCTTCACCTCTTCAAATTGCCATCTTACTAGCACTTTCTCATACTCATTCAACCACCACAAATAGTCCTAAGAACATGCTTATATACATGAATTAAACATTATACTCATCTAGGTTGGTCAAATCATAGGAAATTACACTTAAAATAACATGAATAGATCATAATAACACCATAAAAACACAAGTTAGGTTGGAAATAACACACAATGACCACATTTCTCCATTAGGTCTCAATTAGGCTTAATACACTCAATCTGCACTCTCACCAAAAATAAGACCTCTTGGGCCTACATGGCCACCATAAAACATCATGCATCACTTAAAAACTTATTATAAGTCCATTACCTACCTTCTACATGCTCAAGTAACTCTGTCCCACCATATCTGTTATGAACCACCATTAGGCATGATTGACCTATAAAACCAGTCTTCACTCATGAAGCTCAAAAACACCTGGAAACACCTCAAACATGCAAAATGACACATGGATACAAATATCATGACCTATGGCTCATCACTAACTTCATTAGACACCATCACTTTGGATGTAAGTGCCCAAGAACAGCTTTGCAACTAAGACCACCAAAGCTGTCATAAACTACCCCCCAAAAAGAATTCTTCCTATATCGACTTACACAAACCCATTTTGGAAAAAACTCTAGTATTGTAGTATAGCTTCCCAACTTCCTCAAACATCAATTTATTAATTTTTTCCAATGCAAAACCTAAGATCAATATTACCTTTTTATAAAGATGCATATTATTGTAGGGTCCACATCATTTGTCATGACACAAAAATACCACCTAAAGAAAGATGGAGGATTCTTGTACAACCTCCAATCATCATACTTAGTCAAACAATCCATTATGGGTCACTTAGAGAAAGTTATTTTTGTCACTACCTAGCTATGGTTTAATAAGGGTTTTATACCTCCTTACCTTCTTAATGATTGTTCATAAAGCTTTTCCCCTTAATCTCAAAAATAATGTCAAGAACATTGAGTTAGGACCCTTCCCCAACTACCATGAGGATCTTAACTTCCCATGAAAACTTCACATGTGCCAATGAGTATCAAACAATCCTTCTTGAGCTATGATTCTCACTTCTAAGAACTTGGTAGAGGTAAAAATCACTTTTCATGATAAATATTGCAAACCAACACTGAAAATTTTCCCACACCACTAGAACAACCTACTACACCTTTTCCCATGCTCATATTTGCATCTCTATGCTGAAAATTGTCCAACTAACCTCATTAGGACACCTTATGATAGTATATGTGGTTGTCTTAACACCTCATCCTCATGCTCTCCATTCTTTCACCATACATAACCAAATTGTACACACTTGTAATCTATCATTACATGCCATCATCCTGCTGACTAGGTAGCTTCTTAACCATGCTTGCACCATCCATGTTCACAATCTCATGACTTTTCCACTCTTTCCCACCTACAAGAGCCTTCAACAATATTTATGACACACTACAACATCCCCTATCACTATAACAGCTCTCAAGTCACTATACCTACTCAAGACACCATGCCACCTCATCAATGGCAACTAGACCAAGCAATCTCAACACAACACATGACATCAATGACTGACACTACCAATCAACCTTCATGTTCCTTTCTCCTTTTTACATCAATGAAACCTATTAACATCAATGACAACACCAATTACCAACAATCTCCCCCTTTGTCATTAATGGAAAACCCATTGATGGAAAACACATATAGCTCAATCTCTCAAGCCATCAGCTCATTCTCCCCCTTTTGACATTAATGACAAAGAATCATACCTGCAAGATCTTAGTTCTCTTCTTCTCTCATCACATTAGGGCTCATAATTTGGTTGGAAATATCAACAAAACCTAATAAGGTCCATTTTAGCTTCTTCTTCTTAGTTTTGACCCTTTATAGCAACACACCTCCTATGGACTGAACCTACTCCTCCTTTTGCATCTTATAAAGAGCATAACTACATTCACTCAAAAGATACAAAAACATGACCATACTTGTACCATCTGCAAACACATCTTTTTGTAACAAAAAAATCATAACTCCCCCTGACTCAATGCATTCTTTCTCAAGAACACAAGACCATTCACCTAGTATTGATACCAATAGATCAAAAAATTCTTGATACCCAAGCTACTTCTTAGTTCAGATATGCATGATTCCAAAAAAATACCAATTATTTCACGAATAGAAAAAAATTACTTACCTTTTCAGATCTCAACAATATTTCTCATATGTCAACAATGTCTTCAATCAATCTACAAGACTCAACAAACCTTCATGATACTACAAACCTGTTAGGATCAACACACTTGCACATTTCCTCTTAAGTTCTTGACCACTTATTGACACCACATATTTCTCTAATTAGCCAATGGAACTATAGATACACCTTATCATCTCCCCTAAATTTTGGACACCTCAAAGACAACTAGATACCAACACAAATCTTCTTCAACCGATTAAATCCCCCGATTCATTGACAACAAGATACCATCTTGAGGCTGTATAATCCTCACAAACTTTTCCACATGATGCAATTGATATAGGACATCTCAAAATATGGCTAGGAAACTTCCAAAGTATTTAAATAATGAAAATAATATCTATAAAACAAACCAATTTCATACCTTGAACCAGCTCATAAGAATAAAAAAATCATAATACTTTGCCTCTAGCTACATGATCAAGACCTCATAAGTACTTCAATGGATCCATTAGGGTCTTCAAGTCATGGATAATGTTATAAAACTCTATAGCACACTAAACTAGACCAATATCCAATCCTCATACCTAAATAAGGTCACACAACATAGTCCAATGCCCAAACATGCACATGTCACTCTTCAAACTATCAAATTCTACTTATGCCCACATACACCTTCTAGAATCTCTCACAATGTAATATGACTGAATAGATCAACTCATCATACAAAAAAATTGCAACATACCTTGTAATCAAATTTATTCAACCTTCTTTAATCATATAGGACCATGATTGTACCTAAAATAGATCAATACAGGCCTTCAAGGATACAACATGAGCTACATGACTCCATGATTGTACCAGCAACACATCTTCATTGCATCCATTCAAGATCCCCTAACCATATGCTTCTTCTAATTGATGAATTCCTCTAAGAAGCTTAGTAGAGACATCCAAAACTATGTGGATCTAAACAAAAAAATTAGGAGATTCCAAGATCTCCTTGACACTTGTGGCTTGTCTTCATCAACCTTCTTGATCAATAACATGTGAGCATTCATGACTTGTTCCTTCATCTAACTTATGTTTAGTTAGATTTCCCTGATTCACTCTTGGTTCCCATGTCTTATTTTACTTTCTCTCTTGTATTCTAGGAGCCTAAATCATCTTTCTTTGCCTTAAGGGAATATGAAAATATAACTTTGTAATATGACCAACATTATGATAGTTATAAAAACAACTTCACTCTTACCTCTTGGCTGGTGTGAACTAAAACTTATTTCATGGTTCCATGAATCCTCATTCTTGGAGGACCTTCTACCACATTCCCTTTCTCTATGACAAAATTCATTACAAGCATAACAATAACCATTGAAATAATTTTCATACCTCATTACATTAGGTTGTCTGATAGGGTTTGATCTCCTATTGACAATGATAGCATCCTCCTTACTTTGAACATCATCTTCTTGAGTCATCATTTCACCCTTTGGGTTTTTCGTGAATCCTAGACCTATCCTATCACCACCAATATTTTTAGTATCCAATAGATCTTCTAGATCCTTGGAACTCTTTTTAAACTTCTAAAAATATCTTACCTTGTTAGTTACTTAGTCACTTATTCCTCTAGGGACTCAATTTCTCTCTGATACGATGCACTCTTCCTCCTTAGAATTTAGGCTTTTAGTTACAATCTCCACTTGATTTTCTAACTATTTGAAGGTCTCATCATACTCATGGGTTTCAATCAATGTATCTCTTCAAGAAATGAATATAGTCTTCATATTCCTTAACCTATGCCTTGATTTTTGTTCTTATTTTCATGCTTAAAATCTTCTAGGACACACATCAACTCAGTTTCAAGGTCAGCTTCAACCTATTCTTCATCTGAATCCACACATGAACCTCCATATATGGAACATTCATTTTTAGATCTCCCATCTCCTTTGGCCATAAATAGGGTTTCATTTCCAACATCATCATTATTAGAATCATAATTACTAGTTTGACTACTTACCTCAAATGAGTTGCAATCCTCCTTGGATTATATGTTTCTCTTGGAATTCTTCTTGCCCTCATATTTCCTAAACTTATTCTTACACTTATCAAACCTATGAGACCTCTTATCATCATCCTGTTATTCATTAACTTTTCCCTTATTCTTGTGAGGAAACTTGACCGCAAAATGCCTTATGTCTCCTGATTGAAGAACTTGAAGGGAAACTTACCCTTTTACTTACCTGAACATTTCTTAAACTTCCTAGAAAACATAGTAATTAATTCATCGTTATCAATATAAAAAACATCATCATTCAATATTTTCTTACCTTTTTAATTTATTTTAGCTTTGAAGGTTGCTTCATTCTTGGGAGGTTTATCAACACATGTCATCATCTCATAGGTTGTCAAGATACCATGGATTTCATCCATCAGTAAAGTACTCAAATCCTTGGCTTCCTCTATAGATGAGAATTTAGGATCAAATTTAGGAGTGAGATATCTCAACACCTTCTGCACCACCAAAGCTTCTTTCACTTCTTCTCCTAATCCTCTAATGGTATTGACCACTTCATCTACCCTAAGGAGATATGTTGCAATGGTTTCTTCTTCCTTCATATTCAAAATTTCAAACTGACTCCTATAGGTCTAGAGATTTTCCAACTTCACCTTAGTGTCACCTTCATAAATGACTTGTAGCTTATCCCACATAGCCTTAGTTTTATCAAATTGCATAACCTAGAAAAATTATTACTTTTCTAATCCATACAAAATAGCATTCATTACTTTAGAGTTATCATTACTTTCCTTCTTGCCTACTACATCTATTGGAGGAGTTTGAGGAATAATGTACCCATATACAACTGATTGTCAAATATCACATCCCAAGGACATTATATGAGTCTTCATCCTAATGCTCCAAAAGCATAATTTGTCCCATCAAACAAAGTATCTTTTCTAGTAGAGGAACCACTTTGTTGACTAGCCATATTTGTGCTTCAAAGGATCACCTCAAGCTTGTTAAGCTTGCTTCAGAGGACCTAATCGGATGCCAATTGTTGGAAGAAAAATCACTAAGAGGTGGGGTTAAATCATTGATCCTTAAAACTTTCATTCACATTCACTTTAGCATTCATCAATTATCATTAACCATTAAACATGCATTCACCAAGAATCATAACCATACACATGAGAAAATGAACACAAGAACACATGAACGTTATATTTAATGGGAAACCATTATAGGGAATAAAACCCACCGAAATAAATATTTATCATAGAAATGAATCAAATTTAGTTGAGAAAAAATCAACAAGGATCACCAACCCCTAATTTTAATGAGGCACTAACCCCACAAGGAGTACCAACCCTACATGGAGGCACCAACCCCCTAGATGAATCAACACCAACTCATCCACCTAATTTTTTTATCACCTATATAATTTTTCACAACAACTAATGATGACACCTATTAAGTTATCCTTTCCTCTATCTTCGTTAAAACTTTCTTTTAGGCTTCTCCACACAAGAAGCTTCTTTACCAAGTTGATTAGGTCATTTGACCCATCTCTCTAATAGAATCTCACCTCTAGAACTATATGATAAAGTCTCTTTCCTCTTCTTAATGGTTATAAATACCTTCTTCACCTCTTCAAACTTCCCTCTTACTCACACTTTACCATGCTCAACCACCACAAATAGGCATAAGAATGTGTTTATATACATGACTTAAGAACTATACTCATCTAAGTCAGCCATCATAGGAAATTACACTTAAAAACATGAATACATCATAATAACACTATACTGAAAATACCACTTAGGTCGGTAATAACAAACAATGACCACATTTCTCCATTAGGTCTCAATTAGGCCTAATACACTCAAACTTTTCTAATGTTTTGATAACTTCAGGATTTCATTAGAGACAAAATAAAAACCCACTCATAATAAATCCACCCATCCAAATTATTTTTTCATCCCATAATAAAATTCAATCCGGAATCATATCCATTAGAAAAACTTGTTTTCTTGTCTTTCAATTTCTTCATTTTTGTATATGATTGTATAAAATGAAGAATAAATTATTGTGAATATCAAGACAAGTAATTTTTCATGCTAACATCCACAGGAATTTCCAAAGTTGTTCTTGGTACGGCATGCAGATTTGTATACACCAGCAGTATCAACCGAAGGAGCGGTTTGGAGGGACCTGACATGATATATAGCACAATACATCTCCCTGAGATCAATATTTTGGGCTTTGAAGATTACTATGGTGATTTTGATAATGCATAATTCAAGTTGGGCTTTGAAGACCTAGAAATTGTCTACACAATTTTTGGAAATCTTCTTGGAGTTACCAAGTATGCAAAGAGGTTTTTATGAGATCTCAGACATTGCTTCCTATTTTACACAAGTTGTACTTTGATGAATATAGTCTAATGATGGATCAATTTTTTCTCTAATCCTTCTCATGCTATCATTTCAGCAAAAAAAAGTCAAAAACTTTGATTGGAAAACCATTTTGTTGGTCAATCAAAGACAAAAAAATCAAAAACTTTGATTGGTGTTGGCCAATCAAAGGCAAAAAAAAAATTGATAGGAAAACCAACTTGCTGGCCAATTAAAGGCAAAAAAAAAAACTTTGATTAGAAGACCAACTTGTTGGCCCATCAAAGGAAAAAAACCTTTGATTGGAAAACCCGACATTGGCCAATCAAACAAAAGGGGGCGGATTTTCTTCAAAGGAAATCAACTGTTACTGGTGGCTTTCTTCTCGACACTATTTAACCATGTTAACAATAGGATGACAATGACAACTAGAGGTATGATCAAGTTATTTTATTCTACTATTTTATTTTAAACTTTCTTGTAAGCTTTTTTACTACAAATAGATCCACTTTTAAGATCTCGAGGAAGGCAAGATAAAATTCATATCTTCCTACTTATATGAAAAATATGTGCACCTCTTTGCAATCAAAATTTTAGAGTCTAATTTATGGGAGCTTAAGTGTAGAAGAGAAGAGAGATCCACACAAGGGCACGATGTAAAAGAAAGGGGATCAAAAGCAAGCAGAATGAGATCCACACAAGAACCTGTTATACAAGAAAGAAAATAATAAAAAACAACGAAGGAGATCCACACAAGAACTTGTTGTACAAGAAATAAAATAAAAAACAACAGAAGGAGATCCACACAAGAACCTGTTGTACAAGAAAGAAAATCAAAAATAGCAGAAGGAGATCCACATAAGAACCTACTATAAAAATAAATAAAAAACAAATGAAGGAAATCCAAACAAGAACCTATTTCAAGAAAGAAAAATAAAAAACAACAGAAGGAAATCAACACAAGAACCTTCTGTAAATAAATAAAATCAAAAATAGTAGAAGGAGATCCACACAAGAACCATTTTGTACAAGAAATAAAATAAATAAAAAACGAAGGAAATCAACGCAAGAACCTTACGTAAAATAAAGAAAATAAAAAACAACAGAAGGAGATCCACAAGAACTTATCTTTAAACTATATATGGAATGCATACATTCATAAGCTCAATGTAGAGAAGACTCTAAGAAGATGAGATAATAATATAATTCATGAGGACATGCATAAGATTAAGTGTGGGGCAATGATGAGGCCATAAATTACCATTATTTTGTCCTTCTAAGTTACCTTTGAAAGTGGATTTAAATGTAATCTACGAACTTATAGTTTGTTTAAGATATAATATAGGATATATATCTTTTTAATTATTTAGAAATATTTTTTAATCTTTTTTTTTACTAATCCTACTGATTATTTGGGAAAAGATGCAAAGTCTTGTGTATGCAGGCCATAAAGGAAAAATAATGCTAGTCTTGGGAAAAGTGGAATTGATCATATACAGTAAATTTAAACTCAAATATGATTTCATATTCAAATTCCTCTCGAAAAATTATGCAAGTTCAAAAAAATAATCATCTCAATCTAAGATCGCATGCAAAAGTTATATTTGTTTTAAGTTAGCTCCGGAACTTGCAGATTTAGTTCCAGAACTCACAGATTTAGTTCTGGAACTCACAAGTTTAGTTCCGGAACTCGCAAGTTTAGTTAGGAACTCACGAGTTTAGTTCAGGAACTGCATGATTTAGTTAGGAACTCACAAGTTTAGTTTCAGAAATCATAGATTTAGTTCGGAAATTGTAGATTTAATTTTAAAACTCATATATTTAGTTTGGAACTTGCAAATTTAGTTCCGGAACTTGCATCAATCGAATAACATTTAGTTCGAACTTGTAATTCATATATTTATATTTTCAAGCAATTAAAATAGTGGACAAAGCTGTAAGGTATAGAATGATAGTTATTTTTGGAACTTGCAATTCATGGAAAAAGTAGATTTAGTTTTGGAAATTGCATAAAAGGAATGACAACTTTAGTTCAGGAACTTGCATAAAAGGAATGACAATGTTAGTTCCAAACACTGCATCAATGAGAATGACAGTTTTGAGGAATTGTGAAAAATCAAAGAATCCAATGGGAAATATGAGAGAGGTTTTTGTTCATAGAAATTTTTTTAACAAAAACCTCATTCATATTTTCTACAGAGTTTTACCAATGAAGAGAAATCTAACTTTAATGAGGAAAAATGTATCGACAGAGCACTAAAAGTTCCATAAACGAAACAGAAAATTCAAATGCAAAATATGAGAGAGGTTTTTGTTCATAGAAATGTTTTTGACAAAAACCTCATACATATTTTCTACAAGAAATTGTCACTTTTTTTTTTTTAATATTGGCAAATAGTTTTTTGAAAGGGACTATACCCTTAAGTACAAAATAAGGCCTAGAAGCCGGAATAAGAGTGAGAAACAGAGCAGATGTAACAAAGTCCAAGTATAACAAAGAAATTCAACGTAGCCGAGACTTGACTACATTTGAGGCGAGACATAGCAATGAAAAACAACGGCAAAAAAATAGTAAGCGGCGGCAAGAAAGCCAGAAACAAGTGGGAATAACGATAAAGAGCAGTAGAAGCATCCAGGACTACTTCTTGGCCGCTTGATCAATACTGATCTTGACTTTTTTCCAAGCATGAAACATACCCAAAGCGGTCATGTGGGCAGCATCCGTCTTGTCGAGCTCCTCGATGGTTCTTTTGCTCTCTTTTTCATTGCCCCAAAGTGCAGCCGGGACACCGCTTAGGTTGGAAACACTTTTGGCATGACCCACGATAAACTCCTCAATGGCCCTAAAGGCGGCAATATTGTAATCATGTCTAGTCTTAGCCTTCCCAAGGCGGGAGTCTAAGGAGGTCAGCTTTTTGTATATGTCCTCAATCTGACTGTTGTCAATGCTCCCTTCCCTCTCCATGCTTTTCTTACCTTTTTGCTTAGCTAGGTTTTTGACCTCATCCTTCAGCAATTTTAACTCAGCCTCTAAGGCCTCCAATCTCTTAGAGGGGTTATCAATCTGTGCTTCCCGGGGACTGGCACTACTAATGTTCAGCAGGTCTCGTGCAATGTCAAGTTCAAGAGGCTCTTTCCCCCAGCAAGAGTCTCAAGGTTGAGTCTCCTAGAAGCCCTGGTGATTGGTCGTTTAGAGGTAGAGGCGAGGTGGGTGACAGCAGCAGCAGCAGGAGGAATAGAAGGAGAAGCTTGAGGAGCCGGCATGGGGGGGTAGCTAGCAGGTGGCGGGGCGGCGGCAAGAGCAGGGGAAAAGCAGGGGCAGCAGCAGAGCCCATCAAAGGGGGAGCCGGGCTAGGAGAGGAAGGAAGACCGGGGTACTTAAGGAGCGTGTTGTGAATTAGCAATATAAGCCCTTGATGCGAGGGAACCGCCGGGTATATACGGAACTCCAAAATGGAGCGCTCAAGAGAGTTTAACAGATAATGAGGGAAGCAAACCAATCTATTCCTACGGAAGTGGTTTAAAAAGATAAGATGCTTAGCAGGGACAGTGACAAACCGACCTTCCAATGAGATGAAGCGAATCATCATGCGAGTGACTTCATCAAACGGTGATGGAATTGAGCTTACAAGCAGACCCGCAGTGCTAAATGTAAGCTTCTCATCATCCTCCACAAATCTTCTTTCTTCAGCTTCTTTGATAACCCTTTTGTTGAAGAAGCGGTACCCTTCAAACCGAGGCAGTAGCCGCCCAGTGATAGGCTCTTCATTGGACAGAATTTTCTGCCCCCCATAGTCGACAGTCCTCTCTTTCCACTCCTTAGCAAAGTGAACAGATATGCTTTGATCATGACCCTGCACCCTTTCAACAAAGTTGGTGAAGCCGCCTATGCTGAGAATGTTCCAAAGCTCAGAGTTTTCCTTCCAATCAGGGTCCGCGCACGGCTCAATTTGACAGGGAGGCCCTCCCATCTTCTCTGCGGTGTGCTGGTTACAACAATTACTAGAATACCTCTGAGCGTAAAGAACAGTTCGTTTCTTACTGTTGAAGGTCACATAAGACTGGGAACTATAGCCGTTGGTTTTCTCACGAACGGCTGCGTAATTGCTGAACTGAGCCTGCGGGAAGTCGCGTGTGAAAACCCTTTTCCTGTCAACAATCACAATGTAATTATCTTCGGTTTTCGTGGATCTTGGCATCCGGATATCAACAGCTGTTGTACCTCCCGCGTGCGCGATTTTCAAATCTGGATAACTCCACTTGAAGTTCCTTAAATAAATCTTGCTATCATTTGAAATAGATATTATTTGCCTCGCCATATATATTAAAGCAGCACGTGTGAAAGAGTTAATGATTCTGATTTTCCTCCAAAGATTAAGGCTTATCTCTAGAGATTGCTTGCTTGTGAAGGTCCGCATGGATGCTGTTGTGAAGCTGATTAGGGATACTATCATTATCCCAGACAGTGAAATTTATATTAATTCCATAATTGGCCAGTGCATCCGCCAGTTTGTTGCCCTCCCTGTAAGTATGTATGATTCTGATACTATTGAAGGTGTGACTGATGCTTATGGATTCAGAGATAAAATCTTTAATACTCCAACTGGGAGATGAGGACTGATTAAGAAGTTTAATGATATTAAGGGAGTCTCCTTCAACAATAAGGTTCTGAATATTCTGAGCCCGTGCAACTCTCAATCCCCAGAGAGCAGATAAGGCTTCGGCAAAATGATTGGTTTGAATTCCCATTTTTCCAGCATAAGCAGCAATCAAATTACCTTTGTGGTCCCGTATTGCTCCTCCTCCTGCTGCTGTCCCTGGGTTTCCCTTAGAGGTGCCATCAAAGTTCAGCTTGTACCAATTGGAGTCAGGAGGATGCCATTTAATCAAAGATCTATCTACACTATTCCCAGGGTTGCTCCAATTTCCAATCTGCCATTTAGCTAAGATGTGCTCTTCATTCTCAGGATAACACTTGTTCTTGGGAGGTTTGAATCTGGCCATGTCCTCTTTGATACCTTGAGAAATTTTGCCAATACTGAGTTTATAATTTTGCTTCTTATTTCTGAAAATGATGTTATTTCTATCCTTCCAAATCCTCCAGATTAAGTGTGGGATGGCTAATTTCCAGATTCTTTTGATAGCACAATGTCTGAATGGTGGGTTCCATTGATTCCATAGCTGATTAAGGTCCTTCGGCAACACCCAAAGAGCTTCGAATTTGGAAAGGACAAAGTTCCAAATTCTATTGGCATAATCACAATGTATGAACAGATGACTAATGTCTTCATAGTCATTCCTACAAAGATGGCACCAATTAGGAATTATAAATCCTCTTCTCATCAAATTGTCAGTGGTGAGAATTCTACCTCGATGCATTGACCAAAGAAAAAAATTTATTTTGGGGTTAACTCGGGCATCCAGATCTTGTTCCAGTTAAAATCAGATTGGTTACTGTGAAAAAGATTGGTATAACCGGATTTGACTGAGTATTTACCATCTTGTGAATTGCTCCAGACCAGCTCATCCTTGGAATCCAGCTGACTTAAAGGGAAGAGATCTAAAAGATCCTGAAGGGAGGAAGTGATTTGTTTCAGCTCAATTCGCTCCATAGTAAGTCTTTTCCAAGCCTTGTTGATGCCATTCCCATCAATGTAGTCCTTGATTTTAGTTCCATACTTGCTTATAAGACTGTCCTTAGCAATCCCAAATCTCTCCAAGAGATTATCACTGAACCAGTTATCCTCCCAGAAGTTTATCTCACTGCCATCCCCCACTTTCCATTTGCTGCCCTGCTTGATGAAGTTTCTACTCTTGACCAGATTATTCCAAAAAATGGAGCCATTGGGGAGTTGTTCATCATGCAGATAGGAGTAAACAGCTTGTTGATTCAAGTATTTTGCTTTAATAACATCAATCCAGGGTTGTTTCTCAGATAGCAATCTCCAGCCCATCTTAGCGATGAGTGCCTCATTCATTTTCTCAATATTTTTTATGCCCAGCCCTCCCATAGATTTTGGGGTGCAGACCTTATCCCAGGCCACTAGGTGAAATTTGAACTTCTCTTCCATGCCTTGCCATAAAAACTTTTTCTGAATCCTTTCAATTTTCTCTCTGAAGGAAGAAGGAATTTTGAAAAGTGACATGATATAGATGGGCAGACTTTGGAGTGTACTTTTAATGAGAAGGCACTTACCAGCACTAGAGAGAGTGGCCCCTTTCCAACCGGCCATTTTTTTCTGAAATCTCATCAATAAATCATCCCACACCATGTGAGAGACTTTCTTAGTGCCAAGAGGGAGGCCTAAGTACGTTGCTGGAAGAGCACCAATTTTACAGCCCAGAATTTTAGCAATCTTGAGATGTCTTTCCCCAGGGGTGTTAAAGAAAAAAATGGTGCTTTTGTCATAATTAATCTCTTGCCCAGAAGCAGATTCATAGAGTTGTAATAGAGCCTTAATAGCTTTGGCTTCCACAACTGAGGCCAGAAGAAGAAGAATAGTGTCGTCCGCAAACTGTTGATGAGAGACGGACTTAATTGGCTGAAGGAAGTGGGTTTGGATCCATTTAAAGGTCGTTTCACCACCGCTCCGCGATTGTTCTACTAAGGCTGTCAGCTAAAAGAATGAAGAGTAAGGGGGAGATGGGGTCTCCTTGTCTTAGTCCTCTGCTGCTGGTGAAAAAACCCACAGGCTCCCCATTAACAACCACAGAGAACCTGGCTGTAGATATACAAGACTTAACAATTTTTCTAAATTTTTCCGTGAACCCAAATTTAGATAAAATCCTGTCAAGGAAGACCCAAGAAACCTTGTCAAAAGCTTTATTCATATCAAGCTTGAGGATCATATTTGCCTTTTTATTATTTTCCATGGAATGTATAGTTTCGTGCACCATAATCACTCCGTCTTGTATTATCCTGCCTTTAATAAAGCCACTCTGCTGCCTTGAGATGAGATCATTCATTATGAGCTGTAGTCTAGTAGTAATGATTTTGGTGAAGATTCTAAAGATAGCATTAACAAGACTGATAGGTCTGAAGTCCTTGAAGTCTTTTGCATCCATTTTTTTAGGTGCCAGCACAATGTGCGTGTTATTAAGCTCTTTAAGAAGATTTCCCGTTCTATAGAATTCATTTACAGCTTTGAGAAGATCCTCCGAGCATATTTCCCAGAACTTCTGAAAAAAATTAATAGAGAATCCATCCGGCCCAGGAGCCTTATCCCCCTCAAGAGAAAAAACAGCCTTTTGCAGTTCTTCAAGTGTGACAGCTTTAGTGATATCTCTGAATTTCTGGTCCTCAATATTATTCTGAGGGATGGCCTCCAGCATGAAGGAAATAGCTTCAGGGTTGCTGACATTTTTCTCTTTAAGAAGATTTTTGTAGAAGTCAAGCGCTTGTTTCTTGATGATGTTGGGATCTTTAGTGATACTCCCGTTGTTTTTAGAAACCTCTAAGATCCTGTTACTGGCTCTGTGTTTTAAAGTAGTCATGTGAAAGAACTTTGTGTTCCTGTCTCCCTCTTTAAGCCAGATAGCTCTAGATTTAAGGCGCCAAAAAGACTCTTCTCTCTCAGATCGTATCTGAAAGAATATTCTTTTCATTAACTACATCTTGACGATCTTCCCAAAGTATCCATTTTTAACTCCGGATCCACAAGCTTGTTTTAACTCTTTCTTTTTTTCGAAAATATTTCCAAAAACCCTTTTGTTCCAGATTTTGACTTGCTTTTTGACATTTTTGAGTTTTTGAACCAGTCTGAAAGCGAGCGGTGCCTTCACCATTCCATTCCCACCATTCTTTTATCCTATCATAGATATCGTCATGCTCCATCCACATTTTTTCAAATTTGAATGAGCTTTTTGCAGGTTTAGTCCAATTGAGAAAGCTTAAAGCAATCGGATTATGATCCGATCCAATTCTGGGAAGGGAAGAGAGGTAAAAGTCTTGGCTTAGAATCCAGTTTGCTGAGATTAGTGCCCTATCCAGTCTCACCTGAATGAACTCCTTTCCCAACCTTCTATTATTCCAAGTATACTTATTACCATGCAGATCCACATCAATGAGGTTTTGTTCAGCAATAAAATCAGCAAAATCCTCCATTCCATTAGAGAAGGTGGGGGTTCCTCCAAACTTCTCGCCTGGGTTTAGTGGGGAGTTGAAATCTCCCATAATAAGCCAGTTAGCAGAGCTATGTTGGTTTCTAAAGATTTTAAGATCAGCCCATAGTTTTCTTCTACCACTAGCAGAGTTAGGGGCATAAATATTAGACAAGATCCATTCACACTTTTTCTCAATAGTGACGAATTTAATTGCAAGATGATTAATATTATCACTAAGAATCATACCAGTACAGTGCCTTCTATCCCAAAGAGTAGCCAACCCTCCGGAAGCTCCCTGAGAGTCAACAGCCGCCATTTCAGAACTATCCCAAAAAATTTTTTTAATATTATCCATGGTCATTGCTTTCATTTTAGTTTCTTGAAGAATCAAAATGCTGGGGTTACTGGAATCCCGTAACTCCTTGATGGTTCTTTGCTTAGAGTTTCCATTTAGGCCTCTAATATTCCAAGATATAATCTTCATTTGGAATGGTTGGTAGTTGGAATTGCTTGCTGGTTCAGTTGACGCTGAACACCATCTGCAATATCCCTCTCCGTTTTCTTAGTTCTGAGAGTCTTTTTAGAGGGTCTTCCTCTTTTTGAGCTTCCTCCAAAATCAGCTATTCGTCTAGCAGAAGACCTGGTTGTTCTGGAAGTAGAGGTGTCCCAATTGTCAATTTCCTTTTTTTTATCACTATATAATGATTCTGGGATCCTTTCAAAACCTTTCAATCTTTTTTTCTTTTTTGAGATGACCATTGTGAATCCAGAGTCTGGATCTTCCTTTTCCTTGGTAGGCGTAATTTCCCCTTCTTCTTGTTCTTTATGAAAAGCTATCGGGCAAGTGATCGGAAGTTGTTGCAGTGCTGCGGCGGGACGGCCACCCCTTTGTTGTAATCTTTGGGACATGGCAGCGGATCCGCATTACCTTTCTCTCCAGAAGAGAGAATCTCCAAAGGCTCTATCGCAGTCATATCTTCCTTGTTACAAGCTTCCTCCCTAATGAATGACTGAATTTCTTTCTCTTCTGATCCAGAAGGGACTAAATTGACCTTCACTGAACCATCTTGCTTCGTTTACTTCCATGGATACCTTAACAAAGTCTTCTTTCATAGATGCTTCAAAAGGTTTATCCGAAGATGCCTTCACAGATTTGTCCAATACTTCTTTGTTGGGAGCTTCAGGCAAAGCTAATGTTGCAGCTTTGGGGCGCCAGACAAGATGCTTCTTTATATGAGTTCTAAAACCCCCTTTTTTCTTTTTTTCCCTCTATTTAGCTGCAAATCCTTCTGGCTGGGACCTTTGTCATCAATCTTCCTATCCTTGCTTGGATCCCTGCTAACTTTGTTCAGATCTGAGCCTATCCCAGGCTGTTCAGAATCCAAAGGGAGGGTCTTCTTCTTGGAGCAGTTTTTGTCGGAGTGACCAATGCTATGGCATAGCTTACATCTTAAGGTTTCAACTTCAATTTTTTGGGTCCAGGACCCAAATCTAGTTTTCAAGATTATGTGCTCCGGAAACTCCTGATCTATGGCTGAGAAAATGCAGAACCGAGCAAAAGCAAGCCTGGATCTGTTTCTTGTGGGTCCATCTAGCCCAATAGGTGCACCTAGGGATTTTGCAATATTTAGCAGTATTTCATCATCCCATAGATGCAATGGCAGTCCTGGTAGCCTACACCAGATTGGAATGGTGTTTATATTTTCAGTATTTGGATCAAAACCCGGATACCATTTTTTCAAAAAAAGACCCATATTGTCCAGCCACCAGGGGCCTCCCAGTAACACCGAATCTAAATCCTCTTGCTGGTTAAATTTAGCCAGGAAAAAACCTTTTGGCATAATGGTAATGTTTAGGGCTCCCTTAGGTTTCCATTTTCTCAAAGCCCATTTTCTAATGAAATCAATATTAGGTCTAGAGCCAAGAAACTTACCAACAAGGGAGAGATTTGCTTTGCTTAAGGCTCTATCAACAAATCCATCTGGGACCCTTAGACAGGTGGCACCCTCTTTGTCCATTTCCCATGTAAACTGATCAGTGATTTTCGGACCCACCTTGAGGTTAGGGCTTTGAAATAGCTTATTCCAGGCCAAAGGTGTGGATCCCAGCATTTCCTCATTTTCTTTTCTAGCCATCGATTGTGGTCTGAGATCTGCTTTTCCTCAGTAAACTTTGTCATATTGCGCAGACTTTCCATGGCCAAAACTTCGAGAATCCACGCTGTTATTGTACCTCCCGCTTTTGCATCGTTCGTACCCGTGTCCACAAACGTCCGGTTATGGCTATAGATCAGCCTTTCCTCAGCATTTTTAATCATAGTTCGCAGACATTCTGCAGCCAAAACTGCAGAGACCGCGTCACCATAGTTCTCTCCATCGCTAGTTAACAATTTTCTACAAGTTTTACCAATGAAGAGAAATCTAAATTTTAGTGAGTTGTAGTCTAAGGAAAAGTGTATCAGAAGAGCACTAAACGTTCCATAAACAGAAACAGAAAAGTCAAATGGAAAATCGAGAGAGGTTTTTGTTCATAACAATGTGTTTAATAAAAATCTCATTCATATTTTCTACATGTTTTACCAATGAAGATAAATATAACTTTTAGTGAACTATAGTCCAAGGAAAAAGCGTATCAGACAAGCGTCAAAAGTTCCACAATAAAAAACAACAAAGTCAAATGGAAAATCCGGGAAAGGTATTTGGTCAAAATCATCTTTTGAGAAAAAAATCCTTCCAATAATTTAGGAGAATAAAATCATTGTGATTCTTGTTACCAAAAATCAAGGAGAAGATTTGGGAGCAAATCTTCCTAAAATAAGCAAGATAAGATTTGACTCAATAATATATCTCTCTCCATATTTTGTGGAGATGGAGATCTTAGTTGTTATGATTAGAATAAAGATAAGATCATATTGTATTTCCTAAAATAAGGAGTTGGTTGGATGCATGAATTATAAATGCAACCTTCCACACTGAGATATGTAATTTTTCTCTCAAGAAATAAAGATTTGTTCTTTCTTTCCAATCTTTTGAAGTAAAGTTATTCTGCAAGTTTTGAATTAAAAGTATGAATTAATTCCTCTTCCAAGGAATGAGTTGGCCAATCATTCCAAGGAAGATGGATCAATGTGTTAATGTTTGTTTCTTTATTTCTGCAATTTTCCTTTTGTTGTAAATTTCTATTTTTTTATGTTATGTAATTTCTTTTGTGAACCTGTAGGTGTCTTTTTCTCTTTAATTTATTTTCAATTCAACAATTTCTTTTATGCAAGTTTGTTTACATTTTTGCAAGTGTGATTTATTTTATGCAAGTGTGTCTTTATATTCTTGCAAGTGTGATTTCCTTTATGCAAGTGTGTTTACATTTATGCAAATGTGCCTTTAAATTTCTACATGTGTGATTTATTTTATGCAAGTTTGGATTGTGTTTAAAGGAGATACTTTCCAAGATCTTCTTCTCTTAATGCATATAGCCTTTGGAGACCAACCCGGATTGACATTATTAATGGCGAGGATTGACGACCCTCATAAGTTTCTAGGATTTTTAATTTATTGCGGGTTATTACAAATCATTACGAGGTTGTGTGAACAAGAGTGACATACTGAAATAAGGGAATTTATAGGAAAATAAAGCACACCAAAATTTAAATAGCTCAAGTATTAAATGGTCCAATAATATAAACTTCTAATAAAGACTACATAACTCCTTTTCTAGACCATACAAACTTCCTACGGTCTGCACTAGCTTAGTTTCTAGTTCCAAAATTGATATCAAAGCATTTCTAGTTTCTAATCTATCTTTTCCACGTGTCTACACATCTATACCTTCTCTTTTCTATCTTGCATAACTAAGTCTTCATCTCCTCTTTTGTATTTGAGCTATCATTTATAATAATATCATGTTACAAACCACTACATGTTATAATTTGTTTTTGTGAAATTCACATTATATTAAATTAATTAGTGTGTAAACACCTTGATGTTCTTGTGTTTCATAATACATTACATTTCTCAAGTCACCCTACCAACGTATATTCATTCCACAATAAATGTTTCCTCTCGTATTTTTTTATCACATATCAATTCTTATCAATTTAGCTCTACTTGGTATATATCAAAATTATCAATAAGATACAAACAAATTTTCCTCCATATTTTTTATACTAGGGAAAATTCTACAACTCTTCAAGATTTTTTTATGGTCATCTAGTGGATTTAAGAATGAATTTTCTCTAAGATATAAATGTAATATTCCTCACTTACAATTTTTTCATGTAGATCCTCGGACATCAATGAAGTCTCTAGTTTGTGTTATTCCATGATATGTATCCAAACCCTTCACTTAGATAGTTGTGGTGCTTCACCTCTCAAAATAAATGAGAGAAAAATATTGTTTTAAATCAAAACTAGAGTCAAAAGATAAAACAATAAGAAAATATTTTTAAGGACGTTTCAAGTATCTCTACATGGTATATAGGAACTTAGATGGCAATAGATAAATACTTAAATTAATGTGAAATGCATCTACATCAGGGTTATGGATGTGTGGCTAGTAACAAAGCAATGCATAACTTCTTGTCTCTCTCCACATTAATTTATCACCTAATATAATAACTAAATCATTTGATACATTAGCTAGTCTATCTTTCTTTTTCCATGTGTCTTCACAATAGGTAGTTTTTAACATTAACTTGCACATATTGTATCTCAATCAAATTAAGGGATACTATGTCACTCGATGATAATTATACCTTATTAAATTTCCCTGTTATTATCTCTCATTTTATAAATATATAATTTAACTCTTGTCTAGAGAACACATTGTAATATTTATTTCATACCATGCCATGATTCCACATACCTTAATTATCCTAAAAATTTGTTTCATTGTCTACTTTCATACTTAGAACATCCAAAGATACATGTATAAATACAAAAAAAAAAAAAAGTACATCCATTATACGATAAATTATGGTACATCTATAATTAATCATTTGTCATATATCATTTCATACTACATCTAATCACATCACACTTAACACATATATACAAAAAAATGAAACTTAGGTACCACACATATATATCATTATTTTACATATACATAATATTTTCCAAAATATCAAAAATATCATGAATGTGCGGGACGTTTATTGGGTCATGACTTATTCCCCCTACTTGTGAACGCTTGATAGATATACTAATGTGAAACTAGAATGCCCCATACTCATCATGTATATTTGTGACTATGATCCAAACGCTTGAGAAAATAAAACCCACTGAAACATGTAGGGAATGTACATATAGTATCCCTCAAAATTATCCTACCCATGAAACCTCTCGGGACATGTTTTGGCATAGTTGTGCCAAAATCTCATTGATCTGGAATAGGTACCCACAGTCTTATTATTTCTATGCCACCATGCCCTCTATCTACCTCAAGATATTATAATATAAGTCTCACTCCGCTAGTATCACCTCTAGGTCATGGAACCACCTCTACTATTTCTCACATCTATTCTCCAGCTCATAGATACACATATGTCCTATTCTGGGGACGGGGGTTATAATTCTCCTATATTATTTTTTTATATTTGTAATAAAAACATGCTTGAGATTTTACGAACTCTCGACCACATATTGGATCTACTAGCTATCTTTATAACCTATATATTTTTGGTCACTTCATCCAATGATGCCAACACAATATCAATTTTAAACTATATATCCTAGGAAGTCCCCCAACATATCATCACCATACCCCATTGCATTTGTACTCAATACTCCATTCATATTATGGATAATGACACCCCTTGATATATTTATCATACTACATCTCTAACCTCTAAACTTTGTAGTACATGTCTAAAGTTATCTATGTTTCCCTTCTAGGGCTATATCCGAAGACCTCTCGATATCCTCCAACATAAGAAGAATGGATCCTATGGAAATGATAAATCATTGGTCATGCATGTAATCCCATGTGGTCTCATCACTACCAAGTTCTCCCATACTTTACCTATAACAATACACCCATGCCCACCCCATTGTAATCAATAAACATACTTATGTAAATCTAAATGTCTATACAAAAAAATCTTGCCTCCACGAATGTACCCTTCCATGTTAAACCATATCTACCAAAACCTCACCTAACCCCATGGGAATGTGTAGCCTAGAGAGTTCGGTAATATGGTTCTACAAATGACACTATATAAATAGGTCATCACTGAGACCTCTCTCTTTTTCATACAAATCTCTATACGAGAAATTTCCATATTTCACCTCTATCTTATCTAATGGAGTACCATAAAGTCTCCCTAATATCTCATCTCATCTACTAAGATATACCTTTTTAATACCTTCTCTCCCTAATTAGAATCATGAGTATACTCCATACATCCTTTAGTGTCATAATCATGTCACCTATTACCAATTAAAATGTATTGATGTTTCTATCACAACACCACCAATGTTGTAAAATATATACCCATGGACACATGTTATATCCAAGTCACATGAAAAATCCACTCCTTATATCAACTCCATATTTGGTGTTGACATATCTTGTCATAACCAATACATAAAGAGTGAAAATGTGTTGTATAATGACCCTCTATAACCCCTAAATCCATAACACATTTTTCCTTAGTCTTGTTATCATCCAAAATCATCTATAGTCCATTAACAATATCTAACTTAGTTATGTATTACACTCCAATTCCGTAGGATTCATGTGGAAATTGCACACTAGTTACACATAAATTGTACTTCAATTACATGAGAATTATAGGGATATTAGAAACCCCTCAAAAACTAGTAAAACATGTTTAAAATGATTGACAAATGAAACTCATCACAAGGTACCTCATAATACACGGATCTCTACCTTGATGGTAGCTGCTCTTACTCTAGTTCCATCTCTCCTCCCCACATTTCTATCTATGTGCTCAAATGGGGTACCTAAAATTGTTTCCCCTCTAATTATATCATTCATAGGAAAATCACCCTTTAGACAATTCACCCCTAGTTATAGGCTATGTCACAAGGTTCTTCATAAAAAAATTCAAATTTTATTCTTGTCAAACATGAACTTGAACTTTATTCATTATTTTGAATGGTAAATTTTTGCCATGAATTTTTATTATTTTACAAATGTGTGTATGTGTACATTGATTATAAGTAGCAGAGACATAAATCTCTCCCTCTAGCATATTTTTAATTTTTTCAAAAAAACAAAAATGAAAGAATAAAATGTTTAAACTTGACATTTTTTTCCTTGAAATTTATCCCTTATAGAAATTGAATTGAAATTTATCCTCACCAAATGTAAACATGAACTTAAATCTTATGACTTAGGTTGTAGGTGAATCACCTCCACACCTTGACTCGTCTCCACTTTGGTCTACCTCTACTTTGATGACTAGATCAAACTCTTTGGGTTTCTATTGAAAACGTACCCAAGTTGCTCTTACCACACCCGATGCTACATAAATTATATGTATGTGACCCCTCCTCTCTCTAATCATATCATACCTTAAAATTTATTAACCTATTCCCTACAACCCCGACTAAGACTTCCCTACATGTGGGTCACACTAGAGACCTACCTCAAACAAATGTCAATTTACGGTACCTCACCATCACTATTGATGACTTCTATCTCTACATGGCCCAAAAACATTATACGTTTCTAGGGTGACCTAACACATGGTCATCACCATATTTTTAATCCACCATAGAATCATACTCTTTAACAAAGCTCCCTTGTACTAGGTTATTATGAATATTTCCCCTACATTTTACTCTACAAACCCCTCTCACACACCAATCGCTAGGGAGACTAACCTACTACCTTCTTCCATGTATTCTCCACATCCCCCAATTTCTTCTAGTCACACTAACAAACCTACCTTGGTCACTACCGCCACCAAAAATATTTCTCCAACCACCCCACTCTATTCCTCATTACACAATTCACCCACCACCAAATGTCTCTCCATACTCCGAGTCCACGATAATGACTACACCCCAAATAGGCTATCCACTACCACCCATATGTTTATTCCTCACTCTTGACATGCATGCATATTATAGCACTCATTCCCTATGTTTTCTTTAGTTACTACACCTCTTCTTATGTGGTCATTCCTCTTCTTCTCTTAATTTGTTCCCTCTACTACCCCTTATATCCCTTAGTCATGATGGTGACTTGTCTCACCATCCACATACCTACTTATTACCTCAAATACCATTCCCTATTAACTCTTAAAACTCACCATACCCTACTCTCTATATTGATTGCTAGGGGGACCAGGCTACCCATTAAAGCATGCTCCACTTATTTCATTAACACCATTTTATCCTCCTTTCCTTCACCCTCAAGTGTTAAACCCTTTTTTCACTACAAAAACCTAGTCAATTTCTAATGGAAAAATAATTTGTTGCTAGGGTGACCCCATCTCCTATGGTTCTAGAATTTACACCACATCTCACCTCTTAGAAAATAACACAACCCTATGTCCAAATCACTCATAATTATTTCCTCTCTTCTAGTACCTACCACCCCTCAAGGATCCTCTGTCCACATGACCACCTCTTTTACCTTTCTACAATGCCTTGGATTCATCAATCGCCCTATGTTGATACCTAGTCTCTAGAAAATAAACCATTTTTGCACACAAATAACACACTGAATATAATATGTTATTATATTAATGTTATTATATTCTCTTCAACTTACACGAAACATGGATATTATATAGCCACTTACATAGAAAAACAACCTCGAAATAATAGGGATGTGTTACAACTAATATCCCAGAATAATATTCATGGGTACAACATACTAACCACTAAGTATGTAATATTGTTGTAATATACAACAATATTACTTAACAAAACACTAAATACAATAGTTACAAATATACTTGTGACCATACCACAAACTAGTAATTACTAATTTACCAAATGGTAAATCACCCACAACCATGTAAATATTAATTTTCCTAACATTCCCCCTTAATGTTTACATGGTAGTAAATAACTATCACATGATTTTTTTGTATCTTGTCGCCGTGTTTTCTCATGATATTCGTATAACACTCAAACTGAAGGTAGAAGAAGGAACACATCAACTTCTTATCAACCATGCCTTTATCATGAACACATCCGATCGAAAAGGATGGGAACACACTCATGAATCATCTTCTTATCAACCAATCACCCTAGGGAACACATCGACCTAGCGGTGTTGGAACTTAAGCAAGAACACATTTGAACAACCTTCGATGGTTTCTAGAGGCTAACCACAAACCTAGGTATGAACAGGAACACATCTGATTGTTCAACCTCTTCAAGACTCATGATGTTGCATTTCATTGTGTTATTTTTTCTTCACTATGTTATTACATTGGGAATTATGTAGGAATACTCACATACACAAGTGAACAAGAACATACCACATTTGTTCTTATTTTTCACACCACGCTAAAATAAGGCACACCACTCTAAAGAAAAATCACACACGTGCCACCAAATCAATGAAGTGGCCACGTCGTTGGTGATTGACGATAGGTCATTGGTTGTCCTCAACCCTCTAATACCTTCGTCCTCCATCGGATGCTTCTAGCTCAGCAAGATATGAACATGAAGCACATTATTTTGCACATTGATATTATTCTTTTCTTCCCTCCGTAATGTGAAACACTTTAATTTTTCAAACATCGGGTAACACCAAAAATGCATCCATAAGGCAATTTTTAAAAAAATTTAACAACTTGACTATTTTGAATAAAAAATAACAATAAACAAATATCCTAAAATCACCTATTTGACAACAAGACTCAATTTGCTAATTAACTTGACATAAACAAAAATAACACTTTTGTATTGTCATGAAAACTTAGATTTTGACAATATTGACACTTTAAAGACTAAAATAAAATGACACCCTATGACTCTTGCCAATATGATATTTTGAGGACTTACATCTTTTGAGCACAATACTTGACTCTTTTACTACTTGACTCACTAAGACTAAAATTATTTATGACACATTCAAATCAAACATTTAAAATTTGACATACCTGAGACCATTTGAAAAGACTTGCCACACACTAAAAAAATTTTTGCATCTTGTCGTAGAAGACTCTACACAGACTACATGTGTAAATTTATGAAGTCTGTCAGGACCGGGTCAAATCACCTTTTATTTTATTTTACAAGGCTAGATTAAAGGATGCAGATAAGTCAACTCACCGATGGTGGATGACCGAATGAAGGTAATGGAGGATCTATTTGTAAATGTCAATTGATGATAAGTGAGCAGGTTGTAGACTTCAACATATATCCCACACTGGTTTTGAGATGACAACGAAGTCTCTAACCCATAGTAATATTTCACATTATGCACTTTATAGATCACACCCAAAATTTTACTGAATTATGGTTCACTTGAATCTCCAAGTTGAGTCAAATTATGGAAAATGCACACATCCAATACACGTAAAAAACACCCACTCATGCTCTTCTACAGATATGATAGACACCTTCACAAATCACTAGATGCTATGTATGAATATTTAATACATTGTAGGTTTCGATTGACTTTCAAGGTGACTATAAATGGGATAGTGACAAATGATAGGATAATAATCGTGGTGAAGAGACAGTCCAATAGAACAAGAGTAAATTTGGTCTAATGTGTAATGATCTATCAATATAAAAAATCCCAAGATTTTTTCCTTTGTGTACTTAGATTCACACATTCTTTAAGATACAAGATTGATCCATTGCTAATATACTCTTAATAACAGATTTCATCCATACATGTGACCTCAGATTTCAATCAACTTACCTTCTTTTCATGTAACGGGGCAACAAAGAAATTAACAAAGCTACCCCTGTAACCAAATCACTTTCCCATCTCAACACAAGACCAAAATTTTCTACGATACCAAATCTAGAAATTAAACTAGTTTTGCACACAGATAACACACTGAATATAATATGTTATTATATCCTCTTCAACTTACACAAATCATGGCTATTATATAACCACTTACATAGCAAAACAACCTCTAAAATAATAGGGAGGTGTTACAACTAATATCCTGGAATAATATTCACGGGTACAACATACTAACCACTAACTAAGTACGTAATATTGTTATAATATACAACAATATTACTTAACAAAACACTAAATACAATAGTTACAAATATACTTGTAACCGTACCACCAAACTAGTAAGTACTAATTTACCAAATGGTAAATCACCCACAACCATGTAAATATTAATTTTCCTAACATAGTCTTTAGAGATAATCCCCTTTATCTAACTATCTCCCATCCTGGTGGTCACATCATTGATCTCTCCATTTTTCCAACCTCTCAATATCACTCACCTCACTAGATTTGCAACTTTCCCTTCATTCCATGACCCACATTTTTATTCATTTAGGTGACTTTAACCCTCTAAATTGCTATCATCTCTTGTCAAAATGTTGATAAACCACATAATCCCACCTCCCAATTTCCTAGTGACCCAAATAGGTTACGTGGTGATTGATTCTATAACCATGTGATTTTTTCAACTACCTTATGACTTGGTATGACATCTTGTGACTTGGTGTGATGTCTTATGATTTATTCCATCTCATCCTCAACCCAGTTCACCTTGAAATGATCCTTCTCACATGATATCTCTCTTTCATATTTACATATAAACTCAAATACTAATAATAACCCTTATCCTATGTATCATCTCCTTTGTCCCCTTGTACACATTGGTCCATCCTTTTCTCTCTGGTTCATCTAGAACTCTACTCCCCTTGTGATATTTGGTCCCCTTATGCTCCCTAGCATCCCCTTTATATCTTTGTTTCCCTTTACACCACTTGGTCCCTATTGGTGTGTGCATTTTACACATCACGTGGAAACTCATCTCACTTAGGTGAGATCATAGGTCTTAGGTGTCATAGGGGTTATGAAATATTTTTTGCGTCATATACATCAGTGTGTCATAAGAGATACTTCCATTTAAGGAATGTAACTCCTTTTCTCCACTTGAGGAGGTATGATTTCTTGCATTGGGAGTTACACAATACCCCATATTGTATATTTTCCCCTTTTCAGATCTATGTGGAATGAGAGTGATAAAATGAGATTTTGTGACCCTTTCCTTTCTTTACATGTACATTTCATGGTTGGTTCTCACTCCCCCATGGAACCTCATCACTCACGACATAGTGAAACTTGGATAATGTGTGTATCATCCCGCATATCTTGTGTTGTAGAATTTTTGCTTTCTTTGTCATGGTATCGAGCACATGTTATTGGGATCCATGTTACTCTCTAGTTTTCAATTGCTTCTTGCTCTCGTAATGGCTATTCCATTTGTGCTTCATATGCATTTATTCGGAGTTCATCTTGTTTAGATTTATTCGAGGTGTTTGGATCGTGTTTTCTAGTGTTTATGGTTTTTTCATCCTTTACATGTGTATTATGGAGGTGTTTTATAGTTTCAAGTTTTAGTTCAAAATTTTTAGTGTTGGTTCTATGTAGTTTTTGAGGTTTTGTAATCTTACTTTTGGGCCCATCTCAGCCCCAACTTCTTTGAGTTGACCCTCCTAGCTCTTGCTTCTTCTCATGGCTTAATCTAGATTATTTCGCCTCACCTCACATTGTTGTTGGATCGATATTCTTTGTTTCTCTTTTGTTTGGGTAACTTTTACCACATGATTTTTTTGTGTTTCCTTCAACTTGAGCCCGACCATAGTTGCACTCTTCCTGTGTTGACTCATTTTGGGTTTTATCATGTTTACTACTTTGGTCATTTCCGGTGGTTGGATCTTCCTTAATTTTGGGATCTTTGCTTAACGGGTTTATTTCGTCTAGTTCATGATATCCTTTTACTTGGTCCACTTTGTGTTTTTCACCCTACAATGTCTCTTGCATGGATCATTTTAATGGTCTCGCACTTGGATTTTCTCATTCGACCTCGGCCTTTAGCTCGTGCACCTTGTTTTGCCTCTGCGTAAGAACTTTGGTGCATCCCCTACTTGGTCCATCTCAACCCTATTGGACTTGATCCACCATCAACCTATGTGTGACACTGATCTCACCAGATGTTACATGACTCCCATCATCCCTCATCGCCTCAATGTCATCTTATTAGGGGACTCTGGCTCACTAAGTGGATATTCTCACCTCGGCGGGTTCAACTCTCCCAACGATCACCTCACTCAACGCACATCCCGGTCGTTACACAAATCTCAACACATGGACTCCACCACCAAATTGGTGTTACACCCTCTAACGGTCAACTCACCACCTACCACCTAACTCGGCACATCCTACCCCATCATCTCGCTCATCGCCCCAACTCACCGAGTAGCTCGGCCAAGATGCCAATCGAGGTCACCCTTTGAGCCAGGTCCCCCTCTCCCTTTTTAAAATTTTTTTCTCATTTTTTCCCTCTTCTTTCAATTAGTTAAGCCTAACTAAAGGGGAAAAAATAACAAAATTCATCATTATAAGGGGGTTATATTTTTCCCATACCTCATTTATAGGGTTATTGGGCTTTTTGGACCACTTTTCTAGCTTGCATGTTCTAGTGCTCCTCTTCACCTATGGCTAGTGAGAGAGTCTTCCGTAGCATTTGCAAAAAGAGATACCCTTTTTATGATGTTAGATGCCTTCTCTCACACTAAGTAGTGTTTGTACCCTTATTTTCTTACACCCTTTTGTGTTTGATTATGTGGCATTCCTCTTCTTCTGACTAGGACTTGTTGTGGCCTCCACTCCTATGTAATTTGTTTCCTACTACAAGGTGAGTGGTCAACTATCCCACATCACATGAAAACAACTTATTGTAATCATGCATTACTTATAAAGTGTCACAAACATGGGGGTTATCATTGTTATTGGGTGTTATATTGCATGTAGATGCATTCTCGGTTAGTCGATGTCTCAAACTTTCTTGTAGCCACACAACCTCTTCTCATATACCTTGCACTTCTTACTTTCTCATCATGGAGGATGTTCTTTCCATACTGGAGTGTCGCGAGTACCACTTTACATCCTCTATCACTTCTTCTTAGGAGATATAACTACACATCATGATGTGCTTTTATGGAATGCTACTTTTCTCACAAGGGCCTTACTCCCTATCTACATGAGCTAATTCCTATAACCACCGATTCTTGTCATCTTGAGGAATATCTTGACATGTGTGACCATGTTTTTGGTAACTTTATGTAGCATGTCTCCAAACCTCTCTGCCTTCATGTGGCAGACTCAGATCCTCCTCACACCATCTGGAGCATCTTTCATTCCTTTTTGGGGACCCTCTATTCACTAGCTTTGTTGGTTTAGTTAATACATTTATCTCATCTTCTACTTCATGTGATGATCATTCCACTAATAAAAAATATCTTTCTTATATCCCGATGATGAGGATTGTGCTTATAGTTGTGATGGCAAGATTTCTAATGAGGACTCCTCTCCTCCTTTTCTCGGCCTTATTCCAAAGTATGTCGATACTCCTCACTTCTCATCGGCATCAAGCGGTCTCATTCTCACCTCATATTGCCATTGCATCTGCCTCCTTTCACTTTCAATGTGTGAGTCCCTTTCCACTCCTCCTTCATGTGATGATTCATACCTATCAACATCGCTCTTCTATTTTTCGATCCCCCTTCTTAGGATGAGTATCTTCCAAACCTTTATCATCTCTTTGTAGTTCCTACTTTTGATGTAGTACAAGGAGTTCCTCATAATTCTACGGTTGTTTCGGATGATTTTGTCATCTCCTTTGTTGGGAGTTCCCCTTTTGGGACTCTTATCACTTCCACCTTTCAGAGATCATCATTGATCCACCCTTGCTTGTGGATCCTCTTTTTTTGTGGGGGTTGTTGTATTTCCTTCATTTCACTTGGGCATCCTTTTGGTGGATGTACCTATCTTATACTCGACTATTCTACGCTTGTGGAATTATATTTGGTTCTTTGGCACTCATTTGTTAGACCTATGTCACATTTTCATGGATGAGATTCAAATATCTTCGTAATGATACCTTTAGTTTCCTTCATAGATTGGGTAGACTTCTAGTACTAAATTTTTTCCTTCCTAAGGATAGGAACACGGTTTGATGCGGGTGGTTCTTTAGTCCACAGGTCGAATACCATGTCATCGACACTCTTCTCGAGAGAATTCCTAGAGTTGAAGAGTTCATATCCATCTATGTATTCTTCGGTGTTCCTCTTGTCTCCTTCTTCTCATATATTCTTCTTCTTTTAGATATATTTCCTTTACGTACATGGGTACTTTATCGGGATCCTTATTTTAGGACCCATTTGTGGAATCTATCTTAGATTGTTAGAGAGTGTTTTCCATATCTTATTGTGGATGTTTTCCCACTGGGTTTTCCTCCATTGATTGAAATCCTTGTTGTTCATGGGTGCCTCATCAGGCTTTATTATTGGGACTCATTTCTCATTTCTAACTTTCTACTTCATCCTAAGTTATGATGAAGGGGGTGTTGGTGTGTGCATTTTCCACATCACATGGTGAGTCATCTCACTTAGGTGAGTTCATAGGTCTTAGGTGTCATAGGGGTTATGACAGATTCTACATGTCATATGCATCAATGTGCATCAATGCATCATATGGAAGTTACTTCCATTTCAGAAATGTAACTCCCCTTCTCCACTTAAGGAGGTATGATTATTTACACTAGGGGTTACACATCACCCCCTATTTTTACATCTTCCCCTTTTCAAATCTAGGTGGAATGAGATTGGTGTGACCCTTTTCTTTCTTTGCATGCACATTTCATGGTTAATGCTCACTCCCCCATGGAACCTCATCACGTTTCCTAAGTGTAACTTGATTAATGTTCACGTTATGTTGTAGATCCTTTTGTTTTTGTGTTTTCACTTTCTTCATCAGTCCCTCATGGCACTCTCTTACCATAACATTATCTAGTCCCCTTACATTCCCCATTCCCTTTTACTTCGTAGTCCCTCCTTGTGCTATCCATTTCCCCGGTGATATTTAATTCCCTCTACAACATATAGTGCCCTTTTGACCCTTGGTCTCCCTTGTACTTCTCAAGCCAATGAGGCTCCTCAATCCCGATAAACTCATTGGTCACTTTTGAGCTCCCCAAATAAATACTTCCCTTCCTTCCTTCATAATACACGTCCATAACACAAAAATCCACCAAATAATCCAATAAATTATCATCACATTCTCCATGTCTACTAAGTGAATACACATTCATTATTCCAAGGTCTCTTTCTATCATTATCAATCGCCACTTTTTCCCATGTGTGTTAGGGGTAGGCTAGGGAACACAAAATTTTACTTAAGGGGATATACTACATACAAAATAATTTTCTAAAAAAACCTACAACAATATATCAAATAATTATTCAAATCAATCAAATAATCATCACCTTTTGTAATCAACCCACCAAACCCTTCACACAATCCATGAAGTGTCCCATTGATCAACAATTCCAAGTTATTTTCTATCTAGTGATTAGTCCAAGCCCACACTTAAATAAATCCTTTTCAAAGATCTAATGAACTCTACCTCATATTTAGTTCTTACACCATATCCTTCATACTACATGACGCAACTCAAAAGGGGAAAATTTTAGACCTAAAAAAACTTACCTTACACATAAGGTTATATCTAAAATGCAAAATGTTATAAATTCTACAAATCCCATATACATAATAAAATGTTGAAAAAGCATAAAATAATACTAAAATCCATAAAAATAATAAACCATATTAAAAAAAAGAAACCATTAAAAATAGTAAAGCATATTTGAAAATACATAGTTCGGGATAAGTGGCAAGGGGTGGATGTTAATTCTTTAGTTTTCCTTGGTTTGTTTATGGTCAAAATGGTGAGATGGTGGGTTCTAAGAACATGTTCTTGATTCTTTCAAAGTGTATAAGGATTGGTGTGATTCCTTGGAAGGGAAGCTTATCAAATAATGAAGTGATTTTATATGTGAATATTATTTGGATATGATTGTATGTGTTACTTGAAAAATACAAGAAGAAGGAAATTATGATTAAAGCTGTGAAATGTTGTTGGAAAATTCTTGGTGTATATCCCATATTTATTGGTTTGAATTTTTTATCTTATGCAACAGTAGAAATTACAAGTGGATTTTAATAGGTTTCTCATTTAGTGTTTTTAATTGTCATGTCATGGGGAAGTTTTTAGTCAAAAGGTGAAGTAAGGCCATTTATTGTATGATGAAGGGATTGTTTTAAAATGTAGAATTTGTGGGGAAGCAAAATGTAGTTGAAATTACAGAGAATGATGTGGATATGTTTAGGAATGGGATGGAGGAATAGGAGATTTTGGGTCTATTTGTTGTTCAATTTTGTGGGTTTATCAAAACTAAGGAATGTTTTTCCTCTTGGCATGACATTGAGATTTAATCTTTCATCCTTCTTTAGAAGGGTTACTTTATGGTATGTTTTAGGAATTTTAGGGAATGTGAATGGTCTTAAGAGAAAGAGGTGGGTTTTGAGGGGTTTTATTGTCAATACTATGCTTTGGTTCTAAATATTTTTAACATTATATAATGTTTGAATGCATCGAGATGGTATGGGTAAGACGTATGATTTGCTAATTGAATACTATAAGGAGATGATTTTAAGGAAAATGGGAAAATCAATTGGAACATTCATTAAATTGCATTTAATAATGAAATGATTGAATATGGTGGTTTATGAAAGAATCAAGGTTTTGTTTAACTTGATCAAACCTCTCTTGTATCAAATCTTGTGTTAAGTTAAACATTCCACCTTTCAACATCGTATTACTCATCAAGGGGTTAAGGGAAGGAATTTCCTTGAGATCAAGTTTGGTTAGAGAAGAGGAGTTATGAGGCTACTATTAGGAATGTTGCAAATTAGAATATGGATGGCTCTTAAAAGTGTGATGCAATTGGAACTAATGCTACTATAGATGGGTAAATGAGGAGTGTATAGGGGAAGATTAAAAATTGATGCCTCAAGGGTTGTATAAGATGGGATTGAGATTTATGTACTAGTGATGGTAATAGTTCTACAAGATGATTATGTGATTACTACATATGTGAATATAGATGACTTGGTGTAGTGTGTTATAATTATAATTGAAGTTATTATGGTAGGGGTGGTTGAGGGTTGATTGGGAAGTGAGGTTGGAAGAATTGATACATGTATGGCTACAAAATATGGGATTAGGCCTAATTTATTAGTGATAAATAGATGTCTAAAGGCTCTTATTTGGTATTATTGTGTATGTGAATATGAATGGCTTAACATATCATGTTTTAGTTAGAATCAATGTTGCTATGAATGGCCAATGATTGAGGAGTGGTTAGGGGTGAGGATGGAAAATGAATCATGCATTACTACAAAATGTGGGATTGGGACTAATTTACCATGAGGATGGTGATGAGGCTAGGAAAAACCTTGATCTTGCTTGAATGAAGATCAATTGGGTTCTAGGGTGGTTGGTCCTTAACCAAGCTTTGAGGTTTATAGTAGTTTGTAATGTTGAGGGGTGTTCTTATTGAAGGAATGTCTCAGAATTCTTAGAATTGTGTTGGTGGATAGGAGGATGAAATTTCAATAAATGTAGTGATCAATTTTGATCATCTTCTAAATTTTGGTACTTCTTTAATATATTAGGGGATATTGGTGGGGAAATTTCATGGTCTGCGGGTGTTGGTGGCTCTAGTTTTGATGGGTTGGTAGGATGGATTCCTTTAGATGTGGAAATATATTTTAGTGCTGATGGTATATATGCATGGGGTGGCTTGGATCAACAAAGGTTGGTGGCAAGATGAGATGTGCAAATTTCAGATTATGAAGTAGTGGTCAAAACTTCAATGGTAGGTAATACCTCTATGTAATGAAGGTGAATAAATGAGTTTGAATTACTTATAGGTTCACCATGTAGTTGGTTTTTTCAGGTGGTTACATATTATTCATTTTTGAGGGAAGCACCCTCCAAGGTTTCAATGATATGTTTTCATGGAATTTAAGGGGCATGCATGCCCCTACGAAACGATGTTTAATGCATTGGGAGTTACAGATGAGAAAACTATACATTATTTTTCTTCAAAAAAAACACTTAGGCTGAAATGATTGATCTATTGGATTCTACTTGGAAGTTTTGGAATGGTTTATCATGTGATATGGAAGGGTGTTATAGGGGTATGGTAGAGATTTGGAATAAGGGATTGATTCATATGTAGTTCTTCAAAAAGGGGGTAAACTATTTGGTAAAGGAATTTAATTATTTTAAGGAGGATGTTTTAGGTGTTATGATTAATGTGTATGGGCCTAATGGTGTGGGGAAGAAGAGAGAAACTTCGGTAGAAATTTTATTTGTCTCAAAAGGATTAGAAAAACAATATGTGTTTATTAGGGGTAATTTCAAATCTATCCTAGGACTTAATGAAAACATTGGGGGAGCTAAAGGGTAATATAATCTGAGAAGGATTTTCAAGAGTTTATGTCTAAAAAATCACTAATAGTTTTTCTTGCATAAGGTAGGAAAGTACACATGGAAAAATAGAAGGGGTTTAAAAATATAGTTGAAAGATTGGATTGCTCCTTGGTGAATTCTAAATAAATAAAAAAGGATTAGATGCTAGAATATACTATTTTAAATATGTCTAGTTTTTATCATACCCACATTTCTCTTTCGGTTTAGATTTATGAGGATCGTAAGAAGTATACATTTAAATTTTAACTTATATGGTTGAGGCACAATGCGTTTGAAGAAAATATGAAGACATGGTAGGCATGTGAACCTAGACATGGGACTTATGTTTAAGATGACTTAAAAATTGAGATAGTTATGTGAGAGATTGCACAAATGGAATAAAACAATGTTTGAAAACATATTTTATGAGAAAAAATAGGTTGGAGGCGAGATCCAAAGGCCATCAATGTAAATAATCACCAATCTGTTTTGAATCCATAAAGCTTGCACACAAAAGAGTGTTGGCATGTGTTTTTTTATGTTGTCATTGATGTAAAAGGTACAAGGACATTAATGAAAAATATTGATGATAAGAAGTGCAAGAGGAAGTTTTTATTGATGATGATATGGGAAGAAAAGTAGTGACATGATTGCAAGAGTGGAAATGGTGAGATTTGTTTGGTCAAGTAGGCCTAATCAGGAGGTCTAGTCAGCATGGGTGTTAGCACACATGAAGCAGAGATGCATGAAGGATTTTGAAGAATGGTAGAGGCATGGAGAGCATGTTGATAGTGTGATGAGACACTCATACAGGTCTCAGAAGGTGATTGCAAGGTTTGAGCATGGTTGTTGGTCTACATCTAGACCTAGTCTAGGTGCTTGGTGGCCTAATGGATAATGAAAGTTTTATGCCTATATAATTCACTTTTTCTACTTTTTGAACCATAACCAAATAATGTAATTTTTTATATTCTACTTTATATTTTATACATTAAGAAAATGTTATAATAATAAAATCAAATGTTTTTTCCACTTTAAACCCATATCAAAAGAAACAACAATACAAAATATAAAATATACATCAATAAAAATCTACCTTTTATTTATCCATAAACACATAAATACACTAACACCATAGCAATTACTAATCACATACCATAATTATTTATTCACAAAGTTGAAACAATCTATTAATTTTACTGATTTTATAAATAGATTGTAAATTTTAAGTGGAGAGATATTTGACATAAAAATCATGTGTGTGTGTGTGTGTGATAGGATTCAAAATATTTGTTTTATATAAATCAATGGTATTAATATTTTAACTCCACTCAAAATTTAAAGTGGAAGTAAGGGGATATTTTCAATGAGACCGTATTTTATGTAATTTCATATTAAATTAAAAGGTTGTAATTTGGGTGGCGAGGATGATGGTTACTTATATTCATTCACTATAATTATTTTTTGAATCATTTCAATAATTTATCTGATAAAATTTTTAAAAATTTAATATTATCATCTGTGGTAACAATCTCTTCACTACATCCTTCAAAATCTCTTAGACATATAAGAAATTTCAAGAAAACCCAAAATCATATATGCTAATTATACCAATGTCAAAACTAAGAAATCCAAGAAGTCATTAGAGATCATGGTCAATCAATGGAAGAAATGACAATCTTTTGCCTCGCTCTAAGATTATATGTTTTGGTGCTTGCAGGAGGACTAGTGATATGACTCACATCACAAATATTTTCTTCAAGGAGATTGTATGATTGCATATATTTCCACATAGTACTTTGTTTGATAAGAACATTAAGTTTTCTGGCCATTTTTGGCTGACACTATAGAAGAAGATGAGTATAAAGTTTCAATTCAATTCGTTGTATCACCCATAAAATGATGGAGAGGAAGAGGTGGTGAATATGAATATTGGAGACTTACTAAGGTGTTTGGTGGGAGACAAGCCGAAACATGGACTTGGTGTTAACACTGATTTTAAAAAAATAAAATATGGTGTTTAGATTACTTTGTTAAATTCTTATGTATGCTACAACAAATAAATATGACAATTAAGTACGATAATGGTCTCAAGAAAATAAGAAAAGGAAGTAAAACCCTAAGCGTAATAGGCAATTAGGTTACTTAGTTGATTTTGAAATAATCCTAAGCGGTTTGTGAAGGTAGAAGACTGGAAGAATGGTAGTACATGACCTCAAAATGAACCTAGAAAAGTGCAAGAGTGTAGGAGGAGCGGGGACCGGGCACCTAGACTATTACCGGGGAGCCAGGCACTAGTATCCCTTAGTAGGCACCAAGGTCTACGCATAAGCTTCAGAGATGAATTTCGGGTTGCTAGTTGATTCGAAACCCTCGTTGTTTGTCACTAGATGGTCGCATAATAATCGTCGATGTCATTGATGACTGTGATAAAGATATCACATGCAAAACCGTCAAAAGAACATCAAATCCTAAAAAAGAAAAATGTGAAATGAGGGGTCAAACAATCTTTAGTTGTCAAACAAGTGATCTTACGATCGAGCGATGGACTACATCTCAGACCCAATGTAGTTATATGTGTGTGTGTAGAATCGTGCCCTATGTGGCTCTCATGTATCTCACACTTGATAGCAAAGCAAAGTAGCTATATGTAAAAGATGTAATAGATGTGTGCATGGAATAAAATGAACTTCCCTCATATGCGTGTGATGCAGAAAACCAGCCCTTGTCCCTTGTAATGGTGTTAGATGAATGCAAATATGCTCTTGAGTTCTTGTGAGATGCAACCTTAGGTGATAGTATAGATGCTTAGAGCTTGGTCCTTTAATTTGGTCACATAACTTTATATTTATATGTTTATCTTGTTCAAATTTTGTAATTGATCACTAAAAGGCCAACCCCTAAGAGATAGGGATTCCCAATGGATAGAAAGGACCCAAAAAGGAGTGAGAAAAGTACAAAGAGGTCTAGGGAACCCAGAGGGGACAAGGGTGCCTAGGCTGCTGGCGTCCTAGCTAAGCGTTGGTGTCAGAGCTAGAAAATGTGAAGTATGAAGGGTTAGACTGGGAAGTGAGGTTTGTAAGGCCAAGAGGGAGACTGGTAGAAAGGAAAATAAGAGGCCAAGTATAATGATCAATTAGTACTTTTCTCCCATAAGAAGCATATGAATAGTAGTATGTGATTAGGACCTAGTAATGTACCCAAATGTGTGATTTAGTGTCTACATTTTCCCCCACTTTATGTTGGTGAGTGAAATCTCGAGTAACATAAAGTAGATAGAGATGTGTACTTGATAACCATGTAGATCGATGTAGAAGAGCATGCCAAGACAAGAAAATCATGGAGTGATAAAAGTGTGAAGCGTGGATGTTAAAGAAGAGGAAGTAAAAAGAAAAGTGATGAATAATGACCCTAGGGTGAAAACACACGTGTAGATGTGATGTTGTACTATTGTTGATGATGTGCTTGGAGTGTGATGGTTGTGTGTTGATGTTGACTACCACTTCCCATAAAGAAAGGACCTGCAAAAGAGAATAACTGAACAAGTAGTCAAATATGTGTGTATATATGTAAAAATGCATGTAAAAGTGTGTAAAAATGTGTAAATAGTATAAAAAGGAACATGTGCACCTGATCTGTGATGAGAAAAAGTGATAGAAAGGATCTTGAAGATGTTGATGAAGAGCAAGTTTTTGGGTGATCTCACGCCATGACAAAAGTAGTGTAGGGAGAAAGGTCTAGTGTTATTCTCTAACCTTTGACTACTTCTCAAAGTAAAAACACCACTACATATGGTGTGTACAAGTCTGATCCAATGTGAATAAGTGCGATCAAACGTGATTTCCAAGTGTTGAAGGAAGGTCTTCCCTTAAAATTCTCTATGATAATGATGAAAAATTTTCTTGAAATGAAAAAATTTTTGTGTATCACCCCCTGGTCTAAGGCACCCGGGAAGAGAGGGAATAAGCGCATAGGCACCCAAGTATGATTCTAGGTGCTAGTGTCTATGTTGAAGTAAGGACCCAAGTCTAATTCTAATCCTTCCTGATTTTGTAGATTGTGTTGCCTTTATGTTGCAATGTATCCTGAAGTGTGACTATAGACTGTTGAACTATGTGACTATAACTATTGAATGGGGTTACTTATTCACCCAATAGATTCCCCCTCATTTGGGCTACATGCGACATCACTAGGAGGATGCAACCCAAAATAGGACCCTTGTCAAAGTGACAACGATATGTAGAAGGGAATGTACTTGGTAGAAACCAAGGCACATGCAAACAATGGCTAGAAGACAAGTGTTAGTGCAAACAAGCATGTATATAGAAAAAATTTGTAATATACCAAAAAGAAAGCTATGTAGCCGTGAAAAGCGGGTTGAAAACATGGGACATCACTCATGATGTCACAAGACAATCGAGGCCACAATGGTTGAAAGCATACAATGTGCACACAAGACAAAGCATAGGGAAAAGCCCGCAAACAATGGCAAACAAGAGTAAGAAAACATTAGATAACCATGGTGGCAAATAGGTCATGCAAGGAAAATGTTGCACATGAAGCACCGTTAGCATGTTAGAAAGATATAAATTATGTCAAAGCATGTATAATCTGATATAGTAGCATGTTATGTACAATAATGAAACAATAACACCTGAAATGTGTACGAATGTGGATGCCCTAAGAAGTTGTTGTGGGACTGGTATGAGGTAATGTGCCAAACATCCGTGCTACGTGTATAATCCATGTAGAGTCTATGATCACAACTAGAAAGCAAGTGAATGCGCATGTGTGTATGATAAATATAATGACATACAAGATATCTATCTAGCATGTGTAATAAAGTGTACATGTAAGCATAAGCGAGTAAGAATTATGTGCAACCAAGATATGCAACATGTTGTGGATGAGATGGAATAGAATGCAATATGAGTGTGATAGGGGTAGCATGCCCCCCGAGTATGGATGTATGCATGAGTGGAAGTAGGTTCATTTATACAAGACCCCTCAGTAGTCAAGAATGAACCATATAGCAAGAGTGCATCATCGGGAAATGGTTTGAATGGTGTGTTGTATATAGAAACATTCAAGCAAGAGAGCATAGAGAGTGTAGATGATGAGGCTAATGTCGTGTGATGTTGAAGATGTAGGAAGATATGAGTAAGATGCTAGAATTATTGATGTAGCATAGAGTGTAGATAGTAGAATGTGTGAATAAGAGGATAAAAAGTATTTTTGTGAAGCATGGAGCGTAAATTGTAGAATAGCATTACATGTTGGGATAGCTAGAAAGATTGATTGATTGTGAAGACCAAACGTAACATGATGTAAATGTTGGGAAGCGAGGTTAAATTCAAATTGAGACCCTCATCAATCGAGTATGAACCATGAGACTAAAGTGCGTCATCGGGTAGTGTGCGATGTAAAGTTTCAATCATGATGTGTAGAGTGTAGAATAGAATAGTATGATGCGTGAGTATAATATGCTAGAATTATGTAGATTGTAAGTGTGTAGGTTGAATGTGTCTAATGTAGAGACGTATAATGTGCAGTGCAAGATATATAGAGTGTGTAGAAGGAGAAAAGAAAGCACAAAGTGTGTATGATGTGTAATAGATTCAAGAAGGGGATGTTGTAGATGTGTAATGTGTAGAAAGCGCAAAGCGTGTATGATGTGTAGTATAAGTAAGAATATGATGTCAAAGATGTGTAGAGTGTGAAATGTGTAGAATGTGTAGAAAGCACAAAGTGCATAGGATGTGTAATAGATGCAAGAAAAGGATGTAGGAAGCACACAATATGTATGATGTGTAAGAAGAAGAAGTTGTAGATGTGAAATGTGTAGTGTGTAAAGTTCATGTATATAGTATGCCTCAATAGTCAAGTGTGAACCTTAGCACAAGAGTGCATCATAGGCTAGTGATGATACCAAGAGTGTATCAAAATGTATGTGATGAATGCGTAAGATGGAAAGGAGGATATATGGAGTACAAAAATAGAAGGAAGGAATCATGATGATGCATGATGCCCTCAAATGTGTATGTTGCATGGAAGAATCAAGTCACATTGTCTAAAAGATCATCATTGGTGTGATTAAAGCCAAATGGAGAAGCATCAGAGACTTGATAAACATAGTATGAGGGGGGTTATATAACGACCCATTGTGATGCAAATTGTACATGCTCGTAGCATATTCTTCATTGGCCAAAGGTAGTGGTGGAAAACCATGTGTGTGCCATTGAGAAAGATTTGGAGAGTGGGTAGGGGATGAGTCATTGCTAATGGAAACAATTCCAAAAGACATGTGGAATTAAATATAGGCATGATCGGGGCCAAAGCGCCCCCTAATATAATCAATTCAAGACTACCTAAGTGTAAGCGAAGAAGAGTGACGATCTCATGTAAGAAATACCAAGAGATGGAATACACGAAGACCATAAGAAGTGGTAATGTGAATATATACATGATAGAGATGAGAATAATGAGGTGGAGGGAGGAGATCATCCATTGTAAATCAGATCCACGTCAAGCCATCGTGTGTGCGAGATAGTAGTAGTAAAGCAAGTAGGATTGAATGGGATATGATGCCAATAAGAGTCATTCACGAGAAGAGTACATGTGAAAGGAAAGCATGTAATTGTAGATTTCTAGTGGGAAGCTTTGTATGGGTGGAACGATGTCTAATGTATGGACAAAATATTGATAGAGTACTTCTATATAGCATTAGTAAGGGGTGGTTTCTTTAATTGATATTCACTAGGGGCATAGCCACAACAAAAGTATCATAGAAATATGAGTCATCAATGTCGTGAGTGAAGTTAAGGCTACATAATTTATCATTATAAGTTCAAACAATATCAACCCATCATCATGATTCATCAATGCCGACATAATACTAAATGGTAACAAAATCGGTAGTAGTTACAGGAGTGGAGACAAATGTAGGAGCGAAAACCTAAGGAGGTGTAATAGTAGTAGTGGTAGAACACTATTCATGCGGTGGGCGATATAATATCAATAGTATGAGTAGGAATAGATGGTATGTTTGCAGATGTGGATGAAGGTAGTGAAACACTAGGCTGACCAACATCATATGTATCAAGACTGTGAAATGGAATAGGCTGCGATGGAGGGATGGGTAGATCAAGTAACAAGATTTATGCAACAATATTTGAATGGTTCGGGGTCAACAGCAATTGTATGCTCATAACCATCATGTAAGAACTTGACATACCAATGTACTATAGATGGTACTACATGCTTAGCATGAATCCATGACTTACCTAATAATAGATTGAATTGGAAGGAGGCTTCGATGACAAAGAACAATGTAGGCATAATCTTAGGGCGAAACCTAGATAGGTAATGTAATATCAGTCTGTGTAGAGTCTATGATCACAACTAGAAAGAAAGTGAATGTGCATGTGTGTATGATAAAGATAATGACATACAAGATATCTATCTAGCATGTGTAATAAAGTGTACATATAAGCATAAGGGTAAGAGTTGTGTGCAACCAAGATATGCAACATGTTGTGGATGAGATGGAATGGAATGCAATATGAGTGTGATAGGGGTAGCATGCCCCACAGTATGGATGCATGCATGAGTGGAAGTAGGTTCATTTATACAAGACCCCTCAATAGTAAAAAATGAGCCATATAGCAAAGATTAGATCATCGGAAATGGTTTGAATGGTGTGTTATATATAGAAAACGTCAAGAAAGAGAGTAACAAGTGTAGATTGTAGGCTAATGTCGTGTGATGTGGAAGATGTAGGAAGATATGAGTAAGATGCTAGAATGATTGATGATGTAGCATAGAGTGTAGATCGTAGAATGTGTGAATAAGAGGCTAAAAAGTATTGTTATGAAGCGTGGAGCATAAATTGTAGAATAGTGTTACATGATGGGATAGCTAGAAATATTGATTGATTGTGAAGACCAAACGTAGCATGATGTAAATGTTGGGAAGTGAGGTTAAATGTAGGTTGAGACCCTCTAATAATCAAAAGTACAAACCATGAGACTAGAGTGCGTTGTCGAGTAGTGTGCGCTATAAAGGTTCGATCATGATGCGTAGAGTGTAGAATAGAATAGCATGATGCGTGAGTAGAATATGCTAGAATGATGTAGATTGTAAGTGTGTGGGTTGACAATGTGTCTAAAACAAGAGACGTATAATGACTGAGACCAAAAGATATATAGAGTGTATATTGAGGAGCAGTGTAGAAAGCACAAAGTGCGTATGATGTGTAATAGATGCAAGAAGAGGATTTTGTAGATGTGTAATGTGTAGAAAGTGCAAAGTGTGTATGATGTGTAGTATAACTAAGAAGATGATGTCAAATATGTGTAGAGTGTGAAATGTGAATGTGTAGAAAGCACAAAGTGCATAGGATGTGCATAGATGCAAGAAAAGGATGTAAGAATGCACAATATATATTACTTGTAAGAAGAATAAGATGTTGTAGATGTGAAATGTGCATGGTGTGTAAGGTTCATGTATATAGTATGCCTTCACAAAGTCAAGTGTGATCCTTAGCACAAGAGTGCATCATAGGGTAGTGATAATACTGTGAGTGTATCAAAATGTATGTGATGAATGCGTAAGATGCAAAGGAGGATATATAGAGTACAAAAATAGAAGGAAGGACTCATGATGATGCATGATTCCCCTCAAGTGTGTATGTTGTATGGAAGAATCAAGTCACATTGTCTAAAAGATCATCATTGGTGTGATCAAAGCCAAATGGAGAAGCATCAAAGACTTGATAAGCACAAATATGAGGGGGTCATATATCCGACCCATTGCGATGCAAATTATACATGCCCATAGCATATTCTTGATCGGACAAAGGTAGTGGTGGACAACCATGTGTGTGCCATTGAGAAATATTTGGAGAGTAAGTAGGGATGAGTCATTACTAATGGAAACAATGCCGAAAGACATGGGGAATGAAATATAGGCATGATTAGGAGCTAGAGTGCCCCCAATATAATCAAGTCGGGACTACCCAAGTGTAAGCAAGAAGAGTGAGGATCTAATGTCAAGAAATACCAAGAGATGGAATAAACGAAGATCATAACGGTGGTAATGTGAATATATCATGATAATAGAGATGAGAATAACGAGGTGGAGAGGAGGAGATCATCCATTGTAAACGGAGCCGTGTCAAAGCCATCTTATGTGTAGATAGTATAAAAAGCAAGAAGGATTGAGTGTGATATGATGCCAATAAGAGTTATTCATGAGAAGAGTACATGTGAAAGGAGAGCATGCGGTTGTAGATTGCTCGTGGGAAGCCTGTATGGGTGGAATGACATCCAATGTATGGACAGAACCCCGATAGAGTACCATAACATTAGTAAAAGGGGGTGGTTTCTTGAATTGATATTCACCAGGGCTAGCCACAACAAAAGTATCATCGAAATATGAGTCATCAATGTCAATAGGAGTGAAGTTAAGGCTACATAATTTATCATCGATAAGTTGATAGATATCAACCTCGTCATCGATTCATCAATGCTTTGACATAATACTAAATGGTAACAAAATTATTAGTAGTTTAGGAGTGGAGACAAATGTAGGAGCGAAAACCTCTAAGGGAGGTGTAATAGTAGTAGTGGTAGAAGCACTAGAGTGGGCGATATAATATCAGTAGTATGAGTAGGAATAGATGGTATGCTTGTAGATGTGGATGAAGGTAGTGAAACACTAGATGACCAACATCATATGTATCAATATTGTGAAATGGAATAGGTTGTGATGGAGGGATGGGTATAGCAATAACAGGATCTATATGCAACAATATTTGAATGGTTTGGGGTCAATAACAATTGTATGTTCATAACCATCATGTAAGAACTTGACACACCGATGTACTATAGATGGTACTGCATGCATAACATGAATCCATGACCTACCTAATAATAGGTTGAACTGGAAGGAGGCTTCGATGACAAAGAACAATGTAGGCATAATCTTAGGGCCAACCTAGATAGGTAAAGTAATAGTACCCAAGCACGTGCGGGTAGTGGAATCATAACCTCAGATGAGAGTAGAGTTCTTAGTGATTAGATTATCTTGAATACCAATTTTTTTAAGAAGAGAATGAGCACATAGATTTATAGTGGACCCGTTATTAATCAAGTACTCACTTGAGACATATTTTCCAATAATAGCAGTGATAAGTAGTGGAGCACATGGGTTGTCAATAGCAAATGGAGGTATGTCCTCATCGTTAAATGATATAGCATGTGGTAGATTTTTGAGAGATTGAATAAGATGTGTAAAAGTAATTGGGAGTTAGCACTCTCAATGTGTATAGAACAAAGAGTGGCTTCTAATGTATTACGATAGTCAGGTGCATTGTGTACAGTAGATCATAAAGAGAGATTTTGGCAGGTGTGTTCTTAAGTTGTTCAACAATGTCATACCCTTTATTGGTGGTTGTAGGATTTGTAGGAGTAATAGGTGGTGGAATAGAAGCTGGTGGAGTTGTAGGAGGATGAGTGCAATGAGTAGTAACAACATTGATAGTTGGGTCAACCATAGGAGTAATGAAGCGAGGAGGGTGTTAAGTACGAACGTGCATGAAATCAGCAACAAAAGTAACAATACCAGAAATTTTGGTTGGAGCAAAAGAAGGATAAGAAGAGTGATCCATGGATTCAGAAGCAGGAGCAAGATTTTGATACATTCTCAGAAAGGTAGTGTAGGAATGATCGGGATCACCAAATGATTTAACAAAAATAGTGTTTAGATTACTTGTTAAATTCTTATGTATGTTATATCAAATAAATATGACAATAAAGTACAACAATGATCTCAATCAAATTAGCAAATGAAGTAAAAACCTAAGTGCAATAGGGAGTTAGGTGACTTATATTGATTTCGCAATAATCATGCAGTGTGCAAAGGTAGAAGACTGGAAGAACGACAGTATAGGACCTCGAAACCAAACCCAAAAAAGTGTAGGAGTGTAGGAGGAGTAGGGACCATGCACCTAGATGGTCTTGGGAGCACAGGCACTAGGATCCCTTCCTAGGCACCGGGGTCTACGCAAAAGCTCCAGAGATGAATTTCACAGGGTTGTTAGTTGATCGAAACCCTCGTTGTTTGTCGCTAGATGGTCGCACTATGATCGTCGATGTCATTGATAACTTGTAATAAAGAGATCACCTACAAAACCCTCAAAAGAACATCAAATCCTAAAAAATAAAGATGCAAAATGAGGGTTTGGATTGTCCTTAGCTGTCAAACAAGTGATCTTACGATTGAGCGTTGCACTACATCTCAAACCCAATGTAGTTCTATGTGTGTGTGTGTAGAATCGTGCCCTAGGTGGCTCTTGTGCATGTCGCACTTGATAGCGAGAAAAGTAGTTAGATGTAAAAAGATGTAATAAATGTGTGCATGGAATAAAATGAACTTCCCTCCTATGCGTGTGATGTAGAAAACCAGCCCTTGTCCCTTGTAATGGTGTTAGATGAATGCAAAGATGCTCTTGAGTGCTTGTGAGATGCAACCTTAGGTGATAGTATAGATGCTTAGAGTTTGGTCCTTTAATTTGGTCACATAACTTTATATTTATATGCTTCTCTTGTTCAAATTTTGTAATTGATCACTAAAAGGATGACCCCTAAGAGATAAGGATGCCCAATAGCTAGAAAGGACCCAAAAAGGAGCGAGCAAAGTACAAATAGGTCTAGGGCACCCAGAGGGGATGAGGGAACCTGGGCGCTAACATCCTGGCTAGTTGTTGGTGTCCAAAGCCAGAAAAGGTGAAGTATGAAGGGTCGGAATGGGCAGTGAGGTCTGTAAGGCAAAGAGGGAGACTAGAAAGGAAACTAAGAGGCCAAGTATAATGATCAACTAGTACTTTTCTCCCATAAGAAGCATATGAATAGTAGTATGTGATTAGGACCTAGTAATGTACCCAAAGTGTGTGATTTAGTGTCTAAAAACACAAGCAAAGTTTGCATATAATAAATCCAATTAATCAGAGAACAAGAATACACCATTCTAGATTATATATGGGATTAACCCACGAGGAGTGATGAAACTTATGGAGCTACCGTGCAAAGAAAGAAGAAGTGCAAAAGCATAAGATTTTGTGGAATATATGGAGGCACCAATAAGCATGCAAACATTTGGAGAGGGTGAATGCGCAATAAAAACAACACGAGATGAAAGGAGAGAAGTAGAGTATCATGTTAGAGATTGGTCTTATCCCATTTGTGGAGGGAAAGTTTTCCTACATGACATAAAAGCACAAATGGAAGACAATTGGACCATGTCGGGAGTTGAAGAAGTTTGCAAAGAACACCTATGGAATTGAGTTTCTTAAAGGCATTGATATATCAAATATTTTTAATGTGGCGAGAACTCATATCCATACCATGCAATAAAATGAAACATACAAGATTCAAATGCGAGAAGATGGCGAGGTGGATTGAGAGAATAGATTCCTGAAAATGTGTGCAAAGAGGTGGAATAAGTAATAGACACCAAGATCAAACAAATGCGCAATAAGGAGTGTTTGGTCAAGTGGAAAGGAGAAATCTTGAATGTGCAAATTAAGTAAGTATCGTGGATGCCGCAATGCATGATATTTTAATTCCTTGAGTAGGAGGTCAAGTTTCTAAAATTATCTAAGGTGTATGATACTGAGAAGCGTCCTAGTTTATAGGGTATCTTGTATCAACCAAAAATAGTATGAACAATTTGTGTGCACTCTATTGCATTTATGTGTTGTTGGCAGTGATGTTGAGAAGAAACTATGTTGTTTGTGAGCCAAAAAGTACTATTGTTTGCATTATGTATTGTTGGTGTTTTATGCAAGTCCATTGTGCAATGTTAGTATTGTGCACAACTCCATTGTGTTGTGTCCAGTGTATTGTGCAAGCTTATGAAGGCCATACAAATCTTTGGAGGTCTCACAAGCATTAACAGATGCCATATAACACTACGGAAGATGTGTAAGCCCAAGGGGAGCCACACAAGACTATAAAGTTGTTAAAATTCTGAAGCATTGAAGGATGATCATTTGAATCCATGAATTTTTGGAAAGGCCAACTAAGTTTGTAATGGGTCCTTTGGGCCTTAAGTTCATATGGTTCCTTAATTTTAGGATTTTGTCTAAATTCAATGTTGGATTGGGTACCCTGTATGCCTATATAAACAAAGCCCAATTATCTTTGGAAATTAGTTCTTAGTTCATTTTTGGAGAACTTGGTCTTAAAGAACTTTGTAAAATAAAGTAGAGTGTGGATGTGAGCTTAACTCTTGAAACAAAGTGTGTATGAAAGGAAACGAGTAGAGAATGATTAATTCCCTCCATTGTTGATTATTTGTGAGTTTGTGTGAGTTATTCCTCTAAGTATATGAATAAAGTTTGTTGACGTTTTGTTTTTGTTAAATTCAAATGTGTTATTTCATTTATGTATAAGTTTTCCGTGTGAAATTATGAGACTTGTGTGGTTTCGGGGCTCTCCATTAAGTATCCTAACTATGCCTATGTCGGGGTGTAAGTTGGTAAAAGTGTTCCTAAATATACTCCTTATATTTAGGATATATAAATACATCTTATCATTTTTCCGACCCCCTTTTACACTACTTCCCTATTTTTACTAATATATCACTATTAATTTTGAAAATAAATAATTATCTTATATGATTGCACATGTTATGGTACCATCTTACCAACCTACCATAACATGTACAATCTTATTCCTCACGTATCTATTTTTGCAATGCATGAGTATGATCGAGATCTACATATACCCAAACGAAACCTTCAACATTACTATACTTCTTGAAAAGGTAAGTTATTTTTAATGTTGTTGGTCTAGTATTTTAAACTTCTATAGAGTGATATGTGAACTTTTGTTTATGCCCATCTAATAGGTTTTTCTACTTTGTTGAACCACATAACCAAATCATGTAATTTCTCATAATCTACTCCATATTTTATACATTAAGCAAATCCTTAATTTTAAAATCAAATGTTTTTAGCCACTTTAGAATAAGGGCCCTTTATCCCACATCAAAAGAAACAACAATACAAAATATAAAATATATATACTATATCATAACTATTTGTCCACATAAAGTTGATCTAATAAAATAGATCGTAATTTTAAAGTGAAGAGATATCCGACAAAAAATCATATCTTATATAGATTGCTATTCTATGATAGGATGAGACAATCTTTGCTTTCTATAAATCAACAGTAGTTGCAGAGAGATATTTGACATAAACAATCATATCATACATAGATTGTTATTTTATGATAGGATGTGACAATCTTTGCTTTCTATAAATCAATAGTATTAATAATTGTTATTTTATGATAGGATGCGACAATCTTTGCTTTCTATAAATCAATAGTATTAATCAATAACTCCACTCAAAATTTAAAGTGGAAGCAAGGGGTATATTTTCAATAAGACCATATTTCTATGTAATTTGGGTGGGAGGTTGATGGTTGCTTATATTATTCACTGTAACCATTTTTGGAATCATTTCAATAATTTATCCAATAATATTAGTAACAAAATAATATTCTCATCCATGATAACAATCTCTTCTCTACATCCTTCAAAATCTTTTAGACATGTAGGAAATTTCAAGAAAACCCAAAATCATATATGCCGATTATACCGATTGCCAAAACTAACAAATCCAGGAAGCCATTAGAGATGATAGTCAATCAATGGAAGAAATGACAATCTTCCCCCTCGCTCTTCCACTTTCAAGGTGATGGAAGGCCTCCACAACGTTTGAGAATACATGGGGGCTCGCAGGATCAATGACAGGCTTTAATCTCTCACACTCTATGTAACCTCTCAGCCTCTCTAAGTTGTTCCCACTGGGAGTAACCATGAAGAAGAGTGCTTTATCATGAGGTGACCCATTTGCAATATCAATAATTTGTCCTCCGTCGTTTGCAAGCACATATGAACTGTGAGAGTCTCCTGCAATTCCAATCCATTCACATTTCTAATTAGCATTGTGCTTGAAAACAATGTATATGAATCATGAAGTTTAAACTGCTCAATAGGCCTAGGCCTCCTAGCCATTTGTTAAATTTTGTGTATAGCCAAGATTTCTTATGTGAAACTTCTGTTGTAAAAAGCCTACCAAACATGGTGGTTTTAGAGAGATTTGCTGTGTTTTTTCATTTCTTTAATCCACAGAATATAAGCCCAAAACTGTGAGAAGATATTTTTCCTTGTATCTCTATATTTATATATTGTGCTAGGTCTTCAAAAAAACAGTGTTATTCAGCAAACTCAGATTATTTTTTCTCTGTGGTTGCATCTATATCAGTTCAAACTTAAGAATCAAGAGGAGCATGCTGCACTTGTGAAGATACAGGATCACCTTCGAAATCTTATGCGAAATGATACTCTCAGACAGTGTTCTTAGTTTATTTGTATTTTGTTTTTGTTCATAGTTTGGTCTCTGTTGGAGCTTTTCTTACTGTAACTGATTAGTTTGGTGGATGTTGTAACTGTTTTTTTATTAATAGAAGCATTCTCAATTTTTATTTTTTTAAAAGTGTATTTTCATGCAATTTACTGTTTTTTTCAGTACTTTTATATGGACTTTTTTTTCCATGTTTGAGCTGCACCATACAAAATGCTCCATAGCAAAGTCTCTACCATGGTTTGTGGGGGTGGATATCAATTAAAAATCAATATTATCCTCTGATGTCTATGATCTAAAATTAATCTGCTAAGAAAAAGGTTGTTCGAAAATAACAACATGACCTCTGCAACAAGGGCTACAATATGACCTCTGCAACTTTATTTTGACAATTTCGAAGCAAAATTTTTTTCAGGAGGTGGGCTGATCTTCTCAGAGCAAACACCATTTTTTATAACAGAGAAAATCCATAAATATATGATGGAAGGATGGATAGAAAAACAGAGAAACCTACCAACAGTGTCAAAGACGAAGTCAAATTTCTCTGTTATTTGCTCATAGCTTTCCTTGGTATAATCCATCACCATATCAGCTCCTAACTTCTTAAGAAAGCTCATCTTAGCAGTGCTTGTGGTTGTGGCAATATTGCAAGCTCCATATACATACTTGGCAAGCTGCACATCATCACACAGTTAATTTCACACAGTTGTATCCAGAAATCTCACACAATAATTTGCACTGTGATATATCACCCAGAAATCATATATTTGAAGGCTAAAACCCATTTTTCTGTTTACCTGAATAGCCAGACTACCTACTCCACCAGCTCCACCTACAATGAACACAGTCTGACCCTTTTGAAAATTTACTCTATCAAAAGCTTCTTGGGCTGTTTGGAGAGCTAAAGGGAAGCTGGCTGCTTCTTCAAAGGACATGTTACCAGGCTTTAAAGCAATCAGACTCTCTTCCACAGCTGTGTATTGTGTTAGTGTCCCACACTGTTTTGGGGTTCCAGAGGTGAAGTTTTGGATATTTCCATAAACTTCATCCCCATTGCAAAACTTCGTTACATCATCTCCTTGGTCAACTATAACTCCTGCCATATCACAACCCGGCACAGCCTGCAAAACATTGCAAATTGGGTCAGGAAGATTAGAATTCCATGGATTAAAATGGGTCTTACACAGATTCATCAGAAAAACGCATGTCTTGTCAGGACTATTACAGAGATTTGCAGATTATATATTTTGAATTTGGGACAAACAAACAATAAAAAAGACAGACATGCAGGCCAGGGAAAGTGCAGAATAAAAATGGAATATTTGGGTTGTGATTAAATCTCGTAGAAATACATAATAGATCCTGATTTGTTACAGAAGTTTTTAAAAATTATTCTATAGAAGTTTTGGGAAAAAATGGTTCTCTCAAGCTGGGAAAGCCATGGATCAAATGCAGCTCTTTCTGTTTTTAACATCCTCCTTGCATCGTAGCTTACCAACAGTCATGATTCTCTTCATATTAGAAATAATGGAACAAAGTATAAGCGAAAGTTTTACAGAAGCTCCTGCCTTTTATAGGCCTAGAAGAGCCCTCTATGGCACACTGGCATTTGAGGAAGATTGAATTCATTCCTTCAAACTACGAAAAACTGGGGAAGAATAGAGTTGGGTCAAACATGGAATTAACATTAAGGATCAATTGCAGGTCTTCATGTTCTAAAACTCCTCCTTGCATTGTAGCTTATCAACTGTCATGATCTTCTTCAAAGTAGAACTACTCTAACAAGCTCTGGGTAAAGACTTACAGAGGATGCAGTTCTTCATTAAACAAACCTTTCTTTTATGGAGCTATTCTATGGCACATAATATGGCCTTTCCTTCCTGAAATCCATGGTTTCAAAACTTCTACAAATTTCACAAATAGAATAGAATTGGGTCTTACAGGGAATTCTGAATCATTATCCTTGAGCAATCCGTTGCGCCTCTTGAAGTCCACGGGATTCAGTGCAGCAGCCCTAACTCTGACAAGAACTTGATTAGCGCCCAATTCAGGCACTGGGTATTCACCACAGTGCAACACTTCTGTGGGTCCATATTCATTATAGAACCAAGCTTTCTGGAATTGCATATTTTCCTGGTTCTGATTCAACCAAGCCCACCTAAAACTTAGTTGTTAACAGAAACTTACTTGTTAACAGAGGCTTACATGTATGTGAAGCACCTAGTGGTACTCTGTTCCTTTGAATGAATTAAGCTCCCTTTTATGGCAATGAATGCAGTGGCAGGCCTGCAGGAAGATCTCAAAATACCAGCCATAAATTTAGTGATGGAGATTCTAGTGATGTGAAAGGTGGTGGTGAGTGTGGAATATTCCTTGTGAGTGAGTGCAGGGGCAGTCCTTTTCCCAAGAATGGAGGGCATGGCCCTGACTGTCATGATGATGTCCGCCTTAGGCATAGCAACTTTTCAATACCTACCTGCTTGATTGCAATTGATTGAGATGTTGACCCCCAACTACATAATTGGAAAATTTATAATGTATTGAAATTCTAGTGTCTGTCACTCCTTGCCTATCAACATCAGCACAGCCATGATTGTGACTTGTTCTGCAGTCTCAACCACCCATGTAGCAATTATTCTCCAATTACTGTAACATTAATGGGGTCCTGTCCCCACACAAAATGCACCATTTGGAGAGGAAAAGGGTTAGCGAGGACCATCGAGTATTCATTATGATGGTATAGATGGCCATGGATTCTATCAGTCATAATTTAAATGATAAAAACATCAAGGGTAAAAAGACTCAATTGAGTGAGTACATGGAGTGAAGAAATAGTTTTATGTTGGTAGTTAATTGATTGTGGGACGAGAATGTTTGCTTATTCTTTTTTTTGGTGGCTTTTTAAATGAATTGTTTTTCATTCTTTAGAGTAAGAACTCCACTTCAAGTCTCCGAATAGATCTTCAAAATCTATATTCAAATGAAGGGCAAAACTTCTCTATCTATAAGGGGTCAAAACACCTCTCTAAAAATGAAGCAAAACTCCTCTATCCACGAGAATTTAGGACTTGCTCCCCATTGGACTCAATGTCGATGCCCACTCTTGATCCAAATCACACAATTGCAACACAAAATTTGTTTATTCTACTAAGAGCGTGGTCCCATGATGGGGGCCATTACTCATGTTCTGTTGGCAAACTCGGTCCCATGCGAATAATTTTCAATAGCTCCTGCTAATCCTCAACGTAGATGTTAGAAAATCTCGGTAGCGTGAAGGATAGGAAGACATTTTCTACCTCTCATTCACTCACTCAGAAATTTTCCAGATTTTTTGCCACTTGGCTTCTTATTCTAGTTTCCCTCCTTGTTTTCCCTTCAAAAATTTGTTATTTGCATCTTGAGGAAGTCATGTTGCTGCATGATATTTGCAGTAAGTTGTAGTATAGGACCATAAATAAGGTTTAACTCGCTCAAAACAAACTTGCATGGGACCACAAACTGGTTTAAGCTCCAAATTTTACTCAACAACACTCATTGAATAAAAATAACAAGCCCCCAACATGAGACCATGACCTAACTCTTTTATATGTACCTTTTTTAAGATTAATGTTTATGTGCTAACCTAAATCATTTTGTTGCTTGAAATATGCCCCTCGATGTGCACCTCTTTGAATAAGGGTCATGTTTGTGTATATTAATAGTGTTACATAAGATCTACCCATCTTAACAATTCATGTGTGTATGCATTTTTAAGCATTATGGGTTATATGTGTGTGTATTAATATGTTTATAAACTAAGTGTCTAAAAGTGGTAACTATATTTTATGTAAACAACCATATAGTATCTATGCAAATCTATAACTACTACATTAGTTACTCTCTTAAACATCAACATTTCTAAATGTCTATTAAAAATTTTATAAATTAAGTGTATGTATATTATGTAGAGAACTACATAATATATCGCGTATATTTATTCACATTGTGTATAATTTTTTTATTTTATTTTTTTAACACAAATTATATATATTTTTGAAACTTGTTATAACTTCATATGAAAAATTATACTTAGAATCTTCTTTTAAACTCATAACCAAACCAAAAGTTAGTTTTATATTTAATACTTTTTTATTAATATGATTTTTGGTTAAATAACTTATAATGTAAGGTCAACAAAGTTTTATAAGATATTTTTTGATAAGGACTATATGCGGTCCTTTTCATACTGGCAAAAGGCCAAACTATATATATGGCACAAGGTTCCAACCCTCTAATGATTTGAGATTACCCTCTTTTTGATCATGGTTAAGTGGATTTTAACATTTGTCTCTTTATTTATAATTTTAAAAATGTTTACTGAATAATTGTAGACAACATATCATATTTGGTTTGATGAATAATTATAGACAATAATATCATATTTTATAACCTTACATTATAACTTCCTAACCAAGAATAATAGTAATTAGTAAAGATATCTAAAATACACCACTTGTAAAAACCCCTTACAACATAAAAATAAATCTTCGCCACTCTATTTAAATAAAAGTGAAATCCAATAAATTCACAAATTTCTTTTCAATTGAAACATACATTTTTTTCCAAACATAATGAATTATTTGTACCGTCCTAATTGAGTTGTGTGGATGTAAAAAGTTCCCTTCCTAACAACTTTCCATGTACAAACACACCGACCTAAAATTCCTTTTTCTGTCATTACAACATTTTAAAATCAAAAACAAAAAAACAGTGGTGTGATGTAGGCAAAGGACAAAAGCAGAAAATACTTTCAACGGTCATAAGGGAGACAAATGGCAATTGCTTTCACCCTTGGAAGAAAAAGACGTGGGCAGTAAGAAATAAGGGTACACTCAATCATGGAAAGAATACATCAAAAAAGATGTACCAACTCATGGACTCCCTACAAAAGATGTGGGTTCTTAGCATCCCCCGCATTGGGATTTTTTGGGGGTAAATATCTTAAATATCTTTTTGACAAAGACAATGTGTGGTCCTTCTTATAGGAGCAAAGGGCCAACCTCTAGAAAAGACAATTTAGTTTTGTAATGAGTTGAGATTACTTTCCTTTTGATCATGGTCCATTTTATTTTATTTTGGTTTAATTGATTATTGTTTTTGATATTTTTAATTTTAAAATGTTTAATGAATCATGACAATTGCGTGATCAAAAAGTCAATATAATTGATTCTAATTTTATAGATTATAAAAATATCGAAACTTTAACGTTTTTGTTTGAATTGAAATTGTAGGGATTAGTTGCACAAAATTCTTGGGATTAGTTGTCAAGGATTTAGGAGTTTCCATTTTGCCAAAGTCGCTTAGGGCACGATCTTGGGCTCATCCCTTATTACTTGGTATCTTCTAGGAGTGGAACCCTGGTGGATGGCTAGGCAACACCTTTTACACCATCATACACATCGTTGAACCACAACCCATTCAATAAACTCTTAACTTTTAACTCTTATCTCTATAATTGTTGATGTTTATTGTATCGTTCGTGAGTAATTGTAATGGCTAGTCTAAACAAATATTCACCTTAGTATATTATCCAAAATCCAGAGAATTATAATTCTCAGGATGGAATTTTTCCTATAGATGCTGCCTTTATCCCTGTTCAAAATGTAAATTATAGTATTCATTCCTATTGGAGTGGAAATGAGATACAATTCTTCCTCTTATTTTACCTCAATCTTACATCGAAAGATCATTCAACAAACTTATGATATATCATATAATATTTGTTGATAGGATAAAAATAATACTCCTAATTTTGATCTCTACCTCTCATGATTCTATTCTAATCCCTGTTCCAATAAAAATACCATCTATTTTAACCAAACATCCAACTTACCTATTTTCCTAATACTATTTTTTGTATACACTTTTTTATGTGTGTTTTTATAAGTATATTGGAACATGTAGGCCAAAAATATGAGATATTCAATCATAAATAGTGTCTATTCAAACAAAAAGAATATTCTCCTTTAATTATGTTAGACATTAAAAAAAAGTTGAGTAGGGACTACCACCTGCTTACAATAATTGTAAAATTGTAATAAATATAAAAGTAATGTTATTCCATAACAAAGTTTTATATAAGTGGAGAATATTTATATATAAATTTCAGGATTTCTCAATAATAAATTTTTAGCTAAAAATATATTTAATTGTTTATAGAAAAGAGTATTTTGTTAAAAATAATTTTATATTGTTTTGAAAAATATGTGAATAATTGTAGAAAACAAAACCAATGTTAAGATCTATGAAATGTATGTATGTATGTATGTATGATGTCTCCCTGATATGTGGCAGCCCCTGACCCTTCATTTTCACAAACTTATAATATGTAGATATTAGTAAATCAATTTTGACTTAAAATATTTTGACATTAGTAAATGAATTTTAAGTTAAGACATTTATAATTTAATGGATTGAAAATACATACTGTTGTGGTTGTACTTCGGTTTGTATCTCCTATGATTAATTATATATTTGCTTCATGATAAATATGTTTCTCTCCATTTTTCATTGTATACATCAAATCTAATATAAATAATTTTATCTATTTTTATAATTTAAAATTAACAAAAAAATCAAACTATCAAATCTCATAAAAAGAGTGTATATGTCAACTCTAATATAAATAAATTTACAAGTTTTTAACAATTTTAATCTTGTAATTTTTAAAATCTAATTTTAAATATAAATGACCTTGCACTTTTTTTTATTTTAACTCTTACAAAATAAATTAAAATATTCTACAAATAATTTCATAATTGTCAAACCAATACTCTTTAACTAATGAATAATAAAAATAATCAAATTTTTATTAATTTTATATTAGTAAAATTTACAAATTAATATATAGTTGAATAACAATTATTATTTAGGATTGGTGAGTTAACGGAGGTTATAGATCCGTCTTTGGTAGACGTTATTCTCTCTTGCAAAGAGCCCATTTCCATAGAAAAATATTATACTTATTTATATCAATGTATTTTGAAAAATTTATATCTTTCTAAATATTCATCAATAAAAAATATTTTAATTTTAATTTTCTCATAAATATTATATCAATAATCATAAGGAATTATATATGTGTGTGTATATGTGTATTATATATATATGATTTAAATTTGATATGTATATTTTAATTTCATTAATCAAAATTTATATTTAATAACTATATAAGATTTTGAAGATTTTAAATTAATTAATTTAAACTTAGATATTTGTTAAAGAGATCTTTTCATGGTTGAAGTGTTTACCCATATTCACTTTGAAAATGTTTGAAACTTAACTCGTTATTAGTTCCTTCTTCGTTGAAAAAGCTTTTTTAATTAATGAAAAATATTTATTTATTTTGCCAAGGTTCATATTTCTAACGTTGAGATATTAATTTACCAATTTTCTAATAGTCTTATTAGAGTTTAACTTTTTATAAAAAAATTAATCATAAATTTAAAAATTGACACATATAATAGTGATTATGATATGTAATAATGTGATTGAATTATATTGATGTAACTTTTTTAAAATTATAAATTTAATACATGTTCTAAAAAAGATTTTAACACAACATTAATGATCATATTAATTAAAATATGTACATATAGACTAGAGTCACTTCAAGTTCATGACCATCATTAATATTTCGTTGGATATTTACCTATGCTTTTTTATTGTTAAACGCTTTTGCCCGAGCTCGAATTAGAGGGTTGATGGGGCCCCACCCGTACAAACACAAAGCAAGATGAAAAAACCAAACAACACCACACAAGAGCCCAACTATGGCTTAGAGAAAAGGATGACATAAAGAAGGAATTATTTCCCACCCTCAGATAGGAAATAATCTAAAATATTTGCTATCCGCCCTTTCTTTCCTTTCCTTGTTGGCACCTCGTGACACTTGCCTTGATCAGAAGTAACAACCAACATTAGATTGTTTTCATCGGCCGCTTCATGCGCTTATCCGATAAATTGTCCGACTCGGAGTCTAATTTTCTAGGAGAATGCCCATGCTTCATGCCACCAATAGCTTCCTTGTTATTTGTAGCTTCTTATGTTGTTTTTTCCTCCTTAGTTTCATTGCCCTCTTTACCTGGATCCTCCTTGAATGTCATGGCTGAAACTAAATCTAGACTCAGAGTTCCCCATCCTGAAGCACCCTTCTTAACATTTTTGGAATTTTTGTTAAGCGGGCATGAGGTGTGCAAATGACCAGGATTTTGCAAATTCGGCACCGAAAAGCGGTGTTCTCATAATCCAAGGGTTGGAATCGCTGCCAATGCCCAAGTTTTAGAGATATGTGATCTCGACAAGCCTCTACTCAAATCTACTTCAACACACAATCTTGCATAAGTGCACATTCCCGATTCAATTCGTTCTAAGTCTGTTTTTATGAATTTTCCCAGAGCATTTCTGATATCCTCCAAGGCATACCAGAGATGCAAAGGTAAGTTGGGTAACTGACCCACCTGCATCGATGTTATAGTGATTTGGGTGAGTATTGGTATCAAAATCTAGGAACCATGAGTTAAATACAAACCAGCGCTTCCCCAAAACCAAGGGCCCTTAGAAAAACACCGTTAGTAATCCCCATGATCTCTAAAATGAAAAATGAAGAAACCTTTTAAGCATAATGAAATTTCACACTTACTTGTTCAGTTCTCAAACACACATTGATATCAAGCTAAAGAAGATGGCCAAAGTCCATTAAAGTGACCTATGATGACATCCTTCATCAAAGCCACATAGTAATCATCAACTATCGGGTTTTTTATCTCTAGTTTGCACACTTCCTCAGCTAAATTGACCAAGAAATCATGATTTCCGGCTTGGTTGCACCTTTTAGACCCCAACACCTCTTTGAAGGAATTCGAAGGGTGGCGGCGCACCTATGTCAAGACTATTTTTGTTGCCTCCGGCCTAAGTCTGCTGCCCTAAATCGCCACCCATGCCTTTTCCACCTACTGAGGATTCCATCCACCCCATTTTCGGCTCCTTCTGACACCTTTAATGTTTCAACGCCCATTTCCAAAGTGAAGCCTCCTTCCTCTTGTCATTTTCATCTAGGCTCGGTTTCTGCGCCTCCATTCAAAGCTAGGGTTTTGCCCAATCCCCTTTCCTTGCTCTTCCTTGGGTTTAGGTTTTCTTATCCATCATCCTTAGCTCGAGTTAGTACTAAATAACGAACCACGATTCCTCTAGATATTTACCTATGTTAATGACAACTCATTACATTTTAAATGTGTTACGTTTGTACATTTAATGCTAAAAAGTTATAAGTAATTCATAATAATTACCAATAATTTAATTATCTTTCTAATGCCCTATTTTTTGGTGTAGTGTTTACAAATGCAAGTAATGGTGGGATACTCATCCTTGATAACATGCATATTTCTTATCCAATTTATAAGAACATAAACGCGTCAAGTGTAATTTTATTTACATGTTACACACGTAACTAGGAGCACTATTACACACACAAACACACGAGAACTACATTGGTCTGAGATGTAGTGCAACACTCAGTTATAAGTCCGCCATTGTGATGGTTGAGGACAGTCGACCCATCATTTTGCATCTTTCTTTTTAGGATTTGATGTCTATTTGAGGGTTTTGTAGGTGCTTTCTTCGTCGCGTAGGTTTATAGGTACCTCGGTGATACAAGTGCGACATTCACACGATAAAAGGAAAATAATTTTGAAGCCCTAAAGCAACCATATCGTAACCAAATTCGACCATTTCTACTGAGACCAAGCACCCATAATCAAGACCATGGCACCCCAAGCACCTACATCCCTCTCTGGCGCCTCGGTCCCAGTTGTTTCCATCTCTATTACATTTTTGTGGTTCATTCGACGATCGGTTATTCGGTTTCATCACAATGCTCGGTCCCAAGTCACCTGCAAGGTAATAGAATTCGAGGTAAGTCCTTTATCCCTATTATTTCCTTTCATTAGTAGAATTAAATAAATTTTTAGCATTCATATTGTCATTGTACTTTATTTACAATAGCTCTATACATTTAGATTTTAATAAAATAGCAAATTTTATTGAATTATTTTAGTGAACTTGTAGCTTAGAACTACTTTCCTAAGATCCACTAAAACTATAATGACTAAAGATATCTCTTCTCCTTCTCGAGATAGTCATGCCTCATGTGAGTGTCAATCCTATCTATGATGAGGTAACCATAGTTGAGCTTGCTGCCCTATATCGTGATGTTACTCTTCTAGATGATACTCAACAACAAGTCTTAGCTAATGAATGCAATGTGTCTACTAGCTTTGATAATTATACTATGGCAATGTTTCGATAAGATGAGTTTTACTCGTTGTACACCTTATTATACAGTTAGCCACACTCTTCCTTCTAAAATTTCTAATGAAAATTTAGATGATGTTATTATTAATTTCATGTTTGGTCTTAATAATAATAAACATGTGCATGATGATTCTCACACTAATTAGATGATACTTTAACTACATCTCATACTTATTTTGTTCTGAAAATGCTTCTCATAATGCACCACATGCTAGTTCTCTTAATCCTATGATTACTCATAATGGAAAGTTTCAACCACTTAACATATTATTGTCATCCTCTACTATTCCTTCACATGATATCTTGTCCCTCATGCATGTTATTGGTCAGTTACAGTCTCAGGTCCAATCTCTCAGATTAGAAAGCAAGGCCTATTATGATTCCATTGATAATAATTCTTTACATGGAAATCATATTCCCAAAAATATTCACATCTCAACATTTCCTAAGGATTTCGTTATGCCTACATTTTCATGTTTTGATGGTACTGGAAATTTGTACTTACATCTCAAGCATTATTGTATGGCTATGGCTTCATATTCTAATGATCGACTATTACTTAAAGCCTTTCGCCATAGTCTCATAAATGACACTCTCCAATGGTACACCCATCTACCCTTTGGATCTATCAATACCTATTGTGAGATGGAAGAATATTTTCTTCGTCGATTCATAGTCAACAAAGACCCTAGAGTCACATATGACCATCTACCTAGCTTACATCAGGGAAAAGTACAACTTATCATTGATTACATTTTACGATTCAATGCTTTGCATGCACCATCGTGTTTTTACACCTATTAACTTAGAGAAGCAATTTATCTTCTATCATGGTTTGATTCCTTCCTTAAAAAAATGGTTGCAATATGACACATGTGAATCATTCACGCTTTTATGTTATAGGGTCATTGATTTAGAACAGGATCTCATTGTTACACATGTTATAGATCCTCCTCCTATTACTACTACTAATACATCATCTAGTTCTTCTCCACTCCCCTCTATTGAGCATCCTACACGATCTCCATCTCCTCTTCGCAAGAAATTCCAAACTTCTCCATTGCATAAGCGTCCTTCATCTCCTCCTCCACGTAGGGCTACACCTCATACTCCTCCTATCTCATGGGAACCATTACATTTTTCTCATCATGCTAGACCTCATGATGTGTTGTGTGTTGCGTACATTACTTGATAGGAATTTGATTTTCTTACCTTCTAACCAAAATCATCCACTTCATCGCTTATAGCACCAACGTGATAGACCTTCCGCAATTATCATCGTATCATGGCCATTGCGATAATTACTATTGCACTCTTCATGATCGCTTGCAAAAATTAGAAGATAAGGGTGTCATTTCCTTTGTCCCTCGCTCTTGTGAGAAGTCTTTATCTCCACTCCCTTTTAGGCATGTTGTTACTCCGGTTGAGTTATCTCCTTCATCCAGCTTATAAGGTCATTTTTCTTCCACCGCCTTGCGAGTTTTTACTCATGTGCGCTCTCCATCGGATCCATCTATCTTTGCACCATTTCATCGACGCATCATCATACTACCACAAAACATTGGCTTCCATATCTCGACATTTGCACTTCCCACCGCTTTGCTTCACCCATCATCGTACCACTCCACATGACATTTAGTTCGGCTCGTACACTCATGTTGCTTTCATTCCACATACTTCCACTGCTTCACATCGGCTTAATATTTGGTAGGTGATTTCTATCACCTTACCCCCGATGACACACTCATGTTCTTACATGATTGTTGAGGGATATCTTACAATAAGAAGCTCTCTTCACTCTTGTGTTACACACCTCCTCGATCAATCTATCTAGCACACTCAATCATATCACTTCCGATGATGATGAATTCTCTGGGGTCTTATCTTAATGATTCTATTCATATATACACTTTGGGGCTATTCTCTTATCATCACTAACATGCACTTCACTACACTATTACGACCATCATATACTCTTATACTTTTTCATTTTTACTTTGTCATTAATCACAAATTTATTCATACATGTTATACATCTTTTCACAATCACATTGTACACATCACCTATTATCACATACATTATCTATCATCCTATACAATATATCATCATTTATCTATCTATAATCACATTTGTTAATCACAACAACTTCACATTCTTGCTAATCAATTCAACAAACATGAACAATTTTCAACCTCATCTCTTATTACATGGTCTCTCCTGGAGTGGAACCATGATGGATGGCTAGGCAACACCTTTACATCATTATACACATCGTTGAACTACAACCCATTCGATAAACTCTTAAATTTTAACTCTTATATCTATAATTGTTGATGTTTATTGTAGTATTAATCCTTATTTCTCTTCTAATTTTCTTCCTCTCTTATTTTACCTCAATCTTACACCCAAATATCATTCAACAAACCTATCATATGTCATATCATATTTGTTCATAGGATAAAAATAATACTTCTTTAATATTGATCTCTACCTCTCATGATTCTATTCTATTACTTGTTTCGCAACAAAAATACCATCTATTTTAACCAAACATCCTTCTTACCTATTTTCCTAATACTTTTTTTGTATACACTTTTATTTGTGTTTTTATAAGTACATTGGAAGATATTCAAACATAAATAGTGTCTATTGAAACAAAAATATATTCTCATTTAAATATGTTAGACATAAAAAAGTGTTGTAGGGACTACTTATGCTTAAATAATTGTAAAATTGTAATAAATATAAAAGTAATGTTTTTCTATAACAAAGTTTTATATAAGTGGAGAATATTTATATACAAATTTGAGTATTTCTCAATAATAACTTTTTAAGCTAAAAATATATTTAATTGTTTATAGAAAAGACTATTTTTTAAAAACAATTTTATATTGTTTTGAAAAATATATTAACGTGGTCAATTCCTGCCATTCATGCTACAAAGATGTAATTGTATTTTAGCAATTGCTTAAGTGATATGTTGATTGTAAAAATTCAAGAAAATTAAATTTAATAGATTTTATGCCTATTTAAAAAATGATTTAAATGTTATTTAAAAATTTCAAGCCCAACATAATAGTATAATTGGACTCTTTTTATCACTAGTCAAAACAAAATTAGCAAAGCATGTAATGGAATTATTAATGAACATGAAATGTACAAAATCTAAGATCAAAATCTCAAATTTAATCTTTTTAAATAGATTTCAGATTTATGTATTTAAGATATCTACACTAATTCTTAAGTTATAAGTTATAATTTAAAAAAATTAAGAAGGAAAACTTTTAAAAAGTTTAAGAGGGAAATTTTTTTATTTACTTTGACAAATAAAAAACAAATGAATTAAGTTTAAATTATTTTGTTGTAAAATAATTAATATAAATTAGGTTATTAACATTGATTCTCAATGTTAGAATTTTATATTACTTAGAAATATTTGTTTATAAAAGTTAAACCTTTAATTGATTTTTATAATAATAAAAAATTGAATTTATGATGAAAATTTAAATGTTGTGTATTTTTGTATTGTTTAAAAAGAACCCAAAAAAAAATACCATGACAAAAAAGATTTGACATTTAATAAATAAGAACAATGTAAATAAATGCTATTACTATTTCAATGGGACACATGGAATTAAATGAATTGACAAATTGACAAGGGTTAATAAATGCCAGGCCACTTGGCCATTTACAATTTTTTGGCTTAAAAAAATAGAAAAACTGTAGCTCAATAAGGGGGAAAAATTGTCAAATCTCCCTTTCTCACCAATCAAAATTCTAATAAATTAATTTATGTGAAATTATATTTATGTAAATATGTCAATTCAAAGTTTATACATTAGAAAATTTGACATAGGCAAAAAAATTATCATTTGTGATTGGTCCATTGACAAAAATTATTGCATTGAAGTGAAAACTATAGTATTCCTGCCATAGGCAGGAACTAATAATTGTTTTCACAAAATTATAATATGTAGACATTAGTAAATCAATTTTGACTTAAAACATTTTGACATTAGTAAATGAATTTTAAGTTAAGACATTTATAATTTAATGGATTGCAAATACATAGGTCATGGTTGTACTTCGATTTGTATCTCCTATGATTAATTATATATTTGCTTCATGACAAATATGTTTCTTTCCATTTTTCATTTTTAATTAAATTTGTATTTATTTGTTTGTCATTATTGTTAAATCTATTAATATAAATAACATTACAAGTTTTTTTAAATTAAATTTTATACATTTGAAAAAACTTCAAAATCATTATACACATCAAATCTAATATAAATATTTATATATATTTTTATAATTTAAAATTAATAAAAAATCAAACTATCAAATATCATAAAAATGAGTGTATATGTTAACTCTAATATAAATAAATTTACAATTTTTTTATAATTTTAATCTTGTAATTTTTGAAAAAATTGTCAAATCTTAGATAAATGACACTCCCATTTTTAGATTTTAACTCTTAAGAGTAAATTAAAATATTCTACAAATAATTTCAAAATTGTCAAATCAATAATCTTTTACCAATTTTCTAATAGTCTTATTAGAGTTTAACTTTTTAAATATTTTTTTGTCATAAATTTAAAAATTGACACATATACTAGTGATTATGATATGTAATAATGTGATTGAATTATATTGATGTAACCTTTTTAAAATTATAAATCTAACAAATGTTCTCCTAAAAGATTTTACCACAACATTAATGATCATATTAATTAAAATATGTAGATATAGACTAGAGTCACTTCAAGTTCATGACCATCATTAATATTTCTTTGAATATTTACCTATGTTAATGACAACTTATTACATTTTAAATTTGTACTTTGTACATTTAATGCTAGAAAATTATAAGTAATTTATAATAATTACCAATAATTTAATTATCTTTGTAATGCCCTATTTTTTGGTGTATTGTTTACAAATACAAGTAATGGTGGGATACTCACCCTTGATAACATGCATATTTCTTACCCAATTCTTAAGAACATAAATTATGTATTTATACATGGAAATGTAAGTTATAAGTTTTTTCAAAGCGTGAAGGTAAATAATTGTGTGTGGGGATATTCTTGGAGAAAGAAATTGTGAATTAAAAATAATTGTTTGGAGATATTACAAGTAAATTGCTGAAGCAAATAAGTTAATTTATACTTCTATAAAAATATAGAAAATATTTTAATGTATGGCCTTGAATTTTTTTAGATATATAATTAAAATAGTAGTGAAGTAAAATATGTATGGGGTAAAATATTTAAGTTAATTTTTACTTATATAGAATCTATGGTAAGATATTTTACATGTATGGGTTAAATAATTTTTAAGTTGTTACTTGGGGTGTAATTTTTTAGATATATAATTAAAATAGTAGTGAGATAAAATATGTATGGGGTAAAATATTTAATTAGTTTTTTACTTAAATAAAATATATATGTGAGGGTAAAATATTCAAATAAATTACATAAAAATAAATTGTACAACGGACATATTAAAACAAACATAGAGTGAATATTTTTAACTAACATAGATATCTTAAATACAATTACAGATATCAAGAATTCTTCTTTATAAATTTGTAACTTACTCCTAAATAATTTAGAATTCATTGCAATCCACTTCAAGTTACAATTATCAAGAATTCTTCTTTATAAATTTGTAACTTTCTTCCAAATAATTTACAATTATATTAAGACAAGAACTTACAGCATTAGACTCTTATTGATTTTAAATATTAATTTACACCATATCTATAGATATATACACCTCATTATATACAAAATTTGACCAATTTTTTTATTTTCACTAAAAGATGTCCAAGTCATGGACAAAAGATGCGGGTTCTTAGCATCCCCACATATTTACCCTATTTTCAGGTAAATGTCTTAAAAATCTTTTGATAAAGACTATATGTGGACCTTCCTGTAGTGGAAAAGGGCCAAGTTATATATGATACAAGGTTCCAGCTCTCTTATATTCTCTTGATCATGGTTTAATGGATTTTAATACTTTTCATTTAATTGATTTGTTGTCATTGTTATTTTTAATTTAAAAAATGTTCCATAATGAATTATAGACAATGTGATCAAAAAGCCATAGACAATTGATTCCAAATTTTTTTAATTTTATGGATTATGGAAATATTGAATCTCTTAACTTTTAATTCGTTTGACTTTATATTTATTTATGTTTATTGTAATTTTGATTTCTACCTATCATGCTTCTATCCTAATTCACCGGCAGGGGTCCACCTTCAAAATTGCGTTTGCTAGAAAGTGTCAAAATCTGACAATATTTTCCGAACAATTTTTTTCTGACAACATTATTTTCTCCTGTGTCTCTTTTAACTGTTTGTTGCATATGGCAGCGGTTTTGGAGCCCGCGGTTTTATTGTTGAGCAGTAATTTATATTAAATGCTTTGCTTTCCATTTTTGGTATATACAATTTTGATTTCCATTTGATTTTTTGGCTGCACTCTGCTCCGCGTTAGGCATTTATAGTGGGGCGGTTTATGGTTTATAGGCATTATTTTGTGCTTGCGCGCTGATTTGAAGTAAAACCACTTTGTGGTAATGTAAAACCACCTATATTCCAAGCACAGTTTTTTGGAAACCACTCTTCAAACAATACGTGGTATTGGAGTATTTTGAAAGAAAGAAGTCTCTTTTTTTTTAAAATCACCACCTCCTCCACAAGCGCCACTTGTCCAATTTTGGTGGCTCGTCTTCATTTAGCATTTTTGGTAAGTTTTGTTTTTGGGTATATGAGACTTTTTTTAAAAGAAATTTATAAAGAGGACCTATAAAGGGGTGAGTTTTTTTAAGCATTTTGGAGGAGATTATTTGAATAAGTGGAGTTCTTTTCCAAGAAATTAAAATTCTAAATTTTTTTTTAACAAATTTTCTTAAAATTTAATTTTTACAAATGATTTTATCTTTCGCCTTTACTATGGATGTTCGGTTATTTGAGCCACTAAATTCGTCAAATTACCACATATGGACACCAAAATGTAGCAACTTCTTCAGTCTCAAGGCTTATGGCAGGTGTTTCAAGATACTAGTTTGGCCTTCACTACAGAGAAAGACAAGTATTTGTATGCATGTAAGCGAGGACAAAACACTCGGGTTGATCGCGTTGAATGTGGCGAACAATTTGCAGTTTCGCATCTCAGACACTAAATCACCACATGAGGTATGGGACAAATTTGAGAGCTTGTTTGGAAAAATAAATGAATTTAAGCTACACAATTAGATATGGAATTGACTTCTTTAATGCCCTCCAAACTTTCGTCTATCGAAGAAATTTTTAGCAAGTTTAAAGATCTTAGAAGTAAATTGAAAGTTGGTGGTAAAGACAAGAAGGATGAAGAATGCATTCTCTTGATTTTGTCAAAATTGAAAGGTCATTTTTCTGTTTTCACATCTACCTTTTTTCCACTATGGATGCTTTAGGAGATCAATTTAAGATGCCTTCATTTGAACTATTTTGTGAAAGATTGTCTCGTGAACAAACAAAATTAAACTCACTTGATGCTTTGCCTAGTTCAAATCATGCTTTGATGGCTAATTCTCCTAAAAGTAAATGGAAATCAAAACAAAATCCTAGATCATCAAATAATCCTTCTTCTCCTCAACCAACACCTTCCTCAAATGAGCCTTCTAAGCCTCCAAATACTGGTAAATCCAAAAAGACATTTCAAAGGAAGGTTTATGATCCATGTCCTTTTTGTAGCAAGACAAATCACCTTGAATCTCATTGTTTTTCAAAACTTGAAGCATTGGAAAAAGCCATGAAACAACATAAGATTTCTGTCTCTCCTCCTTCAAACAATGGCAAGGGAAAGGCTCTTTCTGCTCGAGCATGTGCTCCTTTGAGAGATTAATAGGTTTTTATTTTGGTGCTTCTCACCATCTGACACATTCTCATAGTTTGTTGAGTTTAGTTTCTGATTGTAGCACTTCTCACATTTTGGTGGGAAACTCTTCCTCAATTGAAGTTGAGATAACTGGTATTGAAATGCCACATGGATGCATTAATGATGTACTTTATGTTCCTCGCATTTCTAACAATTTGTTGTCCATATATCAAATATGTCACTTTGGTGAAGGTAAAACTATTGAATTTTCCCCACATAGTGTTGTAATTAGGGAATTGAATAATCCTAATGAGATAGTTGCTACAGTGTTGTTGACACAGATTCACATTTGTATCTCTCGTGACAAGTTTGACATAAGTTCAGGGTCTTCTTTGATTGCTCACTCTAATTCAAAGAGAAAATTGTGGCATGAGAGGTTTGGTCACCTCAATTACAGGTACTTGCAACAACTCTCTTCACAACACATGGTTATGGGGCTTCCGAAATTTTCCTCCACTAATGGTGTTTACCTAGGATGCATGCTTTGGAAACAACATCAAGATCCCTTTCCAAAGGGACAAGACTACTCAAGCTAAGGCTCCTTTAGAGTTGGTACATAGTGATATTATGAGCTTTCCTTTTCACTCTTTTTCTAGCGTCAAATATGTGCTAACTTTCATAGATGACTTCACAAAAGAACTTGGGTGTGTGTTTTTAATATAAAAGTGATGTTCTTGATAATTTCAAGGATTTTAAAGCCTTTGTTGAAAAATAATCAAGACATGCACTTAAAAAGCTTCGCAGACAATGGGGGGAGTATATCAGTAATGCATTTAGAGATTTTTGTATTGACAATCATATTATGAATCAGTACACTGTGCCTTACACTCCTCAACAAAATGGTGTTATTGAACGTAAGAATTAGACACTCAAGGAATGAAAAATTGCATGATTCAGTCCAAGAACTTACCACTAGAGTTTTGGGCTGAAGTTGCAAATTGTGCAAACTTCATATAGAATAGAGTTCCACATAAGGCGTTCGAGAGGGTTACTCTTGAAGAAGCATGATTAGGGTAGAAACACGATGTATTTGATTTCCATGTTTTTGGTAGTAAAGCATGGGCTTTTGTTCCTGATGACAAGAGAAAATCCATGGAGAAGAAGAGTAAAGAAATCATATTTGTTGGATATTGTGAGCATGTGAAGGCATATCATCTTCTGATCCATCCACCCATGAGGTTCTATTTCGAAGGGATGTTTTTGTTTATAGGACTAATACTCCCTTGGATCATGAAAATGTTACTTCCCCTCCTCCCGCATCGATATGGAGGATATGCTTCTTGATTTTGTTGATGTTCTTGTTATGGATTTTGTTCCTCCACAATATCCTCCTCCTCAACCTATGCCCAAATGGTTTCATTCTAGACTATGCGGGAAGTTGGTGACTTGGGGATCTGGTGATCCTCAACATACTAGTGATTCAAGAAAATCTAGATATTTTTATTGAAATCTGAAAACAATGAGTTTTATAACGGATATACAATGAAATACAAATGTTAGGAAATTTATTTGATTTATTTGTTAAAGCAAATATAGGAGATATGGCACTTACCTTGATTTCCCTTATCCCGAAGTGTGTATGGACTAGAGAATGTGATATAACGAAACACATATTATCGTAATCCCGCTAAAAATGTAGAAATGCTCAAAACTCCGGATACGAGCACCTCAGACAGGAGGCAAAGGGGGTGCATGCGGTCACCCTAGACCTTTGGTGGGTTTTGTAGACTACAAAAATATCGGGATCTGGTTTTGACATAGTCACTAGGGTTTCGCACTTGTTTGCCACTAATTGCTTGAAAGTCACACTTTGACCGCAGTAGGAGTACCTATAAATGCAACACAAATATCCTTCTGTAAAACCCTCAAAAAGACATCAAATCCTAAAAAGAAAGATGCAAAATGAGGGGTCGAACTATCCTCATCTATCAACTAGTGAACTTATGACTGAGTGTTGCACTACATTTCAGACTCCAATGTAGTTCTATGTGCTTTTGTGTGCAATAGTGCTCATAGGTTTCCCTCATGCCAATGATGCCAAGCTAGTGGGAAGTAGCTAGATAAAATACAAATGTGTGGGATGTGTAGACACAAAATCACACACTTATTACTATTATTATACCACTAAGTATGTTGTTTTATATATGGATCTTGTGTAAGAAAAGTATTCAATGATGACCCATCCCATAGTCCATCTATTTATCTTGTTGGTCTTTATTGTTGTTTGTCTTACACACTTGTCACTCATACACACAGTTTTGGTTAGGTCTCAGGGATCCATGTCTGTCAGTTCTCACTCATTTTTCGTCACTTGCCTCTCGCACACTAACGCCCAAGGCTAGACACTAACGTCAAGAGCTCCTAGCCATCTGGGTGCCCCTATCCTCTTTTATGTTTGATCTTATTTTTGACACTTGAGGTTAGTATTTTCGGTTTTCCCTCTCATCTCCCAAGGTACTAGTCAACATGTCAGTTCATTAGTGTTGAAATTCAAACAAGAGATCCCTATATAAACACAACATACATACCATTATATGCACAAATGATTTTTGTCAAGGAATAACTATCTATATAGAGCAAAGGACTGCATTTGGACATTATTTTGCATACACACTACATAGGAAGGGGATTTCATTCTATTCCATCCACACATTTACATTTCTATTTAGTTATTACCCCTATCTTGGCTTCGTTGGAGTGAGGAAGACCTAAGAGCACTATTGCACACAAAAGCACATAGAATTACATTGGGTTTGAGATGTAGTGCAACGCTAAGTTATAAGTCTGCCATTGTGATGGCTAAGGACAATTCGACCCCTCATTTTACATCTTTATTTTTAGGATTTGATGTCTATTTGAGGGTTTTAGGTTCTTTCTTCATTGTAGGTTTATATGTACCTCGGCGATCTAAGTGCGACATACACGTGATAAAAGGCAAATAAGTGTGAAGCCCTAGTGACCATATCAGAGCCAAATTCTGACCATTTCTACAAAACCAGGCACCCATAATCAGGACCATGGCACCCCAAGCACCTACATCCCTCTCCAGGTGCCCCAGTCTAGCTGTTTCCACCTCTGTTACATTTTTTTTTGGTTCATTGCGACAGTCGGTTATTCAGTTTCATCACAATGCTCAATCCTAGGTCGTTGTGAGGTAATCGAAATTGAGGTAAGTCCTTGATCCCTCTTATTTCCTTTCATTAGTAGAATTAAATAAATTTTTAACATTCATATTTCATTGTACTTCATTTACAATAGCTTTATACATTCAAATTTTAATAAAATAACATATTTAATTGAATTATTTTGATGAACCCGTAGCTTAGAACTATTTTCCCTAGGATCCACTAAAACCCTAATGGCTAAGGATATCTCTTCTCCTTCTCGAACAGTCATGCCTCATGTGAGTGTCAATCCAAGATATGATGAGGAAACCATAGCTGAGCTTGTTCCCTATATCATGATGTTACTCTTCCAGATGATACTCAACAACAACTCTTAGCTAATGAATGCAATGTGCCTACTAGCTTTGATAATTCTACTATTGGCATTGTTTCGATAAGATGAGTTTTACTCGTTGTACACCTTGTTATACAATTAGCCACACTCCTCCTTAAATTTCTAATGAAAATTTAGATGATGTTATTATTAGTTTCATGCTTGGTCTTGATGATAATAAACATGTGCATGATGATTCTCATACTAGTCAGGATGATACTTTAGCTACATCTCATACTTATTTTATTCTGAAAATGCTTCTCATAATGCATCGCATACTAGTTCTCCTACTCCTTCATTCTATGTCAATGATACACTTAATGATATCCTTCTATCTGAATCTTTGTTTGATTTTGACGAAACGCTTGATATCCATGATATTGCTTACTTTTTGCATATTGTTGTGTGTGAATCCCTCACTCCACTGTCATCTTCTTTTGATATTGTATCTAATAACATGCATGATTCATCTCCTTCTATTAGTTCATCTCCTCTTATCACTTCATCTTTGTCTATTAGTTCATCTCCTCCTATCATTTCATCTCCATCTATCACTTCATCTCCTAGGGATGTTTCCGATGCTAGTCCCTACTACTTATATGGATATTCCATGTCCTTCGACACCTATTACTTCTTTGGCACCAACATATAGTGTTCCCTTAGCATCGGAATCTCATGTGTCTCCTCTTGATATTCCTATGATTACTCATAATGGAAAATTACAACCACTTAACACATTATTTCCATCCTCTACTATTCCTTCATAGGATATCTTGTCCCTCATGCATGTTATTGGTCATTTACAGTCTCATATCCAATCTCTCACATTAGAAAGCAAGGCTTATTATGCTTCCATTCATTAAAATTCTTTACATGACAATCCTATTCCAAAAATATTCACACCTCAACATTTCCTTAGGATTTCATTATTCCTACATTTTCATGTTTTGATGGTACTAGAAATTTGTACTTACATCTCAAGCATTATCATATGGCTATGGCTTCATATTATAATGATCTAATATTACTTAAATATTTCAACATAGTTTTATGGATGACGCTCTCCAATGGTACACCCATCTAACTTTTGGATATATTGGTACCTATTGTGAGATGGAAGGAGGTTTTCTCCATCGATTCATAGTCAACAACGGCCCTAGAGTCACATATGACCATCTACCTAGCTTACATCAAGGAAAAATAGAAATTATCATTGATTACATTTTATGATTCAATGCTTGCATGCACCAGCTAGTTTTTCAACCTATTGACTTAGAGAAGAAATTTATCTTCTTTCGTGGTTTGATTCCCGCCTTAAAACACAATGATTATAATATGACACATGTGAATCATTCACACTTTTATACTATAGGTTCATTGATATAGAACAAGATCTCATTATTACACATGTTATAGATCCTCCTCCTATTACTACTACTGATACATCATTTATTTCTTCTCCACTCCCCTTTGTTGAGCATCCTACATGATCTCCATCTCCTCCTTACAAGAAAGCCCAAACTTATCAATTACATAAGCGTCCTTCCTCTCCTCCTCCATGTAGGGCTATACCTCATACTCCTCCTCCTATCTCATGGGAACCATTGTATTTTTCTCATCAAGCTAAACCTCATGATGTGATGCATACATTACTTGATAGGCATTTTATTTTCTTACCTTCTAACCAACATCATCCACCTCATCGCTTTCAACACCAACGTAATAGACCTTATTGCAATTATCATCATATCACTGGCCATCATGAAAATGACTATTGCACTCTTCATGATCGCTTGAAATAATTAGAAGATAAGGGTTTCATTTCCTTTAGCCCTCGCTCTCGTGAGTGGTCTCTATCTCCACTCCCCCATAGGCATATTGTCACTCCAGTTGAGTTATCTCCTTCATCCAGTTATAAGGTCATTTTTCATCCACCACCATAGGTTTTTACTCATGCACGCTCTCCATCACATTCATTTATCGCTGCACCATCTCATCCGATGCGTCATACTACCATAGAACATTGGCTTCCATAGCCCTCGACATTTTTGCTTCCCACCGCCGCTTCACCCATCATTGGCACCACTCCACATGACATTCACTTTGGATTGTACACTCATGTTCCTTTCATTCCACATGCTTCCACCGCTTCACACCAACTTAGTATTTGCTAGGTGATTTCTATCACCTTACCCCCGATGAAGCACTTGTGTTCTTATAGTTTTAACATAACTGTTGAGGGATCTATTATAATAAGAAGCTCTCTTCACTCTTGCGCTACACAACTCCTCAATCAATCTATCTAGCACACCCAATCATATCACTTCTCGATGATGTACTCTTGCTTTAAGGTTCATTATTGATCGCTTAAGGGTCTTATCTTAATGAATCTAATCATATATAAAATGGAGGGCATCTCTATTCTCCTTCCCCCTGTTCATCATACTAACATGCGCTTCACTACACTATTACGACCATCACATACTCTTACACATTATTCATTTTTACTTTATCATTAATCACAACTTTATTCATACATATAATACACGTTTTCATAGTCACATTGTACACATTACCTCTTATCACATACATCATCTATCATCATATACACTATATCATCATTTATCTATCTATAATCACATTTGTTAATCTCAACAACTACACATTGCAAATCAATTCAACAAACATGAACAATTTTCAACACATTACACATCACACATCGCAAGAATAATTAAGGAATCATACATCACATCATCACATGAATAAACGTCAAAATACAATGATCATATGCTAATAAAACCATATATATATTGTCTCTACAATCATCGTTACAAAACATTTAATCACCTGGGGAAACTCCCCATATCAATATAACAATACATATCATATCTCATCATCGCTATCACTATCTGCAAGTGCAAGAGATTTAGAACTAGAGGCCTCGCCGCTAACTCTGCACCACTGATTATGACCTCTATATATCTCTACATGCCTACATAGTAGTATCACCTATGTCAACTACTCTACGAAGCGACTTGTAACTTGAAAAAATGTGCAAATACATCTTGTGCTAGAGGACCGCCATCCGCCACCTCTTAGCTTGTTGTGTTTCCTCACGTGCGCCATCCCTCTCACTAAGAAACATGATATATGTCGTTGTTGCTATAGCCACTGGCTCGAACAAATGGGCATACTTTCCGCAATATCATCTACACACTCTAGCATGCATCCACCTGCGAGTATATCGGTGGGCACATTCTACGTCCATGTGTGGATAGATGTGTCCACAATCAATGACCAATACACATCACCTACAACCATAAGAACAACACATTAGAACAAAAATGATGATTACACAACCAAGTAACAAATTGTACAACATAAATATACAAATACTCATGCTCTACTATCACCTCCGCTACTTGCACTGGGACAAGTGATTTCCCTATACTCCTCCCCTAATGGTAATATCGCTACATCCTTAAACACTGGAACCAAATTAACCCACCAATGTGATGCCCACCATGCACGATATGCCTTGGTACACCCCGTGTCGTCCACATCTATTGGCTCTATCTCGTGTTAGCCTTGTCTAGCTCGGGAGGTACTAGCTACTCTCTTGTTGGCCCTTTTCTAGCTTTAACTCTCTTTGGTTCCCTAATAGCTCTAACCCATACATATGGCTTTGAGGGCACATCCTAGGCCATACCAAATTTTGTGAAACTCGCTCAACCTAAAATAACTCGGCCACCCCGGAAATAGATCTGCTAACCACATCATTCGTCATATATACATGTAGCTCCACCACATCCTCTAGCCATCCGCCATAGTATCGGTATGGCCTCCATATCACAACCTCTAGCCCCATCCAATCTATCATTACTCTATTGGTTTCATTATCCATCTTCCTCCCATGCACACCTACCCATCTCCCAAAAAATATATTTGGCCTCACCCAATCTCCTGAGATCCACCAACTGGCCTTAGTACTACAATATTCTCATAGGCCCATACATGTAATAATTTCGTAGCTCTAATGCCACCCCCATGCTCCTCCTATGTAAATATGTATAGATCCCTATACATGTGGGCCAACACACATTATGCCCAAGCATACCTAGTGCTCTCCTCCTCTATCTCGACGATAAATATCATGCATCTTATATAATATGCCTACACCACCACCCTCCATTGCAATCGATGATGCTATCACCACGGCAATAAACTTCCACAATCATGAAACCCCTAATCTCAAAATAACATCCAAGGCTAATATTGGCCTTGGTAGAACTCGAATCCCCCAAAAATGCCGCTTTAGCGGCCCTCATCTATCTTTGCATATCATCCACGGCCATAACCTGTACTCTCTCACCAATAATAGGTAATCGTAGTATGCGATACACATCCTCTAGTGTGACTGTCATCTCCTTATAGGTAACCAAAAGGTGCAAGTATCTGCACACCACCTCTTGCACAAAGCTGTAAGCATAGGCATATTATGGGGCACATCCCCCATCCTTGCTATGTGCCATAAGACCGACATGGTCCAAAACATCCCACTCATCATCTGAAAAACCTAATCCAAGAAACATACTCAAATGACAACCACCTCAACACTCTTTTGAATGGATATCCCTCTACGCACCACAAAAAAACAAAAAACACAAGGTTAGAACATCATACATCTCCAAAACTACCACTTAAAAAAAATCAACACACATCAATTTTTACATCTACAACACTCTAAATTCAACACAGTGCTTTCTAGACATGGGTACCCAGGCATAGGACTGGGGTTCCCCAAAGTAGGACACTAGTGGCCATGTTTAGTGCTCCTATCTCAAAGTTCATTACCACCTTCACCTTGCTCTTGTCAGGTCCAAAAACCGAGAAATTAAAAACAAAAATTTCACAAAAATCATCAAAAATGACTAATGTCAACACATTTTTGAAAAAAATTATGCTTACCAACTTCACCATCATACGTGATGCCACGATTGCATCGCTACCATCTCGAATCAATTCGCCATGGTGCTCTAACTCATGCGGCATCTTCACACACGTAGAGCTCATAATCACACTCACAAAATAATAAAATGAGTTTCCTAATCACTTTATCACATTACTATTTATAGTAAATTTTCATTATTCACTTTATTATAGTCACTCTTCACACTCATTTTCTCTACTAATACACATCACATGATTTCCCTCATATCTTGAGCATCCTTACTCCGATTTTTATCCCGTTCACGAATTATTTTAGAATTCCTCCTACTATCATATCATACACATTACACACACAATATTCCTCTTTGACATCATTTTCTTCTCAATATACATGTATTTTTGCGATATTTCTCATATATTATCCATTACATCATTTTGTGCTTTATTTCGGCTCAACATTTGTTCTCCTTATCACTTCCTCTTTCACTAAAGGGGGCATACAATTGGGGGTCATCCTATAATTCCCCTTACACCACTATGTGATCAATCTACATTCATAATCCATCATTATCAAACATTTTCTCATACACCATATGACATTTCACATCACTTTCTAGTGATTACCCCGAATGACCTAACTTGGGGGAAAAAACCATAAAATCTCTCCATAAGTAATAAATCAATCAATCACATACACTTCAATCTCTACAACAATCAAGATCACATCAGCCAATGCATTTTTCCTCCCAGATGACCTAACATGGGACATTATTATACATTTTGTGACCGTTTCAAGATGACCTAACATGGAAACCAACATATGCACATTGTGGTGACACCCTTGGAGTGGGGGAAATGAGACATCATTTCCTTTCCTATACTACTCCTATATGGGTCAACGATTTGATCAAAAATTTAGATTAAAAATCAACAAAAATCTGATCTTTATCCATCTGCAATGGCTAGATCTTTTGAGGATGTAGTTAAAGTTGGAGAGTAAAACTAGACCTCTCTCCCTACACTCTTCCTCTGGTGGCAAGATGCCCAAATCCTTAGTTTTTCATACACACGCAATCGGGTTGGGAATTGATCACTCCCTTCCCCATCACATCTCCATCAACAACAAAAATCAAAATCTCCAATCATTCAACATCGCAATCATCAATCTCGTTTAACGCTCCTCATAATGGTCCCACATCTCTCATTACACCGCATGGATCAACACGTTGATCCATGGTTCATCACGCTATATGTTCTTACTCAAAACACACTTCTACTACACTCTTCATGTACTTCAATGACATGGACTTATCCATACTTCTTAGGTATGCATCTCTATCTACTTTATGTTACCAAGCTTTCACTCACCAACATAAAGTGGGGAAAATATAGATATAAAATGAAGCACTTATTATTATTATTATATCACCAAGTATGTTGTTATATATATATATATATATATATATATATATATATATATATATATATATATTGTGTAAGAAAATTATTCACCGATGACCCATCCCATAGTCCATTTATTTGTCTTATTTGTATATTATATTTTTGTATATATATATTATCTTATATATATATATACACTTGAAAATCATGACCCATCCCATAGTCCATTTGTTTGTCTTATTTGTCTTTATTGTTGTTATCTGAGATTCGATCGGGACTTAGGGATCCTGTTTATCATTTCTCACTCATTTGTCATCACTTGTCTCTAGAAATTAATGCCCAATGTTGGACACTACCGCAGGAGTTCCTTTCCATCTTGGGTGCCCTTGTCCTCTTTTATGTTTGATCTTATTTTTTACATTTGAGGTCGGTATTTTTAGTTTTCCCTCTCATCTCCCGAGGTACTAGTCAACATGTCGGGTCATTAGTGTTGAAATTTGAACAAGAGATCCCTATATAAACACAACATACATACCATTATATGGGCGAATGATTCTTATCAAGGGATAGCTATCTACATAGAGTAAGGGATTGCATTTGGGCCATTATTATGCATACACACTACATAAGAAGGGGATTTCATTCTATTCCATCCAAAATTTGCATTTCTATCTAGTTATTTCCCCTATCTTGGCATCGTTAGCACGAGGGAGACCTAAGAGCACTATTGCACACACAAGCACACAAAACTACATTGGGTTTATGATGTAGTGCAGTGCTCAGTTGTAAGTCCGCCATCAGTAGCGACTTAGGACAGTTTGACCCCTTAATTTGCATCTTTATTTTTTAGGATTTAATGTCTATTTGAGGGTTTTGTAGGTGATTTATTCATTATAGTTTTACATGAACCTCGGCAATCCAAGTGTGACATAAACACGACAAAATGTGAATAAGTGTGAAGCCCTAGAAGAACCATATCATAACCATATTTTGACCATTTCGTAAACCATGTGCCCAGAATCGGGACAAGGGCACCCCAAGCACCTCCATCCCTCTTTAGGCACCCTAGTCTAGTTGTTTCCACCTCGATGCATTTTTTTGTGGTTCGTTGCGACGGTATGCTATAATGTTTCATCACACCTGCTCAATCCCAGTGTCAACGTAAGGTAAGAGAAATCAAGGTAAGTTATTTATCCCTCTTATTTAATTTCATTAGTAAAATTAAATAAAAAATTTAGCATTCATATTTCATTTCATTTCATTTACATCAGCTCAGTATATTTAGATTTTAATAAAATAACATATTTTATTGAATCGGGATGGAAAAATGAACTTCCCCTTCCTATGCAGAGTAATGCACCCAAATGTAATCCCTTGAGATATGTAGATAAATAACCATTGATAAGAATTGCACACCATTATAATGGTATGTATGTTGTGTTTATATAGGGATCTCTTGCTTGAATTATGACACTAATGACTCGACATGCCGACTAGTACCTCGGGATATGAGTGGAAAAACTAAAAATAATGACCTCAAATGTCAAAAATAAGATTAAAAATAAAGAGGAAACAGACACCCAAGATGGACAGGAGTGCCTAGGAGCTAGTGTCTAGTCTAGGTAAGTGCTTGTGTCCAGACAAAAAAATGATAAATGAGCGTAGATCGAGAGATAGGGATCCCCTGCGACCTAGCGAACCGAGTGTATGAATGACAAGTAGTAAATAATAATATGTGCATGATTTTGTGTTTACATTTTTCCCCTTTATGCTATTTGAATGAAATCAAGTAGTGTAAACGAAGTAAGTAACATACGAGATGTCCAGGAGAAGCTCACATTTGTTAAGTAGGCATAGATATTGTAGGTGTGCTTGGAATAAGAATATAAAGTGTGGAGAATGTTGGAACATAATGATTAAGTGGTCTAGCCAACCCTTAATGTATATGGGTCCATCACTAATATATAGGTTAATATTTAATAATATGAAATATTTATATTTCTATTATTAAATATGTTAACCTAGGTATATACTTTAGGTTAAATATTTAATATCATGAAATGATTATATTTCTAATATTAAATATTATAAACCTAGGTGTATGTGTCAACCATTTTAGGTTGAAAAGGTGGGTCGGGAGACATACCCGATCACCTTATATAAAAAGAACTTTAGGTCCTCATTTGATATATTCAGGAAATATATCAAAGGTGTGAAAATCAAATAATTTGGTTTTACCCTTGATAAATAGGGTTTCAAAGGAAGAGGTGATCTTACTGGATGTAAAATAACTTCTCTAAAGTAAAAGGTTATTTTCAAAGTGGTTTTTACCCTATTGGGGTTTTCCACTATAAATATTGTGTTACTGTGTTATTTATTTCATGTTGAGGAAAACAATGGTGTCCAACTATTTCTATCTTGACAAAACCCAGATCCTGAATGAAACCAACTACAACATTTGGGTCAAAACAAAATTTATGGTGAGGAAACTCTAGATAATTGTTTCTGGATTTGAGGTTGCTCCCACCGGTCGTCAAACAACTGTAGATAACATGAATGCATTCTTACAACAAATGCAGGAGGATCTTTCTATGATTTTGCGCAATGTGAATGACAAGTACCTTCTACACATTGGTAATATCAAACATCCGAAAGAGGTATGGACACAACTAGAATCTATGCATGAAGGATACTTGGTATATCAAGGATAGTAATGAGAGTATAATAGTTGAAGGAATTCAAAGAAATGGTATGTATATTTTTATGATTTCTCTTCTACATCTTTTTTTATATCTCAGAGTTTGAATAATTCAAAACTATGGCATGAAAGGTTATGACATGTTAATTATCAAAGCTTATATGAAATGTATAGATATAATCTAGTGAAAGGTTTACATGTGTTGTCTTCTTCTCTTAAAGTTACTTCATTAAATGCTTCTAAATGATGGTTTTGATTTTGATTTAGTAAATGGTCATGATGATGTTTTGATGTTATAGATGTTTCTAAAACTCTTATCTTCCTAGATAAGAAATTAAATTGGGTTCAATCTATGTTAGAAAGTTCAAATCCTATTAACCTTAGGAAAATGACCAGAAGCCATCATATGTACCATGCATTAATTACCTTGTATGAACCTAAGCCGTGAAGTATTATAAGGTCTAGGTGGATATACAAAGTAAAGTATAATGTTGATGGTAGTATTAAAAAACATAAAGCTAGACTTGTTGCTAGAGGTTTCAATCAAAAACCTGGTATTGATTATGTTGAGACATTTTCCCCTGTAGCTAAAATGAGTATTGTTAGGGCCTTATTTGCAATTGCTGCTCAATTTAGGTGGGAAATCCACCAAATGGATAAGAAAAATACTTTTTTGAATTGTAATTTAAAATAAGAACTTTACATGTTTCAACCTAAAGAATTTGAAGAAATTGGTAAAGAAAACTATGTTTGTAAGTTGATAAATCCTTGTATGGTTTAAAATAAGCTCTTAGAGCTTGGTATGCGAAAATTGTTTCCTTCTTTAAACTGTTAGGTTTTGTTAATTGTTCTTCTAACAATGATATATTCACTAAGCAATAAGGCTCACATATTATCATTATATGTATATATGTTGATGATTTTCTTATGATTGGTGATAATTCTGATTTCATTCATAGGATTAAAGAGAAATTGAAGCAGTCCTTTGAAATGAATGAGTTAGGTCTCTCACATCATGTTCGTTATATGACTGTATTTCATTCTATTGTTATTTTTCAAAAAAAAATGCAACCATTATATTGAAAAAGTTTCTTATGATTGATTGTAAATTATTTTCTACTTCAATGGAAGTTGGAATAAATATTGACCCTAAATCTGCATATGAAAAAGGTTGATCCTATTTTACATGCGATGTTAGTTGATAGTATGATTTATCTAACTATAGGTAGATAATATTTCCTATACAGTAGGAATTACTTCAAGGTTTATACAGGAGCATTTTTTAGAGATCATTGGAATCTTGCAAAAAGATTTTTTAGATATATTAAAGGAACAATCAATTATGGGTTGCATTATACTAAGAATGAAAATGCTATCTTATATGGATTTTGTGATTCTAACCATACTGATGTTGTGTTATAAAATATATCTGGATATGTGTTCAATTTTTTTGGTGTAGGAACCATTACTTGGAACAAAAATGCAATCAACAATCTCCATTTCTTCTACTAAGGCAAATAAGTACAATGGAAGAAGTAAAGAAGCCATGTGGCTACAACGGCTATTAGTAGAGATACACATGGAAGTTAAAGTAAGTATTCCTCTTCTATGTGGTGGCCAGAGTTATATTACTCTTGATTAAGAATCCGCTTCAACATCAGATGACGAAGCACATTGAGATACATATACGCTTCGCCTGTGAGAAGGTGCTATGTGATGACATAAATCTCAAGTTCGTGTTGAATGAAGAGCAGGTTGTTGACATCTTGACAAAGTGCCTGAGTGTTGAAATTTTTGTCACTTTCATGAAAATATTGGATTGTCGGAGTTTCCATTGAGGGGGAGTGTGCATGACAATGTCACCTCCTAATGGAACTTGGTTTTGTAAAAAGACCTTCGGGCATTTGTAAAAGACCTTCAGAAAGTGTAAAAAAAGACCTTCGAGCAAGTGTAAAAAGACCTTTGGGCATGTATACCTCATCGGCTTCTTTTTTAGAAAGAAGTGTAGAAAGATCTTAAAGGTAGTCTTTAGTAAACTATTTAGTGTTATTGAGTTTATTGGTAAACATCCAATACAAGCATATTGTTAAAGAGGTCCTTGGTTGTAAAAGGCTCATATATGCTTAGGTTTGATAACCTTTTATGAGAACTTGTGAGAACATGTAAAACTCACAAATCATACTTAGCCACTGATCATGGGATGATCTTTGGGATTCCAAATCCTTTTGTACCAAAAGGTAAATTGAGTATGATGAAGGTGTTATAATTCCTTCAACCGATATGCTAGCCTAAAACCTTTATGGTTTAAGGATTGTAAATCCTATAGTGTACTACGGGTAGGTAATCTATTGGAAATGTTATGTTATCCCACTTAACATTAAGGGGAGTGTTGGAACATAATGATTAAGTGGTCTAGCCAACCATTAATGTGTATGGATCCATCACTAATATATATGTTAATATTTAATAATATAAAATATTTATATTTCTATTATTAAATATGCTAACCTAGGTATATACTTTAGGTTAAATATTTAATATCATGAAATGATTATATTTCTAATATTAAATATTCTAAACCTAGGTGTATGTGTCAACCATTTAGGTTGAAAAGGTGGGTCGGGAGACATACCCGATCACCTTAGATAAAAAGGACTTTAGGTCCTCATTTGATATATTCGAGAAATATATCAAAGGTGTGCAAATCAAATGATTTGGTTTTACCCTTGGTAAATAGGGTTTCAAAGGAGAAGGTGATCTCTTTGGATGTAAAATAAGTTTTCAAGTAAAAGGTTATTTTCAAATTGGTTTTTACCCTATTGAGGTTTTCCACTATAAATACTTGTGTCACATGTGTTATTTATTTCGTAAGTATTTCTTTTTTATGTTATGATGTAATCTTTATTTAAATATTTATTGTAATATTATATAATATGTAAGTTGATTAAATCTGTATTTATTATAATCCTCAAATTCTAATAGTGAACCATGGATTGGCACATCGATTCATGTGGCTTAAATAAAGAGAACGAACCATGTGAGGAGCACAAGCGACATTGATGATTTCTATTTTGAGCGATTAGATATTTTGATTTTTTCGCTGATGGAGATTTGTTGGGGGTAGGGAGTGATCAGTTCCTAACCCGATTTTTGTGTGTGAAAAGTACATCCCCAAAAGGTCTTGCCGCTTATAAATAGACAAAATACCAAATTTGTTCATTTCAATACTTTATGATCAAATGTGAATAACCCATATAGGAGTAGTATAGGAAAGGAAATGGCATCTCATTACCCCCACTCTAAGGGTGTCGTGGTATGTATGATATGGATTCCATGTTAGGTCATCTAGAAGTGATAGAAAATGTGGAGATAACTTCCCATGTTAGGTCATCTGGGAAAGTGATGATGTAACTCCCAAGTTAGGTCATCTGGGAGGAAAAATGTGTTGTGTTGTTTCGATTGATTGATGTATTTGTTGAATACTTGTGTTGTTGATATTCAAATGTGTTTTATTGATTACTCATGGAGATATTTTATGTTTGTTGCCCCCATATTAGTTCATTAGGGGAATTGGTATAAAATGGTGTGAAATGTCACATGATGTACGATAAGTTTTTGATAATGTCGAATTAGAAATGTAGAATGATCACGTAACAGTGTGAGGGGAATTATAGGATGACCTGGTTGTATGCCCCAAATTTCAGTGAAAGGGAGAGTGATGATGAGAATGAACACTGAGCCAAAAGTTGATGTAAATGTGTTTGATGTGCAATATAGTAGATGTCGTAAAGTTGAGTGTATATTGAGTTGAATCTATGTCGAGGAGGAATATAGTGTTGATGGAATGTTTTTGATATGATAGTAGGTAGATTTCTAAAGAGAACAATGCAAACGAGATAAAAATTAGAGTAGTTATGCTCAAGATATGATTGAAATTGGATGTGTATTAGTTGAGAGAATAAGCGTGAATAATGACTATAATGAGGTAGGCAATGGAGAATTACTATAAATAATAATAGGAAAAGTGAATAAGTATTTCATTTGATCATTACACGAGTGTGATTTTGAGATTTGGGTGTGTGAAGATGCCGTAAGTGAGAGCACCGTGATTGATTTGATTTGAGATGGTGGCGACATTTGTGGCATCACGTATGATAGATGAGCTAGTAAGTGTGATTTTTTTCAAAAATTGTGTTGAATTTCGTTGTTTTTCGTGAATTTTGGTGAAATTTTTGTTTTGAATTTTTTTCATTTTTGATGTGGGCAAGAGCAATGGAGGCGCTAATGACCTTTGGGACACTAGCCCCAAAAATGGGCACTAGTGACTGCTTAGTAAGGCACCCGAGTCTTACTTCTAGGCAGTCTTGGTGACCTGAAGGCTAGGGTTAAGCCCAAAATGTTACAAATGTGAAAATTGATGCTTGTATGTGTTATTGGTAGGTGTTTTTTCATATATATGATGTACCGATGTCATGTTTTTTGTTGTTTTACATTTTGCAAAGGGATATTCATTTACAAGAGTTTTGTGGTGGTCACCACTTGAGTACATTGTTGGGATTGGGATTGTCACAAAAATGAGTGGGATGTTCTAGACCGTGTTCACTTACGACACATATCGAAGATGGGGGATGTGCCCCATGATATGATGATGATCACTTTGCATTGTGCGAGAGATGATTTAAAAATATGTGCACATTTTGGTTACCCACTGGAGATATGACAGTGACTTTAGAGGATGTATATCACATACTACAATTGCCTATGGTCGGTGAAAGGGTACAGTGATGGCCATAAACGACACACATAGATAGATGAGGTTCACTAGGTGATACCTTACAGGATCCGAGTGCATACAAAGGTCCATATCAGTCTTGATGTTATACCGAGGTTAGGGGTTTCGTGCTTTGCAAAATTTTATAGTGGTTGTGATTGCTTCTTTGGTTACAGTCAAGGGAGGTGGTATAGGCATCTTGTATAAGATGCATGATATTTTTCATCGTATAAAGGAGGATGAGACAAGATATGCTTAAGCACGATGTGTATTATCCCATTTGTATAGGGATTTATATAGATTCACGCAGGAGGAGCATGGGGGTGGGCTAGGAGCCACCACTTTGTTGCATGTGTGGGCATATGAGCATATTCCGATATTGATTCGCTTAGTGGGCAATGTGGAGAGTGGGATAGACCTAACGTATTTTAGTGGTGTGTGGGGGGTAGGAGGATGGACACTGGTAAATATAGATCTATGTTAGATCACATGGGGAAAAGGGCCATTATCTGGAGGCCATATCATGACTATGGTGGATTGCTTGAGGATGTAGTGAAGCTTCAATCTATTTGCCACACTATGTGGTTAGAGGACATATTTCCTAGGGTTGTTGAGCTATTTCGGGGAGATATCCTATCACGAAAGTTTGGCATGGCGAGGATGTTCCCTAAATCCATATATATAGGTGAGATCCACGAGGGCATCGAGGATATCCGGAGTGAGACCAAGGGCCCATAAGGGTGCAACTAGTACCCCTTGTGCAATAGGAGTCGGATGCGGCCATAGATCCAATACAAGTGGATGACGTAGGTTGTATAGAGGAGTAAAGTGCATGGTGGGAAATTCATCTATGGGTGGTATTATACCCAGTAGTTATAGATGTGGCATGAGCACCGTAGGAGTAGAGGGACATACACTTGCCCCTAATGGTGATGATGTGGTGGTGGCGAGAGCAGAGAGTGAGTATATATGTGTATTGATAGTTGTGGGTTGTTGCTTATGTATTTGATTTTTTTTGTATCAAGCGTGTGAACTAATTTGATGTTTTATATTGTTGCAGGGGATTCTTACTGGTCACTAATTGTAGATAATTCAATCCATATATTGACAGAGAATGTGCCCACCGATGTAAACATTGGAGGTGGGATGTTAGAGTGAGTAGATGTCATTACTGAGTAAACATGCACATCTGTTTGAGCCAAATGGCGATAGTGATGACTACTTAAACTGTGCTATTAAGCGAGAGGGATGAGGCATGAGAGGAGACATAGTGAGCTAGAGAGGTTGTGGGTGGAGGTCCCCTAGCACATGATGTATTTGTGAGGTTTATGGAGCTACAGGGTCACTTTTTGGAGAATTCGATCGAGCTTAATCATTACGTAGGTAGGCATAGATGTATATGGGCCACAATCAATGATGTAGATTTAGCGGTGAAGCATCTAGTTCTAGAGTTCCTGCAGTTATAGATAGTGATAAAGATGATGAGATATTATGTGTATGTATGTATAGGCTTTACCCAACGATTGCACTATGTAACTATGATATTTTGATGATATATAGAAATGGATGATTATCATTATTACATTTTTTTGATCGATATATGATGTGTGGAGCATTGTTCATATGTGTTGATTTGAGTTGCATTGTGTAGTTGTTGATGTTGACTAATAGCTAGTGATGTTTAAGTCGATGTTTGTGATAATATATAGTGGATGAAACATATAATGTGATTGCGCCTTGTGATGATGCAAAAGTATAATGTATGTATGAATAGAGATGTGATGGATGGTAAATTATGTATAAAATAAAGGATGTAAAAGATTATGTGAATGAGGTGATCATTTAAGTGCATGCTAGTATGATGAAGAGGGAGGAGGAGAATATCAATGCCCCCCAATGTGTGAATCATAAGGTTCATTTATATAAGACCCCTCAGTAGTCAATAATGAACCGTAAAGTAAGAGTGTGTCATCGAGAAATCATTTGATAGTGAGCGCTAGATAGATAGATCGATGAAGAATTTAGCGCAAGAGATGGAGCAAGGTTATTAGTGTAGCATATCCTTTGACGGTCATGTAAGAACCATTAGAAGAAGTGGGCATGGAGCATCGGAAGCATATTGAAGTGTAAGTAAGCGTGAGTGTATGAACCGGGCTCGAATGCGAGATGAGATGGTTCCAATGATGGGCGTGTAGAAGTGGGAAGCACAGATGAGATGACTTAGGAAGCAAATTTTTAGTAGGAAAAATGTGTGGAGGATGATATTTTGCAGCAAAGTGGATGGATGAGATGGAGAGCGTACATGAATAATAACCTGTCATGGCGGATGAATAGTGACATTTGGAGTAGGTGGAGGAGATAAATGAACTGAACTAGATGCACACTTGATTGCTCTAGAGAGCAAGAGCCAAGGCAATGACACCCTTGTATTCTAATTGTTGTAATCGATTATGAAGGGTACATCGGTCATTACCACTATGGTCATTGATGCAATGATAGTTGTAATAAGTTTGATCACATTTCCATTACAAGTGATGAGATGGATGGTGTTGATTAGAAGGTAATTGAATCAAACTCTTATTAAGCAAAGCACACAACACATCATGAGGCCTAATGTCATGAGAAAAGTGTAATGGCTCTCGTGGAGGAGATGGAGAAGTCTTAGGAGGAGACCGACGCGGTGGAGGAGATGAGGGATGCTTATGCAATGTATGAGACTAATCTTGCTTGTGGGGTGGATGAGATTGAGACCTAGAGGAAGGCATTTGAAAGATGGAAGAGGAGAAGAACTAGATGATGTAGCAGTAGCAAAAATAGTAGGAGGATCTATGAGATGTGTAGCAATGAGATCATGTTCTAGATCAATGACCTTATACCATAGGAGTGTGAATGAGTCACATGTATTATATTGCAATTGTTGTTTTAAAGCAAGGATCCAACCATGACAAAAGATGAATTGATTTTCTAAATCAATGGGCTGAAAAACTAACTAATGCATGCAAGAATTGAAATGCAAAATGTAATCAATAATAGGTTTTTTCTTGCCTTGATGTAAGCTAGGTAAGCGATCATGTGTGACTCTAGGGCCATTGTTAAGTATAAAGTGTTGAAGGAAGGCCTCTTCCATCTCACAATAGGTACTAATAGAGCCAAAGGGTAGATGTGTGTACCATTGGAGAGCATCATCAGTAAGACTATGGAGAAATTATTTTAGTAATAATCTATCATTAGAGTATGAAGCCATAACTAGACAATAATTCTTGAGATGCAAATATGGATTTCTAGTACCTTCAAATTATGAAAATGTAGGCACAATGAAATCCTTAGGAAAGAATGAGTTTTGAATATTTTTTGGAATAAGATTGCCATGTAAAGAGTTATTATTGATAAAATCATAATAATCCTTTATTTCAAGAGTAAGAGATTGGACCTGAGATTATAATTAGCCAATAACATGCATGAGTGATAAGATATCATGTGAAGGAATGATGGAAGATGTGGATGGTGTATTAAGTGGTTGAAGCTTTCCATTATGAGTGATCATGGGGATGTCAATAGAAGAAGTGGAAGATGTCGATGCTAAGGGCACACTTGATGTAGGTGCTAAAGAAATAATAGGTGGTGAAGAACATGGAGTGTCAATAGGAACAATAGGAATAACATCAAAAGAGATAGTAGGAGATGAATTAATAGATGGATATGAATCAACATGCATGTTACTAGATACAATCTCAGAAGAAGATGAAAGCAGAGTAGAGAATTCACATTCAACAATATGCAAATAAGTAGAATCATTACTAGTATGTGTATCATCAATATCAAATAAAGATTCGAGATGCAAGGATTTCATTAAGCATATCATCAACATATAATGAAGTAGGAGGAGAACTAGTATGAGTATAATCATTGGAGACATTTTCAGAAATGCAAGGAGTATGAGATGCAACTATAGAATCATCCCGACTAGTATTAGAAACAACATCATGCACATGTATGTTTTCATTATGATTTATATCTGAAGTATCATCATCAAGAATAATCATAAAACTGATAATAACATCATCTAAAGTTTCAATATAATAAAATAGGGTGGAGTGCAGCTGACTGAATAACAAGGTCTACAACCAGAAAATCTTGTTGGATCAAAAACTATGCTAATGATAGAATGATCAAAGCTAGTAGGAACATTGCATTCATTAGCCAATAGTTTCCTTTGAGTATCATTTGGAAGAATAGTGTTGTGATATAGAGCGCTAAGTTCAACTATGGTTTCTTCATCATAAATAGGATTAACACTCACATGAGGCATGGCTAGCCTAGGAGAAGAAGAGATATTCTTATCCATTAGGGTTTTAGTGGATCCTAGGGTAAGGAGTTATAAGTTACATGTTTACCAAAATGATTCGATAAAATCTAGATATTTTTATTTAAATCTGTAAGTAATGACTACTACAACGGATATACAATGAAATAGAATTACTAGAAAATTTATTTTATTTATTTGTGAAAGAAAATATAGGAGATATGGTATTTACCTTGATTTTTCTTATCCCAAAGTGTGTCTTATTTGGAGAATGTGATGTAAATGAAACACATATTGTCATAATCCCTCTCACAAAAATGCAAAAATGCTCAAAACTCCTGGACATGGGTGCCTGGATAGGGGCAAGGACACTGCAGCACCCTAGACCTCGGTGGGCACCGTAATCTGTAAAAAAGCTTAGGTTCTAGTTCGACACTGTCTCTAAGGTTTCACACTTGTTTTCCACGATCACATAAAAGTCAAACTTTGACTGTGGGAGTACTTGTAAATCTACAACACAAATATTCTCCTGTAAAACCCTAAAAAAGAAATCAAATCCTAAAAAAGAAAGATGCAAAATGAGGGGTCATACTATCCTTAGCTATCAACTAGTGAAATTACAATTGAGTGTTACACTACATCTCAGAACCAAAGTATTTCTATGTGCTTGTGTGTGTAATAGTGCTCCTAGGTTTCCCCCACTCTAATGACGCCAATATAGAGGGTAATAGCTAGATAAAATATAAATGTGTGGGATGGAAAAATGAACTTTCCCTTCCTATGCATTGTGTATACAGAGTAATGTACCCAAATGCAGTCCCTTGAGATATGTAGATAGATAGCCCTTGATAATAATTTCACACCATTATAATAGTATGTATGTTGTGTTTATATAGGGATCTCTTGCTTAAATTTCAACACTAATGACCCGACATGTCGACTAGTACCTCAAGATATGAATGGGAAAATTGAAAAGGCCAACCTTAAATGTCAAAAATAAGATAAAAAATAAAGAGGATATGGGTGCCCAAGATGGACATAAGTGCCTAGGTGATAGTGTCCATTCTTGGGTGCTAGTGTCCAAAGACAACCAAAGACAAATATGCAAAGACCGGGAGATAGGGATCCATGTGACTCGATTAGAACCGAGTGTATGAATGACAAGTGTGAAAGATAAAAAATAGAAACATGTAAGACAAGCAAATAGAGTGGACAATGGGCCATCAGTGAATAATTTTCTTATACAAGATCCATATATAAAAAAACATACTTGGCGGTATAGTAAATAGTAATATGTGCATGATTTTGTGTCTACAACTAGAGCTAAGACTTCTAGAGATGTTGTTTGTCATCACCCTCACTCTACACCTTCAGGGATGCCTCTTATGAGTCAAGCTATCTCTAATGATCTTGTCACCTTTTCAGATGCTTTTGATCATCCAAAATGGGATGTTGTTATGGAAAAGGAATATTATTCTCTTTTGAAGAATGACACTTGGGACTTGGTGCCTCTTCCTAAGGGAATAAAATTTATGTGATGTAAATGGGTCTATAAGACAAAGTATGCGGAGTAATGGATTGGTTAAAAAATATAAGGCTCATCTTGTTACTAAGAGGTTTTCACAAGTTAAAGGGGTGGACTACTTTGATACTTTTTCCTGTAGTAAAGATGGATTCTATTTTCCTTGTTCTCTCCCTAAGCGCTTCTCATCGATGGTCAATATATTAGATGTATTTGAAGAGTGCATTTTTATGGTGATCTCCATGAGGAGATTTATATAGAGAAACCTCAAGGCTTCATACAATACTCTTCATTGGTTTGTAGACTTTTTCATTCTCTTTATGGTCTCAAACAAGCTCCATGATCTTGGTATGAGAAGATGGATGATTTTTATCATCTATTGGTTTTCATAGTTGTGAAACTAAGCATATTGTATATGTTCTGAAGAGTGGTGATGATATTTTGATATTGTTTTTGTATGTTGATGATATTATCCTCATTGGTAGTTCGAGTTTCTCGATTTAGGAAATTCATAACAAGTTGAAGGAAAATTTTGATATGATAGATTGAGGTATGCTACATTATTTCTTTGGTCTCTAAATTCATCAATCTTGAAGCCATCTCTATTGGACAAAAGAAGTATGATTCATATTTGCTACTGAAGTTCAATATATATAATTTCATGCCATCTCCCACTATATTCTATTCAAGTATTGAATTGACAATTGATTGTTAGTCTAACTTAGTTGATGTCACTTTGTATAAACAACTAGTTGGGAGTCTTTTATATCTCACTTATACTCGTCCCAATATCACTTTTACTATTAACCTTGTCTCTAGTTTTCTCATGAGCCTCTTGAGACTCATTAACAAACAAAGAAGCATATTTCACATAATATTAGAGGTATTTTGAGTCATGTCATTCATTATTGACCACAAGTACCTTGTGATATTGAGGTCTTTATGGATTTAGATTTGGCAAGTTGTCATGATACATGATGGTCTACTTGGTTTCTTCTTTCGGCTTGGTTGAGGTCTAGTTGCATGGGATTGTAAGAAAAAAATTGCAGTAGCCTTGTCATCCACCGAGGCTGATTATAGAGGTGTGGTCAAGGTTGGTTAGGATGTTATTTGGATTCAGCGATTACTTGGTGAGTTTGGATTTCCATAGGTATCTCCTACTATCATTTGGTGTGTGATCAGTGTTATTTAGATAGCACACAATCCTATTGAGCATCAACATACCAAACATATTGATATCCACATACACTTCATTTGAAAGTCAATTAAGATGGGGTTGTTCAATTGGCATTTGTGTCTACTTTTGATCGGATTACATATATCTTCACTAAACCCTTGGTTTCTCATTGTTTTCTTAAGTAACGAGCAAAAATTGGGGTGAAGAAAGTTCTCCTTGGGGATCATTTTGATGTCCTTCCTTCTTTCTTTTTCTTGTTTGTATTGGGTACCTTATCATGCCTAGTAGTCGGGACCCCTTATTTTGTTTTGTTTATTCCTAGCATTCGATTAAGAGAGGGTGTTGGTGTAAAAATGTTTTACCATTTTACATTTACTATCCATAATCTTCATGTATGGAATAATTTTTTATTTGTTTTTTTAATTGTTGTAACCAAGTTGTTAAATTAATAACTTGATTACTAGAAATATTATAACTCAAGGTTGTTATATTTAACCTCTTTGTAAAGCCTATTTAATAGGTAACGTTTGTGTATGAAGTGTGAGGAAATTCACCATAAAGCTTCTTCTCTTTTCTCCTTTCATATCACTAACTTTTGTGGTTTGTGCTTTGTTATTTCCTACTTATATCCGGATCTTAGCTCTCATAGCCTTCATTTGCACAAACTTATAATATGTAGAGATGAAGTAAATGAATTTTGAGGCAAAACAATTATAATGTAGAGGATTGAAAATACATAGGCCAATGTTGTAGTTAGCTTATACTTTCTATGATTGATTATATATTTGCTTGACCACAAATATGTTTCTTTCCATTTTTCATTTCCAATTAAATTTGTAATTAATTGTTTGTCACTATTATTAAATATAATATAAATAATTTTACACTTTTTTAAGATTAATTTTACACATTTTTAAAAAGTGTCAAATCTAATATAAATCAATGTACACATCAAATCTAATATAAATAATTTTATACATTTTTTTAGAATTTAAAACTAAGAAAAAAATTAGAACTATCAAATCTCATATAAATGATGTATACAAACTATAATACAAATAACTTTGCACATGTTTTTTCTTTACAATTTTGGTCTTGTAATTTTATTTTTTTAATGTCAAATTTAATATGACTCTACACGTTTTTAGGATTTTATTCTTATTAAAAAAATAAAAATATTCTATAAATAATTTCAAAATTGTCAAATCAATACTCTTTAACCAATAAATAACTAAATTAATCATTTTTATTATTTTTTTATATTAGTAAAATTTACAAATTAATATATAGATAGTAGGAACTTTGAGAGAGTAACAATTATTTTTATGAGTGGTAGGTTGAAAAATAATCATACATATTTATTTAATTTTTTATAGAAATCTATATCCTTCTATTTATTTATTAATAAAATATATATTTTATGTTTCTCATAGATATTATAGAGGACCCAATCACACGGAATAAAATAAAAATATTATATTTAAATTCATTATTTATATTTTAATTTCATCAATCAAAATCTATATTTAACAAGGCCATGGAATGGCATATCCTGCCGAAAGGAGTGCGAGAGTTGGAAGTAAAAATGAATTGAATAAAAATAGATGTATTGTGAGTATCCGAAAAAAGGGATTAAATCACTCAACTATTGCTTTAAAGCCCGAGGAACACGTTCCATGCGGTAACAAAAATAGTCATCTATTTGAAGTAGCACGAAAATATGGTAGCAATTTTTTATTGAATGCATAAGTGCTTATAATATTGCATGATGGATGTTACTAGACTATACTTTTCTGTTAGTTTATTCATGTTCTTTCCTTTCTTCATGGCATAAGATGCACAAGCACATTTTTTTTTATGTTTTCCACGATACATTTGGATAGGCTTTTAACTAGATTCCACTGGAAAAACCTCTTCACAAATATTTTGTATAGCTTGAATTAACATTCAATGTTTTTGTAGGGGGCATCTTATGTAAGATATCGGGTACAAGGCCCTCGTTTTGATGAAAAAACTCATCTCTTTAGGGTTCAGAAATTAGAACATGATGCACTTCAGAACTCTCAAAATCTTTGGGTTGGAAATGTATCTGAGCATGTTACTAAGTCAGTTCTGAACTTTTTGTTGTACTACTAGGTATGTTGCAACAAATTAAATCATAGAACTTAAAATGTGATTCACATTAGCTTTAATATTGACAGTAATATTCTCCAACTTCATGCCACTATAAAATTGGTGACTGAGATATTGTCTAGTACTGTGGGTAGTCCATTTTGTTTGGAAGGGTTTAACTTTGGGTTTTTATGTTTGACATATGCCATACCAGAACTTTGAAATGAGCATAGATTAATGTGTTTCCAGGAATCTTTGAGATGGACGACTATGAAAGGAGTTTTCCAACGGAAACTTCACTGTAATTCGCTCCACTCTTCTTATCAATCCATCAAGGGGTATTAACTCCTGCAAATTCCAAAGCATTGTGAAATGTTCGCATTTGAAATTTTGGCAGGGCAATTTCCCATGTTTCCCCAATTTTGGGCATACCCGCTTATTAAGGTCCCGACGAGCTGTGTTTATAGTTGTTTCATTCATAGAAGTGAGCCATTTTTAGAAGGCCGAGCTAACTGTTTGGCGTATGAAACTATTTGAAAGTATTTATAACAGGAAAGTTGTTTGTTTGAAATATCGAGCCCAAATCGAGCTTTTGTATGCTTGACGGAGCATGTACACAGTGGCGAGTCACTGAGTGCTACGCTCAAATTGGAACATTGAGCTCCGTGAGCTCATCAACATGGCATGTCACATAATTAGGAACCCATTAGCTTGATAGGAATACAAAGAGTCAAGATGCTTGATCAAATAAAGGATGAAGGTCACGAAGTATGGAGGCGAGTTGTTACAGCAAGGAATAGAGACCAAGCTCGTAAGCACAGACATGATTTAAAAAATCCAGAGGGTCGACTCATGTCCGAAGAAGTGGCTCACTTCGAGTCAATGAACGGAGAAGGCATATGAAAATCAACAAAGGCGATCGAGCTCAGAAAGATGGCATAGAGGTGTAGAACGAGTTGAACTCAAATCAAGCAGGTCAGAGATTAACCACACAATGGGACTTGAGTAAGTTTATAGGAGTTGGCTCCAAACATAGCCAAAACAGAGGAACCCAGAAATTTCTCACCCTCTCCATTTCTTGCTCCTCCACCTGCGAGCTTGAGAAGGATTTATTGCTGCCGAAGGATAATAAATTTATCGTCCTACATGCAATCGTCATCTACAATACTTGTCAGAATTTGCATTCAATGGGGAGATCATTTATGACTTGTCAATTTTTTTGTATATGTTTGAACTATAGAAAAACCAAATATTTGTTATATGTCACTTTTTGAATGGTCGAGTAAGAAAAATAACTTTTAAACTAATCATAAAATCTTGATATGCCTATAAAAATATCCCACCAATCAGAAAATCAGATTAAACTTTTTGTAAAAATGAAATAAATATTTATTTATGTAAAACTGCATATAAACAAAGTAAATAACACTTGGCAAATTATGATTGAACAAATAAAAAAAATTAATTGCTATGTTGAATCTTATATATATTGCCTTGACGAGATAATAACCATATTTAAATTCAAAAGGTTTTGAAATTAATTGCTTTGAACCTAGATATTTGTCAAACACATATTTTCATCGTTGGAGTGTTTTATTATCTTCACTTTAAAAATGCTTGAAGCTTAGGAAAGCTTTTTTAACTAATGAAAACTATTTATTTATTTTTGCTAAGGTTCATATTTTTATGTTGAGAGATCAATTTACTATTTTTTAATAATCTATTTTTTTAAAATATTTATTGAATTTTTTTATAGATTAAACATTTTTTTGGTTTTATTATAGTACAACATTTTAATTTTTTAGCTATAATTATAAAAATTGATACATGTACTAGTGATTATTAGATGTGATGGTGTGATTAATTTATATTGATGTAATATTTTTAAAATTCTAAAACTAAGAGTCACTTCAAATTCATGACAATGATTAATAAATTTTTTGATATTTAACCTATGTTAATGACAATTTATTACATTTTAAATTTGTTATATTTTTACTTTTCAACATGCACTATCTAATACTAAAAATGATAAGCAATCTATAATAATTACCAACAATTCAATTATCTTTCTAATGCCTTATTTTTTCTTGTACCCCTTACAAATGTAAGTAATGGTGAGATCCTCACCCTTCATAATATGTAATTTTATTTAAATATTTTGTTTTTGTGCATATTTGAATCTTCATTTATTATAGTCATGCATTTATAATTTACAAAAGCAAGAACTAACCACTTGACTCTAATATTTATATATAATATATATATATATATATATATATATTCAAAATAATAAATTATACCAATATTTATGTCGACGTGACAATTTTACTTCAATAAAATAATTATAAAAACCTTGTATTAAAAGTAGTTAACTATATTGGTTGTTTTTTCAATATCACATTTCATTGCAATCCACTTGAAGTTGCAAGTATCAAGAATTATTATTTATGAATTTGTAACTTTCTTCCAACTAATTTATAATTCTATTAAGGCATGAATTTGTCACATTGCGACTCTTGTTGATTTTCGATATTTATTTACACACAAAAACTAAAGTATCCTCGTCATGTACACTTTTTGGCCAATTTTTATCATTTAGTTCTCCTCAAATAATCTATAGTCCATTGATCATAAGAATAGTAAAATGAAACATATGGATTTTACTAATATTCGCCCCAAAACACCACCCCAATATGTTTATAACTCTTAAATATTTAAAAGTATATTGATTTATGTTTTTCTTATTAAAAATTATCTAATACGAATGAAAGTGTCATAGGGTGACCATTTATGTATAGTATAGATTTAGTTAACTATTTTCATACAATATAGAATTGATCGATCATTTTCGCATATACACAACTAGTTTACCACTTCCATACTCGTTATGAAAATGGTCATTGTTTTTATGGGTCCTTTTACCCCATGATTTAAATTCCCCATGTTATGTGGCTTTTTATCGTCTTTCTCATTTGTTGTGTGTTATCTTGTGCACCAATAAGGTCCTAATTTCAATTGAATAAGCTTATAAATACATTAATACAATCATGAGACAAATGTTTACACACTTAATTGGTATTGCAAGAATGGTGTTGAATTAATAAAGATAGAGAATACATTATTTTATAAAACATCCTCTTTCCTATAGATGATATCAAGCATTTACATGTTTCCTCTAGCATATATCGGTAAACTTATTATTACTGAGTACATTAAAAGATAAAGGTTAGGACACTTGCATACACCAGATTTACATCCATATCGATTGTGATTTTTCAAGACACGAGGAGCTTGATAATAATGGATGAATAATGTAAGCCCCCATATATGCCCCTCATTTTTATCGGTTTTACAAATATTTGAGGACATATTATGGTTTTAACCAAGGAGATAAGATTCCCTTTGATTCACAACAACAGAAAATAAAGTGAAAAATGTTTCTTACAATAATGACCAAGTGAGCATATTTGTAGAATAAATTCCATTTTTGACAAAAGCCATTTTCATAGACATTATAATTTTGATTAGCCAATTTCATAGTTGCTACGTTCTGGTAAAAATTACTTTCTAGGTCTCGCCTCCTTATGGTGAATTTATGCAATTGTCTACTTGTGTCTTAGACCACTTGTAATTGATAAATATCTCCAAAATCACAAATCCACTGTATTATAATAAAAATCATAATTCTAGTATTTTCTAGAACTTTCATTAATTATTCCTTTGATGTAGATTAGCCCTCTTATTTTATGTAATTATGTTTTATTTAACGTTTATTTGTATTAAACCTAATTATAGCCATAAATATAGTTAGTGTAGTTTAATTATTATCTAAAACCACTTTCCACATTTATAAAATTATGTCATTTTAAGGCACTATGAACCCCTATTATGTAATTTTAAGGCACTATCTCCATTGGAAAGTGGTTTTATATCAACAAATACACCAAACTAACCACATACAATACAAAAATTAGGTTTAGCTCAAATAAAAATAATTCAAACCTAATTACACAAAATAAGGATGTTTCATCAACATAACAAGAAGGCATAAAATAATAAAAGTTCTTGAAAATACTAGATAATCAAGATTTAGATTAATTACACATTATATACATTATGAATATGAAGGTAGTCATACGGTGTTCCAATACATTATGAATGATAGGTGATGATAGTGAATAATTCTAAACAACAAGATAGATCAACCCTTGGGAGATAGATCCCAAAAAACTACCTTGGCAAAAATGTAATGGAACACCGTAATTGTAATAACTAGGAATGGATTTTGATTAACTAAAAATGGGGATATATTGTAGTTAATCGATCTAGAATGGAAGGTAAATACGAGTAAATGACCCAATCAACTAATCTAATAAAAGTAAAAACCCTAATGTGAAAGAAGAGTGAGGAAGTGACTCGGTGATTATAGAAGCTTGTTGGGTCGTGTCGCATAAGTGACAGGAGAAACAGGAAGAAGGAATGACTTTGCAGAGGTCCTAAAAAGGACATATTTGGACTTATGATCTTGACTAGGGAACTTGGAGAAGGACTGGGGTGCCTATGGGTGCACTTTGGTCTATGCAACAAGTCCAGGAACATATTTTCACAAGCCCTGCAAGTGAGTGCGAAACCCTCGTTGTGTGTTACATCGATTCCTGCACTACACCAGTGTCACTAATAATCCAAGATGTATAGAAGACCTGTAAAAGACCAAAAAGGAGTATCAAAACCCTAAAAAAGAAGAAGGAAAACGAATGGGTCAGATTAACCTTGGTTACCACAACAACGGGCTTACTAACTAAGTGTTGCACTACATTTTGGACCCAAATGTAGTTCTAGTGTGTGTGTGCATCATGTGCCCTAGGTGCTCTTATGTCCAGTCACACTTTGTGAAGTAGCGAGAAATAAATAGATGTATAAAATGTAATAGAATGTGTGCATGGAATAGAATAGAATTCCTCCCCTATGCTTGTGTGATGTAGATGAACCATCTTTTCCTTGTGATGGAGCTAATGGATGTAAATGATCTCCAAATGGATGTAACTCTAGGTGGATGATAGTAGTGACTAGTGCTTGGTCCCTCATTATGGTCTCATAATTTTTATATTTATAGGGTTCTTGTACAACGGAAAAGTGACATGCGAGCGTGGGAATCTACAAGCAACTCTTCCTCGCACCCGACCTCCCGAGGTCGTGCCGAGACAGCCGGTGGGTATGGAATATGTGTGAGATGCAAACAAACTAGTTAGGCAATCTAATGTCTTCAATACGCATTAGCGGAATTTGTGAGTCTAAGGCAAAGAAGGCCCTCCTAACTTGAACTGGTGTGATAGATCGGTCAGCAAGGATGACTACTCGAAGGCTCCAATCAATATCAAGCTCTGGCGTGATTCGATCTATAGGTTGTGGAATACGTGGAAAATGACCCGGGATAGTTTCGTGTATTTCTCCAGTGGATAGGGTCATATGGTGGATGGTAAAAATAGTCAATTCTGTGGACGATTCTCTGGCCTAGTCCAGAATTCCCTATCTCTGTTAGCTACGTGTCTAGCAAGCAAGGATAATTTTCGATTATGGTAGGTGGAAGTTGGGTAGACCGGAATACTAGTGTGCGTAGGCCGAGTGTCATGTCTAATTCTCCTATGGATTCGTCTCCATTTGTGGGACCAAAGGATCACAACCAAAGGTTTGTTCTCTTTCGAACCCTTCTACAGTCATATGAATGTTACCTAGGGTAATCTATAGTTCGGTTGATTCGACCAAAATGTGTGTGCTTGGTCGTCTTCTATGTTTAGTCCGCTCAACTGGGAATTGATTTGTTGCAAGCTTAGTTGTTGGAAGACTTGAATCCTAAGATTTTGATCTATATCGATTATCATTTGTGATGAGATTGGGCTGAGGCACGATTGGCTCGAATACGTATTCCCTGGGCTCTCTAGGTCCCGTGATTGTCATACAAAAGCAACAAAGTAAAGAGAACTACAGTAAAATAAAATTTAACTATATGAAGTATATCTATAGCATATATAACTTCTCTATTATTTTTGTGTTTTCTGATGAGCTTTACAAATTTAAGAAAGCAGCTATTTAAAATATCTAGAAATGACAACTAAAATAATCAATTTAAAACAAACAAAATAACCGAGTGTAGCTATTTGTCTGTGTAATTTGTAGATCTATTCTAAACAATAAAATAGCTTATCTAATCTATTTGCAAGATTCTCGATCCTACCTCAGAAGTGAGGAGTGAATCATAGTTTCTCAGAAACTATCAATCCCCACAGCTTCCCTGGTAATATCGAGAGTAGAATTAACTGAAATAAAGCAATTAACTACTCTATTTGATATGATTCTAACTAGAACTTTGAAAGCTAGAACCTGGATTCTACAGAATAGTGGTGAATCCGATGGTGTGTGTGATCTTGTCCCCTCAGTGTGATCTCCTCGTTCCTTTGTATTCACGTGGATCCAGAAAATCATGTAATGCTAGCATCAACAGAAGTAGATATTGGGATAAAGGCAGCTCGAACACTAACTGAATACAATGCGAGTAGGAGAGGGATAGTGCAAGAGTACAGAGCTTGGCTTATGTAATTCCTAGCGGGATTTATTACGAGTCATGCAACATAAAGCGTCCAGAACCTGAAACTATCCTGTTTGAGGAGAAAAACCTACAACTTTAATGGCTTCCTAAGCTATTCTACTCCAATGGATTGGATGAAATAACAACAGTGCTTGCACAAGATGGATATGTGGCTTACCAACAGTAAAACAATGCTAACTAAGCATGCAATGAAAGAAACTAAGCATTCTAAGCAAAAGGAAAACTAAATCTATTGCAAAGAGAAATCAGAGGCAAATTTGAGGGGCCATTTGCTTGAGCACAAGCCAACTATTTATAGCATTTGCATTTACCCAAGGTAAAAGCCAAATAGAACTCTTAAACTATAAACAATGGCAAAACACTATTCCAGGGAACCAGAATCATAAATGCAAGCTTATGGCGGTGAAAGAAAGCTGGTAAAACGTTGAATTTACGTGAGTCGTGTTAAAAGAGATTTCTGGAAAACACGTAAAGGACCGCCACTCCTGAGCATGGCGGCGGTTACAGGACCACCGCCTGTTCAGGGCGGTGGTCACGAGACCGCCGCCAGTACGGTACGGCGGCGGTTTCATTCAAGAGCGAAAGGCCAAGAAAAGAGGGGAAAAGGGAAAAACAAAGCACATGGTGGCTAAGCGGGGCATGCGGGATGTTAACACACACTTGGAGAGCTTTTCGGATCCTGAACACCTTACGAGGAGACCTGTATCATCATTAGGGCACGTGTCACGTTGTTACGCGATGATCTGAGCTGATTTACAATTTTGGGTACGTGAGTTCTCTTGATCTAATTTTGTAATTAACCCCAAAATGGTCAACCACCAAAAAGATAAAGTTCTCAAAGCGACTAAAGAGATCCCAAAAGTCAATGGGATTCATCTTAAACATTTCCATTAAGTTTGTATATTACATCTTGTAAGCAACTGCATGTTTTATGTTTTGTTATTAGGGGTTCCCTCCTTTGTTTTTTGTTGATCACTAGTTTAGTTTTCTTTTCCTCGGCCCCGCATTGGTCATCTTTATTCATAATAAGTGTTTGTGTACTCTCTACATGTTTCACTTGAAACATGTATGTTGTTATTCCCTTTTTGTACATAATTTTTATGGCCCCTTGTTTCTATGCACAGTTCAAAGAAAGTTTCATGGCAAAAATTTGATAGTTGGAGTAGTTTTCGTGTTTTATTCAAATCTTCACAAGTCAATTTCGGTGTGGTACTAAGTTCATATGGATTCAAGAGATAGTTTTTTCAAACTTGAGATCAATTTTCTTCAAGGTATATGCTTGAATCTATGCCCAATGGATGCTTGAGGCTACTAGTCTTTATCATTTAGCAAGCAGATGCCTCTAGAGGTTGCCAAACTATTGTCCAAAATTGCACTCCATGCAATTTTGAACAACTCATCTAAGTTGGGACTTAGATATTTTTTTCTCAAGAAATCCACGAGACTCTAAGTTAGTCTTCTGCAAAGTATGAAAATGTAGTGTTCCATGGGTTCTTCTAATCCATCAAACAAATCAATGAGCACTTGATACTTGGGTGGAATTTGGTGGAATTAGTGTTGCATGCGGTTTATAAGTCTTTCACGACACTAAGGAAGTCAATATTTTGCGAGCACCAAATCAATATCGCATGGGTTGAAGGCAAGTTAGATCATTGTGGTGTTTACATGACCATGAAAAATCTAAATAATTATCTAAGGACATGATCCACCGAGTAAGAAAGGAAGAAAGGAGAAAGTTCAAATGTGACTAAGGTTAGAAACCACATGAAACTAATTTGATGGTTGGTGGGTTTCCAAAATCATAGTGTTATGCGGGTTCTCAAGGTCCCTTTGAAGCGAAAGCACATAGTCATGGGTAAAGTGTTGTGTAATGGAGAAAGGAAAAACCTCCATGAAATAGGAGGAAGCGTTAAATGGTTAAGGATGAAAAACATTATAGAACCATATGACAAAGGAAACTATGCTCATTACTCAAGGAATGTGGAAAACCATAGATTAAAGTAGAATAGGTAAAATTTGTGGGAGGTAGAAGCTAAAGTGCATCTATTTATAAACAAGAAAATCAACCACCCTAACCACCAAAATTTTATAAATCACAACATCGTCCCGAGTAGTTTAGTGGTATGTGATGGAATCAAGGCACCATGTTGTAGTAGTTGGTTCTTTTCAAATGTCACCCATGGTTGTACTACAAGTCAACACTGCAAGAAATCATGACAAATATGTTTTCTCGTAGAGATTTCAAAGATTGGTATGCTAGTATGGTGCACTTTCCTTCCCTCTTCTCTTTCTCTCACTTCCTCCCATGAATTCTATAAATTTAATTACTTACATACATAGTGGTGTTCTTCTCTTGTTCTTCCTTTGAATATTTTGGAGTTTCACACACTGGGAACTCAAACTTCATGATTTTCAACCTCTGTAACTAGTTGATGGATATTTTATTGTCTTGGATTTGTGTGTGAATTGTAATGGATCATTTAATTTATTTTTGATTCTTTCTTTCCCTCAAATGCTTTTTATTTGATGTGAATAACTTTTCCACTTATGTATTGTGTATTATTTAAGTTACTTGTGTTAGAAGCTGTGTGCATCTTCAAGATCTCCTTTTACAAATTTATATATATCACTTAGAACCTAGGAAGCTCCACTTTTAATTTTGGTGCTATTATGACCCTTTTAGCTCATAATTTTCTTTTTGCATTCCTTTCCTCTTCCTCCTCTCTCTCTCTCTCTCTCTCTCTCTCTCTCCTTAGTTCCTTAGATGTGCAAGTGTAGTTAGTTTAGGAATAGTTTAAGCATTAGAGTAGTCGTGTTCCATAGATTCTCCTAATCTATAGAATCGAGGAACCGACCTTCCTAGAGGTTTGTCTCAAGTCACAAGTCCCACACATGGAGACATTCCCATATTGAGAAAACATGTTTTTTATTTCATGATCAAATATAGGTGCAATTTTGACCTTCAATAATCTCTAAAATATTTTGGTCTCAAATAATTAAAATTGGTGAAGGCGACCAAGATACATGAGTCTCATAATCCCATGAACTTGAGAACAAAATGAACTTGATTGGTCCAAATGGACCAATTACGGGTCAAAGTGTGGCTGGATTAACGAGCATGCTCAAAAATTTCTGTATAGACCTAAGAAGGATCATATAGGCCAATAATTAGTGATTGATCCACATGGACCAATCACGGGTTGTTTAAGCTCACGATAAGGTTGAGATGAAAAGGTAGATTGATCCACGTGACCCGAGACCCCAAGAGTCCATAACTAATGAGAAGATAACACATGACACCAACTTGGTGGGTAGAAAATATAAAATCACCAATCGAGATGTGACACATAGCAAGAAAGAATTGAAAATATAAAGCGGCCATATTTTTCTCAACTTTACATTCCTTTAAGAGAAATCTAGTGTGGATAAACTTTGAGAAGAAGTCTTGTAGCTATTCAAAGTTACTATGAGTTAATCTTAGTAGTTTGTTTTCCAACTCATGCGCTCTCATGCAATCTTATTTTCTAACATACCATCTAAATTTTTCCATGCTTCATCATGTATGTTCAAATACTCAATGAGAAAGTTATGCGAAACATACATAAAAAGAATACCTAACGCTTCGTCACATCGGTTCAACCACTTAGATTTTCTAGGCTCATCCTCGGTTCGAACTCCTCCCAAAGTGATGTGAAACAACCCTTTACCCATTATTTTAATTATCATCTTGGATTTATATTCAAAGAAATAAAATGGTGTAAGTTAAGGTACAACACTAGCATCTATCACGAAGATAGAGAAAACAAGAATGAAAACAAGAACACAAACACACACACACACACACACACACACACACACACACACACACACACACCTCGAACAATATTTTCACCCCTATTTGTTGCATTTTATATTACAATATAAACTAAGAAGATATTTATCTAATATGGTAAGATACCCTTAAGGTCCCCATGTCATTATTCCCAAAGTTATCACCCACTCCTATAATCCAACCCTAACTTATTGTTATACAACCATTGGATAATTGATCCGTAAACTAGGTGGTTATTACACACTAATTTTCACCAACACGGATCTTATGCATTCCTCAAAATTCCCATCATTCATCACTATACTATTTCCTTTCAATTTCCATGAATATCCATTAAATGTTATTTATAAATTAACTAAGAATGCTTCATGATTAAATAAAAGCGAGCAATAAAGAGAGCAAACACAATGAGAGAGACACAAGATTACCCTGGAGAAACTCAAATTGAGAAAATCTAGCAAGAGTGAAGAAATGCTTCCTCATCTCACTATCACTTCTTTATGTAAAAATTTACTACCTTTCAAAGGCCTCCATGAACAATATGATATTAAAACACTCATACAAACTTTTCATTCACTCACTCACACCTTCCTTTAACACTCCAATTCAGAAAACCATATATGATCGAGAATAAAAATTACTTGGAATCTCATCCTTTATTTCCTTACAAAGACATTCCCCTCATATATATACAAGTTTGACACCAAGGAGAGCTCGAAAAAGAATCCCAAAAGACTCAAAAGTTGAAGAGGAACTATCTCTCAGTCATTTTCTCTTCCCATACTTTCCCACATGATAGAACTATTGCTTTCCATAGACCGGTGGTTGTGTAACCACCACCGACGGTTTCAAAACCACCACCAAAGGTTATAAAATTGTTAGGGTGGTTTTTAAACCACCACTATGGATTTAGGGGTAGTTTCATCATCAAACAATTTTTGTTACCTTCCGGAGGTGATAAATTTTGGATACGAACTCGAAATCGAGAAACTCTTTTTGAACGTGCGAATTTTGTGAGAGGAACGAAAAATTCTAATCAAGTTTTAATTTTGATGACATCTTCATAATTTTTAATACTTTGCACAAAACCCTATCTTCTTTGAGGTATTATGATTTTACAACTTCATCTTGAATCATGTTATGTGGTTACATCCAACAAGAGCCATAGAAATAGTGTTAAGTGATAAAAAGTTACATAATCACAATGGTGATTTTGTTAGCTCATGATTCAAACTAACTTGATCCAAAATTTGGATCATGCCTCCCTAATTAGAGGCTTTTGGTCCCCAAAATCTTAGGAACTCATATGGTGAGGAATTTTCTTCCCCACTTCTTGAACCTCTTTTGTACCTAGAGGTGCATATGCTGAAATACATTCTCTGTCATGTGAAATTATTGGTCCACCTTTTCATGCCCTTGAGGTGGGTCCTTCCCTTCCTTCCATGTGTGGAGATAACTTGGTGGAAATTACATCTCATGTTCCTTGTCAAAAGAACAACTATGAAGATCCTTACATTCTTTCTTATCTTTCAAAATCAGAAAATAAACCTTCCCACTAACATTAAACAATTGGTTACCTTAAGTGAAATTTTCAAGGAGAGCTTATATTTTCCTTCATAGGATTTTATGGTGTATTTTTTCCCATCTTTAACCAATGGTATTGATTTAATCTCCTCTAAAAATAGCATCTCGACATACATATAGGGGCTTCCAAAAATTATACCACAAATGTCAATAGGTGCAACATCCACAACAACTTCATCAATGAAATGTTCATTTATTGCAAACTTGACTTTGCATTGTTTAGAAACCCTTATCTCTACTCCTTTTTTCACCCATCCTAGAGCATAAGGATTAGGATGATCATACATTTCCAACCCAAGTCTATCAACCAAATATTTTCCAATCAAATTTACTTGTGAGAAAGAATAAAAAAGAGCATAAAATTTTACCATCTTAATTTGTACCTTGATATGAAAAATCTTAGAAGGTTCACCTTTATTTTGAGCATCATCATTACCCAAACATACCTTTTTGAAGGCTAGTGCAAAAAAATTGCTCATCCATCTCTTCGTTGCTCTCAACATAAATTGGTTCTCCTTGAAGTAATGACAGGGACTTATTTTTATTTTTCTTATTCTTAAATAGATACAATTCTGGATGTAACTTTCAAAAATTCTCATTCGGGGTGACCATCAACATCACAATGCCCAAATGTTCACCTTCTTAACAATTAGCACTCTAAGTTTCCCACTCACTATTTTAAAAAAAAATTGTAACCTCAGTGTGTGCTCGGATGTCGGACCCTCCTGGTCCAGACCTAGAGAATCCACTGTTGATTCAAGTGGACTATCACCTCGTCCTCTAAAGGAGGCATGGAAAATTTGGTGGTTGGGCCCTCTTCTGCCCCCATATGGAGAATTTTTCACATTTCTTTTTAGAAGGGATGCTTTCACTTTAGATTCCCTCCCATATTACAGTGCGTGATCTTTGCATCTAGAAATTTTTCACGATTAGTAAGATGACATGTCCTAGACCCCCGTGGAAGACAAAAAAAAATTGGCACGATTGAAATGGGTCCCTTGCGGATCCTTAGATATTTCCACCATGCCAAATGGCTTCATCCTTTTCTCCTTTAACCTCAAAGAGGATTTTGCATGAGCTCTTCTTGGAGGACCATGGTTCTTTAGCAGGCGAGGTTTCTACATCCATAAATGGTCTCCAGAGATTTAATTTACTAACTAAAATGATGACGCATGCTCCAATCTAGGTCCACTTGCTAGACCTTCCTCTGGAGTTCTAGGATCCAGCAGTCATTGAAGGTATTGCTCTTTCCATGGGCTCTCTCATCACCATTGATCAGGCCACTAAGGCCAAAACTAGATTTATTCATGCATGTTTTTGTGTTAATGCTTTTGTTAGTGGCCCACTTCCAAAATCTATTGATCTGCTCTCAGATTTTGGAGTTTTTTCATATCCTATAAAATATGAATATGTCCCCTAGGCATGCTCTATCTATAAAAGCATTGGCCATAGAGCCCCTGTTTTCCCTACTAAGCCGCAAGCTAAGTCAAAAAATCTTGAAATCTCCCCAAAGAAGAAAGGTAAATATATACCTAAGGTCATCTCGGAGGCGGCACCTGAGGTTACCACCTCTAACCCCTTCACTCTTCTGGAGGAGGGTGATATATCCCTCATTGAACCCTCTATATCCACTCAGATTTATCCTCTTCATGTTTCATTTGCTAAGGCTCCTAACACTCGTGCTTCTACTATATCTACTAAGGTCCCTATCACTACTACAAATGCCCCTTCCATTAAAGCCCCTTCTTCATTCCCTCTACCCTTCTCCCTTCCCGTTCTAAAGTTTGAGTCACCCATTTCCCCTTCCTCATTGGCCTCTAAAGATATTAGTCAACACCGTATGACTAGAAGCATTAGTAAGAAATCAGATGTAGGAGTGGAGAAAATAAAGGAAGAACTCCCATAAATATTAAGCTCCAACAAGGTTCAATACTCAATATGGCACAAGGAACTCAAAATACCATCCCCATGGTTTTCGAGAATAAAACCAAATGTAAAAGATGAAAATAGTCTCATGGAATATAAGAGGTCTCAATTCTTTGTAAATGAAAAGATTCTGTTAGTGTGAAATCACAGCACCCCAAATGAGTTATGGATATGTTTTTCTAAGGCAGGGTCATTTGGTGTGATTTGCATAACATTGGATCATTCCCCAAGTTGTGGGAATTACAAATGGGAATGATCCTCCTAGAGAAGGTTGGTCCCTCTTCCTAAACTACCGCCACAAGCTACTCCAGTGCAGGAAAACTAAATCTAACCTAATATAACCATTCCAAGGAACCAAGGAGAGAGAAAGAGGAAAAAATAGAGCCTACACTAAAGCGGTGATACACTAGAAAAGGAAGCGAGATATTCTATTGAGGGAGAAAGAAATAGAAAAATGGAGATGAGGGAGGTCAAATAGAAGTGACACAGCCCAGATCTATAAATCATCCATTAAACTCCATGAAACACAACATCTTGCACCTGCAAATGTGAAATACATGCACAAAAAACCAAGATTAAAAGGGAGAGGCACAAAGAAACAAAAAAACAATGCAAAGGGTTGAAGAACACCACAAAACATGTTTTTTATTGCTCTAGAAGGTGCACAAACCATTACATTTTTGGAATAGAGGCACAAATACATTTTCCAGGTGTGGGAGAAGGTTCGCTGCTCAAAAATGGTGTCGAGAAACAAATTTTAAAGAGTTTCTTTATGCCCAGAATGTCTTTCCTTCTCAAATGAGAAGTGTTATAATATATATAGAAAGAAAATAGAGAGAAGAGGAAAAGTCAAATCCTTCTCCAACCACCATGAGATACGCATTGAATCCTACTTTGAAATTTCAACCACTGGATATCAATGCCTTCTACAAATCCACCCACAATATGTCGCACGGTTCCCCAGTGGATTGAATCGAATCAGATCTGGTAGTTGAAGAGATTGGATTCTACATTAATGGACAGAATAATTTTCTCCATTTTCACCTACCAGAGCCACGTGGCATCTTGGAACTCATTTGGGCTTCCCTTTTTTATATGGGAGATGTGGTAGCCAAATTAGAGCAAAAAAATCTTGGGTCCATAATTTATCTTTTTCCCTTTCCTCCGATTCCCCGCTTTGGCTTTGACTTGGGTTCAAACTTTCACTTTTCCTTTGCCTTGTTACGGAATGTGAGCTCGTAGGTTTGAAACATTTTCCTTCATCATATTTTATCTATATGCAGGGTTGTCTTGACCAAATTTGGCGGGGGGTGAATTTGGGATAAAAGTTATCCTTTAGGAATGCCTTCTTATCTAGTGAAAACCTCAAAAAGAGAGGCTTCTCTCTTCCTTCTATATGTGTGCTTTGTTGTGTAGCTCTGGAGACATCTTCACATCTAATTATCCATTGTTCCTTTTCCCAAACCATTTGGATTTTACTCTTAGGTCATTTCGGGGTGTCACTGGTCTTTCTCGCATCTTTGTCTGATAATTTTAACCAATGGCTTTCCCCTTTCTCGCATCAGATTCTCTCTCTTTCCTAGAAACTTCTTCTCCCTCATGGTCTTTGGGGTATTTGGATGGAGCGTAACAAACATATATTCAAAGAGTAATCCATGAATCTAGTGTAACTTGATGCTATTGGAAAAAATGTTGACATGGAAATTGAGGAAATTTAGCCTATGGCTGAGATACCCCAAGATAACAATCAAGTTGAGGTGGTCACTTTTGTTTGGAAAATCTCTAGCACTCTTTCACGCGCTTAAGAATTGGAAAGATTTTCAGAGAGTACTAGAGCCATTATCGACAAATACCGTGCTAAGATGATTTCCTTGGCTGATTCCCTGACAAAGAAGAGTGCCTCTATTATTGCTAAGAATGTTGTTAATGAGCTGAAAAAGATCCTATGACTCTTTGTTGTATCTCATTTTTGCTTGTTTTTGCTCATTTTTTGGATTTCAATGGGTATAATAAATATAATATGCACTTTGCTATATTAAGCCATATGGGATTTTTGTAAAAGGTTTTTGGACCTCTTAAAACCCTAATCCAAAAAAACCTCAAAGTGCCCATAATGCTTGATCAAACATTTCTTTGTAATCATAGAAGTGGAAATAACCCCACCTTTCTTCTTTGGAGCATTAAAAGAACTTGAAGAGGAAGATGAACCCTTTTTCTCATCCATCTCAAGATAATGGGCTTGAGAACAATCCTCATCTATGTCCTTTGGATTTATAAGTAGCATGAGTCTCTTTAAGTGATTATGTAGCCCTCTAACATAATTCATGAGGATCTCATGATCAAATGTATCTTTTCCCATTTCAATTTCCTTTTTCGAAACTCACTTGTATAGACCTACACACTTTGACCTTATTTTTTCCTCAAATATTTCCAATCAATAGACCTTTCCTCTTCATAACAAATAGGATAAAATTACTCTTAATCAAAGTTTTAAATTCATCCCATTTAGTAATTGGGGGTAACCTTTTAACAACCAAAGAATTAAGATAACTCTCAAACCAAGTTAGAGCATGACTTGCTAGCTTCAACCTTGCAAAATAATTTTTTTGCTCTTCACTAACTTTATGCAAATGAAAGTATACCTCTAATTGAGCTAACCAATGATCAATATTATCTACATTCACCTCACTTCATACGAGATGAATATAAATGTTTACCTCTGCTTTGAATGGAGGTGGAGCTTGGTTGGAATAGGGTTTCTCTTTCTCATGGTGGGAAGACTTGCACTCCTCACTTGCTTCAAAAGTATCCATAGAAACTCCAAGCTTTGCCATGAAAACCTTCATAATCTTCCCAATCTCATCCATGGAGTGAGATATGTGGGAAACATCCTCCTCTAATCTATGGAATCTTTCTTCACCATATTCATATCTCCTCTCATCTTCATGGGCCATACTTCTCACTTCTCTCTTCCACTTCCTTGTGGAGATGTCTTGTTGCAAAGAGACCAAATCACCTTTTCCACTAAAACATTTTTCTCTTATAATGGGCATATATCTATAAAATGATCACTAAATAAACCACACACTATGGAACATGAACCATCTCTAATACCAATCTAATCCATAAACTAGGTGGTTATTACACACTAAGTTTCACCAACATGGATCCTATGCATTCCTCACAATTCCCATCATTCATCAATATACTATTTGATTTTAATTTGCATGAATAGCCATTAAATTTGATTTATAAATGAACTAAGAGTGCTGCATAATCAAATAAATACTGAGCAATGAAAGAGAGAAAACACAATGAGAGAGACAAAATTACCCTAGAGAAACTCAATTTGAGAAAACTCTAGCAAGAGTGAAGAAATGCTTCCTCATCTCACTATCATGTCTTTGTATACAATATTACTACCTTCCCAAGGCCTCCATGAATACTATGATGTTCAAACACTCATGTTCAAACACTCATACAAACTTTGTAACTCACTCAATCACACCTTCCTTTCACACTCCAATTCAGAAAACCACATATGATCAAGAATAAAAATTTCTTGTAATCTCTTCCTTTATTTTCTTACAAAGACCTTCCCCACATATATATACAAGTTTTACACTAAGGATATCTTGAAATAGAATCCCAAAAGACTAAGAAGTTGAAGAGGAACCGTCTGCAGCCATTTAATCTTCCCATAATTTCTTGTATGATAGAACCATCGTTTGCCACCCCTCGACAGCAGTTTTGTAACCACCGCGGTGGTTATGAAACCATAAAGATGGTTAAAAAATTTCCATTGAAGGTTACAAAACCCTTTGGGGTGGTTTTGCAACAACCAATCTAGATTTAGGGGTGGCTCCATCACCATATAAAGTCCGCTACCTTCCGAAGGCCATAACTTTTGCATATGAACTCAAAATTGAGTGTCGTTTTCCTGAACTTGAATACTTTTTTGAGAGGAACAAAAATATGCAATTAATTTTTTATTTTTATCACATCATTATAGTGTTTATTATTTTTCACCAAAACCTATCTTCTTTGAGGTCTCATGGCTTTGTAACTTCATCTTGAATCTTGTTCCATGGTTACATCTAACAAGAGCCATAGAAATAGTGTTAAGTGATAAAAAGTTACATATTCACAATGGTGATTTTGTTAGCTCACGATGTTAACTTCATCGATCCAAAATTGGATCACAACCATTCCCAATACCTCATCTAATTATTTGGATGATGTTAGGGTCATGTTAAGGAATATGGAAAATAAAGTGACCAATTTGAAAAGGTTGTAACCCCTACGCACTCAAAGATCTTGACAGCCGTATAATCCATCCTCCTAACCCACCAAAGCACAACCTCAAAATCAGATCAACCCTGCAAGGCCTATGAACCAAACATACCCAAATCCTACCAATCCTAATAGAGCAATTGTTCTATGCAAAATAACATGGCTGAAGATATGAGATGGTGTTACCCTTTCTCCCAACCCCATGATTCTAACATTTTCCCTCATGGAGTGGTGACATAATCCTTGACACTCAAAATTCCTTTTTACATCCCACTCAAATTAATGATTCATCACTTTGCCATCTACCTCAACAACTGGTGATATTTTGGTCTACTAGAAAGAGGAAGATTTATGTGCCACTAAACAAATTGAGGGACTTCAACAATCTCAAGTGAAATCTCATTATAATACAATATCAAAGAAAATACTATTAGAGATATAAGTTCAAACATCGGAGATCAAGTGACAATTGTTTCAAGAGGAGAAAGCTCAAAACTAGTAGAGGTTTCACCTTCATACCGAGGAAAAAAAAAAGTGTCTACGGTTTTACATCATCCTATCATAGAGAAACCAAATAAATTTATTGATGCTCACAATTCATAAAGACTTGCAATAACACCCCTTGATATTGTTGAGCAAATGAAGAGAATAAATATTCATGCATCCCTATAAGATGTTTTGTAAATTCTAGAGAGATGGATCTATTGTAAGAATGATTAAGGTAATTTAATCTTATTCCCAAAACTCAAAAAGAGGTAAGCCCAACCCTAGTAAAATCATATCATTTTAATATTAGTGAGGTAATTTTTTCTCCTAAACACCCTCCATTTTACATATCATTGATCATTGGGAAATATTTGGTCCATAATTGTATGATTGATCACAAGGATAGTAGCACATCCATGCCCAAGCAATTTGATGATATACTCAATTTGATTTACACCCATATTAGCAAATGTGTTCTCCATGAAATGGTAGTAACATTTTCATATAATAGAAATTAATCAATATACACTTTGAATATAAAAAATCTTCTTTCGAATTTAGTTGGGATGTTTTATTATTGAAATAGATTACATATATAGAGAGAGTGATCCTTAAAAAAGAGGTCAAACATCATCCTTACCTACCAATCTATCCCCAAAAATATCCATTAATCTCTCAATCCCATTATTCTCTCTCACACTCCTAGAATATCTCTAGTGATTTGTTATAATCACAACTCATGTACATAACTCACATTACATTATTATCTCATATTATTATTTTACCCATGTGAATACTAACAATAATTCCTAACATTCCCCCTAGTGTGAACATGGGGAAAGCTTCATCTTGTACCTACTCATGTTTAAGTATGGTTTTACAATTTGGTTTACTACCAACCACAAGTATGGTTTTACAATTTGGTTTACCATTAATCACAAGAAGGTTTTTGAGGACAACCAACAACCCTATAAAGAAGGTTTTCAAGGACAATCAACAACCCTACAAAGAAGGTTTTCAAGGAAAAGGGGGAACACAATGACGAGTGGGGACGATATGAGCCACAATATGAACTTCATTCAATCATCCTTTAAAATTATGTATAAACAACATAATTGAATAGAATTATGTAAATATATTAATAACAAGAGAGAAATGTAGGATGTAATAACATAAGCTAAAGGAGAGATACTAATCACAATCAAAAGATATTATTTCTTAAATAATACACAATATATTATAGTCATTGAGAAGGTAGTAAATGTATTACGATTCAACACAAGGGTGCATAGGATCATAACACTCGAAACTAATCGAGTAGAGTTTCCTTATATTAAGGAGAGGATCCTTTTACTTATGAAACTCATTATTTTATAGAAGGATAAGAGATGAGAAGGGATCTAAAGATTCTATAAGAGATGCTCAACTTGCTCGACCCTTTGAAACTACCCCGAGAACTAGCCCAAAAGTTAATTCCCCAAACTCCTCATGATCCAAACCCATGGGGGTGCCCGGCTTTCAATAAAACCCTAAGATATTTTCTATGTGGATAAGCTTTAACTTAGATCGATGGATTTTCATGAAATCTATGGAGATAGATGAAGAGTGAGCTGCCAAATGTCCATCTAAACCATAATTATGCATTAAACCACTAATAACAACTCATTTCTTGTTACACATATCATTCAAACCATTGTATTCATTTTTAAGAGTTATGAGGAGAGTATATCATCCAAGAAACTTCATGAGACAAAATTAATCAAACAAAAGAATCTATAATTGAATCGAGCATGATTTGATTGCAAAAGTGACCCAAAAATATGTCATTAAAATATCCCAAGTATCTCCATTATTCTCCTCAAAAGTTATATTTTAGTGAATCCCTCTGAAAAATTCTTCCAATGAGATCTGTATCATGTCAAACGAGCATTGGATCAAAGATATGGCATTTTGAAGATTCCTAACTAAAGTGTAAAAACCTTTATTTTGCAGAGTTTTTTACCTAAATGCCGCCTTTTTTCCTTGGGGTCTAAATCCTTCACATAAATTATTTTTACATTGCTTCATATTTTTCTCGTTCCATTGATTCATCGATCCTTCATCCCACGGGTTTCTTCTTAACGTTTTCCTTGATCCATGAATAACCACTAACTCCACAAATCCTTTGACTACTTGTGGCCTTCTATTCTCATCGTTGTTTGATTTCTCTTTATTTTGTGGCATATGATGTTCCTTTGTTACACGGGTTAGGTAAAGTCATGAAACAATACATCTTTTGAACTCCATTGAACACTAAGGTCTTGACCTCCGCGGAAGACTAATTTTTGACTTTCGTGGAACACTTATCTTTCTTCCATAGCTTTTAAAGTTTATCGTGCTTAATAATTTTATTTCTTTTGTTTAACGGTGTCATGAAAAAAAAATTACATGATTCACATATTTTGTCTTTATGAGCTTTTCTTTTGTTTCATGGACTTAGCAAAATCTGAAAAACACAAAGATTTTCCAAGTTCACGGAACATTAGTTTCACTTAAACCCATGGAAGACAAACTTTATAAAGATGGTTTTTACTCATATTAATAATTCTAATCTAGCCAAAATGAATTTTCAATATGTGGATTATGAACCAATTTCCTCCTTGGAAACCTTTGTACTAGAAATTGGAGACATTGATGTTAAACATATGGATTTGAAAGAATTTTGGGAAGAATGATAGACAAAAACCCATCTCAATTGGCCCAAAGGATTCTTGGTAGTGGCCTAGCCCATGCTAGAGGTTTACCTACCTCAATATAATGTACTAATACTATCTTGGCCTATGCTTCATGTTTTGATGCTCAAACCAAAGAATTAAGAGATCCTCAGGGCCAACTCATTGCTCAATTAGATGCACACCACATTAATTTAGCTCTTCGTATCCCCACTTTTGACAATTCTAAATCCTTGACACTAGTTGAATCCAAAAAGAGTTTGATTTGACTCCAAACAAGTACTAGACTATGATTTGCAAATTATTGGCTGAAGACAATGAAGAAAGGACCTTTTAAGATGCAAAGACTTTATATAGAAGTGACTTTATTGAAGAATTATCTGACATCATAACCCTTTTGGAAAGAGTGATGGGTCTTCCTTCACCCAAGTAATTTCAATATTGTATGCACATGTTCATTAAAATAATTTCACTATTAGATGCACATGTTCATTAAAATAATTTGTGAAGGAAAGCAAATTTTGAATTGGGGAGAAATAATTTGTAAGAATCTAACTCAACAACTAATTCAAGCTCAACAATTTTGAATGTGCTCAAATGATCATGTGAATGACATTGATCTTCACCTACGAATTGTATGAGCCATACTCAAATGATAATGTTGATGAATTTTACCTCCACCTATGAATCGGATGAGCACATTTTGTTTGAATCAAATGATAATGTGGACAACATTGATCTCTACCTTTGAATCGGATGAGAAAGACTCAATTGATCATGTGAGCGGCGATGATAATGTGAACGATGATGAGCAAGACTGAATCATATGATCTTTGGATTTTCATAGTTTCCCTTGAGGGGGAAGTAAATAATATTGATTATGTTTTGCATATTTTTTTGCAATACCACCTCTTACCGCCTTGATTGTGTCAAATGTAAAATATCCATATACTATTTCCATTTTGTTTGAGTAAATTGTCATGTTATCGAGTTTACTTGTAATACCCAGCAAAGCATTAGATATGAAAGTTTTTAACTCCATAATCTTATGTAATAATTCACGAGTAATCACTTTATCTTGATAATTATGTTTCTTTCCTGTGTATCACATGTTTTTGACTTTCCAAAAACCCACGGAACACTATATGCAGAGTACCACAAAGTTTTTGTTCTTTTATAAAGCTGTGAAACATTTTTATGTGTACTATGGTTTTTACAAAACCCGTGGAACACTTTCTTTGTTCCACAACTTCTTGAAGTCCATAGAACACTAAATCAATGTATTGTGGCTTTTCTAAAACCCGTAGAATGTTTGCATTTGGTATGTGGATTGTTCAATTTCATGGAATTCCGTAGTATGAACCATGGTAGTGAAGTAGTATATCACAAAGTTACAAAATCCTTATATCAAGTGATTTTTGCATGCTAGCCTAAATCACTTAGATGATTTATGGATTGTAATTCCTTTTATACAAAATGGTGACTTGACATGTGTTATTTGGAACATACATTATATTTTTATATGCTAGCCTAAATATTCATGATTTATGGATTGTAAGTCCTTTTGTATAAAAGGAAATTTGGATGTTTCCTACTTAACATTAAGGGGAATGTTGGGGTTGTAATATTAAGCGGGAAACTGTCTTAATAAGAAACTTGCCAAAGACTAAATGGTCATGGCATTTAAAATATAAGTGTGGAAGATTCCATATAAGGTCAGCACATTCTTTAAATTTAAAATATAAGAGTAACCCAAAAAGGGCCACTTGTCTTGATATAAATCAAGGTGATCTCATTAGAGATCACCTACTATAAATCAATATATGCAACAAGTGAGTAATTAGCTTATGGCAAGTAGTATATGCAAGAAGAGATAAGATACATGATGTGAATGATGTACTCATGAGTGAATGTATGTGATAGTTTGTAATTACTCTATGAAGGTGTAACTACTATAAATAGTGGGAGTGTTGGATGAAATATTTATTCTTAATAAAGATAAGTGATTTTTCAATGGATTTTTTACTAAAAGGTTTTCCCACTTAAATCTTGGATATTTTGTTGATTTTTTTCATGTTTATGTATGTAATATAATATATAATTAATTATGTGATGTAATCTATCATAATTTTTTGTTCAAACATAAACTATAATATTTGGTAATTTAATATGGTGGATAATTAAATCTATGCTATTATTTATCCCCATCGTTTCCCTAACATACACCAAGAAATGGAATAATACAAAGGAGTGGAACAAGGTATATGATGAATAAATGATTTTATTTAATGCTTATGTATAATGTGCAGGTATAGCTGAAGAAATTTCAAAAGGAGGATTGACATCAAGAAGGAAATTTTCTCACTTGAAGAGAATGCAACAAAAAATCAATCCTTATCACTCATAGAAGGACCATGAGATCTAGGAGTACATGAAGTGAATAATAAGAGAGCTAATAGAAATAATAATCCATGACAAAGATGGAAACAATCATGAAGACTCATGGGTAGGAGCTCATGAACATATTTTTGTTTCTTACCATTCTAATGTAGGTGCATCACCTTTATCATGACAAGAAAACTTTGTTTTTTTTTTTGCAAAATTTTTAGGAGTTCTATGGAGTCCATAATAATCCTTAAGTGGCAATAAAAATGTGTTTTTGGATGGTTTAAGGTATTGAGAGATTTTCCCTCTAAAAGTACAAAATTTGAGTTTGAATATTTACTATGTAAATATTTAAGATAAACACATGTAAAGGTGGTTCATGGTGAGTTTTCATAGGTTTCTAGAGAGTATGCAATGTATCCTAGGTAGTTTGCATCCTTAGATATTGTTGGAAGTCAAAAATCCATTAGTTAGACTAGTAAGTAAATAAAATAGTGAAGTTGTTGGCCCATTTCCCCTGGTATGTTGACATCTATAATTACTTGCAAGATGGTACCTTCCCACCTAACATTTACCACTCACAAAAATGAATCCTTATCTAATGAATAAAATGTTAAACCCTCCATGGGAGAACTCTCTATCATCAAGGTTACGAAGGGACTTTATTATGATGTCTTAATTGAGAAGAGGCTATCAAAGTGATCACGGAGGTGCATGAAAGCATCTATGGTGCTCATACTAGTGACATGGTTCTAGAAAAGAAACAATTGTGCATTGGTTATTACTAGCCTACTCTAGAGATAGATTGTTGACAATAACTTAATCCATGCATTGTCTAAATCTTTACAACACATCACTACAAAATGACCATTTTCCAAATGGAGGATGAATCTAATAAAAATCTTACACCCACTTCATCGAAGGCCATAAGCATATCATCGGTGCAACTAAGTACTTTACCAAATGGGTGGAGGTTGTTCCTCTTACCTACGTTACCGGTATTCAGATTTCCAAGTTTATCATGAACCACATCATTTATCGCTATGGAATCCTTTTTGTCATTGTCTCTCATCAACAGAAAATCTTGTAAGAACAATCAAGTGAAGAACATTTGTAAACAATTCAAATTTCATCAAAAGTGGTCTACCCCTTATTACCCTCAAGGTAATGGGTAAGTTGAGGCCACTAACAAAACCCTTGTTCACATTATGGAAAATTTGGTCAGTAAAATAGGTCATAATTGGCACCTCTAGATCCATCATGCCTTATGGTCTTATCTTACTTATATCTGCATGCTTAGAAGTCAACCCCATACTCCCTTATATTTGACTTTGAAGTTATTATCCCTTAAAGATCAAGCTTCCTCTTTACACATATCCTTTTAATATTATATGAATAATGAAGAGGATTGCATAGTTATAAGACTGGTAGAGCTCGATTTTCTTAATGAAAAATGTCTTTTTAACTTAGATTGCCACAAAGTATATTGAAATTGAATATGCACTAGCTACAAAAGAACATTATCTCTGGTGAGTTTAAAATTGGAGATCTTGTCCTTAAATAAAACCAGTTAAATACTACCAAGGAACGTGAAAAGAAAGGAATTTTTAGCCTAATTGATTACTGATGGTTCATAGCTCTGGATCCCATGAACATCATGCATCTCATGAACTTCTATACCTAAATTTAGAGGCATTTTGAAAATCACAAAATCATAAAATCACAAAAATAGTAAAGATAAAATGAGTGTGTTCAAATGTGAAAATCATACACTTGTGGAAATTTGAATAGCTCCTTTGGTGAAAACCAACTTCCATAGCCATAGGAGGATTTCATTGTTCACAAGCACCTCACACTTAGGCGCATGATCACTCTTTCCTAGCTTTTCATTGGCTTGCATCCATAATCTTGTTGACATGTACCTTTTGGCTTTGATCTAGCTTGACCTATTCTTGTATATATACATAGAATTTTCCCTTGTATATTCACACCTCTTGTTGGGGGCATCTTGGCCTTTTGTTCTCCTGTACATGGTTTCAGAAAACCTAGAAAATCCAAAACATTTAGTGATCAGGGTATCATTTTTGATATCAAAATTTCCCTAAACATCCCTAATTTTTTTCATTTCAAAAGATCTTTTTGAGAGCTTTCTAATGACTATGAGAACATGACAAAAGGACATTAGGAGCTCTAGTTATGTCGATTAAAGTTCAATCAATGAGAAAGTCAACTCTAGTCAACAGGTCAATATTAGACCAATCACACCGCGACATGTGGAAAAGGGGCATTGGAAAAATTGAAGAAGTTTTAACCACCAGTCTTCAATGGTCATAAAATGATATAGCTCATGGGAGCAATAGGCTCATTGTTAATTAATTAATACCCATTATCTTGCCATAACTTACCTTCTATTTAGGATGCTTTTATCTTAAATCCACCCCCTACACTTTTTCTAACCTATCTCCATTGCCAAATCACTGCACCTCATCCCTAAACATCCTCTTCTGCTTAATGCTTTAAAGCATTTGACCAACTCCTTTAAAAAAACAAAAACACGCAAAAAGCAAAAAAATCCTCCCATTGGGGAAACCTTCCCCACAATTGGCGGTGACCTAACCCAATCATCATCGACCCTATAAAGCTAAGTTCTTTCTTTTAATTCTTCAATCAAATGCACTTAAATATAAGCCTTCTTGTGACTTGAGCATCCTTCATTGCACTGAGCATTCTTGAGATGTCTAAAGACCTTCTTAGCATCCCTTGGCATGCTTGCATCACTCATAATCATCCTTCATGAGATTTCTCATCATCGTTAACTAGATTTTGGTATATCTATCATATTATTTCATATTCTTTATTCCTAACATTTTGTAGGAATAGAGCATCTTCTACAACATCCGGGGAATACTCGTGGCCTTCTCCCACAACTCCTTTGATGGTAGGTCACCATATTCATCCTTTGATCCTCAACTTTATACTTTCTACGATACTGACCACCATCGATCCCTCCTATTCACCATCGACTAGGGCCCCTGTTCATCAACGAATCTATCCAAAATGTCCTTTTCTACCCTTTTCTTACTTCATGTCTCTCGTTCTTTTCGCATATCTTGTTACAACACTCACAAACATTTATCATCTTCCAAATTGCATTCATACCTTGCAAGTCTGCATATTTTATCTATAGGTTCAGATCCATCCTCCCGGTCACCATTAACATGCTTTCACATAGTGCAGGTCATTATCAACCCAGACCAAATAACCCTTATTTTACAGTTATTTCAATCGAATAAGCTTAAAATTAGTTTTAATTATTTTCCAGATTCGGTGTTACTTTTGTTTTTGCATGTTACCTACATTATTTACTTTATTTCATTATTTATAAACAACATGGGTTGACAACCGTGAAAGAGAGTTAAAAAGCTTCTTGAACCCGACAACGTCCCTAATCTACTTTACATAAACCTATCTAATCAATATCATTTCTAATCTTATCTATAGGTTTCATCTGATTTGCATCAACATAATCCATCATCATCTTGTGATTGTATCACATCATATCTGAGGTAACATAAACCCTCCATCATTTCTAAGTTTGCTAGTTTCTTCAGTAGCTAGTGCATTAACCTCATTAAGAACGAGAAACTTGGTAAACTTGGTAGATCGATGATGTCAACGATGTGTGGTTTACATCATTGATCCCCCATTTGAGGGGGAGCTTATCATCGATCCTTTTTTCAATTCTCATCCAACTCTCATCGTTTTTGTCTCATGGCTTGCTAGCTTAAACCACTTAACAAAAAGGGGCAAAATGTAGACACCTAAATTCGGTATCTATAGCTTTAATCGCCCACATGCACATATTTATTTTATTCTCCCCTTCATTTGATTAAATTCCCATCTAATCCCCATTAATTAATTAAGCCACATTAATTAATCAATCATTTATTATTTTAGATGCCAAATTATTCCATCCATGTTAATTAACTAATCCATATTAATTAATTAGTACCCTTCATCTTTCCTAACTAACTATAACTTATCCCCAAGCAATCTAATCCCACCTACATGATTTAAAGCATTCAGCCAATCCTTAAAAACACAAAATCATACAAAAAAAAAAAAACTTGCCCGTTGGGGAAACTTTCCCTGATTAGCGACGACCCAACCCATTCGTCGTTGACCTTATAAAATTGCATCCTTCCTTTCTAATTTTCAATCAAAATTATATGCATGCAAAAACATCCGATCTCTCTTGTGATATGTGAACTTTCTCTCTCGCTTGAATGCTTCTACAATAATCACATTTATCTTGGACATCGTTGTACTCATTTTTACACCCACCAAAGAACAAGGGAATCCCATGCACATCGGCCTATCACCCAGCCAGGCGCTGGGTGCTCACTTGAGGCATGCGCGGGCACCGAGTCTCTCTTTTATGTGATTTGAGTGGGAAAACATCATCTATGATCCAAACTTTAAAGGAAGTGAGTGGGAATGAAACATGTGAACATCATAGAGCTTAGAATGGATCTAGATCATTACAGTCATTACAGACAGATACTTTAATAGACTTAAAGAACTGAATCAAAATATAAAGGAAAATGCATAGGAATTCATATTCATCTTATAAACATACATGAAAAGTAACTATGAAGAATCATGTATGAATCCAAACCAAGAAGGATCATATTTAATTAACTTGGTAACCTTATTACATTCATTAGGCTTACTACAAAACACCACATTATGGTAGACCCAAGTCATGCATCATAACTGGATCCATATCATTTAACTCTCAAAAAGAAATTTAAAACTCCAAGCCCTTGGTACATCCATCTCCTATTTTTAATCTACCCAAACCAAATAGAGTTCTTTTGTAGCATTTATGCGAGCTCCAGCTCCCTCTTTATCTCTCTCTCTCTTTTCTTACGTGGGCGCTTGTATATAAAGGCATCCCAAAGTGCCAACTCATCCTTCTACGGCCTCAGATATGGTGCCAAGTGTGTGAATGTGGTCCTCCATGGGAGCATGTTCCTCTAGGCTTGAGATCTCCACTTTTATCATGATGGTCTTCTAGAATCTTCCATTACAGGGCATATTCCTTCCTAGGCCAACTTTGTTGGTGACACCTTATCCACTCCGCATGCGCGATTGGGTGATGATTTTCTCATGTCCCACCTGATACGCCAAATGTGGCCAAGTCCCGAGACATTGTTCTACCAGTGCGTAACACGGCCCTTCTAAAACCCTCCTAGAACCCTTCCTTATGCACCTTCTTCTTGTGCGCCCATCCTTCAACCTAGGTCTTGCACGCCCATGTGCCTTTGTGTACTTAGTCAATATTTTAGGGGCCCAACATCACCCCACACTACGCTTGTTCTTCACCTGCGGGAACACTTCTCCAATGAATAAAGAATCACAATAGACTTAACATCTTGGGAAAAGAATAAGGGGATGAATAATTTAGGAAAGAAGAAAGAATGGGGAAGTGATGGCATTATTGCAACAAGCTAGGAAAATATTTTTGCAATTCATCCTCCAACTTGTTCTAGGCATCAACTTCATTTTATGCTCTCTGGCAGAGGTCACCGACTAGGTGCTTACCTCCCCAAAACTCATTCCATCTCCTTGAGCGTTCATAGTGTCAACAATTTTTTCCAACTCCTTTCCCACATCCTCAAGCGTGTCCATCCTTCTAGTAATATGTGGGTATAGCTCCTTTAGCGGTTCTTGATTGTACCCCTTAGGGCCTCAATAGCTTCTGACTTCTTTTCAACCTCGGCCAAGATTATATCCTGCTCTACTCTATTCCCTTTTTTCTTTTCTTGGAACTCTTTAAGCTCTGCTTCATAGTTGGTGACCAGAATACTTGCCACTTTATCTCTATCTACACAGTTGTCATATGTGGCCTCAGCGGTATGGGAAACAATCTTTACATTAGCAAGGAATTTGTTGTATTTATCCATGATTGCTACTACCTTTAATTTATCCTCCTTCTCCAAGCGCACTACTACTTCTTCCATGGATTCTAAGGCTAAGGGTTGCCTCTCCATGGTGAGGATGCGTGTTAATTCTTGAGGAATTCAAGGAAGATCCATACTTTTGCGTGGGTGGCATCAACTCTGGATGCTTCAAAACAATGGCATCTTGTGATGGATTCTACCTTCTTATGTACTTCGTGCACCCTTTCCTTTTCTTCCCTAAGTTCACACTTTAGCTGAGTGCTAATTAACTCCTCATGCTTTAAATCCTTGGCCTTCTTTTCTAGCTCTTCCTCCTTTTCTAGTTCTACTTCTAGAAATCTTATCCTATCATTCCATCCAAAGAGCCTAGCTTCAACCTCAATTGAGACCTTATTGAGCACGTTGCATAACTACTCATCTGAAAGCGATGAGAATTTACCAAGGGTTGTCTCCTTTTGACTTAGGAATTTTCATTATTGCCCCTGGCTTACCTTGAACTTTGGCTCGTCAATGTGGGACTCAATTTCCCAAGAGAGCATCTTCCTCATCTAAGGGTATGCACCTTCTTCATCAAATGACTTCATTTATAAGATTTTCTTTTTTGGGACTGTGCTTTGGAAGTGCACATGTAACACCTTGCTAGGATCATTAATGTAGCTCATTCCTTACCTCTGGATCTCCATGTATTTTCCCCTTGTGCTGCGCCCTTAGGAGCGATTCGATAGATTGGGGCCTCCCACCTTTGTCGTGATCTTTCCTATGCTTTCTTCCTTATCTTCTTCTATCACTATATCGGCGTTGCACTCCAATTATTTTCTACCAAGGCTTCAATGATTTTCGTTGCTTCTCTTTCTGTCGCCTCATTTATTTGCTCCTTCATGAGGCTTGGATTTTTTTGATCCTGCGTGCCAACCTCTTCACTTCTTCCCATGTCCTGGGTGCCTTCCTCCTGGCTACCCTTGTGCCGCACGAAAAGGAACTCATGTTCTTCTTCTCTGCCCTCTTCTTCTGAATCATGCATGCTGAAAACAAGTGGTCCTTGGTCCCCTTTAGGATCATTTTCTTCATTATCATCCCTCTCACCTATGTATTTCTCCAAGCTATTTATTTCCTCCTAATCAGCTTCCTCCATCACCTTCTATTTTTTTCTAACTAGTGATTCCAATATAGGAGATTCTTATTTCTCATTCTCCTCCTCTGGTGATTTCACCTGATAAGCTTTTCCTATTCTAGAGCCTCCTCTTTAACTAGGGACCTCTTCATATGCATGTAAGTACTTATTCTAGTGCTTGTTCGGGGCGCCTACTACACTAGTATCTTGGGCACTTGGTGCCTTTTTCTACATTTCATTTTCCTTCTATCTGGGCATGAGCTTCCTCCTACTTGTTAAGTCCTCGGGTGTAGCTATCTCATTTTCAAGATAAGTGTCCTTATCAGGACTTGGGCCTTATGCGAAGGTATACTCACACTGTGGACCTCCCTGCAATAGTCAAAGTCAAGGGTTTCACCATTTGGACTTCATGTAACACATACTCTTCCATGTACGTGCGACATCACCACCGATAGAGGCGCTCTAGCTTTCAAGTAGGGAAAATCATAGAGTTGTAATAATCCCACCTTCTCTAACTTCACCTTGACTTTATCACTATAAATTGGTAACCCCTCAGGTGTTCTCTTGTTAGTCGGGCACACTAACTCCAACTCCATTTCCTTTTCAATCACATTTGTGTGATGATTGTAGTCACATACTGTCATTTTTCTCAAGTGGGATTCCCATTCCATCCTGAGCGAAACCCTGCCTGGGTACTGTATTTCTGCATACCATTCCTCATTGGTACCTATGATGGTCTCTTGTTATTTTCCCTTGCCCTTGCCCTTCTTAGGTGTTATTGTTGGTTTCTTGGGTGCCATTGTGTAGGTTTTCTCTGCACTTCAATGTCTCTTGCTCTACTTCTCTACCCTTTCCAAGTTTAGATCTCAAACTTGTGAAGAAACTCCTTTCCAACCCGTGCCCTAGCTACAAACCCTCGCTGGAATATCCCCTTCACAAGACAATGCTTCTCCATAACTCTCTCTACGCCCATGAACTATTTCCCTCCTAGTTTGCAAATCTAAACTGGTCACTCATGGCTAAATTTCTCCAATTTTTCTTCACACGGATCAACTCTGGAAACCCTAGTTCGTAAAAGCTCTTCCTCTTCGTAATCGTAAAGTAAATAATGAAGTGCCCAACCTTCTATTTATAGTTTTTCCTAATTTTAGCATTAAATGCCACTTCACCTACCACCATACTTTAACACTTAATGCATCTTTTTCAAACAAACCCATCTTTAGCACCTTAACTCACGCGCCCCACCTGCGCGGACAATTCCCCAACATTATGGCATGCAACTAATCCATCTTGATATGAGACTCTTGCGCACATGTAACCAGACCGAAGGCACTTCGGTGTTGTTGATTCATATGCTCAAATAACTCAGGGAACTCCTCATATTTGTGATTCTTCCCTCACCATGAGCACTACAATAAGTCTAGGCACTCTCATTTGTAGTGGTGCAGCAGAACCACAATTAAAATGGGTTCCACATGGGAACTCACTTCTTCCTCCTCCGTGGTTATCACAACCATGGAATTATCCACGAAATCCCCTTTCGCGCATGCATCCATCTGCACGCTCCTCATAATGGTAGGCATAATTATTAGAACTACTGGTAATATTGGTCTATCGGACACCATGATCAATGGCCTCATGGATCTCGATCAATAAGCCTACATTCGTTAGTGTCATGGGTTGTAAAGGTGCAGATCTTACAGTAGAAAGACACATTCTTCTCAATTACACATTGTAACAAGGGACATCTACTCGCATCATGGTCCCCATGAAAAATCTCATAGTCTCTCTTGCTACAATGCATACTATCTTTGGCATGCCCCTCTACCTCACAATCTATACACCACATTCCACTGCGAGTCTCATGAGATGAGTTCGTAAAAAAATATCCAACTACTTAGCCATAAAAGTGATTTGAGCCTCTGAAAGCGGGCTAACACCAATATCAACACTTCCAAGCTGACTTCAAGACACGTAGGAAACTTCCAATGCCTCGTGTGGGTCTATGAAAGTTTTATGAGATAAAGCTCTTCTAAATGGAGTTATCAACCCTCCAACAAACCATTGAGCATGTTGTGAAGGGTGAATGTCATATGACAATTTTTACAGGAGAGTCTTAAACGTGCGTCATACTCCCGCACACTCTCCACCATTCCCTATTTGATCTCCTTAAGGGCATTGATGCTCTTCTGCTTGAACTTAGGGATGTGGAACTCTGCTAGGAAGGCATTTTTCAATGCGGTGTAATCTACCACTATCTGATGGGGGTCATACTTCCTATACCAGCTATGTGCGTGCCCTTGCAACATCGTTACAAACTGACTAGCCTTCCGCTCCGGGGTTGTGATCCCTTTGCGCGCCATAAAGCAAATCACACTTGTGAACATGCTCTGCAGCATCTTTAATACCCCTGTAATCTAGAAAATGTAAAGACATCTCAAAGAAAACTTGAGGAGGTGGTTGAGGCCCCTGTCCTCCTGGTCTAGACCCTTGGTTTCCTTTGATGTTTCCTCCTCCACCGGATCCACTAGATCCACCAGGTCCTATGCCTCTGATCCACCAGTAGCTAGTAATGGGCCTGAAGCGGTCACACCTAGGGTCCCCAACGTCCCACTAAATTACGTGCCAACCGTCTATAAAATTTTCTCTGTTAGATGTGTGTCTCGCGCCACTCCCCGACTCATTACCCAAGCCTTGTATACTTGCTCCTTGTCTAAAAATTCCCCCAAACACTGGGATGGTATGTGCAGCCATAGAAGTCCCAAATGAGAAATTGTATCTCCTGGGCACAGATCTGTCACTTCCATTGATACCAACTGGGTCAGCGATACTCCTTCCTTGATCTGGAAAACCAAGCACCAGGGTTTGGTCACTAGGTGGGTTCAAATGCGCACTAATGACTCTTCTCTCTCCATGTGATGAAATCTCATCAGAAGCCAAAGGGGTCTCTCTTATGCACTTGCCAAGATGGGGTAGCATAGACTTCTCAGGTTCCATGTCCTCTATGTGAACCTCAACTCCTTCCCGTAACATCTACCTCCATAGATCCATCACACTTGCAACCTCACGTTGTTTAGCAATCTCCCTTTCACGTGCTTCACTATACTTGAGTCACCTCTCTTCCCTTTCTTTCTCCACCGCAATGTTTTCCATCTTCCTCCACCTTAGCTTCCTCGTCAAAGCACTCAAGCAGTTTAGCTAGCCATCAGAAATGCCTCTAAACTCAAAATAACAATCAAGATCTTTATTTCCAGAGGAATAACATGTAGAAATGATCCTCTCGGCTCCCATAGAAACTCGAACTCAACAACTTCCGACAAGAATATGTAGAAATAGCATACTCTAGAGTGTAGCTAGCTAGTACTCCTTTCCACCAATGATCCATAACATGAGTCCACGTCAGATTTGCATCTTGCAGCCTCTGGTATTCTTCTTGGGTCCACGCGCATGATCTATAATACTAGCTTGATCTAGATGCATATGTCGAGATCCATTCATACAGCTCTACTGGGACATAACAAAAAAATTCATTAAACTCATGGTAGAAGTTCTCTTCTACCCATCTTCATGCATCAAAATTAGGTCCAGTGTTGAATCTCTGAGCAAACTCATCCTCCATGCTTTTAAACCATGTTTCAACACTTTCCAAGGTTAAACACTCTGTCATCACTCATTACAAAGATCATGATGTATGTTATTTCCCACTACAACTTTGAAAAGAGGTCCCAAAAATAGAACCAAGCTGTAGTCATTTTTACACCCACCAAAGAACAAGGGAATCCCATGCCCACTAGACTATCACCCAACGGGTGTTAGGTGCTCACCCGAGGCATGCACGTGTGCCGAGTCTCTCTTTATGTGATTTGAGTGGGAAAACATCATCTATGATCCAAAATTTAAAGGAAGTGAGTGGGAATGAAACATGCGAACATCATAGAGCTCATAATGGCTCTAGATCATTACAATTATTACAGACAGAGATAATTTAATAGACTTAAAGAACTGAATCAAAACAAAAGGAAAATGCATAGGAATTTATATTCATCTTATAAACATACATGAAAAGGAACTATGAAGAATCATGTATGAATCTGAACCAAGAAGGATCATATTCAATTAACTTGGTAACCTTATTACATTCATTAGGCTCACTATAAAACACCACATTATGGCAAACCCAAGTCATGCATCATAACTGGATCCATATCATTTAGCTCTCAAAAAGAAATTTAAACCTCCAAGCCCTTGGTACATCCATCTCCTATGTTTAATCTACCAAACCCAAACATAGTTCCTTTGCAACATTTCTACAAGGCTCTACTCCCTCTTTATCTCTCTATATCTCTTTTCTTCTATAGAGGCACTTGTATATATAGGCATCCCAAAGTGCCAAATCATCCTTCTGCAGCCTCAGATCCGTCACCAAGTGTCTGAATGTGGTCCTCCATGGGAGCATGCTCCTCCAGGTCTTGAGCTCTCCACTTTTTGTCATGATGGTCTTCTAGAAGCTTCCATTGCATGGCATATTCCTTCCTAGGCCAACCTATCACTAGGATGGCACCTTATCCACTCTGCATGCGCAATCGGGTCACACTTTTCTCGTGTCCTACCCGATATGCCAAATATGGCTAAGTCCCAAGACCTTGTTATGCCGATGCGTAACACGGCCCTTCTAAAACCCTCATAGAACTCGCCTTGAGCGCCTTCTTCTTACACACCCATCCTTCAACCTAGGTCTTGCACGCCCATGTGCCTTTGTGTACTTATTCAATATTTTAGGGGCCCAACAATCATTTTAGTGTGCTTGTATCGCTCATGATCATCTTTCATGAGACTTATTAGTATCTTTGTATATCTTTATTGAGATTTTTATCAAATTATCTATGTATTTCGTATCTAATCTTTTCCAAGTTTAGATCAATTTCAGTAAACACCCACAGACTTCTCCAAAACCTTCTTTTCTATCCTTTTGCTTGTAGGTTGTCCTTCTCATCCATTCATCCTCAATCTTTTCTAATTTTGTTATAGTCATCGCTGACCTTGTCGATCACCAAATCAACCCAAGCCTAGTTTGTAAAAAAAAACTTCTTCGCTATTGTTTCTATATGTTTCTTGGAGTTTTCTACCCCTAGTATCTCCCTGTAGTATACTCATAGCATACATAGATCCCTAACATCCTCCAGTTGGCATTCAGACTCTCCAAGTCTACATATTTATCCTACAATCCAGATCTTCCTTCCCGAGGTCACCATTGACCTACTTGTGCACATGCACGGGTCGTCATCGACCTAGACCAAGTAATAATCAATTTATAGTTATTGCAATCTAATATGATTTTAAATCAATCTCAGTCATTTTTTGGATTTAGTAACATTGTTGTTTTTGCATGATATCTTCTGCTACAATCCTTACATCTCTCTTTCTAAACAAATGGGGTTGACATTCGTGAAAGGAAGCTAATCACTTCTTAGAACCGCATTGTCGGGAAACCCCCACATATATCTATCTAATCCATCTTCATTCTAGTTTTGCAGGTCTATCAAGTTGCAGTGAGAATCACCCCTTTTGCACTCATATCCATCACATCATACATCTAAGGTAACATAAACCTTCCAACATTTCTTAGTTGCTAGTTACTTTTATCGCTAGTTCATTCACTTGATCGGTGAGGAAGTTTCTCATCCAAAATTTTCTAGAAATATTTACCAACTCAAGATCCTAAAGACATATGTCATTCGCTTGGTAGGAATGTTTACCAAGTTTCTTGTTCTTAATGAGGTTAATGCATTGATTTTGGAGCATTAGTATCATTTCATTGCATACTTTTGATCAAATTAAGATCCCAAAGACATATGTATCTCAAACACTCACGGTTATTTTCACATTTAATGATGTCATTGCTCCCGCCTTGGGAATGGTCATTCTTCCTATCCGCATCGATGAGAAGCTCCTCCATGAGGTCTTCTACATGATTGAGGAGAATTCTAATACCATGGATTTGTGTCATGCGTTGTGTCCCCTCTACACTCCATCGTTCCATCAAATATGAGTATGAGGGGAAAATTCTCACGCTCCTCAAGGAATCTCCTCCCTTCCAAGGGTGCAACATAATGTATAGACCAAATGATGTTCTTATTCCTAAGAATGATCCATCTGCACCATCTACCAGCTCAACCATTCCCTCATCCAAACTCCCTAATGGTAACTCCCTGGATAATGTAATGGACAAACTTATGATGGGGGAGTATTGTCTCCTCACACTCAACACTTTTCCCACTCCTCACCATATCGTTAGACCTGATAAAACACCTATGTACCAGCCAGGACATTAGGGATTTTGTTCCCTTCGGTCCACCTCATCTTCATACCAATCTTATTTATGGTGGTTTGATACCCCCTCTTCCCACATTGATGATATTCCACATGCCAAACCTTACACTGGTGGCTTTGGATTTCTCAACAAACCATATTTTCCCTATACCTATTTCCATCATTGTGTATGGAATGGATTCATCCTAGGTCATTATGAGCACGGCCCACATGGCCTTATTCCCGATCAATGTCGTAAACCTCATGAAAATTTTAGGTTAGGCTACAAGGAGCAATCCTCTAATCTCGTTCCACCATTTGAGATACTCATGGACATGCCTCCTCCACCTCCTTTATCTTTTCTAACTTTTAAATACATGGACATACCTTCCCTACCTTCTCCATCTTTTCGACCCTTGAAGACATGGACATGATTTCTCTACCTTCCCCATCTCTTCTGACTCCCAAAGACATGAACATACCTTCTTTACCAACTCTTGAAGACATGGAACTGGATGACACCATTTCCATTATTTCTAAATTTTTTTAGTCTCCACCATAACTTTGGGACTAGTCACTTATCAGTGTGAAAATTAGACTAGGTCCCTTCCCATTTTCCATCTAGACATGATAGAAGAAGAATCTTCTACCATGGACATACTTGATGTGTTGATGATGACAACATTATCTTCCACATTTGGGTAGAGGATTCTTATCTTCATAATACCTTTCCATATGACATGTCTACTCTCCTCAATGAAGCCACCCTTGATGTTGATATCGAGACTCCACATAATCCTCACATTTTCTAGGTGGGCCAATCTCTCGATCCAAATGATCTTGAATCATTCATTGCATTCCTCTCTCATCATAGCAAGTCATTTTCATGGTCATATTCATACATGTTGTGTGTTGACCCTTCTATCGTCATCCATAACATCGTCACCTATCCCAATGGTAAACTAGTAAAGTAAAAGCTTCACCGCATGCATCCTCATATTTCCCTCCTTGTTAAAGAAGAGTTGCAATGCCTTATTTCTACCAATTTCATCATCCACATTAACTATCCTCAATGGGTTTCCAACATTGTCCTAGTCACTAAAGCATCATCACAAACTTCATATTTGCACCTTTGATTTTCGAGACCTCAATCTCACCTTCCCAAAGACAACTTTTCTCTTCCAAAATTGATCAACTTGTGGATCTTACCGTAGGTCATGAGATGGTTTCTCTAGTTACAATCAAATTATCATCACACGGAAGATCAATACAAAACTTCCTTCATTACCCCTTGGGACTTTTTGTTATCAAGTCATGCCCTTGGTGTAAAGAATGTCGATGATACTTATCGGTGGGCCATGACTTATATCTTTCACGATCTCATCCACAAAACTATAAAATATTATGTCAATGATATTTTAGGTAAATATAAACATTGATGCGGTCATATTTGTGTTATAGAAATCCTTTTCGATCACCTTATTCATTTTTATCTTTGTCTCAATCTAGCCAAGTGTGTATTTGGAGTCTTAACAGGAAATATCCTTGGCCTTATCATCTCTATTAGGGGCATTAAAGTTGACCCCATGAAAATTAAGGAAATTATCGAAATGCCTCCTCCTTCCAATCTCAAGCAACCCGGGGCCTTCAAGGCCGCCTTGATCTATTTTTCATTTCATCTCACAACTCTTCGATTATTGTTAACCTTTTCATCACCTCCTTTGGAAGGACATAGAATTCAATTGGGATCATGATTTCCAAAAGGATTTTGATGATCTTAAAAAATATCTCCTATCTCCACTAGTGCTTACACCTCCATATAAGGGGATCCATTTTACTTGTACATTTTGGCCACTAATCACGCTCTAGGAGCCATGCTAGCACATCGTGATGACAAAGGTCATGAGAAAGTTGTTTATTACATCAGTCACACTCTTCATGACTGTGAAACCCACTACACTGAAGCTGAAAGGTTGTGTTGTGCTCTTTTCTTCACTACATCTAAGCTTTGACATTATCTCCTTAATCATAAGACTTATGTCGTTACTAGATTTCATCTTCTCAAGACATTGCATTCTAAACCTTATCACAGCAATCACGTTACTCGATAGCTCATGCTCATGATAGAGTTTGACCTCAAATTTATTTCCCAAAAATCCATTAATGTTATAGCTATTGTTGACTAGTTAGTGAAATCTCCTCTTCCTAATTCTCATCCTCCTCATGAGAAATTTCCAGATGAATCAATCAATCACTTTCGTCATGAGTCTGGTACTCTTAAATTTTCTCTCTTCTTCGAAGGCTCTAAGTGTCAAGCAAGAGGGCGGTGCACACGCATTGTTCTTATTCCTCCTTGGGAAACCCTATTCCCCTCACATATAAACTCAATTTTGAGTGTAAAAACAACATGGAAGAATACGAATCACTCATCTTAGCTCTTGAAATTACTACCTTCCTAGGTGTTCAATTCCTTGACATATATTAAGACTTAGAGCTTATAATCAAACAATTCATAGGAGAGTATCAATGTAAAACTGATACCCTTCAAAAATATCATGAAATTGTTCATCTCCTCCTTAAAGCCTTTGATTCCTACACCATCCAAGTTGTTCCCGATCAACCAATTGTTTCACTGATATAATGACATCTCTTGCAACTCTCATTCCATGGACAATGAAAGAATCTGAGCTTCTTGTTGTTTTACATCATCGTGATCGAACATTCTATGAATTTCCCAAAGTCTATCTTGTTGAATCTAACTCATTAGACCTTTGGTATTCCTAAATTTTTGATTATCTATCTCAATCCATCCTTCCTCTTGATCTATCCAAAAACTCTAAGAGCTATTTTCTTCAACACGATAATCACTATGTGATCTGTTGTGACATTCTTTATAAATGCGGATTTCACGATGTTCTTTCCCAATGTCTTAAATCCCATGAAGTCTCTCGGGCCATCTAGGAAGTCCATGACGATATTTGTGGTGGAAATTTTAGTGGCTTATTTGTTGCCAAATGGGTTATTCATCTTGGCTATTATTGGCCTTCCCTTAATCATGATTGTTGTGAGTATGTCAAGAAATGTGAAAAATGTCAACAAAATTCCAACCTTATTCACATTCAAGTCAAGATTTAACATTCGGCTCGGGACCTTTCACCCTTCTCAATATGGGGTCTTGATCTCATTGGCCTTATTAATCCTCATTCTTCACAACAATACTTCACTAAATGGGTTATTAATTCCTCACCTCTTCACAATCAACATCAACATATTATATTGTCTCAGCCAGGAAAAGTAGTCTACGGGTAACTCTTTCGCGTACCGATGGAATATGCATGGGATGACAGACTAGTTAGGCAATCTAATGTCTTCAATACGCACTAGTGGAATTTGTGAATCTAAGGCAAAGAAGGCCCTTCTAACCTGAATTGGTGTGATAGATCGATTGGAAAGGATGACTGCTCGAAGGCTCCAATCAATATCAAGCTCTGGCGTGATTCGATCTATGGGTTGTGGAATACGTGGAAAATGACCTGGGATAGTTTGTGTATGTCTCCAGATAAGGTCATATGGTGGGTAATGAATACAATCGACTCTACGGACGATTCTCTGGCCTAGTCCAGAATTCTCTAGCTTTGTTAGCCGCTATATCTAGTAAGGATAATTGTTCGACGATGGTGGGTGGAAGTGGGGTAGATCTGAATACTAATATGCGTAGGCTAGTGTCTATATCTGATTGACTTATGGATTCGTTAGGTTGCGGGATTTGTGGATCACAACCGTAGACTCTTGGTTGTTGCGGTCCTGCTATGGTCATGTATGAAATCAAGTCCTAATCCCTAGTATCCAATAATCATATGCTTTCTCAGCTTCTATATTTAGGATTAATAACTGCGCGATCTTCTCAGAGTACCTCACAGGCGTTCTTGCAACCTGGATTCTTAGGCTGGTATCTATATCTAGAAGAGTGTCTCCTGCATCTGGCTATGGGACCAAAGGATCACAACCAAAGGTTTGTTCTCTTTCGAACCCTTCTACAGTCATGTGTATGTTTGCCTAGGGTAATCTGTAGTTCGGTTGATTTGACCAAAACGTGTGTGCTTGGTCATCTTCTATATTTAATCCCCTCAACTGAGAGCTGATCTGTCGTAAATCTGTTGTTGTTTGGAAGACTTGGATCCTGAGATTTTGGTCTATGTCAACTATTGCTGTGACGAGGTTGGGTTGAGGCACAATTGGCTCAAATACGTATTCCCTGGGCTCCCTGGGTCCCGTGATTGTCATACAAAACAATAATGTAAATCTAACTGCAAAAGCAAATTTTAACTACGTGGAATAAATCTAAAACATATATAAAACTTCTATTTTTCTGAGAAACTTTTAAGAATTTAAGAAAAGTAGCTATTTAAACGTATCTAGAATTTGACAACTAAGATAAAACTTAAAACAAACAAAATAACCGAGTGTAGTTATTTGTCTGTGCAATTTGTAGATCTATTCTAAATAATGAAATAACTTGCTTAATCTATTTGCAGACTCTCGATCCTACCTCAGAAGTGAGGAATGAATCATAGTTTCTCAGAAACTATCAATCCCCACAACTTCCCTGGCAATATCGAAAGTAAACTTAACTGAAAAGAAGTGATTATCTACTCTATTTGATATATTTCTAACTTTAGAACTTTGAAAGCTAGAACCTGGATTCTGCAGAACAGTGGCGAATCCAATGGTGTGTGTGATCTTGTCCCCTCAGTGTGATCTCCTCATTCCTTTGTGTTCACGTGAATCCAGAAAAGCGTGTAATGCTAGCATCACAATGTAAGTAGATTTTGGGACAAAGGTAGCTCGAATGCATCGAATATAATGCGAGTAGTAGAGAGGGATAGCGCAAGAGTACAGAGCTTGGCTTATGCAATTCCTAGCGGGATTTATCGCGGGTCATGCAACATAAAGCGTCCAGAACCTGAAACTATCCTGTTTTGAGGAGCAAAACCTGTAACTTTAATGGCTTCCTAAGCTATTTTACTCCAATGGATTGGGTGAAATAACAAGATCGCCGCACAAGATGGGTATGTGGCTTACCAACAAATTGAACAATGCTAACTAAACATGCAAAGGAATGAAACTATGGCTTCTAAGCAAAATAATAGACTGAACTATGAAAATGAGAGCATGAAAAGTGAATGAGGGGCAGACCATTTGTTTGTGCACAAACCATTTATTTATAGCTTTTCATTCACCCAAAGATCAAAACCAAACTGAACTCTAAAACTATAAACAATGGCCAAACACTATTCCAGGGGACCAAAAACATAAATGCAAGCCCAAGTCGGCAAGGAAAAGCTGGTGAAACGTTGATTTTTACGTGAGTCGCGTTAAAACGCTTTCTGGAAAACGCGTAAAGGACCGCCGCTCGAGCGTGGCGGGGTGGTTACACAGACCGACGCGCCCCGATCAGGGCGGCGTCACGAGACCGCCGCCTACGCAGGTGGCGGTTTCCATCAAGAGCAAAAGGCCAAGAAAAGAGGGGAAAAGGGAAAAACAAAGGACGCGGGGGCTAAGCGGGGCATGTGGGATGTTAACGCACACTTGGAGATCTTTTCCGAATCCGAACACCTTGCGAGGAGACCTGTATCATCATTGGGGCACTTGTCACGTTGTTCGGCAGTACAATACCTTACAATTTTGGGTACGTACATATTGCCCCCTCGGAGAAGCGTTTTAGCCATGAAGAGGCGTAAAACGGTGGGTCCGAGTATGGCAGTCCCGAAATGGGAAGTTAGAAGTTATACCTGACACGTCCGTGTGTTGAAATGACGCCATCCAAAATTCCCGCTACCTGCAAAATGAAAAGAGAACTCAAGTGCAGATAGATACAATAGTTTGAAAAATAAACGCTAAGAATAACAGGGAATGAGAACGTACCATTTGTGTGGGGATAGGAACTTACCTCCATCAGCGCTCCAAACCTGTGAAAAGTCATTTTAAAAATGAAACAGAGTGCTATATGTATGAAAGTGGGCCCATTTTCCTATTCATTTGCGCGAGTTGATTTGGTTGATTTTGAGCTCTGGGACCCACGGTGACGGTTTCTTGCGTGAGTAGAGTCAAAACGTCGCAATGAGATAGTGATCATGCCTCCACACGTGCGGAACATCGACCTCAAGCGATCACAAAGTTAGTTTTCTTCGCTTTATTGTTTTTCCCCCTTAATTTTGAAATGCTAAATACTCTGCAATGGGGGGGTCATTTTTGAAAATGCTAGTGTTAAAAGGTCCACCTAGGGGGGGCGCCTACTGGGTAGGCTCTGTTTTTAGGTTAAATGGCCGTTTTTTGCACTTTTTAGGCCTTTTTAGTTTAAAAACCCGCGTGGATTTTCGGGACACGACCGCCCCCGCCTGTGGCGGCGGTTACATGACCGCCCCTCTCGGGTGGCGGTTACACGACCGCCGCCTTTAAGGCGGTGGTTACAAAACCGCCCCGCTCAGTGGCGGTTTTGCATGTAATGCAAAAAGAATCCTTTTTTGAGATTGTGTTTGTATTTTTAGCATTTCTACGTGTTTTCATGATTTTCTCAGTATTTCTGGATGCTAACTTACTTTGTTTTGTGTGTTTTTGGGTGTATGCAGGTGAGAGAGGAGTACATCCGATGGAGTAGAGAGAGGGAGTGTGATTGGCTCCCAGGGGTATTAGATGCCCTCTCACAGGATGAGGAGGACACACTTCAGAGGGCTGGCATATTGCGCATATCGCGCGTGCCCCATGTTACACCATCTAGTCACATCCTTTGTGACTTGTTTTCATACTGGGATGCAGATCGGAACACCTTCCGATTGCCAGGGGTCCGTGGTGAGTGGACCATTACATTGGAGGACGTCTACCGCATTCTGGGGGTCCCGATCATCGGGAGGTGACTCACTTTAGAGACAGCAGGCTCACGGGCACAGATTGCACAGTGGGTGACATATATGGGAGATGCAGCCATCTCCACGGGGTCGAAGAAGGGGGTGAGAGTTCGATCTATTCCTTCTTTGCCCATCCCCGTATTTCGACAGGCCATCATGGGGATCCTTGCCTCGAGATTGATCGGGGACAAGGGAGGGGACACATTATTATACTGCTGGGCCCCCATTATTACACAGATAGAGGGGCACGGTCGGATATACGCTTGGGGAGCAGACATTCTTGGGACCACCTACCACGATCTATACAGGGTGGTCCATTTACAGGGGCAGTCATTGAGCCACCCGACTCTAGTCATGAGTTGGGTTTATGAGCATTTCATCCCTTATGGCAGGGGTGTGGAGGTGGCAGATCCTGGAGCTGTTAGGGCAGCCAGATGGACAGACATGTCGGTGCTTAGAGCACCTCATCAGCCAGTTGCCTCCCTGACTACTGCCGACATGGAGGCGACACCGTATCGACGTACCATGGGGCATATGGGGCGAGGAGACTCTTACCTTGATCTCCTGCTCCACCACAGGGCAGCTTATTGATAGAGTGGGACGAGTGGAGGTGCACCCCTTTGGCCGGGTTCCTCAGCAGTTTGGCCTACCATATATGGGTATGCTTCCCCCAGGGCGCCGGGCCTACGATCGCCCGTGAGGCTGCAGGGGGCCTAGAGGCCGAGGTTGGACAGTGATTACTCCTGGCATTCCTATTGCAGCCAGGAGGATAGTTCGTGCTAGAGGGAGAGCCGGTGCGCCTCAGGCACCTTTACTTCAGATTGCCGGGTCCTGCCAATAGCAGCGATGACCCTATAGAGGTAGACTCCGAGTCTGAGGAGTTTACGGGGGGGAGACAGAGGAGGAGACCGAGGACAACGATCCTGAGTGGCATGACACTCAGGATATCATGCAGGCAGAGAGGGCTGAGCAGAGCGCAGAGAGGGATACTCTAGTTTCAGAGGAGCCACTCTCCCAGGGCCATGGTGGAGAGGATGAGTCCGTTGCAGGGTGACACGTTGCTCCCCCGCCACAGAGCAGCCCTCGCCGGCAGCTGGCAGCATCCGCAGCAGCAAAGTGCCCCAATGACCCATCCTAGAGGCCTGGTGATCCGAGTAAGTTACCCTTTCTCCCTTTTAATGTTTATTTGTAGGCTCTCCTTAGTTGCTATTTTGTATCTTTTAGTTTCTTGTTTAGTTTCTAATTGTTTTCTCCTTTGTTTGCAGAGACGTTGATGAGTGGCGGGATTTGATCCGCAGGGTATGTACTGATTCCCTGATGATCCCCATGGATAGGACCCGTGCAGAGCTGTCCGTAGACGCTGGGGAGCCTTCAGCAGCCGGTAGGCATACCGACGTCTTTGCTCCAGTCTGGCATGTGGCCAGGATGGTATCGACCCTTCGCACCGAGCTAGCGGGGTACAGGACGGCTGAGCGTCTGATGAGGAGCCATTCTCGTGGTGAGACTGCGGCTGCTCCGAGATCCTGAGCCCTCCGTACATTCAGAGCGCCGGCGTAGCCGGAGTCCTAGGCGTGGGCGTGCACCTTCGGAGGGGTCGCGTAGGGATTGAGAGGCCACTTGGCTCTCGTAGATTTTGTTTTATATATTCTTTTGTATATCACGGGCTCTTTGAGTGTTTTGACCATGCTTAGTGCATGATGGCATCAGTATATAAACATTGATCATTTATATATACGCATTTATTTTGGATCAAAATCTTGGCACTCATGGTTTCCTTTCTATTTCTAGTTTCCTATGTATACTACGATGTATGTTTATATGCTTTTTAGAATGTATGCAATGGAGAACAAATGATGCAAATGTTTGTTTCCTTTTGTGTATTTCATGATGCTGATATATGTAGATATAATGTGATTTTGAATCTTAGCTTCTGTAAGCAATTTTGGATACCTCATGTTTGTTTTGCAGAGTGATGAATACAAACCAGTATGATGAACAGATAAACTTGCCCCACTCCTAACTCCACGCAACTAGTAAGATGCGAGGGCTCATCACCGAGAGCTAGAAAGGGCACAAGTTATGAGGTGTAGCTGAAATGATAGTGATGAAAGACAGACAAAGCTTTGGTGGAACCAAATTGGAAGCTACAAGCTTACTCTACCCGAGTGACTTCATAGTTTAGAATGCAACTTACTTTGCGGTTTATCTAGACTTAGATCCGTAGATGGCCACATAGTAGACAAAATCTGGGTTTTTAGGATTTTAACTCTCTTGGAATTTTGAACATCTGATTCATTTATTTTTGACTCAAAGTTTCAAAGTTTGAATTGTTTGTGTATGACCATTTGCATTTATTTTTCAAGAGGACCCCCTACACTTTGCCCCATGCTACTAGTAAGAAGCGTGGGTTTAACACCGTGGGCAAAGCATAGGTGAGTAAGGGCATTTCCATCCTTTCCCAACCCTACGTCACTAGTAAGAGACGCAAGCTCATCACCGAAGGTTGGTGGGGCAAGGAAATGTGTAAAATTAAAATTTTCTGTTTAATCACTTTTTGACTTGTTTTCTTGAGTAAAACGTCAGTATGTGCTTATTTCCAAAGAGATATACATATGGGATAGATGTGACACCATGAAGCTTCTAGAACAGACCATAGGCAAGACACCTACCCTAAGAAGAAATCAAAGCGAGAATAAACTTGCAGATCTTGGTATGGTTACCGTTAAGACTTTGTCATATCTAGCTTTATTTGATAAAATGATTCCGAGATAATTTGATGACATCATGAAAATGGAGAGGTATGATTAAAGAGTTTATGCCAACAACATCATGAGTTTGTAATGAATTGCTTTGAGAATAGATTCCTTGATCACCATTTATGTAAGAAACAAGTGGACAAAATGATCTTAATCTATATGAAGATGCAATGTAAATATATATAAGTAGTGCTAGCTGCTTATGCGTAGAACCGCTTGAGGTGCAGGGAATTGACTGTTTCGCCAAATTCCTCACCTTCTAGCATACATAAGAGGTATGCACCATTTCCATAGTCCTTCATGACTCGGTATGGGCCCAACCATTTGGGCCGGAATTTCCTTCCTTCGCCGGTCTTCTTGTCGATCCGGCTGTCTAGCCTTAGAACTAGATCACCTTCGTATATGTCACGTTCATAGACCTTCTTGTTGTACTGCCGGCACATCCGGTCAGCATAGACTCTATGTCGTTGTTCAACATCTAACCTAGTTTCATCTAGGCTTTCTAGTTGGGAAAGACGTGCTTCTCTCGTAAGCGTCTTCATCCGTAATCCTGTAATGAAATGCGGAGACGGGTATTTCAACCTCAAGTGGGAGAACCGCTCCGCCCCAAATACTAAGTGAGAAAGGAGTGGCTCCCGCTGGTGTTCTTATTGAGGTTGGTGGGCCCACAAGGCCGGATATAACTTCAAATGCCAATCTCGTTTGTTTTCTTTCACGCTTTTAAGGAGAATGGCTTTCAAAGTGTCTTCTTTTTGTCGCTTCACCTCTCCGTTGGCTTCGAGGGTAATACAAGGAAGCCGTATGATGGCTTATCTTAAATTTATTGCATAGTTCGCGAACCTCTTCATTCTTAAAAGAAGTTCCATTATCGGAGATAATGATTTGCGGGATACCGTATCTGCAAATGATTTGGTTTAAAATGAACTTGGCGATTACAGTAACAGTATATACAGAGTAAGAGGCATAGCCTCTACCCACTTGGTGAAATATTCAGTGGCCGTGATTATAAAATTATGGCCATCTATAGATGAGGGAGAGAATTTCCCTATCAAATCTAGGCCCCATGTAGAAAAGGGCCATGGAGTAGCGATTGGTTGCAGAGTCTGGCCGGCATGTGGATCTCATGGGAGAATTCTTGGCACTTATGACACCTGCGTACAAACTCTATTGCGTCATGTTCTAGAGTGGGCTAGAAATAGCCCATTCGATGTATTTTTCGAGTGGTGGCATGGCCACCGAAGTGGCCTCCACATATTCCACTGTGGGATTCATGGAGAATCTTCTTGGATTCTTCTGTGTCGACACATCTTAGGAGCATTCCATCGAATGCTTTTCGGTAGAGTACTTGCTCTATGATGACGTATTTGGCTGCAATAATACGTAACCGTCTTCTTTGTTGTGGTGTAGCTCCTTCTGGGTATGTATGGTCCATGATATAATTAATGATATCAGTGTACCAAGGACACTCAGAGATAGAGGGTCGGGTTTCGATGTAGTATACGCACTCATCTGGAAAGTCTAAATCTACTAAATCACCTCCATCTAATGGGTTATCAGCTAACCAATCTGCGATGATTTGTCCTTTAACCGACTTCTGATTTATAAATGTTAATTCGAATTCCCCCATTAAGGTTATAAAACGCCCAACCTTTTTAGACAAGGATCCTTGTGTGAGGAAAGTTCGTAATGGTCCGTTTTTACCATGACCCTCGTTTCTTGATTCAACATATAGTGTCTTAAGCATTTAGTAGCAAAGACTATGGCAAGGCATTTCTCGTTCGCGCTGTGTGTATAACGTGTTTCATAGTCAAGTAATGTTCGACTAATGAAATAAATTGTGTGTTCCCTCTTGTCATCATCTTCTTGGGCCAACATACAGGCCAGCGAGACATCGGTAGCTCGTGAATATAAAATTAACGGGTGATCTAGTTTAGGTGGCATTAGCGTAGGTGGTGACAACAAGAAACGCTTAACTGCATCAAAGGCTTCATTGCAGTCTTCGGTCCAATCAATGCTATAATCCTTCTTGAGTAAATTGTTGATTGGATGAATGGCGAAGCTTAAGTCCGGGATAAATCTTGATTGCACAAGTTTTCCGAGAAATGACCCGATTCCGCATTCATTCAAGGTGGAACCATTTCGAGGACAGCCCCAAATTTTGGTCGATCAACATCTATCCTCGTGACGATATGATGTAACCTAGGAGCTTTCCTCCTGTTACACCAAAGACGCATTTTTCTGGATTTAGTGTGACTCCGTATTCTATTAGGCGTGAAAGAATGACGCGGAGTACTTCTGGATGGTCACAACGCTTCTTGGCCTTAGCCAACAAGTCATCTACGTAGGATTCCATGATTTTATGAATTAGATCGTGAAATATATATGTCATAGCTCGCTGGTATGTAGCACCAGCGTTCTTGAGACCAAATGGCATAACAACATAGCAATAGGTTCCCCAAGGAGTTATAAACGTGGTTTTAGCTTGATCTTGCTCAGATATTTTGATTTGATTATATCCCGAGAATCCATCCATGAGAGACAAAAGTTCAAACCCAGCTGTTGCATCAACAATGACATCAATAGATGGCAACGGGAAGTCATCCTTAGGACATGCTTTGTTGATGTCTCAGAAATCTATGCAGATGCGTATCTTTCCATTCTTCTTGAGAACGGGAACGATGTTAGATACCCATTGGGAGTAGTCGACTGGTTTGATGAATCCTACTTGGAGGAGTTTTATTATTTCTCTTTCACCATGAGAGCCACCTTAGGTTTCATGGGTCTTGATTTTTGTTTAACTGGCTTTGCATCGCATCGATTTAGTGACGAGGTTGTGTACCGCAATGTGGGTGCAACGCCTGTCATTTCCTTATAATTAAATGCAAACGCCTTCTGATGTTCTTTGAGGATCCGAGTGTGTATTTCTACTTCTTCTGGGGTTAACGAGGACCCTAATTTCAAGATTTTGGTTCATCCTCCGTTCCGATGTTGACATCGATTGTTTCTTCGATCAAAGAGGCGTTACCCTCTTCAAACTCAAGCGGGGCTGGAGGTAAATCCAAATCATCCCCATTTTCTACTACGTATATGCTAGGTTCCATTTGTGAGGGAAGATCCATCATGGGATTTCCAAAGTAGGAAGACGAATGTGGAATTAAGGACAAATCTAGCATATGATAGGAGAGATGTAGTGCTGCATAGGTGTTTAAGTAATCCAAAGTAGCCACATCACTATTAACATGATCCAGAATGGTAGATTCACTTCTGTTTAAAAGGGGATTTGTCATTGTTTTTATCAATGGTTCATCACGAATGGATACCGTGAAATGGGTATCCTCTAACTCATTGCTTGGAGTAAAACGTGATGCTGAAGTTGCTATTGAATCGGCGAGAAGATTTTTCTCTCGCGGGATTGCTTCAATGGATATAAAGTTAAACGCCTTGCTTAAATCTAATACAGCTTTTTTGTAAAGCTGCAAGTGTTCGGCTTTGGTTTCGTATACTTCAGAAACTTGGTTTGTTCACTAATTGTGAGTCTCCTAAGACTCTGATGTTATCAACACCAATTCTTTTGGCTAAGGTGAGGCCAAGGAGGAGGGCTTCGTACTCAGCGCCGTTGTTTGTGCATTCAAAATTTAGCTTAAAGGCAAATGGCAGGACTTTCTTCTGGGCGAAGTAAGAATTATACCTGCCCCCGCTCCATAATGGCATTTAGCTCCATCAAAATGGAGAGTCCAATACTTAGCTGGGAGTATAGATGTTGGGGTATCTGTTGTGTTTGCGCACTCCACTTCTACCATGCAGAGATCCTCTGATGGAAGGGAACCAACACCTAGGGAATATCCTATGCCTACTGAATCAAATGGTAAGAACATTGGTAAATCTTGTTCTATTAACTCAACGATTTTTGCAGTAGTCCCTAATGATACTATTTCTATAGTGTTAGCCTTATCTTTGGGGGTTGGGGTTGTTTTGGCTATGCTGATAGTTTCAAGATCCGTTGTAGGTACCAACTTCTCCTCTGGTTTTGCGTCAGTGGGTTTATTAAGTTGGTTTGTTGGAAGTTCAAATTCCGAGTGCACACCTGGTCTTTTCTTTAAGTCAGCTAGGTGTATATCGAAAGGTTTTGGATCACCTTTGGCTACAAACACCTTTCCTAGATGCAAGAATCTTACTTCTTGGAATAACGTAGAAGGGATTGCCTTCATTCGGTGTATCCATGGTCGGCCGAGGATCATATTATAATTAGTTTCCGATCTATAATATAAAACTCAGTCAAGATTGTTTTGGGTCCTAAGGTGACCGGTAGTATTATAGTTCCAATCGAAGTGGCTTTAAGGCTATCATAGCCTCTCAATGTATTTCGAGTGGTGGAACAGTTTGTTTCCCCATATCCTAGTTTTTGAAGGAAAGAGAAGGGGACTATGTTAACTGCGGCCCCATCATCAACCATTGCTCGTTTTACGTAGTTATTATAAACCCATACTTGTAAGTGTAAGGCTGGATCACCTCGGCATGCAATCTCAACATCTGTAGGCATTTTACTTATTTCGAATATGAATTCGACATCCTTGTCCGGCTGCCCCGGAGGATGGATATCAAAATCTACATGGTTTACTTGTGTTTCAGGAGGTGGAGTGATGTTAATTAGATGACCTAAACCTAATGCTTCTAAAAGAGCAGCCCTGTGAGCAGGAGAGTTTTTTAGTAAGTCTAAAAATGAAATGTGCGAGAAGGTTTTTGTTAGGTCGTTAATTAAATCATAGGCACCTACGGGTTTTTCTACTATTTGTTGACTCTTATCTATTTCTGGCAGGTGACTTGGGCTTGGTTGAGAGAAATATTCTCGTGTTCTTGTTATAGCTTCGATAGGTAGTTCAATGTCTAGTTCTACTAAACTGACTATCTTGGGTCTCGGCTGATTTCCTAATTGTGGCGCAACTGATGGATTTAGTGAAGTCGAGGCTTCATGATCATTGTTTCCCATCATTGCACCCTTGTTTGTCCCAGTTGGATTTAGTTTGTTATTATCATGATTTGGGAGTGGATCGTTAAAGATCTTGAGGGGAGCATTCTGAGGGGAAACTGCCCCTGCGAGCGTGCTTGGTGGTGGTGACACGGGATCTGCCAAAAACAAATCTGTGAAGAACTGTCTTTGTTCTTCTGGCAAACGTTGCATGAATTTATTGTAGTCACGACACGTTCTAGTATCATGACCTCGAATCTTGTGGAAACCACAATATGAATTGGGATTGTAATTCCTGGTTTGTTGGTTTGGTGTATATTGTGGCCTAAAACTCTGATCAAACTGTTGCCTATTAGGATTAAAGTTTTGCATTTGTTGTTTCTGGCTTTGATTTTGGTTTTGATAACCAAATGAGTTTTGGCTTGGCCCTTGTATGGGATTTCACCATTGTTGTTGTTGTTGTTGTGGATGGTTAAAATCCACTGTATTGATCGTCGGGGTAAAGTTGTTGTTTCGTTGGTTGTTTGTTTGTGATGGAGTATTGACAACATTTACCTTCTTGGGCTGATCGGTTACTCCATCAGTTGTTACACCCCGATTTTTGTTAAGGATTTTGGGTCCTTGATTGACGTTTGTGGTAGTTGTAGTGTTCTGGCTGGAGGTGATTAACCTCCCATTTGTTCCATATGTCTTACGACCACTATCAATTGCTGCTTGATCTATTCGAAGAGCGCTCTCAAGTACTTCATCGTAAGTTCTTAGTGGGAACTTCTGGACTTCTTCCTTCACCTCTCTACCGAGAGAATGAAGGAATAAATCACATAGTTCCATCTGATCCATATTTGGAGCACTTGAAGAATAAAGAACTGTACGCCACCTCTGGATGAAATGGGTGACAGATTCATTGTGTTCTTGTTTGATGTGCAAGAATTCCCTGATTCCTGTTCTTAACAGCTTGTTCATGTCAAATGCCTTAATGAACTCTGATACGAGTTGTTTAAATGAATGGATGGAAGCCTCAGGTATTCTATAATACCAATCAAGAGCAATGCCTTCCAAGGTTTTGGGGAATATTTTAGCAACAACCCCATCCCAAGGGAGTAGTTCGCGTATGGCTGTAGCGTAAGCTTTGATATGTGCATTTGGATCTCCCTCACCTTTGTACTTGGGTAAATCGGGAAGGGGTCTTGGAAGCATGACGCTTCGTATGGTGAAGTCTAAGGGCTCTTTCAATATTCTGAATAAGTCCCTATCGCATAGGTTTCGACCATTGATGGTGGTTGCTGAGGGAGTGGTGGTGGGATGGGTTGTTGATATGGCGCAGCATATGTTGGCAGGGGCATAGGAAGTCCCTGTGTTTGAGAAAAAATGCCGGGAGAGGAGAACATATCTCCTTGTGGTGATTTGGAGTACATGTTTAAGTATGACGGGGTATTATCCAGGAATGGATTGTTTGATACTAGACCGGGAGGAATGGTGTTAGAGATGATGGGCCTAGTTGGCGTTTGTTGTGGATACTGAGGAGGCATGCCTAACGTGCCTACTCCTGTGAGGAGATCTACTTGGCTAGGATAGCGTGGAGGATTGGAACTTCCTGCTTGCATGAATTGAGAATTTTGACTTGCTTGGGCAAGTTCTAACCCTCTCACTTTTTCTACTAACGTTGAAATGACTTCATTTGGTGAAGTCACGGTGCTTTGCCTTAGCGGCGTTTGTTGTATACCCTGGTGTTGTATAGGCATGTGATATCCTGCTATGAACTGATCGCTATCTTGCCAAGTTTCTCCGAGAGTATTTCCTATATGCAGTGGCATAGAGGTATTTTCTTGGAAAGAGACCTCGGGTTGCGTTTGTAAACCTCCTACATGTGGGTACATACCCCGAGAATGTTGTTCACTCCTAGGATAACGTATTGACTATTCATCATCTAAGACCAGGTATGGGTCTGATTGTCTACTAATTTGTGGTCTAAGTAGCATCTGAGGAGATGAACCAGATTCTCTGGTAAACGTCATATTATTCGAGCCTGAAGGCTCTGTTTGTTGTTTTCGAGGGGGTTGATCTAACTCCTCAGTTTGAAAAGATGAATTATATCTGATTCTTGGAGTTTGTGTTGACAACTGATTAGTTGAGTAGTTGTCACCCCATACCGAGAGTGAGGGTGATGATTGTCTATTCTGTTGGGCGTAGTATGCCTCAAGACCCAAGAGGGGTCTGCCATATGCATCGAATCATATGCATCGAACGACATATTCTGGGGTATATGAATACCCGCACAGAATAATGGGAGAGAGCGAAAATGGGAAGGAGCGAAAGATGAAAAGTATGAGAAGAAAAGATGAAACTATCTCAGAAAGAGAAGTTTACGTCAGCTTCACTAATTTTGTTTGTTTCACGTCGGGTTCACCAATTTTGTACGCCGGAAAAGTGACAAGCGAGTGTGGGAATCTACAGGTAACTCTTCCGCGTACCCGACCTCCCGAGGTCGTGCCGAGACAGCCGGTGGGGATGGAATATGCATGGGATGTAGACAAACTAGTTAGGCAATCTAATGTCTTCAATACGCACTAGTGGAATTTGTGAATCTAAGGCAAAGAAGGCCCTTCTAACCTGAACTGGTGTGATAGATCGATCGGCAAGGATGACTGCTCGAAGGCTCCAATCAATATCGAGCTCTGGCGTGATTCGATCTATGGGTTGTGGAATACGTGGAAAATGACCTGGGATAGTTTCGTGTATGTCTCCAGATAAGGTCATATGGTGGGTAATGAATACAATCGACTCTATGGACGATTCTCTGGCCTAGTCCAGAATTCTCTAGCTTTGTTAGCCGCTATATCTAGTAAGGATAATTGTTCGACGATGGTGGGTGGAAGTGGGGTAGATCTGAATACTAATATGCGTAGGCCAGTGTCTATATCTGATTGATTTATGGATTCGTTAGGTTGCGGGATTTGTGGATCACAACCGTAGACTCTTGGTTGTTGCGGTCCTGCTATGGTCATGTATGAAATCAAGTCCTAATCCCTAGTATCCAATAATCATATGCTTTCTCAGCTTCTATATTTAGGATTAATAATTGCGCGATCTTCTCAGAGTACCTCACTGCGTGTTTTGCAACCCGGATTCTTAGGCTGGTATCTATATCTAGAAGAGTGTCTCCTGCATCTGGCTATGGGACCAAAGGATCACAACCAAAGGTTTGTTCTCTTTCGAACCCTTCTACAGTCATGTGTATGTTTGCCTAGGGTAATCTGTAGTTCGGTTGATTTGACCAAAACGTGTGTGCTTGGTCGTCTTCTATATTTAATCCCCTCAACTGAGAGCTGATCAGTCAGTAAATCTGTTGTTGTTTGGAAGACTTGGATCCTGAGATTTTGGTCTATGTCAACTATTGTTGCGTGACGAGGTTGGGTTGAGGCACAATTGGCTCAAATACGTATTCCCTGGGCTCCCTGGGTCCCGTGATTGTCATACAAAACAATAATGTAAATCTAACTGCAACAAAGCAAATTTTAACTACGTGGAATAAATCTAAAATATATATAACTTCTATTTTTCTGAGAAACTTTTAAGAATTTAAGAAAAGTAGCTATTTAAACGTATCTAGAATTTGACAACTAAGATAAAACTTAAAACAAACAAAATAACCGAGTGTAGTTATTTGTCTGTGCAATTTGTAGATCTATTCTAAATAATGAAATAACTTGCTTAATCTATTTGCTATTTCGATCCTACCTCAGAAGTGAGGAATGAATCATAGTTTCTTAGAAACTATCAATCCCCACAGCTTCCCTGGCAATATCGAAAGTAAACTTAACTGAAAAGAAGTGATTATCTACTCTATTTGATATATTTCTAACTTTAGAACTTTGAAAGCTAGAACCTGGATTTTGCAGAATAGTGGCGAATCCAATGGTGTGTGTGATCTTGTCCCCTCAGTGTGATCTCCTCGTTCCTTTGTGTTCACGTGAATCCAGAAAAGCGTGTAATGCTAGCATCATCAATGGAAGTAGATTTTGGGACAAAGGCAGCTCAGAATGCAGACTGAATATAATGCGAGTAGGAGAGGGATAGCGCAAGAGTACAGAGCTTGGCTTATGCAATTCCTAGCGGGATTTATCATGGTCATGCAACATAAAGCGTCCAGAACCTGAAACTATCCTGTTTTGAGGAGCAAAACCTGCAACTTTAATGGCTTCCTAAGCTATTTTACTCCAATGGATTGGGTGAAATAACAGTACTGCCTGCACAAGATGGGTATGTGGCTTACCAACAGCTGAACAATGCTAACTAAACATGCAAAGGAATGAAACTATGGCTTCTAAGCAAAATAATAGACTGAACTATGAAAATGAGAGCATGAAAAGTGAATGAGGGGCAGACCATTTGTTTGTGCACAAACCATTTATTTATAGCTTTTCATTCACCCAAAGATCAAAACCAAACTGAACTCTAAAACTATAAACAATGGCCAAACACTATTCCAGGGGACCAAAAACATAAATGCAAGCCCAAGTCGGCAAGGAAAAGTGGTGAAACGTTGATTTTTACGTGAGTCACGTTAAAACGCTTTCTGGAAAACATGTAAAGGACCGCCGCCGCTCCGAGCAGGCAGGGCGGTTACAGATGGACCGCCACCCCGATCGTGGTGGCGGTCAGCAAAAGGCGGTCACGAGACCGCCGCCCATGCAGGGTGGCAGTTTCGTCACTGAAGAGCAAAAGGCCAAGAAAAGAGGGGGGGCTAAGCGAGGCATGCGGGATGTTATAGCACACTCCCACAAACTTGTCTGTATCATCATTGGGGATAACGGAAAGTCAAATTTGTTTAAAACTTTTAAAATATCTCAAGAAAATTTGTAACACATTCAACATCCAACTCAACTTCTCTTCTTTGCATTATCCTTAAGATAACATCCAAGCCAAAGCTACCAATAAAACCATTTGAAATATTTTTGCCAAACTATTGATCAAGCATGTCATAATTGGCATCTTTAGCTTCCTTTTTCACTTTGGGCCTACCACAAGAATATTCATACCTCCATGGGAGCTACGCATTTCTCACTTGTGTATGGCTCAAGTTTTCCTTCCTCTTGAAGTTCAAATTCCCTCTTTTTGAGTGTCCCTTCATGAATTCATCTCGATGAAGACTATCACCAAGCACTACAACTTGATAGACCTGCAAAACTGGAATGAAGTGGATTAGATAGATATATGCGAGGGTTACCCGAAAATGCAGTTCAAGAAGTGATTAGCTTCCTTTCAAGGATGTCAACCCCATTTGTTTAGAAAGGGAGATGTAAGGACTATAACGAGAAGATATCATGCATAAATAGTAGTGCTACTAAATCAAAAAAATGAATGAGGATTGATTTAAAATCAGATTAGATTACAATAACTATAAATTTATTGTTACCTATTGCGGGTCGATAGTGACCCAAACTATACACAAGAAGCTCGACGGTGACTGGGAAGGTAGATCTAAAAAATATGTAGACTTGGAGAGTCTGAATGCCAACTGGAGGATGTTAAGGATCATGTATGCTATGAGTAGTCTGCTGGGGAGAGACCTTGGGGAAAAAACTCCAAGAAATGACTGGAAACAGTAGCGAAAGAAGTTTAGTTGAAAAATTGGGCCCGGGTCGATGGTGATCTCATAGGGTCGGAGGTGGCTATAGAAGAATTAGATAAAGTGAGGATGAATGGGTGAGGAGGACAACATAGAATCAAAAGGATAGAAAAGAAGGTTATTAAAGAATATGTGAGTGTTGCTGAGACTGATTTGAACCTGCAAAAGATTAGATACAAGCAATACAGAGATAATTTGATAAAAATATCAATAAATATATAAAGAGATACCAATAAATATAATGAAATATGATCGTGAGCGATGCAAGGAAACCGAAACAATGTCCGGGATATCTCGTGATTGTTGTAGAAGCATTCAGAGAGAGAGAAATTTCACAAATCATAAGAGAGCTTGGATGTTTTACATGCATCTGATTCTGATTGAAAATTAGAAAGGAAGGATTCGAGTTTATAGGGTCGATGACGACAGTGGGTTGGAGTCACCGCCGATCGCATAAGGAAATTTTCCCAATGAGTAAATTTTTTTAATTATGGCATGATTTTTTTTTTTAAGAGTGGGTCGGATGCTTTAAAGCATATGGGTGGGAAGATGACAAGATGTGGTTAGTTACGGCATAAAAATAGATGGGATAAAAGCTTAGAAAATCCAAGGGGTGAGTTTAGGATAAAAGCATCCTAAATAGTAGGTTGGTTAGGGCAAGATGAAGGGTATTAATTAATTAATAGGGATTAATTAATTAATAGGAATAAAGATTAACATGGATGGAATAATTGGGCATGTAAGATATTAAATGATTAATTAATTAATGTGGCTTAATTAATTAATGGGGATTAGATGGGCATTTAATTAGATGAAGGGGGTGAATAAAATAAATATGCACACACGGGCGATTAAAGGTATAGATACCAAATTTAGGTGTCTACATTTTGCCCCTTTTTGTTGAGTGGTTTGAGATAGCAAGCCATGAGACAAAAATGATGAGAGTTAGATGAGGATTGAAAAAAGGATTGATGATAAGCTCCCCCTCAAATAGGGGATCGATGACGTCAAGGGAAATTGATGATGTGTTTGAAAAAGGTAGATGAAAAAGGGTGGGTGGGTGAAGAAAAGATGGGTAAAATGATTACCAAGGAAAGATGCCCCAGGGAAAAAAGGATCACAATATGAATAAAAAAATGGTGGTGACTCCAATATCACATCGGTAGAGGAAAATTGCGGTCTCAATGGAGATGGGATACAACATTCTATAGACCAGTGAGTGGGTGAAGATCACTGCAGTATGGATGCAAGCCAAGATTACCAATGGATCATAGATAAGTCATCAAAATATGTGCAACTATATACGAAAAGGTATGCAAAATCCTTCATACATGAGGAATCGAGTTAATAGGTATGTGTTTACAAGAGATGAGGATGAAAGGTGTGGTGCCAAATGGGACACTAAAAATGGCCGAGAAGGCCAAATGAAAAATCAAGTGATGAAATAACATGCCCTCGAGGGGAAATTATGGCCACAAAGACAAAAAAGGAAATAAAATATGCCCCAAGTGGGGAAAGGTATGGCCGTGAAGGAAAAAAAGGAAAAAAATATGCCCTAAGTGGGGAAAGGTATGGTCGTGAAGGAAAAAGGAAATAAAATATGCCCCAAGTGGGGAAAGGTATGGCCACAAAGGTGGACTTGATATGATGAATATGGTGCCCCTAAAAGGGCACGAATATGGCCACAAGAGTGGACTTGATATGATGAATGTGGTTCCCCTAAAAAGGGCATGAATATGGCCACAAGAGTGGACTTGATATGATGAATATAATGCCCAAAAGGGGAAGATGATTATGGCCTCAAAGGAGGACTTCATGCGTGGATTAGATAGGATTGTGGATTAAAAAAATTCCCAAAAGAGGAGTGATTATCACCACAAAAGGTGGATTTTTAGAGTACAATAGGATTAAAATGCCCAAAGGAACAATAGATATGGCCATGGGTGTGGACTTAAAGAGTATGTATGCCCAAAGGAAGAAATAGTTTGAATGTTGGATCAAAAATGCCCGGAGGGAAAATAGAGATGGCCACAAATGTGGACTTAATGGTCAACAATAGATGATGCCCTAGGAAAGGATGCAAGGTAAGGGGAAATTTCCCAAAATAAACTATTAAGGGAGTCAATGATGACTAGAGAAAATCGGACAGTGGCCCAAGGGGGTCGATGATGACCTAAATTTGGTGGCTATATAAGCCCAAGGGTTGGCCGACAATGTTCATTTTCATGCACGAAGTTGACAAGAAAGAGAAAAGTGATTAAAAAGAGAACCGATAGATGGAAGTTGTTGGAAAAGAATGTTATGTTTGTGGAGCCTATTTTCATGTTAGAGTGTGGTACACCTTCTATGTGTTACACTTGGGTATTTTTATGGGTAATGGGTAACCGTTATGGGCTGTTTTTGGGCCCATGGTTTTTCGGTACCCATTGTTTTGATACCCACAGTTTTGTATCAAACTACTTAAGCAATTGTCTATTTATATGGTCTTATGCATATGATAGATAGATAAGCAAATGTATTGTAGATGTGCTTTGAATTTGAGTGTGAATTTTGTAGAGTTTGTTGAGCATAGCTCTAAATGGATATGGGTATTGTATTGAGAGAGTGGAGGCTTGTAATAAAATCTGAGCAAGTGATTCTTGGTGGATGTAGCCCAAATTGGGTGAACCATGTTAAATCTTGTCTCTTTGTGTTGTGTTATTTATTCTGCACTTTTATTTGAGATCTGTAATATTTTCTACATATTAGTTTCTACTGTTGCGATTCTATAAGGGATTATTCCGCATATTTTATCTCTTATTTCCTAACAATTGGTATCAAAGCCTGGTTTGGTTTGCTGAAGTGTTGAATCGTAGGGAAAGTTTTTAGCTTGAGTGGGAGCTATGGCAGATGATGGAAGATCTAGGGTTGATAAATTCAACGGGAAAATTTTAGTCTTTGGAAGATGCAGATGGAAGATTACCTTTATCAAAAGGATCTTTATACTCCGTTGTCTGAGAAGGTGAACAAACCCTCGAGTATGACAGATGTGGAATGGGATTTGTTGGATCGAAAGGCACTTGGAATGATCTGGTTGTGTCTTGCATCTTGAGATTATTTAATGTTTCAAAGGAAAAGACTACAAAAGATCTAATGGATGCATTAGGAAGTTGTATGAAAAACCCTCTTGCCTCTAACAAGATATTTTTAATGAAAAAATTGTTTAATATGAAGATGTCTAAGAATGGTTCAATAGCAGATCATTTAAATGATTTCAATATGGTTGTGAATATGCTAGCTTGTTACAATATAATTTGATGAAGAAGTTAGGGCTTTATTAATTATGTGCTCTTTACCGAAAGTTGGAATAGCACAGTAATGGCAAGAAGCAACTCGGTTCCGGCTAACTCAAAGTTGAAGTTTGAGGATGTTGTAGGGGTGATTCTAAGTGAGGAAATGTAAAGAAAAAGCTCTGGTGAATCTTCTACTTCAGGGAATGCTTTAACAGTGGAAACTAGAGGGAGACAAAAGAATAGAGGAAGCTGTGGAAAATCAAAGGATCGGGAAAGGTCAAAATCCAAAAGCAAGATAGTATGTTGGCATTGTGGAAAGTCTAGGCATGCAAAGAAGGATTGTTGGGAGCTTTGAGATAAGAAGAAACAATAGGAAGAAAACAAGGAGGCAAATGTGGCATCGGGTAATGTATGCCAGGATGTTTTGATTCTTTCTTTGTATAATATTAATGAATCTTGGGTTTTAGATTCAGGGGCTTCTTTTCATGCTACTCTACATAGGCATTATTTTGTTGATTATGTTCAAGGGATTTTGGGTATTTTTTCTTGGTGATGATGAGCCTTGCACAAAGATAGTTGGAAAAGGTTCTATTCAGTTAAGATGTAGAATGGGAATACATGGCTATTGAAGGATGTCAGACATGTGCCTACATTAAGGAGAAATTTGATATCGGCGGGGCAATTGGGAAGTGATGGTTGTACTGTGATATTTATAGCTGACTCTTGGAAGGTCACCAAGGGTGCTCTTGTGGTGGTAAGAGGTAAGAAGGTTGGAACCTTGTATTTAACCACTGATAGTACTAATGATTGTAATCTTGTGGCTTCAAATGTAGATACAACATTATGGCACTATAGGCTTGGTCATATGAGCCATAAGGGCATGGACATCATAAAGAAGAATTTTCCTGGATATACAGAAACATGTTTGGATTTCTATGAGAACTGCATATATGGGAAATAGAAGTGAGTAAGGTTTCTCAAGGTTGGACCTATGAAGAAAGAGAGTAAGTTAGAGCTGGTACATTTTGATGTGTGGGGTTGGCTCAAGTATCATCTCTTAGGGGTTCAAGTTATTATATTACTTTTATTGATGATGCAACAAGGAAAGTTTGGGTTTATTGTATTAGAAACAAATTTGATGTATTTGATACTTTTGTTAAATGGAAAGCCTTGGTAGAGAATGAAACAGCCTTAAATTAAAATGTCTCAGGTCAGATAATGGAGGGGAGTATTACAGCAATGAATTTGATGATTATTGTTCTAAGAATGGAATCCACAGGAAAAAGACGGTTCAGAACCCCACAAAAGCATAATGGGCTGTCATAAAGGATGAAAGAATAATAATGGAACATGCTAGAAGCATGAGGATACATGCAGGACTGCCTCTTTATTTTTGGGTAGAAGCGGTGAGCACAGCTGTGCACTTGATAAACAGAGGACCCTCAAGTGCCTTAGATAGAGGCATATCCGAGGAGGCTTGGTACGTACGGTAAGAAAGTCAATTACTCATTTCTTAGAGTCTTTAGATGTGAGGTGTTTGTTCATATTGACAAGGATCATAGGACCAAGCTAGAGACTAAATCAGAAAAATGCACTTTTATTGGTTATGGTGGTGATGACTTTAGATTTAAATGTTGGAGTATTAAAGACAATAAAATCATTCGGTCTAGGGATGTGGTCTTTAATGAGAAAGTCATGTATAAGCAATGATTGTAGGGAAAAGCAGGGAAGAATCCAAGAAAGAATATGCAGTGGTAGAGGATCTTCCAGATGGGAAAGTGACCCATGAATCAGTTCAGGAACCTACTCAACAAGAACCCCAAACTCCTATAGTGAGGAGGTCTTCTAGGGTAAGAAAAGAACCTGAACGTTTTTCTCCTTCTCTTTATTATTTATTACTCACTAATAGTGGAGAGCCAGAGAGCTTTGATGAAGCAATACAGGTAGATGCCAATAAGAAGTGGGAGAAATCTATGGATGAGGAGCATAAGTCTCTCATGGAGAACCAGACTTGGGATTTGGTGAAGCTACCGGAAGGCAAAAGAGCATTGCAGAACAAGTGGGTGTACAGAGTTAAAGATGAAGGAGGAAAGAAAAGATATAAGGCCCGGTATGTGGTCAAGGGGTTTGCACAGAAACAAGGTATAGATTTTGATGAGATTTTTCTCCTGTAGTAAAAATGACTTCTATTAGAATTGTTCTTGGAATAGTGGCAGCAGAAGACTTGCACTTAGAACAATTAGATGTAAAGACTGCATTTCTCCATGGTGATTTGGAGGATGAGCTATATATGCAACAGACAAAAGGATATGAAGTAAAAGGTAAAGAGGAGATGGTGTGCAAACTGAAGAAGAGCTTGTATGGCTTGAAACAAGCTCCACGTCAATGGTATAAGAAGTTTGATAGCTTCATGATGGAGCAAGGTTATATTAGATGTCATTCTAACCATTGCATGTATACAAAGAAATTTGAGGATGGAAGTTATATTATCTTGTGTTTGTATGTTGATGACATGTTGGTTGTAGGTAAAAACATGCAGGAAATAAAAGTACTCAAGAAATAGCTAAGTGAATCCTTTGATATGAAGGATTTGGGGGCAACCAGACAAATCCTTGGTATGAGGATAACTTGGGATAGGAAGGAAGGAAAAAAGCTGATTTTATCTCAGGAAGAGTACATTAAGAAGGTATTGGATAGGTTTAACATGCAGGATGCTAAACCAGTTGGGACTCCTTTCTCAGGCCATTTAAAGTTATCAAAGGAGTAGTGTCCCAAGACAGAGTAGGAAAGAAACCAGATGTCCAAGGTACCTTACTCATCAGCCGGTTGGCATTTTGATGTATGTTATGGTGTGCACTATCCCTGATATTTCCCATGTAGTGGGAGTTGTGAGTAGATTTATGAGTGATCCAAGTAAAGAGCATTGACAAGCATTAAAGTGGATCCTTCGGTATTTGAGAGGGACCATGGGGATAGTTTTGTGCTACAGTGGATCAGACACCACTTTACGTGGTTATGTAGATTCATACATGGTTGGAGATGTTGACAGCAGGAGGATCATGATAGGTTATATTTACACTGTAGGTGGGACAGCAGTGAGTTGGATTTCATGACTACAAAAGTTGGTGGCTTTATCAACCATGGAGGATGAGTATGTTGCTGCCACAGAGGAAAGCAAAGAGATGATTTGGTTACAACAATTACTTGAGGAGTTGGGGCATAAGCAGAAGGAATGTAAGCTACATAGTGATAGTCATAGTGCTATACACCTAGCTAAGAACTCTGCTTTCCACTCCTAGGACGAAGCATATACAATTGAGATATCACTTCATCAGGAAAGCTTTGGAAGAAGATAAGTTGAAGTTGGAGAAGATTCATACCAGTCAGAATCCTGCAGACATGATGACCAAGGTGGTCACAAGGGATAAACTAAAGCTATGTTTAGCTTTGGTTGGCCTTCGCGGATGATAGTGAAGGGTTGAGAAGCTTGCTTAGTGGAAATCAGTCTCCAAGTGGGAGATTGTTATGTTTGTGGAGCATGTTTTCATGTTAGAGTGTGGTACACCTTCTATGTGTTACACTTAGGTATTTTTACAGCGGTCCCACTCACCAGTGAGCGGGTCAAGGGGGTTCGGGGGTGAAGCCCCGAAGAAAATTTTCATGGGTGGTTTATTAACCCATGGGTAATGGGTAACCGTTATGGGCTGTTTTTGGGCCCATGGTTTTTCGGTACCCATTGTTTTGATACCCACGGTTTTGTATCAAATTGCTTAAGCAATTGTCTATTTATATGGTCTTATGCATATGATAGATAGACAAGCAAATGTATTGCAGATGTGCTTTGAATTCAAGTGTGAATTCTATAGAGTTTGTTGAGCATAGCTCCAAATAGATCTAGGTATTGTATTGAGAGAGTGGAGGCTTGTAATAAAATTTGAGCAAGTGATTCTTGGTGGACGTAGCCCAAATTGGGTGAACCACGTTAAATCTTGTCTCTTTGTGTTGTGTTATTTATTTTTCTTTTTTATTTGAGATCTCGTAATATTTTCTACATATTAGTTTTCTTCATTGCGATTCTGTAAGGGATTATTTTGCATATTTTATCTCTAATTTCCTAACAAAGAAGCGCTAGAGGGTGCGAAGGATGGGAAATAACAAAAACCCACACTTGTTTTTAATTGAATTTATAGTTTTCTTTATTTTTGTTGTATTTTTGTAAAAAATAGGATGATGTCAAGGGAGGTTGGCGGCGACCGAGGTGGGTCAATGTTGGTTGGACCCTCGTGTGTGTTAATTGACCCCAAAATACGTTGACCTAACTAGGGTCGGCATCGACCGAGGTTGGATTGGATAGATTAGGGTTTAGATTGAAATTTGGATGAAATTTAATGGATTAGGATCAATTTTTGGATTTTGATGAATTTTAATGGATCATGATCATATTTTATATGGTCGATATGATGTATGTATGTTTTGTCTATGATCACGGGCCAAAGACACTGGTATTTGAGGGATATAGTGCCTATTATGTATGAGAAGATCGGAGAAGATATTACAAACGTCAAGTTGGATCACTTGGTAGCAGTGGGGTTGGGTGGATTCAGGTACTATTAGAGGATCCCATGGGATGTGGGGCTCATGATTGCTTTGGTGGAGAGATGGGATCGGCAGACAGGGACATTTTGGTTTAGGACAGGGGAGATGATAGTCACCCTGGAGGATGTGTATCGATTCGATATTACCAATATAGGGGGAGTAGGTAGTTCCCATTACCAATGAGGAGAGATTAGCAATATTGACATGGCTATTTGGAGCTGATGCGCCCCACATCATATTTTCTTGAGGGATTTTTCATATGATTTGAGATATTAGGTTGGGTAGTCTTGCACCGCTATTTGATTTGCATTGTGATGATGGTCATGTTGCATCATGCTTTTCCAAACTCGGTGGGGCTTGATTTCTATGGGCATTAGCCGATGTGATGGTAGATATTATAGACTCATTGGATAGTTTTTCATTTGGGACTACTCTATTAGCTCAGGTTTACCATGAGCTTTCCATGTATAGAGCTAGTAGGAGGTCGGATTAGATGTGATTTTTTATTTCATTGTTAGGTGTATGATCATATAGCAATGATTCGGCCTCTAGAGATTCCATGGATCATGGAAGACCAAATTTAGTTAGAGGTGGGATTTGATATGGAGGTTTGATCAAGCCTTCAACGATATGAGTGAGAGGAGGGTGGATTGGTATGTAGATCGGCTTACATAGTTGGATGTGGATCAGATTAGGTGGTGACCGTATCGAGACTTCCCAACATGGCCGAGTCTAGACATAGAGTTGGCAGGGATGAGGAGGACTAGGTGGATGTAGAGGAGATGACCGGAGATGATCAAGGCCATTCAGTTTGATCAAGTGTGAAAACAGTGTGGGGTCATCTAGACCATACCAGATGGTGTAATTTTGTATCCAGGGGAGGATATAGACAAAGATTTATCGAGTCCCATCATGGTTGACTGGTGGAGGAAGAGGTGGTGCCATGGGATGGGATTACTACATTGGATTCATGGCTAATTTTTGTGATTAGATGGTTGTTATCTTGGTAGTTTTGGTTATTATAGAGAGATGAGATGAGGAGGGGGAGGAGGAGATGGAGGATATAGAGATTGATGTAGAGGTATCTCTTAGAGGAGGTGGAGATGGTGGAGTAGGGGAGTCTGCAGAGGTGGCACACTTGCGTGTTAAGTTAGGTCAAATGAAAGTGGAGAGAGACATAGCTCTGCAGTAGTGGGATGTGGTCACTTAGGAGAGGGACCGGGTTATTCAAGAGAGATACCATTATAGGAGACAGAGGGAGGCCTACAAGGACCCGTTTTAGTGATCTATTCACTATTTTGGGGATGGATTCGGTGAGTGGTGCCCAGAAGCTCCATAGGGATCGGAGCAGGTAGCACCTCCTGGCATGATTTCTATGGATAGATACGTAATGTAGCCACAAAGGCTTGATATTACGAGGGGATATTGTTCAAGAATATGTTGAAGACACTACGCTACTAGGATATCCTACATAGGACAATGGAAATTTAGCATGGATGTCTAGGAGCATGGCAAGTGTGGCACATGACCACATCCAAGTAGAGGGAGGATAAGAGGGTGGCAAAGATGTGCAAGGATCAGGTGTTGTGCCTACCCCAGGAGATGAGGACTTAAGAGCCTTGGATATTCACTTCACATATTTTGATAGCATTTCTTCTTTGAGGGATCCCCTATAAGGCCATGATGTATTGATACACATTTTGATTTATATATGATATATAGTTTTTTCATGGATTGTCATGTTTTCATTATGTTATGTGATGGAATTTAATTTGATGTGATGATTATTTTATATTATATGTCATGATGATGGATTTTAGATTAGATGTGATGGTGATTTTAAATTATATGTTTGATGATGATGATGAAATAAATGTATGATTAGATGGTTTTTATGTACACTTGTATGAATAGAATGATGATATAAATGTGTGATGTGTTAATGAGGATTATGACCATATGTTTTGTGTTTGAATTTGAAAATGATGATTAGGATGTATATGGATAAGATGTGATGAAAATAGATTGAGAATGGATGTGGCTAATGATGGATACAAGTAAGAGTAAATGTGTTGTATGATAAGTATATAAGTGATTAAGATAAAGAAACATGTGTTGAAATGTAGATGTGTTAGGATTAGGATAAAATGCCTCACAACGGTGGTGACCCATAGGAAAAAAAACTACTTTATAGTAGAAATGTAGAAGGAAAAGGTGCATCCAACTACATTAAAGGTAAACAAAAGGGTATCCAGAAATGCAAGGCATACGACCAAAACAAATGTTAGTAGATAACCAACGATAGTTAGTCATTTCAAATATCATAAGGAAACAATGGATGAGATGATCTCATAAACCTATTTTTGACATGACAAAAGGGGTTTTAGATGTACTTGTATAAAGGAAGAGGGTTCTCCAATAGTGGTGTTCCCTAAAACTATCCCCCAGCTCTAGGAAGGGGAAAGAGAAAAGTGATCAATGTGGGAAGTATGCCTGAAAAAAGTTCATCAATGCGGGAAGATTTCTTAGGATGCTAATAAAATGGAAGCCCACCAAATGCAAAAAAAAAAATAAAACATTAAATTAAATTAAAAACCAATGTGGGTTTTGTTACTCACCATCCTTTGCACCCTCTGGTGATTCTTCGTAGCTCCAGTGGCTTCCATCTCATAGTTCTCTATTTAATCACTATGTTCTTTCTCATTAATTTGCACGTGAAAATGAGCATTGTCGGCCGACCACCGGGCTTATGTAGCCATCGAATTTAGGTCACCGTCGACCCCTTGGGTCATCATCAATTAGCTCTAGTCACTTTATCAACTCCCTTAACAGTTTATTTTGTGATTTTTCCCCTTACCTTGCATCATTTCCTAGGGCATCATCTATTGTTGACCATTAAGTCCACATTTTTGGCCATCTCTATTTTCCCTCCGAGCATTTTTTATCCAACATTCAAACTATTTCTTCCTTCAAGCATACATACTCTCTAATTCCACACTGTGGCCATATCTATTGTTCCTTTGGGCATTTTAATCCTATTGTACTCTCAAAATCCACCTTTTGTGGTGATAATCACTCCTCTTTTGGAAATTGTTTTCAAATCCAAAATCCTATCTAATCCGTGCATGAATTCCTCCTTTGAGGACATAATCATCTTCCCCTTTTGGGCATTACTTTCATCATATCAAGTTCACTCTTGTGGCCATATTTTTCCCTTTTTAGGGCACCATATTCATCAAATAAAGTCCAACTTTGTGATCATACCTTTCCACACTTGGGGCATATTTGGTCTCTTTTTTTCATTCATGGCCATACCTTTCCCCACTTGGGGCATATTTTATTTCCTTTTTTTCCTTCATGGACATACTTTCCCCTTAAGGGCATGTTATTTCATCACACACTTTTTCATTTTGCATTCTTGGCCATTTTTGTGTCGTATTGGGCACCATATCATTCATTCTTGTCCCTTGTGGATGCATACCTTTTCACTTGATTTCTCGTGTACAAAGAATTTTCCATACCTTTCTCATATAGTTGTGCATACTTTGATGAATTTCCCATGACCTGTTGGTCATCCTGGCTTGCATCCATATTGTAGTGATCTTCACCCACTCACTAGTCTCTGTAGAACATTATATCCCATCTCCGTTGAGACTGTAATTTTCATCTACCGATGTTATATTGGAGTCACCACTATAGTTTTTCTCGATATTACGATCCTCTTTTCTTGGGAATCTTGCCTTGGTAATAACTTTACCTTTTCTTACCCACCTCCCTTCATCATCTACCTTTTCAAATGCGTCATCGATTTCCTTTACATCATCAATCCCCTATTTGAGGGGGAGTTCATCATCTACCTTTCTTCAATCCTCATCCAACTCTTATCATTTTTGTCTCATGGATTGCTAGTGCAAACAACTCAACAAAAAGGGGAAAAATGTATACACCTAAATTTGATATTTATCCCTTTAATCACTGTGTGCGCATATTTATTTTACTCACCTCCATCTAATTAAATGCACATCGAATCACCATTAATTAATTAATCCACATTAATTAATTAATCATTTAATATATTACATGCCCAATTATTCCATCCATGATAGTATTTATTCAAGTTAATTAATTAATCCCTATTAATTAATTAATACCCTTCATCTTTCCCTAACCAACCTATTATTTAGGATGCTTTTATCCTAAATTCATCCCTTTTCTTTTCTAAGATTTTATCCCATCTATTTTTATGCCCTAACTACCTTAAATTCATCCCCAAGCAATCCAATCCCACCTATATGCTTTAAAGCATTCAACCAATCCTTAAAAACACAAAATCATGCCAAAATTAGAAAATATTTCCCATTGGGGAAACTTTCCCGTAATCGAAGCAACCCAACCTAGTCACTATCAATTGACCCTATAAAATTGAATCCTTCCTTTCTAATTTTCAATCAGAATCAGATGCATGCAAAAACATCTGAGCTCTCTTGTGATCTGTGAACTTTCTCTCTCACCTAAACGCTTTTGCAACAATCACAGATATCCTGGACATCATTTCAGTGTTCTTGCATCACTCATGATCATCTTTCATGAGACTTATCGGTATCTCTGTGTATCTTTATTGATCTTTTTATCGAATTATCTTTGTATTTCTCATATCTAATCTTTTGTAGGTTTAGATCAATCTCAAAGAACACTTACAACTTCTCCAACAACCTTATTTTTAGTATTTTTCTTGCAGGTTGTCCTTCTCATCTATTCATCCTTGAATTTATTTAATTATGCTACGATCGTTGCCGACCTGTCATATTTTCATCAACCCAGCCCAATTTTTCAAATAGACTTCTTTTTTGTTGTTGTTTCTAGCAGCTTTCTATAGTTTTATGTTGCTTATCTCTCCCCGTAAACTACTCATAGTAAACACAAATCCTAATATCATCTAGTTGGCATTCAAACTCTCTGAGTCTCAGATATTTATCCAACGGTCCAGATATTTCTTCCCGATTCACCGTAGACCTTCGTGCAGTCTGGGTTGTCGACCGACTCACAGTGCATAGTCCTGGGTCACCGTTGACCCAAACTAGGTAACAACAAATTTACATGTTATTGCGATAAAATTTGCTTTTAAATCAATCTGAGTCATTTTTCAGCTTTTGTAACATTATTTTTTCTACATGATATCTTCTGTTACAGTCCTTACATCTCTCTTTCTAAACAAATGGGGGTTGACATCCATGAAAGGAAGCTAATCACTTCTTGGAACCACATTTTCAGGAAACCCCACATATATCTATCTAATCCATCTTCATTCCAGAGTTTTACAGGTCTATCAAGTTGTAATAATAATCACCCCTTTTGCACCCGTATTCATCACATCATACATCGAGGTAACATAAACCCTCCATCATTTCTTAGTTGCTAGTTGCTTTTATCACTAGTTCATTCACTTGATTGGTGAGGAAGTTTCTTGTCCAACACTACAATTTCTAGTATCATAGCTTCATCCCCTCCTCTACCTCCTTATGAGTGTTCCATTTTCATGACAAAACCCCTCCTCCATCACCTCTATCTAAAACACTCCCCCTTATGGCTTCTCTTAGTAGCAATATATGTGTCTATACCTAGGAAACTTTGAATCCATCAATACGGATGAGGGAGCTCTTTGTTGTGTAATATAAACCGATAGCACCCTACAAACTTTAACATCTCACCGCTACTACATTACCTATGTCCCCGATATTATTTCCTATCCTACGGGTTCTCCATGTGCTCGCCTTACCACTATATTCAAATGTCATCTATGTCGAGCTATCATGGTTTCCTCAACTATCTTTGCCTAGCCCACATTTAGGCATAGATTGTAGCACTAGTCTAAGCCGTTGATACAAACTCCGGTAGTCACCTGTGGTGTCTAGATTTATCACATCGCAGCTCATATCCCATATTTTTGGGGTCATATTAGTGTTGTCTTCCGTTTCTATGGCCACATCTATAGTCTAACCCAATCTCAAATCTTGTGAATCACGTGTGCAAAAAAATTTGTGATGTGGGAACTCCTGTATCAACCCAAAATATTGTTGCACTCAACTGGACTAAATTGCTATATAAAAAAATCATGGCAGCCCACTAGATAGCACTTTGTAAAGGCATAGGTCATCTCACCATAATTCTAGGGCCAAAATAACATCGCTAGATAGGGTCTCCATGTAATATTTGACATAACTATCTCATCAATAGCTTGCATGTATGCTCTACCTATCCATATCCATCCAAAAGATCTAGTGTCATTGGCCTTTAACCGAGTAAAGGGACCCATCGTTAACCCACTACAATATGCTTTCAAGCCCATACTTGTAATTATTTAGTGTGGCCTATACTTTAGACATCGTGGTGTACTACTAAGTGAATATATTTGTATAACTAGCCCAAATGTGGTAACCCCATGCAAAAATTGTCTCATACTCCACCATGTTAGCCACCAATCCTATATACCCAACCTAGAAATATCTATACTCTTATCAAGTAATAGAAGGCCATTGATAATAAACATCAAAACCAAAGGAAAATCCTCAATCATACCTTTATCATATATCTTTGTTAGCACAATATTGGTATGCTGCCATCTAGGTAAGTCAAACCATCTTGCATTTTACACCATCTTAGTCCATGGTTTTGGTATCAAAATAAAGTGGCACCCCGTGATAAGAACTAATAGAATGCAATGCACATCCTCCAATGTCATAGTCATCTCCCTATCGGGAGTTGGAATGTGTTGGTCTCGAATGCCACCTCTTGATTATAGAACTCAATAGTGTTTTATTTGTGTGGATCAGGCATCAAGGCCACGTAGAATAAACACAAGGAATCCATAAGAGATCAATCATGCAAATATAAGTAATCTAAAACATACAAGGCACAAAAAGTGCTCACAAAACTAAATGATGCCCAAACACTCTCGCAATCACAAAAATAACACAAAAACATGTCATACTAAACCATTTTGATATAAACCACTTCAAAGATTCACAAAACTTGACAAAGTGCACTTTTTGGCAAGGCCACAATGTACAACCTAAAGGCCATTAAAACATAGAAATTTTTCTACATCTTGGCTCAAGGCTACTAAAAATGGAAAGGTCATTACACATAGGCTCAAGGAAGATAAATCTAGACAAGGTCACACAACATTTGCCTATACCATGGACATCTATTAGAATCACTCAACATGGTGAGGATGCTACATGTCATAGCAATGTTGTTGGACATAAAACTGCTACTAGTTATAGAGAGGTCGCCACATCTAGAGAGGTCGCTAAAGCACATAGTAATACCACTAAAACCTTATCAAGACCACTAAAATGCTCACAAGACCACTTCACATGCTCGTGAAGTTGTTGAAATTGACCCACGTCAATTTGGTGGCCTCGCATGCATTGCATTTTCACCTATTAAATGCACTCAAATTCAAAAACATAAGAAATAAAAAATGTAAAAAGAACATCACCTACCTACTCCTCATGGGTGTGTGTGTCGGTAATCCCGAACTCACTCAACGCGATGCAGAAACACTGGGGTAGTCATGGCTACTCATCATGATTGTCTAGAACTTTATTCTACTAATTAAGAGGGTGAAAATGACTTTTCTTACCCCTTCTACCCCATATATAACCATCACCATGATAGTTTCAACCACCACAATGGCATACTAGCCACCATAATGAGCTTTTATTCCACCATGATTGTTTTTCTGTTCTTTTGACCGTCAATCGCCCTTTTCTATCTTCCCATTGACACTCGAGGGGGCATCATCCATCTTACTAATTTTTCTTCTACCCACACAAAATAAAACTATTTAATATCTTTGAAATGGCATCACTCATGCTACACCACATCAAAGAGGGGAAATGTAGACACTGTAGACATAAAATCATACACTTTGGTTAATTATCTAGTCTCGATCGTATACTACTATACATATGGTTCTTAACTATAAAAAGTAATAATTAACCCATGTCCTTGGCCATCTTTCTTTGTCTTATGCTTCTACTTTCAGTCTTGCACTCTTACTTGCTCATTCTATCTTTTCACCTTTCGGCATTTGTCATTACGGACACCGGCGCCCACCGGGATGCCAAGTGTCAAGCGCCCCGTCTCCTATGGGCTCCCTTTTCCTCTTTGTACTCTGGTCACACCTTTTAGATCCTTTATAGTCATTTGAGCATCTTATCTTTTTGGTAGTTGTTCTTTTCAAGGTTAATTAAAAATTCAAGCAAGAGAATCATATAAATATAAAGTTATGTGATCATAATAAGGGACCAAGCACTAAGCACTACTTATCACCACCTAAGGTTGCATCCATCAAGGAATCTATAGCTCCAGTTGCATCCATCTAGCTCCATCACAAGGGATAAAGGTTGGTTCATCTGCATCATCACAATTCATAGGAAGGGAGTTTATTGTTTCCATGCACACATTATTTACATTCTACATATAGTTATTTGATCGATATTCCTAGTGTGATGCGCATAAGATAAACCTAAGGAAAAATTCCACACATACACACACAAAACTACATTGGGTTTAAGATGTAGTGCACTACTCAATAAGAAGTCCATCATTGTGGTAGATGAGGACACTCGACCCCTCATTTTCATCATCTTTCTTTTTTTATAATTTGATGTCTACTTGACCTCTTGTGACACCTCAAAGGAGGTTTGACACCTCAAAGGAGGTTTTCCGAGCATCTACATACATCATGGCACCCATAAATTAGACCAGAGCACCGTGGACACACCCATCCTTCTCCAGGCGCCCCCATCCTTCTCGTAGGCACCCCAATCTTGCCAAATCAATCATATATGTATTTTTCCAGGATCCTGTGTGTGACATTCGGTGCTTCGTATTCCTCCGGTCTCTAGCTTTGTGTCCTTTCCAAAACCCCGTGAATTAGCTAAGGCTCTTCTAACCCTATTTGTAATTAGGGTTTCATTATTTATTACTTAGTTACTTGGGTATTATTTTAGTACTTCATTGATTCATTTATTTTTATGCAAACTTACATTAGATTAGGATAAAATTATTTACACATTAGCATAATCATTTTGCTGAGCCTAAAATTGATCTTCATGCTCTTAGGATCCTCATTATTTTCTTATCATTCTTGAACTTTTTCATCATGAGTGTCTTAATTAATGAATTTTTTCTTGTCAATCCTGATTTAAGACATAGAGTCAAACATCTCCTCACTACTACTTTCATTCCTACTCGGCATGCATCAGACTTGTCTATCAATCATTTATTCATGCATTCTCTCAACATATTGTATCCCCATCTAATCCTCCATCGATCTTAAATTTTTTATAATGATTCACCCTTGCATATTGTAGACACAAAATCATGCACTTTAGACATTATTTAGTCCCAGTCTCATACTACTATTCATATGATTTTTGAGTGAAGAAAGTACTAATTAACCCCCATCTTTTGGCCATTTTACTTTTTTCTATCATCATTATCAACCTTCACCACATACATGCCCAATCTATTTTTAGCATTTTCCGTCATTCTAGCCTTGATTGGGGCACTGGGCTAGTCTTGGCATGCCCATTGGTTCCCTGGTCCTAGTCAAGGCTCTTGATCCTTTTACACTTTCCCGCCACTTTTTGGGCACTTTCTAGTCATTTGAGCTTCTTATCTTTCTTGTGGTTGGCCTTTTCGGCGTTAATTATGAAATTAGAACAAGAAAACCATATAAATATAAATTTATGTGACCATAATGAGGGACCAAACACTAGGCACTACTATCATCATCTAAGGTTGCATCCATCTAGACCTCATTTTCATCTACCTAGCTCCATCACAAAGGAGAAAGGTTGGTTCATCTCGCATCACACCGCATAGGAGGGAAGTATTCTATTCCATCCACCATTCTATTACATTTTCTACACATAGTTCTTGCTCACTACTTTCACAAAGTGTGAATGGCACAAGAGAAACCTAGGGCATGATCACACACACACACACACACACACACACACACACACACACACACACACACACACAAAACTACATCGAGTTTGAGATGCAGTGCAATGCTAAGTTATTCTTTCTTCATTATATATCATTCACAAAATTTGGCACAAAGGAGAAAATTATATGCAACACACATCGAACGATTTAGATCATCATCCGACCCTCCAAAAGAGTTTTTTGGACCTCCTACACAAACCATGGCACCCAAAACTTAGAGTAGAGCACCCAAAGGTGCCCTAATCCTCTCCCAGTGCCCTAGTCTAGCCAAACAGCTCAAATATTTCCTTTGTAGGCCCTTTTCATGGTCATTCCTACTTCCAAAATATTTGGTTTATTTTACGACATAATCCAGATCAGCCTACAAACTAGCTAAGCTCCTTCCAACCCTACTTGTCAATTAGGGTTTCACATTTTCATTAGTTTAGTTTCTTGGGTCATTTTCTATATTTATTCATTGCATTTATTTACTGTCATTTACTTTTGTTCCTATTTAGATTAACTACTTCAAATACCACATTTTAGTTAATCATTTTAGTGAACCCAAACTCTTTCATGCTTATGATCCTTGTTTTTCCTCTATCATGGCTCCCATGGTTCCTTAAGTTTCTTTATCTATTTTACTTAAGAGATATCCCTATTGTTAATATGCTCTTCAAAAATCCCTAGACACCACCTATTTTCCTCAAAACACATTGCCACATGAGATAAGTCCTATATTCGATCATTTATCCGAAGACCTTAGTCCTAGTGCTACTCCATCTAATCAACCCCTATTTGACCCAATTCAAGATCCACATGTTTTATTTCAAGACAAATTTTAGGCTATGAAATCAATTATTACATCTCTCAAATCTAAAATCCAATAGCTTAAGGATTCTTCTCATGCTCCTCATTTTTCTCCTTCTCCATCTCCTCTTCAATCTATGTCTAATACATGTCATATAATTAAACCTCAAGTCATGTTGTTTTCAGAACCTCTCATATTTGATTGCAATACTAAGCCACATGACCTTCTTAATGAGCTCCTTAGGCATCAATTGATAACTTTACCACCTACTCATTACTATCTTCCTTATCATCTTACTACAAAGTATCAAGATCATCTATATTGCAACTATCATCGAATCAATGCACATAAAGATAATGATTGTTATATTATACAATGTAGATTCAAACATATTGAGTGTTAGGGATTTATCTCATTCGCTGCACAACATTTTATTACATGCCCATCTACAAATTTTACATCCACCTAGGCTCCTAAATTAGTTTTATATGTGCCCTCTTAGGTTATTCAAGAGTCGCCTAAGCAACCACCTATGGCATCACCAAGTCAACATAAGCAATAACCTCTCCACACTAGTTCACCACCTCCTCCTACTCAATCATCTACAACATTACCAAATCAAAACAAGCTATCACTTCTCAAGGTTTTCTCTAAATCACATCCTCCTACTAAGTTGTCTATTGTAGTACCAAGTCAAACTAAGCAACCTCCTCTTAAGGACGAGCTCCCTCCCCTCCATTAAAGGTATCTACCACATCACCAAGTCATACGAAGCAATCACCTCCTATGGTTAAACTTGTAATTCCAACATCTTCTATAGACCCTACATATGTTGACGATTGGGACCCAGATGATGCTTACTATGATGATGAACCATTTGATGGTCACACTCCTTTATCACGTCCCATCACTTTTGTTAAATCAACTACTCCTTACATTGATCCACTTAGTGTCTCTTGAATATATTTCCATCATGTACACGCTTGGGGAATACAATCTAACACATCCCCTCACCATATTAGAATTAATGCATCTATCATCTTTACATTATCATACATCAATTTCATAGCATGGACATACCCATCCCACATTCTAGCGTCATCATCATCACCGATGACACACTCTTGTGCTTTGGTTCACACTTGACTGTTGAGGGCATACTACACATGAACCCCACACACTACACATTAGGCACCACACATCACATCTCGTGTCATACATTCTACATTTATTCTATATCATTTCAATCTTTACATATATTTACATCACACATCATACTTGTCTTCATCATACATATACAACACTTTCATGGTCTATGACTCTAGCATTTTACATACTACATCACGTGCATCTTACACTCGTTAGTCTACATCGTACATTACATCTTATACATCATACATTGCATCTCACATTACATATTATACATCATACATTACACATTATACTCATCACATGGTCATCTATTATCATCACACATAGTACATTGTCTTCTACGTGTTGCACTCACTACCCTATGACGCACTTTAGTTCCTCGTTTCATACTCGACTACCGATGGTTTACAAATCAAATGTACATTATCATACTTACACCTTCTATCATGCAACATTACTAGATTAGTGACATAGGTTGTAGGCTAAATGGTCACCTACTCTATTATCTTATAGTGGTATATGCTTTAGGCTATATCACCACTCCCTTTTATTCATCTGGTAGTGATATACACTTTAGGATACATCATAAATGCTACATTCATATTGTTGTGATATACACTTCAACTATAAGTTTCAAGCACACATCATTTCTAGGTCACATTTCATCAATACACATGCACAATCATCACAATGCGTTAGACACAATACACACATTTTGATCATTTCCCGATGACGCACTCTTGTTTATGGTTCATTCTTGACTGTTGAGGGGGAAAACCAAATGAACCTCATTGCATACATTTCCATTCACTTGGGGGCATGTAACTCCTATCATCCATCTTGCATTCCATTCCACCCATCCACAACATATTGCATATCTTGGTTGCTTTTACTCTTGCTTACATTTGTTTGTATATGGTCACTTTATTACACATGGTCACTAGATCTCTTATATTTCATTATCTTTACCATACACACATGTGTGTTCATGCCTTTACTAAGTTGTGATCATAGATAAAAATCCTTTGCACGTAGCACGGATGCTCTCCTTCTACCCTTCCTACACTGGTTGTTGGGGGCATCCACATTTGTCTCTCATAGGTGTTATTGTTTCATTTTGTACTTAGCACTTTACATTACTTAGTTATACATGATTTTGACATACTAGTTATCTTTCTAACATGTTAATGGGTGCTTCATGTGCAACATTTGTTATGTAGGGATATTTTCTTCCATACTTGTTTGTTACATTGTTTGTTATTGTTTGTTTTTGTATGCGGGCCTTGCCCTATGTTTGGTGTGCACACTTGTTTGTTGTATGCAGCCATTATGGCCTTGCGTGTCTTGTGACATCATGAGTGGTGTACCATGTTTGCAACCTACTTTGGTGGTCTAATTTTTCTTCTTACATGTTTACATGACTATATTGTTTGGTAGCTTATACATTGCTTTCTACATGCATGTTTGTCATTCATGCTAACACTTGTTTTTAGCTAGCCTTCTTATTTGTGCATGCCTTGGTTTTTACCAAATGCATTCCTTTCCTTTCCCTACGAGGGTATAGTTGCAAAGTTCATGTAGTTGTTCCTCTTTTGAGGCCACATTCTCCTATCGATTTCATCGCATGCATCCTCAAAGAGGGGGCATCATTTGGGGTTTTACATTATACACATCACTCCTACACCGGTTCGGTTCGTCGGTTTCCACTCTTGGCATTTTGGGTTATACAAAAATGGGTTTAGACCATTCTGAACCCCGTACATAGTGGATTTTATAGGACATGGATGCCCTTAGCATTCTAATTGGAAATTTTAGGTTAGAGGATACGGCAGACTTCCTCTTTACACTACTTTATCCAGTGGCGTTGGATCGCCCAAAAAACTAGGTAGTACAGAGATCTATTCACACATATTTAGGGAAGCGTTATAGGTTAGAGAATAATGCAGTTTTCTCCCTACACTTCTTCTACTTATGGCTTCGGATCACCCAAAAATCCAAGACAAGATATCCTCTTTCTACACCCTTTTCTCTCATCATGGATCAGGTGCACATGTTCCTTTTACACTTTTCATACTTTCATTTCAATCTTTTCATTACATATACATGTGTTTTTACACATATACATGTGTATTTGACTACTTGATCATCTTCTCCTTACAAGTCCGACCATATGAGAAGCAAGAAGTCAACAACAACAACAACAACAAAAAAATAGGGGCAGAAACAACAACATTTTATGGCAGCACACACCATACTAACCATGCAGGTACATCATACACATTGGAAACTACACACACGTTTCCACCCTAGGTTCACTCTCATCACTTTTTGCACTTTTACATATTTAGTTTCCATGCTCCATCATCTTTTTATCACTCCATGCTTTTTCTAGTCCTTCGGCGTGTTTCTACATCACTCTACACATATTTATCAGGTATGCATCTCTATCTACTTTATGTTACCAAGCTTTACGCTCACCAACATAAAGTGGGGGAAAATGTAGACACAAATTCATGCACTTTAAAAATTATTTAGTCTAGGTCTCATACTATCATTCATATGGTTTTTGAGTGAAAAAATTAGTAATTAACCCCATCATTTGGCCATTTTTACTTTGTTTTCTCTCATCATTTCTGCTCTTCACCGCATACATGCCCAGTATTTTTTAGAATTTTCCATCATTCTAGCCTTGATTGGGGTGTTCAAAGTGCTAGTACGGGGGGTGCTCGTCGATGCCCCTGGTCCCAGTTGGGGTGCCCTGATCCTTTTACACTTTCCCGCCACTTTTTGGGCACTTTCTAGCCATTTGAGATTCTTATATTTTTGGTGGTCGGCCTTTTCAGGGTTAATTAAAAAATTAGAACAAGAGAACCATATAAATATAAAGTTATGTGACCATAATGAGGGACCAATCACTAGAAACTACTATCATCATCTAAGGTTGCATCCATCTAGAGCTCATTTGCATCCATCTAGCTCCATCACAAAGGCACAAGGTGGTTCATTTGCATCACACTGCATAGCACGAAAGTTTATTCTATTACATTTTCTACACATATTTATTGCTTGCTACTTTCACAAAATGTGATTGGCACAAGAGAAACCTAGGGCATGATCACACACACACACACATAGAACTAAAATAGGTTTGAGATGTATTATAGCGCTCATTTATTCTTTCTTTCATCATTGATCATTCATGACATTTGGCACAAAGGAGTGAATTATATATGACACATAGCGAAGGATTCAAATCATCATCCGGCCCTCCAAAGCTAGTTTTTAGAGCTCCTACACAAACCAGGGTGCCTAGAACTCATACTAGGGCACCCACAGGAGCCCTGATCCTCTCCCAGGCACCCCAGTCTAGCCAAATATCTCGAGATCTTTCCTTTTTGGGACCTCTACATGGTTGTTCTTACATCTATAATACTTGGTTTATTTTATGACACAGTCTAGATCAGCCTATGAACCAGTTAAGCTCCTTCTAACCCTACTTGTCAATTAGGGTTTCACATTTTCATTAGTTTAGTTGTTTGGGTCATTTTCTATATTTATTCATTGCATTTATTTACTATCATTTACTGATGTTTCTAGTTAGATTAACTACTCCAAATACCACATTTTAGTTAATCACATATCATGATTCACATTTACAATATGGTTATTATGCATACTTTAATTGATAATGGATTTGAACTCAACCTATGTCCTATTTCATTTCTTGAAAAGATATGTCTTTCCATTGCTAATGTTATTCCATCATGTCTTTCCATTCATGCATATGATGGTTTTGTTCATCCATGCATAGGCCACATTACTCTAACTATCACTGTAGGGCCAAAAACCCTTAACACCATATTCTTTGTCATTGAATTTTTGGTTTCATATAACTATTTACTTGGTAGATCATGGCTCCATGTCATGCAATCCATTTCCTCTATAGTACATTATGAAAGCATCGATTATATTGTTTTTTTGTGACCATCATCCATATAAATATTGTGACCGTGGTCCCCATTCTACACTTCGTACTCCACCGACCGATGTTACTAATGACCCTCAACCTATGGACAAACTACCTCATTTTCCACCACTTGAAGGTGTTATTTGCATGATAGATATTGTTTCCTCCACACCACCACCTTCACCTACTACTACTACTGCTATGATTCTTTATCAAGGGCCTATCTAGTCCACGAACATTGATCTATCCCTACACCTTCACATGCATAAAATCCATTAGCATGCCCACCATTTACATGTATAATTTTTATGAATGACTCATACTGGGAACATATTCCATTTGATCCTACTTGTGATGTTACTATATGTTCACATGATAGTATGACTCGATTAGGTTTCCCTTTTAAGGACCTTTATCCTCCAACTCACGATCCTCTTTTATACTATGGATTTATCACTATCAATGTTGCTTATGTTTTACATATATTTCATCTCATAGTCTACCTTACATGCACTCCTCGCTCTTCTCCACTTATATTAGGAAATGTTTAGCTTGGCTATATAGGGGTGCCTTAGACCCTAATCATATTGATATCTCATTTCCTATGCCCTTTGGCCATGTGTTCATTTGCAACAGATCCTTTCTTGGCTATACACAAAATCTCACTCATTGGTATGCACATGGATGCCCATTACCTCCTTTCACTGACGAGGAATATGTTATGGGCATGTACAACCTACGTATCAATGTCTCTTTACACAATCAACTGACACTATTGCTTTTACTGGGTCTCTCATGCCACCCCATTTGGTTTTAAAATGATACCGACGACCTACTAGATAACATTACATGATCGTGCTCTTCACCATACACACACTTGGGGGAATTGCATTTATTCCCCCTAATATCAACACGTGTCCTACATTCAACCTCTTATAAACCTAACTTCTCACATATACATATTCACACACTCTAACATTGTCATTACCCAATGACGCACTCTTGTGCTTCTGTTCACACTTGACTATTGAGAGCATCTTATACACATGAACCTCACACACTACACAATAGACACTATCTATTATACATCTTCACACATCTTACACTTTTGTACATGTACATCATCTTAACTCATAACTAGATCTATTACACATTCTACTCATCTACTTATATGTATAGCACTCTCTACCCTATGACGCACTCTAGTCTCACAGTCCATGCTAGGCTTTTCATAGCCTTTGAGGGTATACATCAAAAATGGACCTCATAATACTCTCACATTCAACTATTCAATATTTTCCTCATGCAACATTCCTAGCGTAGTGATATATGTTATAGGCTACATCATCACTTCCGGTTGTAATATCTCGTGATATACACTATAAGCTACATCATCAATTCCACTTGCATCATCTACTTGATATATGTTATAGGATACATCATCACTTCTACTTACATCATCTAGTGATATATGTTATAGGCTACATCAACACTTCTACTTGCATCATCTAATGATATACACTATAGGCTACATCATCACTTCCGCTTGCATCATATAGTGATAAGCATTATAGGCTACATCATCACTTCTTCCAAAGATCCTTTCATGATATACACTTTAGGCTAAATCATCACTTCTTCTATCATCTTGTCATCATCGCTTGTATATGCTTTAGGCTAAATCATCACACATTTTCATACCTCATCATTATATCGCATATCATCAATATATATTCACCATGCCACATATAACACATCGTTCGAACCATTTCCGATGATGCACTCTCGTTTATGGTTCATTCTTGACTGCTAAGGGGGCATAGACAAATGAACCTCACTACATACAACTCCATTCACTCAGGGGGCACATGGCTCCTATCATTAACTCTACATTCAATTCCATCCATCCACAACATATTGCATATATTGGTTACATTTACTCTTTCTTACACTTACTTGTACATGTTCACTTTATTACACATGCTAGATAAATATCTTGTATGTAATTATCTTTATCATACATATATGTATGCTCACTTGCTTTCTAGTTGTGATCACAGAATCTACAGATCCATTACACGTAGCAGGTTTCTTAGCGCAATACCTATTACTAGTCCCATCGCGGCTAAATGACCACTTCCCTGGGGCATCCACTTCCATACACTACAGGTGTTATTATTTCATGTTGTTTCATATCACACTACTTTATCATATTATACACGCTTTGACATACTTTTTATCTTTCTAACGTGTCAATGGGTGCTTCATGTGTAGAATTTATTTTTCAGGACTATTTGCCATAATGGTTATATGTTACATTGCTTCTACTTGTTTATCATTGTATGCCTTTTTTTGGATTTTCCTTTGTCTTGTGTGCACACTTGTATGATTTTGGCTTCATCGGCCTTGATTGTCTTGAGACACCATGAGTGGTGTCCCATGTTTGGAACTTAATTTTCAAAGTCTATATTGACTTCTTGTGTGTTCTAACTTACACATTATTTATCTAAGTTACACTTCATCTTGCTTGTCTTTGTTTGTACTAACACTTGTCTCCCAAAGAACTTGTTTGCATGTGCCTTGGTTTCCACCAAACACATGCCTTCCCCTACAAGGATAAGTTTCAATAGTTGGTTCTCCATTGGGCCACATACTCCTTCAAATGACGCGCATGAACCTCAAACTAGGGGGCATCATTTGGGTGAATCAGTCACCCCATATAAAGTATACACAACATAATACAAACAATACCGGTCCCGCCTCCAGTTTATCCACAATACATTTTTCAAATTTCGAGGCTCGAATCAGACTTGGGTCCTTAGTACAACAATGTCTTTCTTGGATAACCTATAACTGTGGGGCAATTACATAGTGATTGGGTTCAACATGTCTGAGAACTCTACATGGTGGATTTTACAAGGTAGGTTATCTTTAGCACATGTCTTAGTAAACATCATCTGCAGTGGTGTTTTATTCGGGGAGTAGTTAAAGGTTAGAGGATAACACCAAACCTTCCTCTCTATATTAATTCTATCGTGGTCGGATCACCCAAAAAACTAGACAATATAAGACATCTCTACATTTTCAAGAAACTATTAAAGGTTTAAGGACAACACGCATGACAGCTTTCTCCCTATACATATTCCATTACATTAGCGTGATGTCACCTAAAAAAACTCACACGCATCAACATCATCTACAAGATCCTTTCTACACTCTTTCCTCATCATGGATTAGGTGCACATGTTCCTTTTTACATATTTTAGCATTTTTACATACTTCCTTACATGCTTTTTATACATATACATGCATATTTGACTACTTGATCATCTTCTCTTTTGTAATTTCGTCCATATGGGAAGCAAGCAATCAACATCACACACATCATAAATCTACACACACATTTTCAAATCCTTAGGTTCACTTTCATAACCTTTTTACACTTTTACATCTTTAGTCTCCCTTATCGAGGGATCCATCTTTTTATTTCTCCATGCTTTGTCTAGTCCCTCGAGCATGCTTTCATCATCAATCTACATGGATATCAAGTACACATCTCTATCTACTTTATGTTACCAAGTATTTTTCTCACCAACATAAAGTGGGGGCAAATGTAGACACAAAATCACACATTTTGGGTAATTATATAGTCTCGATCACATACTATTGTTCATATGGTTCCTAAGTATGAAAAGTAATAATTAACCCATGTTTTTGGCCATATTTCTTTGTATTATGCTTCTTCTTTTAGTCTTGCACTCTTACTTGCTCAGTCTATCTTTTCACCTTTTGGAATTTGTCATTCTAGACACCAGCGATAGGTACACCTGTCCCCTCTGGGTTCCCTTACCCTCTTTGTACTTTGGTCACACCTTTTATGTCCTTTATATCCATTTGAGCATCTTATATTTTTGGTAGTCAGCCTTTTCGGGGTTAATTATGAAATTCAAGTAAGGGAATCATATAAATATAAAGTTATGTGATCATAATAAGGGACCAAGCACTAAGCACTACTTATCACCACCTAAAGTTACATCCATCAAGGCATCTAGAGCTCCATTTGCATCCATATAGCTCCATCACAAGGGACAAAGGTTGGTTCATTTTCATTACAATTCATAGGAGGGGAGTCTATTGTTTCAATGCACACATTATTTACATTCTACATCTAGCTATTTGATCACTATTCCAAGTGTGCACGCACAAGAGCAATGTAGGGCATAATTCCACACACACATAGAGAAATACATTGGGTTTGATATGTAGTGCAATTCTCAGTAGTAAGTCCATCATTGTGGAAGTTGAGGATAGTTCGACCCCTCATTTTACATCTTTCTTTTTTAGAATTTGATGTCTATTTGAGGGTTTTGTAGGTGCTTTCTTCATTCTAGGTTTATAGCCACCTCAAAAATCTTACACCGACATACACGCGAAAAAAGGTGAACAAGTGTGAACTCTCTGAGACACCCCAAAGGAGTATTTTTGAGCATCTACATAAACCAAGGTGCCCATACATCAGACTAGAGTGCACTAGAGAACCCTCATTTTTCTCTAGGTGCCCCAGTCCATCCAAATCACTCAAATCTATATTTTCCGGGCTCCTTTGAGATAGTCAATACTTCATATTCCTCTCGGTCTCCCGACTCTGTGCACTTTCCATAACCTATGCAAATAGGCTAAGGCTCTTCTAACCCTATTTGTAATTAGGGTTTCATTATTTATTGCTTGATCACTTGGGTATTATTTCAGTATTTCATTGTTTCATTTATTTACTACAAACTTGCATTAGATTAGGCTATAATTATTTACACATTAGTATAATCAAATACCTAATTTTGACCACACAATTTTAATAATAAAATTGCACTAATTATCTTATTTCTCGTCATTCTATTATAATTAGTGAATTTCTCGCTAATTACTTAATAATCCACATCTTCTCGGTCAATTAACAACATTTTTTTAATTACGGTCTTTTTCCTCATCACGGATGCCAATTAATGTCACTTCATTATTTAAAATCCTCTTTTAATTAATTAATTTACCATTATTAATTAATTATCCCTTTTAGAATCTTATATTTAATTAATAAACTCTCTTATTGATTAAATCCCCTCTCGACCCCCTCAAATTCCATTCATTTCCCTCCAAATCATCTCCAAATGGATTCTATAAGTTAAACTTGGCCTATTAATCAATCTTAATTTATTAATTAAACCTTTCCAAACTCTCATGGGTAATTAATCTCTTTTAATCGTGTTTATCCCACTCTTATCCATTCATAATTCTACATTCCTTTTTATCCCACATTCACTAGGTTACAATCGTCTCCCTGTTGGATATTAAAAGCAATGAGAGAGGGGGTGAATCAGTGCAAATCAAATTTTCAACCTTTAAACCTTCTTGATTATAACCAAAATCAAACCATGAACAAATTAGAGTGCATGTAAGAAAAAAAAAAGTACACAGACACCAAATTTATGGTGGGAAACCCTTAGAGGGAGAAAACCCACTGAAATCAAAAGCTCTATTTAGGAACACCCATTCCAAAGTATTACAATGATCTCAACTTGTTTGAGCACCCACTCAAACTATGAAGCACCCACTTCTATGTTTTTCCTAGCACCCACTAGACTAGTTTAGCAAGATACAACTTGCAAGGAGCTCCTACCCCTGTATCCCAGAACCCACTTAGGAAACAAACACAATAACAATATTACAACTTGATCATTTAGCTTCATGTTTCTTACTCAAATAATCATGATCCTTTTCTGGATCTTCATTCAACACAACATCATTCACCTACTATATCACTGTCATCATGATTATCAGATTTACACTCTATTTTTTGAACAATTAGGTCATTTTTTGTACCCATGTCCTCTCATGTTCATAGTATCTTCACACATTCCCTTTTCTTAACCTCTCACTTCTTCTTTCTTAGCATTGTTTCATCACAATTCACAAAACATCAATCATTATGTGTCACTCTTCATTAGTACAATATTCCTTGTTTTACATTCACTTCTTTATCCTCATCTTTCAACTCATATCTAGCTTGATACTAAAGTACATGGCCTCTGCTTCACATAGATGATTTTATCTAATTTTCTAAAAATATTACATTTTATTTTCTCTAGCATCTTCTATTATGTCACAGTCATTTTCTTGTCTTTCATTCACAATCAACCCTTGTTCATTAGTTTTTCATCTTATCAGCAACATAACCATATTCTCTACCACTATACTTATATCTCTCCACACTTCTCTTATTAATTCTTGCATACTTAGTAACATCCACACCTCTTCAAATGAGTGACTTTTCAAATTAAGTACATGGAGTCTTTGTATGTCTCTTCAACTATCAAAATTTTTCATGTCTTTTGATTATGCATAATGGCTCTTCATATTATAGGTTCGAGTTTCATAAGATCTTGTAATTTATCCGAGATTCTTGGTTTTCCTTGTGGACTAGAGTAAAAAGAAAACTTAATTGTAACCCTCTTACTTTTCCTTGAAATCATCTCAGGCTTGGAAGTTTATCAGTTATTTCATTGTTTTAAATACACTTAAATTCCCAAGTACCTATCAAGTTAAGCTTGTTCTCTTTCACTTTCAAAAATATTTTGAGCTTCATATTAGTCTTAGAATATTGTTGCTAGACATTGAAAAATGTTGCAACACATCTTGCTTTGATATAACTATAAACGAGCACTGTCATGAGATTTCACCTTCTCTAAATGATATTTCAAACACACTAAGCATGTGTTGGTGGTGTATGATCATTTGTATGCCTTGTAAGAATATTTTAAGATCAAATAATCGAGTATTTTTGCATTTGAATAGCTTTTCCCACTTTGTATCTTTATCCGAGAAACATTTTTGAAGAAAATTATCATGAAAATGTCTCTTAATTTGAGATGAGGTTGTCCAAATATTTTTGAAAATGATTTATACTCCTCCCACATAAATTTCCTCGAATTTTCATGGTGTATGATTGGATAATTCTTTCTATTTGAGAAAACATTTCTTATCAAAAACCCTAGATCGGTTCAGGGTTATAAGAAGCAATATATGGCTTGAGAGCACCAAAATTTTGTTTTCATGCATAACAATGAGTGAACTTCACAACTTTAAGTTTTTTTGGAGTTGTGTGAGAGTCCCACATCTCCTCCATCCATCCATTTGATGTAACATCTCTTCAAAACACTTCTGGAAGCAAGGTAATATAGTGCACAAACTAGTAAAGAGAGACTAAACTTACTTTAAGACCCATATCAGCTTAATTTATCACTTTTAGTATTTTAGAAGGACCTTGGAGCATGCTGATACCTTTCATACATGTTTTAAACCTCCTAAAAACACATAGACAACATCAATTCATCATTTGTATTGATCTACCATAGTTTCTCTGAGACATGCTTTCAAAACTTTTTGTCAACAAGAAAGATTAATAATACAACACCTTGTTAAAGAAGTTCATACTAGTGATGTAAATAGTTTTTATAGTCTCTATTAATGATGAAAATGATGATTGAGAGTATGAGATTGAAGAGAACAACTCATAATAGTAGTTTCATAGGGAACTTTGGCAAGTTTCTTGAGTTCACTCTTCCAGAGCAACATGGAGAGGATAGTCACACACCCACACCTTCACTTGGAAGTCATCTTAGATGATCAAACACCTTGAAAGTGACCTTTTGAGAAATTATGAGAACTTAAGAAATGATTAAAGACCAAAAATCACTCAACCATACCTTGAAGTTCAAAACACATGCCAGAATGAAGAAGAAACACCTCTAAAAAATGCTCATATATTTTTAAATACACCTCCTTTTGACAAACCAATTTTTGCACATGATTTCTAGGAAAATTTACTCCAAAAATTCCTTCTATAATTTTTCTAAAGGAGTCTCCATAATTTTTTTTGACCCTTAAGAAGCCAGGCAGCTCCAAATGAACTTCTCAAGAAGGTTGTTTTAGTAAATCTTGAATAACTCAAAAATTCCATTACAGAATCTAATGAAATTTGACATGGAGAATTACAAGACACCCCTATACACCTTCCATATTGTGGTTAGCCCCAGGTTTTCTTGTGAAGCTCTAACCAATCTCATTTTCAAGAAAGAACAGTTGAGTTCCCAAGAGCAACTTTGGTTAACTTTTGAACTTTGCCTTCAGGACCTAGAATAAGCTTTATTTTTACTCAAATATGCCCTAAACAAAATTACTAGGCTACTTCCATTATCTCATGGTCTTGTCATGACCTGTACCATCCGTTCACTACTTTTTCATCAATGCCACTTGACATTAATGATAACACCAATGACTAAGGTTCAACACTCCCAAATTAGAAAACTATATAAGAATCCTAGTACCCTCCTACACCTTTTTACACTATGTCCTTGTAAGACATTTGATATTTGAAGAGATAATTTATAGCACAAGAAATCTTGCATAAATTGAGAAAATCCACTTTAGTAAAGTTAGTACGAGAAAATTCAAAAATGGTACTTAAGCCATATTGATGATATCTCTTCCACTTAGTGAAGCCCTTGATCGGACGTAACTTATGTTTGGCTCACACAAGGAAGCATCTACATATCGAAGCACATCCAAACATCAAAAGGGAGGTTTTCATTTAGTGTTATGTATACCTTTTGTGCAATTTACTTAAGCTTTCCTTTTTAGTTCAATCTTGATGTATTTGTTTAAATGAACTAAGTTAAGGTTTTACTTTCAGATTAAATCCCTTCCATTAGCTTAGTTAATTTGACATGCATACAATAAATAAGGTAATTTTACTTGTTTATATAGGGTTTCATAGAAGTTTTGTCTAAGAAAGGTCATCCCAAAGGAAGTATAATACCCAGCGAAAGATTTAAATTTGAAAGTGCATTTGAAGACATGTCGGTCCAAGACAAGACAAAGAGGTTAGGACCATGTGGTATGGCCCTCACCATACTATACAATTTTAGACAAGAGTAGGGAACATGTTGAATGAGATTTAGAACTAGTAAATTGATATTTCTATATAGATTTTGTACATTAAATTCTTGGATGTCTTGACATGTTAGTGTGTAAAGATAAACAAGTTAAACAATGAACCTCGAGAAAGTACTTAGTAGGAATATATAAGTTTTTTTATCATAGAAAGAGTAGTCAAATAGAGGATGACCAAAGTGTAAATACCAAATTTGAGTGTCTACATTTTCCCCCTTAAGTATGAAATTGAAAATTACATGCTTAATGGAAATTATACATTTGTGTAAACACATTTTTCCTTTGTTTTGTAGTTACGTTTGTTCTACTTGGTGTTGGCATGCTCCATGATGAAACCTATAAAATGCTTATTTCACTAAATTGGGACTTATTCCAATCCAAGCAATAAAAAAATATAGCCAATATTGGAATCCAAAACTACTTGTTTTGGATTCCAAAATGTTAAATATTGGAATTATCTGGACTCCAAAATCACACATATTGGATTCCAATATCGCATATATTGGAATCTAGAATCACATATATTGGAATCCAAAATCACATATATTGGAATCCAAAATCACATATATTGGAATTTATTGCACTCCAAAGTCCCATATATTGGAATCCAAAATGTCAAATATTGGAATCCATTATATGGGCTAGCGTCCGCTAGGCATTATCTATGCTTTGGACTAAACAGAACATGTATATGTTTTATATGGGCTAGCAACTGCTAGGCATTATTTATGATTTGTTATGTACAAAACATGTTTTTATTTTATAAGGGTTAGCTGCCACAACCATTATTTATGCTATGTCGTATATAGAAAATGGTTATGTTTTAAACGGGTTAACGGTCACTAAGCATTGTTTATGCTTTTTCATGTACAAGATAGCTCTAAAAATAAGTTCCCTCAAATTTGGTTTTTGATCAAATATCATCCCGGACATCTTATTGTGTCCTTCAATGGTTCATGAACAAAAAGGCCACAATGTGGTGTTAAATTTGATGCCCGTTTAGACATTTTTTTATCATTTTTATCCGTAAAATAGTTGCAAATATTTGAAATAACCGTCACATATGACTTGCATATTTTAGATATGACCGTCAATTTTTATAAATTATTTATATATTAATTATATTAAAAATATTAAAAACAATTAAGTATATACAATATAATTTTATATTTATTTTATGAACAGTGTAAAAAGAAAAAACTATTTTACAAATTTTCAAGGGCAAGTTTTTCTAATAATTCACCACAGAAGTTATTCAATCATACTGTCATCTTATAATTAGTGAAAATATAAATCCTCCCAACTTATATTCGGAAATCTCAGCATAATATAATAGAGTTACACAATACATTCATAATAACATATGAATGTATATATTATTGAAAATGTTAAGCAGTACCATCATAACAACATTATAACAACATTCGAAAAGATAAATAGTTATTTAGAATTTTCTTGCTCCAAATATTTGATGCCCTCTACCACATTCAATCCCTGAGACACTATTTGTGATATATTTTTGTACAAATCGGCCATCAACCATTTATCTTTTGTACAATATTTGTGTTTGCTTTTCATCCCCACCATAAAATTTTTAGGAGGGTTTCCCTTTGCACCTAATGTAATACACAAAGTGTTTTTAGAACTGTATGAAAAATCATTTCTACTCCAAACCTTTCTAGGTCTTGTATTGTTATTCCCTCGGCTATATTGTAATTCTCATTTCCCAAGTGAGTCTTGGATACAATACAGATCGATATTTTTTATTGAAGCCATTGATATCTTTTTAACATCAACATAAATGATGTTGTCGGACCAAAATCCTAGTTCATAGTATGGTGATAATAATTTTATAAATTCTGACAGGCCACCTTGCAGGTTGATAGTTTTCATGCCGAACTTGAATGACATCTTCCTATTGTATGTTTTTTTATCCCATATAACAGGTCCTCCATGTCTAAAATAAGTAAATAACTCTTATCACTACTTGCAGGAAGTAAACAAATTTTAATTTCATTGGTCGCATATCAATTATAACCAATTGAAATAAACAACATTTTAGCTTACGGCTAATAGTTATCGATTGAGATTGTGACTTGGATTACACTGCCTTTACATGCTGCTTGGATCCGTTGATGCAAGAGCTATTTCAAATAAACATTCATCAATTCATAATCTATTTCTTGCTAGTAAAATTGTGAGCATAATGTATTTGAAATAAACATTAATCAATTCATAATTGATTTCATGTTGTGGCAAAAGAAAGCTTAAATGGATAAACATAGTGGTTTCTGTGGTGATATGGTAAGTACAATATCAATTTTTTTATCTTATAATTCAAATTTTGTGGCCACTAGGCTACGCTTATATTCATCGAACCACCCTTTGGCGGAAAACAGTCCTCAACTATTGATGAGGATTTATGACCGCTAGGCTATGCCATCATTGGCCGAACTACACTTAGTTGTAAAACCATTAGTGAGGCTAGCTAAGTGTTTCTTTACATACGTATGAGTTACATCAAGCCGTATGTAGTTTTGTTTATGATGATGTTGAAGCCAAAACAATACTAATTCAATGTAAGTATTCAGTATGCAGTAGTGAATCAGTGAAACATTGTAGACCGTATACAATTGTAAATCAATGAGATATTGATGAATGCAAGGTTTTTAGTCTAATCATTATAGTATTTAACTTGGATGCAAATAGTCATCGAAGCTCTATACTTTGTTTGAAATTGTTATTATAGCTTACAAATGGATTTCCTTAAACTTTTTCTTCTATTGTATGCCAAGCATATAAACTAATGTATGTTAGTTATCATTTCCTATAAATTTGTGGGCCTTATAAATGATTTTGTTTTAAAATACACATGGCTAACATACTAGGTTGTGAGTGTGTATTCATGTTGGATACCTTCGTGCCCTCCATGGTTACGTTCTTTGGTTGATGGTTTTCTACATAATCATTTATTATTTTATAAATTTGTGGGGCTTATTAGTGGGGCTTATTAGTGGTTTTGTTTGTAAATTCACATGATTAACATACCTAGATCTTATGGCATATTCGAGGTTGTTGTGCCCACATATTTCATCTAAACTGTAAAAAACATAAGTTTGTTAAAAATTTGAAAGCCATGGCAATTGAAAATAGATCTCATTAAACATAAGTATTTATAAAATGATTGAAGGTAAATCACCATGTTGAATTAGTTGTGTAGCATCAAGGTGAAAGGGTTGTACATCAGTTTTATAGATTTTTGGTTGTCTACATAAACAATAAATGTATAAGTAGCATATATAGGTTAAAAGTCCATTAAACAAAATCACTTGTTGAATTTGTCTTGGCGATGAACCTTTCTTCAGATGAGAATAGTAATGTTTCAGAAACATTTCTTGACTATGTGTCTCAACAATAAAAACAACAAATAGTTTAGAATCCACTAATGCATGGAGTACGACACTGCCACCGTAAAGCACTAGTACTACATAATTTTTGAACAACATCGAGTGAACATCTCAGCCCATAACTCATACGATATTTCGCAAGGAAAAGGATAGATGTTTCCTTGTAGGCCAATTTCGCTTACAGTTACCATTTTTGTGGAAATTTCTCCATCCAATCCCTAGTGATCTCTTCTCTATAATCATCATTATTTTCATAGTTGTGCACACCAGATATTGTTTATATAAGACACAAGTGTTTTGATATCTCATTTCTAGATCGTAGAGTCTGTAGCATCCATCCATAATTTATACTCCATTGTCTTTAACCTTTTCCATGTATCTTTTTACTATGTCACTTAACATTTTTAAATAACCAATTGGTATTAGAAAAATAATAATACAATCCAACACACTTTTTCTAATAACTGTTAGAATCTCCATTATTACATCAGAAGACATATCGTTGGCCAAATTACAAAAATCAGCAATCACACATTCAACATTGAAAGGATTAGTCAAAGGAATTATTGATAAAGTTGATAGAAGATGGAATGGATATGCACATTTACAAGAAAAAATGTTTGTGTCTTCCATCCTTGTTGGTATATTTCCTTCCAGTGACATCACATAGTTGTCTAATATTATCTAAGCCTCGACGAGAAGAACTTCTTCCACCTCATGATATTTTTCCATTTTTCCATTTTTTCCCTATATGGGAATTAGATTTCCTTTTTCCATTTCTCTCTTCACCCAATAGTACAAACAACTAGTGGTAGTGTGATTCATGCAATTTAAATTTTTCAATTACATTGGATTCACTGCAGGTTGTCAATACAATATTATCTAAATGTTTATTTCTTAAATAATGTAGAATTTTTCTTTCATTTTGTTGTCTCCTTTTATTCTCTGGTAGTAAGAATCAAATGTCTTTGCTATTGCACTAGCCTCAACAAACCCAATTGATTTAGTATTCATTTTCAATCCATACAATTTTGTTTTAAATGGGTCTATTTCCAATTTAGTCAAATATGTTCGCCTCGGCATAGTAAACAACTTGGCATGTTTTGGAGGTGAAAGAAAACCTTTTCTATGCAAGAAATGACAAATAAAAGATGTTTTGTCATTTCTATACAATTTTCTAAATACTGTAAATATACCATTTGTAATGTCTTCTGCATTTGAACATTCAATTTTGTCAGAATCTATTAGAATCCCCAAATTCCAACCATATTTTGAACAAGAATATGGTCTGTTGTTTATGGAGGCACACATTTCCCATTTCCTAAATAAAGAAACATCCAACTCCATATCCAGAATAAGACACTTTTTGTTTTCAAAGTCAAAGGATTCCACCTAACACGCAGTGTCCCCAAATCAATAACTTCTAAAGATAGAACAATACCAACTTCCTCGTGATTTTCATCTATAACAAAAACAACCACATGTCAACGTGGTAGTTTTAGGGGAATGGATTTCCAAAACCATTCCTTGTCTCTTTTCTTCCAACAAATATCACCTGTGATGAATGGAATTGTTCGAATGGAGGCGAACAATGGAAGACATTTTACCTGTAATTAGAGTAAAACACATTAATAATTAGGTCATTTCCAAACTTTAAAGTGTTTTTCTCACATTGTTTGATAAGGAATTTAAATACTACCTAGCGGACACCAACCTCTAGAGTTCTTTACTATTTACCATAAGAGAGTAATTAACTTAATGGTTAGCGACTGTTGGGCTTTGATAGGACATCTTATGTATCACTCAACTAGTTACTGATAATTCATATTTTTTGGATCAAATCAATAATAACACAATTTTTCTAAAATTTTGAAATCGAATTATGATGCATTAAAAGATACGAAACCATTTGCACCTTGTGAAAGGATTACATATGAGTCGGACAAGCTATAACATTATATAGATATCATGATAGGAACGTTAAAAAATATATACTTTAGTGGCTAGATAGACTTCTATTCAACACATAAAAGAACAACGTAAATCATTTTTTAGCCATTTACACCTATTGATTGGAAAACCATATTTCGAAGAGAGTGTTTGAGCAACAAATCACAATAATGGAGTTTGCGGTTGCTCGAGATTTTTTTAGAAGTCAATGTGTTTTATGTGTATATCGGCCATATTGTAGTAGTAAGGATTAAACCCCTGTAACAAGACTAAGGAAGATGTTTAAATCATAGTGGTCTGAAGATCTAATATTTGGTATTTTGAGGAGATTATTTGAGCAAAAAATCACATTAACGAGAGGTAGTGATATCTCATCAACTTTTTTATAAGGCCATGTGAAATATATGTATATCGGGCATACTTGTATTCATTAATTTTAAATGTCTATAACTAGTCTAAGTACGTTATTTTAAGTGTAGCACTTGGTGGGAAATTCCACAACAAGCTATTAAAAACTAATGAGAATGATTAAACTTTTCCTAAACGTAAGTATGGATATCTTCACGATAGTCATTTTTCATGGAAAAAGTGATTTCTATAAGGTCATGGTGGGTTATAACTATTTGAGAAAATATTTTATTATTAACAATGTTTAATGAGTACCACAAAAAAAGGGTCTATTCTCTCTTACTCTGACTATATTTTAGATTTACAATACTAATTGAAGAAATTTATTTCAAATTGTTCAAATTTATGTTAACGCATTTAGAGTGTCATTCTTCTTAGGTTGTAAACATTTATTATCTGATATATTGTATTGATTGAGGGTACAAAGCACTAAGAATTAAAAAATAGTGATAAAATAACAAATCATGACCTAGCTTAGCAAAATCTAGGGTCCTACCATTTCATCTTCTCATTGTAATCATTATCTGTACACTTTTTGCTCGCTAGTGATTTTCATTGATTATAATTGTATCATATTTGATAGACTATCCATGGCGAGAAACAAGTGCTACTCTACAAATCCTCGATAGGGATCAAGCCATATGTATTGTCCATAAAATATATTTTTGTAACATATAATTCACAATGTTTCGTATGGGAAAAATTATTTACCTAACACTTAGTTTCATTACTTATTGAAAGTAACACAGACAAAGGACGTTAGTTTCAACAATTTCTTATTTTGAAAATTGTGATAAAATAATAAATCGTGACCTAGTTGAGAGACCATGAGGCTCCTACCATTACGGTCATTATAAAATCTATCTGTACAACTTTGGATCGCTAGTGTTTTCCATTGATTATAATTATATCATGTTAGTTGGAATGTATCTAGCGGAGACAATAGTTGCACTGCATACCATAGAGAGGGATCCAACTTTACACAATTACCATAAAATATATTGTTTGAAACACATAATTCACGCCAGATCTTATAGGAGAAAATGCTTAGTGAACGCTAAGCATTTTTCCTTATAAAATAAAAAGATGACATAGCGGGTCTTAGCTTCAACTGTTTCATAATTTGAAAATAGCGATAAAATAAAAGATCTTGCAAACCCTCAAGAAGGATCATGACTTATGTAGTACTCACAAGATGTATTTTTGTAACATATAATTCACATCTATTCATTTCTTATTTTTAAAAATATCCATAAAATAAAAAATCATGGCCTAGTTAAGAAGCCATTTGAAAGGCTCTACCTTTACCTCTTCTCATTATAAACACTATCTTTACTATTTTGGAATGTTATCCTTAATATGTAGTTCCCATAAGATACATGGTTTACAACTCATGTTTTACATCATTTACTATCAAAGAAAATGCTTAGCAACCACTAAGCTCATTTACTTATTGATGAAAATGGCATATCAAACCCTAGGCTTAAAGTTTCTTATTTTGAAAATAGCCATAAAATAACAAATCATGGTATAGCTTAGTAGATGCTACACTCATACCTTTACCTCATCTCATTATAAACATTATCTTTACAGTTTTGGATCCATAGCCTTAGTATGTAGTTCCCATGAGATACATGGTTTTCAACTAATACTTCACATCATTTCCTATCAAACAAAATGCTTAGTGCCCACTAAGCTTGTTTACTTGTTGACAAAAACCGCATATCAGACCCTAGGCTCAAAAGTCTCTTATTTTGAAAATAGGCATAAAATAAAAATCATGATATAGCTTAGCGCCGCCATAGGCTCATACCTTTACCTCTTCTCATTATAAACACTATCTGTAAAGTTGTGGATCCATAGCCTTAGTATGTAGTTCCCATGAGATACATGGTTTTCAAATAATACTTCACATCATTTCCTATCAAATAAAATTCTTGGCACCCATTAAGCTTGTTTACTTGTCGACAAAAATGACATATCAAACCCTAGGCTCAAAATTCTCTTATTTTGAAAATAGCCATAAAATAACAAATTATGGCATAGCTTAATAAATTTGTTAGGGTCATACCTTTACTTCTTCTCATTATAAACCCTATCTATAAAGTTGTGGATCGTTAGCCTTAGTATGTAAGTCCCATGAGACACATGGTTTTTAACACATATTTCACATTGTTTCCTAATAAAGAAAATGCTTAGCGCCTGCTATGTTGCTTTACTTATAAACAAAAATGGTATATCAGACCCTAGGCTCAAACTTTTCTTATTTTGAAAATATCCCTATAATAACAAATCATGATATAGCTTTACGGCCATACGAGATCCTACCTTTACCTCTTCTTATTATAAATACTATATGTAAAGTTGTGGATTGTTAGGCTTAGTATGTAGTTTCCATAAGATACATGGTTCTCAACACATATTTCACATCGTTTCCTACTAAAGAAATTTCTTAGTGCTCGTTAAGCTCCTTTACTTATAGACAGAAACGGCATATCAGACCTTAGGCTCAAACATTTCTTATTTTGAAAATAGCCATACATTAACACTATCTGAACAGTCTTGGATCGCTAGCCTTATTATTGATCCCAAATATCTTGTTCGAACTTGCCATGTGGCACATTTTAATTGGAGAATTAATTTAAATTAGCACACTATATTTAACAATGTAGAAATCGAATTTTGATAAAGAATGGAACATAAATGTCTTTATATTATTCTAATAAACTTCAAAACTATGTTTAGGATTTATTTCTTCTGTTTTCTTATAATATATATTTTTATTATGCTTGTTTTAATATATGTTATATAATATATTTGTTATTATGTTTATATTATTATAGGCTTTAGACAATGAAAAATTGCATTGTTTTTAATTAATGTTTAGATTTAATTTTTAAACCATGGAAAAATAAAAAAAAGGGATATTTGAATTCCCCACTTTTTAGATATTTGAAATTTCAATAGCCCACCCTTTTGCTTTAAGAGGGGAAAGCAAAAATTTCAAATTTTTGATATCTTGCTATTTTTCTATTTTTTAAATTTCTTTCGTGGAATGTGCTAAACAAATTATTAAATACCTCAGAGAAATGTTGAATAGGGTTTTGATTTTTTTGGTCATGCAGAAAAGCATGTCTTCAAAATAAAAAAATATGCACAGGGCGTAGATTGCAAGGCCAAGTGTTGAATCACGGTTTTTTTGCATGTGATTATAATCTTGTTTACAAAGAAGGCACACAAAATACGCACATAGAAATGACACACATGAAGGAGGAAAGCAATAGAGATTGCGAATAGATATAGGTAGATTATTTGATTGAGGGTACCGGATGGAGGGTTCACTCACTGACATAAAGCACAAAATAATTCCAAATATTACTAAATCAAGTATTTATAGTAAAGGTGTACCTTTTTTTATTGTGGGCTCTATTAGTTTCTTTGTAGTCTCCCTTTTTTTTGAACAGCAATCCAATCGTGATCCACACCTACCCTACTGTCCATCTCATTGAATCTTGATTGCACAAGCCCTACTCTATCCTATTGAATCGTACTCTCTGATGATCAAGCCTTGCTTTCAATTGCTTTTGATCTCCATACCAAACCGCCTTGTTCTTCATGAAAAAAATTTTTTTTTGCACGTTAACGAAATAAAATTTAATCCCTTTTCTGCTCTAGTATTCATCTCTGTTTAACTCTTTCCCATTTCCACCATTCTATGTTTCTCTTTGGGTATTTCTGTTTTGAATTTTTGTTCTCGTTCCTACGATTGTTTTTAAGGATATTGATAGCTTCTTGCACAGTCACCTTCTTTTAATTTTTTATTTTGTTGGGAGAACCAAAATAGTTTAATGTTGTTCATTAAGATGATGCAAAGAAACATCGCTAATTAATTCATATTACATTTTTTACATGGTTTTCACTTAGACATTTTAGGAAAACATATGACATTAAAAAATACTTAAAAACTATAAAACCATATTAAGAATTCAATTGTATGATAATTATTTCCAATTATATACGTGTTACCATGTAGAATTAACCAAATGTAATGTCCTCAGTAGTTTTTTGTTTTATACATTGGAAGTTAAACACATTATATATGCGTTAATATTATTAAATATAATTTTAATCACTATGTATTTAATAATTAATATATTCTTCTTCTGTTACCCGCTAATCTATGCCCAAAATTCACATAGCTTTGAGGCACCATGATATAATTCTTTGTTTCGACAACCTATTTACTAAACCCGAATTTTATTTTGAATTACATACACTATTCGGATTTATTTGTTATCATTTATATGTTTTCAATATAATTTCTCTTATATGAATATACTCTACCATGGGAAAAATTTGTCTACCCTAAAGCATCGGCTAGGTAAAATTTTTATGGTAAATTTTATTTGAAAAAAACATTTGTTTACCTTGGCCCCTCGTGAATTAGTTGTTTTTATATAGGAAACAAAATGTTTTTGGTTCTAGTGATCGATTTTGATCTTTGTTTGTTGTTATATTAGCTAAGATTAACAATTTATATTTATAAAACAACCTCATTATGAACATGATATATTTCATCATTAAGAATAGATTAGCGATCACTAAGATGCAATGATTCTAAACGTATATTTATGTTTCCATTATATAAACTCCATATTTATTTGTTATCGCTTATAACTTTTCAATATGATTTCTCCTATATGAATACACTCTACAGGAAAAAACTTGCATACACTAGCACCCACTAGGAAACACACTATTATTTGGTGCTAGGGACCGCTTTTGTTGTTTGTCTCGTGTTATATACGTAAATATTAACAATTTAGATTTATAACATAGCTTCATTTTTTTATTATTGGTAAAAGGTTTTGGTGGGACCTTACCCGAGTTTACAACAAAAGGCTCAACAACCAAAATAAGCACATAGAAACATTGTGTTTTTTTATCTGTGGGGTCCACACCCTAGCCATAAGAGAAAAAAGTAGTAGAAAGTAAAGGCAAGGCCAACTACCTACAAATATCCCAGTAACATCATATTGACAATGACAAAAAAGATACTTAAAACAACACAAAAACTACGACACCGAAAATAAGGAACCGACAACATTATCCAACAAACTTGCTAAAAACTTTAATGAGACACCTTCCAAACCTTAATGGCAATGGTGGGGTCCCTATTAGAATCTTTGACTTCCTTGTGATCTTTTCTGTTCTTCCAAACCCATATCGGGATGCCACTAGAGTCGTAGATTTTCCGGATGTGTACTGCATAAGTTCCATTATAACATTGTGCATAGCTAAACAGTTGTTGTATTTGTCCTCCAAAGCCTTAAACTTGGTTTCCAAGGTAGAAATTTCATCTTTGAGGCCTACATTGGGATCCGAGGTTGTCTCTTTGATAGTAGATTTGAGCAGAAAATCCACATTTTCTTCGAGGGTTTTAACCACACTAGCCTGCATGTTAAATTTATTCTCTAAACTGGTGCCAACAACAATATCAGGGAAAGCAGAGGGGGGGCTATCATCAACCACAATTTCTTTGCCCTTGAACCAGAGCCCACCACTTCCTTACCTTTGTTGCTTCTACAGAGAACCCATTTAGGGGGTGGTTTAGAGATAGGGTCTCTGTACATAGGATTTTTAGAATGGATACGAGTTTGCTTGGGGAGGGGAGAAATCACAGCAGGGCATGGGTCATTGCCAACAACACTAGACAAGTATTGACTAATGAGATATATGACACCTTGGTGGAGGGGATAGTATAACACAACTTCATTATGAACATGACATATTTTCCTTTAATAATAGCTTAGCGGCCTCTAGGGTACAACGAGTAGATCGTGTCATACTTAAAATCTTGTTATATAACTTCTCGAGTCACTAGTCCAAGTCTATACGTATACTGTATATCACATAAAATACATGATTCTACACATATATTTATGTATCCATTATATAAATTCCGATTTATTTTTACCATTTATATAAAATCCTATATGAATACACTCTACATGAAAAATGTTTCCTACTCTAGCGACCACTAGGCTATAATTCTTATTTGGAGGCAGTCTTCGTTTACCTTGGCGGACTCATGGATAAGTGGATTTTGTTATAGGAAACACACTTTTTTTGGGTCAAGTGATCACTTTGTTATTTGCTCATGTTAAATATGCAAGGATTAATAATTAAATTCATAACACAACTTCATTGTAAAAATAATATATTTACTTGTACGAATAGATTAGTGGTTGTTAGGCTTCATCGAGTATATCACGTCGTATCTAAAAACTTGTTGTAAATCTTCATGTTTCTCATCCACTAGGTTAGCCCAAGACATAATATTAAGACCTTACAAGTTTGAGCTAAGCAAGCACTAGGTACTTCCACAATATAATATTTCTAGCTTAGTGGGTGTTATAATTTATCAAGCTACCGAATGATATTTTGAGCTTAGTGTCCGCTAGCTTATGACACAACATAATATTTGGATCTTAGCAGTCTCTAGGTTTCTATAAAAGAAAGTAAGATATTATAATATTATCATCATGTAGGTTACGTCAAAAGATAATAATATGATCTTAGTGAATACTGGGATTTATCATAGTTTGAGCTTAGCGGCTTTCGCTAGGTATTTAAGTAATATATTGTATCGATTGAAATAGTCACTAGCATTTAACAAACTAAAGATAGACATATTGATTTTAGTTTCCACTAGGTTTTGTTTCAAAAAAACATCAACAAATTATAGTGTAATCTTTGAATATGCAAACAAGATATGTATAAATTAGTTGAACATATCGTATCATTTTAAGATTTTAAATTAAGATATTTCAAGCCTAGCGCCCACTAGGTTATACTACCACATAATCGTTGGTGCCTAGCGGTGGTTAGGATTTAATAAGCTTAGCGGGGCTAGGTTATGCAACAACATATTATTTGGGTATTCAATTCGCTATGTTTTAATAACTTCAAATACAATATTTTACAATATTTAGGGAGGGTGGGTTACGTCAAAATATAATATTTGGATGTTAGTAGTCATTAAGATTTCACAAATTAAATCGACATAGTTTGAGCTTAACGGTCAGCTAGGTATTTAAACAATATATTATTTAAATATAGTTCGGGCTTAGCGGTCATTTTAGGTATTTAAACAATATAATATTTCGAGCTGAAAAAGTAACTACTATTTAACTAAGTCTTCAAAAAATAGACCATGAGGAACCAGTCCATGATAACTCTTCCAAAGTAATGGACTACCATGATGATTACAAGCAACTTATCGTACTAAATATATGGAAAAATGAATGGGGAAGAGTTGTAATCAACTTTACTTCACCCAAAAATACTTCCTATATCTATACACTTTGCTATACAAACAGCCCTTTTGGCCCTTAATCAAAAAGTAAAGACAAATACATCCATCAAAGATTAGGCCTTTCTACCTCTCGACTTCACCTCTCCGATGATCTCAACATCCGAGTCCCCTTTACTCTGATCAAAGGAGGATGAATCCACACAACATTCTGACATTTTCACTTTAGCACTAGCAGGGAGTTCTATACCCTAATTTTTTGCAACCGCCTCCAAACCATGGGTAATCAACTACATCCCCCATGCCAAGGCATGGACATGATATTGAAGGCTAACTAGACACTCTTCCAACTTCTCATGTTGTTTATGCAAGATAAACTACCCCGAAGAGTTGGACAAGTATGTTTTCCATACTCAACCCTTGCGTCATGTCAAAAAAATTTCCTCCACACTTTATACTAGTTTGGGTCAAGTATCGGCTTGTGCATGCTCTCACAAATATCATTTCCTCTTCTTCTTTGAAACACTTCGTGATCGAATGGACCTTCTCGAGCCAATTCCGCATAGTTGTGTTCTGGATTTTCCCATCCATCCAAGAAGTAAACAATTCAAAGCATCCTTTCCTTTCATTGATCTCCACTCTCTTCCTACTATGACTCGCACTTCATTCTACCCAAGAAACTACCAACACCCCTATCACCATCGCAGAGAGACACGAAGCACAATGACCAAAAATGAAAAGAGGAAAGGGGTAGTGAAATGTCCAGTCGGCCCAGAGATATATAACCACCACCATGAAACACACGAAAGGAGAGAAGTGTGACGGTACTAAAGATCATCGATTGGATATCCTAATCAATAATATAATGCTTCACATTAAAACTCTTAAATGTATGACATCATATTACATCTCGTGTGTGTATAACCATTAATCGATCCCATCTATTGCATGAATGCAATCTATCGATGTCATTAAAGTTGTACATGCCATATCCTCGTGTCATTGCCAAAAATGGTTATGCCTCGAGAATAATCTAAAAAAATTATTAAAATCATATAATTCGTTGCGATTTGACAAAGTAAAGTAAGTTGTTTTAAGATTTCCGACCTCTATGTTAATTAACCACATTAATTTTCAAGAAATGTATAGCAATAAAGATCTCGTATAAATTAGTCGACTTTGTTGCATGATTTGAATATTTTAAATTAAGATATTTCAAGCCTAGCACCCACTAGGTTATACCAACACATAAAATTTGTAGCCTATTAGTGGTTAGTATTTAATAAATCAAATTAATATATTTTGAGCTTAGTGGCCACTAGGTTATGCCACAATATAATATTTGGATCTTAGCAATTTCTAGGTTTCAACAAAAGAAAGTAATGAATTATAAGCTTAGCGGCCAATAGGTTACGCCAAAACATAATATTTTTATCTTAATGTTCACTGGGATTTATCAAATTTGAATCAACATAGATCGAGTTTATCACCCACTAGGTACTTAATAATATAATATTTTGACCTAAAAAGTCACTAGTATTTAACAAACAAAAAAAGACATTTTGAATCCAATGTCCTCTAGGTTGTGCTTAAACATAACATAACAAATTATATTGTAAACTTAGAAGTCACTAGATTTTAACAAATTAAATAACATTGTTTTGAGTTTATCGACCTCTAAGTTAATCAAGGACATTAACTTTGGATATCTTTATAACAATCAAGACCAAGTATAAATTAGTTGAATTTTTTATATGTATTTAAGATTTGGAATTAAGATATTTCGAGCTTAGCGCCCACTAGGTTATGCCATCACATAATATTTAGAGACTACCAGTGGTTCAAGATATTTTAAGCTTATCGGGACGTTATCTTATGCCACAACATATTATTTGGAGATTGTATTCGCAATGGTTCAATAATTCATAGTTACGATATTTTACAGGAGTTAAAAATTACAGGAAAATATTTTGAACTTAGCTGATGCTAGTTTAAACAACGACATAATATATGGATCTTAGGATTGATAAGATACCGCATATTAAATTAACATATTTTGAACTAAGCGGAGACTAGGTACTTCCATAATATATTATTTCGAGCTTAGTGGTTGCGTTATCATTTAACAAGTTACTTAAATGGTATTTTGAGCTTAGCGTCCACTCACTAGGTTTAAACAAAAGTAATAAGATATTATTAGCTTTGTTGTCGGTGGATTACGCCAAAACATAATATTTGGATCTTAATGGTCACTGGGATTTAGCAAATTTAAATCAACATAGTTTGAGCTTAACGGACGCTAGGTACATAAACAATATATTATTTTGAGCTCAAAATACACTCGCATTTAACAAACAAAAGAAAGATATTTTGAGCTATGTGACCACTAGGTTATACCACAACATGTTATTTGGAGATTTCATCACTAGGGTTTAATAATACATAATTAAGATATTTTACAACATCTAACAAATTAGAGGAATATATTTATAGCTTATATCATGCAACATAATATTTGAATCTTACCAATATCTAGGTTTCAAGAAAATAAAGTAAGAAATTATAAGCTTAGCATCCGTGAGAGTTATGCCAAAACATAATATTTGGATCTTAATGGTCATTGGGATTTAGCAAATTTGAATCAACATAGATCAAGATTAACGGACACTAGGTACTTAATAATATAATATTTTAAAAAGTCACTAGTATTTAACAAACAAAATAAATATATTTTGAGTCCAATGTCCTCTAGGTTATGCTTAAACATAACCTAACAAATTATATTATAAACTTAGAAGTCGTTAGGTTTTAACAAATTAAATTATGTGGTTTTGAGTTTAGTGACCTCTAAGTTAATCAAGGACATTAACTTTGGAGACCTTTATAGAAATCAAGACTAGTATAAATTAGTTGAATTTTTATATGAATTTAAGATTTGGAATTAACATATCCCGAGCTTAGCACTGCTTTAGGTTATGCCACCACATAATATTTAGAGATTGCGATGGTTTAAGATATTTTGAGCTTAGCAACCGCTAGCTTATGCCACAACATATTATTTGGAGATTGTATTCGCAAGGGTTCAATATTTCATAGTTATGATATTTTACAACAATTAACAAATTACAAGAAGATATTTTGAACTTAGCTAACACTAGTTTAAACAACGACATAATATATGGATCTTATGATTGATAGGATTAAACAAATTAAATTAACATATTTTGAACTAAGCGGAGACTAGGTACTTCCATAATATATTATTTCAAGCTTAGTGGTTGTTATCATTTAACAAGTTACTAAATGATATTTTGAGCTTAGCATCTGCTAGCTTATGACACAACATAATATTTGGAGCTTAGTGCTCACTAGGTTTAAACAAAAGAAATAAGACATTATTAGCTTAGTTGTCGGTGGGTTACACCAAAACATAATATTTGGATCTTAATTGTCATTGGGATTTAGCAAATTTGAATCAACATAGTTTGAGATTAGTGGTCGTTAGGTACTTAAATAATATATTATTTTAAGCTCAAAAGATAGCATTTAACAAACAAAAGAAAGATATTTTGAGCTATGTGGCCGCTATGTTATGCTACAACATGTTATTTAGAGATTTTATCACTAAGGTTTAATAATTCATAATCAAGATATTTTACATCATCTAACAAATTAGAGGAAGATATTTATAACTTTTCTAGTGCTAATCCCACAATATAATATTCCAAGCTTAGTTTTCACTAGCACCTAACTAGTAAGAGAATTATATTTTGATATTAGGCAACGATATGTTATGCCACACCATAAATTTTTGGAGCTTAGTGGTTGTCAGGTTTTATCAAAATAAAGTAGGATATTGTGATTTGAGAAGCTGCTAGGTTATATCAAGACATAATATTTGGAGCATAGCGATCTTAAGGATGTAATAAAACACATTAAGATATTAGGAGCTTAGTCGTACAATATGCCAAAACATAAAACTATTTAGAATTAGAGTAAAAGTGGGTTTTTCCAAATGACCCGCATACTTGTATAAAAAATACCTCTCGGCCAGATATTACAATGAAACAAGAAGAGAACAATCCTGTATGTAGAAAAACAAAAAACCAAAAAGTCCCAAACTGGACAAAGCTAAATTACATTTTATGGATATTCATGAAAGTAGTTGCTTCATCCTTAGCATCAGTAGTAGGGCTTCCTTAAACTAGCACGTCCACTAACTTAATGTGTTCCGGGAAATATTTGTTGCTTTTCATCCATGTCATTTCCATGTGACTTTTCCTTTCCTTGATATCAGATATTGAGTGTAACATAATCTTGATGGCCTTATGTGGGCAAGAGAGATCTTCTCTAAATGCTCATGGTGTTCTGAAGTTGTAGTGGGGGAGCCCATTTTATCCGATAGAGGAGAAACATGGTAAGCATAGGAGAGATCCCACAACACATCAGGAATGAATTTTTCCTAATTAGTAATAGTCATTAATTGATCCCATCTATCACATGAATGCAATATATGAATGTCATAAATACGCAAAAAATCCATAAATGTTGTATCCTCTTGCCACCACCAAATAGGGTTATTCCTCAACATAACCTAACAAACTTTATTTTAATAATCATAGTTAATATTTGGGCAACCACAACATTAATTAGTTAATGTTCTTGTAATTACTGCATTTAGTAGAACTCCGTAGGTTTGAGTGTTAGTGATATTAGATGTATTTAGTTAAATATATATTATAAACAAAGAATCTATAAACAAAATGGAGCAAGGTAAAGTAACTAACATTGCGATACATGATTTCATATTGTATAGATTATCGGACAACAAATCGAAAGTAATATCTTATTGGAATTTCTTTATTAACACATCTATTTGTTACATTTAGGTTCTCCAAGGTTGTTCATACTGCACATGGAAATGAAGAGGGTAAGCATAGAGATGTTACAGGGAGCACAAGCATCACTTCTGATGGGCATTTGTTTATGAGATTTAGTGAGGTGATTTCACAAAACATTGTTTGACTGGAATGATACGGGGATAGTGTTATTTTGAAAAAAACATCCCCATGACTCCTCTCTATCCCAGAGTCTGAATTTCTCAATGGAGAGTAGCATGTGTAGTTAAGACCAAGATAAATGTAAATGTAGATATAATTACATGTACATGACAAGAATAATATGCTTATTTGGTTTGTGTTCTCTTGCATGTACACAGTTACAAGTACATGACAAGAATAATATGCTTTTTCATGTTGAAATGAATAAGTTACTGAATGACATTTTGAACTTAGTATCTGCTACCTTAGCGGGTGAATGTAATTGAATAATATAATATTTCAAGATAAAGAGTCACTATCATTTAACAAGCTAAATAAAGACGTATTGAGTTTAGTTTCCATTAGTATCTCTAGTGTTAATATTGTGATGAACTTCCACCTGGTTGGAGGATTGAACTAATATAATAAAAAAGGTATACCAGTTTGGGATTGAAGTGAAATTCGTAAGCTATTTTTTAACTTTGTTACTACTCGAACAGAAGTGCGACTAGCCTCATGGATGTTAAAATTTCTTCTTATTGGAAAGATTGAAAGATTTGTTAATTACTACAAAATTCCTTTTTGTTGTACTTATAATATGTTGTTGTTTGAATGAAAAATATTGAACATGTTTCTATAATAGTTTGATGTCTTTCAAATTTCCTAGATCAATTGTTTTTACAAAAATGTTTTTCCTACATGCGTTGATGGAGATCAATGACTACAATGCTTAAGTATAAAAAATGACATATCAGTTATTGGACCAAACATATTCATTGTCAGAACATATGTTGTCTTGCAAAGGATTTCTGGAGGAAAAATTGGACTAAAGATTTACTCCCCAAGGTCAACAAGTTGAAGTCTGCCTGCCTTAACTGGTATTGAATTGTAAATATTGGAGGACAAAAATTGTATTTATTTGAAAGATTTGTTAATTACTACAACAACAAAAATTATGTTGTACTTATAATATTTAATAAACCTTGTTAATAGTAATTTTGTTAACGACATTTTAAAATCAACAAGACAGAGCGGCAAGTTCATGCGTCAAGGTTGGGAGATGTGCTAGTTGTGCGATTGTTTGAAAAGTTTTCTATAATTTTTGCATTACGTGCTTTACATTGCTAAGAATAACCACTTTCAAATTTTGCTAGAAAGTAGAATGTACCAATACTTAATGTATAAATTATGCACATATGGTATGCCGACATCCACATAATGCTAAAAAATATAATGCCCCTATGTAATGATTTTGAATGCATAAAATATGTATATATTGCAAGTATCCAATTTAAATGTTGCACATATTGTAAATACCCACATTAAAATTCAGATAGAAGATAAAACAAAAAAATAAAATTATGCATCAAATATATAATTCTTTGCAAAAACATAGAGTTATCTAGAATCATTTTATGCTTGAAAATATTGCAACAATATAGGTGGCATTTTGAAATACATAATATGTTGGATTTTTCAAGTGTAATTAAAAAAAAACACCACGATTTTACAAGTTGATAGTTGAAATATTTGTCAAATTAGTACTAACTAGCAAAAAAAGAAAAATATAAATACATCTTTTGGATGTGCCACTTGTTCAAGCATGCAAATACATCTTCATTTTGGATAAACATTAAATGCAGTCAATATTCTATTAACATTTTTTTTCTAAATCTCATATCTTATTTAAAGATTGGACGAATGACTTTCTTAGAATTTTGATTTTTATTAAATAGAATAAATCAATGTTGCAACAATGCCTCATATTTGTCAAATCAATACTAACTAGCAAATAAAGAAAAATATAAATAAGTTTTGTAGATTAAAAAATTATTTAAATAAAATATAAACATTAGAAAGTTGAAAAGTTATAGAATTTTTTTATTTTGATTGGTGGATTGAGGAGAAATTATTTGTTTGAATGAAAGGAATAGAATTCTGTAGGAGACAGGAGCTAATAATGTAAGATGTTTTGAGCTTAGCGCCGCTAAGCCAACCTAATAGTTCCGCAGTATAATATTTTGACCTTATGGATGGCTAGCATTTAACAAGTCAAATATTAATATTTTTATCTTAGCGTTTGCTAGCTTATGCAACACCATAGTAATTGGATATTATCGATCGATAGGATTTAACATAATAAAGTAAGATATTGTCATCATAGAGTTTGTTAGGTTATGCCACAACAACATATTTTGATGTACAACTACTATGTCATTTTTTTATAAAAGGGTGAATATGGGGGTTTTGAAAGGACCCGCATCCTTTTATAAAAAGGCCCTTAAGGCTAGAATATGACATTGAAGCATAGAAGAGAGAAATCCAGAGGCAACAAAAGACAAAAAGCTAGATAGGCACAACCCAAACAAAGCAAATTTACATTTTGTGAATAGTTTGAGGATAGTTGTTGCTTCCATAGTAGCAGCAATGGTGTTTCTATTAAAGATAATAATCAACATCTTAGAGTTTCCTTGTTCCTTGAATTCTTCTTTCACAAATTTGTATTCATTCTTTTGTTCTCCAAAATCTGTTTGGTTCTCCTACTCTTGCATTACCATATTTTTTCACAAATAGGTCACTATAATCCAACACCAACACATTGAGTGACAACTCATTCTTAACATGAATATCTTCTAAAATATTGTCATTGAAAATGTCAATGATGTCGTAGCCATTGCATTTTGTTGAGTATGTGTAGCAGAGGACTATTTATGGACAACAATAAGGCCAACAAAATAATATCAATTTTATCAAATACATCTACTCATCGATTCCTGAGCACCACCATGACCATAAATCGATTCCGATATTCACTTTTTTTGCACAAATTGAGCCACCATCCATACCACCAGGATTCTTTTTCAAAACACAACAGAACGAGTTTTGGACATGTGTTACAGGTTTTAAAAATTATTCAAATATTCCTCTCATGTTTCTTCACATTAATTTGTGTTGTTTATCTATCAAGATGTGCTCCATTCCGTCCTTCTTTCACTGCTCTAACAAATTTTTACTATATTACAAAATTATTTATTTGATAAACAAAACTACCTTCTACAAAATATTAAATAACAAACTTGCTTCCGTTTAATTATCTAAAAATCCCTACATGGATATAATCCCTAATCAGCTATGGAAATTTTTCATTAACAAAATTTCATAATTTTGGAGGGGTTGAAGGTGAGAAGGCATACCTATTTTTGGCACAGAGAGGAAATCAATACGTTTCCAGAAATCGAGCACAAAATTTTCAATGCTTTGCCCTTGTGAGATTTTTCTATTGATGAATAACCTTACACATTGATGAAGATAATAGAAAGTCAAATGTTAAAAATATAAACTCAAAAACTACCTATTTATAGTGATATCTAACTGAAAAATCCAACCACCAATTTCATTGGTGTGCGTGAATTTAAGAGGGCATGCATATGATTTTACATTGATTTACATTAAATGGCTAATTAATGGCTGACAACATTTACATGCTCCAAAAGGTGCACATATTTTGAATGGCACATGTAATTTTAAATGGCAAATTTTACATAGCTCATTTTAATGGCTAATTAATGTTGAGGCAACCACAACATTAATTAGCATTTTGCCTTACAAAATGGTTATCATTAATATTGCATTTGGTATTGTAAGAATTTAATATTATAATTTTTGTACTATAAATAAAATCCCTTATATAATTCAGGTAAAATAAAGCCCTTAATTCTTATGTTTGCACTTCGATGTCGACTCTTGATGCTCGTTTAGACGTTTTTGTTGATTGTAGCAAAAATACATGCAAATATCTTGTAATAAACGTCACACATGAATTACATATTTAATATTTAACCATCAATTATTAATATAAATTTATATATAAATTATAAACATTTACATCGATATATATATTAAAAAAATTAAATTTATACAAAATAATTGGTATAAATAAACATTGTTTCATATTTTTGAAAGGTAGTGTTGAAAAATTAACATTACCCAAAAATTATTTGTCAGGGGCCCATCCCCATATCTATATATAGGGCACTCTCTGCCTAGTATAATGCTAATAATGGCTAATATTTCCAAAATAATGTCTTTGTTCAATGAAAAATAGAAAATAGTATTGAAAATTCTAGTAGCTAAAGCTGAAGCAACTACTTTTGAAGTCTTTGGAACTGCCATAATGAATAATAGTTTTAATTCATTTATCTAGTTCGATGTGAAGGACATGTATGTACTTATCAATTATCAATACTGTATAGTTTTTTATGAATAAAATAAACTTTAATTTTTAATAAAGATTTAAGATTTAACTCCCTCAATTCTTTTCAATTGAAATAAGTAATGACTCACCTAAGTTATCACACTTAGCTATGTGAATCAAGACTCACACTTAGTTGTGTGAATCAAGACTCGCACTTATCTGTGTGAATCAATACTCGCACTTAGAAGTGCGAGTTGAGACTAGTACTAATAAGTGTGAGAAGAGACTTGCACTTTGAAGTGTGATTCGAGATAAGTGTGACTGAGGCTCACAATTAGACATGATTTATCACACTTGTAAGTGTTATCACTCGCACTTATACACTACTTTCAAAATTTATAAAGAAAATTACAAAAAAATTAAGTATGCTTAATATATACTAATATTTTTTTATATAATATAAAAATTGACGGTCACCTTTTAAGCATGTGAGTCACACATGTCCAGTTCTATAAAATATTTGAAAGTATGTTACGTCTAAAATCACAAAAATGTCTAAACAACCATCAAATTTAACACCATTCGAGTCACATGTGTCAATTCTGTGAAATATTTGAAAGTATGTTACATCTAAAATCACAAAAATGTCTAAACAACCATCAAATTTAACAATATTTGAGTCACACGTGTCATTTCTATGAAATATTTGAATGTATATTACGTCTAAAATCACGAAAAATGTCTATAAAACCATCAAATTTAACACCAATCAAGGATGTTCAAGGATAGGATTTTCAACGTCAACATTTTATTATTTTGAATAAGGTATGCATAAAGATTTTTATATATGTATGATGATATTAAGATTGATATGTGGCATAAATGATAACAATCACTTACACACTATCTTGAAGTTAGCGGTCACTTGGCTTATGTAATTTAGCAACTGCTAGGCTTATTGAAGATAGCGGTCATGAGGCTTATGTAAGATAGTAGCGCTTGGCTTATGTGGGGATTCAAATAATAACAAAATAGAAATCCTAAAATAGCGAAACTAAAATCCAAAAATCAGGATTTATAAATTGGATTACAATAGTGGTGAAATTGGAATCCAATAATAGCGCTATTGGAATCCAATATTAGCCAAATTGGAATCCAATAATAACAATATTGGAATCCAATAATAGCGAGATTGGAATCCAATAATAGTGAAATTGGAACTAGAATAAGTCCAATAATGACAATATTGGAATCCAATATTGCTACTAATGGATTCCAATAATAGTAATAATGGAATCCAGTATAGACAAAAATGGAATCCAATATACACAAAAATGGAGATGGATTTCTTCCAATACTTGAAATACTAGAGTCTACATTTATTGGAATATGTCCCGATTTAGTGAAATAAGCATTATAACACAAAGTGTAATCAATGTCTATTATAGATAATTGACCGTAACTCAAATAAAACATGTAATAGAAAATATTTACATTTGCATATATGTGAAGTGAAAATATGTAAACAAGGAAAGAATACACATGTTTTTTTATGCTTGGATATTTGTATTAACTAATCTATGTTGAAGGATTGGGGGTGATCACCCCAATTAGTACAAGGAGAAATTGAGTTTCTAGTTGCATGCTGTTGAACACAAAAATGTGTAATAAAACAAAGAAGAAAGAGAGTACAAGTGCACCTTTGTAAAAGTAATAATACCATGTATCAAATTTATTAAGCGACTTTGATATCTTCCCCTTAAAGTGTAATAAGAGAGAAAAACTGCTCACGAAGATCTTAGCTACTTGATGTCTTCCATGACCCCCAAATCACACTCACTATGCAGACAGATCTAGACCCAATTTTATAAATAAGGACATACAATACAAAAGAGAATAGGTGTCCCCAAACTCTCCCCATATGCGGGGTAACTCAATATATTTGAAATCAACACTAAATATGTTGAAAATGTGCTAACAACATTGAACTAGGAAGGAGACCCATGCCCCTAAGATTCCTAAAACTAAAATTGAGTGTTGGTGTGAAGAAGGAATGAAGGATTTCATGCCCCATGTACTAATTTGAACTTTGAAAAATTGCAAAAAAAAAAAACCTATTTATACAAGTGAAAATATAAAAATGCTAAAATATTTTTCTGAAATTTCTCCTAGTCGAAACGTATGGGGGTCAAGGTATGCGATACATTTTTGAACATGTGCTAATTTTTCCAAAACTTGCTATAATTGCATTTTTGGGTATTTGTACTATGTTTGTACCTACATCTTCCCCCATAATTTTATCTATGTTTGTAAAAAGTGTAAAATAAACTTGGATAGATGCCCTATCTTTTGAGGAATGTGTAAAAACCATGTTTGAGCATGTGGCTCAAAATAAATAGGTGTGTATTGTTGAAGGATGTGTCTAAGAATATTTGAAGAGGTGGCCACCTTAGAGAGCCTATAAAATGTGTTTACGCATGGTGGAAATCATGGCACACCAAAAAATAATATTAGCAACAAACACAAATAGTCATGTAACAAAATAAACTAGTAGAAACAACATATACAAATAACATCCATATAATCAATTTGCAAACAATGCCATACTGATAAAGCATGCGAAAGGATTTCTTGTCCTACAAACATGGGACACTCATAGTGATTATAAATAAGATAGGCATGATGACACAAACATGGGAGACCCATAGTGTCACAAGAAAATTAAGGCACATAGGCCACAATCAAAGAGAATAATTGAGCAATAACAAACACATAAGCATGTATACATGAAAAAATGTGTCAAAACATGATCATATGAGTAGCAACCAAAATATGCAAGATAAATGAGCCAAAAGATGTCAATGTTGCACAAGACACATGTGTTAATCGTATTAGTCTGAAAAGTATCAAATACACAATATAGCTAATTGATCACAAATGAGGAAGTGTAAATTAACTATTAAATAATAATAGCACTTAGAGGATATGGAGGATTTCCTTGAAATGATGTGAATTTAAGGAGACATGAGTGCCCCTATAAGCATATACCAATTTATGTGGCTTTGAAGCTTAATATCTTGAGTGAACATATGTGTGTAAAGATAAAGCATGTTATCTATCAAATCAAAGTGAAAATAAATATGTATAATGTAAAGTGCTAATAACTCAAGTATAATGCATAGGTCTGATTTTATATTTTTGCACATATTTGAATATTTTTGTATTATCAAAATACATAACTATATACAAGTTATGTGAGTAAAAAAAAAGATAAACAATGAGAACCTCATGAGGAGGTGGATGATAGTATACATAAGATGAATATTTAGGTCTTAGTGATGATGCAAATACTAGCGGGATTGTTGTAATGAAATATTCCAAAGAAGGCTTAATAGATGTAGCACTATGATACATAGATCGTGTCAATGCAATGGAATAGAAGAATGAGTGTGATGACCACGGGAGGTTGTGGGGGTACTATGTGAACTAGAGGACCAATGTAAAACCATAGGGGGTTCAGAATGGTGGGAAACATTGCTTGAAATTGTAATCTTGTGAGGAATTCTAGATGCATGAGAATCGAGAGAATAGGGGCCTCTTAGGAGACCTAAGAGAATCAACACCATAAGAGGAATTGTGTGCAACAAGGGGTCTAGGAGAATCTATAGATTTGGAACTAGAATGATAGAGTATTAGCCAATGGAGTAACATAGAATTGTTATAGACATTGTGCACAACCAAAGACTTGCATGTAGGAGGACTATGAGGAGAGGTTGCAAAATGAGGATTAGGCATGCTAGGAGGAGTAGCCTTAAATGGAATGCCTCTAATGGTGATAACCTATTGATTGTGGATGAACTTAACACATTGATGTATAATCAAGGGAATAGTCTTAAGAGTACGTAACCAAGGGAGACCTAAGCTGCATGAGGCATAAAAATTGAGAGTAGATGCAACAAAAATTGAAATTGATGTATTTGTAGGACTAAAAATGATGGGAAGAGTAATGCGGTGGTAATGAGGATTTGCATCAAATGCAATATTGTGTGTAGGAATTCCCAAATATTGTAGTAGCATGAGAGAACAAACATTATCCTTATTGTGTGGATCAACCAAAACACCTTGTATCGGTTTGTGATTAATAGAAAAAGGAATAAATAAGGTATCAAAAATAAATGTAGCATCGATATAAAAATTTCTAAAGGTAGTGATTGGAGAAATATATAGTACATGATTAACTATGTCAATCATTACAGCCAAGGGGTGATCATAAGAAGGAATGAAGGCACCGCAAGATAAGAATTATGGATAGCCATAGAAGAATTTGCAGTGTCATGCTTAGGAAGTGGATCAATGAATGTTTTTAACTCAACATTATCATTGGTTGGCTTGGAATATTTTGGGATCATCCCATTTAATATCTTGAGAATCAAAAATATCTTGGATAACATGGCGAAACTTGAGGTAGTTATCGATAGAGTGCTCAATCCATTGATGATAATCATAATGAGCATTACCGTCAAACTTATTTCCCAAGGTCTACTCATATCATCCTCAAATGGTGGATGGAGAGATATGAGATTGCACTCAAGCAATTATTTCAATAAAATGTGAGTAGGACTTGGAAAATGAGTAAATTTGTGATGTGTAGGTTGTGATTTTAGCTTAAAAGGTTGCGATATGGCATTAACGGTGTCTTTAGAAGTAGTTTTGACATCATTGGAATTTCTCTGTAATGGGGTTTTCTTGAAAACTTAATAGTAGATGTGGGAGGAGAGCTAGAAACATACTTGAGCTTGTTCAAATGTAACAACTTAGCCTCACGCTCTTTCAAGGTATGGTAGAGATGGTTGAAAGATCAAAACTTATCAAACATGATCAAATCTTGCAAATGAGCTAATAAGCTTTGAGTAAATAGATCTCGTAATTCATTATTACCTAAGATATTATTCATCTTGGTGAGTATTGTCTTATATTACAACACATAAGAATTAAGAGGTTCGGTACATCCTTGTCATATTAGAGATAATTGTGTATAAGAAATTTAGTCCTCAATATTGATAGAGAAATTTACTAAAAAGAGGTTTACCAAAGCGGCGAATGCACACACAAAATGGGATGGAAGAGTATAAAATCACTATAATGTGAAATCTTTGAAACATCGAGGAAAAATCTTGGTGATCGGGTGTCACTTGCAGCATAATTGAAACAAACAACATGAGACTAGTGAAGATGCTTAGCGAGATCCCATTTTCCATCAAAATGGGAAATTTAGGTATAAAAAAAAGCCAATATGTACATATAAGAAACTACTTTAGGTGCTAGTGGATGGTGAAGTAAATGTGTAAAATCCATAGTTTTGGAGGAAGTAGCTATAACTTGTTGTAATTGTAAAATTTGTGCTTTTAAAATATGAACAAGGGATTCAAGAACTGGTGTGTTAGATGAAGGAGCATATGAACCATGAGGAGTAGATGTGGGATGTGTAGTAAAAAATTTAGCTATAGGAATAGGCATGAAGATAGTTGGCATTGATAAGCGAGGTGTACCTAAAGATGTAAACACCATGGGTGTGGGAATAATATATGTCGATAAGGCAAAAAGGGTTAGAGTTTCCCAACAAGGGTTTTTACTAGTCTTCTAATCATGGGTTGATTTGATAAAAATAAATATTTTAATGATGGGCTCGATATGTTGAGGGTTTTGGAGAATTTTTTTCATGAATATTAGACATGAGTTGCACTTGTCAATATACACAAAGTTATTATTGTCATGGGAAAAATCATCAAAATTCTCACTATAAGTTTTAAGATCATGCAACGAGACCTCATTAGCTTATTCTAGGAGGAAAGGATTATTATTAATATGCATTGGATAAGATGCCATTGGATTATGACACTTTTGAAGAGGAAGGAAAGCTCAATATGTTTGGTGGGTTGTTTAGCAAGGTGAAGACTTCACCAAAAGGGCATAGATGGAAAGCATAGACAATTTAAAATAAGATAAGGTAATGAAGAAATATCAATAGAATAACTCCTAAGGTTTTCAGATCAGCATGCATAATACACAAGGAATGTATCCTAGATTAGGTTAAATATTGGATCAAAAGTGGGTTCACCAAAAATTTAAACCTAAATTAAGTTTTTAGGTCAATTTAATTAGGTGGAGGATATATTATATTTGATTATTGATCTAACAAGGATAATACAATATAAATAGAAAATTAGATTTGCAACTTAGATCAGATAAGAAATATTATAACACACCACTTAACCTAACATGTAATTGAAAGTACAAAATGGAGGTATAGAGGCACTTAACTTGCCACAACTAATTTCTAGAAAGATATGGGACTATTGATTTAATGAAATTTAAATCTATGTAAGGGTATTATTCATCATATAAATATAATAGCATTCAAGCAAGATCTAGCTAAAGAATTATAAGAAAGAGTGAAAGATATGAGATAAAGATTACTCAATTTATAATTGTAGGTCAAGACTAATTATAGACAGGATGAATAGGTAGAAAGGCATATTCTAGATTGTGTAAACTCTATTTTTGATTTTGTAATGTGATGATTTCAGGGACAAAAGCACCTAGAATAGGACAGGGCCACCTAGGCGCTAGCATCTAATTTGAGCACTAGTGTACATGGAATAGATTCATTCCTAGTTCTTTATGCGTCATTTCTTATTACCTTTAGTTCATTGTAGGTCATGTCAAGGTCATTTAAATTCTATTCTACCACACCTATACATGTAAAAGAAACCCTATCTACCGACACAATACTCAAGTGCACATTAGATGAATAAATAATGCATCTGTTTGAATCCAGTTAACCTCGGTGATCACCCCAATGTGATTGTCAATTATTGCACTACATTTCAAACTCAATGTAGTTCTAGTGTGTGTGTGTGTGTGTGTGTGTGTGTGTGTGTGAATAGTTTCCCTGTGAGCATCCGAATGAGCAACTACTTTAACTACTTTGTCCCAATACAAATTGAGTGGTATGAAATTCAGAGAATAAACCCTCAAATGCATGAAGTATGCAATCCTTGATGTAATAGATAGAAAATATTATCTCCTTGTAAATGTATATGCCCCTTGAATGCTCACCCCTAATGAGGTTAAATAATAGATGTATATATATGATTCCTTTACTTAAGTTTCATCATTAAGAAGTGAAAGGTTAACCTAGGGTAGTAAATAAAGAGATAAAATATGTAACATCTAAAAAATTAGAAAAAGGGGAGAAAGATGATAGAAGCACCTAGAGGGGACAATAACACCCAGAGACGCTCCTGTCCTAAAATGATTTTCTATACAAGGTGTCAGAAAAATAAAACAATGGAATTAGGAATGAGTAGGATGTCATCTAATATGCAAGTTTGTAAAGGGTAAGTCTAGAAACAATAAGAAATAAAGATTAAAAAAAGGTAAAAGTAATGTGAAAACAAAACAAGTGTTGTTAACGACTATTTCTCTTTCTTAGGAATCATGCATATAAATGAACCATTTAGAGGCTAGATTTATATGGTAAGTATGTAATTTAGTGACTACATTTACCCCCACTTTATGTTGGTGAATAAGGATTTGGTAGCATAGAGTAGAAAAAAAAGTGTACCTAGGGATTTAAAATATTTTTCCCAGTAGTGTATTGTATGAATGTTGTAGCGTGTCGAATGGAATAGTGAAAAATGTGTACCATGGAATTCTAAGGTAAGGGAAGGATAAGGATCCTAGGGGTGACCTTTGTGTGCGTGGAGTGATAATAATGTGTGTGTGTGTGTGTAGTTCCTTGGAGTATCATCTTTACTGGAGCATGCTTGAGATTTTTCTTCATGGTTGCTTGTGTACTTTACCTTGAACAATATGTAGTCAATTCTCTAGGTAAATGCAATTGAACTTTAACTTGAACAATATGTAAAATTGGAAATGTGTAATAGAAAAAAGATAAACCAAGGGGTTAGAGTATACTGGAATGTTGAAAGAGAAAGGGGTAGATATTTGTTCTTTCTTATAGACTTGTTGCTTAGGAGTTGGTTGGAATAATACAAAGGATTTAGGCATCCTGTCGCCAAACTAGGGATATGAGTATCCCAATGCTAAAATCTAGATTTAGACGTCTTGTTGTCATTTAGGGAAAGTGTATTGGGAGAGCTCATAGGATTTTCCCTCCAACTATTAATATTTTCCCATAGATAAGTGTCATTGTAGATGATCACAAACTTGATTTGTAACTTGCCTTAGGTGACACATTGTGTTAGGCATATCATTATCCTGCATATGCCCTAGGTGCCACGTCCTTATTTGTTCATGTTTTAGTTCCTGATTTAGTTTTTTCTGACATGTAACTAACTTTAGTTCCTATTAGTAACTAATTACAATTTGAAACTAGCTGTGTAAGTGTTGAAACTACAAAACATTATAACTATGCAAGTGCTAAAAATGCTTATAACTATTTTTCCCCTAAGACGAGATCACCCAGTGGGACACTATTGCCCACCGTTCTGTTTGTAATGGTTATTTTTTCCAAGTTAAGTTTTGTAGCCAAGTCTATTTCTGGCCCTATTTTGATCATGTTGTTGTGATTCTATAGTTGTTGGGAAGGTGTAGATGTTACCCCAATGTTTTCCCCACTCGTTTGGGGTGTGTGAGATGAACAAAAGTGAACAAAGCGCAAAGCGAGTAAGGTTGAAACTAATATGAATATTTGATAAAAGCATTCTTGCAGGGAGAATAGGGATTACACATGGTAGTGACTATGGTGCTAGAATAACAATTGGAACATGCTAGCATACAAGTGTTAATGATAAACAAACAATTCACATGAAAATAGAAATTAGTAAAAGCATATAGGAAAACAATAAACAAGGACACAACGAGGATTTGGTTGCATACACAAGACACCACTCGGGATGTCACAACACAATCAAATTCTTCATGGTTTGTGCAAACAATAAAACAAGAAAAAATAGGGCATAACCCACTAACAATAGTAAACAAGGTATAAGAAAATTAGATAATCATGATTGGAAGTAGTCTTGTAAGAAAAATGCTACACATGAAGCATACATTAGCATTTTAGGAAAGATAAATAGTATGCCACAATGTAAGATCTGAATATAGGAATGAAAATGTGAAATATTGCAATGATAAAACCTAATAATAAGTGGGAAAAGGTGGATGCCCCATAGAGCCTCAATGGGATTGGTAATGGACAAAGCCAAACATCATGCATTGTGTAATATCTTGTAAGTGACATGCATTCACATCAATATGTCATGTTAATGTGCATGTGTGTACGGAAAATGATAAAACATACTATGAACTATAATAACATGATAAGAAAAGGAGCAACATATAACAATATAAGGAAGCAAGACTACATCCAATCAATATCCAAAAAAACATGTTTTTGTATTTTTAATTACAAATATGTGAAGTATAACAACTAGAAGGGAGGAATAAGGTTTCCCCGGTGTGTGTGTCAAAGTGAGGTTCATGTCGGTAAGGATATCCTCAAAGCTCAAGTATAAGAGTGTGTCATTGGGTGGTGTGGGGGAATTAAGATGCCCTCAAGTGTGAATGCCAAGATGATCTATGTAATGAGAGTACTAGGAAAGGGCCCACGATTAGCTGATGTAAAATAACCATACATGTGAACATGATCTAGGAATCAATGGTCATGAGAGAGTGCATGAGGCCAAGTATATGGAATAGGTCTAGACCGAGCATGTGGAGAAAGAGAGCGTGAAATATGTCTAGATAGAACATGTGAAGCATATGACCTATGTGAAGAGCTTCCCCTATGAGGTGGGATATGTGATCTATAAATGTGTTGAGGCCTATGAGTAGGATCCATGTGTGAAGGAAACTGAGATGGATGTGTAAAAGGTGTTATAGGAGGAGTAAGGGCTCTAGATACCATAGGAGGTGTCAAGGCTAAGGAGCCATCATGAATAGGGTAAGATGCACTAGGGAGCTAGAGTAACTGAATATAGGATGGTCGAAGGAGCCAAGGATAAAGGTGTCTGCGGTGGAATGTCTTAAATAGTAATAATATGGCACTCATAGATGAACTTAAGGCATAAGTGAACAATAGAAGGCATGAATTTGGTACCCTGGAACTAAGGGAGTCCTAAGACCATGTCATAATGCATAACAATATATCCAATAGTAAATTTCATAGAAATTATCAAAGGTCCAATAGTAATAGGTAGAATAACATGGCCATGAGAAGTGGGAGACTTGCATGTCATCTAAGATGAAGGGAAGCCAATTGACTACAAGAAAAATAATGAGCATGCATTTTGCTTGAATGTAGAATGTACCATAACATTATTGATGGTATGGGGCCCAACACAAGCATCAATATGTAATATATGGGAGGAGAATGAGGTGTGAAAATAAGCATTAGTGAAAGTGATAGTAGATGATGGGAGATTAGTGGCACCAACAAGGAATCCAAGGTGATGATTTGAAGAAGCAGGAGGAGGCACTACGTGGTAGGTATGATTGGAAGATGACTTAGGGATTGAATTATCAAGCTTAGGTAATGGGTCATTGAGGATTTGTAACTTGGAATTATCATTGGTAGATTTGGAAATGGAAGTAGTGGATTTAGAAAGATGGATATCATTATTGTCGATGATATATTGAATCAAATGGCTATGCTTAAAACACTTATTGGTAGAATGGCCATTACATATATGGTAATCACAATGTGCATGTTCATCAAAACTCTTGTCATCAGGCCTATTAGGATCATACTTGAGAGGAGTTGGAAGAGAAATCAGATTATTTTCAATGAGTTGGGGCAATAACATACGGGAGGATAAGGCAATTCGAGTAAATGTGCGTTGAGGGCTTGGAGATGAAGCTTAGGAGGTTGAGAAACAACATTGATAATAGGCTTAGCATCATTAGTCTTAGGTTTAAAGGGAACTTTGCTTGGAAATTTATAAGAGGAATGATCGTAAGTATTAGAACCATATTTGAGTTTTCCCAAAGATAGTAGCTTAGTCTCACAAGTCTTGAGATATGTGTTATGGCAGATTTCAATTCATTAATTATATAACAAATCACAAAAACTCATAGTACATAAGGGTTTAATGATACATGTGTCAACAATATAATGTCGATGTATGGATGCAAAATGGATGTGGGACTCTTTCCATAGAATGAGAGAAACCTGCACACAAAGAGATATTTGGACAAGATAGATATTAGATAAAATATGATGAGTTTTTCGTGCAAAGGCTGATCCCAAGAACCAATGGGCTTCCTTTGAAGGGTGTCAATTCATTTTGAAAATCAAGTGAAAAATTATAAATGATACAATAGGATAACTGGACAATGGAAAGATAAATTAAAATCCCAGAGGGAGGGATAGAGATATCTTGCTCCACGTGATAAGCATCCCAAAAAAGAGCTAAGTCAAGCTTGAACTCCTTAAATTATTTTATCCACTTATGTTTAGCAGTATTTTATTCTTCTCGGATGATTTCAAATTGATCGGCATGTCCTCGACATTTGGTGTCAAGACAATGGCACAAACACTCAACTTATGTGTGATGTCGAATTACTCCCGAGAAAAGGGTTTTGGATGATAGGAAGGTCATATGTGTTGGTAATTGAATGTGCACGACCTAGTATAACAATCTACAAGTAGAGACAACTTGGAAAAATACATATGATTGCATATATGAAAATTATGATTAAATAACTAAAAAGTAGAGATAGCTAGTGATCCAATACGAGTTGTTGGTGATTTGAGGTAATCATTGGTGATTCAAAGGAATCATTGGCAATTCTATGAAAGAAGGATAATTTCTAAATAAGATGCAAATAGGATGCAAAATAGATGATTTGTAGATTGATTTGATCTTTAATATGACTCGTTGATAAAATGAATACAAAAACAAATGACAAAACTTACCTTTGATGTGGAATGCCAAGAAATAATGTTGTAGGAGTCTTACAAGATTTGTGAGGCCTTCAGTGATGTGATAGGGATGTGGGAGATGTCTAGATGTCTGAAATGATGTCATCTGGGTCACCAAAGTATTAGATATTTACTACAATTATCGAGATCCTCATTCATGAATTTTAATGGGTCTTATATAATCACCGAAGCGATTAGTTAGAATCGTTGGCGATCCGAAAAAATTGGGGAAACCTACTTGGAATTGGTTTCAACCACTTCCAAATGGGTTAATTCGGGTTTGGAAGTGAACAAGGATGGGTAGGAAGATGTTGAGGATGTTGGGAGGTTAAGGGTTAAGCTTAAAATGGGTTAGGATGGTTTCTATGTGGTTAGGGAGGTTTAGGTAACTTAGGATGGGTAGAATAGGTATTTACTAAGGGTAAAATGTGATTTTATGGGGGTGAGGACATGGTTTAGGAATAATAAGATAGGTTTAGTGTTTAGGATGAAATATGGGGGTATGGATAAATAATGTAAGTACCAAAAAATGGGTGTTTACATTTTCCCTTTTTTCTAGTGGTTTAGGATGGATAAGCCGGTGGAGAAAAATGAGTGAACTAGTTAGATTTGTGTTGGATAGGTGGTTCCCCCTAAAGCGCGGTCATTACAAAAAATTGCAATGGTCACTAGGTTTGAATAAGTTCTTTGGATGAGATAGGCATGTTTTTAAATTAAGGTGCCTGATATTGGGCATGAAATGTATTGCCATAGAGGTGGGCTTGTATGACTATAAAGTTAAGTGATAAAGGAACTAATGGATTCTCACACTATAGACATATGACTTAATGGAGGTGGTGGGAAAAGGTTCCCAAAAAGGATGTGAAATCTGAGATGGATTTGATAAAGGTAGGATCTATATAGATTGATTAAATTTGGATTTTAAGAGGGTCTTGGCCTAAAAAAGGAAACACATATTTTGAAACGTGTAATTTTTGACATGTGATGATTAAAATGATAGTTTGATAAGGTTTGGAGACCAAACAATGATGTTTTGGATGAATGGGGGAACTTCGGAGGAGGCATTCAATTCAAAGGGCTATAGTTCACTAGATAGTTTTTGTAGACCCATTTTAATGATAGGTTTTGATTTATGAGGCTCTTTTAAAGCCCTTGTTGATGTATGTATATATATATATATATATATATATATATGATTTTTACGTTTGAGTTAGGTTTTGAGTTTTGTAATGATTGCAATGTGAAGGATATAGATGTGGTTAATGATTATTTAGTTAATGTGTTTAGTTATGATTTTAATATGATGACATATAGGTGCATGTGAAATATATATTTGTAGTCATTGTTTACCTATAACTCCTCTTCAAACCCCAAGCACAATGAGCCTATGACCCATCCTAGATTGGGCGCTCACTCGAGCGCGCACAAGCGTTGAGCCCTCTTTTATGTGATATTTTTAAGAATACTTATCATTAATGGAGGAATGTTTTAGGAATAATAATATATGCATCCATCACAAGAACAAAAGTAACATAGCTAGAACCATACACCGATGCACCATAACATGAAAGCAAACATCATAATAGCATAAGAGAATTGGATCTAAACCATTATCAGTGTAAAGCATACAATATTTTAAACCCTTAGACATAGATATTCAGAATACTCCATTATCTATTGCTTCACAAGTGTTTACAGTAGCCAAGATACATCAAGAGATCCATACATGGTCCAGATACATTCACAAAGTTTCAGTGCTTCCTATAATGGTTTCATCACACAAGTTATAGTAGAGACTTCCCACATACTTTCCCTAATTCCCACTCTATCCATTTTCTTCCCTCTTTCTCTTGATGTCATGAAAAATAATCCATAATAAGGGACTCAAAGGAATCTCCTCTAACCACTCCATCATTACCCAAGAACATGTCAAATGTCATCATGTCTTTCCCTACTCAAGTATCCTCAACATGTAGATGTCAGCTAGCCGTAACTAACTCCACTTTTACAGCTCCTAATCCTTTCATGATAACCATAATGATACCCAGAATATGCTTTCCTTGAGCTATAAGTATTCATAGCTTAACTTTATCCATAACTAAATCTGGTCACCTTTCCATGTGTTCCTTTAACGCGACTTTATCCATAGTCCAAAAGTGACTAAGTCTTAAACCCATCCCACCCGAATGCGAGACTTTATGGATTCCCAAAATTTACCTTTTGTGCGTGCCTTTATGCCCTTTTTCTATGCATTAGAACCCTCCGCACCTCAAGTACTTGGTCATTTCAAGGGCTTAACAATATTTTAGATTAGAGATGTATGATGTGATTTTGATGATTTTAGATATGGTTGTGACAAATGATGATCTTGTTATTTGATTAATGCACTATATGATGGATAAGAATATAATGTGAGATGTTTGTTTCCTTACTATTCTTGGCATATATAGTGTATGATGGTAAACTTGTTATATATATATTATATTGCACATACAACTTTGTAATTAATGTTAACATATGACTCACAATGGTTAGTCATACTAGGATCATAGATAGATGTGGGATAGTTGTATCTATCCTTTTCTGACATGGGAAAGGTTTGTATGTAGCAGAACCATAGGAAAATTGGTTCTTCTTGATAGTTCATGGGTTTTTCCCTAACTTTATTATATATTGTACAAGTTGATCGATGTGGGAAGCTTATGTTTTATGGGAAATTTAATCGATGCGGGAAGCTTTCCTAGGATGGTTGTTTTTTTCACTTTGATATGTATGATGATCGATGTGGGAAGCCTTTTTATATGAGGACTGATCAATACGGAAAATCCTTTTTTACATTTTTTGATTGGGTAGCCATCATTAAAGGGAGTGGTCTACGATATTATTGAATTTTTGATTTCATCATAGCCATCATTTAAGGGATTGGCCTACAAATTTATTTAACAAAATTTAATTTTTGATAGCCATCCTTTGAGGGATCATTCTATATTTTGATTATATCCATCCCATAGATATTTTGATTTTTGAGTTGAGGGAAATCCTGGTAACTACTTTATAAGGGGATAAGTAAGAGTGAAAACTACACTTATATCCTTGGCATGTCATTAAAGAGGATAAGATAGGGGGATGGTGAGATTAATGATTGTGGGGTTCCCTAATCATGAGCAGGGAACTTATCTGTATGGAATGTGCTATGAGCAGAGCCATGGTGCCCATATTGAGGCCATTACATGGTATGTTGACGGAAGAGACCACATGATTCCAAATCATTATAAGGGTGATATGATGTGTGGGCTGATGGATGGAGATCATAGTTTGACTAAGGTCTCGTGAGTCAATATTTTAATAGTAAAACGACCACAAGTGTAAGGTGTTAAGAGGTTCCTTTTCAAGTTTACTATTAAGGGAGGCTAAACAATAAGCCTCATACCCATATTTATGAGTGATAATATATGGTCCAAGCCAATTAGGTGTAAACTTCCCACATTTACTCTTTTCCATGTCAGTGACATGTTGCTTTCTTTGAGAACAAGATCACTAACATTAAAATCATGTTGTTTAATATGTTTGTTATAGGATTTTTAGATTCGTTCTTAACAGATGTTGGTATGTTCAAGGGAAGTTGGATGAAGTTCATCTAACAATTCAAGTTGTGATAGTCGTTCTTGACACTAATCTTCATTAGGGATGAAGTCTTTGAGAGAAATGTGTAAGGATGGGATTTTAACTTTGAGAGGAAGAACAACTTGTGTGTCATATATGATTCAATAAAATTTGAACTATTTTATTAGAATTGGAGTTTAGAAAGCTGCTACAAATGATATACAATAAAATACAAGTGCTAAGAAATTTTATAGATGCAATTATGAAATCAAATGAGAAAGGTAGGGAACTTATCTTGATTTCACTTATCCCAAAGTATATCTGAACTAGAATGAGTGATGAATAGGTTGGGCAAGGAACTAAAACTACTCAGTCAAGATCTCGGAACCTATAAACCGGCCTAGACATGGGCACCTAGGTAGGGGCGAGGGTGCTGGGAACCCAAGACCTATGTGGGGTGTTAGGTTCTACCAAAAAGGTTAGAGTCTTATTTATTTAGTATCGCTTAGGGTTTCACACTTGTTCATCGATGATCACATGTCTTTCACATGTGGATCATCGAGGTACTGTAAATCTAAAACACAAATAATATCATGAAAAACCCTCAAAACCACATCAAATCCTAAAAAATAAAGATGTAAAATGAGGGTTCAAAATTTCCTTGGTTGTCAACAAAGTGAACTTGCAATCGAGTGTTATGCTACATCTCAAATCCGATATAGTTATATGTGCTTGTGTTTGCAATATTGCTTTAGGTTTCCTCATGCTTTGGTGACATGGGAGATTAAAGACGATAGCTAGATAGATGTAAATGTGTGGATGGAAAAATGAACTTCCCCTTCCTATGCAGTGTGTATGTAGAGTAATAAGCCCAAGATGTAGTCCCTTTGATATGTATATAGATATCCCTTGATAGAAATTGTCTACCATTATAATGGTATGTATGTTATTTTTATATAGATATCTATTGCTTGAATTTAGACACTAGTGACTGACATGCTAACTAGGACCTCGGGATAGGAGTAAGAAAACCAAAAATTCCAACCACAAATGTCAAAAATGTGAACAAAAAAAGAGGACACGTGCGCCCGGGATGGACGGGAGAGCCTAGGTGCTAGTTTCCAATCCTAGGCGTTGGTGTCTAGAAAAAACTGACAATAAATATGCAAAGAATGAAAAATAATCATCCCCTGTGACTGACCAAAAATGGGTGGAGAAGTGAGAGAGGTGAGAGATAAAAACAATAGAGACACTCAAAGAAAGAAGATGAACTAGATAGTGTGTCACTAGTGAATACTTTTCTTACAAAAGATCCATATATAAAACAACATACTTTTGGCATAGTATAATAGTAGTAAGTGTGTGATTTTGTGTATACATTCACCCCCTTTATGTTATTTGAATTAAATTCAAGTAGTGTAAAGGAATTAAGGAACATACTTGTGAGAAGTCTAGAGAATCTCTATTACGAAGTACACGTAGAATATAAAAACATATAGCGTGATGAACCATAGATTAGTGTGTCAATCCATGTAGCTTAAATAGAGATGGTGATCATTATGAGGAGCACTTGGTGAGATTGATGATTTGATTCAGAGAATTTGGAGATTTTGAAATCGTTTTCAAAGGAGATTTAACGGAGTAGGGAGAGATCAATTCCCAACCCAATTTTTTATGTGTGAAAAATTAAGGATTTGAGCTTCCTACCGCTAAAGGAAGAGTGTTATGGAGAGAGGTCTAATTTTACCTCCAACTATAACTACATCCTCAAAAGGTCTAGCCACTACATACGGAGAAAGACCAGATTTTGTTCATTTTGATTTAACAAAAATAACCCATATAGGATTAGTATAGGAAAGGCAATGATGTCTCATTTCCCCCACTCCAAGGATGTCGTCGTGATGTGATATAATGCTAGATGGCTTCCATGTTAGGTCATATGGAAGTGATAGAAAATGTAAGGTGACTTCCATGTTAGGTCATCTGGGAAAGTAGTGTTGTAACTCCCAAGTTAGGTCATCTGGGAGGAATTGTAAAATATGTTGTGTTGTACCAATTGATTACTTTGATTTGAGTAGTAGAAAATTGTGCTGAAATTTAATGTGTATATGGTAGATTACTCATGGAAATATTTTTCACTTGTTGCCCCAAGGTTAGGTCATTAGGGGGAATTGCTAGAAAGTGGTATGAAGTTTCATATGTTGTATGACCAAATTTTTATAATGGTGAATTGGAGGCTTGTAATGATCATGTCGCAATGGGAGGAGGATCATAGAGTGATCTAGATTATATATCCCCTTTCAAAGAAAAGGGGAAGTGATAATAAGAATGAACACTGAGCCAAAAGTAGATGTGTAATGATGTGATAGTAAGTAAAATGAGGGATCGAGCTCGAAGATGAGGAGAAATTCTACCTAGGTAGAATATTTGTTGATTTTTTGCTTCCACTTGTTTCTAGTTTTTTGGGTATAATGTTGTATCGCTGCTATGTATCTCGGTATAGGGGATTTTTGGATCTCTATTCGGGATTAGTCTAAGTCAATCTCTTTTTGACTCAAGCCTTTACTTGTATGATTTTTGCTTTTGTGAGCTTTGTTGATATATATTTTGTACTTGGCCCTTGGAGACTTTTCCAAGAATTACCAATTAAAAAAGTGTAGTAGATGTTGCAAAAGTGTGTGTATATCAAGCTGAAAATGTGCCCAATGAGAATATACATTATAGAATGTGAAAAATACAATAGTATGAGGAAATCTAAACCCAATGGCGTAGACGGGGATGAAAGCGAGTATCAAAGCTTAACATATGAGAAAAATTGTGTGGTGTGTATTGATTAAAAGAATATGTGTAAATATTAACTATAACCAAGTGAGTTATTAACACTCGCTACAAATAGTAATAGTAAAGAGTGAATAGTAACATCATTTAAACCTTTAGTGAGTGTGAATTTGAGATCTTATCTTGTGACAATGCCACAAATTAGAGCAGCAAAGATTGGTCGATTTGAGATGGTGGCCATGGGCGTGGCATCACACACAATGATTGAGTTGGTAAGTATGATTTTTTAGAAATGTTTAAGAATGAGTTCATTTTTATGATTTTTGTGAAATTTGTGTTTTTGAGTTGCGGCGTTTGACCTAGGTGAGAGTGGTTAAGGTGCTAACATCCTTGGGGATGTGAGCACCTAAATCTAGGTGATGGTGACTGCTCCAGGCACCACGTCATACTCACGGGAACTAGTGACCCAGGAGGTTGTTTCGATCCTAGAACGTGATGTTTGTGAAAATTGGTGCATGTTGATGTTAGTAATATTTTTTTGTGTACATACAAGGTGTTAATGTTGTGTTTTTGTTGGTTTTTTTGTTTGCACAGTGAGATGTCCATTCAAGAGAGTTCTATGGAGGTCATCACTTGAGTACACTATTGGGATTAGGCCTATCAGATGTAGAGTGGGATATACTAGATCGTGTCGACCTATGATACATAGCCAAATTGGGGGAGGTACCCCATAATATGCCTATGATCATTGTGTTATGTGAGAGGTGGTGTGCAAACACTTATACATTTTGGTTTCCTACCGGGGAGATGACTATGACCCTAGAGGATGTATATCACATATTGCGTTGTCAATTGTGGGTGGGAGATTCTAGGTGATGGCAATAGAGGATGTGCAATGACATATGAGAGAAGTTAGGTGGTATTTTATAGGGACATGGGTAACTACTGAGAGACCCATATCAATATGGATATCATACTAAGATCGGTCATTCCATGATCACGGGGTTCATTGCATTGGTTATTGTGTCATTATTGGTAGTGGAGGGTGGTGGTGTAGGCATCTTGTATAAGATGCATGATATATGTTGATGTATAGAGGAGAGTGGGATGAGATATGCATGGGCATGATGTGTATTGGCACATTTGTATCGAGATCTATATAGGTTTACATAGGAGGACCATGGGGGTGGGCTTGGAGCCACCACATTACTACATACATGGGCCTATGAGCATATTATAATATTGAGGCCACTTGGTGAGCCACGTGCGGAGTGGGTGAGGCCAGATATATTTGCTACGAGATGGGTAGGTTCCCATAGAAGGAGGATGGACATTGATACATATATATCAATACTTGATCACATGAGGCCAAGGGCCATTATATGGAGGCCATATCGAGACTATAGGGGATGGCCGATGATGGAGTGGAGTTATGATGTATTCGACATACTATGTGGTTAAAGGATCAATTTCGAGGGGTGGCTAAGCTATTCCGGGAAAATAATGTGTCAGAAAGTTCAAGTATGGCTCAAGATGTGCCCCTAGAGCCATATGTACCATGTGTGAGTGATGAGAGGACCAAGGAGGCTGGGAGAAATACTGGGACCTACAAGATCACAACTAGTGCCCTCGATTGCGAGATGAGATAGATTCAGCCATAGGGCCCATACAGGTAGATGATGTAGGGTGTATCGAGGCATATAGCATGTGGTAGGAAGTGTACCGATGGGTGCTATTGTTTCAAGTTGTTTTGGATGCGGCAAGAGCACCACCATTTGGAGCAGCAGAGGGGCAAGCACCTACCCTCGATGGCGATGGTATAGCATCTGCGATAGTAGAGCGTGAGTATTATGTATTGTTAGTTTTTTATTATCACTTAATCAAATTATGATTTTCATCGCATGCAATCACTAATATGATGTTTGGGTAGTTGTGTGATGCGTATTAGTTATTGATTATTGACAAATTGATCACTGTACATTGATGTAGAATGTACCTCCATATGTGTTTGTGGGGAGGTGACATGTTAGAGAAAGTAGATGTTATGCGAGGCAAGCATGCCCATTTGTTTGAGTTAGTGGTGATAGCAGTAGCCACATGTATTGTTCTATTGAGCAAGTGCGACGAGGCATGGGTGGAGATGTAGTAAGCTAGGGAGGTTGTATGAGGATGTCCCTAGCACAAGATGTATTTGTGAAGTATGTAGTTACAAGATTGATTCGTGGAGCATTCGATCGAGTTGGTGTTACTACAAAGGTAGGTTGAGAGATATAGGGGCGCATGACTAACGGTGGAGATTGAGCGGTGAATATTCTAGTTCTAGAGCTCATATAGTTATAGATAGTGATAGTGATGATGAGATATGATGTATATGTATGTAGGGGATTTCCCCTAGTGATTATATTTTGTAATGATGATTTTTGATATATATATATATATGGATGATTTGTGGTATGAGTGTGTTGTGTTGATATTTTATTGATATGTGATGTGATGATTGTTGTTTGTGTGTTTGTTTGATTTATATTGTGTAAATGAATATGTTGATGAGTGGATGATGTTGTTGAGTAGGGAATAGATAGATGAGTAATGAAAATGATATTATATGTATAAATAGACATGTGATTAGGGGTAATAGATGTATGTATGAGATGAATAATGTGAATGAAATGATCATAAAAGTGTATGCAATCACATGTTAATATGATGAAGAGGGGGACAAGAGAGATTCCCCCTAGCATATACATAAGAAGAGGAGGTTTGTTTATATAAGACCCCTTAGCAATCAAGAATGTGTCATCGAGAAAATGATGTGATAGTATAGGCTAGATAGATAGATCATTAAGTGCATATAGCGCTAGGATGAAGTGAGGTTCTTATTGAAATAGATCCCTCAATAGTCATATAAGAATCGTAAGAACACAAGTGCATCATCAGGTGTTGAGGTGAGAAAATTCACCTACCAAAGATTAAGTGGGCATGGAGTGGTGGAAGCATGTGAAGTGGAAGCAACATGAGTGTATGAGTCGAATTGAATTCCAGATGAGATGGCACCATTGATGGGAGATGTAATGGTGGGAAGTAGAGATGTCGATGGCTTAGGAAGCCAATGTGAGGTAGGAGCACTATATGGAGGATGATATGGTGTAGTGGTGGATGAGTAAGGTGGATATTGTGCATGAATAATGACATTAGGTGGTACATGAATAACTACTTAAGAAGTAGGTGGAGGATACAAGTGAGCCGAAGCAGTAGAAAAGCTTATGTAGAATTGGAGAAATAGACCACTCACGAGAGTGAGAATCAAAAACAATGACACCATTGTCATCTAATTGTTGTAATTTTTCATAAAGAGTGCAAATAGTCATTGTCACGATGGTTGTTGTATGATGATAATTACAATAAGGATGATCATGATGGTGACACAAGTGATTCTCGAAGATGATGTTGATTAGAAGGCAAGTGAATTAAGTGCTTATCAAGCAAACCATGTAGCACATTATGATGCCTAGTAGAATGCAAGAAATGTAATTTCTCTTGAGTAAGAAATGGCAAAGACTTAGGTAAATAATGACGCGTGTGGTGGAGATGGAAGATGCTTATACAAAGTAGAGGAGATGGAATATTCTTATGAGGAAGAGGATATGGAGACCTTGGAGGACACTTAACAGATGGAAGAGGTGAAGAAGTAGAATATGATACCACAATAGCAGAGATATCATGAGGGTCTATATCATGTGTAGCAATTAAATCTTGTTCTAGATCAATGACCTTGTAGCATAAGAGTGTAAATGATTCACATGTGTCATATTGTAAGCATTATTTTAAATTAGGAATCAAGCCACGACAAAATATAAATTTCTTTTCTAAATCAACATGCTGAAATACTAGCTGATGCATGCAAGAATTGAAGCATAGAATGTAATCAAGAATGGGTTCTTTCTTTCCTTGATGCAAGTCGTAGGCGATCATGTGTGACTCTAGGACCATTATTTAGCATAAAGCATCTAAGAAAAGCATCTTCCATGTCATAATATGTATTGATAGATCCAAAAGGTAGATGAGTGTACCATTGAAGAGATTCACTAACTAGACTATGATAGAAGGCTTTTTAGCAATAAGCGATCATTTGAAGAGGATGTCATAGGTAGACGATAATGTTTGAGATGTAGATATGGATTTCTAGTGTCATCAAAGTGTGAAAATGTTGGCATAATGAAATCCTTAGGAAATGTTGAATTGTAAATTTTCTTTGGAATTGGATTTCCATGAAGAGAATTATTATCAATAGATGCATAGTAGGATTTTCTTTCAAGAGTGAGAGATTGGACCTGATATTGTAATTGTCCAACAACATACATGAGTGAAAAATATCATGTGAAGGAATCGTATGATATGTGAGAGGCACATTGAGAGGTTGCAATTTTCCATTATGAGTTATCATGGGCACATAAGAAGAAGAAGTGGAGGATGAAGATGTGACATGTACACTAGATGTAGTTGTAGAAGTAAGAGGTGGGGATGAACATGGAACATCAAGAGGAACATCAGAATGAATGACATTCGAAGAAGGAAGAGAAGGAGGAATAATAGGAGAAGAAGATGGAATATTGATAGAAACATTAGGAGTAACACTGGAAGAAGGCATAAGAGAAGAAATAATAGGAGGGGAATCATCATGCATGCCATTAGATATAACCTTAGAAGTAGATGAAAGTGGAGTAGAAAATTCACATTCAGTGGTCTTAAGAGAAGTAGAATCAACATTAACATGTTCATGTTCATAAATATACATAGTATCAAACAAAGTTTCACATGCAAGTATTTCATCAAGTGTTTCATCAACATATACCTAAGTAGGAGAAGAAATATCATGAGATGTATATTTACAATCGTTAGAAGCATGTTCAGAAATAGGAGAAACATGAGATATAACTTTACATTCATCTTGACTAGTATGAGAAATAGTATCATGTGCATGTACATTTTCATCATGATTTTTATCTACACTATCACAATCAAGACCAAACATGTAATCAATAATAGCATCATCAAGAGTTTTTAGGAAGTAGAAGAAGGTGGAGTAGTCCTAGTGCCTATAGAATAAGGAGTACATTGAGAGAGGATTTGAACGTTAAGCACAATGCTGAGAGTAGAGTGTTCAAAAATAGTAGGAATCATGTGTTCATTAGCATCAAGTAACCTTTGAACATTAGTATCAAATTGAGCACGCTAATAAAGATCAAGAAAATCAGCCTTAGTAACATCATCAAGGATAGGATTAACACTCTCATGATGCAAAGCTTGCCTAGGAGAAGAATAGATGCCTTTAGCCATTAGGGTTTTTGTGGATCCTAGGGAAAGGAGTTCTAAGATACGAGTTCACCAAAAGATTCAATAAAATCTAAAATATTTTATTAGAGTATGAGTTTAGAAACTACTACAAATGATATACAATAAGATGCACATGTTAAACAATTTTATAGATGCAACTATGAAATCAAATGAGAAAGTCAAGGCACTTATCTTGATTTCACTTATCCCGAATTATATCTCGAACTGGAATGGCGATGAACAGGGATGGGTAGGGAACAAAAACCGATCGGTCAAGATCCTAGAACCTGCAAATTGTCTTGGACATGGGTGCCTAGGTAGGGGCGAGGGCACCTGGGGAACCCAAGACTCTCATGGGGTGCTAGAGTTTGCTAAAAAGGTTGAAACCTTATTTATTCAATGTCACTAGGGTTTTTCATTTGTTCACCGATGATCACTTTTAAGTCTCACTTAGATTACATAGGTACTGTAAATCTACAACATAAATAATCTCCTGCAAAACCCTCAAAACCACATGAAATCCTAAAAAGGAAAGATGTAAAATGAGGGGTCATAATTTCCTCAACTATCAAAGCAAAGTGAACTTATGACCAAGCATTGTAGTACATCTCGAGACTCCAATGTAGTTCTATGTACTTGTGTGTGCAATAGTGCTCCTAGGTTTCCCTCACACCGTGTGACACTAAGATAGTGGGCAATAGCTAGATAGATGTAAATGTGTGGATGGAAAAATGAACTTCCCCTTCTTATGTAGTGTGTATGCAGAGTAATAAGCCCAAGATGCAATCCCTTTGATATGTAGATAGATAGCCCTTGATAGAAATTTTCCGCCATTATAATGGTATGTATGTTGTGTTTATATAGGGATCTCTTGCTTGAATTTTGACACTAGTGACATGACATGCCAACTAGGACCTTGGGATAGGAGTAAGAAAATTGAAAAGGCCAACCACAAATGTCAAAAATGTGAACAAGAAAAAAGAGGATACAGGCACCAAGGATGGATAGGAGCTCCTTGGCACTAGTGTCCATTCCTAGGTGTTTGTGTTTAGAAACAAGTGGCGATAAATGTGTGAAGACTAACAGACATGGATCCATGTGAGTTGACTAGAAATAGGTGGAGAAGTGAGAGAGGTGAGAGATAAAAACAATAGAGACACTCAAAGCAAGAAGATGGACTAGACAGTGTGTCACTAGTGAATACTTTTCTTATGCAAGATCCATATATAAAACAACATACTTGGTGGTGTAGTGTAATAGTAGTAAGAGCGTGATTTTGTGTCTACATTATACTAAAAATAAGGGTGTAGCACCCATAGGGGTCAGAATTTTGGTCCAATATGCCCATAATGCAAATTGGATTTTAAGATGTCAATTTCTATCAGCTTGGTCAACAGTTTTCATGAGGATTTTTTTGAGTTTTTTATTGAATGATTTAGTTTGGTTGTTAGCTTGTGTATAATAAGGTGAGGAAAATCTATGTTTGATGTTGTAAGTGTCACAATTTTTTTGAAATTTCTTATTTTTGAATGATTTACCATTATCTATGATGATTTTACTAGGTATATCTTGATGGATGAAGTTAACGATCTTATCTAATTTAGTGAAGATAAGGGGAATGACTTCCACCTATGTTGTAAAATATTCAGTTGCTATAATGATGGAATTGTGTCATTGTGATGAGAAAGGGTTGATAAGGCCAATAATGTGAATCCCCCATTGTGAAAAAGGCCAAAGGTCTTGAGCGGGTTGAAGAGCATGGCTAGGGATATGTGTGAGGTTAGAATGTTGTTGACATTTGACACATTTCTTGATATAGTCACAATAGTCTTGGTTAATCATGGACCAGATAGTATCCCATGCGTAGGATCTATTTAGCAATAGATAAACTATTGAAGTGTCCACCACATATATCATCATGGAATTCTTGGATAATTAGATGAGCCTCTAGGGTTTTAAGACACTGAAGGAGGAGGTCGTCAAATCCTCTTTTATAAAGGATACCTCCTAGTATGACATAGTGGGACGTGCGTTGTTTAAAATATATTTTTCCATTTTGGATAGATCTGAAGGTATTTTACTAGTGGAAAGATAATCATACATCTGCATATACCATGTGTTAGATGAGTTATCTTTTATGTGATTAATGGTAGGAAGATTAGTGTTGGTATAGGATGGTTGATTTAGTTTTTGTACATCGACCAAAATTTTGGAATCATCTGGTGATAAAGGAATGAGAGAGGCAAGAGAGGCCATAGTTGTCGTAAATTTGTTAGATGAGTGAGGGTGGTTTGGATTTTGCAATGGTCAAAGATTTTAGTAAGTCTTGACAATGGTTTTGTATTTTTATAAGATCTCATTTTTACATTGATAGATCCCTTTGATTTGATTGATGACAAGTTGTGAATCTCCGTAGATGTCAAGAATTTTTACACCAAGAAATGTGGTGGTCTGAAGTCCCATGATGAGAGCCTCATATTTTTCCATGTTATTAGTGCATTTGAAATTTAGTTTGAAGGATAATGGAATAGGAGTGTCCCAAGGGGGAATTATGACTATTCGGCACCTCCCCTTATTTGCATTTAGACCCATCGAAGAATAAGGTCATTTTAAGAGGGGTATTATCAAGATTGTGAGTGTTGATAGATTTTTGGGGAAGTGTTTATAGGGTAATTGATTAGAAGGAAGGGAGATTTTGCGAGATGATCAGTAATGACCTATCCCTTAATGGATTTCTGAGAGATAAATTCAAGGTCAAACTGTCACATCCCTCATTTTCATTCTATTTTGTCACAAGAATAAGTTGTAATATATAAAGTGGTTTATGAAGGCAAGGGGATAGGCATTGTTTCTTAGCTAAGTTTGTAGTTATATGTAGGTGTGTATATCTTGAAAAGCATATATATGTTTATGCGTAGTTGCATGCCCAACTATGTAACAACACTTGACGTCAAGCATTCATGGAGTACTTGACATTTATAACTTATTTTATTGTACTTGGTTGTATTAATTTACTTTACTTTGTTGTGTGCAATGATTTCATAACATTGGTATGATATTTCATTGATGCGCTTGTTTGATTGATTCTACTTTAACTTGTCGTAAGTAATGATTTGTTAAAGATGGTAAATTTGTTACATTGCTGAAATTTAATTATTTCGGTATTGAGAATTAATTATAATTGTTTGATGGACTAACCTTCTTGTGTTATTACAATGGTCATAGACCCTAAAGCATTAAGATGATGTTCTATACGAAGCTGATTAACTAAAATATGAAATTATTCTAATCTATCTAAGTTAATCTAAACAATTACAACAATGTAATGATTGATGTGAACTGAGATATTAATGCTAACTAATTTTATTTGATATTTAAATGAAATAAAATAATTGAAATGGGAGGGAAAAAGGTACTAACCTGAAAATGACTTACTTAGCTGTGATTTGAGACTGAATAGGATGATGTACGGATGAAGCAAAGTATGATGGTACAACCTAGGAAATTACAGCAGATGAATATTTGACCAAACTGGGGCACTAGAAGAGGATCGGGGAACTGTGGGAACCCTAGTCTCTAGTAAGGGCACTCTAGTCGAAGAATAGATCAGGACTTGAATATGGAAGTGTCGCTAGATCTTCGTAATGTCTCGATATTTGTTGTGTGATTGTCACAGTAACTTCTTTGATGACGTTATAAACCTACAATGAAGATTCACCTACAAAACCCCATACAAATCATCAAACCCTAAAAATAAAGATGCATATGAAGGGGTACTGTCCTTAGCGGCCACAATGGTGGACTTACAACTAAGCACTGCACTACATTCCAAACCCAATGTAGTTATGTGTGCTTTGTGTGTGTAATGATGTGCCTAGGGTGCCCTAGCACCAATGATGCAAAGATAGGGGGCAATAGCTAGATAAAATGCAAAATGGTGGATGGAATAGAATATACTTCCCTTTCCTATGCAGTGTGTTGATGTAATGATGCCCAAATTTAGTCCCTTGCCTTAATAGATAGCTTGTGCTTAGTAGTAGATAGTTATCCCATAAAATAGTATGTTATGTTTATATAGGGATCTCTTGCTCAAATTTCGACACTAATGACCCGACATGCCGACTAGTACCTAGGGAATGAGAGGGAAAATTATAAAGACCAACCTCAAAACTCTAAATTAGACCCAGTGCTACGGGGACCAGGGTGCCTAAAATTAAGGATCATAGTGCCCATGGGTGCCCCAATCCTACCCTAGATTCCGTAGTCAAAGACTATATATGAAAAATGACCAAATAACGACACCCGAAAATCCACGAGAGATGACGTAAGTGTGCAAACAATTGTGACGGTTGTGTAAGACAAATGATGATGATGACCAACTACTAACAATAGGACTAGGGGATAGGTCACTAGTGAATACTTTTCTTGCGGAGATCCATATATAAAACAACATACTTGGTGGTATAAATGTAATAGTAAGTGTGTGATTTTGTGACTACATTTTCCCCCACTTTATGTTAGTGAGTGGAAAGCTCAGTAACATAAAGTAGATAGAGATGTGTACTGAGAGAATTCCAAAGAAGCCCAAGCTATAGTAGAACGCACATATGTGGTAATAAAATCATGTCAAAAGAACCATATAACATGTCAAACCATGGATCATCATGTTGATCCATGCAACGTCACGAGAAATGTAATGTCGTGATGAAGTGTATTAAATAAGAGTGATGATTATAATGTTATATGATTGATGATTTTTGAATGCATGTGATGACGATGAGATGGGGTAGGGAGTAATAAGTTCTGAACCGAACACATGTATAAAAATAATCAACTAGAGGATTTGGGTGTCTATCACCGGAGGAAGAGTGTAGGAGAAAATGGTGTTATTCTCGATCTCTAACCACATCCTCAAGATCTAGCCATTCACTGCACGGACTCGAGATCAAAAATTTGTGGTTTTGGATCCAAATAATTTCAATCAAATAGTTGACCCATATAGGAGTGGTATAGGAAAGGCACTCTTGCCCCCACTCCCCGGTATTTCCGCATTGTGATGGCTTAAGTTAGGTCATCTAGAAGCAAACATGAAATGTATGATGACATCTAAGTTAGTCATCGGAAGCAAATGAAAAATGTATGATTGGAATAGCTTCCCAAGTTAGGTCATTTGGGAAATAAATGGATGTAAGCTCCCAATTTATGTCATCCGGGAGGTCGATTGTGTTGAATTTTTATTAATTGAATGATATGATTTTGATTGTTAGAGGTTTGAACACATTGATGGATGGATGGATTGATTGATTGATTGATTACTCGTAGATATATTTTTACGCTAGTTGCCCCGGATTAGGTCATTAGGGGGAATCGGCGAAATTGGTGAATGATCACATGGAAAGGTTTTTAATCACTTGTTTCCCCTGGGTTAGGTCATTAGGGGAGTGATGAAATGTTGCACGGAAAAATTATATATTTTTACCCCCATATTAGGTCATTAAGGGGAATTAATGGTGAGATGTTGCACATTGAAGTAGTAAATGTTTGAAAATGATGGATTCATAATGTTGATTAATCACATGGTAATGTAAGGGGAATTATAGGATAACCCCAATGATATGCCCCCTTTCGGTGAAAGGGGAAGTGATGACAAGAATGAACACTAAGCCAAAAGTAAACATGAAATTGGATAAAAGACAAAGTCAAGGAGATATCATGCATGTTTAATGTGTATGTTATGGTGGTAGGTAGAATTCTAAAAGAATTTCACCAAATGGGGTGTAAATCGGAGTAGAAATGCTCAAGATATGACAAAACGGTGTGGTGTGTATTAGTTATGAGAATAAGCATGAAATAATGACTATAGTAAAGTAGGTGAAAAAGTAACTATAAGTAGTGAAGTGAAAAATTGTTTAGTCACTTCATTTGTTGTTTATGTGATTGTGATATTGAGCGCAAAGTGAGTGAAAATGTTGCAAGTGAGAGCAAGTGCGTCAAATCGGTTTGAGAGGTGGAGACCATCATAACGTCACACGTGACCACAAATTTAGTAAGCGCAATGTTTTTCAAAAAATGGATGGTTTAGTAGCTATTTTGTTGATTGTTTGTAAATTTGATATTTTTAATTTTCTCGGACGTTTTAGACCTGGACAATAACAGTGAGGGCGATAGTGACCCATGGGACGGGAGTGCCCCAGAACTAGATGTTAGTGTCCGAAAGTGTGTATGTGGCCTAGAATGGTGAAAATCATATTTGTAGTGTGACTTATATAGTGTTCTAACATTATTTGTGTTGTCATGTTGTGGTGTGCAAAGGGATATTCACTAAAGGAGTTCCGTGGTGGTCATCATATGAGTACTTTTCTTGGGTTGGGCCTTTTAGATGATGATTGGGATGTTATGGACCGTGTCAACCTATGGCACATAGCATGGATGGGGGATGTGCCACTGTAATATGCCTATGTTAATTGTATTATGTGAGAGATGGTGCACAGATACTTGCATGTTTTGGTTTCCTACGAGCGAGATGACAGTGAATTTGGATTATGTGTATTGCATCTTATGATTGTTGGTTGTTAGAGAGAGAATACAGGTTGGAAAGACATATGTGAGTTACTAGACAATATTTTTTGGGTACTTGAGTACCTTTCGAGACCTATATCAATTTGGATGTCATTTTATGGTCTGGGGTTACGCACTTGCAGGAATTTCATAGCAATTATGATTGCTTCATCTATAGTAGTGGAGGGAGGAGGTGTAGGCATCTTGTATAAGATTCCTAATATATATCGGTGGATAAAGGAGGAGAGCACTAGATACGCGTGGGCACGGTGTGTGTTGGCCCACCTATGCAGAGAGATCTATACCGATTCACTCTCGGCGAGCATGGTGGTGGGATAGGATCCACTACACTATTACATGTATGGGCTTACGAGCATATAGCCATGTTGAGACCAGTTGGAGGACCATGAGGAGAGTGGGTTAGGCTAGAGATATATGCGAGGAGAAGGGTTAATATTCACGGGTGTAAGATGGACATAAATACCTACATGGCACTAATAGATGGGATGGAGACCGAGTAAGTTACATGGAGGCCATACTATGACTACGGAGGTGTGCCCAAGGATGTTGTAGAGTTGTGGTGTATTGAAGATTATGTGGCTGGAGGATTGATTTCTAGGTATGGCAAGTTGTTTTAGTAAAGAGAGTATCAATGTTGATTGACGACTCATGATGTGCCCCCAAATCCATATATATGGTTGAGAGTTATCAAAACACCTAGGATGGTTAGAGCTAGACCATAGCCCACATGAGAGTAACTAGTACCTCCTAGGCCAAATGAGGTAGGCACAAGTGATAGAGCCGATAGAGTCTTACATTGCTTGTTACACAGAGGAGTACCACGCATGGTGGGTGGCACATCAATGGGTATTGTTGTTCCCATTATTTGCAAGTCCAACAAGGTTACCGCATTGAGGAGGAGGAGAGGGGGAAGCCCATGCCCCCGATGATGTAGCAGTATAAGTAGCTGAGTGTGAGTATTTATATAATTACATTGTGTACTTTGTTGTTGGGCTATGTTATAGTGATGATTATCTAATGTGTTGTGTTATTTGTTTTGTAGGCGATGCGTATTAGTCCCTAATAGTTGATACGGTGATATGCACATTGACTTAGAATGTGTTGTGAATGTACTTTGTGGAGGTATCCTTGAGTGTGTGGATGATATCACGAGAGACCATACCCATTTGTTCGAGCTTGTGGTCATAGTAGTAGTAACATGCACTATGTTGCTATGCGAGACAGACGAAGCACGTGAGGAGACTCAACATGCTAGAGAGGTAGTAGGTGTTGGTCCTCTAGCACAAGATGTGTTTACACGATACATAGATTTATAGCATCACTTTTCCGAGTAGTCTATAGAGATTACTATACGTACCCAAAATTGTAAGGTATCAGACGGCCAAAATAACGTAACAAGTGCCCCAATGATGATACGAGTCTCTCGCAAGGTGTTCGGGATCAAAAAGATCTCCAAGTGTGCGTTAACATCCCGCATGCCCCGCTTAGCCCCATGTGTCTTTTTTTCCCTTTTCCCCTCTTTTCTTGGCCTTTTGCTCTTGATGTGAAACGGCGCCGCCTGGGCTGGCGGTCTCGTGGCGAATAGGGTTGTGGTCTGTAACTTCACCACCCACTCGGGCGGTGGTCCTTTACACATTTTCAAAAGCTCTTTTAACATGACTCGTAATTTCAACGTTTTACTAGCTTTCTTTCACCGCCATAAGCTTGCATTTATGATTCTGGTTCCCTAGAATAGTGTTTTTCCATTGTTTATAGTTTAAGAGTTCTATTTGGTTTTTACCTTGGGTAAATGCAAATGCTATAAATAGTTGGCTTGTGCTCAAGCAAATGGCCCCTCAAATTTGCCTCTAATTTCTCTTTGCAATAGATTTAGTTTTCATTTTTCTTAGAATGCTTAGTTTCTTTCATTGCATGCTTAGTTAGCATTGTTTTATTGTTAGTAAGCCACATATCCATCTTGTGCAAGTACTGATGTTATTTCATCCAATCCATTGGAATAGGATAGTTTGTTTACCAATAGGAAGCCATTAAAGTTGCAGGTTTTGTTCTTCAAATAAGATAGTTTAGGTTTCTGGACGTTTCATGTTGCATGACTCACAATAAATCCCGCTAGGAATTGCATAAGCCAAGCTCTATACTCTTGCGCTATCCCTCTCCTACTCGCATTGTATTGATTGGTATCTTGAGCTGCCTTTGTTCCAATATATACTTACATTGATGCTAGCATTACATGCTTTTACGGATCCACGTGGACACGAAGGAGCGAGGAGATCACACTGAGGGGACAAGATCACACACACCATCGGATTTTCCACTATTCTGTAAAATCCAGGTTCTAGCTTTCAAAGTTCTAGTTAGAAACATATTAAATAAAGTAGCCAATCACTTTATTTCAGTCAATTCTACTCTCGATATTGCCAGGGAAGCTATGGGGATTGATAGTTTATGAGAAACTATGATTCACTCCTCACTTCTGAGGTAGGATCGAGAGCCTTGCAAATAGATTAAGTCAATTATTTCATTGTTTAGAATAGATTCACAATTGCACAGACAAATAGCTACACTCGGTTATCTTGTTTGTTTTAATTTCGTCATTAAATTAATTGTCAAATTCTAGATATGTTAACAGTTACTCTTTTAGATTCATTCAAATAGTTTGTCAGAAAATACAAAAATAGAGAAATCATATATGCTATAGATATATTCAACGTAGTTAAATTTTATTTTTCTACAGTTCATTTTACATTATTACTTTTGTATGACAATCACGGGACCTAGGGAGCCCAGGGAATACATATTCGAGCCAATCATGCCCCAACCCAATCTCATCACAACAATAATTGATATAGATCAAAATCTTAGGATCCAAGTCTTCCGAACAACGGAAAGTTTGCAACAAATCAATTCCCAGTTGAGCGGATTAAACATAGAAGATGACCAAGTGCACACATTTTGGTCGAATCAACCAAACTACAAATTACCCTAGGTAACATCCATATGACTATAGAAGGGGTTGAAAGAGAACAAACCTTTGGTTGTGATCCTTTGGTCCCACAACTAGACGTAGAGACACTCTTACAGATATAGATACCAGCCTAAGAATTCAAGTTGCAAGAACACTGTGAGGCACTCTGAGAAGATCGCACAATCTATTAGTTTTGAATATAGAGGTTGAGAAAGCATACGATTATTGGGTGTTAGGGATTAGGAACTAATTCTACACATGACCATAGTAGGACCACAACAACCAAGAGTCTACGGTTGCGATCCACAAATCCCGCAACCCAATGAATCCGTAAGTCAATCAGACATAGACACACGGCCTACGCACACACTACTATTCAGTCCACTCCACTTCCACCTATCATCATCGACAGTTATCTTTACTAGATACAAAGCAGCTAACAAAGCTAGAGAGTTCGGACTAGGCCAGAGAATCGTCCATAGAGTTAACTATATTTACCATCCACCATATGACCTTATCTAGAGACATACACGAAACTATCCCAGGTCATTTTCCACGTATTCCACAACCTATAGACCGAATCACGCCAGAGCTCGATATTGATTGGAGCCTTGAGCCAGTCATCCTTGCTGATCGATCTATCACACCAGTTCAGGTTAGGAGGGCCTTCTTTTCCTTAGATTCACAATTTCCACTAGTGCGTGTAGAAGACATTAGATTGCCTAACTAGTTTGTCTATATCCCACACATATTCCATCCCCACCGGCTGTCTCGGCACGACCTCGGGAGGTCGGGTGCGAGGAAGAGTTACTTGTAGATTCCCACGCTCGCTTGTCACTTTTCCATCGTACAAAATTGGTGAACCCAATGTGAAACTTACAACTGTTTCACCTTCTATACCTCATTATCCTTCACATCAGCTTCACCAACAAAATTGGTGAACCCGACGTGAACTTTCTACTTTCTAGTCTGGAATCATATTTCTACTGGTTCTTTCAAATTAAAAATGATTCTTTCATCTTTACTACCTCATTAGCTTTCACCATCACCTTCGCTCCTTCCCATTATTCTATAGGTATTCATATACCCCCGAATATGTCGGGATTCGATGCATATGGCAAGCCCCTCTTGGGCCTTGAGGCATACTACGCCCAACAAAATAGACAATCATCACCCTCACTCTCAGTATGGGGTGATAACTACTCAACCAACCAGTTGTCAACACAAACTCCAAGGATCAGATATAACTCATCTTTTCAAACTGAGGAGTTAGATCAGCTCGCTCAAACACAACAAATAGAGCCTTCAGGCTCGAATAACATGACATTCACCGAGAGAATCTGGTTCATCTCCTCAGTGCTGCTTAGACCACAAATTAGTAGACAATCAGACTCATACCAAGGTTTAGACGATGAACATTTGGTACGTTATGCCAGGAATGACCAACATTCTCGAAGTATGTACCCACCTATAGGAGGTTTACAAACACAACCCGAGGTCTCTTTTCAAGAAAATACCTCCATGCCACTACATATAGGAAATGCCCTCGGGAAACTTGGCAGAAGCGTGATCAGTTCATAGCGAGGATATCACATGCCTATACAACACCATGATATACAACAAATGCCACTACGGAAAAACACCGTGACTTCACCAAATGAAGTCATTTCAACGTTAGTAGAAAAAGTGAGAGGGTTAGAACTTGCTCAAGAAAATCACCATTCTCAATTCATACAAATAGGAAATTCTAATCCTCCTAGCCAAGTAGACCTCCTCACAGGAGTAGGCACATTAGGCATGACTCCTCAGTATTCACAACAAATGCCAACTAGACCCACCATCTCTAATGTTGTTCCTCCCGGTCTAGTACAAAACAATCCATTCTGGACAATACCCCGTCATACTTAAACATGTACTCCAAATCACCACAAGGGGATATGTTCTCCTCTCCCGGCATGTTTTCTCAAACACAGGTGTTTCCTTATGCCCCTACCAACATATATGCTATGCCATATCAACAACCCATTCCACCTCCGCTCCCTCAACAAGCACCATCAATGGTCGAAACCTATGCGATAGGGACTTATTCAGAATATTTGAAAGAACCCTTAGATTTCACCATACGAAGCGTCATGCTTCCAAGACCTCTTCCGACTTGCCCAAATACAAAGGTGAGGGAGATCCAAATGCACATATCAAAGCTTACGCTATAGCCATTCGAGAACTACTCCCATGGGATGGGGTTGTTGCTAAGATATTCCCAAAAACCTTGGAAGGCATTGCTCTCGATTGGTATTATAGAATACCTGAGGCTTCCATCCATTCGTTCAAGCAGCTCGTGTCAGAATTCATCAAGGCCTTTGACATGAACAAATTATTAAGGACAGGAATCAGGGAATTCTTACACATCAAGCAAGAACACAACGAATCTATCGCCCATTTCATCCAAAGGTGGCGTACAGTTCTTTATTCTTTGGCAAGTGCTCCAAACATGGATCAAATGGAACTATGCGATTTATTCCTTCATTCTCTTAGCAGAGAGGTGAAGGAAGAAGTCCAGAAGTTCCCATTAAGAACTTACGATGAAGTACTTGAGAGTGCTCTTGAATAGATCAAAAGAATTGATAGTGGTCACAAAACATATGGAGCAAATGGGAGGTTAGTCACCTCCAACCAGAACACTACAGCTTATCCTACTACCACGAACGTCAATCAAGGACCTAAAATCCTTAATAAAAATCGGGGTGTAACAACAGATGGAGTAACCGACCAGCCTAAGAAGGTAAATATTGTCAATACTCCATCACAAATAAACAACCAATGAAACAACTTTACCCCGACAATAAATACGGTGGATTTTAACCATCCACAACAACAACAACAACAACGGTGAAATCCCACACAGGGTCTGAGCCAAAATTCAACTAGATACCAAAACTAGAATTCAAACCAAAGACAACAAACGCAAAATTTTAATCCTAATAGACAACGGTTTGATCAAAATTTTGAGCCACAATACGCACCAAACCAATAAACTAGGAATTACAATCCTAATTCGTATTGTGGTTTCCACAAAATTCGGGGCCATGACGACACTAGAACGTGCCATGACTACAATAAATTCATGCAACGCTTCCCGGATGAACAAAGACAACTTTTCATGGATATGTTCTTGGCGAGATCCTATGTCACCTGACATCAAATACCTTTTTAGGGTAGTTTCCCCTCAAAACGCACCCTTGAAGATCTTTAATGATCCACTCCCAAATCATGATAACAACAGGCTAAATCTAACTGGGACAAACAAGAGCATAATGACAGGAAACAATGATCATGAAGCTTCAACTCGCTAAATCCATTAGTTGTGCCACAACTAGGGAGTCACCATGACCTAAGGTAGTCGGTTTAGTGGAGTTAGACGGCGAACTACCCATCGAAGCATGTAATAAGGACACGAGAGTATTTCTCTCGGCAAGTCAAGCCACTGCCGAGAGACGGATAACATCCAACAAATCGTAACAAAACCTGTGGGTGCCTATGATTTAATTAACGACCTAACAAAAATCTTCTCGCACATCTCCTTTTTAGATTTATTAAAAAATTCCCCTGCTCATAGGGCTTGCTCTTTTAGAGGCATTAGGTTTGGGCCATTTAATTAACATCACTCCACCTCCTAAAACACAGGTAAATCATATAGACTTCGATGTTCATCCTCTAGGGCAGGCGGATAGGGATGTCAAATTCATATTCGAGATAAACAAAATGCCGACAGATGCTGAGATCGCACGTCGAGGTGATCCAGCCTTACATTTGCAAGTATGGGTTTATAACAACTATGTGAAATGCAATGGTTGATGATGGGGCGGTAGTTAACATAGTCCCCTTCTCTTTCCTTCAAAAGCTAGGGTATGGAGAAACGAATTGTTCCACAACTCGAAACACACTAAGGGGCTATGATAGTCTTAAAGCCACCTCGGTTGGAACTATAATATTACCGGTCACCTTAGGACCCAAAACCATCTTGACTGAGTTTTATATTATAGATCAGGAAACTAACTATAATATGATCCTCGGCCGACCATGGATACACCGCATGAAGGCAATCCCTTCTACGCTATTTCAAGAAGTAAGGTTTTTACACTTAGGAAAGATATTTGTGGCCAAAGGTGATCCAAAACCATTCGATGTACACCTAGCTGACTTAAAGAAAAGACCAGGTGTGCACTCAGAGTTTGAACTCCCAACAAACCAACTTAATAAACCTACCGACGCAAAACCAAAAGAAAAGTTGGTACCTACGACAGATCTTGAAACTATGAGCCTAGCCAAGGCAACCCCAACCCCCAAAGGTGAGGCTAACATTGTAGAAATAGTATCATTAGGAACTACTGCAAAAATTGTTGAATTAATAGAACAAGATCTACCAATGTTCTTACCATTTGATTCTGTAGGCGTGGGATATTCCCTGGGTGTCGGTTCTCTCCCAGCGGTAGATCTCTGCATGGTAGAGGTAGAAGATGTTAACACAACAAATATCCCAACATCTATACTCCCACCTAAATATTGGACTCTCCATTTTGATGGGGCTAGGTGTCATTATGGAGCGGGGGCAGGTGTAATCTTTACTTCCCCTGAAGGGAAAGTCCTACCATTTTCCTTTAAACTAAATTTTGAATGCACAAACAACGGCGCTGAGTACGAAGCCCTCCTCCTTGGCCTCATCTTAGCTAAGAGAATCGGTGTTGATAACATCAGAGTCTTAGGAGACTCACAATTGGTAGCAAACCAAGTCTCTGAGATATATGAAACCAAAGCCGAGCACTTACAGCTTTACAAAACAGTTGTGTTGAATTTAAGCAAGGAGTTTGACTTCATATCAATTGAAGCAATCCCGCGAGAGAAAAATCTTCTCGCTGATTCAATAGCAACTTCAGCATCACGTTTTACTCCAAACAGTAAGTTAGAGGATACCCATTTCATAGTATCCCTTCATGATGAACCATTGATAAAAACAATGACAAATTCTCTTTTAAACGAAAATGAAAACAAATCTACTATCCTAGACCACATTGATAGTGATATGGCCACTCTGAATTACTTAAACACCTATGCGGCATTACATCTCTCCTATCATATGATAGATTTGTCCTTAATCCCACATTCATCTTCCTACTTCGGAAATCCCATGATGGAGCTTCCCTCGCAAATGGAGCCTAGCATAAACACAGTAGAAAATGGGGATGATTTGGACTTACCTCCAGCCCCACCTGAGTTTGAAGAAGGTAATGCCTCTTTAATCAAAGAAACAATTGATGTTAACATCGGAACGGAAGATGAACCAAGGATATTGAAGTTAGGATCCTCGTTAACTCCAGAAGAAGTAGAAATACACACTCGAATCCTCAAGGAACATCAGAAGGCTTTTGCATTTAATTATAAGGAAATGACAGGCGTTGCACCCCACATTGCGGTGCACAACCTCATCACTAAATCAGATGCAAAACCAATTAAACAAAAGTCGAGACCGATGAAACCCAAAGTAGCTCTCATGGTAAAAGAGGAGGTAATGAAACTCCTCCAAGTAGGATTCATCAAACCAGTCGATTACTCTCAATGGGTATCTAACATCATTCCCATTCTCAAAAAAATGGAAAGATACGCATCTGCATAGACTTCCGAGACATTAACAAAGTGTGTCCTAAAGACGACTTCCTGTTACCATCCATTGACGTCATTGTTGATGCGACAATTGGATTTGAACTTTTGTCTCTCATGGATGGATTCTCGGGATACAATCAAATCAGAATATCTAAACAAGATCAAACTAAAACCATGTTTATAACTCCTTGGGGAACCTATTGCTATGTTGTTATGCCATTCGGTCTCAAGAATGCTGGCGCTACATACCAGTGAGCTATGACATATATATTTCATGATCTAATTCATAAGATCATGGAATCCTACGTAGATGACTTGTTGGCTAAGGCCAAGAAGTGTTGTGACCATCCGGAAATACTCCGCATCATTCTTTCACGTCTGATAGAATACGGAGTCACGCTAAATCCAGAAAAATGTGTCTTTGGTGTAACAGGAGGGAAGCTCCTAGGTTACATCATATCGTCACGAGGGATAGATGTTGACCCAACCAAAATTGTTGTCCTCAAAATGGTCCCACCTTCGGATGAATCTGGAATCAGGTCATTTCTCGGAAAGCTTGGTGCAATCCGGAGATTCATCCTGGACTTAAGTTTCACCATTCATCCAATCAACAATTTACTCAAGAAAGATTACAGTATTAATTGGGTGAAGATTGCAATGAAGTTTTTGACGCAGATTAAGCATTTCTTGTTGTCACCACCTACGCTAATGCCACCTAAGCTAGATCGCTTGTTAATTTTATACTCATGAGCGACCAATGTCTTCTTGCTTTGTATTTGGCTCAAGAAGACGATGACAAGAGAGAACGTGTGATTTATTTCATTAGCTAACGTTGCTCAACTATGGAACACATTATACACAAGCAGAACGAGAATGCCTCACCATAGTCTTTACAACCAAATGCTTAAGACATTATATGCTAAATCAAGAAACAAGGGTCATGGTAAAAACAGACCATTTACGAACTTTTCTCACGCAAGGGTCCTTGTCTAAGAAGGCTGGACGTTTTATAACCTTAATGGGAGAATTTGAATTAACATTTGTAAATCAGAAATCCGTTAAGGGACAAATCATCACGGATTGGTTAGCTGATAACCCATTAGATGGAGGTGATCTAGTAGATCTAGATTTTCCAGATGAGTGCGTATACTACATTGAAACCAGACCTCCTATCTCTGAGTGTCCCTGGTACACTGATATCATTAATTATATCATGGACCATACGTATCCAGAAGGGGCTACACCGCAACACAGAAGGTGGCTACGCATTATCGTAGCAAAATACGTCATTATAGAGCAAGTGCTCTATCGGAAAGCGTTTGATGGAATGCTTCTAAGATGTGTCGACACAGAAGAATCCAAGAAAATTCTCCATGAATCTCACAGTGGAATGTGTGGAGGCCACTTCGGTGGCCATGCCACCACTCGTAAAATACATCGAATGGGCTATTTCTGGCCCACTCTAGAACACGATGCAAGTAGAGTTTGTACGTAGGTGTCATAAGTGCCAAGAGTTCTCCCATGAGATCCACATGCCGGCACAAACTCTACAACCAATCGCGACTCCATGGCCCTTTTCTACATGGGGCCTAGATTTAATAGGGAAATTCTCTCCCTCATCTACAGACAGGCCATAATTTTATAATCACGGCCACCGAATATTTTACCAAGTGGGTAGAGGCTATGCCTCTTACTACTGTACCGGGTTCTGTAATCGCCAAGTTCATTTTGAACCAAATCATTTGCAGGTATGGTATCTCGTAAATCATTATCTCAGATAATGGAACTTCTTTTAAGAATGATGAAGTTCGTGAATTGTGCAATAAATTTAAAATAAGCCATCATACGGCTTCCTTGTATTACCCGCAAGCCAACGGACAGGCTGAAGCGACAAATAAAACACTAAAAGCCATTCTCCTTAAAACGGTGAAAGAAAACAAACGAGATTGGCACTTGAAGTTATATCCGGCCTTATGGGCCCACCGAACCTCAATAAGAACACCAACGGGAGCAACTCCTTTCTCACTAGTATTCGGGGCAGAGGCAGTTCTCCCACTTGAGGTTGAAATACCCAGTCTCCATATTTCCTTACAAGGGATTCTGGATGAAGACGCTTACAGAGAAGCACATCTCTCCCAACTAGAAATCCTAGATGAAGCTAGGTTAGATGCTAAACAGTGGCACAGAGCCTATGCTGATCGGATGTGCCAGCAATATAACAAGAAAGTCTATGAACGTGACATATATGAAGGTGATCTAGTTCTAAGGCTAGACAGCCGGATCGACAAGAAGACCGGCAAAGGAAGGAAGTTCCGGCCTAAATGGCTAGGCCCATACCGAGTCATGAAGGACTATGGAAATGGTGCATACCTCTTATGTACGTTGGAAGGTGAGGAATTTGGTGAAACGGTCAATTCCCTACACCTCAAGCGGTTCTACGCGTAAGCAACTAGCACTATTTATAATTACATTTACATTGCATCTTCATATAGATTAAGATCATTATGTCCACTTGTTTCGTACACAAATTGTGATCAAGGAATTTTGTTCTCAAAGCAATTCATTACAAACTCATGATGTTGTTGGCATAAACACTCTAATCATACTTCTCCATTTTCATGATATCATCAAACTATCTCGAGAATCATTTTATCAAATAAAGCTAGATATGACAAAGTCTTAACAGTAACCATGCCAAGATCTGCAGGTTTATTCTCACTTTTGGTTTCTTCTTAGGATAGGTGTCTTGCCTATGGTCTGTTCCAGAAGCTTCATAGTGTCACATCTATCCCATATGTATATCTCTTTGGAAATAAGCACATACTGACATTTTACTCAAGAAAACAAGTCAAATGTTAATCAAAATAGAAAATTTTAATTTTACACATTTCCTTGCCCCACCAACCTTTGGTGATGAGCTTGCATCTCTTACTAGTGACGTAGGGTTGGGAAAGGATGGAAATGCCCTTACTCGCCTATGCTTTGCCCACGGTGATAAACCCACGCTTCTTACTAGTAGCATGGGACAAAGTGTAGGGGGTCCTCTTGACAAATAAATGCAAAAGGTCATAAGCAAACAATTCAAATCTTGAAGTCTTTGAGTCAAAAACAAATGAATCAGATGTCCAAAATTCCAAAAGAGTTCAAAATCCTAAAAACCTAGATTTTGTCTACTATGTGGCCATTTAAGGATCTAAGTCTGGATAAACCGCAAAGCAAGTTTCATCCAAAACTATGAAGTCACTCGAGTGCAGTGGGCTTGTGGTATCCTAATTTGGTTCCGCCAAAGCTTTGTTTGTCTTTCACCAATATCATTTCACCATATCTCATAACTTGCGCCCTTCCCAACTCTCGGTGATGAGCCCTCACATCTTACTAGTTGCGTGGAGTTGGGGGTAGGGGCAGGTTTATCTGCTCATCATATCGGTTTATCTTCATCACTTTGCCAAAACAAATATGAAGTATCAAAAATTGCTTAAAGAGACTAAGATTCAAAATCACATTATATCTACATTATCATATATCAGCATCATGAAATACAAAAGGAAAATAAACATTTGCATCATTTGTTCTCCATTGCATACATTCAAAAAAAAGCATGCATACATACATCGTAATCTACGTGAGGAAACTAGAAAAGAAGCAGAGCCATAAATGCCAAAGGTTTGATCCAAAAAGAATATATATATATAAATGATCAACGTTTCTGTACAATGCCATCATGCACTAAGCATGGTCAAAATGCTCAAAGAGCCCGGGATATACAAAAGAATGTATCATACAAAATCTAGGAGAGCCAATTGGCTTCTCAATCCCTACGAGACCCCTCTGAAGGCGCACGCCCATGCCTAGGACTCCGGCTACGCCGGCGCTCTGAGTGCACGGAGGGCTCAGGATCCCGAGGGGCAGCTGCAGTCTCACCACGAGAATGGCTCCTCATCAAGCGCTCGGCCGTCCTATACCCCGCTAGCTCCGTGCGGAGAGTCGATACCATCCTGGCCACATGCCAGACTGGGGCAAAGACGTCAGTGTGCCTACCAGCTGCTGAGGGCTCCCCAGCATCTACGGATAGCTCTGCGTGGGTCCTCTCCATGGGGATCATCAGGGTATCAGTACATACCCTGTGAATCAAGTCCCGCCACTCATCGAAAGTCTCTGCAAACAAAGGAGAAAACAAATTAGAAACCAAACAAGAGATTAGAAATACAAGATAAATAAAAGGAGAGATAGTAACTAAGGAGATCCTAACTAAAAATAAACATTAAAAGGAGAGAGGGTAACTTACTCGGATCACCAGGCCTCCAGGATGGATCTATAGGATCAGCACCTGCCACGGATGCCGCCGCTGACTGAGGGGCTGCTCCTGTGACTGGAGCAACGTAGCGCCCGCAATGGACTCATCCTCCCCGTCATGGCCCTAGGAGAGTGGCTCCTCTAAAACCAGAGTCACTCTCTCTGCACTCTGCTCGGCCCTCTCTGCCTACATGATATCCTGAGTGTCATGCCACTTAGGATCACTGTCCTCCTCGGTCTCCTCTCTGTCTCTCCCCTTGTAAACTCCTCAGACTCGGAGTCTACCTCAATGGGGTCATCGCTGCTATGGGCAGGACCCGCGGCAATCTGAAGCAAGGGTGCCTGAGGCACACCGGCTCTCCCTCTGGCACGTACTACCCTCCTGGCCGCAATGGGAATGCCAGGAGTAACCACTGTCCAACCCCGGCCTCTAGGCCCCCCTCTGGCCTCTCGGACTGATTTGTATACTGGCGCTACTGGGGGAAGCATGCCCATATAGGGTAGGCCAAACTACTGAGGAACTCGGCCAAAGGGGTGCATCTCCACTCGCCCCACTCTGTCAATAAGCTGCCCTGTGGTGGAGTAGGAGATCAAAGTAAGAGCCTCCTCGCCCCATATACCTGCCATAGTCTGATATGGTGTGGCCTCCATGTCGGTAGTAGTCAGAGAAGAAACTAGATGATGAGGTGCTCGGAGCACCGACATATCTATCCATCTGGCTGCCCTCACAGCTCCAGGATCTACCACCTCTACACCTCTTCGTAGGGGATGAAGTGCTCATAGACCCAACTCATGACTAGGGTCGGGTGGCTCAAGGACTGCCCCTGTAAATGGACTACCCTGTATAAATCATGGTAGGTGGTCCCAAGTATGTCTGCTCCCCAGGCATATATCCGGCCATGTCCCTCTATCTGTGCAATAATGGGGGACCAACAATATAACAATGTATCTCCTCCCTTGTCCCCGATCAGTCTCGAGGCAAGGATCCCCATGATAGCCTGGAAAAGTAAGGGGATGGGAAAACTAGGAATGGATCGAACTCTAACCCCCTTCTTCGACCCCGTGGAGATGACTGCATCTCCCATGTATGTGGCCCACTGTGCTATCTGGGCCCATGAACCTGTTGTCTCAAGGGTGAGACGTCTCCCAATAATCGGGACCCCCAGAATGCGATAGACATCCTCCAAAGTAATGGTCCACTCACCGCGGACCCCTGGTAATCGGAAGGTGTTCCGATCAGCATCCCAATATGAGAATAGGTCACAAAGAATGTGACTGGATGGTGTAACATGGGGCATGCGTGAGATGCGTAGTATCCCGGCCCTCTGAAGAGTGTCCTCCTCATCCTGTGAAAGGGCATCCAATACTCCTGGGAGCCAGTCACACTCCCTCTCTCGGCTCCACCGGATATACTCCTCTCTCACTGCATACACCCAAAAACACACAAAACAGAGCAAGTTAGCATCCGAATAATACTGGAAAAATCATGAAAGCACGTAGAAATGCTAAAAATGCAAAAACAATCTCAAACAGATGTTCTTTTGGCATTCTGTGTGAAACCACCGCCCTGAGCAGAGTTTTTAACCGCGCCAGAGGCGGTCGTGTAACCGCCGCCAGGTGGGGCGGGCGTCGTCGTGACCAAAAACCCACGCGGGTTTTTAAACCTAAAAAGCCCAAAAAATGACAAAACAAGACCATTTTAACTAAAACAAGGCCTACCCAGTAGGCGCCCCCCCTAGATGAACCTTTTAACACTAACATTTTCAAAAATTACCCCCCCACGACAAAGATTTTAGCATTTCAAAATTAAGGGGGTAAAAGGGATAAATTGAAGAAAACTAACATGTGATCTCGCGGGTCGATGTTCCGCTCGTGGAGGCATGATCACTATCCCGTCACGGACGTTTTGACTCTACTCATGCAAGAAACCGTCACCGTGGGTTCCAGAGCTCAAAATCAATCGAATCAACTCACGCAAATGAATAGGAAAATGGGCCCACTTTCATATATATAGCACCCTGATTCATTTTAAATGCCTTTTCCACAGGTTTGGAGCGCCGACGGAGGTAAGTTCTTATCCCCGCACAAATGGTACGTTCTCATTTCCTATTGTTTTAGCATTTATTTTCCAAACTATTGTGTCTATCTACACTTGAGTTCTCTTTTCATTTTGCAGGTAGCGGGAATTTTGGACAGCGTCATTTCAACACACGGACGTATCAGGTATAACTTTTAACTTCCCATTTCGGGACCGCCATACTCGAACCCACCATTTTATGCCTCTTCATGGCTAAAACGCTTCTCCGAGGGGGCAATATGTACGTACCCAAAATTGTAAGGTATTGTACTGCCAAAATAACGTAACAGGTGCCCCAATGATGATACAGGTCTCCTCGCAAGGTGTTCGGGATCGGAAAAGATCTCCAAGTGTGCGTTAACATCCCGCATGCCCCGCTTAGCCCCCACGTGCTTTGTTTTCCCTTTTCCCCTCTTTTCTTGGCCTTTTGCTCTTGTTGATGAAACCGCCGCCTTTTTGGCGGGGTGGCGGTCCTTACGTGCATTTTCCAGAAAGCTCTTTTAACATGACTCATGTAATTTCAACATTTTACTAGCTTTCTTTCACCGCCATAAGCTTGCATTTATGATTTTGGTTCCCTGGAATAGTGTTTTGCCATTGTTTATAGTTTAAGAGTTCTATTTGGTTTTTACCTTGGGTAAATGCAAATGCTATAAATAGTTGGCTTGTGCTCAAGCAAATGGCCCCTCAAATTTGCCTCTGATTTCTCTTTGCAATAGATTTAGTTTTCATTTTTCTTAGAATTCTTAGTTTCTTTCATTGCATGCTTAGTTAGCATTGTTTTTCTTGTTAGTAAGCCACATATCCATCTTGTGCAATCTTTGTTGTTATTTCATCCAATCCATTGGAATAAGATAGTTGTTTACCAATAGGAAGCCATTAAAGTTGCAGGTTTTGTTTTCAAACAAGATAGTTTGAGTTCGGACATTTCATGTTGCATGACTTCTGCAATAAATCCCGCTAGGAATTACATAAGCCAAGCTCGTACTCTTGCGCTATCCCTCTCCTACTCGCATTGTATCGGTTGTGTATCTTGAGCTGCCTTTGTCTCCATATCTACTTTGATGCTAGCATTACACGCTTTTCTGGATCCACGTGGACACGAAGGAATGAGGAGATCACACTGAGGGGACAAGATCACACACACCATCGGATTCGCCACTGTTCTGCAAAATCTAGGTTCTAGCTTTCAAAGTTCTAGTTAGAAACATATAAATAAAGTAGCCAATCACTTTATTTCAGTCAATTCTACTCTCGATATTGCAGGGAAGCTGTGGGGATTGATAGTTTCTGAGAAACTATGATTCACTCCTCACTTCTGAGGTAGGATCGAGAGCCTTGCAAATAGATTAAGTCAATTATTTCATTGTTTAGAATAGATTCACAATTGCACAGACAAATAGCTACACTCGAGTTATCTTGTTTGTTTTAATTTCATCATTAAATTAATTGTCAAATTCTAGATATGTTAACAGTTACTCTTTTAGATTCATTCAAATAGTTCATCAAAAATACAAAAATAGAGAAATCATATATGCTATAGATATATTCAACGTAGTTAAATTTTATTTTGCTATAGCTCATTTTACATTGTTACTTTTGTATGACAATCATGGGACCTAGGAGCCGGGGAATACATATTCGAGCCAATCGTGCCCCACCCAATCTCATCACAAAGAATAATAGAGTATAGATCAAAATATTAGGATCCAAGTCTTCCAAACAATGAAAAGTTTGCAACAAATCAATTCCTAGTTGAGCGGATTAAACATAGAAGATGACCAAGCGCACACATTTTGGTCGAATCAACCAAACTACAGATTACCCTAGGTAACATCCATATGACTGTAGAAGGGGTTGAAAGAGAACAAACCTTTGGTTACGATCCTTTGGTCCCATAGCCAGACGCAGGAGACACTCTTACAGATATAGATACCAGCCTAAGAATTCAGGTTGCAAGAACACTGTGAGGCACTCTGAGAAGATCGTGCAGCTATTAGTTTTGAATATAGAGGTTGAGAAAGCATACGATTACTGGGTGTTAGGGATTAGGAACTAATTCTACGCATGACCATAGTAGGACCACAACAACCAAGAGTCTATGGTTGCGATCCACAAATCCCGCAACCCAACGAATCCGTAAGTCAATCAGACATAGACACTGGCCTACACACACTAGTATTCAGGTCTACTCCACTTCCACCTATCATCATCGAATAGTTATCTTTACTAGATATAGCAGCTAACAAAGCTAGAGAGTTCTGGACTAGGCCAGAGAATCATCCATAGAGTTAACTATATTTACCATCCACCATATGACCTTATCTGGAGATATACGAAACTATCCTAGGTCATTTTCCACGTATTCCACAACCTATAGACCGAATCACGCCAGAGCTCGATATTGATTGGAGCCTTCGAGCAGTCATCCTTGCTGATCAATCTATCACACCAGTTCAAGTTAGGAGGGCCTTCTTTGCCTTAGATTCACAATTTCCACTAGTGTGTGTAGAAGACATTAGATTGCCTAACTATTTTTCTTGTATCCCACACATATTCCATCCCCACCGGCTGTCTCGGCACGACCTCGAGAGGTCGGGTGCGAGGAAGAGTTACTTGTAGATTCCCACGCTCGCTTGTCACTTTTCCATCGTACAATTACCCTATTATAAAGGTAGGTTTAGAGGCATCGAAGGTGTGAACAACGACACCAAGTTGGTTATGAGGCATCTAGATCTAGGGCTCTCGCAGTACCCCAGAGAAATAGCGATAATGAGATTTGATTTGTGTTATTGTATATGATGTAGCAAAGTTGTCCACCCAATGATGAAAACATTTTTGTAATAATGGTCGCACTTGATATATATTGGTAGATTTTATTGGTATATGATGAGTTTGTTTCATTGTGTATTGATGTTGTAATATGATTGATGATGTATGATTTAATGTTTATTTAGCTATTATCTTTAAAATCCTTGAAAATAATCATAGTTGGATCCTGTCTAATATTTATGCGCCCAATACTACTACTGGTAAAAGAAGTCTATGGAAAGATTTAATCTTGTTCAGAAGCAAGGTTGAAAACATGAACTGGTTGGTATGGGAGACTTCAATACTCCTTTGAATCCTGGAGAAAAGTTTGGAGGAAGTTCCGAATTCTCCTTGGTATGGAATAATTTGTTGACTTCATCTCGACTCTTAATCTTATGGACATAGAGCTTCATGGCAATCAATTTACATGGTCCAACAAAAGATTAGGAGAGAGCTTAATTCAAGTTAAACTTGACAGAGCTCTTATTTCTGAAAATTGGATCCTGGACCAAAATTTCCATCTCTACTCTCCCGAACGAGGATCGATCATAATCCAATAGTCCTCAATTTCTTCAATTGGACAAAACATTTTCATGGTAATTTCAAATTTGAGAAAATGTGGTTCGAACATGAAGACATTATGGACAAAATTAAAGAGTGGTGGGTTTGGGAAGGCACAGGGATGGCCCAATTCAGGCTTCTTGAAGCTAAAGAATGTTAAGCAGAAAAGTTAGAATATGGAATAAAGAGGTTTTTGGAAACATTTTTGAAAATAAGAAAGAACTTAAGCAATTTAGAAGAGCTTGAGCTAAATGTCTCCATGAAAGGTATGACCCTAGAGGATCATCGGGATAAAAAAAACTCCTATCGAGATTGCATAATATATAAAACCATGAAGAAACCTTTTGGAGAATGAAATCTAGAGCCCTTTGGCTTAAGGATGGAGACAGAAATACAAAAAAATCATTTGACAACCATCAAGCATAGAGCAGAATGCTGAATTTCGAGGTTGCTAAAGGAAATGGAAACATTACTAAGGATCCTGAGGATATCAAAACAGAGGCGCTTAATTTTTACAAGAACCTCCTCACTGAAGATACCTCCTACAATGAACAAGCGGCCTCTTTCCTCTTAGACTCCATTCCTAATAATCTAATACCTACTGAGAGATTTAAAAGTCTTTCAAAAACTGTCACCATTGAGGAATTAAAAAAGGTTGTCTTTGCTTTAGAAGGGGATAAGGCTCCAGGTCCAGATGGCTTCTCGGCTAACTTTTACCAAAGATGTTGGGAAATATGCTCTGAAGATCTCTTGAAAGTTGTTAATGAATTTTACAGAATGGGAAATCTTATTAAAGAACTAAATAATACACACATTGTGCTTGCCCCGAAAAAGTTGGATGCAAAAGACTTCAAAGATTTCAGGCCTATCAGTTTGGTTAATGTCATTTATAGGATTTTCACAAAGATTCTCACCACTAGAATGCAACCTATACTCATGGAGATCATTTCTCAACAAAGCGGATTCATCCAGGGAAGAATTATCCAAGATGGCATTATCATGGTTCATGAAACTATACATTCTATGGATAAAAGTAAAAAGGCGGGGATGGCCATCAAACTTGACATGCATAAAGCTTTCGATAGAGTCTCCTGGAGATTCATGGATGAGGTCCTATCCAAATTTGGTTTTCAAAGCAAATTCAGAAAAATCATTCACTCTTGCATCTCTACCTCTAGATTCTCTGTGGTTGTTAATGGGGAACCTGTGGGTTTTTTTGCCAGTAATAGAGGTATACGGCAAGGCGACCCAATCTCCCCTCTTTTATTCATTATTATGGCTGACAGTTTAAGTAGATCTATTTCCAAAGCTATTGACATTGGCATGATAAAAGGCTTCCCTCCAACTACTGGTAATCAGATCTCCTCTCATCAGTAGTTTGCTGATGACACTTTGCTGCTACTAATGGCTTCTATTATTGAGGCAAAGGCCATTAAAACTATCCTTAGATTTTATGAGGAAGCCTCGGGACAAAAGTTAATTTTGACAAAAGCTCTATTTATTTCTTCAATACTCCTGAGGAGAGGCAAAGAAAGATTGCTAATATTCTAGGATGCACTATTAATTCTCTACCAGCTACTTACTTAGGGTTACCTTTAAGTACTGGCAAGATTTCAGTGGAGGTATGGAATGATCTTATTAAGAGATTTCAAAGAAAGTTGGCTGGATGGAAAGGAGCCGTTCTTTCAAGTGCAGGTAAGTGTCTTTTGGTTAAAAGCACGCTTCAAAACTTGCCTATTTACATATTATCAATGTTCAAACATGCCTACAGCTGTGATGAACAGTATTGAGAAGATTCAAAAACACTTTCTGTGGCACGCATCGAGGATGATCGAGATATCATCTTGTGGCTTGGGAACAGGTTTGTAAACCTAAGAGACTAGGGGGGTTAGACATCAAAGATATCAAACATATGAGTACTGCCCTTACTACAAAATTAGGATGGAGGCTTATAAAAGAGCACAGACCTTGGACAGAGCTGATTAAGATCAAATATCTTTCAAATCAAAACAAGATTTCCTTCATTTATGATCAGTCCCTTCCGAGTGGTTCTATTTTCTGGAACAACCTTCTGCGCAAGTAGACACATTCTCTCTCAGGGGTGCAGCTGGAAGCTTGGAGATGGGCAAAACATAAACTTCTGGACTGATAAGTGGACGGATTCTAACTGGATTTCTGCTTATGATCATATTAAAGATAGATTAATTGCAAAGTATGGACACAAAATCCAGGGATACATTGAGAGGGATGGAAACAAAAGAAAATGGAAGCAGCTAAAAGTGGAGAATGATAATATTCAGGCTGATATTATATCTCTCCAGAATCAACTTTCCCTAATCCATATAAGTAATCAAAATCTTAAGGATGAGCTCATCTGGAAAGATTCTTTTGATGGGGAATACACTGTTAAATCAGGATATAATTCTTTCTTTGCATCCATGGAAAGCAAAATTAAGTGGCACAAGTTGTGGATGCCGGAGCTAACCCCTAGAGTGAACTTCTTTTGGTGGCTAATTATTAATGGAAAGATCCTAACTAATGACAACCTCATCAAGAAGGGATTCATCATGCTGAATAGATGTTGCATGTGTCAGCAAGAGGCTAAAGATATAAAGCATTTATTCCTTCATTGTGAGATTGCTTCCAAAATTTGGTAGCTTGTTTTTGCAAAATTTAATCTGAGATGGATTTTTCCCCTTACCTACCTTCAGGCTTGGGAGCAATGGAGCTCTCTATTTAAACATTGCATGGTGAAAAGGCTATGGCAACTGGTTCTGCCCCACACTATGTGGAGAATCTGGAAGGCCCGTAATGATAGTATTTTCAGAAACAATAGACATGCTTGTAACAAAGTATATAAGGAAATTATCATTGTTGTGCAAGATAATATTGCTAGATTTAAACCCCCTAAAAATAGACTCTACCCGGAGAATGAAGAATGCATTCTGACTGAATGGAATATTACCACTGTCAATAGAAATAACAATGGTACTGACAGAAACACAGTCCGATGGATTAAACCCCCCACTGATTGGCACAAGTTAAATTTTGATGGGGCCTCTAAGGGCAATCCGGGTGACTCTGGAGGAGGGGGAATCATCAGGGATCAAAGAGGCTGTTATGTTATGTTGCTTTGGGAGAATGGGTAGACAGACTAATCATTATTCCGAAGCCATGGCGGCTCTTTGGGGTATTAGACTTGCCAGAGATTGTAATATTCCAAATATCATAATTGAAGGTGATTCTCTAAATATTATCAATCTTCTGAATAAAAAGCAACACCCCAGCTGGTCTATCAGGGATTATATTGAGGAAGCTATTGATATATGCAAAATATTTGAAAAGGTCCAAATCACCCACACCTACCGGGAAGGAAATAGGGTCGCTGACAGTTTGGCTAACTTCGGTGTTAATAATCCCTTTCAAACTTGGATTGGGGGGGACGTTCTGCCCGCTCATGTCAATAAAGCCATTATCATTGATCTACATGGTAGTGAAAATCATAACTAACGGCTGTATTTTAGACGCTAATGTGCGGATCCCCAAGTACATGATGATGACATCACAAAAGATTTGGATGATTGTTGCGATCTGTGCGGGCTGGACTGTCATCATTTCTTGGCATAGGAGGAAAGCCGAGGAGCGGGGCAATAATAACAAGTGTAGCATAATAATTAAACCAACTTTCACGGAAGGAAAGATTCAAATACCAAAATCAAAGTTCGGCCTATCCCGCACATTGGTAGCTATTTTACCGTTGAGAACAGGAAAAGGAGTAGAGGAAACATGGGGGGGCCGCCATGCAAAACCGAACCGACCCACAATCCTGAGTGGAAAGAGAACACGGAGCTTTGGGATTACCTGTAAATCGGGGGCCTGTCTAATTTCATTGAAAGGATCCAAGGCTTCGACCAAGACATCTCTATCAAATTCACCTAGGGTTGGAAGAATAGAATAGTCAAATATAGTAACATGAAAATGGAAATCACGGAAGAGCTCATAGCTCAGATCATGGGCCTCAGCCTGGAAGGCACAAAATTCTTCAATAAGAAGGTAGACAGGGAGGTGGAAACCAAGAAATTTCTAGAAGAGGGGGAGAATCTTGAGTTCGTGACTGTTGGCCTCAAGGTGGCATCGATCCCTGAACCTTTTGATGAATTGGCCAAAATGGTGGTAAGGTATGTTACCCTTGAAGGAAGATATGTGACTATACCTCAAAAGCATCTGATTTTTCTGAATCATTTTCGTAGAAATAACATTATCAGCTTTCCTCACTATCTGATTAACTCTCTGGAGAAATCTATAAGGGAAGTTCAAAGCCACTCTAGGGTTGTCCCTTTGCACTAGGGCCTTATCCTCTTGATTCACCGCCATTTCTCCAGCTGCCCTCCCGTGAATCCTATCCCACCTCCCTCCTCCATACCTCCACCTGCCCACACTGCTCCCACTCCCCCTTGCTAAAAAGAAAGAATGAAGATGTTGTCTCCAGCAAGAAAAGCAAGAGCCTCAAAGCTAAAATCCCTGCTTCCCAACGGGTCCTAAGGAGCCACAAAGACTTGGAACTAGCTGAAAACCTCCTGCATATTAGCAAGCCGGTGGAGGAGCCCAAAGAGGAGGAATTGCTAGATAGGGTGGACAGATTAGAAAAGGAGATACAAGAGCTCAAAGGGGCTATAAAAAACATGGAAAGAGCTAAGGGTAAAAGGATCCTTCAAAGTGAGGAGGAAGAGGGGGTTATTGGGGAAGTCTTCAAGAAACTACAGTCCTTAGATGGTAGATTGGGGAATGCTAAAAGCTGAAATGACTGCATATTGTCTGCCCTCAAAAGCATTTATAATTTCATTGAACAACATGTCCACAGTGTTTGCAGTTTAAGTGGGATTAATGAGGACATATGGGGCCCTAAAGAGAAAAGGGACATTGCAATTGCCCAAGTAGATTTGCAAGACTCCTCTCAGGCCACTGCCATTGCCTTCTTCATGTCACTGCAGGCTATCAAGACCAAAATTGACAGAGCCATCAAGTAACGGGCTGTTGTGATGTTGTTTTTTGGCTGCGATGTGGCTGTCATCGGGTGTTCTGGAGCTGTTTTTGGCGGAGCTCTTCATGTTGTTTCTCTTTTGGTTTCTTTTTGATCTTGCCTTCTTTTTTCTGGATCTTTGTACGTTTAGATCCTTTTTTCTCCTATATTGTAATATTTGGCTATTGAGCCTTCCTTGGTTGACTATTTTGCCCTTCTCTGGGCTGCTTCTCTCATCTTTACTATCTAGCTTTTGAGCCCTTTTGTATACAGGGTATAGTCCCTTCAAAACTATTTTCCCTTAATAAAAAAAAATGTGTTGTATATTGTGTGTGTTTATTGATGTAGACTCACATTATAAAATTGAGAAGGGTAGACAAAATGTGTAATGTGAATGATGATAGATAACGCATGCAATGTGGTTGGTGAGTTAAATGAAATGGAATTTGTAATGCGTAATTAGTGTAATGCCGATAGTAAGATAGATGTAAAAATGTATAATTACAAAACTAACATGTTTTGATGAATGATAATGTGATGTGATCATAAAATGTTAGTATGATGAAACTAGGGGAAGATTAGCGATTCCCCCAACATGTAGATGAATAGACTCATTTAGTTAGGACCCTCAGCAATCAAGGATGACCCGCGTAAGCAAGATTGCATCATCAGGAAATGATTGAGTGTGCCAGATGAAATGACAGATCACATGATGAGAGCTTCTTAGAAAAAATCCCTCAACATTCATGTAAGAACCATAAGAACAAAAATGCTTCATCGAAGGTAAGGTGATATTAATCACCTACCAGAGACCAAAATGGTGTGAAGCAATGGAAGCATGTGGTATGGAAGAAGCGGTGTGAGCATATGAACCAAACTGAATATCATATGGAGCAGCAGTGGGATGTATGAATGTAGAGGTTCGTGAAGGAAAATGTGAAGTGGTGGCGTGATGTGGTGGATAAGATGGATGTGATGATGCAGCGGTGTATAGATGTGGTAGAGAGTGTGCATGAGTAATGAACTGCGGTGGTGGACATACCATGGCCTAAGTGCCAGATGGAGAAGATGACTGATTTGTGGTAAACAATATCGATGAGGTAGAGGAGAGATGGATTGCTCACGTGAGTGATATCTAAAGGATATGATGCCCTTATCCTCTAATTGTTGCAATCTATCATGAAGGGAAAAACAATCATTATCCATATGATTTTTGATGCGACGATAATTACAATAAGGTTGGTCATGTTGACACTATAGCCTATGTTGTGGATGATGTTGGTTGAATGGTAATCTAATTAGATGTTTTTCAAGTAAGGTGAGTAGTACATCATGAGGTATGGAATTATGGGATAAATATAATGGCTCACGCGATGTAAATTGAGTGGAAGGAGAAGTAAGTTTCCTATCATGGATAAGGAGAAGAAGTATGCTATGATGGTGGAGTAGGTTGAGATTTTTTTCTTTGCTTGTGAGGAAAAGGTGGAGACTGTGTAGGATGCTCAACCAATTTTGACGGAGGAGGAATAGATGATATAATAGAAGTAGATGTATGTGGAGGGTCAATGAAATTTTTTGAAAGAAGATCTTGCTCTAGATCTAGGAATTTGTAGCATAGAAGAATGAATGACTCACATGTATCATACTATAATCTTTGTTTGAGCGTAGGAATCAAACCACAATAGAAAATGAATTGCTTCTCAAGGTCTATAGGTTGGAATACTAGTTGGTGCATACAAGCATTAAATTATAAGATATAATCCTTAATAGATTCCGATGAGCCCTAATGTAAAGTAGGTATGTGGTCATAAGTAACCTTAGGGCCATTGTTGAGGATGAAACGATGGAGGAAATCATCCTCCATGTCATAGTAAGTACTAATGGACCCAAAGGGAAGATGAGTGTACCATTGCAATGCCTCATCGGTAAGACTATGTCAAAAGGCCTTGAGTAATAATCTATCATTAGAATAAGAGGTCATAGCCATGTGGTAATGTAGAAGATGAGCATGAGGATCACCAATACCATCAAAGCAAGTGAATGTAGGCATGATAAAGTCCTTAGGGAATGCCAAATTATGAATCTTCTTGGGAATAGGGTTACCATGTAATGAGTTGTTATCAATAGAAGCATAGTAAGCCCTACTTTCTAGAGTAAGAGACTGAACTTGAGATTGTAATTGACCTATGACATGCATGAGAGAGATGATATCTTGTGAAGGAATAGTGGAAGATGGCAATAATGTATTAAGAGGTTGTAATTTTCCATTGTGAGTGATCATAGGAATATCTAGAGATGACAAAGGAGATTCCGATGCTAAAGGCACACTAGTAGTAGGTGTCGAAGAAGCTATAGTAGATGATGTAGATGGAATATCCATAGTAGTGGTAGGAATAGCATAGAAACATCCCTAATATGTGAGGTGACCGATGGAGATACATCTATATGAGAAGATGAATTAATGGGTGTAGATGATGTAATAAGAGGAGATGAAACAATAGGAGAAGAAGAAGTGATAGATGGAGGTGACTCATGCATAGTGTTAGATGTAATCTCAGGAGAAGGTAATGATGGAATAGGATATTCACACCTGCCATATGAAAATAAGGAGAACCATGGCTATCAACCACCTCATCAACATTAAATAAAGACTCAAAAATGAGAATGTCACTAAGGATACTATCAATAGGATCATCAACATAGTATAAAAGAGGATGCAAACTAGTATGATATGTATCATGAGAAGAAATATCAGAAGTAGGAGAATCGTGAGATGAAACTATAGAGGTGTTCTAAGTAGAAGAAGAATCAGCATGCACATGTGAATGATGATCAATACCAAGCATATAATCAATAAGAGAATCATCTAAAATTTCCTTAGAAATATCAGAAGGAGGATCACTAGTAGTCATATAGCATGGTGTACAATGAGTGAAGGCTATCGGATCCTCAATAATACTAATGCTAATTAGATAATCTTCAAAATGAGTAGGCACATATTGTTGACCATCTAGAAGTTGTTGTTTGATATGAGTGACATAGGAGTAGGATTACCATAGAGAGTCATGAGCTCAGCAATGGCAGCCTCATCATAGATAGGGTTAACACTAAAATGAGACATGATGGATGAAGAAGGTGAACTATCCTTAGCCATTAGGGTTGGAGATGGATCCTAGGGAAAAATATTCTAAAGTACGGGTTCACCAAAATGATTAACTAAAATATGAAATTATTCTATCTATCTAAGTTAATCTAAATGAGTACAACAATGTAATGAGTGATGTGAACTGAGATATGAATGATAACTAATTTTATTTGATATTTAAATGAAATAAAATAATTGAAATAGAATGGGAAAAGTACTAACCTAAAAATTACTTACCTCGTTGTGATTCAGAGTGAGCAGGGATGATGTGTAGACGAAGCAAAGTATGATGGTACAACCCAGAAATTATAGCAGATGAATATTTGACTGACTGGGGCACCTGGAAGAGGATCAGGGCACCTGTGGGAACCCTAGTCTCTAGTAAGGGCACTCTGGTCTAAAGAATTGCTTAGGACTTGAATCTAGAAGTGTCACTAGATCTTTGTAATGTCTCGATCTTTGTCGTATGATTTTCGTAGTAACTTCGTTGATGACACCGTAAACTTGTAATAAATATTCACCTGTAAAACCCCATACAAAGCATCAAACCCCTAAAAATAAATATGCATATGAAGGGGTTAGACTATCCTTAGCGGCCATAATGGTGGACTTATAACTAATCACTGCACTACATTCCAGACCCAATGTAGTTCTATGTGCTTTGTGTGTGTAATGATGTGCCTAGGGTTCCCTAGCACCAATGACATAAAGATAGGGGCAATAGCTAGATAAAATGCAAAATGGTGGATGGAATAGAATAGACTTCCCTTTCCTATGTAGTGTGTGTGATGCAATGATGCCCAAATGCAGTCCCTTGCCTTAGTAGATAGTTAGCCCTTAGTAGTAGATAGTCCGCCCATAAGATAATAAGTATGTTATGTTTATATAGGGATCTCTTGCTCAAATTTCAACACTAATGACCCGACATGCCAACTAGTACCTAGGGGAATGAGAGGGAAAATTATAAAGACCAACCTCAAAACTCTAAATTAGACCCAAGTGCTATGGGGACCAGGGTGCCTAAAATTAAGGACCAAGGTGCCCATGGGCACCCCAATCCTACCCTAGATGCCCTAGTCAAAGACTAGAGATGAAAAATGACCAAATAACGACACCTGAGAATCCCTGAGAGATGACCAGAACTATGCAAAAACTTGATGTTGTATGCAAGACAAATGATGACGATGACCAACTACTGACAATAGGACTAGGGGATAGGTCATTAGTGAATACTTTTCTTACGTGATATCCATATATAAAACAACATACTTAGTAGTATAAATGTAATAGTAAGTGTTTGATTTTGTGACTACATGAAAATTTAAGGTTCGGGATCACTAAGGTAATTGTTATTTAGATTTTCACTTAGATGACCTTCTTTACGGTGGTGTAAATGTATTGCTTATTTTCTTATAAGACCTGGATCATGGAAAAAAATTTCAAGGTATAATCGTATTGATTTTATTGGTCTTTGAATATGGTAAGATGACATTTAATTGACTAGTAAAATATATTATCCTTGACTATACTCAAGTGCATTGCGATTGTTAATTATGTGGCAAGCTAGAGCAATAACTTAGATGACTTGAAATGGTCATGAACCATGTATAAATGACATTAATCTCATCTTTTATTTTGATTCAAATTTGTTATTCCATTTGATTGACTAAAATGGTCTTAGACCGACAGGTGATGGCATGAATGTTGTTTGATATATTTTACAAAGGGAAGGTAAATATTACTATGGTTGTTAATTAAAGGGTCTAAGACCTATGGTATGTTTTAATGTTTTGAGCATAATGGTCTTTGACCATATCTTTAGCATAGATAATGTTTTATTTAAAAACAATGGTCGATTGACCACACCATGCATTAAAAAGGGGTATTTGATTGTTAGTTTGATTTATAATCTTCAAGTGAATGTTACACCGTGTAAAGTAGTTGATAGATAAGATTTGGGTATTTAAATTTATCATTGGACATAGTCCACACCATGCAAACTTAGTTAATATTTGAGTTTTATGAACTGGTCTTTGACCGCTCGTTAACTCCATACCAATTTGGAGGGAAATGTGGTTTTAGGTGGTGGCATGTTTTGTTGAGCCACTATGTGGCACCTACCAAGAATTAATGGTAGTTAAGAATGTACTCATTTCTCAGGAACAACGAATCTTTTGGAAGAAGTTATCACATGTAACTTGGTTTCATTCTTATTTTGTGTTACTTGTGTGGTTCAAGATCTCCCTTTGGCAAGTTGAGCATGGTAGTTTAGAGGCAATTTCTGTTGAGCTATTTTTGTAGTTTTTCATGCTAAAAATAAATATTGTCTATTCTTGAATTAATGGCATCTGGGTTAAATAGAGTTGTGGATGTTTTTGGGAGATTTTTGTTTGGTTTTCTAGAGTTTACTTGGTCAAACTTCGTGGTGAGTTTTATGAGAAATATCACTAGGAAAATTTACAAAGGTTTTCTAACTTCCAAGCATGGATTTATTCAAATCTTCTTTATGTGTTTACATTTCAAATTAAGTGAATATAAAATGTGCTTCTATTTGAGCTTGTAATGATTGTTTTGAAAAAAAAAAAGAAATGTGTGAGAGGTCTTTATAAAGATGTGTTTGAAAAATTATTATTTCAAATGATTATAATAATTATTTGGTCATTTTATTCTCTATCTTATTTTACTTTTTATCAAAGTCTAAGTTGGGAGAAAAATAAGAAAAAACAATAAGGGATTCATTTTTCCATTTGGGTACTTTAGAAATTTAACTGTGAAAGTTATTTTACTTTATAACTTAAAATTTTAATTAACGAGATGTGATCCGAGGTAAATATGTGGAGATGATTGTACGATGATGGAACAAGTTTCACTTGGCTTATGTGCAATCATGAAACTAAGCATGCAATGCATAGCTTAAAAAAATTGTCCTAAGTAGTGTACTAGTTAAATACACTGTCATTTACTGAGATCCTATCTAATAGTGTGAGATGCGGGATGAAACTCAATTGATTGATTTTTAGGTAGACACTTAAGTAATCGCATTAATTCTGGACCTAAATGAAAAGGTTAACTAATTACATACAAGTTATGCACACTCGGTTAAAGTGATGATAAAGGGGATCGAGTAGATCTAATTGACCTTTATAGCTGCACATGGTTATGTTGTTATCAGATGGATTGTAAACTATATTTCATGTTTGATTATAATTGTTGCTAGTTAAAATATGTGAATATTTTTAATGAGACTAAGAGGTTTGTTTTAAAAGAAAAAAAATCCCTTTATTTGGAAGTAATTATAACATGGGTGTTACACAAACTATGTCATGATCACAAGTGATCTAGTGATACGATCATTTCATACAACTTACAATGCATATATTTGAGTGGATTAAATTTTGTGACAATGTAGGTTTAGGTAGTGATGGAGTTTGGAAGTTGCGAAGTATAAAGCACAACACAACTTTTATACTTGGAATAATGGTTTTTGTAATCATGAAGGGCGTGGCTTATGTAATAGACATATTTTTCTTACCTAGTTCATCTAGATGTGATAGCATGGCTCCTAAGGCATGGTCACTCGTGGATATATAAAGATAGAAAGGTTACCCTCGCATGGAGTTGTAAGTACTGGTGATGATAAAATATATTGTTTGAGGGCGTCAAAGGCATGTTGACAATTATCATCCCACTTAAAGTGGATGTCTTTTCTTAGAAGATGATGGAAAGGATAATAACAGTTTGATAATTAAGAGATGAAGTGACGGATGGAATGAAGCTTTCCTTAAAAGATACAAAGTTTTTAAGATTTGATGGAGGAGAAATTTTGATAATGGACTTGAATTTGGTGGGATCAACTTCAATTCCCCTAATAGACACTATAAATCCTAGGATTTTTCCTGTGAGAACTCTAAATACACATTTATCAAGATTAAGGCGAAGAAAGAACTATAATAGACATGTAAAAATCACATCGAGGACAACTAGATGGTCTCTTCACTTTGTTTGGATTTTCCTAGGTGATCATTGACATAGTATTTTATGGTTTTGTGGATGAGGTCATGAAAGATGTAGATCATGGTGCATTGATAAGTAGCTCCTACATTTTTAGGCCAAAGGTCATTATTTAAAGTAGAAGGTTCTCGTGGGGTGATGAAGGATGCTTTATGCTTCTCCTCTCATGCAATGATGATTTTATTATAACCAAAGAAACCATCCATAAGAGACAACATCTCATGGCTTGTTGTTAGATTGACAAGATGATCAATGTTTGGTAAGGGAAAATCATCTTTTGGACAAGAATTGTTAAGGTCTCGTAAGTCCATGCAGATGCATAGTTTTTCAATGGCTTTAGTGATGAGAATGATGTTAAAAACTCATTGTGGATAATCAATAGGTAGTATGAAGTTGGCTGAAAGAAAACAATGCAGTTCTTCTTTGACTAATAGTTTTATACAAGGATGCATCCTACAAAGCTTTTACTTCATGGGATTAGCATTTGGGATAGTGATTATATTATGGATAATGATATTAGGGTCTATACTAGGCATGTCACTGTAAGACAATTCAAAGGCTTGATAGTGTTTGGATAAAAAGGCGGTGAAATGTTAGATTTCATGCGGGTCTAAGCCCTGGATGATCTTGACAATGTACGAATCTTGTGATGTGTTGATATTAACATCAATGAATGATTCATTGAGGAACGTGAGACATATCGAAGGTAAGTTTTTCTTAAGATAGTTATCCTTAACACCCATATAAGTCAAGATAACATCATTATAATGGTAATGGAGAATGTCAATAGTAGGGGAATCTTCATCTATCATGTGTGGTAATGTTAGGGGAAGGGTTTCGGTCTTACCATTAGCTTGATAAGTCAGCAGTCCAAGTGTAATAACATTGATTTAAAAAATTAGGGGGAATATATATTGATCGAGGTCATTAGATGGCGAGTCTAACAATGGTGAAACTGGTGCTTGAGATTATGATGTTGATAGTGATGGTTTAGAAGGAGACACTTTGAAGCCGAGACCATGTTTTTCATGAGGTTTCCTCCCTTAAAAGGGTAAGTCATGTAGACCTTGTTCATATCACCTAGAATAAAGTCCTTCCACATACGACGGTAAACATAAGTGTTAGATCTCAAAATTGTACATGTACGAGTCATGAAGATATAGGGCTTTGAGGAAACATGGGACTATCTCCAAGTTGTATGACTTGCACTTTCAGATAGACCTCCAGAGAAGTTTGGCTTCCTTTGCTTATTCCTACTACTAAAACTACTCCTAAGAAGGGAAATGGAGTTGTCTAATTTTACACTATCATTCCAAGGGACCAGGGAGAGAAGGAAATGCATAAAACTGAAATCCTAAACTAAGGAGAGGTGATAGCACCAAGAACAAGGGGAAAGACACTCTCAAATGAGGTAAAATGGGAGAAAATGAAGGAGGAGAGGCAGACCTAAGAGTCAAAGTCCAGAGCAACATTCAAACTCCCATTTTCACACAATGCACAATAGAAATAAACCTTGCAAAGTGGAGAAACATACACAACATACCTACAAGTAGATGAAGAGGCAAAAATGTAATAAAACACCAGCTATGGCAGAGAATAGCCACAAAACATGAATTTTATTTCCTTAAGGAGATGCACAGATCATTACAATGGAGGAAGAAGGCATAAACACATTTCAAAATCCCAATCTAAGGCTTACAACTCAAGAACACTTATGCAACAGTTTAAAATGATGCTCTAGCATTCTAAGAGGGTACAAACTTTACAAATGATCATCATCTTACAATTTTAGAAAATGGGAGAGAGAGAGAGAGAGATGAGGGAAAAGAGGGGAAATTAGGATTTCTTCCTTCAACCACCAACAAGATGCATTGAATACTCGTAAACAGTCATGGGCACCCTATCAAACCCATTCCCATAGGTCATCTTGCTTGTTGGACAAGCCAAAGGTGCCACACTTTAATAAATACGAGTGGTTGAGCTACCAAAAATACTCTTTTCGGGTTTGTGACCATGTCGAACATCTCCCAAAACGACACATTTATAAGACCGTCGGAACTTTGACCTTGATTCACACCATGAGAAACCCAAAATACTCGTCAAGAAGTTATATCTATCGAACACCTTCGCAAAGTATGACACAAGGAGGAATGCCTTTTGTAAATTGGGAAGTAGTCAACATGAGACATGTTGACCTACTTCGATGTCATTGATCCCCAAAAACCTAACACAAAGGAAGATATCAAGTTTTGGAAGTGACATACACATAACACGAAACATGCATTTGGGTTATGATGTTCGATGCAAACAAGTCCCGAAAACCTAAAACAAAGGATGGAATTGGCTCAATGTTTTACATGTTGAGAAACCCAAAATAAGTTAAGTCGGGGTTCGGGGTGGAAAAAATGTGACATGGAACATGTAATTGGGTCGACATGTTCTAATGTATGAAGGACCCGAAAACTAGAAACATTGTAGATTGTCAGGTTTCGAAAGTGGAAAGCATGTAACATGGAACATGTAATTGGGTCATCATATTTCGTTGTATGGAGGACCTAAAAACTTGAAACATTATAGACTATCGGGTTTCAAAAGTGGAAAGCATGTAAAATGGAACATGCATTTGGATCATCATGTCCCGATGCAAGTGAAACCCAAAACTTGAAAATTTAAGAGAAGTCTAGAATTTTTTTAAAAAGTTAAATCATCTATGAATTTGCCTAAGTCCAAAAATGGGCTTGTGGGTTATCAAAATAGCCCAAGGAGTATTTTAGACAATAGTTTGGTGACTCAATGGGGTAATCTACCTACTAGATTGAAATATCAATAGCCTTAAAAGCATCCATTAGGCATGGAGTCAGCCCAAAAACTTTGAAAAATTGGTCTAAAACTTGAAAACTCTTACCACCTAAGCTAGCATGAAGGAACCGCTTGGATTTGGAGTTAATCTGGAACATCTCGAATTGATCATTTTCACCATGACAATTTCTCAAAATATAATTTAATAAGAGTGGAAAACTAAAATAAAGTTGAGTTTTCCCTCAATTGCTCAAAACCATGAATACAGATATAACAAAGGTGCCCCTATCCTTCTTACTGCAAGCTACCATGGAACCCTCCTCCGAAATGACCGATCTATTTTCAAAACTGATTTCTTGGGTATTTTAGATATACTTTTGAAACTACCCCAAGACCTGATTTTATTTGCTCGCTTTTGATTTTAAAGAGGTATTATAGTTGATCTTTGAAACTTTGAAACTCTTCTCATCACATACTTTCTCTATAATCCTCAAAAAAACATTATCCAACAACAAAGCCACCCAAAGACAAAAAAACACTATGCAAATCACTTAGGTAAAAAGGAATAGAAAAATGTGCCAAGAACACTTGAAGGAATTTAAATTAATCTACTATGTACAAGATGTAATGAAATAACTTAATGGGAATGCTTGAGATAAATCCCATAATGTCCTAAAAATTTAATGAAAACCACATTAATGAAAAATTTAATGTTGTAGGATGAATTCATGATGATGTTTGAAGTGTTAACACATGGATTCATATGTTTATCGGTTGTTACAGTGGGATTCAATGATGCATGCTTGCTCTTACAAGCCTATACAGGTGCCTAGGAGGTGTGGCTTGACAGTATGAGCTTCTTGGATGCTTGTGAAGCTTTTTGAAATTTTTGCTAGCATTTTTTGAGGGTGCTTGAGCATTCACAGCAATGCCATTGTGCAGGTACAAGTGTTTCACTTGGTTATAAGTGCTCATTAGGAGCAGGTATGATAGCTTGGAGGTGTGACAGAATGGATTGGAGTCATTTGAGCTCATAGAATATTTAGATCAGTATATCATAGTATATGAGGTATTTTTGGATCATTTTTAGTGGTTTCATGTTCATTTATTTCACTATTTCAGTTAATACTAGCTACTACAGTGAGAATCCCTAAGGTAAGGCTATGCAAATGAGATAGGCTGGAGATATTTAGCAATGGTATTGACATTATGATGATTTGATATGTTAGTGTGATGAGTTATGCTACTCTCGAGAAAAAATTTAGGTGCCCATGTTGAGTATTTTGTCTAGATATGATTGATTTTGTGAGACATGGTGAAAAACAATGCAAAATCCAGCTCAAAGTGCAACTTCAGATGCTCATTGTGAATAATGTGATTTGCATGGGACCTTGTGGCTTTTAAGGATGCTTATAAGGTTATTTTATAATGTTTCAAAAAAATAATGAGGTCAGTTGATCGTCACATTTTTATGAACGAATGTTAAGAAGGTAAAGAGGTTTAAAACCCTAACTAAACCCTAGCTATGAGCAATTTGCAAAATGTGAAGTATATTGACCCAATTTTGATTAAAAGTGAAAATTTTATGATTGGATGTTATATAGGACTCTGTAAGCTTTCCATAAATGTATGATTGAGGTCGTGGTGATATGTGGGCTCCACCTAAAAGATAGTAGTTTCGAAGAAGAAGGTTTTAAAGCAAGATGGTCCAAAGTAATAGCATGAAAAATTGATGGTGTGTGATTTTGGGAGTTTTTACTGATTTCCATGGAGGTTTCAGGACATGTTCATGATGTTTTAAGGTCCAAATAGGTTGAGTGGTCAAAGGGCAGTTTTGGGATCTCAAATAGCAGGGTCCAAGTGTTTTGGCCATAACTTGAGCTACAGGTGGAATTTTGAGGTGATTAAAGTTGTGTTGGAAATTATATTCAGATATATTTCCATTTATATATTTATTGCCTCATGATGAGGTGATTTTACATGGTTTCTAGGGCATTATTTTAGAAAGAAGGTTTTTGGCGAGTTCGAGCGAGGATCTATTTTGGTACAAGTTTTATGTTGTTTGAAGAATGAGATGGATTGGGTGATGCTTCCTATCACATGTAAAGTTAATAGGGATGAATTTTTCATCTAATGAATCAATTTTTGGTCTTGAATGCATGTATAAATTATTTTATGAGCTAACCTTTGGAAACAATATTTTTTGGCAAAGTTGATTTGGTGAAGGAAAATCTTGTTATGGTTTGAAGTAAAATATGTTTCATGACTTATAAAATGCCTATAAGTGTTCTATAGGTTCTACCATTTATTTTTAGTTGTCACATGGAATTTTTGGTTTAGTAGAATTTATTTGGTGATCAGATGAAGTTTCTAGGGTGTTGAAGGGTGCAAGAAACAATTATTTTGAGAATTGTAAAGGGAACTAGGCCTAGTAAATGAAATAATCTGATTGGTTGATTAAATGTATGACCATATTTTAATGTTTAATGATGTATTACTCATGTTTTATTAATATGAGAGCTTGAATAAGTATGGTTTTGGAATGAGGAGAATTTTGGCATCCCAATGCATGTGTTTTGGTGATTTTTGGTGCATGAAAAGTGTGTTTTTGCTAGGCCGACCCATATGGGTCACTTTTTACTGTTGTGAAAAATTTATGGGATGATTTTATTGATTTATTGGTCAAACCAAAGGTGTATTTCTGACCTCATTTTGGTTAGAAAGAACATTTACATATAAAAGTAACGTTTTAGCTCATTTTGAGAGCTAGTCATGCATGAGGGAGTAGTGAGACTGTAGAGGTGTTTTTGAAGGTATGAAGGCATGTGTTTAAGGAATATAATATGTGTTTCAGATTGAGGAAGGAATAGAAGCATTAGGGAAAGAAGATAGAGAAAAGAAAAGTGAAGAAAGAGAGAATATGAGAGTTTGAAGACCCGGTGTGTGAGCTAGGGTTTGTGAGCCGAATAAGTGATCTTCATCATTGTGGTAGCAGAAAAATTAGAGATCATATTTATTCAAGTGGATGAGCTGGTGTGTGGTAATTTTATGTGGTTGTATCCTCCTTGTGGAGTGGGTGCTTCACTAAATTATGGGTTGGTGCTCTACTAAACTAGGGTTTAGTGCTCCTTGTGGGGTTGGTTCCTCACTAAATCAAGGATGGTGCTCCTTGTGGAGTTGGTGCTTCACTAAATCTCTTTGTTGTGTGTAATATCAAAAAATATTTAGTGGGTTTTCTTCCCCTTGAGGTTTTCCCACATATATTTGGTGTTCTTGTGTACTCTTTTGCTCTTGATCTTGTGTATGGTTGTTTATATGGTTAAGTTAACACACATATGGTACATGATTGAATGGATGGTTGTATGAATGATAACATATGATGAATGAAAATTAATTAAAAATTTTGTAGGACTGATTCAGCCCCCTCTTAGTCCCTTGTGCTTCTAACAATCGGTATCAAAGTTGGTCCTTTTGTAAAAGTTTGACACTTGAAGGAGATCCTCTGAAGCACAAATGGATATGTCTACTGATATTTGGAGGAAACAATATGAATTTTTAGTCCATGATTTTGAAATACAATAGAATATGTGTAAAATGCATAAAGATCATGGTCTAGCTATCAAGGATATGAAATCTCAATTGGAGAGTGTGTCTCAAACCCTAAGGGTCAAAGAGGAAGAATGTAATCAGCTGAAGTCACAAGTTGTTTTTCTCAATGATAAGCTCAAGTCAAAGGAGGAGGAGTGCATAAAGTATGAAGATGGTATGAAATCTCTACATTCTAGACTTGATCTAGTTTCAAGAAAATTGAAGATGTTTGAGAAAAGTGCTAGTGACCTAGATAATCTTCTTAGCCATCAAAGATCAACAAGTGATAAGGTTGGTTTGGGATTCAATGAGGATCTCAAGGACAAGGAATTGAAGCAAGAAGACAAGGTTCCAAGTAAGGAAGATGGTGAACCAAGTACCAAGGAAGAAGTGAAGGTGACTAACTCAAGGACAATGAGAATATCAAGCCTATTAGGCAACCTAATGCTATGAGGTATGGATATGTGTTCAATGGATATTGTTTCATTTGTCATGAGTTTTTCCATAGAGCTAGAGATTGCAATAAGAGGGATTCAAGGAATGCGGTAGATGTCTTCAATGGTGAATGTTATTCATGTTGTGATTTTGGAAATAAAGCTAAAGAATGTGGATGGAACCTAAGTGTATTTTAACCTAGAAGGAAGGAAGAATGATTTTTTGTGTTATAAGTGCCACAAATAAGGTCATATTACTAAATTTTGTTTTCAAAGTGGGATACCAAGAGGTTCTAGTAGATTTCAAGCATCAAATGGAAGGGTTTACAAGAGAAAATTCAGCCCTATGACTACTATATCTAATCCAAAAGATAAAAAGGAGGTTTCTCAAGTGAAGGAGGTCAAGAGAGGTGATTCTTAGCCCACCATACAGAGTTTGAAGACTGTCAAGGAGAATTATTATGCTAACAAGGGTGAAATCAAGGTCATCAAGCCTAAATCCAGTCAAAAGGGTATGTTTTCTCAAGTTCAAGAAGATCATTGGTGCCTCCATGCTTCAGTTCATGACAAGCTGAGAAAGCTAGGAATTTGGGATACCTCCAAGGTTGTAAGGTATGGAAAATGATTCCTCTCATGCATTCTTTAAGTCTTTATTCTGATAGGTGTCTGAGTTTGTCAATATATGCATGTGTCAGGTCCTTTTTAGGTGTGTGTTTCATTGTCTTGGTCATGATAAGTTTTGAAGTGTCATGAAGTTGTGCTTGAATCTATAATGTCCCTATTATGTCTGTCTTCTTCATGATGTAATGGTTTGATTCTAATTTATTACAATCATATAAGTGTTAATGAGTTCTACTCAAGTTCTCTCGATTGTGTCTTGGATTATAGTGTCTATCATTAAGTGAAATGGTTGTCTTTGGTACTATAATTCTCAGAGGTTATCAGTTATTTTCTTAAGTCTAAGAAAGATGCTCATGTTTAGTATGTATGTTCATCAATCTATATGTCAAGAAGTGAGTCCTTGTTGTAAGGTCCGATATACAAGTGAAGATGATAACTCAAAGGTCTAAAGAAGTATTCTATATGTCATCATGATGTCCTCGATTCCATGAAGTATTTTTCATCATCACTGTGGGTGTCAAAGTCTTGTCAAATGCAATCATGGAGTATTGTCAAAAGTAGACTAGTGAGACATGTGTAAATCTTAGTCTCGTGGGGAGTCACGACTCTTGAAGTGTAATTATAACTCGTCCACGAGGTCTATTTATTGATATTAAGGTTTGAATTGACAATAGAGGCTTCACAACCCTATTGTTGCATTTTCAAGCAAGCTATAACTCTAATTAAGGTGTTATCAGTTGAGAATTGGATAAAGTGACAATGAAAAGGTGAAGCTTCAGACTATGAGTGTTGTGCATACTCTTTTTGTTCGAGTCCTGTGATTTCTCTAAAGAAATCCATAGTGTGAAGTCCTTTTGAAGTAAATGCACCAAGTTGTAATAGTGAGTGCAAATGTTCCTACAAGTTAAGATGAAAAGATAGAGATTTAATCACAAGTTCCTTATTGAGTTAAGTTGAAAGTATGTTGTAGTGTTCCAAGTTCATACAAGTTCTAGTAAAGACTTCAACATAAGAAATGACTTAAAATTGATTAGATGATGTATGAGGTGATTGGTCCAAGAATCATGTTTAGTGATACTAAAAATGTTAAAGATTCATCCACGGTGGTGAGCTACCAGGGTATTGGTGAAGGTTTGATTCATATTAGCTTGAAATGAAAGCTACAGGAGTTACAGTGAGGACTATCAAAGTCAAAAGGAGGATTTAAGAGCATCTACAAGTTTGAAAAAGGTTGAAACTCAATGGTAGATCAAACAAGGGCATGTATCATGGATCAAAATGATGGTAATGTTCTTATAACTAAGAAATATTGTTCTTAAGATATCAAATATAGCTAGTTGTTGTCACAGTTGTGTGTGAGCTCTGTTTTGCAAGTGTCAAGACATACTAAAGTATCATGTTCCTTAAAAATGAGATAAGTTTGTGATTTCAACATTGATTCAAGGTATAGAGTTCTAAGGATTGGTATTTTGCAAGAGTGTAAAAGGACTCCAACCCAGAAAAAGTGTCTAAGGACTGGAAAGTATGAAGAATGAAGTCTATAGGTGTGAAGATTAATGAAAAAGTTTCACAGAGTGTGCAATGATCAATCAAGTGTTGAAGTGCATCAGGTGACCAAGAGCTTCAAGGATGTTAGGGCATATTGCAATCATAGAAAAGAACATAGAGGTCCTTCAAGGCTAGTAAGGCCTATACAAGTCATTTTCAAGGTAAAGTAAGAAGTTTTTTTTGTGAAAGAAATAAGTGAATCATGATGTTGTAAAGTTTGTGGATGGATAATACAGTCAAGTAAATTTGTTGATCTTAAAGGCTTATTTGATAATGCTATAAGAGAATGTGATGGTCTTCTAAAGGAAAAGAATTTACATGAAAATTGTGACTCTAAATTAAAGGTGCAGTGTATGTAGGCTTGTCTACAGTAGTTCAAGGTATGTGTCAACTAGATTGAAATACATGAAGAGCACTGGAGGTTGTCCTCAAATTGGTACATTAAAGAAACATGGTGAGTTCTCAGGTGATCTCGACTTAGATACAGTATATCCATGCGTCATAAGAAGTTTTGAGCTCTTCAATGAACCCTTTAGACATTCAATACTATGCATGAATCTCCCAACTGAGAAGTGAATGTTGACAAGGGGAAGTGTAAGAGAGGATTGTGGAATGTTGACTTGTGAAAAAGTAAGAGCTACAAGACTCTGAGTGGTTAAGTGATCATAAAAGGATTGAAAAAGGTCATTATCATTATGGAATGTTTGAAAGGGTACCTTATGATCAAATATATATGTTTCATAAGTTGTGACAATGTCTTTTGCATGATTATGAGGAAGTTTTTCCTAACAAGGTGGTATAACAAGTGAAAACCCCACTCACGGTGATTACACATTTATAAGCTAGGTTCTCTTATGAAAAAGGAGAGTTGAACTTTGGTAACCCTCAAGCTTGCACAGAAGTCAAAAATGGTTCTTACAAATATATATGTTATTCTTAGATTGTGTCTCGATCATGAAAACAAAGTTGATGGTTTCGAGAAAGGCCCGTCTTTTCAAAGTAAGTAAGACCATGATATCTTCATAAAGAGTTGAAATGAAGACTCAAAGTGTATGAAGGTATCAACTCAAAAATTCTTAAGTTAAAGGGTATTGGCCTAATATTGATTCATGGATTTGTAGAAGGATCTAGAAAAGGTTTTGGGAGTAGTCAAAGAAATATTGATAAAGTTGTTAATGCAATAGTACAAAAAGTTTTATAACCGAGGGTGATTTAGGTCTACAATGGTACCCATGAAAAATGTGGATCTTAGGCCATTGACAAAAGATGTGTCTAAAATTATTATATGCTAGATCCTACTCAATAAGGAGTGGAAGACAGAAATGTAGAAGGTTAACTATAGTAAAGTCCTTAAAAGGATAAATATAGAGAGTGTGAGAAATGTTGAGAGCTATTAAGAAGTGTTAATGTGAAGTACAGAAAGATAAGTGCTTCTACAAGAATGCTACAAGCTCAAGAAGGACTATGAATATCTTTAAGAGACATGGGGAGTATTTTGTTGTTCTATCATGGGATTACAATGGTGATTTCTAGGCCATTCAAAGTGTGAATTTAAGGTTTGTACCTTTACTCATGATCATATGTAATAGCTTATATCAGTCCAAAATTATTGTAGATCGAGAAAAATTTTAGGGACAGTAAGATGTTGTAAAGTTGATTCCAAGGCATGATTGCATGGCTAGTGGGTCAAATTTGTGCTTATGAGCTAGGCATAGGTGCCTTGAACCCAAGGGGAGTGGTCTTTAGTGAAATCTATGCATGACTAATCTATAGAAGGATGTCAATATTGGTCTAATTTGCACTAAAGGGTCTGCTTTGGTCTCACTCCACTGACATGGTATGTAGAAGAATGTATATGTTTTGATTTTCATGAAATGGTGATTTCTTGTCTAGAATGGTTGAGTAATGATGGAGTAATGATAAAGCATGCTTATTTTGACATTGTTTGCATGATGATGATGAAGATGGTTCAGATCCAAGACTGCTAAAATAGGGGTATAGAAGAAATTTGATATGTTTTCTTGTCTAGAGGATGAAAAACGAAGGTTTTCCCCTCAAGGCAAGGTTATTTTTATCTCTTTCATGGTGTACTAATGTGTTTCAGTTGATGAAAGTGCTCTTTCCAAGGAGAGCATGGTTGTTTGCATGCTTGAATGAGAGAAAATTCTGATTTTTGTACAAAAATCAAGAGAAAGAGTCAATTTGAGACCTTTGGTTGATGTTTCCAACCAAAGCATGGAGGTATGAAGTTGATGAAGGAGAAAAAGGTAAGCTACATGTAAGCCTTTTTCATTAATGTAAAAAGGGGGAGAAGTTCAGGGTGTTTTCCATCAATGACAAAGGGGGAGATTGTTGGCATGGTGTCCTAATAGGTGTTTTCATTGATGAAAAACCACATTAATGAAAAATTTAATGTTGTAGGATGATGTCATGATGATGTTTGAAGTGCTAACACATTGGTTCAAATGTTTATCGGTTATTACTGTGGGATTCAATTATGCATGTTTACTCTTGTAAGCCCTATACAGGTGCCTAGGAGGTGTAGCTTGATAGTATGAGATTTTGGATGCTTGGGAAGCATGTTGACATGTTGGCTAGAATTTTTTTAGGGTTCTTGATCACTCATAGTAGTGGCATAGTATAGGTATAGGTGTTTCACTTGGTTACAGGTGCTCATTGGGAGCGGTGTATGGTACTTGAGGTGTGACAGAATGGATTGGAGCCATTTGAGGTCATGGAAGCTTGAAATCAGGTATATCATAGCGTATGAGGTATGTTTGGATCATTTTTAGTGGTTTCATGTTCAGTTATTGCACTATTTTAGTTGATACTAGTTGTTATAATGAGAATCCCTCAGGTAAGGCTATGCAAATGAGATAGGATGGAGAGATTGAGAAATATTATTAACATTATGATTATTGGAGATGTTAGTGTGATGCGTTATTATGCTCTCAAAAAATTTAGGTGCCCACATTGAGTATTTTCTCAAGTATATGGTTGATTTTGTGAGATAGGGTGAAAAACAATGCAAAATCCAGCTCGAAGTGCAACTTCATATGCTCGTTGTGAATGATGTGATTTGCATGGGACCTTGTGTCTTTCAATGATTCTTATAGGGTGAGTTTAGAAGCTTTCAAAAAAATAATGAGGTTGGTTGATTGTCACTTTTTTATGAATGAATGTTAAGAAGGTAAAGAGGTCTAAAAACCTAGTTAAACCCCTAGCTAGGAAGGAATAGTTTGCAAAAGGTGAAGTATACTGCCTGATTTTGATTACAAATAAAAATGTGATTATTTTATGTTGTATAAGACTCTGTAAGATATCCAAAAATGTATGGTTGAGGTCATGGTGATATGTGGGCCCCACCTAAAAATAGTATTTTCTGAAGAAGAAGGTTTTAGAGCAAGATGGTCCAAAGGAGTAGCATGCAAAAATTGATGGTTCATGATTTTGGGATTTTTTATTGATTTCCATGGAGTTTTAGGACATTTTCATGATTTTTGAGGTCCAAATAGGTTGGATCGGTCAAAGGGCGGTTTGGAATCTCAAATAGCAAGGTCCAAATGTTTTTTCCATAACTTGAGCTAAAGGTAGAATTTTGAGGTGATTAAAGTTGTGTTGGAAATTAGATTTAGATAAATTTCAATGATATATGGATTTCCTCATGATGAGGTGATTTGACAGGGTTTCCATGGCATTCTTTCAGCAAGAAGGTTTTTTGCAGTTCAAGACAGGATCTATTTTGGTGCAATTTTGATGTTGTTTGAAGCATGATATGGATTGGGTGATGCTTCCTATCACCTTGTAAACTGAATAGGGATAAATTTTTCATATAATAAATAAATTTTAGGTATTTAATTCATTTAGAAATGATTTTATGAGCTTACCTTTGAAAAACTTTTTTTTGGAGTTGATTTGGTAAAGTCAAATCTTTTTGTGGTTTGAAGTAAAATATGTTTCATGACTTATAACATGCTTAGAAGTGTTATACATGTTTTTCAATTTATTTTGAGTGGTAACATTTCATTTTTTGGTTTATTAGAAGTGATTTGGTGATCAGATGAAGTTTCCAAGGTACTAAAGGGTGCAGGAAACATTTGTTTTGAGAATTGTAAAGGGAACGGGCCAATAAATGAAATAATATGATTGGTTGATTAAATGTGCAACCATATTTGAATGTTTAATAATGTATTACTCATGTTTTATGAATATGAGAGATTGAATAATCATGGTTTTGGAATGAGGATAATTTTGGCATCCCAATGCATGTGTTTTGGTGATTTTTGGTGCATGGAAAGTGTGTTTTTGCTAGGCCAACCCATATGGGTCACTTGTGGCTGTTATGAAAAAGTTATGGGATATTTTTATTGATGCATTGGTTGAACCAAAGGTGTATTAATGGCCTCTTTTGGGTTAGAAATAATATTTGCATATAAAAGTGATGTTTTAGCTCATTTTGAGAGCTAGTCTTGCATGGGGAGTAGTGTGACCTATAGAGGTGTTGTTTGCAGTAAGTATCAAGGAATGTGTTCAAGGAAGATCATGTGTGTTTCATATTGATGAAGTAATGGCAGCATGAGAGCAAGAAGATAGAGTGAAGAAAAGTGGAGAAAGATTAAGAATATGAGAGTTTGAAGACCTAGTGTGTGAGCTAGGGTTTGTGTGAGTTTGAATAAGTGATCTTCATCAAGTGTGGTAGCAAAAAAATCAGAGATCATATTTCTTCATGTGGATTGATTTGGTGCTTGGTCATATTTATGGGGTTGTAACCTCCTTGTGGAGTGGGTGCTTCATTAAATTAGGGGTTAGTACTCCTTGTAGGTTTGGTGCTCTACTAAACTAGGGGTTGGTACCTCACTAAATTAGGGTTTAGTGCTCCTTGTGGAGTTGGTGATTCACTAAATATTTTTTTGTGTGTAATATCAACAAATTTTAGTGGGTTTTCTTCCCCTTAAGGGTTTCCCACATATATTTGGTGTTCTTGTGTACTCTCTTGCTCTTGATCTTGTGTATGGTTATTTATATGGTTAAGTTAACACACATATGGTACATGATTGAATGGATGGTTGTATGAATGATAGCATATGATGAATGAAAATGAATTAAAAAAATTGTAGGAATGATTCACCTCCCCTCTCAGTCCCTTATGCTTCTAACACCATTGGACGGGATTCATAATGCATTTCCAACAAGGTCAGACAAATCAAAAGAGTTATCTTCTTTGCAAGCACTAATGATATATGGCCCACTCAAATTGTATCAAATTTAGAGTGTTATCATAGTTTAGCATTGTCAGCATCTCATTTCAATACCAAGTCCCCTTTCTTGAAATTTTGAGTTCTATCATTTCTATCAAACCAATGTTTTGTTGATTTTTGATGATGTTCTAACCTGATCATGGAAAAATTTCTTAATTCTTTAAGCTCAACCAGTTCTTCCATTCTGATTTCTCTTTGATCTGCACCATCAAATTCCAACTCTTGTGTCATCTCTAATGAAGGATATTTTAAACACAAATGGAAGTACCAATTGCCTTCTTGATTGTTACTTTATCAACCCAAAGAGAATTTCTTACCTTTGCATGTGTAGACACTAAATCACACACTTGGGTACATTTCTAGATCCTAAAAGTATACTAGTATTTACATGATTTCTAAGTAAGAAAACTAGTAATTGATGACTATCTTTGGCCTCTTTTCTATCTTTCTTATTTTCTATTTGGTCTTACACACCCTACAACCCAATCAGAACTTTACTTACCTATATTTTATGACTTCAAACACCAGTGTCTAGCCTTGGGACGCCGCCTGTGCACCCTTGACCTCTTTCCACCTTACTCTCTCTTTTTGGGCTTCTTTTATCTTTTGGGCATCTTATTTTCTTATGGGTGGCCTTCTAGTTTTTAATTGTGAAATTCAAATAAGGGAATCATATAAATACATAGTTATGTGTTGAAAATAAAGGACCAAGCTCTAAGCATATACTATCATCACCTAAGCTTGCATCCAAAGGCACCTAAAGCACTTTAAAGCATCCATCTAGCATTCATTCAAAAGCAAGGGACTATAATTTCTGCATACATGACATAGGAAGGGGAAGTTTCTTTATTCCATCCACACATCTATTAATATTGCTACATCTAGCTACAACCCACTATCAAGTGCACTTGTATAAGGGCATCCTAGGCATGATTCTTACGCACACTCTCAAGAACTACATGGAGTCTGAGATGTAGTGTAGTGCTTAGTTGTAAGCTCACTTTTTAGGTGACCATTGGGGTCAATCTGACTCCCCATATTACATCTTTATTTTTGGATTTGATGTGGTATTGTGGGTTTTTCAAGTGAATATTTTTTTATAGGTTATAGGTACCTCGACGAACATATTACGACACATAGGAGACCAACATAAAGTAATTGTGACATACTTGTGACACACCGTGAGATCAAATCCGAGCTTCTGTGTAGTCATAGGCACCCAAGTAGAGGTCTCAAATTTGCCCAAGGGCTCTTGTCCACCCATGGGTGCCCGTGTCCACCATATTCCTACAATTTTAATTCATCCTAAGTGTTTATAACATTCTTCACTCTCTATTTAGTAGTTTTCCCAACTTAGACCAATCTCGAGACGATTAAAGGCCTAAATTAGCTAAATTATTCTTCTTATACCTCTTTCTTAGGATTTGTACTTTACTTGCTTATTTCTTGTGTCAAATCTATATTTTAGCATTTATTATCATATGTGACTTTGCAATTAGGGTTTAATAAATATATTTTTGTTAAATCAGTATATCAACGCTCTCGATTGATATCCATTGTTCTCTTCATGATTCTAATTGAGTTTTTGTTAGTGGACTCTACCAAACCATTACCCGAGGGTAATAATTAGAAAAAGTCTTCAAATAAATCCCAATCAAAAATTTTAGATCATGTTGTCCTCTCAATTTTCCCCACCCTTTTGAATCTAATTTCGTGAAAATTGAAGCCCGCCATAGAAGAAATTCATGTTTTAAACTCCTGAGATGCTCATTTCCATTTCTCACGACATTTTTAATCAAAATTTCCTCAGTCCATTACCGCTAAAATGTTTTACCTATTTTCAATGGATGGGGAATTATTTTAGTTCTTCTTTTATGAATTTGGAATGCGTAGAACCTGCATCTTTCATTTTTAACCTTTGCCAGAGAAAGGATAAATTCCGAGTTGAAGTCCACAGCAAATCAGAAATGGACCATGTTCATGTTGAAAAGTCAATGGTGGAGACATGGACTTTCGGGGGAAAGATTGGAATTTTTTCCCTTTCCAAAATAGATAAAGTATAAAAGTGAAACACACCCCCGCAACCAGTCAGGTGATGCCACGTGTCGAAGAATGAAATCGGAACAGTGGGCCCGCAGAGGAAATTGAGAATTTGAGCCTTTTTCACCAAAGGGTTAAAATGTTGCAAATTGAGCCACGACCCCTTTTCCAATCAAGGTGTGCCACATGTCCACGTTGAAAAGTCAAAGCAGGTCGGCAGAGGTTTTTGAGAATTTGAGCTTTTGTTAAAAAGAGTTTAAATGGCATATTTGAACCGCATTTCCTTAGCCACTCAGATGGTGCCACATGTCCAGCCTTGGCAGAGCTGCGGAGGGGTGGAGAAAATGAGAAATCATGCTTTTTCTCCCAGATGTCAAGAAATGTAGATTTCTCCCCCAGGGCCATCGTTGCTTGGATCTTGCCACGTGTAGGGTCCAAATTTGAAGGTAAAAGGGGAAAAGATAGCCAAATGTACTCATCTGGTTTTTAACGCCATTAACGAACCAGAGCTCTACAAAATGCAAAAATGGCTCATTCTTCATTCTTTTTCTCTGTATTCTTGTCGTTTCTCCATGAGATGCATTTCTGGTTTATTATGGAGCCAAATCGATAAGTTTAAAGGGATGTAAATTTTGATCATCAGAAAATGGAGTTTATCGGGCATACGTGATAAAAAGGGATAAAACTTACCAGTAAGCACTTGAGTGCTATGAAAGTGGTTAAAAGGTAGAAATGGTAGGACCACATGAAGAAGAAAATCATGAGATGCCCCCTGCTAAAGTAATCATGCTCGAACTGATGAAATATTTGCCTTTTTGAACCTCCGGTTTTCATGAGTGTGTTTGTTTCATGTCACTTTCCAAAAGCAGATCTGCAACAAACATTATTCCTTTTAGATATTCTTTTCTTGGGGACAAAGTATGGATGTATACGGATTGTTATAAATATATGGTTTTGGCCATGGGAAAAAGGGATTCTGGTTTTCTAGGAAGGTTGTAAATTCTGAAGTAATTCAATACAGAAGTTCTTTTCTTTTCTTATTTTCCTCTATTATATCTCTCTCTCTCCTTGCTCGATTCAATGGATCATTTGTTTTGCATTCAATAGAAACTTTGTGTTTTGGTCTGTGTAATCTTCTAGAACTTTGTGTCTACAAATTTGCATCGGTGGTGAAGTAATTGATCCTTTTCTATATTTTCTTGGTTCAATGTGAGTAGGGAGATACTCTGTTATCTATATTTCCTAAAAGCATTGTTGTTTTCTTCCTTCTCCCATATCTTTATTCTTCCATTCTTTCTGATTGATAATCTTTTAAGTATGAAAACATTCTAGAATATCAGGGTCCAAACATTGAGAGTTGTATATTTGTACATTTTTTTTCCTACTTTCAATAAGGGAACCTCTCCCATTAAAGAGGAGGGACTTTTTTCCCCTGACTATGGTTTCAACCCATGTTCCATTCTGAAACCCAACAGTTTTTGGTGACTCCTGGGGAATTCATTGCAAATGGATTCCAGTTTTTGAATAACAACTTCTTGATCATCTTTGATCTGGTGACTCCAAGATACACTCGGGGTAGAAGAACCCTTGGGGAAGAAGACCCTCATTTCTAGCTTTTAGATCATCAAGGTTTCTCTCTCCCTTCATTAAGAAAAAGAAGAGGAACAAGATCTGTAAGCACTCCTCCTACTAGAGACAAAACTTCTGGGAGTGACATCCCTCAAGATCAAATCAGTCCTAATTTGCATGTTTTGATTCTTTGGTGTTTCAGTTCCTCTCCAAAAAATCTTTCCAAGGATGGCAGCTCCTCTACCTTAGGGCCAAAGGGTTGGGCCTCTTTCTCTTCCCCAACCATTACATGAATTGCCTAGAGGAAATAGAAAGAATTTCCCTAAATTTAGAGGTGATGGGAAGGTTCATCCAGATGAACATATTACGGCCTTCATTATTGCTTGTGGTGTTCTCGAAGTTGAACATGAGGATATCTCCATTAGACTTTTTGTGGAGAAATTACAAGATAATGTTGTTGATTTGTTTTACCATCTCCCTGCTAGATCCATCACCAATTGGAACACCATGACTACCTGCAGTTTGAGCAAAGTGTTTCAAACTCCGATGAGGATGTACATGCCCTCTTGGCCCAGATTTCTCAAATCAAGAAAGAGTCACACGAGCCCATGAGGGAATTTGTGGCCAAATTCAACAGGATGGTTAACAAGATCCCATAAAACACACGCCCGTGGATCAGATTCATAAATGTCTCTTCCTTAATGCCCAAGATTTCTGAAGTGAGCTATGCACTTAGGAGAGCCAACCTTGACACTTTGGATGTTGATTAGAGATTTTTGTTAGTGTTGAAGATGATCTTATCATGTATAGAAAGCTAAGGATATATTCATCCAAATCCAAAGATTCTACTTCTTCCACATCTTCTCCTAGAGCTAGTGTAGATCAGTTAGTACAGAAAATTGCTAATGATCTTATTGCTCTCAAGAAGTAGTTCACCCAACATGCTCCTTATCAAGATGTTCCTAGGAAGAACTTTCATCCCAAGAATCGGTTTCCCTCTACTCAGACCAGATTGGCAATTGAAGGCCCGCCTATTAAAGTTCCAGTCAATGCAACATGTGAAGTGCTAGAGCTTGATGATGAGGAGGAGGATGAAACCTGTGAATAACATGAAGAGGAAGTTGATGAATAATTAGAAGAGTTGAGTGGATCTCATGTCCATTTTCTCACCACTAAAGGTATAGATGAAGAGGATGATTATGAAGAAAGAGTTACAAAGATGAACAATGAATCATATGCTGTCATGACTCATGAGCAAGCCAACAAGAAGGAGAAAGTGGTGCAACCTGCTAAAATATCTAAGGAGCCTCCTACGGTCATTCTAGTGATTGCAAGGAGAGGAGCTCCTATTCCAACTTCTTCCACACCCAAGGTAGGTTTTGTTGTTCCTTCCTTTGTTTCTGCTCCTAAAACTTCTTGCCCTTCAAATGATAGAGTTGATAAGTCAAAAGTTTCATCTAATCCTATCAATGATGCTCCATCTACCTCTGGTTCTTTTAACATTATTAACCATCTCAAGGAAACTAAGTCTAGATCTCAAAAGCCAAATTCTACCAAACCCATCCCAAGGCCTTTGCTAAGATGGTAGACTTTGTAAACTCCAAATCCAAGCCTTCATCCCCTAGTTCTAAAGGTCTCTTTCCCACTCCTTCTCCTTCATCTCAACCAAGCCTTGTGGCAGTAATCACTTCATCTGATGGGAAGATCGAACCATTTTATGTCACTCTCCTCATAGCTGGCCACAAACTCAGCAATTGTGTTATTGATTATGGTGCTTCAAATAAATTGATGCCTACTAAGGTAGCCCATGCCCTAGGCTTAACCCTAACCCATGCTTTTGGTTCATGTTACTCAATGGAAAGTAGAGAAGTGCCATTGGTTGGAAGGATCAAGGATGCACAAGTAGCCTTTGTTTCTTTGCCAGAGAAGAGAGTTTTAGCCACCATTTTGGTAGCTGATATTCCCCCTTCCTACAACATGTTGCTTGAGTAGAAATTTTTGCAAAAATGTTGGAGGAGAAATCATGATGGATTGGTCACATGCTCTTATTCCAGTGAATGGGAAAATGAAGAAGCTACTGCTGAGAAACAAACTGAATATATCGTGCAAAAAATAGATGACCCAAAGGTACAAATACTTTATGTAGACATTGGTCATGGTAACTACATGATCATGTCACAAGATGAGGCTAACCATCCTAAGGAAGTGCTTCTTGATCCTAATGGCATTTGGAATTTGGAATTTGATGGGAGCTACTCCTCAGCTGGTTCTAGAGCTGGTGTGGTGCTTTTTTCTCCTGAAGGGAAAATTCACCCTTTCTCTTTCAAGCTCCAATTCAAAAACACAAATAATACAAGCTGAGTATGAGGCTCTCATCCTTGGTTTAAGCATGGCAAAAGAGATGGGGATCAAGAATCTCCTTGCTCATGGAGATGCAGAGCTGATTGTAAAAAAGTCGAGATCTCTTTCAAGTGAAGAATAGAAGGTTGAAACATTACAGAATCTGGTTTGGGATTCCATTGAGTTCCTTGATGCCTTTTCAATTGAAGCCATACCAAGGGAAAGGAACACTAGGGCTGATTCCTTGGATGTCTTGGAGTCTCTACTGATCCCTCATCCAGATTTCTCCCAAGCTAAATTCACCATTGAGATGATTCATAGGCCTAGTGTGCCTGACAATGCTAACAATTGGCAGGTCTTTAATGATGATCAACACTTACTTTCCTTCCTTGAAATCAGAGATAATTTTGACCAGATGTACTTTGAAGGAGGTGGGAATCTTCCTAGAGAGTGTGTGCCTCCAAATGAAGAAGATAACCAAGAAGAAATGGATCATGATGGCTGCATAAAACTAAAAGGTAATAAGATACCTAAAGGGCTAGTAATTTTGGAAGAGTTATTTGATAAACATGATAGGTACATCAAGTCCAAAACTTCCAAAGGAGCTCAGCAGTCTATTGACTATGAAAATATAAACATTGGGAGTCTTAATGAACCCATGTTGGTAAACATTAGAAAGTGCTACACACAAGAGGAGAGGAAAAAAGTAGCAAATATGTTGAAAAGGTATGTTGATGTTCTTACATATTCTTATGATGATCTCAAGGATTTTTCAACCAAAAGAGATGCAACATTTCATTCCTCTAAATCCTGGGATCAAGCCCTTCTAGAAAAATTAGAGGCAGTATAACCCTAAAATTTTTGATACAATCTTTCAAGAGATCCAAAAGTTATTGAAGGCTAAGATCATTTTCCCCATTCACCATTCAACGTGGATTGCTAATATTGTGCCTGTCAGGAAGAAGAATGGTGAGATCCAATTTTTGTTGATTTTATGAATTTGAATCAAGCCTCTTTGAATGATAATTATCCTCTCCCCGTAATGGATCAAGTGTTGCAGGGCTGTTATAGGTTCAAAATGTTGTTCATGCTTGATGGATTCTCGGGATGTAATCAAGTAGAAGTAAGTACTACATATCAAAGCATAAGATCGCCTTTACCATTCTTGGGGCACATTTGCTTATAGAAGAATTCCTTTTGGCCTCATCAATGCTAGTGCTACCTTTCGTAGGGAAATGGACCTAGACTTTGGCGTCTCAAGGGAAAATGCATAATTGTATACCTTGATAATCCGACTATGTTTTCAAAAACTAGAGTTGATCATTTCCAACACCTCGCAATCTGTCCTCCAAAAGTGTAGAGAGCATGGCATCTCCTTGAATCCTAAGAAATCTATATTTTGTGTCATGAGGACAAATTATGGGACATGTTGTCTCCAAGGAGGGAATCAAGATTGATCCGAGAAAGAGTCCAGATGATTCAAAGCAGATCCCTCTCCCCACAAGCAAGAAGGGTATGCACTCTTTCTTTGGTAAGATCAACTTCTTAAGAAGATTCATACCTGATTTTCTGAAATTACTTTGAACATAGCTCACATGATGAAAGGGAAGTAGACCTTTGGTTGGCCCTCGAAGGAAAGGTTGCATTTGAATACATTAAGAGAGCTATAGCAAAGACTCAATCTTTTCATGTCCCGATTATAACAAAGACTTCATTATCTATTGCTATACTAACTTCTGAAAGTACTCTAGATGTTGTGTTAACCCAGAGAATGTTAAAGATCATGAACTCCCATAGCATTAATGAGTTATATTTTGAACTCCCATGAGCTGAAGTACACCATGATGGAGAAACATGCTTTTGTAGTGGTCAAAGATGTGAAACAATTTTATTTTTACATCCTCAACTCTCATTCTATTGTGCTTGTGCCTGATACAACTATTAAATCCATTCTTACACAAAAATAATTTGGAACCAAGAGAGGCAATTGGGTAGCCAAAGTTTAGGAGTATGATCTTGACATCAAACCCACCAAGCTAGTTCAAGGAAAGTGCTTATGTGAACTCATTCTTTGAAGGAGTTGATGCCAAATTGTCTAAGGAGGAAGTTGATATCCATGTTGTTCTTTTCCTCAGCTCAACTGATGAATGGTATGCTAGAATTGCACACTTTCTTACTTATGGAGAATTTCCATCCCATTTGAGTGCTAAGGATAAGAGAGCCATCAAATTAAGTTCTACGCAATATGTGTTGTGGGAAAATGCATTGTTCAAACGAGGCATAGATGGAAGGTTTTTGAAATGTGTTGACAAAGAGCAGCAAAAGAAATTGTTCTCAGCCTTTCATGACCAAGCCTATGGAGGTCATTTCTCTTTTGCTGTCACAGCCCACAAAATCCTCCGTGCTAGATATTATTGGCCTACCCTATTCAAAGATGCATCAAAGTGGGTGGGTAAGTATGAAGCATATCAAACATTTGTTGGAAGACCGAAATTGGCTACTTTACCTCTCAAACTAGTGGTGATTGAGGAACCTTTTCAACAATAGGGTTTGGACTTCATTGGGACACCCAATCCACCTTCAAGTGTAGGGCATACTCATGTTTTTACTTGCCATCGATTATTTCACCAAGTGGGTGGAAGCCATTCTAGTTAAAAATACTACTTCTAAAGTAGTATGCAACTTCATCAAAGAGCGCATCTTAATAAGGTTTGGGATACCAAACAATATTGTCACTGAAAATGCTTCCAACTTTTCCTCTCCACTGAGATGATGGATTTCTACTATGGATATGGCATTTCCCTTGCACACTCTTCATATTACTATCCCCAAGGGAATGGACAAGTAGAATCAACTAACAAGAACTTGGTCACCATTGTTCGGAAGCTTGTTAATGACTCTTAGAAGAATTGGCATGAGAAACTATATGATGCTTTATGGGTAAATAGGATTACACCTAAGAGAGCCATTGGAATGTCTCCTTTTCAAGTGGTATATGGGTTGAAGCTTCGCTACCAGTGACATTGGAACTCGCTTAGCCTTACATTTGATGAAGGCCATTGAGGATGCCAGCTTTACCAATTCATTGGACAAAAGAATTATGTACCTCCGAAGTTGAATGAAGATAGATTGCAAGTGGTTGATAGAATATCACTCATCAACTCAAGGTAAAATATCTATTTGACAAAAAGCTAAACCCAAAACTTTTCAAGTGGGAGACAGGTGTTCTTCTTTGGGACAAAAAGGCATGAACCTCGAGGCAGCCATGGTAAATTTGATTCCCTTTGGCTTGGTCCTTTTAAAATCAAACATTTTTTGGTGAGAACTCTTTTTACCTGGATTACATAGATGGTTCTCCTCTCCCACTTCCTTATAGTGGGAAATTTTTGAAGTTGTTCAAAACCTAGGAGTTTTGATGGTCCCTCTGTACATTTTTGATAGTGTTTTGCTTTCCTTGTTTTTATTTGGTTGGTTTCCTTTCTGTGTTCTCTTCTGTGTTGGTATTGCTTCTTTTTTACTCTGTTGCCCATTGGCTAAGACACTGATTCAATCTGTTCATCCCCAGATTTCTCTAAGGTTCTTGATTTTGCCTCTTTCCTCTGCCAAATCATCCCTGAAGGAGCCAGTTGTTGTCCTCTCAATTTTCCCCACCCTTTCGAATCTAATTTTGTGAAAATTGGAGCCCTGCCATAGAAGAAATTCATGTTTTAAACTCCTCAGATGCTCATTTCCATTTCCCATGATGTTTTTAATCAAAATTTCCTCAGTCCATTGCCGTTAAAACGTTTTACCTATTTTCAATGGATGGGAAATGATTTTAGTTCTTCTTTTATGCATTTGGAATGCATGGGACCTTGCATCTTTCGTTTTTAACCTTTTTGCAGAGAAAGGATAAATTCGAGTTGAAGTCCGCAACAAATCAGAAAGGGACACGTGTTCATGTTGAAAAGTCAATGGTGGAGGCATGGACTTTCGGGGAAAAGATTGGAATTTTTCCCTTTCCAAAATAGATAAAGTATAAAAGTGAAACACACCCCCGCAACCAGTCAGGTGATGCCATGTGTTGAAGAATGAAATTGGAACAACAAGACCATAGAGGAAATTGAGAATTTGAGCCTTTTTCACCAAAGGGTTAAAATGTTGCAAATTGAGTTGTGACCCTTTTCCAATCAAGGTGTGTCATGCGTCCACATTGAAAAGTCAAAGCAGGCTGGCGGAGGTTTTTGAGAATTTGAGCTTTTGTTAAAAAGAGTTTAAATGGCAAATTTGAACCACATTTCCTCAGCCACTCAGATGGTGCCACGTGTTCGGCCTTTAGCAGAGCTGCGAGGGATGAAGCAAAATGATAAGTTACACTTTTTCTCCCAGATGTCAGGAAATGCATATTTCTCCCCTAGGGTCATCGTTGCTTGGATCTTGCCACATGTAGGGTCCAAATTTGAAGGTAAAAGGGGAAAAGATAGCCAAATGTACTCATCTAGTTTTTAATGCCATTAACAAACCAGAGCTCTGCAAAACACAAAAATGGCTCATTCTTCATTCTTTTTCTCGTATTCTTGTCATTTCTCCATGAGATGCATTTCTGGTTTATTATGGAGCCAAATCAATAAGTTAAAGGGATGTAAAGTTTGATCATCAGAAAATGGATTTTATTGGGCATACACGATAAAAAGGGATAAAATTACCAAGAAGCACTGAGTGCTATGAAAGTGGTAAAAGGTAGAAATGGTAGGACCACATGAAGAAGAAAATAATGAGATGCCCCCTGTTAAAGTAATCATGCTCGAACTGATGAAATATTCACCTTTTTGAACCTCCAGTTTTCATGAGTGTGTTTGTTTCATGTCACTTTCCAAAAGTGGATCTATAACAAACATTATTCCTTTCGGATATTCTTTTCTTGGGGACAAAGTATGGATGTATACGGATTGTTATAAATATATGGTTTTGGCCATGGGAAAAAGGGATTCTGGTTTTTTGGGAAGGTTGTAAATTTTGAAGTAATTCAATACAAAAGTTCTTTTCTTTTCTTATTTTCCTCTGTTATATCTCTCTCTCCTGGCTCGATTCAATGGATCATTTGTTTTGCATTCAATAGAAACTTTGTGTTCTGGTTTGTGTAATCTTCAGAACTTTGTGTTTGCAGATTTGCATTGGTGGTGAAGTAATTGATCCTTTTCTATATTTTCTTGGTTTAATGTGAGTAGGGAGATACTTTGCTATCTATATTTCCCAAAAGCATTGTTGTTTTCTTCCTTCTCCCATATCTTTATTCTTCTAGTCTTTCTGATTGATAATATTTTAAGTATGAAAACATTCCATAATATCAGGGTCCAAACATTGAGAGTTGATATCGTCAAAAAAATTTCTTGCTTTCAATAAGGGAACCTCTCCCATTAAAGAGGAGGGACTTGTTGTCCCCTAATTGTGGTTTCAACCCATGTTCCATTCTGAAACCCAACAGATCCTAAGAAATATTTTTGCATTATTAGAGATGATAGTTTGAGGGATACCAAAGCTAGTCACAATCTCTTCAAGGAATTCAAGGATGAATGATTCAATTGCTTCCTTAAGTGGCACAACTTCTGCCCATATTTTGAAGTAATATGTTGCTATCAAAACCCATTTTTGACCATTACTTTATGGATGATTAATCATGCTAATGAATTCAAGACCCCATTATGCGAAAGGATGATCTTTTTGAATTAGATGAAGTGGAAGGAAGCCAACCTTTTTTACCAAAGTGAAGAAATCATGTTCCCTACATTTTCTAGCCCATTTGTGAGCATCAAAAACAATATGGGCAAAAATTATCATGCCTTTAATATTTTCATTACAATGGCTTTCGTAGAGAAAACCATCAGAGAAACCATCATGGAATTATACCAAAACCTTGTCTACTTGTTCACCTTCAATGCATCTCAACAATACTCCATCAATGTTTCTTTTAAATAAAATCCCATCAATTAGTGCATAGGGAATGGACTACATCCTCGATGCCTCATTTTTGTCTTATTTAATCCAATAGGATATGCACTAGTAGATAAAAATGTGATCATATTACCAATCTAGTAGTGATTATTAACTACATTTCCTTCGTCGTTAAATTTCAGCATTATGTGGAAGTTCCTCATTCATAAAGAAGGAGGTTTCTTGGTTGTTTTGAGCATCCAAAGTAAGTTTCTAACACATTTCTCTTCCTCTTACCATATTTTTATCCTTAATATTCACATCATATTCCATTGTTTTGGTCCTTGTCTAACTCTTTTCTTTTTTATTTTTGCTCCCATAATAAAGTCTCTCACACTTGAACACGAGACTAGAACTTTGATATGATTAGTGGTAAGTATACTTTTGAATTTCTTTAGAGCTTACATGATGGCAAAGACATTTTTCTCAATGTGATTGTACCTCAATTCATAATCCTCCAGTGTTTGACTGATCAAGAAATCCACCTAGTTGCTCAATATTTGATCATTTTACTTGATTTAAAATATCAGTAATACTATATTCAGCTCCATATGCATATAATATAAAATCCTTGGAGTAGTCGGGGTTGATAAGTGTAAGAGCTTGAGAAATTTATTGTTTGATCTTAGTAAAACTTTCTTTCCCTTTTTCATCCATTTGAAATTTGAATCCTTCTTCAACATTATAGTGATAGGCCTAACCAATCCTATAAAATTAGGAATGAATCTCCTAACAAATTTAATCTTTCTAAGGAATGATTGCAAGGATTTCTTGTGAGTTGGAAAGGAAAGAGAGAGGATGGCTAATATTATTTCTAGATCAATGGAAATGTCATCCTTTGAAACAATATGCCCCAAGAGCTTACCCCTAGGGACTACAAAGTTACACTTCTTGGGGTTAAGAGACACCCCAAATTCCCTACATCTCTCAAATACTTTCTCAAGACATTGATAATATATTTACTCGCTTTGAGAAAACGACAACATCATCCATAAAGACAAGGATGAATTCATTGATATACCCTTTGAAAGAAATGTACATTTCTCTTTGGAATGTGGCACCTACATTTGATAAACCAAAAGGCATTTTATGGTATGCATATGTTACCCATTTTGTTGTGAATGTAGTCTTGAACCGATCCTCTTCCCTAACTTTAATCTAATTGAATCCCGGATATTCATCCAAAGATAGATAACCTTTCAGCTCCTGCTACTTTCTATAATATTTGTTCCATAGAAGGTAAAGGATAATTATCCTTTAGGGAAGCTTTATTCAAATATCTGAAATCAACACAAATTCTGATTTCTCCATTTTTTTTCCTCACTGGAACAAGATTTTCCACCCATGTAGAGTATTTTATAGGAAAAATTATTTTTTCCTCAATCAATTTGGATAACTCCTTCCTCATGAGGGGCTCTATCTTGGGATTGACAGTCTCTACTTTTACCTAATTGGCTTGATATTAGGATCAAGATCAATGGAATGTTGGACAATGTTTGGATCAAACCCCTTAAGGTCTTCATAATCCCATGAGAATATATCATTGAATTTTTGACACAAGGAGATAAAATCTTACTTCTCATCTTCATCACATACCTTTCAAGTAGTAAGGTCCTTACCTTGTGCAATAGTGACTAAAGTTTTTAGTTGATGATAATTGTGATCCAAGAGCTTTCATTTGATCTGCTTCTTTGTTTAACTTTCTAGGCACCACTTGCAGATTGAGAGCATCAAAACTCTCCAAAAAGTCCCAAACTCTGTGTTTATAAGCTTTCAAAATCTTATTTTTGTTGGAACACTTCACTCTAACTTGGTGAATGACCAATTCAATATTCCCAAATATTTGCAATGTTTTTATTTGTCTCATTTCAGCAATTAGAATACCATGCACCAATGTCTCATACTTTGTTACATTGTTGGAACATGTAAACTAAAATCTAGGAGCAAAGAATAATTTCTTATTCATTATAGAAATTAACACAACACATTCCCCAACTCCATTTCTTCTTCTAGAACCATCAAATAACATCCTCCACAATCCAGAATCACTATCCTTTTCTTACTTGAGTGGTGCGGGTAGAGTAGACCCTTCTTCATAAATGCAATAAGTTCCAAGTCTAGTTTCCAAAGCTATGTCATAAGGGTCAAATTCATAATTTTATTTAACCCATTTATCTAATAAAAGATAAGGAATTGAAGGAGGAATAAGCTTTCTCTTGAAATTGACTCATGTTTTGATTTTCTTGTATAAGGCAATTAGATTGAGGAGGGGGAAGATCATAAGACTCAACATGATAGGAAAATATAGGCTCAACTTGTATGGTAAATATAGTACCATATCTAGTTCTTAGGAGCATATGAGACCAATCTGAAGACAAGTAACTACCCACTTTGGTCGTGAAATCTCTAAATAGGCAAATGGAAAACAAGGGATACAATTCAATGACTGATACATCTTGAGTTATGGTTAGACTTGGACAATCATGAAGGGTTAACTCAATATATTTGATCACTCCTAAGATGCTAACGATTGAGCCATCAAGTTATAAGACACCTTTAGAAATAGGTTTTGTAATTAAAACCTAGGATAACATAAATATTTTTGGGCATTATAGAAGTACTAGCCCCTAAATCAATCATGCAATTATGAACTAAATGTTTTCCTATAATTAAATACATATAAAAGGGTGGGGTCTTGACAACTTTTCTTACCTACTCTTCCTTTGATTTGGCACAAATTGATAGTAGCATGAGTCTTTTGAACAATTGAATCATCTTGAGGAAGCTTCTTAAGAGCTTCATTCATGAGATATATTTGTTATGGAATAGCCAAAGCATCCCACATTGTCACATTAACATTTGTCTTCTTCATCTACTCAACAATATTGAAAGGAAGGCCCATGGACTTATGCATTTGAGGTACAATATTCTATTCTCTTGATTATTCCAATGTTAGAACAAGTGTCTTTGGTTGAGAAACAACTTCCTTTTCTAAAACATGTCTACTAGAACAATAGACAAGCTTATTTTTCTTATATCTATCATAACCTCTCTCTCCTTATGGAGAGAGTTATCATGATTGGAAGAAGATGAAGGTTGAATATCCAAAGTTCTCTTCTTAGACCTTGTATTATTAGCAACATGTATATGAGGCCTACTGGAACTTCCCATTGCTTGATTGATTGCACAAAACTCATCATCCCTAAAGAACATAAGATTGGTCTCAAGGTTAGCTTCTTGAGCTCCTTCTAGATTAGGATTGTCTGCTTCAATAAATGGCTCTTATTTATTGGAAGAATTTTGAACCATAAGAACACGAGATTGCAATTCCTTTACACAAACATGTTGATTATGTGGTTGATTACATGGAAAACACCATCTTGCCTCATATATAACATTATTTTTCACTTGAACCAATGCTTTATTTAAACTAGCAGTAAAGAAGTGAGTGGGTAGGAGTAACTATTTGAAGAAGAAGATGTGCATTTTGACCTTGTCATCTATCATTTTGTTGATTTTTCCCATATCTTTGGTTAGGGTATTGGTTTCTATATGGCTGATAACTTTGGTTGAATCCTTGGTTAGAAGATTTCCCTTGGTTAGGATAATTTCTATAAGATTGAGCTTGTTGTTTTTCCAAGGATATAAATTTATTTTATAAATTTATGATCAAGGCCATCATTTCATCATCATCCTTTTGCTTTGGGGAGAATAGGATGTGGAGGGAGCAGATTGGAAACTTTTTTTTGGAATGGAAGTAATGGAAGGTTGTGGATTTTGAGGAAATTCAGGAACAAAGGCATAGGTAATCTAGGGGCTATCTTTCCAGCTTGTATTAGACAATTTTAGCCCTAATGGCTATTGGATAGGCATCAGGTAATTGAATAACACCCATAGATTGTATCATAATAATAATATCATAATTCAATGCTCTTAAGAAATAAAGGAAAGCACCTTGTGGAGTTGGTCTCAAGAGAGTTGGAATTTTGTCCCATGTCTTCTAAAATCTGAAATTAAAATCAGCCATAAACTCATTCGGGTCTTTCTTAATAGTTCTTAGCTTCTCTAACAAAGAAATATTGTTTGCCTTCTCCTCAAAGTAATTACAAATATTTGTTCTCAACTCATCATAGTTTGTGAATGGAGGCAGATCTCAAGCTTTTATACCATTGAAGTGTTTTACCCTTAAAAGAAGAAGCAAGAATTCTAACTGCAACATCATCCTCATTAACAAAATGAATTGAGTGACATTGACAATATCCTATATATGATCGGTGGAGTGGTATAATTTTCATAAGTGAAGAAAGGAATACTTTTAAAATATGTCATTGGAATGTCATGTTGTGCATTGAGAGCAAGAGGGATACCATCAATGAAGTTAGAAAAAGGATAAATTCCTTTGATCTGTCATAAATGGAATGGGTCTATAAACCCTATATGACAGCAAGAAAGTCCTACCAAGAGGTAGAGTAAAAAGAGTTCTATTTGGAGGAGATGGTAATCTTTGAACTATTATGCCTCTTCTTCTCCTCGGCGATAACTGAAAATATTCAAAAGCTTCACCACTTACTTGCACTTTGTCTTGTTTGTATTCTTCTCATGAAAATGGGAACTTTGACTATTGAAACAAATTGATATGGTGCTTGGAGTCACCATATGTGTTGAAACAAGCCTCAAAGGTTAGAAATTACTAAGTCACACACTAGAACTTAGCAAAAATATTGTAAAGTACATAAAATGGTCTGTCAAGCATGCCAAAAATATTGGAGCTCAAAATTACACCCGCACCTAAGTCATGAAGATCCAGGGCTTTAAGGAAATATGATATTGTCTCCAATTTTGGGATCTACATTCAAGACAAACCTCCAGAGAAGGTCAACTTCCTCTGTTTATTCCTACTACCAAAACTACTCCTGAGAAGGAAAATGCAGCTATCTAATTCTACTTTATCATTCCAAGGGACCAGGAGAGAAGGAAATGCATAAAATTGAATTTATAAATAAAAGGAGGTTATATCACTAATAAAAAGGCGAAAGACACTCTCAAATGAAGGAAAATAGGAGAAAATGAAGGAGAGGGAAAACCCGAGAGCCACAGCCCAGAGTATCGTTTGAACTCCCATTTTCACACAATGCATAATAGAAATAAACCCTGTAAAGTGGAGAAACATACAAAAGATACTTACAAATATATTAAGAGGAAAGAAAATGTAATAAAACAATAACTATGGCATAGAATAACCACAAACATTAATTTTATTGCCTTAAGGAGATGCACAAATCATTACAATGGAGGAAGAAGGCATAAACACATTCTAAAATCCCAATCTAAGGCTTATAACTCAAGAACACTTGTGCAACAATTTTAAATGATGCTCTAGCATTTTAAGAGAGTCCAACCTTTACAAATGAGCATCATTTTACAATTTATAGAAAATAGGAGAAAGAGAGAGACAGAGAGAGAGATGAGGGAAAAGAGGGGGAAATTTGGTTTTATTCCTTCAACTACCAACAAGATGCATTGAACGCGGGACCGTAAGTAGAGGAATATGCACAACATGCCAGAAAATGCAACAGAGAGGTGAGAATGCAATGAAAACGAGAGAGGGAAGACAAGAGTTCCACAAAACAAGATTTTATTTTTAAGGGACGCACAGTCATTTACATCCATGGCAGGAGGTAAGAATACATTGCAGAGACCATGTCAAGGTCTGAGACCCATGGGAAGTCGGCCACCATTTTGGCATGGTGCCATTACAACAAAAGAGGGATCCTTTTTACAAAGTAGAACTCTGTTATTTATAGAAGAAGAAGGAGAGAAGAAAAGGAGAAAGGGAGGGAAACTCGGGTTCAACTCTTTAACAACCAACGACTGCTGATAAATGCCTACAAATCCACCTACAAGGTTGTCAGAAGTGCTTCCTTATGTCTTTTGTGTGTGGAAGAAGGAAGAAGGAAAGATCTAATGAAATCTAGTAGTTGAGGTCGATTGGATGTACATTGATGAGTTGAAAGACATTTCCCTATTTTCCGCCTACTAAATCCTGCCTAAATTTGAATTTGAATTTTCCAACGTGTGGCTTGTGTCAGTAGCTTTCTCACAAGTCCAAGTGTGCATCAATCTGAGCTCTATAGCAAAATGTACGGATTTTAGAAGATGTCAGAGCCGTCAATGCATGCAAGACACGTGATGCGCGTAGATTGGCCGAAATGATGGCCAACTATTCATATATTTTGTCTTTTCTGCCATGTGTTATGCACTAGTTGGTTATCTAAATTTGTTGCGCTTGATAGGTTGTGTGAAGCACACTCAAGTCTGACAGAAGATGACATGGCACAATGACTAGCGCAGAAGAAGGTGAAAGGCATGGGAGAGAGAGGAAAGAGTGCGAAAGGGAAACAGAGGGGAGGAGTGCGCGTAGGAGGAAGGTAGGTTTGTAAAGGTGCATGCAAGGAGTGCATGACATGATGGAAGAGAAAGTGGGCATGCAGGAGAAAGGTGTGCAAGGGGAAATAGAAGGAGATAGGAGAATGCAAAGGGAGCAAGAAGGTGCGCAGAGGAGGCTGCTTGTGCAAGGTGTCAAAAGAACAATCTTGAGTGTGCGTAACCTAAAATGTGAAACACTAGATTCAGGATGAAAATATAAGTTATCTAGATAACTAGGAGAGTTATTTAGATAACAATAATATAGGAAGGTTTTGTGCTTTAGTGAATGTGGTAGGGTTTGGATGTTGTGATATAGATGAACTTGAGATCTTGGTAGTGGAGAGATCGAAGAGCTATGTTGTTTGGTCAAATTTTTAGATGTGGATGAGATTATATTGACATTATTGGTGGTGTGATGAGACCCTATGGCATTAGAATGAGGTTAATTACTAATTAGGGGATGATTCGGGAGCGATTGTTTAAACATGTCCAAGATTTGATTAGGAGGTGTGTTTGGATTATCAAGTTGTAATTCACCTCGGTTGATAAGGTCTTGGAGGATGTTTCTAAATGAGTGACACCTTTTAATGTCATGTCCTTGGACTTGATGATATTTACAATAGTCGTTGTCTCTATACCATGATGGTTTGGATGTAGATTCGTCTCCCGGGTTGGATGAGAGGAAGTTTAATCATACAAGAAGCTAATTTTTTTCAAAGATAACGTTGTAGGACTCCCTAAGGATGTATATGTACATTGAGGTTGAGAATTTTTAGAGCCGGGTGACCTTTGGATGCAGTTTTTAAAACAACCATGTTTGTTGAACCTTTAGATTTGTCATTGTTAGAAGAAATTTTAAATGGGGAATCGGCTTTGGTTTCTTATATCATAGTTTGACCTTTTCATCTCAAGGGCGTGGAGTTCTATTTTCTAGGCCATGGTAAAGACTTTGTCGAATGTTTGAAATGACTGAATTTTAAGTGTTGATGATATGTTTTTGTGCAAGATCGAGAAAACAACTCAATCAATTCAATTTGTGGGAGGGAGAAGGATAGTTGGTTAATAATTCCTCACCATTTGGTAATAAAATCGAACGAACTCATCCTTGAATTGTTTGATGGCATATAAGTTGGTGATAGAGATTTTATGGGTGATGTTGATAGAAAAGTGTTCTAAAAACAATTGTACTAGTTGTGTAAATGAATAGAGGGAGTGTTGCGGAATACTATTATACCAATCAAGGAGGGTCCACCCAAGAACATAGGGAATGTTCTCAACATGAGGTCCTTTTCATGAGTGATGAGATAACGAGGCATGTCGAAAGGCCCTAATATGTTGTTTGGATCCTCTTTATTGTAGAACTTGATGAACTTTGGGAGTTCCTAGTGTGGAGGATAGGCCTTGAAAGGCACATATGGATTGATAGGTTCATTATATATTTTTCCTACGAAAGATTGTTTTTGGGTCCTATGGTGGAAGCCTCGAGGCTAGCAATTATGTTCATTAATGATTGCATGGGATCATTTTGAGGTGGTTGTGTGTTTGAAGAGGAAGGGTTGGTTTGGTTATAAGTGAGAGGGTTTGATTGTTGATATAAGTGATATGGTAATGAAGTATTTTGAGAGAGGGGAATGTTTCTTGGAATGTTGTAAGTGTATTGAGAGACTAATGGTTGTGAGGAGGATTGGATATACTGATATGGATGGGAAATAGAAGTGTAAACAGGGGGATGTGGTACAAGGTGGATTCTAATGAACCAAGATGTATCCATACTAAGAAAACCCATCAAGGAGATAGGATGTTAAAGAGGGTGAACACTAGTGATGAAACTTGTGTTGATGGGTGGTAAGGATGTAGGGATAGACACCACTAAGTTTTGAACTATGGATGTGGGTTGTTGTGAGATGATAGGTTGTGTCATGGCCAAGGAGCTTGTGGAAATGGGTATACCAATAGAAATTTTGAGGGAGGAGTAAGAGTAGAAGATGTATGAATGATTATGGGAGTTGAAGTAATAATGGAGTTTTGGGCACCCTGTGGATTAGTTGAGGATGTATATGTTATAGGTCCTTATTGAATAACCAAGGGTGATGTAGTAATGATAGGGTTTTGAGCATCCTGAGGGCTAGCTAAAGATGTATACAATTTGGGGCCTTATTGAGTAGCTATATTTTTTGATGATATGGTATTAAGTTAAAAGTTATCAATAGGAGTAGATGAGGTAGTAGCAGATGTTCCTAGTTCACTATAGATAGGGTAGGAGCAATCTTCTCTATATAGAGTTGATAATCAAGGTTATAAAGTCTAGAATAATCACACGTAATGGTAGTGATATGTGGGTGATATTCGGATTGGTATAACATAGATGAATGCATTTTTTGCAAGGTAGCTACTAAGTGCAATCGGATTAGAGTCTAAGAGTTATGAAAATACTAGATCACCACTCTGGAAGAACTATGGAGGAATGATATGAGGAGCATCGATGTTTTGGACCGAGTCTTTGGGAGATCGTGGAGGTTATTAAGTTGATTCTAGGGATTTTTGAAGTGGGTTTGACATGTTTGAGATGTTTTGAAGATGATATCATTGTCTAGTCAAAACCATGAACTAAACAAACAAGCAATAAAGAAAAAGAAAATTTATTTTTAGAAAAAGGAAAGTCACACAATCACAAGAAATTTTTAGATTATCTTGATTAATTTTGAAAAGTTGAAATGAAAATATGGCTTAAAAGGAACTAGGAAAGAGACTTGTTAAAGTTGGTTTTAGGTGTGTTAAGGTTGGATTCCTCGATATACCCAAAGGTATGAGAGGCCCAAGTCTATGTTGGTGTCGGTATGAGGTGTGATATTGGGGCCTACCCCTCATTTCATGGTCCTACAATGATAAGGGTGTCAGTGTTTAGTGATATATCGCCCACCAATTATTTATACTTGGCAAAACACCGAGTGGGCTTCCCTCTTGGTGATGAAATCCAAATAGGTAGACTTGGAAGGATATATTTAGATGCAAGTTTGATTTTTATGTGGTTTGATTGTGTGTGAAGGAGTTTCATGAATGCAATTGTTTAACCCCTAATTAAACTATATGAACAAGCAAGAATGAAGGTTTGTTTAAGACCAAAAGAAAGATTAATTTTAATGATGAAAGATCAAAAAAATGTGATGCTAAAAGAGAAAATGAAAGAAAAGAGAATCATACATGTGTGCGTTGTTCCTTTTTTCTTATTTTATGTGTTTTTGACCAAGTGATACCAAAGCACTCCAAGTTGAAAGGTTAGATGATTTTACAAAAAAGAAAAACAAGAGATATAAGATATGATCAAAAAGGGACTAAGAGTCCCATCGAGTGTGCCAAAATGTTTATAATGAATTTTGATTCATTAATTATATAAAAATAACTAAAAACTCATACGACAACATGATTTAATGATACCTACATTGACAATACAATGTCGAGATGTATGGATGCAAAATGGATGCAGGACTCCTTCAAGAGAATGAGAAAAACATGTACACAAAGAGATAAATGGTCAAGATACATATTAGATCAAATATGATGAGTTGGTGTCGAAAAGGACGATCCCGAGGAACTAATGGGATTCCTTTGAAGGGTGTTAACTCATTTTAACAATCAAGTGATAAATGATAAATGATACAATATGATAACTAGATAATGGAAAGACAAACTAAAATTCCAGAGGGATAGAATGATCCTACTTCGTGTGATAAATGGCCTAGGAAAGAGCTAAGGCAATCTTAAACTCCTCAAAGTATTCGATTCACTCCTATTCAATAACATCTTGTTCTTCTCAGATGATTTCAAGTTGCTTTGCACGTCCTCAACATTTGTTGTCGGGAAAATGGCATAAACATTCAACTCATGTGCAATGTCAAATTTCTCCTAGATAAAGGGCTATTGGATGATAGGAAGGTCATATATGCTTTGGTAATCGAAGTGTGTAGACATAAAATCTATGAACTTGAATACATTTCTAGGTCCTAAAGTATTCTAAACTAATTTATACATGATTCCTAAGCAAAAAAATAATGGTTGATAACTCATTTTGGCCTTTTTATTGTTTTATCTCTTACACTTTATTGGCTTCACATATCTTACAAAAGACTTACCAAAACTTGTCTATTTTATCATTTTATGGCCTGTGACACTAGTTCCTAGCAAGGACATAAGTGCCCAAGTTCTCTTGTGCCTCTTAGGTGCTCTTGCCCATCTTTATCTTCTTCTTACTCTTTTGGTTTCTTTTAACCCCTTTGGTCACTTTTAAAACTTTAGGTTGGCCTTTCAATTGTCAATTATGAAATTCAAACAAGGGAATCATATATATACTTAGTTACTTCTCTCAAATAAGGGGTCAAGCACTATAAGCATTATCTATCACCACCTAATCTTGCACAAAGGCACAAGATCACTACAAGGCATACATCTAGCACATCCATACAAGGGACAAGGGCTGCATTATTCTATATACACTACATAGGAGGAGATTTCATTATATTCCATTACACACATTTTGCATACTTGGGACAATCTAGATCTACCCCGCTATCATCATGCAATTTGCAAAAGGGAATCCTAGGGCATGAGACATGAATACTCACACACACAAACAACTACATGGATTCTGAGATGTAGTACAACACTCGATCATAAGTTCACTCTTCGGGTGACCGTCGGGGTAAGTCCGACTCCACATTATATATATTTTTTATTAGATTTGATTTGGTTTGTGGACATGTGTGGGTATCTATCTTTTTTACAGTTTACAAGTATGACCAATGATCTAACATCCGAACTACAACAACAAAGAGAAAACAAATATCTTGAGACCCATAAAAGACTAGAATTCAATCATCTAGGTAAACACTAGTGCCCGAGATAAGTCACTAGCTCATGGAGCGCTCATGTCCTCCCGTGGGCACTTTTTTCATGTGCATTTCTAGGAGTCTTGACAACATTGTTTCCATCCTATTCTAGTAGTACTACCCAGATCACACCGAATCACACAAAATTAGATAAGTCACCTTCCTCTCTCATTTGCTTAGGATTTCATACCTTTGAATGCTTATTGTTTGAGCATTATTATATTTTATTACATGAATACCATTTACTATAGTAAGTTACTACGAAATTAGATTTAGTTCAAATTGTATTAAATCGGTTGGTGAACCTCTCAAACCCTACCTTCCTTTGGGACCTTATTTTTGTGTCCATCATTCGTAGTAGTCGTTTTGGTCCTCTTCAGCCAGATTGAGCTTCCTCCATTTTCCCGTAAGATCCCTAAACCAACGGCTAACTCTAATAATCCACTGATTAACTCAATCAATATTCCCCTTGAAAACATTGAAGCTTATGATAGTGAACATTCATATGATGAGGACACTAATGTTAATCAAGATCAACTTACGTTATCAAGAATTCATTTTCACTTTGGAAAGATGAGCTGCAATCTGGCTTTAAGAGTTGTAGACTTATTTCTTCTTCTGACTCATCCTTGGATCAATTTCAGTGATCCAAGGAATGTTTCAAATCCTCTTCATAGACTGAATGATAAATTGACATTCAGTAGTTTAAGGGACATAGAAAGACTGAACTTTGTATGTTACAAATTTTTGGTCTTATGTGAACATGTTTTCGTTCAGTTGTATGTTGTGTTCGGGTCTTTGGTGATTGATCTTGGTAGGACATTAAGGACTTAAGAAAAATTCAATTCACGGAGGAGGATTTGAGTCCTAAAACCTAAGGATTATCCTAACAAGTATCCTAAGCTAGGTAAGAACACCTATGTTCTAGCTACGTTTACTTATTTGGATTTTATTCTAACCTAAGCCTCTTATTCTATTTTGTTGGGTTGGCATCCTAACCTAAGCATTGTGCTAAATGAATAAGGGAAGGGTTACTAAAGTAATGTTAGGCTATTTTAACTAATACCTAATACTAAAGGGTTATGAATTGAATCTAACCTAAGGTGGAAATACTATTGGTAAATGTTTTTAATACCTAAGTTGGTTATTGCTAGACTAACCTAAGTTCTATTGGGATCCATCCTAAACTATTAAAGGGAACCTAAGGGGTCGCATGTCACAAGGGTGATGGTTCCAATGGCATTTAAATGAGTTGAAAGGGTTTAAATGATGGAAGTACTACCAGATTTGGTAGGGGCTAGTAGACTTGGTGGAGGCTTACGTGGAAGCTCCACTAAAAGATGGAATTGTATTTTTGTATGGAATTGGCATTCGCTAGATTTAGGAGGTGGTGGCAAGGAAAGATAAGTGGGAATTTTGGAATGAATGGAATTTATGGCATTAATGAGCCTCGGTATTTGTGTGCAAACCATCTTGGAAACTTAGAAGGTGGGTTTGTAGGAGGTTATTTGGTTTTTTGCATGCATGGCAGATTTTTCTCTACATGGAGCTAACTGGTTCTTGAACCCAGCAGTTTGACCTTCACTTCAAAGCTATTTTTGGTTTCTTGGTCTATTTTTGATCGAAGGAAAGTATATGAGGTGTAGGAGGAAAAGATGTTTGATTGTTGATCTTTCGTGGAGGAGAAAAAGAGTTGGAAGCTCGGCTAGAAGTCTCCTTCGATTTGGTGGAAGCACTATCAGGCATGATAGGCTCTAACTATTAAAATTCTTTGCTTTCTTCTAAATGATTCATTAGAACAACTCTGCTCTCATGAGATTCATGTTTTCATGTTTATCTAGTTATTTTTCTTGTTGGGTTTAGTGAATCTTTGTGTTGTTTGGATTTGAATCCATGGAAAAAATAGTGTTGTTTTGGAAACTTGTCTCTCTGTGCAAGTTTTATGACAACATGCATGTGAAGTTTGTATGTGAAACTTGTTTCTGTATCTTTATTTTTGCACTCTAGATCTTGTATTCAAAGTTGTTGTGCTTTGAACTAACCTTCGTGGCAATATAAGGATCTGAACTTAGGGAAACTTGAGTTCCATTTGATGTTGCTTTTGGGTTGTGTTTTTGGATGTAGACTTGTGTTGGAGCTTTGTGTTTTGATTAAAACTTGTGTTGGAGCTTCGTGTTGATCGAGAACCAGTGTTTGGAAAACTTATGCATTGTTGAACTATTGCTTGGAGTTTGTATTTGGCATTGTATTCACATTATTTTACTTGTGAAGTTCTGAACGTTTGTGTGTGAAGCTCGGGTTCGACACTGTACTCTTATTTAACACTTGAGTGTTATGAGTTTGTATTTGGGTCGATGTATTTGATTTTTTTTGGTATTTTTTATTATTGGTTATTCTTTTATTAAATGATTAAGCTTATAACTCTTTATTTGAGCAACTTACTCACCAGGAAACTGGGTGAAAGCTTGTTTGAGTCATTTGAAATCTCTTGAGATTTGGAACTAGAAACATCTTGCTTAAAGGAATGTAGAACTTCTATTTTATGACTGTATGACTTCTTTGAGATGGTATTGGCATGGAGAATAGAAGGAAGTGTTCTTTCCCCTCTATTTTGAGGGAACCCACATTCTGGGTTGACTGTATTGTTTTGAACCAAGTCACCTTTGTCACAATTTTGTGGTTGTGAAGTTTTGTTTTGAATTTCATTCCTATTGCTTTGGAGTTAAGATTGAGACATCTTTTTATTAAACATTTTTGGTTCTTGCTCTCTCTCTTTTGATTCTTTAAAATAAATTTGGGTCTTAGTGAAGATTTGAGTTATTACCCTTGGACACTGAAATTATCAGGAAGGATACCTTCTCCGTTCAGTTGTTTTGTGTTTAATTCTTTTGAATCATGAACTACTTACTTTTTGTATTAGTGGTGAAGCATTTGTAGAGTCTTCAGTCTTGGGTTCGTGGTTAATTCTGAACTTGATAGTTTGTTTTTGGGATTTTATTCTTGTCTGATATAGTGAATGAGTCCTTGGCTTCTTTTATAGAAAGAAATATATATTGTATTCTCTTGGGTTATGTATGTTGTTTTGGGTCTGCAATATGCTTTCATCCTGATTTGATTTGAAACTGGAACTTCTTTTGTTCATTGAATGAAATGATTTATTATTGGTCCTTTCCTTATTAGAGTTACCTTTTCTCTATCTTTGGATAAGCTCATTGTTTGAACTTCTCTGTACTCGATTCTCTTTCGAGATGGTGATTTCTTATGACTGTTGGTCTACTTTGTTCGAATCATTGTTGCAATAATGTAGAAAGTTAGTAGCCAAGGGTTTCTTTGATAAGTGAATGCATACTTATGGGTTTGACTGTTGTTGACTAGCCTTGCCTAGTTTAAATGGATAGGAGTAGGTTTGTCTCTTGTACTCTTTATCTTTTGGGATGAACTTGAGTAGAGATTAACTCCTTTATGGAACTACTTGATTGTGAACGTTGGTTTTAGATCTTTGATTGATAACTTCTAACATGTAGAATTGGAATTAGAATTATAGTTATACTTTTCGATTTTCTATACCTTCTTGTATTGTTATGAAATTCTATTAGATGTATATCTTAATGTTGAATTTATAAGATTGTTATCTCGGAAAGGAATAGGTAATTCATGTTATGAACTTGGTATGTTTTTCTTGGATGTTATAAGTTTGGGTATGGTACGCATTGGTTCTTTTATTCTTTCTTATGATTTAGATGAATCATCCTAGAATGAACCATGTTGTATACACTTATTTTGTCTCATAGAAAAGATAAATGTGGTATTCTATTAGGATAGAATTATGAGATAATGGGATGGCAAGATCTATTGTTTGTTTACAAGCCATTGATAGGATCAATAGAACTTTAAGTTCTTAGGACAGATATTGTTTATTATATTTTGCTCTTCTCTTAAAGTTGATCTAGATTTATTAATGTACTTCTTTTCTATTTGATATCACTTATGCTTATTGTATGATGTTTTAATTATCTCATTAAAGCAGTGTTGCTTTAATGAAACAATTAGTGGAATGCACTTCATTTTAATGCTTAGTGCTTATCATGCTCAATTCATTGAACTGACCCGTGCTAGCAATTTTTGTAGATGGACATCGTAAGTGATAAAAGAAGGAAAAAACTTATATGATGCATTGGCTGATATAAGTCTAATTCTTAGTAAAGAATTTTGATTCATTCTTTTGTTGTATTTGAAAAAGGAAAAGTTGTATACTTTATAGAATGAAGGTTGTTGTTATGCAGTATGCCTAAAGTGCATAGTCTTGTAAATTTTATAAGTTGTAATGATGAATTATGAGTTGTGATTTATTTGCATTGGTTGTGTAAATTATCTCGTACTTTTATAAAGAAGATGAAAGTTCTATCTTGTTGATATTCTTTATATTATATTATGCTTATCTTGTTATCTTTGATAAGATGGATAAAGGGAATTAGTTCAATTTCCCTTATAATGATGCAACTTGTTAAGTTGCATAAAATGATGTGTTTTATCTAAACAATTTAACATAGTAATGTGTTGTGTAATGAACATGAAGTAAGAACTATGGATATTGTGAATGATAAACCCTAACACTTAATCATGTAGAGGAAGAATCATTCTCTCTCAAATGAATGTAAGCCAAAAAGGATTGGAGATATGATTATTAATTATTAGACTTCATTTTGTATGAAGTCCACTTTAGTTGGATATATGCGGTTGTTAAACCTTCTGAATGTTAAAGTACATTTTAATGAAACTTATGATATTGTTGTCTGTTTTGGTTAACTGTTGGTTAAAAGAGAGAAAATGAACATTAAAAAGCAATCATAAGTTAAGGAAGTTCTTCATGGACTAAATGAAACAAATTTAGGAAAGAACTTATGGAGTGTTGGATTAGGGTTTAGCAGGGTTGTTGTAATCAAGACATAATCCAAATTAACAATGTATTAATGATCTCCTTGGGGTATGTACATCTCGATGAGGTAGTTTTTGTAGGATGTTGGCACATGCCAACTGTAGGGCTGTACTTTCAAGAAGACTTGGGTCTTCTCGAGAATACAACGTTGTAGTTGACATGTGGCATCACCCTTCCGCATTGATCATCTAGATCTACACACACAATAAGAACTTGAACTTAGTTTCTCTCTAGGTCAGGTTAGTGGCATATTTAGGATAGGAAGTAGCTTCCAATGGCTCAGGGTACCTTGGCACACCCGGTTGACTTAAGGTCAACCAAGTATGCCCATTTACCCTAAGTCATTGTGAGTGTCTTCCTATAATAATTTATGTTTCTAACTAGGGCTAGGGTTAAAACTGGACAAGTGGACTGACGGTAGTCAGTAAAGACCAATCATGATAATAGAGGAGTGAGGTGAAGGACGTATTCCAAAATGATGAGTATGTCATCTAGGAATAGTGACATACACAGTATGTTGTAAAACTTTGGCCAAAGTATCGCAAGTTGTTGGTTGCGTTGTCCTATGTCACCAAGTTTAAAACAACGTGATATCAGATGAATATTGGTAACAAATATTTAGATATGTTCTTTAAATAGATCACTCAAGTACCGGTTTAGGGTAGGAAAACCAAGTATATGAAGTATACAATATGTATTCAATACTTAAAGATAACATAAATAGATGGTAGATTACCGAGTTATGAAATGAATAGATCGGTGGATCACCGAGTCATTTACAGCTGCATATGGTTATCTATTTGAAATTGATTGGCATGGAATGTTTGTTCTAAATAATGCTTTATTTAGAACAGAGAACATATTATAAAAAAAAATTCCCTTGTTTCTAAAGTCTTAAAATGGGAATGTTACATCTTGGTATCAGAGCTGAAGGTTGTAGCTCTTGGACCTATTGTGTCCATAATCTGATGAAACTTAAATTTTCTTGTAACAGAAAATGGTTAGAACAAGAGGAAATGTTGCAAATAACCCTCCACCTGAGGAAGGAGCAGCAACTGCCTAGAAACTAGATGAGATCCTTGTTGCCCTATTGGACACAAGAGATCATTTGGTTGTACTTGAACAACAAGTAATGGGAAATGAGGAGGAAGATGATGCTGATAACAATAATCAGCCACCTCCGGGGGACAATGCCAATGTGGGTGTTGATAATAACAATGTGAACATACATGTTCAGCCTGAGAACAAAAAGGCTAGGCTAAACTGAACTCACTAATGATATAAAAAGGATAAGTCCACCCAAGTTTGATGGCACCACATTAGGAGATGGAGCTGAGAATTGGCTCAAGTGAAATGGAGAAATACTTTGCAATAAGGAATTTCTCAGAAGAAACAAAGGTGATATGGGGAGCATATCAGCTTTCTCATGAAGCATCTTCATGGTGGGACAGCCGTAAGGCTGAGTTGAATATTGATGAAGCTAATATCACATGGGATCAATTTAAAGGATACTTTAGGAAATGATGGCTGCCACAACTTTACTATGATTAGAAAATGACTGAATTCCAGAACTTAGCTCAAGGAAAGCTAACTATAACTGAGTATTGGGAGTGATTTACAAAACTCCTTAAGTATGTACCTCAGTACCAAACTGATGAGAAGTTAGGATATGGAAATTCATCATGGGATTGAATCCCATTATAGGGGAGAGGTGGATGTTCACATAGCCCAACCATGATGGAAGGGGTTGTTGAAAAATCCATAAGGTAGGAACAGAAATTAAAGGCAATTTCTGCTCACAAGGAGGAAGTAAGGAAGAAAAATCCCAACTCCTCTTCATCATCTCTTGCACCTAAGAAAGGACCATGGAAGAAATTTGGAATGAAAAGTAAGTTTTCATCTGATACTAATAAGAAAACAACAAAACAAGTTTGTTGGTAATGCATGGAAACAACTTTGCTAAGAACAATAATAATGGACAGAAGTCCTATGGGGGTCAGAATGATAACTCTAAGGATGGAAATAAACCCGAGCCTAGGAAGGGACCTATAGGAGGCTGTTATAACTATGGAAAAGATCATTACATGAATCAATGTCCTTTGAAGAAGGATGATCATAATCAATAGCACAAGATACACTGCAGTAGTTGACAAGTAGGATGAGAAACAGGCCACACCCATAGAAGTTCGGGTAAGTTATTTGGCTTACCTATAACTATTATTTTTGATACCAGAGCTACTGAATGTTTTATTTCTAGTAAATTAGCATCAAAACTAAAAAGAAAAGCTAGAAACATGGATAAAACATGGACTGTATAGTATGGGAACAATGTTGTTCATATGGTTAGTATGTGTCTTTTTGGAGCAGTCCTTGATTTACCTAACTTTTCCATTGAAGTTGATCTTTATGTTGCACCTTTGGGGTCTTATGATGTAATCATAGGTGTTAATTGGTTAGTAGAAACATAAGGCTAAAGTGGACTATTTTGAAAAACACATTAGTTGTTTAGATGACCTGTAGAAAAAACAACAGAGATTCAGGGTGTGAAACGTGAGATTTCTGTTAGAAAATTATCAGCTATGCAACTTAAAAAGGCCAAAAATAAAGGTTGTACCTTATATGCAGTAAAAATTACTGAATCAATAGAAGAGAAAAGCGATGTTATGGAATGATATCCATTGTTACGAGACTTCAGTGACGTATTTCTGGAAGAATTTCTAGGTCTTCCACCCAAAAGGGAGTTTGATTTCATGATTGAGATCAAGCCTGGAACTGAACCTATTTCTAAAGCACCGTATCGAATGACTACTATAGAATTAGTAGAGCTTAAGGCTCAGTTGCATGAAATTTTTTCTAAAGGTTTGATTAGACCAAGTGTTTCACCTTGGGGAGCACCTATAATTTTTGTGAAAAAGAAGGATGGAACCCTTAGATTGTGCATTGATTACAGAATGTTAAACAAAGCAACAATCAAGAATAGATACCCACTCCCTAGGATTGATGATTTATTTGATCAGATGCATGGAGCATCGGTATATTCTAAGATAGATCTTTGATCTGGATATCATCAATTGTGAATTAAGGATGAGGATATTCATAAAACAAAACTTTTCAGAACAAGGTATGGACATTATGAGTTCATGGTTTTACCTTTTGGATTAACTAATGCACCTACAACATTTATGAATTTAATGAATAATATCTTTCAAGAATACTTGGAAAAATTTGTGCTCGTATTCTTGGATGACATTCTCATATATTCAAAAAGTATTGAGGAACATCATGAGCATTTGAAGATAGTTTTGGGAATATTAAGAAAGAGACGGTTATTTGGTAAGTTGTCTAAATGTTCTTTCTATGACACAAAAGTACACTATTTGGGACATGTAATAAGTAAGAATGGAATTGTTGTAGATCCTTCAAAAATTGTAGCTATAATGGAGTGGCTGCACCTAAGAATGTACATGAAGTTAGAAGCTTCATGGGACTTGCTAGCTATTATAGGAAATTTGTAAAAGATTTTTCTAAGATAGTTGCACCAATAACTTCCTTACAGAAGAAAGATAAAAAGTTTGTTTGGAGTGAGAAATGTGAAATTGCATTCAAAACCTTGAAGGAACAAGTTAACTTCAGCACCTATTCTTGTAGTACAGATCCTAATGGAGATTTTATGGTGGTAACTGATGCATCTGGTGAAGGTCTAGGAGGTATTTTGTTACAAAATGGTCATGTCATAGCTTATGAAAGTAGAAAACTTAAAGTTACATGAGTTGAATTATGCTCCACATGATTTAGAGCTTGCTGCCATTGTTCATGCACTACAAGTTTGGAGACATTACCTACTTGGTAAACCTTTTGAATTAAAAATTGATCACCTTGGACTGAAGTATATCTTCACTCAGCCAAATCTTAATGCAAGACAATGAAGGTGGTTAGAGTTTTTGTCTCAATATGATTTTGACATCAATTATATAAAGGGTAAAGAAAATAGAGTGGTTGATGCTCTAAGTCGTAGGAAGCACATTTCTACTCTTATAACGTTAAGAACTTAGTTTAAGGATGAAGTAAAAAGTGTTATGGAATCTGACTCTTACTTTCAACAAGTAAAAGCAACACTTGTTGTAGATTTGAATGATTTGAGGTATAAAGGTTTTCACTTTGATAATGAAGGAATCTTATGATTTGAAAATAGAGTATATGTACCTTCGCTAAATGATTTGAGAAAGAAATTGTTAGCAAAATTTCACAATTCACCTTTTTCTGGACACCTGGCATTACAAAAATGCTTGTTGATATAAAACAACAATATTTCTGGAAAGGAATGAAAAAGGATGTTATAGACTTTGTGACACATTGTCTTGAAGTGTCAACGTGTTAAAGTGGAACATATGCACCCAACCGGTTTGTTGTATCCTCATAGCATACCACAGTACAAGTGGCAAGTAATAAGCATGGATTTTGTACAAGGGTTACCTATGTCAAGAAATAAACATGATGTTATTTTAGTAGTTGTGGATAAACTAACAAAGGTAGCACATTTTATTGCTGGGAATCTGAAGGATGATTCTCCTATTTTGGCTAAAATATTTGTACATGAAATTTTCAGATTACATGGAGTACCTGAATTAATCATTTTGGATAGAGATCCTAGAATGACGTCAAGATTTTGGAAAATGCTTAATGCAGCTCTAGGGACTAAACTGAATTTAGTTCTGTGTATCATCCAGAAATGGATGGACAGACTAAAAGAGTAAATCAAGTTTTAGAAGATATGTTACGGATGTATTGTATGGATCAACAGTATAAGTGGGAAGAGTATCTTCCATTAGTTGAATTTGCATACAATAATACATATCATGCTTCTCTTAAAATGGCACCTTTCAAAGCATTATACGGAAGAAAATGTAGAACCCCTGTTAGTTGGGACAACATGGAGGATAGAGAGGTAATTGGACCTAAAATTCTTACTGAAATGGAACAAGTTAAATTGATTCGTGAATGCTTGAAAAAAAGAAAAGAGATAGGAAAAAGAGTTATGTTGACTTAAAGAGGGTTGATAGGAAATTTGAACTTGGTGAGAAAGTCTTTCTTTGGGTTAAACCGAAAAAGAGTTCTATAACTTTTGGCAAGGCTGCCAAGTTATCACCTCGTTATGTGGGACCTTTTGAGATAGTTGAAGTAATCAACCCTGTAGCTTATCATTTAGCATTACCTCCTACTTTGTCATGAATGCATGATGTTTTCCATATTTCTTTGCTTAAGAAATACGTTTCAGATTTATCACATGTGTTAAATTGGAATTCCTTGCAGTCAGGACCTAGGAATAATCATGTGGTTAAACCCATATGAGTGCTTGAAACTCACCAGTTGCATTTGAGAAATTGTGAGATAAGTCAATGCAAGGTCAATGGGACCAGTTTAATGAAGAAAGTGCAACTTGGGAAAACCTTGAGGATATGAAAACTACTTTTCCATATCTATTTGAAAGATTGATTCTGTTGACTGATAAAAATTTGTGATTTTATCTTTATAATATAATAAGTATGCCATTTTTGGGTAGATATTTATTTATTTTGAATAAACAACTATGTAATGCTGATTTCTGGAACTTAATAATGTTGATATGTTTTTGACATATGGTAAGAAAAGTGAATAAGTTGATTTTCCTTGATGCAAATTTGTTAAAAATGAGATAATCATCGGGATGATGATTCTTTTTAGGAGGGAAGCATGTAACACCCTCGACAACTGATATATTCCTCTTTTGCATTTCAAGTGTTGACATGTGATTTTCTGGATAAAGATGTGTTCTTTTGACTGTTGAAGATCATGCTTGATAAGGATAAATATTTTCTGTTCTTAAAAATCATTAGACTAAAATTGTATGGTTATCAAGAATTCATTTTCACTTTGGAAAGATGAGCTGCAATCTGGCTTTAAGAGTTGCAGACTTATTTCTTCTTCTGACTCATCCTTGGATCAATTTCAAGTGATCCAAGGAATGTTTCAAATCCTCTTCATAGACTGAATGATAAATTGACATTCAGTAGTTTAAGGGACATAGAAGACTGAACTTTGTATGTTACAAATTTTGTGGTCTTATGTGAACATGTTTTCATTCAGTTGTATGTTTGTGCTCGGGTCTTTGGTGATTGATCTTGGTAGGACATAAGGACTTAAGAAAAATTCAATTCACTGGAGGGAGTTTGGAGTCCTAAAACCTAAGGATTATCCTAATAGTATCCTAAGCTAGGTAAGAACACCTATGTTCTAGCTACGTTTACTTATTTGGATTTTATTCTAACCTAAGCCTCTTATTCTAATTTTTGGGTTGGCATCCTAACCTAAGCATTGTGCTAAATGAATAAGGAAGGGTTACTAAAGTAATGTTAGGCTATTTTAACTAATACCTAATACTAAAGGGTTATGAATTGAATCTAACCTAAGGTGGAAATACTATTGGTAAATATTTTTAATACCTAAGTTGGTTATTGCTAGACTAACCTAAGTTCTATTGGGATCCATCCTAAACTATTAAAGGGAACCTAAGGGGTCACATGTCTCACAAGGGTGATGGTTCCAATGGCATTTAAATGAGTTGATAGGGTTTAAATGATGGAAGTACTGCCAGATTTGGTAGGGGCTAGTAGACTTGGTGGAGGCTTACGTGGAAGCTCCACTAAAAGATGGAATTGTATTTTTGTATGGAATTGGCATTCGCTAGATTTAGGAGGTGGTGGCAAGGAAAGATAAGTGGGAATTTTGGAATGAATGGCATTTATGGCATTAATGAGCCTCGGTCTTTGTGTGCAAACCATCTTGGAAACTTAGAAGGTGGGTTTGTAGGAGGTTATTTGGTTTTTGCATGCATGGTGGATTTTTCTCTGCATGGAGCTAACTGGTTCTTGAACCAGCAGTTTGACCTTCACTTCAAAGCTATTTTTGGTTTCTTTGGCCTATTTTTGATCGAAGGAAAGTATATGAGGCGTAGGAGGAAAAGATGTTTGATTGTTGATCTTTCGTGGAGGAGAAAAAGAGTTGGAAGCTCAGTTGGAAGTCTCCTTCGATTTGGTGGAAGCACTATCAGGCATGATAGGCTCTAACTATTAAAATTCTTTGCTTTCTTCTAAATGATTCATTAGAACAACTCTGCTCTCATGAGATTCATGTTTTCATGTCTATCTGGTTATTTTTTCTTGCTGGGTTTAGTGAATCTTTGTGTTGTTTGGATTTGAATCCATGGAAAAAATAGTGTTGTTTTGGAAAACTGTCTCTCTTGTGCAAGTTTTATGACAGCATGCATGTGAAAATTGTATGTGAAACTTGTTTTTGTATCTCTATTTTTGCACTCTAGATCTTGTATTCAAAGTTGTTGTGCTTTGAACTGACCTTTCGTGGCAATATAAGGATCTGAACTTAGGGAAACTTGAGTTTCATTTGATGTTGCTTTTAGGTTTGTTTTTGGATGTAGACTTGTGTTTGAGCTTTGTGTTTTGATTAAACTTGTGTTGGAGCTTCGTGTTGATCGGAACCAGTGTTTGGAAAACTTATGCATTGTTGAACTATTGCTTGGAGTTTGTATTTGGCATTGTATTCGCATTATTTTACTTGTGAAGTTCTGAACGTTTTGTGTGTGAAGCTCGGGTTCGACACTGTACTCTTATTTAACACTTGAGTGTTATGAGTTTGTATTTGGGTCGATGTATTTGATTTTGTTCTAGTATTTTTGTATTGGGTTATTCTTTTATTAAATGATTAAGCTTATAACTCTTTATTTGAGTAACTTACTCACAGGGAACTAGGTGAAAGCTTGTTTGAGTCGTTTGAAATCTCTTGAGATTTGGAACTAGAAACGTCTTGCTTAAAGGAATGTAGAAACTTTTTTTTATGTTGTATCGACTTCTTTGAGATGGTATTGGCATGGGAATAGAAGGAAGTGTTCTTTCCCCTCTATTTTGAGGAACCCACATTTTGGGTTGACTGTATTTTTTTGAACCAAGTCACCTCTGTCACAATTTTGTGGTTGTGAAGTTTTGTTTTGAATTTTTTTTTTCTTTGGATTTGGAAATTGATTGAGACATCTTTTGACTTAAACATTTTTGGTTCTTTCTCTCTCTCTCTCTTTGATTCTTTAAAATAAATTTGGGTCTTAGTGGAAGATTTGGTTATTATTACCTTGGACACTGAAATTATTCTGGAAGGATACTTCTCCGTTTAGTTGTTTTGTGTTTAGTTCTTTTGAATCATGAACTACTTACCTTTTTGTATTTAGTGGTGAAGCAATTGTAAGTCTCTAATCTTGGGTTCGTGGTTAATTCTGAACTTGATAGTTGTTATTTTGGGATTTTATTCTTTCGATTAGTGAATGAGTCCTTGGCTTCTTTTTATAGAAAAAAATATATATTGTATTCTCTTGGGATTTGTATGTTGTTTTGGGTCTGCAATATGCTTTCATCCTGATTTGATTTGAAACTGGAACTTCTTTTGTTTTAGAATGAAAATGATTTATTATTGGACCTTTCCTTATTAGAGTTACCTTTTCTCTGTCTTTGGATAAGCTCATTGTTTGAACTTCTTTGTACTCGATTCTCTTTCGAGATGGTGATTTCTTATGACCTGTTGGTCTACTTTGTTTGAATCATTGTTGTAATAATGTAGAAAGTTAGTAGCCAAGAGGGTTTCACTTGATAAGTGAATGCATACTTATGGGTTTGACTGTTGTTGACTAGCCTTGCCTAGTTTAAATGGATAGGAGTAGGTTTGTCTCTTGTACTCTTTATCTTTTGGGATGAACTTGAGTAGAGATTAACTCCTTTATGGAACTACTTGATTGTGAATGTTGGTTTCAGATCTTTGATTGATAACTTCTAACATGCGTAGAATTGGAATTAGAATTATAGTTAGATTGTTTTGATTTTCTATACCTTCTTGTATTGTTATGAAATTATGTTTAGATGTATATCTTAATGTTGAATTTATAAGATTGTTATCCCGAAAAAGGAACAGGTAATTCATGTTATGAACCTGGTCTATTTTTTTAGATGTTATAAGTTTGGGTATGGTACGCATTGGTTCTTTTTATTCTTTGCTTATGATTTAGATGAATCATCCTAGAATGAACCATGTTGTATACACTTATTTTGTCTCATAGAAAAGATAAATGTGGTATTCTATTAGGATAGAATTATGAGATAATGGGATGGCAAGATCTATTGTTTGTTTACAAGCCATTGATAGGATCAATAGAACTTTAAGTTCTTAGGTAGATATTGTTTATTATATTCTGCTCTTCTCTTAAAAGTTGATCTAGATTTATTAATGTACTTCTTTTCTATTTGATATCACTTATGCTTATTGTATGATGTTTTAATTATCTCATTAAAGTAGTGTTGCTTTAATGAAACAATTAGTGGAATGCACTTCATTTTAATGCTTAGTGCTTATCATGCTCAGTTCATTGAACTGACCCATGTGCTAGCAATTTTTGTAGATGGATGACGTAAGTGATAAAAGAAGGAAAAAACTTATATGATGCATTGGCTGATATAAGTCTAATTCTTAGTAAAGAATTTTGATTCATTCTTTTGTTGTATTGAAAAAGAAAAGTTGTATACTTTATAGAATGAAGGTTGTTGTTATGTAGTATGCCTAAAGTGCATAGTCTTGTAAATTTTATAAGTTGTAATGATGAATTGTGAGTTGTGATTTATTTGCATTGGTTGTGTAAATTATCTCGTACTTTTATAAAGAAGATGAAAGTTCTATCTTGTTGATATTCTTTATATTATATTATGCTTATCTTGTTATCTTTGATAAGATGGATAAAGGGAATTAGTTCAATTTCCCTTATAATGATGCAACTTGTTAAGTTGCATAAAATGATGTGTTTTATCTAAACAATTTAACATAGTAATGTGTTGCGTAATGAACATGAAGTAAGAACTATGGATATTGTGAATGATAAACCCTAACACTTAATCATGTAGAGGAAGAATTTCTCTCTCAAATGAATGTAAACCAAAAGGATTGGAGATATGATTATTAATTATTAGACTTCATTTTGTATGAAGTCCACTTTAGTTGGATATATGTGGTTGTTAAACCTTCCTAAATGTTAAAGTACATTTTAATGAAACTTATGATATCGTTGTCCTGTTTTGGTTAACTATTGGTTAAACTGAGAAAATGAACATTAAAAAGAAATCATAAGTTAAGGAAGTTCTTCATGGACTAAATGAAACAAATTTAGGAAAGAACTTATGGAGTGTTGGATTAGGGTTTAGCAGGGTTGTTGTAATCAAGACATAATCCAAATTAACAATGTATTAATGATCTCCTTGGGGTATGTACATCTCGATGAGGTAGTTTTTGTAGGATGTTGGCACACACCAACTACAGGGTTGTACTTTTGAGAAGACTTGGGTCTTCTCGAGAATACAACGTTGTAGTTGACATGTGGCATCACCCTTCCGCATTGATCATCTAGATCTACACAATAAGAACTTGAACTTAGTTTCTCTCTAGGTCAAGTTAGTGGCATATTTAGGATAGGAAGTAGCTTCCAATGGCTCAGGGTACCTTGGCACACCCGGTTGACTTAAGGTCAACCGAGTATGCCCATTTACCCTAAGTCATTGTGAGTGTCTTCCTATAATAATTTATGTTTCTAACTAGGGCTAGGGTTAAACCTAGGACAAGTGGACTGACGGTAGTCAGTAAAGACCAATCATGATAATAGAGGAGTGAGGTGAAGGACGTATTCCAAAATGATGAGTATGTCATCTAGGAATAGAGACACACACATAGTATGTTGTAAAACTTTGGCCAAAGTATCACAAGTTGTTGGTTGCGTTGTCCTATGTCACCAAGTTTAAAACAATGTGATATCAGATGAATATTGGTAACAAATATTTAGATATGTTCTTTAAACAGATCACTCAGTACCGGTTTAGGGTAGGAAAACCAAGTATATGAAGTATACAATATGTATTCAATACTTAAAGATAACATAAATAGATCGGTAGATTACCGAGTTATGAAATGAATAGACTTTCAAAATGACCAATGTTCTATCTAATCCGAATTGCAAGATCTATTCATTCAAAACCTTTTTCCTCCACTCTAAGAGTGTGTCATATTGATACTTATCCTTTTGATCAATTGTTTCATATGCTCAAATTACGTGAGATAAAATAGTTATCTATGGGTAAATTGAAATATTATGATACCTCTTCCACTTTATCCTCCAATGAGTTTCAAGCCAAATCCACATTCAAAACATCCACTAAGCCTATCGACTATAAAGACATTGTCAACGTTGTTTCTACACTAGCCACGCTCCAATTGCAATCCATGAGGTGAACTTTTACTAGGATACCTTGTGCGCCTCACCTCCTATCAAAAATCATTGAAAGTAATCTAATTACTCTTCCTCCACCACTCAATATAGATCCTTCTCGATAATGTGGCCATAAGTACAATGAAAATGCACACTTGTGATTATCACCAATGAAACAAACATTCCACTAATCACCATTTTAAGCTCAAATATCTCATACAAGATCTTATCGACAACAATGCACTTGTGCTTCCTGAGCTATATACTTCTAAACCGGTCAAAGATAATTAAAAGCTTAAAATCTTCAATGACCCATTACCAAAACATGATAGGCTAGCTATTGATTCCTTTGTAAAACATGCATATCGTGTTGTGCCTCCTCCTTCATTAGGATCGCTTGATTTTCTCATTTCCACTTTGCAGACATGCCACCACAAGTTATTACATTTTAGGATCACGACTACCATGCTAAATTTTCCTTTGATGAGCTACATATTGATGCTTTTATTGGTACTCATATAGTTAACAATATTATGTTCCATCCTTCCACCCCTTTCAATGCATGCTCAGTGGCACTCTTCTCATCAAGCTACCAACTTTCCAATTTCTCAAATCACATTTCCAATTCCTAATTCTTATAGATGTGTCATCCTTCCTATTATTGTTGGGTCCCTTACCATACCTACACCATTCCTAGTTACATCTAAAATCAAGTGCTGTGACATGGTCTTAGGTCTCCCTTGGCTTCGAGCTACCCAAGATATCCCTTCCATGTTCCACTTGTGTCTTAAGTTCATTCATAACAAGCAAGTTGTCACCATTCAAGGTATTCCACCATGCACACCATTAACTTGGCCTACTCTCCCTCTATTCGAACCCTAGTCATGGAATCTAGGCCTTCCGCACCTCTCAAATCTCTCTTTACACCTAACTCTCCCATTTTTACATGGCCTACATCATAAACTCATCATCATCACCAGTCCATTAGTCCACCCTGTTGGCCTAAGTCCCCTACTTGGGTAGCCCATTCCTACAGGTGTTCTCCACCTCCTTTACCACATCGATCTCCTTCACATACACATATTTACTCTCCTACACCACCGGTCCTAGACTATGGTCACATTTCTTCTCCTTCTTGGATACCATATAAAGGTCCCTCACTCTTTGCTATCATCGGATAACTCTCTACCACTCGGACACTCGGGGGCATCACACTTTCTCCCCCCCTCCATCACTATCTGATGAATCTATCATCTACTAATAGTTTATCTACTACACTTTACTCTCCAAGCTTCACAATAACTAGCATCTAATCACCAATCACATACAACATCTTCGTTACACGATGACGCACTCATGTTCTCAAGGTTCATACATGACTATTGAGGGCATTAAATGAACCTTACTTGCACACTTGGGAGCATCACAATTTCTCCCCCTCTATCACTATTGGCTCTTTCTATTATCTACCACACTTCATGCTTTATTCTTTAAGATAAATATTTCCTAAGCATCTAATCTCTACCACTGTAATATCTTCATTACCCGATGGCACACTCTTTTCTACGGTTCATACTTGACTGTTGAGGGAAAAATTCTTAAATTAACCTCATGGCATTTACATATCCTGGAGAAATGTTGATCCTACCATTTGCACATCTCACATATCATAACTCACTATCACATTCACATAACATCTACACATCTTGGTTGTGTTTACTCTCGTTAAACTTATACTATTTACATGTTTTGCATTTTTTTCTATGCTAGTCGGATACTTAGTATGTCATTATCTCTTTCTATACACACATGTGCATTAAAATAATATCTTGAGGTGCATGCAAAACTTGTATAGCTTACATTGTGCATGATGCTTGACACGCTCTTTACTACCCAACCGAGGCTCAAGGGGCATCTACCTTTGTTACTATCCTACTACACATCACAAGTCCTGTTGTTTCAATATTTACTACTTATTGTCACTACCACTTACTTTTCACTAATATATACATGATTTGACATATTACTTATATTTATAACATGTTAATGGGTGCTTCATTGTGTAGAAATTTCCTACATTATTTTATATAACCATCATTATCGACACTTCTTGTTTGTTATTATTTTCCATTGTTTGTGGTTTATGTCTTATGTCTTGCTTTATCATTGTTTGCTTATGGATGTGTTGGCCTTGATTGTCTTGTGACATTGTGAGTGATGTCCCATGTATGAAACCCACTTTTCGTGGTCCATCTTGTCTTCATAGTTGTTTGTTACATTGTTTTCTATTGTTGAGGTTAGCTCTTTTACAATAACACTTAATTACTAGTCCATCATGTTTGCATGTGCCATGGTTTATACCATGTAAATCCCCTATTGGTATCTAATCTCCAATATGCATATCAGTTTTAGGTCCTCTCGTTTGGGCTCCATCCTCCTACATTTGTCACATGCAACCCAAACAATGGGGAAAACTATTAGGTGAACAAATCACCCTTCTAACATCACAGAACTACATAACATAACAACATAGTATAGAATTGGCCAAAGTACATAGCCACAAATTGGTCCGTAACCGACTTGGAATGAAAACATGAAGTGGACACTAGTGCCCAACATCATATAGGAATAATGGGTGTTTGTGTCCCACCCAGCGCTTGTGTCTTAGGGGCAAAAATAGACGAGTTTATTAGTACAACACAATTTCTAGCAAGGTGTAGTATGGATTTACTGAGATCAGTACATGTAGTTTCAGTTACAAGATTCAATCATTTAGTTTTAATTTAGCCACAATACATTTATAATTCGGTTACAAATTAGGGACGTGTCAATCTGCAATGGCACTTTGAGAAGCATCATGAAAGGAGAGAAAAACTACCTCTTTCCCCAAGACTCTTCTCCTGGCACAAGATCACCCAAAAGCTTGCTCTTGGCATGAGATCACCAAAAAAGTCACTCTTGGTGTGAGATCACCTAAAAACCTTACCCTTTGTGGTGGACACCAAAATCTACAACCTGTCCAAAGTAAATAGGAAAACTTCCTATCATATAATCTCTCATACATTAGGTGCATTCTTTCCTTAGCTACTACTTTTACACTCTTACTTAGTTATACATATGTTACGTTACTCTAATTTTTCATATACGGGACTTTGACTACTATCTTGATCTTCTTTTACAAATCCATCCTTACAAATAACAAGAACTAACTCACAAGAGTCAACAACATGCTATTACACACACAACTCACCCCTAGGGTTTACCTCCCTTTCCTATTTTCCACAATTCACATTACGATCACTCCACACTTCACCTAGCTACTTTTCCACTTGACATGTTATCGCCTACACTTATCTCTAGTTTTACAAGGTACACATCTTCTATCTACTTTATGTTATTGAGTATTCACTCAATAACATAAAGTGGGGGAAAATGTAGACACAAAATCTATGCACTTGGGTATATTTCTAGGTCCTAAAACATCGATGTATACATGATTCCTATGTAAGAAAACTAGTGGTTGATAACTCCTTTTAGTCGTTTGATTGCTTTATCTCTTACACTTTATTGGTTTCACATATCTTACAACAATGTCGACACTTGATTTTTTTATCATTTTATGGCCTCAAACACTAGCACATAGCCAATACAAAAGTGCACAGAGCACTCCTCGCCCTTATTTATCTTCTTCTTACTCTTTTGGGTTCTTTTCACCCCTTTGGTCACCTTTTAAAATTTTAGGTCAACCTTTCAGTTGTCAATTATGAAATTCAAATAAGGGAATCATATATATACTTAGTTACTTCTCTCAAATAAGGGGCCAAACACTATAAGCATTATCTATCACCACTTAAGTTTACACAAAGGCACAAGAGCACTACAAGGCATACATCTAGCACATCCATACAAGGGACAAGGGTTGCATTATTCTACATACACTACATAAGAGGGGATTTCATTCTATTCCTTTGCACATATTTTACATACTTGTGAAAATATAGATCTAGCCCGCTATCATTGTGTAACTTGCACAAGGGGCGCATGACACAAACACACACACACACACACACACACACACACACACACACACACACACACACACACAAAGAACTACATGGAGTTTGAGATGTAGTGCATCACTTGGTTGTAATTTCACTCTTTAGGTGACCACTGGGGTCAATTTGAGTCCACATTCAACATGTTAGAGTAGGTATTTACCTTAGCTCATGTTCACCTAGGTACTTTATTTACCTTTATTGTATTTATCATCACCCACTTATGTGTGTGGATATTTCTTTTATCTTATTTAGATATTAGGAGATATTATCTAGTTGTTAGGTATAGTTCTTTCCTTGATCTATGGTATTGACTAGATCCTTGATGTCTAGTTCTCTCCTAAATCTATGGTCTTGACTAGTTCTTTGATGACTAGTTATTTCCTTGATTTATGGCTTGATCTATGACCTTGACTAGTTCTTAGATTGTTATTCCTTGCCTATTTAAGCAAGGCCCATTCTCAATGTATTGCATTGAGTTCCATAATAATATATGATATTGTTTCTCATTTGTTTGCAAAGGTTTTATGTAAAGTTATTACGTGAATTGCTTTCATCTTATAGATCGTGGTGTTTGATTAGTATCTGTGTTCTTGGCTTGGTACGATCTGGTTATCATTCCTTTCACAACATATTTTTATTAGATTTGATGTAGTTTGTGGACATGTGTAGGTAGCTATTTGTTTTGTAGGTTACAGGTATGCCCAACGATCTAACATCCGAACTCGAGAAACAAAGCACAACCATCATTGAAGAGCTTCGACCCTTAAAAGACCAAAATCCAAGCATCTAAGCAAACACTAGCACTCAGATCAGTCATTAGCACCTATGACACCCCCTGTCCTCCTGTGGGTGCTTCTATCATGTGTATTTCTAGATTTTGAACCCTCATCAAGTCTTGAAGAAATTTTTCCAAGCTATTCTAGTAGATACTCAATCCATATCACTCTGGATTACACAAAATCAGCTAAGTCACCTTCCTCTCTCATTTTCTTAGGGTTTCATACCTTTAAATGCTTATTACTTGTGCATTACTATATTTTATTACCTAAATACCATTTATTACAGTAAGTTACTCTAAAATTAAATTTGATTCAAATTAGATTGAATCATCTACAAGAAGAGAAAACTTGATAACAAACATATTAGAGGAAAACATATTAAAATAATGATTTGAGATCGAAAAATGTGATTAAATGACCAAAAGGTAGAGATCGATGGTGATTTAATATGGTCGTTGGTGATTTGTGGTAATGGTGATTTGTGGTAATCACTGCAATTATTGTGAAAAGGTTGATTTCTTAATAAGATGTAAATTGGATGGTAAATAGATGATTTGTAGATTGATTTGATCTTTAATGTGACTCATTAATAAACTGAATATGAAAACAAATGACAGAAGCTTACCTTTGATGTGGAATATTAAGAGATAATGTTGCAAGAGTCTTACAACATTTATGAGGTCTTTAGTGATGTTATAGGGATGTGGAAGATGCCCAAATTTCTAAAATGATGTATTCTAGGTCACTAAAGTATCAAAGCTTCACTACAATTATTTGGGATGAAGGTTGACGGGCCTTATATAATCACCAATGATCGAGTTAGAATCCTTGGTGATTGAAAAAAGTGGGAAAACCCACTAGGAAGTGGTTTCAAACACTTCCAAATGGGTTAATTCAAGCTTGGAAGTGAACAAGGATGGGTAGGAAGATGTTGAGGATGTTGTGACGTTAAGGGATTAACCTTAAAATGGGTTAGAATGGAAAAAGTGATAGTGACGTAGACTGTGTGGAAAGTGGAAGAAAGTGAAGTAAAACTGCCCTATTGAATAGGTTAGCAAAAGGACACAGGCGACGGCGATTGAGCATAACCGATGGCGATCGAGGTAACCGATGATAGTCATTGTGAAATTGATATAGTGATGAGAAAAAGTGGTTGTGAATTAGAATTTGGTGTGGAATCAAACCCAGAAATCTGAGAATGATGTAGATGTGGTCTAGACACACTCAGACTCAGTTAGAATACTCCGACTATGATTGGGAATGTGCAAGGAAAGACAAAAATAAAGAAAGAAAGAAAGAACGTTCTTAGAACGCAAATCAAACAAAACACTAATAAAGAACGTTCTTAGAGTGCCTATTCTATTATGTTTGTTCAGCTTATGCTATTTAGGGACTGACACATGAATTGTGAAATAGATTTTTTGGTGAGGATGGCTTCCTACAAAGAAGGAGATCTAAAGGGTGAGGTTTCAGGTTTGTTATGGTGGGGGCGGGCTACGCTCTGAAGTATGACTCGACAGAGCAGCGAAAGTGGGTGCCCACTATGCCATGATCGTGTGATCACCTATAGCTTCTTCCAGGTAAGATGTTGTTTAAGAATGTATGTATTTTGAATTTTTGTGTGGTCTGGTAAGACTCAAAGAAAGAGAAAAGGATAGAAGTGCTTTTCTACAATTTGTTTGTCAACCATCAACCGGTAATGACCTCCAGCGTATAGGTTGCCTTCAATTAATGTGAGCTAATACAGAAAATCGAATGAAATGCAATGATTTTAAAACCCAAATCGAAAATGTGAAATTGGATGACACAATAAGATGAATAGGAAGAGGGATGCTCTTTCACTAAAATGCAAAAAACATGAAGAAATGATTCCTTTTAAATACACCAAAAGAAAAGTTTCCTTTAGAGCAAATAGAAAGAAGGAGTGGATTACCAGGGAAGAAAATTAGTGTGTATGCTTTTAAAAGGGAAAAAAACACACAATTTTTTCCTAGGAATGAATGAAATGCAAGGAACCTGGATGGGTCCCACCGGGCATGCCAAAATGTTTCACCTTTTTCTTAGATTGTTTCTTTGAATTATTGATGAAACAGATAGGGTAACAGGCGTAGGAGGAATACTTGTTCAAATGTCGGTTGATGGGTTGTTGCACGTGTATGAATTCTAAATCCAGCTGACCATGAGAACTTCCTTTTGGATAGGAGGAACTACCTATAATGAAAACAAGACCACCAAAAAGCATTAAACAATATGGGCAGTGAACTTCCTAGCGTAAGCTGGATCTAAGAAGTATGATACTTCCTAGATGGCTGTCAGTCCACTATTTTAAACAAATTAATGCTATAAACAAAGTAAATCCTATTGTTATTTTAAAATGATTTAGGTATCTCACTTAAAACACAATAAGAAATAGATCTAATCTAACAAGCTAAGCTAGAATAGAATCCACAGGTCAAATGGTTGGTTCTGGGTTCTGCAGGTCTGATAAAGGTCTCGGGTAGGTCACAGGTGAGTGAGGGTGAGGTAAAATGGAGTGGATAGGTCTTTGTTTAAGGTTGTGTGGGTAGACACATAGACCGGCGTCGGTCAGGGGTGACCGACTACGGTTAGGTATAACCAAAGCACCGATTCTTGTGAGATCTCGGGAACGTCACATAACGGTTTTGGTCCTCTTTTTGATTACACAAAGGATTTCAGTTGGTCGAGATGAGGTAATGGGTGATTGGAGTAGGCTTTTGCAAGGTTTTGATGGGTCTATGGAGGTGAAAAGTGTTGGATATGGTCAATAAGGAGTAAGATAAACAATGGATGATAAAATAATGATGAGATGAAATAACCAGGAAAGTATGATGTTATACTTACTTGGATTTCATTTCTGAAAGTCTATGTGTGAAGGATGGAGGTGCTGATGATGGGTTTGAAGGCTACAAGTGATCACTAATTGAAAGAAATCTTCTGCATGGGCTACATGCACACTCCTCTTTGCTTAGATAGATCCGAATGTGGCTGGGATGGCTATGCAGGAGAAGATGTTCAATCTCCTTCTTTGGATGTGAGTTCTTGCTGGAATTGACTCTCTAAAGATGCGTTATCTTTTGAGATCTTGTTCTTGCTCATCAACTTTCTCCCAATGTTTGCCAACCTTGAGAATAAGGTAGTTTAGGAGTTAAAAAGGGGTAATGATGACATGGTTAGGGGTAACCGACATCGGTCAAGGTAGGATTTCCTAGGTTTACTAAACTTAGGGAGATCCTCTTGATTTCCTTAGATCTTGTGTGGTTATCCCATGGATTAGACTGGGAGCTTCTTGTGAGCATGCGAGAATGTGGTTAGAGGGAGTGTAGGCATTGATTTTTAGGGTTTGGGTAAGTCTTAGTTAGTTATGGTAACTTGCTAAGAGTAGGTCTTAGGTTGAGTTGGCTTGGTGAGGTGTCTAAGTGAACTATATGTGTAGATATTATTTAAATTAAAATAATAAATATGGTGAGGATAATGAATTAATTTAATTAAATTAATACTAGTGAGGTGAAGGGAGCCATGGCTAGGTGAATGTGATGAAGGGTGCTTATTTGTCGAGGGACCAAAGGGGAGTGTGACCTAATTTTAGTGTCTACATTTTGCCCCTTTTTGTTGCGTAGCTTGTATTGGTAAGTGATGCTAACAAAAATAAGGTGTGGTTGCCCCATGTGGGGGTGAAGGTGATCCCCCTCAAACCAGGAACTGACGAAGCAGCAGGTTGAAGCGGTGAGTGGTTTGATAAAAGGTAAATGTGAGGAAAAGGGAAGTGGGTGTAAGAGAAGAGGGTGAAAGGTCTACTCGGGTAATCTAGGTAATGGGTCAGGGTCAAAGGTAGCAATAGTCAAACACACGCACACGTATAAACTGCAAAGATGCTACCGGGTTGAAGAGTAGGCAAACTCTACATCGTCTAAGGTCGATAGGTTTATCCTAACAAGGGTGAAGTGAATATGGTATCCAAGGTATAGGATAAGGTCGCGAAACACAATGTAGGTTAGGTGCAGGAACATTTAGGTATGTTCTGGGTACACATAAGGTAGGGTCGGGATAAATGGTTACAAGTAATAGGCTAGGTAAGCTCATTAGGTCAACAACACAAGTAATAGTGCCGCAAGTTATAGCGAACACATGAGGTCAAAGGTCACTAGCGATGGTCCAGGTCCAAATATCGAGATCATGGCACGGGTAAGGCCAAGGTAGGGGTAAAATAATAAGGTGTCAATAGCGGACACGAGGAGGTTGAAGAGGGTGGAGGGCCGAGTGAAGGTAAAGTGGTCCGGTAGGTGTATGGAGGGAAAAAGAAAAGGGAGATGAGGGAAATGAGGTAAATGTGTGGGAAATGAGTATGCAGGGTAACCGACATCAGTCATAATGAACTGATGATGGTGTAGGGTAACCGACGATGGTAGTCTAGGGTAGAAGACCGGCGGTCAAGGGTTAACCAACGTCGGTCGGGTCGGGTAGGGTATAAAAAGTGGAAAACCCATGTTTGAAAAGTTAGTTGTGCATTTGGAAAAAGGAGAAAAGGACAAGAAGATAAAAAGAGGAATAGGACAAAAGAGTACAACAGAGAGCTTGGTTGGTGAGCCACATAGGTGAGATTGAGTGATTGAGAGGTGGGACCGCGAGATCAGGTGGCACGATTCGTGTGGCTGAGGATTGGTTGAGAGAGTTGGAGGTCTGTGGAGGATGGTAGAGGGGTTGAATGGTCCACCCGTATAGTGGCCAGATATACCACCACGGTGTCGGCAGAGGGATGAGGTAAGCTCTACACCATTGCTTAATGATTTGATTGATTAAGTAGGCTAAAATATGGGTTGTAATAAAAACATGGGGGGAGGTTTTGAATTTTGGATTGGGAGGTAAATTGGATATAATTGGGGTGGGGGAGGTTGGAATGTAGGTCAATAGGAGTGGGAAGGGAAGTAGGGAAGGTTTACGGAGGTTTGGTTGGGTAGTTAGGTTGATTTGGTCAAAATTGACAAAAATGGGGTGGGGGTTTTGGCGTCGTTTGGCACCACGGTGGTGAGCGGCGTCCTTTGTAGGGCCGACGTCGGTTATGTAGAAGTGGCATCGGTCACGACACAGGTGACCGATGGTGGTTAAAGGCTACCGATGATGGTTATGGGTAACCAGAGTCGGTGTGAAAATAAGGAAATGGGGCCAGAAATAGGCAAAATGGGTTAGGCAGTGGAAATGGATGGTCAATGGATAGGGTAAGATATGTAAAGGTGTGGGTTAAGAGAGAGGGGATGGTTTGTGGGTGGGTTGGTTAAGGATTAGGGTAGAGGGGTTTTGGGAAGAATAGGTGGTTTGGGGGTGAACACGGGGTAATTTGGAAAAAGGCATACTAATATATAGTGTTGGTTGGATGCAGGCCCGAGATGAGCTGTGGATGAGGGACCGGGAGCTGCTTATATTGCTAGAGCTACATGGATAGGTGACTTTCGAGGAGTGGAGTCACATTGATGATGTTGGCCTGATTGGGATCCGCCATTATGGATGGGTTGTGAGAGAGCAGAGTTTGATGGTCACACTCATCGAGAGATGGGATTCAATGCAACTAACACCTTCCACTTACTGACAGGGGAGATGACCATCACCCTAGAGGATATATATAGGATATTGAGACTACCGATTAGTGGAGACTAGGTGTACTCAGTGACATCCAAGGTCACGGTGAGGTGTATAGATGAGGTATTTGGAGAGAGAGTAGGTGAGTTGTGTTATCACAGCGCCACCTAAGTTACAGAGAGGTTTATGTTGCCCATCCTGAGGAGATGAGGTTGATAGTGTTGATGATGGAGGCGATAGGGTGCTACGCATTACCATATTCAGAGGGTGGGAGGTTCCCACGGTCACTGATGGGTGTCCTTCAGGACATGATGATTGATCATACCGGCTTGCATATGGGCATCAACTTTTTTGGTGCGAGTTATATAGAGAGTTTTGGGCCTACGAGTGATTACGGAGATATAGTTTGTGTTACGTCGTACTACTAAATTGTTGGTTATATGAGCACATTGTTTGTGTTTGACCCGGTGGGATGCCCCAGTAGATGTATTCCCATGGATGATTTTTGAGAGTGGGGTACAGGCGGTGGGTACCGGCCATGGGGAGGCCCGAGGTGCAGTAGCTACACATGATGTAGCTTATTACGGGAGAGTGTTAGAGGGGTTGTCGAGGAGGATGTCATTTGGAGGTTGTATGTGGGCTTCCCTTCATAAATAGATGGCCATGGAGCTAGTTGGGCTATAGATACATCTGTGGATAGAGGGGAGGAGAGCGGGGAGCATGAGCGGATACCCGTAGAGCGGAGTTAGGACGCTAGTTTGGATTAGTGCAGATGTACCGCTCTGTTCCCAAGATCGGAGAGATGATGTGGAGAGATTTATGTCTCCACCACGACCCATGATCTTGCCGACCTGGATAGAGGAGCACCTATAGATACTCGGGGATTGATGATGATGGGGTAGCATATGGGTATAGGTAGTGGTGGGCGACACAACTAAAATTTGTACCACCGAGGCTAAGGCAATGCTGAGACTTAGCCACCATCACAGATTCGAGAGATGCCTTATAAGGGGGAGGCTACATTGGTGATGCGGCTTGGTATCATGCAGAGCAATCGCAAGCACTGAGGCACGAGTTACCAAAGTGCAGGCCCGAGATAGTGATGCTACGAGCTCGAGGCTCAAAGCAAGAGGATAGGTACCGCACAGAGTGGAGGTAGAGGGAGATGGAGATGGAGAGGAGGTAGGTGGAGATGGAGGGCAAATAGCCACCCATAGGCGCGAGTTCGGAGCTTTACAGGATAGGCTGCCAAAGCGCAGGGACAGTTATGGAGTCAGCAGGGCCGGTGACAACATCACAGCACATATTACTACCCTACAGGCCCAACTATAGCACGAGCACAAGCACAAATTTCGGGGCCGACTCAAGCTTTAGCACCAAACATGGTGGCTCGGTGCAGAGTTCGTGGGACAGTGGTCCCATTATACAGGTACCTACATAGGTAGCGGGACCCATGGCACCTCCACAGATAGTGCCCATGGCCAGAGTTCGAGATTCCCTAGGAGAGGCATGGTATTACCATGATCATTTGTTAGCTGTCGGGCTAGATGTGCCCTCCTATGCCGAGTACAAAGCACAACAGGCCTCCAGTGAGAGGACTAGATCCCGCACTCACAATGTGGAGAGTATAGGGGGCCGGTGAGCCCAAGGAGGGTGGTCGTGGTCAAGTCACTGAGTGTGAGAGGTGAGCTCTAGGTGAGGGGCCATCAGCAGGAGGTGAGGTAGGTGCCAGACCCCAGATAGGTGCAATAGAGGGGTCGGGAGAGACACAGTGATTTGTTGTGGACCGGCCTGCATCTGAGTCATTTTTGTATGTATGATATATTAGACCGGCCTGCATGCCGAAGAGATATTGTATTTATTTTTGTACATGATACCGGCCTATGAGCCGAAGACATTTTTGTATTAGATACCGGCCTGTGAGCCAATGATGATTAGTTATAGTATATCGGCCTATGTGCTGACATTTTTGAGATGATAGCCATGATGAGATAGGCATGTTTATTGAGATACACATTTATGTGATACGGGTGTACATTGTATTGATATACACATGTATATATGAGGAGACAGATGATATGCAGGTGATGTTGTTGTGATGTGTATGAGTTTTACTTTACTTATGATATGGATGGAAAATAGATGAGCTAGGCATGATAGAGTTAGGTCATAGGCATGGATTGAGTCAGGTCGGTTTAGGCATGGATCAAGTCAGGTCGGTTTAGGCATGGATCGAGTTAGGTCGGTTTAGGCATGGATTGAGTCAGGTTGTTAGGCATGGTTGAGTCAGGTTGTTTTAGGCATGGTTGAGTTAAGTTGTTGTTGTTGCAAATCAGAAACCCACGATGTTGATCAAATTTCTAGTTTGATCATACTAAGCATTTAGTGTGATTGCACAACATTGAATCCTTTCCCCAAGTATGGGACTTCTAAAATGGGAAAGGAATCTCCAGTTTAGAGGTTGGTTCCTCAACTCCTCTAATCAGATATATCACTTGCAAGCTATGCAGAGGTTTCAAACTCAAAATCCTACTCTAGATTCCAAAGTGGGTAGAGATGGAAAATGCAAAAAAACTAAAACTAATGCTAATAGGTGATGCACCAAAGGAGTGGTGAGCATTTCTCACTTCTACAGATTGACACAATTCATAAAAATGCAACAAAACTTTATGCACAAACTGATAATTGTAATGGGGAATCGAAATTAGTCTAACAACACAAGCAGAGGATGGAAACTTAATCACAGGGCCTGTATTGTTATTTTAACATCAAAAATCACTTGCATTACAACACCTGAGAGGCAAAACAGGTTGCAGTCTTAAAAAAAGGTCTGATTTCTCCACCAAATCACTTTTAAGGTGAAAGAGAGAGCCTGCAATACAAAAGAAATGTTCAACCCCTTGAAAATGAGCCAAATCTGGCTTTTACAGTGCAAGGGACGAGCCCAGGAGAGAGAAATGTGGGAAAACGTGGAAGGGATTCAACCATTGACCAAAATGCAATCAAAACAGCATGGGCATCCTTACAGACCCATCCCCGACATTTTTAGCCATGCTGGGAGAGAATGCAAGCCATTCTTCATTAAAAACGGTGGTTGAAACGTCATTTCTGTCCATGACCACGTGCCAGAGGCGTTTTTCAATTTTATCTCTCCAAAATCCATCAAAATGCAAAAATGACCTACAAAATCTTGTAGATAATTTCACCAGCTTTCCATTGATATAAAGAACGTGAAAATCTGAGCTCTGGATCGAAAGATATGGTCGTTTGAAGTTTTAGGGCAAAACAGGGCCAAATCGGATTGGGGCGAAAATTTGAATTTTTCACCTTTTTTGCATTTGGGAAAATTTCCCAAAAATCCCCACGCTCGCCATTCCAAGTGCCACATGGCACGTTTTTATTGGGTGCGGGCCCATCCTGCTCCATTTTCCTCTGATTTTCCCTTTGGGAAATTTTCCAAAAAATCCCCGCCGGGCCGGTGAGTTGAGGCCACGTGGCACACGCTGATTGGGTGCAGGCCTGTCCTTCCTGAATTTTTCGCGGGTCATTTGACCATTTTTACCTAGACACGTGGTAGTGTCTCATTGGGTGTGGGCTTGCCCCTCCAAATTTTCCATGCGGGCTTTTCTTGAATTTTTGGGCGCCACCTGGACACGTGGCGAGATTCGATTGGCTCGCATCTTGGGGGGGGGTTTTGCCTTTTAAATTTCCTTTATTTTTTCCCTTGGGAAAATTTCCCAATTTCTCCCCGCCCTCTGCCGGTTCGAGACACGTGGCGGCATATCATTGGTCACGGGCCCTCCGTAAGCATTTTTACTTTTACGCGCAAACACTTAGGGAAAAAATCCCAATTTCCTCCCGCGCTCCGCCATTCCAGGCTCCGGTGACACGTGGCCTGATCTGATTAGTCGGCGGGGCAGTGGGCCAAAACTTTCTTCATTGAAATTTGGTGAAACACTTCACCAAAATTCCAACTTCTCCTCCGCACTCTACAACTCCCACGCCATAGGACACGTGTGCAATTTTATTGGGCGTAGACCTTTCCTTCAAAATTTTCCATGCCCAACACTTAGCCAAATTTTTCAAATTTCTCCCCTGGACACGTGGCATCACTTGATTCATCGGCGGGCATGGGGAAAAAATCTTCCTTTTGAAATTTCACCAAAACACTTGGTAAAAACCAAGTTCTCCTCCGACCCCGCCACTTCCTTGGACACGTGGCGGCATCTCATTGGCTGCGGCCTTTCAAAGGGAAAATTTCCCACAAAAACTCCACCGAGCCATAACTTCAAAAATACATGGAGTTAGGAGGAAAACTTTACCTTTCTAGAAAGCTGAGAGAGAGCTCTATCCAATGGTGTCATTTCAGAAATTTTTGAGTGCCTAAAAAGCAAAAAAATCATGTCTGAGGCACAAGAGAGGGAAGAATGAAAGGAGTTAGCCACAAAATGAGCAGGGGGCTCATTTTGGATAACAATTTTGGTGACTCAGAGGGGTCATCTGCCTGTTGGATGAAATTACCAGTTGCCTGAAGCAATCCATTGGGCATGGAGTCATCGAATTCTCTGTTTGATACCCCAACTGACTAGAACACTGCAAGGAGGAAGATGGAATATCATCTGATGGAGCAAGGCCTGCAAACACATCCCCAGGAACAACAAGCTTGTGCCAAAGCACTTAGGGAAAACAAACTAACCTATAAGTAAAACAATGTGCACAAGCACTTAGAGGAATGGAAACCTAAGCTAATATATACAAGGTGGAGAATTTCCCTTTAATAGCAATGCTTTAGATGGATTCCATTGACTGGAATCTGCAGTTCTTCACCATCCAATGAAGACAATTGGAAAGCATTGTTGCCCTTGCACCTTGTGACCATGTATGGGCCACTCCAAATGGCATCAAATTTTGAATGCCTTCCGGTTTTTCTCTGTCTACATCCCATTTTAACACTAGATCTCCAACTTGGAAAGATCTATTCTTGGCCTTTCTATCAAAGGTCTTCTTTATCAAAGCCTGATCCTTCTCCATTGCTTGGGATGCTTGATTTCTGATTTCTTGGAGCTCCATCAATTCTGCATATCTAACCTCCATGGGCTCAAACTCCAACAACTCCAACTATTTCATGAGTTCCAATGTTGGCAACTCAAGTGACATGGGCAAGATTGCCTCTCTTCCATAAACAAGCTTAAATGGAGAGTTACCTGTAGATCTCTTGGGAGTTATCCTATCAGCCCATAAGGCTGATTTCAATTTAGTATGCCAAGACCTCTGATTTTCATCAAGGGTCCTTCTAATGATCCTCAACAAGTTCTTGTTTGTAGACTCAGCCTGGCCATTACCCTGAGGGTAATAGTTTGATGAAGTGCTTAGGTAGATCCCATTCTTGACAGCCCATTCAGTCACCTTGGACCCAATGAATGCCAATGCGTTATCTGATATTATTGTAGCTGGTATGCCAAACTTGGTTGCTATTCCCTCATAGAAGTCTAGGATACTAGATTCATTTGCTTCCTTGAGTGCTACTGCTTCAGTCCATTTGGTGAAATAATGTGGTTGTTAGAATCCATTTGTGTCCTTGGCTTGAATTGGGATTAATGACTCCAATGAAATCCAAACCCCATTGCATGAATGGCTGGTCAACTGAAATTAGATGCAATGGAAGGGCAGCTAGTCTCTCCTTACCTGTGAAGAATGCACATTCTTGCACCTCTTGATCCATGCGTAACAATCATTGAAAATCTTGGCCAATAATAACCAGCCTTCATGATCTTTAGAGCTATCACTCTTGGTGCAAAATGACCACCAACCGGTCCACCATGGAATTCTTCCAACATCCTATGAATGATTTTGTACCAATGCATCTCAAGAAGACTCCATTCACATCCCTTGAACAAAACACCATCAACAAGGGCATATGGGACAGCCCGCAATCAAGTGTCTTCTTTTGGTCTTGTTCATTTCTGGAGGGCATAGACCTATGCTTAGGAAGTGCATTATGTCTTGGGTCCAGCAAGGAGTGGGGACGTCATCATTCTCTTCTTGAGTGCTTCCTTGCTCATGGCTGTCTTGCAACGCCAAAACAACCTCCTTTTCCTTGCATGCTTCCTTTTGTTTGCTCAAAATCAGCTGCTCACACAATCCTTTCCCTCTGACCAGCTTGGTGACTTTGATCTCAATGTCATACTCCATGACATGAGTAATCCAACCTGCCCTCTTTTCATTCAAGTCTTTGTTGAGGAGGAAGTCTTTAACTCCCACGTGAGAAACCAGCAACTGGACCTTGTTGTTTGAGACTAAATGCTTGAATTTCTTCAAGCTTCTGATTACTGCAAGAACATGCTTCTCAATGAAAGAATATCTCACCTCATAGTCCTCCAGGATTTGGCTGAAGAAAGCAATTGGCTGCTCATCATTGTCTTTGTTTTGCTGTACCAAAATTGTAGAAATGTATCATCACCCCCAAATGCATAGAGGATGAAATCCTTGGAGAAATCCGGGTTGATGAGAGTTGGGGCTTGAGAGATGGCTTCTTTGATTGCCTCAAAACTCTCCTTTCCTTCTGTTGTCCATTTGAAATCCATGCTTTTCTTTAACATCTTGGTGATAGGTTTGACTAGGGCTGTAAAATTTGGGACAAACCTCCGGACAAAATTTATTCTTCCCAAGAAACTCTGAAGGGCCTTCTTGTGGCTTGGAAATGGCAAAGTGCTCTTATGGCCTTAACTCTCTCTGGATCAATTGCTAATCCTTCTTTGGAGACAATGTGGCCAAGGAGTTTTCCTTCATGGGCTAGAAAAACACACTTTTTAGGATTCAAGGATACTCCAAATCTTCTACACCTTTGGAACACTTGTCTCAAATGGAAGAGGTGGTCTCTGCTATGTTTTTTGAAAAAATAGTGATATCATCAAGATATATCAGCACTATGTTGTTAATCAAACCCTTGAACGCCATGTCCATTGCTCTTTGGAAGGTAGCTCCAACGTTGGACAACCCAAATGGCATTTTCCTGTATGCATAAGTTCCCCATTTGGTTGTGAAGGCTATCTTGAACTGATCTTCTTCCTTCACCATAATCTGATTATACCCTGAATAGCCATCAAGTAATGAAAACCTTTCGGAGCCAGCAACAACTTGTAAAATCTGCTCCATGGAAGGAAGTGGATAATGATCCTTGAGAGATGCTCTATTCAAATCTCTGAAGTCAACACACAATCTGATTTCCCCACTCTTCTTTCTTACTGGAACCAAGTTGGCTACCCAACTAGAATGCTTGATAGGGAATATGATTCTTGATTCTATCAACTTATTCAATTCTTTTCTCATGAGAGGCTCCATGTGGGGGTTGACTGGCCTTTGTTTTTGCCTGATGGGTTTAGTACTTGGATCCAATTCAATGGTATGTTGAGCTAACTTGGGATTGAAACCTTTCAAATCTTCATAGCTCCAAGAAAACACATCAGGGAATTCTTGACAAAGTTGTATGAACTCATACCTTTCTTGCTCAGTTGTCATCTTACCAATTTGGAGTGATTTGCCTCCTTCTACCGAGATGGACACTGAATCTTCTCCCTTGACTTGGATGTTTGCTTTCTCCTTCCTAAACTGATCATTAGGATTGAAAATGGACTCCAAAGTAATAAGTCCCTTTGGTAGCTTGTTGGTTCTCATGTGCACCACTTGGTCACCATACTGCTGCTCCAACTTTTCCTGATTTTTAGCTGAGAACTCAGCCTCTTCTTGCAAGAAATGGATGATTTGTTGATCATTTTCAAACACTTGCCAACTTACATTGTTTTCTGGCACTGAAGGCCTCACAATCACATGGATGTTTGGTTGTACCTTGTCTTTTTGAATGCTTTCAACAACGTCAAAGGCTGCCCCTACTGCCGCAAGCCTATCGCCACTTGGTTCTCTTTTCTAGGAATGGATTTTATGCTAAAGCCCTCAAAATCTTCAATGAGGTCCCACACCCTGTTCTTGTAGCACTTGAGTACATCATTCTTGACAAAGATGCTGCCCTTAACTTGGTTGATAATCAACTCACTATCACCAAAGACCCTGCAAGTTCTTTATTCCTCTCTTGATTGACCAATGCAATCCTTGTAGACAAAGCTTCATATTCAGCAGTTGTTATTAGAGCATGCAAACTGAAATCTAAAAGCTGAATAATACTTCACTCCTTGAGGTGAAACAAGCATAGCTCCCCCTCCTGCACCTTGTCTACTCCTTGACCCATCAAAAACAAATGCCATACCTCATTGTCATCCTTGTGGTCTGGCTTGGTGATGCTAGGAATAGGCTGATTTTCTTCATGCATGCAATAGACTCCTAACTCAGATTCTTCTATTTCTTGATAAGGATCAAAAGCATGCACCTTGTTTGCCCATTCATCAAGAGTTAGATTTGGGATGCTTCCTACCTTGGTGTCAGCTTCATCAGTGCTTGGATAATCCTCTTGATCAAACGTTGAACAATTGGTATTGATTTGGCTTGGAGTGTAAGGCTCAATGTGAAAGTTTGCAATAGGTTCAGATCTGATTGTGGCTTTAGTTCCATATCTTGTCCTAAACAACATGTGTGACCAATCAGCAGATAAGTAACCTCCAATCTTGGCTATGAAATCCCTTGACAAACATAGGGCAAAGAGTGGTGGAAGGTCTATTACTGAGACATCTTGCAAAACAACAACGTTGGGGCAGGCATGCAAGGTAAGACTCAAGTTTTTTATCACTCCAACTGTTGTTACTGTTGTCCCATCCAATTGCACTACCCCTTTGGATATGACTTCATACTGAATTCCCAACTGATCAGCTATTTGCTTGGGCATTACTGAACTACTTGCCCCGAATCAATCATGCAATTGTGTACTAATTGATTTCTAATGATCAATGAAACATAGAATGGAGGGGGCTTCAACATTTTACCTTGCAGTCCTCCATGATTCCCCTCAGGCTGGGCAGCATTTGTGAGCACCTTCTCTTGCATTTGGACTTGCTGATTTGAATTTGACCAATCCTTCATGGCAGCTTGCAGCAAATCTCTTTGGCCTGGGATAGATAGTGATTCCCACATTGATATGTTTACATTTGTCTTCTTCATTTGATCAATGATATTGAATGGAGATGAAGCATCTCTTTGCTGTCCCTTGGCTTGCACATTCACTCCTTGTGTATGGGCAGCAACAATTGGCATTTGAGTTGGCCTAGGAACTATTTTAGGTAGTCCTTGTGTGTTTGGAGCTGGATTTTGTTTGCCAATAATTTGTGGAGTGATGAAGGTTGTGGATTGCCTGGGGCTAATGGTTGTTCTTCACCCAAATTTCTTCTCTTTGACCTTGTGTTGGCTGCAACACTTTGGGAAACCATTTGATTCATGCCACAAAAATCTTCTGCCTGCCAGTTTACTAGTGTGGCATCATTTGGAGCTGATTGCTGCTGGAATGTGTCTTGTTGTTGGTTATTTCCTTGACTACCTTCACCCTCCACACCGGTTGTTGTCACCATTAATGCTTGATTCAAAGCACCATTGAAGCACATAGATTGGTTATGAGGTTCATTGCATGGGAAACACCAATCATACTCTTGAGCTATATTGTTTTGTACTGGCACTAATGCTTTAGAGGCAGATGTAGCATTGGGATTATAGGGCTGAAATGGTCTATTGGCGGGAGGCCTTGCTTGGTTTAAATTTGCAGCTGGGTTGGGTGGTCTTTGGGGTTGATATGGCTGCCTGTTAGGCTGAGCTTGGGGCTGGAAAGAAGGTCTAAAACCTTGGGCTTGCTGTCTCTTGAGTGTAACCAGCTCATTACCTAAATTTTGCAATTGCTTCATGACTTCTTGAAGTTCATTTGAGGCACTAGAAGATGAAGTAGAAGCTTCACTTGAATTTTGATTTCTAGGAGTGGGAATAGGAGCTAAATTAGGCGTTTGATTAGTGTTTGGGCTCTCTAAACTTGGAAACAATGGCATTGGAGGTCTAGGAGCTAGCTTAGCCAGCTTGAATCAAACAATTTTCAGCTCTAATAGCAATGTTATAAGCAATGGGGATAGTTGTGCCTCCCATGGATTGAATTAACATAGAGATATCAGAATTTAAAGCTTTAAGGTAATAAAGAAAAGCACCTTCTACTGTTGGCCTGACTGCCACTGGAATTCTCTCCCAAGTCCTTTGAAATCTGAAATTAAAATCAGTCAGCTACTCATTGGGAGCTCTCTTGATGGTTGTCAATTGCTCCAAAAGGGACAAGTTGTCTCCCTTCTCTCCAAACTGCTCATGGAGGGCTATACATAGCTGATTCCAATTTTGAATAGAACCTGAGGCAAGACTCCTGAACCATTGCAAGGCTTTCCTTTGAATGAAGATGCCAAAGCAGTTTGGTTTGAAAGAACTTGCATCTCATTGATCTCATGGATTGCAAAATATTGGCAATGTCCTTAACATGATCACCAGGAGTAGTCTGATTCTCTCCAGTAAAGTATGGGATGTTCTTCAATGCTGCAACTGGGATTGGATTTTGTGCATTGAGAGCAAGTGGGCTGCTGCCAGTGAAATTGACATAGGGGTTGTTTTGTGCCATTCTAATTGGCCTCAAAACCCTTGTTGATTGAATGAAAGGCCTACCAGGTGAAGGAGTTAAGAGAGTTCTATTTGGTGGAGATGGAGACCTCTAAATTCTCCTTCCTCTTTGCCTCCTTCTTGGAGATAACTAAAATATTCAAACAACACCTCTTCTTCTCCAACTCTTGACCTTGTGGTGATTCTTCTCATGAGTTTTCGGGCCTGATGCTAAAACCAGTTGATTCTTATTCCTGGAGTCACCGGATGTGCAATTTATAGCTCTTTAAGCAAGAAACTTGCAAAAAATGCACATCAATTTGTTACAATGAAGATGAAGACCTCTAAGTCCCACCGGGCGTGCCAAAACTGTTGTTGCAAATCAGCATAGCACCCCTGGATGTTGATCAAATTTCTAGTTTGATCATACTAAGCATCCAATGTGATTGCACAACATTGAATCCTTTCCCCAAGTGTGGGACTTGTAAAATGGGAAAGGAATCTCCAGTTTAGAGGCTGGTTCCTCAACTCCTCTGATCAGATATATCACTTGCAAGCTATGCAGAGGTTTCAAACTCAAAATCCTACTCTAGATTCCAAAGTGGGCAGAGAGATGGAAAATGCAAAAACTAAAACTAATGCTAATAGGTGATGCACCAAAGGAGTGGTGAGCATTTCTCACTTCTGCAGATTGACACAATTCATAAAAATGCAACAAAACTTTATGCACAAACTGATAATTGTAATGGGGAATCAGAAATTAGTCTAACAACACAAGCAGAGGATGGAAACTTAATCACAGGGCCTGTATTGTTATTTTAACATCAAAAATCACTTGCATTACAACACCTGAGAGGTAAAATAGTTGTAGTCTTAAAAAAAGGTCTGATTTCTCCACCAAATCACTTTTAAGGTGAAAGAGAGAGCCTGCAATACAAAAGAAATGTTCAACCCTTTGAAAATGAGCCAAATCTAGCTTTTACAGTGCAAGGGATGAGCCCAGGAGAGAGAAACACGGAAAACGTGGAAGGGATTCAACCATTGACCAAAATGCAATCAAAACAGCATGGGTATCCTTATAAACCCATCCCCTGACATTTTTAGCCATGCTGGGAGAGAATGCGAGCCATTCTTCATTAAAAACGGTGGTTGAAACGTCATTTCTGTCCATGACCACGTGCTAGAGGCGTTTTCAATTTTCTCTCTAAACTCCATCAAAATGCAAAAATGACCCCAAAATCTTGTAGATAATTTCACCAGCTTTCCATTGATATAAAGAACATGAAAATTCGAGCTCTGGATCGAAAGATATGGCCATTTGAAGTTTTAGGGCAAAATAGGGCCAAATCAGATTGGTGGGCAGTGAAAATTTGAATTTTTCACCTTTTTTGCATTTGGGAAAATTTCCCAAAAATCCCCATGCTCCGCCATTCCAGGTGCCATGTGGCACATTTTTATGGGCAGCGGGCCCATCCTGCTCCATTTTCCTCTGATTTGCCCTTTGGGAAATTTTCCAAAAATCCCCACCGGCCGGTGAGTTGAGGCCACGTGGCGCGCGCTGATTGGGCACGGGCCTGTCCTTCCTGAATTTTCGTGGGTCACTTTGACCATTTGACCTGGACATGTGGCAGTGTCTCATTGGGTGCGGGCTTGCCCCTCCAAATTTTCCATGCGGGCTTTTCTTGAAATTTTGGGCGCCACCTGGACACGTGGCGAGATTCTATTGGCTCGCATCTTGGGGGCGGGCTTTTGCCTTTTAAATTTCCTTTATTTTTTCCCTTGGGAAAATTTCCCAATTTCTCCCGCCCTCCGCCGGTCTGAGACACGTGGTGGCATATCATTGGTCGCGGGCCCTCCACAAGCATTTTTACTTTTGCACAAACACTTGGGAAAAAATCCCAATTTCCTCCCGCGCTCCGCCTTTCCAGGCTCCGGTGACACGTGGCATGATCTTGATTAGTCGATGGGCAGCGGGCCAAAACTTTCTTCATTGAAATTTGGTGAAACACTTCGCCAAAATTCCAACTTCTCCTCCGCCCTCCGCAACTCCCACGCCATAGGACACGTGGCACATGATTGGGCGCGGACCTTCCTTCAAAAATTTCCATGCGCCAACACTTAGCCAAAATTTTCAAATTTCTCCCCTAGACACGTGGCATCATCTGATTCGTCGGCGGGCCTATGGGAAAAAAATCTTCCTTTGAAATTTCACAAAACACTTGGTAAAAAACCAAGTTCTCCTCCGACCCCGCCACTTCCTGGACACGTGGCGGTGTCTCATGGTCATGGGCCTTTCGGTGGGAAAATTTCCCACAAAAACTCCACCGAGCCATAACTTCAAAAATTCATGGAGTTAGGAGGAAAACTTTACCTTTCTGGAAAGCTGAGAGAGAGCTCTATCCAATGGTGTCATTTCCAAAAAGTTTTGAGTGTCTAAAAAGCAAAAATCATGTCTGAGGCACAAGAGAGGGAAGAATGAAAGGAGTTAGCCACAAAATGAGCAGGGGGGCTCATTTTGGATAATAGTTGTTAGGCATGGATCAAGTCAGGTTGTTAGGAATGGATTGAGTTAGGTCATTTCAGGCATGGATCGAGTCAGGTTGTTAGGCATGGTTGAGTCAGGTTGTTTTAGGCATGGTTGAGTTAAGTTGTTAGGCATGGATCAAGTCAGGTTGTTAGGCATGGTTGAGTTATTTTAGTATTTTGATAACAAATGGTAATATAAATGCATGAGATAGTGTAAAATGTGGAAAATGTTGGTTATGTATGAAAATGTGAAATAATATAAGTGGTAAAAGTTATGTGGTATATGGTTTAAATGTCGAGGTTTTTGAGATGAATAGGAAATCAGGTAAGGGTGAGGAAAATGGTTAGGGTAAAGAGTGGCCGAGCTAACCTTCCAGGGCCCCATGCCCTAGAAGTGTTGCCTACATAGTCCCGATGAAAAGGGACCTCAGACCAATGTAGTTCTCCCATAAGCTAGGGAAGAAGATGAAAATGAGTTGGTAGGTTTGTGGTCATGTTATGGGTTTGGGTTTAATAGGTGGAGGTGAATGATAGTAAAAAATGTTGTAGGTGAGGGTAACTATGGCGAAAGGGGAGGATGACCCCAAAAGTTAAGCGTCGAGGACTAAGTCCTGTATAAGAAAATCAAAAGGTGATGAAGAAGAGAAAAGATAAGAGGGGGCAAGAAAGCCACCCGATTGGCAAGGATCAAAACGTATGAAACACATCTATAGATAGGCTAATGAACGTAAGACCCTAAAGACATTACATGATTGATAATTCTAAGAGTGACGAAGAGTCACATGATCACCAAATGTCATAGGTTCAGCAGGTCCCTTGAGGTATGAAGTGAAAAGACAACGGGTAGAGAGGTGTAGGTAATTGGGTCATAAAATGGGAAGTAGAATGCCTTGGGCAATAGAGCCAAGATCACAATAGGCAAGTCCATGACAAAAAGCTTTTTTTTAGATAGACTGATCAATGTGGGAAGTCTACATGAGATGAGTATATGTCTCCTTGAGGTCTTCGCGAAGCTGATCGATGCGGGAAGCTTCTGAATTTTGATTGTTGAGAAACAATAGTCTTTTTGGAAAAAAACTATGTAGAGAGTTGTGAGCTTTTATAGTTGTCCTTCGAGGGAGTAGTCTACTTATAGCAATAATTGAGGCGTAAGATGTCCTTTTGAGGGATTCATCTTTTATATTGGAAGTTTGACTCAAGGATTTGATCCCTTATTTTGGAAGATGTCCTTCTGAGGGATTCATCTTTTTTTTTTTTTTTTTTGGCTTTTAAGTCATGGATGAGACTATAACGAAGCATTTGGATCTTGTTGAGAAGGCAAGGGTGAATGACCATGGGATCTCATCTAAAAGAAGACGAAAAGTATCCATGAGAATCATGCCATGTGCAGAGCCGTGGTGCACATATGTAAGATAAGGCAAAAGGGTGACGGGTAATCACATGATCCTTGTTTAGTCGTTGGAGAGGAGGTGTGGAAAAGGTAAATGACACTCAAGGGATGAGCATGAACTAGATAAATAGTGATGTAGGACTAGAGGTCAATAGTAGAATGGTCAAAGATGTAATGCGTTAAGGGGCTCAGGTTCGGGTTTACCCTCAAGCGAGGACAAACGATAGGCACCTGATCCATAGGTATGAGTTACGATGTATGGTCCAAGCCAATTAGGAGAAATTTTCCCGTTTTCTTTTCTCTGCTTTGGTTACGTGTTGATTTTCTTTCAAAACAAGGTCACCAACTTGGAAGGTTCATTCATGAACATGTTTTTCATAAGCACGTTTGATACGTTGTTGATAAACTTGAAGGTGATCTAGAGCATTAAGACGATGTTCATCTAATAACTTTAGTTGTGCAAGCGGTCCTCACGAAATTCATCATCAGGAAGCATGTCATGGAGAGAAATGCAGAGTGAGGGGATTTGGACTTCAAGAGGCAAAACCGGCCTGCACATCGTAGACCGCAGAGAAAAGGGTGTGGCCATAGGGGAGGTGCAAATACTAGTGCGGTATGCCCATAGAGCAAAATGAATGTGCGTATGCCAATCCTTCCTAATATCATTAACCACTTTCATGAGAATTTTATTAAGGGTTTTTTTAGCGGATTCGGCTTGGCCGTTGGTTTGTGGGTAATAAGGTGATGAGAAACTAAGTTGAATGTCGAAGGCCTCGCAAATTTTTTGTAGTGTTTTATTTTTGAATTGTTTTCCATTATCAGTGATAAGGTGATGAGAGACACCAAAGCGACAAATGATATGATGGTTAATGAACTCACATATTTTCTCAACTTTCATGGAGATGAGTGGTATGGCTTCTACCCATTTTGTGTAGTATTTGGTAGTAGTTATGATCCATTGATGGCATTGGGAAGAATGAGGATTGATTTCTCCGACAAGATCCAAACCCCATTGAGAGAAGGGCCAAAGGTCACAAGCGACCTGTAAGGCATGACTGGGTGTATGATGAAGGTTGGAATGTTGTTGACATTTCACACAACGTTTGACATAGTCATAACAATCATGGTTAAGGGTCACCAATAATAGCCTAGGCAAAGAATATGCTTAACAACAACAAGGCCACTAAAGTGACCTCCACATATGTCATCGTGAACTTCTTTAATGGTATAGGGGATTTCAAAGTTGGTGAGGCATCGTAAGAGAATACCATCAAAGCCTCGTTTATAGAGAAGGCCACCCATGACGACATAATGAGAGGCCTTTTTGAGAAAGGTGCATTGTCCATTACGTGTGAGATCATGAGGTAATATAGAAAGGGAAAGGTAGTTCGTAAGCTGCTTATACCAAAGATCTTGTGTGTTCAGTGAGGTAGTTTGGACAAGGTTAATACAACAAGATTTATAAGAAGGTCTTGTATGTGTTTTATGGTAACAAAGATGTCTGAATCGTCAGGTGAAGCGGGTATTTGAGAAGCGAGGTAGGCCATGGTATCTGCAAATTTATTGGTGGATCGGAATGGTTTGAATGTTATAGCGGTCAAAGGTAGTCAACATGATGCCGACATAACATTTGTATTCTTGAAGTATTTCATTACGATAATGATAAACACCATTGACTTGGTTTACTACCGGTTGAGAATCACCAAAGATATTAATGGACTTAATGTCTAAGGCATAGGCAGTCATGAGACCCAATATGAGCACTTTGTATTCAACAATATTGTTGGTGCATTCAAAGTCGAGTTTAAATGATAAGGGCATGGGTTCACCATCAAGAGGAATGAGGATAATGCCTACACCACCCCCACGCTAACATTTGGAACCGTCGAAGAATAAGGTCATTTGGTAAGGGTCGTCATCCAAAGAGAGGTTAGCAATGGATTCATCAGGGAAATCAAAGTTCGAGGGTTGGTCCCTAGCAATAGGTGCATCAGCCAATTGGTCGGTGATAGCCTGGCCCTTAATGGACTTTTGGTGAATGAATTCGAGGTCAAGATCAGCTAAAAGCATAAGCCATTGTGTGGTGTATGCGATTTTGATAAGGTTTAGCGTACATGATGTGTAAAGGGTCGGTGTTGGTCACAACATAGGTTTTGTGGTTGAGTAGGTAATGGCGGAGTTTGGTGGCAACGAAAAATAAGGCTAAGCAAAGTTTTTCTAGGGTGAGTGTATCAGGTTTCGTAGTCCAAAAGGGTACGGCTTATATAATAAATTGCTTGCTCCCTATGTTGTTCATCATGATGAGCGAGCATGGCTCCTAAGGAATGATTAGTAGCTGATATGTATAGGTAAAAGGGTTGATTGTCTTTAGGTGGAATGAGTACGGGTGGTTGGAGAAGGTATTGTTTTAGGGCCTCAAAAGCTTTGTGATAGTCAACATCCCATTTGAAAGAGACATCCTTCCTAAGTAGATGATGAAATGGTTGACACCGGTCAGAGAGTTGGGAAATAAATCGGCGAATGGACTGTAATTTACCTTGCAGGCTACAAAGTTGTTTAAGGTTAGTGGGCGGAGGCATTTCTAGAATGGCCTTGACTTTAGTTGGGTCAACTTCTATACCACGTAAGGAAATGATAAATCCCAGGAGCTTTCCTAAGAGAACCGCGAAGACACACTTTTTAGGCTGAAGGCGGATGCAATATTTAATGAGGTGGTCAAAGATGGTTTTAAGGACAAGTGTGGTGCTCGGTGCAGAATTTAGATTTAGCCAAGAGATCATCCACATAATATTCCAATATGCGATGCATGATATCATGGAAGATGTAAATCATAGACGTTGATATGTAGCACCAACATTTTTAAGGCCAAAAGGCATGACTCGATAACAGAAGGTCCCCCAAGGGGTAATGAATGTGGTCTTGTGCTGATCTTCTGGGGCAAGCAAAATTTGGTTATAACCCGAGAAACCATCCATGAGTGAGAGCATCTCATGACCCATGGTAAGGTCCACAAGTTGATCAATACCGGGAAAGGGAAAGTTGTCTTTCGGGCAGGCAAGGTTGAGGTCCCGGAAGTCTATACAAATGCGGAGTCCCCTGTTGCTTTAGTGACAGGGACAATGTTAGAAATCCAATGAGGATAATCAATGGGTAAGATGAAGGAAATGGAAAGAAGATGCTAAAGTTCTTCTTTGACAAGAAGGGCAATGCGAGGGTGCATTTTCTCGTAGCTTTTGTTTGATAGGTTTGGCATCGGGAATGGTTACGATATTGTGGACCACTATGGTGGGGTCAATACCAGGCATGTCTACGTAAGACCAAGCGAAAGCGTGGTTATGCTCTCGGAGAAAAGAAGTGATGGCTTCATGTTCAGCAACATCTAAAGATTGTCTGATCTTTAGGATGTGCGGGTCATCTTGAGTATGAATGTTGATCTCAATAGTCGATTCATTCAACATGGTTTGTGTCTCAGAGGGTAACGAAAAATGAATATATGAGTCTTCTGCACCAAGGTAGGTGAGTATGGATTCATTATTCTTACATTGAATGACGTTAATGGTTGGTGTGTCATCGTTGATCATCTCAGGATACGGGAATGGAAGAGTGGAAGGGGCCTCATCTTCGTGTTGATAAGTCGAGGCCCCAAGGAAATGGTGTTTATGAAAAAAAAAAAAAAGTTAGGAGGGATAGATTCAGGATCCATCGACTCCATCGGTGAGGGCGGTGATGAAGGTAGAGAAGGGCTATGGTCTGTAATGAGTTCAATGTGGGCCTGTTTGGTAGGAGGTTTGGGGAAGTCGATACCACTATGGTCATTATGTTTGTGGGTGGTACATGGAATAACGGTATGGCGACCTTGCTCGTAGAAGCCAAAACCAAAACCCTTCCACGCACAAAAGTGCAAGAAGGTGTGGGAAAAACAACGATTGGTAAGTGATTGGAAGTCAACGGAAAATGGGCGGGGTTGTGATGGTGGTTCGGGTGTGTAAGTGGTAGTATCAAGTCCCCCATAGGTGAGACTAGTATGAAGATGAGGAGGACCATAAAGGAGGCATTCTCCAATACGGTGATCATAGCAGGTGTTGGTGAAGACTTCCATACTCATGTGGAGTAAGGAAGGTGTTGACACTATATAGGCAGTACTCCCCCAGAGTGAGGCATTGAAAAACACCTTCCAAGGGATCAGTGGTTGATATGTGGGTAGTTGGTATGGATGATGTGTCGGAGGTCGATATAGAGATGGTGTTAACGGATTGGGAAGCTAATGGGTCAGCCGTGGAGGCTATAGTGGCGGTAGGCATGGAGGAGGTATGTGTGGTAAAAGTAGTGGCGGTGACTTGGTAGGTGGGGGTGTAGGTGAAGTGGTATTGGTTGCATGGAAGTAGATGGCTTGCTGGTATGAGCACATCGTTGGTCTCAGTAAAGCATGTTACATGTTTTGAAAGGTGATGGGTCAACTAGAATCGTATAAGTGTGTCCTTCATGTTCAAACTTTACAAAACGATGCAAAGTGGAAGGAATGCAACCATGACACGGATCCGTGGTCTATCAAGTAACAAGTTATATTAGAATTCCCCCTCCAAAACATAAAACAATTATGGAACAGTGCGGGGGCCCACACGAACGTGAAGGATGATAGTGCCTAGTGTGGAGGTGATAGCGTCGTTGAATGAATGCAACATGACCGGATGTTTGTGCATGCAATTATCAGGTATGCACATTTGAGCAAATGCATGGGATGAAATGATATTAATGCTAGTGCCTCCATCAATCATCACATGCGTACTCGTATGTCATCAATGTGTACAGAGATGAAGAGGGCTGGGTCCGGGTCATCATTTTGGTATGGCACGATCTCCTCCTCTGAGAAGCTAAGGGAGGCCACTTGGTGAACAAGGTGAGGTGAGGATGAAGGTGGTAATTTGGTGAGGGAAGCTACATGATGGGGTGTGATAATGGAGGCTATGTGTGTAGGGTCATTGGGTAAAACCTTGATAGATTGAAGAACCTCCATGAGGGCTTGACGATGGGATTCCAAGGTTTAGATGAGGTCATATAAGGACATTTTGAGTGGAGATTGGTGTAATTTTTTGAGCATGGTGCGATGTGTGACACCATTAGAAATGGGGTATGTAAATGCAGATAGTTATCTTAGGTATGGGTGCAAGATGGTATGTTAGGTATAGGATTGGTTGGTGGGTGTTTGCCTTTTCTTTACCCTTCACAAGACATGTGTAGTAACATGTACCATGTTGATTTGAGGGAATTTTTCAAATGGAGAGGGTGTAGGGTAAGTGGTCTAATGACATGAAGGGAAAAAACCTACATGAGGAGAAAACCTTGTGAGGTTAGTTGGGCGCGGCGATATCTAGGTGGTGGTGTGGCAAGTTCTCTGATGCGAACCATGTTAATTTCAAATCTTGGGGGTGGCTCTAGGAGTTGTGAGGATGGAGGTTGTGGTTATTGAGTGGGTAGTGTGGGAATGGGTGTAGGTGAAGGTGGTCCTCATCCGGAAGGTCATCATCGTCAAAGTTGGTTTCTAGTGGGACGCAATTGGATAAGGATGGTTTTCAAGGCCTTGTAGCTTCTCCACATCGTGCCTGGCACATGATGGTATGCACAAATTTTAGTATAATCAAACCCTTTTGGCTTGGGTTTGAGGGGGTTGTATGGTCGGAGTGGTGGTAATGTGATAACGAAGTCTCAAAGAGGTTGGTTAAAATTTTGGCATAGGACCCGTAGTGGATCACAATGAGAAGTGAATGTGGGTTTGGGTGTGTAGGTATGGTTGGTTGTCGGGAATTATTTTTGGAAGAGTAGGAACAGTCGAGATATGGGTTTAGGCTCAGGTGTGGTTTGAGGTATCATTTGGGTAGGGTTATAGTAGATGGACGGGTAGGAGGGTGTGGTTTTTTTTTGACTACTTTGTTGTGGGGTAGTGGGGTTTTTTTTTGGGTGCACCATGTGGGTAAAGGTGATGTGGGCGTATACAAGGTCTAGAAGGAAAATCGAGATGGAGGAAGAGGCGAGTTACCCATGGGGATAATGAGGGCGCTATGAAGGTAGATGTCATGGGTCGTGCTTGGGGTGTGAGGGATAATGACTGAAGTGTAGGAGGTAGTGAAGCAATGGCTGAAGGTATCGGAGGTATTGGTGGTAAAGAGACTGCATGTGAGGATATGAGTCGTGTTGTGTGCCTAGGTAGGTTAGAGATTTGTGAGGTAGGAATGGGTGGTTGTGTTATTGGTTTATGGATGGGTGAAGGGTACTTGACCATGTTACGTAGTTGAGGTCTTAAAGCGAGATGGGACAAGTGCAGGTGTGATTGGTGCAGCAGGGGTATGAGGTCGATGAGGTCGAGGAGTAGGTGTGGTTTTAACGTTGGAGGATGTAGCTAAATCCAGTTTAATAGGTGGATGAGTAAGGCTGGTGGTCGGGGTGACCCCTAAAGTGGTAATAGGTTTAGTGGACGTAAATATTGTGGGTATGGGTTTGGGTTTAGGCATAGGTTGGGTTATGGGTAAGGGTGTGGTGTGAGTGTTAATAGATATCGGGGAAGGGGTTGCGACAACAGTGGTTGTATGTGGTTTGATGGCTGGAAATGTGCTTGGGTAGATAGTGGAGGTGTCATCGAGGGATCTCTGCATCTGTGTTGAGACAGGGAGTAAGAGGCACCCCCATAATAAAGCTCTATCCACATACTCTAAGTGATCAGCCAAACGTGAGAATGGCACGTCAGTGGGTGAAATTGGTGAGGATCTAATGGGAATTCCTATAAAATGCATCTTAAAGAGGAATTACCGGCTTCACTTAGTGGGTAAGAGAGCTGAAAGTAGGTCTATTGGATGTTGGGTAGCTAATGGAGAATGCTCGCCAAGAGGCAAAGGTATCTCCACCGGGTCTATGATGAGTGGAAGGGATAATGGGAGTCCCTCTATGAGTGAAGGAATGGATAGGTGCTCCTCTATGGGTGGAGGAGGTAATGGGTGCTCCTCTACGGGTGGAGGAGGTAATGGGTGCTCCTCTACAGGTGGAGGAGGTATGGTAGGTAAAGGTTTGCTAAGTGGAGAAGCTAGGGGTGAGATGGTCTCAATGTCCGCAGGAGACTCCTCTATAGGTGATGAAGGGTGTTCTTCTATTGGTGAAGGAACAGTGACAGTTGGTTCAGACGTGGAAGGAGGGTTTCGGGCTAGGATTTCCTCTATGGAAGGGATGTGAGGTAATTGAGATGCAACAGGTACCTCGTTAAAGATCGCATGAACCTCACGAGTATGGGTATCGTGAGTGGATGTCTCACCTATTTGATTGGATGAAGGGCGTGATTGGGAAATGGCTTTTTAAAGATTTTAGATTTTGATTAGGGGTGGCATTGGGATTATCCACAATCAACTCGCCTTTCTCAAACATTTCTAGACAATATTCTTAAAAGTGATGCAGCTTATCAAATCACTATGTCCTTTCACTCGGTGGTAGTTAACGAAATCTTATTCCTTATACCACACGGGCATGGGTGAAAGCAGGTCAAAACTAGTGTGTAGTTTTATGGGTGGAAGAGTGATGGCACCAAACTTTGATCAACTTTTCTAAAATAGGAGAGTACGGTTCCCCAATTGGGGTATATTTTCATTGCTCTTGTCTGAATCGAAAAGCTGACATGGGTGATAGATTAGATGAGGGTGTGGCTTGATTAGATGGATGAGCTAGGCCGGCCTTGAGTACCACTGCGTTAGCGGTACCTTTAGCCTTTGAATAATTGGTTGGTGGTTTAGAAGAAGAAGAGGTTTCAGTCGACTTGAATGTCGAATTCTTATTTCATAATTGGATTTTCTTCTCTTTAATAGCCCAAATTTCTAACTTTCGTGCCATAGTGAATGCCTCATCGAATGTTCTGAAATTTTGGACCTGTAAGGTCAGGGAGATATGTCTGGCGCAAGCTCGTGTGAAGAGCTCGATGAGTTCAGTTTGTGGCAGTTGAAAGGTAAGTTGATTGATCAGGCTACAAACAAAATCTGTGATAGATTCATCCTCGTACTAACGTGTGGAATATAGATCGGTCATGGTAAATTTCTTGGCAATGTGATAAAAATGATCCAAGAAATCTGGGCTACTGATTGAATGAAAATATGGAGTGTTTGGGTAACCCACTATACCAATCTAATGTTGGTCCTAGTGAGGGACATGGGAAATGGTCTCAAAAGTGAGGCATCATCATGAGAAATCAAATAACATCCATGTTTAAATGAGCATAAATGTTGTTGTGGGTATTCCTTACTATTGAAGCGATTGAATTTAGGCATTTCCCAATGCATAGGGTATGAATGGATGGGAATGGATGGGTGAATAGGCTCATTGCAAATCTCATCATAAGTGAGAGTGTTGTGGGAGCCGAAAACCGATGCCTCCAGTGTTTGCATCTTGTCCATCATCAATTTAATTAGGTCATTGGTGGGTTGTGATGATTAGATGCCTCCTATAACGTGAGGAGGTTGGTTTTGGGCATATAATGGGTGTGGCATTCCAGTGTATGGGGCTGCCATGTAAGGTGGTGGAGAAGAAGGCAATGAAATAGGGGGTACATACCCGGAATGAACAATAGATGAAACAAAGGTTGTTGGTAGTATGTATATGGGGGAGGAAGGGTCGTGGTAACCCTAGTGGCAATAAGGGCTAGTGATTGTGGAATGAAAATAACTATGTCCCGAAATGGGGTAGGGGTCACCAACATTGGAGGTGGGAATGTAGCTACAGGTATGTATGAGACATTAGGGGCAGATGAGGTCATGTTTTGGGTAGTCACCGAGGGTATGGTGGATGTAATGGGTGCTACGGGGTACATGACGTGGCAATCATATGGGTATAGGACCTAATCGTGAAACAACTGGGGGTAAAGTGGAAGCGGGTAGCACGGAGCCAGATGGGGCTGAGGCGGAAGTGGGTGTGAGTGTCGGGGGGATAGATACGGGCATGTTGTATATCAACTGACCCGAGGCATCTCGAGTGGACGAATGGGAGAGGTAAAACTGCAAGGCAGTAGGGTTCTGGTCAAGGAGTCGTGCGAACTCCTCATCTCCGGTAGCGATATTGGTAGGCTGGATGGGATCCATGGCTAGTGATAGAATAGAGGGTGGGGAAGGACTAGGGGGAGTGGTTGGCGACTGGTGTGGAACACGAGGGCATTCGCTTGTCTTTGGGTTAGTACCATGTGAACCAAGATCGATCGGGTGATGTTGCTTTCTCCGTACATAATACTGAGAGAATAAGCAGAACAGTGAATCGGTGATAAAAATGGATGAAGTAACAAATGGTGCATGGAATGTGAAATAGGGTAACCAATGCCGGTTAGGGACAATGATGTCGGCCGTGGGGGTAAGCACTGCCGATCGTGTGGAAAATAGGTAGTGAGTAATCAGTGAGGCAGAAGGAAAAATCACAAGTATGCCAAATCTGAGGATGTGTAAAATGTTAATGGAAAAAGTGATAGTGACAGAGACTGTGGAAAGTGGAAGAAAGTGAAGTGAAATTGTCCTTTTGAATAGGTTAGCAAAAGGACCTGGAACCGATGGTGGTTGAGCGTAACCGATGGCGGTTAGAGGTAACCGATGACAGTCACTATGAAATTGATATAGTGATGAGAAAAAGTGGTTGTGAATTAGAATTTGGTGTGGAATCAAACCCGAAATCGAGAATGATGTAGATGTGGTCCAGACACACTCAAACTTAGTCAGAATACTCCAACTATGATTGGGAATGTGCAAGGAAAGACAAAAATAATAATCGAAAGCTCTCACCTCAAAACGCAAATCAAACAAAACACTAAGAAAGAATGTTCTTAGAGTGCCTATTCTATTACGTTTGTTTAGCTTATGTTATTTAGGGACTGACACATGAATTGTGAAATAGAGTTTTTGGTGAGGATGGCTTCCTACAAAGAAGGAGATCTAAAGGGTGAGGTTTTAGGTTTGTTATGGTGGGGGCGGGCTATGCTCTCAAGTATGACTCGACAGAGCAGCAAGCCGGGTGCCCACTATGCCATGATCGTGTGATCACCTACAGCCTTCTTCCGTAAGATGTTGTTTAAGAATGTATGTATTTTGAATTTTTGTGTGGTCCTGGTAAGACTCGGAGAAAGAGAAAAGGATAGAAGTGCTTTTCTATGATTCGTTTGTCAACCATCACCCAGTATTGACCTCCAACAGTATAGGTTGTCCTCAATTAATGTGAGCTAATGCGAGAAAATCGAATGAAATGCAATGATTTTAAAACCCAAATCGAAAATGTGAAATTAGATGACACAATAAGATGAATAGGAAGAGGGATGTTCTTTCACTAAAATGTAGAAAACATGAAGAAATGATTCCTTTTAAATACACCAAAAGAAAAGTTTCCTTTAGAGCAAATATAAAGGAGTGGATTACCAAGGAAGAAAATTAGTGTGTACGCTTTTAAAAGGGAAGAAAACACACAATTTTTTCCTAGGAATGAATGAAATGCAAGGAGCCTCGGATGGGTCCCACCGAGCATGCTAAAATGTTTCACCTTTTTCTTGGATTGTTTCTTTGAATTACTGACGAAAGAGATAGGGTAACAGGCGTAGGAGGAATACCTGTTCAAATGTCGGTTGATGGGTCATTGCACGTGTATGACTTCGAATCCACAACTGACCATGAGAGCTTCCTTTTGGCTAGGAGGAACTACCTATAATGAAAACAAGACCACCAAAAAGCATTAAACAATATGGGCAGTGAACTTCCTAGCGTAAGCTAGATCCAGAAGTATGATACTTCCTAGATGGCTGTCAGTCCACTGTTTTAAACAAATTAATGTTGTAAACAAAGTAAATCCTATTGTTATTTTAAAATGATTTAGGTATCTCACTTAAAACACAATAAGAAATAGATCTAATCTAACAAGCTAAGCTAGAATAGAATCCACAGGTTAAATGGTTGGTTCTGGGTTCTGCAGTCTGATAAAGGTCTCGAGTAGGTCACAGGTGAGTGAGGGTGAGGTAAAATGGAGTGGATAGGTCTTTGTTTAAGGTTGTGTGGGCAGACACATAGACCGGCGTCGGTCAGGGGTGACCGACCATGTTAGGTATAACCGGCGCCGGTTACTGTGAGATCTGGGAATGTCACAGAATGGTTTTTGGTCCTCTTTGTGATTACACAAAGGATTTCGATTGGTCGATGAGGTAATGGGTGACTGGAGTAGGATTTTGCAGAGGTTTTGATGGGTCTATGGAGGTGAAAAGTGTTGGAGATGGTCAATAAGGAGCAAGATAAACAATGGATGATAAAATAATGATGAGATGAAATAACCAGGAAAGTATGATGTTATACTTACTTGGATTTCGTTTCTGAAAGTCTGTGTGTGAAGGATGGAGGTGCTAATGATGGGTTTCAAGGATGTAAGTGATCACCGATCTGAAAAAATATTTTGTATGGGTTGCATGCACACTCTTCTTTGCTTAGATAGATCCAAATGTGGCTAGGATGGTCATGGCAAGAGAAGATGTTCAATCTCCTTCTTTAGATGTGAGTTCTTGCTGGAATTGACTCTAAAGATGCGTTATCTTTTGAGATCTCGTTCTTGCTCGTCAAATTTCTCCCAATGTTTTCCAACCTTGAGAATAAGGTAGTTTAGGAGTTAAAAAGGGGTAACCGGCGGTTCGGCTTAACCGGCGATGGTTAGGGGTAACCGACGTCGGTCAAGGCGAGATTTCCTAGGTTTACTAAACTTAGGGAGATCCTCCTAATTTCCTCGGATCTTGTGTGGTTATCCCACAGATTAGACTGGGAGCTTCTTGTGAGCATGTGGGAATGTGGTTAGAGGGAGTGTAGGCATTGATTTTTAGGGTTTGGGTAAGTCTTAGTTAGTTATGGTAACTTGCTAAGAGTAGGTCTTAAGTTGAGTTGGCTTGGTGAGGTGTCTAAGTGAACTATATGTGTAGATATTATTTAAATTAAAATAATAAATATGGTGAGGATAATGAATTAATTTAATTAAATTAATACTAGTGAGGTGAAGGGAGCCATGGCTAGGTGAATGTGATGAAGGGTGCTTATTTGTCGAGGGACCAAAGGGGAGTGTGACCTAATTTTAGTGTCTACAGTTGTAGCTAATGAATTTATGCTTTCAAATCATCATAAAGATACTCTAAAGCATGGGTGCTTGAAGAGGAACTAGGCTGCATATGGGAGATATGAGGATAATAATAATGAGTAGAAGGGATGGAATAGACATGTGAACAATGCAGACTCCAATATTGGAAGGAGAGGAAGAAAATGTGATAAAAGTAGTAGTGGTAGAGAGTGCCAAGGTATGAATCATACTATTATGGGTAGCATTATCACAAGCATGTTGGGTAGCTAATAAAGCATTTAGGATATGCGAGAACATGGGTCAGATTATCACGCATTACAGAGTGAAAATTGGTAAGGGCATCCAATTGGGCTTGATCAACATTGGTATCTTCATCATAGGAATGTTCACTATTAGATGCTTCTATGTCATGGAGACGAATCTTCTTGAAATTGCTAAGAATATTTTCATTGATGGAGCCATACATGGTAGAAGAATGGTTATGAGTGGGTGGGGCAAGCTCTATATAGGTTGGTGATCCAAAATGGCCACTAGGGGTAATGGGCATAAAATAAGAGATCCATATTGGGCATGTAAGAGATCGAGTTCACCAAATGATTTAATGAAAATTAAATCTATGTAAGGACATTTTTATTAGATAAATATAATAATATTCAAGCAAGATACAACTAAAGAAGTATAAGTGACAGTGAAAGATATGAGATAAATATGACTCAACTTGTAACTATAGGTATAGGACTCATTTTGGAATGATGAACAGGTTGGAAAGCAAGATTCTAGACTATGTAAACTCTATTTTTTATTATGAAATGTGACGATCTCAGCACGAAGCACCTAGAATGGGACAGAGACACCGGGCGCAAAGATCTGTTCTAGGTGTTGATGTCTGAGGAATGGATTTGGTCCTGATTATTTCTATGTTGAGGTCACAACACTTTTTTTTTTCGCACTTATACCTACAAAAGAAACCCTACGTACATGCACAATACTCAAGTGCACATTAGATGAACAAATAATGCATATGCTTGAGTTCAACCGAGCTTAGAAATCACCCCGATGTGATTGTCATTACTAAGTGTTGCACTACATTTCAAACTCAATGTATTTCTAGAGTGTGTGTGTGATTGGAATATCGTCCCTTGAGCTAAGATGCCCTAGTTTCAATCACATAAAGAATAACAAGCTATAAATACTTTGTCCAAATGTAAAATGTGTGGTATGCAATTCAAAATAGACCCTCCTATGTAGTGAAGTATGGAGTCCCAAAATGTAGTCCTTGATGTTATAGATAGAAAATATTAGATCTTTGTAGATGTATATGCCCCTTTCATTCTTGCCCCTAATGATGTTAAATAAGCCATGTATATATATATATATATATATATATATATATATATATATATATATATATATATATATATATGATTCCTTTGCTTAAGTTTCATCATTAACAAGAGAAAGGATGACCGGGTAGTAAACAAAGATACGAAAGATGTAACGTCTGAAAATTTAGAAAAGGGAGAAAGAGGATGAAGTGCCTAAAGGGGATAAGAACACCCTGTGCACTCATGTGCCTAATGGGTGGTTTTGTACAATGTGTCGTAAATATAAAATAATGGAATCATGAGTGAGTAGGATGTTGGGTAGTATTCAAAATTTTAAGGTGTAAGTCCACAAATTAAAATAAATAAAGATAAGAAGGTAAAAGCAATGTCAAATCAAAACAAGTGTTGTTAACGACTAGTTCTCTTGCTTAGGAATAACACATATAAATGAAGTATTTAGAGGATAGATGTACATGGTAAGGAATGTTTTAGTGACTATAATTGTACAACACATAAACCATGAGAACCGAACCTAGGAAAACCATCACAAACCGCACCGAAAGTGCAAGCGTGTTGTGGTCGTGGTCGTACAACACAATTATGACCATATCGTATGGTATAAGACATTTTATACAAGATTGGACCTACTCAGACAACCTATAATTTTTTTGGGTTATTTCTTCCTAGATTTGTCTATCATTTCCAAACCCAAGTTATCGTATAAGTAGTGAAGTTATTTGTGTGAACTAATCATCATCTCAAACCCTATCCATGGATGAATATTCCTACAAAACAAACATTAGAAGGTTTATGGGAACCCCAGTGCAATGCCGAGATTGACACTACTTCAAAGATTCTTCAAACCACACGGTGTTCAACAACCTAGCATGTGATATATAGGTAGATCAATTAGATTTGGCAATTGCTTTGACCATGCTTTCTTTGACTTGGCTCTTGTTAAAACACTTAGAGAGAGGATGTTTGGGTGATTGTAGATGAGAGATATGATTGCTTTGTGTTGGCATGTGTGTGTTTGTCTTGTAATTGATGTAAAAGGTACAAGTAAATTAATGAAAAAGGGTTGATGATAAGGAGTGCAAGAGGAATCTTGGAATGATGTTGACATGGGCGAGACAAGGAGTGATATGGTTGCAAGAGTGAAGAAGGTGAGAGTTACTTGGCCTAAGAGGCCTTTTCGTGGAGGTCTAAGTAAGCATAGGTGATGACACATGTAGGATAGATATGCATAGAGGCTTGTGAAGCATGGTAGATACATGGAGAGCATGTTAGTGATGTGTTGAGACACTCATATAGGTATCAGAAGGTGAATGTAAGGTTGAAGCATGGTTTGTAGGTCTTCATCTAGACCTAGTCTAAGTGCTTAGTGGCCTAATGAAGCATGAAGGTTAGGTATAGAGGTTTTTGGGCCCATGAGGGCATGCAAAGAAGTGAGACATGTTTTCTTCAAGGTTTTTAGGGCCTCTTAAAGAACTTTGAAGCATATGTATGGTGTTAATCTACTCTATCTAGGTCTAAACTAGACCTAATATTGTGACCTAGCTAGGAAATTCACGTTGGTTGAGATGATGTAGAGATAAGTGTGATTAGGTAAGCATTTGGGAAGTTAAAAGAGGTTGTCCTAGAGTTGTGGGCAAAATTTTAGGTTGGTATGTTGATAATTTTGCAAGACATGAAGTTTTTCTCTACCGAATTTAAGAGAGTGCATTTTCCAACTCAAAATTGTTTTGTGTTGGTTAGCACATGCAAATTTTGTATGGGGACCTGAGCCATTCATGGATGTTTTTTTCATGGAGAGAAGAAGGTCTTGGGGCTGGAATGAGGTCAAATGAGGTCATGTGCTTTATGAACGATTACTAAGAAGCCAAGGTGGTCAAAAACCCTACTAAAACCCTAGTTCATTAGTGATGGAGGAAAACTTGTTGGTGTGAGCTCAAAATTCATTGGATCATCAAATGTGATGATTTTAGGATGGAAAGGACTCTCCCATATTTCATATGGTGGTGATTTGGAGTCTTGATAGTAGGTGGAGCCCATCCATATTTGTTTGTTTTTAGGAAAGTTCAATTTACTCTCAGGTTTTTCATTTGACCCATTGACTAAATTGATGTTTTGAGTAGAAGGGAATCTATGTTAGATGTTTGAGGTGATTTCAAACTTGGTGAAGCCATTTAAAGGTCTACATAGGTCCAAAAGTGAAGACTGGTTTTTAGGCCTAATAGGCAATTTTTAGCAATCATGGTGAAAGGAGGTTCTTGGGCATGTGTGGCCTAAGAGGAGGTATCTAATGAATATGAATGTGTTTTAAACCTATAATGAGACATGATTCATGCTTTTTTTAGGTCTACAAGTCATATTTGTTGGTAAGGATGAGGTCACAAGTTGGCCTACTTGATCAGGGTTTTGAGGACATGGAAGTTTCTTGATGAAATTGGTCTGAAAGACCAATATCTTGGCTTGATTCATGATATCTAGCTATTAGAGAGTGATTAGGGGTTAAATTTTATCATGTTCCATACATTGAGAAGTTTTAAAGTTTAACATAGGTGTGAGAAGATCAAGTTTGCAAGATTGGTTTCTGGGAAGCATATGTATCTGAAGGACAAAGATGTTTTAATGGGTCTATGGGATGATTCATGAGGTATAAATTGGTTTGATGTATTACTTGGGTCATTGGATTTCCAATTATTGGTTTCATGCCATGGTTGAGGTGATTTTGGGAGTTAGGTCTTCATCTTTAAAGACTAGTTTGTTGGAGGTGCTCAAAATGAGTAGGAAACAGTCCTACTTGATGGTGACATGGAGAAAATGGATGATGAAAAGGTTCTTGAGCTTGTGGAAGGTTTTATAGGATGTCCTTGACATGTGTGAAGTTTTTTGAGGCATGATGGAGTTTTTTTGTGCCCTTGGAGTCCATATTGCATTCGTTGGAGAAAACTTGTTTTAGGCCTTGTTGTGCTTGTTGAGAGTCTTAGTCTAATGCCATCCTATATGGTTTCATGTTATGATTTTATATGAAGTTTAGATGTATTTATTTTTAGTATGACCAACCTTAATGGTCATGGCTGACCTAGAGTTTTTTATGAGTTGTGTCATGTATATAAAGTGAATGTATTTGCTCATTATTGAGCTAGTGGTGTTAAGAGAGTTGTGTGTGAGCTAAAGGAGAGTGTGAAAAAGGTATGAGGCTTCAAGATAGAGTGAAAATAAGAATGTATACGAAGGTTTGAGAATATTAGAGTATCAGGTCTTAAAGGTCATTATACCTAATCAACCTATGAAGAAACAAGTTTGAGTGAATAGGAGAAGGTGTGTTTGAGAAGGTTTTGAATGAGATGACCTAAATTTGTGATCACAATATAGTTGTATGAGAAACAAGCATTGGGTGATATTCATCTTAGGTGGTTGATTTGGTTCTTAGTCATCCTAGGGGTTGTATCCTCCTTGTAACATTGGTGCATTGCTAAAGGGGTTGGTCTCCTTTTGAAGTGGGTGCTTCACTAAACAAATCTTGTGTGATGTGTCATATTCATGCAAGTCTTTTGGATTGAGTAATATATTCAAAAGTTTCATTGGGTTTTCTTCCCTTGAGGGTTTCCCACTTATATCTGGTGTCTTTTGTACTCTCTCATTCATGTGTATGGTTGATCATGCTTAATATGCTCTTAATGGTTAATGAATGTTGATTTGATGTTTTGAATGGTGTATGCAACTTAAGGGAATTAAGTAAAGGTTTTAAAGGACTGATTCACCCCCTAGGCCCATTGTGCTTCTAATAATTGGTATCAAGATAAAGTCCTTTTGAAGAAGTTTAATCACTTGAAGGATATCCTTTGAAGCACTAAAATGATGAGTCAGTAGAGTGGCACTTCTACCAATAAAGCTCCCTTGTTTGATGGGTCAAACTATGCATTTTGGAGCATCAGGATGAGGAATCACATCATGTCCTTAGATGTGACATTTGACAGTATGTGATAGATGGGTATATTGTTCCTCAGACTCCTCCAACTAGTACTATAGACAAGAAGGATAATGATAAACTCCAAGGTAATGAATGTAATTTTGTGTGGACTATCAGAATCTAAACTTGTTAAGGTCATGCATTGTACATCAACTAAAGCCATGTGGGAGAAATCTTCAGGTCATCTATGAAGGATATTCCAAGGTAAGGATGGAAAAATCAAACTTTCATAAATCAGTTTGAAATCCTAAAGATGAGAGAAGAAGAATCTATCTATTGTGCATATTTACTTAGAGTTGATCAAGTTGTCAACACCATCGAGAGGGTTAGGTGAAGAAGTGAAAGAAGAGTAGTGGTGCAAAAGGTGTTGAGATCCATCACTCCCAAGTTTGATCCTAAAGTATTTGTTATTGAGGAAGCCAAGGATTTGAAGGTCATGTTGATGGATGAGCTACATGACATTTTGATTACATATGAGATGAGGATCATGGATTCAAAACCTATCAAGAAGGAGATTAATTTCAAATTTGAGAAGAAGACAAAAGAAAAGAATAATAAGACTAATGATGATGATGTTGCTCTTGAGATTGATGATGATGAACTAATTGTAATGTTTTGCTAGAAGATTGAAACCAAGCTCTAGGTAAGTATAAAGGTAAGTTTCCTTTTAAATGTTTTAACTATGGAGAAATAGGTCATTTTTCCATTAAGTGCCCTCATAAGCTCAAGGATGAAGATGATGAAGAGCATGATGGAGATCATGACAAGAAGACTCATAGGTTTGATAAAGGAAAGAAGAAGTTCAAGAGGTTTGAAAATAAGAAGAAGTCCAAGAAAAGTTTCTATTCAAAAGAAGAATGTTGTTCATTTGAGGAAAGTAGTTATGATGGTGTTTCTGACTCTTATTATGAATTTGAAGATGGTAATTTAGGTGATGAAGTCATTGTTCATGGCTAAGGATGCTATGAGATCTATGAGTGAAGACTCCATATTGTTTGGTGACTCCATGCACTCTAAGAAGAAGAAGAAGAAGGAGATGACATAGAGATTGAGATAATGTGTGTTCAAACAGAGATAAAACATGTTGAGAAGAATGTCAAGAAGTTGAGAGCACAAGTCAAAATAATATGAAGGAAAGATTCATGATCTTGAGGAGAAGCATTGGTCTAAAATAGGTAAACTTGATGAGACAATCAAAAGGTTAGAAATGCAGATGAGTTTCATGACTTTAAGCCTACAATCAAAGAGGAATAATACATTAAGCTTGAAGAAGAAATGGATCTTTCTAGAGGAGAGTTGTTTGAAAGTAGCTAAGAAGCTAAGTCATTCAAAATTTGAAAAAGAGCTCCAAGGATCTTGTTGATCTCTTGGATAGTCAAAGGTCTGCAGGAGATAAGACAAGTTTAGGGTTCAAAGAAGACCTCAAAGGAAAAGAAGTGATGCAAGATGACACTATTCCAAGCAAGGATACTAAAGGTCCAAGCACCAAAGAGGAGCAGAAGGAGAGAAAATTCAAAGAATGTGAAGACAAAGTCTATAAGGCAACCCAATGCATCAAGGTATGAAAAATATTTTAATGGCTATTGTTATACTTGTAATGGTTTTGGACATAGAGAAAAGGAGTGTAGAAGGTTTTTCAAAGATGATAACCCATGGAGGGATAGTAGAGATGATCATTAAAGAACATTATTTTCTATAATTTTCATGAGAGAGGTCATACTGCTAGGTATTGTCTCTATGAACCATCTAGTCAAAATTGGAGAGAATGAAGTGCTAAAGGTAAGAGTGAAGTTGTATGATTTAATTACAATAAGGTTGGACATATAGCTAGAGATTGTTTTTATGGTCCTTCAAGGAAAATCAAGAGGTTTAGACTCCTAGAGTGTAGGAGAAGAGGCAAGGTAGGTTGTGGGAGCCAAGAGTAAACAATGTCATTCCACCTAAAGTAGATGTGGAAGAAAAAAAAAGGTTTTCTACAGGTCTCTGATCAAAGAAAGAAGGAAAAGGTGAGTCACAGGTGTCAAAGAGGTCATGGGACCTCTTTATCTTGTTTTTCTAGACTCCTCATGTAGTAGGATGTCTCTAATAGGATTCTTAGAGACATTTACCATCTATATGAAGCATGGTGTTAAGGGGAGCATGAATGGTTTTTGAGGTATGCCACTTATAGAAGTGCAGTCATGAGGTCAAGATGTGTTCATTATGTTCTTGAAGGTCTTCAATCTACTTAGGAGATGATTTAGGTGTTGTTGTATGGCAAGGATGTTGGATTCATGAAGAAGAAAGTCATTCATTTTGTATGATGACTTGATCAGACCATCAAAGAGGCATGGTGTAATGTTGTTTCTAGGTATGATTTTGTCTTGAATGATTCTAGATGTTCTATATTTATGTTAGTCCTTGATTCATGTTGTGAGATGTATCAAGTATGTTCATGCATCATGGAGGTAGTATGAAGAAGTGTAAAAAGCAAGGGTAGGTTGGTGGAAGTCAAAAAGGTGAGTTATTTAATTGATGTGCATGTATAAGTTTAAGTATGAGATGGATGTTTGGGTTAGTAGTGTTGTCTCAAACATGAGTATATGAGATGAAGATGCTTTACAAATCTATACAAGTCTATAATAAAGATTGGAACCTTGATGAAGGTCTATGGAGATTGTGCAAAATGCATCAAAAGCTAAAGGTATGTTTTGAGTTGTTTCTTGAAGAGATAGTTGTGTAGTAAGAAGGTCATGTCTTGTTATTGACTGTGTATGAAGTTTCATTATGTTGAATATGAGCGCATGAGTTGAGGGGGATCTTGAGTGCTTATTATCCTTGAGATATGAAGCTAGAGTAGTGTGGGAAAATTATATTGAATAATGCATCATGACATAGGGTAGGGTTTAGTAGGCTATGATGTACTAAAATTGTAATGGTGAGTAAATAGTGTCTAGAAGACCTCATAAGACAAGGAGAGATGGTAATTATCCTCAAACAAGTGTCTAAGGTGACAAGAAGATATAATTAGGAAGATATGATGATTTTTGTAGGAATTTTGAAAGGGGAGTTAGTCATATGATCAAACAAGTTGTGATGACAAGAAAAGAAGACAAAAACACTAAAAAGTTACTTCAGGACTGTGGTGTTGGTTTTGACCCATCTCCATGGCATTTTATCAAGGTATGTGCTTTAGTATTTGCATAAATAATTAGAGGATGATGGTATGTTTTCAGGGGAGAAATAAGATGATGTTTCATGTGTTTATTATGCTCTTGTAGCAAGGAGAAAGTTGACATAATTAGTTCTAAAGGAAGCTTTAGGGATTTTGGTCCTAAAAGATGTGACTAGTATGTATATCTAAAGATTCAAGTTTGATTTTGGGTGTCTTAAACTAATATAGGTTTGAGAAGGAGTCAGCATGATATTTTTTGCTCAAGAAAAGTATGTATGTATGTGTGTGTGTTATGATATGCTTGCCTTCTTCATGGGGGAGCTATATTGCTCTCGTGTTATCATGAAGCCAAAAACAAAGTCAAAGAAAGAATGACAGACATCAGTGAGCTTGTTTGATGTCTTTGGTTGATGTTTCCAACCAAGAGATGTTCTCTTAATATGTTGTTGAAGATGGAGACTAAGTGCTATAGGTATGTGCCTTTTTCATTAATGTAAAAAGGGGGAGATGTTGTTTTCCATCAATGACAAAGGGGGAGAAATATCATGTTGTTTTCCATCAATGACAAAGGGGAGATTGTTAGCATGTGTGTGCTTGTGTTGTCATTGATGTAAAAAGTGCAAGTACATTAATGAAAAAGGGTTGATGATAAGGAGTAGTGCAAGAGGAATTTGGAATGATGTTCACATGGGAAAACAAGAGTGACATGGTTTCAAAAGTGAATAAGGTGAGAGTTGTTTGGCCTAGTAGGCCTATTTAGGAGGTCTAGTCAACATAGGTGATGGCACATGAAGGATAGAGATGCATGGAGGCTTGTGAAGCATGGTAGAGGCATGTAGAGCATGTTGGTGATGTGTTTGTGCCATTTTAGAAGGTCTAGTCAACATAGGTGATGTCACATGAAGGATAGAGATGCATGGATTCTTATGAAGCATGGTAGAGGCATGGAGATCATGTTGATGATGTGTTGATACACTCACATAGGTCTTAGAAGGTGAGTGTAGAGTTGAGCATGTTTTATAGGTCTTCATCTAGACCTAGTCTAAATGCTTGGTGGCCTAATGAAGCATGAAGGTTGAGTGTAGAGGTTTTTGGGACCATGAGGGCATGCAAAGAGGAGTGATACATGTTTCCTCAAGGTTTTTAGGGCCTTTTGAAGAACTTTGAAGCATAGGTATGGTGTTAATCTACTCTATCTAGGTCTAAACTAGACCTAATTTCATGACCTAGTTAGGAAAGTCATGGTGGTTGAGATGATGCAGAGCTAAGTATGATCAAGTATGCATTTGAGAATTTGAAACAAGTTTTCCTAGAGTCATGGGTAAAATTTTCAAGGTTTTGGTATGTTGATAATTTTACAAGATATGATGTTTTTAGCTCTACTAAGTTTCAAGAAGAGTGCATTTTCCAGCTCAATATGAGATTTTTTGTGTTGGTTGGCACATGAAAATTTTACATGGGGACCTAATCCATTCAAGTATGTTGAGGCATGGAGCTAAGAAGGTTTAGAGTTGGAATGAGGTCAAATGAGGTCTTGTGCTTTATGAATGATTTTAAGAAGCCAAGGTGGTCAAAACCCTATCAAAACCCTAGTTCATGAGCGATGGAGGAAAACTTGTTGGTGTGAGCTAAAAATACATTGAATCATAAAATTTGATGATTAGACAATGGAAAGGACTCTCCCATCTTTCATATTTTGGTGATTTAGAGTTGTGATAGTAGGTGAGGCCCACTCAAATTTGCTTGTTTTTAGGAAAGTTTAATTTACTCTCAGGTTTTCCATTTGTCCCATTGACTACATTGATGTTTTGAGTAAAGGAAGCTATTCTAGATGTTTCAGGTGGTTTTAGATCTTGGTGAAGCCATTTGAAGGTCTCCACAAGTCTAAGGTGAAGATTGGTTTTTAGGCCTAATAGGTAATTTTTAGCAGTCATGGTGAAAGGAGGTTCTTAGGCATGTGTGTCCTAAGAGGAGGTATCTAATTACTATGAAGGTGTTTTACACATCCATATGAGACATTATGCATGCTTTTTTGAGTCTACAAGTCAGATTTGTTGACAAGGTTGAGGTCACATGTTGACCTACTTGACAGGGTTTGAGGACATGGAAGGTTCCTTGATGAAATTGGTCTGAAAGACCAATATTTTGGCTTGATTCATGATGTATATCTATTGGAGAGTAATGATGGGTTCAATTTGATCATTTTACATGCATTGAGAAGGTTTTAAAGTGTCAGCACATGTGTGAGAAGCTCAAGTTTGCAAAACTAGTTTTGGGCAAGCACATACGTATCCTAAAGGACAAAGATGTTTTGATGGCTCTATGGGCTGATTCATGAGGTCTAAATTGGTTTGAGGTGTTACTTGGTCTATTTTCATTCTAATGAGTGGTTATATTCCATGGTTGAGGTGATTTTTGGGAGTTAGGTCTTCATCTTTGAAGACTAGTCATTGAGGTGCCTGCACAAAATGAGTAGGAAACAATCCTACTTATGGTGACTTAGAGAAAATGGATGATATTGAGGATATTGAGAATATAGAAGGTGTTGATAGGATATCCTTGACATGTGTGAATATTTTGGAGTCATGATGGAGTTGGTTTGTGCCCTTGGAGTCCATATTGCATTCGTTGGAGAGAAAGAGCTTGTTTTAGGTCTTGTTGTGCTTGTTGAGAGTCTTGGTCTAATGCTGACCTATATGGTCTCATGGTATGATTTTATATGAAGTTGTATTTTCTTGTTGGTATAACCAACCTTAATGGTCATGTCTGACCTAAAGGTGTTTATGAGTTGTGTCATGTATATAAAGTGTATGTATATTCTCATTTGAGCTAGTGGTGTTAAGAGAGTTGTGTGAGCTAAAGAGAGTGTGAAAGATGTATAGAGAGCTTCAAGAAATATTTGAAATAAGGTATGAATTTTTATAAGAGTAGAGGAGAAGGTCTTCAAGGTCATTAGACCTAATCAGCCTATGAAGAAGCAAGTTTGAGCGAAGTAAGGAGAAGGTGTGTTTGAGAAGGGTTTTGAGTGAGAGGAGCTGAATTTGTGATCACAACCAGTTGTATGAGCAACAAACATTAGGTGATCTTCATATTCAAGTGGCTGAGTTGGTGCTTGGTCATCCTAGGGGGTTGTATCCTCCTTGCAGGGTTGGTTCCTTGCTAAATAGGGGTTGGTGCTCCTTGTGAATTGGGTGCTTCACTAAACAAATCTTGTGTGATGTGTCATATTCAAGAAGTATTTTGGATTAAGTAATATATTCAAAAGTTTCAGTGGGTTTTCTTCCCCTTGAGGGTTTCCCACTTTATATCTTGTATCTTGTGTACTCTCTCATTCATGTGTATGGTTGATCATGCTTAATATGCTCTTAATGGTTAATGAATGTTGATTTGATGTTTTGAATGTTGTATGCAACTTAAGGGAATTAAGTAAAGGTTTTAAAGGAATAATTCACCCTCCAGTCCATTGTATTTCTAACACTTTGACTTGGTTTGTAGATTCATAGCTAATGCGGGTGCTACCATAATGATTGTATATATGCAATTTATGGATTTAGAGAGCTTTGGGTTCCTTTTACAAGTGTATGAAGTGAGTGCTCTAGTGCATTGCCTTAGGAGTTCCATGTTAGTAAATGAGGTAATGTTTACTTGATTATATAGGGTTTTGTATATGATTTTCTAAGAAAGGATGACTTAGAGGAAGTATAAGACCCAACGAAATATTTAAATTTGAAAGTGCAATTGGAAGAAACGTTAGTCCAAAAGCGTATAAAGAGGTCAAGGCCATATGGTACATGACCTAACTAGAATTTACTGATCTTAGACAAGAGCAAGGAACTATTGAATGAGATTTGGAATTAGTAAACTGATATCTCTATATAGATTTTGTGCATTGAATTCTCGATATGTCTCGACATGTCAGTTTGTAAAGATAAAAAAATTAAACAATGGACCTAGAAAGTGCTCAACGGGAATGGAGAAGTCGTATTTATCATAGCAAGAGTTCATATTCAAATCAAGGATTTCCAAAGTGAAAATACCAAATTTGAGCATCTACACTTGCTTTTTGATTTTTTCTCTTCAACATCTCTCACGTGTGCGAGCCCCTGACAGAGTGTGCTCAAATTATTTCGTGTGAGAGGAGGGAAGTTCTTCCTATAGTTGTGTGCACTATTTGTAACCTTCTCATCTAGCTTTCTTATTCTCCTAGGCTACGAGTCTTCAAAATGAGTCCAGGTGTGTGCCCTATGCTCAACTTTCCTTGAATTAGAGATACAGTACAGTACAGTCCAAAAGGTTCCTTATGCTTTATGAAAGAGGGAATACTTATCCAAAAATTGTTATACTTCGACAAAATATAGGCTCAACATTACCCCACACTAGTTTGGTTTCCCACCCTAATGTAGCCTTTTATCGATCTCTACAAAAATATCTAGTGCCTCTTGGCTCAACTAACCTTCAAAACCTTTATACTTAGTGAGTGAATTATATGTGTGGGCTTAGCTTGTCCATTGTAGTCTAGTTGGTTAAGATACTCGACTCTCACATGAGAGACCTAGGTTCATGACAAGCTGAACCAAATTGTTAAGCTTGAGCCTATCAACTATGCTTACAACTATGTGAGTGAGCTCAAACTACCACCGTGCACAATGTGTAGAGGAAACACCTCATAATGACATATCACATAAGTGAACAACCTTGTGTGCTCACGAGGTGCATGAATAGACAATTCCCCTATTCGATTAGGTTGTGTCATGATGTTTATACTCAATCCTAGTTATTTTTTATTAAGCTGTTGTCCCTTGTCCTTCACCCCCTTTAGCTCTGTAGTGCACATGAAAAGGGGAAGGGAAAAGTAAAGGAACTAGAGACAAAGGATGAGGACAATCCCTCAAGGAAGGAAGATTAAATGGTGGCTCCCATGCTCAATTCTAAAAAGGAAAAAGTGATTTAAAACTATTCTTTTAGGAATAGATGGATCCTTATAATGCAACAAGAAAGACAAGATAATCAATGCTTATTGCAATTGACATGTGCATAGATGAACCCCAATTTGAGGGCCCATTATTCAAACATGTATGAACCACTAGCAAAAGACAAGGAAAGGTTGTGGTGAGTTTTTGTGGAAACACACCACATGATGGAGATGTGTACCGGTGATGCGCTCCTAAAAATGGTTAGGGATGTGGTGTGGCAAAACTTATCAAAACATCATCGACTTAAGAAAATAAACAATCCATGTGGATCAAATTAAGAAGGATCTTAAGGCTAAGAAAGATAAGCACATGGACAGAGTAGGAAAAGAACAATGAACTTCTCCAAAAGTACACAATAATTGATATTAAAGCAATTGAGCTATACCAATAGATCCTTAAGGATGATGCCAACCTACGGGTAAGAGTAACACTCTACCAAGAAGACAAAATTTCAAAACTTGAAGTCTTGGTGGACATAATCCTTAAAAAAGACGAGATGATAGAAAAGCACATGTGTAACAAATGGCCAAAGTAAATCAAGGCAAGGCTAGGGACCTCTACATAAAGAAGCTAAAAGAGTGTGAAGAGTTGGTGCCCAAGCTAAGTGAAATTTTTCTTATGCCGACAAAGTGTTTAAGGTCTTTATGCACCAAAACAAGCTCATATAAATGTGCATCCTCACTTAGTAACAAAATTAAAATGCCTTAGGCTTGCAAGATTGTATCGTTGATAAGGCTAATAGGGATAAGATACTCTAGAACATGAAGGATTTGGAGGAGGAGAGATGAGCACGATGAAAGATAAGATCAAGCAATGCCTAACTAACCTTAAAAGTGGACACTTAAGGAGGAGGGTGTGTTTGATAAAGTGAATATAGAGTTGGGAAAAGCATTAGGCATGATGTAAATAGAAGAAAAAGAATCCTAAAAGAGTGTTAAGACATTAAAGGAATTGGGTGCGTGGTTAAACAATATAGGGCCACTCATACAAGTCATGCTCATTAAGTGGAAAGGTTTTGAACATAAACTATGCCAAGAGGTGTCATAACTTTTTGTATCTAGATCAATAAAGGGTTACCCAAGGATGAGAAATCAAGTTAGTGTGGGGTAATGTTGAGCCCAAATTTTGTTGAAGTATAACAAGTTTTGGCTAAGTATTCCCTCTTTCAGAGCATAAGAAACTTTTTGGAACGACACACACACACACATCTTTTCTTCAAGGCAAGTTGAGCATATTGCGTGTACCGCACCCCTTTTAAAATAACTTTGCCCAAGTGCGTGAGAAAGCTTGATGAGAAGGTTATGATTGGTGTGTGTGACTACAAAAATAAATTCTCTCCTCATGCATACAAGAATTTGAGAACACTCTATCAAGGCTTCGTATGTTAGAGATTTTGAAGAACTACAATCAAAGAGTTAGAAGGATAATTAATTGCCAATTGAGGGACCATTGCATGAGGAAGAGGAATCCTTAGAATAAGGCGAGTTAAATACGATTCAATAGTAGAGTAGAGTTACTAAGGAGCTACGACCGACACGTAAAACCTCCAAATAATAATTGACACCATCGACATGTATGCCAAATATTGATTATTAGCTCACTCATTATAAACTAGAGCTCAAGGGCCAACATCACTATTAGTTGAATTGATGAAGGAAAGACCTCATCAAGTATATACCCACTTGAGGCATTAGTAGAGGGTTGTTTGGAGTTTCCCATCATTTGGGTTGGTTTATTGTGTGTTGTTGGTTGATTCTAGATATATAGAGTTAATTAATGTAAACATTATAATCCATGAATTTAATTAATGGGGATATTTATGTTGTTATTGAGTGATTATATTGTTGATTTTTCATCTATGTTTATATGCATTGGTATGAATAGATGTGTGATTATTGTGTGAAATCCAAATAACTAGGATGAGTATAAACATCATGATGCAACCAAAGTCAACAAGAGCAATAGATTCCTATGCCTTTGGTGAGTGCACAAAGTTGTTCCATTTTGTGATACGCGGTGTGAGGCATTGCCTATACATGTTGTGCGTGGTGGTAGTTTGAGCTTATGCATGGTTGTAAGCATGATATAAAGTTTGGGCACAACATTCATTCATATTTCCCCATTTCGAACACCCTTTGATCCACTAGGTTATCCCCAATTTCTAGTTTATAATTACCATACCCACTTCAATTTATACATAAGCCAAATTAGTCTCGTAGACACTTAAATTTGGTAACTAATCCTTTAGAAGAATGACAAATTTGGCTATGCTCCTCGCTTTAACAAAAATGCCCACATCCTAAGTCCAATTAGTACATCTCTCCAACTCTTTCTTGACTTTCTCATCTCATTAAGAAAAAGAGTAAATCATCTCTATACATCATTCCAAAACTTTTGGTTTTACAGCACAAGTTGCCTATCCAAACCGTATAATTTGGTTAGGATAAGTTATATGGATTTGGATGACTTATACGGTCCTAACTCTTTGTATATTTTGACTCTGATTTCAATTTAAATATCTTTATTGCATCATTTCATCTTTCGAGGTCGGTCTTATCATAATAGTTCACCCATGTAAGGCTATATAAGCAAGTCAACATCACTTTATTACTCACTTGACACTTTCATAAGTTCCTATTGCAAATATAAATCCAAAAGCATCCAAGGCTCTCCTAAATACTCCTAAATTAGTTGCACATCACTTAGAGCAACTACTACTATAGGTTTGAAACATCAACTTGTGGTCAAAGAGTTTAGTTTCCTCCATTTCCAAGCATGCCAAGGTCCTAAATCCATTTTTGAGCAAGAAAAAATTCACTTTGAAAGCATTATCAAAGGTCCTTGATGGACAAAGATAAGTTTTAGTTCGGTGAGCAGAAGCACAACACATCACATTACTACTGTGTTGGGTACATTCTCTACTTTATAGATAGCCCACTATCATTGTGTCAAGAAACACGAGGGCACTCATAGGGGTTTGGCTTAGATCAAACTCACACTTACACAAGCACATAAGATAACTCCACGAGGCTTGATCCCATACGAGGGCATATAATGTGGTACTTGGATTGGTTTGGTAGGGTCGATCACGAAGAGTATTCTAGCCTCACCACACATATGATTTCTCCTTTTGTTATCTAATGCTTTGATGAAGGGTATTACTTTGAAGTGTCAGGGTTTCCAATTTGTTGCAGGGATTACAGAAATCACGTGGTTCTGCAAAGCAAGAGTGACATACAACGAAACACATTTCTAGATGAAAGAGAAGCACACATGTAAAATGCACATCTCAAGTTTGAACCATACATTATGGGGTCGAACTATATAAAATTTATATAGTTCTAAACCAACTTAGTTACCATTTCTAGTATGACAACAAAACATCTACTGATTCCGATCTCTCTTTTCCATCTATTTGAACATCCACACCTTCTATGTTCAGACCTATACAACTAAGTCTCCATATCCTATTACATATTTGAGCTATCGTTTCATCATTTAGCATTATTGCAAGTATTAATGCATTATTCGATTATGTATGATTGATTGAGAATTCATTAAATCAAAATAATCTCATGTAACAAACCTTTACATCCTATTTATTATGTGTGCATTATATATCGTAATTTGATCAGGTGTAAACATTTGGTGAACCCAATGTTTAAATCAAACCTAGTGCTCAAACCCTAGTGGCCCTAGAGTTTTCATCTTTTTGATTTTGGTGTGTTCTAACTCGGGGCCTTGCTTTTTACATATCATTGTGGATCATTATCACTATCATAAGCTCTATCTCAAGCCGAAGGGTTCCCACTCTTGCTCTAGTATGAGCTAAAGTATCCCTTTAATCAGTGTCTATGCTCTTTCGTGGATGGGAACCACACGTTGATTCTATTTGCGGTGATATACACCGTGATGCTACCATTTCTAACTCTTGATGAGCATGCCTATTCTATTGTTGATCTTTTTACTCATTTTGTCTTCACAGCTTTTCACAAACACTATACAAGGTGAAGGTTCTCTTAACACATTTGATAATCAAGCTCTATCTAACAACGAGGCACACCATTTTACAATATTAGGACTAAATATGTATTTTCTAGTTTGACTTTTTAGGTATCAAGTTTTATGTTCCAAGGTTTCCAGGTTTTGGGTTTTAGGTTTGATATTTTCGTGTTTAAGGTTTTCCATTGTCATGTTTCCATTTTTTTGTTTCGGTGGCATTTTATATCATTGTAGTTTTCATGTTTTTCATGCTTTGGAGTTTTTAAGCTTTTTAGGTTCAAACCTTTTGGGATACACATTTCATTTTTGAGTTTTTCGAGATATGGTTCTTTGGGTTTCAACTTTTGGGTTTTACGAGTTAGAGGTTTCAAGTTTCAAAGTTCTTGGGATTTTCAAAATTACATATTTTAGGACTCAAGTTTTTGAATTTAGGTTTTGGTTTCAAACATTGATGTTTTATGTTTTGAGTTACAAGGGCCATTAAGTTCGAAACTTTCGTGTTTCAATGTTTTTGGGTTTTAGATTATGGTTTTTGAGTTTCAATAGATAGTTACATTTTATATCAATTTACTTTTTTGTGTTTTCAAAATTTTCAATTTGAAAATTGGAATATTGGAACCAATAATGTGCATTCGCTTTCGTCTCATTGATCTAATAAAGACCTTGAGTTTCAAGTTTTAAACAAGATAGACACATTCTATATCAAAATACTTTCCATATTCTTTAGGTTTTTAAATTCCATTTTTTTAGTTTGCAATTTTTTTAAATTCTTAAATTTATGTCTTCAAATTTCTAATAAAATACACATTTTATAGTAATACATTTTTTCACATCTCCATTATTTTTGGATTGAGGTTTTCTTAAAATTTGTGTTTTAGGTTTTAGTCTTTAAATTATAAGAATTACCTATCCAAAATTTGGGAACTTTTAAATATAAACTACTTTAGAGTCTCAATTCTTTCCAATGTCAATTTCAATGTATCCTTACATCTCTAAGGCAATTACTACTTTCAACCCATAATGTCTATTCTTTCAATTGAGGTGGGAGAGCCTACAAACCTAAAGCCCCTTCCAACATATTCGCTTCAAGATCTTATTTAGATATTAACGTCCACAAAAGGCCAAGAATGGTAGAAAAGACAACACAAGAATCAATATATAAAAGGAGTGCCAAAAGCATCTCCAAAAAAGAAACAACAAATCAACTACCAGAAGGTTGAAGAACTAGAAACCAATAGAATGTACGTTGTCTGACAAATCTGGACCAACTTGTCTGCGTATGAGATCTCTTAAGATTCTTGAAATTAGTTATTTGGAAGTAAGAACTAATATGCCTATAATTATTTGTATTTGAGGACTTCAATTTGAGTATTCTTTGCTGAGTTGAAGTGTCTCATGAATAAACAAAACTAAACATTTATGGTCTTCATAGGCGTGTTTAAAAATCCATTGGAATCTCTAAAAGACAACAATATCTTCCACGAGTTTCATAGTAGATGAATGAATGAATGAAAGATTTTAATGACGTCCACGAGACTAAAGAGTCTATGGGACCACAGAAACAGTAATTTAATCAGATTTCAAACTCTTTTCAATATCCGCTCTTCGGCTATGAATCTTGAAGATAAAGCTTGTTGTCGCTGGAAGCTTTGTTCCTTCGAAGAGTTCCTCCAATATGTCCACCTTTAGATTGTTTTTATACTGAATACGGATATCATCATATGCAGAACATTCCATGACAAAATGCCATTCTGTCTCGACGACCCCTTTGCTGCAGAAGAGACAAATTCTCCTTTCCCAATCTTCCTTTGGAATAGTCCATCTACCAGTTTCACATCGAAGATGATGTGATCCAGTTCTTAACTGCGCCACTAGAATTTTTGCTTTACCCTTGATAACCGTCCCTAGATAAGCTTTTTCATCATGTTCCCCAGTGAGATTGAATTCTCTAATATAATGCGCTTTCTTTCGACCAATCTGACCCGTCCACATGGCAGTCCTGAACTTTTCTATCACATAATTTTTTATTTCCCTGTTGCTGTTAGGACACTCCTGCATGTTGATGCCCCATTTGTACATCCATTTAGTATTTTGATTCATCCAGGTTTTCTTTCTGCGTTCCAAAGTGTCGTTTACAACTATTTTGGGCCAGCGAAGGTTGTCCATGTTTTCAACTTTTTTCCGATAGCTTATCATCCGAGCTATTGCCGATGCTTCCAGCGAGAAAGAACCCGCTTCAGCCAACAAGATCTCATAAGGAAACAGCTTGATTTGACTTTAAGGGAGCTTGTGATTAGATGTTTCTCGGATTCTTTCTATCTGTCTCCACCCATGATTGACATGCTACTTCCCAAACTTCGCAGCCATATAGAACAACGGGGTGACCAACAAACCAAAAAGGGTTTTTTTAGTTTTCCAATCCCAAAGTTCAGCTTTTCCGCACTGTTTTGAAGTAGGAAAGAAGCTTTCCAACCTCCTCCCCGTATCCTTTTTGCTTTACAAGTCTCCCAGCTAAGTTTGTGGTGAAAGTCAATCCCAAGATACTTGTATTCATTGACTATTTCTAAAGGGCTCCCCTCAAAAAGGAAGACGTTTTGTCTCTCATTCCTTTTCAAGGTGAAAATCATGATTTTTGTTTTTGGGTGTTCACTTGCATCCCGACTTTGACAAAAGAGCTCTAGTGCTTTTAATCTGCTCCCTCAAACCTTGGGCTGTTTTTGAAATTAGGATAAGGTCGTCAGCATATAGAAGTAACTTCACCACATAACTTGCTAACTGAATACCTCCTCCCTCAGTTTTGTTTAACCAATCTTCAAGCTTGTCAATGTATAACCCAAATAACGTGGGAGAAAGAGGGCATCCTTGCTTGACACCTATGTTGCTGCCGAAACATTCGGACATACCTTCTCTGGTTCTAATTTTAGCTCTGACCTGCTCATACAATTTATGAACTGCTGCTCTAAACTCATCTGGAATCCCAAGTTCCTCCATCCTATCCCAAAGTTTCTTTCTGGGCACTGTGTCAAAAGCCTTCTTGAAATCAACAAAACAACAAAAAGCTTCTTCTCCTTGGGTGTCCCAAACTTTTTCAATCAAATGCCTAAGAGTGATACAATGATCAATTGTTGAGTGCTTAGGTCGAAAACCCGCTTGCCCTTTTGCTCTTTTACCCTCTTTCGCCCACCGTTGATTCTCCGTTCTATCATGCCTCCAAATAATTTGCCAAGAAGAGGGTTGATCATAATGGTGCGATAATTGGACGGGTTATTAACGTCACCACTTTTAAATAGAGGAATAACAACGCTAGTCGTCCATTCTGTTGGAAAGCCATTCTGGTTGACATCATTGAATATTTTTCTGATGTGTGGCGTGAGGACCTCAACCCCCCATTTTAAAAATTCAGCTTGCAGACCATCGATGTCTTGAGCTTTACCACTTGCCAGATTCTTTATGCCCTGCTTGATATCTTCTGCCGAGAAAAGCTCAATCGAAGTCTCAATTATGGGAGGGACATCTTTTTGTTGAGGACGCTCATAAAGGGTCTTCGCGTATTCTAACCAATGTGCACCTGTGATATTATTTTCTATGTATTTTTTCTTTTGTTGTAGCTCCTTCCAAAAACCTTTGGGATTGTGTTTTCCAAGAGAAATTAGTTCTGTCCTTCTCTCGCACACATAGCTTTCTTTTTTTGTTGTTTACTCAATCTCTCATAAATCTTTTTATTTTCTTTGTTCATCCCATTTTTTTCAAAGCTTTCAAAGCTCTCTTGGCAGCTTTACACTCTTCATCATACCACGGATTTGTTCGGAAAAGTATTTGCCGCTTCTCTTTCTAGGCTTAGATCTCTCACATACAGCTAGAGCCTTCAGATTAAAGATATCATCAGCAGACTACTACGCATATAACCACTCGGTCCCTCGACGCCGTGTTCTCTCGTATCTTTCCTCATTATTCGCAATTGTTGTTTAAGGGCTGCAAAACAAATATTCCCCGATTCTCTTTACCGAGAATGATTTTTCCCTGTTTTTGAGATGCCTTTTGCATGTGATGAGCTTGATTCATTTGTTGCTTTGATCAAGACGGTCCCAAGCTTTACCAAGAGAGGACTATGATCCGACTTTAATTCGATAGGACAATCTCCAATTTCAAACTCAAGAAGCGTGGGGATAAAACTTTGAGAACAAATTACATAGTCTACTACACTTTGTCCATCAGTATGTTTTACAAGTGATGTTGCCCTCGACTGGGCCAAGCTCTCATGCCATCGCAAATGACCATGTCAGTATAAGCTACATAGGCCTAAGCTCAACTCCAAAATGTGACACCCTCCACCGCCATCCCGAGATAATCTTTCCCAAAACTTGTTCTCTTCTTCTTTAAGCCACAACGGATTGTCTTCACCTCCTTCTAAACTGGTCAACTGAAGGGATTGATTATTGGCAGTCCTTGCATTGAAATCACCCAATAGAATTATTTCTCCGGATGTACTGAAAACAGAAATGTCTTTTTTTATTGAAGCGTATGGATCTTCGCTATCTAGCTTTCTTCTCTTATATGTCTTTGATCCTTTCGGTGCAAAGTAACAGGCAGCTAATCTGATTGTTGTCTTGCTATCTGTTATTTTCAGCCATATGTATTGTTTATTTGGATCTTCTTTTTCAACTTTGACATTTTCGAGCCATATTTCCTTGATTAACACTGTGATTCCGCCGTGGCCTTTCCCTGTTTCATTCCCTTCATTCCAAACTGAAATTTTTTTGTAGCCTTCAAAATCAGGAACCTTGCAACCTTCGTGCTCATGTGTTTCCGTAAGAATGATAATATCTTTCCCTTCTGCTATGGGCCCCAAACCCGGTCCTCTTCTCCATGGATATCCTCTGCAATTCCAGCTTACTATGTGCATGAATTCCCGTGGGGCCCCTAATTCCTATTTCCTATTTGATAAATGATCACTGATTTGGGCTTTCCCATTTCTCATCTGTGCCCATTTTCCTGCTTCCCTTGCTTTTCTCACTTTTTCCCATTCTTTCCTTCGATCTTCTTGTTGAGCGAATGTCAAATCCTCATCTAGGTATATGTGTGTGCCTCTAAGGAGTCCCCTGTTTTTTAGGATAGCATATTTGTCTTCTATTTTTCTCATAACCACTCGCACGTGTCTGTCCTTTCCTCCCTCTGTTCTCCTGCCAATCCTGTTTGCTTGTTGTATGTAACCTGTCCACTTCAATTCGTCTTTAAGAAAGTCTCTTGCCAATATGTCAGTTCTCTCATTTTCGCCAAAATCTTTTAGCCCCTTGATAATAAAATTTACTGCTCTGTTCTGTTGATCTTTCTCTTCTTTATCTGTGTTTTGATGTGTTTCTCCATGACTTGCCTTTGTTCATTTGATGATCCACTTACTAATTGAGACCAAGTTTTAGCTTCTTCTATCCGATCCTTTAGTTGATTTTCTTTTGTTTCCATGTCTTTAATTGCTGATTGTATCTCATCTATCTGAATTGTTTCCTTCTCTTCTACCATTTCAGTTCTTTTTTCTCTCCCCGTTTTCATATGTCCTAGATCTTGTTTTATCATGCTTAACTCTTGTTGCTCTCTTTCCATGAGGTTTTGAAGATTTAGAACCCGTTCTTTGAGAATTTTATTTTCTCTTTCTAACTTGTATATCGACTTCGTGAGCTCTTTCCTCTCACTGTTTTCTTTCAATTTCTGGTTTTCTAAAATTCCAAGCCTTTCCTTCATGTTCATGAGTTCCTTCACATATAGTTCTGAAGACCACAAAAGAGGGGTTGAAGTCGGACTGTATAGGTATTTAGAGTCCTGGACTCCATCTTCCTTTTCCTCTCTCAGATGCCGTAGCTCGCGATTTTGTTCATCTTTGGTTCCTTTTTATTATCTTTCGATTTGGTTGTTTTTCTTCCATTTTATGTTCTCTCAAAACAATTCTCTTTCTTTATTTGTTGTTTCTTTGGTAGAATCAAAGTGAGGTTTTTCTTCTGGTTTCTTCTTAGTTTTTTAGCTTGCCTACGCTGTAAAATCCCTTTGTATTGTTTTGCATTCACATATACCAACTTTTTAGCTATACCCGCTGTATGATTTTGGAAGACTTCTGCCTTTCCCCAAATTTTGTTTTCTATTGCTGTATGAGTTTCTGAGATAATAGATCCTTGTGTTGCCATACTTGGGTTGTCTTTGAAACCCTCATGCTTAACCATGGTTTGCATGTCTTGTTGAAACCAGATTTGACAGAAAATATTAAAGAATATTGCAAAGAATGATAAGGTTTGGTGGGTCTACCTGAGAAACTGAGAAACTGGCTTATCTATAACCCTGGCCCTGGCCCGCAGTCCTGTCCCCTTCTATATCCGCCTGTCCCTGGCCCGCAGCCCTGGCCCACCTCCCTGGCCCGCACTGTATCCCTGGCCCGCACTGTATCCAGCCCGCATTCACTCCACATCAGATCGGCCTGGCCGCAGCCCATGCATCTCTGAAAAGACAGACCCGCAGCCTGCAGCCCAAATCCTTCGGAAAATTAGTAGAAAAACTTAAAATAGAATTAGTAGATGAGACACTTGAATATAAAATACTTCTCACTTTGGAGCTCCACAAAACACAACTTACATATGCGCTCATATTGTGGAAGGCTATGTCACATTCCATACCGAGAGATGAATTTGTAAATTTTAAAAACAATTTTAATAACAAAACCTTAGATTTTCGACCCATATTAAGCTCCGTTCCTCCCATTCCAGTTTTACAGTCTTTCAAAGCCGCGGAAGCCGATGCTGTCTCACGTATTTTGGTAGCTTTCATAGTTAGTTGATCAGATAATAGTGATAATTATAATGGGGTGCAAGGGCAAGCGAAGAAGAGAGAAGAATTACATGAAAGCACATGGAGGACATGCTCCCCTTGCTCCTCCTCCATCTGCGAAGGATATAGATGCCATCCCCTCCAAGCTTCGTCGTCTTCTCCAGTATAAGAATTCCTCTCCTTCAAGTCAGTATTCTTTTCATTTTGTTTTCTGAATGTTTATTTTTGTTTCCTTTTTCTGAATACCGGTATTTGTTTTTTCTGTCTATGTTTTTTTCAACTTATTTGGGCCCTCAATGAGCGTCAACGTATCTCTGTAAAGATTAAACCATTCTTATAATTTATATATTATTTAGATCATTCACAGAGAACCAAAACCCTGAATCCTAACTGCCCACTAAAAGATAATCATGTGAGCTATTCAAACTTGCACCCACATGACCATCTGAACTATTCTAATGGTAAAAGGAAGAAAATGGAACAACCATATTAGCTATTTGGACTACTATATACATAAAACCATTCTCACCATTCCACACGTTATGTGTAACTGATAGTGACAATACCCTAAATATTTAAACCCCACACCAAGAGATGATTATTAAAGTACAGAGTTAAAAAATGAAGTGCCCGATTGATTTATCTGAACCTTTTCAATAATTACCATGAAGAACACCTCTATTCACGTGTACTTGAAGTGCTGTAATAGCAGAAGGAAGAAAACAGAGCACCCATATGAGCTATTTGGACCATTACATGTATAAAACACTTCTCATAATTCATCGGATTATTTGCTGAGGGCCCAGCTCTTAATTCTGAAAACCCCACAAATAGAAGACACTTTTTAATTAAAAAATTTCTGAATCCCCACAAATAAATTAAAGAGAATCGAGAAGAAAATAGAACACCTATGCAAGCCATTCAAACTATTTCAATACAATCCTTGAAGAATACCTGCATCCACATGTGCATTTGAAGTGTTGTAATAGGAGGAGGAAGAAAAGAGAATGCTCATGAGCTATTTAGACTGTTATATGTATAAAACCATTCTCACAATTCGTTGAACTATTTGATGACGGGCAAACCCTAAGTCCTAGAACCCTCACGAAGTATTTAAAACAGGCTGGACAAGGGAGTAAAGCATCAATGTGAGCTATTCAAATCATTTCAAGACAAGCCATGATGAAAACCTACACCCACACGTGGGTTTGAACTGATCTAATAGAAGATGGAAGATAAGAGAAAACTCATATGAGATATTGGGACCTTTTTTATTTTAGTAAATCATGCTGAGGCTATGGGCTGCCTTCAATTTGGCGTGGGGTAACTGTGGTCCACACTCTTAAGATTCATACACTTTGATCATGCTTAGTTATATCCCATAATTTTCAAATCACAACCTCGATACATATTGCTGCAGTGGTGTGTGGGTTTATCATGGTGAGTGGGAATCTGCCTAAATCCTAAAACCCCTAACAACAGGAAAAAAGGCAATAAAGAAAAAGAGCACTAATGTGTGGTATTTAAATGATTTCAATAAAAACTATGAAGAAAAACTTCACCCACTTTGAATTTTGAACAGTTCTAATATTAGAAATAAGAAAATACATGAATGAGCTATTTTCTCTATTTAAACGATTTCAATAAAAACTACGAAGAAAAACTTCACCCACATTGAACTTTGAACAGTTCTAATATTAGAAATAAGAAAACACTCGTATGAACTATTTTGAGTCTTGACCATTTTAAAACCCCCATGTCAAAAAAAATTAAGATTCAAAAATTAAGAAATAGAGCACCCATGCGAGCTTTTCAAACTATTCGATTAACAACCACAAAGAAAACTCGTGCCCATAGGAACTTTCAAAAGCCGTTCATGAGGAGTCTTTAGTCATTAGATTAGCTAAACCCTACTTGGGTACTCGAGGAGCAACTCTTCATGGTAATTTAAACTGTAGAAGGAAGAAAAGATATCATCCCTATTAGCTGTAAAGACCATTCTAAGATTAGAACGAAGAAGAAACAATGTCCATATGCTGACAGTATTGAGCTATTCATTCACTAAGTTATGAAAAAGAACGGAAGAAGAATTATTGTATTAGTATATGGGAAAAACCTATGTAAGTAAATGGTACTTAAAAGTACAACAGTCGCAATTATCAATCAGGAGTGCTTAAGACCTCCTATAGTAAAAAATAAAGTATCTACAATTTTTTGTGAGTCCATTGGAGCCAGTTTTGTAGTTCCATTATAAATCTTTTTACATTTATATTTTATGTTCATTTCGGTTGGCTCTTTGGCGCTTAGGTGTTAGAATAAGGATGTTCCATGGGAAGCAGTCCTTTTGTGCAGATCTGTTGAGACTGTGGCTTGGCCAAAGGCAGCAATCTTACTGTACTTGAAGACTTCTTTGGTTTGAGTTGGTGCCCATAACTCTTCAGGAAAGTTACCTTGTCTTCTATTTATTGCTTGGAACTGATTTTTGAATAATACGCACAAAGTAAAATAACTGTAATGCCCCCTTTTCAGAATTAGTTAATTCTGGATACCCAAAGCCTATTCTTATTATTTTCCGTAGGCTAAGAGGAAATTAAAGAGGGCAATAAATTAATTTAAGTGGTCCAAAGCTAAGTCACCGCATTCGCCGATTTTCAAGGGAAAAATGCGAAATTCGTCGAATCTCAAGCTTTCACATGAAATTAGTTGAAATTCGCGATTTTATTCGCAGTCTACCAAAAAAAAATCCCATATAACTGAAATCGTGCCGTCTTCTATAGTGCCGGTTTTTACAGTTAAAAGTTGAAACCTGTGTCACTGAAATCGTGCTCGAAAATCGAAAATCGTTCCATTTGTGGGCCATTTCGAAAGTTGAAAGTCGAAAATCGTTACATTTCCTGTTTGCAGTCGCGAAGCCTATGTTTTTCGTGGGCCATTTCCTCTGTTTGCATTCGCCATATTAAAAATAGAAGATTCGTGAAGATTTACCTTCACGAATATAAGTTATAACTTTAGGTTTTAACTTTAACTTTAACATTGGTGAATATATTTAACTTTTGGTTTTATTTTAGCTTTTTAATATATGTAAGTTACAGATTTTAGTTTATATAGTTTTTAGTTTAGGTTTTATTTTAACATTCTTATTATATATATACTTTATATATAATACTTTTTATATTTTTATTATATATAGATAGTTTTTATTATATTCGTATTATTTATTTTATATTATATATATATATATAGTTTTTATTATATTTGTATTTAGTAATATTTTTATTTTATATTTTTAAAAATATATAGTATTTTTTGTAGTCGAATTTAATCACAAATTTTATCGTTGATTTTTTAGTGACGAAAATTTCATCTTCGGCGAATTCGAACACGAATTCGAATGCGGTGACTTAGGTCCAAAGGTACTTTTATAGTCTAACTGGAAAAAGGACACTTAAATTATATTATTAGTTTGATGGAGAGAGGATAAAACAATATTATATTTTAGGAGTGGGCACCAACTTTGGAGAAGACCTTGGAAGTTATAAAGGTGGATTTGGGGTTTATTATTACGTTCATCTTGAAAATTTATTAATTACTTCATTGTTTGCAAGTAGCTTTTGCTTCTGCATCAGTAATAGAGGACAAAAACCCTCATTTACACATAGATTTGAGGATAGAAACCCTCATATCTAAGCTTGGCAATTCCATCCAGGGGTTGCAGTGATCATTCAAAGTACAAATATTCATCCAGTTCAGCTAGGGCATCATATTCAGGGCTGTTTTAGCATCTAGAACAACGAAGTACAGCCAAAGATTTCTTCAAACAAACATCTGAGGGCAGATTTTAGTCAAACCAGTTTGCATGCTCTTATCTTATGTTCATCTTTCCATCTGGATCAACGGTTGTGAAAAAATAATTGTATTCAGACATTCTGGTATTTTTATTGAAGCTGATTTAAAATAAATAAATAAATTCTATTTTGTTTGCAATTGGGGTTTGCTGTTTTTATAAAAAAATAGTTTATTGCTGCTGTCATAAAAGTTCAATTTTTATACTACTGCCCTAGGGTTTGATAAAATATCCAGATTTGTTAGAAATTATTTATCAGGGATATTACAATAACATACATATTGAAGGTAGCCAAGAGAGGCAATTAGGCAAGGCAAGGAAATCAAATACAGCTAACAAAAAACTTTGCTATCACTAACAAATAAAACTAAAATTACAAATGCCAAGAACTTTCCCACGTTTCATGGTTTTCAAAAAAATACAAAATAGAAATATTTTGAAAATCAGGATTTCATTTTCAAAATGATATTTGATCTATGACATACCACAAATGGACATATCAGCTTTCTGTCCTTGTCCTCATTTTCCATAACACACTAGATATAACATCATCAGTAGCTGAGACAACTCCCTTGTTTTATTTTACAATGCATTTAAAATTTTAGGTGTAATATTCTTAGGGACCCTAGAAGAATAGTTCCACGTGGAACACTACTTATATGCAAGTGATGTTTTTGAAATAAAATGAAGATTGTTGTGGAACATGATTCATCTACATTTTGAAATGTTAAGCACTACCTTTTATGTTATGTCTGTCCCACCAAATAAAACAAATTCACAAGAAGTAGTTTGGCTTTTCAGAAGAGAACCTGTTTTAGTCCTACTATTGTTAGAACTTTAAAAGTATAAAATTTGTCTGATTATTATGATACAGGAGATTGCCCAATTTTTTTATGATTCTTGAATCTTAATATGAAATATCTTTGCTCTTGCAGAGAGTTTAATGATTTGTATCTTGTTGTGTGATGATAGGTGAAATTTCATAATTCTAATTTCTTGCATATGTATTAAACAATACTAAAATGTTTTGATGTTTAAAACTTTGGACTGCCTGTTTGTCAGTTTGATCCTGTTTTTCGCAATGGAGCAGTAAACCGCTAAACTTCGTAGATCTATTGATTTCCCTCTTGAAACACGTCACTCAAATTCTTGCAAGAGGTATTCCAATACCAATTGGTTTCACCTCTTCATGATTGTATCATACAAGCGAGTTAACACCTTGCTCATCATCATTACTAGTTTATCTCTCTCATGTTATTTATCATGATGGGGGATCCACTTTATAGTGGACCGCTTTATTTTTGGCTAAGAGTAATTCCCTGGACAGACTTCCACCTCCGGTAAAAGAAGTTTAGATTGTTGCCTTGTATAGTATCTTTATTTTGTTTCTTTGGCAAACTTCTCTTTCCATTTGATTGCCTAATAATTGTTACTTGTTCTCCTATTATTATTTATGTCTCCTTGAAATGATTTTTCCGTCTTAGATTGATTTTATGACTAATGATGAGAGATTTTATTCAAAAGTTAAAACCAAACTTGTAATTTCATCAATATCCTCATAATTTGCAATTGTTGGATTATTTTTGTGTAACACCTTCTTGCATTAGTTAATATGTCCTAAATAAATTGATTGCAAAATATTTCAAAAGATTGCAGGTGCGAATCCTGTCTTTTTTTCACTATTTGTAATAAGATTCTGTTGCTACCTCCATTTGGCTCAATAAACTGCATCTTTTGCAATTGAGAAGTGATTCTTTAAATATTAAATAAAATTTATATTCAGTTACCTTAATACGGGCTCAATTAATGTCTAGTTTTGTAATTAGGCACTTTTCTTGGAAGAGAAAACTTGATGTTTGAACACAGTGGTTCTTAATCGAGTTGACTGCTTTGATACCAATCTGATGAATTTAGCTGAGATGGTAGCATATGATTGCTAGTCGTTAACAGTATTCATAAAGACTATGACAAAAAAACTGATAATCTTCTTTTGCTTCAATGAATCATGTGAAAGCCTAAAATTTAGCCTGTTGGATGCTCTCTATAAGTTTGTTCTTGCCAAGTTTGTATGCTCACCTATCTTGCAGATGGGTTTCTAACTTTATTCCAAAGGTTGCTTCCGCCTTTTGGGTTTGAAACATAAGTTTCATGGAAGCTTCTGATCAAATTTTGTGAAATGATTAAGATCTGGTTTAATTTTAGCTGCCCTCTATTAGCAGGATTCTTCATTTAAGTCTTCATAGCCGAATTCTGTGACAGGGAGCTCTTGGTGGTACTGTAGGCAATAGAACAAGAGGCAGATACATGGATTCTGTCTGACTGGATTCACAACACGTGGTGGTACTGTACGATGAGTTACAACATTCCAGGATGACTTGTATGATGTAGTGACGTGGCTGAGGGTCATGTGCCCCTGTATTGGACTGTATTGAAGCATCTATATATGCTGCTGTATTTGGCTTTGAAGTGTATATATAATGGCAGAATATAAAGACAATTATAATGAATAAAGGATAGATGGATTGTGTGGGAAATCTGGAGTCTCTTATGCGTGCGATGTTATATGTTATTTATGCATAGTCAAGTACCCACTTAATTCTTTTTGTGGAATTAGCAGTTAGAAGTTGTGGAAAGCTGCTATATTTTCTCATGTGCGTTAATTCAAACTAGGGTCAAATTTGTTAAGTTTAAGTATTTGGTTGCCATTGACTTATGCCAACACTCTCTGTAACCTATTTTGTGCTTACTTTTGGCATGTTCTCTGTCCCGATTCTTTTCTTAAATCTCCTCCTCTTCTTAAGCTTTGCAATCTTGTTTATGACATATGTTCTCTCTTGTTTTTTTGGTATTTTTAAAGACCTTGCATTTCTTCTTCTCTCTTATTTCTCGTTTGTTCATTTTTCCTTCTACCTCTTACATTTCTTCCTAACTTTCCCTGTAATTTTTGCTGTTATTCCTTGTTTGTTTTCTTTCTACCTCTTAATTTCTTCCTTACTTTTGCTTCAAATTTCTGCTGTCATGCACGCACACACATTTTGTTAGGAATATAATATGAAAATACTAATGGATTAAGATTTTACTTATTATGGCAGGCATGTGATTAATATGGCATGTAATGTTGTGATTAGTGGTTGAAACTGCCATGACCATGTGTGGTGCTGTTGATGTGAGGGAGGAATTGTGTTGCAGTGTATCTGCAATTATATGCTGCAGTATTTAAGAAGATATTATTTTCACTCCAATACTCATTGTGTGGAGAGTATGGTTTTCCTTATGAGCTGCCAAATTCAATCACATTTCCCAATGGCAACAGTAATATATCTCCAAAAATTTGAAGTTAGAAGGAAGTGAGTACATTTTCTCTGCTGCAAGGGTATACATTTTTTTCAGCTATATGTTCATTACTACAGTTCCATTGGTTTCAAAATTTTTAAATGTTGAATGCTTTCCTGAGTTCCCAGAATGAGGGTTTCAAACTGGACTGATTGAAATCAGAGCTTCATTTTCTTTGTCTACTGTTTTAACTTTCAATTGAGTTCACATTTTAACTTTCAATTGAGTTCACATTCTTTGATCAGACAAGGAATTTACAAAATAAAAACACCTAGTCCTATGTGACATCCTTAGAAGTTTAGCAAATATATTAAAGCCGAGATGTAAAATTCACGGGAGGGTTCCACTTTTTCTCCCTCTACAAATTCTGTATTGACAGTTTCTTGATTTGCTGAATGTAATCACTTCTATAATCACTTATTTATATTGTGTTTGGTCTAAGTGGTTACTTCTCCCTTTAGCATTGAGGGTGATAAAACTGCTTATGGTTTCCTGTTTGGACCAGCTATGTCTTCTTTGATGAGCCTCTAGCTAGAGGAGACAATAGAAAAATTTCTTATAGAAAAGGTTGTCTAGATGATGTTTGTGCAATTTGGAAAACTTCTACCTCTATGAGGCTGATGGTATCTCGATGAAACACTCATGGTTCAGAATCTGCTAAAGGCATCAAGCAAAGCAGGCCAAACTCTATTAATAAAAGAAGATATTAGCATATATCCATTTCATCTTCCTAGATAACTTGCGAGCACCATGGCTGGCTTCCTAGGTGTCTGGGTGGATGGTGGTGTACCAATATGCAGTCTTCATGTCATCAGCATATAATATTGTTATGAACAAGTTTTGAGTATTTTCATGTTAAGAGGTCACTTTTCATTAACACGTGACCTACGCGAACCTTAATGTTATGGCTAGTAGACAGGTAGTCAAACAACTATAATCATAAGCAGTGCTATAACAATGCAATATAAGAATGTTGCATGTGAGGAAGATTGTGGTGTGGTGTGCAAGGCTAGCCAAATGTGCAATCATTTGCTGCAGTAATAAATAAGATATCATTTTCATTTTCATTTGAATTCATTGATGCATGAGAATCATGAATTCCTAACATGTATAAGTAGAACACTTCTATTTACTGAAAATCTCAAAAGTACTGCGTTATACATTTTTTCTGTTTTTGCCTGCTGCTTGTGACTTAGCTGCCTTTTAATTGTGGACATTTCTACCACAGTTTTTCCTGCACCCAAATTCATGGGAGCATAATGTTTTCCTTAGTCTTGTTGTTTTCTAGTATCTCGCAGTAACAAATCCTCATTGGACATTATTAGTTTGGTTCATAATAATATCTTTAGCATTCATATGCTCCATCAACCATGTCCCTGCCCTTGTCTCATGTACACAGAACTCTACTAGTTTGTTCCTTTTCATAATTTAGTTTTTACTGTTGAACTGCCGCTTTTTGATTGATTAATCCTGTGGCATGCTATTGCATCCATGTTCGACATAATTATACCTTATTTTTACATTATAAATTAAATGATGCTCTTGTAGACACATACCTAAAGGCTCTCTATTGCCCTTGATTCCTTATGACCTTGGATTGTTCACATTCCATTAATCTTGGAGTTGAGAGTAATCTAGCTGATTTTTATGTTCTTTTCCCTTTTATCTGAAATACCAACGCATGTAGAATTTAAGGGGGAACAGATCTTATGAATTGAATTTCATACAATTTGTCAATTCCTAAAGCCCAACAGTGGTCAATCTCTGTAGCCTGGCAAAACTGAATACTAATACTCAGAAAAGGGTCATCAAAGTTTGTTAATGCAACATGTTCCTCGCGGTCATGTCTTAGTCTGTTAGCATGCATTTATTGGAAATTTTCCTTCGCATTTGCTCTTGATAAAAATACATCCTTCAGGCGTCAGCCAATCTCAGCAGTCATTTCTTGTCTTGATATTTGTATATATGTTTTTCAGAACTATTACAAAGTGGGGGTGATATGCGGCATAGTCAAATCAAAAGCATCAATTCTGGAGACAAAGTAAGCTTTTTGATTATTTCTTTGTGTTTCTACATCTTTCATTTATAAAAAGAAATAGAGTTACTGTACTTCTTAAATAGTTTAGTAAGCCATTGTACTTGGGCTCTCCACAAGAATTCAGGGTTGTTGAAATCTTGTAGCCTACAATAAGAAGTCCTGTAGAATGTGTTGAATGTTCTCAGTTGTTAAACTTACCGTGACTCTTAAAAACACCAGTTTAATTTACAAAATCGAGGTGTAAACAAAGCACTCAAGTGGCAGCTTTTGACAAGACTACACTATGGAGGCAAAGTAGATTATATCGTTTCTGCCATGGAATGTCTATTTCTGTTGCACATTTGGTTCCTCCAAAATCTATAGAGAAACATAAAGAATGAAAATTTTAAATGTCAGATGGGAGGACCCTATAGATTCTGTAGGTTGCATATTTTCCTGTAAATTTAATTTATCTAATAAATGCCTTGTTTTCCCTGCAAATTTGTTTCATTTAATAATTGCATTTTTTTCCTGCAAACTTGACTCATCTAACAAATGATTTTTTTCCTGCAAATTTGATTCATTTGATAATTTTTATAGTATATCAAGATAAGAATCTTAAATATGTTTGAACTTATTGTAATTAACCAAATGGTTGTGGGGTCAAATGGCAACTTGTTCAATTTGTCAGTCACATGTGGCAAGTACCATTCTGGTCTTTGCCCCCGATTCTGCCTTTCTACATGATACTTCAGTATGCAAACATGAATGTAATGTAAAAGTGCATTCAGGTTGGAGAAATGAATGTTCTAGAAAAACACTTTGGCCAACATTCATAGGAAAGGCCAGGGCTCTATAGGTGTTTCTAACTACAGTGCAATTAAGAGCGTAAACACCTTGAGATGAAAGCAGTGAAGAAACTTAGAAAATAGAGTCAAATCGGCTTCCAAAATTTTTCTAGTCAAAATTTGACGTGTGCTGTTTCCGGACAATCCTATAAGTGGGTGTTTGGTTGGATGGATATGAGGTTGGTCAGATATGCTAGATAATGTGCGTAATGCAGATTTCTGGTCGGCTGGTAGCAGCATAGGTTGGTTGGAAGCTGATTTTGGTGCTCCAAAGATTTAAACTTTAGTTATAAAGCCCATCTAGCTATAAAACTGTTAGGTTATTCTTAAAGGACTAGGTAGCTGGTATGGGTATGGGTATGGGTACGGGGATCCGGTACGCTGGTACGTCAATTTTTTTGGGGGCTTGGGTATGGCACTTGGGTACGTCTCAGTGCAATATATATATTATATATAATGTATAATATTAAAATATTTTAAAAATAACCAAATAAGCAAAATTCCAGCCTTACACATGCATAGAGTAAACAAATTATTAAATAAGTGAAATATCCACAAAACATAAGTGAAATAGCCATAAAACGTATTGATAATTCAATGCATTTTGTCATGATATTCATTGTTCGAACTTACAAGCAGTACATTGTTCAAATGTTACAATGTAAACACAAAAATGAAGATACATCAACATTCTAATAGTCTAATTATAATCATAATCAAATGGCTCTGCCTCTTCTCCAATGTCTTCAACGAGAGCATCACCACCATCACGTGGTTCATTAGAACCACAAGCATCAGGAGTAGAACCAGAACCATCAGCAGTGCCGCTCCCGCTAGCCCCACTATGCAGGTCACGCAAAGTACTCTCTAGGTCCGGGTCTAGCAATGAAAGTTGGGCAATGGAAGCATCCAAGTTTGGAGTCTCTGGGTCTATATCCCAACACTTTGTTGGCCCTTGCTTGTACTCATCCTTCTTATGTGATAGAAGGCGCAAGTTAGAATGCACGAAGACCAAATCCTCCGCCTTTTTGCTCCCAACTTGTTGCAGGTTAACCGAGTGGATAAATGAGTATGTACCCCAATTCCTCTCAGCTGAAGAAGAACTTGCAACCTATTGAGGTAAGCCACAAAGTCAATGCAAAATTAAAATTTTAAATTTATAAAAGTAAAAAAGAAAGAGTTAAGAAATTAAAAAAACTAAAATCGTACTTGTGATAAAACTTTTATTGCAAGTTGCATGAGGTAGGTGTATGCTTGTCCATGGAGGTACCACCACGAATAAACATCCATTTATTTGTCACGAAGAGCACTAATGGAGTGATCCTGGAGGATATGAAATTCACAAACTCTACTCTAACCAAGTCTTCTACTTCTGGATATGGAAAGAGTCTAGCAAAATGCTGCCTTATACCCCTCACTAACTTCAACATCCCTATATGGTGGGATCCTCCTGGGCAAAGAAAGGATTTCCACATTTGTAGTATTTTGGAGTCAAGGAAAAAGCAAGAAGATGCAATGGAGTGGTCATTTTGTTCCACCTTTCAATGAGATGCGATTGCACTTCCTTGAAGAAAGTCTCTATAGGATCTTGCTCTTTGGCATTTATGATGGTCTTAATTGACTCAATCATTGAGTCAATTCCATCATAAATCTCACCCATACATGGATGATCCATATCAACAAATCTCAAAGCATACTCATGATGGGCTCGATAAAACTGAGCAAGTACTCCACACAATCCCACCATGCATCATCAAGGATCAACAATTTCACATTTTTGGCCCTCTCACTATTTGCTTGCCTCCATACACTCCAAAGGTCGCTGATAACCATGCCACTCAATGTTGCTCGCACCTTCACAAGTCGTCTCAAGATGAGCATGTGTGAGGCAAATCGAGTCTCAACAACCTAATAAGAAATTAAAACAAATAAAATTAAGACAAGTAAATTTAAAACATTCAAAAATCAAAATTCTACAAATTACAAACTTATAAAATTAATTTAATGAATTTATAAAAATAAAATTTAAAAACTAATAATTATTTTAAAAAAGAATGTTACGGGTTACCTTTAATAGTTGTAATGTCGAGAATCTTGAAAGATGGCTTGAGACATGTGGTGGTTGCTGATGAACATTTGAATCTCACTTGCCTCCTCATAGACTTGTTTGATCCAAGCAATTTTTGTAACATTAATTTGAGGGAGAGAACGCGCAAGGTGTCTAGAATATGTGTCTGTACCTTGCCTCAACCAACAACCCTGCTGACTCTACAATTTTTGCATTGTCCGTTACAATTTCGACAACGGTTTTAGGCCCCACCGCCTCAATAGATTATATGCAGATGTCGACAATGAATTGGGCATCCTTCACCTGCCACACACAATCAATAGCCCTCAGAAACATTGCCCCTTTAGGACACATTGCAACCACATTGATCAATGGCCTATTTGTTGTATCTTTCCATCCGTCAAAAACGATGGACACCCCTGTTTTGAGCCATTGATTCTTGATGGGCAGCAATGCCTCTTCAACTTTTTTTTTTTCTTTCTTTTAACAATAAGGTGGTGTGCACCTTTTCATACCCTGGGCTAATGTACCCTCTAAAGGCTAATACATCTCACCATATCTTTGCCAAGTATGGTGATCTAACAACATTAAATGGGACACCACATGCATAAATAAAGCACCCAATACCTTGGTCGGCTATGTCCCTACTTTCATTCTGGAATGCCCTTTCCAATGGGCCTGCATCTTTTGTTCTTTTGTGAGAAAGGTGAATCCTCTTCCCCTCCGGTTACAACGGGTGTAGACAAAAATGGGTGATCGGGGCCACAACATCAACAAAAGGAGAAACAGGTGGCTTGCTATTTGATCTTCCTTTTTTTGCCATAGGATGCTTGGATTTTAGGGTAGTTGCTACATCCGCTTCCTCTTGCTCTTTGATGTATGCAAGGGTCTTTGCACGTGGCAACCCCTTTCCATCCAACCCTCCACATGTTCTAATTCCGTGGCCAATAGCCCCACACAAATGGGCTTTCACCCGATTGTAGGAGCTCTTAAATTGCATATTACATTGTGAGCAAATCCAAATAATGCCCCCTCCACTTGGTATTTGTTCTATCTGTGTGACATGCCTCCAAAGGGGGAAGTATGGATCAAATTTGTAAGGGAGACCTTTAATACCTTGACCCACAAAACTAGAACTCGCAGCCATTTTAACTACATAATGCATTTAATTTTTTTGAAAACAATTTAGTGTTGAGAGAATGTTTAAAATCAAATGTTGAAAAATGAAGCTTAAAACAATATTACAATAACATTTTTTTACAAAATATTAAATACAAACTAAAATACTTTAAAAAAACCACAAAATACTTACCTCAAATCACCAAACACCTTTGTTGCAAGCTCCTTGAACTCCTTGATGCTTATTGCAATTGAAATTATAGAAAATATGAAGGTGAGAGTCAAGTATGCAAATGTGAGGCAAGTATGCAAATGTGAGGTTAATGTGTTGTTATAGAGTTTGGGAGCACATTTTAGGGTTTAGGATACTTTTTTAATATTTTAAAAGTTGGTTTGACCTTTTTTAACTCAAAAAAATAGATAAAAAGAAATCGCTACTTTTGCGGCGAGTACACTGGGTACGGGGTACCCATGTAAGAGGTTAATGTGTTGTTATAGAGTTTGGGAGCACATTTTAGGGTTTAGGATACTTATTTAATATTTTAAAAGTCGGTTTGACCTTTTTTGACTCAAAAAAATAGATAAAAAGAAATCGCTACCGGTACACACGGGTACGGGGTACCCATGTAAGAGGTACTCCGCCATACCGCGCTACGTACGGTACCCACACCTCGCAAGGTACAAGTCACGTAGTTAAATAATTCAACTAATCATTGAACTATATGCTCTCTTTGGACCAAAGGTACATGAAGTGAGCCTCTTGAGCAATTCTTCCTCCAAACCCATTTGGCCCTTTTTAGATAAGATAATTGTATTAATGTGCAACGAATGACCACAAAAGTAGGTCAATGGGACTGTACAATACAATGCAAAAGGTGCTGAAGGGAGACCCGAAGAGGTCATCCAAACAATAAAAGGAGAAGAAGAAGAAAGAGAGGAAAGGAGGAGGAGAAGCAAGAGCCGTTGTGGCCGGGAGAGTGCAAATGGATGGAGTTGAAGAGGAGGACGAGAGAATCCCACCATTGACACTGTCACCTAGCATCCGAGGCCGACTGAAAGTAGCTAGCAATATGCCTGTGTCTTGTGATTCAAGCGTGGGAAGACTGGGATGCTGGTGTCCGAAAGAAGGGCGAGCAAAATGGGCCCTCTGCGTTCTCCTGGACGGACGCGACCTCTGAGAGGACCCCCAACCGAGTGCGATCATGAATACCTCTGGACTGGGAGGTAGCCCCCCGGGTCCTGACATATTTGGTCTGGGAATCTGGGCTGGTATCGAAGTGCCTCTTGATGCCCCTCATCGAGGGAAGCACTAGAAAGAAAGAAGTAATTTGTAGAGTAGCAGCTTTCTGGGAGGAGACTGAAGGGTCTCATTCCGGAGCCTGAGAGCCTCCTACAGGTAGAGAGCAAGACACCGTTGATCACGGTACTTGAAGAAATCTGCAAAAGTCGGATGCTCCCGAAATAAGCAGTGGAATCTCCCTCTGATCTTGTAGTAGATAAGACACCTGAAGATGAAGTGATCCTCCGTTTCAATCTCTTGGAGAGGACAAAGTTGGCAAATCCTCTCGAGTGACCTAGCAGATGATCTTCCACACGGAGCTTCTGTGAGAGCCCGGTTTGAACCGGCCTAGGGAAATGCGGTGTGCCCGAGTCTATAACTAGACCGAGATATATACTATGCAAAGAGGAATTGCTTCTAGGTTTATGTAAGAACCTTATAGAGATCATTGGAATCTTGTAAAAATGATTCTTAGATATATTAAAGGAACAATCAATTATGGGTTGCATTATACTAAGAATGAAAATGCTAACTTATATGGATTTTGTGATTCTGATCATGTTGGTGATGTATTGGATAGAAAATCTATTTCTGGTTATATATTTAAATTTGGTGCAGGTGTCATTACTTGGTGCAAAAAAAACAACCAACTATTTCTATCTCTTCAATAAAAGTTGAGTATAGAAGTGCAATAGAAGCTACAAAAGAGGCTTTATGGCTAAAGAGGTTGTTCGATAAGATAAAGATGAAGGATTCAGCAGTGTTCCTTTGTTCTACAATAACCAAAACACCATAGCTCTTGCACATAATCTAATACAACATCAGAGGACGAAGCACATTGAGATACATATACACTTCATCCATGAGAAGGTGCTAAGTGGTGAGATAGATCTCAAGTTCGTGCCGACTGAAGAGTAGGTTGTTGACATCTTCACAAAGCCCCTGAGTGTTATGTGTTTTGTTATTTTCGTGAAAACTTGGATTGTCGGAGTTGCCATTGAGGGGGAGTGTGTATGACAATGTCACCTCCTAATGGAACTTGGTTTTTGTAAAAAGACCTTCGGGCATTTGTAAAAGACCTTCGGGCAAGTGTAAAAAAAGACCTTCGGGCAAGTGTAAAAAGACCTTCGGGCATGTATACCTCCTCGACTTCTTTTTTAGAAAGAAGTGTAGAAAGATCTTAAAGGTGGTCTTCAGTAAACTCTTTAGTACTATTGAGTTTACTGGTAAACATTCAGTACAAACATATTGTTAAGGAGGTCCTTGGTTAAAAAAGCTCCTATATGTTTGGGTTCAATAACCTTTTATGAGAACCTGTGAGAACATGTAAAACTTACAAATCATACTTAGCCATTGATCATGAGATGATCTTTGGGATTCCAAATTCTTTTGTGCCAAAAGGTAACTTGAGTATGATGAAGGTGTTATAATTCTTTCAATCGATATTTTATTCTCAAAAACCTTTATGGTTTAAGGATTGTAAATCTGTAGTGTACCACGTGCAAGTAATTTATTGGCATATGTTATGTTATCCCACTTAACATTAAGGGGAGTGTTGGAACATAATGATTAAGTGGTCGACCAACCCTTAATGTATATGGGTCCATCACTAATATAGATTAATATTTAATAATATGAAATATTTATATTTCTATTATTAAATATGCTAACGTACGTATATCTTTGTTAGTTAAATATTTAATATCATGAAATGATTATATTTCTAATATTAAATATTATAAACCTAGGTATATGTGTCAACCGATAAGGTTGAAAAGGTGGGTCGGGAGACATACCCAATCACCTAATATAAAAAGGACTTTAGGTCCTCATTTGATATGTTTGAATGAAATATCAAAGGTGAATATTATTTTACCCTTGTGATTAGGGTTGAAAGGAGGAGGTGAAAGTTACTGGATATAAATTTGGTTCTTAGAAAGTAAAAGGTTATTTCACAGTAGTTTTTACCCTATTTGGGGTTTTCCACTATAAACATTGTGTCACTGTGTTCTTACTTTTGGTATGTATTACTTAATTAATATGTTATGTAATTTTATTTATTACATTGCATAATGTTTAACATTTAATGTTTTATGGTTTATGTTAATATTTAAATGCATTGGTTGATTAAATTCGTAATAATTAGAATCCTATAAAGTCTAATAGAAGAAACTTGATCTCGTGACTTACTTAGCTTACTCGAATTGGAGAAACTTGTTCTCGTGACTTACTTAACTTACTCGAATTGGGGAAACTTATTCTTGCAACCCCACCTTTTATGTGAAACATCACTTTATAGATAGGAATCGCATCTCAAAAACCTACCGAACATCTCACTTAGTAGTGGGATGGATAGACTTCAACCACACACTTAGTACTTAGTAGTGAGCCTCAATGGAGCGCTCAACAATGACCTGGAGCTTGTCAAGGGCATAAATGACCTATTGTCAATTGAATGCCTTAAGGCAGAAACCAATCCATCTCTATGAATATGAGTAACTCAATCAGTCGATTGGCCCTCTCCCACCAAAGGACTCAACCAACTCCGTCAGACTATATATAGTAGAGTAGATCAGCATAGCAGAAGAAAATAAGCTGAAAACTGTAGTTGAGACGTTTGTTACGAGATCTGGACATCGGAATTAATCAAATAATTCCTGAAGGAGGATCTGTAGAAGATCTTAAAAATTTACCAAAAGCTTGGTTCAATCTAATTCCTTATCGTGAAGTGGGCTTAATGACAGCGATGTATTTGAATAAAGAATATGGAATGCCTTACATATCCACAGCCCCCATGGGGGCTGTGGATATGGCTGAGTGGATCCGCCAAATTCAAAAAAATGTGAATACCTTAACTCTTAGTTCATCGATTAAAAGAGTTGATTATGAACATTATATCGACGGACAAACTCATTTGGAGTTTGGGACATACGCTTGTAATCATATGTCATCCAGCTTGTGTAATGCCCCAGCAACATTCAAAGAACATTTGTTTGTTCTTTGAAATGCGAAGAACTGATTTTGTATGCCAAGTTACTAGATTGTGTATTTTGCAAGATAGGCTTAGAAACAGGCCTAAAAAAATTAAAATGATAAATTAAATTCAACCTCCAAAAGGGGTGGAACATGTAGGAACATGCACAGACTAATTATAATTCAGAAAAGAAATAGAATATTCTGTAAATGCAGCTGCATGTTATTAACCACCATGTACAAATATATAGTACATCAATGAAAAACCTATAACGACTGGGATGTCTAACCAATATGATTAGCCTCCTAAATCAAGTAATATAGTACCTAGTAATTAATGCAAACCTAAGCACAAAATATAACAAAGGTCACACATGATGTTATAAACCGTCAATTGGGAGGATAAATGCTAACAATCTCCCCTTAATCAGGGTCCATCCTCTCGTCCTCCACCATGAACTCGCTAACTGATTCTCGTGAGTGATGATCCTGGAAAACTTCCTGAAACCTGTCAAAACCGGTTGTCTTGTGGTTTGAAGCACATGAGAGATCTGATCTCCTCATGCCAAACACTTGTACAACATGACATCATGTGTCTATTGCCCTGTGATGCAGTCTGACACTACCTGACTGCTCCTACTGCCAACCTATGCAGCCTGACACTACCTAGCACAAAAACTATCACTGCTCTGTGACAGGAATAATTGTGCCAACCCCAAAAACCTATATCTCTTGATCCTGATGATACCTGAGTGTCACTCCAACTCACCAGCATCCTGTGAACCTGTTCTTGTCGTCTGGAACATGTATGCAATGTTCTAACCACATTGGCCACTGTCTACAACGTCCTATCAACCACTGCACAATACACTCAATATGACTGATCCTAACATGTGAAGGATCGTCAGTCATGAATCCTACAATCTTTAATTGATCTAAATTTCCTACAAAAAACGTGTGAAGACCAAGAAATCTCAAAAAGCTTGTGGCCAGAAAACCTGCAGATCTCAAAGTTAACCACATCCCTTACCCCTTCTCAGATAAGAGATGTGAAGTTCATGTCACAGCATCTGTCATCTGGGTACACCCAGATTGTCTTCAGATAGTGAAGATTGTCACCAGAGTACAATCCATACAAATTGTTCAATCTTCTTTATCCCCCAAAGATAAAACAGGGTTTCTCTAACAACTCAAGACACACAAAACATTTGGGCACCTGTCATGCCTTGCTCCAAATTAACAACCAATCCAACTGATCAAAATCACCTAACAAATATGATAGCATCATAGCACTCATGAATGAACTCATCAATGATTCCTCTCCAAATCTTGAATCTCTAAAGGCGATCTCCATGGACAAAACCATCTGAAACAATGGCTAGAAACTCTCCTCCTATGACATCAGTTAAATGTAAGGTTTGTCTTCTCACAATGAAGACACGTACGGAGATCAAAACATAGAATATTAGTTATGTCCACTCCGATCACAATGCTGACATCTATCCTCAAAAACAGTTTCATCAACCTGAGAAACTCTATTTGCAATACCCTGAATGTACCCACCACTAACAAACTCTAGAGGTTTTGAATAATCTGGAACATGAAAAGTGAAATCATTCTCATCCAATACCACTCCTATTTCTGTTAAAAAACAACTCTTTACATGGTCTATGATAAACTGGTTCTAAGACATGTTTATGACTATCATAGTCCTTGCACGAAGGATTTCCTTAGAGTATGATTTTGTCCTCTAAGTAGATTAGTCAAACATTTTAACACCTAAGATAATGTATGAAGACTATATTCACTCATGCTTGAGTTTTATCAAGTTATCTTTACAAAAGTTGGACCGATGCTTATGATGTATACCATAGTTGCCTAAGTCTTGGGGATGAGGGGACAGGGGGCAGAGAGATGGGGTTTCTAGGATGGAGAAAAATATTCCAAATTTTCGGGACAGTTGGGGGAGCTATTGAAATAATATAAAAAATAATAATATTTAAATTTTTAACTTTATTTGATGACATTTAGCGATTTAAACTATATTTGATGTGTTTTAGATTCACCAAAATCTAGGGGATGCATCCCCGTGTAACACTGATGTATACATGGTAAAACCAAATCTTGAAAGAAACAAAATGTTTAGCAAGGAGTCTGTGGTTGCTGATGCAGTATCGAACAAACAAAACACCAAAAAGGTACATAATGGAGCTTTGCCTTTGCCTCCTAGAAAATCCTAAATAATGCAACGAAAGTACTATGTGCTTTTTCCTCAAGCTCACAATCAATATTCGTGTTTGATACAAATTGGAATACTCCTCAGCAATACTTACAAAATGTCTAACAAAATAATCTAAGGTTTCAACAAAAAAAAGCCCTATTTTGGATCAAAAGGAATACAAATCAACTAACTGCATCCTTATTTCAGCCATTAACAACTCCACTTGTCCGTGCAATCATAAAATCCCAAATTATTGACTTTCGTTTGACTCAACAATAAATCTTTTTGGCAAAATTTAGACCTTTTAGCCCCTAGAACACTAATTAACTTTACAATGGATGAATTGTATCCCTTTATTTTGAAAAATTTCAGATAAATCTTACCAAAATCCAATGGTTTTTATCCATCAATCGGATGAATAAAACATAAGCTTTCTTTTTTATCTATATCTCCTTAATATCTTGTATCCAAAGTTGGGGTAAAAAAATTATTTCAAAAGCTCAAGTATATTTATATTTACATCCAAAGTTTGAGTGAAATATCCCTTGTGGGATATTTCTTAAAAATGCACAAAATATAGAAAAATTGCAGCAAAGTAAAATACTGATTTTTACTGAAAATGTCCAGCTAGGACAGCGAATGGTATTAAATTGATATCACACAAAATATTTGCCCACAGTGCATGAAATTTTGAGGGACGCTTGCAACAGTAATAATAAACACTATGAAAACATTTTTTGGAATAATATATTGCTGCCAGAAAAAGTACAGAAAGCCCTAGGCGGCTGGAAAACTTCAGAGGTTCGTGACCCTCTAAATACAAGAGCAAAAATAAGGGTCTTTGGAAATAACATTAATAGATACAGGCAATAACGTTTCCACCTTCAGATCTGAAACGACCGACTGGAAAAACCCCCAAATAGAGGTTGCAGGTCGCCACGCTTGGGAAGGGGTTGGAAAATGATGGACGCGCCTCAGCGTGCTGCCATGCCCAGCCCAAAAGGCTACCGTGAATCTGATTTGGGCCCCTCTGCTTGTCTTCCCCAAACGCCCCAAAACCCACAAAATCCTTCAATGAGATGCCTCCAACGAACTGCCACGCTCTGCCCAAATGGGCTGTGGATCTGATCTGCTGTCGGGATTGGATCTGGAGCCCACTGATTATCCTCTCCCAATGCCGCCAAATATCTGGCAAAATCCTTTCTCTGCGACCTCTGATATTGTCTCTGCCACACAACCCTGAAAACGGATCCAGAATGACAGACTAGGGTAGATCTCTCACTACCGAAGAATGCCCTAGCTAGCTAGGGACGGGTCTCTCACCACCGAAGCTAGGGTCCCTGTGGGATTTGACTCCACAAGCTATAGATGCGCGACAGCAGCAACTGCACGTGAAGGGGTCAATAAAATGTATGTCCAAAAAGTGTCGTCTCTTTCTCCCCCGGCTCCTTATATACTTTCCAAGGCAAAAGAGCCCCAATAGACCAAGTCGCGTTTCATTCCACGGAGGGGTCAATAAATTAAAAGTAACTAAAGTTACTTTTTCCCGTTTAAGTCACCAAGGTCCAAAGTGACCCCCAAACGCCAAACACGACTATTAATACCATGCGGCCCCTTCTCAGTAGCCCCCAACGTCCGCAGCCCCTTGGGTATGACTGGGTAATGACCCTTAGCCTTAGGTGTAGAAAAGGGGATACATTCGACTTGCAAGACCATGGCACATTTGCAAAGATATGTGCGTTGGCCCAATATGCAAGAAGTAACTATATTCACTAGAGGATAAGAATTGTGTTGTACAAGCAAGCCTAATGTTAGGAAAGAAGGGTTTTGCATGCCTTTACCCATATGCCTACTAGACCATGGGAAAGTATCTTTGTGTATTTTGTGGGAGGCCTGGCTAACGTCTAAGATAGTTATAGCTATCTACATGTTGTAGATAGCTTTAACAAATTGTGTGTTTTAATTCCATGTAAGAAGACAATAAAAGGGCATGAAGCAGCTGAATTGTTCTTCACTAACGTTTGGGTGCAGCTTGGGTTACCTAAAAACATTTTATCAACAAAAATCCCATTTCATGGGCAAGTTTCAGCCCACTCTTGAGCAAGATAGATAGCAAACCGCAAGAAGTGTGTCGTTTTATCCCGAATTTGCAACCAAGTGTCTGTTATATATGATAAGGGGCTATAACAGCAAGTGTCTATGGACTTGGGATGAGTCTTTGGCATATATCTAGCACTCATACAATAGGGCAAAGTACATACATCCACTAACATGTTGCCTTTTGAAATATGTTTGGGTTATTTTCCTACTAATCCACTTGGCGTTGTAACAAGATGGCAAATAGAACAAGAAGAACTAGATTCGAAGTGACGAGAGCAACAAGATTCGTTGAGAGGGTTAGGAAAATCCATCTCAAAGTGAAGCAACAATTAAAGAATCTCAAGCCAAGTACAAAGCTTGAAATGGTCAACACCGAAAGGAGCATGTGCTCAAGGTAGGAGATAAGTGATGGTTTATCTAAGTAAAGAGAGGCTTCAAGGACAAGATAGGAATCCCAAACCTCTAAGGTATAGGCCATTCCACCCCATTCATGCGGATGCACTCAATAGTAAATTGTGAGAGCTTGCACCTATACGAGCAATCCATGTTGGATGAACAAGAGGAAGGGAAATTGACACCCTCTACACAAGACTTTGTTTTTGATGAACAAGGAGAGTTGGAGCGGGATGTAGTGTTGTAGTGGAAAGGTAGAGAAACCAGAGGAGTACCTCAGAGTCTTGGATGATCAGCACCAAAGGAAGACACCAAAAAAAAAAAGCTAGATGGCACCTCAAGGAGAAAGTGGGAGGATTTTTCCCACATTTCCTCAACTACTAATCTTTTGTGGGACCAAAAGGATACGGCAAATTTTTAAAAATCTTGGGTACGGTACGCTTTTGGGTACGTTTTATATATATATATATATATTTTTATATATACATGTATATAAATATATAAATATGCATATAAATTATAAATTTAAAGAAGCATTTGCATACTTATTGAAATTTAATTCTCATACATTGCATGCAGCATACTTATTGAAATTTTAATTTAATACTCGTGAGTCATAGAGTTATACAACTTAAAATCATTCATAGAACATGAAAACAAAATTGAAATTTCCAATACTTTGAGAATTGAGACTTGAGTTTGTATTGATAATTGATTCAGAATGACATAATGTTCAAAGAATCAAAACATGATAGTACATTCAAGTTCTCAACTTCTAGAGCATATCATCTAGATGATCGTCAAAATCATCTTCATGGATGCCACTTGCAGCTCCACTCCCACTAGCTCCACTTTCGAACACTTGTGAAGGGCTCCCTGGAAGTTCCTCATCAATGCCAAGAAGTGAAACATTGGCTAAACAAGCAGCTGAAGCTTCAAAGTCCGTGTTTTCAGGTTGGAGGTCCCAAAGCTTGTTAGGACCACTAGTATACTCTTGCGTCTTGTGGGTTAAGAGGCGCAAGTTGGAATGAACGTATACTAGATCTTCAGCCTTCTTCGATGCCAACATGCTGCGTTTGGCTGAGTGGATGAAGCCATAAGTACTCCAGTTGCGCTCTGCAGAAGAATTACTAGCCACCTGTCACAAAAAGCAAAGTATTAATATTATAAATTATTAATTAAAAAAAGAATGATATCATTTTGAATTTTAATTCGTAATTGGTAATTAAAATATCAAATAACAAGTTACAAACTTTATACCTGTGAGAGCAATTTGATTGCAACTGGTCGTAAGAACTTGGCATCATGGCCATGACAAGTCCACCACGTGATTGGATCCGTGGTGGGTTTGTCACAAATAGCCTCTACCTCTCCCATGCTACCTTGTCCATTTACAAACATTGACATCTCCTGGCGGACTGCAAGTGATGTAGTTGGATCTGGAAACAACCTCCTGAATGCTGCCCTCGTCCCATTTGCAACCTCGTGGTCATCATATGGTCGTTGTCTACCAGCTCTCCCAACTATTTCACTGCTGTAATATTTGGGATTTAAAGCATAAGCAAGGAGATGCAATGGGGTGGTCATTTTGTTCCACCTTTTCACGATCACATTTTTAACTTCATTATAAAAATTTTCCTCAGGGTCCTGCTCTTTGGCCTGTATGACATCATGGATTTTTTCAAGCATGGAGTCAATGCCATCATATATATCTCCAATGCAAGCATTATCTTTGTCAACAAATCGTATCATACTCAAAATAGGCTCTGTGAAACTCAACAAATATTCAACTCTTCCCCACCAATGCTCATCAAGGATCCATGATTTTATTTTTTGAGCTCTTTCTGTGTTTGATTGCCTCCAGACGGTCCAAACATTATCAATCACCATTATGCCCAAAGCACGTCTCACCTTCACAAGTCGTCTCAAGACGAGTGTGTGAGAGGCAAACCTAGTCTCTGCAACCTATTAAAAAAGAATGGAAACAATTCAATAACAACACAATTTGAAATTGATTTAAAAATTTAAAATCAAATATTAAATTTAAAATGAATTGTTCATTTACCTTCAACAGCTCCAACTTTGAAAATCTTCTGAATATGGCTTGAGACATGTGATGGTTGGTGACAAACATCTGAATCTCGTTTGCCTCCATGTATATTTGTTCAATCCATGCAATTTTTCCAATCTTTTGCATCATTAGATTCATGGAGTGTATGCGCATATGGTGTCCAAAATATGTGCTCATACCTACCCTCAACTATCAATCCCATTTGCCTTACGATTTTGGCGTTGTCGTGATGACTTGGACAACCCTCTGCGGACCCACTGACTCAATAGCCTCAATAAGAATATTTGCAATGAATTGGGCATCTTTTACTTCCCCCTCACAATCAACAGCCTTCAGAAACATTGGCCCTTTAGGGCATACTGCAATAATGTTGATGAGAGGTCTATTTCTGGCGTCTTTCCATCCATCTGATATAATAGAGACTCCTGAAGTAGTCCAAGAATCTCTAATTGGCTGTAGAGATGTCTGAATGTGTTGCACTTCTTTTGTCAAAAGAGAAGTGCGAACCTTATTATAGGTGGGGCTTGTATACCCCTGTGGTGCCTCATTAATGCCTTTCACCATCTGCTGCCAATAAGGTGATCTCAAGATATTGAATGGCAGTCCACATGCAAATATACACCGAGACACCAATTCATCTGCAATATCCCTCTTCTCGTTGTTAAATGCTTTTTCTAATGGGCCTTTTGTTCTCTTGTTTGATGGCCCTGAGGTATCTGCATCAAAAGGGTCATCAACTGGAATAGTTTCAGCACGAGTCTCAATGAAAGGATGAAATGATGGTGTTGATGTTGGTGGTTTTCCCATGGACCTCTGCTGTAAAGAAACAGTTCTAGAGCGAGCTCTTGCTGCTTCAATGTTTGCATCCTCTTGCTCTTTTAGGTACGTGGCTATGGTTTTCTTTTCCACCTTCTTACATGGTCTAATACCCGTCCCCGATACCCCAGTCAAATGAGCTCTCAAACGGGTATATGAGGATTTAAATGAGGCGGCACAATGGGGACACGTCCAAACACGGACACCACCACCGGCAACAAACTCTGTCACTTCCACATGTCTCCATAAAGGATAATTCGGATCCATTTTCACTGCAATACCACCCGAAACATTTTCCCCCTCTTGCCCCACTGAAGCTGAACTGGATGCCATGATTGTAGGATTAATTCAATAACCTACAATAAGAGATATTTTTAAAACATTGCTAAATAATAAATATTAAAATAATTTGTTGACCCATACACGTCATTCTCTGATTCTGATCACCAAGTTCGCCACAAATGGTGCGAGGTGAGAGCATACACAGAGGGTAGACGTTTAAATTTTTAACAAATTCAATTTTAAACTTTAAAATTTCAAAAAAACGAACACATAACTAACTAAAAAAATTAAACAGTTAGTCCTACACGTCAATCTCTGATTCTGATCACCAAGTTCGCCATAAATGGTGCGAGGTGAGAGCATACACAGAGGGTAGACGTTTAAATTTGTAACAAATTCAATTTTAAACTTTAAAATTTCAAAAAACGAACACAACTAAAAAAATTAAACAGTTAGTCCTACACGTCAATCTCTGATTCTGATCACCAAGTTCGCCATAAATGGTGCGAGGTGAGAGCATACACAGAGGGTAGACGTTTAATTAAATAAAACTTCACTATTAAAACTTAAAATACGGAAAAATTAATAATATATTATATTTTAATAACCGTAAAATAAATAAATTATTAAATATTAAAAATAAATTTAGATCATGATCAATAATCATGAATGATGTGTTTGAAACACATCATTCATGATATTGATCATATTCATATACAAAACATTGCTCAAAAAAAAAAAAAAAAATGCCTGAATGCATGTAAAATACCTGGAAAAATCCTCCTTGATGTTTGTAGACTTGCTTCTCCTTCTCTCTTCCTCCTTCAAGTTCAATCACTCTCTCCTCCAAGCTCTTTTCTCTCCTCCAAGCTCTTCCTTACTCCTTCAACCTCTCTTTCTCTCTCTCCTTCAAGCTCAAGCAAAATATCAAATATAATGAAATATTGAGTGTGAGAATAAAGTAGAGGGATTGGGTGTTTATATAAGTGTTTGGGGGGGTCGGTTAGGGTTAGGTTAGATTTAGAAAGTCTTAAAATTAAAAAAAAATGCTTTTTTTTTGAGTTTTTATGAAAATCGCTTTAAAAACGCGTGAAAAAAACGGGTACGCTCGGAACGCACTGCGAGGGGATAGGTACGGTCCGGGTACAAAACCGTGCACTGGACGTGCAGATTTCTATCCTCTGCGGTACATTTCCGAGCGCACCCGCAGAGCCTGCATACCCGTGCATTCAGCACTGCACATTTCAGTGCTGGTACGGGGTGCCCTAGGGCGTTTCCAGATAGTCTAGGTAATCATAGGTTCCCTTAAGGGGCGATTGCATGATCGCTAGCTCCTGCAGTGGTGGTTGCCTAACTGTTGGTTCCCGTACAGATGGTTGCACACACAATGGTTCCCGCAGGAACAAAAATATAACCATTGGGGCGTTTTCATAACCATTGATGGTCAAGTAGTGATTTTGCCCAACACTAAGTGGCAGTTTTGCAGGAGGAAGTTGTGCAAGTAGAGTAACACCAAAGTGTCAATGTCTCGTTAGTTCTAAGTTGTTTGGGAGTACTTAAATGTGAAAGGACACTCCTAGAGTATGATAAATAGGAGGCATGAATCCAATTGCAAGCATTTGGGTAAAATTAGTGTTCAAGTTGGTTGTAGGGGGGAAGAAAGGTGCAGAGAGTGAGCTGAGTGAGAAAACAACATTGTTTGTGGTAATTGCTCTATTGTACCCTTTGTAAATTGTCTTTGGCCAAAATAGGATCAAATAAGTCGAGTTGGTTTTCCCCACACTAGGGTTTCCAAGGTAAAAGATTTTGTGTCAATTATTAATCTTGCTTTTTTGTCTGTTGTTCATGGTAATTTATATTCATGATTCATTGCTACAAGTTTTGTTTTCCAACAACACACTAAACTAATTCAAGCACTTGAAGCATTCAAATTGTCAATTTGGAGTATAATTCAAGTTGTACGACAGTTTGTGATTCTGTGAATTCCAATAAAGCATTTGTACTTAAAAAACAAGAACCTTCAAAACCAAACCTTTTTCGCCTCTTTGGAGATGTGACGATGTTAAAGTAGCTTCTAGGTGGGGGCTTATATTTAGAGATGCAGTCAGTGCAATGTCAAATATAATAGTTCATTCAGTCAGGTGAAATCCCATCTTTCTATGATTCCTAGCATTGGAATCAAAGCCTTGGGAAGGATAAAGAAGTGTTGCTATAAGAACAATTTTTTGCATATATAAAAAAGCAAGAGGACACAGAAAATGTAATTGAAAGAGCTCAATCAATTTCTCATCCTTTGTTGTAATTCCTAGTGTTTGTAGTAATTGTTCTATTGTACCCTTAAGTAAATTGTCTTTGGCCAAAATAAGATCAAAAAGTTGAGTTAGTTTCCCCACACCAGGGTTTGGATAAATATTGTAATACTCTTTCTTGAGAAATTTAGCTTTTGGGCTTTTCTAATTTTTAGCTGTTAGATTTTCCAGATGCTGGTCATTTTCCCGTTGTGAATATAGTACGGCCTTGGCATTTTATTTTCTGCAAGCTCAAGATAATGTTGCCAATGGATACATCTTCAAAATCTCTTCAAGATGATGTTGATTTAGCCCATTCAATCTCTACAAGCTTATGCATTCCAAAAAAACTTGCTGGTGAAAGCCTGCTCCTTGGCAGAAAGAACAGACTGAGATACAAACAAACTGCTCACATTTACAAGCAGTTCATCCAGCACACTTGGATCAGCCCTCTGGATGGTCTTCGCCCTAAGATGGCTTTCTATGCTGCACATTTTCTTGAGATCACAGATGTGCTTATCAGCCGACCCGCGTGTATCTCCCGACACTAGTTACAGATTCTTGACAGCAATGGTTTAATGCTGTCAATCATGTGTTGCTTTTACAGTTCTACTTGTTCCAACTATCTGAGATGGCATCATAATGCTGTGACACAATTTCTATCTTTATATTTACAAAGGCGACACTTAACTTTTTCACTGCAGTTGTAACTTTCTGATCAAGATGGCAATCAGACTGATCCTTACCGGATTTTCAATTTTTAATTAGAAATCAATTGAGATCAGATCTAGTTTCTCTAGCCTTTTCCATACTTTCTCTTGTAAGACTATATCTCCTATTTCAATGGCGACTTTTGGGATTTCACCTTTTCCTAGAATTAGGACATCCTTTTTCTTTTGCTTGGGCAACTTGTGCCCGTGCTTTCGCTTATGTTGAGGCTTGAGCTTCTCCCAACAGCAGTAAGTAGTCCATTAGCTGTTTGACAAGAGAAACTCAAGTTGGGGAAGAAGCAGAAAGGCATGGACACACTAAATAGACATTGAGACGAGGCTCACAAAGTGGGTCTGAGAGGGGGTATAGAGTACACTCATCAAATTGTTAATGTGAATTTCTTTTATTTCATCTTTTTATTTAGCATTATCCCACTATGGGGAAATAGTCACATAACAATGTGGTAATATTAGGATAGTTGACCATAATTTTTCGTCGACGGTTTTATGGTTTTATGAATGAAGATAAAATGTGGTATTTTCCTCAGAGCAATATTTATTTTCTAGTTCTCCCTGAGGATGAGTGCATATATTTTACCTGAAATGTCGAAAAATATTATCAAATGAGGTTTCGATATCCAACATGATGCTTCAAGAAATCTGCAACAGTAAATGTTATCATTCATAACTTTCCATGACAACTTTTCAGGCAAGTCTTCAAAACTAATAAGTATAACCTATAGCTTCATATAAAAATATTAAAAATCTTCTTTATCTTATACTATTCAACATGCACAATGTACAAAGGTTGACTTATTTGCATACAAGGATGTTGCAAATGTATTATAAACATTTGTAAACCCATTTTTGTATATTTCTAAATTCTGAAATCTGTCATCAGCTTAGAGAATAGTTAACTTTGTTAAGTATCATGATGGTTTGCAGTTAGCAGGCAGTTGTAGTTGATCATGTCCCAGATATATGTAGAACTTTGAGAAGGGTAGGCACCATTTTAATTGGTACTCTATGATTTGATACAATTAAAAGTGCATTTGCCAAATCATAGAGTACCAAAATTTGTGTATCTTTTCTAAAATTGATAATTGCCACTTTGCTAGAATTTTCTGAATTAAAAGTTGAAGGATTTCTTATTTTGAAAGATATTATTAAGAATATTTTCAAGGTATTCAGATTGTTCTTCAGGCTTGTCTAAATATGGTTCTCACACCATTTGAATTGTCTATGCATTTAAAAAGTTGCTGTACTGTATACTGATTGATTATTTCTAGAATATACAGAAAATGATGGAGTATTATCTATATTGGAAATCCTTATTTTGACATTTAAAAGCTGAGAATATTATCTTTTCTCCAGAATACTTTGTATTGATTACATGTTTGAAGATTCTTGGAGAACACTAATCATCAAGTACTCTTGAATGCAGAAATCAAAAGGAAAGGGGAATGTAAAGAAGAATCCAGCCACTGTACCTGATTCAAAAGACAAACTTGCTGATAAAATTACAAAAATACATGAAGAGCTTGAAAGTCGAAAGAGTGCGGTGCAGCAATCAGAAGTTCAAAGTGAACCATCAAAGAGAAAAAGGAAGCGAGGAGACGAGCTTCGTCTTCTTTGGAGAGTCAACAATTGGCTACTCCTGGGAAAAGAAAGCGTGATCGTAAGAAAAAGTGAGTCTTGAATGCTTTCAAAACTCTAATGTGTTTCTCAAATGTCTATTCTTTTATACGTTTCTGGTTGTTCTGGTTAAAGCAAGGGTGCCTAGAAATTGGGGAAAAGTGTGTTATTTTAACATGGTTTGTTCTTGCGACTTTCCCAAACAATTATTTTAGACAACGCTGGAGAAAATCAGATGACTCTTACTCTGCATTGACTTGGTGTGGCTGAAAACTAAGAGTTCGATTCATTCTTGGCAAAAACTTGAAAAACTTGGCAGCCGGAAAATAGAGAAAATAGTTTGAGTTTCAAAAGAAAAAGAATGGTTTTATTCCATGCCAAATATAGACGCGTCCAAATAAACATATTACAATTTATATACCGCTTTAAAGGAAGTTGATGGTAATTTGGGACATCCATGATTTATCTTTTCCCTCTCAAATTTTGATTTCTAATACTTTTTATTACATAATTTGTGTGAATTACAAAAGAGCTAAATACGTTCTAAATGAGCATTTAGTACACTATATATAAAACTTGATACACAAAGACACTTACAGGACACAATATGTATGATGTATTTAACATGCAGATGATATATGGTCAAAATAGACATCATTCAATTGCGAAATTTCATAAGTATGGTCTCCACATTATCATATGAGTCTAGAATTTGCACTCTAGAGTACCAACTACGATGCACACAAAAATGTACAAAGGCATGTTTTTAAAACCCCATGCTATCGCTAGTGTCTAGTGATAATCATTGATTTAGATGGGATGAGGAAATGGAAGGCCCTACCCCTGGGGTCTTATGCCTACACTACTCTCTTAGCTAATTGTATGCACCCAAAAATTACATGGTGCAACATTGAAATGCGACATGTCTCCAAAGTGATGACAAAGCTCCTTCCAAAACAAGAATGAGATCCAGATCCCTCCCTCTCTCCTTTACATCCCTCTCTTGACTCAACTCAGCCCTTTGTTTTGTTCCCGGACTTCATTTCTTCCCACAAAACCATCTTTTGGCTTTTTTCAACGTTTCTTGAGTGGCGGTTGCACAATCATCGTGGAGGTTGCGCATCCACCCTTCCCGCAACAGGCGGTTGCATCACCGCATAAACTAAAATTAAAACATGCATTTTTAATGTGTGTTTTGATTACGGTTTGATTTTCTCTCGCATTACTTGGTCAAATTGGCTAAAAATAGGCTCATTGGATTGGTCTTGGATTCCTCCTTTATTGCTAAAAATAGTATGTTGAATCCTTCCCTTTTGGCTGAGTCATCATTTCTTGATCAACATGTGTTCTTGCAACAACTTATAAAAATGGCACTTTTGTTTGTATCATGGGTTGGACAATTTTGATTTTGGAGAAGTGTTATGCTATCGGATTTTGAAGAAACTCTTGCACAGATAGCCAATTCTCTATCTTGCTTCCTTTCTGCTCACATTCCATCTACCTTTCTTACCACAAAACCAGCCACTTGCTTTCTTGATTTCTTGCTGAAATCTATTGTCTTTTTCATTGGATCAATTGAAAATCACACATTGGAAGGAGTCTAAAGCTGAGGAGACATTGGATGCATCATCAACATCATTGGGACAAACTACCATAGTTTTGTAGTGACTAGGTTGGGGTGTATTTCAATTATTTAAAGCTTTAATATAGGCATTGTTCTTTAGAATTGAAAGAAGTTATTTTTATGTTGTTAGAAGTGGAAGATTTCATCACTTCCTGTATACATTTTTCATTCTAGTATTTATTTCAAAATATTTCTTCCATAAAGCTTCTTCCTTGATAACTTCTTCTCGACTTATCCCTGTGGATCTGCTTGGGAAACTGGTTGGAGGAAGAAGTGAAGAAATCCCTGCGTTTCTTTTATTGTTTATTTCTTTTGATTAGTTTAGAAGTAATTTTTCGGGGAAAGTTTATTCTGCGAAGAGGAAATTGCTTTTGAGAAGCTTCCCTTCCGGAAAACTTGAGGTAGAAGCTTTGTTAGAGGAAGATTTGTTTCATTAGATTAATAACATTTTGAGTACTTCCTCCTTAGAGTAGTATTACAAAACAATCTTGCAACAGAGGAATAACCACATCTAGTTATTCCTTGTTTTAGTTTTATTTTAATTAGAAGCGGTAGATTTAATTTAGATCATTTCTCTCTGTTTGTAGAAGTAGATTTTCTTTCCTTTTAATAAATCTAGAAAGCATAAAACATTAGTTAATTAGTTATTTTAATCATTTTCCTTTCAAAAAGCTTGTTAAAAATACAAAAAGATAGAATAGATAGTTGCATTTGTTTATTTAATTAACGAGGAAGGAATCTAGTAAAGGATTAAATACACTTGTCTTTCATGTAAATCAGATTTCTTTCCGTTATTTGTTTTTATTAAGATTTAGAGTAATTTAGAGATCCAAATCGAAACAACAAACTTAGCCACTAGGAGCTCACGCTACCAGTTCATAGCCTTTGACCATCCTTTGACTAGTTTTTCGGATTCCCTTGTCCTTACTCACGAATTGATGCCCCTACATGACCATTGCCGGTCTAGCCCAACCTTGTAGGAGGATTTTCGAGCCAATTGTCCACCCACCGGACATTGACCGGTATCGAAGACATAGATTTAGGATTACGAGTGCTAGTTTTCCGATCTACTCCTTTACCCCCACAAATTGTTAGCCAACTTGACGCATTAAATAAACAATTATCTATAGTTGAGCAGCTGAGTTTTGGGCCGACCAAGCAAACCGAGCTAGACATCCAAACCCTTAGTTTGCTCTCTTTCTCATCACCCACGACTTTGCATGGCCCTCTTTGGAGAGGAGTACATTAAGACGAACGAGCATTTCCTAAGAGTCTTGTTGACGGTGATCCTTGGCGGATCGAGCTGTCAGAGTCGTGGGAATCCTTAGGTTAGTGGGACGTGCGCCCTAAGGAAACCTCCAGATTTTTAAAGAAGCTGGCTCTTCTCTGCAGGGTGAGATAGGGGCGAGAAGAATTAAACAAAAACATAAAATAAGCTAAGGCGATGCGTCGAATGAGCCTGCTAAGAGATCAATCGAGTACGCATCTGTTTGAAGAAGGGAAATGATGAATGACTGAAAAGGGTGGATGAAATTGCACCACTGGTAGAAAAGATCACACAGAACACTACCTCAAACTACTTAAGCACAACTTCAAAGATAGTAATAACATTATAGAGATGCATAGTTTCTATGTGAAAATAAAGGTGATCAGAGACAACAAAGATATGCAAAGGATGGACAAAATGCACCACAGGGCATATTATATTACTCCAAAATTGTGCACAATATTACAATAGAAAAGAGGCAAGATTGCTATTACAAAACCCAGGAAGAAGGCTAGAGCTCCATGCCCCCTGCCTTTTACAGAAGAGGGACTAAGACAAAAGAAGAAAACCGACCGACTCTCCTTTTTTTTTTTTAGATATGAGACCCAAATTACAATATATAGAATGAGAAAGAGAGAAGAGTCCAATCCGAAATTGCTTTTTCAACCACTTGTAAGATGCAATAAATGAGTGCAATCAATGGCACCTTGCTTGTAAAAGACTCCTCCTTCTGTCCCATGACCTGCAGTAGTGAAAGAATGATGGCCATGCTCATTAAATGCATTCCCCAACCACTTTCCAACTGTCTCTTTGAACTGGGCTCTTTTCCTTAAAAATCGCCATCAAAGCTTCATCGAGTTTCTACATTTCTTGATTGTTGTGCGTCATGTTTGGTTTATTGGAGCTGGATATGTTTCTTTTATTTTCACCCACCTACCCTTACTAAAAATACGAAATCCACTTTTTGTGGCATAGAGGATGTCGAGAGCTTTCCGAAAAGTCCAATTTTGTGAAAATCGGAGTTCTGGGTCAAAAGTTATGCTCGTTTGAACTTCGGGGTCGCGCATTCCATGTGGGCTCTCACAATCTTTTAAAGATATCGAGCATTTAAAACTCCTGGTGGGCTTCATGATTAATCCTATATTGAATTGACCTACTACCAATCTTTTGTGACCTACTTTGGGTTCGGAGTCTATCTCGTTTGAGCTCCACATGGAAGCCAAGTGCACCTCTAGAGTCTCTGCTTTTCTTGCACCTTTTGAAAGTGCGCCGAGCTGACACGTGGCACCTTCCGTGGCTCCTTTTTCTTTCCGCGAGTTCATAATGAGACTTGTTGCACATTAATACGAGGACCCTCTCTTGGCGGGCCCCTTACCATTCGACCCCACGTGGAAGTCCCATGGGAGTTTGGAGTTTCACTTTTCCCTCTCACTTTTTGGAATTGCACCGAGCTGACACGTGGCGCCTTCCATGACTCTTCTACTTTTCCTGAGTTGACTCGCTCCGGGATCGATTTTGACTCGCCGAGTTAGCTTTCTTCGTTTTTTCACCATGATTTGGCCAAGTCCTTACAAAAATGCCGAAGGCTTGACTCATCTCGCATTAGTCCGAGACTCTCAGAGCTATCTTGATTAACCGATTGGAATTTGCTTGTTATCTAATTTCAGCGGGCGGTGGAGGAAATTTGATAACAAGTTTGTCAACCGTGTCGAAGTATATTCAATTTAAGTGACATAGATCGGGAGGTGCGTGCAACAATTTTCCTTGATCGCAACATTCCGCACACAAAGATTTGACGACCCTTCGCTGTCCTCGACGAGTAAGTTTCGTAGTTACAAGTCGATTGATTACGAGTTGCTCGGCCTTTGAATCTCAATCCATAGCCATCCCCACCTATAAGATATTTATCACTTATACCCATCCACATCCATCACCTTCCACATTTCGGCTCTCTTGGCTTGACCTCGGGAAGTCAAGTACACTAGGAATCCCATGTCATTTTCCTGTGTACACTAACCAACCATATGCCTCTGTCATAAATGTTGATTTCATCTCAAAGATCCAATCTAAAGTTTGATTGATCACAATGAGATCAACTCATCAATATTGAGCACAATTATGTGATGATAATTACGTTGTAATTAAATAATGCGTAAACGTAAACAAAAATACATCAAACTATTATAAAAATTTAGATACCAAAAGATTAAAGTTTAAGTTCAAACCTTCAACTGTTTAGTGTTGAGGCTTAGGTTGTAGTGCACAAAGACAAGATTGTTCTTCCATTTTTATGTTAATTGGTTGTGTTTCTGGCATGTATATATTCGAACAAACAAATAGCCAACCTTTGAAACTCAAGGACATCAGTACCCAAATTCTCTCACCAATCATCTAGAATATCAATTAATAATCCGACCTTTTCAAAGCAACCTATCTAATAGAATCGAAAGGTATATGCCAGTTAGTCTATCTATGAACAATTTTTCATCCATCATATCCCTTCCAACAATTTGGGTTCCAAAGATTCCTTGTTGGCACTGATATTATCAGTTAAACCGAACCAATCCAATATAGGTAAACACATGATGTTGTTTCTATTCAGTTTCTTTATGATCCTCAAATGACCTTTTGAATTGAATAAATATCAGTAAAACTACTGTTTGAAAGGCAAGTTAGCTTTCCTATTCGTCCACCCTGCTACACACCATATACTATTAAGGACATCTATTCCATTGAATATTATTCTGTCTATCATATTGAATAAATTGTTTGAAAATAAAAAAACAATAGAAAATGATATAATATGTAAATATCCAAATTTCAGCGATCATCTTAAAGTTTGAAGTTCAAATTTAAAATCATAAAATTTAACTTATAATAGTCGGAGCTGAAGATGGATGTTGGCAACTTAGGGTATACCTTAGTGAATTTAATATATAGTTGGGAACCAAGTAGACTAAAGTTGATTAAGCTGCCAAACATATTTTAGTTAATTTAATTATAATAGGAAAAGGTACATATGATAACCTTGCACTCATATTTAAATACTCTCATGTGAAGCTATGGAATAATCATTCTATTAATATCTAACATTGTTATTTGCATTCATATCTGCTTGATTGTTGCAGTTATAACCGCTTTAAATCTGTTATGCTTTATTTCTTTGGATAACTGTAAAATATGCATTTGTTGTGAAGACAAAGAGTCACACATGGAAGCTCTACCATATTGACTTCTATGAAAGTTCTTAATGTTTTCATGGCTTTGTAAAATATGTATACACATCTCGTATCATTATATAGTAAGCATATGGTAGAGATAGACAACCATACATCTTCTCAAGAGTATGCTTTGTACAAAATGCACAAAATATTGTAAATGTTTTTGTTCCAAGTATATTATTTTTTCTAGATATTATCGCTTCCGCATACGTATATGCATATAACACATCTAAATTCTCATTTATAGTGTTGTCCCCTGACCCCCTTGATGAACACACACTTATATTGAGGGGGAGGGTGAATCAAGTATAAGATACTCTTTTACTCATTTAAAAACTTAGTAACCACAATAACAATAATCACACAAGATCTAACAATTATGAAACACAAGATTTATGTGGAAACCCTTTCGAGAGAAAACCATGGAAAAAGATTGCTTGGATCTACTGTCCAAATCCAGCCATAAAATAAAATTCTTTTACAAAATTTGTAGGCACCAACCTACTAGAGACACCAATCCCCACCACTAAGCAATTTGTAGGCACCAACCTATTGGAGACACCAATCCCCACTTCTAAGCACCAACTTAGCAAGAGACACCAATCGATTCTCTTAGGAAGCACCAACCTCCAAATGAACTTCTTCAATAGATGACAATTAAATAGATCTCCTTCACAAAAATCTGCCTTGAATGATCTTTTATTTTTGTCTCCTTCAGAAATCTTCTCGAGTTTGAATGATATATCTTTGTTATATCTCACGCTCTTTCTTTTCAACTACATCTCCTTTTATACCTTCTCATGTCACTTCGAAGGGGTGTGATTTCTCCTAAGAGACACTCTTTATTTTCTTGGGCGCTAAAGATGGGTCGACCCATAATTTAAATTATAACACCAAAATAGAGGGGGGTTGGCCAACATTCTTTAATGATCATAAACTTGTCTTTAATGCCTTGGAATGGTGCGATCTGCCCTTGAATAATGGAGATTAAAAACCGATTTTGTTTGGACAACGATTAGTGGCCTTTGGCCTTCAACGATTAGATAATGATTCCCATTGATAGTAAATTCCTTTGACATCAATGACAATTAATCCAACAATCTTCACCTTTGTCATTGATGACAACCTTGCATAGAAATAATCTGTGAATATAGCAAGAACATAATGCTCCCCCTTTCGTAATTCTCCCCCTTTGACATCAATGGCAAAGAAAACACAGAGTTGGAAAATAATGCAGTGATTAGCCCCCTTGACATACTGCTTCTCCTTAAGAACTTAGTGACTAGATGAAAAAGATATCACCCCCAACTTCTGTTTGAGATATTCAAAAGTTTCTTTTGGAAGGGGCTTTGTGAAAATATCTGCAATCTGTTCTTGTGTGGCAATGTATTCCAACTTGACTTGCTGTTCTGCTACCTGCTCTCTTAAGAAGTGATATTTGATTGGAATATGCTTTGTTTTAGAGTGCATAACAAGATTCTTTGAAATGTTTATTGCACTTGTGTTATCACAAAATATTGAAATTGGATGAACATATTCTACCTTAATATCTCTCAGAGTTTGCCTCATCCAAAGAACTTGTGTGCAACAAGATGTTGCTGTTATGTATTTGGCCTCTCTTTGTGGATAGAGAAACAAAAGCTTGTTTCTTGCTTAACCAAGATACAAGACTACTACCAAGGAAAAATGCTCCTCCACTTGTACTCTTTCTATCATCAATACTGCCAGCCCAATCTGCATCAGTATATGCTGCTAGGGTGAAATCTTCACCTCTTGGATACCACAAACCAAAATCCAAAGTGCCCTTTAGATATTTAAATATCCTTTTAACTGCTTGCACATGGGTTTCTTTTGGTGCAGCTTGAAACCGTGCCACCATGCCTACAACTTGCATAATATCTGGTCTTGAAGTTGTCACATATAGTAGACTCCCAATCATTGACCTGTATAGAGTTTGATTTACTTCTCGGGATTCATCATCTTTACTTAATTTGCAGCTTGTGACCATTGGTGTGCTCACAGGGTTTGCAATCTTCCATCTTAAACTTTTCCAACATCTCCTTGATATATTTGGTTTGTGAGATGAAAATGCCTTTATCGGATTGAGAAATTTGTAACCTAAGGAAGAATGATAACTCAAACTCCGAGCATGGACATCTCAAACTCCTTTTGCATTTCCATAGAAAACTCTTGACACATTTTGTCACTACTATCTCCGACAATAATATCATCCATATAAACCATAACAATCAATCGATCATCGCCTTTATTCTTGATGTAAAGATTGCTATCAGCAATTCCCCTTTTGAAACCTTGTTATTGTAGATACTTGTCAAGTCTTGAGTACTAGGCTTTGGGGGCTTGTTTCAACCCATAAAGTGATTATTTCAGCTTGCACAGATAACTCTTATCTTCTTATAAGAGGAACCCTTCGACTGGTTAATATATACTTCTTCCTCTAAATTTCCATTGAGAAAGGCTGACTTGACATCCAGCTGATAAACTTTAAGGTTCTTAAAACAAACAAATGCCAAAAACCTTCTAATAGCTTCTAGTCATGCAACAGAGCAAAAATTTCTTCAAAATCAATACCTTCAACTTGAGCATACCCTTACAAACTAATCTTGCTTTATTTCTCACAACTTGTCCATCTTCATTTAGTTTGTTCCTGAAAAACCCACTTGATGCCAATCACATTTTTGTCTTTTGGTCTTGGAACAAGTTCCCAAGTTTCATTCTTTTCAATTTGATCCAACTCTTCTTCCATAGCCCCAATCCAATTTTTCCTTTGCTTTTTCTTGCAAAATTCTTAGGTTCTATTTTAGATAGTAGGGACATGTTTGCATGTTCGATGCATTTGCTAACCTTCTTCTAGTTTGTACTCCATTATCTTTATCACTAAGAATTTGACATTCTTAATGGTTCTTCTCAACAAATCTAGATGGTGCCTTTGTATCTTTTCGTTCAATCACTTCTTTTGCATATTGTTCTTCTCCTTTGGGTAAACAATTTCTTGTGCTCTTTCCTTTGATACCTTACTTCATCCACTTTTACATTTGCACTCTCAACAATCTTGTGCAATCTTTTATTAAAGCATATGTAGGCCTTACTTCTTGAAGTACTTAATTGTAGCTGGTCTATCCTTCCATAGTTCATAAGGTGTTTTACTATTGTTGATTCTTATTTGCCCTCTGTTCAAAATGTAGACTGCTGTATCAACTGCTTCTCTCCAAAATGTGTCGCCAACTTATATTCATTCAACATTGTAATTGCCATCTCTTGAACAATTCGATTCTTTCTTTCATCAACTCCGTTCTGCACTTTGTGGAGTCCTAGAATCGAGAGATGTCTCCGTATTCCATGATGCTCACAAAATTCTTCAAAGTCATTTGAAGTAAATTCTCCTCGATCCGATCTTAGGCACTTGATTTTCAGACCAGTTTCATTTTCAACTAAGGCTTTGAATGCCTTAAACTTCTCGAATACTTGGATTTCTCCTTTAGAAAAGTAACCCATGTCATTCTATAATAATCATCAATTAGCAACATAAAATAACTCTCACCTAGCAAACTTTGTGTCCTTGTAGGCCCACAGAGGTCTGTATGGACAAGTTCTAATGGTTTTGATGTTTAGTTCTCCTTTGATTTAAAGCTTGCCCTTGCTTGATTGATTCCCGTGTTAACATTGTTTGCAGATAGTGTTTGAAGGCTTAACAATCCTTGGCATATCCCTTACAACTTGCTTAGTGCTAAGTTTTACTAGATTATCAAATTTTATATGACCCATTCTTCTATGCCATAACCAACTCTCATCTGCTTGTCCCATGTAGCATTTTTCTCCTTTGATCTCACTAAGGATGTAAAGGTTATTAGTTGTTCTACTTGCATCTGCAACTAGTTTTCCTGTACTTGCCTTCTTGATTTCACAACCTTCATGAAATGTGAGGGTGTGTCCTTGATCACACATTTGACTAACACTTAGAAGATTATGCTTTAACCCTTCAACATACAAGACATTTTCAATTTTTGTTTTCCCATTGTCAAGGCTAAGAGTACCTTTACCAGTTATCCTTGCTGTCACATTGTCTCCAAATTTTACTATACCTCCTTTTACACAGAAGGAATAACCAAAGAAAGTGTTTTGAAACTGGTCATGTGATACTACCTTGGAGGAAAAGATCTTTTGATTTTGTCTTTGTTGTCTTTGGGAGTAATCTTTGGTATTCTCGTGGAACATGATTTTCTTTTTTCTTGATGCTTTCATTTTTGATGGGACTTTTGAGAGCATCTGCATAGTTTTTTGGCTTTTCTTCATTTACCTTCTTTGGTGTCTCTTTGGGATCTTCTTTGGTAGTCACTGATTATCTTTGTACCCAAGACCGGTCTTGATAAATGGTGACCTCTGGCCATTGATGATATCATTTAAGATTTCAGTATTGTTTTTAAACTTGAGGCCTTTGTTCAACTTAGTAGTTGTTTTCTCTAGTTCCTTAAGGAAATAATTTCGGACTCTAGCCTCTCACAATTTTCTTCTTTTGTCTTCAATTGGATTCTCACCTCTTCCTCTATTCTTTTTGCCTCTTCAAGTTGAATCTTTAGGTTAATGATCATTTTTTCTTTTGAATCGCAATCCTTTTCTTCATATTTTTGAAGCTACAACTTTTGTTTTAGATTCTTTTTCTTAAGCTTCTCGATCTCATTTAGGGCACAAATGAGTTCTTCTAGATCCACTTCCCCATCTATTTCGGCATTTTCTTTCTCTTTTGAATCCTTCTCTTCTTTTCTTTTGTCTTCACTTTCAAGATATCCCCTTTTGATTCTATTGCCATGAATATAATTTCTTCGTGGAGGGTCTCCGGAGGCTGGATGCCTTAGTTATTTTGTGATCATAGGCGGTGACAAGTGAACCTTGGGAAAACCAAAGTTATGGTTTTCAATTGTTTGAAGACTTCGGACTTCCACTTCTTCTTTAGGGGTGTGGAGATTGAGATCACTTGCTCTTATACATACTCAGGGATTCTATTCTCTCGGACCTCGCTTTAGCCTCCACCTTGCTCTCCAACCTCGGGTTAATAAGGGGTATGGTTCTTTGGCGATTCTTGAGAGACAATGTTTCGCCACCACTTTCGTGGCATTCTTTCCCGAGATGTCCCTCTCCGATTCACCGTTTAGGCCCACCGTTATGTATGGTTCGGAAATTTGGGGTCCCTCTCTTTTGAACTCGGATTGGGCTACTTATTGAGCGTGTTCAGATCCTCATGCTCAGGTGTATTATCAGGTGCTAAGAATGTATTCCTCATAACATTATTCTTGCTGAGTTTGGGGCTTGCCCTTTTCGATTGGAGACCATCTTCAGCCTTGTGTTGTTGTTGCACCGTATTTGAGGTTTTTCTAGCTTTTTTGGTTGACAGAGACATGTACATTTACTTGCCTCGCTCTTGCTCTCTGAAGCTATTGCATCTTCGATCATAATGGTGATCTCGCCTTTGGTATGCTTGCGCTTCACGCCTTTTTGAGTCCATTGGCATCTAGATGGAGTGTCTCCCACCCTTTAGCTATTCTCTGGATGCCCCTGCCCATCTCTTACCGAACCAACAAGACCTTCATAGAATAATTAGAGATGATATCTACAGACAGTTCATTCAACACTCTTGGACCAACCCGGGGTTACGTCCGAAGATGTCATTCTATGCTACACACGTTCTTGAGATCCGTGATGAGGTCATTATCGACCCATGTACACTTCGACATTGGTTATGAGTCCTTAGTATCTCTTTGGGTCAGTTTAGAGTGGGCTCACATTGACTTCGTGTGGAGACTGATCATCACTTAGACCGCTCGGAGCAGACTTGCCAAACTTGCTCTCTAGGAGGTTAAAACTAAAGAACACTTAATTTTCGGTGTCCCTGTTTACTATGAGATTCGAGGAGATTCTATTACCTCGTTCTATGAGCTTCCTTCATGCTTTCTTCAGATATTATGATCAGAGATGTCTTGCTCTCTATCTTGAGGAGGCCCTCATGCTTTGGAACATGCTCCTCCACCCTCCTCCCGGAAGAAAGAATACTAGATAGATCACTTCTTTCTTCCCGGTGCTCTCCTGGTGAGGGGTACCAAGTGACACTTGGGCACGAGTCTGGACCCCCAGTTCAGATCTGTTAGGTCTCGGGACTCCATTTCTCCCACCCGAGGCTCCCTACCTCAGGCACGTCTCGGGGCCCCTCCACATAGACAACGATCCACCAGGCTTACAGAGAGGCACCGCCTTCCTCCCGGACACTGGCTTCCCAGACATTCCACAATCTCAACTACTGGTCATTGACGCATTGCGAGTCACTCCCATCCGGCCTTGAGTGTCGTGGTGATCTTTGTCAGTGTTGCTCCTTCTTCCCCCCCGTCATCCTATTCTTCTTCTTTTCTGGTTTCTCGGCTTTTGTTGCTTCCTTCTCTTCCTCTTCTTCTCTCATTGTATTTTAGGTGACCCGTTTGGGTCCTCTTGCTGGGTTTGTTTGCTTTGTACTCTGCAGTCCCATTGACTTACTTTTGTGGTCATGTGTTGCACATTAATAAAATTATCTTATCTTATCTTATCTCCATTACGAGCGGAGATACTTTCATTACTCTCTTCGAGATGAGCTACTTTCCTCTTTGGAATAAAGGTTTTTCTTGTGCTTATGAAAGTTCTTCTTTTTCTCGGGTTTTCCTGTTTGTGGCTCTTTTTATATTGATGATGTTTTTGCTACCTTTTTTTTTTTCATGTTACGATCTTCTTCATCATCACTATTTTCACTTTCTGCATATGGACATTTAGTGGCAAAATGTCCTACTTTTCCACAATTAAAGCATTTAAAGGGCAACTTACCTTTGTACTTTCTAGATCCTTTCTTAAGCTTCCTTACAAAATGAGCTTCCTCTTCGTCTGATTCATTGTTGGAGCTATCGCATGGCTCGAGCTTTTTATTCTTCATCTTCTTTGAGGCTTTGAAGGCTGCCTCTCACTTTGATGATTTCTCCTTTTCGGTTCTCATTTCATATGCCGTTAGGATCCCATGCAATCCATCCATTGTTAGAGTATCTAGATTCTTCATTTCTTCAATGGTGGAAACTTTGGCATCAAACCTCAAGGGAAGGGATCTTAACACCTTTTGCACAATCATTGCATCTTCAACTTTTTCTCCAAGACCTCTGATGGTGTTGACAATTTCATCCACACGAAGAAGATAGGCTGCAATGTTTTCTTCATTTTCAAACTCTTGAATTGACTTTTATGAGTTTGAAGCTTGGCTTTCTTCACTTTTTCATCTCCTTCATAGATGTTCTTAAGTTTTTCCAGATTTCTTTTGCTGATTCACAATGCATCACCTTGACAAACTCCGATCCCGATAGACCACACAAGATTACATTCATAGCTTTTGCATTGTTTTCACTAGCCTTCTTTCAGCCGTATTTGTTGGTGGAGATGATGGAGCTACATAACCACTCACTACTGATTGCCAAATATCAAAGCCAAGAGCCATTAGATAAGTTCGCATTCTTATGCTCCAAAATGCATAGTTTGTTCCGTCAAACAATGGAGCTCTATTTGAGGAGAAACCTTCTTGACTAGCCATGTGTGCTCCCGAGATCTACCTTCCAATGGTTAGACTGTTTTTAAAGGAACCTGCTTTGATACCAATTGATGAACACACACTTATATTGAGAGGGGTGTTAATCAGTATACGATAATCTTCTACTTATTTAAAAACTTAATAACCACAATAACAACAATCACACAAGATTTAACAATTATGAAACACAAGATTTATGTGGAAACCCTTTCGGGAGAAAACCACAAAGAAAAGACTGCTTGGATCTATTGTCCAAATACAACCATGAAATAAAATTCTTGTACAAAATGTGTAGGCACCAACCTACTAGAGACACCAATCCCCACCACTATAAGCAATTTGTAGGCACCAATCCCCACTTCTAAGCACCAACTTAGCAAGAAACACCAATCTCTTCTCTTAGGAAGCACTAACCTCCAAATGAACTTCTTCAATAGATGACAATTAAATAGATCTCCTTCACAAAAATCTGCCTTGAATGATCTTTTTTTTTCTCTCCTTCAGAAATTTGCTTGAGTTTGAATGATATATCTTTATTATATCTCACACTCTTTCTTTTCAATTACATCTCCTTTTATACCTTCTCATGTCACTTTGAAGGGGTGTGATTTCTCCCAAGGGACACTTTATTTTCTTGGGCGCTAGACATGGGTCGGCCCATAATTTAAATATTAACACCAAAATAGAGGGGGTCGGCCAGCATTCTTCAATGATCATAAACTTGTCTTTAATGCCTTGGAATGGTGCGATCTGCCCTTGAATAATGGAGATTCGAAACTGATTTTGTTTGGACAGCGATTAGTGGCCTTTGGCCTTCAACGATCAGATAATGATTTCCTTTGATAATAAATTCCTTTGACATCAATGACAATTAATCCAAGACCCCTAGGATTGTGAAGTTCTCAAAGAAAAAATATTTTAAAAAGAATTAAATGAAGATAAGAAGTTAGATATGTTCTATTAACTCACAAACATTGTAAGATCACAAGCAAGGAAATATTTTGTAATATGTTTGATAGTGGTTAAATATTGGTCATACTTACAAGTGGTTTAACACCCAAATCGAAGTAACATATTTGAGGGTGTGGACCTCTTTGCAAATTCCGACTTCATTCATCTATCATACTGTTTTAATAAAATTACACCAATAGCATAATAATGATTAAAATTAAGTAATATTTCAGATTCAAATAATAGGCAATCAAACAGTCATAAATTGTGCTATAATAAGGATATTCATTTAGGTTTTTAACGAGCAAGACAGTGGAAAGATAATAGACTTAGCTGTTCCACATTGCATGTCACTGAAGGGGGTTGTAAGCGGATGTAGAGAAAGACTAACAGGCAATACAAAATGCCTCCCAGCATTTTCAGCTCGATATGTGATATGCAGGGCAGGTTTGCAGAGTTTCGATGTCTTTGGGTTCGAATATGTCTGAGGAAGACGGGTTTGGGTCTGAATCTGCCCGAGGCCTCTAAGTGACCCACCCAAGGCAAACTGTGCTTATCTCTTAACTAGAGAGACAAGCCAAATGCCACCAACCGAATCAGTGGCAATGGGTACCAGCCTGCAGGACGAAGAAACCCAACTGTAACAACTTGAATGTTATAAACTTGAAATTGATTTTTGATTTTTCCAAAGACTTGGTCGTCACAGCTGGATCTGAGTGGCATGATTATCAAATGTCCTGAATTTGACACATCTGACCCCATGTGTAAATGACATTGAATCTTGAAAAAATTGAACTTGACTTTTGAATCTATTGTAGACTCTCTTGAATGTTTTAATAAAAACACACTCGCATGCCCCTCTTTTGAGTGGCGCGAGTTCTTCCCTGCATATGACCCATCTCAAAAGAAAGGATTACACGTACTATGTTTAACATATGAATAATAATCATGGCATCATTAAAAATACATGTTATGTGAATAAATGTCATCAGAATAGATTAGCAGTTGTCAAAATATTGAACTGTAGAATATACAATATTTGGTATATAATCAAATAAGTAGTGTGCAAATGTCATCTTGATAGTCTTAGAAACATAGAAATCTTTTATAATCATGCCCCATTGTTATGGGCATGTAATAGGAGAACAAAATATACCCCTGCACGAGTGTGTATTAAAAGCATTGGAAATGTCATGTACCTGAAGATATCAAGAAGTTTTTGTCATAGCAAACATGTCCATAGCAATTGAGATTCTTGAGCTTGTAAAATGTAATAGAGAATGCCCCTAGTTGGGCAAATCTGCCTAGTATATGAATACGGTAGTAAGAACATAAGGATGCCGAGGGCAATATGGGTGAATTTCTATCAAGCAATTGAGTGTCGTTGGAATAGTATGTGAATTATAATTGTTAGGAACTATATTGTTGCCCTCAAGCTTAGGACAATCCTTTTGAAACAAGTTCATGCACATATGAGAGTTGCATATGTGTGTCATACTGCGAGGAGTGTATAAATGTACAGGATTTTGTTCAAAATAGGAGCGAGAATGCAATTGCCAAAAGTAATCTCGGTAAATAAGTATCGATAGTAGTGTCATTGGAATTGGGTGAAGCATTAGTAATTCACTGAAATAGGACATTGTCCCCAAAGCTACAACAGCAATGAATGAGATAATCCATTGGTGACAATGCTCATACTTATCTTGATTTGAGAAATCTGTCAGGTAAGTATGCCAACTTTATTAGTAGCTAGTATATAGTAATGCCCTGTATAGCATGTCAGACATCGGGTTCACCAAAATGTTTTGATAAAATTGCACAATAATATAATAATGATTAAAACTAAGCAATAATTCAGATCTGAACAATAGGCGATCAAATAGTCCCAAATTGTGCTGTAAGAAGGATATTCAATTAGGTTTTTAACAAGCAAGACGATGGAAATATAATAAACTTAGCTGTTCCACATTGCTTGTGGCTAAAGGAGGTTGTAGCAGAGGCAAAGAATTGAAGAACATGATGTACATAATGTCTCCCAAAATTTCAGCTTGATCTGTGATGTTCAGGACAGGTTTGTAGAGTCTAGACATCTTTGCGTCCGGATATTTTTAAGGCATACAGTTTCAGATCCAAATCTGTCTAAGGTCTACGACTGCATCTTCCACCTGTCAGCAGGTCCTGATTTTTTTGGTGTGTGACTGTCAATGTCTGTACAGAATAATGACTCTTTAGAATATTTGTGGAAATGTGTGATGTACATGTAATGTCTTTTCCTTTTAAGGAAACCGAGCAATGCTCTTGATCTGAAAAAGGTTAAATTTTGGTATGGACAACCTCACAACACCCCAGTGATGTGATGAGCGTTGCCCTACATACCAATATTCGAAGAGGGATCAAATCGCATGTAGTTCTCCCACCTATGTGATTATGTGAAGATCACGTGAACAAGGAATGCAAGTATATATGCAATTTTGTGTAGGCCCAACTTGCTACAAGCATGCAACTTTGAATAATAGAATACTTTAAATTTGAGACACTTGAAAATTAGACCTTGAGAGGAGATGTATAATTGAGTTTTGTGAGTAATCTCTTGTTATTATAATGTCTATGGGTGCTTTACTTATATAGCCTTTAACTTTGAATTAAAGACGTCTTGGCGCACAAACTGACTTAAAAGAATTCAAAAAGATGCTAAAAGACATTGCTAAAACAAGTCTTGTACCAAATTTGGTTATCTACACACACCTATGAAAACTTGATGGTGTGGATGCTCCATCTATAAATAATATTTTGATACCCTAAATATCACTCGGCATCTAACCATATCCGAGAATTGAAATTAGTAATTGTGATATGATATGCACAAATATAATTTAAACTTCACTTTAATATGCACTGATTCATATTATGTATTGGTTTCTGGTTGCTCATGAAAAACCAAAAGATAAATATTATTGCTATAGAAAAAGAAGAAAAAATAATCTAGTTATCAAAAATCCTTACAAAATAATGTTGTTTAAATATAGTTATCAAGCCTCATTCGTTATATTCAAAACAATGGCATTACAGTATTTGTGGTTTTTAATTAATTACATCAAAACATTGCATGTCGTGATTGATGTTCAATGTTGGTTCCTTTTATTATCACATAATTAGTTCCCTTTTAATCGCCTGTTCCAGAAAGATTCCTACTCTTGTCCTCATCATGAAATGTTCCCTTAACTATGGAATAATAACATTTCTTTCTCTTATGCTCGGTTTGTGTTCTTATGATCACTTCTTCTTGGAATTTTCTTACTAGTGTCTTCATCATGAAGTGTTACCTTTGCTATGGGATAATTTTGTTTCAGTTTCAACAATTTATTTTGGTATACTAAGTACTTCCACTCCATATGGCTTCCTCTTCCCAACTATTGACACGTGACACAATTTATGTGGTTTCCCAACAATTTATTTTCCTAAAGTCATTGATAGTATTCAATGGTACCTATACATTCTCATGTAATTATAAAAATATGGAAGACTCTCCTCCTATATTAGAACTTTGACTGATTACTCCATTAATCCCAACAATTTTTAGCAATACTAGTCCCTTATTCTCACGTTTAATTCTTATATCCTAAAGTTTATGTTGGCATTTTAATAATTATTCTATATGTGAGATTAAGAAGAATTTTACCCTTTTCAAAATTTAAAATTGAGAATATTTGGTTTTCTACTGTGCTATGTTTATCCCCATTTTATTTACTGCCAAACTCGATATTCTCATTTTGTTCGTACATTATATTTATTGCTGAAATATATATCCTCATTTTATTTATGGCTAGACACTAGATCTTCATTTTACTTGTTAAATGCTAGATCCCCAATTTATTTACTATTAAACCATAGGTCACCGTTTTATTTATTGCCAAAAATATTATATCCCCATCCAATAAAATATCCCTTTCTCAAAATTAACAGGTTGAAGACCCTTAGCCCATTCATTGTTTCCCGATGGCTAAGGGATGAAAAAAGGGAAACTAGTCCTAATAAATTAATTTTAAGTGCATAATGAAATTTTATTATAAGCACTTGAATTAATTATTAGTGACAAAATAATAAAAGAAAAAAGAAAAGTCACTTTATTTTTATTTCCCTAGTGGAAAAATGCGACCCATATGGGGATAGAAAGCAAGGGGATAAAGAAATATTAAATAAAGTAAAGCAAGAGGAAAATATTTAATAAAGTGCAAAGAGCTGATTGGGCCTTTGTGTGGGCAAAGAGGCCAAGAGAAGTTATAAAAGCAAGTCGCCATGCATGGAGAAGGCATCACTTTTATCATATTTTCATATCTGAAATTTGGTTGAGCTATTTGCTTTCCATTTTTACCTCAAAGGACGAAAACCCTTTGAAGTATTTGCATTAGAGGACGAAAACCCTCTATTGCCAAGGATTGAAGAACGAAAACTCTTCATCCTTTGTGAGAGGAAGCTCTATTCAGGGGTTTCCATTGATTTTCAAGATCTATTTCTGAAGTTCCAACAATGTTGAAGGCCCTAATTTGCAGATTTCTGTTACATCCAACTAGGGTTTGGAGAAGTGTTGTAGCTGATTTTTGGGTGGCATTTCCAGCAGTTTCCTAGTGGAGTGACCCACTTGTGGGAAGTTTCTGAGTTCCCTAGGGCACGAATAATTCAGATTTGATTCCTATCTTCATTGCCATATTTTTAGAGGTCAATTCTAGCCTATTTGCATCTGATTTGGGCTTTGGAAATATTTTCTCTAGTCTTGTCTGTAAGCTGATTTCTGCAGACTTTAAATAAAAATTACAGCTCTTCTTCTTGGGTAGAAAAATTATATTTTTAGAGTTCATGCCTTTATAATAAATTACTATCAGCTTTAGCAAAGATTTGAAGGATTTTACATCAATTATGGGTGTCAACCATCTCTAAGGCAAGTCGCATTTTCCTATAATTAATTAAGATCTGCATTATTTTTTTAGTATATCTTCTATACATTGCTGTTTAGATCAGAATTGCGGCTGTTCCATTTGGGGGCATAGATTGTCCTATTGGGGACATTACATCCAATTTAGTATATTTTTAGTAATGAACCTTACATCCCCATTTTATATACTAAATTTTGCTTGATACTAAATCCTATATTTTCATTTAAATTAGTGCATTCTAGTTACTAATAAACCCTAGAGCCCCATTTTTGTACTAAATTTGATTTAATACCAAACCCTAATATATCCCCATGCTATTCAATGCAGTATATTATTGCTAAACAAAAAGGAAGTACAAAACCAACCTCTTCTATTCTTGAGGAACTTAAAATCTGAAGGTGGTCACCCTCACTGCTTGTCGGCTCAAAAAATTCATTGTTATAGTTTTGAACACCATCTCTCATTTTCTTTGTTAAAGCAATTCTTCTTCCCTCCTCCCACCGACAAATCTAGTCTTCTTTCCTCATCTATTCTATATCTTCTTTCTTATGAGGCATTTTAAATAATGGGGGTGTCTACAAGGAAAAAAGGTAAAGGATAAATGAATAAATAAAAGGGACTCGACATGCCTCTCACTTTCCCTTTTTTTGAATTCAGGGTGCATACAAATTTAAGAGTGTCGTAAGTTTACGACACATTTATGACAATGCTAGAATGAATTTACTACATATAAATGGCAATCTTATGATTTATTATGACAGCCTTGCGAAATACTAATGAGTTTTTAATACCATTTATGACATGCTTATGATGTGTGATATTTACGACACATTTGGGTTGCTTTAATGACACAACAAAAATTAAGTTGTAATTACAAACTCCAGAAATAACTTATCTTAAAAGTAACCCAAGTTTGACCGAAAGAACTGTCCCAAGTCTGACATAAATCATAACAAATATAGTAGTGATGCTTCAAAATTGTTTGGGAGTGTTCAGGGTTGGAAAAGTGGAACAAAAATAACACTTTGGTAATATTCTATAGGTCACTTCAAGATAATTTCATGAGGCTTCCAGGTAGGCTTGATCCAAATATCAAGCATACACTCAGTTGAAATTTTATCATCAAAATACCCTCACAAGGCTTTACTTCCTAAGTCACGTGTCTTGCATTTTCAAATTCAATTAAAGGAAGAATTACATAAGGAAAATATTCATTGTGGAGAGAAATGTTACTTTTTGGGTAACTGCATGGAGCTGGGGGACCAAAAAGTCGAAAAAATGTTTTTGGGTAAGTTCATGAAGTTGGAAGACAAAAAAGCTAATTAAAAATTTAATTAAAGGAAGAATTGCATAAGGGAGATATTCATTGTGGTGACAAATGTTATTTTTGGGTAAGTGCACAGAGTTGGGGGACCAAAAGCTGAAAATTGGTTTTTGGGTTAGTGCATGGAGTTGGGGGACCAAAAAGTTAAAATGTAAAAATTTGAGGCACCATGTACCCCACACAAAGTGTTGGTAAGGTATCAAGAATCCATTTAGACCTGTGGGAACTAGCTCTTCATCCTTGATTTTCATACCTATAGTTTTGAGCTGAACTCTCAACTCAGTGATCTTCATCAAGGAGCTTGCCACAGTATCCATGTTTCTCATGTGGGTGCTGGGGAGCTTGTTCTTCAAAAACATCCTGTGAGATATTTGTAACTCTGATACAGAGTGATCAAGGCATCATACATCTCCTTCGCCATTTTCTTCTCTGTGATGTGAGAGATCAAATGGTCCTTCACAGAAGCAAGGATGATTATATTTGTTTTGGTTGCCTTCTTATTGTGCTGGGCCAACTGTATGGGATCGGTAGGAATTGTATCCTTCTTTTCAACATAACCCCAAAGCTCAACCACCTCCAACAACATCTGCAGTCTGCACTTCCATGGTGGGAAGTTGGAAGTGCCTTGTAACCTGTCACACTCTTTGAGACCGATGGTAGCCATCCCACAGCTTCTATACCGCACTTCAATCTGAAATGAAATAAAAAACAACACCTTTACAGGTCTAAGTGCCTATCACAGATGCAAATTGGCTTCAATCACTGAAGCTAGGGCATCACACCTGCTGAGATCTCCTGACAGCTCCCTCTCACAGGTTGTAACTTGGATCTGGAGGATCTCAGATGCACTGCTCTGATACCATGTTAAATTTTCATTCATGGTGTGCAGATTTGCACTTACAGTGATGAACAAAACCTTAACTGAACACCTCTCAAAACTGAATCTGGACTGAAAATTCACGAGTGCAGATACTGCATTTAATCAAAAATTCAAGGCAGTGGACTGTATAAACTAAATCTTCATAAAACAGTGTTGTAAAGCAAACAGATCCCTTACTCAAACACATCAACTCTGTATATTACTCAGAAAAAAGAATTACAAATATTGCACCTAACTGAATGAATCACTCACCCACCCTGCCTTGCTTTTATAGACAAAGAAGGCTAGAGATACAATATGTTTACAGTATGATAAAAAGAGCAACTCTAACTTTCAGTATGTCTAATAATAACAGCAACTCTAAGTTTAGCATGTCGAAAAATAACACCATCTGCATATTAATCTGCTGTTCTAAATTTGCTGAGCGTGCCATGCTGAGGAAAACAACAGCTTCACAATCACAGGTAAAACTCTTAACACTTGTCAGTCAACAACAACAGTTGACTGCCAATCAAACCCAACGACAAACAACTGACATACAAGTTTGACCTCAGCTTGGCAGGGTATTATATTTGGTAACTGCCAGTGAAGATTTTCTATCAATGACTGCTGTACATGAAAGAGTCAACAGGCACATAAAAACATTGTATGAGTGACAATTGCCAAACACAAACAATCATCAGTGATGGTCAGAATTGATATGTGAATGACGGTGAAGGTGGCTCAAGCACAACTACAGGTGCCTATGAATAGATGCTATGTGTCAAACATACATCTCTCAAGGATTGCATTTGACTAGTCAATGAAATAAATAAACAAAACCATCCAACACAATTAGGGAATGCCGACATAGGGGCACGTCCAATGACCAAATGACCATCAATCAATGATTACGACCAACTACTGGCAATAAATGTGTTGTTAGTGGGCAAGCAAAAAGAAGTAAAAGAATCATCATTGAATTCAAAAGAATTGACGAAAGAAAGTGTGACAAGGAGATAAAAATTTTAAATAAACAAAATAGGAATGAAAGTACAAATAACTCATTAGCAAGTTTACAATGCTGAAGAAAATTATAGACAAGTCCAGTTGTTGACATCAACATTGAAAAAACAAAGTGCTAAGCTGGTTAGACATGGGAAAAACTCTGAAAACTGTCTCCAGTGGAAGAAGTCAGAAGGGAATATCACAGAGCCAAATTCCATCACCATCGGTTCAAAAACTCCACTGCCATCAGGTCAAAGCAATCCATCATTGTCATTCCAACAACATATGCCTATCTATTTAATTAGGGCTGAAGGAAAGAAGCCTTCCAAGTAGGAAAAGAATGTGAAAAATGATGAATGGACACGATACGACTGCTATCAGCCTATCGGCTAAGGAAACATTTTAAGATGGATGCGTAGCATTTGTTTTCAGAAGTTATAGGAATCTGGTATGAAAAGGTCATTAACCATGCCATTAGTGTTTGTAGATTCACAATCTTGAACAAACTTGGCAGCATATTTTGACCTTAAAAAGAATTCACATCTACATCAAAGGTCTCACCACAGCTACTGAACAAAGTATTTGACTTGCCTGATAATGGGGAGAAGGTTGCCTATCAGCAATTGAAGAAGCAGTTGAGGTAGAAATTTTTATGGGACAGTTGCAATGTAACCTTGTAGTAATTATAAAACAACATGAGTCGATGTGGATTCTATTAGCAAGAAAGCTAATAGATATAAGGAGATAACAGAGTTTTCCCTAGCTGGGTTATCTTTGACTGAGAGGAATTATGAAATGCCATTCTAGTGTTTAAAATATATTCAAGGTATTTCAAAGGGTATTTGATACAATTGGTTTGAGTTTGTGGCCATTAAATTAACACATGGTGAGGTGTAAGACAAATCACAAGAGTCAGTTTGCCTGTTCTTTATAAATTCAATAACTTATAGATATATTTTCCAACTTTGAGTGAGAGGTAGATGCCCTTCCGTCTACGGATAGGTCTGTGGAGCTGGATCAAGGGCCAGCAAAATTAAATAGAATGTATAAAACTAAGAAAAACTAGGCAGAAGACTGCTTGTTTAAAGCGAAATCCAGGAGTAGACACTTCAGGGGAGGAGGTTATAGTGAAAAGAAAAGGATGGAGGTGATGTGACTTGCAGAAGCCAGGGCAATGCCACTACTAACAGCCAAATTGTTTTTGAATCAACTGCAACTATAAGAGATATAGTGTTTCCACAGTCCATAATAATTGGAGAGAGCAGCTTTTGGATAAAACTGTGTATGTAATTTGTGGCCACCTGCAACTAGTCAGGCAGCAGCTCTGTCACAATCAAAAAGTAATTCTTTTAATCCCTCAGATGTTACATGTTCAAACCTCCTAGGACTGCATGTGCCAAAACAAACTTTGGATGCTGAAGAAAGTTGGAAATATTGCGAACAATTGCAGAATATGAATGATGAAAAGAATGTGGGGGAACTGTTTCAGATTCAATTGGTGATGTAGATTGAAGATATAGTTAGGAAGTCAGGGATGACTTCGAGTTAGAAATATCCTATTTTGATGACCTGATACATGAGCACACAGGGTATGATGACAAAGAGGATCCAACGCTACCTGATGATCCATTGTGGCTACCGGTTGATATTATTTTGATCATGGCTATTATATTGAGAACTGTGGTAAAGCTGGAAAAAGCTGAGTAATGTCAACAGGGGTATCAAAGAAGTTAGGAGTATTACCAGTAGACGTGTTGAACAAAGTACAAGATATTCCTTTTGTTACTCAACAACATTCTAAAAATGAAGACATGATCAGAGTATATCATAAAATGTACACCAAGGATTGTCAGTGTTGTAGGTTTTTAGAGTTGGTATGGCAGAAACTAATAAAGGAGGAAGCACATGATAATCTGAATGAAGCAAAAATAAGGGTAGAATTGGAATTGGAAAGTCAAAAACAGCATATCGCAGGCTAATTCAAGAAGGAGAAAATTCTATCGCGAGTTGTGACACAGAACGCGTTGTTACAAAAATCTGCAGAATCACATGGGGCATATGTAAAGCTGACAGATGATTTACAGATCGGAGTAGAGAAAATTCACTACTTTTATCTGATAACGAGAATATGAAGAATCCACTAACAACGGAAATTTCAGTTTAACATGTCAACCACTGTTGAACTAATATAGATTCCACATTTACATAGGATTGGGGAAAGGTTTAACCCAATTACTTCCAAATCTACTACATCCCGTGAATCACAAGCCAAGTAGGTATCTGAAAAGCAACAGGAAGGCACTACTGAATCTGTACATGGTGAAGAAACACTTAGTACAGAATCTCAAATGGATCAGTTCGGCACAGGAATTGACCATGGTTGTGGTAATGCAGCAACAGATTTTAGATAATTATCATTTTGGAAAGGTATCATACTAGGTTGCGCCTGTAACTTTCGATGATAACCTTTGAGATATATTTATGTACACTCATGTGAATCTATGAAATCATCATTCTATTGCTATCTACTGCTGTTATTTGCATTCATAGCTGTTTGATGGTCATTGTTATAAATGTTCTATATCTGCTGTGCTTTACTAATCTGCATATCTGTAGACTGAAAGCAAAAATAAGGGTAGAATTAGAATTGGAAAGTCAAAAACAGCATATCTTAGAATTGGAGCAGGCTAATTCAAGAAGGAGAAAATTCTATTGTGAGTTGTGACACAGAATTAGTTGTTACAAAAGCTGCAGAATCACATGGGGCATATGTAAAGCTGACAGATGATTTACAGATCGGAGTAGATAAGATAAGATAAATATATTAATGTCCAACGAATGACCACAAAAGTAGGTCAATGGGACTGCAGCCCAAACAATATACAAAGTGTGAGCGGGAAAACTCAAAACGAGTTCCCAAAAACAGAAGAAAGGAAAAGAACCAAAACAAACAAGAACCCCAAAGCCAAACCCCCACAGGCGGGGGCAATGAAACAAACGGGGGAGAAAGAAGGGAGAAGCAGAGAAGGGAATGAAGGAGGGGAAAACAAGGACCAGTAGTCTACTCAGAAATGGTAGCCACATCCCTCCTAACATTCGAGGCCGACAAAAAGAAGTTCCTGATGAAATGGCAATCTGAAGAGGGGGGCGAGGGCCCCTCCCTGCTGAGATCTGAGACTAAAACGACGGCCAGGGAGATGGGTGGAGCTGGGCTGCCCTCTGGTACGAGTGTGTGGCCGAGCCTGCTGGTGGTGACTGGGGGAGATGTGAAGGTCCAACCGGGACGAACTGATCTATGCACTGTAACTGGGTCAGAATGGCTCTGCCGTTTAGTTCCTCCAACTGCGGGTAGAACCGGAAAGAAGTAGAGAAAATTTACTGCTTTTATCTGATAATGAGAATATGAAGAATCCACCAACAGCGGAATTTCAGTTTAGCATGTCAACCACTGTTGAACTAATATAGATGCCCCATTTACATAGGATTGGGGAAAGGTTTAACCCAATTACTTCCAAATCTACTACATCCTGTGAATCACAAGCCAAGTAGGTATCAGAAAAACAACAGGAAGGCACTGCTGAATCTGTACATGGTGAAGAAACACCTAGTACAGAATCTCAAATGGATCAGTTCGGCACAGGAATTGACCATGGTTGTGGTAATGCAGCAAAATATTTTAGATAATTATCATTGTGGAAAGGTATCATACTAGGTTGCACCTGTAACTTTTGATGATAACCTTTGAGATATATTTATGTACACTCATGTGAATCTATGAAATCATCATTCTATTGCTATCTACTGCTGTTATTTGCATTCTTAGCTGTTTGATTGTCGTTGTTATAAATGTTCTATATCTGCTGTGCTTTACTAATCTGCATATCTGTAGACTGTAAAGAATACATAGTGCTGAATGTATGTTATCAACTGAATGGGAAGAGGCATGTAAATGGCACTTTCTTTTCCTATTCTGCTTCTTCTTCCCGTGTGGGACAGAAATATCATCTAGCAGGATTGAAAGTTGACCCATTTTCTGTGTTCAGTTATGCATATTTTGATTTAAATATTTTGATTGCCTCTAGTGCCATATTGGCTTTGTTGTTTACATTTAAGACTTTTTTCACAAAGGTTGATTTCACGACCAGGTATTAGGGCAATATGATATTTAAATTGATTTATTCCTCCATATGATTCATTCCCATAAAATTTGTATTGCACTGTTGATTCCCAAAACTTGTACTATAGTTTTATGCAAAATCCCATTCCCTTGGCATTTTTCTGTTGACGTGGTTTAAAAATACTGGGAGATTTTGATGAAAGAAACTTCCTTTAGTTCCATCACCTTCACTAAGAATTGCAGTTCTGATTTGGACTTCCTTTTCAGTGTTAGATTGCCTCCAATATTGCCAATCTCACTAGCCACCATGGCACTCAAAGAACTATAAAGGCTTCATGTCATACTAATGCTTCAAGATTGACAGTGGGATGCAATGCTAGTTTCTTTATCTTTTATATTTGAAGTGTAAACTTTGTATGTTACTCGGGTATGTCTTGGGCATGGTGGTGGATTGTTTTAAATCCTTGAATTTGTTTGCTAGTTTCACATATTTCATTGATCCAAACAACTTCTTGCATGATCTCTTTGAAAGCAAAGATTTTTAATTATGAACCACACAAAAGGTCCAAAACATATGATCAACGTCTTGCACAATTCCTTGAAAGCAAGTTTAAATTTTGATTTTTCATTTAACAATTGGTTGATGCGTTTCAGCTGTAATCAATTGATTTTCTGTTGAGATTTTCAGATATTTGGATGCGAAAAAGAAAAAGCATAAGAAATCAACGAGTGATGATGATATGGAATTTCCCCAACATGAGAAGATAAAGTTTGGAGAGGTTGTAAGCGCTCCACCAAAACTGGAGTTCCCAAAGAAAGCCACTGCAGTATGTATTAACCACTTTTGTATCATGTTCAAGTTTTGTGCTAATTTAATGCATAGGCCTACCTGGTTGATACATTTTAAAACCATTGGTTGTATTCTTTATGTTTGCTCTATTATTCATTCATTTGACGGATTGGTAGTGTTTTTGAACTTATACACAACATATACATACATACATACATACATACATACATACATACATACATACATACATACATGTGTATATATATTATATATGTATGTATGTATGTATATACACACACTAAATCACCAGGAGTTCGTGTTCATGTTCAGCGAGAATAAAATTCGAAACAAGTTTGTCAGCTGATAAAATTCGGGGAAAAAAATTCATCAATAAATTCAAATTATCTAATCTAATATAAATTAAATTTTAAAAAATACATATAATACAAATTAAATATGAAAATAATATTAATAATAATCTACTTAGATTGCTCATAAAAACCTTCAACAAATTTTTTAAAATTTAAAAAACAAAATAAAAAATAACCTAAACCTAAGCCTAAATAATATGTATCAATTAATTTAAATAATAGATCGTAAATTTTTTTAACTTCACAAAAATATTATTATATTAATAAATTAAAAATATTACAAAAACCTAAAACTTAAGTAGTAATAAGTTTTAACATTAAGAATTACGTTATTTGCTAACTATTAATTTAAATTATTTAACTCCTACGGGCCTTCCCATTAACTGTTTATAATTAAATAAATAAAAAGCAAAAATCCTTGTGATTAATTGAACTTAGTAAAATGAGTTGAGCCTTCAATCTTTATGTAGTAATGTAGAAAAGACTAATGGAAGGCACGAAGTTCTATGCAGGTCCACAATGTGACAGAAGGTTGCAGAGGCAACTTGAGCTTTACACAACAAAGTATCTTCTCTGTTAATTTAATATGGGATATAATACAATTATATAGGAAAATAGTTCCCTAATAAATAGGAAACGCAAACAAACAATTCTCCAAATTTGTATGAGGAGTTTCAACAACTCAACAAATATTCAATCGACCAAACTATTACATAATTATATTATTCAAGATAATATAATTACTACATTAATTTATTATCCCATACATGAAGCATTAATATTTCTTAACATTCCCCCTTAGTGTGAACATGGTAGAAAAACAATTGCACTTCTTCTACTGACTTGCCGCCTCTGCGTGCTCATGATCTGGATGGTTTTTCAGGACAACCAACAACCTCAACAAGGATGGTTTTCCAAGGACAACCAACAACTTGCACATACAGATGGTTTTATAGGACAACCAACAACCCAAACATACAGATGGTTTTACAGGACAACCAACAACCCAAATATCATGATGTTGCTTTTCCTTGTGCTTTCATCTATCCACTATGTTTTTCTTTCAGGGGATTACATAGGAATCTGCTCATTTATTACAAACTTGAACATGCATAGTTTCACATTACATCCCATTGGTTGTATCTGATCTGGTGCATAATGGAAATGGAGTATTGGTATTATGTCCCCCGCCCCTGCAAGAAGTCTTCATCACTTTGTTGAACATTTACTTCCTCATCATTGGAATGGGTAGACTTCATATCCCAATCACCTTCTTCGTCTCTGTTTTCAGAAATGAAAGCTTTATTCTTCAATTTTCCATCAAGTAGATCCCTTGCTCTTTGTTTGCAATACATAATTCCATGTCTAGGAGCATTACAATAGTGACAAAAATTTTTTTTGTGGATCTTGGGAGGTTGATCCTTGCTTAAAAGAAAGTTTGTATCTTCCTTTAACTTATGATTTGTTGTTACCATACATTGCACTTTCCCTGGATTAGTTTTCTTGGTTCTATTTTCTTCTTCTATTAGAGAAGAAATCAAATCTTCTAAACTAGGATTTATTTTACTCAATGTAAAAACTATGTTAGAATAACTGGAAGACATGCTATTAAGTAATACAACTTTTGCATCATCATTAGGCACATCAACTTTTATTCCAGCTAACTGATTTGAAATAGAACGAAACTTACTGATGTGTTCAACCATATTGTCACCTTCTTCCATCTTGAGCCCAAACTTTTGCTTGAGTGCCACTACTTGCACTCTCTGCTTGTGACCCAAACAATTTGCTCAATGTTGTCTAGATGAAATGTGATGTCTTTGTTAGATTTATGTGATGTAGGTAGGCGTTAGACAAATAGTCCCAGACCAATAATTGTTGTTGCTTTTCGATCCTTGCTTTCCCATTTTGTTGCTTCATCTGTGTCATTTGGTTTCTTGATTTTTCCTTCCACAATATCTCATAGATCTTTGTTGATCAACAACAATTGAGTTCTTACCGCCATGTATGAAAATCTTTGCCTTCGAATTTTACAATATGGTTTAGCTTGTCCATTTTGATACTTTGACAATGACTTAAAGCGACTATTCTTGACAAACATTGGTAAACAACACTTTTACAAATGACTCAATAACACAAGATCGACTCAAAATGATTATTCTCGAACAACATGATTTGTACAACTAAAAATTTGGCACATTATTATAGATGACTAACTTTAATGACCTAAGAATTTTATTTTGATTGTTGACACTAACAAGACACTTTGGATTACAACACAAAATGACCTAATGTAGACTTTGAAAATAAATACTTGACTCTACTATTTGTAAAAACTTGTTTTGACAATGACACACATATCATATGAAAAAAATAATATTATGTAACTCGCTTTAAAACAAATATTTACAAAATTGGCACCTTCACAAACTACTTAATGACTAATGATAGCTAAACATATAAAAGTAAACACATATAACGCTTATATGATGACCCTACTCACATACTCTATAGAATGACTTTTCTAGACCAAAATCAAATGGAAATAGCATCTAACTAGTCTTTGATGGCGAGCAAGCTAGGTGTAGATCAGCTGTCAGAGAAGAACTATGTGGCGATGGAGCGTGACCAAATGTTGGTGATTTCCTAGTTCGAGTATCTCATCCCAACTCGCATATGACAAGCAAGTAAAAATGCAAAGCTGTGTGCATGTGTGCCTTATCACATTAAACTTTGGTTATATATAATGAAGATTTCGACAGAGCATTCAATACATTGATTCAACGGCATGAAGATCCATTGTAATTTGAACCTAAGTAATCGGATTCGCGAATTTGAAGAAATAAATTTGAAATTCGTCGGATTTCAAAAGGCAACAAAAAATTCGTTTAAAATCGTGATTATATTCGTATTAAATTTGGACATGAATTTTTATACAAAAGGTTGTAAATCAAGGTTGAAAATCATTGAAATTCGTATTAGGGTTTTTATTTTTTACATTTTAGGGTTTACGCCTAAATCGCCACTATTTGTGTATAAAACCTCTGTGGTGGCACTAAGCTTCACACATCCTCCCGTGGTTTGATTTTTTGTCTGATTTGCATGAGTGTGAAGGAGATTCAAGGTTAAAGGAGCTTGCATAATCATGAATCATTTGTTGCTCAAGCTTCAACGTGCATTTTCCAAGCGTGTATTTAGCAAGCCATTCTTATTAAAGATGCTCATTCTTTATAATTTCAATAGGTTTTAATATTATAACATTTAATATTATAAAAGTTTAGGTTTAAATATTTATAACATGAAACATAAAAGTTTAAAGTCATAACGTTTTTAATATTTATATTATAAAGTTTTTATGTTTTAATGTTTATTAAAAGTTTAAAGTTTAACATTTTATAAATTTAGGGTTTAATATTATAACTTTATAATGTTAAAACATGTTACAATATTTAAGTTTTAAGAAGTTAAAAGTTTTGTTTTAATATTAAAACGTAAAACATACAAGTTTAAAATTTTAACTATTAAATATTTGAAGTTTTAACTTATGTTTAAAGTTTTTATATTTAAAGTTTTCATGTTTAACTTTTTACATTTTAATATTTTAAAGTTAGGTTTTAATTTAAGGTTTAACACTTAAATACTATAAAATTCATTGTTAATATTCATTGTAATAGCTACTTATGAAATTTAATATTATCTCTCTTTTTTGAAATGTGAATTTATATTTTGTTTGTATATATTTAATTAAAATGTATATTTCTCATAGTCAAATTTAATCACCGATTTTTCTACCAACGAATTTTTCATGAATTTAATCATCGCGAATTCGAACATGAATTCGAATGCGGCAACTTAGATTTTAACCAGGTGGCAGGAGATAGATCTGGATGCAGGTGGCTATGGAAAGACTTCCAATGCAATAACAACGTGGATGGATGATCAAGGAGGTTGCAATACACTTACAGGAAGTTGCAATTCCACATGGATGCACATCAACTAAAGGAAAAACATGGGATCCATTGATGTGGAGGCCAAAATATGTAGATAGATGAGTTGCACTGTTCACTAAAATCTTCAGCCAATCATATTTTCCACAGTCAATGAATGCTTGAATATTGATGTGACCATATATATATATATTCCAATGTAGATAGGATCACCCCTATGTGTTCAGATGTCAAAGATGCCTGCTCAGAAATTAAATAAAAATAGGCTTAGCTGACAATCCCACGCATGATTTTGGAGGACAAAACCTACAGAACTGGCGCAGACTTGATAGATCCACCCATAGTTTTTTTCTACTGTAATAACATTCACATACAGATGTCCACAAGCAGCCACACAAGCCTCTAATGTTCATGGTCTCCCATAACTGTATAGGAAGTCAAAACCTGCTCTGATACCAAATGCAAAGGCAACTTGAGATTTACACAGAAAAGTATCTTCTCTGTTAATTTAATATGGGACATAATACAATGATATAGGAAAATAGTTTCCTAATAAATAGGAAACGTAAACAAACAATTCTCCAAATTTGTATCAGTTGTTTTAACAACTCAACAAATATTCAACTGACCAAACTATTACGTAATTATATTATTCAAGATAATATGATTACTACATTAATTTATTATCCCATACATGAAGAACTAATATTTCTTAACAAAGGTTTGCTGCAATTTTTATGCAAGTGTTAAAAATTGAAAAGCAGGCCCTCCTTCAGTTCATACCGTAGTTACCAAATCCGGTCGGATCTGCACAAAATCCGGCTGGATCCGGATTTTTCAGCCGACCTGGATAAATTCGGTCTGGGTCGGCCTTAATTTAGGATTTTTTTAATTTTTTTATTTTTTAACATTTTCTGTAGTTTTCTGGAAAAAACAGTCAACTATCAACCCTATATATTAAAAAATATAACATTACATTATTGAAGTTTTTCATTGTATTTGTCAAATTTTCATATTTATAAAATTCAACTCATATATATTTCGAACCAGATTTTTCCAAACTTTTTCAAGAATTCGGATTTTCGGATTTTTTCCCCTCCCGAACGGATCCGGATTTCCAGACCTGGTAACTATGGTTCATACGCAGCTTCACTGGTTTTCAAAAACTAAATGCAGACCCTCCTGTAGTTTGCACGCAAGTCACTACAGTCACACTCATGCTAATGACTACAACTCTGCGCGCTTCAATATCCAAACCCGTGGGCTTGCCAAAAAGGTTTTTAATGCCAAAACTAATATAGGTGCTCCCGATTGTTAGGATTTTTACAAAAATCACGAAAAAGAATTACCTGTATGATTTTTGGATGCATTCCAACGAATTTATTGTGTTTTCTTGAAAATCACCAAAATCTGAATTTTTCTTGAATTTGGGGAATCTTGTGACGCAGTATACACACACACATGCATATTATATATGCATATGCATATATACATATATCAATATGTATATATATTTATGTATGTATATGTATACATATACATACATACATATATGTATATATCGAGAGGGAACAAGGGAAGGGAGGGAGGTGTACACCATATAAACTTCAGAGCTGTTGATACCATAGGCAACTATACTTAATCAAAGATTCAGAGCAAACTCTCAGACAATATGGGCCATATAGACACGAAATGTTGAAACAGAACCTCATCAACAAGAGCCTCAAACTAATACCCAGAGGAGACCAAAAGATAATGACATCTCTGACATTCTGCACCAGAAATATAGACATAGACAAGCTTATATATCTGTACTTACAGTGATTGGCTTCTTTCCATGGGCATTCACTTCCTCTGCTGCAGTTCAGTTCGTATCATACTTCAACAAGCTCAGGATTTCATGCCCAAATCTGTGGCTAATTTCCTAAAGCACTCTAATGAGATTCACAAAGATTGCTCAATGTCATGTAACCTCCCCAGAACCATATTCTTGAGGGTCATTTGTCCTCTTTCATGGTTAAATTCTTGTGCTTTTCCATGGTCAACTGCTGATATTTGAAGGATTTACCACCTTCAAATGCCACAAACACTCTCATGATTCCCTTTTCCATCTTCTTTATGTTCTGTCTTAGAACGAATAGTGCCAGCAACAGGAATTATATTCTCGACGTTGCTGCAGTTGACATAATAGTATAATACCCTAACGTCTGCGATCTTCTGTCCAATTCTGGACCTCTGGTTATGAACTCCAACACCTAGTTGAGGGTGTCTGGGTCCTCCATCTTTGTGTTTTTCATGTTTCTAAATTTGGCTTTGAAATCTGCAGATGTATTTCTTTTTCTTCATATTCCTCTATTTGTCATGCTAGTTAAGATTATCTTCTGGCCTGAAGCATTATTCCTTCCCTTAAGATTTTTTTCTCCCTCCTGTTTCTCTCTATTCCTGCATCCTTCCTTTTTCTGCGACTGCATCTCTTCCTCTGCTCCATCTACCAAATACATTGCGGACTTATGTGCTGCTTATCTTTACACAACACGATTATAATGGGACAATATCCCCCATGGTTCTGCATTATCCTCTGATCCTTGTTTTTAGATCCTCACACATATCCAAGTTATTCATCCGGTGGGCCCCTTCCACAATGCTGGAGGGGTCTGTTTTTACATTTAACAGCCCCACGACTCAAACTATGAACTGCCTGTTTCCAGCCAGTGACTTTTTACCAACAACTCTATGCCTTGTTGGCCACCCTATGATCCCTGTTAACTGTCTGCTTCAGTCTGAAAATTTTGTTGGATAATGACATTATTGATAATTCTGCTTGAGCAAGTCTATACTAGCTAATTTCTTTCCATGGAAGCGGTTGCGATAGGCACAGTCAAAATCAACCCCATAAGTACAAAGCACTTTAACATGAAAATTTATTTTTTTGTTGAAGTGACCGGTGTCATCATATTGTTTGAGGGGAGTAGCTATTAGTCAAAGACCTTGGTCAAACTGGAAATCAAATGCTGGAATGATGAGGGGCGAAAGGCTCTACGGGTACTCCCGAGTTAACATAATGGATTTGGAACTATTTATGTTACATTTATTGCTTCCATTGGCATACGACTTCTACAACTTTTTCCCTCTAAGAGATATACAATTGCTGGTGCCTCCTAGGGCTAACTAGACTTACTCACTTCAGCTATGCGGCCGATCCCAACCTTCGTCTCTCGACCCATGTAACAACTTGGCCTCTCTACTACAACCACAACCAACCACAAGCTGCCTTCCTATCGTTGTGGCCAACAACAATGGTGTCACTCAGATTTCACCCTGAAATCTGTGACTACCCAATCCGAAAATTTTTCGTACTTTTAAAATAGTGGGTCGTTTGTTGTTTTTATTGCCTAAAAGTTCCTGTATTGCGTCAAAATAATCCTAAAGAGCCATATTAGCCTTTTTCGCCAAATACCCGGATGCCCAAAATTGTTTATTATTCTGTCGTCGAGATTTGTCTCATGGGAAATTTGTATTTAATTATTTTGAGCCCCGTATGAGGCTATTTGTGCTCTGTTTTAACTCTATTATGAGCGAATATGTTATTATTCCCATGTACCAGAAGGATTTTAACTTATTTTAAGTTTTGGGCTTTAGTTGGAACTTTTGGCAATTTTTGTGTTTTTGTGGTGTCCTGCGTTTGTTTTTCGTGAAATTTCTCTGGAACAATTCTTCGCACGGGTAAGCCCGATTTTTGGCTGGAGCATTTGGAAAACATACGCACATTATGCCCGGAGGAAGTCGTCATCGGAGTCCGGATCACCGGGAAAAAGCGAAGTCGCATTGCAGAAAAGCCCTCTGAGGGGATGGACGCATTTTTGAAAAACAAAGGATTTAAGCTGCGATGGGAAAAATATAAGCCGCAGGCAGGGTGGGAATTTTATACCTGCCTGGCAGGGTACTTTTTCCCGTGTTATAAAAATCACTTAAGTGGATCACGGGATTTTGGTGCCTGCCTGGCAGGGTAAAGAATCCCATTATGAAAAAATTCTTAAAAATAGAATTACATGTGCAAAAAAGTGCGCCCCCTTTGGTGAGAGATTAAAAGGATTAAATTTGATTATTTTTATTAATCTTTCTTCTCAAAAAGTGCGCCCAAGCTTGGAGGAGGTCAACAAGTCAAAGATGGAATAAAAAAAGAGTCAAATGCATTAAATTAAATTTATTTAATGGCTGCCCTCTTCCTCTCAAAAAGTGCGCCTCATTTGGGTATTATTTAATGTTTTTAAGGCATTAAAACATTAAATTAATTTCTATTTTCAAGTGCTATGGTCAAAGCACACTGTGGAGCTTGAGTGAAGTGCTGTGTGAAGGATTAAATTGGATTAATTTAATTTATTGGATGGCTGTCCTTAAACATGCTATTTTTAAAAGAGAAAAACATGATTTTTAATTAATTAATTGCCTTTAATTGTTAGGGCAATTATTAATTATAGAATTGTGAAGGTTATATAAGCATGGGCAGCCATATGGGTGAATAATTTAATTCACAGGTAAAGAATTGCAGCCAGGAGGAAAAGTGCGCCCCCATTAGAGGAAGGATTTTGTTCAGACAAAGTGCTAACAAGGCTAAAAGCTTCCAGATTTGGCGCATGCTTTGGAGGAGGTTGATCTTTGTCTGCATAGTTGTTTTCACAGGTGTTACAGGAGCTCAGGTGTTGATTGAAAGGATTCATGCTCTCTTTATGTGCAAATTAAACACCAATTTTTGGGGCAGCAGGCTTGAAAAGTGCAGATTTTTATAATTTAAATTCACTATTCATGCTCCGGTGGCCATTTTTGTCTGAATAAATTGCAGGAATTCATTACAGGTGCTTTACAAAAGAAAAGGAGTTTTTATCAATGTCCAATACATTGCAAATATCCTCCGAATCTGAAGAATTGTCCAGATCTGCACCAGTATTGAAGAAATCCGGCCAAGTTAGAAGAAAAAGAATTATTCAGACAAAGATAGACAAAGCCATGGCGAAAGGAGATGAAAAAGAGAGCACGATGGATTCATGCATTGCTTCCAAACTTTCAGACATAGGAGACACAGATCTAGGCCCAGAACCTCTTTCTGATTTGATTGATAGATCCAGAGCGGGAAAGACTTCACTCATGCGTGCGGTCAAAAGTAGCGGAATTATTCCGAGCCGTAGTAGCTTTCCCATGTACTGACCCGATTGCGAGTTCGTGATGGAGTGTGCTAGATCTTATCATCCTTCATCCGAATCGGTGTGTGATGTTGCGGGAAAGACAATAATTCGTTTGGATGCGGAATTCATCAATTATTGTTTGAAGATTCCAGTGCGAAAGGTGGTGACTTCTATTAGCATTCAGGATGCTGACAGTAGATGGGAGAAACATAGAGCTGATTGCGTGAGCATAATGAACAGCCGGTTCATGAAGAAGCCTAGATCCCCTTCAAAGTTCCCGAGAACTCTTCCACGGTCCAATTTGGTGCAGGAGGCAGATGATGATGTCAAATTGCTATGTAGGTTGAATGGCGAAGCGAATGCCTACACTTTCCGTACATGGATGTATGCTTTCATCAGGACCATTGAAATCAACAAGGTTGATTCTATAATCAATTGGTCGGAAATTATTAGCAGCAACATCGGTGAGCAACTTCGGAACGTGAAGCGTACTTTCAGCTTCAAGATGACTTCGTACTTGGTGTATGCTGCAGCTTCACAGGGTGTCTTTTCCAAGCTGGATAGATGTGGTGTTCTTTCCAAGGACCCCATTTTCGAGTGCTACCCACAGCTTACTGTACCTGCGTGCGAGAAGGACTTCAAAGTGATCAACGATGACTTCTACGATTTCATCTGCAGGCTAGACAAAGACTTGAAGACTCACAGGGTAAGCAAGGAAGCGTGGGAAGCAGTGTCCAAGATTGGTAGTTTATTCATCCAGTTTGCAGATTTCACATACCTCAGGGTTACGGGCTTTTCTGGAGAACCTATAAAGATGCCCAGGTATCCAAGTGATAGATTGATCGCCATGGAGCTGAGCAGGCAACTCGTAGAGTTACACGACCTTCAGTTGAAACGGCACAAGTCTACGGGCTTCTTCCCAATCACTGTGGGATATTACAGTTGCATCAGCATTCACAGAGCTCGAGGGATGGAAGCGCAAATGTTATCCGAGTATGAGCAAGAGTTCTTCCCTGCACGGCTTAACTTCGATCCATTTGGAGTAGCCAGGAAGACAATCTCCCAGGAGTACGCACATGTGCCTTCGTTAGAAGATTTCTGGATGAAGTGCAGAAGTGAGTACGAGGTTAGAAAGAAAGATTTCAGTAGGCTATCAGCAAAGCAAGTGTTCGACTTTGGACTAGCGGATACCTGCGGATCTTAAAGATGATGGGAACGTGGTACTTGACACTTACCATCAGATGGGAGGAGATAAAGCTATACTGCAGGATAACATTGGAGGCTGCCATTCAATTGAAGAGAGATCTGGAGCTGTGTTGGTGAATACTTCGAACTGGCTGCTAATGAAGGGATACTGCCTTGATGAAGTATTGATGAATCAAATCACGGGCAACTTCGGCGCAGGAGATTCCCTCAAACGAAAGCATGAAGGAGAAAGCAGCAGAAGGTCCGAGAAGTTGAAAGTACACAGAAGATCTCAAGAGAAAGAGAAGACCACTTCTACGACCATAGCTTTGACTCCAACTTCTCCAGTACCCAGAAGATCACCAACTATTGCACCGCAAATGAGGATGCTTCCATGCCTTCATTGAAACCGGCGACGTTCGTTTTCTCTCCGCAGACCACCGTTCGGACACCGTTTGAGAGGAGATGTTGAAGGCTGCGAGATGACGGAGTTTGAAAGAGCTTTGTCCTTGGATGTTTTGAGAAGATGGCAGCCATGACTTTGTGGCACTTTCGATGGAGAGGATGCAGAGCGGGAGATGGTAGTGCACTCGGCGACTTCTTACTCCCGAGAAATAACTTCTCGGGATGGTTAGCTTTTTGCAGTTGGTTTCGAAGCAAGAGTAGAGATGAACTTAGAGGAGCATGACTTGCGGCTACTTCAGGATTTGAGCGAAGAGACAGAAGGCCTAAAGTTGCTAAAGCAACTTCTAGGTTGATCATCAAAGATTCGGGAGAGAAGTTTCTTTGAGATATCAATTCCGGCGGAAGGAAAGATAGAAGAGGAGCTCATGGCGAAGATGTGACGGTGACCAAAATACCACTCGGTCAAGCTACCATTGAAGGATTGAAGCGAGGACACGCAAACGCGTTCTTTGGATGCTTTGTTCCTTAGGCTTCGGTAAAGTGAAAAGGCGGAGAAAGAAGAGTTGCGAAGCAAATATCTCAATTATGTGAGATCATAGCCAAGGTTGCTAAACCTTCCATTCAACCCATTTTCAGAGCGGGTGAGTGATCATCTTATGCAGAAATGGAAGATGCAAGCAATCAAGTAAAGGTTATTGACGAATGGAAGGATCTCGATTATTCGTCAAAGCTTGTCTGCAACTTGGGGAAGTGCCATTACCCGCCTAAAGGTTATGAAAGATGCAACAAATCAACTAAAGCAATCGATGGAAAGCATAGAAGGCATGAATACGATTGCAGAGAGTAACTTGAGTATTTTGGCCGAGATCAACAAGTTGCTGGGAGATGTGTTGGTTGCAGAACAAATTGTACCGGATGGATCAGTCGAGAAGGGGAAGCAGCTAGAGTTTGCAGTATCTTTCCGTTTGGAGATCTGCAGAGTTTTGCTGAAAAGGATGCAGTGCTTGAGAGTAGAACATCGATTTACCAAATAAATAAGTATCATTTCTTTCACCGAGGAAAGAGTGGATGGAGGTGTTACTTCATACGTGCGGATTGTTTCTAACGAGGTGCATGATTCCCTGGAAGGTTCTCTTTTGATGGTGCAAAAGAGAATTGATAAAGCTACCAAGCCTTTCACGATGAATTCTATCAGTAGATTGGTGGTGGCCTGCAGCGAAGATCATTGCGAGGTTCGGGCCGAGTTTGGAAGAGGTGGAAGCATGCAAAGTAAAGTGTTGAATGAAGGGTTCTTGCTGATTCGGGAGAGAGAGAAGGAAGCGTGGCTAAAACAGATGGAAGGATGCTTTGAATTATATGTTCGATAAGTATATCGATATAAGAACAAGAAGAAGATGTAAACATTACAGCTGGCATGACTTCTTCTATTCTTTTTTCTTCTATTTTCTATGATCCCGAGATGAAATTGTAAAACTTCTAAGTTATTGGTTTTGCAACCATTACTTGAAGTCATGTGGAACCATTCTATTAGTTAAGTGATACATGTGTCACTTAAGAAGAAGTTAGTTGAGGATGATTGCAAATGTCATCTTTACTTGTTCATACTTTAGTTCAGTTTGAGTCTTCTATTTGTACTTTCCTCCTACATTCTATAAGTAGGAGAAGAACCTCCGGGTTAATGATCAATCAGAATTTGTAAGCAGCAATCTTGTGTTTTAGACTTTGTCTTTGAACCCCGAGAGCAACTTGTGAGCAGAGGAATACAAAGAAGCGAGTGTTTAGGAGAACTTTGTGTCACGGTGTCTTGTGTTTCTTGCTTTTAAATCTTAGATCTTTTAAGTAAACTTTGTGTTATTTTAGATCGGACCTAGAGCCTGCCTTTGCTTTATAATTCGTGTGTTCAAATCTATTAAGTTTCTTCTATGTGCATGCAATTAGCTCTGCTTATCTACTAATTGGGATGCATATCTTCCCCATTTCTTCTCTGTAATTCCTTTACTTCCTTCTATAATTTTCCTTTCTTAAATAGCTGCTTACTTGCTGCAAAACTTCTTAGTTATGGTTCATGAACTAAGTGGTTAAAGTAAAACCCCGATAGATAATAACACACTTATATTGACAAATCGACACGGGAGCCTCACCGGTTAAATGAGGGAGATTTATCTCATGATCGCCTAGGTTTGATGCTATGCGAAAATCTAGCCAACAAACAACCAACCCCCTCTCATTGGCGGTCTTCCTCCTATTTATAGTTCGGGTGCCCGATCTTCCCGCTTCTCTCTCCTCTGTGTTGGCTCTTTCGAAATTCCCGCTCAGACTTTGAATTTGAAGCGTCTTTATTGACCTTTTCCATGCAATCTATCTCTGGCCAATCCCCTTGCACCACGTCATCTGGTGGTTGGTTTCTCCTTACTGATCGTTCCATCATCTGGTCGCCATCAACCACGTGACCATGCAAATTCTTTCTATCTGTCCTTTCCTTTTCTAACTGTCACTACATTCTTATCCTCATGGGCTTTGTTCTTCATGCCTTCGTTGCGCACTCGCCTTAGGCTACAACTTCCTCCGAGATCCTCACGCGCTTCCTTTCCCTTTTCTACATTGTCTTCTTCATGTCTTGTTGCTTCCTTTCAAAACTTCCGCGTGCTCGCTTATTTGCTCGGGGTCCTTTCCTTTGTTAGTGCCTCCTTGCACGTTTTGGTCCCTACCTACAACTCCCGACACCTATTCTTCCGCACACTCTTACGCCTCCTTCACTCGGTTGCCACCATGGACAAGTGTTCTTTACGTGTCCCGACTTCCCCGTGCGCCCTTCTCTCCTTGTCTTCAGACGCATTGTTTTCTTCGCACCCTTTGCCTCGCTTCTTGGCCTCTTCTTTCTTTTCTCGACGCACCCTCCTAGTGCGCCACCTTTTGTCTCATGCGCATTTCTTTTCGTGCATGCCTCCATGTTTTGCGGCTTCAGGCCACCTCTCTCTTTGTCCTGTTGCTTTCTCAGGCGACTCTCCTTGCTTATGGATTACTTCTCGCGGCCTCTTCTTTCTTCGACTAGTTGCTTCACTGGCCGGCGGTCTACTAGTCTTCCTTCTTCCTTCTCATCGCTTGTCTCTCGCGACTATCCGTCTTTCTCTTGCAACTCTTCATCCAATTGTGCATCTCCTTGTGTGCTTCTTTCTCTTGATTAGTTGCCTCATAATTTGGCATTCTACCGGTCTCTCTTCTTGACAACTCTTCCGCCTATTGCGCATTTCTTTTGTGCTTTCGTGCATCTTTCATGGCTATAGGTCACCTTTTTATCTGTCACCTCTCTGCGACCTTTTTCTTTTGGTAGTTCCCTTTAGACTTCGCCGCGTGCATCTTTCAAGCGTTCTCCTTTTCTCCTATTGCATGTTCTCTAATTCTCGCACACTTCCTCCATCTGGGGTTTGCTTGAGTCCTGGATGCCTCCACATCATGTAATCTAGTCAAAAAGCCGGAGGATAATGTCAATGCCAATCAAATATGCAATTTCTAGTCAAACACTTTTGAGATGCAAACACAACAAAGTTTTTCCTCCAAATGGGTCAATGTAGTGGAAGAGATTAATTTCTCTTGGAAGCTAATGCTGGCCAGCTTTACTGCAGAATCAACACTTAAGGCAGAATTTAATGCAACTTTAAGTGTCACTTCTCTGTCAAACAACCCTGCTTCTTTGCCTTGGTTTTTGTCTTTGGGACACGGAAATTTAGTGAGTAGTCAACATGGATCATTACTTGACCTATCAAAAATTATTAATGCAATGCGAGACGAGGGTGAGGTCATGTCACCATTGTCATGTGTGGCTCAATGCTAAGTCACCGCATTTGGTGAATTACATGTCTTTAATTCGAAATTTGCCGAATCAGCAGGTAGACTAACAAATTCGTTTAAATTCGCGATTTAATTCATGCAAACAAAATCGCGTGGGTTTTAGGGCTTCAGAAATTGCTTCGTGAGGGTTTTCGATCACTTGTAGACGGGAAGAAATTGTGAGATCTAAAGCAATCGTAAGCTACGGTGACAATCACAGCCATTAGAAATTGATGGCCCCGTAGATCTGGAAGCGTTCAAATTACGTAAATTATAGTCGAGGGTCGATTGTGCCAAAAATGCTGGAATTTGCTGAAATCGTTGAGCGTATACCTGTTTTTCGGTTGCACGAATTAAATAGATACCAACAAATATATATTATAGAAGTAACATATGCCTCGATGAATATATAGAAGAATTAGTAATATATATATATATATATATATATATATATATATATATATATATATAATAGTAAGTATATATAAATCAGTAAATTAGTAAGTAATAATTATGAATTGATGACAATAATAATATATTAGTAAATATAGAATAGTAAGTAAATTTAAAAAGTAATTTATTATTATTGTAGTAAATTAATAAATTAAATTAGTTAATATAATTTATTATTATTATATTAAATTAATAAATTAAATTAGTTAATAATAGTAAATTAGTAAATCTCTTAGTCGAATTTAATCACGAATTTTATCTCGAATTTTTTTAGTAACGAATTTTATACTCCACGAATTCGAATGCGGTGACTTAGGTTCAATGTAGAAAATTTGGAAAATTGCTTGAGAGTTAGCCGAGGAGAGAGAGATTTGGGGTTTGCCCTAGTTTGACTTGACTTTGATTCTTATGATATAATCCCATTAAATATGATCAAAATAAGTACGTCGATCATGGCATAAATGGTTATATGGTGTTATATATGATTGGATGATGTAGCAAATGATGTCGTGGTGATTTCTTTTTCTTCGTCCATATTCTAAGTTGAATTTTTTTCCTTGGCCTCTTCGAGATTTTTTGGGATCCTTATATCGCTTTGAAGAGTGAATTCTTGTTTCAGGCCATAACATTTACAGCTCTTGATGCCTTTAGGAAAGATTGTCATAAGAAAAATCAAAGCTATTCCAAGCCAGATTAAATTTGAAACTGCTGCAAGTTAAAGGAAAATCCTGTTGAAATTATTGGAAGAAGAGAGTCAAAAGCTACCTCTGACTATACTTAAAAATATGATAAAAAAGTAAAACAAACATTCCAAGTTCATGGGGAACTCTAGGAAGACTAGTACAACCTGGCAAATTACCTAGCTAAGAAGTTGCAGCTGTTTGTGGGTAATACACCATATTTCATAAGGACCGCCGCTTTCATCAACACACTTACTGACCTTAAACTCGAAGAAACAAACTTATTGGTTTACTTTGACATAGTTTCACTCTTCACTAAGATCCCTTTGGATGGAGCTGTTAAGCTGTCAGCGATGTGACAGACAATGAGATTCTAAGCTAGTTGAATTTTGCTTAAGATCAATATGTTTCAGCTTTCCGGCAGAAAGTTATGAGCAAAATGGAAAGAGTAGCCATGGGCTCACCTCTCTCCATGATTGTGGCAAACTTAATTATGGAAAAGAAAAGAAGGCTGCAGCAGAATTATTTCTTCTGAAACCGAAGTGTTGACATTTTCGCCGATTACACTAATGTGAACTGGCCTCATCAAAAAGAAATGGCTGAAATGTTCTTGAACCTAAATGCACAAATAAGCATATGTCAATTCACTATGAAAGTAGAAGAATCATCATCTCTCCTTAGTTGTCTCTATCACCCGCAAAGCAGATGCTTCTCTCTCCCTACAGATTTATAAGAAAAAGACATATGGACACATACATTAGAGAAGATTCTCACCACCATCTGTCACAGAAAGCCGGAGTGACTAGAGCTTTTGAATCTCTTTAAAAATCCCTAAAGAAATCTGGTTGTTGGGACTATCAAATTAAGAAAGCTGCCAAAAAAGGTAAAGGAGGCAGAATAATTCTTAGGACTGACGAGGAAATTGTGGACAAGAAAGTTTTCTTACCTTACATTCAAGGAACTATAGAAAGACTTGTCAGGGTTTTGAGAAAAAGGAGCATCAAAACTGGGATTAAACCTTTCAAAACTGTTAGAAATAGCCTTAGAAATGCCAAAGACCATTGGGACCCAATACTTAGAAAAGGTCTCTATGAGATTCCTTGCAGGTGGCATTCTCTACATTGGTGAGATAGGCTGATCCCTCCAAGCGATAATCAAAGAACATGCGTAGACATCCAATGGTGCAGGGTCAAACAATTTGCATTCGCTAAACATGAGAAGCACATGAATCACCATTTAGCTTTGGGGAATCCTTGGGAGGACATAAGAATAAGAGAAGCCATAGAAATATGAAAATGACCTAAAAATCTCAATAGGATTATGGTTGGAAGCTCATTTAAACCTGGAAGCCTTTAATTCATAGATTTAGCCAAAACCTTAACTAACTTGGGTTAATCCTTGATTAATTAGTCAGTTACTGATTAATTGATTACCATAATCATTAACAGACTATATAATTAATTAATCTATCAGATATACCTCCCGTCTTATGTTTTCTTCTCCTTTCTGTCCTTTTTTTTTTTTTCTTACTTTACACTTGGCCTAGCCAACTGCCCACCTCTCACATTGTCACATTCATATTTATAAGAATTCTATTCTATGCTTTTTCTCAAGAATAGTCTTCAAGCACCTCCGCTACAGTAGGCCTATCCTTGTGACAAGAAGGCAGACCAACAAGAGGATTCAAGGTGCCAAAAGAGGGGACCATTGAGGTCTCGTGCAAAAGAGGTGGCACCACGTCTCATGTGATTTTTAGCGAAGTCATCTGAATTAGAGCTGCAGTCTACCAAAGACTACATTCCACTGCCAAAACTCTGCTTATGCTTTGAAGAAAGCTATAGGATCTTCTGCCAACATCTACAACTTCCTGGTTGCCAAGTCTCTGAGCATGACATGGGTAATGAAATTGAATCAAGGTTTCAAATTTGGTGAACTGGTAAAGGTGATGACAGAAAATGTCCTGAAGCTCATTCTTAGAGTGCTTGGAGTCCATCCCTGCGTACCCAAGAACCACAGACAGGAAATCAGATCTGACCTGTCAAAGACTTTGAAAGCCTCCTTCAATTTCACCAGTAGTCACAACCCATGACATGTTGGATGATGACTACTAGTTACTACATTATAGTAATTGCTAGCTAGATAGATAATTAGTTAGTTGTCTATATATTGTATTAGATTGCTAGTTTGTTAATTGGATGAGCTTGTTATAAAAAAATATTTTTATTTGTAACAATATTAGAAATAACCTCTTATATATAATATGCATCTTTATTAAAGATTAAATAGATTTCCTGGCTCTAATTTGGTATCATATCAAAATCCTGGGAGAGCAGGAGCACGGATAGATCAGGGAGAAAAAAAGAAGAGAGGAGCCCAAGGCACTCTAATCTTATTTCTTGTACGAGTTTTAAAGTGACACATTTATTTTTATTTTTTTGTTTTCCTGTGAAATCCGTATGCAAGTGTGGAGAGGAGCAAGAGGTCTGGTATATATTTGGAGCAGCATTCATAAGAGGAGGCGCTATCAAGAGAAGTGCTACAACAAAACAATCTCTTAGAGGGCTACCTACAACCAGCCCACAAAGAAGTAGGCGCAGCCCACAGAGGAAGCAAAGTCCTCAAAGGAAGCACAGCAATGTTGAAGCCTGTCAAAGATTCCGCGTAATATTCCATTTTAATAATTCTTATGCTGGAAGGTTGCTTGTTGGAAGGTGTGGAAGATTGCTCTTCCCCAAAGCACAGCCCTCAGCCCAAGCACCCATGCCATCTCCTTCCATACCCACCTGAAAGAGCAGCAAACATAACCAAAAAAAGCGTATCTTTTGAGAGCACAAGCCACAAATCAAGAGCGGCTTCAAGCAGCCCTCCATTCCCACGTTTTCATCCCAATCTGTATGTGCACGGGTAAGATTAAAAGGAAATCTTTTTATCATTTCCTAAGTTTTATATAGTTAATTTTTTTCATGATAATTTAGTGGTCCATGTAAATTTTTTAATGAAGTTTTAAAATTTATTTAAATTTTTATTTTGAAACCTTTATATTCAAATTTTAATTTATTTCCTAACTACAAGCCTGCAGCCAACTAATTTAAAATCTTGCAAACCATGAAGTCCCATAGCCTCAAATTTTGTTTGGAGGTCCGTAAACTCCCCACAAAACAAATTGTGAATTTTTGTTGAAAAGAGCCTGCCTTGCACATTTAATTGGTTTTTTTTGGCAGTGAAATTGTCATGGCCACAAATGCGCCCAAAATTTTCGTGCTTGACTTGTAGCTCTTTATGAAACAATTACTCTGCTTGGAAGAGGAAGGTAAAATTTTTTACCTTAAATTCAAAAATCTTTGGCTCGTTGTTGAGGGCACCTTCTTCAGACATGCAAACAACACTGACCAGCAGAGCAAGTTTGACAAGGCGAACTAGAAGGCAAAGTTGATCATAACGTTTCGTGTTTCAGATGAGATTTGGGCTCATATCGTGACTCAACCACCACCAAAGATGCATGGGATAAGTTGAGCAGTGTATGAGGTGAAAAACTAGAATCAGATTTTGTACCTATAGACTCAGCTGCATCACCTCAAACCGAAGACAGGAGAAAAGATTGAAGCATTCCTTTGTAGCGTTTTTAAATTGCGGGCCTCACTACAAGCATTAGGCAAAAAGGTGTAGGATTACTGTCTGGTTCCCACTGTCTTGAGAGTATTTCCCTCTGCATACAAGGTTTTTGTGAAGTCCGTGAAAGTTTTTGGTCACAAACCTACATTTGAAAAGTTGCTCAACATGCTACAACAACAAGAACCTATGCACGACGACAAAGAAACTGAGGACCAAGCCTTGGCCACACATTAGAAGGGCAAAAAGCCCATGCGGCCTACCAAGCAGCAACAAAAACTGGGAAACATTCTCATAGTCTTATATGTGGCAAGAATAGGCATGAGATCAAAAACTGTTGGTACAATGCATTCACCAACGGTTTATCCAACAACAAGAAGCCAGCAATGCAACAATCATCACAAGGACATAAGAAACTACAATACACACGCAACTAGAGGAGGAAGCCTTCCCACATCATCAACATGGGAACCTAGCCAAAGACAACAATCCTTCCTATGAGGATTATGACTATGCTGCATAGATGAATGAGGAGCTCCCTCAACAAAGAACATTTTGGTACATGGATTTTGGTGCCACAAGGCACATGACCAAACGAAAGGATTTGTACACCAATTTGAACCATTCATCCTATCTTGGCCATGTCTCTCTAATAGATGATTTGTCATATAATGTTAATGTTTTAGGTGATGTTTTCTTATCCCTTGGAAAACATTCATGTAAAATCACAGAAGTCCTATATGTTCTAGGACTAACAAATACTTTGTTATGTGTAAGTCAATTGCTCGATCAAAATTGTAAGGTTGAATTTGGTTGACAAGATGGCAAAAAGATGTGTCTTGTTCGAGACAAATCCAAAAACTTGAAGATTGTCACAAGAGCTTTTAGAGTAGGAAAAAGTTCCAACTTGATGTTGTCCACAAAAAAATCAAGCTCTAGTACTTTAGAGATACAGACATCGACACTCTCTGGGATCACAGATTTGGCCATCTTAGCATAGGCTACTTGCATGCACTCAACAAGCACAATATGGTGAGAGGCCTTCCTCGCTAAAGAATACCAATGATTCTCGCTAAAGAATACCAATGATTCGTGCTCAAGTTTTTTAGTTGGGAAACGACATAGAGCCCCGTTTGGTATGAGTATTTATCGGGAAACCTGTAGATTTGGTGCACAGCGATCTGTGCAGATCCATCAGTTCGATTGCTAGTGGATTCAAGTACTTTCATCTAATTGCTGATGCCTACTTATGAAAGATGTGGGTATACTTCCTGAAGACCAAGGATGAAGCTTTCAATGCTTCAAAGAATTCAAAGCTCGCATGGAACTACAATCTGGGTGTCACATTCATGTCCACTCAGATTGAGGGGAAAATTTACTTGCAATGAGTTCTCAGCTTTGCTAAAGCAACAAAGCAATTACTAACACTTGATTGCTCCTACACACTCCATAATGGTGTTGCTCAAAGGCAAAATTGTACCATTATGGAATTGGTGTCGAGCATGATTTAGGTCTCAAACTTGGATCATTCATATTGGGCATAGGCTGTTTGCACAACGGTTTACTTACCGAATCGTACATCCACCAAAGATCTCAATAATATCACTCCACAAGAACATGGTCCGGGTATAAGCCTTCCATATCTCTCTTCGTGTGTTTGGTTGCACAACACATATGCACGTTCCAAAGAAGAGGAAAAGGTTGGAAAAAATTCTTGGACTGTATATTTTCTAGGTACAATGAAGAGTTCAAGTCCTACTTGACTCATGGATCCAAAAACTAAGAAGGTATACATCAGCAAAGATGTTGTATTTGATGAGAAAGGTGAGTCCAAAAGCCACCCTCCATATAGTCCCCGATCCGGGCATTGATCTTTTAAACACTTATGATGATGATGGCATTGATGATGATGGTAGTAATGATGAAGATGATGATGATCACCAACTAGGTCCTACAACTCCACTATCCACAAGTACTGCAAATCATATACCCAAGTGGTATACCGGTACTATTTGACATGCAAAATTAAAAGGATTCTCGGACACTTCCATGTTAAGACGAAGGACCAGTAGCATGATTCGTGAGGAGGTGAACTTAGTCCTTATGAGCACGATTGCAGTTTCATTTGAGGCCTCAATGGTTTGTGAAGCCCAATGGTTTGTCATACCTATCCTTGCTTGAGAAGAATTTGAAAGTCCTCGGATGCGATGCAAAAGCTAAACAAGGCCAAATATAGTCTTTAGTCTAAAGGGCGAGCCCCAAACTCGGCTAAGAGGATATTGTGTGGAACTGTCTCTTTGCCCTTGATGATGTGTCTCGAGCACGAGGATCCGGACTCGCTCAATGAGCCCAATCGAATCAAACAGGATGGCCCCAAACCTCAAAGCCATAGAGAATTGTGGGCCTCACAAGAGAATCCGAGAGAGACATCTTCGACAAGATGTCTTGGAAGTGGTGGCGGAAGCACTGTCTCTCCAAGATTGCCAAAGAGCCATACCCCTTGTTGATGTGGGGCTGAAGAGCAGGCCGAAGACTGAAATGGGGCCCGGTAAATAAAACTCCCAGGTAAGTGTAGGAGTTGGTGATCTCAATCTCTTCCCCTCTATAGAAGAAATGGAAGTCAGAAGTCTTCAGCCCATTGAAGATCATGACCTTGGTTTTACCAAGGTTAACTGTCAGCTGTCTGTGGTCGCAAAAGAGGGCTAAGGCGTCTAACTGTCTCTGAAGTCCCTCCGTGGAAGAGGCAAGGACTACATCATCCGCAAAAAGGAGAATGTAGATCAACACTGGTGAAGAAGGCAACCATCCCCCTCCTGGATATGGTCCTTGAGAAATTCCTCCAATTCATCAATATAAATACCAAATAAGGTAGGCGAGAGGGGCAGCCTTGTTTAACCCCGATAGTGCTCCTGATGAAATCTGAAAAACCAACAACAGTGTGAAGGCAACCCAAAACCTCCTCGTACAGGGCATAATGGCTGCAAGAAGAGTTTTAGAAATACCGATGTCTTTAAGTCTACGGAAAAAAGCTTCCCATGGCATCGAGTCAAAGGCTTTCCAAAAATCCACGAAGCAACAAAAAACCTTGGAGGAGCGGTGGCAAGCCTCCTCAATAATGGCTCGAAGGGTGAGAATATGGTCGACGGTCTGGTAAGTAGGTTGGAACCCCGCCCGCCTCGGCTCTGCAATGGTGTGTACTACCCAAACTCGTAAAGCCGCATGTGGAGGATCATGGCATAAAGCTTGGAGAATGTGTGGCACACCATGATCGTCCTGTAGTTGTTCGGGTCGGAAGTGGGACCCGACTTGTGGATGGGGTGAATGATATGGTGGGACCACAAGTTTGGAAAACTTGTACAAACTACCCGATCAAGAGGTCCACAAGATAGTCATTTAGAGTGTCCAAACCATGCTTGAAGAATTCCGCTTGGAAGCCCTCCTCATTTCGCAACCCTCGCTACTATTCATGCTGAAATGGCTTTCTTCACATTCATGTAAGTAAAAATATGACAGGTAGAGGGAGGGGACACAACTTGGATTTGGGGTTGGCAGGGATGTCGTAAAGGGTGGAAGTATGAGTAAACATGGAGTTGGGATGTAAGTCCTGGGGTAAAGAGGAACGACGAGGAAGAATGGTACGCCAGAAACGTTTAGGGGAGTGTATAAGGGATGCATAGAGCTCAAAGCGGCGGCGAGAGATAAAGGTGCGCTTCTTGTGGCGAAGGAGACGACGGTAATTGGACTTGAGGGATGGGAAGGAGGGGAGAGCGTGTGTGAAAGCAAAGTGAAGCTGATGGTGAAGGGCTTTGTAGTCTTCATCGTACCATTGGTTCATGGGTAGGTTCACTTATAAGGGAGGGTGGGAGTGAGGTGGGGGAAAGAACACAAAGCAACGTCACGAATGGTGGAGGAAAGGGTATCAAACATCAAGTCAGAGGAGAGTGAGGAAAATTGGGAGTACAGGGGGAAGAATCTGGCGGAGGTGAAAAGAAAAGTCTACAAGATCACCCTCATCGAACTTCCAGATGGTACGGGAAGGGGCGTGGGATGGGGTCAGGGATTGTGGGGGTTAACTTGCAAGGAGAAGGAAAGGGTCGCATGGCAAGCAAGGGGAATGGGGGAGACACAAATGGTGAATACAAGGAATGAAATTAGAAGTAGTCATGATGTAGTCCACCACGCTAGCTCCCCCGCCATGAGGTCTGCATGTGAAGAAGTAGGAGTTAGGGAAACATGGGATGCCATTCAGGATCAATAGATCATGATATTCCCCCATCTGCAAGAGGTGCCGACCGTATGACGTCAAGGGTCCTGCCATATCCTCTGAATCCCGCTGAAAGCCAACTAAATCAGGGTCCACCTGGATGTACAAAGCACGTCATCAATCTGTCTCCCAACACGATGACCTCCCCTCTTGCCCAAGAATGACCGAGAAATGCCTGTATAGAGGTCGAAGAAGGGGTCCCTGTTTGGGCCATTATGAATGCCAAAAGAAGAGGAGGTGGGGGAAAATAACAGATTGCAATGAAAATATCTCTAAGGTGAGATGAGGTTCGCGTGATCCTAATCCAGAGAAAGCGGGCAAACTCGTCTTCCGCGACCACGAGATACAACTCCGAAGTGTATCCCTGACCAGGCAAACAACCCCGCGAGACCCTCTAACCCCTCCAAAACTCCGAGTCTCCTGTTTGCAAACCGAGAGCCAATAGTATCCTTTGATGTCCGGGAGAGGGCGAACATGGCTCGCATGAGTCTCAGTGACAAAGAGGAAGTCTGAAAAACCTAGAGCATCATAAAGAATACCTAGAGAAGACCAATAGGACCCGTTCCCATTCCAACAGGTAATAGAGATGCCCTTGTTCCAATGCCTTTCCCAATGGGATGGACTCGAGGACCTAGCATGGAGGAGAAGAATCTCGAATGATAGGCCCGAGGTTGCGACCGCTGCCCATTTCCCCGCTTTCTTGGCTGCCATAACAATTTCACAGGATTTCTTGAGTTAGGCCACGTGTTCCCTGACAAGGTCTTCATCGAGGAAGACCTTATTAGGGAGAGAGAATAGCTTGCGCTTGGCTATGAGTTTCTTGAGCCTGTCATCCGCTGATTTGAAGCAAAGAAAAAGGGTGGAATCTATCCGAGCCAAGCTCTATCAAGCTTCACATCAGGCAGCCCCAAATTCCTTGTGATAAAATTTGATGCAATGGCCGAGGGGTTAGAAGGAGGGGGTGTGGGCAGACCTCACACCTTGAGATTAAGCTCCCTAGGCACGCGTCTAATTCTCTCCTCAACCAATTTAGCTTGCACAACTTCTTCCACCTTCACAACTGGACCCATGTGCCCACTTGTTTTTGAGATTTTCATGCCGAGTCGAGATTTTCTCTTGTTTGTGTTTGAGGTCCTGAGATTTCAGCACGTAGTTGATCATGGCCGCGATAGGTTTGGTATGTGCGTTGGTATCCGCAAGTTGTCTCGCAAAGAAATGTTGTCTCCTCAACCTTCTCCATCCGTGACGTAAGCTCGAAAACCTCAGTCCAAAGAGCTGTTAGAAGACTCCAAGGTTTTGAATATGTTAATCAAGTGTGCGATAATGTTGGGCAAACCGTCCTCTTCCTATTTGACGACAATAGAAATTATTTGTCTTTGCGAGAGGTGGAGGGAGACATTGTGGAAGGAAAGGTGTGCGGGAAGACTGTTTGTAATGGCGTCAAGGAGAGAGGACCGTTGGGAGAATCCCCCAAAGCCCCCAGTCGAGCAGTATGGTCAAGGGAATGCTTATGCATAAAGGAAGTGAACCGACACAGGTGTAAGCGGAACCGAGAATCATGTACATGCAATTAACTTGGCAAAGATAACCACAAATCGTAGGAACAAACCACGAAATGGGAGCAATCACACAAACAAAAGCCCACGATATTCAAAGCAATGGTTATTTGAAGCATAGATGGTGAGGTTTTTCGCGAGCCTCGACCGTGCATACACGAGCAACATTCGAGGGAAAACGTGCCCTCACGAACCTTTTGCGAAAGCAGTCCTTCCGAGGAGTCCATGAGCTAGAGAACCACGAGAAATACATAGCCACGATTTGGGAAATTAGTTAGTTACTTTGGTGAGCATGTAGGCTCAAGTTGTAAAGGATTAATAATGTACTTCGTGTGGCAGCCATTATTGAATCGTAACATCCCTTATGATATTAAAGGAGTTTGCTTGGCCATTTGATTATTATGGGAATTCTATCTATCTCTTTTGGAAAGATTGCTTGTGAAGCATCTCTCTCCCTCTCCTAAGGATGAAAACCCTGGGGAGTTGTGTGAGGACGAAACCCCTCACCAAGTCTAGGGAAGACTTCAACATCGGGGTCTCTACCCCCTCGAGGGATCTCTTTCCGCTATAATCTTCATTTCCAGCCCTAGACGTATTTATTTAAGGAGCTATTTGTCTATCAATTGAAGGATCTTTGCCCTGTTGGCTAGATTTTCTGCATAGCATCAAACCTAGGCAGTCATGAGATAAATCTCCCTCATTTAACCGGTGAGGCTCCCGTGTCGATTTGTCAATAAAAATGTGTTATTATTTATCGGGGTTTTACTTTAACCACTTAGTTCATGAACCATAACTAAGAAGTTTTACAGCAAGTAAGAAGTTTGTTTAAGAAAGGAAAGTTATAGAAGAAAGAAGTAAAGGAAATACAGAGAAGAAATGGGGAAGATGTGCATCTCAATCAGTAGATAGCAAAGCTAATTTCATGCACATAGAAGAAACTTAATAGATATGAACACGAATTATAAAACAAAGGCAGCTCTAGATCTAGATCTAAAATAACACAAGGTTTATCAAGAGATCTAAGATTCAAAGCAAGAAACACAAGATACACCGTGACACAAAGTTATCCAGAAACTTGCTCCTTTGTATTCCTTTGCTCCAAGTTGCTCTCAAGGGTTCAGCACAAAGTCTAGAACACAAGATTGCTGCTTACAAATTCGATCGATGATTAACCCAGAGGTTCTTCTCCTACTTATAGAATGTAGGAGGGGCAATTACAAGTTGGAAGCTTTAGTTGAACTGGCACATGTGGAAGTCAGAAAGAAACAACTGGCAATCTTCCTCCTGGAATTCCTCTTTGCATGACATGTATGATTTGCAACTGAAAATAGAACCTTCTATTTTGCACGCCTGCCACCTATCTCCAAGTAATTGACTTCTTCAAGTAATGGCTTTTAAACCAATCACTTAAGTTGTATAATTTAATTGATCACTCAATTACTTTGTCGAAGGAAAGAAGAAGGAAGAGGAAAGATGACTTTGTCGGAGGAAAGAAGAAGGAAGAGGAAAGCTAACTTTGTCTTTTTCATGTCTGCATGCAGCTGATTCAAACTGGATCTGGAAACAAGCTGGAATTGCAAGCAGTTGGAATTGGAAGCAAGCTGGAATTTTGCCTTTGCATTGTCTTCTCTTTTATCCTTGAAGCTTTTGTAGTTCTTCTGTTGTACATGCATCAGTGCAAGGTTGGCCATAGATAACTCATCATCCTTATTTTTAATTGCATATGAGCAATTAAAAATTCTGGAAAGCACTCAGGGTGAATGAAAATTCAATGAAGGCTTCAACTAGAAGATGAGAGCACATGCACAAGGTCTTGGAAGGAATTTCCCACGCACTGTCTTCTTCATGGGCTGCATTCGAAACAAGAGGATGAAGCCTTTGTGCCAGAAGCTTTTGCAACTATGAGATCTAGATCTGGATCTGCATATGGATTTGCATCAAGCATCTGCATCTGGATATGGATCTGCACCTGCATAACAAATTCTAGCAACTGGGCTATGGATGGAAAAGCTGCAGCTCGAATAATTCCACTGCTTTTAATCTGCACGCATGAGTGAAGTTTCTCCTGCACGCATGAGTGAAGTCTTTCCTGCTCTGAATCTGTCTATCAATTTAGTAAGAGGTTCCGAGCCTAGATCCGTGTTTCCAATATCTGCAAATTTAGAAGTGATGCATGACTCCGTTGTGCTTTCTTTTTCATCTTTCTTCGCCATAGCTTTGTCTATCTTTGTCTGAATGTCTTTTTCTTCTTATTTGACTGGAATTCTTCAATACTGGTGCAGATCTGGACAATTCTTCAGATTCGGAGGATATATGCAATGTATTGGACATTGATAAAAACTCTTTTTTTTCAGAAAGCATGTAATAAATTCTGCAATTTATTCGGACAAAATGGCCACCGGAGCATGAATAGTGAATTTTAATTGTAAAAATCTGCACTTTTCAACCCCGCTGCCCCAAAAATGGTGTTTAATTTGCACATAAAGAGAGCATGAATCCTTTCAACAACACCCGAGCTCTGTAACACACATGCAAACAATTATGCGAGACAAAGATCAACTTCCTTCAAAGCATGTGCCAAATTTGGAAGCTTTTAGCCTTGTTTCCACCTTGCTCGAGCAAAATCCTTCTTCAAATTATTTCCTCTCTTTACCTGTGAATTAAATAATTCACCCATATGGCTGCCCATGCTTATATAACCTTCACAATTCTATAATTAATAATTGCCCTAACAATTAAAGGCAATTAATTAATTAAAAATCATGCTCTTCTCTTTTAAAAATAGCATGTTTAAGGACAGCCATCCAATAAATTAAATTAATCCAATTTAATCCTTCACACATCACTTCACTTAAGCTTCACAGTGTGCTTTGACCATAGCCACTGAAAATAGGAATTAATATAATCATTTAATACTTTAAAAAGTATTAATTCCTTCTCAAAAGGGGCTGCATTAAATAAATTAAATTTATTTAATTTTGGAATTCTATTTCCAATTAATTTATTCCCCTTTGCTTTTGTTGACTTTTCCACACAGGTGCAAAATTGGGTGAATAAATATTAACAAATATTTATTTAATGCATTATTATTCACCCAAGGTGGGTCGCACTTTTTTGCATAATAGAATTCTATTTTTAAGAATTTTTGACAATGGGATTTTTACCTGCAAGGCAGCCCCGGAAATCCCATGATCCACTTAAGTGATTTGACTTTGACAATGGGATTATTTACCTGCAAGGCAATAAAATCCCATGATTTCACTTAAGTCACTTTTTTTTATTTCACCATGGGAATTTTTACCCTGCAAGGCAAGCAATAAATTCCCGCTTTCCTGCAGCCTCTAACTTTCCCACTGCAGCTTAAGTGAATTTTATATCACGGGAAAAAGTACCTGCTAAGCAGGTATAAAATTCCCACCTGCCTGCTGCTTCTATTTTTCCCACTATAGCTTAAGTGAATTTTCTATCATGGGAAAAAGTACCCTGCAAGGCAGGCAATAGAATCCCACCTGCTTGCCGCTTCTATTTTTCCCACTGCAGCTTAAGTGAATTTTATAACACGGGAAAAAGTACCTTGCTAGGCAGGTATAAAATTCCCATCATGCCTGCGGCTTCTATTTTTCCCATTGCAGCTTAAATCCTTTGTTTTCCAAAAATGCGCCCAACCCCGCAGGGGCTTTTCCGTGCACGACTTCGCTTTTTCCCAGTGATCCAGACCTCCGATGGTGACTTCCTCCGGGCATAATGTGCGTATATGTTTTCCAGCTGCTCCAAGCCAAAAATCGGGCTTACCTGACAAAGGAATTGTTCTAGAGAAATTTCACAGAAAACGAAATGGGACACCACAAAAACATGAAAAATTGCCAAAAGTTACAAATAAAGCCCAAAACTTAAAATAAGTTAAAACCCTTCTGGCACATAGGAATAATAACATATTCGCTCATAATAAAGTTAAAACAGAGCGCAAATAGCCTCATACGGGGCTCAAAATAATTAAATACAAATTTTCCACAGACAAATCCTGACGACAGAATAAAACAATTTTGGGCATCTGGGTATTTGGCGAAAAAGGCTAATATGGCTCTTTGGGATTATCTTGACGCAATACAAGAACTTTCAGGCAATAAAAATACAAAACGACCCATTATTTTAAAAGTACGAAATTTTTTCGGATAGGGTAGTCACAGATTTCAGGATGAAATCTAGGTGACACCATGCCCTATTTCTGATTGTGCATGCATAATTGCTTATTTGAGGTGGAGCGACCTAATTTGTGGAGTGTTTTTACATGTTTATTGGCTGTTCTAAGTGGAGCGACCCACCTAGGGGAGCATTTCAGTACTTTCTTGCAATAAATTCATGATTATGAGGTTGGCATAATATTCTTCATATTTTTAAAGGCCAAGTTCTGAAGTTTCATTAATTTTGAGGTGTTTTGTTATTTTTCCAAGCTCGTGGAAGTTACAGCCGGAATAATAAATTAATTTCTGCAGTTTGAGGGTTTCAACTAAAAATCAGATCTCTTACTCCCAAGCTTGTAAAATCAGTTTTTCTTGCATGATGTGATTGTTGGACATTTATAATAATTTTAGAGACCAGAAGTTTGCATTTTCAACAGTGTTGAAGGCCCAAAAGTGAGCTTGAAGTCTCCAAAGGGGTTCGTTACCCTAGGAGGAAGTCTTCCAGCAGCTAGTGAAGGTTTCTACATAGTTATTTCAGTCACTAACAACCTGCTCATAAATCTGAAAATTGTATTTTGTGATCAACTTGCATAGTTTCCCAAGAGTCCCCAAAAAGGGACATTACAATCCAACCATGTAGAAAGAGTCCGACCATTCTTCGAGAATGGAATGATGTCGAAACCCAAAGAAACAACGAGCTTCAACCCAACAACCGAAGCCGAGGCCTCGGTTACCACATGCCATTGTCAACCCTTAGGTTAAGAGGGAGCACATGAAGGCAAACACCCGAGAATATCCGAAGCTGCCTCCTGCTCCAAAGTGGGACTGGATTTCCCTTGAAAGCCATGTCAAAGCTGAAGTAGACAAAAGTAGGATTCGGGGCCGACAAATGAACCTGAAATGAATTGTAATTCTGATTTTTAGGACAACAATATGTAGAAACAAGTAAAAATTTGTATTTTCTAGAATAATGACTTCTAGCACTACCCAGAAGCTTCAAATAACTCAAAAAATTATGTATAACTGTAAACTAGAGAGATAATTTTTATCTCTAGATCTGATTTTATTTATTTATTTTAACTGCTAAAACTATCTAAAAATTCCAAAAATTCACAAGGAGCTGAAATGATCTTTATAAATTCTGAAATTCGGACAACAATATATTTAAATTATAACGAATCAGATCCAACCTGGAAAACTGAAAAACTCCAACCAAAAACCCTAGAAAACACTACTGCAAAACCCCAAGTAAGTAGCCCTGAAAATAAATAAAGTCCAAACTGAATGAAACTCCCGATGGGAATTCTCCAAGCTTGCCTCAAACGCTAGGAATAATCTGATCCGTAGATAGGTGGAGTATGGACCAAATAATCTCTCTTCGGCTTTGAGCAATCCCTTGAAATTATTCGATGATTCTGATTTGAAAATCTAATTTGAATGAAGCTCCAAATTAGCAAACTAGGGAGGATCTCTCACCACCAAAGAGTGCTCGCTAACTAGGAGTGGATCTTTCATCACCGAAGCTAGGGTTCTTAAGGATCTTACTCAAGCAAAAAAACATGCAACCTCAATGACTTCAATATCATAAAAGAGTGAGTGTATGAATGAATTTCCTTTTCTCCCCCAAACTCTTCCTTTTATAACTTTTCATTGCAACAAAGGGACCCAAAAGAACCCTAATCTACCTCATTAAGGGAAAATCCACATAATAATAAAATAACTTAAGTTACTTTATCACCACTATGCCAAAAGTACACTTAAGTTACTCCCAACAAAGAAATAGAAAATAAAGTACCATATATTCACCCATCACTTAATTCATCGACCAAATATAACATAAAATACCTTAGGGGAGCATCACGAAACCTTATTTCACTTAAGTCATCTCAAAGTACGTGTCTAACGTCAAAACATAATATACAAGTGAAATGAAGGTCCAAACCATAGCCAATAACCATCAATGTCACTAGCCCCTCGGGCATGACCAAGGCTAAGACATGATGAAAGGCCTCTTAGGCCACCCGGATTTCCTTGAAAGCCATGTCAAACCTGAAGTCGACAAAAGGAGGATCAAGGGCCGACAAATGAACCATCATACGTATACTATCTTTGTTAGCTTTTCCATCAAATAAAGAACTCGCACAACCTTTCTCTTTATTGGGAATTGCCCTTGGCAACCATTATTGGTGATGGTCATTAAAAATCCTCAAGGCCCCTCTAAAAATTAAAAGCAACAAAATATCAATTCTTATTGATTTTAGTAGCATGCAATTTTATCATCTTATTCGATCAACAATTAGAATCATTTGTGTTTTTAGAGTTAAATCTCAAAATCAATATCATGAATGGAGTAATTTTTGCATTCTAAAGCAATAGATTTGAAGTCAAAATGTTGATGCAAAAGCTACACTCTTTAGAGCCCTATGTGCACACTACCGTTGAAAGGTGTTAATACCATCTTTGTAACAGGATGGCTGGATGCCTTGCACATTTTAGTATTTTACTATGAGTCTAGGACATCAGTTTATCAGATTCAGTTGCGATGGTCAACAATATCACAACACTAGTTATGTGCATCTCTTCTTGCTTTTGGTGTATCATCAAGACAAAAGAACAAGCTAATTGGAACCAAAAACGATGAATATATGATTCCAACTTTTCCATCATTTAAATCAGAATACCAAGCTTTCAACAATGCTATTTGATATAAAACCAGAGCCCAATATTATCAATAATACTTCAAAGACAAATCTTTTCAAGGACATAATGCATGGTCTATACCCAAATATAAATAATAATTTAAAATATAATGTAAATATAAATATACATGTAATGTAAAGTAACTATAGATATTGGTGGGTCTAACCATTAAACACATTCCTCTTTAAGAAATTTAAAATATGTCAATCCCATTGTATTATGAAAAAATAGAAAATACTTTCCAAATGGTATAGTATCCATGAGTGAAGGAAACACTAACCAAAATCTCTCCAAATCCAACAGATGGTGCTTGGTCATGTCCAATTTGCGAAGTTACCCTTTTGGTCAAAGAGTTTTGCAATTATGATAGCCATTTATGATAGGACATTGTTGTCATACATGGAATTGTGGAGCCTTCAATGTGATGTTCAGACGAATTCTAATCCATTACTGGATGAGTCCTATCATAGGCTGCTATCTCTTCAGCTGTAAAGATACTTTTCTTTAGTTGATAAAGTGTTATAGGTTGGATCCGAAGAAGGATTAAGATCATGCCTTCATCCATTTTAATCTCCACCTTATCTCTTGCAAACAATCAAACTCCTCATCTCACCCTTAAAGAATGAGTGGGGACTGCGGCATTCTAGACTTATAAATCAGTGCTCTCAATCCTAACTTGTGTGGAAGGGACCCTTTCTTTACAATTGTTGGGTTGTCTTTAGGATATGCATTACGGTGCAAGCCTTTGGTAGGCGGGAGCATGAGAGTGTTGGATATCAAAGGTATGATTATGCCCATTTGGACGGTCTTGGCATTTAGGGTCATTTTACTTAATATTCTTTATTGTTCATTTTGGTACTTGGATCTATTGTATATTTTGATTACACAACTTTGGCTAATGTGTTAGCAAAAGAAGTCAAAGAAAGAACATAGGAAGGACAAATCTGCACCGCTTGAGAATGGACGCAACAAAGTATATTTATTTAGGAGAGTTAGTTACATTCATTTAGCATTTTACATTCGGTTAGAGGTAGTTCCCAATCGTGTATAATCGGCGTTTTTAATATAAATGTTCAACACCCCCTCTTAATGACTAAACTGGAAGCAAGACTAAGTTTGTCTGAAATTTGACAAATGCCCTAAAGCCCACATGTTTAGTCATTAGATCGACATACTATGCCATAAGTGGTACTTTGAAATTAGCAATTAAAGTGTTGTGTTGCGGTTGTCGAATGGAAGACCGCAAAACAAGAATCTAGTCATGTGAACAGAGGATATGGCAAGTTGTCCACTGATTCTTCATTACGTGATTCATTGAGCAACAATGAATCATCAATGGCTGAGAGTGTCAGCCCCATCTCCAAAGTGCTGGAATCAAAAACTTGGAGAGGTGGATTGAGAAATCTGTTCCAAGCTTGTGTAGCTGCTTTGGAGTCTATACAAAGACTCAATTAGCCTGCAATTTAAGTCACCTCGATCATGCCCTTGTAACACCATGTAGTGCTCATCCAACCTTTCTAGGAAAGCATGGTGAAGTGCCTTCCAATCAAATTGAGTTGTGAAGGAGAGAAATGTGACCATCTCTGTTCAATAGGAGTTAAAACCAACTCCGCAATAGTAGGAGAAACAAGCATCTCCGTCTCAACAGTGAGAGAAATAACCATCTTCGTAGTAGGAGTGAGAACCAACTCCTCCGTCTCATCTATTTGCTCATTTATCCCCCTCTGTTGGGAAAGGTCTTTCACAACACAATGAGAAAACTGTTCATGCTCTATTGTCTAGTTGAGCGAGTACCTCTAAGTGAGTGGCTTGGCATGCCATCTCACCGTGCATCTTCGGTGCATTTGGAATGGTGGAGTCTCCATCCACAACAAATCATTCTTTAGAATGAGGAAATCCATCCTCACAAGGCATACCCGCTTCTCGTACATTTGGTAGAGTGGATATTCCCTCCATAATAAGTGCATGTAAGTTGACTATATCCAAGTCAACAGATCTGTGAGGAATGGCTTCCTCCCAAGGCATTGCGAGCCTCCCGCACATCGGAGACAATACACTTCTACCCACAAAAATTCACAAAAATATTGGGATTATCGGTTGATTTGAATAGATAGAATATTCTTTTGTAAAGAAGGTACATATCTAATATTCCCCTCTGTGAGTTTATGAGCATTATTGAATACAATGCATATATCTCCTATCCCTTCTACTACAAGTGATTCTCCATGAGCAAGGACTACGATTTAAGACATGTATTTGCACTAAATGAAACATACCAGTCCTTGTGACATGAAAAGTGTCTGGATGCTCGAGGAGTTAATGATCCAACAACTAGTATCACTGTCATGCGAGCATGATGTTGTAAGACAATAAAGAGCATGCTCGTCATCTAAATCCCATTCTTTCTCGCAGCTGCTGCCACATGATCCTCATCACATGACTTTTTGTTCTATTGTGAAAGACCATTTCCGCTTCCCGACAATCCTTCTAAAGGCGCCCAACCTTGTGATAATAGCATGTGACTTGATACCGAGTGGAGGACTCACCAGAATGACGTCTCCACTTCTGTTTGACTATGTGACAAGAGCACTCTTTGATTGGTCACATTTGGATTTTGCCTGAATTTGTCTCCCGCTCCTTTTGCAACAGGTAGGAACTCACCTTGTCAAACATGAGAGTTTGAATTTCAGCCATTAAATGGAGTGCCTCCACAAATGACTCATATGAAGAAGGTAAGTGTTTCAAAACCTTGAGCCACCATATCATTGTTGTCCACTTTTTGTTGATGGAAGATAATTGGTCTCGAGAGGTCTTTCATCCGAAGTAGGCTCTCGAGATAAGATAGATAAGATAAGATAAATATATTAAATGTCCAACGAGTGACCACAAAAGTAGGTCAATGGGATTGCGCACATATAAAGAGAAGGCAAGAGCCCAACAAGAGGACCAAAAGGTCCCCGAGAATAACCAAAAAAGAGAAGGAAAAGAAGAACGTATAAAGAAAAGAGAGAGAGGCCCGGAAAGTGCCCGTAGAAGACCACAAAACCCGAACATGCAGAGGAAGAAGAGGAAGAGGAGGCAAAAGAGAAGACTCCCTCATCTAACATCCAAAGCCGACTGGAAGAAGCTAGTATTGGTGAAGCCGGTATTTGAGGCTGTGAAAGATCTGGAGTGCCGATGCCCGAAGGAGGGATGGGCTCTTTGTGCACGTCTGGTGGATCTCAAAGGCCATTTATGAGAAGAGGGCCTCAACCTCGCATGTGTCTGAACGTCCCTAATTTGTGAAATAGTGCCTTGGGTCCGGATTGATCTCGTATGGGAACTGAGATTGGTGTCCCCCTGCTGCTTGGTGCTCGCCCCTGGGGGAGAGCATCGTAGAAAAGGAAGTGATTTGTTGAGTAGTCGTCTATCTAGAAGGAGGTTGAAGGGTCTCTTCTCGAAGTCTAAGAGCCTCCTGCAGATAGAGAGCTAGGCACCTTTGATTGTGGTATCTGAAGAAGTTTGTGAATGTCGGATGCTCTCTAAATAGGAAGTGGAATCTTCCTCTGATCTCGTAGTGGATGGGGCATCGAAAGATGAAGTGCTCTTCCGTTTTGACCTCTTGGAGGGAGCAGAGCTGACAAATCCGCTCGGAACGGTCAATTTGATGATCACACTCAACCCGAAGCCTATGAGCCAACCCCGAATCGCCAGGCGGCCGGGGAAATGTGAAGGGTGTGCGTCCAATGTTGGGAAATATATTGGGGTCGAGAAATAAGACCATTATTGACCTCAAGAAAATGCACAACATAGAAGGCCATCTTTGGACGTAACCCACCTTGGGGGTTAGTCTAGGTGTACTGAATGAATTGCCTCTAGATTTCATCTCTGATGATTTTGTTCAGATCCTACTTGGTCGGAAGGAGGTGGGTGGGAGCATCCAAGGAATAACTGTATGGTGGGAGGTGATCCATCCAAATCCCAATAGACTTAAGTAGTTGTGAGACTCCGACATACCAACAATGAGATAGACCATAACAATCGGTCGAAGTAATGGCCTCAGAGGAGCAATAAGCAAGGTAGGGATACTTGTCCCTTCCTGTAGAAGATCAACAAGTTTCCGAATGCGATGCAAGAGGGAGACAAGGCCAAAAATTGCTTCCAACCTAAAGGGACAAGCCCCAAACTCTGCCAGGATGATATTGTGGGGAACTGTCTCCTTGCATTTGATGATACGTCTGAGAAGAAGGATCGAACTCTCTCCATTGAAGCCCAATCAGGCTCAAGTAAGGAGGGCCCCCAAACCTCAGAATCATAAAAATTGTGGGTTTGACAAGAGAGTCTGAGAGGGACATTTTGGACAGGATGTCCTGGACGTGATGGCGGAAGCACTGTCTCTCCAAGATCGCCAAGGAGCCATAGCCCTTATTAATGCGAGGCTAAAGGGCCGGTTCAGAAATCAAGCGAGGTCGAAAAATAGTACTCCTAAGTAAGTGTAAGAGCTGGTGATCTCAAGCTCTTCGGGGTATCAAGATCATAACTTTGGTCTTACCTGTGTTAAATGTTACCATCGATTGGCGCTTGTGGTCACAAAAGAGGGCTAAAGCATCCAACTGTCTCTGTAAACCTTTGCAGAGGAGGCAAGGAGGACCACATCGTTTGCAAAAAGGAGAATATAGATCGGAACTTGGTGGAGAAGACAACTCTCACCCTCCTGGATGTGATCCTGAGAAACTCCTCCAACTCATCAATATAAATACTGAACAAGGTAGGAGACAAAGGCCAACCCAACTTGACCCCAATGGTACACCTAATGAAGTCAGAGAACCCAGTAGCAGTATGAAGACGACCCAAAACCTCCTCATATAGGCGCATGATGGCATCTAAAAGAGTATTGGAAACGCCTGATCTCCCGAGCCTTTGGAAGAGAGCTTTGCGAAATAGAGTCCAAGGCTTTTCGAAAGTCGACAAAGCAACATAAAAACTTTGGAAGAACGGTGGCGTGCTTCCTTGATGATGGCCCAAATAGTGAGGATGTGGTCCATGGTCTGGTAGGTTGGTCGAAACCACGCTTGTCCCCTAGCTCTGCAGTGACTCTAGTCCGAAACTCGAAAGCCGCATGTGAAGCACCCAGCATAGCATATAGCTTGGCGAATGTGTGACCCACCATGATCGTTCAGTAGTTGTTGGGATCAGAGGTAGGACCCGATTTGTGAATGGGGTGAATAATGTGGTGGGACCAAAACCCAGAAAAACTTGTACAAACCCCCTGGTTCAAGAGATCGCTAAATAGCCGTTCGGGATGCTAAGACCTTGCTTGAAGAGTTCCGCTGGAAGCCCTCCTCATTTGTTGCTTTGCTTTCTTGGTCATGGTGAGATGGCATTTTTAACATTCATGTGGGTGAAAATGTGACAAGTAGAAGGTGGGGACACAACCCAGATCTGGGGTTGGCCAGGGACGTCGTAAAGAGTAGAGGTATGAGCATACATGGAGTTGGGATCCAAGTCCTACGGAAGAGGGGAATGCCGAGGGAGAATGGTACGCTAGAAACGCTTAGGAGAGTGCAAAGGGACTCACGAAGCTCCTGTCTCCGTCGCGAGATGAAAATGTGTTTCTTGTGGTGAAGGAGGTGGTGATAAGTGGACTTGAGAGCGGGAAAGGATGGGAGAGCATGAATGAAGCAAAGCGAAGTTGCGGTAAAGGGCTTTATAGTCCTTATCGTACTATTTGTTCATGGGACAAGTTTTTTTGTTAGGAAGGGTGAGGGTGATATGGGGATATGAATTTGAGGCAGCCTCATGGATAATGGAAGAGAGGAGGTTGTACTTCATGTTCATGGAGAGTGAGGTGAAGGCGAGGCTCGGGAGGAGAAGTTGACGAAGGTGGGAGGAAAAGATTTTAGGGTCACCCTCATCAAACTTCAGAATAGTGAGTGGAGGACAGCGATAGGGAGGCAGGACTGGGGGATCAACTTGTAGAGAGAAGGAAAGGGTCGCATGATCAGCTAGAGGGATGGGGGAGACAGACAAATGGTGGATGTAAGGAACTAGGTTAGGAGTAGTTAAGATATAATCCACCACGCTAACCCTCCACAAAGTGAGGTGTAAAAGTGAAGAACTTGGAGTCCGGAAAACACGAAATAGCATTCGAATCAGCAGCTCATGACTCTCCCATCTCGTAAGAGATGCCACCATAGGACGTCAAAGGTCTCGCATAATCCTCCGACTCTCTCTCGAAGACCAATAGAGTCGAGATCTTCCTCAAAGCACAAAGCACATCAAACATCCCATCGTTTAAAGGAACTCGAAGGTTTTGGTCCGCGCATTGAAGTCTCCCAAAATGAAAACTTCTCCAATCATCGAAAACTGAGAAATACCTAAATAGAGGTCGAAGAAAGGGTCCCAGAATGGCCCATAACGTACTGGCCCCAGTGGCATTCCGGACCTTAGGTATCAAATCATTGGACACCGACAACTTGAGATGTAATAGAGCCTCCTTATGACATTTGTCGAGAATCCGAAGTTCGTAGCTTGAACTGCCTTCGCTACTTGTGATTATCTTATCACAATCACCATAATATCCCCTTTTCATAATTAATTACTTTTGGATACCTGAAGCCTATTTTTATTATTTTCCGTAGGCTAAAAGGAAATTGAGAGAGGAAAATAAATTAATTTAAGTGGTCCAAGAATATTTTTATATTTTAATTGGAAAAGGACACAAATTATATTTTAATTCAAAAAGCATTGTTAGAATAAAATAATAATAGAAGGTTGACTTCTATTATTAGGCTCTTAGTTAGATTTAATAAATATATAAAGGAGGGGGCACCAAAGTTGAAAAGGAAGCTGCATGCTTTTGTAAATCCTAATATTAGGATAAGGTGTGAAAAAGTATTATTTAAAGTGTTTAATCCTATTTTTAGGATGGGGCGCCCACTTTGGAGTGTTTGAGAGTTATAAAGGCAGACTTGGGGGTTCATTGTAACTTATCTTCTTGGAAATTCATCAATTATTTTCTTTGTTTGCAAGTGGCGTCAACTTTTGCAATAGCAATAGATGACGAAATCCCTCATTTGCATACAGGTTTGGGGATGAAAACCCTCACATTTGAGCTTGGCAATTCTATTTAGGGGTTCAGTAGTGACAATTTAGGGTGCAAGTGTTCCGCCAATTCAGCTCCATACCATTGTATTCAAACACCAGTATCTTTATTGTAGTTGGTTCATATTCAATACATAAAATACCGTTTTTACAGATTAATTTGCTGTTTTTATCAGATTATTGCTGCTGTTATAGAGATCAGATTTTTAATACTTATGCCCTAGGGATTAACAAAAATACCCAGATTTGTTAGAAAATATTTTTTTAGGGGTATTACAATCATGAAATTTTGCAAGTGTCGAATCTTATGGCTCCATACCTAGACTACATGGAAACCCCACGGAGGTCCCCGTGCATGCGATTAGCTGTAGCGTACTGAGTGCGAGTGAGGTCAGGTACACGCGTACGTACGTCTAGAAAGCGTTCCCACGAGGCATAGGGTACGATTCGGGTACCGTACTCGAACCATACCCTATGCCTGTGGGTACGTTTCGGACGTACCCGTCCAAAAAAACATCTTTTCTAAACCGAAACTCATAAAAACTTTAAAACATGTGTTTGTCATTCCGGTGTACACAACATCTGTGTGAAAGCTTCCAGTGAAGGGAAACTCTGTTCATTTTCTCTGTTGAACTTTGTACATGACATATTTGCCTTTTTGGTGCTTGTATTTTAATACTTATCAATAGGTCTCTGCTTAATCTTTTACCAGTACTAGGAGTAGCATAGAAATTTTAGACAAATCCACAATTTTTTGGAAGGTATCCATTGTTGATGGTATCGTGATTTCATTGAGAACTGCAATTTGTAGTCTTCCTGTTACACTGGGCTGTATGTATGGTTTCATTTAAATAGCATGAGTGTACTCCTTTGGAGGCTTTTTAATGTTTGCCTAAGAGGAGTGTTAGTAGAAGTTATTTTATAGTGTGCAGCCACTGTGGCTCAAAGCTTCTCTACTGTTTGCCAACCTGATTTCTTAGGTTGTTTAGCCTATATCACATCTCTATTGTAGGAGTGTAGATTAATGGGGCCTATAATGTTTCTGCATTGTAATTTTTTAGTTTCCATGGATCTTAAACATGATAAATGGATAGGTATCTAAGGCAGCACTGCCACTTGGCGGCATATAATTTGATCACTTGAACATTATGTCATTATGAATCAATACAAACTCAAGTCTCAATTCTCAAAGTATTGGAAATTTCAATTTTGTTTTCGTGTTCTATGAATGATTTTAAGTTGTATGACTCTATGAGTATTAAATTTCAATAAGTATGCAATGTATGAGAATTAAATTTCAATAACTATGCAAATGCTTCTTTAAATTTATAATTTATATATATATATATATAAAACGTAGGGGAGAGGAACCGGTTGTGGTGCAGGGTCCATTAGTGGAGATAGTAGGTGAAAAGACATTCACCTTTTAAATAACATATTTTGAATGATATGTGAAGTTAATATTACCTAACTGTATTGTATTGTATCATTATTATTTAAACATGGAAGCATGAAATGTTGAATAAGACAGTTTTTAAATTGGTCAATATTCTCTTATTCATTGATAGAACTAAAAATATATATTAATTTATATACAAGTGTACAAAAACCAAGTCTATACAATCAACTATTCATTAAGTAATATTTTCATTGTATGTACATCATATCTATTACAGTCACTTCAACAAGTCATTTCTCAAGACTTTCCAAACCAGATCTCAAATATAATGCACTATTTTTGATGTAAGAGTCTTCAATCCCAAGTAAACACTGCATAACAATAAATGAAATTATGGTCGGGCTCACCTTTCACATGTGTTTAAAAACTCAAGTACCATATGAACAATAAATTGTGTAACCAATTGCATAAAATAATAAAAATGACCAACTAAAATATTATCCATTGGATTAAATCCCAATAAATCTCAACCATTTGATTGAACTATCATATTGAATCCATGTCAACTAACATCAACCAATCAGAATTTAGGATGATAGAATAAAAGTTGAAGGATGGATTACTGATTCCATTTGTTCATGCGATTTTTTCATCTCTCAAAGTTGAAGAAGTGAGGAGCAGTGCAGTTCAGGTAAGACACTTATGAATTACAAACTATTTCATAATTCAAGCCCTCTATTTATTTTTTCAGTGTTTGCATATTGCAGCAGAGTTGTATATGCCAATTGCATTTGCTTTAAAGTTTCTGAAGTCTTTTCAACAAATCTAATTTGTGCATATCCTGCCATCATGGCATTCTATGAGACCACGTTTCTTTGAGGAATTCTATCAAACAGTTCACCTACGTTTCCAACAAAAGCATTTTCTGCATATCCTACAGTCATTTTAAGAAACTACAGTTAAGGAAACTCCAACCTGAAACCTTGGCTTATTTCTGTCCATTCAGAATTCTCTCTATGAATAGCATACCTACAATACAAGGCGTTTAGTCTAAGGAGATTGCAAGCTTAAAAATTGAAACTGACACTTAAATTCACTTAGTTTAAATTTTAATTGAAAACTCAGTTAACTTATATATCTTCTCCATTTGGTTGACCTATTTGTGAAAAAGACCATGGCTACACAAACATAAGGTTAGATTATCTAGGTGGCTTATTTCTGAAAACAACGATCATTACACAAACATGAGATCAGGCCATGAGGTCAAAACTGGAGGAGTCACGGCAGAAGTGTCCCCGTGCTAGGAAGGTCCGTTATGCACTCAAACCACTTGTGTACCTAGACATTGTGCACTGTGAAATAAACAAAAATGACATTTACCTTTACCCTTAGATAAACAGTAAACGTATTCAAGACATTAACAGAATGCCAGTCCAGGAAAATCATATTGTATTCATTTTTCTTAATGTCTTGAATACTTTTATTGTTGAAGTAAGGGTGTCAAATGTAAACTGACAAATGTAAACTGATCGGGTTGGGGACCAGTTTGTTGTTCCCAGTGAAACAGTGGGACTGCCTAATCAGGATACCCATATCTTCTGTACGTTGCAAAATCATATGCCATGACAGTGCGTGCAAACAACAAATACACTTCTTTGGGAACATATATTCTTCTTCTCTAGTGTATAGTCATCACTGCTATATAGGCATAAGTTTAATTGTATACATAAAAAGATGGAAAGTATTCTAATTACATGTGCAAAATTTATATTGAAAACATAACTTTAAATTGAAAACAGTGTTGTATATTCCATCAGTGTTGTATGTGCACACTATAGTAAATTCTTTTTATGCTAAGTAAATTCTGAAATACAATATGCAACACAGCTAGGAAGTACAACACTACTGGAATATACAACTCTGTTGGAATATGACCACAACAGCGTTCTATAGTCCAGCAGTGTTGTATATTGCATTTCTGAATTCACTGTATTGTTCATTTTTTCCAGATATCTCATTCTCCAGTTGAAAAGTATTTTTTCCAATCATCACTGTGATATTAGCATAAGTTTTATTGTATACATAGAAATTTGGAAAGTATTATGATCATATGTGAAAATTTTATATTGAAAACATAACTTTAAAAACTACATAGGAAGAGTCGAGCGAATACGAAGTTTGTCAAGTTTTCGTTAGAAATATGGAAGGAAAAGTTTTAGTTCTATCAATGAATAAGATAATATTGACCAATTTAAAAATTGTCTTATTCAACATTTCATGCTTCCATGTTTACATAATAATAATACAATACAATACAATACCAATGTCTTTCACCTACTATCTCCATTATTGGACCTGCACCTGCCTATCCAATTGTTTTCATTATAAATTTTCCCTTCCTATCCCTAGCGATGCTCACCCACCGTCACCGCCGTTAATGTTTTCATTATAAATTTTCCCTTCCATATTTCTAACAAAAAAGCACAACTTAGCTTTAACAAGTTGCTTGGTCCAAAAAGGTACAAAATGGATTTTATGAAAATAAAAAAATCAATGGGATTGTCATCAAGCGTAGAGCTCGAGAAAATATATACTTTTAGAGGGACCGGTTGTGGTGCACATGCCTATCTTTGCAAAATCACCACGCCACGCCCATTTTTTTACTGCATTACACACTGGGCGAGTAAAAACGAATAGATATAGGTATGTACTCTATAGATATAGGTAAAAGAGTAAATAAATGAATAGAAGGATTGTCAAACTCTATAGATATAGGTATGTACCATAATATCTCTTGCATTCATCATCTGAGTGGTAAAATTCTTATCTTCTTTGCAAAATATACATGTCTAACCATTTAAACAACTAGATAAAAAAAAATCTACCATAAAATCTTCATAAAAACCATCATATTTACATGTTTATCTGGCTACATTTTTGATGTTACCAAACCTCTCGACAAATCCTTTTCAAAAAAATCTAATGTGACTTGATGAAACCAATCCTTTGCTGAATTGTCGTTAGAAATATGGAAGGAAAATTTATAGAGTTTAAAGCTAAGTTGTTACCAATCCTCTCGACAAATCCTTTTCAAAAATCTAATGTGACTTGATGAAACCAATCCTTTGCTGAATTGTCGTTAGAAATATGGAAGGGAAAATTTATAGAGTTTAAAGCTAAGTTGTTACCAATCGTTAAAAATATGGAAGGAAAAATTTATAGAGTAAAAACACCACCAATGGATGCAGCACCAAATTCTTGACCTCGACATTGCACCACCACCTCACTTTGCCACCTCGGCGCCACGTGGACGATCCGCGTTTGTGGAGATGTCAAAAAAGTTGGTTTTTTTGCATGGGACCAAGTGTTGTCCACTCGCCGCGCCAGTTGTTGTCCGGGCTACCGCCATGCATTGAATGCTCACCCACCAGCCGTTAATGTTTTCATTATAAATTTTCCCTTCCATATTTCTAATGAACAATATAGTGAATTTCGAAATGCAATATACAACATTGTTGAACTATCTGACATTGTGCTCATTTAGTCAAATATACATTGTCTATCAAGCACTTTTCGTATTCAACATATTCCATACAAGTTTCATTGTCATAATGAAAACTACAAGTCAATTAATTCCTAAAAATGAAACAAAATCATTCATATTCTAGCATATTCCAGCATTCATTTTTGGTATATTTATAGTTTCTTTTCCAACAATCATCTTTCATGTTGTGAATCAGGTATTTCATTTACACCATGAGAAAATGTGCTATTCTTTAGAAGATCAAGGAGGCCAAAAGTGAGAGGTGTACAATTATCACATAATTTAAGTGATGAAGAGGATAATTCAGCACCAATGTTGGTAATGAACTAGAATGTAGAAACCCACCTTTGTCTCGGTTGAAGAACATCTGCAACAAAGAAGCTTAGTGTCATCCGAGGTTGGACAAAGAAGATATGGAAAAGGCGATAGATGATGTTGAGTTTAATGGGTTCTCGAGTTAGAGCAGCAAAGAAGTATTCCATTCCACCCACATCATTACACTATTGGCTAAATGGTCTCACCCACACAAAGAGGAGGGTCCTCTCAATTCTAAGCGAAGAAGAAGAAGAAGAGGAAATTGTTGAATGGTGCAAAGAAATGGCTGATATGGGTCATGGCTTGGAGTTAATGCAACTAAAGGCAAATGTTGCTCAGATTTGTGAAACAAGACAAAACCCCTTCAGAGATGGGTTTCCTGGTAAATCATGGTGGGTTGGATTGACGTCATCAGACCTTGCGATCGAACGTGAGGACTTGACGGGGATAGAGCTTTAAACTTGCGCGCCTATGATAGTAACCAAATTTTATGATAATTTGGCCAAATGCTATGGAACCTATTCATACGCGCTCATAAAATTTGGAATTGTGATGAGGCTGGTTTGCAGGTGGAAGAAATTGTGGAGTTCGTGTAATTGCAAAGAGGGCGATCGTAATGTCCCAAAGGTAATACGAAGAAAGAGCAGGAGTGGATCACTATATTGTGTTGTGTCGATGCAGCGGGTTTGTCAATCCCGGATTTTATTTGTTCAAGGAAAGAGAATGATAAAGAATTACATTAAAAATTGTGAACCTGGAGCATGTATGGCTGCACATCCAAATGCATGGATGACAAAGGAGTTGTTTTTAAATTGGCTTTGTCATTTTGCACGATCTATACCAGGTGGTGTTTCTCCAAATAATAGACACCTATTAATATTTGATGGCCATGGCAGCCATGTGGCATTGCAAACTATGGAGGAGGCCAATAAATTGGGCATTGATTTGATAACACTACCAGCACATACTAGTCATAAGTTCTGACCTCTTGGACGTGAGTGTGTTCAGCCCTTTCAAGACATATTTTAGAGTGAGAGGTCAAATGGATGGCGAGAGAACAAATGTGCGAGATGTGAAAAGGAGTGACATTGCTTGAGCTTGCAAGTAGAGCCTTACAAAAGGCACTAACACCATCTAACATAATTGCAGGTTTTAAAAGAAGCTGGTATTTGGCCATTGAATTATGATGCTCTCTAAATGACATGGCATGCAGCCGGGCATTTGACATGCGAGTGAGGAAGATGTTGATCTTTGTCACAAACATTTTGAGCCTATCTCAACGAATAAATCCTGAATTAAATGACGGTGAAGAGGTGGTACCTAAAACTCAATTCATGCGAAAATGTTGACTCTAGAGATGATATGGGCAGCAGGCTGACACATGGAGTGGAGCTAAACGGTGCTCTTGGAAACCCAAGTAACATCATCAACAATAAGGAGGGTCTTGATTTTGTAAGTACATGATGATTTGTCCTTGCCAAGTCAAGTTAACCCTCCTGATGGTTAGAGGATGCCATGAAAAACTTGGGTTACAAGCTACCATCCAACACGAGAAGATCAAAGCTTAAATCTGCCTTCCTTTCTGAAGGACTAGAACAAGAAGCAATAATTCATTACTATGCAGATGTTGGAGATGAGGATGAACAAGACGAAGTCGAATTTCAAGAGGATGCTCAAGAAAATGAAATTAACTTAGAAGTTATGCAACATGAACCTCAACACCACCAAGAGAGCGAAAACCAAGATGGACGCTTGATGCGTTACTTTCCCATTTTCTACGACTTCGAGGAGATCATAAACAAATCAGATGGTTGTATTAGGCGAGTAGGCATTCTGATTTTGATCGCACTTTGAGTACATGGAGCTATTGGTTGATGCGGAAAGAAAAAAGGAGGAACAAGCAAAACTAAAGTTACGGAAAAAAGAAGTGGCACAAGAAAAAAAGGTTGCTAGACTTGCAGCAAAAGAAAAAAGATTGCAGGAGAAGCTTGAAAGAGAAAGGGAGAAGCAGGCTAAGGAGCAACAGAAAGAGATTGAGAAGGCACACAAGCAACAAAGGAAAGAGCAAGAGAAGAGGGAGAGGGAACTTGCAAATCAATTAAGGGAATACGAAAAGAGGATGCGTGTAAGTTTTGCAACTAATTAACATTAATAGCATAAATACGGTTCTCTCGATCTTAGAGTTCTAAATGAAGCGCTAATATTAGCGTTCTCTCGATCTTGAGTCTAAATACGTAACGCTAATTAGTTGCAGAACTTACACGCATCCTCTTTTCGTATTCCCTTAATTGATTTGCAAGTTCCCTCTCCTCTTCTCTTGCTCTTTCCTTTGTTGCTTGTGTGCCTTCTCAATCTCTTTCTGTTGCTCCTTAGCCTGCTTCTCCCTTTCTCTTTCAAGCTTCTCCTGCAATCTTTTTTCTTTTGCTGCAAGTCTAGCAACCTTTTTTTCTTGTGCCACTTCTTTTTTCCGTAACTTTAGTTTTGCTTGTTCCTCCTTTTTTCTTTCCGCATCAACCAATAGCTCCATGTACTCAGGTGCAGTCAAAATCTGTGAATGCCTACTCAGTCTAATAGAACCATTTGATTTGTTTATGATCTCCCTTGGAAGTCGTAGAAAATGGGAAAGTAACGTACCGCGTCCATCTTGGTTTTCAGTCTCTTCAGGGTGTTGAGGTTCATGTTGCATAACTTCTAAGTTAATTTCATTTTCTTGAGCATCCTCTTGAAATTCGACTTCGTCTTATTCATCCTCTCTCCAACATCTGCATAGTAATGAATTATTGCTTCTTGTTCTAGTCCTTCGGGAAAGGAAGGCAGATTTAAGCTTTGATCTTCCGTGTTGGATGGTAGCTTGTAACCCAAGTTTTTCATGGCATCCTCTAACCATTGTGGAGGGTTAATTTGACTTGGCAAGGACAAATCATTATTACTTACAAAATCAAGACCCCTCCTTATTGTTGATGATGTTACTTGGGTTTCCAAGAGCACCGTTTAGCTCCACTCCATGTGTTAAATTTGCTTCCATATCATCTCTAGAGTCAACATTTTGCACATGAATTGAGTTTCAGGTACCACCTCTTCTTTGTCATTTAATTCAGGATTTATTCGTTGAGAGAGGATCAAGATGTTTGTGATAGCATCAACATCTTTCTCACCTTCCATGTCAAAAGCCATTGGCTACATGCCATGTCATTTAGGAGAGCATCATAATTTAATGGCCAAATACCAGTTCTTTTGAAACCTGCAATTATGTTAGATGGTGTTTGTGCCTTTTTTAAGGCTCTACTTGCAAGCTCAACAATGTCATTCCTTTTCACATCTGCACATTTGTTCTCTGCCATCCATTTGGACCTCTCAGCTCTAAAATATGTCTTGAAAGGGCTGAACACACTCACGTCAAGAGGTTGCAACTTATGACTAGTATGTGCTGGTAGTGTTATCAAATCAATGCCCAATTTGTTTGCCTCCTCCACAATTTGTAATGCTACATGGCTGCCATGGCCATCAAATATCAATAGGTGTCTATTATTTGGAGAAACACCTTGGTATTGAACGTGCAAAATGACATAGCCAATTTAAAAACAATTCCTTTGTCATCCATGCATTTGGATGTGCAGCCATACATGCTCCAGGTTCACAATTTTTAATGTAATTCTTTATCATTCTCTTTCCCTTGAACAAATAAAATCCTGGGATTGACAAACCTGCTTTGCATTGACACAACACAATATAGTGATCCACTCCTGCTCTTTGGTATTACCTTTGGGACATTACGACTTGCCCCTCTTTGCAATTACACGAACTCCACAATTTCTTCCAGCCTGCAAACCAGTCTCATCACAATTCCAGATTTTATGAGCGCCGTATGAATAGGTTCCATAGCATTTGGCCAAATTATCATAAAATTTGGTTCTTATCATAGGCGCAAGTTTAAAGCTCTATCCTGTCAAGTCCCTCGGTTCGGATTCGGATTGCAAGTCCGGATGACGTTTTCGAATCCAACCCACCATGATTTACCAGAAACCCATCTTGAAGGGGTTTTGTCTTGTTTCACAAATACGAGCAACATTTGCCTTTAGTTGCATTAACTCAAGCCATGACCCATATCAGCCATTTCTTTGCACCATTCAACAATTTCCTCTTCTTCTTGATTAGAAGCTGTTGGAGGACCCCTCCTCTTTGTGTGGGTGAGACCATTTAGCCAATAGTGTAATGATGTGGGTGGAATGGAATACTTCTTTCTGCTGCTCTAAGCGAGAACCCATTAAACTCAACATCATCTATCGCCTTTTCCATATCTTCTTTTGTCCAACCTCGGATGACACTAAGCTTCTTTGTTGCAGATGTTCTTTGAACTGAGACAGTGGGTGGGTTTCTACATTCTAGTTCATTACCAGTTGGTGCTGAATTATCCTCTTCATCACTTAAATTATGTGATAATTGTACACCTCTCACTTTGGGCCTCCTTGATCTTCTAGCAATAGCACATTTTCTCATGGTGTAAATGAAATACCTGATTCACAACATGAAAGATGATTGTTGGAAAAGAAACTATAAATATACCAAAAATGAATGTTGGAATATGCTAGAATATGAATGATTTTGTTTCATTTTTAGGAATTAATTGACTTGTAGTTTTCATTATGACAATGAAACTTGTATGGAATATGTTGAATACAGAAAGTGCTTGGATAGACAATGTATATTTGACTAAATGAGCACAATCTTTGTATAGTTCAACAATGTTGTATATTGCATTTCAGAATTCACTATATTGTTCATTAGAAATATGGAAGGGAAAATTTATAATGAAAACATTAACGGCTGGTGGGTGAGCATTCAATGCATGGCGGTAGCCCGGACAACAACTAGTGCGGCGAGTGGACAACACTTGGTCCCATGCAAAAAAACCAACTTTTTTGACATCTCCACAAACGCGGATCGTCCACGTGGCGCTGAGGTGGCAGTGAGGTGGCGGTGCAATGTTGGAGGTCAAGAATTTGGTGCTGCATCCATTGGTGGTGTTTTTACTCTATAAATTTTCCCTTCCATATTTCTAACGATTGGTAACAACTTAGCTTTAAACTCTATAAATTTTCCCTTCCATATTTCTAACGACAATTCAGCAAAGGATTGGTTTCATCAAGTCACATTAGATTTTTTTGAAAAGGATTTGTCGAGAGGATTGGTAACAACTTAGCTTTAAACTCTATAAATTTTCCCTTCCATATTTCTAACGACAATTCAGCAAAGGATTGGTTTCATCAAGTCACATTAGATTTTTTTGAAAAGGATTTGTCGAGAGGTTTGGTAACATCAAAAAAGTAGCCAGATAAACATGTAAATATGATGGTTTTTATGAAGATTTTATGGTAGATTTTTTTTTATCTAGTTGTTTAAATGGTTAGACATGTATATTTTGCAAAGAAGATAAGAATTTTACCACTCTGTATGATGAATGCAAGAGATATTATGGTACATACCTATATCTATAGAGTTTGACAATCCTTCTATTCATTTATTTACTCTTTTACCTATATCTATAGAGTACATACCTATATCTATAGTGTTTTTACTCGCCCAGGTGGCAGTGACGTGGCGTGGTGACTGTGCAAAGATAGGGTGCACCACAACCGGGTCCTCTCCCCTAGTTGTTAAAGCTAAGTTGTCGTTAGAAATATGGAAGGGAAAATTTATAATGAAAACATTAACGGCTGGTGGGTGAGCATTGCTAGGGGATAGGCACCGGTTGTGGTGCAGGGTCCAATAATGGAGATAGTGGGTGAAAGACATTGACTGTATTGTATTGTATTATTATTATGTAAACATGGAAGCATGAAATGTTGAATAAGACAGTTTTTAAATTGGTCAATATTATCTTATTCATTGATAGAACTAAAAATTTTCCTTCCATATTTCTAATGAAAACTTGACAAACTACTGTATTCGTCGGACTCTTCCTATGTAGTTTTTAAAGTTATGTTTTCAATATAAAATTTTCACATATGATCATAATACTTTCCAAATTTCTATGTATACAATAAAACTTATGCTAATATCACAGTGATGATTGGAAAAAATACTTTTCAACTGGAGAATGAGATATCTGGAAAAAATGAACAATACAGTGAATTCAGAAATGCAATATACAACACTGCTGGACTATAGAACGCTGTTGTGGTCATATTCCGACAGAGTTGTATATTCCAGTAGTGTTGTACTTCCTAGCTGTGTTGCATATTGTATTTCAGAATTTACTATAGTGTGCACATACAACACTGATGGAATATACAACACTGTTTTCAATTTAAAGTTATGTTTTCAATATAAATTTTGCACATGTAATTAGAATACTTTCCATCTTTTTATGTATACAATTAAACTTATGCCTATATAGCAGTTGATGACTATACACTAAAGAAGAAGAATATATGTTCCCAAAGAAGTGTATTTGCTGTCTGTTTGCATGCACTGTCATGGCATATGATTTTGCAACGTACAGAAGATATGGGTATCTTGATTAGGCAGTCCCACTGTTTCGTTGGGAACAACAAATTGGTCCCAACCCGATCAATTTACATTTGTCAGTTTACATTTGACACCCTTACTTCAACAATAAAAGTATTCAAGACATTAAGAAAAATGAATACAATATGATTTTCCTGGACTGGCATTCTGTTAATGTCTTGAATACGTTTACTGTTTATCTAAGGGTAAAGGTAAATGTCATTTTTGTTTATTTCATAGTGCACAATGTCTAGGTACACAAGTGGTTTGAGTGCATAACGGACCTTCCTAGCACGGGGACACTTCTATCGTGACTCCTCCGGTTTTGACCTCATGGCACGATCTCATGTTTGTGTAATGATCGTTGTTTTTTCAGAAATAAGCCACCTAGATAATCTAACCTTATGTTTGTGTAGCCATGGTCTTTTTCACAAATAGGTCAACCAAATGGAGAAGATATATAAGTTAAGCGAGTTTTCAATTAAAATTTAAACTAAGTGAATTTAAGTGTCGATTTCAATTTTTAAGCTTGCAATCTCCTTAGACTAAACGCCTTGTATTGTAGGTATGCTATTCATAGGAGAGAATTCAGATGAATGGAGAAATAAGCCAAGGTTTGGGTTGGAGTTTCCTTAAGCGTAGTTTCTTAAAATGACCTGTAGGATATGCAGAAAATGCTTTTGTTGGAAACGTAGGTGAACTTTATTTGATAGAATTCCTCAAAGAAACGTGGTCTCATAGAATGCCATGATGGCAGGATATGCACAAATTAGATTTGTTGAAAAGACTTCAGAAACTTTAAAGCAAATGCAATTGGCATATACAACTCTGCTGCAATATGCAAACACTGAAAAAATAAATAGAGGGCTTGAATTATGAAATAGTTTGTAATTCATAAGTGTCTTACGAATCAGCTGCTTTGCTCCTCACTTCTTCAACTTTGAGAGATGAAAACTGCATGAACAAATGGAATTGTAATCCATCCTTCAGCTTTTATTCTATCATCCTAAATTCTGATTGGTTGATGTTAGTTGACATGGATTCACTATGATAGTTCAATCAAATGGTTGAGATTTATTGGGATTTAATCCAATGGATAATATTTTAGTTGGTCATTTTTATTATTTTATGTAGCTGGTTACACAATTTATTGTTCATATGGTGCGAGTTTTTAAACACTTGTGAAAGGTGAGCCTGACCATAATTTCATTTATTGTTATGCAGGTGTTTACTTGGGATTGAAGACTCTTACATCAAAAATAGTGCATTATATTTGAGATCTGGTTTGGAAAGTCTTGAGAAATGACTTGTTGAAGTGACTGTAATAGATATGATGTACATACAATGAAAATATTACTTAATGAATAGTTGACTGTATAGACTTTGTTTTTGTACACTTGTATATAAATTAATATATATTTTTAGTTCTATCAATGAATAAGAGAATATTGACCAATTTAAAAACTGTCTTATTCAACATTTCATGCTTCCATGTTTAAATAATAATGATACAATACAATACAGTTGGGTAATATTAACTTCACATATCATTCAAAATATGTTATTTAAAAGGTGAATGTCTTTTCACCTACTATCTCCACTAATGGACCCTGCACCACAACCGGGTCCTCTCCCTTTTCCAAAAACAGAATCGGAAATAATAAACAATATTCTGCTCTCTAACACGGAAGTCAATCTAATATATACTGACTGTAATGGAGCTGTTCAGATTAAAGGTTATTTAAAAACCAGAAATTCTCTGTGCCCTAGTGTTTCAACAACCAGCAATAAGAAAACTTTTTCTGTGCCCTAAACCATAATCTCAAGCAATTTCTTCCACTGTACTCTCAAATGGTTTTTTGCCCTAGCGAACTGGGTCTTACCCCCATGAAAAGGGCAGGTATACAGGCCCAAAATTGTGAGTTGAACAGTCATGAAACCTTGAAAATGGTTAAAATGTGGCAAAAACAATTTTGAAAGCCTAAAAAAAAACCAGCACCCGCGACTGAAAAACGTGACTGTATTCACATGTATTAGACTATGCCCTTCGAAAATCTGCGGTGGTACACAAAGTGCCCTAGATGGGTGCATAAATGACTAGAAATGCCCACGTTTTTGAACACGAACAGTTAAAAAAACGAGCCCACGATTTTTCTTTTTGTCCTCGCGACTGGTTTTCTCCTTATGATCTGCAGAGTTCACAACCTTTACCCTCGACCAGAGTTCACAAGATGCGTTTTCCCAACGTCGACCCCAAATACTCTCGCTTCTCTGCAACCTCAATGCACACAGATTCTTCCTTCAATGATGTTAAACGTACGAACTGTAAAATGCTCTGATACCAATGTTAGCAGAAGAAAACGAAGAAAGAAAATAGGAAGAGCAAATCTGCACTGCCCAGAATGGACACAGGAGAGTTTATTTATTTAGGAGAGGTGGTTACATTCAGTTTTCAGTTTACATTCAGTTAGAGGCAGTTCCCAACTGCATAACCGATGCTTTTAATATAAATATTCAACATAATGCATACATTAATTTTTTTCCTTGATTGAATTTGGTGCTTCAAAAGTTTGTAAGTGATGTATTGCCTAGTCTAATTCGTGTTTTTCACATGTGTGATTCAATCTCAAATTTATTAGGTCTACACATGCATCTACATGTGTGTGTATTCCCATATCAAGGCCAACTTATTAGCTTTGTTGCTTTTTGCCTGTTTCTTGATCAGTCTACCCATTATAAGTTTAAAGACTGAAACTATAGGAATTTCTATTTACCCCTTTGTTGCTGCTTAACATTGGTTACTCTTGGAGGCACCATCAAAATTCAGTTGATGCCACAGGGAAAGTTATTAACATATGATGATTTACTGTGTCTACACTTTCCTCTGTCCTTAAACAGAGTAAGCCTTCAAAGGTTGCCTGTCTTTTGTAGTTGGATCCTGTTCAGAGAACAGATTCTCAAAGATGAGGTTATATTTTTTGGGTGCATCCTTCTGATAAAATGAGCTATGGTAGTTCCGTGAGAGACATGCTCCGCAGCTTGTGACTCCCTTTGTTATATGATATCATTGCATTGGCTTTATGTTGGCTTTCTGAAATTGTATTGGCTATGGCTGGGTGAATGTTGGCTTTCATTGCACTGGCTATTGTTTTAATCGTCATCTCAAGTGGGTCAGTATCGGAGAAAGACACCATAAATCTGTATTTTTTTCTGTTCTGATAAAACTTCTTGTTAATGAAAGTGCCATTGTTATTTTGCCTTACCTTCTCTTATGAGGTCAGAAGATTGTTATTTGAGATCTCTTTCGAATTCAATTTAAAAAATACTCTGTAAGAAAATAGCTATTGCAATTATGGTATTCGTTCTAGTGTTGTGCATTGTAGAGATGGTTTAATGCTGTGTATGCTTTCTTTTTGTATTAAGAATAATCTCAAGTCAGATGAACCGAGACAAATTAATAGAGACACCAGTCACTTCCATATTTGTAGCAAGTGGTTGAAAGTTTACCCTGTTCCACGTTAAAAGAAATGGGCAAGGCAAAGCAATATGAGAGGTTGGAACTTGTAGCTTCATGTTTGGGAAATCCTCTGATTAGTACAGTTGGATTCAGCGACTACAATATAATAAATACCTGGTTGTCATTATTGAAATTTTATTTCTTAGGTTTCAATTAATGCTTGGTGTAATATTTGGGGTCTATAGTTTCATTCACAACCTTGGAAATTACCGTTCACCGATCTGATTGATATCCTTAGCAGCAATTTCAGTTGTGGTAAACAGATTATCATGCTTGCTCTCATTTGAAAACTGATAATATATCCTGTAATGATTGCCCAATATGATCAAGATACCTATTGTCATAGAGAAAATATAGGATATATCATTTGTGGAGTTTCCTGGGGATGTAAATGGAAGTGAACCCTGCACTTTGCAGATTATCTCTTGGGATGATAGTGTCCCTTCTCAGGCTTTGAATTTGGAATCATCTCAATCTGATTGTGCCATTAGTACAATGGCTACTTAAAGACACAAAGGGAGGGTGAGTTTGAATCAAAGGGATGTTTGAGGTGAATCGAAATGATGATGAGCAATAATATATGAAACACATAATTCTTAATTCAAGTTCTTTTCTACGAGCACAAACAAACACAGGTTTTTGTTCCTGAATTGGTTTGAATGTGGCAGAGATAGGCTCCAAGTCATATTGCAAGGTTGTCCTAATTGCTGACTTTGTTTGTAGCATAAGGTGATATCTTGCCAATTCAAATTGGTTATACATTATTTTATGATTTATGAGTTGCATGCCTGCCAAGATTTCAAATCTATCGTAACTAGATATAATTGCAAGTCTCATTGACCTATTTTGGTCGCTCATGCGCATTATTGCAATTTCTTTCTTCATTCTTTCTTTGTAACATCTGGAGTATATATGACAAAGTCCATTCTACTGAATTGAGAATGTGACATTTGAACTCCATGCTGATTTCTGAATGGTTGTTCATGCGAAGCCTGAGATCATGTATTCTCTGCTGCTTTTCCAGATGGAATGTTTGAGTGAACAGATTGTGCCATGTATAAGCGTAGGTTTTGTACTATTACTCCTGTTACAATTCTTATTTGATTATTATGCAATTTAGCCTGTTTGCTATCCTGTTTTTCTGTTATCTGTTTGTCTAAGATGTTTTAATCTGAGATTCTGTTAGTTACATCTTTGGGCAATTTGATTTTTCAAGATCAATCTATTATGAATCATGATCATTCATTTGTCCTTTGTGAGTTCATTTTCTTCTATTGTGCTCTACCAAATTAATTACTAATGTCTGATGGTTGTCAACTTAAACAGGAAATCAAAATGCGCCAAGATGTCTCACAAGAAAGGCTTAGATTAAAGGCTATTGAAACCTATAGGCAGCGGAAAGGGTGGACTTCCAGGCCTGGAAGTCACGTTCCACCTGTTGAAATAACTGGGGTATTTTCTGAATCATAAACAAAGGTGAATTTTTAATTCATGTGCTCTTTGTGGATATCTTATTGATAGCACCTTCTTTCTAGACATAATCTAATCTGTTTATTTAAAGTTGTCTAGTGCTTTGGCCGCTGCTATTAGATATGCATCCATTCTGCAATGTTTCAGTATAACATAATTGTGAAATTTGTGTACTATTTTCCAACAGATGATGATCTCTATCAGAAACCGTTTTAAGCAGCTCAAGTATTGCTTCTCTGTATTTAATTGCTTCTGTATAGACGGGCCAAGGGGTGTACATTTGAGATTTCAAATTCCATTAGCAATTTTTAGATATTTATTGTTAGCACTTCGCACTTCCATGGGCAGACAAAATATATTATGTTTTATTTGTTGGTTGCTTTTGTTATTCTTATTACATATGTAGGCATTCTGCAATTTCTCAGTATGATATGATAAAAAAACTTCCGTACCATTTCCTAACAGCTGAGGTATTATATTAGCAACATGTCTTTTAAGCAGCTTAGGTAACGGTTCTGTTTAGTTATTTGTATCTGCATAGACAGACAGGCTAAGGATGTACCATTTGAAATTTTGAAGTCCAGTTGCTGCTGTTGTTCCCTCTTTTATGTTTTGGCTTTAAAATAATTTACCGATATATGTTAGTAGAACAATGGTTGCATAACAGACAACTTTCCTCTCTGTCAAGGGCTCTTTTCTGTATGTTATATTGACTGAAGGGTGCCTGCATTTTCAGAAAATTGGTAACACACTATTTAAAAGTGGATTTAAAATGCATAGAAATCATAACAGATTATTCCACATGGATACTCATCCAAGATGACAAAACAAAAGCCAATAATTTGTAGCTATGATAATATCTTTGAATCAACCATAAAGATCAGGAATCAAAACTAAATGGGTATAGGATGCATGGAGAACCTTACCAAACCAGGCTCAAAGAAAAGCATCCCTTTGCATTCATTGCCATGAGGCATCACCTGTTTCTTCCATCTAGCCCACTCAGTAGGGCAATTATCTAACTAAGCTGCTTATCACACATTATTCTTTATAGATGTCTTGTAATCGAATATCATTTCCCAACAAGCTATCCCCATTTAGATTTAACCAAATCATATTGTCCTGCTACTAGCATCATAGTCAAGTTGAAAAACAATGTTGAAGTCTAACAAAGCTAGTGCTTGGCTTCTTTAGAATCTCAAAAATCCCGAGTTGTCATAGGAAGTACCATACTCCTTGCACAATCAGTTATTGGTTCAGTGATCCCAGTAAAGATTCTAATGAATTTTCTATAAAACCAACCAAATCCTAAAAATTCCTTACCCTATAACTTTTTCAGAAGTCAGGACATTCTAAAATGGCTTTTCTCTTTTTTTCTTCTATCTTCATTGCTTCTTGGTAGTTGTATTTTGAATGAGTCAACTTCTTCAAAGGTTTTTTTCTTGAAATTAATCAACAATTTCAATCCCAAACATCAAATATCAAGATATACAATCATGAACTTAACCAAAAATAGTTTGAGCAATTAATATTTCAACCTTAGAGGTACTTGGGGCATTTGCTAGCCTAATTGGCATGGTCAACCACTCATACAAGCCTTCTTTGGTTTTGAACCTTGCCTTCCATTTATATTTTTGTGATATGAATTTGATGACATTGACTTTTCAAATCAATATTGAAAAATATCTAGCTAAACTCAACGAGTCCATCAATTCATCCATTCCAAGCAAACTGAACTGTAGTTGATTGTGGTCTTGTTAATTACAATGGTTACCCAAGACTTTGGGATGACGGGACATGGTTTTCGAGAATACAATTTTTTTTTCAAATTTTGGGGACGACAGTGATAAAAAAATGTATAAAATTTATATATATTACAAATATAACATGAATAAAGCAATAAACTAAGACTTACAATTGAAAGTTTGAATATTGAAATTGTTAATACAATTATTTATCACTTAAGCCAAAATGCTATATTTAATATTCAATGTTTTATATTGAGTCATTGATATTAACATAGAAATTAGAACCAAGAATTCGAGATACATTGATACTTCATACTAGATAGAGATACAATGATACATCAACAACATTAATATGATTCAAGCAAGGTGTGATGATGCAAACCAATCATGGAATGAGCATGTAATGGTGATATATGGTGTGTACAAGACTTCTCAGGTAGTTATTGAAGTGTTTTAGGCACTTCTACATGTCAACATAGCTCAACTGCTGAGAATCAAAGACCAAAGGGAATTTAGATGAGATGGGATGGAAAGATGCAAGATGAACAAGATAAAACTATCACTTGGAGGTGTGGTGTCACTCAGATTTCACCACGAAATTTGTGACTACCCAATCGAAAATTTTTTTGTACTTTTAAAATAGTGGGTCGTTTGTTGTTTTTTATTGCCTAAAAGTTCTGTATTGTGTCAAAATAATCTTAAAGAGCCATATTAGTTTTTTAGCCAAATACCCGGATGCCCAAAATTGTTTTATTCTGTAAGTCGGGATTTGTTTTTGGGAAATTTGTATTTAATTATTTTGAGCCTCGTATGAGGCTATTTGCGCTTTGTTTTAACTCTATTATGAGCGAATATGTTATTATTCCTATTTACCGGAAGGATTTTAACTTATTTTAAGTTTTGGGCTTTATTTGTAACTTTTGGCAATTTTTCGTGTTTTTGTGGTGTCCGTTCTGCATTTTTCGTGAAATTTCTCTTGAACAATTCCTTTGTCGGGTAAGCCCGATTTTGGCCTGAGTAGCATTTGGAAAACATATACGCACATTATGCCGGAGGAAGTCGCCATGAGAGTGCGGATCACGGGAAAAAGCAAAGTCGTGCACGAGAAAAGCCCCTGCGGGGATGGGCGCATTTTTGAAAAACAAAGGATTTAAGCTGCGATGGGAAAAATATAAGCCGCAGGCAGGGTGGGAATTTTATACCTGCCTGGCAGGGTACTTTTTCCCGTGTTATAAAAATCACTTAAGTGGATCACGGGATTTTGGTGCCTGCCTGGCAGAGGGTAAAGAATCCCATTATGAAAAAAATTCTTAAAAATAGAATTACATGTGCAAAAAAGTGCGCCCCCTTTGGTGAGAGATTAAAAGGATTAAATTTGATTATTTTTATTAATCTTTCTTCTCAAAAAGTGTGCCCAAGCTTGGAGGAGGTCAACAAGTCAAAGATGGAATAAAAGAAAGGAGTCAAATGCATTAAATTAAATTTATTTAATGGTTGCCCTCTTCCTCTCAAAAAGTGCGCCCATTTGGGTATTATTTAATTTTTTAAGGCATTAAAACATTAAATTAATTTCTATTTTCAATTGGCTATGGTCAAAGCACACTTTGTGGAGCTTGAGTGAAGTCTTTGTGTGAAGGATTAAATTGGATTAATTTAATTTATTGGATGGTGTCCTTAAACATGCTATTTTTAAAAAGAAAAACATGATTTTTAATTAATTAATTGCATTTAATTGTTAGGGCAATTATTAATTATAGAATTGTGAAGGTTATATAAGCATGGGCAGACCATATGGGTGAATAATTTAATTCACGGGTAAAGAATTGCAATTTGGGAGGAAAAGTGCGCCCCCATTAAAGGAAGGATTTTGTTTAGACAAAGTGCTAACAAGGCTAAAAGCTTTAGATTTGGCGCATGCTTTGGAGGAGGTTGATCTTTGTTTGCATAGTTGTTTTCACGGGTGTTACGGGAGCTCAAAGGTGTTGATTGAAAGGATTCATGCTTTCTTTATGTGCAAATTAAACACTAATTTTTGGGGGCAAAGAGCTTGAAAAGTGCAGATTTTTATAATTTAAATTCACTATTCATGCTCAGGTGGCCATTTTTGTCTGAATAAATTGCGGGAATTCATTACGGGTGCTTCTACAAAAGAAAAGGAGTTTTTATCAATGTCCAATACATTGCAAATATCCTCCGAATCTGAAGAATTGTCCAGATCTGCACCAGTATTGAAGAAATCCGGCCAAGTTAGAAGAAAAAGAATTATTCAGACAAAGATAGACAAAGCCATGGCGAAAGGAGATGAAAAAGAGAGCACGATGGATTCATGCATTGCTTCCAAACTTTCAGACATAGGAGACACGGATCTAGGCCCAGAACCTCTTTCTGATTTGATTGATAGATCCAGAGCGGGAAAGACTTCACTCATGCGTGCGGTCAAAAGTAGCGGAATTATCCGAGTTGCGGCTTTTTCCATGTATACTGACCCAATTGCGAGTTCGTGATGGAGTGTGCTAGATCTTATCATCTTTTATCGGATCATGCGTGATGTTGCGGGAAAGACAATAATTCGTTTGGATGCGGAATTCATCAATTATTGTCGAAGATTCCAGTGAAAGGTGGTGACTTTATTAGCATTCGGGATCTTTGACGGTAGATGGGAGAAACATAGAGGCGATTGCGTGAGCATAATGAACAACCGGTTCATGAAGAAGCCTAGATCCCCTTCAAAGTTCCCGAGAACTCTTCCACGGTCCAATTTGGTGCAGGAGGCAGATGATGTCGTCAAATTGCTATGTAGGTTGAATGGCGAAGCGAATGCCTACACTTTCCGTACATGGATGTATGCTTTCATCAGACCATTGAAATCAACAAGGTTGATTCTATAATCAATTGGTCAGAAATTATTAGAAAGAACATCGGTGAGCAACTTGAGCGTGAAGCGACTTTACTTCGGCAAGATGACTTCATACTTGGTGTATCTTTGCGCAGCTTCACAGGTGTCTTTTCCAAGTGGATAGATGTGGTGTTCTTTCCAAGGACCCCATTTTGGAGTGCTACCCACTGACTTACCACTGTGACCACTGCGTGCGAGAAGGACTTCAAAGTGATCAACGATGACTTCTTCTACGATTTCATCTGCAGGCTAGACAAAGACTTGAAGACTCACAGGGTAAGCAAGGAAGCGTGGGAAGCAGTGTCCAAGATTGGTAGTTTATTCATCCAGTTTGCAGATTTCACATACCTCAGGGTTACGGGCTTTTCTGGAGAACCTATAAAGATGCCCAGGTATCCAAGTGATAGATTGACGCCGTAGGTGAGCGAGCAGCAACTCGTAGAGTTACACGACCTTCAGTTGAAACGGCACAAGTCTACGGGCTTCTTCCCAATCACTGTGGGATATTACAGTTGCATCAGCATTCACAGAGCTCGAGGGATGGAAGCGCAAATGTTATCCGAGTATGAGCAAGAGTTCTTTCACGCGCGGCTTAACCGATCCATTCGGGAGTAGCCGGAAGACAATCTCCCAGAGTACGCATGTGCTTTCGTTAGAAGATTTATGGATGAAGTGCAGAAGTGAGTACGAGGTTAGAAATAAAGATTTCAGCAGGCTATCAGGAAAGCAAGTGTTCGACTTTGGACTAGCGCAGATACATGCGGATCTTAAAGATGATGGGAACGTGGTACTTGACACTTACCATCAGATGGGAGGAGATAAAGTTATCTTTGCGAGGATAACATTGGAGGTGCGATTGATTGAAGAGAGATCTGGAGCTGTGTTGGTGAATACTTCGAACTGGCTGCTAACGAAGGGATACTGCCTTGATGAAGTATTGATGAATCAAATCACGGCAACTTCGGCGCAGGAGATTGCCTCAAACGAAAACATGAAGGAGAAAGCAGCATAAGGTCCGAGAAGTTGAAAGTACACAGAAGATCTCAAGAGAAAGAAAAGACCACTTCTACGACCATAGCTTTGACTCCAACTTCTCCAGTACCCAGAAGATCACCAACTATTGCACCGCAGCAGTCAGGATGCTTCCATGCCTTCATTGAAACCGGCGACGTTCATTTTCTCCGCAGACCACTTCGTCAAAGCACCCGTTTGAGAGGAGATGTTGAAGGCTGCAGATGACGGAGTTCGAAAGAGCTTTGTCCTTGGATGTTTCAGAAGATGGCAGCCATGACATTGTGGCACTTTCTGACGGAGAGGATGCAGAGCGGGAGATGGTAGTGCACTTAGCGACTTCTTACTCCTCGAGAAATAACTTCTCGGGATGGTTAGCTTTGTAGTTGGTTTGGAAGCAAGAGTAGAGATGAACTTAGAGGAGCATGACTTGGAGCTACTTCGAGGATCCGAGCGAAGAGACAGAAGGCCTAAAGTTGCTAAAGCAACTTCTAGGTTGATCATCAAAGATTCGGGAGAGAAGTTTCTTTGAGATATCAATTCCAGTGGAAGGAAAGATAGAAGAGAAGCTCATGGCGAGAAGATGTGACGGTGACCAAAATACCACTCGGTCAAGCTACCATTGAAGGATTGAAGCGGGACGCAAACGCGTTCTTTGGATGCTTTGTTCCTTAGGCTTGATAGTGAAAAGGCGGAGAAAGAAGAGCTGCATGGAAGCAAATATCTCAATTATGTGAGATCATAGCCAAGGTTGCTAAACCTTCCATTCAACCCATTTCGAAGCGGTGAGTGATCATCTTATGCGGGAAATGGAAGATCAAGCAATCAAGTAAAGGTTATTGATTAATGGAAGGATCGATTATTCGTCAAGCACCTGCTTGACTTGGGGAAAGTGCCCGCTTTAAAAGTGATGAAAGATGCAAGCAAATCAACTAAAGCAATCGATGGAAAGCATAGAAGGCATGAATACGGATTGTAGAGTAACTGAGTATTTTGGCCGAGATCAACAATTTTTGGGAGATGTCTTGGTTGCGAGAACAAATTGTACCGGATGGATCGGTCGAGAAGGGGAAGCAGTAGAGTTTGCGGTATCTTTCCGTTTGGAGATCTGCAGAGTTTTGTTGAAAAGGATGCAGTGCTTGAGAGTAGAACATCGATTTGCAGACAGATTATCATTTCTTTCACCGAGGAAAGAGTGGATGGAGGTGTTACTTCATACGTGCGGATTGTTTCTAACGAGGTGCATGATTCCTGGAAGGTTCTCTTCGATGGTGCAAAAGAGAATTGATAATACCAAGCCTTTCACGATGAATTCTATCGGTAGACAGCGTTGCATTGCGAGGTTCGGGCCGAGTTTGGAAGAGGGAAGCATGCGTAGCAAAGTGTTGAATGAAGGGTTGCTGCGATGCGAGATGAGAGAAGGACGAGCAAGCTAAAACAAATGGGAGGATCTTTGAATTATATGTTCGACAAGTATATCGAGATATCGAACAAGAAGAAGATGTAAACATTACGGTGACATGACTTCTTCTATTATTTCTTCTTCTATTTTTATGTTCCGGATGAAATTGTAAAACTTCTAAGTTATTGGTTTTGCAACCATTACTTGAAGTTATGTGGAACCATTCTATTAGTTAAGTGATACATGTGTCACTTAAGAAGAAGTTAGTTGAGGATGATTGCCAAATGTCATTTTTTACTTTGTTGTTCATACTTTAGTTTAGTTTGAGTCTTCTATTTGTACTTTCCCTCCTACATTCTATAAGTAGGAGAAGAACCTCTCGGGTTAATGATCAATCACAATTTGTAAGCGTGACAATCTTGTGTCTTAGACTTTGTCTTTGAACCCCGAGAGCAACTTTGTAGCAGAGGAATACAAAGAAGCAAGTTTCGGAGAACTTTGTGTCACGGTGTCTTGTGTTTCTTGCTTTTAAATCTTTAAATCTTTTAAGTAAACTTTGTGTTATTTTAGATCGGACCTAGAAAGCGCCTTTGCTTTATAATTTCGTGTTCAAATCTATTAAGTTTCTTCTATGTGCATGCAATTAGCTCTGCTATTTACTAATGGGATGCACATTTTCCCATTTCTTCTCTGTAATTCCTTTACTTCCTTCTTCTATAATTTTCCTTTCTTAAACAAATGACTTACTTTGCTACAAAACTTCTTAGATGGTTCATGAACTAAGTGGTTAAAGTAAAACCCCGATAGATAATAACACACTTATATTGACAAATCACGACACGGGAGCCTCACCGGTTAAATGAAGAGATTTATCTCATGATCGCCTAGGTTTGATGCTATGCAGAAAATCTAGCCAACAAGGTGTTAGAGGATGTGCCCTTGAGATATGAGCAAAATTTGAGACGCGAGGATGGATATTTTGCAAGTTGTGCAAGTTTTTCCAAAATCGGGTTTTTCAAAGTATGCAAATTGAGCACCAAACTTCTTAGCAATCAAGCAAAATTGTGGAGCCTCCTTCGGATAAATCATAAGAGATAAAAATGGAGCAAATTGGGATAAAATTATGGTGCAAAAAGTATTTCGATGATTGGTTGAGTATTTTAGAAGTTCCATCCATTTTTGTGAGCATGTTTGTAACCCTCCAAACCCCAGTTTGGACCAGTTTTGGAAAATTGAGTTGGGTAGGTGTCTTAACTCAATTGTTTTGCTGGAAACCTATTTGAACATGTAGAGGACTCCTCAGGACACATTTCCATGATATTTTGAGTTCATGATGCTTGGTGGGCCCCACTGGAAAATAGGTGTTTTGTGAAGATTTCAGTGTACATGAGAAACTTGCAAAGGAACCCCTGCTCAAATTTGAAGTGGATGATGTTTGTAATGTGTTATTCAACTTCATGAAGTCACTTGGGTTACTCATTTGGAGAAAATTGGAGTAATGATTGCATATTTGAGCTTACCGACAAAAGGAGCTTGTTTTGAGAAGCTAGTGAAGAAGAATGAAGGTAACCATGTTGAATTGCATTGAATTGATGTTGTTTCTTGCCTTGATCACTCTTTTCATGTGTCATATGATGTGTGAAAGTGCATGGTTCAATTTGTAAAGTTCATTTATGCTTAAAGGTGATTGAGCCAAAACTGCCCTATTAGACCTATTTGAGAAGCATGTCTGAATGAGTATGAAGGTGAGACTTTCTCCATTTGACCTATGGGTCTGAATGCTTGAACATGTTGTATACATCCTTATTGAAGTGTTAGAGGTGATAGGGATCTCTGAAAAGTGATTTAGAGGTGTTTCACCTCATTGTATTGAAGATTAGTTTTTGTGTCTTCAAGACCAGCCAGACCAGTTGCAGAGATCCAAGTTTTTGGAAGCCTTATGCCATGAATTGGAGCTTTATGAGAAGTGGATGAGATAGTAGACTTCATGAGCTTTCCATTGATAGGTTATTTGCCTCATGATGAAGAGATTTGAGGTATGTATCAGCTCAATTCTTGAAGACCTATTTCAGAGATGCTGAAACCAGCCAAACAAGTTTTGCAAAGTGGTGTTTCTTGATGTGTTAAGTCTTGAGTTGGCTCTTGTTGGTAAAGTTTAATGAAAGTAGACTTCCTAAGCTTTATTTTGATATATTACTTGGGTCATGAAGATAAGTGGAAGTGGTCTAGTTAGATGGTTTTTCATAATGTGTTTGTAGAAGTTGATTTAAGCACACCTAGGAGCCTAAATGAATGTCTTGGCTAATGTGGCGAGTTTATAAGAATACAAGAGAATTATTTGGTTTGGTGGGACCATGTACCACGTGAATGCAAAGTTGGAATCCTTGTGGACAAGTTTGAGAGCTAGAAGACAAAAGATGAGCTCACTTGGAGAAGAAGACAAAATGATGGCAATTACAAAAGTCAAGTCAGAATTGTCAGTTCAGGTTGCAGGAGGATTATTTCATATATGCAGATGAAATATTTAGTTGGTAACTCCTTATCATTCCATTCAATCCTCAATTTGAATTCAAGGCTAGGAAGTTGAAGAGTCAAGTGGAAAATGAAGTGTAAGGGTCATCTTCATGAAGGTTTTTTTCTTAAAAGGGTGTTCCATGTTTATGTGATGATTGATGAAAAACCCCTTTTCTCTTCTATTGAAGAAAACTTTGCTGCAAAGAAAAACCCCTTGGGCATAACCCAAAACCCCTAGAAGTATCTTCTAGGTCAATAGCTGGTTGTAGTGGAGTAAAGATGATGAAGTCTTTGTAACAACAAGTTGATGAAGGAGAGCAATCCTATTGTTTTGTGGTTAAAAGCCATTGTCACAGCATATTGATATCAGTATAGTATTTATGAGCTCTTGATTGTATATTGTAGATTGTTGATGAGGATATCAAGTTATTGTGCTCTGTTTTGAATATCAATGAAAAAAGGCTCTAAGCATAACTTGTGTTTTTATTATGTATGTATTGCATGATGAACTATACCTAATTGTGATCAAGCATCAATGTGTGTGGTTCATGTGGGTGAGTGTTTGTTGTTTGAAATAGAAAAGGGAAAGTTTTATTAGGGACTGATTCACCCCCCCCCCCCTCAGTCCTTTGTCATTTCTAATAGAAGGCTAGTGTGCTATGTACAAGTCTAAAGAACAAGTACATGACTTCAAAGAAGAGCCAGGTTTTTATGCCCAAAATTTTTGCAATTTTCTGCAAAGTTGCATGAGAGTAGGTTCTCATCAAAATACATTCAGATGAAAAATCTCCAAGACCAACTGGGTTCCATCGATAAAAAGGTGAATGATGACAACTTTGTTGCGCTTGTTTTGAATAGTTTGTCACCCTCCCATGAAACATTTGTGGAGGCTCTACATTTAATGGCGGAAAACCAGACTCTAACTTTTAATCAAGTCAGTTCCCATTTGTTGCAAAAGGAACGGAAACAAACATGGTCATTTGAGTCTAGTTTTGGAAAAATTGAGAGTGCTTTTGTTGCACAATCCAGAGAGAAGTGGAAACATCATTCTAAAGGGTCGTCTTCCAAATACCAAGTAAAGTTTTACTCTTGTCATAAGTTGTGCATGTAAAAGATTATAAAAAGTAAGAGTACGTCCTTTTTCATAACATAAAGCAAAAGAGATGAGCAAATGTTGCAGCAATTGAAGTTGAACGAGAATTTGAAGAGGAATCACATGTCAAAAAGATGGGTATGTAAACTTCCATGCAACTTCTAGTTTTTTGTATTCAATTTCATTAGATGATGGAAGATCACATGTAGTAGAAGGGATAGGGGATATCCACATCATATTGAATAATACTACAAAATTCATAGTCAAAAATGTTAGATATGGTCCTAAAATGAATAAGAATCTCTTATCTATTAGTTAGTTAACTAAAAAATCCAACATTTTTGTAAACTTCTTTGGCAAGAAATGTATAGTGTCTAATGTAAAACAAAACAAAGTCGTAGCCCCAAGCATTGGGCAAGGTGGCTTATAGATGCTTGTTGACGCTGCCACAATCATCTTACACGCCTTAGTTGTGGAGGGTAATACCAATATTTTTTGGCATGAGAGATTATCTAATTAGTGTATCTTAATTATGATAAAGAACTTGTTTTCGCCCCGATGGTGCCCATATTTTCTCCATATACATCATTATACCCCTTTTAGAATATATATGGCTTTCCCATCTTTTTCGCATCATTTTCTCCATCTCTTTTTAGACATGTTAGCATTGTGATAGGTATTAGGGTTTAAGGACATTCCTCTATAACATCCCTACTTGAGTGTCTTCTACATCTCTTGGCTTTCATGTTGTTCTCTCTCAATCATTGTTATCTTCTCTAATTGAATTTATCCTAGCTACCTTAAGGATTATGAATGTTACATTCTAGTGACTTATTATTTACAAGCCTATAGTTTGGTTGATTCCTTTTCCGGCTAACACCTTACATCCTACATTATTTGCAAGCTTGTTAATTCGATTGATTCCTTTTCTGGTTAACACCTTACATCCTATATATTTACTGGGACATTTAGTATGAATTTCTCAGCTACCCCTTTACATTCCCTCTATTTTATCATAGGTCGGTTTGTCTGAATTTTAGGCTACCCCTTTACATCTTATATTACCTCCACACATGCTACATTGGTTGATTGGTTTCCCTACAAGCACCTTATTATCTCCTATGAGCTGTTTTCCCCTTTTTTGTATACCTACTTATTGACTACTAGTGTGTACGCTTGCATTGTTATCCTCTCCTTCTTCGCCTTGTATCGCCATGGTTCCTTAGCAAATGTGCACCTACCACTATCGAAACAAGAAATAACATGCATCCCCTCATTGCAAAAAGTTAAGTATATTTTATTTGGGTTGAGTTCATATTTTTATCACTTATGTTGCTAGTTAATTTCATTCATTTTGATTTCAGTGTTGCATTTTATTTTCCAGGAAACCATCTTGTGTACACTTTTTTCACACATGATGATCTTTGATTTGGGCAAATGTATACACCTTATTTTTCACTCTAACTTTTTCTCTTCACAGGCCCCATTGGTGCATTAAGATATCCTAGCGGTATCACCAAGAGCGGGGTGGGTTGGTTACTGGTGGTACTTGTGAGAGAGCTTTGATGTCTAGTCGGTGTTACCTTAGATAGTATATCATATACATCTCCCAATCATCCTTCTATAACCTCCTACGATATCACTTCACTATCCTCTTACGATCACCTCCATATCCACTTACAACTTCCTTATTCCTCCTTCAAATCACTACAACCATAATCTAGTTGATTCCCAATATGTGAATGTGGCTAAGATCAACTATCGATAAAAGCCCACAAATGAAGATCCGGTCCACAACCTTATAAAGTTGTCTCAAGCTAAGATGTCATTTAAGAATACCTCTAACGACCATCCTATTCATGATGAACATGCTCCACCATTGAAGCCTCAACATGCAAAACCAATTCCTCCACCTAAGGAAAAGGTCCCTCCATCTCCTCATCAAATATCTACACTTATCAAATATCCAACAGTTTATAACTTTTCTCAACCTAAGTACCATTATGAATCTTATCAAGTTATCAAGAGGTGAAATACAACTTTCTTGATGAACTCAATGTCATGGCTTGTAAGATTTACCCTAATGGAACTTATGCCCACTTCTCCTTAACATCGTAAATTCCTTATCAAACAACTTCAAGCCTTACAAGATTCTTCAAAAACACCGAAGAAGACCCTTCTCTTCAACCTCTTATTTTCACACTCAACACTATTGACATTAGTCCTCAACCGAACAAGGTACTCTCCATAGAGTTTCTCGAGGATGACATGGACAATGATGAAATCCTATTCCAAGATGATGACCCTCCCCTCCTAATTAGCATCCTCTATCAAGATACACTCATAAGGAAGGTCTTTAGGGATGAAGGCTCGAGAATTAATGTTGCATCCTTTTGGTTAATCAAAACCTTAGGATTTACCGAACACGATCTTGAAAAGACACAATTTGGCTTCCAGTGGCCTTGATAAAACCCATTAAAAGCCCTTTAGTTTCCTTTACCTCCTTGTCACTATGGGACCCAAAAATGTGCTCACCAAGGTCATAGTGCTTGATCGACCTTTATCTTATAATCTTCTTTTAGGATGGCCATGAACACATCATATGGGAGTGGTTGCCTCATCCACAAGCCAATGCCTTAAATTCATCCATGATAATAAAAATTACAAGCATGAGGTTAATTCCAACCCATGGGACAACCCTTCCCTAATCCTAACAAACCTTTCTAGATTCCTACCACAATAATTGTGCATAGTATCCTACATCCTAAATTCTACAATTATAATCATGATCTTAACGTCACTCTCGTAGATTCAAACAATGATGACCATAATGAACTCCAAAATAAATGTAAAAATAACATGTTACCCTAGTGTATTACATATCGGCACCCACGATCGATTTAAACATACTATTAAGCACAAGATTGAGAAAGAACCTCCTTGTAATGCTAACAACACCTCTTACACACGCGAGGAGGATCTTTATGAATGCAACTAGTTAGGAATAGCCAAAATGTTCCAAGACCGTTTGCCTCTCTCTCTTAGATACTTTAGCAACCTTGACATAGCTACTAAGGAAACATGTACCTTTTCTTACCACTTTGACAATGAAACCTACACCATCTCACCCTCTTATGATGATTACATTGTGTCCCATGAGAGGAAAGAGACCGTGAATTACTCCATTATCAAAAGAGTTTGGCTCAGATGCACGCTTTAAATAGTGCGGCCAACATGATCAACACACATTACGACTTTAGTCCTCCCCATTAGAACACTAGCGACAAAGAGGTAGAGGAAACCTTATTTTACTGTCCTCCAGCTAATCCATCTCTAGAAAACACCAATTAAATCATTGAACAAATATTACACTTTATTTCTTAGCAAAAACCAATAAAAGCTAACCATTCTAATGACATCAACCTTTAACCTAAAAATCCCGATGTTGTTCAAGTAAAATCTGCCCTAAAAGACTTCATACACCCCCGCCTAAGAAACTGATGTTGTTTTGCTAGGTTTTGTCATCATCAACCGCATTGCCCAATTTGCTCCCAAAGCATCGCCAATGCCATTAAAATTCCCTCTGCTTCTCCCAAACAAACAAAAATACTCTCGATGCTCATGTCATAGATGTAGGCAAATTCGATTTCAACAACAACGTAACAGTAAAAGGTAAGTAGACCTTAAAATTGATGTCAAATATAATGGTCCCTTACCTACATTCGACAATGATGAGGCCATCCTTGAGCTACACCATGCTCGAGAGGACCAATTACCTTGACAACATCATAAACTTGGTAACTTTACCAAGAAACCTCCCCTCTTTAACGTTTTGATTGCCTCCATTTACCATGTCACTGATGAAATCTTTAAATTCCCTTGAGCCCCATATCATTACCAAGACGGTAACTTTATGCTCATGGAAGATACCATTAATGTCCCACTCGGACGATAGTGATGACTCTCGTGCCCTTATGATAGGTGATTGCTTCCCCCATCTTTAGGCATAGAGCCATGGTTTTTCTTAAGAACAAGGAGATCTTCCTTGGGGTTATTCCAACATGCCCAGAATCAATCCCGAGGTTGTTCTACATACTATTGTCACTTACGTCGACGACGTTGTCGTGTGACAAAAGATTCGAATATTTCTAACGGAGATTTCCAAACTCTATCACAAGGAGCTATTCAAACTTTTGGACGTAAATTCATCCAATCGGTTGACTATTTTGAGTGGGTCTCCAACATTGTACCCATTTGTAAGGTCACCCTAGCCATCCATATTTGTATTGACTTCCGCAACCTTAACCTAACTTGTCCTAAGGATAACTTTCCTCTACCATCCATTTGCGCCATAGTCGACACTACGGTTAGATATGAGATGTTATCCCTTCTGGGAAGGTTCTCAAGCTATAGTCAAATACTCATCACACTTGAAAATCATCATAAAACTACCTTACATTTGAATAGGGCATGTATTGCTAAGTGAAGAAGCCCATTGGCTTTAAAAACGTCAAGGCAACCTATCAACATGCAATGACCCATATCTTCCATGATCTCATCCATAAAATTGTTTAAGTCTACGTAGATGATCTTCTAGTTAATTCTTAACATGCAAAAGATCCACGCTCGTGACCTCAACGAAGCCTTTGAATGCTTCCAAAACTCCAAGGTCCGCCTAAATCCAGGAACTACATATTCGGTGTCACCTAAGGAAAGCTCTTGGAGTTCCTCATATCTAAACAAGGAATTGACATAGACCTACAAAAGTCCAAGTTATTCTCAAAATGACTCATCCTAGATCCAATCTCAATATCCACACCTTAGAAAAGTTTGGGGCAATCCGACAATTCATTCCCGAACTCGCCTATCGGAATCATGCCATCAACAATCTTCTTAATAAAAAGTGCTAAGTTAGAATAGAATAAGGATTGTCAACAAGCCTTCAATTCCATGAAAAGCTTATCACTCAACATTCTGACATTACGACCTCTAGCTTCTAACCACCCCCTCGTCCTTTATACCTCATCTACCCTTGTGTCCGCTAGGGCAATGTTGGCACAACAAGATGAAAAGGACAAAGAGCATGCCATCTATTATAGTAGTTGAGCGAGTCCTTAATTATGAGATTCACTACACTACCGCAGAGCATGCATGCTTAGCAATATATTTTTTAGCAACTAAGCTTCGACATTACATGTTATATCGAACTTATGTAATTGTCTACACCGATCCTCTCTGTCACTTCTTTTCCACCATTGTCCTTCCGACAAACCCGCATTCGAAAATGGATGACCTTCTCATGGGGTTTGACTTGCATATCATCACACAAAAAGCAATCAAGGGGAAAGTTATAGCTGATCAATTTGCCTCAGCTCCCATCCCAGGCAAACATCATATTTTAAACATCTTACCTGAGGAAAATGTTCCATTAATTGAGGGTATGGACTAAACAATCACCATTAAGGACAACTTCCATCAATTCACTGCCAATCTCAAGGTTTCAGCCCTCAAAGTAAGTGAACCAAAACCCACAGCCAAAAACACGAGTTAAATTTGAAGAGATCAAAAAAACCATTGTCGACCTCCACGAGGATACTTGGACCCTCCACTTTGACAAAGCCAAGTGTCATTCAAGAGCCTAGGAAAGATGTGTTTTTACCTAACCCTCAAATAAAATCTCTCCTTTCTCTTTTTTAATTAACTTTGAGGTCACTAACAACATGGTTGAGTATATAGCACTCATAATTGGTATGCGCTCTATTATAACCAACAACATTGTCTATCTACATGCTTTGGGTGAGTCATATCTTGTCTGTCAACAAGTTAGTGGAGAATACCAATGCAGAAACGACAACCTTAAAACCTACCACAAGATAATTACCAAGTTAGCCACACAATTTACCTCCTCCACGATCAAGTCGTCTTGTCACGGTAGCCCACTCTCTACCTGATGAAGTCTTCTTCGAGGATAAATATTAAATCCAAGTTCAGAAGTTTCCGACCTTACTTTCTCCTCTCGTCACTCTCATATGCCATACCAAAATCATCTCAAAGCAAGAAAACCCTTGAGTACAAGGATGTAATCCAAATCCTTAACCACCGAACTTTGCCCAAGAAGTTGACTCTCGAGGAGTTAAAATCTGCATGAAATCCTTAAAAAATATACTTAAGGACAACATTTTCTATTACCGTAACTTTGAGGGTACCCTGCTCCATTATGTTATCGAGGATGAGAAATCTCCCCTCCGTAAGCAAGCACATGGGAGCATTTACAGAGGCATTGTAGAAAACACGCTATTACCCGCAAATGCCTACGCATAGGTACTATTGGCCTACCATCAAGATCGATTCTCACGCGTTTGCTAAACGATGCAAACTTTGCCAGCTCCATGACAATCTTATCCATACACCTCGGGCCGAACTCCAAGCTCTTGAAGCTCCCTAGCCCTTCACCATGCGGGGATTTGATTGTATTGGAAAATTACCTTGTTCACAAGACGGCCATACCTTTATCATGACAGCCACCAAGTACTTCATTAAGTGGGTCAAGGCAATGCCCCTCACATATGTGACTAATGCAACAATTGCGAAATTCATCCTTAAATCATCTGCTGATTTGGAATTCTACAAACCATCATTTCCAACAATGGTGGGGATTTCAAAAGCTAAGAAATGAAGCAATTTCGTGCTAAATTCAAAATTAAGCTCACAAGTTTTCAACTCCGTGTCACCTCAATGCAACAAACAAGCAAAATCTTCAAATAAAATTCTCAAAAAAACTCTTTCATAAGACCATTCAAGAATCTCATACCAATTGGCACCTTAAGTTGTATAACACATATTGGGCATACAACACTAATATCCACACAGTTACTATGGCAACTCTTATCTCTCTAGTCTATAGCTCTGAGGCCGTCTTGCTACTAGAAGTTGAGTTACCCTCCCTTTGCATTTCTCTTCAAGGGATCATCCCTAACAAGGAATTTCGTTAATCCCCTCTTCATTCTCTCGATTTGTTGGATAAAAAATGCACTAACGCTCTCCAACATAATTGTTAGTATAAAGCCCACATTGGGAAACAACATAACAAGCTTGTAAAACATCAAAACTTTGAGATCAAAGAGCTAGTCATGAAGTTGGATTACACCCACAATAAAGAAGGCAAATACACCCAAAAATGGTGGGGTTTATACCTAGTCAAAGATATCTTGGGACCCAAAGCACTTATCGATTATAAACCAGTGAAGGCCATATATTCAAGGAAGTGACAAAAGCTTAGTTCTGAAAAAGTACTATGCTTGACCTTCCAAATCATCCATCTTTTCCTCTATATAACTTTATTTTCTTCTCATATTACTTAGATATCTTTATCATAATTTTTCATTTCGAATGTTTTTATTATGATTTTAAATAATAACATCTTATGTTTCCTCTTCTACTATCTTATATATGTATCGTATGCTCTTGTGCTTCATCCTTGTATTTACAAGATTGCTAGTTTAGTGAGCCCTTGTATCTCTTCTAGCACCTTGCATCCTATATTATTTTTATAGGTCGGTTAGTTTGACACTCTTAGCTAACCCTTTACATCCTACATTTATAGGCATGCTAGTTTGGTGAGCCATAGTATCCCATTGGCACCTTAATCTATTATGATCCTTACAGGCCAATTAATCTAACGCTCTCTCTATCATATAGGCCTATTACTTCGGTTGATATTTTTCCCTTACCTAATCTTTCCCATTGAGACTACTAGTTCGGTCGATACTTTTTCCAACCAGCACTATCTGGATTAACAAATTTATATCCTACTTTTCATATTGTCTATGCAAACGTGCTTTTTACCCATCAAATATTACTACCTACCTTGTGATCTTCTTTTTTATACCTTTCGATTCTCCTTGTGAATGTACGAGAAGAACTTTGAGTTGTCCTCACCGCATAGTTTGAGGACGCGTCCCCTATTTTGACACGTCTGGGACGTCCCGGACGTCCTGGGGACGCGGGGACGTGGGGGAAACGTTTCCCCCACGTTTCCTTTTTTTTTTCTAGAACGCCCAGGGGCGCACGTTGGAAAGCGTCCGGGGACGGGAAATGTGGGGGACGCCCGGACACAAATTTATTTCCTTTTTTGGCATTTTTTCCTTTTTGGTGAAAAAATCACAAGGACAGAAAAAAATTGCCATTTTTGGAAAGGGTCCGGGAAGATGTAGCAGCAAAAACTTGCATGTGCCATAACTTTCATTTTGTGGCTCCGTTTGGTGTCGTTTTTCTAAAAGTGCATATTTTCTTGAGTTCTATGCATTGATGGCAATATTTTTCTTATTTCCATAAAATCAATTTTTGCACCTTTTTGACCAAGCAACTTCTTGCAAACTTCAGAAAGAATCGTGAGTATTAAGGAATGTATTTGATGTTTATGAGTTCAAGTTTTCACCTTATTTAAATCTCAAATGGTTTTATTTCAGCTTATTTATATAATTTAGTCACTATATCTTTATATTTTAAATATTTATATAGTTTTTAATTAGCCATATGAGTCCCCAAAATTTAGAAATTTTTGACGTCAGGAGTTCCCCCGTCCTCGGGTAACTATGCTCACAAGTGCCCATCCTCTATGATCACATATTTGTTACATTTAACTCCTTAACTTAGCTAGGCTTCCTCTTAGAAAGGAATAACAATGGTTGAGAACTTCATTTTGTATCCTTAAGTCAATTGTCTTTCTTGTAGCTCAACTCTCTTGATGTATCTATCTACTTGTCTCTCATCCACATTTTACCCTCTTGTGACAAAAGTATAAAATTTTGTCATTGTATCATCCCTTTTTACATCATGCTTGGGGCAACTCAAGAAATAACTCACGGTCTACCTTTTATTATGCACTTCCTATCAATCCCATGAAGGTCGTTTTCAAGATTTCACTCTTTTATATAGGTGCGTTTTTAGGAGTGTCTCAATGTCATTGGTTTGCAGATTCTCCTTTATAGTGGCTAAGTGCAAGCTCTCTAGTGTTAGTCATTTTCACAACCATTTGAATCCGTATGGAGGAAGAACGGTAAAAAGCCAAAAGAAAAGTTAAAAACCATATTATCAATGAAACATCAAGCAAAAGACAACTAAAAGCATAGTTATTACAGACAAAAAAATCAATCACAAAAAAAAAACGTGAAATAATCATATTTGGCACATCTCTTATCCTAGTTGAAATCTCAAACTCCACAATTGGCCTCGTTACAGAGCTTGAGGTCATTTGGGGTGCAATAGGTTTTCTTGGGGTAGGAAGTCTCGTATTTATCATTTGGTGCCCCAATCTTTTCATGCCAATAACTAATCCTCGTAGTAGGCCTATAACTCCTTAAGTGAGGTCCTAAGGAATGGGGAGAACATCATGCTAAGATACGATACATCATTTTCTATCATATACTAGCATAGTTGACATGGGATATCTTTATACTTCACTAGTTTGTTTTTTACTGAAACCTACATATTTGGGTTCTTCACTCCTTGATGTTGATAACTTGTAGTTTTCAATCTGATTAGTGTGTCTTGATTCTATCAAAGAACATGTTTACGCCATAGTAGCGCCCATCTTTCCTCCTTTTACATAATTATCTCCCATTGTCGGAGAGGATAAATTCTAAGTCTTTCCCATCTTCTCTACATCATTTTCTCCATCTCTCTTCATAATTGTTAGCATTGTGATAGGCATTACGGTTTAAGGACATTCCCTTAGTTCGTCTCTCAAGTATCTTCTACATCTCTTGGACTTCACAATGTTCTCTCTCGGTCGTTGTTATCTTCTCCATTGGATTTTGCTTAGCTTCCTTAGAGATTCTTAGTGTCACATCTTGGTGACTTACTATCTACAAGATTGTTAACACCTTACATCTTTTATACACACACACACACCACGCATATGCACATGCACGCATGCACACACATGTATATAGGTTGGTTAGTCTAACGTTCTCGGCTATCCCTTAATATCGGACACTATATATTTGTGCTCCTCGAGCATGTTACATTGGTTGATTCCTTTTCCCGACTAACACCTTACATCGTATTTATTTACAAGCCAATTAGTATGAGTTTCTCAACTACTCTTTACATACTATATTGCCTCCGGGCCTACTAGATTTTTTATAAGTTTCCCTACTAGCTCCCTACTATCTCCTATGTGCTTCTTTCCCTATTTTTGTATACTTACCATCTACCTACATACGCGTACATTGTTTTCCTCTCCTTGTTAGTCTTGTATCTTTAGGGTTACTTAGCATATTTGCACCCACCACGGTTGAGACGAGAGGTAACATGTGGCCCCTAGTTGCAAAAAGGTAAGTATGCTTTATTTGAATTCATGCTTTTATCACTTTTTAATGCACATTCACTTTGGTCATTTTGATTTTAGTGTTGTGTTTTATTTTCTCAAAGACCATCTCATGTACAAATTTTGTGGCACATGATGATCTTCGACTAGGGCATATATATCCACCTAATTTTTCACTCTTACTAACTTTTTCTCTTTGTAGGCACCATTGGCACATTGGCTTCCTTAAGGCGATGTCCTCAAGGATATTATCGAGAGTGGCAAAGAACTAGAAATTGTTACATAGGGTTTGTTGGCAATGATAATTATGAGAGGGCCTTGATGTGCGGTCTAGCTTAAGACACCTTAGATACCTTTTATACCCTTGTAGTCTCCCTGCAACATCACCTTGATATCCTCTTACGGTCACCTCCATATCTACTTATAGCACACTTATACCTCTGCCTCCGAGACCAACTCGCCTCCATTAACAAAAAGATGGATGACAACGATTTGGTGGCATTGGTGTTGAACAATTTGTCATCCTCGTATGAGTCATTTGTGGAAGCCTTTCATTCGATGGTTGAAAGTCAAACTTTGACTTTCAATAGAGTCAGTTCCTACATGTGATAAAAGGAACAAAAACAAAACCAGACACTTGAGTCCAAGTTTGGACAATCCGAGAATGCATTGACTGCTTAGTCAAAGGGGAAGTGGAAATGGCACTTTGAAGAATCTCTCAGATATCAAATAGAATGCCATTATTGTCCTAAGGTTGGGCATCTCAAAAAGGATTGCCAAACACAAAAAGATGAGCCAAATGTGATAGCAGTTGAAGATAAATGATCTTTTAAGGAAGAGCATGTTCTTTATTGTCTTACAACACCATGCTCGAATAAGAGGCTACTGACGAGCGTCGTTGATACTCGCACTTTAATCTTTAAATAATTGTCAATACCAGGGCGAGGTCCGAGGCTATTTGCAACAAAGCATAGTTGAAACTGTATTGAGCATGCAACTAAATTAACTAAAGAATTAAACAACTAATGTATCTAAGAACTTGTCCTATCTTATCAAAGCTTGATGAAAGAAATAAATCACAAAGACTCCTGAATTTGTAATATGAAAGAACTAAAACATGTTGAAACAGAGTAACAATTCTAAATACTGTGAATTTTATAATACATGGAAGAAATCAAACTACTAATTAATCAAGAATTAAACGAATACATAACACTTCCCTTCACATTGGGGAGGAGTGGCCCTTGCTCCTTCCCTCTGATCCGGTTGCAACGTTTCAATTACAAAAAGAAAACTGAACTCAGAATCATGCCCTTTATTGATCAATAATAGTTTAATATAATCCTTTTCTTTCCAAAAATGCTAACCTATTTAATCCTAATGCATACACCTTATATACCAAGTGAAGTCAAGTTCTTCTTCAAGAGAACTTGTTATTTCAATAATCATGCAAGAGTTACATGAAACAATCAACTTAACATGTATGTATAAGAACAACAACATAACTGGGAGTCACAAGGTCGAGGTGCCAATTGCATGTAACTTGTTGATCAGATTTATCTTTTTAAATGCAAGTGGAGTCCTTGTTAGCAACGTCCAACTAATACTTGGGGATAACTAGAGTTGAAACAACTCAAGTACTTGAACTCCTCACATAGTAGAGGCCACCACAAAATAATGATTTGCTACTGCCAATTTACTCTTGTTGAATGAGATAATTTGTTTGTTTAAAGAGACAGTTGCCACCCAAATAGTCTGAGTCCCAAATGGAAATGATGCTAATTAGGTGCTCCATTAATTGTGCAAGTCATATATTGACTGGATGAAATCCGCGTTCTGCTGCATGATTATTGCGCTCCACTGTGCAAGTCTTGCGCTAGGCTTTATGCAAGCCCTATGCTCCGCTTAATGTGAGTCTTGTGCTAGGCTTATAAAAGGTCTTCCGTGGACACTTGTAAGCTCAAAAACCAATCTATATCAACCCATCTAAGGAAGCATATGAAAGATGAAAAATGGACAAGATTGATGCACAAAAACTTCTCTTTAAGTATATAAAAGTATTTTTACAATAATGCTAATAGCAATTTAATACGAGGTGATAATAACAAAAACGGGGTTTGAAATGGGAATTCACAAGGCTCGTCGGCTACCGATTGTTGGATTCGACTCAAGCACATTCGGACATTTTTCGTGTCGAAAGGATTGTTATGTATCATTTACTACAATTACAAATTGTTGATTCAGTTGTATTAGCTAATGGACAGTCACTTGCAGTAGAGGAAATATGAGATGTATGCATTGTGTCGAATAATGCTCAAAAACTATTAGTAAGGAATGTTAGGTATGTTACTAGCTTGCATAAGAATCTCTTATCTATTCGTCAGTTAACAGAGAATCCCAATATTGTTGTAAATTTCTGCGGGAGACATGTCGTGTGTCAGATTGTAATGTCCCCCTTTGAAATTAATCCGAAGGAACCCTTAGCCTATTTTATTTCCGTCGATGAAAAGGGTGTTGCGAGGAGATATTTTATTTTAATAAAGTGACTTGATTTTCCAAAAGTAACTTATTATTTTATAAAAGTAGCTTGTTAATAAAGCAAAGTCAAATGCCAAATTAGACATGGGACATCCCACTTGGGAACCTTTTTTTGAAAAGTGTGCCATGAAAAGTCATAAAAGGGGGTTCGATGGGGATCTTTTGGGAATCTTGTTGCCATTATATAATTTTACATTGAGGTTTTGAGATGTTGCTCCAACTTCTGCAATCAAGGACAAAAACCCTCCAATCTTGAGGGTAACTCCATCCAGGAGTTGCATTTGTGCATCCAGACAAAGATTTCTTTGTTTTAAATCATATTCATTAGCTAGGGAAAATTGCAGATCAGATATTCATAATTTACAGCTAGGGCATCATCTTGGATCCATTTTGCAGATCAGATTTTTAGATTTTCAGTATTGGGGAAGGGTTTTACCCTCATTTGGAGCCATCCTAAGGGCTGATGTCACCCTCCTAGGGGCTGATGTCACCATTGGTGACTGTTGTAGTGTGTGGTATGGTCGGGGATAGTTTGTGGGGCTTGCAAATAGCCGAATTCTGCCCAAAACACCATCTTCAGTCAGCTGGACCAGCATTTTGGCATTATTTTCCTATATATGGTCAGTTGAACTTATATTGATTTCCAGCTTGAGAATAAATGATAAAAAAATCTGTTTTTGATGTATATTTGATCTTTGCACTCAAATCTATATATTCAAAGGGTTTATCAATGTTTTCCAACAATTGGGTATTTTTGTTTTTATGCCAATGAGCCCTTGTCTACATCTTTTTTGAAGTTTGTAGCCTTCAGATAAGCAAACTTGTGCCAATTAGTTTTGACTCATGAACCATCCTCTGCATTATATATATAGGGCTTTCAAGAAACCCTTCCTCATTTCATCATCTACATGGACACCTTGCCAAGCCTCTCATGATACCACTTTGGATTTTGTGCATATGCGACCATGTGTAAAGGGGTGTTCAATTTCTCCCATCTCTGCTTTCAATAATGGGTTGAACATGGTGATGATAGAACTCAAGGTGTGGTCTCTTGCTTGATTAACAACCTTCATTTGGCCAAACATATTGTTAATACACTCACATATCTCACTAAGGTTGGGGCTACCAAAATCCCCATATTTTATTACACTAAAAACCGAAGATCAATGAATGTGATGGATCTCACATATGTCCAAAATGTCTCTTTCACCACCATTGCTTTCACCTTCTTCCTTTGCTCTATCTTCGACCCATCCCACCTAGACCACTCTAATGTCATGACCATACATTGCAAGGACTCTTGCAACTCAACCATCTATCGATAAAATAAAGTAAGATGCAAAATATGTGTTCACTAGCTTGAGGAATTCCTTCCTCGAGAAGATGCAAAAGAGTGTCGATGATGTATAGTAATTGCAAATGAATATTTGCACATCTTTAACATCTGCCACTACACTTGTGACCCAATCAAATTTTCTAGTGCCTTTCGGTGCATAGTTCATGGCATGCACATCACATGGAGTCAAAATATATCTTTGGTAGTGAGCCTCAGCGAGTTTACCTTCTAGCTTGCACATGTAAGTTGCATCTACAATAACCTACACAATGTTGGCGGGCCACTTTCCTCTATGGCATCTCACAAAATGGTGAATTGAAAATCTGCATCCTTAATGAGTTAACTTGCTTTAAAAAGTAAGGAACCTCTTTGCATGAAACAATGATATTTATGAGTAAGTTGTTTGATATCTATCCACCCATCCATGAAGATGTTGTAAGTGAAAGACCCATGCGCACATCATTTTCTCCATTAGTAAGTTAATTTTAGAATAGTTCTTATCCAAAATTGTGGTCTTCAACTTTGTGTCTCACAGGGGCACATAACTTATACTGCTTTGGCTACCTTACCCATAGCCTTCTGTAATAAGGAGAGGGGACACTGTGAAATGGGATGCCGATGACATAACAAAATTTTCCAATGGTATTATCAACATCTTCCCTAGCCTTTGTATCATACATGTCCATATTGAATTGGAGGTAGCGACCTTCCTTGTTTCCCTACTAGAAAAAGCAATCACTTTGGTCACCTCATAAGTTAATGGAGTATTTGATAAACCACTTTTAGAATTTCCACCGAGAGTGAGAACTAGAAAGGTGCCACTAACACCATGAGCACAAGCTGTTGGAACTTATGATGGCCTTACATGAGAACCTTGCCATGATTGCACAACCACTTCACATTATGCCTAGCGGTGGTGGTGGAAGTGGTGGTAATGTAGTGGTGATGGCGAAAGGGATGGGGAAAGTTTAAGGTCAAGGGACCTAGATAGTTATATGGTGTTTTTTTAAATTACAAAATACTTCCATTTTATAAGAAAGTATAACTTAATTGAACTTAATAGACTATATATTTTAATGCCCTATTTTATTTTACTATAACACTATTGCGGCATCAAAATAATGTTGGAAGTTATTTATCGTAATGCTTAATATGTTAGTGCTCTCCTTTAGTTTTCTTATTATTATTTAATTTTCTTGAATGTTGTCATGGCATCAAAACTAATTTGGAAATTATTATCTTGAAACTTTTTATGTATATATTGAAATGTTATATTAAATTTGCATGATTTGTGTATGACTATTGGTATCCAAAATTAGTCTCGGAGTGTCCAAGATCAATCTTAGGAATCTTAGGAGCAGAAGGGGATTTTCACGAAGAGACGTGTTCGAACAAGATTAACCCTTCAATTATTTGCGGCCCTTGCAAAATATTTAAGCTCGTTAGATTTGCATACAAATTGTGATGTTTTTTTACATTTATTTGAAAAAATCTTAGTGTGTGGTTTTGATTGTAGCCACTTGTCCGCTTATTACATTATTAGTATCAATTATAATGTCCCCACTATAGTATAAGTGCTTCAATATTTTTGCTTTTACTATTTTTTTAACTTGATAAAATGTTAGTTATTTTTATGTTATTATATAAACCATGGCTTATATGTTTTGTTATCTGTGTGAATCATAGCTTCTATGTTTTGTTATCTACATGTATACGAGAAATGGAAATTACTACAAATGAAATTAAACAAAATGGAGAAATATATAATTGATCTCAAATAATTTTGCTAGTAAAGGAGAAATCCATACTGAAATATGAAATTGATATTCTAAAGACTTTTGTTTGTGAGAAAAAAAAGTAAATTTTATATACATTTTGGCTACTTCTATTACTATTGAGCAACATCATATATCGGAAACATTTTTGACATCTTGGTGATAATTGGAATTCGGGTAATGAGGTTTATGTGCTATAATTTGTGGTAGATTACAACCCTAGAAGGAGCACATATAACTATTTAGAAGGATTGTGCAATAAATAGTTTTCAAACATGGTATGAGAATGTCCATACTTTTAGATTTTACTCTAAAAATATAGACAATACAAACTTTGTGTCTTCAAGGGTGAGGGCCCTATAAATTCCCTTATTTTATATATCAATCAAAAAATTATTGTTATAATGACATATTCAAATAATTAAAGACATGTTTTGCATATACAATAATCTTATTTTTATACTTTACCACTTAATTAATCGGCGTCAAGATACTATACAAGCATGACTCTGCTAGAAATAATTTGAAATAAAAGTATTAATGGATTATAGTGTTTTTTTAATGTATAACCACATTTTACATCATTATTGAATTTAAAAAGTCCTCTTGAAAATATTCCCCACTTGAATGGTTTTGTAGTTTTAACAATGTATACACATTTACCAAATTTTATCAAATTTTGCTATTTTTAACAATGTAGTATGTAATCAACTAATTTACAAATTGGTTCACAGTATAAGAATAAAATATAGGAAAAAATGACTATAAAGATGTTACTCTTTTGAATTTCTACTATATAAATGCTTTGTTTACAACAATATCACTTCCTACATACGCATTTATTAGTTCTTGATAAATCATATGATTCTTATTGCTGAAATGGGTATGTACGGTTTGACCTTGAGATTATTATTTATCAAGGGTGATGGAGCTTTCTTAGTCTTGGTTCACATTATCATTGGGTCCCTATTACTTAGATGACGTGGATGTGCTTAATCAAACTTTTTTGAAAGTGAGTTGGTGTACTTGTAGTATTGTGAATAACTTGTTCTTTTTCTTATGGCTATGTATCAACCATAATTTATTTTAATTAAGTATTGTGAATGATATTAAAATAACTAAACTTATAAAACACAATAAGATTTATGCTACATATCAAATAGAGGAAACATACAACATGGGAATGACAATAGCTAACCAATGCATACAATCTAGAATGTAAACAAGATGGAAAGATGAACTTGGTTCAGAAAGTTATCTGAGTATGTTGATGAATGATCTAGGCAGGAACAAAATCTGGGAATTGGTCAAATCAATTCTCGAGGATCTAAAACTTTATGTTCAACACCGTACTAAAAGGGCAATAATGTATGGTACATTATAGGCCAAATTGTACGATCTTGCACATGCGGGGAACAAGGATATGTAAGTGATGATCGTCTTGTGTTGCTTTATTTGTCACCCTTTGGTATTTTCAACTTCACACAAAACCCTATGTGTCGTGCTTGAACTGTAAAACAAACCCTATTTATCTTGTAACACACTCAAGCAACCATTATATTTAAAAATAACAATGCAAATGCTTGATTTGTAATGACCTCGGTGGTCACCCCGTTTATGAGTCATTGAGTGTTGTACTATGTTTCGGACTCAATGTAGTTCTCCTAGTGCTTTGTGTTGATGCGCATGCAACTATCCCTTGACCTAGATTGACCCTCATGCCTCAACACCGATAGTGGGATATGCTACTTCATCCCAATAAAAACAATAAAAACCCTTGTGTGCAAATGACAAATTCATATTTATGCCCTCTTATGTTGTGTATGCAATATGAGGATGTTTCTCTTGCTCCCTTAGCTAATGAGATGGTAGATAAGTGTTTGTTAGATAGTGAATGCTTACATTGAATTTGTATATACAAGATTTCTTAACATGAATTTCAAACCTTAGTGAAGGGAAATAACGACCCATAACATAAGAAAGGTACCATAAAAAGAGTAATGGACTGACTCAAAAGATAAAAACTAGATAAAAACAAAGGGGTCCAATACCATATAACTAGGTTAGATATGTATGTACGGTCTTGACCCATCTATATGGTTTTGGACCCACACAAGATGGGACAATGCTAAAGAATGACATAACCAAGGATCCTTGTAACTTGACACAAAATCATGATAGAAGAACGAAACATTAGAAGAACACAGACGAAAGAAAAATGAGTCATGGATCTAGATTCAAGTTTTAGAACCCATGTATATGCAAGTGTAATAAAATCATGATGTGATAATGATTTTTTTAAATTTTGGTGTCTACATTTGTCCTCCATTTATGCTAGTGAAATAAATTTACTAGTGTAAAGGAAAAAATGCCATACTTGATATAGTGCTAGAGTAAAACCTACAAGAGTGGTGAGAGAAAATTACCATGTGTGGAAAATAATTTGAGTCATTTTCGACCAGAGACAGAGATAAGGGAGAATCATGTCATTAGTCTCTGATTGCAAAAATAAATGTTTGGATATATGAGGAATCATGTTTAACATGTTTACGAGTTGGGGGTGATCAAATCCCCAAAAATGTGCTTAATTTTATAATAATGTAGGAATTGGGTTTCTCGACACTAAGGGAAGAGTAGCATATGGATTTCTAGTTGCCTTTGTAATGCTTCCCAATAATTGGACCACATCATTATTGCAGACGGATCTAGGTCTAAGATATTTGGAAACCCTTATAAAGTGAAAGGGAGACAACATCTCGTTACCCCCACCGCATTTATAATGGTGTATTATTGTGATATTGGTGCTTTGGTAAGTTTGGAATACTTGATTACTTTGTCCCTACATTTGTACCAAATACATTGGCATTTGCATCGGTAACTATGCATGTCCAACTCGTAATACACTTTTTTGTTTAGAGTATTTGTTGGGTGATGGAATCAAATTTGAGTTGTGTAATGACACGAGAGAAATGTGGTCTTACATTGCTAACATCTCTTTGATTTGTGTATAATATACGTAAAGTAAGATGGTCTTATATGACCAATCCTTTGGACTTTGATTGTTGATTTGGGAGAAGGGGGAGACGACCATGTATGTGTTGAACCCCGATGCATTGGTGTTGTCATTGATGTCGGTGGCATTGATGAAAAGATGTGAGTAGTGAAATGAGACCCGATTCAATGGTGTATTGAGCATTCACAATGGTTTCAATGTCTTTGCGAGGCTTGGTCAGTGAGGTAGGAGCCAGTGGAGGAATGAAGATGTTTGATGTGCTTGGTTTAGGTGTGATACATGTCAGAAATGATGTTTCTAGGATGTGCAAGAACTTCTAGGGTGATCATCGGGTTATGACGAGCAAGTCGCGATTTAATCGACTCATTTAGGCTTAGTTCTAGAGCCTAATGAGGTGTAAGAGCTCAATGCAAGTCATGACAAGACCATGTAAGCATAGGAGGAACATAAGAACATTGCATAGGGCATGCATGAGCATTCACAATGCTTACTTTAGCTTCTGGAGGCAAAATTTAAATTTTCACTAAAATTACCTTTGAGGACTAGAAATGAAGTCATGGGAAAATGAGATTGGTTTGAAGAGTACAATCCTATTTATTAGAAACCAATCTACAGAGCATGTAGGGGGATGTGTTGTAGTATTTCATGTCAAGTTTCATCAAATTTTGAAGAAGATTGTGGAAGTTATGCAAGTTTTTCTAAAACTAGTTTATTGAGGAATGCAATATGAGCACCTTGGCTTCTTAGCATCCAAACAAAATTGTCAAGCCTCCTTTGGATAAATCATAGAAGAATTTTTGAAGAGAACTCCAAGCCTGAACTTTTGCAAAATGTTTGAGAGAAATTGGACAAGAAACAAAGAAGTTGTGTTCACTTTTCTAGCTAGGTTTCTCCCTCCTCAAGCCTCCTTGAAGTGATAATTTGTAAGGTTTGGAAGTTTCCTCCACAAAGTGGCTAAGTATCTATAGTTGCATATTATCATATTATCTCTTTATTTTTGTGTTCTATTGGTGTTATTATTATAATTTCTTGAAGTAATTTCATTGAGCCAATCATTTAATCAATCCATTATGGAATTGATTATCATGTGCATGAATAACTTTGAATAATATATTTACATTATGCATACCTATTATTGGCTAAAAATATGGTCTTCAATTCATCAAATTTTGACCCAACTTTTAGGGAATTTAGTAGGTTTCAAGCCCAATATTTCTCTATAAATTAGGATTTTCTATGATTCTCTAATTAATCTTAGCATAGAGAAAAGATTTTGCATGATAAGAGTCATTTTACCCCTTAAAGTTACATTCTTATAGGTTTCTTAAAGAAACAAATTGTGGCTTATAATATTTTAGTAGGGGTATCCATGATCGATCTTAAGGTATGCAAAAATATATGTAAGGTATCGTGAGCGAGACATAAGTTATCTATGAATAGATGCAAGTAATTCATAAACATACGTATAATATCCATGCATAGACATTGTTGGATAGTATGATCCATTTATTTTCTTCATGGGTGACTCGAATCTATTAGTCATGTAGTAAGTGAACAAATTTGTAAATTAAATCAAACATCCTAAATAAATGAAATAAAGGTTAGGGTTTTTAATCCTTGTATTTAGCGAAGATGTTTTCCATTTTTGATAAAATATGGGGTATCCACAATCAATATTGAGCTATACACAAATAGACATTGCGTATCCACGAATAGACATGGTTGGGTAACATTAACCCTTTTGATTGTTCATGGGGTGACCTAGACTCTATTAGTCAGATTACATAAATAAATTTGTAAATTAAATAATACACCCTAAATAAATAAAATAAAGGTATAAAAGCTTGGGGGCATTAGGGTTTTGTCCTTACCATTAGATAATCAAATTTCTACATCAAATTCATATTTCCAACATTCACTAATAAGTAAAACTACATACATATCTTATCAAGATCTCAGAAATGGTGAAGAAAAATGATCTTGGTAAGACAAAGGGAGGGAATTTCCCAACCATTAAGGAAAAGAAGGTTTTTCCAATATCCCTTAAAATTAGACACACCTCTTGGCACAATATTATTCTTTAATTTCAAAGAAGAGGTTGACGATGATTACTGCGATATTGAGTGAAACAAACAAGCAAGTGAAAGAAATAATAATATGTGTAGGTATGTACAAAGTTTTTGAGTACATCCAATTACTACAATAAGGACTAGGTACTTCAATTTGTAAATAATTATGGGGGATGAAGACAAAGGTTGATGGGATGGAAATAAACTTGTCTAAGCAACTCATCCACAGAGCACTTGGGGTGCCCAACTCGACTAGAATTTCCCTCACAATAACAAGAACCCTTGAGATGAATTCATGCTAGTGTTCTTATATTGAGTTCTGCAAGAAGATGCATATATCTACAACAACGAGGGAATGCGGAAGCATACATCAATTTTTGAGCCATGGAAATCAATTGAAAATATTTTAATAAAATGTGTACTCCTCCATGTGAAACAAGATACTTGATTTACTAACCAAATTATAATAGTAGGTAAATGGAAATATAGTGAAGAGATTGCCCTTTCTCATTTCTTATGCGTGGATATAAATCACGATATCTTGAGATGGAGATAAAGTGTATAACATTGAGAGATCAAACACCCTTATCTTATATAGTGTTTGATAAACCATGTGAAGGAGAACTAATACCTTTTATTTATAGGCGACACAAATATTGGTCTTGTGGTTAACATGTCAAATACCAACACTTACTATGTCTAAGGAAACTTAGGTCTCACAAAAAAACCTAACCCTATTGACATGTGTGACCCTAAATTCATAGAAGGCGCGATCTTTCTCAAAGAGGGTTTCTATAATCACAAAAGGAGCGAAAAAATGATAGTCGAAAGATATGATGGCAAAAAAGCATGATAATGACATAAAGGAGTTGGGAATTATAGAAAATAGCAATTAATCACTAGTAAATATGGACAAGATTGAAGAAAATAATGGAAAAGAACCGATTGTTGTAGAAAAAATAGTCGATTAAAGAAGTGAATTGTTGGGGAACACTTTACCTGCTTGACCACAACCACCCCGAGATGAACTATGTATAAACAAAAATGAGCCAAATGAAGATAGTGTATGCTCTCCATAATCCAAAGGGGAAGGAGCTTAAGGAATCAAATGGGGAAGATGATGAGAAATTTAGAGAAAAAGTGATAATTACATATATGACATACAAAACAATGTGGGATGTGAAGTGGGTGCCATGAAGGGAAATTGAAGCCATGTGAATCAATTTGGATACCAAGGAAGTGAAAAATTTGGAGCCATGGGATATGAAGTGGTTTGCGATGATGGAATAATTAGAGCATACTATTTCATGGATTACATCTCCAATCTCAAGAAACAAGTGGCTACTCTAAAACTTACTCCAAAGCAAAAGGAAGTAGAATAAAATTCCCAATATCACATATCCCTCTTGAATCTATGATATCCATTCAAGATGCTAAAAAAATACCCTCTATGGTGTATCCATGCTTCATTATATCTTTTCCATTATACAACAAACATAGTGAAGGTGGAATATTCAATTAAAATAGAAAAAATTTAGGAGTTGCATGATAAGGAAGAGGTTTTGAAAATAAGGGAGGATTAGTTGAAGAAAAATGAAGATGATTTTTGAAAAAGGTTGAGGAATTGGATATTAAAAATAAAGAGTTTTGAAGATATAATATTATATATAACTAGGCATTATGGATGAGTTGGCTTTGAAGAGAGGATTGGGTTAAAAAAATACATAGAGATTCACAAACACAAGGTATAACATCTCCCTTACCTTATATGGAAGCATTTGCAAGCATTGAGTGCATTCATATTCATTTGTTATTATATGTTTCTTACATTTAACGTGTCTAATTCTATAGTTAGTGCAAAATCATAAACAACACATCGTACAAGAAGACGTCAAGCAAGCATTATCAAGAATTCTTGACATATGTGGATTATAGCATGGACATAAGCACATGCTAAGTTTCTTCTTTAAACTTCAAGTTATTAGAAATGGGTCCTTAACTATGTATATGGAATGAAAGAAGCACATGAATTTTATATGTCATTTTGTAAGTTAAGATATTGATAATGAAGTACATTGTCAAAGAAAGAAAATATATTACTAGACACTATGGGTTGTCATCTCTATTGCAATTATCTAGTTATCACGAATGCTCTATCATATCATTTTATTTAAAAATTATATATTCCATATATTACTAGGTTATATCTTTATAAAAATGGTTTTGCATAGGTCCTAGATATTGTAGTGTACCTACAATTACATGGACCTATTATTAATAATCCACATATATACATAGATTTGCTCTGATGGAAGACTACACGATCACGAATAATCATAAAAGTAGACAAAGTATAACAATTTAAACCATTTAACATACCAATAAAAAATAAATCGAGATACCATACACTAAAAAGTAATTTCCTTTGAACCCTAAGAAATTGTATTTTAAAAAGTATACAAGCTGAATATTGGTTCACGATCTAGTTTAGAGATACATTTATTATTAACACATTTTGAATGTCTACATCTCAATATGGGGTACACCAATCCTCATACCTAATCCATAACAATGATGGAAAAGATCCCATGGATGCACATACCATGATTTTTATACCTAACCATGAGGATGAATACAATTGAGCAAAAACCAAAATTTAAATGTGGTTCCTTATCTATATATCATGGGACATTCTATAAGGTGAATTGAACCACATGTTATCTGAAATATATTAAGAAATGTGGGCCTCTTATAGAATACAATGTCCTTTATATTTTCATAGCCTTCTACATAAAACTCAACGGATTTTTTTCCTTTTGAAAATACCAAGGGGTATGTCATGAATAAAAATCAATTCAAATGTAACCATGAAGTTATTGTTTGAATAAGTAACATCTATACAGGTTTCACTATGTATCATGTTTCGACACTTTAGGTGTTGAAAGACCTTTTGTGATATTGACTGAATATTGTAGTGGTGTTTTCGATGTGGTTGGAACACTTGAAGGTATGAAGCTAATGATTTCCTTGTATTGTACCATGTCGATGCAACTAATATGGTAGTCACAACTTCATGATCAACATGTGTTATAATCAATTGGAAGGATGTCGATCAACATTTTTCATAGAAATAAATTTATAAAAAAATCCCTTTTGTGTCATTGGGCTCTACCTTTGGATGGATCTCTCGGTGAAGAAAATATCAACAACCCCTAAATAAAAAAATTAAGCATTTAACATTATAATTTATTAAGCTACTTTCTTTAAATCAAACACAAATGATGTATGACTAGATAATACCAAAAACATTATGTACCATCAATGATATCATATGGTATCAAGAGATATTGCTTTGTATAAAACACCTTTTAAGGATGGAAATTCACAACATCAAGAATTTGGTGACCTCTTCCAAGGAAATCCTCCTCACTTTCAAATATCCTCACTTAACAAAACGTGTCACCATTAGAAACATTAGCAAAACATCCCAACACTTTGATAGGATACGTAATGCAAAAAGACTCATGTACATACAATTTTGATATATTCTCATGATAAATGCAAACATACATCCTTTCTTGAATGATAAAATTAAATGGGCTAATGTTATGTATCAAAAGATTGTTTAGATGCATCATCCGGGTGTGTATCAATGGTAACAAAAAAACCATCCCTCACTAAATCATGACTCCAAACTGATCCCCAAATAATAATTGTAGTTAATAACCCCAATGTGTTGTGTTTCCTCTACCTCAATTGGACAAATAGGATAACATTTTTTTAATCTCCATTTTTGAAGGGTGGTGCGGTGCTTAGCTTGCCTTCATCATTCACGATTTGTTCACAACTTGGAAAATGTATATTTCTTACAAACCATTTTCACCCTACTTAAGAAACACAATTTTTCAAAGGATAAAACATTTCCCATGCGTTAGTGGATATTTAAATGGGTAGGAAGGTTTAAGGTATTTTCTCCACTTTTGAACTATTGGAATCTTTTGCTACGTGTGATTCATCACTACTCCAACAATATTTTTGATTCTTTGGCATATTTCTCATCCTATTTGAGAATAATATTGTGATCTCATTCCTAATATCTTACCAAACCTTCTCACTCTTTGTGCATTAGTATTTTTAAATTCAATTGTCGTGTTCTAACTATTCTCTTTGCATCTAATGCAATACAATTCTTTCATTTTTCGTGGCTTGCACAGTCGTTTAGCATCAATGTGCTACAATTATTCCATTTCCATGTCCTTTTTGGTCATTTACCATCTAATGTAATACGATTATTTAATTTTTGTGGCTTTCCCTAACATTTAACATCCAACGTAATATGACTCTTCCTTTTTCCTAGCCTTCCTAGATGTGTAGCATCTAATTTAGTTTCATACTTGACTATATCTTCATAAGTAAACTTAAATTTAGGTGGTGATTGGTGGAGCTCTCCAACTGACATTGATAAACCAACAAATCCTACAATTAATGAAATATATCTAGGTTATGTAATGATGAATTTTTATTTGATGTAATTTTAATCATTTGGAAATATATAATAGAAATTTACAAATTATGCATGTTCAAATAGAAAATAAAAACCTTCAATCATCACAATACACTTTGATAGACAAACCACTACAATTAACATTTTTTTGTCTTATTCAACATTCATTACTCTTTAAAAAAAAATTAAAAAAACATTCATTACTTCAACAACCATGGAACAATTACCTATTATCGATATTTATGGATTTAACAAACAAGAAATATGTAGCTCTTATCAACTTTTCGCCAATGAAAAATGAGTATCTTTTGAAAATGTGGAAGCAAAAAAACTCGTGAAATATGCTACATCGAGCATAATTTATGATATGCAATCTGAATCAAACATGGTCAAGGTTTTAAATATTTATATTTTACATTATAAACATGTATGATATGATCTTTCATGGTTATTCTAGTATAAGAAGAGATTTTGTGGATGTGAAGGATTTGCATTGTGTGGAAAATCAGCAATACACTAATAGCAATTATTGAAGCATGTGTACAAATGGCCAATGACCTAGGAGCAATATATGAAGAAGAATTAATATTTTTTTAAAAAAATTCATACTATTTAAATGTGCCTCATTTTTATCAATGTCTATTATGACAATTAGTTTATCATATTGTAGGTTTATATTTAAATATGTTCTTGTACTTACTTTTCTTAACACTTGTGCTTATTTAAATAAGTGTTTATGTAAGATCTTCATTTTTAAAAGTAGTTTTCAATTATTTCACAAACCATGTCACTTTGATATAACTTGTATTACTCGAAATCTAAAAACTTTAATGCAATAAATTTATGTGATGATAGTTAAGAATAGTTAAACCTAATACTAATTGAAAAATAATATGTCTATTTATATATCTATAACTATGAATACATATAAAGAAAACAAACCAAAAATCATGAAAAACTTATGTTTTGAAGATATTTATGACTATCATTTCTTTCCAATCACTTAAAAATGTGTAAAACAAAATAGATATACACAATCTTAAATAAATTGTCTACATATTAAAAAATGAACAACACAAATCATGCCAAGTTGTAAAATCACTTCATCTAGGTATGATTTTGATTGAACTTCAAGTCGTGAGACAATGATGTTCGATAGTTAGAATTTAGGATCAAGCATCAAATAATTGCATGTCTCCAATTGCAGATACTACATAGACAAACCCTTGATGAGCATCAAATGAAAACATATAAATTCTTGAAAAAACCCATAAGAAAATTTAAACAACACAATTTCAATTGAAAAAACTAACGATGCAATATACCTCACTCTAAACAAAATTAACAAAATGAAACCCACAGTGAGAGAAAAATATATAACATACATTTTTTTGTATTTATGCTCCGTGTAGTGAAGACCACGGCAATCAATAGAGATAAATGCAAGCATTTGAAAACAATCGATATTCAAATAATATAATCCACAAAAAAATAAATAAAAAGGAGTTTTTAAAAATTTACCTAATTGGAAACACAGAGACATTCAAATGGTTATTGTGAAGGAAGAGGCATCATTATGGAAGTTTGTGAAGGTATAGGCATCCATATGGTAGCTATGAAGATAGTGGCATGCATGTTCTATTAAAAACATTAGAAAATGTGTATAGAAAAATATTTTTGGTCGAATTCAATATAAAATATTTTTAAAAATGGCTTGGTCAAAGCATTTTTCCTTACAGGCAAGAATTCAAAATGTGTCTTCACGGGATTAGGTTAACATCTATATATTTTCTCAAGAATTTCTGATGGTTAACCACATGTTACCTAAAGTGAACAATAATGATCACCATATTCTTTTTAGTGGTAGGAATTTGACAAAATATTTATATGGGTAACTTTAATTTGGCAGAAATAACTATGAGCTAAATTATACTTGATCATCAATTAAAGCGAGATAATTAATATTTTTATTTACTAACTTTATGAGATATTTGGGCGGTGGGATAATGTTATTCATTGTCCTAAATGCACTAATGCATATGTATGTATTTATAGGATTTTTGAATTCAAATGAAGACTATATTGGTGTACATATCGACACACAACTCATATGTATTTATATGTATTCACATGCTTCTTGAATTGAAATTAAGACCATATTGACATGCATGTCGACACATAACCCACATGTATTTATAGGCTTCTTGAATTAAAATTAAGACCCCATTGATGCACATTTTGACACACACACCGAGAACGAAAAGGTAAATTAGGACCAAAAATCTCAAGGAACCTAAATAAGGGTTAGAATGTCACACACAAAAGGACTATAACTACAATAGTAAAGTTATAGCAAGACACAACTATGCTAGTACAATTCTAGGGGAACTAGATCCGTATTGTTATGGTTATCGGAAAACAAAAGAACGTCGGTAAAATTAAAGGATGAGAAAGAAAATAAAAGAGGAGAGATAAAATAAGATAATAATGTATGGGAACATGTTAGAAGATGACCATAAAAAATGAACCCATAAGAGCCTAATCTAGTCCAATAATCCATAAACACATAAGTACACTAGAAGAAAGAAAATTTATAACAAATAAATAGTCTCATGCATAAAGTATGCGTCTACAAAATGTTTCTCTAAATTATTTTAATTATTTTTTTGCATGGGATTGCTCTTATATTATTTTTTGGTCAATTAATTTAGTATCCTAAATGTATTAATGCATACCTATGTAGTTTTAGATTTCTTGTATTCAAATTATGAGCGTTATTGGTGTGCATGCTAATATATAATGGATGGAAAACACCAACAAAAGGGAGGGAGGAACTTGGGAACCCAACTAAATGTCAAATTGGTCCACACAATAGAGGACCGAAAGCATACTAATATGATTCTAGGAAAAACCCAAAACAATAGGAAAACATGATGAATAGAGAGAAAATAAGATATGAGTGCGAAAATAGGAGAGGAAAGAGAAGACCAAATAAAACATATAAAAAGATGGTAAAATTAAAGAACCCATGAATAAGATCACAATTTAAACTAATTAGTGACATAAACAAATTCATTAGGAAAATCTAAACTTATATTAATTAAATAATCTCTCATTAAAATTAGGTTTTTGTACATAAACATGTAACTCAATAACTAATATATATCTAGGGTCATTTTTAGGTGTGCAAAACATTCAACTTTATAATATAATGAAACCTTTAAGATTAAAAATAATTTAATTTGTACATAATATTGTTACAAATAATTATGCTTATATGAAAAATTTAACGTCATAAAATTTTTGATTACTTTGTGGGTGTGTCTTTATGAGATTGTTTTTTCTGATTTTTTAACGAATGTGTATTTGCCACATATGTGAGATACAAATATCTTCAAGTTGTAATTTATCCCATGAAAGCTTTTTTCTAACCAAAATGTTAATTAATTTTTAAAAATTATTTAAATGTGGTTGGTTATTTCTCCATTCTTTTTAGATTGTTCCGAGCCAAGTGTTATTATTTCTCTATTATTTTGCTAACAAAGCACAAATAAATTTGTTTAACATAAACTAGAAAGTAATAAAGTTGTTTGATTAAATTCCAAATAATGGAAATATAAATAGAATTACTTTTTCAAAATACTTATGATAAAAAAATGATAGTTCTAATGATTATTGAGGAAATAAATGAAGAAGATCACGAGTTACAATGATGTAGAAGCGAGTGTCGGCATTAATGTACATCCTTTGAGTGAGTGCCAGTAGTAACTTTGTTTAAAACCATAGGGTGACAAATTTCTACAACAGTGTGTAGGTTTCATTACGAGGCATGGCTACATGCACTTGATTTAAGCGACAAAGAGCAAGTAACACTGGGAGTAGATGAAGCAACCAAAACAAGAACAAATCTCAAAGTCGGTATTTAGGTAATTTAAAAATTGATCTTGAGATTTTCTAAATTTGTAATTGGGGAGGGGGTGTAATAGTAGTTCATATTGTTGCCACGAGTTTTCTATATAAGAAAAATACTTCCCTTTACTTTTGGATTTTTCTAGTTAAAAACAGAGTAAATGTTTTTTTGAATTGAAAATATTTTCTATAAATCCAAATCTAAAATCCAAAGCAAACCCACAAAGCCAAAAAGAAGCATATCATTAGAAGGTTTTATCGAATATGATAATACTCTCAACCCAAGAATCTCACAAGCAACACCATCACCACAGTTTCAAGATTGCACAACCCATACATTTAACATAGAAGGTTGATCAAATAATTAGAGTCTCCCTATTATTATCGCACAACATCAACAAATACCCAAACTTACAATATATATAGGAGTGCACCTCAAGAGAGGTTGTTTCACCATAACCAAGTGGTTAGTGTGAGCACCTCAATAATAGCAATTTAACAATATTGAGCACCTAAATTTTATGTGCTCGATATAATGTTAAATCACAACAATATAAAAACTCCCAATATTAGCTTAACCTTTAAGGAGTGTGAATGTGATCAATATGAAGTTTGGTTCGGAAATAATTGAAACCACTTACAAGTGTGAACACATCGACTCCAACAAGTTATACAAAAATTATACAAATCAAGATGAAGAATTCACTATTTGTGAATTTTGAGGTGTTTGTGATGTTACTAATTCGTATGAGTTATGTAGGGTAAAGTGTTTAAATCAATACTATCACGATGGATCTTATAAAGTCGTGTATAAAAAAGGGACTATGTTGGTTGTGTGTAGTAGGAAATATTGTAAGGGAAGTTTGCATTAATTTTGTGTTACTTTTTGTCTACAATTGAATGGAAGAATCATCATATTGTCAAGGACTACATTGAGGCCATTGAAATCTATGTCTCTCATGATTAGAAATGTGCCCCTTCATCTTAAAATCACTAATTATAAAGTAATAATGAAAATAAATAATGTGATTGTGGGTGTGTAATGCCCATTTCTAGGACAACAAACCAAACCAGAACTTACTAAAATTTGGGGTAATTTAAAAAAATAAAAAAAAAAAAGGTGTGAACTAATGTTTCACCTAACCATTCTCACTAGGTCTTTAAATTCTCAAAGATATAATCTTTTAACCAAATTGCTAAAACCATTATTTCGAGTTAATTTGATTTGTTTAGCTTCGAATAATTTTTACACATTTAAAAATAATGTAAATGTCACATTTAATAATTCACTTTCATGAAGAAATAATCTACCCATTCATAATTAAAATTTCATTCCCTACTTCAAAGTTTATTCCCACAATATTACTTAAATTCAAAAGTGTAGAGGGTCACTTAAGGACCCTAGGATCGAGTCAATCTTAACCCTTGATCTCCCTATTGCCCTAAGATGCCCTAAAAATTTCCTTATGTTGTTATTCTTTTTTTTCTCCTTCTCTTCATTTCATTCTTTTCTCATTTGTATAGGCTTAGCTCTTGAATGTGCAGGTTGTTGGATTCATGAAGATTTCTAAGGAAGACTACCCCTTTTTTTTTGTGTTGTTAATTTATAACCAGCATGAAACCCAATACATATGTAATTTTTATTTATATGTTAGCAAGTATATTTGTGGTTGGGTTTTGATGGAAGGTGGGGGGCGTAATGGAGAGAGGTGAGTGGTTTAGCCGTGTAGTGTGGTAAGGTGGAGGCGGTGTTGGAGAAGGAGGGGAGGCGAGGTGGTGGTGGGGCGGAGCGAGGCTGTGGCGTAGGGGAAAGGGGAGCCGTTGGAGAGGGAGAGGGAGGGCGCGATCGGCTAGGAGGAGGGCGGCGCCACGGGTAGGACAACGCATGGTTGTGGTGGGGGTTCGTGGGGCGCGCCCCCACGGTGGTCTGAGGGTGTCGGGGGGGTCCCCCCGCTCATTCTTTTTTTTTGTAACTTAGTTTTGTTAAAACCCCATTTTTTTGTTTAAAAAAATGTTAAAACTTGTTTTTTTAAAATATCATATTTTATTTATTTATATATATACATTAAATTTAAATATAAACATAAACATAAACATATATATATATATATATATATATATATATATATATATATAATATCTTGTTGTATATTTATATTATTTTTATTACGTGATTTATTTTCATATATCTAATGTGCATATAAAACGGTATATGTAATTAGATCTAATTAGATAACCTTTATATATATATATATATATATATATATATATATATATATATATGTATATATATGTATGTATATATATGTATGTATACATATGTACATATATATGCATATATATATATATATATATATATATATATATATATATATATATATATATATATTAAGGGATTATTACAGTCTTATAGATGAATATGTCTTTTTTTTAATAAAAAAGTATATATCTATCTATTAAAATAAGATTTTATTCCATCTAAAAGTAATGTACTTTTGAAAACAAATGAAATACATTTTTTTAACAATTTTGTACTCATTTCTTTATTTTACCAAGCTAAATTGATATGTATAAGTTTACTCTATATTTTGTGTTAAAAGGAAGGTAAACCTGGTCTTTTTACAATAAAAATAAGTCTTACTCCTAAAAAAGAGATTTTTGCAAGGAAAACTTAATCAAGCATGATTGTTTAATATGAACAAAACATTAAGTTCTCATGAGAAGAATGCAAGACTATTCTTATTCCATGCAATATTGTTACCAACAACACAATACAAGAGGAAAATTTATTTTCAAATGCAATTGAAGATTATTTCATATTCTTAACATGGGAGATTCTCAACATGAAATGCATACATATTAACAAAAAGACATATTTTCAAAAGTATTTTTTTTCATTTCAAAAGGAGATTACATATCATCACATGCTATGTTTTACTCAATGCTCTTTGCATAACTTTCAATACATCTCATTTCAAACCATGCTAAAACACATAAGGAAAACAACTTAGCAACTCCTTCCCAAGATTGAAATAAAGCTTTTAAATTACAAAACAAAATACAATTTCTTACAAGTGGGTTCCAATCCACAAGGAAGATACTTTACAAAAAGAATGATCACTCTTCAAATAGCCATAGTTAGAGTCACAAAGAGAGAAATGCCAACAAAATGAAGGAGACAATCAACACCAAGATGACAAGAGATTCCAAGCTTGAGATACATCCTTCATGCCTTCAAGAGATCAACAAGGAGAAGGAGCTTGTTTGCCACCCAACCATAGGCATCATCACATGCCTTTCCCAAGGTTGGGATACATGCTAGCCTCCCCAAGCCCATGTGAAAGAGCTCAACTACCAAAACTTGCACAAGAAGAAGGGTTCACTAACAATAATACAAGCATACAAAGATAAGACACATACAAACAAGAATCCAAAATTTACAAGGAGGAGAACCCATGTTCATCCTCAAAAATGGGGAAGATGGGAGAAAAGTTCTCCAAAATTATACATCAAAATTATTTGTACAAAATACACATCTCCATATCCTCCTTATTGCTCCTAATTCAATCAAAGCCCTCCTTATTCCTCCCCCTTTCTCCAAGTCCTCCTTGGAAGGATTTTCAAACCCCAAAGGGGTTTCTTTACCAAGAATGGGGAAGGAGATTCAAGCCAAATGAATCAACTTCCCCACCTCAACCATTTGAGGGGAAAAATAATAAGACCCTACAAGGCTTGTCCATCAAGCCTTGAGGATTGAGAGGAAAATTCCTCTCTCTTCCCCCACACTCCAAAACTCCATCATGCCATATGATGGAGGGAGTAAAACAAACAAACAACAACTAAAAACTACATACAACAATAACAACTTTCAACACCCAAACTAGCATCAAAAAGGAAAACAACACAACAAAGACATAAGAGCCTACCTCAAGGAAATCTCTCCAAAAATCTCTCCTACTTCAATTTCTTCACACCTTGACTCAAGCCAATCTCCAAGCCCCAAAATCCACAAGTATCCTAAGCAATAAGTTCCAAAAAAGTCCCTTTCTTTTCCCATGGATGGGAATTTGAAGAGGAGCAAGCTAGCATCCTCACAAATGAGGGGGTGACATGTGTCACCCCTCTCCCTCATCAAGGTCAAAAATTCCAAAACAAAAGAGAGAAAGGTAAAATTATCTTTTTCCCTCTTCTCCCAAAATCCCCAAAATGTTAGCAAGACAAAACTAGTGGAACTTTTGATAAACACACAAATCCACATCCCTTACATGGATGTGACTAAACAAGAGGTAAAAAGGAGGAAAACTCCCTTTAGCCTTGAAAATAAGCCCCCTACCCATTAGGTAGGGTCCAAGGGAAACTCATTTTTATGTTAGGGGGACTCCCAAGCTACAAAGGGGTCCCCAAAAATGCCCAAAATACCCTAATTTCGGGTTTTGCATTTTTGGCACAAGGGTAGAGGGTGTGGGGACCACCCAAGGGTCTCACATGTGACCCTAAACCCTTGTGATTAAGTGACTCATTAAACAAAATCTAAAATTTAAAAGAAAGTGAGATTATTAACTCCCAAAGCAAGTTTACAACTTCACTAGCAACCCTAAACAAAATTAATAATTCAAAGCACAATACATTACATGAATTGGGGTCACTCAAAGTGCCCAAAAATAATAATCTCCTATACTAAGGCTTCACACAATGAACATGGCTAGGACTCCCGTGGGTCGCTGTGTAAGATTGAGTAGCTGGCCTGAATCCCATGTTCTCCTGTAAACCTGTCACCTACACACTCATTGCACACATTAACCGCACTTGTCTGATACAATATAATTCAATGACATAGTAAGATATCAATGTGTTCTAAACTAACCTAACATCCTACTGAAATCAAGATGCGACAACGTGCACAATTATATTCCATATTCCAAAAGTTAGACAAGATGATAAAGTGACATATAATCCCACCATGCAACAACTATCCATCAATATAATTAGGTTCCAAACACATCATCATATTCATTAGTTTCCATGACATAACAAGAAAATGCGAAAATATAGAGATTAAGCTAAATTGGCGCTATACGCCTAAATGTCCACACCTGTCTAATAAGATCAAATATCTAAATATAAAGTCCAAGATATAACCAATCACTGTCAAAACATGTCTATGAGAAAAAAACAACAAGCTCTTACCGAGCTATAAAAAGTGTATGCACTACATTCCCCTCTACTAAAATTAGACTTCCTCACGGAAGTCACCGAAATAGATAGGGATATCTAGCCCTCAAAGGTATCACATCCTCCCAGGTAGCTGTTGTCTCGTCGTACCGGTCCCACTGTACTCTAACCTAGTCCAAGTCTCGACCCCGAAGGGCCAACCTCTGGTGCTCCAAAGATGCATACGGGCTCCAATCTCCACTTTGTCCTCTGTCCTCTACACCGTGTCTTGACCAATCCAAGACATGAGAAGCATCAGTACATATCTACGTAATACAGCAACATGAAAAACATCGTGGGCCCGTGCAAGGTGTGGTGGCAAAGCTAGGCGATAGGCAACTGGACCGATAAACTCTAAAATATCAAAAGGCCCCACAAAACGAGGCGATAGCTTAGAACCCTTTCCATAACGGATAGGACTCTTATGCAGACGAACTCTCAAGAAGACTTTGTCACCCACTGAGAAGTGACGGTCAATCTTCTTAGTGTCTGCATATGCCTTTTGGCGTGCTCTCGCCTACTCAAGACGTTGCCTAATCTACACAACCTGCTACTCTAAATCCTGAAGGTAGGTTGGTCCCAGAATAATCCTGTCATCTAGTCTATCCCAACTCAAAGGAGTCCTGTGAGGTCATCCATAGAGAGCTTGGTAAGGAGCCATACCAATGGAACTATGATAGCTGTTGTTGTAAGCAAACTCAACTAAATGAAAATAATCTTCCCATTTCTTCTGCTGATCCATCACATACATTCTCAACATGTCCTCTAACACCAAATTAACCCTCTCTATCTTCCCATTTGTCTCTGGATGATAAGCTGAACTGAAATTAATCTACGTACCAGCGAGCGACCTAAAAAGAAGTCTAGAAAACTGAAGTGTAGATAGTATCCCTGTCATTGATGATGGTCTTCGGAATCCCATGCAACCTAACAATGTCCTCCATAAATACTTTGGCAATGGCCTATGCATTATAGGTGACCTTGGTTGGTGAAAAGTGCGCAACCTTAGTCAACTTATCCATGGTGACCATAATGGTGTCATGACGATAAGAAGACATAGGGAGTCCGACTATGAAGTCCATGGAGATCACATCCCATTTCCACTCGAGAATATCATGGGGGTGTAAAAGTCCTACGGGATGTGAATGCTCTACCTTGACCCTCTGACACTCAAGGCATCATGTGAAAAAAATCTGCTATGTCCCGTCAAAGACTTGGCCAATAATATAACTCTTTCAGATCGGCATGCATTTTCTTCACTCCTAGATGTGCTGCATATGGGGCTCGATGAGCCTCTGTGAGGATGAAGCTACACAAATCCCCTGACTTAGGCACGTAGAAGCACCTATGAAACCGAAGCAAACCATCTGTCTCTAAAACACACCCAGAATATCGCCCTCTAAAGAACCCGGGACTCCAACATCTGCGTCTAGCTCCCTCAAAAAATGTCCTCTGGAAGGTGCTCAAGAATCCCTGCTTCTCAAATCATTGAAGTATCAAAGAAGCAAGCACATGCCGTCGTCTACTAAGAGCATCTGCAACCAAATTTTCCTTCCCTTTGATGTACTGAACCTCCATGTTGTACTCACATAGGAACTCCATCCAATGCCTTTGACGAGCATTGAGGTTGGCCGAGAGAAAATACGCTGCAAGCTACTGAATGGTCTGTCCTCAAAAGGAAAGGCCTACCCAAAAGGAAATGTCGCCAACGCACTAGAGCATGTACAACTGCTGCAAGCTCCAAGTCATGAGTAGGATAATTAAGCTCTTAGTCCTTGAGCTTACAAGACTCAAAAGCAATAACCCGACGCTCCTGCATAAGAAGGCTGCTCCCAAACCCTCTAGTGATGCATCAAGACAAACAACAAAATCCTCTGTCAGTGCAGGCTGCTAAGATGGGCGCCGTGGTTAACCTTTCCTTAAGCAATCGAAAGGCTTGCTCACATTTCTCGACCAATCAAACTTCTTCCCTTTCCTCGAAGAGAAGTGATATGGTGAGCAATCCTAGAAAAGTCTGCACGAACCTATGGTAATACCCGACTAAACCCATGAAACTTCTTACCTTAGTAATCGATGTGGGTGCTTAGCTAGTCCAAAATAACATATATCTTAGAGGGATCTGAGAGATACCCTCACCTAAAACGATATGACCCAATCTTGAATCTCGTGCGAAAGAAGCTGCATTTTCCAAGTTCCCATACAACTTCGCTCTCTCAAAACCTAAAGTACTTGTCTCAAATGCTCCTCGTGTTTCTCCTCTCGAGCGAGAATAAATCAATATGTCATCAAGGAACACCAAGACAAAGTGATCCAGAAATGTCCTGAACACTCCATTCATGAGGCTCATGAAGATAGCTGGGGCATTGGTCAAACCAAATGGAACCACTGTGAACTCATAATGCCCATAACGTGTGCGAAAAGTTGTCTTATGAATGTCTGCATCTGAAATGCGCAATTGATGATACCCTAACTTGAGATCGATTTTGGAGAATACTCTCGCTCCCCGCATCTGATCAAACAAGTCATCAATCCTAGGGAGCGGATAACGGTTCTTTATTGTGACTTTGTTGAGTTGCCTGAAGTCTACACAAAGTCTGAGAGAACCGTCCTTCTTCTTCACAAATATGACTGGCGCTCCCCAAGGAGATACACTAGGGCGAATGAGACCCTTATCCAACAATTCCTCTAACTGAATCTTAAGCTCATGAAGCTCTGGGGTCGTCATCCGATAAGGTGCCCTAGAAACTGGTGCTGATCCAGGTACTAAATCAATGGTGAAATCCACCTCTCTGTGGGGTGGTAACCCTGGAAGCTCACTGGAAAAACATCTGCATACTCCCTCAAAACTGCATGATCATCTAAGGGTGAATGCTCTGGAATGCTCTCAGATCGATCACTGATGGTGATAGCAAACAACTGACACCCCTTACGCATGCTCCGCTTGAGTTGCTTAGCCGATATCATGCGTAAGGAGATAGGCCTCTGCATCCCTGATATCACAACTGCACTCCCGAGATCATCCTGACACTCAATGACCTTATTTCTACAATCCACCTTAGCTCGATGAGTCTCGAGCCAATCCATACCCAAAACTACCTGATAGGAACCTAGAGGGATAACTCGGAGGTCAAGAGTAGTGGAGAAGACTCCTAAATCAAGTACGCAACTCTCCACATACAAGTCCACGACGAGTTTGGTCCCAGAGGCCAACTCAACCTACCAACTATATCTGGTTTGCCTAGCTACCAGTAGCCCACACTGGTCCACTATAGAAGGTGATATAAAGGAATTTAAAGCACTGAATCAAAAAGTCCGAGGCAGTAAATACCCCGATAGTACTTGTCATCTCAATGATCTGTGGCACGATGCTCGGCTGGCGGTTGTCACAATTGCATATACCCGATGGGCGCGTCCTACATCACCCACCGTCTACTTGGATCTAGCAGCTCTCTGTGCATCCATGGTATTGTGTTTGTGCGGGCACATGTGCACATAGTGATATGGAGATCCACAAATAAAACAACCTCATGTACCCTCTGAGATGGGGTCCCTCTTGTACTCCGGTGTACCGATCCTGCCGGTCCAACCCTAGCAGATTCTTTGAGTGTGAGTTGGTTGTACTGCTTAAGAGCCTGCCGCCTCCTATCCTTGGCTCCACCAAAACCACCTCTAGAAACACCTCTCTCAGAAATCCCTATGTCATCTAGCCCCCCGCCGTGTCCATCGCTGTGGGTGCGGTGGAGCCCTCGTGGCTGCTGGCGGAGGCCAAAATCCTCCTCTAGGGGGTGGTGTAGTACCTCATGACCTCTGACTCTAAAAGGCCTGTATCCTCTCCCCGAAATTTGCTTTTGTTTCTCTCACGATGCTCCCGTGCCTTGGTTCTATTTTCCTCGGCTAAATAGGCCTTCTCAACGGCCTTCTCAAGTGTGGGAGGAGATAACATCCTAAGCGCTCTGCTATATCTACATTAAGCCCTCGAATGAACCTCGTTAACCCGCAATTTCTCATCTTGCGGGTAGTCTACATACTATAGAAGATCAGGAACCTGCTCTCTCATACTATGCTACTATGCCGGATCCCTCGTCGTAAGTCGTGAAACTCATTAATCCTCTTCTACACAAAATGTTCTGACATATAATGAGCCACGAAGCGCTCCTCGAACATCTCCCAAGTCATTGTCTCTGAGTTAGATGGAGCTTCCACTCCTCATTCCTCCACCAAACGCTTTGCTTTGCATCTCGGAGGAGATGTATGGTGAATCTTGCCTTGACGTTTCTCTCATAAGAGTGCAAGCCAAAGCAACTATCCAAACTAAGGAGCCATGACTCGGCCCAAAACCATCAGTAGAGCCGCAGTGTAGGTGGACGATTGCTGCAAACGAAGATCCTGGTCACACCGCTGTATCTCGATCCTGATGATGAAGCCTAATAGGCAAAGGGGGTCACCTATCCTCGAATGGTCCCTCGAGACTGTGTGAGTGGCTACGACGAAATGAGGCTACCCTCTCGTGATGAACGGAAGGGCTATGTGACCTCTCCCGCCTCAGTGTATCGTGCTTTAGCGGCTCCGAATGCGCGTCCTCGCCTATCGGCTCCTCGTCTCCCAATGGTGCCTCCACTCTCGTCTCCTGCGGTTGTGGTAGGCGCTGCTCCACAACGCCTATCAGCTGGTGCAAGGCCTCTAATATCCGAGGCCCAAAATCGGGCGTCGGTGGCTCCTACGTAGATGCACTATGCCCCACACCTCTAGCTGATCGTCCTCACTTGGGCGCCATCCTGCGCACGAGGTGAGCGAGACATTTATTAATTTAAAATTTAATGGTGGTGGATGATTTATTTTAACTGTTTATTTTTATTCATTTAGTTAATTTTGTGTTGTTAAAATTACTATTTACTTATTTTAATTAGTTACCTAGTGGTTCGTGAGTGTGAACCATTGCTCTGATACCAACTGTAATGCCCATTTGGGACGACAAACCAAACCAGAACTTACTAAAAATTGGGGTAATTTAAAAAAAAAAAAAAAAAAAAAAAAGGTGTGAACTAGTGTTTCACCTATCCATTCTCACTAGGTCTTTAAATTCTCAAAGATATAATCTTTTAACCAAATTACTAAAACCATTATTTCGAGTTAATTTGATTTGTTTAGCTTCGAATAATTTTTACACATTTAAAAATAATGTAAATGTCACATTTAATAATTCACTTTCATGAAGAAATAATCTACCCATTCATAATTAAAATTTCATTCCCTACTCAAAAGTTTATTCCCACAATATTACTTAAATTCAAAAGTGTAGAGGGTCACTTAAGGACCCTAGGATCAAGTCAATCTTAACCCTTGATCTCCTATTGCCCTAATATGCCCTAAAAATTTCCTTATGTTGTTATTCTTTTTCTTCTCCTTCTCTTCATTTCATTCTTTTCTCATTTGTTTAGGTTTAGCTCTTGAATGTGCAGGTTGTTGGATTCATGAAGATTTCCAAGGGAAGAACTACCCCTTTTTTGTGTTGTTAATTTATAACCAACAAAACCCAATACATATGTAATTTTTATTTATATGTTAGCAAGTATATTTGTGGTTGGGTTTTCAATGGAAGGTGGGGCGGTGTAATGGAGAGAGGCTGAGTGGTTTAGCCGTGTAACAGGGCAGGGAGGCGGTGTTGGAGAAGGAGGGAGGGAGGTGGTGGGGGGCGGGAGTGGTGGTAGGGAAAGGGGGGGAGCAGCCGGGAGGAGGCGGCGCGTAGGGGAAAGGGGAGTCGTGGTGGAGAGGGAGAGGGCGGCAGATGGGTTATGAGGGGGTGGCGCCCGGGTTGTTGTTTTTGATAATAGTTTTGTGGTGGGGGTGGGGGTCCAAACCCCCTCACCCCGTTTTTGTTTTGTTTAAAAAAAATGTTAAAAGCGTTTTTTTTAAATACCATATTTTATTTATTTATATATATATACATTAAATTTAAATATAACACACACACACACACACGCCATGTTGTATATTTATATATTTTTATTCTGTAACTTTCTTTTCATATATCTAATGTGCATATAAAACAATATATATATATATATATATATATATATGTATATATATATAGATATACATATATACCCCTATATATATAGATATTTTATATATATATTACATTTAATAAAAATGTTAAAACATATATACATATATATTATATTTTTTAAATACTATATATATTTATGTTATATATATATATATATATTAAATTTAAATATAATATATATACACACACACATATACATATATATATATATATATATATTATATATATATTTATATATATGTGATTTGTATATATATTTATATATATCTAATATGCATATATATATAATATATATATATATATATATATATATATATATATATATATATATATATATATATATATATATATATATATATATATATATATATATATTTTATATATATATATGATTATTATATGTCTTATAGATGATATATAAGGGATTATTTTTTAGATAAAATTATATATCTATATATTAAAATAAGATTTTATTCCATCTAAAAGTAATGCACTTTTAAAACAAAAGAAATACAATTTTTTTAACGAAGTACTCATTTCTTTATTTTACCAAGCTAAATTGATATGTATAAGTTACTCTATATTTTGTGTTAAAAGGAAGGTAAACCAGGCCTTTTTCCAATAAAAATAAGTCTTACTCCTAAAAGAAATTTGCAAGGAAAACTTAATCAAGCATGATTGTTTAATATGAACAAACATTAAGTTCTCATGAGAAGAATGCAAGACTATTCTTATTCCATGCAATATTGTTACCAACAACACAATACAAGAGGGAAAACTTTCTTTTCAAATGCAATTGAAGATTATTTCATATTCTTAACATGGGAGATTCTCAACATGGAATGCATACATATTAACAAGAAGGCATATTTTCAAAAGTATATTCTTTCATTTCAAAAGGAGATTACATATCATCACATGCTATGTTTTACTCAATGCTCTTTGCATAACTTTCAATACATCTCATTTCAAACCATGCTAAAACACATAAGGAAACAACTTAGCAACTCCTTCCCAAGATTGAAATAAAGCTTTTAAATTACAAAATGGAATACAATTTCTTACAAGTGGGTTCCAATCCACAAGGAAGATACTTTACAAAAAGAATGATCACTCTTCAAATAGCCATAGTTAGAGTCACAAAGAGAGGAATGCCAACAAAATGAAGGAGACAATGAGCACCAAGATGACAAGAGATTCCAAGCTTGAGATACATCCTTCATGCCTTCAAGAGATCCAACAAGGAGAAGGAGCTTGTTTGCCACCCAACCATAGGCATCATCACATGCCTTTCCCAAGGTTGAGATACATGCTAGCCTCCCCCAAGCCCATGGAAAAGAGGTCAACTACCAAAACTTGCACAAGAAGAAGGGTTCACTAACAATAATACAAGCATACAAAGATAAGACACATACAAACAAGACTCCAAAATTTACAAGGAGGAGAACCCATGTTCATCCTCAAAAATGGGGAAGAGAGGAGAAAAGTTCTCCAAAATTATACATCAAAATTATTTGCACAAAATACACATCTCCATATCCTCCTTATTGCTCCTGATTCAATCAAAACCCTCCTTATTCCTCCCCCTTTCTCCAAGTCCTCCTTGGAAGGATTTTCAAACCGCAAAGGGGTTTCCTTACCAAGAATGGGGAAGGAGATTCAAGCCAAATGAATCGGCTTTCCCACCTCAACCATTTATTTTTATTTTACATTAAACAATTCAATGTTATATGGAAAATTAACCTATTGTTTATTTCATTTTTTATTGTTAAAATTATTATATTTATCAATTTTTTAATATTAACATAAATAAAGAAAAATAAAAAAATAAAAAAATAATTTAAATTGATTAATAGTTAAAATATTATGTTAGTATAAATATCTTAAATTTATATAATTGAAAAATGTAAATAAAATTGAATAGGTTGTGATCTAACGGTGCATATAATGATATAACAGATGTTGCCTAGTCATCCATCAAGGTTCCAATCCAAGAAACTATTAATAAATAAGGGATGAGGCCGAGAACACACCCTAAGTGAATTTGGCAAAATGGAAACCAATCCTTGACAACTAAGCCCAAGAATTTAAATTTTGTGCAACTAATCCCTCAATTATAGAATTTAAAAAAATAAAAATAAATATCAATCTCTAAATTATTATATTGATTTTTTTGTAAATTTTTTTGATTCATAAACTTCACTAAAATCTCTTTATGACTAGTGACACATAATGCCTTTATTTTATTTTATCATATATTATATTTTTATTTCTAGGAAAAATTCTCAAACTCCACCATATAATCAAAACATAACAATATTTCTATAAAATTCTCAAAATTCTCAAAATAAAAAAATGATTTTTATGAGTGTCTTTGTCACAATTAATACAACTACTAATCATAAAAAAGTGCGAAAATTAATTATAAAGGTTGAGCACTTTTAATATATTTTTAAATAATAATATATATTAAAATTGATTATAAAATAATACTGCAAAAGAAAGCTATTTATTACCTTCCAACAAGATGAGACATTGTTTCATGTTTGCATTTTAAAAGAATTTATTATATTTAAACTAATAATTATGCTGAATCACCCGTTATTTTCTATTATTACATTCCAACCATGACTTTTTATGTCATGATTAAGTTTTTAAAGAACTCATTATATTTAATTTGATGACGAATCATTCGTTTATATAATTATGTTTAGATAAACTATACCATAATTTAGTCTTGAAAGGGACTTGCAAAATATCTATATTTACGGATGAAACTTATAAACATATTTAAATATCTTAAAATAAATCACATTCTTTTAATAATAAAATTGATAATATTCAAATCAATTATAAAATAATATCCACACTTCTTAATTGCATTCATTCCAATTTATATATATGAATATATGGATATATATATTTATTTGTGTGTATATATGTATGGACATGAGTCGTAAATTATGTTGGAAGGGATATAAATGTAAATAAAATAAATAGAAAATTTGTATTCTATGAGATCATATTTCCTTGAATCATTTATTGAAACAATTCACATGCTTTGTGTTTGTTTCAATATTTTGTATATGTCTACAAAAACATTAACAACTATAACATTCAACAAAAATATACATTCCAAATTATGCTTAGATGGATGTCCACAACCTGTTCTAAAGCTCCCATTTTGGCACGGGTGGGAGTATGCAGACAAAGGTTGTTGAGTCTGACTTTACACGTTTCATATGCATTTGCGTAAAATTTTTGAATGCCTTTTCAGCAAAACCATTTTGCACATCTCCTACATTCACCTGCAGTCCACGAGACATCTCATCTAGGCATTTTGTCAAATAGTTCACGTGCCTTGTACATGGTTTTCCGGTTTGTGTACATACTTACAAAGGGACTCATAACTACATCTAACAAAAATCAGCTATCCAATATACTTTGATGGATGTCCATGACCTATTCTAAATCTCCCATATTCGGAGAGGTTGTGAGAATGTTGGAAAAGGTCAGAGACTTTGACATGAACCGATTGCATTTGTTGTCCCATTTTCTGCATATTTTACAAAATCATTGTAGTCCATGAGGCCACGTTTCTACTAGGTATTTTTTTTCGAACAATTCACATGTCATTTGTATGCTTCCACAATTTCCATATGTATCACATAAAGCACTTTAAACTATAGGATCTAGAAAAAGTCTCGTCCGTTCTCCACTCTGCTTTGATGTATGTACGTGCACATTTTCAAACCTTTTGTTTTAACACACACTAAGAGTATGCTAGCAAACATGAACCAATCACATAACAATGATAATACCTCATGAGGATGCTCATTTGTTGAAACCATTGTGATGATAATAGCAATCACGTTCATTTCATAATGAAGAAATGTGGTTTTCTTTAAATTTACTTTTCCACCTCACACATGGGATTATAGGAATTGAACCGATGACCAAATTCATCTAACTACAACGTAATCTTCTTTATGATATAACTAAAAACAAATTTTAGTTTAGAATAACTATTATAAAAATTAGTTTTCCACAGAATGGGCAGCCGTATTTAGATGAGTAGAAGATGATTGGTTGTGTGTTTGGTATTGTCTCATTGTTGCATGATAAAATTTTACTAAGTATATAATGTGCACAAAGGTTTAAGGGCGCATGAGGTATGCATGAAGGTGGGTGCATAAGTTAGGATGGACAATGCGCGAAGGCTCGTGCCCAAGCGGAAGACATTTGGGACTTACTCAATTTTGGAGCCATGGGATAAAAATAGACAACGACAAGATGGAGTGGTGTTCAAGCAACGTTCCAGAATTAGAAGAAGACATGAAGACTTGGAGATGAAGGAACATCTATTTCGGGATGAATCACATGCAAAGGGAAGATCAAGGGTCATGCAGAGTTCGAGCTAATAATAGGGTTAGAAAAAATATTATCTACAGGTTTAATCTATTATTAGGCTAGTATGCATGTGACCTAGTTGCTTTTATATGTACGCATGGCTATTTTTGAGTATGTAGTCTATTGTGAGATGCATAGGTGGTGAAGGGCAAGTGCCCACCCCTATATATGTTAGTTGGTTTGCATATTGTTGTACACCGTATGTGTTGTAGAGTTATGTTTCCTTGATATACTAGCGCAGATGACTATATGGTTACTCTGATTATGTATTCAACTTTTGTTACTTGATGAATTAATGTAATGGATAACTGTGGATGGATTCTGGTAATAGATGTCTATGATCATGGTACTTGTATGGTGAATCTGATCTTAAATGTGATATGATCTAATATGCTTCTTATTATGTGTGTTTCCAATTTGAGCTCATGGATCGATTATTATGATGGAATATACACTTTGATAATGGTTAATTTGAACATTCATGCTAACATATTGACAAGCTTTCATAAAGGAGGGACTGGTAGGCTTCACGCGCTTCGGGTGAGCGCCCAGATCTCTTTGGGTGAAGTGCCGAAATGCCTAGGTAGTTTAGTAGGAAAATAAGATTACATTTCGGTTCCGTTGTTGGGACCTCTTTTTAGACTGTTTACCACGATGTTGCATGATGATAGCGTATCGATTGACTCTTGCGACCATTGAAAGTTGGGTGGACGAAGGACAAGAACAATTTGCATGAAGATATGGTTCTGGACCTAATTTCAATTGCCAAGTGGGTGGAAGATAATCTATATCATGAGCTCTATGAGACATTTTTAAGATGCTTTCTAATAGAATTATACGAGTGGTTGTCCGCATACACATCAAAGAAGAGCTAGAGTTATAGACCAAGGGTTTGGACGCAGGAAGATTACCATAATTTGTTTGATGTAGATGAACCTTGGATGCGTGCTATAGATCATTGGTGGGCTGGTGTTGTGCGCAATTATACTTTGGAGTACGTTGTTTCTACGTATTCTTGTCCGGAAGTTGCTGAGTTTGAATTTTTGCGTGAGCCCAGAGGATCTTACATATGCGTTATTCCTTTAGAAATTAAGATCTTGATGGTGGTGTTGAGTTTAGAGTGCCTACCTATGGCTAGCTAAACATACCACTATGTGCAGGGGTAGGAGCAAGTGTGGTGAAAGATGGAAAACCTAATGATAGACAAACGAGAGAGAGTAAAGGCAACTCAAGTATAATGAAGTGCAAGAGAGGAAATTGGCGAAGCGATGCGATATTGAGGAGTCCAGAGTTGCGAAGGATGATGTCTCGCAAAGGATTTGAAGCTCACATAGAATATATGGAGTTGGAGCATCAAGCTCTCCCCCACTTAGGAAAGCGAGTAGATAATACCTTTCGATTTCTGATGCGAGCGCGTCGGAGGAAGAAAGATTGTGGGACTGCGGGCATGTATTTGATCTTACGGTGACCTAGCCCTTACACTTTGTGTTCTAGTTCCAGAAGTAATCATTGATCAATATGCGAGTGTAGGTAATCTAGTGAATACAAGTAGGTATCATTTTTCTTTGAATATAGAAGTACATGAGTCAACACATACACCTATGACAACACATACATCATCTTTATTTGGGGGTCCAATTAGAGAAATATTTCATGGAGCATCATCTGGAAAGAGTGTGGGCATGCAAAACATTGGGAATACGTATGAAAGTACTACAACTTTGTAGACTGTGGGAGTTCAATTTAGCACTATTTTTGGGATATAAGGAAGAACATCCACTAGCCCATTTCCTAGTACAAGAGGAGGATTAGGAGGATCGGGAGGCTTATGATCAAGTGGATCAGGTGGTTCTGGTGGTGGAGGAAATACTAGTGGGGGTTCTAGTTCTGGATTTAGTGGACAAGGTCCACACCCTCATCAGCCACAACAGGTTTACTATGAGATGTCTCTTCACTTGCTAGAATATAGGGGTATCGAAGATGCTGCAAACCATTTCCAAAAGTGTGAGCTTCTATGGTGCGCTAAAGGAATTATAGCCTCAGATAGGAAAGGAAGTCAGTTTACTACTACTCTTCAAGGGCACGTGCATAGTTGGTATAAGAAGTATGACCCACACAAAGCTGCGGTGGATTATAATGCTTTACGTTATGCATTTATAGCTAAGTTCCATATCCGGAATTTGAGTAGAAAAGTATCAGTCGCGCTTAAGGACATTAAGCAGGGCTTATCTGATAGTGTAAGGGAGTATGACATGTGTTTTAAAACTTTGTTGTCAAATTTGTCTTATGATATAAATCCTAGTCAACATGCACAATGGTTTGTTGGTGGGATATTGAATCCATTCAGACGGGTGCTATCTCATAAGAATTTTGTAGATCAACGTGATGCTTTAGAGTAAGATCTCGCGCATTGAGGCAATTGGGAGTGTGGATATCGGAGTAACTCTATTTTAGAGACACAAATTATAGCTATGGCAAAGCAGTTGGAAAAGCTCTCTGCTAATTCAGCTCATGAGATGCGCAATGGGATATGGTGTATAAATTGCAAGGTTGAAGGACACACCAAGGATAGCTTCCCTTGTAAGTCAGTGTATGCCATGTTGTTGGATTGTGAGATCTATCATTTGGACCATAATGCGAGTAGATGTCTCCTTTTACGGTGCACGATCTAGAAGAATGTGTCTATGTATTATAAGATTTGAAAGACTCATACCCATGATACCTCTAACTATAGATTGATTGATCACATTCATGAGGCCATTGACACCTTTGGTGTGCAACATGACTAGTGTAGCAAGTGGATCTAAGGAACAGGAAGGACATCATAATGAAGGGCACAATAATGGGGATAACAGAAATAAAGCCTTTCGTGGAGGATATAGAGGTCGAGGTTGCGGTCGTGGCATAGGAGTATTTCCTTGAGGAACTTGTTATACTTATGGATATCCCGATCATTAGTAGCATGAGAGCCCTCGAATGTGGTGTTCTCATGGTGTGGAAAACAACACAAATTTAAAGAATTCCACGACTTATATGAGTACACGAGCAAGAAGTACAAACAAGATAAGGCGCGGGAATGATAAATATATAGTGCGTCATTGATGATCAATGGATGTCGACGGTAACACCTACCTCTAAATTACTTGTTTTAGTTACTACACGCTCCGAGGATGCACACACACGTGGACCTCCTTAGTAGAATTTGACTATAACAAAGTAGGAAGTGATAAATACAAAGTATCATGATGCTTCACATCGAGAAAAGAGGTTTACCAGGATAATATGGACGTTATCAAGGATCTACATAGAGAAATTCAAGGCTTGAAGGAGCGGGTGCACGTGATGGAATGAGAAAATAAATTTGAACTCCTACGAAGGATGTAGATGACTTGAAGGAGGTATGTAGAATGTTGCACCAAGAGAATACAATCCCTCTGTTAGGAGAGTGGTTGAGAGAAAATATATCACGCGTAGGTAATGAGTGTGAGAGGTAGATAATTCATGCAAATATGCCCCCACATAATCACAAGTATAATAAGGAGGTTACAATGAACGTAGTGATAGATGGGTGGCTTCGAGAAACATTATGATAGATACATGTGCGGAAGTTAATGTACTCACATTGGATGCTTGGAATTAGATGGGAAGACCACCATTGTAGCCTTCTTCAAATGTGTTGTACATGACAAACAGAACTAGGGATAATCCTATTGGAGTATTAAAAGGATGCAACTATTACAATTCAGGGGGCCAAGTTTACTGGGGACTTTGAAGTATTGGAGCTAACCAAGGTAGATAACTTCCCAACATTACTTGGGCGCCTTTGGTGCTTTATGATAATAATGCAAATTCATGCTTCAACAAGGGGTACATTATCTTTGAAAACAAGGAGGAGCATGTCATTATACTAGTGAAAGATACAAAGGTTGCTCCATATGTTGAGCCTTTGAATGAGGACTTAAATAGGATATATGCACACATAATTAGAGACTCTGAGGTAACTGAGCCATCTAAGGAAGGAGTGATACAGTGGGATGATGCTTAGTTAGTTTGTAATACCACCAATATTGCTTGCAAAAAATTGGGTGCATGGAATGTATGAAGTAGTTGGGCGTAAAATCCAAAACATAGTTATTCACGTGATCAGGTCATTAGCCATTAGGCACTTGAGTTATAACCAAGTACCTAGGTACATTGGTGAAGGGAACCCTGATGTATTTGTATGCGCCATAGAAGCCCAGTGGAAGAATGAAGAAGACATAATAAATATGCTATTATATGCTCTACGAGGGACAACAACGTGCCAGTGAGCAACACACAGAGACAACCTGTTAGAATGGAAAGAAGTGAGAATTACCTTTTCTACTAGGTTCCTAAGCAACAATGTACCTTCTCAGATATGTGAATTTCATGGTGATTCCCCCACCTTGCATCACATCTAGGATTTGAGAGACTCTAGATGGAGGGGTAGAAGGCCTTGCCGCCATCACCTTGGGTACATAAGTTCTACTCCACTTTAAGTGGCTGCGCGCATATGGTATGTTCATGCAGAATTGTCAAGAGAAATAATTAATTGGAAGGAGACGACCTTAGGTACGATTCATACTTTTGATTACTTTTCTACTAATCCTCCGGTCAATGAAGCTTGCAAATTTTGAAGTGCTTTACTTTGGGTGATAACGCGAAGGTGAGGAACTCTGTGAGATATGTTTGGAGAGTTGGATTTAGAGGTGTGCCTTGAACTTGAAGATACTGAAGAAGAAAAAAAGGTCTGCGTGCTGGGAATAAAAATACAAGGGCAAATTGGTATGCATGATAAATGATGAGGACGACAAGGAGAACAAATCAGATGTTAACCAAATTGAAGGTATGCATGAGGTGATGGACACAATAGATGAAAAGGAGCGCGCTTATCATGAACCTATGAAAACAAAAAAGATTAACATTGGAACAGATGCAGAGCCTAAGGAGGCCATTATTGGTGATTAGTGGTCGAGATCAGGAAGTGGAAAAGATTATTGAACTCTTACGTGAATTTCAGGACTTGTTTCCGCGAGGCTTTCATGAGTTAAAAGGAGTACACCCTTCTTTAGGAGAGGTGAGACTTAAAATTAAAGAAGGCGGCGCTGATTAAGAAGAGGCCATACATGATGAATCCTAATCTACGCGTTAAGGTAAAGGAGGAAATTGAGAAAATTCTCAAGTTTGGTATAATTGAGTCCATTAAGGAGTCAAAGAAGGTTAGTCCCATAGTTATTAGTATTAAAAAGGATGGGAGGATAAATATCTGTGTGGACTACAGAGAGTTAAATGCATCACGTGTCATTGATCCTTTTCCCACCCCATTCATAGAGGATATCCTCGAAGGAGTTGTTGGGCGTGAGATCTACTCTTTTACAAATGGGTTTTCAAGTTATCATCAAGTGTGCATAGCGAAAGAAGATCAGGAAAAGACCACTTTCACCACTAAATGGGGAAGTTTTACATACATAGTAATGCCCTTTGGAATGAAGACTTCACCAACAATGTTCTCGCGCATTGTTATGCAAGTTTTTCATGATTTCATTCGTAATATTTTACAAGTGTATTTGGATGATTGGACCATTTATGGCTTAGTTAAAGACCATTGTGATAATCTCAGACTTATGTTTGAGAGGTGCAGGAAGTTGAGCATCTCTCTGAATATTAAAAAGTGCATATTTACAACACCTTTTGGCACTTTTCTAGGGCATATTATTTGCGAGGAGGGGTTTTTGTTGACCCAAGCAAGGTCATTGTGATCTTGGAATTAGAAGAACCTAATAATCAAAGTGAAGTGTATGGATTTGGGACATACAAGATATTATAGGAAATTCATTAAAGGCTATGCAAAGATTGTTGCACCCTTGGAGGAATTTTGAAAGCTAAAGGGAAATTCTATTGGGGTAACGCGCAACAATAGGTGTTTGAAACACTCTTGAAGGAAAGGCTTACTCATTGCACCTATTTTTCACTTTCCTTCATGGGAAAAAACATTTCATGTTCATGTTGATGCTTCTAGAATGGAAATTGGCATAGTGTTGGCGCAACCAAGAGAAGGAATAGTAGACCACCCCATTTATTTTGCAAGTAGGAAGTTAACACCTACAGAACATAATTATACAACTATTGAGCGCGAGGCTTTATCCATGATCTACGCGCTGCAAAAATTTAAACAATACTTATTGGAAACACCATTTATCTTCTTCACAGATCATATGACACTTAATTATTTGGTCAACAAGCCTATTTTACAAGGGTGCATTTGCAGGTGGATACTAATATTTCAAGAATTTGAGTTTGTAGTTGTTGTAAAACCAGGGGAAAAGTAACACAAGACGACCATTTTCAAGCATCAATTTTGGTGAGGATGTGACGAGATTTGAGGACATAATGTTGGATGCATAACTCTTTAGGTTAAACCGCATGCCCATCAAACTAGAGGACATTGCAATTTTTTTGTGCACCTTTGGATAGGCATATGAGGGAATGAAGACATTAGAGAAGAAACAACTTGCAATAAGTGCGGAACCTTACCAGTTGATAGGCGGAGATTTGTACAAGCTAGGCTATGATGAATTTTTGTTCCAGTGTGTTTTGGAGAATGAGCGTGAAGCTATTATGGAAGAAGCTTATGGTGGAATTGCAATAGGTCATTATGCAGGGGATTCCAATGTGCACAAGGTTATGATGGTTGACCTTTGGTGGGAAACTTTGTACAAGGATACTAAAGAATATGTTAGGGCATGTGACCATTGTCAATGCCTTGGGAAGCCTGGAACCAGAGATGAGATGCCTTTAAGGCCTATTGCAAGTGTTGAACCCTTTGAGAAATGGGATATTGAATTTTTAGGTCCTATTTCCCCACCCGCGCATAGGACCGACACACACTATATTATAACTTGTACAAATTATCTGAAAAGGTGGGCGGAATCAACACCTATAAAGGATTACACAACCACTACAATAGAAAAAAATTTATGGGAAAACATTATCAGTAGGTATGGATGTCCATTGAGTCTAAAAAGTGATAGGGGCACACATTTCTTAAATGAGACAATCAAGATTCTATTAGCAAAGTTTATGGTGGCACTCCATAAGAAAACACCCAATCACCCACAATCCAATGATACTATTGAAGATTTTAATAAGATTTTAGGACAAACACGACAAAATTCTCGTGATGTTGGAAGGAAATATTGGGATGATAAAGTATCTGTAGTACTTTGGGAATATAGGACTACCTATAAGAGGTTGAATAAGACCACACCCTTTTAGTTTCTGTTTGGCATAGAGGCTATATTGCTGTAGAATTCATGTTTCTATGCCTACATATTACATGCACAGGAGGACTAAATGATGAACAAGTTGTTGAGGAGTGAAGAGAAAAACTGATGCAATTAGATGAGTGGTGCGCTCTTTCCCGATGGATCTATAAGACAAAAAAAATGAGATAGAAGGCCTGGCATGATAGGCATAGAAATAAAACATTTAAGGTGGGAAAGATGGTTCTTCTGTATGATTCAAAGTTTGCATGCCATCCAGGGAAATTGAAATTTCATTAGGTTAGACCTTTTGTAGTAATGAAGATATTGAACTCATGTGATTTCTAGTTACTGAGCATTGGATGACACCTTATTGATTACTTCAATGGGAGTAGGATGAAGCCCTACTATAAATAATTCTTCTTGGTGTTTGTAATAAGGCAATATTTCCACTTAGATTAGATTTCCCTTTAATGCATTTCCTTTACTATTTTTTATTTCATAGTTTCTATGATTTTTCAATTTAGTTTAGTGTTTTTTTGTATTAAGCGCTTGCGATCCGGGAGCTGATTACTATCTATTGGATTCATGCGCAAAGGACTACACATACTTTTAGTGTGGGGTGGATCAAGTGTGGAGAAAGGAATTATTGGCTTCCGTCTTGATACAAGTTGGCTCATTTGAAGGTGTTTTCTAAAAGGTTGGCATGAGAGAGAAATGTGTAACATGTCTTTATGAATAAAGGTGCTCGAAGAAAATTGTTTAGATTGAAGACCACACGGGAAAAATTATCGCACGGTGTAACAATAGGTAGGAAGCAACATGATAAGCTACTTGGTATATGGCGTAGTGGTTATGTACTTTGGCTTATGTAGGCACATGGGGGAGGTTTGTGGCTTGGGAAGTAGTAAATCGTGACATAAGGTTACGTTGCTGACACATGAAAGGAAGTCGCGAATGAAAGCAAAGGCGAAAAGGTAATTTATTTAAAAAACCAAACTGAATTAAAAGTGTGTGCTACATGGATAATGCGGGCCGATGAAAACATATAAATAAGGGCAAGGGGTAGTCATTTTGCTACCTTGCATTCGAAGAAAACTTAGAGCGGAAAATCTATTGAGCGTCCATGTGTAAAAGAGTGAAGAGAAAACCATATCAGTGTGGGAAGCTGTGTGTGGATCCTTTGGGGAAATAAGTTGGAACCAATAGTGGGGCATGAGAAGAAGGATTTGTGTGTGATTTACATAACTAGGGTTCACGGCGCTTGGGTAGTGGAGAAGAAGTGTTATTGCGGAGATATGACATAGAAAGGAAGGAAGCTCTGAAAAAAAGGTGGAGGTTGTAGCGAGAAGAACCCTTGGAGGAAATTTATCCAGAAATACAATACCCACTTGGTGTGCATAGGGTTGAGATATGGAAGTCCAAGCTCTGAAGTGTAAGATCGGTGTGTTTCACTACTTTCTTTATGGATTTGACGAAATCAGATAAGGTGATGGGCCAAGGAGGAATACATATTGTGATGGTCGGTTTAAAGGTCGTGCATGCGTTCTAACTTCTTGATCCAATGTTGATTGCGGGAGATTATTTTTGGCTAGGAGGAACTACCTGAAATAAAATACAAGACCACAAAAGAGAGTTAAACAATATATGTCGGTGAGTGCCTAACATGTGCTAGATCCGGGAAGTGTGGTACTTCCTTAATGGCGATCAACCCACTATCTAATACAATTTAATGTAAGAAATAATGTAAATAAATAAAATCCTACTTTTGTATTTGATATGATTTAGGTATTGTTGGGTTTGAAATGGAACATGAAGGTGAAACCACGAGTCGGGGGACAACAAGTCCCTCTTTAATGGGAGAAGTTCCCTTATTGAAAATTGGAAAAACAAATGTGCGAGATATAAAGATTTTTAATGTTTGGATCATGGAATTTTGGAACGTCTTTATACTTGAAAGGTTATTAATAAGAAGGAATGGAAGAATGAAGAGGTGGGAGAAGGAAGAAAAAAACAATTCTTTGGGGAAATATAGATAGCAAAGTATTTCCTTATTAGAGGTAGAGGGTTTTTCATACAACTTCCCTAATGCATCCATCAATTCTTTTGTAGTCTTTTCCTTTGAAACATTAAATAATACCGAAGATGCAAGACACAACCGGATTGTCCCAAGTGCCTTCCTATCCAGAAAATCCCATTCCGCATCTGTCATGCTCGAGGGTTTGTTCACCTTCTCAGATAGTGGAGTATAAAGATCCTTCTTATAAAGGTAATCTTCCATCTACATCTTCCAAAGACTGAAATTCTACCCATTGAATTTATCAACCCTAAATTTTCCATCATCTGCCATAGCTCCCACTCAAGATAAAACTTTCCCTACGATTCAACACTTCAGAAAACCAAACCAAGATCTGATACCAATTGTTAGGAAATAAGGGATAAAATATGCGGAATAATCCCTCATAGAATTGTAATAAAGAGAAACTAATATGTAGAAATTGTTAGATCTTAAATAAAAGTGCGAATAAAATAACACAACACAAAGAGACAATATTTAATGTGGTTCACCCAATTTGGGCTACGTCCACCAAGAATCACTTGCTCAGATTTTATTACAAGCCACCGCTCTCTCAATACAATACCCAGATATGTTTGGAGCTATGCTCAACAAACTCTATAAAATTCACACCCGAATTCAAAACACATCTGCAAATGTTACATACTCTACCATATGCATAAAACCATATAAATAGACAACTGCTTAAGCAGTTTTACAAAACCGTGGGTATCAAAACCATGGGCCAAAACCATCCCATAAACCTATGGGTCAAAATCCCACCCATATGAGAAAAACACATTTCCCGGTATATCGGGCACGTTTTAAGGCCAAAAAAATTCTCGGGGGCTGCGCCCCCAAACCCCAGCAAGACAACGTGGAAAGTGTACAATACTCTTAGTGTACAGTCTTCAACACTTTCACACATGAAAACAGGATCCACAACCTAACATGATAGATCCAGCGGGCATGTGATAAAACCATTCAAAAACATTATCTTGCAATGTCTCCACAAAAAGTCTAACAAAGACATCCTCATGTTCAATGCCAAGAACACCACAAGCAACAATGAAGGCTGCTATATGTTCATCTGGATGAACTTTCCCATCACCTCTGAATTTGGGAAAATTCTTTCTATTTCCTCTAGGAAATTCATGCAATGGTTGGGGAAGAGCAAGAGGCCCAACCCTTTGGCCCCAAGGTAGAGGAGCTACCATTCTTGGAAATATTGTTTGGAGAGGAACAACACCAACAAGGATCAGAGCATGCAGATTGGGACTGATATGATTTTGAGGACTATCACTCCCAGAAGTTTTATCTCTATCAGGAGGAGTGCTTGCAGATCTTTCTCCTCTTCTTTTTCTTGTTGATGAAGGAAGAGAGAAACCTTGGTTGTCTAGTAGCTGGAAATGAGGATCTTCTTCCCCAAGGGTTCTCCTACCCCTAGTGTATCTTGGAGTCGCTAGATCAGAGATGATCAAGAAGTAATTCTTCAAAACTGGAAATCCTTCACAATGGATTCCCCAGCAGAGTCACCAAAAACTGTTGGGTTTCAAAATGGAACATGAAGGTGAAACCACAGTCAGGGGACAACAAGTCCCTCCTCTTTAATGGGAGAGGTTCCCTTATTGAAAACTAGAAAAAACAATGTACAGATATAAAGATTTTCAATGTTTGGATCATGGAATTCTGGAAAGTCTTTATACTTGAAAGGTTATCAATCAGAAGGAATGGAAGAATGAAGAGGTGGGAGAAGGAAGAAAACAACAATGCTTTGGGGAAATATAGATAGCAGAGTATTTCCTTACTCACACTGAAACAAGAAAATATAAGGAAAGATCAATTACTTCACACCATGTAAATCTACAGACACAAAGTTCTAAGATTGCACATATTAGAACACAAAGTTTCTATTGCATGTAAGGTAAATGATCCATTGAACCAAGCAAGGGAAGAGAAAGAGTGATAGGAGAAAATGAGAAAGAAAAGACCTTTGTATTGAATCACTTTCAGACTTTTACAACTTTCCAAAAAAATGCCAGAACCCGTATACAATGGCAAAGCATGTTTTTATAACAATCCTATTTCATCTTTGCTTTGCCTCCAAGGAAATAATATCCCAATGGGATCAAATTTTTTGGAGATTCATTTGGAAAGAGACAGAAACAAGAATGCACTCATGGAAAATGTAGATGCCCTAAAAGGTTGAAATTCATCATTTCAAACGTGAATGCTTTAGCAGAAGTATATGGCGGTTTCCTCATTCATTTTCCCTCACCATTTCACCTTTGCAATCATCTCCAAAACACTCGAGTGCCCTGCTGGAAAATTTGCCCCTTTTCCATCTGCAAGAACACGAGAAACTCTGTTCCTTTCGAAAACCAGATTTACACCTCCAAAACCAATCAGTTCGCCTCAAAACCAATCCAAACCGCATTGCAAAGGGAAATGACAAGGAAATTGAGAAAACAGAATGAAGAAAGATCCATTTTCGTGATTTGCAGAGCTCTGGTGCATTAATGGCGATAAAAACCAGATGTAGACATTTCAGTCGATTTCCCCCTTCTGCCTTCAAATTGGGACCCCACACGTGGCGAAAAATCAACCAACGGTGGGCCTGAGGGAGAAATCCACATTTCTAGACATTTGGGAGAAAAAGTGCGATTCCTCAATTTGCTCCACTGGTCTGCCAACCCGCTAACACGTGGCAACCTCTGATTGGATGAGGGGATGTGGTCTAAAAACACTATCTGAGCCTTTTGGGAGAAAAAATCAAAATCTCAAATTCCTCTGCGCAGTCCGCGTTGACCTTTCAACGAGGACACATGTCACCTTCTGATTGGCTATGGGGTCATGATTCAATTTGCAACATTTTGACCCTTTGGCACAAAATCTCATTTTCCCCCACAGTTCCATAGGTCCGCTGACATGTGGTAGCCTCTGATTGGCTACATGCCCCAAGGGGGGGTAGCTAAACTTTGAACTTTTAACCCTTTGGCAAAAAGTGCAAAAAATAATATTGCTCCCGCTAGCCCGCAACCCCGAGGACACGTGGCATTTCGATTGGTTGAGGGCTTGTGGAACTTATCTCTCCATTTCTCCATGCGGGCTCGTGGGTCACTTTTTCTAACTTACCCCTTTTGGTGAAAAAGTGCAAAAATCACAAGGAACTCCGTAGGTCCGCCAACCCACTAGGGAAAATTTATCAACTTAGGTCCGTTGAGCCATAACTTGCAAAATACAAGGAGTTAGGAGGACTTCTTCAAATTTTTGGAAAGGGGAAGAGATTTCCCATCTGATGAATGAGTTTTCAAAAGTCTTCAAGTCCTTGGTTAGTCCCAGATTCAAAAATACCTCTTTTAAGCATACTTCAAAGGCACCAACTCAAAATTTTAAATTTTAGACTTGGAAAATGGAGGGAAATTTGAGGGTGACAATAGGTATCTCATCCAAATATAATAATAAAATCTAATATAATAGGCTAGGTTATGATCACATCTAGAAGTAGGGTAGGTAGTAAAGGTGCTAGGAATGGTTAGGGTCAGATTCTAGGTAGCTTGGGTTTCTTGGATGTAGGTTTTTAAGTTTCTGTTATTGGCAGGATTACCAAATACAGAGACCGGTGTCGATAAGGCCCGACCGACGACGGTTAAGACAGGATGGTAGAAATTCAATAAACTGGGTTTTTGGGAACTTTTGAGGTAAGACAATGGGTGTGAGGGAAAATGGCTAGGTTTGTAATGGTGTTGGGGTACTCAGAGGTATTTAGGAATCAAGTATATGTGATTAAATTATTGTGGGTGATGGAATGGTTGGATTCACAGGAAGGTAACAAGAGTGGGATGAAAAATACAAATAGATGTTGATAAACAAAGATGAAGAAACTTTGTAATATGAATAAGTATGAAATGATGCAGGTTAGAGATACACTTACTGGTGCTTGCATATTTGATGGTTGGATGATGGTGATGGTTGATTTATGGAATGGTGCTCAGTGTTGTGGAAGTGCTTCTTGGAATGCTACCATGAATGCAAATACCTTCAGATCTATCTTGGTGTTGGCTATGGCTATCTGGATGTGTGAAAGGGCTCTAGTTCTTTCTTGCATGCAGATCTCCTTCATTCCAAAACTCAAGAATGTGGCCAACCTCTTAAACAAGGTTACCAAAATGAATATATGGTAACTGACGATGGTTTAGGGTGACCGGCGTTGGTTTAGGGTTGACCTATGTCGGTTAAGGTGGGAAATCCTACATTTACTAAAAATGACAGATCTTGGACATCTTTTTGTCCATCTATGTTTATTCTTACGGATCAAAATGGAATGTTGCACTTAGATAAGCGGGAATGTGGTTAGAAGAAGAATAGGCATGTGATTTTAGGGTTGAACTAAGTCTTAGTTAGTTATGGTGAGTGAATATTGAGTCTTAGTAAAATGGAAACATGCTAAGAATAGGTTTGTGATGAGGTGTCTAGGTGAGGTGGAAATTAGTTTTAATTAAGGTAATTAAATAATGAATGAAGTGAGGATGAGTATTACTTTAATTATAAATAATTAAACTAATATTAATGTGGGGTAAAAGGGTCATGGTTAGGTGAATATGTTTAAGTTGGCTATTCGAAAAGGGACCAAGGGGAGTGTGACCCAATTTTGGTGTCTACATTTTCCCCTTTTTGTTGCGTAGCTTGTATTGGTAAGCGACACTGACAAAAACAAGAAGTGATTGCCCCATGTGTGGGTGAAGGTGATCCCCCTCAAACTAGGCATTGATGAGGTGTAATACAAAATTAGTGAGTGGTTTGATAAATGTGTAGTTGGTGAAGATAGGTGGGAAAGGGTATGAGTACTATGGGAAAGGGTGATGGTCAAGTCAGGTAATAGGTAATAGGTTGGGGTCAAAATTGGGTCATGGGTAATGGCAATCAAATGCACGCACACGTATAGATTACAATATGGTACCAAGTTGAAGAGCTTACAAAATCTACATCGTCCAAGGTTGATAGGTTTATCCAAACAAGGGTGAAGTGTTCAGGTATCCAAGGTATAGGATATGGTTCCAGAACACAATGTAGGTTAGGTGTAAGAACATTTAGGTATGTTCCGGAGACACCAAAGGTTTGGTTAGGATAAACAACATGATAATAGACAAGGTATGGTTGTTAGGATAAAACAACGTAGGTAACAACATCACAAGGTATAACGAGTACATAAGGTCAATGGTCACACCAAGTAGGCCAGGTTCAGGAAAATAGGTCATGGTATGGGTAAGGCCAAGGTATAGGTAAAATAACAACTCCTAAGATGCAACGTAAGGAAATTAAAGGGTAGTTTGGGCTTGTGGGTATGGTTCAATAGGTGTCTAGGCTGATGAAATGTGTGTTGACACTAATGGTTTAAGGTAAAATGAAGCTTAACAAGGGAAAAGAGCTGTAAGGGTAGTGATGTTGGTTATAGGTTGGTAGCGTCGATTGGCTAGGCACAAATATGGTCGATGTTTGTCGGAGTCGGGTTGGGTTTATAAAATAAAAATCCGTATTTGATGGAATCATTGTTGTGTTGTGAATTTGGAGAAAATGACAGAGTCGTTTGACTTTTTGTACTTTTCCAAGAGAGAAGGACATGACATTGTACTTGAATGAGGTGGAGAGTATGAGTTGGTGAGAGGAGCTAGGGAGACGAGTCCACGAGCTCAGGGGGATCGATTTGATTGGTTGGAGTAGAGGAGTGGATTTGGTGATTTGGGCATGACAGAGGCGGGAGAGGGTTTGGGTGGGCCATTGGTGTAGTGGCCAGATGTACCACCACACCGACGAAACCATGATGAGGTAGGATTTGATCCCAATTTGTCATTTGTTGTTAAAATAGGTTGGTAAAATTGGTGTTGGGTAAAACCGTGTCGGTTGGGGGGTATAATTTTGAATTTGTGGTTAAAATGTTGCAATGAGGGAGGGGGAGGTCCTAGGTAGGGTAAATAGGGGTGGGGAGGGGTTTAGGTTAGGTTTGGGTAAGGTAGGATAGGGTTCTAGGTTAGATTTGAGAATTTTGGGAGAAATAGGGGTTTTCGGATTTGGTTGCCACGACAATGACCGATGCCATTCCGATTTGGCCCATGTCGGTTGGCATTGAATGACATCGGCCAAGTAGTAGGTGACCGATACGATCATGATGGACCGATGCGATCAGAGAAGTGATTGATGCCAATCAGATTTTGGGAAAAATAGATCAAGAAACAAGGTAGGGCGGGAGAAAAAGATAGGTAATTAGGTGGAAAGGCAAGTTTATTGAGAATGAGTAGGGTAATAGGTATAAATGGTATGAGTGGATGGGTGTAAAAAAGGGGTAATCTGTAGGGTTGGGGTATAATAAGAAATAAGGGTTTGGGAATAGGTTTGTTGGGTAAGAGATGTGTTGGGTATGGTGAAGGTTTAACAATGGTATGATTTGTTGGGTGCAGGCTAGGGACCAGTTGCGGATGAGAGATAGAGTACCACCTCTATTACTAGTGGTACGAGGAGCATGAGACCGAGAGGAGTGGTGTCACATTATAGACTTCGGCCTTATTGGGGTTAGATGATATAGGCACATATTTCAGGAGAGCCGAGCTTGATGGTCGCACTCATTGACAAATGGGATTCAACGACCAACACATTTCATATGCGCCGACAGTGAGATCTGATCACCCCAGAGAGGACGTGTATAGGATATTGTGGTTACCGATAGCGAGGACGTAGGTTTACTCCATTTCTTGAAGCATCATAGGAGATGATGTTGATAGTGTTTGGAGAGGGGATGGTAGTTATGAGGTTTCATAGCGTGAGCTGAGCTATGAAGACATGTATGTGGCCCATATTGAGGGGATGAGGTTAGTGGTCCTGATCATGGAGGCAGTGTGTTGTTTTACGCCGCCGGATGTGAAGGGTGGGAGATTCTCATAGGAAACTGATGGGGGTTCTCCATGACATGATGGAGGATAGGACCCAATTTTCTTGGGCACCAACATACTTGGTGCGAGTTATACATTCGATTATGGCCTACGGGTGGTTATAAAGGTTCAACTTGTGATGCACCTTTCTTCTCCCACATGGGCATACAAGCACATTGTATGTGTGCATCCAATTGGTATGCCTTGACTGGATGCATTCGATGCAGGATTGGTTCGAGTTGGCTACGAGGCATTGGGTGTTTTTTTGTTGGAGAGCGCGAGGGCTTCCGAGCTACACATGATGTAGCATATGACCAACGTATATTAGAGGGGTTGTCAAGTGTACATTATTTGGAGGTCATATGTTGGCTTCTGTCATATAGGAAAATGGTGGAAGAGTTGGAAGAGCTGTAACTACTCGGATGGATAGAGGGTACCATGCCGAGAGCATGAGATGATACTCGTAGATAGGGTCTGATGACAGTTTGGGTTTCCTCGGGATGTGCCTCCAACATTTCCTAAGTACAAGAGAGATGACGTGGAGAGGCATATACCTCTATTGCATCCGCATCCAACAATGCCTTGACATGGTAGGAAAGCAGGCAGTGGACCGATGGATTGATGATTTGAGGTTACTGAGATGGATACATGTAGTGGTGGTCAACGCAGCTCATGCTACGAGAAGCACAACCTAGGCTAGGGAAACCAAACTTGGCTACCCTTATAGTTGAGAGGGATACTTTACAGGGGTAGGTTGCCTCTTTACAGGCCCAGATTACAGAGTTTACGGGGCGGTTGATAGGGTCAAGCACAGTGGTTACTTTACTTACAGTCTAGATTGCCAGAGGATAGGCACCCACGTAAGGTGGAGATGGATACAGGTGGCCGCCTTGCGAGCATAGGTAGTAGGGTTACTGGGCCAGTTGGCCACTACATAGGCACAAATTGTGACCTTATAGGCCCTGTAGTCACACATGCACACACACGAGCACCGAACATAGGCTCGGGGATAAGGTCCTATGGTATAGGCAAAGAATGGGATAGGATCCCATGCAGTACAGTATAAGGTCCGAGACCGATGGAGCCACTTTGTAAATAGTGTTGATGGACAAAGTTTGGGGATACCCTGAATAAGGTGCAGTATTGTCAAGACCATCGACTACCGTGAGGATAGATGTCCCCTCATATGCAGAGTACAAAGCATAGTAGGCCTCAAGTGAGAGGACTAGATATCACACACATAGTGCAGAGAGTAGAGCGGGCCGACGAGCCCGAGAGGCGGGGTGAGGGCGAGAGAGGCGCTCACGAAGGCTGTGCCCAGTGTGGGTTAGGAAGAGGCTATACTGAGACCCATATGAGGCAGAGAGATGCCAGTGGGGTGCCACACTAGGGTGGAGGAGGAGGAGACAGATGAGACTGGCATGGACATTAGGTGGGGTGACGATTAGTCACCCTATATGTTCAAGATATAGATTTTTGTATATTTTTATTTATACCAGTCTACATGACAAAGATAGTGAGGATATACATGAGAGTTTTGAGATTTTGATTAATATACCAGCTTTGTATCTTTGAAGATGTTAAGACTGCATATGAGAAGCACATGTATTAATTTTTTTCTTCGTGCACATATATATGGACACACCGACTGGGATGAGTGATATATATAGATGATGGTTATATTGATGGTATGAGGTTGTAGTTATGTGTGTAATTTCTAGTGTTATTGTTTATGTGATGGAAACTAGGTGGATTAGGCATGATTGAGTCAAGGTCATAGGCATGATTGAGTGAGGTCACTTAGGCATGGTGGAGTCAAGGTCAATTTAGGCATGATGGAGTCAGGTCACTTAGGCATGGTGGAGTCAGGTTGGTTTAGGCATGGTTGAGTCATGGTTTATGGTTTTGATTTAAGTTCCAAGTTATTGGTAACATGGGAGACAAATGGTGATGTATATGCATGTTATGTTTTTAAATTTCCAAATATTTTCTATGGTGGAAATATAAAAATGATAAATGAATTATTCGATGATGTGGTAAAAATATTTGTTAATTGGTGTTTGTTTGGTTTAATTTCCAATTTTGATATAAAATGGAAACTAAGGTAGAATGTGAATAGGAAAGTGAAGGGGAAATTGGTTAGGGTAAAGGGTGTGTCGAGCTAACCTCCAAGGGCCCCATGCCCTTAGAGTGCTGCCTACATAGCCCCAACAAAAAGGGGTCTCAAGCCGATGTAGTTCTCCCATAAGCTAGGGAAGAATGTGATGAGGTAGAGGAATGGATTGGTAGGTTTTAGGTATGATTGAGTGTAGGTCATAGTCATGGTTGAGTCTTAGGTGATAGGCATGGCCGAGTCTTAGGTGATAGGCATGGTTGAGTCATTTAAATGTAGGTGTCGATGGTATAGTCGTGTATAGGATAATCAATAAGTAATTAGGAAGGTGAATGGTAAGAGGTGGTAAAAGAACCACTTAATTACTAAAAACCCTAATGAGTCTACCATACCCAAGATAGGCTTATGAATGTAAGGCCCTAAATGCGTTGCACAATGGAATATTCTAAGGGTGAAGAAAGTCACATGATCACAAAATGTCGTAGTTACGGCAATTCCCTTGAGCAGAGAGAAAATTAGGGTGAAAAGGAAATGAGGTGAAAGTGGGTGGTTTAGCATAACTTAGTGTATGATGGCATGTTTACCTAGCAAGAAACCCATGATTAAAAAATGCAAGTCCATGATGAAATATTTATCATTTTCTTCATTTGTTTTTGTTTTTGATAGACTAATCAATGCGGGAATTCTATATGAGATGAATATATCATCTCATTGAGGTCTTCGTGAAGCTGATTGATATGGGAAGCTTATGAACATTTTATTATATTTTTGCAATGACTTTATATAGTTTTCCTTCGAGGGAGAAGTCTATTTATAACAATGAGATAAGAGATGTCATTTTGAGGGAGTCATCTATTTGCTGGAATTTTGACTCAAGGAGTTGAATCCCATTTTTTTTGGTCGTTTACGTCATGGACAAGACCGTAAAGGATGATTAAGTTCTTATTTAGAAGAAAAAACCATAGTTTCTAGAGATTAACTATGAAAGAGATGGTTTCAAGTAACGAATGATGATGGGATTCCATCTTTGAAAAATATGAAAAGTATCCATAAGAATCATGCTATTAGTAGAGCTGTGATACTCATATTGAAGATAAGGCTGACAGGTGACGGGTAATCACATGATTCTTGTTTAGTCGTTGATCCTCAAAATGGGTAACATGGAAGGTGAATGACGCTCAAGGGACGAGTAGTCAATAGACAGAAGGTGATATAGGACTTGATTTCAACAATAAAATGGTTGAAGATGCAAGGCATTGAGGGGATCAAGTTTGGGTTTACCTTCGAGTGAAGACAAATGATAAGCACTTGATCCATAGGCATGAGTAATGATATAGGGTCCAAGCCAATTAGGAGCAAATTTTCCTTGTTTACTTTTCTCTTCTTTGATTACATGTTGATTTTCCTTTAGGACGAGGTCGCCGACTTCGAAGTTCCATTCGTGGACACATTTTTCGTAGCCACACTTGATACATTTTTGGTATATTTGGATATGGTCAAGAGCATTGAGATGATGTTCATCTAACAACTCAAGTTGTGCTAAATGGTCCTAGTGAAAGTCATCGTTGTTGAGCATGTCTTGTAGTGAGATGTAGAGAGATGAAATCTAGACTTTGAGAGGTAAGACAACCTCAATACCATAGACCAGAGAGAAAGGTGTGGTAGTAGTTGAAGTGTGAATACTAGTGCGGTAAGCCCATAAGGTGAAAGGAATGTACGTATACCAATCCTTCCCAATATCGTCAACTACTTTCATAAGAATTTTGTTTAAGGTTTTATTGGTTGATTATGCTTTGGGCCATTTGTTTGTGGGTAATAAGGTGATGATAAATTGAGTTGAATGCCAAAATCATCACACAACTTACGTAGGGTTTTGTTTTTGAATTGCTTTCTGTTATCAGTGATAAGACGATGAGGGACACCAAAGTGACAAATGATGTGATGGTTGGTGAATTCACATATCTTCTCATATTTTGTATAAATGAGGGGATTGGTTTCTACCCATTTAGTGTAATATTCAAGAACAATTATAATCCATGATAAGCGTTTGTGAAGAATGAGGATTGATCTCTCGACAAGATCCAAACCCCATTGAGAGAAAGTCCAAAGGTCTCGTGTGACCTGTAAGGCATGACTAGGTGTGTGATGAAGATTAGCATGTTGTTGGCATTTCACATAATGTTTGACATAGTTGCAATAGTCATGGTTCAAGGTTGGCCAATAATAACCAAGGTGAAGAATGCATTTAGTGATAGCTAAACCCCTAAAGTGACCTCCACAAATTTTTTTCGTGAACTTCCTTGATGGTTTAGGGAATCTCAAAACTTATAAGGCATCGCAAGAGAATACCGTCGAAGCCACGCTTATAAAGGAGACCACCCATGATGACATAACGAGATTTTTTTTAAGAAAGGCATGTTGTCCATTACGAGTGAGATCGGGAGGTAGAATGGAAAGGGAAAGGTAGTTTGCAAATTGCTTATACCAAAGGTCACGTGGGTCAGGTGCAATGGCTACGATGGAGTAGAAATCATGAGGTAAATAAGAAGGTGATTGCAACCTTTGTATTGTGACAAATATTTTGGAATCGTGGAGGTGAAGTGAGTATCTAAGAAGCCAGATAGGCCATGATATCTACAAATTTATTATTAGAATGGGGGTGGTTTGAATGTCGTAACGATCAAAGGTAGTTAAAATTGTGTCAACATGAAATTTATACTTTTGCAGTATTTCATTACAACACTGATATATACCTTTAACTTGATTTACAACTAGTTGGGAATCACTAAAGATATTAATGGATTTAACATCTAGGGAGATGGCGGTTTGAAGGCCCAATATGAGTGCTTTGTATTTGGTGATATTGTTTGTGCAATAAAAATCCAGTTTGAAAGATAAAGTCATGGGTTCACCGCTAAAAGAAATGAGGATAACACCTGAACCACCCCCATGATGACTTTTGGAACCATTAAAGAAGAGGGTCATTTGGTAAGTGGTATCGTATAAGGATAGGGTAACAATGTATTTGTCGTGGAAATAAAATTTAGATGGTTGATTGCGAGAGATGTGCTTCTCGCTAGTTGGTTAGCTAGGATGGCTTGGCCTTTGATATACTTTTGATGGATGAATTTGAGGTCAAGGTCGGCAAGAAGCATGAGCAAGGTGCAACACGTTGATGTTGGTAGGGTTTGGCATACATATAATGTAGAGGGTCAGTGTTAGTGACAACAAAGGTTTTGTGGTTGAGTAGGTAATGACATAGTTTAGTGCAAAAAAACTAAGGCTAAGCAAAGTTTTTCAGCATGGGTGTACCTAGTTTCATAGTCCAAAAGGGTATGGCTTATGTAATAAACCACTTGCTCTCTGTCTTTATTCATCATGGTGAGCGAGCATGGCACCTAAGGAATGGTCGGTAGAAGAAATGTATAGGTAAAATGGTTAGTCATCCTTAGGAGGAATGAGCACCGATGGTTGAAGAAGGTATTGTTTTAAGGTGTCAAAGGATTTTTGGAATTCATCATCCCATTTGAATGAGACGTCCTTTTGAGGAGATGATGAAATGGTTGACAATGGTCAAAAAGTTGTGAGATGAAATGACGAATAGATTGTAACTTACCTTGCAAACTTTGAAGTTGACGGAGATTAGTAGGCGGAGGAATTTCGAGAATAGCCTTCACTTTAGCATGATCAACTTCTATGCCATGCAAAGAAATGATGAAACCAAGGAGTTTTCCTAAAAGTACCACAAAGACACACTTCTTAGGTTAAAGGAAAACACAATACTTGATGAGGCAGTCAAATATGACCTTAAGGACTATCAAGTGTTTGGCTCGATGTTTGGATTTGGCAAGAAGGTCATCCACGTAATCTTCCAATATGCGATGCATGATGTCATGGAAGATATAATTCATGGCTCGCTGATATGTAGCACCAGCGTTTTTAAGGCCAAAAGGCATGACTCGATAGCAGAAGGTCCCCAAGGAGTGATGAAGGTAGTTTTTGTTGATCTTCCGGAGTGAGTAGTATTTGATTATAACCGAGAAAATGTCCATGAGTGATAACATCTCATGGCGGCGAGTGAGATTAACTAGTTGGTCTTTACCTGGGTAGAGGAAAACCGTCTTTAGGGCAAGCAAGGTTAAGGTCATAGAAATATGTTCAAATGCAGAGTCCCCTATTACTTTTGTGAAAGGAATGATGTTAGAAATCCACCTGGGGATAGTCAATGGGTAGGATGAAGGAAACCGAGAGAAGGCCAATCAAGTTCTTCTTTGAAGAGAAGAGCAATGCGAGGTTGTATTTTCCATAGATTTTGTTGTATGGGTTTGGCATTAGGAATGGTTACGATATTGTGGACCACAATGTTTAGGTAAATACCAGTCATATCAGCATAGGACCAAGCAAAAGCATTTCTATGGTCCCTGGAGGAAAGAAGTAAAAGCTTCTTATTTAGCAACATCTAAATATTGGCCTATCTTTAGAATGTGCGGGTCATCCTGAGTATTAATGTTGATTTCGATAGTCGATTCATTCAACATGGTTTGCATCTCAGAGGGTAACGACTAGTGAATATAAGAATCTTCCGCACCCAGATAGGTGAGGATAGACTCATCATCCTGACATTAAACGATGTTAATAGAAGGTGTATCATCATCGATCATGTCAGGATACAGGAAGGGAAGAGAAGAAGGAACCTCACCATCACGTTGATAGGTTAGAGGTCCCAGGGAAATTGTGTTTACGAAAAAAAAAAGTTAGGAGGAATAGATTCAGGATCTATGGACTCGTGGGTGAAGGTGGTGACATTGGTGAATGGGATGGAGAATGTTTGTCTTCATCAATGAGTTCGAAATGAGCCTTCTTGGAAGGTGGTGTGCAGCAAAGCCAATGTCACTATGGTCATTGTGCTTACGGGTGGTACAATAAATGATGGTATGGTGGCCTTATTCATAAAAATTGAAGCCAAAGCCTTTCCATGCGTAGCGATGAAGGAAAGTGTGGGCGAAGTGGCGATTAGTAAGGGATTGGAGGTCAGATGAAAATGGTCATGTTTGGGATGGAGGTTCAGGTGAATAGGTGGAAGTGTCAAGTCCCCCATATGTTAGGTTAGTGTGAAGGTGGGGAGGACCATAAGGGAAAACCTTGCCTATGCGGTAGTCATAACGAGGGTGTTGGTGTAGGTTTCCATACTCTTGTAGAGTGAGGAATGTGTCGATATTGTATAGGCGGTACTCCCCGCAGTGATGCATTAAAAAAAACCTTCTAAGGGATTAGTAATCAATATGTGGGTAGCGGGGATAGATGATTCATTAGATGATTGGGTAGGTGGGGTATCGGTTGGTTGGAAAGTAGATGGGTCAGCTTCAGAGGCTATGACAGCAGTAGGAATAGAAGAGTTAGATGTGGGAGAGGTGGCAGCAAAATTGGTGGATGAGATCATGGGTAAAGGAGAAGTGGGGGTAGTGGCAGATGCCTTGAATGGTACAAGTACATCATTGAGTCGATACAACATGTTACAAATTTAAATGGCTACAAGTCGGCGAGGATGGTATAGTTATGTCCTTCATGTTCGAATTTTACACAGTGGTGTAAAGTTGAAGGGACACAACCCATGATGTGAATCCAAGGTCTACTGAGAAATAGGTTATACTAGAACTCTCCCTCTAATACGTAGAATAATTTTCGGGACAGTGTGAGGGCCCACACGAACATGGAGCATAATGGTGCCAAGGGTGGAGGTGATGGCATCGTTGAAGGAGTGCAACATAACTGGGTTATTATGCATATAATTAGAAGGGATACACATTTGATTGTACACGTGGGAGGAGATGATGTTAATGCTAGCACCACCATCGATCATGACACGTCGTACACATATGTTATCGATATAGATGGAAATGAAAAGGGCGAGATCAGGGTCATCTGACTAGAGAGGTAAAATCTCCTCATTAGAGAAACTAAGGGTGGTGACTCGATGAGTGGGCATGGGGGTAGAAGATAGAGATGATTTGGTAAGGAGGCCACGTGGTGAGGGTGATAATGGAGGCCACTGGTGTGGAGTTATTGGGTAAAACTTTGATAGATTGTAAAACCTCCATAAGGGCTTGTCTACGCGATTCAAAAGTTTGGATGAGATTATACAAAGACATCTTCAAAGGGGATTGATGTAATTGTTTTATCATTGTACGATGGGTGACCCTGTCAGAGATAGGGTATGTGGGTCCTCAAATGATGATTTTGGGTGTGGGTGTAGATGGTATATTGGGCACATGTTTGGTTGATGAGCTAGTCACTTTTTCTTTTCCTTTGTCCTTCTAGGTGCGGGTGGTAACTTGGACCATGTTAATCTAAGGGGAGGTGGTAGTTGGAGAAGGTGTGGGATGAGTAGTGTAACAACATGAGAGGAAAAAACCTAATGAGGAAGATCCTTGTGAAATGAGTAGGGCACACCAGAATTTGGGTGGTGGTTTAGCCAACTCTCTGAGACCATGTTGATCTTGAATTTTGGAGGTGGAAAAAAGGGTTGTGGGGGTGGAGATGCATGTCATTGAAGAAGCAAGGGATGATGATGTGTGGTGATAGGTGAAGGTGGAACATGGTCCTCATCAAGAAGGTCATCATCATCAAAATTTTGTTCAAGAGGACAAAGTTGGAAAAGAATGGTTTTAGAGCCTTACTGATTTTCTACATCATGTCCTAGCACATGATGATACTAAAAATCTTGGTTTAATGAAACCCCTTTGGTTTGGGTTTGAGAGGGTCATAAGGTCAAAGCGGCGGTAATGTGATGATGGAAGTCTCTAAGAGGTTGGTTAGAATGTTAGTGTAGGACCCTGCCAACATATCACAATGGGAAGTGAGTGTGGGTTTGGGTAAAGGTGTAGATGATCGGGAGGGAAGAGGCGTTATAGGAGGAGGAATGGGTTGGACCACTAGTTTGGTAAGTGGTATTGTCTTAGGTTTTGATGACATCTACTTGGGTAAAGGTGTGGTAGAAGAACTAGCAATGGAAGGTGTTGTTGGTTTAACTATCTTATTGGAGGGTAGTGGGTTCTTGTCTTTGGGTTGCACCTTCTTGGGTAAAGGTGACACAAGAGTACATGATGCAGAAGGGAAAGCAGATAGTGGAAGAGGATGGGTTACCCATGGGGGCAATAGAGTTGCAGTGGAAGTGGTTGGTAGAGGTTGGGTGGACGGTATGGGTTGAAGTCATATAGGAAAAGTTGGGGTTATAGTAACTGGTGGAGGTATAGGTGGTAAGAATTGCATGGGTGAGGTGTTTGGTTTTTGGGTGAATGAGGTTTAACGAAGGATCATGATGTAGTAGTAAGTTGTTTAGCTTTTGATTGGCCTTAGGTAGGATATTGTTTGATCGGGGTTGAGATAGGCACAAGATTGGGTGCAAGTACGGGAATCCTACTCCTAAAAAGCAAAAAACAAAGAGAAAGGAACAAAGGAAGGGATGGACACCCCGATCTCCTCACATGGATTTTATAGACAACCCCAAAAAGGTCCTAAGGGTGTGTTTTCATAGCACATTTCCAAATGAGAAGTTGAATACATTGGATTTGAGGGATAAGGATGGAGGAGTGTCACACATAAGGAATATGTTGAGTTAGAGCCCACATAATCATGCCAAGGAACTTAAGTTCGAGGTAAGTAAACATTCTATTGACACCATTACTTTGAAGAATGAGTTGGGAAAGAGGTACAAGGTAATCAAATCCAACCATTTGACAGATGAGAAGGCATGGAACACCTTAAATAAGTTGGCGGCATAGGTTGAGCACATGAACCTTGATGCAGCACAACCATGAGAGTCTTGGTGTTCGACAAGAAAGAAAAGGAGCGCAAGGTAGAGGATTTGAAGAAATACATCCATAGAGAGTAGAAGAGAACTAAGGAAGCATATGACTGTGGTGACACCTTGGTCAAACAAATTTTGGGACAATTCCCATCATTGGTAAGCCAAGCTAGAAGTGACTATATTAATGAAATGGAGTATCTAGAGGAATTAGTGGTAATGTTTCTTGAGAACATAAGGAGTGGTACATGGCCTAAAAAAGAATAAATTGTGAAGGAGAAAGAGAATAAAAAGGTCATTGTTAAAGAAAGGATCACTAAGCTTGAGGACTTGTTCACAAAGCTCAAAGAAGCAAATACAAAAGCTAAAGTGGTGTGGCTTTGTGGTGTCAAAAGTTTGAGGATATAATTGATATATGGTTGGTCGATGAAAAATCGGTGATCAGAACCATTCAAGAGATGACTCATTCTAATAAGGCTGAGTGAACATTGGCTATGACCAAGGCAGCCAAACAGAAAGAGGCGATCAAGACTAAGAGAAGCGAGTTGGAGCTTCGGATAGGTCAATTTCAGAATATGGTATTGGACGATATAGACATAATGGATGGAGTATGTGCATAGTTGAAAATAGTAATTAAGGAGCTTAAGAGTAGGGTTTAAGAGTTGGTGCACGATCAAGTGCAAGGAATTGTTGAGGCGGCGCTTGGGAAGGATTTAGTTGAACTTGATGAATGGAAGAAGGTGATGAGTGAGATAGAGGTTGAGACTCCATAACTCTTCTAATCTAAGTAAATTTTGGATTATGATTTATTTTAGGTATTGAATTCTTCATTTTATCCTACTATCTATACATCTTTTTGGCGACAAGATTGATTGAAGTATTTCCATGGAAGACAATCCATTTAGTATGGGGTAATTTTTATGCGGTAAAATTATACTAAGTACATATAACGTGTAAAGGTTTAAGGTGTGTGTGAGGAAGGTGCGTAGGGGGCACATAATTTAGGATGGACGGTGTGCAAAGGCTTGCACCCAAGCGAGAAGACATTAGGGACTTAGTTAATTTTGGACCCACGGGCTGAAAATAAACAACAAGGAGATGGAGTGAGGTTCAGGGAAATGTTCGGAATTGGAGGAAGACATGAAGACTTGGAGATGAAGGAAGATATATTTCGGATGAAGCACATGTGAAGGGAAGATCAAGGATCATGCAGAGTTTGAGCTAATAATAAGATTAGAACAAAGGTTATCTACAAGTTTAATCTATTATTAGGCTAGTATGCATGTGTCCTAGTTGTTTTTGTATCTACACATGGCTATTTTTAGCATGCAGTCTATTGTGAGATGCATGGGTGGTGAGGGGAAAGTCTCCACTTTGTGTGCATGTATACTTTGCTTAATGCTAAATCAAATGAAGCAAGAACTACCACCTAAAATAGTTCTACAATTTAGCTAAAACAAAGCATAAACACCATCATGATAAGAATTAAACAAGGGTTAGATGCTAGCATTCATCAATACAAACTTTGAAACTAACAATGCTAAATATCTAAACTCCTCTATTCTCTAACAAATAAATGAATGGACCTAAGTAAGCACCATGGCTATCAAAATAGTTGTCCTTAATGCTCCAAGAACCTAGGAATGGGGCTAATCAAAGTTGGGCTACAAGACCCTTTTGACACCTCCCATATGACCCAAGCACTTTAAGAAAGAGGCTTAACTCTTCAAGATGATGAACTCTCAAAAGGGCAAGGTGCAAGCTCTTAGTCTCTTTGCTATATGCTTTGCATTTGCTCTCTTAGAAAGTTTAGGTGTAAGTAAAAAGGTAGGTGGAGGGCTCTTTATATAGCCCAAAGGATAAAGGATTCAACACATTCTCATGAATGTGGGATAAAGGTAAAACATGATTAGGAATGGATAAGGTTGCTTTATTAAAGGTAACCTTACTTTAGAAGAGTTTAATACATGTTTAGCAAGTCATGGGAGTTGGGGGTATTTTAATTAATCAAAGGTGATTAATTAATAGGTAGGTGTAAGCTTATAGAAGCTAATTAGAGGAATATTAGTACGATTTAGGCTATTATAAGGGGATTAAATCAATTAAATATTGATTTATTGGTTAAATGGAAGGGAAAGCTAATTAATTAATAATAATTAATTAGTCTAGGTAGAAGGGGTGATTTATTAACGGAAAGTCGTTAATTAGGGCATTTGTTGGATAGGAAACTTAATTAATTAGCTTAGTGTAATTAATTAATGATGATATGAGGGAAAATGAGTGCTTTTGATGATATGTCATTGATTTGCGAGAAAGGGGATAATTAGCACAATTTAAGTATTTAAATTGCTTGGGCGTAATTATAGGTGTCTACATTTGCCCCTCTTTGGGGTGGCATAAGTGATGCCACTTCAAAGATAGTAGACAAAAGAGATTTTGAAGAGATGGAAGAAAAATTAGTAGGAGGGAGAGATGCCCCCTCGAGTGTCGATGGGGTGATAGAAGAACTCGATCGACGATCGAAAAAGGTGAGAAGTAGGTAGAAGAATGGGGACGAGGCAGGATTCCCCGAGGAGAGGGAGAATTAGGGGTGAAAGGGAAGTGGTGTAGAAGAAATATGGATGAGGGGAGAGAAGAGCTTAACCTCTAGCCACTTATTTGTTTGGAACAAATTTGATGTCATCATATTGCCATAGGAACTACATCATCGGTCCTTATGAAAAATATAAGCATACGACAAAGGTAGAATGACATGAAAAGCCATACTACGAACAATTGTCCATTGCTGAAAGTACCAACTCCACGTAACATACAATAATGCAATGCAATACGAGAAGGAAACAAGCTCATGTAACAGGGAAAACAAGTACGAACACACATATCTAACCCAACAATGGTCAAGACAGTTGTACAAATGTTTTGTTATCAGTGCTGAAGAGATCCACAAGTTCGTGATTGACGACAAGGGTTAAAAATGATGCCCCAAGCAAGGATACATGCAAGGGGAAATGAAAATGGACACGGGGTCCATGAAAAGCATTTGTGCGCAACGAAACAACACCAGGCAACCAAAAGTGCCCCAGAGTACAGACGAAGCAAGCAGCTAGCTTTTGTGAATGGTTGTGAATCTAGTGATCTGCGAGTCGTATTAATCGGGGAATATGTGAGACAAACCAATAGGATATGGAGAAAATACCATGCACAAGACACAAGTTTCAGCCGTAAGAAGCAAGTTACCATTTTGTAGGGTGTTTTACTTTTTAGGAATTTTTTGAAAATTTTTGCCTTGTTTTTAGATTTTTTGATATATATATATATATTTCTCGAAACAATGTTCTATTGTTTTTGTGTTTTTCTCGAAACAATGTTCTATTGTTTTTGTGTTGTCTGAAACAATTTTCTATTGTTTTTGTGTTTGGTGAAACAATTTTCTATTGTTTTTATGTTTTCTCAAAACAATGTTCTATTGTTTTTGTGTTTTGTGAAACAATTTTCTATTGTTTTTGTGTTTGGTGAAACAATTTTCTATTGTTTTTATGTTTTCTCAAAACAATGTTCTATTGTTTTTGTGTTTTGTGAAACAATTTTCTATTGTTTTTGTGTTTTGTGAAACAATTTTCTATTGTTTTTGTGTTTTGTGAAACAATTTTCTATTGTTTTTGTGTTTTCTCGAAACAATGTTCTATTGTTTTTGTGTTGTCGAAACAATTTTCTATTGTTTTTGTGTTTTGTGAAACAATTTTCTATTGTTTTTATGTTTTCTCAAAACAATGTTCTATTGTTTTTGTGTTTTGTGAAACAATTTTCTATTGTTTTTGTGTTTTTAACAGTTTTCCAAAGCTATGTGCAGGTAACCAAGAAAGCATGGATGCCCCCAGCGTTAGGTGGGGAATATACAAGGGCAGAAGCCACGCGCTTATGAACAAGAAGGTGAAGTCATTGAGTTGCCCCCAGCGTAAGATGGGAAATAACGAAAGACCACGTCCCTTACAGACGAATAGAAGAAGGCAAAGCCGGATCAAGGCTGGACTAGATGGTGTGCACAAGGAAACTCGAAGGTAGAACCAGGTCAGGACAAAGACAACTACCCTTCTAATACAGAATGCTTGTGAACAACGAATCCTCCCGAGGCGCCGGAAACCGGTTTTCACCCAAGGACTTGTCCAAAGTACCACAATTGCATGGTTTTCACTAGTGGACGACCTGTTTTCTCTTTTTTTTTTTTGATGTTTTTGATTTTTTTTTTTTATGTTTTTATATATATATATATTTTTGATGTTTTTATATTTTTTTGTGATTTTTATGACTTTCTTGTGCCATGTTTAGGCATAAAACCTCTTAAGATGCATGGCATTCATGGGCTCCCGGAGCTCATCACCATTGGGGTGAGCTAACTTGTATGCCCCTGTGCCATACTTGGCAACTATGACATAGGGTCCTAACCAGTGTGGTTCGAACTTCCCTTTCTTTTCTCGCTCTGCTCTGGTGTTGAACTAGTTCTCCTTCATAACTAAATCACCCACCTCAAACTGGCGAGGGATGATTCTCTTGTTGTAGTTGCGGGAGATTCTGTGTTGATATACTTTCAGGTGATTAAGAGTGCGAATGCGCCTCTCATCCAGGAGCTCTAACTCAGCCAATCTTGCCACTCGGTAATCTTCATCCTTATCAAATAGTCCGAAGAGAAATTCGCGAGGATGGGAGTTCAATCTCTAAAGAGATGATAGATTCTGTCCCGAACACGAGGGAATATGGCGTCGCACCCATAGGAGTGTGAATTGATGTTCGGTAGGCCCAGAGGGTGGGTGGATTATAGGTGCGGTTTCGACCGGTTTTGCTAACCATCTTCTCCATTATCCTTACCAAAGTCTTGTTTGTTGCCTCAGCTTGTCCATTACCCTGAGGGTAATATGGCGTGGACCATTTCAATCTAATTTGGAATCGTTGGCAAAGACCTTTCACAGTTTTATTCTTAAATGACTTCCCATTATCTGTGACAATGGCTGCAGGGATACCATATCGGCAAATAATGTGATTCATGATGAATTTAGAAATCTGTGCTCCTGTGACATAGGTTAAAGGGATAACCTCCACCCATTTTGTAAAGTATTCTGTAGCTGTGATGATATGTGTATGACCATCAGATGAGGTAGGAGTAAGCTTCCCTATTAGATCAAGTCCCCACTTGGAGAATGGCCACGGGGTAGTGATTGGTTGCAATGGTTGTGATGGAGCATGGATGAAATTTCCATACTTTTGGCATAGCACACATTTTCTAACATAATTACAACAATCAGTTTCCATGGTGGGCCAATAGTAACCTACTCTTAACAGTTTCTTAGCCAAGACCATTCCGTTTGTATGTGCTCCGCATACTCCTTCGTGTACTTCTTTAATTGCCTGGATTGACTCCGGCACATCCAGACAACGTAACAGATTCCCATCGTAGCCACGACGATAAAGTGTACCTCCTAACAGGGTGTAACGGGCTATCTGGCGAATTAGGCTCTGCTTTTCAGAGCGGGAGATTTCGGGAGGGAATGTACTATCCTTAAGATAGGTGAAAATGGGTTCATACCATGGTGAATGGGGACTAACAACCTCACAAGCCAAGCAAGATTCTGGCATGTCATACGCGGGCTGGCGTAGATTTTCTACGAAGAATGGCATATCATTGTTCCCTGGCGAGAATACGAAGCATAGATCCCACCGTTGCCATAGCATCTGCCGATCTATTCTGCGCTCTTGGGATTTGCTCAAAGGTAATGCGCACAAAATACTCCTTCAGAGTTTCCACCAACTTCTTATAAGGTATGAGCTTGTCATCCTTAACTTTATACTCATCATTAACCTGTTTGATGATTAGCTGTGAATCACCTACAACCTTCACATGTTGAATATTCCACTTGATGGCTAGCTTCATCCCTGCAATGAGTGCTTCATATTCCACAATGTTGTTTGTGCAAGGGAAGGCCAGGCGGAAAGCCTGTGGTATAGGATCACCTGAAGGAGTAATAAGGACCACCCCCGCACTGAACCATGAAATGTAAAAGATCCATCAAAATGTATACGCCATACGGATGATTCTTCAATGTAGAGCAAAGATGCATCGGCAAATCCGGACTCAAAGGTTCTCGTGCTTTGCAAAGGTGCTTCCGCCGGGTGGTGACAAGTACTTGTCCTTTAATTGATTTTTGATGGACAAATTCTATATCAAACTCACTGAGTAGAATGATCCAATTAGCCATTCTACCTGTGAGGGCAGGTTTGGACAACAAATACTTGAGTGGGTCGACCTTGGATATGAGCTTGGTCTTAGTATTTAGCAGGTAATGGCGAAGTTTCTGAAAGGTAAAAACAACAGCCAAGCAAGCCTTCTCAATCTGAGGATAATTACATTCATAGGCGATGAGGGTGCGACTCAGATAGTACACTGCTTTCTCTTTATGGCTAAGGTCATATTGGGCGAGTAGTGCACCAATAGCATATTGCGTAGCGGAAATATAGAGCAAAAGTGGTTCTCCGGAGTGGGAGGCATGAGGACAGGTGGATTAGCCAAGTACTGTTTAAGCAAAGCAAAGGCTTGTTGTTGCTCGGGTCCCCAGATGAAAGTGATGTCCTTCTTAAGCAAATGAGTGAATGAGTGACATTTATCTGCAAGCTGGGAGATAAAGCGGTGAATGGCTTGAATTTTCCCTTGCAAGCTACGCAGTTGCTTGATATTCTCAGGTGGAGGCATTTCTGTGATGGCAGATACTTTAGCAGGGTCTACCTCAATACCTCGTCTTGACACGATGAAGCCTAATAGTTTCCCAGATAGCACACCAAAGACACACTTCTTTGGATTTAGCCTGACTTTGTATTCACGTAGGCGTTCAAAGATACGCCGCAAAATGATAGGATGTTCCTCTCTTGTTTTGGACTTTCCCAGGATGTCGTCTACATAGTCTTCCATGATGTCATGAATCATATCGTGAAATATTACTGTCATGGCCCGCTGATAAGTTGCTCCCGCATTCTTAAGGCCGAATGGCATCACCTGATAACAGAAGGTGCCCCAAGGAGTTGTGAAAGTTGTTTTGTGTTGGTCTTCCTCAGCGATCTTAATTTGATTATAACCCGAAAAGCCATCCATAAGTGATAGAATTTCATACCCTGCGGTTGAGTCAACAATCATGTCAATGTTGGGCAACAGAAAGTCATCTTTAGGGCAAGCTTTATTGATGTCCCTAAAATCTGTGTAAATTCAGATACCAATAGGTTTCTTCTGGACAGGAACAATGTTCGATATCCATTTAGAATAATCAATTGGCCTGATGAATCCTGCTGCAAGCAACCTTTCCAAATCTTCTTTAACTAACAAGGCCACTCTTGGGTGCATCTTTCGAAGCTTCTGTTTGATAGGCTTAGCGTCTGCATGCACAACCAAGTTATGCACGACCAAAGTTGGATCTAAGCCGAGCATGTCTTTGTAAGACCATGCGAACACATCAATAAACTCTCGTAGTAGCATAGTGAACGTCTTTTGTTCTCTGGCTGAGAGTGATGCTCCCAATTTTACTATCTTGGGATCTTCTTCAGTACCAATATTGACATCAATGGTTTCTTCAACTAACAATTTTGATAAATCCTCCATACGCGTGGGATCGGGAGGTAGGTTGAGATCTTCATCCAAGGATGTCTCTACGAGATTTTCATCCTTGGCGTGGTCACTTTGTTTGTCCTTTGATTTTCTTATTTGTTTGTCAGCCAATGCCTCAAAGAGGTTTTCACTGTGTGACTTGGACTTTGATTTTTGCCGAGGCTTTTCTTTAGAACTCTTGCCCTCACTTTTCTTTAAATTTTGTTGACCATGAAGTTCAGCCTCCTCGCCGAAGTAGGCGCAGGTGTCTAAGTCAATAAAGAAACCCTTCTTGTGATCTCCAATGGGAATTGTATCCCTTATGCCCATGAACTCTGCAATAGCCTCGTCATTCTCGAATAAATCTAGTGGCACGTGACGTTGTTGGTCCCATTCAACAAGGGAGGGGTATACAAGGTCAAGGGTTGGTTCAGTGGGGGTGATGGTTAGGACAACATTATTCATGAAAAGGTTCATGGAGGCCAGATCCTCATATTGGCTACAACAGGAATCCGTATCACTGTCTAGATAATCGGAGCTATCCTCATGCTCAGAACAAGTCGCATCTTGATCGTTGGGGTGTGCTCCATAAGGGTGAATCCCAATGCCATATCTTTCTATTTTGAAATGTGGAAGAGGGACTGGTTCTCTTTGTCCTTGTTCATTCCTCCCACATCCTAGGCCTTTGTAGCCCATGGAGTACATCATTCTGCTAGATTTTTCATATTCTGGGGTTTGATAACAAGATGGCTGAGTGTCCTCAGGGACCCAAGTAGTAGGTGGATCAAGTAATTTTTCCTCAGCTAACAAGCCTCCAGGTAGGAACGACCCAATAGTATGTTCCTCTCTAGGTCTCCTGAAGCGGTAGTTGGGTCGACCTCTAGTCTTGGGCGACAAGGAGAGGTCAGAAACCAAGAGCACTTGTTGTACATTATACTCCCCACAGCCATATTCCAGAATTTTCATCTCCCATGAATTAAATGGAGATGTTGAAGTAGATGCCCCATGAGTGCAAGAACTAAGAGAATTTGAATCTACTCGAGATTCCATGGCCTCAGAATGAAGAGGGACAGCTATATCTGTGGAGGGACATGCGTATGTACCCTTTCGTGCAAAGCTATTAAGAGCTCTACAATGAGCAAAGGGCTCTGAGTCTCCTGGTATTGTTACTGTATGTCCCTCATGCTTCAGCTTGATGCATTGATGAAATGTTGATGGCACTGCTTGCATGGCATGGATCCATGGTCGGCCTAGAAGCATATTATATGGAAGTTCCAAGTCTAAGACGTGAAACTTTGTCTGATGGCAAGTGGGGCCCACCTCCATTGGCAGCGTAATGGTGCCTGCTGATTCTCTTTCCGCGTTGTCGTATGCGGTGATAGTGATGATATGGGACTCAAGATCTTCTTCTGTATGTCCCAATTGTTTGACTAATTTAAGCGTGCAGATGTTCAATCCAGATCCGTTATCCACAAGCACCCGTTTGATTTTCCTGCGGGTAACAACTACCTCAATGTATAAGGGAAGATTATGTGTAGGATTCTCGGTAGGGACCTCCCTATGGTTGAAAGTGAGATGCTCACTGGGTGCAATATTTGCCACCGCGGCTTGAAGGTATGCAGGATCGACTTCTAAAGGCACTCCCGACCCCTGAAGAGTTTGATACAAAATGTCCTTATGCACATTGGATATCTTGAGAAGATCTAAGATCGAGATCTTAGCAGGTGTCTTCTCAAGTTGTTCTAAAAGGTTATATTTACCAGTTTACGGGGTCAACAGAGAGGGTTCTAGAATCACGAGGCGGGCACGCCTTGTTGTTACGTGTGTGATCCTTTCCCTTGATCCAGATGGTATTGACACGGTCAGTAGGGGAGCGAATACATCCGATAAGTGAATCGTAATGATTGTTATCTCTCTTGGTATACAAGTAATTCGTGGCTTTATAGGTTTGGGATGACTCCCCGATCCGGTTTTGCCTTTTCCGACTTATCATGCTTGGGGAATGGTTCCTTATAAATCCGCATTTTCTCGTTAGGTCTTTGAATGTGGCTAGGGTTATCCACCTCTATCTCCCCGTTGTCAATGAGGTCTTGAATATAGTGGCGAAGTCGCAAACATTTGTCTATTTTATGACCTTTAACGCGATGCATTTCACAGTATTCATGCTCCTTATACCATGAAGGTTTAGGAGTGTTGTCATCAAACGGTTGCGTTGTAGGATAGGTCATCATGTGGGCCGCATCCAACTGTTTTAGTATGACAGACAATGGTTCATTGAGGGAGGTGAATGTTCGTCGCTTTGGTGGTGGTTGAATTGGGCCCTTGGTCAGTTTAAAAGGTTGACTGGTTTGGACCGTTTGAACACGTTTGGAATCAGTGATTCCGTCTCCCACCACGTTTTTGTTTTTGTTAAAGATTTTTGGCTTTTCAATGGGTTTGACACTTTGGTTGTCTTTAGATTGGGTTTTGAGGGTACCTTTGGCAATGAGAGCCTTTTCTATTTGAATCCCTTTCTCGATAACCTCCTCAAAGGTGCGGACACAATGCATTTGGAGGTGGAAAGCTATATTTGGGTTGAGATTAGGGACGAAAATACTGACTAGCTGCTTCTCAGGGAAAGCGCAAGGGAAGTGACTAGCTATCCCTCTCCATCGTTGGAGGAAGCTGGCGAAGGTCTCATTTGGGCGTTGTTTTGTGCCGTACAAGTCTACCATGGTGACGTCACTCTCTATGTTATATGAGAAATGACGCACGAATCTTCCGCCAATTCTAGCCAGGTGAAAATTGATCCTCGTGGCAAGCGCGTAAACCATTCTAATGCTTGACCTACGAGACTCTTAGGAAAAAGTTTGATGAGGTAATTATCACTATAAGACACCTCTTGACATACCATGTAGAAATCTTTAACATGATCCCTTGGGTCTCCCTTTCCTTTGTATTTGTCGAACTTTAGCATATCAAATTTCTTTGGAAAGGGTTGAAGGGTCATTGTCTTGTCAAAAGGATAGGGGCATAGTTCTTCGTATTGGTATTTCCTAATACTCCCTATATTGCTTTCTTGTATGCTCGCAAGCGTTGCTTTCATAGATTGTACTTCTTGTGCGAGCAATTGTTCTTTAGTGGGAGAAGCGGGGATGTGTACATGATGATACCCCGTGTCTTCTTCTCCTTGGTTTTCTCGATGGAGTTCGTGGATCCTAAACTTAGGCTTTGACTTTTGAACGTTCTTGTTTGTGTCTTTTTGTACTTGGAAAGTAAGCAAAGCTAGTTTTCGGCTTAAGTTACTGAGTTGTTGTTGGATTGTGACTTGGTTTGTGTCTTCTTCTTCTAAAGGTTCCTCCTCTTCGTATTGTGGAGGTTCTTCCCCTGTCTCATGTTCTATCTTGTTTCTTCGTGGCACTTTGATGAGGGGTATTCTATGCCCTACCACTTTATCATTTTCTGCGTAAGAAGTGGAAGCATGCCCACTGTTAAAATATCTTCCATATTGATAAGGGGGTGTTCCTCCTTAGTAGTGTCATTTGTAGGTAATATTGGTTCATTCTCGGTGGGCAATTTGGCCCCTAATTCCATGACCCGTGCCAAAACTCTATCTTTATTTCTAAGGAGAAACTCATCTAGTAGAGTGGGGTCAAAATCAAAGTCTGCGTGTGGTGATTCTAATTCGTTTCCACTATGGTCGACCATTTCTTCTATTTCCTTTTCTGCAAAAAATAGTGGTCCTAGATCATGTCCGATAAATGGGTTTGACCCTTGTCTGTTAGAGGTTTCCCAAGCTTGCGCCTGTTGTTCCTCATATGTTTGTTTCTTTAAACCTAGACGCGTCTTGGGAGCCATGTTTTCGTGATAAATTTCACTAAGGTAAGTTATAGATTTGTTCAAAATTCAATGTCTACCCCTAAGTGAAACACAAGATGTACGTGTTAAGAGTAAATTAACAGTGTGAGAATACCAATGTGATAGAGTGATAAAGTCACCAATGAAACAATCGTTTGGTACCAAAACCTAATCAAATGAAATACTTCCTAGACTACGTTTCAAAGTAATTTGCGACGCCAGATGATTAACAAGATGTCTCCACTTATGCCAAGTTCAAAGGAATGAACAAGACGTAAGTAAATACATGAAGTTAAATGCGATCTCCCAATCAAGATATACGATGAGCAAGCTCAAGTCTGATTAAGACCTATATCTCAAAAAGTGTCAATTACGATTTGTGAATGACACAACAATATCACCAAGATATGTTAACCCACTTTGCAAGAAAGTGGAGTATTGATATCGAGGTGTTATTGATATAACACGCACAAATGGTAGTTCCTAACACCTTTTGAAATCGAGGTAATAATAAAACTGAACAAAAAAAAACTCAAAGTATAGCTAGGAATAGTTAAGAATGTGTGCAACGTAACCGTACAATATAGGTATTTATGTCGAGTTTACAAGAAACAAGACGTAAATATCGAAATTATAATGATACGAGACAAACAAACTAACTCCTCTTATGGAAGTCCGCAGTGATGAACCACGCCTAACTACAATGACGATCTTGACATGGGTATCAAGATCACAATGGCTACCAAATGACGTGAAAATGCCTCCACTCACTTTAGACGTTTAACTAACCCAGCCGCAAACATGGATGGGCGTAAACGGACATAAAAGTGAGAGAAACAGTCGAATGGAAACACAAAGGTAATCACACCTCTTTTGATCAACAAAGTGTCAAAAGAATATGAAGGAAATAAATCAAGAAAAAATGACAAAAAAATGCTAGTCTTACTTTGGCAGAGTTTCGCCTCACCCTAAGGCAAGTAAAAACTAGGCGAAAGTAATACGTCACACGTTTCTCAAAAAGAAGGTTCACAACTCAACATTGTTTTAAAGTGGTCAAAGTGGGCTCCTGGCCAAAGTATATTCTCCTAGGTGGTTCTCTCACCCTAGGTGTTACAAAGTTGCCACGAGCGAGCGTGATTTACCCAAAAAGTCGCACTGACTAGTTTGGGAGTATCTCGGCTTTACTTTACCCCCTTCAAGAACAGTAGGCAACTAGTGCGTCTACGTGTACTATCACTGGGGTCGCCACAACGGACAACCTCAAACTCTATCTCACAAAGGAATCACTAGTCAAGTAGGTGGTGCAGAGCACTTCCGTTTTGTCCATAAGGTTCCCTCGCATGGACTACTTTGGGGTTCTGGAACCACCCCCATTGTTGTAGCTTAAGAAGTTATGCCAAAGGGGTTATGTTCCGATTGAGCGGAGAGGGACGTACCCTTTTCGAAACCTCCTGCAATACAGTGTTTTGAATATGTTGTTCTTTTTATCTTGTTTAATTAGGTGTGATTTGCTTGAACACCTTTTGGCAACTCCGTATAACAATCGTATTAGTAGTTTTTGATTTCGTTTTGATTCCTCCTTTCTTTAACAAGCGTTTTTAGGTCCTGCACTTAAGCGTTAGTAGTTCTCCAAGAAAATCACATTATTTAAAAGAGGATTAAAAGTTGCTTTTGATTCTCAAGATCATCCAAGGATGCAAGAGAAGAGCATACACAACAAATAATCCAACTAAAAAGTAAATAAAATCTTTTCAACCAATGAACCATACAAAAATTCTTGATAAATGTTCATTCCCTTAAACCAAAAGTGAAAGATGAAGTTTCCAATTTACCAAATATTATAAAATGAAGACTAAAGTTGCTTTTGATTCTCAAGATCACCCTAAGGTGCAAGAGAAGAGCATACACAAACTTTATCCCAACTAAATAGAAATGGAAAACTTCAAATCAAGGGACCGTTGAAAAATGCTTTGTAAAAGGTTCATTCCCTTAAGCAAAATGAATAATCAAGTTTCCAAGTTTAATCCCAATGTTTAACAAGATAGATATCAAAGTTGTTTTTGATTCTCAAGATCACCAAAAGGTGCAAGAGAAGAGCATACACACGCTTTGATCTAAATCGAGTAAGCATGGAAATACAACATTCATCAAAACATTAGACATGTTAGAAAATGACTAACCGAAAAACCCGCAACTTCGTAAGTATAAATCCCAAATTTACTTCAATAACTTTCCAACGCAAAAAAATGGAGTCATTTTGAGTTTGGGAGCAAAAGTTATGGCCTTCGGAAGATGGGTTACGCATATGCTCTTATGCTCATGGGTATGCACTGACATGCACTCAAAAATGTCAAAAACGTCCCTTAATATGCAAAATGAGCAAATTTTTCCAACCAAGATTCAATTTTGACAACAATGCATCACATTAATATATGAATAGAAGACTCAACCTATCAAACATTAACATACATGCTCAAGAATTTAAGATTTTCAAGAAATTGACAAAACTAGCATGTAGAATGATGAAAAAGTAAGCTCTAAAAATGAAAACATGATGAAATCTTGAAATTTTCTCACCAACATTAAATTTTGACAGCAACCCACCACATTAATATGTAAATAGAAGACTCAGCACTATCAAACACTAACCTACATGCTCAAGAATTGAAAATTTTCAAGAAATTGACAAAACTAGCATGTAAAATGTGGAAAAAGTAAGCTCTAAAAATGAAAACATGGAGAAATCTTGAAATTTTCCCCTCAACTCCAATTTTGACAGCACTTCACCTCCTTCATACCTACAAGGAAGACCCAACACATGTAAACTCAACAAAACATGTTAAAAAAACAAGTTAGATCAACATGTGTAAAAGAGGGTTAGTAACCAAAAATAAAACTTAACTACAAAAACTTGAAATTAAGTGCAAAGGACAATGGAGTAAGTCCCACCGGGCGTGCCAAATGTGTGCATGTATACTTTACTTAATGCTAAATCAAATGAAGCAAGAACTACCACCTAAAATAGTTCTACAATTTAGCTAAAACAAAGCATAAACACCATCATGATAAGAATTAAACAAGGGTTAGATGCTAGCATTCATCAATACAAACTTTGAAACTAACAATGCTAAATATCTAAACTCCTCTATTCTCTAACAACAAATAAATGAATGGACCTAAGTAAGCTCCATGGCTATCAAAATAGTTGTCCTTAATGCTCCAAGAACCTAGGAATGGGGCTAATCAAAGTTGGGCTACAAGACCCTTTTGACACCTCCCATATGACCCAAGCACTTTAAGAAAGAGGTTTAACTCTTCAAGATGATGAACTCTCAAAAGGACAAGGTGCAAGCTCTTAGTCTCTTTGCTATATGCTTTGCATTTGCTCTCTTAGAAAGTTTAGGTGTAAGTAAAAAGGTAGGTGGAGGGCTCTTTATATAGCCCAAAGGATAAAGGATTCAACACATTCTCATGAATGTGGGATAAAGGTAAAACATGATTAGGAATGGATAAGGTTGCTTTATTAAAGGTAACCTTACTTTAGAAGAGTTTAATACATGTTTAGCAAGTCATGGGAGTTGGGGGGTATTTTAATTAATCAAAGGTGATTAATTAATAGGTAGATGTAAGCTTATAGAAGCTAATTAGAGGAATATTAGTACGATTTAGGCTATTATAAGGGGATTAAATCAATTAAATATTGATTTATTGGTTAAATGGAAGGGAAAGCTAATTAATTAATAATAATTAATTAGTCTAGGTAGAAGGGGTGATTTATTAACGAAAGTCATTAATTAGGGCATTTGTTGGATAGGCAACTTAATTAATTAGCTTAGTGTAATTAATTAATGATGATATGAGGGAAAATGAGTGCTTTTGATGATATGTCATTGATTTGCGAGAAAGGGGATAATTAGCACAATTTAAGTATTTAAATTGCTTGGGCGTAATTATAGGTGTCTACACCCACCCCTATATATGTTAGTTGGTTTGCATAGTTTTGTACACCGTATGTGTTGTAGATTTATACTTCCCTAATATACTAGAGCCCATGACTATATCGTTACTCGATTATATATTCAGCTTCACATTACTTGATGAATTAATGTAATGGATAACTATGGATGGATTATGGTAATAAATGTATATGATCATGGTACTTGTATGGTGAATCTGATCTTAATTGTGATATGATCTAAAATGCTTTCTTATTATGTGTGTTTCCAATTTGAGCTCATGGATCTAATTATTATGATGGAATATATACTTTGATAATGGTTAATTTGGAAATTCATGCTAACATCTTGAAAAGATTTCACAAAAGAGGGACATGTTAGGATTTGCACACTTCAAGTGAGCACCTAGATCTCTCTCGGATGAAGTGTCGGCGTGCCTAAGCGATTCAGTGGGAAAATAAGACTACAATCATTTTAAAATGTAATAAAGTTATTTAAATAATCACTAAAATTAGAATAAATCTATTTATTATAGTTCTAAGTTCATTATTGCTAATATAAACAACCAATATGAAAAGGATATGTATGCGGGCCAAGAATGTGTCTCAATGTATTGCATCCCTAAATCATCTGTTTCTACAAGGGTATGGAGGCAATGAGTAGAAAACACACATGTACCGACATACAAGGGTTAGACTTAAAGGGGCTAGAGTGAGTGCTAAGGTCGCATATCTAGAGGGAAATAATCCCTACACTACATCAACATAGGGTTTTTAAGGTCCACGATCAAGATAGAGAAATGAACTCTACTTTGAGATATCGACTTGATTGGGTGTGGTGAGGTATGGATCAACAATAAATGAAACAAACATGCATGATGTAACTGAAATGAAAGCGATGATAGCTAAATAGATGATAATGGATAAGAGTATTATGTTAACTAGCATCCAAACATGTATAATACTACACCAACATAGCAAAATGAGAGAAGGAAATGAAATTATCTATGAAAATGACAAGAGATGGTTATATCACTCACCTTGTACATGTAGATTCATCATCGATGCATCTATCTCTCTCTCGAAGTAGTACACCGAGAGAGAGTCACTATTAGGTGGAGAAAGGGGAACATAGTTTTTGTCCTAGACTCACTATAGCTGACCTAATAGTGCAAGTCACCATCCAAGAAAAAGAGTATAAAATTCAATCTAAGCAAGATACAAGATGAACCAAGAAAGATGGTGTAAAAGAGTAGAGAAAATGGTAGTTTAAATGATCTGGCTTCCTTTTCTTATTAATTCTGAATTTTTGATAGGTATATATAGGATGCTATCGCTCGTGGGCGATGGTGTCGACCAAAGGTAGTGAAAAGAGGTAATGTGTCATAAAAAGTAAAAATAGTGTGTCATAGATCATGAATGTGGATAAAAAAGGTGCAAGAGTAGTGAGATACAAGTAGGAAGTTGTGAATGTGATGTTCTTGAGACCTGGAGGACAAGGATAACTAGTGCAAGGAAAACTAAGGCCAAGACCAAATAGTGACACTCTCCTCGTGTACTCTCTATAACCCATAATGGTTATGTGAATAACCATTCCCCATTCTCAGCAGACCCCTTAAGGAACCTTCTCTAGAAATAGATGTATTAGTGACCGCTATCTGCATAAAGGAAATTGTTAGTAATAGGTATGAATGATGAAAAGTGAAAAATTAGGTGTATACAAGAGAGAGCTATTAAAACATGTGGAAATCATTTTTATTTGATAAAGTACTAGTAGTTTCTCTCATGGGTGCAAGTCTAAAATGTTTAATTTTTAGCCGTGGGTTATTTTGGGTCACTTTTGGGTGGATGTTACAATTAGTGGTGCTAACAAAATGTATATAGGAATTGTGGTAATTGAAATTCGAGATAAGTAACAAGTATATGTTGTAATATTATTCCTTAAATTAGAATAGTATACATGTATGTGAATATTGTAAAATTTATATGTGATGAGAAATTAATTAGAACTCGGTAGAGTTTGGTGCTATATATGCTCATAATGTTAACCATAGAGGTAAAAGCTAAGTTTTTGTAAAAATATTCGTAATAAGGGATACAATTTTTTAGAACCTATAAGGATTTGTATGTATACGGACATTTTACATTTTTAAATTTTTGGTAAAACAAAGTTATATGTACAAATATTAAGTATGTTTTCAATGCGATATGTAATTAAATTCATACAACAAACACAAAATGGTTAACTAAAAGTAATGACTACAATTCTTTTGTTACATTGCATTTTAGTAGAGGTTGTAGTATTGATTCTACATCATCTATGTTAGAATCCTCAAATATTTTTTTATATATAATGTGGTTGTTATAGCCTCTAATATGTTCTATAATATTACACATATTTTATTGTGAAAAAAACATACAAAATATATATATATATATATATATATATATATATATATATATATATATATATATATATATATATATATATATATATATATATGTATGTATGTATGTATATATGTATGACCGAGTCATCATCACGTATCATTTATACATTCTACATGGTCCCTGAGGCCTATCTAGAACTATAAGATAAGATAAGATAAGATAGTTTGAGGGAGTTTTTCCCTGTATTAGATCAGGGATTTCTACACCCGCAATGAATCCTAAGTACTCAAAGACAAATGTGTAAGAGAAATAGTGTACTGACCAGCGAAATTTCTTCGCTGAGTCAGGAGAGCGATCGGACTGCCAAGATAAAATATTTTCGTTCTTCCTCATGACGAATGAATATTTATTGTAAAGAGAATATTCAGATAGGATTCTCTATTCTTTCCCGACTAAATCGCACCATGTAATTTCATAATCCAAGAGGTTATTTTAGGGCCCCAATCTAATGCGCTATCTAGCTTTCTATGGGATAGACCACTTTAATACTCATAGACAATACAAGTTCTCCATAGTCTAGCCCAATCTTGATCTTGATACAAGCCTTATCTACATAGGGGAGCTTTACCACTAGTATAAACCTCTAGTACTCCTCTCTATGACTCTCTCAGGTAGCCACCGTGAGACTTAGAGTATGTTCCCAGTTGTTTGGGATATATATCTACATATAGAGGGGCCCATCACCCTTATACCCAAGCCAATAGATTGCGAGGATTTTGATTGCACTTGTCTCGGTGGGATCAAACATTCACCCCACCACCTACACATACATGCACACATACACACACATGCACACACACACACACACACACACACACACACACACACACACACACACACACACACACACATGTGCATGCACACACACTCACTCACTCACTCACTCTCACACACACACACACACACACACACACACACACACACACACACACACACAAGATTCAATCAAGAATAAGTAAATCTAAAATTGAAAAAGCGTATATGTAGACTCGATGCCTTATTACGACCATTAAATAAAGAAATGTAAGTATAATGGTTTGTAAATTATTTTATATATTCATTATAATATGTATTTGTGTTTTCTAAGTTATCTCCAATTTTTTATTGTATAGGGTATTCAAATACATTTGTTTCCCCAAACAAAAGGATTTGGCTTTGTGGTTCTTCTTAGTAGATGATATTTTATTTTAGTGGTGTAATCGAGAGTGTTGTTTATGGTTTGCAGTGAGTGTTCATATATTTGTTTTCAATCTTAGTTGATTGAAATTAGTCAAAAAAATATGATAAGAAATTGTAAGACCTACAAAAATTTTCCAAATTTCATTCAGAGAGCATGTATTTAATTACATTATGCAAATAGATTTGTGGGTTATCAGTAAACAAGGGTTCAATTTAATGGTGAGAATTTAATGTTAGTATGAGCATTAGAAATTGAAATTCAATGTATGTAACAAATAAATATTGCATTTTTTTATTCATTTAGTGATAGAGGGTGGAAGTTTTTATAGAGACTATGTAAGTTGTATTTTATGGATTTTTTTATATTTTTTAAACAATTGACATAATATTTGAGTGCGTAAAATACTTTATGGATTTTTACATAACAAATTAGTGAATTGAATAACATGTAAAATAACCCATGAGTTCCAAATTGTTATAATTGATTATGATGTTCAATATTATTTTGTACATATGTTATAGTTTTTGATCTTGTTATCCAAATTTGTGCTAGTGTGTTTGATGTTTTTAATTCTAATGGTGTCTATTCTTCTCCCTTGTAAGCCTCCTAAGTAACTATATTTTTCCATAGGTCTTCATTGTAGTAGTGATTGTGGTTCACACTCCTTGCTTTCCAAATTTGAATTTGTGTTAATTTTTCTTTAGTTTTTTAAATATAATGCTTGTAAATGTGTTTTTTTAAATAAGATAGGAGAAATAATTTAAGTAATTGTAAAAAAGTGTATATATACCTTTTTGTCTTGTCAAGGTAGTTTTAAAGCTATTGACTTAATATATAGGATGGTTCATAGATTATGTGGTGCATAATAAGATTCAAAAGAAAAGAGTGAAAGTGTCAATGGTTTCCAAATATGTTATCATGATATCTCATCACGTGGAGCATATATTCATGAATCTGGACCTCATTAGTGTGTGAATTCTTGAATAACGGTATTCGTATTGGGAACAAAGATGAAAGAGGCGATAAAAGGGGCATATTATAATTTTATAAACCCTCGCAATTTGACTCACACAAGTGACGATTAATAGAAGGGTGGTTATCACCTTCTAACGAGTCTAATATGGGAAGAGTTACTAAAGTCTATGTACCACTAATGTCATTATCTCCAACAGTTGGTGGTGATAAAATACATGAGAAAAAGATTTTTATTTTCCCAAATGGTCATATCATCAAAGATTAATAGTGTTCAAAACAGGAAACTTTGATCACGATAGCGTATAATATTTATTTACAAAATCTATTAAGCAACGCAATACAATTTATATTCTATAAAAATCCTAATTGTATAGTTGTTTTTAAATTTTTTTAATAAAAATTAGTGTCATGCCATGTAAGGTTGTCAAAATACAGAAGGAAACACATATAATCAAAATTGGCTTGTATAAAAGCATCTAGCTTCAAACAGGGAAATCCAAGAATAAAAGGAGGAAAACATATAGAAAGCTATATAATAATGGAAGATAGTTAAGTTTACGCAACTAAGGAGAAACATAGTGTAGGAATGATCTGCAGGTGTATATGATTTTAGACAAAAAAATTAATGTTCTTGAACTGCATCTTCAGGGGAATAGGTTAACCTGTATATATTTTCTCAGGAATTTCACCAATGGTTAACCACAGGTTACCTAAAGTGAACAATAATGATCACTATATTTTTTTAGTGGTAGGAATTTGAAAAAATATTTATATGGGTAACTTTAGTTTGGCAGAAATAGCTATGAGCTAAATCATACTTGATCATCAAATAAAGAAGATAATCAATATTTGTTATTTACTAACTCTATGAGATATTTAGGCAAAGGATAATGCTATTGATTGTATGAAAATACACTAATGCATATGTATGTATTTATAGGCTTCTTGAATTCAAATGAAGACTATATTGGTGTACATGTCAACACACAACTCATATGTATTTATATGTATTCACATGCTTCTTGAATTGAAATTAAGAACATATTGGCATGCATGAAAACACATAACCCACATGTATTTATAGGTTTCTTGAATTAAAATTAAGACCCCATTGATGTACATTTTGACACACAATGAGAAGGAAAAGGTAAAAAGGACCAAAAATATCAAGGAACCTAAATAAGGGTTAAAATGTCCCATATAAAAGGACTATATCTACAATAGTTGAGTTCTGATAGAGTAGGTATTTACCTTAGCTCATGTTCACCTAGGTACTTTATTTTCTTTTATTGTATTTATCCTCACCCACGTATGTGTGTGGATATTTCCTTTTATTTATTTAGATATTAGGAGATATTATCTAGTTGTTAGGTATAGTTCTTTCCTTAATCTATGGTATTGACTAGATCCTTGATGTCTAGTTCTCTCCTAAATCTATGGTCTTGACTAGTTCTTTGATGACTAGTTATTTCCTTGATTTATGGCTTGATCTACGACCTAAACCGGTTCTTAGATTGTTATTCCTTGCCTATTTAAGCAAGACCCACTCTTAATGTAATGCATTGAGTTCCATTATAATATATGATATTGTTGCTCATTTGTTTGCAAAGGTTTTATGTAAAGCTATTCTAGCGAATTTCTTTCATCTTATTGATCATGGTGTTTGATTAACATCTGTGTTCTTGGCTTGGTACAATATGGTTATCATTCCTTTCATGGTATCAAAGTTGGAGATTGTTGTTGACATCCATCTGTAAGTTTTATTTTGCAAATAAATTCATTGTATATTCATATATTTGGGATTTGGTTTTAGTGGCAACTAAAATAAATAATAGAGCAAAAAAATTAAAAAGCTTGTAACTTTTGATCAAGAACTCGATTTTGATTGCCCTTTTTGCAAAAGTGTTTATTTTTTGTGATATTTCCATTGGAAATATTTAGTTTGATACTTTCACTATAATTATAAAGTTCCAAATATGGAAGAGTGTTGTAATCAATTGTGGACGCAATTTCGGTGAGCCCGACGTCCTAAAATTTTGGGAGTTGCATTTGTACCTATCATGGATTATGAGAATGATATACTTTTCTTTGAAGTATGTGGACTTCAAGAGGATATTGTAAATTTTTAGAAGAAAATAGATCACTCAAGAATTGAAATTTCTCTTCTACAATCACTCATTCACGATAACGATACAATAATGCACTCCATGCAGTAACAAACTTGCTATCCTACAACATCACCATCATATTGTGGACAACCATATTCATGCTCCTAGTTCACTTGCAGTTGTTGCTCTTATACCCATTGACATTGATCTACCAGTCTTTGAGCCTGAACTTGCTTTTGATGCTTCTAAACCTGTGAGACTTGTTACTACATGCTCTTCCACATCTGTGCCTATTATAGTACCACATGTTGTGTATCCTACTTCGCCTTTCGCATTGCATGCATTTTTGAGAAGCATACCACCGCATTCGTTCTTGCATGCTCGGTTCTATGGCTCTCACTAGTGGAGTCATTAGCAGACATTCACATGGTATTTTTTCCTATATTCCACATGTTAAGTGAAATTCTCATCATGACATTGGTTTTCGAGCAGATACTTCATTGAGATCACTAATCGACAGAGCTCCTTTTTTGTTCACTAGACTCTTTCTGAGGATCATGAGCAACACATGAGTTCTCGAACTTTTACTCAGCTTGAGAAACCCGAGATTTCAGTCAGCCGACATGATCAACCCGACACACATTATGATGTTCTTTTGCATATACCCATTGTGCATTTTGCACCAAGTCATAAGCAGGCATCTTCTTCATCCATCCGTGTTGATTTGGGGTGGATATCTGATCACTCGTGGCGGTGACATAGGCATTCGTTGAGAGGACTCTACAAGCGTGGCTCCTCCACCATTCAGCCTCTTGCTCCACTTTCTATACCTTTTGCATTGTGATGCTTCTTGTTTTGAGCATTTTTCTTTAGCAGGTGTAGTGTATCTCTCTTGTTTGTTGAGAGATTTTGTATCTATATTTTCGACACTTTGGGCATCTTGACAGTATCTCTTATGGGGGATCTATTCTAGTGCATTCTAGTGTTATTTTGTCAGTGTTTGAGTAGTTGTTTTGACAACTCATACAGATTTTTAGTGCCACTCCACCCATTCAGCAATATGGGAGGGTGTGGTGTTGATCCTGCTTCTTCAGGTTTTGTGTCTTTGCCTTGTTACCTTAGATTTTCTTGGATCATGACACTCTAGATTTTGTGTCCTTACCTTGTTGCTTTAGTTTTTGTTCTTGGATTGTGGCACACCTATTTGTAGCAATTGATTGAATTGTGCTTGGTATTTTTACACTTTCGACATCACTCGTTGACGATGTATCCTTGTATGGAGCTATTTCGTGAAGCCCAGTGTCAATTGTTTTTGAGTTTTGTGATCGAGCGGTAGATTGGACCATAGTGCACACCAAACTTCTTCATCATTATATGATTTTTTTGAGTTGAGCTTCTTGGGATGTCTTGCAAAGTGGGGTTTTACTCTCTTTACTTTATTATTCATTGGTTTTGGGTACCTTCATGTGTCTCTTTTTCCCGCTTATTGTACATGAGTACCTCATCAGCCTAGTTGTTGGGACTCATACCGTGGACATGCCACATCTATTTTGGCCCCTAGCTTCATTTGAGGGGGTGTTAGAGTAGGTATTTACCTTAGCTCATGTTCACCTAAGTACTTTATTTTCCTTTATTGTATTTATTCTCACCCACTTATGTGTGTGGATATTTCCTTTTATTTATTTAGATATTAGGAGATATTATCTAGTTGTTAGGTATAGTTCTTTCCTTGATCTATGATATTGACTAGATTCTTGATGTCTAGTTCTTTCCTAAATCTATGGTCTTGACTAGTTCTTTGATGACTAGTTATTTCCTTGAATTATAGCTTGATCTACGACCTTAACTCGGTTCTTATATCGTTATTCCTTGCCTATTTAAGCAAGGCCCATTCTCAATGTATTGCATTGAGTTCCATTATAATATATGATATTGTTGCTTATTTGTTTGCAAAGGTTTTATGTAAAGCTATTCTCGTGAATTGCTTTCATCTTATTGATTATGGTGTTTGATTAACATCCGTGTTCTTGGCTTGCACGATCGGTTATCATTCCTTTCAACTTCTAAAGAAGACACAACTATAAATTAAAAGGATGAGAAAGAAAATAAAATAGGAGAGAAAATAAGATAATAATATAGGGGGACATATTAGAAGATGAACATAAAAAAATGAACCCATAAGAGCCTAATCCACCCAATAATCCATAAACACACAAATACACTAGAAGAAAGAAAATATATAACAAATAAATAGTCTCATGCACAAAGTATGTGTCTACACAATGTTTCTCTAGATTATTTTAATTATTTCTAGTGCGGGTTTGCTCTTATATTATTTCTTGGTCAATTAATTTATTATCCTAAATGTATTAATGCATACCTATGTAGTTTTAGATTTCTTGTATTTAAATTATGATCTTATTGGTGTGCATGCTTTGATATATAATGGATGGCGAATGCCAACAAAAAGGAAAGGAACTTCAAGATACCCAACTAAATGCCAAATTGGTCCACACAATAGATGACCAAAATAATACTAATATGATTTTAGGAAAACCCTAAAACAATAGGAAAACATGAGGAATAGAGAGAAAATAAGATATGAGTGAGAAAATAGGAGAGGAAAGAGAGGATTAAATAAAACATATTAAAATATGGTAGAAATAAATAATAGATGAATAAGATCATAATGTAAACTAATTATCGACATAAACAAATTCATTAGGAAAATTCAAATTTATATTAATTAAATAATCTCTCATTAAAATTAGGTTTCTACATATACATCTAACTCAATAACTAATAGATATCTAAGGGTCATTTTTTAGGTGCCTACAACATTCAACTTTATTATATAGTGAAACCATTAAGATTAGAAATAATTTAATGTGTACATAATATTGTTACACATAATGATGCTTATAAAAAAATTCCATCATAAAAAAATTTATTACTTGACAAGTGTTTCTTTATGAGATTGTTTTTTCCGAGTTTTTAACAAATGTGTATTTGCCACATATGTGATACAACTATCTTCAAGATGTAATTTATCCCATAAAATCTTTTTTCTCACCAAAAATTTAATTAATTTTTTAAAATTATTTAAATGTGGTTGGTTATTTCTTGAGTATTTTTAGATTGTTTGGAACAATGTGTTATTATTTCTCTATTGTTTTTCCAACAAATTATAAATAAATTTAGTTTAACATAAACTAGAAAGTAATAAAGTTGTTTGATTAAACTCCAAATAATGAAAATTTAATGGAATTACTTTTTTCAAAATACTTATGATTAAAAAATGATAGTTATTGAGGAAATAAATGAAGAAGATCATGAGTTACAATGATGTAGAAGCAGTGTCACCATTAATGTACATCCTTTGAGTGAGTGCCGATGTAACTTTGTTGTACATGTATTTGATTGGAGCGACAAATATCGAGTAATAATGGGAGTAGATGAAGCAACCAAAATAAGAAAAAATTTCAAAGTTGGTATTTAGGTATTTTAAAAATTGTTCTTTTATGTTAGAATATACTATTCATTTTCTAAATTAGTAATGGGGGGTGTAATAGTAGTTCATATTGTTGCCATGAGTTTTCTATATAAGAAAAATACTTCCCTTACTTTTAGATTTTTCTAGTTAAAAATAGGAAAATGATTTTTTTGAATTGAAAATATTCTCTATAAATCCAAATCTAAAATCCAAGAAACCCACACAAAAAAAAAAGAAGCATATCATTAGGAAGGTTTTATCGGAGAGGATAATACCCTCAACCCAAGAATCTCACTAAAGAACACCATTACCACGGTTTCAGGATTACACAACCAATACATTTAACATAGAAGGAGGATCAAATAATGAGAGTCTCCTATTATTATTGCACAACATCAAAAAATACCCAACATTACAATATACAAAGGGAGTGCCTATTAAATAGGTAAGAGAGGTTGTTTCACCATAACCAATTGGTTGTGAGCACCTCAATAATAGTAATTTAACAATATTGAGTACCTAAATTTTACGTGCTCAATATAATATTAAATCACAACAAGGTAACAACTCCCAATAAATTAGCTTAACCTTTAAGGAGTGTGAATGTGATCAATATGGAAATAATTGAAACCACTTACAAGTTTGAACATGTCAACTCCAACAGTTTTACAAAAATTGTAAAAAAATCAGATGAATAATTCACTATTTGTGTGTGTTTGGGGTGTTTGTGATGTTACTAATTATGTATGAATTATGTAGAGTAGAGTGTTTAAATCAAAACTATGCAAAGTGGATCTTGTAGGGCCATGTATAAAGAAGAGTCTATGTTGGTTGTGTGTGGCAAGAAATGTTATAAGGGAAGTTTGCATTACTTTTGTGTTATTTTGTTGCCTATATCTGGATTGAAGAATCGTCATATTGTCAAGGAGTACATTGAAGCCTTTGAAATCTATGTCCCTCATGATTAAAAATGTTCCCCTTCATCTTAAAATCACTAATTATAAAGTAATAATGAAAATAAATAATGTGATTGTGGGTGATTGTGAGTGGTTATTACCAAAATTTATTTGGAAATGATCTTGATGAATAATTATTATCTAAATTCATCTTGAGATAATTTGCGTGAGAAATCATAATTTCAATTCATCCCAATATGAAATGTCTTCTATAAATATATATTACTTTAATTCTTTTATAGTTAATTCATGTGGCGATACTCCCTTAATTTATATCATATATGTTTTAAACAAAGAAGCACCTTAAATAAATTTAATCTACAACTTTGAGCTTGTTTGACGTATCAATACAATGGAGATTTAAGAATAGAGATTTAACATACAATTTATTTGTTTAAATTTGTGTAGCTTTCACATTTACCATTTGTTTAGGCCTAATTTCATTTAATTATAATGTTTTGTTTTAAAAATTCAATTGTAATGCTTTGTTGAAAAATATAATTATAGACCCAAAAACCGATTGCATAAGAAAGAGGACCAACTTATCTAATAAAAATAGACTCCCAATAAATACAATTCTCACAAATTAGACCAATGGTTGACCGAGGTTGAGGGCCTACCAACTAAATATTATTCTCTTTCCATTTTTATTTTATATTAATCAAATCAATGTTATTTGAAAAATTAACCAAATGTTTATTTAATTTTTATTGACAAAATAATTATATTTATCAATATTTTGATATTAACATACTAAAAGAAAAATAAATAAAATTAAAATATATAATTTAAATTGATTAATAATTATAATGTTATATTAGTATAAATATCTTAAATATATACAATTAAAAATGTAAATAAAATTGAATGGGTTGTGATCCAATAGTGCATATAATGATGTAAAAGGTGTTGCCTAGTCATCCATGAAGGTTCCAAGTTAAGAAAATATCAATAAATAAGGGATGAATCCAAAATCATGCACTAAGTGAATTTGGCAAAATGGAAACCCCTTAGTCCTCGATGATTAAGCCTAAAATTTTGAATTTTGTGCAACTAATCCTTACAATTTCAAATTGAATAAAAATGTAAATAAATATCAATCTTTAAATTATTATATTTGAGTAAATTATTTTGTTTCATAGACTTCACTAAAATATCTTTATGACAAGTGAAAAATAGTGGCTTTATTTTATTTTATCATATATCGTATTTTTTTAAAGAAAATATGGCTCAAACTCCACCACATAATCACAACATAATAATATTTTTATAAAATTCTAATTACGTTGGAGGCATGGCTTATATGCACTTGATCTCGCATGACAACACCGTGCGGCTTAAGGTGCTTGTCATCCTTGTTTCTATGCCTTCTGCTTCCTCATGCATGTGTGTCATGCTCTACTCTTGTGAGGGTTGTTCGTATCCTACCTAGTTTTTGTCGATTTACAAAGAGCCTTTCCAAGGACCGCCGATTAACTTTTCATCCTCTGTCTCTGTGGCTGTAAATTTGTACATGCGATGCCTGGATGCCTAGAATGTTTTTATTTTGGTTAAACCCCATGGTCACAGTGATGGAACACCCAATAGAATTACAGCTGGAGGTTTCGGAAGACTACTTTGGAAGAGACAATCCTGTTTGCACTCACTATACTTCATCAAGCATTGGTTTCAGGAAGACTCTGGTTTTTTACAAAGGAAGAGCCATGAAAGGCCACAAAACCAATTGGATAATGAATGATTACAGATCTTATTCAGTAAGTTGTTAACCATGGATTGTTTAGTAATCAAATCACTTTTTTGAGTGTTACTGACCACCATTTAACATGAATATTTCACTATTGGAATGCTAATATTGCAGGGGGGAAATAATAATGGAGGAGATGTTTAACTGTGTAGGGTGTATAGAAGGACAACGTCCATAAGGTCATTCGACCGTAGACCATCAATCCAAGTGAAGAATAGAGTTAATAGTAATTATAATATCATGCTACAAAGAAAGATGACAGAGTTTAGTGTGTAAAGGTCAATCGTCAAACTCAAAACTATGATTGTACTATCTCAACATTTCATAAACTTGTTATTGAAACATGTAGGTGAAAATTTGAATGCCTAATCTTGGTCTCCGATGTTTAATCTCGCATTTTTTCATTGCAGGTAATAGGTAATTAGTAATATTTTAAAAAAACTGAAACTCAAAGATGATTTCCCTCCTTCAATCGGAGCAAATATGTAGGCTTAATTATTCAAAAAATTATCAAGATGCGAAAATTAGTATCTTGGACAATATTTCTCTAGATCTTATTAGTCTGGAGCTTTGGAAACACATCGTAAAATTATTATTGACGTTGTTAGAACATTTAATGATTCATTTATACCTCAATGAGTTAGAAATGATGTGAGGGCATACACTACTTCCTTCTAATATTACATCATCAAGAAAGAGTTAAGAGATAGGAGTATAAAGAGATAAGACATGAATGTTTTGAGTTGTAGATGCTTTGCACTTTTGTGCCTTTTGTCCCTATGTTTTTTCCCATGCCTACACTATTGTGTGATGAACATATGGGTCTTGATCTATTGAACATATGGGCCTTGATCTATTTTCTTGGGAAATTAGTTGATTTTGTGACTTGGTATGTGTTTTAATTGGATAAAGATCCACCCACGAGTGATTACATGTCAATTTAGTGAGATGTATCAATAGTCATATGATGGAGTTAAGTAATTTATGTAAATGTAATTTTACTTCTCACACCACATTCTCTCAATTTCGTAACCAATGGGTATTATAGCATTAAGAAGTAAGTCAAAATTTGGAAGAAGGAAAAAAATTCACCTTTCCATTTAAGATAGTAGACACCTAAACTCAGTACTATTTGTGCATAAATACCCTTCTACTTTTGGAAATTAATGGTGTACGAGATATTTCTATCCATTGAGTGTGGATGCTAACCATAAGTCAAATCACTTCCTTTCATAGTTATATTTCCCCACAATCGCTACTCATTCTTCTCAACCATTCACCCAAATAATCATACATTCATAGGCATACGACTTAAAATAAGTTTATTGTTAGCATGGTGCAAATTCTCAAGTACCATCTCTATCCCAAGGCACTCAATGTGGGTATTAGATTACTTCTACCACTTTGTTTCATTAAATCCAATAGAGAAAAAGCAATCTCAGTAGGAGTGGTGAGTGTTGTTATTGAAGGTCTGGTAGGTTATGAGAAATGTGAAGAAGAAAGGGATCTTGCACCATGGAATTGCTATGCAGAACTGATTCAGATTCTAGGCTCTATGCGACCATGCTCTAACTGTCCTTTTTTGGTAAAGATCATCCTCAAGGTCTTTGGAAGGGCCACAAAATATATGTACAGTTAGAGCATTGCTTGTGACATGTAGTGCATTAAAGACATCACAAAGGAGGCTATACAAGTTGGTATTCTTTCACAACTACTACTTGTGCAGAGTGATTGCACGAGAGAGGGGAAAAAAGCACAGATGTTATTCAAACTCCTTAGGAATGCTTGGCCAGATGATTCATCGTCACCGAGCTTTGGTAGAATTGTTGTTGGGGCCTTTTATTCTATTCGTAAGGCTCACAATAGGCTGAGTTTTACAAGATGGTGTTAGATTCGTTGTTAAAACATCCTCCATGTTTATCCATACCCCAAGTTCTCAGGGTTTTTCTTAGGGTGTTCAAGCTAAAAGGTCAGATCTTCAGAGCTATTTTCATCAAGACCTCAAATCCAAGGCCATCCATGTTATCTAACTCTTTGGATTCACCATCCAACATGGCATTGTAGATTTTTTTAATTCATATTCTTGACTAATGTGATATATATAGCCAAGCCAAAACCTATAAACATGCTTTATGGGTTCTGCTGATTTTGGAGGCTTATATCTTTGTACCTATCTTTGTCATGAAGATGCTCTCATATTAAGAGCTAATAGGAGAATGGATACGAAAGGTCCCAATAATTCATTTCTACACTTAAATATGTATCGTATTAAAAGATGTTTTCAATTTTTATAGGAGTATGTGAAAATAATTTGGGGACAACCTTGTTGAATCTGTCCCCTTGATTTCTAAATAAAATAGATTTCATTGGATTACAAATGGTTGTTTTGTTGTCTAGGTGTCTTAAGCCATGAAATTATTGGGTGTCTATTACTTCTTCCTTTGTTTGTGGATCATTCTTAAAAGAATTAATGAGTTAATGAAAATTTGCAATGTAGATCATATTGAGGGAAGTCATGTCATATGCTTAAGTAGAGAACTGCTTAACTAAAGGGAATGGGTATCATGTTATTCTATATAAAATATGTAACTAAAACATGCAATTTGTTTAAATTCATTTTTCCCATTTTAGCAACCCCTCCTCGCATTGCAATCTTCAACTTGCTACCAAATTACTAAAACTTTCTTACAGTCGATGCACATGAATTGCTATTTACACTCAATTTTGTTGTTGGAATTGGTTTACTATTTTCTCTAAATTTCATTACTTATATTTTTGTACTTTCTTTATCCTTTCACCATTTACCTATATCTCAGTTTTTCTTCCTTGTTCTCATATACAATCTTCTAAAAAAATCTACCGTCTTTTCTCCCAACACCGTATGCTTCTAATATACAAATTCTTTGTCCCCATCCAGAATAGTAAAGATGGTGATCAATTTCAACACCATAGCAATACATATTACCAATGATAGTAGCTGCATATAACACTTATTATCGTAATGCGTACAAGACCACTATGAAGAAGGCATGACTATAGATGAAGATACAGTTTACACAATGTTTCTTATAAAAAAATTAGAACAAGCACATGAGGCACTGCAACATGCAACCATTGCAAGTGAGGATACCGTCCAAATCCTCAAGGAACAATACTATACCCCATAACCCCCTAAAAAAAAACAAGCAACAAACCAATGTAGAATCCTTCAAATGTACATACCAAAAACTTTTAAGGGAGAATATATATATACAAATAGATACAACTAATGTCTATGGTTAACAATTTACGATGTTTATCATTTATATCCCACAAACATTTTGTTTTCCTACAACTGGTTTATAGGCTACCTTTATAAATCTCTATATATTTTAGTGAAATAAGTAGTTACTTCATATAATCATTTATGTGGATTTAGACGTTTAATATTCATCAAATCATATAAATGTAAATTATAACCGACACCATTAAATATTAGACATTACAAAAACTATTCCATATTCAATGTATAATAAACATTTCACATTTTGCTTTTCAGTAAAGGGGAAAAACTAAAAAAGCCAAATACATCTATCAAGTGAAACCAAAGTACTAAAACTTGCTACCAAATTACTAAAACTTTCATACACAACTTATACACATGAATTGTTATTTACACTCAATTTTGTTGATGACATTGGTATACTATTCACTCTAATTTTGATTACTCACGTTGTTATACTTTATATGCCCTTTCACCATTAATTTTTATCTCAGTTTGTCTTCCTTATTCTCATATAAAATATTTGAAAACAAACTATCGTATTTCCTCCCAACACCTTATGCCTTAACCAATTTTTTTTTTTTTTTTTACAAATCTTGAATTCCCACAGTTTGACTTCAGAAATTGAGAGTTGAATTATTTATTTAAATTTTGATTTTCCAAATTTCTTGATATTAAGACTCACCGGGACAACTTCTCAAGTCCTTTTTCCTTTTTCTCATTCCATATCAAAACTTTAATCTTTGAACTTTCTTACTTGCCCTTTCTTGTAAAGGTAAATTTTTGAGCAAGGAGTTCAGATCTTATTAATTCCCATATTGCTTCCCAATAAGGCTTTTGTCAGAGATTTCAGACCATGATTGAATACATCGACATTTTACCTGTGCCAAGAAATTGCAACTATGGGATCTTCTAATGTGCAGATGCTTTCTGATATGTCTATGACCCCACATATATGTAAGACATTTTATTAGACAGTTCACATGCCTTGATATGCTTCCCCATTTTGCATACATGTCTATCAGGCCATTTGCAACTCCAATATCTGAATATAATTCATTTACGATTATGCTTTGATGGATATCCATACCCTATCATGAACCTCCCATTTTAACACACTAAACTTGTGCAATCTGGAGTTTACACCTGTAAATTGCATTTTATGTACATATTCATCCCATCATTTTTTTACTCTGATGGCCTCTTAACTATTTGACATAATATATAATCAAGATTGTATCCAAATAATTTCGTGTTGTTTATATTAAGCTATCACTTCAATTAGTAACTAATTCCGTAAAAATTTCTAGTTAGAAATCCTCTTGGATCAGGTAGATTGTCAAGTTTTTATTTAAGGACGTAAAAGTTAGCAAGCCAAAGATGAAGAGTTCCTTAATGTCTTCATCTACTTCCACAAATGTATGCTTCAGAAACTTAATTCGTTTCGTAGGTTTTTCCCTAAAATGACATGCTCATAGTTTTCAGAATTCATGGCCATTAACCTTTAAAGTTTTTTTTGTCAATTCTATCAAATAATATCTTCCAATATTTCTATTGATCTTCCATATGTTGCTTCGAAAATCATATTAGATCTTCCATGAATATTATATTCAAGACCCTATAAAACAAGATATGAAACAAGATTTTGATATTCATATTTTATGTAGTTGTCTGCAACCTTCTAGCTATCTCGCATTCGAATCAAACATCTCAAATGGTTCCTAAATGCATAACATTTAAATGGTCTTTCGATTTAGCTTAGCATCTTAAGGGTCCTTTTGGAGTTAAATATCCATACAAATTACAGGTCGTTTGATTTTAGCATTGATAGTTCAACCTTATATACAATATTGAGAAGCCCAATACACATACCAATATAAATCTGTAGAAGTTCATTACACATACCAATTGCTAAGGTACTTATGAAAGCCATAATAATGTTTTTTTTTATTATTTCTAAGTTTGTTTACAAACAAAAAATCCAAGTATGGATGCTAGAATGACTTTGAAGCTGATAACTTTAGAAAAAATGAGAGATTTTAAGAACATGTTATTTAGGATTTAGCTAACACCCACGTGTTTACATTCCTGTTGTTTCTGGTCATAAACCTCTTTATACCACTTCAAAATATATGTTGACTTTTAATACATGACTGTTCATGATCATTTCCTTAAATACTATATATTATGTTTTCTTCATTCAAACATAAACCATTCAATCTTTTCAATCTATGCCTCTAATGCATTGTCTACCCACCTCCTTGCAGACACTTCAAACATGATGGCCACATTCAACGCCATAGCAGACCATATTGGAACAGATTGTACCCGCATATAACAACTACTATCTGAATGCGTACAAAAGCAATACATGGAAGGCACACCTGTAGACAATGATGCAATATTCACAATGTTGCTTACACAATAAAGACTAGAACAAGCACAAATAGCCCTACAATAGGCAGCCATTGCCAGCGAAGACACCATCCACATCCTTAGGGAAAAGTTCTACACAGAATATTATAAGCCCCCCCCCCGCCCCACCCCCATAACAAACAACCACCAATGTAAGACCCTACCAAGCTCCACATGTACAAACCACAAGCTCTAAAGCTCATGTACCAAGCTCTCTTTAACTACTTCAAATATGTTTCAGACATACAATGCATATTATACGATAACTGAAAAATATATAAACTAATTTTTTTAGCACAATCAACATACAATGTCACTACATTTACATTGCTTTACCTGTCAAGTAAAGTAATTAAGTACACATTTTCTATCTGTCAAACAGATCAAATGTTTGTTGTGTTTAGATAACTGTCCATATATTTATTGGGTCAACATTACATGTGCCATGTTCTTCAATTACCAAGTTATATTAAACCCTGCTAATCGTTGGCTATACAAACTTCCCTTTAATTTTGCAGAGTATAATTGATTTAGAAACAACTTGATTAATCGAGAAAGGTTATTAAAAACCAAAACAAAAAAAAAGACAAAAAAATTATTATAGGTATTGCGCGCGATAAAATAATTGAACCCATGGAGTAATCTTGCTCCCCTCGGAGCAACCACTAGTGTGTGTGTTTATATATATATATATATATATATATATATATATATATATATATATATATATATATATATATATCACAATTGATACAACTACCTACAAATCATGAAATAATTAATAATAAAAGTTGAGCGCTAGTGACATATTTTTAAATAATAATATATATTTAAAATCGATTATAAAATGATACCGCAAAAGAAAGCTATTTATTACCTTCCAACAAGATGACATATTGTTTCATGTTTGCATTTTAAAAGAATTTATTATATTTTAACTAATAATTATCTTTGAATCACCCGTTATTATTTATCATTACATTATGACTTTTTTATTTCAGATTAAGTTTTTACTGTAATTCATTATATTTAATTTGATGACGAATCATTCGTTTATATAATTATGTTGAAATAAACTATACCATAATTTAATCTTGAAAGGAACTTGCAAAATTGTTATGTTTACGGATTGTTGGCTAGATTTTTTGCATAGCATCAAACCTAGACAGTCATGAGATAAATCTCCCTCATTTAACCGGTGTGGCTCCCGTGTCAGATTTGTCAATAAAAATGTGTTATTATCTATCAGGGGTTTTACTTTAACCACTTAGTTCATGAACCATAACTAAGAAGTTTTGCAGCAAGTAAGCAACTGTTCAAGAAAGGAAGTATTTTATAGAAGAAGGAAGTAAAGGAAATATAGAGAAGAAATGAGGAAGATGTGCATCTCAATTAGTAGATAGCAGAGCTAATTGCATGCACATAGAAGAAACTTAATAGATATGAACACACAGAATTATAAAACAAAGGCAGCTCTAGATCTAGATCTAAAATAACACAAAGTTTATCAAGAGATCTAAGATTCAAAGCAAGAAACACAGTACACCGTGACACAAAGTTCTCCAGAAACCTGCTCCTTTGTATTCCTTTGCTCCAAGTTGCTCTCAAGGGTTCAGCACAAAGTCTAGAACACAGGATTGCTGCTTACAAATTCTGATCGATTTAACCTGAAGGTTCTTCCTCTACTTATAGAATGTAGAGGGGTAATTACAAGTTGGAAGCTTTAGTTGAACTGACACATGTGGAATTCGGAAAGAAACAATTGACAATCTTCCTCCTGAATTCCTCTTTGCGTGACATGTATGATTTACAACTGAAAATAGAACCTTCTACTTTGCACGTGCCACCTATCTCCAAGTAGTTGACTTCTTCAAGTAATGGCTTTTAAACCAATCACTTAAGTTGTATAATTTAATTGATCGCTCAATTACTTTGTCGGAGGAAAGAAGAAGGAAGAGGAAAGCTAACTTTGTCGGAGGAAAGAAGAAGGAAGAGGAAAGCTAACTTTGTCCTTTTTCATATCGCATGCAATTGATTCAAACCTGGATCTAGAAACAAGTTGGAATTGCAAGCAGTTGGAATTGGAAGCAAGCTGGAATTTTGCCTTCGCATTGTCTTCTCTTTTATCCTTTGAAGCTTTTGCAGTTCTTCTGCTGTACATGCATCAGTGCAATGTTTGTCGTAGATAACTCATCATCTTTATTTTTAATTGCATATTAGCAATTAAAAATCCTGGAAAGCACTTCAGATGAATGGAGATTACATGAAGGCTTCAACTGGAATATGAGAGCACATGCACAGATCTTGGAAGGAATTTTGCACACACTGACTTCTTCACGGGCTACATTTGAAACAAGAGAATGAAGCCTTTGTGCTAGAAGCTTTTTGCAACTATGAGATCTCGGATCTGGATCTGCATATGGATTTGCATATGGATATGGATCTACACCTGCATAACAAACTTTGGCAACTGGGCTGTGGATGGAAAAGACGCAGCTCGAATAATTCCACTACTTTTAATTTGCACACATGAGTGAAGTTTTTCCTACACTGGATCTGTCTATCAATTCAGCAAGAGGTTTTGAGCCTAGATCCATGTTTCTAATATCTACAAATTTAGAAGTGATGCATGACTCCGTTGTGCTTTCTTTTTCATCTTTCTTCGCCATAGCTTTGTCTATCTTTGTATGAATAATTCTTTTTTTTCTTATTTAACTGGAATTCTTCAAAACTGGTGTAGATCTGGACAATTCTTCAGATTCGGAGGATATATGCAATGTATTGGACATTGATAAAAGCTCATCTTCCTTTTAAAGCACCGTAATGAATTCCTCGCAATTTATTTAGACAAAAATGGCCATAGAAGCATGAATAGTGAATTTTAATTGTAAAAATCTGCACTTTTCAAGCTTGCTTTGCCCAAAAAATAGTGTTTAATTTGCACATAAAGAGAGCATGAATCCTTTCAACAACACTTGAGCTCCCGTAACACCCTATGCAAACAATTATGCAGACAAAGATCAACCTCCTTCAAAGCATGCACCAAACGGAAGCTTTTAGCCTTGTTGCCACCTTGCCCGAGCAAAATCCTTCTTCAAATGGGGGCACACTTTTCGCCTTGGCTGCAATTCTTTATCTGTGAATTAAATAATTCACCCATATGTCTGCCCATGCTTATATAACTCTCACAATTCTATAATTAATAATTGTCCTAACAATTAAAGGCAATTAATTAATTAAAAATCATGCTCTTCTCTTTTAAAAATAGCATGTTTAAGAACAACCATCCAATAAATTAAATTAATCGATTTAATCCTTCACACATCACTTCACCGAAGCTTCACAAGTGTGCATTGACTATAGCCACCTGAAAATAGGAATTAATATAATCATTTAATACTTTAAAAGTATTAATTCCTTCTCAAAAGGGGCTGCATTAAATAAATTAAATTTATTTAATTTTGGAATTCTATTTTTAAATTCCTTATGTCCACTTCCCTTTGTTGACTTTTCCACAAGCCTAGGTGCCAAAATTGGGTGAATAAATATTAACAAATATTTATTTAATGCATTATTATTCACCCAAGGTGGGTCGCACTTTTTTGCACATATAATTCTATTTTTAAGAATTTTTCATAATGGGATTCTTTACCCTGCAAGGCAGCCCCGGAAATCCCATGATCCACTTAAGTGATTTGACTTTGACAATGGGATTATTTACCCTGCATGGCAGGCAATAAAATCCCATGATTTCACTTAAGTCACTTTTCTTTTATTTCACCATGGGAATTTTTACCCTACAAGGCAGTAATAAATTCCGCTTTGCCTAAATGACCTATAACTTTCCCACTGCAGCTTAAGTGAATTTTATATCACGGGAAAAAGTACCCTGCTAAGCAGGTACAAAATTCCCACCTTCCTGCTGCTTCTATTTTTCCCACTGCAACTTAAGTGAATTTTCTATCATGGGAAAAAGTACCTGCAAGTGCGCAGCAATAAAATCCCACCTGTCGCCGCTTCTATTTTTCCCACTGCAGCTTAAGTGAATTTTATAACACGGGAAAAAGTACCCTGTTAGGCAGGTATAAAATTCCCATCATGCCTACGGCTTCTATTTTTCCCATTGCAGCTTAAATCCTTTACTTTCCAAAAATACGCCCATCCCGCAGGGGCTTTTCCGTGCACGACTTCACTTTTTCCCCTGATCCGGACCTCCGATGGTGACTTCCTCAGGGCATAATGTGTGTATATGTTTTCCAAATTGTTCTAGGCCAAAATCGGGCTTACTCTAGCAAAGGAATTGTTCTAGAGAAATTTCACAGAAAACGAAACGGGACAACACAAAAACATGAAAAATTGTCAAAAGTCACAAATAAAGCTCAAAACTTATTCCAAGTTAGAACCCTTCTGGTACATAGGAATAATGACAAGTTCGATCATAACAGAGTTAAAACGGAGCGCAAATTGCCTCATACGGGGCTCAAAACAATTAAATACAAATTTCCTGCAGACAAATCCCGACGACAGAATATAACAATTTTGGGCATCTGGGTATTTGGTGAAAAAGGCTAATATGGCTCTTTGGGAATATCTTGACACAATACAAGAACTTTCAAGCAATAAAAACACAAAACGACCCATTATTTTAAAAGTACGAATTTTTTTCGAATAGGGTAGTCGTAGATTTCAAGATGAAATATGGGTCACACCACGAATGTAACTTATAAACATATTTAAATATCTTATAATAAATCACCTATTTTTAACGATAAAATTGATAATATTCAAATCAATTATAAAATAATATTCACACTTCTTAATTGAATTCATTCCAACTTATATATGGATATATATTTATTTGTGTGTATATGTATATATGTATATGAGTCGTAAATTAGAAGGGATATAAAGTTGATATTGGTTTGTAATTTCGTTTTAATGCAAATAAAATAAATAGAAAATTTGTATTCTATGAGATCATATTTTCTTGAATCATTTACTAAAACAATTCACATGTTTTGTGTTTGCTTCAAAATTTTGTATATGTCTACAAAACAATAACTATAATATTCAACAAAAACATACTTTCTAAATTATACTTTGATGGATTTCCACACCTTGTTCTAAAGCTCCCATTTTGGCATGGGTGGGAATATGCAGGAAAAGGTTGTTGAGTTCAACTTTACACCTTTCATATGCATTTACCTAAAAGTTTTGAATGCCTTTTCAACAAAACCATTTTGCATATCTCCTACATTCACTGCAGTCCACGAGACATCTCATCAAGGCATTTTGTTGAATAGTTCACGTGCCTTGTGTATGGTTTTCCATTTTGTGTACATGCCTACAAAGGCACTCACAACTACATCTAACAAAAATCAGCTATCCAATATACTTTGATGGATGTCCATGAGTTGTTCTAAATCTCCCATTTTGGGAGAGGTCTGTGAGAATGTTGGAAAGCATTGTAGAGTCGACATGTACCGATTGCATTTGTTGTCCCATTTTGTACATATTCTACAATCATTGCAATCCATGAGGCCACATTTCTCCGTGCATTTTTTCGAACAATTCACATGTCATTTGTATGCTTCCACAATTTCCATATGTATATACCAAAGCACTTTCAACTATAAGATCTAGAAAAGTCTCGTCCCTTCTCCACTCTACTTTGATGTATGTCCCCGCACATTTTCAAACCTTTTTTTTAACACACACTAAGAGTATGCTAGCAAACATGAAACAACCATATAACAATAATAATGCCTCGTGAGGATGCTCATTTGTTGAAACCGTTGCGATGATAATAACAATCATGTTCATTTCATATGAAGAAATGTGTTTTGCTTTAAATTTACTTTTTCACCTCACACAGGATTATAGGAATCGAATGAGTGACCAAATTCATCTAACTACAACGTAATCTACTTTACTATATAACTAAAACTAAATTTTAGTTTAGAATAATTATAAAAATTAGTTTTCCATGTAATGGGAAGCCGTATTTAGATGAGTAGAAGATGATTGGTTGTGTGTTTGGTATTGTCTCGTTTATTTTAAAATGTAATAAAAAAATATTTAAATAATCACTAAAATTAGAATAAATCTATTTATTATAGTTCTAAGTTCATTATTGCCAATATAAACAATCAATATGAAAAAGAGGGTGCTATTAAAACATGTGGAAATCATTTTTATTTGATAAAGTATCTTGTAGACACAAAATCACGCACTTTGGGTATCTATTTTTTTTTAAATTGGTAAAAGTTGAGGGTGTTGAAAGGACCCACATCCTTTTACAAGGAGCCCCAAAGACCAAATAAAGTAGTTAAACAGATAAGAAAAGAAACTCGAAAGTAAAGGAAGAAAAGGACCAAGCAGGCCCCAATGAAACATAGAGAGGAAAAGGATCACCAGAAAGGAAAGAAAGGAGAAGCAACTGTCCAAAAGAAAGAGCAAGTTGCAACAAGACTAGAAAGAGAAGAAGCATTTCCAAAACAGCTCCACCCAGTGACCAACAGATGGTTGGAAAATGAAGAAGGGAAGATGCAGCCTAGGGGCTACAAGACCGAGAAAGAGAACAACATGATAGAAAGGGGAAGAGAAAAAAGGGAAATCAATGCCTTCCCTTCTTAGAACACACTAATTACCATTTATCCTGTGTAATCATCTCTGAAATAAGAGGATTATAATCCATTAATTCTAAGGTCGAGGATCCCACAAGGGGGGGCCACAATCCTTATCCGAGTCAAAGTGATCAGATTCATGGGGCCGCTTTGGCACCAGAGATGGTCCTTCCGAAGAGGAGTAATAACCAGTAACTACCCAACCTCTATAGAAGGAGTTGAATCTATAGGGCCTCGTAGTTCAAGGGACATCGCCATACTGAAGGGGTTGTAGTTGCAACTGAGGGAGTTGCAGCTTTAAATTAAGGAGTTATAGTTGTAACTCTTTGATCTTCCAAGTCAGAATTGTCTTCTTCCTCTGAAAATTCTTTTTCTTCTAAATTTGGTGTGCTCTAATACTTAGGAATTGCTCTTTTTTGTAATGGGCTTGGGTTTTCTTCGAGGGCAGGTGTAACATGGAGATGACTTAGTGTTCTATAATTTCAACATCTGAAAGAAGTATTTTCATAGTCTAAAATCTGGGAATAGCTAGTGTCACCCATTTTAAGGGTCATCCTATCCGGCAATCCCTTGTTGAGATCAACTTCAACGTAGATCCTAACAAAAGTATACAAACCACTCTGTAACCTCTAGACCGTCGACCTTGATGAACCACCCAAGGAGGTTTCCAATATCCTTCAGAGAGGAAGTAAAATGAAGGGGTAGATTTGGTAACCTCACCCAAACTGGGACCCGCGTGATGGAGAAGGTATTTGGGTCAAAATATGGAAACCATGGGGTAGTGAAAAGTCCCGAACCCTAGAACCAAGGGCCCTCATCCATGGCTCTCTGGTAATCATGATGTTCATTGAAAAAGAAAATGAAGAAACCCTAGGCATAGAGGAAATATTTACAATTTTTTGTCCATGAGGTGTGAATCCACTGGACAACTGTGTTTGACGATGGCCAAACACCATTAAATTTGCATATCAAGGCTTTTGCTTTAATGTCTTGCAACATGTTCAAATATTCTTCATCCTTGATCTCCAAGACCGGGGTTTCAGAGGCTTGCTCAACAATGTAAGTTGGGGAAGGGGGAGAGGCAGTTGTTGAGGATTTTGAGGATGAGGAATTTTAAATAGTACCTCCTTGAAAGAGACAGAGCTACAATTCTTGGTCCCTCCCAAAAGAAAACTAGTCACAAAAATCAAGGAATCCTTGGCTATCCCATAGGAGAAGAGAGGAAAATCATCCACAAGCAATTTTCCCAAAAATGAGGCCAAAACAACCCAACTTATAGCCTATTTTTTGGGCAAAAGTATGTTTCAAATCCAACCCATTAGTAAGGCAATGTAGTTATAGGGACAAAGTATTGCCAAAGAAGAGTACGGGAAAAACTCTGCAGATTCTCTACACCGACAACAAGTTGTTGGGGGTAACGTGAGTTAGGGCATCATATGCAACAGATGGAATCCCATAAATTTCTTTGTATTCAAATTTTCCCTCTAGAAAGCGGTCCCGACTATCCTTAAAGCCATCGGCCGAGCTCCTAACTTCACCTCTAATGGGTTGGCCATGATAGTAGTCATCGCCTCCAACTCCAGAGAAGTGTCCAAGGATCACATGGGGGTATTAGGGTTTGCAGCGGCCATTTCCTCTCTCCACTAAGTAGGTTGTTAGTAAGTTGGTAAAACATATAATTTTTATAAACAATAATACGTAAATCAATTGGGTATCTATTTAGTCTTGATTGTATACTACTATTTATATGATTCATAAGTAAGAAAAGTACTACTTAACTCATTTCTTTGACCACCTTTATTTGCTTTCTGTTTCCAATTTTGGTCTTGCACCCTTACTTTCTCAGTTTTCCTTTTTATACCCTAACATGTATCATCCTGGACACCAACACCTGGATAAGACACCGGCGTCAGTGCCCCCATCCCCTTTAGGTGCCCCGACCTCTTTGTACTTTGTTCACATATTTTGGGTCCTTTCTATCCATTTGAGCATCTTATCTTTTTGGTAGTCGGCCTTTTCGGGGTTAATTACGAAATTCAAGCAAAGGAATCATATAAATATAAATTTATGTGATCATAATAAGGGACCAAACACTAAGCACTAGATATCACCACCTAAGGTTGCATCCATCAAACATCTAAGAGCTCCATTGCATCCATCTAGCACCATCCAAGGGACACAAGGGTTGGTTATTCTACATACACACTTCATAGGAGGGAAGTTCATTCTATTCCATGCACACATATATTACATTTATTTACATCTAGCTTATTTACTCGCCATCAAGTGCGACAAACACAAGGCCACCTAGGGCACGATTCCACACACACACACATAGAACTACATTGGGTTTTAGATGTAGTGTAGTGCTTAGTTGTAAGATCACCATTTTGACAATTGAGGACAGTCTGACCCCTTATTATGCATCTTTATTTTTTTAGGATTTGTTGTCTATTTGAGGGTTATTCATGTCATTGTTTCATTGCGGGTTTCCTACAAATTCGGCGATCATTGTGTGACCTCATAATGATGAAAGGTGAACAACAACAAACAACTTACAACCATTCGAGGATGTTTTCTTACCATTTCCATAGACACAGCTCCCATAAATAGGCTTAAGGTGCCCACAAGTGCCCATGTCCCTCTTTAGGTGCCCAGATCCAAAGATATTCCTCCATTTCTACATTTTATCGATATTTGTTATGATGGTCAATGCTTCGTATTTTCCATTTTTCCAGCTCTGTGCATCTTCGGGATCTCTATGAATCGGCTAAGGATTTCTACCCAATTTTTCACTTAGGGTTTCATACTTTTTAGCTTAGTTTGCTTGGGTTAATTTATGTACTTAATTATTTATTCATTTACTATTCTAATAGCAATCGACTAGGCATATAAATTCACATTTGTCTTAGTCATTTTGGTGAACCCGACACTTTCACGCTTAGCATATTCATTTTTTCCTCTATCATGGGTCGTAACATTCCTCAAGTTTCTTTGTCTGATTTACTTAAGATGCATCCCAATTGCCAAGTTGTTCTACAAAAACCTTAGACACCATGTATCTTCCTAAAGATACGTTACCACATGAAATAAGTCCTATCTTTGATCGTCTATCTAATGACCCTATCCTTTGTGATCCTCCATCCAATCAACCCATATTGGAGTCAATTAAAGCTTTGCATTCTTTATTTTACAAAAAAATTAGGATATGGAATCCACGATCATATCTCTTAAATCTAAAATCCAACAACTTAAAGATGCTTCTCAAGCTCATGTTTGTTCTCCTTCTACATCTCATCCTCATTTTATGTCTTCTACATGTGCTCATATCAATGAGCCTCAAGTCTTACCATTACTAGAGCCTCTCACCTTTGATCGCAATACTAAGCAACATGACATTCTTACTGAGCTCCTTAGTCATCAATTGATCACTTTACCATCTACTCAAGGCTATCCTCCTTACCAACTTACAAAATATCAAGGTTTCCCATATTGTAATTATCATCAAATCAATGGACATAATGACAATGATTGTTATGATTTACAACAAAGAATCAAGCATCTTGAGCATCAAGGTTTTATCTCATTCACTACATGACATCCTGTTACATCTTCAATTATTACATCCCAATGGGTTCCTAAATCTGATTCGTCTATGTCTAATGAACATCATGCCATCACCTCTCACGTTCCTTCTATGGAAAATATAGCACCGCCTAAGCAACCCCTCTCAAAATCAATCTAACACCGTCTCATCTCAAATCATATGCAACATCATCAAGTCAAATTAAGCAACCACCTCTCAAAATCAATCCACCTTTTCCTATCATGTCTTTTATAGCGTTACAAAAAATAAACCACTTATTACACAAGCCGAGCAAACTCTAGCTAGCCTCTTTCGACTTCCACCACTCAACAGATCATCATTTCAGCGTCTAATCACTTTTGTTAAGAAGCGTAGACACCTATAATTACGCCCAAGCAATTTAAATACTTAAATTGCGTTAATTATCCCCTTTCTCGCAAATCGATGACATATCGTCAAAAACACTCATTTTCCCTCATATCATCATTAATTAATTACACTAAGCTAATTAATTAAGTTTCCTATCCAACAAATACCCTAATTAACGACCTTCCGTTAATAAATCACCCCTTCTACCTAGACTAATTAATTATTATTAATTAATTAGTGTTCCCTTTCATTTAACCAATAAATCAATATTTAATTGATTTAATCCCTTTCTAATAGCCTAAATCGTACTAATATTCTTCTAATTGGCTTCTATAAGCTTACACCTACCTATTAATTAATCACCTTTGATTAATTAAAGCACCCCCCAACTCCCATGACTTGCTAAACATGTATTAAACCCTTCTAAAGTAAGGTTACCTTTAATAAAGCAACCTTATCCATTCCTAATCATGTTTTACCTTTATCCCACATTCATGAGAATGTGTTGAATCCTTTATCCTTTGGGCTATATAAAGAGCCCTCCACCTACCTTTTTACTTACACCTAAACTTTCTAAGAGAGTGAATGCAAAGCATATAGCAAAGACTAAGAGCTTGCCTTTTACCCTTTTGAGAGTTCATCATCTTGAAGAGTTAAGCCTCTTTCTTAAGTGCTTAGGTCATATGGGAGGTGTCAAAGGGGTCTTGTAGCCCAACTTTGATAGGCCCTCATTCCTAGGTTACTTGACATACTAAGGACAACTATTTTGATAGCCATGGAGATTACTTAGGTCCATTCATTTATTTGTTGTTAGAGAATAGAGGAGTTTAGATATTTAGCATTATTAGTTTCAAAGTTTGTACTCATGAATGCTAGCATCTAACCCTTGTTTAATTCTTATCTTAATGGTGTTAATTTGTTTGTTCAATTCTTGCTAAGTTAAGGCTATTTAAGTGTTATTCTTTACTCATATTAACATTATTTTGAAAACAAACACATGCACACATTTGACACGCCCAATGGGACATACTCCATTGTCCTTTGCACTTAATTTCAAGTTTTTGTAGTTAAGTTTCATTTTTGGTTACTAACCCTCTTTTACACATGTTCTAACTTATTTTTTTTAACTTGTTTTGTTGAGTTTGCATGTGTTGAGTCTTCTTTGTAGGTATGAAGGAGGTGAAGTGCTGTCAAAATTAGAATTAATGGGAAAATTTCAAGATTTCTCCATGTTTTCATTTTTAGAGCTTACTTTTTCAACATTCTACATGCTAGTTTTGTCAATTTCTTGAAAATTTTAAATTCTTGAGCATGTAGGTTAGTGTTTGATAGTGCTTGAGTCTTCTATTTACATATTAATGTGGTGGGTTGCTGTCAAAATTTAATCTTGGTAAGAAAATTTCAATATTTCATCATGTTTTCATTTTAGAGCTTACTTTTTCATCATTCTACATGTTAGTTTTGTCAATTTCTTGAAAATCTTAAATTCTTGAGCATGTATGTTAATGTTTGATAGCATTGAGTCTTCTATTCATATATTAATGTGATGGGTTGTTGTCAAAATTGAATCTTGGTTGGAAAATTTTGCCCATTTTGTAGATTAAGGGACATTTTTTGACATTTTTGAGTGCATGTCAAGTGCATACCCGTGAGCATAAGAGCATATGCGTAACCCATCTTCCGAAGGCCATAAATTTTACTCCCGAACTCGAAATGACTCCATTTTTTTTACGTTGGAAAGGTATTGAAGTTAACTATGCAATGAAAACATAAATTTAGGATTTATACTTACATAAAATATGTTTTTTTCTGTTATTTTAAAACTGGTCATTTTCTAACATGTCTAATGTTTTGATGAATGTTGTATTTCCATGCTTCCTCGATTTAGACCAAAGTGTGTGTATGCTCTTCTCTTGCACCTTTTGGTGATCTTGAGAATAAAAAACAACTTTGATCTATATCTTTTTAACATTGGGATTAAACTTAGAAATTTGATTATTCATTTTGCTTAAGGGAATGAACCTTTTACAAAGTATTTTTCAATGGTCCTTTGATTTGAAGTTTTCCATTTCTATATAGTTGGGATAAAGTTTGTGTATACTCTTCTCTTACACCTTAGGGTGATTTTGAGAATCAAAATCAACTTTAGTCTTCATTTTATAACATTTGGTAAATTGGAAACTTCATCTTTCACTTTTGGTTTAAGGGAATGAACCTTTTACAAAGTATTTTTCAATGGTCCTTTGATTTGAAGTTTTCCATTTCTATATAGTTGGGATAAAGTTTGTGTATGCTCTTCTCTTGCACCTTAGGGTGATCTTGAGAATCAAAAACAACTTTAGTCTTCATTTTATAACATTTGGTAAATTGGAAACTTCATCTTTCACTTTTGGTTTAGGGGAATGAACATTTATCAAGAATTTTGTATAGTTCATTGATTGAAAAGATTTTCTTTACTTTTTAATTGGATTATTTTTGTGTATGCTCTTCTCTTGCATCCTTTGATGATCTTGAGAATCAAAAGCAACTCTTAATCCTCTTTTAAATAATGTGATTTTCTTGGAGAACTACTAATGCTTGAGTACAGGACCTAAAAATGGTTGTCAAAGAAAGGAGGAATCAAAATAAAATCAAAAACTACTAATACAGTTGTTATACAGGTTGTCAAAAGGTGTTCAAGTAAACCACACCTAATTAAACAAGATAAAAAAACAACATATTCAAAACACTGTATTGCAGGTTTCAGAAAAGGGTACGTCCCTCTCCGCTCAATTCGGAACATAACCCCTTTGGCATAACGCCTTAAACTACAACAATGGGGGTGGTTCCAGGAACCCCAAAGTAGTCCATGCAAGAGGGAACCTTGTGGATGAAATGGGAAGTGCTCTGCACTACCTACTTGACTAGTGATTCCTTTTTGTGAGATAGTGTTATACGTTGTCCATTGTGGCGACCCCGGTGATAGTACACGTAGACGCACTAGTTGCCTTTGTTCTTGAAGGGGTAAAGTAAATCCAAGATACTCCCAAACTATTCAGTGTAACTTTTTGGGTAAATCGCACTCGCTCGTGGCAACTTTGTAACACCTAGGGTGAGAGAACCACCTAGAGAATATACTTTTCCGAAGCCCACTTTGACCATTTTAAAATAGTGTTGAGTTGTGAACCTTCTTTTTGAGAAACGTGTGACGTATTACTTTCACCTAGTTTTTACTTGCCTTAGGGCGAGGCGAAACTCTACCGAAGTGAGGCTAGCATTTTTGTCATTTTTCTTAATTTATTTCCTTCATATTCTTTTGACACTTTGTTGATCAAAAGAGGTGTGATTACCTTTGTGTTTCCATTCAACTGTTTCTCTCACTTTTATGTCCATTTACGCCCATCCATGTTTGCGGCTGGGTTAGTTAAACGTCTAAAGTGAGCGGAGGCGTTTTCACATCATTTGGTAGCCATTGTGATCTTGATACCCATGTCAAGATCGTCATTGTAGTTAGGCGTGGTTCATCACCACGGACTTCCTTAGAGGAGTTAGCTTGTTTGTCTCGTATCATTATAATTTTGATATTTACGTCTTATTTCTTGTAAACTCGACATAAATACCTATATTGTACGGATTCTGTTGCACACATTCTTAACTATTCCTAGCTATACTTTGAGATTTTTTTGTTTGATTTTATTATTACCTCAATTTCAAAAGGTGCTAGGCACTACCATTTTTGCATTTTATATCAATAACACCTCGATATCAATACATCACTTTCTTGCAAAGTGGGTTAACATATCTTGGTGATATTGTTGTGTCATTCACAAATCGTAATTGGCACTTTTTGAGATATAGGTCTTAATCAAACTTGAGCTTGCTCATCGTATATCTTGATTGGGAGATCACATTTAACTTCATGTATTTACTTACATCTTGTTCATTCCTTTGAACTTGGCATAAGTGGAGACATCTTGTTAATCATCTGGCGTCGCAAATTACTTTGAAACGTAGTCTAGGAAGTACTTCATTTGATTAAGTTTTGGTACCAAATGATTGTTTCATTGGTGACTTTATCATTCTATCACATTGGTATTCTCACACTATTAATTTACTCTTAACACGTACATCTTGTGTTTCACTTAGGGGTAGTCATTGAATTTTGAACAAATCTACAACTTACCTTAGTGAAACTTATCACAAAAACATGGCTCCCAAGATGCGTCTAGGTTTAAAGAAACAAACATATGAGGAACAACAGGCGCAAGCTTGGGAAACCTCTAATAGACAAGGGTCAAACCCATTTATCGGACATGATCTAGGACCACTATTTTCTGCAGAAAAGGAAACAGAAGAAATGGTCAACCATAGTGGAAATGAATTAGAGTCACCACGCGTGGACTTTGATTTTGACCCTACTCTACTAGATGAGTTTCTCCTTAGAAACAAAGATAGAGTTTTGGCATGGGTCATGGAATTAGGGGCCAAATTGCCCACCGAGAATGAACCAATATTACCTACAAATGACACTACTAAGGAAGAATGCCCCCTTATCAATATGGAAGATATTTTAATAGGTAGGGCATGCTTCCACTTCTTACGTAAAAATGATAAAGTGGTACGGCATAGAATACCCCTCATCAAAGTGCCACGAAGAAACAAGATAGAACATGAGACAGGGGAAGAACCTCCACAATACGAAGAGGAAGAACCTTTAGAAGAAGAAGACACAAACCAAGTCACAATCTAACAACAACTCAATAATATAAGTGACAACTAGCTTTGCTTACTTTCCAGGTACAGAAAGACACAAACAAGAACATTCAAAAGTCAAGGCCTAAGTTTAGGATCCATGAACTCCATCGAGAAAACCAAGGAGAAGAATACATGGGGTATCATCGTGTACACGTCCCCACTTCTCCCACTAGAGACAAACTACTCACACAAGAAGTGCAATCTATGAAAGCAATGCTTGTGAGCATACAAGAAAGCAATATAGGGAGTATTAGGAAATACCAATATGAAGAACTATGCCCCTATCCTTTTGACAAGACAATGACCCTTCAACCCTTTCCAAAGAAATTTGATATGCCAAAGTTTGACAAATACAAAGGAAAGGGAGACCTAAGGGATCATGTTAAATATTTCTACGTGGCATGTCAAGAGGTGTCTTATAGTGATAATTACTTCATCAGACTTTTTCCTAAGAGTCTCGGAGGTCAAGCATTGGAATAGTTTACGCGCTTACCACGAGGATCAATTTTCACCTGGCCAGAATTGGTGGAAAGATTCATGCGTCATTTCTCGTATAACATAGAGAGTGACGTCACTATGGCAGACTTATGTGGCACAAAATAACACCCAAACAAGACCTTCGCTAGCTTCCTCCAACGATGGAGAGGGATAGCTAGTCGCTTCCCTTGCACTTTCCCTGAGAAGTAACTGGTCAGTATTTTCGTCCCTAATCTCAACCCAGATATAGCTTTTCACCTCCAAATGCATTGTGTTTGCACCTTTGAGGAGGTTATCAAGAAAGGGATTCAAATAGAAAAGGATCTTATTGCCAAAGTCACCCTCAAAACCCAATCTAAAGACAACCAAAGTGTCAAACCCGTTGAAAAGCCAAAGATCTTTAACAAAAACAAAAACGTGGTGGGAGATGGAATCACTAATTCCAAACGTGTTCAAATGGTCCAAACCAATCAACCTTTTAAACTAACCAAGGGCCCAATTCAACCACCACCAAAGCGATGAACATTCACCTCCCTCAATGAACCATTGTCCGTCATACTAAAATAGTTGGATGTGGCCCACATGATGACCTATCCTACAACGCAACCATTTGATGACAACGCTCCTAAACCTTCATGGTATAAGGAGCATGAATACTGCGAAATGCATCGCATTAAAGGTCATAAGACAGAAAAATGTCTACGGCTTCGCCACTATATTCAAGGACCTCATTGATAATGGGGAGATAGAGGTGGATAACCCTGGAAAAATGCAAACACCTAACAAGAAAATGGGGATTTATAAGGAGCCATTCCTAAGCATGATAAGTCGGAAAAGACAAAGCCGGATCGGGAGACTCATCATAAACCTATAAAGTTGTGAATTACTTGTATACCAAAAGAGATAACAATCATTATGATTCACTTATCGATATTTTCACTTCCTCTGGCGACCGTGTCAATACCATCCGGATTAAGGGAAAGGACTACTTAGCGGTAACAAGGTGTGCCCGCCTCATGATTACGGAACCCTCTTTGTTGATCCCACAAACTGGTAAATATAACCTTTTAGAACAACTTGAGAGGACACCTACTAAGATCTCAATCTTAGATCTTCTCAAGATATCCAATGTGCATAAGGACATTTTGTATCAAACTCTTCAGGGGTCGGGAGTGCCTTTAGAAGTCGATCCTGCGTACCTTCAAGCCATGGTGGCAAATATTACACCCAAGTGAGCATCTCACTTTCAACCATAGGGAGGTCCCTACTAAGAATCCTAAACATAATCTTCCCTTATACATTGAGGTAGTTGTCACCCGCAGGAAAATCAAACAGTGCTTGTGGATAACGGATCTGGATTGAACATCTACACACTTAAATTAGTCAAACAATTGGGACATACGAGAGGCAGATCTTGAGTCCCATATCATCACTATCACCGCATACGACAACGTGGAAAGAGAGTTAGCAGGCACCATTACGCTGCCCATGGAGGTGGGCCCCACTTGCCATCAGATGAAGTTTCACATCCTAGACTTGGAACTTCCATATAATATGCTTCTAGGCTGACCATGGATTCATGCCATGCAGGCCGTGCCATCAACATTTCATCAATGCATCAAGTTGAAGCATGAGGGACATATGATTACAATACCAGGAGATTCTGAGCCCTTTGCTCATTGTAGAGCTCTTAATAGCTTTGCACGAAAGGGTACATACGCATGTCCCTCCATAGATATAGTTGTCCCTCTTCATTTTGAGGCCATGGAATCTCGAGTAGATTCAAATTCTCTTAGTTCTTGCACTCATGGGGCATCTACTTCAACATCTCCATTTAATTCATGGGAGATGAAAATCCTAGAATATGGCTGTGGGGAGTATAATGTACAACAAGTGGTTTATGAAATAAATAAGAAAATCAAAGGACAAACAAAGTGACCACGCCAAGGATGAAAATCTCATAGAGACGTCCTTGGATGAAGATCTCAACCTACCTCCCGATCCCTACGCGTATGGAGGATTTATCAAAATTTTTAGTTGAAGAAACCATTAATGTCAATATTGGTACCGAAGAAGATCCCAAGATAGTAAAATTGGGAGCATCACTCTCGGCCGAGAACAAAAGACATTCACTATGTGTGAGAGTTTATTGATGTGTTCGCATGGTCTTACAAATACATGCCCGACTTAGATCCGACTTTGGTCGCACAACATTGGATTGTGCCTTATGCAGACACTAATCCTATCAAATAGAAGCTCCGAAAGATGCACCCAAGAGTGGCCTTGTTAGTTAAAGAAGAGTTGGAAAGGTTGCAACATGAGGATTCATCATCAGCCAATTGATTATTTTGAATGGATATCGAACATGTTCTGTCCCGAAGAAACCTATCGGTATACGAATCTGCCTTGCATTTTATGGGACATCAATAAAGCTTCCCTAAAGATGACTTTATTGCCCAACATTGACATGATTGTTGACTCAACCGCAGGGGTACGAAATGCTATTACTTATGGATGGTTTTTTGGGTTATAATCAAATTAAAATCGTTGAGGAAGACCAACACAAAACAGCTTTCACAACTCCTTGAGGGGCACCTTCGTTATGGTGATGCCATTTAGCCTTAAGAATGTGGGAGTAACTTATAAAGCGGGCCATGACAAGTAATATTTCATGATATGATTCATGACATCATGGAAGACTACGTAGAAACATCCTGGGAAAGTCCAAAACAAGAGAGGATCATCCTATCATTTTAGGCGTATCTTTAAGCACCTACGTGAATACAAAGTCAGGATGAATCCAAAGAATTGTGTCTTCGGTGTGCTATCTGGGAAACTATTAGGCTTCATCGTGTCAAGACGAGGTATTGAGGTAGACCCCGCTAAAGTAGTAAAATTCGCCAGCATAAATGCCTCCACTTGAGAATATCAAGCAACTACGTTCACTTGCTACCTTTGAGGGAAAATTCAAGCCATTCACCACTTTATCTCCGACATTGCTTAGATAAATGTCACTCATTCACTCATTTGATTAAGAAGGATGTCACTTTCATCTGGGGACCCGAGCAACAACAAGCCTTTGCTTTGCTTAAACAGTACCTGGCTAATCCACCTGTCCTCATGCCTCCCACTCCAAGAGAACCACTTTTGCTCTATATTTCCGCTACGAAGATGCTATTGGTGCACTTTGCTCACCCAATATGACCTTAGCCATAAAGAAAAATCAATGTACTATCTCGAGTCGCACCCTCATCACCTATGAATGTAATTATCCTCGATCATTGAAAAGGCTTGTTTGGCCGTTGTTTTTACTTTTAAACTTCACCATTACTGCTAAATACTAAGACCAAGCTCATATCCAAGGTCGACCCACTCAAGTATTTGTTGTCAAACCCGCCTCACTGTAGAATGGCTAATTGGATCATTCTACTCGGTGAGTTTGATATAGAATTTTTCCATTAAAAATCGGTTAAAGGACAAGTACTTTCCGACTAGCTAGCGGAAGCACCTTTCTGAAAGCACAAAACCTTTGAGTCTGGATTTGCCACATGCATCTTTTCTCTACATTGAAAAATCTATCATATGGCAGATACATTTTGATGGATCTTTTACGTTTCATGGTTCAGTGCAGAAGTGGTCCTTATTACTCCTTCGGGTGATCTTATCCCGCAGCTTTCGCCTGGCATTCCTCGCACGAACAACATTGCGAAATATGAAGCACTCATTGTAGGGTTGAAGGTAGCCATCAAGTGGAATATTCAACATGTTAAGGTTGTAGGTGATTCGCAGCTAATCATTAAACAAGTTAATGATGAGTATAAAGTTAAGGATGACAAGCTCATACCTTACAAGAAGTTGGTGGAAACTCTAAAGGAGTATTTTTTGCGCATTACCTTTGAGCAGATCCTAAGAGTGCAGAATAGATTGGTAGATGCTATGGTAATGGTGGGATATATGCTTCATATTCCGCTAGGGAACAATGATATGCCATTTTTCGTAGAAAATCTACACCAACCCGCATATGACGTGCCGGAATCTTTCCTGGCTTGTGAGGTTGTTGGTCCCTATTCCCCGTGGTACGAACCCATTTTCACCTATCTTAAGGACAGTACTTTCCCTCCCAATATCTCCCATTCTGAAAAGAAAAGCCTGATTCACCAGATAGCCCGTTACACCCTTTTAGGAGGTACACTTTATCGTCGTGGCTACGATGGGAATCTGTTACGTTGTCTGGATGTGACGGAGTCAATCCAGGTAATTAAAGAAGTACATGAAGGAGTATGCAGAGCACATACAAACGGAATGGTCTTGGCTAAGAAACTGTTAAGAGTAGGTTACTATTGGCCCACCATGGAAACTGATTGTTGTAATTATGTTAGAAAATGTGTGCTTTGCCAAAAGTATGGAAATTTCATCCATGCTCCATCGCAACCATTGCAACCAATCACTACCCCGTGGCCATTCTCCAAGTGGGGACTTGATCTAATAGGGAAGCTTACTCCTACCTCATCTGATGGTCATACACATATCATCACAGCTACAAAATACTTTACAAAATGGGTGGAGGCTGTCCCTTTAACCTATGTCATAGGAGCACAGATTTCTAAATTCATCATGAATCACATTATTTGCCGATATGGTATCCCTGCAGCCATTGTCACAGATAATGGGAAGTCATTTAAGAACAAAAATGTGAAAGGTCTTTGCCAACGGTTCCAAATTAGATTGAAATGGTCCACGCCATATTACCCTCAGGGTAATGGACAAGCTGAGGCAACAAACAAGACTTTGGTAAGGATAATGGAGAAGATGGTTAGCAAAACCGGTCAAAACTGGCACCTACAAATCCACCCAGCCCTCTGGGCCTACCGAACATCAATTCGCACTCCTACGGGTGCGATGCCATATTCCCTAGTGTTTGGGACAGAATCTATCATCCCTTTAGAGATTGAACTCCCATCCCTACGAATTTCTCTTTGAGACTATTTGGATAAGGATGAAGATTATCAAGTGGCAAGATTGGCTGAGTAAGAGCTCTGGATGAGAGGCACATTTGCGCTCTTAATCACCTGAAGGTATATCAACACAGAATCTCCCGTAACTACAACAAGAGAATCATCCCTCACCAGTTTGAGGTGGGTGATTTAGTTATGAAGGAGAACCAGTTCAACACCAGAGCAGAGCGAGAAAAGAAAGGGAAGTTCAAACCACACTGGTTAGGACCCTATGTCATAGTTGCCAGCAAGTACGACCAGGGGCATACAAACTAGCTCACCCCAATGGTGATGAGCTCCGAGAGCCAATGAATGCCATGCATCTTAAGAAGTTCTATGCTTGAACATGGCACAAAAATAAAAAAAATACAAAAACATCAAAAAAAAATTAAAAAAAAAAGAAAAAGAGAAAACAGGTCATCCACTAGTGAAAACCACGCAATTGTGGCACTTTGGACAAGTCCTTGGGTGAAAACTAGTTTCCGGTGCCTCGGGAGGATTCGTTGTTCACAAGCATTTTGTATTAGAAGGGTAGTTGTCTTTGTCTGGACCTAGTTCTACCTTCGAGTTTCCTTGTGCACACCATCTTGTCCAGCCTTGATTTGGCTTTGCCTTCTTCTATTCGTTTGTAAGGACGTGGTCTTTCATTATTTCCCATCTTACGCTGGGGGAAACTCAATGAATTCACCTTCTTGTTCATAAGCGCGTGGCTTCTGCCCTTGTATATTCCCCACCTAATGTTGGGGGCATCCATGCTTTCTTGGTTACCTGCACATAGCTTTGGAAAACTATTAAAAACACAAAAACAATAGAAAATTGTTTTGAAAAAAAAAAAACAATAGAACATTGTTTTGAGAAAACACAAAAACAATAGAAAATTGTTTCGAGGAAAAAACAAAAACAATAGAACATTGTTTTGAGAAAACACAAAAACAATAGAAAATTGTTTCACAAAACACAAAAACAATGTAAAATTGTTTCACAAAAACCTAAACAATAGAAAATCGGTTTATGAAAACATATCTTTAAAAATATTTACTTGCTTTGCTTGTTGCTTGTATAGTGTTTTGTGTGCTTACTTTTGAGTTGTTTGTTGCTTGGGTGTACTTTGTCATAGTTTATCTTTTCTTGCTTAGAATAGATTCATTCTTGCTTGTGCATATTGTAGTGGGTTTCACCATGCTAGTGTGTTAATTCTTTATTTCTTTCTTAATGCATTTGGTTGTGTTTTGTTACTTATTAATAAGGCATGGTGATTCATGGTGTATTACATTAATTCCTGGTGTTCTTTGTAGCATTTGGCTGTGTTTCTTGCATGTGCTCTATTTTGTTATCATTCACATCACATTACCATCACTATCATCACATCTAACATCATCTATACATCATATATAAACAAAAATGCTAAGTTTTACATCATGCATGTATGCTAAGCTAATCATCACATATCATATCATCAATGGGGGCAAGAGGGGTTGCGCATAATCAAAAATCTATCCCCCCGCACCAATATCATCATATCATCCCGTCCATATACATCAAAATAACACTTGAAAACAACATTTGATATTGTCTACAAATCTATCATCTACAATCTACAACACGCCTCAAACGATCACGTGCGATCACCATCTCTCCTGAGTGTCAGAGCCTCACGATAAGTTTTCTAAACTGAGTGGTTAAAATGAACTGATTGCGATGTTTTTACCCCCTCGGGGGTATATTAACCTGTTTTTCATCGATCAGATGGTCGGGACACCCATTTAGCTCACCGTTTTCTCCTCTGTTCGTTGTGGAATAATTATTTTTAATTAAATAATTATTTTTCACCGTATTGGGGCATTTTTTGTCCAATACCCCTTTCTTCTCCCCTGGACAATTTTATTGCTCCCTAGCAATTTTTATTCTTCTTCACACCCTCGTAAATAATTATTTTTCAAATAATTATTTTTTCTTAATTTTTCCACTAAACAAGGACATTATTTGTCGTTTGTTTCTCTTTTCTTCCACCTAGGGCACTTTCTGTTGCCCCTAGGCCCTTATTTTTCTTCTTCTCCTTTCTTCTATTGTTTATCATGGTTTAGAAAGCCAAAACAATACAAACATTTACTATATCAAAAAATCCAAAAACAAGGCAAAATTTTTCAAAAAATTCCTAAAAAGTAAAACACCCTACAAAATGGTAACTTGCTTCTTACGGCTGAAACTTGTGTCTTGCGCATGGTATTTTCTCCATATCCTGTTGGTTTGTCTCACATCTTCCCCGATTAATATGACTTGCGGATCACTGGATTCACAACCATTCACAAAAGCTAGCTGCTTGCTTCGTCTATACTCTGGGGCACTTTTGGTTGCCTGGTGTTGTTTCGTTGTGCACAAACACTTTTCATGGACCCCATGTCCATTTTCATTTCCCCTTACATGTATCCTTTCTTGGGGCATCATTTTTAACCCTTTTCATCAATCACGAACTTGTGGATCTCTTCAACACTGATAACAAAACATTTGTACAACTATCTTGACCGTTGTTGGGTTGGATATGTGCGTTTGTACTTGTTTTCCCTGTTAGATGAGCTTGTTTCCTTCTCGTATTGCATTGCATTTTTGTATGTTGTGTGGAGTTGGTATTTTCAGCAATGGACAATTGTTTGTATTATGGATTTTCATGTCATTCTACCTTTGTCGTATGCTTATATTTTTCATAAGGACCGATGACGTAGTTCCTATGGCAATATGATGACATCCAAATTGTTTCAAACAAATACGCGGCTAGAGGCTAAGATTTTCTCCCCCCTCATCCATATTTCTTCTACACCACTTCCCTTTCACCCCTAATTATCCCTCTCCTAGGGCATCTGCCTCGTCCCCATTCTTACGCCTCTATTGCTCATCTTTTTTTCGATCGTCGATCGGCTTCCTTCATCACCCCATCGACACTCGAGGGGCATCTCTCCCTCCTACTAATTTTTCTTCTATCCCTTAAAAATATCTTTTGTCTACTATCTTTGAAGTGGCGTCACTTACGCCACCCTAAAGAGGGGCAAATGTAGACACCCATAATTACACCCAAGCAATTTAAATACTTAAATTGCGTTAATTATCCTCTTTCTCGTAAATCGATGACATATCATCAAAAGCACTCATTTTCCCTCATATCATCATTAATTAATTACACTAAGCTAATTAATTAAGTTGCCTATCCAACAAATACCCTAATTAACAACCTTCCGTTAATAAATCACCCCTTCTACCTAGACTAATTAATTATTATTAATTAATTAGCTTTCCCTTCCATTTAACCAATAAATCAATATTTAATTGATTTAATCCCTTTCTAATAGCCTAAATCATACTATTATTCTTCTAATTAGCTTCTATAAGTTTACATCTACCTATTAATTAATCACCTTTGATTAATTAAAGCACCCCCCAACTCCCATGACTTGTTAAACATGTATTAAACCCTTCTAAAGTAAGGTTACCTTTAATAAAGAAACCTTATCCATTCCTAATCATGTTTTACCTTTATCCCACATTCATGAGAATGTGTTGAATCCTTTATCCTTTGGGCTATATAAAGAGCCCTCCACCTACCTTTTACTTACACCTAAACTTTCTAAGAGAGTGAATGCAAAGCATATAGCAAAGACTAAGAGCTTGCCTTTTACCCTTTTGAGAGTTCATCATCTTGAAGAGTTAAGCCTCTTTCTTAAGTGCTTAGGTCATATGGGAGGTGTCAAAGGGGTCTTGTAGCCCAACTTTGATAGGCCCTCATTCCTAGGTTACTTGGCATACTAAGGACAACTATTTTGATAGCCATGGAGCTTACTTAGGTCCATTCATTTATTTTTGTTAGAGAATAGAGGAGTTTAGATATTTAGCATTGTTAGTTTCAAATTTTGTACTTATGAATGCTAGCATCTAACCCTTGTTTAATTCTTATCTTGATGGTGTTTAGTTTGTTGTTCAATTCTTGCTAAGTTAAGGCTATTTAGGTGTTAGTCTTTACTCATATTAACATTATTTTGAAAACAACACATGCACATAGAAACTACTCCTTAAATCAATCCACTTAGCATATTTGACTATATATCCATCCCTTACATACTTGGGGGGCATGATAGCTTCTCTCCCTAGCATTAACATGCATATTATTCTTACACCACTCCACATTCAGACTTTCACCTCTTGATACATTTGTATCGTCATTTCTTGATGAAACACTCTCGTGTTATGGTTCGTACTTATTTATTGTTGACGGCATCCTATACACATGAACATCACACACTACACAATACATTACACACTACACTACATGTTACATACTACACATTACACACTACACACTTCACATTTCACGCATTCATCTACTCTACGCATTCACGACCTATATTTTAGGCATCTACTTCTACATGTTTTGGTCATTACCCTATGACGCGCTCTAGTTCCACGGTCCATACTTGATTGTTGAGGGTCTACATCTCAAATGGAGCTCAATACACTCACGAATTCAATCACCTCCCTCACTCACACACTTACACTCTACACTTTATGCTTTGACGATCATATCTTTCTAGTGCACATGCTCGAACCATTTCGATGACATTCTCTCTTTTACTTTTCATTCTTGAATCTTTGAAGGGGAATATACAAATGAAACTCATTTCATACATACACATCTGCTTTCGGAGTACGGTTCTCTTATCATTCACTCTGCATTCCATTTCATCTCAACCACATCATATTACATACTTGGTTGCACTTACTCTTGCTTACTTATGCTTTTACATGTACACTTTACTACATATGCTAGATAGATATCTTGTATGTCATTATATTTATCATACATACATGCATGTTCACTTGCCTTTATAGCTATGATTGTAGATGCTCTGAGATCCACACACGGAGCATGGATGCTTGGCATAATACCTATTACCATTCCCAAAGTGGTTCCTAGGGGTATCCACTTTCATATGCTATAGGTGTTATTGTTTCATTTTTCATAGCTCACTATAATCAGATTATACAAGTTTCGACATAATTTTTATCTTCCTAACATGCTAACAGGTGCTTCATGTGTAACATTTTTTTATCCAAGGCTATCTCGATTCCATGGTTGTTTATTACATTTCTTTTCATTATTTTCTCTTATTTGTGAGTTTTTCCCTTTGTCTTGTGTTCACACCGCCTACTTTTGGCTTCATCGGCCTTTGATTGTCTTGCAACATCATGAGTGGTGTCCCATGTTTGCAACCCACTTTTCACTGTCCACATTATCTTCTTGCATCTTAGCTTACACATTGTCCACTTAGCTTACATTTTGGTTTCTACATGCGTTTTTTTTCTTTGCTTGTACTAACAATTGTCTCTCTAGTCACTTTTTTGTGTGTTCATTGGTGTCTACTAAGCACATTCACTTCCCCTATAGGGCATAGTTTCAACACTGTGATCGGTCCTCCTTTGGGACACATTCTCCTCGGTGACGTCACATACAACCCAAACGAGTGGGGCATCATTTGGGTAAATCACTCACCCCATATAGCATTATACGGTCACACTTTAGTACAACACAATACTGGTACAACATAGTCATCGGTATAAGACGGGTCTCGAGAATTAGGCTTGGGTCCTTAGTACAACACAGACATTAGTACCCAAACCAAGACGAGACGCCTATGTGCCCCTGACCCTTCTGGATGCCTTTGAGTAGGGGAAGTTACACGGATTTGGTAGTTCAACATAGTCTACAGAACTCCACACAATGGATTTTATATGGTACACAATCCTTAGCACTCGGCATGCATGTATTACACAACACTTTTTACTTTTGTGTTGGATCAAATTGTTTGAATTTTTACACACCATATACAGTGGTGTTTTACATTACGGGAAGTAGTTAAAGGTTGGAGGATAACACTAGAATTTTCTCCCTACACTTCTTCCATGACTTGGTGTGAGATTGCCCTAAAAATTTGCAGATGGCACAAATAGTGTGAGATCACTGAAAAAATCGGTCATCAAAACATCTACAAAATATTTTCTACACTCTTTAATCATCATGGATCAGGTGCACATGTTCCTTTTTCACTTTTTTCATTTTACATACATCTTTACATGTTTTTACACATATACCTGTGTATTTGACTACTAATTCATTCTTTTCTTTTGTAGGTCCCATCGTATGGGAAGCGGTAGTCAACATCACATACAACAACATCAACATAAAAAACAAGTGCATTGATACATCTACACATGTGTTTCCACCCTAGGGTCATTTTCATCATCAATTTTTACACGTATTCCTCCTTAGCATTCACACTTCACACTTTTATGACTCTGCACTTTGTCTTGTCCCTCGACACATTTTCGTCATTGATCTACATGGTTATCAGGTATGCATCTCTTATTTACTTTATGTTATAAAGCATTCTCTAAAAAACATAAAGTGGGGAAAATATAGACACAAAATCACACACTTTGGGTATCTATTTATTCATGATTGCATAATACTATTCATATGATTCCTAAGTAAGAAAATTACTAACTCAAATCTTTGACAACCTTTCTTTCATTTTTGTTTCCACTTTTGGTCTTACACCCTTACTTTCTCAATCTACCTTTTTATACCCCAAAATTTATCGTCTTGGACACCAACACCCAACTAGGATGCTAACGCTAGGTGCCCTTGTCCCCTTTGGGCACCCCTGACCTCTTTGTACTTTGTTCATGTCTTTTGGGTCCTTTATATCCATTTGAGCATCTTATATTTTTGGTATTTGGCCTTTTAGTGGTTAATTATGAAATTAAAGCAAAGGAATCATATAAATATAAATTTATGTGATCATAATAAGGGACCAAACACTAGTTATCACCACCTAAGGTTGCATCCATCAAGCATCTAAGAGCTCCATTGCATCCATCTAGCACCATCCAAGGGACACAAGGGCTATTTATTCTTCATACACACTTCATAGGAGGGAATTTCATTCTATTCCATGCACACATCTATTATATTTCTTTACATCTAGCTTATTTTCTTACTATCAAGTGTGACACGCACAAGAGCCACCTAGGGAATGATTTTGCACACACACATAAAACTACATTGGGTCTGAGATGTAGTATAGCACTTAGTCGTAAGATCACCATTTTGATAACTAAGGACAGTCTGACCCCTTATGTTGAATCTTTCTTTTTTAGGATTTGATGTCTCTTTGAGGGTTTTGTAGGTCATTGTTTCATTGCAAGTTTCCAGTGACTTCGGCAATCATTTTGTGACCTTATAGCGACCAAAGGCGAACAAAATTAAACAACTTGTGACCACGAGAGGATGGTTTTGAGAATTTTTGCGAGACACAAGTGCTTTGAGAAACAGGCCTAGGGTGCCCACATCTCCCCTTTCCCTCTCCAGGTACCCCAGTCCAACATATTCCTTCATTTCGCATTTTATCGAGCTTCACTATGAAGGTCGGTGCTTAGGATTTTCCATTTTTCCAGCCCTGTGCATCTTCGGGATATCTATGAATTAGCTAAGGCTTTCTACCATATCTTTACACTTAAGCTTTTATACTTTTTAGCTTAGTTTTTACGGGGTTAATTTATGTACTTAATTATTTATTCATTTACTACTGCAATAGCAATCAGATTGGGCATACAAATTCACATTTAGCTTAATCAAGTACTACTAAGATTGCTCTCACGGGTGTAAGTCTACAACATTTAAGTTTTAGTTGTGGGGTAATTTTTTGGGTGGATGTTACATTTAGTGGTGCTAACAAAATACATATAGGAATTGTGGTAATTGAAATTTGAGATAAGTAACAAGTATATATTGTAATATCATTCCTTAAATTAGAATAGTATACATGTGTGTGAACATTGTAAAATTTCTATGTGAGGAGAAATTAATTAGAACTTGGGAGAGTTTGGTGCTATATATACTCATTATGTTGACCATAGAGGTAAAAGCTAAGTAAAAATAAGAGTTTTGGGAAAATATATTCGTAATAAGGGATATGATTTTTTTAGAACTCTGTAAACATTTGTATGTATACATACATTTTTAAAAATATTTTTTTTTTTGGTAAAACAAAGTTATACAAAAATATTAAGTATGTTTTTATGTGAGAAGAAATTAAATTCATACAAAAAAAAACACAAAATGGTTAGCTTAAAGTTTTGAGTACAATTATTTTGTTACATTGCATTTTAGTAGAGGTTGTAATATTGAGTCTATATCATCTATGTTAGAATCGTCAAATATCTTCTACATAAATGTGGTGTGAAATGGTCGTTATAGCCTCCAATATGTTTGATAATATTACACATATTTTATTGCAAAACATCGTACAAAATTGTGTGTGTATGTAGTTACTCAAAATTTAATCGATATAAGTAAATCCAAAATTGAAAAAGCTTATATGTAGACCTAGTGCTTTATTGTGACCATTAAAGGTAATTGTAATGGTTATTAAATTATTTTATATATGCGTTATAATCTGTATTTGTGTTTTCTAAGTTATCTCCAATTTTTTCTTGTATAGGGTATTCAAATACATTTGTTTCCCCCAAACAAAAGGATAAGAAATTGTATGACCTGCAAAACTTATGGTTCTTCTTAGTAGATGATATTTTATTTTAATGGTGTAATCTAGAGTGTTATTTATGGTTTGCGGTAGTGTTCATATATTTGTTTTCAATCTTAGTTGATTGAAAGTAGTCCCAAAAAAATGATAAGAAATTGTATGACCTGCAAAACTTTTCCAAATTTCATTCGGAGAGCATGCATTTAAATACATCTTCCAAGTAGAGTTGTAGGTTATTATAAAAAGGGTTCAGTTTAATGGTGGGAATGAAATGCTAGTAGGATATTTAGCCATTGAAATTCAATGTATGTAACAAACAAATATTGCATTGTTTTTATTCATTTAGTGATAGAGGGTGGAAGTTTTTATAGAGATTACGTAAGTTGTATTTTATGGATTTTTTTAGTTTTTTAAACAATTATCATAGTATTTGAGTGTGTAAAATATTTAATGGAATTTTTACATAGAAATTTAGTGAACATAATCATATGTAAAATAACCCATGAGTTCTAAATTGTTACTGATTGAGTATGATGGTCAATATTATTTTGTACATATGTTATAGTTTTTGTTCTTGTTCTCCAAATTTGTGCTAGTGTGTTTGATGTTGTTAATTCTAATGGTGTCTATTCTTTTCCTTGTTATCCTAGTAGGTAACTATCTTTTTCCATAGTTATGCATTTTATTAGTGGTTTTGGTTCAAACTCCTTCCTAAATTTGAATTTGTGTTAATTTTTCTTGATTTTTTTAAATACAATTTTCGTAAATATGTTTTTTAAAATAAACTAGGAGAAATAATTTAAGTAATTGTAAAAGGTGTATATATACCTTTTTTGTCTTGTCAAGGTAGTTTTCAAGCTATTGACTTAATATTTAGGATGGTTCATAGCCACGTGGTGCATAATAATATTCAAAAGAAAGCGTTGATGGTTCCCAAATATATCATCATGATATCTCATCGAGGTGGAGCATATATTCATTAAACTAGACCTCATTAACGTGTGACTTCTTGAACAACGTTATTCCTCTGGGAACAAAGATGAAAGAGGTGACAAAGGGGGCATATTATCATTTTCTAAACCTACACAATTTGACTCACACAAGTGATGATTAATAGAAGGGTGGTTGTCACCTTCTAATGAGTCTAGCATGGGAAGAGTTACTAAAGTCTGTGTACAACTAATGTCACTATCTCCAAGAGTTGGTGGTGAAATACATGAGAAAAAAATTAATTTTCCCAAATGGTCATATCATCACAGATTAATAGTGTTCAAATTAGGGAAATTGATAGCATATAATAGTTATTTACAAAATCTATTGACGATGAATTACAATCTATATTCTATGAAATGTCTATTTGTATAACTATTTTTTGTTTAAATTTAATACAAAATTAGTGTCATACCATGCAAGGTTGTCAAAATATGGAAGGAAAAACACTATAATCAAAATTCATTTGTATAAAAGGATATAGTTTCAAATAGGGCAATCTAAGAATAAAAGGAGGAAAACATATCAAAAGCTATATAATATTGGAAGATAGTTAAATTTCCAAAAATAAGGAGAAAATTAATATAGGAATGATTTGCAAGTGTATATGGTTTCAGACCAAAATTTCAATGCTCTTGAACCTGCATCTTCCAACAAATGCAAAGAAAACATGAGAAGTTGTACCAACCTTAATAAAACATGATTTTAACATCATATATTGCTATGTACCTTGGGATATGATAATATAATATATATGGGTTAATGAAGATGCCGACATGTGGCACACATCCCCTTAGTTATATGTATGGGTTCACATGGGATATAATATTATAATGTATATGGGTTGATGGAAATGCCGACATGTGGCACACATCCCCTTAGTTAGTTATATGGGCTCACATAGGAATTAAATATATTGGGTAATGGGTCGGCCTACATTGGGATTAGGTGTTACCCATCCTATTTAAAGGATGTGAGTATCATTATGTGGTCATGTATGTATGAGTTGGGTCTTCTACTTGGTAGAGGTATATTGGAGGTGTCCCTCTCGAAGTGGATTCCCATCTTGGGAGATTGTGGAGTTACTCCTTCCTTAAGGAGCATTGTATGGTGTTGCCCTACCTTAAGGGTATTATTCTACATTTATTGATTATTTGGGCATCTTGGCCTCCCATATATCTAGTTTTGTGTTATCTTTTACAATTTATTGATTTATTATATGCAAGGTTCTTATCAAGTGGTATCAGAGTAGTGATCCAGGTAATTTGTGGGATGAAACCCTAATGTTGGTGATTCATCTATATCTGGAGATCGACTTGGAATTTTTCAGATTTTTTTGGGGGATTGGATACATAGTTCAAGTGATCTTGCCTCCAAATTTCAGATTTTTTGGAGCTGTTTTGCAAAATTTGTGTTCGTTTTAGAGTGAAACCCTAATTCTAAGGTTTTGTCTATATCTTCTGAATAATGACGAATTAGGAAATAATTTTTTTGGGTTGTTGGTAATATATTAAATGGTGATACCACTAAAATTTCAAAATTGGTGGATCTATTTTGATAGATTTATTTCAGTTTTATTTATTTTTCACTATTTTGCTCCACATGCCGCAATTTGAAGAATTTTCTGAATTTCTTACATTTTCGGAAATCTCTCAAAATTTTAGTAGGGGTTACTTCTTTGTGGTTTCAGATTTGAGGCTGAATGATTGATGAAATCATTAGGTAAAATATTGGTCAAAGGAGTAAGTTTGTGAAACCCTAATTTTTATGCATCATGGATATACCAATTTTCTATGGTAATGGGGAAATTGATGCAAAAAAATGGTGGATACAATTTAAACAAATGTATTTTGAAGAATGTTTAGTATGGGTTAGTTTTTATCTTCATCTTGGTGGGAAAGCGTGACATTGGTATTCTTATTTGGATATAGATCTATTGGATTGGGATTGGGAGGAAATGGAGGATATTTTCTTAGCTAGATGGGAAACAAAAAAGAAACACAATTTTGTTAAAGAAGAAGAACAAGAAGAAGAAGAAGAAGAAAATGTTGATGATGAAGTTGCTACACAGGATAGTGCATCTCCAAGGAAGGAAGCTTCAATATTTCAGTTTGAAGGGTGCATTCAAAGAAAAAAGGTAATTGTTTCCATAAACCCTAGCAACAAATATAACTTCATCAATATGGATGTAGCTCACAATCTACATGTGCAAACAAAGCATATCAAGGAATCTCAAATGGATGGTAAGCATATTCAAGTTTTTGAATATTTAAAGCTTTCTATGGATAAATATGTTTTACATTTAGATTTTTATGCTTTAGATATGGATGGTATGGATATTGTTCTCGGATATCCTTGGTTAGAGACATTGGGAACAATTAATATTAATGTGCAAAAGAAATTCATGAAATTATGGTACAAGAGAAAGAAAATTACATTGCAAGATATCACACTTAGCAAGGAAAAAAATAATGTAAAATTGGATCATGAAGATGAATTTGAAGATGGTGAAGAAGGGAATAAGGATGAATCAAAAGGAGAGGATGAAGAACATGATGAAAAAGTAAAAAATAGTTTCTCTACTAAAGAGAAAAAAGAAATAGCAAACAAGTTGGAAGAGGAAAAGAAAGTGGAGGAAAAGATTGATAACGTTGAGCATACTAAGGTTGCACCATATAGACGCCCACATCATCATGAGAGGAAAAAATCATGGAGACATGTGAGGACACACAAGGGCAGAAATCTATATGGATATACAGGAAATGGAGGAGTAATAATTTTGGCTATACATGGAATCAATGGAACAATAATTATATGACATGGAATCACATGAATAATAATTATGGATATGCATGGATGCCAAGGAGGAACACATATGGACCAAGATGGAATCAGATGAGCACAATGGAATATGGAATCATGTTTGGAGCAACATCACCCACTAGGATTTCATATGGGTGGTTAGATGATCGAGTATGGCGACAAGTGTGCAATAATTTAAAGCAAACTCATTATATGGCTTCTTCTTATGTTTCAGGGATGAAACATGTCAAAGAGGGAGGCAATGCTATGTACCTTGGGATATGATAATATAATATATATGGGTTGATGGAGATGCCAACATGTGGCACACATCCCCTTAGTTATATGTATGGGTTCACATGGGATATAATATTATAATGTATATGGGTTGATGGAGATGCCGACATGTGGCACACATCCCCTTAGTTATATGGGCTCACATAGGAATTAATTATATTGGGTAATGGGTTAGCCTACATTGGGATTAGGTGTTACCCATCCTATTTAAAGGATGTGAGTATCATTATGAGGTCATGTATGTATGAGTTGAGTCTTCTACTTGGTAGAGGTATATTAGAGGTGTCCCCCTCGAAGTGGATTCCCATCTTGGGAGATTGTGGAGTTACTCCTTCCTTAAGGAGCATTGTATGGTGTTGTCCTACCTTAAGGGTATTATTCTACATATATTGATTATTTGGGCATCTTGGCCCCCATATATCTCTTGTTTTGTGTTATCTTCTACAATTTATTGATTTATTATATGCAAGGTTCTTATCATATATGATCACATAGGATGTTTTTTATGCATTTCTTATGCTTTTGATTTCCAAATGGAGACTAAAATCTCATTATCTTGTGAATCATTATTTAGATAATATGGTCAATTCTATGTATCTAAGCAAAGTTTTTTTGTTAAGTAACATCCCCCAAAATAGTACTATTGAAAAAAACTTGTATTCTAGTAATAAAATCTTGTGAAATAATTTATAGAATAATAAACTCTCACAAAAACGTGCACTCCACGGTTTCAGCTCATTATGTGAATAAAAGGTTTATTATTATGGAATGATAGATCATTATTATGGGCATAAGTTTTTAAGGGATCTTTTTATTTTTCAAAGAGATGGATAGAATTCAGATTTCTAAATGGTTTTGTGTGCACCCATTTTTCATGGTGCTAAAGTAAAAATACCCAATCATGGTGATGAGGATCTTCAAAAACATGACGAGATGTTTTAAAATTCTCAAAAACCATTACCTAGCTCCTTTTTGACCATTCAACCCCCATTACACCTCTTTTTATCCCTTCTAGGCTCTCTCAGATATTTGTTTCTTCTTCTTCTTTTCCTTACATCCCTTTGCTCAATCCAGGATGTAACCATCGTGGCAGCTTTTTTCATACTTCTACTTTGGCGGTTACATAAACTATCATGGTGTTTTCATAACCTCTACTTGTAGGAACCAATGGTTCCATTACATCCCTTAGAACTATAACGACCAGCCCCACCCCCTCTTTATGGTCATGTCCCCTATCTATCATTGGGGGATAGAGGGGGCCTTTATACCTTAAGTTCAACTCACACTTACCATGCATGAATTTTTATCCTTTTTGGCCTATGCACATATTTTACCTTGTTTTTAATGTCAAGTTCACTCCTCCTATCCTCTAACACATGAGTTTACTCCCTAAGTGATTCAATTTAAGCCATAGATTTAGTTTTGATCTCTATTAGAATTGAAAACATGTAGAGGTTAGCTATTAAGTAAAATTATATGCTCATTTTCTGCCCCCACCTAGATTTTTGAAGCTACTTTTTCTAGAGAGTATTCATTACTATTGTGTTATTGATCCGAATAGATAAACCAAGCCCAAAGGATACTTCTTCCAATACTAAGCACCTTGAGGATTGTTGATTATTGTTGATACCCAAAAAGAGAGCACATGGGGCCTTCATGTAATGAAATTACTTGTATAATTCAGATCATGAGCAGAAATATAACACAATATTCCAGAATAATGATCTCAATATGCAATTAAAATAGCTTCGCCCCTTCGAGGGGGAAACCTCCAAACCATACAATAATACTCAAATGCTCAAATGATGATGAAATACTACCTACAATCCCCTATATATACTATTCATATGTTATGGCCATCACCAAGGCAGCGGACCTACTAAGCATGAGAAAGTATAAATGATATAATAAAATGATATGGTAAGCCATAAGTCGGCTACTCATATCCTAATATAAGTAATAGATTAAGGGAATAGCATGCCCTTCCCTTCAAAGCAACATTGTCCACAATGTTGAGAGCTCAAGGGGTGTTCTTTGCGCAGAATGTCATATCTTCCCATGTTGCATCTTCATTGTCCATATTATTCCACTTGATCAGGTACTCAGTAATAACCCGTGTCCTCAATATTTTAGTGCATGTTTGAAGGATGAATTCAGGTTCCAAGATGACTCTCCCCTCCTCATCGAGCTTAGGTAACACTATTTTGGTTGATACTCTTTGTCTAATGACTTTCTTCAGGCAAGAAACATGAAAGATTGGATGCATTCTGGTTGATTGTGGAAGTTCTAATTTATATGCTACAGTACCAATCTTTATCTGCAATACTTGATAGGGGCCATAATACTTTGGTGAAATTTTTTTATCCTTTTTTTGTTGTTTCAAAGACATTTGCTTATATGGTTGTAACCACACAAAAACCCAATCACCGAACTCAAAATTCCTTTCCATGCGATGTTGATCGTAATGTTGCTTCATGCGGTTTTGTGCCATGACCAAGTTCTCCTTGAGACTAGAGAGGACCTCTTGTTGATATCGAATGTGTTATTCTACTTGCTCTAACCCGCTTGATTTTCCTCTCAATGATGATGTGATGGATGGTGGATGGTACCCATAGAGTGCCAAAAAAGGAGACATTTTAGATGAAGTATGGAAGGAAGTGTTATATCACCATTCGCAAGTGGCAACCATGGACCCATCTTGCTTGTTTATCTAACGTAAAGCAACAAAGATATCCTTCAAACACTTATTTACAACTTCTATTTGCCCATCGATGGGGATGATAAGAAGAGCTACGAGATAACCGAGTACCCAAACATGAGAATAAATCAGTCCAAAATTACTAGTAAATATAGGGTCTTGATCACTTACTATAATCTTTGTGTCCCATGAAGCTTCGAATCGATGTCCATGAAGGTTGTTACCATCGTGCTTGCAACAAATGGGTGTGACAAGGCACAAAAATGAGCATATTTGGTGATTCTATCCACCACAACCATGATGACATTTTTTCCTTCAAATTTAGGTAATCCTGTGATAAAGTCCATGGAAACCTCTTCCCACCGCTAGCTAGGAATAGATAGAGGTTGTAGAAGACCTGGGGACCAAACTATTTCACCCTTATTTTGTTGACAAACCATGCATTCGCCACAAATTTTGGACATCCCCTTTGAGCCATTCACATAAGAAATCTTGTTTGACTTGATGATAAGTCTTCAAGAATCAGAGTGCCCCCTACTGAAAAGAGTGAAGCAAAAATAGAATCCTATTTTTAAGAGTGGAGTTCTTACATAGGTATAGTCTATCTTTATACCATAAAGCATCCCCTTTCAGTACAAATTTTTCAAACATGCTTGGATCATTCTGGAGATGATGAATGAGGTTTTATGTGGTTGGGTCATTTCTCCATTCAGACCTTGCCTCATCTATCTAATCTTCCTATAATATGGATATGACACATAACAAGGCTACAGTTGATTCATCTTTCTGCATGACAAAGCATCCGCAACTACATTCTCCTTCCCTTTCTTATAGATAATCTCAAAATCATATCCCAACATCTTGGAGACCCATTTTTGTTGTTCTTTAGATGATAAACACTGCTCCAAGAAGTATTTCAAACTATCATGATCTGTCTTCACTTTAAAGTGTCTTCCTATGAGATATGGTCTCCATTTCTTTACTGCATGAAGTATGGCTAGCATTTCCTTCTCATAAGTTGGCTTGGAAAGATTCTTACCTTTGAATTGATGGCTCAAAAAGACAATAGGATGGCCTTCTTGCATGAGAACTTCCCCATACCCACCCTTGATGCATCACATTCAATAATGAATGTTTTGGAAAAATATGGAGTAGCCAAGACTGGAGTGGTGCACATGGCCTCCTTTAGTTGCTCAAATGTTTTGGTTGCATCCTCACTCCAATGGAAGGAGTCCTTCTTTAATAAAGATGTGAGAGGTGCAGCTATGCTTCCATAATGCCTTATGAATCTTCGGTAATAACATGTAAGCCCCAAAAATCCTTATAGATTCTTTAGGGTTTTTGGAACCTTCCACTCCATCATGGCTTTGATCTTATTAGGATTCACATTAACCCCTTCATGATAGACAATGTGACCCAAACATTCAACCTCCTTGAGTCCAAAAGAACACTTAGAGGGCTTTGCATAAAGTTGATGTTGCTCAAGGGTTTCCAAAACCTTATTTACATGATGCGAATGTTCCTCCCATGTTTTGCTATAAATGAATATATCATCAAAAACACTAAGACAAACTTCCTCAAGAATGACTTAAAAATAGAATTCATTAAACTTTGAAATGTAGAAGGTGCATTTGTGAGTCTAAAAGGCATTACCAAGAATTCATAATGGCCTTCATGTGTCCAAAAGGAAGTTTTATGAACATCCTCATCCTTGATTCTGATTTGGTGGTATCCATGAACAAAGATCGAGCTTTGTAAAGTAAACAACACCATGCAACTCATCAAGCAAATCATCAATTACAAGAATAGGAAACTTATCTTTGATTGTGTACTTATTAAGTTCCCTATAATCAGGACACATGTGCCACATGTCATATTTCTTCCGTACCATCACTATTGGAGAAGAATAAGCACTCTGACTATGACGGATGATTCTTGCTTCCAACATCTCTTGTACAATCTTCTCGATTTCACTCTTTTGCACATATGGGTACCTATAAGGTATGATGTTAGGTGGTTTACTTTCTGGTAATAACTGAATAGCATGATCATGATCTCTCTTTGGAGGTAAGCCCTTTGGTATATTTTCAAATACAACAGAGTGTGCATCCAACACTGCTTGCATATCTGATGGTATAATGTCCTTAGAAGGATGAGCCTCCAATGAAAAAATTTGTGCCACAAATCCCTCTGCACCCTTTTTTAGCATTTTGTGCATCTGATGAGAACTTACTATTTGTGGAGACTTTGCTCTTAAGCCTCTTAGCTCAAAAGTCCTTCCTTCAGAGTGAAATCGCATGAACAAGTCTTGGAAGTTCATCTCAATGGTTCCCAAAGTGGTAAGCCATTGAACCCCTAACACAATGTCTGCTCCTCCCATAGAAATGGCATACATGGGACTATTTAGTATGTAATCTCCCATAGCAAGCTTAATGCTATGGCATTTTCCAGAATAAGTAACAATACCTCCATTAGCAATCATTACTTGACATTCAGGAGCGGGATAAATGAAACAGTTTAGGCACACTACTAACTTATGATTGATAAAGTTATGAGTACTTCCTGAATCAATCAACACTGTGACCCTCTATTTTTTTAGGAATCCAACCACCTTTAGGGTTTGGGGGGTGCTAATACCTGAAATTACATGGCATGAGATCGTTGGCTGAGGATCTCCTGACTCCTCCTCTGGCTCAACCAAGACCTCTGACTCTGAATCTTCATCCTTCTCTTCATCTTTACTAGGCCCATTAATGTAGAACAACTTCTTTTCAACACATTTATGTCTAGGTCCAAATTTATTGTCACAATTAAAACATAACCCTTTTTCTCTTTTTTCTTCAATTTTTTGAGGTGTCAATCTAACTGGTCGAGGGAGTGTTGGGGCCAAGGTGTTGCGATCTATGGTATAAGTGAAATGTTGTCTCCTACTTGAAACAAATTTCTCCTATGCCCTTCTTGCCGTAATCATCGAATCAAAAACCTTATGAGGATTAAACATACGCACCTCATGCTTAATGTGATCCTTAAGACCCCCAAGAAATAGGTCATTCAGATTCTCTTCAGTAATATTTTCCACCCGTAGAGAAAGGTTTTGGAAGTGATGAATGTAATCCTTAACAGATCCTATCTGTCTCAACTTTTCTAATTGGCTGAAGTAATTATCCGAGACACTATAACTGTAGTGTAATTGCAACTCTTCAGTGAATATTGTCCATGTAACATTGAGACCACTCTTCTTCCTTTGAGCACATAACCATCAATACCAGATGAATTGGTTAGGTTCAAGATACAAAGCTACCATGGTCACCTTTTGTCCTGATGGAATCTGATGTAGTTCAAAGAAATTCTCCATTTGGTTGATCCAATTGAGTGGATCCTTTCCATCAAACTTACGCATCTCCACTTTTGGAAACATAGTATGGGCCTGCAGAGTGCTCGTATTTGGATTGTGCACACTCGAAGATCCACTCTAGCTCATGTGTCTATTATGTTGACCTAAGGATCCACCTTGATTGACATAAGTATGATTACCCATCATATGCGTACTAAATTTTTTCATGAAATCCTCCAATCTTTGTCCAATCCTATCCACATCTTCTTTGCTGGCCACCCGAGATTTGAGGTCTCTCAAGTTAAACTCAAGTTGGCTTACTTTATGGTCTATCAAATTAAACCCTAACCCTGAGGAATCTGTAGCTATATCTTCTGTCTCCAAATCCTCAACTAATATCTCATCCTTTTTGGTGTTTTACTTGGATTTATGGGATTCTTTTTTCCTCTTGTGGAAGGCCCCGCCATGATGCCCCAAAATAGTAGGATGTAGGGATCACAGTCAAATGTTAGGGTTTCAGATTTCAATACAAATTTGGCCAAATATAAACAAACTTAAAGAAAAACCCAAAATAATATTTTTTTCTTTCCGAAAATGTAACGAATTTGAAAAAAATCCACAATTTGCACCCTAGGGAGTGATTTTATGAAAAAACCTAAATTTGTAATAACTTTTGTAAAATAAATCCAAAAAGTCTAAAAGTTTCAAGGAACCTTACTTGAAATATTCCTCAACTCTGGTAAAAATATCTCCACCAATTCACTATGGTTCGCAATATATGGTAGAAACAAAATTAGGGTTTTTTTGCCCTAATTTTGGCCTAGATCATAGCTCTGATACCACTTGTAATGAAATTACTTGTATAATTCAGATCATGAGCAAAAATATAACACAAAATAACACAATATTCTAGAATAATGATCTCAATATGCAATTAAAATAGCTTCGCCACTTCGAGGGGGCAACCTCCAAACCATACAATAATACTCAAATGCTCAAATGATGATGAACTACTACCTACAATCCCCTATATATACTATTCATATGTTATGGCCATCACCAAGGCTGACCTATTAAGCATGAGAAAGTATAAATGATATAATAAAATGATATGGTGAGCCACAAGTTAGCTACTCATATCCTAATATAAGCAATAGGTTAAGGGCGTAGCACTTCAAAATAGACTTTTACCTCTCCTTGAACCATCCACAGATTAGTTGGTTTTCCCTCTTCCTGGTGAATCAATCTCTTTTATCTCCTTGATCAAATAGATCAAACACAAACTGGTTTTAATGATCTCAAAAGGAGTCGTTTGTTGAGGGTATGAGCATACAATTTTCATATCGGCCCCAATTCAATCACAAAAAGAGGTTGTATCTAAGCCAAGTTTGTTTGTTTTCATCATTAGAATAGATTTAAATTTATTTCTTTAGTAGTAATTATTAAATCATGAAAAGGGGGTAATAAAGATATTAGATTTGTTTTATTTTGTTTAGATTCATGTTAATAGATTAAAAGTTAAAAATATTATTTCTCTAGTATTTTCCCATCCAGGATCGGACCATAGGTTTAGAATAGGAAAGTAGTTTGATTGTTAAATCTAGAGTAATTTAGTTTTAGAGATTTATTTGGAAAATACACAAAAAAATTAAAAATAGAAACATAGTTTCCATTATTAGATGTAGGTTTCCATTTATTCATAGATTGAGGTAAATTTAGTTGAAAAGTAGATCAAATTGAGTTTCGATCTTAGATCTTAGTTCACATAATGTTTTCTTTCAAAATGAGCTTTTAGATTAGTAAATTTCAATCAAAAAAACATAAATATTAGATCTGAAAGTGATAGGATCTTTAGGAACATTCTTTTTGTAATTTATTTTATTTGTGACATGTTTCAATTCGAAGAACAAGATATTTAGCTTGGTGTTGTAGGTAGCTTCATTTCATATATTCATTGTGATTTATAAAACTCAAAAAATTCCAAAAATATTTTTTGGTTACATTCTTATTAAATCAAGTAATACAATTGGATAAATGGTTGTTAAAACTCTTATGTGAACATCTAAAATTTTACTTCTAAAATCCTCATTTCTAGTAGACACTTGATTTTATCGTATCACTTTCAAACGTGTTTCAAAAAATTCCCACATATCTTAAATGAAATAGGGACAAATAGTAACTTTAAACTTGAGTTAAACATACATGGAGGACAACTTATAGACCCAACCAATATAAAAAACATCCACACTTAAGCTTACCACAAACACAATATATAATCTTATTATTTCAAGTGTAAGAAGCATCATAACCCAAAAAGGATGCTTGTTGGTCTACAGACACCGAGTAACACTTTTGATCAAACAACATCACAGGACATCCATCCCTAAGGCTATGTTTCTATCCTAGGATCTCCTTAATACATACTTCATTGCATGCTTCCTTTTTCTTTACTCATGATCATAGCAAGCACCACACAACTATCATTTCCTCAATCATGGATGAATCTAGAAATCTAGATATTCTAGATAAGAGTTGGACACTTTCCTTGCATTCTCATTCTTCTAGAACACCAAAATATCTAGGAAAACGGATTTTCTAAGCTCAAGAAAGATATATTTCATTCCTCACCATCGCCCACACACATCATTCAACAATTAGTTATTCTTTATGGTGAATCCATGAAGACAACCATATCCACCACCTTATCAGACACCTATTACTATTATAGATTTTAGTCTTCTTGGTTTGTGTTATCCATTTTTTGTACCCCTGAAAAATGGAAAACTTAATAGGTCGGGCGTTTGTAGTTGATTGGTAAAGAGGTGCTTTGTAAATTTTCAGTCAGAAGTTTTTCTTAACTCGCAGCAAGATGGCAAGCCACAGTGAAGGTTTGGAGCCCTCTTGTTGTCACGCATCAACCTTCTATTACTAGCATATGACAATATTCTTCTTGTTGCACATCAACCGTGCATTAGCCACATCTTCCTATCGTGTGTCAACCGCTTCTCATTTTCATGCATCAACGATATCCCTATCATGCGTCTACCAATTCTTGATGATGTGTGTTAGCCACTTTCCCCTTGTCATGTGAAAGTGTCCCTCATTATCACGTGACAACATCTCTTCTTGTCGCACATCACCACCATCCTCGTGTTGCACGTTAACCAATCCTTCTTATCGTGGCAACTCCTTTCGTTCTTATCGAGCATCAACTGGTGGTTCTTGTCGGGAGTCAACAAGGAATGACATCTATGAACTTGGCATTAATGTCATGGCAGTACGAGGTAGTTCAACAACCAGTTTAATGAGGTATGACACCCATGTTTTCTGTGGAAGAAAAGTACCATTGGAAAGCAGACCGGTATGCTTAACCATACCTCTATGCAGATAATTAATGAAGGCTGTCGGTTGGTAGCTCCCCTTCTCTATATATATGTAATTTTCCCTCATTTGTAAGGGGATAGATTCTGGAATGTAAAGGAAATCTGCCAAAATTGTTCCAACACTCTTGTGAGCTGCAGGCCTCAAATTTATGCATTGTGTAAAGGATTTTTTCCTTGGGCCTATATTGTAATGGATTGTGCATCATTTTAAGCAATAAAAATTGGTGTTTTATGGCTTTTCTTGCCCTAGTTCGATTTGTATTGCATCCTTTTCCTTCCATTGCATTTTCAGGTATATTGTGCTTGTTGTATTCTTTTGTAGGATCTAAATTTGTTGTGCTCCATGAAATTGGAAGGTTGAATGTGTTCTTTGAACTTTGTCTTTTTTTCTACTCTCTTTTGTCTCATTCTATTCCATTTTCACTCACTAAGGATATCTCCATCCCTTCTTTCTTGGTGTTATCACCTCCCTTAGTTTAGGATTTTCATCTTATGCATATATATCTTCCTTCATCCCTTAGAAATCTAGGTTAATGTTATAATAGTTGCATTCCCTTCCTTGGAGTATTTTTAGCATTAGAATAGGTAGAGGAACCGGCCTTCTCTGTAGGTCTATCTCAAGCAGTAAGTCTCACAATTTGAGATAGTACCCATATTACCTAGTCACACTACTTTCCTTAACACACTCTTATGCTAAGCAATTAGAGGTGTTGAAGATTGGTGATAACAGTTCTGGCACACCTGGTGGGACCAAGAAGTCTTCATTTCTAATTGCAGCAAGATTGGTGTGCACTTGTTGTAATTTTCAACCTACAATAGGTTTTTGATTGCACATCTAGCGACTCCAAAGGGAAGAATTCAGTGGTATTAGCAACCCAAGCTTGTCAAATTTATGAGAAGGATTCAAACAAGGTCTAGGATAAGAGAAGGGATATTTGAGTACTTGTAGCTATCTCCAGGTAGAGAAAGAAGAGGAAGACAAGTTCAGAGATCTCCATCTCCACCAAACAGGACTCTTTCAACACCTCCACTTGGTAGGCCCTTTCTTCAATCGACTAGGGTTCTTAGACCGATTAGGATGGCACATCAACAACCACCACAAGGACCACCAAATCCCTTTTTCAATTTCATAGGGAGTAGTCCACTCAATCTCAATGCACAAAATCCAATTCCAGTGGTAGCCCTAAAGAACATCCCATATTTCACTGGGGAGAACCATATGACTCCTATTGACCACATCCAGGACATTGCAAATGTCTGTGTAATTCATGAAATCAATGAAATGGATGTTGCAATCAATTTGTTAGCTTCCTCTTTTAAGGGTAAGGCCTTACAATGGTTTAGGAGCTTGACAACGGGATCTATTCAAAATTGGAATCAGTTGTGTCCAACTCTTTGCTATCAGTCCGGAGAAAGGGTGGATAATCTATCTCTTTTAAATCAGTGACTACAATCAAGAGAACACCAAATGATAAGATGGATGACTTCAATTTTAGATTTCAAAGGATGTGGGACATGATTCCCATTGTTGTGAGACCAGCCGTTGAAGGTGCATTTCTCTATTTCCTTAAAGCTTTAAATTCTGATATATCTGTTATGGTACAATCTATGGGAGGGATAACCCAACCGGATGCTTTTTTTTCATAGCCATTAGAGCTGAGAATCACTTAATTCAAGTCGGTAAACTAGCACATAGGCTACATATGTCTATTTATCCAGAAATGGGGAATCCTAGTCTTAGTCAAGCTCTTACATTAGCCCCTATTCCTACCCCTAGAAATCAAATTTCCAATGAGGCTTCCACCTCTTCTTCTAGCACCTCAACTAAAATCCAAGAGGTTATGAAACAACTGCAGAACCTAGGGAATGAGTTGGTGACCCTCAAGAGGTAGCAGGCCCAAAACTTTAGACCTTATCAGCCTCAAGCCCAACAAAATAGGCCTCCATATCAGCCTAATAGACCACTTGTTCAAGCTACAAAAAAAAACCAAGGACAACCCCTAGTTGCTAGACCATTTCAACCATACAATCCTAATGCACCTTCGACATCTCAAGCCTTGGTTCCAGTCTAGAATAATATTGCACATGAATATGAATGGTGCTTTCCTTATGGTCAACCCCATAATCAGGTAGCATGTTTCAATGGTATGCTAAACCATGCCTTGATGGTACAAACTGTTGGTGTGCCTCAAGAGACAAGCCAAGAATAAAATCAACAAGTAACTACTCAAGAGGCACCTTTAAGTGAGACCACACTTGTGAACTAACAAGTTGAGGATTTTTGTGGCATAAATTAGTCTCCTTCTCAGGGGGTAGCAGCCAACACAAGGTCTAAGAAAATAAATATAGAGGGAGGAAAATCATCAAATGCAGGTGTTTCTCAACCTTCTATCACACCCCAAGGAGTTGGTAGCTCAAATCCAGTCCCCAAGCTCACAAAATCAGCCTAGAGTGCCCATTGTAGCAACTCATATACAAGAAAAGGTAGTGCCAAGTAGAGGGCAATAGAAGGACAACCCACCTTCATTCAATATCATTAACCACATGAAGAAAAAAATGTAAGCATCTCTATGTGGGAATATTTGAAAATTGGGGCAAAGGGACCTTTTGCAAGCAGCCATAGCCAACTTTCCCATCTCAAATGAGTTGTCCAAGAATCAAGAGAAGGTTCTCACTAATGCAGCTCCACAAGAAGGCAATCAAGGAGGTTAACATGTAAATAACATGAAACTTCCTCCATTTTACATATCTTTGATCATCGGGAACAATCTTGTGCATAATTACATGATTGATTCGGGAGCAAGTAGTTCGGTGATGCCCAAACAAATAAATGATCAATTAGGCCTTCAATACAAAGTCATTTCTAGATGTGCAATGAAACTAGATGGGATAACAATGATGATAGTCGAGTGATCAAAGGATTGAGCCTTACACTACATGCATGCCCAAATGTCACAGTCTTACAAGATGTGTCAGTCATAGCTTTCCACCACTCTTTACATTATGTTTGTCAAGAGACTTCACCGCTAAAATTGGAGGCTACTTATCTATTGATTGGTCACATATTCTTTTCAAAATGAGATATGGAGCCAAGGCTACAATCAGATCTAAACCTATTGCAAACTTTCATATTGAGCCTCATGTGCCAAGTCCAATCAATGCAAATTGCTCAGCTTTTGATCAAGAAGATTTTCCAAGCTCTCGAGAAGTAGATACAAGGTTGGGAGCATTCTAGATTTGACGTTAGATGAATGGGAAAACAAAAGGCATGCTTTTGATCCTTACAAAGAAATGGAAGAATCTAAGTTAGGAATCTATTGCATGCATGAAGAAAATCCACCTCTCCCTAGCATCACCAAACAAGATGAAAAGGATGACAACGAAGTTTGGCAGTTGTTTTTTTATGGTTCAAGGAGAAGACAAGGTTCTGGAGGGGGTGTAGTGCTTATGTCACCTCAAGGTGTAAATTACTACCCAGCTTTCCATTTTCAGTTTACTTGTTCAAATAACATAACTGAGTATGAAGCATTAATCCATATATTACATTGGGAAAGAAAGAGAGGCATTAAGAACTTGCAAGATTTTGGGGATAGTGATTTGATTGTGAACCAAGTTAGAGGGGAAAATTTTGCTAAGAACGATCTTCTAAAGAGCTACAAACATCAAGTATGGGATCTTGTCTAAGACTTTGAAGCATTCAACATTGAGGCCATATCAAGGAAGAAGAATGTGGATGTGGACAAACTTGTGACATTGGGGGCAGCATTTGATGTTGTTGGCCGATGATCAAGATAGATCATACTTAGCCTCATATTAGAGTGATTGTAAGGCCAGCTATTCCAGATAACAATACAAGTTAGCAAGTCTTTGAGAATGATCAACAAATCATAAATTTCTTGCAAGAAGAATCTAAGTTCTCTGATAGGAACCAAGATAAATTGGAGTAGCAGTATGGTGACCAAGTGGTTCAACTCAGAACAAACAAATTACCAAAGTTTCTTGTAACTTTGGATTCAATCTTCAACCCAATGATCAATTCTGAAAAGAAAGAGAAAACATTCAAGTAAAGGGTGAAGACTCAAATCCTATTTCAGTAGGAGAAGACAATGTATTGCAAATTTGAAAGGTAAGTACTTAGCAAGAAAATTTTGAATTTATCCAACTTTGTCAAGAGTTTCCTGATGTCTTTTCCTAGAATTATAAAGATTTGAGAGGATTCAATACAAATTTTACACATCATACTATTAAGTTGGATCCATAATCCAAGCCCATCAAGAAAAAGCAAAGGCCAGTGAATCCTCACATTGAACCTCTCATGAGGAAATAATGGATAAGCTAATAGAGGGTAGCATCATCTTTCCTATCAAACACTCAAGTTGGGTAGAAAATTTGGTGCCAGTAAGGAAGAGAAATGGAGAAATCAAGTTGTGTGTGGATTTTTAGGATCTAAATAGAGCATCACTCAAATATCAACTGTTCACTTCCTTACATGGAGTAGATCTTGTAGGTCGTATCCGGTTCTGAAAGGTTCTATTGTTGGATGGCTACTCAGGATATAATCAAATCATGGTGAAGGAAGATGACCAGTTTAAGACAACCTTCACTACAAAATGGGGCACGTGTGCTTATAAGAAGATGCCATTTGGCCTATCAAATGTTGGAGCCACTTTCTAAAGGGAAATGAATATGGCGTTCAAATTATTGATCAATAAGATAGTGTTGGTATATCTAGATGATATCAAGTGTTCTCTAGAAATGCAATGAGACCACCTCTTTCATCTCAAGCAAGTGTTTCAAAGGTGTACAAGATTTGGAGTGTCTTTGAATCCCAAAAAGTGTATATTATTGGCACATGAAGGAAAACTCTTGGGTCATATTGTTTCAAGGAATGACTAACCATTGATCTCGAAAGAGTTGAAGCTATCTAAGAACTTTCGTTTCCTAGTCACAAGAGGGCTCTCCAAAGCTTCTTGGGGAGAATACAATTTTTCCATAGATTTGTGCCTGATTAAGCCACTTTGGTGAAGCTATTGACGATGGCATTGAAGAGAAACCTTGTATTTAAGTGGAGAGTAGAGAGAAAAGATATTTTTAGGCCATAAAGCATGCTATATCTCAAGCCCCAACTCTAATCAATCTAGACCTCTCCGAAGATTTCATTCTCTATGATTTTGGAGGTTCGGATAAAATCTTAGCCATCTTGGTATAGCTGAATATAGAAGGATCGGAGCAACCAATAACTTTCTTGATCGGATCTTGGAAGAATATCAAGTGAGGTACTCCTTCATTAAGAAGCATGTCTCTTACTTGTCATAAAAATATGAAGAATTTTAGACACTTGGTCTCAAACAACAAGATCTAGTTGTTGGTGTCTCATGCCGAGGTTAAGGACCTCGTCCTAAACAAATATTTGAATGAGAAATGATAAATCTGGATCACTCATGTGATGGATTATGATATTGAAATCAAAGTGACCAAGTTGGTCCATGGGAAAGGCTTATGTGAGCAACTAGCTTCCAGTCATCATGATACAAAAAGTAGTGAGGAAGAAGTTGTTTTGGGGTTGTATGACAGTCAAGAACAACCAACTGATGATGTTCCTACATCTTGTTGGACCCAGGATATGATGCATTATCTTGAAATAGTTTTATTCCCTCCTGAGTTTAGCAAAGCAAAGAGGAGATATTACAGACTTCTATCTATTCCATATGCCTTGATTGACAATATCTTTTCAAGAAGGACATAGATGGAGTTCTCTTGAGATGCGTTGGAACAAATAATATCGGGAGAGTGCTGCAAGAATTCCATGATGGAGAATCGGAGGCCACTTTGCTCCATGAGTAACAACTCTCAGAATCATGAAATCCAGATATTAATGGCCTAAAGTGTTTAGTGATTGTTATGCATGGATTAAAAGGTGCAATAAGTGTTCATTTTTTATGGGTAAAGAGAAGCTAGCAGTGTTGCCACTTCATCCAATCTCATTAGGTCATTCATTTATGCAATGGGAATTGACTTCACTGGAGTCATCAATCTAAGTTTGAGCCAAGGCCACAAATGGATCCTCATGACAACATATTATTTCACCAAGTTGACCGAAGCAGTAGCACTCAAAGAAGCCAATGAATGTAGCATACTGGACTTATACGAGGGAATAGTAATGAGTTTATGTGTACCTGCTACTATCATATCAGATAATGCTCTAGCATTCCTTGGTGCAAGGATCACTGAGTAGGCTATTAGAAATGGAATATATCTCACCACCTCTTCTAACTACTACCCCGGTGGTAACTCGGAAATAAAATTCCATGAACAAGAACTTGTTGAGAATCCTAAGGACTCTTGATGAAAATCAAGGAACTTGGCATACCAAGCTCAAGTCATCCTTGTGGACTGATAGGATCATGCCTAAGAGATCAACATGTATCTCTCCATACAAGCTAGTATATAGAAGGGAGGCAAGGCTACCTATATCACTTGAGTTACTAGTATTGGAGCTTCTCAAACAACTAGAGTTAGATGAGTTTGAGCCCATGGAAGTCAGGTATGTAGAACTCATGGAGTTGGAAGAACTAAGAGAGCATGCAATGCAAACCATGGAGAAATATCAAGCATTCATCAAAAGGAGCTTCGATAAGAAGGCCAAAGTAAGGACATTCCAAGAAGGAGACTTAGTGCTAAAGTGGGATGCAGATTGAGAAAAACCAGAAATATTTCCAAATTTGATGCAATATGGAGTGGTCCCTATATGATCGAGTGCAAGAACAAAAATGATTTTCAATTGGCTAAGTTGGATGGTGAAGAATTGCATATTCCAGTCAATGGAATCCATCTCAAGCATTGTTACTAGAGTAAAGTATCTTCCTTGTAAATATTAGATTAGTTCATTTCCTCCAAGTGCTTGTAGCACATTTTCTCTATTGTAGTTTAGGTTGCTTTTGTAATAAGTGCTTGTGCACTCTTTGCATGTTCCATTTGGGATGTGTATGACCTTGTTGTTTGTACATAGTTGTGCTTTGTTGTTGTTTCACCTTTCGGTTTAATGAAAATTTTGGTGATGAAATAATGTCCTAGAAGTGTTTCAGAGGTTTAAGAGGTTTCAGGCATCAGAACAATTTCAACAATCAAAATTACTCCACACCAAATGGATCCTTTAAGGTGACTAGTCTTTCGAGATCTAGCAGACATATCACCCCACAAGTCTCCAATGTTATCCTTTTTTTGTACCCTTGAAAAATGGAAAACTTAATAGGTCAAGGTGTTGGCAGTTGATTGGAAAAGTAGTTCTTTGTAACTTTTCATTCGGTCGCGATGAAGGTTTGGATCCTTCTTATTGTCACGCATCAACCTTCCATTGTTGTTGTGTGACATAATTGTTCTTGTCGTCGTCGACCACATCTTCCTATCATGTGTTAACCACTTATTGTTGTCACACATCAATGATATCCATGTCACGTGTTTACCATTTCTTGTTGATGTACTTCATCCCTTTCTCCTTGTCACGTGAAAACATCTCTTTTTATCACACATCAGCACCATCCTCATGTCGTGCACGTGTGACCAACCAATCCTTCTTGTTGAGTGAAAAATCCTTCCATTCTTATCGAGCGTCATTTGGTGGCTCATGTCAAGTGTCGCAAGGAATGAAAACTACCAACCGGGCATTAATGTCATCATACGGGGTAGCTTAACAAGTGGTTTAATGAGGTATGGCACCCATGTTCGTCAAGCAAGAAAAGTACCATTGGAAAGTGTAACGGTATGGTTCCCCATACCTCCATGCGGGAAATTTATGAAGGTTGTCGGGTTATAGCTCCCCTTCTCTATATATATGTAATTTTCCCTCATTTGTAAGGGGAGATATTTTGGAAAACATATCTCCCAAGAGATGGCATTTTCCTCTGCCTAAACCTAACTACAATGGTGTAGCTGGATGGACTGTACAAGTTGGCTCTTGCTCATTCTCAGGGGAATGGATTTCTATTGGCATGATACCCTCATTTCAATCTCAAGATAATGTGAGGATTTATTGCTCCCTTAATTTGGTGAGCACGTAGTCTACGATTTGGGAGCTTGTTGTTGATCTTTTTCCCCACCAGTATCAAGTTGTACCTGTTAAGGTAGTTGCTCAGCCTCCCGTTGTCGGCTCTATGGATTTTCAAATACTAGTCAACACTATCTCGGGTTCTACCCTTTTCCTGCAAACACATCGACATGTTTCTAGTTTTGAGATTCAATGCATTATTTCTCTTAAATTGGGTCTTAAGCTTGGTTCCTTTGGCCTCTCCTTTGCTGAGAAAAATGCTTCCAGATGATTCCCCTCTAGTCACCTATGGGATAACCCAAGATTCTATGATATCTATGGTGGGTTTCTTAAAAGGAGGAGCAAGATTCACAAAATGGAAACCTTCAAGGATGCACTATTCAAAAATGTTGCTCCCTCTGTTGGTTCCAATCCTCCTCCCCTAACTTATCTAGTTGAGCAAGCTATGGAATCCCCTGCGCTAGAGATTACAGGTAATGAGTCCCTAACTTTCAAATCTAAATTGGAAAAAAACACCCTCATTTGCAGATTTAATGGTGTTTGGCCTTCGACAAATGCTCTTATCCAATGGGTTCATTCCAACTGGACCAAAAATTGCGACCATTTTTTTATGCAAGAGGTTTCTTCATCATTTTGTTCTTGGCACAAGAAGATTATCAAAGGGCCTTGAATGAAGGCCCATGGTTCGGGGTTTGGTTGGGTTGTTTACCACCCCTTGGTTCCCTCTCTTTGACCCATGCTCTTTTTCCATTTTGCATGTTCCTGTTTGGGTGAGGCTACCCAACCTTCCTCTCCACTTCTACCTTGCTGTAGAGGAGATTGGAAATTGTATAGGGAAATTTATAACACATGATGATACAAGATTTCATGGTGGTTTTCTCACTTTTGTTAGAATATGCATTGAGGTTGATCTAAGAAAAGGTCTTCCAGAAAAGATAACCCTCAAGATGGGGACCTGTCACATGTTTAACCCCTTGACTATGAAAATATGGCTTTCAAGTGCAGAAATTGTAGGACGCCAGGTCACCTTCAGTCTTCCTGTCCTCACAAGAAAGCCCAGCCTACAAAGAAAAAGTCTTCCAAATACTGGAGCCCTTGATCTCGATGAGGACTCAGACTCGAACATGAATGTTCAGGAAACTAAGATATTTGAATCCTATGACTATGGCTCAACCCACTCTTGTTGGTTTTGGTGTTGCAGTGCTAGGTCAGCATGTAGAGTCAGCCCATTCAGGGGAAAAATCCAATCCAGGAGTCAAGAGACCTCACGAATCTGATCATTTTGACTCAGAAAAAGATGGCCCCTTTCCTCTGAATCAGGAATCACTGACGGGAACCCCTCTAGAATTGGCCTTACAGCATTCACTCAGGCTCAAAGGAGCATTCTTCAGAAAATTGACAGTTGGTACGTTCGAAGAAGGGAAAGAAGGGAAGACTCTGACTCTATATCCTCTTCTCCCTCTTTCCATTCTTCTACCTTTTATTGTAGTTTCCTTATGTGGCCTCCACTTATTCATTTGGAAGTTATGTAGGGGCTGCATCTTCTCCTCTCTTCCTCTTCCTCTTCCTCTTCATTCCTCTCTTTTCTTCTTCATTATGTTTTACAGTTGACTCTGCACTAAGGTAACTTCCTCTCTTGTTGTTGTGGTCTCTCCTGCTTTCTCCCTTGTGTTGCTCAAGACTTCTCCTCTTTCTTTTCTCTTCCCCTTTCTTCATTGTTCAAGGTTGTGGGCCCTTTCAAAACCCATACTTTACCCTAATTCTAAAAAAGGGGAGATATTGTGGAATGTAAAGGAACTCTACCAAAATTGTTCCAACACTCTTGTGAATCACATGCCTCAATTTATGCATTTGTAAAGGATTTTTTCCTTGTGCCTATATTGTAATGGATTGTGCATCATTTTAAGCAATAAAAATTGGTTTTTGTGGCTTTTCTTGCCTTAGCTCAAGTTGTATTGTCTCCTTTTCCTTCCATTGCATTTTTAGGTATATTGTGCATGTTTTATTCTTTTTCAAGATCTAATTTTTTTGTGCTCCATGAAATTGGAAGGTTGAATGTGTTCTTTGAACTGTGGAACTTTTGTTTTCCCTCTTCTACCTCATTCTCTTCCATTTTCACTCAGTAAGGTTATCTCCAACCCATTTTTCTTGGTGCTACCTCATCCCTTAGTTTAGGAATTTCATCTTATGCATCTCTCTCTTCCGTCATCCCTTGGAAATCTAGGTTAGTGTTATAATAGTTACATTCCCTTTCCTTGGAGTAGTTTTAGCATTAGAATAGGTAGAGGAACTAGCCTTCTCTAGATGTCTATCTCAAGCAACAAGTCCCACACTTGGAGATAGTACCCATGTTACCCATTCACATTGATTTCCTTAACACACTCACATGCTTAAGGAATCAAAAGGTCTTGAAGATTGGTGATAACATTTTTTCACCATCCACCATTACTACCCGCTTCCATGTGACCTTGCCTGGTTAGGTCTAACATGCCTCTAACAACCATTTCATCTGAGTAGTGCAGCCAATCATCCCTCCCTTCACCATTTAGGACATAGGCATATGGTTCCATGTTCTTTATTATCATACTATCCACCATAATCAATTATATAGGAGTATTTTTTTCCCTCAACGAGTAGGTCTTGTTTTCTCGATAATATAGGTAGAGGTACTTATTTTCTAGCTTGTTTACATTGCCACAACCCCACTCTTACTATCCTTACAACAATCACAACCCCAATCCAATATCATCCTATCATCCTCTACTTCAACCGCCTTAGCCTATACTCATGATGAGTCAAGTGCACACAAAAATTCCCTTGTCTTTTGGCGTGTAAAAATCGGTGAACTAACATGAAGAACTAGTTTCTTCTCATTTCCATTTTTTTTTTCTATCACCTTCTCCATCTCCCATTATTCTATGGGTGCTCATACACCCCACGAATATTCCGGGTCAAGAATTCAAAATGCCTATCTTGGGCCTCGAGACTTACTATGCTCACATGAATGATCATGTCGCATTCCTTTTCGGGTTGGGTCGATAACTATTCTTGGAGCCCACCTCTACCAAATCTCTCTTTCATATAAATGCCAATTTTTCTTCTAACATAAGGATCGAATAGATTTATCATCCATTAACCTATTAAGGCTCTCTTATAGAACCTTCCATTTCTAACAACATGAAATTTACTAGGAAGGAAGACTTTATCCATGATTTTTGACTAAGAAAAGTTTAGATGTAATAAAATTATGTTTCATCTTACTTATGACCTGATGAAAATATCTTAACATGGTTTGACCAAAGCAATGACCGAATCAAGACCATAGATGAGTCATTGATAGGATATAAGCATACAATACTACCCTCCTACAATACAACATTACTTTTATCCCACTAAGGCCGGGAATCACATCCGAAAGAAAAGTAACAACAAAAAAATTTATTACAAGGTATCATCATTCCCTTACATATCCAAATGCAAAATCTAGTATCCAATAGGATCAATATGCCCCATCAAGCAACCTCATTTCTAAAATAGTGAGACGAATTCGAGAAGTAGAAAATTTTTTACCTTCTCAACAAATGGAACAAACGGTCTAGGATACAATGCAAATCCTAAAAAAGTTAGGCCATGTCCAAATCATGAAAAAATAATCACAACAATCCCCTCCTTCCAATTACACAACATAACCAAACCTAGGATATCTCCTCATAGATTTTATCATGCTAGGCATGAATAGACATGTATCTTATACTTTTCCCACATATACACTAGATAACAATGTCACTTCGTACTCAATGCCACTAAATATAAAAATCCCACACAACCATACAATCCACCTACATTCACATCACATTCCTACCCTCAACCGCAATCTTATGTCCAACATTCACAACTCTATGCCAAGGCCTAGCAAAATTTCTCCCAACCACTACAAACCTTTCACAAACCCACTCAATAGTTTTTGGTCCCTCCCTACAAGTCCCTTGCCACCCCACCTACATTTGTACTCGAAATCTACCCAACATGATAATTTATTTCCTAATTTCCACACATTGAATGTTCCTACCTACGCATTTGTTCCAAGCCTCCCTTTTACTAGTAATTATGAATTATTACAATCGGTTGTAGAAATGGTGATCCCTCCTACCACATATTTCAATACATTGGGAGCTTATGTAGAATGAGAAAATAACCTCTTGATTCAAACATTTTCATGACACTCATTCCTTTCCCTTTTCCCTAGTTACCAAAATACAAGTGTGAAGGAGACCCCAATGCCCACATAAAGACATAGGTCACTGTGTAATTCATGAGTTTCTCCCATGGGATGAAGTAGTCACATTGACCTTCCCTTAGAATCTTGAAGGCATAACACTTTATTGGTATTACCACTTTCCTAATGGCTCCATGCACTCATTCGGACATCTCATAGCTAAACTCGTCAAGGATTTTTATATGAACAAGCTTGTAAAAACTGATATTGGGAATCTCTCCACATTAAATAAGAACCCAACGAATCCATTTTACATTTCATGATGAGATGGCAAAAGTGATTTATTCTTCTACTATTTCCTTAAACATGGATCAAAGGGAGCTATGTGACCTCTTCCTCCATGCCCTCAATAGGGAAACTAGGGAATATGTAAATAATTTCCCATACAAGTCTTATGATGAATCTTTAGATAATGCATTAAGAATCAACCAAACATTGGTAGATAATGAATGTAGGAATTATGATGTAAATGGAAGACTTATTGTCTCTAGCCAGAAATCTATAGGATATCAAAATAATAACAATAATATACAAGCCTCCCAAAATGCTCAAGGTCCAAAATTTATTAACCAAAACTATATCGCTACTATAGACGGTGTTACGGACCAACCCAAGAGGAAATAATTCCCTAAAAATGCAATCAATCAGCCCAATAATAGCAACAATAATAATAACAATGGAAACATTCACACCAATAACAGTCAACCCACCATGAACATGGTGGATTTTTATTGAGATCCAAATACCAATCTAAATTACAAGCCAAATCAAAACCAACAACTAGTTCAAAACAACAATCAAGAAGGCCAATATCAAAAAAAATTGACCCCAACCATGATTATCCTAGAAAATTTAGCAACTTTCAACCATTTGTAGACCATCCAACCCATCAACCCTGAAATTATGACTCAAAATTATTTTTCCTAATTCATAGGGTCAGAGACCATAATATCACCACTTCAAGAGAATACAATAGGCTTGTCCAACACCGCCTACAAATCAAAGACAAGATTTTCATTAATACTTTTTAGGGGAAATGAACCTCAATAGTCGAGTTGATGGATTATGTATGTCTCGTTGCACCCCAAAATGTCCATCTAGGAATTTATCAAAATCTTTTCCCAAATCATCAGCAAAATTTCCTTCCAAAAAATGCACAACCTAACAATGTACAATAACAAATAAAGTTGCATCCGCCATAACCATAACCACCATAATAAAAATGGAAAGTAGTATCCTTAATTAGAAACCATGATGCCAAAGCCTCAACCTCCAACATATTTAATCCTAATGTGGCCCCACCTCTAGGCACACCAAGCCAACCACACATGATTGAGTACTAGAACTAGAAGCGATGAAGAATCCAATTTCATTACAGAATAAAATAGTATCATGCTCCTAATTCCCCATTTCGGGATCCCTTTGAGTTATAGAGAGAAACACAATTCCCAATCAACTAGGGAATTATGATATTCTCACGACCTTGCTAATACATTTTTCCATATTTCATTTCTAGATCTCTTAAAGAACTCTCAGCCCATTGACTCGCGCTCCTAAATTCCATGGGACTCATAAACTTAGCCTATATCAAACCCCTAATAGAAGTACGAGTTAACCATATTGATATGGATATTCTCGCTATGGTTTCCACAATGAGATACATGAACTACTTCTTTGAATAAGGAGATTTCATGTTGACATGGAAATATCTAGAAGAGGATACCTTGCTCTCACTTGAAAATTTGGATATACAACAACTTGGTGAAACAAGCTATGGTGGATGACGGGATGGTTTTTAACATCATCATTTTCTCACTTTTGAAAAATCTTGGATATGGTGAGACTAACTAATCATCTAATCAAAAAACTCTTCATGGGTACAACAACCTTAGAACCACATCAATTAGTACCATCATTCTTCTCATAACTCTTGGTCAAAAAACCATCCTTACCAATTTTAATGTTATAGGAAAAGCAACCAATTATAATGTGATCTTAGGATGACCGTGGATCCATCGAATGAAGGAAATTCTCTCAACATTGTTTCAGGAAATTTGTTTCTTTCATCTAGGGAAGGTTTCTTTTGCAAAGGGGACCCAAACCCATTTGACATAATCTAAGCCATCACTAAGAGGTTTTTAGGCACCCATGTTCATCACAAGTTATCTACAAATTATTTTTAAATGTCTACATCCCAAGAAAATGGTAAGAACCAAGTTGCAAAAGTTTATGTTGAACCTAAGCCCACTCTCTTATCTCTTGATGCCCCTCCTTCCAAGAAAAGTGTAAAATAAGATCCAAAGGTTGGGAAAGAAATATCTTCACTAATAGATGTTTCTAAATAAAAATTGATATTTTTCCCTCAAAATCACTACATAAATTATTAACATCCTTGAAAATTATTCATCTCTCATGCTTTCGTTTGACCCAAAAGGACCTTCTATGTATCGTTTTCACCTATGTGAGAACAACAAAGACTAGCCTTCTCTAGTCATGGTGGAAGATGTGAACATGGTCAAAATCAACAATATTCAAATCCTCCATCCAATTTATCTTATGATCCCCTCTCCAAAAGTAATTTTTGGACCATGTACTATAATTGAGCTTAGTGCACTATAAGGGCAAGTGTTGGTATGGTTTTAATTTCCTCGGGAAGGAAGATTTTTCCTTTTGGTTTTCTTCTAGATTTTAAATGTATAAATAACACACCGAGTATGAAGCTATGTTGACCATCCTTATCTTATCCTATAGACTTGGTATTCGAAGACTAAAAATCCTTATTGATTCTCAACTTATCATCAACCAAGTAGTAGAGGTCTATCGGACAAAGGTGAGACATTTGTAACTATAAAACAATTCCACTCAAACATTGGTCAAGGATTTTGATTTCATATCTATTGAATCTATCCCTAGGATTCAAAACCAACTAGTCGATGACATTACTACTACTTCTACATGGTATTTTCATTTCCAAAAGATTCTCAAAGCTAATGTTATTGTCTCATTGAGGGGTATTCCTCTCATCAATAATTAATCCCCACCCAAGATAGGTGTAGTCAAACTAGATGACATTGGATTGTTAAACCTCACCATAACTAAGAACAATGAATCCATTCTATAATATCTACACACTTACGAAACCTATCTTCCTTGTATCACAAGAAAGGTTTTCCGTGGCTCTACATCCTTCATCTACTCTATGGAGTGAACATTATAATGTGTATTGTAAAATTGAAAACTATCATTAGGGAACCAAAGATATTGATGTTTTCAAAACTCGAGATGAATTCTTAGATATTCCATCGGCATCACCCAAGTTTAAAGAAGGTAATGCTTCTCTTATCAAACATACCATTGATATAAACATGATGAAGGAAGAACTAAGGATCTTAAAAATTAGATCTTCACTCTCACCACAAGAATTTGAAGATCATAAAGCCTTTCTCACTAAGTTATCTAAGGTTGTTTCCTTCTCTTATTCGACACGACTAGTATCCACATAGACATTGGCATCCACAACCTAGTCATGAAACTTGAAGCTAAGTCGGTTAAACAAAAGTTACGACCAATGAAACCAAGGATAGCACTAATGGTGAAAGAGGAAGTCATCAAACTCTTAAAATTTGGTTTTATCGGGCAAGTAACTAATACAAATTGGTTGTCTTGCATCATGCCGATTTGGAAAAGAATAGCAAAATTCCAATTTGTATCAACTTCCATGATATTAACAAATCATGTCCCAAAGATGAGTTTTCATCACCCTCTATTGATGTGATTGTTTATGAAATTATTGGATATGAACTCCTTTCACTCATGGATGGGTTCTCTGGATATAATCAAATCTTTATTTTAGAAGAAGATTAAAAAAACTTCATTCACTATCCCATGGGGTACCTTCTATTACAATTTCATGCCCTTCGACCTCAAGAACTCAGTGCAACCTACTAACAAAAATGACCCACATATTCTATGGCTTAATTCACAAGATTTTAAAGTCCCACGTTGATAATATCCTTGCTAAAGATAGAAAGAGAGAAGAATGTGTAGAATTTTTTAGAATCATTCTCACACGTCTCATTTAGTACGTTATCCCATTAAACCACGAAAAGTATGTGTTTTAAGTAATAGGTGGAAATCTCTTAGGATGCATTATATACCAACAAGGTATCGATGTTAATCCTACTAAAATAATTTTTATCTTAGATATGGTTCCTCCAACCACCAAGTTAGGGATATGATATTTCCTTTGGAAGTTAGGGACCATGTGAAGGTTTACTCTAGACCTCACCTACGCAGTTAACCTAATTAAGAATTTGTTGAAGAAAGATAACGCCATCAAATGGACCCAAAAATTTCATGAATATTTTGAATCTATGAAATATTCTTTATAATCCCTCCCACTCTCATGGATCCATGGTCGGATAGACTACTTATCATTTACTTGTGTGCAACTAATGTTTCATTGGCTTGCATGATTTTTTAGAAAGATGATGATGGAAAATAATGGGTCATGTATTTTATCAGTCGTAATATAACGGACTCTCTCTCTCTCTCTCTCTCTCTCTCTCTCTCTCTCTCTCTCTCTCTCTCTCTCTCTCTCTCTCTCTCTCTCTCTCTCTCTCTCTCTCTCTCTCTCTCTCTCTCTCTCTCTCTCTCTCTCTCTCTCTCTCTCTCTCTCTCTCTCTCTCTCTCTCTATTTTGCTTGTTACATGTGATTGGGAGAAAGGTTTCGATTCACTCTAAAAATTTGGAAAAAGTGAAAAGAAGAACAAAGCATATAACAAACAAATAAAAATGATTTTCAATCGATCCACCATATTACTCTTCCTTTATGTTATTTGGTTATGATCCCATACGTCTTAAAAGTTGTGTAAGGTCGGAATTTGAGATTAACACCCTTACTCATCCACATCTAATCTTTGGTGATGATCCCATGCATCTTTCAAGTCATATGAGGTTAGATGTGAGATGTCATATTCAAAAAAGGGGAAAGATATATACTATAAATGAAGAAAAAAATTGAAGCAATGAGAGCTCCAAATCCCAAAGAAAATCTATTTATCTACAATCAAGAAGAGAGGGATAATCCATATTTCCCATTGTGTCACAATTAGGTGCCGAGAAGTTGAAAACTAGGTGTCTACATAGACTCACCCTTATTTTATCCCTAAAGGGTTATCTAATCCTAATTTTTATTACTTTTCAGTTAGTTATTCAATATTACATTGGTTACCAACATGGATGTCATTTCCCTCACAATGACTACCATGCTTTCATTCATTTTTATCCATCTACTACTTTCTTCCTTCATTTTGTAAGATTTGTCTATATACTAGCATCTCTCTATCTCACTGAAAAATAAATAGTCGATTTATATTTTCATATGTGCTTCATCTATTGTATCATCATACGTATAATTTTAAAAGCTATAGTGTTACACATTAATTTTGTTACTCACTAGGTTGCATATATTTATAAACAATAAAAATCTAAAAATTTGCATAATCAAATGGGTAACATCATATAAATAAAAGTCAATATATATATATATATATATATATATATATATATATATATATATATATATATATATATATATATATATATATATATATATATATTTATATAGCAAGTTGATCAAAGTTTGTAACAAATAATCGCATCCACACTTTTGAGCAAGTGTTGGCTAAAAAATCAAATTATACAATAAAATGGGTCATACAAGGGCCTCCATATAGAATGTATGTCCTAGTGTCTAACATAAATAAGGTTGTTGATGCGACCCTCCAACCGAATGATGTGGATGAATCTTGGTCTTCTATCTCTATGAACCTATTGTAGAATGACAAGAGCTCCTTGATATGTTCCTATGGTGTGAGCCACTTGCATGGGGTGTTGGCATCATTTGTGTATGGGTCCTCCTACTTGTGCACCCAAACCACAATCTCAGTCCTTGATCTAAGCTTAGTAGGATTCTAATAGTAATATTCTCAAGGCCTTGTACTTGAGGATCCCTTACCAAGTATACAAGGGTCTAAACTAGAAAATAACTACATTCATCAACTGTAATGGTCATATCTTCATCAAATATTATTCTAACAATCCATACCATGTATTTTACATACTCCAAAAACATCAAGCTTTATAAAGTTTCACAAGCACATACCTCTTTCATGTGAGCACAAGACTGTCCTTTGGTATTCATAGTAGTTTGTAGTCCCTATGAGAAAGATTTATTTCCTTTAGAATATGATGCTTCCTTCAATAGCATGATTATGTTCATGGAGAATAAGGTTAGCTCATTCACAAAATGCATTCAAAGTGAATGAAAGATCCACAATTATTCCTTTCTCCCAAAATTGTACTATAGCTCTTCAAGACCAAATTCTTGCACAAATAGTGGTAGGGGTGGTTTGGAGATGACCAAAATCTATCTTTTCTCTTACAACCCCAAGGTGTATAAAAAATTTGGGAACTTCACTCTTCGTATTGTTCTTCTCATACCAATTTCAACTCTAGGCTCCTAAAGCCCTCAATTAGGTTGTTAAGACCAATTATTAGGTATATATTTGGTTTTATGGGGTTCCAAAGAATAATAAATGGCTTATTGATCTCTCATTATATGTCTTTAGATATGTATAAACTTTCATGAAACAATTCTAAGTCCTCCTAGAAGTTCCTTTGTAAAATTAGACCTTAAAATAGGTCTTGAACTATGGGTACTGATCCACAATCATAATCGATAATAAATTCTCCAAATACAACCGTTGAATTTCAAATTTTCCTTTTGATTATTTTCAAGGATCCTTCTAAGAGTGTTTGTAAAACAATTCTATGCCAAAGTCCACAATTAAGGGTTTCAAGACTCTTGCACTAGCTCCCTTCTATTGTTCATCTCAGTGAAACCCGAGGACTTGATTTTTGCAATAACCTTTTGTAATGAATGATTCAAAGTTCCAAATTTAGACTGTAGGCTTGTAATGGTATCTGTATTCAAAAGGATCTTACCAATGAACTTTTACTAATGACACTCCATGCTAATCTCCTTCTCTCTTAAGTAAATCATTTGGGTATGAAAGATTAGGCATACAACTAAGATTTTCTAATAAGGAGTACTTTTAACCCTATAATGGCTTCTCCATAGTCCACTTCATGCTCAATACTTTCAAGCATAACACAACCCTCCCACAAGTTATTATAGGCACATAAGTTTCTCGAGTTATCAAAGGGTAAGATTCACTTATATTCTTCTTTCCAATTGTATACTCAAGGTTTGAGTTCTAAAACCTCCTTCCTCACAATTTCCAATGGGGATAATTACCAACACTTGGGTCTCTCTCTCTCAAGGTCTACGTAGATGAATGACTCTCAATTCCATCCACTTTTATCACCACAAAAATCCATACACACTTTCAAGGTTGATCACAGTCAATCCTTTATCTTAGTTTTGTATATTCATGCACACAATTCAGTCGAGGATTTTTTTCTTGAATCAAATTGAATTTAAAAAGATAGGAAAGAGATATCTCTACAACATATAACACCCAAACTTCCCAAATACCTTACTACGATCTATTACCCTTTTATTCAACATGTCAACAATGCAATTTTTCACATAAATTTGATGAAAAGCATGTTACGAGATCAATTTAGAGCCTTCCATAGACACCCTCAGATATAAATCATTCTAAATTCATCAAAAAATACTTTAATGGGTGTCTCAATTATGAATCATTCAAAAATGCATCTATTAAATCCTTCTTACAGTTTACTCATTCACTAAAATCCTTAGTTTGGTTTCACTAACACCAATTCTCATATTCATTGTTATTCCAACAATACTTTCATAAAATACCCTGCATAATATAGTTATTTCCTACTAATCAACATGCAAAATATTTCCATAAACATTCAACAACCTCAAAGGTATATACACAAATTTACCAAGTTACAAAAGCTCACACAAAACACTATTTTGTCCTCTTTTCTTGAATTCTTCTTGATTTCCATTTGAATGGGAATGAAGATATTACTTACATTTTCACAATTTATAACCCTTATATTAGTTCCCAACCAAATTCTAGGCTACAAACCCATTGGTCATGTGAATGTCCTTAGGCTTATGCTAAGTTCCTTAACTAAAAGGCAAGTCCTTAACTTCTAAACTCCCATTATGTCTTTCTAGTCCCTAATATGGACCTAAGACACCTAAATTCTATTGAATTCATCCCCTTACATGCTTATAAGCTTCAATATCCTATCAAAAAACCCTAGAAAGTCAAAATTCCTGTAAGACTCCAAATTGCATTTTGGAGGGAAAAGCAAATATTCAAATTTTAACAAGCCTAGACTCATGTTACCACCTCTAAATGACTCTTAACAACTTCTAGGACCTTAAACACACCTAACAAACCCAAAAATTGGATGTTGTCACCCTTATACACATACTATAGGCGATGCTCCTACATCACTACTTGAGGAAGCTTTGTGTTCACATGAACATGTGTGCATCACCTCTCTCAAGGTACAAATCTCACTTCTAGTTTTGGGGTATTGGCCCTCTCGTGGCCAACAATTGTGTCTTGTGGTATCCTTGATAAAAAAAAATTAGTGTGTCACCCAAGATTATGAGGAAGTATAGGGTCTTCCTACGCCTCATTATTGGCCTTCCTTAAGACCGAGAAAAACATGTTAACTAGAGTTTCGAAATGATTTTTGCCACTCACTAGTAGTCTCTCGCACACACACACAAATATAGAGTCATAAAATTGTCTCTACAAGAAATAAACTAACCATTAGATATAAATAAGTCACTAACACTAACATAACTCCTTCATGTACATCTCCTCCTCACCCTAGCTAATGAGGTGTATGACTTATATGAGCATTGGTCCCTAACCATACCCCTGCTACTTATAGTTGTTGTCCAAGTGGTTGTGTCTTCCATGGTGGTGATAGTACCATGCCTCTCTCTCCTCCTTATTTCATGTGTTATTGTGCTACTCCACCCATATTTGTAACGATGGGGACTCCTTGTGTTAATCGAATCCACTCCAATATGCCTAACCTTGCATCTCATTATTATCGTGCACCACGGCACACAACTTGTATGTTTGGTAGTGCAACTAATAATGTATTCCCAAACCTTTTGAGGTACCATACTGACTGGGTGTATCTCCATGCATCTCAATCTATTTATGACCTACCCCATAAGGGAACAAGCCATTAATGAGGTACCCTCACTGTCCATTATTTTTAGATTGTTAGAAATGGCTTGGCAATCATATTTGCATCTTTCAAGTTTTTCACCACTCTAAGAGTATCTCTAAAGGGATCCATGTTCCCCTATAGTGTAATTTGATCTCTCTATTCGGTACCACTGAAACCGTCATGGCATATGGCCTAAGTCTCTCATACACCCACTCATGACCAATGTCGAAAGCTCAAACCCTAACTGCATCTAATGTGGCCACCTTGTATAAACCCCTAAAAGTACAGGATAACATGTCTTAAACCCATTTGAACCTGCATCCATGCTCAATCTCTTATAAAATGGGATCCTAAATGTAAAGGAGTGTGTATGTGCCCTTTTCCCCAACCACTCGAAAGAACAAGATTTTGATAACCACTTTTTGAAAGTTCATAATTTGAGCATTCTAAATTGTCGTTAACTTCACCCCTTGTTTGATACCACCTACTATTACTTGAGTATCACCAAAATATTTTTCCCACTCTAAGGTCTACACCATCCATATGATAACTATCATGAAACCTCTCGCCCTATGAATGGGAGACTTGTAATCCTATATACATCCTCTACAGTGATAATCCACTCTACTTCCGACAAAGGAAACCAAAAATTTTCCGGTCTAGATCCCATTAGGTATGCACATCACACAAAATTTTACTTGCAATAACAACCAATGGGGCCTCATCTAATCTCATCATCCCCGAATTGGCCAATAATATCATCTCATGTGGAGTTAACTAGTCTATTGCAGCTTGTAACCAATTGATCTCTCTAGCTCTACCCCATCCAACATATCAAACCTATAAAACACAAAAACAATATAAATAGAAGTTAGAGAGTATCTAGAATGATAAAATCTAACTTCCAAGAAAAAAATGACATTTTAACCATAGTTATGCAACTTCCACTTCCTACAAGTGGCGGTTACACGTTGCCACCGACACTTATGTCCCGCCATGGTAAAATTTTAAAAACTTGACAAAAACTACCCAAAACCCCATCAAACTTCATTTTATTACACATTCCTAACCTACCCCTCCCACCCAACATTTCTACGCTAATTTTATAGTCAATGACATCCTAAAATAGTACATCATGCCAAAATAAACTCCCCCAAACCACAAAAATGTTAATAACTTTCATGTCCTACTTGCTCCACTTGTTGTCATTGTACCATCATCATCGCCTCGTAGCCTCTCTTTATTCACCACACGGTCACTAATTCTTGAGAGATCAAAAATCTCAACTCTCACCTATGCAAATGATTTCCAAATTTAACAATTTTATGAATATATAGGGGTTAAGTTTGGCCCAAAATTTAAAATTTTGTTATTTTTAATAATTCTTGTATATGTTGGACACCATGGGGGACATGAAATGATCTCAAATATCAATGGTCACATTTTTTTGATACATTATTGTATAGTTACATTTTTTAGATGTTTTGTAGGTTTCAAGTGCGTAGGTGAAAAGTTAGAATCTCCAACCCTACCTTAAAGGTAAGTCCTCTCATTTAATTACATATTAATTTCTACTTCATTTTGATATATTACACTTGATTTTTTTCTTTCTTTTGTAGGAGGACGTAGTTCATGGCTGATTTCATTGCACTCCAAGGTAAAATAGGTAAGTAAGGTAAGTTCTCATTATTTTCTTCATTTTGGTGCTTACTTCTCGGGCATCACACCCTAACCAACTCATGTCAAGGTTGTTTTCCCAATGGGAAGTTTTAATGCACCCCATTTTACATAGTGACAAAGTAAAAATACACAATGATGATGAAAAAATCTCCAAAAACATGATGATTTGTTTTAAAATTCTCAAAACCATTACCTAGCTTCCTCTTAACCTCTAATCCCCATTACGCCCTTTTTGACTCTTCCAAGCTCTCCCAAAAAAATATTTCTTCTTCCTCTCATTGCACACCTTTTCTCAATTTGGGACATAACCTCCATGGTGGTTGTGTAACCACTACATCATTTTATCCCATCTCATGATAATTTTTTCATACTTACCAATATTTTTGTAACCACCGCCTACGGGAACCGGTGCTTTCGTTACATTTGTAACTTAAGTTCAACTCACACTTGCCATGCGTGAATTTTTATCCTTTTTGGCTTATGCATGTGTTTCACCTTGTTTTTATGCCCATTTCACTCCTCTTATCCCCTAGTACTTGATTTTACTCCATATGTGATTCAATCTAAGCCATCGATTTAGTTTTGATCTATAGTTAGAATTGAAAACATGTAAAGGTTGGCTATCAAGCAAAATTGTATGCTCATTTTCTACCCCCTGGATTTTGAAGCTAATTTTTCAACCCCCAATGTTATTGATCCAAAGAGAGAAACCAATCCCAAAGGATATTGCTTCCAATGCTAATTACCCCAAGGATTGTGGATTTTTGCTAACCAAAAAGAGAACACAAGGACCTTTAATGCAGGACTTCTACCTCTCCTTGAACCAACCACAGATCATTTATGTGTTCCTCTTCCCAAGTGCATCAAGAGTTTTTCTCTCCTTGATTCAATAGATCAACCACAACCTGGTGTTAATGATCTCAAATGGAGTAGTTTATTAAGGGTATAAGTATACAAGGTTCATATCAACCCCATTTCAATCACAGAAAGAGGTTGGATCTAAGCCAAATTTGTTTATTTTCATCATTAGAATATATTTAAATTTCTTTCTTCAGTAGTAATTAGAAAATCATTAAAAGAGGGGGCAACAAATATATTAGATTTGTTTTGTTTTGTTTAAATTTAGGTTGGTAAATTAAATTTTAAAAAACTTCTTGCTCTAGGATTTTCCCATCTTTGGGATTAGACCCTAGGTTTAGAATAGGAAAGTAGTTTGTTTGTTAAATCTAGAGTAATTTAATATCAGATATTTATTTGGAAAACACAAAAAGATTAAAAAAAGAGAAACATAGTTTCCATTATTAGATTTAGGTTTCCATTTATTCATATATTGAGGTAAATTTAGTTGAAAGTAGATCAAATTGAGTTTATATTGTAGATCTTAGTTCACATAACTTTTCATTTCAAAATCAACTTTTAGATTTGTAGATTTCGGTCAAATAACATAATCGCTTAGATATGAAAGAAATAGGATCTTTAGGGACATTCTTATTATCATTTCTTTGCTTTGTGACATGTTTTAGTTCATTAAAAAGATCTTAAGATTTATGTTATAGGTTTCTTCATTTCATACATTCATTGTAATTTGTAAAACTCGGAAAAATACTAAAAAGATTATTTTTACATTCTTATTGAATCAAGTAATAAAATTGGAGAATTGGTTGTTAAAATTCTTGTACAAACGTATAAAATTTTAATTCTAAAATCCACATTTTAAGACGCTTGATTTTATCATATCAAATTTAAACATGTTTCAAACAATTCCCACAAATCTTAAATGAAATTGACATGAACAACAACTTAAACTTGAGTTAAACATACACATAGGACAACTTATAGACCTAAACAAGCTCAAAAACATCCACATGCAATTTTGCAACAAACACAACACATAATTGTGTTATTTGGAGTGCAAGAATCATCATAACCCAAACAAGGATGCTTGTTTATCTACAAGACAATGAGTAATACTTTTTTTGGAAATTGGTAAATGGTTGGGTGTTTTGAAAGGACCAAGCATCCTTCTATAAGAAGCCCAAAAGGAAAGATATAACCATGAAGCAAAGAAAGAAAATAATCTCAAAGGAAAGAGAAACAAATGGCCCTAAAGGTCCCAACCACATAAAGGAAGAAAAAAATACCATTGTCTAGAGCAAAGAGAAGTTACAATGACTAACACTAGAAGCAACAATAAGAATACATCTACAGAGAAAGAGAAGTTGCGTGAACCCAGATGACGCAAAGCAAGAAGGAACATATAAAGGGGAAGGAGAGAATCATCCCAACAAATTGTAATAAAAATATGAGGATGCATCTAAGGAGGTAACCCCATGTGAATAAAATAAAAAAGGAAACAAAGATCAACGCTTATCCTTTTTCCCCTTCTTGGAATGCACTAACTGCTAATTTCTAGGAGAGTGTTCCTCCGAGAAATGAGGATTGGAAATAGATAAAATCAGAGGAATGGAGATATGTAACTCCTTGTTTGGAGAAAGGGGGCCCTCCTTATCTGAATCAAAGTGATCAGATTCATGAGGCCTCTTGATACCAGAAGTAGGTTTCTCCAAAGAGGGGGGATGAGCCAAGGTATGTCCCGCCTCGGCACATTCGGCAGCAGAGTAGGCTGGAGCAGCGGAAGTGGTTGGAGCATCGATCGAAGGAGAATTAACTTCAAATTCTTGAACATCTAAATCCAATTTGGAGTCATCATAAAAATTTAGAGGGATCCATCATTTGGGAGTGGATCCTTTTTCTTTGGAGATTGGACTTTTTATGAGGGAAGGAAGCCTGTAGGTGACTTGAAGTTCTGCAATCCCTACATCGGAAATCCTTGTTTTCATAGTTGAGAGTTTGGATGTGAGTCACATCTCCCATTTTAAGAGTCATTTTATCTAGAAATCCTTTACTAAAATCCACTTAAACATAGATTCTAAAAAAAGTAAACAGCCCACTATGCAACCTCTTGTGATCCTATTTGATGAACCTCCCTAGACAATTTCGATATCTTCCAAATTTACAAAAAAATTGAGAGGAAGGTTTGGCAATCTGATCCAAACAGGAACATGTGAAATGGATAAGGAGTTTAGATCAAATTGTGGAAACCATAGGGTAGTGAACAACCTCGTTGTGCCCCAAAACCAAGGTCCTTCATCAATAATCCTTTTATATTCTTCCAGTTAGTAGAAGTATATTACAAAGAATCCCTTTGCATAAAATAAGTACTCACAATTTTCTATCCACGAGGAATGAATCCATTGGATCAAAGCATTTGTCGTTGGCCAAAAACCATTAAACCTGCATATGAGGGCCTTGTTTTCCAAGTTTTTTCCTAAAAGCAAGAGATTCATCTTTGAATATCTCTAGATAAGGGGAATCGATACTTGCTCCATAAGGTAGCGGGGAGGAGGAGAAGTTGGAGTAGGGTGAAGTGGATAAATAGGGCCTCTCTAAAAGGTGCAGGATGTCTCATCTTGGCTCCACCCAATAGATGATTGGTCATTGAAATCATTGAATCTCTACCAATCTCATAAGAGATGAGTAGGGATTCATTATTCAAAACTCTTCCGAGAAAAAAATTAGGTTTATTAAGTCAACTCTACACTCAATCTACGGAAAGAAAAAATTTAAGGTCCCTACCCATAGTCGGGCATGGGAGCTATATGCAGAGAGTGGATCCACTCAAAGAAATAACTAAGATATGTGAAGATCCCATGAGAGTAGCCATGCCATAAAACAGAGGGGATACAAGCCCACCAAACTCGCCATCCCTAACCCCAGTCATATCATGGTCACTGAGTGCAAAACCAGGCTCCAAAATCTTTGCCTCCGCTCATTTTCCCCTACCCCCATAACCGGAAAACTACCCCACCTCCGGGATTTACACTTTGGTTTGGCTAGGGTTAGGGATTCGAATGAAATGAACTTTTTCTTCCCACTGAAGTTGAATCCCTCAACTCCATATTTACTCCCCCGTGACTCTATTAGTATCTTACACAAAGCACAAATATGGGTTAATATTTTCATGTTGCCCATGTGAGGTCTCCTTTTGCCCATATGGGATATCTTTACCACATCCACCACCACCATTACTCCCACTACCATTAGGGCATAGGTTAGGGTTTTTGAGTTTTTACCACACCCTTCATTTCACTATAACAAGGATAGTATGGAAAACTATGGTACTTCAAAAATAATGTGGTAATGAGTAACATTTTTGATCAAAAACATTACAAGATATCCCCAAGGCTCCAATTCTAGATTGGGATCACCTTAATACAATCTTAATCATAGGATTCCTCTATGTTTTTTCTCTATTTGATAGCAAGTACCATGTAACGATCATTTACCCTCAAACTTGGATGACCCTAGATAGCTAGATAATACCTAGAAGAGTTGGACACTTTCCTTGCATTTCCATTTTGCTAGAACACAAAAATATTTATGACATCTTGTCTCGAGCTCAAGTGAGAGGTATTTTTTTCCTCACCATCCCTCGCACACAAAATTCCACAACTAGTTGTTCATATATACTATATATATGCCCCCCTCCTTGTCCTCCCCATATGGGGATCACCTATCAATTTCTAAAGGGTGTCAACTACCAACTAGATATAGCCTAATCACCCCAAGATAGATACATTCTATCACCCCATATATAATGATGAATCCCTACAAGACAACAACCATATCTGAAACCTTATCAAATACCTATTACCATTATAGTTTTGAGTCTTTTGGCTTGTTCACCATCCACCATTACCCTCTTCCACATGGCCTTACCTAACTGGGCCAACCTGCTTCCAATGATCATTTCTCCTAAGGATCAAAACCAAACATCCCTCCCTTCACTTACCAAGACATATATCAAGGTCTCTATGTTTTTATTATTCCTAATTATACTATCCACCATGATAAAGTCCATACGAGTATCATTGCACTCAACGAGAAAGTCTATCTTGCTTAATAATACAAGTAGAGGTACTTGTTTTATAGCTTGTTTATGATCCCACACCCCCACTCTTACCATCCTTACAATATTTACATCCCTGGTTCAATATCATCATATCATCCTCTATGTCGACTACCTTCACCCATACTCATGAGGAGTCGAGTGTACATAAAAATCCCCTACGCTTTTTGGTGTGTACAAATTTGGTGAACCCAACGTGAAGGACTAGTTTCTTTGTGTTTCCATATATATTTTATTTCTATCACATCACCTTCTCCCTCTCCCATTATTCTACGGGTGTTCATACACCCCCAAAAATTTTGAGTCAAGAATTCAAAAGGGATATCTCAGCCTTGAGGCTTATGACACGATATGAATGCTCAATAGTCACCTTCCTTGTCTAGTTGAGCTAAAACCATTCTCAGACCCCAACTCAATCACTTGTATCTTTCATATAAATTCCAAATGTTTCTTCTAATGTAAGGATCAAAGATATTGATCGGTCATCAACCTATCAAGGATCTCTAGTGGAATCTTCTAGTTCTAACAACATGATGTTTACTGGTGAAGGAGGGATTTATCCATGAGTTTTGAGTAGGCCACAATTTAGCATGAAATCAAATTATGTGCCATATTACTTATAACCCGATGAAAAACTCTTAGTGTGGTTTTACCAAAGCACTTATTTGAAAACAGTCCATAGATGAGTCATTGGATAGGCTACAAGCATACACTACTACCCTCCTACAAGACAACATAAATTTTACCCCGCTAAAGCCAGAAAAAAATCCAAAAAGGAGAAGTAGAAATAGAATTATTTATTACAAGGTACCATCCTTCCCCTACATAGAAAAATACAAAATCTAGTGTCCACTAGGATCAATCTAGCCCACTAGGAAACCTCGTTTCTACCATAGTGAGATGAATTCGAGAACTATAAAATTCCTTACCTTTTCGACATATGAAACAAATAGTCCAAGATATAAGGAAAATCCTAAACAAGCTAGGCCATGTCCAACTCATGCAACAATGGTCACAACAAACCCCTTCTTCCAACTACACAACACAACCAAACCAAAGAGATCTCCTCACAAGTGCTAGCACACTAGGCATGAGTGGACCCTCATAATATACTTTTCCCACATACACACTAGATAACAATGCCACTTTTTACTCAATGCTGCTAAATATAGAAAATACCACACAGGACCTATAATCAACCAACATTCACGTCATAGGCCTACCCTCAACCGTAATCTTATGTTCAATAGCCACAATTATATTCTCAACCCTTGCATAATTTACACCAACCACTACAAACCTTTCCCTAACCCACTAAGAAATTTGTTCATCCCCTCCTATAGGTTCCACAACACCCTACCTACATTTTTACTCCAAATATATGCAACTTGATAAATTTTCCCCCTTTCCACACATCAAATGTCCCTACCTATACAATCATTCCAAACCTCATTTTCATTGGTAAGTATCAAACATTATAGTCATTTTTGGACATGGTGAGCACTCCTACCACATATTTTAGTACATTGGGAACTTATGTAGAATACCTAAAAGAACCTCTTGATTCCAACATTTATGTGACATTCCTTCGTTGCCCTCTTCCCAAGTTACCAAAATACAAGGGTGAAGGAGATCCCAATGCCCACATAAAGGAATAGACCATTACAATTCACGAGTTCCTCCTATGGGACAATTTTTTCACAAATATCTTCCCAAAAATCTTGAAGGAATAACACACAATTGGTATTACCACTTTCCTTAAGGATCTATACACTCATTCGAGATAGCTCGTAGCTGAATTTTTCAAGGCTTTTAATATGAACAAGCTTGTAAAAATTGGTATTGAGGAATTTATCCATATTAAACAAGAACCCAAAAAAATTGTTGTACATTCCATCACAAGATGGTAACAAGTGCTTTATTCTTCTACTGTTTCCCCAAACATGGATCAAAGGAAGTTGTGTGAATTCTTCCTCCATTCCTCAATAGGGAAACTAGAGAAGATGTACAAAACTTCTCGTACAATTCTTAAGATGAATCTTTAGAGATCCGTTAAGAATTGACTAAGTAGTGATAGATAGTGGTTTTAGGACTTACTTGTGTAAATAAAAGACTTGTTGTCCCTATCCGAACTCGGAGGATATCAAAATAATAATAATAATATATAATCCTCCCAAAATGCTCAATATCTGAAATTTCTCAACCAAACCCATAACACTACTACAAATGGTGTTATGGACCAATCTAAGAGGCCAAACTTCCCTAACAATAAAATTAATCATCCCAACAATGGAAAAAAATAATAAACATCACGAAACATTTACACCAATAACGATCAACCCACCATGAATGCGGTCGATTTTAATGATCTCCAAATACCAATCTAAATTACAATCCAAAGCAAAACTAACAACCAATTCAGAAAAGGAATAAAGAAAGACAATATCAAAAAAATTGGCCCTAATTGTCGTTATCCTAACAACTTTGGCAACTTACAACTAGTTACAAACCAACCAAACCATCAGCCCCAAAACTATGACCTAGACTCATTTACCCTAGTTCATAGGGTCAAAGGTCATGATACCACCAATTGTAAAGAATATAATATGCTTGTCAACACCTTCCTAAAAATTAAAGACAAACTTTTCAAGAATAATTCTTAGGGCGGGGAACCTCAATAATCAATTGATGGCTCATGTAGGTCTCATTGCACCCCAAAATTACCATCTAGGCATTTATCAAAATCCATTTCCAAATCATCAACAAAATACCCTTCCAAATAATGCACAACCTAACAATGTACAACAACAACGGTAGCGACCTCCACTGTAACAACAACAATAACAAGTAATAACCTATGTCGAGAAAGCATGATCTTGAATCCTCAACCTCCAACACAATCAATCCTAATGTGGCACCACGCCTAAGCACACTAGGAAAACCATGCACAATTGTTGTTGTAGAACTAGAAACTAATGAAGAAGCCAATCTTATTACCAAAACAAAAGAGTATCAGGATCCTAATTCCCTAACGCAGCTCAGAATTTAGAATTTATAATATAAGGTGAGTTTCATTATTTAATTTTAGATTGACATGTAAATGGGATCCACTTCACATGTTGCGGATAAACCATGAATCAAACCCATTATCTTAAAATTGTGTTCTTTTTTAATATTTAAACATTAAATTACATCACCAAAATATAAATTAATAATATCTTATTAAACAAATGTATTTTAAAATTATAAATATATAAATAAATATTTTATGAATATGTGTATATTTATTTTAAATTAGATGATATATACACTTATATTATATATCATAAAATATATAGATTTAAATATGTTGTAAGAAATATTTAAGTCTATATCTTAGATTTGTCAAATATTAGATTAAGGATTCTATTGCCTTCTTTAGAAATTTCATGCGGTGATATATTGGCTCAAAAATATTTACTGAGAATAATAAAGAGCTTCAAACTTTCTCTAATTTCCCAAGCTATAAATTTTTTGGTTTGCTTTCTTTAAACAAGAGGAAAAAGATTTACATTAAAGTCAAACAACCATCAAAGTTAATGTTGAAATTACCACATGACAATCAAGTGGACTTCATATTTAAAACCAAGTATTTTATTGACATATCACACTATTACACTCCATCACCCTACGAATTTTATTGTTAGTTAAACCTATCAAGTATATCTAGTACAAATATATTGAATATATCTATTTGAAAATTGTCATAGATATCAATTTCAAGGCTCTTATTTTGGATTTTACACATACCAAGATTCACAATTTTATTGCATTCTCTTCATATTTCTCACTTACGGAGTTACAAAAATATTTTATTTTTTTCATTGACTTTTAAAGTTATTTTTTAAAGTGAAAATCAAAGTCAATGTAGAGAATAACATTTAAATGGTCACACAATTAGATCCCACCCCTGTTGTCATTGTAGAATGCCTATTAACATATTTAAGTCAATATGTGTCCTACAACGACAATTAGAAGTTTGTGGGACACTTTAATGTTTGTAGATAAACAATGAATTAATAAACTTAAATTTAACGATGATTTAACTCTTATATAGCAATTTTCCTTTCCTTGGAAAGAGAAACAAAAATTGTGATATTTTGGACATACAATAGAGTTTGAATCCCTATTTTCCCAAAAAAAAAAATTCAAATCCAAAATAATAATTTAGCTAGATTAAATTTTCCTATTACTAATCAACAAAACATTTATGAAAAAAGTGATAGATCAAACAAGTATTTTTCGATAAATTTATTTAAGATATATGTATAGTTAGCTATATTATTTTATTTTCTTCTATATATTTTAAATCTTGTTATAATTTATAATCCCTAAAATTACTAATATTATTATTTAGTTTTTCCTAACTTTTTGATATTGTTATAATGTATTTTCTAAAATTTACCGAACTTTTAAAAACACGTTATTTTTGTAACATATTGGACCAAACTTTTAATATTATTATTCAATGCAAAGATTAAATTTGATGGTCACTTATGATCTTTAAATAAATGTTTAGTAATAATTTTTTTAGTATCGCCCTTTATATTTTACGAGAGGGTCAAATAAAGAAGAAGTTGTCATTTGAATCATGAAGCCTCTCTCAATAGTAGATAAATTTCATATTTGTTCAAAAGTGCTTGCTGACCACGCATGTTTACTATTCTTCTTGTTGATCCCTTCTCAAAAAAATTATAAAAATTTGAGAAATTGCTCGAGATATTTTTATGGGATAGCTCAAAGCACGAAAATGGTTTTCATCGAGTTGTTTGGGAATATTGTTGCTTTCGTAGAAAGAATTTAGGGGTCTAGACTTGTCAAGGAATTTAACTCCGTGTCAAATAGATTTTTCATGTCATTGATGGTCTAGAGAAATGGAAAATACTTTTTTACAACTACATTTATGAGGGTTCACCTTAAGGTCACAAGACACTGGAAGGGTTTACACTTCCCAAGCTTACTTTTTATTAAATCTCCAGTGAAATTGGTTAGCTTGTTTTCAAGCCAAATTATTTGGAAATCTTGGGGAAAAATCAACACATGGTTAGTTTGGAATGGAAACAAGTTTAGAACTAGAATATCCATCAATTCCCACTCAAGTATGGTAGTCACCAGTCATTACCTTCCACAATGTGCACCTTGTAAAGGTTCTTTAGGTTCACACCATCAAGTTTTTTAGATGATGGATTCACACATTATTGGATATCTTTAGCCATCCATTTCGATAGCTTATAACCTGGCCAAAAGATAAGATTAAATTCTCATTATCCAATAGCAATTGTGACACATATCAGGCCATTCTCGAAGATATTCTTGATGAGATGACATATAAAATTGGGATTTTGTTCTCTATGCCTTGGTGGAAGGACTGAAAGTGGTTTCCAGATACACCTTTTATCAATTATTCTCCCAAGAAAGGTTACGATTTATTGTCTTCCAAGATTCCAATGGTGGATAAAATCAACTTTCATTGGTCCCTTCTTCATTCTCGCTTGGTGTTGGGAGCACAAATTCTCTACTATCTGGTCTACCATTCTTGAGCCCAAGCTTGCTCATTTTTCATGGTGTATTATTTATCGGGGTTACCTATTATCCCAGGCTCATTCACTTAGGTTTTCCTAATCCTCATTTCCCATTATATGGGAAAATTAAAACCCTCATCCACCTTTTCTATTTTTTGTCAAAAATTTCAAACCATTTGGGCTTGGATTTATGAATTATTTTAGCCATTTTGATGGAACCCTTCTTCTTAAACACATCTTATTCAAGGTTTGGTCAGATTTTACCATGGAATTTTCCCAAATATGGAATGCTTTCAAAGTGAAAATCATTTTCTTCATCTGGAAAGAGTGAAATTCATCTCTTTTTCTCATTGATTGTAGATTGTAATATTTTGACATGTAACAAAGTGATGATTGTGTTTAACATTTTTTACGAGATGTAAGTGCAAGCTCAAAATGTGGCACCGCAAGTGTCACACCTCCAAAATATTTTGGAATACTAGGAAAACACACCTTACATTGTTTCTCGAGTCTTGCCTCCCTTTTTGGTCGAGATCCATCTCTAAAGGGCCAAGGCCTTTGGCGTAGTCACTCTTATTGCCACTTGTGTAACCATTATGGGTGGAAATCACCTTCTTTCTACCACTCTTCTCCTTCAAATCAATAAGAAGGGTGGGGCTCACCACTTCTCTTCATCATATCTCATTAATGCCATCGGATACTAGCAAGTTCCCTTGGCTACCATTGCCCATTTCCATTTCACCACCTCGGGGAGTAAAATCAAGGTGAAGAATAAAAGGAGGCATCGATGCCACTATCACTAGTTGGGAGCCCATTCTCGATGGGAATACTTTATATGTAGCAAGTGGGGCAAGCCCAATGATAGAGATCCTCCACCTTTGGCTCTTTTGTAGTTGCGGCCTAATTTTATGATTTTATAGTTGATTTTTTTACATGCAGGGTCCATTTTTTTTTCCCGTGCCTTCAAAGGCATGTTTGAACTTAATGTGTGCTTCCATACCACCTACTCTTTTTGTGAATAGTTGTACTATCTTATTTATTGGTAATATATGATCTATTTCATCAAAAAATGTTCAAGGAAGAGCCTTGTATTAAAATTAACAAAGAATTGTTATTTTATTTTAAGAATTTTTAATATATATGTATACATGTTAATATAACTTGTATATATATTTATATAAAATAACGACTATGTAATTTCAAATTTATAAGTTTGAGGAGATGGGAATCTCAAAATTTTACAAATACTTTATAATTAAAAATATATGTCAATGTTTTGATAAAATAGTTCCTATATTACCAATAAATAAGATAGTAAAACTATTCACAAAAAGAGCGGGTGGTATGGAAGCATGCCTCAAGTTCAAACCCACCCAAAGGCATGGGAAAAACAAAAATGGAATCCACAAGTAAAAAAACTATAAAATCATAAAATTAGGCCACAACCATAAAAAGAGTGAAGGAGGAGGATATTTTTCATTGGGCTTCTTGTTGGCGTTGAATCGCAGCACTTGGGACTCTGCAACACGATGGGTTGAGAATCTCAGTGCGATTGCACAACATGGAGCTTTTCCCAAGTGTGGGACCTTGCAAAATCGGAAAAGCTCTCCGGATGAAGGCCGGTTCCTATTCCTCTGTTCAGATGCACACGTAGAAATGCGGAGGATTTACTCAAAAACCTAATCTAACTTGCCAAGGAGACAGGGTAAGAAAATGCATGAAATAACAACCCTAAACTAACAGAGGTGATGCACCGAGGAATGAAGAACATATGTTTTGCCAATAAACACAAACCATAGAAATGCAATGCAATATCATGCACGGATAAACATATTCGCAGTGAAAGATCAGGAGGATGCAAAATGAAACACATAGAGGGTTGAGAAACATCCACAGTCATGCATTTATTTGCTCCGAAGGTTTGATACAATACACTGCAAAAATGCCAATAGGCAAAGGTTGCATTACAGTTTCAAATGGGAGGTTTGAGCTCCACAACTCCACCTGCCAAAGAGAAGAAGGGAGGGGCCAAAACAAGAATGTCCAACCATGAGAAAAAGCCCCTCCTTTACAATTTATATGAGGAAAAAATGAGGGAGAAGAGAATGATTCGAATTCTGCCCCCAACCACCTCCAAGACTGCACCTAACCCATCATATTATGGCGGTAGGTGAGGATCTCAACAACCCAATAGTGGCGAAGTGTATTTTACATTTTTAAGAACTTGTTCCCACCCAATTAAAGATATCCAGTCGTAGTTGGGTAGAGGATGCCGAGAGCTTTCCGAAAAGTCCAACCTTGTGTGAATCCGAGCTCCCTGTAAAAAGTTATGGTGATCTGAATATTTCCCGCGTCAGGGTCTTCTGCCTGTCGGGTTCGGGGTTCTCCTCTGCATTTGCATCGGGTTTGGAGGATGCCTCGACATGTGTTTGATGCTTGTGTTTTCCCGAAACCCGCTTCCGCCAGTATTTCCAAGATTTCCTTTGTTTCGGGGTCGGAAAATGGACCTGCATGTGCATCGGGTTTGGAAGATGGCTCGACATGTTTTCGCCCCATGCTTTCCCGACTTGTTTTCCCGACTCCAAGACCCGATTTGCCTAGGAAGTGTTTCGGGTTTGCGGAACTCTCAAGCATCGGGACATCCCTTGTGATTTTCATGCTTCATGTCTCATGTTTCTGAAACCCGAAACCTGATTTGCCTTTATGTCGGGTTTTCTAACCCCTCCGACATATCTTCTTTGTTGTCGGGTTTTCTAACCCCTCCAACATATCTTCTTTTTTGTCTATATATTTACCCGAGGGTAAATATATAGAACACTTACCCCACCCACTTCTGGAAGGTCTTTCCTATCAAGAATGGGATTCCAACCAGTGGAAACAATGTAAATTCCCTCCTTTTGTTATTCAATTTGATTTTCTTGCTTTGTGTTAGCAAAATAGGCAATGTCAGTGGAGGGAACTTGATAGTATCCAATGGCAACAACAAAATGTAATGGCGAGGAGGTGCTAAGCCCTACCCTCCCACCGAGTTGAAGGAGGAGAGTAGCGATGAGGAGGAAAGTCACACCTAGAATGACTACGTGAGTGGCGATGAGAGCGACTACGGCCGACAACCTCGACCCATTAAAGAGGGATCTTAATCAAAAAAAAGGGTGGAAATTGAGAAACCGAAAAATTTAAAACATGATCAATGTTACCAAACTTTTGTATATTATTGTAATGTATATCTTAAATTTTTCCAAACTTTTAAAAGCTTCCAATTTTTAACAAATTTTTGTTTTCACTTAATATGACTAGAATTTGATTCCATGTGGATTACACTTAGCTTTTGTGTTTGATTTTTGTTACATAAAGTGTTTTATATCGATCAATTTAATCACACGCCATACCATGTATTTTTTTCTCTATTTCTTGTGGGGTTTACTTTCTCTATGTAACATGAGTGAAAATAAAATATTAGGGATTTTTCATGTGTGTTCTATATTTTCACTAATTTAGTGGTTTCACTTTGATGGCATACTGTCACATATATATTTTTAGTGACAATAAATTTTCCAGTATTGTCCTTTAAACTTTATATGCAAGAGGGTTATATAAAACTAAAAAGGAAGGTTTATATAAAAATAATGATCATATATATTTATAAATATTAAAATTTTAACATATATTTATAAATATTAATCTAAGTTATATATAGATTTATATAAAAAAATGATTGCACTTCAAATTTGTAAATTTAAGGAGATGGAAATCTTAAAACTATAGAAATATTTTACAATTAAAACCACTAAAAAAATGTAAACAACCATCAAATGTCAAGCCTTCACACTTTCCTTTTATCGATAACGTAAATAATTTCCTCTAATTCAATGAACAAGCCAACTATACTAAGTGAGGCCATAATAAGTAAGGATGTTTTTTAGTAAATTTATAATATTATATATATTTGGAAATTATTCTTGGACGTCCCCTAATATCAACCAAGAGGGCTAGACATTATGAACTTTGTACAAGGATTAGCATATTCAAAACTTTGCATAATATATCATATCATGGTTTACTTAACTAGATAAATAAAATATGTTATAATTGTAAATGTGGAAAGTGATTTTACATTAAGAATGAACTCTGCCTAATTATTAGGTCAAGTAGGGGACAATGTATTTGATCTCAAAATAATATATCTCAAATCATTATCCTATTGTTTTAATATAGGGAGGCTTCCTATAGATACGAGATAGGAACATATCGAGATCTTATAAAGTGGGGTCATCTATCTATGTTATAAATAAATTGAGGGTTAAATTGTCTATGTATATGTTGGGGCTAAGGGGAGGAAAACTATATAGACTCATCATTTTTCGATGACCTACTATATTATCTAGATATATAACAAGGCTAGGAGAGGAGCCTACATTAGATAGTAGATAGGCCATGTATACACCTCATTTTTTATGTTTGTTAACCTATTATTTTGTGTAGGGTTTTTTGATGCATTATTCACCTAAGTGGGTGCCTTGAAGGACCTATCATGATTTGGGGTGATGGGACTTGGTCAAATGGGCTAGACTACAACACTTTAGAGAGATATAATTATCTTTTCCTTGATGTTATATCTACCATATCCAAGCTTTCTTTTCTCCCTTGTTCACATGTTACCCTTGGTATGTCCACTTGTATCACACTTGTTTGCACACATTCTTAGCATTCTCATCGCTTTTGGTCATCCTTGACCTTCATCATGTCTTTTTATGTATCTTACATCCATTCCTCATTGATTTGCACACTTGACTTTAGGGTTTTCCCCAAATTTGATAGGATCAACCATGGTCGATCGTATAGGGATTTTTATTTTAATTGCTAATAGGATCAACCACGATTGATCTCATCATCATATTTTTAACATTCACACACACACACACACACACACACACACACACACACACACACACACACACACACACACACACACACACACACACACACACACACACACACACACACACACACACACACACACACATACACATCTCATCTTGTCATTCGATATCTAAACACACCATCACATATTCAAGTCACATATTTGTATTTATTTGCACTTATTGGTTAAATTTGAGGTCTTATAGCTTGCCTTTTTACATTGTGTCACTATCGTGAGAAAGGACTCAAGGTTTTTATTTTTAGTAGGATTCCCAAGATAAAAAATGTAGAAATAATTTGTGATAGTAAAGGATTTGATAGGATTATTGGAGGAAGGTGGTGGCTTAAAGGTTGGTTGGGGAGGAATATGATGAGGAAGGAATAGTGAAATTAAGTGAGGAAAGGATGGTAGAGGGGGAAATGTAGAATGACAATATTATCTCAGGGGAGCATTCTCAAGTAAGATTGTCAAGTCACGGGAGTGATCAAGTAATATTTGCAAGATGAGAGATGAAATATGATACTTGAGGATTGTATAGGATGATGGGATATTGGTTTTTATTGAAGGGTTGGTTGGAGGGGAGGATCTTTGTGGAGTCTCATTTAAATGGAGTGTGGAATGTGTGATTGGAGGAAGATATGTTGAGGGGAAGTATTAGTCAAGGAGAGGCCTCAAGTAAAATTCCCATGTTGCATGGGTGATCAAAAATAATTTTTAATGTGAGTAAGAAATATGATATGTTGTTGTTTTGGTTTCGGTTTTGATGTGATACATGTGGTGGTGAAGAGGATATGTAGTAGGAAAGTCTTAGCTAAGGGTGACCTCAAATAAGGTCCCCATGTTTCTTGGATGATCAAATAAGATTACCAACTTGAATGGTGTAGATATAGATATAGTGGTAATGAAAATTGAGATGGTGAGAGGAAAGTGGATATGATAAGGAGTAAACTTGGTTAAAGGGGGATTAATGATGAGGGATGTGATGAAGGGTAAGGTAGAGTAGGTTATGGCTATATGGATGGTTGGGATAGATGATTAGGGAGGAGGAATGTACAAAGGAAATGTTGGACATGGTGGTTGATGAGAAGTTGTAGGATAGCCAGCCCACATTATGGAGTATCCTCAAGCGGGATTTGTATGCCGCAAGGATGGTCAAGTAAGATTCCCAAGCTGAATGAGGGTGAAATATGGTGAGATTAGGCTCGTAAATAATTGTAGGGGATAGGTGATATGTTGGAGATAAATGTTACAAAACAAGTTGTTGATCTTGAACAAAGATCCATACTTTGTTTGAGCATATTGATTTTAATGTATCATATGACAGGATGCACCATGATATAATAGATCATGATGCCCTTGTTGTAATATACATTGAGGAATAAGTTATAAATGTAATTGATGACAAAAAAAGTGAATGGATCAGTAATTTAGGGGTAGTCGTGGATGAAAAATGTGTAAATGAGTGGACATATATATATGGAGACATAGATATCACCCTTTATTGACACAACATGAGTTCTTTATGGTTTTATTTTGTGTGTTTTTCTGAGTTATTGTGAAATGAATATGTACAATGTATATATATATATATATTGCACATTTATAGTCACATGACTCTCCCATATATATATATATATATATATATATATGGGAGAGTCATGTGACTATAAATGTGCAATATGGTATACACATATGAGATGGTAAGTTTGACCATGTTCATTGATATGATGGGATTGTGGCATAATAATTTCAGGTACATTAGGAACTCAAGTAAAGATACAAATGTGTGTGAAAGCAGGGCGAAGAAAATTGATGGTTTGAACAAATTCTAGCAACTACCAAATGACATGTTATCCCTTCGTTCCATCAATATCTAGTGTATGTTTATGTGAATAGATCACCACTTGAAGCAAAACCATTAAGAAGAAATAAATGTAGACATGCTAGCCAATGTGTGGGTATATAGTGGAAATATCATTTGTGTATTATGAGTAATGGAAGGTAATTTTAAGTCATGAATTTCTCCATTTCCATCCGGACATCTATAATCCCAATGAATATACATTTGATTCTATTCGCAACATTTCCCTATTTCTAACCAACAATTTATATCCTCAGTGGAGATATTGGAAAGACCCCTTTGAGAGAGTTTTCAAAATTACTTGAGCTTGTTGATTTTATTGTTGTATTGATTTTCCATGTTTTTTTTTTTTTCTTTTTTGACATGATATTCATCTCTCTTTCTTGGGGGTTTAGAACCACTATAGCTTGATGGAGGAAATGGAAGTGAAAATGGAGATGTCATTGTCTAGCTTGTGAAAAATAAGGCCATGTGGTTTTTGCAACAACTTTTTAAATGTGTGTATAATATATGGATCTCTCACAAGATGAATTCATTCTTAAATCCACCAAACAGTGAAGACCATACTTCAAATGTCATATTTAACCATGTGGAGACTAACACGCATGTGTCTAGACCGATAATGAAAGGCCTATATGAATTGGTGTATCCATGTACAAGTATGGAGTTGGGGAAATTTTATTGTAGATGGATGGATATATACATGGGAGGTGAATGTAAATGGACAATGCACATGGATGCTCACGTGACTCTTTTTTTGTGTTTTTGAACATCTTATATTGTTTTTGTGATTTTGAAAGTTTCATATTTTTTGGAAATTTTCATAATTTTGTATTTTTTGAAAAATATTAGGCATAAAACTACTACAAATTCATAACATTTAATGGTTCCATTTATTTGTTTCCATCTAGATTGGCTAGTTTATAAGCATCGGACCATACTTTTGAATGATGACGTAGGGTCCAAACCAATTAGCGGAAAACTTGGCATGTTGGTCAGTGCTTGAGATGAGTTTTTATTTTATATAAGCACAAGTTAGGTTCACATATATGAACATTTTATGATAAGATTTTACCATGCAATCACAATATGGTTAGATTTGATCAAGAGTGTTAATGACATCTCATTGAGGAGGTCGAATTGTGCAGGAACTAATGACAATAGTCATTGTCAATGGTGTACTCTTGAAGTGTGAATCTTAATGAAGGAATATCAAGCTCAAGGGAATGACAACATCAACTCCATAAATAAGTGAATAAGAAGCAATCCCAATAGGTGTGTGAATGCTAGTGTAATATGCCCAAAGTGCATAATTAAAATGTGTGTTTCAGCCTTTATGGGAAGCATTTATGAGATTTTGAAGGATTTTTTATTGTTTTCTAAGAAGCCTATGTTTTCCTATTGGCTTACAGATAATATGGCATACAAAATCTATGCTAGATTTTTTAGTTTTCATATGGTGCTTTGACATATTTTTTCTTGAATGAGCTACCATTGTCGAAATGATTTTTGTAGGGATACTAAAGTAGAAAATGATGTTTTGCATGATGAATTTAAAAATTCGTGGACTTTTCATGCATGTAAGGGGAGAAACCTCGACCCATTTCATAAAATATTTTTTGGTAGTGATTATAAAAGTGAGTCCATTTAAATATGGAGGGTAAAACTTTCCAATAAGGTCAATTCCCCATTTAGAGAAGGTCCAAATGGACCAAAGAGGTTATATCTCTTGTGTAGTAACATGTGAGATATTTGTAAACCGTTAGCATTTCTCACAACGTTTGACATGACTACAAGAGTTTTTGTCAAGAGAAGGAAAATAATAGCCCATATGAAGAGTACACCGGTCAATATCCATGTCATTAAAATGACCCCCACATGTACCATCATGTTCTTCTATGATCACAATGATATTTTTTGGGGTAATAGGCACCGTAAGAGTAACCATCATATCCACATTCCTAGAGGATGTCCCCTATAAGTATAAAGTGAGTGGCCTTTTGACGAAAAGTATGGCATCTTTCTTTGGTAAGGCTAGGAAATAAGGTACTAAATTTCAAGTGTGTAACAAGTTTTGCATACCAAATAGGAGTTAGCATGGTCTTGATGTTAAAAATTTTAACCATGTTGGTATGATCAAAGGATGGTTATGATAGAAAATGAATGGGAACGTGCGGGATGTCAAAGTATCCTTTTCCAAAGGTATGTAAGATCCTAAGGAGTCCATTGTGCTGTGAATCTATTAAAATAATATGGGGAAGACTCAATTTTATAATGTGTGAATTAAGTAAGAAATAAATACATGAGGTTCTTATATTGTTGTAGTGTATCATTATAACATTGGTATGACCATAGAATTTGATTGATGATGATTTGTGAATTACAAAAATGTGTAAGTGATTTATTTTAGGCTAGTAGCTAATTGGAGACTTATGACAAGTGTTTCATACTTGGCCATGTTGTTGGTGGATGGGAAATTGAGTTTGAACAAAAATGGAATAGAGGTAACTTGCAATATGACAAAGACAATTCCTATCCCACCCCCTTATTCGGTCTTTGACCCATCAAAATGTAAATTCATGTCAAAAAAATTGTTGATGTCAATGTGGTCTTCTGCATTTCAAATATTGTGAATATGGAATCATCTAGGAGGTCAAGATTGAGTGTTCATAAATATGTAAGTTGTGTTTTTCCGGTTGAGTGGTAATTACTTTCCCTTTAATGTATTTTTGAGAGACCAATTTCAACTCAAACTCGGTGAGCAACATTATCTATTTGGATGTACAATTGTTATGATTTGTTTTTTCCATCATATAGTATAGTGGATTTATTTTTGTGATAATATAAGTCGTATGATTAAGTATATAGTGTCGAGTTTCTACTTAGAGAACACAATGGCCGATAAAAGTTTCTCAATGTGTGAATAGTTAAGTTTGTGAGTGACCAACATATGAGTGATATATTATATGGAATATTCATGATTGTTTGCATACATTAAGCAAGCATACTTCCCAAAGTGAAGTCCGTAGAGGCAATGTAAAATTGGAATGGAAAATATGGTTTTGACGATGAAACCAATGGGGGTGTGAGGATATATTGTTTGATTTTTTGAATGCAATTTGAAACTCTCCCCTAGTCAAAGGTGGCACCTTAATTAAGAAGGTGATTAAATGGTTGATAACGATAAGAAATTTATGCGGTGAAATGTTGAATGTCTTGGATTTTTCCTTAAAGTCTATGTCACTATTTTATGTTCTTAGGTGGAGGAATGTATACAATGGCCTTAACCTTGGCCATATCCACCTTAATTGCATGGATTGAGACTTTAAGCCAAGCAACTTACCCAATGTAACCCCGAAGATACATTTCTTGGGATCAAAGTATAATTTTATAATCCAAAAGCACACAAATATTTTGTGTAGGAAAACTATGTGGTCCACACATAGTTTGGATTTTTGAGAAGGTTGTCAAAATAGTATTTTGTTATGTCATGAATGTAATCATGAAATACATAGGTCATGGCCTGTTGATAAGTGGTATCGACCTTCTTAAGGCCAAAGGGCATATCATTGTAACAAAATGTCCCCCAATGTGTCGTAAATTTGGTCTTGTATTGGTCTTCGATTGTTATTTTAATCTAATTGTAGCCCTAGAAACCATTCATGGAAGAAAACATTTCATGACAAGTTGTTTTATCAACGATAGTTTCAATGTTAGGTAAAGGGAAGTCATCCTTAGTACATGCCGTGTTGACATCCTTGAAATCAATACATACATGTATGCCCCCATTTTCCTTTCCTACGGGGACCATGTTGGAAACCCATTGTAAATAATCAACTAAATTAAAATGGGCTTATTTTGTTTCCTTTGAATAAGAATACTTTGTGACATTATTCCAATAAAAAAATTAGGTTAGCATATTCACAATCTGAATCTAAATCTACAAATCACAAGCTAGAGAAACATGTTAGTTTTTTTGGCTAGTTAGGGGATTTTTCTTCGATAGATCACTAACCCTTTTACTTTGATAAAAGACATTTATTAAAGTAAAACAATAATGAAGATCATAAACGAAGTAAAACACACTAATTCTTACCATACACCTCGATTCAGGATGTCAAGTGGATTTTCCAGTGGATGCTTTAGATGTAGGTGTCCCAAAGTGTGCTTCGTTGTGCGAGATTGATCCAATAGTGTTGTGTTACTTTTTAAAATGGATGGGAGTGATTCGAGCACGAAGGGATTAGAGGAAATCAAAGGGATAAAAAGAGCATAATGGATTTATACTCGTGAATGTTGTCTTAGATTGAATTAAGAGGGTGTATTTATAAGGTCCTGGGGTGTAAATGAAAGGGGCTAATTAATTTCTCTTAAGAATAATGAGAAATTAGGTATGTGAATGGTGTATGAATAGTGATGAATTTTGAATGTCATGGGAGGTATGTGGTGAATAGTGAAGTAGGCACCTTTAATTGAATTATTTTATTTAATAGTGGGGGACATGTGTAATTGACATTTTTATTTTATTAGGTGGTGGGAGATAGTAAAAGGTTGATATGGCTGATGATGTGGTTGGTGAGTAGGATGTGATTAGATTAGTTAATCATTAATTAATTAGTTATTAATCACTTCGGGACTCTCATTGGATTTGAAATGGGATGAAGAAATTAATTAATTAATGTGGTGATGGAATTAGGGTGTCTACACTCTAAATAAAATACAAGTGGAAAATTAACTTTCTCACACAGTCTTGAAGTTTGATTTACAATTCAGCAGACATCTTGATTTCTCACGCAGTTTAGAAGTCCAATTTATACTTCATCATAAATTTTTATTGCTCACGTAGTCCTCAAGTCCGATTTAAACTTTGGCAAAAACATTTCTTACTTCCACATTCCATAAGTATAATTTAGACTTCGGAATATGTTTTGCTTTCTAATGTAGTCTAAAAGTCCAATTTAGACTTCACAAACATTTTGCTTGGTCGTGTAGCCCAAAACTCTAATTTAGACTTCAAAGCAGACATTTTTCTTTCTCATCTAGTCCAAAAGTTTTATTTAGACTTTGTTGGATATTTAACTTGATTTTGCACTTATAAACTATGACTTGTACTCAACACATATTTAACTTGCCTACACACCTAAAATCCCCAACAAACACTTGAGTGGAAATTTGACTTGATTTTATAATCAAAATCCTCACATACTAGGTCGAGGTTTGACTTTCTTTTATAACTGGAAATTCTAATATGGACTTGAATAGTGTTTCAACCTACTTTTGCACACCCAAAAACTGATTAACACTGAAACATACTTTTACCTTGTGTAGACACCTAAAAAGTTTGATCAGGACTCAATTGGGGTTTTAGGATCTAAAATTCTGTGACAAAATTTCATGTGATAAGTAAAAGTGCATGGAAAGTTTGAAAGTGTGCATTACAAATGGAAAAGACCCTTTTGGGATTCGACATGTTTTTACACCTAAAAATCTTAATACACTATAATTTTCTACACTTTGCCAAGATTGATAATTGAGCCCTCTAAATGTGCAGGATGTATTTGTTGATTTCAAATTAATGAATTTTAAACTATTAAGACACCCTAGAGACCATGCAACATTAATTTTGAAACAAATTTAGATGACCACTTAAAAGCAGGAGATAGCTCAATGGAGCATAAATGATTTCTTAGACTGTTGATTTATTCATTGTCACAAATGTGGTGAATTTCTTATTAAACTCAAGCATGAGAGTACTAAAGGGGTAAATTTGAATGTTGTTGGTTGGATGTGGAACACCTTATTATGGGAGATGGGTTATATATGATGAATAATCATTCTCATGGATCCTCTTATTGGTCCTACATTGTATGGAGTAGATATATTATAGTGACAAAGAATAGGGATGCATGTAGTAATTTGTGTTGAACCTATGGTTAAGTGCACTTCCTTGTATGGGATTTTATGTGTTATGATTACTTTTAAGATCTAGATATGATAATGAGATCATATAGGAATCTCTACCCTTTTAAGATTATTCTCTTCATTACACAATGTATTGTAATTGTGTTATGAGAAAGTAAACTACCAAAGATAGTTAAGTGTGCTTGGACTAAAGAAGTTGATTTTCATTTCACTAATTATTCTTTCTTACCTAGGATTACATATTGTCATGAACCAATTGTTAGTGGAAATACCTAGCTCTTTTAGTTGATTTGTGTCTAGTAGTGGTAGTGGTGGTAGTAGTGGTAGTAGTGGTAGTAGTAGTGGTAGTGGTAGTGGTAATGGTAGTGGTAGTAGTGGTAGTGGTAGTGGTGGTAGGTGGTGGTGGTAGTGGTGGTGGTAGTAGTAGTGGTAGTGGTAGTAGTAGTAGTAGTAGTAGTAGTAGTAGTAGTAGTAGTAGTAGTAGTAGTAGTAGTAGTAGTAGTAGTAGTAGTAGTAGTTCATTGTATGCACATGGCGCTCTATTTTGATTTGTACATGGATGAATTCATTTATCTATCCCTTCATTGAATGGAAATGCCACCACCTGGTTATTGAGGTGAAGGGGGATCCTTCATAGTTTTTTGTTGGAGGATAAAACATCTCGATGATATTCTCCCTTAGTTGCATTTTATTAACATCGAGACATCATAATGGTTTAGATACTAAATTTCAAAATTATGATAAGTCATTGGACAAGCTTGTGGTCTTACTCATGTTATTATTACAACCTTAAATTATGTATAATAGTATTGGAAACTTTTGAGTTCATACTTAATCTAAATCAACAAGTAATTTTCATGTATTTTATTGACAAGAAATTGTGAACTCCATATTAAAAGATTAGTACAAGAATGAGATTGAAATGATTACTTGTTTAAGTACATGAATGGTTTTATCTATTGGGCTTAATGAACGATAATTTCTCGGTGTCGAGTTATTAAAATATTTTGATTATGTGGTTTATGCATGATGATAAACCAAATGTATGCATTTATTTTTAAAATGTGTGTATTTTTGTATTAAGTAATGGGGTTGTTACAATTTATAGAATTTTGAGAATAATTTTGAAAAAATTGATAAATAATTTGAGAGTTTTAAGAAGAATTTAGAGGAATTTTTAAAGAATTTTGAAAATTATAGAAGTAATTGGAGGGTTTTTGTAATAATTTAGAGGAATTTGAAAATATTTTTGAAGAACTTGAAAATCAAATTGATGTTTTTTTAGAAAAATCTAGAATACTTTGAGAATAAATTTGAAATAATTGAAATGAATGGGAAATAGCTTATTCCACACAAGAAAGATCTTTCAAAGCATTCATTATTCCTAGGGTCTTTAAGGATTTTTAGTCAATTTGTTTTTTCTAAATTTGATAGTAATAGGATCTTTTGAGATATCTTTGGATGTAAATGGTTGGCTTGTACATTCAAGGCTTCTTATCGATGAAAATTATAATCACAAAACACATTATTCACATTCACATTCACATATTTTTCAAAAGGAATAGAAATTCTATAAACATTCACAACATTGGAATTTATTTCTTTTTCAAGTCTAACTTAGATCTAGGAATAGGTTTTTTTAATGAGGAGACTTTTTAAACTTAATATAATACTTATTCTAATTGGAAACTTAGAACTATGCAATTGGTGTTATAAATCAAACATGAACAAACACACCATATGAGCACACCAAGGTTTTAATATTTTATAGAAATTGGAATGACCTGAATTTTGAGATCTATCTCAAAAAGCATACAATAGGGATAGAAATTAGATCTAGAAGCATGGATTAAATTTAACCCTAGTAAGTACAAAGAATGCAAAATCCAACATGATATGAGGTAAGATATAACCTAGGAGGTGTAATATAATGCGAGATAGCCAAAATGTAATACAATAAAATATTAGTTGTGAAAATGTGAGAAAACAAAAAAATTGTTTCCCTAATCTAATCTTCTCAAACAAAACCTCAGATAGAGAAATGGATGGAAAGAAGGAGAGAATGATACCTTCATTTACCCACACAATTGTAACGCTCCTCCTTTGATCGGTTGGATGTGCTCTTGATGGTGGATTGGATGTGCTTGCTTCATATTTTTGGAGACACTTGGGCAGCACCTCCCATTTGATTGTGCTTGGATTTACTTGATTATTGATGATGGATTGAATCATGAATGATGATAGAGTGATTGAAGATGAAAATGGATGATTGATTGATAAAATTAGTATAAATTTGTTATAGATTTGAGAGATTATTCCAAGTTATTCCAAGCTATCTCTCATGGAGGAGTAGAGTGTAATTTATAGTTTTTGGGTGGAGGATTCAATGGCTAAGATGAAGCCATGTTGTATTTGAATCATTGGTGGAGAGTGCATGTGAGGATTAGAATTTTCTAAAATGGATAATTCTAGAATTTGAATTAGAAATTCATGGAGGGAAGAAGCTTCCATTGAATTAAAAATTAAATGGAAGGAGAATGTTAGAGAGGCTTCTAGATTTAGAAGCATCTAGATTTAGAGGTGGAGAATTTGATTAAGATTAGGATTATATTAGGTTAATAAATGATGATTATGGGTGAGGTTACATGGAAAGGCTAGGTGTAGGGATATGTAGGGTAGGTGGATGTAGGAATATTAAATTCCTAGAAAATATTAATGAAGGATTAAATAGTATAATATGATATAATAATGGATAAATGAGATTAATGATAAAAATGGGATCTTTGGATGAATTAAAATGATTAATGATGAAATGTTGGGATATTTGATAAATGATTAAAAGGGGAAATATGATAAAATGGATTAATAATAATAATTAATCTTGTGATTAATTATTATATGGATTTAGATGATGTTGTGGGATAGATTAATCGTAATTAATCATGTCAACATTTTAGATGTCTACATTTTTCCCCTCTTTGAAGTGTTATTCTTTGAGTAATGATAGTATAAAGAAAAATAAGATAATATGTTATGATGGTGATATGATGCCTCCTCGAGGGGTTAGGTAGGGAGGAAATGTTGTCACAAAATCACTGCACCCCCGAATGGCTTGAAGATGAATCACGACATTTAGTGTGATAGTGACACATGGGATCACCTCTCAAGTTGTGGGACTTGGGTTAGAGGTGAACCTCGGAGAAGGTCGGCTTCCTTTGTTTAAACTAGGTGCTATGACTCTTCCTGAGATTAAGGAGAAATTGCAAAGAAATAAATCCTAAACTAGAAGTGGTGATGCACCAAAGAGCAGGGATGTTCAACTTTTGGAAGGGTTATGTGAGTGAGATGCTAGCATCCTAAATCACTTTCACCTATTGTAACTAAAAGGGTACGAGTACCACAAACTAGAAACACACGTTCCTTTGTTAAACTTATACAAAAGAGAAAGAACACGATTTGGTTTAGATACACAGATAACTTTATTGGAAAAATTAACACAAGCACATCTTAAACACCCACTTTACGTAAAATAAAGATAATGTAACTTCCAATCAATCAGTAGGAGAAATACAATCACAGTTGAAGAGAAAATAACCTCATCACTTAATCTTGGCATACAGTAAATAATCTGAAGTAAAGGCAAGTTACTCAAACATACTAAGGAATCACATTCACAAAGCATGTAATAAATAATTATTTCACACAATAATTCAGACTTTCAAATGGCAGAGTGTAATTCTCAATAAAATTAAAAGGGACTTCACAAATATATGAAAATACTCTTCCAAGCTTGAAGAGTAAAATCACCAAAATCTCGAAAATGTATATCATGAACTCTAAGCATTCATCTATTTATAAGTTCTTTAGGCTGAGCCATTACAGTTGGGCCCTTAACTAACATTTTACTAAAAATAGAAATGTCATTAAATTAAGGGAACAAGCTCCCATGAAAATAGCAAAACTATTGCAAGGGTTTGACCGAGTCAACCCTACAACTCTGACCGATCTAGAGCTCGAGTTTGTCCTTCCATGGCTGTTCAACCCTGATTTGGCTCTACAACTTGTTCACCTTTTTGAGCTCCTCCTGGCTTTCCTTCCATATCAGCCAGTCTTTGATTGTATTCAAAAAAATGTTTGATTATTCCCTGGATTTCTTCATCTTCAGGTCCACATGCGTAGTGACTTACTACACTCTTGTCTCGATCTCCCAGTAATTTGGTGGTATTCTCTTCAGTTTGAACACGACCTTGGACATCCTTCCTATGAAGTTCTGGCACAAGACCATTCGATCAATGGAATCAGAATTAAAATTTCTTGTGACATCATCATCCCGCTTCACCAAGTCTTTGAAGTTTTCCTGAATCTGTTCTTCTGGGAGGGCATCGATATTCTCATTGAAGAATTTACAATGAGCAATATCAAATTCTTCTGATATGTCATTCAAGGCGTCTGTGATTTCTAATCGCTTGTCATCCAACTTTTAATCAAGTCTTGTAACACTTGGCACCTGAACTCCATAGCCTTATGATATTCAAACAACTTTGAAGCATCATCAATCACCCCTTCCTGAAGAAGCAAGTCAGAATCCACTGCCCTAACCTCTTCCCATGTGGCTAGATTCAGATTCAGATTGTTGCTTTCCTCAGAGAAAGCCTCATCCATCTTCTGAATAGTTATCTTTGCCTCCTGCAAATCATTATAGATTTCCATAGCTTCCTTGATCAAAGGATTTACTTCTGATATTCGTTTGATCCACCCATTTACTGATCTCCCTTTCTAGCCAAGTTTCTCAAGCTCATGATAAGAGAAGTCATCAATAGAAGCTGAAACTGCTAAGGCCGTAGTAGATGAGGACTCAGTAGATGAAATGGGTTGTGTAACTCTCCGTAATAAAGAGGTGAGTTGTTCGACCTTAGCCTTTAGCTCATCTTTCATAGCTTTATCCTTGTCATATTTCACCATCAGGGCCCCCAGAGTAGTGTGAACATCCTATTTGGCTCCCTCATGAGTGGCCTTTCCTAATGAAAATCTGGAAATCTGATAATCAGCAGTCGTGATTGTTTCCTTGGTTTTTCCCTCGGTAGGAGTAGCGACCTCTATCACCCATTCTCGGAAAAATTTACTGTCAGATTTGACATGGTCCTTGGTCTTTTGGCCTATCTTTTGGGTGTTTGCTCCAAGATGCTGAGATCCATGACATCTCCTAGAGGCACCTTCTTTTTCTGCTTGGGGTTTTCTGAATAACCACTCTGGAATAGCTAATAATGAAGAAGATGGAGTGGTAGGTGTGGCACTTAGGGTCTGAGTTGAGGCAAGGGTACTGGGAACATTCATAGGTGTTTGGATAGAGGGGGGTGGATGTTAACACAGTAGTGGGAATTGATACAATGGTATTGGAAGATGAAATGGTAGGAAAAGGAAGTGACAAAGGAAATGGAGGAGGGAAAGGTGATCCAATATTCTCTCCAACCGAGAGAGCTGGAAGGGATGAGAATACTTGGGCCATAGAAGGAGATGGGAAAGATGAAATCTTTGGCGAAATGGGAGGAACTGATGGAGGAAGGGATGATGGAAGAGAAGAAGGAAGTGATGAACCTTGCAAACAATTAGGAGAATCGCTGACCACAATTACATCCACCCCAGTCTTGGCTATAGGTATTTCTAAGAAACAGGAGTTTGAGGAAGAGATGAACTTCCAACAACAAATGAAATTTTCTTGGTACTATGGGGGTCTTCTGAGTCGACCACTTTCCCTTTGTGGGTATTGTTGGGCTTAAGACTGGTGGGGCTGCTGTACTTATAACCTACTCACCCCCTTTGGGTTTGATTCCAAAAGTAGCCAACCACCTGTAGGTCCTTTGAAGAATGGGACCCGCTCTATCTTTTGTATTGGAGCATTCTTCTTGATACCAATCAATCCATGGAAGTGGTTGATCAAATAATACCTTCGGTCTTATATGCTTCATCCAATACTTCACCATCATCTTGCAAATCTGTCGGGATCTCAGCTATCCCATACTGGTGAATTTCATCTACGTCCAATCTTTCATAATCTCTTTTTCGGATGATATACTCATCCCGACAATGAATCTAGATGTCTTCTAGTTGAGATGTATGGGAAGTCGAACGTCTTGTCTCACCGAACTTTCCCAAGTAGTCAAAGTTGGTTCTTGGATGAAAAGTCTGTAGGGTTACCTCGGCCATCTCTATGTCTACATTCTTGGCTTTGTGAATGTTTTGACAAGTATACCTACCAATCAAAACTAGAAAATGCACTCCTGCCTTGTGGCACTTGTTTTGGATCTGATGGTAATCCAACAGTTGCCAAACTAGCTCCAGTAGAACCCATTTGTCCGTAGGACACCTTGGCAATTTTCTAGGGGCACCAATGAAACCTAGAATTTGAATGTAGGTGAAAGTGGGAAATTGGAGATAGATAGCTCCCCATTCCTGTACTTCTTTGAAGGCCTCATCGGAAATTCTCCAATTGTACAACTCTTTGTCAAAGCGGTAGCGGATGACTGTGAAGAAAGCATCGTTGACCCGTCGAAAGTGCTTGCCCCTCACTCATAGAGTGAGCTAGGGATAGAAATCATAAATCTGGGATGTGCTGCAAATCCCCTTGGTATTTAGTCCAGGAAAATATCCCATAGCGGCGCAGCGTAGACCAGGAATGATGTCATGTAAAATGAGTTTGTGGTTGACACTCTGCCTAGCTGATAGCAGATGGAGCTACTGATATGCTCTCCCCACATGATAAGCTCCTTGTTCTTCTTGATAGTGGAAATGTATAAAAACATCCACTCTTGGAATTCCTTGGTAGCTGGGAGGCCTGAGACTTGGCTCAGTAGTATGATTATGTCATTGACTTCCTAGATGAAGTATGCCTATATGGTTTTTGGCAACTTGGCCATGCTCTTGGCCAAGTAGCTTTTCATGACAATCTTGGTACATGAATCAACATCCTTGTTCCAATGTTCTACTATGCACTTTCGGGTGAAATAGTGGCGTAGTTTGGAATGTCAGGTAGCCTAAGAAGATCTTCAAAGAAATCAGGATCTAGGTAAATGACCACCTTGTCATCATCATCCTTAACTGACATAGAATCTGCATCGAAGTGGGCAGCTATAGCTAGAACAAACTCAGGACAATGCATTGAAGTAGGAAAACCAGCCACAAGGACAAGCCCACTGTCATAAATTACTGCATCCATGGCTTTTTGTTAGGAGCCTTCACTCTGCTCAGAAATCTGGGAAGTCAATCTGACCTAAGTCAGTATCCCCTATGTTACCTAGGTCAGACGATAGGCAAGACTGAGGAGCAACTCCAAGGAATGAATATTTCATCTTCTCTTTCTCTTTTGAAGTAGAAGTAGACATGAAGTTCTAGATTTCGGAAGCCAAAGAAGAAAAACTCTAAAATTCTGTAGGATGAAAATCTTCAAAAGAAATCTCTGAAATCAGGATCTCGAAAGTCTCAAAAACAAAGTTCAAAAAAAAAAAAACTGAAATAAATCCCAAAACAAGAGTGTCTGAAATTCGAAATGAAAACCTCCGAAAGAAAGTTTTCGAAATGAGTTTCCCAAAAAAATTCTCCAAAATGCTTATTCCCGAAGTGCATTTCCCTGAAACTCTGAAGTGAATTTCTCTGAAGAAATTCTCCGAAAATGTTTTCTCCGAAATAGGAATCTCTAAAATGATTTTCCCGAAACTCCTTTCTCAAAGAAGACACTTCCTACAAAAAATGGCGAGTCTCAAAATGATTTCTCCCAAAATCCCGCAGAAGCGATTCCCAAAGTTTTGAAGTAAAGTAATCTCCTCTGAAGTGAGTTTTCCAAAAGTTTTGAAGTAATCTCCTTTGAAGTGAGTTTTCCCAAAGTACAACTAGCAATTCTACGAAAACTCGAGATCTACCTCGAGATGATTTTGCGAACAACCTGAGAAACTGAAGATAACTAAAAAATGAGAACATGGTGAGTAGGAAGTCCATTATTCGAAAACACCGAAGAAACAAAAAGGAAAGAAAATGGGAGACGAGAACAAAAAGAAAATCTAAAACCAAAAAGAAATAACAAAATTAACATACCTTGAAAAGGACATTGAAAAAGACAAGAAAAATGGATGTCAGAGATCATTGTTAGGTGAAAATGACTGTAGAAAATCAAGTTTAAATAGAAAAACTTGGCATTTATGGAAAAAATCCAATCATGCGAGGTTGGTGAAGAAATAAATGCTCAAGAAAACTCTGAAGTTCCAAAACCCGAAAGTCAAAAATTCAGAAATTTAGGATTTCAGACTTGAAATTGGAAACAAAATGTGAATTGGTGATGAAAAGTTCGAAACCCGAAAGTCTAAAAATTCAGAATTTCAGGATTTTGGACTTCAAAAAAATGAAACCAAAACACCAAAATTTGAACGAAAGCTCGAATTCTAAAAACCTAAAAATTTAAGAATTTTAGACTTTCGGACTTCGAGAAACTTCCAAAATGAAAACTCCGAAACCCAAAATTTAACTATTAGACTCTAAGACTTGGAAATTCATTGTACAGGGGATCTCTAAAAAAATTTGTCGACCTCATTTGACTTATCTTTCAGGGTAAGTTAAATTGCTAACATTTTTGGTGACTTCTAGGGAAAACTTGCCTACTAAGCTTTCTAGACCAGTAGCTTTAAGAAAAACATTGGGCAAAGGAGTCCCTAAACAACAAAACAAAAGAAAAGAAGCAAAAGAAAATAGACGAATGATGTGCAAAGCACTTGGAGGAAAGACAAAACACTATACAGGGTGGAACAATCTCAAAAGCAAGCCTTGAGATGTATCCCATTCACATGAATGGGTAATTCTTCTCCGTTGAGTCTGGATAGATGAAAGGAATTCACCTCTTTACAACTTGTGACAATATAGGGCCCACTCCAGAGGGCGTCAAACTTGGCATGCCTACCTAGTTTAGCTCGGTCTTCATCCCACTTAAGGACTAACTCTCCTTCCCTGAATGATCTATCTGAAGCTTTCTTATCAAAGGATTTCTTGACCTAGGTTTGGTGATGTGTGAGCGTATGCATAGTTGTATTCTGAGTCTCTTCTAACTCCATGAGTTCAGAAAATCTCACTATTAAGGCGTCATCTTCCATAACCTCGAGCCGATAGGCCAAGTCTAAGGAAGGTATTTCAACGAAAGCGGGAGTTTCACTTCCCATCCGTATACCATCATGAAAGGTGAAACCCCAATGGCCTTCTTAGGCATTATTCGGTCAGCCCACAGAGCGACCTTAAGTTGAGTATGCCAGGTCCTTTTATTTGCTTCCATTGTGTGCTTGATGATCCTTATCAAATTCTTGTTGCTAGATTCAGCCAACCTGTTTCCTTATGGGTAGTAGTTGGACGAAGTCTTGAGGTAGACCCCATTCTTGACTGCCCATTCACTTACCTTCATCCCGAGGAATGCCATTGCATTGTCAGAGATAACAGTAAATGGAATACCGAATCTTGTCATGATATTTTCTAAAAATTCGAGAACAACCTTTTCATTGCTTTCCTTCAAAGCCATTGCTTCTGTCTAGCGAGTGAAATAATCTGTAGTGGTAAGAACCCATTTATGCCCTTCACTGGATGGAGGATTAATCATACCAATAAAGTCCAATCCCCACTGAACAAAAGGTTGATCTACCTGAATGGGATGCAACGGAAGTGCTGCCAGCCTCTGTTTACCCGCAAAGAGAGCACATTCCTTACATTTTCTTACCCAAAAGTGAGCATCTTTGAACAAGTCTAGCCAGTGATAACCGGCCCGCATGATCTTGGTAGCCATCATTCGTGCTGAATAATGCCCTCCCGAAAGGCCATTGTGAAACTCCTCCAATATCTTGCTTACCTGTTTTGGCTTGATGCAGCGTAGGAGGATGCCATTCAAATCCTTTCGAAAGAGAACGTTATCCACCACAACGTATGGAATAGATTGGAGGTGGAAGGTGCGTCATTGAACCTTATCCATATTTGGAGGATATACCCCAAAGAGGAGGAAATTTTGCATCTTAGTCAACCAATCAACCTGATCATTTTCGCTATCAGTATTGAGGAGCACAACATCTTTGTCCTCTTTAGTTTCTATGTCTGTAGCCAACTGTTGGCATAACCCCTTGCCTCTGACAAGCTTAGTGAATTTGATGTGTACATCGTACTCCATTACTTTCATGATCCCACCTGCACGTTTCTCATTCATTTCTTTATTCAACAAAATTCTTTAACGCCAGGGTGAGAAACCATCAAATGCACCTTGTTATTGGACAACATGTGCCTAAATTTTTTCAGAGCTTGAATGACTACAAAGACCTACTTTTGATGAATGAATATTTGAGCTCATACTCCTTGAGAGACTGACTAAAGAAGGCAATTGGCTGCTCCATCAAATCATCATTTTGTTGAGTTAGAATCCCTGAAATGCTTTCTTGTCCTGCAAAGGTGTAGAGAATGAAGTCTTTATCAAACTTAGGATTCACCAATGTGGGTGCCTATGAAATGGTTGTTTTGATAGCCTCGAAACTTTCTCTTCCTTCCTTTGTCCATGAAAATGGAATATTCTTTTTAACATGGTTGTAAGTGGCTTGGCCATTGTTGCAAATTGGGGAATGAATCTTCGTATGAAATTAATGGTTCCCAGGAAGCTCTGGAGACCCTTCTTGTGACTCGGAAGAGATAGGGACATAATTGACTGGATTCTGGTTGGATCAATGGATAGTCCTTCTCACGAGAGACGATATGTCCTAGTAACTTTCCCTCTGAACTGCAAAAATACACTTTTTAGGATTCAATGAGACCCCAAAGTCTCTGCATCTTTGGAAAACCTTTCGTAGATGTGCAATATGATCCTCAAAGCATGCTTGGAATAGATAGTTATGTCATCAAGGTAAACCAAGATAATATTGTTGATAAGCCCTTTGAATGCCATATCCATAGCTCTTTGGAAAGTAGCCCTGCATTAGATAGCCCGAATGGCATCTTGTTGTAAGCATAAGTGCCCCATTTAGTAGTAAATGCTATCTTGAATTGATCAGATTCTTGGACCCGAATCGATTATACCCTGAATATCCATCAAGTAAAGAAAACCTTTGGGCCCCTGATATTATCGAAGAATCTGTTCCATTGACGATAGAGGGTAGTGATCTTTTAGTGAGGCACGATTCAAATCCCTGAAGTCCACGCACAATTGAATTTCACCATTCTTCTTTCTTATAGGTACCAGATTGGCCACCCATGATGAATGTTTGATGGGAAAAATTATGCAGGCTTCAATGAGCTTTGTTAGTTCCTTCCGCATTAGTGGCTCAATTCGAGGGTTGATCGGCCTCTACTTTTGACGAACTGGCTTAGAACTTGGGTCCAATTCAATAGTATGTTGTGTTAGGCCTAGATCAAAACCATGCAGGTCCTTATAACTCCAAGTGAAGATGTCGTGGTATTCTTGACACAACTCAGTGAAAGCTTTCTTTTCTTGGTTAGTGCACACTTTTCCAATCTTCAGAAATTTCTTGCTAGCTACCTCAACCTCCTCAAAATCTTCCTCTTTGATTGTCATGTTAGTGCCCTGCCGCTTGACCTGATCATCTGTGTCAAAAATGGATTCAAGAGTGACCAGGCCTTTTGGTAACTTATTTCCTTTCAACTAGATGACTTGATCACCATAGGATTCCTTAAATCTATTCTGATGTTTGACTGCAAACTCTGCTTCTTGTTGTAGGAAAAGGACAATTTGTTCATCGTTGTCAAACACTTGCCAACTACTCACATTGTCGGGTACTACAGGATGAACTACCATTTTGATGATTTGTTGTCTTTCCTCCATGATATCAATAGGTATGTCATATTGTGAGCCCACCACCAGCCTATCAACGTCTTGATTCTGACTTCTGGGAATTGCATGAATTCCAAAAGCCTCAAAATCTTCAATTAGATCCCAAACTCAATTTTTGTATGATCTTAGAAGATCATTCTTGGATGTGTTGCGCGTTGTTACTTGATGAACAACCAATTCACTATCTCCAAACATAGTCAGAGCCTTGATTCCCCTCTTTTGAGCCAGCTAGATCCCTTGCACTAGGGCTTCGTACTCAGCAACATTGTTGGTGCAACTAAACTGCAATCGGAAGGACGAGAAATATTTATCTCCTTTTGGAGAGATCAACATAACTCCTGCACCAGATCCATTTTTGCTCCTTGAGCCATCAAAGAAAAGTTTCCATAGTCCCTCGGAATCATTGGGTGCTTTGACCAATTATGGAACAATCGCACCTTCCTCGTGTACATAGTATGTTCCCAATCCAGTCTCTTCTAAAAATAGTAGACCAGACTCTTCATTTGCCAGCAAGTCATCATACGGGTCGTATTGGTGATCTGTACTTACTTCATCAAGGACTGTGTCAGGAACCTCCTCTATGAGAGTAGTTGGTTCATGGTCTACACCTTCCTCTTCGGGTTCACCAATGGCATAATTTCCATTTATAGGCTTGACTGTGTATGGTTCCACATGGTTGTGGCAAATGGGTTTAGCTCTTATAGTCACCTTCATCCCGTACTCAAGTTCTCAAAATCATGTGTGACCAGTCTATTGATAAATAACCACCCATTTTGGCGGTGAAGTCTCGTGATAAGAAAATGGAAAAGAGAGGAGGGAGATCGATGACCGATATGTCCTGTGTGAATGAAAAACTGGGACATGTGTGGATGGTGAGTTATAGCCCTTTAATGATCCCAATAGTCTTGACTATCGTGCCATCTAACTGAACTACTCCTTTTGAAATTGGGGTATATGAAATCCCCAATACGTCCGCAATCTACTTAGGCATGACAGAACTACTGGCCCCGGAATCGATCATGTAATTATGAACCAAATGATTGCCGATGATTAGAGAGATATAAAATGGCGGCGGCTTATTTGCTCTAGGAATCCCTTTTGTCTCTAGTTGACATAGACTGGTTGATATGGATGCCCCATGACTCGATGGTCTATTAGTAGTGCCAAAACTATTTAAAGCTTCTCGTAGCAAATTCTGCTGAGACGGTATCGAAAGCACATCCCACATGGTAACACTCAAATTAGTCTTTTTCATCTGCTCTACGATACTGAATGGTATTGCCCCTACCTTGTTGATGCTCTTATGGGCGTTAGTATCTTCTCTTGGAAAATGTCTATTCGGCACCGTCATAACTGCAGGTCCATTACTCTTTGGAGATTGGCTTGTGGATACTTCCGGTGATTTCCTCCCTACATCTTTTATCAGTCACTGGTTGTGTTTGAGGATGTGAAGCAGATGCTTGGTCAGCTTTAGAACTTTGTGGTTCTATTGCCCTCTTTTTGGAACACGTATTTGAAGCCACCGAGGAGGCGTCGACACTTAGTCCACAAAAATCATCAGATTGCCAATTTACTAATGTGGTTTCTTCAGTGAGTGGAGTCTGATTATCTTGGGTTGTCTCAACTGCTGATTCTGATGGGCTGGATATACTTTGGACCATGAGAGCCTGACTCAAAACTCCATTTGGGTAGAGATTCTGATTGTGGGGTTGGGAACAAGGATAACACCATTCATAATCTTGGATGAGATTGTTTTGAATGGGAACTATGGCTCTAGAAGAACTAGTAGCAGAAGGATTTCGAGAATTCAAAGGTTTAATATTGGTAGCTTGGCTTATGGTTTGGTTCTGTGACTGACTATTTCCTTGAAAGGGAGAATGATTTGTTTGGTATTGGGGTTGGAAGGGGTGAGTATACTGGGACTGTTGCCTCTTCATTGCCACAAGCTCATTCTGAAAGTTTGCAATCAGTGACTTCACCTCAGCCAGGTCATTAGCAGGGTTGGACGCAGGTGTGGTTGCTGAATTTGAAGCTGTCGGAATTGGTGCAAGAGCTGGCTATTGGCTGCGAGTTCTACAAACATAGGCATAGGAGGCCGAGGGGAAATTTTACCTGCTTGAATTAGGAAATTCTCAGTTGTGACAGCAATTTCATAGATGTCAGGAACAATATTACCTCCCATTGATTGAATCAGGATGGCAATATCACTATTCAACGCTCGAAATAATATAGGAAAGTGCTTTGTGGAGATGGACGTACAAGAGCTGGGATCCATTTCCAAGTTTTGTCGAAGCGAAGATTGAAATCACTCATATATTCTTGAGGAGATCTTTTGATGGTATGGAATTGTTCCACAAGGGATAAATGATCACTTTTGTCTTGAACTGCTTGCAAAGCTTGGTGCCCAACTCATTCCATGTAGTAATCAAACCAGCGTTTAAGCTCCTGAACCATTGAAGTGCCCTTCCTTTAAAATAAGTAGCAAGAAGTCAAACTACTATGTTATCTTCTGTGATACTGTGAACTGCACAAATGCTTGCTACATCAGTATGTGTTCCCAGGGGAAATATTAGTTTCACCATTAAAAAATGGAAAACTTTTAAGGGCAGTTGTTGGTATAGCGTCTCTTTGCACCAACTACAAGGGGCTGCTAGCATTAAAAGGACAAGTATTTGCCACCATTGTGAATCTATGTGGATTATGCCTTGGTAGAGGAAAACATCCGTCAGGTGGAGTTGAATGCCCCCTATGAGGAAATGCCGCAAGTGCGGTGACTGAAGGACTTCTGCCTCTTCTTCTTGGAGGGGATAATGAAAGCTCTATATGCTGATAATTTCCCTACCTTGGAGAAGCTCTTGTATGAATCCTTTACATAAGTTGATATACTGAACTTTGAAATCCAGAGATATGGAGTCACAGGTACTTAGATTGATAAAAATGAGAAGAGAAGTACCGGCTCGTCCCCCCAGGCGTGCTAAAAGCGATATCACAAAATCTTTGCACCCCCAAATGGCACGAAGATGAATCATGACATTCGGTGTGATAGTGACATGTGGGATCACCTCTCAAGTTGTGGGACTTGGGTTCGAGGTGAACCTCCGGAGAAGGCCGACTTCCTTTATTTAAACTAGGTGTTATGACTCTTCTTGAGATTAAGGAGAAATTGCAAAGAAATAAATCCTAAACTAGAAGTGGTGATGCACCAAAGAGCAGGATGTTCAAATTTTGGAAGGGTTATGTGAGTGAGATGCTAGCATCCTAAATCACTTTCACCTATTATAACTAAAAAGGGTACGAGTACCACAAACTAGAAACACACGTTCCTTTGTTAAACTTATACAAAAGAGAAAGAACACAATTTGGTTTTAGATACACAGATAACTTTATTGGAAAAATTAACACAAGCACATCTTAAACACCCACTTTACGCAAAATAAAGATAATGTAACTTCCAATCAACAATAGGAGAAATACAATCACAGCTGAAGAGAAAATAACCTCATCACTTAATCTTGGCATACAGTAAATAATCTGAAGTAAAGGCAAGTTACTCAAACATACTAAGGAATCACATTCACAAAGCATGTAATAAATAATTATTTCACACAATAATTCAGACTTTCAAATGGCAGAGTGTAATTCTCAATAAAATTAAAAGGGACTTCACAAATATATGAAAATACTCTTCTAAGCTTGAAGAGTAAAATCACCAAAATCTCGAAAATGTATATCATGAACTCTAAGCATTCATCTATTTATAAGTTCTTTAGGCTGAGCCATTACGAGAAATAGGAGTTTGATAATGGAAATGTATAAAAACATCCACTCTTGGAATTCCTTGGTGGTGGGAGGCCTGAGACTTGGCTCGTAGTATGATTATGTCATTGAATTCCTAGATGAAGTCTACCCTGTACAAGGTTTTTGGCAACTTGGCCATGCTCTTGGCCAAGTAGCTTTTCATGACAATCTTGGTACATGAATCAACATCCTTGTTCCAATGTTCTACTGTGCTTTCGAGTGAAATAGTGGCGTAGTTTGGAATGTCAGGTAGCTTGAGAAGATCTTCAAAGAAATCAAGATCTAGGTAAATGACCACCTTATCATCATCATCCTTAACTGACATAGAATCTGCATCGAAGTGGGCAAGCTGCAGCTAGAACAAACTCGGGACAATGCATTGAAGCAGAAAACTAGCCGCAAGGACAAGCCTGCTATCATAAATTGCTTGCATCCATGGCTTCTTGTTAGGAGCCTTCACTCTGCTCCAGAAATCTGGGAAGTCAATCTGACCTAAGTCAAGTATCCCCTATGTTACCTAGGTCGGAGGATAGGCAAGACTGAGGAGAAACTCCAAGGAATGAATATTTCATCTTCTCTTTCTCTTTTGAAGTAGAAGTAGACATGAAGTTCTAGATTTGAAGCCGAAGAAGAAAAACTCGAAAGTTTGTAGGATGAAAATCTCCAAAAGAAATCTCGAAAGAAATCTCTGAAATCAGGATCTCGAAAGTCCGAAATGCCAAGTTCGAAAGTCTAAAAAGAAAAAACGCCGAAAGAAATCCCAAAACGAGAGTGTCTCGAAATTCGAAATGAAAACCTCCAAAGAAAGTTTTCCGAAATGAGTTTCTGAAAATTTTCTCCAAAATGCTTATTCCTGAAGTTCATTTCCCGAAACTCCAAAGTGAATTTCTCTGAAGAAATTATCCAAAAATGTTTTCTCCAAAATGGGAATCTTGAAATGATTTTCCCGAAACTCCTTTCTCCGAAGACACTTCCTCCGAAATGGCAGTCTCCGAAATGATTTCTCCCAAAATCCCATAGCAATTCCCAAAGTTTCAAAGTAAAGAAATCTCTCTGAAGTGATTTTTCCAAAAGTTTCAAGTAATCTCCTTTGAAGTGAGTTTTCCCAAAGTACAAATAGCAATTCTATGAAAACTCGAGATCTACCTCGAGATGATTTTGTGAACAACCTGAGAAACTGGAGATAACTAAAAATGAGAACATGGTGAATAGGAAGTCCATTATTCGAAAACACCGAAGAAATAAAAAGGAAAGAAAATGGGAGACGAGAACAAAAATAAAATCTAAAACCAAAAAGAAATAACAAAATTAACATACCTTGAAAAAGGACATTGAAAAAGACAAGAAAAATGGATGTCAGAGATATTTGTCAGGTGAAAATGACCATAGAAAATCAAGTTTAAATAGAAAAACCTAGCATTTATGGCAAAAATCTGATCCGTACGGGGTTGGTGAAGAAATAAATGCTCAAGAAAACTCGAAGTTCGAAACCGAAAAACCCGAAAGTCTAAAAATTTAGAAATTCAGGATTTTGGACTTCGGGAAATTGGAAACAAAATGTGAATTGGTGATGAAAAGTTCAAACCCAAAAGTCTAAAAATTTAGAATTTGGGATTTCAGACTTCGGAAAAAATGAAACCAAAACACCAAAAGTCGAACGAAAGCTCTGAATTCCAAAAACCCAAAAATTTCAGAATTTCAGACTTTCGGACTTCAAAAAACTTCCAAAATGAAAACTCCGAAAATCTAAAATTTAACTATTAGACTCTAAGACTTGGAAATTCATTGTACAAGGATCTCTAAAAATGTTTTATCCAACATCATTTGACTTATCTTTCAAGCGTAAGTTAAATTGCTAATAGGAACAATTCGGGTAACCACTCGAAAAGAGGAGAGGCCCAAGTTAGTAGATGAGAGAGGATGAGAGGATGAGAAGATTTGAGGATGTAGAGGATTATAAGATAGGAGGATTATAGGAATAGAAGATTTGAGGATTCAGAGGATTAGGATTAGAGGATTAAAAGAGTTGAGGATTCAGAGGATTATAAGAGAGGAGGATTAGTGGAATATAAGATTTGAGGATTCGGAGGATCGAGAAAAGTTGAGGATTCGAGAGGATTAGGATTAGAGGATTAGAAGATAGAGAGAGGGATATTAGAGGATTAAGAGATATTAGATTTTGGAGTAGAGGATGCCCCAGTCAACGATGTATGACAAGGGTGAATATTTAGGATTTTTGGATTAGAGGATGCCTTAGTCAAGGGTTGAGATTGGAAGATTTAGATTTGATGATGTTGGATTTAAAGATGTTAGATTTTGGGATGCCCCAATCAAGGGGGTAGGATGAAAGATTTGAGGATGTTGGAGTTGAAGATGTTATATTTGATGATTGATTGGATAGGAAGATAGGATGTTGGATTTGGAGGATTAGAATATTGAGGATGTTTGGATGAGAGAATAAGGATTGGTTTTTGGATCGATTTGGATGATAGGAGAGGATTGGGATGATGATTGAGTTTGATTGATGAGAGGATGTGAGAAGATGCCCTATCTAAGGGTGAGGATTTTGGATGTTGGATGCGAGATGATAAAATTTGGATGGGGGTATTGATTGATTGATATTGGATAGGAGGATGAAGAGGTTAGATAGATAGTTAGACGATGATGAGGATTGGGTGTGGATGATGATAAGGTTAAAAGATGATGATAGAAGGGGGTGTGCTACCATAAAGTGCCCCATGATTATCATCATTAGCATTATGATTGTGGATGTGGCATTGAGAAAAATGCACCAAGATATAAATACCATGATGATTGATTTTCCAAATACCCATGTCCTCGTATCATTGGGACAGATTAATAGAAATAATATGGTCCTCATATCATTGGACCGTGCAAAAAAGAAAGAAACAAAAGGGGACTCATATCATCAACCTAGGAAAAGTGGCCTCATATCATCAGCCGAAATGTAAATGTAAACAAATAAAAAAACGCACACCAAAAAAAAACACACACATTATATTTCGTATTATTTTGTTTTGTGGTATTTTGATTTTTTATGTTTTTTTCTGTGGATGTTTTTATTTTTGATGTTGGATTTTGATGTTTGAATGTTTGATTTTAGAGTTTGGATTTTTGGATTTTGGATTTTGGATGGTGGATGTTGAGGTTTTTGGATGAAAGGATTCAGAATGGGATAGGGCATGGGGGGATGGGAAGGGATGTAAGGTGGGATGCGACTTTCTCCTATAAGTCCCAAAGCATGTTTGGGTAGGATGAAAGGGAAGGATTGAGGAAAATTAGATAGGTTGGATAGGATAGGGATTGGTTGATAGGTTAGGATTAGATGGGATGTGGGATGGGAGATATGTAGGATGAGGGATGTGGTATAGGATAAGATGGGGGATATTGAAGATGATAAGATATGCCCCTAAGTATAGGGTTGATATATTGAGGATAGATGTTGTGCGCCCCAAGTGTAAAGTAGGGTGGCTTATGTGGATGGATGAATGGGTTCGATTTTCCATGTTCATGGATGCCTAAGCCTTTGCCTTGTTGTTTCATATTAGCGAACATATTTTTGGCTATAGGATATGAATTGGATGGGTAAGATGATTCCATGTGGTCATCATGAGGCTAGGGGTTGTAGTTTTCTCATCCGCTAAAAATTTGGACTTAGCAAAGGATGGGAGGTGAGATTTGTTTTGGTTTTGGTCGGGAAGGATGTTTCGTTGTATGATGAGATTTAGATGGTTGTGATATGTTTATATTTAGAGTGGGATTTTGATGGTGGGTGATGGTTAGGGAGATTATTCGGATGTAAAGTTGGTGGATAAAGAGGTACAAGGACAAGAATCCCTTGGTTAATGAGGTTTTGGAAATAATACCTAAATTGCATGCACCAATTGGTCAAATTTCCATGGGTGCAATGGAAATCACAATAGTAGTGTTCCCAATACCAAGATGGTTTAGGAAGTTTTGGATTATGTGATTTGATTGTGGGATGGATGATCATGTTGAAGGTTTTAGGCAATGGAATATGGTTGTTAAGGATTATCCTAAAGGAGTCAAGTGGTTTGGGTTAAATGGTGTTGGGGGAGTAGGAAGTAATGGTGCAAGATTGGGTGGATAATGAGATGTTTTGATTGAGTTGGATTAAATTGTTGTGGCTTATAAGATGAAGGGGATGGATTAGGCCTAGGGAGCGAAATGGATGGTTTGGGCTTGGAGGTCGAACTAGATTTGGAGGATGTTGGATTGGTTGGATTATGTGGTGTTAAGGTAGAGGGTTTTGTCTTATGATTAGATTGTTTGGAATTAGTAGATGTAGATGAATGGGATGGGGTATATTTAGATGAGGGGGTGGGCATGATATGGGGGTTACATTATATTTGGGTGATGTTAGGGATGAAGGATATTTGGGAGATGGGTGTGGTGTAGGAACCACATTAGATTTGGTCGATTTAGGGGATGAAGTAGATGAAGGTGGCATAAGAGCCTCATTAGATTGGGTAGGATATGGGGTGGGGAGAGGATTGGTATTGGATTTTTAGGTTTGGGAGTTGGTGACTTAGGAGTCACATTAGATGTTTTAGGATTGGGGATGGTGGAGATGAAATAGGATTAGAGGATAGGATAGTGTTAGATTTAGGTGATGAAGGGGTTAAGATAGGATTAGATGTGGATGAAGATGATGAGGGTGGCATAGGATCCACATGATGATGGGGTAGAAGGGGATGAAGGTGACTTAGGAGTCATGGTGGATGAGATAGTTTTGATAGGATTGGGCTTAGGTGATGAAGGGGATGAAATAGGTTTAGAGGTTGAATTTGATGATGGATTAGGGGATGTGGGACTATCTAGGAGAAAGTTCGTAGGATTGGATTGGGGTGATGAAGATGACAAGGATGGAGGACTAAGATGAGATGTGGGGATAATAATTTTGGGTTAAGTTGTTGGGATTGTTTTGGATATGTGAATGGGACTCGATGATAGGTTTTATGATGATTTGATTTAGGAGTTGAGGTTTTGGATGATGGTGGATGAGTTTTGATGGGAGTAAGGTGTGGGTCATGATGATTAATAGGGGATTTAGAGATTGGGGTTTATGACGGTTTGTGTGGGTTTGGGATTGGTGGCTAGAATAACAAGGACATAACGGAGATCATCTTGGTTGAGGTCAAAGTTATTGAGGTGGTCAAAGTCGATGTAATTGGCTTGTGGGAATAGTGGTTTATGTTGTTTAGGTCGAGGTGTGGATTGAGATGATTTGGGTTCCTCAAGGAGGAGGTCAATGGGGTGAGGGTAGGGATTGTAGAAAGGGAAATTTTGGATGGGTTTGGTTAGGAGATGATAGTTTAGGGGGTGATTGATTGATTGAAGATTGAAGAGGGTAGGGATTGATTGATTGATTGATTATTTGGGTTCCTCAAGGATGAGGTTAATGGGGTGAGGGATAGGGATCATAGAAAGGGGAAATTATGGATGGGTTTGGTTGAGAGATGATAGTTTAGGGGTGATTGATTGATTGAAGATTGAAGATTAGATATTTGTTGATTAAGTTGTTGAATGGTTTTTAGGATGTTAGGATCGATATGGGATGGTTGATTTGATGGTGAGGATGGGATTGGTTGAGGCAGGATGTGAGATTTGAGATTTTTTTATTAATGTGTTGGATAGTGTGTGGGATTTCATGGTTAAAACAAGATGGTTAACTTTAATGGGTGGGGATGATGGGATAAGCTGTTAGTGCAAAATCACAAAGCACACGGACGCCGATCGATTTCTAGGTTGATCACTCGGCATCCAATGTGATTGCACAACATTGAATCCTTTCTTGAGTGTGGGACTCGTGAAAATGAGAAAGGAATCTCCAGAGAAGGTTGGTTCCTACTCCTAAACTACCTGCCACAAGCTATTCCAGTGCAGGCAAGCTAATCTAAACCTAATCTAACCATGCCAAGGAGACAGAGAGAGAGAGAGAAAAGGGAAAAACAGAGCCTACACTAAAACGGTGATACACCAGAGAAGGAGAATGTTGAACATCTATCAAAACTGCCATGGAACAAGGAGAGGTGAGCAATGGGAAGGATGGATAGATGCATCACAAACCCAAAGATAGATTTCACACAGAAAATGTCCCAAAACTCCATGAACACAGCTCCAGACCTGTAATGAACATTAGAACATGCACAAATACCTGCAATGAAGAGAGGCAAGAAGAGAACAAGCAAAAGAATGAGCAAGGATGGACAGATGCATCACAAAACATGTTTTTGTTGCTCCAGAAGTTTGCACAGAACATCATTTCAATAGTAAAAGGCAAAAATGCCATTACAAAGCAGGGGAGGAGGTTTGAACTCCATTTTCAACCCTAAAGAAGAAAAGAAGGGGGGGCAGAGCTGAAAAGATGAACCACTTGAATGTCTCACCCAAAATGAGCCAAATCTGGCTTTTACATTGCATGGGTCGAGCCCATGAGAGAGAAAACGTACAAAAACGTGGGAGCCCATTCCTCCTTGACTGAAAATGCATTAAATCAGCATGGAGGACCTTACAAACCCATACCCTGTCATTTTGACCAAATGGGAGGAGAGTGCGACCCATTCTGTATTAAATTTGGTCGTTGAAATGTCACTTCTGGCCATGAACACGTACCAGAGCCGTTTCTGAATTTTCTCTCTTGAAACTGAACCAAAATTCAAAATTGACCATGAAATCCTGTAGAGAATTTCATAAGCTTTCCAATGATATGAAGAACGTGAAAATCGAGCTCTGGATCAAAAGATATGAAGGTCTGAAGTTTTAGGGCAAAATTTAAAAACGGATGTCGGGCAAAAAAATTTAAATTTTTGACCTTTTTGCATTTTGGAAAATTTTTGAAAATTTCCGTGCTCACTTGATCGGATGCCACATGTCGGTGCTGGTTCGTTGAGGGGAATTCTCTTCCATCGCCCTCCACGGGTTTTCCCTTTGAAATTCGACCCTTTTAACTCTTTGGAAAATTTTCCATTTTTCCCCCGCGCCCGCCACTTGGGACACGTGGCATGCTTTGGTTGGTTGACAGGGGTGCGGGGGCATCTTTACCTTTTAGTTTTTGGCCAAAACTTTTGCCAAATTCTCTAAGTCCTCCCCGAGCTCCGCACTTCCCCCGCCTTAGGACACGTGTCCTGTGTCTATTGGCTCGGGCCGACCCTTCAAACCTCGCCCTTTGAACTTTTGGGCCCAAAAACACTTAGTCGAAATTTTTTATTCGCCTCCCCTTGTGACACGCGTCACATTCTGATTCGTTGGTGGATTTTCTGGGTCTTCACGTCCCTCGCGTATTTTTGGCCCGGATGTCCCAAACCGTCTGGGACAAATTTCTCCGATCCACCCGATTCGGGCTTCCCTGTCCCTCTTTGAGGCGAAGACACGTGGCACATTTCCATTCGCTCTCGGCTCTTTCGGCTCTCCGCGTCCCGCGCGTACTTTTGGCCCAGATGTCCCAAACGAAAGTTCTCTGTTTTGGCCGAACCGGCCAGTTCACGTCCTCCGCGCACTTTTGTCCCAACTGTCCCGGACTGCCTGGGACAAATCTTTCCGAACCGCCGAAATGGACTGACTTGCGCCAAACCGGCCGATCCGCGTCTTTCGTGTACTTTTGTCCCAACTGTGCGAAACAAAGACTTAGGTAATTTTTTCCCTTTTTTCGCTGAATCGGCTTTTCACGTCCCGCGCATACCTACGGCCCAGATGTCCCAATTGCTGCGTGGACCGCCTGGAAGCTTTTCGGTCGATTCGCGCCCGACGTCCCGCTTGTCCCAAGGACCGCTTTGGACTAGGATTTAGCCGATTTTAATGATTTTTTTTTGCCCCAAGCTTGTTTTTTTGCAACTTTTCACCCTTTTTTAGAACTTGCTCTTTTCTTCTTGGACAGGAGAGTTAGAAAAAAGTCGAGGGGACCCCAGAAACATGATTTTTTGCCTTGAATCAATCTATCTTGCTCGGGACCGAAGAATTTAATGCATGTTATCAAAATCACCCTAGGGGGTGAATTTTGGATAACGATTTAGCGACTCAGTAAGGGTCATCTACTCTGCTAGATGAAGTTACCAGTTGCTGAAGCATCCATTGGGCATGGAGTCATGAGTTGTAATCTGCAACTAATCTGAACTTTGAAAACCTCCCTCGAACCGCTTGAAACCCACCGATATGGAGTCGTTCTCACCAAAATGCCTTTGAAATGGTATGCGTGAAAGAGCAAAACCAGCACCACAAAAACTATGTACATAACTGAAAATCATACATGCTCCAAATGGAACATGCAGAGTGTGCACAAGCACTTCTTCTGCTAAAAGCAAACCTACCTACTCTACTCTAACTGGAAGCAAAGGCAAGCTAAACAAACCCTGCAATTGGTTGTGAGAAATAGATTTCCTTTCTCAAAAGTGGCAGCCATGCAATTGATTTAGAGCTGAACATGGCTGGTTGGATGGATGGAAAATCAACAAGAAGCTGGTCTTCCACCCAAATCATCAAGGTATCAGCTGAAGGCAAATTCAATACCTCTTTTAGTTTCTCTGCATTTGGATTGAAGAGGTATGACAGCTGATCCTTGGTATTTTGTAGCTCACCCTCATGCTCAGAAGCAAGCATGACTAGTTGTGACTTCTCCATTGGCTCCAATGAAGCCAAATAACTGATTGGGAAAGGTCGATCCATTTGAGTATGCCCATAATTCTGATTTTCAACTCCAAGAATGGAGTTCTCTTGCAGAGACCTTGAATGGATGGTGTGGAAGAAATGGTGAAATCTTTGTCCTTTCTCTTCCTCCTCTAATGAAGAACATGGAAGATTTAAATCTTCCAATCTTGATTCCAAAGAGCTGCTATAAGATGCAAGCTGCTGCAAATGAATGTTCTCCTTCAAGACAGCAGACTCTTGTGTTTGGAATGTGGATGATGAAAGAGAGAATGGTGGAAACTCAACCAGCTCTTCTCCATCAAAACAGTCCTCCAAATCTGATAGATAAACTACCTCATGGCTGTCCTACTGCAAATGTTCAATCTCTCCCATGGTTTTCTCTTGATCTATAACTTGACCACCATGGTTTCTTTCACCCCCCAACATTGAGTTTGAGAGATCAAACTCTTCTTCAGTACTAGAACTTGAGAGAGGTGAAGTAGAAAGAAGAACTGAAGGTTCTCCTATATCCTGCTTTGTGCTCAAAGCTCTTGGATCTACACTTTTCTCCTCCACAACTAGAATGTGCTCCTCTTCTTTTGGATTTGGAGCAGCTTCTCCTTCTCTACTACTTGAAGACAATCTTGCTCTTGATAGAACTCTTCCTCTAGCATGAAGTTTGTGAAGTCAAACTCTTCAATCTGCTGCTCTAGAGGGCAAGTTGGGACTGCAAGATCTTCTTCTGAGCTTTCTTCCTTTATGGCTGATTGTGCAACTTGAATTGAATCAGCATTCTCTTCAAATAGAGTGCCACCATGGACACTACTTTCGAGAAAACCGATCGCTGATCTCGCTTCTTCTTTTTTTGTTCTTCTTCTGCTGCCACAAAATCAGTCTCAACCACCATTTGTTCAACCTTAGCCTCTCTTCGTAGGTTTAACCATTAAGGGGATCTTTGTCATCCCAAATTTAAGAGCCCAAACCCTTAAGTTGTATCATGTCATTTTTTCTGTTGGGCTCCTCTTCTTGCTGTCCTTCATGGCCAATTTTTGCAATTTCTTCTTCCCCACATGGAATTGGGAATGCAAGAGGAGGGATGGGTTGTAACTCAATTGATTTGGCAATTTTTTGTGGTGGTAGAGGAGGTGAAACCTCTTGTTTCTTTGGAGGAGGGGGTATTTCTGTTAGCTCTTGTGGAGGGGATGACTATTTGGAAGGAAAAAGGAAAGAAGAATTGAGGTGTGGTGGAAGACTGAGAGGTGGAGACATGGGATCAACATTTGGGACAGCAGATGGGGAGTTTAGAATTTGCAATTCCAAATGAGATGGTGCTGCTTGAGTAATGGGAAGAGAAAAAACCAGATGATGGTGTAGAACTTACCCATTGACAAGGTTGTTCAACAACAAATGTATAGGCCTCTATTTCTACTATCCATTGTGCAAGTTGGGGCAGCATCTTCATCATGAAGTCTAGCTTCTTCCGAGGGCTAAAGTGTCTTGGAAAAGGGCCTCCCCATGGACAAGGAGTCCTGCAACCAATTCAAAGCTCTCATTTGAGTTGTTGCTCTGCATCTTTGCACCATCTTTACCTCCATCTTTTGGATTTTCTCCAATCAGACCAACATCTTGCATCGATTGTCTTCATTATATGCATACTCTTGCTCTTGGAAAGCTCCATAGCCAAACTGATTTTGGCATTGCTGCTCATATGGGTATGCATGCTGATTTTGAATTTGTTCAAAATGCTGATTTGGAGGATTTGTAAAACATGTTGGAGGTGGAATATACTGCTGTTGTTGTAAATGTGAATTCCATGATGGAAATGAAGTCATGATTGCACAACTTCATGGAATGAAAAATAATGAAAGGGATGGAAAGAAGGATGGATGGGAATGGATGAAAAATAGGTCTGCAACTTCAGAAATGGGTTGCTAATCAGATGGAGTCACCAGATGTGTTTGCAAGTGCCTCCAAAGGCTGAAATCTTCACAGAACACACCAACCTACAAAAGATGAAGTGGAAGACCTCTAAGGTCCCCCACCGGTGTGCCAAAACTGTTAGTGCAAAATCACAGCACCCCTGGATGCTAATCAGATTTCTAGGTTGATCACTCTGGCATCCAGTGTGATTGCACAACATTGAATCCTTTCTTGAGTGTGGGACTCATGAAAATGAGAAAGGAATCTCCAGAGAAGGTCTGGTTCCTGCTCCTAAACTACCTGCCACAAGCTATTCCAGTGCAGGCAAGCTAATCTAAACCTAATCTAACCATGCCAAGGAGACAAAGAGAGAGAGAAAAGGGAAAAATAGAGCCTACACTAAAACGGTGATACACCAGAGAAGGAGAATGTTGAACATCTATCAAAGCGCCATGGGACAAGGAGAGGTGAGCAATGGGAAGGATGGATAGATGCATCACAAGGCCCAAAGATAGATTTCACACGAGAAAATGTCCCAAAACTCCATGACACAGCTCCAGGACCTGTAATGAACATTAGAACTACACAAATACCTGCAATGAAGAGAGGCAAGAAGAGAACAAGCAAAAAAGCGAGCAAGGATGGACGGATGCATCACAAAACACGTTTTTGTTGCTCAGAGAAGTTTGCCTGAGAACATCATTTCAATAGTAAAAGGAAAAAAATGCCATTACAAGAGCAAGGGGAGGAGGTTCGAACTCCATTTTCAACCCTAGAGAAGAAAAGAAGGGAGGGCAGAGCTGAAAAGATGAACCACTTGAATGTCTCACCTCCAAAATGAGCCAAATCTGGCTTTTACATTGCATGGGTCGAGCCCATGAGAGAGAAAACGTACAAAAACATGGGAGCCCATTCCTCCTTGACTGCAAATGCATTAAATCAGCATGGAGGACCTTACAAACCCATACCCTGTCATTTTGACCAAATGGGAGGAGAGTGCGACCCATTCTGTATTAAATTTGGTCGCTGAAATGTCACTTCTGGCCATGAACACGCACCAGAGCCATTTCTGAATTTTCTCTCTTGAAACTGAACCAAAATTCAAAATTGACCATGAAATCCTATAGATAATTTCATAAGCTTTCCAATGATATGAAGAACGTGCAAATCAAGCTCTGGATCAAAAGATATGAAGGTCTGAAGTTTTAGGGCAAAACGGCCCAAAAACGGATGTCGAGCAAAAAATTTTAAATTTTTGACCTTTTTACATTTTGGAAAATTTTTGAAAAATTTCCGCACTCCGCCGGTCGGATGCCACGTGTCAGGTGCTGATTCAGTCAGGGAATTCTCTTTCCATCACCCTCCACGGGTTTTCCCTTTGAAATTCGACCCTTTTAACTCTTTGGAAAATTTTCCATTTTTCCCCGCGCCCCGCCACTTGGGACACGTGGCATGCTTTGGTTAGTTGACAGGGGTGCGGGGCATCTTTTACCTTTTAGTTTTTTGGCCAAAACTTTTGCCAAATTCTCTAAGTCCTCCCAAGCTCCGCACTTCCCCGCCTTAGGACACGTGTCCTATGTCTATTGGCTCGGGCCGACCCTTCAAACCTCGCCCTTTGAACTTTTGGGCCCAAAAACACTTAGTCAAAATTTTTATTGTGCCTCCCCTTGTGACACGCATCACATTCTGATTCGTTGGCGGCTTTTCCGGGTCTTCGCGTCCCTCGCGTATTTTGGCCGGATGTCCCAAACCGTCTAGGACAAATTTCTCGATCCGCCCGATTCGGGCTTCCCTGTCCCTCTTTGAGGTGAAGACACGTGGCACATTTCCATTCGCTCTCGGCTCTTTCGGCTCTCGCGTCCCGTGCGTACTTTTGGCCCAGATGTCCCAAACGAAAGTTCTCTGTTTCGGCCGAACCGGCGGTTCACGTCCTCCGCGCACTTTTGTCCCAATTTGTCGGATTTGCTGGGACAAATCTTTCGAACCGCCGAAATGGTGACTTGCGCCAAACCGGCCGATCCGCGTCTTTCGCGTACTTTTGTCCCAACTGTCCCAACTGTGTGAAACAAAGACTTAGGCAATTTTTTCCCTTTTTCGGCCGAATCGGCTTTTCGTGTCCCACGCGTACCTATGGCCCAGAGATGTCCCGATTCTTTGCGTGGACCGTCTCTGGAAGCTTTTGGCGGTTCACGCCCGACATCCCAACTGTCCCAAGGACCGCTGGACTAGGACTTAGCCGATTTTCATGATTTTTTCTGCCCCAAGCTTGTTTTTTTGCAACTTTTTCACCCTTTTTTAGAACTTGCTCTTTTCTTCTTGGACAGGAGAGTTAGAAAAAGTCGAGGGGACCCCAGAAACATGATTTTTTGCCTTGAATCAATCTATCTTGCTCGGGACCGAAGAATTTAATGCATGTTATCAAAATTACCCTAGGGGGTGAATTTTGGATAACAATAACTTAGTTAAATGATTTAGAAAATAGATAGGGTTTGGATGTTGGTTTGGAGAGGATGGGGATTTATGATCAAAAGCCATGGTTTGATAGGATGTGTGGGGATTAGATTTGGATTAGGATTTTTTGATTAAAGATGGTGATGGGATTAGGATTGGGATTGTGTGATTAAGGATAGTTAATTATGATGATGTTTAATTGATTGAAATTTTAATGTGATAGGATGGTTAAGGGTGTTCACAAGCACACAACAAACATGCAACACACACCTTAACTAGTCAAGTGGGATTACAATCAAGCTATAGCCCGCTTTCAATACCACACACCGACGATGGTGCCAAAAACTAGCTCTCCACCTATGTTTCAATGTGGGATCGGCTAACAAGTGATCTTGGGGAGTGTGGCCTCCTTGCACTATAGCTTGATATGTGGCCAAAAGGTTTCCTAGTCTAGGATGCACAAGCTCACTAGGGTGTCCCTAATATACCTTGTGGTACATGGGGCCCAAGTCCATGTTACAAAGATATTTTCTAATGCCTAGGTATTGGGACGTGGAAGCCCCTCACATCATGTAGCTGTTAAAACAAGCAAGCGCTTAGCCAATAACGACAATTGTCCTTGAATTTATATACCCCGTTAGAACACGTGGTGTGTCTACGTGTGTGGAGAAGAAACCCAAGGTCACGAGACCTAAGACTAAGGTAAGTCCATGGATATCACTTCCACATCATATTACACCCTAAAAAAATAAAAAGGGATGGAATACTAACCGCTTTTGATCCTCAAGATTGCCCTAGGATGCGATATGAGAGCATACACGGTGTTGTCCTCGGGTCAAAACAAGCGATGACATGAATTACAAAAGATACTAAATATACATAGAATAATTAAAATTAATGATAAAATTTATATGATTGGGGCCTTTGACAAGGGGACCTGTAAAACAAAGGATTAGTAATTTGTTTCAAACCCCGACAATCTTGGACCGTTTGAGCTGCAAGACAAAGGGTTAGTAGTTTTGATTAATCAATATCCTGTAACCACAAATGTTAGGAAAATACTAATAGAATATTAAAACTGACAGAGTTTCCCTTTATTCCTGCAATATTCCTACAAAAATAGAATGTAAGAACCTATAAAACACCACTAAGAATCAAAAATAAGTTTGATTCGTTAGTTAGTACTAATGCGAAAACTATTACGGGCCAAAAGCATTATTACAGGCTAAAAATGCTATTTACATGCGAAAACCGTTGTTTACATGCCAAAAGCATTACAGGACAAAAGCATTGTTACGGACCAAAAGCACTTGTTTATATGTGAAAAGCGTTGTTACCAAGCCAAAAGCATTGTTTATATGCCGAAAATGTTGTTCACTTACCAAAAGTGTTGTTTATAGACCAAAAGTGTTGTTTGAGGCCAAAAGTGTTGTTTATATTCCAAAAGTGTTGTTTACAGACCTAAAGCATTGTTGTATGATCAAAATCATTGATTACGCATAGGCTGAAGTTAGTAGGCATAAAAGTGTTAATAAAGACACAAAAGAGCTAATTTATGACCAAAAACGCTACTTTAGGACCAAAAGCACTATAGGAGTGACAAATGCATTGAAGTGGATCCCTGCACCCACAAATGTTAATAATGTATCCAAACCCATTGTTTGGGACTAAAACCGTTGTTTTATGAACATAAGCATTGTTTGACATGTCAAAAATCTTGAAACGAACTACTTTTGTTGTGAAAATTTGAATTTTCAACATGTGAATCTTAATGAAAAATTCCCAAATTTGAACAGCTTGTTTTTAACACTAAATGCTACTAAAATCAATTAAATTTTTGGGGGGTAAGCCCCACGATGGGCGCCAAAATGTAATACAAGAAAAGAATAGTTGTGAAAATGTGAGAAAACAAACAAAATTGCTTCCCTAATCTAATCTTCTTAAACAAAACCTCGATAGAAGCGATGGACGGAAAGAAGGAGAGAATAATACCTACACTTACCTACACAATCGTAACGCTCCTTTGATTGGTTGGATGTGATCTTGATGGTGGATCGAGATGCGTTTGCTTCAAATTTTTGGAGACACTTAGGCAGCACCTCCCCTTTGATTGTGCTTGGTTTTACTTGATTGTTGATGATGGATTGAATAATGAATGATGATAGAGTGATTGAAGATGAAAATGGATTATTGATTGATAAAAATAGCATAACTTTGTTATGGATTTGAGAGATTATTCAAGCTATCTTTCATGGAGGTGGAGAATGCAATTTATAGTTTTTGGGTGGAGGATTCAATGGCTAAGATGAAGCCATGTTGGATTTAAATCAATGGTGGAGAGTGCATGTGAGGATTAGAATTTTCTAGAATGGAGAATTCTAGAATTTGAATTCAAAATTCATGGAGGGAAGAAGCTTCCATTGAATTAAAAATTCAATGGAAGGAGAAGGTTAGAGAGGCTTCTAGATTTAGAGGTGGAACATTTGAGTAAGATTAGGATTATATTAGGTTAATAAATGATGATTAGGGTGAGGTTACATGGAAAGGCTAGGTGTAGGGATGTGTAGGGTAGGTGGATGTAGGAATATTAAATTCCTAGAAAATGTTAATGAAGGATTAAATAGGATAATATGATATAATAATGGATTAATGAGATTAATGATAAAAATGGGATATTGGATGAATTAAAATGATTAATGATGAAATGTTGGGATATTTGATAAATGATTAAAAGGGGAAATATGATAAAATGGATTAATAATAATAATTAATATTGTAATTAATTATTATATGGATTTAGATGATGTTGCGAGGCAGATTAATTGTAATTGATCATGTCAACATTTTAGATGTCTACACACACAATATAAGCACACCAAGGTTTTATGATTTTTTAGAAATTTGAATGACCCAAAGTTTGAGATTTAGCCCAAAAACATACAATAGGGATAGAAATTAGATCTAGAAGCATGCGATAAATGTAACCCTATGAAGTATAAAGAATGTAAAATCCAACATGATATGAGGTAAGATCTAACCTTGGGAGGTGTAATATAATGTGAGATAACCAAAATGTAATACAAATCAATGAAGTACATATAATTAAACTTTACTAGTCATGTTAACTACAATAAAATACATATATAGCAATTTCTAATTAATATTTAAATTTGAATTGCAATGTAAACACATAGGGATATAGAGACATATATTAAATATGAAGCTATAGAAGCCATGTCTTCTAAATTTGAACATAAAATATAATGTTATACAAATCAAACACCTCGAATGGAAATTTGGTTTTGATCTAAAACTTTTGTAGGGACCACCTTCAATGCTCATGGCATGTGACTATCAACTAAAATCTAACTTGATGATCTTGTTCACTTGTTCATGATTGTTCACTTCTTCGCTCCTCTTCCACACATAGTAACCTAATATCTAAACATGGATAAGGAAAGTTTTTTGAGTTCGCATAAGGGTGATGACTAATGTGAACTAATTTGTGAATTAACTATCGAGCATGTAAAGAATCAAAGATGAATATAAATGGAAATTACACGATATGAATAACTCCAACAAGGACTCCCCTAGTGCTTATCAATAGAATGTTAGCTTAGACAATGCTAAATGTTCATATGATTACTTGATATATGTTGTGTATTTAAATGAGCAACCTCACTTGTCAAGTTATATAGAATATTGAATTCAAATTAGCACCTTCGCGTGCACACCGCTGCCCTCAATGGCTATGAGTGGGAAATTCAAACAAGGGGGAGCGAGAAGCCCGACCTTAAAAGAAGACCATGACCGTTGGGAGTGCTCCTAATAAATATCATGAGTGTCAAGGGTGATCTCGGCATGGGCATCGCGGGAACTAAACAAGGATGTAGAAAAGGGACTCGTCAAGACTCGTATTTGGACCAATTATTAATATATAGAAAAGTGCACCAAACACATAAAATAACACTAAATAAATGTCAAAGGGCCATTTTCATGTGCATCCGAGATGTATTTGAATAAATATTTTTAATAGTTCTAGAAATATTATATGTGATATAATGTTAAGGGACTTCGTTCTTTGTAACAACACCCATTGATAAATATGAGGTTTATATTGTTTAGTTGTAGGGAAACTCCGTTGTTATGGATGAGTAAGCTAGAGTAGTATTAAGATGAATGACCTCTCATCATCCATGAAATCTTAGCGCTTCAACCCTAGGAACGTCACCTAAATGTGATGAGTGATAAATAGCCCAATTATATCCATGAGCATCTTGTTCCTCTAAACCACTACTCGTAAAATATAGGTCATTATAGATTGACTTGGCTCTAAACTACACAAGTGAATCTCGAAAAACCATATCACATGAATAAACTTTAATAAATAATACAAAACCTATATATAATTAACTAACTAAATCCTATAATTAAATGACCCCACTCACATGGAACTCTAAACCAAGGACCCAAGATCAATTAGGTAAGGACCCCACTCTAAGAACCTAGTTTATTTACATAGACACCCCACTCTCATTCCAAACCACAACTAAAAGCTATTGATATTTCTTAACACTAAATTAATAAAAAAACTCAAATATTCAACAAGAGACCGAGATCCAATCCCATCTCTAAATGATTACTTATCATATGGAGATGGAAATAAAGTATATTTAAATCCAACTTTCTCTAAAGTTACACATATGTTAACAAAGCAAATACTTGTCCAAAACTTCTAGATATTCCTTTCAAGTACAAGAGTCGCCATCAATCCTTGTCAATCCCTCTCATTCTCTAATTGATTTTCCTCAAAAGACTTTCCATGGTCATAAAAAGAATCTAATTCACCAAAGACTTAACAATTGATTTTCCTCTAAAGGCATTCTATGGTCACAAAAGAATCTAAATCCCCAAGGGCATTCAAAAAAACTAGCTAGAATAAACTTTCTCATCTCTGTACTAAATGATTAAAAATTTGAAAAAGCATGACATGATATGATGGTAGGAACATAGTGCCTCAATATTCTTTATTGAAAACAATGTGTATAGAATGTAAAGAAAAAGGAATAAGTCCAAAAGAATTCAAAGGTAATTAGAGATGAAGCATTCCATGGAGAGATCATCATTACGACAAAAGAAAGTGGATATACACGAGGGTCATGATTTTTATAATACAAAGTCATAAGGTCCTAAGCTCTTTGGTCCCCATGGGCTCATCTCAGCACTATAAGATCGAGTAATTTGTAAACACCCAATTCATACCCACAATGGATTTGAGCATATACACATTGTTTATCTCAATACCCATCTTGGCATTTCTCTATGGATTGTTGGACTTCTAAGAAAATTCAGAAACAATGGTGTATATCCACCCTTGGTAGGCACAATGCTGAGTCATGTCATGAATTTTGAACGTTTGCATGACTATCATACAGAGCAAGCTGAGAGATATAAGACTTTTAGGGTGGCATATCCCACTTTTAGCTATGTTTTCACCACAGATCCTTTCAATGTGGAGCACATCCTCAAGACCAACTTCATAAATTATGTCAAGGTTGGCTGATTCTAGTTATGTTGATATCCATAATGCAGTTTGATTGCATGACGTTTTATGCTGAATCTTTGAAAATTTGAGCTCATGGCATTGTTGGTTTGGTGTGAAAACTAAGGAAAATGTAGTTAGATTGCATGATTTTTTTTTATGTTGGGTCTTGTGAGATTTGAGCTCATGGGATTGGTTTGATTATTGTAGGGAATGTCTAGCTATGATATTATGAAAGATCTTCTTGGGGATGGTATTTTCAATGTTGATGGAGAGAAATGGAGGCAGCAGAGAAAGTTGGCTGGTTTGGAGTTTTCTTCTAAGGTTTTATGGACCTTAGTAGTGTAGTTTTCAGTAGCATTGTACTGAAGCTTGCAAGCATTTTGGCAGAAGCTGCCGAAGCAAAAAGAGTGTGGAAATGCAGGTGAGATGCACCTTCTGTCTGTAATATCCTGCACTTGTGAAATAACATGGTTGTCAAATTGTTCTAGTGTGGATTTGGCTATAAGAGTCTTCGAATTTATGTAGTTTCAATCATGGGGAAATAATATGTTAAACGGTTATTAGGCTTCTGTGGGTCGACATTTATATACAGATTTTGGGAACCCCTGTTTTGCAAAGGCATTTCAAGTTGCAGCTTCTTAACCTGTCATCAGTTGTAATAATTGGTTGTAGATGAGTGTGTTTGCTTGCTCAACCTCCCCTTCCTTCTTCTGTGGCTTAAATTAGTACAGATGTCTTAATTAGATCTATCTGAAGATGCTGATAAAATTGATCTATCTGAAGATGCTGATAAAATATATCTATCTGAAGATGCAGATAGATATCAATCTGAATACATTACTTTTTTTGCAAATTTTCTGTTGACTGGTGATAGATACTCTCAATTTAGCCACTTTATTACATTGTACTTGAAAAAAAAATCCAGAAAAAACAGGTTCCAAACTCCATCACATGCCCAAGATATTGCAAGTTTCCAATTGCCTTCTCCAAACCAAAAAAAAAAAAAAAAACTGATTTACGATAGTCAAATGGACATCAAATTTAAGGCTGTTCATCCATGGACTTTTCAGGCCCTAACAACCCCTCCACTGCCATTTCTGGACACTTATCGGTGTAAATTCCAAAAAAACCATACAAGCAACTTCTAAAATGCCTTACCACCTCAAGTGGGATACGCCTAATCTTTGCATCTTGGAAATGCTTCTACAGCTCTAAAATTGTCATACCATATCATATAGACTGAAGGAGTCTTAGAAATGATGTAGCTTCAGGTCGTGGTGCTATGATAAACTATCTACGCCTAATCTATGCATCTTGGAATTGTGTCCACAACTGTAAAATCCTCATACCATATCATATAGACTTAAGGAGTCTTAGAAATGATGTAGCTTCAGGTCATGGTGCCATGATAAACATAAGGAGTCTTAGGAATGATATAGCTTCAGATTATGGTGCTATGATAAACTATTTATATGTATGTGTCGGAAAGCAAACATTTCCCTAAGGTTGTCCTGCTAGCAACCCCATCAAGTATTAAGATTAGTTATTGGAGCCTTTATGCTTGCTGGATCTCGTCTCATGGATGTTATCATTGTGCTGTTTTCTAAATTTCAATTTATTCATGTGTACTCATTCTGCCACTAGCATTGTTTAACAATGTTGCTTCATAGATCCTGTTGCCTTGTGGTTGTTATCATTGTGATGTTTTCTTAATTGCAAGCTAATGATGGGCATCCCTCCTCTCAGCTCATGTTATGTAGCTACTTGAGCTATAATCTACCAGATTATATCTCTGTTTTTGAAGACTTGTGGGAATTGAATGTTTTGTAAATAGTAATACTATAAAATTTGTTTTCGCTGCCAATGCAAGTGATTAGTTTGTATTTGTCTTTTCTCAACTGTTACTGAAAATAAAGTACTGTATAATTCTTAGGATCTGTTCATGAGATCATCCTTTGATGCCATCTGCAAAGTGGTATTTGGTGTGGACATCAACAGCTTGTCAAGTACAAAATCTATGTCAGGGCCAGAGGCTTCTTTTGCAGAGGCTTTTGATGTTGCAAATGCTATGGTGTTCCAGCGTTATGTTGGCAGCTTTTGGAAAGTCAAAAGGGTTTTCAACATTGGATCAGAGGCCACCTTGAAGAAAAATATTAAAAAGTGGATGATTTTCTTTACAAAGTCATTCAGATCAGAAGGCAGGAAGTGGTTTCTGCAGAAAAGGAAAATGTAAGACCTTAATTTATTTATCTCTGACATATTAAACTATGTTTTCATCGTAACTTTTCTTTTCTTTTGGGTGATACTTTTTTGGTTTGGGTCACAGGTGAAACCAGATATGTTGTCTAGGTATATCACATTGAGTGATAAAGAGAGTTCAGAAAGGTTTCCAGATAAATATCTAAGAGATGTTATTCTCAACTTCATGGTGGCTGCTAGAGACACAACAGCTGTTACACTGTCATGGTTCCTCTACATGCTCTGCAAGTACCCACGAGTACAAGATAAAATTGTTCAAGAGATTATCAGTGTGGTTGAGGATACAGAATGTACTGAAATCAGCACCTTTGCCCACTGTCTAACACCTGAAGTACTGGAAAAACTGCATTATCTTCATGCATCATTGTCTGAGACTCTGAGGTTATATCCAGCTGTTCCTGTTGTAAGTGCTTTCTGAGATAGATATTTTATCTTCAGTTAGAATAGGGTGTTATATAATTGTATTGATTCTGCTGTATTTGGAGATGGGCTCTGCCATAGAACCATAAATATTTTATTTTCAGTCAAATCGGTATGCTATAGTTGTATTTATTTCCCTGTTTCTTTTGATGAATAAGATCTTATATTCTATTAACAAGTAAAACGATACAAGATAATTCAAAAACGGGCACGCCCCAAAACCACAGATCAAACTAGACAAAAAAGCCTAAAATTAAGGAGTCTTACAAAGCATCAAGAAACACAGAGACAGTATTTATTTCACTATTTTTGACCTCCATGACTCTTGTTTTGGCAATGCAGGATGGAAAATATGTGGTGAAAGATGACATTCTTGCTGATGGGTTCAAAGTTAATAAAGGAGATTTTGTGAGTTTTGTCCCTTATGCTATGGGGAGAATGACATTCCTATGGGGCAATGATGCCAAGGAATTTAAGCCTGAAAGGTGGATTGAGAATGGTGTTTTCAGGACCCAATCGCCCTTCAAGTTTACTGCATTTCAGGTAGACAAAGTCCTTCCTCTGTATACATCCATTTTATTACTGTTCATGTAATATGAACATGTTTTATGAAGCAGCCTTGCAAACATATGTGATGTTTAGGCTGAGCGGATGGATTGAATATTATGGTTGATTAAAAACAGAATGTCTAAGTATGGTTGAATTGATTCAGGGTGGACCTCGGACTTGTATTGGAAAGGATTTTGCCTACCTGCAAATGAAGATCATTGCTGCAGTCCTTGTTCGTTTCTTCAAATTTGAAGCTGTTAAGACCAAGGAAATCAGATACAAGACCATGCTCAACCTCCACATGGAAGAAGATGGATTAAATTTGCATGTCAGCCCAAGATTGTAATTGTATTGCAACTTTTTTGTTTTTAGCATTTGTGTGAGGCATTGATTGATTAGCATAGGCATTGAAGATTGTTACGATTTCAGAAGCAATATTTGTTGTAGATTGGACAAGATTCAGACTATATTATTTTTCTACGCGTGTATATTGCTTGAAATGATTGGTTTCATGTGGAAAGAAAACAAGCCTGTAATTATGGAAGCTTTAAGAAGATCATGCTCACACATGGCCTTATGGCTGCAGGTTCATGTTGTACAAATGTTAATTTCATAATTTTAAGCAGTATAATTTACACTACCGGTGCAACTTTTTTATGTTGGGTTCCAAGCTTCCACGAGTTGACTGTCTTGTGTTTTTTCATGGCTTGGAATTTGATGGTCACCCCTGCTTGTGAAAAGAAAAATCCATGATGGATTGGCCATTTATCTACATTTCAATTTACATTTTCAGTAATTATACCGAGAGGCGTTCTACAATGGCAGACAAGGTTGTAATGGAGTGCGTTGTTCAATTTTATCCTCAACATTAAATTTGACATGCATTTGACCGTCATGTGATAGTTAATTCATAAAATTTACTTCTATTGGATTGTCACTTATATATATAGTAATATCTATCATAAATAGATAGGTGCCTCGGAGATTATCTCTCGGTGTATTTTAGATAGATGTATTTAAGATATCTATCTTGATATTCCATATTGTCAAAAATTCACATCGATATACATCATTCTAACAAAACTTTAAGATGATGAATTATATATTTCAAAAATAAATTTAATAATCATTATAAAACCTTTAAACGGAAAAGTAGATATTATACATCTTTTTCTTATACTCTATTTATCATGCACATTTACTATATAAAACTTATAACTTTAGATTTTAAATATCAAAATTATATCAATTATTGTTAGAAACAAAGTTATCATTTTTTAATGTGTTGCTAAGAAATTGAAAACAAAAAATATTGTAATAAAATATAAGATATGATTAAAACATATTCAAAATCAAAAGATGGTTTCCTAAAGAAAGAAGTGTAATATCATTATTTATCAATATAAATATTACCCAAAAATAATGTGTTAAATACATAATAAATTTGAAATCTCAAAGATCTCGAACCCTTCTTAACTTTTGATCCGAAAACGTGATGTGTATTTTTTTACTTTTATAAGTTTCCAAAGATCGTGATTTTTTTAACCAATTTTAAGCATTCTTGAATCCACAAATTGATTAAATTCGATTATTTTGCATCCATAGAAGTGCGGAGAACTTGTGTAGCAAAGAAATAATCGTAAAAGCGAAAAGAATCGAGATAACAAAAGAGATTGTTTACGGGGTTCGAATTCCTACGCCCCCAGGGTTGATTGAACCGATCCATTAATAATATTGAATTGCAAGTACAATAACCCTTACAAACAACCAATAATGAATCAAAAACCGCAAATGAGCTGATCAATGTCCCAAGAACTCGAAAAATAGCGGCGTCCCAAGAACGATCCGTGGCTCCTACGGTGTTTTCACAATGTGATCTCCCCTGCAACTGTGTTAGAAAAACACCTACAAATGGAGATTTAAAAACATTCCATGAAAACGAATCATATTTCGAGATCAGATCTGAATTCGAACAATTTTCATGTTTACACCAAGTCACAATTCGGACGAGAAGTGCATTGAAAATCGTGTTTTCCAAGTATTTGTCTTGAAGATCCTTGTTAAAATCTGCATTCAAAGCTTCCAAAAACAGGTTAAAAATCATCAAAAAGATCAAACCTTACATCGTTGGAATCGTCTCTTAATTCTCTACATTTCATCTTTTTACTCCAAAAGCCCAATCGAGTGTACGGCCTTCAAAAATGGAGTTCTCTGCAATCTGGTCCTTGAGCTCTCCCTACAGACACTGCCGAGTGTTGTTTAAATAACACCGAGCACTATCTTATCACATCCGGGCTTGTGAGCCGACTTGGTTGGGCGGATGGGTCTTTGGGAGGACAGTCGTGGGTTCAAAACCCAGCGGCCATCTTTTTGGCGGAGTTGATTTGCATTTGTTTGAAATGGGATTAAATCCCAATTTAGCCACGGTTTGAATGTTTATATGGGTTAAATATCCCATAAGGGCCGCAAATGGATAAGGTTAGGCGGTGGGAGATAAAACCTTAGGCTTTATTTAAGCCTTTCCACGTTGGGTTTAAAACTGCCCCCCAACACCGCTTCACCACCTTGTTCGCCACGTGGGACAGTCCACGCATGGGCTTTTGCCATTAAACTTGCAATGCCTTTTAATACTAATGTTTTTAACATTAATATATATATATATATATATAGCTTTTGTATATATGGCGCCATTTGGAACGTGAACTTACTAATATAATATTATTTGACCCATATAATGTGCCCTAGAAATAATCTTGTAGTCCACTTGTCGTCTCCCATTTAGGCAAATCGAGCGAATTTGATGAGTGTGGCAAGCCACGTGTCACGGTGCGATTGGTCCAAATATTGACCGATTGACGAGTTGACTTTCCCATTGACCAAACTTTGACCGAACATATCTAGAGCTCCCGATGTCCGTTTTCGCGTTCTCACGATCGTTGGAAAGCTCTCGAGATGATCTTGCCTGAAACCATTTAGGGATGTTTAGGGAATGTTTTTCAAAAATGATCCCCCGATCACACCTCCCCATCGAGAAAGGCTTTTGTCCACAAAAAGCTGTGTATCAACCCACAAAAACATGCTATCTCTTCCTGCATTGCACAAACACATACAAGAACCCAAAATAACATTATAGGTTAAATAAACGCAAATAGTTGATTAGCTAGTCACATAACCGATCAGATAATAACACCCAATTAAGCTAGTGTTCAACTGAAACGCTGCAACCCTGTCAACTCTATGCACAACTGTGAACTGTCATACCCCACTGTAATGCCATCACAAATAACTGACCAGATAATAACACCCATTCTATTACGGAAAGCTAGTGTTCAACTGTCACTTTGTGATACGGCCGATTACCAAAAATTACAATTCCATAACACGGATCAGTATACAAGACATCTAAACTGCCCACAATTAGGCTAGTGCCCACTGCCCATCTGAAACTGTAACAACTGCAAGTATTCACTATCAGAATATAATAGACTATCAACGCCCAAAAAAGCTATAGTCAATAACTGAATCAACATGAATATGCCAAAACACTGTATCGCCATCACAAATAACAAGTCAGATAATAACACCCATCTATAACAGAAGCTAGTGTTCAACTAACACTTTGTGATTATGTTGATTACTACTGCAAGTTTCAAATTTAGACATCTTCGATGCCTATCCCTGCATAGTGTTTTCAACAATGGAACTACCAACCAATCTGAGAAAACAAAACATGAGTATGATGAACCTATCACTCAAATCTTCTCTTCAGCTGTTTCCATTTATTTTCAAAGCTTAAATATCAACTTAGGAACAAATCCTTATCAATCAATAGGAATCCCTAAAATATAGCTCTGAAAAACATTTGCTTGCCTACTATCAACAATTTACTGTAGTGCAAATATAAAGTTGAGGAGTGTTTTTCCCAACCAATCACTTGGGTTTTTCCGTTTTGGTTGTTTTACCTTCTCAGTACCATAATGAGTTTTAGTTAGGTTTAGCACTGTTGGTTTTACAATCTTGTCTTTTTTAACAACTTTCCAATTTTGTTGTTTAGGAACAAACCAACAAACCTTAACGTCATGACCATTCCTATTACAATGGGAACAAAATTTAACTTCCTGTTTTTAGGAGTCTTACCCATTTTACCATTCTTAGAACTCTGTCTACGAGAATGATTCCCCTGTTTAGGAGAGGTAACGTTCTTGCCATTTCTCGCCTTTCCTTGGTGAGATTGGTCTAAAGCACTGCCTTATCATTCACAAAAGGCGTTAACTTCTTAATCAAATTTTTCCTCTTCCAACAATATGCAATGAATGATTAGTACCTCACAAAATGTGCAAGGAAAGCATATTTCGCCTACCAAAACTATATTGTTCCAATTTGAAAGAGTGTATTAGAAGTTTTAGGATTTGATTTTCCCTTAGTGCTATTTTTAGTGTAAGTGGAAGGAGGTGGAATCTGATTACCTCTTTTACCTATTTTCTTACACCTTTCATTGTTCCTCCTGATGGTGGAATCCTGCAATTCTAGTGGTGTAGATCCTTGGCTGTTGGAAGCTTGTCTTCCTTCAGCTGCTTTGGAACTTTCTCCAATTTCCATTTTCCCACTAGAATAGCCCAAACCTGCAAACCGAGGCTGATCCTCTACATGTATTGGGTTAGCATCACCTTGTCCATTTTTACCAAGGCCTATTCCGTTAAATCCCATCTTAACCATTAGCTTAGACCCAATTCCCTTAGTGTGTTTTTCAAACTGACCCAAAGGAATATCTAAAACTGAATGAGAGGAAGAATTAGAATGTGAACTACTTACAGTGCAATCTGTCATAGTACCTGCATCTAATTTGGAAGGCATTTCCTTCTTGTGTTCACCTCGTTGCAGCTTTTCCAAGAGGGCATCCTTGGTTCGTATTTCTTCCTGCAACTCTTTCACAAAGCCCATCAACTTCTTGCTCTCTTCAAGCATCTTGTTGACATACTCCTCTTTCTTGGTTATAGAGGATTGTGGCTCAGATTTTAACCGCACGATTTCCTCTTCTAAGGAATAAAAATTAGCTCTCAAGAAAGAGTTTTCTTCTTGGAGTTGGCGGTTTATGGCTTCAAGCTCATCCAGTTGCTCTTGTTTGGATGACTTGCCCATGATTCCCTGTTCCTGCAAACACAACCTGTACTTCCCAAAACTGCACACTGCAAAAGAAGATTAACAAGCCCCAAAATGTCTGCACACTGAAAACTGAAATCAATACTGAAACTGAAGCCAAACACAATTAGAAGCTAATCCGGCAATCTAACTGCTCTGATACCAAACTTGATCTGAAAACGTGATGTGTATTTTTTTACTTTTATAAGTTTCCAAAGATCGTGATTTTTTTAACCAATTTTAAGCATTCTTGAATCCACAAATTGATTAAATTCTGATTATTTTGCATCCATAGAAGTGCGGAAAACTTGTGTAGCAAAGAAATAATCAGAAAACTGAAAAGAATCAGATAACAAAAGAGATTGTTTACGGGGTTCGGAATTCCTACGTCCCCGGGTTCAGATTGAACCGATCCATTAATAATATTGAATTGCAAGTACAATAACCCTTACAAACAACCAATAATGAATCAAAACCTGCAAATGAGCTGATCAATGTCCCAAGAACTCTGAAAAATAGCAGAAATCTGTCCCAAGAACGATCCGTGGCTCCTACAGTGTTTTCACAATGTGATCTCCCTGCAACTGTGTTAGAAAAACACCTACAAATGGAGATTTAAAAACATTCCATGAAAACGAATCATATTTCTGAGATCAGATCTGAATTCTGAACAATTTTCATGTTTACACCAAGTCACAATTCGGACGAGAAGTGCATTGAAAATCGTGTTTTCCAACTGGCTGTCTTGAAGATCCCTGTTAAAATCTGCATTCAAAGCTTCCAAAAACAGGTTAAAAATCATCAAAAAAGATCAAACCTTACATCGTTGGAATCGTCTCAGAATTCTCTACATTTCATCTTTTTACTCCAAAAGCCCAATCTGAGTGTACGGCCTTCAAAAATGGAGTTCTCTGCAATCTGGTCCTTAAGCTCTCCCTACACAGACCTGCCTGAGTGTTGTTTAAATAACACTGAGCATTGTCTTATCACATCCGGGCTTGTAGCCGACTTGGTTGGGCGGATGGGTCTTTGAGAGGACAGGTCGTGGGTTCAAAACCCAGCGGCCATCTTTTTGGCGGAGTTGATTTGCATTTGTTTGAAATGGGATTAAATCCCAATTTAGCCACGGTTTGAATGTTTATATGGGTTAAATATCCCATAAGGGCCGCAAATGGATAAGGTTAGGCGGTGGGAGATAAAACCTTAGGCTTTATTTAAGCCTTTCCACATTTGGGTTTAAAATTGCCCCCCAACACCGCTTCACCACCTTGTTCGCCACGTGGGACAGTCCACGCATGGGCTTTTGCCATTAAACTTGCAATGCCTTTAATACTAATGTTTTTAACATTAATATATATATATATATATGGCTTTTGTATATATGGCGCCATTTGGAACGTGAACTTACTAATATAATATTATTTCGACCCATATAATGTGCCCTAGAAATAATCCTGTAGTCCACTTGTCGTCTCCCATAGGAAAATCGAGCGAATTCGACGAGTGTTGGCAAGCCACGTGTCACAGTGCGATTGGTCCAAATATTGACCAGTTGACCAGAGTTGACTTTCCCATTGACCGAACTTTGACCGAACATATCTAGAGCTCCCGATGTCCGTTTTTCGCGTTCTCACAGTCGTTGGAAAGCTCTCGAGATGATCTACTGCACTGAAACCATTTAGGGATGTTTAGGGAACGTTTTCAAAAATGATCCCGATCAACTTTGTATCTTTCCATATCTTATATATTTCATCCCGACATCGGTTGCATGAGGTCCATTTAAAGATACTCTTATTAGTGAATCTAATGTATCTATTCCTAGATTTAATTTTTAATATCCTTGATGATGTTTTGTTTTGAAAATCCCCTTTCACAATCCACTTTGTATTTGTAGGAATCGTAAGTACAACTTGCCACAACTTCATTATATAAGGATAACTTTTGTGTCAATGTTTTGTATTACAAACCCATTGTGCTAGCTGATATCGTTGAAGAGTGATTTGCTATTGAACTTTCCCAAAAGAAAATGTGTCGAGTTATACACTTCTCCTTCCATAAAGTTGTCATTGTTTGGCATATCAATAACCACCTAGTTTTCTAACTTCAAAAGATAAGAATATGCTTTGGGGTGTTACATTGTGATACATATTGTAATAGTTGTTTACCTAAATCTTTACAGAGGAAATTACCACTACAAAAATTTGAAATGAGATTATTTTGAAGCAATGGCACCCACTACGAGTATGGACATTTGGGTTGGCAAACCTTGGATGAACAAGGCAATGGCCAAAGGGAAGACCTTGATAAAGTAAGCACCATGAAAAGTGAGCTCAATTGGGATGTAGAATAGCATTCCCATTGTTTGAAATTTTCAGCTCCAAATCGAAGAGGTTGAGTGAAGAGACGATCAAGCATTGAGTTTGTCAACCATGGGCAAACATGGCGATAATATATCCCTTATTGGAAGAGTAGTTTAGAAAATAAATTTCAGGATACCACTACCAATCATAACACTAAGATCGAAAATAATTGGATGCAATTTTGTTAAGTATCTCATCAGGGACAACATCTAAAATCTCCTAATAGATCTCTTGATCATCATTAGTCGACAAAACTTGGTTTTGACTTCTAGTCAAGAAAGTAACTTGTTGATTTGTGTATAGAAAATATCTTGCATTGTATATGTTCCCCTTCTGAAAATCTTTAGCACATGAGTCCATGGGACCTCAACAAGAGGTACATCATGGAAATTAATCATGGTAAACCACCATAAAGAGTGTTGATTAACATAAAGCATCATTCCACATTAGTCAAGGCTTGAGTCTTTCCCATGTTTTCCATATACTTTTAATAACAAAACATCCAACCGATTTTACAAGATATCTAATAATAAAAAGTCTAACCCCTTCCAAGTCATGTGATCAAAAGGAGATCCTTCAAGCAATGTAATTTCATGGGACTTCACAAGTTTTTTTCCCTTTGATAGTCCAAACAATCCATTCGACACAATGAGATGTGTCTTGCAACCAATGTCTAACCAAACTAACCCATTGACCACCTTGGAAATTCAATATAATTCCTAATTTACTCTATGAAATCCCTTCTCATGTTCAAATCTTGCCCAAAGGGGGTCTCTAAACCAATTTTTCTAGCTCCCGGTAAAAGACTTTTTTTTTTTGATACGAGGGCATCCAAGGTCCAGAACAATCATGCATAAATTTTGGCTAAGTATGGGTGTATGTGAGGATGGTGAGTGCATGGAATGATGAGAGGTACCACAAAGAGAGTGAAGTGGTGATTGCATTGAATTGCACAAGGACTTTAAGAAATGGCTAGTAATGAAGAGCATAGTACGTAGTAAAAGAGGGTGTCAATGGTGTGTGAAGGTTTTGGTTAAGCATAGAGTAGAGTAGAGCACCCAAGGTTTTGCAGAGAAGGAAGGAAGTGAGACATAGAAGAATAATGTGTAATTGTGCGTGTAGGATTTTTGGTAGTGTGGTAGTATTTTGGCCCATCCTAATAGACTAGAGGCATGCGAGAGATTGCAAAGGAGTTATGTGCAATGGAAAAGAGCGTATAAAAGGTGTAGGAGACTGGGTGAAGGGATTTTACAATAACTTGGATTGCGAAGGAGGTGGGCAGATGATTTGAGAAGGACCCAAAGCCAAGACACGGTGCATAGAAGGAAGGTAAAGGTGTAGCTCAAACAAAGAGTGTGCAATGAGAATAGAGAAAAGTTGTGACAAAGGATTGCATAAGCAAGTTGTGCATGGTATATTTGGTAGTTGGTAGACAAGTCAAGAAAATGTCATAAGTCATCGAATAAGGGAAGATTACATGGACTCAACAGTTAGTTGATTCTAATGACTAGATTGATGTGGCACGAGTAGGTAACGTCTAGATGGAGGTAGCTCAAAGAAGTTAATAAGCCCAATTCAAATTTGAATTTGAGCGGGAAGATTTGGAAGCATCTAGAAGGGACTATCCCACCTAAAAGAAATTAAAATGAGGAGAGAGAAGAAGAAACACACAACTATAAATAGAGGATGAGTTCACCATTTCATGATTATTAAAGAGTTAGTTGGAGGTGCATAGGATAACTTCCAAAAGTAGTTAGAAGAAAGAAGCAACCACCGAGAACCAAAGTTGAGAAGGAAACTTGTCTATGTGAGGTCCTTAAACGAACACCAAGGTTTACAAAAGCTTGAGAGAAATGTTGTAGCTCCATAACGAGTATGTGCATGTAGATGTCATAAAGGCCATTGAGTGAAAAGAAGAAACCATTAAGTTTCATTCCATTGTGTGAACTTTACAAACGATGTCAGGTCATCCCGATCTTCCTCCCCTTCACCAAGTGGTATCAGAGCAGGCTACTTTCTTGCAAGTGAGAGAGAATGGAGTGGCAGAGTACCGAATGTGAGGTATCCAACATAATACTTGTGTTATCCATTGTGAAAAGAAGGTGGGTAGAGAGTGCAAGTGAATCCCATAATGTAGCGATTGTAGGAGATAGAATTTTTTTACATGTAAAGGCAATACGTCACCTAGAGAAGGTGAAGCAAGCCTAGCAATGATGAGAATGTTGGAGGAGATAATGAAGGATCTCAAGGTTATTAAGACCAGAATAGAGGAGGAAGATTGTGGGAGAGGTCTTGAGGCTCACAACAACAACGAGGGAGAAAATATGGTGTGCAAGGAAAATGTATAAGGAATTCATGGAGGACTTAGTGAGGAGTCATTGATGAAGGAATGTGATACACATGCAAGGAGCATGAGAGATGCACGAGAGGAGGGAAGACTCGGTGGAGAGTTGAAAACACAAAATATTACACAAAGATTGTGCAATCATTGTGCAAGAAAAGGAAGGCCAAAGGATAAGTCTCTTGGTGTAGAGATATGGGCATGCAATATTCGATGGATGTTTTTATGTGTGCAAAGAGAGATGGCATTGTGTATTCAAGTTTCCTAGAGTGTGGCGAGGTGATAGCCAGTGAAGTAGAAGAAAGTGTGAAGAGAACCAACAGAAGGAAAAAAGGAAAGGCATGGAAATGTGAAGATCGTCAAAGAGAAGGAAAGGTGTTAAATATTTCCAAGGTAGAGTCGTGAGGAGATAAACAACAAATTTTCCACACAAGGTGCAATACCAAGGGTAAATGTTGTTTGGTGATGGTTGATAGTGGGAGCACCGATAACTTAGTTGTGAAGGAAATGGTGTAGAAGTTGGAATTAGTGCGCAGAAAGCATACCAACCCATATAGAGTGACATAGTTGGTGTAAGGTAAAGACCACATTATGCACGAGAAATGTAAAATGGAGATGAAGATTAATAGATTCACCCATCAAGTGTTATATGAGATCTTGTATGGATGCTTGTCATGTCCTATTGGGGAGGTTATGGAAATATGATAGAGATATGCTCTACGATGGGAGAGTAAATATCGTGAAGGTGTATAAGGATGGGAAGACGTTTCTTCCATCTCCATTGAGATATGAAGGTGGAGATCACCAAATCCACATGGAAATGTGCAGAGGAGATGAAGGCCAAGCATACACGGGGAGACCAACAAGGTGGTGCACAAAATAATGTGGAGAAGGCTAGCTCATGGTTGCAGCAAAGGTTGAAGGGAGAATATGGAGTTGCTTGAGAGTGCGTGAAAAGGACAACATAAGAATGGAAATACAAGTAAATGTATTTCATCTTGATGGAAGTGCACACGTAAATATTGCATGAGGAGGAGGAGAAAGAGGGAGGTGAGAAGGAGATGGCCATGGGAGACCATGATCATATGGAGGATGACTTGATTTTGTGATTAAAGGCCATAGAGAAATAATGATAGTAAGTTTGTAAAGTCCAAGGAGTGGACCAAGAGATTGTGTGGTTGAAAATAAGAACGTGTAGGAGTCCCAATAGAGGGACCAAAGAGTGTAATGGATTGTGTAGAAAAAGATGTCCCAGATAAAGGGTAAAAGGGTTATGCAACTAAGTGGATGAAATCAAAGACCCCAAGTGGAAATAAAGGAGAGTGCAAGAGATTGTGCAATAGAATAAACTACAAGAATTAGAGTTGAGGAGTGCACGGATAAAGGAGAATGCATAAATGGGAGCACCATGCTAGAGGAAGTAGAGATAAGGAAGGAATAAGTTACCATGAAGGCAATAAAAGAAAAGAAGTTCACGAAGGAGACTGCAAGAGTGCACGTGAAATAGAGCACACTAAGGAAGTAAGAGATCTTTAGAGATCTCGAGAGAATCATAGCGTGTAGAGGAATGTGAAATAAAGGAGAACATTGGTAAAGAGGAACTACACATAGGATAATAAGTTTCCCTGAATGAAATTGAGGAGTTGTCCATGGAAGAGACTGCAAGAGTGAGCAATGTGAGAGGCTCACAAGAGGAAGAAACAACGAACAACTAAGGGTGGGGAGCACTATGAGGATAAGCATAGGTCACCCTATGGGTAACATAAGAAAAGGATTAGCAAGTGGAGAAGGCTCCGGAAGTTTTGAGAATGAGCCAAGCATAAAGAAAGAAGTGGAGGAGAAGGAGATCCAATAAGATAGCATAGTGGAATTACTTACCCAAACATTTGAAGAACCTCCTGTCATTTTCATTGAGAAATCTGTAAAGGAGGATGTTTTTGAGCTTGCAAACTTCTTGTTTGAGGAGTATGGGTTTGAAAAACACAACCAAACAAATGAAGATATGAGAGATGAAGACTAGTTTTATCTTCATGTGGAGGAAGAAGAAATTCCAAATTAGCAAGAATTTTTGATTGAATGTAATGATCCTCATTTCTTTGCATGTTTGGGGCTTGTTACACTTTTGGAAGATTACAGTAGTATATCAGATCATCCTTAGATGTTGCAACCAATCAAATAGAACTTCATGGTGGGTTTAGACACAAAATCATGCACTTTAGACATTATTTAATCTTGGTCTCATATTATTATTCATATAGTTTTTGAGTGAAGAAATTACGAGTTAACACCTATCTTTTGGCCATTTTAATTTGCTTTCTATCGTCATCTTTGTCGACCTTCAAACACATACTTGCCCAATCTATTTCTATCATCTTCTATCATTTTAGCCTTGACTAGGGCACCCAAAGCTAATCTTGGGGCACCGAGAGGTGCCCCTGGTCCTAGTCGGGGCACCCTGATCCTTTTACACTTTCTCACCACTTTTTGGGAACTTTCTAGCCATTTGAGATTCTTATCTTTTTGGTGGTCGGCCTTTTTGGGGTTAATTACGAAATTAGAACAAGAGAACCATATAAATATAAAGTTATGAGACCATAATGAGGGACCAAGCACTAGGAACTACTATCATCATCTAAGGTTACATCCATCTAAAGCTCATTTTCATCCATCTAGCTCCATCACAAGGCACAAGGCTAGTTCATCTGCATCACACTATATAGGATGGAAGTTTATTCTATTACATCCACTATTTTATTACATTTTCTACACATAGTTATTACTCGTTACTTTCACAAAGTATGACTGACACAAGAGTAACATAGGGCATGATCACACACACTCCACACATAACTACATCGGGTTTGAGATGTAGTGCAGCGCTTCGATTAGTAAGTCCACCATTTTGATGGCGAGGACAATCCAACCCCTTCATTTGCATTTTTCTTTTTAGGGTTTGATGTTTGTTTTAGGGTCTTGCAGGGCTATCTTTCATCATTGATCATCAATGACATACATCCGAGTATAGCAAAGTTAGTGCAATAGGAAACGAAGGCATAAAACCATCAAGTGACACCTTAGAGGAAGATTACAGAGCTTTTTCACAAACCAGAGCACCCATATCTCAAACTAGGGTGCCCACAAGCACCCTGATCCTCTCCGGGCACCCCACCCAACCAAACAACTCAAATCTATCCTTTTTGGGACCTCTACATGTTCATTCCTATTCCAAAATATTCAATTCATTGTCAGACGACATAGTCTAGATCAGCCTATGAATCAGCTAAGCTCCTTCCAACCCTATTTGTCAATTAGGGTTTCACATTTTCGTTAGTTTCGTTGTTTGATCACTTTTGATATTTATTCATTACATTTATTTATTGTTATTTAATGTTGTTCCTAGTTAGATTAACTTAATAAAATCCACATTTTAGTTAATCATTTTGGTGAACCCATACTCGATCTTCATGCTTATAGGACCTTCACTTATTACTTATCACCTTAGGGTTTTCTCATCATGAATATATCTATTCACACTTATCTTCAAAATCACCCTGATTGTATCAATAAGCTCAAAAAGTACTTAGCCACTAATTATATTCCTCCTCAAACATCCCCCGAGTATGTATATCATAAGTTCACTTCTGCTCTATCCCTCAATGAAGATCAAATAACTTTCACAACATGACTTACCTTCTCAAGCGGTACTATAACATGACCCTCCCTTGTATATTCAAGTTTGTATTAACAAATTTAAGGTCAAATGTGCTTTAGTTGACAATGGTTTTAGCCTTAACATTTGTAACATCACTTTTCTTCATCATATAGGTATGTTGGAAGCATCTTTATCTCCTTCATCCATCTCTATTCACATATTTTATGACATTCCCAAGCGTGCATTAGGTGTTGTCGATTTCCTATCACTATCGGTCCATGTACAATCAATATTTCATGTCATGTCATGCCTAATAACCTTAATTATAATATTATTCTTGGATGGCCTTGGATCCATGCTATGCATGTGGTCCCCTCTACATTACATGCACGACTTAAATTTTGTCATCAAGGCATTGTTTATGATGTTCTGACCGATCCTTCACCTTTTGAGTATTGTAATTTTGTTGAGCAATCTAGCGATACTTCCACTTCCTCTGATATTACTCAGGACTTTTCTAGATATGGGTTAGGGTATGAATACTTACGTCATTAAGGTTTCTCGACACATGTTTAGATCAACAAGTACACAAGGTCACAACACTTTGGGATATCCCTACACTGACCATACAAGTTTAGGCTAGGGTATCACACTCCTTCTCTACGACTACGAATGTTTATACTACCTTTCATATTAGCTCACTTTCCCTAATACATCCTAAACTTATTAGTGTTGATGCATCAACCTCTTGGGATACCTCTACTACCGATGATTCTCTACTCGATTATGTGGGTGTTTACGATCATCTTCCTTATTTTCACTATAAACGGAACCTCCCATAATCTCGCAAAGAATACGGCCTATTTTTGGGAATCGATCTCCCCGACAATATCAATCCCCCTAATACTATTCCTACTGACCCATACATCGAATATCACTCGGCCCTTCTCAATGATTAAATTATTCAATACAATTTGGGTACATCTAAAAATTTGCACATAATTTTGCTAGTTGCCTCCCTTACTCCACGAACAAAAAGATATCAAGTAAGTCCTTCATGATTTCTCTGATATTTTTGCATGGGACTATAGTGATATGTTGGGCATTGATCCATCATCGTAATGCACAATATTTTCCTCAACCCTAGTGTTAAACCCGTCTAGCAGAAAATTTGTAAAATGCATCCCAAAGTAGCACTTCTAGTTAAAGAAGAGATTCAGAAGCTTCTCAATGCTGGTTTTATTCACGTTATTAACTATCTTGAATGGGTATCTAATATTGTACTAGTAATGAAACCAAATGGTCGGGTTTGTTTTTGCACCGATTTCCATAATTTAAACAAAGCTTGTCCTAAGGATAGTTTTCCTTTGCCACACATCAACATTATTATCGATTCTATAGCCAGATATGACATTCTTTCTTTTATGGATGGCTTTGTGGGTTACAATCAAATTAAAATCAATCGATGACCAATAAAAGACCTCCTTCACCACGCCATGGAGAGCATTTTGCTATGACATTATGTATTTCGGTCTTAAAAATGCGGGAGCTACTTATCAATGGGAAATGACACATATATTCCTTGACTATATTCACAAGATTATTGAAGATTACGTAGACAAAAAAAATTCCAAATATTTACGATGCTCTTCCCATGCAAAGGATCTATGAATATTATTCGAACGACTATGACAATATCGTCTGCATCTAAATCCCAAAAAGTGTGTCTTTTGGGTCACAATAGGTAAGCTCCTCGGATATATTTTCTCCCAATGTGGCATTGAGATCAATCCTAACAAAATTAAAGCCATTATCGATATGCCTGCACCTAAGAATTTGCATCAATTATGGTCATTACAAGGAAAAATTCAGGCTATTCAGTGATTCATTTCTCAACTCATTGATAAGACTCAACCAATTACACGGCTCATGAAGAAAGATACTAATTTTTTTTGGGATGAGCAATTTCAGCAAGCATTCGATGATATCAAATCTTACTTGTTAAACTCACCTCTCTTAGACCCTCCCATAGCTGATAAAACTTTCTTATTATATGTTTCTACTACTTTTCATGCATTAGGCGTTCTACTAAAGCACAACATGATGACTCTCAACATGAACAAGCAATATACTATATCATTCGTACCCTAATTTCTTACGAATGTAACTATAGCTACATTTAAAAACTTTGTGTCTCGGCCTAGTTTTGTTGCGAGATAAATTGCAACATTACCTTCTAAATAATGAAGTATATATTATCACTAAAATCATTCAATTGTGGTACTTACTATCTCACACACATCTATTAAGACGCTTGACACAATGGATTATGCTTCTCACTGGGTTTGATTTCAAGTTTATACCAAAAAAATCCATCAAAGAACAAGTTATAGTTAATCAATTAGTTGCAACACCTCTCTCGATGCATCACCTATTTCTAATTATTTTCGTGATGATTTCACTACCTATACTATTGAGCCACATACATGGACAATGTATTTTGACGGCTCTCATTGTCAATCTAATGTTGGAGCTGGGATTGTCTTCATTACCCCACAAGATGACCCACTCCTTTTCACATATCGATTAGGGTTTTCTTGTATAAATAATATTGTTGAGTACGAAGCTCTCATTTTAGGCCTACTTACCACTCAAAATCTCCTCATTTGCAACTTATGCATACACAACGACTCTCAATTAGTCATCAATCAAGTCAATGATATGTATAACACAAAGGAGGAGCATCTAATCCCATACAACATGCTTTTCAAAGATATTCTAGCTACATTAGAGTTCTATTCCATTACTACCATTCCTCGTAAGGATAATTGTCATCTGATTATATCATTAGTGTGCGTCACTCATCCCACAAGATATCATAGATAAACAAGCCACATTCATAATCACACACTTATGACATCCTTTTATCTTTACATTACCTCTTACAGCTTGTGCCATAATGTGCAGTCAAGACAACTCTGAATGGTTTTCACCTATTTACAATTACTTATATAAGCAATCTATGCCTGACAATCTACAACCTCATGATGCTAGACAATTATGGCATGAGGCTACTCGTTATGTCATTGTTGGTATAGAATTATTTAAGCACACAATTAATGATCACCTCTTATGTTGCCTCACACTCACCGATGTACCCACTTCCATCTCGCAGATACATGATAGCATGTGTGGTGGTCATTTTCTAGTAAAGCCATGTCACAAAAAATTTTACGTGGGGGTGTTATTAGCCTACAATAGATCAATATTTCCTCGAATATGCCACTCATTGTGAGAAATGCCAAAAGTATGGTAATATCCATCATGCACTAACATATGATCTTCATCCCATTGCACCTACTTGGCCTTTCTCCCTTTGGGGACTTGACCTCATTGGTATGATCAACCTAGAGTCTTCTGATGGACATAAATTCATCATTACCGCTACTGAGTACTTTACTAAGTGGTTGTTAACCAAAATAAGCTCCCCTTATTTTTGGGTTAACTTATTACCATTTGTGCTTTAGTACATATTTCAGACATTTAAATCATACAAAGGTTTTTGGAAAATGCTCCATCAAATAGATAATTTCTTCCCCTTTCCGAAAGGTAAAGAACTTATTCTAACTCCTTGTATTTTTGAGTTATGGCTCAGTGAGTTAGAAAGGGAACATTTTCCCAAGGTGGACTTATGGAGCTTGGGAGAGTTTTTTACCAAAGGAACTCGGACCGGTGGGGCATTGGAGGAAAAAGTGAAAATTTTCCTTTTCTTCCAAAAGGCATAAAATCAAAATGCGACCCATGGCCCCATCAAAAAGCTAATGCGAGGATGCGGGACTTCGGAGGTAAATTGGATTTTTTGACTTTTAGTCAAAAAATGTAAAATGGATGCCACGTCATCGGTGGATTTTGGGGAAAAGTTCAAAATTTGCCCAAAGCCAAATTTGCAGGAAACGTAAGGAAAAAACGCAGAAGGCCATATCTTTTGATCCAAAGCTCCATTTTTGACAATCTTGGTACCAATGGAAATATCTAGAGATTCTCTTCATCATGGAGTCTTCAATTTTGTATTTTGGTAGATATTTGTGGGATAAAATTTCAAAACATGTTTTGGCACGGAAAAGAATTAAAAAAACTAGTTTCAACTACCAGATTTAATGAAGTATGGGTCATTTTCTTTGGTCTGCGAAGTAGATACATGGAAATATGAGCTTTTGCATCGAGCCCATCAACAGATGAAGAATTAAACACATTTTTAAAGGTGGTTGGAACAAATCCCACATTTTTCCTCTCTTCTCGCGTTTCTTCTATAAAATGTAAACAAAGGCACATTTTTCAAGGGTTGTTCATTTTTCTTCTCTACCTCTCCCTTCTTTTCTTCCCCAGGGTCAAAATGGAGTTTGAACCTCTTCCCACGCTCTATAAATGGAATTTTTGCCTCTTTCTCGTGAATGATGTTCTATGCAAACGTATGAAGCAATAAAACGTGTTTTTGTGATGCATTTGTCCATCCTTTGCTCATTTTTATTGCATCTTCTTGCCTCTCTTCATTTGCAGGGTATCTGTGTATGTTTTGAATGTTTATTTGCAGATCTGGGAGTTGTGTTCATGGATTTTGGAACATTTTCTATGTGAAATCCATCTCTGGTCTGTGATGCACTTGTCCATCCTTTCCATTGCTCACCTCTCCTTGTTCCATGGTAGTTTTGGTAGATGATCAACACTTTCCTTCTCTAGTGTATCACCGTTTTAGTGTAGGCTCTGTTTTTTCTTGTTTTCTTTCTCTCCTTGTCTCCTTGGAAGTTAGATTAGGATTAGATTAGCTTGCATGCACTAGAATAGCTTGTGGCAGGTAGATTAGGAAGAGGAACCAGCCTTTCATCCGGAGAGCTTTTCCTATTTTTGCAAGGTCCCACACCTTGGGAAATTTCAATGTTATGCAATCACACCAAATGATTTTTCCTTAGAAAATTAAATCTTTTAGAGCTCATTTGGGGGTGTTGTGATTCTGCACTAATAGTTTTGGCACACCCAGTGGGACCTTAGAGGTCTCCACTTCATTGTAACAAGATTGATGTGCACTTGTTGTAATTTCTAGCTTATTAGAAGCTTCAATTTGCACATCTGGCGACTCCATCTGGTAAACAACTCATTCTCTGAGTTACAGACCTGTTTTCCATTCACTTCCATTCATCCTTCTTTCCATATTCTTTCATTCTTTCCATTCCATGAAGTTGTGCAATCATGACTTCATTTCCACCATGGAATTCACATCTACAGCAGCAACAACACATTCCAACTCCAATAAGCTTTACAAATCCTTCAAATCAGCATTTTGAGCAAATCCAAAATCAGCATGGTTACCCCTATGAGTAGCAGTGCCAAAATCAGTTTGGCTATGGAGCTTTCCAAGAGCAGGGGTATGCAAACAATGAAGAAAATCAAATGCAAGATGTTGGTCTACTGGAGAAGATCCAAAAAATGGAGATTGGCATGGTGTAGTCAAGAGCTACAACTCAAATGAAGGTGTTCGGAATTGGTTGCAGGGCACCCTACCCATGGGAAGGCCCTTTTCCAAGACACTACTGACCCTCAAAAAGAATTTGGACTTCATAATTGAGATGTTACCCCAACTTGCACAATGGGTGAGGAAATAGAAGCATATGAGCAGAGTCGAATAACCCTTGTCAATGGGTAAGTCATTCACCAAAGGTTGCCTTGTATTTCTTCTTCTTCATCTCAAGCTTTACCATTTTAAAAATGTCAAGTTGTAAACCTAGCCAATGCTGCTCTAGTCGTGAAAATCATCCCTCCATCCCCTAGTCTCCCATCCCATCTCAGCTTTTCTACCCTCTTCTCTTCCAAATCTAAATCCCTCCACAAGATCAAAAATAAATACCTTCCACTCCAAGGAAACAATAAGTTTCATCTCTTTCACCACCATAGACAAATGAAAAAATGGTTGAATCATAACCCACTCCTTATCTTGCCTTCTCAATTCCATGTGGAGAAGAAGAAGTTTTAAAAATCAGTCATGAAGGACAAGAAGAAGAAGAAGTGAAAGAACAATAAATGGTTAAAAGCTTAGTGAGCTTATCTCTTAGGTTTGGGATAACAGAGATTCCTTTTTGGTCAAGCCTTTAGAGGAGAAGAAAGTCGAAGAGCCGGTGGTGGCTAAGACTGAATTTGCAGCGAGAGAAAGAACAAGAAAAGGAAGAAGAAAATCGAAGCCGGTTTACTAATCTTTGTAGTGTCCATGTTGGCACTTTAAGTGAAGAGAATGTTGATCCAATTCAAACAGCCCAATCAGCCAAGGAAGGAGAAAACAAATCAGCTCAAAGTCCTATTGGAAAGGAGCAAGTGGATGAGACCAAATCAGATTTTGTAAAAGTAGAAAGAGAAGACATTATTGGTGTTTTATTTCTTTCATTCGAAGGGTCTGTTTTGGTTGATGAATCCATTTTGTAGGAAAGCTCTAAAAGAAATCTTGCGAGTCTAACTTGTCCTCAGAGCAGCGGTTTGAGGAGTTTGATATGGCAAACTTCATGCTAGCGAAGAGTTCAATCAAGAGCAAGATGGTCTTCAAAAACAAAGGAGAAGCTACTCCAAATCCAAAAGAAGAGGAGTACATTCCAGATATGGAGGAGAAAAATGTAGATCCAAAGGCTTTGAACACAAAACAAAGGCTATAGAAGAACCTTCAGTTCTTCCTTCCACTTCATCTTTCTCGAGATCTAACGTTGGAGAAGAGTTTGATCTTTCAAACTTCATGTTGGAGGATGAAAGAAACCATGGTGAACAAGTTGCAAACCAAAAAGACACCATGGAAGAGGTTGAACATTTGCAAAGCAGGATAGCAATGAAGCAGAGTACTTGTCTGATTTGGAGGACTGTTTTGATGGAGAAGAACCAGTTGAGTTTCTATTATTTTCTCCTTCATTCACCCTTAAAATATGTGAACCTGTTGTCATGAAGGAGAGCACTCATTTGCAGCAGTCTGTACTTTATAGCAGCCTTTTGGAATCTAGTTTGGGAGACTCAAACCTTCCATGCTCTTCACAGGAGGAAGAAGAGAACATAAGAGTTCCACCATTCCTTCCACACCATTCACCCAAAGAGGTCTACAAGAAGACTCCATTTTTGGAGTGGAAAATCATAGCAATGGGCATATCAAATGGATCAGACCTTTCCAATCAAGTATTTGGCTTCATTGGAGCCAAAGGAGAAGCCAAATCTGCTCATGCCCATTTTAGGGCATGAGGATGAGCTACAAAGAACCAAGGATCAATTGTCATACCTCTTCAATCTAAATGCAAAGCAACTAAAAGAGGTATTGGTTTTGTCTTTAGTTGATACATTGGTGATTTTGGTGGAAGATCAGCTTGTAGTTAGTTTTTCACTCATCCAACCAGCTATGCTTAGTGCAAATCGGTTGCATGGCTGCCATTTTTAGGAAGGGAAGCTATTTGAGCTCCCTTTGCTCTTGGTTAGAGTAGTGTAGGTAGGTTTGTTTTCAGCATAAGAAGTGATTTTGCACACTCTACATGTTCCATTTGGAACATGTATGATTTTCATTTTGTACATAGTTTTTGGTGCTATTGTATTGCTCTTGCACAGTGCATTCAGTTGGCTTTTGGTGAAGTTCAAATTCAAGTTTCAGTGGGTTTCCAAGTGATTCAGAAGTCATATTTTCAGAGTTAGATCATAGAATTGGTTATTGTGCTTGACTCCATGCCCAATGGATGCAAAAAAGGCCACTGATCATTCATCTAGCAGGCAGATGACCCTGTGAGTCGCCAAAGTTGTTAACCAAAATAAGCTCCCCTTATTTTTGGGTTAACTTACTACCTTTTGTGCTTCAGTCCAGATTTCAAACATTTAAAGCATTCAAAGGTTTCTGGAAAATGCTCCATCAGATAGAGAATTTCTTCCCCTTTCCAGAAAGGTAAATAACTCTTTCTAACTCCTTGTATTTTTTGAGTTATGGCTTGGCGGAGTTAGAAGGGAAAATTTTCCCAAGGTGGACTTGCGGAGCTTGGGAGAGTTTTTTTCCAAAGGAACTCGGACTGGTGGGGCATCGAAGGAAAAGTGAAAAATTGCCTTTTCTTCCAAAAGGCATAAAATCAAAATGCAACCCGCGGCCCCATCAAAAAGCTAATGCGGGGATGCGGGACTTCGGAGGTAAATTGGATTTTTTGACTTTTTGTCAAAAAATGTAAAATGGAAAAAAGGAAGCCCCTGCCTCCGCCGACCCCAATGGATGCCACGTCATCAATGGATTTGTGGGGAAAAAGTTCAAAATTCACCCGAAGCCAAATTTTCAGAAACGTAAGGAAAAAACGTAGAAGGCCATATCTTTTGATCCAAAGCTCCATTTTTGACAATCTTGGTACCAATGGAAAGATCTGGAGATTCTCTTCATCATGGAGTCTTCAATTTTGTATTTTGGTAGATATTTGTGGGAGAAAATTGCAAAATGTGTTTTGGCATGGAAAAGAAAAAAACCAGTTTCAACTACCATATTTAATGAAGTATGGGTCATTTTCTTTGGTCTGCGAAGTAGATACATGGAAATATGAGCTTTTGCATCGATCCCATCAACAAATGAAGAATTAAAATGCATTTTTAAAGGTGGTTGGAACAAATCCTACATTTTTTCCTCTCTTCTCGTGTTTCTTCTATAAAATGTAAACAAAGGCACATTTTTCAAGGGTTGTTCATTTTTCTTCTCTGCCTCTCCCTTCTTTTCTTCCCTAGGGTCGAAATGGAGTTCAAACCTCTTCCCACACTCTATAAATGGCATTTTTGCCTCTTGCTCATGAATGATGTTCTGTGTAAATGTATGAAGTAATAAAATGTGTTTTTGTGATGCATTTGTCCATCCTTTGCTCGTTTTTATTGCATCTTCTTGCCTCTCTTCATTTGTAGGGTATTTGTGTATGTTTTGAATGTTTATTTACAGATCTGGGAGCTGTGTTCATGGATTTTGGAACATTTTCTGTGTGAAATCCATCTCTGGTCTATGATGCACTTGTCCATCCTTTCCATTGCTCACCTCTCCTTGTTCCATGGCAGTTTTGGTAGATGATCAACACTTTCCTTCTCTGGTGTATCACCGTTTTAGTGTAGGCTCTGTTTTTTCTTGTTTTCTTTCTCTCCTTGTCTCCTTGGAAGTTAGATTAGGATTATATTAGCTTGCATGCACTAGAATAGCTTGTGGCAGGTAGATTAGGAAGAGGAACCAGCCTTCAATCTGGAGATATTTTTCTATTTTTGCAAGGTCCCACACCTTGGGGAAAGTTCAATGTTATGCAATCACACCAAATGAGTTTGCCTTAGAAAATAAAATCTTTTAGAGCTCATTTGGGGGTGTTTTGATTTCGCACTAATATTGGGTTTAAGCAGATCCCTTATGAATGGTCACTAGTACTATTATTTGTAAATTTCTCACCACGCATATTATCACACGTTTTGGTGTGCCCTTTATTATAATCATTGATAATGGAGCTTCCTTTAAAAATAAGGGCATTAAAAAAATTTGTGCAACCATGAAGAGAATAAGAAGTGCTAGATTAAAAGGTGGGTCATTTGCCAAAGGAATTGGGGATATATCCAAATCAAAGATTGTAAATATGTTTAAGAACATGAAACATGAGATATTCAATGACATGACCACCCAGCTTGATGTTTTACATGCTAAGAAGAAGAGAGAAGATGCAGAGGAAGCACTTATAGAGTTTTTCCATGCATGTAGAAGAAATAAAGTTTATTGCGAGATGTAAGAGATTGGTCGACATTGAAGAAGGGAAGGAGGCTTCACCAAAATTCAAGATGATAAAAACAAAGGATGGGAAAGTCTTCTACGTTTCTCAAATAAAGCCATTTCCATCCTATACCATCTTTTCAAAATTGGGATAATAGTTCATATATGCAAGTCTCACCTTGGGCTCATGCTCAGCAAGTTTGGGCTTCATATGCTAGCCAATGCCAACAACAATGGAAACCTTAGTTTTCAAGGCCAACGATGGAAACAACCCCTTATTCATGGCAACATCTTTGGAGAGGAGCACAAAAATGAAACAACCCACTTCCTAACTACCAAAAATCTTACCATAAACATCCTTGCCCACAACACCAAGCTTTTATGTCAAACCCACAAGTGGCTCTAAAGCAAAAGCCACTCAACTACTAACTCAACCAACACCTAACCCCAATAATAAATTTTCTCAGCCAGCCTATACCATTGAATCAGCCCAATACTCTATTTATTCAGTTGATGTTAATGACATCCGTCTTCACTCAGGAAGAGAACTTCCTCCACCAAAGAAACCGACCATTACAGAGATTATAGATGAACCATAGTTGTTGCGGACTATCTACAACCTAATCCATGGCAACTTGAACATAGTTCTAGCAAGGGTAAAATGCAAGTTAATGAACCACCATTTGCGAGAGAGAATGTAGGAAAGAAAGAATAACCTTAAATCGATTTCGATTCTAATTTTATCAATCGGTGAAGTATATTTGTGTTAAGATTCCACTTATTCAAGCTATCAAGGATGTTTCCATCTACAATAAGCTGGTAAAGGGTTTATCCATTAAAAATCCAGCAGAAGAAGGAATGATCCATCCACTGTACAAGTTATTGGATAGTTAGCTGATATCATGCTTGGAAATTTAGTTCTACCCAAGTATTTAGATTTAGTAAGTCCTTTGGTAAATGTTACAATCAATGGAACAACAATAAATAATAATTTGATTGACTTAGGGGCATCAATAAATGTCATGACCAAACAAATCATGGATGACTTGAAGTTGGAAGGACTAAGGCCAACAACTATAGTCTTATAACTTGTAGATAGATCAACAGTGAGACTTGAAGGAGTCCTTGAGGACATAGTTGTGGTGGTAGACTCTTGGGAATACCTGCTAAATTTATTTTCCTTCAACCAAAATTAATTTTAGGAGGTTATCATATTATTCTAGGAAGGTCATGGTTTGCCACTACAGATGCATTCATAGGTTGCGGTTCGACAACATGATTATTTCCAATGGAAGTGGCACTAAGAAGCTTATGCTCTATCCTCCTACCCAACCATTGAATGATGAAGATCAAAAAAATTGGGTTAAAGAACCAGAAGCTAATTAGAGCTTTGTACAACAACTCATGATGTTGTAGAATTCTTTTATAATTTAAGGACAAGAAGAAGATGTTGTTATCTCTAATGTCTTCCAGAACAACTATGGAAGATATTAGGAAGTGGATGAAAAATTAAGGTGTTTAAGTTGTATTTTAAACCAATTTCTACCGCAGTAAAGCACCATGGATATTCTAGGCAAGAGTTGTATTCTTCGTCAACTTCTTCCCCATGACTGCATACTGAATTCTGTTAGTAACAATGTATGTTCAATGATGGATCTCTCCAAACAAGTGGAAATAACACCAGGAAGACTACCCAATGTAAACAAGATGTTGAGTAGACAACAAGAGCAATTTTTGATTGCTCTTCTGTAAAAACATAAAACAACATTTTCTTGGGATTATGATGATATGCATGGAATTCATCGATGCTCGCACACACACCAAAATTATATCAAAGAAAATTGTAAACCTATCAAACAACCACAAAGGAGGATGAACTCGGTAGTAAGAGATATTGTAAAAGGAGAATTGAAGAATTTATTGGATGTTGGATTTACATATCCCATATCATACAATCAATGGGTATCATCTCTTTTCATTGTGCCAAATAAGAATGGGAAATGGAGGATATCGTAGATTACAGGGAGTTAAATGCAACAAAGAAATATCACTTACTATTACCTTTCATTGATGAAGTGCTTGACACTTTGACTAGTAAAATGTATTTCTCTTTTCTTCATGGATATAGTGGTCATAATCAAATCCAAATTGCACTAGAGGGCCAGAAAAAACCACCTTCACATGCCCATGGGGAACATTTTCCTATTCAGTTCTTCCATTTGGCTTGTGTAATACACCTACTACATTCCAAAGGGTAGTCTTAAGTATCTTTTCATATTTGACAAATGACTACATGGAAGTCTATATGGATGACTTCATTGTACATGGTAGAACTTTTGAAGAAGCTATGCAAAATCTAGATAAAGTCTTGAAAATATGTAGAGAGCACAATTTTTCCTTGAGTAATGAGAAGTGTTGCATGATGATGTCTATGAAGGTATAGTTTTGGGACATTATCTTTCCTCTGAAGGAATTCAAGTTGATCTAGAAAAGGTATTTGTTATAATCAACCTTGCAACACCAAGGAAACAAAAGGATGTTAGGAGATTTCTAGGCCATGCTGGATATTACATAAGGTTCATACAATATTTTAGCAAGATTGCAGTGCCACTTTTTGCATTATTAGGAAAGGATGTTGATTTTTATGGACTGAGAGTTGTGAAGATACTTTTCAAACTTTGAAATAGATGTTAAATATTTCTCCTATGTTGAGAGGACCTGATTGGAACTTGCCTTTCCACATCCACACTGATGCATCAAATCATGTTATTGGAGTTGTCTTAGGACAAAAATATGGAGTTCTGAATTATGCAATTTATTATGTTAGCAAGAACTTGCAGCATGTTGAGTTAAATTACACAGTAACAGAAAAGGATTTGTTGGCAGTGGTATATGTTATCAACAAATTTAGACACTACATCACAAGTTATCTAGTCGGGTTATCCTATTTTCATTCACAATGATCATTTTGCAATCAAATATTTGATAAATAAATCAGTAGTAAGTAGCATAATCATAAGGTAGTTTCTCCTCTTACAAGAATTTTATATCACCATAGTGGAAAAGCCAAGAAAAGATAATGTGGTAGCACATTTCCTCTCCAGGATGGAGACAAATAATGAAGAGCAAGTAGTTGATGATTATTTTCTAGATGAGCACTTATTTGTCATTTCTTCAAAAATGCCCTAGTATGCAGACATATCCAACTACTTGGTCTCAGGTAAAACACCTCCACATTACTTATACTCTAAGAAGAAATATATATTTGAAAAGAGAGTACATTTTTCTTGGATAGCTATATTTCTATTTCATACAGGACTGATCAAATAATGAGGAGGTGTATAGATGATGAGGATATATATGATGTCCACATAGCCTACCACAATGAACCTTGAGGAAATTTTGCTGCAAAAGGAACAACACATAAGGTGTTGACTATGGGTTATTATTGTTCAACATTTCATAAGGATGTAACATTATACACTAGGAAATGTGATAGATGCCATAGAATGGGCAAGCCCAATGATCGATGAAATGGCATTACTGAACTCAATTTTTTTTTTGCCTTTTGATAAGTGGGGCTTATATTTTATTGGCCCTATAGACCCTAAATCTCAGAAAAAGAATACATCTTGGTATGCACATATTATCTAACCAAGTGGACAAAGGTGAAGGCATTGTCAAATCAGAAAAGTGATAAAGTTTCCAAGTTCCTATATGATCACATCTTCACTAGGTATGGATTTCCAAGGGAAATTGTAATAGATCAAGGTACACATTTTACTACTGATGTAATTTCTGATCTAGTTAAGGAGTATGAAATCAAGCATAGGAAGTCTACACCATACCATCCCCAATATAATGGCCAAGTAGAGGTTACAAATAGAGAGATAGAGGCCATCTTGACAAATACCATTGCACTCCACAAGAAATATTGGGCATACATGCTTCTAGAGGCAGTGTGGGCATTTAACACAATGTGTAAGACCACAACTGGCTTCACACCATTTTAACTCTTGTATGGAAATATTGTTGTTTTTCCAATTGAATTTGAGTATAAAACACTGAGGACTACACTTAAGCTAGGCATAGATTTATCATAAGCTCAAAGATAGAGGATTCTCCAACTCAATGAGTTGGATGAATTGAGAAGACAAGCAATACATAACATAGAAGTAGTGCAGAAGAAAAGAGTCAAATGGCATGATTGGTACATCAAGACAAGACAATTCCAGGAAGGTGACTAGGCACTCTTGTTTGATTCAAAATAAAATATCGTGTAGGAAATATCAGGACAAGATGGTTAGGTCCCTATGAGATTGAGAAGATATTCCCTAATGGAGCTATAAAACTCACAACTATAGATCATGTGAGGTTCAAGTTATTGGTGAAAGGCCACATGTTGAGATTGTACAAGAAGCTAGTTGATAGAGGTTCATTCATGAAACTATTCGAGAGGAGGTCCAAGCGAGAATGGAGTAAGGACATCAAATTTAACCTTGGAGGTTGAGCATGTTGACTCACCTTCGATATTGCAAAGTATTGAGAAATTTCAAAGTGGCCTTGGTGCATTGACTTGTTATATATTCCACGGTCAAATAGATGTGTTGTGATCAACCCTTATGGTAATCAACAACACTTTGTTAACACATTTTATTTCATAGCGTTTTTATTTTGCAAGGTTTGATGTCATGTGATTGCAAGAGTGCATGATCTCCATCATAAGGAGAAAGTGCAATGACTGAATGTTTTACTTACAATAACATGCGAGAAAACTCCTGTTTTGCCTTTTGCATTTGGTAGAACTCGTGATTGTATGAAATAAGATCAAGGATGTGTGCACATGTGGGAGATGGAAAAGAAACAATTGGCACCCCAACAGATTAGAATTCCCTCTCCAGAGTCATCTAATTTTAGTAAGGAGCAGCCAACATTAGTTCAACACATGTCCGAAGCATCATGGAAAGCTTGCATGCATCCAAGGCATGGGTTTAAATAAGCATGTGCAATCATAATTTCAAATGAATATCAAGATAAGTAACACTTAACTATCACTTCAATAAAGTATAATTATAATAATTATAAGTAATTAGCATTTATGTCAAGTCACCATGTATATGTTACATTTAAAGATCGTTACCTTTCAAGCCGTGATGTGTCCCTCCACATAAGCAAATATTATCAAATCACTTCACTTTGCAAGCTTCACATGGTCACATCAATTAATGATTTATCTCCCATAACCATGTTGCATGTCCTCTAGGTCCCAAAGTTCAAAAATAAAAAAGAGATGAAAATAATTCCACACAACTCAATTGTGAAACATTCTTTCAAAGAAGAGTTGTATTATTGTGTATTGAAACCAGAGCACACTGTGTAATCACCATGGGATGAGATTCGATAAGGCATGAACCCACTAAGAATTCTTAATTTTTTAGCCATCCTCAAATTTTGTAGTATTTTTCGGGATAATGGCTAGCTAGACTACATCAACGGAGTTTCATGGTTTTAATGATGCAATGGCAAAAGAATTTTCCAACACATTCAACAATGGGGAGTAAAAGGTGAAGGGCTTATCATTCAGACTCGGTGATGATATTTTGGTAGAAGTAACTAACCTACCTGCCCAAGGAGAACCATTCCCATAAAATGCCAACCGGAAGCAGCCAAGATATAATTTGTAGATGTTGATGACCAATTTTTCTCAGACATGCAAGGTACACAAAGAACATCCCTTAAATCCTTATTAGTTGAGGTTGCAAATTTTGTAATTGAGTACTTTACTTGTGAAGGAAGGTATTCTAGATTTAATACAGTTAATTTCAAATTATTAAATCATCTCAAGAGCAACATGCAAGTAAATGTACATAATTTCTTACATGAGATATTGAAGAGAATCAGTAAATAATTACAAAGGGGTGGGGTTGAATTGTTACTCCATTTTCTTCTAGACCTAGTAGTGAAACATACCATACAAAGGTATTATCCTTAGATACAGTGGGAATATTTTACAAGGAAAAATAGTATAGATAATTTGTTGGGTAACAAAGGAAAGAGGAAGAAGAGCATTGAGAGCTATCCTACCCATGCAACCGAGCCTCGCAAAGCATCCACCTCCCAACCTCAAGAGCCCATAATTTCTAAAAATTTAACTCCTACTAAAGAACACCCTATACATATCTCCCTTGAGAGAATTTTTATTGTTGAAACCCTATTAGAGTTCTCCAATCCTAAATCCTCCACCTCCAATAGTAAACAAAAGTATTAAAAATTTGTCCATAGGCGCTCCCATAGGCTCAAAACAAAAAGGCTAAGGACCTCCAAACCAAAACAGTCAAATCCCATCTCACTAGATAGTGATGTGGAAGCTACATAAGGAAGATTTGAGCCTCGGCCATTGGAGACACGATAGGGAGATAGTAATGCCCGTGTTCATGAACAGAGTACTTGAACAACCCATGGAGGGGAAAGAAGAGGCAGCTCATGATGAGGAGACAATTTATGCAATGGAAGGTCATGAGGAGGAAAAGGAAGAGGAAATTAGTGATCAAACTGAACATAATCAAATGCCACAAGTTTTTAGCATGTCATTAAGAAGCATGCGCACAAAATTGAACATGAAAAAATGTCACAAGTTTTTGAGTAGGTCATTGAGTAACATGTGCAAGGAATTGAGCAAAGACAATTACCTGTAGCAGTTGAACCAGTCATGGAGAAAGAACAACAACACACTCATGTAGTTAGGGATGAATTAATTGAGCAAGTGCTTGAGAAAACATTACATGTTGATCTGCAACAAGTACATATAACCACGAGATAAGCCCCAATTTTTTATTTAATAAATTATAAGGGAACTTATAAAACGACCTTGTAAGGAGATGGCCACATAGACTATGTTGTCGGATATTAGCTATTTGATGTTGCAATTTAAGACTTGTGTTAATAGGCTGAAAGGGAAATGGGAAAGAGAAAAAGAAGCCCTTGTCTCCAAGCATAAGGAAGAACTAGAGGAAAAGGATGGAGAAATTAAAATGCTAAAAGGAGCAGGAAGAGACATTCCGGGTGGCCCATTAGATATTCAAATGTAGGACTCCATCAAATTTTTAAGATATTTTCTTGAAGGAAATGATGTTGTTGTAGACACCCAAAATTGGGTCATATTCCCCTAACTCCTTTTCAATCAAATAATTCTACACCATACCTAGCCATGACCCCTTCTATACATTAATATTAATTTAATTACCTATAATTAAATTAATCCTCATCCTCACACTATTATTATTTTAATTACCTTAATTAAAATAATATCCACCTCATTTTGCCACATCAGCCCTCCACCTCATCTTAAGACCTATTCCTATCCTATTAATGAACCTAGACCAAGTCCCCACTTATCCTAACCAACTAGGACTCTTTCTAACCCTAACCATTCATGACCTATTAATCCTCTAACTAATTCCACACTCCTATTAATGTCATTCAACACTCTAGACCCAAACAAAATCAAGATCATGCCAAAATTAGCAAAGATCGGGCTATTTTTGGCAACTTGGACCAATTCTCCTTAACCTACGTTGGTTATTCCTCGGTCGGTGTTGGTCACCTAACCGTCGTTGGTTAGGTTAACTAGAAAATCTTAACTCATTGATCTGGTTGTGAATCTGATTTTCTTGGCTTGTGCTTCTTGCATTCACACATTCAATCACTCTTGTGACCTTCTAGAGCCTATCATAGCATTAAGACGTCATTCGGTTCACCCACAAATTCCTCTAGAGTTCCATAGTACACACAAGTAAAGCTCCTTGTCGCCCTACTATAGCATTCACTCCATATCACCACTTTTGGTAACCTCCACCACCATCTCCCCCCATACTTGCATTCTTCAAGTAAGTATTGTTTCTCCTTGATCATTTTAGTAGATTAAATCATTTTGTTTGCTATCTATCTCACTTATTTATTTCTTCTTCACCTAGATCTCTCCTACGGTTCCTCTGGCCAACCTTCTACCCATTTTTCCTTCCATACATTGTCAAAACCCACATATCAATACCCCGAGTCTTAACAAAAATCCCACGATCCCATCCAATTTCCCATCACTCTATGTGAAATCACAAAGAGTTCCCAAACCTCAATTTTTGATATTATCATCTAATTTCCCCTACCGACACCGGTCACCCAACCAGCATCGGCTCTACTACCATTCACAAAGCATCGATTGCCTAAGTGATACCGATCTCTGTGACTTGTAATTTTGTTTAGAATAGCGAGCTCATAATCTTCACCAAACAACCTAGAATCACCCAAAACATTGTCTAGACCTTGCCTAAGACATTAGTGACCTTCCCTAACATGAACCATACCTTTTCCAGTATTAGATTAGTTTGTATTTTAGTACTTTTCTTAATCTAGTGTATTCTTAACATTTTGAGACACCTAAATCAAAGTGTTAGCAATAGGACCTTTACTTCTCATATTTATTTTCATTAATCTGATAAAATAGTGGATTGACAACCATCTAAGAAGTATCACACTTCCGGAACCAAAATTTTCTAGGTATTCCATTGGCGTATATTGTTTAACTCTCTCTTGTGGTCTTGTTGTGCTTTACAGGTAGTTGCTCCTAGCCAAAAGGAAGCTCTCTACAATTTTTTTGATCAAAGTTATGTAACGCCTTCTTCGTATATATAATCATAGGTATTCCTCCTATGCTCATTACCTTTATCTATTTTATCACATTACTTTGAGGTGAAACATATTGGCACACCCGGTGGGACCCCATAACTCCTCAATCAAGTAATTCGACACCATACCTAGCCATGACCCTTCTATGCATTAATATTAATTTAATTATGTATAGTTAAATTAATCCTCATCCTCACACTATTATTATTTTAATTACCTTAATTAAACTAATATCCACCTCATTCGCCACATCATCCCTCCACCTCATCCTAAGACCTATTCTAGCCTATTAATGAACCTAGACTAAGTCTCCACTTATCCTAACCAACTAGGACTCTTTCTAACCCTAACCATTCATGACCTATTAATCCTCTAACTAATTCCATGCTCTTATTAACGCCATTCAACACTCTAGACCGAAAAAAATCAAGATCACGCCAAAATTAGTAAAGATCAGGCTATTTTGGGCAACTTGGACCAATTCTCCTTAACCGATGTCGGTTAAACCTTAACCGGCATCATCCACTGGTTCGGCCACGGGGCTGAATCCCGACATCCCATTTTTTCAAAAAAATTAACAAAATAATGCCTAAAACCTACCCCAAACCACCCAAATTCCACCCACACACATTTTACCACCTAATTAACTAAAAAGAAGCAGAATGCCCCAAGTTGGCAAAGACCATAAATGTCATACCCTAGACTTATTGAGCTTAAGTCCCTAGATACATTGCATGATGCGATAGGTCTATAGGTGAAAGAAGTGGTGTTATTACTATGTGTAAAGTACATGCATTGTCCCTTGAATAGGTAGAAGAGAATAAAAAGAGGTAAGGTGGAGGATTGTGTTTAGTGTAACCTTATTTTGAGATAGCATGCCCCTTTTGCAAGATACCCAAAACCAAAATAGGCAAGTCCATGACCAAAAAGTTGTATTTTTCTTGATTTTTTATTTTCTTTTGTTTTTATAGACTGATCAATGCGGGAAGTCTATAATGGGATAAAGAGGTTCTCCTTGAGGTCTTCTTGAAGTTGATCAATGCGGGAAGCTCCGAATTATTTTATTTGAGAGATACAGATTAGTCTTCTTTTTGGATAGACTAATTATAATAAATGGCTAGCTTTTTATAGTTGTCCTTCGAGGGAGCAGTCTACTTATATCAGTAAGGAAAAGAGGTAGATTTCCTTTTGAGGGATTCATCTATTTGCGAGAATTTTGACTCAAGGAGTTGATTTTTTGGTTATCCCCCGTATTTATTTTTCTTTTTATTTTTGAACTTGAAGTCATGGACAAGACTATAAAGGAGTATAAGCCTCTTTTATGAAGGCAAGACCATCTCATAAAAAAATATTAGTTGTGAAAGAGGGGATTTGAGTGACAAATGACCATGGGATTCCATCTTGAAAAGGAAAAAAATTATCCATGACAATCATGCCATGAGTAGAGTCGTGATACTCATATTGAAGATAAGGCTGAGCGGTGTCGCATAATCACATGATTCTGTTTGATTCGTTGGACCTTGAAATAGGTAGATGGAAGGATAGGTTCACTCAAGGGATGAGCATGTAAGTGACATAAAGTGATGTAGCACTTTATTCAACAATAGAACGGTTGAAGGTGCAAGGCATTAAGGGGCTCAGGTTCGGGTTTACCTTTAAGAGAAGATAAACGATAAGCACCTAATCCATAGGTATGGGTAACAATGTAGGGTCCAAGCCCATTAGGAGAAAAATTGCCTCATTTACTTTTTTCAACTGTAGTTACATGTTGATTTTCTTTGAGGACCAGATCTCCAACCTTGAAAGTTCATTCATGAGCACATTTTTCATAGGCACATTTGATACGTTTTTAGTAGATTTGAAGGTGATCGAAAGAATTTAAATCGTGTTCATCTAATAATTTAAGTTGTGCCAAATGGTCTTGGTGAAATTCGTCATCATGGAGCATATTAGTGGGTCGAATGATCAATAATATAGGTCAATAATTGAAAATAGGTGCAAGGTGGGTGAAATAATTTAGGGAAAATAGGTGATGAGGTGAAAATAGAAGAAACAAATAAAGTGTATAGGTGTAGGCTAGGTAGACTTAATGGAAAATAGCAAGTTGGATGAAAATGGGTAGATTAATAAAGGCATAAGTATGTGTTGGGTTGGGTCAGATCAGGTAGACAATTGAAAGAGTCAATTGATTAACATGGTTGATTGGTGATGATGGAAAGGCAACAGCTTACAATGTGAGATAGGGTGCCACCTCTATTAGTATAGATGCGGCCGAGTGTTATGGATGAGGAGTGGAGGCATATGCAGGATGTTGGGTTTGGTGTTATGAGGTGATACAGATGGATTATCCAATATCACAACTTGATGGTCACTCTCATTGATAGATGGGATGTAGTGACCAACACCTTTCACTTACCTACCAATTAGATCACCATCACATTGGAGGATGTTTACAGGATTTATGGCTACCGATTGTGGGGGAGCCATTATATCATATTTTTTCAGAGGCGTTAGTTGAGCTGATAATGGCGGTATTTGGTGAGGTGATGGGTGACTGTGATATCGCAGTGTCGGCATCATCTATGGTGATATGTATGCGATCCACCCGTAGGAGACTTGATTGGTAGTTTTGATTATGGTGGTAGTGGGATGTTATGCACTCCCATATTTAGAGGTGAAATATTTGTCCGAGGATTGATGGGCATATTAGAGGACATGATTGAGGAGAGGGTTTTTTTGCATGGGCATCAACCTTACTTTGTGAAGTTATATAGAAAGTTGTGGGAATATCGAGACGCGCAAGTATGGTATTTGTTGTACTTATTTACTGCACTACTTACTGCACTACTGGGCCTATGAGCATATAGTTATTGTGTGCCCATAGGGACTTCCATGACAAGATTGTCATAGAGGTGTCTACAAAGTAGGATACAAGAGGTGGGTTCCAGTAGGGGCACATCCACAAGTAGAGGAGGTGTTACGTGATGTGACATATTATCGGTGGATGCTAGAGGGATTGTACGTTATGGATATTATATGGCAGCCATATATGGATTTTCCATCATATGGAGGTATGGCAAAGGAGGTGGCGGGCCTATAGTTGGTTAGATGGATACGGGGAGATGTTTGATGAGCATGAGATGATTTCAATGGACAAAGTATGACGTCGATTCAAAGCTACATCAAGATGTGCCTCCACCATTTCCTCAACATCACAGAGACCACATGGAGAGACCCTTATCTCCACCAAATCCATCATATCCTACGGGGCGGAGGAGTAGGTAGGCGATAGATGAATCGATGATGCAGACACCACATACACATACAGCCTTTGGTGGGTATCCCACATTCTAAGCGGTACCTCCTAGACCAGGGTGGCCAGATTTTGCTACGGTGATAGTGCAGAGGATCAATTGTAGGGTCCGGTGATAGCTTTACTGACTACACTTACTCAAGCACACGCACAGGGGACCACCCTCTAGGGACGGGTGATAGGGTTACATGCACAGTACCCATGTTACAGCCCAACTAGCACAGGTTCAAGCAAGGGATGGGGGATAGGTAGCAATGTTGCAGGCTCATGTGACAGGGTTACAGGCCCAGATAGCCACATTACAGGGGCATTTGGCCACATCACAGGCACATGTGACTACATTATAGGTGGAGGTAGTTTCATAGGCACTCACACAAGAACCATGCGTACATGCAAGCAAAAGAGTACGGGGACCACTTTTATTAGGACAAGGTCCACAGGTTGGGGCGAGAGCGATGGCTCCTCCCCAGGTTATATCTATGGCCACTTACAGAGATGTAGTATCAAAGGCAAGGTATTATCAAGATTAGTTGTTAGAGGTTGGTATACATGTTTCATCTTATGCTGAGCATAGAGCACAAAGCCAGATCAATGTCAATGTCAGACCAGTCACGGACATATAGTTTGAGTAGCTTAGAGAGTCGCTAGCCACATATGCGGGGGTGAGCTAGAGGTTACCAGTTCACGATACAAAGGTCAGGTGAGGGTACTAGAGAGATGATGAGTGAGTAGAGATCGGGCCGGTGAGGATACAGGGAGAGCAATAGGGGAGTCAGGCCTTCATGATGGATGATATCTGACATTTTATTTTGATTTTTGACATATATATCGGCCTGCGTGCCGAAGATGCAAGATTGTATAGGATATTTTTGGAGAGACTTGTATTTATATATGTATATTTAGTGTATTGATATACATACATTTGATGTATAGATTGATGATGATATTTATATATGATGCACTTGGTTTATTTCCATTGTATTGTTTTCATGGAAACTAGATGTGTAGGTAGGGCTTTATAATGATGTATGGTTAGTTTCATTTCCATTATATTGATGTTATGGAAAGTAGATGTAGGCGTGGTTGATTCGACATTTTATATGGTTAAATGAGTCAATTTCCATTGTTATTATGAAATGGAAACTAGATGTTTAGGCATGGTTGAGTTAGATGTAGGCATGGTGGAGTCAGTATGGATTGTCATTGTATTGGCATCATGAAAAATAGATGGTTTAGGCATGGTTGAGTTGAAAATTTCCAAGTTATTTTTTTATGGAAATTAGATGATTGGTATGGTTGAGTTTAATTTGGTTTTGATTGAATTTCCAAGTTATTGATTTTATGGAAAGTAAATGATGATGTGCATAGGTGATGTATATTTTTGGTTTAAGTTAACTTCCAAATTATTATTTTTATGGAAACTAACTAAGTTTTTATTTGATGGGGGAAAATATGTTGAGGTAAAAGCGTGGTCAAGCTAACCTCAAAGGGCCCCATGCCCTAAGAGTGTTGCCTACATAGCCCTTGTGAAAGGGGCCTCAGGTCGATGTAGTTCTCCCATAAACCAGGGAAGAATGTGATTGGGTTAGGTAAGGTGAATAAGTGGGTTGGGTAGGTAGGTCAGTTGGGTAAGGCATGTTTAACAATAGGTAAGGTTGAATGTTGAATAGGTAATAGGAAAGGTAAGTGAGGCATAGGTATATAGGTGATTAGGTTTCGATGATCGGGTCTAGTTTAGAACAAACAACAAGGTAGGTAGAGATGAACTAAAAAGAAGCGAGAATGCCCCAAGTTGGCAAAGACCATAAATGTCATACCCTAGACTTATTGAGCATAAGTCCCTAGATACATTGCATGATGTGATAGGTCTATAGGTGAAATAAGTGGTGTGATCACTATGTGTAAAGTACACGCGTTGTCCCTTGAATATGCATAAGAGAATAAAAAGAGGTAAGGTGGTGGATGGTGGTTAGCGTAAGCTTCTTATGAGACAACATACCCCTTCTGCAAGATACCCAAAACTAGAATAGGCAAGTCCGTGACCAAAAAGTTGTATTTTTCTTGATTTTTTATTTTCTTGTGTTTTTATAGACTGATCGATGTGGGAAGTCTATAATGGGATAAAGAGGTTCTCCTTGAGGTCTTCTTGAAGTTGATCGATGCGGGAAGCTCCAGAATTATTTTATTTGAGAGATATAGATTATTCTTCTTTTTGGATAGACTAATTACAATTTATGGCTAGCTTTTTATAGTTGTCCTTCGAGGGAGCAGTCTACTTATAGCAACAAGGAAAAGAGGTAGATGTCCTTTTGAGGGATTCATCTATTTGTAGAAGTTTGACTCAAGGAGTTGACTTTCGATTAGCCCCTGTATTTTTTTTTCTTTTTTCTTTTTCTTTTTGAACTTGAAGTCATGGACAAGACTATAAAGGAATATAAGCCATTCTTATGAAGGCAATACCATCTCACAAAAAATATTAGTTGTGCAAGAGGGGTTTCAAGTGACGAATGACCATGGGATTCCATCCTGAAAAGGATGAAAAGTATCCATGAGAATCATGCCATGAATAGAGTCATGATATTCATATTGAAGATAAGGTTGAACGGTGACGGATAATCATATGATTTTATTTGATTCGTTGGACCTTGAAATAGGTAGATGGAAGGAGAGGTTTGCTCAAGGGACAAGCATATAAGTGACATAAAGTGATGTAGCACTTTATTCAACAATAGAATGGTTGAAGATGCAAGGCATTAAGGGGCTTAGGTTCGGGTTTACCTTCAAGAGAAGATAAATGATAAGCACTTGATCCATAGGTATGGGTGACAATGTAGGGTCCAAGCCAATTAGGAGAAAAATTTCCTTGTTTACTTTTCTCAACTTTAGTTACATGTTGATTTTATTTGAGGACAATATCACCAACCTTGAAAGTTTGTTCATGAACATGTTTTTCATAGGCATGTTTGATACATTTTTTTGGTAGATTTGAAGGTGGTCGAGATCATTTAAATAGAGTTCATCTAATAACTCAAGTTGTGCCAAACAGTCTTGGAAAAATTCATCATCATTGAGCATATCTTTAAGTGAGATATGAAGAGATGGAATTTAGACTTCGAGAGGTAGGACTACCTCTGTACCATAGACCAAAGAGAAAGGTGTGGTGGTGGTTGAGGTACGGATGCTGGTGTGATAAGCCCATAAGGTGAAAGGAATGTGCGTATGCCAATCCTTACTAGTATCATTAATGAATTTCATGAGAATTTTGTTGAGGGTTTTTTTAGTTGATTCAGCTTGACCATTGGTTTGAGGATAATATGGTTAAGATAAATTGAGTTGAATACCAAAGTTATCATAGAGTTTTTTTTTTTTGAAGTCTGTTTACCATTGTCAGTGATGATTCAATTAGGAACACCAAAATGACCAATGATGTGATGGTTAATGAATTCACATATTTTCTCAACTTTGGTAGAAATGAGAGGGACAACTTCTACCCATTTAGTGTAGTATTCAGTTGTTATGATGATCCATTGGTGACGTTGAGAAGAATGAGGGTTGATCTCTCCGATGAGATCTAAACCCCATTGGGAGAAAGGCCAAAAGTATCTGGTGACTTGTAAAGCGTGACTTGGGGTATGGTGAAGGTTAGCATGCTCTTGGAATTCACACAACGCTTGACATAATCGTAATAATATTGGTTAAGGGTTTTCCAATAATATGAAGTCGAAGAATATGTTTGGCATTGCGTGACCACTGAAATGTCCACCACAAATCCCATCATGGATTTCTTTGATGGTGTACGCAATTTCATAACTAGTGAGGCATCGTAAGAAGATATCGTCAAAGTCACGATTACAAAGAATACCCCCATGATGATGTAACGAGAGACCTTTTGGAGGAAGGCTTGCTTACCATTGTGAGTGAGATCTTGGAGGTAGAATTGATTGGGAAAGGTAATCAAGTGTACTACTTATGCCAAATGTTATGTGGGTGGTTTTGACTTATTTCACAAAGTTTACATCATGAAATAGATAAGAGGGTGACTAAACCCTTTGTATTGTGACAAATATTTTCGAGTCTGAAGGTGAGGTAGGTATTCATGAGGCAGAGACAGGCCATGGTATACGTGAATTTGTAGATAGATCGTGGAGTAGTTTGAATTTCGTAATTATCAAAGGTAGTCAAAAGTGTGTCAACGTAATGCTTATACTTTTGAAGTATTTTATTTACAACACTAATATAAACCATTGACTTTTTTGACGACAAGTTGAGAGTCACCAAAGATATTAATGGTTTTAACATTTAGGGCATGGTGGTTTGGAGACCCAACACGAGTGCTTCGTATTAAGCCACGGTATTGGTACAATCAAAGTCAAGTTTGAAAGATAAAGGCATGGGCTCACTGTCGAGAGGAATGAGGATAACACCTATGCCACCCCCATGTTGACATTTAGAACCATTGAAGAATAAGGTCATTTGATAAATGGTGTCATCCAAGGAAAGAGAGTAAATAGATTCGTCGGGAAAGTTGAAGTTTGAAGGTTGATGTCATGGAAGAGGAGCGTCGAAGAAGCTGATTAGCAATTGTTTGTCCTTTGATAGACTTTTGATGGATAAACTCTAGGTATAGGTCTACAAGGAGCATGAGCCAATGCGAGGTGTGTTGGTGTTGGTAAGGTTTGGCATACATATAGTGTAGAGGATCAGTGTTAGTGATGATGAAGGTTTTGTGGTTAAGTAGATAATGACAAAGTTTGGTGGCTACAAAGACTAAGGCAAGGAAAAGTTTTTCTGCATGAGTATACCGAGTCTTATAATCAAGAAGAGCATGAACTATGTAATAAACCAGTTGCTCCCTATGTTGGGCATCGTGATGAGTGAGCATGGCACCCAAGGAGTGGTCAGTGGCAAAAATGTAGAGGTAGAAGGGTTGGTCATCCTTAGGTGGGACAATGATAGGTGGCTCTGAGAAGATAGGCTTCTATGTTTCTAGTTATTTATGGCACTAATCGTTCCAATTGAAGGAAACATCCTTTTTAAGAAGATGATGAAAGGGATGACATCGATCAAAAATTTGGGAAATGAAATGTTGAATAGATTGTAATTTTCCTTGTAAAATACAAAGTTTTTTTAGGTTAGTTGGTGGAGGCATCTCCAGAATAGCATTGATTTTGCGGGATCGACTTCAATGCCCCACAAAGAAATGATGAAACCAAGGAGTTTTCTAGAGAGAATGGAGAAGACACACTTCTTTTGTTGAAGGTGAATGTATTACTTAATGAGGTGATCAAAAATTCTTTTAAGAACACCCAGGTGCTTGGCTCAACTTTTATACTTACCGAGAAGGTCATCAATGTAATCCTCTAGTATCTGATGCATGATATCATGAAAGATATAGGTCATAGCACATTGATATGTGGCACTAGTGTTTTAAGGTGAAAGGGCATTATGTGATAACAAAAGGTCCCCAAGGGGTGATGAAGGTGGTTTTGTGTTGATCTTAAGGAGTGAGTAATATTTGATTATAACCTGAGAACCTGTCCATGAGAGATAGCATCTCATGGCTAGTTGTAAGATCAACAAGTTGATCGATACTAGGCAAAGGAAAATCATCCTTGGGGCAAGCAAGGTTAAGGTCATGGAAATACATACAAATTGAGTTCTCTTATCGATTTGGTGATAGGAACAAATTTTGAAAACCACAGGGATAGTCAACGGCTAAAATAAAAGAAACAAAAAGGAGGATTTGGTGTTCTTATTTCACAAGAAGGGCAATGCGGGGATGCATTTTTCGCAGCTTTTGTTATACAGGTTTAGCATCACGAATAGTTATGATATTGTGGACCATGATATTTGGATCAATACCGGGAATATCGATATAATACCAAGCAAAAGAGTTGTTACGATCTTGAAGGAAAGAGGTGAAAGCTTCTTGTTTAGTGGGATCTAAATATTGACCTATCTTTAGAATTTGGGGTCATCCTGAGTGTGAATGTTGATCTCTCATGTCAATTTATTCAAAGCACGGTTTGTGTCTTAGAAAGGTAACAACCTGGGGGATATAATAATTTTCTGCACCGAGATAGGTGAGAAGGGAATCATCATCGTGACATTGAACGACATTTATAGAAGGTGTGTCATCATCAATCATGTCAGGATAACAAAGAGGAATGGAAGAGAGAGCCTTGCCATCACATTGATAGGTCAGAGGTCCCAAGGAAATGGTGTTCATGAAAATAAAAATTTAGGAGGAATGGATTCTAGATCCATGGACTCCGTGGGTGAAGGTGGGGTGATAGGAGAAGATGGTGTAGATGGTGGCATAATAGGTGACGAAGGTGCAGAAGGTTAATCTTCCTCTACAAGTTCAACTCGATCCTTTTGGACTAGGTTGTTCAACAAACCCAACACCACGATGGTCCTTGTGTTTATGGGTTGTGCAAGGTGTGACTGTGTGATGGCCTTGTTCATAAAGACCAAATCCAAAGCCTTTCCAAGCACAACAATGAATGAATAAATGTATGGGCGAAGGCGGTTAGTAAGATATCTAAAGTTGGAGGAAAAAGGTTTGGTTTGATGTGGTGGTTTAGGAGAATAAGAAGAAGTATCTAATACCTCGGGTGTAAGATTTTGCAAAAATTAGGGGACCATGAGAAATTACCTCTCCTATACGTCATTCATAATGTGGATCTTTGGTGAAGGCTACCATACTCCGAGGAGTAAGGAAAGTATTGATGTTGTAGAGGTGGTACTCCCCCAAGGAAATATGTTGAAAAACATCTACCAAGGGATCGGATGTCAGGACTTGGGAGGCTGGAATAGATGAACTGCTAGAATCTTGTGAAGATGAAGATGGGCTAGCTTTGGAAGCAATGGCCATGGTGGGGATGGTTGAGCTAGATGAAGGATCTAAACTAGTAGATGTGACATGAGAAGAAGATGAAGTGGTGGCGGAAGAAGAAGCAGGTGGAGAAGAAGAAGTGGTAGTGGTAAAGAAGTGGCGGTGGTAGAAGAAGTGGCGGTAGTGGTAGATGCTTTAAGCTGGAATAAGGACATAATTTGTTCGGTCTGCACAACATATTGCAGGTTTTAAAAGGCAAAGGATCTGTAGGAATAGTGTAAGGGTGCCCTTCATATTTGAATTTGATACAATGGTGAAGAGTCGAGGGTACACACCTCATGGCACAAATCCAAGGTTGGCCAAGTAGCAAGTTATATTGGAACTCCCCTTCCGGGACGTGAAGAGTTTGAGAAGAGTACAAGTACATGTGTGGATATGAAGGATGACAATGCCAAGGGTGGAAGTGATGGCATCATTTAAGGAACGTAGTATAACTGGGTTATTATGCATGTAATTAGTGGGTATGCACATTTATTTGTACATATGGGAGGAAATGATGTTGATGTTTGTACCCCCATCAATCATAACTCATCAAATGCGAGTATCATCAATAAAAAAAAGATGAAGAGGGTGGGTTAGGATATTCTTAATGGAAAGGAGAAATTTCGAGTTAAGGAAAGCGACAATGAAATCGATGAGTGGTAGTGGGAATAGAAGTCTTGGGTGGAGTAGTGAGAGTGGCTACGTGATGAGGGGTGAAGATAAAGCGAACAATGGGTGAAGGGTCATTTGGTAGTACCTCGATAGTTTGTAGGATCTCTAGGAGGGCGTGGTGATGAGATTCAGAGGTTTGGATGAGGTCATATAAAGACATTTTTAAAGGGGATTGATGCAATTGTTTGATCATGGTGCGATGTGTGATGCCATCAGAAATTAGATAGGTGGCCCGCGGATGATCACACTGGGGAGCGAGTGCAGATGGGATAATAGGTGTGTGTTTAAATTCCCCACCTATTACCTACACCCATATCACTATTGCATGTGCCCACACCTTACCTAGTTTATTTCCCCCACCTACCACTTTATCAAACCCATCACCGATTCAGCCTCTTACTTCATCAGTTCCGGTTTGAGGGGATCGCCTCCACCCATACAGGGCAATCTATCTTTCACCCATACCTAGGGTAACCACTTCATTTTTTTTCTACGTTGCTTATCAATACAAGCTATGTGACAAAAAGGAGCAAATGTAGACACCCAAAATTGGGTCATATTCCCCTAACTCCTTTTCAATCAAATAATTCTACACCATACCTACATTAATATTAATTTAATTACCTATAATTAAATTAATCCTCATCCTCACACTATTATTATTTTAATTACCTTAATTGAACTAATATCCACCTCATTCTACCACATCAGCCCTCCACCTCATCCTAAGACCTATTCCTAGCCTATTAATGAACCTAGACCAAGTCCCCACTTATCCTAACCAACTAGGAATCATTCTAACCCTAACCATTCATGACCTATTAATCCTCTAACTAATTTCATGCTCCTATTAATGTCATTCAACACTCTAGACCCAAACAAAATCAAGATTACGCCAAAATTAGCAAAGATTGGGCTATTTTTGGCAACTTGGACCAATTCTCCTTAACCTACGTTGGTTATTCCTTGGTTGGCATTGGTCACCTAACCGTCGTCGATTAGGTTAACTAGAAAATCTTAACTCATTGATCAAGTTGTGAATCTGACTTTCTTGGATTACGCTCCTTGCATTCACACGTTCAAGCACTCTTGCAACCTTGCGACCTTCCAGAGCCTATCATAGCATTAAGACGTCATTTGGTTCACCCACAAGTTCCTCTAGAGTTCCATAGTACACACAATAAATCTCCTTTTCATCCTACTACTGCATTCACTCTAAATCACCACCTTTGGTAACCTCCACCACCATCTACCTCCATACTTGCATTCTTCAAGTAAGTATTGTTTCTCCTCATTCATTTTAGTAGATTAAATCATTTTATTTGCTATCTATCTCACTTATTTATTTCTACCTTACCTATATCTCTCCCACAGTTCCCCCACCAACCTTCTACCTATTTTTCCTTCCATACACTGCCAAAACCCGCATATCAATACCCTTGAGTCTTAACAAAAATCCCACGATCCCATCCAAATCCCCATCACTCTCTGTGTAATCACAAGAGAGTTCCCAAACCTCAGTTTTTGATATTATCATCTAATTTCCTTCTTACGACACGGTCACCCAACCAAAGCATCGATCTGCTACCATTTCTAGCATCGTTCGCCTAAGTGATCTTTGGTCTCATGTAGTAATTTTGTTTAGAACAATGAGCTCATAATCTTCACCAAACATCCCAGAATCACCCAAAACCTTGCCTAGACCTTTCCTAAGACATCAATGACCTTCCCTAACCTAAACCACACCTTGTCCAGTATTAGATTAGTTTGTATTTCAGTACTTTGCTTAATCTAGTGTATTGATAACGTTTTGAGACACCTAAATCAAAGTGTTAGCAATAGGACCTTTACTTCTCACATTTATTTTCATTAATTTGATAAAATAGTGGATTGATAGCCATCTAGGAAGTATCACACTTCTGGAACTAGCATTTTCTAGGAATTCCACTACCATATATTGTTTAACTCTCTTGTGGTCTTGTTGTGCTTTATAGGTAGTTCCTCCTAGCCAAAAGGAAGATCTCTACAATTTTCTTGATCAAAGTTCTACGATGTGCGTAATGTCTTCTTCCATCTACATAATCACAAGTATTCCTCCTACACCCATTACCTTTATCTGTTTTATCACATTACTTTGAGGTTAAACGTTTGCAACTTAAACTCACATGTACTAATTCAAACATACCTTATGATATCGGTGCGGTTAGGATTCGGATAAGCGAGTTCTTATTGGCTATCAACCATCAATCTTCCATTTCCAATACCACCATGAACAGGTGTGAGACCTCTCGGTGAAAGGGTACATAATATAATTATGCAAAATTTCAAAAAGAGGGACAGACACCCCAATTGATTTTAGGTGTGAATGTTGTTTTTAGTAGTAGAAATATGAACCACATGAATGAGGAACTTCAAGACATTTATCCTGGAGGTTTGATGATTTTTGTAAACCTCCTTTATAAACAACTCATCATTTGTATTTTTGTTAAGCCATTGTAGTCATGTCCTTGTATTTTCCAGTTATACTATTGAACATTATCATCACAACTTAAACTTATGGCATAATTACTAATTAATATAATTATATCTAGTTATCTTTATTTTGTGGTATTTTGTGTGTGCATTTATTCTTATTAGTTCAATAAGTTGTTTGAATGATGATATGTGTGATGTCACTCTTGTTTGTAAGCAACTTACTATGTACGGAAAAGTAGTCATTTGCGCAAAGAAAGAAAATGTCCACGAAACCCATCTATAGCCAAAGGAATCACCTACAGCAAAGAAGTTGTGTTATGAATATCTCTTAGAACGTGAAGAATGACACTCAAGTCTGTATGTGTCGTTGAAGGAATAGTTACAACTGGAGAATGTAGAACTGGGAGATAACTCAACCATGGATCTAATTATTCATTGCAAACTACTAAAGAAATGATTGATTGAGGTTACACATGACTAAAGGAACTGGTCAATTAACTGAAGATTAACTAAACACTTGTTATTAGCTTTGTTGCATGTGTTGAATCTCTTGTTGTTCTATTTGAGATCTTCCACTTTTTTATTGAGGATATTTCACTTAATTTGTTTGAACTCCTAGTTGAACTCTTCTTCTCACATCTAGTTGTAAATGAGATGTATAACAAAAAAATATTAATGTTGGCAACGATATAGAAAAGGGAGATAGATAGAATATACATAGATAAGTAGAATAGAAATAGAAAGAGAAGAGATTGTTTTATTCTTGGATGTAATGTTCATGCAAATTCAATAAAAAAATTGAGTTTTGTTTACTAGTCTTTAGTTATAAGATTTAGGAGGGATTAGCACCCAAATCAAGGACCACTTGTGGTCTGCTAAACCCCTCTATATTTTTGTTACTTTGTTTCATTGCATGTTAGACTAGGAAGTAATTTATCTTCTTTATTTGCATTTCTAAATCTGCAAGCTTTGTTTTAGTCATAGTGTTTAGAAACCATTTGCTTTCAATTCTCGGTTTTGTCTACTATTCAAGAATTGTTCTTTCAAGTATGATAGTGAAAGTCATTTCTTTCTATAACTCCTAAATTCTCTATAAGCTGTGCATACAAAAGCGACATTATTTCAAGTTTACATCCATTGGTTTGATGATTAAATTATTGTGATTCAATGAACAACATATTAATTGTTGCAAGTTTATTTACACCACCAATCATACCAAACCCCAACCTCCAAATCCCCTATCAATCATCATGACCTACACCTTCCTTCTATCAAAACTCATGTGAATAATCCACCACCATACAAAATCTCAACTCCTAAATCCAAACATCATAAAACCTATCATTGATTCTAATTCACATATCCACAAAAACTTCATCTAATATCATCATCCCCACATCTCACCTTAGTCCTCCATCCTCGTCATCTTCATATGATCCTATAGACTTTCTCTTATATAGCCCTAAATCCCCTAATCCACCATCACGATTAACCTCTCGAGCTTATTTCATCCTCTCCATTACCTAAGCCCAATAATATCTCATCCACTTTGTGACTTCTAAGTCACCCTCATCCCCTTCTAATCCTAATCCTAGACCATTCAATGTGACTCCTACGCTACCCTCATCTACACCTAATCCTATTTTACCCCCTTCATCACCTAACACTATCTTATCCTCTAATCCTATTTCATCCCCACCATCCCCCAATTCTAAAACATCTAACATAACTCCTAAATCACTAATTCCCAAACCTAACAAATTCAATCCCAATCCTCTCCCCATCCCACCTCCTACCTAATCTAATGAGGCTCCTATTCCACCTTCATCTACTTCATCCCCTAAATCAACCAAATCTAATGTGGTTCCTACACCACACCCATCTCCCAAATCTCCTTCATCCCCAACATCACCCAAATCTAATGTGACCCCCATATCACACCCATCCCCTTCATCTAAATCTAACCCATCCCCTTCATCTACATCTACTAATCCTAAACAATCTAATCCTAAGCCAAAACCATCTACCTCAAAACCACATACTCCAACCAATCCAAAATCAACCAAATATACTTTGGCCTCCAAGACCAAACCATCCACTTCGGTCCCAGGCCTAATCCATCCCCTTCATCTTCTAAGCCACAAAATTCTAATCTAAATCAATCAAAACATCTCATAATCCACCCAATCCCGCACCTTTACTTCCTACTCCCCCAAAACCATTTAACCTAAACCACTTCACTCCTTTAGGAGAATCCTTGACCACCATCTTCCATCGTCTAAAAACCTTCAACATGATCATCCATCCCCCAATCAAATCATGCAATCCAAACCTTCCCAAACCATCTTGGTATCAAGAACACTATTATTGTGACTTCCATCACACCCATGGACATTCGACCAATCGTTGCATGCAATTTAGGTCTTATGTCCAAAACCTCATTAACCAAGGAATTCTTATCCTTGTACCTCTCTATCCACCACCTTTCCATCCCAATCCTATCCCTAACCATTTTCATCATCCAAACCCCACTTGATTTCCAAACATCATCATCCATCTATATATCATTATACATCCAAACGTCCCTCACCAACCCAAAACCAAAACAAATCTTGCCTCCCATACTTTGTTAAGTCTGGCCTTTTAGCAGATGAAAAATTACAACTCCCCAATCTCATTATGACCACATGGCATCATCTTCCCCATCCACTTCATATCCTATATCCAAAAATATGTTTGCTAATATGAAACATCGAGGCAAAGTCTTAGGCATCTATGAACAAGGCATTCGCAAACCCATCTCCCTTCATCAAAATCCAAAACGTTTAGGCTTAAGGTATAAACCTAACACTAACAATTTCCCTCCCACTACTTCATCACACCCCATTTCTACCACTCCTCTTGTTGATCCTACCATCCTAACCACTTAACCCAATCACAAATTATTTAATCCCCTTATAAATACCAAACACCTAAAAATGGATTAAGAACATAATTTGTCTCTTGTGAATGGATGTTCTTTCCTTCCCACCCATCCTCTTCCATCCAATAGTTACATCCCTTTGCATCTAATACATTCTTATCATTAGATCCATTCATATCCTATTCCATTCCATTCATTTGAAAACTTGATCAGCTTGCTCACACATTTTGTAAGACAATAGTACCTACTACCACAGTGTGACCTTGGTCTATCATTCCCTCCAACATTCAAGTATCATTGTCCTCCTATAAATCCACACACTTTAACATACTTAATCAAATTGTGGTGAAGACCCTTGGGTGCATCTTTTGAAACTCTATCAATGTCATCACCACACTCATTTCCATCCCCCATCAAGCCACTAGTGATTCTTAACCCCTTGAGAGTTCTCAAGAGAGTGGAACCTCTTTATGCAAAAAAACATCAAAATATCAAAAATCAAAAATCAAAAAAATCATATCAAAATTTAAAAAATAAAATGAAATCCACCTCAAGACTCTCTTTAGGGGTGTTTCCAACATCTCTACCAGGGATATGGATGTCTGGCTAGCAATAGAGAAATGTTGTGACAAGAATCAGATGTATCTCCATCGGGGCTATGGATGCCTGGCTGGCAACAGAGAAATGCACGGCTTAACTTTCCATTTACCTTTCATAAACCTACTTGACTTAATCACTCCCTATACATTGGCTAGTGTTTCTTCACATACTACCCATTAATTCTTTACTTCAAGTACTAATTAACCATCACCATCGCACGCACTTTGATCTCATAAAGACATAGGGCTCACATGTTGCAGGTATTGATTGGACCTTGGTCACTTCTATTTTTGTCCAAATATTTCCTTACAACATGCTTCGTTAGGCTCATCTTTTTTTCATCACTAATTTTATTTTCCTTCCATCCATCACATCCACATCCTTTTTCCATTGGATCGAACATCGTGGGCAGACGATGATCCTTTCCTTTTCATTCAATCCTCCTCATGTCCCTTTTCAATTGTCATCATCATTCATTGGGGGCAGCCTTACTATCATCTGCTAGGTGCATCATCCATTTTAGATACCCCTCATTTCCCATCCTACCCTACACCTAGGGAAAATCAAACCCATCCATCCATCCACACAAGGCTAGCCTACTTTACACTTGGGGCACACCACATATCTCCTTAATTCCATCGCCCTTATACTTGGGGGCATCTCATATCATCTTCTCTTATACCACATCCCTCATCCTATCCATCTCTCATCCCACATCCCATCTAATCCTAACCCATCAACCAAATCCTATCCTATCAAATCTATCTGATTTCCCTCAATCATTCCCCTTCATCCTACCCAAACACACTTTGGGACTTATAGGGAGGAAGTTGTATCCCACTTTACATCCCTTTCCATTCATGAGTTATCTTATCCTAAATCCTTTCATCTTACATATCGTTAACCATATCACCCCATCCCAAATCCAAAATCTCAAACATCCAACATCAACTAATCTAAACATCTAAAATCCAAAATCAAAAAATCAAAACATCCATACATGTAATGTGTGTGTTTTTTATTTTGTGTGTTTGTTTTCTTATCTACATTTACATTTCAGCCAATGATATGAGGTTGCTTTTGTTTCTTTTTCTTTTTCATGGTTCAATGATATGAGGACAATCATAATATTAATATGCCCAATGATATGAGGACAAGTGCATTTGGCAATTCATTCATCACAATATTTATACCATGGTGCATCTTGCTCTATGCCACATTAATCACATTGCTAATGATGATAATAGTGGGCACTTTATGGTAGCATACCCCCTTCTATCATCATCAACCCTAATCCTTATCATCATCTAACTATCTCATCACCTCATCCTCTTATCCAATCAATCATTATCAATCAATCAATACCCCATCCAAATTTTATTATCTGACATTCAACATCCAAAATCCTCACCCCTGGCTGGGAATCTTCTCATCAATCATCATCCCAATCCTCTCCTCATCAATATCCAATCATCCAAATTGATTTCATAATCAATCCTTATTCTCCCATCCTAACATCCTCAATCTTCTAATCTTCCAAATATGATCCATAGGGATCTGAAATAACTCTACTTCATTAGAAACAGTCAACACAAAGAAGGAAAACAATGAAATGGAGGTTCTGTCTTTTAAGTAATAGGACCACCGCCTAGCTGTGAGGCGGTGGTCCCAAGATCACTCGATCTACATAGGGCGGCGGTCCTAGCCATTACAGACAGAAAACTAAAATCGAAACAAACAACCTCTGAATTTGAAAGGATGTTCGTTTCTCTTCTCCTTCATGACCTTTCCCATTCTCAATGCACAAGAGGACATGAGAAAGGCTATAAATACATGATTGTAGAAGTGTAGAAGATCATTGAAGCATGGGAGCAAGTGAGCAAGAAGTCTTGGTGCTGGAAATTGTATTTTTGTAGAAGAAAGGAGTGTTAGACAGAAAAAGTAAAATGGCGAAAGGAAGTGTTGAGATATTATCTACTTATCTTTATTACTTATTGTAAATTCTGTACTTGTTGATTTGAATTGGCCAATAGAAGTGGGAAGAAAGAGCAATTGCCCTTCTCACTGGTTTTTCCTCCATTAGAGGTTTTCCAGGATAAAATTGTTGGTGTTATGAGCTTATATTCTTTCCTTTACTACAATTGTTGATTCTAAGCACAATAGTAATTCATTCACTATTTATCTTTGTTACTTTCTAATAGAAAGTAAACAATAGCGATTAATTTTTGATTTTGTGAATAATTCCAAAGTTGAAGAGTGTATAGATCATTTTGGTATCAGAGCTAACAAGTATCCAGGACTGTGGTATTTCATTCTTGAATTTGTATGACAGTGATAAGATCTAAAGGCAAAGTAGCTTTACCTTACGATCCGGAGATTTCTACAAAGAAGTGGAAACAGAGAATTCAGGGAGAAATGGAGGAAGATAACTTGGTCTGTAGAATCGAGATGCTAGAGACCATGATGGATAGTATGTTTAGAAGGCAAGAGGAACTTGCAGATTTGCTAGAAGACAGCTTCCGTCAAGAAAGACTCCATGGACTCGATGGTTTGAGGCTTAAAAAAAAAATTGGTATAGGCAAGAGCCACCATGAGGATTATTATGGGGAAGATCATGAAGAAGAGACTTCTAATACAAGAGAAAAGGTAAAATCTAAACATACTCCTTTTAAACTTGAGACTAAAGTCAAAATCAAAAGCTTTGAAGGACAAGTAGATGTAGAATTACTTGATAAATGGTTGAAAGCAGGTTAGAAGTCTATTTTAGCATCCATAATGTCTTTGAGGCATAAAGGATCACCTTTGCACGTCTCAAAATGGAGGGACATGCTCTAGTTTGGTGGGAAACCCATCTAACTACTTGTGAAAATAAGAAGCGTCCTATTGTCAAATCTTGGCAAGAATTTAAGGAATTACTTAAAGCTAACTTCTATCCTATTGGCCATAAAGCCGACCAAATGATTAAATGGCGGTATTTTAGACAAGCGGTGGTCAAAGTGTGCAAGACTATACTACAGAGTTTCGGAGGTAAGCCATGTTGCTAAACATGCATTTGGAGGATGAGGATATTCTGACCAAATACTTGGGAGGACTTCACACTCACCTTTGAAGAAAATTCATCTCTACAAAGCCCAAGGATCTCAATGAAGCATGTGTACAGGCATACTACATAGATGATGAGAAAAATCAAGGAGAAGTAGAGCCGAGGGTAAAGCAGTCAACAAATCAACAAAAAAAGGATTATGGGCAAACAAGTAACAAGAGTAAGTGGAAAGGGAAAGGTAAACAAGATGCCACTATTTAAATACTCGTAAAGATCCCAATAATTTTTGCAAGAATTGTGATATCAATGGTCATACTGACGCTACATGTTGGAAGTTACATCTAGAGTTACATCCAAAGAACCGAACCAAGGACTCCAAGAAGTCCATGATAGCTGTAAAGATAGAAGGGGAGGTGGAAATCGAAGATGACTCTGATGTAGATGAAAGGATTGGATGCACGGCCACCAACATGGACAGCGAAGAGGAGATGAGTAGACTATTCCAAATCAAAATCTAGATCAAGAGGACTAAGGTAAATGCTTTGGTTGATACCATTTCTCAATCTAACTTAATTTCTGAGGTAGTTGTAAAGAATTTTGGTCTTGAGACTTACGAGGATCTGCACCCATATCCTTTGGGTTGGGTGAAGAAGGGTGTTGAAATTCAAGTAACAAGATGTAAGGTCAAGTTTGGGATAAATTCCCAATATATAGATGTTTTTGAAGCTGACGTTATTCCACTTGATGCTTTTGATGTGGTATTTGGGAGTCCTTACTTGTATGTTAGGGATGTTATCTTTATGAGAAGGAAAAGCTGAGTACGAGATGGATTAAGGATGGGATCGGCTACAACATCCGGGCACACCAACGTAAGACACGGGTTACTATGGTAAGTGTTAACCAAGCAAAACAGATTATTTAGTCAAATCATAATCAATTTTGTTTACTTTTGTTAAGGATAAACAAGATGGGGTAGAAGTTTCAGAGATTTCTAACCAAGGAAAACAAGATTTGGATAGTATTATTCAGTATTTTCGGGGAAGTATTATAGGCTCTAGTGGATTACCACCAAAACGGGAAGTAGAGCATGAGATTCAGCTATTGCCAAAGTCACCTCTACCGAAAATCGGGTTATATAGGCAATCCTTGTTGGAGAGTACTGAGGTAAAGAAATAACTCCAAGAACTAATAGACCAAGGGGTGATATGTTTGAGCACCTCACCATGCGGTTCTTCTATTGTAATGGTGCAAAGAAGGATAGTTCTTGGAGAATGTGCATCGAATCACGTGCTTTGAACAAGATCACCATAAAGAACAGATATCCACTTCCCCGCATAGATGATCTCTTGGACCAGCTTTAGCATGCCAAATTTTTCATGAAGTTGGATCTCAAGTCAGGTTATCACCAAGTCAGGATGAAGGAGGAGGATATATAGAAGACTTCCTTCAAAACAAAACAAGGTTTGTATGAATGGTTATTACTTCCTTTTAGATTATGCAATGCACCCGCTACATTTATGATCTTGATGAATGGTGTATTGCGGGATTTCATAGATTCATGTGTCATTGTGTATCTAGATGATATCTTGATTTTTAGTGCCACATGGGAAGAACATCTAACGCATTTGCAGCAAGTCTTGCAAGTTCTCAGGGAGAAACAACTGCTTTGTAATATGAAGAAATGTGAATTTTCCAAACAATCACTTGTCTATCTTGGGTACATGGTTGGAGGAGGAGAGCTACGAGTGGATCCAAAGAAGATGGAAGCCATCACAAATTGGCCAACACCAGCGGGAGCCACGAGAGACTAGAATATTTGTGGGAGCGATACGAGTTCATGCGGAAGTTCATTATAAATTTCTCAACAATTCCAACACCTCTACACACGGTGGTCACAAAGAGTAAGGGTTATTCTTGGGGTAAGGAACAAGAAAATCCTTTGAGTTATTGAAATACAAGATAAGGCATGCTCCATTACTTGCTCTTCCTAGTTTGCGAAGTATTTTGAAGTAGAGACAGGATGTCGGTGATTATGCTATGGGCGCAATGTTGCTTCAAGGAGGTAAACCCATATGTTATCATTCTGAAACCTTCACTTCATCAATTAAATGATATTCAGTATATGATAAAGAAATGTATGCACTAGTTCAAGTAATTAAAAAATGGAAACATTATTTGTTGAGTAAAGAAACTATTGTGCACACTGACCACAAACCTCTCTAGTATTTGCAAGCACGGTCTAAATTACAGCAGGAAAGGCACTACAAATGGATGGGGTTTCTTTAGCAGTTCCATCTAGTGATCAAATACAAGAAAGGTAGTACAAATTTTGTGGCAGACATGTTGTCTAGGCCACCCACACAGAAAAATTCTCTGTTTGGCCACTATCTCTCAGATCAATCAAGCCCTTCATGAAGGAAGCTTATGGAGAAGCATATGCCCAAGACAAAGAATTTGGGGTAACATTTCAGAAGTTGCAGTCCCAAGGGGCTGAAAATATGGGGATTGAAGGATTTGTTATCTCAAGGATGGGCTGCTCTACCGATGGGGGAAACTTTGTGTGCCTAAAGAAGAAAGAATTCTATTGATGAGGGAAGCACATACCTCGAAAGTAGTGGGACATTTTGGTGTTGGTAAGACCATATCCCACTTGCAAAGGTATGTATATTGGCCCAACATGCAAGAAGAATTATCAAAATTTATTCGTGGATGTAAACTTTGTTGTACTTAGCAAGCCTAAAACTAGGAAGGAAGGTTTGTATATGCCTTTACCAATACTTACTCATCCGTGAGAGGACATTTCTATGGATTTTGTAGGAGGAATACCTATGTCTAAACATGGCCATGACTATCTCTATGTTGTTGTGGATAGATTCGATAAAATGTGTATTCTTATGGCATGTAAAAAGACAGGTAAAAGTAGGAATTTTTGGACTACTTTGTGGGACAAGATGGATATCGAGTTACTGAGAGGAGCACCACTTTCCATCCACAAACAGATGGACAAATAGAGGTGGTAAATAAGACTTTGGTACAATTGATCAGAGGGTATAACAATAAGTACCCAAGGACTTGGGATGAGTCCTTAGCCTACATTCGGCATTCCTCTAAGCGAGTACACACATCCACTATGAAGTCACCATTTGAAGCATGCTTGGGATGTCTACCTACAAATCTATTGGACATAGCGGTTAGACTATAGGATGAGGAGGATACATGAGACACAGAGGTGACTAGAGCCAACAAGTTCATTGAGAGGATCTGGAAAATCCATCTCAAGGTCAAAGAACAACTAGAAAAATCTCAAGCAAAGTATAAAGCTAGGCATGATCAGCATAGGAGGGAACACAAGCTTCATGTTGGAGACAAAGTTTGGCTTTACTTGAGCAAGGAGAGACTACAAGGTCAAGCACGGAAGCTCAAGCCACTATGATATGGACCCTTCACCATATTGGAGCAGGTTGGGGAAAATGATTTTCGACTTGATTTACCATCATTCATGAGGATGTACTCTGTAGTAAATTGTGAGAACTTGCACCTATATGAGCCATCCATGTTGGATGAAGATGAAGAACTACAATTGCTACCTTCTATTGAGGATTGTGTCTTGGACTCATGAGGTGAATTGGAGGAGGATGTAGTGCTACAGCAGAAGGTCGGTCGAGAGACTAGAAGAGGTGCTGTGGGAGTCTTGAAAATTGAACCGAAAGGAAAGACACCAAGATAAGCCCGGTGGTACTCGAAGGAGCAAGCGAGGGAATTGTTCCCTCATCTACTCCCCCACTAAAATTTTTGGGACCAAAATCCTCCTAAGAAGGGGAGGTGTGATCCATAGGGATCTAAAATAACTCTACTTCATCAGTTTCAGTTAGCACAAAGAAGGAAAACAATGAAATGAAGGTTCTATCTTTTAAGTAATAGGACCACCACCTGCCTGTGAGGTGGTGGTTACATAACCGCCACCCAACCAAGGCGGCGGTCCCAAGGCTGCCCGGTCTGCCATGAGGCGGTGGTCACGGCCATTACGGATAGAAAACTAAAATCAAAACGAATAGCCTCTGAATTTGAAAGGATGTTCATTTCTCTTCTCCTTCATGACCTTTCCCATTCTCAATGCATAGGAGGACATGAGAAAGGCTATAAATACATTATTGTAGAAGTGTAGAAGATCATCGAAGCATGGGAGCAAGTGAGCAAGAAGTCTTGGTGCTGGAAATTATATTTTTGTAGAAGAAAGGAGTGTTGGATAGAACAAGCAAGTAACTAAAAGGAAGTGTTGAGATGTTATCTACTTCTCTTTCTTACTTATTGTAAATTTTGTGCTGTTGATTTGAATTGGCCAATAGAAGTGGGAAGAAAGAGTAATTTCCCTTCCCACTGGTTTTTTTCCTCTATTAGAGGTTTTTAGGATAAAATTGTTGGTGTTATGAGCTTATATTATTTCCTTTACTACAATTTTGATTCTAAGCATAATAGGAATTCATTCACTAGCTATCTCTATTACTTTCTAATAGAAAGTAAACAACAACGATTAATTTGTGATTTTGTGAATAATTCCAAAGTTGAAGAGTTTAGAGATCAAAATCCAACGTCCTCAAAATCTAATATCCTCCAATCTAAATCCAAAATCACCCCTTAAGCCTGGGCATCCTCAAATCAAAATCCCACATCTTCAATCCTAACCCCTTGACTAGGGCATCCTAATCCAACAATCCTAAATATTCACCCTTATCATACATTGTTGGTGGGACATACTCTATATCAAAATCCAAACTCTCATCATCCTCTAATTTCCTAATCTCCTCTAATCCTCACATCTCTGCTCTTCTAAATCCTCAAATACTCCAATCCTCATCATCTAAATCCTCAAATCTTCTCATCCTCTAATCATCTCTCATCTACTAACTTGGGCCTCTCCTCTTTTCAAGTAGTTACCGGACTCATTCCTTCCTACCTAACCCCTCGAGGGGGCATCATGTCACCATCCTAGCATATTTTTATATTTTTCTTTGAGCAGTCATTACTATGCAATAACCCTTCAAAAAGGGTCAAAATCTAGACATCTAAAATGTTGGCATGATTAACTACGATTAAATCTATCCCACAACATCATCTAAATCCATATAATAATTAATCGCAAGATTAATTATTATTATTTAATCCATTTTATCATATTTATCCTTTATCATTTATCTAATATCTTATCATTCCATCATTAATCCTTTTAATTCATTATTTTATCCCATCTTATCATTAATCACTTTAATTTCCTTATTATATCATATTATCCTATTTTAATCCTTCATTAACATTTTCTAGGAATTTAATATTCCTACATCTCACCTACCACCTACCCTACACATCCCTACACCTAGCCTTTCCATGTAATCTCACTCCTAATCACATTTATCTAACCTAATCCAATTCTAATCCTAATCACATCCTCACACCTCTAAATCTAGAGGATTTTATTTCTAGAAGCCTCTCTAAACTTCCCTCCATTTAAAAATTCAAATAAACCTTCCACTCTCCATTGAATCTTCTCTCAAATTCTAGAAATCTCCATTCTAGAATTCTCCATTCTTCTCATCAATTCTCCACCCTATATCCAAATCTAACATGGCTTCATATTAGTAATTGAATACTCCACCCACAAGCTATAATTTTAGCTCTCCTCCTCCATGAGAGCCATCTCTCAAATCCATAACAAAGTTATGTCAATTTTATCAATCAATCCATCGTCCATTTTATCTTCAATCACTCAATCAATCCATTCATCTACAATCAATCTATCATCATCCTTCATCAAAGAAATCCAAACAAAATCAAGGGGAGGTGTTGCCCAAGTGTCTCCAAAATCTGAAGCAAGCACATCCAATCCACCATCAAGAGCACATCAAATAAATCAAAGGGAGCTCTACTTTGGTAAGTGAAGGTATTGCACTCTATTCCCTTTCCATCTTGCTCAATCTGAGGTAGTGTATTAGAGTGTTAGAATAGGAATCAATTTGTTTTGTTTCTTGTTGGCATTTTGCACTAACATCTCTTTTTACATCTATAGGGGCATACGATCCCCCTTACTACCCAATGGCACACTCTTGTTCTAGGTTTGAACACAATTGTTGAGGTGCAACTACCTACATGGACCTCACTTTTCACATATACAATAGAGGGAAATTTTCTCCCCTCTCCTAGTCATTACATTGACTATTCTAATCATTCAAAAACATTAGCCTAAACCTTGATTAGATGTATTCTTGCTCGTTTGTGTTATTATATGGTGTACATTGCTTACCATGTTACTTTGATTCATAGTATGCTCTATCTTTTTACCATACAAACATGCACATTCACATGGTACTTTTGAGGTGAATGCAGATTACTTACAAGTTTTCACATGATGTATGATGTTTGGTAGCGTTCTCTACCGGTCCCATTGAGGCTCTAAGGGGGCATCTACCTTTCCTATTTATTTATATTCAAGTTCTATCATTACAAATTATACTACGTTCATCCTTATTTTCAGTTATATACATTATGGCATACTATCAATTTTTCTAACATGTTAACGGGTGCTTCATGTGTAGTATTTGTCTCACAGGAATTTTTCCAACCATGGTTATCCAAAGTAACTACATATTGTCTATATTTATGTCTTGATTGTCATTTTTTGTGGGTTATGCCCTATGCTTGATTGAATGTTTTATTTCTCTAACCTTGAATGCTTTGAGTGTATTGCGACATCCTGAATGGTGTCCTATGTATTCAACTAGCTACATGTTGTGTCTTTTTCCATGTTATTATGTGTTTTGACTAGTTTCTATTATATTATGCCATTTTTTTGTGACTAACACTTTTTCTATCCTTTCCCATTATTTTTCATGTGTCATGGTAATTACCATGCACATTCCCTATTCCCCTATAGGATTTCTATTTCATATGTGCACATCAATTTCAGCTTTCCTTGTTTGGGCCACACTCGCCTTGGTTCATCTCATGCACCCCAAATGAGTGGGGGAAATCATTGGGTGATTATTTCACCCTCTCAATAGTCTAGATACTAGACACATATTTGTACATAGTAGAATCAGAATAAACAAGAGCTAAAAATAGGTTCAGAATCATAATTGGGCCAAAATCATAAAAGGTACGAAGTGCCCAATATAGATAGGAACTATGTGCACTATTGTCACACCTAGAGGGTTTTATTTTGAGGGTAGAAATATCTATGGCACATGATCAATAGGTTTCCAATGATAGGTTTCTCCAAAATATAGCAACATGTACTCAATTACGAGTACTATCAGTGCAACATCAATAAAATCGGTGGTAAGCTATATATGTTGTGAGAGAGAACTAATTATCATGTTCTAGGGATAAAATAAGGAATGGTACTTAGGGATTATGTAGTACAATGATATTCCTAAAATGATGTGTCATCTGTGACCAGTTTCTATTGGGTTTGTGACCATCTTTACAGTGGCACTTATATGTGGGGAAGCATTAAAGGTTAAAGGGAAAATCCTATAGCTCTACTAATACTTTTCCCTTGGTAACAAGATGTCACAATATTTTTTCCCTGATGATGGATCTAGTTTTTTGACCCAAAATGTAAGAATTTTTAAATTACTACACAGTATTTCAAATAAATCTCTCAACAATGAACTATGAAAATCTCATAAATTCAAGATGTCTAAATCCTCAAAATAGCGATAATTTCTTAAATCCTCAATTTGTCGATAGGACACCTAAATCCTTGGTATTCTTTCAACCTTCTCTAAGGCAACAAACATATAGGAACAATTATATCTCTTCTCTCACAACATTCTATCCTTGATTCACTTATTTTTCAATGTGCATTTCTATTTTTGTATTCAATAAGTTAAATTTCAATTTCATTTATCATGAACATTGACTACACTTATCTTCTTTTGCAGGTTTAACCTTACTTCGACAAAAGGAAACACACAAATGAAATAGGAGTAATCTCAAGCACTAGACACTCAGGTAAAGGCAATATTCAAGGAAACAATGCAAGCATCATTTCTATTACACACACAAGGCCACCCCTAGGCTCCTTATCATCTTTTATATTCTACGATACACATTTCACAATCTCCATTCGACACGATATCAAGTACAATATTCATTTGACACGTTATTGGTTATAACTCCCTTCGATTCTCCACAAAGTATGCTCTTCTTATCTACTTTATGCTACCAAATATTCATTCACAAGAATAAAGTGGGGGAAAATGTAGACACAAAATTACACACTTAATACTTACATTGCCTCTAAGTATTTCATTATATGCACGATTCTAAGCAATAAAACTAGATATTAACAACACTTGTTTTTCCTTTTACATTGCTTTATATTTTCCATACTATTTTTATTTTCTGGATTCACCACTTTACTTGTGAACATTGAACAATGTGTGACCCATCTCTATATTTTTTTTTTTATCCTCTAATCATCCCGAACACTACCGCCCATCAAATCTGCAGTTGTGCCCGGGCGCTTCTATCTTTTCCCTCCTTTTCTCAAATTTGAAATGCCACATTACTTACTATCATTTCTATAACTTTTCTTATCACTTTGGATCAACCTTTTTTTATTGTTAATGGTGAAATTCAAACAAGGAAATCATATATACATGACTTACCATTATTAGGGGATGGAAAAATTTGGCTATTACTTACCATCTACTACTTGGGCAAATAACAACATTCAAGGACTGCATTTGGGCTGCATAGAAGGTGTTATTATTGAATTTCATCTCACACATTCATCTTGGGGGAAAAGTAGTTGTATTATACTATCTTGATGTGACTAACACAAGGTAAACCTAGCTTTAAGGGACATAATTCAATCACACATGCTAGTACTACATAGAGTATGAAATGTAGTGTAGCACTCGGTGACAATCACATTGGGGTGACCTCGATTTCAATTCGACTCAATCATGCATATTATTTTTTCATCTAATGTTTGATTGGGCCTTGTATAGGTTTATAAGGTTTTTACATGTTTAGGTCTGACAATAAAACCCTACTGATGAAGCTAGAGTGACAAAGAGTGAAAGGAAGAAGACAAGTTCATACCCTAAAAAGATCATATCCAGAGTTGTTGTCGGGACACTAGCACCCAACTCGAGATATAAGCACTCGGGTGGTCTTGTCCTTATCTATGTGGTCTTGTCAAAGGGATTTTCATATTCTAGTTTCCTATATGAAGCTTACTCAATTCAGATCCGATCTGTTCCACTCAATTTCTAGCCCAGAATCATCCCATATCTTTGAATACAAACTAAGTCACTCCTATTTCACTATTGTTTATACTTGTTTGTTTCTTGCATGATAGAGCTTGGTTATTACTATTGTATGATAGAGCTTTCTTATTACTTGATAGATTCATTTGATATTAATCCTTTGATAAATAATGTATTTTTGTTAAATCAATGTGATGATAATTGTGTGGTAGGAATAAATGGAAGCTTGGTGTGCCTTGGAACAAGAACAAGAAGCGAGATATGTGGTTGGTTCAAGGGGTAGAAGGTTATTCTGAAATCCTTTGTGTTCTCTTTATTTGGGGTTCATTTTAAGACCCCCTCAAAAAAATATCATAGAATGGGTGGCGAATCTCCAAAATTAGCTTTCAAAGCGAATATCCAAAAAATGATTCGCAACAAAGGTGATTTGACATAAATTAGTTTTCTACATTTTCACAATAATTGGACGATTGTTAGATGGTCATCTATGTAGCATTAGAGGACCTGAGTTAGATGACTGTCTATATAGAATCAAGCAGTCAGAGTTTGTGGTCATCAAATGTATTATCGACGGCTTAGGTTGGATGAGTCGTCATGTAGAATCGAGATGACCTAAGTTGTACGACCATCTATATAGAATCGAGATGGCACGGGTTAGATGGCCATCTATGTAGAATCAGTGGATTAGGTTGGATAACCATCTATGTAGCATCGACGACATGAGTTGTATGGTTGTCATGTAGAATCAAATGGATTGGGTTGGACGGTGAAGTGTTGGATGATCATCTTTTTTTTTGTCTCATCCATGTATATATGTGTGTCTCTATGCATGGATGTCTCTTAGTCATTTGTCTCTTCGAGAAAATAGATGGTCATCTCCCTAGAAATAGACATATAAAGTGTGTTTTTCGGGGTATGGCCCCTAGACCCCGTAAGGGGGTAACCCCTCTTACAAACCCTTGGGCTATGTATTATACCTTGGAAAATATGAACATAGTTTGATTAGAAATGTTAGTGAAATACATGCATAAGTTCATTTTTAAGTGTAAATAGTAGGTGAACTAACCCATATAAATGACTTGTTGGCTAAAATTTTAGGCAAACTGGGTGGCAACCGACTACTGAAAATTCACCATTTCCAATTTCCAAAACCCCTAATATTCATGAGTTTATGAAAATTCACCACTAAAATTTTCATTGGTTTGTTTGTAACATTAGAAAATCAAGACCATTTGTGTTCTTAGTGGGGAATAAATCTCCGTGTGATCGAGTATTTCTTTCTTTTGATGGAAAGCGGTAGTAACAACACTACTTTACGGAAAATCCTTCAAAATTTTGGGGTTCGGCAGCAAATGAGCACTTAATTTTGCTTAATAGAAAGCCTCTAAGTGATCTCAATATCAACTCTAGATCATAATTAACTATATGGCTTAGATTAGATCCCTAAATGGTAAACTCAAGTGTTAGGGGGTAAGATTGATGAATTATGTGTTAAAACGAGATCAAATGCATATATGGTGAAAATAAGGATCAAAAATCATGAAAGATAAATTTGAGTTTAAAGCGGAGTTGTACTAGAGACGAGAATCGTTGGTCTGCAAGAGGAAGTTAAGCTTTCATTCCAAAGAGGAAGCATAGTGATCTAATATGAAATTTTTCTCCACGTGATCAATGACATAGTTCCACAAAGGGATGGAATCCTAAAATGAACTCCTATAATTTTGAAATATTCCACCATCTTGGATCCACTTGATCATACATACTCAACCAAGTAGGTAGGGAATAAAATATTTCATCTAACATTAATTCGTCTTCCATTGCATATTTAAACTTGAAGCAATTTAAAATTTGTCAAGGCATTTCATATATTTTTGTATGAGTTATCATCTTCGATAAGGGTTAGAAAAGAATCCTCCATAAAATGACCAATTATCTCACTAAAGGCGGGCTAGATAGAAGGTAAGGAATACCTTTAACAATTCTCTAAATTTTTGCCTTGGTCAATAGATAACAAGATCCCTCCATAACAAACATATACAACATTGGAGTTAAAGGTAAGCATTGTCTACTCGAGTGAAACCACCCAAAATGCACCAAGTAGACACCATAGATTAAGAGGTAAGTCGAAGCATTTGGGAAAAGTATTTGAATTGAATAGAGGAAGTTAGGTCCAAGTCCTAAAGTTTTTAACATAGGTAATATAAAAGGTCATTCGATATGATCGTAGGCTTTCTCAAAATCAATCTTGATGAACATTACTTGTTGATTAGATCGACGCTCAAACTTCGTGATTTTCCAAACTACAATAAGATTATCAAGAATTTATTTACTTTTAAGAAATTCAATTTTCTTTGAATTGAAAATTAAGGGAAAGATATGGCAGATGTGTAGCCTGTTATCTTTAGTTATGTCGGAGGAATCAAATAGTGAGGAAGGCCTCCTGGAAAATGTCATGTTTCCGATAGACGTTTTCTAGCAGGGCCACATTCTCGTGTATCCCAAAAAGCTAGTAAAATTGACAAATGAATATGTTTAGTAGATGCATGTGAGGTGTTTAACCTAATGCATAAATAATATTACATGTTGTGTTAGTCACGACTAACATAAGACAAGGGTTTCCTCATGGAGAATTGATGTTGTTTCATCAATTTCAGCCAATAGGTTCCTAACTTGATCGGGTCACCTATGCTAGCATGCTACCAGCCTATGCAAAAAAAAAAGGAGCTTTAAAGCGAGCCATGGAGATCCATCAAATAATTTTGCAACTTTCACCAAATGCATCCAACTTGATCGGGTCACCTATGCTAGCATGCTACCTGAGCCTATGCAAAAAAAGGAGCTTTAAAGCGAGCCATGGAGATCCATCAAATAATTTTGCAACTTTCACCAAATGCATCCAACATGTGTCAAATCCTCGAACAATATTTTTATGGCAGCTTGTAGGCTTTGTCAATCGCAACTCTCTCTGAGCTTCTTTGTAAATATATTTTACTAAACAATAAATTGATAGAGGGGTCCAAATTTTTTCTTCCATTAATGGTGGATGAGCCTACATGTGAGGTTTCACCTTTGCAAAGACAAGCTAGCTAATTTTATATCTAGAGAAAAGAATTATCTATTAGAAATATCTTGTGTTCCCATGATTAAACAAGCTATAGATAATAAGGCTAAGAATTTGATCTCATAACCTCCTAGTTTCAGGTGGAAACCTAGCTTGGATAACATCATCGAGCTCAAAATTCCAATTCCAATAAGTTACTCAAATCATTGATTTGTAGTTTTTGTGCACTCCTAATTCTTGAGTGTTTAATGTTTTGTGATAAGGCATATCCAAGTTTGAATCCAATCCATCACCATGTCTCTTTAAGCTGTGCTACAATTTTGGAATCCTATTTCTTAAATAATTATTCATAAAAGCAAAGGATTTTGGGGTTTATAAAAAAGAAGAAAAAAATGTGGGATCATGTGAACTAAAACTTTCAAGCTAATTTAATAAAATTTACTTTAATATAAGGACATTGTTAATCGAGATAAAATAATAGTAACATACAAGATCTAGCTAAAGAAGTACAAGTAAGAGTGTTATAGGGTTTGTAGAATAAATTATCTTTCCTCTTTAGTTTTGTGATTCTAGATTGGAGACCGATGCGGAAGAGTGTATTCTAGCTTGTGTAACCTATGTTTCTAAAAGCGGGAGTTGGCGATCCGGGGACACAAGTGTTTGGAATGGGATAGGGCCGCTTGGGTGCTAGTGTCGATATGGGTGGTATTTTCTATGGAAATACTCGGGATCGATTCTTTTTAGTCGCTTCTTATTGGTTCTTTCTCATTGTAGGTTACGTCGGGTTCATTGTACCACTACATTTTTACACATGTACCTACAACAAAAACCCTAACTACCTGCACAATACTCAAGCGCACATTAAATGAATAAAAATATCCATATGCTTGAGTCTAAGTGACCTCGGTGATCACCCCAATGTGCTTGTCAGTAAGTGTTGCACTACATTTCATACTCAATGTAGTTCTAGTGTGTGTGTGTGTGATTGAAATAGTGTCCCTTGAGCTAGGATTCCCTAGTGTCATTCGTACAAAGAATAACAGAGCTACTACTTTTTTCCAATGCAAATGTGTGGTATGGGATTAGAATAAACCTTCTATGTAATGAATTATGTAGTCCTAAAATGTAGTCCTTGGTGTAGTAGATAGAAAATATTAGCTCCTTGTAATAGTATGTGCCTCTTGAAAATGCTTTCCACCCTTAATGAGGTTAAATAAGACATGTATATATATGATTCCTTTGCTTAAGTTTTGTTGTTAACAAGTGAAGGTTCAACTAAGAGTGATGAGCAAAGATAAGAAAGAGGTAACATTCAAACAATCAACAAAGCAGAAAAAGTGGATAAAATTTCCCAAAGGGGACAGTGGCGCTCGGGTGCCTGTACGACGGAAAAGTGACAAGCAAGCATGGGAATCTACAAGCAACTCTTCCTCACACCCAACCTCCCGAGGTCGTGCCGAGACAACCGGTGGGGATTGAATATGCATGGGATGCAGACAAACTAGTTAGGCAATTTGATGTCTTCGACACGCACTAGTGGAAATTATGAATCTAAGGCAAAGAAGGCCCTCCTAACCTGAACTGGTGTGATAGATCGATCAGCAAGGATGACTGCTCGAAGGCTCTAATCAATATCGAGCTCTGGCATGATTCGGTCTATGGGTTGTGGAATACGTGGAAAATGACCTGGGATAGTTTCGTGTATGTTCCCAGATAAGGTCATAGGGTGGATGGTAACTATATCTGACTCTATGGGCGATTCTCTGGCCTAGTCTAGAATTCCCTAGCTTCGTTAGCTACTATGTCTAACAAGGATAACTATTCAATAATGATAGGTGGAAGTGGAGTAAATCTGAATACTAGTGTACGTAAGCCAGCGTCAATGTCAGACTGACTAGTAGATTCGTTGGGTTGAGGGATTTGTGGGTCACAACCGTAGATTCATGGTTGTTGTGGTCCTGCTATGGTCATGTGTAGAATCAGTCCCTAATCCCTAGTATCCGGTAATCATATGCTTTCTGAAACTTCTATATTGAACTAATAATTGTGCAATCTTCTCGAGTATCTTATAGGTGTTTGTGCAACTGAATTCTCAAGCTAGTATCCATGTCTATGAGAGTATCCCCCTTCGGTACATTTGTGGGACCAAAGGGTCACAACTGAATGTTTGCTCTCTTTCAAGCCTCTCTACAGTCATGTGGATATATACCTAGGGTAATCTGTAGTTTGGTTGATTTGACCAAAACGTGTGCGCTTTGTCGTCTTCTATGTTTAACCCGCTTAACTGGGAACCAATTTGTTGTAAGTTTACCGTTGTTCGGAAGACTTGGATCCTGAGATTTTGATCTATATCAGTTATTGTTGTGATGAGATTGGGTTGGGGCACGATTGGCTCGAATACGTATTCTCTGGGCTCTCTAGGTCCCGTGATTGTCATACAAAAGAAAGTTATATAAATCTAACTAATGACAGAATAAACTAATTGTGAAAAATATGTCTATGTATATTCCTAAATCTGATATATCTATCTACTAAACAGAATTTAAAGAACAACTATCTAATATATCTAGAATTGACAGTTTAGAATAACAAATTAAAACAAACAAGATAACGAGTATAGCTATTTGTCTGTGCAACTGTGAACCTATTCTAAATAATGAAACAATTGATCTAGTCTATTTGCAAGACTCTCGATCCTACCTCAGAAGTGAGAAATGAATCATAGTTTCTCAGAAACTATCAATCCCCACAACTTCCCTGGCAATATTGAAACTAAAGTTGAGTGAAATAAAGTGATTGGCTACTCTATTTGATATGTTTCTAATTAGAACTTTGAAAGCTAGAACCTGGATTCTGCAGAACAGTGGCGAATCCGATGGTGTGTGTGGCTATGTCCCCTCAGTGTGATCTCCTCATTCCTTTGTGTTCACGTGGATCTAGAAAAGTGTGTAATGCTAGCATCAACAGAAGTAGATATTGGGACAAAGGAAGCTTAGGATATAGACTGAATACAATGCGAGTAGGAGAGAGATAGCGCAAGAGTACAGAGCTTGGCTTATGCAATTCCTAGTGGGATTTATTGCGAGTCATGCAACATAAAACGTCTAGAACCTGAAACTATCATGTTTGAAGAACAAAACCTGCAACTTTAATGGCTTCCTATTGAAAACAAAATATTTTACTCCAATGGATTGGATGAAATATCAACAGCATTTGCACAAGATGGATATGTGGCTTCCTAACAGCAAAACAATACTAACTAGGCATGCAATGAAAGAAACTAAGAATTCTAAATAAAATGAAAGACTAATCTATTGCAATGAGAAATTCAGAGGTAAATTTGAGGGGCCATTTGCTTGAGCACAAGCCATCTATTTATAGCATTTGCATTTACCCAAGGTAAAAACCAAATAGAACTCTTAAACTATAAACAATGGCAAAACACTATTCTAGGGAACCAGAATCATTAATGCAAGCTTATGGCGGTGAAAAAAAGCTGGTAAACGTTGAAATTTACGTGAGTCGTGTTAAAAGAGCATTTTGGAAAACACATAAAGGATGCGCCGCCTGCTTAGGGCGGCGGTTTCAGAAACTGAAGAGCAAAAGGCCAAGAAAAGAGGGAAAAAGAGAAAAACAAAGCACGCGGGGCTAAGCGGGGCATGTGGGATGTTAACGCACACTTGGGAGCTTTTCGGATCCCAAACACCTTGCGAGGAGACCTGTATCATCATTGGGGTATGTGTTACGTTGTTCGATGGTGCAGTACCCTACAATTTTGGGTACGTACATATTGCCCCCTCGGAGAAGCATTTTAGCCATGAAGAGGCGTAAAACGGTGGGTCCGAGTATGGCGGTCCCGAAATGGGAAGTTGAAAGTTATACCTGATACATCCGTGTGTCGAAATGACGCCATCCAAAATTCTCGCTCCTGCAAAATGAAAAGAGAACTCAAGTGCAGATAGACAAGATAGATCGGAAAATAAATGCTAAAATAATGGGAAATGAGGACGTACCATTTGTGTGGGGGTAAGAACTTACCTCCGTCGGTGCTCCAAACCTGCGAAAAAAATATTTTTAAAACAAGTCAGGCTGCTATATATATGAAAGTGGGCCCATTTTCCTATTCATTTGCGCACGTTGATTTGATTGATTTTGAGCTCTGGGACCCATGGTGACGGTTTCTTGCGCGAGTAGAGCCAAAACGTTCGTGACGGGATAGTGATCATGCCTCCGCGAGCGGAACATCGACCCGCGAGATCACAGGTTAGTTTTCTTCAATTTATCCTTTTCACCCCCTTAATTTTAAAATGCTAAAATATTTGTCATGGGGGGGTAATTTTTGAAAATGTTAGGTTCAAAAGGTCCATCTAAGGGGGTGCCTACTGGGTAGGCCTTGTTTTAGTAAAAATGGTCCTCTTTTGGCATTTTTAGGCTTTTTAGGTTTAAAAACCCATGTGGGTTTTCGGGCCACGACCGCCACCCTACCAGGGCAGCGGTTACACGACCGCCACCCTTAAGGCGGTGGTTACAAAACCGCCTCCCTGCTCAGGGCGGCGGTTTTGCATAGAATGCCAAAAGAACATCTATTTGAGATTATTTTTGTATTTTTAGCATTTCTATGTGTTTTCATGATTTTTCCAGTATTACTTAGATGCTAACTTGCTCTGTTTTGTGTGTTTTTGGGTGTATGCAGGTGTGGGAGGAGTATATTTGGTGGAGCCGAGAGAGAGAGAGTGTGGCTCGGCTCAGCAAAGTACTAGATGCACTTTCATAGGATGAGGAGGACATTCTTCAAAGGGCCGGGATACTACGTATCTCTCGCGTTCCACATATTGCACCATCCGGTCACATTCTTTGTGACTTATTCTCCTATTGGGATGATCAAAACACCTACCGATTACGAGGGTCCATGGTGAGTGGACCATCACTTTGGAGGATGTTTATCGTATTCTGGGGGTCCCGATCATCGGGAGACGTCTTACCCTCGAGACATCAGGTTCACGGTCCCAGATAGCATAGTGGGCCACTTATATGGGAGATGCAGTCATCTCCACGGGTTCGAAGAAGGGGGTCAGAGTTCAATCCATTCCTAGTTTGCCCATCCCCTTGCTTCGTCAGGCTATTATGGGGATCCTTGCCTCAAGACTGATCGGGGACAAGGGAGGAGACACACTGCTATACTGCTGGTCCCCCATCATTGCATAGATAGAGGGACATGGTTGGATTTATGCCTGGGGAGCGGATATACTTGGGACTACCTACCACGACTTATACAGGGTAGTCCGTTTACAGGGGCAGTCCTTGAGCCACCTGACCCTGGTCATGAGTTGGGTCTATGAGCACTTCATCCCCTATGGAAGAGGTGTAGAGGTGACAGATCCTGGAGCTGTGAGGGCAGCTAGATGGAAAGATATGTCGGTGCTCAGAGCACCGCATCATCCAGTTGCTTCTTTGACCACCGATGACATGGAGGCCACACCATATCAGACCATGGCAGGCATATGGCGTGAGGAGGCTCTTACTTTGATCTCCTGCTCCACCACAGGGCAGCTTATTGACAAAGTGTGGCGAGTGGAGATACACCCCTTTCACCGAGTTCCTCAGTAGTTTGGCCTACCTTACATGGGCATGCTCCCCCCAATAGCGCCGATGCTCTACAAATCGGTTTGAGAGGCCAGAGGGGTTCCTAGAGGCCGGGGTTGGATAGTTGTTACTCCTGGCGTTCCTATTGCGGCCAGGAGGGTAGTACATGCCCGAGGGAGAGCCGGTGCACCTCAGGCACCCTTGCTTCAAATTGCGCAGTGAGTCCGCCCATATCGGTGATGATCCCATCGACATAGAATCGAGTCTGAGGAGTTTACAAGGGGAGAGACAGAGGAGGAGACTGAGGAGGACAGTGATCCTGAGTGGCATGACACTCAGGATATCATGCAGGCAGCGAGGGCCGAGCAGAGTGTAGAGAGAGTTACTCTGGTTTCAGAGGAGCCACTCTCCCAGGGCCATGGTGGGGAGGATGAGTCCGTTGTAGGACGCCACGTTGCTCCAGCCACGGGGAGCACCTCAGTCAGCAGCGGCATCTGTGGCAGGTGCTGACCCTAGAGATCCATCCTAGAGGCCTGGTGATCCGAGTAAGTTACCACCCTTCTTTTTAATGTTTGTTTTTAATTAGGATTTCCTTAGTTACTATTTCTCCTCTTGTTTTATTTCTAATTTGTTTTCCCCTTTGTTTGTAGAGACCGCCGATGAGTGGCGAGACCTGATTCGCAGGGTATGCACCGATACCCTGATGATCCCCATGGAGAGGACCCGCGCAGAGTTATCTGTGGATGTTGGGGAGCCCTCAGCAGCGGTTGGTAGACACATGACATCTTTGCCCGGTTTTGCACGTGGCGAGATAGTATCGACTCTTCGCACGGAGCTAGCGGGGTATAGGACAGCTGAGCGCTGATGAGGAGTCATTCTCGTGGCGAGACTGCGGCTGCCCCTTGGGATCCTGAGCCCTCTATGCACTCAGAGTGCTGGCGTAGCCAGAGTCCTAGGCGTGGGCATGCACCTTCAAAGGGGTCTCATAGGGATTGAGAAGCCACTTGGCTCTCCTAGATTTTGCATGATATATTCTTTTGTATATACCGGGCTCTTTGAGCATTTTGACCATGCTCAGCGCATGATGGCATTGTACAGGAATTTTGATATATATATATATATATTTTGGATCAGACTTTTGGCATTTATGGCTTTGTTTCCTTTCCAGTTTCCTCATGTGAACTATGATATTATGCTTATATGCTTTTTAGAATGTATGCAATGGAGAACAAATGATACAAATGTTTACTTTCTTTTTGTATTTCATGATGCTGATATATGATAATGTAGACACAATGTGATTTTGAATTTTAGTTTCTGTAAGCAATTTTGGATGCCTCATATTTGTTTTGGCAAAGTGGTGAAGACAAACCAGTACGATGAGCAGATAGACTTGCCCCTCTCCTAACTCCACACAACTAGTAAGATGTGAGGGCTCATCACCGAGAGCTAGAAAGGGCACAAGTTGTGAAATGTGTTGAAATGGCAGTGATGAGAGATAGAAAAAGCCTTGGTGGACCCAAATTAGGATGCTACAAGCTTACTCCACTCGAGTGACTTCATAGTTTTGGGATGCAACTTGCTTTGTGGTTTATCTAGACTTAGATCCGTAGATGGCCACATGGTAGACAAAATCTGGTTTTTAGGATTTTGAACTCTTTTGGAATTTTGAACATCTGATTCATTTGTTTTTGACTCAAGACTTCAAGATTTGAATTGTTTGTCTATGACCTTTTGCATTTGTTTGTCAAGAGGACCCCCTATACTTTGCCCCATGCTACTAGTAAGAAGTGTGGGTTTATCACCGTAGGCAAGGCATAGGCGAGTAAGGGCATTTCCATCCTTTCCCAACCCTACGTCACTAGTAAGAGATGCAAGCTCATCACCAAAGGTGGTGGGGCAAGGAAATGTTGATCTATATTTGACTTGTTTACTTGATTAAAATGTCAGTATGTGCTTATTTCCAAAGAGATATACATACGGGATAGATGTGACATGATGAAGCTTCTAGAACAGACCATAGGCAAGACACCTATCCTAAGAAGAAACCAAAAGTGAGAATAAACTCGCAGATCTTGGCATGGTTACCGTTAAGACTTTGTCATATCTAGCTTTATTTGATGAAATGATTCGAAATAATTTTGATGATATCATGGAAATAGAGAAGTATGATTAGAGTGTTTATGCCAACAACATCATGAGTTTGTAATGAATTGCTTTGAGAACAAATTCCTTGATCACATTTTTTGTACGAAACAAGTGGACAAAATGATCCTAATCTATATGAAGATGCAATGTAGATATAATTATAAGTAGTGCTAGTTGCTTATGCGTAGAATCATTTGAGGTGTAGGGAATTGACTGTTTCACCAAATTCCTCACCTTCTAGCATACATAAGAGGTATGCACCATTTCCATAGTCCTTCATGACTCGGTATGGGCCCAACCATTTGGGCCAGAACTTCCTTCATCGGTATTTTTGTCGATCCAGCTGTCTAGCCTTAGAACTAGATCACCTTCATATATGTCGCGTTCATAGACCTTCTTGTTATACTGCCGGCACATCCGGTCAGCATAGACTCTGTGCCGCTATTCAACATCTAACCTAGCTTCATCTAGGATTTCTAGTTGGGAGAGATGTGCTTCTCTATAAGCGTCTTCATCTAGAATCCCTTGTAATGAAATGCGGAGACTGGGTATTTCAACCTCAAGTGGGAGAACTGCTTATTCCCCAAATACTAGCGAGAAAGGAGTCGCTCCTGTTGGTGTCCTTATTGAGGTTCGGTGGGCCCATAAGGCCGGATATAACTTCAAATGTCAATCTCGTTTGTTTTCTTTCACTGTTTTAAGGAGAATGGCTTTTAATGTTTTGTTTCTCGCCTCAGCCTGTCCATTGGCTTGAGGGTAATACAAGGAGGCTGTATGATGGCTTATTTTAAATTTATTGCATAATTCGCGAACTTAAAAGAAGTACCATTATACGAGATAATGACTTGCGGGACACCATACTGCAAATGATTTGGTTCAAAATGAATTTGGCGATTACTGAGAACCTAGTACGGTAGTAAGAGGCATAGCCTCTACCCACTTGGTAAAATATTCGGTGGCCGTGATTATAAAATTATGGTCGTCAGCTGAGACGAGGAGAGAATTTCCCTATTAAATCTAGGCCCCACGTAGAAAAGGGCCATGGAGTAGCGATTGGTTGTAGAGCTTGTGCGGCATGTGAATCTCATGAGAGAATTCTTGGCATTTATGAAACTTTCATACAAACTCCACTGCGTCATGTTCTAGAGTAGGCAAAAAATAGCTCATTCGATGTATTTTACGAGTGGTGGCATGGCCACCGAAGTGGCCTCCACACATCCCCCCTTTGTGAGATTCGTGGAGAATCTTCTTGGATTCTTACGTGTCGACACATCTTAGAAGTATTCCATCGAATGCTTTTCGATAGAGTACTTGCTCTATAATGACATATTTGGCTACAATAATGCTTAACCACCTTCTTCGTTGCGGTGTAGCACCTTCTGGATATGTACGGTCCATGATATAATTAATAATATCGGTATACCAAGGACACTCGAGAGATAGAAGGTCAGGTTTTGACGTAGTATACGCACTCATCTAGAAAGTCTAGATCTACTAGATCACCTCCGTCCAATGGATTATCAACTAACCAATCACGATGATTTGTCCTTTAACCGACTTCTGATTTACGAACTTTAATTCAAATTCACCCATTAAGGTTATAAAGCGCCCACCTTTTAAACAAGGACCCTTGTGTGAGGAAAGTTCGTAAATGGTCTATTTTTACAATGACCTTTGTTTCTTAATTTAACATGTAATTTCTTAAGCGTTTTGTTGCAAAGACTATGGCGAGGCATTCTCATTCTGCTTGTGTGTAGCGTGTTTCATAATCGAGCAAATGTCTGGCTGATGAAATAGATCACACGTTCCCTATTGTCATCATCTTCTTGAGCCAGCATACAGGCTAGCGAGACATTGGTGGCTCGCGAATATAAAATTAACGGGCAATCTGGCTTAGGTGGCATTAGCGTAGGTGGTGATAACAAGAAACGCTTAACTGCGTTGAAAGCTTCATTGTAGTCTTCGGTCCAATCAATGTTATAATCTTTCTTGAGTAGATTGTTGATTGGATGGATGGCGAAACTTAAATCCGGGATGAATCTCTAGATTGCACCAAGCTTTCCGAGAAATGACCTAATTCAGATTCATCCGAAGGTGGGACCATTTGAGGACAACCTGAATTTTGGTTGGGTCAACATCGATCCCACATGATGATATAATGTAACCTAGGAGCTTCCCTCCTGTCACACCAAAGACACATTTTTCTGGATTTAGCGTGACTCGTATTCTATCAGACGTGAAAGAATGACACGAAGCACTTCCGGATGGTCACAACGCTTCTTGGCCTTGGCCAACAAGTCATCTACGTAGGATTCCACAATTTTATGAATAAGATCATGAAATATATATGTCATAGCCTGGTATGTAGCGCCAGTGTTCTTGAGACCTGAATGGCATAACAAAGATAGCAATAGGTTCCCCAAGGAGTTATAAATGTGGTTTTAGCTTGGTCTTGTTCGGATATTCTGATTTGATTGTATCCCGAGAATCCATCCATGAGAGATAAAAGCTCAAATCTAGTTGTTGCGTCAACAATGACATCTATAGATGGTAATGGGAAGTCCTCTTTAGGACATGCCTTGTTAATGTCTCGGAAGTCTATGCAGATGTGTATCTTTCCATTCTTTTTGAGAACGGGAATGATATTAGATACCCATTCAGAGTAATCGACTAGTTTGATGAATCCTACTTGGAGGAGCTTTATTACCTCCTCTTTTACAATGAGAGCTACCTTGGGTTTCATTGGTCTCAATTTTTGTTTAATTGGTTTTGCATATGATTTAGTGACGACGTTGTGTACCGCAATGTGGGGTGCAACTCCTGTCATTTCCTTATAATTAAATGCAAATGCCTTCTGATGTTCCTTGAGGATCCGAGTGTGTATTTCTACTTCTAATGGAGTTAGCGAGGATCCTAACTTCAATATCCTTGGTTCATCTTCCATTCCGATGTTAATATCAATTGTTTCTTCGATTAGGAAGCGTTACCTTCTTCAAACTCAGGCGGGGCTGGGGTAGCTCACTTGTCTCCATTCTTTGTATATATGTTGAGTTCCTTTTGTGGGGGAAGCTATGTCATGGGATTACCGTAATAGGAAGATGAATGCGGGATCAAAGATAAATCTATTGAGTGATGGGCGAAATGTAATGTCGCATAGGTGTTTAAGAAATAAAGAGTGGTTGTATCACTATCAATGTGTTTTAGGATAGTAGATTTGTTTTCATTTCCATTTAAAAGAGGTTTTGACATTGTTTTTATCAATGGTTCATCACGAAGGGATACCATGAAACGGGTATCCTCTAACTTATTGTTTGGAGTAAAGTGTGATGCTTACATTGCTATTGAATCAGCAAGGATATTTTGTTCTCGTGGGATTTATTCAATCGATATGAAGTCAAACTCCTTGCTTAAATTCAATACAGCTATTTTGTAGAGCTGTAGGTGCTCGGCTTTGGTTTCATATACTTCAGAGACTTGGTTTGCTACCAATTGCGAGTCTCCTAACACTCTGATGTTATCAACACCGATTCTCTTAGCTAGGATGAGGCCAAGGAGAAGGGCTTCATACTTGGCACCGTTGTTAGTGCATTCAAATTTTAGCTTAAAGGAAAATGGTAGGAATTTTCCCTCGGGAGAAGTAAGGATTACACCTGCCCTAGCTCCGTAACGACATCTAGCTCCATCGAAATGGAGAGTCCAATACTTAGCTGGGAACATGGGCACTGGGACACTTGTTGTGTTAACATTCTCTACTTCTATCATGCAGAGATCCACTACTGGAAGAGAGCCAACACCTAGGGTGCACCCCATGCCTACAGAATCAAATGGTAGGAACATTGGTAGATCCTGTTCTAGTAATTCAACAATTTTTGTAGTAGTTCCTAATGATACTGATTTCTACAGTGTTAGCCTCATCTTTGGGGGCTAGGGTTGCCTTGGCTAGGCTCATAGTTTCGAGATCTGTCGTAGGTACCAACTTTTCTTCTGGTTTCGCGTCGATAGGTTTATTAAGTTGGTTTGTTGGGAGTTCAAACTCGAGTGCATGCCTGGTCTTTTCTTTAGGTCAGCCAGGTGTACATCGAATGGTTTTGGATCACCTTTGGCTATGAACACCTTTCCTAAATGCAAGAACCTTACTTCTTGAAATAGCGTAGAAGGGATTGCCTTCATACGGTGTATCCATGGTCGGCCGAGGATCATATTATAGTTAGTTTCCCGATCTATAATATAAAACTTAGTCAGGATTGTTTTGGGTCCTAAGGTGACCGGTAGTATTATAGTTCCAATTGAAGTGGCTTTAAGGCTGTCATAGCCTCTTAGCGTATTTCGGGTTGTGGAACAATTCGTTTCTCCGTACCCTAGCTTTTGAAGGAAAGAAAAAGGGACTATGTTAACTGCTGCCCCATCGTCAACCATCGCGCGTTTCACATAATTGTTATAGACCCACACTTGTAAGTGTAAGGCCGGATCACCTCAGCACGCAACCTCAGCATCTGTGGGCATTTTGTTTATTTCAAATATGAATTCGGTGTCCCTATCCGGCTGCCCCGGAGGATGGATATCAAAGTCTATATGATTTATCTGTGTTTCGGGAGGTGGAGTGATGCTAATTAGATGACCTAAACCCAATGCTTCTAAAAGAGCAGCCCTGTGAGCGGGGAGTTCTTTAATAAATCCAAAAAGGAGATGTGCGAGAAGGTTTTTGTTAGATCATTAATTAAATCATAAGCACCTACGGGTTTTGTTAATACTTGTTGGATATTGTCTATTTCTAGTGGGTAGCTTGGACTTAGCTGAGAGGAATACTCTCGTGTCCTTGTTACAGCTTCTACGGGTAGTTCGACATCTAATTCCACTAAACCGACTATCTTTGGTCATGGCTGACTTCCTAGTTGTGGCGCAACTAATGGATTTAGCGAAGTTGAAGCTTCATGATCATTGTTTCCTGCAATTACACCCTTGTTTGTCCCACTTGGATTTAACTTGTTATTGTTGTGATTTGGGAGCGGATCATTGAAGATCTTGAGGGGTGCATTTTGAGGGGAAACTACCCCTGTAAAATTATTCGGTGCTAGTGACGTAGGATCTGCCAAGAACATATCTATGAAAAGTTGTCTTTGTTCATCTGGAAAGTGTTGCATGAATTTATTGTAGTCACGGCACGTTCTAGTGTCATGGCCCCGAATTTTGTGGAAACCACAATACGAGTTAGGATTGTAATTCCTAGTTTGTTGGTTTGGTGTATATTGTGGCCCAAAAATTTGATCAAACCGTTGCCTATTAAAGTTTTGTGTTTGTTGTTTTTATTTTGATTTGATTTTGATAACCAGTTGAGCTTTGGCTTGAACCCTGTGTAAGGTTTTGCCATCGTTGTTGTTGTTGTTGCTGTGGATGATTAAAATCCACTGCATTGATTGTCGGGGTAAAGTTGTTGTTTCGTTGATTGTTTATTTGTGGTGGAGTATTCACAACGTTTGTCTTTCTAGCCTGATCAGTTACTCCATCCATTGTCACTCCGTGATTTTTGTTAAGAATTTTAGGTCCTTGATTGACATTCGTGATAGTAGGATAAGTTGTAGTGTTTTGGTTGGAGGTGATTAACCTCCCGTTTGCTCCATATGTCTTGCGACCACTATCAATTGCTGCTTGATCTATTCGGAGAGCACTCTCAAGTACTTCATCATAAGTTCTTAGTGGAAACTTCTAGACTTCTTCCTTTACTTCTCTGCTGAGAGAATGAAGGAATAAATCGCATAGTTCCATCTGATCCATGTTCGGAGCACTTGCTAAAGAATAGAGAACTGTGCGCCACCTCTGGATGAAATGGGTGACATATTCATTATGTTCTTGTTTGATGTGCAAGAATTCCCCGATTCTGTTCTTAATAGTTTATTCATGTCAAAGGCCTTGATGAACTCTGACACGAGTTGCTTGAATGAATGGATGGAAGCCTCGGGTATTCTATAGTACGATCGAGAGCGATGCCCTCCAAAGTTTTGGGGAATATTTTAGCAACAACCCCATCCCATGGGAGTAGTTCTCGGATGGCTGTAGCGTAAGCTTTGATATGTGCATTCGGATCTCCCTCACCTTTGTATTTGGGAAAATCGAGAAGAGGTCTTGGAAGCATGATGCTTCGTATGGTGAAATCTAAGGGCTCTTTCAAGTATTTTGAATATGTCCCTATTGCATAGGTTTCGACCATTGATGGTGCCTGTTGAGGGAGTGGCGGTGGAATGGGTTGTTGATATGGCATTGCATATGCATTGGTAGGAGCATAAGGGAACCCCTGTGGTTGAGTAAAAATACCGGGAGAGGAGAACATATCCCCTTGTGGTGATTTGGAGTACATGTTTAAGTATGAAGGGGTATTGTCCAAGAATGGATTATTTTGTACCAGACCGGGAGGTATTGGAATGGTGTTAGAAACAGTGGTTCTAATTAGTGTTTGTTGTGAATACTGAGGGGTCATGCCTGACATGCCTACTCTGTGAGGAGGTCTATTTGGCTAGGTTTGGAATTTCTGCTGCATGAGTTGAGAATGGTGATTTTCTGGGCAAGTTCTAACCCTCTCACTTTTTCTACTAACGTTGAAATGACTTCATTTGGTGAAGTCACGGTGCTTTGCCTTAGCGGCATTTGTTGTATATCATGGTGTTGTATAGGCATGTGATATCCTGCTATGAATTGATCGTTGCCCTGCCAAGTTTCCCCAAGGGCATTTCCTATATGTAGTGGCATGGAGGTATTTTCTTGAAAAGAGACCTCGGGTTGTGTTTGTAAACCTCCTACAAGTGGGTACATACTTCGAGAATGTTGTTCATTCCTAACATAACGTACCAAATGTTCATCATCTAAACCTAGGTATGGGTCTGATTGTCTACTAATTTGTGGTCTAAGTAGTACCTGAGGAGATGAACTAGACTCTCCTGTGAGCGTCATATTATTCGAGCCTGAAGGCTCTGTTTGCCGTGTTTGAGCGAACTGATCCAACTCTTCTGTTTGGAAAGATGAGTTATATCTGATCCTTGGAGATGGAGTTTGTGTTGATAATTGGTTATCTGAATAGTTGTCACCCCATACCGAGAGCGAGGGCGATGACTGTCTATTCAGTTGAGCGTAGTATGCCTCAAGACCTAAGAGAGGCCTACCATATGCATCGAATCCCGACATATTTGGGGGTATATGAATACCCGCAGAATAATGGGAAGGAGTGAAGGTGATGGTGAAAGCTAATGAGGTAGTAAAGATGAAAGATTCATTTTAATTTGAAAGAACCAGTACAAATCTGACTCCAGACCAGAAAGTAGAAAGCTTCACGTCGGGTTCACCAATTTTGTATGACGGAAAAGTGACAAGCGAGCGTGGGAATCTACAAGCAACTCTTCCTTGCACCCGACCTCCCGAGGTCGTGCCGAGACAACCGGTGGGGATTGAATATGCGTGGGATGTAGACAAACTAGTTAGGCAATCTGATGTCTTCGACACGCACTAGTGGAAATTGCGAATCTAAGGCAAAGAAGGCCCTCCTAACAGGCGAATGGTGTGATAGATCGATCAGCAAGGATGACTGCTCGAAGGCTCCAATCAATATCGAGCTCTGGCATGATTCGGTCTATGGGTTGTGGAATACGTGGAAAATGACCTGGGATAGTTTCATGTATGTTCCCAAATAAGGTCATAGGGTGGATGGTAACTATATCTGACTCTATGGGTGATTCTCTGGCCTAGTCCAGAATTCCCTAGCTTCATTAGCTGCTATGTCTAACAAGGATAACTGTTCAATAATGATAGGTGGAAGTGGAGTAGATCTGAATACTAGTGTATGTAAGCCAGCGTCAATGTCAGACTGACTAGTAGATTCATTGGGTTGAGGGATTTGTGGGTCACAACCGTAGATTCATGGTTTTTGTGGTCCTGCTATGGTCATATGTAGAATCAGTCCCTAATCCCTAGTATCCAGTAATCGTATGCTTTCTCAGCTTCTATATTCAGAACTAATAATTGTGTGATCTTCTTAGAGTATCTTACAGGTGTTTGTGCAACCTGAATTCTCAAGCTAGTATCTATGTCTATGAGAGTATCCCCTGCTTCTGGCTGTGGGACCAAAGGGTCACAACCAAATGTTTGCTCTCTTTCAATCCTCTTTATAGTCATGTGGATATATACCTAAGGTAATATGTAGTTTGGTTGATTTGACCAAAACGTGTGCACTTTGTCGTCTTCTATGTTTAACCCGCTTAACTGGGAACCAATTTGTTGTAAGTTTACCGTTGTTCGGAAGAATTGGATCCTGAGATTTTGATCTATATCAGTTATTGTTGTGATGAGATTGGGATGGGGCACGATTGGCTCGAATACGTATTCTCTGGGCTCTCTAGGTCCCGTGATTGTCATACAAAAGAAAGTTATATAAATTTAACTAATGAGAATAAACTAATTGTGAAAAATATGTCTATCTATATTCCTAAATCGATATATCTATCTACTAAACAGAATTTAAAGAACAACTATCTAATATATTTAGAATTGACAGTTTAGAATAACAAATTAAAACAAACAAGATAACCGAGTATAGCTATTTATGCGTAATTTGTGAACCTATTCTAAATAATGAAACAATTGATCTAGTCTATTTGCAAGACTCTCGATCCTACCTCGAAGTGAGAAATGAATCATAGTTTCTCGAAACTATCAATCCCCCATGACTTCACTGGCAATATTGAAACTAAAGTTGACTGAAATAAAGTGATTGGCTACTCTATTTGATATGTTTCTAATTAAAACTTTGAAAGCTAGAACCTAGATTCTGCAGAACAGTGGCGAATCCAATGGTGTGTGTGGTTATGTCCCCTCAGTGTGATCTCCTCGTTCCTTTGTGTTCACGTGGATCCAGAAAAGCGTGTAATGCTAGCATCAACAGAAGTAGATATTGGGACAAAGGAAGCTTAGGATATAGACTGAATACAATGCGAGTAGGAGAGAGATAGCGCAAGAGTATAGAGCTTGGCTTATGCTAATTCCTAGCGGGATTTATTGCGAGTCATGCAACATAAAACGTCCAGAACCTGAATCTATCTGTTTGAAGAACAAAACCTGCAACTCTAATGGCTTCCTATTGAAAACAAAATATTTTAGTCCAATGGATTGGATGAAATATCAACAGCATTTGCACAAGATGGATATGTGACTTCTATTAGCAAAACAACACTAACTAGGCATACAATGAAAGAAACTAAGAATTCTAAATAAAATGAAAGACTAATCTATTGCAATGAGAAATTCAGAGGCAAATTTGAGGGGCCATTTTATTGAGCACAAGCCATCTATTTATAGTACCCAAGGTAAAAACCAAATAGAACTCTTAAACTATAAACAATGGCAAAACACTATTCCAGGGAACCATAATCATTAATGCAAGCTTATGGCGGTGAAAAAAAGCTGGTAAATGTTGAAATTTACGTGAGTCGTGTTAAAAGAGCATTCTGGAAAATGCATAAAGGACCTCCACCCGAGCAGGAGGCGATTCTGATTTATCTAGTACCCAAGGTAAAAACCAAATAGAACTCTTAAACTATAAACAATGGCAAAACACTATTCCAGGGAACCAGAATCATTAATGCAAGCTTATGGCGGTGAAAAAAAGTTGGTAAACGTTGAAATTTACGTGAGTCGTGTTAAAAGAGCATTCTGGAAAACGCGTAAAGGACCTCCGCCCTGAGCAAGGAGGCGGTTACAGACCGCCGCCTGCTTAGGCGGCTGTCACTGAGACCGCCACCCAGCAGGTGGCGGTTTCAGAATCTTGAAGAGTAAAAGGCCAAGAAAAGAGGGAAAAAGAGAAAAACAAAGCACGCGGGGGCTAAGCGGGGCATGCGGGATGTTAACGCACACTTGGGGAGCTTTTCCAAATCCCGAACACCTTGCGAGGAGACTGTATCATCATTGGGGTACGTGTTACGTTGTTCCGACGGTGCAGTACCCTACAATTTTGGGTACATACACGGTGCCCCTGTCCCTAATGATTGGTCCTATGTAGGTTGTTTAAAAAGGTAAACAATGAAATCACAATTGAGAGAGAAAGATGTCGGCTAATATGTAAAACTACAAGTTGCAAAAAGCAAGAAGCGATAAAGATGCAAAGGATAAAAGCAATGTCAAAGAAAAATAAGAGGGGTGTTAATGACTAGTTCTCTTGTAACATTCCCATTTTAAGACTTTAGAAACAAGGGAAAAAAAATTAAGTAATGTTCTCTATTCTAAATACATAATTTAGAACACACATTCCATAACATCCATTCTTATAATAGATAACCATATGCAGTTGCAATGACTCGGTGTGCCACCGATCTATTCATATCATGACTCGGTGAACTACCGATCTATTCATGTTTAATACAAGTATTAAATACTTTTCGTATACTATGTATACTTGGTTCTCTTACCCTGTTCGGGGTATTGAGTGATCTATCTAGGAACCTATCTGAATATTTGCTACCAATATTCATCTACATCTCGAACCTTAGACTAGGTGACATAGGACAATGCAATCAAGCAACTTGTGATACTTTGGCCAAAGTTTTCTAACATACTATTCGTATTACTCATTCCTTGATGACATACTCGTCAATCCAGAATACGTCCTTCACCCCACTCAATTGTTATCTAGAATGTCCTTTACTGACTTCCGTCAGTCCACTTGCCCAAGGTTTAACCCTAGTTCAGGTTAACAACATAGGTTATGATAGGAAGAAGCTCACAAAGACTTAGGATATATTGGCATATTGGGTCAACCTAGGTTAACCCCATGTGCCAAGGTACCCTATAGCTCCCATATCAAAAAGAATAGTTACTGGGTATTTGAAGAACTTACGGGAACTTCTATAGATGTAACTTGCTTTTGACTTACTTGTCAACTGCGCAGCATGTATCTTGTGTTGTTGATTTCAATCATCCTTCTTCAAAGGACATTGATTCGTGTAATGATCTTTGCCAAAGTTATAACAGCCTACTACAAGTCCCTTCTTAGACTCAGAATTATTTCCAGCCTTAAAGTTATCATTTTGGCCTCCATAGGACTTCTGTCCATTATTATTATTCTTGGCAAAATTGTTCCTTGCATTTCTAGCAAACTTATTCGTTGTTGTTTTCTTATTATTATCAGTTGAAAACTTACTTTTGTTACCAAACTTTTTCCATGGTCCTTTCTTAGGTGCAAGAGAAGTTGAAGAAGAGTTTGGAACTTTCTTCTGTACTTCCTCCTTATGAGCAGAAATAGCCTTTAATTTTTGTTCTTTCCTTATGGATTTTTCAACAACCCCTTCCATAGTGGTTGGGCTGTGAACATTAACCTCTCCCCCAATAATGGGATTCAATCCCATGATGAATTTCCATATCCTGAAATTCTCATCATTTTTATACTGAGGTACATACTTGAGTAGTTTCGTAAACCGTTCCCAATACTCAGTTACAATTAACTTCCCTTGAGCCAAGTTCTGAAATTCAGTCATTTTTTGATCATAATAAAGTTGTGGCAGTCATCGTTTCCTAAAATAACTTTTAAATTGATCCCAAGTGATGTTAGTTTCATCAATGTTTAGCTCAGCCTTACGGCTGTCCCACCATGAAGATGCTTCATGGGAAAGCTGATATGCTCCCCAAATAGCTTTGGTTTCCTCCGAGAAGTTTCTTATTGCAAAGTACTTCTCCATCTCACTGAATCAATTCTCAGCTCCATCACCTAATGTGGTGCCATCAAACTTAGGTGGACTTATCCTTTTTATATCATTGGTGAGTTCAGCTGCCAACCTAGCCTTTTTGTTTTCTAGCTAGACAGGTACATTAGTATTGTTATTATCAACACCCAAATTGGGGTTTTCCTCAGGAGGTGGTTGATTGTTATTACCAGCTTCTTCTTCCTCCTCATTACCCATCACTTGTTGTTCAAGTACAGCCAAACGATCTCTTGTGTCCAACAGGGTAGCAAGGATTTCATCAAGTTTTTGGGTTGTTACTACTCCTTCATCAGGTGGAGCATTATTCGCAATGTTTCCTCTTGTTCTAACCATTTTCTGTTACAAGAAAATTCAAGTTTTTATCAGATTATGGACACTAATAGGTCCAAGAGCTGCAACCTTCAGCTCTGATACCAAGATATAACATTCCCATTTTAAGACTTTAGAAACAAGGAAAAAAAAATTAAGTAATGTTATCTATTCTAAATACATAATTTAGAACACACACTTCATAACAACCATTCTTATAACTGATAACCATATGTAGTTGCAATGACTCGAGTGTGCCACCGATCTATTCATATCATGACTCGGTGAACTACCAATCTATTCATGTTTAACACAAGTATTAAATACTTTTCTATATACTTGGTTCTCTTACCCTGTTCGGGGTATTAATTTATCTATCTAAGAACCTAACTGAATATTTTCTACCAATACTCATCTGCATCTCAAACCTTAGACTAGGTGACATAGGACAACGCAATCAAAAGCTTGTGATACTTTGGCCAAAGTTTTCTAACATACTGTTCTGTATTACTCATTCCTTGATAGCATACTCGTCAATCCGGAATACGCCCTTCACCCCACTCAATAGTTATCTAGAATGTCCTTTATTGAATTCCATCGGTCCACTTGCCCAAGGTTTAACCCTAGTTCAGGTTAACAACATAGGTTATGATAGGAAGAAGCTCACAAAGACTTAGGATATATTGGCATATTGGGTCAACTTAGGTTAACCCCGTGTGCCAAGGTACCCTGAGTCCTAGAGGGCTACTTCATATCGCAACTATGCTACTACCCAGTCCTAGAGAAAAACTAAGTTCAAGTCCATAAGCGTGTAGATCTAGACGATCAATGCAAAAGGGTGTTGCCACATGTCAACTACAATGTTGTATCCTCGAGAAGATCCTAATCTTCTTAAAGGTATAGCCCTACAGTTGGCATGTGCCAAAGCATCCTACAGAACAGCCTCGTCGAGATGTACATACCCCTAGGAGATTATTAATATTTAATTAATTTGGATAATTAAAAGTAGATTTCAGCAACCCTGCCCAAACCCTAATCCAACTCTCCCTAAGTTCTTTTCCAAATCAGGTTCCATTAATCCTTGGAGAACTTCCTTAACTTATGATTGCTTTCAATGTTTGTTAATTTTGGCTTAACAAGCAGTTACCAAAAAGAAAGGATAGCAACCTCATAAGTTCCATTTAATGTGACTTAACCATTCAAGGAAGTGTAACAACCACCTAGGTTGTAACTTAATAGACTTTATTAAATGAGGTCTAATGAGTATAAATCATATCTTCCTTTTTTGTTTACTTTTTCATGAGTGAGGAAGAGTCTTCCTCTTCATGGTTAAGTTCTAGGGTTTAACACACCCTTTATGTCCTTTACAAATTCCATAGTTTTCATTGTAAGTTCATTACACGTTACCTTAATAATATGAATTGTTTAGATAAGAACATTAAATTCTGCAACTTATCTAGTTGCATCACATTTAGGGAAATTACTCTAATTCCCTTTTTCCTACTTATCCAAGAATACTCATATAAACATATAAATAACATGAAGAATATCAACAGGATAGGATTTCATTTCTTTTACAAAGGTACAAGATAATTTACACAACCCATGCAAGTAAATTCTCATCCTTCAATTCATTTTCAAAACTTATGCATTTTAGAATTCTTTGCGCATGACAACAACCTTCATACAAAAGGAATATAACTTTTCTTTTTTAATACAACTCAATAACGAATCAGAATTCTTCACTAGAATCAATCTTAGATCAGCCAATGCATCATATAAGATTTTTCCATCTTTTATCACTTACGAAGTACATATGCAAAAATTGCTAGACAAGTCAGTTGATGAATCGAGCATGATAACACTAAGCCTTAAAACGAAGTGCATTCCACTAATTGTTCCAATAAAAACAACCCTGCTTTAATGAACAATTAGTATTTCATACTCTAAACATAAGTAATAACAATCAAAAAGGAAGAGCATTAATGAACCAGAGTTCACTTCTAAAAGAAGAACATAATATAATCTATAATATTTGTCTTACAAATTAAAGTATGATTGGTCCTATCAATCATCTTTACCAACAACAGAACATAACATCTCATTATTTCCCATTCTACCAAAATAGAATACAACACTTATCTTAACTATAAGATACAAGAAGTGTTTACTAACATGTTCTCACTAGGATGTTTCATCTAACTTTCAAGTAAAGAAGAAGAGAAACCATTTCCATTATGCTAAAGTACATAACATCCACAAAGCAGAAACAGGTTCATATCATAACCTAAGTTGTTTCATCTTAAGATTAACTATCTTAAATCAAACATTTAAGATATTCATCAGAACAGGATAAAATAAAGATCCCAGATGGAAAGATGAAACATCAACCAACCAACATGATACATTCTCTTTTTAACAACCAGTCATCACTCTCCTTCTATTTCATTTCCATCAATGATAAGTAAGAGAAGGTTAACCAATAACGATTAACTTTTTCCTAAAGAATAATCAACAAAAGATTTCAAACAAATGAACTTATTCCCAACTGCATTAGAAAAGAGGCTTAACAGAAATGATCCTACCCAGTAATCATTTCCTTCAACTTGATTAACAAAGTCCCTTCTTCAACATATATACAATTCAAATTCATATAAGAGTTCCCAAAGAAGAACAAGAACACCTTAAAGTAAGAAGGTATCTAATGAAACTTTTCTTTTAAAAACTTCCCATTGTAAGCAAGAGATTTATTCAAATAGGAATATTAGAATAGTGAAGGTCATACACAGTCCATATACACAAACGAATCATAACTAATTCTTTTATGGGTTCTTCATTTCTTTCAGGGGACCTAACAGAAAAGAAATCCGAGTAGATACTAACGCTCAGAATTACCCAAGAGTTCAATCAAAACAATATTATTTACCATACTTTTTCAATGTATTACTTCAATAGTAAAATGAAAGAATGAATTCCCAATAAGAATGGTAAACTACAAAGATGGTTCCAGTCAAAATCTCATAGAGTTTACCAAACAACTCATAAGACCATGTTTCCAGTTTTCTCCATGCACATGCATCTGTTTCCTTTTAAGAGTTCAGAGTTTTAAAATAATTCCCTACAATAATAAACTCAATTTATACGACAGGATCTAACAGCATAATTAAAAGATACTTTCTGCCCAAGATTGAAATACCAATCTGAGCACCATGATGAGCATAAGTTCTTACCAAGATCAAAATCATTCAATCTGATTTTAAACAAGTTCGGGCAACTTATGTTCCCTTTTGGTTTGTATCTTTTAACAAAGAAAACTAGAAAGAATCCCAACTGGACCGACACCTTGCTCAGGTTTCCAATTCTAACAATAAGGAATATCCTCGACTCCTTTTGCATCACATTACTCCATATTGAGTTAATATAACTTCCGCATCCTAATGCTAGATAAAGTGCAATGAATAAAATTTTAAATAGTTCAATTAAATTCAAGCGTCATTTTCGAATAACTATCCTATCAAACCTTGCTTAACAATTGAAGTGGTTTGTAAGATCACTTAAAGAGTTCAGACAAACACCATATAAGTACTAAGGCCGTATTCATAATGAACTCTCAATACAATACACAAGGTCACAATAAAACACAAACACCAACCAGATGCGGACTAGTAACAGTCCATAATATCATGATAATACTACACAATTATCACGCCATGTTAGGGTTTCAACAACAAATGTTCACAGGTTAGAAAATGAAAACCAAGCCATCTACTACTCCATTCACAGTCCCTTATATTTATGAAACAAAACACAAGCATGATAGCACCAAGAACCCGACAGCAGTTCTCAAATACCCAACAAGTTTCCAAAACATTAGTTTCAATAGAAACAGGCGGAACACCAGATTCTCCAAAGAACTTTAGTGAAAATACATTCATTCAAAAGTCAACAAAACCTAACCATTAATTACCAAATCCAGTTAAGCCAAACAGAGTTACAGAATCGTTTTTGCATGTGTTTTTCATGTGCTTAAACAAATGCATACTAATAATTTAAACCAGACCTCTTTTGCAAAAAGGGTTCGAAGCTAAGAATTCAAGATTTTATAAACTCAAGTAACCAAACAACTAGGTACATTACGCAATGCATAAAACTCAACAGAGTAGAGTTTCTTTAATGAAAACACTTAGAGGAAAGCAAAAGATTTTAACAGTTAGAGCCTATCATGCTTGATAGTGTCTCTGTCAAATCGAAGAAGACCTCCATTGAGCTCACTACTTCTCCTCTTTTCCACGAAAGATCAAACAACCAGATACCTCTTCCACAATGCCTCTTATAAATTCCATGAAACGAAAATAGATTTAAAACCTCAAAAATAGCCATGAAGTGTAGTTCAATCTGCTAGTTCGAAAACCAGAGAGCATGCAGAGTGAAAATCGGAAAACATGCAAAGTGAAACAACCCAAGAAAAATCCGTTGGCATGCCTACCAAGACGGTTTGGGCTCGTAAACCAAAATTAATTAATTCCATTAATTCCAAATCTCCCACCTAATCTTCCTTGCCACCGCCTGCCAAGTCTGGCGAATGCCAAGTCAAAAATAACAAGCATTTTCATTTTAGTGATACTGCCACCTAAGCCTCCGCCAAGCCAACTAGCCCCTACCCAAGCTGGCAGTACCACATACATTAAAAACCTTATCAACATCATAAATGCCTTAGGAACCGTCACCAAAATGCATGTGACTACATAAGTCCCCATTCATGCCCAATAGTTTAGGACAGATTACTTGCTTAGGTTAGATCTTAGGTAGATTAAAGTTTATACCTTAGGATATAACACTAACAACTAACTCCCCACCATAGGCCTTAGCAAATAGGTTTAGATAATTCCACATAGGTAAATAATTCAAAATGCCATAGTTTAAAGCACTAGGTTAGATCACCATATAGCCTTATAGTAATAGGTTCAAGTTTAGTTTTAATACCTAGTAACCTTCCAATTCCCTTAGCACCAAGTTTAGGTTAGAATCAGAATTATATCAAGTAACATAGCTTAGGTAGGAAATATTTTTACCTAGCTTAGGATCCCGTAGGTTAGTCCTTTATAGGATTCTGGTTCTCTCCTACGCCATGAACAGGCTGAAATCCCAATTACGTCAGTAATGACCTGCCATGGTCGATCTCCAAAGACCCAAACAAAACATACCACTGAATGGAAATATTTTCTCACAAAAAGAGAATTAAAGAACTTGCATCTACTAAGTTCAGTCCATGTGTTTCTTAATTCATGGAATGCCAATTCATGACTATTTACTCGAGCAGTTAAAAACTTTCCTTGGCTCACCGAAATCGATCCAAGGATGAGTCGAGTAAATAGATAAGTTTACAACTCTTAAACCAAATTGCAATCTCACCTACAAGAAGTGAAAAATGAATTCAGGAAAACTATTCCAGTTCAGTCAAAATATCATAAGAGTAGAAAAGACTTATCCACAACAAGCATGATTTTCCAAATTCAAAAGAGCATATCCTACAAAGGAAAATCACATGCCAACACTTGAGATGCAAAGGAGGAAAATAATAAGCTGTAAAGGGTGTTACATCTCTTGCTTAAGAATCATGCATATAAATGAAATATTTAAAGGCTAGATGTACATAGTAAGTGTGTGATTTAGTGACTACATTTTCCCCACTTTATATTTGTGAATAAGAATTCGAATGAAGATTGTGCTCAATAGCGTGTCGAATGAGTGTTGTAGTGTGTCGAATGGAATAGTGCAAAAAATGTGTCTTGTGGAATTCCAAATGAATGGTAGGATAAGGATTCTAGGGGTAGCCTTTGCGTGCATGGAATGATAGTGATATGTGCATGTAGCTCCTTGGGATATTGTCTTTTTCAAAGCATGCTTGAGATTTTTTGCATGGTTGCTTGTGTGTTTTTCCTTAATTGGGATAGGATATGACCTATAAAAGAAAACAAGTGTAGTCAATGCTATATGTAAATGCAATTGAACTTTAACTTGGAAAATATGTAAAAAATAGAAATGTGTATTGGAAAAGCTAAACCAAGGGGTTAGAGTACACCTAGAGTGTTGAAAGAGAAAGGGATAGAAATTTGTTCTGCTTGTAGACTCGATGCTTAGGAGCTGATTGGAATAACATAAAGGATTTGGGCATCCTATCACCAAACTAGGGATTTAAGTGTCCGGTGCTAAACTTCGGATGTAAGCGTCACACCGCCACTAAGGGAAAGTGTATTGGGAGCGTGGTCTATTTTTTCCTCCAATCATTAATGCTTCCCCATAGATAAGTTCCATTGCAGATGATCATTAACCCGATTTGTAACTTGCATCAGGTGACACATTGTTGTAAGTGTATCGTTGTCCTGCATATGCCTTGGGTGTCATTCCCTTATTTAATTTATGTTTTGGTTCCTGAGTGAGTAGTTAGTTCCTATTAGTAACTAATTGCAATCTGAATATGATTATGTAATTGTTGAAACTAGAGAATATTCTAAAGGTACAACTGTTGAAACTACTTTGTAACTATTTTTCCCCAAGATGGGAGCGCCCATGTGGGGACACCGACGCCAGGCGTTCTTGTTTGTTCTAGGTGCTTGCATTCTGTGCCAGTGTGAATTTTAGCCAAGTCTATTTTTATCCCTATTCTATAATTGATTTATTTTCTAATCATTTTGTTTATGTTTGATTTTGAATCATTTTTCAGAAGCTGTTGGGAGGGTGAAAAGGTTCACCCAATGATTTCCCCACTTGTTTTGGGTGTGTGAGATGAACAAAATAAAATATATCCCAAATGATGAACGTTGAAACTGATGTGCACACATGATATAGGAATCCTATAGGGGGAAGGGGGTTACGCATTTTAGTTACCATGATGCAAGTAAAACAATTGGAAAATGATATCATACAAGTGTTAATGACAAACAAGCAATGTACACAAAAATAAAAATTAAGAAAGAGCATATACAAAAAAATAACAAACCATGTTACAACAAGGAGGTTGTTTCATACACGGGACACCACTCAGATTTCACAAGAAAAATAGAGTTGTGAAGGCTTGTGCAAACAAGGAAACAAGCAAACATAGGGCATAACCCGCAAAACAATGGCAAATAATGCATAAGAAAATCAGACAACCATGATTGAAAAGAGTTCGAAAAGGAAAATTCTACACATGAAGCACCCATTAGCATGTTAGGAAAGATAAATATTATGTGATAATGTAATATCTAAATATAGGAATGAAAATGTGAAATATTGCAATGATAGAATATGATATTAGGTGGGAAAAGGTAGATGCCCCCAGAAGCCTCAGTGGGACTGGTAATGGACAAGGCCAAGCACCATACATCATGTAACAACTTTTAATTGACTTGCATTCACCTCAAGATAACATGTGAATGTGCATGTGTGTATGAAAAATGATAAAGCATACTAGGAATTGTAGTAACATGATAAGAAAAGGTGCAACATATAGTAGTATAAGGAAGCAAGAGTACATCCAATCAAGATCTAAGCAAACATGTTTTTAGATTTTTAATTGCAAATATGTGAAATAAAATAGCTAGAGGTGAGGAATAAGGATGCCCCCCAGTGTGTGTGTGTGTGTGTGTGCGTGTGCGTGTGTGCAAAGTGATGTTCATGTAGGAAAGCCCTCAACAGTCAAGTATGAATCAAGAACAAGAGTTTGTCATCATCGGGTAATGTGGGGGATTAGGATGCCTCCAAATGTGGATGCCAAGATGATCTATGCAATGAGAGTAGTAGGAAAGGGCCTAAGAAGATGAACATATGTGAACATGAGGCAAGGACCTAGTGTCGTGTGAAAGTGCATGTATCATAACATGTGGAGTAGGATTGTGTCATGCATGTGGAGAAACTAGAATAGGTATAACATTGGTAAACACAAGAGCTACCAAAGAATAATGTCAACATGGTGAGGGGAAAACCTATAGATTCCAAGATCCCAATTGGATGAGTAGGAAGTGTATAAACAATAAGAATGTACCCATTAGGAGAAAACAAAATAGGCATAACATTGAGTGTGTTGGAAATAATGGGAAAAGTAAGTGCAAACATAAGGATCAATATGTGAGTCAAAAGATGTGTAACATATGTAATGCTAGGAGGCTCATCAGTATCAATGTCAAGCAATGGAGGTAGAGACACAAGACTCATTAGAAGCAATAGGTGCAATTTGGGAAGATCAGAAGCAATAAAGTAGTATGAATTAGCCCATATGACCATAAACAGAAATGTGGAAAGAGGGGAATTGATTTCCCCATGGATGTAACAAGATAAGGTGCAACCATAGTAAATGAATCATGCATAGAATATTGGAAAGTGAAAGCATTAGGAATTGTTATAAATCAGCATAAGTGCTCTAACTTGTGATGAGGAAGGTGCAAAGAGAGATGTAACATTGGAAGCACTAAGCATGTGATCAATAAAAGTGAATAGAGAGTGATACATATGGGAAGAGTATCATGGGTGCCAATAGAAAATTGACCTTGTAAATCAAGTAGCACAGGGTGCATCCCAAGAGGAAAAGGATGTGCAATGTAGGTAATGTTATCAAGCATCATATATGAGGGGAATATCACAAGGAGTAGCAACATGAGGTTTGAAATCTACTATAGCAATATCCATGGAAGAAGGTGTAGCAAGGGCATGGGTAGAAAGAAATGTATGCATAGTATGTAACCAAGGATGGCTTAGAAGGATAGTATAAGGGACATTATGAGGCATAACATGACATAGAACATCAACAAAACTAGATCCCATAGTAAGGGGAAGAGAGATTGTGCCCAATACTTGCATAGGTGTACCATCAAAGCCACGAATACAAAGAGTAGATGGATTGACATGAGTAGTAAAAATATTATTTGATGGAGAAAGAATTGAGTGCATATATGAAGACCAAGTCCAGGATCAACTGGGTTACGCTTAACAATGGGATTATGAAGTTGAACTGGATATAAAATGGGAAGCATTGGAATCAAAGGTATGGAAGCCGTAAAATATCTAATAATGGGTATGTAAGGAACGGGTTCACCAAATGATTTAATGAAATTAAATCTAATATAAAGACATTGTTGATCAAATAAAATAAATAGCAACATACAAGATTTAGCTTTAAAAGTACAAGCAAAAGTGATATATAGGGTTTGTAGAATGACTTAGCTTGTCTCTATAGGTTTGAACTGATTCTGGGTTGGAGACTGATCTAGAAGGGTATATTTTGGCCTACGTAATGTATGTTTCTAAAATTGGGAGTTGATGATCGAGGGACATGAGTGCCAGAATGGGACAAGGCCCCCAGGCACTAGTGTCCAATCTAGGTGGTACTATATGTAGAAATACTCAAGATCGATTCTTTTTGGGTCATTTTTTATTGGTTCTTGCTCATTCATTGAGGTCATGTCGGGTTTGTTGTACCATTGTCTTATCGCACCTATACTTGCAAAACAAACCCTAGCTACCTGCATAATACTCGAGTGGATATTAAATGAATAAAAATATGCATATGCTTGAGTCGAACTAACCTTAACGGTCACCCCAATGTGATTGTCATCGAGCGTTGCACTACATTTCAGACTCAATGTAGTTCTAATGTGTGTGTGATTGAAATAGTGTCCCTTAAGCTAGGATGCCCTAGTGTTAGTCGCACAAAGAATAGCAGGGTACAATTACTTTTGCCCCAATGCAAATGTGTGGTATGAAATTCAGAATAAACCCTCCCATGCAGTGAAGTATGCAGGTCCAATATGCAGTCCTTGGTGCAGTAAATAGAAAATATTAGCCCCTTCATAAGCAGTGCGTGCCTCTTGAAAATGCTTGCACCCCTAATGAGGTTAAATAAGACATGTATGTGTATGATTCCTTGGCTTAACTTTCGTCGTTAACAAGTGAAAGGCCTACTAAGAGTGATAAACAAAGATAAGAAAGAGGTGACATCCGAAAAAATAGCAAAAAAGAGAAAGTGGACAAAAGCGCCCATAAGGGATAGTAGCACCCGAGCACTCATGTCCCTAATGGGTGGTCATGTACAAGGTGTTCAAAAAGGTAAACAATGAAATCAAAGCTAATAAAGATGTCGACTAATATTTAGAGCTACAAGTTGCAAAAATTAGTAAGTAATAAAGATGTAAAGTATAAAATCAATGTCAAAGCGAAATAAGAGGGGTGTTAATGACTAGTTCTCTTGCTTACGAATCATGCATATAAATGAAATATTTAGAGGCTAGATGTACATAGTAAGTGTGTAATTTAGTGACTACACAAGTGAATGCAATTGGCAAGTGTGAATCCAAAGTCCACAACCTTTACCAACATCCTCCCAACTCTGTCCAAATGGGAGATTTAGAACAAGGCATTTTTCGACAATGTCCGCTCTATCAAATTAAATAGGAAGAATGAGTAAGAGGGCATTAGGTAACAAGATGTTGACATCTCACAAAGCATTATCATGAAGGAATTTTCGGTAGATGTTATAGTTGTAGGTGCCTTGGGAGATATGTCTAGGAAATGTGGAAGCATGCACATGGCATGTGAGTTGTTTGACTTTGTCCCACTTTTTTGTAGTTTTTGTACCTTCAACAAAATATGTCCGACAACCAAAACATGACCAAACACATAAAATGACCAAACATGTATTTTTAAGAGCTTATAAATACCAAGGTGCAAAGCATCCAGAATTTACCTAAAATTTTAAAGTTTTTATAGTATTTTTAAATATTTATTTACTAATAATATTTTAAAATATTTTTGGCCACCAAGTGGAACACACTTATATATTTTGACCATCTAAATGCGGTCTCATGGATTGCAATGGTTGTGGGATATGCAGAAAATGGTTTTGTTGAAACTACCTTGGAACCTTTCAAGCAAATATAGTTGGCAAGTTTGAAGCCACACTCCACAACCTTTGTTGCTATCTTCCCAGCCTGTGCCAAAATGGGAGAATTAGAAGCAGTAGCGTGAAAATCGTCTTAGCATAATGGAGAGCTATTTTTTTAGATTTATTGGCAAGTGCCCAGGTAGACATGTATGCAAAATGTGGAGGCATACACAATGCACGTGAACTATTTGACAAAATTCCTTAAACAGATGTGGTCTCATGGACTATTGTGATCACAAAATATATACGTAATGGATTTTGCAAGGATGCTCTCAAACTCTTTGACGTAATGAATCACTCTAGAACATGCCCTGCGATGGGACTTACATCGGATGTAGTAGGCAGGTGCTCTTGAAGACATGTATGCAGTGTTGGGGCATGCACTTTATATGTGAATTGTTCGGCTAAATGCATGGAAGAAAGTTGGTCTCTTGGATTGCCATGATTGTTGGATAGGCACAAAATGGTTTTCGTGACAAGGCTTTAAGGATTTTCAAAAACTACCTCAACAGAATGTCATGGCTGCAAGGTATGTACAATGAAAAGGCCTTAGAAACCTTCACAAAAATGCAATTGGCAGGTTTAAAATCAAATCCATCAACCGTTCCCAACATCCTCCCAACTTGTCCCAAAATGAGAGTTTTGAACAATTTATGGACATCCATCAAAATGTAATTGAAATTAGATGTTGTAGTTGCGAACGGCTTAAAGTCATGTATGCAAATTGTAAAGCATACACAAGGGAAAATTTTCGACAAAACGCCTCAAAGAGATGTAAGGGTCATTCTTGTGTTATTAGCATGTAGCTATGCAAGTTTAGCAAATGAGGGTTGTAAATACTTCAATGGCATGAGGTTGCAACTTATGTTCTTTTGTCAAACATCTATGTAAAAGTATGCATTGTGGGGTGAGGTTCAAATGGTAAGGAGATTGATGAAGGATAGAGGATTTAAAAATAACTAGATGTAGTGGATGTAGTTGGATTAAATGCCATAAAATGGTACATGCTTTTTACGTGGTTGACAAATCGGGCCCACAAACAAGGCAATAAGATATTTCTCAAATTCAAAACATATATTGAGTGACATGGACAAGGAGGAGAAAAAAACAATTCATCTACCATCATAGAGAGAAGTTAGCACTTGTGTTTGGATTGTTAAACATGCCCCCTTAGACAACTCTTGGAATTGTCAAGAACCTTCATGTGTGTGTTCACGCCACAAAGCATAGCGAAGTTTTCCTATAAGATTTTTGCAAAGTAAATTGTTGTGAAAGATGTAAAACAGCTGCATCACTTCAAAAAGGACAATGTTATTGTAGAGATTATTAGTATTGTTGTGTGAAACAATCTAGAGACATAGTTTGGCACTATTAGTGCTCCGTGTTAAACCTACATTGTTAATAAAAGGGATCTCACACCAACAAACTTTTCCAAAATAACTTTACATTTGCATCCCTTTGGGCATATCTTGCAACTCATGAATACATTTAGCAACATGATTAGTCGTTACTTGTGAATCAACTTTGGATATGAATTTTATATGACCTTAGTTGACAAATTGACCTATGGATTTAGACTCGAAAGGCTTCATAATAAACATAGAAAATGTCATCACACACAACATCCCACAAAACCATGTACAATTCACATGAAAGTTGACACATCAAGGGGCTTTATCATTAGCCATTGGCTAAACAACCTTGTACAAGCCCTCAATGGAGAGAAGAACTTGTTGTCTATCATCAATGGAGAGAAGAACTCGTTGGATTTGAGATAGCTTGTAGGTAAACATCAAAAAGGCACTATCGAAGAAGTTGTTGTCTATCATGAGAAGGCTCTTAAGCTTTGAAACATTTTCGATAATAGCAAATGAAGGCTTGAATTATACCCAACATTTCAAAAAGTTATTGGACATCGTCTCTAATAGTTTTGATTTGAGTCCATAAGCACTTCAATAAATAGTTGATCAACATCTCTAATCACTTGGCCTTCAGCATTTGGAAAATTTTCTTGGGAACTTTGTCACCAATGATGTTTGGTTTTGATTTGTGCACCACGCTCATTTTAGGCACCTATAATTTGGGGGAGTTTGTCATATATCAAAAGCTCATGAAATGGTGTTTGCTACAAGCCCACCAATGAGCGGTTCAACACTAAGCTCTTTATAAAGTAGTTGTTGGCATATGCAAGCCAATTTCCAACCATATATACAAAAGATTTATGTTACACAAGTAACAACATCCACCCACAATTCAATCAAACCAAATAAAATTATCAAATTCAATCCATCCAAACTTATTATGCGTACTCATCCACACTTCTAAATCACCATCCATCGATTGCATAAGTACCGGCCAATCTTGTTGATGGACAACTCGACCATGTTGAGGTCTTCACACATCACCCAATGCACATTTAACAATTCATATGTGACCTAATGTCAAAGAATAGCACTTCCAACGGCAATTAAATGCTGCAAGCATATAGATTATACCAAAAGAATGGTTTTCAATATCTACCAACACCCTAAAGAAACAATTGGAGAGTCTTTTGAGAAATATATGTTCTCCCCTCTCTATATCATCAATATCAATTAGCTAGCCAAATACCAACTTACTTTCTTGCAAGGGAAGAATGTCCGTCTTTGTTTGGTTTTGAGATCGTATACATTCCACGAGTTGCAATTCATGAAGCACTTCCATCAAGAGAAGATTCAACTAACTCAAGATGCAGATACCTCCCACTCCCAAAGTCTAATTTGCTCCTAAAAACAAAACCTTGCATGCTGAATGTGTGATCAAACAATCGTAGTATTAAGGAAATCAATAGAACAAAATTACAAAAGCAATGGTACAAGCCATTCTACGCTGAACAAATAGATTATGATATCTATATTGGATGTCATACAGCTATTGATAAATAATTCAAATACTTTTTCCTCAAATTTCCCCCTTCCACATGGTAGAGAACCCCATCCCCTGAATTTGTTTAACAAAATTCATAAAAAGCACTTTCAAAATACATCAACCATAAATCCCTGCAGAAGGCCCAAAAGTCATCAATATCAAGGCAAAGGCCTAAGAGCACCTCTATAGTTCCATTACTTTTATCTCAAATTTCCCTCCCAATCTAGCTGCATGGCTTCAATTAAGAAGGGCAAAATTACCACGCTTTCAACTCACAAAATAGCCAAAACATAACATTGTTCGATCACCTACAAACAAGTACAAAACTTCTCAAATGGTCAAAAACATGATGATTATTCAATCATCTACAAACAAGCTAAAAAACTTCCAAATGATGGTCAAATGAATATTAAATTTGAGGTTGAAATCATCCCACGAGAGCCAGATGGACATCAAATTTAGATTGAATATTAAATTTGAGGTTGAAATCATCCCACGAGAGTCAGATGGACATCAAATTTAGATTGAATATTAAATTTGAGGTTGACATCATCCCACGAGAGCCAGATGGACAATAAATTTAGATTGAATATTAAATGAGGTTGAAATCATCCCACAAGGGCCAGATGGACATCAAATTTAGATTTGTACAATAACTGTTGCAACTCACAGTAAAATTGAAGTCACATAGATAGTCTGCCAACCGCATCAGATTTAAAGTCAACCATTAGTTGCAGACAGGCTGCTATTTTATTGTCATTTTTCAACGTGATATTGCTCCCAACCTCTAATGGGGGCCATTGGGAAGTTGCATGATAGTCTGAAAATGAAATGACTTTAAAATTAAAGAACATGAATTTGCAGATCTATATTTTTCATCCATGATCAAATTGCCATAAGCTAAAAGGCAGCAGACACATTTAGTTTCAACCATAGGTGTTTCTGTTTACAGTACCAAAAAATACAGACAAAACTCGCAATTAAAGATTTTAACAAATGCAAGAATCAACATATGCAAAACGTTAGCACTTTAAATAAGAACAATATCAGGCATAAAATAGTCATTTGCACATACCTGAAATATTAAGAAAATATTAAAATGAACATGATTAAAAAACCAATTTTGGGCCTAAAATAATATCACAAACATCCGAGACATCAAGAAATTACCAACTTGAACATGATATTTAATCATAAATACTCGAGTCCTGCCAAAATACACTTAGAAATATCACTGTTATACTAAAGAACATATCAAAAGCTATAAAAACACCATTAAAATCTTGCTCATAAAAAACAGAACAAAGCTAAAGAGCACTTTAAAAAACTAGCAACTAGAGAACATAACAAAGCTAGAACGCACTGTCAAAGCCATTGCTACTAAAGCACTGACAAGGCCATTGTACTAAAGAGCATATCTAGCTAACAAGCACTGCCAGAGCCATACAACTACAGAACATATCGAGCTAAAACAAACCATCAAAGCATGCTACTAAAAACGTATCAAGCTAAAACACAGTCAGAGCAATGACACTGAAGAAAATGTGAAAAGCTAAAAAGAACCATCAAACCTATGCAACTAAATAACAGATAAGAAAAACTATATAAGCCATGCAACTAAATATCCTATCCATCTAAAAAGCACCAACAGGGTAGGCAACATCGCTCGACAACTTAACCATCCAACTTATCCCTACATAAAAAAGGAACAGTGAAGCCAAGCAGCTGAAAAGTACATCTATATGGGATACTGCCCTTGTAAGTACTCGTACATGCAGGAAGCTTTTACAACTCAATCATCCAACTCGTGCCTATATAAAAGAACCATCAAAGGTAAGCAGCTGAAAAGTGTTGTCTTTATACACACATCATGCATATATTTTACTTCATAGCCATGAACCCTCCCATTCAATGAAGATCCTTCAAAATGAAAAAATATCTTTGCTACGAAGTCAATATATAGCTAATCTGGACTACAAAATATATACCATCTATAGTGCTTTACTTCATGAACACCAGAGAGATTCAATTAAGGTATGACTCAGAGTGGTTCAAACATCTCAAATCGCAGCCCTAGGGCTGTTAAAAGGTTTGATCGTTACATGTATGATACAATTCAAAAAATTGAATAAGTACTACTTGATATTCCAGATGAAGAGAAACACAGTCCCTTTAACGAACCAGTGATGATACTTTCAGTAATTTCTGCCTTCATTTTGAGTAACAATCGACTCAAGTCCATGGCAGCATTTCTAAGTGTGCAGATGGAGTGGAGTACAACTATGCAGAGCAGATAATACTATGTTCTTCTCAACAAAATTAGTGGTTTTCTCAGTGTCATATATGTTCCAAAAAAATCAAGCATCTTTCTTTCCACTGAATCATTTGAACTTTCGAACAATAAGTGCACACCTCCATTCTCAAGACGGCACTGCAATCAAACAAAAACATTAGCTTCTTTCTTAAGACAGAAGAGCACTTTAACCATGCATATTTTGCAATGCACTAAAGATATGTTGGGAATAGATAGAATTATACAAAAACTTACTATAAGTTGATGTGTCTATCTGTTCAGGAAGCTCCTTGATGTCAACTTCAAAACGTTCTTGAACCTAACAGAAATCAGTGAACAAATTATTATAATTGTAAAACAACAGCATAGACATTTCTTTCCAAGACTTCAACTGCATAAAATACCTGATTGAGCACATCTGAGTCTGTTGCAGAAGAAACAAATGTGATGGCAAGACCCTTCGTACCAAACCGGCCTGCTCTTCCAACCTGCAAGAAACAAACGTCTTTTTATTCCTTTCTAAACAAAAGAAAAAGCCAGTAGAATTTGGAGTGAAAATTATGTAAACTAATTATATTAGTTACCCTGTGCAAGTAAGTGTCAGCTGAATCTGGCATGTCAGTAGTTAATCACAATATTAACACGTTCAATGTCTATTCCTCTGCCAACCAAATCAGTTGCAACTAGAATCCTCTTATGGCCTTCCTTGAATCCTTTGTATCGAGTCAATCTGCATAAAAATAGTTCTGTAAGTCGTAATTGCTAAAAATATCACTGCAACCTAAACTTTTATTAGTGATATGACTTGGAACAACCAAAAAGTAGTTCATTAAGTGTTAATTGTAAAATAAAAAATTGTTGACTTTGAGCAATCAACAAATTAACGTATTGCACAAACCTGAGTGTATGTTAACAAAACATACCTAATACAAATTTACAGTATAAACTAACAGAAAATTAGCATAGCCAAAAGAGAGAAAATAGCTCATTAAGTCTCAATTGCAAAAAAATAGGAGTGTCACTTGGAAACTACAAGAAACTTAACGTAACCAAAAGAGACCAGTATATATCCTTGGGGAATAGAAGGGAAGCACGTATCTAAACGAAACCTATACCCCATCCGGTATAAGATTAAAAATTAAAAAAATCAAGATAAATGCAACTTCAACAATATGTATTAACAGGATTGAGGTATACATCATGTAAGTGACAATCCCTGCTTTGCAGGCAATCAAATAGTGTTAAGGGGGAATGATAACTAGACCCTAATGCATAAGGCAAAGTGCAGAAGGCCTTCATCAAGATCATAGGTAAATAAGATTATCTGTGGGTCAGAATACCAATGAGAAACCATGGAAATATCCAAATTATCAGTTGGTTTACAACCAACTCAAACAGTAAGGAAACACAGTAAATTATAATTTAATACCAGAGTTTGATTCTAATAAAAATATCAAAATTCATCCTGCTATGATAGAAAAAACAATCGTAGAGCGAAAACAGGCTCACCTTTCTTCCTGTGGCATCCCAGAATGGATGCAAATTGATGGAAAGTTGCATTCCACTAGTAGCTTGTTGAGTTCTGCAGCTCTGTTTACACTCTTCACAAATATCACCACTTGATTGAAGTCCAGCGCATCGAGCAGATCATTCAGCTTTCGGTTCTTTTCCAGCTCACTCAGTTTGATGTAGTGCTGCAAGAATCTCAGGTCATAAATACCAAAGACTTCAATGGCCAGAATATTGATTTATTGTTAATCTCACATAGTAAACTAAATAAATGCATACCTGAACTAATCCATGAAGTGTCAATTTTGCCTCATCATCAACGTATATCTCCATAGGCTGTAAACGGAAACAAATGTGAGGGTAACATTAGGTGATATGATCGCCATGAAGAGCCAACAGTGCCACAACAATCCCCTCTCCATGATGCAAGGAGTAGATGTTGAACGAAAAAGTACTGAAAGGTTCAACTAGCAGCTTCGTGGTCCAATATACTGTCCCTGATTTCTGAATTTAATACTTCGCTATAGCATTGAATTAATTATTTGTATTGTTGTTAAGGCCACATGTAACCCATGTCTCCACCATGTGCAATGCATGTAAGTAGGCCCCCATAGAAAATGCAGCTCTGCATTCCCTCTAAAGGCAGCTCCATTCTTGAGGATGCAAAGAAAAGGATTTAAGTAACAAGCAATCCCGACATTGGAATTACAACAAAGCTTGGGGCAGTCCACTGATTTTATGTTTCATGAGAACACCAGGAAAACAAAGGACTCCAACTGATAAATACAGAGCTTCCCAGAACATAATACAAATCATCTTTGTAAGTGCAGAAAAGCAACTTACAAGCAACTAAAGGGTTAATGTTAGTCTTTAAAAATCATAAAACAAAACAATACTATAATACCACCTCCTTGAAGACTAATAAAATGAACACAATACCTGACAAATACTATAACACATTTCCCTAAACATTAAAAAATGTATTTGCTATGGATTAAATAGGACAGCTTGGACAGAGGACATTACATCTTGCATGAATCTTTTGCACACAGGCCGAATCTCCTTGCTTAGCGTGGCTGAAAACATCATGACTTGCTTGTCATGTGGAGTCATCTTGAAAATCTCCTGGACATCTCTCCTCATGTCTACACAGCAAGTAAAATCAGATACAGCGTCCAAAAACATTAAGGAACAGACGGCAAAATTTTAAATCTCAAAATAAAACACTCACTCTACTAACATACCAAGCGATTCTAGCATTCTGTCACACTCATCAAGAATAAAATGTCTAACATTTTTGAGACTCAAATCTTTTTCCCTTGCTAGTGCAAGTATCCTTCCAGGAGTACCCACAACTATGTGGGGACACTCATTTTTAGCAATGCTTTATGCACTTTAATGTGTACACCACCATAGAATACAGCCACCTTCAAATCTGTCAAATAGGTGATAAACCTCTCAAATTCATGACATATCTGCAGAACAAGACAAACCATGTGGCAAGCATCCATGATCAATAGCACTGTTGAAAATGTACTAATACATAAGTAAAATTCAAAGTCTAGTTTTAACAGAATAAATTGAAATGGTTCAATCTACAATTTAAGATATAGGGAAGAAATTCAAACGGTTCAACCTATAATTTCAGATATACCTGGTATGCCAATTCTCGAGTATGACACAAAACGAGAGCCGCTACTTGCCCTGGGACAGGTTCAATTTGCTGCAGTGTTGAAAGGACAAAAACTGCAGTCTTTCCCATTCCAGACTTGGCCTGGCAAATCACATCCATCCCTAGGATGGCCTGAGGTATGCATTCATGTTGTACTGATAGAATAAAACAAAATAAAGTGACATCTCAGTTAGGACATTCAGAATTTGTCTGACGCAGAATTCTCTAAGATAGCCATCATTATGCTCCAACTATAGAGGCACAATGCAAGTTAATTACCTGCACAAAATTTCCATGAACTTATCAGAAGAGACAACTTTAACAGAAATACAAGTATTCTGAGCAGCAGCCCACTTGTTGCCATGACAGTTTCATTATATTCATTGAAATCAAACAAATTTGAATTTTCTTTGTTCTGATGCATTGATGTGCATCAGTGCACCAAAACAATTGTTGACCACAATATTAAGCGTCACTAATTTCAAAACCTACAAACTCCCATCATTGCTGACATAAAATTGAATCATACAAACCATTCTTTGCAGGGGCACACCATAAATACGCAAATTGGTAATGCAAGATAAAAGTTATTGGGGGACCCCATTAAGACCAGTATTGATGGAACAGAATATGGAAAATAACAGAAATAATACGTAGCCAAAGTATGCAAAGCATAATAACACCTACAAGATAACATTTTTCAAATACTATAATCGAGTCCAAAATATCAAGATAAGGCTGTGATTTAGACCATTCAGAATTTAGAATACTTTCCTCTTCAACATTTATAATGAGAAGCTCCAAATATGACAAAATAGGAAACTCACTAAAATCATATGCTAAACTACATAATTTATAGCTTGAGAACAACATAGACAACGCAACTGTAACAGGACTTGATGGATGTAAAAAAAAACCAGTTCAATTCTTATATCAGTAACTCTTCCAAGATAAAAATGCCCACAAATGCCTCAGCATAGAGATGATTTTCAACAAATTTGAATTTAACTTTGAATTGCCAATGTAATACTAATAAAACTATAATTAACATAGGCTTATAGAAGATACCAAAAAAGATAAATAGCAAATACCTTCTGAAGGGTGTTCAAATCCAGAATCTACAATTGCTCGGAGCAACTCTGGCTTCAAAAGAAAGTCCCTAAAGCCTGAACTGTGAATACCAACATAGCCTCTGCACATTTAAAAGAGAATTACTTGTCTTGGAAGTCCAAGTAAATTCACTGGCATTACATAATGGAATAAATGCAATCAAGGATGCTTCATGATTTTGCTGAAACAAGTAAAATAATACTAACATTATCAAAACAGTGAAATATGTACACTTACTTCTTCACAGATTCGCCAGTGCCCCTCACAGCAACTGACTCCTGTGCCACATCTTCTTCCTCATAATCAAGGAGCTCCTCCTGATAAGTATCGCTCTCCTTCAATTCTCCCATTTTCCCTTAAACTCTGACTCAAAACACTGCAGCACAGAGAATTCGATAATGATGAAAAAGGGTGAAGAAGAAAGTCTGTGTACCAGAAAACTTCAGTCTAAAGATCTAACAAAAATCTTAGGCATATTACAAAATCAGAATCAACTTTTAAAAAACAAACAATTGGAAAACAGTACCAGAAAATATCAGTCCCATGCTTTAACAGAAAACATGCATCATTCAAACTTCTAAAAACAAACAATTGGAATACTGTACCAGCAAAGATATTAAATACAATATGGGAATTGATGAACTGTGTATATATTTGCATTGGCTCACAAGACTTCTTTATTGCTGTTTTCTCAGCAGACGGGGCAGACCCAATGTGTTTGAAAGGTCTTTCTTTTATGGCAGATTAGGATTATTCATGGCTCCGTGGAAATCCAGCTTCAACTTTTCACAAGAAGACCCACACCCAACAGGAGTCCCAATCTGGGTAAAATTTGTAACCTCCTCCCAATCGTGGGGTGAAGCCATTTTGTAAGGATTGGTAGTTCCCTTTGGGGAGTTGACTTGTATTTCTTCTGAAACCCAGAGTGAGAAGCAAATTGCTTGTATCAAAATTTGAGTATAAATGGATTTAAGTAAATTTCTTCCTAGAAACATATGGTTAAAATCCAACTGTTAAGCTAAGTTTGAACCCTTTGACATTGTTAGGTGAAGACAACCTTAGGAAACAAAAGGTGTCAGAAAACTCCAACCTCTCAAAGGAAGTTGTAAACACAAAATCAGGAGGAAACTGCAGCCACAACTCAGGTGGAAACTATGGCCAAGACTCGAAACGTGGAAATTTCTACTGTGACAAGGTTTGCCTAAATCCCTGTGTGTGTGTGTGTGTGGGTGTGGGGGGGCAGGGGAGTTATTTCAGCAAGAATAAGGCCACTATGTGTTCTTAAAAGAAGCTCTGAGATTCTCTTTTTTCTTCTTCTATCATTTTGCTGTGTTTAGCCAGCTTTCTCTATAGTTTGGGCTGCATGTAGCAACCAGTTGTCTTATATTAAATTTCACAAGAAAAATACAAACGAGCAAAAAGACTTGCACAGATCCATCCTTAAACTAGCACAACACAACAAGAAATAAATGTAGGTAATGACGAAAATAAGCTTTAAAAGCATAAAATTTTGATTTAGCATGTTAAGAAAATATAATATCACTTCAAAACTTTTGGCAACTACTGTTTCTTCTTCAAATCCTCTAACATTCAAATTTACAAAATCTTATAAACCACGGATATTAAATATTCCACTACCGACAAAACAGGAAACCAAAGGCACATTAGAAACTGTAAACATTAAAAACATACTTTACATCCAGGGCAAATAATACCACTTCAAAAACTGAGAGTGCAACCAAAACACTTGACCATAAAGTTGTAGCCAGAAAATAAACCACCTAAAGGCTCGGGAAATTCTAAAACACGCGACAAACAACTGAATCAAAACATCAACTCACCAAAGCATAAATTTAAATAACAGTTCAAACTAAATAAAACAAATAAGGAAAAGATATCAACAGCAAGAATCAAATATTGCATATAAAAATTAATTGAAAGAACAATTGTCCGCATTTCTGACTTTTAAATCACTTATAACATTCAAAACAGATAGCATTTCAACAAAAATGATCTATTCTAAACAAAACATGAAAGGAAGTGCAAAAACACAGTAGATTTATAGCATGGTCCCATGCAAGGGGAAAGCTAAAAATTTTGAGCAGATGCAGAAGAGAAAAAATAGGATATTTTAGCATTAATAGGGTCCCATGATTTTTTATTTTTCTGTGCAGAGATAAAATAGGAAGCTTTAGCACTAGCAAGAGCAGCATCCCGTGAATCCAAAATAAACTTTTGGATGGAAAATTGAGAGGGAAACTTAAACTAAATGCCAAGTGTCAAAAAAGCTCCCTAAAATTTTTAAGCAGTAGATTTATTTTTGTGCCCCAGCTGCTTTATGGGGCTGGAAATCCTCTCCCTAAATTATAGCTGCTGAGAAATTTCAGGAACTTTGTTGGGTTTTAGCAGCAGCAATAAAAAAATTTGCATGGGACCATATTTCCCAAATAAATAGGAGCAGTAGCCCCCAGCATGGGACCATGCTATTATTCAACAGATAATCCAATAGCTTCTATATTCTGCAGTTCAAAACCCCAAACGGCACAGAAATTCTATACACAACAAATTCTTTTGATCAAGATATTAATTATCCACACTATGCATATCGACACCTAAGGAACCTGAGCCTCAAAACGCTCAGGACTGAGTATCCAGTTTTGCTTAAAAAAAAATCAACAAAACCTTTCAGCTTCCCTGATGCAAACCCTAAGAAAAATTTGATGAGAAACAAAACCAAGATCCATCCATGACAGAATAAGAAAGGACGTAGAGCTATATGTAATTTGCATAAACAAAACCTCGCTTTTTCCCCAATTCAAACTCTAAAAATACACAATCGCGGCTACTCACAGAAACTGTATTCCCTTCTAACACGCCAAAGGGGTATCTGACTTGGCCGTAACCCAAATAACCAACCTTTGCTTCACCTTGCTCGAAAAAATAAATAGCTAACCTCTCGTTTTCCGATTTCAAAAACTAAATCTATAAAATCATTAAACAATAAAAGATGCAAGAAAGCAGCAGATCATCTACAAACTTGGAAATTTAAAAACACAGAGCAGGATTTCATGAACCCTATCGATCCAAAACAATAATAATAAATAAAAAGTTAAACATAAAACACACAGACCAACAGGATCGGTCAGGAGGTAAGGAAAAATAGGCCGGCGTAAAACTAACGCGAAAAAGATTTCTAAAAAAATTAAGAAATAAAAACTTTTAGCAGTTCAAAACCCTCCGGAATAACCCTGAGTACTTACCGCAAATAACCAAGTGGGAATCGAACGCTCAACCACTGCGATCTGAAGAAACAGAGTAAACAGCAACAAGCAAATGAAGAAAATAGATGAAGATAGAAACCCTGAGTTGCCAACGGGTTTCTGCGCTTAGGGTTTCAGTGGAGAAAAATTATTTAATATATACGGAATTCTAGGGTTAGTTACAAGGAAGGAAATGCCACTTAGACTTATCAAAAAGCATTTATTGAAGAGTAAATTCGTGTATGTCGGTTATTTATTTTTATTTTTTCCTTAAGCAGGTATCAAGGTTTTTTTTTGGATCAAAAAGGAAGTTTAATTTGGTTCTTATCATTTCAAGGTAAAGTTATTTCGGGACTATATCCTTTGTGGATAAGTTAATTTCTTTTTTATTTGATAGTTAAATAAGATATTTTTTAAAGGAAAAATCATAGATCAAAGTGCATAAAGACTTACAAATAAATTTGAAAACTTGAGAATTTTTAGTGTGAATGAGTATAAGATGATTGGAAAAAAATAGATAGAGGAGAATAGCTCAAAAAATGTAAGGTGGAGGAGAATGACCAAGTACACCACCAATTAGGTTGATCTTTTGCGTCAACTTACCATGAAGTAAAGTCCTGCAAATTGGTTTGTCTTAGTAGTTGGTGCATGTTATGACACTTGAACTCCTTTGTTCCCCTACATGGATAGCATTCATTGGATTAAATATCTTGAACCATCTATCTACATATAATAACTTCCATGGAATGATTTTTTTATGACTAAAATCGTTAAGACAAAAGATTTATTGGAGGAAATTTATAATGATGAATTAAAAAAGTAAGCAAATGTGAGCAATGAAGTTTGGGGAGTAAGTGAAAAGGTGTTTCATTTACCCATTACAAATTGTTGTTTCTATGTGGGTTTGATCTTCAATTTGGTGGTATTTTACTCCAAAGAACTTATAAGCATGGCCACAAATCCCATAATAAACACAAGTTCATATTCTTTATGCATAATTGACCAATAGTCTATTTCAATTTCTTGATAGATTATTTCATCTTATTGAGGTTAGTGACAAGGTAATCCAAATGTTTCAAACCGATGTTAATGGCACAATTAGCATTCACTTCTATAAAGGGCGCATCCAAATTTCTTGCATATCTAGTTGATTATCATAAACATGGAATAATTTAAATATTTATTTGCACTTTGGCCCTTGCCTCTTCATCAAACCCATATTCCATGCACCCACAATATTCATCCCTCTATGAAACTCATACATCACCCCCAAAGTCTCTTACATAACAATGTTAGAGTTTTCACTTTATCAACTAGTAAAGCCATCCATTTCTACTCTTCATCCTCCACCATTTTTTATTTCCTAACTAATAAGAAAAACATTCAACACACACGAGACAAGAACATATACTTAGACAATTTATGATGTAAAGTTTGTGTTGTTTTGGTGCATTTTCCTATAAAATGGGCAATATAGGATTTTTTATGACTCTTTAAGCATTTCAATATCAGTATATTTACATCACTCTTTCTTATTACTCAAGTCACTTTATAGTTGTATGTTCTTGATTACACCCTAAATAAATAAATAAGGGGTCTACATGGTGGATTAGTTTCTTGTTTATTTAAAGGCTTAAGGGTAGTATAAGTTGTATATTTTGATTTATCATTAAACATTAACGCACACCCGAGAATATGGCTCCCAAACAATTTACAAGATAAAATGATAGAAACAATTGCCTAAAACATGAGAGGGGAAGGTGTACTTAGTTGATACAATGGTAGAGGTGTGATCTAGGAGTATAGAGTGACTAAGAAGACTGGAAATGACCGAAGGTGCTTTATCCTTAAAATTGTGACTACCAATTGAGTTGGTATGAACCGTCATAACATGTTCTAGAGTGTAGTACAATTCGGTCCCCAACCATATAGTTTCAAATAGGGATATGTTCGCGCTCTGTAACTTTTGATGGTCATCACTCCAACGAAGGAAATGTACTTTGTTATATGTTATTAAGGCTTGAAAATGTGTGACACTCTCTACATAGTGACAAAAATAGATGGGAACCCTAGATCACCGCACCAAGCACTTCATAAACATGATTAGATAAGAAAAGGGTGGTAAAATTATGTGTAATGGAGTTAGACAAATCCAGTGGTCAATCCATGTTGATCTTATATAGGCACTACACTACATCTTATTGAAAGTATGAGCAAACTCCATGTAGTTCTCCTAGTGTATGTGCAATTGTGTATGCAAATCTAAGTCACCCCCTATCTTGCCCTTGTGTCTCTTGACACAAAGATAGTGGGCATAACTATAGATAAAGTAAAATCTACCCTTTGCAGTTGTGATATAATGTGATGGGCTTGCAAATGCTAGATTGATTCCCTTAAACCTTACTGATCTTTACAATGTTTCATATTAGCTTAACCTTGTTATGACTTGGCTTAACTTGGGAGGTCTATAAAATGAGAGGCATGGCTCTCGAACATGGTTTAGTTGGCTTCATAACTATATATGGCTTGCTCTTAGTTTGTGTTGTTGTTAAAAAGGCATTTAGGAGAGCCTAAAATGCTTTAAGAATGTATTTTGCAATGAGTGCTCTTAATAGTTATAGATGAGTGCTAGGTAAGGTAAATAAGTGACTTGAACTTGCCTTTACAAGTGTTTGTAGGTATAATTTTGCATTAAGGCTAACCTAGGGATATGAACCAACCCAATAAAAGATATCAAATTGGAAAAGTGATAATTGGGAGGCTAGAGATGAGACGTTTGGCTTGGGACCAAACCGGATGGTTTGGTCCCTATCAGTATAGTCCTAGATAAGCATTTGAAGGGATGATGCGAGATTTTGGGCAATATGCCTGTGGAGATTATATTGTTGTAGACCGATATGATTAGTCACATGAGTGACTAAGCAATGTGTATAGCTAAGCAAGTCATCGAAGAGATATAAGGATGGATTGCTTAAGTGCACAAATCATGCTTGTGGTGTAAGGCCAATGTTTTCAATGTCAAATTTAGGTGTCTACGGTTTTACACTACTATTTGTTTTTTGAGTGAATGTTTTATATAGATTAAATAGATGAAATCATAACTATGTATACTTCATATTAAGTCTTTAGTATGTCTATTACCACTTATAGCACTCGAAATTTAGTCATAAGGCACTTGACATGTATCATTTGGTATTTATCTCAGCGTCTTCCCAATTTCACATTTATTGACTTAGTCAGAGGCATCTCGCTCAATACACACATTCTAAGTCCACTAGGTCACAACTTGCTCTTTATCTTAGCACCTCTAGAACCAATGCACCTATACATGACACATCTTCAAACTCTCGACTACTTGCCTCATGTATGTTATAAAGCTCCAACCTAATCTCATAAGGTATCACTAATAAAGGACATAATCAATTGACATTTTGTCCAAAGTTGATGATTATGTTCTTTGTACTTATAATGGTTATATTTTCAAATGTGCATGTTACTTTAGTCATTTTAGGTTTGGTTGAGCAAGAAATCATTCATACGAGTCAACTATATAAGCATATGATCGTAACTTATTAGGGCATCTAGGGATGACACACTTTAATAAGGACTTTTAGGCCCAAATAATTGAAGCTTAAATTTCTTAGAACACGCTACAACAAGCTAAAAATATGAATACAACCTCATTTGTTTCCCTCAATCACTCTTGTGCACCACAAGTGAATTCAAATTTCATTATCAAGTGTTGAGGGCCTATCGAATTACATTGTTTACCCACATTCACACATCCATAAGGAGGAATATCTACACGAGCACGAGGCCCTTTCAAGGTAATACTATATAGGTAATGCTCAACAATTTTTTAAGTGATAATCTTAATTAAATAAGCATAGTATTAACATTAAACATTTTGGTGAACATGTAACATATAGTTTCACTTATCGCCCTTAGGGTTTTAGATCTCAAACCATCCTTATTGGTTTTAGGATTGATATCTCTTCTTCTTCGGGGTTTTCCCAAAATCGTTCTACCCTTCGATGTATAATCAAATTTTATCTTCTTATGTCATCTAAGCAAGCTAAATTTGTTACCCCACTCATAAAAATGCTTAGTTGAGTGGAACTCACTACACTACATCTAAATAACCTTAGTACCTCATCATTCTAAGAAGATGGACCATATCACAGATACCCACGTGTGTTCTCTTATCAAGTTACAGAACATGAATGAGGGTAACATTGTTTATGTTTATAGCAATCCTACATGCATTCAAAGGACATAGTTGTCACTACGACTATGTTTGACTACAAAGGTGACCAATATGACATTAATAATGATCAAGAGCCTATCATTTAATAGAAATCACCTATTATCTCGATTGATATAGTTATTTATATCCTCAATGATAAACAAAAAATATTAATAGTGTTTTAGCAATAGTTTTAGCTACTCATAAATGATAATATGCACAAAGACCAAAATTTCAGCCGACCCTTCAAGCAATGAAAATCCATCTTCAGAGGTTCTCCTCCCCCTTTCGAGGTTATTATGTGTGTGTTTACCCACGCTCTACCTAGACCTAGTGTCATAACTACTGGGGCATCAAACATGGTCCCCGAGCTACTATGCTTATGCTCACACAATATGTGGCTTTGACAATTGGACCTAACAATACATATATGGTCTAAAATCATATTATTCCTAGTGCATATATCCAAAAATCCAAGCCATGAAAGAAAAAAACATTTATTCTTGTGCAAGGTAAAACAAAGTCACTATGAGTTCCATTGGGTCACTGATAACCCATTAACCCCTAAAGTCCTTAATTATACATTACCGTCTAGTTTTTCCTTATCTAAGTTCTAATTTATGGTGGCAAGGCCAATACATAACACCTTCATAGCCTTTTGTATGGAATTTATAGCTAACAATATCCACGATAACCAAGTTTTTTCCATGTATTTCCAAAGAGTGTACATCATGTTAGTCCCATACACTTCCTCTAAGATCCATACAAACGTTTCACACTTTGGATAATTTCCTTTCTCATTTCTTAATCGACATTGGTCGACATCTCTCATTTTCCTAAATTACTCAAGTCGAGAAACATTATAATGAAAATGTTGCATATTATGTCTTGCATTACAATATATGCTTTCTCGAGGGTCTAAACACATTGACGAGGGTGAGTTAATTAAGTTATTCATTCGCTAGTCTTATCTCGAGATCCAAAGGAAAAATTCATGTTTATTAACTTCACATCATTTGAAAACATATGTCAAATAGTTAAAATATACGAGACCAAAATCTTGGCTATTAACATGTTAACATATAAAAGAATGCATTCATTCAATAACAATAATTTCCAATCAAAAACATCACTAAAAAGAAAGCTGATTAATGACAAGAACTTTGAAATGGTTATTAACACACGAAAAACACATGTGATCCTTACAACACCTCCAAAGAGGTGACGAGCATATTTATGTAGCCTCCTAAAGCACAATTCTATAAAGACTCCTTAAATGTGGCTTGATCTAGTTACCTCCACCCACTATTATTGTTGATACTCCTAAATTTCAAAGTGTGAGGTTCAACAATAAAGTATATTGTGACTTCCATCAATGCCTTAGAAATTCCACGAATAAGTAGTTTATGTTACATAAAAAGATCTAAGAGCTCATTGATAACATCGTCATTTCTCAACAAGACTAAGAGATGTCTACCAACATGATAATAACCCAACCTAATGCTCAATTAAAAATTTTCACTAACCCAATACCACACCATGCAAAGAATCGGAAGGTAGATGAACTACATATGGCTTATCCCATGATGTTATAAACACCTAAATTTAACAACTCATCCTTTGACAATGATGAATTTGGATTTGTTCTTATACTAAGAATTACACTCACATTCTAAGCTTAATTGACACATCCTAAACTCTTATACATGACTTGTTAATCTACATAAACTATTATGTCATTCACTCATGTAATTTCTATTAGTGTAGAATTTATTTTCCTTGCTTTATTTGTATTAACCCACTCGGGATATTCCACCTCACTTGGAGTTTCCCTACACTTATGGGATATGCTTAACTTACGTGTACAATTGACTACACTATTTTAGGTGTTGGTACCACTTGACTACACTATTATAGGTGTTGGTTACCACTTGAATACACCATTCTAGGTGTTGGTTACCACTATTCTAGGTGGAGATTGCCATGATTCTAGGAGGAGGTTACACATTCACCTCTTATATGTACATCTCTTACATTATTCTATTTGATCATATTGAGTTGGAGCTATTTCTGTGTTATTACAATTATCTCTCTTGTATTTTCATAATTTACTGAGTCTTATATGCTTGTTTTTTTCTCTTGAATAATTCACGTCTCACATCATTCACCTATACATTCTTCAAAAGTAGTAGATCCATGGCACTTCTCGATATGGTATCAAAGCCGAGCTAGTATTGAGCTTGTCTAGTTATTATTCTACAAATTTATTTTCATTTGAGATCATTATTTGTAAGTATTCGGGTGTTATTTGGTGTTGTTTTTCCTGGTTTGTGGGTATATAGCCTATTTGTAGGATTCTAAGGTTTACAAGCCCGCATAGTGCATATACAATTATGGAGATTACTTTTTGCAGGCCCTAAATCATTGTTGTGCAGCTCACCGGAATATTTATCTAGATCTAGGTGTTTTCAGACTTGTGAAGGGCATTTTCACATGTGGTAGTGATTTACATGCATGTTCAGACTTGCAAAGGGCACTTTTCTTGATCAAGAGGCATTTTCCAGACATGTAACAAAGTTTCCAACAACTCATACATCCATTGAAGATCCAGCTTGAGTTATTGCTTTAAGTCCCATGACAAAGTTATTTACTACACGTAGATCTGTTTAAATTCAAGAGCCGCAGTGAATGTCTTCTTGATCCAACGTGGCCACATCCTGTGTATAGATGTAAAAAAACCTCCGTCTCGACCTAATGGTCTCACCGAACAACCTTCGATTTGTAGTAGGGTGGTTAACGCCATACCCCTACAACCCCTCGGCATTTTTGGCCTTCATCCGCTCCCAACAATGCAAATCAAAGGGATTTATCTTGGATTCATCAAAACACACCTCATTCTTTTGCTAAAATTGATTTTTAGTAGAAAAAGTGCATTTCAAGTTTAGTGCAAATTCATTTAAAATAGGGCTTATTTACGAGAAATAATTATTGTAAAACTTTTGATTGGTAGCTCGATATCGAGTGCCATTTTTGCAAAAGTTAAATATTTTTCATTTCCAAAGCATTGGACCTATTTATTTTGTAAAACGCACTAAGTTATAAAGTGCCAAAATTGTGGGGGCTTCTTGATATAGTTTATAGGGGTGTACAATGTGTTTCCTCTTTAGTTCAAAACTTCTTTCTTTCCGCACATTTATTTGTTTTCTGTAATAACTACCACAACCTTTCTTTATGCACTAATGAATCTAAGTACAATTAACCCACTTACACCTTTTAACTACCATGAATGGAAATAAAAATGACCATTTCACTTAGGAGTCTAAGTCCCACACGATCCTAGTTATGCCTTTCAGTACATACGAGGTGATGTGGATATAGTGTAAACACAAAATCATGCACATATTACTATTTTACTATGTTGTTAGTATGTTGTTTATATGCATGGATCTCAAGTAATAAAAGTATTCACTGGTGACACAATCCTTTGTCCATCTACTTGATTTGATTGTTTCTATTATGTTTTTCTCTCACATTTGTCATTTTTAACCTAGTTTTGGTTAGGTCACTGGGGATCCTGTCTGTCTTTCTTTTCACATCTGTCATCATTTATCCCAGACACCAACACCTATTATGGACACTAGCGCCCATGTGCTCCTGTCCATTATAGGTGCTTTTATCCTCTTTGTTATTTTTACACATTTTGGACATTTTGGTCGGCCTTTCTAGTTTCCTAATCCCCATCCCGTACTTATAGTCGGCCTTTTGTGTCACTAGTGTGAAATTCAAACAAGAGATTCATATATATACACAACATACACACTATTATTCTGGCTAGAAATTCTAAGGGGCAATCACATCTACATATTATCACTACCATCAAAGGGACTACATACACCGACAGAAGGGGAAGTGATGAATTTTATACCACACATTTACATCTTATCTAACTATATCTCGCTATATCTTTGCATAATTGGCACAAGGGCAACATAAAGACACTATTTCACACACAAACACAAATAACTACATGGAGTATGGAATGTAGTGCAACAAATGGCCATAAATTCACTAATTGGGTGACCATCGGGGTTGGTCGACTTTACATATTACATATTTCATTTCTATTTGATGTGTTTGTGAGCTTGTACAAGTAGATAGGGTATGTTTTGTAGGTTACATGTACCCTTGATGATTAAAGAGTGAATATCATGTGACTAACAAGAATTAACAACGAAACCCTAGTGACACAGAAGAAAGAAAATCCCGAGCCTTTCAGATCACGGCAAGACCCAAGACCAGTCACCAATGCCTGGCACCTCTGTCTTGTATCTTGGGTTCCCCTGTTCATCATCATTCTCAGTTCCAAAATTCATAGGAGTAGTTACGATGTTTTTGCATCCTATCCAACACTTTACACCGCCCAAATCAATTCTAGATCACACAAGAATCAACTAAGTCATTTATCTCTCTCATTTACTTATAGTTTTACATTTTTTGAGTGCTTAACATATGTATCTTTATTGTATTTTACCATATCAATTACTTTGTAATTATATTTAATTAAGTTTTTATTAAATCATTTGGTGAACCCCACTCTCCTTTGAACTCCTTGCCCTAGGATCCTACAAACCCTCATGGCTAACAAAAAGTCCTCTTCTCCCAAGCATAATATGGCCTATACATGCATGCAACCTATTTTTAATAATGCCTCTGTAGAATTTGAATTTCATGATCTCGCCGCAATCCTAATTGTGATCCCTCAATCCTCCAAAACTTTTTGCTTTCCAAAACACCCTTCCTATTGGCCTTGACACCCCTAACATTTGCATAGTCTCCCTAACCAAAGCCTTGCTTCGTGTTCTCCCTCATATTATATAATCACCCATGTTGTTGTACCTTCTTCTCATCCTCTTATGGTACATGATAATATTACTGTAGATTCTTTGCTTGATCATGTTCTTGCTTGTGACAATATGAATACCAATAATTCTACTTCTAATGTTGAAAATGTAAATGTGCATGATGTCGCTTATATTAGTAGTTAAGATGAATGTAAATCTATATCTCCCATTCTTCCTACTTTTGCAAATGTTTCCAATGATTTCATGATAAATATGATATTAGTACTCCTACCACTTCTTTATATATTGATGATAGTCTTGATGAAATACTTCTTTAGTGAAAATATGACTCATAGTGATGTCGATTATGCTTCTGATCATGAACATGTTAGTGATGATGTTACTTCTCTTAAGACTACTGAATGTGAATTTACTACTCCTCTTTCTTCTACTTCTAAAGTTGTTGTTCATGATGATTCTACTCCTACCACTAGTACACCTCTTATTATATCTCCTGAGCCTACATCTAGCATTCCCATAGATCCTCCATCTTCCTCTCCTCCTCCTCCACCTCCTTCTCCTCCTTCCACATCCACTCCTCCTTCTCACATTCCCATGATCACTCACAATGGCAAGATCCAACCCCTAAATATGCCTCTCACTTCACTAACCATTCCTTCACACAATATTCTATCCCTCATGCATGTTGTTGGCACTTTGCAATCTCAATTTCATACACTCACCCGAAAGTAAAGCTTATTATGCTTCCATTGACAATAATTATCTGCATGGAAATCCTATTCCTAAAAAGATTCACAATTCCACTTTCCCAAAGGACTTCATCATGCCTAACTTATCCTATTTTGATGGCACTGAAATCCTTATTTACATCTCAAGCATTACCGTTTAGCCATGTCTTCTTATTCCAATGATCGCTTGTTACTCAAATCATTTGTCATAGCCTTGTTGATCATGCTCTCCAATGGTATACTTGTATGCAAGAATTTGTTAGCTATGCAAAGAGAATTAGAACTAACACCTAGTAGTCCTAAAACAAAGCTAAATCAAAATCTATGCATCATCATGCTTAGAGCTTAAACAAGACTAATCTACCAACATCCTTGCATTAGAATATGAATAAACATTCAAACTAACATGCTAATCCATTAATCTCTATCTCTATTGAATGTTAATCAAATGAAATGAACCTATTTAGATCCTTAGCAATCAAAGGGTTGATTGTATGTTTGAATCCCAAGGTTTTCAAGAATGGAGTCTTGTCAATCCATGGCTACAAGACCATTTGACATATCTCCATATGACTTCAAACTTGGAAGAATGAATGCAAGAAATGAAAATAGCTAGCTCCTCCAATGAAGAATGCTCTAAGATGATAAAATGGCTATAGCTTAGGCTCTATGCTCATTTAGGTGTAAGAAGAAAGGTAGGAGGAGGGCTCTTATATAGCCCAATGGATAAAAGAATCTCTACATCCCTTTACATGTGGGATAATAGGGAGGTTGGGTTAGTTGTGGATAAGGAGGTTTAGAAAGGGTTGAGTCAACCTTAGGAGAGTTTATTTTGTCCTTTAGTGACTCATGGGGTTTGAGGGGATTTATTAATTAACCAAAGTGATTAATTAATAGGTGTGCAAGCTTATAGAAGCTTTTTAGAGGAATAGTTAGTATGATTTAGACTATGAGAGGGATTTAATCGAATAAATGACAATTTATTTATTTAATGAGAGAGAAATTTAATTAATTAATGATAATTAATTAGAATAGAGAGAAAGGGGGATTAATTAACAAGTGATAGAAGAGAAAGTGTGCTATATTGACGATATCTCGTCAATTTGTGAGAAAGAGGATATTTAGTGCAATTTAAGTATTTAAATTCTCGGGTTAAATTATAGGTGTCTACAATACTCATTTGCCTTATGGATCCATTAATACTTATTATGATATGGAGGATGTTTTTCTTAGACAATTTATTTCTAACAATGGTCCTAAAGTTACATATGAACGCTTTCCTTCTTTGCATCAAGGAAAGAATGAACCAATTTTAGATTACATTTTATGCTTCAATTCTTGCATGCATCAAGTTATATTTCATCCTATTGATTTAGAAATGCAATTTATTTTTTGTCGTGGCTTAATTCCTCCCTTAAAGGCAAAGTTATTATATGATACATGCGAATCATTTACTCTTTTGTGCTATAAATTTATTGATCTAGAAAAAGGACCTCATCGCAAATAATGTCTTAACACCTTCTCCCACTTCTTTTATTCCTTCTATGACTACTAAAGGCTTCCCATATTTCATCTATTGACCCTCCTACACGATCCCCATCTCTGCCACCGTGTCGACATTCACCTAAGTCTTCTTCATCTCCCATTTGTGAACTATTGCACTTCTCACATAATGCTAAACCCCATGATGTTCTACAAACCTTACTTGATAAGCGGCTCATCTATCTACCTTCTACCCAACATCATCCACCTCACTGCTTACAACACCAGCGTGGCTGCCCTTTCTGTAATTTCCACCGCATCAATGGCCATCATGATAATGACTATTATGCTCTCCATGATCACCTACAACAATTAGAAGACAAAAGTGTCATTGATTTCCACTATTGCTCTCGTGAGCACTCTCTCTCCCATATTCCTCATAAGCGAGCTTCCACCACTATTCACTTGTCTCCTTCACCTCCATCTAAAGTAGTCATTCACCCACCTCCTAAGGTCATTATCCATCCATGCATCCTCCATATAATCCACCTATGGTTACATCCTCTCATTCCTCACACATTATTCGGTACCTTATTGGCTTCCTAAGCCCCTACTTCGTACTTCCTCCCACCACACCTTCTATTCTTGGCTCCATTCCCTCTGGAATCCAATTTGGCACTTACCCTCACATCGTTGCTACTTCACATGCTCCATCCATGCCTTGCAGCCTCTTAATCTCTGGTAGATGACATCTATTTTCCATTTCATTACCCTATGATGCACTCTCATGCTATGGTTCACACTTAAATGTTGAGGGAATACTACATCAATGAACCTTCTATTCCATACTTTTGGCTCATGTGCTTCATGATATATCTTTTCTAACCACTCCTTACGCGTGATAAACCCATTTCCTGATGACGCACTCTTGTTCTATGGTTCATTCTTGACTGCTAAGGGGGAATTTATAAATGAACCTCATTCTCACGGGGGAAATCACTCTTCTTCCCCCTTCATTCTCATCACACACTATAACAAACATTATTTCACACCTCATCATTATTCATTTATCAACACATCATTATTACTACTTTTATTTATCTACCACATTACATCACATACATACATTTCTACTTATTACATGTTATACCATACATTCCTATTCTTTATCTAATCCATTACTTGGTTATTCTTTCCACATAATTGCAAATTTCAACCATCAACAATATATATCACATCAACCATCCCAACAAATGCGTATATAATTCACAAACTTAATAAACACTATCGAGAACACATCATCATCATCACATAACGTATAATGCATATCAACAATAAATGTAACATCAACACACACACACACACACACACATCATCCAACATCATAAGTTACAAAATACAATCGCTGAGTGGAAAGCCCTTGTACATCAATAGAACATATACAATGCATCACACACCATCCTCACTATCACTATATACAATCGCGGGAGCTCTAAAACTAGAGGCTTTGCCACTCACTCTTCATCGATGATCTCAGCCTCTATATCTCTTTAATCGACTCCATAATACAAAGTAATCTCGGACGCCTCATTATGAAAATCATCCTTGTAGCTCAACATATCTAGCAAAAACATCCTGAGCTAGGGCTCCTCCTCTTACTTCCTGTCTAGCTAGCTAAATATCTACACGAGCCTCATCGTACTTGCTTAATAACATAGTACGGTGGTTGTTATAGCCACTGACTCAAACAAATGGGCATGCTCGTGCCCTGCAATCACATCTACCCGCTCTAGCATACCTCCTCCCACAAACACATCTGGAGGCACATTCGTGTCAACGTGTGTATTGACAAATCTATAATCAATGACCAATAAACATCACCTATAATCACAAAAACCAACATTAGTTACTACACACCTTTGTAATATCTAATAACCAAACAACAACAAATAATAATGCACAATACTTATATTTGGCTCATGATGTTGTTGCACCATCTACATCAGGGGCAGGTGCCTGCCCCTATACTCCTCCAATTGTTGGCTCACTTACCACATCTACCATTACCAGAAATAGCAACACCCATCGCCGTGTCACCCACCGCTCATCAGATGCAGGTGCACCCTGCATCATCAATATGTATAGGCTCTATAGTTGCATCTGCCTCATCTGGACCAAGATGCACTAGTTGTGATCCTATCAGGCCTTGCTCGCTCCTAGTTGTCTCGCCAATCTCGTAGATCTCAACCATATATATGGCTCTAGGGGCACTACCTAGGCCATGCCAAACTTCCTCGATACTTGCTCACCCTGGAACAACTCAATCACCCCAGGGAAACAATCATCTAACCACATGGTGTGTCAGTATGCACCATAACTCCAGACCATCCTCTACCCACTCACCATAGTCTCTATATGGTCTCCATATAACAACCCCAAGGCCCATCTAATCTATGATCGACCTATATGCGGTCGTACCCATCCTCTTACTATGGGTGCCCACCCACCTTGCTACGAATATCTCGGGTCGAGCCCAATCATCTTATGGCCCATTGAGTGGCCTCAATATAATAATATGCTCATATGCCCACACATGTAACAAAGTAGTGGCTCTATCCCACCACCATGATCCTCCTGTGTAAATCTATACAAGTCCATGTATAAGTGGGCCAATACACATTGTGCCCATGCATATCTAGTACCATGTTGCTCGATGCTACGATAAATATCATGCATTCTATACAAAATCCCCACTCCACCACCCTCCACTGCCACCGAAGTTATAATCATTGTAATAAATTTCCACAATCATGAAACCCTAGATCTCAATATAACGTCCAAACTAATATGTGTCTTAACTTGTACCCATGTCCATCCGAAATAGTGTTGTCTTTGCCCTCTTTTGACTACGGGCATCCACTATGACCATGATCTTTACTCTTGCTTATATTGTAAGCAACCACAATATCCTATATACATCCTTTAGTGTCACCATCATCTCACTGTCAAGCAACCAAAATGTACAAGTATCTCGAGCAACGTCACTCCCAAAAAGTAGTCAACATAGGCATATTATGAGGTATCTCCCCTAATCTAGCAATGTTACGAAATCTAACACGGTCCAATGTATCCCACTTGACATCGATAAACCCAAAGAAAGTAATGTACTCGAGTGACGACCGCATGAAACTCTCTCGAGTGTATGTTCTCTCTGCATTGACACAAAACACAACAAAATTCTTACAGTATCACACTATACATACTATAAAATCAATCATCGTAACATCAAAATTAATTAGAATACACAGATTTCACAAAATAGTGCCAAAACCCTGCTTTGGGATGCTAACACCTATGAGCAAGTCACTTGGCACCTGAAGCATGTCACTAGTGCCGAGGAACTGGGCACTAGTGTCCCTAGGGACAAAAATGCCCTGTCTACTCCCATCGGTTCATAAACACCAAAAATTCCAAAAAAACAAAATTTTCTAAAAATGTTAAAAACATGCATTTTGCACAATTTTTTTCTAAAATAATCACACTTACTAGCTCATTGGTCATCTGCAAGCCACAACCACCAACACTCTCAAATCTCATCAAACTCACTCGCTCTAATGTGCTACATTGTTGTAGCTCGAGTTAAAATCTCAAACACTCTTAGTACAAATGAAATTACTATTCACTTTTCAACATTACTATATATAGTAATTCTTATTTACCATATACTTTAGTCACTATTTGCAACCACTTTTACAACTAATACACATTGCACAATTTCGCTCATATCTTGAGCCTCGTAACTCCGTTTGTCTCGCCGTTTGCACCATACAGATCATAATATTCTCTAACATCGTACATACAAATTTCAACATTTCAAATTTAACTCTTGTCACATATACCACTCAATATCTACTCATACTTTGACAATATTATCTCATACCATTTCTCATTTACTAGTACAAACACCTTATACATCTTGCTTTTGGATCGTTGCTCATTTTTCTACCCTTCACCCTCTCGACAAAGGGGGCATACAATCGGGATCTTCTTATAATCCCTCTTAGGATACAATACAATCAATCAACATTCCCAATACATTACTATCACACTTTTCTCTGATCTCATTCAAACAAAGTTACAATTATTCTATACGACAATCAATACTTTATACTATTTCAAATCTATTCCCCCAAATGACCTAATTTGGGGGCAAAACAAAAACCTCTCCGTGAGTAATTTCCTAAGTACATATTATTTCAAAAAATCTTCTATCACTCAAATCAAATCAATCAATCGGTACATGTTGTCCACTCAAAATTTCCCGCACTTAAAAGTGAATTTTCAAAATTTTGAGTATTGAATGTCTTCTCTGTTATCTTTGAAATGTTAAAAGCCAAGAAGTTGAACAGATCTCGCATTCCCGGTCATTCGTGTGTTTCTCGCGTACTTGGCGTATTTTTGTCCGCATGTCCCGATTTAAACGGGCCCCTTTGTTGCATTTTCGCGAAACCCCGATCCGCGTGCCACGCATTTGCATTCCAAATGTCCCAAACACTTCCGGACACATTTGTCACGTTTTCACCGGATTGATCGAAGTCGCGATTTCGGAACTTTTTGACCCAAATGTCCCAAGTCAAAAAAGTGCGCGCTGTTCCAATTTCGCCCGAAACACCAACTGCAGTGTACTTGGCGCTTTCTTGTCCCAAATGTCCCAGTCAAAAAGTGCGCTCTGTTCGATTTCGCCCGAAATGCCCCAACCACAGATGCCAGCGGCGTTTTCGTCCCAAAAGTCCCGAAATGCATTTATGCGCCTTCTTCCGCTTCGCCCGAGCGCGTGTTTCGGCGCATTCGCGTTCACATGTCCCCGGATGAACCGAGGGCTATCCATACTTGGTTTCTTTTCCGCGAATATGTTGCCTTTAAAATTGGTAGATATGAATTTAATGCGCATTGATTTCCTTTCTCTCCAAAACGGCTATATAACTAAAGGCGGACCCCTTTCACATTTTTCACTGCTTGCTTTTTCGATCCCCCGATCTAATTTCCTGCGCACAAACCCGTTCCCTACTGCAAATCCTTCCCGAGTCTAGATTGCATTTCTCTCTCATACTACTATCAGTATGAAGATCAAATTCCAGGGATAAGAGCAAGTTTCACCACTAGAGTCTCGCCGTTCTCAACATCAGAGACAGTGAAGCTCGACATCTCGATTTCGGTGATTTTTGGGCGAGGATGGCAGATGCAAACCCTACTCCAATGGCACAAATGATTCATGACAACGGTTTAGCCTTTCTTTGGCGGTTTCCCAATCTCAGACAGTGCAGTGTCGATGTCATCGGGTGCTTTAAATCGGAGCTCATTTCGACCCCGCCTCGAGCGAATTGACCAATATACATGGGAACTCATTGCCAAACTAGATGCTGCCGCCATTAGCACTGCTATGAGAATCCCAGAGATGGATAATGCCATAGTCGTTTCCCGGGATCAAGCACAGGCCCTGTTCAATCAGGACAGCGACAAATACAAAGCACGGGTGGCAAGGTCCTGGCTGAAGAACCCTAAGAAAGGAGCTTCTCGTCTGACCAAAACCCTCTTGCGGGTAGATTTCAATGAAGAGTTGTCCGATTTCATAATTCTGCTGGCTAGGGTTATGGGTTTGCCCACTACCAACGAATTCCATTTCTGGATGTGTCCGCTCATCAGTATGGTGTGCGAAGGAACGCAGAACATCAACTGGGCAGAGATCATCAGCATGAATTTGGCGGAGCAACTGTCCAACGTGCAGCAAATGAAGAAGTTCTATATGACTTCGTACCTGATGTACACTCTGGCAAAGCATCAAGGCAGTGGTTTGGTTTCTCTTACATAGATGAACACAAAGATGATCAATATATGCATACGCGCCATGATTACTTCACCGGAGACCAAAGCAATCAGAACCCGGAAGGGTCAACGATGCTTTCACCATGTACGTGGTCAGATTGCTCGAAGGCGATACTGCCTGGAGGTTTTCTGATGAAGCTATGACTCTGATATCGCACTACGGTGCCTACTTCATCCAGTTCAGAAAGTTCTCTTATATCGGAGTTAGGTGGCATGAGGGCTCCCCTATGAGACTGCCCATGTTCTGTAATGATAAAATGGCCTTGATAGAGATATGCAGGCAACTAGACAAGTTGCATAGAACCTGCAGGGATAAGAGGATCACTGGTTTACACTTTCCCATCTCTTTGGGAAATTATACCCAATAAAAAGCTGACCCTAGATGCCTTGGAATGTAGAAAGAGCCTGGTTCCCATCACGGTTCACTTCTTCAAGCGAGGACTTGCTTCGACTTGAAGAGGTTCATTGGGCAGAACATCAAAATAGTCTATCATCATAGAGTTGATACAGAAGACTATTGGGCTGATTGTGCTGATGATTTTGAGGCTAGAAGGAGGCACTATGGCAGATTCTCCTTGCAATTAATTGAAGAACTCGGCCTATATCAAGTTCCTGAAGGGCTAAAGGATGACAACTCTGATCTATACTCGTATGAGTATGAAAATGTGGTTATGCACACTCCTTTAGAGGACGTGGATTGGAACAGGAAAGAGAGGGACGACCTGGCTGAGATCCTTGCTCCAGTTTTGGTCAGGACTAGGGTCTGGTTTGACAGGAAAGTTCGAGAGTTCAGGAGGCATTCAGGAGAATCCTCTTCTAAGGACGCTTCAACACCGAGAAGAGAAGCATCTATTCAAGGTCTCGAGACACCGGTGAAGAACCCTCTGCCTCATCAACTCAAGGACTGAGAATCTACTCCTTCCTCATCCACCTGGGTATATAAGAAGAAACTCAAAGAAGTAAAGAAAGAACACGTGGAAGAAGATCTCCAGAAAAAAGCAGCAAATTTGCCTATAGGGCGAGAGAACATCATTGTTCTTAGTGAAAGTGAAGAAAGCGAAATGCAACCCCTACTGAATGCTCCTCGAGACCAGTGATAGAGATAAAGAAGTCCGAGCACCGAGCTTCCAGGATCTTTGTAGATCCTTCTACCACAATTGCTTCAAAGTGCCCCGCTCACATCTCAACTCGAGTCAACAACTCACATGGACCTTGAGCGCGCATGAGCTCCCTGTCTCTTGGTCCCCTTGCCCCTCCTGCTGATTCCTCTTCCTCTTTCGCGTGGGTGCAACCTTTGAGTCGACAAAAAGAAAGAAAATTCTCCTCTCAAAGCTCGGGATCAAATTTTGATCTTTGCATCGCGACCTTGTTGGGCACCACCCCTTCTCGTGCAGAGAGCCAAAGTCACCTCCAGGATAGTGTACGATGCTCAAGGTCAGCAATTCCTGGAGATTGCCAAGCCTACAACGGATAAATCAGAGCAGGACTTGCAGGCATCTGACTTGGAGCTCTCAAGAATCCCAATGGGAGAGTCTACCCCTGAAGGTGAAATTCACAACCTCCAGGAAATAGTCATTGGGAGGGTAGAAAGGGCCGTGAACTATTGAACAGTTGGAAGAACAGGCCCAAGTTCTCACAGGTTTCATCAAGTCCCTTTTGTCTAAGGACAAAGTTTTGGACCCTACCCCCTTGACTGCTCTCCCACCTCCTGTAATTCTAAGCCAAGATGAAGTGCAGAGTATTAAAGATATGCACAAGCATTCTGTCTATGGCAGAGCTATTGAAGCCATGGTGGAAGACATGCTTGTTGCTGGGTTAAACTTCATCGATGAAGCTTTCAAACTCCACGAAAAGGTGAACAATGTGCAACTGAAGCTCTCCTCCACTATCAATACCATGGATAAAGAGCTCAAAATCTGGAGCAGTTGCATAGTAGACCTTCGCCTTATGGGACAGACAGACGAAAACATTTTGCTGGCGAATAAAGTTTTTGATGATGCAAAGGACAATCTATCAAAATCATGGGTCTACAGCGTGGAGTGGAAGATCAGAGTCTTGGAGGAGGCTTTGGGAGAAATGAAAAACAGCTGGCAGAAGGGCGAAGCCTTCAAGACATTGGTTGTCTCGGCTTTCAAAGATATACATTGTCATCTTCAAGATGAAACTTCTGGTGCCCCCCTTTCCTTACAAGAGATCAAAGCTCAGTTCAGAGCTTTTGTAAAAGACAATTTATTCAAGGAAAGCTCCATCTCCAAAGAAAAAATGAAGGAGATCTGCTCTCTTGAACTGCATGAAGAAGCAAATAAAGATTATCATACTCATGTCGAGTTTGATAAAGAGATGGAGAAGTGTCTCGGGATTTTGGACTCGTCTGCGGCAACAACACGTCGAGTTCCCATGGTAGAGACATAGGAGGCGTTGAAGAGATTCGGACGGTGGATTCGAAGTCGGTGGGTCCCTCTCGGTGATCGGACACCTATCTTCTTCCCCATTCTTTCTCTTCTTCCCTTTCTTTTTCCGTTTTCTTTGTAATAGGTTGAGAGTCTGCGAGTTGGTTGAGTCCTTAACTATTCTTTAGTTAAAAGAAGCGGTTACAAAAAGTAACCTGACTTGTAAGTTTATATAATGGTGTTTTCTACGCCATTCGAAGGAGGAAGAATGGGGCATATTTTCGGAAGTGTAAATAGATCAAAGAGAAATCAATACAAAAGGGCTTTCCATTCATTGTCTATCTAATCTTTGTTATCTCTGTGTTTTCATTTAATTTCGTGAAGATCATTTGTTTCTATTTCGTTAGTCTCACTGATTGCATATTTTCAAATATTGCGAGTATAGTGATCTTGTACAACCAAGAAGGAACTTTGTGTCCTTGATTAATGAATCAAGAAGGTTATTTACGAACTTTGTGTATGCGATAATCTCATCTTGTTCATCAAATGCAAGCGATCTTGTTTTAAATTCACCGCAACTTCGCATACATAAAGGATTATTTTGCTATCTATAATTCTCGCATGTTGCTCTTCCGCTCACCCTCGTATTCCCTTTCCTCGGTCCTTTTATGAATCGATGATCCTTGTGGAAAACACTTTCGTAATATCCAAGTTCAACCATAAAATCATGTTTTGCATATTTGTAAATAAGTTCGTTTTGAATAAGGGAACCTCTCCCATTAAAGAGGAGGGACTTCTTGTCCCCTGACTGTTGCTCTTCTTAAAAATCCTATTTGACGACCAACAAGACAATAAGCACCATTTACTATATCTCCCAGATGACCTAACTTAGGAGCTACACTACATTACTATTGGTTCCAGATGACCTAACTTAGAAGCCATCCAAAATTATTCAAAGTGGAACACCCATTATTGTAGGAGTGGGGTGATGAGACATCTTTTCCTTTTCAATCGGAAAAAACAATTTTTCAATTGGAACTAAATTTGAGTCATTATCTGTTTATAGTGGTTGGACCTTTTGGGGATGCAGTCATAGATGAAGAGTAAAACTAGACCTCTCTCCCCAACACTCTTCCTCTAGTGGCAGGACACCCAAATCCTCCCACTTTCAAACAAAACCAGGTTGGGAATTGATCACTCCCTACCTCTTCTATCACCTCCATAACAATTCAAAATCTCTAAAGTATCCAAATCATTTCAATTATTTCTCCAAGTGCTCTTTACGACAATTTTCTATCTTCACTTATGCCACATGGGTCAAAGCACCGATCCATGGTTCACCACGCTACAAGTTTCTACATTCTACATGCACTTTACAACATGGCTTCTCCAGACTCTATACAAGTATGTTCCTTACTTCCTTTACACTACTTGAATTTCATTCAAATAACATAAAGGGGGGTAAATGTAGACACAAAATCACACACATATTACTATTTTACTATGCCATCAATATGTTGTTTATATGCATGGATCTCATGTAATAAAAGTATTCACTGGTGACACAATCCTTTGTCCATATACTTACTTTAATTATTTCTATTGTGTTTTTATCTCACATCTGTCATTTTTTTGTACCCGATTCGGTCAGTCACATGGATCCCTATTTGCCTGTCTTTTCACATTTGTCATCATTTATCCTAGGACACCAACGCCCACTCTAGACACTAGCACTTAGGTGCCCTGTCCATTCCAGTGCTTATGTCCTCTTTGTTCTTTTTACACATTTTGAAATTTGTGGTCAACCTTTCTAGTTTTCTAATCCTCATCCTATGTTCATAGTTGGCCTTTTGTGTCACTAGTATCAAAATTCAAACAAGATATTCATATATATACACAACATACACATTATTACTCGGTTGACAATTCTAAGGGGCAATCACATCTACATACTATCACTACCATCAAAGGGATTGAATTTTTGGGCTACATACACTGCATAGGAAGGGGAAGTGTTGAATTTCATACCAAACTTTTGCATTTTATCTAACTCTACAACATGCTTCCTTAGCATCATTGTGCGGAAACTAAAGGACATTATTTCACACAAAAACACAAAGAACTACATAGAGTCTGGAATGTAGTGCAACGCTCAGCCATAAGTTCACTCATCGAGTGATTGTCAAGGTTAGTCCAAATTCACATATTACATATTTCATTCTGATTTGATGTGTTTGTGAGCTTGTGTAGGTAGTTAGGGTTTATTTTCTAGGTTATAAGTACCCTTGATAATTAAAGAGTGAATATCAAGTGATTGACAGAATTAGCATAAAAACCTAGCGATATAGAAGAAAATAAATCCCAAGACTTTGCAGATAGTCACTAGTGCCAGACGCCTCTATCTCGTATTTAGTGCACCCATGTATGACATCATTCTTAGGTTCAAGAAGTCACATGGAACAATTATGCGTTGTTTGCATCTTGTCCAACACTTTACACTGCCCAGATTAGTTCTAAATCACACAAGAATCAACTAAGTCATTTATCTCTCCCATTTACTTATAGTTTTGCATTGCTTGAGTGCTTAGCATTTATATCTTTATTGTATTTTACCATATCAATTACTCTGTAATTAGATTTAATTAAGTTTTATTAAATCATATAGTATTGATTTAAGTAGATGATGAGAGTTGTACTTCAACTTATACGCAATGGTAAGTGGTGAAGCATTGTTGGGTGATATTGTTTCTCGGGTAGTAGTAGATCCGGGGAAGAGATCTATCGGGAGGCGATGAAGTGGGAGGAGAGGTAGCTGTTAGAACTTTTAATATTAAGTGTTCTTATATAAACCATCGTTTATAATTGACTAATTTAGAATATTATATATTTAAATTATTTAATATAAACTACGTGTTTATGGTTTAATTGGTTTTTTATAAATCAATTATTAATAGTTTGGGGTGCTTCACGAGAAGTCACACCCATTTGAACTATTTAAATAGACCTCGTAGAGTCAAATGTTTTATAGTGAAAAACATGAAATTCACGTGGGTGAATTGGTTTTACTAGTGAGAAGCGAGGGGATTAGAGATTTTACTGGGCTGTAAATTTGTTTCTCAAATTAATGGAAATCTTACCTTCTTCATGTTTTTTACCCTCGGGGGTTTTTCCACATTAAATCGTGTCTATGTTATTTAACATTTATTTGCATTTATTTTAATGTTTATATTGTAATGGTGCAAGTTTATTTAATTAATAATATTTCGATTATTATGGTTAAACCTCTTAGATCTCACATGGTACAAGAGCATGGTTTTATTTATTTTAATTTAATTTAATTAACCTAGTCTTAAGTGTCAGAACCAGTTGGCGGTTAGTTACAACTCGTATAATATAAATATGTCCCAAACCCTCATTTTGGTGGCCCCTCTCAAAAATCTCACTCATCCTTGCGTAGAGTTATTTTTACAAAGTTGTGGTGGTGTAAAATTTGTCCTAGGCACTCTCCATACACACAGGTAAGGGTTAATAAATTTGTAAGATTTAATTTATATTATATAGTTTCAAATGTGCATGAAAATCCAAGGTAAATCCAAGGTCTCCTAGATTGGAAACATCTTTCACAAATATAGGGTTTTGATTTAATTAACCTAGTCCTAAGTGAACTGGCCGTTGGTGGTGGTTGAGTTACAACCTATATAATATAAATATGTCCCAACCCCCTCATTTTGATGGGCCCCTCTCAAAATCTCACTCATCCTCGCATAGAGTTATTTTTACAAAGTTGTGGTGGTGTAAAATTTGTCCTGGGCACTCTCCATACACAGTAAGAGTTAATAAATTTGTAAGATTTAATTTATATTATATAGTTTCAAATGTGCATGAAAATACAAGGTAAATCCAAGGTCTCCTAGATTGGAAACATATTTCGAAATATAAGGTTTTGATTTGTTAGGAAATTATTAATTTAGTGCTCACGATAATTGTTATAACAATATATGTTTGTTATACCCGTCATTATTCCAAGTTCTTTGTTGTACTTACTTCCTATTTATTAGGAATTTGGTTTGTTATTTTATTGGCTATATAATAACCATACATTGTAATAATACAATATAAAGAAAGTTGTAATATTGAATATCAATCTCACGCATACTGATCTCTAATTACTTTCATTTGGTATCAAAGCAGGTTTACTGAATGGAGGAATAATAAGTTTTGCAAGGACAACCGATATCTATTGTCATTGTCCTGTGAATGAGTGGAAATAATCTGTGAAAACCCTGTATATTAGTTCTTTTTTGCATTCATGGTTTTGCATAGTTTTTATTTTAGAGAGAGGTTTCATTGAGTAGAGGTATTCAGATCGAGAGGAGTCTTGTTGGCATATCTAAAGAAGAGAGGTGATCCTTATGATTTTCTCACACTTTATACGGGAAGAACAAACATCTAATGGGCCAAAATTTGCTTTAGTTTGATCTCCTCTTAGCATAAAGTCATATATCTATTGTTATCTGCGAGTTCATAATCTACATCAAATCCATTTATGTTGTAGTGCATCATTTAGATCCCAACATATTTGGTGTTTACTGCAGAATCAATTCACTAGCTGTTCGTACCTGTTGTTTTGCACAGACTAGCTGTGTGAAGAAGAATTATTGGTAGAAACCTCAAAGTTAAAAAGGGAAAAACACATGTACACGGTTCACACCACTAGATCGCCTTAATTTGATCTCGCTGCATTTATTACCAATGCTCTCTACGCAATTAGGACCGGAATGAGTCATTTAACTCATGTTGGTACGTGGTACTCTTAAGATATCCCAAGTTTGACTCTCCACTGTGGTATGGCATTGATGTTCCAGGTTTGCATTGGCGAAGGACTAAGAATTGACATCACTGTTTTTATGGCTCCGTAGTGAACAAATTCAACTTCGACTCCACCAATTCTCCTGAAGGCCCATGGTTACCAAACAAATGTTAGTCTATTGTATATGTAAGTCACTTATGAGTCTCATAAAATTAGAAGTCAATCAAAGTAACTCTAGTCAATTGCATTAGTTAGAATAAAAAGGTTATTTAAATATAGTTGGATTAAAGATATTAAATGGTCTTTTTATTTTGTTGAGTCTACTTCATTCTCAAATACTTTAGAAGAGTCATATTGAGTCGCATTTATAATAGTTTAGGGATTTGTAATTATGTTACAAATTAAGTATAAAAAGAAGTTTATTTATTTGTAGTGTGTCTATCAAAAGAGTTGAATTTTGTATTTTCATGTTATCAAAAGTATGTTTTTCTGAGTCAAAAGTTAATTATCAAAGTGTCATAGTTTGTGTCGTCAAATTTGTGTATTCATAAGTCATTTATAGTCAAATTGTCAAAAATTGTAAAAATAAAAAAATTGCCTCACAGACGCATTTTTGGTGGAATTCGACATCCAAGTTGTAATTGTGCTTCATGATCACATCCAGATGAGTTAGTAGCTTGTATACTAGAGGATGAAGGACAATTGGTATCCTCTCATTAGTCACCACCGACGAGGCCACACATACCGATTTGGAGACATGTGTGAGTGTGTGTTTGCAGTTTGTGCAGTGTGCTTTCCGTTATGTTTTTCAAAGTGCTTGTTTCAATGTTTCTATTTGAATAAGTGGAAATTACACATTTATGGGGGGAACATGATCCCAATGTTCCATTTACATTATGTCAAATTTTCTTTGATCAGACGTGAGCAATAGATTTCAACAAAATTTCCTATGTTATTCCCTGTAGTGAAATTTGATGAGGGTTGATAATAGTACTTGGTAAATAATGTTGTGGTTATAGGTAAACCACTTAAAAACCTTCATTTGTGGTTTGTGGTAAACCAATTGCAAAACCACCATTCTTGGTTGTTGGTAATCCATTCGCAAAACCATCACTTTGTGGTTTGTGGTAAACCAATTGCAAAACCACCATTCTCGGTTTTTGGTCAATCGTTTGTAAAACCATTCTTGAGGTTTGTGATCATCTTGTGAAAATCACCAGATCATGAGCAGGTACAAGTACAAAGATAGGTTTTCCCCATGTTCGCACTAAGGTGGGGAATGTTAGGAAATTATTAATTTAGTGCTCACAATAATTGTTATAACAATATATGTTTGTTATACCCATCATTATTCTGGGTTCTTTGTTGTACTTACTTCCTATTTATTAGGAAGTTGGTTTGCTATTTTATTGGCTATATAATAGCCATACATTGTAATAATACAATATAGTAGTGTAATATTGAATATCAATCTTGTTACAGATAATCTCTATTTACTTTCAAATTTTTCTCATTGGCCGAGAGTTAAAATTCTTCAAAAGGATACCTTATCTATATGGGTAAAATTTGTCTTGTTTTAAAACTAAATGTTTTAAACAAACTAGCATAAGTACCTACCCATGGACCCCTTTATTTAAGTCCCTATGTTTAAGAAATTATAAAACCTTATACCATGCATATGATTTAATAAAATTTAATCCAATGTTTTTTTAAATCATATATCCTATATAAACGTTATAACTACCTATCCTAACCATCTTACTAAGCGGCCTAAGTGTGTACAACCATTTTAAATTTAAACTACATTTTGTGTAAAACCTACCATCCCACATGCCATGCGCTACATGATGTGGCCATTTTACCCAGCGCCAGAGGAGGTCTTGTCATCGACCTATCAAACTCGCCCTTCAAACTCGCCACTGCAAGTTTCAATGAAGACTCTAATCTGGTGGAGATGTGGCAGATGGGAGACTGGTGACGGCGGCAGCTTGTACTTCATGTATTAACAATGCTAAGTGGAGTAGGTGGCCGTGGTCTGGCTACGTAGTATCCAAAAACATGTTTTCTCTGTTACACGCAGAAACTGGAACTTAACGCTTTCTCTATTACATATTACTTCAATAAAAACACAAACATTTACGGAGAAGTGTTTAACGCAGAAACTGAAGATTTATTTTATTTTAATTCAAGACTTCATTTCTCTTTATTTTGCTGGCTTGGCCCATTCTGCATCAAAGAGACCATATTCTTTCTATTACAAATTTCTATACTGCAAAAATAGAAACAAATTCATTTGGGTGTGAAGGCAGTGGACGGAGCTCTGGTTTTTTTATTGCTTCAATCACCTCACGCCTTCATCAAGTGACCCATTGTTTTTCCCCTTCTATTGTTTCTTCATTCATGGCATTTATGATCTCGACTTGCAGTTGCAATCAAATCTACTTGTTACTTAGTTCAACATTAACATAGAAGATAGCTCTAAATACCCAAGAATTTGAGAGTGGTCGAGAAAGAATTTAGTATTGCATTTTAGTGGTCGAGAAAGAATTTCGTATTGCACTAATAGTGAAACTTGGACTAGGCTCCGACTCAGGCTCAACTAAAACAAATTGGCAAAAACTCTGGCAAATTATACGGCCAAAAACTCACCCAAAATCACTCAAAAGTGGCCAAATTGGATCCTCCCCAAACCACATTGTGTTCACATTAAAACCCATATGATTGATTTTCAAGTCAAATCTTTGATTTTGAATTAGCCCTTAAAGCCACACTTTGCTGGCCAAAAAAACCATATTGATTATTCATGCACCAGTTATGTTTATTAGATAGATACACAGGAGCATAAGTTGTGGTAGTACCCATACTATATAGTATCTTGTTACTTGAGTTGTGGTGTCTATTCATTTTAATTATACATGCACCTCCTCCATGCCAACCAAGTAGTATTGGAATATCTTGTTTGGCATGACATGAGGCTTAGTTGTGAGTCCTCTTAATATGGGTTGTCTCACTTAATTCCCTCTTCTTACTGGTTAAGTAGTGCTACAACGTATAGTATATTGCTTAATTGTGATCTCGCAAAACTTAGTATGGACCTATACTAGCACAACACATTCACAAATTGTTCTCTCTTTAGAATTTAGTGTCCTTAATGTGACACCCTTAGATTTCAACATCCTCGTTGCATCCTCACAAAACTTAGTGGCCATCTTGTCCAACATAACACGTTGCCTAATTGCTTCCTCCTCTAGAGTTAGTGTCCTTAACATAATCTTGTAATCTCACAAAACTTAGCATTGGTCTTGTCCAAACATATCACATTACCTAATTGCTACATCCTAGAACTTTGGTGTCCTTATTATAGCCCCACAAAAGTAATTGTTGCTTAATTGCTATCCTAATACTTTTATGATCTTGTTATGACCTTGCAAAACTTAATGTCGATCTTTTCTATCGCAACACATTGCCTACTTACCATGCCCTTAGAAATTATGGTCCGAAATTGTAAACCTCAAAAAGCTTAATATTGGTCTTGTCTAACATAAGTTGCCTAATTTCCACCTCTAAAATTTCATGACTTTTAAGGATTTGGTAGAGAATCCCTTGAGAATCATTTCTTTAAATTATTCATAACCATGAGTGGGCCCTTATACGCATGGAAGGGAGATCTCACTTTAACATATTTGAACGAGAGTCATGTTATATGTAACATGATCTTATAGTTCATTGGGCTAAACTTAGTTGATGACTCAACAACACTACATGTAACATGATCTTATAGTTAATTGGGCTAACTTTAGTTGATGACTCAACAACACTACATGAATCTCCTAAACCGACCAACACTACAAACATCTCCTAAATTAAATCTATAATGTTTGTGGAATTTGACCTTTGTGTGTTTTATCTCAAAATGGCCTCTAAATAATCGTGACATTAATAATTTTTTTAATATTTGTCGATAATAATCACAAGATAAAATGATTCACTTAACACATAAACAACTTAAAAAATTTACCCTCTAATATATTCTCTAGTGAGTCTGAATGATGAAGAACTCATACTCTTGAAAAAGAAGATCCAAGTTTGAATCACACGAAAGACACTTTATACAAAGTGGTCACATATAATATAAAATATCTTCTATATACCAAAAATACAAAATATAGACTCTTCTATATACCAAAATACAAAATATAGACTTAAATACTAAAAATAAGAAATAGTCTCATATACTCTTAATGACCTTATAAACCTTGACACTGAAAGTATATATTAATTTCATATACTATAAACTATCTTATAATTTCAAAACAAGATACACCACATCAATCTTTAGGGTATTGTATCAGTCTTTAGGGTGTTAAATTAATGTTTAGTGTATCCCAATTATTTTATGTGGGGTGACTAATTAGTGTTAAAGGTGTCGTATAAGTGTTTAAAGTGTCCAAAATTAATTTAATGTGGGTGACTTAATATTATTTATGGTGAGAGAATTAGAATAATTATAGCTAATATTATGTTTCCATTCATCATTAGAATTAGAATACTTTTAGCTAATACTTCTAGAGATGTTATGTTAATGTTATAAACAATTTGTAAATTTATTGTTCATTTTATATAAACAATCATGCAAAAAAATTAAATGTTTTGTTATGTGGAAGGAATACAAATCAAATCTACAATATTATCTAAATGAAGTTAGTGATCATATAATCTTTCCAAGAATAAGTAGGAATTACACTAGTATGTTAATAAGTGAGATCGATGAAAAATATCTATTACCTAATACAGTGAAAATAGGAACAAATTTATGTTCTCGATATACACATGGATGGCTTAAGAAAACACTTGTGGAAATTTTTTACATAGTTGCTTGGGAATGCGTGGAGGATGGCCCAAGATAATGGTCTAGAAAGATGGCACAAACAACCTGAGAGGCTATGTTCTATGGTTAGTAAATTTAAATAAGTTACATCATCTCAACATGTGATGTCGATATATTCTGCTCCACATGTCTTGAACTCTATAGTGTCATGTGACATGCACAAGTGAAATCCCTTAAAATTATTGTGTTCTAAGTAACTGCAAAACACTAGGAGTGACATTGCAAAAAACAACTAAATAGACACTAAATAATATTGTGAACTATTTTATTATTGTAATATTTTGTTTAGTATATAGACACTAAATAATAGTGTGAACTAGTTTATTATTATGATATTATTGTATTCACGTGTTTGTTAATAAATGATAGAGGATTCAGTAATTTCTACAATTTGTGTTTATTAATCACTGGTATGAGACTAGTTAATTATGTTGATATTATGTTGGTATTGGTTAAATATGCATGTGATCTTCGAGTTGTTAGTTGTGATTTCATTGCTCTTAGCTATTTTAAATTAAATACATTAGGAAAAGTTTGATTTCTTGGATGCATTATAGTTGTAAATATTGTGAATGTGGAACTCATTTGATAATGTATATATATATATATATATATATATATATATATATTTGTTATTAGTTGTTAAATATTGGTAATTGTAATGTTGTGAATGTTTAATGAAAGTTGAAGATATAAAAATTATGTGATATCATACTTTAACTCTCAATTTGGCATATGGGGGCAAGTGCCTCTGCAAAGACAAGAATCGGTGCGTGCTGAAGGGGCTTGCCCCTTAGGATGCCACATCGATACGCCCAACTATCGTTGCATGATGAAGGGGCTTGCCCCTTAGGATTTCGCATCGATAGTTGGGTGGTATACTATGCTTTAAGCGAGAGAGTTTTTAAAGTCACCCACCGACCTTCCACTCAGAAATGCACCCTCCCGTAATATCACAACCATCCCTTTTGCAATGGACGGTTGTGATATTATGGGAGGGTGCATCTTGGGTGAAGGATAGCCATTGGCATTTATCGATACTTGAATTTTTCATGGTTATTGTGATTATTTTATCATATTGGATGACATATATTTGATTTGACATGTATCATACTAATGTTAATTGTATATTTTTGTTTTGTACTAGTTACTCTTTTGTGTAGTGAATATGAATACCATGAGCCTAATTTCTCCCAATCCTATTTGTAAAACGAAGAGATACAAAAATACGAGCTTCGCGTAAATTGAAGATGAAGGGTGTTCACATAAAAAGTTTGAAAACTGCAAGAGTTCCTAAAAATAGTCATCAATTTATTAACAATTTATAAATTATATGTATATTATAGATAGTTCAGTATGCCATGAATACTAGTTGTTCAGAATGTATAGCAAATAATTTTTATTACGATTCAAAATTTTAGCACCAATTCTTATATTCAAATAAATGTGTGAAAATTTCAAATTATCTATATTCCTCAATTTTAGTTTGTAAGTTCAATTTTTTGAAAAAGAACGGTATGTGGGTGTTGCGATAATTATTATTTTATTGTTGTTTAATTATTGTGTTTGGCATGCATGCATAATATATATATATATATTTTAAAGATGTTATTAATATTTTAATTTTTTATTTCTAACTTTTGTTTTAAATAAACATGTTCTTGTTTCGATAGTTTTTATTGTTTTTAGCTAAATGTCGCATTCTTTGTCACATTATAGATGACCATATTGTGATATGCTTGTGCACTGGAAGCAGTAGGCAGTCCTATAAATTGTTGTTTTCCTTGCATTTCAATATTGTCTTTTATACACGTGGCTTTTGAATTAGACAAAAATTTGAATGCTTCCAATGTTTTAAGATGGTATTCATGTTGATGATGATGAATCACAAGTCAAAATTTATTTTGGTAAGTATGAAATAATTATTTCATTAACGATACAAAACTGCATGTAATAATTTTTAGGATGGGAAGGAGGCCCAAATGGCAGAGCATGATCGATCTTCCTGTCCAAGAGATTACAGAGGAAAAGAGTCAGTTTTCATATGATGACCTAGAATGGACACCAATAGGGGATGAGCCGAACGTCGACATTTGTGCCGCCATACCACTCGCAAGACTACATGCATTTCTAAAGGGGGAAGGTTCTAACGAAAGTTTTGAGACTACCTTCGCCCGCACAAATCACAACTCAACAAATATAGAAAATCCAAAACCGCATACAACCAAATCATATTCTAGGTTTGGAAATTCACTAACAAATTATTTTTTTGTACGTTCTTTTCGTAAAAAGTTGTATAACATTTGATGTTACCATTTTTAATGCAGCTATTGGTGTTCGTATGGTCAGATGACAATAGAAATAAGTCAATAACAAGTGACAAAGTGAGTAGGTGTATAATTAAAAGGGGTTGCCAATGTCATTTCAATGTGAAGGTTTTTTATGGGAGACCGACAACGGCCATAATATTATACAACCATTTGTTTCATTGTGATGTAAATGGTGAGTGTTGTCATGGGATGAATGAAAATACCATTAATGATCCTCATCTGAATGTTGCCCCGTACTTATCAAATGAATGCAAAACTTATATCGAGAGTCTTTTGTTAATGGGAGTCACCGTGGACACGGTGTATGATAAATATATAGAGGATCCATCAAACGTGGGTATATCGAGCAGGAGGGATGAATACATGACAAGAAAGGATGTGTTGAACGTGTGGAAAAGAGTTTTGCAGAAGGTCTCAAAAGCATGTCGATGATGCCATGAGCGTGAACTTATGGCATGCGGAGGAAAGAGACATATTTTTCTACTATCAACACCCAAATGGAACCATCGTTCCATTCATTATGGGGTTACAAACACCATGGATGTGTGAGAGAATGGTTCAACATTCGCACAATTCCATAATCTCCATGGACTCGATGTTTTCTACCAACAAATATGGCGTAAGTAATTGGAATGAATTTTGAAATGATGTGTAATTTACGTATCATTAATACTATTCCCTTTTTGTTATATTAAACCCCATGTTACCATTTGATGTCATATTTCTTGTAGTACCAATTATACACATTGCTTGTTTTTGATGAGCAAGAAGTTGGGGTGCCCAGTAGCATGGGCCATTTCTTTGAGGAATAAAATTGAAGATATTTACGGGTGGTTGGTGGAAGTCCAAAAATGAGGAAAACACCTTCGTGTCGATTGGCAGATCAATGCGTTCATTATGGATGATGATGCATCGGCTGAAATCCAAGCCATCATGTGTGTTTTTGGTTGTCGTGTAGTGTTATGCCTATGGCACATGCATAGGGCATGGTTGAAAAACGTGCACAAGTATTGTAGCAAGGAGTCTAGGTGGAAGATTTTGAGAGACTAGGTACCATCATGTATGGTTCTGAAATGCATCACGAGCACACATTTGAATCATTCAAGACTTCTTTAATGAATTCAAAGAGGAAACTAAGTTCCTCGAGTACTTCAGGAATACATGGTGTGAGAGCAAAGAACGTGTTGGTGAGTGTGATCCTTTGTGTGTTTTCTTATTAATTATCATCAATTATAATTCTTGGTTTATAATGTCACTGATTTTCAATCCATGTCACTTGACAGCTATGTGGGCAACAAATTTTAGAAACTTCTCCCATGCAAATCAAGAAACAAACGCATCCATTGAATCCTACCATTGTTTTTTGAAGACTAGATACTTGTGTGATAGACAAAAGAAATGTGCTCACCGGATGGACTATTTGTTCTACACACTTGTGTACAAGGTGGAGCCATTTTACAAACACAAGAGGAAGTTGCAAAAATCTAGCTTCTTGACCAATTTCAAAAAAGAAAGACATCTATTGATAGTGGTTGAGAGAGAAAAGAGTATTCTTGATATAGATTGCCTTGCAATTATGCCTGATTGCAATCAATTGTGGGTGAGGAGCCAAACAACTAGAAGCACATGGTATTTGGTAAGGCAATGTGGAGCCTTGGACGTATGCGAATGTGCTTGGGCTATCAGAGGAAACACATGTAAGCACGTGTTGAAGGTGTTGGATTTTCACAAGCAATATGTGTCGATGTCATCATATCAAGCACCAGAAGTGACAGGTAGTTCAATGCCATCATATGTTACCAATGTAGATTGCTAAGCATAAGTTGTAATGAAATAAGCATCGTGTTGAATTTCTTTTCATTTCACGTGCAGGAGGCAATACTTATGGGGAGACAAGTAGGGTAAATGAAGACACGTTCCGACATGGCCCCTCTTCATCGTATCCAACAAAAGTGAAGGTAATTTAATGTCATCGTATGTGGCAAGTAGTGATATAGATTGCTAAGAATAAGTTGTAATGAAAAAAGCATCGTGTTGAAATTGTTTTCATTTCTCGTGTTGCAGCTAATACCTATGCAGAGACAAGCACTGTAAATGATGGCATGTTATGGGATGGCCCCTCCTCGCCACCTCGACACTCACTGACAGTTGATGGTTAGTTGTTAATGCCTTCAATCAATTAATCGATGCCAATGATAATGTTCGTCACACATATTTATGATTAGGTGGCATTGTGTATTCATGTGTACTATGATATTGAAAAACCTAGTGTGTAAATAAATAATTTTCTATAATGTCTTATACGTCACAAGAACTCCTAAAATAGTTGGGGCTGGTGGTTTGATGATAGAAAGCGATTCAGATTTTATGGAACACACATCCAAAGAATTCTTGAAGTCAATCTCGATACATGACTGAGTACAGATGAATAAAAAAAACATTCTTTGAATGTGTTCAAAGGTTTAGGAGAGACCTAGAAGCATCAAATATGTTGGATGTTTTTCAAAGGAGATGTCAATGAGATTTCCACCACCCGCATGTGTCCATGGTTTAGTGCAAGTAAAAAACACCACCGCAGTGTGAGTAAGAGGCCAATCATTGTAGAAGATTTGAACAATCACGTTGAAGACTACGAATGCTTCCAATTTCCCAACGACAATCATGCAAAGAGGAGACAAACCACACAAATGGAACATATAGGTTAAAACATTGAACTATTAGTGTCAACTATTCACAAGAAATTTTAATTGTGGAGGTGAAGACTAACATATTGATCATTTATTTTGTAGGTGGTTCAAATGTAGCTGAAACATCTCCCCACCGCCGCTTATCTTTCAAAGCAATTTAGCATCTGCACAAGGTGTGTATTGAATGTCCTTAATATCATAACATTTATTTACTATATGTAAGGTAAAAATCCTTTGATACCTTGTCTAATATTTAATTCATTGTGTTGCAGATGCAACGGATATGCAAATGGTGTATCTTACAGAATGAGCAGGTTGAGCTTTGGAAAGTAAATGTATGGCATGTTGAGTGGGCCTAAATTATAATTGTAAACATTTCCAATTCATGTATATGAGATTGTACATTGCGTATATTTAAAATACATAAATATGGAATGTGTACAACTGACCTACTCTTTGACTATTTTTAGAGTGTTTTAAAAAAGTGCTTGGTGGTGTTAGCCAACGTAGAACCGCTCACGTAATATATGGATAGTATAAAATATTTTAACAAATAGAAAGTTGATGTAATTATGATGAAAATATGTAATCAACAGTACAAAATTATCATGTCAAAGTTTAATTGCTACTATCAAAGTGCTGAAAAATAAACCTTTTTCAACACTATATAAAATATTTCAACATGTTGAAAAACGCACGGTGTTTTTCAGCACTTTGAAAAACGTGATCACGTTCTCCAAAAGGCATAACCCACGGTGCTCTTCCTTCTTGTTGTAAACATTGAACTCCACATCAACTACTTTTCAGGTGGAGAAGGGTTCAATTTTTCCAAAGCGATGAAAAAGTGGGGTGCATTTTCCACCACGTTGAAAAATGCACGGTGTTTTTCAACACTTTGAAAACGTGACCCCGTTCTCCAAAAGGCGCAACCCGTGGTGCTCTTCCTTCTTGTTGTAAACATTGAATCCACATCAACTACTTTTCAGGTGGAGAAGGGTTCAATTTTTCCAAAGCGATGGAAAAAGGGGTGCATTTTCCGCCACGTTGAAAAAAATGGCATGTTTTTCAACATTTTGAAAAAAAACGACACATTCACCAAAAGGTGCAACCCGTGGTGCTCTTCCTTCTCATTGTAAACATTGAATCCACATCAAAAACTTTTTCAGGTGGAGAAGGGTTCAATTTTTCCAAAGCGATGGAAAAAGGGTGCATTTTCCGCCACGTTGAAAAATGCATGGTGTTTTTCAACACTTTGAAAACGTGACCCGTTCACCAAAAGGCGCAACCCATTGGTGCTCTTCCTTCTCGTTGTAAACATTGAATCCACATCAACTAATTTTCAGGTGGAGAAGGGTTCAATTTTTCCAATGCGATGGAAAAAGGGGTGTGTTTTCCACCACGTTGAAAATGCATGGTGTTTTTCAACACTTTGAAAAATGCGACCCCATTCACCAAAAAGGCAACAACCCATGTGCTCTTCCTTCCTTCTCGTTGTAAACATTGACTCCACATCAACTACTTTTTAGGTGGAGAAGGGTTCAATTTTTCCAAAGCGATGGAAAATGGGGTGCATTTTCCGCCACGTTGAAAAATGCACGGTGTTTTTCAAGCACTTTGAAAAAACGTGACCCATGTTCTCCAAAAGGTGCAACCCACAGTGCTCTTCCTTCTCATTGTAAACATTGACTCCACATCAACTACTTTTCAGGTGGAGAAGGGTTCAATTTTTCCAAAGCGATGGAAAGAGGGGTGCGTTTTCCGCCACGTTGAAAAACACATGGTGTTTTTCAGCACTTTGAAAAATGTGACCCCATTCACCAAAAGGCGCAACCCATGGTGCTCTTCCTCGTTGTAAACATTGAATCCACATCAACTACTTTTCAGGTGGAGAAGGGTTCAATTTTTCCAATGCGATGGAAAAAGGGTGTGTTTTCACCACGTTGAAAAACACATGGTGTTTTTCAGCAGTTTGAAAAAAACGTGACCCCGTTTCTGTAAAAAGGCGCAACCCATGGTGCTTTCCTTTTTGTCAGAAACATTGACTCCACATCAACTATTTTTAGGTGGAGAAGGGTTCAATTTTTCCAAAGCGATGGAAAAAGGGGGTGGTTTTTACCACCATGTTGAAAACACATGATGTTTTTCAGCACTTTGAAAAATGTGACCCCGTTCACCAAAAGGTGCAACCCGTGGTGCTCTTCCTTCTCGTTGTAAACATTGACTCCACATCAACTACTTTTCAGGTGGAGAAGGGTTCAATTTTTCCAAAGCGATGGAAAAAGGGTGCGTTTTCCGCCACGTTGAAAAATGCATGGTGTTTTTCAACACTTTGAAAAATGTGATCACGTTCACCAAAAGGCGCAACCCGCGGTGCTCTTCCTTCTCATTGTAAACATTGAATCCACATCAACTACTTTTAGGTGGAGAAGGGTTCAATTTTTCCAAAGTGATGGAAAAAGGGGTGTGTTTTTCCACCACGTTGAAAAAACACACGGTGTTTTCAAAGCACTTTGAAAAACGTGACCCCATTCACAAAAAAGGCACAACCTGCGGCACTCTTCCTTCTTGTTGTAAACATTGACTCCACATCAACTACTTTTAGGTGGAGAAGGGTTCAATTTTTCCAAAGCGATGGAAAAATGGGGGGTGGTTTTCGCCACACGTTGAAAAATGCACGGTGTTTTTAGCACTTTGAAAACGTGACCCCATTCACCAAAAGGTGCAACCCGTGGTGCTCTTTCTTCTCATTGTAAACATTGAATCCACATCAAACTACTTTTCAGGTGGAGAAGGGGTTCAATTTTTCCAAAGCGATGAAAATGGGGTGTGTTTTCCACCATGTTGAAAAATGCATGGTGTTTTTCACTTTGAAAAATGTGACCCCATTCTCCAAAAGGGCAACCCGCGGTGCTCTTCCTTCTCGTTGTAAACATTGAATCCACATCAACTACTTTTCAGGTGGAGAAGGGTTCAATTTTTCCAAAGCGATGGAAAAAGGGGTGCGTTTTCCGCCACGTTGAAAAATGCATGGTGTTTTTCAAGCACTTTGAAAAACGTGACCCCGTTCACCAAAAGGCGTAACCCTGCGGTGCTCTTCCTTCTCATTGTAAACATTGATCCACATCAACTACTTTTTAGGTGGAGAAGGGTTCAATTTTTCCAATGCGATGGAAAAAGGGGTGGGTGCATTTTTCGCCATGTTGAAAAACACACGGTGTTTTTTAGCACTTTGAAAAACGTGACCCGTTCACCAAAAGGCGCAACCTGTGGTGCTCTTCCTTCTTGTTGTAAACATGAATCCACATCAACTACTTTTCAGGTGGAGAAGGGTTCAATTTTTCCAAAGTGATGGAAAAAGGGTGTGTTTTCCACCACGTTGAAAAATGCATGGTGTTTTTAGCACTTTGAAAAAATGTGACCCGTTCACCAAAAGGTGCAACCCACGTGGTGCTCTTCCTTCTCGTTGTAAACATTGAATCCACATCAACTACTTTTCAGGTGGAGAAGGGTTCAATTTTTCCAATGTGATGGAAAAAGGGGTGTGTTTTCCACCACGTTGAAAAAATGCACGGTGTTTTTCAAGCACTTTGAAAAAATGTGACCCCATTCTCCAAAAGGCGTAACCCATGGTGCTCTTCCTTCTTGTTGTAAACATTGAATCCACATCAACTACTTTTCAGGTGGAGAAGGGTTCAATTTTTCCAAAGCGATGGAAAAAGGGTGCATTTTCACCACGTTGAAAAATGCACGGTGTTTTTCAAAGACTTTGAAAAACCCGACCCCGTTCACTAAAAAGGCGCAACCCATGGCGCTCTTCCTTCTCGTTGTAAACATTGAATCCACATCAACTACTTTTCAGGTGGAGAAGGGTTCAATTTTTCCAAAGTGATGAAAAAAGGAAAAATGTGTTTTTCCGCCACGTTGAAAAATGCATGGTGTTTTTCAGCACTTTGAAAAACGTGACCCGTTCACCAAAAGGCGCAACCCATGTGCTCTTCCTTCTTCGTTGTAAACATTGACCACACATCAACTTTTTAGGTGGAGAAGGGTTCAATTTTTCCAAAGCGATGGAAAAAGGGGTGCATTTTCCACCACGTTGAAAATGCACATGGTGTTTTTCAACACTTTGAAAAACGTGACCCCATTCTCCAAAAGGCGCAACCCATGGTGCTTTTCTTCTTGTTGTAAACATTGAATCCACATCAAACTACTTTTTAGGTGGAGAAGGGTTCAATTTTTCCAAAGTGATGGAAAAAGGGGTATGTTTTCCACCACGTTGAAAAATGCATGAGTGTTTTTCAGCACTTTGAAAAAACGTGACTGACCGTTCACCAAAAGGTGCAACCATGGTGCTTTCCTTCTTCGTTGTAAACATTGAATCCACATCAAATTTTTTTTAGGTGGAGAAGGGTTCAATTTTTCCAAATGCGATGGAAAAAGTGGTGGGTTTTTCACCATGTTGAAAAATGCATGGTGTTTTTCAACACTTTGAAAAATCGTGACCCGTTCTCCAAAAGGCGCAACCCGTGGTGCTCTTCCTTCTCATTGTAAACATTGAATCCACATCAACTACTTTTAGGTGGAGAAGGGTTCAATTTTTCCAAAGTGATGGAAAAAGGGGTGCATTTTCCGCCATGTTGAAAAATGCACATGGTGTTTTCAGCACTTTGAAAAACGTGACCCCGTTCACCAAAAGGCGCAACCCATGGTGCTCTTCCTTCTGTTGTAAACATTGAATCCACATCAACTACTTTTCAGGTGGAGAAGGGTTGAATTTTTCCAAAGTGATGGAAAAGGGGTGCATTGCCACGTTGAAAAACATGTGTGTTTTTCAACACTTTGAAAAACGTGACCCCGTTCTCCAAAAGGTGCAACCCGTGGTGCTCTTCCTTCTCGTTGTAAACATTGAATCCACATCAACTACTTTTAGGTGGAGAAGGGTTCAATTTTTCCAATGCGATGGAAAAAGGGGTGTGTTTTTCGCACCACGTTGAAAAATGCACGGTGTTTTTTAGCACTTTGAAAAATGTGACCCCGTTCTCCAAAAGGTGCAACCTGTGGTGCTTTCTTCCTTCTTGTTGTAAACATTGAATCCACATCAACTACTTTTTCAGGTGGAGAAGGGTTCAATTTTTCCAAAGTGATGGAAAAATGGGTGGATTTCCACGCCACGTTGAAAAATGCACGGTGTTTTTAAACACTTTGAAAAACAATGACCCATTCTCCAAAAGGTGCAACCCATGGTGCTCTTCCTTCGTTGTAAACATTGAATCCACATCAACTACTTTTTAGGTGGAGAAGGGTTCAATTTTTCCAAAGTGATGGAAAAAGGGGTGCATTTTCCGCCATGTTGAAAAATGCATGGTGTTTTTCAAGCACTTTGAAAAACGTGATCACGTTCTCCAAAAGGTGCAACCCGTGGTGCTCTTCCTTCTCGTTGTAAACATTGACTCCACATCAGGTGGAATGGGTTACTTTTTTAGGTGGAGAAGGGTTCAATTTTTCCAAAGCGATGGAAAAAGGGGTGCGTTTTCCACCACGTTGAAAAAACACACGGTGTTTTTCAGCACTTTGAAAAACATGACATGTTCCAAAAGGCGCAACCCGTGGTGCTCTTCCTTCTCGTTGTAAACATTGACTCCACATCAACCTTTTCAGGTGGAGAAGGGTTCAATTTTTCCAAAGCGATGGAAAAATGGGTTCAATTTTGTAGTCTTAATGAATGGTAACACACATTTAAACTAACATCATTCCATTGTAATGTATATGCAATATGAAAATTACATGCTTCAATGAGAACTTGAAATTCAAATTCTCTATAATATGTACATTAACTAGAAGTAACATTCACAATACTTGCACATTTTAAATCTTTTTCCATTTTAAATTTTTTTAGTATGTTTTGATGGTATAATTATTATTTACTCTTTTAAAAACTATAATATATGTTTAACCAACACCTGTTGATGTCAAAGATCACATGGAAAGTGTCATTTTATTACAAAGTCATATTTTATGTCAAAGGTCACTTGGATAGTCTTCGGTGTGAGAACTGGCACTTTTTTCCTCAGTCGACGCCTTGGCCAGGATGTACATCTTCTTCCATAATTCTTTGTGACCTTCATGAATTTTAACAATGGAATTAAAACTTGCTACTTGATTTTTGAACACTTTTTTGTTGGATTCACACGTCGTCTCCCAATTCTTAATTTCTAATTCCAACTCTTGAACCTCAAGCTCCAACTCCATCTTCTTCGAGGAAGCATCTAGTAATTGGTCCAATAATTCCTTATTTATCTTTGACAATTTTAAATATTGTAGTCTAAGTCTTTCATGCTCGATTTTATAAAACTTTTCCTTGTTCATTGCATGTTTCAGTTCTATTTCCATACGAACTAATGGGGATGACTCATCTTCTTGTCCAGCTTCAACATTTTTTTTGCAGGGCTCTCTATCAGTCTTTCCGAACACATTAGTACTGGGACTATAGAATTTTGCATAGTCTTTCGGTTCTGGCACTGGTAATGCCTTGCGCTTTCCAACCTTCTTTTTTCTTATCATCTAATTAAACCTGTATTTAAACAACCAATTAATATTTGTTAACATTCAAATGTAATTGTAACCATATACCATACACGGAAGCAAAACCCAACAAAGTAACCATATACCATTTACCGTAATCCACATTCATAGTCACATTAATACATTAACCATATACACAGTGACAACATCATTATTTATACAATAAATGGAATGTCACATAACAAGAATAAAAACCATTTAATGTGTTATAAACAGAACCACAAACCATATTCAATTTAACAAGAATGTAATACTAAATCGTAAACATCAAACACATTAAAGTAACAACCTCATCACACATATATACAATTGTCCTCTAATCACACTTGTCTTCTAATCACACTTATATTACTCTTCCTTATTCATCACATCGCATACCAGATATAACAATTGAAATACATGATCTAAATACTAATTAATGTGCACATCATAACATCAACCAAAAAAAACCATATTAGTGTAAAATCACATACATCTAATAATCATAATTTAACCACATACGTCTATCCATATCATCTATTATGCTAAAAAGGCAAAATTCATCAAATATAACTAATTTTTGCATACCACATAATCAATATCTATACATATATGTCTAATATATAAGTAAAATTTGTCAAATATGTAAGTGAAATATAAAATTTCTATGACTGGTATATTCATTTGTTATCATTGTCTTGGGTGGGAGTGCCTGGTGTTTTTTCCTCAATTGCCTTGGCGTGCATGTACATCTTCTTCCATACTTCCTTTGATCTTGTGTGTTTTAAGAACGGTATTAAAGTTTGCTACATGATTTGCGAACACTTTTTTGTCCACTTCACGCATTGTCTCCCAATTCTTAATTTCAGTTCTAACTCTGAACCTCGACCTCCAACTCCATCTGCCTTGAGGCAATTTCTCCTATTTCATCCAATATTTCCTTTTTTTTTTTTTTTCGTAAAATATAAATTTTCCAATGCAAAGCTTTCACACTGGTTTTGATATATCTTTGTCTTCTTTGTTACAAGTTTCATTTCTAAATCCATACGAACTGATGGGGAAGGGTCGTCTTCTTGTGTAGCACCGACATCTTTGTTTGTAAAGCTCTTTGCATTCTTTTTGAATGGATAAGTGTCACTATCGAATGATTCATAATCATTTGGTTCTTACATTGAAGTGAAGCCTTGCGCTTTCCAGTCTTCTTCTTTAGTCTTTGCCATCTAAATAAACTTGTGTATATAACACAATTATTATATCTGTTACCATTCAAACATAATGTGAAAGGAAATAATGCACTTAACTTATACGTAACAAAATATTATCATGGATGAAATATATATGAAAGTTTTGTAACCACATCAAACCCAAGTACGCATACATGGATGTAGAACACAACTATGTAACGATAAACCACAAGCCGTAATCCATAATACACAAAATTTGAAAAAAATTGTGAATTATCTACGATTAATTACTGAACATGTCAAACCCAAGCAGGCATACAAGGAATAAGAACTCAACTATGTAACCACATACCAAAAACCATAATCCACAATCCATAGTCACATCAATACATTAACCAGATACACAGTGACAACATCATCATTTATACAGTAAATGGAATGTCACATAACAAGAATAAAAACCATCTAATGCATTATAAACAGATCGTAAATGGATAACTCTATGTAACCCATAACCACAAACCATATTCAATATATCAATAATGTAGTACTAAGTCATAAACCTCAAACACATTAAAGTAACATCATCATCATATACACATATATACTAATCGATTCCTCACAATCAATGTTATACATAAAGGTTTTCATCTCCTTCATTGCCTAGTGTTTAGCCACAGACAAAACTCCATCATAAAATCTAATACATTTCTTCTCATTTCTATGAACAGAATTTGGCGTGATGCCAAGAATGGGTGGGGCATCGATGTCTTTATCCGAGTACAACGCACGTTGTCTCAACATGTACCGCATCATCCTAAAAGCCAACCATATAGTAAATAAGTGAACGTAGATGAATGTCTCAGTTAAACACATAATTAAATTAAATCATTCATCCAAAATGTCTCACTACTTGCCTCTTCAGGAGTGTCAAGTCTGATATCACTGAGATCCCAAATAGCAAACCCTTTGACACACTCTGCCAAAGTGTTTGCAAATGTATTAGGGTAGGGAAATGGAGCAGTGGGAACAATGGCCTCAGAAATAATCACTTTGACAGTAAATTTGGGGAGTGTGATGCCATGACACTTCGTGTGTGGGCTACTATCACAAACCACTCCTCTCGCGACAACCATATCATTTGACATTAACCTGACTTGGCCCCCCACCAGAAAATCCTATAATAATGACAATCTCAATTGCATTAATAACTTTTTCTTAATTTCACCAAAAAAGAATACAAAAAAGCAAATGAGAACATTCAATAACTTACTAGTCCAGTTCCACCCTCTCTCTACTAGCAACGATGTTTGTGTCCCTCTCCTCGTGCCTCCCCTCATAACCCTCTCTCTCCTCGACTGGAAAAGAAGTTTCAACTCCGGGATTTTTCATCTCCACCTTTCTTACCTCAAGTGAAGCTATCTCTCCAATAAGATCGAGACCACAGGTTGATTGAGAAGGGGGCATCTTATCACAAACGTCCACCTATAACAATCGAGCCATCATGACAATCAAAGTATCAACAACATAAGGCAACATACATTTTTTGAGAGCGTGTTAAGTGGTTTTTTACCTCTCTCTATTTCACACTATGAATCGAGTGTCTGTTGGTGTAAGAGTTGACACAAGGGAATGTCATAATCCTACGCACGCATACCTAGTTAGTATATACAAAAATACACAAAAACTACATTGTATCTTTACTTACGAAAGACCAATAATTACTTACGTTATCATTCAGGGGGTCAACATTTTTGCTACTTGTTCCACCCTCTTCTCTAGCTTCTGTGCATGACAGAATATCAAGTTTTTGATTTCCAACCTAACATTATATTTAAATTTCTATACCAATCTTAAATTTACCTCTATTATGATATTTGAGTTTTTATTTCCTCTCACTCTCAACCAATGCTCCTCTCTCACCTTTCTCATCTCCACTGAATCATAGGCACACATTACATCATCCACCTCCCTCTTTCCTTCTCGGCTCAACTCCTCAAATCGATATTTGCATTCTTTTTTGCAAATGCGATCGATAACCCTCCTCCGCTGCAAGTAGAATCATTGCCTCGGACGTAGTTCACATCCGCCTCCCTCTTTTGCACGTATGCCCTACTTCTATCTTGAGAGATAGGTGATCATTTCCCCATATGCTTATGGCCACACTTACGAGGTTCCACATGGAGGGAAGATTGTGTTCTACTTGGTGATGTCTATTTAGTCTATGCAACTTAGAAAACCTAACATCCCCACTATCAACACATGATCCATGCTGACAAACATAATGAATATGACCATTAACATATTTAGTTTTATATTCTATGGGTGGCTCATGGATATCTGAGCGAATGGGCTCGAAGGACCATCTGATGTATCGCCATCAACTATTGGAGGATCATCTCCCTTTGCTTCCTCTGTGATGCTTGCAAAAATGCGTACGCGCCATGTGATGTGAAGGTACTTGTATCTATGGAGTCCAAGTGCATAACTATTAGCCCGACATAAAATATTAAGTATTTTAAAAATAAGTAATGTTCACATATTCAAATATTATCATCATGGAATGTGAAGAAACCTTGTATGAAAAGACATCAATTTCATAATTGTTATCCCAACAAATGACATAATTATTACTACGACAAACAATTAATGTTCACAAAGTTATATATTACTGTCTCATTATTTATGTCTTCCCGAAAACATAAGAATGGATTGTGAACATGGATCGGCCCATGTCGCCGAGCTTCCACATGTTTCATTCATGTCCATTGTCATAACCATCGTTGAAGTGATGCATTGTAAAACAAGTTAAACTGAAACAAATGGTGCATGAACTTATTTATTCGTATTTTGCATTCATATTGAGAAAATCGTGCACAATAAATGATTTGTGATGAAATTAGCCACACACATTATTTTTTTCAAAACTAGATACTCGACTCTAGATGTTTCCGAACTAAACATGAAATGTGAATTGCAAGTGTGTTAAAAGAGAAGATAGGATAAAGCATGATGTATCCAAAATGCCCGGTTTATCAACCAACACTATATGATGTATCATCATATTATCCACAAAATATATAATATATACGCTAGAGACAATTCACATAATATTAGTTATTCACAATCTAATAAATAATGTATGTCTACCATTACACAAAAAGGAAATACACATATATCATATTGAAATGTCTTCCATGGCAAGTGCTAGCAAAGCTACCACTTCTTGGTTTATAGTGTCCCTAGACACTTGACATACATCTAACCTACCTCTGTTAACTTTTACATGCACGTATGAACATTTCGCAATGCGAGATACACTCTCTAGCACTTGAACTCGAAGAATTGAAAGATTTACATTGTTACATTGGTATACACCAGTCATTTGTTTCACAACAAGCATATCATGAGAAAACACACAAATGTTCCGAACATCGTGGCGTATCGCTTCCTCAAGACCCAATATCAACGCCCTATACTCAGCCTGGTGGAAGGTCATAGTGGCATTTCTGACAATTGTACCTCTTTCTACTATCTTGCTTCATCAGGGTCAGGTTGTATAATATGAACGATGAACATGTAAGATTTTCGGAGGTATTCGACACTCCATGAATTTCCAATCTCCAAATGGCAACCATGCTTACCTTTACAATGGACAAAAATATATCGTAAGAAAACATTAAAAAAATAGAATGAACACTTCTAATTTGACTTTTTCAATACAAACATCTATAATTTAACATATGACAAGGCCCTAAAACATTTTCTCCTGAGTTCATTCATTAATAATGATTTCTTATTGGAGAGTCAATGGAGTTAGTACTTTGTCTCTACTAAAACTAAAACTAAAACTAAAACTTCCTTACAATACTAAAACTTCATATTTCGTATGTTAGACTAAAGTGCAAATAAATTTTGGAATATATTAGAATCGTAATCATGAGTTTGGTTCCATTCCACTCATTTTTTGAATAGATAACTTTATATTGCTAACATATAATTAATACAAACACAATTTACATTTTTTTAAGATATGTTTTCCGATAATTACGAGTTTATAAATGTAATGGGTAAATATTAAATTTGAATAAATCACTTAATAAATTGATTAGTATATTATGAATAGATAGATTTCAGTCTATTTGCAATATCAATATCTATAAACATTTGATTAATTATAGTATTGCGAACGACATTCCAATAATTGTTATAGCCTATAGTATTATGAACGACATTCTAATAATTGTTATAGTTTATTCACTAAATAACCATTGTAATGTATATCTAGTATTTAAATTACATGCTTCAATGAGTACTCGAGTTCTCTAGAATTAACTCCTTTTCAAACAATATTGGTTTTCTATATTATGTATATTAAGTTGGCTACAGGTGCATCTGTATATGAGTTGAACTCATAAAACAACACTCTTTACACATAAATAAACGATGGGAAATGATAATTGCACCAATACAATCCTAAATTGGACAAATGATGATAATCCCATACTTAGTGAATTAGAAAATCGTTACCATTACACATTTCCTACCAAAATATAATTTTAACATAAATGAATTTTAATAATCTAAACTTGCTATACAAATATCTAAACATTAGTAATTTTAAAACTATAATCCATAGAAACACGTATTAATACTAAGGAAAACATATTTAATCAAGAATATATTCGAACAACAAAACAAAATATATTTATGTTGGTGTGAATCGACATCCGACAAAAATTAAATATTTATATAGGTTTTTCTCAAACACGTCATAAGTTTTTTAGAACAAAACATAAAAAACCGTAACTTTTTTTTTTTTGTTTTTAGCAGCAAACTTGGAGTTGCTTCCATGTGCAATCTTTTTTGCACAATTTTTGGATCTATCACCGGTTTTATGACCGGAACTCCCATCTTTCTCAGCTTATGTGGAGGCTCATACTTTTGGGCATCCTCCATCATGTCATACGCTAGACCATATCCTCGCGAATGCGGCCCTATAGTGTGGAACTTAGACAAATAAATAACAAAAGTTTTGGAAAATTGAGTTGGGCCTTAACCATCACTGCAATTTCCGGTTTGGGTGGCTTAGTTTGTTGATGATGGTCTATATAGACCACAAATGTGGACCTCCTAAAACATTCCTCCCTTTGGAATTTGGGAGTTGTTAACGTTATCCCTACGGGATTAGGAGGAACTGAGCTTGTGTATTCATTTTCACCATGCAAAATACAAACTGAATACAACAACACACATGCAAACAAAAATATACAATTAACGTTAGTACGATACATGTCAAATCAAAAATACATCATCCACTATGATAAAATAATCACAACATCAGAAAGCTAATATCCATGACAAATTCAATTATCGATAAATGCCAATGGCTATCCTTCACCAAGATGCACCCTCCCATAATATCACAACCATCCATTGTAAAAGGGACGGTTGTGATATTATAAGAGGGTGCATTTCTGAGTGGAAGGTCGGTGGGTGACTTTAAAAACCTCTGCTCAACATAGTATACCACCCAACTATCGATGCGAGAATCCTAAGGGGCAAGCCCCTTCATCATGCAACGATAGTTGGGCATATCGATGTGGCATCCTAAGGGGCAAGCCCCTTCAACACACACCGATTCCTGTCTTTGCAGAGGCACTTGTCCCCATATGCCAAATTGAGAGTTAAAGTATGATATCACATAATTTTTATATCTTCAACTTTCATTAAACATTCACAACATTACAATTACCAATATTTAACAACTAATAAATAATATATATATACAAATGAGTTCCACATTCGCAATATTTACAACTATAATGCATCCAAGAAATCAAACTTTTCCTAATGTATTTAATTTAAAATAGCTAAGAGCAATGAAATCACAACTAACAACTCGAAGATCACATGCATATTTAACCAATACCAACATAATATCAACATAATTAACTAGTCTCATACCAGTGATTAATAAACGTAAATTGTAGAAATTACCGAATCCTCTATCATTTATTAACAAACACGTGAATACAATAATATCGCAATAATAAACTAGTTCACACTATTATTTAGTGTCTATATACTAAACAAAATATTTGAACACGTCATTCATTTTGAAAACATGCTTCCAAACAATTGTTCGATATATTTGTACTTATGATAAAGTTTCATGTTATATTTGTCCTTGTGTATATCAAGCACATACATTTGTTCCTATTTACAAAGTATTAGGTAATAGATATGACATCAAATTATTTTTTTATGTTTCAAAATATTATATTAAATAATAATAATAATGAAAACTATAATTATTTTCTAAAATTTAAGGTTCAAGTTTAGGGCTTAGGGTTTAGGGTTTGGGGTTTGGGTTTAGGCCTCAAGGTTCGGGTTTAGGTATAAAAAGTTTGAAATATAAATATTGAAATGAAATAATTGATCATATTAAGAAAAGTTATATAAAATGTGTTGTGGAGTTAGGAAACCTAACAAATGCATTCCTACTATTTGAATAAAATATGAATGATTAGAAATTGGACTTAGAACCCTATTAAGCACGAGCCACCAAATCTAAATAGAATGCAAATAAGTGGATATCAAAGTTAAACCCTATGATGCACAAAGTTCCAAATATATAAAAAATTATGGGTCCTTAGGTCCAATAATTGAAGCTAGAAACTTTGTCAACCACAGACTTTGATTCTTCCACATGAATATGAAAATGCATACGAACCTTAGGTTGAAATATAAATATGATCTAATATGTGATCACCTTTTATAATTTAGGATAAGCTAATAAAGTTCACATTTCAAAAGGAAAAAATTAGATATAACATATGCAATAAGTTAAATTTTATTAAATCGTCAAAAAACACCATAAATATAGACATCGAGTGTTAGCATTTTTGGCATTCTAAGTCTTAAAATAATATTTCAATATTGATATCATTACACTAGCACTGAGTTTATTCGTTACCTCTGCCTCCTCCCCAATGTTGGAGATAACTCCAAGGCCTCAACACTATAACTAGTAACTATGGTTCTTCTTGTAGTCTCCCTCACGACTCTTTAACATATCTTACTAGATACTAAGGCAAGTCCACTAGTGTTGCTCGAATGAATGGGGATCCACCCACCATAAAAATTATCTTGTGAGATTTGTCAACTCTTGAGCTCATACTATAATTGGACAATATGCCCATGTATCATATGTCCCCATATACGAGCACCACATAATATCCCCTTAATCTCATATAATCACTTGCTAATGAATTCCAAGCCAAACACACAAATAAGGGAAACTTTGCGACAATATGTAGATGTTTCCCCATTACTATATGCATCATGAACATCTTATAAATCCGTGTCAAAAAAAGAATCACTAACCTAATCACCATATTTTATAGGGCTAATATATGATAAATGTCATGGTACAAATGTACCAAATTTATACTCATGTAATGTATTATTCCTTGATCTAGCACCACTTGACACATGGCTATACAAAAAGTGGAACATCTTAACCTAACTTGTGACAAAATACACATGTCACCGTAAAGTTTAAAATTGCCTTATAAATATCGATAATGGTTACAACATATACATCCCTCAACCACACTAGGTAGGAATGTAGATTATAACAATATGAGGTTTTTGAATACCTATCTACTTTCTACCTCTCTACGATGTCATCTTGAGTGCCATAAAGCATGGGTGTACCCACAAATCAATTACCCTAATATTACAATTGTAGATCTCTTATCGACAAACTAGAATAAACTTAAGATATTGCATGTAAGGTAATAATGATCTATAGGGATCCTTTCTCAAAATAGTATTAAATAAATGACCATTCTAGATCTAACCCACAAAAAAATACCTAGCTCACAAAGTGATCTAGGTTTGTAAGAAAAAGTTATGTCGAAAGGAGGTTATATGTTCCTTTTATATACATTGTATGTCTTTAGGGTCTCCTAGACCTAATTTAGCCTCTCTTTATAGCTATCTAGACTTGGCCTAGTACATATTTACACCTTTCTCAGGATTTGGACCTAATTTAGCCTTCCCTTTATAGTGTATTTGGACCTTTCCTAACACCCTTACCTTTGAGAGATATCTACATTGATTATACTTACTTTTTATACTCATTTGTATACATTGCATTATACTTTTCTTTGTAGTCGTTTATTATTAGGGTTACCATGAGTAATTTTTAAAATGTTACATGTGGTCGAGATGATGGATCCAACATCCATTCACTTGAACGTAGAAACTTAAGTAAAGGTATGCATATTTCATTATGTTTAACTTCTTAAGTTATTACTTCTTTATAGTTATTTACCTAGATTTTGGTATAGTAGGTCCAATTCCCAAATCACCATCTCAAATTACACTAAAATGGCATGTGATGAACTTTGGGTAGAGTATATGTATACACCTTGTTTTCACTTACTCAAGATTGAAATCTGACAAGTTGGGAAAAAGGCCAACTTTCCCAATCACTTACTAAAGTTTATAAATCTGCCAAGTGTACTTTGTTTATGTAGATACGATATTATAAATTATTTACATGTGGGGTTTGGGTGTCTACTGTTTTAAGGCACACAAATTCAATTTTATTTACGCCCCTACATAACTCTAAAAGTTGAATTTCTTCAAACTTCTTCACATAGTCACAATTGTACTCCTCACAACTCTAAAGGTTGAAATAGTTCATGTTGCACACATTCCCATTTGTACATATCCCACAATATCACATATTTATTTAGTCATACTTAGTTGGGATTTTTAAAATTATATTTCCAGAGGTTTGTGTGGATTTTTAAAATTATAATCAACAACACCAAAATAGTTTTTACACAAATTCCAACAAGAAAAATTCATTCATAGCACACATATCTCAATGTTAGGTTTTCTTTTGTGTTCAATCAAGAACTTAAACTCCTAAATGGGCTTATTACAAGCAAGGATGAAATTCTGCACAATGCAACAGGCCCATTCACTAAAGATAACAAATTTCTGGGAAAATCTAACTATGACATTCATCTACGTTCACTCCAAGTAATCCAAATTTCTGGGAAACTCTAACTACAAATTCAAACCTAAAGATAACAAGCCTAATTCTAGATTTGATAGCTAATAGTATAGTTTGGGATGCACACAAAGGAGCTATAATTAGGAAAAGCATATGCAAAGAAAATAAAAGGGACACACATGGATCGAGATAATATTAGGAATAAAGGATCTGATGTATATTCAACTTAGTCTATTATTATCACAGGTTGTAAAAATCATCTAAGCTATTGTAAACACACATATTATTAGGAAGGTGCATGTATTCAGTGAAGGGAAATTTCGCCACCCTAGAAATAAATGTAGCACATTCTTGTTTTATGGATATAGAGTGTGAATAGAGAGCAGATGATGCACGGTTTTGAGTGTTCTTGTTGTAAACTGGTTCTGAGTCTGTATGAGAGAGCACGTGTATAACGAAATGGTGTAATGGGATGTAATGTATTCATCTCATATGTGATGCAAAGCTACAATGGAAACCGACATCACCATTCGATGAACAAATTTTATTCAAGTTATTTAAACTCATGCATACCTTAAACATCAAGAAAGGATGGGATATTCACCTTTGTGAGTAGTATTTGTTCTCCTTTAATTGAAGAATCCTGTCATATAACTCAACTCGCATTCAAGTTAAGTTTAGAATCACATATGTAAGCATAGACTATGAAATCCTCACCCTGGTTTCTACTATATCACTTTCATTTTCTTCTTAGTAGACTTGGACCTTGTTATATTGCTTTGGTAACCATGTATTAAATGTGTGCACTCATGCTATTTCAAGCCTCTACATTCCTTATTCATAATGAATTCAACCATTAACCACCCTTAGAAAATATCTAGTAAATTGTCTTACTTTGATCACTTTGAGTACTAATGTCTTACCTTACTTTAGTATCATTGTATTCATGGTATTTCTTACTTTTTCATATCTTATCTTCCCAATTTTATCTTAGAAGTGAACTCTTCCATATAAATTCTCTCAGAAAACGAGCCTAGTTCTCAGTTATTCTATGACCACACTCTCAAAGTAGTAGGGACTAACAATAATCCCTTGCTAACTCAGTCATTTTAGAGAGCTATCATTTGAGCTAGTATTCATATAAACTTATTTATGACACCTTTCCTTATTCCAACACTATATAGTATGTCAGACTCTTCCCATGTTTCATATACCTACCTTATGACCACCTACAATTTCCATTAGTTCATTGACCTTACCTAGACTTCTTCCTTGTTATATTTTCTTGTCACTGGTTGATTAGATTCAGAGTTCAATTTTTATATATTACTTCACAAAAGATTCTTATCCTTGGTCACCTCTTCACATTCACGTGTAGTAATCCCTAAAATTACTTTTCTCCCTACTAATAAGTGTGGGTATCCTCCCTCTAATAAGATTTGTGAATGGAATGTGAATCAATGTATATTATTGTGTCCCAAATTTTATCATTTTTGGTCTATCACCAATACCTTCCTCACAAATAAAATTGACAAAACATGTACATCCATAACTTAAACATGTATTTGAAAGAGTTTAAATTTGAAAAGGCATAATACATCCATAACTTAAACATTATTTTTCAGTTATGGATTAGAGTCATATGGTTTCATTAGTTATCATGCCAATTTTCACCAAAAATTGGCCATCAATGGACATTTGACAAGCATTTTAAGGCTACATACATCAATTGGCATCTATGTTTATGTTTGTCACTGCTAACAGGTTTGTCTTGACATATGTTTTGAGCCCTCCACTACATCTTGTGGTCACATGTATTAAATATTTCGAGAAATTATATCAGTTCCATGCAATAAGAAAATTATATCAGATATTACATAGGTTTTCTTTCATATTTTATTTCCTTTACTGATTTTTTCTAGATTATAGTGCATCTTGTGGTCACAGGTATTTCCTCTTTTTAGATTTTCTTTCATATTTTGTTCCTTTACTGATATTTTCTATGCAGTCTCTTTAAAATATGCTTGGAAAATGTCATTGAGAAGTGTGGTCCACGTTGCCCCAAATCAACCATTGAAGTAAGTTGAGGGATACATTACCCTTGATTGATATGTGGATATCATCAAACTTTTTGTAATACAATATCAAATCTCTTTTTGCAAATGATTGCCACTGAAACATTAAAATGAACTAGGTTAAGTTTTTGTTTATATAGTTGTAAATGTTTTGTAAACATGGAGAAAACGAGGGTAAATCTTATTAGATGAGAACTCATGTTTGGATATAATCCACAATCACTACCTTTGGGTAAACTTTTAGTTAGGAGGTTTAGATTATAGGAAAATTGGATATGACCACTAAAAACAAAATTTGTCATTGGGAGTGATTTTAATTTTTATATATCAAAATTATTTGGAACACCTTAAAAAATTCTCTTTCTAAAGAAGTTGTAGAAAGGATGAAGACAAAGAAAGAAAGTGGCGAAGCTTTAAGAGCGTGAAAGGATGAAAAAAAACCAAAACTCAAGTTACATTAATCAAGTTGACGGGATTACTTACGGGAAATGGGATTGGAATCTGTCTGCTACTCCTTTCTCTGGCTCCTGCTCCTTTCTCCGGCTCCTATTCCTTTCTTGACTTCGAGCACCTTAGCTACTCCTTTCTGCTACCATCTTAGAGACAAGAAAGGGAATGGAAACTGCTACTCCTTTCTCTGGCTCCTGCTACTTACTCTGTCTTGTCTTCTCTCTGTTAACAAACTGAATACAACAACAATACAAATTGATTCTTCACTTTGTTCCAACGAAAAACGTGAGATGGCGTGCGATGGGGGATGAAAAACAAAGTTCACGTGACTACCACAGGGATGATGCAGAGCACATTACTATAATAACAATGATGGTGTTGTGATTACTAGGCGAACGCATTAGGAGGAAGTGGGGTTCACGTTTTCCAATAATTCAAATTTTAGACACATTAGGAGTTTGAAGCGGGGAACATTTTCCAATAATTTAAAATTTGAAGACCCTCCACATCACACTACTTGGAGCCATGTGAACAAGGCTTTCCCAGGGACAGCGATGACATCACCTTTCCGATGGTGGATGGGTCATGAGGAGCTCTCCATTCACCATACATAGGTGCAATTTCAGTGGAGGGTAGCCGATGGTTTGGGACATGGAGGTATATGTGTGGATTGGTGGCTACTCCAATTTTTAAAGACATTACATATAAGTTTAAAACTTAACCCATTTACTCTTTGTGCTAAGCCTTAAGGTCTCCACATGGATGGACAATGGAGTCTTCTTTAAATGCATTCAAACAATTTTAATATGTTTCCGCTCCACCTTACCCCATTCACTTTTCATAAAATATAAAGGCAATTTTTTCGATTTTTCAAGTCAACCATGAGCTTATGGCATGGTGGTGAGGTCACTGAGAATGGGCAATAGGTCTGTTTAAATTTGTGGAAGGTAGGCTTAATCCTTTTATGTAGGATTTATTCTATGTTGGGATTAAATTTGCGGAAGGTAGGCTCAATCCATTACATAGGTACGTATTTAAATTATTTTGATATAGTGAGGAAAAATTCTTGTTTTGAGAATTAATGATTTCTAGTTTTTTCGAAATAAGAAGTAAATACACTTGCTTTGATGATTGACTAGGTTAGTACTTTTTCAAAACTAAAAAAATCGTTTACATTCCAATTGAATATGTGAAATTTTATAGTCAAATTAATATATGTTGTGCAAGTATTTTTTTCTTATAGGTCAATTTTGGCATGGAAGAGGTCAAAAACACCGAAGTGACAACCCACCCATTCGGTTGAAAAACAATAGGGGACTTCCTGAAATTCCTTTACGAAGAACCTTTTTTTTTCTTTTGAATTGTTTTTTTAATATTGGCAAATAGTTTTTTGAAAGGGACTATACCCTTGAATACAAAATAAGGCCTAAAAGCCGGAATAAGAGAGAGGAGCAGAGTAGCTGTAGCAAAGCTAAAAAGTTACAGCAAAAAACAACAAAGCCCAGAAACAGCTACACAAACGAGACTAAACAGCAAAACAACGGCAAAGAAAGCAAACCGACAGCCAAGAAAAAACAGCAAAAACAATAAAGAGCAGAGAAGTATCCAGGACTACTTCTTGGCCGCTTGATCAATACTGATCTTCACTTTTTTCCAAGCATGAAACATGCCCAACGCTGTCATCTGAGCAGCATCCGTCTTATCTAGCTCCTCTCTGGTTCTTTTACTCTCTTTATCATTGCCCCAAAGCGCTGCCGGGACACCGCTAAGATTTGAAACACTCTTGGCATGACCCTCGATGAACTCCTCGATGGCCCTGAAGGCGGCAATATTGTAATCATGCCTAGTCTTCGCCTTCCCAAGGCGGGAGTCTAAGGAGGTCAGTTTTTTGTATATATCATCAATCTGGCTATTGCCAATGCTCCCTTCCCCTTCAATGCTTTTTTTGCCTTTTTGCTTAGCAAGGTTTTTGACCTCATCCTTCAGCAATTTAAGCTCTGCCTCTAAGGCCTCCAATCTCATAGAAGGGTTATCCATGGGTGTCACCCGGGGACTGGCACTACTAATGTTCAGCAGATCACGAGCAATGTCAAGCTCCAAAGGTTCATCCCCCTCAGCAGTAGCCTCAAGATTGAGTCTCCTAGAAGCCCTGGTGACTCGTTTAGAGGTAGAGGCAAGGTGGGTGGCAGGGGCAGCAGCAGGAGGAATAGAAGGAGAAGCATGAGCAGCCGGCAAGGGGGTAGCAGCACCGATGACGGGGGCAGCAGTAGGGACAGCAGGGGAGACAGGACTGGCAGCAGCGGAGCCCATCAAAGGGGGAGCCGGGCTGGGAGAGGAAGGGAGACCGGGGAATTTAACAAGGCAGTGCTTGTGAATAAGCAAAATAAGCCCTTGATGCAAGGGAACCGCCCGGGTATGCTTCTGGAACTCCAAAATGGAGCGCTCAAGAGAGTTTAGCAGATAGTGAGGGAAGCAAACCAACCTATTCCTACGAAAGTGGTTTAAAAAGACAAGGTGCTTGGCAGGGACAGTAACAAACCTGCCTTCCAAGGATATGAAGCGAATCATCATGCGGGTGACTTCATCATACGGTGAAGGAATAGAGTTTACAAGCAGACCCGCTGTGCTGAAAATAAGCTTCTCCTCCTCCTCCACAAATCTTCTCTCTTCCACCTCTTTGATAACCCTCTTGTTGAAGAATCGGTACCCTTCCAAGCTGAGACCAGTCGCTTCGGCTATGAGCTCTTCATTAATAAGAATTTTCTGCCCCCCATAGTCGACAGTCCTCTCATTCCACTCCTTGGCAAAGCGAACAGAGATGCTTTGATCATGTCCTTGCACCCTTTCCACAAAGTTGGTGAAGCCGCCGATGCTAAGAATGTTCCAGAGCTCAGTGTTTTCTTTCCAGTCAGGGTCCGCGCACGGCTCAATTTGGCAGGGAGGCCCTCCCATCTTCACTGTGATGTGCTGGTTACAACAATTTCCAGAATACCTTTGGGTGTTAAGAGTAGTTCGTTTCTCGCTGTTGAGGGTCGCATAAAAATGGGAACTGTAGCCGTTGGTCCTCCCACGAACTGCTGTATGATTGCCGATCTGAGCCTGCGTGGAGTCGCGCGTGAAAATCTTTTCCCTGTCAGCTTTCACATTGTAGTAATCATCGGTTTTCGTGGAGCTTGGCATCCGAATATCAACAGCTATTGTACTTCCCGCGTACGCTGTTTTTAAATTCAGATATCTCCACTTGAAGTTCCTAAACAAAATCTTGCTATTATTTGAAATAGATATCATTTGCCACGCCAAATATATTAAAGCAGCACGTGTGGAAGAATTTATGGATTTGATTTTCCTCCAAAGATTAAGGCACATCTCTAGAGATTGCTTGTATGTGAAGGTCCGCATGTATGCTGTTGTGAAGCTGATTAGGGATACTATCATTATCCCATATAGTGAAATTTATATTAATGCCATAATTGGCCAGTGCATCCGCCAGCTTGTTTCCCTCCCTGTAAGTGTGTATGATTCTGATACTGCTGAAGGTATGACTGATGCTTATGGATTCAGAGATAAAATCTTTGATATTCCAGCTGGGAGATGAGGACTGATTAAGAAGTTTAATAATATTAAGGGAGTCCCCTTCAACAATGAGATTCTGAATATTATGGGCCCGTGCAACTCTCAATCCCCAGAGAGCAGATAAAGCTTCAGCAAAATGATTGGTTTGGATTCCCATTTTTCCTGCATATGCAGCAATCAAATTACCTTTGTGGTCCCGTAATGCTCCTCCTCCAGCTGCTGTTCCAGGGTTTCCCTTAGAGGCTCCATCAAAGTTCAGCTTGAACCAATTGGATTCAGGAGGATGCCATTTAATCAAAGATCTATCCACACTATTCCCGGGGTTGCTCCAATAACCGATCTGCCAATTGGATAAGATGTGCTTTTCATTCTCAGGATAACAATTGTTCTTGGGAGGTTTGAATCTGGTCATGTCCTCTTTGATGCCTTGGGAAATTTTGCCAATACTGAATTTAAAATTCTGCTTCTTATTTCTGAAAATGATATTATTTCTATCCTTCCAGATCCTCCAAATTAAATGTGGGATGGCTAATTTCCAGACTCTTTTGATAGCACAATGTCTGAATGGTGGGTTCCATTGATTCCATAGCTGAATAAGATCCTCCGGCATCACCCAAAGAGCTTCGAATTTGGAAAGGACAAAGTTCCAAATTCTAGAGGCATAATCACAATGTATGAACAGATGGCTAATGTCTTCATAGTTATTCCTACAAAGGTGGCACCAATTGGGAATGATAAATCCTCTTCTCATCAAATTGTCAGTTGTGAGAATTTTACCTCTGATGGCCAGCCAAAGAAAAAATTTTATTTTGGGGGTTAACTCAGGCATCCAGATCAAGTTCCAGTTAAAATCAGATTGTTCACTGTGGAAAAGAGTGGTATAACCAGATTTGACTGAGTATTTACCATCTTGTGAATTGCTCCAGACCAGCTCATCCTTGGAATCCAACTGACACAAAGGGAAGAGATCTAAAAGGTCCTGGAGGGAGGAGATAATTTGCTTCAGTTCAATACGCTCCATGGTAAGTCTTTTCCAATTCTTGTTGGTGCCATTTCCTTCAATGTAGTCCTTGACTTTAGTTCCATACTTGCTTATAAGGCTGTCCTTAGCAATCCCAAATCTCTCCAAGAGATTATCATTGGACCAGTTATCCTCCCAGAAGTTTATGTCACTGCCATCCCCAACTTTCCATTTGCTGCCCTGCTTTATGAAGTTTCTACTCTTAACCAGATTGTTCCAAAAAATGGAACCATTGGGGAGTTGCTCATCATGCAGATAGGAGTAAACAGCTTGTTGATTCAAGTATTTTGTTTTAATAACCTCAATCCAGGGTTGCTTCTCAGACAGCAATCTCCAGCCCATCTTAGCAATGAGTGCCTCATTCATTTTCTCAATATTTTTTATTCCCAGCCCTCCCATAAATTTTGGGGTGCAGACTTTATCCCAGGCCACTAGGTGAAATCTGAACTTCTCTTCCATGCCTTGCCATAAAAATTTCTCTGAATCCTTTCAATTTTCTCTCTGAAGGAGGAAGGGATTTTGAATAGTGACATGATATATATGGGCAGACTTTGGAGTGTGCTTTTAATGAGAAGGCACTTACCAGCACTAGAGAGAGTGGCCCCTTTCCAACCGGCCATTTTTTTCTGAAATCTTGTCAACAAATCATCCCACACCGTGTGAGAGACTTTCTTAGTGTCAAGAGGGAGGCCTAAATACGTTGCTGGAAGAGCACCAATCTTACATCCCAGAATTTTAGCAATCTTGAGCTGTCTTTCCCCAGGGGTGTTAAAGAAAAAAATGATGCTTTTGTCATAATTGATCTCTTGCCCAGAAGCAGATTCATAGAGCTGTAGTAGAGCCTTAATAGCTTTAGCTTCTACAACTGAGGCCAGAAGAAGAAGGATAGTGTCGTCCGCAAACTGTTGATGAGAGACAGCTTGGCTGAGTGAAGTGGGTCTAGAACCATTTAAAAGGCCGTCTTCCACCGCTCTGCTAATTGTTCTACTAAGGCTGTCAGCTAGAAGGATGAAGAGTAAGGGGGAGATGGGGTCTCCCTGCCTTAGACCTCTGCTGCTGGTGAAAAATCCCACAGGCTCTCCATTAACAACCACAGAGAACCTGGCTGTAGAAATACAAGACTTAACAATTTTTCTAAACTTTTCCGTGAACCCAAATTTAGATAAAATCCTGTCAAGGAAGACCCAAGAAACTTTGTCAAAAGCTTTATTCATATCAAGCTTAAGGATCATGTTTGCCTTTTTATTATTTTCCATAGAATGCATAGTTTCGTGCACCATAATCACACCGTCTTGTATTATCCTGCCTTTAATGAAGCCACTCTGCTGTCTTGAGATGAGATCATTCATTATGAGCTGCAGCCTAGAAGCAATGATTTTGGTAAAAATTCTAAAAATAGCATTAACAAGACTGATAGGTCTGAAATCCTTGAAATCTTTTGCATCCATTTTTTTAGGCGCCAGCACAATGTGCGTGTTATTGAGTTCTTTTAGAAGATTTCCCGTTCTATAAAATTCATTAACCGCTTTGAGTAGATCCTCCGAGCATATTTCCCAGAATTTCTGAAAAAAATTAATGGAGAACCCATCGGTCCAGAGCCTTATCCCCCTCGAGAAAAAACGGCCGTTTCGGTTCTCAAGCGTGGCGGCTTTAGTGATATCTCGAACTTCGGTCCTCAATATTATTCGAGGATGGCCTCCGGCATGAAGGAAATAGCTTCGGATTCTTGACATTACTCTCTCTAAGAAGATTTTGTAGAATTCAAGCGCTTGTTTCTTGATCTTTGTTAGGATCTTTAGTGATACTCCCGTTGCTTTTAGAAACCTCTAAGATCCTATTGTGCGGCTCTGTGCTTTAGAGTGGTCATGTGGAAGAATTTTGTGTTCTGTCACCCTCTTTAAGCCGAGATAGCCCTAGATTTAAGGCGCAAAAGGACTCTTCTCTCTTTGCAGATCGTGTGCAACTCGGAAAGAATTTTCTTTTCATTTACTTCATCTTGGTGATCTCCCCATAGTATCCATTTTTAACTCAAGATCTGAAGCTTCTGTTTTAACTCTTTCTTTTTTTGAAGATATTTCCAAAAACATGGGGTCTAATAATTTTACTATTGACAAATCACGAGATGTTGATGGATCGAATTATAACATCTAGAAGATCAGTTGAAGGTGAAATTCATGGCACACAAGCTATAGACAATCATGAATGGTACATAGAAGATTCCAAATGGGATACATGCGGAACTGGACAATGTATCCACATATCAACAAAAGGTGTAGGAGGCAATGTCCATAATATTACGGAGCACGCAAGATGAATTTCTACTTCACATTGGGAATCACAAGTCTAAGTGAAGCTTAGACATAATTATAATCAATGCACAAAGGCACACATTTATTGAAAAATATAAAGTTGATTCTTGAGCTGATGATGACTCCCATGAAGGGAGACGAAAAGGTAATTAATTTTTTAACAAAAATTAAAAACATTAAATCTCAATTAGATTGATGTAACAGTAACTTGATTCATGATAAACTGTTGTATTTCATTATTTAAATGAACATCCACGAAAGGTTTAGGAATTTCATTTCAATTCTAAATTCTAAATATCAAATTGAATAAGACATCCACGATCTGTCTACCCCAGAGTGCTCTTACGAACTAGGAAGAGAAAGTTGTGTCAAAATTTAATTCAAAGGAAAACATCACTCGGGAACTTCTCACTTATTGAAATCTAAGAACACCCTTTATGGATCTAATGAGAATAAAAAATTAAACTTTAAAACACTTAGTAAAGAAAATAAATAAGGGAATTTAAGAGTTATTTTTGATGGAAAATGTTACAATTGTGGGAAATTTGGTCACAAGAAGGAAGATTGTAGAGTAAACAAAAACAAACCAAATTTCAAAAATAAAAAAGGAATAAACCAAATCAAAATCAAAACAAGAATGAAGAGAATAATCATAAATCTAATGTAGTTACCTTGTAAATTACATTAGTCACTACCAAATAAAATGAATAGATATTAGATAATGGTGCATCTAGGCACATGTCGTATAAATATAATATTCTAACTAATATCAAATGATCTATCTAAGTGATCATTCCATTCTCGATATTCAGGGTCAATGAAAAGTAAATGTTTTTAATGGTTTTATTAACGATGTTTTATGTGTTCCTAAATTAAAAATGAATTTGCTTTCTTGTTCATAGCTAACTCAGAATAATTATAGTATAATTTTGTTAAAAGATAAATGAGTTAGATGTTACTAGTTTTGAAGGCATACAAAAGAATGGATTATATGTGTTTAAAGGTTTTTCTTTTGCTTCTTGTTTGTCTACTCAAAATAGAAGTAATGTTCAATTGTGGCATGAAAGACTAGGTAATATTAGTTTTAGGCGCATACATGACATTTCTTGACTCAACCTAGTTTATGGTTTGCCACCTATCTCTCATAAAATGAGTGAAGGGTGCTTACATGATAAGCAATCACCAAAACCCTTCCTTAGTAATCTTGAAGAAAACTCCATATAATCCATAGATTTTTTCCACAATAATATTGAAGGACCTTTAAAAATTCCATCCCTAAATGGCTCAATGTATGTTGTTACTTTCATTATGGATTATTCTTACATGATTTGGTCATTCTTTCAGATGTGTTATCTTTCCGTCTTATCACTAATTTAAAGGTTTAAAGTGGATAATGAAATTACATATGTTGATAAAACATTTCTAAACTTTAAATTAGTATGTGATTACTAAAAATAGTATTATATGCATATCAAATGACATTTGGGGATGTCTTTATGTTTATATTGGAGATGTCTAATACTAATTGCATATGATATATTTTTTCAAGATTAAAATGTTGAAATTGTTGTTTCAAAAATTCAATATATTGGTAATATGACATGGTTAGTTTTTAAGCATATTGTCATTTAAGTTGTTATACAACTTGGTTTTTAACCTATTAATGTAAGATTTATATATGGTTAAAATTGAAATCAATAATGATTTATATTATGCTTATTATGATAATGCATGTTTATATGAATATTATGATTCTAACCATGTTGATGATGTGATAGATATAAAATATACAACTGGATATGTGTTCAAGTTTGGTACAAGTGCCATTACTTGGAGCAATAAAAAGCAACCGACAGTATCCATCTCTTCTATTGAGGTAGAATATATAAGTGTGATGGAAGCAGTGAAAGAAGCCATGTGGCTAAAGTGACTATTGGAAGAGATTCACATGGAAGTTAAAGGAAGTAATCCTCTTCTGTGTGATAGTTAGAGTTGCATTTCTCTTGCTAAGAATCTAATTCAACATCAGAGAACAAAACATATAGAGATTCATATGCATTTTATCCGAGAGAAGGTGCTCTACGGTGATATAGATCTCAGTACTTCCTGAATGAAGATCAAGTTACATATATGTTTACAAAATCATTGTGTATTATAAAGTCCTACAAGTTTCGTGTAATGCTTGATCTTTCGAGTTTCCATTGAGGGTAGTGTGCATGACAATGTCACCTCCTAATGGTCGGCTGTGTGTTTTCTCATTCTCCTCTATATTTATGTTCCAATGTAAAAAAATTTAAAATATCTTTTTATGAGCTTTGTAGACTTATAACTCTAAGTTTCATCTGTCTACTGGTCTAGTGTGTTGAATGCATTTGTAAAGGAGATCCTTACTTTATAAAATGCTCCTAGAGATATTGGTAGAGATTTTCCATGAGAAGCTGTGAGATATAGTCTCACAAATCATAAATTTTTATCTATGGATTCCAAATCCTTTTGTACCAAAAGGTAAGTTGAGCATGATGAAGGTGTATAAATCCTTCAAAAGTGATATGCTATCCTAAACCTTAACTATGGTTTATGGATTTGTAAATCTGTTGTATAAATAGGTAACATTGGCATATGTTCCCCACTTAATATTAAGGGGGAGTGTTAGAACATTTAATATTAAGTGTTCTTATATAAACCATAGTTTATAATTAAATAATTTAGAATATTATATATTTTAAATTATTTAATATAAACTACATGTTTATGGTTTAATTGGTTTGTTATAAATCAATTATTAATAGTTTGGGGTGCTTCGCGAGAAGTCACACCCATTTGAACTATTTAAATAGACCCTCGAGGTCAAATGTTTTATTATGAAAAACATGAAATTCACGTGGGTGAATTGGTTTTACTGGAGAGAAGTGAGGGGATTGGAGATTTTATTGGGCTGTAAAATTGTTTCTCAAATTAATGGAAATCTTACCTTTTTCGTGGTTTTTTACCCCTTGGGGGTTTTTCCATGTTAAATATGTGTCTACATGTTATTTAACATTTATTTTAATGTTTATATTGTAATGGTATAAGTTTATTTAATTAATAATATTTTGGTTATTATGGTTAAACCTCTTGGACCTCACAGTAGTAGGAAGGCGGGCACCTACTCACGAGGAGGATGTAGTAGTGATAACGGTGGCATGGCGTAAGTATAAGTGAATATATTGTTTATCATTAATACACATGTTTTCATTTTTGTGAGAAGGGTGCACTAATATAGGTCATTTTTTTGTAGGTGATGATTTTGGAGGTTGATTTTGGATATGTTGATATGCACGTTGATTCACAATGTTCTCTTAGATGTTCTCGTATATGGAGGGATTACGGATAAAGTAGATCACATTGTTGGGGAGTATGCATATTTGTTTGATCCCATGGCGGTGGCAACATCTACATGTACAATATTGCAGTTAGAGTGAGATGAGGCTAGGATGGAGCTAGCACAGGTGAGAGAGGTAGTTGGAGGAGGTGTTTGAGAGATACATGGAGCTCTAGGGCTGATATGTGGAGGCGGTGGCTAAGACACGCGTCACTATGGACCCGGTTAAAGGAGAGCGGCGGTCCCAAACACAGAGACAAAGATATAGTGGCAAGGCTTCGAGTTCTAGAGCTATGATAGTAGCCTCTAGTAGTAATGAGGAGGATGTATGATATATGTTGTAGTGGGTGTTGCCCCTTGATTTTTTTATTATGAAACTTTTGAGACATGTATATATATAATATATATGATGAGATCATTTCTAGTATGATGTGTATTTGTGTTGTATGATTTGTTGAGTATCTACTTTGAGTTGATTGGATATAGTGTTTGAATTGATGATGATGTAACTATAGCATATTGATGTTATAGATTACAGTATATGTGTTGATAACGTAGGATGTAGTATAAAATAGAATAGAATATATGTGGTGATATCATATTGTGATGACAATATAATAGATCGATATTAGGAGTGTATGTAAAATGATTAGCTAAAGAGGTCATGTAGTAAAAGTACTAATGATAGTAAAGAGAAGAAAGGAAGAATAAACCTCACGAAGTGAGAGAAATAGTGGCATATAGCTAGAAAATAGGCATGAAATCATGTAGTATAAAAGAACATATAACATCTAGCTAGAAAGAAGGTGATAACTACACACAAACAACTTAAATACTATATTATCTGGTGCATATGCATTGAATAACAATCCCAAAGTGATCATAACAACACTAAGAGGATGTGAATCATATAATGATGAGTGTTTCTCCTTTGGGACCCACTTAGGTCTAGAGTGTATGATAAATCAAAGAAGTTTCTCATGTGTAGTCAAAACCGGGGAGGAGGAGACAAAATAACCTTACGAGGATGAGAGGTAGTCAAAGTAACAAATGTTTGTGTGTGGCATCATGACGTTAGATAATGCGATCTATAAACATGTCATGAGTGAAAAAAACGAATTCCTTGTCCTTAAACAACTGAAGCCTATCATGGAGTATATAATAATCATTATCTCTATGACCATTGATCTATGGAAATTACAAAATGGCTAGTTATGACTTCATCGTAATTGATGAGGAGGATGATGCTCATTAAAAGGTAGATGAATTAGCTTATCATCAATCAAAGTGTGTAAAATATCATGAGGCCTAGCAGAATGTGAGAAGTATAATGGATCCCACTTAGGAGGGGGAGTGGAACATGGTGGAGACTTACAAATATGAGATGAATGATCATGAGTGTGTCTAATAGGAGATGGAGAATGTGAAGGGGGTGTAATAGGAGGAAGAGAAGATGTAGTAAGTGGAGAAGTGGTAGAAGAACTAGGAGCATGAGCAATAGTATGTTCATTAAACATCTCTTGTTCTAAAGCTATAAGTAAAGAAGTGTAAAAGATTCACATGTATCATACAATATTTTTTCTTTCAAAGGAATAATCAAGCCACAACAAAAGATATATTGCATTTCTAGATCAATAGACTGATAAATTCAATGATACATGCATGGTTTAAAATGTAAGATATAATAATTATCAAGTTCATGTTTTCCTTGATCCAGAGAAAGAAAACAATCAAATGTAACTTTAGGACCATTGTTAGAAATAAAACGTCTAAGAAATGTTTCTTCCATATCAACTAAGTAATAATAGATCCATTAGGAAAATGATAAAACCAACGAGAAGTATTATTCAAGTAAGACTACTAGAAATGCCTTGAGAAGTAATCTATTATTAGAATATGAAGCCATAACTATTTGAAAAACCTTAAAATGCATATAAGGATTATCCATACCATAAAAATGTTTAAAGGTAGGAAAATTTGAATTATAAATATTTTTAGGAATAGGATTGCCATGAAGTGAATTATTATCATTGCTAGCATAATAGGCCCTACTCTCAAGGGTAAGGGTAAGAATCTTATTTTTCAAATCACCTACCACATGCAAGAGAAAGAAATTCTTGGGGAGGAATGACATAAACATTAAGGGTTGAATCTTGCCATTATAAGTAACCATAAGGACATTATTGGGTTGAAAGTCAAATTTTGGATCAATAAGTGGAAAACTAGGAATAGAAACATGAGAAGAAGAATCAACAAGAAAAGAAGTTTGCACACTTTTATCAACAAGATCAATAGAAGAAACAACATACATATTATCCTTATAATCATCATTATGTACACTATCTTTGGAAACAACAAGAGTAGAAACACATGCATCATGTACATTTTGTATATTTTAACACATCATGAGAAGAAAAATGAGTACTAACATCATTAGGAAGCACACAAGAAGTGGAAGAAGAAAGATATGAATTTTGAGGCACAATATTCAAGGAAGAAGCACTTGGTTGAGAAGAGAAGGAGGGACCGAGATAACATTAGCAACAATAATAGGATCAACTCTAATAACTTGTGCATACGTAAGTGGAGGAGAAGAAGAAGTAGGGTGAGGGCCATTTATGATAGCATATACAATATAAAAAGATGTACGGGTATCAAAAACATCATTAACAAGACCTTCCTCATCTGAAAAATTAACCAAATATTCAACACATGTATCATTTGTAGCAAGAGAAGAAACATCACTATTAGATTCACAAGAGCTAGTAGCTTCAACAGGGATAGGAGTACACCATCATGAGCAGAGGTTGTAAAGTTTTGTAAAGACACGAGGGATCTTGGGATGACATGTGGTAGTAATATGTGACTTGCGATAGAAGGCCACTTCCTCTTCAACATTTGCAAAAATAAGTTAAAGACCAGTCATAGGAATAGGTTCATACTTGGGCAAAGGAGGTTTAGGATGACAATTTCACAACACCTTTGATATGCCATGAGGTATACATACAAAATAAGGATCCTAGGGAAAGCTAGGGTTTAATCAATAAACATGTTCACCAAATGATTTAATAAAATATTGAATCTTATATCAGAGGACTGAGATCAAATGAATATAACAATGATAAACAAGATTTAGCATATAAAGTACAAGTGTAAGCAATAATGAAATAAGAGTGACTTATCTTGTATTGGGAGATCTGGAATGATTTTGGATTGGATATTGACTAGAACATGTTATATCTTAACTATGTAATCTTTTTCTAGAACACTAATATTTGGGACTTCTTCGGATAAGAGTGTCCACACGAGGATAGAACTACCTCAGGTGCTAGTGTCCTAGCGCTAGTAGTCTTGCAATTATACACGGTTTTTTCAAGTTCTAGACTTGGTTCCTTCATTTCATTGTTTATCACTTCAAATCTATCATAGGGTTCTTGTATCACACATGTTCCTACAAAACAAACCCTAGCTACCTACACAAAGCTTAAGAAAATATTAGATGAAACAAATAATGCATATGCTTGAGTCGAAATGACCTCAATAGTCACCCCAATGTGATTGTCACCAAATGCTACACTACATTTCAGACTCTATGTAGTTCTTGTGTGTGTGATTTGAATTATGTCCCTTGAAGTTAGGTTTCCCTTGTGCCATTCACACCAAGATAGTGGGCTACAACTAATTTTCCCCAAGATGAATGTGTGAGATGGAATTCATAATAAGCCCTCTATGCAATGAATAATGTAGCCCAAAATGCAATCCTTGAGTGTTTCTCTTGTAGATGGTAGATAGAGAGTGATAGCCCAAATTGTCCAGCCCCTAATAATAGTTAGTAGGCTATGTGTATATATGACTTCCTTGTTTGAATTTTGGTACTTAGTGACACCAAAATCTGACCTAGGTCATGAGATAAAGATAAGAAAAGACCCAAAATAAAGAAGAAACTGACAAGTTGGAAAATAAAGTAAGATGGAAAAAATGCCCAGAAGGAACACTAACACCCGAGAAGTAGTGTCCTCACTAAATGGTACTATCCCAAATCTAAGAAAAAAACAACACTAAGAACGGGAAAAGGATCCTGTGACATGACCAAAAGATATACATGTAAGCAGTAAAAGGAAAAGTCACAATCAAATTCAATGAAACCAATAAAGAGGACTAAGAAAAGGTGTCACCAGTGTCTAATCTTCGCACATGGAAATCATGTATATAACAACATAATAAAGGCATGATGTAATGGTAATAAGTGCATATTTTTGTGTCTACAAGATCTCACAAACCGGGGACTTTTCTCTTAATCCTATTAGTTCAAAAGTCTTCTCCTCGATTGAAAACACATGAAAAAATCTTGGAAGTTCATCTCAATGGTTCATAAGGTGGTAAGCCATTGAACTCCTAACCCAATGTTTTCTCCTCCCATGACAATGACATACATATGGCTATTTAGCAAGTAATCTCCCATGTTGAGTTTAATGTTATGACATTTTCCTAAAATTGTAAGATATGAGATTGTTGGTTGGGGATCTGTTAACTCCTTTGGCTTGACAATGACCTCTACCTTTTCATCTTCTTCCTTCTCTTATTCTTCTTTAGACCCCTAAATTTAGAACAAATTCTTTTCAACACATTTATGTCCCGATCCATATTTGTTGTCACAATTAAAACATAACCTTTTGCTCTCTTTTCTTCAATTTGTTGAGGTGTTAGTCTAATTGGCTGAGGGAATGATGGTGTTGAGGTGCTACTGATCTCGATGTTAGTGAAAGTCTACCTCTTACTAGAAATAAATTTTTCCTTTGCCCTACATGCCATGATAATAGAATAAAAAACCTTAAGTGGATTAAACATACAAACCTCATGCTTAATGTGGTCCTTAAGACCCCCAAGAAATAGGTCATTTAGATTCCCTTCCATAATATTCTCCACACGCAAGGATAGGTTTTGGAATCAATGAATATAATCCTTGATTGAACCTATTTGTCATAACTTTACTACTTGGATGAAGTAATTCTATGACACACTAGAACTATAGTGCACTTGTACCTTTTCGGTAAAAACTATCTATGTAACAATGAGACCATTCTTCTTCCTTTGTGTTGGTGCTCAAATTAGTCTTGCCCCATTTGTCATTGAAATTCCTCAGTTTGTGGCCTTTGTCATGTTTTCTATCTCCCGAGTTGGTGCTTGAAGACTATGTCCTCCATTTGGTTGCCATGATCAGTCCCTTCCTTGGTCGAGGATCACTTAAGGGTCCAAAATTTGTTTTTGTTTCTCTGTCCATCTGAGGGAGTCTATAAATTAGGCATAAAACTCGGGTTGCTCCTTTCTTTCCATTTTCCATGAGTCATGTATTGTTTTCCTGTTATTTTTGTCCCAAATACCTGAGGAAACGTGATTGGATATAGCTCGAAGGATCATGTTTGAACCTTATAATATTTCCAAATTCTTTGTCCTTGAAGAAAAATTCATCTCCGGGCTCAAATGGTGGTTTTCCTGCATTTTTATGGTTTGATGGGTGTGTTTTTCCTGTCAAATTTACATCTCTGCATCAGTGGAAATGTGGCCCTTTTTGGTTGGATGTGGCTCGGGGCACTCTAAAAACTCGTGGCTCACCTCAACCCAAAATTTGTCCACATGGAGGAACAAAGCTAGTTTTAAAATTTACCTTTTGGTTTGGCCTTGGAGTTGCGCCAGGGGGACATGTGGAGGATTCCACTGCTTTGCTAGGACTTAGACAAAATTTTCATGCAGCCGGTACAATTTTTGGTGGGCCATGGACATGTGGTGGGCTGGTGCTCATTTGAGGATCCACCTTAGGGTCCCACCTTAACAATTGCGACAGGGGGACAGGTGGAGGTTTCCACCGGCTCCACTTTGTACTTAAAATTTTCAAGAAACTTCCTAAAGGGCTTGGGACACGTGGAGGGACCGCGCATGTTTGGGGTCTCTACTTTTGGGGACCATCTCAAAATGTGCCATCGAGACACGTGGTAGGCGGGGAGATGGAGAAACGGAGCTTCAGGGTTATTTAAGGTTTTTGCCTTTTGTAAAAGGGGATAAAATTGTAAGTTGAAGCGTGGCCCCGACAGGAAAGTAATGCTAGCGTTGAATAGTCAAAAATGGAGGTGCAGGCCCACGGGGAAAATGTGGAATTTTTTCCTTTTTGGAAAATAAGTATAAAGTGAAAAAATGAAGCGTAGGTCCATTGGAACCCACATCAGAAGCTAAAGGCGGAAGGGCGGAGCTGTGGGGAAAATTTGGAAAATTTTCCTTTTTCCAAAAACGAGGTAAAATAGCAGAATCAAGCCGTGGTTCCTCTAGGACCCACATTGGGACACATGTCAAGCCCATTTTCTAAGGGCGGAGGGGTGGAGAAAAATGTCAAAATTTTACTTTTTTCCAAAAGTTATAAAATGTCAAAAAGTGCTCTCAGGCCCGTTTCCAATCACATTTTTCCATGTGGAAGGCTCACATTAAAAGTTGAAAGGCAAGATTAATGGCAGTTGTGCATTTCATTTGATTTTTTACGCCATTGAAGCTCCAAGATGTTTGGAGATGCATTGTTTGCATCATTCTTCATCATTTTTTTGGCAAATTTGTGTTGTTTTGGTCTGCAAAGTTCAATTGAATCAATTTGGGAGCTCAATTTGTAAATCTGAGGTACTTTTGAAGTGTTTTTTTGCTTGAGATCATGAAAAAACACAAAATGCCAGATCCGAAGTTGCAGAGTAAAATTTCGGAGGGAAAAAGGATGAAATGATGAGGTTCAGGAACAAAAGGTGTTACCTTGAGAACGAAAAAGATTACTGTCGTCGATCTAGTTGTGTAAAGCCTCAGAAAATGATTAAAAGGGGAATTTCTTGCATGACAGAATCAGAATGATTAAAAGGAGTGTCAAAATGGTTGTGGCATGGCATCCTAGTCATTAGTCGAGGGTCTGAGAAATGTGATCAATTCATGATTTGTCCACCTGGCAGATGCGGGTGTGAATTTGTTAAACGTCACTTTCTGTAACAAATTAGTAACAAGCAAAGGTCCCTCGAATATTCTTCTCTTTGGGGGAAAATTGAGTGAGAAAAATGTATAAATGCAATGAGATTACTCTTGCAAATGGTTGGAGTTTGAATTCCTAAGAGAAAATTTGAGAAAGCCTTATTCTGAGAAGCCCGTCTGAGATACCTGGTTAATTTCCTTTGTGTTAGATTTTCTATCATGTCAAGTTGGTTACATATGTATATCCATTGACGAGCATTGATATTTCTCTAGAATCTTTCCCCTATTGATGAATTTAAGCAATTTTGAAATTAATTTGTGTCCAATCTCTAGCAATTTGTGTCTGCTTTGTTTCAAAATGTTTGCAAATAGTTTCTTTCGTTCCTATTGCAATATTACATTGAAATATTTGTGAAATCACACAAGATCTTGTCCCTGTGATAGTTTAATGGTATTTGTAATTTCATTTCAAGAAGAGCCTTCATCTTGGATGAGATAAACAAATTTAAAATCAATTCACTTGTCATTTGTTGATAAAGATTGTCTATAAGTCTTCGGGTGTACCTTAGGTGTGATTGATCAAATACTTTGGTGTTTAATTGAGTCTTTCAATTCGAGCCTTCATGTTAGAGTCTCAAAGATTATGTGAAAACATGCTGATCTGGGCCTCCATTGAAGCACACCTTCTGGTTGAAGGAACGTCTTAACTATTCTGAAGTATTCTATTGTTGAGTTGTTCATTGTTGTGAAGCCCTCTCGAAGATCTGGTATAATCAACTTTATCCTACTTCATCTCCCACCAAAATCATTCAAAAACCATGATTCCACCTTGAACCACCCCTGTCTTCCCTGTGTATTAACAAAGGAACAAAATCTACTTGCAAAAATATGCAGAACAATCAGGATTCCATAATGTCTTTAGTAACCTTAGCCTTGTGTTGAAAATATCTCCATATTCTAGAAGTGACAACTCATGAGAGTCAGATTTGGTGTGTTGATCATATTTTCCCAAGGTTTTCTTTATAAAATTTGTGCAAAAGAAAGGTATATGCGTCTCCTTCAATAATAAAGGTTACAAAATAGGTTCTCTTACCTTGGTTGAAAGGCACAACCTAAAATAGTTAGGATAAGATCAAATCCTTTTAAGGTGCTACCCACTTCTTCAAGGCCTGAGTGCTAAAAAGTTAGATAAATTGCTTCCCCGGCTACAAAATGACATACATAATCATTTATCTACTTTTGAGTGTCCTGTCAAATCCATGATGCTACTCGGTTTGTGAAGAAGAGTAAATCTAGGTACCAACACTTTGAGGACATAACCATCGACACCGAGATAAATTGAGTGCAGTTCGAGATAAAAGGATGCCATAGTCACCTTTTATCTATATGAGATATAATATAGATCAAATAAATTATCCATTTGGTTAATCCAATTAAGTGGATATTTTCCATCAAACTTACGCATTTCCACTTTCCGAATCATCTTACGGGGCTGCCAAGTATATAGATTTGGATTAGGATGGCTAAAGATCCACCATGGCTATTTTATACATTACTTTGACCTGAAGATAGGCCTTGGTTGATTTGAGTAGGATTTAGTTGTGTATGATTAAGAAGATGATGATAAACCTTTAGATTTGTACCAAGTTACTTCACGATATCATCCAATCACTGATTGATCTTTTCTACATGTTCTTTACCGGTCATCTCAGACTGTAGGATTCAAATTTCATACTTGAGTTGGCTCACCTTATGATACACCTAGATAAACCTTGACATTGAGGATACCATAGTTACCCCTTATGACTCTAACTCCTTAATTATTACCTCATCCTTATCTGGGGTTTTACTTGGAGTGATCATATTCTTTTTATTCTTTTGGAAGGCCCCACCATGATGCCCCAGGAGATTAGGATTTAGGGATCAAGGCCAAAATTTAGGGTTTGGGGTTTCAAGAGGATGTTGGCCAAATATGAAAAAACTCAAATAACATAAGCAAACCAATTTTATCCTCTTTTTGAAAAATGTAAAGAACTTGGAAAAATTCCACAATTTGTAGCCTATAGAGAGAATTTATGAAAAAACATAAAATTGAGATAAATTTTGCAAAATAGAGCAAAAATTCTAAAATTTTCAAATAACCTTACTTGGAATGTGTCGCAACCTTGGTAAAAGAAATTGCTAATAAATTCACACCCATGCACAATATATAGTGAAACAAAAAGTTAGGGTTTATTACCTTAATTTTGGTGAGATCACAACTTTGATATTGATTTAATATAAAATGGAATTAAATCTAATTTTGAGTAACTAATGTAATGAATGATATACAAGTAATAAAATATAGTAAATGGACAAACAAAAAACAAGTAATAATATGAAACCCTAAAAAAATGAGAGAGATAGATGACTTAGTTGGTTTCGAGTGATTGGGAAGTGTTCTAGATTGAGGAACTACTAAAATATAATGAGAAGAGTGTCGAAAGGTCTCACTAGAGGTTTTGAGACCCAGAAATGTGTAGGGTAGGAGTGTCCAAAAGAGGATGGGAGCACTGAGTGCTTATTGACTAGATCTGGGCACTAGTGTTCACCTAGATACTCATGTTCTGATATTTTATGTATAGGAGGAGCTTCATTGTTAGTCTTTGTTTATCGTTATGATCTTCCTCCAATGTCGCGGATTATACCTATAACATGTAAATAAAGATGCCTAGTAACACATGCCCATAAACCACATCAAATATAAAAATAAAGATGCAGACTACATCTCAAAATCCATGTAGTTTTGTGTGTATGTGTGTGTAATGATGCCCTTGTGCAAGTTTCACAATGATAGCATGCTAGATCTAGAATGTAGCAAATGTATAGAACATGTGAGATGGAATAAAATGAACTTCCCCCTCCTATGATGTGTATGCAGAGTGATGCAACCCTTGTCCCTTGAGTGAATATGCTAGATGGATACTTTGTAATGCTCTTGTGCCTTTGGATTCAAGCTTAGGTGATAATATGTAATGTTTAGTGCTTGACCCCTTATTTGAGAGCTATAACTATGTATATATATGATTCCCTTGTTTGAATTTCGTAATTGATAATTGAAAGGCCAACCCAAAAGTATAAAATATGCCCAAGAAGTAAAAGAGACCTAAAAGAGTGAGAAAAGGGGAGAAAGGGTCATGAGCACCTGGAGGGACGAGGGAGGAGCGCTTGAGTGCTAGTGTCCTAACTAGGTGTTAGTTTTCGAGGCCTTGAAAGATAAATTACTCGAATACCGATAGATTTGTAGGGTGTGTAAGGTCAATAAAAGTATAACAAACAAAGAAAAAGGCCCAAAAGACATTGTTAATTACTATTTTTCTTTCTTATGAATCATGTATATATTAGTATACTCTAGGACCTATAAATGTACCCACGTGCATAGATTTTGTGTCTACATTTTGCCGTACTTTATGCTATGAGTGAATACTTGATAGCATAAAGTAGATAGAGGATGCGTACATTATGGTCATGTAGAGAAGAGTGTAGTGGATAACGTCTTTGAGTGGACAAGTGAAGTGTGAAATGATCGCAATGTGAAGCATGGAGACTAGGAAATGGAAATAGACCCTAGGGGTGAAGTGTATGCTTAGTAGTGTGTTGTGTTTGTTGATGTGAGATACTTATTGTTGCGTATTAAGGATAAACCTACAAAATAAGGGTGAGAGAGAACTCAAAGTCATGTGTATAAAAATCATAACAATGCATGTATAAGTAAGTAAAGAGTGTAAAAGTATGTACAAGAAAAGTGTGCACCTAATATGTAAGAGAGTATGAGATAGAAAATTTTCCTATTTGCTTGGAGTTGCTAGATTTGAATGTCGATGGTGAGGTTTTGGGCGATCTCACACCGAGAGTGAGTTTTTGGGAGATCTCACACAAAGAGTGTGTTTTTGGGTAATCTCATGCAAGAGAAAAGCTGTTGGGGTTGGGGAGAGAGGTCTAGCTTTTCTCTCCTTCCATGACACTTCTGAATAAGCACCATTGCATATGGCATGCCCTTGATTTGTTCCAATTGTAATCTGAAATGTAATTGATATCTTGTATTATGTAACTAGAAGTAGGTTCTCGATACTAGAAAATTGATCTAAAAACTATTGTAATTGTGTTGAAATAAGAAAATGATTATTTTTACCCCCAGGACATAAGCACTGGGGGAACATAAACACCTAAAACTACTTGTCCAAATCTAGGTGCTAGTGTATGCTCTGTGTTTTAGACCCAAGTTTGATTCTGGGCCCACCGTGAATTGTGTTCTTGTGTTGATATGTACTGCAACTTTGAGCTGCTTTATAGGGGTGGGGTGATTTGTTCACCTAATAGATGCTCCCTCCTCATTTGGGGTGTCTGTGAAAGATGTAATAGAATGTGGACCAAAGGAGATGACTAGATACTAATATGCATATACGAGTGTGGGTACTGTAGGGGTAGGGGATGTGCTTGGTAGAAACCAAAACACATGTAAACAAGAGATGTTAGTAACAAGTGTTAGTGAAAATGAGCTAGTATACAATATAAGATAATGTAGCAAACAACTAGGAAGAAAAAATGGACCACGAAAAAGTGGGTTACATGCATGGGACATCGCTCATAATGTCACAAGACAATTATGACCGAAGTGGCCAAAAACATACAATGATCAAACAAGACATAGGGCATATCCTGCAAACAATAGCAAACAAAAAGTGATAGATAACCATAGTTGCATTGATCCCTGAAAGGAAAATGCTACACATGAAGCACCCATTAGTATGTTAGAGAGATAAATAGTATGTCAAAGCATGTATATATAAATGAAAAGCAAAGTGACTGTAATGAGAAGTAAATAATGTGAAAATAGAACCTGTGATGTAGGAAGTATGATAGTAGCAAAAGTAGATGCCCTAGGTGCCTCGATGGGACTGGTAAAGAGATGTGTCAAGCATCCTGCATCATGTATAAATCTGTAATAGGTCTTGCATTCACCTCAAGATACCAAGTGAATGCACATGTGTATGTATATAAAAAGATAATGACATACTAAGAATGCATCTAGTATAGGAAATAAAGTGTAACATGTAAATAAAATAAGCTAACAAGAGTAAATGCGACCAAGATAAGCCAATGTAGTATGAGTGTGATGGTGTGCTACGATGTGTAAGATGTGTAGATGGTAGAAGTGGTGTTACCCCCATCAAATGTGTATGAGATGAGGTTCATTCATAAATTCCCCCTCAATAGTCAAGAATGAACCATAAAACAAGAGTACATAATTGGGAAATGCATGTGTTGTCGAGAGTAGGTGTCAAAAAGATGTATCATGAAGCGTTGAGCATGAAATGTGTAGATGATGTGAGGTTAATAGAGGAAGTGTGCCCTTAATAGTCAAGTGTGAACTGTAACACTAGAGTGCATCATTAGGTAATGATAGTACAATGTGTGTACCAAAGGTGTAGGAGTGTTAATAAATTTTAGACATGGAGCGTAGAGCGTGAAGTGTAGTATTAGAGGAAATTAATAGTGATGGAAGGTGGGGAGAAAGTGTGATTCCCCTCAAGTATTCCAGTGATGGAGATATATGTGATGATGTAAGAGAGATATTGCGATGGTGACAGAGTTTGGAATGTATCATAAGAAAGTATATTATCGTCACAACAAGTGGTAGATACAAGAGTAGGACCAGGTTTGGATGTGGGGTTGATAGGAGGAAGTTTAAAGAGGTTAGATATCACAAGGTGAATTGGTTGGTCTTTCTTGGTTGGTGGTTTCTTATTTGAGATTGGTAACATTGTAGAGGACTTGATAGGAGGAGGTGAGGGGAACATATTTTTAAAGGTGGTTGCTTAGTTAGAATTGGTAATGTTTTAGATGACTTGATATGAAGAGGTGATGGGGTATTGTTGTCGCCCTCAAAATTCCCCTCTTTTTGAAGTCAAGTTTTGAAAATTTTGAGTCGGTACCTTGGAGTAATGGATCACGTCGAGCCTGGTATTGTTTGTAGTTTTCCATTCCATGGAGAATAATTTGAAATTTGGGTGTAAAGGTGGAGTTTTTTCCCTTTCTTTTTATTCTTCCACATGATCGTGAATGAATGAGCGTTTCCTCCTTGTCAATTTTGCCCCAACATCCACAGGTAGTACATGGACATCTCAAATTAGATGTGGCATGACCATGTTTCAAGTGATAGCGGAAGCCTCCATGTATCTAAATGGCGTAACTCTAAGGGTAGGGCCCAAGGGATAGTCCTCAAACAAGCACAGGCTTTCCACGTGTCCTAGGTCCAAAATGAAGACAAAACAAGCCTAAATCGGCTAAGTATGGAAGGTTCAGTGGATGGCACCACATGCCTCATCGGCACAACTTCAAGGGTCGAAGCCAAGGGCAGTTCCCAAACTTGCGCTAGCTCTCCACGTGTCTAGGGTTCAACAGAAGTTAAGTGGGCGGCATGCCCAAATTGGCTAAGTATGAAGAACCGGTGAAAGTCTCCACATGTCTCTTTGGTGCAACTTCAAAGGGAGAATCCAAAGTGGAAACTCAAATGAGCACCAATTCACCATGTGGTTAGAGTCAAAGAAGGGGCGAGTCGGCCATTGAATCGGCTAAGTACAAAGAGGGTCGGCGGAAGCCTTTGTGTGTTGGCTCGACGTAACTTCAAAAAGCAAAAACGGAGCGGGTCCCAAATGTGTGCCGAGTCTCCATGTTTCTAGGGTCAGACATATGGCCCCTCCAAATGAAAGGGACTTAGTAAAAACACAAAAATATTGAACTAGCCCGCAAAGGGACACATGGTCACATTTCAAGCGAAGGTGGGGAGGCGAGCCCTTTTTGTGTTTTGATGCCGTTGAAAAGTCAAGGTGGGTTGGTGGAGTAATTTGAGTTTTGAGCCGTGTTGAAAAGAGGTAAAAGTATAAAAGTGACCCACGGCTCCATCACCACTCAAATAAAGCCATGTGTCAAGCCTTTATCAAAGCAGGTGGGTGGGCCAAAATGTTCCAAATTACCGTTTCTCTAAAAGACACAAAATGCAAAAGGTGTTCCCAGGGCCTACTTACGTTTAAATCTCTCCCATGTGGATGGCTCAAATTAAAAATTTGTAAAGGAAGATTGAATAGATGCGATTTAATGTCTCTGGTTTTACTGCTAGGCATGGAAACGACCGAGGCATTGGAGAGACTCAGACATCGGTTTCTTGAATTAGTTTTCATCATTTTTGTAACCGAATGTAACCATTCTTGGAAGCTATTTAATGGCTTCTCCACACCATTGTTAGGGGTGGATCCTGGTACTCTGTAGATGTGCTATATTTGAAGTAATCAATACAAAAGTTTTCCCTTTTCTTCCTCTGTTACTCCTTCTTTCCTTGTCTGAAAATTTACGAATCATCCATCTTTGCATGCTAAGAAACTTTGTGTTCTTGTTTCTATGATTTTTGGAACTTTGTGTCCATGAAATTATATACTTTTGAAAGTGAATGATTCTATTCTACATCTCCCTAGCTCAATACTTAGAAGGTTATACTCTGCTATCTATATTTCCTAAAGGTATTGTTATGTTCTTCCTCCCTCATCTCCTTAATTCTTCTATTCTTTCGTATTGATGATCTTTGGGCATAAACGTTTCAAAGTATCAAGAATCCATGCTTTGAAAGTTGTATATTTGTACATAATTTTTTTTTGCTTGCTTTCAATAAGGGAACCTCTCCCATTAAAGAGGAGGGACTTGCTTTCCCCTGACTGTGGTTTGTTAAAGTTCCATTTAAAAACCCAACAATTTTTGGCAACTCCACTGGGGATTTTGTTTCAAATAGATCCCTTTCTAAAAGAACAATTTCAAGATCATTGTTGGTTTAGCAAATCTATGATATACACATGGGAAGAAAGCTCTTGGGGTTGAGGATTCCCATTTTCAACTTCTGGAGCAAAAATATTCCTCTCTTCCAGCAAGAAGGAATAGAGGGACTCATTCTATAAGCACACCTCCTGTTAAAAATAGAAGTTCCAAGGTTAGCGTTCCTCAAGAACATCTTAGTCCTAATATCAGTGGTTTGATACTTGTTGGTGTTTCTATTCCCCTTCAGTCAATTTTTCCAAAGATGGCAGCCCCTTTTCCTTTGGGACAACAGGTTGGGCATCTTGCTCTTTCTCAGCCATTTCATGAGTTACCTAGGGGTTATAGGAAAAGTTTTCCCAAGTTAGGGGTGATGGGAAAGTTCATCCAGATGAACACATTATAGCCTTCATTGTTGCATGTGGGATTCTTGGGGTTGAACATGAAGATGTCTCTGTCGAGTTTTTGTGGAGACATTGCAGGAAAATGTTGTTGATTGGTTTTATCATCTTCTGTTGGGTCGATCACTAATTGGAATACCATGACAACTTAGTTTGAGTAACATTTCAAACCTGTTGAAGATGTGCATGCTCTGTTAGCACAAATTTCTCATATCAAGAAGGAACCATTTGAGCCCATGAGGGAGTTTGTGGCTAAATTCAACAAGCTAATTAATAAAATTCCACAGAACACTCATCTAGTGGATCAAATCCAAAAGTGCTTCTTCCTCAATGCCCAGTTACCTGAAGTGAGTTATGCACTAAGGAGAGCTAACCTTCTTGCAACTTTGGATGCTAATCAACATTTGGCTATCAATGTTGAGGATGATTTAATCATGTCTGGTAAATTGAAAAGAGAATCCTCCAAATCTAAAGCTTCTTCTTCTTCCTCTTCCCCTGGAGCCAATTCTGATCAGTTAGTATAGAAGCTTGCAAATGATCTCATTGCTCTCAAGAAACAATTGGCTCAACATACTCCTTACCAAGATGTTCCAAGGAAGAATTTTCAGCCCAGGAACCATTTATGCTTCCCAAACTAGATTGGCTATTGAAGGCCCACCCATCAAGGTTCCAATCAATGCAACTTGTGAAGTTGAAGAACCTGATGATGAGGAGTTTAATGAACTTTGTGAAGAACTAGAAGAAGAGGTTGATGAATAATTGGAGGAGCTTGGTGGATCTCAAGTTCATTTCCTCACCACTAAAGGTATGGATGATGAAGATGAATATGATGAAAGAGTGGCATATATGAATAGTGAGTCATATGTTGTTATGACTCGGAGAGCAAACAAACAAAAAAGAAAAAGTGGTGCAGCTTGCTAAGAAGTCTAAGGAGTTTCCTACAACTATTCCAGTGATTGCAAGAAGAGGATCTCCTATTCCCATTGCCTCCACACAAAAGGTGAGTAATGCTAATTCCCCTTCTTACTTGTTCCCAAAGCTCCTTGTCCTTCAAATCCTAAAACTGATAGATCAAAAGTCTCTCAAGTTCCTAGTAATGATGCCCCATCTACCTCTGGATCTTTTGATATTATTGATCACCTCAAAAAGACCAAAATCCAAATTTCAGAGGTAGAGTTTTACCAGACCCATCCAAAAGCTTTTGCTAAAATGGTAAACTTTGTCAATTCTAAATCCAAAGCCTCATCCAAGTACTTCTAAAGGTCTTTTGCCCACTCCCTCTTCCTCACCTCAATCAAGCCTTATGGTTGTAGTCACTTCCCCTAATGAGAAAATTGAACCATTCTATGTGACTCTTCTCATAGTTGGCCATAAACTCAGTAATTGTGTTATAGACTCAGGAGCATCAGACAATGTAATGCCTGTGAAAGTAGCTCATGCTTTGGGTCTGACTCTAACACGTGCCTTTGGTTCCTGTTATTCCATGGAAAGTAGGAAAGTGCCTTTGGTTGGAAGAATTAAAGATGCACAAGTAGCTTTTCTTTGCTTTTCCAAAGAAAAGGGTCTTAGCCACCATTTTGGTAGTTGATATTCCTCCCTCATATGGGATGTTGCTAAGTAGAAATTTCTGTAAGGAGGTAGGAGGTGAAATTTAGATGGATTGGTCGCATGCTTTGATCCTATTAATGGAAAAATGAAGAAGCTACTTGAGAAACAAACTGAATACATTGTGTAAAAGACTGATGATCCAAAAGCACAGATACTCTATGAGGATACAGGGCATGGTAACTACATGATCATGTCACAAGATGAGGCAAGGCTTCCTAAGGGAGTGATTCATGACCCTAATGGCATTTGGACTCTAGAGTTTGATGGAAGTTGCTCTTCAACTGGTTCTGGAGCTAGAGTGGTGTTGACATCTCCAAAAGGGAACATTCATCCTTTTTCTTTCAAGATTTGTTTGAAAATACAAACAATACAACTAAATATGAGGCACTCATACTTGGATTGAACATGGCAAAATAAATGGGAGTGAAGAATCTTTGTGCTCGTGGTGATGCAGAGCTGATTGTGAAACAAGTCAGGGATCTTTTCCAAGTCAAGAATAGGAGATTAAAACATTATAGAAATCTTGTCTAGGATTCTATTGAGTTTCTTGATGCTTTCTCCATTGAAGTTGTGCCAAGAGAAAGGAACACTAGAGCTGATTCTCTAGCTATCTTAGGGTCTTCTTGATTCCTCACCTAGATTTATCTTAGGAGAAATTTACCATTGAAATGATTCATAGGCCCAATGTACCAGATAATGCAAATAACTAGCATGTTTTCAATGATGATCAACACTTGCTCTCATTCTTGGAGCTTAAGGATAATTTTGACCAGTTGTATTTTGAAGGAAGTGAGACCTTGCCTAGAGAGTGTGTATCCTCTAATGAAGGAGATATCAAGGAAGAGATGGATCAAGATGGCTGCATCAAATTGAAAGGTAACAAGATCCCTAAAGGGCTGGTGAGTTTGGAGGATCTGTTTGATAAGCATGATAGGTACATTAAGTCTAAAAATTCCCAAGGAGCTCGACAATTTCTTTGAATGTGAAAGGTTAATATTGGGAGTCTTGATGAACCCAAGATGGTGAACATTGGAAAATTCTACACTCAAGAGGAGAAGAAGAAGGTAGTAAATCTACTAAAAAGGTATGCTAATGTTCTTGCCTATTCGTATGATGATCTCAAGGCTTTCCAGCCAAAGGAGATGCAACACTTTATCCCTCTAAAACTTGGGATCAAACCGTTCAAGAAGAAACAAAGGCAATACAATCCCAAGGTTGCTGGCACTATTTTTAGGAGATCCAAAAGTTACTAAAGGAAAGGATCATCTTCCTTATACATCATTCAACATGGATTGCCAACATTGTGCATCAGGAAGAAGAATGGTGAGATTCACATCTGTGTGGATTTTAGGAATTTGAATCAAGCCTCTCTGAAGGACAACTATCCTCTTCCCATGATGGATCAAGTTTTGTAAGTTGTCATAACCTATGAGATGTTGTCTATGCTTGATGGATTCTTTGGATATAATCAAGTGGAAGTCAGTACCCCAGATCAACACAAAACTACTTTCACTACTCCTTGGGGCACCTTTACTTATAAGAGAATGCTTTTGGTCTTATCAATGCTGGTGCCACCTTTAAGAGGGAAATGGACTTGGCTTTTGGTAGTTTGAAGGGAAAGTGTGTGGTTGTGTACCTTGATGATTTGTTTATTTTCTCCAAAACAAGGGCATATCACTTTCAACATCTTGAAGTAGTCCTCCAGAAATGTAGAGAACATGGAGTGTCTCTCAATCCAAAGAATTCTGTCTTTTGTTTCACTGAAGGCAAGTTCTTTGGGAAATATTGTCTCCAAAGAGGGAACTGAGATAAATGTAGAAAGAGTTCAAGCAATCGAGTAGATTCCTCTTCCCACAAGCAAAAAGGGGGTTCACTATTTCTATGGTAAGATAAACTTCATGAGGAGATTCATTTCTGATTTTGCAGAATTGACTATGAGCATTGCTCACATGATGAAAGGAAAGAAAAACTTTGGTTGGACTTATGAGGGTAAGGAAGCATTTGAAGGTATCAAGAAAGCCATTGCTAAAACTCCCATCTTAGCATGTCCTGATTTTAGCAAGGATTTTATCATCTATTGCTATGCTACTGAGAGTACCTTGGCTATTGTGCTAACTCAGAAGGATTCTGAGGATCATGAACTTCTAATTGCATTCATGAGCTATGTTCTGAAATCTCATGAGTTGAAATATACTATGATGGAGAAACATTCTTTTGCAGTGGTCAAAGCTGTCAAGCAATTTCGTTTTTATATTCTTAATTCTCACTTTGTTGTGTTTGTTCCTGATACAACCATCAAGTCTATTCTCACACAACATGAGTTTGGAACTAAGAGAGGTAATTGGGTAGCAAAAGCTCAAGAATATGGCCTTGATATCAAGCCAACTAAGCTAGTTTGGGGTAAAGACTTATGTGAGCTTATTACTGAAGGAGTTGATCTACAATGTTTTCCAAAGAAGCAATTGATGTTCCTATTGTCCTCTTCCTCAGTTCAACAAATGAATGGTATGCGATATTGCACATTTTCTTACTTATGGAGAGTGTCCATCTCACTTGAGTGCCAAGGAAAAGAGGGCTATTAAGTTAAGGTCATGCAATATGTATTGTGGGAGAATGTATTTTCAAGCGAGGCATAGATGGAAGATTCTTGAAGTGTGTGGACAAAGAGCAACAGAAGAAGTTGTTCTCAGCTTTTCATGATCAGGCTTGTGGAGGCCATTTCTCTTCTGCTGTCACTACCCATAAAATCCTTCGTGCTGGGTACTATTGGCCTACATTGTTCAGAGATGCATCAAAATGGGTAGGTAAGTGTGAATCTTGTTAGACTTTTGTTGGGAGACCTAAGTTGGCTACTTTGCCACTAAATCCAGTAGTGATCGATGAGCCTTTTCAGCAGTGGGGATTGGATTTCATTGGGACTCTTAACCCACCTTCCAATGCTAGGCATACTCACATGCTAACTACTATAGACTACTTCACAAAGTGGGTAGAGGCCATTCTAGTCAAAATCACTACTTCTGAGGTGGTGTGTAATTTCATTAAGGAGAACATATTGATAAGGTTTGGGGTACCAAACAAGATTGTGATTGATAATGCTTCAAATTTTTCTTCTTCAGAGATGATGGATTTCTGCTATGGTTATGGAATTTCCCTTGCTCATTCTTCAGACTACTACCCCTAAGGAATGGACAAGCAGAATCAACAAATAAGAATCTGGTAACCATCATTTGGAAGCTTGTCAATGACTCTTAGAGGAATTGGCACAAGAAACTTTATGATGCTCTCTGGGTAGATAGAATTACACCCAAAAGAGCAATTGGAATGTCTCCATTTCAAGTGGTGTATGGTGTTGAAGCTCAGTTGCCAGTAATAGTGGAATTACCAGCCTTACATCTAATGAAGGCTATTGAAGATTCAAGTTTTACCAGTTCCTTGGACAAGAGGATCATGTATCTCCAGAAGTTGGATGAAGACAGGTTGCAAGTTTTTGATAGGATATCAGCTCATCAACTGAGGGTGAAAGCTTTATTTGACAAGAAAGCTAGACCCAAATATTTTCAAGTGGGAGACATTGTTACTGTGTGGGACAAAAGGCATGAACCTTGAGGAAGCCATGGTAAGTTTGATTCCCTTTGACTTGGTCCTTTTAAAATCAGGCACTTTGCTGGAGAAAATTCATTCTATTTAGATTATATGGATGGTTATCCTCTCCCATTTCCTTATAGTGGGCAATATCTGAAGTTGTTCAAGTCCTAGGTGACTAGGCGGTCCTTCTATATATTGTGTACAATGTTGTTGGTTTTGGGTCATTCCTTTGTGTTTTGTTTCTGTTTTTCCTTTTGGTTTGTTTCCCTTTCCGTGTGTTTTGTCTTCTGTATTGGTTTTTCCTTTGACTCTATTTGCCCAATGGATAAGGCACTGGTATGCTTTTCAGATTTTTTCTATGGTCCTTGATCTTTCCTCGTTCCTCTGTCAAGTCATCCCCAGAAAGAGCCAGTTGTTGTCACCCTCAAAATTCCCCTCTTTTTGAAGTCAAGTTTTGAAAATTTTGAGTCGATACCTTGGAGTAATGGATTGCGTCAAGCTTAGTATTGTTTGCAATTTTCCATTCCATGGAGAACAATTTGAAATTCGGGCGTAAAGGTGGATTTTTTTCCCTTTCTTTTATTCTTCCACAGTTGGAATGACAGCGTTTCCTCCCTATCAATTTTTGCCCCAACATCCATGGGTAGTATGTGGAAATATTAGATTAGATGTGGCATGACCATGTTTCAAGTGATAGCGAAGCTTCCACGCATCCAAATAGAACAAATCCAAGGGCAGGGCCTAAGGGACAATCCTCAAACAAGCGCAAGATTTCCATGTGTCCTAGGTCCAAAATGAAGATAGAACAAGCTTGAATTGGTTAATTGTGGAAGGTTCAACAGATGACACCATGTGCCTCATCGATGCAACTTCAAGGGTCGAAGCCAAAGGTGGTTCCCCAAACTTGTGCCAGCTCTCCATGTGTTTAGGATTCAACAAAATTCAAGTGGGCGGTAGGCCTGAATTGGCTAAGTATGAAGAACCAGCGGAAGTCTCCACATGTCTCTTCAGCACAAATTCAAAGGGTGAATCCAAAGTGGAAACTCAAATGAGTGCCGGTTGCCATGTGGTCGAGTCAAAGAAGGGGCGAAGAGCAACCTGTTCAATCAACTAAGTATAAAGAGGGTCGGTGGAAGCCTCCGTGTGTCGGCTCGGCGTAACTTCAAAAAGCAAAATTCGGAGGTAGGTCCTAAATGTGTGTTGAGTCTCCATGTGTCCAGGGTCAAACATATGGCCCCACCAAATGAAAGGGACTTAGTAAAAATGCAAAAATATTGAACTGGCCCATAAAGGGACACGTGGTCACGTTTCAAGCGAAGGCGGAGAGGCGGGCCCTTTTTGTGTTTTGATGCCATTGAAAAGTCAAGGTAGGCCGGCGGAGTAATTTGAGTTTTTGAGCCCGCGTTGAAAAGAGGTAAAAGTATAAAAGTGACCCATGGCTCCATCACCACTCAAGTAAAGCCATGTGTCAAGCCCGTATCAAAAGTGGGTGGGCAGGCCAAAATGTTCCAAATTTTCATTTCTCTAAAAGGCACAAAATGCAAAAGGCATTCCAGGCCCACTTTTGTTTAAATCTCTCCCACGTGGATGACTCAAATTCAAAGTTTGCAAAGGTAGATTGAATGACTGCGATTCAATGCATCTAGTTTTGTCACCAGGCATGGAAATGGCCGAGGTGTCGAGAGACTCAAACATCAGTTTTCATCATTTTTGTAACCGAATGTAACCGTTCTTAGAAGCTATTTAATGGTTTCTCCATGCCGTTGTTAGGGTTGGATCTTGGTACTCTGTAGATGTAATAGATTCGAAGTAATCAATACAGAAGTTTTCCCTTTTCTTCCTCTATTAATCCTTCTTTCCTTGTCTAAAAATTTATGAATCATCCATCTTTGCACGCTAAGAAACTATGTTCTTGTTTCTATGATTTCTGGAACTTTGTGTATGTGAAATTATATCTATTTTGAAAGTGAATGATTCTATTCTACATCTCCCTGGCTCAATACTTAGAAGGTTATACTCTGCTATCTATATTTCTTGAAGGTATTGTTATGTTCTTCCTCCCTCATCTCCTTAATTCTTCTATTCTTTCGTATTGATGATCTTTGGGCATAAACGTTTCAAAGTATCAGGAATCCACTTTGAAAGTTGTATATTTGTACATAAGTTTTTCTACTTGCATTCAATAAGGGAACCTCTCCCATTAAAGAGGAGGGACTTGATGTCCCTCGATTGTGGTTTGTTAAAGTTCCATTTAAAAACCCAACATGTACAAATTTTTAAAGGTGGTTGCTTATTTGGAATTGGTAATACTATAGAGGACTTGATAAGAGGAGGTGATGGGGTATAAATTTTTAAAGGTGGTATGACATTGGGTTGGATAGGTAGCTCTTGACTAATTGGAGAAGGAACATTAGTAATTATGGCATGATGCTCATTAGACATGGAGGGATTGGATTTGGGAGCCCAATGTGATTTAGCAATTAGATATGAGAATGTAGAATAATTTTGTGTAGTAAATGAAATAAAACCTTGATGCTCAAGGTGATTAATTATTTGTTTTAAAGCATAGCAATCATTGTCATGATGTCCATTAAGTCTACGACAATTACAAAATGAGAGACCTTTGTATTTGATAAGATAAGAAGGGTAGTAATGAGTAGGTGGCAAGTTCATCAATTGATGATTTAGGAGCTCAGGAAGAATATCATGTTTTTTAGAATTTAGATTAATCTTGAGAGGTGAGAGTAGTGGTAATACTTGGGTTTCATTTATACGAGCACATGTAGTAGTTATAGGATTAGGATGAGGTGTAGAAGAAGAAATAACATAGACATGAGAAACATCCTTAAGATGTTGGATTTCAGTTGTGAGAGATATAATTGTGGTTTCTATAGCTTGAATTATACCTTAAAATAAAAAATGTAAAGCTTTAACTGAATTTCAAATGGATTTATTGGTTGTGGTATCACAACCAATAGAATCATCGAGAGAGACGATCGAAGATGACACTTACTCGTGTGGGTGACATATTGTTAGGGAAGCACACAATGTCTAGGGATTTTTGGAGAACATCTTTTCAAGGTGGGTGAATTTGAATTATTTGATGCAAGGAGACTTGAGGAACATTAGGAGCCATGAAAGAAAAGGTAATGTGCCAAATAAGGATCGAATGACCGATCATGAGTGGGGTTCAAATAATTTAATATAAATTGGAATTAAATCTAATTTTAGAGTAACTAGTGCAATGAATGATATACATGTAATAAAATATAGTAAATGGACAAGAAAAAGAAATAAATAATATAAAACCCTAATAAAATGAGAGAGATAGATGATTTAGCTAGTTTCGAGTGATTAGGAAGTGTTATGGACTAAGGAACTATCGAAACAAAATGAGACAAGTGTCTATCATTGGCATGTTGAGTATAGGTGTTGTCATTGATGTAAAAGCTAATTAATGATAAAGAGGATGATGGAGGTATGATAGAATGTTCCTAGAAGGATGATGACATTGATATTTTGGTTGTTTCATGATTGCATGAGTGGATTCAGTGAGTTTGTCTTGTTCTAACAAGCCTACTTTGGTGACCTAGCTAGCCTAAGTGATAGTGCATGGTGGATGGAGCTACATGGTGACTTGAGAAGCATAATAAAAACATGGAGAGAATGTTAAGAGAGTGTGGTAACACTCACATGAGTCTCAAGGTGCAGGTATATGTTGAAGAGCCTTTTCAGTGCTCATCTAGACCTAGTCTAGGAGCTTGGAGGCCAAATGAAGCATGAAGATGAGTTGTAGAGACATGTGAGCTCATGGATGCATACGTGGATGTGAGAGATATTGTCTCAGGTGTGTTAGGGACTTTTGGATAGGTTTCTTGATGATATATGAGGTTATTCTATTATGACCTATCCTAAACCATGTAAAACCCCAAGGGATAGTCATACAAATGAGATGGGATATAAATATGCAGACATATATGAGATAATATGATGATTTGAGATGGTGCAAATGGGTGTCCTAGAGGTGTGAGAAGATTTTAAGGTCATTTTGAAGAAGATTTTACAAGATGTTATGTTTTAGGTGAAACAAGTTCCAAGAAAGATAGATTTCCATTTCAGAATTGTAACTTCGATGCTCATCATGGATTGCGTGATTTGTATGGTACCTTGTGGATTTTAAGGATGATTTTAAATTGAGCTAAGATAATTTCAAAAAAATAATGAGGTCATTTCATTGTCACATTTTTATGAACAAATGTTAAGAAGGTAAACTACTTTTTATGAGTTTGAAACTTTAGCTCAAAAGCGGTAGGAGATATCTTCATTGTAGGTGCCTAAAATGAAGTTATTTTTCTATTATGATGATTTGAGGTTATATAGGACTACTTTATATTTCTATAAAGGTAAGATAGAACATGTGATGATTTGTGGACCCTACTCAAACAAGAAAGTTTCTAAAGAAGTTCAATTTGAGGCAAAGTTGTCCAAAGGAGGTATGAAATAAATTAACATTTATTTTAAGCACAAAAGTTTTAATTGGTGTCCATGATGGTTTTAGATCATGGTTGAGGTAATAGAGGGAAAAGTGTGCCCTATTTATGAAGATTGGTCCTTGAGTCCAAAAAGGGTAGTTTTGGAGTAGTTTCAGAGATTGACCTAGTTAAAGGCCTTCCACTTAGAGTTGGAAGGAAATGTAAGATGTTATAGAAATTAGATTCAGAGGTATTTCCAATGGTATATTTTTGTCTCTTGATTATGATGTTTTATAGGTGAACCAACTCAATTTGTGAAGAATAAGGTTGTTTGTTTTTCAAGACATGATTGCTTAGGATACAAGATTGAGCTAGAAGTCTCATGTTTTGGATTGGTTGATGCTTTATATCAGTTGGAGAGTGAATAGGGATGATTTTTTTCCCTAGTGAAGAAATTTAGAGGTCTTGAAAGTGGCAAAAATGATGCAAACTAGTTGAATTTCTAAAACTACTTTATAGGAAGCTTAGTTTGGTGAAGAGGAAAATGAGTGTGGTTTGCATGTATAGATGTTTCATGATCTCTAGAAAGCATGGATGTGATATATAGGTCAGTGGATTTCCAATGAGTGGTTACATACCATAGTTGAGGTGTTTTGGTGTGGTCTTGAGCATGATAGGTGAAGACTGGTTCCTAGAAACAACTGTTTTGAGAAGGATATGATCCTTCTTGGTAGTGTTATGAGGAATTTGATTGGTGCAAGCTAATGTATGACCATGGATGATGTTTTTATGTCATATTTGACATTTTGAGATATTTTGTAGCTTGAATAATCATGGTGATGAGGTTTGTGGTCTTTGGTGATTTAGGTGATGGGGTTTTGAGCTATTTTTGAGCTTGTTTGGTGCATTGGAGCATGGCCGACCTACATGGGTCCATCATGAATGTTTTTATGAATTTATTGTTATATTTTCATGTTTTATTGGTAGAGATATGGCATAGGACTGACTTGCTTTATGTTTTTGAGTTGATAAGGGTATAAAGTGAATGTTTTAGTTCAAATTTGAACTAGCTAAGAGAGAGGGAAAAAGTGCGACCCAAGTGTGAGTGTGAAATAGGTATGAAGGAATAAAATTAGAGATGAGGAAGTGTGTGAAAGGTGAGGAGTGTTATAAAACACGTTTGAAATAGTTTTAATCCAAAACAAATCATGAAAGTGTGAATAAATAACAAGTTCAAGAAGAAGAAAGGGTTTGAAGAGGTTTTTCAAGGTGCGTGAGCTGAAGTTGCGATCTCCGGTACTTATGCTTGAAACAAGACATCAGAGATCTTCATTAAAAGGTGGTTAAGTGGGTTCTTGATCATATTAGGTGGTTTTATCCTCCTTGTGGAGTTGATGCTTCACTAAACTAGGGGTTGGTGCTCCTTGTAGGGTTGGTGCTCCTTGTGAAGTTGGTGCTTCACTGCATGATTTTTATTCGAGTAATATAATCAAAAATTTTAGTGGGTTTTATTCATCGTGAGGGTTTCCCACTAATATCTTGTGTTCTTTTGTCTCTTTCATGGTTAAGTCATTTTGATTGAATGTTAAGCACACATTAATGAATGGTTTAATGGTTTATGGTTTAAGTAAGCAAATATGAATTGGTTAAAGTTTTGTAAGGATTGATTCACCCCCTCTCAGTCCATTGTGCTTCCAACAATGTCATTAAGTCTCACTGGAGGTTCTTAGACCCATAAATGTGTAGGATAGAAGCACCCACGGTTGGATGGGAGTGCCCAGTGCTAGTGACTTGATTTGGGTGCTAGTGTCCACCTAGATCCGAGGTTATGATATTTTACGTGTAGGAGGAACTTCATTGTTAGTCTCTATTTTTCACTTTGATCTTTCTCTAATGTCACCAATTGTACTTGTAACCTATAAAGAAAGATACCTAGCTACGCATGCCCAAAAACTACATCAAATCTAAAAATAAAGATGCAAATGGGGAGTCGGGTTGACCACAGCGGTTACCCGAAGAGTGAATTTAGTACCGAGCGCTGCACTACATATCAAAATCCATATAGTTTTGTGTGTATGTGTGTGTAATGATGCCCTAGGATCCCCTTGTACAAGTTGCACAATGATAACGAGAGATATATATATATATATATATATATATATATATATATATATGAATGTATCAAATGTGTAAAATGTGTTAGATGGAATAGAATGAACTTCCCCTCCTATGTTGTGTATGTAGAGTGATAAAACCCTTGTCCCTTGAGTGAATGTGCTAGATGAATGATTTTTAATGCTCTTGTGCCTTTGGATGCAAGATTAGGTGATAATATATAATGCTTAGTGCTTAACCCCTCATTTGAGAGCTATAACTATGTATATATATATGATTCCATTGTTTGAATTTCGTAATTGACAACTGAAAGGTTGACCCAAAAGTATAAAAGATGCCTAAAAGTAAAAGATACCCAAAAGAGTGAGAAAAGATGAGAAATGGGTAGGAGTGCCTTGGAGGGATAAGAGCACGAACGATAGTGTCCTAACTTCAGTGCTAGTGTCCGAGGCCATCAAAGATAAATTAGTCAAATACCGATAGGGCTGTAGGGTGTGTAAGGTTAATAAAAGTATAAAACAAAAAAGTCCTGAAAGACACTCTCAATTACTAGTTTTCTTGCTTAGGAATCATGTATATATTAGTATGCTCTAGGACCTAGAAATGTACCCAAGTGCATAGATTTTGTGCCTATAGATACCGCTTGTAATGACATTAATTAGATATGAATATAAACAGTAATAGAATGTCAAAAAACACCAAAATATAGAGAAATGATCTCAATATGTAAGTAGAATGACTTGGCCACTTCAAGAGGGCAACCTCCAAACCATAAAATAAGATTCAAGTGCTCAATATGATGATAAAATACTACTTACTAACTCCAATGTATGTCCAACATCAAGGATGACCCACTAATGATATTAAAACATATACGAAAGAGATCTGATATGATAAGAAGTTGTGATAGCCACAAGTTGGCCATCCACATCCAATGAAAGATATATGATTAAGGGTGCAACACTATTCCTTCACCAAGCTCCCTCCTTGGATAAAAATTGTTCATGGCTTACACTTTGATCACAAGGATACCTACATTCTAAAGAAAATCCACACAATGAAGGGAGGTTTGTGTTTACAATATTTATGTTTATGTAATTTATTTATCTTCCTTTCTTAGCTTTATCTTGATGTATTTGTAATTGAAAATAGAGTAGGGTTTACTTGGTGTTGAATCCTAGCTTAGTATTGTCTATTTTCATTTGCTTGTATAAACATGTCACGCTCGACAGAAACCCCTTTGTCTCACATGCATTTTTTCCTTCAATTTCTTTGAATTTATGTTGAAATTCCATGTTTTTGTTGATCTTTACTTGTGTTTGGTAGTGTTGAGTTTTATTGATAGGTATTAAGGGGGCTAAGAGCTGCCAAAATTTGGACATGACAAGAAAAATCCTTTAATTTTAGAGATTTAATCTCATTTTTTCCATTATGTCTATGTTTAGCGGCCTCATTCGAGTAAACATCAACCTCACTTAGGCCCATGGTAGATACACTTTATATCTTTCCGGCTCTATGAGACCTCTTTTAGAGGGTTCACAATCTTGTACAATTGTTTTAAAAATGTCAACAACTTTGTGGTGTCGCATAATAGTCTCACGGTCACCAACAATATTGTCGGTTCATACAATGACTCTACATTTTTAATGGTTTCAGGCTAATAAGCAAATTTGTTATCAACAACAATCCCGATCCAACTTACGGTGACCCTTTGTTATAAAAGGACTACTTCGCTTTTGATTTTCACTTTTTGTTATGGTCCTTTTGGCATTTGTTTAACTCTTTTATAAACTACTTGGCTGATTTTACGGTTGTTTTGAAATTATTATGCTTACATTCATTGCTTACACATAAATTTTGATTATTATGGATACTTATTATGTGTTTATAACTTATAGGTACTTTTGATCGTGCTTGATGACATGGTCTAGACACTAGAAAATTTACTTTGCTCATAAGGTCTCTTATTCAAAAACACCAAAGCATCATAAAACATAAAAATCCCAAAAAATCAAATGAGCTCATAAAATCAAATATAAAATATAAAATCCCACAAAAATGGAGATAAACGACACCTCACCACCTATTTACTAACCCTCACCCACTCACATTTGATTCTGTCCCATCACACCTAACCATGTGCATGCCCAGTGCACTATGGACCCTATCATTACACCCATATGTGTCCCACTCCCTATGCACTCCAAATCTATATAATACCACTCACCCCCTCATTACAATCCCCAACTCTTTGTGCACTAAGGCTATACTTGAGTTTTCTTTCTCTCTTACTCACATAAAATTTTGTAGGTCTTGAAAAAGTGAAAGTGAAGTATAAAGAAATGATAAAAATTGCTACAACATTGTTCTAGTGAAATTTAACACAAGCGGGAATCACAATTGTGATTGGATTGCGATCTTCATGTGATTTTTGGTGAATCGCAACTGCGATTGTCCTACGATCTGAGTTAGGTATATTTGTCATTTTCATTTATTGTTTTGTCATTTTAATCAATAAAATGTCTTTTATCTCCTTAAAAGGGTCAGGGATCTAATTGAGGCGAGGTCCCTAAACCATAAAAACAACTAACAATTTCCAAGTGTGCATGTCTCGCATATTTAGATTCATATCGAAAAAGTTTTTACCCAATTTATTCAATGAAAGAAACTATAATTGTCCCTCTCTTCACAATGGCAACATAAGCCCATTTTGTTTTAGTAGCATTGATTTGGAGTTTTCATATTAACTAATCCATCTTATAGGTGATCCAAATCTAGGCATACACATGGAAAATTTTTGTAGTTGGGTAGAGGTAGTAGGTTTTCTATAAAAAAATTATCTTTGGGAGGTAAAAATGAGGTAAGTGTCTTGAACCATGAATCTGTTGTCCTATTTAACAAATTTTTGTTTGTTTTGGTAGACTTGTTGCACCTTGCAAGAGGATTTTCCATAAATCATGATGGACTTGCTATAATTTCAACGATATTGTGATATATTGTAACAATCTTGTTTTTAGCGAGACTCACTCTAGTAATAAATGACCTCTCTCTGTGTATTAGGGCCTCATGACGAGAGAACTTATGTTTGCATTTGTCTCAATTTTTGTCATTTCATTATTTGTTTGGAACTATTTATTATTATACAAACTACTAATATTGGTGTGTAGGTTGCCATATTCACTCGTCAAATATCATCATTGCTAAACAAACAAACAATTAAGCAATCTAGATCTATCCTACTATCATAGTGCAACTTGCACAAGGGAAACCTAGGGCATCACTACAAACACACACATAAAAAAATACATTGAGTTTGAAATGTAGTGCATAGCTTGGTCATAAGATCACTCTTTGGGTGACCATCAGGGTCAGTCCAACTCCCCATTATGCATCTTCTTTATTAGGTTTGATGTGGTTTGTGGGCATGTGTAACTAGATATCTATTTTGTAGGTTATATATATGATTGGAAACATTGAAACAAAACCAGAGTGACAAACGAGGAATAACAATGAAGCTATCTCATCCTAGAAAATACCAAAACCTAAGCATCTGAGTGGACACTAGCACCCACATGATCTGTCCTCTGTGGGCACTTCTATCCTATGTAGTTATGAGTTTTAGAACCCTTGGTGAGCCTTCACGATACTCTTTCCATTATGTTCTAGCTAGCGGTTGCTCAGCCCAAAACATCTCTAAGTTGCACGAAATCACCTAAGTCACCTCCCCTTTCTCATTTTGTTGGGGTTTCATATTATTGCATGCTTATTGCTTGTGTCTTACTATAGTTTATCACTTGTATATCATTAGTTGCAATAGTTAATCTGAAATAAAGGTTTAATTAAATTTATATTAAATCATTTAGTGAACCCGACCACTCGAACCCTACCTTAGTTCTAGGCATAATTATGCTTTTCTTCCATGGATGAGACTTATGAACCCTTTAGAAAAATAATTTCATGGTCTCAAGATCATATTGCTAAACATCCTCAAGACTTAAATATCTTATTATTTGATTCTCATGGGAAGCCACAAATTTAGCTGATGTCAACCCTCATGTATGTAATAATACTTCTCTCCCTCTTTTGACACAACCTCCCATTCGCCACCACTCTTCCACCTACATCTATTGTCCTTGTTTCTATGCCTACTCCTACAAATCACTTTACCCTCCCTATTACTTCTCACACATGACATGTCTCCTCTTTAGGAACCCATGACCTAACTTCTATATACCATGATTTACAATCCCAAATTCACCAATTATAGCAGGCTACTTCACATTCCTCTCCATCTATAGATTCCTCACTCCTCCTTCATAGCCCTTTCACACTTGCCATTTCCTCTTATCCATTACCTCATAACTTCATTACGCAAAGCTTCCCACCTTCAATGGCCATGGTGAAACTCAAGAGCACCTTCGATCCTTTCGTGTTGCATGCCTTGACTATGCTGATGACCTTACTTTATTGGCTAAATTGTTTCCTTGAAGCTTACAGGATTATGCTATGGGATGGTTCTACGATCAACAAGACCATCATGGCAAGGAGTGGAGAGCTCAGGCCTAGAGGAGCATGCTCCCATGGAGGACCACATCTGGACACTTGGCGATGGATCTGAAGCCTTAGAAAGGTGGTTTGGTAGTTCAAGGGGCCTATAAATACAAGCACCCCATAGAGGAATAGGGAGAGAGATCAATAGAGAGTGGAGCTCTGCAGAAATGCCACGAGGAGTTACATTGGGTTGGGTAGATAAAATATAGGGGGAGGATGCATCAAGGGGCTTGGGATTGTAAATTTTCTTCTTGAGAAGCTAAGGGATATAAATCCAGTTATGATGTATGACCTCGGTCTGCCATACTGTGATGTTCTGTAATGAATCTAATGGATGTAATGAGGTTACCAACTTATTTGAATATGATCATTAATGATTCTGGTCCATCCTCATATCTTCATAGTTCTGTTTCATGTATGTTTATGAAATGAGTATGAATCCTTATGCATTTTCCTTTTATTTTGATTTCAGTCCTATTCTGTTAAAGTATCTTTCTATTTGGAATGACTGCATTGGTCTAGAAGCCATTTTGAGCTCTATGATGATTGCATGTCTCATCTCCACTCACTCTCTTTAAATTCCTATCATAGATGATGTTTCCCACTAAACTCACATAAAGGAGAGAGGTGCCACACGTGCCTGGGTGAGTGAGTGCCCAAGTGCCCCCATTGGGTGATAGGTGATGCGCATGGGGTTCCCTTGTTCTTTGGTGGGTGTAAAAATGACTACATCTTGGTTCCGTTTTTTGGGACCTCTTTTCAAAGTTGTAGTGGGAAATAACATACATCATGATCTATGCAATGAGTGATGACAAGAGTGTTTAACTTTGGAAAGTGTTGAATCATGGTTTAAGAGCATGGAGGATGAATTTTCTCTAGAGATTCAACACTGGACTTGAGTTTGATGCATGTAGATGGGTAGAAGAGAACCTCTACCATGATTTGTATGAATTTTTTTTTTTGCTTCCCAGTAGAGCTGTATGAATGGCTCTGGCATATGCATCTAGATCAAGCTGGTATTATAGATCACATGCATGTGGACCCAAGAAGAGTACCAGAGGCTGCAAGATGTAGATCTGATGTGGACTCATGTTGTGGATCATTGGTGGAAAGGAGTGCTGACTAGCTACACCCTGGAATATGCTATTTCCACATATTCTTGTCTGGAAGTTGTTGAGTTTGAGTTTCTATGGGAGCCCAGAGGATCATTTCTACATGTTATCCCTCTGGAAATGAAGATCTTGATTGTTACCTTGAGTTTAGAGGCATTTGATGGCCGCTAAACCATCTTGAGTGCTGGGTGAGGAAGCTAGGGTGGAGGAAGATGGCAGATATTGTGACTGAGAAAGAAAGGGAGGAGAGATGACTCAAGTATAGTGAAGTGTGTGAAAGGGAGATTGCTAGACAATGTGAGGTTACAAGTGTGATGGATATATGGAGGTAGATTGGGAAGGATTTGAGGTTCACGTAGAGGATGTGGAACCTGAGCAGTCTATGCTACCCCATCTTGGAAAGCATGTAAGAGAGACCCCTTTGGCTTCTGATGAGATTTCATCATGTGGAGAGAGAAGAGTCATTGGCATGCATCTGAACCCACCTAGTGACCAAAACCTGTGCTTGGTTTTCTAGATCAAGGAGGAGTATCGTTGACCCAGTTGGTACTGGTGGAAGTGACAGATCTCATGCCTAGAGATATAATTTTTCATTTCCTACTTCCATGGCTACACATACTATTCCAGTATTCAGAGGAATTTTTGGACAAGGAGAAAATACACAAGGCTTGGGTAACACATCAGGGAGTGGCATGGGACACACACATCTAGAGCAGTGGCAAAATCTTACACATGGTTGGTGCATAGTTTAGTGGGACATTGGGGACACTAGTGTGTGACCGCTTAGGCCCCCATCTTGGAGCTACTGGTGGATCTGGAGGTGGAACTGGTGGATCCGGGAGGCACAAGACCTAGTGGATCTAGTGGATCCAGTGGGGAGGAGGGAACACGGAGGAAGTCAAGGGACTAGATCGGGAGGACAAGGGCCTCAACCACCTCCTCAAGTCTTCTTTGAGATGTCTTTACATTTTCTAGATTATAGGGGTATTGAAGATGCATGGAGCATGTTCACAAGTGTGAGTTGCTATGGCATGTGCAAAGGGGATCACAAACCCTAGAATGGAAGGCCAGTTAGTTTGCAACAATGTTGCAAGGGCATGCACATAGCTGGTATAGGAAGTATGACCCCATCAAGATGGTGGTAGATTACACCACATTGAAAAATGCCTTCCTAGTAGAATTCCACATCCCTGAGTTTGAATAGAAGAGCATCAAATGCCCTTAAGGAGATTCAACAGGAATGGCAGAGAGTGTGTGGGAGTATGATGCATGGTTTAAGACTCTCCTGTCAAAGTTTTCATATGACATTCACCCTTCACAACATGCTCAATGGTTTTTTGGAGGGTTGATAACCCCATTTAGAAGAGCTTTATCTCATAAAACTTTCACATAGACCCACGTGAGGCGTTGGAAGCTTCCCTACACGTTGAAGTTATTGGGAGTGTTGACACTAGTGTTAGCCCATTTCTGGAAGCTCAAATCACTTGCTATGGCTAAAACAGCTGAGAAAATTTATCTCGTGAACTTAGTTCATGAGACTCATAGTGGAATGTGGTGTATAGATTGTGAAGTAGAGGGGCATGCCAAGGATAGTTTCCCTAGAAGATAGTACGCGCCATCAGCAATAGACTGTGAGATTTTTCATGGGGACCATGATGTGAGTAGATGTCCCTTGCTACAACATGTAATTAGGAAGAATGTATCTTGCTACTATAAGATCTACACCTCTACGACCCATGATACCAAGGATTGTCAGCTTATTGACCAGATCCATGAGGCCATTGATCATGGTGTGTGTCCAAACCAACATTACAAGTAGTTCTAAGGGTGATGATCACCATTATGAGGAGCACGCAGATGGAGGCACATGCATGGAAGGGGATTTCATAGAGGATTCCGTGGTCATGGTAACCATGGAGGAAGAAGTGAGTTCCCATGTGGAACCTATTTTAATTATGGATCTATAGACCACTACAAGTGTGAGTGCCCAGACTTATTATAGTGCTCATGGTGGGAAGAAGCACAAGTATGAGGAGTGCCCTGAGTTGTTTGAGCACATGAGTCAAGCAACACCGAAAGACAAGGGGCACTATGCAATGGTAAGCATTAAGAAGGATGACACACAATGGATGCCATGGGTGACACGTGATGTAGGCTTGGAACCTGTTATGGTAACAACAAGAGTAGAGGCACACACGTGGAAAGGAAATGCCAAGGCAGAAGAACCTGGTTTCAAGGGAAGAAGTGGTACATGGGAAGTACCCAGACCCTGTGCATCAGAAGGAGGTATATCAAGAAACCATGGATGTCATTCAGAGTTTACAAGGAGAAATCCAAAGTGTCTAAAGGAGTAGTCCAGAGGGAGGAGCAAAGAAGGAAGGTCGAGGTGCCAAAGGATGACCTGGATGAGGTCAAGGAAGTATGTAAAATGCTAAGGCAAGAGAATATTATTCCCTTGCTAGGAGCATGGTTGAGAGAGAAGGTACCACACACAGAGAAGAAGAGTGCGAGAGGTAGGTCTTGCATGCAAACCTTCCCCCTCACAAGCCTTGACTATGATAAGGAGATCACGTTAAATGTGGTCATGGATGGATGGCTCCTTAGTAATATCCTCATTGACACAGGCACGGAGGTCAATGTTCTCACCTTGGATGCATGGCATCAGATGGGAAGACCTACATTATTACAACCATCTTCGAATGTGTTGTATATGGAAAACAAAATGAAGGCAATGCCCATCGAGTCTTAAAGGATGCAACTATCACCATTCAGGGGCTAAGTTTACTGGGGACTTTGAAGTCTTGGCTCACCGAGGCAGACAATTTCCCAACATTACTTGGGTGCCCATGGTGCTATAAGAACAATGTGGATCTTTGGTTCAACAAGGGATACATAAGCTTTGAAAATGAGGAGGAATGGGTCATCATACCCCTGGCTGATGGAAAATCAACACCCTATACTGAACCTTTGGGAGAAGAGGTCCTGGATAGAATATATGTGTGCTCAATTAGGATCAGAGGTAATCCATCCCACATAAGGAGTTATCTAGTTTGAGGATGCTTAGTCCTTAAGTGACACCACCAATATAGCATGTGATAATTGGGCACATGGGACCTATGAGTTAATCGGATGACATTTGAGAGGATCGGTGACAAAGGTGACAAAGGCATGTATGGTCCCAGTGCCTAGGAGGAAAGAAGCTACCTAAGTATTCAGGAGGAGCCTTCCCGAGATATTTTTGTAGGAGATGGAAGCTCAATGGAAGAAGGAGAATGAATGAAGAGGGATGTTAAGTTATGTCCTACTCAGAACTACGCGCTGGTGGGTGACACATCGGGATAACCTCTTGGAATGGTGTGAGGTGAGAATTGCCTTCTCCATAAGGTTTTATAGGAGCAATGCACCCATGGCTATAAAAGACTACCATGGTAAAGAGACCACTTCCTTCCATATCCAAGCATGTGAGACAACCTAGATGGGAAGCACAAAAGCATTACCACCTTCATTATGGGTTCACAAGTTATATTCCACCCTAAGGGTGTGTGCGCATGGTACATTCATGCTGAGACACACCGCCAGACAGGAATTGGCAAGAGTTAGTGGCTGATCTCATTCAAACATTTCGAGTATCGGAGTACAAAACCCTTGGTGGATAAGGCATTGTAGGTTGTCAAGTGCCTTACCATTGGGGATAGTGCCATGGCAGAAGATAGGCTACTGGACTTGCTAGGTGAACCTGGCCTAGAGGTGTGCTTTGAGGAAGAAGAAACAAAAGAGATATAGGTTTGAGCATGTGTATAGAGAAAGAAAAGGGGAAAGATGGTATGTATATATGATGGGGAGAAGAAGAAAAACTTGGATGTTGACCATTCTGTAGGGATGTGTGAGGTGTTAGATAGTTCTGATGAATGGGCACACCTATCATGAACCTTTAAAGACAAAGAAGGTTAACATCGGCTCAGAAGAAACCCAAGGAGGTAATCATTAGAGACTATTGGTCGAGAAAGAAGTCTCTAAGATCATTGATCTTTACGTGAGTTTGAGGATTTATTCCCACGTGGGTATCATGAACTAAAAGGCATTCACCATTCCTTGGGGGAAATGAGAATTAAGTGAAGGAGGGTGCACACCTGGTCCTGGAAGAGACCATACCGAATGAATCCTAACCTACACGTGAAGGTCAAGGAAGAAATAGATAAGATGATAGCATCGGGCATCATTAAAGTTATTGAAGAGTTAGAGTGGATAAGTCCAATGGTAATTAGCATCAAGAAGGATGGAAGGATAAGGATCTGTGTTGATTATAGGAACTTGAATGTAGTGTGTATCATTGATCCTTTCCCAACCCCATTTACTCAAAAGATCTTAGAAGGAGTGGCAGGACGTGAGGTCTACTCTTTCACAGATGGATTCTTGGGCTATCACCAGGTAAGGATCATGAAGGAGGACCAGAGGAAGATGAATTTCACCACTGAGTGGGGAAGTTTTTCCTATACATCAGTCATGCCTTTTGGGTTGAAGAATGCACTACTGTGTTCTCACGCATTGTGGTACAAGCTTTCCAGACTTCATCCATAAATTTCTTCAAGTCTACCTAGATGATTGGATAGTATATGGGTTAGTGAAGGACCATTGTGACAACTTAAGGTTAATGTTTGAAAGGTGTCGGTAGTTGAGGATATCCCTCAATATTAAGAAATGTGTCTTTACTACCCCATTTGGAACATTATTGGGACACATCATATGTAAGGAAGGCCTACTAGTAGATCCCGCAAAAGTTGTAGTAATTGTGGGATTGAGGGAGCCTACTAGTCAAAGCACAGTGCATGGATTTCTTGGGCATATATGGGGTACTACAGAAGTTCATCAAGGGATATGCCAAGATCACCATGCCTTTAGAAGAGTTTCTTAACATAAAAGTGCCTTTCATTGGGGAGAGGCGCAACAGAAGGCATTTGACACTTTAAAGGATAGGCTTGTCACCGTGCCCATACTACGATTCCCCTCTTGGGATAAGCCCTTCCATGTTCATGTTGATGCCTCAGAACCACCATTGGAGTAGTACTTGCACACCTGGTGAAGGGATTGTTGATCATCCTTTGTGCTTTGCAAGTAGGAAGTTAACACCAAGGAGTAGAATTATACTACAACTGAGCGTGAGGCATTATCAATGATCTACGTGCTTCACAAGTTTAGATAATATTTTCTAGCAACTCCATTTATATTTTACACTAACCATATGGCATTGAAATATTTAGTGAACAAGCCCATTCTACAAGGGCATATGGTGGGTACTATTGTTCCAAGAATTTGAGTTCACATGGTTGTCAAACTAGGAAAAAGTAATTCTAGACCTGATCATTTGTCTAGAATCGATTCAGGGAGGATGCACAAAGCATTGAGGATACCATGCCAGATGCACAACTATTTAGGTTGTGCATGCACCCTCAGACTTAGAAGATATTGCAGTATTTCTCAAGATAGGTGTAAGCAAAGGGATGAAGGCATTGGATAAAAAGTGGTTAGCTATACGCTCCATGCCCTACATGTTGATTAGTGGGGATTTATACAAATTAGGACATGATGAGATTTTACGCCGGTGTGTGCTAGAACATGAGCACCTAGCCATAAGAAGAAGCAGTGCATGGTGGAGGTAGCAGAGGACACTATGTGCAGGTGATGCCACTGCACGCAAGATATTAATGGTCTGGATTATGGTGGGAGACCCTATATCAAGACTGCAAGGAATATTGCAAGGTGTGTGACCATTGTCAATGCATTGGAAAACCTAGGTAAAGAGATGAAATGCCTTTGCGACCCTATTCCCCAATGTCGAGCCATTTGAAAAGTGGGCTATAGACTTTCGTAGGCCCTATTACACCAGCCATGTGTAGGATGGATCATGGTATATAATCACTTGCATAGATTACTTGACAAGGTGGGGAAAAAACACCTACTAAGGATTATACAACAGCTACTGCAGCAAGGTTCCTATGGGAAAACATTATTACAAGGTATGGATGCCCTTTGAGTTTGACTAGTGACAGGGGTACACATTTTTTGAATGAGACAAGTAAGGATTCTGTTATAGAATTCATGGTGGCTCATCACAAGACTACCCCTTACCATCCACAAGAAAATGGAACCACTGAGGCATTTAACAAAATACTTAGTCACACGTTGACTAAGATCTGTGATGTTGGTAGACAGGATTGGGATGAAAAAGTATCATCCATTCTTTGGGCATATAGGACAACCTACAAGAGGTTGAATAAGGCCACACCATTCAATTGGTGTTTGGCATGGAGGCTGTCCTACCAGTTGAATTCATGTTACCTCTCTCTGTATAGCATGCATGAGGAGGATTAGATGATGAACAAGCACTGGAGGAAAGAATAGAAAAATTAATGTAGTTGGATGAGAGATGATCATTAGCTAGGTGGAGCAGAAAACTAAAAAAGAAAAACAAAAGGCATGGCATGATCATCACATTAAGAATAAGAAGTTTGAGGTTGGGAAGATGGTCTTACTATATGATTCAAAGTTTTTGCGCCATCCTGGGAAGTTAAAAGTCCATTGGTTGGGCCCCTACATCATCTCATACATCCTTGATTCAGGCATGTGCGCTTACAAGCACTGGATGGGATGAGATTTCCAGACACTTCAATGGAAGTAGGTTGAAGCCCTACTATAAATAAGTCTTCTTGGTGTTTGTAAATAAGGCAGTGTTGCCAGTTAGTTTAGAATTTCCTTTAGTGCATTTTTTTTCTTGTGTTTCCTTTCTCATTGTTGTTTTTTTGTGTTGTGCCTTGGGCGCCAGTAACCTCTTTATTTTTTTAAAGGTTGTGAATGTGCAGAGGACCATGCATCATTTTAGTGTGGGGTAGAATAATGTGGAGGAAAGTGCAAAGTGTGAAGAACCAGGAAGGATTGCATTGGAAATCCCGGTTGGATGGCCCTAGGAAAGGAAGTGCATGAAAGGAAAGGTGAAAAAGGATGGTTGGTGTCAGGGTAAGGCTACATTATGGATCCATGTACAAGAGAGGAAGAAGCAAAAAGAAAACATGAGGTAGGTGAGAGAAAAAAATCATGATGGAAGTACCTTCAAGCATTGGTGACACATGCACAAGAGTCTCCTATCAAGATGGATTGGTTACGCATGCCAGAAGGTTGGGGGATTGTCCGTGCAAGGATTGGGGTGTGAGTTAAAGTGCTAAAGTCAGGTTTTGTTGAAAAATCCACATTAAGTGTTGAAGTATGGTGGTAGGTAAGGTAGCATTTAATGTTGAAAAGTGGGAAAACTATAAATAGAAGGTTGGACACTTCATTATTTACATTGTGAATAAAGAAGGAAGAGATTTTGTGAACTAGGTTTCAGAGTTGATCCGTGAAGAAAAATTGGAGAAATTTAACCGTGAGTGACTAGTTTGGATCTGCAAACTAGGAGGGAAATAGTTCATGGCGTAGAGAGAGTTGTGGAGAAGCACCATCTTGTGAAGGGATATTCCAATGAGGGTTTGGAGCTAGGGCATGGGTTGAAAAGGAGTTTCTTCACAAGTTTGAGATCTAAGCTTGGAAAGGGTAGAGAAGCAGAGCAAGAGAAGTTGAAGTGCAAAGATAACCTACACAATGGCACCCAAGAAACCAGCTGTAACACCTAAGAAGGGAAAAGGCAAGGGCAAGGGAAAACAACAAGAAACCACCAAGTACCAATGAAGAATGGTATGTAGAAATGCAGTACCTAGATGGGGTTTTTCTTGGAAAGGAGTGGGAGTCCCATTTAAGAAACATGACAGTAAGTGATTATAACCATCACACAAACATGACTGAAAAAGAAATGGCACTGGAGTTAGTGCACCGAAAAACAAGAGGACACCATAAGGGTTACCCATTTATAGTGATGAAGTAAAAGTGAAGTTGGAGAAGGTGGGATTGTTGCAACTCTATGAGTTTCCCTACTTTGGGAAGCCTGAGTGCCTCTATCAATGGCTGATGTCACGTGTACATGAAGATCACTTTCACTTCGTGGGGTGCAAGATGCGCATAACTCCTCAAGCTGATTTCAAAATTCACAGGTCTCATATGTGAAGGAGAAGATATAAAGGATGACCTATGTGACAAAGAAGCCATCAAAGAAACCATCACCACATATGCATACAAGAAGGGGTCAAGGTACTTTGATATTGTGGATATCCAAGACTGGTGTGATGAGAATGGCCACACACCTAGTAACCAAACTTAATGACCAAGAGAGGTGGATGCAAGTGAACAAGTCATGGCTCAATGTTTGTAGAAGGATATCAGAGGGTGCCATCTACAACTTGTCTCATGTACACATCGCATGATGAGATCATCAGCAGTGCATGCAAGAGGGTGACAAGATACTTTTGGCAATGTCCTCTTAACTATTGTGTTTTTAGAGATCAGAGTGCCAGATGCATGGCAAGATAAGTTGTGGGAGTACCCAGAGGAAGACCCTCACCCACAAAGAGATTCAAAAATACACTTGTGATAGCATGATGGACCATTCACAGGCACATCTTGAGAAATGGTATACGCACTTGAGGAATGCATTTGGGGTAGAGTGGAGGATCCCAGAACAACTACCAAAGCTCACAGAGGGAGAAGCTGAATTCATAGTATACCAACACTTCTGCATTGGCAGATTTAGGTTGGTTGATGAAAGCATGAGCCCATGGTGTAAACTTCCATTTTCCTTCACCACTCAGTACTTCCAAGGGGGTAAATAGATTCAAGGAATCCAAGAAGCTGAAGTTTGACCTTGGAAGTATGGATCGGGACCACAGGGAGATGCGCAGGATGTTGGTCTACCCCAACAAGCATGTGTACATGGAAAAGTACGTATCACATGAAGTTTAGATGATGAAACCCCTGACTTTACCTATTACAGGGAGGTCCACGACATGCGTGTATACCTTCACATAAGGCCCAAGTTTGAGAAGGGTGCTTATCTTGAGAATGAGATAGCTATACCTGAAGACTTAACAGGTAGAAGAAGACCACACCCAAGAAAAAGGAGATGGAAGAGATAAAGAAAAAGGCACCAAGTGTCCAAGATACTCAAGTGGTGGGTGCCCCAGAACAAGTGCTAGAACAAGTACTTACACACACGTAGAAGAGGTCCCTAGTCAGAGAGGAGGCACTAGAACAAGAAAATCTTATCGCAGAGGAGAAATCACTAGAGGAGGAAGAAGAAGAGAAAGCAGAATCTCCTATACTGGAGTCCCCAGTTAGGAAGAAACAAAAGGTGATGGAGGAAGTTGATTCAGAGGAAACAAAGAGCTTGGAGAAATACAGGGGTGAGAGGGATGATGATGAAGAAGATGAACCTGAGGGAGACCAAGAACCACTTGTTTTTAGTGTGCATGATTGAAGAAGAAGAAGGTGAAGGGAGAAGAATGACTATCACTTTGTGTGAAGGAAGGGAAGCCAGGAGGAGGAGGGTGCCCAAGACATGGGAGGAGGTGAAGAGGTTAGCACAGAAGAGTCGAGGACTCCAAGCCTCACTAAGGATGAAGTAAATAGGGCAAGAAAGAGAAGCAACAAAAATCATTGAAGCCTTGGTAGAACAAGAATTGGAGCAATGATTGATATAGTGATGAATGAAGATAGGGAAGAAAGTGTAGGAAAGATCATGGTAGCAGTGCAGGAGGAGGCCCTATTCTCTATGGTAACTATTCCTAAGGGCACACACACATGGGGAAAGTGCATGGAGATCCAAAGACCAAGAATGAGCTACATTGATGATCCAAACAAGGTGTTGCATGCACGCTTCCAAAGCACAAGTCCCAATAGATCAACTCTTGGCAATGAAGTCATTTGATGAAGAAGGTGCATACCCTCGATGAGGAAAATGATTTCATGGGAAATTGAGTCCCACATCGATGAGCTAGAGTTTGAGGTAAGCCAAGGGGCACTAATGAAGATGCCTGAGTCAAAAGGAGACAACCCTTGGTGAGCGCTCAACAACTTTTGGATGAACAAAGTCTGCAATGCATTGAATAAGGTCTCAGTTGAACTAGAAGCCAAGTTATTCAGAAGGAATGACAGGTAAAATTTCTAGAGGTAGAGCTAGAAAAGAGGGAAGAAGAGCTAGAAGAGAGAACCAAGAACTTAAAGCAAGGAGGAACTAATTAATTAGCGCAGCTAAAGCGTGAACTAAGGGAAGAAAAGGCAAGGGTGCGTGAGGTATATAAGAAGGTAGAATCCATCACAAATGCCATTGTTTTGAAGCATCAGACCTAGCACCACCCACACAAAAGTATGGATCTTCCCTTGAGTGCCTTGAAGACTTAACACACATCCTCACCATGGAAAGGAAACCTCTAGCCTTAGAATCCATGAAGAAGAAGTAGCAAAATGCCTGGAGAAGGAGGAAAATTGAAGGTTAGTAGCAATCATTGCCAAGTACAACAAGGTTCTTGCTGATGTGAAAATTACTACCCATACTGCTGAGGCCGCGTATGAAAATTACATGCAGATAGAGATAAAGTGGAAAGTATTCTGGTCACCACTCATGAGGTAGAGCTCAAGGAATTCCAAGAGAAGAACAAAGGAAATAGAGAGAGAGAGGGAGAGGATCCTGGCCGAGGTCGAGAAGAAGTCAGAAGCTATTGAAACCTTACGAGGTTCAATTAAAAACTGGTGAAGGAGTTGTACCCACAGATTACAAGAAGGATGGATGCTTGAGGACGTGGGAAAGGAATTGGAAGGAATGGTTGAAACATTGAACACTCGAGGAAATGGACTGGGTTTTGAGGAGGTAAGCGCCCTAGTTGGTGACCTCTGCCAGAGAGCACAAAATGAAGTCGATGCCTGGAACAAGTTGGAGGCCGACTTGCAAAAGATATTTTCCTATCTTGTTGTAGTAATGACAACACTTCCCCATTCTTTCATTTTTCCCAATTCTTCATTCCCTTATTCTTTTTCCAAGACGTTAAGTCTATTGTAATTCTTTCTTTGAAGAAGTGTTCCCATGGGTGGAGAACAGGTAAAGTGTGGGGTGATGTTGGGCCCCTAAAATATTGACTAAGTACAAAGGTGCATGGGCACGCAAGGCCTAAGTTGAAGGGTGGGCGTGCAAGAAGAAGGCATGCACAAGGAAGGGTTCTAGGAGGGTTTTAGAAGGAACCATGTTATGCCGACAAACAAGGTCTCGGAGACTTAGCCATATTTGGCATATCAGGTAGAACATGAGAAAAGCATGACCCGACTACGCATGATGAGTGGATAAGGTGCCATCCTAGTGCGAAAGTTGGCCTAGGAAGGAATATGCCCTGCGATGGAGGTTTCTAGAAGACCATCATGGCAAGGAGTGGAGAGCTTAGGCCTGGAGGAGCATGCTCCCATGGAGGACCACATCTGGACACTTGGCGATGGATCTGAAGCCTTAGAAAGAAGATTTGGTAGTTCAAGGGGCCTATAAATACAAGCACAGAGGAAAAGAAGGAGAGAGATCAATAGAGAGCGGAGCTCTATAGAAACACGTGAGGAGTTATATTGGGTTGGGTAGATAAAATATAGGAGAAGGATGCATCAAGGGGCTTGGGATTGTAAATTTTCTTTTGAGAGCTAAGGATATAAATCCAGTTATGATGTATGACTTTGGTCTGCCATACTGTGATGTTTTGTAATGAATCTAATGGATGTAATGAGGTTACCAACTTATTTGAATATGATCATTAATGATTCTGGTCCATCCTCATATCTTCATAGTTCTGTTTCATGTATGTTTATGAAATGAGTATGAATCCTTATGCATTTTCCTTTCTGTTTGATTTTAGTCCTATTCTGTTAAAGTATCTTTTTGTTTGGAATGAATGCATTGGTCTAGAATCCATTTTGAGCTCTATGATGATTGCATGTCTCGTCTCCACTCACTCTCTTTAAATTCCTATCATAGATGATATATGAAGTTAAGGCCATCGTCAATGTTGTTTCTACACCCACCACACTTCAATTGCAATCCACGAGGCACACTTTCACTAGGATACCTTACGTACCTTGGTTTCTATTACCACAACTTATCGAAAGCAATCTCATTACTCTTCCTCCACCACTCAATATCGATCCTTCTAGTCCACATGACTGTAATTATGATGAAAATGCACACTGTGACTATCACCAATGTAATGGGAATGCTACGGATTGATGCCTTAAACTCAAACATATTATTCAAGATATTATTGATAACAATGACATTGAGCTCCCTGAGCCAACTACATTTAATCCAGTCAATGATAGTCAAAAGCTTAAAATCTTCAATGACCCATTGCCCAAACATGACAAGCCAACTAATGATTCTTCTAAAAACCATGCATATCATGTTGTGCCTCCTCCTTCATTAGAACTACTTAATTTTTTTATTGCTACTACCGACATGCCACCTCCAGTTATCACATTCTCGGATCAAGATTACCATGCCAAATTCTCTTCCGATTAATTTGCATATTAATGCTTCCATTGGTACTTATATAGTCAACAATACTTTTTCCATCTATCGATCCTTTCCAATTCATGTTTCATAGCACTCCTATTAGTTATCAAATGTCGAACCTCCCTAATGACATTTCCGGTCCCTAATTCTCATGGTCGTGTCGTCCTTCCAATTACTATTGGGTTTGTCACCATACTTACACCATTCCTTGTTACATTTTAAATAAATGGTTATGACATGGTCTTAGGTCTTCCTTGGCTCCGAGCTACCCAGGATATCCCTTCCATGCTTCACTTATGTCTTAAGTTCATCTATAAAAATAAAGTTGTCACCATCAAAGGTATTCCATCACCTACACCTTTACCTTGGCCCACTGTTGCCTCTATTTTTACACAAGTCATAGCATCTAGGCCTCATACACCTCTCAAGTCTAAATTTGTCTTTGCACCTAGCTCTCCCATTCGTACACAACCTACATCACAACCCCATCATCCTCACTGGTCCATTAGTCCACCTTGTCAACTTAAGTCCCCTACTTAGGAAACCCATTCTTATAGGTTTTCTCCATCTGCTTTACTTCATCTATCTCATTCACATGCACATAGTTACTCTCATACACAACCGATCTTAGACCATGGTCACATGCATTTATCCATTCGAGATATCGGTGGGGGCCCTCACTCGTCACTATCATCGAGATAGAATTCTATCCATCACATACTTGGGGGCATCACACACTTGGGGGCATCACAAATTCTCACGCCTCCATCACTATCGGATGTCTCTAGTGTCTACTACAACAGTTCACGCTTCGTGCTTTATGTAAATATTTTCATGAATTATCACATATTTGGTACACACACTATACCATCATTACTCGATGATGCACTCTAGTTCCATGGTTCATAATTGATCGTTGAGGTTCCAATTCTTAAATGAACCTCACATCATCTACACTTTTCACTCAGTGCTTCATGATACATCTTTCCTAACATCTATTCTCACTTGTATACTATACCATCATTACCCAATGATGCACTCTTATTCTACGGTTCATAATTTACTGTTGAGGGAGAATTTCTAAATGAACCTCATCTCACACACATTTCTTTGGGGAAATGCATCCCCTCTCATCTACACATTTTACATATTGCATCACACCTTCAAATGCACACAACATCTGCACATCTTGGTTGTATTTCCTCTTGTTAGCTTATACTATTTGCATGTTACACTTTGTTTTCCATGTTAGTTGGATACTTAGTATGCCACTATCTTTTTCTATACACATATGCATGTTCACATGGTAATTTGAGGTAAATGAAGGACTTCTACGTATTCTCACATGATGCATGATGCCCGACATTTTTCTTTACTAGTCCCGCCAAGGCTCTTGGGGCATCTATCTTTTTATACTATCATAATCTATCCAACGCACGTCTATCATTTTAGTACTTACTAATTCTTGGCACTATCACTTTTTAGCTAATATATACATGCTTTGACATACTACTTATCTTTCTAACATGTTAACGGGTGCTTCATGTGTAGCATTTTCCTTGCAAGATTATATACAACCATGGTAATTCATCACCTTTTGCTTGTTATTGTTTCTTTATTGTTTGCGGCTACGCCCTATGTCTTTCTTGACCATTATTTATTTTTATCCACTTGACCACGATTGTCTTATGACTATTGAAATATTCCCACCTCTTGACTTGAATTAACTAAGCAAGAAAATAGAAATAAACTAACCTTAGAGACACGGGGTTTAGTAAAACCAAAGTAAATATTGATTGATGATGATCGATGTTGCGCTTCGTGAAAGAATGATATAAACTCATCTTACGTGAAGAAACATACAATCAAAGACACTACAGAAGATATGATTAATAAAATGGATAAGTGAGTTGCTCAGAAAAGGCCAATTCCAACAATCCAAAAGGCTTCCTCTAAGGATGTTAGCTCACTATTTAAACAATCAAGTGGACTGAAACAAATAAACGATACATGATAATGTGATATAAAATGGATAATTAATATATGATAAGATGATACAAATGCTGATAGAAGATAGATAAGAAGGATATGAGTGATACATTATGGCTCAAAATCAAGCTCAAAAGGTAGGTCCTCTTCCTATTTTGTCTCAAATGCAGCCCAAACAAGCTCAACTTTGATGAGTATGTAATCAAAGTATGCGTGCCAATAGTTTTCTACTACTTGACGGAGTTTGTGAGTGAACTCAAAGACATTGTACAATTCTTCTAAAGGAGAATAATGTATGGTACACAAGGTTAGATCATTCAAGATATCATACTTGCTCCCGAGAAAAGGGTGTTAGATTATCGACAAGGAGTGGATCCTGGTAATTTCATGAGAGGGACCACCAATTTCCATATGAAAGTAACCTATGCTCAAGAATATGTTTGAAGCAAACCTGTTTCACCGATTCTTAGTAGATTAATGAAATAGATAAGGGTAAAAGGCCAAAGAGGAATACTTGTTGTTCGTTGGTTGAAGGTTGTGCTTGTGAATTTGATTTCTGATCCAAGTTGATTGTGTGAGCTTCCTTTTGGCTAGGAGGAACTACCTGAAATACAAAGCAAGACCACAAAACATAATCAATAGTAGCAAAAGGTTAGTGGATTGCCTAGCATGAGCTAGATCCAAGAAGTGTGATACTTCCTCGATGGTTGTCAATCCATTGATATATATATATATATATATATTATATATAATTCAATATGAAGTAAATGAACATGCAACTAAAAGAATCTAATGCTAGTGTTTGATTTAGGTATCTTAAATTATTATCAATGTTAATCCAATTAGATGCTTTAATAATTAAATTGATGAAGGTCCCGAGGTAGGGTTATAGGTTGGTAGGTGGTCTAGAGGTCACAGGAAGGGTCTAGGTAAGACTTTGTGGAGTTTGGGTTGGTCTTGGATAACTGGGAAGCTTGCTTGGTCTGAAGTAGTTTACCAAACACGAGATCGATTCGTCGGTAAGTGTGTGACCGATGACGGTTTAGGTATGACTGATACCGGTTTAAGATGACCGATATCAATTCTTGTGGGTGTGGCCGAATGTCAGAAATAGGTGTCTAGGCTCTCTCTTTGTGTCTACACAGAGAGTTGGGAAGGTCTATGGTGAGGTTGTAGGTGGGGTATCAGGTTTTGGCAAGGTTTTGTGAGGTTTTGGGGTGTTAAGGTTAGTTTAGTGAAATTATGACAGAGGCACAATAAGCGATGTTGGTCTCAGTGAATGATGTCGGTGAAGAGGGAACCGATGATGGTAAAGATAACCAGGCGTTGGTAAGGTAAATTGGTGAAAATTAATAAAAGGTGATTTTAGGGCTCTTCTCTGATGATGCACAGAGAAGTGAAGGGGGATGGTTGGGTTCATAATAAATGAGGAAGAACTCTAGGAAGTATAAAGGTTAGGTTTGGAGAGCCAAAAGGTTATGGGTGGATGGATAGATGGATAGGAAAGTGGGGATGGAGGAATACAGGGAAGAGCAAGATCTAATAACAAAAAGATAAAGAACCTATTTAAGTAAGTAAAAATGATGCAAAATCAAATGAACTTACTTGTATTTTGCAAGCCTGGTTGGTGAAGGATGGTGATGGTTGATCCATGATGAACTTGGTGGTCAGTGCCATGGAAGTGCTTCCTAGAGTGCTCCCATGAATGCCAATTCCTTTGGATCAAGTCTTAGGTACTTGCTTGGGCCTCTGGTTGAATGTATTTATCATCTTGATGTTGAGAAAACTCTGGTTCATGCTTGAATGTAGATAGCTCTCTCAAAACTCAAAGTGACCAACTTGGGAAAAAGGTTGCAAAACTATATATATGGTAATCGATGATGGTCAAGGTGACTAACATCGGTTGTGGGTTAATCGGCATTGGTTAGGGTGGGAAATCCTAGGTTTACCAAAAATAAGCAAATCTTGGCTATTTTGGCATGCTGCTCTTCTTGTCAGTTCGGGTCTCAAGTGATGGTTAGTGCTTAGATAAGTGGAGTGTTATTTGGAGAAGGAATAGGAATTTAATGTTAGGGTTAGACTAAGTCCCAATTGGTTAAGATAAGTAGAGACTAAGTCTTAGTTAATTAATAGGCTAAGAATAAGTCCATGGTGAGGTGTCTAGGTGATGTGGCTAGGTGAGGTGTAAATTAACCTAATTAAAGTAATTAAATTAATAAATAATGTGAGGATGGGCATTAATTCAATTGTAAGTAATTAAATTAATATGAATGTGGGGTAAAGGGGTCATGGTTAGGTGAACACATTATGTTAACTAATTAAAAGGGGACTAAGGGGAGTGTGACCCAAATTTGGTGTCTACATTTGCCCCTTTTTGTCACGTAGCTTGTATTGGTAAGTGATGCTGAAAAAAATAGGAAGTGGTTGCCCCAAGTATAGGTGAGAGTGGGGTTGTCCCCAAGTAGGGTTGAAGGTGAGGTTGCCCCAAGTGTGGGTGGAGGTGATCCCCCTCAAACCAGGAGCTAATGAGGTGTTAGATGGAGTCGGTGAGTGGTTTGATAAATGGGTAAGTGATGAAAGTGAGGGTAGGTGGGTTGTAGGTAGGGTATGGGCACTTTGGGTAATGGGTAAGGGTCATATTGGGTAATGGGTAATGGGAAATCGAACACACACACACGTATAGATTGTGACATGGTACCAGGTGGAAGAGCTTGAAAACTCTATGTGTCCAAGGTCGATAGGTTTATCCAAACAAGGTTGAAGTGATTCAGGTATCCAGGGTACATGATATGGTCTAGAAACACAACTTAGGTTAGGTGCAGGAACATTTAGGTATGATCCGGTACACCAAAGGTTTGGTCGGGATAAACAACATGACAATAGGCAAGGTAAGGTCATTAGGCTAAACAACATGGGTAACAACATCAGCAAGGTATAAAGTACACAAATTCTAATGTCACAAAAGGTGGTTCAAGGTCAAGGTATATAGGTCATGGCATGGGTAAGGCCTGAGGTATAGGTAAATAACATGTCCCTAAATGCAATTAAGGAAATGTATAGGTAATTTAGGCTTGTGGGTAGGGTGTAATAGGTGTTGGTAAAGGTAAAAATTTATGATATGTTTTGTAATGTTTTTAGGTCAAAAAATGTGAATGTAGGTTATTAGGTGTGAGGTTGGGTGATTAATAGGTTGTATTTATTTGTTAGTAGGATGTGTATTAGGTGACATTAGGGTGATTAATGATGATGATTTGATAAAAAGATAAAATTTTAGGGATGTCATTTGTCAGGTCATTTAGGCATGGTGAGTTTAGGTGGTTAGGCATGATGGAGTGAGGATAGGCATGGTGGAGTCTAGGTGAGTTAGGCATGATTTGGTCATGTTTTTTGGGTTTGATTTAATTTCCAAGTTATTGGTAGTATGGAAAATAAATGATGATGTATATGTATGTTATGGTGTAAATTTCCAAATATTTGATGTCATGGAAATATGAAATGATTGATTGGATGTTTTGATGATGTGATAAAATGGTAGGTATGTATGTTTGTTGAGTGTTTAATTTCCCAGTTTTGTGTAAAATGGAAACTAACTAAGGTATAATGAATAGAAAAAGGGGGAAAATGGGTTAGGGTAAAGAGTGGTTGAGCTAACCTCCAAGGGCCCCATGCCCTGAGTGTTCACCTACATAGCCCTGAGTGAAAAGGGGCCTCAAGGCCGATGTAGTTCTCCCATAAGCTAGGGAAGAATATGATGAGGTAGAGGATGGGTTGGTAGGTTTTAGGCATGATTGAGTCTAAGTCATAGGCATGATTGAGTCTAGGTCATTTAGGCATGGTTGAGTTTAGGTCATTTTAGGTGAGTTTTAGGCATTTGGTTGAGTTTAGGTCATTTTAGGCATGGTTGAGTTTAGGTCAATTAGGCATGGTGATTTTTGAAAGAGGAATCCTTAAAATGTAGGTGTCGATGGTCTAGTCTGTATAGGATAATCAACAAGTAATGAAGAAGGTGATTGGTAAGAGGTGAAAAAGAGCCACCTAATTAATAAGAACCATAACAAGTCTATCATACCAAATATTGGCTTATGAACGTAAGACCCTAAAGGTGTTGCATAATTGATTATTCTAAGGGTGAAGAAAGTCACATGATCATGAAATGTCACATTTGTGGCACGTCCCTTGAGTGGGTAAATTAGGGTGAAAAGGTGATGAGGTGAAAATAGTTTGGTTTTTAGTGTAACCTAGTGTGAGACAACATGCCTATTTGGCAAGAGACCCAAGATCAAAATAGGCAAGTCCATGATGAAAAAGTTATCTTTTTTTTTTTTTTTTTTTTTTTTTATAGACTGATCGATGTGGGAAGTCTATATGGGATGAGTAGATTATCTCCTTGAGGTCTTCATGAAGTTGATCGATGTGGGAAGCTTAGAATATTTTTTTTTTTTTTTGCAAGAATAGTCTTCTTTTGATGATAGACTATGTACAATATGGCTAGCTTTGTATAGTTGTCCTTTGAGGGAGCAGTCTATTTATAGTAGCAAGATAGAAAAAGTAGATGTCCTTTTGAGGGAGTCATATTTTTTGCTAGAAGTTTGACTCAAGGATTTGAATCCCATTTTACTTTTGAAATTGTTTTTTTTTGGACTTTTAGGTCATGGACAAGACTATAGAGAAAGATAGGCTCTTGTGTTGAAGAAAAAACCATAACACATAGAGGTTAACTATGAAAGAGAGGGTTTAAGTGATGAATGACCATGGGATTCCATCTTGAAAAAGATGAAAAGTATCCATGAGAATCATGCCATGAGTAGAGCCGTGGTACTCATATTGAAGATAAGGTTGAAAAAGTGATGGGTAATCACATGATTCTTGTTTAGTCGTTGATCCTTAAAATAGGTAAAATGGAAGGTGAATGGTGCTCAAGGGATGAGAATTTTAACTAGACAGAATGTGATATAGGACTTGATTCAACAATAGAATGGTCAAAGATGCAAGGCATTGAGGGGCTCAGGTTTAGGTTTACCTTGAGTGAAGACAAATGATAAGCACCTGATCCATAGGTATGAGTAACGATATAGGGTCCAAGCCAATTAGGAGAAAATTTTCCCCATTTACTTTTCTCCTCTTTTGTTACATGTTGATTTTCCTTTAGGATGAGGTCACCGACCTGGAAGGTTCATTCATGGACACGTTTATCATAGGCATGTTTGATATGTTTTTGGTAGATTTGGAGGTGATCAAGAGCATTGAGATGACGTTCATCTAATAACTCGAGTTGTGCCAAATGGTCTTGGAAAAATTCATCATCATTGAGCATCTCTTTGAGTGAGATATGAAGAGATGGAATCTGGACTTCAAGAGGTAGAACAACCTCTGTACCATAGACTAGAGAGAAAGGTGTGGCAAAGTTGAGGTATGAAATACTAGTGTGATAAGCCCATAAGGAAAAAGGAATGTGTGTATGCCAATCCTTTCCAGTATCATCAACTACTTTCATAAGAATTTTGTTTAAGGTTTTGTTGGTTGATTTTCTTGGCCATTTGTTTGAGGGTAGTAAGGTGAAGAAAAATTGAGTTGAATGCCGAAGGCATCACATAGAGTTTCCATAGGGTTTTGTTTTTGAACTATTTTCCATTATCAGTGATGAGATGGTGAGGAACACCAAAGTGACAAATGATGTGATGGTTGATGAATTCACATATTTTCTCAGCTTTTGTAGAAATAAGAGGTATGGCTTCTACCCATTTAGTGTAGTATTCAGTAGTGGTAATAATCCATTGATGACATTGGGAAGAATGAGGATTGATCTCTCGACAAGATCCAAACCCCATTGAGAGAAAGGCCAAAGGTCTCTTGTGTGACTGTAAGGCATGACTAGGTGTGTGATGAAGATTAGCATGTTGTTGGAACTTCACACAATGTTTGACATAATCACAAAACAATCATGGTTTAAGGTTGGCCAATAATAGCCTAGGTGGAGAATGCATTTAGTGATAAACTAAACCACTAAAGTGACCTCCACAAATTCCATCATGAACTTCCTTGATGGTGTAGGGAATTTCAGAACTTGTAAGGCATCGTAAGAGGATACCATCAAAGCCACATTTATAAAGAAGACCACCCATGATGACATAGTGAGAGACACTTTTGAGAAAGGCTCATTGTCCATTGTGAGTAAGATCTAGAGGTAGAATGGAAAGGGAAAGGTAGTCAACAAACTACTTATACCAAAGGTCACGTGGGTCAGTTTCAATGGTTCAACAAGGTTGACATCTCAAAATAGATAGAAGGTGATTACAACCTTTGTATTGTGACAAATATTTTTGAGTCGGAGGGTGAAGTGGGATTTGAGAAGCAAGACAGGCCATGGTATCCACAAATTTATTAGTGGAACATGGGGTGGTTTGAAGTTCATAAATGGTCAAAGGTAGTCAAAAGTATGTCAACATGATGCTTATACTTTTGAAGTATCTCATTATGACATTGGTATATACCATTAACTTGGTTTACAACTAGTTGAGAATCACCAAAGATATTAATTGATTTAACATCTCTAAGGTGATGGATGGTGGTTTGAAGGCCTAATATGAGTGCTTCATATTTGATGATATTGTTAGTACAATCAAAATCTAGTTTGAAAGATAATGGCATAGGCTCACCATCAAGAGGAATGAGGATAACTTGGCACCACCCCCATGCTGACATTTGGAACCATCAAAGAATAAGGTCATTTGGTAAATGGTATCATCCAAAGAGAGGGTAGTGATGGATTCATCTGGGAAATCAAAGTTAGAGGATTGATTTTCGAGAGAGAGGTGCATCTGCAAGTTGGTCAATGATGGTTTGTCCTTTGAAATTTTTTTGATGGATGAATTCAAGGTCTAGGTCTGCAAGAAGCATGAGCCAATGTGCAACACATTGATGTTGGTAGGGCTTAGCGTACATGTAATGTAAGGGGTTAGTATTGGTGAAAAAAAGGTTTTTGTGGTTAAGTAGGTAATGGCAAAGTTTAGTGGTGACAAAAACTAAGGCTAAAAGAGTTTTTTTTGGCATGAGTGTATCTAGTTTTGTAGTCAAAAGGGTATGACTTATATAATAAACCACTTGCTCCTGTGTTGTTTCATCACGATGAGTGAGCATGGCACCCAAGGAATGATTAGTAGTAGAAATGTAAAGGTAAAATGGTTGGTCATCCTTAGGGGAATGAGCACATAGGTGGTTGGAGGAGGTATTTTTTAAGGCCTCAAAGGATTTTGTGGCATTCATCATCCCATTTGAAGGAGACATCCTTTTTGAGGAGATGATGAAATGGGTGGTGGTTGGAAAGCTGTGAAATAAAATGATGAATAGATTACAACTTGCCTTGCAAACTATGAAGTTGATGAAGGTTAGTAGGTGGAGGAATTTTGAGAATAGCCTTGATTTTAGGGATCAACTTCTATGCCATGCAAAGAAACAATAAAACCAAGGAGCTTTCCAGAGAGAACAACAAAGACACACTTCTTAGGTTGAAGGAAAACACAATACTTGATGAGATGGTCAAAGATGACCTTAAGGATGGTAAGGTGTTTGGCCCGATGTTTGGATTTGGAAAGAAGATCATCAACGTAATCTTCCAATATGTGATGCATAATGTCATGAAAGATATAAGTCATAGCCCCCATTGATATGTGGCACCAACATTTTTAAGGCCAAAGGGCATGACACGATAGCAGAAGGTCCCCAAGGAGTGATGAAGGTATTTTTGTGTTGATCTTTTAGGGAAAGTAATATTTGGTTATAACCCAAGAAACCATCCATGAGTGATAACATCTCATGGCCGGTGGTGAGATCAACTAGTTGGTCAATACTAGGTAGAGGAAAGTCATCTTTAGGGAAAGCTAAGTTAAGGTCGTGAAATCCATGCAAATGTGGAGTCCCCCTGTCACTTTTGTGATAGGAATGATGTTAGAGATCCATTGGGGATAATCAATGGGTAGGATGAAGGAAACCAAAAGAAGGTTGGAGTTCTTCTTTGACAAGAAGGGAAATGCGAGGATGCATTTTTCAGCTTTATTTTATGGGTTTGGCTTCAAGAATAGTTATGATATTGTGGACCACAATGTTTGGGTCAATACCGGGCATATCAGTGTAGGACCAAGAAAAAGCATTGCTATGATCCGGAGGAAAGAAGTAAAATCTTCTTGTTCAACAACATCTAAAGATTGGCCTATCTTTAGAATGTGTGGGTCATCTTGAGTGTTAATATTGATTTGATGGTCGATTCATTTAACATGGTTTGTGTCTCAGAAGGTAATGACCGGTGAATATAAGAATCTTCCACACCAAGGTAGGTGAGAATAGACTCATCATCTTGACATGAATGATGACATTAATAGAAGGTGTATCATCATCGATCATGTTAGGATATAGGAAGGGAAGAGAAGAGGGAGCCTCGCCATCTCATTGATAAGTTAGAGGTCCCAAGGAAATGGTGTTCATGAAAAAAAAAAGTTAGGAGGAATGGATTCTGGATCCATAGACTCCGTAGGTGAAGGTGGTGAAGTTGGTAAATGGGGTGAAGGAAGGTTTTTCATCCTCAATGAGTTTGATGGGATTTCTTGGAAGATGGTTTGAAAAAGCCAATACCACTTTGGTCTTTATGTTTATGTGGTGGTGCATGGGATGACAATATGGTGGCCTTGTTCATAGAAACCAAAGCCAAAACCCTTCCATGCACAATGATGGAGGAAGGTGTGGGTGAAGTGGTGGTTGGTGAGAGATTGAAGGTCAGATGAAAATGGTCATGTTTGGGAAGGTGGCTGGGTGAGTAGGTAGAAGTATCAAGTCCCCCATATGTTAAGTTGGTGTGAAGGTGGGGAGGACCATAAGGGAAAACCTTGCCTATGTGGTGATCATAGTGGGGATGTTGGTGAAGGTTACCATACTCTTGAGGAGTAAGGAATGTGTCGATGTTATACAGGTGGTACTCCCCAGAGTGAGATGTTGAAAAACACCTTCTAAGGGATCGGTAGTAGTGGATATGTGGGTAGCGGAAATGGATGAATTACTGGTGGAAGAAGAAGAAGAAGCATTGGTTGGTTGAGAAGTAGATGGGTTAGTGGATGGGTTTGGCTAGGAGAGGCTGTGGTGATAGAAGTGGGAATAGAGGAGTTAGGTGTGGGAGAGGTAGGCAAAAACATTGGTGGAAGGGTTGTGGGTGAAGGAGAGGTGGTGGTGGTGGAAGATGCCTTAACTGGTATAAGGACATCATTAGGTCTATACAACATGTTACAGGTTTTGAATGGTGAAGGGTCAGTTGGAATGGTATAGTTATGTCCTTCATGTTCAAATTTTACACAATGATGTAAGGTTGAAGGAACACAACCCATGACATGGATCCAAGGTGGTCAAGCAACAACATGTTGTACTAGAATTCCCCCTCTAAGATGTAGAATAATTATGGAATGGTATGGGGGCCCACATGTAAATGTGGAGAATGATGGTGCCAAGGGTGAAGTTATGGCATCATTGAATGAAATGCAACATAATTGGGTTATTATGCATGTAATTGGGGGATGCACATTTGGTTGTATGCATGGGAAGAGATAATGTTGATGTTGGCACCACCATCGATCATAACATGTCGAACATGTATATTATCAATGTAGATGGAGATGAATAGGGTGGGATCAGGATCATCTGATTGGAGAGGTAAATCATCATCATTAGAGAAACTGAGAGTGGCTACTTGATGAGTGGTAGTGGGTGTAGAGGAAGGTGATGAAGTGGTGAGAGAGGCCACATGGTGAGGAGTGATAATGGAGGCCACAGGAGTAGGGTCATTAGGTAAAACCTCAATAGATTGTAGAACCTCCATGAGGGCCTATCGGTGAGACTCAGAGGTTTGGACAAGGTCATATAATGACATTTTGAGAGGAGATTGGTGTAATTATTTGATCATTGTATGATGGGTGACCCCATCAGAAATAGGGTATGTGGGTCCCCGAATGGTAATTTTTGGTGTGGGTGTAGATGGTATATTGGGCACAGGATTGGTGGATGGGCTAGTTGTTTTCTCCTTTCCTTTTTTTTTTTGGGTGTGAGTGGCAATTAACCATATTAATATGGGGTGAGGGAGCAGTGAGTCATGATAAGTGTAGTGACAAGATGGAAATAGAATGATGAGGGCATATATTGGTGTTGTGAAAGAAAGCAAGTGCATTGACATTTTGGTGGAGGTTTGGCTAGCTCTCTTATGTGGACCATATTGATCTCAAATGTTGGAGGTGGATAAAAGGGTTGTGGAGGTGGAGATGAAGGTCGTTGAATAGGTAAGGGATGAGGGTGTGTGGTGATAGGTGAAGGGGAACAAGGTCCTCATCTAAAAGATCATCATCATCAAAGTTTTCTTTAGGAGGACATAGTTGGAGAAGAATGGTTTTAGAGCCTTATAGTTTTCTACATCATGCCCTCACACATGATGGTAGGCAAAATTTTTGTATCATCAAACCCTTTTGGTTTAGGTTTGAGTGGGTCGTAAGGTCTAAGTGGTGGAAATGATGATGAGAGGTCTCTAAAAGGTTTGCTAAGATGTTGGCGTAAGACCCTGCCAATGGATCACAATGTGAAGTAAGTGTGGGTCGAGATGGAGGTGTGAGTGATTTTTGGTGGGAGAGGCACCATGGGAGGTGGAATGGAGGTGGAATAGGTTTGACCACTGGTTTGGTAGGTAGTATTATTTTTTTAGGTTTGTTGTACCTTCTTGGGTAAAGGTGTAGCAGATGAACTAGCGATAGAAGGTGTTGTAGGTTTGACTACCTCTTTGGAGGGTAGTGGGTTTTTCAACTTTGGTTGCACCTTCCTGGGTAAAGGTGAAGATGATGTGCGTGATGTAGAAGGGAAGGTAGATGGTGGAAGAGGATGGGTTAGCCAAGGTGATAATGGAGGTGTGGTGAATGTTTTTGGAAGAGGCGAGGTGGAGGGTATTGGTTGAAGAGTGGGGAATACCATAGGTAGGGATGAGGCTACTAGAAGTGGTGTGGGTATAGGTGGTAAAAAGGTTACAGGTGATGGAAAAGGTGTATGTTGTGTAGGTAAGTTAGGTGTAATAAAGAGGCTCGTGATGAGGGATGGGTTTTTGTGTTTTTAGTTTACCTTGGGTAGGAGGTTTTTGGCCAAGGTGGATGGGTGAGGTCCTAGGATAGATGGAAGTGGTGAAGGTGAAAAGGGGTAGTAGGAAAAACGGTGTATGTGGCCTAGAAGGTTGGGTCTTCCTTTTAGGTGGAGGAATGGTTTTTGCATGGGTTTGTGAGGATGTGGCTAAATCCAATTTGACAGGAGGATGGACTAGGCTTGATGTCGGCATGACTCCCAATGTGGTGATGGTTTTGGATGTGGGGGAAGGTGTAGGTGTAGGTAGGTTCTTAGGCATAGGAACAAGTTTGATTATTGGTAAAGGTTTAGGTGTAGGTGAGGGTGATGAAGAAGAGGTCATTATGAATAGGTATGGGCATGGTTGGTTTGGTTTTTGAAATACCTTTGGATAAATCATAGAGGTATCAACAGATGACATTTGCATTTGGGTTGAAAAAAAGGTAGCCAAAGGTGTCCCCAAAGCATGGAATTATCAACATAATCCAAGTGGTCAGCTAGGCATGAAAACAACATTTTGTAGGAGGAGATGATGTTGACTTAGTGGTAATCCTGTAAAAAAATGTCTGTGAGATAAGGAACTGGTTGGCTTGGACTTATGTGGGTAAGAGAGCCGAGAGAAAATCAACAGGATCTGGAAGGCTAATGGGGAATGGTCACCAACAAAGTAGTGGCACTTCTAAAGGATCCCCTATGGGTAGGGGAGATGATGGGTGGGATGAGGTAGGTTCCTCTTTCGGTGGAGAGGAAGGTGAGCATGACTCTCCCATGGGTAAGAGAGTTAACACCATAGGTTGTTCATTAGGTTGTGAGGTGAGTGGTGAAATGACATGGAAGATATTGTGGACTCCTCCATGGGTGAAGGGGGAGATGAAGGGGACTCCTCTGTGGGTGAAGGAGTAGATGAAATAGGTTCCTCCATGGGTAAAGGAGCTTCATGCAAGAATCTCCTCGATAGAGGGGATAGGAGGAAATTGAGGAAGGGTGGTATGACTTTCAAAAACAACATGAACTTCATGGACATTATTGTCATTAGTTGAAGGTTCACCAGTTTGGTTAGATGATGGGGTGTGATTAGGAAATGGCTTCTTGAAGATATGCAAGTTTTGATTAGCTGGTGCATTTGGGTTATCAAGATGAGATCTCATTGTCTAACATTTCTGGACAATGTTTTTGAAGGTTATACAATTACCATCACTATGACCTTTAACATGATGATAGTTGTAGTAATCATGTTCCTTGTACCATGCAGGCATAGGATGAGTGGGGTCAAAACTAGTATGTGGTTTGATGGGTGGAAGAGAAATTTGCTCCAGATTTTTAGAGTTTTTTAAAAATGAAGAATAGGGCTCTCCTATGGGAGTGTACTTTCATTTCTCCCACCTGAACTGGAAAGCTTGAATGGGAGAAAGGTTGGAAGAAGGTTTTGATTGATTGGATGGGTGAGATGGGCCAACTTTTAAAACTACCGCGTTGGTAGATCCTTTGGCTTTGGAATAATTTTTTTGGGGTTTGGAAGAGGAAGAGGCATCATTTGACTTGAATGCAACATTTTTGTTATGCAATTGAATTTTCTTCTCTTCTATGGCACATGAATTTCAAGTTTTCTAGCCATGGTGAATGCTTCATCAAATATGGAAGGTTTGGACTTGGAGAGTTGGTGAGATGTCTCAGCACAAGCCCTAGTAAAAAACTCTATAAGCTTGGTTTGAGGTAGTTGGAATGTAAGTTGGTTGATGATGAGGCTTTCGCCAATGAGTGAAAAAATCTATGATAGATTCATCTTTTATTGTCGTGTTGAGTACAAGTTGGTCATGGTGACCTTCTTGATGATATTGATTGAAAAATGGTCCAAGAAGGCTTGAGCCACTTGGTTGAATGAGTAAATGGAATGTCGAGGTAAACCACTATACCAATCCAATGCAGGTCTGTTAAGGACATTGGGAATGTTCGTAAGAGTAGAGCATCATCATGAGTGATTAAATAACACCCATGTTTGAAAGACCACAAGTGTTGTTGTGGGTCCTCTTTGTTGTTGAACCAGTTGAATTTGGGCATTTCCCAATGTAGGGTATGGATGAATGGGAATAGATGGATGAATGGGCTCATTGCAGATTTCATCATATGTCAAAGAGTTGTGAGAGCTAGAAACCGATGCTTCAATGTTTGCATCTTTTCCATCATCATTTTAATAAGGTCATTGGTAGGTTGTGATGACTGGGCACCCCCTGTAGTATAAGGGGGTAGATGGTGAATGTATGATGAGGATGACATCCCAGTATATGGTGGTGTTGAGTATGAGAACTATGAGGGGGAATAGATGTAGGTGGAAAATATCCCGAATAGGTGATAGATGAGATAGGGGTTGTTGGTGATATGTGTAAGTAGGTGGGGTGGATGTAGTGATTCTTGTAGTGATTGGAGGTAAAGACTGTGGGATGGAGAGGATGATGTTTTGGAATGGAGTATGGGTTTTTTGACACCATGGGTGGTTGTGATGCAATAGGTATATATGAGGAGGTGGTGGTGCAGATGGGGCTATGCTCAAGGTGGATGATGAAGGAATGGTTGACACCATGGGAGAAACTGACGTCAAAAGTGTGACCGATGCCATATGTACAATAGATATTGATGATGTGGGGTCAAGTTGGGATACTATGGGTGGTAAGGTGGAAGAAGGTAAGGCCGAGCTAGTACTAGCTGACGTGGAAGTGGGGGCGAGGGTAGGAGGAATGGACACATGCATGTCGTATACTAGTTGTCCTGATGAATCTCGAGTGGATGAATGGGTGAGATAATATTGTAAGGAAATGGGGTTTTGGTCAAGGAGTCTTGTGAACTCCTCATCACCAGTACTGATGATAATGGGTTGAGTAGGATCCATAGGTGATAGGATGGAAGGTGGTGATGGGCTAGGTGGGAGCGGCTGAAGGCTTGCATGGAATACAAGGGTGTTGGCTTGACTATGAGTCAAAACCATGTGAGTTGGCATAGGCTTGGTAATCTACTCTCTTGTAAATGACACAAAAAAAAAATAGAAGAAATGGAGAAAAAATAGTTTTGGAAGGTGAAAACTGATGTTGTTTTAATTAAAAATTTAAAACACAGGAACCGATGGTGGTTGGGTTAACCGATGATGGTGATAGAGGGTGACCGATGATGGTTAGGGTGACCGATACCAAGTTACTATGGAAAATCAAATTTTTTTGATAAATGTGGTAATAATTGATGAAAATGAAGTAAAACCTGGATTTGATAGTGATTTCAAAGATCCAGAGGTATGATGATGTATCTGAGAAACCCCAAAAGAATAGAAATGTGATGAGTGTTGTTTTGGTGAAATAACCCAAAAAAAGTAGGAAACTAACAATGGTTAGGTAAACCGATGATGATGGTCAGATGTAAACTGGTGATGGTTGACTGGACCGATGATGCGTCATCACTGTGAAATTTGAAAAGATGGAAAAATGGGATTTAGTGACTTAGATCAGATAAAATACCAACCCAAAAACTTGAGTATGGTAATGATGAACCCTGACACACTCAAAATATTGGAATACACCAACTATGATTGTGGAGTGTGAAAGGAAGAAAAAAAATGGAGAAAATGACCTCTCAACTCAAAACACAAATCAAGAAAAAACTAAGAAACATGAAATCCTATTGGTGAATTTTATGTTTTAGCTTATGTTATTTAGGACTGACTTGTGAATAGAACAAAGTTTTTGGTTTGATAGAAGGTACCCTATGAAAATCCAAGAACTAAGGATGGTTTTAGGTAAATTTTTGGTGGGGTGGTCCTTTCTCTGAGATAATGACTGGATAGAGAAACCATTTGGGCCCACTATCAATCCTCTGATCGTGTGATCATTGACAACTTCTTCCAGGTAGGATGATGTTTAAGAAGATGTGTAAATTATTTAAGTGGTTTGGTATAGAGAGTGTGCAAAGTGAACTATGATTGGATTAGTCAACCATCAGTTGGGCATGACTTCCAATGTATAGGTTTCCCTCAATTAATGTGAGCTACAATGCAACAAACTAGAATGAAATGCAAATGTTTTAAGCCCAAATCCACAATTATGTTTGATGTAGAAAATGGAGAACAGGAAGAGGAATGCTCTTTCACTAATGCAATGTAGTAGAAAGAAATACATGTGTTCTTTTTAAAGCACAAAAGCATGATTTATTTTAGACAATAGAAAGAAGGAGAAGATTCTAGAGAAGAAAATTAATGTGAATACTTTTCAAAGGGAAATAAACACACAATTTTTACCTAGGAATGAACAAATGCAAAAGAACCCTTGATGGGTCCCACCGGCATGCCAAAATGTTTCACCGGATTCTTAGTAGATTAATGAAATAGATAAGGGTAAAAGGCCAAGGAGGAATACTTGTTATGTAATTGGTTGAAGGTTGTGCACGTGATTTGATTTCTGATCCAAGTTGATTGTGTGAGCTTCCTTTTGGCTAGGAGGAACTACCGAAATGCAAAGCAAGACCACAAAAACATAGTTAATAGAAAAAGGTTAGTGGATTTCCTAGCATGAGCTAGATCCAAGAAGTGTGATACTTCCTCGATGGTTGTCAATCCACTAATATATATAATTCAATATAAAATAAATGAACATGCAAATAAAAGAATCTAATGCTAGTGTTCTGATTTAGGTATCTCAGATTACTATCAATGTTAATCAATTAAATGCTTTAATAATTAAACTAGTGAAGGTCTCGGGTCAAGTTGTAGGCTAGGTAGGTGGTCTTGAGGTCAGGTCTGAGAGTAGGTCTAGGTAAGATTGGTGAAAGTTTGGGATTGATTTTGGATAATGGGAAGCTTGTTGGTCTAAGGAATTTACAGGAACATAGACCGATGTCGGTTAGTGTGTGACCAATGATGGTTTAGGTATGATGATGGTTTAAGATGACTGATATCGGTTCTTGTGGGTAATGGAACGAATGTCAAAATAGTGTCTAGGCTCTCTTTGTGTCTACACAGAGAGTTGGGAAGGTCTATGGTGAGGTTATAGGTGGGGTATTAGGTTTTGGCAAGGTTTTTGTGAGGTTTTTGGGGTGTTAAGGTCAAGTTTAGTGAAAGTATGACAGAGACATAACCGACATGGGTTCGGTGGTGACCGATGATCGGTGAAGGGAAACCGATGATGGTTAAGATAACCGGCATTGGTAGGGGAAATTTGGTGAAAGTTGATAAAAGGTGATTTTGGGCTTCTCTGTGATTGCAGAGAGTGAAGGGGGGATGGTTGGGTTTGTAATAAGGTGAGGAAAAACTCAAGAAGGTATAAAGGATAGGTATGGAGAGCCAAAGAAGGTTGGGGTGGTTAGATAGGTAGATGGGTAGGAAGGTGGGGATGGAGGAATGCAGGGAAGAACAAGATCTAATAAAAAAAGATAAAGAACCTATTAAGTAAGTACAAAAATGATGCAAAATCAAAATACACTTACTTGTATTTGCAAGCTTGGTTGGTGAAGGAAGGTGATGGTGATTTGATCATGAAGAACTTGGTGGTCAGTGTCATGGAAGTGCTTCCCAGAGTGCTACCGTGAATGCCAATGCCTTTGGATCAGTCTCAAGTACTTGCTTGGGCCTCTGGCTGAATGTATTTATGTCATCTTGATGTTGAGAAAACTCTGGTTTGTGCTTGAATGTAGATAGCTCTCTCCAAAACTCAAAGTGACCAACCTAGGAAAAAGGTTACAAAACTATATATATGGTAACCGATGATGGTCAAGGTGACCGGTGCATCGGTTGTGGGTTAACCGACATCGGTTAGGGTGGGAAATCCTAGGTTTACCAAAAATAGCAGATCTTGGCTATTTTTGGTGTGCTCTTCTTGTCATTTGGGTCTCAAGTGATGGTTAGCACTTAGATAAGGGAGTGTTGTTGGAGAAGGAATAGGAATTTAATGTTAGGGTTAGACTAAGTCCCAGTTGGTTAAGATAAGTAGAGACTAAGTCTTAGTTAATTAATAGGCTAAGAATAAGTCCATGGTGAGGTGTCTAGGTGATGTGGCTAGGTGAGGTGTAAATTAACCTAATTAAATTGTAATTGTTTTGGAGGCTAAAAAAAATAGGTTGGATTTTCTTGATTTTATTTATGTTTAGATTTGTCTAATTTAGGTTTGTAGATGATTTTAATAGATGTGTAGATGATAATGATTGATGTGTGAATGATAATGATTTGTCGAGATAAGGGAGTTAGAAATAGGTTAAACATAGTATTAAATGGATTTTAGGAAATGATTAAGTTTATCTAAGTGGTTAGGTCTTATTTAGGATGGGGAAAAATAGGATTTTACATGTGTAAAAGTGATATGAAGATAAAATGTCATGGAATATTAGACTTAGGATAAATGATTTTAATAATGTAGTGTGATTAAATGGTGAGTATGAAATATCGTTTTTGATTAATTGATTAAATAAATATGAGGGGTGTAGATTTTTGGTGTCTACATTTGCCCCTTTTTGTCTAGCGGTTTAATGGAAAAGTTTAGAAAAAATCAATGATAGTTTTGTCATGGGTGATCCCCCTCAAAATGGGGTGAATGAACAATGCTATCCATGGAACATTAGTTTGATAGTTGTAATAGGATAGGAGTATCATGTGTTTCATTCAAAAAGTTTCCCTAGTCCCAAGGGGTATCGAAACAAAATGTGCTACCAAGGAATCAAATGATAGGGGAACCAAAGGGTTCATACCTATAGACGTATGATCCATGAAGGTAGGCTAAATAGATGGGGAAGTCAAGTGATGGGGGCCAAAGGGCGTGTATCCCATAGACATATGAAAAATCCCAATGTTGTTTTCATTTATCGATTTTTAATGTTTCAAGGACTAGGGTCCTTTGAAAGAGACACTTTTATGGAAAAAAGTGATGATTTAATAAAAATGGGCATGGATGCCAAAAATGGGATGAATCACTAGTGATTTGGCCAATCACTAGTGATTCTGAATAAATTTCCGATGATTGTGGCAATTGTCGGTGATTACATTGAGGTAAAATTAGGGCTATAAATAGCCGATTTCAATGTTATGGGCTCATTTTTACTAAGAAAAATACATATTTGGAAAGTGAATTTGAGTAAAAATGTGATTTTGAGTGGAAAGGTGAGATTTGGACGTAATGGCTTCATCGAGCAGAAATCACAAACCATTATGGTAGAGGTAGGTCATTTTAACCTACTTTGTGTATTTTTTTGTTTTTTTGGTAGTTTTTAGAATTTTTGTCATTTTGGGGGTGTGGATGCCCTAATTTGGAAACACAGGAATCACTAGTGATTCATGCAATCACTAGCGATTGATGTGAATCACTAGCGATTCAATTATGTGGCAGTTTTGAATTTTTGATGATAAAAACATGATTTTTAAGAAATGTTTTCAATGTTTTGTGGTGTTTGTGGTTCCAATTTGGTGATTGGTGTTGATGTATTAATATTAATGCTAATGTTTTTAGATATTTAGTTAATGTTGATATTAATTATATTTTTTGATGATGTTGATGTTGATGTTAATGATATTTTGATGTTTTAGATGTTGTTGGTGTTTTTAGGTGATGATGTTGATGTTGATGTTTTAATGTAAAGATGTTTTGATATGTTGTGGATGATATTTTGATATTTTTGGAGAAATGATATTAATGTTTGTTTATATGTGTTTTTGTTTATAGGTGGATGAAGCTTACGATCGAGATTGTATCCCTCTTATTTTGGATGAGGTGAGAGAGGATATGAATGATGATGATTGGGAGCATATTGAGGCTATTGGTTTTGGTGGCATTAGGGATTACAAATGTATCCAAATGTAAGGAGTTTTATGTTGGCATTATTAGAGCGGTGGAATCCTTCCACCTGTACTTTTTGGCTGCCTTTGGGGAGATTACTATTACTTTGGAGGATGTTCATCACATCATGTGATTACCTATCCATGGAGAGGGAATTTATATTATCAAGTGAGGAAGAGAGGCCAGATGTGATGCAGAGGTTATATGGTGATGAGGCACAACATGTGAGATATGTATCAGAGAATTTGAGTACCAGGCATTGTATGAGCCTGGGAGAGAGGGTTGTACACGGATGACCATGATGATGATGGCCATTTCATGTTTCACTCTACCTAGATTTTGGGGGTGGTAGATTTCCTTGGATGATGACAGTGTAGTTATGGAGATGATGGAGCACCACACAATGTTTGAGTGGGGGCCCACATTACTTGCACATAACATTAGAGAGTTGTGGGCTGGAAGGCCCACAAGTGGTATGGGATTGATGTTGGATTTCTATTATAGTGTTGGGCATATGAGCATATTTTATTGCTCATCCATTGGGCCTGTCATGGGGTATTGATGAGAGGCATGCCAGATTTATGAGATGGTGGAAGGACAAGGGATGGGGGAAGAAGAAGAAGAGAGCTGGTTTTTATAGATTTTGTTAGTAGAGGTTGCAAATGGGGATGTAGTGTGGAGGCCATATTTAGATTTTCATGATTGGCCTGAGTATCCTCATGAGTTGATTGGCTTACAACAAGACATGTGGGTCTAGGGTCATGAGAGCAAGGGAAGATGAGCTATTGCATTTTGATCGGGTGAGGAGACAATTTGGATTGATTGGGGGTGCCCGAGGATCCATACATTATAGTATAGGGAGGATGGAGATACAGAGACTCGAGGGTAGTGGTGATGAGGCCTATGATTATTGGTGAGAAGAAGGGGCTATGGGCCCTAATGATGAGGGTGAGATAGTTCCCATTGATGATGTGGGAGTCACTCCTGAGTATATAACATGGTGGACTCATGCATTGAGGATTTTGATAGGACCCAAGTTATACAGCGGGTGAGATGGGTTCGTGCTTGAGTAGAGGGAGGAGCACATGCATAGGATGTGATCAGGTATTTGATGATGAGGATGATGATGAGGAGGAGGGTGATGATTTAGTATCAACTATTGTAGAGGTGATGATCCGAGAAGGCCATGGTGGAGGGAGAGAGGGATATGATTCGAGAGAAGAGATGACCTCTTGGGAGTTAAAGATGCTTTGATTGCTAAGTGAGATAGTGTAGTGACTAAGTGAGATAATGTAGTGACTGAGTGAGATGGACTTAGGATTAGTTGGCTTAGGCCATTGAGATGGGATGATATCATGAGAAGAGGGATGGACTAAGGAAGGCCTTGGGGATTATAGGGTCTTCTATTTTTAGTGTGAGTTACAACGATGGCCCAAGCTAGTGGGAGAGAGAGATAGGATAGAAGAGAGCACTTTATAGTGGGTAGAGATTGGCATTACCTTTGGGATGATTTCTATGGCCCATTATCAGACATTATGGGAAGAGATGCAATATTACATCGATATGGTGATCCGTGATTATCCGGATGTTGTTTTATATGTTGATCATTTGGCTGCGATGAGGGTGGAAAGGCCCTAGTGCGAGTAGTAAGGAGTGTGGGTCACCCACCATGGAGATCAGAGAGAGGAGGAGGGTAGTGAGAGGGTGGCCGGTGGTGATGTTGGAGCTATTGGTGGTACCAGTGTTCCAGAGAGAGAGGGTAGTATTGTGTCCTACAAGTGAATTCCTTGGAGATTTCCATTTTACTGATTCATGATATGTATTGATGATAGATTTGATATAGGCTCATGGAAGCCCATTTTTGTATGACATCGATATGATGATGTATTCATGTTATGACTTTGATATTGATCATGATTTATATATGATGATGATGATGAGGTTTATGGCCTATCTCGCTTTGATTTACATGTGTTGATGGTTTTAATGTATATGTGATGTATGTTTTTAATTTGAATGTGTTAGTGTTAGATGGATTTTGATGGATGTATTAGATGTGATGTCAAGAAATATGGTTTGTGAATATATTTGATAAAAATGTTAAATGGGTTGAATGTTTAATTAATCAAATGACTTAAAATGTGATCTCAAAATGGATTGTATAAAAAATGTGACTAAGTAAAATAGGGTAAAAATGAAAATGATTCCCCATTATGGATTTGATATATACGTGATGGGTTTTGAAAATGTGAAAACACTTTACACTTGTAGCCTTAATAAATGTTAAATGAGATTATCAATGGGTAGTTATATAAGATCCTAGCCATAAAGATGGAGGGATAAATGTACCTTCCTAAGACATGAAAGGGGTTTTATATGTGTAGATTAATGTGGGAAAGGGTTCTCCTTTTCAACAGGTTCATAGGAAATGCCCCAACTTTACATATTAATTTTGAAGCAAACTGATCAATGCGGGAAGTTTCTATAATGGGAAAGTTGATCAATGTAGGAAGCTTTCTGGATGCTTTTGATATTTGATATTTTTGAAGGTTGATCAATGTGAGAAGCCTTTTACATGGGTAGCCATCCTTCAAGGGTATGGTCTACATCTTTATTTTGATTTTTACTTTTACAAGATTTTCCTTTGAGGGATTGGTCTATGATTTTTTGGTATTTTTGAGGAATCTACTTTTACATTTTTATATTTTTTTATATTTTGAATAATTTTTCCTTGAGGGATCAATCTATTGTATTTTTGATTTTGATAAGAAGCATCCAATGACTTTACATACATTTTTGAGCTGAGGACAAGACCCTAATAAAACCATTTCAAGGAGGGGAAGAGATGCGTATATGACCTACACACATGTGCCCCATGTCATGTGTTTTTAGTTGGTACATGGTAGGTGAGTGTAATGATTAAGGGGTTCCTACAAAGGAGGAACTTGTCCATAGTGAAAGATGCGATGAATAAATCATGGTGCTCATATTTAAGGTATATTTAGGATAATGATGGATAACCACATGCTTTCAAATCATTATTGTGATAAGATGGATGGTTTGATGGAGTGATAAGATCTTAAATGTAACTACTATCATGATGATCAATCATTTAATAATAGAAAGGCCACAAGTGCAAGGCATTCAGAGGTTCCTTTTCAGGTTCACCATCAAGGGAAGTGAGATGATACACTCCCAACCCATACTTATGAGTGATGACATATGGACCGATCCAATTAGGGGAAAATTTCCATGTTTACTCATTCTAATTGAGTGACATTTTTATTTTCTTTAAGCACAAGATCACCAATTTTAAATTCATGTTCTTTGATATGTTTTTATAAGCTCTTTTAATGTGTTCTTGATAGACTTGATGATGTTTGAGGGCCATTAGATGTTTTTCATCTAATAATTCAAGTTGTGCTAAGTGGTCTTGCGATATTCTTCATCTAGAATGAAGTCTTTAAGTGATACACAAAGTGATGGGATTTGGACTTCAAGAGGTAGGAAAACTTCAGAGCCATAGATGAGTGAATAGGGCGTAGCTCTGTAGGAGTATGGATGCTAGTTTGATAGGCCCAAAGGAAAACGAGATTTGGAGATGCCAATTCCTACCTGCATCATCTACTATTTTCATAAGGATTTTATTAAGCATTTTATTAGAGGCTTCAACCTATCCATTTTCTTGGGGATAATAGGGTGATGAAAATATATGAGTTTAATGTTGAAGGTGTCACAAAGATTTTTGAGTTCTTTATTTTTAAAATATTTTCCATTGTCTGTGACAAGTTTATGGGAACACTGAAATGACATATGATGTATTGATATATGAAATTGGTGATAGGTCCTAATTTAGTCAAGGTTAAAGGGATAGCTTCAACCCATTTAGTGAAATATCTATGTAGCTGTGATAATGGAGTGATGTTGTTGAGATGATTTAGGATTGATAGCACCAATGAGGTCTAACCCCATTGAGAGAAAGGCCATAAGTCTGAGCGGGTTGTAATGCTTGACTAGGGACATGAATAAGGTCTGAATGGAGTTGGACATTTGACACATTTCTTAACATATGCACAATAGTATTTAGTGATAGTAGGCCAATAATACCCTAGCCATATGACATGTTTAGCGATGGAATTTCCATTGAAATGTCCTCCATAAATACCATCATGGAATTCTTTGATTTCTTTGATTGATTCATGTGATTTAAGGCACCTTAACAAAAGATACCATCAAAACTATGTTTATAGAGGACACCACCTATGATGAAAAAAGTGAGTGGCATATTGAAGAAATGATCTTTTAGTGTTGCATGATAAGTTAGATGGGATTTTAGATTGACAAGGTAGTCGTAGATTTGACGTATACCACAAATCAATTGGATTATTATCAATGATGTTGATAGAGGGAGTTCATTTTGATGTGAGGGGTAATCTAATCATTGAATAACCACAAATACTTTAGTGTTATCTTTTGATTCTTCATTTCTAATGGGATGAGGGATCCTAAAGAGGCCATTGTATCTACAAATTTGTTAGAGGATCGTGGGATGGTTTGGATGGTGTAATGATCAAAAGCATCGAGGAGAAAGTCAACATTGGCTTTATATTTTTGCAAGATTTCATTTTTACATTGATATTCTCCTTTAACTTGACTAATGATGAGTTGTGAGTCTCCATAGATTTCTAAAATGTGAACACCTAGGAGAATAGTGGTCGTAAGGCCCATGATTAAAGCTTCATACTCTACCATGTTATTGGTACATTTGAAGTTGAGTTTGAATGATAACAGAATGGGAATGCCCCAAGAAGGTATGATAAAAAATCGAATCCCTCCCCTTGCATTGGCATTTAGAACCATCAAAGAAGAGAGTCATTTTGATAGGATAAATTCATATTCATTGACATTGTTGATGGATTCATCTAGAAAATATTCATGAGGAAGTTGATTTTCGGAAGGGAGCATCATCGAGAGCTGGTCTACAATAGCTTGGCCCTTAATATATTTTTTTGATATAAACTCAAGGTCAAATTCAGTCATAAGCATAATCCATCGAGTTGATACGTCACTATGATATGGTTTAGAGTGCATGGTTTTAAGTGGATTGAAAGCTAGTGAATGACATAAGTTTTGTGATTGAGAAGATAATGACGTAATTTAGAAGTGGTGAAGTATAAAGCAAACATAGTTTTTCAACTTTGGTGTAAGTGAGTTTCATATTCATGGAGTGTGTGACTGATATAGTATATGACTTGTTCATGACCTTGGCTTATCACGGTGAGAAAGCATGGCTCCTAGAGTGTGTTTTGAAGTAGATATGTATAGATAAAATGGCTCTCCCTCATGAGGTGGAGTAAACACATGTGGTGATAAAGATATTGTTTAATTTCATCAAAGGCTTTCTGAAAATCAGAATCCTAATGAAAGTCTACATCCTTGTAGAGAAGATGATGAAACAAATGACAATGATAAGAAAGTTTGATATAAAACATCGGATGGACTGTAGTTTACCTTGAAGGCTACATAGTTGTTTAAGATTAGATGGAGGAGGAATTTCAATGATGGATTTAACCTTTTTTGGGTCAACTTCAATACCTCGAATAGATATGATGAATCCTAAAAATTTTTCAGTGAGGACACCAAAAACACACTTTGTAGGATTGAGACGAAGGAAATATTGAATGAGACGAGTAAAGATTGATTCAAGGATGATAAGATGATCTTTACGTTGTTTGGATTTTCCTAAAAGGTCATCAACATAGTCTTTGACTATTTTATGGATGAGGTCATGAAAAATGTAGGTCATGGCACATTGGTGATAAGTATCTCCTACATTTTTAAGACCGAATGACATGACATGGTAACAAAAGGTTCCCAAGGAGTGATGAAAGATGTTTTATGTTGATCATTAGTGGTGATAAGAATTTGATTATAACTAGAAAATCCATCCATAAGGAGATAATTTCATGGCCATCTGTTAGGTCAATGAGTTGATCTATTTGGAAGAGGAAATCATCTTTAGGACAAGAAAGATTAAGATCCTAAAGTCTATGTAGATGCGTAACTTACCCAAGGCTTTGGTTATGGGAACGATGTTAGAGACCCATTGTGGATAATCAATGGGTATGATGAAATTAGAGAGATAAAAGGCATTGTAACTCTTCTTTAACAAGAGAGAGCTATGTGAGGATGCATCTTACAAAGTTTTTTTAACAAGCTTAGCATCGAGGATATGTGATAATGTTGTGTATAAAAAATGTTAGGATCAATTCTAGGCATATCACTATATGACCAGGTGAAGGCTTGATAATATTTTGCTAAAAATGAGGTGAAGTCATCTAGTTCTTGTGAATTAAGTGATTGAATGACCTTAACTATACGAGGATCGAGGGTTCCTAAGTTAACGTCGATAGTGGATTCGTTAAGGAGAGTTGGTGTATCAAATGGTAAGGATTTTTGAAGGAAGTGATCCTCAACTCCCATATGGGAAAGGATGTCTTGGTCATCATGACATTGAAGGATATCTATAGTGGGTAAATCTTCTTCAACCATTTTTGGCCAAATAAGAGGTAAAGGTAACAATTTGATGGAGTGGTCGGATTGATAAGTAAGTAGTCCTAAGGATATAGTATTGACTAATTTTTTTAGGTAGGATGGATGAATATGGTATCATCTATGTCCATAGGATCTTTAAGGGTCATGGTGATGATGGTTCTAGTTTGGTGATATATATGGATGTAGTGGGTTTAGATGGGTCGAGTGGGTTTCTCATAACCTAGGCCATATTTCTCATAAGTTTTAAGGGAGCATTGGAAAATCAAGTCATGTATTCCCTATTCATAATGGCCAAGGCCAAAACCTTTCCACACACAATGGTGAAGGTACATATAAGAAAAATCTAGATTATCTAGGGATTTGAAGTCTAATGTGAAAGGCATGGCATGGTGTGGATTGATAGAATGGGATGAAGGATGATCACATCCCCCATAAATAAATTTTTTTTAAGATAAGCGGGACCATAAGAGATAAATCCCTACGTTAGGCTCATATGTAGGTTGCTTTTTAGGACAACCATAAGTCTTAGGTGAAGGGATGGAATTGAGCATGAGAAGGTGGTATTCCCCCAACATAAGGCATTGTACAATGTCACTAAGGGAGGAATCATCTAGTAGTTTGGAGGAAGGGATGGATGTGTTGGTAGATGCTTTGTTAAATGATTCTGATGTGGATTTAGGTATAAGGATGTCATTTGGATGATATTTCATGTAACATGATTGACAAAAGGATTTAGATCTGTGGGGACTATGTGAACATTTGACATTCATGTTTGTATTTGAGACACGATGAAGCGTAGAAGGAACACACACATAGTGCGTATCTAGGGGCATCCTAACAACATGTTATATTGGAACTCTCCTTCTATAATGTAGAAGATTTCATGTAAGGTCTTAATGTCGACTTTAAGTGGTAGGATAATGGTACCTAATGTGGGTGTGATAGTGTCGTTGAAGGACCGTAATAAAATTGGAGTTTGACCAACGACGGAAGGGGATAGTTTAAGTTGATTGAAAGAAATGGATGATATAATGTTGATGGTTGCACCCCCATCAATCATGACCCTTCTGATGAGGACATCATTGATTTGAGTGGTGATAAAGAGTGGTAAATCATGCTCTTTGCCTAAGTGAGGGAATCTTAGATGGCTCAAATGATATGGTTGTGGATGCTTTAAGGGCCCCTAAAAATTTTGTGAAAGATGAAGGGTCATCTTTCGGTATTGTTATTGATTAGAGGGCTTTGATCATGGCTTGCTTATGAGAAGGTGATGTTTGCACCAACTTGTAAAGTGACATTTTGATGGGAGCTTGGTGTAACTATTTAATAATGACCTTTTGTATTGAGGTGGATGATGAGGGTGGTGTAGTGAGTATTAAAACCTTGGATTTGGGTGACGTTGTTTGATTAGATGCTTTAGGAGATATGGAGATAGATACTTTAGGCTTATCAGATGAAGCAGATAACTCAGAGGTGGAGGTATGGCTATAAAAGTTTTATCTTTCTTAGGCTCGGATGGATCTATGTCATAATTTTGTGAGTGAGTGGTTATGTGTACAACATCAACATGATGGGGAGATATTTTAACATGGGCTCTTTATATTTAGATAAAGATGATGATGTTGTGTGTGGTTCAGAAGGAAGGAAATCCATATGTTTTTGAGAAATTAGGTGAAAGGCCTTGCAATCCTCTATAGAATGACCTCATGTTCTATGATAATCGTAAGAGACATTAAAGTCATACCAAGTGGGTTTCCATCCTCGAGGGTCAGATAGTTTGGGAGGTGGTAATGTTATAAGTGATTGCTAAAGGAGGTCATCTAAAATAGTTGCATAATGCCCCCTAGGTACAGATGTGGATGGTAGTGAAGTTTTGGGTATCTTATCCTCTGGAGGAAGTAAGACTTTGATTGTAGGTTGTTGGGTTGTTTTTTACTGAGGAGTCTTAGATGGTGTTACAAGATAAAGGAAGAGGGACAAATGTGGAGGCTTGGTAGGTAGGCCTTGGTATTGACATGATAGGGTGATTACTAGGAGTGGAAATGACCTTTCTAGGAGGAGGTGGAAGAAAATGCCGAGGACCACAAAAATGATATTGCTCAGGAAGGTATAGTAAGGGATTTTAAAAACTTGAACAACACCTTGTTTGTGAGGTTCTTTTATGATTTTGGATGAGCTAGGAGTGGATGTAGAGGTAGATGTTGATGAAGGAAGAGGAGTTTGAATGATGTGGTTGATAAGATCTAAATGAGTTGTAGATTTTATAGATTTTAGATTGGTTGGTGTAGAGATAATTGGTTTTGTAGATGGGGGATGAATATGGTTTGTGGTTGCCTTAGGCAGAGGTGTTTGTGTCATAAATGTTTGAGAGGTATCATAATTATATATGTAAATTGAGGCATAGATGAAGGTGTGATTATACTAGAGGATGTGATTGGTAGGGAAGTGGATTCAATAATAACATTATTGGGAATATAGTATCTTGTGGAAATGGAAATAATTCCTCAAAATCTACAATAGTGGAATTATAAACTAGAATAATCAAAAAAAAAAAAGTACACACACATAACAAAACATGTATTGTGGTTCACCCAATGTGGGCTACGTCCACCTAAAGATAGAGATCTCATATATATATATATATATATATATATATATGAACAAGAGTATAAACCAACTCTTACCACAAGAGTACAATGCATCTCTCAAAGAGTATCTCCTCCTCTAGATCTCTAAAAACATATCCATGAGTGCACTACAACCGTGCTTCCAAACCATCATAAGATCTCACATAACCGGGAACTACCGCATCTCCGAACCGCAACCAAGCTCTATGTGGATCTCAGTAACAATACCTCTCACATGGGTCTACCATATGGACAACTATAATCGTGCACCAAAAAGTAAGTCTGTCTCTCTATCACCGCATCAACCTCGTGAAAACATGAAGACAACATCCTCTATAATAGCTAGATCTACATGGATCATTAATACAACATGATCTCATGGATCTATGAATACAATATCTCACAAAAACCTGTGGATCTAACAATATAAAACTAGATCTACATGGATCAACAATACATCATGATCTCATGGATATACAATACAAGATCTCACAAACATGTGGATCTATAAGAAGAAACTCTATGTGCTTTATATACAATGCAAGACATTACAATGAGACAATAAATATACAAAGGAAATACAATAGAAGATGTTACCCTCTTCTCACCATTGAGATGTACCCTGCCATGATTATATCTCGTTATTTCCTTTTATCCAACTTCTCTCCATGGAAGTTTTGTCTTCATGTAACCTATTCTTTATTTCTCTTCTTCTTCATCCTCTCAATCTAGGAGAATCAAGGATCTAACTCAATCCTTCTCTTAATTCACCTTCTAACCCTATCTTTCATGCTTATATAGGCATATACAAACTTAGGGCACCATAGCTATGCATTACAACCATTAGATCAACTTTAAAACAAAAGTTAGATCTAATTCCCATGAGTTAAATATAAAATTTCATGCACGATGGTAACCGATGCTTTGGTTCCTTGATCGATGGCGGTTCATCTCGCAAACCAATGGTGGTTAATATGCTAACCGATGGTGGTTAATTTGTTGACCGATGGTGGTTCATATGCTAATCGATGGCGGTTCTTTGGCTGATTGATGATGGTTCTTATCTTCGACCGATGAAGGTTAACCAACCGATGGTTACATGTGTAAACTAGCCATTTGTAATGTATGCTCATTGTGAAGCAATCTAGCTCCACAACCCAATAATATCCCACTTAGAGATAAATTGCTGAACCTCTGTACTTGTACTTGTTTATCACCATCCTCTACATACCATGAAGACCAACTATTCTTTCCTTCAAAAATGTTCTCAAGTAATCAAGAAGATTAAACCATCTTCTAAAACCAAGAAGATAATAAACCATGGCTTACCATATACCTGCACGAAGCTACTACTGATTCGTGATACCTAAGCTATCAATACATCAAGCTCCCACTAAATCATAACACCAAGCCTCTCATGCAATCAAGCCATCATGAATAACACACTTGCAAGAGCTCCCACTTAAACTAAAGTACTGAGATTCTATTGTAACCATAGCCATGTAGCCATGTTCTCTAAGCATCTATCCATGTATCCATACTATCACCAATGCAGTTGACCAAAGACAAGTCAAACTAGAATATGTGTAAGAAAAACAAGATCCTGGGTCAAGACAACCCAAATGAGTTCTACATGCAACCCATGGTTAATTACTCCACAACACCTGCACAACTCAAAGAATCCAAATACTGCATTCTACAAATCCAACCCTGCATAAACAACTAGCATGTCCAAGACAACCATCCATAGATAACATATCTATCAAGGAGTAACATAGTAACAAGAGGAAATACAAACATCCCCTACTCATGCTCAAGGCATCTAAACCGTGCTCATAGGCATCCATGTGCAAAAACAAATATTTACATCATCATAGACTCACAAAATAAAATCTATCCACATGTACAAAACTCACCATGTGCATCCATCCATATCATCAGGATCTCTAGAAGCTCCAAGTTTGCCACCGATTAACTCCAAAGCCAAATATGAATCTTGTGTTCATTAATGTCAAGTGAAAATAACCATGCTAAACCATGCTACTAACAACAAGTGTAAATATCAACAAACATGTCATCAACATACTCGCACACCAACTAAGATGAAAGTAAATAAAGGGTACCATCCATAAATAGTAAATATAAACAACATCAAACTTGTAACCAAAATATTTTCCTTCTTTAACCTTAAATGTTAATAACATTGCTCTCTCTTCTTAACCCAGTTGAACAACCATCAACTGTCATCCCATAAGGATATCCAGGAACTATAAATAAAACTAGAAGTGATGTCATCATGTAATAAACTCAAAATACCTACAAAACCATGACTGTCCTCCAAAAAAACTTGTGCCTCATGCCACACAAAAATGTAGCATACTCCTCTCACTCCGCATGTGCATATATGTCCAACCTACAATGCTAATAACCATGGCTTACTCCCACTTAACCTAAACTCCCCTGCACTACTTCTAATCACCAAGCTCAAAAGCTATATATGTTAGTGAGAAATAAAATAGATGAAAGAAAATATAAATTGATTCCCTTCTTATCAAAGAATACTTCTACATCACAGAAGTTTGGACTTCTTGTGAAGTAGGTGAATCAACTTCTTTTCATCCTATGTACTCAACATCTTTCATTACCGCAACTGTGTCTAAACATGACTTTCCATTGAGGATCTCATCCTTAGACTAGATATCCTTATCCTCAAGATTCCAACATATCCCGAAAATAAAAGTCAAGCCCACCAAATATCTATGGTGATAATTTTTACTCATGCACACAATCCAAACATAATAATAGTTGCTTCAAATGAAAGAAATAAAACATGAACCATATAGAGATACCTGACCCAAAGTCTCATTGGACTAACCGAGCCAACTCTGTCCTTTTTTTGATTCAAACATTGAAGTGATATGCACTATTTTTACCCTAGTACACTCTGTGCCGTAAAACCCGATCCTCCAAACTGGACACTAAAACCAGCCATGCCTCTTCTACTGTAAGAAACCCTATGCAAACTCATTGTCATAGAGACCGACCACACAGATTCCCGAGCGGTACAAAGTTATCCTCTATGACCGATGTTAGTTCTCGACCAATGTTGGTCTTTGTTGGAATGAACACAACACCAAAATTGGCATAGGTCACCAAACCAGGTGCCTACTCCAACCAAAGCCGATAGTTGTGCTGAGCCAATCATTTCAAGAAGCACCCAAATCTTGCACAAAAACTTAACAACAATAATACATGCAATAAAATTACACCAAGATGAAATACATCACCTTACCAAAGACCAAGATACTCAACCACATCTTCAATTGAAGAACATGCTTCTCTCATGGAAACCCCCTCTTTGCCTCCGTACTCGCCTCTCTAATGAAGCCCATGCATCTGACTGCACCAAGGATGCATAAATTCTCCTTAATATCATACTCAGATCTGCAATCCCAAATGATGCATGTGCATCCAATAAATACAACCACCGCAATACTAAGATAAAACATACCTCTATAACCTAGATATGTAATCTGACCAACATACATGTGCATCCAAGAACCAGGGACACCTCAAAAACAAGACACATTCCATGCATCTCTCAATCTCTTTAGATCTTTGATTTTATGTTTATAATCAAGTTTCTTAGTAACTAACCATATTCACCTCAGTAATTAACCATGGTCACCAGAATCGACCACGGTCACCTACGACGTCGGTTGCCACACCTAATCGACGCCGGTCACTGTATTCTCTAACAACCTCACATTTCTAGCTTCCACTTGAGATTTAAATCTCTTCCTACAATTTTCACATCAGGAAAAACAAACCCTGCTCTCATACACATGTCAGTAAACCACTAACAATATACTAAAGAAAAACCTTGCTTTGAAATAACCAAGCTCTGACACCAATTGTTGAGAATATAGTAATGCAGAAATGGAAATAATTCCCCAAAATCTACAGTAGTGGAATTATAAACTAGAGTAATCCAAATAAAAACAAAGTACACACATAACATAACATGTACCATGCTTCACCCAATGTGGACTACGTCCACCAAAGATAGAGATCTCGTATATATAATGAAAAAAGTACAAACCAACTCTTCCCATAAGAGTACAATGCATCTCTCAAAGAGTATCTCCTCCTCCATATCTCTAAATGGATCTCCATGAGTGCACTACAACCATGCCTCCAAACCACCAACAGATCTCACATAACCAGGAACTACTACATCTCTGAACTGTAACCAAGCTCTGTGGATCTGCAACAATACCTCTCACATGGGTCTACCATATGTGCAACTATAACTGTGCACCAAGAAGTAAGTCTGTCTCTCCATCACTACATCAACCTATGCAAACATGAAGACAACCTCCTCTACAATATCTAGATCTACATGGATCATCAATACAACATGATCTCATGGATCTATGAATACAAGATCTCACAACAACATGTGGATCTAACAATATAAAACTAGATCTACATGGATCAACAATACATCATGATCTCATGGATATACAATACAAGATCTCATAAACATGTGGATCTACAAGAAGAAAATCTATGTGCTTTGCATACTATACAAGCCATTACAATGAGACAATAACTATACAAAGGAAATACAGTAGAAGATGTTACCCTCTTCTCACCATTGAGATGTACCGCCATATACCGTTTCTATTATTTTCTTCTATCTAGCTTATCTCCATGGAAGTTCTATCTTCATGTAACCTATTCTTTATTTCTCTTCTTCTTCATCCTCTCAATCTAGGAGAATCAAGGATCTAACTCAATCCTTCTCTTAATTCACCTTCTAACCCTATCTTTCATGCTTATATAGGCATATACAAACTTAGGGCACCATAGCTATGCATTACAACCATTAGATCAAATTTATAACAAAAGTTAGATCTAATTCCCGTGAGTTAAATATAAAATTTCACGCACAAGTAACCGATGTCGGTTCCCTGACCGATGGTGGTTCATCTCTACCGACCGATGGTGGTTAATCTGCTGACCAATGGTAGTTAATATGTTGATCGATGATGGTTCATCTCCGACCGATGGTAGTTCATTTGCTGACCGATGGCGCTTCTTTTGTTGACTAATGACAATTATTCTAATAATCGGCGACAGTTAACCAACCAACCCTCGGTTACTATGTAAACAAACTATTTGTAATGTGTTCTCATTATGAAGTAATCTAGCTCCACAACCCAACAAATATGTGACAAGGATTGGATTCGGTAATGTTGCTAGTAGACGAGGACTCTATAGATGTAAGTTTAGGTTGAATAGATGGTGATGTTGATTATGTAGATGTTGATGTTGGTTCTATAGGTGTGGATGTGGAATCAAGAATGGGTAATGTTTTAGTGATGGTGTTGATAGTATGATGAGAATGGACAATGTTTGTTTGTGGTTGATCAATGGATGGGGTGTGATTTGGAAAGGGTTGTTTAAATATGTCAAGATTTTGATTTGGGGTGCATTTGGATTATCTAAGTGGATCTCACCTCTATCAATCAAATCTTGGAGGACATTACATAATGTGTGACACCTTTCAATGTCATGTCCCTTAACCCTATGGTATTTACAATAATCATTATCTCGATACCAAGAGGGTTTGGATACAAATGTATCAATAGGTTAGATGGGTGGGAGAGATATCATGTTTGCAATGAGCAACTTGTCAAAGACTCGCACTATAAGTCTCTCCTATGGGTGTGTAACTACGTTGTTGATGAGAATGCTTGGTAGTAGAATTTTCCTTAGGAGTAGATTTGACTACTACGACGTTAGCAGATGATTTGGATTTTTAGGATTGGATGATGACTTAGATGGGAATTCAGTTCGTGGTTTCTTAGGATAAAGTTTAACATGACCGTCTTCTAGGGCTCACAGTTCCAACTTACGGGCCATAGTGAAAGCTTCATCAAATGTTTGGAAAGATTGGATTTTTAGTGTTGATGAGATGTGTTTGGCACATGAGCAAGAGAAAAGTTCAATCAATTTAGTTTGTGGTAATGAGAAGGACAATTGATTGATTATACCCTCCAGTGGGCAAAAAAGTTAGCAATGGACTCGTCCTCAAATTTTTTGATGGCGTATAAGTCATTGATAGTGATTTTATGGGCTATGTTTATGGAGAAGTGTTCTAGGAAAAGTTGTGTGAGTTGTGCGAATGAGAAAAGGGAATACTGAGGGATGCTATTATACCAATCCAAGGCAAGACCGGCGAGGGACATGGGGAAAGTCCTCAGCATGAGATCTTGGTCATGGGCTATTAGATAGCAAGCATGGAAAAAAGCACATATGTGTTGCTTAGGGATCTTCCTTGCTATAAAATTTGATAAAATTTGGAAGTTCCAATGGGGTGGATATGATTTATATGACACTAAGGGGTGAATGGGATCATTGAAAATTTGGTCATAAGAGAGCACATTCTTGGGTCCTGATGAGGCAACTTCAAGATTAGATATACGGTTCATGAGGGCTTGAAGAGGATCAGGTTGTCGTTGGTTGCTTCAAGATGAGCTAAGTTGAAATGAGAACTAGCTAGGTTGTGGGTATGTCTGATACTATTGAGGGATGTTTTGTTGGTAGGGAATGTTTTTGGTAAGGAATGTTTTGCTGAGGAATATTTTGTTGGGGATATTTTTTTGATGAATATATTGTTGAGATGGAGAGTTTTGTTAAGGAACGTTCTATTATGGAATATTAAAGGTAGGTTGGGACACTAACAGTTGTGACAATTGAAAATAATGATAAGGATGTGGGATAGATGTGGTGGTAAAAGGTTGTGAATAAGGAGGTGGTTGCTGAAAGTATATTATAGAGGAAACAAAATATGGTGCTTATTGTGGGATGTTCTAAATAAGAATAGATTATGGTATGGAAATTAGTGGCATTTGTGATGGTTGTTGAATATTTTGTGAGACAAGGGGTTCAAAGGATTGAACTGAAACATGATGAGTTGTGGTGATAACACTATTAATTAAAGGAATGGATACATGAATGGACATTGTGATGTTTTAGACGCAGATTACTAACCAAGTTGAGAGTATGGTGGCTAAGATACAATGACACAAGTGGTAATAGAACTTGTTAGTGGTGTTTGGACAACTAAATATGTTAGAGGGGTAAACAAGGAAACACTGGTATTACTTAAGGGAGGTGTGGAACCAATGGAAGGCTTAGGTGAAGATGTGGGTTGTTGGGTAGTTGTGTCTTGAGAAGAAATCATATGAAGACTAAAAACAGAACAAAAGACACAACACTGGATGTTTTAGGTTGACTGATAGGAATGGAAGACTCAACATTTGATGTTTCAGATTGACTTATGGGTGGATATGAATATATTTTCTAGACAATGGGTTGTTGGTTTGAATCAATAAGGTGTGCAATACTAGATGAAGGATCAAGAATGTGTGGTTTGGATACAAATGGTTGGAGTTGGACACCCCTAGCTGTAAGATAAACGTTAAGGGAAACATGGTTTGAATCTAACATCTCTTCAAAAATAGGATCTCCTCTATCAAATAAAGGAGGTTTAGATGATTTTGATTGAGATCTGGGAGAATATGGTTGTTTGGTTTCTTCTTGCTCGAGGTTTATGGAAGATTTGACTACAAAATTGGCATGCAAAATCTAAGAGATGTTGTCACATTTCTTCATTATATTGTTCCTCTATTTCATTCTAGGCTTGTTGATGTTCAAATAGAGGAGTAGATGTGATTGGTTGATAAAATGGGTTATACTATTGTAATGGCATAGAAAATGTTGTAGGTAACAGTGTAGATAAGGAGGTGGATAAAGGTGTAGGAAATGGTGTAGATAATGGAGTAGATAATGGGATGTGTTATTTGCAACGGTGTAGGTAATGGTGTAGACATGTTTTCTGAAGTTTGATTATGGGATTTCTATCTAGTAAGTACCATAATAAAAAAACACACAATCACCTACAAATGAAAAATAACTAAGTGGGTTGATTACAAACAACAAGCAAAGCAAACAAAACAAGTTTTTAGATTATCTTGATTTAATTAAGAAAAGTGAAATGTGTAAAATGGCTGATGGGTCCTAGGAAATGGCAAGCTATGGCTGGTTTTAGGTATGTTTATGGGTGGCGTCCTTGATATACCTAAAGGTACATAAGGCTCAACTCTGTACTACTACGATACGGGCTTGGTATTGGGGCATACCCCCTCACTTCATGGTCCCACAATGATAAGGGAGTTGGGTGCTTTTCCAATATACCAAAGACATGTGTTTATACTCGGCCAGAACACTGAGTTGGTTTCCCTATTGGGTGATGAAATCCCAATAGTTATCACCGGGTGGGAATTTTTTAAATGTGTTTTTGATGTTTTAAGTGATTTGGTTGTGTGTGGGGAAAATAAAGTGAATGCAACCGATTAATTTTCCTAATTAAAACTATGTGAGCAAGAAGGATGCAATGGTTCATTTTAAGACCCAAAATGAAATGTTATTTTTGATGAGAACAAACAAGCAAATAATGCAATACTGAAAGCAAAAGAAGGTTTTAGGACTCACCATGATAAATGCTTCCTTTTAATTTTTTTGCAATTTTTAATTTTTAAGCAACAAGCAAGCAAAAAAATCTAAAGCAAGAAAAATATCTAGAAACAACAACATGTAAAACAGTTAGTAGAAATAGAGAAGAAACAACAAAAACATAGATTAGAAGGCTAACTATAAAGTAATCAAAAGGATTCAAAGGAATCATCGGTGATTATGAGAATCGTTGGAGATTGACCAAATCGCTGATGATTACAAAATAGAAAACCAGATGTGGAAAAATATGATATTCTAGATGAATAAAAGTTTTTTTAGACTTTGATAGTAAATCTATAGAAATAGAAATCTATAAATTGAATTTAATCGAAAACAAAGAAAAATGAGAAAATAATAACTAGAAGGAAAACTGCAAAGTAAGCAAAAGTATTCAGACAAATCATCGGCGATTGACTGAATCACGGTGATTCACCCGATTGTTGGTGATTGACTAAATTGCTAATGAGTACTAAGTAGAAATCTAGAAAATAAAAAAATGGTATTTTGATGAAATAAAACAATGAATTAAGGGACTCGGTCCCACCAGGCATGCCAAAATGTTTAGAAATATTCCTACCTCTTCAAATTGAATTAACTAAGAAAGAAAATAGAAATAAGCTGACCTCAGAAGACGTGGGGTTTAGTGATACCTGTAAATGTTGATTGATGATGATTGATGTTGCGCTCCATGAAAGAATGATATAAACTCCCCTCTTATGAAGAAACCTATGATCAAAGACACTACACAAGATATGATCAATAAAATGGATAAGCGAGCTGCTTTGTAAAGGATGATTCCAAGAATCCAAAAGGCTTCCTCAAAGTATGTCAGCCGTTGCTTAAAAATCAAGTGGATTAAAGCAAATAAAAGATACATGATAATATGATATAAAATGGATAATTGATATATGATAAGTGATACAAATGCTTTGATAGAAGATAAATAAGAAGGAGATGAGTGATAGATTATGGCTTGAACTCAAGCTCAAAAGGCATGTCCTCTTCTGTTAAGTCTTGAATGCATCCTAAGAAAGCTCAACTTCGATGAGTATGTAATCAAAGTATGCGCGTTAATAATATTCGATAATCGATGAGTATGTAATCAAAAGATGACAATTTTGGTTATTTTGAAAAGTTTAATAAAATCAAATGTCCGATGATTCAAAATTGAACTTTTAGATTAACAAAAGTTTAGAAAACAAATTAAAATACCTAAAAAGATATTGGGGTGAGAATTAGTCTCGACCTTGACGAAAATGATGTCGAAAGTTGTGAAGATTACAATTGGACTGATGAGATGTTGATCTTCAAGAGATCTGGAATGGCCTAAGAACACTTGATGATTGTAAATAATGATGCTAGCTGATAACTCAAGTGACTTGATACTTAGTGGTGACGTACATGAAGATATTGATTCAGAAAGAAAGCTAAGACTCGTGAATGCAAGTTGAGGATCTTGAAGAGACGCCTGTAAAAGTGGCTTAAATAATTGTTGGTGATTACTTGAATCACAGATGATTTCAGGATGTTTGAGCTTTGTGAGGAAAAATGGTTGAAACAACTTCCAAATCAAGGCTATTTGGTTTGGATTTTGAGGTGTAATTTTTAAGTTGTTAGGGGACGTGTTGTAATTGTTTTGGAGGGTGAAAAAATAGGTTGGATTTGCTTGATTTTATTTATGTTTAGATTTGTCTAATTTAGGTTTGTAGATGATTTTAATAGATGTGTAGATGATAATGATTGATGTATGAATGATAACTATTTGTTGAGATAAGGGAGTTAAAAATAGGTTAAACATAGTATTAAATGGATTTTAGGAAATGATTAAGTTTATCTAAGTGGTTAGGTATTATTTAGGATGGGGAAAAATAGGATTTTACATGTGTAAAAGTGATGTGATATGAAGATAAAATGTCATGGAATATTAGACTTAGGATAAATGATTTTAATAATGTAGTGTGATTAAATGGTGAGTATGAAATATCATTTTTGATTAATTGATTAAATAGATATGGGGGTATATTTTCGGTGTCTGCAATGACATTATGAGTGATGTCCCATATATAAAACCCACTTTTCACAAATCCCTTTTGTCTTCCTAGTTACTTGCTATATTGTCTTCTATTGCATGTTATCTTTTCTACACTAACACTTATTTGTAGCCTACATTGTTTGCATGTGCCTTGGTTTCTACCATGCACATCCCCTACCCCCTGTAGGTATCCAATACATGATATGTATATCGTTCCATATCCTCTCCTTTGGACCACATTCTCCTAAAATTGTCGCATACACCCCAAATGATGGGAGACATCTATTGGGTAAACAAATCACCCTTAAAAACTCAAATATCCGAAACAAATAAACAAAATACAAAATTGGCATAGGGACACACGGTTGCATTCGTTGAGAATCGACTTGGACCCAAAACACAAAGGAGACACTAGCATCCAAAGACTAGATACTAATGGTGGATGCTTGTGTCCCCCAGGCACTTATCTCCTGGGGGAAAAAATAATCAATTTCTTAGTTCAACATGGTTTTCAATAGTTTACAGTATAATTATCTAGTATCAAGCACTTGTCTCTAGTTATAAAATTCAGTCAATCAAGTTACAATTCATTTACAAAAGGTTAGAACAAGTTACAAATTAGGGACATGCCATATGCAATGCTTGTTTATTTGGGAAGTGTCATGAATGGAGAGATAAATAAACCTCTTTCCCCAACACTCTTCTCTTGGCGTGAGATTTACCAAAAACACCTCTCTTGTCGTGAGATCACCCAAAAAAATTGCTCTTAGCATGCGATCACCCAAAAACTCACCCTTGGTGTGAGATTGCCTAAAAACCTCACCCTTCGATTATAAGAAACTCAAATTCAACACCTTCCAAGCAAACATGATGACTTTCTATCCCTTAGTCTCTTATACATCAGTGCACTATTTCCTTTACATAGTTTTTAACTCATACATACATTACTTTGATTTTTCATATATGGGACTTTGAGTACTCTCTTGCTATTATTTTGTAGGTCTATCCTTATACGCAACAAAAAGTAACACACATCAGCAACAATATGTTACTACATAGAATTCTGCCTTAGGTTGTACCTCCTCCTAGTTTCCACGCTTCACATTAGGATCACTTCACGCTTCACTTGTCCATTGGAAATGTTATCAACAACACTCTTCTCTACATGATTACAAGGTACGTATCTTCTATCTACTTTATACTATCAAGAATTCACTCAACAACATAAATTTGGGGAAAATGTAAACAAAAATACTATGCACTTGGGTACATTTCTAGGTCCTAAAGCATGCTAATGTACACATGATTCCTTATCAAGAAAAGTAGTGGTTGAAAACTCCTTTTGGACTTTTCTTGTCTTTTACATTCTTATTAGCCTTGCACATCATACAACCTTTCTGGTACTTGACTAATTTATCTTTTATGGCCTTAGAAACTAACGCCGATTAGGACGAGAAGAGCCCATGAGCTCCTGTCCCTCTGAGAGCTCCCGACTTTCTTTATCTTCTTCTTACTCTTTTGGATTTCTTTTACTTCTTGGTCACCATTTAAAAATTTAGGTCAACCTTTTAGTTTTCAATTACAAAATTCAATTAAGGAAATAATTTATATACTTAGTTATTTCTCTCAAATAAGGGGCCAAACACTAAGCATTATCTACCATCACCTAATCTTGCATTAATGCACAAGAGCATTTCAAAGGCATTCATTTAAAAACTCAAACAACAGACAAGGGTTGCATCACTCTACATACATAACATAGGAGGGGAAGTTCATTTTATTCCATCTCACACATTTACATACTTGGAGCAATCTAGATCTAGCCCACTATCATAATGAAACTTACACAAGGGAAACCTAGCGATTAACTAAAAATAGAACTAATAATATGGAAGTATAATTATTATTTAATCTAAAATAGGAGGACTAAAATGATGTAATGTATAATAAGACAATGTGAAATGATGTAAATAATTATATTAAACGAAATCATAACCCTAATGTGCAAGGAAGTAAGGATAAATGACTTAGCTGATTGTAGAAGGTTGTCGTAGGTTGTCGCGGGTCTAACAATAAAATCTAAACGTAGGAACAAACGCCCACAAGTATTGAAAAGGCTAGATATGGAGGATCTGAATAGACCGAGGTACTTGAGAGGGTATTGGGGTGCCTCAGGGGTGCCTTGATTTACTGAGAATAGGTGCCCTAGTTTCGTAAATGCTCGAAACCGATTTCCACAAGGTTGCAGAAATGACTTGAAATGTTGCCTATGTGTCACACTAGATTCACTACTTTGTGTTGAGTGTATGAAATATGAAAAGATGAAGGAATGAATTACAATCAATAAATAAGTATTAAAACTCTAAAAATAAAAGATGTAAAATGAATGAGTCGAGAATTACCTCATTTTGCCACAACAAAGTGGGCTTACTAAATTGAGCGATGCACTACATTTTAGACCCAAATGTAGTTATGGTGTGTGTGCACATGTCGTGCCCTAGGTGGTCTTGTGCAGTCACACTTTGTGAATTAGCGAGAATAATAACTATAGAAAATTTAATAACATGTGTGCATGAAATAGAATAGAATCCTCCCCCTATGATGTGTGTGTTGATGCAAATCTCCTAGCCTTGATGCATGACACTATGTGGATGCAAGTGATGCAATGGATGCAACTCTAGATGGAGTGATAGTAGTATGTGATGCTAGGACCTTCATTATGGTCTCATAACTTTGTATTTATAGGGTTCTCTTGCTCTAATTTCATAATTAACCCTAACATGGATGACTAGGAAAAAGATAAGGATGGAAAATGGATAGAAAGACCCCAAAAAGAAGTGAGAAAGCTGGATCATGGATTGGGGTGCCCAAGTTGAACCAAAGGGTACCCCAAGAGCACCCTAAGACAGCCCGAGTGCCCGATTTACGCTAAAATGATGGGAAAATTGTGAAATTGGTGGGTATGTGTAGGAAAATATGCGGGAATGATGAAATAAAATATAAAAATAAGATGGCCAAAATGTGGGATTAATTAGTACTTTCTTATTTTGAGAACCCTCTAAATAATAGTATGAGACCGGGCTAAATAATGCCTAAAGTGCATGATTTTGTGTCTATGATTTTCCCCCACTTTATATTGGTGAGCGGAACACTTAGTAACATAAAGTAGATAGAGCTGCGTACCTCATATCCATGTAGAGTGTAGAAGAAGATGTGCCGATGGAATAGACTCAAGCGTGGAATGAAAAAAAAGAAAAAGTGGAGGAGTGTGGATTCTAAAAATGAAAAATGCACATAAAAAGTGATGAGAGTGAACCTAGGGTGGAAATGTGTGCGTAGTTTTTTGTGGTGTGTAGTGTACGCATGGTTAATAAAGGCAAGTGCCATCACGGTGTGTTATCGATGTTGCTTTATTGTCATTGTTATCGTCATCGTCATTATCATTGTTGCCCCTAATTTGACCGCTTATTTCTCATATGACTAGACCTGCAAGTTGAAAATGATCAAGTAGTCAAATATGTATATATGTAAAAAATCATGTGTAAAATATGCAGGTGTTTAAAATTGTGTAAAGTATGAAAATGCAAAGTACACAAAAAGAAAAGTGTAAATGGAACATGTGCACTGATCCATCTTGAGAAAAAGTGTGTAAAAGGATATCTGTCTTGTTTGTAGTTTTTGGATGATCTCATGCCACCTTAGTTGAAGAAGTATAGGGAGGAAATGCTTTGTGTCCTCTAATCTTTAACCTCTTATGCTGAAATGTGTGAATAGATCTCTGTACTATCCTAGTTTTTAGGGGATCCAATGCCACCTGGATGAAGTAGTGTAGAAAGGAGAATGCAACCCCAAATGAGGACCTACTACACCCGACCTATAGAAATCTTCCTGCAGGGGAAATGGAAAGCATTTGGTAGATACCAAGGCACACACAAAAGGGGATGACTAGCCAAAACAAGTGTTATTTTGAAAACACATGCATGTAAGAAGACAAATGTAAAGTACGTAGACAACGTGAAGAACTACCAAACAAATTAGTATAAACACAAGAAAAAAAGTAGACCCCATAAAGTGGGTTACAACCACGGGACATCACTAACAATGTTGCAGTAAGACATGCAAGTACGTCATGGCCACAAACAAATGACAAGTTTACACATAAGCAAAGGGAAAAGCCCACATACAATGGCAAACAACGGTAGTCAAGTACAAATACACAAATAAGGAGTCATGGAGACATATATTCCTGTAAAACCACTTTGCTACACATAGAACACTGTTAGCATGTTAGAGTGATAACCAATATGTCAAAGTGTGTATGAGAAAGTAGTATAAGATGCTAAGTACAAAATGAAACCATAACACCTGGATAAGATGAATGTGAATGCCCCAACGATCAAAGTATAGGAAGGATAGAAGGTGAGCATCCATCTCGAGTGTAGAATCTTGTGTCTGAAAACACACTAAACAAAGACATGAATGCACATGTGTGTATGATAATGACATATAAGAAAGAACTATAACATTTGTAGTAAAGTGAACATGCAAAACACTAGCAAGTAAAAGTAAATGCCCCTAAGAAAATGCAACATCTTTGTGGATGAATGGAATGGAATGCAATATGGAATGATAGGAGCCATGTGCCCCATGAGTGAATGGAAGTGTATGCAATGAGGTTCATTTTGTTTCCCCCTCAGTAGTCAAGAATGAACCATAAACGAAATGGTCGAGTAGTGTTGTTTGTTTTTAGCACCGTGATGAGTGTGTATATGTAATAATGATGAAATCAGACTTGTGGAGAGATGTGCATGAACCCTATAGCTGAAGCGTATATCATGACCTTTTGAATAAAGGAGTGATGGTTTATCCCTAAGTGTATATAACTATAGGATGAAAGGATGAGTGATGATTTATCCCTAAGCGTATATCACTATAGAACAAGGAGATGGATATGGGTGACGATTTAGCCTAAAGCGTATGTAACTACAAAATGAAAGGAGGGAGTGGTGATGTAACCTAATGTGTATACCACTAAGAGATGATGATGGAGGTCGTGATTTAGCCTAAAGTGTATACCACTACAAGATGATAGTATAGGTGACCATTTAACCTAAGGTGTATGTCACTAACACTAGAAATGTCGCATGGTGAAATGTCACATGAGGAAATGTTGCATGGTGAATATAAGGTCCATTTGACTGGTAAACCCTTGGCAGTTGATTATGGAATGAGGAACTAAAGTGCATCATAGGGTGGTGGGATAACACATAGGAAGCAACGTAGTATAAATGACCAAGTGAAGAATATGGTATGTGAATGCATGGTGTGGGCAATGCAATGTAGGATATGTGGGGTGTATAATATATGTAATGTGTGAAGTGCAATACTAGGTGTATATAGAAATGGAATATGTAATGATGATAGGTAGAACTAGACCCATATGTAATGTAATCTAGTATAGGGTGTAAAATATATATGATGTACGAATATGTTGTGTGAATAATGAAATGTAGGGTGTGGAGAGTGTGTAGGCTATGTAATATGCAATGATAGGTGTAGATAGAATATGTATTGATAACATGTAAAGCTAGACCCATATAATGTAACCTAGTGTAAATGTAGAATGTAGGGATGAAAATGTGAAACTAGAATCATATGTAATGATGACTAGTGTAGTATATGGAAAATGTATGATATGAAAATGTGTAGTGAATAATGTGACAAAGCGTGTGGATATTAGAATGAATGAAATGCATAGGTGAGAACTAGTATAGTGCATAAGAGATGTAGAATGGATTGTATATGATGCGAAATGTAAGATGAAATGAAATAGGTAGTGCTTATGGTGTAGTGTGTGAGTTCAAGTGTAATGGTAATCTCTCAATAGTCAAGTGTGAACCAAAGCACAAGAGTGTGTCATCGGGTAATGTGGGTGCTACGATGGGTGACATGCTATGTTGATAGGACAATGAAGAAGAAGTATGCAAGGCTAGACTAAGAAGCTATGCGGAGGAAGGGGGTGTGTGTGAGTGCTATGCCCCCATGTGTATGTGGCCAAAAATCATGTAAAGTCGTCAAGAAGATCATCATCCTCAGGATCAAAGTCATATAGATAAGCATTGGTGACTTGGTAAGCAATAGTGTCTAGTTGATCATGTAATGAGCCATTAAGGCATAAGTTGTACATGCCCATAGCATACTCCTCATCGGTGAATGGGGGAAGTGGGCAGCCGTGTGCATACCAACGAGTAAGGTTTTGAGTATAACCTAGGAAAGAGCTATTACAAATGATAGCATGTCCAAAAGGCATAGGAAAGGATATGTCTGTATGATATGGATCTAGGGTACCTCTAATATAGTCTAGCCAGGATTGTCCTAATGTAAGTGGCACAATAGGAGTACGTGTAAGAAATACATCAAGATGAAAGACATGAAGGCCATAAGTAGTTGTGACATGGAATAACCCATGGTATAAATGAGGATGGTATGGCGGTGGACTAATATCAGTAATAAAAAACCTAAGCGAGCTAATCCGTCATGCGTACATATGGTTTCAGGAAAAGTAGGATCTAATGGAATGTGCTCCTAGTATGAACCATGTATGAAGAGTGTACACGTGAAGGGTGGGTGAGATGACAATGAAGATGAAGATGGGATAATATTGTCCATGGAGGGAACAAGTGGCTGATATGGAATAATGGCTATAGTAGGAGGTGATGTAGAAGGGACAACATCTAGTAAACAAATAACACCCTCAAGTGGTGGTAAATGAGGTGGGTCATCCATAGGTTGAGGATCATCTATAGTATCAATGCGAGGAATAGGAAGACTAGTGTTAAGGTCATGAACATAATATTGGAATGGGTCACGATCCCAAAAGATAGTATACTCAACACGTTCATGTAAGAACTTGACACAACAATGGACCGTAGAAGCAATAGCTTACATGGCATGAAGCCATGACCTTCCTAGTAAGCAATTATATGAGACTAGAAAATTAATAACAAATAAAACAGTAGGGAGAGTTTTAGGACCAACACGGTGAGAGGAAGTGTAACATGAATAAGAAATAGACAAAAATACCATCTTAAGCACAGAGTGAAATAGAAGGACTAATGTCACGAGAAGACAAACCTAAGGCCTGGAGAAAGGACATAGGGCACAAATTAAGCTCAGAACCATTATCAATAAGAGTGCGTTTGACAACAACATTGTAAATGTGAGACATAATATAAAGTGGTGGGTCATTATCAAAGGGATGAATGTCAGTAGGGGGTTGGCTTTGAATGCTATATGTTGTGAAAAGGCATCGGAAAATGTGTTATACATGGAATCCAGATGCATGTCAATAGAAACATTGGTAGTAGCAAAAAGGTGTTGGACATGATGAAGCAAATCAGGATGGGTAAGTAGATATTCATTGATGGAGATACTCATGATGGCTAAATGAAAATGCAAAACCCTAGAAGGTGCTATGAAGAAACGTGGGGTTCACCAAAATGATTAACTAAAAATAGAACTAATACTATGGAATTATAACAATTAGTTAATCTAAAATAGGAGGACTAAAACACTATAATGTATACTAAGACAATATGAAATGATGTAAATAATTATACTAAATGAAATCAAAACCCTAATGTGCAAGGAAGTAAGGAGAAATGACTTAGCTAATCGCAGAAGGATGTCGTAGGCCCTGACAAGTAAAATCTAGAAGTAGGAACGAACACCTATAAGTACCAAAAAGGCCAGATCTAGAGGATTTGAATAGATTGAGGTGCTGAGGAATGTACTTGGGGTGCCCCGGGGTACCTTGGTCTGCAGAATAGGTGCCTTGGTTTATGCAAATGCTTAGAAACTGATTTCCGCAAGGTCACAAGATGAATTGAAATGCTGCCTATTTGTTGCACTAGATTCGCTAGGTTGTGCCGAGTGTATGAAATATGAAAAGAAGGAATGACTTGTAAGTAAAAAATAAGTATCAAAACCCTAAAAATAAAACATGTAAAATGAATGGGTCAGATTATTCTCAGCTGCCACAACAGTGGGCTTACTAAATTGAGCATTGCACTACATTTCAGACCCAAATGTAGTTCCTCAGTGCGCGCGCACATGTGTGTGTGTGTGCGTGCGCGTGCATGTTGTGCCCTAGGTGCTCTTGTGCTAATCACATTTTGTGAAGTAGTGAGCAATAATTATTATAGAAAATGTAATAGCATGTGTGCATGAAATAGAATAGAATCCTCCCCTATTTTGTGTGTTGATACAAATCTCCTAGTCTTGATGTATGACACTATGTGGATGCAAATGATGCAATGAATGTAACTCTAGATGTAGTGATAGTATTATGTGATGCTAGGACCCTCGTTACGGTCTCATAACTTTGTATTTATAGGGTTCTCTTTCTCTAATTTCATAATTAACCTCAACATGGCTAACTAGGAAAAATATAAACATGAAAAATGACTAGAAAGACCCCAAAAAGAAGTGAGAAAGTGGAACATGGATCGGGGCACCCCAGGTGGGACTAGGGTACCTCAGGGAGCCCTAGTATATGCATATGCACCCCAATTTAAGATAAAATTATGGGACACTTGTCAAATAAGTGGGTATGTGTAGGAAAATATACACGCGAATGATGAAATAAAATATAAAAATAATATGGCCAAAAGGTGGGATTAATTAGTACTTTCTTCACTTGAGAACCCTCTAAATAGTAGTATGAGATCGGGATAAATAATGCCTAAAGTGCATGATTTTATGTCTACACCTAGGGTATCATTACACACACATACACATAGAAATACATGGATTCGTGATGTAGTGCAACACTTGGTCATAAAAATACTCTTGGGTGACCGTGGGGTCATCCCGACTCCCATTCAGGATCTTATTTATTAGGTTTGATGTGGTTTGTGGGCATGTATAGCTAGTTATCTATTTTGATAGTTATAAGTATGATTGATGACATTGGAGAAAAACCAAAGAGACAAAAGAGGAACAATGATGAAGCTCTCTCATCCTAGAAAAAACTAAAACATGAGCATTTGAGTGGACATTAATGCCTAGATTAGTCACTAGTGCCTATGCACTCTTATCGTCCGATGGGGCGCTCTCGCTATGTGTAGTTCCGAGTTTTAGAACCCTTGGTGATCCTTCATGACACTATTTCAAGTTTTTTCTAGTAATTGTTAAGCCCAAATCATCTCCAAGTTGCACGAAATCAGCTAATTCACCTTCCCTCTCTCATTTACTTAGGGTTTCATATTATTGTATGTTTATTGCTTGTGTCTTACTATAGTTTATCACTTATATATCATTAGTTACTGATAGTTACTCGAAATAAAGTTTAATTTAATTTATATTAAATCACAAGTTGTGTGCTCGTATTTTGGTTTATTTTGCTTGACAATTTGGTTGTTTTGATTGGGAAATCACACTTTCATTTCAAATATTTGCATAACATATTGGATTCATCATTTTCTTAACCATTTAGGTTGTTTGCAAAAAAGGTTAATATATATTGGATTAATCTTTGTTATAACCAATGTCTTGGGGTGTTTGTTTCCCTTTCACATATTTGGCTACTAATGTGTACCTCATCTCAACTATGTATGCTATGTCCTTACACCATAGGGTGATATTGAAAATCATATTTATCTAGGCACTTTTTCTTTAGTAGGGTTTGATGGCTAGGGTGTTAGTACCCGGTCATTTGGACAAAGCCCATGTGTCGGCGAGATCTATAAATTTGTGGGAATACCAGTCAATTTTGACTAAGTAGGATTTCAATTTTAGGTGGCTCCTATAAAGTGAGGGGTGTATTTTCCTCCAATACCTAGGCCTTAGACTAGACTCCACCAGAAACAACTGTCATTTTTTTCAAATCTCCACTTAATCGAATGGAGTGAAGGGGAGGGGGATTCGAGCCTTCAAGCCACACCACTAGATAACCTTTCCTAATTTCACATACTTGTGTCTCATGTACGAAATGGTATATTGAGGACACCCTTGACAACCTTATTTATCTTAGATAGGTGACGAAAAATTAGTCTAAGTTGTGCCTACTTGACTTTCCCAAAAACTTGTGTGTAAACTGACAAAAACATGTTACTCTATCCAAATCAAAGCTGGATTTTCAAAAACCCCATGAGGTGAATTTTTTTCTGAATTAAACCTTGTTTTAACAATAAAACAAGGCAAAAATTTGTCTGAGTTGGACCAAGTGTATATTACATTAAGACCTTACACTCTGCCAAAATTTAGCCTCATTTGTTAAACACAAAAAATCAAAACTTTGTCAAAATTTGACCAACCATTTTGACCTCTAATGTTGATTTTTTTTCCAAAAACTGGTTGATTGATATAACTACACTATTATGCTACCCAATTTTACCTAGATTTTTTTAGGAAAATTTTACATCCAAACCTAGGTAAAATCTCCATTTATAGTCGCTATGTTGCCCAATTTTACCTAGAATTCCTTAGGAAAATTTCACATCAAAACTAGGTGAAATCTCCATTTACAGTCATTATGCTGCCCAAATTTACCTAGAATTCCTTAGGAAAATTACACATCCAAAACTAGGTAAAATCTCCATTTACGGTTATGTTCCCCAAATTGACCTAGGCTTCTTTAGGAAAATTTACACATCTAAAAATGGGTACAACATCCATTTTACAAGCCGTTACACTATCCTATTTTACTTAGATTCCCTAAGGATGATTATTCAAACATCCAAAATTGGGAAAAACATCCAATTTGCAGTCATTATGTTGTTTGATTTTACTTATATTCCCTTAGGAAGATAATCAAACATCCAAAACTAAGTAAAACATCCATTTCACAATCGTTATGTTACCCACTTTTATCTAGAATCCACTTCAATGATAAACAAGTTCAAAACCTAGATTCAAATCACATGTTTTATAGTTGTCACACTACTTAAATTATCCTATAACTTCCTTAAATCCAAAATAAACACATTCAAACAAGTGCATTTAGGTTTCAAACTTCACCATGGCACCTATCACATGATTAGGTCGGAGAAGACACAAGCTGTAACCTTTTCTCCATGATCCTTGAAACATCTATCGATGATGAGATTAGCCTTATCGATCATAGTGGGGGAGAGAACGAAGGGTCACATTATTTATTTGAAAATATTCCAACACAAGTAGATAACTTCTTATATCGAACAAGGACAAAGTCCTTCACTTGGTCAAATTAGGTGTAAAACTCCCCTCTAACTTGGATCTTACCTTTCTCACGAGAATGATTCGAGGTGAGGATAAAACAATGCATGTGCCCTTCAAAATTGTTGAGGAAATTTTGAACCCAAGACATGCATCTACTTCTATAAACCTTGAAGGTCAAAAATAAGAATTAGATGCAAACATACCTCCTAAAATGTCTAAGAATGGAAATCGTATACCTTTCATTAAACTAAACCATGATGTAAGGAAGAAGGGCGAAGATATACTCTATACACCATATAATGAAGATGTAACAATTTAATATCAACTACAAGCTCTAAATCACCAACAAGAAAGCTTAGCATCACATATCCATATAGAGAAACCTAAGGTCATCCACACTAAAAAACGTAAAGTGACCTATGGCATGTATTACATAGCTAACCATGGACAAGAAGCCTCCAAATCAAACCACATCTATATACCATCTACACCCTCATGTAACAAGTCATTTTAAAAATAATGACAACTGATGAAGGATATGATTAAAATTTTATGTGAAAACAATAGTGGACATCACAATAAATATCATTTTGAAGAGTTATGTACCTACCCCTTTGATAGGGAAATGCTACACGTACATTTTCCACTTAAATTTTACTGTCCCAAATTTGTCAAATATCATGGAAAATGTGACCCTTGGGATCACATTAAATATTTGTTCATGGCTTTTCAAGAAGTCGCTTATAGTGACAGTTACCTCATTTGAATGTTCCCACATAGCTTAGGAGGTAAAACTCTTAAAGGGTTCATCCACCTTCCCAAGGAATCAATTTCCACCTCCACAAACTTATTTGATAGATTTGTATAACACTTCTCCTTTAACATGGAGAGTGACATCATCATGCTTAACTTATGCAAGTGCCAAACAACATAATAACGAAAACTTTGTTGCTTTCTTATAACAATGGTGAGGATAAGATAGTCACTTCCTTGCTCCATCCCATACAAATAAGACATCAACATATTTGTACCTAACTTACACCTTGAGATTGTCTTTCATCTACAAAAACACCTGCGTGAGCACATTTGAAGAATTCATCGAAAAGGGTAGTCAAATTGAGAAGGCCATCTTAGTCAAGGAGTCTTAAAACCATTCCAAAGGGACCATGGTAATAAGCCCATCGATAAAGCCATATATTTAACAAAATTTAATTTTTTTGGGTGATGTAATCATAGATTCTAAACATATTTAGGTGGTCCAAAATAACCCATAATTGAAACTTGCTTAGGGCTTATCCAAGCCAGATAAAAACATAGGGATTATACTCTGCTTGGTGAGTTCCTCTCATTGATTCTACATCGAATCAAATCAACGAATATGGTTACATTTCCTAACACCAAACATTTTGACGAAAATGCACCAAAAATTTCATGGTATAAAGATGATGGGTATTATGAGTATCATTTCCATAAGGTCATGGTACCAATTGATGTATGAAACTCAAAAATACATCCAAGATCTATTGGATCATGGGGACATAGATCTTGATGCGCCATAAACTATAAAATGACCAAATAATCAACTTAGTACATATAATGATACCTTTCTGAAACACAAAAAACAAGCAAAACGGAAATCAGATTGAGGTAAATCTTTAGAAGGTAATAACACAAATCACGTTTTCACCATGAAATTGTATCCTTTTGATTCTTTACTAAGCTATATCAATCTAGTCACTCACCACATCAGAACCATCAAAATAAAATCTCATGAGTGCGTGACATTATAATGTGATGCCATCACATCATTGTTCCTAATCCCCTCTCTCTACTCCTTTGGATGATCATTACAATATCTTAGAGTAGCTTGAAAAAAAAAAATACAAAGATTTCTACCTTGGACCTTCTCAAAATATCCATTGTTCATAAATAAATCCTCTCGTAATACCCTCCGGAAGTCAATAGTGCCAAGGAGCATTGACCCTTCATTCTTCCAATCCTTAGTCATGTAAATCACACCATCTAAAATAATCATCTTTAGAAAAATTGAGATTCCATAGGAAAATTATATCCATAATTTAACTTTGTACATTGAAGTCATCATAACCCACAAGAAATTTAAATGGGTGTAGAGGAAGAACATAGACGACAACTTGGTAATTTTATTAATGTGAACAAAATAATTACAATCCATGAAGGCTGCAATGCTTATATACATTAATCAACCAAAACCATATAACAAATATTGTTATATAGTTTAAATAACCCAACCAAAACTAAGTACAAAAAAAAGCAGTGCATGGGAATACTATTCCCAATAAAACATTACAAAAATATATATTCCTAACTATATAAAAACCTAACCAACTAATGGTAAATAGTAAATATACAAAATTACCACTACCCTATAGTTTTTAACTAACATTCCCCCCTTAATGTTACATCATCTCAAGTGAATAGGAAAGGAATCATCTTCATCTCAAAATTTTCACATGTAAGTGACTTTGTGAAAATATGTACATGTTGTTCAAATGTTGGGAAAAATTGAAGTTGAACATTATGCTGTATAACATGTTTTTGAATGAAATTTACTTGTGCCTTGATGTGCTTTGTCCTCTAGTTAAACACTGGATTGTGAACAAATTTTAGAACACCTTCATTATCAACATACAAGATGGTAGGTTTCTCCTGTGGTAGTCTAAGTCCCTCAAGTATGTGATGTAGCCATATAGTTCGCATACAACTCCACATGTAATGTGATATTTGGATTCTATAGAAGATCGAGAATTTTTTTCTTTCTTTCTTCCCTATGATATTGGACCAAATCTTAAAAATAATACATATCCTAAAGTGGATTTCCTATCATCAATGTTACCTGCATGATCTAAGTCTAAATATCTTGTTAAGAAGAATTGATCATTCTTCTTATACTCTAGGCCAAAATCCATAGTTCCTCTGATATATCTCAAGATCCGCTTTGCTACTTTCTAGTGAAAAACTCATGGTTCCTGCATGAACCATGAAAGATAGATAACTAAAAAGATGATGTCTAGCGTAGTATAAGTCAAGAAAATGAGACTTTTGATGTTGTAGATAGAGAGTTGAAATTACATGTGGTGATGGATTTGTACAAGAAAATTGAAGTATTGTCTCCATAGGTGTGGTAATGGGAATACTTGTCCATCATCCGAAAATTCTTGAGCATGGTATTTGCATATTTCTATTGAGAAACAAATATTCAATTATTTTCTTTTGCCATACTTCCAAGCCAAGACAATAGTGCATCGGTCGAATGATCGATTAAGATCTTTCTTCGTTGCATTGATCATCTTCACCGAGCTACCAATGATGACTAGATTTTTAACATAAACAAAAACAATCAAAATATCCCCCTTAATTTTTGAGGTAGATATTGGGATCATAAGGATTCCTTTGAAATACATGTTGAATGATATGCTCATCAATTTTGATATGTCATGCCCGAGGAGCCTATTTAGGACCATATAATGATTTGATAAGTTGACATACCTTTTCTTATTTTCTAAGTATGACATAACCTTTTGGTCATGTAGACCTCTTCTTGAAAGTATCCATTGAGAAAGGAAATTTTTATGACCATCTAGTGGAATTTCCATCCAAATCATGCAGATTAGAGAAAATATCATCCCGATCATCTTGATCTTAGCTATGGTAGAAAAGGTCTCCTTATAGTCTATACCTTCCTTATAAGCATACCCCTTTCTACTAGTCTTGCCCTACGTACTTGTCAATAGTCTTACCTATTATGTTGTGGAGCTGTTATCATGTGTGGAAGTGTTGAAGACCGTACACTATCCACATTTTCTCACCCACATTTCGGGAAACATGCTCCTCTCATATGGGTGGGATTTTTGACCCATAGGTTTATGGGGTGGTTTTTACCGATGGTTTTGGTATCCACGGTATTGTAAAACTAATTATGCAAAGCTTGCCTATTTATGTGAATTTGTGCATATGGTAGGGTTGATGTAACATTGCCGATGTGTGTGAGTTCAAGTGTGAATTTTGTAGAGTTTTTTGAGAATAGCTCCAAACAAATCTAGGTATTGTATTGAGAGAAGAGGTGGCTTGTAATAAAATTTGAGCATGTGATTCTTGGTGGACATAGCCAAAATTGGGTGAATCACATTAAATATTGTCTCTTTGTGTTGTGTTCTTTTATTTTTAGATCGTAATATTTTCTCGCATATTAGTTTCTACTATTGCGATTTCGCATGGGATTGTTCCACGTATTTTATCCCTTATTTCCTAAAAATTGGTATCGATCTTGGTTTGGTTTGCTGAAGTGTTTAATCATAGGGAAAGTTTTAGCTTGAGTGGGAAATATGGAAAATGATGGAAGATCAAGCGTTAATAACTTCAATGGGAAAAATTTTAGTCTTTGGAAGATGCGAGATGGAAGATTACCTTTTTCAGAAGGATCTTTATATTCCATGTTTGAGAAAGGGAACAAACCCTCAAGCATGATGAATGCGAGAATGTGATTTATTGGATAGGAAGGCACTTGGAAAAATTTGGTCTGTGTCTTGCATCTTCGGTATTATTAAATGTTTAAAAGGAAAAGACTACAAAAGAATTGATGGATGAATTATGGAAGTTATATGAAAATCCCTCGCCTCTAACAAGATATTTTTAATGAAAAAGTTGTTTAATATGAAGATGTATATGAATCGTTCAATAATAGATCATTTAAATGATTTCAATATAGTTGTAAATATGCTTTAGCTTAGGTTACCATATAATTTGATGAAGAATTTAGGGCTTTATTAATTCTATGCTCTTTACTTGAGAGTTGGAATACTCTGTAATGGCGGTAAGCAACTCTATTCCAACTAACTCAAGTTGAAGTTTGAGGATGTTGTAGGGGTGATTCTAAGTGAATAAATGTGAAGAAAAATATTTGGGAATCTTCTACTTCAGGGAATGCTTTGAAAGTGGAAACTAGAGGGAGACAAAAGAATAGACGAAGCCGTGAAAATTGAAAGATTGAACAAGGTCAAAATTGAAAAGCAAGATGGTATGTTGGCACTATGGAAATTCCAGGCATGTAAAGGACTGTTAGGAGCTTTGGGAAAAGAAGAAACAACATGAAAAAAAAAAAGGAGGCAAATGTGGCAAAGGGTAATGTATGTCGTAGGATGATTTGATTCTTTCTTTGTATAATATTGCTGAATCTTGGGTTTTAGATTCCGGGGATTTTTTCCATGCTATTCCACATAGGCATTATTTTGTTGATTATGTTCAAGGGATTTTGGGCATGTTTTTCTTAGTGATGATGAACCTTGTTACATAGTTGGAAAAGGTTCTATTTAGGTTAAGATACGTGAATACATGGCTATTAAAGGATGTCGACATGTTCCTACATTAAGACAAAATTTGATATCGACGGGGGATTGGGAAGTGATGGTTGTCTTGTGATATTTACAACGGAATCTTGGAAGATTACCAAGGGTGCTCTTGTGGGTGGAAGAGGTAATAAGGTTGGAACCTTGTATTTAACCACTTGATAGCACTAAATTTTGTAATCTTGTGGCTTCAAAAGTAGATACAACATTGTGGCACTATAGGCTCGGTCATATGAGCCATAAGGGCATGAAGATCATAAAGAAGGATTTTCTTGGATATACAGAAACATGTTTGGATTTCTGTGACGATTGCGTATATGGGAAACAAAAGCATGTAAGGTTTCTCAAGGTTAGACCTGTGAAGAAAGAGAGTAAGTTGGATCTGGTACATTTTGATGTGTGGGGGTGGCTCATGTATCATCTCTTAGGGGTTCAAATTATTATGTTAATTTTATTGATGATGCAACAAGGAAATTTTGGGTATATTGTATTAGAAATAAATCTGATGTATTTGACACTTTTGTTAAATGGAAAGCCTTGGTAGAGAATGAAATAGGTCTTAAGCTAAAATGTCTCAGGTCAGATAATGGAGGGGAGTATTGTAGCAATGAGTTTGATGATTATTATTCTAAGAATAGAATCCACAAGAAAAATATGGTTCTAGGAAATCAACAACAGAATGGGGTGTCAAAAATGATGAACAAAACAATAATGGAATGTGCTAGGAGCATGAGGTTACATGTAGGACTACCTCTTTCTTTTTGGGCAGAAGTAGTGAGCACAACTATGTACTTGATAAAAAGAGGACTCTCAAGTGCCTTGGATGGAGACATACCTCGGGAGGATTGGTATGGTAAGAAAGTTGATTACTCATTTCTTAGAGTCTTTGGATGTGAGGTATGTGTTCATATTTACAAGGATGATAGGACCAAGCTAGAGGTTGAATCAAAAAAATGCACTTTCATTGGTTATGGTGGTGATGAATTTGGATATAAATGTTGGAGTATTAAGGACAAGAAAATAATTTGATCTAGGGATGTGGTATTTAATGAGAAAGTTATGTATAAGAAACAAAGTTGTAGGAAAATAGGAAGAATCCAAAAATAATATGCAGTGGTAGAGGATCTTCTAGATGGGAAAGTGGTACATGAATCAATTCAGGAACCTACTCAACATGAACCCCAAACTCCTATATTGAGGAGGTCTTTTAGGGTAAGAAGAGAACTTGAACATTTTTCTCCTTGTCTTCATTATTTATTACTCACTGATAGTGGAGAGCCAGAGATATTTGATGAAGCAATGCAAGTAGGTATCGAGAAAGAAGTGGGAACAAGTGATGGATGAGGATCATCAAGCTCTCATGGAGAACCAAACTTGGGATTTGGTGAAGCTACCCGAAGGCAAAAGAGAATTGAAAGAACAAGTGGGTGCATAGATTTAAAGAGGAAGGAGGAAAGAAAAGATACAAGGCCCGGTTGGTGGTCAAGGGGTTTACACAGAAAAAAGGGATATATTTTAATGAGATTTTTTCTCCTATAGTAAAAATGACTTCTATTAGAACTATTCTTGGAATAGTTGCAGCAAAATACTTGCACTTAGAGAAGCTAAATGTAAAGATTGCATTTCTCCATGGTGATTTAGATGAGGATCTATATATGCAGCAACTAGAGGGATATGAGGTCAAAGGTAAAAAGGAGATGGTATAAAAATTGAAGAAGATCTTGTATGGCGTAAAACAAGCTCCACATCAATGGTATAAGAAATTTTATAGCTTCATGATGGAGAAAGGTTATATTAGATGTCATTTTGACCATTGCATGTAAACAAATAAATTTGAATATGGAAAGTTATATTATCCCTGTGCTTATATATGGATGACATGTTGGTTGTAGGAAAAAGATGTAGGAAATAAAAGTACTCAAGAAGAAACAAAGTGACTCCTTTGCTTATATGAAGGATTTGGGGGAGACAAACAAATCCTTTGTATGAGGATATCTTGTGATAGGAAGGAATGGAAATTGAATTTATCTCAGGAAGAGTATATTAAGAAGGTCTTGGAGAGGTTTAATATGCAAGATGCTAAACGAGTTGGGAATCCTTTGGTCAGGCCATTTCAAGTTATCAAAGGAGATGTGTCCCAAGACATATTTGGAGAAAAACCATATGTTTAAGGTACCTCACTCAATAGAGATTGGTAGTTTGATGTATGCTATGGTGTGCACTAGGCTTGATATTTCCCATGTAGTGGGAGTAGTGATTAGATTTATGAGTGATCAAGGTAAAGATTACTGGCAGGTAGTCAAGTGGATGCTTTAGTACTTGAGAGGGACCATGGGGACAGTTTTGTGCTACAATGGATTAGACACCACTTTGCATGGTTATGTATATTTAGATATGGCTGGAGATGTAGATAGTAGAAGGAACACAATATGTTATATTTACATTGTAGGTGGGACAATAGTGAGCTAGATTTCATGACTACAGAAGTTGGTGGCTTTGTCAACCACAGAGGTGAGTATGTTGCTGCCACAGAGGCAAGTAAAGAGATGATTTAGCTACAACAATTTCTTGAGGAGTTAGGGCATAAGAAGGAGGAAGGGAAGATGCATAGTGATAGTCAAAGTGCTATACACCTAGCTAAGAACTCTACTTTCCACTCTAGGATAAAGCATATACAACTTAGGTACCATTTCATCAGGACAACTTTGGAGGAAGAGAAGTTGAAGTTGGATAAGATTCATACCAGTCTTAATCCTCTCACTATTTCATATCGATAGAGTGTGTTAAGATATTTGAAGTGACATAGCCAAGTATTTGATGGCACAACCATTAGGAGGAAGTGTATTTTGTCACAAGTGCTGATCATCTCTTTGGACAAAATCAAGCTAGAAAATCTATCCACATAGGAAGCTCTTGTAACAATTTTTGAGCTACTATATTTATCTCTAATTAAACACATTTTCTTTCCACCTTTGCAGTCAAACTCAGTTTTCAAATTATGATCTAAAATTGAATTAATGATAGAAATTTCTTAGTTAACCTTGGGACATATAAAACATCAAATAGTATACAACTTCGTGTAATAAGAGGTAAAGAGATATTGTCAATAATTTGGACATTGTATGACGAATAATCACCCAATGAAATATCATTCTTGGAGGTTATGTCTTGTGTCATGTAGAACTAGTTCTTGCATCTGGTCATGTGTCACGTAGTACTCGAATCAACATATTGGATTGAACTTGTGGATGTGGTTGCTTCATTGGATTAAGTAACATACAAGAAGTTTCCATCATCCAAGTTATCTTCATTTTCAACAATATTGCCTTATTTTTCGGGTTTCTTCCTCTAGTTCCCTTTCTTCTACTCTTTCTTATTGCTTTGTTATCCCTAATGAGATTGTTGGTTGCTTGAAATATTGTTGATTGACAATCCATTTTGAAATGTGTTATACCAAAAATCTTTCAATTTATGGCCATTCCTACAAAAATCAAGAATTTTTCTATTGTTTGTCCCCATGCTAATGATTATGCTTCTAGGACTTTAGAAGATTGAAATTATTTCTTCCCTTTCTAGTGAGAAGTGAGAGCTTGTTGTTATTCATGTTTGTTGAACACGAACTCCTCCTATTGTAATATATTCACCAAAATTTCAAAACTGATGGTTTTCTTGGATAAACTGATTGTTTTCACAAATATTTATATAAGGGAGGTAGAGATATCACAAAAATAGGAATAATAATGTCATCTATGATATCCAATCCCAGTTCTATAAGTTATCCCCTCAATTATGTAACTCACATCAGAAAGCCTCAATTGTAACACCCTTGATGTTGTTATTTATCTCCTTTGTATTCAAGTGTTGATATGTGATTTTCTTTATATGGATATGTTCTTCTGATTATTGGAAATCATGCTTGATATGGATACATCTTTTATGCTCTTAAGATCCTTCTACTGAACTGGAATGACTTCTCTGAATCCATTTTTCACTTCTGGTAGGTGATTTGCAATCTGGTTTAAGAGTTGTAAACTTGTCTTTTTATCTGACTCATCCTTGGATCAATTTCGGTGTGAACGTAATTCCGTTCGATGAGGTTGTTCTCTTGGGTCTTTGAAGATCAACCATGACAGGTCATTGCTGATAAAATGGGAATGCAACTTGTTCATGACATAAGAGATATCCGGGATCCTATTGAGGATTAACCTACGGGATCCTAAGCTAGGTAATATATATATATATATATATATATATATATATATATATATTTCTATCTAAGCTATGATACTTGATAGAATTCTGAGCCTAACCTAAAACTCCTTATTCTATCTTGATTGGTTGAATTGTTGATTTGCAACCTAACCTAGTGTTTTAAACTATGGCACTTTGAATTATTTACCTATGTGGAAATTATCTAACCTAATTGCTAAGGCCATGGTGGGGGTTAGTTGTTAGTGTTATATCCTAAGGTATAAATTTAAATTCTACCTAAGATCTAACCTAAGCAATCTAACCTATCCTAAACTAATGGATATGAATTGGGACTTAAGTGGTCGCATGCATAGTGGCGATGGTTCCTAAGGCATTTATGATGATGTTGATAAGGTTTATTAATGCATATAGACTGCTAGCTTTGGTAGGGGTTAGTTGGTTTGGCGGAGGCTTAGGTGGCTAGTATCACTAAAAATGGAAACTTATGTTAACTTGGACTTGGCACTCGCCAGACTTGGTAGGTGGTGGTAAGGAGGATTGAGTGGAGATTTGGAATTAATGAGATTAATTGTTTTTGGTTATTGAGCCCGAACCACCTTGGTAGGCATGCCGGGGATTTTGTTGGGTTGTTTCATTTTGCATGTTCTCTGATTTTCTTTCTACATGCGTTCTAGTTTTTCGAACCAGTGAGTAAACTACACTTCATGGCTATTTTTGAGGTTTCAAATCTATTTTCATTTCGTGGAATGTATAAGAAGCATTATGGAAGAAGTATCTGGTTGTTTGATCTTTTGTGGAGAAGAGGAGAAGAAGCGAGTTCGGCTAGAGGTCTTCTTCGATTTCACAGCGACACTATCAGGCATGATAGGCTCTAACTGTTAAAATATCTTGCTTTCCTCTAAGTGTTTTCATTAAAACAACTTTTCTCTGATGATTTTGTGCATTTCATGCTTTATCTAGTTAATTGATTGATGGGTTTTGTAAAACTTGCATTTGGGGTTTCAATCCATGATATACGTGATTCTGTTGAAAGCTTATGTTGTATTGTCTTTTGCACAAAGGAACTATGCATGCGAGAACAAATTTGGTAACTCTGTTAACTTTTTCGGTTGTTGGAAATTTTTGTTTGGTTTTGACCACTTTTGTTGACAATGAATTACTAGCTGAGTTTTAAAAAGAACTCTGAGTTCTACCTATATTGTTGAGATTATTGTTTTGTGAACTTGTTGCGTTTTGTGATCTCGAACTAGTAAGGAACTCCAGTCTTATTAATCTTGTATACAAATTCGAGCTTCAGTTGGAAACTTGTTTTGGTAGAGAAAAATAGTAGAGATTCTCAGTTCTGTGATACTTGCATTTTATTCCATAGTTAAATGGACCGTGGATAAACCCGTGTAAGGTTTGGTTTCTGTATTTCTTCTTGCGAAAAACATTGACTATTTTTGGAACTCGCATGCACTTAGAACCTGTGTTTGTTATCTTAGATAAACTGGACTGTTGATTTAAGCCCGCTTAAGGCATGGTGCTTGTGAACTATTGTCCTTATAACTATTTAACTGTTATTTTAGGTTCATTATGAACCCAACTTTCATATTTTGTTGTCATCGGGTCTGAGCTCTGTTAAGAATCTTACAGTCCATACAAAACAGGGTTTGATAGGATGTTAACTGGGAAGAGAAGATCTTTTCCTACTCTGAACTGTATATAAGCAATTTCATTGTACTCGGTCTAGCATTACGGTGCTGGTGTATTTATGAATTCATGATTGTGATATTGTGATGCAACACTGTACAATCAATTTGTTACTTGGTGTTTTTAATTGAAATGGTAACCTGAACGATGTGTTGGTTCAGATATTATAGTCTTTTGATTATTTTATAAACTAAAGAGGGAACATGTTGTTACCCAAACTTGGTTATAAGAATTTGAATGATCTTGATCCTTTGAGGGAGCTTATGCTTTACATTGTGCTCGGATTTGTAATTTGAGTCTTGGATCAAGACGTATTATATATATGATGTTTTGATCTTGTCATTTGTTTGGAAACCCAATCTGTAGTTCTTGTAGTGATGCGTTGACATACTGTTGAGATAGTTCTACCTTGCCTGAACTATTGGAAAGTTTTGAGTGTTAGCATCTACTCAGATTTCTTACCTCTTGTTGGGTCCAATAAATGAATGTTAAGTCTTGAAAGATAAATTGCGATTCAAAATTGATTGCAGACTGTGTTTGAACTTCACTATTTTATTATCGAGTTTAAAAAGAGAAAATTAATGGTAAGGATTGTTAGAACTTCACTGTTTGATGGTAAAGTGTTCTATGAAGGAAAAATGTTAGTATGTTTTCTTCAGGCTGTTCTGGTCCAATAAAAGATTGTTAAGTCTTTAACAGATACACTGTGAAACTTTACTATCCTTGGACTGTGTATGAGCTTCATTGTTACAATGTTCCTAATGGAAAGTAGAATTCATGCATTATAATGTGAAGATTTAGAAGGGAAGGTAGCATTTAGTTTTCTCTTTCCTTGAAGTTGATCTTGTTCTCTTTCTTTGGAACTCTTGCATGAACTTAAACTGTATGTATGAGAGGAGGTAAAATTGTTTAATTAAGTTGAAAGAAATGATTATAGATTGGGATCATATTCTGTTAGGACTCCTTTTCTAATGCAGTTGGGTTAAGTTCATTGGTTGGAACCTCCTGATTTTTATTCTTATTGGAAAAGGGAATCAGTGTTTATTAGTCTTTTTATACTTGTCATTTGACTGAAATGAAGTAGAAAGAGATTGAAAATAGGTTGGCAAAAGACATTGCAAACTTGTTGTTGACTGTTAATCCATCATTCCTTCTTGGATTTCTTTCATTTGGATCTGTTTTGATGAATACCTTAAAATGTTGAATTTTAAAGTAGAGGACCTTTAAAGGAACAGTTTAAATCATGATATACACTGTTTCTACCTTGCTGATGTTATGTACTTTGGCATAATGGGAATGGTTTCTCTCCTTCTTTACTTGAAAGTTAGATGAAACATCCAAGAGGGAATATGTTGTAAACACTCCTGTATCTTATAGTAAAGATAAGTGTTGTATTATATTTGGTAGGATTGGAAGCAATGAGATGTTATGATTTGTTTTTGGTAAAGATAATTGATAGGATCAATTATACTTTAATTTGTAAGACAAATTTTATAGATTATATTCTTGTTCTTCTTTTTGTTAATCCTGGTTTAGTATTGCTCTTCTTTTTATTGATATTACTTATGCTTAGGGAGTATGAAATACTAGTTGTTCATTAAAGCAGGGTTGTTTTTATTGGAACAATTAGTGGAATGCACTTCGTTTTAAGGCTTAGTGCTTATCATGCTTAGTTCATTGAACTGACCCGTGCTAGCAATTTTTGCAGATGGACTTCGTAAGTGATAAAAGAAGGCAAAAACTTATATGATGCATTGGCTGATCTAAGTTGATTCTTGTGAATAATTTTGATTTGTTCTTATGATGTATTGAAAAAGAAAAGTTATTCTCTTTTGAATGAAGAGCTGTCATGCAGTATGCCTGAAATGCATAAGTTGTAAATGTATAAGTTTTGAAAATGAATTGAAGAATGAGAATTTACTTGCATGGATTATGTAAATTATCTTGTACTTTTGTAAAAGAAATGGAATCCTATCCTATTGATATTCTTCATCTTATTTATATGTTTCAATGAGTGTTCTTGGATAAGTAGGAAAAAGGGAATTAGAGTAATTCCCTAATTGTGAAGCAACTAAATAAGTTGCAGAATTTCAATGATCTTATCTAAACAACTCATATTATTAAGGTAACGTGTAATGAACTTACAATGAAAACTATGAAATTTGTAAAGGACATAAAGGGTGTGTTAAACCCTAGAACTTAACCATGAAGAGGAAGAATCTTCCTCTCTTATGAAAAAGTAAACAAAAAGGAAGATATGATTTGTAATCATTAGGTTTCTTTTTAATAAAGTCTAAATAAGATACAACCTAGGTGGTTGTTACACTTCCTTGAGTGGTTAAGTCACGTTAAATGGAACTTAAGAGGTTGCTGTCCTTTCTTCTTGGTAGTTGCTTGTTGAGCCAAAATTAACAAACATCGAAAGCAATCTTAAGTTAAGGAAGTTCTTGAGTGTAATGGCACCTGATTTGGAAAAGAACTTAGGGAGAGAGTTGGATTAGAGTTTGGGAGGGTTGCTGAAATCTGCCTTTAAGAATCCAAATTAATTAAACTTTAATAATCTCCTAGGCATATGTATATCTCGATGAGGCTGTTCTGTAGGATGTTGGCACACGCCGACTGCAAGGCTGTACCTTTGAGAAGATTAGGATATTCTCGAGGATACAACACTATAGTTGACATGTGGCAACACCCTTCTGCATTGATCATCTAGATCTACACACTTTTGGACTTGAACTTAGTTTCTCTCTAGGAATGGGTAGTAGCATAGTTACGATATGAAGTAGCCCTCTAGGACTCAGGGTACCTTGGCACACGGGGTTGACTTAGGTTGACCTAGTATGCCAATCTATCCTAAGTCTTTTTGAGCTCCTTCTTATCATAACCTACGTTGTTAACCAGAACTAGGGTTAAACCTTGGGCAAGAGGACTGACGGAAGTCAGTAAAGGAAATTCTAGATAACAATAGAGTGGGGGTGAAGGACGTATTCCAGATTGACGAGTATGCCGTCAAGGAATAAGTAATACAAACAGTATGTTAGAAATCTTTGGCCAAAGTATCACAAGTTGTTGGTTGTGTTGTCCTATGTCACCTAGTCTAAGGATCGTGATGCGGATGAATCTTTGGTAATACCTATTTAGTAGGTTCCTTAGATAGATCACTCAATACCCAAAATAGGGTAAGAGAACCAAGTATACGTAGTATACGAGAAAACTATTCAATACTTAGTGTTAAACATGAATAGATCAATAGTTCGAGTCATGAAATGAATAGATCAGTAGTTACCGAGTCATTACATCTGCATATGATTATCTGTTATAAGAATGGTTGTTTTAGAATGTGTGTTCTAAATTATGTATTTAGAACAGAGAACATTACTCAATTTTTTTCCTTGTTTCTAAAGTCTTAAAATAGGAATGTTACATCAATTATCTCATTCAACTTAAATTTGAGTACATGAAGTTGAATTTATAGATTTAAAATTGTGTTCTTATTTACGGATTGGTACGAGAGATGAGTTTTCCCATACTTCTTTAGCCATTTGGAATCTTGAATGTGTGATTTCACTTCATCGGACACTCAAACAAGATGATCGACTTTGCTTTCTAGTTATCTCAGTATCAAATTTTTGTTTCACAACAACATCATTTTCTAGAAAAACTAGAGTACCGTCCACTAGATTCCAAATGTCTTCAAACTCAAGTTGAGTTCATATTTTTCTCTTCCATGTAGCATAATTATCACTAAGTAGGAGTTATAAGTTAGGCATAAAAATTTGGGAGTAATGTTGCCCATTACAGAAAGTTGCAATCATTGGTTTCTTGACTAAATGGATCGTTAGTAAAATTTTAATTAAAATTATAATAAAAAATTAGCTAGCTCCCTTTCCTAAAAAATTATTTTGTAGGCAATTTGTTTTAGTTTTGGGCCTTTTTAGTCTCTTGAGAAATTAACCATTATAAACATAATAGAATTGAGTTTTCCACAAAATACGGACAATTTGGGCACTTTGTGGCCACTTTTACTTTACAAATAAGGAAATATTTCACTTTTTGAGAAAATTATGATAATATTTTAAACCCCAAATATGAGTTTTCTCGATAAATCTAGTTAACTATAACTAACTATGAAAATTTGCTAAATTTAGTAGATTGATCAATTTCTGCCAAATTATATGTTTGGAGGATTTGACAATGTACCTCCCAATTTGGGAGCGCCTCACAAAATTTTAATACCAACTTTCCTAATAAACACTTTAAGAGCAAGAGAGTGCTAATATGTATAACACAAGCATTACATTAAGGATAGAAATTATAAAGCTTAGTTTAATGAAAAGGTAGCCACATATAGTGCTTTATATTTTCAAATAAATGAAAATCTCACCCCCTTAGTGTAAATAGAACTTATGACCTTGGGTATGGAAGTACATGGGTCAAACCATGAAGCCCAACCTATGTGCTAGATTTGATTATGATACTAATTTATTTAAACAAAGATAATGCCTAGTTTTTTTTTGAAATGAAAATAATAAAATAAATTAAGACCCTATTGACTGAGGATATGTCCTTAGTAAAATAAATCTTATAATTTTAAAATTGTTTCGCCAATATCCATGGTAGCTTGAAATGTGCAAAAACCCATCACTATTTTTAATAGAACTTTAACACCATTTAGCTTGGGAGCTATTTGATCAAGAATTGGTGGAATGACTGCCACTTGTTGGTGATCTATGTCGGTTGTTCTTGATGAACCCATAGCCCATATCTCTTATATCTTGCCTTTTGCAGGTATTAGTGTTAGTTTTTGTTGGAAACCTTTTTTATTATTGAATGCCTCTACTTCACCTTATATTGATGGGATCAATCTTTAGCTATTTGGACACCACTATATTTTTGTGAATGGATTTATCTTCTTGTGCGGAGTCATAGATCTGGAAAACACAAGAAATTCCAAATAAAATATTCTCCAAAACAAAATTGATTCCAAATTTCATTACAATCCCACTAAACTTAATGGATAGATAGAGTTGGCTATGAATAATTGTGTCTCAAAATTTGGAGACAAATCCCTAATGGGGATTTTTTTGAATTTCGAATTGAATCCTCTAGGAAAAACCCTAGTGAAGGAGGTAGCACTGGGTAGTTCCTCCTTGCCCGATGTCAAATAAAATCTTCGCAAACTACTTCAAACAACTTGCAGAGTCCCAATAGAGTTGCAAAAAGAGTGGGGAAAGATAGGAACAGGGCTAGGAAGAGGCATATAGCTGTTGTGGCTCCTCTTCTACCGCTCAAGCTTCTCCAAGTCACCTCAAACACCTTATTGAATTATCTTCACTCCTTTTGAAGTAATTTTTAACAAGGCAATGATCGATACCAAATGTGGAGGAAGAATAGGGATGACAACCTGGTAATTTTATTAATGTGAACAAACTAATTACAATCCATGAAGGTTGTAATGTTTATATATATTGCACATCCAAAACCAAATAAGAAATATTTTTATATGGTTTAAACAACCCAACCAAAACTATGTATAGAAAAAATAATGCACAAAAATACTATTCCCAATAAAACATTACAAAAAAATATTTATTCCTTAACTATATAACAACCTAGCCAAATAATGGTAAATAGTAAATATGTAGAATTAATATTACCCTATAGTTTTTACCTAACAATGGGTGCTTGTGGACAATGGATCTGGTATGAATATCCACATTTTGAGGATGGTTAATAAATTAATACATATTGACACTAAGCTTGAACCTAATGTCATTATTGTTATCCAAATAACTCGCTTAGTGATCTAGATAACTTGCATATACATTCTAGCTCTAAGTTATCCATTTCATGGTTATGCACACTCAACTCACTTGGCACATTCCTTTGCTAGCAGTTTTCCTTTTCCTCTTTTTTTCATCTTCTCCCGTGTGCCTCGCACTTACTGCTAAGTCCTTGGCCCTTCGTGCATCACACCCATTACTTTGTAATAGTTATGCCTTGACCATACATTCTCTGCTCACCTATTTTCTTCATTGTCCCCACACATGTCATGCACACTTTCCTTCACCCCTTTGATGCTTTCCTCCCGCTCCTCTTTCTTCTACGTGCTCTCTATCACACCCTTCTTTGCGCCCTTACGTGCTAAGTCATCTTTTGACTGTTTGAGTGTGTTGTACACTACTTATCAAAGCACGCCAACAAAGCACAAAATCCTTGCAACAAATCAATGATTGACACATGGCAGAAATGAAAAATAGTTGTACTTTTCGCCATCATCTTAGCCAATTCATGCGCACCACATGTTTTGTGTACGTCGATGACTCTGACATCTTCTGACAGCCATATCTTCTGCTATAGAGCTCAGATCGGCACGCACCTAGACTTTTCAGAGAGCTGCTGACATCAGCTACAGTGCTAGAAATTTAAAATTCAAATTCTAGTGGATCTGGTAGGTAAGAAATGGGAAAACATCTCTCTGAACATTGATGAGCAAATCTGATTGCTCCAACCACCCAATTTGGTATGATCCACCCTCCTTTGTCTTCAACATGTCAAACAGGCATAGGGAAGCGTACTTCAGATTTCTAAGTGGATTTGTAGACATTGAATGCTTCTTGTTGGTGGTTGTGTTTCAAATTCAGGTTTTCCCTCCTTTTCCCTTCTTCCTCCATGGATTCATCTATAAATGTAAGAGCAAGGCTCATTTGTTATGTTGGACACTCTAGATCCTTACGCATTCTACCAAGGACTTCATATTTTCTATATTTTGAGTTGTAGACCTCTATGTATGGCTCTTGCATGTGGATATCAGCCTCCTTCATCATTGTAATAGCTCTGTGCATTTTGGAAGTAATAGAAGCATCATTTTGTGACTATTCTCTGTCCTAACGTGTTTGCATTCCTTCTTCTTTCCTTTTCTTTTGCGTTGTGTGTTGGTTGTGCTACTTCAAGTCCCCTGCAGTTCTGTATTTGGTTGTGTTCCATGAGAATAATCTGGTGAATGTGTATTTTCATTGTGCTACTCATGCCTAGCCTCATTTCATGCATTCCATGTCATTCTCGCTTAGAATAGATAGTGTTCATCCCTCTTTTTTGGTGCTATCACCTTTTAGTGTAGTTTACTTCATGTTATCCTTCTTTCCCTGGTCCCTTGGAATTCTTAGCTTAGTTTCCCTTTTTAGCACTAGGATTAGTAGTAGTAGTAGTAGAAATAGATAGAGGAACTGGCTTTCTCTAGAGATTCGTCCCAAGCTCACAAGGTCCCACAACTTGGGGATGGTTCCATTGTGGTCTCAAACACGTCGGCCCTTCCGAGATCCAGAGACGGGTGCATGTTTGAGAAACCAACAGTTTCTAGCATGCCCGGTGGGACCAACATTGAAAGCTCAAATTTCATATCTCTAAGTTCTGGTGTGTGAAATTAGTGTTTCAACCTTTGAAGAGGCTCATTTCAAACACATCTGGTCGACTCCCAATATTTTAAGATCTCTGTTTTAGTAGTCCTGAGTGCCTTTCATGAGAAGAGTGCACATAAGAAGAAGTGAAATATCTGAAGATTCTTTTGAATACCTCCAACTATCCCTGAGAAGAGTTCATTCCAGAAATCTTGCACACACATCTCTATCTCAACATGCCACGCCCATTCAACTCCTCCTTAAAACACACAACCTGCATGCCCTGTAATGGCGCATCAACAACCCCCTAAATTAATAAACTTTAAAAACTTTGCTGGAGGGAGTCCCTTACTCCTAGCCATGTAGCATGATATGTCGAATTGCGCGCTCAAGATTATTCCTTACTTTATTGGTGAGAATCAAGTCACCCCTCAGGAGCATATCTGGATGTAGCAAATGTGTGTTCACTCTATCTGATCACACATGATGATATAGTGGTCAGATTGCTTGCAACCTCTTTCAAAGGTAAAGCACTTCAATGGTACCGAGGCTTGAGACTTGGATCTATCACCACTTGGGATGAGCTGGGAACAATTATTTACAATTATTTTGATGATAAGTCAAATCACCTATCGTTGGTAGAGCAACTGAAAACAATAAGGAGGGTGCCCAATGAACAAATGACTGATTTTAACATCAGATTTAGAAGACTTGGGACATAATTCCTCTTGTGGTAAGACCTATAGCCCAACATGCTTTCCTTTATTATCTAAAGGTGCTCAATAGTGATATTTCAGTTATGATCCAATCTATGGGAGGTAGGACTTTACCAGCTACTTATAACATTGCAGTAAGGGTAGAAAATAGTCTCATTTAGGGGAAAGTTGGCTCCTAGACCACCCATGCCCTGGTTCCTAGAGATGTCACAGGTGCCCCAACCTTTTGTGGCCCCTATTCCTATCCCTGAGAAAAGTATGCAACCAGTTGCCTCAACATCCTATTCTCCATCACAACAAAAGGAAGATGAAGAATTGAAGGCCTTGATAAAAAATTTATCAAACAAGGTCATATCATTAGAAAAGTAGTAAGCAAAGCGCAAGCCTATAGAGGCAATTCCAATTAGGTGCATGGCCAAGGCAATCAGCCCTAGTGGAATCAATATGGAAATCAAAGATACACACCCAATCAACGAGAATGATAGATGGCAACCTAATGCACATCTTCCCTTACAAGTTGTTCCTCCCGTGACTTCTCTCCTAACACCAAGTGCGAGTGAGTGCTTGTTCTAGTTCAGAATAATTTGGCACAAGAGTCAGAATGGTGCTTCCCTTGCAACATGCCTCATAGTCAATATCATTGTGCTAATGTTATGTGCACCCAAGCCTTCATGATCTAGAATGCTTCATCTGTGAGCCCTCAACAAGCACCCATGAAGTAGATAATCCAGATAGACCAGAAGTTCCTCTAGATTCCAATTTGATGTTCTTTGGTGCGGAGGAATTTTGCATAATCAACCAAGCTACAGAAGATACAAACAGACCGCACACCCAAGTTGTGGACAACACAAGATATAAGAAAAGAATATTAGAGTCAGACATGCATGTTTCCCCCTGGTAACGCAAGAAGATCCTCAGAAGAAGAAAGAATTAGATAAGGCATCATGTAATAAAGGTTCTCAAATCCCTATACATGAGGCCCCTCGTAAAGCTCCGTCTGAAACATCACGCACCCCTCATTTGGTAGGCCAAGATTCAGCCCCAACTAAAATTCAGGCTTCTACGCCTGAACAATCAAGAAGGATGTTGTTCCCCAAATGCACAAGATGGGGGCTTCCATTCAACATTATTGACTAGATGAAGAGAACAAACATAAACGTCATAATGTGGGATGCCCTGACCATTCCATCTCAGTGGGATCATGTTGCATGAAGCTCTAGCACAACTCCACGTGTTGACCTGATTATGCAAAAGCCACACACTTCTATCAAAATCTACCAATAAGAGGAGAAAAAAGTAAGTAAATTTCTAAAACCCCACCCTTCTATATGTCCTTGATTATAGGCAAACACCTAGTGCATAACTGCTTGATTGACTCAGGCGCTAGTACTTTTGTTATGCCTAAGAAGATAGCTGATGTCTTAGGTCTGAAATATATCCCTTTGTCTAAAGGAGTCCTACAACTTGATGGATCAATTATAACCACCTTAGGAGTCATCAAGGATCTTGAGTTAACCCTCCATGCATGTCCAAGCCTGATAATTACTCAAGATGTGTCAATTATTGACTTGCCTCCTTTGTTTTCCCTATGTCTATCAAGAGAATTTACTGCCAAGGTGGGTGGTTACTTGTCTTCCGATTGGTCTCACATGTTACTCAAGACAAGGTATGGTACTTGGTTTACCATACAAGTGAGCCTATATTTTCCTATCATGTAGATTCATATGTCCCATCCCCTCTCCAAGCCAATTGTCTTATCCAAGAAGAACAAGTTTTAGTTCTGAAGAGCAGTCTCTTCCACCCTCTATTCTAGACCTAGTGCTTAATGAATGGGTGGAAAGGCATCACAAATTTGATCCCTATGCTGAAGAACTGGAAGCCTATGAAACTAGGCTTGGTACTTATTGCATTCTAGAAGAAGATGCTACACTTTCGCGTGCGCTCATGGGGACAAAGTTCAAACTGGTCTATGGAATTTATACTTTGATGGATCCAGAAGTAGAAATAGTGTGGGAGTAGGAGTGGTTCTCATTTCCCCTAAGGATGATAAATTATTCTTCACGCATAGGTTGTAATTTTGCATGCTCTAACAATGTGGTAGAATATGAAGCGTTAGTGCATGGATTGCTCATTTGAAAAGAAGAAAATTAAAGTGCTACAGATATTTGGGGACACAAAATTGATCATCCACTAGGTCACCAAAAATTCCAGACAAAGAATAAGCTTCTTAAAGCTTATAAACATAGAGTTTGGGACCTACTTGAGAGCTTTGATGCCCTTAATCTACAGGTAGTCCCGCGTAAAATGAATAAAGAAGCTGACCAAATGGCCACGCTTGGTTCATAATTTTCTCTTGTTGAGGACTTTGTCAAAGGAAACACTCAACACATTAAGATGGTAATCAGACCATCCATTCAGACAATAACACCAGCTGGCAAGTGTTTGACAGTGATGCGCAGATCATCCAATTTATCAGAATGAAGCTGAATTTTCATCAAGTATGCAAGCTGACTTGCATGACAACTATGGTGACCAAGTAATATAGCTGAAGAAAAATAAGTTTCCTAAAGGGTTGGTCACCTTAGAACAAATTTTTAGCCTTGATGATGATTTCAAGGGTGAAGAAAGATACATGCGTGCCGCACAAGAGGATTGCTCCTCCATTACTATTGTGCATGGAAAAGAGATCTTTGCTTAGTAGGACTTGTGCGCATGAAGAAAAATAGGCCTTCATCTCTCTCTGTCAAAAATACAGTGATATTTTCTCATGGGAGTATGAAGACCTCAAAGGTTTTGATCCAAGTATTGCTCAACACTCCATTGACCTTGATCTTGGTATAAATCCCGTCAGAAAGAAGTAGCGGCCAATCAATCCAAAAATAGAGCCCCTCATGAGAAAGGAATTATCTAAACTCATTGAGGAAAAAATTATCTTTCCCATCAAATATTCCACTTGGGTCGTGAATCTTGTTCCAGTGTGCAAGAAAAATGGTGAAATAAAACTCATGTTGATTTCAGATATTTGAATAAGGCATCTCTAAAGGATCATTATCATTTTCCTTAAATGGAGAAGATTTTGCAGACTATAGCTAGCGTGTAGACGTTCTCCATGTTAGATGGGTATTTGGGTTTCAACCAGATCCTGGTCAAGGAAGAGGATCAATTCAAAAAAAACATTTATAACTAAGTGGGGACATATACATATCAGAAAATGCCCTTTGGTCATCAAATGTGGGAGTAACGTTTCAAAGCGCATGCCATGGATATTGCCTTCAAAGGTTACATCAATGAGTTCATCTTGGTTTACCTAGATGATATAACTGTCTTCTCAAAGTAGAGTGTGGATCACATGGCACACTTGGAAAAGGTATTTGAGAGATGCAAAGAATTTGGGGTATCTCTTAACCCCAAGAAGTGCAATTTTGCGGTGGCACAGGGAAAGCTCTTGGGCCATGTGGTTTCGAAGGATGGCATCGCGATTGATCCTGAGCACATTTCAGCCATCCTAGCCCTTTCCCTTCGGCACACAAAAAGGCCTTACAATCCTTCCTTGGCAAGATTAACTTTGTTAGGCATTTTATCCCTAACTTTGTGGGACTGGTTCGGCCCATCACCCTTATGCTCAAGAAGGACATAGCCTTTAGATGGACAAAAAAGGAAGAGAAATATTCAACAAGATCAAGAAGGAGATTACTTATGTGTTAACACTCATCAATCTAGATTATTCAAAGGATTTCATCCTTTATGCTTATGGCATGGATGTAAGTGTTACTGCTATCCTGACATAAGGAAATGAATAAGGACTAGAACAACCAATGGCCTTATTCAACAAGACGCTGAAGGATTATGAATTGAAATATAGTCACATAGAGAAGCAAGTATTTTCCATCATGCGCGTGCTTAAGAAATTCAAAAGTATGCTCACTTCAAATCATATCAAGGTGTTAGTCTCCCACTCATATGTCAAAGAATTCATCATGGGAGTAGAGATCAGTGAGAAGAGAGCATGATGGGTGACCAAAATCATGGAATATGATGTGACTATAAAGGCCACAAAGCTGGTGAGAGGTAGTGCACTTTGCAAGCAGATTGCTAAGGATGTGCGAGCTGAACCTGAAGCTTCATTATTTTTGGATGAAGACCTTCCGCATGTAGAACTTGAACATAATAGACCCTAGCACGTGTGACTGGATGAAGGACATGATTACATTCCTTTCTAAGGGTGCATACCCTCCTGGTTTAAATAAATCAAAGAGAAGACATCTAAGGTTATAATCTATCCCTTATGTGTTGGTTGATGGAATTCTCTTTAAAAGGAATCTTGATGGTGTGCTATTAAGATGTATTAATGGTGAGCAATTGAGCAAGTGTTAGAAAAATTTCACGATGGATTCTCTGGTGGACACTTCTCTACCAAAACTACAAGTAAAGAAGATCATAATGACATGTATCTTTGGCCTACCCTATTTGTAGATGCACACAAGTGGGTCACAAAATGCAAGGAATGCACTTTCTTTGCAAGAAATAAAATATTGGCAACGCTTCCTCCGACCAATCCAAGCAGATCAGCCCTTTGCGCAATGGGGTCTTGACTTCATAGGCATGATCAATCCGCCTTCAAGCACTAGACATAAATGGGTGTTGATAACTACAGATTACTTCACCAGATGGACAAAAGTTGTCATGCTTAAGGAATCAACTGAGGTAGTCATCCTTGACTTTCTCGAGGGTTTAGTCATAAGGTTTGGTGTTCCTCAAACCATTATCTCTGATAATGAAAAGGCCTTCCTTGGTGCTAAAATCACTGATTGGGCTCTAAGTCTAGGAATTTACCTAAAAACTCTTCCAACTATTACCCTCAGGGAAACGGTCTGGAAAAATCAACAAACAAGAACCTGATCAGAATCATGAAGTGCAAAATGAACATCAACCAAAGATAGTGGCATACGAAGGTCTTACACGTGCTCTAGGTGTAGATAGAATCACAAAAAAAGGAAATATGAACTTCACCTTACAAGCTTGTCTATGACAAGGAGGCTGCCCTTCCTTTGACACTAAAACTAAATTCATTGGCACTTGCCCAACAACTAGAATTCAAAGGCACGGATTAGAGAGAAATCAAGATGGCATAGCTGGGTCATCTTGAAGAAATTAGAAACTTCGATCATTATCAAGCTAGAAAACATCAAGAAACAACAAAGAAATGGTTTAATAGAAAGGCTAGGCCTCAAGATTACAAAGTTGGGGACCTGGTTCTAAAATGGGATGTTGACAGAGCCAAGCTAGTGTGCCATTCAAAGTTTGATGCACTTTGGAGTGGCCCATACATCATCAAGTCCTGTAAGGAAGCTAACTCTTTTGAGTTAACTTATCTGGATGGAAGAGCGTTGCAAATCCCAGTAAATGAGATCTATCTCAAACCCTTCCATTAGGTTTTCTACATCATATTATATATATTAGAGTAGTTTCAATTCCTGTAAGTGCGCTATGTGCATGTTGCTTATTTGTGCATAGTTATTTCTTCTCGCGGGCCTTGTGTGTGATCTCTTTTGTTACTTCTAGAGTGTAGAGATTCTCTCGGTAGTTACAAGATTTAGAACAAAGTTGAGAAACAATCTTTAGGTTGCTTTAGGGGTAGTTCTTTCAAGTTACGGATCAGATTTCATAATCATCATAGTAGACTCCATGCCCAATGGAAGCTCCAGGCTACTGATCTCTTTCATCTAGCAGACAGATGGCCCCGAAAGTCGTAAAAAACGTTATCAAAATAACTCTCCTAGTGATCTAGATAACTTGCATATACATCCCATCTCCAAGTTATCTATTGCATGGTTGTGCACACTCAACTCACTTGGCACATTCCTTTTCCCACAGTTTTCCTTTTCCTCTTTGTTTTCATCTTCTCCTGCGTGCCTCACACTTCTGCTAAGTCCTTGGCCCTTCGCATGTCACATCCATTACTTTGTAATAGTTGTGCCTTGACCATATGTTCTCTACTCACCTATTTGCCTCATTGTCCCCACGCATGTCACGCGTGCTTTCCTTTGACCCTTTGTTTCTTTACTCCTGCGCTCTTTTTTACGTGCATGCTCTCCCAAGCCCTTCTTCTCTTCCTCTGCCCTTCTATGCCAAGTCATCTTCTGACCTACTTGTGTGTGCCGTACACTACCTATCAAAGTGTGCCAACAGTGCAGAATCCTTGTAACAAAGCAATGATTAACACATGGTAGAAATGACAAATAGTTGTACTTTTGGCCATCATCTCAGCCAATTCACATGTGCCATGTGTTTTGTACGTTGATAACTCGAAATCTTCGACATTTGTATCTTATTCTATAGAGATTAGATCGGTGTGCCTGAACTTGTCGAGAGAGCACGACATCAACTATAGTGCAAAAATTGAAAATTCAAATTCTTTGGATCTGGTAGGTAAGAAATGGAAAAAAATCTCTCTCTCGAACATTAATGAGCAGATCTGATTTCTCACACCACCCAAGTTGGTATGATCTACTCTATTTTGTCTTCAACATGTCAAACAGGCATGGGGAAGCGTACTTCATAGATTTCAAGTGGATTTGTAGACATTGAATGCTTCTTGTTGGTGGTTGTGTTTCAAATTCAGTTTTTTCCCTCCTTTTCCCTTCTTCCTCCATGGATTCATCTATAAATGTAAGAGCAAGGCTCATTTGTTATGTTGGACACTCTAGATCCTTACGCATTCTGCCAAGGAATTTATATTTTCTATATTTTGAGTGCAGACCTCTATGTATGGCTCTTGCATGTGGATATTGGCCTCCTTCATCATTGTAATAGCTCATGTGCATTTCTGGAAGTAATAGAAGCATCGTTTTGTGACTATTCTCTATCCTAACGTGTTTACATTCCTTCTTCTTGCCTTTTCTTTTGCTTGCTTTTGTGTTGATTGTGCTACTTGAGTCCCTTGGAGTTTTGTATTTGGTTGTGTTCCATGAGAATGATCGGTGAATGCGTATTTTCTTTGTGCTACTCATGCCTAACCTTTTTCACACATTCCTTGTCATTCTCACTCAGAACAGATAGTTTTCATCCCTATTTTCTAGTGCTATCATTGTAGTGTAGTTTACTTCATGTTATCATTCTTTCCTTGGTCCCTTGGAATTATTAGCTTAGTTTCCCTTTTCAACACTAGGAGTAGCTTGATAGCTTGATAGCGGTAGAAATAGATAGAGGAATTGGCCTTCTTGAGAGATCCATCCCAAGCTCGCAAGGTTCCATAACTTGGGGATGAATCCATTATGGTCTCAAACACCTCAGTTTCCCTTTTCGAGATCCGAGACGTGGGTACATGTTTAAGAAACCAACAATTACCATCAAGGCCTACGATTATGTTGAGTGACAATCAATATGGACAATTACTCTAGCTTTGAGGTTGGAATTGTTACACAAGAAATTCGGTTCCAAGTTATTGATTTGGAGCTTCCCTATAACATCCTTCTTGGTCTCCCATGGATCCATGCCATGCAAGTCATTCACTCCACTTTCCACCAATGCATCAAGCTACATGACCAAGGTTAAGAGCTTACGATTCTCGGTGACTCGCAATCCTTTTCCCATTACAAAGAATTAGATGGCCACTATCATAAGGTATATACTTACCCTAGCATAAAAATTACTTTTGAACCTGAATCAGAGGCTTCTCCTTCTCATATTCATTATGACACATTACAACCAAATTTATCTAGTACATCTACCTCCGCATCCACATATCTCACATTGGAATACAAATTTAAAATCCTTAATACTGCATATGGGGATTATGATCTCCAATAAAAATCTTTGTATATAATGTCCCCTTATCACCAAAAACATGTGGTAAGCCCAACTTATGACTGAGAAGAAAATGAGAGCACAACTTGATTTCAATAAATTTATACCTAGTGGCATTTTGAAAGATGAGCATTTAGATACTGACCTACACTTCCCAATCACACGATGAAAAGTGGCTTAATGTTATCAATCCCTAGAATATGTTATCCCCAACAAGATGATGTATTCCATGAGATATAAAGGCTTTAGTCATGAAAAACATGAGAGAATAATTTAGGAACCTCTCCGACACATGAGAAGATGGATAGATATGACATTGGCATATAACCATAGAGTGCACTACCAATAGAAGTTGACACCCCCTCTTATGAGTGTGAAGAAATTTCTTCTAATTATGACTCTAAATCAGGGTCTCCTTGTAGTCTCTACGAGGATCTTTCCTCTACAAACCTATTTTTAGATACCATCATCTTAACCTTATCCTCTTCCTCCCTGATCTTGATCTCATATATCCATCCCTCATTGATTAGGACCAACAAGCTCACTAGCAATACATTTATTTTAAAATGAAGAAGCAATAGAGAGTTCATGGGATTACATGATGTTATTCTTGTTGGGGATCATAAAAAGGTTTTTCTATTGACCTTGATACATATACCTACTTTGGGGAGGAGGCTGAGTTATATGGTCAACAATAAGCTAAAGATTCAAAAAATCTTCAAAAAAGTAAAAAGTCAAAGTCCTACAATGAACACCTTTTTGAGGCACTCATGAAAAAACAATATAAAAAATCAAAAAAGAATATTAAAGTGACTATTCTATATGTGAAAATATCATATAGACATCAATAGAGGAAGAACTCAACCTCCCTCTCGATCCTACATGACGTTAGCACACATGAGCAACCCCACATTATGAAGTTAGGGGCATCACTTAGTCCTTAAGAACATTTTGTTTTGAAATAATTTTGAGAGAGTTCTCTAATGTTTTCGATTGGTCCTTGTTTAGATAATTCTTTAGTTGTACATAATTTGGTTGTGTATGAGTCAAGTAAAGCTAATCAATCAAAAAATCAGTAAGATGCATTTGTAAGTGGCTCTTACGGTGAAGGAAGAACTTTGAAAGCTATTAGTAATTTGGTTTATTATACCTATCGACTATTTAGAATGGATATCTAATATAGTTCATGTTTGTAAAATATAATTAGGATTATAATTTGTACAAATTTTAGGGATATCAACAATGCTTGTCCGAATAAAAATTTCCTCTTCCCAACATTGATATGATTATTGATTCTATAATAGGTCACGAAATGTTATCCCTCATGGATGGATTTTTGGTTATAAACAAATTAAAATTTATGAAGATTATCAACACAAAATGACCTTCATCAATCCTTAGGGTACCTTCTCGCTACCAGTCATGCCTTTTGGCCTAAAAAATCTAAGAGTCACATATTAACGAGTCATGACAATTATATTTCATGATATATTGCACAACATTGTGGAAGATTATGTAGATGAGATTTTGGATAAGTCAAGAACACAAGAAGAGCACCCAACTATCATTTGTCACATCTTTGAATGCCTTTAAGAATACAAAGTCAGGATAAACCCTAAAAAATGTGTGTTTGGAGTTGTATTAGGAAATATTTTAGGGTTCATAATTTATAGAAGAGGAATTGAAGTAGATCACGCAAAGGTTACAAAAATCATAGAAATGACTCTTCGTAAAAACCTAAAATAGCTTCACAAATAACAAGGTAAAGTTTAGATTATTCACACATTTATTTCCTAGCTCACTTATAAATGTAATCCCTTCACCCATCTCCGAAAAAGGATGTCGATTTCTAATAGGGCCCAGATTACCAACATTACTTTGAGAAATTAAATCAATACCTACCCAAGACACTAGTTTTAGTCCTATTTACACTTGAAAAACCCATTTTCTATACATCTCTGTTAGGTTATGGAGCCTATTTTCATGTGTGAAAATTTTGAAGGCTGTACACTATGAGTAATGTACATTTTCCACATTGTCTAGGGTTTTGTCGAGGTTTGGGGGTGCGAGCCCCAGAGAAATTTTTTTGGGCCTCGAAAAATGTCCTCTTCTCATATGGGTGGAATTTTTGATCCATATGTTTATGGGACGCATATTTTTGGCCCATGGTATTGATACCACAATTTTGTAAAATTGCTTAAGAAACTCTCTACTTATGTGGGTTTTTTTGCATATGGTAGGGTTTAATGTAACATTGTAGATGTGTCTAAATTTGGGTGTGAATTTTGTAGAGTTTGATGAGCATAGCTCCAAACAAATATGGGTATTACCTATGTTGATTTCATTATGGCGATGTAAGAGAGAAATGAAACCGAGGACCCTAAGCATTCCCATTATGAAAATGGATTTAGAAACCATCAGGGTTTTGATCCAAGTGGCATGATAACATAGTAGGCCACGGAGATTGCCAAGGAGTGCATCTATGGAGGATTGAAAGAGCGGTGGATCGTAATAAAATTTGAGAAAGTGATTCTTGGTGGACATATCCCAAATTGGGCGAACCGTGTTAAATAGTATCTCTTTGTGTTGTGTTATTTTTTTCTGCACTTTTATTTGAGATCTATAATATTTTCTGCATATTAGTTTTTATTGTTGCAATTATGTGAGGGATTGTTCCACATATTTTATCCCTTATTTTTTAACAATTGGTATTAGAGCTTGGTTTTGTTTGTTGAAGTGTTGAATCACATGGAAATTTTTAGCTTGAGTGGGAGCTATGGTAGATGATGGAAGATCAAGGGTTGATAAATTCAACGGGAATAATTTCAGTCTTTGGAAGATACAGATGGAAGATTACCTTTATCAGAAGGATCTTTATATTCCATTGTCTGAGAAGGTGAACAAACCCTAAAGCATGATGGATGCGAGAATGCGATTTCTTTGGATAGGAAGGCACTTGGGAAAATCATTTGTGTCTTGCATCTTTGGTATTATTTAATGTTTCAAAAGAAAATACTACAAAATAATTGATGGATGCATTATGGAAGTTATATGAAAAACCCTCTACCTCTAACAAGATATTTTTAATGAAAAAATTGTTTAATATGAATATGTTTGAGAATGGTTTAGTATTAGATCATTTAAATGATTTTAATATGGTTATAAATATGCTAGATTCGATTAATAGAATTTGTTGAAGAAGTTAGGGCTTTATTAATTTTGTGCTCTTTACGAGAGTTAGAATATCTTGTAATGATGGTAAGAAACTTGGTTCTAGCTAGCTCAAAGTTAAAGTTTGAGGATGTTATAGGGGTGATTCTAAGTGAGGAAATGCGAATAAAATTCTCTGGGAATCTTCTACTTCAAGGAATGCTTTGACAATGGAAACTAGAGGGAGACAAAATAATAGAGAAACCATGGAAAATCAAAGGATCAAACAAGGTCAAAATCTAAAAGAAAGATAGTATGCTAGAAGCTGTGAAAAGTTTGGACATGTAAAGGAATGTTGGGAGCTTCGGGACAAGAAGAAAAATAAGAGAGAAAATGTGACAACGGGTAATGTATGTCGGGATTCTTTGATTCTTTCTTTTTGCACAATATTACGAGAATCTTGGGTTTTAGATTTAGGGCTTCTTTCCATACTACTCGACATAGGCATTATTTTGTTGATTATATTGAGGGATTTTGGGCATTTTTTCTTGGTGATGATGAGCCTTACAACATATATATAAAAGGTTACATTCGGGTTAAGATGTAGAATGGGAATACTTGGATATTGAAGGATGTCAAACATGTGCCTACATTAAGACGAAATTTGATATCGGAAGGGCAGTTGGGAAGTGATGGTTGTATTGTGATATTTACAGATAGACTCTTGGAAGGTTACCAAGGGTGATCTTGTGGTGTCAAGAGGTAAGAAGGTTGGAACCTTGTATTTAACCACCTATAGCACCAATGTTTGTAATCTTGTGGCTTGATCTCAAGAAAAGTAAATACAACATTGTGGCACTATAGGCTCGATCATATGAGCCATAAGGGCATGAAGATCATAAAGAAGGATTTTCCCAGATATATAGAAACAAGTTTGGATTTTTGTGAGGATTGCATATATGGGAAATAAAGTGAGTAAGGTTTCTCAAGGTTGGACCTACAAAGAAAGAGAGTAAGTTAGAGCTGGTGTATTCTAATGTGTGGGTTCCGACTTAGGTATCATCTCTTGGGGTTCAAGTTATTTTTACTTTTATTGATGATGCAAAAGGAAAGTTTGGGTTTATTGTATTAGAAACAAATATGATATATTTGACACTTTTGTTAAATGGAAAGCCTTGGTAGAGAATGAAACAGGTCTTAAGCTAAAATGTCTTAGGTTAGATAATGGAGGGGAATATTGTAGCAATGAGTTTGAAGATTACTATTCTAAGAATGGAATCCATAGGTAAAATATGGTTCGGGAACTCCTGACATGAGAGAATGGGGTGTCGAAAGGATGAACATAAAAATAATGAAACGTGTTAGGAGCATGAGGTTACATGCAGAATCGCCTCTTTATTTTTGGGTAGAAGTAGTAAGCACAACTATGTGCTTAATAAATAGAGGACCCTCAAGTGACTTGGATGGAGGCATACCTAAGGAGGCTTGGTATGGTAAGAATTTGATTATTCATTTCTTTGAGTCTTTGGATGTGAGGTGATTGTTCATATATACAAGGATGCTAGGACCAAACTAGAGGCTAAATAAAAAAATGTACTTTCATTGGTTATGTTGGTGATGAATTTGGATATAAATGTTGGAGTATTAAGGACAAGAAAATCATTCTATCTACGGATGTGGTCTTTAATGAGAAAGTCACGTATAAGCAAAGATTGTAGGAAAACAATGAATAATCCAAGAAAGAATATGCAAAGTGGTAGAGGATCTTCTCAGATGGGAAAGTGACACATGAATTAGTTCAAGAACCTCTGCAACAAGAACTCCAAACTCCTTTATTGAGGAGGTATTCTACGGTAAGAAGAGAACCTAAACATTTTCTCCTTCTATTTATTTATTATTACCCATTGATATGGTGGAGACCCAAAGAGCTTTGATGAAGCAATACATGTAGATACCAAGAAGAAGTGGGAGCAAGCCATGGATGAGGAGCAAGCTCTCATGGAGAACCAGACATGGAATTTGGTGAAGCCACCGAATGTAAAAGAACATTACAAAGTAAGTGGATGTACAAAGTCAAAGAGGAAGGAGGAGGAAAAAAAAGATACAAGGCACAAGGCTGGTTGGTGGTCAAAGGGTTTGCATAGAAAAAGGGTATAGATTTTGATGAGATTTTTTATCCTATAGAAAAAATGACTTCTATTAGAACTATTCTTGGAATAGTTGCAACATAAGACTTGCACTTAGAGCAGCTTGATGTAAAGACTACATTTCTCCATGGTGATTTGGAGGAGGATCTATATATGTAGTAGCTTAGCCAATTCTTGGAATAGACCCTTGAGAGGGCTATGAGGTCAAAGGTAAAGAGGAGATGGTGTGCAAATTGAAGAAGAGCTTGTATGGATTAAAACAAGCTCCACATTAATGATATAAGAAATTTAATAGCTTCACGATGGAATAAGGTTTATTAGATGCCATTTTGAACATTGCATGTATACAAAGAAATTTGAGGATGACAATTATATTATCCTATGTCTATATGTGGATGACATGTTGGTTGCAGGAAAAAACATGTAGGAAATAAAAGTACTCAAGAAACAACTAAGTGACTCCTTTGCTACGAAGGATTTGAGGGCAGCCAAACAAATCCTTGGTATGAGGATATCTTGGGATAGGAAGGAATGGAAGATGACTTTATCTCGGAAGAGTACATTAAGATGGTCTTGGAGAGGTTTAATATCTTTGGATGCTAAACTAGTTGGGACGCCTTTGGCATGCCATTTCAAGTTATCAAAGGAGTAGTGTCCCAAGACAGAGTAGGAGAGAAACCAGATGTCTAATGTACCTTACTCATCAATGGTTGGTAGTTTGATGTATGCCATGGTGTGCACTAGGCACTGATATTGCCCATGTAGTGGGAGTATTGAGTAGATTTATGAGTGATCCAGGTAAAGATCATTGGCAGGCAGTAAAGTGGATCCTTCGGTATTTAAGAGGGACCATGGGGACAATTTTTTGCTGATGGATAAAGACACTACTTTGTGTGATTATGTAGATTTAGATATGGTGGAGATGTAGACAAAAGAGGAACATGACAAGTTATATTTTGTTGGGTTTCAGAATGGAACATGGGTTAAAACCAAGTCGAGGGGATGACAAGTCCCTCCTATTTAATGGGAGAGGTTCCCTTATTGAAAGCATGAAAAACAAATGTATAGATATATAACTCTCAATGTTTGGACCCTGATATTCTAGAATGTTTTCATACTTAAAATATTATCAATAAGAAGGAATAGAAGAATATGGAGATGGGAGAAGGAAGAAAACAACAATGATTTTGGGAAATATAGATAGCAGAGTATCTCCCTACTTACATTGAACCAAGAAAATATAGAAAAGGATCAATTACTTCACCACCGGTGTAAATCTATAGACAAAGTTCTAAAGATTCACACAGACAAAACACAAAGTTTCTATTAAATGCAAAACAAAAGATCCATTGAATCGAGAAAGGAGAGAGAAAGATATAACAAAGGAAAATAAGAAAAGAAAGAAAGAACTTCTGTATTGAATTACTTTAGAATTTACAACATTCCAAGAAAACCAAAATCCCCTTTTCCATGGCCAAAACCATGTTTTTATAAAAATTAAAGTATGCATCCATAATTTGTCGCCAATAATGAATATCGATAAAAGAATAATGTTTGTTGCAGATCCACTTTTGGAAAGTGACATGAAACAAACACACTCATGAAAACTAGAGGTTCACAAGGAGAATATTTCCATAGTTCGAGTATGATTATTTTAGCAGGGGGCATCTCATGATTTTCTTCTTCATGTGGTCATGCCATTTCCACCTTTTAACCAATTTCATAGCACTCAAGTGCTTATTGGTAAGTTTTCTCCCTTTTTTATCATGTATGCTCGATAAACTCCATTTTTGATGATTAAACTTTACATCCCTTCAAACTTATCAATTTGGCTCCATAATAAAAAAAAATGCATCTCATGGGAAATGACAAGAATACTGAGAAAAACAATGAAGAACGATCCATTTTTGCATTTTGTAGACCTATCATTCGTTAATGGCGTTAAAAACCAGATGGGTTCATTTGGCTATGTTTTCCCCCTTTTACCTTCAAACTTGGACCCTACATGTGGCAAGATCCAAACAACGATGGCCCCAGGAGAAATCTACATTTCTTGACATTTGGGTGAAAAGCACGATTTCTCATTTTGCTCGCCCCTCTCTGCAGGCTCTAAAAAAGGTGGACACATGGTGCCATTTGAGTGGCTGAGGAAATGCGGTTCAAATCTGCCATTTAAACCTTTTTAAACAAAAATCTCAAATTCTTAATAACCTCTCTGGCCCGCTTTGATTTTCAATGTGAACACGTAAGTACACCACGATTGGAAATGGGGTCGTGGCTTAATTTGCATCATTTTAACCTTTTGGTGAAAAGGATAAAATTCTCAATTTCTTCTACTGGCATTATTCTGATTTCATCCTTCAACATGTGGCATCACCTGACTGGGTGCGGGCATGTACTTCAATTTTATACATTATCTATTTTTGAAAAGGGGAAAAATTCCAAAATTTCCCCCAAAAGTCCCTCGCCGCCACCATTACTTTTTCAACGTAGGCGGGTGTCCCTTCCTAATCTACCTTTGTGGGCCTTAAATTAGAAATTTTCCCTTCGCATGAGCGGGCCGCAGCCATTTTAGAACTTTTCACCCTTTGTGGAAACAAGGCTAAAATTCCCAAAGTCCTCCACTGTCCGCCAAAGTTCTTGTGAAATGAAAAATGACCACATGTCCTTTTCTGATTCCTCAACACGTGGCCTCACCTGATTGGTTGCGGGGATGTGCTTCGCTTTTTATCTATTTTGAGAAGGGAAAAATTCCAATTTTTCCCCTGAAAGTCCATGCCTCTGCCATTGACTATTCAACTTGAACATGTGTCCCTTTCTGATTTGCCGTGGATTTCAACTCAAAATTTATCCTTCACAGGGGGGCCGTGGGTATTTTTAGAATTATTTTCCCTTTTGCCACAATGCCTTAGAGAATAAAGTGGATCCATTGCCCCAAACTTCCACCAAAACTTCTCCAGCCAATCAAGGACTGATGGGGATGTGGGAAAAATCTGACATTTTTTTCCAAAATCACCAAAAGTGATAAGTTCAAAAAGGAACCCATCCATCCGCATCCAATGAGAAACAAACACATAACTTCACCTTTCTGAGCAAGACTTTGATGGGGAAAAGAATGTAGGAAGTTGTAGGAAATGGGAAAACACCATTTTTGCTCCCGATGAAGAATTTCTTTCTCTGCAAAAAGGTTAAAAAGAGAAATGCAAGGTCCTACACATTCCAAATGCATAAAAGAATAACTAAAATCATTTCACATACATTGAAAATAGGTAAAATGTTTTAATGGAAGCAAATTGAGGAATTTGATTAAAACGTTGTGGGAAATGAAAACAAGCATCCGAGGAGTTTAAAACACAAATTTCTTCTATAGAGAGGCTCCAATTTTCACAAATTTAGATTCGAAAGGGTGGGGAAAATTGAGAGGACACCAACTGGCTCCTTATGGGGATGATTTGGTAGAGGAAAGAGGCAAAATCAAGAACCTTAGAGAATTGCAGGTAATCGGATCAAATTTTGTCTTGCCAATGGGCAATGAAGTGAAAAAGAAGCAATACCAACATAGAAGAGAACAGTAAAGGAAACCAAACAAAACAAAAACAAGGAAAGTAAAACGCTATACAAAATGTATAGAGGGACCGCCAAAAATCCTAGGTTTTGAACAACTTCAAAAATTTCCCACTATAAGGAAGTGGGAGAGGAGAACCATCCATGTAATCTAGGTAAAAAGAGTTCTCACCAGCAAAATGTCTAATTTTAAAAGGACCAAGATAAAGGGAATCAAATTTACCATGGCTACCTCGAGGCTCATGCCTTTTTTCCCAAAGAAGAACACTGTCTCCCACTTGAAAAGTTCTGGGTTTAGCCTTTTTGTCAAACAGAGCTTTTACCTTGAGTTGATGAGCTGATATTCTATCAACCACTTGCAATTTGTCTTCATTCAACTTCTGGAGGTACATAATTATTTTGTCCAATGAATTGGTAAAGCTGACATCCTCAATGGACTTCATCAAATGAAAGGATGGTAGTTCCAATGTCACCTTTAGTAGAATGAGCTTCAAATCCATATACCACTTGAAAAGGAGACATTCCAATGGCTCTCTTAGGTGTAATCCTATCTTCCCATAAAGCATCATATAGTTTCTTATGTCAATTCCTCTAAGAGTCATTAACAAGCTGAGGAACTCGAACAATGGTGACCAAGTTCTTATTAGTTGATTCGATTGCCCATTCCCTTAGGGATAGTAATCTAAAGAGTGGGAAGGAAATGCCATATCCATAGCATAAATCCATCATCTCTAGAAGAAAAATTGGAAGCATTGTCGGTGACAATCTTGTTTGGTATCCCAAACCTTATTCAGATGTGCTCCTTGATGAAGTTACATACTACTTTAGAAGTAGTACTGTTAAGCGAAATGGCTTCCACCTACTTGGTGAAAATAGTGGCAATAAAAAAATGAGTATGCCCTACACTTGAAGGTGGATTTAGTGTCTCAATGAAGTCCAAACCCCATTGTTGAAAGGGTTCCTCAATTACCACTAGTTTGAGAGGTAAAACAACCAATTTGGGTCTTCCAACAAAGGTTTGACATGCTTCACACTTTCCTACCCACTTTGATGCATCTTTGAATAGGGTAGGCCAATAATATCCAACACAGAGGATTTTGTGGGCTATGAAGCAGAAGAGAAATGACCTCCACATGCTTGGTCATGAAAGGTTGAGAAAGATTTCTTTTGCCTCTCTTTGTCAACACATTTCAAGAACCTTCCATCTATCCCTCATTTGAACAATGCATTTTCCCACAACACATATTTACATGACCTTAATTTGATGTCTTTCTTATCCTGGCACTCAAATGAGATGGAAATTCTCCATAAGTAAGAAAGTGTGCAATGTTAGCATAACATTCATCAGTTGAGCTAAGGAAAAGAACAATAGGGATATCAACTTCTTCCTTGGACAATTTGGCATCAGCTCCTTCAGCAATGAGTTCACATAAGCCCTTTCCTCGAACTAGCTTAGTGGGTTTGATGTCTAGATCATATTCCTAAACTTTGGCTACCCAATTGCCTCTCTTGGTTCCAAATTCTTGTTGTGTAAGAATGGATTTAATAGTTGTATTAGGCACAATCACAATAGAATAAGATTTGAGGATATAGAAACGAAATCGCTTCACATCTTTGCCACCGCAAAATCTTGTTTCTCCATCATGGTGTACTTCAGATCATGTTATTTCAAAATATAACTCATGAATGCTATGGGAGTTCATGACCTTCAACATTCTCCGGGTTAACACATCGGCTAGAGTACTTTGTAGTATAGCAATAGATAATGAAGTCTTTGCTATAATTAGGGCATGCCAAGATTGGAGTATTTACTATAGCTTTCTTGATGTCTTCAAATGTAACCTTTCCTTCAGAGGACCATCCAAAATTCTTCTTCCCTTTCATCATGTGAGCTATGTTCAAAGTAAGTTTAGTAAAAATCAGGTATGAATCTTCTCAAGAAGTTGATCTTGCAAAGAAAGAGTGCACACCCTTCTTGCTTATGGGGATAGGGATCTGTTGAATCATCTGGAATCTTTCTGGATCAATCTTGATTCCATCCTTAGAGACAATGTGTCCCAATAATTTTCACTCGGTGACACAAAATACATATTTCTTGGGATTTAGGAGATGCCATGCTCTCTACACTTTTGTAGGATAGTTTTAAGGTGTTGGAAATGATCAGCTCCGGTTTTTGAAAAACAGCAATCGAGATCATCAAGGTATACAACTATACATTTTCCCTTGAGACTACCAAAGGCAGGTCCATTACCCTCCTCGAAAGGTGGCACCAACATTTATGAGGGAAAAAGGCATTCTCCTATAAGAAAAGGCGCCCCAAGCACCGTAAAGGTAGTCTTATGTTGATTTGCAACACTTACTTCTACCTGATTATATCTTGAGAATCCATCAAGCATGGACAATGTTTCTGAACCTGTAATAGCCTACAACACTTGATCCATTATGGGGAGAGGATAATTATCCATCAAAGAGGCTTGATTCAAATTCCTAAAATCAACACAAATCCAAATCTGACCATTCTTCCTCCTAACATGCACAATATTAGCAATCCATGTTGAATGGTGAATGGGGAAAATGATCTTAGCCTTCAATAACTTTTGGATCTCTTGAAAGATTGTATCAGTAATTTTAGGGTTATATTGCCTCTACTTTTTCCGAAGGGCTTGATCCCAGGCTTTAGAGGAATGAAATGTTGCATCTCTTTTGGCTGAAAAGCCTTGAGATCATCATAAGAATATGCAAGAACATCAACATACCTTTTCAATAGATTTGCTACTTTTTTCCTCTCCTCTTGTGTGCAACACTTTCCAATGTTTACCAACATGGGTTCATTAAGACTCCCAATGTTTATCTTTTCATAGTCAACAGACTGTTGAGCTCCTTTGGAAGTTTTGGACTTGATGTACCTATCATGTTTATCAAATAACTCTTCCAAACTTACCAGCCCTTTAGGTATCTTATTACCTTTTAGTTTTATGCAGCCATCATGATCCATTTCTTCTTGGTTATCTTCTTCATTTGGAGGCACACACTCTCTAGGAAGATTTCCACTTCCTTCAAAGTACAACTGGTCAAAATTATCTCTGAGTTCAAGGAAGGAAAGCAAGTGCTAATCATCATTAAAGACCTGCCAATTGTTTGCATTGTCAAGCACACTAGGCCTATGAATCATCTCAATGGTGAATTTATCTTGGGAGAAATCTGGATGAGGGATCAGTAGAGACCCCGAGACAGCCAAGGAATCAGCCCTAGTGTTTCTTTCCCTTGGCATGGATTCAATTGAAAAGGCGTCAAGGAACTCAATGGAATCCCAACCCAGATTCATGTAATGTTTCAACCTTCTATTATTCACTTGAAAAAGATCTCTGACTTGTTTCACAATCAGCTCTGCATCTCCACGAGCAAGGAGATTCTTGATCTCCATCTCTTTTTCCATGCTTAAACTAAGGATGAGAGCATCATACTTAGCTATATTATTTGTGTTTTGAATTGGAGCTTAAAAGAGAAAGGATGAATTTTCCCTTCTGGAGAAATAAGCACCACACCAGTTCTAGAACCAGCTGAGGAAGAGCTCCCATTAAATTCCAAGATCCAAATGCCATTAGGATCAAGAAGCACTTCCTTAGGATGGTTAGCCTCATCTTGTGACATGATCATGTAGTTACCATGACCAATGTCCTCATAAAGTATTTGTGCCTTTGGGTCATCTATTTTTTGCATGATATATTCAGTTTGTTTCTCAGGCAGTAGCTTCTTCATTTTCCCATTCACTGGAATAAGAGCATGTGACCAATCCATCATGATTTATCCTCCAACATTTTTACAAAAATTTCTACTCAGCAACATACCATAGGAAGGGGGAATATCAACTACCAAAATGGTGGCTAAAAATCTCTTCTCTGGAAAAGCAACAAAGGCTACTTGTGCATCCTTGATCCTCCCAACCAATGGCACTTCTCTACTTTCCATTGAGTAACATGAACCAAAAGCGCGGGTTAGGGTTAAGCCTAGGGCATGAGCTACCTTAGTAGGCATCACATTATCTGAAGCACCAGAATCAATAACACAATTGTTGAGTTTGTGGCCAACTATGAGGAGAGTGACATAAAATGGTTCGATCTTCCCATCAGATGAAGTGACTGCTGCCACGAGGATTGGTTGAGATGAAGGAGGAGTGGGCAAGAGACCTTTAGAACTAGGGGATGAAGGCTTGGATTTGGAGTTTACAAAGTCTATCATCTTAGTAAAGGCCTTGGGATGGGTTTGGTAGAATTCAACTTCTGAGATCTAGACCTTAGTTTTCTTGAGATGGTCAATAATGTCAAAAGAACCAGAGGTAGATGGAACATCATTAATAGGAGTAGATGCAACTTTTGACTTATCAACTCTATCATTTGAAGGACAAGAAGTTTTAGGAGTAGAAAAAGAGGAGGAAGGGACAACAAAACCTACCTTGGGTGTGGAAGAAGTTGGAATAGGAGATCCTCTCCGCATCCACCTTTGGAATGACCGTAGGAATGCCTTAGAGAATAAATTGGATCCGTCGCCCTGAACTTCCGCCAAAAGCGCCTCCGGCTAATCGGGATAGGCGGGAATGCGGGGCAAATCTGACATTTTTTCCAAAATCACCAAATGTGATAAGTTTAAAAAGGAACCCATCGGCCACATCTAATGAGAAACAAATGCGTAGCTTCACCTTTCCGAGCAAGAATTTGATGGGGAAAAGAACGTAGGAAGTTGCAGGAAATGGGAAAACACCATTTTTGCTCCCGATGAAGAATTTCTTTCTCTGTAAAAGGTTAAAAAAAGAGATGCAAGGTCCCATGCATTCCAAACATAGAAAAGAAGAACTAAAATCATTTCCCATCCATTGAAAAAAGGTAAAACATTTTAACAGAAGCGATTTAAGGAATTTGATTAAAAACGCCGTGGGAAATGAAAATGAGCATTTGAGGAGTTTAAAACATGAATTTATTCTATGGTAGGGCTCCAATTTTTGTGAATTTAGATTCAAATGGGTGGGAAAAATTGAGAGGACAACATATTTACACTGTAGGTGGGACAATAATGAGATGGATTTCATGACTACATAAGTTGGTGGCTTTTTCAACCACAGAGACCGAGTATGTTGCTTGACGAGAGGAAAGAAAAAAATGATTTGGATAAAATAATTTCTTGAGGAGTTGGGGCATAAGAAAGAGGAAGGGAAGATGCATAGTGATAGTCAAAGTGCTATACACCTAGCTAAGAACTCTGCTTTCCACTCTAGGACAAAGCATATACAACTTAGGTACCATTTCATTAGGAAAACTTTGGAGGAAGAGAAGTTGAAGTTGGAGAAGATTCATACCAGTCAGAATCCTATAGACATGATGACCAAGGTGGTCATAGGGAGAAACTAAAGTTGTGTTCAACTTTGGTTGGTCTTCACGAATGATAGTGAAGGGTTAAGAAGCTTGCTCAGAGGAAAACTAGTCTCCAAGTGGGAGATTGTTAGGTTGTGGAGCCTATTTTCATGTGTGAAAATGTTGAAGACTATACACTAAGAGTAATGTACACTTTCCATAGTTGTCTCGCCAAGGTTGAGGGGTGTAGCCCTTGAGAATTTTTTTGGGCCTCGAAAAACATGCTCTTCTTATATGGCTGGGATTTTTTACCCATAGGTTTATGGGATGGTTTTGGCCCATGGTTTTGATACCCACAGTTTTTCAAAATTGCTTAAGTAGTTTTCTACTTATGTGGTTTTGTGCATATGGTAGGGTTTAATGTAACATTACAGATGTGTCTGAATTCGGGTGTGAATTCTATAGAGTTTATTGAGCATAGCTCCAAAAAAATCTGAGCATTGTATTGAGAGAGTGGTGGCTTGTAATAAAATTTGAGTAAGTGATTATTGGTGGACGTATCCCAAATTGGGTGAACCACATTAAATACTATCTCTTCAGTATTGTGTTTTTTTATTCTGCACTTTTATTTGAGATCTATAATATTTTCTGCATATTAGTTTCTACTATTACAATTCTATGAGGGATTGTTCCACATATTTTATCCCTTATTTCCTAACAATCTCTACTACCCAATTTTCCTTGGGTGCTCTCGCCCCACATGATAAATATGACAAAGAAAGAGTTATTTATTATCTTAGTGACTCTTAATATCTTATGAGCTTCATTATCTCGTAAATCAAAAAAGCATGTTTAGCCATTTTCTTTGCTTTTCAAAAGATTCAACATTACATTATGAACAAAAGACCAAACTTATATCCGAGTTTATTTGCTTAAATACCTTTGATATAAACCCACCCTTCATGGGATGATGTCAAACTGAATTATCTTATTCAACGAATTTAACATTGAATACATCTTTTAGAAGGATGTTAAAGGACATGTTCTTACCGATCAACTCACGGAAGCACCATTTCGTGCACAAAACCACTAAATCTTGACTTACCATTAACATCTGTTTTGTTTTTCAAGGAATCTACTACATGGAAAATATACTTTGATGGATCATTCACCTTTCATGGCTTGGGTGCAGGGGTTATCCTTGTTACCCATACTTGCAACCTTATCCCAAGAGATTTTAGGATTGGTTTTCCTTACACCAATAATATAGCTGAATATGAGGTCCTCATTGTCAACCTCAAAATTTCCATATAATGGAATATCAAATAATTACAAGTCATTAAAAATCATAACTCATTATCAAACAAGTTAACGATTAATACAATGCAAAAAATGAGAAGGTTATACCTTATAAGCGCATGGTGGACAAGCTCAAGTAATATTTTGTCCAAATTACATTTGAGTAAATTCCTCGAATGCATAACAAGTTTGTAGATACCATGGTTACCATTGGATCTCTCTTAAACCTACCTCCAAATAGTATTGAATTACAATTCCTTGTTGAACATATAATGGTGCCTACTTATGATATGTCTGAATATTGTTTGGTATGTGAAGTTGTTGGTCCCCTCTCCCCTTGGTATGAAGAAATATACAATTACCTAAAAGATGGTACCTTTCCACCCAAAATTACCCATTCCCAAGATTGAACCATCATTCAATGCGTAACATGCTATACCCTCCTTAGGGGAACTCTATATTATCGAGGTTATGATGGGACCTTGTTATGGTGTCTAAATTTTGAGGAGTCTTTACAAGATATTAAAGAGGTGCACAAAGGTATTTTTGGTTCTCATACTACTAGCATGGTTATTACCAAGAAATTTTTATGCGATGGTTATTATCGCCCATTATGGAAACCGATTTTTGTTAATATATGCACAAATGTGTCATTTTTTAGAAACATGGAAACTTGATTCATGCACTATCCTAATTCTTGCAATGTATTACTATGCCTTAAGTATTTTCAACATGGGGAATCGATATCATAGGGAAACTTACACCCACTTCTTTTGATGGACATAAACATATCATTATCCCAATTGAATACTTTATGAATGGGTGGAGGTTGTACCTCTCATGTATGTAAACAATGCTTAAATATCCAAATTCATAATGAACCACCTTATCTATCATTATGGAATTCCTTCCGCCATTATTTCGAAAATGGTAAGTCCTTAAAAAATAAGCAAGTGAAGACCTTGTCAACACTTCAAAATGCACAAAAAATGGTATCCCCCTATTACCCTCAAGGTAATGGGTAAGTTGAGGCTACCAATATAATACTTGTTTGCATTACATAGAAACTTGTAAGTAAAACAAGTCGAAACTAGCATATTTACATCCATCCATCCTTATGAGATTATTTTACTTCCATAAAAATTCCTACAGAGCCACATCTTATTCCTTTATATTTGGAATCGAGGCCATTATCCCCGTAGAGATCGAGCTTCCTTCCTTACACATATATTTGAAGGATTATCTTGACAATGAGGAGAATTATAGAGTAGTTTGGCTGGTAGAACTCAAGTTACTTGATGAAAAATACCTCCATCGCATGAGACCACCTAAAAGTATATCAGAATTGAATCCACACCAACTATAAAAATAACATCATCCCCTATGAATTTGAGATTGGAGATCTCATGCTCAAAGAGAATCAGTTCAACACTATAAAGGAAAGAGAGAAGAAAGGTAAATTTGAGCCCAACTGGTTGGGGCCATACATTATGGTTGCTAAATTTGGTTCAAGAGCCTATAAGCTCACTCACCATGATGGTACTTAGCTTAGAGACCCCATGAATGTCATACACCTCAAAAATTTTTACACTTGAGCTTAGATACCATTCAGAAAATGCAAGAAATTTAAAAAAATAAAAATAAAACTCATCAAAAGAAAAAAACAAAAAAACAAATACAAAGAGAAATAAATTCATTTAATGGTGAAAACCAAAAATTGTGGTACATTAGGTGTGTCCTTTAGTGAAAACTAGGGTAGAATCTATTGTTCACAAGCACCTTGTACTTAGGGGCATGAACACTCCTTGGATTTGCATTCTTTGTGTTTATAGTCATGTCATACCTATTATTCTTGGCCTTAACCTGAATTTTCCTACTCTTGTATATTCATATAGGAACCCACCCTTATATATTTTAATATCTCATTGGGTGAATCTTATTATGTTGTTCTCTCGTACATAACATCACAAAGCCTTAAAAATCCAAAAATATTGCAAAACCTTAGAAAAATCCAAAAACATGGTAAAATTTAGAAAATCCAAAAACATGGTAAACCTAGAAAATCTAAAGACATCATAAAACTATAAAATCAAAATACATGGTATAATTTAGAAAATCCAAAAACATCGCAAAACCTAGAAAAATCCAAATAACATTGTGAAATCTAGAAACTCCAAAACCATCACAAATCCTCGAAAACCCTAAAATAATGTCTAAGGAAAAAGCCCTAAATATTGGAAAATAATCACAAAATTCTACTTAAACACTCACTCATTCTAGCACACAACATGCAAATCATCCTACTTTGTCTTCATCCATCAACAAGTTACATGTTTGCTATGTCTATCTTCTGACATATATAGTTACTTAGGGCATAATCATAGTGCACATTTGTTTAAAACCAGAATTATTTTTTCATCATCTATTCCCCTTAATGTATCCTTGCTGGGGTATCATCTTCACCATTTTCATATGAATATAACATTTTGTACCGCAACAAGATAACAAAAACAACTATTGATACATTTATAAACATTTCTTATTTGAATTTATTTGTTTGATTGCTTGTTTCTTTAATTTTTTTTTGGATAAGGTAAAAAGAGTTTGGTTTTAAGGGGACCAAAAAAACCCCATACATGAAGAAACCAGTTTTATCAAAAAAACTAGCAAGAAGCCATGAAGGTAGAGTAAAAAGACTTGATGAGACCACCAAAAATAGAGCGGACTATGAAAAGTATGCATATTAAACATTACATTTTTTGAGAAAAAACCCGAAAAGAGAAACCAACAGGACAAAGGAAAAAGGGTAGCTAAAGGCCCACCATTAGTTCTCCATAACCTTCTTTGTGGGACCTAGTGCTCAGCCCACCATCCTTCCTACCTACAACTTTAATGATCACCCACTTAGGTCTTTTCACCTCCCGATCGTTATTGCGGGTATCCATAATCACGGGGTCCTTCAGGATTTCCTCCTCATTGTCCTTAATATAGGTATTCACACCTCCATATCAGAACCCTCATCAGTCTCAGAATCCTCACTGTCAGAACTACTAAGCATGAGCTTCATATTGGGCTTGTTGTCTTCCTTGGCCATTTGATCTTGAAGGATAGAGATCCTCTATTCTTGCATGACAAAATCAACTTGAATACCCATAATTCTCTTGTTATGGACCTCAATTTTATGATGAAACTCCTTTAATTCTTGAATCATATTCTTATTAACAATGAGAATAGTATCCGTAGTTGACTTAACACGCATCAATATTGCCTCCCAATCCACGAAATCCTTTTCCATGTTACCATAACTCTCACCAACATTTTGAACCCCCTTTTCAAGTTGTACAAAGTATTTACAATCCCCTCGAAGTGTCTTTCCCTTTCATCCCCTCGAAGTGTCTTTCCCTTTCCTTTTCTTCATACATTTGAGGGCTAATGCCAGGGTTTCATGGTCGACTCAGGTTCACTGATATGTTCAGGTTGGGTAGGGATAATGGGTTGGATTCTTTGGACAAGAAAAAGAATCAGGCCTTGATGAAGAGGGACGTCAATTTTCTTATTTTTGAAGTCCTCAATGGTGGAAAGTAGAGACGTCAATTTTCTTATTTACTTTCTCACATTGCATTTTATTGTAATATTCTTTGAGTCGATCTATTAAATCTTATAAACATTGGTATTATGGTATTTTATATCATAAGTACCTATTATTGTATGCTTATATCAAATAAGAGGTATCTTGATCTATAACAATATACAATCTATAACATGGTTTCTCATTCATACTCCCTACTCATCACATCTACCCATCTTACATCCTCATCTATCTACCTTCCCATTCTAACTAACATTTCCTCTAACTAATTTCATATTGTTTCTTTTACCCTACCAAGACATGGGGCTAAGTGACAAAATACACCACATACATACAAAATTGGCTAACATATATACAAAAACAAAAGCACATCAACTAAGCTAGACTATATTAGGGGATTTCACTTTTTTAGGAGTGAATATTTTATTCCTTTTTTAAGTTTTAAATGTTTTAATTAAACATACATAAAATCATAATACTACTTTCTAAAGTGATAATTGATTTTAAAAATGAAAAATAAGAGGGAAAGAGTATAATTAGCTGATTATGTGTGGATTTAAATTTTTCTTAGTGATCTAAGAGTAGGAACAAGATGATTTGAACTGGAAATGCTTTGTTGCTGAAATTGTAACAAATCGAGCCGGTAAAAAGCGTGTACAACTCGAGTACAAAGCGTCCATCTTATTATGAACGTTCTCTATGGTCTTGGAACTACTTAAAATATAGGTCTATAAATTTATGAGTGATTCACCTACTTGGAAATGTGTGTCACTGTGTGGTGGTCTTCTTCGCTCACCTTCAAAACAAGTCTCAAACTCTGCTCAAATCCTAAAACCCTTATCTTTTGTAAAAAGGAGTTCATGCAAAAAAATTTAGGTGGGTTGTGGGCACCTTTGTGTACCACTAACATCACCACTACTATGAAGAGGTATTAAACCACAAATCATTCTCCTAGCATGTGATATCTATTGTAGCTCAATTAGATTTGACAATCATGCTTTGATAATGCTTCACTTGAGTTTCACATTTACTCAAATACTTGGGAAGGGTCACTTTGCTTGTTTTTAGGATGAATATGAATACTCATAAACCTATAAGGAGACTTCATACCTATTGAAAGTGCTTCCCTAATGGATGTGCATGAGTTATTTCATAGTTTAGGAATGTTGGAGTGCCTTTTGTGCTTGCTTTTACATGTGGAGTTCTTAAAGTCCGATGTTACCAAATGAGGTATGATTTACTTGCTTATATATGCTTACAAAGGTTGTTATGTCATAAAGGATAACCAAGGGGGATATTTATTTGTAAAAATATGGTGGAATCAAAATAATTAGTTCAAACATGTCTGTCCAAAACCGTACAATAGGGTTAGAATTGACATTTATCAATATCGACTAAAACAAAAATTTTTAGACAAAGGGGAGAAAATCATATTTTGACTTTATGGACCTAAACATGGATATTTCTAGATGTATTTTATGTAGTTAAACTTTAAATATTGATGATAGAGAGGTGTGAAAATATAAACAAGTGCATGAAGGGCTATCAGGGTGTCTTTAATAAAGAGTAGAGAGAGTACATTTGTCGATGTAAATGTGTAATGTCAAGATCAATAATGTCAAAGGATAAATTTCCAAATTTGAGTGTCTACATTTTCCCCCTTTAAGTATGAAATTAAATTACATGCTTAAAGGAAAATATACTAAGTGTGTAGACACACTTTGTCTTTTCTCGTAATAACTTTGTTTTGTAATATCCCATTGTGTTAGTGTTGACATGCTCCAAAATGAAACTTGCAACATAGAGTGTAGTCAATGCCCAAAATAAGAATTGAACTATAACTCAAAATGTAATGAAAGTAACGTAAATAAATGTATAATAAGAAAGGTCAAATTGAGATGCAAAACATAGAAGGAATACAACTATTTTTTTATAGAGGGAATGTGCTCCCGTTCTTAAGCCTTGGAGATTTATTTGAAATCTGATGAAAATTGGGGGTGATAAGTACCCAATTTGTGATGAGGAGAGGTCGATGTGTTAGGTGTACCAACCCAACACATGAATGCCAAAAAGAAGAACCAAAAAGATGAGGATCCAAAGCACCCTGCCAAGGAAATCATGTATCAAAATCATTCAATAACTCCTAATATCTTCCCTTAAGTGTAAGAGGATAGGAAATTATACCTATGAATAACTTAACCACTTTGATACCTTCCATAACCCCATAAACCATACCACTACATATGTATATAAGCCTAATTTTGTAAATTAGGAACATATATAGAAAAGAAATAAGTACCCCCATACTCTTCCCATGCACCAAAAAATTGAGTAGAAATTGAGTAAAAATTACATGTATGATGAAATCTAAGTGGAGAAAGGAGACCCATGCCCCCAATGTGCCCAAAAATGGAAATGAAATTGAGTACCATGGAGAAAAGAGAGAATGAAATACTTCATGCCCCTTGAATATGTGCCAAATTGAGTCAATTTGAGTATAAAACCATATGAAAATGTTGTGTTAATGGTGATTAAAAACTGAGATTATTGAAATATATGGAGAAAATTCCCCCTGGATAAAACCATATAATAAGGTCAAAAACCATTTGTATACGGTCATGACTAGGATGTAAATTTTTAACCATATATATTTTTTTATTGTTTTTGTGTTTGAGTCCAATTATGAGGCATTTTTTTCTGCCTCTACATATGTATGTGCCTAGAAAAAGTGCCAGTGTCTGCTAAGAAATGTAGAATAAACCTCAAATATTTTCCCCCTCTTTTGAGGCATGTGCGATGAATAATTTAAGTGTGTAGCTCAAAATAAAAGATGTATACCCATGTCTAGTAATATGAGAACTTGTATACCTCTAAAAATTTGATGTGGTAGCCACCAAGAAGAAATTGTATTGTAAAGGGGATGCACATGGTAGAAACCATGGTGCAAAAAAAAGAGAAACAACAACAAGAAGCATAATAACCATAACAATGTTAATGCAAAAAAAGAATAACAATAACAAAGAAAACCATGTGTTAGTAAAAACAAGTGCATAAATGTAGAAACAAGTGAAAACATGTCAAATAGTGTCACACAAAAGGTGAAATTCCTACAAACATGGGACACCCATGGTGTTGCAAGATAATCAATGCCCTTGAGCCTACAAATAAGAGATACACAACCACACACAAGGAATGATGCCACAAACATGGGACACCCACGATGTCACAAGATAATCAAGGCCCTAATAATACACAATCAAAGTAAAAAAAAATACACATACACACACAACTAACAAACATGTAAAAAAAAAGTGTATCCAAATATGATGAAAACACATAGCATATGATAGAAAAGAGCTAGTGAAACAAAATAATGTAAGTTACTACACAAAACACATGTGTTAGTCATGTTGTCCAAAAATATAAAAATACACAATATATATGTAACCAAGTGTAATGAGGAAAAAAAAAACTATAATGGAAATATAACACTTGGATATAGTATGTAAAATTAGATGCCCCCAGAGGTTAGTAGTTTGGGTAAAAGGGTCAGGCCAACACCTATCATCATGTATCACTTTGTGTATTTCTGCATCATGCTCAATATACCATGTGAACATGTGTGTAAATAATAAATGTTATCTATCAAACCAAAGGAATAAACAACATGTATAATGTAAAGTACAAACAATATATGCCATAAAAATAGGTCCTGATTTTGTATTTTTACAAATATTTGAATGTTTTTTTATCTTTTGAAAATATTTTAGTGTTTAATAATGAGTATATAACTAATGATGATATGGAAGAAAGATTTCCAAGATTTGTGTGTGTGTGTGTGTGTGTGTGTGTGAAAAGTGAGGTTTGGGTGGAACCACTCCCTCAACAATCAAGTTGAACCTATAAACAAAGTGTGTCACTTGGAGATGGGGAGATATCATGAGAACTATCCCAAGATAACCCTATGAGGAGGTGAAACAACTACCAAAGATGATGGAGGTTCAAGCCTTAAATGTTTCATAGATGTGACTCAAGTGCAAGTAGAACCATGGTGGTGATATGTGCCAAAAAGGCCTATGAGGAGAACCAGAAATAATAGAGCATTGATTAGAATGTGATGTGTTATACCTACATGGTGGACTAGAAGAATGAGGAACTCCTAGAAGACCTATGAGAAATTGTGGAGTGATTCATAAAGCTATAAGATCTATGTAAAATTTGAGAGGTGAGGGGGTAAATCGCTAGAGACAATGTGTGCAAAGGAAGGCCTAGGAGGAGACCTAGAGGCCCTAGAACTATGTGGTGCAACATGTGCAACTAAAGGCCTATCAAGAGACCTAGAACTATGTGAATTTGCATGTGTAACCAAAGGATCCTATCATGAGACCGAAGAGGACTAGTACTATGTGAAGTAGTGTGTGAAACAATATACATATATTGTATAAATGCACTAGGAGGATGGATAAAATTGTAGAAGAACTAGGCACGCTATGAGAGAAATCCCTAAAAGGAATACCTCAAATAGTGAAGACCTATTGATGATGAATAAACTTAATACATTGATGAATGATGGATGGAACATCCCTAAGATCACATAGCCAAGGGATACCTAGATGCAATACTCCAATATCAAAAATTTACAACCAAGAATGAAGTTTGTGTAGTGATAGATCCAATTGTGATTGGTAGTGTAATGCGTCGAAAGTGTGGATCAGAATCAAGTGCAAGAATATCAAAAGGAATGTCAAGAGATTGAAGTAATGTCCATGCACAAACATTATCCTTACTATGTGGAATAACCAAGACACCTTGAATAGGAATATGATGAATAGAGACCATGGAATAGATAATGTGTTAAAGATAAGTGAGTCATCTATAAGAATCATCAAAAGAAATGATTGGTGTAGAATATGATGTGTGAGTAATATTTCCAATCATAACATCAAGTGGATGATCAAAAGGGTGGTGGTGGTACCACATAATGAGTGTTATAAACTTTTCAAAGTAGATGTGTCATTAGTATGCTTAGGAAGTGGATCATTGAAGATTTTCAACTTAGCATTGTTATTGGTAGGCTTAGAAGATTTGGTGGGATCATCCCATTCAATTGCATTAGAGTCAATAAGATCTGAATGATGTGTTATAACTTAAGACATCTATCCATAGAGTGACCAATACATCTATGATAATCACAATAAGCATTACATGAAGCTCTTACTTTGAGGCTTGCTCGTATCAACCTCAAATGGTGGAGGAGAGACATGAGATTGCACTCAAGTAATTTCTTTAAAACCATGTGTGGAGGACAAGGTAATCATGTAAATTGTCATCTTGTAGGTTGTAATTGTAGCTTAGTAGGTTAAGAAACAACATTGACAATGTCTTTAGAAACAACCTTAGGGTCATTAGATTTTCCTTTGAAATTAGATTTACTTTGAAACTTTGCATTGGATGGATTAGGGAGATAACAACATACTTAATTTTGTTCATGTGTAATATATTAGCTTGCACTCTTTCAGTGTATGACATAGATGGTCAAAATATTGAAACTTATCAAACATGAACAATTCTTGTAATGGAGGAAGAAAACTTTGAACAAAAGGTCTTGTAACTCACTATTAGCTAATATGTTGTTCATCTTAGTAAGAATTGTTCTATAACACAAGACATAATCATTGATATGCTCATCATATCCTTGTTTGAGTTTGAAATTTATGCATAAGATATCTTATCCCCAATGTTGATTGAAAATTGTGCCAAAAATTGATTTGCCAATGTAGTAAAAAAGAGCATACAAAATGTGTGGGGAGATCATAAAACCATTACAAAGCAAAGTCCTTAAGACTCATAGGGAATAACTTAGTAAGCAATATATCATTAGATGCATAGTCAAAGCAAGAAACATGGAATGATCTAAGATGCTCTTAGGGATCACCCTTGCCATCATAGATAGGAAGCTTAGGTGCAATAAAACTAATAGGAAAAGGATATGAGACAACTTTAGGTGCAAGTGGATTATGTAATAATTTAGAAGAGTCCATAACATTAGAATTATGAGAGACACCTTATTGTAATTGTAATATTTGTGCTTGTAAAGAATGAACAAGGGACTCAAGAGCCTATGTGCTAGATGAAGATGTATGTGAGCCATTATGATGATAGATAAGAGATGTAGTAGAAATAGTGGCTGCATGAATAGGCATAGACATATTTTTCATAGGAATGTTAGGCACCCCTAAGGAGGTAGGCATAATGGGTATGGGTACAATAGATGTTTTTACAGAGGCATGCTTGATTTTATCTATTACAACATATAGAATAATATGAATATGGTCATGATGCTCATGAAAGAAATGTTGTAGCACAAATGTTGTTCCTCACCCTCAGGAAAGTCTTGTGTATGATTGTGAGATTTGGTATTAGAATCATGACCTTAGATAGGATCAGTGTGAAGAGTGAGAATTAAATTAGAAAATAGATCAAAAACATAACATTGTGGCTCATAAACATCATCCTCATATGTGTCCTCATGTCCAAATTGAGAAACCATAACAAAATAATTGAAATCATCATATAAGTTTAGGATAGAGCTAGGGTTAGAGTGCTTAGTGGATGCATATGTAAAAGGAACAACATGATAAGCCATTGATGCCAACAAATTAGATTCGAATGTCAGATGAAACCCTAAGACACCTAGGATTAGGGATATAATGTTCGATTAGAGAGGGTTGGGTTCACCAAATGATTTCAATTTTTTTGAGGAGTGAATCTTTCATTCCTTTTTAAGTTCTATATGTTTTAATTAAACATACATAAAAAGGATGAATATTTGTTACAGGTGGATATTGATTTAATTAAATTCCAACATTAATTGCACAAATTAGAATAATATTGTTTAAAGTGATGATTGATTTAACAAATGAAAAAATAAGAGGGAAAGAGTGCACTTAGCTGATTCCATATGGATATAGAGGATTCTAAATGATATGAGTGTAGGAATAGGATGATATGAGACCATAAATGATTTTTGCTAAAATTATGATTAGAAATCGAGCCTAGTCAAAAACATATTACTTAGTCCAAAACATCCGTATGGTCTTGACCCTTATGTATGGTCTTAGACCTACTTGGAATCTAGATCTGTAACTTCTCGATTACTTCACATACTTGGAAATGTGTGTCAATGTGTGTCATTATTCTTCGCTCACCTTCAAAATGGATCTATAAACTCTGCTCAAACCCTAAAAACCTTGTAATGCAAGGGGAGTTCCTAAAATAAAGTTAGGTAGGTTATGGGCACGCATGTACACCATCGACATTTCCACCACTATGAAGAGGGCTCAAATTGCACGTCATTCTCATAGCATGTGATATCTATCGTAATGCAATAAAACTTGAGAATTGTGCTTTGATAATGCTTCACTTGAGTTTAACACTTCTCAAATAATTGGGAAGGGTCACTTCACTTGCTTGTAGAATGAATATGGAGACTCCTAAACCTGGAAGGATACTTTATACATGTAGAGGGTGATTCCCTAATGGATGTGCATGAGTTATTTTATAGTTTAGGGAGCTTGGATTTCCTTCTGTGCTTGCTTTTACATGAGGAGTTCTTAAAGTGCCAAAGTTACCAAATGAAGTATGATTTACTTACTTATACATGCTTTTAAAGGTTATTATATCATGAAAATTTGACTAAGAGGGATATTTTTACATGAATGTGGTGGAATTGAAATAATTATTTCAACACATATATGTCAAAGACCATATAATAGGGTCAAGATTGACATTTGTCAATACCGACCAAAATAGACATGATAAAAGGGAGAAAATCATATTTTGACTTTATGGGCCTAAGGATGGATGTTTCTAGATGTGTTTTATGCGGTTAAAAGTTAAGTAATCTTGATGAAATAGAGGTGTGAAAATATAACCAAGTGCATGAAAGGATATTAGGGTGGGCTAAGAAAGAGTGAAGAGTGCATTTTTGCATGCAAGTGTGCAATGTCATGATCAACATTGTCAAAGGATAGATTACCAAATTTAAGTGTTTATACAAGGAGATATAGATATAAAAATCACACCATTACCCAAAAATCATCATCACTTATAATATAATCATGCATCTATTCATAATAATATATTCAAAACCAAAATAAAATGCTATAAAAATGTCATGATCACACGATGCAAAAACTCGACACATAACCATGAGGCAAAATTGTGTCATATATATATATATATATCAAATATAATCAAGTTTACAAAAAGGATATCATAACTGTGTACTATATAAATAATGATGGTACAAACAAAACTCCTAAGTCCCACCAAATTCAGCTCTTTATGTGACTCTTTCTTGGTGATGGAATGTCTAGTAGTCCTAGTGATGGAAAGTTTGGTCTCAACCCTTCCGATAGTGCATGTGTCGTTGAACCTCGTGGGACCATCATTGAGGGTTTCCCTACTAAAGCTCATGATTTATCTGATTATGAGGGTCTCTCGCAAATGACTCGCTCTTGACCTCGGTGAATACCTCATAACCCATTGATCTATTGGTATGATGATCTCATATAGGGTCATGTAGTACACATCCTCACCATATAGCCTGTGTAATCCTATCAAGCATTTATGTGACACCATGTGCCCCTAAGGCCGTGTGAGCTATATATCACTCTCAGTGTAGTCTTTACTCCCCTACCTAGGTAGTATCTTGTTCTACGTGACTTGTGTCTCTCTCTCTCTCTATGAATAGGGTGTCGTGCTCTCTCTACAAAGTGCATCTATCTCGCACTTGCAGTATGCATGACATCTCACTTTGATATAGTTGTATCCCTCTCCGGTCCATTTTTCTAGTGCAATAATGAGTCATGCTACCTCGACTATCAACCTAGATATTTTTGTATCTTTTTCTTCACTAAGACCATGGGTTTTCAACCCTTCTATCTCCGCCTTGTGAGTAGATATATTTGTTACAATTACCTAAGCTACTCATTGTGTGTCCGAGTTATACCGATGATCCTACCTTATCTCCTCCTAAGGTAGGTGTGATTTGTATAATGGTGAATTTCTTTTTCCTATCCATGTGGCACCCCACCCATCTCCTCCATATCCCGTACTTTCTCCATCTCTACCCGGGGCTATCCCCCATCCATCCCATCCTCTTATTCGGTTGCGCTAAAATATATCACACTCTCACTACCTATACAACTCCTATCATAGCCCCATTTCCGGTGCTATTCCTCTACCTTCATAAACCTTCCACTCTAGTACTCCTACACTAACCAATCATACTGGATTGTCTTGGTGGAGTTACATATATCATGTACAAATGCTTCCATCGATGCACTAACATAATTTCCTCTACTACACTAACTGGTCTATGTCTTGCTATAGTTAGTCTCATTGGTAGAACCTACCGGTACCACCCCTAATACTCTCTTATGGTCCCCGCATCGGTGATACCCATGCACATATCCCACACTATCACTACTAGTATCACCCAATCTACTACCGATGTTGCTAGACCTATGGTTTCCCCAATCTCATATCTCTCTAGTCCCATGGGAAAAACTATGTGGTGTTGTTGGTACTCCCTATCTCGTAACCAAATTACTACAACACCCTATCAGGCCTATACCACTCCATGATTAAATCACATTGGCGTACTAGGTAGCACTCTATGTGGGCATATGCCATCTCTGTAAAGGTCTTCGAATATGTCTTTATAGCTAAGTATGACCTCCATGTGATATCATCTAGGACGAGCTCATCTAATGATTGCTTGTACACTAAAAACACTATGTATCCATGTTTTCCCTACCTAAATGGATCCATCCAAAGGTTTATGGATCATCATCCTCAAGTGGATCAAATGTTCCTACTAGTCATGTAACTCAGTCCATATTTGTAATAAGGTCATGTGCCCTATGATCCGCCCACCCCTATACACGACCAAGTGCAAATCCTTGTAGAACTAGCCTAGTACATGGTATCCCCAAGTAAATATTTAGTGCCGATCCAAAATGTCTCCTATAATGTCTAAAAATCTAGCGAGATAAGTACCAACCAATCTTGTCAGTAGCAAGATGATTCTTAACATAGGGATAATTTTAGTGGCGAATATTCGTAATATGGTAAAAATTTTATTGTAGGAAAATTTGAAAAGGTGATTTTTTTGAGGGTCAGTCGGTGTCTTGTTCGCCTAAAATTTATAATATATTTCTTTTTGGGGTCATCTTTTCCTACATTTGAAAACATCTCCTATAAAAACCTAGGTGATTCACAGGTATTATACTACCACCAGGCACCATACTACCACTAGTACTTACCAATACCATTTTCTAAAGATTCACGACAAAGGGGTTAGATCTTGATGCATGAATCATTGAATTTGCTGACGTGCAACAAGGAGGTATTGCAGACACGTGACTTAGTGAATTTTCTAATGCGTGACTTGGTTTCCTGTGATATGTGACTTGTTTTTCTCTGACGTGTGACTCATTTTCCTCGACACATGACTTGGTTTCCTCGATGCGTGACTTAGTTTTATACGATGCGTGACCCAATTTTCTCGATGCATGAATTGATTCTTTTCTGATGCACGACTCTATTTAGAATAATGGAAGGTGCTAGTCCTCAGAATGCGAGGACCCAAAAAGTAACTAAGAAATATCGAAGTATCTATTCAATTATTTTGGAAACTCACTGTGATACTGAGATAGTACAACTACCGCAACCATATAGCTGCCACCAAAAAGAATCGAATATTGTGTGTGGAAGGTAATATCGAGGTGGACATGCATTCTACACAATATCAACCAAATGACACCTATGATGATACCATGCCAGATCTTGAAGATATACCTGTTGAGATGACAGATCCTGAAGATATTCTTCTGTTGGGGTGCAACTAGGAGTGCATCAAGATATCACACATATAAATACTCAGCAAAATGGAACATAGAAATCAATTTCAAATTATGGTTGTGAAAGAGGAAACGAGGTGATTGTTATATTGCTCAAAATTCTAATAAAAAAGTAAAAGATTGAAAACGAACAAGAATATATGGACCATTGGGAGGACATATAAGTTTGATTGGGCTGCCAAATTTCCATTTATCAAACCTATACAACCAGCTAATTCAGAAGATATCCCATCTGAATGTACATGTACAATATGTACGTGGAAATTGGGAAAGCAAGTAAAAATGCAAATGAAGAAATTTGGACACTATAGAAAATTCACTGTGGAAAACAATATTTGGTATAATGAGAGGGCAAATGGCTAGAAAATCAAAACACAGGTAAAAAACTGAAAAATAATGCATGCATGTTAAATACACAATGGATTATGAAGTGGAGCAGAAAAAACACAAAAATATCATGGAAAAGGGAGGAACGATCACATCATAAATTGGTAAGATGAATCAAACAAATCTACATGTAAAACTCGATACGATTCTCTACTTTACTTCACATACTAAAGAAAGGAAGAAATTTTGTAGATTTCCTCGATTTCAAATTTTGTATCAATATAATGGAGTGCCCAATGTACCTCGGTCTCATTGGAAATTTTTGATGATAGAGAAGGAATATTTGAAAGATAATATGAAAAAATCAAAGTTTATATCTCTTTCAATTGATGAAGTGACAACATTCGACAACACTGCATGGGTATGTATCCATGTCTATACTTTAGAAAATCATATAAGGACACCTCATCTGTTGGGTGTTATGAAAATGGTTGAAAACTGTAATGCCAAAAACCTACATAAAATAGTTGTTTCTCATTTGAAAGATATTGTTGGAATGAATGATTATGAAATTGCTATGAAGTTGGTATGCATCGAGAGCAGATGGTGCATCTATCATGCAAGGTCACCGAATAGGGATGTGTGTTAGATTAGAAATAACAGTAGCCCCATAAATGCTACCAATTCACTGTATGGCTCATAAAATGAATTTAGCGTATAAAATGGTATGTAATTAAGAAAATATTCCTAAAGTAGAAGACCTTATAAGAGAACTTCATGCCTATATGGAAAGTAACCCAAAGCAATTTCTTGAGTTCTAGAAATTTGCAATTGGAATTACAGATGTCAAAAAACTTCTAAAGGATGTTGAGACAAGATGGATCTCTTTATATGAACTGCATGCGAGTTCGTGAGGAGTATCCTTCGCTAGTTGGTTTTATGGACAAATATCGTCATGAAGTTGAGAGGGTGAGGGACTTGTTGTTCGTTTAACTAATTTGAAGACATTGCTTACATTGCTTGGTATTCTTCCAATGTTGTAGAGATCAATACATTGATGAAGCATGCATGGGAGATTAATCTATATTGTGGATTTTATATGGATGAGAAAAATGGTATGTCAAAGTCTTGATGTCTTGTATTGTTCCCAAGATAGTTTTGATACACTTGTTTTCGAGAATTGGAAATCTTTATTAGATCTTAAAAATCCCAGTAACTATTTGAGATTTAATATCCATGATCACCTCTGCATCAATGTTAATGGGAGGGACATACCACTGCACATTTTGTAAAAATGTCAAGATATTCTAGGATCAAAATGAGAAGATGTTCCTGTGACACGTAATCTCTTTGAGTCTGTTATAGTTGAAACAAGAATAAAGCTTAATTTTTTTAGAATCCTTATCATCAAAAATTAGAGAATGTTTCTTCAAAGATAAAATTCTTGAAGCAATGGGTGTGAAGAATCCTAATTTTTGGAATACTGAAGGTGGTCATGCAGACTTTGTAAGAAAACATTTTTCACAAAGACCTCAAAGATTTAAAGGGTATGGAAATCAAAGGTATATTGAATGTTGATTTATTAAAGTTTCAATCAACAAATTTTACAACAACAATGAGGAACCAATATAAAAATTTAGACGAACCTTCTGAAAGTGGTGCTATTACAAGGCTGTGGCGAGGAATCTATCAAAGTTCTATCTTACAAGAAGACATCAATGAATATTTCAGATTATATGAGTTATGCCAAACAATGATTTTGGGGTCTATGGAGGACGAAAGGGTTTTCAGTGCTTTATCATTTATAAAATCAAAACTGAGAAATAGGTTGGATAAAAATATGGAAAGTTACATGAGGTGTTATGTATCTCGCTACTCCATGGAAACCTTTCCTTTTGACAGAGAAATTACACATTGGAATTCCCTTTCCGAAAGAAGAGGTGTGAATAATACAACTACAAGTACAACTGTTCCCAACAATGAGAGTGGAATTGGCGCATCGTCACACTCTATAAAAGAGAACATTGAGTTTCAAGAAGCTATTGATAATGTATTGTTTCAAATTTAATTAGGTATCTCCTTAACCTTACTTTTATTGTTTGTCACCTTACATTTTAATTGTGGTTATTTATTCAATTTCATATTAACTCTACAGATGAAAATATTGACTAAGGAGGATTTTTATCAAATTTTGTTTCAGCTCTTGTTATCATTAAAGATGTTTCATGTTATAGGTATATATATTTACATTTATTTAAATATAATTATTTCTTTTTTTTTTGAAATGTGGGTTGACATCCATCCGAGGAAGTTTGCACTTCTCAGGACTGACAATGTCAGGAAACTCACCCATCTATCTACTAATCCATTTCTCGTGTTGAGTTTTCTTAAATCAAAGATCTAGCACACTACAAAGGATGATTTCTCATATTCCTTCCATATGCTTTTTCACAGCCATCTAAAACACAAGAGGTAACTTAAACCCTATCATATGACATTTCTTGAGTTTTTACAATTATGTTTAATTTATTTTTTTAATATTTGCGAAATGCTTTGATATATTGTTTAAACTTTGTGGGATAAAATCACACAATCGAATTTTACAAAGAGAGGAAGATTTTTCCATATTAAGATGTTTATTTCATAACACATTCCAAATTTTATACAATTCATCATCCATGATCCTGCTTGAAGCTAAATATACGTCCACATAAAATTCATCATTATCCATATATATTTTAATGTCATCATATCACTATCATAATCCTGACACTCCAATTATTATTAAAACAATTATTTATCTATTTTAAAACAATACTCGACACATTCCATTTTTTAAAAACAATTATCTATTATCATCATTCATCATCATCTATATCCATTTTAATATCTCTATCATAATATATTCCAATTTTCTAGATTCCATGATCGTGCTTGAAGCTAAATCTACAATCTACATACAATTCATGATAATCCATATCTATGATTCTATTCTAATGTCATCATCCACATATAACGTAATCATCATTACAAGTAGAGAGAAGAAATTTAACTCTTAGTATTAAGATGTCTGTGTCATACCATATTCTAGATTTTCTTAAAACAAATAATTAACCATTTTCATAACACCATATACAATCTAGAAATTTTATACATAATATAAAGGAAGATATAGAATTAAAGATTATAAAGTATTTCAAGTTTCAAATTCCAAATCCAGATAATAATTTTCAAATATAGATTATAAAGTATTTCAAACCCTCAATCTTTCCACCCTCAATCATGACATTTTTTAACCCTCAATTTTTGTACCCCCTTCCTCAATGGCTTTCAATCTGTACTCCTTTCGGTTTCCCCAATGGCTTCCGATGAGGCCATAAATTGGCCATAAATTACCATTATTTTGTCCTTCCAAGTTACCTTTGAAAGTGAGTTTAAATGTAATCTAGGAACTTATAGTTTTCTTAAGATAGAATATATGATATATATATTGTTCATTCTATATAAATATTTTGTTATCTATTTTGTTGACTAATCTATTGATTATTGGGAAAAGATGCAAAGTCTTGTGTATGTAGGCCATAAAGAAAAGATAATGCTAGGATTGAGAAACATGGAATTGATCATGGATTTTTATATATAAACTCAAATATGATTTCATATTCAGATTCCTATAAAAAAATTATGAAAGTTCAAAAAAATAGTCATCTCAATCCGAGATTGTATGCAAAAGTTAAATTTGTTTTAAGTTAGTTCGGAACTCGCATGAGTTAGTTTTGGAACTCGCAAATTTAGTCCAAACTTACATCAATCCAATTTGTGAATAATCGAGGAGAGTCAAATGAAAAATATGAGAGAGGTTTTTGTTCATAGCAATGTGTTTAACATAAAAATTGTTCAGATTTACTACAGGTTTTACCATTGAAGAGAAATCTAACTTTTAGTGAGCTACAATTGAAGCTAAAATGTATCCCACGAGCACTAAAAGTTCCATCAATAGAAATAGCAAAGTCAAATGGAAAATATCTAAGAGGTTTTTTTCATAAAAATGTGTTTAACAAAAACCTCATTCATATTTGTTACATGTTTTACCAATGAAGAGAGATCTAACTTTTAGTGAGCTACAGTTTGAGGAAAAAGTGTATCCGACGAGCACTAAAAGTTCCATAAACAGAAATAGAAAAGTCAAATAGAAAATATGAGAGAGGTTTTTGTTCATAGAAATGTTTTTAACAAAAACCTCATTTATATTTTTACAGGTTTTTACCAATGAATAGAGATCTAAATTTTAGTGAGCTGCACAACCCGAGGAAAAGTGTATCAAATGAAGCACTAAAAGTTTCATAAATAGAAATAGAAAAGTCAAACAGAAAATATGAGAGAATTTTTGTTCATAGAAATGTGTTTAACAAAAATATCATTCATATTTGCAATAATATTTATCAATGAATATATATCTAACGTTTAGTGAGGCGGGCAACCTTTTTGATGAAAAAAAAACGTATCGAAAAGCGTCAAAAGTGGGAAAGTAAAAAACAACAAAGTCAAATGGAAAATTTGAGAAAGGTATTTGGTAAAAATCATCTTTTGAGGAAAAAACTCCTTCAAATAGTGTAGGAGAATAAATTCATTGTGATTCTTGTTACCGAAAAGCAAGGAGAAGATTTGGGAGCAAATCTTCCTAAAACACCGAGATAAGACTTTGACTCCAAGATTATATCTCTCTCCATATTTTGTGGAGATGGAGATATTAATTGTTAGGATTGGAATAAAGATAAGATCAGATTGTATTTCCTAAAATAAGGAGTTGGTTGGATGCATGAATTATAAATGCAACCTTCCACACTAAGATATGTAATTCTTTTCTCCCAAGAAATAAAGATATGTTCTTTCTTTCCAATATTTTGAAGTAAAGTTATTCTGCAAGTTCTGAATTAAAAATATGAATTAAGTCATCTTCCAAGGAATGAGATGGCCACTCATTCCAAGGAATATGGATGAATGTGTTAATTTTGTTTCTTTTTTACTGTAATTTTCTTTTTTTGTAAACTTCTGATTTCATGTTATGTGATCCTTCTTCAGTACAATTTTTGTTGTAAACTGTAGGTGTCTTTTTATCTTTCAGTTATTTTTAATTCAGCAATTTTATTTATGCAAGTTTAATTTCTTTCATGCAACCTTTATTTATGCAAGTGTGATTTCCTTTATGCAAGTGTGTTTACATTTCTACAAGTGTGCATTTAAATTTCCGCATGTGTGCTTTTAATTTATGAAAGTTTGATTGTGTTTAAGGGAATTGCTTTCTCAAGATATTCTTCTCTTAATACATATAGCCTTTGGACACCAACCTAGATTGAAATTATTAATAGTAAGGATTTACGACCCTCATCAACTTCTCCATGTGCCCCTTTCCCCAATGGCTTGAATAATCCTAGAACTAATGAGATCTTCTGCAACACTGTCTAGATTCTTTACAATTCTTTGTTCCTCCTTTGTTGCATCTCCATGGGATAGAAAACTTGGATCTGCATCTGCCTTGGTTTTGAATAAAATTTTAGGGTTGAAGCCATGCTCTTGAATTATCTACTTCAGTTCATTGTTTTGTTTGTTAACCAAAACAATATTTTCCTTCAAATTCTTTCATTGTGGATAAAATTTTCTTTTGGTTTCCAAGTGAACTTGGAAAACCTTTGCTTGACTCTTCAAATTTTCATATTTCAATTGCAAAAAAAAGTGATATCAATTAAACATATTACTAAAATAAGAAAATTCAAATTAACAAAAATATTGTTTTGAAGTGATAATACTTACCATTTGCTCTATCTCTTTTGGCATTCACAATCGCTACCAAATCCTTCTCCTTAGACCATTTGTTAATATATGTCCAAGATTCATCACTAATATTTTTCAATTTGTTTAATGTTTTATCCAAAATGTCATATTTATAGTTGTTGTTATATGTGACAGTCCCACTTCTTACTTGGGTACGTAAGGAATCCATCTTCGCAGGTTGATTGTGGACTGCAGCGTATAAACTATCCCTTAGCCAATAATTTTCAAAACGGCTTATTATCTCATTGATTAGTACTTTTCTCCTTTTCTCCCATTCTATGAGCTAACCGATATGAGGTACAATAAACTCATTGACATGGGATTGACAATAAAAACAATTAAGTTCTCTAAAGGAAATGGTAAGAATGCTGTTCACCATCCGTATCTCGAAGAAGATGATCTCATTTGGAGAGGTATGGGGGATTTTGGGTTGATTGACTGCTACTTGTTTTTGACTTTGTGTTCCCTGTTCCTATTTATGATAAAATAAATCAATATTCTAAAGTGAAATGTAATGAAATTTGAAAAATTATGTTGAAATAGAAGTATACCTTCCGGCCTTGAATCATCTCATGTGTATTGAAAATCTGTTGGATCATTGCTATCAATGCCCAAGTAATATTCATCTAACGTTATATTATTTAAAACCGATATGCCCATTGCTTTGGGCAAGCCATTGAGAGAGAGAGGGTTGGAATTCGAAATGAGGAGGCAATGTTTAGTGTCCCACTAGGGGTCAAAGGAATTGGCATGTATTTAGCAATGTTCTTTTTTCCTGATCCTCTGGTTGTCATTTTGAATATTATTGAAGGAGGAGGGGGTGGTGCCACTGTCTGTACAGAAGGCAAAGGACTACAATGTGCTGAAAAGATCAAGAAAAATCATATGAAAAAATGTTAAACTATGCAAAAATTAGGAAATTATATGAATTACTATTCAAAACTTGTACTAAAGCAATAAAATAATACCTTGTTGTTGAGGGGTAGCTTGTCGCGGTGGTTGAGGTGGCCGTGTTGGAGTAGTAATTGGTGGTTTTGAGCTATTTGTTGTTGGGATTGCTAAGGTGGTTGTTGAGAAGAGACAATTGCATGCAACTGAACTGAGTGAGTTGGTGAAGACGATTGACTTTGAGAAGTACGCGTATAGTCCAAAGTCCCTGTAATGATGTCAGCAATAGTTGATTGTATGTCAATTCAATATGGTAAAATTTAAATGGTAAATTAAAAATACAAAATGGGAATTTGTAAATAATAAATGTTAAGGTATTACTTCTCTGGCGTTTAACAAATTCAAATGGTTGGTGGTTCGGAGATGAGTGAACTTCCATTTCAGATTGTGAATCTACCGACGCCTTAGCATGTTATTGGCCTCTTCCTCTTGATGCCACCTTTTTTTTTCGAGGAAAATATTCTCTGCAAATAGTAAATATTTAATCAGATTTGAGATGAACATCCTGTTAGTCTAATGTCGAAATACAAAATTTATAGTTTATACTGTTGTTCTTGAAATGGAATTGACAAATTTGTCAACGCCTCATCCGTGCAAGTAGGAATTGGTTTGTCTTTTAAATTTAGAAGAGCCTCGTAATAAAAGCCAAGGAGATAGTTTGTGGAGTAAATGACTAGTTTTTCTGAAAGAATTACATTTGTAATGTTAGTTTTTATTTTTTGGATAAAAACATGCACCAATCAAATTTTTGCTTTTCGATAGTAGCAAGAATGTATGCAATAGCCTAGTTTGGTATATCTGTTTGACGACCCTACAAAACTATTCTGGCTTGAAAGAAGGAAATCATAGTGGTAAGAAAGTGGTGTGCAATTCCTTGCGTATCCACACCACGTCTGGATTTATTGACATGAGATGCAAATGCCAAAAGAATGTTGGAATTAATATCGATTTGAATTGTATCAAAATCAGAAACTGAATACCAAATGAAAATTGAAAACAATTGACACTTACAATCAACATGGAACCCAAAATTCAATTCCAGGTACTTCTTATCATCTTTGATGAGTGTTTCCTTCGTTGTAACAATGGGTAAATTTTTGAATGGGAGGCCTGTTAACCGATGAATATCAGTTGGTCGATACTAAATTGAAACATTCATCCATTGTCCACAGTAATAGTAAATAGAATGTCCTCTGTATTATACAAAGATATAAGGTAGTTCATAATGTCATGGTCTATTTTGAAATGGTGCATCCTAACGAGACCACCAAAGTCACATGCATCGAGCATATCCTTGTATTCCGAATTCATTTGTACAACTGTCTAGATGTGGGGGCAGAAAAGGTTCCTATAGATTATCTTGGCCTTGGATAGGGCTCGGGACTAGATTTTCCTCTTGATTTTTGTCTTAGACTTGGGCTACACTTGTAGTTGTCCTCGAGCTTGATTGTACCTGACATGGATTCCTGTAAATAAGAAAATTTGAGACCCAGAAAGTGTAAACGTGAAAATGACCGGTGGAAAGCTATTTATAGGAAAAAATTAGGGTTTTGAATCCTAAGATGCACGAAAAAAGGTTCTCTGTCACATGTCAACAAAGTTTCTTGACTTGTAATTGGAAGGTTTCTGTCAAGCGTCAACAAATTTTTCTTAACACGCGACAGGGAATCTTCTGTCGCGTGTCAAGTGTCAACAAGATTTCTTGATCGCATGACGGGGAACCTTCTGTCACACATCAAGAAATTTTGTTGACGCGTGGCATGTGAATTTCTCACATACGCATCAAGAATTTTTTTGACACGTGCAGGGGAAACTTCCTGTTGCGTGTCAAGAAACTTTATCGACACGCAATGAGAGAATCTTCTGTTGTGCATCAAAAATTTTTCTTGATGAACGACGGGGAAGGTTCCCTTTCATGCATCAAGAAATCTTGTTGACTCGTGATAGGAAGATTCCCCTGTCATGTGTCGACTATACGTCGATGTCTGCAGTCTCCTTGAAAAATAACGAGCAAAAATTGATTCGAAAAAAATGGAAAATTCACCTTTAAGTGAAACCGGTTCTGAGGATATTCACCAGGTATTTTCCACCTCTAATTTCCGAGAGGTCTCTTAAAATGAACCCTAGGCTAGGCAGAAAGCATGGCATGACAGACACATTAGGGATAAAAAGTTCACAATTGGAGAGATGGTGCTCCTTTATGATTCTAAGTTTTTACGCCATCCAGGAAAACTCAAGGTACATTGGTTGGGGCCATATGTTATCACTCACATACTTGAAACAAGTGCTTTCCAATTAGAGGCACTTGATGGAACACTGTTACTCGGTTACTTCAACGAGAGTAGGCTGAAGCCCTACTATAACTAAGTCTTCTTAGTGTTTGTAATAAGGCAACGTTGCCATTTAGATTTGGTTTTCAATTCTATATTTTCCTTAATATATTTCCTTCTTCGTTACTATGTTTTGTCATTTTTGTTGGTGTTTTTGTGTAATAAGCACATTTGCATGCGAAGCTAATTAATATTTGAATAATTTTTATGCACAGAGGACTGCACATACCCTTAGTGTGGGGTAGTTATTATTATCTAGGTACATGCCTATTGAAAAATAAGTACACATGAAAGGAACAAACTGCTACGGGTGCTATTCAAGTTGGAGAATTGAAAAAAAGAGTGCTTCTGGAAATCAGGACCGTAGGTAGAGATGAATGAAGAAACAAGTATAACATAAGGTAGGACCATGGGAACTACCAAGGAAATGCATAGTGGTGATGTACTTGGGCGCATAGAGGTGCAATGAAGAGAAGTTCGTGACCTAGAAGGTAGGAAGGAACGTTAGAAGGTTATAGCTTGGGCATGAAGATGTACCATGTGGAAGGAATGAAAATGATCGATTAATGAGAGGATTATTGGTAGGTGAATAAGTAATAAAGGAAATTACTTTTTGAAAATCTATATAAGGACGAGATGCAAGTTCATTTTTACCATTGTAATTGAGAGAATTTGAAAAGAGCTAAGTGCAAACGAGCTGAGCAATCGTGTTGAGGTGTGAAGAGTGTGAAACCAGACGTGGAGAGAAGGTTTGTGTATAGGAGAAGCTTGCGTTCCCATAGGTGAAGGGTTTGAGTAAAGAAAATGCATTACAAAAGACCTAGGGCATAGGGAATGAATATTTTAACTAGGGTTTCAACTTGCTTGATTATAGAGGGTAGAAAAGAGATATTTTTCAAATGGCACCAAAGAAAGCACCCACAACAAGAGTAAAAGGGAAGAAAAAGGTCAAAGTGGAAGAAGAAATTTCTCCGAGAGTAATTTCTCAGAAATGTAGTATCCAGAGGGCATGATCATGGGACAAGAATGGGATTCCCACATCCGTAAATGTAAAATCAGTGATTACAACCATCGTACATCAGATAATAAGAAGGAACTAGATGCGTTGTTGAGCACAAAAATGAACAAGCACATAATAGAAGATATGCTAGTGTATGATGACGTTGGTGAGAAGTTACTAAAGTAGATTGGAGTCTACCAGTTATACGAGATGCCATACTTTGGAAATTATGAACCATTGTATTGATGGTTGATGAGCAGAGTCCATGAGGACTTCTTCTACTTCGCCAGACGGAGGGTTAGAATCATAACTGCCTTGATTTCAATAGTGACAGGACTAAGGGCCTCAAGAGTAGATCTAGAGAGTGACTTAATAGATAAAGCAACAATCCTGGAGACAAGGAAGGAGCTAGGGTATACAAGGGTTTGCATAATATGGATATTGAAAAATTAAAGAAATACCTAGTAGTGCAGGCAGCTGCACATCTTGTAACAAAGTGAATGACCAAGAAAGGTGGTTACAGGTGAATACAATGTGGCTACACATTGCAAGGAAGATATCTCAAGGAGTGATCTATAATATCATGGATCACATAGTAAAGACAATCATTGAAGAAGCATGTATAGGTGAAAAAATTAGTTTTGGCACTATTTTATTGTCTTTGGTGTTTATGGAGATTAGAGTGCTCGATGGGCCAAAGTATAAGATTTGAGAGTACCCCATGGAACCCAAATATTTGGTGGAAATATTTAATAAATAATTATGTGAAGGGACCATGGGTGGGCCATTTAAATAGAGGCCGAAGAAGTGGTATGATAGGCTCCGCATAATGTTCGAAGAAGAATGGTGCATACACAAGGAGTTGCCTTCGATGGTGGGTAAGGCAGTATAGTTTGTAGTCTACTAGCACTTTTGCATCACGTAGTTTATCATGAAGGATGGGGCTTAGAGCCCATGGTGTAAATTACCATATGTCTTCACAACATGATATTTCTAGGCATCAGTTCACCAATTTTTGGATGCGCGTTGCCTAAGCTTCAATGTAGACAAGGTAGATTACGACTACCATACACTGAGAAAGACATATGTATATCTAGGATGGACTGCCTACATTGAGAGGCTTATCTCAGATATTATAAGCATGAATTCTGTAAGCTTGGCCATTAGAGATGTTGGAGTAGTATTTATGTACCTTCAACTCAAGCCCAAGTTGGAGAACAATAAGTATGTGGAGAATGAGTTTGCGCTCCCAGGGTCGCTAAAAGGTAAGCATACAATGGAAAATGTTCTAGCACCTAAGCCCATAAAGACAATAAAAGTAGATGATTTATAGGAGGAACATGAAGATAGTGGTGGTTTGGAGCACAAAGGAAGGGGGTAGCCTATAGATAGGGTAGAAACTGAGCGCGATGACCACACCCTAGCCACAAGAGGGAGATGATGAGGACTTGGATGCAGTCCAAGGAGAGCACCATTTCAAAAGGGTGTTTAGGAGAACCAGGACCCAAGGTGCTACTCCATAATCAGTGCACGATCACCTTGACTCTCTCCACAGAAGGAGATAACTAAGAAGAGAAGAAGGAATTTGAAGCTGAATGAGGAGGCGGAAGAGTCTGAGGAGAGCATGCCTAAATCTCCTACACCTCTAGAGAACATGGAAGAGCCAAAGGAAAAGAAGTGAAGGATGGAGAAGAAGGATAAAAGGAGGAAAATAAGACAATGCAAGAGATTACTCAGGGTACATCAGAACAAGCTCCAAATCTTAAAGCTCAAGTACCTAAGGGGCCAAAATTGAAAAGAACAAGTGGAGAATATGTTGCATTGGTCATGGGCTATGTTGAGGACAAAGATAAAATTGTCTGTGCCTACTTTCAAAGCACAGTGACACCAAAGGAATTGTATGGGTGGGATCTAATGGAAGAAGATATGGTAACCATGTGCACAAGAAAGTACCTGCCATGGTCTATGCACATGCATATGGATGAACCATACTTTGATGTATGTGAAGAGTCATGTGTATAAAAGAGGTTGAATAAGACACCTCGGTCATGACACATAACAATAAAGCCTCTTTGTTATGTCAGATGAACAAGTGAGAAATGCTTTAGTGAAAGTCTCAATAGAGGTGGCATGATGAAATATGGATAAGGCTATAACAATTAGGGCACTAAGAGAAGAAATAAAAAACTAAGGATGTAGAAATAGTGCACCTAAAGAAAGAAAAAGACTTGGCACAGAAGAAGAACACTATTTTCATCAGCATGGCAGAGAAAATTGGGGACAATTTCATGAAATACAATCCACATTTAGAGCTTACGGTACCCAAAATGTTTCCTTCGGCAATGTATTATGTATAAACCTTGGTGAACTTGGTGCTTGAAGATGAACCTTTGCACATTCCGAACCAAAGGATATCGTGCAGAAGTAAAGTGTGAGAAAAGGTTTCAGTGATGAGGAAGATATCATCATATGAGGCATTGCTCCAGAGCTTGCAGGAGGAATTGAAGAAAGCCGATCAAGCACTAAATATTTGTCAGACAACAAAGTGTTATAAGTACCAAGACAATTATAGAGGAAAATAAAGTCCTAAAATCCATGAAATATGAGACCTTGGGCCACGCATAATGATTAGCACTTGTCAAGAAGAAGTGTGAGGACCTTACAACAACACAAGAACCACACAAGGAAAGGCTGGATGAGCTTGGGAAACTCATCACAAAAATATGGACTTATTAGAAGGAAGAATGACTGAAATGTCCAACATTATTTTGGTCTTGCAGAATGAGAAAGGAGAAGTTACACGAGATGAGATAGAGTCATTGGTAAAGAGATATCCAAGAAAAGGAAGAGGTGCGCTCAATGATTGGTAGACTTTAGAGGTAGAAATAAAATAATAATATCTAGAATTGATTCTTCCGGTTGAAGCAGAGGGTGCTTCAAGGTAAAGTCATTCTTTTATTCATAGAAGTTCTTTTTGTTCTTCTATTCATATTCTTTTATTCATTTTGGAGACAAGCATTGCTGGGGTGGAAATGCAATTAGTGTGTGGTAATGTTGGTCAGTAAAAATATGGAACTTAATGTAAAACATATAGAAGGTTCACGTGGAAGAGAAGAGTGCATTCAAAAGCACGGGAGGATTGGGAAGGAATCACACGCTGAGGAAAAATATAGATTCAGGACTTATCCATTTCTATGATGATGACCTATTTTTGGAGATAATGTGTCAAACACACAAACCGGTTAAAGACTTGCGCAAAATGCATTGAATATTTTTAGAGGATTGACTATGAAGCACTTTGCATGGGTACATGATGAGAATAGATTTACTATTGACAGTTAACTAGAAGAAGTCTATTGTTAGTGCACTTGCATGTGTGACTATTATTGTAACGACACATGGCTAATAATAGCATGCGACCTATTTTGAGATTAGATAAGAAGTGAAGGGAAAGTCCCCACTCTTATAAATATGTAGTGAACCATGTAGTATGATATATAAATATACAGAGATAGAGATACAAAGATAGTGTGTAAGAATTGAGTTATTGTGAGGTTATGTTGTCAAAACTGATGTGCACATAAACTATGGTATTATCTATTGTAATAATCTTCTGTGTATTACTTCATTTAATATAATGAAGTGTATTGGTTGAATCAGAGTATCAAATCATGAGTATAATTGGTTCTTACATACTTGATTTCATCATGGTTATCATTTAAGTATGTTATTCTCTAGATCTAGATCTAAATATGCACTATAGAACGATATATTAGTCATGAATCTAAATGCTTCAAGTATCCATCATGCTAACATCCTACAACAACAACCCTAAAGAGGGGCCCTGGCATACGTTTGTGTGCTTTGGGTGAGCGCCAAGTCTAGGTGAGTGATGTGCCAATGCACTTGGGATTTTACCGATAAATTCTAGCGTGCATCGGTTTCCATTGGATAAAAATCGCATCTAAAACATGGTCAAGTTTACAATCAATTCTAGGTTTTTTCACCTTCCAAATCCAATGGCGAACTCTAGTTTACATAAAAATGCATGTTGTAGAAAGCGCTAACGAATTCGAATACATGAAAATAATAAACCCTTGCTTGCAAAGAAAAACTTACAAATGGATGTCCGAATCATCTATCTCTCTCGATACCATGAAAGGGATGATAAGAAGAATTTTCCAAGCCACGATATCAGATGATAATAGCACACCACATTAGATTTGAAAAATAGAAGAGATAAAATACCATATATGGAAATCCATCATAATCCATAATGCTCAATACATTACAATACAATGACTTGAATTATTCAATAAGAAAGATGTACATATAGGAGGAGGGAAGTGCAAATACCACCTAAATCAATGGTGAATAACTCCCACTAAGTGATACTGGTAGTTAAGTTAACTCCAGAAGACTAATAAACTAACTCCAGAAGATTGAGAAGCTAACTCAACACAACTAGTAAGCTAACTCCACACAACTAGTACACATAAACAAGCTAACCCAACAAGTTTAGGGATAACACAAGTGTAAGAATTATCCTAATAAATAAATAAAAGGATAAATAATATCTACACTAACAATTTTTCATTACAAACTATTGATTGTCATTTGAAGATATTAGCCGCTCATGGGCATATCACACAACAGTGAAAGAGGCTTACAAAGTAATCTCCATTCGATTAGTGTATGGATTGGAAGCCTTGGTTCCCATAGAGTTTTTTCTTCCTAGATTGAGAATTGCAGTAGCATTCAAGATGACCAAAGATGATTCTCTCCATGAAAAATTGATAGAACTTGAAAAATTAGATGAAAAGATATTTTTAGTTGCATACAACCAAACACAAGAGAAAATAATACAAAAGGCATGGCAAAACTACCACATCAAGAAGAAACAATTTGATATTGGAGACCAGGTACTCCTTTATGACAACAAATATAAATACCCAGGGAAGTTGAAGGTTAGATGGTTGGGACCATACATTATTAAAGAAATACTACCTTCTGGAGAAGTAAAACTATAGACCTTGCAATTAAAATAAATTCTTGGACATACACATGGAGCAAGGCTCAATGTATATGTAACTTAGCAAGAAATTAAAAATTAAAAATTAAAAAAAATCAAAAATACCGACCTACTTGAAAATCAGAATTCGCGAGTAGGTCAAGGGCTAGGATGAAAAACCACAAGGGCATCTCTACCCTTAGAAAAAGTAAGAATGGGAAAAAGAAGAATCCGTGGAGGAAGAATACCCATGTAATAAAGAAAATATTGGCTTATTTGAAAACCGGTAATTTGGTGGATAGGTCAAGGGGTAGGATGAAAACCCACAAGGGAATCTCTACCCTTAAGAAGGAAAGTGAGAACAAAAATAATAATCCATGGAGGTAGAATACCCACATAATAAAGGAAGAGAAAACCGTGGAGGAAGCATACCCATGAAATAAAGGAAGATAGATAACATCATCAAAACTGCAAAACAAAGAAACAAAAGCATTCCGCGAAACAAAGAAGTGAAAAGCCATGCAAAGAAGAGAATAGATAAAGCCACGTAAAGAGGAGAAGGATGAAAACATGCAAGAACAAAAACTATGATACAAAGAAGTAAAATAAACCACCAAACAAAGGGGAAAGCAAATCCATGAAATAAAGTAGATACTACAAAACCATACAAGTCGAAAGGAAAAGACATATAAAAATTGTGTTTTAAGCTGCGTAAATAATAAATCCATGAAAAGAAGCGAAAAACATGAAACAAAGAAAGAAGTGACCCTCTACGAAAATAATAAATGCAAAGTAGTTGGAATCAAAACTATATAAGGGATTCAACTATGAAGAGCTAAATCATTATAGGCATATGAAGAGATTGAGCAAAAGGAGCCACAAAGCAAGGTAGGGAAAAATTAGGGCAATTCACGAAGAAGCTATAAATACTCCAATTGAAGTTACACAAGAGGAATTTGCCCAACCCAAATTCGAAAAACATTTTACAAAATCATATAAATATGATCTAAAGGGCACATTTTCACACATTCCATTCAAGGTCACACATACATGGGATTTGTAGAAGTAAATTCATTCACCTAATGTCAAATATGATAATACTAGACTTCAGGTAGACATGGCATTGTTGCTTTAGGGACAAATCGACTACTCAATAAGAAGAGTACAAGAAAAATGCAAAAGTCATTGTAGAATTGAAACTAGATGCATGGAGTAGAATTTTCTATTTTAACTAAAAAGGCGAGATAGGGCAATTAAGGTTCTCCTTGTTCTTCTTCGCAATCAAATGTTTTTCTTGATCAACCATACCAGTCACAACATAAGTAATGGCTAGGGTTACCGGGCTATTGGAGAAAGGATGGTCTATGTTCAAAAAGAAGAAAACCTAATGAAGGTGATGGGCATCACAACATGCAAAAGGGGCATCAGAATTACAAATATTTAAAACCCTACTTTGAGGTATGCCACAAAATCCATTTTTTTAAAAATTTATCATACAAATAGAGAGGATGGCACCCATGGGGTGAGTGCACAATTGGCATTAGATATGGTTATGGCCCATTCTGAATATAACCTAGTTGAATTACTAGCCACATAATTTCATGAAAATGTGAAGAGAATTAAAGAATGAAAACATAATTTTTGTTATGGGTCAATACTAATATGTTTGGCAATGTATTTCACAAAAACACTTCCACAAAAAGATGAATTGGTAGATTGGAAATTAGATACCCCTGTGGCAGAACAAATCTAGGAACACATGAGAACCATGGATGCAATCACTCAAATAACATCACTCATTAAATGGATAGATAGAATTAGGGGATAGTTGCAAATAAATCTAGGGTAATAGAACAAATAGTGGCCAAATATGAACATGAAGTTATGTTTATTGCAGACATTGACTATATTTTTATCAAACCACTAGTTCTCGTAGATAGGTCAAGTGTCATCATTACCCTATGAAGCTTCATATGAGGTAGTAGAAACATCAATACAAGCACTGAAAGCATACCCTCTAGATTAAAGGAACTTGTTCTTCCTAGTTTTGATGATGTGATTAAAGAAACCTTTGAGGAATACAAACACCAATTTACACCATTAGGAAAATCAGAAACAAGTGGAAGTGCACCCAAAACATATAAAAGAAATAAATCCCCTGCCATTCAAAAACCAATCACCAAAAGAAAGAAAGTCCTAGTGTTGAGTATGGAGCTAAATTACTCATGTTTTAACATGCAAATAGAACTTGTTGGAAGTTCACAGTAACCGTCATCGGTTAGAGTGTGACCGACATCAGTCAGGGAAAGTTGTAACCGAGAGACAATTGGCGTAATTGACATCGGTTACCTGTGCGACGAGTTTTTAATTAACTCTTGGGATTTATTTCTATTTTTAGCATTGAAATAGATTTAATGAATGTAATTACATGGCTAAGTGCCCTAAGTTTATAAATGACTATATAAGGATAAAAGCTAGGGTTTAGAAGTAATGGATGTATCATAATTACAAGATAATTATGTGAGAGAGAATTCTTGGTGAAGAATCAAAAATCTTGAAGGAAGAAAGTACTGAACATTTGAGAAGTGTAGAAGATTGTAAATATTCATTGTATATCTTGTCAAAGCTTTGGATAATAGATTGGCTTGTTTCTTGGTGGACGTAGCCCACACTGGGTGAACCACGTTAAATATGGTGTTGATTTATGTCTCTTGTTTTGTATAATTATTCTAGTAGAATATCCACTTTTATTTGCATGTATGCTTAGATCTGATATATTATCTATACAACCGGTGTGCTAACCCCAACAACTGGTATCAGAGCTTTGTTTGAGGGTTTTATGTGTTGACAGATTTACTCACAGAGGGTTTTTTGATTGAGTGGGAGCTACATCAATGATAGAAGATAATAAATACAAGGTAGAGAAGTTTGATGCTGAAATTATCAATTATGGAAGATGCAGATTGAGGATTATTTGTATCAGAGAGATTTGTACTTACCGTTGGATGAGAAGTCTAGACCTACGAAGATGATTGATGAAGAATGGAAGATTCTTGACAGAAAGGCTTTGGGATCTATAAGATTGAGCCTGACAGCATCCGTGGCTTCCAATATTATAGAAGTGGCTTCTACGGTAGACTTAATGAAATATCTTGCTAATTTATATGAAAAACCTAGTGCTTCAAATAAAGTTTATTTGATGAAGAAACTTTTTAGTTCTAAGATGCATGAAGGTGAATCTACCTCTAGTCATTTGAATGATTTCCGATCTATTGTAAATCAGTTAAAATCAGTTTCAATACCGTTTGATGATGAAGTAAAAGAACTTTTATTCTTATGTTCTTTTCCTGATAGTTGGGACAACTTGGTAATGGCTGTTAGTAATACAACATCTGCTAATAATATTTTGAAGTTTGATGATGTGGTTAGTATAATCTTGAATGAATAAATTCACAGGAAAAGTACAGAGGAAACATCATTTGGAAATGCTTTGAATGTAGAAAGTAGGGGCAGGTAGAAGGAGAGATCCAAGAGTAAGAGTAATGGGAAATCAAAGTCAAGGGATAGCAGATCTAAATCCATAAGTAAGGGAATTACTTGTTGGAAATGTGGAAAGAAAGGACATGCAAAGAAAGATTATTGGTCAAAGAATAAAGAGAACCAACAACCAGACAAAGGTAAAGAGGCAAATCTTGCTGCATCAGAGGTAATGCAAGATGCTCTTATTCTTTCTTTAGATAGTAAAATTGAATCATGGGTTTTAGATTCAGGAGCTTCTTTCCATGCAACCCCTAATAAGGGTTATTTAGAAATTATGTCTAGGGAAATTTTGGGCATGTCTATTTGGGTGATGATGAACCTTGCAGTATTATTGGTAAAGGGGAAGTTCATCTAAAATTGTAGAATGGAAATACATGGGTATTGAAAGATGTGAGGCACGTGCCAATCCTCATGAGGAATCTTATTTCTGCAGGGCAACTAGGTGAATCTAGTTGCATGGTTACTTTTACAGAGACTCTTGGAAAGTCACCAAGGGTGATTTTGTTGTGGCAAGAGGTAAGAAGGTAGGAACGTTATATTTATCTACATGTATTATTGATTCCTTTTCTACATTATCTACTTCAGATTCAGATGCATGCATGTGGCATAATCGGTTGGGTCATATGAGTCAAAAAGGAATGTAGATCTTAAAGGCTAAGGGTAAGTTATCAGATTTGAAAGATTTAGATCTTGATTTTTGTGAGCATTGTATCTTTGGAAAGAAAAAGAGAGTGAGATTTCTCAAAGTTGGGGCAACTAAGAAGGAGTAGAAATTGGATCCCAAGTATTATGTTACTTTCATTGATGATGCTACAAGAAAGGTATGGGTTTATTGTATTAAACAAAAATCTAATGTTTTTCAAACTTTTAAAAGATGGAAATCCCTTGTTGAGAATGAATCAAATTCTAAGTTAAAGTGCCTTAAATCTGACAATGGTGGTGAATATTGTAGCAAGGATTTCAATGATTATTGTTCAAATGAATGGGATACATAGATAAAGAACGGTTATAAGAATACCACATGAGAATGGTGTTTGAGAGAGAATGAACAAGACAATCATGGAATGTTCTAGAAGTATGAGGATACATTCTGGATTGCCCTTGCAGTTTTGGGCAAAGCAATTAATACATCAGTTTATTTGATTAACCGTGGCCCTTCAAGTTCACTAGATGGAGGAATGCCAGAGGAAGCATGGACCAGAAAAGAGGTAGATCTTTCTTTTCTTAAAGTTTTTGGTTCAGAAGCTTTTGTGCATGTTGATAGAGAAAATAGAAAAAATTTGTAAAATCCAAGAGGTGCACTTTCATTGGTTATGGATATGGTGATTTCGGTTTTCATTTTTGGGATTTAGAGAATTCTAAAATTGTTAGGAGTCGTGATGTTGAATGGAATGAAAAGAGAATGTATAGGGATCAAATTTTGGTACCCAAGGATGATAAAATTGAGAAGTTTATTGATGAAAATGAACTCTCAGGTTTTAAAGAAACACCTTCAGAAATACACAGTAACCGTGGTCGGTTAGGCCTTGACCGGCATCGGTCAGATAAACTACCGACGGTTACAGAGGATCCGAACCGATGTCAATTATCCGAACCGACGTCGGCTAGAGGTGACTGGTGTCGGTCACTGTCAGAAGTTGATACTAATGTCCAGGAGGTGCAGATTGAGCCTCCGGTACCCCAAACTCTTATGAGAAGGTCACAAAGGGTAAGTAAACTTCCAGAAAGATTTTCACCTTCTCTATTTTATCTATTATTAACTGATAGTGGTGAACCAAAAAGCTTTGAAGAAGAAATGCAGGATAAAACTCACGTTCAGTGGGAGCATGGCATGGATGAGGAGATGAAATCTTTGAAATAGAACCAAACTTTGGATTTAGTTAAATTGCTAGCAGGAAAGAGAACATTACAGAACAAGTGGGTTTACAGAATTAAGGAAGAAGAGGGTGGACAGAAAAGGTACAAGGCAAGGCTTGTAGTAAAGGGATTTGTACAAAAGGCAGGTATTGACTTTGGTGAAATATTTTCTCCTGTTGTTAAGATGACTTCTATTACTGTATTGAGTTTAGCTGTAGTAGAAGATTTGCATTTAGAGAAACTATATGTGAAGAAAACTTTCCTTCATGGTGATTTGGATGAAGATATTTATATGTAGTAGCTGCTTGGGTATGAAGTCAAGGGTAAGGAGAAATTAGTGTGCAGGTTGAAAAAGATCCTATATGGGCTCAAGCAAGCTCCAAGGCAATGGTACATGAGGTTTAATAGTTTTATGCATGATCATGGTTACTTGAGATGTGAATCTGACCATTGTTTTTATTTCAAGAAGCTTGAAAATGGGAGCTATATTATTTTGTTACTATATGTGGATGATATGCTTATTACAGGATCTAGTATGCAGGACATTGGTGAGCTTAAGAGAAAGCTAGCTTGCACACTTGCAATGAAGGATTTGGGAGCTGCAAAAAGAATTCTTGGCATGCAAATACATAGAGACAGGAAAAACAAGAAATTGTATTTGTCTCAGGAGGATTATATCTACAAGGTGTTAGAAAGGTTCAACATGCAGAATGCAAAACTGTTAGTACACCTATGGCTGGACACTTCAAATTGAGTAAAGATCAGTGTCCTTCATCAGAAGAGGATGTTAAATACATGACACGAGTGCCATATGCTTCAGCAGTTGGAAGTCTCATGTATGCTATGGTTTGTACAAGACTAGACATTGCATGCACAGCAAAGTGGGAGTTGTGAGTAGATATATGGCTAATCCAGGTAAAGAGCATTGGAAAGTAGTCCAATGGATACTCAGGTATTTGAAAGGGACATCTAGCATGCAGTTATGCTATGGAGGTTTGGATATTTCATTACGTGGCTATGTTGATTCGGATATGGCTGGAGATCTGGATGGTAGGAGGAGCACTACTGGATATATTTTCACAGTAGGTGGAATGATAGTTAGCTGGATTTCAAGATTGCAGAAGGTTGTGGATTTTTCTACTACAGAGGCAGAGTATGTTGTAGCTACAGAGGCTAGCAAGGAGATGATATGGATGAGTAGGTTCATGGAAGAGTTGGGAAAGGAGAAAAGTAATTGTAAACTGTTCAGTGACAGTTAGAGTGTAATTCATTTGGCAAAGAACTCAACATTTCATTTGAGAACGAAACACATTTAGTTGAGATATCACTTCATACGGCAGGTATTGGAGGATGGACAGTTGAATCTAGAAAAGATTCATACAAGCAAGAACCCTGCGGATATGCTAACGAAGCCATTAGTAAAGGAGAAGTTGGAGCTACACTCCACTTGTTGGTCTTCGAGTTTGAAACTTGAAGAGGAAGAAACAAAGCTTAGGAGGATCCAAGAATGGCACTGTACATGTATAGTGTGTAGTAATTAATCTCCAAGTGGGAGATTGTTGAGTATGGAGCTAAATTACTCATGTTTTAGCATGCAAATAGAACTTTCTGGAAGTTGACAGTAACCGGCATCGGTTAGAGTGTGACCAAAGCATCGGTCAGGAGAGTTGGAACCTGGTGACAGTTGGCGAACCGACATCAATTTCTGTGTGATGAGTTTTTAATTAACTCTCGGGATTTATTTATATTTTTAGCATTGGAATAGATTTAATGAATGTAATTGCATGGCTAAGTGCCCTAAGTTTATAAACGACTATATAAGGATAAAAGCTAGGGTTTAGAAGCAATGGATGTATCATAATTACAAGATAATTATGTGAGAGAGAATTCTTGGTGAAGAATCAAAAGCTTGAAGGAAGAAAGTATTGAACATCTGAGAAGTGTAGAAGATTGTAAATGTTCATTGTATATCTTGTCAAAGCTTTCAATAATAGATTGGCTTGTTTCTTGGTGGACGTAGCCCACACTGGGTGAACCACGTTAAATATGATGTTGATTTATGTCTCTTGTTTTGTATAATTATTCTGGTAGAATATCCACTTTTATATGCATGTATGCTCAGATCTGATATATTTTCTATATAACCAGTGTGCTAACCCTAACACCTAGGTGAGAAAGAAAAGATAAAACAAGTCACGGGAAACAAGGAAAAGGAAGAAGAACAATATGAGGAGATAGAAGAAATTTTTAGGTGGGACAAAGAAGAAGAAGAAGAAGAATATACTCCTCACCACTAAATCCATGTCAGTAAGAAATACCACAAGTTTCTAAAGATGCAGAACCATGGATTGAGACACATCTAAAAAAATTAGCATATAAATATTATCAGATATGCTTATCTCAAGGAAGAATCTCTCAATTAGCATAGGAATATGAGGTAAGAATAGGTAAGCAATAAATGGCAATAACCAAAATAATATTTTATTACTTAGAAAAATATGGCTTTGTAATAGACGATATCATGAGATTAATTCCACAAGAATTAATCAAGGAGATTCAAGACCGAATTGAAGTTGATGAAACAATCCTCTCAAAGGATCTTCAACAGGAAAGATCACAACTTAAGGTTCTAAAGAAAAGGACTGCAGAAGAACAAGTGTGGTTCAAGGAAGTAGAAGAACTCATTGCCCTACTAATTAAAGCAAGCAAGGAAAGAGAGAACAAAGCATCAAAATCTATAAAGGCAAGAGGGAAAGAAGAAAAGAAGAAGAAAGAGGAGGTGGAAGTGGCTAAATAAGAAAAATTCCAAAAAGTGGAGGCCACCCTAAAACAAAAAGAAGAAGACAATAGGAAAGAAAAAGAAGAAGCGAGATAAGAAGGAAAAAGAAAAAGAACAGAGGGAGAAGTAGGAGAAGGAAAATAAACAATAACAAGAGGAAAAACAAAAGAATCGGGAAGAAAAGGAGAAGGAGGAACAAGAGAAACAAACATTACAAATATCATCCTAAAAAATAATGACAGCAAAAGCACCTCAAGACCCATTAATCAAAATCAAGCAAGCTCTACAAAAAGGAAAGAAGAACAATCTTTCTAATTGCAACAAGAAGTTGTTGAGCAAACCGTAGAGGGATTTAAAGACCATTTAGAATAATTAACTCCACTACAAAAGTCTACTTACAGTCAAGTATTAGAGGAAAGTGCCACCCAAGATTTGATGCAAAGGTGTGTTGAATTAGAGGAAGCAATGCGAAAGATGTTCACTGCCATTCAAATAGATAATCCATAGATCAAGGTTGATCCTACACTTTCCATTGAAGAAACTACAACATATGCGGGGGAAATTTTGAAAACACACCGCATAAACTTGGAAGGAGAGAAAGAAAGAATACATAAAACCGCAATTGATGAACACAAGGTAGAAGTCATAGAACCTCATATAGCAAAAAATCAGAAAAGATGAAGTGGCTTGTAAATCATAGTGACAAAATTGGAGATAGAGTTGAGAAATGTTGTCATAAATTACACATATACTATTGGATTTCCAAGCATGACCACAAAAGACAAGGAAAAGATGGAAATACTTGAACAAGAAATATATAAAAGTTCTACAAAATATGATATTTTAAAAGAAAAGGATGGCACACAGAGGAATAAATTGGCGGAACTCATGGAGAAATATTAAACCCAACATTGGGCATGGTAAGAGAAGATCTATGATATGCAGGAATGTAGAACTACATTATACAAAGCGTTGGTGAGGATGAAGCAAGAAACTACACTTGCACATGATTGATGGAATAAGATACATGCACATCCCACTCCATCTAAATTAGTCTTACTGGTTCAAGAGAATACGTAGCTACAAGAGTTAATAGATCAAGTAAATAATCATTTGAATTCTTGGTTTAACTATGAAAATAAGATCATTCCTCAAATTACAAATTACATACCACAAAGTACGCCATAAGGGCTTAGAGGTCGAGGCATCCCACAAACCCAGTTGAGCGAAGGAACTCTTCCTTACACCATACGTCTAAGTTTTAGGGAGGTTGATGATTCTATAACTTGGCATCCCATAAATCTAGCCACGTGAGTCGAGAAAGCAAACCCTTCCCTACGCTAGATGTTTAAGTTCTTGTGGTTGATGCCTATATCAGATTTTTGGCCAAAATTTTTGAAGGAGTTCACATGATTTTTCATCAGTTGTTGTCTCGAGGATGAGACAAAGTTTAAGAGGGGGATAATGTTGACAGGAGTCTTCATCAACTTTTTGTATAAGCCATGAAGTTAAGGAAATAGCCACAGGATAAGGAATGAAGCCACATTAAACTATAGAAGCCCCGATATACTAAGCAAACCGTAATGCACGAGAGAAAGTCATGGAACACTGGAAAATTACACATAAGATGACATGAAGCCACGAGAATAAAGACAAAACACACTAGTATGAGATAGAAGCCAACAGAGGCACAAGTCAAAGAAGTTTCTTTTGAAGCTTATTGTATTTTGTATATTTATTGTAATTAGTGTATTGTATAATGTGTGCCTCATGAAAGATTTATGTGAGAGTGTCATTTTGAGATTTTGTAAGAGAGATAAAAGAGTTAGAATGAAAGGAATGTATATGTATTGGACTGATGTAATGCATTTTGATAAATGAATAAAGATTAGAGTTTTGGGAATGAATTATCTTGCATATTGTTCTTTACTTTTCTGTTCTTATTGATCTTCCAAGAGAATTCCAATAGGAGCAAGTGTTTGAATGCATCATTAGTGTCCTTGTCAAAAATTAGAATTTTGATCTTCTGAGCCATTGTTGATCAAGTATTTTCTCTTGACTGAACAACGGGTTGCTGCTTAACTTGTTTTACTTTCTTTGTTTGATTGTGAATTGGTTTTGAACTATTCCTCCTTCCCTTATCTCTACTCAATTCAATATCAAAGTAAATTTTTCCTAATAATTCTTAAAACTCTCTTTGTTTGTTGTCTTTGTTGACTCTCTTCTCTCAATTTGTTGTATCTTTCCTCCAAACTTTTTTCTTTATCTAGACTTCCAATCGGTGTGTTAAGTGGCACATGGAATGACATCCACTCTGGGGGGTCATCTCCTTTGGGATTTCACATTGGTTGGAGGTGTCCCTTTATTTGGCGTCTTTTCATAACTAATATTGTCAATAACTACTCTTCTATCTTTAATATTCCTTAATCTATGATTTTCCTCTAATCTTTCATCACTTCTTCTCTTTTTATTATGTTTTTCTTCTTTCCTTTCCTGGTCCTCCTCTCTATCTCTTTCTTCAATCTTCTCTTCTATCACTTCTATCCTTTCCTCCTCTTGTTTATCTATATTTTCTTTTTCTTTATTCTTTTCATCCGCTATCTCTACTTTCTCTCCAAATTCCTCTATTAAGTTCCTCATAACACTAACTTATTCTTCTTCTCCTCCTCTCTCTCTAATCATCAATGGTGTTCTCATCTCCTCTTCTTTCCATATTTCTACTTCTAAAACCCTTTTGAATGTCAGGTCTAAAATTCCTACTAATTTATGTAGATCTCTCATTAATATTGCTTGTCGTCATTGATTGCTGAATTGGAGTTTCTACAATATATTACACCACAAGATTTTGTGGGGTAACAAAACCTAATTGGTCTATGTAAGACATGGGTATTATAGTGAGAATTAAAGTGTCTACCTCCATTTATGGGTGAGCCAATTGCTGGCCTCCACTTGATGTGGGTAAATCTTCTACCTTTTCTACTTTCTTGACTTTATTCAATTTCTCCTTCCTCTCTTTCATTTTCTTCTCTCTCTCCTCTCTTTCCATCCTTTGTTTCTCTACCTTATTTTCTAACTCCTTATTTTCTGGTGTTAACCTTAATCTCTCCTCCATCCTCTTCATTTTAGTTACTCTTCTTAACTTAACTTTCCTTAATTTGTCCTAATCTCCTCTTAGCCAACTATCTAATTCTTTTTCTTTTTCTTTTCTCCATGTCGTCCTATTTATGCCACCCCAACCAATGCCCCATTAGTTCTGACAAGTCATGACTCCTAGATCACCCCCTTTCATGTCAGCCATCCCGTGGTGCCTATCCCCCTAAAGAAACTTTTCTTCTTCTCTAATTAATCCCTTCTCTATCATTAACACTTTAATTAAGAAAGGTACTGATTAAAGAAATCATCCGTAGGTTCCGGTTAAAACTTCATGTTTCTTGTTGTCAAAGCTCATCCAACCCTAAATTACCCACATGATTATGAAAGAATCTAAGGTAGTATCATACCAATAGTCGATCTCTCTAGTCCATGGCTCGTCAAGATATTTTATTATTGTTAATTTTGTTGTAGTCCACTCAAAGGGTTGTCTTAAGTACATCCACATCCATTCTATCTTTTTGCATGTGCTAACAAACAAGGCCACAACTAATGAGGAAAATAAGACTAGAATTATTCTTTGAATTCTCCAAATACTTCTACTTTTTCTGCCTTATAAGTGATTTTCCACCTTTTTTATTCTCCTTTCACGAAATATATCGATCTAATTTTCCCACCAATTTTCAATTTCTAACAATGCGGGCTTCCAATACCCTGGTGGTGAAATCTTTCTTGACATCTACTTAACAAAAGAAACCTAGGCTCAAACACCAAATGTTGACCTAAAAACACCGACAGAGTTGTGAGTCTTAGGTGTAATTGATCTTTGTTAAGGATGTACGCGAGGAAATACACTACTACTCTAAGAATAGAAAAGTAAAGAACAATATGCAAGATAATTCATTCCCAAAACTCCAATCTTTATTCATTTATCAAAATGCATTACATCAGTCTAGTACATATACATTCCTTTCATTCTAACTCTCTTATCTCTCTTACAAAATCTCAAAATGGCACTCTCACATAAGTCTTTTGTGAGGCACACCTTATACAATACACTAATTACAATAAATATAAAAATACAATAAGCTTTAAAAGACACTTCTTTTGACTCGTGCCTCTGTCGGATTCTATCTTGTACTGGTATGTTTTATCTTTATCCCATGGCTTCATGTTATTTTATGCATCTTTTCAGTGTTCCACGACTTTCTCTATGTATTGTGGCTTTTCTTAGTATATCATGGCTTCTATAGTTTAATGTGGCTCCATTCCTTATCCCACAGCTATTTCCTTAACTTCACAACTTATACAAAAATTTGATGAAAACTCCTGTCAACATTGACCTTACCAAAGAAAGAATGAACACCTGGGTTATCGGTAGGAAGAAATAATATTTGAATAGCCTTTACCCTCTTTGGATCAACCTTGGTTCCCTCCGCACTCACAATTTTCCCATGGATATTTCCTTCAATAACCCCAAATATTAATTTTTTTGGGTTTAGGGAAATGTGGTGCCTTTTACAATGGATTAGAACTTGCTTGAGCTATTGCACATGTTCTCCTCTTTTCTTAGAGTATACTATCATATCATTAAGCTACTCTACTATACACTTTCCCTTCAAATATTTGAAAGCCAAGTATATAGTCCCCGAGAGGTGGCACATGCATTGATCAATCTGAATTACATGCAATGGTAAACGAAGGTGCCCCATGGTTAGTGAAGGTAGTTTTGAACTAATATTCATTTGCCACTTCAATTTGATTATATCCCAAGAATCCATGCAACATAGACATTATCTCGAACCATTAACCGCTTGCAAGATATGGTCCATGAATGACATCAGGTAGTTGTCCTTCAAAAAATTTTGGTTGATTTCAAAAATCCAGGAAGATATGGATTTCATCACTCTTCTTCTTCACTGGTACAATATTAGCTATCCACATTAAGTGGTGGATGGGAAAGATGATATGGTCACTAAGAAACTTCTCAATCTCTACTTTTATTTTTCTAAAAATTTTGGGGTTGCACAACCTTTTCTTTTAATAGAAGGATTTTACGTCGGATTTAGGGGTATAGAATCTTTGCATGGACTATGATTGGAAGGAATTAAAACCATCATACGAGTATATGAGAACATCAGAGTACCTTTTCAATAAAGCTATGAAATTACTCCATTCCTTAGGAGAATAAGATTTGTCGATGTTCACCATCCTTGGTTGCTCACTTGTTCCAATGTTGACTTTTTCATACTTTGATGAAGACATAGGTTGATTCTTTGATTTTCCATGAATGAACCTATTATGCTTGTTGAATAGTTCCTCCAGAGACACTAGTCCCTTCAGGATCTTGTTTCCTTTCAATTGAATCACTCCATCTTCATCCACTTGATCAACTGAATTATTGTCACTATCATTATTGGTAAAATCCCTTGGGAGTGAGTCACTTCCCTCGAAATACATGGACATGAATTCCATTTTCTATTGAAGGAAGGATAATTTTTTTTATCATCATCAAAAACCTTCCAACTCTCTAATTTTTTTGCACGGTAGGCCAAAATAGCATTTCCATTGAGAATATTTATCCTTTGAAGTTATGATGTGGAATCATCAATGATGCATATATAACCAATGAATCGAGATATAGAATTCTAATCCCTATGGACTAATTTAATGTCAAATACATCAAAGGACTGAATAAATTCCTAGAACATATTCTTGTATTAGTAGAGATGAAAATTATTTACTTTAAATATATCTCTCACATGTTTCATCATCAATTCAACATAGTCTTGGATAATGAGTTTCTTACTTCCCATCTCTTCTCAACCTTCAAATTGAGCAACAAATCTTCATAGTCAACAATGTTTTTATGTTATAGAATTTCAACTTGTATGCCAATGGGAATAAGTCTCCCTATGGAGAATATAAAACAATGCTCGATCCCGATCCCGTTGTACAATTGCCATCAAACTCCATGTTCCAAACCTCATCAACAATGTTTGTTGGCCTTTCCTCCAGATAGGTAGTTCTTCACTTTGCTCAGAACTCATGAAGTAATTACCATTACCTCTTTCTTCATATGGAACTTTCCCTGACTCCTCAAATGAATCATTTCCTAGCTCTCTTATTTGAAAGAGAATTGTGTCCCTAGGGTTATTTTACTTGTGCACTGTGTACTTCATCTTGGGCTCGGAAGAAATATCTTCATCTCAACCTTGACTAGATCTAATGTAAAAGACTATTCCATTTTTATTTCACCTCCAATCTCTTGATAGAAGCTTTTGTTGAGGAGAATTTCATATGTAGATAACATGTCGAGATCTAACTAGGATTGTTACCTTCACCCATTTATTTGGATAAGCCACAAGGGCCATCACTACATATTTGATGCCCCTAACAAGTGGCACCTCTTTAGTCTCCATTGAGTAGTAATTTCCAAATTCCCAAGAGAGACCCAAACTGAGGGCTTGAAAAAATTTGGTGTCATGAGATTATTTGAGGTGCTAGAATCAATGATAAAATTATTCAAATGATATCCATTTATCGGTCAAGAAACATATAAGGGTTCAATCTTACCGGTGAAGGGATAGAGGCTAAGAGGTTTTGGCTTAGATTCAGGTTGGGAGTGGGAAATAGACCTTTTGAAGTGAATGATACTTTTGTAGAGGATGTTAGTTTGGACTTGAAGCTTCCACCCTTGATGAAATTAAAAAGTTTTTCAAACTTCTCAGGATGGGTTTGTAAGTATTAAAATTATGAGATATGGACCATAGATTTTTTTACATAGTCGATGATATCAAAATTTTAAGAAGGGTTTTCAGGAGTATGGGAAACATTAGATTAACATAATTTATATAAGGTACTTATTATTTCTCATCATTATTATTCTTTACAGAGTTAGAAACATAATTTTTGAAGCATTTGACGTACCTTGTTCGGACGATACCTCTGCAATGGGGCGTAGCTTCAAGCTTCTTCTTTACATATTCGAAAGATGGGGGGAGTGGAGATCCTCTCTTTGTTATGATATTTTTAGGAAGTAAAGTCACCGATTAATGATCTTCCTTCTCCTTATCTTTAAGCTTGGAGGAATTCTCCTTTTAAGAGTCTTTGGTGAGTGAAAAAAACATAAGAGTGACTATTCATATCAGCCACAAAGTCCTCATATTCGTCATCCAAAGAGAATGCATACTCACAAAAACCTACCTTTGCAGATTCAACCTCTTCTATTAGATACTCACCTTCTTCTTCTTCACTTTCTAAACCTACTTCCTATTCAATTTCTTCATCGATCGGGCCCCACATGCTGCATTCACGAGAGGGGATTCAAGAGCAAGAATATGAGGTGGAGGACTGATTATATATTTTTTCGAGAAGTTATTTCTCGGAATGTATTTATACATGGAAGTTTGTGTAATATGATTTTTGAGAGAAAGAACATCATTAGATAATTTTTTCACTAATGAGTTCATGGCTCTAAAACATGAACTCGATATTTTTCCTTACTAAGGCCTTTCTTGATTTTACCAAACATTAGCAAATCATATTCTACATCAACTATAAGTTTCTATGCTTCGTTCAAAGAGGAATTTTTCTTATTTTTAACATGAAACCAACTTCAGGAAATTGTGAATTAGTGAAGAAACTTAATTGCTTATCTTTAGTAGGCATGGAAGCTTCGGTATATTATAGGGCATCCTATTAAATTTGGATACAAACTCTCTCATAGCTTCATAGGGCTATTTCTTTAATTGAGACCACTAGGCAAGGAGAGCATGGGCATCTTTAGTTGGTTCAAATCTATCTTCAAATTGAGATTAAATACCTACCCAATTTGTGATTGATCTCCTTTGAAAGTGGTAGAACAATCAAAGTAGCAACATCTTGTATGGATTCCACAAACAATGAGATGGAGACATCTTCATACTTGCACTCCCAATATGCCACCAACAATTATGAATGCTACAATAGGATTGTTAGGATATTGTTTTACATCTCCTCAGAAATTTGGGAAGTCTTTCCTAGATCCCTTTGGTAGATCATGTAATAGAGGGTTCAAGGCCAACGGGCTGTGTTCTATCCCTAGGGCATAGACACATCCATTATATCTTCTTCTTCCTCTAGTTATTATTCTTCTCCTCCTTCTTATTTTGGAGGAATGAGATTCAATGGTTCAAATATTGGTTCTTTGATGTGACCTTCAAGGGAAAAATTAGGCTCAAACTTAGGAAATTACTCAAGACTAGTTTTCCTTGCTAGTTGAGTAATGGGAAGTCTAAAATCAGCTAGTTATTTATCTTTAAATATTGGATCAATTGTGCTAGCATGTCAATCAGACATTGTGTACCTTATTTCTACAAGTTTGTAGGATTGTTGTTTCTATGCCCTTCGTTGCTAATTACGAGCTTATCTTGAATGTTGCAGAGCTTGTGCATGTTATTATTCAGAATCCAAAACTCTTGAGGCTACGTTGTAGTGATTTAAACTCTCTATTATTCTAGATGCAATTCCTTAAATTATATGTGATATATTCTTGAGTATCTTGAAAGAAAAAAAGACTAGGTTGCAACACATGAGCATTTCTAGGAATGGCCATTATGGGAAAAATGTATAGTAGACATCAAGGCTCTTAGGATTTTCAAATTATGATTTTTTTAATTTTTTCGATATATGATTTTTATGGATTTTTTGGTTTTAGGAGTGGTGTAGAAACAAAAATATTTCCCCATGATGGGTGCTAAAAACTATTAGTAAAATAATTTATCACAAATAAAAATTAGAGTATTTTTACTAATGCTTTGGGACTATGTCCCTAAGTTTTGTGATGGGGATGCTCCCATTTATTGAATGTAGATAAAACAAAGTATGTGGGTGGCCATGAAGTCGGGGATCAAAAATATTACTCCATTAGACCTATGATGAATTATTTACACCTAGTGCGAGGAAGGAATTTTATTGAGAGACAAGGTGAAGGAGAGTAAGAAATTAGGGAAGAGGGGTTAATTTTGTGAATAGGCACTAGCAGAGTTTCAAAAACATTAACAAGAATTAATCCACACTCAATTAGAGGAAAGTAACTTTGTTAAAAATGACAAGACATAATAAATCATGGACACAAAATTCCATTAATCCATTCATCAAAGGAACTAACACCTTCCTTGGTTATATAAGATCATCATATGCACAAATTTGAACAAGTAGAGAAATAGAGGAAACATAGAGAAAGGAAATGGAAGAATGCTATATTTTCTTTCTTCTTAGTAGTGCAATAGCTATCTACTTAGAGACTCATAATTGAAAACCCTTTAGAATGAGGGAGTCATCCAAATATATAGCTTTACAAAAATACCTTTCATCTACCCCCACATGACTTTTCACTTACCCTTACAACTTGTGACCTTTCACATTCCTAGGAAAGAAAAGTGAGTCCCTTTTTATTAATTAAAGAGAAATCATTACAATGTTTGACTATAGGTCACATTTAAATGAATAAGATAAAAAGTGAAAAGTACCTTCCCAATGGAGAATTAGAACATGAGAGAGAAAGGAAGGAAGAGAGAAGAAAAGGGGAAAAGATCATGCTAATGGAGAGGAAGCATAAAATGATGAAGATGCGTCTACATGATGATGTTTGTGGGAATGAACCTGGGAAAATTTCTCCATCCTTGAACTCCTTGCTGAAGTGAGTTGTTGTATGTGCCACTTTATCTTCTTGAGGGATGTGTATGAAGCTCAAGGCTTTGATCCAAGTCTTAGAAGTAATGTTGATGTTTTTGCATTACTTGAACCAATTTTTATGCTCCTTAGTAGTGTTAGATATAACACACCTGATTTCCATGAGAGAATCCAAGGTGTCCTTGTTGAAGGAGAAGGGATTTCCTTCTTCTTTCCTAACCAACTCTTCAAATGGGTTCATAAGATCTTCCACCGAGGAATTCTCATTCACTAGAGGTGCTCCAAGGTTCTACACTCCATTGCTTATGGTTTCATACATATGTGAAGTGCATTCATCATTAGTGTCAAGTTCCTCAAGAGAAATGTTCAACATCTCGTATTGGTCAACCAATGTTGAGACCAAATTGGAGACATGTTCTCAGCTACAAAATTGAACACATTTCTTCCTATCAACACAAAAGAATCAAGGTTACCCATATTTGAAACCAATAGAAGAAGTTGGTACCACGAGCCTTTTCCTTCTTAATTTCATCCCTAGACATGTTTATCTTCATGGAGGTAGCAAGCATACACTCAAAGCTGTAGACACCTGTAGTTTAGATATTGCACTATTACGACTAATATTGCACTAGTTGTGCTTCTCCCTACAAACCGATGATACACCGCCAGTTTGACCTATCTAACTTTCTTCCTACGACATCCCTTTTGTTGTTTTTCCTCTTGTAAACCATTTAAACAAGCTATAATAGCTTCGTTCTAACTACATTAGCTTCTTACTTTCTTCCAGTCCACTTCTACCACCTTCTTGGCCTATCAATCCATTCCATTGGATTGATCTGACCCTTTAAAACTCTCTCCAAACCCTAATCACCTCCTAAACTTGTTTAATTAAGCTTAAACATGGTTTGCCTCTCCCTAAAACTAGTCAATGTAAGCTTTGACTTGCTAAAAGTGTTTTTTGGAATTTAGTGTTTGTCCCACATGCACTCAAGTTTCCCTTTTTCCCAAATGGAAAACTATATATAGGGCTAGACCCCCTCTCTCATTTTAAAGAATTCCTCCCTTCTTCCTAAGCATAGATTATAGTATTTTGCATCTAGGTTCTAGTTTTCATTTCTAGTTTAGATATTGAGCTATTTACTTCACTTTTGCATTGTTAATCCAATTTATAGGGTAAAGGAGAAGAACCATTGGCTCAAAAGCCTATAATGGGGAGATATCTTTCTCTTAATCACTAAAAATGATTGCTTAGGGCTTATTAGGTTCATTAGTTTAAGCTTTCAAAGAATAGAGATAGTTTAATTAGCTTAAATTTGAGTGTTTACTTCATAATGCATGCTAGTTAGAAGATCTTGTTCATTTCTTATCGAATGGTCCAGTGATTTTTGCTTGAAGCCTTTGGGGATTCTTTAGGAATTCTTACCCCAAAATCCATGGCTTTCTACAAATTTTCTTTGAACACATTTGGCATGCCCGGTGGGACACTTATGTCCATCCTCCATTAATGGAGGTCCTTTGAGTTCTTCAAAGTCATTTTTCAAGTTTTTTAGTTTAAATCACTTGTTATTTCCTCATTTCTATTTTAAACCTTGGATTAATGAAATCTAGTTACATGCATTTGTGGGTTTAACATAGAAATAGGAAGCTCGACTAACTAATAACTGTTTGCTCTTAAAATTTTGAAAATATGTGTGTTTTGTAGGTTTTTACATGGCACATGTAGGTGTTTTGAGGTGGCGCGTACGCGTTGATATATGCGCATCTCCATCGGAAAGGCCACGTACCGTCGGGGTGTCTCCATCTCTCTGGGACGCATCGTGTAATTAATTCAAGCGTGTAAAATTTTTACGAGGCTTATTTTTACTTCGGCCGCATATTTTTCGGTAGGAGCGCGTGCGCGTTAAAACCCTAGTGTACCTGTTGGATTAGGGTGCATAGGTGTTGGTGACTGATTTTATTTTAATGACCCACGTAGGCATTGGTTTAGGCATGTACCCATTTCTTTGGGTGCGTACATGTTGGTTTAGGCACCCAGGTGTTACTGTCAAAATTAAAAAATTTTGCAGTCTATTTTATCTGGTTTGCTAACATTTTTGGTGTAGGTTTCTAAAAGATTGACAGGTTTTAAGATAGGGCTAATTCTTTAAAAATTTCAATTTGCATGATTAAGTGTTTTTCATTCCTTAGCTTGAAATTAGGGTTTGTGAAAGGTGTGTATGCTCTCTCCTTGCGCTTTCCAAAGAGATCTTGGAGATCAAAAGCACTTACACAAATTCTATTTTACACGTTAAAAACACTTGCTTTTAAAAAAAAGGATAAAGTAACATTTTTATGTGCTTTTAGTAGGACTTCCACTTTGCGTATGTTCTTCCTTCACACTTTTGCGTGATCTTAGGAATCAAAAGTGAGTGTGAGTTCTCTTTACCTCAATCGGTGAATGAGAAAACTATTAACCAACTTGTTGTCTGAGAACCTTACGTTGGTCAAATAAAGGTGTTAAAACAAAGTGAAAACTTCTAATAAACATGTGTTTGCAGATTGCCAAATGGTGTGCCACTTTTGAAACCACATTAAGATTAAAAAGATAAAAAAACACACCATATTCAACACACTGTATTGCAGGTTTCAGAAAAGGGTAAGTCCCTCTCCGCTTAACTGGAACGTAACCCCTTTAGCATAACGCCTTAAGCTATAACAATGGGGGTGGTTCCAGGAACCCCAAAGTAGTCCTGCATTGACTAACCTCATGGATGAAATGGGAAGCACCTCGCTTACCCACTTGACTAGTACGCCTTGTGAGTTAGAGTTGTAAGTTGTCCGTATCATGACCTTAGTAAAAGTACATGATGGACGCACTCATTGCCCAATGTACTTGAAAGGGGATAAATCGAGATACTCCCAAACTAGTCAGTGTGACTTTTTGGGTAAATCGCGCCTCGCTCTTAGAAAAACTTGTAACACCTAGTTGAGAGAACTTATTAAGGAGACCATTTTGTCTGGAGGCCAACTTTACTAGTCCATTTGCGTCGTTTGCCATCATGAAGTGATAACTTGTTTGGATTCAACACCTTGTTTGTCAAACACGGTAATGAACCCATTCTAAGTTGGATCTAAGTGTTTTCCATCACAAATTTAGACAAACGTATTACTTAGCTTAGCTTCCTTCTCATTTTCAAACGAGGTGAAACTCTACCGAAGTGAAACTAAGTCTATTTTCACATATTCTTGATCTACACCCATGCGTTCGTACTTTCCATGTTGAAAGTCGAACATAGGCATACTTTACGTGTCGTGTCAAAGATAGTGCTAGCTACTTTTTTGTACATTTACACTTATCCATGTTTGCTGGTGGGTTGTTAAACAACTAAAGTGAGTGGGTATGTTTTCACATCTTTGCGATCCTATGATCTTGACTTCAAGATCTTCATCATTGTTACGGGTCAGTTGTGTCATTCTGTCTCTCCTTAGTTTGTTGAATTTTGCTTGCATTTTAGTCATTTAGTATTGGCATTTACATTGCATCTCCCATTCTTTGGGCACGTAGTATGAATCCCTTTATTACGTGATTATGCTTGCTCACATCGTCACGGGATTCTTGTTATACCTCCTACTTGGTTTTAGTTCGGCGTCATCTAGGTTTTTTGACGAGTGTTGATAACGCATTATATATATCGTCATGATGTTATCTTGATATCGACACCTTGCTTTCTTGGTTGAGATAGCTTGATAGCATTGTTCTGTTGTATCTAATTGTGACTTACGCTTTTCAATACACTTGGCTTGTTGTCGTACTTGAGTCGAGTTCTAGGTATACCTTGTTAAAGGAATTTGTCAAGTATTGTGTTGATATTCAAGCCTTGTTATATTTCTAACTTCGGCCCACATATCGGTATAACATTTTCATTCATCTTAGTCTTTTAAGTATAGATTTGGCATAACGTAACTTAGGTAAGTTATACATTTTCATCTATCCATATCGGTATCCTTGGAAAACTAGTATAGTGTTGCATATGAGTGTTGGCTTGTGATGCCTAGACTTTTCAAAATGGCAACAAAATCCGGTGAGATTAATGCGAGGAGATAATCCTTTTGATGATTTCCCCTTTACAGAAGTAACAATTTAGGACCACTCTTCTCTCAAGTCAAAGAGACAGAGACATTAATCGATCATAGTGGAGAAGAGTTGGACTCTTCGGAGAACAACAAAGGTTAGAACTAAACAGATTTGATGAGATCTTATATTATAACAAAGATCAAGTACTCGTGAGAGTCTTGGCACTAGGGGCTAAACTTCCGCACGAGTGTGAAGAAGAAACAAAGGTCGATGACTCTAACTTAGGAGAGCGAAGATTCATCTTAGACACAGATAATCCTTTCGATGTGGGATATGCATCCACTTTTGGGTAACATAAGGCCACTGCTGAAGGTGAAACATCACGTAAAACTCACTTTAAGGCTTTGTGTAAAGTAAAAACTGAGTGGAAGGCCTCCCGTCATCCAAAATTTGATGAAGAAGAAGATCCCCTGGTTGAGGAGGAGACCCTCCAAAAACAAATCTTGAATTTGAGTTAGAAATTATCGAACCTAGGCGCTTCAAAAAGAAACATAGGTAAAGACAAAGACAAAAATAAACTTAATGAGTTTCAATTTGATCCACATACAGACTATACCTTTAAGGCAACTTAGGCTCAAAGGTCAATATTGCCTACTAAGGAGCAACTCATTCAGGATGAATTGAAATCTATGAAAGATATAATCACAACATTACAACAGGGAAATATAGGCCAAAATAAAAAGTATCTCTACGAAGAACTATGTCCTTATCCCTTCGATAAAGACATGCTACTACAGCCCTTTCCTAAACATTTCACTATCCCAAAGCTCGACAAGTACAAAGGCAAAGGTGATCCCCGCGATCACATCAAAGAATTTTACATGGCTTGTCAAGAGGTTGCCTACAATGATAATTTTCTAATACGACTCTTTCCCCACAGTTTGGGAGCTTTGGCGATTGAATGGTTCTGTAGCATACCTAAAGGATCTATAACAATGTGGCTGACATTAGCGGAAAAACTTGTGCGGGACTATTCTTTCAATATTAAAAATTATGTCACGATGAATGACCTTTTTGAATGTAAAGCAAAAACCTAATGAAACCTTCGCGGGTTTCTTACAATGATGGAGAGCGTTGGCTAGTCGCTTCCCTTGTGCTTTACCTGAAAAACAATTAGTGAGAATTTTTGTTCCTAATTTAAACTCGGAGATAGCCTTCCATCTTCAGATGCATTGTGGATCTAACTTTGAGGAAGTTATAGAGAAAGGTAGCCAAATTGAAAAGGATCTTATTACAAAGGAACACTTAAACCCTTTATCAAAGAAAAACATGAGGCCAAATCTGTAGACAAACCTAAGTTATTTAATAAGAACAAACACGTCGTTGGTGATGGAATTACTGACTCCAAAAGAGTCCAAGTTGTCCATACAGGTCCGCTTTTGAAGCTTTCATAAGGACCTCATCCCAAGGCACCTACAAAATGTACGTTCACAACATTGAGTGAACCATTGACTGTTATATTAAAACAATTAGATGATGCTAAAATGGTAGAGTATCCAAGTACCACAGTACCGTTCCCAGAAAATGCTCCAAAACTTGGTTGGTATAAAGACCATGAATACTGTGACTTCCATCATGTCAAAGGACACAAAATAGATAGATGTCTATGGCTGAAACACTTCATACAAGACCTCATTGAAGAGGGAAAGATTGTTGTAGAATCACCTCCTGATTTAGGACAGGGTCCTAATGAAAAAATGGGCATATACAAAGAACCTTTTCCCAATCACATAGATAAAAAGAAAAGGAAACCAGATCATGAGCAAGCCTCTAATGACTATCACACTGCTACGTATGTTTACCCTAGTGATGACAGTCCATTCGAATCCCTTATAGGTTGCATCCATTCGCCTGATGAACGAGTAAACACAATCTGAATTCTCAAAAATATTTGTGCAGTTGGAACGTGACGCGCTCACTTAATCATACCTGATCCAATACCAACTACTCAAAGCCAGTATAATTTACTAGACTAGCTAGAGAAAACACCAACTAAAATATCCATTTTGGACCTTAAAATCTCTTCTTCTCACAAGGATATATTATACAAAACATTACGAGAATTCCGGAGTCTCTCGAGGTAGATCCTACACACTTGCAAGCTATGGTTGCCCACCTTGAACTAGCTGATCATATCAATTTTTATCACAATGCTATCCCATGTAACCACAGAGCATAATTTGCCTCTCTATTTAGAAGTGGTGGTTACCCATTGTAAGATTAAAAGAGTGCTTGTGGATGGGGGATCTGGTCTAAACATATGCACATTGAATCTAGTTAGGCATTTGGGCCTTTCGGAAGTGGATCACGGGAGCTAAGACCATCACCATCATAGCGTATGATAATGAGGAGAGATAATCCGTAGGTACTATCATAGTGCCCATGGAAGTAGGTCCAACTTGTCATGATACGACCTTCCATGTCTTGGATTTAGATCTCCCATATAACATGCTCTTGGGAGTCCATGGATTCATGCCATGCGAGCTATCCCTTCAACATTTCATCAGTGTATCATGTGCCATGAAGGGTGTATAGTCACTATCTCAGGTGATCCTGAGCCATTCACTCACTGTCGGGCGTTGCATAGTTTCTCTCGTGTAGCCTATGAGTGCCCTTCCACGGATGTCGTCATCCCTCTTAAAATGGAAGCTATGAAGAATCGGGTGGACTCAGAATCACTCACACCTTATAATCAGGACTTCCCTTCTTTGGTCAATCCTTTTGCATCTTGGGAGGCTACATCAGCAAAATATGGCCCAAGAGAGCCATTTACTCTTGAACAAGCATTGTTAATTTCAGACTTATCAGTGTCACCTAGGACACGGGGTAAGCCCTATTTTCAGTTCAAAAGTACACGAGAACCATGTTTAGAACCATTGGATAAATTTTTTCATAGTGGCCTCCTATCCAAAGAAAAGATGTTGGAGGATCCCATTAGTAAGGTGCGGAAGGAACCATGGCCTCATGCCATCAAGCACCTTAATATACTAAAGGACACCGCATGATGTTTGTCATGGGTTATAAAGGATACAGAATGCGAGCCAATGCACAAGGTCATCTATAATTTATTCCTACCCGCCATTTCAAATCTGAAAAGCATGGTCTTGGGTTAACATCCTAGGATGCTCAACCTGTCGAGGTTGACGCTACCTTTTCTGAGTGTGAGGATGTTTCGTATAATGAGGATAGTGATACAAGTTCCCAATGTAGCCTCTACAAATATTTGGCTTCAAGAACCTATTCCATGAGTCGCCTATCCTTACCCTATCCGAATACATCCCTTCAACCGATTATCAAGTCACCCTAGTTTATCCTGAACTTGTAGATTGGGACCAACAACTTTACGTACCACTTGATATCTTGAGAATGATGAAGCATTCACATAATTCATGGGACTCGGGATTTTCTTCTGCTTAGGGACCACAAGAAAGGATTCTAAATTCATTAAACACATGTGCATACTTCGGACAAGAGGTAGAGATGTGTGGCCACTTGAGTAAGAATGTTGTGAATAAAAGTAAATATACTTGAGCAACCTAGTATAAAGAATAAATGGAAATCTCATAGTGACAAACTCTTTGAAACACTTATAGAAGAAAAAAATGAAAAGCACGTGGATAAAATAATTTATCCATTTGAAGATGATAAATATCTACCTTAGGAGGTTGATCTCACCCTCCCTCCCGATCCTACCAGAATGGAGGATGCATCTAAGATGCTCATTGAGTAAACCATCAGTGTCAATATTGGTTTAGAGGATTTACCCAGGATGATCAAGTTGGGGGCTTCGATCTCAGCTCAGAACAAAAACATTTGTGGAACTCTTAAGAGAATATGTTGATATTTTCACATGGACATATTTAGATATGCCCGGCTTGGATCCAGCACTAGTTGTGCACAACCTTGTTGTACACCCAGACGCCAAGCCCATCAAACAGAAACTAAGGAAGATGCATCCTACAGTTGCACTTCTTATCAAAGAAGAATTGGAGAAACTCTTGGCTACAGATTTTATCAAACCTATTGATTACTCAGATTGGATCTCCAATATAGTCCCAGTACAAAAGAAACCCGTTGGCATTAGGATCTGTATTGACTTCTGTGACATCAATAAAGCATGTCCTAAAGATGATTTTCCTTTGCCGAACATAGATATGATCGTAGACTCTACCGCTAGCTATGAGATGCTATCCTTAATGGATGGCTTCTCAAGGTATAATTAGATAAGGATTGTAGAAGAGGATCAGCACAAAACTACCTTCATCACTCCTTGGGAACCTTTTGTTACAAAGTCATGCCGTTCGGACTCAAAAATGTCGGGGCTACTTATCAGCGTGCTATGATTGTCATTTTTCATGATATGATGAACGATATTATGGAGGAATATGTGGATGAAATATTAGCTAAATCAAAGAGCAGAGAAGAGCACCCATAAGTTCTTAGACGTATCTTTCAATGCCTCAGGGACTACAAGGTTCATCTTAACCCTAAGAAGTGTGTCTTCGGTGTATTATCAGGAAAAATCTTGGGATTCATAGTATCACTAGAGAGGGATAGAGGTGGATCCCACCAAGGTCACTGCTATTACGGACATGCCTCCACCCACCACTCTTAAACAACTCAGAAGTCTACAAGGAAAGATTTAGGCTATTCGCTGTTTTATTTCTCAGCTTGCGGATAAATGTAATCCGTTTACACATCTTTTGAAGAAAGATGTTGCTTTCAAGTGGGGGCTGAATGTCGAAGGCATTTGCTTTGCTCAAAAAAATACCTTGTAAATCCACCTGTCTTTGATGCCCCCTACTCTTGGAGAGCCTCTCCTTTTATATATTTCTGCTACCCAATTCGCTATTGGTGCACCGTTTTCCCAATATGATCTTAACCATAAGGATAGGGCTGTTTATTATCTTAGCCGTAAATTGATTACCTATGAATTGAAATATCCATAGATTGAAAAGGCCTACTTGGCGATCATATTTACATTTGAAACTCTGCCATTACCTCCTTAACAATAAAACTAAACTTATTTCCAAGGTTGACCCTCTTAAGTACCTCTTGTCCAAACCCACCTTAACAGGCCGAATGGCTAATTGGATCATTCTTTTGAGTGAATTTGAGATAGAGTTTATGAATTAGAATTCCTTAAAAGGACAAGTATTGCGCAGATCGGTTGGCATAAGCACCTTTACCAGAGCAGAGCCTTTATGTCTAGATCTCCCAGATGCATCTATGATGTATATCGAAGAATCCATGCAGAATGACAGTCCATTTTGATGGATCATTTACTTTTCATGGATCGGGAGAGCAGGAGTGGTGCTTATCACTCCCACATGAGATATTATACCAAGGGAATTCCAGTTGGGGTTTCCTGTACCAACAACATTGCGAGTTTGAGGCACTAATTGCTGGCCTCAAGCTAACTATCACTTAGAACATCAAGCAGTGTGAGTTGTTGGAGATTCTCACTTATCATTAAGTAATTCAATGATGAATACAAGGTCAAAGATGAAAATCTTATTCCCTATAAGAAATTGGTTGAAACCCTAAAGGAATATTTTTCACATGTCATATTTGAACAAAAACCCAGATCTCATAATAGATCTATGGATGACATGGCTACCATCGGCTCTCTCTTACGCATCCCACATGAAGAGAGTAAGATGTCTTTCTTTATGGAACATTTACAGGTACCTATATATGCTATGCCTCAATCCTATTTAGCATGTGAATTTTTGGTCCTCTATCCCCATGGTATGAACCTATTTACCAATACCTACAAGATGGAACCTTGCCACCTGATATTACCCATTCAGAGAAAAAAGCCCTTATTCACCGCATATCTGTTATACCCTCCTAGGAGGCACCCTTTATCATCATGGCTATGACGGGAACTTGCTTCACTGTCTAAATGTTACTAATTCGGTTCACGCGATTAAAGAGGTACATAGTGGTATCTGTGGGGCACACACTAGTGGCATGGTGCTAGCTAAGAAACTTTTAAGAGTAGGCTATTATTGGCCTACCATGGAATCCGATTGCTGCTACTTCATGAAGAAATGTGAACTTTGTCAAAAGTACGGTAATCTCATACATGCACTAGCACAGGCTTTACAGCCTATTGCAACGCCTTGGACCTTTTCAAAGTTGGGTTTAGATCTCATAGGGAAGCTCCACCCTTCTTCATCAAATGGTCATATGCACATCATAATTGCCACCAAGTATTTCACTAAATGGGTGGAGGCTGTTCCTCTTACCTATGTCACCGGTGCGCAAATATCCAAATTTATCATGAACCATCTTATATGCCGTTATGGTATCCCTCGGCCATTGTCCTTGTGATGGTAAATATTTCAAAACAAGACAGGTAAAAGCCTTGTGTCAACGCATTCATATCCAACTTAAATGGTCCACCCCCTATTACCCTCAAGGTAATGGAAAAACCGAGGCTACAAACAAAACTCTTGTGTGCATTATGGAGAAAATGGTCCAGTAAAACTGATCATAATTGGCACTTGCAAATCCATCCCGCCCTCTAGGCTTATCGCACCTCCATCCGCACCCTATTAGTGTGACCCCATATTCACTTGTCTATGGCATTGAAGCCATCATACCTTTAGAAGTGGAGCTTCCCTCCCTGAGAATATCTCTTAGGGACTACCTCGATAAAGATGAAGACTACGAGTTGCTCGTCAGCAGAGTCGGAGCTGTTAGATGAACAACGTATCAAAGCACTTAATCACCTTAAAGTATATCAAAATAGAGTATCCGGAGGATACAAAAATGCATCATTCATAGGGAATTTGATGTAGGTGATCTTTCTTCGAAAGAAAATCAGAATAATACCACCAAAGAAAAGGAAAAGAAAGGTAAATTTGAGGCCAATTGGCTCGGTCCCTATGTGGTGACCGCTAAATATGGATCAGGGGCATATAGACTTGCCTATTCAAATGGTGAAGAGATTCCAGAGCCCATGAATGCCATTCACCTCAAGCACTTCTATGCTTAGGTGTGGCTGGAATATTGAGATAAGAAACTAAAAAGTAGAAAACAAAGAAAAAACAAGCAAAAAATTGAAAAATTGAGAAAAAGTAAAGAAAAAATAGGTCGTCCTCATGTGAAAACCATGCAATTGTGGCGCAGTGGGCATGTCCTTTTGTGAAAACCAGTTTCGGTGCTCAAGGAAGGTTTCTTGTACACAAGTCACTCTTGTGACAGGATGGGTAACTCTTGCCACTTGCTAAATTCCGCAGTACCCTAGCTAGGTCTAGGGATCCACCTCAAGCTCCCTTGCAGGCCTGTGATCTAGTTTACTTATGTTATATCTATGTGATGGATGTGGCCTATTTGTATATTCCCACATCATGTTGGGGGAACATTCACATTCCACTTCATTGTACACTAACATATGGCATTTGACCCTTTGTATATTCCCACATCACGTTGGGGGCATTCCACGTTTCTTTAAAGCTTGTACATTGCTTTCAGAACATGACCTTGAAAATACAAAAACATTTAGAAAATGATACACAAAAATATAAACATCTGGAAAATTTCCCTTCTTAGGGATGTAGCTACGTTAGTTTCACAAAGTCATCTTAGGGAAACCTAGACAACAATGACGAACACAGCTGTGAAAACTTATCCTTCGTGATAAACTCAAAAACATTAGAAAATATGTCAATATTGTCCCACAAAAACAAAGTGGTAGTTAGATTGCTTTTAGTTGTTGGTTTGTATAGTTTTGATGTACTTAGCTTGTTGTGTTGTTTGTTATTTGAATAATTATTTGTTTCCATTATATTAGATCTTGTTAGGTTTAATTATGTGTTGCACTGCATTGATTGTTAGGACTGTTATGCTTGTAATTAATTGTTGTATGTTTCTTTGATTGCTATGTACATTTGTTGGAACTCATTTTTACTTGCTTAGATTAAAGTGTTAGATTAATCTTCATTTTAGTTGCATTGCATTGTGTTGCATGTGTATATTTGTTTAGTTTTGTTAACTTTTACTTGTGTGTTTGTTTAGCACAGTTGTTTGTTATCACATCTATCATCTATCATGTCATCATGTTTATCACATCATTTACTACATCATATATACAAAAATGCTAAAGTAGTACATCATGCATGTATGCTAAGCTAATCATCACATATCGTATCATCAATGGGGGCAAGAGGGGTTGTGCATAATCACTAATCTATCCCCCCACACCAATATCATCTAGTATCATCCCAAAATGCTAGCCATGTGGAATCAAACATCTCATAAATTAAAATACATGATATCAAATACACGAGTCTATCATCGCTATGAAAGGAAAACATGTACATCTCTACATCTGAAAGTATGTCACATACATGAAGAGAAACAATATATAACATGAACATCAATGAAACATAATTACCATGACAATATATCAATACACGACAAGATATACAAGAAAATGTCCATATGATACATGTATAATCAATATCTCAGTGTCAAAGACCAATATATATAAAATTTGTCCATCATCGCCATTTAAAAGGCGGGGATCAAATACTAATCCTGCATACAGAGGCATGGTGGTACATCAAAAGTACATACATCGATCAAAATCGAGCCTTCATCTAGAGGCATCCACAAAAGAATCTATACATGGGAAAAACCCGCCTTCATAAGAGGCATATACAAATGAATACATACATATATATCATGGAGTGAGTAGGAGACTCGGCCCACAACTCTCACCCTCACCAGTCTCTAGGACCATGTCTGGGGATGGAATAATGGAGGCCGTGATGGGCCTCGCCCTTGAGGAAACACGCCAACTGTGAGGAGGGACCCTGTGTACCCCTCTGTTGTGTACTCATTGTGTGTGGTGTTGTTGTTATCTTGACCTAGCTGACCTCCATGATCTAGAGCTTGTGTGGCTCACATCGAGCTGGGCTTAGGGTGTCACTCATTCCTCTATTAGAACTACCTGGAAGTAGACTATCTTGTAATAAGGAGCCTCGCTTTGTGGCCCTGATAGTGTCACGTATCAAATCCTCGTCTCATGTGACCAAGGCTTCTGTGTAGGGCAGCATCACTCTTGTCTATCAATCGACCTCTGTCGGCCATCACCTACCTCGCAAGAAGTGCTTAATCTCTCTCCGGTGTGATAGTACAGAAATCACTACGGGCCTGGTCTCTCTTTATCAAATAATTCTATCACTCAACTCCGCACTTGATCTTGATCATCTCTGGACCATGACACTATGTAAGCGGCTCTATGCGGCCTAAAGCACTCACTATTTGAGTACCTGCGCTACGCCAAGTTGTGTAATCTGACCCTGCCATATGGCCCTACCATTTTCCTATGACTGAGACCTGGCCTAGTCTCTCTCAGCGATCAAAACTTGAATACGTGTCCTGGCCTAATCTCTCTTTACAACCACTTGAAGCTGCACCATTATCACGGCCTATAGCTGCTATTGTAGTGCAGCAAGCTATCCATCACCACATCCTAGGGCCTGAGGAGGTGGACCCTGCTATGGTAGAACCTACTGTATAGGCACATATATGCCCACTGGAATACCTACTGGAGGTAACGGACCAGGTGGGGCTGGTGTACTGTCAGGTATAGGCCAGGCCCTGTACCTCTGCCAAGCCTATGAGGTCCCGCCTCTAACTCGATGCTACGCATCGGGGCCACCCTCATTGTTGGAATCATCATCATCTATGCCATCTCGGTGCCATCATCATCACTAGGTGGGCCCACTAGGGAGGCCTCATGCCCGCCTCATATCGCCTTGGGTCGAGTCACTGTGTGGAATCATGACATGGTACCGGGTGCATACTCTATTGTGCACCCTGGATCTCGAACCTACCTCAAAGGTACCCATGCAACGGGTACCATCTGTGTGAAATTGGCCCAGGATCTATCATAGGCTATCTGTGGCCCCATATCAAAATACTCACGTGCCCTCCGTGCATACCACATATCAGGCCCTGGAACATCCTGTGTGGTGCCAAACTATCACTGACATCTATCAAATATGTAAAACTCCCACATATAGCTATGGCTGCCCATGATAAAATGATCTGCTTTGGCTATAGATAGCTCTCGGGCATCCTCTAGCCACTGGAAATGTCGATATGGCCTCCATACTATTGCCGCCTATTGTAAGTCATTGAGCTCTCGACGATAGGGATAAGGATCACCCACGTAAGGCCGAAAATCATCCCGACGGGGACCCAACCCATGGTAGATGGCTCCTCTGGAGCCTGAACTCTCAAAGTGCCTAAAGGGCACCCGATAGCAATATGATCCCAAGCCCATATCATAAGGAGCCTAGCCGGGCCTACCATCTTCTGACGGTAGTAGGTAATAAGATGTAGATCCCAATAAAGATGTGCTAGAATGCACTGGCCCCAACAATAAGTCTCTCCCTGTATCAATCCAAGTATAACTCCAAGTAGTCCAAGAGGGAATGAGGAGCTAGTCTTGTTAGGGAGTAAAATCCACTAACAAAGGCCATCATATAAAGGATGCACACCCATTTTCCCCCCTTTGATAGAAACGCGTGCGCATATACGTTTTCAATGCATACACCCGTGCATATCCAATTTTTTGATGCATACGCGTGAGCATCCCTGTATTTTCAAAACATGCGCGCATGCGCATGCATATTTTCCCCACCTACCTACCCTAGAAATGACCTAAAAAGTAATAAATGCATAATTTAAGAGTGAAGGGATAGACTACTCATGAAGGGTCCATCCGCATGGGGTCTCGCTGGTACTCTCGAGATCCGGTCTGCTCGCCTCCGTCTCGTCGGTAACCTCTGCATCATGCTCTAGGATCTCTCACTAACACCTCGTGGTAAAAATTTGTAAGGGCTCTGGTACAAATGAATTGATCGTGATTGTTTTTACCCCGGGTGGGTATATTAACTCGCAATGCCCCTGGGGCATGTTTTCTCCACTGTGGTCATTCTAATCTTCTTCTACCCACCGTGATAATTATTTTATTATTAAAATAATTATTTTTATTAATTTTCACACACTGGGGCACTTTGTGCTACCCTGCAAACACTTCCTCTTAACCCTGACATTGTTTACGAACCTTATAGGTGTTTTCCTCTATTTTGATTCCTCTTTTTCGTCTATCTAACCTCTCATCGCAACAAATAATTATTTAAAATAGTTATTATCACCTGTCTTTCTTTCCATGGGGTACCCTTTTGCGGCCTTGCCTTCCTCGTTCTCCTTCACACGTACTCTTTTTAAGAAGATCTTTGATCTTTTGAATTATTCGACCGATCAAAAAATTTAAAAAATTGTAAAATTGATTTAGAAATATAAAAAAAAATAAAACTTCAAAAATAAACTAACATCGGTAACCACTCATTTTTGCACGAAATCATGTCTTTTGCATGGCGCTCATCTCGTATCCTGTTAGCATTTTCACATGTTTTGAAACAACGACTTGCGAATAACCCCGATCTACAATCATTTACACAAGACCGCTACTTACTTAAATGCGTACTCACGGGGCACTATTAGTTTCTGATCTTGTTTCGTCATGCACGTTGCTTTTTCATCGACCCAAGTGTCCTCCATCATTTCCCTTGCATGTGATATTACTTGGGGCATCACTCTTACCCTTTTCGTTTATCAAAACATTTGGGACTTCAGCTTGATAACAAAAATATTTGTGTAACCTTCTTGAACGTTGTTGGTTTAAGTGTGTGTGACTTCACTTATTTCCCTGTTACATGAGTTTTTTTACTTCTTGTTTTGTGTTACATGTTTGTATGTTATGTAGAGTTGGCATTTTAGCAATAGATAGTTGTTTTGTATCTTGGCTTTTCATGTCACTATACGCTTCTGTTATGTGCTCACATTTTTAATAAGGACTGATGAGGAGGTCTCTAAGAAAAATGATGATTTAAATAGTGGATACAATTGATTTGTGGATAGCTCAATATCTCTTTTCTTGTTTCTCATCCTCTTCTCTTCGCATCCTACCCCTTTCCCATTCTTCTATCTATGTCTCACCTTTTTGAGTGTCAATCGACTTCTTTCATCACCCCATCGACACTCGAGGGGGCATCCTTCATCCTACTAATTTTTCTTCTATCCCTTCAAAATTTTTCTTCTTCTCTTTTATATTTGTCTACTTTCTTTGAAATGATGTAACTTACATCACCTCAAAGAGGGGAAAATGTAGACACCTGTAGTTTAGATATTGCACTATTACGACTAATATTGCACTAGTTGTGCTTCTCCTTGTAAACCGATGATACACTGCTGGTTCGACCTATCTAACTTTCTTCCTACGACATCCCTTTTGTCGTTTTTCCTCTTGTAAACCATTTAAACAAGCTATAATAGCTTCGTTCTAACTACATTAGCTTCTTACTTTCTTCCAGTCCACTTCTACCACCTTCTTGGCCTATCAATCCATTCCATTGGATTGATCTGACCCTTCAAAACTCTCTCCAAACCCTAATCACCTCCTAAACCTGTTTAATTAAGCTTAAACATGGTTTGTCTCTCCCTAAAACTAGTCAAAGTAAGCTTTGACTTGCTAAAAGTGTTTTTGGAATTTAGTGTTTGTCCCACATGCACTCAAGTTTCCCTTTTTCCCAAATGGAAAACTATATATAGTGCTAGACCCCCTCTCTCATTTTAAAGAATTCCTCCCTTCTTCCTAAGCATAGATTATAGTATTTTGCATCTAGGTTCTAGTTTTCATTTCTAGTTTAGATATTGAGCTATTTACTTCACTTTTGCATTGTTAATCCAATTTATAGGGTAAAGGAGAAGAACCATTGGCTCAAAATCCTATAATGGGGAGATCTCTTTCTCTTAATCACTAAAACTAATTTCTTAGGGCTTATTAGGTTCATTATTTTAAGCTTTCAAAGAATAGAGATAGTTTAATTAGTTTAAATTTGAGTGTTTACTTCATAATTCATGCTAGTTAGAAGATCTTGTTCATTTCTTATCGGATGGTCCACTGATTTGTTGCTTGAAGCCTTTGGGGATTCCTTAGGAATTCTTACCCCAAAATCCATGGCTTTCTACAAATTTTCTTTGAACACACAAACAATGGAAGGATATTAGGAAATAGTGTTTTACCTTTTTCAAGAATTTTTCAACCCACCTAGTGTTGTCACTTCCCTGCATTGAGTATCCTTACACCTTCTTGATTGACTCGGGGTTGAAATTGCTAATTGGGGTAACACATTCACCAGGGAAAGATGGGATGACACTAGGATACATGAATCAATGAACATATGACATGAGATTTTTCACATGTTCTTCTAACTGTTCAATCTTCCCTTTATATTCTTCATTTATTGCAAGCGAGACAAGTAGAAGGATCCTAAAACAAATGAAAATATCCTTCATGTGTTAATAGCCCTAAGGGAATTTTGTCATCTCATAGTCTAATTGAGTCATTTTCTCAATGGGATTTATCACCTTTGGTTGAGAAACTTATACATATTGGTTATCGAAGGGACCACTAAAAAATTGAGAAGTTGTGTTGGATTTCTTACCTTGTTTGTGTTCATGATCTTTAAAATAGCCTAAAAATCCAGTTCCTGCTACCTATTGTACTATTCAAGGTTCACTTCTAATCAGTTCTTGGATGCATGAAAAGATCCCTTTTTGCAAGTTTGACACGAGGTATGATTGTAGTCTCGGAGTTCGAGTGTGAGGGGATAAATATTAAAATGGTGAGTTGACTTGGAAACGAGAGGAAGAGATGCTTGGAGATTGATGTGAGACATGAGGTTGTGAAGGATCTATCTCTCCTTGTTTGAGATATTTGGTAGGGTCTTGAATGAATTTTTCTTTCTTGTACAATCTCCTATAGTGAGGGCCTTCAGGATCCATTATTTTTTTTTTTTTGGGCTCCCCTGAGTGAGTGAATTTCGTAGATCTCTTATATGCCTTCAAAGATGAAAGATGATATGCTTTCCTCAAGAGATTTTGAAGACCATAAAATTATGAAAGTATCCCTTTTTCTTGAACCACTCCTCGGATCTCTAGATCACCACTATTATCCTCTGCATTGATATCACTTGATTCATAAACACTCCATGAGATCGGCGGGAGAGGTGAAGAATTCATCACTTGATATTCATGACCAAAAATATGTTCCATCATCTTCCACACCTTCCATGAACCAATCAAATCCAAATATCCTGATTTGTCCAACGATCATCTATTAGAAATTGAGGACTCAAAAATATGGATTCAATCAACATTAATCCATTATGAGATGTAATAAAATAAATAAACATTACATTATGAAATAAGTAAATACAAACATATATACCAAAGATAAATACATAGGTGACACATATATATAGTGGAAAACCCAATAGGGTATAAACCAATTAAGAATAACCTTTTAATTTTAGAGAACCAAACTTACATCCGGTGAGATCACCTCCTCCTTCAAACCCTAATCACAAGGGTAAATAATTTTCACCTTTGATACATATCGAATATATCAAATGAGGACCTAAAGCCCTTTTTATATAAGATGACTAGGTATGTCTCTCAACCCACATTTTCAACATAAACGGTTGACACATACACCTAGGTTTATAATATTTGATATTAGAAATACAATCATTTCATGATATTAAATATTTAACCTAAAGTATATACCTAGGTTTGTATATTTAATAATAGAAATATAAATATTTCATATTATTAAATATTAACCTATATAATAGTGATGGACCCATATTAATTAAGGGGTGGCCAACCCACTTAATCATTATGTTCCAACACTCCCCCTTAATGTTAAGTGGGATAACATATGCCAATAGATTACCTACACATGGTACACTATAGGATTTACAATCCTTAAACCATAAAGATTTTAGGCTAGCATATTAGGTGAAGGAATTATAACACCTTCATCATACTCAATTTACCTTTTGGTACAAAAAGATTTGGAATCCCAAAGATCATCCCATGATCAGTGGCTAAGTATGATTTGTGAGTTTTACATGTTCTCACAAGTTCTCATAAAAGGTTATTGAACCCAAGCATATAGGATCCTTTTATAACCAAGGACCTCCTTAACAATATTCTTGCATTGGATGTTTACCAATAAACTCAATAGCACTAAAGAGTTTATTGAACACCGCCTTTAAGGTATTTCTACACTTCTTTCTAAAAAGAAGCCGAGGAGGTATACATTCTGAAGGTATTTTTACACTTGCCCAAAGGTCTTTACAATTGCATTTTTAATATTACAAATACCAAGTTCCATTAGGAGGTGACATTTTCATGCACACTCCCCTCAATGGAAACTTTGAAAATCCATGTTTTCCACAAAAGTGACAAAAATTTATAGTACTTAGAGACTTTGTGAAGATGTCAGCAACCCGCTCTATTCAAGCATGAACTTGAGATTTATCTTATCACTTAGCTCCTTTTCACGGATGAAGTATATATGTATTTCAATGTGCTTCATCCTCTGATGTTGAAATGGATTCTTAATCAAGAGTAATATAAATCTGATCACCACATAGAAGAGGAATAATTCCTTTAGCTTTCATGTGTATCTCTACCAATGATCGTTGCAACCACATGGCTTCTTTACTTCTTCCTTTGTACTTCTCTGCCTCAATAGAAGAAATGGAGACTATTGATTGCATTTTTGTTCAAAGTAATGGTTCCTATATAAAAACTTGAACACACATCCAATATATTTTACAACAAAATATCAGTATGGTTAGAATAAAAAAATCCATATAAGATAACATTTTCATTCTTAGTATAATGCAACCCATAATTGATTGTTCCTTTAATATATCTAAAAATTATTTTTGCAAGATTCTAATGATCTAAAAAAGGTTCTTGCATAAACCTTGAAGTAATTCCTATTGTATAGGAAATATCTGATCTAGTTATAGTTAGATAAATCAAACTATCAACTAACAACCTATATAAAATAGGATCAACCTTTTTCATATGCATTTTTAGGATCAATATTTAGTCCAACTTCCATTGAAGTAAAAAATGGTTTACAATCAATCATAATAAAAATTTTCAATACATAGGTTGCATATTGTGTTTTGAAAAATAACAATAGAATGAAATGCAGTCATACAAAGAACATGATGTGAGAAACCTAACTCATTCATTTCAAAAGTATTGTTTCAATTTCTCTTTAATCCTATGAATTAAAACAAAAATTTCACTAGTCATAAGAAAATCATCAACATATATACATATAATGATAATATGAGAGCCTTCTTGTTTAATGAATATATCATTTTTAGAAGAACAATTAACAGAACCTAACATTTTAAAGAAGGAAACAATTTTCACATACCAAGCTCTAGAAGCTTGTTTTAAACCATACAAGGATTTCTCAACTTACAAACATAGTTTTCTTTACCAATTTCTTCAAATCCTTTAGGTTGAGACATAAATTTCTTCTTTCTAATCAAAATTTAAAAAATCATTTTTATTATCCATTTGGTGGATTTCACACCCAAAAAATAACAGCAATAGAAAACAAGACCCTAACAGTACTCATCTTAGCTACAACACAAAAGGTATCAACATAATCAATACCAGGTTTCTGAGTGAAACATATAACAACAAGTCTAGATTTATGTTTGTCAATACTACTATCAACATTATATTTTACTTTTTATAACTATCTAGACCCTATAATACTTCTTTTCTCGGGAGGTGGAACAAACTCCCAAGTTTGATTATGTTCATCTTGCATTGCATTGATCAATTCTCATCTTGAGTATATTCTTTAACACTTTGCAACTAAGGTTCATACAAGGTAATTAATGCATAGTATGTATGATGGCTTTTGGTTTTTCCTAAGATCAATAGGATTATAACTTTCTAACACATATTGAGCCCATTTTGGTTTCTTAACTAGGGAGTTAGGAGATTCAAAAAAATCCATAGTATCAACACAAGAAACATCATCATGACCATTTACCAAATTTTCATTATCAGAATCAAAACCATCATTAGAATAATTGACATATTTAGGAATATCATCACCATTCATAGATGAACATTTTTTTTTCCAACACAATAACATTGTGATTTTCAGTTACTTCCCTTTTTACAAGGTCGTAAATCCTTAGACCTGTAGTGTTAATACCATATCCAACACAAGAAAAAAGAAGTCATATCAAGTTTCTTTCTTTTCTTTTTAGGGATATATAAAGAAGCATTTAATGAAGCAACTTCAAAAGAAGAAGAAAACACATGTAAACCTTTCACTAGATTATATCTAGACATTTCATATAAGCTTTGATAATTAACATGTCCTAACCTTTCATGCCATAGTTTTGAATTATTCAAACTTTGAGATATAAAACAAGATGTAGAAGAGAAATCATCACAAAATATATAGACCATTTCTTTGAATTCCTTTAGCAATTATGTTATCATCACTATCCTTGATGTACCAAGTGTCCTTCAAAATTTGAATAGATAATCCATCATGAGTTAGTTGAGAACATGATAAAATATTATTTTTCAGTTTAGGAACAAGTAAAACATTATTCAAAACACCATTTACAAATTTTACTTTTCCTTTTTCTATTGCTTCTAAAAATGAATTATCACCAAGATATACATGTTCATTGATTTTCATACTATCAAATAAAAAATTGGAAATACCAGTCATATGATTTGAAGCACCTGAATCTAGAATCCATTCAAAACTAGAGGAAGAGAATAAGGCAACATTTAATGCAATAGTTTTAGGAGCATCACTAGAACTATCCTTTTTCCTTAAATTATATTTAGAAGACACAACTTTGTTTGATTTTTATGGATAGTTTTCTTAGATTTGTAATCTTCCTTTTTATGCCCAAATTTACCACATTTGTGACAATTACCATTAAATATTACATGCAATTGTTCAGAAGAAACACTTTTCTTATCAGCAAATGAAGATTTAGATCTAAAATTTTGATCCGAGAAGGGCTTGCAAGGTTTGAATTTTGAATTCTAAGCAAGGAGTGCTTGAGAGGCATTCTCCTTAGATTCAAAGTTCAACATCACTTGCTCTTCTTGTATCAGAAGAGAACTCAAAGAATTTAAATCAGGAAATTCATCCTCATTCTGATATTTAGATTTTAAGATAGAAATAAAATTCCTAAATATTTCATGTATATTCAACTGAATAATAAAGTAGATTAATTTTTCACATATTAAGTCACAATTGCATCCATCTAATTGCTCTTTAATATTTTTAATTTTAGCTAAGAAATTAACTACTTTTACATCTCTTTTCATAGGATTCGTAAGCAATTCTAAAACAAGCTTAATGATCTTTTATAAGCATGTACCTTCATGCATGGTTTCTAATTGTGTGCATACCTCTTTCGGATGTTCGATATTACCAATGTGCAAAAGATATTCATCATTCATATTGCATAGAATCATGGAAAGAGCCTCCTACATCTGTTGTGAGAATGCATTCACGTTATCTATCATCACTTGACGACCGTGGGAGTAACTTTAGATCCAGAAACAATCGTCCAAAGTTTCCTCGCCATAAGTTTTGATTTAACCCTGATCTTCCAGATGTTGTAATTGGCCCCATTCAGGATCTAGGATTTATCAAGGTAGAAATAACTAGACGCCATTGTCTTCTTGAACATGTAAAACACATCTCATTGTAGTATATAATACACCACAAAGTTAGATACATATTTAAAAAGATGACAATATCCCGATTTTGATCAAAATAGTTTGTATCAATAATCAAGTATATATTTTAAGTCTGATTATAACTATTTTATAGAACCAGATCTACAAAAATATATGATATGTAATATGTACTACCTAATTTTGAAAACATTACGTAATCGTCATCGATTCTAGGGTGAATTTGTCGAAGATTGAGCCAATAGTGGCGTTTTGATCATAGTTTAAACCCGATTAAGAAAACAATTATTTATTGATATTTTACCATTTTTTCAAATTTTAGGTTATGACTAGAAATTTCCAAATAATGTCTAAAATATCGATGATTTTAAAATCACATGTGATCTCTATGTTAAAATACAATTTTAATATTTCATCCTGATTTCTAATTTTCTAATCTTTTGACAGAAATATAGCTTCATATAGTTCTTGAAGATTTACATTTATGAATTTTAATAAAATATAAACGAAATATAATTTTCATTAGTTTTTAATAAATTATAAACAATTACTATAATTTTAAGATTATAGTATGAATTTATTAAACAATAGGAAGAACCCTTAAAAGGAAGCCCAAAGGAATATAATATTTCTAATTTAAAAATATGTAAAAACAAACAACAAACCAAGATAATTGGACAACATCATTATTTTTCCCCATTCCATAGGTTTTTAACCGAGCCAATAGGAAAAATCAATTTCCTATTCTCGAGGAGGATGGTCTCCCTTTGAATTTTTACATATTTACCCTGAATTTTTACCGGAGCTACACACATAGATATATATATGTTTCAAATATTCCAACTATTTTACCCGTACTTACTATGCACAAGTTTTCTTGGGAGGTAAGAACTTTCCAAAAAATTTACCTGTGAAATCACCTTAATTTTTCACACAACAAAAATTAGGTTTCTCAAAAAAATTGGAAAGAAGAGGTCTCGACCATTTTGAATACCCTTTCGAAATGATTGAATAAACCCATAAAAATAAAATAGATTAAATACTATACCTTAGATCTAACCTATTTAATTTTACCCCAAGCTCTGGTACCATGTTAGAAATTGAGGATTCAACAAATATGGATTTAATCAACATTCATATTAACATTAATCCATTATGAGATATAATAAAATAAATAAACATTACATTATGAAATAAGTAAATACAAAAATACATACCAAAGATAAATACACATGTGACATGGATATATAGTGGAAAACCCCAATAGGGTAAAAACCACTTAAGAATAACCTTTTACTTTCAGAGAACCAAACTTACATCCAGTGAGATCACCTCCTCCTTCAAACCCTAATCACAAGGGTAAATAATTTTCACCTTTGATATATATCGAATATATCAAATGAGGACCTAAAGTCCTTTTTATATAAGATGATCGGGTATGTCTCTTGACCCACCTTTTCAACCTAAATGGTTAACACATACACCTAGGTTTATAATATTTAATATTAGAAATATAATCATTTCATGATATTAAATATTTAACCTAAAGTATATACCTAGGTTTGTATATTTAATAATAAAAATAAAAATATTTCATATTATTAAATATTAATTTATATAATAGTGATGGACCCATATTAATTAAGGGCTGGCCAACCCATTTAATCATTATGTTTCAACATCATCCACATATGAACTCATTTTATTACCTCATAATCATCAGGACAATTGATCCAATAATCTTCAATATGGGGAACATGGTGTAACTCAGGGAGATTGAAGGTTTTAGGATTGCTTCAGATGTCAAAATAAGATTTGGATGTGTATGAATAGAGGCTCAAGGAGGAAAATTGAACTTTGAGATTTAAGGCTTCAAAAACACTCTTGCATGAAAAGATTCCAGGGAAATAGAGAAAGAGACATATTTTTTCCCGCATGGTTATTGCACCTATTATGGACTTGAGAAAGCTTCCTACAAATCTCAAACGTCACTATTTTTTCTTTGAGATATCTAGAGATAATGTGAGGAGTGAGGTCAAATATTGAAACTATGATATAGGAAAAGGTGGAGAACTCAATGAAGTAACATCCATACTTTTCGTTCAATATTGCAGCTTGAGAAGATAACTTCAATTTTGGGTTGCCTTCTCGTAATTGGATGATGAATATGGTTAATGCATCATTCAACTTGGAAAAATGATGATTGATTTCTTTGAGAGTGACTTAAGGGTCTCGTGCTTTGCAAGAGCATACACGGGTATAAGGTCATCTTGAATTTGTTTATAGTGACAACCGGAGTAATGGTGGTTAATATTGTCACTTATGACTATCCCCCAATATACCACTGGTTCCCCTAAGTGGAAATAAGAATGAATTCTATCATCCAGTCTTGAAAGTCCTTAATTGTTTCTTCACCCCTTACCCGCTTAACAAGATGATCGTGCATCTCGAGTAACCCTTGTGAAAATCACTTCTTGACAATGTTTTTAGCATACATGAGGGTTTTCTACCTTTTTTCAACCATTATCCCAATACAAATCCCGGAGGTAGGATTTGGTCTTCGACCACTCATGAGATGTAAACTCTTTTGAGATTATAACCATGTTTTTTCCAGTTGAAATCTGCATACATTGTGAAATGCCCTTTGACGTGAACACTGCAAGGATGGAGTTTTCATCCACCCTTAATATTTTTGAATCCAAATCATAGTGATGATAACATTCTAGCACTATTTTTTTACCTTGTACTGATAAAGGGTGGCCTCATGTTTCAAACAACTCGCTCGTGGAAATCTTCTCTTCGATAAATTCTCTCAGTCCTCCAAGCATCCTACTTTTTAGGTCCTCTAGGTCTATGTGAGTGACATCACTATCACCCACACCTAAATAATTTGTGGTTAGTGTCAAAATAGGTTATATAACAGATAATTTGATCTTCATGTTTCCAAAAATTAGCAAGATGAGTGAAAATGAAGATGATAAAACTTTCTGCACTAGAATCCAAAACTTTCTATTTTTGGCAGGTGGGGTCAGGAGCTACTATTTTTAGAATTTTTGAAAAAATTGTACAATCCTTTTCTCTAAATATCTTAATACAATTATAATACTTCCATTGATGATGATTTTATATTTTTAGAAATTTTATAATTTGGGACCATGTTTGATGTTTCTCACTGTTTCTGGATGTTCTAAATGTTGAGGGTTTGCAATTTCAAGAAACTTACTATTTTTATCACCTCATTTTTTAGATCATATGCTATTTTTAGTAAGTGATATTACTGGTGTCAGATTGCAACGAAACCACCTTTGTTGCATCGGGATCCCATGCTCCAATTTTCACTTTTTTCTCCCGTCTGGAACTCTTGGAAATCAAAAAGAAACTTTCTAGGGTTTTGATATCATATTTTTGTATCAAAAAATCTAGGGAATTTAAGGGTATTTAATTTAAATCTTCCCAAATGTGTTTTGGAGAAGAGAAATATGACAAGTATTTAGTGTAATCAGATTTCAGAGTTAATGAGATATGAGAAAAAATCAATTTTGGAGGCTATGGATATGGAATTTTTTTCCATAATATTTGGTAAAAATTGATAGTTTTAAAGGTTTTTCAGTAGTAGAAATTGTGGGAGGTCTAAATGTGGTGAATAAATTACTCAAAAACAAGCTATATTCACTTTTGAGCTATTTTGCAAAGTGTGGTTTAACCTCGAGTTGTTTGAAAGTTTAAATGAGTTTAAAATATAGTTTTCATGGTGTATTGGGAACATAAGGGAAAAAAGGTTCTCTAAAGTGGGCATTGGAGCAAGATGAATACAAGTGGAAATAATGGAGTGAAGGTGAGTGAGATGGAGGAGCTAAGTAAACAACATGTGGAGCCGAGAGAGGTCACATGAATGACTAGGTGCTTGAGTATGAACATGGGCACACTTTTTATCCATAATGTCCCCTTATACGAGTGGGGAAAATAGGGACAATTTTTTTACCAAAGAACAATCATGGATGCAATTTTGAGCATGAGGGGTTGAGTGGTTGAGCATGGGAGCTGAAAAATGAGCTTATGAAGCACTGGACGGGGTCATGTGAGTTTTCGGGGGATAAGAATGGGCACAAGAAAAATTTCTTGTCCCCTATATTACCTTGGAGATATGGGATACAAAAGGGACATAAAATGTCACCTTGAAGCAAGGTGGTGACACATGGCATAGTGGAAAATTGGCTAAGTATGGGTTTTCACTCACACTTCTCCCTAACTCAACTTAGACTCAACTCGGGTTGTCTTGACTGCACATAGATGGTTGAAGAGTTAAAAGAATTTCGTTGGGAAAAATTTCATGTCACTTCTATCTCATTTGGGAAAAATGTACAAGAGGTGTAAAAAGTGCACCTTGCCTCAATTAGAAAGCCGGGTTTCACACTGACTTACCCAAAATAGCTTGAAAGCATGAAATCTTCACCTCAAAGGCTCAATATGGAATTTTGAGGTAAATTTTTATATTAATATGACTAAAAAGACATTATAATACTAATGGAACATGTTTAATACCTTAATTCTTCTTTCAACTTCAAAAAATGGCCCCTTTTCGATTGGGATGATGAGGTACACCTGTAAAGTTTGAACTGCCTTAAGAAATCATCAGACCTTGGATCAAATTTGATGCTTCCAACATGTAGAGTATTATTCAAGATTTACATTTCCTAGTTATTTTCCGACTCCTTACAAAGCTCTGGAATCATCTGGAGAAGTTCAAGTTCACAATTTGACTGTTCATTCCTTACACATGAAAACCCACTTTTGCATAGACTACCTCGAATCACCAAATATTTCCTAAATATTCCTAAAATACTTCCAACACCTTCAATTATCTCTAATACCACCTCACGAATTTTTATGACCTTTTCATAACCCTCCCAGAGGATACACACATGCCTCAAAATGGCCAAAATTGGCCTTTCTAGGCTTGCCAGAGAACCAATCTTCTACTACACTTTACTAAATGAAAGAATTTACCTTATCACATAATTTTGAAAAATTGTACATGTTAAAAAATTGTAATAGGACTACTTTCAGGGGCAAGGTGACCATGACACCATAGGTAGGATGGTTGGGGGAGGGATTCATGAAGATTTTAAAGCATGTTTACATCTTGTGAATTTGTTTTCATGATAAAAAATTTACATTTTTGGGCAGTTAATTCATATGACAACATAGATGATCCATATTTTTTGGTTGTTCAACTCTCTATCAATGGAACCTTTCTAACATTCAAATGTTCTATTTCTTTTACTTTAGCCTCTTCTATGGTGGATTTCTCATGAAATATTGAGCCTCCTTTACTTCTATTAATGTAACTTGGAAATTTTCAATGTAAAGGTCAGCTCCGGTATCTTGGCTTAAGCTATGCAATAAGTCGGTGAGGACCTATTCATGAAATGTATCCTACATTTATTTCCCCATAACCTCAGTGATGCAACTATTTGGTTCTTAATGAATTGGGACTAAGATAGGAACTTTGTGTGACACATGAGGTGAGGTAATTTCCACTACTCCCGGAGTTCCCGATACATCAAAAAAATACCTAAAGGCCTAGATAAACTCCTTAATTGGTGTTCTTATGGCTGCTTCTACTACATGTGTTACCATTTTTACCCTTACAAAGTGTTTAGTCATTGGTTCCTCCTCTTCTTCTTCATGGACGGGTTCCAATTTTGGACTCATCCCATGTTACATGAGTGAAGAACTTACCCTCATATTTTTTCCTTTTCTAGGTGATCCCCTGGAGCAAAGGATGATGTACCTACTTGTGTTTTTACTTGGGAATAGTCATCTTGGGCCTAGAAGTGGGATGGGGGCCTTTGCTTGGATAGGGGTGGCCTGAAAAATATGGGCATCCTTCATTGCTTTCCTCAATATTTCTTAATTCCTCTATGTTAATTCAAACACAAAGGTTTATGTTCTACTTGTAGTAGCACTCAACTCTTCCAATGCCTTTGTACTTATTACCTTTATGGAAATCCATGAAGATTTTCCCTTTAAAGGATCTATACGTATGGCACCTTTTGCAAAAGGTGGAAGTACATCCTTGATTGCACTTGTGGCCCTGTACTCCCTCAAAATTGTAGTGTTTTTTAGGGATAAATACTTTCCCTACCAACCAAGATAAGGTCTTTTTGATGATGTGTGTGGTTCTATTATGCATGTAGATAGTCTCCTATATGAACCAATCAAGAGGTGGCATTGGCTGTTTTGTAATGTTATTATCTATATAATGCTTACTCACTATATGTCCTTCATCCACCAAGCCCTCGGGAATAACTACAATTTTGTATTCAATGACTTGGGTGAGGGTCATTCTAAAGTAATATCTAAGTCTTACCTCCTCCTCATCTTTACTGGTCCATCTAGAATTCCTCATAATGAGGATCATGCTCATGTGTATTTCAAGGGCTCCCTGCACTATCTAGTTGATGTCATAATTGGCTCTAGCCTAAAATTTGTTCATGATATCCCTGTTCATCTCAGCCTCTAAGAGTGGGGCCTTGACCACTATAGGCCATGTATATCTCTCAATAGTGATTGGGAACTTGACGTTGGTTTTGTGTTTCTCTGCAATATTTTTGGACCTCCATAAGCTATCTTAACAATTCTTGTAGTGCTCATTTATCATATAAATACCTATATAACATATATGGTATTACTTGAAAACTAATTGCTTTAATATAAGTGAAGAATCTAAATTGGAAGAAATAACATCCGTATTTATTAATCACTTCTCTTCCCTAGATGACATCATGTACTGTTCTCATTTAGAATTGAATAAACAAAGGATAGGGGAAAATAAGGCAATAGAAAAAAACCTAAAATTATACTTTTGATTTTCCCGGTTGAGTGCGAGTGTATACAAGAGACATAATACAAAAAAAAAAAGAAACAATGTAGATAAAAGACAACCATACCTTCCTCTATATATCATTGCAACTTGGATGATATTTCGAAGCTTGGAATGAAGCATCGAGCTTGTTCAATCTTTGGATAATTTTTTTGTGGGAGCTCCAAATGTGTTCTGAATAGAAGTAGATTTTAGCTACAATAAAAGTGAGTAAATGAATAATTTGATTGTATATTTGTGATCAATTAGACAATGTAATGGCATGTGAGATTGAATGATAATCCAACACAATAATGATGTAAATTTCAAAGCTTCCAAAGATGATAATTGGAGAGGAATGAGTGATTATTTATAGATGAGGGAAGAGAATCCCAAATCCTTGATTTGTGTGATTAACTTGTCTAATATGAAGCTAACTAAAGCATGATTGAATTGTTTAATTGAGTTTACAATCTAATTGTAGTCATTTTAATACCCTTAGATTAATAGTAAAATCCCATACACGTCATCTTATCACCTAGTGAGCGTTGGGAACTCACCGAGGCATGCGTGGGCGCCGAGTCTCTCCTTTATGTGAGTCTTGTGAGAATACATCATATTATGAAAAATAATTAAGTGTAAAAGAATAGAAAAGAACCATGCAACATTATGAGAACCTAGGATGAGTTGTCATCTCATTGCATCTAGAAAAGAGAAATAACAAACAACATATGGAAATGGTTCATACATAAAGGAAATGCACAAGGATTATACTCATGAACACATACATGATTAAGAAAAGATCCTTCCATTCATATTAACATGTTCAATAACCACATTACATCCCTTGAAGTCATATCAGACCCTCACATAATAACACAGAGCCAAGTCATGCATCAGAACTATACTATATCCATCACATTACTTAGGTGAATACAGACCCATCCCTCTAAATGTGTCATCACTCCTATTTTCCCTAATCCCATCCCATAGAATATTCCATGGTATTTTTGTAGAGCTTTGCCTCTTTCCAATGCACTATTCTCTCGCATCACTTCCCTTCACACCCTTACTCATCTCCCTTTCTACCATCTACCCACCTCAATATATAGATTTCTTTCCTTCACCACCATGCCTTCTGAGGTAATAGATTGGTTTCCAAGTGTCCAAGTGGTCCTCTAATGGAGCATGTCTCCTTTGATCCGAGATTTCCACTCTGTGAAATGATGTTCTTCTAGAACCTTCCATCACATGCATGAAATATTCCATTTTTGATCCTACAGTCGTTAGGTTGGAACCTTATCCACTTTGCATGCTAGAAGGGTCACACTTTTCTTATGTAATACCTAGGATGCCAAATATGGCTAAGTCCAAAACCTATCTTTCCTTAGGTGCGTGCATTGTGTGTTCGAAAAACCCTGTTAGAACCTTTTGTCTTGCATGCCTTCTACCCACGTGCCCTTCTTCAAATAGGTCCCACGTGCCCACACACCTTCTTGTACTTATCCAATATTCTAGGACCCAACATCACGCCACACTACGCCTGTTCTTCGTCCTCAAAAACACTCTTCAAAGAATAAAGAATGGCAAGTTCTTTCAATGGTTGGAAAGAAAGAATAAAGGAATTAAGAATTGGGAGAAAGAATGAAAGAATGGGGAACTTGTTTATTGTTGGAGGAGGAGAGGGAAATCCTTCCCTAATTCTACCTCTAATTTCTCCCAAGCATTGACCTCATTTTGAGCTTTATGAGAGGTCACCCACCAGGGTGCTCACCTCCTCAAAACTCAGATCCTCTCCTTTGGCACTCATGGTGTCAACAATACTCTCTAATTTCTTCCCCAAGTCTTTAAGGGCATCCATCATGTGGGTGATCTGGGGGTATAGTTCCTTCAACTCGAATTTTGATCAAGCCTCACAGGGTCTCGATTGCTTTTGATTTCTTCTCCACCTTGGCCAGGATCTTATCTCTCTCTGCTCTATTCCCCTTATTTTTCTCTTGGAACTCCTTGAGTTGTCTCATGGGTGACAACCAAGATGCTTTCCACTTTATCCCTATCTCGTGGTTGTCATATGCAGCTTCAATGACTTGTGTGGTGGCCTTTACTTCTACCAGAAGTTTAGTGTATCAAGCCACAATCTCAACAACCTTCATCTTGTTTTCTTTCTCTTGGCGTGCCTACACCTCTTCTATAGACTCTAAAGCAAGTGGTCACCTCTCCATTGTGAGAATGTGAGTCAGATCCTCTAGACATTGCAAGGATGATTCATACTTTTACTTGGGTGGTGCTAAGTCGGGTACTTTAGGACAATGGCATCTGTAATCATCTCCACCTTCTTGGAGACCTTGCGCACCTTAGCTTTTTCTTCCTTCAACTCACACCTCAGCTAAGAACTGATTAGCTCTTCTTACTTTTGGTATTTTCTCTTCTCCATGATCTCCTTCTTTTCTCCCATTCCTCCTCTAGTAATTTCACTCTATAATTTCTCCCGAATAGTCTGGCCTCAATTTCGTCTGAAACCTTATTAAGCGGGTTATAGACCTGTTCATCCGATAGTTGTTGAGCGTTCACCAACGGATTTATCCCTTTAGTTTCTAGCACCTTCATTAACACTCTTTGACTTACCTCAAATTCTGGTTCATCCACGTGGGACTCAAACACCCAAGATAACATATTTCTTTTCCATGGGTACGTGCCTTCTTCATCAAATGATGACATAGCTAGGATTTTCTCTGTTGGTACGGTGCTCTAGAAGCGCGCACGTAGCACCTTGCTAGGATCATCAATGTATCCCATTCCCTACCCTTGTGCCACCACTACACCTTTCCCACCTATTCATGTAGATTTTGGGAAGCTTCTTTCGCCAATTTGGGATCCCCACCCATGCTGTCATACTCCTTCCCAATGATTTCTTCTTCTATCTCCTTTATAATCTTGTTCGCGCTCCACTCCAACTCCTATTCTACCAACTTCTTCATGATGCCTACCACTTCTCTCTCAATGGATTTCTCTACTTGCTCCTTGGTGAGGCTTGGGGTTCTTTGGTTCTTGGTGCTTACTTCTTCACTCACCCCCTTGCCTTGAGCCTCAACTTCTTCCTCATCATTCTTCTCCTCATATTCCTTGTTATACTCCTCTTCATCTCCTTCTTCCTTATAATCATGTACATCATAGACTGGATGGTATTCACCTCCTTTAGGCTCATCATCATCCTTGTTGCCGATGTAGGCATCTAAGCTCTCTATCTCTTTTGAGTTTGCCTCATTTGTCACCTTCTACTTCTTCCTTACTGGGGATTCCAGTATAGGAGATTCTTCTTTTTCCTTCTCCTTGATAGGAAATTTATTCATTGGTGATTCTTCATGGGTGAGGTTCTCTTCATGCTTCTTGAGCCTCTTCTTCCGATGTATTTTCCTTGATATTGGACTTCTTCTGTGCACGTAAGTTTTGGGCTTTGTGATTTCTTCAAGTGTGCCCACTTGACTTGATTGTGTGATCTGCACACTTGGTGCTTTCTTCTCCTATCCCTCTTCTCTTTCTCTCTTCTTCAGCGACCTTCTTTCTTCCTATGGGGTCTTCTAGAATGGAGACATCATTATCCAGATAGGCACATTTCTCAAAAAAAATTCTTATTCAAAGGTATATCCTTGTTGCTAGACCTTCCAACGATTGGCATCATTTTTGGTTTCATCATTTGAACCTCGTGGGAGACATACTTCTCCACGTACGTGCACTTTTTAGGGTACACAAGCTTTCAGCACAGCTCGTGGTGGTCTTGGTCCACCTCACTAAGGTCAAACCTTAGTATTTTGGCTTCCTTGAACCTGTTGACCCCTGCCTGGAAGTATTACATGGTGAAGGAGAAGGGCAGCTTGCACCATGGACCCTTAGTCCCATTTGTTAAAGTAAATCTGCCAATGCAGAAATGTTGGTACACTACAAATTTTGTTTCTCCATCCAAGAGCGTAGGAAAATACTGCGGGATCTTCCACTCTGCCCTAAATGCATTGTGCATTTTTTTATACCACTTCTCCGGGCACACCTTGTGAGTGGATGCCATGGTTTGACAAGTGTATTTTTCAAACCTCTTTACAGTAAGGGATCCTCTTCTGGATACTCCCAAACAAACTTTTCCGGCCCATATGGCACTCCAATTTCTGAAAATACAATGGTGATGAGGAAATTACCAAATAATATCTTCTCTCCCTTCTCTGCATTGGTTTTGATTTCATCCGCGATGAAAGTGGAAAAGTTATAGATGGTTCCCTTTTATATCTTCCAGCATATATTTAGCCATGCCTTGTTTACTTGCCTCCATCATTCCTGAACATTAAGTTTGGTCACCAAGCACATGGCCATTGTCATAACAGGGTCTGGAATCTCTGTGATGCCAAAGTATCGCGAACCCTTCTTGTATTCATATGTTGCTACTGTCTCTTGGATAACATCCTTGTCACTCAGATCATCGTCTATACTTTCTCCTTCACAAATAAGGCTTGTGAATTTGGATATCAATTGTGGTGTTATGCGCATCTTGCACCCTACAAAATAAAAGTGATCCTCATGCATGTGTGACATCAACCATTGATAAAGGCACTCAGGCTTACCAAAATAAGGAAACTCATACAGTTGCAATAATCCTACCTTCTCCAATTTGACTTTCACTTCATCGTTGTATATAGGCATCCCATCTGGTGTCCTTTTGTTATTTGGGTGGACCAACTCTAACACCATTTCCTTCTCAATTTTTCTCATGTGATGGTTATAATCACTCACAGTCATTTTTCTTAGATGTGACACCCATTCCTTTCCTAGAAATACTCCATCTGGGTATTGCATTTTTGTGTACCATTCTTCATTAGAGCTCATGACAACAACAATTTTCTTTCCTTTTCCCTTGCCCTTTGGTTTCTTTGGTGAAACGATTGCTTTCTTAGGTGCCATGCTTTCTATTGGGATAAACTATGAACTCCTTACTCTACTCTGCTACTCTGCTACACTCCAAACTCAACTCCAAAGCTCAACTCCTGGAATAAATCCTTCTATCTCCATGCCCTAGCTGCCAAAACCTAACTAGGAAAACCTTCCACAAGATGGTGCACCACAAATAACCTTTCCTCATGCCGTGTACTCATTCCTTCTAGTTTGAAAATCCACTTTGTATTCACACACTTAGATTTCTTGGATTCTTCTTCCTTCGCACAAATTTCTTTGGATGCCCTAGTTTGTAAGAGCGCTTCAACTTCATAATAACAAGATAGAATAATGACTTTCCCGACCTTGTATTTATAGTTTTTTCTTCCCTCGGAAATAAATTCTATGCCACCTAACAATGTACTTTAACATTAAATGTGGATTTTTCCACTAAGCTGAATTTAAGCATCCTTACCCACGTGCCACATCCTATGCGAAAAATCTTTTACAACCTTCTAGCGCACAAAATATAATCGACCAAAGACTCTTATGCATGTGTTTATAGCGCCGAAGGCACTTCTTCTATCCTCTACCTAATTTTTTCCCTTTCTTACCTCATGTTGTTCCTGCACTCTTCATCCTTTGTACGTGGTCTTTGTTACAACCTTCTTGACACCATAATTCATTATCCACCATTTCTCCATGTGCTTTCTCACCCTTACGCACTTCCTTCTCTTTGGGCCACTCAATTTGTATTAAAGGCATATACTTTGCATTACTCCACCCCACACTAAAAATATGTGTGGTCCTTTGCGCATACAAAAATTTGGAAAAATAAAGTGGTTACCGGCACACAAGGCATAAAATGAAACAAAAATAAAGGAACAAGCAATGAGAAAGGGAAACACAAGAAAATAAAAGCATAAAGGGAAATTCTATGTTAAGCTGTAATATCTTGCCTTATTACAAACACCAAGAAGAATTATTTATAGTAGTCCCATTGAGATGGACTGGTAATCTCATCCCATCTAGTGCTTCAGAATCGCAAAGCACTTGAACCAAGAATGTATGAGATGATGTAGGGTCCCAATCAATGGAATTTCAGCTTCCCAAGATGGTGTAGATAATTGGAATCATACAACAACACCATATGCCCAACCTCAAACTTCTTGTTCTTGATATGATGATCATGCCATGCCTTTTGTCTTGTTTTTTATGTCTTCTAACTCCATCGGCGGTGATCACCTTCGTCTAACTAGATCAACTTATCAATACTTTCTTTCAACACTTTTTCATCAGCTAACCCTCCTACATGCGCTATACGCAACAATGGTAACATGAATTCAAGTGGCAAAATAACCTCGCACCAAACCGTGTGGCCTTGTTTAACCTCTTGTAGGTTTTCTGTATGCCCATAGAATGACCGATACTTTGTCATCCTAATCCTATCTTCTAACGTCACAGATCTTAGTCAATGTGTGACTTAGTATTTTGTTAAATTCCTCAAGAGAGGAATTTGTTTGAGGTGATAGGGGTATTTTTGTGATGGGCCACCATAAATTCTGCTAGTAGAATCCTGACCGTTTCATTGAGAAAATGTGTACCTCTATCACTTGTTAAACTTAAAGGACAACCATACCTATTGATTATGTTCTCCCATAAAAATCTAGCAGTTGTCACTATGGTGCAATCCTTCGTAGGCGCTGCCTCTACCCATCGTGTCAAGTAATCTGTATAAGTTATGATATACCACGAACCAATCCTTCACGTGATTGGTGAAATTGGCCCTACAAATTCGATTACCCATTTTTCAAATAGTTTAGCATTGGTTATTGGTCGCAAGGGCATTTCATCCCTCTTCCCAAGTTTTCTAAGGCACTGGCAATGGTCACAGGCCTTGCAAAACTCAATACAATCCGGTATATGGTTTATTACCAATGCCCTATTAATAAAATCTTTTACAGTAGCATTTCTGTATAGTGTCCTCTTGCAATCCCACCATGCGCTTCCTCCATAATTTCCATGCGCTCATGTTCCAATACGCATTGGTGTAGAACCTCATCATGACCTAACTTATACAGTCTCCACTAATCAACATGTAGGGTGTGGTGCGTATTGCTAATTGTTTCCTCTCCAGATCCTTCATTCCTTCCAGTTGCCACACCTATTTTTAAGAACACTGCGATATCTTCCAAGTCTAAGGGCATGCACTACAACCTAAATAGTTGTGCATCTAGCATGGTATCCTCAATGCTTTGCGTGTCCTCCCTTGAATTAATCCTTGATAAGTGGTCAGGTCTTGAATTACTTTTTCTTGGTTTTACAACCACTGTGAACTTAAACTCTTGGAATAATAAGACCCAACAGAATATGTACCCTTACAGAATGGGATTTTTGATTAAGTACTTCAATGTCACATGGTATGTGTAGAATATAAATGGTGTTACCAATAGATATTTCTTAAACTTGTGCAGCACATAGATCATAGACAATGCTTTGCGCTTAGTAGTTGTGTAATTATATTCTGTTGGTGTCAACTTTCTACTTACAAAACACAAGGGATGATCAACAATTCCCTCACCAAGTTATGCTAGTACTGCTCCCATAGCTATTCTTGAGGCATCAACATACACATGGAAAGGCTTATCCCAAGAAGGAAAACGTAGTATGGGTGTCGTGACAATCCTATCCTTCAAAGTGTCAAATACCCTCTATTGCGCCTCCCTAGTGAAAGGAACTCTTGTGTTTTAGTAATTCCTCCAAGGGCATGACAATCTTGGCATACCCCTTGATGAATTTCTTGTAGTACCTTGTATGCCCAAGGAATCCACGCACTGCGCTTTGACTAGTTGGCTCCCCTAATCCTACAATAACTACAACTTTAGTGGGATTCACTAGTAAACCTTATTTGCATATAATATGTCCTAACATGGTTCCAAATGGAGTAGCAAAGACACATTTCTTAATGTTGAGGGATATCCTTAATTTCCAAAATCTCTCAAACATCAACTCAAATTTTCACAATGGTCTTTCACCAATCCATACATAGTCCAGTCATCTAGGTAAACTTGAAGAAATTTATGGATGAAGTCCTGAAATGCTTGTACCACGATGCACGAGAACACAACAAGAACATTCTTCAATCTAAAAGGCATAGTTTTGTAGGAAAAAAATTCACATTTAGTGGAAAAAGTTGTCTCTCTCTGGTCTTCCTTTGCAATCCTGACTTAGTGATACCACGAGAATCCATCCGTGAAAGAGTAGTCTTCACACATGGTTACTCCTCCAAAATTTCTTTACTAAAGGGGGTTGTAAAAGGATCGATGACACATACTGCATGTAAATCTCTATAGTCAACACAGATTCTTTTCCTCCCATCCTTCTTGAAATTGATGACCATTTGGATTATCCATTTCGATTCTTCCATCAAGCTAAATGATACAGATTCTATCATCTTGTTTATTTCTTCCTTGACCCGTATGTGTAGATTTGGATTCATCCAATAAGGCCTCTTCTCGAATCGGGCGTGCACCTTCCTTCAACTTGATCTTCATCTCCCCTAAGGAATGGTGGAATCCTTTGAGTTTATCATACCCACGAGGGAAAAAATCCTATAAATTTCGCAATAGATCAATGACCTTTGAAACTTATTTTTCTGACCAATAGTTCCCAATGGTAGATTCCTTTGGTTCTGTCTCTATCCCAATGTTAACCTTCTTTGTTTTTAAGGGCTCAAGGTAGGTGCGTGCTTGATCATTAGCACTATCTATGAATTCTTATGTACAATCATAATGGTTAACATCCAAAGTCTCCATCTCTTCATTGTCTACTACATAGACCATTTTTCCTTTTTCTTTTTCCATGCACGCGCACTTAAGTTGTACTTCCTCTGATTCTTCTTCATTGAGGCATGTCTCCAAATAAGGCTCACTCCGTAACTCCAGTAGCCTATCCTCTACCATAACACTATATCCCATCATAAGGCTTTTGATTACTTGCAATGCCTTATCCATTGATGGCTTTGTACTCCTATACTCAAAAGCTTGAATGAGATCAGCCGCCAACTCTTGCCAATTACCTGTTTGATGACACATCTCCGAATGAATATACCATGCACATGCACAACCTTGTAAGGTGGAATACAACTTATGCACCCATAACGAAGGTGGTAACGCTTATGCACTTCCCATCCATGCCTTCTCACACACTTGGATATGAAATGTGGCAGTCTTTTTACCATGGTAATCTTATATGTCAATGGGCACGTTACTCCTGGAGAACCTTACAAAGAATGTGATTCTTACTTTGTGCCATTCTAGGAGGCTCACCCAATATGTGGCCCACTAATTCACTACAATTTCGAGTAGGTTATAACCTGAGCATTCCCCTTCTTTCATCATCATTCTTCTATTGAGCCTCCATTTCCCAAGAAAATTTCAAGATATACTCCTCTAGAGTAACTTGAAAAATTCTTTCCTCCTAGGCACTTGACTGAGCATGCCTTAATTACCCTTGTTATAGATCCTCTTAACTATCTCCCAATCAAATCACAAGTCCCATACATCCAATTATCGCATGTCATGCTAGTGGTATCACTCAAGGACTGAGCATCTTCAAACTGGACGACTCCCTCTGTGGGATGAATTATCTCAGGGTCTCTGATGGAGCACACATAGATTCTGTCAAGGACTTCTCCTAAGGGCTTAGTATAGGGTGTTGAATTCCCATTTGTTAAAGGAATGATCACCCTTTCTTCCTTGTTCTCAAATCTGATATACCCTTTTTTAAACCACATGTTGACATTGTTCTTGTAACACCATGGGTGCCCAAGTAATGCTGGAAAGTTGTCTTCCTTGGTGAGTGCCAAGACTTCAAAGTATCCAGTGAACTTGGCTCCTTTAATGGTGATAAAAGCATCCTTCAAGACGCTAAAGGAATTTCCTTAGTTTTGTTTTTCATATGCAACACATTCAAAGATGGCTGTAATGTGGACCTTCCCATTTGATTCCAGGCATCTAAGGTAAGAACATTGACCTCTGCTCCCATGTCGATGAGGATATTAATCAGAAGCCATCCATCAACAAACACATTCAAAGTAATGTCCTTGTCATAGTCAAGGCTGTGAGGAGGAAGGTTTACATGTAAAACCTACCTTTCCCACTCTGCTCCAGCAGCGTGGTACCTTCTCCCTCAACCATTATCCTAGCAAGGGAATAATATTATCATGTATTAACATCCTACATACTTCCTTGAATTCATCTAGGTCATCCTTTGGATCCTTGGCATTCTTATCTTGCTCCAACTTCTTTGATTTCTCCTTTAAACATTGGATCTCACCTTGCAAATGTAACATCTTTGACAAACTGCTAGCTTCTTCCTCTTTACATTACAAATGTTGACATGTGATTTTTCCTAAGAAGGTGTATTCTTTTGACTATTGGAAATCATGCTTGCAATGGATAAATTATTTCTAATTCAAGGATTCATTTTGTTGTGTTGTTGTTGCTTGCAAGGAAGCCATTCTTCTTGAGTTCGGTAAGGTTGTAAACTAGTAATGTTGTTTGCATACTTATCTTTCTATAACAACAAAACCTTGGATCAATTCCATTGATCCAAGGTATGCTTCAATTCTTCTTACCTGATCTGTATGAAAAACTAACATTCAAAAATTGAAGGTAATAAGGGACTGAGTCCTTGTATGTATATAATTCTATGGATCCTTCTTTGAAGTCCTTGCTTTGCATTTTTCTGTAAATTATGAACTTGGATCTTCTTGTTAATAAATTTTAAAATGCTGAACAACACAAGAAGGATAAGGACCTACTACAGGACTATTAAAGGTAAAACCTTAGTCCTAGTTGTTAAGGTCTATCCTAACTGGATTCTAATCTAAGGTAAACTGGACCTACCTTAGATCTATTTCTAAACTATTCATGATGCATCCTAATCTAAGTTGTATGCTTTACGAGTGTGGGGGTGGAAGTAACCTAAGGTAATGAAAGACCTATCTATGACCTATTACCTAATACTAAATTACTATGGGACATGACTTAATCTATGATGGCATGTTTACTATGGAAATTTTTTTAATGACCTAAGGTAAATACTTTTTATCTAACCTAAGGTCGGATCCTAAACGAATGGCTATCTAACCTAAACTAATGTTGAGATGAAAAGGGAACCTAAGGGGGTCACATGGAAATTGGAAGGTGGTGGCGATAGTTTCTATGGCATTTAAGTGATTTGATTTTGAATTTATGGGACATGGTACTGCTTTGCCCAGTTTTGGCGGAGGCATGAAAATGGAGGGAATGCCTAGTTGGCATCATCACTAAAGTTAAAAGATGCATGCATTGGTTGAAATTGAGCTCACCAATTTTAGATGGAAGTGGTGTGGAGATTTAGGTGGGAGAGTTGAATGCAATTGCATTAATGAGCATTGGTCTTGGCGAAGAAACCACCTTGGAAGCCATGCAAGTGAATTTTTGGGAGGTTGTTTGGTCATTCACTCTTGGTGATTTTTTCTCTGCATGGGGATTTTTGGTTCTTCAAACCAACAGTTTTGTTTTCAATCTTTTGCTATTTTTGGCACCTCTGGACTATTTTCGATCCAATGGAGGTATAAGAGGCATAAGAAGAAGAATTTTTGGGTTATTGATTTTGTTTGGAAAAGGAGAAATTGTGGAAGCTCGGTGAAACCTTCTCTACGAATAAACGAAGCACTATCAGGCATGATAGGCTCTACCCATTAAGTTGTTCTACTTTTTACTAAACATCTTCATTAAAACAACTTTTCTCTTGAGAAACAAATGGTTTTTTATTTTTTGATGGTTATCTTGCTCTCTTGCTTGAAATTTCTCTATATTTTTTTGATAATGAGCCTCTGTTAGATAATATGGAATGAGGGTTGTTCCTATTAAATATAATAGTAAATCGTGCTTTAATTTTGTTGGGAATGGAATAATGTCAAACTTGTGTAGATCTTGTTTTCTGAGCAAAATAGATTGTGGTGATACTTAGTTTTCTTTTGGATTCATTTTGGTTTATCTTCCTCTATTGGAAAGAGATAAGAAAGATATTATCCATAGTTATAATTTTGGGTTGTTTCGAATCTCTTTCTTCTACTGAATTGTGTTGTAATGGTTGTTGGGTTCATTGTCTGTGGATTCAAACTTGGTTGGAAAAAACAGTGTATGAAATATTACTTCTAGCATTTACACGTAAATCATGGTTGTTTCGAATCTTCTCCTCCTGTGGAGACTGTGTGGAATTGGTTACTTGAATTTGAAGATTCACGGTTTCACTTTGTTTAAATATAGTATTAAACGAGTTCTTCAGTATCTGAACTTAGTTGTTTTGGGTTTTTAGATCTCTCGTAAGACTAACCTAAAGTTGTTCAATAGATGTTCTGTTTTATCGGATGATATTTCAAGTTTCGGTTTGATCTGGGTCACACACGATAGCTCCTGCATGAGCTTGCATAATGTCAACCTCATTGTCTTTCTTTACTTGTAAAATAGTTGTTGGTTTGATAAAGACTTGCCTATTTTGATCTAGGTAACCTCTTGATTTATCTTGTTGGGAGTAGGTTTGTTAAGACCTTACTGTCATGAATTTGGTGAAAGGCTTAACTGATGTCTATTCATCTTTTTGATGACCTTTGTGTCAAGGGAATTAGTCGGTTCAACTTGAAGGGTTTTCTAATTCTTTACCTTCTTTATGATCTATGATATTTTTAAGGGAAATGTTTAGTCCCTTATGTCTGTTTTGTTATGTTAATGATACTGAAGAGTGTGAAAGTCTTGGTGAAACAAGGATTAGTGCAGTCAAGACTATTTTGAGGAATCGACTGAAATAAATTTGATCCTTCTATTTTTCACCTAGGGTGACTCGTCACATGTAGTTGAGTCACCTTGTTTTCGTAACGTCTTCATTATGAAAGGATCAAGTTTGGTTCTCTCTTTACTCACCTGCTTACTATTTCTTTTATCCTTGTTTGATGGGAATTTGTGTTAACTTGGTTTTATATTGTATTTGTTGTCGTAAATGATGGCAAAGTTTTGGTTATGGAGACTGAACTATTTATGACTGAGTGAAATGAAATGTCCAATGGTGGTTATACTTCGGGTATTGTTGTTTATTCGAATTCTTTCAAAAACATCTGTTCTTGATGTAAATTTTACACCACTATTATTGTTCTAGTTTTATGCTGAGAGAACTTCTTCTCTGGAATCTAACTTGCTTATTGTAGTCACATAATTCCATCCAGTAACTTGGATTTCTTTATTCTCTATGTTTTCAATAATTGTAGATCTTTTGATTAGATCTATTTCAGTCTCTTATCCTACTATGTAGTTCATTTTGGGAAAGGAATAATGGGGCCTTCTCCCTTTATTGTTGTAACTACCCTCTCTCTTATATCTTAGAGTTATGGTTTCATCGCTATGTTCTTTGGAAACTATAGAAGATTGTACGTTGTCCTCTCTTCTTTGGGTTGTGAAATGTAACACAAATCTCCTCGATTTGGAGGGAAGTAAGAGGATTGTCCTCTCAGTTCGATCCTTTCCTCTTCTGTGTTACTCTTGTTTATAGGTTGGATCGGTTCAGTTTGTATTACTCGTCAAGGTTGCAATTGAGTAGTTTTAGATACTTCTTACTTGTTAAGGTTGCAATTGAGTAGTTGTAGATACTTCTTACTTATTCACCTTGACTTGTATTGAATGGAATCAATATTTGTAATGTGTGATCAATGTGTAATGCAATTAACCGAATGAATACTTTCCTATTCCTAACTGTTGTGACCTAACTTAGGACTTAGGCTATATCTTGGAATTTAATTTGGATGTAGCATCTGAAATAGGAATCTCATGTTTTCATGTCGTTGATGGCTCATCTTAAAAATCCTTCTTGAAGATCAAATAGCTTGTAGATGTTTTCGGATGGAATTTGTCAATACTGTTGAGTTGATGGTTCTTGCTTCTTAAAGTAACTCTATTTTTGGAAAATATTGGAGTTAATGTCTTTATTTGTAATTCAGATTGAATGAAGTAAGAAATAAATAGTAAGCATCTTTATTAGAAAGAGATAAGTAATTAGGGTGAAATATTACTTATTTGATATAATGCTTTACGAAAACAATGGTTGAAGAGTGTTGATTATATCATAATCTTTTCTATATGTTAATTTGGTTGATCAATTGTTCCTTCTTTTATGATTGTTATTTCTTATGATTTATATATCTGTTTGGCTTTATTGTTTCATAAAAGAAAAGTTTGTTTTATGAAACAGTTAGTTGAAGGCACATTGTTTTAATGCTTAGTGCTTATCATGCTCAGTTCAATGAACTGACCCATGCTAGTAATTTTTGTAGATGGACTTTGTAAGTGATAAAGGAAGGCAATAAATTTTATGATGTATTGGTTACTTAAAGTCTGGATCTTTTATGAAGAAATATGACTCATTATTAAAATGTATTGAAAGAAGAAAAAAATTGTATTCTTTATTGAACTTGATGTTGTTTGACATGAAATATGTCTGAAATGCATGGTCTTGTAAAATATGTATTCCACCATGATGAATTGAAAAGAGATTAAGAGTTAATTTATACTTGTTGTGCCATTCTCCTTGTGCATTATTTGAAGGAAAGTTGTAATCTTATCTTCGTTTGCTCTTAGTCTTATTGGAATGGATCTTTATTTTAGTTGGCATTAAAAGAGTTGGATGGAAGGGATTTAATTACAATATCCCTTACTGAAATGCAACTTATTAAGTTGGCATGCATAGAAATTATTTCATCTAAGTCTCTTTGGTTTATTAAAAAGATGTTAATGAAATTATAACTTAACTATGATGACTTGTGTAATGGAAAAAGGCTATTACGAAACCTAACTCTTAACAAGAAAGAGGAAGGTTCACTTCATCTTGAGAAATACCTTGATAGGTTTGAAACAAATGTATGGTATCTAAGATTGTTTATCAATTAGACTTCATCTCTATGAAGTCTATTATAATAGAACCTATTTTGGTATTTAAATAGGCTATGAATGGTTGAGTTATACTAAGTAAATCTTATGGAGGATGATGTTTCTATTTTGATTAACTGAACTTAAAAGTAAGAAGTTAATGAATGAAAATCAATCATAAATTTTATGTATTACATTAACAACTCAATTTTGAATGACAATATTAAGGGCTAAAGTAATTCAGGGTTCAGTAGAGTAGTTGTAACTAAACCTTAATTAAGGAACATAAGTGAGTAATAACCTCTCAATATGGGGTATGTACACCGAGATGGGTAATGTTGTCGGATGTTGGTACATGCCAACTACAGAACTGTACCTTCGTGAATACTTGAGTCTCCACGAGGATACAGTGTTGCAGTTGACATGTTGCAACACCCTTCAGAATTGGGTCATCTAGGTCTACATAAATTTGGAATTGATCTTAGTTTCACTCTAGGTAGATTAGAATTATGAATTAGTACAGGGAGTGAATCACGATGACTTAGGGTAACTAGACACATCCAATTGAATTGGGTTGATTGAGTATGACTATGTACCCTTAGTCATCACGAGTGGTTCCCTATACCAATTTATGTTGCTAACCTAGGTTAGGGTCAAACCTTGAACAAGTGAACTGACAGAAGTTAGTGAAGACCATTCTAGATAATCAGATGAGTGTGGTGAAGGACGTATTCCATTGATGAGTATGTTGTTTAGGAATAGTAACATGAACAGTATGTTGGAAATATTTGGCCAAAGTATCGCAAGATGTTGGTTGCATTGTCCTATGTCACCTAGTTTAAGAAATGAGATTTTAGATGAATATTGGTAACAAATATTCAGATAGGTTTCTTAAATAGAACACTCAATACCTAGAATAGGGTAAGAGAACCAAGTATACTTAGTATACACTTAGTATTCAATACTTTAAGTTAACATGAGAGATCGGTTAGTAATCGAGTCATGAAATGAGAGATCAGTAGTTCACCGAGTCATTTATAGTTGCATATGGTTTTTTGTTATGAGATTGATTGGCATGGAATGTGTGTTCTAAATTATGATTATTTAGAATAGAGAACATTATGAATTTTTTTCCCTTATTTCTAAAGTCTTAAAATGGGAATGTTACATCTTGGTATCGAGCCATACCTGAAGGTTACAACTTTTGGACCTATTATGTCCATAAAATGATAAAACTTAAATTTTCTTGTTAGCAAAAATGGTTAGGAAAAGAAGAAAATCTGCAAACAACCAACCACCTAGTGGAGAAGCAACAACTACCCAAAAAACTTCGATGAGATCCTTGCTGCGACACAAGAGATCATTTTGGTGTACTTCAAAACAAGTAATGGGCAATGAGGAGGAAGAACATGTTGGTAATAAAAATCAACCACCTCCCCGTGGACAACACCAATATGGGAAATTTATGTGTTGATAACAATAATATAAACATACCTGATCAGCCAGAAAATAAAAAGGCAAGGTGCAAGTTAACTGAACTCACTAATGATATAAAAAGGATAAGTTCACAAAAGTCTGATGGCACCACATTAGGAGATGGAGCGAGAATATGCTCAATGAAATGGAGAATTATTTTGCAATAAGGAACTTCTCGGAGGAAACAAAGGTAATGGGGGAGCATATCAACTTTCCCATCCCCGCCGTTGGAAGGAAGGTACGAATAAGAGGAGAGTCACCGCTGCCTAAGAAAACAGTAGAGGAGATTTGGAGATGGTGTTCACCAATCGAACCACCACTTTGAAGTATATTCATGGTGGGACAAACTGTAAGGCTAAGTTGAACATTGATGAAATTAATGTTACTTGGGATTAATTTAAAAGTTATTTTAGGCAACGATTGCTGCCACAATTTTATTATGATAAGAAAATGACTGAATTTCAAAACTTATCCCAAGGAAAATTAACTATAACAGAGTACTAGGACCAATTTACTAAACTCCTTAAGTATGTACCTCAATATCAAACTGACGAGAAGTTTAAGATATGGAAATTTATCATGGGATTAAATCTCATTATAGAAGGAGAGGTGGATGTTCACAGCCCAACCACTATGAAAGGGGTTGTTGAAAAATCCATAAGGCAGGAACATAAATTAAAGGCAATTTCTGCTCATAAGGAGGAATTTAGAAATAAAGTTCCAAACTCCTCTTCATCATCTCTTGCACCTAAGAAGGGGCCATGGAAGAAGTTTGGTATGAAAAATAAGTTTGTGTCGGATAGTAATAAGAAAACAACAACAAACAAAGAAAAACCTCACTGCTAATATACGAAATAATTTTTTCAAGAACAATAATAATGGACATAAGTCCTATGGGGGTCAGAATGATAACTTCAAGGCTGGAAATAAATTTGAGCCTAAAAAGGGACCTGTAGGAGGATATTACAATTATGGTAAGGATCATTATGTAAATCAATGTCCTTTGAAAAAGGATGACCGTAATCAAAGACAAGATACACATTGCAAAGAGTCGACAAACAGTTGAAAAGCAAGTCACACCCATAGAGGTTCGGGTAAGTTATTTGGCATACATCCGTAACTATTATATTTTTTAAGGGAGGGATCTATTGAATGTTTTATTTCTGGTAAATTAACATCAAAATTAAAAATAAAAGCTAGAAAAATGGATAAAACATGGACTGTACAATATGGGAATATTGTTTTTCATACATTTAGTATGTGTCTTTTTGGGGCAGTCCTTGACTTACCTAGTTTTTCCACAAAGGATGAGCTGATCTCTGGAGCATTCACACGATGGTAAAATACTCAAACAATGGGCACTTCTCCACGAAGAACAAACTTGATCTTTATGTTGCTCCTTTGGGGTCTTATGATGTAATCATAGGTGTTAATTGGCTAGTTGAGCATAAGGTAAAATTTGACTGTTTTGAAAAACATATTAGTTGTTTAGATGACCTATAGAAAAAAAGACATTCAGGGTGTAAAACGTGAAATTTTAGTTAGGAAATTGTTAGCTATGCAACTTAAAAAGGCCAAAAATAAGGGTTGTACCTTATATGTAGTAAAAATTTCTGAATTTACTAAAGAAAGTAGTGATTTCTTATAACGATATCCATTGTTACGAAACTTCAGTGATGTGTTTCCAGAAGAATTACCAGGTCTCCCACCCAAAAGGAATTTGACTTCACAATTGAAATCAAACTGAACCGAGCCTATTTCTAAGGCACCTTATAGGATGACTACTATTGAATTAGTAGAGCTTAAGGCATAGTTGCAAAAATTTTGTCTAAAGGTTTGATTAGACTGAGTGTCTCACCTTGGGGAGCAACTAGTTATTTTTGAAAAAGAAAGATGGAACACTTAGATTGTGTATCAATTATAGGATGTTAAACAAGGCAACAATTAAGAACATATATCCACTTCCTAGAATTGATGATCTGTTTGATCATATGCATGGTGCTTTGGTATTTCTAAAATAGATCTTGATTAGTGTATCATCGATTGTGAATAAAAGATGAAGACATTCATAAAACAACTTTTAGAACAAGGTATGGACATTATGAATTCACAGTCTTACCATTTGGATTAACAAATGCACCTGCAACTTTTATGAATTTAATGAATAATATTTTTCAAGAATACTTGGACAAATTTGTTCTTGTATTCTTGGACGATATTCTCATATACTCTAAAAGAATTGAAGAACACCATCAACATTTGAATATAGCTTTGGAAATATTGAGGAAGAGACGGTTGTTTAAATGCTCTTTATATGACACGGAAGTGCACTATTTGGGTCATGTTATAAGCAAGAATGGAATAGCTGTAGATCCCTCTAAGATTGTAGCTATAATTGAGTGGCCTACACCAAAGAATGTACATGAAGTTAGAAGCTTCATGGGTCTTGCTTGGTTACTATAGAAAGTTTGTTAAATATTTCTCCAAAGTTTCTGCACCAATAACTTCATTACGAAAAAGGATAAGAAATTTGTATGGAATGAAAAATGTGAATCTGCATTTAAAAATTTGAAGGATCAGTTAACTTCAACACCTATTTTGGTTATACCTGACCCTAATGGAGACTTTATTGTTGTAATGGATGCATCCAAGGAAGGCCTTGGAGGTATTATGTTACAAAAGGATCATGTCATAGCTTACAAAAGTAGAAAACTCAAGTTACATGAGCTGAATTATGCTCCACATGATCTAGAGCTTGCTTCCATTGTTCATGCACTTCAAGTTTAGAGGAATTATCTACTTGGTAAACCTTTTGAAATAAAATATGATCATCTTGGGTTGAATTATATTTTTACTCAGCCAAATCTGAATGCAAGACAACGAAGATGGTTAGAATTTTTATCTCAATATGATTTTGACATAAGTTACATTAAAGGAAAGGAAAATAGAGTAGTAGATGCTCTAAGTCATAGGAAGCACATTTATGCTCTTATAACATTGAGAACTTAGTTCAAGGATGAGGTAAAAAGTGTTATGGAATTTGATTCTTATTTTCAGCAAGTAAAAACAACACTTGCTTTCAGATCCAAATGATGTGAAATATAAAGGTTTTCACTTTGATAATGAAGGAATCTTATGGTTTGAAAATAGGGTATGCATACCTTTGCTAAATGATTTAAGAAAGAAATTATTGGCTGAATTTCACAATTCACCTTTTTCTGGACACCCTGGCATTACAAAGATGCTTGCTGATATAAAATAGCAATATTTCAAGAAAGGGATGAAAAAGGATGTGATTGGGTTTGTGACACATTGTTTAGAATGTCAACGTGTTAAAGTTGAACATATGCATCTAGCTAGTTTATTATATCCTCACAAACATACACATAAAGACAAATGAAAAGTTATAAGCATGGATTTTTTACAAGGGTTGCCTATGTCACGAAATAAACATGATGTTATTTTAGTTGTTGTGGATAAACTAACAAAAGTAGCACATTTTATTGTTGATAATCTCAAGGATGATTCACCTATTTTAGCAAAAAGATTCGTACATGAGATTTTCAGATTACATGGAGTACTTGAATTGATCATATCTGATAGAGATCCATGAATGACATCAAGATTTTGGCAAACACTTAATGTAGCTCTAAGAACTAAGCTGAATTTCAGTTTTGCATATCATCTAGAAATGAATGGATAGACTGAAAGAGTTAATCAAGTTTTAGAGGATATGTTATGAATGTATTACATGGATCAGTAGTATAAATGGGAAGAGTACCTCCCATTAGTTGAGTTTCCATATAATAACACATATCACGCCTCTTTGAAGATGGCACCTTTGAAGCATTATACAAAAGGAAATGCAAAACCCCTGTTAGTTGGGAAAACATTGAGGATAGAGAGGTAATTGGACTGAAATCCTTACGAAAAAGGAACAACAAGTTAAAATGATTCATGAATGCTTAGAAGAAGAAGTGGATAGGCAAAAAGTTATGCTTGACTTGAAGTGGGTTGATAGGAAATTTGAACTTGGTGAGAAGGTATTTCTTTAGGTTAAATCTGAAAAAGAGTTCTATAACTTTTTGCAAGGCTGCCAAGTTATCACCTCATTATGTGGGACCTTTTGAAATTGTTAAAGTAATCAACCCTGTATCTTATCGTTTAGCATTACCTCCTGCTTTATCATGAATGCATGATGTTTTCCATATTTCTTTGCTTAAGAAATATGTTAAGATTTATCACATGTGTTAAATTGGAATTCCTGTAGGCCCAAGACCTAGGAATAATCGTGGTTAAGCCTATACGAGTGATGGAAACTTGTCAGTTGCACTTAAGAAATCGTAAAATAAGTCAAAATAAGGTCCAATGAAATCAATTTAATGAGGAAAGTACAACAGGAAAATCTTGAAAATATGAAAATTGCTTTTCCATATTTTTTCGAATGTAATTGATTATGTAGACTAATAAAATTTTAATATTTTATTCTTGATGTTACTATAAATGCAGTGTTTGGGCGAGATATTACATTATTTAAAATGGACATCTACCCACACGCTCCTCCATCTTCCCACCCTTCGAACAACGATCATCATTACATTACATTGAGTTTTCCACATGCTCCTCCATCTACCCACCCTTTATAACGATGATCATCATTCTTGGAATTGGTTTCAAGGCTAGTTTAAAACAAACCAAGATCAATAGCATCATGGATCTGATCAATCAGTCTACAATCCTTGGTATCATGGGTCATAGAGGTATAGATATTGCAATAGAAAGAAACATTCTTGTGGATTACACGTTGTAGTAGAGGGCACCTACTTGCATCATGATCCCCATGGTAGATCTCATAGTCTACCGCCATAGCGCATACCGACTTCCAAGGGAAACTATCCTTTGCATGCTCTTCCACCTTCACATTATGTACACCAAATCCCACTACAAACCTCATGTGCTTGAGTTTGCAGATAAATTCTCCAACTGCTTGGCCATTGCAACAATTTGAGCCTCTAGAAAAGGACTAACACTAGTATCAACGCTCCTAACATACTCAGCATGCAGGGAACCTTCTAATGCCTCACATGGATATATGAAAGTCTTGTGTGATAGAACCCTTATAAATGGTGTTATCAATCCTCTAAAAATCATTGAGCATGTTGAGAAGGATGAATGTCATAGGATAGTTTAGACAAGAGAGTCTTGAAACATGCATCATAATCCCGTACGCTCTCTCGCCATTCCCCTGTTAGATCTCCTTCAGGTGTTAATGCTCTTCTATTCAAATTCCAAGATATGGAACTCTATTAGGAAGGCATTCTTCAACATGGTGTAGTCTACCACCATTTGATGGGGGTCATATTTCTTATACCAACTACTTGTGCATTCTTACAACGTTGTTGCAAACTAACTTGCCTTCCGCTCCGGGGTAGTGATCCCTTTCACGCACCATAGTAATTCACACTTGTACACATGCTCTACAACATCTTAAATACCCCTATATTCTGGTAAGTGCAAAGACATCTCAAAAATACTTGTGGAGGTGGCTGAGGTCCTTGTCCTCTTGATCCAGAGCTTTGGTTTCATTTGGTGTTTCCTCCTCCACCAGATCCACTGGATCCACTAGGTCATGTTCCTCCTAACCCATAAGATCCTCTAGATCCATTAGATCCACCCGAGTCACACAACTGCTATACCACTAGATCCACCTCTTCGCAACCAACAAATGGCCTGAAGTGGTCACACCTAGTGTTCTCAATGTCCCACTAAAGCGTGTGTGCTGATGGTTTGTAATATTTTCCCACTACCATTTGTGTGTCCTGTGCCACTCCTAGATGCGATACTCAAACCTTGTGTACTTTCACCTTGTCCAAAAATTCCTCCAAATACCGGAATGGATTGTGTAACCATCGATGTTACAAACAAGAAATTATATCTCCCGGGCACAGATTCGGTTATTCCCATCGATAAAAACTTTGTTAGAAATACTTCTCCCTTGATCTGGAAAACCAAGACTAAGGGGTTGGTCGCACAGTGGGTTCGATGCGCACTAACAAATCTCCTTTCTTCATGCCACAAAATATCATTAGAAGTTGAAGGGGCTTCTCTCATGTGCTTGCCAAGATGGGGTAGTGCACGAATGCTTAGGTTTCATATCCTTTCGTGAACCTCAACTCCTTCCCACAAAGTCTTCCTCCATAGATCCATCACACTTGTAACCTCACATTGTCTAGTCATCTCCCTTTCATGAGCTTCACTATTCTTGAGTCATCTCTCCTCTCTTTTCTTTTCAGCTGCAATGTTCGCCATCTTCCTCCACCCTAGCTTCATCTCCCAGCTCTTAGAGAAGTTTATCCGGCCATGGGAAATGCCTCTAAAATCAAGGTAATGATCAAGATCTTCATAGACAAAGGAATAACATACAAAAATGATCCTCTGGGCTCCCTCAGAAACTTGAACTCAACAAATTCTGGGAAAGAATACATAGAAATGGTGTATTCTAGAGTATAACTAGTCAACACTCCCTTCCACCAGTGATCAACAACACACGTCCAAGTCAGATCTACATCCTGCAACCTCTGATAGTCATCTTGGGTCCATATGCATGATCTATAGTACCATCTCAATCTGGATGCATATGTTGAAAGCCATTCATATAGTTCTACTAGAAAACAATAGAAGAATGTCTCATACAACTCATGGTATAGGTTCTCTTCTACCCATCTACGTGCATTGAACTCAGGTCCAGTGTTGAATATTTGAGAAAACTTGTCCTTCATGCTCTTGAACCAGGCTTCAAAACTTTCCAAAGTCAGATGTTTTGTCATCACGCATCTTAGGGAAAAAAAAGTATTTCATTTCTCACAATAACTTCTTTGAAATGTGGTCCCATAAATGGAACCAATATGTAGTCATTTTAATACCCTTAGATTAACGATAAAATCCCATGCGTGTCGGCCTATCACCCAGTGGGAGTTGGGCACTCACCCGAGGCATGCATAGGTGCGAGTCTCTCCTTTATGTGAGTATTATGAGAATACATAATCTTATGACAGATAATCAAGTGTAAAATAATATAAAAGAAGCGTACAACATTTCGAGAACCTAAGATGAGTTGTCATCTCATTGTATCGAGAAAAGATAAATAACAAACATATGGAAATGGTTCATACATAAAGGAAATGCACAAGCATTATACTCATGAACACATATGATTGAGAATAGAGCCTTCCATTCATATTAACATGTTACATAACCACATTACATCCCATGAAGTCATATCGGACCCTCACATAACAATGCGAGCCAAGTCATGCATCGATTTACATTATATCCATCACATTACTTAGGTGAATACGGACCCATCCCTTTAAACTCATGAAGGTCTATTTTTAGATATGGCGTGTAGAGCACACAAACGAGATAGAGACGTGCATGCCATATTGGATATTTTTAGAGGATTAGATACAAAATAAATTTTCATGGACTCATAGGGCGGAAATAGATCTACTACTGTCAGTTAACTACTAGTAGTCTATTATTAGCGCACTTGCATGTGTGGCTATTTTTGTAATGGCACATGACTAATAATAGCATGTGACCTATTTTGGGATTAGATAAGCGGTGAAGGAAAAGTCCCCACCCCGATATATATGTAGTGAACTATGTAGTAGAGATATACATGTATGATGGTGAATATATAGATATGCAGAGGTAGAGAGGGATAGATATATACATATATGGTGAGATTATGTTGTTAAATATGTTACACACATACTAGTGTTATTGTAATGAAGATTCTGTATACTTATTGCATTTAATATAATGGAGGATATTGGCTGAATCTAAGTGTTAGTTTTGTGTGTATTTGAATCTAGTATGTTTTGATCTCATCATGGTTAATACTTAATTTTGTTCTCCCTTAGATATAGATCTAGTATGCTCTGTAGAATGATGTGTTAGTAATGGAACTACATGTGTTAAGTCTTCATCATGCTAACATCCTGCAACAACAACCCTAAAGAGGGACCTGGTACCTTTGCGTGCTTTGGGTGAGCTCTAGTCTAGGTTGAGTGATGTGCCAATGCATCTAGGGTCTTATTGGGCTTGTATTACTGAATTCTAGGCTACATCATTGGTTCCATTTCCGAGACCTCTTTTTCAGTTGTTTTTAGGATGGTTCATGATGAAGACATACCGGTTGACCTTAGCAAGTGTTGAAGAATGGATACACGATCTAGAAGAAGAATAATATGCATGGCGATTCAACACTAGATCTGAGTTTAATGCATGCGTATGGGTGGAACATAATCATGTATGATAGTTTATATGAGAGATTTTTCACTATCTTTCCAGTAGAATTATATGAGTGGCTGATTGCTTATGCATCTAAGTGGAATTGGAGGTATCGCACACTTGTCTAGATGTAGGAAGAATTTTAGGCCCTTTATGATGCTGATTTGATTTGGACTCGAGTTGTGGATACATGGTTCCATGGTGTCTTAAATAGTTATATCTTGGAATACTCAATTTCCACTTATTCATGTCCAGAGGTAGCTGAATTCCAGTTTTTATGATATCCAAGGGGAGCTTACCTACAAGGCATTCCACTGGAAATCAAGATCCTGATGGTAAATTTGAATCTAGAGAGTAAACCGATGGCTAACTAAACCCCACCACACATGGGGGTAGGAGTAGGTTTGGTGAAAGATGGAAAGACCTAGTGGAAGAAAGGAGAGAGAGGAAAGGTGCTTAAGTATAATGAGGTGCAGTGAGAGGGAGATAGAGAAGTAACGTAACATTGCAAAAAGTATGGCGTTGAGGAGAGAGATGGCTCGTGAAGGATTTGAAGCTCACGTAGAAGACATGGAGCTAGAGCATCAGGAACTCCCCCATCTTGGAAAGCATGACAGGATCCCTCCTCAGCCTCATGTAGAAGCACACCAATAGAGACTACTTGGGCCGTGGGCACACATCTAAATCCACTTGGTAACCTTGCCCTTACATTTGGTTTTTTCTAGTATCTAGTATGACAAGTAATCAAAAGTTCAAGTGAGTTTGGGAAGTAAGAGAGTCTTATAAAGTACATCAATGGCAACACAAATGGCTTCATTGTTATATGGGAGTACCTTTTTGGGTGTATCATCAGCACAAAATACAAGCACACCGATTTTTGGATTAACTTCTTAGAGTAGTAATACTTCGCAGACTAGGGGTAAAGTTTCTACTATTGGGACATAAGGAAGTACATCTTCTGGTCCAACCCCAACTATAGTTTGGGATCAGGAGGCATAGGTAGCTCTAGTTTAGGTGGATCTGGAGGTTTGGAGAGGTAGGGAAACACAAGAGGTTCTGGATCAGGTGGGAAAGGTCCGCACCAACCCCAAAATATTTACATGGAAATGTCTCTTCATCTTCCAGAGTATAGGGGCATAGAAGATGTTGTTGAACATGTGCATATGTGTGAAATACTATGGTGCACAAAAAGGAATCACAACTTTGAGCATAGGGAAAGCCAATTTCTACTACATTACAAGGGCATGTGCACACACAACTGGTATAAAAGTTTGACCCTGATCAAACTTGCATGTAGATTATACAACTTTAAAGGATGCATTCCTTAAAGAGTTTCATATCCCTGAGTTTGAGAGAAGAGTATAAGTGCACTCAAGGATATTAAGCAAGGCACTACTGAAAGTGTTAGAGAGTATGATGCATGGTTTAAAACACTGTTATCAAAGCTTTCTTATGACATACATGCAAGCCAACATGCACAATGGTTCATTGGGGGCTTGATTACACCTTTTAGGAGGGCATTATCACATAAGACATACATTGATCCACGTGAAGCACTTGAAGAATCCTTACATGCTGAGGTAGTTGGAAGCATAGATACTAGGGTGAGCCCATTTTTAGAAGCACAAATAACAGCCATGGAAAATAGTTGGAGAAACTATCAACAAATTCAAGCACATGAGACATGCACATGGATTTGGTGCACAAGATTGTGAAGTAGAAGGTCACACAAAGGATAGTTTTCCTCACAGAAACAATATGCTCATTTATTGATGGATTGTGAAATATGCCATTTAAACCATGATGCTAGCCACTTCCCATTATTACAATGCATGATAAGGAAGAATGTTTCAAGCTACTGTAAAATCTGCATGTAGGTCCATGACTCATGACATGGAAGAAGATTGTCGATTGATTGGACAGATCCATGATGCTATAGATATTGGTGTATGATAGACAGGAGTTTCAAGATAACTCTAAGGGAAAGAATGAGCATCAGGACTGGATCACAATCAGGTGTGCTATGATAGAATGAAGGGCATTTTGAAGGAGGTCATGGTAGAGGTCGAGGATACCATGGTGGATTGGAGGATGAGGCCGTGGTGGTGGAAGAAGTGAGTTTCCTCATGGAACATGTTATACATGTGGATCTCCTGACCACTATAGGTGTGAATGTCCTCATAATATTACATGTTCTTTTTTATGGAAAGAACCATAGCTATGAGGAGTGCCTAGACTTATATGAGCATCTGAGTAAGCAACATAAACAAGAAAACAAAGGTGCAAGGATGGTTAGGATACAACGTGCTGTTGAAAATCAATGGATGCCCAAGATGGAAGTAGAATATGAGGCACTACAAGTGAAGATCATGACCCACACTGAAGGCACGTGCCAGAGAAGCATTACAAAGTAGAAACCTACCATCACTAAAGAAGAAGTTCTTCATGCATGGTACCCAGATCCTACCTATCAGAAGGAGGTTTATCAGGAAACCATGGAAGTTCTAAGGAATCTTTAGGGTGAGATACAATACTTAAAGGAGAAAAAGAAAGCATCAGAGATGGTCCAAACTGATATAGATGACTTGAGGGAAGTGTGTAAAATGTTGTGCAAGAAAACATCATTCCATTGTTAGGGAGTTGGTTAAAAGGAAACACTCCATGCAAATATTCTCGAGACTGGATGAAGATCCTTGCATGTGAATCTTCCCCTCATAGCCTAGATTATGACAAGGAAATCACTTTGAATGTTGTTGTGGATGGGTGGCTATTGAGTAATATACTGATTGATACACACATGAAAGTCAATGTTCTTACCTTGGATGCATGGGTACAAATGGGAAGACCCCCATTACAACCATCCTCTAATGTATTATTCATGGCTAATCAGACTAAGGCCACTCCCATCGGAGTTTTGAAGGATGCATCCATTACCATACAAGGAGCCAAGTTCACTAGAGACTTTGAAGTTTTAGCGCTGGCAGAGTCAGATAGCTTCCCAGCTCTATTGGGGCATCCTTGGTGCTATGAAAATAATGTTGATCTTTGGTTCAACAAGGGCTATATCAGTTTTGAAAACAAAGAGGAAAGAGTTATTATCCCTTTAACAGATGGAAAATATGCACCCTATGTTGAGCCCTTAAGTGAAGAAGATCTGAATAGGATTTATGTATGTGCCATCCGAGATCCAGAGATGATTGAACCAACCAAAGAAGGACTAATTCAGTGGGAGGATGCATAGTCTATTAGTGATACTACAAGTGTTTCTTGTGATAATTGGGCTCACAACACTTATGAGTTGGTAGGGCATGAAGTAAAGAGCATATTTCCTCGAGGCACAAAACCATGTTATGTTAGGAGGATAGGAAACAACTGGTACCTTGTTACACAGAGAAGGGGATCCCATGGTATTCCTTGTGTGCCATGGAAGAAAAATGGATAGACCCACTGGAAAGAAGAAATATGCTAGCATATACACTACGTGGGACAACAACACATTGGTGGGTGACCCACAGGGATAATCTTGTTGGATGGAATGAAATTGGGATTGCTCTTACTACTAGGTTCTTCAAGAGCAATGCACCTACTCAAATAAGTACTTATCATGGTAATCAACCTATTCAACACCACATTCAGAAGTGTGAGAGACTCTGGATAGAAGGGTAGGAAGCTTTACCACCTTCACTATGGGTGCACTAGTTTTATTCCACTTTACAAGGTTACATGCACGTGTGCTTGGTATGTATATGCATAACTCCATAGAGAAACTAGAAATTGGTAGAATTTAATTGCAGGAATGGCCCAGACATTTGACTTCTTCTCTACAAAGCCCTCCGGTGGAAGAAGCATTGAAAGTTATAAAGTGCTTAACTATGGGAGATAGTCACTAAGGATGAAGAACTCCTTCAGGAGTTATTAGATAAAGAAGACTCAAGAGTGCATTTGATGAAGAACCAAGAGGCCGATGCAACATTACTTCAACATGCACTTTCCTTGAGAAAGAGAAAGGAAAAATGGTCTACTTAGTGGATGATGAAGAAGTAGATAATCTGGATGTAAACCATTCAACAGGAGGTGTGAGGTATTGGATAGTGTGGATAAGACCACACGTGCCTATCATGAACCTATGAAGACAAAGTGGGTGAATATTGGAACAGATACTGAGCCTAAGGAAGCCATAATTGGAGACTATTGGTAGACTCAAGTGGAAAAAATCATAGAGTTACTAAGGGATTACCAAGACTTATTTCCTAGGGGGTACCATGAACTTAAAGGCGTGCATGAATCATTAGGGGAGATGAAGATAAAGCTTAAAGAGGGTGTGTGCCCAGTTAGAAAGAGACCTTATAGAATGAACCCCAATTTGTGTGAAAAGGTCAAAGAAGAGATTGATAACATGTTAAAGTCTGGGATTATCAAGCCCCTTGATGAGTCAGAATGGGTTAGTCCAATGGTGATCAAGTATCAAGAAGGATGGATGGATTAGAATATGTGGACTATAGGGAGCTGAATGTTGCATGTGTAACTGATCCATTTCCTATGCCATTCACTGAGGAAATACTAGAAGGAGTTAGTAGGGTGCAAAATCTATTCATTTAGATGGGTTCTCTGGGTATCATTAGGTTGAATTCCCAAGAGGATCAAGAAAAGACTACATTTACTACTGAATGGGGTAGCTTTCACCTATATTGTAATGCCTTTGGTCTAAAAAATGTGCCTACATGTTGTATTTTCACGCATAGTTGTCCAAGCATTCAAGGAATTTATTCACAACTTCTTACAGGTATATTTAGATGATTGGATGGTGTATGGATTAGTTAAGGATCACTGTGACAATCTGTGCTTAATGTTTGAATGGTGTAGATAGTTGAGTATCTCTTTGAACATCAAGAAGTGCATATTTGCTACACCATTTGGGATACTTTTAGGACACATAATCTGCAAGGAGGGTTTGTTGGTTGATCCAACAAAGGTCAGAAATCATTATAGGCCTAAGGGAGCCTACTAGTCAAAGTGAGGTGCATGGATTTTTGGGTCATATAAGATATTATAGAAATTTTATCAAAGGATATGCCAAAGTTTCCACACCATTAGAAGAGTTACTGAAAGGGAAAGGTACGTTCTATGGGGAGAAACAACAACAACGCACATTCGAGACATTGAAGGAGAAACTTACTACCGTGCCTATTCTACATTTTCCTTCATGGGAAAAACCATTTCATGTACATGTTGATGCCTCTAGCATGGCCATTGGTGCATGGTGTTGGCTCAACCTGGAGAAGGTATTATAGATCATCCTATCTATTTTGCTAGTAGAAAGATGACTCCTATAGAACAAAATTACACAACTACAGAGCAGTGAAGCTTTGTCAATGATCTATGTACGCATAAATTCCCCAGTACCTACTAGCTACACCATTCATATTTTATACATATCACATGGCATTGAAGTATTTGGTAAATAAACCTATTTTACAAGGGCACATATGTCGATGGGTGCTCTTATTTCAAGAATTTGATTTCACAATTGTGGTAAAACTAGGAAAAAGTAATTCTGGACCAGACCATCTATCAAGAATACAGTCAGGAGAAGAAGCACATAGAAATTGAGGATACCATGCCAGATGCATAGTTATATAGGTTACAACATGTGCCATCATAACTAGAGGACATTGTTGTCTTTCTATGAATAGGATGACACCAAAAGGAATGAAATCCTTGGAGAAGAAACAACTTGCTATATATGTGCCACACCTTATATGTTAATCAGTGGTGACTTGTACAAATTGGGCCTGAGATGAGGTATGTGCCATTGTGTATTGGAACATGAGCGCATGGATATTATGGAAGAAGCTCATGGTGGTATTGTAGGTGGCCACTATGTAGGTGATGCCACACACGCAAGATTCTACTTGTTGGATTATGGTGGGAGACCCTCTATAAAGATTGTAAGGAATTTTGTAAGGCATGTGATCATTGTCAACGTCTTGGAAAACTAGGTCAATGAGATGAAATGCCTCTGAGACCTATTACTAGCACAGAACCATTTGAGAAATGGGCTATAGATTTTGTGGGTCCTATTTCACCAGCTACGTGCATGTAGAACTGGATCATGCTACATCATAACTTACACAAACTATCTGACAAGGTGGGAAGAAGAAACACCTACAAAGGACTATGTACAATGGCTACAACAACTCGGTTTCTATGGGAAAATATTATTACAAGGTATGGATGTCCTTTGAGTTTGACCAGTGATAGGGGCACACATTTTCTTAATGAGACAATCAAAATTTTATTGGATGAGTTCATGATTGCACACCATAAGACTACACCCTATCATCCTCAGAAAATGGAACTATTGAGGCTTTCAACAAAATTTTGAGCTAGACATTGACAAAAATATGTGATGTTGGAAGAAAGGATTGGGATGATAAAGTATCTGTAGTACTTTGGGCATATCAAACAACATATAAAAGGTTAAACAAAGCCACACCATTTAGTTAGTGTTTGGCGCATAAAGCCATTCTTCCTATGGAATTTATGTTACCTTCTTTGCGTATTGCATGCATTGGAGGTCTAGCTGATGAGAAAGATTTAGAAGAATGGATTGAAAAGATAATTAAGTTGGATGAGTGATGAGCCATAGCACGTTGGAGTCAGAAGCAAGAAAAGGCCAGAAGAAAGCATGGCATGACAGAAACATAAGGGACAAGAAGTTTGAGATTGGACAAATGGTGCTTCTCTATGACTCTAAGTTCTTTGCGCCATCTAGAAAACTTAAGGTACATTGGTTGGGGCCGTATGTTATCACTTACATCCTTGAAACAAGCACTTTCTAGTTAGAAGCACTTGATGGAACATGGCTACCCAAGTTACTTTAATGGGAGTAGGTTGAAGCCCTACTATAAATAAGTCTTCTTGGTGTTTGTAATAAGGAAAGTATTGCCATTTAGATTAGGTTTTCAATTTGCATTTCCTTAATGTGTTTCCTTCTTTGTTGCTATGCTTTGTCAATTTAGTTATTGTTCTTGTGTAATAAGTGCTTTTTGCATGCATGAAGCTAATTACTATATGAAGCATGTTTATGCACAGAGGACTGCACATACTTTTAGTGTGGGGTGGTTGTGATATCTAGGTACAAGATTGTGGGAATTAAAAGGTGAAAGGAATAAGCTACTATGGGTGCTTTTCAAGTCAAAGGATTGCTTCTAAAAAGTGACCAAAGATGGAGATGAATGAAGGGACAATATAACATGAGGTAAGCAGAGGCCATAACAACTACCAAATGGAAGGTGCAATGATGAGGTACTGGGCAAGTGCAAGGAAGCATGCTGAAGAGAAGTCTGTGACTAGAGGGTAGGAAGGTGTGCTAGAAGGTTATAGCTGGGGTGTGAAGATGTACCATGTGGAAAGAAAAAATTGGTCAATTAATGAGAGGATATTGGTAGGTGAAGGAGCAATAAATGCATCAAAAATTTGAAAATCTATATAAGGATGGGATGCAAGTTCATTTTTACCATTGTGATTAAGAGTATTTGAAAAAGAGCTAAGTGTGAAAGAGCCGAGTGATGAATTGAGGTGTGAAAGGTGTGTAGCCTAGTCAGTTGTGACAAAGAGATATGCATAGAAAGAGCTTACATCCCCGGTGGTGAAGGGTTTGAGTGAAGCAAGGTGATGAGAGAGGAGCGAGGGCATGTGATTTCACCTAGGGCATGCTGAATTGAGCTAGGGTTTGATTCACACATTACATAGAATTCAAGAGGTGAGTATTTACAAAGGATTGCAAGGAAGAAATGGCACCCAAGAAAGTAGTTGTAGCAGGAGTGAAGGGAAAGAAGAAGGTGGTCATAGAAGAAGAGGAGATGGCCCAAAAGTAATTTTTTAAAATGCAATATCCAGAGGGGGTCATCATAGGCCAAGAGTGGGATTCTCACATAAGGAGAAGCAAGGTGAGTGAGTACAACCACCATACCATAGAGAATAAGAAGGAGCTTGATGCCTTGTTGAACACAAAGATGAATAAAACACACATGATGGAAGACATGCATGGTGTATGATGATGCTAGTGAGAAGCTCTTGAAGAAGATTGGAGTTTACCAGCTATATGAGCTCCCTTACTTTGGGAAATATGAGCCCTTGTACCAAGTGGCTCATGAGTAGAGTGCATGAAGATTTTTTCTACTTTGCAGACACAGAGCTAGAATTTCAGCCACGCTAATCTCCACAGTAAATAGATGAAGGGCACATGAGAAGATTTGAAGAATGATTTAATAGACAAGGCCACAATCTTGGAGACTAGAAAGGAGTCTGGGGTACACAAAGGGTCCCATGTGGCATGGACATAGATAAACTAAAGAAGTATCTAGTTGTGCAAGCAAGCCACACATCTTGTTACGAAGCTAAATGACCAGGAAAGGTGGTCACAAGTGAACACCATGTGGTGGCTATGCACAGTTAAAGAGGATGTCTAAAGGGGTAGTCTACAATATTTTAGGTTACATTGTAGAAACTATAGTTGAGGAAGCATGCACAGGAGGAAAGATCAGCTTTGGAGTTGTTCTATTGTCACTGGTGTTCATGGAGATCGAGTACCTGATGGACCAAAAGAGAAGATATGGGAGTATCCCATGGAGCATAAGTCACCAAGAGTGGTTCAAAAATACCTATGTGAAGGATCCATGACAAAACTAGTCAAGAAAAGGGCTGAGAAGTGGTATGATAGGCTCACGTGGCCTTTGAAGAAGAATGGCACATCCCCAAGGAATTTCCTTCTTGGTGGTTGGAAAGGTAGTTCAGTTTTCACTATATACCAACACTTTTACATAGCATGGTTCACCATGAGGGATGGAGCATGGAGCCCTTGGTGTAAGTTACCATATGCCTTCACAACAAGGTACTTCTATGCATCAGTACACAGGTTCTCGACGATGTGTGATGCCTAACATTCAATGCGGACAAGGTAGATTGTGACTACCACATGCTAAGGAAGAAATATGTGTATCCAGGATGGGGTGCATATATTGAAAGGCTCATTTAGATGTATTGAGCATTAAACTAGTAAGTTTGGCTATGGGAGATGTTGGAGAAGCACTGGTGTACCTTCAACTAAAGCCCAAGTTGGAGAATAAACAAGTATGTGAGAAGATGAGTTCACTCCTAGGGCCACCAAAGGGTAAGCATACCATGGAGAACATTCCAATGCCTAAGCCCACAGAGACAATTGAAGTAGAGGATGAGGAGGATGAGCATGAAGATAGTGGTGGTTTGGAACATAGAGGTAGAAGACATCCTATGAATAAGGATGAAGCTGAGTGTGCAACTACACCACCTCAGCCACAAGAGGGGGATGATGAGGACTTGGATGTAGTCCAAGGAGAGCACCGATTTAAGAGAGTGTTCAGAGAACAAGGACCCAAGGTGCTACTCCAAAAATAGTGTGCAGATCACCTAGACTCTCTCCATAAAAGGAGACAACCAGAAAAGGAGAAGGAAACTAAAATTGAATGAGGAGGTGGAAGAGTCAGAGGAAAGCATGCCTAATTCTCCTACACCTCCAGAGAATGTAGAAGGACAAAAAGATGAAGAAATGAAGGAAGAGAAGAGGAAGAAAAAAGAACAGATGAGACAACTACCGAGACTACTCAGACATGGAAACACAAGTCCAAATCTGGAAGCTCAAGTTCCTAAGCAGCCTAGGTCAAGAAGAACAAGTGGGAGCACATTCCACCAGCCATGGGTTATGCTGAGGACACAGGTAAAATTTTTCATGCACCCATTTCAGAGCACACTGACACAAAAGGAGTTATATGGCTGGGAATTAATGGATGAAGATATGGCTACAAAATGTGCACAAGGAAGAAATTATCATGGTCGATGCACACACACATGGATGAACCAGATTTTGATGTGTGTGAGGAGTCATGCGTGTCGAGGAGGTTGAAAAAGACACCTCAAGCTAGACACATAATAGTAAAGCCTATTATTATGTCAGATGAACAAGTGAGAAATGCATTGGTAAAAGTCTCAACAGAGGTGGCAAGGTGGAATATGGACAAGGCTGCCACAATTAGGGTGCTAAGGGAAGAGATCAAAACTAAGGATGGGAAATAGCATGCCTAACAGAAGAAAGAGACTTAGCATAAGAAGAAGAACTTTGTATTTATCAAATCATCAGAGGAAATTGGTGATAATGTCATAAGAGCTAGGCCACACTTAGAGCCAAAGGTACCAAAGATGTTTCCTTGGCAATACACTATGTAGGTACATTGGTGGACTTAGTGCTTGAAGATGAACCTCTGCGCATGCCAATGCCAAAGGATCCAACACAAGATGCAGAGTGAGAAAAGGCTTCAAGTGATGTGAAAGATTGCATCATATGAAGGACTTTCTGCAAGTGCTAAGAAGAACTAAAGAAGGAAGACCAAGCCTTGAACATCGTACAAGCTCCAGAGGTGCTCATCAACATAAAAACCCTAGAGGAGAACAATGAGGTCCTAGAAAGTGATGAAGGATGACACATTGGGCCATGCGTAGAAATATTAGCAATGGTTAAACAAAAGTGTGAGGCCCTCAAAAAGAGCCAAGAACCACACAAAAATTGGCTAGAGGAGCTTGGGAAACTCATTATGCAAGAAGATGGATTTGCTAGAGGGAAGGATGACTGCAATGTCCAACATTGTGTTGGTCTTATAGAATGAGAAAGGAGAAATTGTGAAGGATGAACTGGAGTCCATTGCTGTGGACATTCCTAGAAAAAGTAGAGGAAGCACTCATTGAGTGGTAGACCTTGGAGGCCGAGATAAAGGAGGAATATCCTGAATTAATTTTTCAGGTTGTAGAAGAAGAAACTGTAGGTTAAAAACATTCTTTCATTCATCAAATTCTTTTTATTCTTCTATTCTTTGATTCATTTTTGAGAGATAACCATTTCGGGGGACAAAAAAAATTAGTGTGGGGTAATGTTGATCAAGAGAACACTTGACATAGAAAGCACACAAGAAGTCCACATGGGAAAGCAGGTCATATTCAAAGGTGCATGAATGGATAGGGAGAACACGTGCGTGGAGAAGTTCAACTTTGAGACTTAGCCATTTTTTTCACTCATGAAGGTCTATTTTTAGAGATGGCATGTAGAGCACACAAAATGAGGTAGAGATGTGCGTGCCATGCATTGGCTATTTTTGGAGGATCGGATACAAAGCACTTTTACATGGACACAGGCTAGGAAATAGATCTACTACTATTAGTTAACTACCAGTAGTCTATTGTTAGCACACTTGCATGTGTGGCTATTTTTGTAATGGCACGTGGCTAATAATAGCATGTGACCTATTTTGGGATTAGATAAGTGGTGAAGGGAAAGTCCCCACCCTTATATATATGTAGTAAACTAGTAGAGATAGATGTATGATGGTGAATATATAGATATGAGAGAGTATGATATACATGGTATGCATACATACATAGTGAGATTATGTTGCTAAATTTGTTACATGCATACTATTATTATTGTAATGAAGCTTCTGTATACTTATTGCATTTAATATAATGGAGGATATTGGCTGAATCTAAGTGTTAGTTTCTGTGTGTATCTGAAATCTAGTATGTTTTTGATCTCATCATGGTTAATACTTAATTATGTTCTCCCTTAGATATAGATCTGGCATGCTCTGTAGAATGATGTGTTAGTAATGGACGTGTGTTCTCGCAAAACCCAGCTAAAAGCCTTCCCTACGTGCCATCTACCCACGCGCCCTTCTTTAAATAGGTCTTGCGTGCCCAAGTGCCTTCTTGTACTTAGCCAATATTCCGGGACCCAACACTAATTGAGGAGTTGAACCATTGATTTGAGGTTACATGGTTGATTTATTTTTTTATTTGGCCAAGTTTGCACATGATTTTGTATATTTATAATTAAATATTAATTCCATGTCTTTTGTTTTATTCACCCAAAAAAGTGACATGAATTTTAGCTTGGAAAGATTTGCTTTAATTTTAGAATGTCATGATTTATGGGATATGTTTAGTTAACTCAAATGCATGATTTATTTAATCTAAACTTGTCATCTTGCATATACTTAATGAATTAAAATTTAAATGATTTGTTTTGATATAGTTAAATTAAGATATTGACTAGTGAAGTGAAAGTGTATAAAAGGTGAGGTGTAAATGGATAATGTAAGATTTATTTAATTATTTTAATATACAATTAGCTAATAAAATTAACTAATGGGATAGGGGATGAATAATAAGAGTGATAAGATTAATTAATTAATCCTAGGAATGGGATATGAGTTGAATAGGGAAAATAGTACACATATTTAATAATTCAAGACCATGTGTGAGTGATAGGAACAATTAGAAGAGTTACAGGACAATGTCGTAACATTCCATTAAAGGTTTAAAATAATGAGAATATATCAAAAGTGGTCAAAAATGGTCATAATGTATTATGAAGTAATTGTGAGATGATTTCAGAGGTTTATAACATGTAATACGATATTTTAGGTGTCTATAATGGATATAAAACATATAAATTATATTGATAAAACTCTCTCGGGTGTCACCAAACTCGGGAATGATCTCGTGGCATGTAATATTATATACCAAATAAGATGTCATATAGAATTCACATTTGGTCTTAGACCCTTCCTAAATCTACACTACCATTTTGATAAGTTGCCGATGAATGGAATCACTTACTAAATCCCGCAATGGATATGTGCTTTTCCACCCATAATAACTTGGATGTACCTAAACATCCAATTATGATAATGATATGTAGAATCATTCCCCACAATCATATTTAACATGGTGATGATATCCCCAATCTCTTCAATGAAATCAACTCGATCAACCTCTTCGGGATCCTAGTGGCATATATTCTTGTATTTTCAAGCCATTTATTGTTTAACACCTTAACATACTTTATATTGTTGGTATTCTAAAAAATTTCTTCTTTCTTAACTATAATGTATGCCACTTTATCAACATCTTGGAGTCCTAACATTTCATCAAAAGTATATAGAGTTACTGACAAAACCAAAACACTAATACCATCTCTAACCTCCCTCTATTCCGATTCATAGTTTTATGCATAAGCCCATATTAATTCTAGGTATTAATTTGTTGGGGGAAATGTAGTTGCTAGGGAAATGACACTAGTGTCAATTTTTTCCATGATTTTCTTCCTATCAGCCGCATGCAACCTCTGAAGGAAATCATCTAAGTCTGCATTTCCTAAATTTGTATATGTTATCTTGTCCAAGTGGTAAGTAAGGTTAGACAAGGTTAAAACACCGGTTAATTGGATATTCATTGTTTCAGGGTAGAAAGAGAGACAATTCAACTCGTGGAATGAGATGATAATAACTAAGGACATACAAGAACTTTTTATAATGTACAAAATGATTTCATATTACCATAAAACACATTGAGTTCATATTTAAGAACTTACCCAATCAAAAAGGTAGTTATATCTCTTTTATAAACTAACAAGAGCCCTCAAGCACCATTAAATATTTGAACACAATCTTTGCAAAACTTTATCGCTGAAATTAGGGATATTTATCATTCTAGGGCTTGAAAAATCTTAGTACTCTTGAAGTTTGAATGCAAAGTGTGGGAATTACTATAGAACTCAACCATGTAATGCTCCTTGCACATTGTAATTAATGGCGTCCCTAACTTCATAGATTCTTTCAAGTTTGTGATTTGTTAATCTTATAATTTGCATTTAAATATGGGACTTACATGTGGACATATTAGCCACATCATATTCACTTAAGCAACATGTCACTCGCTCATTGAGTCACTTCTTAACTTAAGGATGATAGGGGTATGAGAGAAGTTAGCAATATTGTAAACTTTACAAAAATATCAAGCTGCGGGGTTGTAAGTTTGCCCCCACCATGTAGAAACAATGAAATAACACCACATGTCTTCCTTATCGGGCCTCAAAGATGGAAATGTAGTTGAAAACTTTACAAAAACTGCAATACTACCAACTATAAGGCTACAAAAGTTCTCCACCCACCAACTGTTACAGATCATGCCACATGTCCCTTACTATCATGCTTTGGGGTGAAAGTGAAACTTGTAAGTTTATATCAACTCCAAAGTTACAAACTCTAGTAAAATTGTAAAGTTACATTCCACCATGCATCATTAAGATTCCCTAAATATTCTCCTTATTGGGTCCTAGGGGTGGACTTGTAAATTCACATCAAATTTGAATTTACAAAAGGTCAACAAATGAAGGAATATTCCTTTTCGAGGCTCAAACTTGCAACTGATTTTGAAACTTTTCACAAATTATAAAACTACTTCTAAGGCATGAATATCCTCAGATGCTTTGAATATTCCTTCTATCTAGATACAAGGGTAGAATTACAATTTTCAAACTTACAAAAATAAAACATGCACAACTACAAAATACTAAGTTCAAACGGCCAAAAGCCATATCTTCAAAGGCTCGATTATGTAATTATAACACTAATAATGTCACCTACACCATTAAACCTAAAAATCATCAAAATGATGAAAATAGAAGAAACATTAATGCATTAGGAAAAAGACAATAAAGCGAAATTGATAGGACAACATGTTTTCAATAGTTGGATCTCGGAAGATACATGGTGACTTAAAAATTAGATTGACATTATTATAGAAACACACAAGACGTGCCATAATTTTTGATAGGATCAAATAAAGCACCAATAAAATCATGGTAGATGACAATTCATTTCTTCACTCTCCACACTAAAAGGTATTTCTCAATGCCTATAAATTCCTACCTATAATAATAGCGTAATCATCACTTGAGAGTTTGCCTCATAGGAATGGACAAGAAAAAACTCATACTTGTAGGGCTTAGAAATTAGTTATTGGATTAAACAGGAAGGAAATCCTCTCAGATTCCTAAAACTTGGTCTTAGAGTGAATTTCAAAAATATTACTCTAATGTAATTTTTGTACTAAATAGGGTGATGGGTGAAGAAACCACATAGGAATTCCAAGAATGGATGGCCCAATTCATTCTGGTGGTCATGGAAGGAGATCAAACAATTGACTGGGGACATATCATAAGCCATAACATTCAACTATAGTTATTGTAATTTCCTACCTCCAAAAAGTTCACCGTGAATTCCTATCTCATATATGCCCTCACTACACAAGGCCTTTCCAAGGTATCTCTACTACACTTAATGTGCCACATAAGACACCAGCCTCATGAAAAATACCCACAACTCATATATTGGGAGAGTAAATCTCACTTCTCTAGGGTGAATAATGTATTCACCATGCATAATATAAGGTTACTCAAAGGAAATCTTGAACGAAGAATTTCAGCACAAGTAATTGGTCTAATCAAGATATATAGAAGTTACTTCATTCAATTTCCCACCTTCACTTACATCAGATTTGGAGGGTTTGATCTTGCACCTCATAGGATACCAAGGTATCTAAGTTACAAGATAATCATAATTGAATTGTGTAGGAATTTTCTCATTTTCATACCAGGTGTAAGAGTGTAAAGAAGAAAGGTGTATCTTTTCCTATTTCCTTGGGAAACTACTCATGCAAAAGTATCACGGATGAAGTGAACATTAAAACCCCATTTGTAGCTTTTAATTTGTATTCCTATGTATCTCGATTTGACTTTGACGGTAGGAAGATTCCTAAGAATTTTTCCTACCAAGATTACATCACATTCCACAAATTGAGGACTATTGGGATAATTACATTGATGACTTTGAGGTCGGAAGGCAGAGACTACATGAGAATGACAAGTAGATTGGATGAGGGAATTAGATTTTGACTAGTTTTTAGAAGGAATGAAGGATGATGGATCAGACCTATTTGATCCTGAATATTAATTAGTGCAATCTTATCCTCTTCCTCCCACCCCATGGAACATTTGAGAGTCTAGTGACATCAAAGAAAGAACCATGACAATGATTCAGAGGTCAAAATATTGGTTCAAGTAGAAGAGGGACTCTTTCATTGAATCTAGTGGTCTATTATCTTTGTCCAAGCAAGTGTCTCTCACTTCTTCTCTCAAGGCACTTGAAAGGGCCACAAGATCTACTCATTTGGAGGAATATTCTAAGAGGAAGCTTGTGGAAGTTGAGTGCACTGAAGTTTATCCCCTAAGATGCTTCAAAAGAAGGAAAATGTTAGAGCCCCATTGAACCACTTGAATTAGGGGAAATTGATCCATCACAATATCCTAATCATCCCCACAATCCAAGTTTTTCTTACTCAATAGCTGAATTATCTCATATTGGGCAATCTCTAGTACCTTATCAATCACATGAGAGTTATTCTATGTGCAAATTTGTGTCCACACCTGTTGAGACCTTCCCATGGGTACAAGAGTTTCTTGGAGGATAATCAAAAATGGTGCAACAATCCATAATTCCTAACTTTGAGGACATCTCAAAGTACATCAAAAACAAGTGTACCAAGAAAGCACATACAACTTCTTGTTTCTTCACCAAGCTTATGGATCTTAGTATGTGGAAGTTGCACATCCAAATTTTGTTAAACCTATGGGAGAAATGACACATGATGATTATGAGTTGACTAGGATTTCCTTACTATAGGCCACACACAAGGAAGATGTGCACCTATTCAAAGAGTCTACATCCTGATTTCTTGTAGGAAATGAAGATATTAAACATACTATGGAGAAAGCTGGAAGATCATGTGAGAAACCTCATGGCCTATGTACATTCATTCCTGGAACCCAATGAAACACCACTTCCTTTGGTAGAGACCATCTCTCCCCATTAGAAATTTTAATCATCAAGTGATCAAGAGAGCTCAAGGGTACACCATGCAGGGGGGAGTAAATGAAAAATGGGTGGAGAAGATTCTAGAAAAAAGAAAGGAATCATTTTCAGAGGTTATCTCTTTATTCAAATTTTCCCTTGCCACTTTTTCTAAGGTAAAGATGAAAAAAGAAGAGATTCAAAAATAAAAGGCTCACTTTGGGATAGTGTGTTTGCATTGGTGTCTGAGATGAGTTGTCTTGATTCTCACTCCTTAGTGAGAATAATTTATTCACATCTATCTCGGATAATTTTTCTCGTATGTGGTCATATATAAATGATGATATCTCAGAACTTGATTCTTGTAGAGAACATGCATCTAAAATCTTGGAAGATGTCAAAAACATTGTGTAGAAGCTCAAATCACCTCCGCTTAGTGAACAATCATCTTTGGAAGAGATCCTAAAGTATTTCCAAGAATTGGTCTAGAAAGAGGTAGGAGATCTTTTCTCTTTCAATGAAGATACTTTGGAATCCGTCATGGAAATTAGAGGCTTGATCTCTAATACCATAAGAGATCACAAAGTTTGGTTCACACAATGCAAGACCATTAGTGGTATTCTTGATACTTAGATTAGTAATTTGGGTTATGTTTACATTCCATAGGCAGATAAGGTGGCACTCGTAGCATCTCATTTCAACAAGGAAGTCAAAGGCAAGGAGTTCATTCTAGGAGAATTTCCTCGAGTTCTCAAAGTACTAGTTATTCATAATTTTAAGATTCCTCATCTTAAGATTAATCACTCTCTTCTTCTCTCTCTTCTTCCCTCTCTCTATGTTCTAAATATTTATTATGAATATAATTTTAACTATTTTGTCTTATTCACTTAAGTGACCTTTTAATTTTACATTGTAAGAGTTCTTTTTCACTAATAAGAAAAAGACTCGTCTTTATTCATATAGGAATATGAAAGGTCACAAGTGGTAGGAATGTGAAAATTCATGTAGGGGAGATGAAGAGACACATTGTAAAGCTATATATTGGGATGGATTCTCCATCACAAAGGGTTGATAGCTTTTGTTCTCCTACTACAAGCAAGAAACTATTTCTTCTATTTTCTTATCTATGTTCTTCTACTTCCCACTTTCAACTTTGCAAGCATTGTAATCTTGAATAACAAAGAAGGATTTTTGTATCTTTGAGGAATAAATCAATTGAAATTTATGTCTTTGATTTGTTATTCTTATTATTGCTTATTCCTATTGGATGTGGACCTACTCTGGTTAATGTCTGTGAATTTTTCTAGTTCCTACGGACTACCTTAACCCTCTCTCCCTATATTTTTATCTCCCTTTCACCTCTCTCAAAATAAATTCCTCCCTTGTATTCATTAAAAGTAATTTTTAGAGGTTTAGGGAGTATTCCTATGTGACCCCGAGTAATGACCATCACGGATTTTACATTTCCCACATTCAATTAATGGGAGTTTCCCCATTCCCAAGAGGAGTGACCTAGTACCATGACCATTGGTGAAAACCACTAATTTTCCCTTATGAAAAATTATTTCGCCAAAAAACATATAGTGAATTCACCAGTAGCAACGAATCCTCCACAATGCATAGCAAATCCGCCAATCTTTAGGCAAAGCCACCAAAAATGTTCTAAGACTGTTCGTTGCTATTTTATGGCATTAAATGCACTCAAAATTAAAAAAATTCAAAAATTAAATTAAATAACCTACCTAATTCCCATGTCTTGACATTTTTTGGCACTCGCGAGACTCACTTTACTTAGTGTGTGAACGTTAGAATGGCCATCTCTTCTCATTGTGATCACCCAGAGATCTATTCTACTATTTTTTAGGGTGAAAATAATTTTTTTACCCCTTCATCCCTATATAGACCTCACTTTGTGGTGGTTGTAACCACCGCAATGACCTCTTCTTATGACTTGATCAATTTCCTCTCTTTTGAGAGTCAATCACCTTCTTATATCACTCCATAGATGCTTGAGGAGGTGTTATCCATCCTACTAATTTTTCTTCCTCCCACAGAAAATTAAATTGTCTATTGTCTTTGAAATGGAATAATTTTCACAACACCACATCAAATACAAGTAAATGTAGACACCTACTTTCCATTGGATAATTTTAATACTAAAATTACACTAATTGCTCTCTTTCATGTCATCACCATCTAATTAACAACCTTCCATTAATTACTTAACGTATTTCCTCTTGGATGCCAACTAATGTCACTCGTTAGTTAAACTCCCCTTTTAATTAATTAATTACCCAATATCAATTCATTACCCTTTTGTCATATTTTATTTAAATTAATAAACATTTTTATCAATTAATTCCTACTCTCAAACCCCTCTAAACCCATGAGGGTTTTTATTAGGATTTACTAGTTCTATGATGGGCTAAGATGGATCCTTGTATGATTTTTCAAATATTATGGATCAAATCTCGGCCTACACACAAGACGTAAATACCAAGGGTGCTCAGGGAGTGCTAGTGTCTTAGTTTTAGAGTATAGTAACCCTAATCCTAAGGTAGTGTTGGCAAGAAAATTTGTCTTGTGGAAAAATTGGTGGGTTTAAAGCCAATGCTATGGGAATCTAAGTCCCTCTAGTTGAACGATGCAACTTCTGTAGGTGAATGTAAAAAGGTGGATTTCAATGGTGGCCTTTTGACTAGAGATCCAATAGGGGCACTCCACTGACCTTGTGACAAAGCTAACAATGTCCCACTAGAGAAGAAACTTTGTCTTGAAAGGGGAAGGGGAGTGGAAATGGAGGTAGAGAAAACTAATGTTGTGAGTAGAATATCGATGCCCACACACATTAATTATAATTTTCATTTACCCGCATTTATAATTAGAAGAAAAACAAATCTGCAGGGAAGCTACAATACAAAATGAAATTCATTAGTCGCAGAGTACTAATCAATACCTCAATCAAAGAGGCAAAAATTCATTCTTTTATTATTGAAGCTAAAACAAAATTTGTACAGAGATTTGAGAATAGAGGAAAATCTAAGGAGAAGGGAAAATAGAAGAAGTGTGGTGTTTTTGTCTTTTCCAGGTACAGAGCACTCTAGTATTTTTTGAAATCAATCACCAGCCCCTGGAATGGCTTTGAGGAGCCATTATATCCTTTTCCAAAATGGTTACAACTTTACAAATCATTTACGCCTCTTCAAATTCCTCCATTGTGAAGAAAATGCTCATGGTGGGTTAAAAACCAGATCTTGCAACGCGAACGTTACATTTGATTTTCCAGTTTGAATACAAACCATTTGATTTTCTCTTATAACTTTGAAATTGGGCCGTCCACATGGTAGGAAGAGATTGGAGTGGGTATGGGGGAAAGCCCTTTGTGTTTTGTGATTTTTTAGAGATTTGGAAATTTGGAACAAATTGGCCCGCACCCCACTTTGACTTTTCAACTTAGGCACGTGGCATGTTTTCATTGGAAATGGGGTCGTGACCCTTTTCTCAACATTTTAACCTTTTTGGAAAAAGGCTCAAAAACTCAAAGTTCTTTGTCGCTCGCTCTCCCGCTTTGAATTTTCAACTTAGGCACGTGGCATGTTTTCATTGGAAATGGGGTCACGGCCCTTTTCTCAACATTTTAACCTTTTTGGAAAAAGGCTCAAAAACTCAAAGTTCTCTGTCATTCCACTCTCTCGCTTTGAATTTTCAATGGTGGGCTTCACCTTTGACTTTTTCCCTACCCGCTTCAACTTTGAATTTTTCCTGTGGGCTTCAACTTTGACTTTTTCCCTTTATAGCCTGATCGGGGCTATGGGTCACTTTTTAAATTTTCACCTTTTTTACAAAGAGGCTCAAAAACACAAATTTCTCCATTAACCCACTTCCAATTAGGTATTTCCACGTACCTGTGGATGATGAGGCCAAAATTAAACATGGAAGAAAACGCCCATCGTTCCCGACTATGGGAAAAATACACAGAGGAAGAGAACTTCATCATTTTGAGTCCAATTTTTGAATTTCCTTCATGAGCTAGAGGCATGGAGGAAAAAAAATGATTTGACGACCTAGGCCATAGAACAAGTGAACAATTTCAATCAAAAAAGGAGATTGTAAAGAGGATATTACGTATGCACAGACCAGGAGATGGAGAATTTCTCAAAACGAGCAAAATAGAGATTTAAACAACACTAGGGCACATATTTTTTATTTCTTCAAACTTTCAACTTGGCTTAAATACTTTAGGAGGGTGAGAGCTCAAAATTTCAAATTTAACTTGGAAAACGAAAAGCGATTTTCGGGAGACAACAGTAGTCATAGGTTTTCAAGGCCTATACCTAAGATAAAGAGACGTATCCTACTAAGATTCAAACTAAGAGTATAATAAGAGACAATAAAAGCTAGGGGCATAACATAATAATAAAAATAAATAGATCAAAGCAAACATACATCTACCCTAATCTACAAAAATTAATGACCAACCATCCACACAACAACAAACAAGAAACAAAGGACAAATAAGGGTTAGAAATACTTACCTATAGTGTAGCTACTCATGTATGATTCTCCCAAGAGACAACAATACTGAAAGATAATTTCTATGGGTAAATAAGGGAAATATCAATAAGAATAAATCTTGTGCTATCTCACTATGGTGACCCAAACACAAAAGGAAATATCTATAACCTCAAATTTAACAACTAGATGCAAAAATATACGTGAGTGTCTAATGTGCAACCAAGTATAATTTTTGGAATGATGAATGAGTGATCCTAAAATAACAAGAGTTTTTAAGCATGTATATCCAATGCACTCACCCGGGAGTGATGTCATTGGCCATGGTAGAAATCAAATGCAACACTATCTCCCATGGGTGATGGTGTCTTCCTTGAGGGAAACCTAAGGTCATGAGGTGACAAACAAAGGGAGGTGGAAGCCAAAATAAAAATGGGGACAACGACGAAGGTCCTGGGATGACCAAAAGTAGAGATAAGAGTGTGCATGAGTGTAAAGAAGTGAAGAAAATGATACAAATGGACATCATGGGTATAATGTGAGGAAAAAAAGGTAAGGTTAATGGAATTATGGTATAATAATGACATCTCTTGAATGTTATGGTCTATCCCACATCACCAAGTCCCATTGTATGCAATGGAAAGTTGCAAAAGCTATGGAATGAGGCTAAAGAACCTCAAAGCTTTGCTAACTCATCCATGCATCATGAGATGAGTGCTAAACAAGATAACTTCTACAATAATGAATTAAACTAAAACACTATCATTTTATCTCTAACTATTTTATGATTACTTAAAACATAAATTGAACCTAGTTAAACCTATGAGCAATCAAATTAGATTTGTTGTTTCTTCAATGGAGGTGAAGAGGTCTCTTTAAAATGGCTACAAGACCAAGTTAGATACCCTCCTACTAAACTAATATGAAGTTATGGATGCAAGATGGAGAAGTTTCAACAATGGATGATAGCCAAGATCAAATGCCTATTAACTTAGCTAATGAAAATGAGATCTAATGCCAATATCTCCAAATGTAAGAGAGATTTGTTATGAAAACAAGGTGCAAGGTTGAGAGGGAGGGGTGACCCTTCTATTTATAGTTTTTCACTTGGGAGAGTTTGGAATTTGGGTACATGTGGGACTAAAGCTCAAAAATCACTTTAGGATTAGATTAGGATAAACATGATTTAGGCTTAGTTAAGCTTGGTTTAGGCTAGTTAACTAGGGTTTAGGCTAGTTAAACTTGATTAGAAAGTGATTAGAGACTCACTGAGAGTTGGGAGGGGTCTAGATAACCAATTGTGACTAATAGATAGCCTACGAAGCCAATAGAAGTGGTTTGGAGAGAACTAGGAGGTTCCGAATGGTCAAAAGGAGGAATGCTTAGCTAATAAGAGAGATATTAGCCAAATAATCTGATTATAGGAGGAATACGACTGAGAAGGTGTCTTAAATGGGCATCCGAGAATGGAGCGAAGAAGGGTTGATTAATGAAATGTCATCAATCAGTTGAATTGGATGAAATGCTAAGTTTAAGCATATTTTAATGTCTACACCCATCACAGACCACCCTAAAAGGCTCTTTGAGGCACCCGCTTTCGACAAAAATGTATCAACCCCTACACAAGAGAAATAGTTAGAAAACATAAAAATGAAGTGTATACATATGCCTCAACCAAATATAAATTCAAGTCACCATAGTGAAACACGACATGGTCTTCAGAAAAACATATATGCAATTCCATAAATTGAAAGTAAATGTTGAAAGTAAATTAGTAATGTAAGGTTTGTAAAGAAATGAAAAAAATTATCAAATGAAATATACCTACCTCATTCTTACCTATCAGTATTGCTTATCTTGGTTGTGGCATACACAATAGTTACATGAAACCTTGAAGAAACAAGATTGAAAAATAAATACAAGAAGATAATTAGTAAAATAAGACATAAATCACCTAGCTAAGAGGCCATGAGGAAGTAACTTAGTGTTGTAATGATGAAAATATATGAGAAAAGAGTATTTTTAGCTGAATTTTGTAGAGGTATGTTTAATATGTCAAAATGATTGACCTAATACCAAGATCATTGGGCAATTTATAGAATAATTTTAGTGTTTTTAATTTGAAATATATTAAGGTTTGAAGATCGGAAGATATTGCTTTGAAACTAGTTATAAAAATTGTTATAAATAGTCAAAGAAGCCATTTATTACTTTGCCAATTGAGATTGAGAGGCTGAGCCATGTGAGTATCTAATTTGAGTGATTTTAGTGACGATGGAGAGAGTATGAGGTAGTGGATGAGATGGTTGAGTCAAAGTATGTAATGGTGTAGTTTTGTCTTTAAATTAAGAAAGAGTAGCTAGAAGAAAAGTAGAAAAATGAGTTTTAGGGTAAATTTAGCTAGTTAAGTATGCCCCAAAGATAGTCAAAATGTAGATTATGTTGATGTCTAGGTGGATTTGAGAGAATTTTTAATTTTGAATTCTTTAGGATGAGTTGTGAATTTAATGATAAGAAGGGTTGTACACGCCTAAGACAAATGATATAAACCATTTTAGACTAGTTAATTGTATCACGACTGATGACACCGAATTTTTGAAGCATGACAGATGGTGTTTGAGCCGGGTGGTCGATATTATTACAATGAAGATTTTTCCTAGATGATCGATGACATTTTTCCGGTGGTGATGTAGTAGAAAAATGGTATATTTTTCATGGATTATTGTATAAAGAATTTCATGGCTGATGGTGTTTGAAAATGTTTGAATTATTTGATTTTTAGTTATTTAATTTATATGTTTAATTATTAATTTGGATTGAGATCTAGTGCGTGTTTTTATTTGATATTTTGTAGGTTTCATAGTGGATTTAACTACAAAAATCAATATATGTGTCATGGTTACCATAGTTATTGTGTGGTTTATCTATGTAGGATGTAACAAAAATATATGGCCTTGATTTTGGAGGAATTATATAGGTGGTGTGGATCATGTTGGATCTAGATATGAAATAAATATTTTTAAGAAAATGGAATTTAAAGTCCAAAACTTTTAGGTAGAGAGCTAGAGGACATAACATAGAGGTTGTTGTGACATTGCAAGATTTTCACACGATTTTGGGCTATCAATTTAGGGTGTTCATATATTTTGTTATGTGCCTACTAGTACAATGTAGAGGAGAGCTAACGTGGTGGGCCACTAGTGGTGGTGATTATCATCAAAGATCATTGATTTTTCAATTGATGTCATGTTTATTGTTCATATTCCAAATATCTATAAGGTGATCATTGAGTACGGTTGTGGCACATATATTATGTCATAAGGTAGATGGAGTTGTGCCTTTATTCTTGATTGTAGCATATATGGATGCATTGGAGTTAGTGATTTAGTTTAGCTAAGGGAGTGCCACCTAGATAGAGCTAGTGCATGACCTCTACAAGATTTGAGTGAAGCAATTGAGAGTTGTAGGGCCCATTATTCTTTTGGTGGATTGGATATATGATAACTTCCTAATGTATAGGCCCATGGGGATGTCACTATAGGTAGTAAGGGATGCCTTGAGGATACAAAAGTGGGAAGGAGGACCAAGAGTGAGAGTCATAGTGGGATACCATTATTTGATTCATGTGACACATGATTTGGTAGTATGCGAGCTTTATAGAGATACCATGGTTTTGTGGCCCTAGTTGGTCAATGAAGTTGATAATCTAGGTTATTTTAGATATTTCGGGACATTATGTGTGGTGGGTGGAGATGCATGTGGTTGATAGAGTTACTTTATAGTTTGGGAGCCTAACCCATATAGTGCCACCACCCCTCTCGAGTATCATCAATGACATGCTAGAGAGAGGTAGGATAACATGGTTGGTAGTACCTATTCCAACATTAAGGCCACACCATATTAGGTGTTCCCACAACCAAGTGTCAAGCGATAGTGATAAAGTCGAGTAGAGGAGAAAAGGGACCATAAATGATATATGTGGGGGACAGTATTTAGAGATAGGTTACCAAGGAGGAGATACCTAGGCGATAAAACCATGAGTGGAAATTTTAGAAATATGGAGGAGGATATTTTTCAACCCTAGGTACACATATTAAGACTTTTGTGATGTATTGGCGAGGTAAAGAGCGAAGGCTCTAAGGTAATCACAAATGACATTAGTTCCTTGAAATAGGTGGGAACAACTATTAATATACCAAGCATCGAGATAAAATGATGATGGGGTAGTTTTGAGAGGTCAAGAAGCTGAGGTCATTGTGGTTGAGTGAATTGGTGAGCCAGGTGAGCCTCGAGTGATATAGGTATATTTTGTGTTTGGAGTGTTATGATAAAGTATATCAGAATGTTGTATAGATTTTTAGTTTTTAATATGGATTTTATGTTTTGATGAGAAAACCACATCTAAGTGGTACTCATTGATTTAGGTGCACACCATGAGATATTGTATGACACATGAGACCTAGCAGATATACTTCGTGATGGTAAATCCCATCTTACTAACAATCTGGAGAGTTAATGGGTGTATTAAGACTTGTGGGAGAGGTAGCTTGAGAGATACAAATATATTAAGATGATTAGGTTCTTATGGATGTAGTAAATATGATTGCATTGGTGCATGACCTTATCCGAGCACAAGCAACATTGGTATGGGAATAGGTAGTGTGAATGTCAAATGCATATGTGATGACTACTCTCTAGGTGAAAAATGTGGCTCGCATTTCAAAGTTGGAGTTTTAGGAAGATATAATAGAGAGAGAGGCTACTATGGATCATTCTAGAGATACATTACTAACAATATCCCTACATGTAATGAGTCGGGTACTATTGGCTTAAAGAAATGGATGACCTTTAGTTGAGGGAGGATATGTTTGAGTGATGGATGATGTATTTTTAGAGATTTAATGTATTGAAGATGTATTAAATGTTTCATTTTGAGATATATATGATACACCATTGTTGTTTATTGATATCATGTGTATGTGATGTTGATGTATAATTACTTTTATGATTCCATTATCTTATTTGTGTATAAATGTATGAAAACTTATGAATAAGAAGAATGAAATAATAAAAGGATTAAAATAGGATAACAAAGTAGGTAATATGTGTAGAATAAAGGTTATATTAATGGTTTGGGGACCAATCCAAGGACAAATCAAGGGAAAATAGGTATAGTCAAGTGAAGATGATAAAAACTTACCAAATTACCTAAGTTAAGAAGCAATGGACATAAAAACCCAAGCAATAGGTGTTAGCTAAATTACCAAAATATCAAAGGTAGGAAACAATGATTGTAGAAACCCAAGAAGGAGTAATAAACTTGAGCAAGGAAGATAAAATCAAGTGAGAATGAGAAAACCAATCAAGAAAATTAATAGAGAGATATGGTGTACGTCAAGTGGATCAAGTGAGTCGGTGAGAACGTGTGAAATATTGACATGTATCATTTATGATATTGGTCAATTGATGAAAATTTTTATGTTGAGTTTGAATCATGAGGTCCTCTAAGTTATCCTAAATAATGTTGATACCATGATGAATTTCAAATCACATACCAAAAAATAATTGTCAATCTAATTAGATATATGAGTGAGAATGCCACGATGGATGTCATTAAGGGAGGGATAAGGTGGAAAGAATAAATAGGAGAATAACTAGATGATGGCATAAAAGGTTGTTGTTGTGGTTGTGGAGGATATTGAGCCCTTCAATTTGGTTCATGAGGAAAAGGTTATCAAACTCGATGTTTCCAATAAATAACCATAGAATTATTATTTGTATGTGAATACAAGCCATGATGAGAGATATAAAGTGGCATGGTAAAATAAAGTTGAGTGGACTTATTTTGTTGAGATCTCCTAACCTCTACTTTTATCTTCTTTACATATCATCGATATGCTCTTGATTTAACCTAAATTGGTTAATATCTTTAGGAGTAGTAACCGATGGTATATTATCTTAGTCAATTAGTTTTGAAGCCTAATTGTAACAATAATAGGAATAACCATCAAAAAATGATAAATGGTGATGAATAATGGTAGATAATGAAACAAAGCACTTGCAATGAGGGAGAGAAGAAGACTTAGCTGATTTGGGCTAGTTTGATGACTGAAACAACTTGGAGATGATATGATTTGACTCTATCCATAAAACTACATGTTAGATCTAATATGAATATATCTTTGAAAATGTGTCACGTGGATATTCTTGGACCAAAGTGGATGGGACGGGTCAAAACACACCCTGTTATGGCCCTTTTTGTACTTCCCCATCCATGTGTACTTTAAGCTCCTATAACTTTCTACATTTGTACAATGATTCCTAATCTTCTCCTTTCTTAGATATCATGATTAATGTGTAGCTGCTTAATTATTCAAACCCTTAGATGGTAAATAAGTCCTTCAAAATAAACATTAGGTGGGTTGTGGGAACCCTTATGTACTACTCGATGTCACCACTACATTAAAGAGGGGTCAAAGCGCACATTGTTCTCTCATAGTATGTGATCTCTAGAGTGTATGCAACCAAATAGATAGTCATGATCTTACAGAAAATGAGGTTATACTTGCACCTTTTCCCTAGCTTAACTTATAGTGATTATATATTCCTTGTATTTAAAGATATGAGTGGGTGACTTCCCTAAAATGAGTGTGCAGAGTATATGGGGCTCAAGGGAGTCATGGAATGGTCTTGCTTATGATTTATCTTATTATATACTCATGAGGACCTTTATGTGTTGATTATGTATGATCTACCCCTTGATAATGGATGAATGAATAGCTTATATATGTGTTATGAATTTGGAAAACTCATATAAGGCCAACTATAAGTTTCCCAAACTAATATGACTTAAGAAAAGTGTCGTTAGAGGGAAAGGGACCAAAGTGGATGGGAAGGGCTATAACATATAAATTATATGGCCAATTCTAGGCACTTTGGTATGGGATGCATGTTCAAGTGATTCGAATGCTACAATTGTATTGTGCAAGGGTTTAGCCTGATTCTATAGACTAATATGATTATTGTGTGAATAAATTAATAGGATATAGCTAGGGATAACATGATTACCTAAGTTGGATAACTATGGACTAGTGATAAGGCATTATACAATTTTTGTTGTTGTAAGACATGAATTACCAAAATGAGTGTCTATATTTCCCCCTTTAAGTATGAAATTGAAAATTGTGTTCTTAAAGGAAAGGTAACTGAGTTTGTAGACACCGTGTCTTCACTTGGAGTGCTTTGTGTTTGTGCTAGGACTTTGTATTTATTTTGGTTGTGTTTGTTTTGTTAGGATTCGTACTGCAGAGAAAATATTGTATTCAATGTCCATAGTATATGAAATCAAACTTTAACATGAAAATATTGAACTTAGTATGAAAATAGAAATATGTAAATAGAAAATCAAAACAAAGGAAAGAGTGCACCTAATTATTTTATGAGAGAGGGGGAGAGAGTAATTCCGCTACTATTTCCATTGAGATTTACTAAACTTTATGTTGGAGCTGATTGGAATGACTTAGGGGTGATCAATCCCAAAGTGAATGTACCGAAAATAATAGAAATAAGTGCAAACACACCCTACATGGTGAAGAGAAATGTATGGGGAGCATTATAGTTTATCTACATCCCTTCACAAAAATATGAGCAATGGGAAGTCTAGTCTATAAGGATAACAATGTCTTGATACTTCCCAAGACCCACAAATAATTTCCACTTCAGATGAACACAAACCTAATTGATTTGAAAATGATGACATAATATACCAGTGGAAATCCTAGCTTACACATTCGCTTAGTGCTACCATAATATGACTTGTATCATGAATTCTATAATTAAACATAAGTAAAATTTTTGTAGATTTTAGTGATAAAATATTCTAACGGTCATTTTATTGAATCTTCCCTAGGAAGGAAGTGTATAGAATGGGCCATAACTTCCATATATTATGATCCTTGTTTTTTCTTGACCCAATTATGTTTATGAGCCATTTTCAAAACCTCCGAAATGTTTAATTACATGTTATTTTTTCTTGGTTACGAAATGTCATTACGAGGATGAAATATCATATAATGGTTTCCACCATTGTTTGGGGCATGTGAGATAGGAAATGTGAATGCAACCCAAATAAGAGGACTTGTAGCTGAAGTACACGTGTTGTATGATTCCTACAATGGGAAAAATGGGAGTGTGCATGGTGTATACCATGGAACATATATAATAGTATAATAAAAAAAGCTAGCAAAGCGTTAGTGACAAGAAATACAACAATAATGCACTAGATGTAAGAAAAAAACATGCATAGACACAAAATTAGAATAGTTGTGGAAAATAATATACCGTATATATGGGACACCACTTAGAATGTCACAAGACAATTGAGGCACTCAAAGCCAACAAGTAGTAAACAAGTAACATAGAGAATTTCCGTAAACAAGTGAAATGATAGATTGAGCATATAAACAAGAGACAATTCATAGAATGAAAATGATCTTTTTGGAAGTGTCATGCAAAAAATATACTACACATGAAACACCCATTATCATGTTAGAGTAATAAATATTATGACATGATGTATGTATTCATTAAATTAGGTAATAAGAAGAAAAGTAATAAATATTAGAATGATAGAACTTGTGTGTAAGAGAGAGTAAGTGGATGCCCCTAATTGGCATAGAACAACTAGAAAATAATAGTGTCAAGCATCGTACATTGTGTAACCATCGGTGTGTAGCTTGTATTCAACTCAATGTACCATGTGAACACACATGTGTATAGAAAAATGATATAACATACTATGTATCAAGATAACATGATAATTAAAGTGCAACATGAAGAGTATGCAATGGAAACAATTAAGCAAGAGCAATGTAACTATTTTTGAATTTTTGACATATTTAAATGTTTTTGGATTTTTAGCATATTTGAATTTTTTTATATTTTTGGCATATTTGAATTTTTTAGATTTTGTTCCCCTTGATTTTGGAGTGTGTAAGCATAGGTGAGAAAAGAAGGTTGCCCCCTGTGTGTGTGTGTGTGTGTGTGTGTGTGTGTGTGTGTGTGTGTGTGTGTGTGTGTGTGTGTGTGTGTGTGTGTGTGTGTGTGTGTGTGTGTGTGCGTGCGTGCAAAGTGAGGTTTGGGTGTGTAACCACTCCCTCAATAGTCAAGTTAAACCTATAAAAAGAGTGTTTCATCAGGAAATGAGGGGGAATTGGATGACCCCAAAGGATGATTAGTGTATGAATTATCCAATGAGAACCTGCTAAGGAGGTGGAGAGGCTATTGAGGGAAATGAAGGCTTGGGCTTCAATTTTTCCAAATAATGCGACTCAAGTGCATATGTCATAGAAACTTTGGGAGGAGAGCAAGGTGGACTAGATCCACAAGAAGCCATGTGTGACTTAGATGATTGGTGAATATGAGTATGATGGGAAAACCCTATAGTGAAAAAGGATGAACCATGTATGAATTAAGCACTGGTGTATTATCAGGAGGAATGTGAGAATATAATAAATATGCAAGAGACTCAATGTAATGAGGGTATCCTGTATCAACCTTAGGAAGAGGGAGAGATACAAGGACAATCACAAGTATAAGAGGTGATGTAGAAGCATTAGGAGCAATAAAAACATACCAAGGTGTGTACAAAGTAGCATATGTAAGATTATCATGAGTAACACCATGTATACATATATTAGCCAATATAGCATGGAGAATTGCATTAATGGTAGTGGAAGTAAGTGTATGAACCTGATTTTATAAGTGACCTATAACATGAATTAGAAAAAGGACTTATTGTGGAAGAATAGAATAGGTAGTAAGAGGTTTTTTGGGTTATTGTAAATTTCCATTATACGTAGCCATGGGGAAACTAGTGGGTTCAATATGGATCTTTGTGGATGGTTAGTGGAGAAGTTCCATTGATAATAAGACTATGAGAATATCTAGAAGGAATGGAAGTTGGGACATCCTTATTGACAAATTCCTTAGTATGGGAAAAAGAAGAAGACATGCAAACATCATTATATTCATCACTATGTAAAATAGTTGTTTGAAAAGAAATAGTATAAATACATCATTTGTAACAACATTTTATTCATAAGTAGCTAAGACATCTTGTTATGAAGAGATAGAAATAAAACTAGCATCATTTACAATAATATGTTGTGCATGAGTAGATACAATATCATTTGGAGGAGGAAGGGAAGGAACATATATATTATTTACAATCAAATTTTGTGCATGAGTAGAAGGTAAAAAATTATGACATGCAACCAAGGATGACCTAGCAAAATATTATAATTGGGAAAGGGATAACTTTTGGTACTCTCTTAGGTATATTGTCAAACTAATATATATATATATAGGGTAGAGGGAGTTAGGTGGTTAGCAGAAAATCATATTTGATATAAAAAAATGTTAAGATGTTAATGTCAAATCCATATCGAAAAGAATACATTTTACTAATGCATTACAAATTTTAATAATGTAAAATCCTCAACCATGATGCGAAAGAATAGATAATTGTTAGAAACCATATAACCCTAGAATGTATAAATAAAAGAGTTAAGAAAAATTGAATGTCATCAAATGAATAAAACAACCATATATCCAAATAGAATTTGAATTTTACAAAACCAAAAGAGGTATTTTTGAATATGAGTATGTAAAATAAAAAAATCCAAATAAAAATTAATAAAATTATCAAAATAATTTGAAAATAAAGTTGTTTTACCCAATATATGAAACAATAAGTGATTTAGAAATTAGGAGACCTAAAAAGTGACCCAAAGAGGAAGACCGACCATGAAATATGCAAGATATATGTGAAAATAAGTTCAAGGTCAAGCACGAGGATAAAATCATAATGGAATCTGAAAAACCCTAGAAAATTTTGATATATCTGAAACCAAGTAAGAATAAGAATCCCTAAGGAAACTAGGGTTCAACCAATAATGGGTTCACCAAAAAATTAATCTAAATCAAGGTTAATATCTCTAATGGGTAGTAACCAATGGTATATTATCCTAATCAAGTAGTTTTTTAAGGATAATTTTAGAAATATTAGCAATAAACATTAAGTAATGATAAACATTGATGAATAATGCTAGATAATGAAACAAAGAACTTCCAATGAGAGAGAGAAGATGACTTGGCTGATCTCTTGTTACGTGTAATGATTTGGGTTGGTTTGATGACTAAAATAGGTTAGAATTGATCCAATCTGATTGTCTTTGAAACTATGTCATGTGGAGATTCTTGGATTAAAGTGGATGGGATGGGCCAAAACATACCCCCACTATGGCCCATTTTGTACTTTCTATCCTTCATACTTTAGCTCCTGAAACTTTCTAGGTTTGTACAATGTTTCCTAGTCTGATCCTTTCTAATATTTGGACCTTCGATGATGTATGATGCCCGTTGTGTAGCTGATTCAATATTCAAAAACCTATATGGTGAGTAAGTCCTACAAAAAATGTTAGGTGGGTTGTGGGTTCCCCATGCAAAGTGCCGATGTTGCCACTACTCGAAGAGTGATCAAACCACACATTTTCTTGCCTAACATGTGATCTCTATAATGTATGCAACCAAATAAATAGTTATGATCTTGCAACAATGAGATTGTACTTGCACCTTTTCCCTAGCTTGATTTGGAGTGATGATTTGTTCCTTGTATTTACAGATCTGAATGGGTGACTACCCTAGAATGAGTATGCAAAGTATATAGAGCTTTAGGGAGTCTTGGAATTTCCTTGCTTAGGATTTCTCTTAGTGTGTGCTCATAAGGACCTTTGGGTGTCAAGTATGTATGATCTCCCCCTTGGTAATGGAAAAATGATTGGCTTATATATGTGTTATGAATCTAGAAAACTTGGATGACACCAACTATAAGTGTCCCAAAGGAATTTGAATTAAGAAAAGTGTCATTGGAGGAAAGGGACCAAAGTAGATGGGAAGGGCCATAACGCATGAATCTATGGCCCATTCTCAGGTACTTTAGTTTGGGATACATGTGCGAAAGATTTAAAAGATGGGATTGTATTGTGTGAGGGTTTAAAATTATTCTATGGACTAATATGACCATTATGTGAATAAATGAGTTGTGTGTGCAAGCAAGAATGAATGGGATATAGCTAGGGATAACATGATTTCCTAAGTTGTACAAGTGCAAAAGAGTTTTACAATTTGTGTTGTTCCAAGACATGAATACCAAAATGAGTGTCTATAGCTCTATAATACACACTATCTTTCCTAGGATCCTCATGCCATGTGCAATATGGGTCAATTTTAGGTGGTTCGGGAGGCATAATGGAAAGAAGAGCTAGAGGTGATCTCATAGAAGTCAAATTTATATTAATATGTGGATAAGTAAAAGGGGAGAGGAGGACATGTCACGAGAGGATTTGAGGAAGTATAAAAAGGTAATTGAGGGAGCATGTTATGGCTCAAACATCAAGTTGTTAATAAAAGGAGTGTAGTTTCTTTAGATTATCATGTTATATTTAACTTGCAGGAAAGCATAGTAACCAACATCAGTTATGGAGGGACCAACATCGGTCGGAAACAAGGAACCAACATCGGTAGGGATAAGCAGCGTCGATTACTTGTGTGTGGGTATTTTTTTAATTCATGGGATTTAGATCTAATTTTAGCATTAAAGTAGATCTATTGATTGTAATTGCATGGATAAGTTCCCTAAGTTTGTATGTGCCTATATACGCATGAAAGCTATAGTTTAGAAAGTGTGTGTTAAAGATTATTGTTAGAGAGATAATTATTGGAGGAGGATAAGCTTGAGAGAAAGAAATTACTATACATCGAGATGTGTGGAAGATTGTAGATCTTCAATTGTATATCTTTTGAAAGCTTTGGATAATATATTGGCTTGTTTCTTGGTGGATGTAACCCACATTGGGTGAACCATGTTAAATATGGTGTTGATTTATATCTCTTGTTTTGTATATTTCTTCTGGTAGAATATCCACTTTTATTACATGTATGTTTAGATATGATATATTATTTGTACAACCTTGTGCTAACCCCAACAAATGGTATCAGAGCTTTGTTTGAGGGTTTTGTGTGTTGAAAGATTTACTCATAGAGGGTTTTCTAATTGAGTGGGAGCTACAATAATGGCAGAAGAAAAAAAATACAAGGTAGAGAAGTTTGACAACTAAAATTATCAATTATGGAAGATGCAAATTGAGGATTATCTATATCAAAGAGATTTGTACTTACCGTTGGATGAAAAGTCTAGACCTACGAAGATGACTGATGAAGAATGGAAGATTCTTGACAGAAAGGCTTTGGGATCTATAAGATTGAGCCTGACAACATTTGTGGCTTCCAATATTACATAAGCAACATCTATGGTAGAGTTAATGAAATCTCTTCGTAATTTATATGAAAAACCTAGTGCTTCAAATAAATTTTATTTGATGAAGAGACTATTTAGTTCTAAGATGCATGAAAGTGGATCTGCATCTAGTCATTTGAATGGTTTCCGATCTATTGTAAATTAGTTAAAATTAGTTGATATTTTGTTTGATGATGAAGTGAAAACACTTTTATTCTTATGTTCTTTTCCTGATAGTTGGGATAGCTTTGTAATGACTTAGTAATACAACATATGCTATTAATATTTTGAAGTTTGATGATGTGGTTAGTATAATATTGAATGAATAAATTCACAGGACAAGTATAGAGGAATCATCATCTGGGAATGATTTGAATGTAGAAATCAAAGGCAGGTAGAAGGAGAGATCCAAGAGTAATAATAATGGAAAATCAAAGTCAAGGGATGGAAAATCTAAATCCAAAGGTAAGGGAATTACTTGTTGGAAATAAGGAAAGAAATTACATGCAAAGAAAGATTTTTGGTCAAAGGATAAAGAGAACCAACACCTAGACAAAGGTAAAGAGGTAAATAAAGAAGAAAATATTACAAGAGAGGTAATTCAAGATGCTCTTATTCTTTCTTTGGATAATAGAATAGAATCATGGGTTTTAGATTTAAGAGCTTCTTTCCATGCAACCCCTAATAAGTGTTATTTTAGAAATTAAGTCCAGGGAAATTTTGGGCATGTTTACTTAGGTGATGATGAACCTTGCGGTATTCTTGGTAAAGGGAAGTTTATCTAAAATTGTAGAATGGAAATACATGGGTATTGAAAGATGTGAGACATGTGCTAAGTCTCGGGAGGAATCTTATTTCTACGGGAAACTAGGTGAAGCTAGTTGCATGGTTACATTCATAGTAAACTCTTGGAAAGTCACCAAGGATGATTTTTTTGTGGAAAGAGGTAAGAAGGTAGGAACGTTATATTTATCTACCTATGTTATTGATTTATTTTATGTGTTATCTACTTCAGATTCAAATGCATGCATGTGGCATAATCGATTGGGCTATATGATTCAAAAAGGAATGCATATCTTAAAGGCTAAGGGTAAATTATCAGATTTGAAAGATTTAGATCTTAATTATGTGAGAATTGTATCTTTGGAAAGAAAACGAGAGTGAGATTTCTAAAAGTTGAGATAACTAAGAAGGATCAGAAATTGGAGCTTGTATACTCATATGTGTGGGGACCAACCAGGTAGCTTCTCATAGAGGACCCCAAGATTATGTTACTTTCATTAATGATGCTATAAGGAAGGTATGGGTTTATTGTATTAAAAATAAATATGATGTTTTTGAGACTTTTAAAATATGGAAAGCCCTTATTGAGAATGAATCAAATTCAAAGTTAAAGTGTATTAGATAAGACAATGGTGGCTAATATTGTAGCAAGGCTTTCAATGATTATTGTTCAAATGAGTGGAATATGTAGAGAAAGGATGGTTCCAAGAACATCATAAGAGAATGGTGTTGCAGAAAGAATAAACAAGACAATCATGGAACTTTATAGAAGTATGAGGATACATGTTAGACTACCCTTGTAGTTACGGGTAGAAGCTTGATTGATATAGTGGTTTATTTGATTAACCATGGGCCTTTAAGTTCACTAGATTGAGGAATACCAGAGGAATATTACATTGGAAAAGAGGTAGATCTTTCTTTTCATAAAGTTTTTGATTCATAAGCTTTTGTGTATATTGATAAGGAAAATAAGAAAAATTTGGATGCAAAATCCAAGAGATGCACTTTCATTGGTTATGGATTTGGTGATTTTGGATTTCATTTTTGGGATTTAGAGAATTATAAAATTATTAGGAGTCGTGACATTGAGTGGAATGAACAAAGAATGTATATGGATAAAATTTTGGCACCTAAGGATGAATTGATTGAGAAGTTTGTGAATGAAAATGAACTCTTAGATTTAAAATTCATACCTATAGGGTTACAAAGTAACTAGTCTCGGTTGACCCCTGACCAACATCAGTCATCTAAACCGGCATCGGTTCTAGAAGATCCAATGGAATCAGTTAGTAGAACCGGTGTCAACTATAGGTGATTGGCATCACATCCATCGAATTGGAAAGAAATGTCTAGGAGGAAATGAGCCTACGATACCCCAAACTTCGTGAGAAGGTCAAAAGGGGTAAGTAAACCTCCAAAAATATTTACACATTATCTATCTTATTTATTATTTACTGATAATAGTGAACCAAATTTTTGAAGAAGCAATGTAGGATGAGATTCACATTCGGTGGGAGCATGACATGGATGAGGAGATGGAATCCTTGGAACAAAACTAGACTTGAGATTTGGTTAATTTTCCAGTAGGTAAGAGGACATTGCAGAAAAAATGGGTTTACAGGATCAAGGAAGAAGAGGGTGGATGGAAAAGATACAAGGAAATTCATGTAGTAAAAGGGCTTGCACAAAAAGCACGTATCAAATTTACTAAAATATTTTCTCCTGTTGTTAAAATGAATTCCATACATACTTTATTGAGTATAGTTGTAGTACATGATTTGTATTTAGAGAAACTAGATGTGAAGATGGCTTTCCTTCATGGTGATTTGGATGAAGAGATTTATATATAGTAGTTGTTTGGGTATGAATTCAAGGGTAAGGATAAATTAGTGTGTAGGTTGAACAAGAGACTATATGGGCTCAAGAAAGCTCCAAGGAAATGGTACATGAGGTTTGCTAGTTTCATGCATGAGTATGGTTACTTGAGATGTGAATCGACCATTGTGTTTATTTCAAGAAGCTTGAAAATGGGAGGTATATTATTTTGTCACTGTATGTGGATGATATGCTTATTGCAAGATCTAATATGCGGGACATTGGTGAGATTAAGGAAAGCTAGCTCACACATTTTCTATGAAGGATTTAGGAGCTGGAAAAAGAATCCTTGGCATGCAAATACACAAAGACATGAAGAACAAGAAATTGTATTTGCCTCAGAAGGATTATATCTACAAGATGTTAGAAACATTTAAAATTCAAGAATTGAAAACTTGTAAGTTCACCTATGGCTGGAAACTTCAAATTGAGAAAATATCAGTGTCCTTCATCACATGAGGAGGTCAAATACATAACATGAGTACTATTTGCTTTAGTAGTTGGGAGTCTCATGTATGTTATGGTTTGTACTAGACCATACATTACACAAGTAGTGGGATTTGTGAGTATATTTATGGCTAATCCAGGTAAAGAGTATTGGAAATTAGTTCAATGGATACTAAGGTATTTGAGAGGGACATCTAGCATGTAGTTATGTTATATAAGTTTAGATATTTCTTTGTGTGGCTATGTTGATTCGGATATGGTGGAGATCCGGATGGTAGAAGGAGCACCTGCTTTGGATATATTTTCATAGTAGGTGGGAGGACAGTTAGCTATATTTTAAGATTGCAAAAGGTTGTGGCTTTTTCTACTATAGAGGCAGAGTATGTTGCAGCTTCAAAGGCTAGTAAAGAGATGATATGGATGAGAAAGTTTATGGAAGAGTTGGGAAAGGAGAAACATGATTACAAATTATTCATAACATTGAGTGCAATTCATTTTGTAAATAACTCAAGCATTTCATTCTAGAACAAAACACATTCAATTGAGGTATCACTTCATACAATAAGTATTGGAGGATGGGAAAGCTGAAACTTGAGAAGATTCATATGAGTGAGAAACCTACGGACATGCTAACAAAGCCATTAGCAAAATATAAGTTTGATCTACACTCCACTTTTTTGATCTTTGATTTTGAGACTTGAATAGGAAGAAACAAATATAAGGATCCAAGAATGACGTTGTACAAGTATAGTGCAATAATTTATCTCCAAGTGGGAGATTGTTGAGTTGTGGAGCTCAATTACTTCAAATTAGCATGCTATATTAAACTTGTAGGAAATCATAGTAACCAACATCGGTTATGGAGGGACTGGCATCAGTCACCTATGACTGACATTGGTCAGGTAAGGAGGAACCAACATCGGTTAGGGCTAACCGACGTCGGTTACCTGTGCATGGGTGTTTTATTTAACTCATGGGAATTAGATCTAATTTTAGCATTAAAGAATATCTATTGATTGTAATTACATGGCTAAGTGCCCTAAGTTTGTATGTGCTTATATAAGCATGAAAGCTAGGGTTTAGAAGTGCATGTTAATGATTATTGTGAGAATAATTGTGATAGAGAGGATTCTTGGAGAAGGAGGAGAAGATTGAGAGAAAGAAAGTATTGTACATTTGAGAGGCGTGGAAGATTGTAGATCTTCAATTGTATATCTTCTCGGAAGCTTTGGATAATATATTGGCTTGTTTCTTGGTGGATGTAGACCACCTTTGGGTGAACCACGTTAAACGGTGTTAATGTATATCTCTTGTTTTGTATATTTCTTCGGTAGAATATTCATTTTTATTGCATGTATGCTTAGATCTGATATATTATCTCGTATAACCTTGTTCTAACCACAACAAGTCAAATTTATAGTAATATGTGGAGAAGTAGAAGGGGGAGAGGAGGAAATGTCATAAGAGGAGTTGATGGAGTATAAAAGGTAATCAAGGGAGCATGTTATGGCTCAAACATCAAGTCGTTAATCAAAGGAGTGTAGTTTATGAGTTGTCCTTAGTGTCAAAGTCAAATTAATCATCCTCATCACCTATGAGGTCATATTGTTCAAGGTTGAAATTAGATGCCCTATTTCATGGATAAATAGTAACAATGTTTGTGTTATGAGTAAGGTGGGATCTGTGATGATTCTTGATATCACAAAATATTCACACTTATTATAATCGGGACGTAGCCTTCTAAAATGGGTCATCTAGGGTATAACAATCATCATAATTAAGCGTAGTGATGTAAATAATGCATGGGGTGATGATGGTATTAGTTTCAACGTAATGAGTGATGGGAGGATGCTTGGTGTGAGTAATAGTAATAGGGTCTCGATTAACATCCTTCTTATAAGAACACGGTCCTAAAGAAGGAGGTAATTTTGAGATAATGAAGTCAATAAGATTAGAAGTTTTGATTTCATCAAGATCATCATCACCCGAGTCAAGAAAGTTAGGTGGGGTAGGGTTCATGACCTTGGGATGACGACTATCATCAGCATGAAGGGAGTTCACAAGATTTTAAAGCATTGATATTCATGAAATGGGAGAGTAAGGAGGTATTCTAAATTGTGAATCTTGAATGTACCACATTATTGAAAGACGTTAAAGTTCCAAGGGTTAATTTCACCTCTTACGTTATGAATTTACCCTAACTTTTTAACTTATGTATTGGTTGGTAGATCTTGAGACTACACACATGTAGTGGGTCCACAATTAGTTTAAGAGGATATTATTAAACAGGGGAAGTTGAAGATCATGACTTTGACATTAATAATACAAGGCATAATGTAGGTAACCAAATACAACCCATATGGGGCATATGCCAACGATCATAACCTTGACACATGCTCTTCATGGATTTGAGATTGTTAATAGAATAACCAAGTATCTTAATGAAATTGAGGGAAACAAAAATACTTGAACCTTCATCTATGAGGGCTCTCATAGCTATAGTGTGGCTAATTTAGAGTAACATAAATAGGGAGGGTCATCTACATGGAAGATAAGATCATCAAGAATCATGAAATTAAGAGGAAAATGAAGGCAAGAAGAATGATTAGTAGAAATAGATAGCTCTTTCACATTGGCATAAGATGTCTTCTAAACCGTGTAAGGTAGATTCCTGCCACAAAGTGGGTGGAAGAGCTATGTTCATAGAAAAGAGGGTATACATAATACACTCACAATATTTAGGTTGGGTACACATGAGTTATAAAAATGGAATCTGACTTAGAAGTCTAGAGATTTCTCAAGGGGGTTCTAGTACATAAGGTTGGATTATGCAACAGTTTGAACTTGGAGGTATTATTCGAACATTTACGAATGAGAGAGGTATGTAGAGAGATTTTGATTTTGTATTTTTCAAATATCTCTATGGGATTAGCCAAGGTAGAGGAATATTTAAAGGGGTTAATATCATTGGGAATAAAAGAAGTGAGATCAAATGGTATTGACGATGTAATAATATAGGGGTTGATTGCATCTGAAGGGGATGTTGCAACCACAAATAGGATTGATCACACAAATTAATTTGTACAAGGGCTAAAGACATTTATCTAGACTATGGAATCATAGATTAAGGCTTACTCATGAGATGTTTGGTTTGGAGAACATGGATAAATAGTCCTATAATATTTGGTTTGAGAAAAGAAGGATATGTTGGCTTAATACTATTAGATAAGTGTCATGGATCTACTGATTTACATAATGCATGGGTGAATGACACGAGACATGAATTGTTCCAAGACAAAACAAATCAAGCATAGATGAGTGTAAATTATGAAAATATAAGAGAGATAATTGTAATAACATAGACATATCTCCAAATCAATACGATCAAATAGAATAATGCAAGATAGGTACATATAAGAGGTGAATGTGTAACCCCCTCCTAGAATCATGGAAATCTCCACCTATAATAGTTTTAAATAACACCTAGAATAGTATAGTCAATTAGTAACCAACAACTAGAATAGTTTAGTCAAGTGTACACCTAAGAAAGCATATCCCATAAGTGTAGGGAAACTCCAATTGCTGTGGAATATCCCAAGTAAGATAATATAAATAGAGAGAGGAAAATAAATCCTACACCGATACCCCCATAGGCATAACTTAAGTAGAAAGTGAAAAAGGAAAGTGGTTACTGGAAACAAGACTGATGAGGTACCCACGTATAATGCAATCTCTCATAAGATAGATTAAAAGGAGAAAACCCAGTGGGAAAAAATCCCTCCCCAAAGAGAGACATGAAGAAGTGAAGAGGATAGAAGGCCCCCTTTAAATATGATGAAGTTTTGATGTAGACCACACCCTAAGAAGAGCTTGTAGATGAATGAACTTTCTCTCAGTGAAAGGTTTGGTGAATATGTTAGCAACCTACTTTGAAGACTAATAGAATATTAAATTGATGACTTTCTCATGAATGAGCTCCCAAATGAAGTGCATGTGAATCCCAATGTGCTTATTCATCGATGAAGGAATTTTTTTGGCATATCTAGATGGTGCTTTGGTTGTCACAAAATATGATTGTAGGATGCCTGATCTAGATTCCAAGCTCAAAAAGAATCCCTAAATCTAAATAGCCATATTAACTATGTTAAGAACTCATTTATATTCGCCTCTGTGGATGATAGAGAAATAAAATTATGTTTCTTGCTCTACCAAATGATGGAACCAGAACCCAAAAAAAAATTGTAACACGAAGTGGAATTACAACAATCAAGTGTCATCATCCCAATATGAGTTTGTGTAGCTGACCAAGTCAATGTTTGAACTAACCCTATAGTGAATCTCATATCTGTGTGATCCTTGAATGTAGTGCAAAATCCTCTTAGCTTCTTTCTAATGTAGCTCATGGGGTTCTTATATGGACCTCAAAAAAATACTAATGACATATGAGATATTAGATATGGTGTTAGTCAAGTAAATAAGGCTACCAACAAGTTGTCAATACAAAATAACATCAACCAAGGGTGTGAAACAGTCAACCTCAAGTTTAAATCTAGATAAGAATGGAGTCGGAGATGGCTTACACTCAGCCATGTGAAACCAAGCCAAAAGATCGAGAGATTACTTGGGTTGTGCAAGTGAAATACCTAAATCAAACTATATGATCTCAATACCAAAGAAGTAGTGTAGTAGACCTAATTTAGTCATGGAAAATCTATCCTAAAGAGTTGTCTTCATTGCTAAGATAGAAAATGAAGTACTCCTAGTGATCAAAAGGTCATAAACATAAAGTACCAGTATTAGTAATGAATCATCATACTCTTAGTGATTAAAATGTCATCAACATAAAAATCTTGGTATTAATAATGAATCATCCTACCACAATAGATATACATTAGGATCTAAATAGCATCAAGTGAAACCAAAAGCTAGGAGGAAGGAATCCATCTTGGCATACCAAGCCCGAGGGGCTTGCTTGAGGCCATAGATGGATTTCCTAAGTCTGCAAACTAAGGATGAATCTTGAACAAACCCGGTGGCTACTCTATGTAGATCTCCTCTTGTAGGTCTCTCGTGAAGAAAATCACTCTTCACATCCATCTGGTGCACACTCCAACCATGTGTTGTGGCTAAAGAAAGTGTGAGTCTAATCAAAGTCATCTTGGCTATGGGTGTAAAGGTATCTAAGTATTCTATGTTGGCTACCTATGAAAAACCCTTGGCTATTAATCAAGCCTTGTACTTATCAAATGACTTATTTGTTGCAATTTTTTTCTAATATATCCATTTTCGTAGAACCATCTTCCTTCCCTTAGGAAGTGAAGTCAAATCCCAAGTGTGATTACTGATTAAGGAATTATATTCCTCATGCATAACACTATCCCACTCAGGTATGCTTGATGCCTCTCGAGAATGTCTGTGGATTTTTCACTGAAGCATAGAAGGCATGTGGCCTACTCTGATATTCTACCTAAATAGGTTTGTCATCCTTTAGATCCCCTACCCAATTTCCCCGCACTCAAGTGTATGCCTAGCCCAAAGAGGGACTGAAGTGGGTGAGTCATGTGTCGAATCATCATCCTCTAAATTATGGCTATAATTAGATGAGGATGAATCCTCATTACTCTACTCACTATCAGAACTGGAAGAAGTAGAAGAATCTACCTCAGAACCTATTGTGGATGATTTGAATCCTCATACTTCTCATCAAAACTGATTGAATCCAAAGTAGATGGAGAAGTGTCACTTAAATATTCAATTAGACTCTCCGAAACTTAACACTTCTCTCAATGAAAAAATCATGAGTAGTAGGATGGATAATTCTATAGCCCTTGACCCCCTCTAGATACCCAAAAAAGATGCAAGGTTTAGATTAAGGCTCCATTACCTTGCATTTATTTTTGGGGATGTGTGCCATTTCTAGTCATCTAAAGACCATGAAGTGCTTAAATTCCATTTTTTTTTCAAGATTCAAAGGGAATTATACCTTTCAAAGCTTTGTGGGGAACCCAGTTCTTTATATAACATGCACAATTGATGGATTCACTAAAATTGTGGAGTCAAATATTTAGAGTGGATCATATAGTTTTCCATTTCTTTCAAGGACTAATTTTTTTGTTTTTCCACACCATTCTATTGAGGAGTGTAAGGCACTGTCCATTGTAGATCAATACCCTCTATGGTACAAAAATATTCAAATATTTTACTAACATACTCCCCCATTATATTTTTATGAACTTTAATGCATTTCCCATATTGTTTCTCAACGAGTGCCTTGAAGTCCTAAAAGTAATCAAAAACTTTAGACTTTTTCCTAAGGAAGTAGACCCATGTATATCTAGAAAATTCATCTATGAAGGTGAGAGAATATTTGGCCTTGGTGAAAGAAGGATGGGGAAAATCCCCTGTGACATCATTGTGAATCAACTCTAAATGTGCTAAAGCTCTCCAAGCTTTTCCTTTGTCAAATTTCTCTTTAGGGTGTTTTCTAAGAGCACAACCCTCGTAAAGTCCCTTTGAGAAACAAACTCTAGGAAATCCTTTAACCATGTAATGTGGATTGAGTTGCTCAAGGTAGTGGTAGTTAAGATGGGAAAACCACTCATACCATAATCTGCTAACTCTATCATAATGTCTGGAAAATACAATAGGGGAAACATCAGGTGTAAAGTGTGAGAATGTATATATCCTAACATGGTGATCTTCCCTTCCCACTACTAATATAGTTTCTCTATGCAACTTCCTAATCTCAACTAAATCTAGATAAAATAGGGCTCATATGCCCTTACCTATATGAGTAATCGATACATTGACAAGAGATTAGATTAAAGTAAATGTACATTGAGGAAAATTGTGAATGTTCCACCTTCAAATTCAACAAACCCTCTCCCTGAAATTGTGGCTAGAGTATCATCACCCAAAGTGATGGAGGACATGTTGCAAGGCTCTAAGGAAGAAAACTCAACCTATGATGAACCCATGTGGTGTGAAGCACCAAAGTCGATAACCCATGAAGGAGTAGATGAGGATGTAATTGAAAATAGTTCCTTTCCCTTATGTTTCTCTTTATATTTTTCCTTTTCCTTAGTATATTCTTGGGTTGATGAATATTGTTTGATATATTTAGGGACCCCTATGTTGTTCTTCTCAAGGAGATGACTGAGGTGGGAAATATTCTTCTTCATACATTGTGCTCATCTTGCTCGAGTTTCTTGTAATAGGCACACTTAATATTTTCCTTCTTAGGTTTCCCATTTGAAGTGGAGGTTTTAGTGGTATACTTGGAAGAGGTAGTGGATTTCTATTATTTATTATTTTCTAGATCTGTTTTTTTTCTTCTTCTTTTGGTTACTAGAGGGTTTCTATTTCTCATTCCCAAAAATGATGAATTGAGGTGTGGATGACTTCAAGGTTCCCATTTGGATTAACTTGTCCTTATCCTTAGTAAAATCGTAAATAAATTCATATAAATATGGCATATACCATGTGGATCCAAGATCCCTATTGGTAGCATAAAAGGTACGAGACATGCATAGAGTAGTCGGGACCTAGTTTGGCAAGAATTGAAAGAACTATCTATTCATACTTCTTTTATGTTTCAAATTATTTTAATTAAAATCACAAGGACTTGAGCTTGGTAAAGAAATATTCCAAAGTGTAAAACTTAATATATTTAAGTTCTATTTCTATCTCATGACCCCTCATAGCGTCAAATTTTCCAAATAAGGTTTCTAAGCTTTTCCACACCTGGTTAGGAGATGTGGCCGACGCTATGTGAAAGAGGAGTTCAAGAGACACTAAAAGACATAAAATACCAAAAGATTCATCACACTTATTAAACCACTTAAATTTTTCGTGGCTTCATTAGGCTCAGTTTCTAACCCCATTGTGATATGGTACAACCCTTTACTCCTAAGTGCAATGGCCATTTTTTATTTCCATTCATGGTAGTTAAAAGGTGTAAGTGGGTTAATTATATTTAGATCCATTAGTGCAGAAAGTAAAGTTGTGGTACTTGTAGAAAACAAAGAAATGTATAGAAAGAAAAAGTTCCGAACAAAAGAGGAAACACATTGTGCACCCCATAAACTATATCAGGAAGCCCCACCACAATTTTGGAACTTTATAACTTAGTGAATTTTACAAAATAAATAGGTTCAATGCTTTGGGAAATGAAAAATAATTAACTTTTGCAAAAATGGCAATCGATATCAACCTACCAATCAAATTTTTACAATAATTATTCTCGTAAATAAGTTCTATTTTAAATGAATTTGGACTAAATTTGAAATGCAATTTTTCACTAAAATATAGTTTTTGCATCCATACACAGGTTGTGTCCACATTGGATCAAGAAGACATGCACTACGGTTCTTAAATTTCCAAAATCTACGTGTAGTAAATAACTCTGTTGTGGGCCTTAAAGAAATAACTCAAGATGGATCTTCAATGCATGTATGGGATATTGGAAACTTTGTTATAGGTTTGAAAATAGCTCTTGATTAGGAAAAATGCCCTTTGCAATTCGAACATGCATGCAAAGCACTACCATAGGTGAAAACACCCTTCACATGTCTAAAAATGCCTAGATCTAGATAAATCTTCCAGGATCCTACAACAATGATTTAGGGCTTGCAAAAAAGTAATCTCCAGAACTGTATATGCATTATGTGGGCCTATAAACCTCAAAATCCTGCAAATAGGCTATATACCCATAAAACAAGAAAAAATAACACCAAATAACACCCAAATACTTGCAAATAATGACCTTAAATGAAAATAAACTTGCAGAATAATAACCAAATAAGCTCAATACTAGCTCAACTCTAATACCATATTGGAGAATCACCACATAACTACTAGTTTGAAGAATGCACAGTGAATGACACGAGAAATGAATAGTTCTAAGACAATAAAAGGGCAAGCATACACGACTACAAATTATGAAAATACAAGAGAGATAATTGCAATAACATAGAAATAAATCCAACTCTCAATATGATCGAATAGAATAATACAAGAGATGCACATATCAAATATGAATTTCTAACCTCCCTAAAATCATGACAATATCTACCTATAATAGTGGTAACCAACACCTAGAATAGTGTAGTCAAGTGTACACCTAAGAAAGCATATCCCATAAGTGTAGGGAAAATCCAAGTGAGGTGGAATATCTCAAGTAGGATAATATAAATAAAGTGAGTAAAATAAATCCTACACTAACATTAGCAATAATATGTTTACCACCATACATGTTGACCGTGTTCTTCATATATGTACTAGTGGATGGGTATGAAGTGTCACCAACGTAATTGGTTTTATTATTATTTTGAGGAGTACCAATATTAGGTTGGTCAAATTTAGAGTGATCAAGGAGGGGATCATTATACAATTTAAGAAATTCATTGGATTAATGAATTACCTTGTGTCGATCGAAATGTTGGGATTTATCTCATGCCTTGATAGCTTTATCTATCCTCTCATGAGTAATGTATTCATGATCAAAGTTATCGTCAAGGAGGAAGGAAAATATAGGTGAAGGATCAAACGACATAATATTTTTGTAAGAGTTACCCCAATTGATATGCCAACAATTTTTTTCTTTCATCATGTCATTGAGGAAGAGGTCGAGAAGGGTCTATAACCATGGTGAATGGTTGAGGTAGATGATATCTTAATTAATCCTTAGAGAGAGGTTGGTAATATTCATTATCGGAGGAATAATGTGTTCGAGATTTGTCTTGTGGTTTAGGAGTAAAATGATTAATGCAATGAATTTTCCTCTTAGAATTAAGTTCCTTGAGGAAAAGTGTCTTTGACTTCATCATCAGTGATATTCTTGTTTCTAGGATGCATGTTAACTTAGATATTATTAGGTTGTTGTTTAGGGATGGGTTTTTTCAAATTCCTTCATAAGGTAATTTTTATTTTTATTGTTCAAATGCATCTTCAAATGTGGTAGGAGAGAAGGATATTACTTTGTATTAAAGGTGAGATTTTGAGGTTCTAAGGAATACCAGAAATAAACTTGTATCGAAACATTATGTTTGACCTTAGTAGAAAAGGTTTTCCAATACTTTATGAAAGCTTCAATAGATTCGTTATTAACTTATTTTAAGTTGATGAAAGTGTAGATGTTGTTTTAAAGGAGATCATGATATCATAATTAATTCACTAAAGTGGCTATCAATATTTCAAGTTCAATAATAGATTCATTCACAAGGGTGTGATACTAATCCTAAGCATCTCCCATAAGCATCTTAGCCAAGAGCTTGGTGGCGAATTAAGATTTGGATTTGACCAAATCCTTGTAAAGCGTTACCAAATGCCTTGATGTGAAGGGTAGGATCAATATAAACATCATGAGAGATACAATGTTTGATCCCTCTAAGATCTATGAAAGTGATGTACAAAGTGAGAGGCTCTCTTTGAATGGCTTAAATTACCTTGTTATAAATGGGAGGTTGGGAAATGGGTGCCTTATTGATACCAACCGAGAGGGGATGGGGTTGGACATATTTTTCATGCCCCTAGAGACCATTTGTGGTCGAATAGTAAGCTGATATAAGTTATTTTACATTTTTAAGAACTAGTTGGCTTAAATGATCAATAAGTTGTATAATGAGTTAAGTAGGATGTTTAGTGGGAGGGTATTTTTGCTGGTCGGAACAACATTTTATGTTCTTGTAGGATGCTCAATTTGATAAATATATGAATCTAACTTGCTGGAAAGTTAATCTTAAATGCATTTTTACAATATGTAGGGTGACTCTCCTATAAATTTAGGGAATTGTTGGAAAAAAAAATTGTATGGAAGGAGGATAGCTAGTCTCAGTAATATCTCAATGTTCTCTTTGGTATTCTAAGTCAAAAACAAGATTATGAATGTTGGACATGGTTTGAATGTTGTGAGTTGATAATATTGGCTTCTTGGTGTTAGAAAATCCTATGGATAAATAGTCAGTGTAATGAGGAACCAACTTGGGTAAAGCATTAGTTTCAACGTTATTATAATTATAAAGACACTATGTGGTAAAAGAGTCATTGGAACCACCAAGAAAATATTCGATTATGAGGTTTATTGAGTTTAATGTGACGAGAAAATATATTTTGGAAATAATTTTCTAATGAGAATCAATCATGTAGAGAGTGCACAAGGGTTGATTGTGTCATGGGAGAATTTTTGAGAAACTATAGATAATCATATGAAAGAAACCATGTAAGTGTTTACATGGGAGATGATGGCATAAGGTAAACATGAATTATACTCTTACATTATTGGCCATGGGAGAAAATCTTCATAGCGGCTGATCATATAGAGAAAATAGGAAAAATAAAAAAGTAGAACGAATCTAACCTATTCTAGGGTAGAGTAAGATTCATGTTAGGTTCACTAGAATGTATTATAGGATAAGATGGATCCTGCCTAGGTTTCTAAATGTTAGGGATCAAATTTAGGATTGTACACAATAATTATATACTAGATGTGCTTAATGAGTGTTAGTATCATAGTTCTAGAGGATAGTATCCCTAAACCTAAGGTAGTTATAGGTTTCCAAGGCCTATACCTAAGATAAAGAGAGGTATCCTACTAGGATTTAGAATAATATTATATCAAGAGATGGATAAATCCAAGGGGTATAACATCATAAGAAAAAAAAATTAAATAAAAAAGATTCATGTAACCTAATTTATATAAATGAATGACCAACCATACACACAAAAACAAAGGAAAAATAAGGGTTAGACATACTTATATGTATTGTGGCTTTTGATGCATGATCCTACCTAGAGACAACATCGAGAGGGAATCACTATGGGTGGAGAAGGGAAATCTCAAAAGAAGATCTACAACCTTATATCACTATGGTGACCTAAATGCAAAAGGGTAAGCTCCAAAACCTCAAGTCTAACAAATAGATATGAAAATATGCATAATTTGTGTACAAGTGCAATTGTTTTGGAATGATGAATGAGTAATCATAAAATAACAAGAGTGGTCAAGTATATATACCTAAGACAATCACCTATGGGTGATGGCATTGACCATGAAAGAAATAAAACCATACACCATTACCCTAGATGATAACATCAACATTGAAGGAAATATAAGGTCACGAGGTGCCAAACTAAGGGAGGAGGAAGGTAGAAGAATACTTGGGGAGAAATATGAACCTCTAGGATGACCGAAAGTAGAGATAAGAGTGTGCATGAGTGTAAACAAGTCAACATAATGAGAGAAGTGGAAATAATGGGTACAATGTCTAAATAAAAAGTAGAAACAAGGAAAATGTAAAGGAACTATGGCATAATAGTGACATCTCTTCAATGTTGTGGTCTAGCCCATGTGGCAAAGTGCAATCATACCCCAATCCCAACAAGCTCCTTGAGGCACTCGTTTAGGAAAAAATATATTAACAACCCCTAGACAAGAGAAATAATAAAAAATTACAACAAATGAGGTGTATACAATAGTTTATCATCATCTATTATTGATGTTATTGAAAGATGAGTCTCTCCTATCCATCTATCTTAATCCCTAAATCTAAATAGGTACCTAAAGCTATGACATCTATATTAGATTATAATAATATAATACTAAATGATAAAAATTCACCTATCATAAAAGGGATATCTATGAGTGAATAGGATATGAAATCATGCGTAAAATTTTATCTCAATGCATGAACTACATATACTATTGTGTAAAAATAGAAGAAAACAATATGCATTTCACAAGAGCTAATTGCATAAGAAACATTGCAAAGGGAGAAACTTGAGAAATAAACTCTTGAATAAGATAAAGTACCCATGGATATAGATAAATTATTTCCCACATAAGAACACACATGGGAAAAACATAGACAAACCTTAAGGGTATTCCCGATTTACCATTACTAGTCAACTCATAGTAACAAGATGGATAAAATATTAATTATTATGTTAATAATAATGATAACTTTGATATGTAAGATGAGCATCTACAATAAATAATTATAAATGATGTCAATGAAGAGGACATTACTTCCTATAAGCATTATTTATATTTTGATGTTTATTTACTAAGCATCACATTGTAGAATGTGCTAAATCTTACATGTAACTATTTATCCTGCTTAATTTTCTAGTGAGAAAGAAATCTAATGTGCAACAATTAGCTACTCAAAGCATATATGATAATAATAGTGTATCCTTGGGACATGGAGTGGCCTTGTGTCCATTACCATAATAACTCACCCATCCATAATTAATACCACTTAAAGTTGGGGAAACTATCTTGTTTGCACTTTTATCACCTTATGATAGCATCAAAGGATATTTTACCCCTTTTAGATCTTCCTAGTTAATTTGAGGTCTAAGCCTCCTATACTTGGTGGGTCCTCCCCACCTCCTAATGAGACCCTCATGGGGTATATCATGTGCTACCCCTTCCTTTTTATACATCTAATCACATACATACAAAATCATTCAAATATTCACATGAACACAAAACACAACATCATGACTAGCATGTGACTTGATTTGTTATCTTATTACTTGTTGGAGCTCAAATTTTCACCTTTCCTAAATAAGTATGATCTAGGGCTTTGAGGAAACATAGGATTGTCTCCAAGTTGTGGGACTTTCACTTAAGATAGACCTCCAGAGAAGGACAATTTCCTCTACTTATTTATATTGCTAAAACAAATCCTAAGAAGGAAATGTAGCTATCTAACTCTACTCTATCGATTCAAGGGACTAGGGTGAGAAGGAGATGCATAAAATGAAATCCTAAACTAAGGGGAGGTGATAGCAATAGAAATAAGGGGAAGAACACTCTTAGATGAGTGAAAATGAGGGAAAATGTGTAAAGTAAGGATAGACATGCACGCCACAATGAGAACAATATTTAAGATCTCATTTTCATGTAGTACAACTGAAAAAAATCCATGTAAGAGATATTAAACATGCACAACATACCAATATTACATAACAAAGGTAAGAAGATGCAATAAACATGAGCTAGGGCATATAATAGCCATAAAAACAACTTTTATAGCTTTAGATGAATGCACAATCAACTAAAATGAAACCAAGAGACAAGAATCCACATGCAATGGTCTATATCTGAGGCCTGCAACTCAAAATTCAAAATACACTACTCTAAAAATTCCCTTAGATTCCAAGAGGTTCTAACCTTTACAAAAGGGCATTATTTCACATTATATAGAAGAATATGAGAGAAGAGGATGGAAAAGAGAGGGAAAAATTGGATTCCAAGCCACAACCACTAATAAGATGCAACAAATGCATGTGAACTAGGATGTAACTCTATCAAATCTGCTTCTCCATGTCGATTTTTGTGGAAGAAGGAAAGAGGCCATATGCCATGAAATCGGGTGGTTGAGTCAATTGGAAGTGTGTATTAATGACCTGAATCACGTTTTCCCATTTTCACCTACCAAATACCACCAAAATCTAATTTGGAAGATCCTAAAGTGTAGCCCTCATACGTAACTTTCCAATGAGACAAGCTGCGTATGATTTTGATCTCTATGGAGGAAGTTATGAAGAATTAAATTTCTATAGTACATGAGAAACATGTGAAACATGTGATGGAATATGATTCATCATAGGAGTATGTAGGTTGACTACTAGCTATCTTTTGACTTGTGTTATGCTTCCATTTGTTACAAGGATTTGCAAATAGTTGGAAATTTTATATGCATCCTCTTGAGGTGCACTTTATTTGTTAAGTCTCTAGAGTTAAACACGTGGCATAATAGGATTAGCACAAAGGTTACAACCTTAGGTGGATGCACGAGAGCAGGAGGTGAAGAAGCAAGCTAGCATAAATATACAAGGATGTTGAAGAACTCCTCGACACACATGATAATTTGCATGGGGAAAATATAAGGGATGCATATCTGCATAGAAATTCATGTGTGCAAGATAATTCCAAAGGCCTGCGAAAGGGAAGTGTGGTGCACTGAGAAAATGCCAAGAGGAAAAGGAGAAGTGTGTGAGAGGAGATGAATGATTTTTTTAGATTTCATGCAAAGGAATGCATGGGACTTTGGGGAGGAAATTAAACATGCACAAGAGACATGTCGGGAAATTACAAAGGTGTAAGGTAAAACCCACGAGTGTACACAAAAGGGTGCACAACATCTAGAATAGAGGATGTAGATGTGAAAGGGGTGCACATGAAAGGGAAAGGGAAAAGATTTGAAACTATACGATGAAGGAAAATGAGTGAAAAGGAGAATAAAATGGAGCATGTGGGAAAGTACTCAAAGAAATGTAGCCATGAAATTAAATCAAGGAAGAAAACTAGTAGCACGCGCATGACACGAAAATATGATGCCGAGGATGAAATGAAATTGTGATTTTCTAAAATAAGTATGGGATTTATTTTGGGTATTAGTTTGGTGACTTTGGGGACATCTACCTTCTAGATGATGAATATCGTAGCCTTAAATAATCCATTGGGAGTTGAGTCAACCTGAAAACCTAAAAATCGGATCTCAGAACTTGAAGAATTCACCCCTAAAGCCAAATGAAGCATTGCCTAGAATCTGCATTAAACATCCTTGAAATGCATGCAAGAAATATTGGATGCCTATAAGCTAACTTAAACATAACTTCAACCACTGAAATATTCATAACTTGTGAGCACATGAACTACCATTTAGAAGAAATAAAATAATATGCATGAGAGAGTGTGAGAGCACATAAGAGAAAGGAAACCTACACTACCAACAAAACACTTCGTGCAAGGTGCACTTGGAGGAATTGAAACTACTATAATATGTATATGATGTAAAGGAACTCAATGGAAATGCTTGAGATAAATCCCATTGATTGGAATCTATAATGCATCTCCATCAAGATGAGACAACTTAAAAGAGTTAGCCTTATTACAAGCATTGATGATATATGGCCCACTCTAAAATGCATCAAATTTTGAATGACGCCCTAGTTTAGCTTTGTTAGTATCCCATTTTAAGACCAGATCACCCAATTTGAAAACCTAAGCTCTAGCCTTCCTGTCAAACCATTGTTTGGCTGATTTATGATGTTTTATCAATCGATCATGATAGAATTCCTTAGTTCTTCAAGTTCAACCAATTTTTTTATTTTGATCTCTCTTTGATCTATTCCTTCAAGTTCCAAGTATTGCGCTAGCTCTAGTGAAGGTAATTCAAGTGATAAAGGAAGCCTAGCTTCTTTACCATAAACAAGTTTGTAAGGTGAAGTACCAATTTCCTTCTTCAATGTTATTCTATCTTCCCAGAGCACACAAGAGGAATTTGTAGGTCACTTCCTATAGTTTATACCCGTTGTTATTTTCATGATTCTAATCAAGTTCTTGTTGGTAAACTCATCCAAGCCATTACCTTGAGGGTAGTAATTGGAAGAAGTCTTCAAATATATTCCAAGTCTAAGAGCCCAATAAAAAATGTTGGTACCAAGAAAGTATTTTGCATTATCATAGATAATGGTTTGAGGGATACCAAACCTAGTCATAATGACTTCAAGAAAATCAAGGATAAATAGTTCAGTTGCTTCCTTGAGCATAAAAATTTCTATCCATCTGGTGAAGTAATCCGTTGTTGTTAAAACCCACTTGTGACCAGCGCTTGAAGAAGGATTGATCATGCCAATGAAATCAAGACCCCATTATGCAAATTTTTATTCACTTGGATTGGATAGAGGGAAGCATGAACAACTTCTTTTTCTCATGAAGAAGGAACATTCTTTGCATTTTCGACCCACTGTGTGCATCCACAAAAAGATTAGGCCAGAAGTATCCTACCTTAATGATTTTATTTGCAATAGCTTTGAAAAAGAAATTTCCACCATAGAATCCATTGTGAAAGTATTCTAACACTTGGTTAATAACACACCATCAATGTTTCCTTTGAAGATAATGACATCAATAAATGCATAAGGAACGGACTACAACCTTAGATGTCTTCTCTTTGATCTACTCATGCTAGGAGAATATGCACCAGAAGATAGAAATGTTTCCATAATATCAACCCAGCTATGTAGGCTAGGTAAATATTCATCCTACTCAACTTTAGCATGTGGAGGTTCCTCATTCAAGAAAGAGTTTTCTTTATCATTTTGTGCATCTAAAGTAAGTTGCTTACTTAGCATGTTTCCTCTTACTAGTTTTGTGTCTTTGATAGTCACATCATACTCCATGATTTTGGTCACCCATCTAGCTCTTTTCTAACAAATTTATTCTCCCATAATGAAGTCCCTCACACTAGAGTGTGAAACTGGAACTTTGACATGATTAGTGGTGAGAATAATTTTGAACTTCTTCAGTGCACGCATGATGGAGAATACATGTTTTTTTATGTGACTATATTTTAATTCAAAATCCTTCAACATTTGACTGAATAAATCCATTAGTTGTTCCACTAGTTGTTTGTGTCAAGAAAATAACAACACTAGTATCAGCTCCATATGCATAAAGGATGAAATCATTAGAATAATCAGGATTGATAAGTGTTGGGTCTTGATAAATTTATTGCTTGATCTTGGTGAAAATTTCTTTTCCTTTACGTTGTTCACTTGAAATCTATATCTTTTTTGAGCATGAGAGTAAAATTCCTAACTAATCCTGCAAAGTTAGGAATGAATATCCTAACAACGTTCATCTTTCCAAGTAATGATTGTAAGGCCTTCTTATGAGTTGGAAAAGAGAGAGAGAGATAGAGGATGGTTAAGAATCTTTTAGGATCAATGGAAATACCATGCTTTGAGATAACATGTCCCAAAATATTACCTTGAGGAAAATCAATGTTAAAATTCTTGGGGTTAAGATATACCCCAAAGTTTTTGCATCTCTCAAATAATTTATCAAGATGAATGATATGATCCTTACTTTTCATTGAGAAAATATTTATGTCATCCAAGTAAACAAGGATAAACTTGTTGTTGTGCCATTTAAAGGCAATGTCCATTTATCTTTAGAGAGTAGTACTTGCATTTGAAAAACAAAAAGACATTTTATTATATGTATAGGTCCCCACTTGGTTGTGAATGCATTCTTAAATTGATCCTCTTCCTTAACCATGATATGATCGAAACCTGAATATCCATCAAGCATGGAAAAACTTTACGCGCCTGTCATAGTTTGCAAAATATTCTCCATAGAAGGCAAGGGATAATTATCCTTTAATGAAGCTTTGTTCAAATATCTGAAATCAACACAAAGTTTGATTTCACCATTCTTCTTTCGCACTAGAACAAGGTTCGCAACCCAAGTAAATTACTTGATAGGAAATATTATTTTTCCTCAATCAACTAGGATAAATCCTTCCTCATGAGGGGATCTATCTTGGGATTGACAAGAATTTTATTTTTGGATAGGCTTGACATTAGGATAAAGATAAATGGAGTGTTGAGCAACATTTGGATTAAATCCTTTGAGGTTCTCATATTCCCATGAGAATATATCACTGTATTTTTGACACAATGAGACAAATAATTTCTTCTCATCTTTTGTGCATACCCTTCTAAGAAAAACTCTTTTCACACGCAATAGTGACTAGCTAGAAGTTTTCTTGCTTTGATTTCATGTTATTTCATTTTCCTTTGAATTCATCATCAGGATTGAATATATGCTCTAAGGTGACCAATCATTTTTTTTTTTTTTTTGTTTTCATTGAATAACTTGATCACCATAGTTTTCATGTAAATTAGATTGTATTTTAAAAGAAAACTTAGCTTCATTCTAAATGAATTGCATAATTTGCACATCACTACCAAACACTAGTCTGTTGATTTCATTATCTGGAACCGATGTCCTAACTACCAACTTGATGTGCTACGTATTTCCCGGAAAAAAATCTTCATTCAGTGAGAATTTTAAACCAATGGCTGCCATTTTATCTATTTCTTTGTTAAATTTCCTCATAACCACCTACAGATTGAGAGCATTAAAGCTCTCCAAGAGGTCCCAAATTCTATGTTTTTAAGATTTCAAAATCTTATTCTTTTTCACATACCTATTTCTCACTTGATGGATAACCAATTGGTTTTGTTAAAGATCTGAAATGCTTTGATCTACCTTTTTCCAAGAATAAGAAGACCATTGCAACAATGCTTCATACTCAGCCACATTTTTTGAACATGCAATGCAGCCTATGTGTGAATAATAAATTATCACACTTAATAGAGATGAGAACAACACATGCACCTATGTCATTTCTATTATGTTGTGGAGCTTGTTTTCATGTGTGGAAGTGTTGAAGATTGTACACTAAAATTATTATACACTCTCTAAAATTTTATTTCCCCGAAAAGTGTGCTTTATATCTTAGGAAATGTACTCTTCTCATATGGGTGGTATTTTGACCCATAGGTTTATGGGGAAGTTTTGGTACCCACGGTATTGTAAAACTACTTAAACAATTGCCTATTGATGTAGGGAGACATAACATTATAGATGTGTGAGTTCAAGTGTGAATTCAAGAGAGTTTGTTGAACATAACTCCAAACAAATCTAGGTATTGTATTGAGAGAAAGAGGTGGCCTGTAATAAAATATGAGAAAGTGATTCTTGGTGGACGTAGCCCAAATTAGGTGAACCATGTTAAATACTATATATATATATATATATATATATATATATATATTGTGTTATTTTATTTTCTACACTTTTATTTCACAGTTGTGATATTATTCTATATATTAATTTCTACTATTGTGATTTTGTGTGGAATTGTTTCACATATTTTACCTCTTATTTCCTAACAATTGGTATTAGAGTACTGGATTGGTTTGTTGAAGTCTTGAATCATAGGAAAGTTTTAACTTGAGTGGGAGCTATGTAGATGATGGAAGATCAAAGGATGATAAATTAAATGGGAAAAATCTAGTTTGAGAAAGATGTAGATGAAAGATTACCTTTATCGAAGGATCTATATATTCCATTTTCTCGAAAAAGGGAACAAACCTCAAGCATGTCGGATGTAGATTGGGATTTTCTAGATAGGAAGGCACTTGGGATAATCTGGCTATGTCTTGCATCTTCAATATTATTTAATGTTTCAAAGGAAAAGACTACAAAAGAACTTATGGATGCATTAGGGAAGTTATATGAAAAACCCTCTACCTCTAACAAGATATTTTTAATGAAAAAGTTGTTTAATATGAAGATGTATGAGAATGGTTCAGTAGTAGAACATTTGAATGAATTTAATATGATTTTGAATATGATAGCTTTAGTTACAATATATTTTGAAGAAGAATTTAGGGCTTTATTGAATTTGTGCTCCTTACCCGAGTGTTGGAAAAAGTCCAGTAATGGCGGTAAGAAACTCAGTTTTAGCTAACTCAAAGTTGAAGTTTGAGGAATTTATAGGGGTTATTATAAGCAATGAAATGTAAAGAAAAATATCTAGGAATATTCTACTTCAGGGAATGCTTTAATGGTGGAAACTAGAGGGAGACAAAAGAATAGAGGAAATTGTGGAAAATCAAAAGATCGAGAAAGGTCAAAATCCAAAAGAAAGATGGTATGTTGGCACTATGGAAATCCTAGGCATACAAAGAAGGACTATTTGGATCTTTGGGAAAAGAATTAAAAAGGAAGAAAACAAGGAGGTGAATGTGGCAACAAGTAATGTCTATCAAGATGCTTTGATTCTTTCTTTGGATAATATTGTTGAATCTTGGGTTTTAGATTTGGGGATTCTTTCCATGCTTCTCCACATAAGCATTACTTTATTGATAATATTCAAGGGGATTTTGGGCATGTTTATCTTCATGATGATGATCCTTGTGACATAGTTGGAAAAAATTGTGTTTAGGTTAAGATGCAAATTGAGAATACATGGCTATTGAATGATGTCGACATGTGTCTAAATTATGATGAAATTTGGTATCGAGTGGGGATGTTGGGAAATGAATGTTATCTTGTGAGATTTAAAGTGGACTCTGGAAGGTTAAAAAGGGTGATCTTGTGGTGGTAAGAGGTAAGAATGTTGGAACCTTGTTGTTGTCACCAAATCACTGCACCCCCGAATGGTGCTGGGAATTAATCTTGACATTCAGTGTGATTGGGACACATGGGATCACCTCTCAAGATGTGGGACTTACGCTTGAGGTGAATCTCTGGAGAAGCCTTCCTCTTCCTAAAATAAACACAACACTACTTCTAATGCAATAAATATGGCTCACTAGACCTATGCTAAAATTTCATGGATTAGGAATAGAGAATGCAAAGAAATAAAAACTATGCTAGAAATGGTGATGCACCAAGAAAAGGGATGTTCAACTTCCGGAAGGGTTAGTGTGGGTAGGATGCTTGCATCATTGGCCACCTTCACCTATTGCAACTTGGAAAGGGTACAAAATACCATAGATTGGAAGCACACGTTCCTTCGTTAAAATTTAAACATACACAATAGAAAGATCAGCTTTGATTTGATACACAAATAATTTATCAAGAGGATAATCACAAGCACATGTTAAGCATCTACTTAAGTGATAATAATAATGCAAATTTTAATCAATGAAGGAAAATAGTTTCTCACAACTGATGAAAGGTAATCACACTATTCTTTTCACAATATGAAATAGATAATCTGAAGTAAAGGAAAACTAATCAATAATGCTAAGGAATCACATTCACAAAGCATACAATGACTAATCATTCAACACAATAAAATAAATCTTCAAGTGCAAGGTATAACTCTGAATATAATTAAAAGGTTTCAACAAATATCTGAAAGCACTCTTCCAAGCTTGAAGAGAAACTTCACTAAAAATCTCTAAAATATATGCCTCCCTCAAACAATGGAAGCATTCCACTATTTATAAGTTCCTAGGCTGAGCCATTACAGCTGGGCCCTTAACTAACATTTAACTAAAAATAGTAATGTCATTAATATTAAGGGAATAGACTCCCATAAAAATAGAAAATTTTTTGAGAGGGTTTGACTCAGTCAACCCTACAACTTTGACCAATCCTAGAGCTTGAACCTGTCCTTTCATGGTCGCTCAGCTTTGGCCTGATCCATCTGCATCTCCTTTATCTACAAGTTTGTTGTCCTTCCTCCCATACAACCATTCAAAGTGTCTGTACTCGAAGAAGCACTTGATAACACCCTAAGTTTCTTCATCTCCAGGCCCACATGCATAGTGATTCACTACGTCAACCTGTCTCGATCTCTTTCATGATCCATCTGGTAACCTTCAAAGTTTATTTGTGACTTTCTTTAGTCTCCCTATGAAATTTTGACATAAGACCAGTTGGTCAATGGAGTCACTATTGAAAGTCTTGGTGACCTCATCGTCACACTTCACCAAATCTTTGAAATTTTCCTTAATCTGATCCTCAAGAAGAGCATCGATATTTTCATTGAAGAATTTGTAATTGGTGTTTTCAAACTCCTTTGAGATGTCATTCAGGGCATCTGTAATCTCCACTCATTTCTCCTCCAATTTCTTAATCAGATCTTGTAATACTTGACACCGAAATTCCATGGCCTTTTGATATTCAAACAATTTAGAGGCATCATCAATCACCTCTTCCTAAAGAAGCAAGTCAGAATCCTCTTCTCTAATGTCACTCCATGTTGCCAAAGTTAAATTTAAATTATTATTATCCTCATAGAAGGATTCATCCATCTTAGAAATGGTGGTTTTTGCAACCTGCAAATCATTATATATCTCAATGGCTTCCTTGATCAAAGGATTAGCTTCCTGTAAAATTCTCTCCATCCATCCACTCACTGATCTCCCTTTCTAGCCTAGCTTCTCAAGCTCATGATAAGAAATATCATCGATTGTAGATGAAATTGTCATATCGTAGTAGTTGAGACGTCAGTGGATGGAGTGGGTTGGGTTACTTTACACAGCAGTGTAGTGAGCTGCTTGACCTTGGCCTTGAGCTCATCCTTGGTGGCCTTGTCTTTGTCATATTTCTCCAAAAGGGCCCCAAGAGTAGTGTGTACATCTTTCTTGGCTCCTTCATGAGTATCCTTCCCCAATGAGAACTTTGATATCTAGTAATCTGCTGTTGTGATTGTTTCTTTAGTTTTTCCCTCAATGGGGGTGGCCACCTCTATCACACGTTCTCCAGAGATGAATTAACCGTCAGACTTGATATGGTTCTCGATCTCTTGGCCTATCTTTTGGGCATAGACTCCAATATGCTGAGATATATAACATCTCCTAGAGGAACCTTTTTCTTTTTCTTGGGAGTTTGTCTAAACAACCATTTTGGTATGGCTAGAGTTGACGAAGATGGAGTGATAGATCCAATACCTGAAACATCAGTTAGAGAAAGATCACTAGAAATATCAGCTGGTATTTGAGCAGAGGTAGCAATGATGGAAGGTGTGGATGTAAGGACAGCCATAGGAACTAAAAAAGTAATGTTGGGGGTTGTGATTGAAGAAAATGGAAGTGTTAAAGGAAGTGAAGAGGAAATGGGTGACCTAATATTTTCCCCAGCTGATAGAATTGGAAGTGACGAGAATACTTGGGCCATAGAAGGGGATGGGAAAGAAGAAATGATGGTGGAAGTGGAAAGAACTGGTATTGGAAGTGATAATGGAGGAAGGAGAAGATGTGATGGATCTGGATGACACTAGGAGATTCACTGACTTCAACCACCTCTACCACAGGCACTGCAAGTGATGTAATCTTGGGAGCAATAGACTTGGAAAGAGATGAGCCACCAACAACAAATGAAATCTTCTTTGGAATTACAGGAGCCCTTTGAGTCGACCTCTTTCCCTTTGTGGGTGTTGGTTAGTTTATTATTGGTGTAGCCCTTGTATTTTTAGGTTGATTTTCCCCTTTTGGTGAGATTCCCAAGGTGGTCAACCAACTGAAAGTCCTTTTAAAATGGGTCCCACCCTCTCCTTGGTGTTACTACATTCTTCCACATACCAATCAATCCATGGCAGCAATTGATTGGAAATATTATCGCTCTTGTATGATGAATCTAGAACCTCATCATTGTCTTTCATTTCCTTTGGCACATCATCCAAACCCAATTTCTAAATTTTCTCGGGGTTAATCTTTTATAATCCCTTTGACGCACGATGTATTCATCCTGAAAATGAATCTAGATATCTTCTAATTGGGGTACGTGAGCACTGGATCAACCTATCTCCCTAAACTTACCCCAATAGTAAAAATTAGTCTGCGGATGAAAGGTCCGCAAGGTTACCTTAGCCATTTCTGCATCAACATTATTTGCCTTATGAATATTTGGCAAGAATACCTGCTAATCAAAATAGGGAAATGCATTCCCGCTTTGTGACACTTATTTTGGATTCGATGATAATCCAAAATTTCGAACTAATTCCAAAAGAATCCATTTGTCAATGGGACACCTCGGTAATTCATTTGGGGCACCTATGAAACCTAGAATTTGAATTTAGGTGAATGTAGGAAACTGAAAGTAGATTTCTCCCCATTCTCACACCTCTTGGAAAGCCTCATCGAAACCCTCCAATTGTATAGTTCTTTGTCAAAATGATAGAGGATGATAGTGAAGAAAGCATCATTGACTCTTCGAAATGCTTGCTTCCCTCATCTAGAGTGAGTTGGGGATAAAAATCATATATTTGGGAGGTCTTTGCGAACACCCCTAGTATTCAAACCCACAAAATCTCCCATAGCAGCAGCCACATATACCAGGAAAGATTTCATGTAGAAGGTCTTTGTTTCTGACACTTTACCCAACTGATAGCGAATGTTGCTACTAATATGCTCCCCCATCGGATAAACTCGTCATTCTTCTTGATAGTTGCTATGTATAAAAACATCCATTCCTAGAATTCCTTTATAGAAGGAAGACCTAAAACTCTACTTAACAACACAATAAGATCATTGACTTCCTGAATAAAATCCGATCAATGCATAGTTTTGGGTAATTTGGAAAAATTATTAACCAGATAGGATTTCATCATAACCTTTGAGCATACTTCCTCTTTCTTATCCCAATGTTCCACTACTATTTTTGGTGAAATTTGGCGTAATATTGAATGTCTGGAAGTTTAAGAAGATCCTCAAAGAAATTTGGGTCCAAATGAATTACCACCTTATCATCACTATCCCTAACTGACATGGAGTCTTCGTCAAAGTGGGATGTTGTAGCTAAGACAAATTCTGGGAAATGCATAGATGTGGGAAAACGGTGGCAAGGGTGAGATCATTGTTGTAGATGGCCTACATCCATGGTTTCTTATTTGGAGCCTTTAATCTCTCCCAGAAATCGGGAAGATCAATTTTTCCTAGATCAGTGTCCCCAATGTTTCCTAAGTCGGAGGACAGGCATGATTGGGGAGAAACCCCAAGAAATGAGTATTTCATCTTCTCTTTTCCTTTTGAAGTGGAAGCAAACATTAAACCCTGGTGTTTGAAAGATGAAGTTGTAGAAATTTTAAAAACCCGAAAAACAACAAACCTTTGAAATCCCAAACCAGAAAATTTATGAAAGAAATCACCAAATCGAAATCCTGAAAATTTTCTCTGAAGGAGTTTCCCGAACTGAAATTTCTGAAACCAAAAGTTCGAAGGAAATCTCCAAAACCAATTTTTCTAAAAATAAACTTTCTGAAAGAGTTTCCCAAAACTAGAGGTTCCAAAATAATTTCCAGAAGGTAGAGGTTCCGAAAACTTTTCCCGAATGTAACAACCTCCGAAATTCTAAACCGGAATTTTTTTGAAAGAAATCACGAATCAAAATCCTGAAAAATTTCTCTAATGAAGTTTCCCAAATAGATTTCCTACTTAATGATCTTCTAAAGGAATTCCTGAAGGAATTCTCTGAATGAGTCTCTCTGAACAAGTCTAAGGAATTTGTAAAATGATGTTAAATCACCAAAGATGGAATACGAGAAACGAAAAGAAGTATGGGAGGCCTAAAAGATCCTTTGAACAACCTCAAATACCTAGAGAAAACTCAAAAAGTGAAACATGGTGAACCAAAGGAGTGACATATAAAAACATAGAGGGAAACCAAAATAAGAAGGAAACAGAGGAAAAAGACCTAAAACCAAAAGAAAAATAAACAAAAACCATACCTTGAAAAAGACGTCGCAAAGTACAAGAATAGAATGTCAAAGTAAATGTGTCAGGTAAAAATTACAAGTAAAAATATGAGTTTAAATAGAAATCTTGATATTAATGGTAAAAATCTGATCCGTACGAAGGTAGGTGAAAATTAATTGCGCGTAGAATCTCCAAAGGTCCAAAACCCGAAAAATTGAAATTTTGAAAATTGGGATTTCAAACTTCGAGGATTGGGAGAGAAAAGATGAATTGGTGATGGAAAACCGAAACCCAAAAACCTAAAAGTCCAAAAATTTGGACTTTCAAAAATTTGGACTTTGGAAAACTTCAAGTGAAAATCCTAAAAAGACTTGGAGAACTCAAAACCTGAAAACCCAAAATTTAGGGTTTTAGACATTCAGACTTCGGAAGTCCGAGAGGGATTTAAACAAAAAGAGCCAAAAAGTCCCAAAATCCCAAAATTCCAAAAAAATGGACTTTCAAACTTTAGAAAATTTCAAATGAAATTCGAATCCAAGCTAAAAACTCCGAAAGAGGAAAAACTCCAAAGTCTGAAAATTGAAAATTTTCAAATTCTCGCATAAAAAAAGCAAAAAAAAACATTATGAGAGGATTTCTTTAAAAAACATTGGTTTGACACATAGCTTTCTTCCGGGTAGGTTAAATGGTTAACATTTTTGGCAATCTCCAAGGAATGCTTTCTGCTAAGCTTTTAGACCAGTAGCCTTAAGAAAAACATTGGGCAAAGGAGTCTAAAAAACCAAAACCAAAATAGAAAACACGCAAGCAAAAGAAAAGAAAAACAAAACAATGTGTAGAGCACTTGGAGGAAAAGATAGAACATTGTACAAGGTGGAACCTCCTCAAAAGAAAGCTTTGAGGTGTATCCCATTCACATGAATGGGAAATTATTCTCCATTGAGTCTGGATAGGCAAAATGAATGTATCTCACTCTTTTAAGGCCTCATCCTCCATAACTTCAAGCCAATAATCCAAGTCAAGGGAAGGTATCTCCAAGGAAAGTGGAAGTTTCACTTCCCTTCCATATACAAGCATGAAAGGAGAAACCCCGATGGATTTCTTAGGCGTTATTCGATCAGCCCATAGGGCGGTCTTGAGCTGTGTATGTCAGGTTCTTCTATTGGCCTCCATCATGCGCTTAATGATTCTTATAAGATTCTTGTTGCTGGATTCAACCAACCCATTTCCCTATGGGTAATAGTTAGACAAATTCTTGAGGTAAAATCCATTCTTGACGGCCCATTCACTTATCTTCATCCCGAGGAAAGACATAGCATTGTCTGAGATAACAGTAAAAGGAACACCAAACCTTGTCATCAAACTTTCTAGAAAATCCAAAACAAGCATTTTCATTACTTTCTTTTAGGTGATTGCCTCTGTCTAGTGAGTGAAATAATCTATGGTAGTAAGGACCCATTTATGCCCCTCGTTGGATGGAGGATTAATCATCCCGATGAAATCTAATCCCCACTAAACGAAGGGTTGATCCACCTGAATGAGGCATAATGGGAGAGTCAGTATCCTCTCTTTTTTCCTACAAAAAGAGCACAATCTTTACATTTCCTCACCCATATATGAGAATATTTGAACAATTCTAGCCAGTAATAACCGGCTCACATGATTTTGGTGGCGGGTGTTCGTGGTGTGGAGTAATGTCCTCTGGATAGGCCATTGTGGAATTCCTCTAATACCTTGTTCACTTGTTCTGGCCTGATGCAACGTAGAAGAACACCATTTAGATATTTTCGGAAAATAACATTATCTACCATGACATATGGAATAGAATGCAGATGGAAAGTACATCTTTGGACTTTATCCATGTTTGGAGGATATATCCCGAGAGAAGAAAGTTCTGCATCTTAGTTGACCAATCAATTTGATCATTTCCTTCATCATCATGTAGAAGCATGACTTCTTCCGTATCTTTGGTCTCCATGTCCGCAGCCAACTATTGACATAACCCTTTGCCCCTAATAATATTAGTGACCTTGATGTGTATGTCATACTCCATTACTTTTGTAATCCACCCAGTAGCGTTTCTCATTCATCTCCTTATTCAACAAAAACTCTTTGATGCCAGGATGAGAAACCATTAAATGGATTTTGTTGTTAGATAACAGATGCCTAAACTTCTTAAGGCTTGAATGACTGTAAAGACCTATTTTTCGATGAAGGAATATTTTAGTTCATATTATTTTAGAGACTCGACTAAAAAAAGGCAATGGGTTCTACAACAGTCATCATTTTCTTTGAGTGAGAATTCCCAAATACTTTCCGACTGTGAAAGTGTAGAGAATAAAATCCCTGTCAAACCAAGGATTCACCAGTGTAGGAGCTTGGGAGATAGCTGTCTTGATGGCTTCAAAGCTTTCTCTTCCCTCCTTCATCCATGAAAATGGGATATTATTTTTAAGCATGGCCATCAGCGGTTTTGCAATGTTGCAAACTGAGGAATAAATCTCCGAACAAAATTTATAGTTCCTAAAAACTCGGAGACCCTTTTTATGACTTGGGAGGGATAAGGACATAATTGACTAAATCCTAGCTAGGTCGATAGACAAACCTACTACTGAAACAATATGTCCCAACAACTTTCCTTCCTACACCATGAAAATGCACTTTTTTAGATTCAGTGAGACGCCAAATTCCCTACACCTTCAAAAAATTTTCCTTAGATGGGTGATATGATCCTCAACATGTTTGGAGTAGACAAGTGATATCATCAAGGTAAACCAAGATCATATCATTGATGAGTCCCTTAAATGCCATATCCATGGCTCTCTAAAAGGTGGCCCCGTATTAGATAATCCAAAAGGCATCTTGTTGTAAGCATACGTGCCCCATTTGGTGGTGAAATCCATCTTGAATTGATCAAATTCTTGAACCAGAATCTAATTGTATCCTGAATATCCATCAAGCAAGGAAAATCTTTGAGCCCCTGCCACTATTTGGAGGATTTGTTCCATTGAGGGGAGAGGGTAGTGGTCTTTCAAAGAGGTGCGGTTTAGGTCCCTAAAATCCACGCACAACCGAATTTCACCGTTCTTTTTCCTTACGGGTACCAAATTAGCTACCCATGAAGAATGCTTGATAGGAAAAATTATACAGGCCTCGATAAGCTTGGTTAGCTCTTTCGCATCAGTGGTTCAATTTTGGGATTAATTGGCCTCTACTTTTGATGAACTGGTTTGGAGTTTGGATCTAGTTCAATAGTATGTTGAGCAAGCCGGGATCAAAACCATGCAAGTCCTTATAACTCCATGCAAAAATATCATGGTATTCTGACATAATTCAATGAAAGATTTCTTTTCATGAGTAGTGCACACCTTACCAATTTTCAAAACCTTTTTGCTTGCCACCTTAACCTCTTCAAAATCTTCCTCCTTGACCACCATATTGGTGCTCTACTTGGCTTGATCATCTAGATTGAAAATGGATTCCAATGTAACCAGGCATTTTGGCAGCTTGTTTCCTTTTAGCTATATAATCTGATCACCATAAGAGTTTTGGAGTTTATCCTAATGTTTGGCAGTGAATTCTACTTCTTGCTGAAGGAAGAGAACAATTTGTTGATCGCTATCAAACACTGTTAACTACTCACATTAGCTAATCTTGTAGGATGAACCACCATCTTGACTATCTACTACTCCTCTTTCATGATATCCGTAGGTACATCAGACCGAGAACCTGATAGTATCCATCTTGTCAAGCATCTTGTTTTTGCTTCCTGGGAATTGCATGAATTGAAAGCCTCAAAATCTTCTATCGATCCCGTAGATCATTTTTGATGCACTACAGTCTGTAATTTGGTGCTGACAACCAATTCACTATCGCAAAAGACCGTCAAAGTTCAGATTCCTCTTCTTTGGGCCAACTAAATTCCTTGTATAAGGGCTTCATATTCAGCAACATTATTAGTGCAACTGAACTGCAACTAAAAGGAAGAGAAATATTTGTCTCCTTTTGGAGAAATTAACATAACCCCTGCACCAGATCCATTTTTACTTCATGAACCATCAAAAACATCTTCCATAGTCCATTTGTATCGCTTGATGCCTTAACCAGTTGAGGTATGATGGCATCTTCTTCATGAATGCAATATGTACCTAATCTAGTCTCTTCCAAAAATAACAGACCAGATTCTTCATTTGCCAATAAATCAGCATAAGGGTCATATTGATGATCTATACTCACCTCATCGAGAATTGTATCCGGAACTTCTTCGATGAGAGTAGTTGGCTCATGATCTGCATCCTCATATTTGTGATCACAGATGGCATAGTTACCGTCTATGGGTTTGGATGTGTAAGGTTCCACGTGATTGTGATAGATTGGTTCTACCCTTATAGTTACCTTAGTCCCATATCGGGTCCTTAGGATCATATGCAACTAGTCTGATGAAAATAACCCCCATTTTTGTGGTGAAATTCTCGTGATAAGAAAATGGTGAAGAGGGGAGGGAGATCAATGACAGATATGTCTTGTGTGAATGTCAAAATAGGACATGCATGGATAGTAAGCTGAAGCCCCTTAATGACCCCCACAATTTGGACTGCAATACCATCTAGCTGAACAACCCCTCTCAAAATTGGAGTATATGGAATTTGTAGTACATTTGTGACTTGCTTAGGCATCACGGAACTACTAGCTCCAGAATCGATCATACAATTGTGCACCAAATGGTCACCAATAATCTAGTGAGATATAGAATGGTGGAGGCTTGTTGGTCTTAGCATGTATTTTTGTCTTGGGTTGGCATAAGTTGGTTGCCACTACTACCTCTTGACCTAACGATCTATTAGTAGTGCCAAAGTTGTTCAAATCCTCTCATAGCAAGTTCCTTTGAGAAGGAATAGAGAGTGCATCCCACATCATGACACTCAAATTGGTCTTCTTCATTTGCTCCAAAATGTTGAACGGAATCACTCCCACTTTGCTAATGCCTTTTGGGGCATTGGGGTCTTCCTTTGGATAATGCTTATTGGGCATCGTGATACTTGAAGTTCCATCTTTCTTTGTAGTCTGATCAACAGATATTTCTAATGATTTATTTCTCGTGCCTTTATCATCTGGTATCTGTGTTAGGGCTTGAGAAGTGGACGCTTGATCAGTATTGGAAGACTATGAATCTATTTCCCTTTTCTTGGAATGTGTGTTAGATGCTATGGTGGAGGAGTCAGTATTCAAACCACAAAAGTCCTCTACTTTCCAATTTAGTAATGTGGTTTCATCAGGAGCTTGGTCTTGACTTTCTGAAGTGGATGGTCTAGCAGATGATTTAGGTGGAGTGGTTATGCTTTGAACCATGAGGGATTGACTCAAAACTCCATTTGGGTAGAGATTTTGATTATGGGGCTAAGAACAAGGGTAGCACCATTCATAGTCTTGGATGAGGTTGTTCTGGACTGGGACTATAGCTTGGGAAGAACTGCAGCAGAAGGGTTCCAAAATTCAAAGGTTTTACATTCGCAGCTTGGCTTGTGGTATGATTTTGTGATTTGTTTGTTTCCTTGGAAAGGAGGACGACTCGTTTGATATTGGGGTTGAAATGGGTGAGCATATTGGCACAATTACCTTTTCATTGCTATGAGTTCCTTCCCGAAAGTTTGTAATAAAGTGACTTAACCTCGGCTAGATCATTTGAGGGATTGGGCACATGCGTAGCTATTGGAATAGAAGCTACCAAAACTAGTTTAATAACCTGGATGTTGGCCCGTAAGCTCTATAAAAATAGGAATGGGAGGTCTAGGAGAAATTTTGCCTACTTGAATCAAGTAATTTTCAACTCATACGTAAAATTTGCAAGCATCGTGGATAGCGTTCCCACCCATGGATAATGCGAGGCATTTGTATGACACTTCCTCTAGCTTATACCCATTATTCTTTCCATGATTCTAATCAAGTTATTGTTGGTAAAATCATCCAACCCATTACCTTAAGTGTAGTAATTGGAAGAATTCTTCAAATATATTCAGAGTTTAAGAGCCCAATAAAAATGTTGGTACCAAGAAAGTATTTTGCATTATCATTGATATTGGTTTAAGGGATACCAAACCTAGTCATAATGACTTCAAGAAAATCAAGGATAAATAGTTCAGTTGCTTCCTTGAGCATAACAACTTCTATCCATCTAGTGAAGTAATCCGTTGTTGTTAAAACCCACTTGTGACTAGTGCTTGAAGAAGGATTGATCATGCCAATGAAGTCAAGACCCCATTATGTAAACATTTTATTCACATGGATTGGATAGAGGGAAGCACAAATAACTTCTTTTTCCCATGAAGAAGGCACATTCTTTGCATTTTCTGACCCACTTGTGTGCATCCACGAAAAGAGTAGGCCAGAAATATCCTACCTTAATGATTTTATTTGCAATAGCTTTGATAGATAAATGTCCACTAGAGAATCCATTGTGAAAGTAGTATAACACTTGGTTAATAACACACCATCAATGTTTCTTTTGAAGAGAATTCCATCAATCAATGCATAAGGAATGGACTGCAACCTTAGATGTCTTCTCTTTGATCTACTCATGCCAAGAGGGTATGCACCGAGAAGATAGAAATGTTTCCATGATATCAACCCACTGCATAGGCTAGGTTAATATTCATCCTACTCAACTTTAGCATGTAGAGGTTCCTCATTCAAGAAAGAGGTTTCTTGATCATTTTGTGCATCTAAAGTAAGTTTCTTACTTAGCATGTTTCCTCTTACTAGTTTTGTGGCTTTGATAGTCACATCATACTCCATGATTTTGGTCACCCATATATCTATTTTCTCACTGATTTCTTCTCCCATAATGAAGTCCCTCACACTAGAGTGTGAAAATAGAACTTTGACATGATTAGTGGTAAGCATAATTTTGAACTTCTTCAGTGCACGCATGATGGAGAATACCTTTTTTTTATGTGACTTTATTTTAATTCACAATCCTTCAACATTTTGATTGAATAAAGCCATTAGTTGTTCCACTAGTTGTTTGTGTCAAGAAAATAACAACACTAGTATCAGCTCCATATGCATAAAGGATGAAATCCTTAGAATAATCAGGATTGATAAGTGTTGGGTCTTGAGAAATTTATTTCTTGATCTTGGTGAAAATTTCTTTTCCTTCTTTTGTTCACTTGAAATATATATCTTTTTGAGCATGAGAGTAAAACTCCTAACCGATCATGCAAAGTTAGGAATGAATATCCTAACAAAGTTCATCTTTACAAGGAATGATTGTAAGGCCTTCTTATGAGTTGGAAAAGTGAGAGAGAAAGAGGATGGTTAAGAATATTTCAGGATCAATGGAAATACCATGCTTTGAGATAACATGTCCCAAAATATTACCTTAAGGAAAATCAAAGTTACAATTCTTGGGGTTAAGATATACCCCAAATTCTTTGCATCTCTCAAATAATTTCTCAAGATGAATGATATGATCCTTACTTTGCTTTGAGAAAATAGTTATGCCATCCAAGTATACAAGGCTGAACTTGTTGTTGTGACATTTGAAGGCAATGTCCATTGCTCTTTAGAAATTAGTACTTGCATTTGAAAAACCAAAATACATCTTATATGTATAGGTCCCCCACTTGGTTGTGAATGCATTCTTAAATTGATCCTCTTCATTAACCATGATATGATTGAAACTTGAATATCCATCAAGCATGGAAAACCTTTACACACTGTCATAGTTTGCAAAATATTCTCCATAGAAGGCAAGGGATAGTGATCCTTTAATGAAGCTTTGTTCAAATATCTGAAATCAACACAAAGTCCATTCTTCTTTCGCATTGGAACAAGGTTCACCACCCAAGTAAATTATTTGATAGGAAATATTATTTTTCCTCAATCAACTAGGATAAATCCTTCCTCATGAGGGGATCTATCTTAGGATTGACACAAATTTTATTTTGTTAGATAGGCTTGACATTAGGATAAAGATAAATGGAGTGTTGAGCAACACTTGGGTGAAATTCTTTGAGGTTCTCATATTCCCATGAGAATATATCACTGTATTTTTGACACAATGAGACAAAGGATTTCTTCTCATCTTCTCGTGCATACCATTCTAAGAAAACTCTTTTTCACATGCAATAGTGACTAGCTAGAAGTTTTCTTGCTTTGATTTCATGTTATGTTATTTTCCTTTGAATTCATCATCAGGACTGAATATATTCTCTAAGGTGACCAATCATTTTGGAAATTTATTTGTCTTGATTGAATAACTTGATCACCATAGTTTTCATGTAAATCAGATTGTATTTTTAGGAAAACTCACTTCATTCTGAATGAACTGCATAATTTGTGCATCACTATCAAACGCTTTCCTTTTGAAGAAAAAGTTAGGGATTTATTAAATTTTTCTCCTTATCGGAGTGTTGGAAAAAGCTGGTAATGGCAAAGAAGCAACTCGATTCTAGATAACTCAAAGTTGAAGTTTGGGGATGTTATAGGGGTTAGTATAAGTGATGAAATGCAAAGAAAAAGATCTAGGAATCTTCTACTTGTGGAATGCTTTGATGGTGGAAACTAGAGGGAGACAGAAGGATAGAGGAAATTGTGGAAAATCAAAAGATTGAGAAAGGTCAAAATCCAAATGAAAGATGTTATGTTGGCACTATGGAAAGCCTAGGCATACAAAGAAGGAATGTTTGGATCTTTTGGAAAAGAAGAAAAAAGGAAGAAAACAAGGAGGTGAATGTGGCAACAAGTAATGTCTGCTAGGATGTTTTGATTCTTTCTTTGGATAATATTGTTGAATCTTGGGTTTTAGATTCGGGGATTCTTTCCATGCTTCTCCACATAGGCATTACTTTATTTATTATGTTTAAGGGGATTTTGGCATGTTTATCTTCATGATGATGATCCTTATGACATAGTTGGAAAAGTTCGTGTTTATGTTCGGATGCGTAATGAGAATACATGGCTATTGAAGGATGTCGACATGTGTCTACATTATGATGAAATTTTGTATCGGCAGGAAGTTGGGAAATGAATGTTATACTTTGTGATATTTAAAGTGGAATCTTAGAAGGTTAACAAGGGTGATCTTGTGGTGGTAAGAGGTAAGAATGTTCAAAACTTTTTGTTGTCACCAAATCACTACACCCCCCGAATGGCCTGGGAATTAATCATGACATTCGGTGTGATTGGGACACATGGGATCACCTCTCAAGCTATGGGACTTGCACTTGAGGTGAACCTCTAGAGAAGGCCAACTTCCTCTTCCTAAACTAAACACAACACTACTTCTAATGCAAGAAAGATGGCTAACTAGACCTATGCTAACATTTCATGGGATTAGGGAGAGAGAATGCAAGGAAATAAAATCTATGCTAGAAGTGGTGATGCACCAAGAAAAGGGATGTTCAACTTCCGAAGGGTTAATGTGGGTAGGATGCTCGCATCATTGGCCACCTTCACCTATTGCAACTTGGAAAGGGTACAAAATACCACAGACTAGAAGCACACATTCCTTCGTTAAACTTTAAACATACACAATAGAAAGATCAACTTTGATTTGATACATAGATAATTTATCAAGAGGATAATCACAAGCACATGTTAAGCATCTACTTAAGTGATAATAATAATGCAACTTTTAATCAACAGAAGGAAAATAGTTTCTCACAACTGATGAAAGGTAATCACACTATTCTTTTCACAATATGAAATAGATAATCCGAAGTAAAGGAAAACTAATCAATAATTTCAAGGAAGCACATTCACAAAGCATACAATGACTAATAATTCAACACAATAAAATAAATCTTCAAGTGCAAGGTATAACTCTGAATATAATTAAAAGGTTTCAACAAATCTCTTAAAGCACTCTTCCAAGCTTGAAGAGCAACTTCACCAAAAATCTCTAAAAATATGCCTCTCTTAAACAATGGAAGCATTCCACTATTTATAAGTTCCTAGGCTGAGCCATTATAGTTGGGCCCTTAACTAACATTTAACTAAAAATAGTAATGTCATTAATATTAAGGGAACAGGCTCCCATAAAAATAGAAAATTTGTTGAGAGGGTTTGACTCAGTCAACCCTGCAACTTTGACCAATCCTAGAGCTTGAACCTATCCTTTCATGGCCACTCAGCTTTGGCTTGATCCATTTACATCTCCTTTATCTGTAAGTTTCTATTGTCCTTCCTCCCATATAGCCATTCGGTTTCTATACTCGAAGAAGCACTTGATAACACCCTAAGTTTCTTCATCTCTAGGCCCACATGCATAGTGATTCACTACATCCACTTGTCTCAATCTCTTTCATGATCCTGGCTAGAAACATTCAAATTTTATTTGTGACTTTCTTTAGTCTCCCTATGAAATTTTGACATAAGACCATTCGGTCAATGGAGTCACTATTGAAAGTCTTGGTGACGTCATCGTCACACTTCACCAAATCTTTGAAATTTTCCTTAATCTGATCCTCAAGAAGAGCATCGATATTTTCATTGAAGAATTTTCAATTGGTGTTGTCAAACTCCTTTGAGATGTCATTCAAGGAATCTATAATATCCACTCATTTCTCCTCCAATTTCTTAATCAGATCTTGTAATACTTGATATCGGAATTCCATGGCCTTTTGATATTCAAAAAATTTAGAGGCATCATCAATCACCTCTTCCTAAAGAAGCAAATCAGAATCCTCTTCTCTAATGTCACTCCATGTCACCAAAGTTAAATTTAAATTATTATTATCCTCATAGAAGGATTCGTCCATCTTAGAAATGGTGGTTTTGAAACCTGCAAATCATTATATATCTCAACGGCTTCCTTGATCAAAGGATTAGCTTCCTGTAGAATTCTCTCCATCCATCCACTCATTGATCTCCCTTTTTGGCCTAGCTTCTCAAGATCATGATAAGAAATATCATCGATTGTAGATGATATTTTCATATCCGTAGTAGTTGAGACCTCAGTGGATGGAGTGGGTTGGGTTACTTTTCACAACAGTGCAGTGAGCTGCTCGACCTTGGCCTTGAGCTCATCCTTAGTGGCCTTGTCTTTGTCATATTTCTCCAAAAGGGCCCCAAGAGCAGTGTGTACATCTTTCTTGGCTCCTTCATGAGTAGCCTTCCCCAATGAGAACTTTGATATCCGATAATCTGTTGTTGTGATTGTTTCTTTAGTTTTTCCCTCAATGGGGGTGGCCACCTCTATCACACGTTCTCCAGATGAATTAACCGTCAGAATTGATATGGTTCTTGATCTCTTGGCCTATCTTTTGGGCATAGACTCCAATATGCTGAGATCTATAACATCTCCTAGAGGAACCTTTTTCTTTTTCTTGGGAGTTTGTCTAAACAACCATTCTGGTATGGCTAGAGCCGACGAAGATGGAGTGATAGATCCAATACCTAAAACATCAATTAGAGCAAGATCACTAGAAATATCAGTTGGTATTTGAGAAGAGGTAGCAATGATGGAAGGTGTGGATGTAAGGATAGCCATAGGAATTGAAAAAGCAATGTTTGGGGTTGTGATTGAAGAAAATAGACGTTTTAAAGGAAGTGAAGAGGAAATGGGTGACCCAATATTTTCCCTAGCAGATAGAACTGGAAGGGACGAGAATACTTGGGCCATAGAAGAGGATGGGAAAAAAGAAATGATGGTGGAAGTGGAAAGAACTGGTATTGAAAGTGATAAGGGAGGAAGGAGAAGATGTGATGGATCCTAGATGACACTAGGAGATTCACTGACTTCAACCATCTCTACCACAGGTACTACATGTGATGTAATCTTGGGAGCAATAGACTTGGAAAGAGATGAGCCACCAATAACAAATGAAATCTTCTTTGGAATTGCAGGAGCCCTTTGAGTCGACCTCTTTCCCTTTGTGGGTGTTGGTTGGTTTATTGTTGGTGTAGCCCCTATATTTATAGTGTGATTTTCCCCTTTTGGTGAGATTCCCAAGGTGGTCAACCAACTGAAAGTCCTTTTAAAATGGGTCCCACCCTCTCCTTGGTGTTACTACATTCTTCCACATACCAATAAATCCATGGCAACGGTTGATTGGCAATATTATCGCTCTTGTATGATGAATCCAGAACCTCATCATTGTCTTGCATGTCCTTTAGCACATCTACCAAACCAAATTGTTAGATTTTATCAGGGGTTAATCTTTCATAATCCATTTGACGCATGATGTATTCATCCCGATAATGAATCTAGATATCTTCTAATTGGGGTACGTGATCGCTAGACCAACCTATCTCCCAAACTTACCCCAATAGTCAAAATTAGTCAGCGGATGAAAGGTCCACAGTGTTACCTCAGTCATTTCTGCACCAACATTTTTTTCCTTGTGAATATTTGGGCAAGAATACCCACCAATCGAAATAAGGAAATGCATTCTCTGTTTTTAATGCTTATTTTTATTCGATGGTAATCCAACTTGCCAAACTAATTCCAAAAGAATCCATTTGTTAGTGGGACACCTCTCGTAATTTTCTTGGGAACCTATGAAACTCGAGAATCCGAATGTAGGTGAATGTAGGCTGAAATTAGATTTCTCCCCATTCTCGCACCTCTTGGAAAGCCTCATCGGAAAGCCTTTAATTATAGTTCTTTGTCAAAGTGATAAACGATGAAAACAAATAAAGCGTCATTGAATCTTCGAAAATGCTTGCTTCCCTCATCCAGAGTGAGTTGGGGATAAAAATCTTATATTTGGGAGGTGTTGTGAACACCCCTGGTATTCAAACTTGCAAAATCTCCCATATAAAGATGGCTGCATATACTAGGAAATATGTCATGTAGAAGGTCTTTATTTCTGACACTTTACCCACCTGATAGAGAATATTGCTACTAATATGCTCCCCCCATTGGATAAACTTGTCATTCTTCTTGATAGTTGCTATGTACAAAAAAATCCATTCCTGGAATTCCTTTGCAGAAGGAAGACCTAAAAATATTCTTAACAACACAATAAGATCGTTGACTTCCTGAATAAAATCTGATCGATGCATAGTTTTGGGTAATTTGGTGAAATTCTTAGCCAGATAGGATTTCATCATAACCTTTGAGCATACTTCCTCTTTCTTATCCCAATGTTCCACTGCTATTTCTGGTGAAATTGTGGCGTAATCTTGAATGTCTGGAAGTTTAAGAAGATCCTTGAAGAAATATGGGTCCAAACGGATTACCACCTTATCATCACTATCCCTAATTGACATGGAGTCCTCGTCGAAGTGGGTCTGTTATAGCTAAGACAAATTTTGGGAAATGCACAGATGTGGGAAAACCATGGCAAGGGCAAGACCATTGTTGTAGATGGCCTACATCCATGGTTTCTTATTTGGAGCCTTTAATCTCTCCCAGAAATCGGGAAGATCAATTTTTCCTAGATCAGTGTCCCCAATGTTTCCTAAGTCGGAGGACAGGCAGGATTGGGGAGAAACCCCAAGAAATGAGTATTTCATCTTCTCTTTTCCCTTTGAAGTGGAAGCAAACATTAAAACCCTATGTTTTGGAAGCTGAAGTTGTAGAAATTCTAAAAACCCGAAAACAACAAACCTCTAAAATCTGAACCAGAAAATTTCTGAAAGAAATCACCGAATCAAAATCCCAAAAAAATTCTTGAAGGAGTTTCCCGAACTGAAATTTCTGAAACCAAAAGTTCCAAAAGAAATATCTAAAACCAATTTTTCTAAAAATAAACTTTCCAAAAGAGTTTCCAAAAGCGGAGATTAAGAAAGAGTTTCTGAAGGCGAAGTTCTAAATTTTTTCTGAAAGCAACAACCTCCAAATTCTGAAATAAATCACTGAATCAAAATCCCCGAAAATTTTCTCCGTAGGATTTTCCTAAACAAATTTCCCAATTAATGATCTTCCAAAGGAATTCTCCAAATGAGTCTCTCCAAACAAGTCTGAGGAATTTGCAAAACGATGTTAAATCGCCAAAGCTAGAATACGAGAAATGAAAAGAAGTATGGGAGGCCTAAAAGGATCCTTTGAACAACCTCAAATACCTAGAGAAAACTCAAAAAGTGAAACATGGTGAACCAAAGGAGTGACATCAAAAACACAGAGGGAAACCAAAAGGAAAACAAAAATGAGAAGGAAACAGAGAAAAAGACCTAAAACCAAAAGAAAAATAAACAAAAAACCATACCTTGAAAAAGACATCGTAAAGTACAAGAATAGAATGTCAAAGAAAATGTGTCAAGTAAAAATTACAAGTAAAAATCTGAGTTTAAATAGAAATCCCGATATTAATGGTAAAAATTTGATCCGTACGGAGGTAGGTGAAAATTAATTACACGCAGAATCTCTCGAAGGTCCAAAACTTGAAAACCGAAATTCTAAAAATTCAGGATTTCGGACTTGGGGATTGGGAGGCAAAAGATGAATTGGCGATGGAAGAATATGAAACCCAAAAACCTGAAAGTCCAAAAATTCAGACATTCGGACTTGAAAACTTCAAGTGAAAATCCAAAAAAAGATTCAGAGAACTCAAAAACCTAAAATTTGGGTTTTCAAACATTCAGACTTCGGAAGTCCGAGAGGGATTTAAACAAAAAGAGCCAAAAATTCTGAAACCTGAAAGTCTGAAAGTCCAAAAATTTAGACTTTCAGAGTTTCAGACTTTGAAAAATTTCAAATGAAATTCGAAACGAGCTAAAAAAATCTGAAAGAGGAAAAACCTAAAGTCTAAAAATTGAAAATTTTCGATTCTCGGCCTTAGCAAAAAAATCACTGTGCAAGGATTTCTTTAAAAACATTGGTCTAACACATAGCTTTCTTCCGGGTAGGTTAAATGGTTAACACTTGTATTTAACCACTTTGGTAGCATTAATTCTTGTAATCTTATGGCTTTAGACATAGATACAACATTGTGGCACTACATGCTCAGTCATATGATTTATAAGGGCATGCAAATCATAAAAATAATTTTCCTTGATAGATAGAAACAAGTTTGGATAAAAATGAGAAATGTGTATATGGGAAACAAAAGTGAGTAAAGTTTCTCAAGTTTGGACCTACGAAGAAAGAGAGTAGGTTAGAGTTGGTACATTCGATGTGGGGCCATCTTAGGTATCATCTCTTAGGGGTTTAGATTATTATGTCACTTTTATTAATGATACAACAAGAAAATTTTGGGTATACTGTATTAGAAATAAATATGATGTATTTGACACTTTTGTTAAATGGAAAGCCTTGGCAGAAAATGAAACATGTCTTAAGGTAAAATGTCTCAAAGTTAGATAATGGAGGGGGTATTGCGTAGTAATAATTTTGATGATTATTTTTTTAAGAATGGAATCCATATGAAAAATAAGGTTGCGGGAACTCGGCAGAATGGGGTGTCATAAAGGATGAACAGGACAAAAATGGAATGAGCAAGGAGCATGAGGTTACATGCGGGAGCGCCTCTTTCTTTTTGGGAAGAAATGGTGAGCACGTTTGTGTACTTGATAAACAGAGGACCATTAAGTGCCTTAGATGGAGGCATACCTGAGGAGGCTTGGTCTGGTAAGAAGGTTGATTATTCATTTCTTAGAGTCTTTGGATGTGAGGTTTTTTTCCATATTGACAAGGATGATAGGACCAAGTTAGAGGCTAAATTAGATAAATACACTTTCATTGGTTATGGCGGTGATGACTTTGGATATAAATTTTAGAGTATTAAGGACAAGAAAATCATTCAATCTAGGGATGTGGTCTTTAATGATAATTTTATGTATAAGAAATAGTTGCAAGAAAATAGGGAATAATTCAGGAAAGAATATGCAGTGGTAGAGAATCTTCCAGATGGGAAAGTATCACATGAATCAGTTCAAGAACCTAATCAATAGGAACCCAAATCTCCTATATTAAGTAGGTATTCTAGGGTAAGAAGAGCCCCCGAACTTTTTCTCCTTATCTTAATTATTTATTACTTACCGATAGTGGAGAGCCAAAGATATTTGATGAAGCAATTCAAGTAGATACCAAGAAGAAGCGGGAGAAATCCATGGATGAGGAGCATTAGTCTCTCATGGATAACTAGACTTATGATTTGGTAAAGCTACCTAAAATAAAAGATAATTTCAAAACAAGTGGGTGTACAAAATTAAAGAGGAAGAAGGAGGAAAGAAAAGATACAAGGCACGATTGATGGTCAAGGGGTTTACATAGAAAAAATTTGTAGCAGAATACTTGCACTTAGATCAGCTAGATATAAAGACTACATTTCTCCATGGTGATTTAGAGGAGGATATATATGCAGCATTTAGAGGGATATGAGGTCAAAGGTGAAGAGGATATGGTGTGAAAACTATAGAATACCTTGTATGGCCTAAAGCAAGCTCTATGTTAATGGTATAAGAAATTTGATAGCTTCATGAAGGAGCAAGGTTATATTAGATGTCATTCGACCATTGCATATATATAAAGAAATTTCAGGATGATAGTTACATTATCTTATGCTTTTATGTGGATGACAAGTTGGTTGCAGGAAAATACATATAGGAAATAAATGTACTCTAGAAGAAACTAAGTGAATCCTTTGTTATGAAGGATTTGGGGAAGCTAAACAAATCCTTGGTATGAGGATATATCATGATAGGAATGGAAGATTAATTTATCTCAAGAATAGTACATTAAGAATTTATTGGAGAGGTTTAATATGCAAGATGATAAACTGATTGGGACTCATTTGGCAGGCCATTTCAAGTTATCAAAGGAGTTGTGTCCCGAGATAGGGTAGGAAAGAAACCAGATGTCCAAGGTACCTTACTCATCGAGTAGTTGGCGTTTGATGTATGACATGGTATGCACTAGGCTGGATATTGCGCATGTAGTGGATGCACCGAGTAGATTTATGAGTGATCCGGGTAAAAATCACGGCATAAAGTCAAGTGGATCCTTCGGTACTTTGAGAGGACCATGGGGACAATTTTTTTATAAAGTGGGTCGACACCACTTTGTACGGTTATGTAGATTCGAGACATGGTTAGAGATCTAAATAGTAGGAGAAGAACAACAAGTTATATTTTCATTGTAGGTGGGACAAAAGTGAGTTGGATTTCATGACTACATAAGCTTGTGGTTTTGTCAACCATGGAGGCTGAGTATGTTGTTTCTATAGTGGCAAGCAAAGAGATGATTTTGTTACAACAATTTCTTGAGGATTTGGGGCATAATTAGGAGGAAGTAAAGATTCATAGTGATAGTCAAAGTTCTATACACCTACCTAAGAACTATAATTTCCACTCTAAGACAAAGAATATATAATTAAGGTACCATTTCATTAGGATAGATTTGGAGGAAAATAATTTGAAGCTGGAGAAGATTCATACTAGTCAGAATCCTGCAAACATGATGACCAAGGTGGTCACAAGGGAGAAATTGAAGCTATGTTCATCTTTGGTTGGTCTTCATGGATGACAGTGAAGGGTTGAGAATATTTCTCAAAGGAAAACCAGTCTCAAGTGGGATATTTTTATGTTGTGGAGCTTGTTTTCATGTGTGGAAGTGTTGAAGACTGTACACTAAAAGTATTGTACACTCTCCACAATTTTTGGCCCAAAAATGTGCCTGATATCTCCGGAAACGTTCTCTTCTCATATGGGCGTATTTTAACCCATAGTTTTATGGGGTAGTTTTGGCCCATGGTTTTGGTACCCACAGTATTGTAAAACTACTTAAGCAATTGCCTATTGATGTAGGGAGACATAACATTGTATATGTGTGAGTTCAAGTGTGAATTCAAGAGAGTTTGTTGAGCACAACTCCAAACAGATATGGGTATTGTATTGAGAGAAATAGGTGGCATGTGATAAAATATGAGCAAGTGATTTTTAGTGGACGTAGCCCAAATTGGGTGAATCACGTTAAACACTATCTTTGTGTTATGTTATTTTATTTTTGCTTTTTTATTTCATATATGTGATATTATTCTCGCATATCGGTTTCTACTATTGCAATTTTGTGTGGGATTGTTCCACATATTTTATCCTTAATTTCCTAACAATTTCTACTTCTATAACCATCAAAGAACATCTTCCATAGTCTAGAAGGTATCCTTTCCTTTCTTGAGTGGTGTTGACAAAGTGGACTCTTCTTCAAGAATGCAATAGGTTCCAAGTCTAGTTTCTAGAGTTTTATCATAGGGATCAAATTGATAATGCTCCTTGGTACATTCATTTAAAAAATATCAGTGATTGAAAGAGGGATAGGATGCTCTTCTAAACTGACTCTTGATCTTTGTTTTCCTTTATTATGCAATTTGATTGGAGAGGAAAATTTTCATATGACTCAACATGATAGGAAAATATAGGCTCATCTTGTATGGTAAATCTTGTACCATATCTAGTTCTTAGGATCATATGAGACCAATTTGAAGACAAGTATCCACCCACTTTGGCTATGAAGTCTCTTGATAGACAAATGGAAAATAAAGGAGGTAAGTCAATAACTAACACCTCTTGAACTATGGTTAAACTTGGACAAGAATGAAGGGTTAACTAAAGATCCTTGATGACTCCTAATATGTTAACAGTTGAACCATCAAGTTGTAAGACTCCTTTAGAGATAGGGATATACTTAATACCTAGATGTCAATAATTTTCTTGGGTATGATAGAAGTGTTGGATCCCGAGTCAATCATGTAATTGTGAACAAGAGGTTTTCCTACTATCAAGGACATATAAAAGGGTGGGGTTTTCATAACTTTTATTACTTTTTTCCCTCGATTGAAATAAATTGACATCAACATGAGTTCTTTGAATAACTGGATCATCTTTACAGAGTTATGCAAGGGCTTCATGTAGGAAGTCACATTTTGATGGAATAGCCAAGGAATCTCACATTAAACATTAATGTTTATTTTCTTTGTCCGATAAAAAATGTTGAAGGTGAGGCCCGTGGACTTGTGAATTTGAGGTGCAACATATTTTATTGATTGTTCCAAGGCCGAGATAGGTGTTTTGGGTTGCACAATAGCTTTCTTTTCTAGAGTGGGTCCACTTGCATGCTCATGCACAACTTCATGCATGCCAACAAGAAAACCAAGACTATTGGGTGGATTTACACCATGCATCTTCTTATGAATTGGATCAATATAAGTGATAGAAGATGAAGGCTGCATGATATTCTCCAACATCATCTTCTTGGACCTTGTATTTTAAGCAACTTGTGTGCATTTTCTATTGGAAGTATCGACAACTTGATTCATTGCGTAGAAATCATCAACCCTAAAGAATATTACATTAGTCTTAGGGTTATTTTCTTGAGCTTCGTTGGTACTCAAATTTTTTCTCCTTTTCAGTCTAAGCAACATCATAGATATGACATGAAGTTTGAAGGCAGATAGATCATGATGTATGTCATTTTTAACCGGATGTGATCTAAGCGCACGTAGATTTGTGGAGAGATGGATAGCACTCAAATAGGACTTGATCTTGTCCTAATTGTTTTAGGTTTTGCCTTTCAACCAAGGTAAGAGGACCTATTTTTAACCCTCAAATGGTGAAGGAGATGAAGATATCCCTTAATTTGTGCAAATAGCATGGAAAGGACCTTGGGAAAATATGATCAACACTCCAAATCTGACTTTCACAATTTGTCACTCCCAGATTATGGAGATAATTTCAATGCAAGGCAAGGGTTACTAAAGACATTTGAAATCCTGATTTGTTCTACATACTTTAGCAAATGGATTCTGATCTTGTGTGGGTATACAGGCCAAAACAGGGGTAGTATGGGGTAGGATTTGTTGTTTTAGAATGATTTTTGGTGGGGTATTGACAAGACAAACTTGACTATGCTAGATCTTTGACAACCTCTACACCATTTGAACAACTATCAGATAAAATGCTTTAAAATAGTCGGGATGTTCTTTCAACTAGAAGAGATACATAAATGGAAGCCCAAGTTTGCACCCTTCTCACAATCTTTGAGACCTCAACACAAAATCTTGAATTAAAGGACCTAATTAAAAATCAAAATCTCTTATCAAATCACGCCTAAGGTACCCCCAAATGATTACAAGTAATCTATGTTAACAAAATGGAGGTGAAGTGATTTTAAAGCGCGCTTTTCAATGCCAAATGAACGCTCTTCCGATAAATGAAATTACAAATGCCACTAAACTATCAATAAGGATGATATCTGTGTGATTTCTAAAGATTTTAATGCAAGATTGCAACAAGAACAAGGAGAACTATTTGCATACATTTAAACATGATAATGAGACATCATATTGCCCAAAATAACACAGATTAATTCAAAAGCTTGTTAGATTCATCAGTAGGGGAAAGTTTCAAGAACAATATTAGAGCCGTGTGATGGCTATACACTTGTAACCAACTCAACATGAATGAATATCTAACATAGAATACATTAACCAGGTTTTTGGAGGGCTTATCAGAAGATAGCTTCTCTCAAAAATTTACTCGTGATTTTCAATTTCCCGACCCTTTGCATGTCAAAAAACATGCATTATATATCATTTTTACATTTGATCCTTATTTCCCAAGAAAAGAATATCCTATGGCATCAAGTTTGTTACAAAATTCCATCATGATTTTCTGAAAGTGACATTTAACCAATTTTGCGAGGAGGAGATGCCAGGCATGCAAAAAAGCAAATTATTACAATTTTTCATCATTTCTTGTCATGGGAGCATGTATTCTTCTTTTGGTGCCCGTAACATCTTCCTCTTCCATCATTTCATCCTTTTCCCCTTCAAATTTCCATTCTGTAACTTTGCTCTGCAATTTGGATTTGATATTTCACGTTTTGCACGAACTAGAGAAAAAGCATTTTGAAATGTGCCTTGGATCTACAAATTTACCCTCTAAGATGATCGATTTGAATCATGCAGGCCAAAACGACATGAATCCACAAAATTTTTGGTGAAAGTCAATGCAAAAATGCATTTCCACACTTCTTGGAACCAAAATGGTGGTAAAAATGTCAAAATGTACAATTGTCATCAATTTTCCTTTCTCCCTTTAATTTGAGCCCTCCACGTGTCAAAATGTGATTGGAAATGGCCTTAGGATCATTTTTTGACATTTTAACACTTTTGGAAAAAGTAAAAATTGACAATTTTCTCTACCCCTCCGAGCTTGACATGTGTCCCAAGGTGGACCCCATTGGAATCGCAGTTTGATTTTGCACATTTCCACCTTTTTGGGAAAAAGGAAAATTTTTCACTTTTTCTCCATGCAGACCCACACCTTCGGCTTTGTCCTTGACACGTGTCTATCGCTGATTCTCCACGGGCTTGTGTTCCTCCTTTCATATTTTAATCTTATTTCGCTAAAGGAAATTTTGTAGCATTTCCTCCGCACTCCCACACCTTCGCCTCTCCCTGCCACGTGTCACCTTCTAAATTGTTGAGGATATGTGGGCTCATTTCACATTTTAACTCCTTTTTTCACCAAAGGAAATTTTCCCACTTTTCTTCGCGCGGCCCGCCTCCGCTCTTTCTCGACCTTCATACTTTGAAGCGCCATGTGTTTACTTTTGATTTTTTGGTGGGATTGCACCCTAATTTGAAAATGTTTCCTTCTACTCCAAAAGGAAAAAGGTTTCAAAAGCCTCCGATGGCCTGTTAGTTTTCCTTTGATCCAGACACTACCACGTATTAGCAGAGGAGGGACAAGAATTTGACGGGTAAAAGATGCCCGTATGACCGTAAAAAAACTCAAAAATTGCCAAAGATGCCCGAATTCGATTTTTTCTTTGCGGATGAAGAATTTTTGGAACAAAGGATAGATGAAACATGTTTTCAAACATTTTACGACCATGGAAAAGGATTTTCGAATGCATACAAGTAAAAATTGATTAATTTTGAGCCTCCATGGTCGGGAAAAATGGTAGAGCCCATAAACTTGAAACATTTAGGGAAAAAACAAGCAAACTTGGGATTTCTCTTAGAAAGGGGCAAGGAAAATGAGTTTGCGAACAATTCAAGGCATAAAAATGGAGACAAAACATTATATCATCCATCTCAAAAGGGAAAAACATTTCAGGGCATGTAGAGCAAAGGGAAAAACATTGCAAAACGATGGAGGGTCAAAATGGGCACCAACATCAGCTCCTGCTCGGGGATGGGCATTCCCAGTGAGTGCCACAAGAACAACATAGACCAAGTGCCAAAAGAATCCATTGGGCAAAGGATTCATGAGCCAAATCCACCAAAAACTAGTTGAGAAACCGACAAAAATGGCCACCACACACCAAAGCAAACCACGAACCGACAAAACACCAAAAACAGAGCAAAAGCCAAACACTATATACTGTATAAGTGGTACATACCTCAAATTTGGGGATTAATCCAGGAAATGCTTCAGATGCCTGCCATTAATAGGTAGTTCAAGATATTCCCCATCTAAGTTCTTGAGAAAAAAGGTATTTTCACCAATTCTGATATCAATGGAGTAAGGGTCCATCCATAATGCATCAAATTTACCATGTTTTCCCTTATCTTCATTTCTATTGTCCCACAAAAAACCAGATCTCCAATATTGAAGGACCTAGGAGTGACCTTCTTATCAAACAACCTCTTCAAATTCTCTCTAAATCTAACATGCCTTTGATGGGATGCTTTTCTTTCCATCCAACTCAACAATCTGATTAAACCTTGCTTCATATGGTCTAACCTCTTGATCTTCAAGTTGTTGAACAAACTGAAATGAAGATAATTGCAGATGTAAGGGCAGCAGAGCTTGAGTTCCATACACTAACTCAAATGGGCTCTTACCAGTAGCTCTTTTGGTAGTAATTCTATCAGCCCAAACTACAAATTTCAGTTGTTCACCCCATTTTCTCTTGTTCAACTCCAAGGTTCTCCTAATGATCTTCAATAAGTTCTTATTGTTGGACTCAAGCTTGTCCATTTCCTTGAGGGTTATAGTTTGAAGCATAAGTCATATTGGTTCCATACTCCTTGCACATTTCCATCAAGGGTTTAGCTCTGAAGCACATGGCATTATCAACAACAATTTTTTACTGGCACACCAATTTGCATATGATATGATTCAACAAGAAGTCCATAACAACTTGGTGTGTTGATTTCTTGGTGGGGATTGCCTCTACCCACTTGGTGAAGTAATATGTGGCTATAAGAATCCACTTATGTCCAGCACTAGAAGGGTCTGAAATCTCACCAATGAAGTCCATTCCCCATTGTTTGAAAGGAGCTTCAATTGATACAGGTTGCAAAGGAAGGGAGCCTGAAGCTTTCATTCTTCTAGAGAAATGATGGCAACTTTCACATCTTCTAACCAGCAGGGTTGTATCTTCTAACCAAAGGGTACCCAAATTTGTTCTCCTTTTCAGTCCAAGTAGCATCACAGATATGGCATGAAGTTTGAAGGCAGATAGATCATGATGTATGTCGTTTTGTAGCCGGGGATGTGATCTAACTGGCACTCAGATTTGTGGAGAGATGGATAGCACTCAAATAGGACTTGATCTTGTCCTAACTGTTTTAGGTTGTGCCTTTCAACCAAGGTAAGAGGACCTATTTTGTAACCCTCAAATGGTGAAGGAGATGAATATATCCCTCAATTTGTGCAAATAGTATGGAAAGGGCCTTGGGAAAATATGATCAACACTCTAAATCTGACTTTCACAAGTTGTCACTCCCAGATTATGGAGATAATTTCAATGCAAGGCAAGGGTTACTAAAGACATTTGAAATCCTGATCTATTATGCATACTTTAGCAAATGGATTTTGATCTTTTGTGGGTATACAGGCCAAAACAGGGGTAGTATGGGGTAGGATTTGTTGTTTTAGAATGATTTTTGGTGGAATATTGACAAGACAAACTTGACTATGCTAGATCTTTGACAACCTCTACAACATTTGAATAACTATCAGATAAAATGCTTCAAAATAGTCAGGATGTTCTTTCAACTAGAAGAGATACACAAATGGAAGCCCAAGTTTGCACCCTTCTCACAATCTTAGAGACCTCAACACAAAATCTTGAACTAAAGGACCCAATTAAAATTCAAAATCTCTTATCAAATCACACCTAAGGTACCCCAAAGGCTTACAGAAATCTCTGTCAACAAAATGGAGGTCAAGTGATTTTAAACGCTTATTTTCAATGCCGATGAAAGCTCTTTCGACAAATGAAATTGCAAATGCCACTAAACTATAAATAAGGATGAGATCTGTGTGATTTCTAAAGATTTCAATGCAAGATTGCAACAAGAACAAGGAGAATTATTTGTAGACATATAAACATGATAACAAACATCCTATTGCCCAAAATAACATAGATTAATTCAAAAGCTTGTTAGATTCATCAACGGGGGAGAGTTTCAGAACAATCTCGAGCTATGTGATGGCTATACACTTGTAACAACTCAACATGAATGAATATCTAACACAGAAGACATTAACTTTGGTTTTTGGAGGGCTTATCGTAGAAGATGAGATTCTCTCAAAAATTTGCTCATGATTTTCAATTTCCCAACCCTTTGTGTGTCAAAAAACATGCATTATATATCTTTGTTACATTTGATCCTTCTTTCCCAAGAAAAGAATATCCTATGGCATCAAGTTTGTTCTGAGAATTCCCTCATGATTTTCTAAAAGTGACATTTAACCAAATTTGCAAGGAGGAGATGCCAGGCATGCAAAAATAAAATTATTACAAATTTTCATCATTTCTTTTCATGGGAGCATGTATTCTTCTTTTGGCACCCACAACATCTTCCTCTTCCATCATTTCATCCTTTTCCCCTTCAAATTTCCATTCTACAACTTTGCTCTGCAATTTGGATTTGATATTTCATGTTTTGCATGAACTAGAGAAAATTTTTGAAATGTGCCTTGGATCTACAAATTTACCCTCCAAGATGATCGATTTGAATCATGCAAGCCAAAATGACATGAATCCACAAAATTTTTGGTGAAAATCGATGCAAAAATGCATTTCCACACTTCCTGGAGCCAAAATGGCGGTAAAAATGTCAAAATGTACAGTTTCCGTTGATTTTCCTTTCTCCCTTTAATATGAGCCCTCCACGTGTCAAAATGTTATTGGAAATGGGTTTGGGATCATTTTTTGACATTTTAACACTTTTGGAAAAAGTAAAAAAATTGACAATTTTCTCCGCCTCCGAGCTTGACACGTGTCCCAAGGTGGGCCCTATTGGAATCGCGGTTTGATTTTGCACATTTCCACATTTTTTGGGAAAAAGGAAAAAAATTCACTTTTCCTCCATGAGACCCACACCTTCACCTCTGTCCTTGACATGTGTCTATCGCTGATTCTCTGTGGGCTTGTGTTCCTCCTTTCATATTTTAATCTTATTTCGCCAAAGGAAATTTTGTAACATTTCCTCTGCACTCCCGCACCTTCGCCTCTCCTTACCACGTGTCACCTTATAAATTGCTAAGGATCTATGGGCTCATTTCACATTTTAACCCCTTTTTCACCAAAGCAAATTTTCCCACTTTTCTTTCGCCGGCCCGTCGCTATGCTCTTTCTCTAACCTTCATACTTTGAAACTGCCACATGTCTACTTTTGATTTGTTGGCGGGATTGCACCCCAATTTGAAAATGTTTCCTTCTACTCCAAAAGGCAAAAGGTTTCAAAAGCCTCCAATGGCCCACCGGTTTTCCTTTGATCCAGACACTGCCACGTATTAGCAGAGGGAGGGACAAGACTTTATCGGGTAAAAGACACCTATACGACCGTCAAAAAACTCAAAATTGCTAGAGATGCCTGAATTTGATTTTTTCTTCACGGATGAAGAATTTTTGGAACAAAGGATAGATGAAACATGTTTTCAAACATTTTATGACCATGGAAAAGGATTTTCAAATGGTAAAAATTGATTAATTTTGAGCCTCCATGGTTGGGAAAAATGGCAGAGCCGGAAAACTTGAAACATTTAGGGAAAAAAAAAAGAAAACTCAGGATTTCTCTTAGAAAGGGGCAAGGAAAATGAGTTTGCGAACAATTCAAGGCATAAAACGGAGACAAAACATTAAATCATCCATCTCAAAAGGGAAAAATATTTTGGGGCATGCGAACAAAGGGAAAAACATTACAAACCGATGGAGGGTCAAAATGGGCACCAAAACTTCTTCATTGTGAATCTCGTGTGCTTTTATAGATGGCTCATGTTGATTGGAATAATTATGAATCATGAAGACTTACATGCATAAAGAATTGGTGCAATTTTATTGATCTGTGTGGAATTTTTAAGGAAAACACTAATCTGCCTCCTTAACCATATTATTTTGTACTTGAACCAATTCTTTACTTGAGCCATGTGTGGGAAGGGGTTGTGTAGGAACAAATTTATGAAGAGGAAGGTGTGAATTATGTCCTTGACATCTATCATTTGGCTGATTTTTCCCATACTTCTTATTTTTATATTGAATTCTATATGGTTAATGGATTTGATTGAATCCTTAATTAGAATTATTTTTGAATGCTTACACCTATTGTTTTTCCATATATATGAATTTTTAGAAAAAATTATAATCAAGGCTTTCATTTCTTCATCTTCTTTCTTATTTTTGGGAGATTAGGATGTAGAGAAAATGGTAGGGAGATTTTCTTGGGAATGGGGAAATGGAAGGCTGAGAAGCTTGAGGCAACTCATGGAACAAAGGCATAGGAAACCTATGGGATATTTTTCCATCATGGATCAAAAATTTCTTCCCTAATGGCTATTGGATAGGCATCAGGTAATTACATAGCACCTATAGATTGTATCATAACAACAATGTCAAAATTCAATGCTCTTAAGAAATAGAGAAAAGCACCTTGTGGAGTAGGTCTTAAGAGGAGTGGAATTTTATCCCATGTCTTATGAAATCTGAAGTTGAAGTCAACCATGAGCTCATTGGGATCTCTTTTGATGGTTTTGAGTTGTTCTAACAAGGATATGTTGTCTACCTTCTCCTCAAATTGATTGTAAATGGCGATTGCCTAGTTCATACCGATTATGAATAGAGGCAAGTCTTAAACTTCTATACCATTGAAGTTATTTACCTGCGCAATGAAGAAGCTAGCATCCTTACCTCAACATCATCTTTTACAACTAGATAAACCGAGAAAATATTTTTAATGTCTTGAATGTGATCAATAAGAGTGTTTGATTTTCACTAGTGAAAATGGAATACTTTAAGTGCGATCATTAAAATATCATGTTGCACATTTAGAGCCAAGGGGATACCACCGTTGAAGCTGAAAAAGGGAAAAATTCTTTAATGCATCATGATTCGATGGGTCTTAAGAATCTAGAAGAGCATGCAAAGGATTGTCGAGGAGGAGTGGAAATAGCCCTGCATGTAGGAGATGGAGATATGTTTTCTACTTTGGTTCTTCTTCTTCTTGGAGACAATTGCATATATTCAAAGGCTTCACCAACTATTTCACACTTTATAGTTTGAATCCTTCTCACAAAATAGGGTGCACTCTAACCATCGAAACCAGTAGATATGGAGATTAGGATTCACCATTTGTGTTTGAATAAGCCTCCAAAGGATGGAAATCACTAAGTCACACACCAAAACTTAGCAAAAATGAAATGTGAGATTTCTATACTAGTCCCACCAGGAATGCCAAACCTATTGGATCGTGAAAGCACCAAGGTTGTTAGAATATTGCAATGGAAAACCCGTAAAAAAATAAAGCTTTTAATATTGGTCCCACCAAAGCGCAAGCAAAACTATTCAAGGTCAAAATTGCACCTGTCCCAAATCAAGATGATCCAAGGCTTCAAGGAAACATGAGGTTGTCTCCAAGTTATGGTAATTTCACTTGAGATAGAACTTGAAGAAGGTCATCTTCCTCTACTTATTTTTATTTCTAAAACTACTCTTAAGAAGGGAAATGTAACTATCTAACTCTACTCTATCATTCCAAGGGACCAGGGTGAGAAGGAGATATATAAAATGAAATCCTAAACTAAGGGGAGGTGATAACACCATAAATAAGGGGAAGAACACTCTTAGATGAGTGAAAATGAGGGAAAATGTACAAAGGAAGAGCAGCCATGTGTGCCATAGTCCATAACAACATTTAATCTCTTAATTTCATGGAGCATAATAGAAAAGAAACCCTACAAGAGATATAAAACATTCACAAAATACCAATATTAAAAAATAAAGGAAAAATATGTAATAAATATGAGCTAGGGTAGATAATAGCCATAAAACAAAACTTTTATTTCTTTAGATGAATACACGGTTGATTACAATGAAGGGAGGAGGCAATAATCATCACACAATGGTCCAAATCTGAGGCTTGTAACTCAAAATGCAAAATACATCGCTTCTAAACAATGCCCTTGCATTATAAGAGTTTCCAACATTTACAAATGGGCATTATTTCACATTATATAAAAGAATAGGCGAATAGAGGATGGAAAAGAGAGGGAAACTCATATTCCAAGTCACAACCACCAACAATATGCAATAAATTCCTATAAATTAGTATGTAACTCTATCAAATCCACCTCTCCACATCAATTTTCTTGTGGAAGAAGGAAATAGGCCATATCCCATGAAATCTAGGTGGTTGAGTCGATTGGAAGTGTACATTAATGAACTAAATAATGTTTTCCCATTTTCACCTACCAAATCCCACCAAAATCTGATTTTGAAGAGCCTAGAGTGTAACCCACGTCGTAGCTTTCCAATGAGACCAACCGCACATGATTTTGAGCTCTATGGAGGAAGTTATGGAAATATGAAGTTCTATAGTGCAAGAGCAACATGTCAAACATGTGGCGCAATATGAATGGTGTAGGAGTATGCGGGTTGATGTAAGCCATATTATAACACATTTTGTGCTTCCATTCACTACAAGGATTTGTAAACAATTGATATGATTCTATTCTTCCTCGTGATGTGTCATTTATGTTCTAAGTACCCAAAGTTGGACATGTTGCATGCTAGGATTCACATGAAGTTTGAATTCTTACGTGCATGTGCAGGAGTAGGAGACGTGAAAGTAATCTAACATAAGGATGCAAGGATGTAGAATAATTCTACCACCGCACGTGATAAGGTGCATCAGGAAAGAGAAGGGATGCATATCTACATAGAAATGTAAGTGTGCATGAGAATTTTGAAGGCCCATGAAATGGAAGCATGGAATTTTGAAGAAGGGTGGCACGCAGAGCATGCCAAGAGGAAAAGGGAAAAGTATGTGAGAGGAGTTGAATAAGGGAACCAAAGTGCACAAAGGGTGAAGAGTGCATGTAAGGGAAGGCATGGGAATTCGGGAGAAAATGACAAACGTGTAAGAGGCAAGTCAGAACTTTCAAAGGTACAAGGGAAAACCCACAAGTTTGCATGGAAGTTTGTGTAACAACCTGAATAGAGGATGTGGATGTGCAAGTAGTTCCTAAAATGGGAAAGGGAAAATACTTTCAACTATGAAATGAAGGAAAGTGATTTCACGAAGCATGCATGGAGGAAAGAAAAGGAAAGGGAGAGGTAAGGGGAGCGTGCGGGAATGTGTGTGAATAATTACAACCATTAAATTACATGAATGAAGTAAACTAATAGCGCATGTAACCTAAAAACATGATACCAGAGCCATAATGAAACCGCAAGTTACCAAAATAGCCAAGAATTATTTTGGGAAACATTACTTTACATATGTTATTTTTCATAATGGTTTTATATATAACATGTTTTTATATATACTCTTTACACACATGAATTCACGAGGTATGTTGAAATTAATGTAGGACATACACAAATTGCTACACAATGACATGTGACAACTTAGGCCCTTCCTAGCTGACCTTGATCTTCTCGGGTATCCCCTACACTATACAAGTGTTTTTTATTTCATTACAATTAGTTTCATTCCCTCATTACAATAAATATTTTATATTATGTATATTCTATCTTTTCAAACTAATAATACTAACACATGTGTCTTATACAATGGTAGATTATTTTTCTCTATGTGTCTCATGGCTACTATTTGTTATTTTTTTCTCACTTGCTTGATTATTTTCCTATGTGTATGGCATATGGACTTTTTTTTGTTTGTTTGGAAACACTTATGTGTCCCTTAGTTGTGGCTTTTATAGCCTCTTTCTTATTAATGTGTGTGTTTGTGAAACCTTTGTGTTATATGTTTATAGACTCTTGGGATTTTGTGTGACTAACATGTGTGTCATTTCTTGTGTACTTATTTGTTAGATTACATATACACTTTATCGATATTACATTTATTTACTATTATACATGATTTATCTTGTGATTGTTTATTTCTTTAATTGTTATCTTTGCACACCATGGTCTTTATCATGCACACCCCTTTACATGAGCACGATCTTAATGATGATTACAATAAAAACCTTCCATGTGATCCAACAAAAAATTATGAGACTTATCCAACATGGGTACACCTCATTTACTTTTATTTCCGTGCTCTACTTTTGTATCTCACATGCCTCAAAAGAGGAAGCATTCATTAGGGTATATTATACATATATAGATGACACAAATAGAATTCAACTATCATATACAAATTTATATAGGGAATAGCTTCCTCGACATAATTATATGTCTATAAAACAAGGAAAAAAATCATATCGGTACAAAAATATCCACCATGGATGAATCCATAGTGTGATATGGCCCAAACTAGATGTTTTCATCTTGGGGTAAATCTAGCAAAAAAATCCATTCTCATATTATTACGAATATTTACACATTTCTCAAATAGATTTAGGTATAAATGACATAATGTAAAAAATATAGGTGGTTTGAGTACTTCATTCTTCTTATGCTACATCACTCGTATATGGTTGCAAATACATGGTATGGGGACATGTGCCTTATTATCCTTTTGCATTGTTCAAAATTTTCATATATCACACTCAACAATTAAAACATATGGTTGGGGGCATGGGCCAACAATTCCCTATCAACTTTTTACTATTAAAAATTTGGGTATAGATTATTTTACAATAGTGTGGCCTATGGGATTGAAAGATGTCAAAGTAGCTAGATACTTTGTAAATTGTTCTTCCTTCCGCACTCTCTTTGATGGGAAGATTTTAAAGTGGTTAGATACTATATATTGTTCTTCCCTCTTTGTTAGTTTTCTTTGGGATAAATTTCCTATAGTACCTCTTCTCGGTGTTAGGTCATACACACTCAAAACCTCTCCTAATTTGGATTCTCCTTCAAAAAAATTAGTGAATGGTTATCCCCGATCCTCCAAAGAACTCAAAGACAAATTTGAATCTCCAAGAAAAAAAAATGATATCTTCCTTATAAAATAAAACTTGTGTATTCCTCCCATGCTTTGTCTTTATTTACTTTACTATACAAAATTAAATTTTAAAAGTTATCTAAATTGTTTACATTCAAGTTGTAGTTCAATTTCTTCATTGGACATTGACTACACTTTATGTTGTAGGTTTCACCATGGAGCATGCCAACATCAATGAAATAACAATAATGAATCAAGAAAATACAAAGTGTGTGTGCACAATCAGGTATGTTTTTCTTTTAAGTATATAATTTTCAATTCTACACTTAAAGAGGGGGAAAATATATATGGCAACTTATCCTATGGAAATGATAAGTTTTTTTTTATTCCTATACTATGACTTATGCATACATTCTAAACCTAATCAACACATCAAGAGATATTTCACATGACTCGTTAATCTATGTATATCACTATGTCATTTACTCCTGTAATTCATTCATCTAAAGGATTTTTTTCATCCTAAGAATATTTCTTGAAATCTTGCTTTTTCATCATTAATTATTTGTATGAAACTATATAATGTGGGATCTGGGCCATACTATGGTTTGGGCCAATTTGTATATTCCCGGCCCTTCTATTTTAATCAACATTTTCTTAATTTTAAAGTCTTTTATGGGTCATTTCCTCTCTCGCTTAGTCGAATTTAATGTAATACATAACTTATGAAAGAATATATAAGAAATTATAATTCAATTAATAACTCAACCGACATTATTAAGAGCATACATTGAAAATTACTCCCCAAAATCACTCAAAACTCTCCCAGATATTCCAAAAGTAGTTGTAAATCCTTGAAAATAGTTACCACACATTCTAAAGCACTCAAACTCAGTTCAAGATTTTATCTTCCTCCATCACCGAGCCTTAAATGGTGTTATAGTTATGTATTAACAAGAACATGTCATACAACATTACCAATAGTCTTAAGAGACAAAGGGAATTGGTTTAGAATCTAAAGAACATCACTACCACATAGGGTACATCTTTATTTTATCTATAACTATGCATTTTACTCATCGTTTCAAGAGACAAGATGGCACGATAGGGGTTATTCTATATTTACATATGCTAGTGCATTTAAACTAGAATTGTGTGAAGTTTTCTCTTGCTCAAGGGGATATAGTGCAACACCTAGATTTATTTAGAAGGAGTTGACTTCCAAGATTAATCTAGCCTCAATATACATGGATTTATCCTTTTGTTATTTATTCATTGTATGAAGTTTTTTGTAGGTATCTAGGGATTTATATTTGTTTTAGGTCACTATAGGTAGTTTTGAAGTTATGTGAACCCTTGTGATAAATAGTGAAGCCCATTCATAGACCATCAAAAGACACTTGAAGTTACAAAACCCCACTATTCACATATTCAAAATTATACAAAATAAGACTAGACCATACTACGATCCAAAAGGATATCTACAATTCCATACAAGATAATTATCTAGTTATAATATAAAGAAATAAGTTTTTCCATGTTTTGATAAGCTGGTTTAGCCATTCTTCACACTAAAATCACTTTTTTAGCTCTATATTTAGCTAAGTATTCATCCATTCTTATATTTTTTTCTATTCTTTCATCATTTATTATATATAGAGTTATACTTTGGATTGTATGGTCGATATGGATTAATTTCTTCATAAAATTCTACCTATAACATTATTACACCTAATATAAGCAAGGAAATAACTCTTATAAAACCTTTTCTTATTATTTTTTAGGGTGTAAAAATTGCCTCCTCAATCGACCTATGTAATTTATCCATATCCCATTAATAACATTGTTTTTATAACTTGATGGATATCACAACTGATTTAGAGATTCCTCTTGATGATGAAGAAACATCTATACCTATGTTCATTTACACACATATCAACTCTCATCTTATCTAAAGCATCATGGTAGAAAATGGATTTATATGAAACCTTTACACTATGCCTTTCCTTACATATTTACGTCATCCACGTGAGAAATTGTGGCAACCACATAGGCATTTTAAGGATTTGATAGCAAATGATAAAACAAACTTCAAGGCATATTATTATCCTTAGAGGTTGGCTCCAAGAAGATGGCCACTTGGTTCCTTGTGGTCCCTTCCAATAAAATAGTCAACATGTTACTCATGTGCCCATAGATTCATGAGATGTGTGTGATTATTTCCACCTTACATGGATGCTTAGAGTGTGTACACAATAACATGGTGGGGACCATACTTGGTGTTCCTTAAGAGTACCTTATTTGTCTTATCCTAGTAATTTCTTAGGCCAATGTCCCATACTACGGTGACAACCTTTGAAACATACAACACAAAGTATGTACCATATTCCTAAACATATAATGTAAAAAAAATTGATACAACATAAACATAAGTATATTTTGACTTATACTTCTCCTCATATACACTTAATGTCATATTGCTATGCATGTCGACACTAGTTAGGAAACACCCTTGTTAGCATAATCTCCATGGGACACCAATATATTCTATGTATTTACATCAATATCCTAAGGTTATTTTGAATACTTGTGACATGTGACATAAATTCACACATAATATCAAGGACAATATTGTAGAATACTATATTACACATGATACATCTTAGGATAAGGTAGCCATTACACTATCTTTGAGCATGAATCCTTTACATGTTATGCACATTGTACCCCTTGACATAATACATGTATACAATCCTCCCCATGAATTTGGTGATGGCATTTTTGGCTCAATAAGATTAAGCTTTGATGAGTGGACATTTTTAGTGTATTAGGCCTAGTTAGGTCCTAATGGAGGATTTAAGTTTATGGATGTTATTTCCATCCTAATTAGTTCTTTTTATGATATCCTTATGATATTTTAAAGTTGAATTTATGATATTTTTTATATGATAACCATCCTAAATGAATTAGATGCTTAATTCATGTATTGAAGCATGTATTAGTGATCTATTTTGATGTTGAGAGGGAATGAAAAACGTGAGCTAGAGGGAAGAGTAGAGAAGGTGTAGAGGGTATTTGTGACCATCAAGAGAGGACATAGAGTTTGCCCCGGTGTTCCCGAGGGTGAGCAGTTGTTAGAAATATAGGTCAGATGATGTAATCATCTTGTTGAAGAAGTGCTTGAGTGAAAAATTCTAGAGGCCAAATTTGGAGAAGATAGAAGGAAAGAGAGCTTCATAGGTGTCATCATCATCAGTTGTTGAGGCAACATTCCAAAGGTCAAAAATAAACTAGGTAGCTTTAGTTAGTGCTAAGTCGTCTAGGGGTTTGTGTCTCCTTGTAGAGGTTATGTTATACTAAATCTAGGGGTTGGTGCTCCTTGTGGGGTTGGTGCCTCACTAAACCTAGGGGTTGGTGCTCCTTATTGGGTTGGTACTCAACTAAATTTTAATCATTTATCTAATAAATATTTTTTTCAGTGGGTTTTATTCCCTATAAGGGTTTCCCACTTAAATTTGGTGTACTTGTGTTCTTATGTTCTCATGGTGCATGCTTATGTGTTTGTTTGATCATTTCTTAATCTATATGTTGATGAGTGTAGTCATTTTTATGCCCATAGAATAACCTTCTAACCCCATGTGTGTCTCGCTATCACTCAATGGTGTTGAGTGCTCACATGAGGCATGCGAGTGTCAAGCCCCTCTTTATGTGAACATTGTGAGATGTTGATATTGATGAAAGATGAAGTGTAGAAAAGTAAATGATCATGCATATATTTTGAAAGCATAGGATGAGTCATTACACCAACATACCCATTTAGATAACAAAAGAAACATCATAAATAGTAGATCTGATCCATAACATAAAGAAAAAGGCACTAGGGTTTACACCCATGAACAATATATTAGAATAAAACCATATATTTATGTTTATCATATTTAAGTAACTATATTACATCCAAAATGGTCATATCAGATCGATAGATCATGACTCACTCATCAAAAGATCTAGTTATTCTTCCCTATTAAAAAATTGTCAGAGACCCATCCCCCTAGATATGCTAACATTCATATAGTCCTCTAATGGGAACCCTAACCCCTAAAACCTTTTATTATTTCTACAGAGCTTCGCCCTTCCATCCTTTCTATGATGTCTAGAATATACATTTGATGGTGTCCCTCTAAAGTTATTCTTCTTCCACTACATAAGAATCTCTATATATAGGTTTATCACCCACCACCATGTTCTCCGAAGTAGCAGATTAGTTGTTAAGTGTCAAGGTGATTATTCAAGTGGAGCATGCTTCTTCTAATCCAAGCTACCCAATTTCTGCAATGATGTCTTTGGGAATGTTACATGCGTGGAATATTTTTTCCTTTACCACCAAGTCACCAGGCTATCACCTTATCCATTCAACACGCCTAGTCGGGTCACGTTTTTCCTAAAGTGCTTCTTGGAATTCCAAATATGACTAAGTCCTGAAATCCTTTGCTCGCCTTGCACACGTGTCATGGTTTCTCTTAAAACCCTTCTAAAACCCCCGTCTTTTGTGCTTTTTCCCGTGCGCCCATCTTCTTCATTGGTCTCATGCGTGCACACGCCCTTTAAGACTTAGTCAATATTATGAGGCCTAACATCACCCCACACTAAGCTTGTTCTCTGTCCTTAGAAACATCCTCTCCAAAGAATAAAGAATGGTAGGACCTTGAATAGTTGGAAAAAATAATGAAGGAAAGAAGAAGAATATATTTATTGCTGAAGGAGGAGTGGGAAATCCTTCCTTATATCTACCTCAATCTTCTCTCAGGCATCTACTTCACCCTATGCCTATTCAAGCATGAGGGTCACCTAATAGGGCACTCACCTCTTCAAAGTTTAGCTCATCCCCCTTAGCGCTCATCATATCAATAATACCTTCCATTTGTTTTCCAAGGTTGTCCAGCATATCCATCCTGCGGGTGATCTAGGGATATAACTCCTTCAAATGGGTTTTTGATCAAGCCTCGCAAGGTCTCGATAGCTTCTGACTTCTTCTCCACCTCGGCTAGGATATTATCCCACTCTTCCTGTTTCCCTTATTCTTCTCTTGAAACTCCTTGAGATATATTTCATGGGTGGCAACTAAAATGCTTACCACTCTATCTCTATCCACAAAATTGCCATAAGCAACTTCGCTACCCTGCAAGGAAACCTTCACATCGTCAATGAGCTTAGTGTACCAAGCGACTATCTCCACCACCTTTAGCTTCTCCTCTTTCTCCTTGCACGATAACAATTCTTCTATTGATTCCAAAGCGAAGGGATGGCTCTCTATGGTGAGGATGCGAGTTAGGTCTTCCAAGCATTACAAGGTTGACTCATAATTCTTCTTGGGTGGTGCTAGGTCTGGATGCCTTAAGATAATAGCATCTATAATCATTTCTACATTTTTATATACCTCACATACCCTAGCCTTTTCCTCCTTCATCTCACACCTTAACTGTGTGTTGATTAGTTCCTCTTGCTTCAGATATTTGTTCTTTTCAATGTGATCCTCCTTTTTCTTCTCCAATTCCCCTTCTAGGAATGTCACCCTATCATTCCTCCCAAAATTTCTTGCCTCAACTTTAATTGAAACCTTGTTGAGAACATTACAGACTTGCTCATCGACAACCGATGACCATTCACTAGTGGGTTTATACCTTTAGTCTCGGAAATCTCATCAAGACTGCTTTTGCTAACTTCAAACTCAAAGCTCATCGAAATGGGACTCAAACGCCCAAGATAACATTTTCCTAGTTTGTGGGTACGCGCCTTCTTCCTCAAATGAAGACATTTCCATGACTTGATCTTTATGCACAAAGGTTGCTCTAGAAGTGCATATGTAGCACTTTGTTTGGATCATTGATATAACCCATTCCCTTCCCTTGTGCTACTACCACGTTCTTCCCTTCTGTGCGTGTAACCTTAGGAAAGCTCATCGCTAAGCTAGGATCTCCACCCATGTTCCCATACTCCTTCCCTACGCTCTCTTCTTCTATCTCCTTGAGTATCTTGTCCGCGCTCCAATCCACCTCTTGCTCTACTAACTTCTCGATTATGCCCACAACTTCTCTTTCTGCAACCTCTTCTATCTGCTCCTTGGTGAGGTTGGGGGTCTCGATCCTTAGTGTTCACCTCCTTACTAACCCCTTTTCCTTGGGCATCCTCCTCATCTCCATTCTTCTCTTCATTTCCTTCTTCTTCTGAATTGTGTACATTGTACATGGGATGATTATGAACTTCATCGTTATCATTGTCTCTCTCACCCTTGTAGGCTTCTAATCTCTCCGTCTCCTTTGAATCTTCCTTCCCCGCTACCTTCTATTTCTTCCTAACTGGGATTCTTCCTCTTCCTCAACAGGTGATTCCCTTCTAGGTGACTCTTCTTATTGTAACATCTCTTCCTCAGTGTCTTTTCCTTCTCCTTTATGGGAGACTTCTTCTTGCGTGTGTATGTGCTTGGCTTGGCGCCGACCTAATGCCCATAGATTGTGTTGTTTACACACTTGGTGCTTTCTTTTCCAATGCTTCTTTTTCCAAGGTATCTTCCCTTTCTCTCTTCTTTTGTGTGGCCTTCTTCCTACTAGTGGGATCCTCAAGGATGGAGACATCATTCTCCAAGTAAGTTCCCTTTTCATACTTGGGCCTAATGTGCAAGTATATTCTCATTGTGGCCCTTCCAACAATTGGCAACATCAAGGGTTTTTTCATGTGCACTTCATGGGAGACATACTTCTCCACATAAGCACGTGTCTTTGGATATACCAGCTTCCTTCAAAATCGCAGTGGTCTTGGTCCACCTCACTAAGGTCGAACCTTAGTCTTTTAGCTTCCTTGAAGTGATTTACCCCTACTTGGAAATATTATGTGGTGAAGGAGAAGGGTAATTTACACCATGGGATATTGGTCACATTTTGATGAGTGAAACTTCCAATGAAGAAATGCTAATAGACAATGAACTTGGCTTCTCCATTTACTAGCGCTGGTAATTGTTTTGGTATCCTTCACTCGGCCTTGAATGCATCACACATTTTCTTGTACCATTTCTCTAGGTGCACTTTCAAGGTCGTCATGGTATCACATGTGTATTTCTCAAACCTCTTCATAGGGGAGGGATATTCATCTAGATACTCCCATATGAACTTCTCTAGCCCATCGGGCACTCCAATTTCTAAGAAGATGATGGTGAGAAGAAAATTTCCAAAATTATCTTCTCTCCTTCAAGCTTGCAGTGCTAATGATCTCTTCAGAATGTAGGTGTGCAAGTTATAAATGATCCCCTCTAAAATTTTCTCGGCATACATTTAGCCATGCCTTATTTTTTTCCACCTCTCTTGACCATTCAAGCTTGGTTACTGTGCACATGACATTCTCATTAGAGGTTTGGAGATATTTGAGATATCAAAGGAACAAGAACCCTTTTGTAGTCATACTCCTCCACGATATTCTTAATGGCCTCTTTATCCTCTAGGTCATCATCCAATGAATCCTCTTCAGTAGATAAGGCCAAGTAAACTTGGAGATGATTTAGAGAGTCATGCGCATTTTGTGTCCTACAAAGTAGAAGTGGTCCTTGTGCACGTATGACATCAACCATTTGTATAACCACTTAGGCTTACCAAAATAGGGAAAATCGAAAAGTCATTGTAAAGCAACCCGCCTTCTCCAATTTTACTTTCACTTCATCACTGTAAATTGGCATCCCTTCGTGTCGTTGTGTCCATTGGATGCATCATCTCTAGTATCATTTCCTTCTTTTTGGTACTTGTGCGATGCTTATAGTCATTTATGGCCATCTTCCTAACATGGAACACCCATTATTTCCTAAGCAACACTCCATCTGGGTACTGCATCTCCACATACCATTCCTCATTGAAACTAGTGGTGGCAGTCTATTTTCCTTTTCCTTGCCCTTCTTAGGCGAAACGGTATCCTTTTTGGTGTCATCTTCTTTTTAGGTTAAAAGAATATACTTCTTTCTCTCCTTCCATATTCTGCTCCAATCTATGGCTAAAATCCATGAAAGAATCCTTCTATTCTTGTTCCTAGCATTGTAAAAACCCTAACTTGGAAAAATCTTCCACAAGACAATGTACTTCTGATTAAACCTCCATATGCCCGTACTCCTTCCACTCTGGTTCACGATCACCCTATTCATGCACTTCAGATTTTCACTCTTCTTTCTTCACACAAATATTTCTTTGTGGATGCCCTAGTTTGCAAGAGCTCTTCAATCTCGTAATAACAAGGTAAATAATAACGTGCTTGACCCTTTACTTATAGATTTTTTCCTATCTCCCACAATAAATGTTATGCCACCTACCAATGTATTCAACATTAAATAGGATTTTTTCCACTAAAGTTTATCTTAAGTGCCTTTATCCATGCACCCAAACCTACGCACAAAACCCTCTACAACCTTTTAGCATGCAAAAATCCCATCGCCAAAGACTCTTACGCATGCATCTCGTAGCATAGAAGGAACCTTTTCTCGACGACCTAATTTTTTTCCCTCACCTACCTCATGTTGTTCCTGCACTTCTTATCCTTTGTATGTGGTTTTTGTTAAAGCCTTCTTGACACCAAAATTTGTTGTCCATTGTTTCCCATGCATTCTTCTATCTTATGCGCTTTTGATCTTCCAATCTGAGTCATCACAACTACTACCATCTTCTCTCTCTTCGTTCTACTCCACCCCACACTTAAATAGATGTGTGATCCTCTACGCATACGTAACCTTAGAAATTAATGTGGTTACTGGTGCACAAGGTGTGCAAAACAACACAATAGAAAGGAACAAGCAACGAGAAGGGGAAACACAAGAAAAAAACATTAAAATAAATCCTAGGCTAACTGGAAAAAATGCCTTATTTACAAACACAAGGAAGACTTATTTATAGTAGGGCTTCAGCCTACTCCCATTGAAATGACTGGTAGTCTCTGCTCCATCTAACACATGTAATCGGGAAAGCTCCTGAATCAAGGATGTACGAGATGATGTATGGTCCCAACTAATGGAATTTCAACTTCCTAAGATGGCGTAGAAACTTGGAATCATACAACAAAACCATCTGCCCAACTGCAAACTGTTTGTTCTGATATGATGATCATGTCATGCCTTTTTCTAGCCTTTTCAGCTTCTTCGAATCCATGTAGCTAGTGATTTCCTCTCATCTAACTACATTAACTTATCAATTCTCTCCTTTAGTGCTTGTTCATAAGCTAATCCTCCCGCACGCATTATATGTAGCAATGGTAACATGAATTCAACTAGCAAAACAGCTTCCGCGCCAAACACCAATTGAAATGGTGTGGCCTTGATTAACCTCTTGTAGGTTGTTTTGTATACCCATAGAACGAATTATACCTTTTCATCATAATCTTGTCTTCCAACATCACAAATTTTGGTCAACGAGTGACTTATTATCTTATTATATTCTTCAGCAATCCCATTCACTTGTGGATGATAAGGGGTGGTCTTGTGATGGGCCACCATAAACTCTGCTAACAAAATCTTGACCATTTCATTCAGAAAATGTTTTCCCCTATCACTTGTTAAACTCAACGGAAATCCATATTTGTTGATTATGTTTTCCCATAAGAATCTTGTTGATGTCGCTTTTGTGTAATTCTTTTCAGAAAACCGCCTTTTCCCATATTTTCAAGTAATCAGTGTAAGTGAGTATGTAACGTGAGACATTCCTTTGCATGGCAGGTGAAATTGGTCCTACAAATTCAATTGCCCATTTTTCAAATGGTTCAGACTAGCTATCGATTGTAAGGGCATTTCATCCCCCCTTTCGGTTTTCCAAGGTGCTAGAAATGGTCACATGCCTTGCAAAACACAATACAATCCTGGTAGATACTTTCCCAAAAAATCCCTACAACTAAAATCTTATGCATAGTTGCATTTCCTGCATATTTTCCTCCTACAATCCCACCATGCTCTTCCTCCATGATTGTAATGTGCTCGTTTTCCAATACACATCGACGCAGAACCTCATCACAAGCCTAACTTGTAAAAATTCCACTAATCAACATGTAAGGCACAACACGTATAGCCTACTACTTTCTCTCCAAATCCTTCATTCCTTCCAGTGCCACACTTGTTTCAATAAACACTACAATATCCTCTAAGTCATAGGGCACGTGCCACAACCTAAACATTTTTGTGTTTGGTATGGTATCCTCAATGCTTTGCGTGTCCTCCCATGATTTGATTCTTGATAGATGATCAGGTCTTGATTTACTCTTTTTTGGTTTTACCACAACTGAAAACTTGAATTCTTGAAATAATATGACCCAATGGCATATGTGCCCTTGCAGAATAGGCTTATTCACCAAGTACTTCAGTGTCATGTGGTCTGTGTAGAATATGAATGGTGTCACAAAGCAGATATTTATTAAATCTATGTAGTACATAGATCATTGATAGTGCCTCAACTTAGTAGTTATGTAATTCTATTCTATTGGTGTCAACTTCCTATTGGAAAAACACATGAGGTGATCAATAATCCCCTTGTCAGGTTGTGCTAGTATTGCACCAATAGTTATTCTTGAGGAATCAACATACCCATGGAAGGGCTTGATGCAGCCTAGAATTCACCAAGAAAAGCCTAGGCATGTTGGCACAAAACTCAACAGACCGAGCACTCACCCAAAGCGCAAAGTTACCGTAACCTCTTTAGGGTTGTTGTTGCAAGATGTTAGCATGATGAATAATTAAAGCATTCAGATCAATAATCAATCTAACATTCTACTGAGCATTTCCTAGATATAGATCTTAAAGTATAATGAATCAAAAAATAATCATAGTGAAACCCTTTATGCAAAGAATAAACTATAACCATGATTAACACCTTGATTCACCCAATAACCCCATTATATTAAATGCAAGTATTACATGAAGCTTCTTTACAATAACAAGAGTATACGCTCATGCGCGCATCATATTTGGCAAAGATAACCTCACTAACTCAATTCTCACATCTCTCATGCTACATAGTTCACTACATATTTATAAGGGTGGGGACTTTCCCTTCACTACTTACCTAATCCCAAAATAGGTCTCATGTTATTATTAGCCACGTGCAAGCGTTACAAAAATAGCCACACATACAAGTACGCTAACAATAGATTGCTTTTAGTTAATCACAAGAGTATATCTATTTGTTAGAATTTGAGGATTCTAATGAATATGGATTTAATTAACTTAAATATTATATAATGTTACAATAAATATTTGAATAAATATTACATCATAACATAAGTAAATAAAGAAATACTTACAGGAAATAAATAACACAGGTGACACGGTATTTATAGTGGAAAACCCCAATAGGGTAAAAACTACTTTGAAAATAACCTTTACTTCAGAGAACTTATTTTACATCCAAGAAAATCACCTCCTCCTTTGAAACCCTATTTACGAAGGATAAAACAAAATTACTTGATTTACACAACTTTGATATATTTCCGAATATATCAAATGAGGACCTAAAGTCCTTTTTATATAAGGTGATTGGGTATGTCTCCGACTCACCTTTTCAACCTAAAATGGTCGACACATACACTTATGTTTATAATATTTAATATTCTAAATATAATCATTTCATAATATTAGATATTTAACCTAAAATATATACCTACGTTAGCATATTTAATAATAGATATATAAATATTTCATATTATTAATATTAACCTATATATTAGTGATGGACCCATATACATTAAGGGTTGGCCAGACCACTTAATCATTATGTTCCAACAATCCCCCTTAATGTTAAGTGGGATAGCATAACATATGCCAATAGATTACCTGCTCGTGGTACACTACATGATTTACAATCCTTAAACCATAAAAGTTTTAGGCTAGCATATCGGTTGAAGGAAATATAACACCTTCATCATACTCAATTTACCTTTTGGTACAAAAGGATTTGGGATCCCAAAGATTGTCCCATGATCAATGGCTAAGTATGATTTATGATTTTTACATATTCTCATGATTCTCATAAAGGTTATCAATCCAAGCATATAGGAGCCTTTTACAACCAAGAACCCCCTTAACAATATGCTTGTATTGGATGTTTACCAGTAAACTCAATAGCACTAAAGAGTTTACTAAAGACCACCTTTAAGATCTTTCTACACTTCTTTCTAAAAACCGATGAGATATACATGCCCAAAGATCTTTTTACACTTGCCCGAAGGTCTTTTTTTACACTTTCCCGAAGGTCTTTTACAAATACATGAAGGTATTTTTACAAAAACCAAGTTCCATTAGGATGCGACATTATCATGCACACTCCCCCTCAATAGAAACTCTGATAATCCAACCTTTTCACAAAAGTAACAAAAATTTGTAGCACTCAAGGACTTTGTGAAGATGTCAACAACATGCTCTTCAATCAACATGAACTTGAGATTTATTTCATCACTTTACACCTTCTCATAGGTGAATCGTATATGTATCTCAATATTCTTCATCCTCTGATGTTGAACTAGATTCTTAATCAAGAGTAATACAACTCTGACCACCACATAGAAGAGAAATACTTCCTTTAGCTTCCATGTGTATCTCTACCAACAATGCATAAACCACATGGATTCTTTAATTCTTCCATTGTACTTTCTACCTCTCAAGTAAAAGAAATTAATACTGTTGATTGTATTTTTTGTTCCAAGTAATGGTTCCTACACCAAAAAACTAGAACACATATCTAATTTATTTTATAACACAACATCAAGAGTATGGTTAGAAATACAAAATCCATATAAGATAGCATTTTTCATTCTTATTATAATGCAACTCATAATTGATTGTTCTTTCAAATATCTAAAAATTCTTTTTGTAAGATTATAATGATCTCTAAAAAATGTTCTTGCATAACCTTAAAGTAATTCCTACTATATAGGAAATATTTGATCTATTTATAGTTAGATAAATCAAACTATTAACTAACAACATATATAAAATATGATCAACCTTTTTCATATGCGATTTAGGATCAATATTTATTCCAACTTCCATCAAGTAGAAAATGGTTTACAACCAATCATAAGAAACTTTTTCAATACAATGGTTGCATATTGTGTTTTGAAAATAACAATAGAATGAAATACGTCATGTAAATAACATAATGTAAAATACCTAACTCATTCATTTCAAATTACTCGCTTCAACTTCTCTTTAATCCTATGAATTAAATCAGAATTGTCAACAAAATAAGCAAATTATCAACATATATACATATAATGATAATATGTGAGCCTTATTGCTTAATGAATATATCATTGTTATAAGAACAATTCAAAAACCTAACAGTTTAAAGAAGGAAACAATTTTCACATACCAAGCTCTAAGAGCTTGTTTTAAACCATACAAGGATTTCTCAACTTATAAACATAATTTTATTTACCAATTTCTTCAAATCCCTTAGGTTGATAAATGTAAAGTTATTCTTTTAAATCACAATTCAAAAAGTATTTTTCTTATCCATTTGGTGGATTTCCCACCCAAATTGAGCGGCAATTGTAAATAAGTCCCTAATAGTACTCATTTTAGCTACAAGAGAAAATGTCTCAACATAATCAATACCAGGTTTCTGGTTGAAAACTCTAGCAACAAGTCTAGCTTTATGTTTGTTAATATTACCTTCAACATTATACTTTACTTTGTATATCCACCTAGACCCTATAATAATTCACGGCTCAGTTCATACAAGGTAATTAATGAATGGTACATATGATAGCTTATGGTCATTTTTCTAATGTTAATAGGATTTAAACTTTCTAACATAGATTGAGTCCAATTTAATTTCTTATCTAGGAAGATAAGAGTTTCAGAAAAATCTATAGCATTAAAACATCATCATGACCATTTACTAAATCAGAATCAAAACCATCATTTAGAAGTATTTAATGAAGTAACTTCAAGATAAGAAGACAACACATGTAAACCTTTCACTAGATTATATCTATACATTTCATATAAGCTTTGATAATTAACATGTCCTAACCTTTCATGCCATAGTTTTGAATTATTCAAACTCTAAGATATAAAACAAGATGGAAAAGAGAAATCATCAAAAATATATAGATCATTTCTTTGAATTCCTTCAGGTATTATACCCTCATTACCATCCTTGATATACTAAGTATCCTTCATGCATGGATTCTAGTTGTGACCATATTTTTTTCAGATGTTCGATATTACCAATGTGGAGAAGGTATTCGCTGCTCACATTGCGTAAAAGTATATAAAGAGCCTCTTAAATTCGTTAAGAATGCATTCATGGTATCTAGCTTTTCTTGAAAATTGGTGGGAACAACCTTAGATCTAGAAACAATCGTATAAAGTTTCCTCGCCATAAATTATATTTTGACCCAAATGTTTTAGTTGGTTTGATTCAGGATTTGGGTTTTGTCAAGACAGAAATATTTGAACATTATTGTTTTCCTAAACCTGTAAAACACACCCCATTATAATATACAATGTACCATAGAGTTAGATACATATTTATCGATAAAAACAACACTTTTAATAGAATTAGATATAAATTTTATAGATCTAAAGAAAACTATTTGATCATAACTAATTATGTCATTACATTGCATACTAATTAACCTCCCATGATCAAAATAATAACCCACAATATAAAGGGCTCTGCATTATACCCCATATTTATATAAAAAATATTTTCGACCATATAGAAGTGAAGAAGAGACCCTAAGAATGCATAACAACTTCAAATTTCTGAAAAAAATTAATGTAGACAAAAATCTAACCAACTTAAATTTGACGTCTAAATGACCGTCATTTTGTCTTATGTTTGGTCTATCGTGACGGTCATTTGACCGTCAAATTTAATGAAGTCAAAACTTGTTATGTATTTCTAAAATGTGAAATTCCATAATTTTTTTTTGTATAAAAGGAGGTTATATTTAGTTTTTTATTTTTTAAACATATATAAACCAAATCTAATAAAATTTATATTTTAAACGGTTTAAAATAACTATTTATAAAATATGATGCAAACTTAGGTTTGTTTATTTTTTTAACTATATATGCCTAGATTTATAAGATAAGTTTAAATATGATTTAAACTTAGGCTTAGAATATGATCCGTTGACTCTTCCTTCAATCCCATGTAATTTTAATATGGTTTAAGGCTTTTAATATATATAGTTTTTTTCAAAACTATATAAATTTTAATATGATGTTTATATAAATTATTATATAAACCATATTCTCAGTATTGTATATATTTTTATCCAAATATAATAAAATTTATATTTTAAAACCAGTTTAAAATAACCATTTATAAAATATGATGAAAACTTAGGTTTGTTTGTTTTTTTAACTATATATGCCTAGATTTATAAAATAAGTTTAAATATGATTTAAACTTAGGCTAAAATATGATCTCGTTGACTCTTCCCTTAATCCCATGTAATTTTAATATGGTTTAAGACTTTTAATATATATTTTTTTTTCAAAACTATATAAATTTTAATATGATGTTTATATAAATTATTATATAAACCTTATTCTATATTATATATATTTTTATTTAAAAATAATAATATAGTTTTCAAATTATATAGGATATAGTTATAGATTAAATATAAACTATATTTTTTCAAATTGAATCCTTTTAGAGGGGACCAAAGAACACGGGTATGAATTTACCTTCCAAAATATTTAACCTGTAAACATTTGAAATTATAGAAAATATGAAAATTATTTCATATAGTAATAAATCCTTTCTTTTCCTGTATGTGATTTTCAGCAGGTAAAATTGAAAAACCCTAAAAAATTTACCGAGAATTTAATTGCACAAATGTAATGCCAAAATAAATTGGGAAAAAATAAGGGGACCGAATATTTTTAAATACCATTTCGGGTTGGTTGAAAAATTTGCATAAATTAAATAAATAAAATACAAAACATTTTATCTTAATTTATTTAATTTTCCTCGCTCTGTTACCATGTTAGAATTTGAGGATTCTAATAAATATGAATTTAATCAACTTACATATTATATAATGTTACAATAAATATTTGAGTAAAGATTATATCATAACATAAGTAAATAAAGAAATACTTACAAGAAATAAATAACACAGATGACACAATATTTATAGTGGAAAACCCCAATAGGGTAAAAACTACTTTGAAAATAACCTTTTACTTCTGAGAACTTATTTTACATCCAATAAGATCACCTCCTCCTTTCAAACTCTATTTACCAGGATAAAAGCAAATCACTTGATTTGCTCACCTTTCATATATTTCGAATATATCAAATGAGGACCTAAAGTCCTTTTTATATAAGGCAATCGTGTATGTCTTCCAACCCACCTTTTCAACCTAAAATGGTTAAACATACACTTAGGTTTATAATATTTAATATTAGAAATATAATCATTTCATAATATTAAATATTTAACCTAAAGTAAATACCTATATGTTAGCACATTTAATAATAGAAATATAAATATTTCATATTATTAAATATTAACCTATATATTAGTGATAGACCCATATACATTAAGGGTTGGCTGACCACTTAATCATTATGCTCCAACATTATTCTCATCTTGTATGCATATAAAGTGCTTCGTAGTTAATCCTCCAAAATATCCAATGAATGCATGTTGCGCAAGTCTTTAACTTGGTTTGTGTGCTACACATGCCATCTCTAAAAATAGATCCTCATCGTGAAAATGGTTAAGCCCTAAATCTGTCTCTCTTCTTCACGCACAATCCTTTCCCGAGCCTCCCACTAAGTTCCATACTTTAACTAATCAACATTACCCCACACTAATTGTATTGCCACCCTGCAATGGTTTGTCTCCAAAACAAATCAAAGAATATGAATAGAAGAATAAAAATAATTTTGATGAATAAAAGAATGTATTTACCCTGCAGTATCTTCTACTTCAACTTGAAGAATCAATTCTAGATATTCTTCTTTTATTTCTGCCTCTAAAGTCTTCCAATCATTGAGCGCAGCTTCTGTCTTTTTGGGATGTCCACTGCAATTGAATCTAACTCATCTTTTGCAATCTCTCCTTTTTCATTTTGCAAGACCAACACAATGTTGGACAATGCAGTCATCCTTCCTTGTAATAATTCCATCTTTTACACGATGAGTTTCCCAAGCTCTTCTAGCCTTTCCTTGTGTGGTTCTTGTGATGTTGTAAGGGCCTCGCGCTTCTGCTTGACAAGTGCTAATCATTCTGCGCGGCCCAATGTTTCATCTTTTATGGCCTTCAGGACTTCATTGTCTTCTAAAAGGGTCCTAGTCCTTATAATGGCTTCGGTGATGTACAAATATTCAACGCTTGCTCTTCCTTCCTTAATTCCTCCTACAAGCTCTAAAGAACCCCTCATATGATGCAATCTTTTGCATCATTGAATCCTTTTCTTGCTCTACTTCCGCATTGGATCCTTTGATGTTGGCATACACAGAGGTTCATATTCAAGCACTAAGTCCACCAAGGTACTTACATAATGCATTTTTAAAGGAATTTTTTTGGGTACCTTTGACTCTAAATGTGGCTTTTCTTTCTTTCATGATATTGTCCCCAACTTCCTTTGCCATTTGATGAAAATAGCGTTCTTATTTTGTGCCAAGTCTTTCTCTTTCCTTAGGTTCACTATTTCTACATCCCTAGTCTTGATGTCCTCTCAGTAGCACCCTAATTTTTGTAGCCTTATCCATATTCTACCCTTGCCACCTCTATTGATAATTTCACCAAAGCATTGTTCACTTGTTCATCTAACATAACAATAGGCCTGATTGTTATGTGTATAGCTTGAGGTGTCCTCTTTAACCTCCTGATGATAGGCATGACTCCTCACACACATCAAATTTCAATTCATCCATGTGTGTGTGCATCGATCTTGACAATTTCTTCCTTTTGTGCGGTACGATTGTCATCGCTTCATCCATTAGCTTCAAGCCATAAAAATCATTTTATGTCATTGTGCTTTAAAAACATGCACAAATAATTTTACCTGTGTTCTCAGTATAGCCCATGATTGATGGAATATATTCCCCACTTGTTCTCTTTGTTCTTGGCCCCTTAGGAACTTGGGCTTCAAGATTCGGAGCTTGTTCTATTGTGTCCTGAGTAGTCTCGGTTGTTGTCTCATCTACTTCCTTTTCTCCCTCTTCTCCATCCTTCATTTATTCATCCTTTGGTTCTTCCACGTTCTCTAGTAGGTGTAGGGGAATTGGGCTTGCTTTCATCAAACTCTTTCACCTCCTCATTTAGCTTCAACTTCCTTATTCTCTTCTCAATTGTATCCTTTTTTTGGAGAGAGTTGAGGTGATTTACGCACTAATTGTGGAGTAGCACATTGGGTCCTTGTTATCTTGAATACTCTTTTTAAGCGGTGCTCTCCTTGGACTGCATCCAAGTCCTCATCATCTCCCTCTTGTGGCTGGGGGAGTAGTCGTGTGCTCAGATTCTTCCCTATTTGGAGGCTATCTTCTTCCTCTATGCTCCAAACCACCACTATCTTCATGCTCCTCTTCTTCATAATCTACTAGTATTGTCTTTGTAGGCTTAGGTGATGGAACATTTTCCATTGTATGCTTACCTTTTGGCAACCCTGGGAGTGTGAAATCATTCTTCACATACTTATTATTTTCCAACTTGGGCTTGATTTGAAGGTACACAAGCACTACTCTAGTGTCCCAAACTACCAAGCTTACATGCTTCATGCTTATAATATCTAAGATGAACCTCTCAATGTAGGCATTCCGCCTGGATATACATACTTCTTTCTTAGAGTGTGGTAGTCGCAATCTACCTTATCTGCATTTAAGATCAGGCGGTGCACATCTAAAAACTGGTGAACTAATGTCTAGAAATATATTGTAGTAAAGGCATATGGTAGTTTGCACCATGGGCTCCAATCCCTATCCTTCATCGCAAATCATGCGATGCAAAAATGTTGGTAAACTACAAACTGTACTGCCTTACCCACCACCAAAGGAAACTCCTTGGGTATGTATCGTTCTTCTTCAAACACCGCATGGATCCTATCATACCACATCTCTACCCTCTGCTTGAATGGTCTGCTCATTGATCCATCACACAAGTACTTTCCAAATCTTTCGTAGGTGAATTTTTCTCCATAGGGTATTCCCATATTTTCTCCTTTGGCCCATCAGCACCCCGATCTCCATAAACACCAGAGACAATAGAACAGCCCCGAAACTGATCTTCTCTCATGTGTGTGATTCTTCAATGATAGTCTCCACGATGTAACTGGAGATGTTGTAAATCACTCCTTGTGACATTTTCTTCGCATGTGTAGCCACATTGTTTTTACTTGTGACCATCTTTCTTGGTCATTCAACTTTGTCACTAAGTGTGTAGCTTCTTGAATGATTGGGTACTTCTTTAATTTATAAATTTCCATGTCACACTGACCCTTGGTGTACCCCAACTCCTTCCTTTTCTCCAATATTGCAGCCTTATCAGCCAATTCATCATTTAGATCTACCCTTGTGCCTTTCAACCTCGCTATCTTTGTTAATATTAACGCACTTGTAATCCTTACCTGCTTCTGCAAAGTAGAAGAAGTCTTCATGAATCCTTCTCATTAACCAATGATACAATGGTTCATATTTCCCAAAGTAGGGGAGCTCATATAACAGGTAAACCCCAAGTTGTTTTAACAACTTCTCCTTAATGTTGTCATACATTGGCATGTCTTCTGTTGTGCACTTATTCGTCTTTGTGTTTAATAACGCATCCAACTCCTTATTTTCAGTTGTATGATGATTGTAGTCATTGATCTTGCTCTTCCAGATGTGGGAATCCCATTCCTAACCCACAATTACACCCTCTGGATACTACATTTCGAGAAATTACTCTTAGGGGTCATTTCAACCTCTACTTCAACCTTCTTCTTCCCTTTTACTCCTGTTGTGGGTGCTTTCTTCGATGCCATCTATAACCTGCAATCTTCTACTTCAAATACTCACATTTTATCTCCTTTAACGTGCAAACCCAAACCCTAGCTCGATTCAGCGTGCCCTAGTTGAAATTACATGCCCTAGCTCTTTTGTAACACCTTGCTTTTCTCAAACCCTTCGCAACTAATTACGTAAGCTTCATCTATGCATAAATCTACTTGTCTTGTATTGATTCAGGACTCTTCACACCGAATACTCTTCTCATAGCTTAGTCGCATGTGGCTCTTTCAAATTATCGTGATTGCAATGGTAAAAATGAACTCACATCTTGTCCTTATATATATTTTCAAAAAGTTAGTGCATTTATTACTTCTTCTTCACCTACCAAAATCCTCTTATTAATTTACCATTTTTGTTCCTTCTGTGTGGTACATCTTCGCACCCAAGCTATAACCTTCTAGCACTCCTTCCTATCCTCTAGCCATAGACTTATCTTCAAACACACCTCCATGCGCACGATTACATCACCACCGCTCTTTCCTTGGAGGTTCCCATGGCCGCCGCTTACCTCACGTTATACTTATTTATTCATTCATCTCCACCCATGTTCCTCATTTGCATAAGTAATTTTTTCAATTCTCCAACTTGAATATCAACCGTAACAGCTTAGTTCCTTTCATGTGTATTTATTTTCAGCAGATCCTGTGCACGGATATCAATAAACTACCCCACATTAAGGGTATGTACAATCCTTTGTGCATAAAAATTCTTCAAAATAGGAATTATCTTCTAGCACGTAAATGTGCTTTATTACATAAACACACCAACTAAATTGACAAAGCATAGCAATGAAGAAGGAAACACATTAAGGAAATGGAGAATTGAAAATATAATCTAAATGGAAACACTGCCTTATTACAAACACCAAGAAGACTTATTTATAGTAGGGCTTCATCCTATTACCATTGAAGTAATCGGGTAATCGTATTACATCAACTACCTCTAATCGATAGACACTTGTTTCAAGTATGTGAGTGATAACATACGGCCCCAACCAATGTACTTTGAGTTTACCTGGATGGCACAAAAACTTAGAATCATAAAGGAGCACCATTTGTCCTATCTCAAGCCTTTTATCCCTGATGTGCTTGTCATGCCATGCTTTCTACCTAGCCTTTTCTTATTTCTAACTCCAACATGCTATTGTTTGGCACTCATCCAACTTGATTAACTTTTCAATCCATTCTTCTAATGCTTTCTCATTAGCTAGACCTCCAATGCACACAATACATAAAGATGGTAACATAAATTCCTTAGGAAGAACTGCTTCTGTGCCAAACACTAACTAAAATGGTGTGGCTTTGTTCAACCTTTTATATGTTGTTCTATATGCCTAAAGTATTGCATATACTTTATCATCCTAATCCTTCCTTCCAACATCATAGATTTTTTTCAATGTCTGGCTCAAAATTTTGTTGAATGCCTTAGCAGTTCCATTTACCTGAGGATGATAGGGTGTAGTCTTATGGTGTGAAATCATGAATTCCTCCAATAAAATTATGATTGTCTCATTAAGAAAATGTGTGCCCCTATCACTGGTCAAACTTAAAGGACATCCATACCTTGTAATAATATTCTCCCATAGAAACCTGGTTGTTGTAGCTATTATACAATCCTTTATAGGTGTTTCTTCTTCCCACCTTGTCAGATAGTCTATGTAAGTGATGATATAGTGTGATCTAGTCCTATGTGCTGCTAGTGAAATAAGACCCAAAAAATTGATATCCCATTTCTCAAATGGTTCTACACTAGTAATAGGTCTTAGAGGAATTTCATCTCGTTGACCTAGTTTCCCAAGACGTTGACAATGATCACAAGCTTTGCAATAATCCTTACAATATTTATACAGGGTCTCCCACCATAATCCAACAAGTAGAATCTTGCGTGCATAGTGGCATCACCTACATAGTGACCACCTGTAATACCACCATGATATTCCTCCATGATGTCCATGTGTTCATGTTCCAGTACACAATGGTGCAATACTTCATCCCTTCCTAATTTGTACAAGTCACCGCTAATCAACATATAGGGTGCCATGCGTATAGCAAGTTGTTTCTTCTCTAAGGATGGCATTCCTTCTAGTGTCATGCATGTTCGTAGAAAGACAAAAATTTCCTCTAACTCGATGGTGCATGTTGTAACCTATATAAATATGCATTTGGCATGGTATCTTCAATTTCTGTGATTCTTCTCCTAACTATATTATGGATAAATGGTCCGGTCTAGAATTACTTTTCCCTAGTTTTACCATAACTGTGAAGTCAAATTCTTGAAATAAGAGTACCCATCTGCATATGTTCCCTTGTAAAAATGAGGTTTGTTTACCAAATAATTCAATGTCATGTGATCTGTATAAAAGATAAATGGCATATCTAGTAGGTACTATCTGAATTTATGTAGTGCATATATCATTGACAAAGCTTCGCGCTCTATAGTGGTGTAATTATGTTCTACATGAGTTATCTTTCTACTAGAAAAATAGATAGGATGATCTATAATACCTTCTCTAGGATGAGCCAATACTGTGTCAATGGCCATGCCATAGGCATCCACATGTACATGAAATGGTTGGTCTTATGAAGGAAAACACAAAATAGGCATTGTAGTAAGTTTCTCTTTTAATGTCTCAAATGTGCGTTGCTTGATTCTCCCTAGTAGAATGTACCTTTCCCTTTTAGTAACTCCTCAATGGTGTGGTAACTTTGGAATATCCTCTAGTAAACTTTCTGTAATATCTTGTATGGCCCAACAATTTGTGCACCTCACTTTGACTAGTAGGCTCTTTTAGGCCTATAATGACCGTGGTAAGCTTATTTGGATCAACCAACAAACCTTTCTTGCAGATTATGTGTCCTAAATGTATTCCAAATGGTGGAGTAAATATGCACTTCTTAATGTTCAAATATATACTCAACCGTATACATCTTTCAAACATTAAGCACATATTGTCACAAAGATCCTTAACTAATCCATACATTTTCCAATCATCTAAATAAACTTATAAGAAGTTGTGAATAAACTCCTTGAACACTTGAACAACTATGCATGAAAATACAAGCAAAGCGCGATTTTCGGACCAAAAGGCATCACAAGTATAGGTGAAGATACCCCATTCAAAAGAGTAAAATTATTCTTTTCCTATTCCTCTCGGCCAATCCTAACTTGATAATACCTAGAGAACCCATCTGTAAACGAATAGATTTTGCACCTTGCAACGCCTTCTAGTATTTCCTCAGTGAATGGCATAGGAAAGGGATTAGTCACACATGCAACATTCAATGCCCCGTAGTCCACACAGATCCTAATCCTACCATCCTTCTTGATACTGATCACCATTGGACTAACCCATTCTAACTCATCAAGGGGATTTATAATCCCATACTTTTACATTTTTCAATCTCTTCCTTGACCTTTTCATGCAAGTTGAGGTTCATCCCTGTAGGGTCTCTTTCTAACTAGGTGCACACCATCTTTAAGATTTATCTTCACCTCTCCTAATAACTCATGCATGTCTTTAAGTTCATGGTACCCTCGAGGGAATAAGTCCTGATAATCCCGTAGTAGCTCTATGATTTTTTCCACTTCAGAGTCTGACCAATAGTCTCCAATTATGGCTTCCTTAGGCTCAACATCTAATCCAATATTCACCTTCTTTGTCTTCACAGGTTTGTGATAGGCGTGTGTGGTCTTATCTACATGGTCCAACACCTCACACCTACCTATTGAATGGTTTACATCCAGATCTTCTACTTCTTCATCATCCACTAGGTAGACCATTTTTCCTTTTTCTTTCTCAAGCTAAGCACACTAAAGTAGTGTGGCATCATCCTATGTGTCTTCAACAAAATGCTCTCCGATTCTCCTTCATAAAATAAATCGTTAATGAGTTATTCAGCCTTGCAATATCTCTCATAGTTAAGTGATTTATGACCTTTAATGCTTCTTCCACCATAGGAGGCTTGGTAGAGAAGAAGTCAAATGTCCGAGTCATTCATGTAATTAAACCCCGCCAATTTCAAATCTCTCTATGGATTTTGGCATGGCAAGACATACCAAGCATGTGCGCAGCCTTGTAAAGTGGAATAAAACTTGTGCACCCGGAGCAAAGGTGGTAAATCTTCCGCCCTCTATCCGAGTCTCTCACGCTTTTGAACGTGATGTTGAACATGTTGATTACCATGATAAGTACATATTTTAGTAGGTGCATTTCTCCCTAAAACCTAGTAGCAAGAGCAATCCTAATTTCATTCCATCCTACAAGATTAACCTTGTGGACCACCCATTAGCATTTGTTGTCCTATGTAGTGTATATGTTAGTATATTTCTCCTTTCCAGTGGGTCTATCCATTTTTCCTCCATGGTGTGCAAGAAAACCATAGGATATTTGTCTCCGGTGTAACAAGGTACCGAGTTATTACCTATTCTCCTAACATAACATGGTTTGTTGTCCTTAGGAAATATGCTCTTTACTTCATGCCCCACCAACTCATATGTGCTTTGATCCCAATTTTCACAAGCAATACTTGTAGTATCACTAATAGACTATGCATCCTCCCATTGAATTATCCCTTCTTTAGATGGCTCAAGAATCTCTGGATCCCAGATGAAGCATACATAAATCCTATTCAGGTATTCTTCGCTCAAGTTCTCAACATAGGGTGCATATTTGACATATGTTAAAGGGATAATAACTATTTCCTTCTTGTTTTCAAAGATGATATAACCCTTGTTGAACCGAATATCAACATTATTTACATAGCACCAAGGATGCCCCAATAGAGCTAGGAAGCTATCTGACTCTACCAACGCTAAAAACTCAAAATCTTCTGTGAACTTGGATCTTTGTATGGTAATAGATGCATCTTTCAAAATCTGATGGGAGTGGACTTAGTCCGATTAGCCATGAACAATACATTAGAAGATGGTTGTAATGGGGGCCTCCCCATTTGTACCCATGCATCTAAAGTAAGAACACTAACTTCCACGCCTATATCAATCAATATATTACTCAATAACCATCCATCCACAACAACATTCAGATTTATTTCCTTCTCATAATCTAGGCTATGAGGAGGAAGATTTTCATGCAAGATCTGTCGTTTGGTCTTAATACTTGTGCATGGAGTGTTTCCCTTTAACCAATTCCCCAACATTGGAATGATATTCTCCTTGTGTAATAACTTACACACTTCTCTTAATTCATCCATATCAGTTTGGACCGTCTCTGATGCTTTATTTTGCTCCATCTTCCATGATTGCTATTTTAAATATTGTATCTCACCTTGAAGATTTCTTAGTACCCCCATGGTTTCCTGGTAAACCTCCTTCTGATGGGTAGGATCTGGGTACCATGCATGAAGAACCTCCTCCTTAGTGATGGTAGGCTTTTGTTGAAATGCTTCTTTGGTGCGTGCTACTTCGGTGTGGGTCGTGATATTTACCTTTAATTCCTCGAGTCTACTTCCAACTTAGGCATCCACTGATTTTCCATGGTGCATTATATCCTAAACATCTTTGTGCCTTTGTTTTCTTGTTTATGTTTTTTCTAAGATGGTCATACAAGTCCAGGAATTCCTCATAACTATGATTCTTTCCACATAAATAGCATGTAACATTTTGAGTACATTCTCATCTTTAGTGGTCAGGAGATCCATATGTATAACATGTTCCGTGAGGGAACTCACTTCTTCCATCACCACGGCCTCGTCCTCCGAATCCACCATAGTATCCTCGACCTATTCCATGATCACCTTCAAAATACCCTTCATTCCGATCATAGCGTGCTTGATTTTGATCCTAATCCTAATGCTCGTTCTTGCCTTTAGAGTTATCTGAAACTCCTTTTTGTCGTACACCAATATCTATAGTATTCTGGATCTAACCAATCATCCAGCAGTCTTCCGTGTCATGAGTCATGGATCTACAGATTTTGTAGTAGCATGAAATGTTCTTCCTTATCACACGTTGTAGTAATGGACAATGGATAACATTATGGATTAGATGGCATATTTCACGATCTAACAGTGAGCACACAGATTTGTGGGGATAACTATCCTTTATGTGACCTTCCACTTCACAATCTATGCACCAAATCCTTGTGCACGCCTCTTGTCTTGAATCTACTTGATAGTTTCTCAAACTAATTTGCCATAGTTGTGATCTATGCTTCTAAAAATGGGATTACCCCAGTGTTTATGCTTCCAACTTCCTCGGTGTGTAGGGGTACTTCAAGTGCTTCACCTAGATCATTGTATGTTTTATGTGATAGTGCCTTCCTAAAAGGTGTAATCAGGCCTCCAACGAACCATTGTGCATGTTGGATTACATGAATATCATAAGAAAGCTTAGACAACAATATTTTGAAATAGGCATCATACTCTCTGACACTCTCAGTAGTGACTTGCTTAATATCCTTGAGTGTACTTATACTCTTCTGCTCAAACTCAGGGATGTGAAACTATTTAAGGAATGCATCTTTTAAAGTCATATAGTCTATGCAAGTCGATCGGGGTTAAAAATTTTACACCATCCTGTGTGTGCCCTTATAATGTTGTGCAGCAAATTGGCTTACCCTACACTCAAAATCCATTATTCCTTTTACGCACCATAGTATTTCACACATGTGTACGTGTTCAACAACATCTTCTATGCCACTATACTCTTGAAGATGAAGAGACATCTCTATGTAAATATTTTGGGGTTGGTGCGGACCTTGCCCACCTGATCTAAAACCTCCTATGTTTCCTCTACCTCTAGAACCACTAGATCCACTTTGAAGCTAGAACCACATATACCCGCTGATCCAACCTATAATTTGGGTCGTACCAAACTATGTACTTTCTTGTGTTCTAATAGTAGTATTTAACTCCCCGACATTCTACAAAATGTTACTACTCCCTAAGAGAGTCCAAAATCTATGCACCTAAATTCTCATGCGGATGATACACCTAAAAGGCACTCCCATATAATAATGATTTTTTTGCAATTCCATTGTTGTGCCTCTTATAAGACTCACTCCTCCTCTCCCATTGCTTGAATTAGCTTTTTGATTGCTTGTTGTACTTGATCTTTGGAAAACCAAGTGCAAGGCCAAGGTTGTCGAGTAGATTCGAGATGCATGCCTGCGGCTCCAGTTGTCTCTCTGGCACACTTCTATGTGAGGCTGAGGTGGGTTCTCTATCATGCTTTCCCAAATGGGGGAGTTCCTGAGGCTCGGGTTCCATGTCTTCTATGTGAAATTCAACTCCTTCCGAACTATCTTTCTCCACAACGCCATTTTATCTACAACCTCCCGCTGCTTCTCTACCTCCCTCTTGCATGCCTCATTATACTTAATCCACCTTTCCTCTCTCTACCTTTTTGCCGTTAGGTTTGCCATATTTCACCAAACCTTATTATGCCCTTGTGCATGGTGGGGTTTTAGTCCGCCATTGGTTTTCTCTCCAAGTTTAAAGTTACCAACAAGATCTTGATCACCATTGCAATGCCTTACGGGTAAGTTCCGCTTGGATATCGTAAAAACTAGAATTCAGCTACCTTTGGAAATGAATAAGTGGAAATTGAGTACTCCAAGATATAATTGTTCAAAACTCCATAGAACCATGTATCCACAACATGATTCCATATCAAATCAACATCATAAAGGGCTTGAAATTCTTCCTGCATTCAGACAAGTGTGTGATACCTCCAATTCCATTTTGATGAATAAGAAACCAGCCACTCATACAATTATATTGGAAAAATTGAAAAGAAGCTCTCATACAAACCTGTCATACATATTCTATTCCACCCATGCACGTGCGTTAAAATCAGATCCAAAGTGTTGAAACTCTATGCGTATTCTTCTTCCGGATCATGTATCCACTCTTGACTTTCTAGGGTCAACTGGTATGTCTTCATTGTGAACCATCCTCAAAACAATCGAAAACTAGGTCCTGGAAATAGAACCAATGATGCATCCTAGAATTCACCACTGTAAAGCCTAAGTGCGTTGGCACATCACTCCCTAGACCAAGTGCTCACCCGAAGTGTGCAAAGGTACCATACCCCTCTTTAGGGTTATTGTTAGAGGATGTTAGCATGATAAAGACTTAAATAATTCAGACCCATAATTAATCTAACATTTTACAAAGCGTTTCCTAGATCTAGATCTTAAAGTATCATGAATCAAACAATAATCATAGTGAAACCCTTTATGCAATAATAAACTATAACCATGATTAACACCTTGATTCAACCAATAACCCCCATTATATTAAATACAGTAATACACAGAAGCTTCCTTACAATAACAATAGTATACACTCATGCACACATCAGATTTGGTAGCATGACCTCACAATAACTCAATTCTCACATCTCTCATGCTACATAGTTCACTACATATTTATAAGGGTGGGGACTTTCCCTTCACCACTTACCTAATCCCAAAATAGGTCGCATGATATTATTAGCCACGCGTTGTTACAAAAATAGCCACACATGCAAGTGCACTAATAATAGACTACTTTTAGTTAATTGCCAATAGTAGATCTATTCTCTTCTGTATCTTTGTAAAGTGCTTCATAGCTGATCCTCTAAAAATAGCCAATGTGTGTCGTGTAAGTCTTTGACTGGTTTGTGTGCTCTGCACGCTATCTCCAAAAATATATACTCACTGTGAAAATGGATAAATCCCAAATTTGTCTCTCTTCTTCGTGTGCGATCCTTTCTGAGCCTCTCGCACTAAGTACCATACTTTAACCGATCAATGGGAATTATCCCAAGAAGGAAAGTGTAATATGGTCATAGTGAGAAGCTTATATTTTAATGTGTCAAAACCTTCTTTTGTGCCTCTGCCTAGTAAAAGACACTCTTTTTTAAAGTAATTCCTCTAAGGGCATGGCAATCTTGGCATATACCTTAATAAATTTCTTGTATTAGCCCGTATGCCCAAGGAATTCATGTATAACACTCTGAATGGTAGGCTCCCCCAATCTCATAATAACTATAACCTTGGCGGGATCCAACAACAAACCTTCCTTACATATAATATGCCCCAACAGGGTTCCAAATGGAGTAGCAAATACACATTTCTTAATGTTGAGGGATATCCTCAACTACCAACATCTCTCAAACATCAACCTCAAATCATCACAATGGTATTTTACTAGCCCATACACAGTCCAATCATCCAAGTAGACCTGAAGAAATTTATGGATGAATTCCTAGAAGGCTTGTACCACAATGCACAAGAACACAATAAGCGCATTCTTCAGCCCAAAAGGCATGACTATGTAGGAAAAACTTCCCCATTCAGTGGAAAAAGTTGTCTTCTCCTGGTCTTCCTTTGCAATTCTAACTTGGTGGTACCCTGAGAACCCATATGTAAAAGAATATACCTCACGTCTAGCTACTTCTTCCAAAAAAATTTAGTGAAGGGGGTTGGAAAAGGATCAATGACACACACTACATTCAAGTCTCTGTAATCAACACAAATCCTTATCCTTCTATCCTTCTTAATGCTTATGACCATTGGACTCACCCATTTTGATTCCTCCACATCCTCAATGATGTCTAATGCTATCATCTTATCTATCTCCTCCTTGACCCATACACGTAAGTTCGGATTCATCCGATATGATATCTTTCGAATCGGGCGCACACCTTCCTTCAACTTGATCCACATTTCCCCAAGGAGTGGTGAACACCTTTGAGCTCATGGTACCCACATGGGAACAAATCTTGAAACTCAATAAAAATTCAATGATCTTAGAAACCTCTTTCTCGACCAATAATCCCCAATGATAACTTCCTTAGGTTCTACCTCAGAACCAATGTTAACCTTATTTTTCTTCAAGGGCTCATGGTAGGCACGCGCTTGCTCATCCATATTATCCCTAAATTCATGCATACCTTCAAAATGGTTAACATCCAAACTCTCCATTTCTTCACCATCTATCATATAGATCATTTTTCCTTTTTCCTTTCTATGCATACACGCTCAAGTTGTGTCTCTTCTAATTCTTCCTCATCAAAATGCATCTCCAAACTAGGTTCACCTAATAGCTCAAGTATCCTATCTTCTTCCATAGCACTATCTCCCATTGTAAAGCATTTGACCACCTACAACACCTTATCCACTGATGGCTTTGTACTTTGATACTCAAATGCTTGAATGAGATCAACTTCCAACTCCTACCAATTCCCTGTATGAGAGCACATCTTTAAGTGAATGTACCATGGGTGCGTGCAGCCTTGTAAGGTGGAATACAAATTATGCACCCATAGTGAAGGTGGTAAAGCTTTTGTGCCTTCCATCCAGGCCTTCTCACATGCTTGGATATGACATGAGGTGGGTTCTTTGCCATGGTAGTCTTGTATGACAGTGGGTGCATTGCTTCTAGAAAACCTAACAAAGAATGTGGTTCTCACCTCACGCCATTCTAGAAGGCTTTCACGATGTGTCTCCCACCAACACATTATGGTCCCGAGAAGGTTATAGCTAAGCATACCTCTTCTTTTGTTATCATTTTTCCATTGAGCCTCCATTTCTCATAAGAAATCATCAAGGTTAGCTCCTCTAGAGTAACTTGGTATCTTCTTCCCTCCTAGGTGCTTGACCGAGCATGCTTTTGTTACCCTTATCACCAATCCTCTCAACTATCACCCAATTAATTCATAAGTCCCATGCACCCAATTGTCACATGCTATGTTGGTTGTATCACTCATAGACTGAGCATCTTCAAACTAGATAATTCCTTCTGTAGGATGAATTACCTTAGGGTCTCTAATAGAGTGCACATAGATTCTGTCAAGGACTTCTTCTCCCAAGGGCTCAAAGTATAGGGCACTAACTTCCCATCTGTTAAGGGGATGATGACCTGTTCCTCCTTGTTCTCAAAACTAATATACCCCTTGTTAAACAAAGAGGTCAAGTATTGTTTTTTAACACCGTGGGAGTCTTGAAGCAATGCTTTGGAAAGTTATATGCCTTGGCTAGCACCAATACTTCAAAGTCTCCAGTGAACTTGGCCCTCGAATAGTGATAACCACATCTTGTAAGATACCAATGGGCATTTCCTTTATCTTGTTCACCATATACAACACATTTGAAGATGGTTGTAATGTGAGCCTTCCCATTTAATGTCATGCATCCAAAGTGAGAACATGGACCTATGTGATCGTGTCGATCGAATATTACCTAGAAGCCATCCATCTATAACAAGCATTTAAGATGATCTCTTTTTCATAGTCAAGGCTATGGGGAGGAAGGTTAGCATGTAGAAGTTACCTCTCGTGCTCTCTCCTAGTGTGTGGTACCTTCCCCGTAACCATTCTCCTAGTAAGGGAATGATATTTTCTTCCCTTAACATCTTGCATACTTCCCTAACCTCATCTAGATCCTTCTCGTGGGCCCTTAGCATTCTTCCTTTACTCGACTACCTTGATTGCTCCTTCAGACACTGGATCTCTCCTTGCAAACTCTGAATCACATCCATAGTCTCTTGATACACCTCTTTTTTATGAGTAGGGTTTGGATACTTCCCATGTATCACTTCTTATCTTGTAACAAGTGTTCTTAATCTTAGTATCTCCCTGGTGCACATGGCCTTTACTCACATCGTCACCAAGCAAGGTGTTCTAGCCCCGACTCATGTGCCACTCTCAAAGCATCCATTGTGAGTTGTCCTTATTTATGCTTACCATTCCAATGCCCTTGTCTTTCCGGTGCTATCTTGGTTCATGTGCTCAAACAGTCAGTGGAAATCTTCGTACTTATGTTTATTTCACACCACGAGCATTGCAATGCATCGAACACTCACACTTATACTACTTTGTAAATCAATAGCTATAACAAGTTCCTCATGAGAAATCCCCTCTTCCTCCATAGTTTTTATGACCACGTAATCTTCCGTAGAAACCTCTTCCATGTGCTCCTCTATTTACGCACCCTTCATAGCGGTAGTCATCATCATTGGGGTTGTCTACAATGCTAGTCCGGCACACGCCAAGATCAATGGCATCATGTATTTGGTCAATTAGCCTACAATATTTACGTCATGGGTCGTAGAGGTACGGAGATATTGCAATAACAAGACACATTCTTACAGATCGTGCTACAATAGTGGGCATCTACTTACATCATGATCCCCATGGAAAATTTCACACTCCACCATCATGGTGCATACTTTGACCTCCAAAGAAAACTATCTTTTTCATGCCATCTACCTCACACTTCATGCACCATAGACCACTACAAGTCTCATACGCCGAGTTTACAGATAGTTTATCCAGTTGCTTCACCATTGCAGTAATTTGAGCCTTAAGGAAAGGGATAACACTGGTATCTACACTTCCAAGAGCTTCAACGCATAGATCAGCCTCCATTCCTCGCGTGGGTCCATGAATGTCTTGTGTGAAAGCTCTTTTTTAACAATGTTATCGATCCTCCAAAAACCACCACTTGAGCATGTTGAGAAGGATAAATATCATAAGATATCTTTGATAAGAGAGTTTTGAACCGTGTCATATTCCCACACACTCTCTACCATTCCTTTCTAGATCTCCTTCAAAGTTCTAATGCTCTTCTACTCAAATTCAAGGATATAGAATTCAGCCAAGAAGGCATTCCACAACACAAACTAATCTACCACCATTTAATGGGGTCATACTTCCACTACCAACTATGCACGCACCCTTCCAACGTTGTTTAAAACTGACATGATTTTCATTTTGGGGTAGTGATCCCATTTGCGTGCCATAGAAATTCACACTTGTGCACATGCTCTGCAACATCCTCAACACCCTTGTAATCTAGTATATGTAAAGACATCTCAAAAATACTTGCGGAGGTGGTTAAGGCCCTTGTCTCCGCCTAATCCGTAACCTTGATTCCCTCGGTGTTTCCTCCACCACTTGATCCACCAATTCCTATGCATCCCGATCCACCAAATCCACTAGGTCCTCTTCTTACAACTAGTAACAATCCTGAAGCGGTCATGCCTAGTGTTCCCAATTTCCCATTGAACTATTCACCGACGGTTTGTAACATCGCTCTGCTCCCATATGTTTATCTCGTGCCACTCCCGGATGCAATACCTAAACTTTTTGTACTTGCACTTTTCCCAAAATTTCCCTAAACATAGGAATTGTTTGTGCAACCATAGATGTCCCAAACGAGAAGTTATACCTCCTAGGTGTAGATCGGTCACTTCCACCGATACCAATTAGGTTAACAATACTTTTTTCTTGATTTGGAAAACTAAGCACCAGGGGTTGGTCACCAGGTGGGTTTAGATGCATGCCAACAACTCTCCTTTCTCCATGTGACAAAATCTCATCAGAATATGAAGGGGTTTCTCTCCCGTGCTTGCCAAGATGGGGTAGCACAGACTACTCAGGTTCCACGTCCTCTATGTGAACCTCAATTCCTTCTTGCAACATCTACCTCCATAGATCCATCACTCCCACAACCTCACATTATCTAGCCAACTCCCTTTCACACGCTTCACTATACTTGAGTTACCTCTCTTCCCTCTCCTTTTCCGCCACAATGTCTGCCATCTTCCTCCACCCTAGCTTCCTTTCCCAAAGGTTGCTCGGGAAGCTTACCCATCCATGGGTAATGCCTCCAAAATTAGCTTAATGATCAAGTTCTTCATAGCCAATGGAATAGCTTATAAAAAAATCCTCTAGGTTCCCTTAGGAACTCAAACTCAGCAACCTCTGGACAAGAATACGTAGAAATGGCGTATTCCAAGGTATAAATGGTTAGCACTCTTTTCCACCAGTGATCAACAAGCATGTGTCCAAGTCAGATCCGCATCCTGCATCCTCTAGTAATCATCTTGGGTCCATATACACAATCTATAGTACTAGCTTGATCTAGATGCATATGTTGAAATCCATTCATACAATTCTACTAGAAAACAACAAAAGAAGGTCTCATACAACTCATGATATAGGTGTTCTTCTACCCATTTGTGTGCATCAAACTCAGTTCCAGTACTAAATATTTGAGAAAACTCATCCTTCGTGCTCTTAAACCATGCTTGAAACTTTCCAAGGTCAAGTGCTCTTTCATTACATATCAAAGGGACTAATATGTAGTCATCTCTCATAATAACTTTGAAAAGAGGTCCGGGCAATGGAACCAGGATGTAGTCATTTTTATGCCCATAGAATAACCTTTTAACCCCATGTACGTTTTCCTATCACTTAGTGGCACTTTGAGCACTCACCCGAGGTGTGCACGAGTGTCGAGGCCCTCCTTTATGTGAGCATTGTGAGATGTTGATATTCATGAAAAATTAAGTGTAGAAAAGTAAATGATCATGCATATATTCTCAAAGCATAGGATGATTCATTACACCAACATATTCATTCATCTCGACAAAAGAAACATCACACAGATAGTAGATCTAATCAATAACATAAAGAAAAAGGAACTAGGGTTTACACCCATGAACAATATATTATAAAGAAACCATATATTTATGTTGATCATAGTTCAGTAACAATATTACATCCAAAAGGGTCATATCAAACCGACATAGCATGACTCACGCATCGAATCTTTAGCTATTCTTCCCTATTACAAAAATTGTCATAGACCCATCCCCTAGATATGTTAACATTCCTATAGTCCTCTAATGGGAATCCTAACCCCTAAAACCTTTGATTATTTCAGTAGAGCTTCGCCCTTTCATCCTTCTATGATGTCCATAATATATGATGGTGTCCCTCTAAAGTTGTTGTTCTTCATCTACCCGAGCATTTGTATATATAGGTTTATCACCCATCGTCATGCTCTCCTAAAGTAGCAGATCAGTTTCCAAATGTCATTGTGGTCCTCTAATGGAGCATGCTTCTTCTAATCCGAGCTCCCCACTTTCTGTAATGATGTCTTTGGGAATGTTCCATGCATGGAATATTCTTTCCTTGACCACCAAGTCACTAGGATGTCACCTTATCCATTCAGCACACCTAGTCGGGTCACATTTTTCCTCAAGTTCTTCTTGGAATTCCAAATATGACTAAGTCTTGAAATCCTTTTCTTTGCCTTGTGGACACACCTTGGTTTCTCTTAAACCTGTTGTCCTACATGTTTTTCCCTGTGTGCCCATCTTCTTCTTTGGTCCGTGTGTGCATGCACCCTTTAAGACTTAGTCAATATTTTGAGGCCCAATAATGATTGTTTAGTGAATGCATTGAATATTTGATGGATGGTAATGCTTAAGTGAATGAAATTTTAATGGTCCACTAATTCAACCTCTCCCCCTCATTGGTTTTCCTTCCAACAATTTGTATCAAATCAGGTCCTCAAGTAAGCTTAACAAGATTTAGGTGATCTTTTGAAGCACAAGATGGTTTAGCAGTTGAGGAGAGAATGTCAAGAGTTAAGACCTATTGTAAAGAAATATGTAGATACCGTTAAGGATATCAAAAATTAGTTAGTGGTTGCAAATACATGTTTAAGGTCAAAATACGTTAAAGGTGACTAGTTGAAGTCCAAACTATGTTTCTTAGATGTTAGTGAAAGTAGTTCTTTTGATGATATTAGAAATAAAGAACTGAAGTTGACTTAAGAGAAGAACTGGTTTTTCATAGAAGGAAGAACCTAAAATTGGAATCAGAGATCAAGGACTATGAAAAATAGGTCACTAGCATGAGTGTAGAGCATGATCATATCATCAAAATTGGAATCTCAAGTTGAGGCGTGATCAGCCAATTGTAAAAGGAAATGAAGATGAATGTATCGGGTATGAATCAAAAATTAGGTCTTTAAAGGCAAAATTGGAGTAGGTATATGGAAAGTTGATTGAGAAGAATTATAAGGATCTAAATGATCTCTTGGGTAGTCATAAGTCTTCCGGTGATAGGATGGGTCTTGGATTGATTGGAGACATCAAGAAAAGATATGGAGGTGTCTATACATGTCCTAAGGATCAAAAGAAGGATGGTAGTGCAAGTAAGGTCAATATAAAGGAGTCTAATCCAGTAAGGAAACCTAATGCAATGAGGAGGACCTTAAAAAGTAAGTATCCTTAAAGAAATGGAAGAAATCATAGTCATCATTAGTCAAGATGTGCATGATGTTGTTTGTTATAAATGCCACCAATAAGGTCATATTTCTAGGTTCTATCATCATAAGTTGTCTAGAAAGTGAAATAATTTTGAATCTCCCAAATTCAAGAAGGTGTGGAAGACAAATTTAGTTAAAGAATTTGATCATGAAGATCCAGCTAAGAAGGATGAACCTAAGATAGACATGCCCAATTATGATATGTATATAATAAAGGATGGATTGTTTTCAGTTATTGAGCATGAACCATAGGTTGAAGAGTTTCAAGAGTTCCATGTGTGTTTGACAATAATTCATTCAATAGAAGAAAAGGAGGAGGATGTTTTCATCAAGTTAGTAGTGCCAATTAAGAAGACAAAAATAATATTAAAGACAAATTATTAGTCTCAAGTTGAGAAGTTTATGGAGGTATAGGAATCTCTTGATTTCATGGTTTCCTAAGAGCCCTAAGTTTTATGATGTGTCTTTATTATGATTCATAGAGGAATTATTCATCCACAAGAAGCATTGAAGGTTTTTTCCTAAGTTGGAGTCATGATAAGACTTGGTACAACTATGTAAGAGGGTTTGGAAGGACTCGTGATCAATCAAACTTGAAAAAAATGTGTTGCATATATGAAGACTTTTGAAAATGCTTACAAGGTATGATTGATGACTTGTTTTGTTCATGAATTCATATTGCAAGTAGAGTGCTTCAATTATGTATGTTTGTGTCTTTATTTTCTCAGTGTCATTCATGAGGTTATGCCACAATCTTGGAGTTATTAGGAAGATTTGAGATGAATTGAAGATAGGTAGATAGTATGAGGAAGTGATTGATGCATCATGAAGGATGTTATGTGATGAAGTCATATTGTAAGGTTAGAAGTTGTGTTATGAGATGTCTATAATGGATTAACATACATGTTTGAAGGTCTTGAAGTATGTTTGACCTAGGCAAAGTATGGTCAAATATGGGTTTGTAAAGAGATTAAAAATTTGCATTGAAAATATGTAAAGCGTGAGATGCTCGATTACATTCAAAACCATATTTATGTCTAGTAATACTGTAAGGTATGTTTATGTTCATGAAGTTGTGAGTATCAAGAAGATTTGTAAGCAAATAAAATACAATATGATTGTTTCTCATTAATATATCATCATGAAAATATAGAGTTTCTGGGTTAAGTAGATGGTAAACATGTTTGGAGTTATGTTATAGACAATAAATGCTAGTTTGGTCTCAAGGGAGATGGGTGGCTCTCTTTCAGCTGCATCTTGTCATGTTAGTGTTAAGAAGGGTTGTGTGTGAAGACAAAAGGTTGGTAAAAGATATGAAGGTAAGTAGATTGGTTGAAATGAGGTAAACATGGTTTTTAGTGTCTTAATATCTTATTTAGGGTTGTGTTTCCTATGCTTTAGACACTTTGAAGAGCATATTTTTTCTTAATGTTGTGTTTTTAAACCTTATATAAGTTTGTGAGATTGAGAAAAAGAGATTGGTCATGATATATGTTGTATTAATTAGTAGTTATGACATGCAAGAGCAATATAATAGGTGATGGTTGTCTATTCTTAAAATCATGTTCTATTTGACATGATTAGTGCAAGGAAATGGATATTGATATGAAGTATTAAGGAAGGTGAGGTAGACTGATTAGAAGAGGTGTGTAGTGCCAAGAAGGCACAATGATTTTTGAAAATTCGACAAGTTAGTACAGGTGCATCAAGAAAAGGTAAGTGTTATGAGTTCTAATCATTCAAATCGAGTGCATGGTGTTAGGGGAGCATTATCAAGTATGTTCCTACAATGTGAATATTTTGTTGTAAATATGGCGTCATGAAGAACACTCAATACTTGTCAAAGCATTTAGGATCTGTGAAGGTTTGTGAGAAGTATGCTTGTGTTTCTTGAGATGTTTGTACTCTTTGAAGAGATGGGATATTGATATTATGGGGAGCCATTTAGGCTCGAGCTGATGGTCAAAGATATGTAAAAGTTGGCTTGTGTTTTTTTCTTTACATGAGGTCGAGTTCATAATAGGAAGTCAAAGAAGGATATCCTAGTTGAAAAAGGTTTGTGTTAGTTGGTTTCGGGGATAACAAAGTGTGTTCATTATCTAGCAATCAAGGTAAGTATATGATTTCATTCTAAGTAGTCTTTGAGGTGTTAAGAAGAAAGGGGGAGCTGAGCATGTTGATTTGAAATCTCCATGACCAAGATGTTGGCATGAAGATATTGGTGATAGAGCTAGTAGTATTGTTTTGGACCTTGAAAGGTAAGAAAAGTGAGGTTTGTATGATTTGTATCCAACAATCGGAGTAACATATGCATTAAGTTGTGGGAAGTTCTGAGTTTGTTTGCATGAAGATATTTTTCAGATGCTAACAGAACATGAGGAGTTTCATTTAAAGGTACGTTTTAGATTTTAAGTCTTGTATCTGCTAAGGAGGAGCTATGTTTCTCTTATGATTCAAAAAAATTTGAAAAGTTCAAATGGACCTTTTCTGATTTGGTTGATGTTTCCAACCAAGTGGTGAGCTTAGTGTGTTTTCAGAAGAAGTTTCATGAATGTTTCTTTTTCATTAATGTCAAAAGGGGGAAAATGAGTCAATGACACATGTGAATACCTTAGGGGAGAATAAGTTATTTGTGTTTTCCATCAATGAAAAAGGGGAGATTTTCGGCATTGTGTTGTCATTGATGTCAAAATATGATGTTGTCATTAATGTCTAAGTTGTCATTGATGTCAAATTAAGTAAGAACATGAAGGTTGATTGGAAGTGTAATGTTTTGAGTTGAGTTGCTTAGTCTTGATGAGGTGTTTTGAGTAGTGTGATGACCTATAGAAGTGATTCAGAGGTATTACAATGATAGGTGAGTGTTGTAGTGATTTCTTGAAGTGTGTAAAAGACTTTTGTAGGTGTGCAAGATGGATGAATTCATGAGGAGGTCAACTTTGATGGTGCAAGCATGGTCGATGTGCTTGGTTAGGAGGCCTAGTCAACGAGGTTAAGGTATGTAATGATGGAGTAAAATTATATATCATCGGATATTGATGATGAGAGCATGGGAAGCATTTGGATGAGGTTTTAGGACACTCATAAGTGTCTCAGAGTGTAGGTATAGGCTTTGGACATGCTTTAGGTTTGCACTAAACCTATTCTTAATCCCTAGGTGTCCAAATGAGATTGGTTGGGAAAATTTAATCATGGAGGAGAAAAATTGAGCATTGGAGAATGTGTATTAGGTTATTTCGGTGGTTTGGTGAAGTTTCAGGACCCAATTTATATGTTTAAGTAAGATATTGAATTTTTACCCTTATCGAGTTTCTAGAAGATATTGAATTATGCTCGTTGGAACGTGTAAACTTTACATGGTGGTCCAAAACCTTCATGGTAGTTGGGTAAGGTTCCTAATATGAAATTATAGGGATTATTGTATGGTTTTAGGGGCAGAGATTTATGAACATTTGTTAAGAAGGTAAACAAGTCTAAAAGCCTCCTTAAATTCTAGTTGTGAAGCGATGGAGAATATATTGCTTGTTATAGCCCAAAATGGATTGTCTAATCAATTTTGATGATTAAATTTTTTAGATGACTCCTCCATATTTCTCCAATTTATACTTATGTGTCTTGATTGTATGTGGATCCCACTAAAATCTGCAAGTTTATGGAAAAGTTATGTTTTCTCTCAAGATTTTTCATTAGAACAATTGAATAAATTTGTATTTGAGGAATTTGGGAAGCTATTCTACATGTTTGGTGAGGTTTTAGATCATTGTTGAGTTGTTAGGAGGTTTTTGAGGTATTTTTACAAGACCTGGTTTTGGGAAGTTTTAGTGGTCCTGGTTGTAGAGGTGTTTTGATGGTGTTTCAATCAAAATGGTAGTGTCTAATTAATTTGGTGATGACCATGAGGTCATGATATTTCCATTGATATATCACACTTTCATTGTTTAGGATATTTGATATCATTTTTCCTTCAATATTTGAAGACTAGTTTTGTAGGTTTCAGACCTAGTGAGAAAAGTTGGTCATAATGATGGTGTCATTGCATGAGATGATGGTTTAAAGGTGTATAATATTTTTGGAGGTTTATTGAGGAATTATGGAGAGTGATCACACCCTTTCTCTTAGTGATATCACCACCCCTTTTTAGCTTAGGTTTTAATTTCTTGCATCTCTCTCTCTCCTTGGTCCATTGGATGTGCTAGTGTATGTTAGCTTAGGAGTAGTTTTAGCATTATGTTAGATAGGTAGAGGAACCAACCTTATTTGAAGGTTTTCCCAAGGATAAAAGTCCCACACTTTGAGGAAAATCCCATGTTCACCAACAGTTTTGATTCTCATTCATGATCATTTAGAGCATACAAATTTTGTGTGTTAATAGGGATATCGTAGGTGTTTAAAAACATGGAGATTCAAACTTAACGTATTTTTGGGATTGGGTGATCAAAACCCCAACAAAGTGCTTGAATTTGTAATAATGTGGGACTTGGGTGTTCTAGAAACCAAGGGAAGAGTGTCACAAGGCTACTTATCGTGCCCCTACTATTGCTTCTACGATAATGGGACCATATCGTTTTAGGAATATCTAGGTCTCAAATTTTTCTAAAAACCCCTATAAGGTGAAAGGGAATGATGTCTCATTTCCCCCACCATGCATTATATAGGTGCATATTGTGATATGGTTTTTTGTACTATATTTGAATATTTGCATATTTCCCCTTGTATTTATAATAAATACAATGGAATTTGGTGCTTAGTGTGTTTTGGGTAATCATGAGTGACCACTTGGGTGTTGAGATTACATTGCATTGGGTGAAAAAAATGGCCTTGCATAACCAACTTGCTAAATTTGAATGAAGTTTGTGTGGGAGGAATAGCCTTGCATAACTAACCCATTGTACTTGTTTAGTGATTTGCAGGAGATGATAGCCTTGCATAACTAATGTATTGTACTTTCTTAATGATTTATAGCTAAACAAGATGAAGGGGGTTGACCTTACATAGTTAGACTCATATTTTTTCCCCTTTTGGTGAAAGGGAGAGTGTAAAACACAATTTATTGAGGTCGAAGTGAAGAGAATGAGAAATATTGAGAAACATTTTAGTGCAAATGAGATAGGCATTGTAGAGTGTATAATGAGAATCGTTGATATCATGTAAAAGATTTAATGATAGGTAACATATGCAAGTGTGAAAATAATGCTAATCACATAGGCAAGAAAATAAATGCATGTGTAGAACTATAGGATAAGTGCAAAGTAGGGTAATGATGTATAATGCAAAAATGATGTGAAGCATGATCGCAATGCCACATATGGCATGAAAAATAGGCAAGCGAGATCCCAAGATATGTCTTACACAATTGTAGGTCCCTAATTGGATGAATTGAGTGGATAGTAAAGTAGGGTGTGTAAATTCTACCAATAAAAGGTGTTATAAATAGTAAAGTAAAAAAGTAGTGTGATTTTGATTGAGGCGTGATAGGATATATGAGTTTGTGAAGATGCCAAGAGCTACAAAGGTTGTGCAGACATGATTTGAGTGTGTGGAAGATGTGATTCAATTGCATATGATGATGAGTTGGTAAGTGCATTCAATGTTGTTTATTTGGTGCAAAATAGGGTAGATTTCTTGATTTTTTGAAATTTACAAATTTGTTGAATTTGTGAATACATGGATGAGACCAGACCTAATGGTATAGTTTTTCCCTTGAGTCGGGACCATATGAATCCATATGGTTTCAAACCTAAATTGTACATTTCTAACTAGGATCCATATGGTCCAAACGAAATTGTTTGAAATGGCCCACATGTGATTGTTTTCTATTGTAAGTGATGTGGATATGATTTTCATATTTTGTATTGATGTATGATGATATTTTTGTCATATTTTTAGCATTCTAACATGATGTTTGGTGTGCATTTTTTTTTGCAAAGAAAAATCCATGCCACGCGAAGCTCCATGCATGTGGCCAACACATAATGACCCTATTTTATTTGGGTCTAGATGATGTAGGATGGGATGTGCTTGATAGATCCATATTATGGCACATGGCTTGATTGAGGGAGGTTCCCTCAACTATGTATTTGATTATAGCTTTGTGAAAGCAGCAGAATGTTGATACTTGCACATCTTATCTCCCAACAGGAAATATGACAATGACTTTGGAGGATATATCTTGGATATTGTGATTTCCTATTGTATGTGAGAGACATGTTGTATCACATGAGATAGACACACAGATTTTGGGTGGCTCATGATGGTCTTTCAGAGCCTACTATTAGATTGAGCTCCATTGCGACTTCCAATGTTCTATGATTTCAGAAGTATATTGTTGTGTTAGCATCAATTGTGGTCGTAGATGGTGGAGGTGTGTTTATCTCCTATAGCATGTGGCATATTTTCCGAGGTAATAGAGAATCATGGGTGATGATACACATTGGGAAAGTGTTTATTAGCTCACTTAAATAGGGATTTATACAAGTTTACATTAAACAACCATGGTGGTGGTGTAGCGATAATGACACTATTATATGGATGGGTGTATTAACACATTACGGTTGTGTGGCCCATTGGTGGGTTGCATGTGCATTAGAATCACCCATATATATTTGCGGTGAGATGAGGCATGCCATATACTATAATATACAATTAATTGCTAGATAGATTGGGGCCACAAGATATAATTTAGAGGACATATAGGGATTATAGATGGTGACTTAAGGATTATGTGGAGATACGAGTAGATATGCTAGACCAAGTGGTTGGAGGAGTGATTTCCCATCCAAGTGGATTTATTTCGAGTATGAGTGTGTTACATAATAGTTTTGCATTATGCAAGAGGTGTCCCCAAAACCATGTCTATAGAGGAGATGGACACATGAAACATATAGAGAGGGGTTTTCACGGGGCCAACTCCAACATAGTTGTTGGTGTTACCGGTGATGAGGTGGATCCATCATTCATGTTGAGTGACCATGATAATGCGGGGTATACGACAACCTATACAGAGTGGTGGGTCGAGACCCAATGGGTGTTATTGTTCCCATTTGTGGTGGGAGATCTAGTGGATGGTGTGGTACCTAGTGATGTAGGTGGTGTAGGCATACCTCCACTTGTAGGTGGAGAGGTAGAAAGGGGAGATCCCCCGGTGAGGATGTAGTGGCACAACATAAGTATTTTATGATGGTTTGATTTGTAATTAGTTATACGAGATGATAATGTTGAGTGTATAGTTGTTGATCTTAGATATTAGATTGATTATAGGTGATGTTTATTAGACAATGATTGTTGATGTATCAATGTCAACATTGATCTGTAATGTGCTTGTGGATGTGGTGATATGCAACATGTTTGAGTGTGTTGATCATATATTAGGTGAGCATGCCTATTTATTTGATCTAGTGGTAGTGGCTACAACTTCCTATACCATTTTGCAAAGTGAGTGAGATGAGTGACAAGTAAAAATAGCTTGATGACTTGAGCCATGTCCGGGGATGATCTAACACAAGACTTGGTAGCATGATTAGTAGATTCTCAAGCATAATTTGTACAGGTATTGGTAGATAATGCTACACTATAAGAGTGATTAACACATTATCGGGCTATATCGTGATCGAGAGATCACATGAAAATAAGAGGAACCTTGAGATCTTAAGGGCTAGTTCCTATTGAGAGTAGCAAGGAGGATGAGTGACTGCATGAAGGGTTGTACCCTTGGTAGATTGAATATGGAATTTTTGTAGAAATTTATATTTGTATATATATATATATATGAGCATGAGTTGTGTAAAATTTGTAGTTGATGTGATGAGTAAAACAAAGTGTCGTGATTTTGTGTTGATTACTTAATATGCGATGATGACTATGTGATTTCATTAGATTAGGATGTATGTATGATTGATATTTAGATGATAGATATTGGTTTTTGTATGATTTTTGTGTGTGATTAAATTGTATTAATTTAGGGCATAAATTAACTCGATAATTGTAAAGTAGGTGATGATGATGCTATGAACAATAAATGTTATGAGTATGGTGTGTGTGGCTTCCACGTAAATTCCAATGGTCATATAAAGTAAGGAAACATATTCTCACGAAAGAAGAGAGGGAGATCCTAATATGCCATGTGGGACTTAGTAAGAATAACACACAAAGGTGGTTGTGATAGGCATGGAAAGAATTATATACCGGGTTATATCATGGTATGGTGAAGAAAGATGAGTGAGAAATGATAGATTGTTTTGAAATACAAAGAGAGCACTAGTGAAAACTATAATATGATTTATCTTAACCGTATGTGTTATGGATGTTGATTGAGAAACAGGGACGGAAGCCTGTGTAGATTTTATTGATCTCAATCAAGAAAAATTACAGAGGATGGGCTGCAATATTTATAGATATTGCACAGCCAAATACATCGGGAAAATGAGTTGCACAGGTGCAACCACAAACCAGAATAAACAAGCTTCCAAATCACCCGGGAAGCAACAATTAAATAAAAAACAAATATATTGTTGAAAACAATATAACAATATGCATACTGACAAATATGGTTGATTAACCATATAACAATATAACTATTTAAAATTAATTAAATAATTAACCTATGCATAATTAAATAATAGGATAATAAAATTTATCCTAACATTCCCCCCCTTAATTGTGCATTGTCTGAAGAGATGAGGAGAGAAATGCTCTGAACAACTCGAACTTGTCACGTGCAAGTGACTTTGTGAAAATATCTGCTCGTTGTTCAGCTGTTGGACAAAACTGAAGCTGGATGTTGTGCTTCAACACATGTTCACGTATGAAATGAACCTGAACTTCAATGTGCTTTGTTCTCTTGTGAAAAACTGGATTGTGAACAAGTTTGAGAACACCTTCATTGTCTACATACATGGTAGTCGGTTTTCTGTGGTATTCCAAGTCCTTCCAAGTATGCGCGTAGCCAAATCGCTTCACATGACGGCTTCTCTCCAGAACAATGCTAGAAGCCACGTGGAAGAGTGAGAAACAAAGTGTTGTTTCTTACTTCCCCATGATATTGGTCCAGATCCATAAAGAATACAAATCCAGAAGTGGATTTTCTATCATCAATGTTACCTGCATGATCTGAATCCGAATATCCAGTCAAGAAGAAGTTTTCATTCTTCTTGTATTCTAGACCAAGATCCACTGATCCTTTGAGATATCTCAAAATGTGCTTTGCTGCTTTCCAATGACAAATTTTGGGTTCTTGCATGAACCTGGATAGATAGCTCACTGCAAAGCTGATATCTGGTCTAGTGTAGGTCAGGTAAATGAGACTCCCAATCAGCTACCGATAGAGAGTGGCACTTACCTCAGGAGATGGATCTGAATGAGATAAATGTAATCTGTTCTCCATAGGTGTAGCAATTGGTGTGCAATCCATCATCCTAAACTTCTCGAGCGTTGTCTTGGTATATTTCATCGAGAAACAAAGATGTGATTCTCTTTACGCCATACTTCCGGTCCAAGACAAAGAGTAGTGCATAAGCCCGAGATCTGTCATGTCGAATGATCGCTTAAGATCTTTCTTTGTTTCATCAATCATCTTCTTTGAAGCGCCGGTGATGACTAGATCATCGACATAAACTACAACAATCACCATCTCCCCCCCTTGCTTTTTGAGGTAGAGATTGGGATCGTATGGATTTGGCGAATCCATGTTGTACGAGATGCTCATCAATCTTGATGTACCATGCCCGGGGTGCCTGTTTGAGGCCATACAGAGATTTCCTAAGTCTGCATACCTTTTCTTCTTGACTAGGTACAACATATCCCTCAGGTTGAGTCATGTAGACTTCTTCTTTCAAATCTCCATTCAGAAGGCACTTTTACGTCCATTTGATGAACTTTCCATCCAATCAAAAGCGGCTAGAGCAAAGATCATCTGATCGTTTTGATCTTATTTGTGGGAGCAAATGTCTCCTCATAGTCAATGCCTTCTTTATGTGTGTATCCCTTTGCTACAAGTCTTGCTTTACACTTGTCCACTGTCCCATCTGCTTTGTACTTAGTTTTGAATATCCATCTGCAACCAATGGGTTTCTTCCCTAGTGGAAGATCAACAAGCTGCCAAGTGTTATTCTTCATCACTGATTGATATTCAGAATCCATGGCATCTTTCCAAGCTTTTGAGTGTAGGGCTTCCTGGATTGTAGATGGCTTGTCTGTTTCAATAACTCTACTCATCAAAGCAAAGTTAACTTATTCTCTTGCTTTATTGCGAGTCCATGGTCCAGGGGTGGATGTCTCCGGTGGAGCATCCAATCTTGCATCTCGTAATGTGCTTGTACACCATTTAGGCATACGTTGAGCTGTTCCCATGGGTTGTGGTTCTATCTGATCAACACCATCATCCCCATCATCACTTTCATCTTCTGAGGGAACATTAGCTTCAGTTTTTACAACTGGTGAAAAATCTACATCTTGCGAGTCCGGAGGAGGAGTCTCTGCTTCCTTCTTCTCGAAAAACTCAACATCTCTGCTTGTGTAGACTTTTCTGGTCTTAGGATCCATCAGTCTGTACCCAAGAGTCTCTTCACTATATCCAATGAAGATGAGATTTTGTGACTTCATGTCCAATTTCTTTCTGTTTTGTTTGGGTATGTGCATGCTAGCTTTGCACCCGAATACTCTGAGGTGTGCAATGGATGGTTTCCTTTTTGACCATGCTTCTTGTGGTGTAATTCCATCAAGAGCAGTTGTGGGCGCTCTGTTTAACAAATACACTGTTGTTTTTGCTGCTTCTGCCCAAAATGTCTTTGCAAGTTCGGAATCATCGATCATGCATCGCACCATTTCCATGATAGTACGATTTCTTCTCTCGACAACACCATTTTGCTGTGGTGTGTGTGGAGGAGGCATTTGTCGACGAATCCCGTGAGTTTGTAGATAGTCTCACGAACTCATCTTTGGTGAATTCCCCCTCGATCTCGGCGGAGAGTTCGATGTGACGACCAATTTCTTTCTCAACCGCCACTTGAAATTTTTGAGAACGTTTCAAAGGCTTATCTTTTCTTGTGAAGACAGAAAATCCACATTTTGTGTGAATAGTCGTCAACACAGAGCAAGAAATCTGGAACCCCCTGAATGACTTGGCTGCATCGGACCGCACAGATCGGTATGAACCAGGTCAAGTTTACCATGAGCTCGAAAAGTACTCGTTTGGAATGAAACTCTGTGTTGTTTCCCTGCTAAGCAGTGAGGACACTTGTCTATATCCTTCTGAAGAGATGGTAGCCCATGTACCATATTACACTGGCGAAGTGTTTCGAGATATTTGAAACTTACATGACCAAATCTCCGATGCCACAACTGAGCTGAGGTGGAGTTTTTAGCCACGAGTGCTTGATCATTTTTGTGAATGAAATCAAGTTGAAACATTCGTCCCACATTTGAGGCTTTTGCAATTATTTTCGAGCCTCTGGATTTATCTCGAATCAAACACATTTTCTTGCCGGATTGACTATCAAAGTCAATTTTCAGGTTGTGATCTAGGAGTTGACTGACCGAAAGAAGATTCTTTGTCAACCCAGGGACATATAGAACATCTGATAGTTTGCATTTGCGTGAACCAAGGGGTAGAGAAATGTTTCCAATCCCCTGAACTGTATATGAAGAATCATCTCCCAACGAAACATGATTTTTTGATGGCGTGTCCCTCATTGAAATAAACCAGTCTCTGTGGCCGGTCATGTGTCGAGTGGCTCCCGAATCAACATACCAGATGTCACTAGATGACGTGGATGGTTCACTTGATCGAGCAGTGAACAAGAAGTCTTCATTGTCTGACTGATCTTGTTGCTCAGCAATATTACCTTGCTGGTGGGGTCTTCTTTTCCAGTTCCCCTTTTTCTGCCCATGATAATTGTTTGAATGTCCCTTGTAAGTTTGTTGTTGTTGTGGTCCAGAATTGCTTGATGAACCTTTCTTATATGTGTTAAACCAACATTCTTGCAAGTCATGTCCTCTTTTGCAAATGGGACATCACTTCTTCTGTTGATTGTCCCCATGATACTGATTTTGATGTGGGGACTTCTGATAGGATTTAGGTTTACCTTTACCTTTTCCTTTCCATTTTTGATGTGAAGACGAGGTACTGCTCCTCTTCATCATCATTGTTGTACATTGCTTCCTCTTGTTGTAGTAGGTTTACTAACTTGTCAAAACTAATTGTCGTATCTGACAAGTTTAGAGTTGTGACAAAAATTTGGTAAGAAGAAGGGAGAGCTCTCAGAACAATGGGAACGAGAGACTCATCTTTGACCTCTTCTCCTAGGGCTAGAAGTGAAGCCCTCAACTCTGCAACTCTTCTTAGGAAGGCTTCAATTTTCTCATTCTGTTTGAATTTCAATGTATGTAACTGACTCTGCAAATTGAGTATGACATTCTTGTTCTTGGCCTCATATATTGTGCTCAGCTTATCCCACGCTTCTTTTGCTGATGTGGCATCTCGAATGTGGGCTTGCACATCGTCGGACACTCCAAACAAAATGATGAGCTTTGCTTTCTGATCTGCTCTATCAAATTGTCGTTGTTGTGTTGCATCCGTTGGTGATCTGGTTAGAGTACCAGTCACAACAGGCCAGATTTCTTCAAACTCAAGTTGTGTTTTGATTTTTGTCTTCCAAGCAGCATAGTTGCTTCCTCTGAGCAATTGTGAATCCGGAAGAAAAAATTTGGGGGCATTGGTGCCCATTTTGCAGAGATCACTGACAGGGTTTGGCTCTTATCACTCCAGGTATAAGGTCTCCCAATCTATATACCGTCAGTCCGATATACCGAACCTTTCTATATACGCGCCCTTCCGATATACCCCGTCAGTGCGTGGAAGAAGCTCGCCCTTTCTATATACCGGCAGTGACGTGAAAGAGGCGTTAACGTACGTGAAAGAATTTGATACATGGTACCAAGACAAGATCTTGATGGGGTCTGTGTGATTATTGACACCGGCTCAAAGAAATATCCTCATACGCGCGCGTAACCGCTTATATACTCGGATAATTTCTCGGTCGGATTTATGTCTTGCGATCGTTCATGCGACGGATGGGATGGTTCATAGTGTGTGTGCACTGTGTGACCTTATTACTCCCGTCGATTTATAGGGACGATGCCGACGACGGCGTTGTTGTAGCTATATTAGGCGTTAAGTGCGGTAGTAGTCGCGACGGCTTTACCCGTAAGCGCTTCCCGCAGGCACCGTATATGCGACGTTGCGAATGAGATCTAGGATCTCGTGAGTGTTCTGAACCAAATTTACTATTTTTTATTACAATTACGCCGAGTTTCGAGCGATTACAAAGTTTTTCGATTGACTATGGCAACCTGCAAATTAGTACAATATACAGTACAATTTTGAATAACAGCAAAAAATTTGATTTGTGGTCTGGTGACCTCCACGAACCCAAAATGCTAAAAACTGCAAAAAAATAGTTGAAAATGCAATTTTTAGGTGGGTCTCCTTTTGCAAAAAATGTCCTGGAATGAGAAAAACAGACCAGATAGGAGAAATTTTTTTTTACCCTAAGTTAGGGATTTCTCGCTAAATTTAGTTATTGTAACTAAATTCAAAAAAACTGCTAAATTTAGCGAGTTCATGAAATTTCCGCCGGATGCAAAAGGAGAGTTTTGAGTGTTTTTGTGGGATTTGATCCTCAAACCTCTCACTCCCAAGGCACATGCACTAACCAACTTGCCCACTTGGGGCGCTTGGACTATGAAAGGAAGCAATTTGTATTTATTGACAAATAAATTGACTTACCTTAAAAAAAAATGCAACTTGGTGAGCCTCCAGGTGGTGCATGCTGGTGAAGGGGCGTTTTTAGGGTTGTATTTGCCCAAAAAACGGATCTGGAGCTTTTCTTTTCACTTCCACGCCTTTGTATTCGCCTATGGCCGCATTTTTTTCTTTCCACGCACTGATCTACAAGTGCAGGCCGCGTTTTTGTCTCCTTGGGGCGTTTTTTTCCTTTGGCCGTTGTTTTTATCTTCCTGGGCGCTGAGTTTTTGCTGTATTTTTGCCTTGGACTGCGTTTTTTCCTTTTGGCCACGCCTGGTATTGCCTTGGCGCGTTTTTATCACTGGCCGCGTTTTTTCAATGCCTGGGCCGCATTTTTTACTGTTTATTGCTTGTTGTTGGCTTGGGCGCGTCTTTTTGCTGTTCTTCTCTTGCCTGGGCCGCGTTTTTTGTTGTTTATTACTATCTAACTTTCATTTGCTTGTGCAGGTCGCTCATGGGACAGCAAAGGGCGCGGGCGAGAGGAGAATGGGGTTTTTTAGCTCCAAAAAAAACTCTTCCTTGATGCAGGCCGCGCAGGGACAGAGAATGGGCGCATATGCTAAAAAAAAACACTTTTTTTCTCCTTGTACAGGTTGCTGGATCAAGAAAAACGCCTCCTTTTTTTTTATTTTCTTTGCTCTGTTTGATTCACTGCATGCAGACCTCCAAAACAAGCAAAACAACCTCCAAATACAGTAAAACAAAACCCTTATTGGAAATTTTTTATTATTATTATTATCAATACCTGGAGCAATTTTTGCCTGGTGCTGAGTGCACCAGTGCAAAAAAAAATTTGCCTTCCAAGTACCTGGAAGGAACAGGCGGATGTGGGGGAGGTAGAGATGGGGCTGGGAGTTTGCACGAGGCTGCACAGGCTCTCAAATGCTGCAAACACGTCTCCAATCTCCTCTCTCTCTGCTGCTCTCTCTTCCACACCTTCACAGGGCCAGAATTTCGCTCTGGTACCAAATGTTGATTGAGAAACAGGGACGGAAGCCTGTGTAGATTTTATTGATCTCAATTAGTAAAAATTACAGAGGATGGGCTGCAATATTTATAGATATTGCACAGCCAAATACATCCGAGAAAATGAGTTGCACAGGTGCAACCACAAACCAGAATAAACAAGCTTCCAAATCACCCGGGAAGCAACAATTAAATAAAAAACAAATATATTGTTGAAAACAATATAACAATATGCATACTGACAAATATGGTTGATTAACCATATAACAATATAACTATTTAAAATTAATTAAATAATTAACCTATGCATAATTAAATAATAGGATAATAAAATTTATCCTAAAAATGGATGGTGCCTAGGAAGAGGTTGAATTCACATGTGAAAATTTTGGTACCCACTATGCTTTATGGTAAACCATATTTGTGTGGGTTTAAGAGAATATTATGGAGGATTTTCTTCACTATGAGATACATAATTTGTTGCATTGATAGTAGGATTAAGAGTTACACTTGTTGTATGAGGACAACGACACGAGAGGATGTGAAGAAAATATATTAGAATTTCATGTCTCAAAATTGATGATGCCTTTATCTTCTAAGAGCTTGAGCTCTTGATCTAGTGCATAACAATCAACATTGTGGTGCCCATTAATGCAATAAAATTTACAAAAAGTTCACCCTCTTTCTTACGTAAGCCAATGAGGAGGGTAATGGTTGTTAGGTTGTAAGAAAATCACCCTTTTATCCATGAGGTAAAGTATAATATCATGTGATTGATCAATCCTATAAAATTAAATTGGTCTATGCTGAGAGTGAGGAGGATCTTGTATAACTTTAGGTTCATTATAAGGTTGATAAGAAGTGTTATTATAATGTAAAACCTTAACTTGATTATTAGTGAATGTTGATACTAATGGTGGATGAGAATCATTTGAAATAGAAACAACTATATTATCCTTGGCCCTATGTTTATGATGATTTGGGAATAGAAGATCTTGCTCAAGGTCCATAACTCGTAGGCATATCTTAGTGAAATAATCACAAGTATCATATAATAAGTGTTCCTTGAGGGGTCGGATGAGGCCTTTACAAAATATATATTGCATTTCTAAATCAATGGGCGGTATAACAATAAGTGTGTATTAGCTTTGAATCATAAGATATAATCATATACATGCTCAATTTTACCTTAATGGAGATAGGGTAAACCCTCATATGTTACTTTAGGGCCTTTATTGAATATAAATTGATCTAAGAAAGCATATTCAAGTTTGAGTAAAGTACTTACAGACCCATTAGGTAAATATGTAAACCGATCACGAAGCATCTTATATGAGGTTGTGATAGATCCCTTAAGACGTAATCGATCATTGATATATGAGGCCTTAAGGGCCCTATAATGCTTAAGGTATAAATAAGGATTTGATTTGCCATCAAAATATGGAAATGTATACATGAAAAAATTCCTAGCGAATGGAGATTATAAGATCTTGGGTGGAATGGGATTTCCACAAATGGTATTAGAATCAACACTAGCATAATAAGATTTTCTCTCAAGGGTCAAAGTTTGAACTTGATGTTATAAATAACCTAATACATGTAAAATAGAAATGACATCTTGAGGAGGTATGGCATAATTTTATAATGATTCATTCAACGGTTTCACCTTACTATCTATGGTATCCATATAGACATTATTTCTTTTGAAAGTAATGTGAGGTGATGTCTCATGTGCAACTACCTTGGGTAACACTTGGGGTTCTACAAGTTTGGCCATATGTGGAGGATCTAAATATCCATAAGCACATTATCCACACTAGGAAGAGAAGATAAAGCTAAACAATTTGCATCAACATGTTCATTTGAGCTAAGAGAAGTAAACACATTATCATTTACAAGTGAATTAGATGTGTGAGTATTGCTTTTAATTTAAGTAAAAGTAGAAACACAAGTTGAATCAATAGTATTATGTGTAATTAGAATAGAATCAACTATATTATTAATGTATGCAACAATAACATTATGAATATCAATATTGTAGTAATAACATTCTTTTCAAATTCAAGAGAAGTAGTAGAAACATTAGTATAAGCACTTGCAAGAGGCATATGAATAGTACCATTATTAACATTAGTTTTGCATTCAGGAGGAAGAGTAGAAACACAATTATGGTCATGTGCAATAGACTAATCATCATAAAAATTATCACTAAAGCATTCGCTATGGGTGGATTCTGAATCATTATCATAAATACAAATAATGCCACCAATCAATGTAAGAATGGAAAGGAAATCCTCCTCATACAAGCTAAAAACATGCTCATCATCACTAGAATATATGGTATCTATGGCCTCAAGAGGTACATCACTAGGTGTGGGGAAGATGGTTAGTCACCATCACTTTCCCAAGCATCAATGTTAATTTCAAGACTAGGGGTAGTAGTATAAGACATCTCACAAGAAATCTCTAGATATTTGATTGGTGTAATACGCAAAGTAGGACTAGCATTACTAGTGAAGTTGATTTTGGAGAATATTTCATGTAAGACCTCCACAATATATTGGGGTGGTAAAAAAATGTTGGAGGAGAAAGAGCTTATGGTGGAGTAGCAAAATAAGATGGCAGAACACATAACACAATAGGATGAGCATCTTGATCATAATTGAATATTATTTTATCATCATTAGGTGTATTATAGAATATTTGACTTGTAATGGCATTAAGATATGTGATGTGGCTAGAGGTGTCATAACTAGGGATGACATCATAAGGGATAGCCTCTAAAAGTGGGCCAACCTCAAAACTATGACTTCCACCGGCATACATACAAAAGAACCATCAACTAGAGTACGGTGAAGAGGAACCGACTATGAAGTATCATTAGAGTTTGGTAAACCGCAAGTAGTACAAACCTGGTTAGAGGGATGGTAACCCTTGCAATTTAGAAAATCTCTATAACAATCCATGGCAACACAAAGAAGAAGGGATACTCCTAGAAACAATGCACACATGCCCTAAGATAGCCCTAGGGTTTGGAAATCAGTAGGCCTAATACACAAGGAACTAAGAATATCCTAGATTAGGTGAAGGGTTCGATCAAAAGCAGGTTCACCAAAATGTTCAACCCTTAATTAAATTTCAGGTCAATTTAATTTAGTTTTACTAACAGAGATTACACTACTAAAATCACTCATATTTACACCTTGGATCATAACTATCAACCATATAATCAAGCACATACAATTTTAAGCACAAATAAGATGGAAATAGGAACTCAACTAGTTTAGAACATATTCAATATGTGTCAATGACTAATCTACACAAGGGCATGGTTTGAGATCCGAAACATTCACTTTATGGAGTTGTTAAAATTTTGGGCTAGGAGCATACAAAGAATTCATGACCATACCATCCATTCCTAACCAAACCATACATTTTTGCCTTTGTCTCATAACTAGACTCTACAACTTTTAGTGTCATTGTTTGTCACTCTTTGATATATTCAACTTTGCATGAAATCCCTAGATGTCACACCTGAAACCTTCAAAACAAACCCTTAACTATCTTGTAACACACACAAGAAATCATTTGCTCTAAGAATAAATATCTAGATGCTTGAGTCAGACTAACCTTGACATTCACCCCACTTATGAATCACCAAGTGTTGCACTATATTTTATAATCAATGTAGTTCTCCTAGTGCTTTATGAAATATGCATGCAACTATTGTTGGAGCTAAAACTTACACACATCCCAGATCAATATGAACTAGGTTGTTAAGGCAACATGGGACTGTCTCCAAGTTGTGGGACCTTGCGTGCTTGAGTCAGACCTTCGGAGAAGGTTGGTTCCTCTACCTATTTCTACCGCTAAAACTACTCCTATGAAGGGAAATGCAGCTACCTATCACTACTCTATGATTCCAAGGGACCAAGGTGAGAAGGAGATGCATAAAAGTAAAAAAATAAACTAAAGGGAGGTGATAACACCAGAAAATGGGGATGAAAATAGTTAGCTTTAAGTGAAAATGAAGGAGAATGTACATAGAGAGGATAGAAATGTGTATCATAGTTTGAAACACACCCACACACTCATTTTCATGGAATACAATCGAAAAAGAACCGTAAGGGATACGAGGAAGGAAAAAACAAACAATGCAAAATAAAGGTGAGGAAAAGATAAAAATGAGCTAAGGAAGAGAATAGCCATAAAACAGAGCTTCTATTGCTTGAGAAAATGTGATCGATTACAATTGTAGATGAGACCGATATCCACATACAAAGAGCAAGATCTTAAGGCCTGCAACTTAAAATGAAAAGAACCAAAGTCCTTTGCAAACTAAAGGGGTACAACCTTGTACAATGAGAAATGCTCTTACATTTATAGAAGAAGGAGAGAAGAGGAAGAGAAAGAAGAGGGAAACTTGATTTTGAAATCCAACCACTAACAACAAAACATTGAATTCTGTAAATATGCCCGCAATGTGATGATGCGCCTCCCTATGTACTTTTGGCTTGTAAAAGAAGGAAGGAGGAAAGATTTAAATAAAATTTGGTTGTTGAATCGATTATATGTATACATTAATGGTTTAAACACATTTCCCTACTTCTCACCTACCAAATATGGACAAAATCTGATTTTGAATGGTCTAATGGGTAGCCCATGTCAACAGATTTCCAACAATACCAAAAGCGCATCAACTGGGTTGTGTAGAAAAATTTATGGTTGTTAATATCTATAGTGAAAATTGGACACGTGATGACATGTGGCACGCTCTGATTGGCTGAATGATCAGCCAACTATTCATTTTTTTCTCTTTTCTACCACGTGTTTTGCAATGGTTTGTTTCAAGGATTTGGCACCCAATTTTCACACTTTGATAGGTTTCGTGTAGCAAACTCAAGCTCGACAGATGTCACATGGCACAGTGATCTGGCATGGAAGAATGCACAAGGGTGTGCACAAAAGCAAGAGGTGTAAAAGAGAATAGCAAAGGACATGTGCGTGAATTTTATGTGTGTGGAAGAAATTGATGCATGTCTCGTAAGAGACAAGTGTGCAAGTGGGGTGCAACATCAAAATGAATGATGCGTGACAACAAGAAAGAAAAGGGGCATGGAGGAAATGTGTAAGGAGTGTGTGCGATGGAAGAAGAGTGCATAAGGGCACATGAGGGACTATAACTAAGGAAATTGTGCCAAGGGGACAACCAGAGTGCACATAACTTGCAATATTTGAACTTTAGAGCCAAAATGGGGATGTAAGTTGTCAAAATAACTAGGGGAGTTATTTTGGACAATAGTTTGGTGACTTTTGAGGCCATATGCCTACTAGATGAAGGATATCAGTAGCCTTGAAGTATCCATTGGGCATGGAGTTTGTTGAAAGAAAAAAATTATGATCGTAATCTTGAAGAACTACCTCTAAAGTCATTTGAAGCACTATCGACTCTGTATAGCTACTAAAAATTGTTGAAAGATTCTTGAACCCAACTGGCATCTTAGAAGAAATAAAAGAGCACGCACAAGGAGAACGTGAGAGGAAATAACTATGTACAAACAAGCAAAGTGTGCATAGTGCACTTGGAGGAAATGAAACTATTCTAAAATCTACAATGATGCAGCAAACTTAATGGAAGTGCTTGAGATGAATCCTGTTGACTTGGATTGGCAGCGTGCCTCTATCAAAATGAGACAACTCAAAAGATTTAGCATTCTTGCAAGAACTTATGATGTATGTGTCACTCCAAAGTGCATCAAACTTTGAATGGTGCCCACGTTTGGCTCACAAGATCCCATTTTAAGATCGGATAACCCACTTTGAAATCTTGAGGCTTATCCTTTTTTCAAACCACTTCTTTGTTAATTATTGATGTTATTCTAGCTTGATCATGGAAAATTTTCTTAATTCTTCAAGTTTAACCAACTCTGTCATTCTGATTTCTCTTTGATCCATGCCCTCAAATTACAACCGATGGGTGAGCTCTAATGAAGGCAATTTAAGAGATAAAGAAAGTCTAACTTCCTTCCCAAAAACAATATTGTAAGGTGAATCACCTATTACCTTCTTCATTGTGATTTTATCCACCGAGCATGCGCACAACCTTTGTGTGCCACTATCTCTAGTTGATATTCATTATACATTTCATGAATCGATCTGTGTTTTTATTAGTAGATTCTTTTAAACCATTACCTCAAGGGTAGTAGTTAGAAAAAGTCTTCAAATAGATACAAGACCAAGAGCCCAATCATAAATTTTTGTACTGAGGAAGTATTTTTCATTATCATAAATAATGCTTTAAGGAATGCCTAACCTCATTATAATGCCTTCGAGAAAGTCAAATATGGCTGAATCTGTTGATTCTTTGAACATGACAACTTTTATCCATATAGTGAAGTAGTTCATAGCTATCAATACCCACTTATGGCCAAAGTGCTCAATGGAGCATTGATCATGCCTATGAAGTCAAGAACCCATTGCGAAAAAAAAATTATCCACTTGAATTGGTCGAGAGAAAGTGCTGCCAATTTCTTCTTTCTTGCAAAAATAGTGCATTCTTTGCATTTTATGATGCACTTGTGTGCATCCGCAAAACAAGGTAGGATAAAAGTATCCCGCCTTCATGATTTTCATTGTTTTTTCTTTGGTAGAGAAGTTTCCACCAGAGAAACCATTGTGAACTTATACTAACACTTTGTCGACCTACACGTCGTTAATACATCTCAACAAAACGCCATGGGATTTCTTTTGAAGAGAACACCATGAATCAATGCATATGGAGCAGAATACGGCCTCATATGTCACCTCTTTTCTTTGTTCAGACCATGAGGGTATGCACCAAAGGAGATAAATGGTACCATCTCTTACATCTAATCGCATGCGCTAGGATCACCATTTTGCTCGATGTGCGAAGTTCTTCATCCATAAAAATGAAGTTTCTTGATCATTATGTGTATCCTCTTCAAGCTTCTTATAGAGCATGTTGCTCCTAATCAGGTTTATAGCTTTGATAGTCACATAAAACTCCATGATTTTTTCACCCATCTTGCTCTTTTTATCACTTATTTCTAGTCCCATGATGAAGTCTCTCACACCAGAGTGCAAGAATACATTTAAACATTTTTAGTGTGTGCATGATAGCATATACATGCTTTTCTATGTGACTATATTTCAAATCATAATCCTTTAGTGTCTGATTGAATAAAGCCATTGGATTCTCCAGTCCTTGTTCATTTTCTTATGTCAAGACAAAGGACAACACTCGCATCAGCTCCATAAGCATAAAGGATGAAATCCTTGGAGTAATCTGGATTGATGAGTTTTGGCAAGCAACCAATTTCTTTCATGATTTTGCTAAAGCTTTCTTTTCCTTTTGTTTTCCACTTGAAGACTATATATTTATTAAGCATGAGGGTGATGGGCCTAACCAAACCTGCAAAGTTAGGAATGAATCTCCTAAAAAAATATTTTTCCTAGGAATGACTGCAAGGCCTTCTTTTACGCAGTAAGGAGAGAGTAAGGATGGAATAAACACACTCAATATTGATTGCAATACCATCCTTTGACACCACATAGCCCAGGATCTTACCTTGTGTAACATAAAATTTTCACTTCTTGGGGTTAAGGGACACTCCAAATTCTCGTATCTCTCAAAGAATTTCTCCAAGTGTGTCATGTGATCCGCGCTCTACTTTGGGAAAACAATTATGTCATCTAAGTAAACTACAATAAACTCATTGATATATCCTTTGAATACAATGTCCATGGCCCTCTAAAATGTTGTGTATGCATTTGACAAACTAAATGAAATATTTTGATATGTATATGTTCCCCGTTTGGTTGTAAACAATGTCTTGAATTGATCATATTCCTTGACAATGATCTGATTGAAAACAGAATACCCATCTAGCATGTAAAAATTTTACGTGTCAGCCATAGTCTGTAGAATATGCTCCATTAAAGGAAAAGGATAATGATCCTTCAAATATTCCTTATTCAAATATTTGAAATCGATGCAAAGTTTGATTTCACCATTCTTCTTATGCACTAGAACAATATTCGAGACCCAAGTAGAGTACTTGATGGGAAAAATGATTTTTAGCTTAATGAGTTTAGACAATTCCTTCCTCATGAGGGGCTTTATCCTTATATTTACTGGACTTTTCTTTTGTCTCGATAGGCTTGATATTAGGATCAAGGTCAATGGAGTGTTGAGAAATAATTGGATCAAATCCTTTGAGTTCTTCATACTCCTATGAGAAGATGTCATCATATTTCGACATAGAAAGATGAAGGCCTATTTTTCATCATGCATGCAATCCTTGCCAAGTAGAAATTATTTGTTGTCCGTAATAGTCATTGTAATGTAATATTTTTGCGATGCGTGCATATATTTTTCTTTACCCTTGAACTCATCATCAAGGATGAACAGCTCTAAGGTGCTTGTATGGATGAAAATCGACACGTGACCTTCAACCACACTCGACTCCCCAAGGTTGTGTCAAGGAAGCCGATGTGGAAATGTGGATGGTTAAATGATAGCAGAGAATATGATATATGGATGAAAGTGTATATAAACAAGATGGAAAATTTGTCAAGGCAAAACAATGTCCTCAACATGAAATAAAAATATCTGCTCATCAAGTGTAAAGAAATCCCTTCTAACTGAACTCGAGTCCGATAGATGGATCTATAAGAATATCGCATAGAGACTCCAGTCAATATCAAGCTCTGTGGAGATCCTTTCTACTAGTTGTGGGTTTCATGGGAAACCAATGGGAGCCTCGTAAATATGCACTGGGACACGAGGGTCATGGAACGATCAAGAGAGGCATGGCTTCACGAAATCTAGATCTCGGTTAGTGGAGAGATCTAAAATGTGAGGGCTCGATGAACTTCCTTATTCAGAATGTTCAATTGTGATATGATGGTAGGTGGTAATGGTGACATATGGAAAACCAAAGTGCACGGACTTGTATTAATATTTTTGAGTAACTCAAGCACGTTTGGTTGGGGGACCCTACGATCGCTACCATATGGCCTTAGTCCGTTGAGGTCCATTGATGGTCATGCATTGCAAAGATATGATTGATTAAGCAAATAAAGACTAATCTACTTGAATTGAAACTATTCTATGTTTTTGGTATTTTTCTAGATATAAATGCAATAAAACATACAAAGTTGCTACTCTAATAAAATAAATATTTTTGTTCTTTTTAAGAGTTATGAGGAAATAAAAGCTTCTAATCTAATTAATAAATCCTAAAACAAATAAATAATCGATGTAGTTTTCTATATGTGTAGAAGAAATCTATTCTATTTTAAATAATGAAAGCTTCACTAAACTATGGATGCAAATCTAATCTCCTATTTTTGCTTCAAAAGAAGGCGAAGAAATCAGAACTTCTCGAGAAGATTTTCTTCCCGACAAAGTAAAGAATACTTCTATGGAGGATTTCCTATGTGAATTGATCTATTGTAACTATTGAATAATTGCAACAATGGAAATGATTCTTTTCTACTCTATTTGATATAAATGTATGTGTATGATTCTAGAAACAATAATATGAAGAAATGAGGAAATCAATATCAACCCCAACCTAGAAATATAAAGTAATGGAAAATCTAGTTGTGTTGTTTTTTCCCCTTAGTTTGTATTTTCTATCTCATGTGTTCACGTGATTCCAAGGGATTGGGAATGTAGTAGAAGCAAGCAGTGAGAAGGTGCTAGAGCAATGGCAGCTTGAATGGAAATCTAGTAACAATGTAAGTGGAAGAGAGATAACACAAGTGAACAAAGCTTGGCTATGCAATTTCTAACAAGAATGAGGCAGCTTAGCAATACAAGAATACACAAAATGATCTTCGGCCATTTTCTTGAGAACAAGTGATCAATTTATAGAAGGTTGGATGGGCTATGCATAATCACACTTGGTAGCCATGGAGTGCCACATCAACAATGAAGAGGTAGTTTGAACAATCAATCATGATCAATTACAAATTAGAAGTGAAGAAGAGAATGCCACAAGGCAGTCAAGCTTGAAATCAGCTAAAACGGTTCACAAACGTGTGCTAAAAGTGAACTTGAGTGGGGAAACACATGTCTTAATTGACATTGGAAGATTTTGGAAAAATCCCACATGATTTCCGCCCTATGCAAGGTAGCGGTTATAGGACCACCGCCCGCTTAGGCAACGATTATAAAAATGTTTCCTAGGCAAGTTATAAGCGCAGCTTTGACGCTAAAGGTCAAAACTAAGCTAAGATGAAGTGGGAAGCTATAGAAATGCAAGAAATGGCTAGGTTAGATAAAATAGGCTACAAATATAAGCTGCAAGGAGGTTTAGGATCTCGAACACCTTTGGAAAAGACATGAATCATCATTGGGGACCTTTTGTAACCATTTTTGACAATGTAGCATGTGCAAATTTGGGTGTGTACATATTTCCCCCTCAAAGAAGTGTTTTAGCCATGAAGAGGCGTAAAACATAGAATCCAAGTATGGTGTTCCCAAAATGGGGAGTTAAATGCTATACTTGACACAACCGTGTGTCGAAATGTTGTCATCCAAGCTCTTATTACCTACAAGACAAAAGCAAGACTCAAGTGCAGATAGATACAATATCAAAAAATAAACACTAAATCAAAACAACAAGAGGACTTACCATTTACGTGGGGATAGAAATATACATGCGCCAACACTCCATCCCTATGGACACATACACTTAAAATGAAGTTAAAACAAAGCATATATATATATATATATATATATATATATATATATATATATATATATCAAAACAACTCATTTTCCAATTCATTTGCACATATCCTATTGGTGATTTTTGAGCTCTGGGCCCATAGTGACCATTTCAAATGAGAGTGTAGTCAAAATGATCGGTGTGACGAGGTGATCATGGCTTCAAGACGAGAGATCCAACGGTGTAGACAAAGGTTAGTATTTTATAGTTGTTTGTTTAAAACCTAAATATGTAAAATATTTGAAAATCTTCACCTAGGGGGAATTTTTGAAATTTATTATTTTAGAATGATCCCTAGGGGGTAACGCAAGTGGGTTAGCCTTTTGTTTCATTAAAAATGAGCTATTTTTGTATTTTTTCAAGGTTTTTAGGGTTAAAGGGGCATCATGTATATTATGGATAGGACCACCACCCTGTGCACAATGAGGGTTATAGGATTTTGCCTTGCCATGGTGGTAATTGCAAAACCGCCTCCCTAAAGAAGGCGGCGATCCTATAAATCGCTGCCCTACGCATGACGGTGGTTTTTTTAATTTTTAAAGTAGAGTAGATTTGACCCATTTAGCCCAATTTTTTTGGATTTTATGTTGTTTTGTAATGTTTTTGATGAGATTTCCTATTAAAAATGTTACTGACTCACTTTTTTTGTTGTTTTATGAACACAGAAGGAGGAATACATTCATTGGAGCCAAGAGAGAGATCTGTGTGTGGTTTTTAACTATCCTTGATCATCTGACTCAAGATGAGATAGACATATTTCATTGAGATGGGATATGGAGGATCACATGGGTGCCACACATTGCACCTGCTAGCCATATACTATGTGACCTCTTTTCTTATTGGGATGCGAGACTAGAACACTTTCCAATTTCAGGTGTTAGAGGAGAGTGGACCATCACTCTCAAGGATGTGTATAGGATACTTGAAGTTCCTATACTTGGGAGACATTTGACTCTTGATACTATAGGATCTATGGCCAAAGCTAGGCATTGGGCCACTTATATGGGGATGATGGGGTGTCACCAAGCACCAAACATGGTATGAGGCTCCTTTCTATATCCACCACTCCTATCCCTACACTCCACAAGGCCATCATGGGTATTTTGGCTTCATGGTTGATAGGAGATAAGGGCGAGGATAAGTTATTGTATTGTTGGGCCCCGATTGTTATGTAGATTGAGTAGTATGGGTGGAATTATGCTGGGGAAGATATCTTGGGGACTACATACCACGATTTGTACTGGGTGGTGAGGTTACAGGGACAGTCATTGATCCATCCCACACTAACAATGAGTTGGGTATATGATAGGATTTTCCCCTATCAGAGGGGAGTCAGGATACAAGATCCAGGGGTTGTTAGGTCCAAGTGAGATGGACTGGCATTTCAGTTCTTAGAGGACCACATCATTTGGTGACCACCTTGACTACAATTTATTTTACTACTACACCCTACCAGGATATGGCTGGAGTATGGGGCCAGAATGGGACTATTGTGGTTGTTTGTGCTACTACTGGACAGTTAGTGGATAGATAAGGAGGTGGAGATTCACCCATTTGATAGAGTTCCCCAGTAGTTTGGTTTTCCCTATGTTGATATTCTTCCTCCCACAGAATTTGTGTATAGGAGTATTAAGGAGTCTCGTGGAGGCCCTAGAGGTGACCATGGTTGGATTATTGTGACTACGGGGATGCCTATTGTAGTGATACGGCATGTTCATGCTTGACGAGTACCCCGGTCTCTGTGCCCCTCCTTCTGATTGAGGTCACACCCACTCACAGCGGGGAGGAGGAGCAAGAGATACCCATTGATGTGGATACCAAGGTCGAGGTGGAGACGGAGGAGACTATGAGACTAGTGAGGAGATAGGTGAGGAGACTCATGCAGAGGTGGGTGGTGATGACGAGGAGGATAGTGACATAGAGTGGCATGATACTTAGGAGAGATCTATGGCCAAGAGAGAGGAGGTGGAGGCAGAGATGGAGACATTGGTTTCGAGGAGCCACTTCCTCATGAGGGAGGTGGAGACGAGGAGTCCTTCATGGGGCAACATGTTGCTTTAGGATTGGGGGAGGCACAACAAGTAGTTGCAGTATCACCACCACCATCAAGTGTACCAGCCAATCCTTCATGGATTCCCAGAGATCCGAGTATGTGGAAACTCTTTTCTCAACCCTATTAGTGAGAAATGTTGAGAACTATGCATTATGCTTCTATTTTTATTTTTGGTTTTTATGGTCTTTGAACTCACCATCGTTCCTTGTCTTGTAGCCACTACTGACGGATGGAGAGGTCTTATTCATTAGATTTACATCGATACTTTGCTCATCCCTATAGGGAAGAATTAAGAGGAGCTCCTAATAGATGTGGGACAACCATTGTAGGTTGGTTGAGACACCTAATTTTTTTTACCTCTTTAGAAGGCCGCAGAGACCTTGGTTTCCCAAGACAAGAAGATCACTACATATGAGATGGCAGAGAGATTGGTGAGGTAGAGTCACTCACGTAGTGAGGCCACGAGATAGTGGTCATTCTCATGGTCACTCTCACCACTTAGTACATTCACGCCAGCATAGTCATAGTAGGAGTCCTTTCTACACCCGCACACCATCTTCAGGTTCTAGAGAGAGGGCTAAGTCATTGAGCCTTTATTTCTTTGATGCCATTTTATGAGGCATATATGATGTTTTTGTATTTTCATGCTCATTGTGAGCATTTTGACCACACCTAGTGTGTGATGGCATTGTACACAAACTATGATTCATTATATATATATATATATATATATATATATATATATATATGTTTCGATTATTCTTTTTATAGAGTTGAATTCACTTGTGGTTTCCTTCACATGTGTACTCTAGATGTTTATAACTTATGACTTTTTGGATGCTTTCACAATGCATGTAGTGGATAATGAATGTTAAGAATGATTTTTTTGTTGTTTTTGTAATTTTAATATGTGATGATTCGGTACTTTAGTTTTTTTTGTTTTGCAATGTGTGATGAATAATGATAAGATAATAAGATGAACTCACTCCAATCCTAATCCCATGCAACTAGTAAGATGTGAGGGCTCATCACCGAGAGCCAGGAGGGACGTGAATTGTATGGTTTTGATAGAGATGGAAATGATGAGAGAAAGACAAGATTTTGACATAAATCCAATTAGGGACCTACAACCTAACTCTGCACATAGTTTACTACATAGCCTAGAATGTGATTTTCTTGCAAGTTTATCTAGACTTAGATCCATAGATGGCCTCTTGATTGACAAAATATGGTTTTAATGTTTTAACCCTCTTGGAACATACACACCTAATTCACTTTTCTTGGGATTTTAAGATTTTCAAAGAACTTTTTATTGAATGAAATTGCTTTTAACTTACTAATTTATTTGTAGAGACCCCCTACACCTTGCCCCATGCTACCAATAGGAAGCATGGGCTCATCACCAAAGACAAGGTGTAGGTGAGTAAGGGAACTTCCCTCCTTTCCCAACCTCACACCACTTGTAAGAGGCGTGGGATCAACACCAAAGGTTAGTAGGGAAAAGAAGTGTGTAAATGAAAATTTTGATTTATTTTGACTTGAAATATATACTTATTTTTTTAAGTTTCTAAGTTTTGCTTTTGGGAAGGAGAGCTTGCCCCTAGCCTCAGCCCCACACAACCAGTAAGATGCAAGGGCTCAACACCGAAGGTTGAGATAGGTGAACAAGCATCCCGGGTGAAAATGTTTAGAATACTTTTTGCTACCAAAGAGGTATTTTTGGGAAATATGTGACATCATGAAGCTTCTAGAATAGACTATGGGAAAAGACAACTATGCTAGAAGAAAACTATAGGTAAAACCAAGTATGCAGGCCTTGGTAGGATTAGTGTCAAAATTTCATCTTGTCTTGTTGAGTTGATGAAGTGATAAGAAATGTTGATGATAATATTATGAATATTTGAAGAGATGTGATTTAAATGATTATCAATGTTTTTCAAAAAAATTGAGAGTTTCTTGAAAATAATTTCCTTGATTACAAATTTTACAAAATGAGCTAGCAGATGATAATGCAATGTAGATGCAATAGTATACATATGGAAATGTAGATGGATCATGTGTAGTATCTCTTTAGGTGAAGAGAGTTGATGATTCACCAAATTCCTCACCTTCTAGTGTACATAGGCAATATGCCCCATTCTTATAGTCCTCTATGACTTGATATGGGCCCAACCACTTGGGCCTGAACTTCCTTCCTTCATTGGTTTTCTTGTCTATCTAGATGTCAAGTCTTAATACCAAGTCTCCCTCACATATTTTTGTTTGTAGACCTTCTTGTTATACTACCAGCACATCCAGTCATCATAAGCTCTATGTCTCTTCTTAGCATTAATTCGAGCTTCATCGAGGCTTTCCAACTGAGAGAGTCATGCCTCTCGATAACCTTCTTCTCCTAGAATTCCTTGTAGTGAAATCTAGAGACTGGGTATTTCAACTTCAAGTGGTAAGACCACTTTTGAACCAAATACCAAAGAATAAGGGTTTACCCCATTGGCATTCTTACGATGTCCTATAGGCCCACAAGGCCGGAAATAACTTTAAGTGCTAATCGCTTTTATTCTCCTTTATAGTTTTTAGGAGAATGGACTTCAACGTCTTATTCGTTGCCTCATCTTGTCCATTGGCCTAAGGGTAATAGAGAGAATTTGTGTGGTGATTTATTTTTAACTTTTCACATAACTCACACACTTCCTCATTCTTGAAAGACATACCATTATCAGAGATAATGACTTGTGGGACCCCATACCTATAGATAATTTGGTTCAAAATGAACTTTGTAATTACACATCTTGGTACAATGGTAAGAGGCATTGCCTCTACCCACTTGGTGAAGTATTCAATGGTCATGATTATGAAATTATGGTCATATGTTGATGAGGGAGAGAACTTCCCTATCAAATCTAGGCCCCACGTGGAAAAGGGCCATGGTGTTGCAATTGGTTATAGAGCCTAGGAAGGTATGTGGATCTCATGAGAGAACTCTTGACACTTATGGCACTTGCACACATACTCTACTACATCATGCTCTAATGTAGGCCAAAAATAGCCCATCCAATGTATTTTTCTAGAGGTGGCATGACCTCTAAAGTGACCTCCACATACTCGATGTGGGATTCATAGAGGATCTTTTTAGATTCTTCTTCATTGACACATCTTAGTAACATTCCATCAAAGGCTTTATAGTAGAGAACTTGTTCTATTATCATTTATTTGGTGGCTATGACACATAGTCATCTTCTTTGTTGTGAGGTTGTCCCTTCAGGATACGCATGGTCTACAATAAATTTAATGATATCATAATACCATGGGCATAGAAATGTGAGGATTGGTTTCGATATAGTATATGCATTCATCAGGGAAATCCCAGTCAACTAGATCACCTCCATATAATGGGTTGTCTACTAACTAGTTTGCGATGATATTTCCTTTAACGTACTTTTGGTTAACAAATGTTAACTTGAACTCACCCATCAGAGTCTTGAAACATCCAACTTTTTTAGATAAAGAAACGTGTGTTAGAAATGTCCATAAATGATTTGTCTTGACAATGACCCTTGTTTCTTGGTTAAGCATGTAATGCCTTAACCATTTTGTTGTGAAAAATATAGAAAGACATTATTTCTCTACCTGCATATAGCATGTCTCATAGTCAAGCAATGTATGACTGTTAAAGTAGACTTAACGCTCTCATTTTTCATCATCTTCTTAAGCTAGCATGTAAGATAATGAGACATTTGTAGCTCGTGAATATAAAATAAGAGTGCGATCTAATTTGGGAGGCATGAGCGTAGGAATTGGTTGACCGATTCAAATGCCTCATGACACTTTCTCATCTAGATGTTGTAACAATCCTTCTTTAATAAATTGTTTATTGGATGAATAGTAAAGGTCAAATCAGGAATAAACATTCGGATTGCACTAAGCTTTCCAAGAAAATACCTAATGCCAGAATAATCTGATGGTGGGATCATTTCTAGTACTGCTCGTATTTTGGTTGGATCTATGTCGATCCCTTGTGAAGAGATGATGTACCCTAGTAAATTCCCTCTCGTCACACACAAAAACACATTTTTCTAGATTCAGTATAACACCGTATTCGATTAGACGAGAGAGGATGATGTGAAGCACCTCAAGATGATCATAATGCTTCATGTTCTTAGCTAGAAGTACGTTAACATAAGATTCCACAATCTTACGAATGAGATCATGGAATATGTAAGTCATTTATCGTTGGTAAGTGGCACCATCATTTTTAATACCAAAATGCATGACTGCGTAGTAATAGGTTCCCCAAGGATTGATAAAGGTTGTCTTTTTCTGATCTTCCTTAGAAATCCTAATTTGATTGTACCCAGAAAATCCATCCATTAGGGACAACATCTCATAACCAGTTGTTGCATCAATGATAACATCGATGGATGGTAGTGGGAAATCATCCTTGGGACATGCTTTGTTGATATCCCGAAAGTCAATGCAAATTCAAATTTTTCTATTCTTTTTTAGAACAGGGATGATGTTGGATACCCACATTGAGTAATCAATAGGTTTGATAAACCCCACCTATAGGAGTTTCATAACTTCCTCTTTGACCATTAGTGCCACCTTGGGTTTCATAGGTCTAGATTTTTTCTTGATGGGCTTAGCATCAGGCTTGGTCACTAGGTTGTGGACTACAACATGAGGAGCAATTCCTATCATCTCTTTGTAATTAAATGAAAGTATTTCAAATTTTATTTGATAATTTTCATGTGTATCTCCACTTCTTTAGGAGTAAGCGAAGAACCTAACTTCAAAATTTTTGGGTCCTCCTCCATCCCGATATTGATATCAATTGTCTCTTCAATCAAATAGGCATTACCCTCTTCAAACTTAGGTGGGGCCGGAGATAATTCTAGTTCCCCCCTCTTCTATCTCACAAATCTCAAGGTCCTCTGAAGAAGAAAGATCCATCATGTGATCCCCAAAGTAGGAGGAAGAGTGAGGAATAAGATCAAAGCCTCTCTTATGATGTTGGGGATGTAAATATGGGTAAGCGTTAAGATACACTAAGATTGATTCATCATTTTCTCGTGTATTCTAGGGTAATAGGCTCATTCTCAGCTTCAATGTATGCCAAGATTGGATTTGTTGGTATTTTTCTAACTAATAGTTTAGAGTGAACCAAAACTGTGAAGTTGGTATCTTCTAACTCTTTACTCAGATAGAAGCAAGAAGTAAAAGTAGCCATGGAATCAAGTGAGAAGGTTTTGTTCATATGGAATGGCTTTGATTGAAATGAAGTCAAAACCTTTTCTTAAGTTAAGCACAGTAGTTTTATAGAGTTGTAAGTGTTCCGCCCTAGTCTCATATACCTCTGATACTTGATTAGTGACTAGTTGTGAATCACCCAACACTCTAATGTTACAAGCACCAATCATTTTGGCTACTATGAGACCAAGAAGGATAGCCTCATATTCTACACCATTGTTTGTACATTCAAAATCTAACTTGAAGGAAAAAGGCATGACATTCCCCTCAGGAGAAGTGAGAATCACACTTTCCCCAATGCCAATGAAAAATTTAGCTTTGTTGAAATTAAGGGTCCAACAATTTCTTGGGAAGATTGATGTTGAATTGCTCTTTGTATCTTCTTCCCTTTCTTCTGAGACTTCAAAATTCAAACTACATCGGCCGGAAGAGAGCCGAGTCCCAGAGCATATCCTATGCCCATGGAATCAAATGGAAGGATAATGTGTAAATCATTCTCTAACAACTTGAAAATATTATCCTTGGTTCATGTTGATATTGTCTCTATGATAGCAGTTTCATCTTTGACCGCTGAGAATTCCTTCAATCAAGCTAGTAGTCTCTAACTCCATGGTGGGAATTAACTTGGTCTTTGGCATTGAACTCGTCAAGTTGTTCAATTGGTTTGTAGGGAGATCAAACTCAGAATGCACCCCAGGTCTCTTCTTCAGGTTAGCTAGTTGTATGTCAAAGGGCTTCGAGTCACCTTGTGCAACAAAGACTTTCCCAAATGTAGGAATATAACTTCTGAAACAACATGGAAGGGATCACCTTCATGTGATGTATCCAAGGACGACCAAGAATCATATTATAGTTGGTTTCCCGATCTATAATATAAAAATTTGTGAGAATTGTCTTGGGCCCCAAGGTAACTAGTAGCACTATGGTTCCAATTGATGTTGCCTTGAGGCTATCATACCCTCTCAGTGTGTTTCTTGTTGAAGAGAAATTAGTCTCTTCGTAGCCTAACTTTTGGAGAAAATAAAAGGGGACAATGTTGATTGCTGCCCCATCATCAATCATTGTGTGCTTAATGCATTTTTTATAAATCCAAACCTATAGATACAAAGTTGGATCACCTTTATGTGATAATTCAATGTTTGTGGGAATCTTACTGATGTCGAACACAAATCCAACATCTCTCTATGGTGGGTAGGAGGATAGATATAAAATTCTATATGGTTTATTTTTGTTTCGACGGAGGGAGTGACATTGATCAAATTTGCAAGACCCAATGCTTCTAATAAAGCAACTCTATGAGTAGGGGAGTTCTTCAACAAATCCAAGAAGGAAATGTGAGAAAAGGTCTTTCTCAAATCATTGATCAAGTCATAAGCCCACACCGGCTTCGAAATGTTTGATGAATATCATCTAATATAGATGGGTAAATAGGAATGGGCTACAAAGTGTAATCTCGAGTTCTAGTAGCAGCGTTTATCTGGGGTTCAGTTTCTAATTCTACTAAAGCCACTATCTTAGTTTGCTTGGAGGCCATCCAATGGAGGTGCTACTAATGGGTTTGATGAAGTCAAAGATTCATGATCATTTTTCCCACTAGTATACCTTTGTTTGATCCGTTGGGGTCCAACTTACCATTTTTGGGACGCGTTGGAAGGGGATCATTAAAGATCTTGAGCGGTGTGTTCTTAGGGGATACAGGCCTCATGAAATTATTTTGAGTCGCTATCATAGGATTTTCCAAAAACATCTCGAAAAGAGTTGTCTTTGGTCTTTTGGCAAGCATTGTAAGAACTTGTTATAATCACAATATGTTCTTACATCATGCCCTTGGACCCTATGAAAACTGAAATATAGGTCATGACCATAACCTCAAGGTCTTTGGCTTGTGTTTTGTTGTGGCCCAAAGTTTCGATTGTTATTTTTCAACTGTCGGTTCATTGTAATTTAATTTTTGGAGGTCATTCTCCCTAATTCGATATTGGTTTGGGTACCTACTTAGGTACTAGTTAGGGCCTTGAGCCTGAAATTTTTTTGTTGTTGGGGCAGAGGAAGATTGAAGTCCATTGTGTTGATTGTGGGAGTAAATTGGTTACTCCTCTGGTTGTTACCATTTGTGTTATTATTAACGTTGTTTGTGCTTGGGGTGTTGGTAACATTTGGCTTTTTTTCCGGTCATTAACACTCTCACTTGTAACACCACAATTCTTGTTGAGGACCTTAGGTCCTTGGTTGTTGTTCACGTTGTTAGGGTAACTTGAATTACCTTGATGGGGATGATCAATCTCTTGTTTGATCCTTAGGTCTCTTGCGATCGTTGTTTATTGTTGCTTGATTTATATGGAGAGAACCTTCTAACACCTCTTCATAGCTCCTAAGTGGGAACTTTTGGACTTCCTCCTTCGTTTCTGGTTAAGAGAGTGAAGGATAGATCACAGAGTTATGTTTAATCCATATTGGGAGTGCTTGCGGAAGAGTAGAGGACTTGTCGCCATATCTAGATGAAATGCGTAACAGACTCATTGTGTTCTAATTTTATGTGTAGGAACTCTCTAATTCCTGTCCTTAACAACTTGTTCATGTTGAAAGATTTAATAAATTTGGACACGAGTTGTTTAAAATAATGTATTGAAGCCTCAGGTATCCTATAATACCAATCAAGAGCAATACCTTCTAAATTCTTAGGGAAGATCTTTACAATGATTGCATCCCATGGGAGTACTCTCAAATGGAAGTTGCATATGCTTTGATGTGCACATTTGGATCTCCCTCCCCTTTAAATTTTGGAAGGTCTTGGGAGTATAACACTCTATATGGTGAAGTCAAGGGGCTCTTTAAGGTATTCAGAGTAGGTATCCACTACGTAAGACTCGACCATTGATGGCCCTTGTTGGGGAGGAGGAGGTGGAATGGATTGTTGATATGGTGTAAGGTAGACATTTGTGGAGGCATGTGACATCCCCTATAGCTGACCATATGGGTAAGATTGCATGTCCCCTTTTGTGACTTAGAATACATATGTACGTATGGGGGAACATTACTTTGGTATGGAGTTGAAGGCACAAAGCCATGGAACTTTGTATTTCTAGTTGGATGGCATTTGAGAATGCACTTCTAGCTAGTGCTTATTATGGGTATCCGTACACAACATGAGGGGGCATACCCAAGGTGCCCAACCCAAGTAAGAAGATCCCCGGGGCTAGGAATACCTAATAAAACTAGAGGATTTGGCGCAATTAGCACTTTGCCATAGGTCTCGCAAATGATGATGAATCTTTCCTTTCCTGAATATGAAACATGAGTAGTTTAGGAAAGTTCTAATTCTCTAACCTTATCCACTAATGTCAAGATGGCCTTAGTTGATGATGGGATGGTGTTTTGTCTTAGCATGCGTTGTTGAATTTTGTTAGGTGGTAAAGGAGTGTGATATCCTGCTATGAATTGTTCATTGTTTTTCCACCCCTCATTAGGAATGTTTTTTGTTGTGAGAGGGGTAGAGGTGTTATTCTGAAGTAAGACATCACTATGTCCTTGCATCATATCCATGTTTTGGAATTGTTGTTCTCTTTGGGCATAACATGTTAAATACTCATTGTTTATTAATGGGAGTTGATCATACTACATACTGATTTACGGCCGGAACAAAACTTTAGGAGATGATCCTGACTCTCCGGTAAATGTCATATTATTAGAACTTGAAGGTTTAGGTTGTTGTGTTTATGTAAGCTAGTCAATTTCCTCAATCCTGACTGAGGAGCAATTATTGGTCCTTGAGGAGGAGGATTTTGAGACATAGGGAGATGAGTTGAGTAGTTGTCAGCCCACGCCGATAGTGAGGGTGATTGTTGTTGCCTACCCATTTGGTAGTAATATGCTTCGAGACCCAAAATGGGCCTCTCATGTATCTGTCTTGTCTGAAATATTTGGGGGTATATGAATACCTACAGGATAATGAAAGAAGGATAAGATAGATGAAAATAAGTGGAAACAAAAAGAGACTATCTCTTCAAATTGGGTTCACCAATTTGTACGGATGAAAATCAACATGCAACTTTTAACTACACTCGACTCCCCAAGGTCATGCCGAGGCATCCGATGTGGAAATGTGGATGGCTAAATGATAACGGAATATGATATGTGGATGAAAGTGTATATAAACGGGATGAAAAATTTGTCAAGGAAAAATAATGTCCTCAATGCACAATAATGAGATCTGCTCGTCAAGTGTAAAGAAATCCCTTCTAACCTAAACTAGTCTGATAGATGGATTTGAAAGAATAGCTACACGAAGACTCTAGTCAATATCAAGCTCCATGGAGATCCTTTCTACCAATTGTGGGATTCATGGGAAACCAATGGGAGCCTCATAAATATGTCCAGACAGGGTCATGGAACGAGCAAGAGAGGTATGGTTTCATGAAATCTAGATCCGGTTGGCGGGAGTGGTCCAAAATGTGAGGGCTCGATGAGCTTCCTCATTCAGAACATTCAATTATGATATGATGTTAGGTGGTAATGGTGATGTGTGGAAAACCAAAGTGTGCAGACTTGTATCAATATCTGTGAGTAACTCAAGCGCATTTGGTTGGGGGACCCTAGGATCACTATCTAATGTCCTTAGTTGTTGAGGACCATTGATGGTCATGTATTGCAAAGATCTAATTGATTAAGAAAATAACGACTAATCTACTTGAATTGAAACTATTCTATGTTTTTGGTATTTTTCTAGATATAAATGCAATAAAACAATACAAAGTTGCTACTCTAATAAAATAAATATTTTTGTTCTTTTCTAGAATTATGAGGAAATAAAAGCTTCTACTCTAATTAATAAATCCTAAAACAAATAAACAACCGGATGTAGTTGTTTATCTATGCAAAAGAAATCTATTCTATTTTAAATAATGAAAGCTTCACTAAACTATGGATGTAAATCTAACCCTCTTTTTTTCCTCAAAAGTAGGGGAAGAAATCAGAGCTTCTCATAAGCTTTTCTTCCCTACAACTTCCCGACAAAGTAAAGAATACTTCTATGGAGGATTTCCTATGTGAATTGATCTACTGTAACTATTGAATGATTACAACAATGGAAATGCTTCTTTATACTCTATTTGATATAAATGTATGTGTATGATTCAAAAACAATAATATGAGGTAATGAGGAAATCAATATCAACCCTAACCTAGAAACATAGAGTAATGGAAAATCTAGTTGTGTTGTTCTTTGTATCCTCAGTTTGTCTTTTCTATCTCCTGTGTTCATGTGAGTCCAAGGGATTGGGAATGCAGTAAAAGAAATAGTGAGAAGGTGTTGGAGCAATGGAAGCTTGAATGGCAATCTGGTAACAATGCAGGTGGAAGAGAGATAGCACAAGTGAACAAATCTTGGCTATGTAATTTCCAACAAGAATGGGGCAGCTTAGCAATACAAGAATACACAAAATGATCTTCACCATTTTCTTGAGAACAAGCGATCAATTTATAGAAGGTTGGTTGGGTTGTGCACAATCACACTTGGCAACCATGGGGTGCCACATCAACAATGAAGAGGTAGTTTGAACAATCAATCACGATCAATTACAAATTAGAAGTGAAGAAGAGAATTCCACAAGGAAGTCAGGCTTGAAATTAGCTAAAACGGTTCACAAACGTGCACTAAAAGTGAACTTGAGTGTGGCAACACGTGTCTTAATTTACGTTGGAAGATTCTATAAAAAGTGCACAGGTGCCTCTTTGTACTAGGTGGCGGTTACAAAACCCCTACCCAGGCAGGGTGGCAGTTTTAACACTAAAGGTCAAAACTAAGCTAAGATGAAGCGGGAAGCTGCAGAAAAGTAAGAAATGGCTAACTAAGGTAAACTAGGCTACAAATATAAGTTGCAAGGAGGTTTAGGAGCTCAAACACCTTTGGAAAAGACATGAATCATCATTGAGGACCTTTTTGTAACCATTTTCGACAATGTAGCATGTGTAAAATTGGTCACGTGCGGTGACCAACTCTTTAGGAAACTTGTTTGTCTTGAGTTTGATCACTTGGTCACCATAACTATTATGCATGTCAGCTTGCATGCTTGAAGATAAATTGGATTCATTCTAAATGAACTGGATAATTTGGGCATTGATGTCAAACACTTGCCAATGGGTTTCATTGTCTAGAATAGATGGTCGAGATCACCATTTTAATGTGTTGTGCGCTTCTTTTGATAAATCCTCAAAGCAAGGGATAAGCGTGAACCAAACATGACCATTTGATATGCTTCTTTGTTCATATTTCTTGGCACCACCTGTAGATTAAGAGCATCAAATCCATCAAGAAGATCCCAAACACTATGTTTATAAGCTTTGAGAAGATTATTCTTTGTTGTGCACTTGTTTGTGACTTGGTGGATGACCAATTTTGTATCCCCAAAGATCTACAACACCTTAATCTATCTCTTTTCAGCAATAATAAGACCATACACCAATGATTCATACTCTTATATGTTATTGGAGCATGCAAACTACATCCTATGCATGAAGAAGAAATTCTCAACTTTGGGAGAAATGATAACAACACCTACACCTGTGTCATTTTCGCTTCGCTTCAAGCCATCAAAGTATAACTTCCATACACCAAAATTCTCTTCATTTTATTTAAGTGCGGTAGGCAGCACAACTTCTTCTTCAAGGATACAATAAGTACTAAGGCCAGCTTCAAAGGCTTCAAGAGATTCTGCATATGGATCAAACTCATAGTGTTTCTCAGCCCATTCATCTAGTGATAAATCGGGTAAAGGAGGAGGAATCGGTTGCTCTTCTAAAACTAGGTCTTGTACTTGACCTTCTTGAATTAGGAAATTATCTTGGAGAGGGGATGGGTCATATGACTCAACATGATAAGAAAAAATAGGTTCAGCTTGTATGGTAAACCAGGTACCATACCTTGTTCTTAGTAACATATGAGACCAATCATAAGACAAGTAACCACCCACTTTAGCAATAAAATATCTTGATAGACAAAGGGAAAACAAAGGAGGTAGGTCAATAATTGACACATCTTGAGTTATAGTGAGGCTTGGACATGCATGGAGGGTTAACTCAAGATCCTTGATGACTCCTAGAGTGGTGAAAATTGAGCCATCAAGTTGTAAGACTCCTTTGGACATGTGGGTGTACTCAAGACCTAAAACATCAACAATTTTCTTTTTCATAACATAAGTACTATCCCTAAATAAATCATAAAATTATGCACAATATGTTTTCCTATTATCAAGGACATATAGAAGGGCAGGGTTTTGACGACCTTACTTACTTGTTTCTCCCCTTCTTGATGGATATTGACAGCAATATGAAATTTTTGAACAACTACATCAGCTCGTGGGAGTTGCACCAAAGCTTCATGCAACAGGTCACGGTGAGATGGAATGGAAAGGGTGTCCCACATTGTGACATTTACATTTGTCCTTTTCATATGGTCCACAATATTGAATGGAAGGCCCTTTGACTTGTGCATTTGAGGCATAGCAACATCTCTTCTTGATTCTTCAGGCATATAGGCAAGGGCCTTAGCTTGCGCATAGGCTTGACCTACCAAAGGAGGAACACGTGCCGCCTTTATTGAAGGGTTATGCGGAAATTTGTGCACAGGAACTTGCACACCATGATTGTTGGGTGCCTTAGCTACATCTCTTTATTGTTTAGGGGTGGCTCTGTGTGACAAGAGTGGAAGGTTGTGTTCCATACTCGAGCATTCTCTTCTTGTATCTTGTGTTATCGTGCGACGAGCATGTGGTTCATTTGAGATATCTACAGCTTGATTGATTACACATAAGTATTCCACAACAAAGAACATAAGGATGGGCTCAGAACAACTTGGCATTTATTGGTTTTTTGATTTACATGCACAGTGGAAGGTTCATAGTTTGAAGCAACTTGAATCATGTAAGTTTATGTGTACAAGGCATTGAGGCGGTTATACTAACTATGAGTGTAGACACCAAATTTGGGTCTTACGCTCACCACCTAAACCTTACACACTGAATTATTTATTAATTACCTTATAATTAATAAATCCACATCTCCAACCCTGCCACCTCACCTCGCCACCTCACTATGACCTAGCCCTAACCCTAAACTAACCTAATTAAGACCTATGACTTGGTCCAGACCCACACCCATGACTCATCACCCCTCACCCACATCAAAACGAACCTAATAATGACTTGACCAAGCCCACAACTGATCCCTCGAGAGAAAGGAGGGAAAGTTGGCTATTTTACTAAAAATAGCCAACTTTGACCTAACCGACATCGGTCCCTACTCGACCGGCGTCGATTACGTAACCGCCATCGGTTCCCTGTAAATGACCTCCCCCAACCAAAACCAAAGGATCGGGATTTCATTTGCAAGGATCGGGATTCATTTGCAAGAGAGAGACAAGTGAAGGAGAGAGAAGAGTTTGCAAAGAGGAGTATCGAGCCCAAGACTAGAACTGAGCAACTAGAGCATTATCACACTCATCCAAACATTGGGAGAGTCAGAGGATAGCTTCATCAGATCACTTCCGATTCATTGGATCATCCCAACTGAGCCTTACCTTCGCCACTGCATTCTTTGGACCTGCATCCACATCAGAAACTAGTAAGTAGTCTCTTTTATCACCTTGTATGCTTCTAGACACTACTTTGTGAACTTTTAATTCATAGGGATTATAAGCTCACTCCTGGATCTACTACCCAACAACAACCTGCACCTAACCTTCGGTCATCCATCTCTATATTGCCCCAAAGATAGCTCTCTCACTCTCTGAGTCTTCTCTATCACCCTACTACTCCCCTCAACCATCTACCAACCTTCCAAACCTCATAACCACCTTACACCAACCTCCATTTAAAAATCCCTAAATCACTGCCCCTACCGATATCGGTTATTCCCTACCGGTACCGGTTTTATAACCGCGATCGGTTATCCAGTGACTAATCGGTCACTGTGACTTATACCAAAACCAACCTTTCACCTATTCACCTCAAAACAATCTCATGTCCAGCCTGGTCTATCCCTGTAACTTGATCTAAACATATCAATAACCAGTGACCAAACAAACAACATGACATTCTATTATTGGTAGTTTAGTCTCTATTGCTTTTAGTAACGAGATACCTAAATCGTGAGTTCGCAATAGCTTCTTTATTATCATTTGCATCAATTTGTATTAAAAGGGAACTGACCACCTTCGAAAGGAAGTCTAATATTTCCTGGGCCCAAGGCAGTTCCCTCACTTATTGTCTAACTAAAATCTGGTGGTCTTGCATTCTTATTTACAGGTAGTCCTTCCTAGACAAAAAGGAGCTCTTCACAATCGGTTTGATCTCTCTACGGTACGCGCACACCTTCCCAACACTCAACAGGTATTCCTCCTAACCCTAACCCCTATCTATTTCTCAAGAGAATGAAAGGATAGAATTAACTCTATTCTGGAACAAAATTTTGTGTGAAACATTTTGGCACGCCCGGTGGGACCCTTCTCGGGTTTCTTTCTTTCTTGCTTGTTTTCATATAGGGAGCACACTTGTTGTTTCTTCTTCTAAATATTCACAAAATATTTTGTCATTTTGGTAAAAGAATTTGTCTTTCTTTTCGCATCTTTGCATTAGTGAAAGTTATCTTCTTGACCTCTTCTCTTTCTTTGCTTCATCGAATATCATTTTCGATTTGGGTTTAAAACACGTGCATCACATTCTTGCTTGTTGTTTTTAATTCTAGTGAACGTAGATTAAGTAACAGGTCGTACACATGGGGGTAATATCCATGGTATTGATGAGAAATTAATCTTACTCTCACTGCACAACACATACCAAATCACATCATAATCTACACAACATCTCAAACATCCCCCTTCCCGCGGTATTCCTCCACCCGATTGAGGTAGCCTTACAAGCCAAAACAAACTTGACATCTCCCTTAGGTTTTTTTGTTAGGATTGACATCATCTTGCATCTAAGGCATAAGCCCAAAGTGATTAAAACTAATCCTAGGGTTAGTCTCTTGATTTGCTTGTGTATCTTGCTTGTTTTTTTTTTTTTCTTTCAGTTTTGTTTCTCTGTTATACCCTGTCTCAGTGATCACTTCAGATAGTTTGGTGGGTATACTAAGCCTTGTTATCCCCAAACCAAGCAGCCTCTTACATTCTCTCTTTGCCTTCACAGTGACCGCACCGGTCTCTTCTACCGACATCGGTTACCCGACCGACGCGGCTACCAATCACCGACCGACATCGGTTACTGACTGATCGATATCGTTATCGTGTTTCACAGCGCTCGACAAACCAGCAACCTACCAATTCCAACATTTTGTTGTTGTTTCTGTTCCTAATTGACTAATTCCCTATTGTATCCTCTTGTCCATGGTTGTTATCACCCGAAACAAGCCACAGCCATGGTTTCACATGCTTGTTCCGTGTCTTTTCCTGAGTCACCCCTTCGCATCCTATATGGGAATCCTATGACACCAATGCTTTTCCCAAGATCTCTGTAGGAGATCAAGATTTTGCTAAATTTTTGGATGCTAATCTGGCACCGTACAGTATTATTTGTCTCATACCCCTGACCGTACACCCGACGGTCAGCTCCTCTTTGGTATGCCTATTAGTATAGCCGCTCACTTAGCTCCTTCCCCACCTAATAACTCGCCTCACCGTCTTCATCCTTAGCCCCATCTCCCAGCTCAGTGGATTCGATGGTCCATACTGCACCAATTGGCTTTCCTTTGGTTAATTTGGGGCCCCACATATCACTACCATCCACCGCCCCTACCTCATCCCTCTCGCAGATTGCCTCTTTCATAACTTGTTCTCTACCACCTATCCACACGAGCTTTCCCTCTCAGGCTCCGCCCACCTTTTCATTTCCACAAACGCATCCGGTGGCCTCAACATCTTATATAGGACACCCTTATTCAGCCACCCCAACACATTCATCATCGATACCTTATCAACATTTAACCCCACCATTGTCTAGTAGCGGCTCTTGGCCCAATCCTCCTCCGTTTATACGATGACAACACCATCATCTAACCCAACCAATGATTTAATCAAACAGATGATGGACAAGATGCAAAATATTGAGGCTTCTGTTTCAGGAAGCCGTAACACCTTGACATATGAGCAAGTTTGGAGAGCCTATTCATCCTTCTGTCCCCCTTCATACATATCCTCCTCAATGGGAATTACCAAAATTTACTCACTTTAATAGTAAGGAGGACCCTCAACAACACTTGCGATCATTTAGACATGCTTGCTATCTGATTGCTCATGACGATGCCTTACTACTCCGTACCTTCCCCATGTCCTTATCAGGACTTGCCTTGGAGTGGTACAGTGCTTTAGCCCAGCACTCAATCTTCTCCTTTAACCAGTTAGCCCAATCTTTCTTGGAGCATTTCTCCATCAATATTGCCAAGAAAGTATCCATTACCGATCTCTATGCCATCCGACAATTTGAAGATGAATCTATCACAGATTTCGTTGGACGATGGCGGGGCCTCATCAACCAACTTACTTATGCCTTACCTCAAGCCGAGCTCATCGAACTCTTTACGCGGGCTTGCGCTAAACACATTTCTCCCACCCTCCAAATTCAAACTTTCCGCACCTTTGATGAGGCCTTTACTATGGCTCAGAAACTAGAGATTCGAGCCTTAGAGGAGGAGAAATTGAAGTTGCAACAAAAACTCAAATGTCGAACCCAAGACTCCACCAACAAACCCAACACCACCAACTCTCACGCATCGTCTAGCTTGAAATCAAGAGGAGCTGTACACGTGGTGACGGTCAAATCTCAAGCACCACCTAATACCCAGCCAAAATTCACCTATAAGTATAAAGCCGAGCCCATCAAATACACTCCCTTGGGAGAAACTTATGATGTGATCTTGGAAAATTGCTTAAAGCAGGAGCTATCACCTTGCCTCCTGTTAAACCTCACTGGGTTTGATTCCACCCACGCTATACCTTCTTGGTATAAAGAAAATGACTTCTGTAACTTCCATCGCGTGAAGGGACACAACCACGAAAACTGCAAGATGCTAAAAAACATAGTGCAGGAAATGGTTGATGCAGGGGATATAACCCTCGATAATCCTAATGCCCCTGCTAATCAAAATTTAAAAATCTTCAACAAACCATTTCCAAACCATTCCTCTAACAGTAACACAAACCAAGAAACCTTAGCCGAGGAGAAGAGTGTGCATGAGATCCATGTGGTTTTCAACTCCCAACCAAGGGCTTCCATCGAGGAAATTCTGAATCGAGCCTCTTCACCGACGCAGAGTCCTCGCCCCCTTCTCCTTCATCAGGACAAGAGGACAGCCCCGCTATTCCTTTACCCATAAAGGAATCAACCACCCAGAGTTCTCTTCTCACAGAAGAGCCTTCTTACACCACATCCCTGCAAGACTGTGAGCGGATGTTATCCAACTTATCTATTTCCAAACATCTCCTTCCACCACACTTGCTGCAAAAGAAGAAGGATCACCACTTTTTCTGTCATCCTTAGAAGAGAAACCCCTCGAGCCTACATCACCAAATTCCTTAACCATGACGGATCCTCTAGAACATGCCCTCCTCCCTATCAGTTCTTCATCACCTAAATCTTTCCAGTGACCGGTTGACCTCTTAACACCCATTGATACAGTGCCTCATTCGCCCCCCTATACACCCCCAGTGGACCGGAATCACAACCCACTTCTCTTCCATACCAAAATTCCCATCCATACGTGAAGATTTTCATCCCCCAGAAGATAGACGACTCTTATGGGAACGTTTGAGTACACCATGCTCTACTCAAATGCAGATGACTAATCCAGACACCTCTACCATATACCCAAAGTTTTTACAAAAGCTCAAAATGCCTATGTCCTCACCTCCACCCCCCTCATCTCTACCAAATACCTCATCCACCTCTATCAACCTAGCCAAACCTTCCCCTACGCTTGGGACTTCACCAATACCCAGCCTGACGCACCCACCTAAATGGTTAGACTTATCCAAAAATAAAGTCGTTAATCCACCTAGGAGACAGACCCAATCTCCTCGAGTCCAATCTATGCCTCCGCCACAACTAAAACCCTCACCCCCGATCACACCACTACAGCAGGCATGGCTTCAACCCTCACCATCACACCTACCTTCTATATTGGGGCCTCACCCCTCCACCTTGCCTCAATACACCATGCCTCCCACGTCTTCTTTAACATGACCAACACCTTCTGCACCCATACAGAAATCCACAGGCATCTCAACACCGTCGCCCCAAGTATCTTGCCTACCTACCAACCCTAAGCAAACTCGATCATCGAAGGACTTGTTTGCTGCCGCTCCTCTTTCCCCATGGTTGTTTCCTGCCACCACGTCATCTGTGGCCTCATCATCTAACCAAGCTAAACATGACTTCTGCGTAGAAGAAGCCACGCCTAGTTAAACCCAATCATCAAAATCCCTTGCCTAAACCACCACCCGTATGAACCACTCGTACCCAACCATTACCAAAACAATCAATAATCTCACCCACTCAATCAATAGCCTCATCTTCATTTGACCCGCTCAAAGGATCTTACGCCAAGATCCTTGATATGTTGGTAGGGGATGCGACCATTTCCCTACCCCCACTCAGACCCTATGATCCATCTAAACCTCGACCTATAGGTTATGATGAATCTAAAATATGTGCCTACCACCGCTCACCAGGACACAATGTAGAAGGATGCAACGCTTTGAAAGCCATCCTTCGCTAGTTGCCTATCTCGGATAGAAAATCTCATAAGGACAACTTACGGAGGGAAAAGCTCTTAGCTTCGATCCCTTCTCCTATACCACCTGTCCCGCCTCACCAAAATCTATCATCATTGCAACCCCGCTCTCGAGAACAATGACTTATCCCTGTCATCTTCCTCATCTCGCATTCATGAGATCAACATGATTAGCATTGCTACTCGAGGTCAGAAAAACAATGGAAAAGCTAAAGAAAGCACACTGTGGCCTCTCTTTCTTCTTCCGCCATCCCGATCGCACCACCACCTAAAGTGGTTATTCGTGGACCTACCTATCCAGTCTCTGATGGAGTTTCCCATCGCACTATGATCAAACAACTTCACCAATCTCCTGTAAAAATGACACTCTATGATCTCATTCAAACATCTGAATCACATCGACAAGCTCTAATTGAGATCCTTCAAGGGATAGAGGTCCTACCTAATGAAACCTTTCCCATCACCTCCATCTTAACACCCAACCATGTCACTTCTCTCACCAAACAACCTACCTCCACAACCACTTTTGTCCTCGTACGACAACAAGTCTTGCCGTGTGAATTTTTTCCGAAGAAGAAATTGTCATCTTTGGTGCAGAAGATCCTGACCCCACTCTTTTCATCTCGGCTTACATCCGGGACATCCGGGTACATCGTGTTATGATCGACGGGGCGCTAGCCTAAACATCATCTCTTCCAAAGCCTTCCAACAGATGAATATCCCTCCTAGCTGCATGTGTGCCAACCCCACCATGTTGCGCATTCATTCAACGATGCTATTACTTCTACCCTAGGCACCGTGATCCTTAACATTCATGTAGGGCCATGTACCTTACCCAAACTCTTCTATGTCCTTGAGGGAGAATTCCAATACAACATGTTGTTAGGCCGCCCTTGGATCCGGGCTATGGGATGCGTTCCCTCCACCTTACATAGATGCATAAAATTTGAGTATGAGGGGAAGTCATACACCGTCACAACTGACGCTTCCCCCTTCAAAACCTGTAATATGTTATACCACCCTAATGATGTGCTTGTACCAGTCAAGACACCCATTGATCCAACCCAACCATCTACTTCAACCATGCCTCAACCATCCACCTTAGCCACACCCACACCTTCGACCAATGAAACCACCGACGTGAATACCACTTCCTTCCCCGCGGACAACATCCCAACCTCAGATCCCTTGGTAGATGTTTTTCAATGCCTTACGCTGGGGGAGTACCACCTATACAATGTTAGCACCTTCCATACCCCACAAGAGTATGGATAGTTACATGTGCATCCTACCTACGACCATCGTGTGGGGGAGGTGATCTCCTACATGGACCACCTAATTGCCGCACCAACCTAACGTATGGGGGTGTCGACGCATCCTCTGTCACCCCGAACCTCCCCTTGGTGTGGTTCCCTTCCAATCAGATTTTCAATATCTAACCAACCGTCATTTCGCCCTCACCTTCCTGACACGTTGTGCTTGGAAAGGTTTTGGTTTCGGTCTTTATGAACAAGGATGACATACGATTATTCCCATGACTACACGCAAACACAAAGATCGTAGTGGTCTTGGATTTTCTGAACCACCTACACTGAAGAAACCTCATGTCAATTGTATCCAGGAAGATGACGAAGTCACCCCTTCCAAACCATCATCGCCCATTTTCCATCTTCACCCACGGAGTCGATAGACCGGAATCTATCCCTCCTAACTTTTTTTTTTTTCGTGAATGCTATCTTCCTAGGTCCTCTCACTTATCAACGTGATGGTGAAGACCCATCTTCTCTCCCCCTTTTGTATCCAGACATGATCGAAGAAGACTCACCTTTGATTAATGTTGTGGAGTGCCAGGATGATGACTCCATCCTCACCTACCTTGGTGCGGATGACTCTTATATTCAACGCGCCTTACCATCTGAAACCCAAACCATGTTGAATGAGTCGACTATAGAAATCAACATCCACAGAGGATGATCCTCACATTGTAAAGATCGGACAATCTCTCGACACATCAGAACAAGCCACCTTCACTACCTTCCTCCATGCCCGCAATCAAGCTTTCGCTTGGTCCTACGCCGACATGCCAGGAATCGATCCTGACATTGCTGTCCATAACATCACTCTAAAACTAGACTCCAAACCAGTTAAATAGAAACTGAGAAAAATGCATCCACGCATTGCCCTCTTGGTTAAAGAAGAGCTTCAATGACTCCTTTCTGTTTCTTTCATCTTACCTATTGACTATCCGCAATGGATTTCTAATGTCGTACCTATCACTAAAGCGATGGGGGACTTTGGATATGTACGGATTTCTGGGATCTTAACCTCACTTGCCCAAAGGATGACTTCCCCCTACCTAGCATTGATCAACTTGTTGATCTCACTGCGGGCCATGAGATGCTTTCTCTCATGGATGGTTTCTCGGGATACAATCAAATTTTAGTAGCCCTGGCCGATCAACATAAAACCACCTTCATTACCCCCTGGGGGACCTTCTGCTATCGTGTCATGCCATTTGGCCTTAAGAATGCTGGTGTGACTTATCAGCGGGCTATGACTTACATTTTTCATGACATTATGCACACTATCCTCGAAGATTATGTCGATGATCTTCTTGGAAAATCCAAACATCGCAGTGAACATCTCGATGTTTTAACCATTATTTTTCGATCACCTGTTACAATATTGTGTTCATCTTCAACCAAAGAAATGTGTCTTTGGCATCCTTTGGGAAAACTCCTTGGCTTTATCATCTCTTTGTGTGGCATTGAGGTCGACCCAGCTAAAGTCAAAGCTATCTTAGAAATGCCCCCACCCACTAACCTAAAGCAATTGCGTAGTTTGCAGGGAAAACTCCAATCTATCCGTGTTTCATCTCACAACTCTCGGATCGATGTCAACCTTTCCATCATCTCCTTAAAAAGGACATTGTCTTTCAATGGAGCGAGGAGTGCCACCAAGCCTTTGAGGCTCTTAAAGCTTATCTCTTGCAGCCACCCATGCTTATCCCACCTCAGGACGATCACCCTTTCTACCTTTACCTTTCTGCCACCGACCATGTTGTAGGAGCCATGCTCACACATCGTGACTCCGAGCATCGAGAACAAGTAGTTTATTACATAAGCCATACTCTTGTGGATTACGAAACTAGGTATACACACGTTGAAAAGTTGTGCCTAGCCCTATCATTTGGCCACCAAACTCCGACATTACCTCCTGAATCACAAAACTTTTGTCATCACCAACGCTGACCCCATACATTATATGTACGCCAAACCTCATCTAAACCAATGCATCACCCGATGGCTTATGCTCCGACCTCGACCTTGAGTTCGTACACCAGAAATCAGTCAAAGGACAAACTATCGCAGACCAACTCGTGGAAGCCCCTTTACCTGGGGAACAATTTACCAATTTTACTTTCCCTGATGAACTCATCGCAACTCTTTCGCTCAGTGATGCGTCTTATCCGATGACTCTCTTCTTCGATGGATCTAAATGCCAAAGCATGGTGGAGGGGTGGGCATTGTTCTCATTCCTCTTGAAGGTGAACCTATGCCTCTTTCATTCAGGCTCGATTTCCCCTGCACTAACAATACAATGGAATACGAGGCCCTTGTTTTGGGTCTCCACGTTGCATTACACTTAGGTGTGAAGTCTATTAACATTTTTGGTGACTCTCAATTGGTAGTAAATCAAGTTACTGGCATCTACCAATGTAAAAATGAGGAACTTCAAAAGTACAAATGTTACGTAGATTCACTTTTGACCTTATTTACCCATTATACTATCCAAACCGTTCCACGCTCAACTAATAAATTTATGGATACTATGGCTTGCTTGGCCTCACAAATTCCTGCATCACCAACTGACTCTGACATATTTGTCTTGGTCCAACAACTCTTTGCCCCATCTTACTTAGTCCGGATGTTTGTATGGTAAATAATGTATCTGCTGACTCGCAGGATACCTGGTATCACCAATTTCGTGACTACCTTACAACCTCTGTTCTCCCACCTGACCTTAGTAGTAATGGAAAATGCACTTTTCTTAAAGGTGTTTCTCATTATGTCATCATGGGGGGACTCCTCTATAAATGTGGCTTCGATGGTATCCTCCTTCGATGTCTAACCAGCGCTGAAGTCACTCATACCATCCAACAAGTCCATGACGGAATTTGTGGTGGGCACTTTAGTGGCTTTGCCATGGCCAAGCGGATCCTTCGCCTAGGATATTATTGGCCTACTCTTAATAAAGACTACTACTGTGAATATGTTAAGTGTTGTGTTATGTGTCAACAACATGCCAACCTTCAACATACTCCCAGCCACCCGCTACAGGTCGCACGAGATCTTTGGCCTTTCTCACAATGGGGTTTGGACCTTATTGGTGAGATTCATCCACCTTCTTCGCAACGTCACCATTGGATCATCACGGCAACCGAATATTACACTAAATGGGTGGAGGCCGCATTCCACTCATTTCAACCAAAAAGGAGAAAATTGTTGAATTCATCAATCATCACATTATTTTCGTTTCGGTGTTCCTCATCGCTTGATAACCGATAATGGAAAATCTTTCAAAAATAAGTTGTTACGAGCCCTTTGTGACAACTTTGGTATCAAACTTAGCTTCTCGTCACCCTACTATCCACAAGAAAATGGTCAAGCTGAATCTTCTAACAAAACCTTAACCAAAATTCTCATGAAAGTCGTTAACGATTCTGGGCAAAATTGGCATGATCACATCCCCTTTGCCCTTTGGGCTTATCATACCAGCATTCATACTTCCACTAATGCCACACCATTCTCTCTGGTGTATGGTACCGAGGCTGTCTTGCCTCTCAAAATACAAATCCCTTCCCTCAGAATATCTCTCCAGGATATTCTCACCAATGATGACTTCCGCCAAGAGCGGTTAGCCCAATTGGAGCTTCTTGACGAGCGTCGTCTTACCGCTCTTGACCACCTTCAAATTTATCAAAAGTGCATCAAGCGTGCTTATGATAAGTGAATTCATGAGCGTACCTTTAAAATTGGTGATCTTGTCCTCAAAGAGAATCAACATGTAACCAAACTAGAAAAGAGCAAACGTGGAAAATTTGCTCCTAATTGGATTGGGCCTTACATTATCACTCACACTTACGGATCAGGTACTTATCATTTAGCTTTGCTTAATGGTAAACCTGAGCCTGAACCCCTTAATGCCTTGCATCTCCGACCATTCTACTATTGAATTTAGTGTTACATCACTTCTTATCTACCTTGCGCTCGTCCCTTGAGCTCATTTACCACCTCATACACCTTTTTTTTCGTGCATCTCAAAGTAAAATCAAACCCACGTGGTTTGATCATCACCTCCTCTTAAAGATGCCTTCTCCTTTTTAGTCTGGTCCATGACTTAAAAGTATCAAAATAACAAGTTCTCAATTATACAATTATGGGATATTCTTGAGTCAAACTTCCTACAAAACTAGATGCTTCATGCCAAACAGACATCTAGACCTCTAAGCTATAAACTAGACTGCTCCCTCGAAGGATAGCTATGTGCAAAGCCGCATCTGCTACTATAACTAGACTGCTCCCTCGAAGGACAACTATATAACGCCACATCTGCTACTATAAGTAGACTTCTCCCTCGAAGGACAAGCTATACAAAGTCAGCCTCTATCAGAAGCTTCTCGCATTGATCAGCTTCGTGAAGACCTCAAGAACAACAAAATGCATATCCCATATAGACTTCCCACATCGATCAGTCTATATCTAGAAAAATAAAAGTAGTATTCAAAAGCACTTTTGAGTCATGGACTTGTCTATTTTGGTTTGGTTCTCTTTCGTCAGAATAATCACCTTATAACAAGTTCTCTGTGCCCCAAGCTATACCATCCACCTCACCTCACCATTCTTCAAAATAACAAAACTCAAGGGACGTGCGTATATCCGATATATTGTGATTATACAACTCTTTTCACCTATCGACTTCTCACCTATGCAAGGTACCTAGGGATTCAAGCTCATCCTATGATAATACGTGGTTTGTTTAGCTCTTTCCAACTATGGGACACTTTTGCCTCTTTTACCCGAATCTAGGATTGTGTGTTGATCTTAATTAGGACATGGTTTCCTATGCTTGGGTAAGCTAACCCTCACTTCACCTATACCCACACCAACACCAACAACATTACTCTACCAACATCAAACTTTTACCAACCAACAAATTGCCTAACCACAACCAAATTGCCTGAATTCACCTCTCCCTGGTCCTAAGGGAGAACTACATCGGTCTGAGGCCCCTCCTTGTTTTGTGCAATGGGCTATGTAGGCAGCACTTAGGAGACATGGGGTCTCCCAAGGTTAGCTCGACCATCCCCTACCATAACCTATCATGTGTTGTGTTTTCTTTAAAAATATAAATATTTTCACGTATTTTTATTGATAACACTCACCTTGATCCTTTATCAATCCAAACATTCAAAACACAAATATTCTTATAATTATCACAAACTCAAATCAACATACATATTCCATTTTATTTAGATGTTAAACAAATACATCTTCTCTATCATCGACGCGCGTGGAATCCTTATTTATTCTTCTACCCCTATGTATGAAACTCACTTAGACCCCGCGCCTCGTCCCGAACTAGGTAGTGATGGTGATCATCGACGCCGCTCACCTGGCCTCTCCATACTCAAAGGTACCACTGCTATTGGTTCCTCCCACTGATCCACCAATCTCTCCTGTAACATACGAATATGCCCTCTCGCGTGGAGGACTCTTGCCTCTAGTCTCTCCACTCGAGACTGTGACGCCTCTAACAATCCCGTGGTCTCGTTCACCTGTGTTTGAAGCTGGTGAACTAAACCCTGCAGGTGGTCTCTCTCCGTGGTAATCACAAGCTATGTCAGGATGATCGGCCCTCTCGTGTGTACTTCGCAGCTCTGCTGCCCACCATAATCTATAAGACTCTATGTCACTCCTGCATCCATTACCCTGCGATCGGATGCTATCTCTTCTGGTCCTTCTGGAAGAGTTGGCCGTGGAGGTGAGAATGGTGCCTCAACATCGATCCTTCTGTATGGTCTATGATCCATGGGTATATCCTGAACAAATCCAAATTGTCGTCACACGCGATCTAGAGGAATCCTCTCGTACTCTCCTGGCCTGTGTCCTACGATCCACCTCACTCGCTCTACACCCCTCAAATCCTCGGCTATGTTCTCCGTCACCATGTAGTTCCCGTAAGGCCTCCAACGGATATCCGCAATTGTCATCATCTCCAACTTCTGCCTATAATACTTGGCATTATCTATCACGGTCTCGGCTCTTGCCTCTTGCTCTGTCTGGACCCATCACCTGAATCCCAACCTCTGCACTCCTGTCTCTCCTACCTGGATTGGTCGGCCTATTGGTCACACACACACAATGTGCTCATAGGCCCAACAATGTAATAAGTATGCACAATCCAGTGTAGTCCTGTGATTTCACCTGCATGCCCATAAACCCCTGTATAGCTCCGCCAGATATGTGGGTGCCCATGAAAGTAACGCTACCTTCTATCATCTCACGAATAATACACATCAATGATTTTGGAAATCTTCCCCGTCTCGCTCTAGGTAATGCATAATACCCCACCGCTATCATTAATACCACGGCCAACCTTGTTGCCTCAGGGTGTGCCAAAACATTATACCATAAGTAAATGTCACGCCTCGTTGTGTCAAATCTCGTGCGGCTGGACCAAATACTACCATTATCGCTGCCACGCCGCGTTAGGCCCTGCCTGATACACTGGTCTTCCTGTAATTGGAAGTCTCAAAATTTGAAACACATCTTCTAACGTCACTGTCATTTCCCCTATTGGCAGATGGAAGGTATTCTTTTCTGGATTCCATCTCTCAATCAGCACCTGCAACATAGCATGATTGCGTGTGATTCGTGAATAATAGTGGATTCCACTTAACCCCACATGGTTTATTAATGCCCACTCCACTGGTGTTACATCCGCTCGGACCCGTGACAACAAAGTTGGTACCCTATCATTCATCATCAACCTTGCCTCTGCCTGCACACATCAAACCAACGAACAACAAAAAGAAATGAATCCCCAAGTGTTTTTTATCAGAATCTGTAACTTTACACAGTAACCGATATCGGTTACCTAACCGATACCGGTTAGGCCTAAACCGATATCGGTCACTGTCAATACTATCCATCCTACTCAAAAACACCACCTATGATAACTTATTCACTGGTTTACCCCTCTCTGTACCTACAAACATATCTAAAACACCTGATTACCTACCCTATAACACTCACCCCATCCCAAACCCTTTCCTATCACCTTTCTACCCACTTACCTTACCACATCCTATTTATAAGCATGCAAAATCTCATTCCAACCAAAACTTATACCTCTTGGGATGCAGCAGCTTGAGGTGGAACCTGTCTTCTCTCTCCTCTCTGCCCACTGGATGCTTCTCCTTGTTCAGCCATGTTCACCAGACTCTTCACTATAACTTGCCTTTACACCTTCTTAATCCAAGCCCACGATCACTTTACCTATCTCTTTCCTCCTTATCACTCAATTCTCCCATGCAACTACCCTGTATGGACGTCAACAACCTCGCATCCTCGTATTTAACATGTTGCATGACTCTAAAAATAAGAATTTAAGTTGCCTCCCAAGCTTTTCTATTTTTAGAAAAGCTCGTTTTAACATAACCGATGTCGGTTACCTAACCGTATCGGTCACATAGTGACCGACATCGGTTAGCTAACCGATATCGGTCAACCTGTCTCCTTTTGCTTATACCTAGGCCTTTTCTTTGTTTTTTACAAATTTTTGGCGGCGCCACCTCTTTTCCCTGCATAACGACATCATTATCAACATCCATCATCATAATACCATCAACATTTCAACACATATGCATATAATCAAAACATCATCAACGTCATCTATATACATCAAATTCCAATACCATCGACAAAACACATGAAACATTATAATATATGCATCAAATCAACAATTATACACACCATATGGATCAAACTCATCATCTATATATCATCAAATCAATGTCAAAATATACAAATTACCCTGCATGGGGCCTCTGTGATCCCAAATACAAAGTCGGCACGCAGGCCGCTGTCTCTGTCAAACTCTCGACTCGGCTCGCAGGCCGGTCTCTCATGTCAAAAATATACTCGGCTCACAGGCCGGTATCAACTATACAAAATGTACTCGGCTCGCAGGCCGGTATATACAACAAAAATGAATACATAAATCCTATGTGGGCACGCAGGCCTCTATATGCACACTCGGTTCGCAGACCGGTGTCTCTATCAAAAATCAACTATCCAAAAACATCTCCGCTCCTGGGGTGACTCAGCTCTCTCCCCCTCCCTCGGCTCATCCCTCAGCTGGCCCCTGGTCTTGGATCTCGCTCCTACCCATCACTGACCCACCGGCTGTGGCTGCGGCCCCCTGTGACCTGTGACTGGGAAGTCTCGGCTCTATGAGCCGCATATGGCTGATAATCTACACCGGTACCATCTAGTACATCCTGATAGTAATGGGCCTCCTCTCGCCTCCATGTACCGGGCCCGTGCCACCATGGCTGGTGGGGCTGGTCCCCGGCTCCTAATAGAAGTGGGCCCTGCCCCGCCCGATACCCCCGACCCCGACCTCGTACTGTGGTGGCGGTGGAGCTGCCATCGGAGCCTAACGAACAGGACTTGAGGCTGTGCTCGTGCTCGTGCCGTGCTGTGCTCGTGCTAACCGCCCCGTAACACCCAACACTATGCTCAGTGTGCGTGCAGCAAGCAGCAAGCTGCCCTCGTAATAATCGCACTGACCCAAGAGATGGTCCTCTCTCATCATGCATCATAGCCGCCAAATCTGGTTGTGCTGGCTGTGCTCTCATGGCCGCCCTCTGCCCTGCCCACCAAACCAAAAATGAGCCTATAACCCCGCGTCATCCACCGTATCATCTTTCGGTCTCTCTGCTACCAGACTGGGTCAAATGGCTGTGGTACAGGTAAGTGGTGCCTCTACATCCTCCCTCCGATACTATGGGAAGGAAGGTGGCTCATCCTGTTGTAGTCCCAGCTGTCATCGTACCCTCTCTAGAGGAATCCTCTCGTACTCCCGGGTCTCCGTCCAGATATCCAGAAGATGTACTGGATCCATCGCAGCTATGCTCGGGCTCCTCCACATGGGGCTGATGGCCTCTGTATGGCCTCCATATAATATCTAATGCAGTCAGGCCCTCTAACATATGCCTGTAATAAGTGACATCCCACCCTGCGATAACTGCTCGTGGCTGGCCCACGACCCCCAACCACCTCTGAAACCCATATCTATAGACTACCTATGGCCCTGGCTACTGGGGCAACCCTACTGGTCGTATACACATGATATGCTCATAGGCCCAGCAGTGTAACAAGAATGTCGAACATATACCAAATCACCTCATACGGCGATAGCCCCAGAGCTCTCTGTATAGCTGCACCAGATACACCGGTGCCCATGCGTAGCAGGTGTGCTCCTCCACCATCTCATGTAACACTCCCATCAGAGCCCATGGGAAGTGGCCTCCCTCTGAGTCAGGGAGGGCAAAGCAGGTGATACCGATCATCATCAGCACGGCAAGCCGTGTCTCCTGTCGATGAGCGTGATACATATCACCGTAGCAGATGCTCACACTATGATACGTAATCAATGGGGTTGCATCCCGAATACCTGTAGGATGTTATCCATCGTTGTCTCAACATCCACCTGGAACACCTCCTCACCTATGATCGGCAGTCTCAGGATGCGATACACATCCTCTAGGTGACTGTCATCTCTCCAGTAGGGAGATGAAAGGCATTGGTTGCCGGATCCCATCTCTCGATGAGGGCAACCATCAGGCTGTGGTCCCTATCCACAACCCTATACCTCTGGACTCCGCCGAGTCCAACCTCCCGCATAATCGCCACCGCGTGCACGTGGGTCACATGTGGCCACATCCGCTCCAGTAGAGGCGGCATCCGATCTCGCATGGTCAACTGCTGGCGTGCCTACAAAAACAACCCACTCCGTCAGGCCTACCCTTCACAAAACAACTACCTTAACCCTCTATACTCACTCACCCACCCAATCACAACCCAACTCTATAAACACATCTACACCCACCTATCTTACCCTATACATCTATAAATTCCTCTCGCTCTTATGGTCCTTCTTTAAATATCCTACCCACTCCAATCTATAAATACCTAATCTCCTTCCATCAATAACCCCACCCAACAAATATCTAAACTATCCCCTTTACCTATCCCAACCCTACAACCACCCTAACAAACCATTTTACGCCCTCTAACCATACCCCAACCAATTTAACCCCTCCCAATTCATACACAACCCATAACCTATCCTACCCGAACCGGCCCCAACCACCCGATTACCCCCCACCCTAATAACCTTTCCTAGCAACTCTACCTTCTCCCCCTTCACCCCAAAAATCTATCCTACCCACCTACAACAACACCTAACACAACAAATTTTCAACCCTACCTCCTACCCATGGTGACCTCTTAGTATCAACCGACGTATAAACCGACATCGGTCGACACATGACCAATGCCGGTCTCTGTACCTGCTAATCTACACAATTTACACTGTGACCGATGTCGGTCGACTAGTGACCGACATCGGTCACTGTGGGATTTTGGGGCCGACCAAAAATGGCCCCCAAATCCCCTTTTTTCCTATTTCTACCCATTTACCAGCACAATTGCCTAAAAACTTACCCACCCTGACGTTTTGGCCTACCTAACATATCTACCCAATCCATTTTACGGTTTACCTTCATTTATTCATTATTTTATCAAATTTTGGATTCCTACCCCAATACCCACATCCTAGCTAAATTCATCAAATTAACAAAAATAGGGGTTCAGAGCCTACCGGTACGACTACACGTCGTCGTGGTGGGATAGGTGGTGGTGGTCCAGCTCCTCCTCCAACACCTCCTGCTCCTCCAGGCTATGCCATAGCTCCAAATCTCCTCAGCAGGGTCCTCAACCAATCAAACTCTGCCTCCCGATCTCTGGGGCCTACCAATAACTCACTCCCCCACTCAACTAGTGCCAACTCAGCCCAAATACATGACCCAATCACTTCAAAACTCAAACAAGAAAAATTTGGCACTCAACTTCACAATGTGAAAATGACATGCCGTATTTTTTCTTTTTATAGGTTTTGACCTCTAACCGATATCGGTTAGGTCGTGCCCTAGAAGACCGATATCGGTCTCCTAACCGATACCGGTCACCACTAACCGATATCGGTTACCTACCTAGTTTAACCTAACTCCTGCCCTTATCCACCAATCTCCATTTTTCACCACATCACCTACCCCTGACTTTTGCTAAATAGCCTTATTTTGAATTCATTGGCCCGACCCCGACCTCAAGGCCGCGCAACTTACCAATCTAAGGCCCAACCCAAGGCCAACAACCAACCAATCGGCCAGACCTAAGGCCGCAACTTACTAATCGGCCCGACCCAAGGCCGCAACCAACCAATCAGCCCAACCCAAGGTCAGAACCAACCAATCGCCCGACCAAGGCCGCAACCAACAATCGCCGCCGACCAAGGCCCAACCCTAAAGTCGCCCAACCCAAGGCCACAACCAACCAATCGGCCCAACCCAAGGCCGCAACCAACCAATCGGCCCGACCCAAGGCCGCAACCAACCAATCGGCCCGACCCAAGGCCGCAACCAATCAATCGGCCCAACCCAAGGCCGCAACCAACCAATCGGCCCGACCCAAGGCCGCAACCAACCAATCGGCCCGACCCAAGGCCGCACCAATTAAGTACCTCGACCGAGGCCCACAAATTATGATTCTATCCACCCATCATGTAGTTGTTTGTTCAATCGAGCTCACCTGTTCGTGTTTTAGCATGACTAGGATACTTGAATTGATCAGCCGACCAGCTTTTCCTAGACCGAGACCGTGATGTTTATCTCAACCAAACCAACCATTTGGTACTGCCGAACATGCCTAAACGTTCTCGGTACCTTACCCATTATATCCCCTGGAGCTACTTCCTATGCCTTGGATACCAAGATTATATCAACCTTGTTTGGATAAACTATCGACCTTTGCCTATGAATTGCTTGTTTCTCTTCAAATCGTGTACCCTAGTCGCACTACTGCATTTCAACGTGTGTCGGCTTCCTTGAACTTACCCCACCATCTTACCATCATCTCATCATCATTCACCCTTTATCAACCCTATCCCTGATTTCATGTCACCTCAATCTGTGATAGATTTGAGGGGGATTACCTATACCCTTAACTGGGGCAACCACTTTTATTATTGTCAGTGCAGCTTTACAAGACAAGCTACACGACAACAAGGGGCAAATGTAGACACCAAATTTGGGTCTTACGACGCCCTGTACCCCGTATCTCATCCCGCAACCTAACCCTACCTCACCACCTAAACCTTACACACTTAATTATTTATTAATTACCTTATAATTAATAAATCCACATCTCCAACCCTGCCACCTCACCTCGCCACCTCACTATGACCTAGCCCTAACCCTAAACTAACCTAATTAAGACCTATGACTTGGTCCAGACCCACACCCATGACTCATCACCCCTCACCCGCATCAAAATGAACCTAATAATGACTTGACCAAGCCCACAACTGATCCCTCGAGAGAAAAGGAGGGAAAGTTGGCTATTTTACTAAAAATAGCCAACTTTGACCTAACCGACATCGGTCCCTACTCGACCGGCGTCGGTTACGTAACCACCATCGGTTCCCTGTAAATGACCTCCCCAACCAAAACCAAAGGATTTCGGATCCCGAATTCATTTGCAAGAGAGAGACAAGTGAAGGAGAGAGAAGAGTTTGCAAAGAGGAGTATCGAGCCCAAGACTGTAACTGAGCAACTAGAGCATTGTCACACTCATCCAAACATTGGGAGAGTTAGAGGATAGCTTCATCAGATCACTTCCGATTGTTGGATCATCCCAACTGAGCCTTGCCTTCGCCACTACATTCTTTGGACCTGCATCCACATCAGAAACTAGTAAGTAGTCTCTTTTATCACCTTGTATGCTTCTAGACACTACTTTGTGAACTTTTAATTCATAGGGATTATAAGCTCACTCCTGGATCTACTACCCGGCAACAACCTGCACCTAACCTTCGGTCATCCATCTCTATATTGCCCCAAAGACAGCTCTCTCACTCTCTGAGTCTTCTCTATCACCCTACTACTCCCCTCAACCATCTACCAACCTTCCAAACCTCATAACCACCTTACACCAACCTCCATTTAAAAATCCCTAAATCACTGCCCCTACCGATATCGGTTATTCCCTACCGGTACCGGTTTTATAACCGTGCATGATCGGTTATCCAGTGATCGGCATCGGCCATCGTGACTTATACCAAAACCATCCTTTCACCTATTCACCTCAAAAAATCTCATGTCCAGCCTGGTCTATCCCTGTAACTTGATCTGAACATATCAATAACCAGTGACCAAACAAACAACATGACATTCTATTATTGGTAGTTTAGTCTCTATTGCTTTTAGTAACGAGATACCTAAATCGTGAGTTCGCAATAGCTTCTTTATTATCATTTGCATCAATTTGTATTAAAAGGGAACTGACCACCTTCGAAAGGAAGTCTAATATTTCCTGGGCCCAAGGCAATTCCCTCACTTATTGTCTAACTAAAATCTGGTGGTCTTGCATTCTTATTTATAGGTAGTCCTTCCTAGACAAAAAGGAGTTCTTCACAATCGGTCTGATCTCTCTACGGTACATGCACACCTTCCTAACACTCAACAGGTATTCCTCCTAACCCTAACCCCTATCTGTTTCTCAAGAGAATGAAAGGATAGAATTAACTCTATTTTGTTTTTGAAGGCTTGCGCTGCCGCTTTTCTAAGGATATGACTTTATTGGAAAAAATTCTAATCAGGGCCTTCATTTCTCCATCCTCCTTCGCATGGGAGAATAAGATGTGGATGTAGTGGTTTCAAGGTGCTCTACTCGGGAATAGGAGCAATGAAGGTTGGGGTGCTTGAGGCATTTCTGGGTATAAGGGCATAGGTGGTCTAGGGGCTAACTTTTCTGCTCGAATAAGATTATTTTCCACCCCGATGCCAATGTTATAAGAAACTCATAAGGTTCTACCCCCATAGACTGAATCATGACTGAAATTTCACTATTCAAAGCCCTAAGATAATACAGTTTATCATATTGGGCTATAGGCCTTACCACTTGAGGAATTTTGTCCCAAATTTTCTGAAATTTGATATTAAAATCAGCCATTTTCTTATTGGGTGCTCTCTTCGTTGTTTTCAAGTCTCCACTAGGGATAGGTGATCTGACTTATCTTCAAAATAGTTGCAAAGAGATGTACCAAGGTCATCCCAGCTGGTAATGGATACAGGTCTCAAGCTTTAATACCATTGAAGCACTTTGCCTCTAAGTGATGATGTAAGCATCCTAACTACTAAATCATCATGTGTGACCAAATAAATAGAGCATGCGTTTTCCACATCCTGTATGTGCTCAGCATGAGTGACTTGATTTTCACAAGTAAAGTATGGAATACTTTTGAGTGTGATCAGCAAAGATATCATGTTGCGCATTTAGAAGGAGAGGACTTCCACCAAGTAAAGTTGACAAATGGAAAGTTTATTTGAGGTGGCAAAGCTTCCATGATAGGTTGTACGAGAAGGTCTACCGAGGGGAGGAGTGGAAAGTGCACAATGCCCTAGAGATGGAGATGCACATGCAATTTTTCTTCGCATCTTGTTCTCGAGAGAAAGATGGAGGTATTTGAAATACCCTTCGGTTGTTGTGCTTTGTCTAGTATGTATCCTTCTCATGAAAAAGATGTGCGGACTACTAGAAACAATAGATCTAAGTGTCGGGAGTCTCCAAAAGTGTTGAAACAAGCCTCCGAAGGTTGGAAAACACTAAGTCGCATACCAAAACTTTGTAATGATGAAAATTAAGATTTCAATACCGTCCCACCGGGCATGCTAAAAATTGTTAGAGCTCAAACTTGCACCTATCCCAGATCAAGATGAACTGGGCTATTGAGGCAACATGGGACTGTCTCAAGTTGTGGGACCTTGCGCGCTTGAGATAGACCTCCGGAGAAGGCCGGTTCCTCTACCTATTTCTACTACTAAAACTACTCTTAGGAAGGGAAATACAGCTACCTATCACTACTCTACGATTCCAAGGGACCAGGGTGAGAAGGAGATGCATAAAGGGGAAAAATAAACTAAAAGGAGGTGATATCACCAGAAAAGGGGGATGAACACAATTAGCTTTAAGTGAAAATGAAGGAGACCCGCGCAGAGAGGATGATAGACACGGGTATCACAATCAAACGCACCCACACACTCAATCTTATGGAGAACAATTAGAAAAGGAACTTATAAGGAACGTGAGGAAGCACAAAAATAGAGAATGCAAAAGAGAGGTAAGGAAAAGTAATAAAAATGAGCCAAGGTAAAGAATAGCCACAAAAAAAAGATTTTATTGCTTCCAAAAAATGCACAGTCGATTACAATGGTGGATGAGGCTGATATCCACATACAAAGAGCCAGATTTGAAGGCCTCATGCAACTTAAAATCTAAAGAACCAAAGTCCTTAGCAAACTAAAGGGGTCCAACCTTTTACAATGAGCATTGCTCTTACATTTATAGAAGGAGAGAAGAGGAAGAGAAAGAAGAGGGAAACTCGGATTTGAAATCCAACCACCAACAACAAACATTGAATGCCTACAAATCCACCTACAATGTTGACAAATGCACCTCCCCATGTTTATTTGGCTTGTAGAAGAAGGAAGGAGGCAAGATCTGAATAAAATTTAGTGGTTGAGTCGATTAGATGTCTGCATTAATGGCTGAAATGTGTTTCCCTACTTCTCACCTACCAAATCCCACCAAAATTTGATTTTGAATGGTCCAATGAGTATCCCATGTCAACAGCTTTCCAACAAGACCAAAAGCGCATCAATCTAAGCTCTGTAGAAAAATTTATGGCTGTTAGAAGATCTACAGGCAAACTAGACACATTATGACACGTGGCATACTCGATTAGTTGAAATATTGGCCAAACTGTTCATTTGTTTTGTTTTTTCTACCACGTGTTGCGTAATGGTTTGTCATAAGGATTCGACACCCATTTGGAATGCTTTGATAGGTTGCATATAGCACACTCAAGTCTCGACAGTTTGCCAAGTGGCACAGGTTGACTAGTGTGGAAGAATGTGCAAGGGTGTGCACGAAAGCAAGAGGTGCAAAAGAGGATAGAAAAGGTGATGCGCGTGGAAGAAATGGATGCCTATATGTAGGAGACAAGTGTGCAAGTAGGGTGTGACATCAAAATGAATGATGTGTGACAACAAAAAAGAAAAGGGGTGCAGAGGAAATGCGCAAAGGAGTGCGCGGGAGGAAAAGTGAAGAAAGGGGCATGGAGAAGGAAAGTGGTAGGCGCGCGAGGGGAGAAGATCATGTTAGAGAATGCGAGGGACTATAAAGAAAGGAAATTGTGCAAGGGGACAACCAAAGTGCACGTAATTTGTAATATTTGAACATTGAGCGTAATGGGGATGTAAGTTGTCAAAATAACTAGGGGAGTTATTTTGGACAATAACTGTCTCTTGACCTAGGTTGGTCCTTGTGCCTCAACACAACCGATAATGGGCTATGCTACTTCATCCCAATAGAAACATTTGTGTGTAGATCAAACTTCAAAATTATGCCCTTATAAGTTTTATCAATGGTAGATGGATAGGTTGTAACATCCTCATTTTATACATTAGAACAAGTAAAAAAATTTTGACAAATGCTTCCTGGTTCTAAATACATAATTTAGAACTCACAAATCAAAAACAACCATTCTCACAATAGATAACCATATGCAGCTGTAATGACTTGGAGCACCTCCGATCTATTCATTCCATGACTCGGTAATCTACCGATCTATTCATGAGTATTAAGAGTTGGCGTTTTTATTTAACACATCACTCTTGCGGTTCTCTTCCCTAATCTAGGATTCAGAATGCTCTGTCCAAGGAACCTATCTGAATAATTGTTACCATTATTCATCGGCATCTCATCCCTTAGACTAGGTGACTTAGGACAATGCAATCAACAACTTGCGATACTTTGGCCAAAGATTTGAAACATACCGCTTATGTCTCGTATTCCTTGATGGCATACTCGTCAATCTGGAATACGTCCTTCACCCCATTCCTATGTTATGTAGAATGTCTTATACTGACTTTTGTCAGACTCTCCTGTCCCAAGTTATTCACTCAGGAACGGATTAGTAAGATGACAACGTTATAGGGATGCTCCCGAGGACTAGGGATACGCTGACATACTGGGTCAACCCTAGTTAATCTTGTGTGTCAAGATACCCCGAGTCTCCTAGGGCAGCCTTATAACGTGACCACATTCCTAATCAGTCCCAGAGTAACTTGTTCAATTTTAAGGTGTAAATCTTAACGATCAATGCAAAGGGTGTCGTCATAAGTCACCTGCATTGTTGTATCTTCGAGAAGATCCTAATCTTCTCAAAGGTACAACCCTGCAGTTGACTTGTGCCATCAACCTTTAAATCCACCTCGAAAAGATCTACTTATTAATAAGTGTTACATACGTTGAGTTAAAATTATACTATAAGACGCTCCCTTAAGGTTAGTCTTTCCCAATCCCTGGGTTCCTCACCTTAGAATTACCTTTCATAGTAAAACCCATTACACAAGAGAAGTTATTAAGACTAGAGGTCCCTTCAAGGAGTTCATAGAATATACATAATTCTAAATCAACGAAATTGGACAATAACCCTCAACCTTCACATGAGATTGCTAACCAAACCCTTTTTAGGTTTATATCAGTTCTCATAACTGAATTTATATCTTACTTATTAGTATCGAGATATAGTGATTAAGAATCCAATTAAACGTTGTCTTGACTTAGATCAAGACTAGGAAGTAATAATTTATTCAGCTCGTTTAGCTTCCTACTCAGGTTTATTTTAACCCTAGCTTCCAGAAAGACAGTGATCTAAATTCCAATTTAGCTTTAGATAGAACATACTAGAACTACTAAACAATCATAAGTATTCAGTCACATAATCTTGCAAGCTTACTTAGATAATCACAAAAGTCTCCACTTTATACAATAATAATAATGCTCTCAAGATCATTCGAACCGAAGAAGGTCAAACCATCAAGATACGAATACAAACACATAAGTAACAAATATCTCTTTTCATTCCTTTCAAGCTAATCAAATACATTTTATGCATTCAGCATACTTGATACAATACTCAACAGCAAAAGAACATCTTTCTTCAAGTAGTACATTCAGAGAATCAAGTTGTAATTCATCATAAAACCAAATTAAACAATCTGAACATCCTATCAGATCTGCGTGCTTTTACCCCTTATGGCAACCATCTACAAAAATTGTCAACACGGGTCAGTTCGATGAACTGAGCATGATAAGCACTAACTCTTAAAACAAATGAAATCCACTAATCGCTCTCATTGAACAACCTGTTTAAATGAAATCATTTCACCAAACATGAAAACATACTTCAGACTATGCCCTTTTGTAATTCAAACATGAATATAATGCGTAACTCGTATTATAGTCACTAAATAGTCCTAGATACTTTTCATGTATTTCTTCATAAATGTTAGTGACCAAGAAGAACAAATGCATCTAAAAAAACTATCCATCTGAATCCCAAGGACAGCAACATCCAACAGGCCATTATATTCAACAAAATGAATATCCTAACAATTCATGAATCCATCAGTATGTTTTACAAATCCAACAATTAAATATAAATTTATCAACATATACTTTACAGCAGAAGAGAAAGAAACCGAGACATTCAGATGTCCCTTCCAAACATGCTCATGACTGTACCGTCCACTTAAGAGTAATGCAATCACATTATACACCTGTGACTAAGCCAGTCGAGACCACAGGAAGAACTACAGTTCGTCAAAATACACATATAAAAATTGCCTGTAACTTACTGAACAACACAGTAGCTCTCGTGACAAGGCAGTGATGAATAATCCATCAAATAGACTCCACATAACCTTCCATATTATTCAAAAACGAGAAAATATCCAACGCCATCGCTTGTCAAGGTACAGTTAATAGCTCTTTACTTCAGTTAAGCACACGACTAGATATTCACGCTAACAGAAGATGTAATCATGCTCAAACACAAGAACAATCCCACTGAGTCGAAACACTCATCAACATACAGTTCAATCTAATCCCTACTAAAACACAAGCAAGGACAAAAATCGAGAATCAAGCCAACACACAACATATCATGGGCTCCAACAGTGCCAAATTCAACCAATACTTATATTAAAGGTTTAAATTGAAGTTGAATTCATATGATAACAAATCAAGGATCCTAAAAGTACTCACAGCAAAAAATTCTACAGAAGTTACAACATAAATTACTTTTCAGTGACTCCATCGAAGTCGATATCATTTAGTATTCATAATAAAACAACAACATTCATAACCAAGCTTGACAGAAGTTTAAAATACTAGATACCTTTCAAGGACTCTCACTGAGTCAATATCGACCGTAATCACAATTGGGCTTACACAGAAGTAGAAACACCAGTTACATATCAAGGATTCCAACTGATTCCATAACAACAGTATTCACAACTGAGATTATTCAGAAGAGAAAACATAATATACGCCTCCAGGATTAAAAAGGAGTCTTACCCATGTGGTATTCTTCAAATAAACTTCTACAGAAGTAGAAAGATACAAGATACATATCAAATTCAAGAATTCCAACCAAAACAATAACATAATGTATTCACATCTCGAACTCCTTGAAGTAGAAACGTATGGCATTCACGACTAACTTCTACTGAAGCCAAAATACAAGATATATATATATATATATATATATTATGGATTCCAACAGAGCAAAAAACAATAAGTATTCACAACCAGGCTTATACAGAAGTAAAAACACTGGTTTCATATCAAGGACTTCAACTGAATCCATAACAACAGTATTCGCTCTAAGCTTAAGCAGAAGATGAAACATAAAAGGAACTCCAACTGAGTCTATACCACGAAATTCATTGCTAAGCGAAAGTATTCATAACAAGGCAACAGAAGTCGTATTACCAGTTACCCCTCAAGGACTCCAACTGAATCAAACTAATAGTATTCACATTTATGACTTCTACAGAAGTCCAAAATATATGAAACATTCCAAGGACTCCACAGATTCATTTCGTATATATATAAATATATTGCAAACTATCAACGGATTAAATCCCATAATTGCAACACAAGGGGGGAAACTTCTACAAAGTCGCATTCAAATACTATAAACACAGCAAGTTATCCAATCAGAAGTAACTTAAGTATTATAGCAAGATCCAACAAGATTCAGCAACCATAACATATATTACTCATGACAAAACTTTTAAAGAAGTCGTATATACTGTACATTCAAGAAATCCAACAGTATCATTTTCAACAAGTGGAAATAGCAAGGTATCGACTGAAGTCTGAATCAAATAAGAAAACAATTCATGGACTCCTACAGAGCCGAATTCGTATATTTTCCTTGCAACATTTCTACAAAATCTAACCAGAATGCAAAACACAGCAAGATAGTACATCCGTTCGAAACAAAATGCACACCCATCAAGGGTTCACTTGAAAAATCGAGCCAGTAAGAAGATACAACAACTAATTCACACAAAGCTACCATAAAAACCAACTAATCCCAAAAATCATCTGAACAGAGTTGTTCTAATGAAATCATTTGAAAGAAAGCAAGATTTTTAAAAGTTAGGGCCTAACATGCCTGGTAATGTTGCTTAAAAATCCGAAGAAGACCACTGAAAGAGCTCGAGCCTTCTCCTCTTTTTCCACGTTAGATTCAACAACAATAATTTGTTATTTCCATGCCTTATAAACTTTCCTTGATAGAGAAAAGAGCTAGTTACTCTCATATTTTCCATGCAACACCAAGTAGACTAGTGCGAAGAACCAGTGATCAAACAGAGAGAAAACCGGAGTGCATGAAAAACCAAACAAACTACCAGTTTTCCATTTTGCATGTCTTCCCGAGAAATCCGAGCTCGAAGACCGAGTTCATTAATTGTATTAACTCCAAAATTCCCGCTCAATCTCCATTGCCACCGACCGCCATAGTTGGCGATGGATAAAAACAAATCAAAGACCATTTCTAGCTTTGGCGACTCTGCCACGTCGGCCTCACTAGCCGTTTGAAACTTCCACTAAATCCCTATCCTTCATACTTATCCATCCCATTTAATGCCATAGAAACTACCACCCATGGCTCGCACCCCTTCATAGGTCCCTTTCTTCCTTGTTCATTAGTTAGGTTAGAAACATAGGTTAGATCATAAGATGATACTTAGTCTAACTTCCTTAGCGCTAGGTCACTAACCTTAGAACAATTAGTTTATAGTTTAGGCCTAGGTTAGCACTAATCTAACCCATAGGTTATTAACCTTAATAAATCCAGTTTAGGTCTAACATTTAGAATGTTCAAAAAAGAACCTACGAGATATACATTCACGAAAAGGATTCATTCCAGATCGCCAATAAGCTAGTTGAATAAATGTATCTGAATTTATTACCTGGCCCACGATCAAGACCTTCCTGATATTACGATATCGGGAACCAATTCATTTAACACAATCAGCCTGAGTTAGACTCCGGAATAGCTTATTCAACGCATTCAGACCTTGCAACCTACGTAAGGTCTATAATTTTTGTTCATCCCGAATAAACTTAAAGCATCTCTTGGATCAATGCCACTGATCCAAGGCTGGGTCTTATAGATGGATAAATCCACAATTCATTCCGAGATCAGATTAAACTCAGGTGCAAAATGAAAGAAATAAAAGAGTCCAATCATATTCCGACTCAGTCAAAGATCTTCAATTGCAAAGAAGATACAGTCCATATCAAGCATGACTTCACAATCAAAGGAACACATCCTTTTACAGAAGAAATCATATATCAACACTTGAATGCTCAGGAGGAAGTAACAACAGTTCAGAGTGTTACATGCTTCCCTCCTAAAAGATTCATCGTCCCGATGATTACATATTCGATTAACCTTCAGGTCAACCAATTTATTAGTTCACAAAACAATGCGACTATTTCCAACTTGAATAGTTCCAGAAATCAATGTCACAACACATTTTATTCAGCCTGAATAATGTTTGCCTCAATCTGGCTTTTATATAAACTTGAAAAAGATAAGTTCATGTAAAAAAAAATGTTTTGTCAACAGATTTCATCCTGTTGAAAAAGAAAAGGAAAAGCAATTTTCATCTCTTCCAGATTTTCCCAAGTTGCACTTTCTTCGTTAAACTGGTCCCACTGGACCTTACATTGCTATATTTCACGATTTCTCAAATGCAATTGGCAAGTTTCCAGCACTCGTGTGGGTTTAACCACGATTATTCCTGGGTCTTGGACCTACAAGGAATTCTAATTTAAAACATGTGACAGATCTGAAACGTATTTCTTAAGCAAAGAAATATGGAAAACATCATGCATGTGAGATAAAGCAGGTGGTAATGCTAATCGATAAGCTACAGGATTGATTATTTTGACAATTTTGAAAGGTCCCACGTAACGAGGTGACAACTTGGCAGCCTTGCCAAAAGTTATAGAACTCTTTCTGGGTTTAACACGAAGAAAAACCTTCTCACCAAGCTCAAACCTTTGATCAACCCGCTTAAGGTCAGCATAGCTCTTCTGCCTATCCGCTGCTTCCTTTAATCATTCACGAATCAACTTAACTTGCTGTTCCATTTCAGTGAGGATCTCTGGTCCAATTACCACTCTATCCTCAACACTATCCCAACTAACAGGGGTTCTGCACTTTCTTCCATAAAGTGCTTCAAATGGTGCCATTTTAAGAGATGAGTGATAAGTGTTGTTGTATGCGAATTCAACTAATGGAAGATACTCTTCCCATTTATACTGTTGATCCATGCAATACATTCGCAACATGTCTTCCAACACTTGATTTACCCTCTCAGTTTGTCCATCCATTTCCGGATGATATGCAGAACTGAAGTTTAGTTTTGTTCCAAGAGCTGTATTAAGTGTTTGCCAAAACCTTGACGTCATTCTAGGATCCCTGTCAGATATAATCAATTCTAGTACACCATGCAATCTGAAAATTTGTGTACGAATCTTTTGGCCAGCACTGGTGAATCATCCTTTAGATTTCCAGTGATGAAATGAGCTACCTTAGTTAGTTTATCCACAACTACCGGGATAACATCATGTTTACTCCCTAGACATGGGTAACCCTTGTACAAATTCCATGGTTATTACTTGCCATTTGTACTGCGGTATGCTATGAGGATATAACAGTCCAGCAGGTGCATATGTTCTGCCTTAACCCGCTGACATTCTAGACAATGAGTTACAAATTCAATGACATCCTTTTTCATACCTTTCCAAAAGTATTGTTGTTTCAGATCAGCAAGCATTTTTGTGATACCCGGGTGTCCAGAGAAAGGTGAATTATGAAATTCAACTAACAACTTCTTCCTCAAATCATTCAGCATAGGTACGTATACCTTGTTTTCATAACGCAAGATTCCTTCATTATCAAAATGAAAACCTTTATACCTTTCATCATTAGGTTCTCGCAGCAGCAAACCGCTTTTACTTCTTTGAAAGTAAATATCAGATTCTGAGGAACTTTTTACCTCATCCTTAAACTGAGTTCTTAATGTTATAAGAGCATAAATGTGCCTCCTACAACTTAGAGCATCTGCTACTCTATTCTCCTTCCCTTTGATGTAGCTAATATCAAAATCATATTGTGATAAAAATTCTAACCACCTTCTCTATCTGGCATTTAGATTAGGCTGAGTGAAAATATATTTCAGTCCTAAGTGATCAATTTTCAACTCAAAAGGTTTCCCAAGTAAATAGTGTCTCCAGACTTGAAGCGCATGAACAATGGCAGCAAGCTCCAAATCATGAGGAGCATAATTCAGCTCATGTAACTTAAGTTTTCTACTTTCATATGCTATGACTTGATCATTTGTAACAAAACACCTCCAAGGCCTTCCCCAGAAGTATCCGTTACAACAGTAAAGCTCCCATTAGGGTCTGGTACAGCTAATATAGGTGCGGAAGTCAACTGGCCTTTCAGACTTTTGAAAGCCACTTCGCACTTATCATTCCAAATAAATTTCTTATCCTTCTTCTGCACTGAAGTTATCGGTGCAACCACTTTAGAAAAATCCTTAACAAATTTTCTATAGTAACCAGCAAGACCCATGAAGCTTCTTACTTCATGCACATTCTTTGGTGCAGGCCACTCAGTTATTGCCACTATTTTTGAAGGATCTACAGCAATTCCTTCCTTGCTAATGACATGACCCAAATAGTGAACTTCTAAATCAAAGAAAGAACATTTGGATAACTTACCATACAACTTTATTTTTCTCAAAATCCCCAAAACTATCTTCAAATGCTCATTGTGCTCCTCAACACTTTTAGAATAAATGAGAATATCGTCCAAGAATACAAGTACAAACTTGTCCAAATATTCTTGAAAAATATTATTCATTAAGTTCATAAAAGTTACGGGTGCATTAGTTAATCCAAAGGGTAGAACCGTGAATTCATAATGTCCGTACCTTGTTCGGAAAGCTATTTTATGAATATCTTCTTCTCTAATCCTTAACTGATGATAACCAGATTGAAGATCTATCTTAGAATAGACCGCTGCCCCACGCATCTGATCAAATAGATCGTCGATCCTTGGAAGTGGGTATCTATTCTTGATTGTTGCTTTATTCAACATCCGATAATCAATACATAGCCTAAGTGTTCCATCCTTCTTTTTCACAAATATTACAGGCGCTCCCCAAGGTGAAACACTTGGTCTAATCAAACCTTTAGACAAAAGTTCTTGCAATTGTGCCTTAAGCTCGACTAACTCTGTAGTAGTCATCCGATAAGGTGCTTTGGAAATAGGTTCCGTTCCTGGTTTGATTTCGATGGTGAAGTCAAATTCCCTCTTGGGTGGTAACCCTGGTAATTCCTTAGGAAAAACATCCCTGAAACTTTGTAGCAGAGGAAATCGTTTCATGGAATCACCATCTTCTTCTGAAAATTCAGATATCTTTACTGCATAAAGGGTACATCCTTTGTTTTTAGCCTTTTTAAGCTACATAGTGTGAGCTTTTCATGAAATTTCCCGTTTCACACCTTGAATCTCTGCTGATTTGATTGATCATCTAAACATCTTATATTATTTTCATAGTAGATCTACTTTTGCTTTATGGTCACTAACTAATTGACACCGATGACAATGTCATACGATCCCTAGGAAATTTTTAGTGGCGAATATTCCATTTTTGAAAATTTTGAAAAGGTGAATTTTTTGGCACGGGCCAGTGACCTGTTCACCTAAAAATTACACTTTAATTTTTTTAGGGGTCGGCTTCGCCTACCCTTGAAAAATATCCCCTATATAAACCTAGATTATTCGCAGGTAGAACACTTCTACTTCACATTTTTCAACAATATGATATATCTCGTATTACAGACGTGCGACAAGGGGGTAAGTTATTGATGCATGACAAGGAGGGTTTGCAGACAAGGAGATACTATAGATATTGACGCATAGTAGACGCATGACAAAGATTTTGTTGACGAGCGACATGGAGTTTTTTTCGATGAGCAAGAAGAGGGCAGAGGTTGCAGACGCGCGACAGGATATTTGTTGTCGCGCGTCAATAGACCTTAGTGACGCGTGTCACTAAGGCCTATTGACGCATGTCAATAGGCCTTAGTGACGCGCGCGTCAATAAACTTAGTGACGCCGCATCACTAAGGCCTATTGACGCTGGGCGTCACTAAGGCCTCGCTGACGCTGGCGTCACCGCATTTTTTGATGCGCGACAAGGAGGTACAACAGATATTGACGCATAGTAGACGCATGACAAAGAGTTTGTTGATGTGCGACACGGAGATTTTTTGATGAGAAAGCAGAGGTCGGAGGCTGCAGACGCGCGACGGAAGATTTTCTTTTGCGCGCGTCAAAAATAAACGGAGGCGCGTCAATAGACCTTAGTGACATGCGTCAATAGACCTATTGACGTGCGTCACTAAGGTCTATTGACGCGTCACTACATTTTTTGACGCGCGACAGCAAAATCTTCCGTCACGCGTCTGCAACCTTCTGTCGCAGTGCTTGATAATCAGGTGAAATTTTTTCATACAACCCCCAAAAAATTTGCCTTCCCGTGAAACCGGTTCCGAGGATATTCGCCAGGTATTCTCCACCTCCGATTTCCAGGAGGTCTCTTAAAATGAACCTTGACGATCCCAAAGGTGTAACATAGAGGTCAACTTCCGTGGAAAAGTTAGGTAAGTCAAGGATCGCCCCAAAAAGACACATACTCACTGTATGAACAGAGTTATTGCCATCGTATGCATACCCAAGATTTATCCATTTTTCTAGCTTTTCTTTTAAGTTTAGAAGCAAGTTTACTAGAAATGAAACATTCAAGAGCTCTCGTATCAAAAAGAATAGTGACGGGTATGCCAAATAACTTACCCGAAACTTCTATAGGTGTCACTTGCTTTTCGGCCTTGCTTTGCGCTCTTTGCAAAGCATGTATCTTATCTTTCTTGATTACGATCATCCTTCTTTAAAGGGCACCGATTTGCGTAGTGGTCTTTGCCACAATTGTAGCAGCCTCCTACAGGTCCCTTTTAGGCTCAAAATTGCCTTCAGTCTTGTAATTATCACGTTGTCCTCCATAGGGCTTCTGCCCATTGTTATAATTTTTGGCAAAATTATCCCTTACATTTCCAGCAGGCTTATTTACTACTGCTTTCTTACTATTATCCCCTGGAAACTTACTTTTGTTTCCAAACTTTTTCCATGGTCCCTTTTTGGGTGCAAGAGAGGTTGAAGAAGGGTTTGCAATCTTCTTCCGCACTTCCTCTTTATGAGCAGAAATAGCCTTTAATTTTTGTTCTTGTCTTATGGCCTTTTCAACAACTCCTTCCATAGTGGTTGGACTGTGAACATCGACCTCTCCCCCTATCACGGGATTCAATCCCATGATGAATTTTCGTATTCTGAACTTCTCGTCAGTTTGATACTGCGGTACATACTTGAGGAGTTTTGTAAACCGCTCCCAGTATTCAGTTACCGTTAGCTTCCCTTGAGCTAAGTTCTAGAATTCTGTCATTTTCTGATCATAGAAAAGTTGTGGCAGCCATCGTTGCCTAAAATAGCCCTTAAATTGATCCCAAGTAATATTGGTCTCATCAATATTTAGCTCTGCTTTACGGCTATCCCACCATGAAGATGCTTCATGGGAAAGTTGATAGGCTCCCCAAATAGCTTTGGTTTCCTCTGAGAAGTTCCTTATTGCAAAGTACTTCTCCATTTCGCTGAGCTAGTTCTCAGCTCCATCACCTAATGTGGTGCCATCATATTTAGGTGCGCTTATCCTTTTTATATCATTAGTGAGTTCCGCTACCAACCTGGCCTTTTTGTTTTTTCGCTTGACAGGTGCATTTCCAGCATTAATAGCAACACCCAAATTAGGGTTGTCCTCAGGAGGTTGCCGATTGTTATTACCAGCTTCATCATCCTCCTCATTTCCCATCACCTACTGTTCAAGTACAACTAAACGATCTCTTGTGTCCAACAGGGTAGCAAGGATCTCATCAAGTTTTTGGGTTGTTGCTGCCCCTCCTTCAGGTGGAGCATTATTCACAACGTTCCCCCTTGTTCTAACCATTTTCTATTACAAGAAAATTCAGGTTTTTATCAGATTATGGACACAATAGGTCCAAGAGCTGCAACCTTCAGCTCTGATACCAAGATGTAACATCCTCATTTTTATACATTAGAACAAGTAAAAAAAAAAATTTGACAAATGCTTCCTGGTTCTAAATACATAATTTAGAACTCACAAATCAAAAACAACCATTCTCACAATAGATAACCATATGCAGCTGTAATGACTCGGAGCACCTCCGATCTATTCATTCCATGACTCGGTAATCTACCGATCTATTCATGAGTATTAAGAGTTGGCATTTTTATTTAACACATCACTCTTGCGGTTCTCTTCCCTAATCTAGGATTCAGAATGCTCTGTCCAAGGAACCTATCTGAATAATTGTTACCATTATTCATCGGCATCTCATCCCTTAGACTAGGTGACTTAGGACAACGCAATCAGTAGCTTGCGATACTTTGGCCAAAGATTTGAAACATACCGCTTATGTCTCATATTCCTTGACGACATACTCATCAATCTGGAATACGTCCTTCACCCCATTCCTATGTTATGTAGAATGTCTTATACTGACTTCTATCAGACTCTCCTGTCCCAAGTTATTCACTCAGGAACGGATTAGTAAGATGACAACGTTATAGGGATGCTCCCGAGGACTAGGGATACGCTGACATACTGGGTCAACCCTAGTTAATCTAGTGTGTCAAGATACCCCGAGTCTCCTAGGGCAGCCTTATAACGTGACCACATTCCTAATCAGTCCCAGAGTAACTTGTTCGAGTTTAAGGTGTAAATCTTAATGATCAATGCAAAGGGTGTCGTCATAAGTCACCTGCATTGTTGTATCTTCGAGAAGATCCTAATCTTCTCGAAGGTACAACCCTGCAGTTGACTTGTGCCGTCAACCTTTAAATCCACCTCAAAAAGATCTACTTATTAATAAGTGTTACATACGTTGAGTTAAAATTATACTATAAGACGCTCCCTTAAGGTTAGTCTTTCCCAATCCCTGGGTTCCTCACCTTAGAATGACCTTTCATAGTAAAACCCATTACACAAGAGAAGTTATTAAGACTTGAGGTCCCTTCAAGGAGTTCATAGAATATGCATAATTCTAAATCAACAAAATTGGACAATAACCCTCAACCTTCACATGAGATTGCTAACCAAACCCTTTTTAGGTTTATATCAGTTCTCATAACTGAATTTATATCTTACTTATTAGTATCGAGATATAGTGATTAAGAATCCAATTAAACGTTTTCTTGACTTAGATCAAGACTAGGAAGTAATAATTTATTCAGCTTGTTTAGCTTCCTACTCAGGTTTATTTTAACCCTAGCTTCCAGAAAGACAGTGATCTAAATTCCAATTTAGCTTTAGATAGAACATACTAGAACTACTAAACAATCATAAGTATTTAGTCACATAATCTTGCAAGCTTACTTAGATAATCACAAAAGTCTCCACTTTATACAATAATAATAATGCTCTCAAGATCATTCGAACCGAAGAAGGTCAAACCATCAAGATACAAATACAAACGCATAAGTAACAAATATCTCTTTTCATTCCTTTCAAGCTAATCAAATACATTTTATGCATTCAAAGATACTTGATACAATACTCAACAAAGAAAAGAACATCTTTCTTCAAGTAGTACATTCGAGAGAATCAAGTTGTAATTCATCATAAAACCAAATTAAACAATCTAAACATCCTATCGATCTGCGTGCTTTTACCCCTTATGGCAACCATCTGCAAAAATTGTCAACACGGTCGGTTCGATGAATCGAGCATGATAAGCACTAACTCTTAAAACAAATACAATCCACTAATCGCTCTCATTCAACAACTGTTTAAATGAAATCATTTCACCAAACATGAAAACATACTTTGGACTATGCCCTTTTGTAATTCAAACATGAATATAACGCGTAACTCGTATTATAGTCACTAAATAGTCCTAGAATACTTTTCATGTATATCTTCATAAATGTTAGTGACCAAGAAGAACAAATGCATCTAAAACAACTATCCATCTGAATCCCAAGGACAGCAACATCCAACAGGCCATTATATTCAACAAAATGAATATCCTAACAATTCATGAATCCATCAGTATGTTTTACAAATCCAACAATTAAATATAAATTTATCAACATATACTTTACAGCAGAAGAGAAAGAAACCGAGACATTCAGATGTCCCTTCCAAACATGCTCATGACTATACCGTCCACTTAAGAGTAATGCAATCACATTATACACCTGCGACTAAGCCAGTCGAGACCACAGGAAGAACTACAGTTCGTCAAAATACACATATAAAATTGCCTGTAACTTACTGAACAACACAGTAGCTCTCGTGACAAGGCAGTGATGAATAATCCATCAAATAGACTCCACATAACCTTCCATATTATTCAAAAACGAGAAAATATCCAACGCCATCGCTTGTCAAGGTACAGTTAATAGCTCTTTACTTCAGTCAAGCACACGACTAGATATTCACGCTAACAGAAGACGTAATCATGCTCAAACACAAGAACAATCCCACTGAGTCGAAACACTCATCAACATACAGTTCAATCTAATCCCTACTAAAACACAGCAAGGACAAAAATCGAGAATCGAGCCAACACACAACATATCATGGGCTCCAACAGTGCCAAATTCAACCAATACTTATATTAAAGGTTTAAATTGAAGTTGAATTCATATGATAACAAATCAAGGATCCTTAAAGTGTAACATCCTCATTTTATACTTTAGAACAAGTCAAATTTTATTTTATTTTTATAATTGCATACCGGTTCTAAATACATAATTTAGAACTCACAATTCAATAACCATTCATATAATGAGACAACCATATGCATTTGTAATGACTCGGAGTACCTCCGATCTATTCATTCCATGACTCGGTAATCTACCGATCTATTCATGAGTAATAAGAGTCGGTGTTTTTATTTAACACATTACTCTTGCGGTTCTCTTCCCTAATCTGGGATTCAGAATGCTCTGTCCAAGGAATCTAACTGAATAATTGTTACTATTATTCATCGGCATCTCATCCCTTAGACTAGGTGAATTAGGACAACGCAATCAGTAGCTTGCGATACTTTGGCCAAAGATTTGAAACATACTGTTCATGTCTCGTATTCCTTAACGGCATACTCGTCAATCTGGAATACATCCTTCACCCCATTCATATGTTATATAGAATGTCTTATACTGACTACTGTCAGTCCTTCCTTTCACAACTGAATCACTCGGAGGCAGATTAACAAGGTGATAATGTTATATGGATGACCACGAGGATTAGGGATATGATGACATCTTTGGTTCAACCAAAGTGTGTCATGATACCCCGAATCTCCTGGCAGCCTTATAACATGACCACGTTCTTAATCGGTCCGTGGTAACTCGTGCGAAATCAAGTGTAAATCTTAGCGATCAATGCAAAGGGTGTCGCCATAAGTCATCTGCATTATTGTAACTTCAAGAAGATCCTAATCTTCTCGGAGGTACAACTCTGCAGTTGACTTATGTCGTCAACCTTTAAATCCGCCTCGAAAAGATCTACTCAGTAACAAGCGTTACACACTTGAGTTTAAATTACTTTTAAAGACTTTTCCCTAAGGTTAGCCTTTCCAAATCCCCGGATTCTTCGTCTTAAGATGACCCTCTATAAAACCCATTACATGGTAGAGGTATTACGGTCAGTTCTCATCAAGGAGTCATTAGAATACACCTGATTCTAAAACAACAGAATGGGACAATATCTCATAACCTTTGCTAGAGATTGCCGTCTGAACTCCATTTGATTGTATATCAGTTCTCTTAACTGAATTTATATCATACTTTTTAGTATAAAGATATAAATGATTAAGAATCCAATTTAATATTGTCCTGTCATACTTAGGACTAGGGATTAGTAATTTAATCCAGCTTGTTTAGCGTTCTCTTTTAGGCTCATTTTTAACCTATCTTCTAGAAAGACAATTATTTAAATCCAATATTGCTTTTGCTAGAACAAATTAGAACTACTAAACACTCATAAGAATTCAATCTCATTTACTTGCAAGCTTTCATTGTCAATCACAAAAGCATCCATATTATACAATGATAACAATGCCCCTTCGTTACATAAACCGAAGAAGGTCAACTTTCAGAAATAGAATACAACACATAAGTATCAAACACTTATTTCCATTCCTTTCAAAACTATACAATTACATTTTATGCAACAGCATACTTGATATAATGCTAACGGAAAAGAAACATCTTTTCTCATATAGTACATCTGTAAAATCAAGCTGTAATTCATTATAAATCAAATAAACAATCTGATCAGCTTGTCCGATCTGCATTGCTTTTACCTCTTACGGTAACCATCTGCAAAAATAGTCAACATGAGTCAGTTCAATGAACTGAGCATGATAAGCACTAACTTTTAAAACAATTGCAATCCATCAATTGTTTTCATTAAACACCCTGTTTAAATGAGATCAGATATTCACATAAGTAAACATAATCAGACTATGCCCTTGTAATACAAAATGATTACAAATATGTAACTCTATCATTGTTACAAAATAGTCTTAATCACTTTCTAATATTTCATCAAATATTAAGAAACAAGGAACGAATGTACACAAACAATCATTGAATCCAAAATCACAACATTGGTCAGATTGTTTCATTCTTCCAAAAAAGGAAATAACATAACAATTCGGGATTCCACCAATATGTTACAAAACAATTTCCCACTGTTAGACAAATATCAACAAATATTAAATAAAGGAAGAGAAAGAACCAATCCATTCATACTTCCTTTCACATAAATTCATCACTGTACCGTCTTCTCCTATGAAAACATTTATCCAGTATATAAATGAACAAGTTAGACAAGCCGCAAGCAAGATCGCTGTTCTAAATCAAGAAATAGAAACACAGCAAAACTCCTGTACAGCAACTAACACATCAACAATTCATGTATCAACCCTAAGCCCAATGCTAGTTCCTTTTACACAGTAAGGCTTTGACACAAGTTGAAAACAAGAAACTACAAGCGTATCGCTGTAAACAACAACCTTATTGCATCAAGCAATTTGAGGTTTCCTAGAGACTATGCTATGTTGACCACACAATATTTCCAAATCATGCTCAGTCAAATCGGACTGATTAAATGGAAAAGAACATAGCATACTTATTCTTGCTCAGTCAAAATCGGACTGAAGTAAAAGAAGGGAATACAACCAATCGATCCTTACCTTGGCGCATGCAAGTCTTAGTGTGGTATTCGCGACTTACCCAAACAAGGTCAGAACACGAAACAGTCATCCATACTCAAGGATCTCAAATAGTGACAAAGACAAAGTGTCCAATGTCAAGTTCAGAAAGAGACAGAAGTACCAGCTACCTTTCCAGAATTCCAAATGATTCAAACGGAGGTAACAATTCAAGCAAATGCATATGAATTCATACTGATATTCATCAACGAAGCATAACAAGAATCAGACAAACAAATTAATCTCTGATTTCACACCAAGAACCCGACTGAACTCTGCCAATCTTTTTACACAAATTTGTACAGGTCGAAGACGTAAATGTTCACCTAAGATTCTGTACCACAAAAACCATGCAACACAAGAGTAATTCCGAAAATAATGAGAGGTCTATTACGTGTTATTCCTTCAAGTCGCAGTTCAACAATCACCAACTATTTAAATATATTCAACTTGAATAATATTCAAATATAAAACATACAATCGACTCCTCATAGTCGTTCGATTACAACGATTGTAAATATATACATATATATGCACACGTCAGTATATCGTTAACGGGTTTATACCATAACCGCTGAACCCTACAAAGCAGCGTACTATGAAATTGATGATGAATCCTTCTATGCCAGCTATGGCAAACATTCAGAATAAAAACAAGTGTAAGCAAATCGAATACCCCTTTCAAAGCAAAGAAATCAACTGAGCCGCTTCGAAACTTTCGAACAGTTTACACAAAGAAATGCAAATGCATACCTAGGAAGTCTATATCCTTTATTCATTCAAATAACGGTGATCAAAAGACCTGTTTCTTCTTACCAGGCTTCCACGAAAATCAATTCACAAAACTTATGGATGAATCTACATTCTCAGCAATAGATAGCAATATACGATTCAATCATGGACTCCACTGAGTCGATAAAATAAAGTACAGATGTATCTATATTATACACAGTCAACAAGTAATCCCGTTACCACAATAACAAGGAAAACAACTTCCGCTAGGTCGTATAGACTACGGTAACACAACAGTTACCTGATCCTAGCAAAAATTAGAAGACAAATTAAAACCCAAAAAGTATCATTATACACTGTCAACAAAAACCACGACAGAGTTCCCAAAGAAGCAATAATACTGATCAATCTTACAGTATCCATCAAAATCATTCCATACAGTTTCCACAGCAAGAAACAGCGACCACAAATCAACAACATACAGTGGTCTATTCTCAACACAAGTATATTCTTTGGGCTCACGCCAAACAGGCCGAGCATTCATGCTCTTTACATATAAATATCTCATATATTTAAACCAGAAAGAATACACAAAGGAATAGAGCCACAATTCGATTTTAACAAACACCCATCTAGAGGAAATTGAAAAATCGAACCAGAAGAGATACAGTACCAAAATTTAAACAAGATCTCCATAGAAAATCCTTTATTTTCTCAAAACATTTGAACAGAGTTGTTCTAATGAAATCACTTGAAAGACAGCAAGAAATTTAAAGGTTAGGGCCTAACATGCCTGTATTTTTGATCAAATTTCCGAAGCAGACCACTGGAAGAGCTCAAACTTCCTTTTCTTTTTCCAAGATAAAGCGACCAACAAAATTTCACTGTCTCCATCACATATATATCTTCCATGACAGAGAAAAGAGCCAGAGAAATTCATTCTTGCCATGCAACTCAAGGAGAACTGGTGCGAAGAACCAGTAAACAAGCAGAGAGAGAGAAGACCGAAAATCGCGACAAACCAAACAAACCTTCAACTTCCCGTTTGCATGCCTTCTCGCGAGTTCCGAGCTCGTCTCCCTAGAACATTGAATGCCATTAAACCAACTTTCCCGCTTAAACTCAACTTCCACCGACCGCCAGAATTGGCGACAGTCCAACTACAACTCATGCTCATTTCCAAACTTAGCAAATTGCCACGTCTGCACAGGTTAGCCGCCGCTTAAGCCTCCGCCATGACCTGTCCCTCATCCTTATCCCAGCATTAATTGCCATAGAAAACGCCGCCCATGGTTCGCACCCCTCCATAGGCCCCTTTACATCCTCCTCAATAGTTAGGTTAGTATCTTAGGTTAGAATTTAGGGTAATACCCATACTAACCAATTTACACATAGATACTAACTTAGGATATTAACACATAGCCTAGGTCTAGGTTAGCTTAACAATAATCTAACCCCTAGGTTAGGTTTTAGTTTTTAGGTTACTAACCATTAATAATTCCAGTTAGGTATAACATTTTATATGCCAAGAAAAGACCTAAAATCATGCATCTCCGAACAGGATTTACTCCTATACAGCCGTTAGGCTACAGGAATATACATGACAGAATTATTACTTGGTCCACGTCCGAGACCTTCCAGATATACCTCCATATCGGGAACCAATTCATTTCTCAAGATCAGCCTGAGTCATACTCCTGACCAGCTTAATAAATGCTTCCATACCTTGCAACCTGTTCAAGGTCTGTGATCTAATTTATCACAAACAGATTTAAAGCATTACTTGGATCAATTCCACTGATCCAAGTCTAGATATTATAGATGAATATCTCTATAATTCATTCCGTGATCAGATTAATATTCAGACACAAAATGAAATAAATAAAAGAGTCTAATCATATTCTCGACTACCAAGATCTACAATGCAAGAAATTCAGTACATATCAAGCATGATTTCTGAATCGAGGAACACATCCTTTTACAAGAAATCACATATCAACACTTGAATGCTTAGGAGAAAGTAACAACAGTTCAGGGTGTTACAAAAAGTACTCACAACAAAAACTTCTACTGAAGTTACAACATAAATTACTTTTCAGTGACTCCATCGAAGTCGATATCATTTAGTATTCATAATAAAACAACAACATTCATAACCAAGCTTGACTGAAGTTTAAAATACTAGATACCTTTCAAGGACTCTCACTGAGTCAATATCGACCGTAATCACAACTGGGCTTACACAGAAGTAGAAACACCAATTACATATCAAGGATTCCAACTGATTCCATAACAACAGTATTCACAACTGAGATTATTCAGAAGAGAAAACATAATATACGCCTCCAGGATTAAAAAGGAGTCTTACCCATGTGGTATTCTTCAAATAAACTTCTCTACGTAAGTAGAAAGATACGGATACATATCAAATTCAAGAATTCCAACCAAAACAATAACATAACGTATTCACATCCGAACTCCTTCGAAGTAGAAACGTATGGCATTCACGACTAACTTCTACGAAGCCAAAATACAGATATATATATATATATATATATATATATATTAAGGATTCAACAGAGCCAATAACAATAAGTATTCACAACCAGGCTTATACAGAAGCAGAAACACTGGTTTCATATCAAGGACTTCAACTGAATCCATAACAACAGTATTCGCTCTAAGCTTAAGCAGAAGATGAAACATAAAAAGAACTCCAACTGAGTCTGTACCACGAAATTCATTGCTAAGCAAAAGTATTCATAACAAGGCAACAGAATTCGTATTACCAGTTACCCCTCAAGGACTCCAACTGAATCAAACTAATAGTATTCACATTTATGACTTCTACAGAAGTCCAAAATATACGAAACATTCCAAGGACTCCACAGAGTCATTTCGTATATATATAAATATATTGCAAACTATCAACGGATTAAATCCCATAATTGCAACACAAGGGGGAAACTTCTACAAAGTCACATTCAAATACTATAAACACAGCAAGTTATCCAATCAGAAGTAACTTAAGTATTATAGCAAGATCCAACAAGATTCAGCAACCATAACATATATTACTCACGACAAAACTTTTAAAGAAGTCGTATATACTGTACATTCAAGAAATCCAACAGTATCATTTTCAACAAGTGGAAACAGCAAGGTATCGACTGAAGTCTGAATCAAACAAGAAAACAATTCATGGACTCCTACAGAGCCGAATTCGTATATTTTCCTTGCAACATTTCTACAAAATCTAACGGAATGCAAAACACAGCAAGATAGTACATCCGTTCGAAACAAAATGCACACCCATCAAGGGTTCACTTGAAAAATCGAGCCAAGAAGAAGATACAAAGCAACTAATTCACACAAAGCTACCATAAAAACCAACTGATCCCAAAAATCATCTGAACAGAGTTGTTCTAATGAAATCATTTGAAAGAAAGCAATATTTTTAAATGTTAGGGCCTAACATGCCCGATAATGTTGCTTAAAATCCGAAGAAGACCACTGAAAAGAGCTCGAGTCTTCTCCTCTTTTCCACGTTAGATTCAACAACAATAATTTGTTATTTCCATGCCTTATAAACTTTCCTTGACAGAGAAAAGACCTAGTTACTCTCATATTTGCCATGCAACACCAAGTAGGATCAAGTGCGAAGAACCGGTGATCAAACAGAGAAAACCGGAGTGCATGAAAACCAAACAAACTACCAGCTTTTCCATTTTGCATGTCTTCCCAAGAAATCCGAGCTTGAAGACCAAGTTCATTAATTGTATTAACTCCAAAATTCCCGCTCAATCTCCATTGCCACCGACCGCCATAGTTAGCGATGGATAAAAACAAATCAAAGACCATTTCTAGGTTTGGCGCGACTGCCACGTCGGCCTTCACTAGCCGTTTGAAACTTCCACCAAATCCCTCATCCTTCATACTTATCCATCCCATTTAATGCCATAGAAACTACCGCCCATGGCTCGCACCCTTTCATAGGTCCCTTTCTTCCTTGTTCATTAGTTAGGTTAGAAACATAGGTTAGATCATAAGATGATACTTAGTCTAACTTCCTTAGCGCTAGGTCACTAACCTTAGAACATTTAGTTTATAGTTTAGGCCTAGGTTAGCACTAATCTAACCCATAGGTTATTAACCTTAATAAATCCAGTTTAGGTCTAACATTTAGAATGTTCAGAATAAGAACCTACAGATATACATTCACGAAAAGGATTCATTCCAGCACTGCCAATAAGCTAGTTGAATAAATGTATCTGAATTTATTACCTGGCCCATGATCAAGACCTTCCTGATATTACGATATCGGGAACCAATTCATTTAACACGATCAGCTTGAGTTAGACTCCGGAATAGCTTATTCAATGCATTCAGACCTTGCAACCTACGTAAGGTCTATAATTTTTGTTCATCCCGAATAAACTTAAAGCATCTCTTGGATCAATGCCACTGATCCAAGGCTGGGTCTTATAGATGGATAAATCCACAATTCATTCCGAGATCAGATTAAACTCAGGTGCAAAATGAAAGAAATAAAAGAGTCCAATCATATTCCAACTCAGTCAAATATCTTCAATTGTAAAGAAGATACAGTCCATATCAAGCATGACTTCACAATCAAAGGAACACATCCTTTTACAGAAGAAATCATATATCAACACTTGAATGCTCAGGAGGAAGTAACAACAGTTCGAGTTTACATAGGTGATCGCGGATAATAAATGGTTAAGTTAGACTTGTGTATATATGAGCTCTTACTTTGAAATTAGGACTTTAGTGGTGGGAAAGGCCGACCCAAAAGGTATGAAAAAAAGATAAAAGCGTGACAAATAGGCCGATATAAAGAAAACAAGTGGAAAATAAAAGGGGACAAGATTGTACACAATGGTCAAGACCATATGTATGGTCCTAACATTGTTGTACAGTCTTAGACAAAACTCAAATAACAACAAACAATAAAAGTAAGCTATAAGAGATCTCTATAAAAAGGCTCAAATCCAATCAATGAGACAATAATAAAAGTTTGAGTTCAATCAAGTAACACAGAGCAAATTAAAAAAGGACTAATGCCACTAAAATCTTGTTTCATTGTTCAAAACTCATGTACATAACAAACTAACAAAAGCATGATGTAATAATGATTTTGTGCAGATTTTAGTGTCTATAAACTACACAACACATCTCTCTCACAAGTACCACCAACCGATCTAGTTTCTTTCGATCATTCCCACTCTCGGTAATGACTCATAAGAGATCGCTTTGAGGGGGTTAATACACCAATGGTTCTTGTGAAGAGAAATGCCATTCATAGTGGAAAATAAGGTGTATACAATGTTTCTTTAGTATTAATTGTAGACACCAAATTTGTGTCTTACGACACCCTATGCCCCACATCTCATTTCACAACCTAACCTCACCACTTAAAACCTTACACAATTATTTATTAATTACCTTATAATTAATAAATCCACATATCCAAACCTACCACCTCATCATGACCTAGCCCTAACCCTAAACTAACCTAATTAAGACCTATAACTTGGTCTACATCCACACCCATGACTAATTACTTCTCACCCGCACCAAAACCAACCTAATCATGACTTGACCAAGCCCACAACTAATCCCTCGGGAGAAAAGGAGGGAAAGTTGGCTATTTTACTAAAAATAGCCCACTTTGACTTAACCGACATCGGTTCCTACTCGACCGCCGTCGGTTACGTAACCGCCATCGGTTCCCTATAAATGACCTCCCCCAACCAAAAACAAAGGATCGGAATTCATTTGAAAAAATCCAGAATTCACTTGGTAGAGCAGAGACAAGTGAAGAAAAGAGAAGAGTTTGCAGAGAAGGACATCAAGCCCAAGACTGCAACTGAGTAACTAGAGCACAGTGACACTCATCTAAGCATTGGGAGAGAAGATGGCTCACTTTTGATTGTCAGATCATCCCACCTGAGCCCTGCCTTCGTCATCACAATCCTTGGACCTGTATCTTCATCAGGAACTAGTAAGTAGTGTCTTATACATTTTTAAATAACATTTCTTGAACTTCTGATTCATATTAATTATAGGTTCACTCCTAGATCTACTACCCGGTAGCACCCTACATCTAACTGTCATTCCTCTACCCTTACATTGCCCCAAGAATAGCCCCCACACTCTCTGAGTCTTCTCCATCACCCTATTTCCTACCCCTAATCATTTGCCAATCTTATAAACACCATAGCTGCCTCACAACCAACCTTCATTGAAAGCCCCTAAATCACCACCCCTACCGATATCGGTTATCAGCAACCGGTACCGGTGTATAACCGCAATCGGTTATACAAAGGATCGCATCGGTCACTGTGACTCAAACCAAAACCAGCCTTTCTTCTATTGCTTTTTAACAAGGTAATTAAAGTGTAATTTTGCAATAGCCTCTTTGCTATCATTTGTGTTAATTCGTATTAAAAGGGGAACTGACCACCTTCGAAAGGAAGTCTAATATTTCCTGGGCCCAAGGCAGTTCCCTCATTTATTGTCTAACTAAAATCTGGTGGTCTTGTATTCTTACTTGCAGGTAGTCCTTCCTAGACAAAAAGGAGTTCTTCGCAATCGATCTGATCTCTCTCTACGGTACGCGCACACCCTCCCAACACTCAACAGGTATTCCTCCTAGCCCTAACCCTCATCTGTTTCTCAAGAGAATGAAAGGATAGAAGCACCTCTATTTTAAGAATGGAAACATTCTGTGCGAAACATTTTGGCACGCCCGGTGGGACACTTCTTGGGTTTCTTTCTTTCTTGCTTGCTTTCATATAGGAGCACACTTGTTATTTTCTTCTTCTAAATATTCACAAGATATTTTGTCATTTTGGTAAAAGAATTTGTCTTTCTTCCTCATCGTTGCATTAGTGAAATTCATCTTCTTTGCTTCATCGAATATCATTTTTGATTTGGGTTTAAAACACGTGCATCACATTCTTGCTTGTTGTTTTCAATTCTAGTGAACATAGATTAAGTACATGTGTCGTACACGTGGGGTGATATCCATGGTATTGACAAGAAATTAATCTTACTTTCACTGCACAACACATACCAAATCACATCATAATCAACACAACAGCTCAAACATTCCCCCTTTTCCGCGGTATTCCTCCGCCCGATTGAGGTAACCTTGTAAGCCAAAACAAACTTGACATTTCCCTTAGGTCTTTTGTTTAGGATTGACATCATCTTGCATATAAGGCATAAGCCCACAATAATTAAAACTAATCCTAGGGTTAGTTTCTTGATTTTCTTATGCATCTTACTTGTTTTTAGTTCCATTTCTCTGTCATACTTTGTTTCAAGGTGATCACTTCAGAATAGTTTGGTAGGTATACTAAGCCTTCTTAACCCTAAATAAGTAGCTTCTTACACTGGTTCTATTCTACCGACATCGGTTAACCGATCGACGCCGGCAAAGTCTAACCGACCTCATTTATTAGACCGATATCGAGTTCGTCTTTCATGATTCCCAAACCAAGCAACCTACCAATTCCAACATTTTGTTGCTGCTTCTGTTCCTGATAGATTGCATCCCTACTATGTACTCTTGTCCATGGTTGTTATCACTCGGAAACAAGCTGCAGCCATGGTTTCACATGCCTGCTCCGTGCCTTTTCCTGAATCACCCCCTTCACATCCTATGGGGAATCCTACGAACACCAGTGAGGTTCCCAAAATCCCTGTAGGAGATAAGGAATTTGTGAAATTTTTGGATGCTAATCCTAGCGTTGTATAGTACTATTTGTCTCATACCCCTGACCGTACACCCGACGGTCAACTCCTTGTTGGTATGCCTATTAGTATAGCTTCTCACTTAGCTCCTTCCCCACCTGATAACTCGCCTTGCCTTCTTCATCCTTAGCCCTGTCTCCTAACTCAGCAGCTTCAGGGGTTCATACGGCATGATTGGATTTCCTTTGGTTAACTTGGGGCCCCACATATCATTACCACCGACTGCTCCTACCTCATCTCTCTCGCAGACTGCTCCTTTCATAACTTGCTCTCTACCACCTATCCACACAAGCTTTCCTTCTCAAGCTCCGCCCACCTTTTCATTTCCACACACATATCCAGTGGCTTTAACATCTTATATAGGACATCCCTATTCGGCCACCTTAACATATTCGTGCCAATACCTTATCAACATTTAACCACACAATCTGTCTAGTAGTGGCTCTTGGCCCCATACGCCTCATTTACATAACAACCGCACCATCATCTTACCCAACCACTGATTTAATCAAACAAATGATGGACAAGATGCAAAATCTAGAGGCTTCTATTTCAGGAAGCCGTAGCACCCTGACATACGAGCAAGTTTTTGGGAGCCTATTCATCCTTCTGTCCCCCTTCATTCATATCCTCCTAAATGGGAATTACCAAAATTTACTCGTTTTAATAGTAAGGAGGATCCTCAACAACACTTGCGATCATTTAGACATGTCTACTTTCTAATTGCTCATGACGATGCCTTACTACTCCACACCTTTCCCATGTCCTTATCAGGACCCACCTTGGAATGGTACAGTGCTTTAACCCAGCACTCAATTTTCTCTTTTAACCAATTAGCCCAATCTTTCTTGGATCATTTCTCCATTAATATCGCCAAGAAAGTATCCATCACCGACCTCTATGCCATCCAACAATTTGAAGATGAATCTATCACTGATTTTGTTGAACGATGGTGGGGCCTTATCAACCAACTTACTTATGCCTTACCTTAGGCCGAACTTATCGAACTCTTTACGTGGGCCTGCGCTAAGCACATTTCTCCTACCCTCCAAATTCAAACTTTCCACACCTTTGATGAGGCCTTTACTATGGCTTGGAAACTAGAGATTTGAGCCTTAGAGGACGAGAAATTGCGGTTGCGCAACAAAAACCCTAATTTCCAAACCCAAGACTCTATCAACAAACCTAACACCACCAATTCTCACACATAGACTGCTTCGAAATAAAAAGGAGTTGTACACGCAGTGATGGTCAAATCACAAGCACCGTCTAATACCCCGCCAAAAACCACCTATAAGTATAAAGCCGAGCCCATCAATTACACTCCCTTAGGAGAAACTTATGGTGTGATATTGGAAAAATTGCTCAAAGCGGGAGCTATCACCTTACCTCCTGTTAAACCTCACTCCGGGTTTGATTCCACCTGCGCTATACCTTCTTGGTATAAAGAAAATGACTTCTGTAACTTCCACCACGTGAAGGGACACAGTAACGAAAACTGTAAGATGTTGAAAAACATAGTGCAGGAAATGGTTGATGCAGGGGATATAACCCTCGATAATCCTAACGCCCCTGCTAACCAAAATTTGAAAATCTTCAACAAACCATTCCCAAACCACTCTTCTAACAGTAACATAAACCAAGATATCTTAGCCAAGGAGAGTGTTCATGAAATCCATGTAGTTTTCGACTCCCAACCAAAAGCTTCTATCGAGGAAATTCTAAATCAAACCTCTTTACTAACACGCAGGGATCCGAACCCTCTTCACCCCCATCAAGACAAAACGATAATCTTGCCATTCCTTTACCCATAAAGGAATTAACCGCCCAAAGTTCTCTTCTCATGAATGAGTCTTCTTACACCACATCCCTGCAAGATTGTGAGCGGATGTTATCTAACTTATCTATTTCCCAAACATCTCCTTCCGTCACTCTTGCTATAAAAGAAGAAGGCTCGCCACTATTTCTGTCATCCTTAGACGAGAAACCCCTCAAACCAACATCACCAAATTCTTTAATCATGACGGATCCTCTCAAACATGCCCTCCTACCTATTAGTTCTTCATCGCCTAAATCTTTTCAGCGACCGGTTGACCTCTTAACGCCCATTGATATAGTGCCTCATTTACCCCCTGTATCACACCCACAGTGGACCGGAATCACAACCCACCTCTCTTCCATACAAAATTTCCTATTCACATGTGAGGATTTTCACCCCTCAGAAGATAGACGAGTCCTATGGGAGCGTTTGAGTACACCATGCTCTACTCAAATGCAGATGACCGATCCAGACATCTCTACCATATACCCGAGGTGTTTACAAAAGCTCAAAATGCCTATGTCCTCATCTTCACCCCCTCATCTCTACCAAATACCTCATCCACCTCTATTAACCTAACCAAACCTTCCCCTACGCTTGGGACGTCACCAATACCTAGCTTGACACACCCACCTAAACGGTTAGATTTATCCAAAAATAAAGCCGTCAATCCACCTAGGAGACAGACCCAATCTCCTCAACTCCAATCTATGCCTCTGTCACAACTAAAACCATCGCCGTCACACCTACCTTCTATATTGGGACCTCATCCCTCCACCTTGCCTCAATACATCATACCTCCTGCATTTTCTTTAAAACGACCTACACCTTCTACACCCATACAGAGATCCATGGGTGTATCAACACCATCACCCCAAATAGCCGGTCCACCTACCAACCCTAAACAAACTCGATCGTCAAAGGATTTGTTTACTGTCGCTCCTCTTTCCCCATGGTTGTTTCCTGCCACCACGTCATCTGTGGCCTCATCATCTAACCAACTAAACATAACTTCTTGAAAAAGCCAAGTTTAGTTAAATCTAATTATAAAAACCCCTTGTCTAAACCACTACCCGTATGAACCACTCGTACCCAACCATTACCAAAACAATAAATAATCTCACCCACTCAATTAATAGCCTCATCTTTATTTGACCCACTCAAATGATCTTATGCCAAGATCCTTGATATGCGATAGAGGATGCGACCATTTCCCTACCCCCACTCAAACCCTATGATCCATCTACACCTCGACCTATAGGTTATGATGAATCTAAAATCAGTGCTTACTACCGCACACCAGAAACAATGTAGAAGGATGCAAAGTTTTGAAATCCATCCTTCGCTTGTTGCCTATCTCGGATAGCCAATCTCAGAAAGACAACTTATGGAGAGAGAAGCCCCTAGCTTCGATCCCTTCTCCTTTACCACCTGTCCCCGCCTCACCAAAATCTATCATCATTGCAACCCCGCCTCTCGAGAACAATGACTTATCCTTGTCATCTTCCTCCTCTCGTATTCATGAGATCAACATGATTAGCATTGCTACTCGAGGTCAGAAAAACAATGGAAAAGCTAAAGAAAGCACACCTGCGGCCTCTCTTTCTTCTTCTCGCCATCCCGATCGCACCACCACCTAAAGTGGTTATTCATGGACCTGCCTATCCAGTCTCTGATGGAGTTGCCCATCGTACCATGATCAAACAACTTCACCAATCTCCTATAAAAATGACACTCTATGATCTCATTCAAACATCTCGAATTGCATCAAGCAAGCTCTAATTGAGATCCTTCAAGGGATAGAGGTCCTACCTAACGAAACCTTGCCCGTCACCTCCATCTTCACACCCAACCACGTTGCCTCTCTCACCAAACAACCTACCTCCACAACCACCTCTCGCCTCGTACAGCAAAGCTGCTGCGCATGTCGGTTTTCAAGAAGAAATTGTCGTCTTTGGTGCGAAGATCCGAACCTTCTCTTTTCATCTCGGCTTAGGTCGGGACATCCGGGTACGCGTGTTATGATCTACGGGGTTCTAGCATAAACATCGTCTCTTACAAAGCCTTCCAACAAATGAATATCCCTCCTAGCTGCATGTGTGCCAACCCCACCATGTTGTGTTCATTCAACGATGTTATTACTTCTACCCTAGGCACCATGATCCTTAACATTTGTGTAGGGCCACGTACCTTACCGGAACTCTTCTATGTCCTTGAGGGAGAATTCTAATACAACATGTTGTTAGGCTACCCTTGGATCCGGGCTATGGGATGTGTTCCCTCCACCTTACATAGATGCATCAAATTCGAGTATGAAGGGAAGTCATACACCGTCACGGTGATGCTTCCCCTTCAAAACTCGTAATATGTTATACCACCCTAATGATGTACTTGTACCCATCAAGATGCCCATTGATCCAACCCAACCATCTACTTCAACCACACCTCAACCATCCCCCTTAGCCGCACTCCACACCTTCGACCAATGAAACCACCGACGCAAATACTTCTTCCTTCCCCCCTGAGACAACATCCCGACCTCGGATCCCTTAGTAGATGTTTTTCAACACCTTACGCTGGGAGTATCACCTATATAACGTTAGCACTTTCCATACCCCACGGTGAGTACGGACGCTTACATGCACATCCTACCTACGACCGACGTGTGGGGAAGTAATCTCCTACGAGACCACCTAATGCCGCACCAACCTCACGTATGGGGGTGTCGATACATCCTCTATCACCCCGAACCTCCCCTTGGTGTGGTTCCCTTCCAATCTCATTTTCAATATCTAACTAATCATCATTTCACCCTCACCTTCTTGATGCGTTGTGCTTAGAAGGGCTTCGGTTTCGTCTTTATGAACAAGGCTGACATACGATCATTCCTGTAACTACACACAAACACAAAGATCGTCGTGGTCTTAGATTCTCTGACCCACCTAGACCGAAAACACCACATATCCATTGTATCCAGGAAGACGATGACGTCACCCCTTCCGAACCATCATCACCCATTTTGCCATCATCACCCATAGAGTCGATAGACCCTGAATCTATCCCTCCTACCTTTTTTTTTTCATAAACGCTATCTTCCTGGGTCCTCTCACTTATCAACGTGATAATGAAGACCCATCTTCTCTTCCCCTTCTGTATCCAGACATGATCAAAGAGGACTCGCCTTCAATTAATGTTGTTGAGTGCCAGGATGACGACTCCATCCTCACTTACCTTGGTGCGGACGACTCTTATATTCAACTCGCCTTACCATCTGACACTCAAACCATGTTGAATGATTAGACTTTAGAAATCAACATCCACATGGAGGATGATCCTCACATTGTAAAGATCGGACAATCTCTCGATGCATCAGAACAAGCCACCTTCACTACCTTTCTTCGTGCCCGCAATCAAGCTTTCGCTTGGTCCTCTCGCCGACATGCCAGGAATCGATCCTAACATTGTTGTCCATAACATCACTCTGAAACCAGACTCCAAACCAGTTAAATGAAGCTAAGAAAAATGCATCCATGCATTGCTCTCTTGGTTAAAGAAGAGCTTCAACGAATCCTTTCTGTTTCCTTCATCTTACCTATTGATTATCCTCAATGGATTTCTAACATCGTACATATTATTACTAAAGCAACGGGGGACTTCAAATATGTATGGATTTCTAGGACCTTAACCTCGCTTTCCCAAAGGATGAATTCCTCCCAAGTATTGATCAACTTGTTGATCTCACCTGCGGCCATGAGATGCTTTCCCTCATGGATGGCTTCTCAAGATACAATCAAATTTTGGTAGCCTACGGCCGATCAACATAAAACCGCCTTCATAACTCCTTGGGGAACCTTCTGCTATTGTGTCATGCCATTTGGCCTTAAGAATGCTGGTGCGACCTATCAGTGGGCTATGACTTACATTTTTCATGACATTATGCACACTATCCTTGAGGATTATGTCGATGATCTTCTTGGCAAATCTAAACATCGCAGTGAACATCTCGATGTTTTAACCATTATTTTCGATCACTGTTATAATACTGTGTTCATCTTCAACCAAAGAATTGTGTCTTTGGTTTCCTTTCGGGAAAACTCCTTGGTTTTATTGTCTCTTTGCGTGGCATCGAGGTCGATCCAGCTAAAGTCAAAGCTATCCTAGAAATGCCCCCACCCACTAACCTCAAACAATTACGTAGTTTGCAGGGCAAACTCCAATCTATCCAACGTTTCATCTCACAACTCTCGGATCGATGTCAACCTTTCCATCATCTCCTTAAAAAGGACATTGTCTTTCAATGGAGCAAAGAGTGCCACAACGCCTTTGAGGCTCTTAAATCCTATCTCTTGCAGCCACCTGTGCTTATCCCACCTCAGGACGATCGTCCTTTCTACATTTACCTTTCCACCACCGACCATGCTGTAGGATCCATGCTCGCACATCATGACTCCAAGCATCGAGAACAATCCGTTTATTACATAAGTCGTACTCTGGTGGATTACGAGACTAGGTATACACATGTAGAAAAGTTGTTCCTATCCCTATCATTCGTGGCCACCAAACTCCGACACTACCTCCGAATCACAAAAATTGTCATCATCAACGTGGACCCCATCCATTATATGTACGCCAAACCTCATCTAAACCAATGCATCACCCGATGGCTTATGCTCTCGCTAACCTCGACCTTGAGTTTGTACACCGAAATCAATCAAAGGACAAACTATCATAGACCAACTCACGGAAGCCCCTTTACTCCGGGAACAATTTACCAATTTTACTTTCCCGACGAACTAATTACCACTCTTTCACTCGGTGATGGGTCGTATCCAATGACCCTCTTCTTCGATGGATCCAAATGCCGGTGAGGCAGAGGGGCCGGTGTTGTTCTCATTCCTCTGGATCGTTGAACCTATGCCTCTTTCATTCCAGCTTGATTTCCCCTGCACTAATAATACAGCGGAATACGAGGCCCTTGTTTTGGGTCTCTAGGTTGCGTTACACTTAGGTGTAAAATCTATTAACATTTTCAGTGACTCTCAACTGGTCGTTAATCAAGTTACGGGCATCTACCAATGTAAAAATGAGGAACTTCAAAAGTACAAACATTACGTGGATTCACTTTTGACCTTATTTACTCATTATTCTATCCAAACCATTCCCCGCTCATCTAATAAATTTGCAGATACTATGGCTTGCTTGGCCTCACAAATTCCTACCTCACCAACTGACTGTGACATATTGGTCTTGGTCTAACTCTTTGCCCCATCTTACTTGGTCCCAGATGTTTGTATGGTAAATAATGTATCTGCTGATTCATAGGATACCTGGTATCACCAATTTCACGACTACCTTACAACCTCTGTTCTCCCACCGACCTTACTAGTAATGGAAAATGCACTTTCCTTAATGGTGTTTCTCGTTATGTTGTCATGGGGGAATCCTCTATAAACGTGTCTTTGATGGTATCCTATTTCGATGTCTAACCAACGTTGAAGTCACTCATACCATCCAACGAGTCCATGACGGAATTTTGGTGGGCAATTTAGTGGCTTTGCCATAGCCAAGTGAATCCTTCGCCTAGGATATTATTGGCCTACTCTTAATAAAGACTATTGTGCATATGTTAATTGTTGTGTTATGTTTCAAGATCATGCCAACCTTCAACATACTCCCAGCCATCCACTACAAGTCACACAAGGTCTTTGGCCTTTCTCACAATCGGGTTTGGACCTTATTGGTGAGATTCATCCACCTTCTTCGCAACGTCACCATTGGATAATCACAAAGAATGAATATTACACTAAATGGGTGGAGTCCATTCCACTCATTTCAACCAAAAAATAAAAAATCATAGAATTCATTAACCATCACATTATCTGTCGTTTTGGTGTTCCTCATCGCCTGATAACAAATAATAGAAAATCTTTCAAAAACAAGTTATTACAAGACCTTTGTGACAACTTTGGTATCAAACTTAGCTTCTCATCACCTTACTATCCACAAGCAAATGGTCAAGCCAAATCTTCTAACAAAACCCTGACCAAAATTCTCATGAAAGTCGTTAACGATTCTAGAAAAAATTGGCCTGATCACATCCCCTTTTCCCTTTGGGCTTATCGGACTAGCATTCATACCTCCACTAATGCCACCCCATTTTCTTTGGTATATGGTACCGAGGTTGTCTTGCCTCTCGAAATAAAAATACCCTCCCTAAGAATATCTCTTCAGGATATTCTCACCAATGATGATTTCCACCAAGAGCGGTTAGCCCAATTGGAGCTTCTTGACGAGCGTCGTCTTATAGCTCTTGACCACCTTCAAATCTATCAAAAGTGCATCAAGCGTGCTTATGATAAGTGACTTCATGAGCGTACCTTTAAGGTTGGTGATCTTGTCCTCAAAGAGAATCAACATGTAACCAAACTAGAAAAGAGCAAACATGGAAAATTTGCTCCTAATTGGATTGGGCCTTACATTATCACTCACACTTACTGAGATCGAGGCACTTACCATTTAGCTTCACTTAATGGTAAACCCTGAGCTCAACCCCTTAATGCCTTACATCTTCGGCCATTCTACTATTGAATTTAGTGTTATATCACTTCTTATCTACTTTGCACTCGTCCCTTGAGCTCATTTACCACCTCATACACTTTGTTTCATGCATCTCAAAATAGAATCAAGCTCACGTGGTTTAGTCATCACCTACTATTAAAGATGCCTTCCCCTTTTAGTCTAGTCCATGACTTAAAAGTATCAAAATAACATGTTCTCAATTATACACTTATGGGATATTCTTGAGTCAAACTTCCTACAAAACTAGATGCTTCATGCCAAACAGATATCTAGACCTCTAAGTTATACATAGATTGCTCCTCAAAGGACGGCTATGTGCAAAGCCACATCTCCTATTATAAATAGATATTGCTCCCCAGAAGGACATTTATACACAAAAGCCACATCTCGCTACTATAAATAGATCGCTCCTTGAAGGACAACTATACAAAGTCAGCCTTTATCGAAGCTTCTCGCATTGCTCGCCTTCGTGAAGAGCTCAAGAACAACAAAATACATATCCCATGTAGACTTCCCCGCATCGATCGAGTCTATATCCGGAAAAATAAAAGTAGTATTCAAAAGTACTTTTGAGTCATGGACTTGTCTATTTAGGTTTGGTTTTCTTTTGTCAAGCATAATCACCTTATAACAAATTCTCGTGCCACATGACTCTACCAAACCACCTCACCTCACCATTCGTCAAAGCAACAAAACTCAAGGGACGTGGACGTATATCCGATATATTGTGATTAGACAACTCTTTTCACCAATCGATTCTCACATATGCAAGGTACCTAGGGATTCAAGCTCATCCTACGTTAATATGTGGTTTGTTTAGCTCTTTTCAACTACGGGACACTTTTGCCTCTTTTACTCGAATCTACCATTATGTGTTGACCTTAATCGGGACATGGTTCCTACTACTTGGGTAAGCTAACTTTCGCTTCACCTATACCTACACCAACATCGCCAATACCTTACCAACACCAACAACATTACCCTACCAATATCAATATTTTTACCAACCAACAAATTGCCTAACCACAACCAAATTGCGAATTCTCCTCTCCCTAGTCCTAAGGGAGAACTACGTCAGTATGAGGCCCCTCCTTGCTTTGTGCAATGGGCTTATGTGGGGTCTCCCAAGGTTAGCTCGACCATCCCTTAGGAATAACCTATCATGTGTTGTAAATATAAATAGTTTTGTGTATTTCTATTGATAACATTCATCTTTATCCTTTTTTTCAAAACAAACATTCAAAACACAACCATTCTTATTATTATCATAACTCAAATCAACATACATATTCAGTTTTATTTAGATGTTAAACAAATACATCTTCTCTATCATCGACACGCAGGTCGGCATCCTTATTTATTCTTATACCTCTATGAAATTCACTTAGACCCTTGCGCCTCATCCCAAACTAGGTGATGATCGTGATCGTCGACGTCGCTCACCTAGCCTCTCCATCCTCAAAGGTGCTACTGCTATTGGTTCCTCCCACTGATCTTCCAATCTCTCCTGTAACATATGAATACGCCCTCTCGCGCGGAGGAGTCTCGCCTCTAGTCTCTCCACTCGTGACTCTACAACCGCTACCAACCCCGTTGTCTCATTCACCCGTGTTTGAAGCTGGTGCACTAAACCCTGCAGGTGATCTCTCTCCACTGTAATCACAGCTATGTTAGGCTGATCGGCCCTCTCACGTGAACCTCATAGCTCTGCTACCCACCATAATCTATAAGCCTCTGTCGCTCCTGCATCCATTACCCGCGATAGGTCACAGTTATCTCTTCTGGACCCTTCGGAGGTGTCGGTCGAGGAGGTGAGAGAATGATGCCTCAGCGTCGATCCTCATGTATGGTCTATAAGCCATGGGTATATCCTGAACAAATCCAAATTGTCCCCACACATGATCTAGAGGAATCCTCTCATACTCACCTGGCCTGTGCCCCGCGATCCACCTCAATCGCTCTACACCCTCAAATCCTCATCTTTGTTCTCTTGTCACCATATAGTTCCCGTAAGGCCTCCAACGGATATCCAATCGTCACCATCTCTCATGCCTACCTATAATACTCTATGTCATCTGTCATGGCTCGGGATCTCGCCTCTTGTTCTGTTTGGACCATCGCCTCAATCCCAACCTCTGCACTCGCTCTCTCTTTCCGGATTGGTCGGCCTATTGGTCGTACACACATAATGTGCTCATAGGCCCAACAATGTAATACGTATGCACAATCCAAGTGTCGCCCCGTGATTTCACCGCAGCCCATAAACCCCTGTGATAGCTCCGCCAGATATGCGGGTGCCCATGTGAAAGTCACGCTCCTTTCTATCATTTCCCAAATAATACACATCAATGCTTTTGGAAATCTTCCCCCATCCACCCTCGGTAATGCATAATACCCCACCGCTATCATTAATACCACTGCCAACCTTGTTGCCTCAGGGTGTGTTGCATACATTATACCATAAGTGAATGTCAAACCTCGCTGTGTCAAATCTCATGCAGCTGAACCAAAATCTTTGTTGTTGTCGCTCCTCGCGCCACGCTAGGCCCCGCCGATACACCGGTCTTCTGTAATTGGGAGCCTCAAAATTCGAAACACATCTTCCAATGTCACTGTCATCTCCCCTATTGGCAGATAGAAGGTATTCTTTTCTGGATTCCATCTCTCAATCAACGCCTACAACATAGCATGATTGCGTGCGATTCGTGAATAATAGCGGATTCCACTTAACCCCACATGGTTTATCAATGCCCATTCAGCTGATGTTACATCCGCTCGGAATCGTGACAACAAATCTGGCACACTATCGTTCATCCTTAAACTGTCTCTCGCCGCATACATCAAATCAACAAACAACCATTCAATAAATCAAATCCCCAAGTGTTTTTTCTCACATTCTGGAATTTCATACAGTAACCGATATCGGTTATAGATAACCGATACCGGTTACCTAACCGACACCGGTTATCTCTAAACGATATCGGTCACTGTCAATCCTATACAGCCTACTTGCAAACACAACTTATGATAATTATTTGCTCATTTACCCCTCTCTGTACCTACAAACATACCCAAAACCCCTGCTTACCTACCCCATAACACTCACCCCATCCCAAACCCTTTCCTATCACCTTTTCTTTTTCATCTCTACCCACTTACCTTCCCTCATCCTATCCATAAAACATGCAAGAATTGAATTACAACCAAAAATTTTACCTCTTGGGAGGCAAAGCAGCTTGAGGTGGAACCTGTCTTCCCTCTCGTCTCTGCCTGCTGGATGCTTCTCCTTGTTCAGCCATGTTCACCACCCTCTTCAATATAACTTGCCTTTCTGCCTTCTTAATCTCAGCCCACAATCACTTTACCTATCTCTTTTCTCCTTATCACTCAATTCTCCCATGCAATTACTCAGATTATCGGCCAAACAGTAGTCGCATCCTCATATTTAACTTGTTGCATGACTCTAAAAATAAGAACTTAAGTTGCCTCCCAAGATTTTCTATTTTTAGAAAAGCTCGTTTTAGCATAACCGATATCGGTTACCTAACCGGTATCAGTCATATGTCTACCGACATCGGTTAGCTAACCGATATCGGTCACATGTCTCCTTTTGCTTAAACCTAGGCCTTTTCTCTAGTTTTTGCAAATTTTTGGTGGCGCCCGCCTCTTTTCCCTGCATAACGACATCATCATCAATATTTGTCATCAGAATCCCATCAACACATATACATATCATCAAAATTTCAACAACATCATCTATATACATTAAATTCCAAAACACATGAGCCATTTTCATATATACATCAACCCAATCATTATACACACCATGTGGATCAAACTCATCATCTATATACATTAAATTTCAAAAACCATTGACAAAACACATGAGCCATTTTCATATATACATCAACCCAATCATTATACACACCATGTGGATCAAAATCATCATCTATATATATCAATGTCAAATATACAACTTGCCCTGCATGGGGCCTCTGTGATCTAAAAAATACGAAGCCGCACGCAGGCCGCTGTCTCTGTCAAAATCTCGACTCGGCTCGCAGGCCGGTCTCTCATGTCAAAAATATACTTGGCTCGCAGGCCGGTATCGGCTATACAAAAATGTACTCGGCTCGCAGGCCAGTATATACAACAACAATGAATAAATAAATCATATGTGGGCACGCAGGCCTCTATATACATACTCGGTCCATAGACCAGTGTCTATATCCAATAACAAAAACCCATCTCCACTCGCAGGATGTCTCAGCTCTCTCCACCACCCTCGGCCTATCCCCCTACTGGTCTCTGTGCTGGCTCTCACCTCCTCCCTGTAACCGACCCACCGGCTGTGGCTACGGCCCCCTGGGATCTCGGCTCGGGATGTCTCATCTCGTGCCGCAGCATATATGGTCGATAGTCGCTTTGTACCATCGAGCACATCCTGATAATACCGGGCCTCCGCTCTCACCTCCATATAGTGGGCCCGTGCCACCATGGCTGGTGGGGCTGGTCCCGACTCCTAATAATAGTGGCCCTCGCCCGCCTGTACACACTGTGCTTGTGGTGGTGCTCGTGCTGTGCATGTGCCTACGGCGATACTCGTGCTGTAGCCGTGCTAAGTGCTCGTGGCGGTGCTCGAGCCTATGCCTAGGCTAATCGCCCTATAAGCACTGATACAATCGTGTTCCGGCACATGCAGAAGCTACCCCCTATAATAGCTGCACTGCCCAAGAGACGGTCCCTCTCTATTATCACGGCCACCAAATCTGGGTACGTCATGGGTTGTGCTCTCATAGCTTCTCTCGACTGCCGCCACCACACTAAAAATGCCCCTGTCACTCCGACATCATCCACTGTATCATTAGTCGGTCTCTCTGCTACCCAGTATGGGTCAATTGGCTGCGATGCAGGTAGTGGTGCCTCTACATCATCCCTTGGTACTGCGGGAAGGGAGGTGGCTCATCTTTTCGTAAGCCTAATCGCCGTCATACCCTCTCAAGGGATATCCACTCATACTCCCGTGCCTCCGTCCGCCTATCCGAAACTATACTGGATCCGGTCATGCATTTGTGCTCGGGCTCCTCCTCGGGGTGATGGCCTCTGTAGGGCCTCCATATAATATCGAGCGCGGTCAAGCCCTCTAACATGTGACGATAGTAGGCCACATCTCATCCTGCGAGCACCGCTCGTGGTTGGCCCACGATCCCTAACCACCTCTCGAAACCCATATCTCGTATACTATTCGTGGCCTGGATGTTGGGGCAACCCTACTGGTCGTATACAGATGATATGCTCGTAAGCCCAGCAATGTAACAAAAATGTCGAGCATATACCAAATCACCTCATACGGCGATAACCCCACGAGCTCTCTGTATAGCTACACCAGATACACTGGTGCCCAGGCATAAGCATGTATGCTCCTCTACCATCTCATGCAAAACTCCCATCAAAGCCCATGGGAAGCGGCCTCCCTCTGAGTCAGGGAGGGTGAAGCAGGTGATACCAATCATCATCAACATGGCAAGTCGTGTCTCCTGTCGGTGTGCGCGATACATATCGCCATAGGAAATACTCACGCTGTGATAAGTAAGCAATGGGGCTGCATCCCGAATACATGCAGGATGCTATCCATCACTATCTCCGCATCCACCTGGAACACTGCCTCACCTACGATCGGCAGTCTCAGGATGCGATACACATCCTCTAATGTAATCATCATCTCTCCAGTAGGGAGATGGAAGACATTGGTTGTCGGATCCCATCTCTCGATGAGGGAAACCATCAGGTTGTGGTCCCTATCCACAGCCCTATACCACTAGACTCCACTGAGTCCAACCTCTCGCATGATGGCCCACTGCGCTGCGGTCACATGTGGCCGCATCCGCCTCAATAGAGGGGGCATCCGATCCCGCATCATGAGCTGCATGGCATGCTGCGAAACAACCCACTTCATTAGGCCTACCTTAACCCTCTATACCCACTTATCCACCCAATCACAACCCGACTCTATCACACACATCTACACCCACCTATCTTACACTATACATCTACGATTTCCCTTTACTTATCTCCCAATCTACTCTAGCCATCTAACTCTACCCCCACCAATTTAACACCTCCTACTTCATACACACCACATAATCTATCCTACCGAACCAGCTTCAACAACCCCATTCCCCCACCCCAATCACCTTTCCTATCAACCCTACCTCCTCCCAAACCAAAAAAAAAACCAAAACTCTAACAACAAACAACCACCACAAAGTTCACAAAACCTAACTCCTACCCATGCTGACCGGTACCGGTCACCCTCGACCGCCATCGGTCCCCCAAGCACATTTTACGTACCGACACTCCGGTCGACATATGACCGACGCCGGTCTATCCACAAAGACATTTTTACAAACATTCGGTGACCGATGCGCCGCTAGTGACCGACATCGGTCACTGTCCCATTCCGGGGCCGAACCCAAAATGGCCCGCAAAACCAATTTTTTCCAAAAACTACCCATTTACCCACCCAAAAGACCTAAAAACTTACCCACCCTGCCGTTTTGGCCTAACTAACCTACCTACCCACTCCATTTTACAAATTACTTCCACTTATTCATTATTTTATTAAATTTGGGATTCCTACCCAAAACCCACATCTAAGTTAAAATCATTAAATTCACATAAGTAGGGGTTCAGAGCCTACCGGTACGACTACACGTCGTCGTGGTGGGATAGGTGGCGGTGGTCCAGCTCCTCCAGCACCTCCTGCTCCTCCTGGCTGTGCCATGGCTCCAAATCTCCTCAGCTGGGTCCTCAACCAATCAACCTCTACCTCCTGATCGTTGGGGTCTACCACTCACTCACTCCTCCACTCAAATAATGCCAACTCAGCCCACAAAATCAACAAAATCACTTCACACCTCAGACAAGACAAAATTAGGCACTCAAATTGACAATGTGAAAATGACACGCCGTATTTTTCTTTTTATATGTTACAGCCTACTTTACCAAAATTTCTGCCCTTATCCACCAAACTTCCTGTCTCACCACGTCGCCTCCCCCGGCTTTGCTAAATAGTATTATTTTGACTTCATTGGCCCAAATCACAGCCGCAACAAACTAACCAATCAGGCCCGACCCAAGGCCGCACTCCAACCAATTAGGCCCGACCAAGGCCGTAACCAATCAATCCGGCCCGACCCAAGGCCACACCCAATCAATCAGGCCCGACCAAAGGCCGCAACCAACCAATCCGGCCGACCCAAGGCCGCACCCAATCAATCAGGCCCGACCCAAGGCCGCAACCAACCAATCCGACTCCGACCCAATGTCGTACCCAATCAATCAAGCCCGACCCAAGGCCACAACTAACCAATCCGGCCCGACCCATGGCCACACCTAATCCATCGGCCTGATCCAAGGACGCACCAATTACGTACCTCACCCAAGACCCACAAATTATGATTTTATCCACCCATCATGTAGCTTTTTGTTCAATCGAGCTCACCTGTTCGTGTTCTAGCATGATTAGGATACTTGAATTGATCAGCCAACCAACTTTTCCTAGACCGAGACCGTGACGTTTATCTCAACCAAACCAACCATTTGGCACGCTGACATGTCTAAACGCTCATGTATCTTACCCGTTATATCCCCCGGAGCTACTTCCTATGCCTTGGATACTAGGATTATATCACCCTTGTTTGGATAAACTATCGACCTTTGCCTATGAATTGCTTGTTTGCTCTTCAAATCATGTACCCTGGTCGCACTACTGCATTTCAACATGCGTCTGCTTCCTTGAACTTACCCCACCATCTTACCATCAGCCCAACACCATTTATCCTTTATCAACCCTATCCCTGATTTCACATCGCCTCAATCTATGATAGAGTTAAGGGGGATTACCTTCACCCTTAACCAGGCAATCACTTCTTATTAATTGTCAGTGCAGCTTTATAAGACAAGCTACACGACAACAAGGGGCTAATGTAGACACCAAATTTGTGTCTTACGACACCCTGTGCCCCGCATCTCATTTCGTAACCTAACCTCACCACTTAAAACCTTACATAATTATTTATTAATTACCTTATAATTAATAAATCCACATATCCAAACACCGCCACCTCATTTTGCCACCTCATCATGAACTAGCCCTAACCCTAAACTAACCTAATTAAGATCTATAACTTGGTCTACATCCACACCCATGACTAATTACTTCTCACCCGCACCAAAACCAACATAATCATGACTTGACCAAGCCCACAACTAATCCCTCGGGAGAAAAGGAGGGAAAGTTGGCTATTTTACTAAAAATAGCCCACTTTGACTTAACCGACATTGGTTCCTACTTGACCATCGTCAGTTACGTAACCACCATTGGTTCCCTGTCAATGACCTCCCCCAACCAAAAACAAAGGATCGGAATTCATTTGAAAAAATCTGGAATTCACTTGGTAGAGCAGAGTGTAACATCCCCATTTTAGTACATTAGAACAAGTAATTTTTTTTTATTTTTTTTTATAAATGCTTCCTAGTTCTAAATACATAATTTAGAACTCTTAGATCATAACAATCATTCTTATAAAGATAACCATATGCAATTTGTGATGACTCGTAGTACCTCCGATCTATTTATTCCATGACTCAAGTAATCTACCGATCTATTCATGAGTATCAAAGAGTTGGCGTTTCTATTCTAACACATCCCTCTTGAGGTTGTCTTCCCTAATCTGGGATTTAGAATGCTCTATCCAAGGAACCTATCTGAATAATTGTTACCATTATTCATCGGCATCTCGTCCCTTAGACTAGGTGACATAGGACAACGCAATCAGCAGCTTGCGATACTTTGGCCAAAGATTTGAAACATACTGCTTATGTCTCGTATTCTCGACGGCATACTCGTCAACTGTAATACGTCCTTCACCTCATTCCTATGTTATGTAGAATGTCTTATACTGACTTCTGTCAGTCTCTCCTGCCCCAAGTTATTCACTCAAGAACGGATTAATAATATGACAATGATATAAGGATGTTCTCAAGGACTAGGGATACGCTGACATACTGGGTCAACCCTTGTTAACCCGTGTGTCAAGGTACCCCGAGTCTCCAGGGCAGCCTCATATCATGACCACATTCCTAACCAGTCCCGAAGTAAAAACTTGTTCGAGTTTAAGGTGTAAATCTTAACGATCAATGCAAAGGGTGTCATCATAAGTCACCTGCATTGTTGTATCTTCGAGAAGATCCTAATCTTCTCGAAGGTACAACCCTGCAGTTGACTTGTGCCATCAACCTTCAAATCCGCCTTGAAAAGATCTACTTAACTTTAAGGTGTTACTTACGTTGAGTTAAAGTTATACTTTAAGACGCTCCTTTTAGGGTAGTCTTTTCCCAACCCCTGGGTTCCTCACCTTAGAATTTCCCTTCTTATTAAGACCCATTTCACAAGAGAAGTTAATAAGATTTGAGGTCTCATCAAGGAGTTCTTTGTTACACAATGATCTAAATCAACGAAATTGGGCAATAGCCTTAAATCTGCACATAAGGTTGCTAACCATACCCTTTTAGGTTTATATCAATTCTCATAACTGAAATATATCTTACTTATTAGTATTAAGATATAGTGATTTAAAATCAAATTAAATGTTGTCTTGACTTAGATCAAGACTAGGAAGTAATAATTTATTCAACCCGTTTAGCTTCCTGTTGAGGTTTATTTTAACCTTAGCTTCTCGAAAGACAGTGATCTAAATTCCAATTTAGCTTTAGATAGAACATAACAGAACTACTAAACATTCACAAGTACTCAGTCACATAATCTTTGCAAAGCTTACATAGAGAATCCCAAATGTCTCCAAGGTATACAATAATAACAATGCTCTTAAAATCATTTGAACCGAAGAAGTTCAATCCATCAAGATACGAATGCAAACACATAAGTAACAAATACCTCATTTCATTCATTACTAAGCTAATCAAATACATTTTATGCATTCAGCATATTTGATACAATACTCAACAGCAAAAGAACATCTTTCTTCAAGTAGTACATTTAGAGAATCAAGTTGGAATTCATCATAAAACCAAATTAAACAATCTGAACATCATATCAGATCTACGTGCCTTTACCACTTACGGAAACCATCTGCAAAAATTGTCAACACGAGTCAGTTCGGTGAACTGAGCATGATAAGCACTAATTCTTAAAACAATTGCAATCCACCAATTGTTCTCATTAAACAACCTGTTTATATGAAATCATTTCTTCAAATTCCAAACTTAAATCAGGCTATTCATCCTATATGTTAGAGACTAAGAACATATAAATACAACCTTTCTAAGACAAAGCAATACTCCTACAAGAATGTTTCTAACAATTTCTCAAAGGCAGTTAAAACATTCAACAAGCTCACTGTCTTAATTCTTTTATCATCATAACACATTTCAATGGTATTGACAAGTATACCTATTTATACAGCAACACACATTTTATACCAGTCTCTCCATACAATACCACAGTTTATTCTTGTTATGCCCTTACCGTAGAGATCGCAAAAGGATGCAAGAAGAAAGCACACAAGGTTTCCTGACTAGGAGAGAGAGAATTTTCCTATTCAACTTATTATACATCAACATATAAATTACAGTCTAGAAGAAAGAAACAGAGTCAATTAGATTCCTAAATCAATAATGTTCTGGACTGTACCGACTCCTTTAGTATAATGCAAATACATTTACGCATGCGACTAAACAGTCGAGATTACAAGAAGAACTACAGTTCCATCTAAATCCAATTATAAAAATCACCTGTAGCTATTAAGCAATACAAGAGCTCTCGCGACAAGCAATAGTAAGTAATCCAACCATAACAGACTCAACAATTCTTTTTCATATCATTCATCAACATGAATATACCCATCGCCATTGTTTAACAGAGCACAGCTAGGAGCTTTTTATCACAGTCAGCCACGAGACTAGATAACACTAAAACAAATGACGTTCCATATGCAAATACAGCGATATTCACACTAAGTCTAAACACAAACATGCACAGCTTCATTCAACTGAATCTAATCTCTATGAATGTACAAGCAAGGACTTTACAGAAGTCACATCCATTACATAAGCTCATCCAAGTTTTAACCTAAGTAGAGCCATCCCGCAAACACATCGGGGCTTCAACAGGAGTCGAGTTCATACGAAAACATTCAAGGACTCCAACTGAATCAATATCAACAGTCTTCACAACTAAACTTCTACAGAAGTCGATTACAAGATACATATTAAGGATTCCACAGAATCAATATCAATAAGTATTCACAACTGAGCTTATACAGAAGTCGAAACACTAGTTACATTTCAAGGACTCCAACTGTGTCAATACCAACCGTATTCACAACTAAGCAACAATATTCATAACTGAGCAACAATATTCGCAACTAAGAAACAGTATTCACAACCAGGGCTTTGATTGAAGTTGAATTCATACGACAACAATTCAAGGACTCCAACAGACTCAAAACCAATGAGTATCCACAACAAGCTTCCGCAGAAGTCAATAACATACTACCCATTTCAAGGATTCCAACAGTATGCACAAAGAAACTACTACAGAATTTAAAAACATAAGTTACGTTTCAAGGATTCAAAAGGAGTCGAAACCATATAGTATTCTCAACTAAACTTCTACAGAAGTTGTAACATACTATCCATTTCAAAAATTCCAACAATATCATGCTAAAAAGTATTCACTGAAAAACTTCAACAGAAGTCGAAACATACGAAACATTACAAAGACTCTCACTGAGTCATTTTCGTATTTAATCCTTGCTACTTTCAACAGATTCTAACCCAAAATCACAAACTCAGTAAGGACCTCGACAATAGTCACATTCAAGTAGTATAATCACAGCAAGATTCCAAACAGAAGAAACTTCAAGAATTCACAGCAAGATTCAACAGGATTAAATCAACAATAAAAGCACAGCCGGTCTGTAATCGAAATGAAACCAAAAGGAAGAATAAATACAGTAATCATTCCAACAAGGTCTTCTAAAACCCCGAGATTCCTAATTCCACAGGAAAAGAAGAACCAATACATTGCTTCAAACCAACTGAACTGAAATCACCTGAACAGAGTTGTTTTAATGAAAGCATTTAGAGTAAAGCAAGATTTTTAAAAGTCAGGGCCTATCATGCCTGGTAATGTCGCTTTAAAAATCCGAAGAAGACCTCTGAATGAGCTCGAGCCTTCTCCTCTTCTTCCACGATAGATTCAGCAACAATAATTTGTTACCCTCATGCCTTATAAACTTTCCTCGACAGAGAAAAGAGCTAGTTATTCTCATAGTTGCCATGCAACACCAAGTAGACTGGTTCGAAGAACCAGTGATCAAACAGAGAGAAAACCAGAGCGTATGGAAAACCAAAATACCAACCAATTTTCCATTTGCATGCCTTCCCAAGCGATCCACGCTCGGGAACCGAAGTTCATCAATGACATTAACTCCAAGATTCCCGCCCAATCTCCATTGCCACCGACCGCCATAGTTGGCGATTGACAAATGCAAACCAAAGACCATTCCCAGATTTGGCGACTCTGCCACGTCAGACTCAATAGATATTTACAACCTCCGCCAAATCCCAAGTCCTTCATCCTTATCCACCTCATAAATGCCATAGAAACTACCGCCCATGGCTCGCACCCCTTCATAGGTCCCCCTTCATCCACTATCATTAGTTAGGTTAGAAACATAGGTTAGATCATAAGGTAATACTTTAGTCTTACTTCCATAGTGCTAGGTCGCTAACCTTAGGAACATTTAGCTTATAGTTTAGGGCTAGGTTAGATTAGCACTAATCCAACCCATAGGTTATAGTTTAGGTTTAGGTTATTAACCTTAATAAATCCAGTCTAGGTCCCACAAGTAGGTTCGATCAGTATTGGAACCAAACAGGTTATAACATCCCTGTACAGGATCCAATCAGGTATTGCTAAATAAGCTTACTGAATACCCAGGAACATCTTACCTGGCTTAAGGTCTAGGCCTTCCCGATGTTACGGTATTTGGAACCGATTTTCATTTAACAAGATCAGCCTGAGTTAACTCCTGAATTGCTCATTCAACACATTCAGACCTTGCAACCTTCGTAAGGTCTATAATTTTTGTTCATCCAGAATAAACTTAAAACATCTCTTGGATCAATGCCACTGATCCAAGGCTGAGTCATAAAGATGGGTAAATCCACAATTCATCCCGAAATCAGATTGAACTCAGGTGCTAAAAATGAAAGAAATAAAAGAGTCCAAGCATATCCTGACTCAGTCAAAGATCTTCAAGAGCAAAGAAGATACAATCCATATCAAGCATGACTTCACAATCAAAGGAACACATCCTTATACAGAAGAAATCATATATCAACACTTGAATGCTCAGGAGGAAGTAACAATAGTTCAGAGTGTTACATGCTACAAGTGAAGAAAAGAGAAGAGTTTACAGAGAAGGACATCGAGCCCAAGACTGCAACTGAGTAACTAGAGCACAGTGACACTCATCTAAGCATTGGGAGAGAAGATGGCTCACTTTTGATTGTCAGATCATCCCACCTGAGCCCTGCCTTTTTCATCACAATCCTTGGACCTGTATCTTCATCAGGAACTAGTAAGTAGTGTCTTATACATTTTTAAATAACATTTCTTGAACTTCTGATTCATAGTAATTATAGGTTCACTCCTAGATCTACTACCCGGTAGCACCCTACATCTAATTGTCATTCCTCTACCCTTACATTGCCCAAGAACAGCCCCCACACTCTCTTGAGTCTTCTCCATCACCCTATTGCTTACCCCTAATCATTTGCCAATCTTATAAACACCATAGCCGCCTCACAGCCAACCTTCATTGAAAGCCCCTAAATCACCACCCCTACGATATCGTTATCAAGAACTAATACCGGTGTATAACCGCGATCGGTTATCTATATGTTGACCAAGCATCGATCCATCGTGACTCAAACCAAAACCAGCCTTTCTTCTATTGCTTTTTAACAAGGTAATTAAAGTGTAATTTTGCAATAGCCTCTTTGCTATCATTTGTGTTAATTCGTATTAAAAGGGGAACTGACCACCTTCGAAAGGAAGTCTAATATTTTCGGGTCCAAGGCAGTTCCCTCATTTATTGTCTAACTAAAATCTGGTGGTCTTGTATTCTTACTTGTAGGTAGTCCTTCCTAGACAAAAAGGAGTTCTTCGCAATCGATCTGATCTCTCTCTATGGTACACGCACACCCTCCCAACACTCAACAGGTATTCCTCCTAGCCCTAACCCTCATCTGTTTCTCAAGAGAATGAAAGGATAGAAGCACCTCTATTTTAAGAATGCAAACATTCTGTGCGAAACATTTTGGCACGCCCGGTGGGACCCTTCTTGGGTTTCTTTCTTTCTTGCTTGCTTTCATATAGGGAGCACACTTGCTATTTTCTTCTTCTAAATATTCACAAGATATTTTTGTCATTTTGGTAAAAGAATTTTTCTTTCTTCCTCATCGTTGCATTAGTGAAAGTCATCTTCTTTGCTTCATCGAATATCATTTTCGATTTGGGTTTAAAACACGTGCATCACATTCTTGCTTGTTGTTTTCAATTCTAGTGAACATAGATTAAGTAATAGGTCGTACACGTGGGGGTGATATCCACGGTATTGACAAGAAATTAATCTTACTTTCACTGCACAACACATACCAAATCACATCATAATCAACACAACAGCTCAAACATTCCCCCTTTTTCCGTGGTATTCCTCCGCCCGATTGAGGTAACCTTGTAAGCCAAAACAAACTTGACATTTCCCTTAGGTCTTTTGTTTAGGATTGACATCATCTTGCGTCTAAGGCATAAGCCCACAATAATTAAAACTAATCCTAGGGTTAGTCTCTTGATTTTCTTGTGCATCTTGCTTGTTTTTAATTTGTTTCTCGTCATACATCTGTTTGGTGATCACTTGAAACAGTTTGGTAGGTATACTAAGCCTTGTTAACTCCAAATAAGTAGCTTTCATGCCTGACTTCTTACACCGGTTCTATTCTACCGACATCGGTTAATCGACCGACGCCTTAACTAAAGTCGACCGACCTCGGTTATTAGACCGATATCGACATCGTCTTTCATGATTCCCGAAACCAAGCAACCTACCAATTCCAACATTTTGTTCTTGCGCTTCATTCGATAGATTGCATCCCTACTGTACTCTTGTCCATGGTTGTTATCACTTGGAAACAAGCTGCAATAGCGTGGTTTCACATGCTCGCTCCATGCCTTTGCTCGAATCACCCCCCTTCACATCCTATGGGAATCCTACGGACACCAATGAGGTTCCCAAAATCCTGTAGGAGATAAGGAATTTGTGAAATTTTTAGACGCTAATCCTAAGACTGCAGACAAGACTATTTGTCTCATACCCTTGACCATACAAATGACGGTCAACTCCTTGTTGGTATGCCTATTAGTATAGCTACTCACTTAGCTCCTTCCCCACTCGATAACTCTGCCTTGCCTTCTTCATCCTTAGCCCGGTCTCCTAACTCAGCCGGCTTCCGGGGGTTCATACGGCTGATTGGCTTTCCTTTGGTTAACTTGGGGCCCCACATATCATTACCTCCAACTGCTCCTACCTCATCTCTCTCGCAGACTGCTCCTTTCATAACTTGCTCTCTACCACCTATCCACACAAGCTTTCCTTCTCAAGCTCCACCCACCTTTTCATTTCCACACACGTATCTAGTGGCTTCAACATCTTATATAGGACATCCCTATTCGGCCGCCTCAACATATTCGTCGTCAATACCTTATCAACATTTAACCCCACCATTGTCTAGTAGTGGCTCTTGGCCCAATCCGCCTCCGTTTACAACAACCGCACCATCATCTTACCCAACCACTGATTTAATCAAACAAATGATGGACAAGATGCAAAATGGAGGCTTCTTTGAAGCCGTAGCACCCTGACATACGAGCAAGTTTTTCGGGAGCCTATTCATCCTTCTGTCCCCCTTCATTCATATCCTCCTCAATGGGAATTACCAAAATTTACTCATTTTAATAGTAAGGAGGATCCTCAACAACACTTGTGATCATTTAGACATGTCTGCTATCTGATTTCTCATGATGATGCCTTACTACTCCGCACCTTTCCCATGTCCTTATCAAGACCCACCTTGGAATGGTACAGTGCTTTAACCCAGCACTCAATTTTCTCTTTTAACCAATTAGCCCAATCTTTCTTGGATCATTTCTCCATTAATATCACCAAGAAAGTATCCATCACCGACCTCTATGACATCCGACAATTCGAAGACAAATCTATCACGATTTCGTTGGACGATGGCGGGGCCTTATCAACCAACTTACTTATACCTTGCCTCAGACCGAACTTATCGAACTTTTTACGCGGGCCTGTGCTAAGCACATTTCTCCTACCCTCCAAATTCAAACTTTCCACACCTTTGATGAGGCCTTTACTATGGCTCGGAAACTAGAGATTCGAGCCTTACAGGATGAGAAATTACGGTTGCGCAACAAAAACCCTAATTTCCGAACCCAAGACTCCACCAACAAACCCAACACCACCAATTCTCACGCATCGACTGCTTCGAAATCAAAAGGAGTTGTACACGCAGTGATGGTCAAATCCCAAGCACCGTCTAATACCCCGCCAAAAACCACCTATAAGTATAAAGCCGAGCCCATCAATTACACTCCCTTGGGAGAAACTTATGGTGTGATATTGGAAAAATTACTCAAAGCGGGAGCTATCACCTTACCTCCTATTAAACCTCACTCCGGGTTTGATTCCACCCGCGCTATACCTTCTTGGTACAAAGAAAATGACTTCTGTAACTTCCACCGCGTGAAGGGACACAGTCACGAAAATTGTAAGATGTTGAAAAACATAGTGCAGGAAATGGTTGATGCAGGGGATATAACCCTCGATAATCCTAACGCCCCTGCTAACCGAAATTTGAAAATCTTCAACAAACCATTCCCAAACCACTCTTCTAACAGTAACATAAACCAAGATATCTTAGCCGAGGAGAGTGTTCATGAAATCCATGCAGTTTTCGACTCCCAACCAAAAGCTTCTATCGAGGAAATTCTGAATCAAACCTCTTTACTAACGCAGGGATCCGAACCCTCTTCACCCCCATCAAGACAAAACGATAATCTTGCCATTCCTTTACCCATAAAGGAATTAACCGCCCAAAGTTCTCTTCTCACGAATGAGTCTTCTTACACCACATCCCTGTAAGATTGTGAGTGGATGTTATCTAACTTATCTATTTCCCAAACATCTCCTTCCGTGACTCTTGCTATAAAAGAAAGAAGGCTCACCATCTTATTTCGTCATCCTTAGGCGAGAAACCCCTCGAACCAACATCACCAAATTATTTAATCATGACGGATCCTCTCAAACATGCCCTCCTACCTATTAGTTCTTCATCACCTAAATCTTTTTAGCGACCGGTTGACCTCTTAATGCTCATTAATATAGTGCCTCATTTACCCCCGTATCACACCCACAAAGTGGACCGTAATCACAACCCACCTCTCTTCCATACAAAATTTCCTATTCACACGTGAGGATTGTCACCCCTCAAAAGATAGAAGAGTCTTATGGGAGCGTTGGAGTACACCATGCTCTACTCAAATGTAGATGACTGATCCAGACATCTCTACCATATACCCAAGGTGTTTACAAAAGCTCAAAATGCCTATGTCCTCATCTTCACCCCCCTCATCTCTACCAAATACCTCATCCACCTCTATTGACCTAACCAAACCTTCCCCTACGCTGGGACATCACCAATACCTAGCCTGACACACCCACCTAAACGGTTAGATTTATCCAAAATAAAGTCGTCAATCCACCTAGAGATGACAGACTCCAATCTCCTCAACTCTAATCTATGCCTCTATCACAACTAAAACCATCATTTGTCACACCTACCTTCTATATTGGGACCTCATCCCTCCACCTTGCCTCAATACATCATACCTCCTGCGTTTTCTTTAAAACGACCTACACCTTCTACACCCATACAGAGATCCATGGGTGTATCAACACCGTCACCCCAAATAGCCGGTCCACCTACCAACCCTAAACAAACTCGATCGTCAAAGGATTTGTTTGTCACTCCTCTTTCCCCATGGTTGTTTCCTGCCACCACGTCATCTGTGGCCTCATCATCTAACCAACTAAACATAACTTCTGCGCCGAAAAATCCAAGTTTAGTTAAATCCAATTATAAAAACCCCTTGTCTAAACCACTACCCGTATGAACCACTCGTACCCAACCATTACCAAAACAATAAATAATCTCACCCACTCAATCAATAGCCTCATCTTTATTTGACCCGCTCAAAGGATCTTACGCCAAGATCCTTGATATGCTGATAGAGGATGAGACCATTTCCCTACCCCCACTAAGACCCTATGATCCATCTAAACCTCGACCTATAGGTTATGATGAATCTAAAATCTGTGCTTACCACCGCACACCAGGACACAATGTAGAAGGATGCAAAGCTTTGAAATCCATCCTTCGCCAGTTGCCTATCTCGGATAGACAATCTCAGAAAGACAACTTATGGAGAGAGAAGTCCCTAGCTTCGATCCCTTCTCCTTTACCACTTGTCCCCGCCTCGCCAAAATATATCATCATTGCAACCCCGCCTCTCGAGAACAATGACTTATCCATGTCATCTTCCTCCTCTCGTATTCACGAGATCAACATGATTAGCACTGCTACTCGAGGTCAGAAAAATAATGGAAAAGCTAAAGAAAGCACACCTGTGGCCTCTCTTTCTTCTTCTCGCCATCTTGATTGCACCACCACCTAAAGTGGTTATTCGTGGACCTCGCCTATCCGGTCTCTCGATGGATTTGTCCATTGTACCATGATCAAACAACTTCACCAATCTCCTATAAAAATGACACTCTATGATCTCATTCAAACATCTGAATCGCATCGGCAAGCTCTAATTGAGATCCTTCAAGGAATAAAGGTCCTACCTAACAAAACCTTGCCCGTCACCTCCATCTTCACACCCAACCACCTTGCCTCTCTCACCAAACAACCTACCTCCACAACCACCTCTATCCCGTACAATGACAAGCCAATCCGCCTAATTTTTCCGAAGAAGAAATTGTCGTCTTTGGTGCGTAAGATCTCAACCTTCTCTTTTCATCTCGCTTACGTCAGGGACATCCGGGTATGTCGTGTTATGATCGACGGGGTTCTAGCCTAAACATCATCTCTTCAAATCCTTTCCAACAAATGAATATCCCTCATAGTTGCATGTGTTCCAACCCCACCATTTGCATTCATTCAACGATGCTATTACTTCTACCCTAGGCACCGTGATCCTTAACATTGTGTAGGGGCCAATGCCTTACGGTACTCTTCTATGTCCTTGAGGGATAATTCAATACAACATGTTGTTAGGCTGCCCTTGGATCCGGGCTATGGGATGTTATCCCTTCACCTTACATAAATGCATCAAATTCGAGTATGAAGGGAAGTCATACACCGTCACAGCTGATGCTTCCCCCTTCAAAACCTGTAATATGTTATACCACCCTAATGATGTGCTTGTACCCATCAAGACACCCATTGATCCAACCCAACCATCTACTTCAACCACGCCTCAACCATCCCCTTACCGCACTCCACACCTTCGACCAATGAAACAACCAACACAAATACTTCTTCCTTCCCCGCGGACAACATCCCGACCTCAGATCCCTTAGTAGATGTTTTTCAACGCCTTACGCTGGGGGAGTATCACCTATATAACATTAGCACTTTCCATACCCCATAGGAGTATGGACAGTTACATGCGCATCCTACCTACGACCGTCATGTGGGGGAAGTAATCTCCTACAGACCACCTAATTGCCACACCAACCTAACATATGGGGGTGTCGATACATCCTCTGTCACCCCTGAACCTCCCCTTGGTGTGGTTCCCTTCCAATCTGATTTTCAATATCTAACTAATCATCGTTTCGCCCTCACCTTCCTGACGCACTGTGCTTGGAAGGGCTTCGGTTTCGGTCTTTATGAACAAGGCCAACATATGATCATTCCTATAACTACACGCAAACACAAAGATCGTCATGGTCTTGGATTTCTCGACCCACCTACACCGAAAACACCGCATATCTGTTGTATCCGTAAAGATGACGATGTCACCCCTTCCAAACCATTATCACCCATTTTGCCATCATCACCCACAAAGTCGATAAACCCCGAATCTATCCCTCCTACCTTTTTTTTTTTCATAAACGCTATCTTCCCGGGTCCTCTCACTTATCAACGCGATAATGAAGACCCATCTTCTCTTCCCTTCGTATCAGACATGATCAAATAGGACTCACCTTGATTAATGTTGTTGAGTGCCGGGATGATGACTCCATCCTCACTTACCTTCAAAGTGCGGGACGACTCTTATATTCAACGTGCCTTACCATCGACACTCAAACCATGTTGAATGAGTCGACTTTAGAAATCAACATCCACATGGAGGATGATCCTCACATTGTAAAGATCGGACAATCTCTCGATGCATCGTAACAAGTCGCCTTCACTACCTTTCTCCGTGCCGTAATCAAGCTTTCGCTTGGTCACATGCCGACATGCCAGAATCGATCCGACATTCCGTCCCATAACATCACTCTGAAACTAGACTCCAAACCCGGTTAAACAAGCTAAGAAAAATGCATCCACGCATTGATCTCTTGGTTAAAGAGGAGCTTCAATGACTCTGTCTGTTTCCTTTATCTTACCTATTGATTATCCTCAATGATTTCTAACATCGTACACATTACTAAAGCAACGGGGACTTCGGATATGTATGGATTTCCGAGACCTTAACCTCTCTTGCCCAAAGGATGAATTCCCCCTCCCAAGTATTGATCAACTTGTTGATCTCACTGTGGACCATGAGATGCTTTCCCTCATAGATGGCTTCTCGAGATATAATCAAATTTTGGTAGCCCGGCTGATCAACATAAAACCGCCTTCATAACTCCTTGGGGAACCTTCGCTATCGTGTCATGCCGTTTGGCCTTAAGAATGTTCAGTGCAACCTATTAGTGGGCTATGACTTACATTTTCATGACATTATGCACACTATCCTTAAGGATTATGTCGATGATCTTCTTGGCAAATCTAAACATCGCAGGTGAACATCTCGATGTTTTAACCATTATTTTTGATCACTGTTACAATATCGTGTTCATCTTCAACCAAAGAAATGTGTCTTTGGTGTCCTTTCAGAAAACTCCTTGGTTTTATTTTCTCTTTGCGTGGCATCGAGGTCGATCCGGCTAAAGTCAAAGCTATCCTAGAAATTCCCCACCCACTAACCTCAAACAATTACATAGTTTGCAGGGCAAACTCCAATCTATCCGGCATTTCATCTCACAACTCTCGGATCGATGTCAACCTTTCCATCATCTCCTTAAAAAGGACATTGTCTTTCAATGGAGCGAAGAGTGCCACCACACCTTTGAGGCTCTTAAATCCTATCTCTTGCAGCCACTTGTGCTTATCCCACCTCAAGACGATCGCCCTTTCTACCTTTACCTTTCCGCCACCGACCATGTTGTAGGAGCCATGCTCGCACATCGTGACTCCGAGCATCGAGAACAAGCCGTTTATTACATAATTTGTACTCTGGTGGATTACGAGACTAGGTATACACATGTAGAAAAGTTATGCCTAGCCCTATCATTCGTGGCCACCAAACTCCAACACTACCTCCTGAATCACAAAACTTTTGTCATCATCAACGCAGACCCCATCCATTATATGTACGCCAAACCTCATCTAAACCAACGCATCGCCTAATGGCTTATGCTCCTCGCCGACCTCGACCTTGAGTTTGTACACCAAAAATCAATCAAAGGACAAACTATCGCAGACCAACTCGCGGAAGCCCCTTTACCTGGGGAACAATTTACCAATTTTACTTTCCCTGACGAACTCATTGCCACTCTTTCACTCAGTGATGAGTCGTATCCAATGACCCTCTTCTTCGATGGATCCAAATGCCAGTGCGGCGGAGGGGCCGGCGTTGTTCTCATTCCTCTAGACGTTGAACCTATGCCTCTTTCATTCTGGCTCGATTTCCCCTGCACTAATAATACAATGGAATATGAGGCCCTTGTTTTGGGTCTCCAAGTTGCGTTACACTTAGGTGTAAAATCTATTAACATTTTCGGTGACTCTCAACTGGTCATCAATCAAGTTACGGGCATCTACCAATGTAAAAATGAGGAACTTCAAAAGTACAAACATTACGTGGATTCACTTTTGACCTTATTTACTCATTATTCTATCCAAACCATTCCCCGCTCAACTAATAAATTTGCGGATACTATGGCTTTCTTGGCCTCACAAATTCCTACCTCACCAACCGACTCGACATATTGGTCTTGGTCTAACTCTTTGCTCTATCTTACTTGGTCCCAGATGTTTGTATGGTAAATAATGTATCTGCTGATTCACAGGATACTTGGTATCACCAATTTCACGACTACCTTACAACCTTTGTTCTCCCACCTGACCTTACTAGTAATGGCAAACGTGTTTTCCTTAAAGGTGTTTCTCATTATGTTGTCATGGGGGGAATCCTCTATAAACATGGCTTTGATGGTATCCTCCTTCGATGTCTAACCAGTGTTGAAGTCACTCATACCATCCAACAAGTCCATGACAGAAATTGTGGTGGGCACTTTAGTGGCTTTGCCATGGCCAAGTGAATCCTTTGCCTAGGATATTATTGGCCTACTCTTAATAAATACTATTGCACATATGTTAAGTGTTGTGTTATGTGTCAACAAAGATACCAACCTTCAACATACTCCCGACCATCCGCTACACGAGTCACACGAGGTCTTTGGCCTTTCTCACAATCGGGTTTGGACCTTATTGGTGAGATTCATCCACCTTCTTCACAACATCACCGTTGGATAATCACAGCAACCGAATATTACACTAAATGGGTGGAGGCCATTCCACTCATTTCAACCAAAAAGAAAAATCGTAGAATTCATTAACCATCACATTATCTGTCGTTTTGGTGTTCCTCATCGCCGATAATGAGATAATGGAAAATATTTCAAAAACAAGTTATTACAAGACCTTTGTGACAACTTTGGTATCAAACTTAGCTTCTCATCACCTTACTATCCACAAGTAAATGGTCAAGCCGAATCTTCTAACAAAACCACGACCAAAATTCTCATGAAATTTGTTAACAATTCTAGAAAAATTGGCTCGATCACATCCCCTTTGCCCTTTGGGCTTATCGGACTAAGCATTCGTACCTCCACTAATGTCACCCCATTTTCTTTGGTATATGGTACCGAGGTGTCTTGCCTCTCGAAATACAAATACCCTCCATAAGAATATCTCTTCAGGATATTCTCACCAATGATGATTTCCGCCAAGAGCGGTTAGCCCAATTGGAGCTTCTTGATGAGTGTCGTCTTATAGCTCTTGACCACCTTCAAATCTATCAAAATCACATCAAGTGTGCTTATGATAAGCGACTTCATGAGCGTACCTTTAAGGTTGGTGATATTTTCCTCAAAGAGAATCAACATGTAACCAAACTAGAAAAGAGCAAACGTGGAAAATTTGCTCCTAATTGGATTGGGCCTTACATTATCACTCACACTTATGGATCGTGCACTTACCATTTAGCTTTTGCTTAATGGTAAACCCGAGCTGAACCCTTAATGCCTTACGCTCGTCCCCGAGCTCATTTACCACCTCATACACTTTTTTTCATGCATCTCAAAATAGAATCAAGCTCACGTGGTTTGGTAATCACCTCCTCTTAAAGATACCTTCCCGTTTTTAGTCCTGGTCCATGACTTAAAAAGTAGCAAAATAACATGTTCTCAATTATACACTTATGGGATATTCTTGAGTCAAACTTCCTACAAAACTAGATGCTTCATGCCAAATGGACATCTAGACCTCTAAGTTATACATAGATCGCTCCTCGAAGGATAGCTATGTGCAAAGCCACATCTCCTATTATAAATAGATTGCTCCCCGAAGGACAACTATACACAAAAGCCGCATTCGCTACTATAAATAGATCGCTCCTTCAAGGACAGCTATACAAAGTCAGCCTTTATCGAAGCTTTCGCATTGCTCGCCTTCGTGAAGCGCTCAAGAACAACAAAATACATATCCCATGTAGACTTCCCGCATCGATCGGTCTCATATCCGTAAAAATAAAAGCAAAGTATTCAAAAGTACTTTTGAGTCATGGACGTGTCTATTTAGGTTTGGTTTTCTTTTGTCAAGCATAATCACCTTATAATAAATTCTCTGCACTTTTGACTCTACCACCACCTCACCTCACCATTTGTCAAAGCAACAAAACTCAAGGGATGTGACGTATATGCGATATATTGTGATTATACAACTCTTTTCACCTATCGACTTCTCGCATATGCAAGGTACCTAGGGATTCAAGCTCATCCTACGTTAATATGTGGTTTTTTTAGCTCTTTTCAACTACGAGACACGTTTTCCTCTTTTACTCGAATCTAGGATTATGTATTGACCTTAATCGGGACACGGTTCCCTACTACTTGGGTAAGCTAACTTTTGCTTTACCTATACCTACACTAATATCGCCAATACCTTACCAACACCAATAACATTACCCTACCAATATCAATATTTTTACCAACCAAAAATTGCCTAACCACAACCAAATTGCTCGAATTCACCTCTCCCGGTCCTAAGGGAGAACTACATCGGTCTGAGGCCCCTCCTTGCTTTGTGCAATGGGCTATGTAGGCAAGCACTTAGGAGACATGGGGTCTCCCAAGGTTAGCTCGACCATCCCCTACCATAACTTATCATGTGTTGTAAATATAAATATTTTTGTGTATTTCTATTTGATAACATTCATCTTTATTCTTTTTTCAAAACAAACATTCAAAACACAACCATTCTTATTATTATCATAACTCAAATCAACATACATATTCATTTTTATTTAGATGTTAAACAAATACATCTTCTCTATCATCGACACGCAGTCAAAGCATCCTTATTTATTCTTATACCTCTATGAAATTCACTTAGACCCGCGCCTCATCCTCGAACCGGTTGATGATCGTGATCGTCGATGTCGCCGCTTCGGCCTCTCCATCCTCATAGGTGCTCACTTTATTGGTTCCTCCCACCGATCGCCAATCTCTCCTATAACATATGAATACGCCCTCTCGCGGAGGAGTCTCGCCTCTAGTCTCTCCACTCGTGACTCATGCAACCGCTACCAACCTCTTTGTCTCATTCACCCGTGTTTGAAGTGGTGTACTAAACCCTATAGGTGATCTCTCCACTTTGTAATCATAGCTATGTTAGGCTGATCGGCCCTCTCACATGAACCTCGTAGCTCGCTACCCACCATAATCTATAAGCCTCTATCGTCTCCTGCATCCATTACCTGCGCTCCCGCATCCATTACCCCGCGATCGGGCGGCTATCTATCTCTCGGCCCTTCGGAGGTGTCGGTAGCGGGAGGTGAGAATGATGCCTGGCGTCGATCCTCATGTACGGTCTATAAGCCATGGGTATATCTGAACAAATCCAAATTGTCGCCGTCGACGCATTCTAAAGGAATCCTCTCGTACTCACCTAGCCTATGCCCCGCGATCCACCTCAATCGCTCTACACCCCTCAAATCCTCAGCTATGTTCTTTGTCACCATATAGTTCCCGTAAGGCCTCCAATGGATATCCGCAATCGTCACCATCTCCCACACTCTGCCTATAATACTCGATGTCATCTGTCATGGCCTGGGATCTCGCCTCTTGTTCTGTTTGGACCCATCGTCTGAATCCCAACCTCTACACTCTGTCTCTCTTTCCTGGATTGGTCGGCCTATTGGTCGCACACACACAATGTGCTCATAGGCCCAACAATGTAATAAGTATGCACAATCCAGTGTCATCCTGTGATTTCACCTGCAGGCCCATAAACCCCTGTATAGCTCCGCCAGATATGTGGGTGCCCATGCGAAAGTCACGCTCCTTTCTATCATTTCCCAAATAATACACATCAATGCTTTTGGAAATCTTCCCCCATCCACCCTCGGTAATGCATAATACCCCACCGCTATCATTAATACCACTACCAACCTTGTTGCCTCAGGGTGTGCTACATACATTATACCATAAGTGAATGTCAAACCTCGCTGTGTCAAATCTCATGCAGCTGAACCAAATACTGTTGTTATCGCTCCCCGCGCCGCGCTAGGCCCCACGCTTGATACACTGGTCTTCCTGTAATTGGGAGCCTCAAAATTCTAAACACATCTTCCAACGTCACTGGCATCTCCCCTGTTAGCAGATAGAAGGTATTCTTTTCTGGATTCCATCTCTCAATCAACGCCTGCAACATAGCATGATTGCATGTAATTCGTGAATAATAGCGGATTCCACTTAACCCCACATGGTTTATCAATGCCCATTCATCTGATGTTACATCCGCTCAGACTCGTGACAACAAAGCTGGCACACTATCATTCATCCTCAAACCTGCCTCTGCCTGTATACATCAAATCAACAAACAACCATTCAATAAATCAAATCCCCAAGTGTTTTTTCTCACATTCTGGAATTTCATAAAGTAACCGATATCGGTTATAGATAACCAATACCGGTTACCTAACCGAAACCAGTTATCTCTAAACGATATCGACCATGCCCGCCAATCCTATACAACATGATTGCAAACACAACTTATGATAATTATTTGCTCATTTACCCCTCTCTGTACCTACAAACATACCCGAAACCCCTGCTTACCTACCCCATAACACTCACCCCATCCCAAACCCTTGCCTATCACCTTTTCTTTTTCATCTCTACCCACTTACCTTCCCTCATCCTATCCATAAAACATGCAAGAATTGAATTACAACCAAAAATTTTACCTCTTGGGAGGAGGCAACTTGAGGTGGAACCTGTCTTCCCTCTCGTCTCTGCCTGCTGGATGCTTCTCCTTGTTCAGCCATGTTCACCACCCTCTTCAATATAACTTGCCTTTCTACCTTCTTAATCTCAGCCCACAATCACTTTACCTGTCTCTTTTCTCCTTATCACTCAATTCTCCCATGCAATTACCTGTATCATCGATCAAACAACGTCACATCCTCGTATTTAACTTGTTGCATGACTCTAAAAATAAGAACTTAAGTTGCCTCCCAAGCTTTTCTATTTTTAGAAAAGCTCGTTTTAGCATAACCGATATCGGTTACCTAACCGGTATCGGTCATATGTCTACCGACATCGGTTAGCTAACCGATATCGGTCACATGTCTCCTTTTGCTTAAACCTAGGCCTTTTCTCTAGTTTTTGCAAATTTTTGGTGGCGCCCACCTCTTTTCCCTGCATAACGACATCGTCATCAATATTTGTCATCAGAATCCCATCAACGCATATACATATCATCAAAATTTCAACAACATCATCTATATACATTAAATTCCAAAACACATGAGCCATTTTCATATATACATCAACCCAATCATTATACACACCATGTGGATCAAACTCATCATCTATATACATTAAATTTCAAAAACTATTGACAAAACACATGAGCCATTTTCATATATACATCAACCTAATCATTATACACACCATATGGATCAAAATCATCATCTATATATATATCAATGTCAAATATACAACTTGCCCTACATGGGGCCTCTGTGATCTAAAAATACGAAGCTAGCACGCAGCCACCTTGCCTCTCTGCTGCCAAAATCTCGACTCGGCTCGCAGGCTGGTCTCTCATGTCAAAAATATACTCGGCTCGCAGGCCGGTATCGGCTATACAAAAATGTACTCAGCTCGCAGGCCGGTATATACAACAACAATGAATAAATAAATCATATGTGGGCACGCAGGCCTCTATATACATACTCGGTCCGTAGACCGGTGTCTATATCCAATAACAAAAACCCATCTCCGCTCCCAGGATGTCTCAGCTCTCTCCACCACCCTTAGCCTATCCCCCTGCTGGTCTCTATGCTTGCTCTCACCTCCTCCCTATAACCGACCCACCGGTTGTGGCTGCGGCCCCCTGGGATCTCTGGCTCCGGGACGTCTCGGCCCTGTGCGCCGCATATGGCTGATAGTCAGCCCCGGTACCATCGAGCACATCTGATAATACCGGGCCTCCGCTCTCTCACCTCCATATAGCGGGCCCATGCCACCATGGTGGTGGGGCTGGTCCCAGACTCATAATGATAATGGCCCCTACCGCCACGGTGGTACACCTGTGCCGGTGGCGGTGCTCGTACTGCGCTGCGTGCTCTGCGGCGGTGCTCGTGGCCGCTATCTTGCGGTGCTCGTGGCGGTGCTCGAGCACGTGTCTGGGCTAACTTCCCTGTAGCACCCCTTCGTGTGCTGTACAATGCAAGTTTGCCTCGTATTACCGTGCATCTAGCCCAAGAGAAGGTCCTCTCTCGCTATCACAGCATGGAATCAATTCTGGTTTGTGCTCTCAGCCGTTTCATAATGCTTGCTCTCGACTCCGCCACCACACCAAAAATGCCTATCACTCCAAAGATGATCCATTGATCATTAATGTCTTTCTGCTACCTGGTTTGGGTCAATTGGCTACGGTGCAGGCAGTGGTGCCTCTACATCATCCCTCCGGTACTGCGGGAAGGGAGGTGGCTCATCCTGTCGTAAGCCTAACTGCCGTCGTACCCTCTCTAGGGGTATCCGCTCATACTCCCCAGGCCTCCGTCCAGCTATCCAGAAACTATACTGGATCCAACACAGCTGTGCTCGGGCTCCTCCTCGGGGCTGATGGCCTCTATAGGGCCTCCATATAATATCGAGCGCGTCAAGCCCTCTAACATGTGACGATAGTAGGCCACATCTCGCCCCGCGAGCACCGCTCATGGTTGCCCACGACCCCTGACCACCTCTCGAAACTCATATTCGTATACTATTCTTGGCGCTTGCTGGGGCAACCCTCGTCGGGTATACGGATGATATGCTCGTAAGTCCAGCAGTTGTAACAAAATGTCGAGCATATACCAAATCACCTCATACGGCGATAACCCCACAGCTCAGATAGTTGCACCCAGATACACTAGTGCCTGTGCATAGCATGTATGCTCCTCTACCATCTCATGCAAAACTCCCATCAAAGCCGTGGGGAAGCGGCCTCCCTCTAATTCGGGAGGGCGAAGCGGGTGATACTAATCATCATCAACACGGCAAGCCGTGTCTTACGTCGGCTGTGCAAAGTGCGATACATATCACCATAAGCAATACTTGTCTTTGTGATAAGTAAGCAATGGGCCGCATCCCGAATACATGCAGGATGATGTCCATCGTTGTCTCTGCATCCACCTGGAACATTGCCTCTCCTACGATTGGCAGTCTCAGGATGCGATACACATCCTCTAATGTAATCGTCATCTCTCCGAGGGAGATAGAAGACATTGGTTGCGGATCCCATCTCTCGATGAGGACAATCATCAGCCGTGGTCCCATCCATGTACCTTCTATACCACTGGACTCCGCCGAGTCCAACCTCTCGCATGATGGCCCACTGCACTGCGGTCACATGTGGCCGCATCCGCCTCAATAGAGGGGGCATCCGATCCGCATCGTGAGTTGTTGGCGTGCTCGCAGAAACAACCCACTTCATCGAGTGCCTACCCTTTACAAACACGACTACCTTAACCCTCTATACCCACTTACCCACCCAATCACAACCCGACTCTATCACACACATCTACACCCACCTATCTTACACTATACATCTACGATTTCCCTTTACTTATCTCCCAATCTTCTCTAGCCATCTAACTCTACCCCACCAATTTAACACCTCCTACTTCATACACACCACATAATCTATCCTACCCGAACCACCCCAATAACCCAATTCCCCCACTCCAATCACCTTTCCTATCAACCCTACCTCCTCCCAAACCAAACAAAAAACAAAACTCTAACAACAAACAACCACCACAAAGTTCACAAAACCTAACTCCTACCCATGTTGGCCGGTATTTTGCAGTCACCCTCGACCGCAATCGGTCCCCAAGCACATTTTACGCATCGACGCTTGGCGGTCTATCCACAAAGACATTTTTACAAACATTGGTGACCGATGATGGGCCGCCTAGTGACCGACATCGATCACCTGCCCCATTCGGGCCGAACCCAAAATGGCCATGCAAAACCAATTTTTTCCAAAACTACCCATTTACCCACCCAAAAGACCTAAAAACTTACCCACCCTACCGTTTTGGCCTAACTAACCTACCTACCCACTCCATTTTACAAATTACTTCCACTTATTCATTATTTTATTAAATTTGGGATTCCTACCCAAAACCCACATCTAAGTTAAAATCATTAAATTCACATAAGTAGGGGTTCAGAGCCTACCGGTACGACTACACGTCGTCGTGGTGGGATAGGTGGCGGTGGTCCAGCTCCTCCAACACCTCCTACTCCTCCTGGCTATGCCATGGCTCCAAATCTCCTCATCTGGGTCCTCAACCAATCAACCTCTACCTCCTGATCGCTGGGGTCTACCACTCACTCACTCCACTCAAATAATTACAACTCATTACCCACAAAATCAACAAAATCACTTCACACCTCGCATAAGACAAAATTAGCGCTCAAATTCACAATGTGAAAATGACACGCTGTATTTTTCATTTTATATGTTCTGTGAGCCTACTTTACTAAAATTTCGCCCTTATCCACCAAACTTCCTGTCTCACCACGTCGCCTCCCAGGCTTTGCTAAATAGCATTATTTTGACTTCATTGGCCCAAATCACGGCCGCAACAAACCAACCAATCTGGCCTTGACCCAAGGCCGCACCTAACCAATCAGGCCCGACCCAAGGTCAGTAACCAACCAATCAGCCCAACCCAAGGCCACACCTAATCAATCAGCCCGACCAAAGGCGCAACCAACCAATCGGCCCGACCCACGGACACGGCTAATCCATCGGCCTAACCCAAGGCCGCACCAATTACCTCGCCAAGACCCGCACATTATGATTTTATCCACCCATCATGGAGCTTTTTGTTCAATCGAGCTCACATGTTCATGTTCTAAAGCATGATTAGGATACTTGAATTGATCACCAACCAACTTTTCCTAGACCGAGACCGTGACGTTTATCTCAACCAAACCAACCATTTGCATCTGGGACATGCCTAAACGCTCCTATACCTTACCCATTATATCCCCTAGAGCTACTTCTTATGCCTTGATACTAGGATTATATCACCCTTGTTTGGATAAACTATCGATCTTTGCCTATGAATTGTTTGTTTGCTCTTCAAATCATGTACCCAGTCGCATCTTCGCATTTCAACGTGTGTCGCTTCCTTGAACTTACCCCACCATCTTACCATCACATTGACACCATTTATCATTTATCAACCCTATCCTCGATTTCACGTCACCTCAATCAGTGATAGAGTTGAGGGGATTACCTATACCCTTAACCGGGGCAATCACTTCTTATTAATTGTCAGTGCAACTTTACAAGACAAGCTACACGACAACAAGGGGCTAATGTAGACACCAAATTTGTGTCTTACGACACCCTGTGCCCCGCATCTCATTTCGCAACCTAACCTCACCACTTAAAACCTTACACAATTATTTATTAATTACCTTATAATTAATAAATCCACATATCCAAACCTGCCACCTCATTTCGCCACCTCATCATGACCTAGCCCTAACCCTAAACTAACCTAATTAAGACCTATAACTTGGTCTACATCCACACCCATGACTAATTACTTCTCACCCGCACCAAAACCAACCTAATCATGACTTGACCAAGCCCACAACTAATCCCTCGGGAGAAAAGGAGGGAAAGTTGGCTATTTTACTAAAAATAGCCCACTTTGACTTAACCGACATCGGTTCCTACTGATCGCCGCCATCGACCGCCATCGGTTCCTTGTAAATGACCTCCCCCAACCAAAAACAAAGGATCGGAATTCATTTGAAAAAATTCAGAATTCACTTGGTAGAGCAGAGACAAGTGAAGAAAAGAGAAGAGTTTGCAAAGAAGGACATCGAGCCCAAGACTGCAACTGAGTAACTAGAGCACAGTGACACTCATCTAAGCATTGGGAGAGAAGATGGCTCACTTTTGATTTTCAAATCATCCCAACTGAGCCCTGCCTTCATCATCACAATCCTTGGACCTGTATCTTCATCAGGGACTAGTAAGTAGTGTCTTATACATTTTTAAATAACATTTCTTGAACTTCGATTCATAGTAATTATAGGTTCACTTTTAGATCTACTACCGGCAGACCCTACATCTAACTTGTCATTCCTCTACCCTTACATTGCCCCAAGAGAACATCCCCCACACTCTCTCGAGTCTTCTCCATCACCCTATTGTCTACCCCTAATCATTTTTCAATCTTATAAACACTATAGCCATCTCACACCCAACCTTCATTGAAAGCCCTAAATCACCACCCCTACCGATATCGGTTATCAAGAACGGCAGTACCGCAGTGTATAACCACGATCGGTTATACGGTGATCGCATCGATCATCTTTGTGACTCAAACCAAAACCAGCCTTTCTTCTATTGCTTTTTAACAAGGTAATTAAAGTGTAATTTTGCAATAGCCTCTTTGCTATCATTTGTGTTAATTCGTATTAAAAGGGGAACTGACCACCTTTGAAAGGAAGTCTAATATTTCTTGGGCCCAAGGCAGGTTCCTCATTTATTGTCTAACTAAAATTTGGTGGTCTTGTATTCTTACTTGCAGGTAGTCCTTCCTAGACAAAAAGGAGTTCTTCGTAATCGATCTGATCTCTCTCTACGGTACGCGCACACCCTCCCAACACTCAACAGGTATTCCTCCTAGCCCTAACCCTCATCTGTTTCTCAAGAGAATGAAAGGATAGAAGCACCTCTATTTTAAGAACGGAAACATTCTGTGTGAAACATTAATCACATGCTTTGATTCTTTCTTACAAGTCTTCTTGAGAGCAAACTTTTACACATCCTCATATTTTCAATGGAACATTCTTAATGCTCACAATACAAGGGAGAAATGTGGGAAATGAGGGTTGGACTACTTGAATACAAACAAAAAGTCTAAAACCTTTGATAAAATAGACTAGGAAAACTTGAAACTTTGATATGTCAAGAACATAGGAGTTCTAACAAAGAGGGGAAACATATTACAATTCAAAGAAGTGATGAGAATTTTTGATAAACAAATTATTAGGAAAAAATGGTACTTTATAATAGGACGAACATGTAAGCGAATTCCAAATACTCCAACAAAAAAACTATGAAACATTTCACTTGATTACTATCGAGAGGAAGCATAACTTTAAGAAAGGGAGGATATACAAAATATCCTTGATTTCTCCAACGGAAAACAAATGATGGAAAACACGAGGGATAACAAACACATGTATTGACAAGATGAAACACTAGCAAGGCTTGGATTTTTTAAAGGATATAACCAATTTTGAAATTTAGCATATACTTTAAGCACTACTTTATGGGTCTCAAGAACCGACGGACATGTACATGGGAAAATTAACACGAGTATCCCGTGCACTCAACTTCTCGAGGTCATGCCGATACAACTAAAATGTGGAAGATGCTACGAGAATGGGAAATGAAATTTGGCGATGGAGATAATACTTTGGATGACGGTAAATATGGTGAAGGTGAGAATGGCTAAGGATCGAGATGTAGTGGGTGAGCAACTCTTGAATGATCAACTTGCAAGTACGAGACTTGTTCGTCGAGGACAACAAAAGCTCTCCCTATCTCTATGTGTGAGATGCTATGATCTAAGATGATTGCTACACGCAATTCCCGATCTATATCAATTAGGCCGACAATACTTCAACCGGTTGATGAACCCTTGAGAAGTGTTTGTTTGTCTCTAGATATTCATCTCAAGAGCGAGGCCATTGAATGATGTGGAATGATAACAACCAAGGGTTTGCACGCCTAAGCGATTCATTTGGTCCAACCATAATCGCCAACTATGGATAACTATTCATTTAGAGCTTTGGGTTGATGATAACCAATGAAGGTAAGGGAGTAAAGTGAAAGACCAATGCATGCAATCCTAAGTCTGTCTCCTTGATAATGATTAATGTTTAGTGGATTGATAATGGTTTTAAAGATTCTTTTTTGAGGTTGAGCCATGTAGGGAATGGTCATGTGTGGGAATCACCTCGCGAGAAAGAATAGGAATGAAGAGGAGCTAAAGGAAAATCAAAGGCTAAGATCGGGTAACGTGATTTCCTAATAGCAATGTTTGTTATTTTTGTTTTGATTTCTAAACTAACTTAAGATCCAACAATAAGTAAATAACTGGAAGGGAATTTAAATAAACTGAAAGAAAGAAAGACAATTTCTTTGATTTATCAAACTCACTTCTAATTAATCATTCAATGAAATAAATAAACTATTTAAACCTTTCTTTTTGGTGTTTTCACATATTTAAACTTTTAAGAATAATGAAACTAAACTAGAACCTAACTAATGTTTTCGGTCTTTTTCAACTATTTGGAATGATGAAAAGCTAACAAATTAAAGAAATAAACAAATAAATGAAGAACTAATCTATTGCTTCTTTTAAATAGAAACTAAACTAAACTAAACAAAGAATAACTAGGTATAGTTATTCCTTTGTGACAGGATTTTAAATAGTAAACTTAAAGTGAAACTTTTGGAAAGATAAATATGGCATTTAATGATTAGTAGGAAAAAGCGTCCTACAACAGAGTTTATGCCTTTGGCTTCTTTGTGAAGGGAAGCTTCTCGAAGCCATTTCCTTTTCTAGACAAATTTCCCCCAACAAAACAACTTCTATTTTAATCAAAAGTATAACAAATATACAAATTTATACCCTTCTATCTCCAATCCCTTCCCGAGCAAATCCACGGGAATACGTCTGTAAGTGATTATCCATGATAGAAGCTTTTAGTAGAAATGAATGAAGCTACAAAATATATTTGCAGGAAATAAAATAGATATTTTCTCAATTATAAATGTAATCAACTTTTCAAGATTCAAACAAATACTATAATAAAGCTTAAAGAAATTTGAAGACACCTCCAACCTAGTCACTACAATATTGTGGCAATTTGTTCAAGTGTTGTTGGTGGTGTTTTCTATCTCCTCAACTTTAAGTTCCTTCCAAGGTGCAAAATCTAATTGATCCAAGTGGGCAAATCAACAAATGACAATGAGAAATCAAGAAAAGAGGGTTGGTCTAGTATGAAAATGGTGGTTGAAATGTGAGCAACAAGAAAGCTAAGACGGAGAATTGGTTGTCGCACAATGACGTCTTCAAAACTAAAAATGACCAACCCATAAAACATTCGAATGAGAAGTCTTTGTAAGTTGTTGGGAAGGAAGAAGTCAAACTACACTTGTCAAGTTTAGAAGTGACTCAACACGTATGGAAGATATCAACCGACTAATTTTAGCAAGGATGAAGGAGGAACCAAAGACGGTTTCAACAAGCCTATTCTTGGCAAATTTGTGAAGTAAACTAGGAGAAAAACAAATCGCAATCAAAACAAGTGTTAAAAAACACATGTTTTTGTTTTGCTTTTGATTTGTGACAAAACCGCCCTTGTTTATAGACTGCCACAACATTTGCGTCATAGAGAGGGAAAAAGTGGGTTTTTAAGGCTTGAAAACACGGAGTGTGGGCTTTGCAAAGTCAAAGTAAGTGTGCAAGAGAAAATGGGATGGAGCCGGATCTTGTTCTTGTTTTGGAAGCAACTCTATCATAATTAGAGATGTGTTTCGTCAAGTGTTACAGCGTGTAATTTTTGGGTCTATATAGGACACAACTTGCAATTCACAGTCTATATCATGTACCCCAATCAACTTTCAAATCACTTTTGAGCATTGTCATGAAGACTGATTCCTTATTCGACAATTTATCACGTTGCAAACCACAACCCACATTGGTTTTCTTAGCAACTAAAATACCCATGAGTGAGACTTTTTTCCACATCATGTATACATTAAATCATGCGGTTAACGGGGTTGTCACAACCTACCTCATTACAACAATTAATCAATACTTTGCTTGTTGGAATTTCAAATTCTTGGGACAAATTAGTTCTCTTACAATATGTTCTCCCTTCCGAGTCTCTTCACCAAAATAATACACACATCTTCCACAATAGAGCATAGAAAAACAACAAGAGGTTTCTCTATATTCACCATAACCAACATACTATAAAATTGAGGTATTACATGGTCATTTTCCACTATAAAGAAGTTGATATACATATTGGTATCATAGTTTTGACACTTTGTGTTCTCCTACAAACCCCAGCCATACATGCCCCAACACACGGACTTCTACGTTACACACCGACTCGACGTTCATCTAAAACACACCATACAACTTTCAATACCATGCTTTAATATTATGTGCTCTACTCATGTAGAAGAAAAGCAACAAGAAGTTTCTCTATATTTACCGTAACCAGCATATTATAAAATTGACACTTTATTTTCTCCTACACACACCACCCATACATGCCCCAACACATATAGACTTCAACATTACATACTGACCCGATGTTCATCTAAAACACACCATACAACTTTCAATACCATGCTTTAATATTATGCACTCTACTCATGTAGAAGAAAAGCAACGAGAAGTTTCTCTTTATTTACCGTAACCAGCATATTATAAAATTGAGGTATTCCATGGTCGTTTATAAAGAAGTTGACATACAAATTGGTATCATAGTTTTCTCCTACATACCCCACACATACATCCCCGGCATATATAGAGTTCAACATTACATACTGATCCAACGTTCACGGAAGCACAACATACAACTTTCAACACCATGCTCTAATATTATTTTCTTTAATCATGTAGAGAATCTGTGTTAATGCATTCAATTACATCGCATGATTTTGTTCTTGTATACTTCATTACAATATAGTAGTCTCTGTTCAATTACCATTGACTTTGCAATCATTTTTGTGATATGATTGTATGATTTGCTGTCACTTATATGGGATATATGTTCAGGGCAAGTTATAGTGCTGTCCCCCAAATACCTTCCAGGATTAGAGTCATGCCGTCAAATACTCTTCCAACCCTGATCATATGGAATACCACGATGCACCCTCTTTTATGAGCGCTTCGATCCTATTTGGTAAAATACATTGCAATGAAACTTTGTATTCAAAAGAACCTAAAAAAACATACTCTGCATGCCCTACTTCAGTTATTGATTAACCTTTAAATTTCAATATAGGGAACATAACTTCTTACATTAGATATTACTTTGATGGAATCTCACCTGGTTCACTACCAAAGGCGTAACACACTCTCACAAATAGGCCATTGCTTCACAAACAATATTAGCCTTTTTATTCCTTATTAATAATCCCCATGAAGATGATTTCTTAGCTTGTTGAACTCGTATTCGTAAACTGCAGAACAAAAATCTCTGACATACATCTTTATTTGTAGCTGTGTTTTTCATTCTTACAAGCTTATTTGTTTTCAGTTGTGCACCAAAAATGGGCAGTATTTCATAGTTCTGTCTTTAGACCCGTCATATACATGGTAACTGTGAAGTTTGAAATGACCACAAAATGAGTAACAGGCCATGAACAACACAACATGATTACCATGACTTCTTTAGAAATGTTTTCCATGATGTAATTAATCCACTCCCTGCTGTCTGTTAGGCACCATACATGTTTACCAACTCAGTAAAAATCAATTGTGGTATTTTTTTATATAGCATAGAAAGCTAACAAAAATATAGCATTAATTCTTTCTAGAAATGCCGCAGTCAAATAATTGAACTGTTTCCAAGTCTGCTACTATACCAAAGAAATTTGAAAGAACTATGAAAATGTAAAGAAAAGTTAGGATCTCGCTTTTACTTGGGGTTTTAGCAATTTTGTTCAAAGCAACGGTATTGCACTTTAAATGACAGAGAACTGCAGGCAACAGAATAGAGATGAATAATATTTTTTAAAGTGCTAAGATTTACAGCAACCATAATCAGTGTTCTTGATATTGTGAAATTCAATGACATCATGTACCTTGTGACATTATAATCCTCCAACATTATATCACGACTGTTAATTCATAACAGGACAGATAGTTAGGCGTGATACATATAATTGTTGTTTTCATTATTATTTAAGTGCTCCACAAGTAGACTTCCTCCCTACGCCCACTAATTCTCTAGCAGATATTCATCTAACCAAAGGAAATAAGAAAAGCATGATAAATGACAAGTTCAAAGAACATAAAGACCATGGTGAAGGAAATTCAACCAACCAACCAACTGAACCACATCAACTGTGCAAGTTTGCTGCTGTGCACTAGTACAAATCGAATCACAATACTTGGAACAACCACATTACATCTATTATCAAACAAACAGAGTGGGCACGAATGTGGACCATACAGTGGTAAAGATTTCACTCAATATGGTTCAAATGTACTTTTGTACCTGCTTAAAGAGTGCCATTGTCAAATGCTTCACACAATAACCCTGCAGGGGTTTCATGAACATAAGAAGCTAACCCTACCGAGAATGAGATATCTTCCATTGGAAAGCAAAAATACTACACAAAGGATTTGTGGTATATATATCATCATAAAGTCTACCCATGAAACAAAAGAACCTTGAAGACTCGAATGACAAATTTCTCTACAATCATCTCCTTTAATTAAAATCATTAAATATACTATGACAATATCAATAGATCATACATATTGCCTCCACAAACTGAGACTTTGCCCCTTCTCTTTACAACATGTATAGAATCTTCTCACTTAAGGCATTTCAATTTTCTACAGTTTCCCAATAAATTGTATACAGTCTACGCATGTTAAAAACTTGGCCACTCAACTCAGATTTGACACCTTTCATCCATTGCACCCATGACGAGTGGCAAGCCAAGTAATGTACGTGGAGGTAAGAACCATATCTCTGATGATGCACCTTCCAACTCCCTAACAACAAGATCTCTTAAAGGCTACATCATGGTCTTCTACACAAAAGCTTTGAGAGTTAAGTATCAACTTCAAAAATAGCACTCCCGAAAAACAAAGACTCGGCATCTGTTACCATGGAAAATTTTGCAAGGTCAAAGAATGGACTGGAATCATAGTTACCCAGAGACATGGGGGTACGGATACTGGCATGGGGATGGGGATGGCATTCAAATCAGGGTACATGAGTAAATGAATAAGGGTACAGCTATATTTTATATAGGTATAGTTGCCAAAAATGTGGGTACGGGTCAGGAACACGATCCTTATCCCAATACTGGAGTTTCCTGGTAACTATGATTGAAATAGAAGCAAACGAACTCAGGACAAATACTGAGAATAGCTGGAATCTTCAGATTATGATGCAGATCGGATAACCTTACCAGAGACAAAAGGTACAAACTCTGCCACTGCTTTTGTAATTAAAATGCAGGGATCAACAAAAAGCCACTTGGTAAAGGATGTGTTATAGGAAACTTTTTAAACAAGCAAAAATTTAGTCTGAAATGTTACAGACTATCTCCGCAGACAATTACTGGCCAGAACCATAAAATAAATCCATAATCCATGCTTGGAATGAGGCTGTCTCTAGGAACCATAGAATGAGGGCCAATAAGCGGACACTGGAAGATACTGGAATTGCAGATTCACTATCTAGCTTGGCCACAGGTTTTCTGCTGAGCTGCTCAATATAGTATCCTCTCATTGCTTTTCTCCAGAATGAGAGAGTGACTGAGATCCATCTCCTTTGGCAAAACTTGCATTCAGGAATTTTGCCACAAATGCCCACAACCTGTACACATCTTCAAAGTTGGTTAAAAAGCCAAGGGACGCAGTCACAACTTCAACTCGAATTGTCACATTCTTTCCCTCGTAGCGGCCATTAGCCATTGGCTTACAGAAAGAAGTATTATTTGCATCCAAGGCTTCCTGTAGCTCTGCATAATTCTCCATCAACCGAAGATGACTAAGAAAACCTAAACCAAGAGAAATATTGTTTTTCTCTGCAAGCTTCTGTACCAGTTCAGGATTCACCAGAGTTCCACTATGGTCGTATAGATTGAAAGCCACTGCTGCACCTCTGTCATACCTGATCTTTGGCCCATATATGTGCACAAGAGAAATTCCCCATCTGTATTAGGATGTCGAAATTGTAGCAAAGAAGTAACAAGCCAATTAATAAGGTATCTAAGCCTCAAGGTTGTTTTGTTAAGGCCCAATGCATCTACATGATCAAGATGTCTGCATGAGATCTGAGGCTCACTCCTAACCCACTGATCTTCTTCATCTGCATCTACAGTAGGAAGTATTCCATCCTCTTGATAGTATGTAGCTTCAGATTCCTCCCCACTCTGTTCCAAATAATCGCCATGTTCTTCTAAGCTATAATTTATTCTCCTGCTGTCACTAAATCTATCTTCCTCCAAATCTGAAACCTGCCACTTGAAAATTTGTCTTCTACCCTCCTACCCAGAAGTCTGAATGCCCCCTCTGTTTCTCTTCTTATAGAGTTTTCCTTAGTCACGCGTCCATTCTCCAAAGGATTTTGCTTGCTTCCAATTGAAAAACAAACCTTTCCAGGCTCTCTTGGACCATTTACTGATGAGCTAGAAGTGGCATTTACAATATTGTGTTTTGCATGGACTGGGCGCTCCATGGCATGTCTGGCATCTTTGTCACAACTACTTATTTCATCAGAGGTAGACTGAATGATTTCTCTTGTGATGCACATATTCTGCTCTGACATATGACTTCCACCTTTGTCTTTGCTATCATCCATTTTGCAACCTCCAGAAACAGAATCTTGGTTGTCTAAGTTGAAAGTTATCTTAGTCTGCTTTGGAAATCTCTGTGAATCCATCTTCTAGAAAGTCCCATCTCATCTTTAGATAGAAGATTATCTCTGTGACTTGATCCATGTGAGAAACTGTTCCCATTTGTCTTACTGTGATCCAGACCTGCCTGTGATTTTTCTTGGCCACTGCAAATAGATTCTCTAGTATCAAGTTTTCTAGACTTTTTGGGCGTTTCTTTCTTAATCTCGTCCTGAAAAAAGGCTTAGGATCTACCAATTGCTCAGTGTTTCCCTTTAAACAAGAAGTTGGTGCATCAGAAACCAATTTAGTCTGAATTATATCTAGTGATACAGATGAAACTGCTGCATCAAATGACACTATTTCATCCTTCACACCCGAACTTTGCTTTTCTTCATCATAAACGGGACCATTTTTGGAAACTTCCATTGAAGACTTGGATATAGTTTCATTGAATGATTGCTTATGTTTCGTTCTTTGAGAGAATCCATTGTGGAGCTGGCGTAACCCTAGTTTCCCAGAAGGACTCTTTCTGAGATTCTCTGAAGTTTTTGAGCCAACTGGACTTTCACCCAAATCTATGCACATCAAATCCTCATTCTCTTCTTCGCTAAAAATAGGGCTTTTCATAATCTCATCTACTGAAAGGTTATCAATCTCCTCACAAACTGTACTAGCTCCATCCCTGTCAGAACTATTCTCATAGTCCATTTCACTTTCGAACACATCCCTTACTTGGGCTGATGAGAATGCACCAGAGAATGCTGGTAAGTGAGGTCCAATACGGAACTCCGAGCCATAGTCATCATCCTCTTCTCCAATTTCTTGTGTTCCATCAATCTCCCGCACTGTGCCATCTTGATGTTCTCCAGAATCACTCAGGTATTGAGGAGAAATGGGAATAATTCTTACCATTCCAGTTCCTGTATTTCCTTTATTTTGGAGGCAGCCAATGACAGAGTTTTTATAAAAAGGCATCCAAAACCTGTGGGATCTGAACCAAACACCTTGTAGAAAGACGTGATGATAAAATCTGGCCTAAAGAGTGATAATCCAAGAGAATCCATATCTTTCGGACCCAAAGCACCTGCATCCAGCAACACATGCCACCTGTTTTGCTGTGCAAGAGACATCCATTGGTAAGAATACTTAGCTCCAGTGACCCTGGACTGGACAGGAAACACAAAAAGTCCTAGTGCAGAGTCTTTTCTCCTCCTTTTCTTATGCTGTAGCTGTTTTCTAAGCTCTGTGCTGCACAGCCTAAGTGTTGGCCACTTGAACCAAGCACTATTTACTTTGGCACCCTTCTCTCTAGCAGTCTGTGCCATCCAGTTAATAGATTCACTTTCATAGTCATACATAGTTAGCAGCCTTCGATTCTGATGAAATGGATAGGCTTCTGCAAGAAGGTTAAAGGCGGAGCCTCTACTAACAGTGAATACCATGCTGTACTCACTCTCAGGAATGCTAAGATAATCCATGATCCTATTCCTGATATCATGCTCAGCAGTACCTTCATCAGGCAACCCATTTAATGCATGTGAACTCAAGTTGGCAGATATTGCTGACAAACCAAATGAAGAGGATTCCCAATGCTGCAATTGCTGTAGGTAAGAAAAAGCCCAAATCCACAATAATCCAAGCAGACCTTCAAAGTCTCTTCTAGATGCCCGTACTCCTCACTTCTGATCTCATCCACATCCTCTGTATCATCAAATTTTGTATACATCTTCTTAAACTTGGCATAGGCTTCATCTAGCCCAAGAATACTCTCTCGCTTTCGAAAAACCTCTCTGCAGCCTGTGCAGTGGCTGTCAAGAAGTCTCTCTGGGCCTTCAAGCGAACAAGGGTCCTGGAATGTAAGATCCCATTTTTTATCTCCGAAGCTACTGCAGAGGCCTCTTCTCCATCCTCTTCCAGAAGAACCTGTGATTTTGAAAGGAAGCCATCCTCTGATGCCTCTTCGAGAGCCTGTCTCAGCTTCATTTCCTGCTTCTCCTTCAAGCCAGAGGGCATATTCGAAGTCCGTTCCAGTGACCTCCCTTTCTTCTTACCCTTATTGAATAGCAAGGCAGTGCAGAGAGCAACAGACTTCCATATTGTCTGATGCATGATTTCAGCTTGCCCCTCACAAGGGCACCACTGCCCTTCAAGAGGGTGCTCAACAGCTCTTAATCCAACGTGGTTAGCCAGATGATGATATCTCACAACCTCAAAAGTGCCCACAAACAAAGGATCCCCAAAGCCAAAAATAGCACCAACTTAGCTCATCCAGTAGACCTCAAACCACAGCACTTAAGAGATTGCTCAACAGCTCTCACTCCGAAATCATAAGCCAACAAATGAAACCTCATGACCCTTACAAAAACATCTCAAACATATAAAATAGAAATAACTCAGCTCAACCGGGATCCCTGAAACCAGAATCCTTCAAAAGGTTGTTAAACAGTTTTTACTCCAAAGTGGCCAACTAGGAAAGGAAAACTCAACTGTAACCCAACCCACCGCCCTGCTCCCCCTCCTCCGTCCCCCATAAAAAAGAAGATCACTAAGCCAAAAATAGCGCTAATTAAGCTCAGGAGCTCTCAAACTAGAGTCCTTCAAGAGGCTAATCCTAGAGCTGTTAAACAGGGAACGGTCCCCTCGCATTAATCTCAAATGGAGGGCAAGCTAAATCAATCTTACAACCTCTAAAATTCCCCAGAACAAGACTTGCGCACAACACCACAGAAATAAAACTTCACAGGTTCGGCCATGGGAAACCCTCAACCACCCTTTCAAAAAAATTAATACAGCCCTTCAAAATGCCATCACAGCACCGGTTAGACGATGTAAAGCCCTAAACTTTGCACTGGTTAGGCGAAGTGAAGCGCTCAGCAACTCTCCAAAATGGTATTATAACCCTTCCAATTGTTATGACACCATTGATCAGACCATGTGAAACTCCAAATTTTTGTACTGGTTAGGCCATGGGAAGCCCTCTTCAAAAATGTTATCACAGCCCTTCAAGATCACAGTCAGAGCCAGAAAATGGGAAATCTCGGAATGACAAAACTCTCCCAAGTATGAGTCTCCCCAAATCACAAAATCTACCTGGTTAGGTCATTCGTAGCACATACCCCAACCAAGACATTCCTGTCATAATGCAGGCCAATACAGCAGCCCTAATTATCAAACTGCAAGCAATAGATTTCGTACTACCCAAATGTTGCAGAAAACATTCTAATCAACCCATTAGAGTAAAACGCACATAAACTAGAAAACAAAATTGCAGGACTATCTGTGTACCTGACCTCCACAAACTAGGTTTTGACGCCTATCTGCGCACTCTCAGCCTGTTTTACTGCTCCATGGCTCTGTAATAATAGCAATACAGACACCAAATGTGTTTTTCTTCCTCCTCCGCGCCTCCTATTGCCATTGCCAATTTCCTATTTTCGGCCAACAGGATCTCCTCGCCGTAATACGCTTTCTAGTACGTATGCGTATAAATACAAACGATAATACGGGTACACTTTACTTGGCGGTTGTGTGTGTACGGAAACCAGGCGGTTTTCTTGAGATAATCCGGCGGTTTTTAATATCGCGTCAACGTCGGCTAGCTAATGTCCACTCCGCTAGGCGTTGACCAGTCACCAGGTAAACTGCGGTTTACTGTTGACTGATCGAACGGTCAAAATCGTGTAAAATCCAACGAGGGACTCTCCGCCGTTGGATTTTGATTTACAATCTTAATGACATGGACAGATGGGCTTTGGGAAGATCCCTATTGGAGGATATTCAAAGGGTGTTTATTTGTGGGAGTTTTTAAACTGAAAAATGGAGGTGGGAAATCTAAGGTTTAGGATCATATCATATATGTTTTAGATTACATCAAATGATCTATTATCACAATAAGATAAAGTTTGATAAAAAACATTGGATTTTTTCCCATAACTGTATATAGTTTTTTAAATTATATTGAAAGGTGGGCGTTTACTCTAATTTTTATTATTATTATTATTTTTGTTGATTGAAATTTGGTAGGTCGTGTATCGCCTTCCCCACGGTGAAGTGGGTAGATTTCTTAGGCTAAGCGGCCAAGGACTGAGGGGTATCCATTCTGTCAAATTCACTTGGGGCACGATCCCGACCTCATCCCTTATTATGGTGCATCTCCTGACTTCGCTTGCAGCGAGAATTGAACCCTGGTGGGCTCTTTAAGAGCCAAGCATCTTCACCATTGAGTCAATAGTCATTCGATGTTTACTCTAATATTTTAGTGATATAATATTTTATTATTGAATAAGATTAAAAGGGTTGTGGTTTAATGGTGTCGATGATGGTATTAAGGGTGTTACTTCACCATACACTAAGGTATAAATTTTAACAAGGTTGCTCTCATATAAATTAAGGGAAATTTGATAGAATGAATACCCCTTAATCATATTAGGTTGAAGAAGATTTATTATTTATATAATAATACTTATGAATGCAAAACATGATAATTTTGATGGAATGGATACCCCTCAATTACATTTAAAACACATGATGAATGTAAATTTTCTCAAAAATATATACTTTGCTTCCAACCTTAATAGAACAATCTTTTATTATTGAATATAAAATTATTAAATTTAACATTCCTAAAAATATTTTTTAAAAATAATATATAGTAATCAAAGAGATGAAAATTATCATATTAAAAAGAGTAATATATATTTTAGAGAACAAGTATGTATTAGTGGATTGATGTTTTGAATTACCTTTTAAAATAAAATAAGGAAAAAAATAGTATAAATTGGAGATCATGTTTCCATTTAAGAATGTTAATCTTTGAGAGAAATGATATCATTTAGTTGTTTCTAACCTTAATCAAAATATATATATTATTATTATTGAATAAAAAAATTGCTTCTTAAAAATATTTTTAAAAATAATATATAATAATCAAAGAGAGATATAAAAATTATCAAGAATTAAAATTAAATTCTAAAAATATTGAGTACTATATATTTTAGAGAAAGTATGTATTAGTGGATTGATGTTTTGGATTACCCTTTAAAATAAAATAATTAAAAAAATGGTATATGGATTGATGTTTTGGATTATCCTCTAAAATAAAATAAGAAAAAAAAAAAGGGTATAAATTGGAGATTTTGTTTCCATTTAAGAATGATAATTTTTAGAGAAGAGATATCATTTAGTTGCTACAAGAAGAGGGAATGTAATATTGTATTCTACATTATTAATTTAGTTTTAGAAAGTTATTGAATTATTAAAATGAATTTTAATAAATTAGTTTTTATCAATTATATGCAAATTTTTAATTTTAGTGCATTTTGAATCATTATTTATGATTTATTATTAATAAGTATTTCAAATCGCTGCCCATCATTCATTATGAAAAGACCAAAACTAAATAGTGAATGGGTGATGATTTAAAATGCGTCAAATTAAAAATTTGCACACAATCAATCCAAAAAGCAATTTGCAATCCCATATACTCTAAAATCATAAAAACTCTAATAAATATTAATAATTAAAATATTAATTAAATGTGAATATAATTTAATATCATAAGAACAAAAATTGTGTGTTAATAAGTGCTCAAGTTTCTTTTCCTTTATACCTATTTTTCTTAAAAATTTAATATATAACTTATAAACATTTCATATCAATTGATACAACTGTTCAAATGGTACAAAGTGGATAATTTTTCTTTAAAAAAATTACAATAAATTCTAAATTTTGTAAATACGTTACCAACATTTCTAATGTTTTGATATAAATTTACATTTAAATGAATTGATGAAAATACAAAAGGTCGTGTAGAGCACTAAATGTTTCATTATTTGGGGATGTTGTCCCCACCAACATAGAGTGGGGATTTTTGGATTTTGCTAATGTGGTAATGATAAGCATCACTATAACCTCATTCAGTGGGACATAAGTCATGCCATCCCACTCACCGTGTGTATTCCAAAGATGTTGGGAAACATATAGACCATTAGATTTCATTATTCTATAGATTAGGTGGCTTATCACCTAATAGAGGCTAACTTTGGATTCTTGTTGTCCTCTGGGTGATGACCCAATGTACGTAGTATTTCAAAATAAAGATGAAGGGGGTAAGTAGTTGTCTTTTCCATTAGACACGGGGTGATGAAAATGAGTGCTCCTTCTTGGTTTGAGAAATATTGAAATATATGTGTGGGTGGACCCTAAACAAGGGACAAATTTGTCAACTGAGGAAGGAGATTGATTTGGAGTAATGTGTGATAATGCTTGGAGTTGGAACCTTGGAAAAATACAAACTAATGGGATTTCGTTTATACATATGGCACTTGCATGTTTGGATGCATTCCACTCATAACCAAATGTTTTGGTGTTTCCATCAGTTTTTCCAAGATTTATATTTTTTACTCATTATTATATTTCGGTTGTTATATCTAGATAGTGTGATTTCTAGTAGTAGGAGTTGCTTGTGAAAATATGTTTGAAATAGTGTAATTGATTTATATTTTTATTCATTATTATATCTGGGTTGTTGTATCTAGTTAAGTGTGATTTCTACTAGTAGTTGTTTCGAAAATATGTTTGGAATAATGTAAATTGTTTTGTTAAAATGTAAAATATTTGTAAATAAAAGTATGAGTTTATGTTGAAGAGTAAGGATATATTCTTTCAAGTCAAGTAATTTAGATATCATCGAAGAAGTGCAATGGAGACACTAATAAGGGAGGGTGGTGTGTAATACTGTAAGGAGAGGAAAGAGAAGACATGTGGGAGAAATGTGTAGAGCTTAAAATTTATAAGGATATTGTTATATTTAATTTAGAATAGAAACGAAAATAATAATAATGGCAAATTGGCATATAGTTGACTAATTTTATAGTACACACTATTTCTCTAATATAAAAAAGGCATGGAATTTATAACATTAAGACTTATATACAAATATAGAAATAGTTAGAAAATAAGGAAATAGAGTAGAGTCCTTTTTGTGGAATTGAACAAATGTTTCACATTAATGGAGTGGAATTTGTTTATGTGGGAGAAGACATACGTAAGTAATACTTAAAACTTAGAAGTTGTAATTTAAATGTTGTTTTCTATAATAATTCAAAATAGTAATTATAATAAAATAATGAAAATTACGTCTAAGATTTATTTTTTAATTCGTTTACACATCGTATCTCTTGACAAAACTATAAGTAGAGTTTGTAACATTAAGACTTGTATCTAGAAATATACATAGTTAGATAATACAAACATGGAGTAGGGCCCATTTATTTTGGAATTGTAGAATTACATCGCATTATTGGTGTTGGAGATGTCTGTGTTGAAGAGGAATGTTGGAGCAATTGAATGTAGGATTTCTTCCTATTGGAGTACCTTTCAAATGATAAAGGAGGGTATATGTGGAGTTCGATGAGTCTATGAACTATAGAGACTGTTAGAAAGCAAGGCCCCGACGGTCTATATTTTTAAGTTAAAAGTAAATATGTCCAAAGTTATACCATTAGCTTATGTATCATGAGATCCTTAGTAATTTCAATCAGAGATATATATGATTCTCGTGTGAAAGAGGGGAAGCATTACATGGAGGGGCTTGAGGTTATAAAAGGTTGAAATGTATGATTAAGGGCTATAAGGTGGAAAAGTAGATAGAAATTCTGATACATGTTTTTAAGGTGGTTTGGTATATCAACCCCAACTCAGAATTTGGCATGCTTCAAGAGTTAAAATCTTTGATTCAAGCAATTGGATTGCTTTGATGTTAAAAACCCTTTGTTTTGGGACTTTGACCTTCTTCACCAATTAAAAAGCTCAACTCGACACTTTAGACTCGCTTCTTATTGTTAAAATATCTAACTCAAGGTTTTTGCCACTTCAATAGTTGAAAACCCCATATCAATGAATTAGGATGCTCCAAAACTTGAAATCCCTAATGTGGACTTCAAACCACCCAAAAAAAAAAAATAGGGATAACATTGAGTGGTACGCCATGAGGGTAACATCATGAAGTGGAGTTTCAATCTCACAATACTGGTTAAAGACCTTAGACATATCCTAGGGTTGTTATGAATGAGGAAGCTAGTTGAAATGATGTAATAGATTATACTATTAGGAGTGATTAATTTGTATAGATTATGAATTTTGAATTTTTTTAGAATTTTTGTATTTCACTCCAAATTTGAAATATATGATCAATTTAGAAACATTCGTAACATGGTTCACCCCATTATAATGACCCCATGTTGCCACACCATCCTCACTGCACGATGTAGTGGATGAACATCACCCATTTCCCATCTTTTTGCTTCTTACATTCGCCGTCACCACCCTTGTACTAGTCATCGGCAAATCCATGATGTCAATAGTTCATAAGGAAACTCTCTACAAAAACTACTTAATGTAATTGACAAAGATGTTGCCTTTGATGGTCGTGCCTTTTAGAATAGAAAACAACACACACACACACACACACACATTATTTATCACTAGTGCATTGCCTTAAATTAGCGATGAAAAATGTTATAACTTGTTCAGACATGCCTTTGGAATTACTAGGCTTCATACCTTAGGCATAAGGCAATGTGCATTAAATGATATATCATTCCTAGTTAAATGAGATTACTCTCCTCCAAATAAGAGCAGTAAAGGGTGGATTCTTTATCTCGTTATATGTTTTCATCATATAGGTGAATTTTGTTTCCATCCATTTAGAGAAAATAGAAAATATGAGAATGGCTAATGATGGACTACCCTCTATGTCTATACTAGGAAACATGGCCATACATTCATGTTTTTTTTTGTGTCAAATAATTTTATCAATATGCATACATTAAAGAGTTGCTTGAGCTTATGATTAATAATATAATGTTAAGCCACATGATCTAATTTTCATTACTGTGCAACATATATTCCCGATCGCCACCTCAATTCATCAATAAAATGCCCATAAGAAATATTTCCTCAAAGATATCTAAAAATCCTTACTTTTCAATGGATTTGTAACTTTTTAAGAGACTACTACAATTACATATTTATATGTTTTAATAATATAAGCATAGAAAAAAATACACTAAAGTTTTTGTAAACCTAATGAAAATTTAAAAATACTTAGGAATAGACAAACATGTCAAACTAAGAAAAAATTTCAATATATATTATAAGGATGAATCTTTAAAGGGTAGTAGAAAATCGATACATTCAAATATTATTAATAAAAGATAAGTCGAACATATTGGATTTGAAGGAACCTTCCATTTGGAGTATGCACAATAACATAATTTTTATAAAACGACAAAATTATAAACCATGTAATTTTCATCATCATATATAAAAATAATTAAAAATTCAAATAAAAACATTACCTTCTAAAAAGTAGCTAGTGAGGTGACTCGCTCAAGTTTTTGGTATTAGATATGGGATTGCATGGGATGATTGATAAAGCATATCAGAGAGGAATTAAAGCATCAAAAGAGGTGTCTCGTATGAAAGGTATAATGCACAAATATCGATTTTAAGATGGTGGCATTGTCATCTAGGACATGAATGGAATTTGATAAATAATATGCAACTAGGATTTCCAAATGGATTATAATCTTTACATGGATAGAAGAAAGCACAAATTTCATTTGAAGTTGTTGAAGAGGTGTACCATGGAAGTCTACAAGAGAGTGTACATGTACCTCGACCCATTTTTCCTACACAACGATCCCTATTATGCTCTCAAATACCTCGTTGGAATTGAAAACACTTTTACATAAAACATAGGATTGAAAAGAAATGGAAGTGGGAAAATGTATTTCAATCCGATTACAAATTCATCTCAAGACTCACAAGGCAGACTTCATTCATGTGACCATGACATATTATCTTAAAATATTTATTCATGGTAGATAGCTATCAAAGAGAAAGAATCAATCATATGTTACACTTTATATTAATATTTGTTAGTTTTTTTTAAAATTATTTTGATCATGAGCTTAGATGGGTTTTTGTTGATGTAGAGAGGGAAGCTTCATATAACACCTAGAAAAGTATATTGCATCTAAAGAGATAAAAATTCATTTATAGATTTTTTCTAAGCCTACCTTTCATAACAAGGAGAACCAACAACTCAAATGATACTCTTAGTGATAATAGGTTTGGTCTCATCTCACAAGAGACCATTTGATTTTGATAATTTTAAAGAGAAAGCTTGGTTGAATATGGAGCATAAAGAAGAAAATTTCTTATTGGAATGGTATTGCAAGGGTTTACCAACATCAGCACAACGAAGAAATCATATTAGAAGCCTCACAGATGATGTAAGGTTGATCCCAACAAAGGCACCAAAAACACACATGTATAGAAATATTCACTCCCTTTGCTTAGAAGAAGACATGACAGAATGTGCTCTTGAGTCAGTAGCTCTCTGTAGGATCTACCAAGATGATGAAAAAAAGGCATGCGTTAGGATAAAACCAGATCAATGATGGAAACACTCCCTATTATTCTACTTCATTGGAGACACTGATAATTCCAAATAAAAGAATAAGAGTGGATTTTCTATCTTGTTATATGTTTCCATCATATAGGTGAACTATGTTTCCATTCATTTAGAGAAAATAAAAAAAATGAGGATGACTAATGATGGATTACGCACTCTACCACTATACCAGGAAACATGGCCCTTCATCCACATTTTTTCCTTGTGGAAATTAAGTTTATCTATCTACATACATCAAGGAGTAGTTTGAGGGCATGATTACTAATATAGTTTTGAGTCACCTACCATAATTTTCATTTCAGACAACATATATTCCCCGATTGTCGCCTCAATTCATTGGTAAAATGCCCATAAGAAATATTTCTCCATTGATCTTAAAAGCCTTACTTTTCAATGGCTTTGTAACTTTTTAAGAGTACTAAAATTACATAATTATATGTTTTAATAATATAAATATAGAGCAAATACAACTATTTTTCATAAACATAATGAAAATTTAAATAATACTTACAAATAGAAAACATGGTATATTAAGAATAAATTTCAAGATATATTGTAAGGATGAATTTTCTAAGGGTGGTAGAAAATCAATACATTCAAATATTATTAATAAAATATCCATCAAACATATTGGATCGAGGGAACCTTCCATTCGAATTATGCACGCTCTTATAATTTTTATAAATGACAAAATTATAAACGACATAATTTTTATTTTTATTTATAAAAACAATTTAAAAATTCAAATAAAAACATTAACTTATGAAAAGTTGCTAGTGAGGTGAACCGATCAAGTTTGTGGTAATAGATTTGGGCTTGCATAGGATCGTCAATGCGGCATTACAGAGGCATCCATCCATGTGGAGAGGTGCTCGCATGACATGTATAATTCATATATCATGATGTCGAGGTGATGACATTGTCATCTAAGACATTAATTTAATCCAATAGATGATATACAACAAGGGTTTTTAGATGGATCATAATCTTTATATAGACAAAGGTAAGTATAAATATCCTTTGAAGTTGTATAAAGAGGAGTACCCCTAAGTCTACAAAAGAGTGTGTGTGTGCCTTAACATGGCTTACCTACTATTGGAGCTCAATGTGCACCAGCCCCCAAATCATAGACAACTCGGGATTTGAGACAACATGGGATTGTCTCCAAGTTGTGGGACTTGAACTGAGATAGACCTCCGTGAGAAGGTCAAATTCCTCTACCTATTCCTAATGCTAAACTACTCCTAGGAAATTAAATGCAACTATCTAATAGTAAACTAACCATTCCAAGGGACCAAGGTTAGAAGGAGATGCATAAAACATAAATCCTAAACTAAAAGAGATGATATCACCGTAAAGAGGGTTGGAGATATTCTAAGAGAGTGAAAATAGGAAGAAAACAAAGTAGGAGAGGGCGTACATAAGTGCCATATCCAAAACAACATTCAAATCCCCATTTTCATGGAGCACAACAGATTTGAGTCATGTGAGAAGAGTAAATTATGCACAATATACCTGCAAAGCAATGGAAGGAAAGAAATGCAATATCATACAAGCTAGGGAAGAAAAAGCCACAAAACATGAATTTTATTGCTTAAAAGGATGCACAATCCATTACAAAGTAGAAACAAGGCAAGAATCCTTTTTTAAATGCCCAGATCTCGAGGCCTACAACTCATAAAAGCTCTAGAACAAATTTGAGAGAGTTCCTTTGCATTTCCCAGAAAATCCCCCTTCAAATGAGGGGTTTATCACATTATATAGAGAAAGAACATCAAATTTTCCTCACCAACCAACAACCTACATTCAATTCTCTGAAAAGAGGTATGGGTAGCCATAAAAATTTGTTTCGAGGGTACTTTTTTGGTAGAAGAAGACATGGGCACCATACTTCATTAAAACTAGTTGTTGAGCTATCTTTTCACCCACCTACCTCACCTAATCCAAGGTCTGCCATTCTTTATTTTAGATTTCATCGGCATCACTATTCCTCATTACAAAGTTGGTAACAGTGTACACTTGTTGCTTGGTAACAATGAGCGACATGTTGTCAGTTGGTAACATTTCTATTGTCACCCGGTTGCATAGCAAAGTTGTATTTGTGATGCGTTCTTACAAAAACTGCGTAGAAGACCTTCATTTTTCCTTTTATGGTTGTTCTTTCAAACTCTTTCATTGAGGCCCCATCAAATTTCCCATTCTAGATTTGCTAAGTTGTTCAATTTGCAAGGGCTGCAAAATTGGACAACAATTTGGTGACTCATGGGGTAATCATCCGCTAGAGTGAAAATATTAGTAGCCTTGAAGTATCCATTGGGCATGGAGTCAGCCTAAAAATTGAAATTGATTTGATATTGAAAAATTCACCCCTAACCCGTATGAAGCAATCGTAATGATATGACTCTTATATGAAATTGCTTGAGCTAGTAATTTATTTCTCTTATCATGAAACTTTCCTAAAACTAGAAAGTGCAACAACAACAAAAGCATGACTATATAAAAACATGAAATTCATACACATTCCAAATGGAATATGCATATTGTGCACCAACACTTATCCAAAAGCAAACCTATACTACAACATAACAATGTGCTACAAACACTTAGAGGAAATTGAAACCTAAGCTAGTATTTACAAGATGCAAAATAAGAACTCAATGAGAATTCTTAAGATAAATCCCATTGACTGGGATTGGCAACACATCACCATTAAGATCAATCAACTCAAAGGATTTGGCTTCTTACAAGCACTAATTACATATGGACCACTCCAAATTGCATCAAACTTGGAGTGTCTCCCTAGTTTAGCTCTATCAACATCCCACTTCAACACCAAATCACCAACTTTGAAGCTCTGAAATCTAACCTTTTGTCAAACCAATGTTGGGTTGATTTTTTATACCGCTTTAATATGTCCATGTAGAATTCCTTAATTCTTCCAAGCCCCACAACCTCTTCCATCCCGATATGTCTTGATCATCCCCTTCAAATTCTAGCTATTGGGTTAATTCAAGAGAAGGTAACTCAAGTGATAATGGCAACCTTGCCTCTTTGCCATAAACCAACTTGTAAGGAGAAGTATCAATTTCCTTATTCATGGTAATCCTATCATCCCATACAACAATTCTCACTTTAGTATGCCATTGCCTCTGGTTGACGTCCATTGTGCTCTTCATGATCTTTATCAGGTTCTTGTTGGTAGATTCCACCAAACCATTACCTTGAGGGTAATAGTTGGAGGAAGTATTCAAGTAAATGCCAAGTTCAAGAGCCCAACTAGAAATATTCAAACCAAGGAATGCCTTTGCATTATCAGAAATTATGGTTTGGGGAACACCAAACCTCGTGAAAATTTCCTCAAGGAAGTCAAGGATCACCATTTCCATTGCTTCCTTCAATGGTACAACCTCGGTCCACCTAGTAAAATAATTTGTGGCTGTCAAAACCCACCGTGACCAACACTAGATGGAGGATTGATCATTCCAATAAAATCTATGCCCCATTGTGCAAAAGGTTGATCTACTTGAATAGGTTGAAGTGAGAGAGTTGCCAACTTCTTCTTTCCCGTGAAAAGGAACATTCCTTGCATGCTTTAACAAGTGTGTGGCCATCAAGTAAATAATTTTGTCCGAAGTAACCTACCCTTAGAATTTTCATGGTTGTATCTTTGGCTGAGTAATGACCACTAAATAAACCACCATGAAATTCTACTAAAAACATTTATGCTTGTTTTTCTTCAATGAGACCTCAAAGAAAGCTCCGTCAATATTTTTCTTGAACAAAATGTCATCCACCAAGGCATATGGAATGGATTGCAACCTTATTTTCCTTTGTTTTATTTTCCTCAAACCATAAGCGTATATACCTATAGATAAGAGGGTAACCATATTACCCATCCAACTATGATTACTAGTTGCCTCTCCTCCATCTTGTTGAATTTCAACATCATTTGGAAGTTCTTCAATCATGAAGGAAGCCTCCTGTTCATCCCGAGCATCAACGACAAGATGCTCACATAATCCTTTTCCTCTTACCAATTTGGTGGCCTTTATAGTCACATCAAACTCCATTATCTTGGTGACCCATCCAACTCTCTTTTCATTAGTATTTTCCCCATGATAAAATCTCTCACACTAGAATGTGATACCATGACCCTAATGTGATTGGTGGACAACATACTCTTGAACTTCTTAAGGGCTCTCACAATAGCAAAAACCTAATTTTTGATATGACTATATTTAATCTCATAATATTTCAATGTTTTGTTGAAAAAGGCCACCGACTGCTCTATACCTTGATCATTTTGTTTTGTTAAAACAACAACAACACTAAGCATCAACTCCATAAGCATATAACATAAAATCCTTACCATTGTTAGGAATAATTAGTGTAGGATCTCAGAAATCTCTTTATTAATTTTTATAAAAGCTTTCCTTCCCTTCATTTATCCATCTAAAGGTTGTATTCTTCTTGAACATCAAATTGATCGGCTTGACCAACCCTGCAAAATTAGGAATAAATCTTCTCACAAAATTGATCTTACCTAGAAAGAACTGCAAAGAATTTTTGTGAGTTGGAAAAGAGAGGGAGAGGATAGCTGAAATTCTATCGAATCAATAGAAATTCCATCCTTTGAAATAATGTGTCCCAAGATCTTTCCCCAGAACTACAAAATTACATTTTTGGGGTTAAGAGACACCCCAAATTCCCTGCACCTCTCAAACACCTTCTCTAAGTGGTTGATGTGATCCTTTCTCTACTTTGAAAAGATGTTGATGTCATCCAAATACACAAGGATGAACTCATTGATGTAACCTCTAAAATCAATATCTGTTGCTCTCTAAAATGTGGCACTGCATTTGACAACCCAAAAGACATCTTTCGATAGGCAAATGTATCACCTTTGCTTTTTCCTAACCGGTTTAACATTGGGATATAGATCTATGGAATGTTGTATGATTTATGAATTAAACCCCCTTCGATCTTCATAATCCCAAGAAAAGATATCAATGAAATTTTTACACAAGGAAATGAATTCTTACTTCTCATTTTCATCACATACATTGCCTAGTAGAATCTCCTTTCCTTGTGCAATAACAAATGGTTGAAATGTTTCTTTCTTCGATGATATGTTCTTTTCATCCCATTTGAATTCATCATTTGGGCCAAAAATTTGCTCCAAGGTGACTAGTCCTTTTGGAAATTTGTTTGTTTTCAGTTGAATAATCTGATCACCATAAATGCTCTCCAAATTTGCATATTCAAATAAAAATCAACCTCATTTTGGATGAACCGAATAATCTATTCGTTGTTGTCAAAACACCGCCAGTTGGTTTCATTATCTCGAATGAATGGCCTAACCACCACCTTAATGTGTTGCACATTCCCAATAATCAAATCTTCAACAAGTGAGAATTGTGATCCAATATCTGCCATTTGATCACCTCTTTTTCATCTTCCTAGGCACCACCTGTAGATTAAGAGCATCAAAGCTCTCCAATAGGTCCCAAAGTCTATGTTTATAAGCTTTCAACAACTTATTCTTTGTGGCACATTTCCTCTCACATGATGAATGACCAATTCTTTGTCCTCAAAAATTTGTAATGCCTTTAGCTTCCTTTTCTCAGCAATCAACAGACCATGGACCAATGCTTTATATTCTGCTACATTATTGGAACATGCAAACTACAATATATGGGAAAATAAAAACCTCTCATCAATCAGAGAGACAAACACAAATCCTACCCATCTCCATTCGAAACTTTTTTTTTTCTTGCTTGAATGGTGCAGGTATACTAGATCCTTCTTAGAGAATGCAATAAGTATTGAGACCAATATCAAAGGCTTTAAGATCTTCGACATAAGGATCAAATTTATGGTCTCTGTCTCAGCCCATTCATCTAGTAATAGATCAAGTATGGGAGGAGGAATAGGATTCTCTCCTGAAATTGGTTATTGGTCTTGCTTTTCTTGGATTAGGAAGTTTTATTGGAGAGGGGTGGGGTCCAATGCCTCAATATGATAAGAAAATATGGGTTCAACTGTATTGTAAATTTTGTACCATATATAGTTCTTAAAAGCATGTGAGTCCAATCTAAAGATAAATAACCACCTACCTTGGTTGTGAAGTCTCTTGACAAACAAATGGAAAACATGGGAGGCAAGTTAATAACTGATATGTCATGGGTTATGGTGAGGATTAGACAAGCATGAAGTGTTAATTCTAGATCTTTAATCACTCCTAACACACTTATAGTTGACCCATCAAGTTATAAAACTCCCTTAGAAACAAGATTGTATTTAAGACCTAGGATGTCAAGTAATTTTCTTGGGCATTACAGAGGTACTAGCCCTGAATCAATCATACAATTATACACCAAGTGTTTTCCCATAATTAATGACATGTAAAAGGGTGGGGTCTTGACAATTTTACTTACTTGTTCCTCCTTTGCATGGAACATATTGACAGAAGTAGTATGGGCCTTTTGAATGACTGGATCAGCAAGAGGAAGCTTCTTGAGAGCTTCACATAGGAGGTCTCTTTGTGATGGAATGGCCAATGCATCCCACATTGTAACATTTACATTTTTCCTATTCATTTTCTATACTATATTGAAAGGGAGACCCATGTATTTATAAAAATGTGGTACAATATTGTCCTTTCTTGGCCGTTGCAAATGTACAATAGGCATGTTGGGAGAAGGAATCTCTTTATTAGGAGCCTCCTGCACTCTATTTTGGTCTGCATTAACCTCTTTCCCTTGTGGACAACAACATTATGATTAGAAGAAGTAGAAGGCTGAGACTCCAACATTATTTTCTTTGATCTTGTATTGTCTGCAACAATGGTTTGACATCCAATGGAGCTTCCCGCTACCGATTGGTTTAAAACACAGAAGTATTCTACTCCAAAGAACATCAAATTTGTCTCTTGGTTAGCCTCTTGAATCCCCTCCACATTGGGATTTGGTGCTTTAATCGTTGGCTCTTGTTGATTAGAGGGATGTTGAACCATGAGAGCTTGCTCATGTAATGTGTAAGCACACCCATGTTGACTATGTGGCTGATTGCAAGGGAAACACCATTCAACTTCTTGGACCATATTATTCTACACTGGGACCAAATCTTGGCTAGAGCTAATGATTGGAGGTGGCTGAATAGGAGTAACCTTGGATAATGGAAGTTGTGCATTCTGATTTTTCCACCTATTATGTTGTTAATTTTGACCATACCTCTAATTAGGTTGCTAACTTTTATAAGGCCGATTTCCTAGTTAAATATTTGATTTATAGGCTGCCCATGATTATAATAATTCCTATGGGATTAGGTTTGTTGTTTCTCTAAGGTTATGACCTTATTGGAAAAATTTCTAATTAGGGCCATCAAATGTTCATCCCCCTTTTGTTGTGTATGGGAATAGAATGTGGAAGCAATAGGTTGGGTATTAGGCTTCAAATAGGGGCAATAGAAATTTGAACAACTTGGGGTAATTCAGGGTATAAAGGCATTGGTGGTCTAGATGCTAATTTTCTAGCCTGAATTAAACAATTTTCAGCCCTAATGGCCAATGCATAAGCAATAGGAAATGTAATACCCCCCATTGATTGCACCATAACAACAATATCATAGTTAAGAGCTTTTAGAAAGTAAAGAAATGCACCTTCATTCATCGGTCTCACAAGAACTCGGAATTATGTCTATATCCTATGGAACTTGAAGTTGAAGTATGCCATTAGTTCACTTAGAGCCCTCTTGATGGTGGTCAACTGTTCCAAAAATATAAGCTATCCCCCCTCTCTCCAAACCGATTACAAAAGGATGTACATAGTGCATTCTAGTTTTGAATTGATCCCGATGCTAAACTCCTAAACCATTCAAAGCCTTTCCTTTGAATGAGGAAGCTAGAAGTTTCACAGCTACATCCATGTCAAAATTTCATGGCTTACACACATGTTTATAATATCTTGAATATGATAAGCTAGAGTTGTGTCATTTTCTCCAGTGAAGAATGGAATATTCTTCAAAGTTGCTACTGGAATAGGAATATGTGCATTTAGAGCAAGTAGACCACTTCCCGTGAAGTTGAAAAATCCTAGATTTAGTTATTGTGCTATTATTATCATGGGCTTAAGAACTCTAGTAGATTGCAAAAACCGCCTACTGTGTAGAGGGGTTGACAGAGTTCGTTTATTAGAGATGGTGATCTCTGAATGATCTTCCTCTACCTGGTGATAGTTGTAGATAGTCAAATACTCCTCCCTCTCTTGTCCTAGCCCATGTCTAGATTCTTCTCATGAAATTGAGGCACTATGATCTGCTACCACCAATTGATTTGAAAGTTGGAGTCTCCAGATGTGTAGGCATGAGCCTTCAAAGTCTAGAAATTACTAAGCCACATACCAAAACTTTGTAAAATACTTAAATAAATATTTCAAACTGTCACATCGGGTGTGCCAAAATGGTTGGAGCTCAAGTGTGCACTCATCCCTAAATCATAAACAACTTGGGATTTGAGACAACTGAGATTGTCTCTAAAATGTGGGACTTAAACCAAGATAGACCTCCGGAGAATGTCAAATTCCTCTACCTATTCCTAATGCTAAACTAATCCTAGGAAATGAAATGCAACTATCTAATCCTAAACTAACCATTCCAAGGGACCAAGGTGAGAAGGAGATGCATAAAACATAAATCCTAAACTAAAAGAGGTGATAACACTAGAAAGAGGGTTGGAGAGATTCTAAGAGAGTGAAAATAGGAAGAAAACAAAGTAGGAGAGGGAAGATAGAAGTTCCACAGTCCAAAACAACATTCAAATCCCCATTTTCATGGAGCACAATAGATATGAGTCCTGTAAGAAGAGTAAAGTATGCACAATATACCTACAAAGCAATGAAAGGTGAAAAACATAATATCATACAAGCTAGAAGGCGTAAAAGCCACAAAACATGAATTTTATTGTTTAAAAGGATGCATAATCCATTACAAAGTAGAAACAAGGCAAGAATCCTTTGTAGAATGCCCAGATCCAGTCCTACAACTCATAAAAGATTTGGAAAAAAATTGACATATTTCCTTTGCATTTCCCGATAATCTCCCCTTCAAATGAGGGGTTCAAAGCACATTTTTTTATTAGATACGGTAAAAAACAAGGATCGGCTCCTAGGGGCCATTACAAAAGGAGGAACAGAAAACAACAAGAAAGAAGGAAATGAAAAAGTCCCAGAAAGGAGTTAAACATGTTTAACTCTTACAATTAAGAACTAGAAAGGGGTTTAGCACATTATATAGAGAAAGAACCCGACTTTTCCTCACCAACCAATGGCTCGCATTCAATTCTCTCGAAAATAGGTATGGCAACCATAAAAATTTACTTCCGTGAGGGTACTTTTACGGTAGAATAAGACGTGGGCACCATACTTCATTAAAACTAGTTGCTAAGTTATCTTTTCACCCACCTACCTCACCTAACCCAAGCCCACTATTCTTTATTTCGGATGTCGATCGACATCACTATTTCTCATTATTGACGGGTAACAAGTGTACACTTGTTGTCAACCGGTAACATCCGTACATTATCGGCTAGTAACATTTCTGCTTGCTATTGTCCTGCTGCAATCGGGTTGTGTTTATGTTGCATTCTTACAAAAATTGTAGAAGACCTCTGTTTTTCCTTTTATGGTTATTCTTCTGACTCTTTCATTGAGGCCCCATCAAATTTTCCAGTTCTAGATTTTCTAAGTTATTCAATTGTAGGGGCTACAAAATTGGACAACACCTATACAATGATCCTTGTCATGCTCTTGGAGAATTGGTTAGAATTCAAAAATACTTCTCGCAAAGAACACATGATTGAGAAGAAATAGAAGTGGATAATATACTCTAAAGGATATGCAATTTGATCTTATTACAAATCCATCTCAAGACTCGTGGAAGTAGATGTCATTTATGTGACCATGTTATATTATCTTTAAGTACATATTCATTGTAGAAAGCTCTCAAAGAGAAAGAACCAATCCTATGTTACACTTTATATTGATATTTTTATTTTTTCTTAAAACTATTTTGGTTATGAGTGAGATAGATTTTTTTGATGTAGAGTGGGAAGCTTCATAGAATACCTAGACAAGTATAGTGCAACTAAAGAGAGAAAATTTCATATAAGGAGATCTTCCAAGCCTACCTTCATTAATAGGGAGAACCAACATCTCAAATGATACTCTAAATGGGAACAAATATTAGCTCATTCGCTAGTAGACCATTTAAATCTGGTAAGTTTAAAGAGAAATATTGGTTGAATATGGAGCATAAAAATACACATTTCTTCTAAAAACAACATTGTAAGGTCTTAACAATGTTAAAAAACTAAGAAATCATATTATAAGCCTCGTAGTTGACACAAGGTTGATCCCAATAGATTACACAAAATTCACATATAGTAATATTTTCTTCCCTTCCTCGAAGAAGACACATCAAAAAGTGCTCCCGAGTTGCCGCAACTCTCTATCGGGATCTAACAAGAATATGAAAATAAGGCATGCGCTAGAAACGAAACATAAAATGATGGTGCTAACACTCCTTATAAGTTCTACTTTTCTAAAGCTAGCGGATAATTCCAAATTAGCTGTGTATGAACCTTAGGTCCCATTATTGAAAACAATCTCATAGATAATTTTTGTAGCAAAAAGAAGAAAATCGAGTCTTTGTCCACCTTATTTGAAACGCGTTATGGCCCTTATTCATCCCTAGAGAACATGATGGCCTAAGCTCCCATTGGAAATATTTTTGACATGACATAATCCCTACAAATCTAATTGGTGAAGTAACGAGAAACAAAACATTAATCTTGAGTGCAATTTATCCTTAAAATGAAAAAACACAAAAATGAGGAAAATCCAATACGTTCCACGTTTGGAACCCAATTACAATGTTTACTTGTTATATCTCTTCATATCCTCCCTTTTAAGTTTTAAGCTCAAGTAATTACAAAAAAATTCGATAAGCAAAAAGTCATTTGTAATTGAGCCCCTCCATTTGTTGGTCATACGAGTAACAAGTAGATTTTATCTACCAAGTACATAAGTTTTAGATCGAGAATCCAATTTTTTTCTTACATTTATCTATTGGAAAACACAAGCACCGAGAGGGGAGGTTTGAATCGGTGCTTCTTCAAACTTCAAAAAAAAATTATACCTCAAAAAATCATTCTATCTAGATTAACCTTTATCATGAAGAAACGACAACATTCAATCATGAGCAAGTGAAAAGCAAACACACATGAAGACATTGGTTAATGTGGGAAACCCTTAAAGGGAAAAAACCACTGAAATCAATGCATTACTGTGGACAATTATCCTATAAGAGATTAAAAATATTTCAATTTTTGAGCACCCACTCAACTTGAAGCACCAACTCCAACAATTAAGTCAAACACCTACTTAACAACTTTTTGCAAGCTCATACTTGCATGAAAGCACCAAATACCTATTTTGATAAGAATTCACTCAAAATTTTACAAGGTTTTGATCACATTCATCTTACCTAGTTTCTTAATACAACAAGTTGCAATCTCATACTCACCTTTTATGTGTTCACCCTCCTTCTTCACACACTTTGATTCACATATTTACTCATCACCTCATACTTCGCAATACCATATTTAAAATCCATTTTTCATGAAAATTAAGACATACATATGCCAAAGTATGACACACTCTTACACCTCTCAAAATTCATCTTATAACCCCTACACCTTTTAGCTTCTTCAACTCGTATGCAAGATTCTAAATGACATCATCTAGAGTTGTTATAATGACATAATTTCATCGTAGATGTGTCGTTTGAAGTACTATCATTTTTGAACTTTCAAGACACTTCTAACACCTATGAGGAAGAAGGAAACATATTAGAGTTCACTAAAATTCTGATGCAATTTAAAATATTCTGCACTAACATCTTCTAACTCCTTTTATAATGATTATTCCTTTTTGTCTTCACCTTAATGAAGCCTTCTTTGTCTTCTAGTTATCCGAAACCATGCACCATGTGTTATGAAGGTGTGTGAACGTTACAAAAGTCTTCTCCTTGTTATCTCTATCCTTGAAAATATTTGTAACTCACCATTTTCTCACCAAACCTCCATTAGGACTCATATGATCCATTAGGTCTATGATCTTCTAAATACAGATCTCAACTTGGGTGTATAAAACCCACTTTAGGCTCATGCCATACAAAGAAAATAGGATTGAATATTCTTTATGATATGGAGATCAAATCAGTGGGTAATTTTTCCCTAAATACCCTGGGATCATTAAAATATGGTAGAAGTATTTTAGAGATTTTTGGCGGTTATTGAAACACACCAAACAAATATCGTATGCTCTAGATACAGTCCATGTAGGAATAAGGTGTTCACAAGACGAGGCTAGAACACATGAAATGCAAAGACTGGGAAAGTTTTGGAACATAGGCATGTGTTGTCATAACATTAGATATGATTTGGAGAAAAAATAGAGTGTTTTTGAACCTTTGGTCTTTGATAGGCGTAGAAATTTTTTTACAACAATAGGGTTCATTCTTGTTTTGTAGGGAGACCCAGATCTATAGTACTCTAAGTATCTCATCAAGATACTCGACAAGCTAAGACCGAGCTAATAATTGAGCTCATGATTGAGATACTTGGAGAGTTGATCAAGCCACCTCGGTAAGCTAGCAACTGAGTTCCTGTTGTCACCAAATCATTGCACCCTCCGAATGGCCAGGATGTGAATAGGACGTTCGGTGTGATTGGGACACATGGGATCACCTCTCAAGTGTGGGACTTGGGCTCGAGGTGAACCTCACGGAGAAAGATGGCTTCCTCTTGTTAGTCTCCATTGTGCGCTTAATAATCCTTATGAGGTTTTGTTGCTAGACTCACCAATCCATTTCCCGAGGATAGTAATTGGACGAAGTTTTGAGGTATACCCCATTTTAATGCCCATTCACTCAATTTCATACCAAGAAAAGCAAAGACACATTATCGAAATGACCGTAAACGAACTTGAACCTCGTCATTATACCCTCCAAAAATCTAGAATCGCCTTTTCATTGCTCTCTTTTAATGCTACCACCTCTTTCCATCGAGTAAAATAGTTTGTTGCAGTAAGGACCCACTTATGTCCGTCATTGGATGGAGGATTAATCATTCCGATGAAGTCCAACCCCCATTGAACAAAGGGTTGATCCACTTGAATTGGATGTAATGGAAGAGCTGCCAGCAACTTCGCTTACCTATGAAAAAGGCACATTCCTTACATTTCCTTACCTAGAGATGGGCATCCTTGAATAAATCCGCCAATAGTAGCCAGCTCGCATGATCTTGGTAGTTGTTGTTCGTGCAGAATAATGTCCTCCAGATAGGCCATTATGAAACTCTTCTAGTATCTTACTAACTATTCTGGTCCTATGCACCAAAGGAGGACGCCGTTCAAATCTTTTCGAAAGAGAACGCTATCTACCAAAACATATGGGATAGATTGAAGACGGAAAGTTCACCTTTGGTTTTTATCCATGTCTACCGGATATGCTCCCGAGAAGAGGAAACTCTTCATTTTGGATAACCAATCAGCTTGATCAACATTCTCATCAGTATTTAGGAGTGTCACATCCTCATTACTTTTTGATTCCATGTCTGTTGCAAGTTGCTGACATAAACCCTTACCTCTGACAAGTTTAGTGACTTTGATGTGCACGTCATACTCCATTACCTTCGTGATCCATCCAGCACGCTTTTCATTCATTTCTTTGTTCAGCAAAAACTCCTTGACACCTGGATGAGACACCATCAGATGAATCTTGTTGTTGGACAACATGTGCTTGAATTTCTTCAAAGCTCGAATAACCGCAAAGACTTGCTTTTCAATGAATGAGTATTTGAACTCGTAGTCTTTGAGGGATTGACTGAAGAAAGTGATTGGTTGCTCCATCAGATTGTTGTTTTGTTGGGTGAGGGTCCCTCAAATGCTCTCTTGACCTGCAAAAGCATAAAGGATAAAATATTTGTCAAACCTAGGGTTCACAAGCGTGGGAGCTTGAGAAATGGCTGTTTTGATAGCTTCAAAGCTTTCTCGTCCTTCCTTTGTCCACGAGAATGGCATGTTTTTCTTTAGCATGGTTGTCAGTGGTTTAGCCAATGTTGCGAATTGAGGGATGAATCTCACACAAAATTTATGGTTCCCAGAAAACTCTGGAGGCCCTTCTTGTGACTTGGGAGAGATAAGGACATAATTGAATGAATCCTGGCTGGATTGATTGATAATCCTTCTGCTGAAACCACATGCCCCAACAATTTTCCCTCGTGCACTACGAAAATACATTTCTTGGGGTTAAGTGAAACCCCAAATTCCCTACACCTTTGGAAAAATTTCCTTAGATGCGTGATGTGATCTTCTGCATGCTTAGAGTATATAGTTATATCATCAAGGTAAACTAAAATAATATCGTTGATTAGTCCCTTAAATGCCATGTCCATGGCTCTTTGGAAAGTAGCCCGGCATTGGACAATCCGAATGGCATTTTATTGTAGGCATACGTGCCCCACTTGGTAGTGAAAGCCGTTTTGAATTGGTCAGATTCTTGGACTAGGATTTGATTGTAACCTGAATATCCATCGAGAAAAGAAAATATTTGAGCTCCTGCCACCGTTTGAAGGATCTGCTCCATCGATGGAAGAGGATAATGGTCTTTTAATGATGCACGATTCAAATCCCTGAAATCTACGCATAACCGGATCTCTCCGTTCTTCTTCCTCATGGGCACCAAATTGGCTACCCATGAGGAATGCTTGATGGGAAAAATTATACAGGCCTTGATGAGCTTGGTTAGCTCCTTTCTCATTAGTGGCTCAATTTTGGGATTAATTGGTCTCTGTTTTTGATGAATTGGCTTAGCATTAGGATCCAGTTCGATGGTATGTTGTGCTAGACCTGGATCAAAACCACACAGATCTTTATAGCTCCATGCAAAGATGTCATGATACTCTTGAAAAAGTTTGATGAAAGCTTCTTTCTCTTTAGAAGTACACACTTTTCCGATCTTAAGAAATTTTTCATTTGATACTTCAACTTCCTCAAAATATTCTTCTCTGACCACCATGTTAGGGCTTTGTCTTGTGGCTTGGTCATCTGAATTGAAAATGGATTCCAAAGTGACTAAACCTTTTGGTAACTTGTTGCTTTTCAATTGGATAATTTTCTCACCATATGACTCCTGCAACTTATCTTGATTCTTTGTAGCAAACTCCGCCTCTTCTTGTAGGAAGAGGACAATTTGTTTATCACTATCAAACACTTGCCAACTACTCACATTATCGAGAATTTGCTGGTCGAACCACCATTTTAAAAAATTTCTGCCCTTCTTTCATGATATCAACTGGTATGTTGTATTGTGAACCAATTATAGCAAGCCTATCTGCATCTTGATTTTGATCTCTAGGGATTGCATGGATTCCAAAAGCTTCGAAATCTTCAATCAGGTCCCAGACTCGATTCTTATATGATCTTAAAAGATCATTTTTGGATGCACTACGTGCCGAAACTTGATGAACAACTAACTCACTATCTCCAAAAACATTCAGGGCCTTGATTCCCTTCCTTTGGGCTAGCTGAATTCCTTGCACAAGAGCCTCGTATTCAACAACATTGTTAGTGCAACTGAACTACAACTGGAAAGATGAGAAGTACTTATCTCCCTCTAGAGAAATTAACATAACACCAAGCACCGGATCCATTCTTACTTCTTGAGCCATCGAAGAACAATTGCCACAATCCTTTAGAATCACTTGGTGTTTTGACAAGTTGTGGTATGATCGTATCTTCTTCATGGATACAGTAAGTACCTAATCTGTTTCTTCCAAGACCAACAAACCAACTTCTTCTTCTACTAATACATCAGCGTAGGGATCGTATTGATGATCTCTACTTACTTCATCCAGCAAAGTATCAGGAACTTCTTCAACAAGGGTGGTTGGTTCATGATCGGCATCTTCCTCTTCTGGATCACCGATGGTGTAATTTCCATTTATGGGACTAGCAGTGTAGGGTTCTACATGATTATGGCAAATTGGTTCTGCCCTTATAGTTACTTTGGTTCTTACGTATCGAGTTCTGAGAATCATATGCGACCAATCGGCTGATAGGTAACCGCCCATCTTGGCGGTGAAATCCCGTGATAGCGGATGGCAAAGAGGGGAGGGAGATCAATGACCGATATGTCTTGGGTGAATGAAAAACTTGGGCATGCATGAATGGTAAGTTGAAGTCCTTTGATAACCCCAATAGTCTTAATAGTTGTGCCATCTAGCTGAACAACCCCTCTTGTAACTGGTGCATATTGTATGCCTAGTACATCTACAATTTGTTTCGGCATGACAGAGCTACTGGCACCAGAATCGATCATGCAATTATGTACCAGGTGGTCACCAATGATCAGGGAAATGTAGAATGGCGGTGGTTTGTTTTTTGTAGGAATGATTTTCCCTTCCGGTTGACACAAATTTGTAGCATTTGTCACTCCATGGCTTGGTGATCCATTGGTTGTACTAAAACTATTCAGAGCTTCTCGTAATAGGTTTCTTTGGGAAGGGATCGAGAGTGCGTCCCACATGGTAACGCTCAGATTGGTTTTCTTCATTTGTTCTACTATGCTGAAGGGAATTGCTCCAACTTTGATGACACTTTTTTGGGCATTGGGGTCCTCCTTTGGAAAATGTTTGTTGGGTACCGTGATGCCTGGAGAACCATCTTTCCCTGTGGTGTGGCTAGCTGGTGTTTCTAGTGATTTCTTTCCCACATTTTTATCAACTGCCATTTGAAACCCAGGTTGAGAAGTGGACGCTAGATCAGCTTCGAGAGGTTGAGGCTCCATTGCTCTCTTTTTGAAGCAGTGTTTTCACGCCACTGATGAAGAATCTATATTCAATCCGCAAAAATCTTCTGCTTGCCAGTTTAGCAAAGCGGATTCTTCAGGTGCCTGCGGTTGATCTACTGCTTCTTGCATAGATGAATTGTTTGTTAAACTGAAGGGGTAGATACACTTTGAACCATAAGGGCCTCGGCTAAGAACCCCATTAGGACAAAGATTTTGATTGTGAGGTTGAGAGCAAGGATAACACCATTCGTAGTCTTCTACTAGATTATTTTGAGCAGTACTATAGCTCTAGATGAGCTAGTGCGCAAGAGGGTTCGAAAGTTCAAGGGCGACATTTGCAACTTGACTTGTAGTTTGATTTCGAGGCTGATTTTCCCTTGAAAAGGAGAAGGGTTATCTTGATATCTTGCTGATTTTTGGCTGATGATGATTGTATTGAAACTGTTACCTTTTGAGTGCAACGAGCTCATTTCCAAAATTTTGTAGTAGTGACTTGACTTCAAATAGGTCATTTGAAGAGGTAGGGGAAGATTGAGATGGTTCTTGGAGTCTACTGGAATAGGAGCAATGATAGGCTGATGATTCGTAAGATCTAGAGAAAAGGGCATTGGTGGTCGTGGAGCTATCTTTCCAGCCTGAATCAAAGAATTCTCTGCACTTATGGCAACTTCGTAAGCATCAGGAAGTGTAGTCCCTCCCATGGACTGGATCATAACTGCTACATCGCTATTCAAGGCTCATGAAATAGTACAAGAATGCATTATGCGCAGAAGGCTTTACGAGCACCGGAATCCTATTCCAAGTTCTGTGGAATCGGAAGTTGAAATCACTCATGTATTCTTGGGAAGCTCTCTTTATGGTAGTAAGTTGTTCCAAAAGTGATAGGTGATCACTTTTGTCTTCAAATTGTTTACATAGCTTTTCTCCCAACTCGTCCCAAGTGGTTATAGTGCCAACACCTAACCCGCGAAACCATTGAAGCGCTTTTCCCTTGAAAGAGGTAGCAAGAAGTCTAACTGCAATGTTGTCTTCGGTGATATTATGTACTACACAGATGCTAGCTACATCAAAGATATGCTCCACTGGAGTAACGTGAGTTTCCCCCGTGTAGAAGGGTAAACTTTTGAGTGCCGCAACAGGTATCGGGTCACGTTGAGCCAATATAAATGAAATAATAGTCTCTTTGGAGGAACCCACCTTCGTTTATTAACGATATCCAATAATTAAAAATAATTCCTAAATTGCATATGAAGAGATCACCTAGCATCAATTTTGCACACCGGCAAGATTGGACAAGTTGATCTATCACGTTCAAAATGAAATAATAGTCTGAACCCAGTTCGGTAATGAGTTTAAAAAGGTTGAGTTGATAAAGAGATCAAGTGTCAAATTGATCGGTGAAGATAGTCATCTGATAAAGAATCGGTGTCAAATCATCTCGGTAGAGATCTCTAGAGAGACTCTTGTAAGAGCTCGATGAGGTCTTGTTAATGCAAAAAAATAGCTCGTTGAAAATTGTGAATGAAGGAAACTCTATAAGGATCTCGGTAGAGATCGATGCAAATGTGATAACAAGAATGTCGGGCTAGGGTATAAGTGAATACAATATATATATTTTTTTTGACGTGTTGAGACCTTCCTCGGTAGAGCATTGGTGCACGAAGCATGAAGTTGACATGTTGTAGTATAGTAAGAAGTTCTTTTGAGCACTTCAATAAAGTGAGGTCGTCTAACTATGTTTTTATATCAAACATCGAATGCATCCTCAAATTCAGGATTTTCCTTCAAGATATTTTTATGAAAATTGATTAAGTGACAGTGAGAGTGTTACCGGGAGACTTGATGAAATTTATTACAAAGATTCTCTATCGAGACCTTACTTGTTTTACGATGCAACTCATGGAAGCGAATCTCATAGAGGTGGAACTGTTTCATATCAGAATATTCATGAGGCACAATTTGCTTTGCAATTATATGAGCATCTTCAACGAGTCACTAGGTTGGCAAGCATAAAGGTTTCTGTTGAAATTATCACACCTTACAAGCTACAGCTGAAATTTTTACATTGAGAGTTTAATGTTATCCTCAAAATCGATGAAGGAAAACTTCGGAGGAGAAAAATCATGGTGACCCCACGCGCTAGGGGGAATTGTGGAGATAAGGAAAGAACTTGCCAAGGTTGCATGCAGAGAAGATGAGGTCGGGGCCCGTGGATTAATGTGTCCAAGCCGTTACGCGGGGATTTGGAGCTAGTATGCCAGTGGAGAGGATGATGGATGATGGCAATCAAGAAATTCACTCCGCGTAGGGGAGATTCAGGCAAGCACTGCCAAGTGGAAATATTGGGTTGGTAAACCATGATCAAACTTCCGTAATGGGAGAAATCGGATCAAACTGCCAAGCACGGAAATATTACGATGGCTATCCATCATGAGACTTCCACACGGGCCATGTAAACAGAATTTCGCGTCAGCTTGGAGTGGTCTGAGTCTTTGTGCGAGTCACCGGGAGGATTAATAGGACAGTTGTGAATTGGAGTGGGTCATGGGTTAAAAAACGTGACGTGATACCAATTTCAGCGGAGGCTACAGGCAGACCCAACCAAGGTGATACGTTAATGGCTCAGTCATGGCTCATATGCGAAGAGTTTGATTTGGGAAAGCTTTCATGCTTGAAAACTCATCTCATGGATGGAAAGGATCGTGTTGCATGGACTGTGGATTGGGTTCCATAGATCATATGAAGAAAGTGTCTCCTTTCATACAGATCCGCCCTTGTTAGGATTCCAATCAGAATACTGAACTATTCAGACTTTGAATCGGCTTTAATAGCTGCCACGACCTTCTCCTCATCCTCTGTACAATTCTGAACTTGATGTGGTCACGAGACAAACTCCCACACATAGGTAGCAGGCATGTTGCAGTACAGTAGAGGCCTTTCTTTTGAGCACTTCCAGCAAGCAGGTTGTCCTATTGTGTTGTTATCTGATTAATATCGAATGCATGCTTATCCTTATTCTGAACTCAGATCGAATGGCAGCTTGCTAGGAAACAAATATTCACTGCCGTGTATGATGGATTGGAGTCACGCCATTCAAGGCTTCATAAAATTTTCTGAATCAGGAGATGAAGGTTTATTACGGTGCAGAATGAAATGATTCATATTGCTCAAGCATTTCTTCTCCTAGAAATGAATTGAATGTGAAGGTCAACTCTGAAATACCTGGTTGGCCGTTTTGTATGCTACATCCTTGTTACTTGTAAATGGTCTCTTTGAGAAACTCTGTGGGTAGTAGGCAATATTTATACCCTTCCATTATGTACGTCAATCGAGAAATAAAAGTATTCTTTTACCAGGTTCAGAGAAACTTGTTTTTTACAATGGACGATTATACTGCAGTTTCAAGCTAATTTTATCTAGCTTATTTCTATTAGCTTTGATCCACGACTAAGGAAGAATTCATATGGTTGTTACCTGTACATTTTTCCAAGGTCCTCTTGGTTGCCCCAGTTGTTCAATGTATTTTTTGAAGGGCTTCTTTTATGTGTTGCAAGATTGTAACATAAAGGATCTTTTTAGTTTACGGAAAAATGAGTATATGGTGTAGCTCTGACTACATGCCATCTAAGATCCCAATAGTGGCATAATTGTTGATTGGAGCCGAGATTGCGAGTGCACTGCCAAAATACCGAAGGGTTCTTTGGACAAAAAATCAGTCTTAAGGGTGTCTATCGACATGTTATGGGCATGAGCCTGGGTCATCATCATGGCAGCATTAGGTCTTTATTGATAATGGCATTTTCTCATCGTTTGGAAGGTACAAATTGTGCTTATTATGGAAAAGCCAAAACATTCTTACTACAAGTGTTATATGATGAGGAAGAATCCTGAGCATTGTGGTAAAACCATTCTTTTTAGAAATATTGGGTTAAGCTCGGTATTCAAGTGAGTTTGAGCCCAGGAAAGGTAAGATCGTTTGCTGGATGAAGAGCTCGGTGACTTCGCAAGGAGCTCGTGGTGATGTTTCATGAAGTTTGAACGTGGAATGCATAAATGGCCTCGAGTTAATAGAGGAAAATGATAAGAATCGAGTTTGATAGCTCACCATTCGAAGGACTCAATGCAAAAGAGCCCGATTACCAAAGCAAGGAAAGAGTTAGTGTGGGGTTCAAAATCGATTGCAACACCGAGTTAGAGGATTCGAAACTCACCGAGTTGAGATTTGTGTCAGACTCTATCCACATGGACCCCCCTCCTCTTCAAGTCAAACGGGTCAACGGGGGGGTCCCGACATTATGTTAATTAAATTAATATTTTTATTTAAATATTTTAATAATAATATTTATTATTATTATTTAAATATTTTATTTAAATATTCTTTTAATTAATTGAGAAGACTAGGTCATCAGGCAATTAATGACCCATGATGGAACCTTCTCAGGTGGTTCAACTAACTGTAATAAATACATCATGGGCCTTCATTTTAGGAATGTAATTATGACCATTTCCTCTTCTTTCTCACATATTCTTCTATAAATGTAAGTTGGAAGCTCATTTCAAAGGGTTCCAATGTTCAGACAAGTTGGACAGTTAGATATCTCAGGCGAGTGTATACTTTTCAAGAATCCTCTCTCTTCTGCAAGTTGTTCTTGTGTGTTGAGAGAACTTTCAAGCCTCCTCTTCAAGACTGTAATGGCAACTATTGCCTCTTCTGAATGTATGATGCATTGTGCATGTTATTGAAGCAATAAAAGTGTGTGTTTTGTGACTAATCTCGGTCCTTTCATCCTTTTGTGCTTCTTTGTGCCTTTCTCATACTTGCAGGTACATTGTGCAAGTTTAAGTTCTATTGCAGGTTCTTGGAGTTATGTGCTTATCGAGTGGTGAAGTATTGCATGCAGTTGAGTTGTGGTGTCTATTCACCCTTCTTGAGTTCATCCTTCTTCACTGGGAAACTGGTATATTTCTCGGTCTGATAAAGTTTAACAAAGGGAACGCGTGTCTCTTAGTTTGTGGTATCTTGTACCCTCTCTAAGTTGCAGTAGGTGAAGTTGACCTGTGGTGCACACACCCTCTTCAAATTAACCCTTCCTGAGTCTGAAGACACCCTTTATTTGGTGCATGCATCACCATCCCTAGTATAGTTTCATTTTGTAAATCTCTTTCCCTAAAACCCCATGAAAATGTTAGCATAGGACTAGATAATCATTTTTGTTACACTAGGAGTAGTACTGACACTTAGTTTAGGAAGAGGAAGCGGCCTTCTCTCAGGAGGTTCACCTCGAGCCCAAGTCCCACGAGCTTGAGAGGTGATCCCATGTGTCCCAATCACACCGAACGTGCTATTCACATCCTGGCCATTCGGAGGGTGCAGTGATTTGGTGACAATAATTTTTGGCACGCCGGTGGGACAGAGTTGGTACTTCTCTTCTCACTTACACAAGTCAAAGTACCTGGCGACTCTATATCTCTGGATTCCAAATCTCAGTGCAGTAACTTATGCGAAGAATTCAGACAAGAGCTTCTTCAAAGAAAGGAAAGTATCAGCATATCGAACTTTCCTTGTCTCCTCCAAAGAGAAGAAGAAGAGGCATTTCCACATCCCCAGTTGCAGATTTACCTAGTAGGGGTCATTCGACTCCTCCTTACGGAAGATTTCCTCCACCGGGAACAATCAACCTTTCGTTCTTTATGGCGAGGAACCAAGTTTTTCCCCCTTTCAATGCAAGCAGTCCTCTTATGTTGGCTCAACGTGACCCGATACCTATTGCGGCACTCAAAAGTTTACCCTTCTACATGGGGGAAACTCACGTTACTCCAGTGGAGCATATCTTTGATGTAGCCGGCATCATGCGAGTACATAATATCACGAAGACAACGTTGCGGTTAGACTTCTTGCTACCTCTTTCGAGGAAAAGCACTTGATGGTTTCGTGGGTTAGGTGTTGCACTATAACCACTTGGGACGAGTTGGGAGAAAAGCTATGTAAACAATTTGAAGACAAAAGTGATCACCTATCACTTTTGGAACAACTTACTACCATAAAGAGAGCTTCCCAAGAATACATGAGTGATTTCAACTTCCGATTCCACAGGACTTGGAATAGGATTCAGCGCTCGTAAAGCCTTCTGCACATAATGCATTCTTGTACTATTTGTGAGCCTTGAATAGTGATGTAGTAGTTATGATCCAGTCCATGGGAGGGACTACACTTCCTGATGCTTACGAAGTTGCCATAAGTGCTAGAGAATTCTTTGATTGAAATTTGGAAAGATAGCTCCACGACCACCAATGCCCTTTTCTCCAGATCTTACGAATCATCAGCCTATCATTGCTCCTATTCCAGTAGACTCCAAGCAACCATCTCAATCTTCCCCTGCCTCTTCAAATGACCTATTTGAAGTCAAGTCACTACTGCAAAATTTTGGAAATGAGCTCGTTGCACTCAAAAGGCAACAATTTCAATACAATCGTCGTATCAGCCACAAAATCAGCAGTATCAAGCTAACCGTTCTCCTTTTCAAGGGAACAATCAGCCTCGAAATCAAACTACAAGTCAAGTTGCAAATGTCAGGCCCTTGAACTTTCAGAACCCTCTTGCAGCTAGCTCATCTAGAGCTATAGTACCTGTTCAAAATAATCTAGTTCAAGACTACGAATGGTGTTATCCTTGCTCTCAACCTCACAATCAAAATCTTTGTCCCAATGGGGTTCTTAGCCAGGCCCTTATGGTTCAAAGTGTATCTGCCCCTTCAGAGTTAACAAACAATTCATCTATACAAGAAGCAGTAGATCAACCGCAGGCACCTGAAGAATCCGCTTTGCTAAACTGGCAAGCAGAAGATTTTTGCGGATTGAATATAGATTCTTCATCAGTGGCAGCAAACACTCGTTCCAAAAAGAGAGCAATGGAGCCTCAACCTCTCGAAGCTGATCTAGCGTCCACTTCTCAACCTGGGTTTCAAATGGTAGTTGATAAAAATGCGGGAAAGAAATCACTAGAAACACCGGCTAGCCACACCGCAGGGAAAGATGGTTCTCCAGGCATCACGGTACCCAACAAACATTTTCCAAAGGAGGACCCCAATGCCCAAAAAAGTGTCATCAAAGTTGGAGCAATTCCCTTCAGCATAGTAGAACAAATGAAGAAAACCAATCTGAGCGTTACCATGTGGGACGCACTCTCGATCCCTTCCCAAAGAAACCTGTTGCGAGAAGCTCTGAACAGTTTTAGTACAACCAGCGGATCACCAAGCCATGGAGTGACAAATGCTACAAATTTGTGTCAACCGGAAGGGAAAATCATTCCTACGGAAAACAAACCACCGCCATTCTACATTTCCCTGATCATTGGCGACCACCTAGTACATAATTGCATGATCGATTCTGGTGCCAGTAGCTCTGTCATGCCGAAACAAATTGCAGATGTACTAGGCATACAATATGCGCCAGTTACAAGAGGGTTGTTAATTTGGATGGCATTTGTTAAGGCTATTGGGGTTATCAAAGGACTTGACTTACCATTCATGCATGCCCAAGTTTGTCATTCACCCAAGACATATCGGTCATCGATCTCCCTCCCTCTTTGCCATCTGCCTATCACGGGATTTCACTGCCAAGATGGGTGGTTACCTATCAGCCGATTGGTCGCATATGATTCTCAGGACTCGATACGGAACCAAAGTAACTATAAGGGTAGAACCAATCTGCCATAATCATGTAGAACCCTACACTGCTAGTCCCATAAATGGAAATTACACCATCGGTGATCAGAAGAGGAAGATGCCGATCATGAACCAACCACCCTTGTTGAAGAAGTTCCTGATACTTTGCTGGATGAAGTAAGTAGAGATCATCAATACGATCCCTACGTTGATGTATTGGTAGAAGAAGAAGCTGGTTTCGTTGGTCTTGGAAGAAAGCAGGATTAGGTACTTGTATCTTGTATCCATGAAGAAGATACGATCATACCACTGACTTGTCAAAACACCAAGTGATTCTAAAGGATTGTGGCAATTGTTCTTGATGGCTCAAGAAGTAAGAATGGATCCGGTCTTTGGTGTTATGTTAATTTCTCGAGAGAGGAGATAAGTACTTCTCATCTTTCGGTTGCGAGTTTAGATTGCACTATGATGTTCTTGAATACGAGGCTCTTGTGCGAGAATTCAGCTAGCCCAAAGGAAGGAATCAAGGCCCTGACTATTTTTGGAGATAGTGAGTTAGTTGTTCATCAAGTTTTGGCATGTAGTGCATCCAAAAATGATCTTTTAAGATCATATAAGAATCGAAGTCTGGGACACGATTGAAGATTTGAAGCTTTTGGAATCCATGCAATCCTAGAGATCAAAATCAAGATGCGAGATAGGCTTCTTACAATTGGTTCACAATACAACATACGAGTTGATATCATGAAAGAAGGGCAGCAATTTGTTAAAATGGTGGTTCGACCAGAGTCCACGATAATGTGAGTAGTTGGCAAGTGTTTGATAGTGACAAACAAATTGTCCTCTTCCTCAAGAAGAGGCGGAGTTTCTCAAAGAATCAAGATAAGTTGCGGGAGTCATATGGTGAGCAAATTATCAATTGAAAAGCAACAAGTTACCCAAAGGTTTAGTCACTTTGGAATCCATTTAATTCGGATGACCCAAGCCACAAGACAAAGCCCTAACATGGTGGAGAGAAGAATATTTTGAGGAAGTTGAAGTATCGAATGAAAAATTTCTTAAGATCGGAAAAGTGTGTACTTACGAAGAGAAAGAAGCTTTCATCAAACTTTGTCAAGAGTATCATGACATCTTTGCATGGAGCTATAAAGATGCGTGGTTTTGATCAGGTCTAGCACAACATACCATCGAGGCTGGATCCTAATGCTAAGCAGTTAAATCGAAAGCAGAGACCAATTAATCCCAAAATTGAGCCACTAATGAGAAAGGAGCTAACCAAGCTCATCGAGGCTGTATAATTTTTCCCATCAAGCATTCCTCATGGGTAGCCAATTTGGTGCCGTGAGGAAGAAGAACGGAGAGATCGGTTATGCGTAGATTTGAGGATTTGAATCGTGCATCATTAAAAGACCATTATCCTCTTCCATCGATGGAGCGAGATCCTTCAAGCGGTGGCGAGGAGCTCAAAGATTTTCTTTGCTCGATGGATATTGAGTTACAATCAAATCCTAGTCAAGAATCGACCAATTCAAAGCGGCTTTCACTACCAAGTGGGGCACGTATGCCTACTGATAAAATGCCATTCGGATTGTCAATGCGGGGCTACTTTCAAAGAGCCATGGACATGGCATTTAAGGGACTAATCAATGATATTATTTTAGTTTACCTTGATGATATAATTGTATACTCTAAGCATGCAGAAGATCACATCACGCATCTAAGGAAAGTTTTCCAAAGGTGTAGGGAATTTGGGGTTTCACTTAACCCCAAGAAATGTATTTTCGCAGTGCACGAGGGAAAATTGTTGGGGCATGTGGTTTCAGCAGAAGGATTATCAATCGATCTAGCTAGGATTCATTCAATTATGTCCTTATCTCTCCCAAGTCACAAGAAGGGCCTCCAGAGTTTTTGGGAACCATAAATTTCGTGCGGAGATTCATCCCTCAATTCGCGACATTGGCTAAACCATTGTGACCATGCTAAAGAAAAACATGCCATTCTCATGGACAAAGGAAGGATGAGAAAGCTTTGAAGCCATCAAAACAGCCATTTCTCAAGCTCCCACGCTTGTGAACCCCAGGTTTGACAAAGATTTTATCCTTTATGCTTTTTCAGGTCAAGAGAGCATTTCAGGGATCCTCACCCAACAAAACAACAACTTGATGGAGCAACCAATCACTTTCTTCAGTCAATCCCTCAAAGACTATGAGTTCAAATACTCATTCATTGAAAAGCAAGTCTTTGCGGTTATTCGAGCTTTGAAGAAATTCAAGCACATGTTGTCCAACAACAAGATTCATCTGATGGTGTCTCATCCAGGTGTCAAGGAGTTTTTGTTGAACAAAGAAATGAATGAAAAGCGTGCTGGATGGATCACGAAGGTAATGGAGTATGACGTGCACATCAAAGTCACTAAACTTGTCAGAGGTAAGGGTTTATGTCGTGCAACTTGCTGCATGAGACATGGAATCAAAAGTAATGAGGACGTGACACTCCTAAATGCGATGAGGATGTTGATCAAAGTGATTGGTTATCAAAATGAAGAATTTCCTCTTCTCGGGAGCATATCCGGTAAACATGGATAAAAACCAAAGGTGAACTTTCCGTCTTCAATCTATCCCATATGTTTTGGTAGATAGCGTTCTCTTTCAAAAAGATTTGAACGGCGTCCTCCTTCGGTGCATAGGACCAGAACAGGTCAGTAAGATACTAGAAGAATTTCATAATGGCCTATCTGGAGGACATTATTCCTGCATGAACAACAGCTACCAAGATCATGCGAGCTGGCTACTATTGGCCAGATTTATTCAAGGATGCCCATCTTTGGGTAAGGAAATGTAAGGAATGTGCCTTTTTCATAAGTAAGCAGAAGCTGGCAGCTCTTCCATTGCATCCAATTCAAGTGGATCAACCCTTTGTTGATGGGGTTGGACTTCATCGGAATGATTAATCCTCCATCAGTGATGGACATAAGTGGGTCCTTACCGCAACATGACAGAGACTATTTTACTCGATGGACAAGAGGCGGTAGCATTAAAAAGAGCAATGAAAAGGTAGTTCTAGATTTTTTGGAGGGTATAATGACGAGGTTTGGTGTTCCGTTTACAGTCATTTCAGACAATGCGTTGGCTTTTCTTGGTATGAAATTGAGTGAATGGGCTGTTAAAAATGGGGTATACCTCAAAACTTCATCCAATTACTATCCTCGAGGAAGCGGATTGGTGAGTCTAGCAACAAAAACCTCATAAGGATTATTAAGCGCATAATGGAGACTAACAAGAGGACTTGGCATACACAGCTTAAGACGCCTTATGGGCAGATCGGATCACACCTAAAAGGGCCATCGGAAATTCTCCTTTCGTTCTTGTATATGGAAGAGAGGAAAAACTCCCACTCTCATTGGAGTTACCTTCTTTGGAGTTAGCTCATCAACTTGAAGTTATAGAGAGTGATCCTCTGACAGATAAGGTTTGTTGAACTCATGGAGTTAGAGGAAGTACGAGACAAGGCTATGAAAACTTTGGAGCAGCATCAGGCTCAAGTTAAGAAATATTTTGATAAGAAGGCGTCCAACAGGTGTTTTCAAGAGGGAGATTTAGTTCTCAAATGGGATGAAGACAGGGCCAAACCAGGCTAGGCATGCCAAGTTTGACGCTCTGGAGTGGGCCATACATCATCACAAGTTGCAAAGAGGCAAATTCATTCCATCTATCTAGGCTCAATGGAGAAGAACTGCCCATTCATGTGAATGGGATACATCTCAAAGCTTGTTTTTGAGAAGCGTTCCACCCCTTGTATAGTTAAATTAGGTGTTTTCCTCCAAGTGCTTATGCACATTGTTGTGTGTTGTTGTTTTGCTTTCCTTGTTGTTGTGTTTTGTGTTGTTCTGCACATTGTTTCATCATTGGAAGGTGTCAAGGAGAAGAAAGGTTCAAGGTTTCCATAAGAGTTTCAAAATTGCTTCATTCAAATTTTTGCAGTGTTCCATGGATGTCAAGCATTCAACAGATTTCAGTATACTTCATGCTTAGCATTCTAGGGAGGTCAGGATATCGGCAATGCTCAAGGAGATTTTAGGATGTGTCAAAGAAAATCATACTACTATTAGGATTCCAACATAGACTCCATGCCCAATGGATGACTTAAGGCTACTGGAATCATGCTTAGCAGGCAATCATCCCCGAGAGGTCGCCAAAAATGTTATCCAATTTTGCACACATGGCAAGATTGGACAACGGGGTCCTATCACGTTCAAAATGAAATAATAGTCCCAGGAACCCACCTTCGGTTATTAACGAGATGCAATAATTAAAAATAATTCCTAAATTGCATATGAAGAGATCACCTAGCATCGAAAGGCACCCAGTTGATCTCAACTCAGTGAAGAGTTCAGGGTCGAGTTGATAAAGAATCCGGTGTCAAATTGATAGTCATCTCGGAAATCATCTCGGTAGAGACTCTCAGTTGTAAGAGCTCGATGAGGTCTTGTTAATGCAAAATATAGCTCGTTGAAAATTGACGAATGAAGGAAACTCTATAAGGATCTCGGTAGAGATCGAGGCCAAGTCGGGAGAGCAAAGTCAACATGATGCGAGGAAGAACCACTTGGGAGAAGGTATAAGTGAATACATATATATATATTTTGTAATTGACGTTGTTCGAGACCTTCCTCGGCCGGGAGCATTAAGCACCATACGGTAAAATTGAGTTGACATGTTGCGGTATAGTAAGAAGTTCTTTTGAGCACTTCAGGAGCAAGTATAGTAAAGTTCTTTTGAGCACTTCAACTATGTTTTTATCTGTTCAGCATCGAATGCATCCTCAAATTCAAGATTTTCCTTCAAGATATTTTTATGAAAATTGATTAAGTGACAGTGAGAGTGTTACCGGGAGACTTGATGAAATTTATTACAAAGATTCTCTATCGAGACCTTACTTGTTTACGATGTAACTCATGGAAGTGAATCTCATAGAGGTGGGCTATTTCATATCGAGAATATTCATGAGGCACAATTTGCTTTGCAATTATATGAGCATCTTCAACGAGCACTAGGTTGCGTAAGCATAAAGGTTTACTGTTGAAATTATCACACCTTACAACTACGGCTGAAATGTTTACCGAGAGTTTAATGTTATCCTCAAATCGATGAAGGAAAACTGGAAATCGGGAGAGAAAAAATCATGGTGATCCCAGCTGCTAGGGGAATTGTGGAGATAAGGAAAGAACTTGCCAAGGTTGCGTGTGAAGATGAGGCCGGGGCCCGTGGATTAATGTGTCCAAGCCGTTACGCGGGGATTTGGAGCTAGTATGCCGAAGTGGGTCGTGGATTTGATGATGGAGTCAAGCTGTTCACTCCGCGTAGGGGAGATTCAGGAAAGCACCGCCAAGTGGAAATATTGGGTTGGTAAACCATGATCAAACTTCCGTAATGGGAGAAATCGGATCAAACTGCCAAGCGTGGAAATATTACGATGGCTATCCATCATGAGACTTCCGCACGGGCCATGTAAATAGAATTTCACGCAGCTTGGAGTGGTCTGAGTCTTTGTGCGAACCGGGGAGGATTAATAGTGGCAGAATTGAATTGTGAATTGGAGCGGGTCATGGGTTAAAAAAACATGACGTGATACCAATTTCAGTGGAGGCTACAGGCAGACCCAACCAAGGTGATACGTTAATGGCTCAGTCGTGGCTCATATGCGAAGAGTTTGACGGGAAAGCAATGCTGAAAACTTCATCAGATGGAAAGGATGCATGTTGCATGGACTGTGGATTGGGTTCCATAGATCATACGAAGAAAGTGTCTCCTTTCATACAGATCCGCCCTTGTTAGGATTCCAATCAGAATACTGAACTGTTCAGACTTTGAATCGGCTTTAATAGCTGCCACGACCTTCTCCTCATCCTCTGTACAATTCTAAACTTGATGTGGTCACGAGACAAACTCCCACGCATAGGTAGTAGGCATGTTGCAGTACAGTAGAGGCCTTTCTTTTGAGCGCTTCCAGCAAGCAGGTTGTCAGTGTGTGTGTTGTTATCATTGATGTGATATATCGAATGCATGCTTATCCTTATTCTGAACTCAGATCGAATGGCAGCTGCAGGAAACAAATATTCACTGCCGTGTACGATGGATTGGAGTCACGCCATTCGAGGCTTCATAAAATTTTCTGAATCAGGAGATGAAGGTTTATTACGGTGCAGAATGAAACGATTCATATTGCTCAGCACTTCTTCTCCTAGAAATGAATTGAATGTGAAGGTCAACTCTGAAATACCTGGTTGGCCATTTTGCATGCTACATCCTTGTTACTTGTAAATGGTCTCTTTGAGAAACTCTGTGGGCAGTAGGCAATATTTATACCCTTCCATTATGTATGTCGTCCAATCAGACAATAAAAGTATTCTTTTACGAGTTCGAGAGAAGCTTTTTTTTACAATGGACGATTATCTTTGTAGTTTCAAGCTAATTTTATCTAGCTTTATTTCTATTAGCTTTGATCCACGACTAAGGAAGAATTCATATGGTTGTTACCTGTACATTTTTCCAAGGTCCTCTTGGTTGCCCCAGTTGTTCAATGTATTTTTTGAAGGGCTTCTTTTATGTGTTGCAGATTGTAACATAAAGGATCTTTTTAGTTTCTGGAAAAATGAGTATATGGTGTAGCTCACAGCTACCTATGCCATACTAAGATCCCAATAGTGGCATAATTGTTGATTGGAGCCAAGATTGCGAGTGCACTGCCAAAATACCGAAGGGTTCTTTGGCCAAAAATCAGTCTCAAGGGTGTCTATCGACATGTTATGGGCATGAGCCTGGGTCATCATCATGGCAGCATTAGGTCTTTATTGATAATGGCATTTTCTCATCGTTTGGAAGGTACAAATTGTGCTTATTATGGCAAAGCAAAAACATTCTTACTACAAGTGTTATATGATGAGGAAGAATCGTGAGCATTGTGGTAAAACCATTCTTTTTAGAAATATTGGGTTAAGCTCGGTATTCAAGTGAGTTTGAGCCCAGGAAAGGTAAGATCGTTTGCTGGATGAAGAGCTCGGTGACTTCGCAGTGAGCTCGTGGTGATGTTTCATGAAGTTTGAACGTGGAATGCATAAATGGCCTCGAGTTAATAGAGGAAAATGATAAGAATCGAGTTTGATAGCTCACCATTCGAAGGACTCAATGCAAAAGAGCGCGATTACCAAAGCAAGGAAAGAGTTAGTGTGGGGTTCAAAATTGATTGCAACACCGAGTTAGAGGATTCGAAACTCACCGAGTTGAGATTTGTGCAGACTCTATCCACATGGACCCCCCTCCTCTTCAAGTCAAACGGGTCAACGGGGGGGTCCCGACATTATGTTAATTAAATTAATATTTTTATTTAAATATTTTAATAATAATATTTATTATTATTATTTAAATATTTTATTTAAATATTCTTTTTTAATTAATTGAGAAGACTAGGTCATCGAGGCAATTAATGACCCATGATGGAACCTTCTCAAGTGGTTGACTAAGCTGTAATAAATACATCATGGGCCTTCATTTTAGGAATGTAATTATGACCATTTCCTCTTCTTTCTCACATATTCTTCTATAAATGTAAGTTGGAAGCTCATTTCAAAGGGTTCAATAGTTCGGACAAGTTGGACGAGTTAGATATCTCGGGTGAGTGTATACTTTTCAAGAATCTCTCTCTCTTACAAGTTGTTCTTGTGTGTTGAGAGAACTTTCAAGCCTCCTCTTCAAGACTATAATGGCAACTATTGCCTCTTCTGAATGTATGATGCATTGTGCATGTTATTGAAGCAATAAAAGTGTGTGTTTTGTGACTAATCTCGGTCCTTTCATCATACATGTGCTTCTTTGTGCCTTTCTCATACTTGCAGGTACCATTGTGCAAGTTTAAGTTCTATTGCAGGTTCTTGGAGTTTGTGCTTATCGAGTGGTGGAGTATTGCATGCAGTTGAGTTGTGGTGTCTATTCACCCTTCTTGAGTTCATCCTTCTTCATTGGGAAATTGATATATTTCTCTATCTGATAAAGTTTAACAAAGGGAACGCGTGTCTCTTAGTTTGTGGTATCTGTACCCTCTCTAAGTTGCAGTAGGTGAAGTTGACCTGTGGTGCACACACCCTCTTCAAATTAACCCTTCTGAGTCTGAAGACACCCTTTATTTGGTGCATCACCATCCCTAGTATAGTTTCATTTATGTAAATCTCTTTCCCTAAAACCCCATGAAAATGTTAGCATAGGACTAGATAATCATTCAACATCAACTCCAAAGGGTTTGTATATATCATCATGTATTAATTTCAAGGGTATTTTGATGATGAATGATAAGGAAAACACACTTGAGGTATGCACATTGGATGTGTGTTTCACAAGCAAATCTTGTATAAAAGTGCAAGTAAAGTGAGATTTGTAGGAAGCTTGCAATTTTAGAACAATTATTGAAAAATTATGAGATGCGAGATGAATTTATAATGAGGAAAAACTCATGTATTAGAGGGTGCAAGAAATATCAAGAGGTATGTTAGCCATCACATCATAACACCTTTATTATTTCATGAAATGGGAGAAATATAAAATGAGCATTATATGGGATATCGGTCTGAGGAACTTCAAGAAAGATAAATGGCTCGATACGATGACCCAACTCAAGAACCCTAAGACTAAAGCACCGCGTGTGAGTTATGTTGAATGTTATGTAAACAAGGGACCCCTAAGATACATAAACATCTTACCCAATATGTTTTATCAATAAAGAATTTTATAGGCCTTAAGGATGACATCCTAAAGTACCCCTGAAGGACATCATTCTTTTCCACCACCCTAACCAATTAACCATCAACAAAGCATTACCATATAGAGCTTCAACTATGACCCACATGAGATATCTAAGGAAAACACACATTACCCCACTCCCAAATCATTTCACAAGAAAGTATGACAAAATAATTGTAGCAAATTGTTTGAACATATCCATTGATTTAGAAAAATAAGGGAAACATATACACATGCTCTCAAATCCTACTAATGATTATACAAATGTAATCATCATAGCATGAATTCTAAACAATTGGTGAACACACTAATGCTTACACCAAGAAAATATGAATTCCCATGGCTGAATCATACACCTGAAACTTCTAGAGCCCCTCTGAAGAGTTCTCCCTCTTTTCAAAACAAACCATCTCCTCCTTTAAAAAACCCCAACCCTTAGTATATATCCTTATACATATAAGGGTTTTTGAGAATATTCCATTGGAATTTTAACTCATTCACACTCAACGACCTAGGTGAATTTTTCATCGAGGAGGGCCAAACAAAGTCTTCATTAGGCTTGTCTTTAGTGTACCCAATGTCCAAGCCAATCCCCGAGATGGCTCCTCCCGAGAATTCCCTAGTTATTTCCTTTTTGAACCGGATCGCTGAATTATGTGCCTCATTTTTTATTTACCAGACCCTACACTTTCACCTCATCTTCCCGAATATCACCTAAGTCTTGAGTGTTTTAAGAGTCTTTGGTCCCATCACCGCACCCGTAACCATGATGACCATCTACACATGTATAGGGCTTATTACACCTATTCCTTATTATAAAAATAACTTCCCATCTCATCCCCATTGTTCGTATCAGAGAAATAAAAACCACCTCCAAGGACCAGGTGGGTAGATAGAATAGAGAAGTGACTATCGACTCTTGAAACTTCCTTGATTTAAATTTAGACCGTGATGGGTAGCCAAACTCCCCTCCTGAAGAGATAGAAGTCCATCCATGATGATTCAACCAACAAAACAATGTAACTCCCTACAACTCGACCTTCCACAAGTCAGAGAACCAAGACGAATATGGGAGGGGGACTCCTTATTCATAAGTGGGTGAACTCACTCGGAAGAAAGAGGGAGTTTACCCAAATTCTCAATAGGATGCGAGTAGGGATCCAATAATTTCTAGAGAAAGGAATGTTGTAAGGCTGAATGGATATATTTAGTTTGTATTTGGTGATGTGGTCCATGAGGACTTCATACCTCGTAGGGATAATCTTCAAGCGCGTGCTAACCTTCCTAGGAGAAGTAGTGGAAATTGAAAATTGATATCCCTTTTCATAGTGTAATCTTTTGTACCTTCTTTTGTGCGTATAGAAGGGCCCCTTATAATATATCCCCATTTTGTTTATAACAAATATCACTCCAGTTTGTTTATTTATTCTTCCATTGTATGAAGTGTCTTTCTCTCTTGTTTTAGCACCTTTGAGATTCACAATTCACTTTACATTTACATACACTGCACCATAAACAAAAATTTACAATTAATCATCTCGCACAATTCCCACTATTACACGCACATTTCCAACAATTCTAAGTCATCATGTAAGAGAAAAATGACCACTAATTGTCCAATAAATATTATGTCTTCCATCGAAAATATTAAACACTTCCCTTTGCTTTCATTATACGCCTGGGAAACCATGAAAATGCACCAAACACTAACCAATTACAAGGAAGTGGGCTCTTGGGCCAATGATGAAAAATTTAACCCATACTTAAAACATTTCCAAGAAAATCGAATACAAACTTAAATCTGGTCCATGATGATCCAAAATTAGGGCCAAAATTTTGAGCTAGCCTCGGACCCTATATGCACTTGTTAATTAATTCCACAAAAGTTATCAACTTAAAAGAATTGCAACGTAAAAGTGAACACACACACACACACACACACACTACAAGAGAGTTGATAACGAGTTTTAAAAAGTAAATGCGTACATCTTCAGGCTCAAATGTTGAATCTATTCATTAAAAATATGATTTTTAAATCAAATACAAACTTACAAATGAAGTGATGAATGTGCAACAATGAACTAAAAGATAACATTTGATTCAAACGAATCTGAATCTGTTCTCTAGAAGAAACAAATCCAATTGATTCCAATGAATCCAAATTGATCCTCCGAAGTACAAAGTCTCCTCCACGAATAACTACCTCTTTATTCCATGACCACAAACCTCTACACAAAGTGAATATATGAGCTGAAAAAATGTAGAAGAAAAAATGCCCCAATTGATCCATAATGAATCGAACTAGAACACAAAGGTGATCATATACCTAGTTGATTCCCAATGAATCCAAACTAGATAAGAAAATGATCCCATACTAGTTGATTTGATATGAATACAAACTAGAAAATAGAAGATAAATAATCTCCTCCGCATCCACCAAGTAGTAGATAACCTAGCTTACATTAGCCGATGTAGAAGACCAGATCTCCAAAAGTTTCCCTCTAATGTGATGTACGCTCAAGAAGGCTCTAAATGGAATCCAAGTGCTCGAATGAATTATGAAAAAAATTGGAAACATAATATCCCCAAATCGGGAATCCAATAGGTGCGAGGAGCATCTCATAATTATGGGAAACTGTCCGGTTTACTTTGAGATCTAGAAATGCTCCTAAGTGCGTAAAAAATGCACTCGTACAAAACTACCTCAAGAAGGGACAAGAAAAGGTACAACCCACTGCCACATACATATCCCAAATATGTTACAAAATACCCAAAATGGGACAACAATGGGTCCATTAGAAGTGTCTCGAGTCTGGACATTTTTCTAGTTTACGCCAAGTCACAAAAATGCTTCCTAGTGCTATAAAAATGAATTTTTACAAGGGTTCCTCAATAAGCCCTAAGGGTAGGCACAAAGCTGTTATGGAACTCTCTCCATAAATCCCAATTGGAAATCCAAAATGGAAAAACAAGAGGTCCATTAGGAGCATCTTGGTGTTACGGACAATAATTTAGTTCACACCGAGTTATAGAAAAGCTCCTAAGTGCCCCAAAAATGGGCTTATACAAAATAGCCTATAATAGGCCTAGATCACCATGACAGACCTGTGTCTAAAAAAAATCCAACTCACCCCTTTTATAGCTTGCTGATTTGTTATGGCGAGTGGTGGGGAGTTATTTTTGGAATTCGGCGATTGGGGGTTTGATCCTCCCCAATCGACCGCCCACCATCCTTATTGCTTGGGATTAAAATCCCACATGCCCTATGTTAATGTGGGTGACATTGTTTATAACAGCCGATGTGCCCATCCAACTCATGGCATGGCCATGCAATACACCTTTTTCCATGTAAGTGGCTATGGTAGGTTTGTTTAACCGCAATTTGAATAAGCCTGAGCTATGTATGAACGCCACGTTGGGTGGTGGCTTTAATTAAGCGATGGTGGCATTATATGGAATGGCATGTATGTTCGATTCGCTATAACAAAGCTGAACCATGAGGTGAATGGAGGAGCTCACCGAGCTACCCAATGATCTCACCCCAACATGTGAACTCACACTTCCATACATGGAGATCATTGAGCTAAATGAACTCTCCCAACCAAGTTGGCTTGGTATGAAATGTAGTAGTGGTGGTTGGCCACGTGGTGGCCTGAGGACCCACCACATGGAAAAATGACAATGGGGTAGAAAATACACCCCTCGGTGAGAAGAGTGTGTTGAACTTGGTTAAGAGACCACAACTAGATAATAACGGGTTCCACCCATCCACATACGAGTGTCGAATACCGGCGTCGTAAAACATTTTTTTCTCCTCCGTTTACACTCCACCTCTCGCCATGTGTCATTGTTATTTTGGTCCGTTGACTTTGCCAAATACAAGTGATGACCAAAATTTGACCAATAATAACTTGAGCATACAAAGTCCATTTTCCACATTTTAGGTACAAACAAAAATCTTACTGAATGCTCTACCACACTAGCATGGTTTAGGGAGATTTAGGGGAATCCTAAAGCCCTAAATTGTCCTCTAAATCACACCTCCCAGTGAGAAGTATTTTTGTCCACAAAACACTCCATGAATCCCAAGAAGATGTCTCGTAATTGACTAAAAATGTCCCACACTTTGGTACTCCATGATCAGATAACCAATGGCTTGATCCTAGAACTTGTGGCATATGTGCCTTAATTCCACTACCACAGATAATGCCTCTACACATAATGAAGTTTGGTGCCAATTGAAGAAGACACTTTCCTCCACTCCACTTTGCATGACCTCGTCTTTACGCGATGTCAAGTTAGAAGTGATTGATGGTGAATTTTACCCCACTACACAACCTTTACCTCTATGCAGTGTCAAGTCTCCAATGATGACAATCAAGTACTAATCATTGCACGACCACAATCAACCTCTACACAGAATGAAAATCTAAACCGATACTAGATGTCAATAATGATTAGCTACCACTCTGCTACATAGACTCAAACAAACTCTACACAGAGCCAAAATATGAGCTGATGTCGGGTGAAAATTATGATCAACTACCAATACATTGCATGTAGACACAAGCCTCTACACAAAGTGAAAATCTGAGCTGATATTCAACAAGCTCAACATTGATAACTTCCACCCTGTTGCACGGTCTCTGCCTCTACACGATACAAATTCTACAATTGACAAGAACAATCAAGTGCCACTCTGTTGCATGGCCACAATAAGCCTCTCACGCAGAGCAAAGATCCGACCTAATGTTAGATGTCAATGATGATCAACTACCACCCTGTTGTATAGTCACAAGCCTCTACATAGATTGTCGATCCAAGTTGATGCCAATGAGATCTTTTATACGCACAAATAATTGTCACATCTCTAAAATTATAAATATGAGTTCAATCATGCACCTAAAAATGTAACAAGAACTCAAAATCTAAAATAGGAGATATAACGAGAGTACTCCAAATTTAAATGCAAGAAAACCAATGAGTATGATAAAATCATCCCTCATTATTTCTCACAAACATGGGCTCCAAAAGCACAAGCTAAAGAAAACACTTTGTCTAATCATCCTGCTCGATACCAATCTGATCCAAAAGTAGGGAATTTTTTTAAGCGGCCTCATACCCCTATAGGCACTTGTTAATTAACTCCACAAAATTTATCAACTTAAAATAATTGCAATGTAAAAGTGAACACACACACACACATTGCAAGAGAGTTGATAACGAAGCTCAAAAAAATAAATGGCTGCGTCTCTGGGTTCAAATGTTGAACCACTTCATTAAAAATTCTAATTTTTAAATCAAATACAAACTTACAAATGAAGTGATGAATGCACAACAATGAACCAAAAGATACCAGTTGATTCAAACAAATTTGAACTAGTCTCAAAAGAAACAAACCTAGTTGATTCCAATGAATCAACCGATCCTCTCGAAGTAAAAGTATCCTCCACAAAAACTACCACTCCATTACATGACCTTAAACCTCTACATAGAGTGAAGATCCGAGATGAACAAAATGCAAAAGAATAACTTCCTAGTTGATCAGTGCAATGAATCCAAACTGGAACACAAGGTGATCATATACCCAATTGATTATTAATGAATCGAAATAGATAACAAGATGATCCCATACTAGTTGATTTGCAATGAATCCAAACTATAAAATAGAAGAAAAATAATCTCCTCCACATCCACCAAGTATTTATAACCTGACTTACAATGACCGGTGCAGAAGCTCAGATCTCCAAAAGTTTCCCTCTTATTAAATGCATTCTCAAAGGCTCCAGAAAGAATCTAAGCACTTGAATGACTTCCAAAACATAAAATGGCATCATAACATCTCAAAATTAGGAAACCAATAGGTCTGTAAGTATCATCTCGTAATTTTAGACAAATTTCTAGATTACAGAGAGCTAGAAATGCTCCTAAGTGCCTCAAAAATGCACTCATACAAAACTACCTCAAGAAGGCACAAACATAAATATAGCCCAATGCCACAAAAATATGTTACAAAATTTCCAAAAATGGGACAAAAACGGGTCCATTGTAAGTTTTAAGAGTTCTAGACATTTTCTAGTTTACTCCAAGTCACAAAAATGCCTCTAAGTGCTCCAAAAATGCATTTTTACAAAGGTGCCTCAATAAGCCCTAAGGGAGAGATCAAACACAATGAGACCTCTCTCCATAAATATTAATTAGAAATCCAAAATAGAAAAACAAGAGGTCCACTAGGAGCATCTTGGTGTTCTAGAAAACATTCTAGGTCACACTGAGTTACAAACAAGCTCCTAGTTTCCCCAAAAAAAGGCTTATTCAAAATAGCCTATAATAGGCCTAGATCATTATGGCGAGACTTGTATCTAAAACAAATCCAACTCACCCCTTTTATATCTCACCAATCTGTTAAGGCGAGTGGTGGGGATTTATTTTAGAATTGGGTGGTTGGGGGTTTGATCCTCCCGGCCCGACCCACCGACCATCCTAATTGCACGGGATTAAAATCCCACATGCCTTGTGTTAATGTGGGTGACATTGCTTATAAAGGATGATGCGCACATACAAGTCATGATATGGCCACGCAATACAAATTTTTCCATGTAAGTGGCTATGGCAAGTTTGTTTAACCACCGAATGACCATATGGTGGCATTATATGAAAAGCCACATATGTTATTCTATATAGCAAATCCCAAACCATGAGGTGAATGGGGGAGCTCACCAAGCTACTCAATGAGCTAGCCCCAACATGTGAAATTTCCCTTCCATGCATGGAGCTTGCTGAGCTAAATGAACTTGTCTAAGCGAGTTGGCTTGGTATGAAATGTGGTAGTGGTGGTAGGTTATGTCATGGCTTGAGGACCCACCACATGGCAAAATTTTGATACAACGACAAAGACACCATTATGTGAAAAGAGTGTGTCAAACCTAGTCAAGGACCCTTGTAAAAAAATAGTGGGGTCCACTCATATGCATTTGAGTGTTGAAGACCGGTATCGTAAACCCATTTTTTTCTCCTCTCGTTACACTCCACCTCCACCATGTGTCGATGTCGTATTAGTCTGTTGAATCGCCAAGTCCGAGCGATGACCAATGATAACTCGAGCATATGAAGTCCATTTTCCACATTGGCATGGTTTAGGGAGATTTAGGAACTCCCAAAGCCCTAAAATGTCCTCTGGATCACCCAAGGATATGCCACATGATGGGTTAGTCAAACATACCTCTTTGAACTTGAGTCAAATTGACAATTTACACATTTTCGGGCGTAGGACACACTTTGAAATTACTATTCCTCCCCCTAGGAATTCACTTTATATTTTATTTTACATCACAGGTTTATGAACTCACCCAAAATTTCACACAAATGCTAAAGGGATACAAAGTACACTTCTCATGATTTTCTCACGATTTCCAAAATATTTGCTGTCTCAGGTGCTAGGTAAGAAATTATAGTTTCTACATAATACTTGTATCCTATAGAAGCAATCGATTGTCCTGAAAATATGCCAATGTACATGTTTCCTTTTACTTTAAATTTCTAAAGACCTTGAAACTTTAAGCAAACACATAATCAAATGAGCACATGATTTTTTCAAACTAGTAGAAATATTTGCACAAAAATTTGGAAACGCTAATATTAAACACATATCTAAATTGAAAACAATAACACATCTAATGATATGGTGCTGAAATAAATCATGATGATTATGGGCACCAACACCGGCTCTAACTTGGGGATGGACATCCCTACGGGTGTCCAAATAACATCGAAGAAACCCTAGGAGAAGAAGGCCAGATGCCTATCCATTGAACAATGGAGTCCAACAAAAGATCACAACTGTATCACAACACAAAGAGATTGAACAACACCAAGAAACCAAAAACACCAAAAAGTAACAAACACAGGAACAAGAGAACAAAAACAAGGAACTATGCAATGCACATTTGAATAACCGAGGCCCGTAGGACCCAAAAGTTTCACTAATGACCACCCGGATCCCACACCATATATAAATCCCCAATCAAGAGGCATGCATGATCGAGAAAATTTTTATGGTGATGAAATCCCTCGTCCCCATGAAACAAAGACCACCAACCAATTTCTTCTACCAACACATACTTCACCGGTATAAAGAAGAAAGTATCACCAACCAAATCAGAAAACAAGTCTATACTGACAGGCATGGCATGCCAATTTATGTTTCCTTATTTTCCACACATTTTAGAATATAATTGTTATGTCAACATTACAACCACCCCCAAATTATCTACATGTGAGTGGGACATTCGGTGTAATCTGCATAACATGGGGTTATCCCTCAACTTGTGGGATTTGCAAACTGAGATAATCCTCTAGATAAGGATGACTTCCTCTCCTAATTGTAATGCTAAAGTACTCCTAATGTAGATAAGGCACCTATCTAAATCTATCCTAAAACTTCCAAGGAGATATGGAAAAATAAAGTGCATAAAAGTGAAATCCTACACTAAGGGGTGTGATAACACTAGAAAAAGGGGGTGATATATTCTATTGAGGGAGGATGGAAAAGGGAATGAAGCAGGGAGAGGCCAAAAAGCGTGACACGAGACCCAAACATTCACTCACCTTCAAACCTCCATGAAACACAACATCTTGCACCTGTAAATGAAAGAAACATGCACAAAATACAACAATAATAATGGAGAGGCAAGGAGATACAATAAAACATGAAAAAGGGTTGGAAAACACCACAAAAACACGATTTTATTTCTCTATAACATGCACAAACCATTACATTGTTGAATGGAGGCACAAATATGCTTCAAGAGGCGCAGGAAAAGGCTTAGAACTCGTTGGAGTTGAGGAAAAATCCTCCAGGATCTCCCCAACTCCCAAAATGTCTTTAGGGGGTTGATTACATTATATAGGCAATTATCTCACCTACCCTCATTAAATCCCTGACAGGTGGTTGAACCACCTCAACCACCTCCATTAATTCTCTACTCGCAATGTAGTTGTTGAGATGTCTTTTCAAACTTAAATTCTTGACAAGGAGCATTAAATATATAACAAGTGGTATTAAATAACATGATAAGTGGCATTAAATAACATGATAGGTAGCTTAACTGTCTTTTCATGCCTACCCTTGCATGTGATCCATGATTCATCCAACCAAGTGGGGTTGGACAGTTGTCTATCTGCATTGGGACGTACAACCTGAGAATTAACCCACCAGTGGCTATCTGATTTATGACCCATCTAACCAAGTGGGGTTAGATGACTACCTATCCTCTGTCTATATGCCTACATCAATGAATGACCTGTCTGACCACGTGACCTATCCAATCGAGCCGTCATATGTCATCTAACCTTGGTTAGACAACCGTCTATCGTTGTGCGTCGTACACCTATGCAAGTCATCTAACCTTAGCTATCTAACCTTTTCCATACATCCTATGACCCATCCAACACGTATCTCATTCACCCGGGTGAGCCATCTAACTCTGTGTCCATACGACCCATCCACCCAAGGTTGGATGACCATCTATTTTCTTGTAATCGTACAATCCTTGGTGAGTCATCCAACCACGACAACCCGTCCAACCTCTGTATGTACAAGCTGTCAATCTGTCCAACACGGGTTGTCGTATAATGTCTAACCTAGGTTATATGACCATACAACACCCATCCAACCCCTGGGTCGTCAATCCAGCCATCCAACCCCCGGCCGTCCAACCTCTAGAGGCTGACTTGTGAAGGCAATATCTCGAGCTGGGATGAGTTTTGGGGGAAAATTTTATATGATTTCACTTAAAAAACTCAATGAATCCAATGGTGATGGACTGAAGACTCAATTTTTACTTTAGAACCTTTAAATGGCTCATTCTTTCTCGGGATTATAGGTTGTGTGCCATAAGAATGAGCTTCCTTGGGAAGTGTATGATGTTTCAAGATGTCTCGTATTTTCCACCATTTAGGGAATGGAAAAGGACTTCCATAAGAATTTTTTTGGGCTATTAATTCATCACGCAACTCCCATAATCTTTCGTTGAAGCTCAAGTCCTCTTCCATGATGCATGCTCCTTTAGGCCCGAAATCCTGCTTCTAATGAATCGGCTCCAAAACCTTGAAACTTTCTTAAATCTTCCAAAATCAGATCCTTAGTGTTCCTAGCACTTGAATACTCCTGTATCATTCCATATTTCTCCTTGAAGCCTTTTTCCAGTGTTGAAACCCATCCTCTGAGTTGTCTATTTTATTTGGGGGTAAAAATAGATAACAATAAAAATTTAGGAAATTGAGATGTGCCTTGAGATGTTTGATAAGTTCTTGTTCTTCATTCTCAGCCAAGTCTCCACTCAACCAAACCCTTTAATTTCAAAGAAAGCATCAAGACAAAATTCTATGCACTCAACCTTAGATCTCGCCATATTTTTTCTAAGGGAAAGATATTTATTTTTTGTAATACCTATTTAACGGGTAATAGACAAGCGTTTGCTACCAAACATGGTTTTATTTCCTATTCCAAAGGGGAAAAACTTATCTCATAGCTGGATACCACTAATGGGACACGAACCTTATATCTGTAACCCTAAAGGTTTAGGTAAAGAATGATGCTTAACCATCTAATCGGAAAAGGAAGTGCAAACATTCAAGCATGGCTTTATAAGAAAATCGACACACATCTCCTAGGAGATGAAAATACATTACCACCTCCTTCTCTTGTCATCTAATGTAAGGTTTTCAACATAACCATAATCCATAATGGAATCCAAAGAGGCATTCCCAATACTAAATTCCATCTGTTAAAATCAAGATCAAATTGGAGAGCCAAGTCATACGGCCATGAATCAACATAACACTCTTGATCTGTCCATAAATACCTCATCACAGGCCTTCTTGACGACTTAACCTATAATCTATATTTTCCCATTCCACCTTTGCATCAAGTAACAAACACCTATCTTTTGATGAGGGACCTCTCCCCTCATACTTGGCAATCACTTTATCCCTTAAGCAAACATAATCATTCGAGATAATTTTGACCTTGGTTTAACCCTATTGCACTATTTCTATTCAAGGGAGAGAAACATACTCCTGTGAGGGTGGCTCAAAATTCATCTATTATTTTGGCACACAAAACATCGAGTCAAAGATACCCTATCCCCATTTCTATAATTTGGTTTATTATCCAACTTATGGTATTCTTTAGTGCATAACTCTGATATTTCAACATTAACCATGCCATCCTGACTATAAGGAACATGAAGCATAAAGCATCTATCACACTATAGACTAACATGCTCATCATAATTAATTTTTAGTACATTCTTATCTTTGAAACTATAATCCAAGGTAACTTGTTCCAAGTTCATTGATTCCTCACCATGCTTACTTTCATTAAATAATGGAATTTCACTAGTCGGGTTATTAATTTTACCAATTTTCTTAATGCCACTCTTAACCAACTATTCCGCAACAAATACTTTCCCTATAATTCATTTTTCTTCATCCTTGAAAATTGTGATCCCCTTTTTCTTAACTGAGATTTCTATATTCTGTCATGCTTAGGAAAAATAAGAATAGGATCATCACTAAACTTATCTCTAAACATCATTATCATTTCATCCTAAGAGGAAGGGAATTGAACCAATCTCTAGCATCTTCTTTCAATGTATGCACAAATAATTTCATGAAAACATCTTTGTGTCTTACCTCATATTCTTGCATCACTTCTTCAAACAAACCAAGATGCTACTCAACATAGATACTGCCATATCCCTAAAAGGTAGGAAATATGATTTTGGTTCCATCAGGGGATCCAATGGGGGTACCCAAACATTCCCCTAAAATCTATAGGCCTAAAAGAATTTGATCGAAATGGATCTTAGGGGAGGAACATGCCATATGATTAACATAACCTTCCATAGAAAATTTCATAGGAGACAAACCCATATTAATGAGGTTTTACCCCTTAAAGCTTGAGAAACATCAATGATATGAAACTAGTATAAACCCAAATGTGAAAATCACCAATTAAAACATATATATGAGGAACACTTTGGTCTATTGTAACCATATGACAATAGAGTCACCATTAGAGGCATGACCCTAGAAAGGTAAATCAATTTTAAAGTACCAAAGGAAAGCTATTTGAAAACCAATCTTGAGATTACGAGAAAATGGGAAAACAATAATTAAACAAAAACCTTGGTGAATATTATCAATGTCCTTGACAATGGCACCAATCGGGTGTTGAATGGGGATGACACCCCGGGGGAGAGAGAGGGGGAAGGGTAAGGCATGGGCCGTGGGGTGAGGTGAGGGGAGAGACCCACATGAGCTATCATTTATAGTTGGGGATGAGGTCTCCCTCCGCCCACCCTTCCATTCTCTCCTTGGGGGTGACGGGGAGACACCTTAATAGATGTTGCATCTAGTTCCCCGATACTTATGGCTCTTCCTAAGCTAAGGTGAGAGGACCCAAGGTGCACCTTGAGAGGTGGAGAAAGAAAGAGGAATTGGGGACAAGCTCTCGAGTCCAGTCAGGGAAGAAAATCAAAGGCTAGATACAACCACCACATACAACGCTCACTTGAAAGAGTAGTCACGAAACACGCAAACACCTAGGGGCTCCGGCCACGTCTACTTAAATATAGATCTAATGTGACCTCAACATCAACTCCAAAGGGTTTGTATATATCATCATGTATTGATGTCAAGAATCTTTTGACGATGAATGATAAGGTGAAAACACTTGAGGTATGCACATTGAATGTGTGTTTCACCAACAGATCTTGTATAAAAGTGCAAGTAAAGTGAGATCTGCAGGATGCTTGTGGTTTTTAGAACAATTTTTGAAAATTTATGAGATGGAGATGAATTTATAAGAAGGAAAAAACTTAGGTATTAAAGGGTGTAAGAAATATCAAGAGGTATGTTAGCCATCACATCATAACACCTTTATTGTTTCATGAAATGGGAGTAATATAAAATGAACATTCCATGGGAAATCAGTCACAAGGAACTTCTAAGGATAAAAATGACCTGATCCAAAATGATCTAGATCAGGACCCATGAGACTAAAACATCACATGTGATTTATGTTAAATGTTTTGAAAATAAGGGACCCCCAAGATACATAAACATCTTACCCGCTATGTTTGATCAGAAAGGAATTTTATCGGCCTTAAGGATGAAATCCCAAAGTACCCCTGAAGGACATTATTCTTTTCCAACACCCTAACAAATTAACCATCAACAAAGTATTACTATATAGAGATTCAACTATGACCCACATGAGCTATCTAAGGAAAACAAACATTACCCACTCCCAAATCATTTCACAAGAAAGTACAAAAAAATAATAGTAGCAAATTATTTGAATATATTCATTGATTTAGAAAAATAAGGGAAACATATACACATGCTCTCAAATCCTACTAACGATTATACAAATTCAATCACCTTAACATGAATTCCAAAAAAATGGAGAACGTAACAATTATTACACCAAGAAAGTATGAATTCCCATGGCTGATTCGCACACACTGAAACTTCTAGAGTCCCTCTGAAGAGTTCCCCCTCTTTTCAAAATGAACCATCTCCTCTTTCCAAAAATCCCAACCCTTAGTATATATCCTTATCCATACAAGGGGTTTTGAGAATATTCAATTGGAATTTTAATTCATTCACGCTCAAGATATCCTTTGGAGCCTCCAAGGAATAATAGGAATATTCCTTTACGACAACCTTTAATTTTATCTCACACTATCATGTCACCGTCGTGCTAACGCAACCAAGTGAAATATTTTTCACATCATATTGATTTTCCAAATGAGATTAAATGTGACATGGAACATAAAGGAGTTTAATTTGATGAGACCCTTATTTAAAAAATGTAAATAATTATTTACCTTTCGGTGACATACTTTTCATGAATGATTTAATTTGATTTAAATCCCACTTGTGCTTATTGATCCGGTAAGATATGGAAATTTATGACAACACGATGGTTTAAACATGTCATCCTAGATAAATTTTCCTATTTAAGTATGGCTTATCATTTCCAATGGGCCTCAAGTTACTATCTGAGTTTTATAGAGCCTCCCGCATACCACCCATCTACTATGGCTCTACCAATCTTAGGGGTGAGCCCATCGGGAGTAGAACTCAATGACATAGGTGATGTTTTTAGCTAGGAGGGACAAACGAAGCCTTCATTACACATGTCTTTAGTGTACCCAATGTCCGAGATAATCCCTCATATGGTTCCTCCTAGAATGCCCTAGTTATTTCCTTTTTGAATTGACTCACGAAACTATGTGCCTCATTTTTGATTTACCAAACCCTACACTTTCACCTCATCCTCCTTGAATATCACCTAAGTACTTGAGCATTTGAATAGTCACTAGTCCCATCACTACCCCCACATCCATGATGACCATCTGCACATGTATATGGATTATTATACCTATTCCTTATTAGAAATAAAAATACCCATCTCGGCCCCATTGTTCGTATCAAAGAAATAAAAACCACCTCCAAGATCACAGGTAGATGAAATAGAGAAGTGGATATTAGCACTTAAAACTTCCCTAGTAAAAATTCAGACCATGATGGGTACCAGACTCCCTCCTAAAGAGATATAAGGTCATCCGTGATGATTTAAACAAGAGCAACGTAACTCCCTTCAACTCAACCTTCCATAAGTTGGAGGACTAAAGAATATATGAGAGGGGGACTCTTTCTTCATGAGTTGGTGAACTCACTCGAAAGGAGGTATTTTACCCAAATTCTCAATGGGTCGTGAGTAGGGATCCCATAATTTCTTGAGAAAGCAATGTTGTGAGACTTGGTTGGAGATATTTAGTTTTTATTTGGTGTTGTCAGGCCATGAGTACTTCATACGTCGCAAGGACTAACTTCAAGCACGTGCCAACCTTCCTAGGAGAAGTAATGGACATTAAAACTTAATTTCCCTTTTTATAATGTAATATTTTGCATCTTATTTTATGCATATATATATTCACGGGCAAGGGCCCTGTAATAGGGCCCCATTTTTTATAACATATATCACTCCAATTTTTTATTTATTCTTCCATTTGTATGAAGTGTCTTTCTCTCTTTTGTTTTAGTACCATTGAGATGCACAATTCACTTCACATTTACATATACTACACCATAAACAAACTTGCACAATTAATCTTCTCGCACAATGCCCACTATTACATGCACAATTCCAACAATTCTAAGTCATAATGTAAGAGAAAAGCAGGACCACTAACTATCTAATCAATCTCAAGTCTTCCATTGGAAAATATTAAACACTTCCCTTTAATTTCATTATATGCCAGTGTAACCATGAAAATACACAAAACACTAACCAATTGCATGACTAGGCACTCGGGCCCACGATAAACATTTCAAATCATACTTAAAACATTTCCAGACAAAGGGGAATGTAAAATTAATTCTGGTATCCAGTGGAGCTACCATGTGATGGGTTAGTAAAACATACCTCTTGGAATTTAGAGTCAAATTAGCAATTTACACATTTTTGGGTGCATGAAACACTTTAGCATTACCATTCCTCCCCTTGGGCATTCACTTTATATTTTCTTTTACATCATGGGTTTAGGAACTCACCCCACGTTTCACACAAATGTTGAAGAGATAAAAGTACACTTTTCATGATTTTCTCATGGTTTCCAAAATATTTCCATGTCTTGGGTGTCGGGAAGAATTACATTTTACACATAATACTTGTATCCTACGAAGCAATTGATTGTCCTGAAAATATGCCAAATTACACACTACCTTTTAATTCAAACTTTCATAAACCTTGAAAATTCAAGCAAGCACATAATCAAATGAACACATGATTTTTTCATACTAGTAGAAATATTTTCATGGAAATTTGGAAACGCCAATATTAAACAAATATCCAAATTGAAAACAAGATCACATCCAATGATATGGTGCTGAAATAAATCATGAATATTATGGGCATGGACACACGGTGAGCCACTCAATGAGCTAAGGTCCGAGCCTGACCAACTACCCAAAACCAATGGTGATCCCATATAACTCGGCAAGAAAAATGAAGACAGAGATGTGACCCAAGCCCACTTAAACATGGCGAGCTCATGGATACATTAAGACCCCACAACTACTTCCTATGATGTATGTGGGATAAACCTATCCTATAAATGACTCTTTGGGTGACTCGAATGATAGATGGGTGAGGTGATGTGATAGAAAAATCATACTAGCTCGAAACATATGACAACAACAAACCAATGTGGTGGACTCGGCGAGGCGGATGCGAGATATCTCAATACGACGGATGTCGACGGGTTTTAACAATGAGGCGTGGCAAGCCAATAATTAAAATTGAATGCAAAGGAGATGGGGTGAGGATCGACCCATCGACCTCCTACTCATAACACAAGAACCCAACCAACCCACCCAACTAGCCAAGATATTAGTGAGTTGGAAGATAATAGCTATATGTATGAAAGCTCGGTGAGTAGGGGTATATAAATCCCCCTCACTCCACTCAACACAAGCTCTTCTCAATGAGAAAAGGAGAGAGAAGAGTAAGGAATTGTGAAGAGAGAACCATTGGAAATATTAAGGCATTATTTTGGTGAAAATAAAACCTATTTTTAAATAGGCATGATGAAGAATTAAGACATATTTATAGGCATTATTTTAAAATTGGGAGTTAATTATTTTTAACTCACCATCACTTGTAAAGGCCATTTGATGCCTTAGCCTTCTTGTGTGAGATCGAAGTCCGATTGTAGAGCCGGAGGGATGTGATATAACATTGGAGAAACATATTATGGAGATTTGATTCTTCATATGTTTGGCGTATCACCAATTTTGGAGGCCATGAAGGAGAGTCATATTATTACTAAGCTCATTGAAGACACCGGATCGACTTAGCTTTGTGTATAGGTGGAGGCCGTCAACATAGGAGAAGTCAATATGAGGGTGGCACTCATCGACACTTAGGAACATTTTGAGTTATTTCTATGTAGAGGTTAGAGGTTGTGTAGCGGTGGAGAAGTCAACAAGAGATGCAAATATGAAAAGTGATGCTGAGCATTGAGAAACTTTCTAAGACTAGTCCTGGGTTGTGCATGGTGATTTTTACTAGAGTTCGAGTTGAGATGGCACATTCATTATAAAATTGTAATTCCATTTGTACTTATAATTAGAACATTATAATGAATGAGTTCATCTATTAGCAAACCCAAAGACATAGGCAATTTCCAAACTCCGTTATCAACTCTTGTATAGTGTCGGTTATTTTTCTTATATTGCATTTACTTAAAGTTGATTTATTTTAGGGTAAAATCAGAATCAAATTAAGTTTCCTATGAGGATCTGTTGGAAAGGGAATTTTTTTACCACTTTACTGAGATCATGTTTGGTATCGAGTAGGTTATTGAACAAAATAACTATAACTAATTCAGGAGGATGTGTAGACACCCTAAAAATACATACCTTTTTAGGTATTCCTAGTTATCCATATCATGTACATAATATACTAATCACATTCCTTTAGAATTAATTAAATTAATTCTATCATGATATAATAATTGATCTCTTCAAGGTTTAGTTCAACTAAATCTATCAAATCCTTTTAGAATTAATTAAATTAATTTTAATTACACTTAAACTATACTCCTCTGGTCCTTGGCTAATTTAATTAAATAATTAAATAATTAAATGGTTAATTACCTACTCATCCTCAACTTAAGCTCCACTTCACTATCCTAGTCACCCCACTTAGCTCCACTTCTAGAATCCTACAAAGGTGGAAGAAGCAAAGTTGCACACATAACCACCTTCTTAGATACAAACTTATTGCCAACTGAAAAATTTACTACCCTCAATGGATATTCAATCCATTCAAACTATTATAACCTATTCCAATTCTATTATAAGAATATATACATTCATGATATAATTAATAACCTTCAACCAATCCATGTCCTCTCCTTCAATTATAAATAACAAGCCATATCCTTTAGAAAAAAACCTATGAATATTTTTACAATTGTAGTAAACCTCTACTCATTTTCCATTCAAATGCATCCTCATGTCCATTATTGCTCGAAGCATTACTCCTTCTTTTGGAGATCAAGTTAGAGCATCCAAAATCCAATAACCACAATAAATCAAATAAGTATGTGTTCACTTTAGAAATTTCATCATTGAGGTTGCAAGAGAAGCTTGGAGAAGGGTTTACTATTGTTTATTTGATTATCTTTCACTTTGTTGAGTTTTTCTTGTATACATTTATGGCAAACTCGGTAAGACATCCCACAAATTTTATTTCATTTTTATTTTTTTTAATTAAACTAACCTCATATGTGTTTTCCTTGTCTTATTTCAGACTAATTGTCTAAATTTGAGAGCATTTAGTGGAAATAATTGGGAAAAATCTTTAAAAAGGAGTCAAAATCCCATCGCCAACCCAATTTTGACCACCTATAGGAAGCATGTGCTAGAGTACTATTGTGTGTGCTAACGTCAATCGTGAATTGCATTATTGTATAAATTCACATGCTCACATATATTTACATGTGCTAACGTAGTGCTCTACACACTAGCATAGTTCTCTAGTTTTCCCTTCGCACCTTGCACGCACTAGTGTATTTAAACATGCATTAGTGTAAGACTATATGTGCTATTATTAAGTAACTTTTTACCCTCTATTTTGATGATTCATTTTGTTATACAAACATGTTCACCTTCATGCACTAGCATATAATTGTATGTGCTAGCATCTTATCAATGTGTTTTTTCGATTTACGTGTTTTTATAGCAACTTAACTTTGTTCTAACCACTGTTTTAGATCTATTTTAATCCTTTTCTTATAGGTGTGTTATAATTAATTCATTTAAGTGCTTAATTTCCTCTTATATTTCATTTAATCTAATTTAGGAAAACTCCGCATATTGTCTTTTCTTGTATCCTTGAGGGTGATCTTGAAAATTAGAAACATGAGTTTCCTTTGTGTTTTCTATTGTGATTTTCACCTCAGGAAAATACTAACTCATTCTTTGCATATTTGTATATACAAAGGTTACTTTTTAATTAAAATTACCAACTACGGAAGTTACCTTTCTTGTTGAATCAAGTAAAATTTATCACCCTTTATTAAACTTTATAAAACTATTTTAATTAAATTTTCAGAGACATGTTTATTCCCAATCTGTTGTGTAACTATGGGAAGTACATGGCTAGGGGCCATAAAATCATTATGAGTACCACATGAACCCCAAAGTAGTTGGCACCTTGAGTTAACTAACCAAAAAATGATATCCCCACCTACTTGACTAGTATACCTTTGTGAGATATTAGAATAAAAACTATACATAGTGGCAACCCCGGTTTGATCCTTTGAGCGAAGTAAAATATAATTTACTAAATCAGGGGGTAAAGTAAAGATGAAAGCTAGAAATAGTTACTGCACTCACTCAAATAATTCTTGGCATTTAGGGAGAGAGCTCTTTTATAAGAATCCCCACTTGACCAAGCCAACTTAAGCTTAGAGGCATTCCTTAACAACGTTACTTTCGTTTACTTTACGTGTTATTAAGTTTTTTTCTCCACACTAGTATCATACACAATAAAACTCTTCCATCTTATCATTCACTTTGTTAAGGGTCGAGAAACCAATATAATTTCCTAATTCTCTTCCATATTAACATTCAATTTGTTAAGGGTCGAGTAATCATTCTTATTTCCATACTCTTTCATCTTAGCATTCACTTTTTTAATGGTTGAGTAATCGATATTCATTTTTAAACTCTTCCATCTTAACATTCAATTTATTAAGGGTTGAGTAACCAATATAATTTTCCAAACTCTTCCATCTTAACATTCACTTTGTTAAGGATTGAGCAACCAATCTCATTTTCCCAACTCTTCCATATTAATATTCACTTTATTAAGGGTTGAGTAACTAATTTCATTTTCCAAATTCTTCCATATTAGCATTCACTTTGTTAAGGGTTGAGTAATCGATCTTCATTTTTAAACTCTTCCATCTTAGCATTCACTTTGTTAAGGGTTGAGTAATCATTTTCATTTTCCAAACTCTTCCATCTTAGCATTCACTTTGTTAAGGGTTGAGTAACCAATCTCATTTTCCAAACTCTTCCATCTTAACATTCAATTTGTTAAGGGTTGATTACTTGATCTTCATTGTTAAACTCTTCCATCTTAACATTCACTTTTTTAAGGGTTGAGTAATCATTTTCATTTCCAAACTATGTTATCTTAACATTAAATTTGTTAATAGTAGAGTATTTTAATTGTATTTTCCTTAAATTCTTCCACTTTAGCATTCAATTTGTTAAGGGTCAAGTAATCAATCAATTCAATTTCCTAGTCTTATATTTTGGCATTCACTTTTCTTAACATTAAGCACATCAAAACAAGTTTTAACGTTACCCCTTCTTCATACAAAATGGTGGGAACAAGACATAGAGATTATGATATCTTCAGTAAAAATAAAAACCCTTTTCACATAGATAGCTTTGATAAAGAAGAGGAAGATAAAAAAAATGATGTTCCTATGAAGAATAAGAATTTTTTTGAAGGAACTTACGGTAAACTAAAGATCAATTTCTTCTCTGTCTCCTTGAAATGAGAGTAAAAGCGCCTCAACTTTTGAAGATGAAAACTTCAAAAATCTATAAGGCCAAACTGAACCAAAAAATAATGTTCAACCTAAATCAAATAAGATTAATGAAGCTGGAATAAGTAATAGTAGCACTGATAACAAAGTAAAATATAGTTCTTTCACCTCTATGCCAAATCAAGCTTTATTAGATCAAATCAATGTAACGGAAAAGTAATTATCCCTAATGGATTCTAAAGTCACTGACAACACGAACAAAAATGAAACAAATAAAAAAAGTGAATATGAATCAAAAACAAAAAATGAACCAAAAAAAGGAAACCAATTTGCACATTGGCAATATCCCCAATATCCACAAATTAATTCACCATTCACTCAAGAATGGAAAATAATGAAAGATTCCACATTCAAAATGTACAAATAAAGAAAACAATTCAACTTCGAGGAGATGTGCCCTTATCCATTCGATAAGGAAATCTTACAGCTTACCTTTTCCTAGATATTTGAAGTTCCAAAATTTGAAAAATATATGGGCAAACACAACCCTCGAGAACATGTCAAATAATTCTTTATGGATTTTTAGAGGTAGCCTATAATGAGGTATATCTTTTATGGCTATTTCTGAAAGCTTGGGTGGAAAAACATTGGATTGGTTCTTACATCTCCCAAAATGTTTGATCACCACTTTTTCCGACCTCTTAGAGAAATTTTTAAGAATTTTTGTTTTAATATTTAGTCAAAAATTACCATGATGGAATTTTATAATGCAAACAATGAACAAATGAAAAATTTGCACAATTCTTAAAACAATGGAGAGGAATCACCAGTTGATTTCCATGTTCAATTCTTGAGAAACAATTAGTAAGTATCTTTATACTAAAAATTAAAAATGAATCATCCTTTTACATGCAGATGCATTGTCTCAATAGTTTCGAGGAAGTTAACGAGAAGGGGAATAAAATCGAAATATCCCTCATTGAAAAAGGATTAATCAAACCTCCTTCCAAGGAAAACACACATAAAAATAATAACAATAACAATAACACTCATCAATATAAACCCAAGTACATCAATCACAATCATAATGTCATTAATGATGGTATAATAGACAATCAAAAGGTACTTAACATTTAGAATAATCAAATGAAACAAACTAAATCAAAGAAAGCCATCATTGTTCCCAATAAATAATTTATCCCTCCTAATAATAATAAGTGAAGAAACTTTACAAAGTTAGGAGATATCCTTTCAAGTGTATTACAAAGACAATTGGTGAGTGCCAATATGGTGACTTACCCTATTACAAAAATCTTTTGTAGAAGGGGAATTAAAACCCACTTGGTATAAAGTTAGTGAGTATTTTGATTTTCATCACATTGATGACCATCAAAAATATTGATGCATGAGACTTTTCCACTATATTTAAGACCTCACCGATAGTAGAGACATCTTTGCGATCAAATACCCAACACCCAATGATAATTTAAAGGTGTTTTTGAATCCTTTCCCTAAGCATGGTATGAATGGAAAATCTATAAGAAGGGACAATCTTCCAATAACATGGACTTAAATTCAATTATTTCATTCATCGAAGAGATGCCCAATTTTGATGCCACCATTAAATTCCAAGCTCCTAACTATGTAGTAGCCATGGGATAGAATAAAATTTGGGTGAGTGTAATGAAGCAACCATCCACTTCCACCATGCCTCTGGTATCCACAAATCCTACAATAACAAATAATCCTAAGAAAACATTAAATGCTAAATCTTATGCATTTAGTCTATATGACTTAGTTAAGTAGTTAGCGACAACACCCACCCATATCTCCCTTATGGAGTTATTGAAAGCGTCACCTAACTTTCAATAAATTATCACTCATGATCTTTGTGAGGAACATGTTCACGAGAATCTCAATACTCGGTAATTCCAATCTCTAATTGTTAATATTTTTCTTGAAATCCCTATATTTTCATTTGGTCTTCAAGACCTATTAAATACAAATATTCAAAATAATAAATCTTTGTACATTGAAGCCTACATTACCAACAACATAAGGTTAAAAAATAACTCCTTGATAATAGAGTTGCATTAAAAATTTGTTCTATTAAAATGTTGATATTTATTGGCCACACGAAGAAATTTTAGGAGATCACATTATAACTATTCCTAGTTATGGAAATAGTGGACGAAATACTTATGGAACAATCACCCTTCCTATCCAAGTGAGCCCAAGGATGCTAGAAACCATCTACCATGTTGTTGATGTCGAGACTTCATATAATATCCTTTTAGGATGACCTTGGATACACATAATGCAAGCTATACCTTCCAATTTCCATCAATGTATCAAGTTTCCCCACAATGACAAAAAATTTACATTTCTCACGGATTCTAAGCCTTTTAAATACTGTAAGCTCCTAGAAGGTAGGTATAATAATGCAAACTATTTCCCATTTCTTTGATAGATATCTTGTGTCACATGTTATACTAGCCACATATGAAAATAATGTAGATCTTGATACACTTTTCCAATCCCAATCTTCTACATCGAGTTAAAACTAAATCATCATTTGAATTCAATTTTTTCCATAAAGGTCTAGGTGAATATAACTTGGAAAATGAATTTAATGTTGGAAATATTCCATTGTCTCCATGTAGTTATGGATGAACAAATGCCCCCATTTAAAATAATCTCCCATCTACTATCTCGAAACACTCTTTGGAGATGGTACAAATACTTAGAGGATGAACACATTCATGGATTTGATGGCTCTTGGTTATACGAGGATCGGATGGTGACTTGCTACAAATCCATGGACTGCATAAAAGCTCACAAGATGAAAAATATGAACTAGAAAGGAAAAGACTCGGCCCACAAAAACAAGGCCATCTTGAACTTGTCTTGTATGAATAAAATATATACCACCATGGTCTAGGTTATGAAACCTTTAAAAATAGGCCCATAATATTTGACATAATGACTAGTGAAGAGGACTCTGACTCCAAAGTTGAGATCGGTTCCACACATAACCTCTTCAAAGATATGGATGAAACCACCATCTTCTTTAAAAACCTATCCATTCACACCCTTGATATTGTTTATCCATATCTTATCCATCAGGATTAATAAAATCATATCTTTGTGGACCTCTTTCATAATGATGAGGCCATCGAAGAGTTTCTTAGACTTGGATCTTGAATTCCCTTATCAAAACACAAGAAATTATTCATTATAAAACTTTACAGCTCCCGCTTACTCGGAAAGTAATTCGAGTGCTCAATCTACTAAAAATAAATAAAAATAGAAATTAAAAAAAGAAAAAGAAAATATCTTATACTAAAAACCTCACCAATGCGCTATTTGAGAAACACAAAAATAAGAAAGTAAAAACTAAACAAAAAAGAAATGAACATATCTCCTAATGAAAATCTTTCTAAGGAATCGGAGAGAGGATACTTAACGTCGATTATACAGATGACCTACAAAACCTACAACATCATTTCAAGATAATGATACATCAAAAATGCTAGTAGAAGAAACCATCACAATCAATATCAGAATAAGTGATAGCCCTAAACTATTACAACTTGGTGTGAGCTTATCAGAATTAGAGATCAAGGAATTCACAACACTCGTTACAAAATTCCAGGATGTCTTCACATGGGCTTATAAGTATATGTGAGGTTTGGATCCCTCCCTATTCATACAAAATCTTGTGGTTCACCCAGATGCAAAACCTATCAAACAAAAATTGAGAAAAATGCATCCTAAGGTTGCATTTATAGTCAAAGAAGAACTTGAGAATCTGCTTGAAGGTGGATTTATCAGATCTATATATTACTTCAAGTGAATATATAACATGGTGTTGCTTGATATAAAGAAGACACTTGGGATTCAAATTTGCAATAAATTTTAAGATATCAACAAAGAATGTCCTAAAGATAAATTTCCTTTACAAAATATATGCATGATAGTTGACTCTACAATAGGACACAAAATGTTATCCCTAATGGATGGGATTTTGGGTTATAACTAGATTTAGATTGCTAAGGAATACCAACACAAGATAATTTTCACAACACCCTAGGGTACTTTTTGTTACAAGGTCATGCCTTTTGGCCTTAAGAACATAGGGGAAACATATCAACATGTAATGATTGTCATTTTCCATGACTTACTTCATGATATCATAAAGAATTATGTTGATGACATTATTGCCAAGTTTAAGACTAGAGTTGATCATCTAACCATTTTGCGGTGTGTATTTGAAATATTGAGAGAATATAAGGTGCACCTTAATCCAAAGAAGTGTGTATTTGGTGTTACTTTTGAGATGTTCTTGGGATTCATTATCTCATTGAGAGGAATTAAATTTGACCCTGAAAAGGTAAAAGTAATCATGGAGATTCCTCCACAACAAAACCTTCATTAGCCACAAGGTCTCGTGGTAAGATTCAGTCTATTTGATGCTTCATATCTCAACTTACAGATAAGTGCCATCATTTTAACCAACTTCTCAAAAAGATGTCTAGTTCAAATGGACACAAGAATGCCAAGATTATTTCACTAAGTTGAAATAATACCTATCAACTTTGCTAGTGCTAATGCCACCTATTCAAGATAAGCCTATGCTACTATATAATTCTCGCCACTAACATGCAATCGGAGTATTGTTTTCACAACACAACGACACATGATAAGAGAAAGTTGTTTAATATCTTAGTATAACATTTATTGATCATGAAGTCAAATAATATTAGGTTTAGAAAGTATGTTTGGATGTAGCCTTCACCTTTCACAAGTTACAACATTACTTGCTCAATCATACAACAAATATTATTGCCAAGGTAGATCCTTTAAAATATCTACTTTTTAGACCTGTCTTAACTGGTCATATGTCTAGTTAGGTTGTACTCCTAAGTGAGTTTGACATAAAATTTGTCAATCAAAAATCCATAAAAGGGAAAGCTCTAGCAGATCAACTAGTTTCAAAGTGCCACTATCGTGATCTCATTTGCTTCATTTTGAGTTCCTTGATGAAGAGATTATATGTTGATGTAGTCCCTTTGTGGACTCTATTTTTTGCAAACTCTTGTAACATACATGGATCAAAATTTAGAATTTTTCTACGCATACCATGTGGAGATGTTATTCCAAAATCCTATCGCATTGGTTTCCCATGAACTAACAACATTGTGAAGTATGAAGCCTTAATAGTAGGTCTAGGATTTGTTATATATTGGTAGCTCCAAGAGATGATGGTTTTTAGGACTCCTTTTAATCATTGTTATCCAAAATACCCCTGAGTTATTTTAACAACTTACCATTTCAATCTTAGGGTCGAACATGTCAAACAAGGTATGATTAGGAAAAATTGGCCAACATAAGGTAAAATCATGTTTTGGGTATGTTCTAGTGGTTCAAGGCATTCCTTTCCACCTTGTAAATCCATTCAACCCGTACTTAGCCACAAATTAGAAATTTGGGGTCATTTGGTTAGAATTTGCTAAATCACCCTTTTGTGGAACATGAGGAATCGTGTCTCGTGTTCTTCATGTTCTCCTCTTAATCGATCTAATTGACGAGGTCGAGGGGAACTTAAACATGCTAATGGCGAGTTTGAGGGCACAATGGGAATGTTCCCAAAATCTATCGGTTCTTGATGGAGCAATATGGCCAACTAAGTAGCATGGGCAATGTGGATGAGGAAATCAAAATTGCAAGGATGTCAGGGTGTATGGGCATCACCAAAACTATTCCATTGTTCGACCATTCACCGATTGACCAACCAAGGCAAGATCGGATGGGAATATGTCAAAAAGTGGGTAAGTTGGGCCCAACAAGCATAAAAAGAATATTTCCCTTGTTTCTCAAGTACCCCAGTCACCTCATTTATCTACCTCAACACCAAAACATTAGAGTGGCCTTTCAAGGCCTGTAGAGAACTCTGTCTAGTTCCTCCCGTACACTTGGAGTCCACATGGGTATAAATTTCTCTCCAAAACTCCAAATATCTAAAACTTGGCCTTGTTAGAAAGGTCTCATCAAGCACTTCAATTTGACATCATGAGATTTAGAATTTGGTGGAGCTAGGTGGGTGTAAAAGGAAAGAAATAGTCCCAACAATTAAAATGTAGTACTAGGTAGCTCAACCACTAGAATTGATGAAGTATGTTACCCATACATTATTTTGTAAGAAAAATTACATGTGGAATGGTCTTGTAAGGGTGCTCACACTTGTTTTCAGTATTTTAATGCATGTTTTTAGTGGTTTAAGGTAAAAATTTGAATTTCCCTATCTTTTACCTCTCTCTCTCTCCCATTTTATATATATTTGGCATTGATGCGCATTTGTAAGTGTTATAACCCCTCGAACATAAGGGCATCATATCAAGTTCTCGCACAAGTGTTTTTGAGTTACAAGACTCAGATTTGGAATTCTTGCAATGTGTTTATTCCTTCTTCCTTCAATGTAATGGATTGAGCATTCTTATAAGGCAATAAAATTTATGTTATTTTTTTGTTATTTTCCTTATCTCATGTTTTATTATATTTTCTTGATTCTTCATCCATTGCGGGTATCTTTGTGTATGTTTCTATAGCTTTACAAGGTTTATTTCTGTTGTGTTTTACATGGAAGTGGAAGGTAAGGTTTTCCTTTGATCTGTGACACTCAAATTTTCCCTCTTCATCATCATTTCCTCCCCCTTTCCCTTTTGAGAGTGTATTTCCCCCCTTTCTCTTAGTCCTATCACCTTTTTAGTTTATGATTTCCCTTTCATGCATCTCCTCCTAACCTTGTTCCCTTAGATGATTATGTTATAATTATATAGTTGTATTTCTAGTTGTAGTAGTTTTAGCATTAGGAATAGGTTGAGGAACCAACCTTCTCGGAGGTTGATCCCACTTTGAAAAACCCACATTACGTAGAGATTATCCCATGTTGGCTCAAAATATTGGATCTCTCATGTTAATCTAGGGTAGAGTGCAATTTTGAGCTCCAAAAATCATCAAAAAGTGAATGAAGAATATCATATAAAGGATGATAAAATTGTTCCTTATAGATGAATGGTTGAAAATATCAAATTTTACTTACGGCTGATTACATTTGAACAATTTCCTCATACACAAAATAAAGCAAAGCAGACACCATGGAAACTATCATGTCCCTTCTTGAATTTGATACAAATCAAACACACAACAAGTTTCTCATCAAACATATTTTGGTGCCCACATATGATTTTTCAAAGTCCACTATGGTGTGTGAAATTTTGGTCTTGAGAACCCTTGACGCCACAAAATCTATATATTTATCTAAGATAAAATCTATCCCACTAACATGAATTCAGCCCATAAAAGAGCCTTAGCACAACATGTTTCACACTACACTATCCTTTCCGACTCACTTTACGAAGAGGTTATGATGATACTCTATTAAAATGTATTAATTAGGAAGAAGGAACTCAAACACTAGTCAAAATGCATTAAGGTATTTGTGATTCACATACAAGATGAATGGTCTTAGCTAAGAAGATCTTACACGTGGGCTATCATTGACCCGATGCGTGCAACTTTGTCAAAAAGTGTCAAGCATGTCAATGGAATGATAATCTAATTCATGCACCTTCACAAGCCCTCCAACCTATCACTTCACCCTAGATTTTCTCCCGGATGAGGGGGCTCAAATTAATCAAAAAATAAAACCTACATCCTCTGATGATCATACCTTCATAATCACCTCCATTGAATATTTCACCAAGTGGATAAAGGTTACGCCTCTCACCTATGTCACTGGGTTAAATATTTCCAAATTAATCCTTAACCACATCATTTTCCACTTTGGGATCCCTACATATCTTGTCACAAACAATGGTACATCCTTTAAAAATAAGAATGTCAAGGAGTTAGATAAAAAGTTCCATATCCATATCAAATGGGTAACTCATTACTACTTATGGCATAATGGCCAATCTGAATCTTGCAATAAAATGATAAAATCAATATTGGAAATGACCATTGATAAACATGATTGAAATTCGTACATACAACTATATCCTACCCTCTTGGCTTATCGGACCTCATTTCACACTCCAATAAGAGCAATTCCCTTCTCCCTTGTATATGGTTATGAATCAATATTACCCATAAAATTTGAGCTCCCTTCCCTCCGCGTGTCACTTCAACACCTGGTGTATGAAGAATATTACCACAAAACACTTCTTGTAGAGCTAGTGCTTCTAGATGAGAGGTGCATATGTGCCTTGGATCATTTGAAATTATATTAGAATTGGCTCTAACGTGGCTACAACAAGAGGATTAAACTAAGACAATTCAAGATTTGTGACCTTGTACTTAAAGAGAATAAAAGGAATACTACAAAAGAGCATGAGAAATAAGGAAATTTTGAACCAAATTGGTTAGGACCCTACATTATAAATACCAAGTTTGGAAGATGATGATATAAACTATCCAAAGAAGGTGGGAAAGAGCTTAAAGATCCCATAAATGTGGTTCATTTGAAGAAGTTATACTCCAAATATTTTAAGAGTATCCCTAGAAATGGGGGCATGTCCGTGTAAATTTATTGTTCCACATCCTCGCCTTGTTCCATTCATTACATCATTTGAAACCACCTTGTGTCACATGTTCCTCCTAGTTAGGATGTGAATCTCATGATCTATTAGTCATGTTTACCCACTACTATTTTACTCCATCCTTTGGTATTCACTGGGTTTATTCATTTGTGCCATGCTCAATATTATTTAAGGATGCCTTTCCTTTTTTTTTTGGTGCCCAAAAATTAAAACAATCAAAAACTACAAAAACATTCAGAAAATGTTTCACAAAATTTCAGCAACTATCAACACAACTCAAGAATATTTCCAGTTGATTATAATCCTAATAATCATTCCAAATTATACTATGATTCTCAACTTTTAGTACCATTTGTATGCATCATTACTTGTGGGAAAGACCATCAATCCACCCTTCACGCATATCCTTGCTTAGGGTACATTAAACTATCAAGTTTTTCCTAACATATATCCTTTCTAGAAAAATTGACTCCATCCAATTTCAGATCACACTTCAACGTTATCCAATAATAGTGTTATGAGGAGTAGTTACTCCGCTCTTTGGTTTGATCCAATCACCTTTCATATATCATTGCCTAGGGGCATTCATATCAACCTATTCTTCATGGTGGAACACATTAGAGGGATGTAGTTTGATGTCACTATTACAAGATGTGTTGCATTGCTCGTATGTTGAATTGTAATAGGTAATTTTGTTAGAACATTTTATTTTGTATATAACCTTGGGTGTATTGATGTATGTGAGTATCTTGTTTTAAATTTTCATACATGTTTCTAACCACTTGTAAGATACAATATAACTAGGCTCATTATCAACTTTGTTTTACATTTTGGGTTTATGTTTCATTCCTCATTTTTGTATTAATCAATTATTTGTATTTTGTTGATCAACTGTTTGTATCTAGTTTGTGTATTATCTCATTTTACCTTGATTTTTGGGTTTTTTTTCAACTTTTATCTTCATTTTGGACCAATTACAAGTATTTTGTAGCCATCTTGACTTATTTATAATCAAGTTGTTGATCAATTACCGTTTATATAGGGGTTGTTTGTAATTTTTTTATTGTTTTGTAATCTTTTTTTGTGTGGTTTTAATCATGGTATTAATATGAAAGAATACAACATAATTAACACAACCATCATACATCATGAATAAAATATAAGATATAAACATGTAAGCTAAGAAACAAACATGTAATCATCATACATCCATAATACATTAAATAAAAATATGAAAGAATACAAAATAATTAACACAACCATCATACATCATGAATAAAATCTAAGATATAAACATGTAAGATAAGAAACAAACATGTAATCATCATACATCCATAATACATTAAATCAAAAATATTCATCTACTCTAGTATATCATCATCATCTATACAATTGCATCAAATAAATTCAAACATCTCATTATCATATGTCATGTCAAATTTCCATATATATAAATCATAGAAAGTCAATCACAAAACATCATATACATCAAAAAATGTCCATGTAAACTATATCAAAAATGTGTCATATACATATCAACATGCCATCAAGGGCATCAATCTACAAAAATGTGCCTTCATCATGAGGCATATACAAAAACATATACAATATATCATATAATGAGTCAAGGGTGACTCTCTCCCACATTGGGACTACTTGGTCTCTCCTCCCCACCTCTCGCTAGTGGCATCTATAGTGATCTAACCGAACTCAATGGCCTCTGTGATTTTCTAGACCTCATGGATATGCTACCTAGTATTTGACTATAATATGGGGATTATGATCCATAAAAACAACTACCTCATATAAGGCCTAGTAATACCCCATCTCGACGATATGGAAATAATGTCCTACATCACATCACCCATCCCTCATGTATCTCGCCATGAGGTGTGTAAAATATATCTCTATGGTCAGTTATTGAACATGTCTATCAAACTTATCTCTTTGCAATTGTTCTTTCATGTTGTCTCTCTCAACGATCAATGATCTTACTACCTAAAGGGTTTGTATGGTGATAAATGCTATATCCATTGTATCATGGTAGTATCCCTTTCGGCTTGTAAAAATAGCCACTCATGGCCGAAATGATGGACATGAGGCCGAAATATATACCTTTGGTTGTGGCTGTGCCTATGTACTCTACTTCTACACATCCTACCCTCCTATAACTCCCCATCCATCACCACGCACATCTCCTCCCCACCTATTGATCCTACCTATGGAATTGGTAGTCTCATTAGTGAAATTAGAATCTGTCTTGGTGCCTAAAACAACAACTACATATGCGAAGGAACTGTACTAGTCCTTGAACCTATAAAGGTTCCTATCTTGGAACTTGTATTTATGCCACTAGAATATACATTGGTACTTTTAATAACACATTTAGCTGAACTATAACCTATGCCAAAACCTTATGTGGCATCCGTAATGGAACTTGTGCTGTTCTTGTACTGTATATGAATATGTGGCCCATGTGCCACCTAAAACTATGGTTATGCCTATTCTTGGCACTGTCCCTATCCTTGTTCTTGTAACTATGCCTCAGCCTCATCCCGACTCAATTAACCCTTGGCTCCTCTCTATGACCCTACCATAGTTCTTTGTGACTATCCTTGCTTGTTATAACTACATGTAGAATAGTAATCCACCTAGGCATAACCATTGTATACCATGTTGTGTATTGTAGTGTAGTTCCTAGATCAATGATATGAGCATGTGAATCTTATACTTGTGGAATGAATCCAAAGAATATTTCCCTAACATCTCTCACCCTGATCCATGGACCAAAGTCCACTGTATCATATGTAATATGTATATACCACTTTGCTCACCACTATGTATATATACCGTATTACCCCAAACTATCACCCGACACAACTTGTCCTATACATCTCCATGATGTTGTTGTGGCTTCCAATAATGAAGTGATCCGCCTCAATTGTGGATATCTCTATACTATCTTTCATCCATTGATATAAGCGATATGGCCTCTAGGTCACCATTCACAATTGTAAATAATCAAATGCTCATATATAAAATGACATATCACCCATATGCTATCTTTGTCTAACACTATCTATCACCCATCCAAATGATGAGGACTCATTTGGTTGTTTGTCATGTAAGATGCCCGTTGGTCATCTAATCGCTTATGTGGTCATATGACCATATATGTAGTAATGTAGTTGGACTCATACTCCTCTATTTTCTATATGCTATCACGTGTAAATCCATGTATAAGTGGGCTAAGATACACTATCCCCAAGTGAACACATCACCCTCCATAAGCTCTACTATCATGCTAATTAGGCCTAACTCAAAATGAGACCCGGTTTTATTAGGAAAAAATATCTCGCCGATAAGAGCCATTAGGTAGACAAGAATTTATGCTACCATTACAACATCCATATACTCATATAAGTGTACAACCATATCCTCTCTACGGAATATAGTCTATCAAAAATCAGTCCCACATGTGGTGTAGTATCTGTGTGGGCTTCCCATCCCACTGCACCATTCTACCTTGTATCGGCACCCAAAGGATCCGATGCACGTCCCCTAAGGTCACCATCATCTCACTAATTGCCAACCGAAAGTCGGACTCTCGCTATACCATCACTCAACCGGTGTGGTCAATAAACAATAGTCTAGTATAATATGTGGTAGCTATGCAATATATGCTAGCCTTTTCACCTCCATTAGTACAACCAACTATATCGATAGCTATGTGTAAATATCCTTTGGAATGATTATAATTGTAAAAAATGCTCTCGCATGTCCAATGATAATGGTCTCTCTTGAAAATTATCCAAAAACATTATTATATCATCTTTATTCTATTCTAACATCCAAAAATTCTTCTAAAAACCACCTAATAATGATAACACACCCTTTGATACTCTAGTGAGTACACTTACATGCTAACGTATCTAATTTAACGTTAGCAAATCTACGCTAGCACACCCATTTAAATTTTCATGCTCTTACTTTGACATTGGTATATCCAATGCGCTAGTGCATTTCTCTCATCATGCTCATGTCCTCGGTTGAACGATAACATGTACACGCATACTCTAGTGCATTCCTTGGGCTATGCTAGCACACTCAAGTGCATGCGCTAGCGTTCAAATTCAATTTTTTCCTAGGATTAAATAGAATTAAATCCATAAAAAAACTAATAATTTTTTGTTAATTACCACGGAAAGCTCATCTGGAATCCACTCAAACTCTCTAACATGGTCCGCAAAATGTTTCGATGTGCTTGTCGAGCCATCTTTATCAAAATTCAAGTCTTGCTCAACTAGCAAAAGGAGTCTAATAGCAAAAATGAGTCATGATGTTTGCTACCCTCCCACCCATCTATTTATACCCTTCAAACCCTAATTTATCCTATTTTTGGTCTTATCGACCAAAACCATTCCTTATATTCTTCATTCCTCTAGAATTATGTTTGTGACTTCTTCTCTATCTTATCATGCGGTTGTTTTCCACTCTATCGTGATGCCCACCCAATTGTGGGGGCAATCTAATCAATTAATTCAAATCTCTGGTGCATTCAAATGTTTTCTGTGGCACATTTGACATCCCACACCACACCGATTTCATCTATTCCAAAATAGCTCTTTCCTAAGTCCAAGACTCCAAAAATCTAAAAACTTCAAAAATCATCAAAAGCACATATATCGAAAAACATTCAAAAGAATAAAAAATCCTAAAAACTTGTAAACCCACCAAAAATTTCAAAAAACCAATACAACTTGATAAAAAAAAGTTTTTAACTCATACCCTAGTGATCATTCTAATCATATTACGACTATCACAATAAATCATCTTCCCCTTGCATGTCAGTATCCTTGATTAGGGCAAGTCAAATCAATCATCTCCCTCACATGTAACCTCGCTTGGGGAAATCTTAGATCTCATTCCATCCCATGAATTTAAGTTTCCTTGTTTGGGGATAATGACCCTTCTTATTCTCAAATTAATCTTCAATGTGGATCCAACAAGAGTGTCATGAGTAGTTTCTCCACTCCTCGATATGATCCTAATCCCCTTACATTTCAGCATCCTTTCTTAGGGGCATTTAAATTTGCTTACTTATCACTGTGGTATGCATTAGGGGCACCATTAATTATATTCCTTTAAAGTTATGTTGTATTGTTGATATTGTTTTGGACCAATTATATGTATTTAATTATCATATTAGCTTATTCATAGCCATGGTGCATACTTTTATGATGTATATTGGGTTTATTTTCCTTTTTCTCCTTTCTTTGTTGCGTGTGTTTGTTTAAGCACATAATGGTTTACAAATCATGATTTTTTCATAATCATAGTGACCAATCTATTATGTAAACATCAAAATAAGGTTGCTTTAACTTTCACTATCTAAATGAAAGCTCATGCTATGAGTACAATCCCTCACCACCTCCTTCTACTCCTTTCCTTCTTCCTATCAAATGGCTATCCACTGCTTTGCTGTGTCACCCATTCGCTTGAGGGGGCATCTCCTTAGCATTGACACTCACTAAGGAATCTAAATGCTTCATCAAATTTCTTGTCTTCTACGCTCACTAATCTACATGTGTCTACTATCTTTAAAATGTTATTACTTCATAATAACACTTTAAAAAGGGGAAAATGTAAACACCTTAAAAATACATACATACTTCTAGCTATTCCTAGTTATCCATATCATTTACATAATATGATAATTCACATTCCTTTACAATTAATTAAATTAATTCTATCATGATCCAATAATTTATCTCTTAAAGGTTTAATTCAATTAAATATATCACATCCATTTAGAATTAATTAAATTAAACACTTGTTGTTACATTGTGAGTTTTCTTCGAAGATTTGGAGTCTCATCTTCTCAAGATTTAATATATGTTGGACCCTTCCAAATGTGTTCTCACAAATTTGGGAGCAATGGGATCCCACCTATAAATGCTACATTGTTTGAAGACTATGGAAGTTGATCTTGCCTCATGCCATTTGGAGACTTTGGAAAACCAGGAATGGGATCATATTCAGGGACATCAGATAGGTTTTAAAAGAAAATTCCAAAATATTGTCACTGTTGTCAAAGATAATATTGAGAGATTTAGACCTCCCAAAAACAAGAAATATCCTAAAAATGAAGAAGTTATTCTTTCAAATTGGAAAATTGATATTGGAAGCCTTCAGAGACATGGAAATCCAACCATTGACAGGTCATTAATCCATTTGATCCCTCCTCCCAATTCTTGGTACAAGCTTAACTTTGATGGAGCCTCTAAGGGAAACCCAAGTGCAACTGTTGGAGGAGGAATAATAAGGGATCATAAAGGCTATTTAATTGCTACTTTTGCAGGAAGAATGGGACATCAAACAAATCATTATGCCGAAGCCTTATCAGCTCTTTGGGGTTTAATAATTTCTAAGGAATGTAATATTTTGAACATTATTATTGAAGGGGATTCAATGAATGTCATAAATCATTTAAATCAAACTTACCCCTAGCTGGAAAATACAAGATTTTATTCATGAATCTATAAGTATTTTTCAATCCTTCAATAATTACTTAAAAGCAGTACGAAACACATTATCCAATCATGGGGTTAACAAAAATTTTACCACTTGGTTTCATGAAGATAATATCCCTATCGAAGTAAAAATTCCATCATTAATGACAAGTGTGAAAGATCACTCACTACTCAAAATCCTTAATGAGATTTTCTCCGCTTTATTGGGAATGAGAGCTCTCACATGTAGGAAGAGTACAATCATTTATTTCCATAAAATTCCACATGCTTTTGGGTTTGTAGAAGGATGGTTAAGAAGTAGTTTGGGGAAGAAAGGATCACCATTTTCAACCGATTCAAGAAGTTCAAACGTAGTAGAGAAATAATGGGTGGAGCTCCTTGCCAAATTGAACCCAACTGTGACCCTGCATGGAAGGAGAATGTTGGTCTATGGAATTTTCTGTAGTTAGGAGGGGTTTCTAACCTCATTGAGAAGATTCAAGGATATGATCAGAATATCTCCCTTCAATTTTCCACCGAATGGAAATAGAGAACGGTGAAGTATGGTGGAAAAGTCATTCAGATAACAAAGGAACTAGTTGCAGAAGTAACCGGCCTTAGTTTGGAAGGTAGCAATTTTTTCAAAAAAATAATTGACAAGAACATGGAGGTCAAGAAATTTCTCAAAGCAGGCAAAGAGATCCAGTTTTTCATTGCGGGTATTAAGGTAAAATCCATTCCAACACCCTTTGATGAGCTTGCCAAGATGATGGTCTAGTTTATTACTCTAGAAGGCAGGTATATAACGGTTCCCATCAAGCATTTGGTATTTTAAAACCATTTTCGTAGGAACCTACTTGTTTGTTTCTCCTCATTATATTATTAATTCTATGGAATGCTCCATCCTTGAATTCCAAAATCATGCCCATGTCATCCCTCTCCACCAGGGTGTCATTTTCCTCCTCCACCGACACTGCCTCACCCATCACCCTACCATCCCTTCAACCCCCACCATTTCGCCCACCCCTGACTCCCTCAATCCCGACCCTGCCATCAATCCCCCCAATTTTGGGGCAGAGAAAAATCAGGACCAAAAACCCCTCTTTCCCTGGTACCCATCCTTTTCCCTCCAGCAGAGTCCTTCGAAGCAGCAAGGATATGGAAACCACACAAAATCTTTTACACATCAACACCACAGGGCCCAATGGATCTGCTCAGGAGAAAAAGGAGGATCTTCAACAAAGAATTGACAATATGGAAAAAGAGTTGGAAATTCTAAAAAGAGACATGCATCGATTTCAAAGAAAAAGGGTAAAAGGAAATTAGAGGATGATACTAGACTTGGTGAAGGTCAAGTCAATGAAATCTATAAGAAGCTAAATTCTCTTGATAACAGATTAGGGAACTCAAAGGATAGGCACGATCGCAACATTTCTGCTTTAAAGGTTATTTATGAATTCTGGAACAACATGTTAAAAGTATCTGCATGCTTAGTGATATTTCGATGCGATTTGGAGAAAAGTTGCTTGAAAGGGGTGTGTTATTTCTCAGCTAGATGCCAATGATCCTTCTCATATCACTGCCTTGGCTCTCTTTACTTCATTGTAGACTGTGAAGTCTAGAATTGATAGAGCATCTAAGAAGTAATCCACTGAGGAGTTGTCTTGTTGTTGTTTTGATGTTGTTTTGTTGTTGTTTACTCGTTTCTTTTTGTAGTTTTGTCCCTATCTTGTCTCCATTGTGTAGTTTATTTTTACTACAGCTAGGCTATAATGTACTATCTAGATTTTGATATGTTTTTGATGATTCCACTTGTTTATCTAGCTTTTGAGCCTCTATGTAATAGGGTATAGTCCCTTCAAAACTATTTGCCAATAATAAAACAAAATTGAATTAATTCTAATTACACTTAAACTATACTCCTATGGTCCTTAGATAATTTAATTAAATAATTATTTAATTAAATGGTTAATTACCTACTCATCCTCCACTTAAGCTCCACTTCACTATCCTAGTCACCCCACTCAACTCCACTTCTAGAATCCTACAAAGGTGGAAGCAACAAAGTTGCATGTACAACCACCTTCCTAGATACAAACTTATTGCCAACTAAAAATTTACTACCCCTCAATGGATATTCAATCCATTTAAATTGTTATAACCTCCTCTAATGCTATTTTAAGAATATGCATTCATGATCTCATTAAAAACCTTCAACCACTCCATGGCCTCTCCTTCAATTATAAATAACAGGCCATATCCTTTCACAAATAATCCTTGAAAGATTTCGTAATTGTAGTAAACCTTTGCTCATTTTCCATTTAAATGCATCCTCATATCCATTCTTACTTTTAGCATTATTCCTTCATTTGGAGATCAATTTAGAGCATCCACAATCCAACAACCATAATAAATTCAACAAGTGTGTGTGCACTTCAGAAATTTCATCATTGAGGTTGCAAGAGAAGCTTAGAGAAAGGTTTGTTGTTGTTTATTTGTTTGTCTTTCACTTTGCTAAGTTTTTAACTATATACAAGATGTAAATGATTATTTCCTTGATAGAGAATCTTAGAGACATTACACCACTAGAGCATGCATTATACTTAATATCATATTCAACAAATCATGAGAGAGCATTTACTTTGTTTTAAAACCTCAACTAGGTAGGGATTTATTATTCTATCTAAAATATTTTGTGCCTGATTTGTTAGTCTTGATATAGTATCTTGGTTAATATAATCTTCCCCAATCATTTGAACTTCATGTTCAAGTAAATAATTATCTCATACAAGATGTTAAAATTTCTGCAATAACAATCCAAACCTTAGTCCCATCCTATTTTATTCAAACTAAATCTACTAACCTTAACCTTGTGGATGAAATGAATAAAATGGTTGCAATGGTATTAGATGAGGTCATGATTTTCAAGATTCAAATTACTATCTCAAACCATTTTGAGCCTTGTAACATGAATTTCCATGCCTCTCCATATCAAACATTGTATAAATTCCTTCCATATCATTCTCAAATCTATATACACCCTCTTTATCTATGTGAAAGAAAATTAAAGATATATTTATGCCTAAATTTGTGGTATTTCCAATTCCCATAATTTTTTACAAAGTGGGAATGGGTTATCAATGAAAAATATCCATGTTATATACCATCATGAATAAGGGAAGAGTGTTGTGATCCTATGTGCTGAAAATACAAATTTTGATCATCAATCATGAAGTGTAAATTTAATATGGGGATTCTAAAGAAGATTAAGAATGTAACCATGATGGTGGAGATTCCTTTGTTATCTTAAGCTAGGAGTTTTTCTCTTGACGAATTTTAGGATGAGCTATAATATGAAGAAGAGGTATATGAACCCATGAAGGTATATGAACCCATGAAGTTTAAATTTTTAATCTTCCTCCTATTTTTATACTTCATTCTACATTACCAAGCTAATTGCATGATAAAATATTGTGATTTTTAAAGATATTTCTCATCCAGTTAGTGAATTTTTTTATAGATATTTTTGTGCACTTATTAGATTAGGATTTAGACTATATTTTTGTTTATTTTAGTAAAAAGCACTTTTCACACCCTACCAGTTCATTTGAGCTTGTGAATGTGATTATGTTTTTGTACATAATTTTTGGAGGCCTATTTAGTGACTATGTCATAGGGATATAAATATTTAGAGACTAAAAATAGAGAAAAATAAATTGAGACTTATTAAAGTCAAGAACAAATTTTAGACTTAGATTGCAGAGGTTTAAGGGGTTTCCAAGTTTTAAAGTGTTCATACACAAATTCATATGTCCTATGAATACTCCAGTCTACTGGTCTCCACAAATAATAGGAATGTTTCCTACAGAAGGTACCAAAATGATAAAAAATGTGCCTCAACTCCCAAGTTGTTTTAATAACCGTATTCCCCAAAGATTTTTCTCAACCTTGATTTCCTCATAAAGGGTTATACCTTATGTTTTTCTTCTTTATTATAGCCCTTTATGTCAATAAATATTTGAATTATTATCCCATTTAATTATAAATATCCCATTGTAATAGTTATAGTGTTCACATGTCATAAAGATTCAATAAAAATTCCCAAGCTATCACAAATCTTTAAATATCTTAAACAAGGTCACTTGTGGCATGTGAAAAATGTTTAATATCTTCACAAAGTTAGAGAGACCCTATAAACTTTAGTGTGTATCCAATGGTGGATAGAGCCACACTCACTTTAGGTTATACATGGAAATTAGTCTCATATTAGTAAGGATGACCCACGCTAACACTTTATATGTAAAATTTATCTCATAATGCTTATTTCATTAAATCGGACATATTATAGTGAATCGGACTCCGATATTACAAGTATTGCAAGAAATCCATCTCCATTTTTGTGTATATTGGATTATATTTTTGATTATCTTTGGATTACATTATACTATTGTTGGATTCCATTAGTAACAATATTGAATTCCAATATTGTCATTATTGGACTTATTCGAGTTCTAATTTCACTATTATTAGATTCCGATTTTGCTATTATTGGATTCCAATTTCCCTTTTATTAGAATCCAATTTCGCTATTCTATGGATTCCAATAATGTAATTAATGGATTCCAATTTCTCCACTAATGGAATCCAATTTCTAAATCCCAATTTTTGGATTTCAGTTTCGCTTATTTTAGGATTTATATTTTTATTATTTGATTCCCCCACATAAGCATAACAATTTGCCATCTTATGTAAGCCAAGTGGTTGCTAACTTACATAAGCCTAACGACCGCTAACTTACATGATGAAAGTGCATACTCAATGAAATATACCTAGTGGTGTCAATGTTACATCTACTCTATGACCATTAAGTTACATCGTATTGCGGCCACTAAGTTCCATAACCATAGTGGTCACTTTGTAGACACCTATAATTACGCCCAAGCAATTTAAATACTTAAATTGTGCTAATTATCCCCTTTCTCGCAAATCAATGACATATCGTCAAAAGCACTCATTTTCCCTCATATCATCATTAATTAATTACACTAAGCTAATTAATTAAGTTGCCTATCCAACAAATACCCTAATTAACGACCTTCTGTTAATAAATCACCCCTTCTACCTAGACTAATAAATTATTATTAATTAATTATCTTTCTCTTCTATTTAACCGATAAATCAATATTTAATTGATTTAATCCCCTTATAATAGCCTAAATCATACTAATATTCCTCTAATTATCTTCTATAAGCTTACATCTACCTATTAGTTAATCACCTTTGATTAATTAAAACACCCCCAACTCCCATGACTTGCTAACCATACATTAAACCCTTCTAAAGTAAGGTTACCTTTAATAAAGCAACCTTATCCATTCCTAATCATGTTTTACCTTTATCCCGCATTCATGAGAATGTGTTGAATCCTTTATCCTTTGGGCTATATAAAGAGCCCCCTACCTACCTTTTTACTTACACCTAAACTCCTTAGAGAGCAAATGCAAAGCATATAGCAAAGAGACTAAGAGCTTGCACCTTGTTTTCTTGAGATTTCATCATCTTGAAGAGTTAAGCCTCTTTCTTAAAGTGCTTGGGTCATATGGGAGGTGTCAAAAGGGTCTTCAGAGCCCAACTTTGATTAGCTCCCATTCCTAAGTTCTTGGAACATTAAGGACAACTATTTTTGATAGCCATGGTACCTACCTAGGTTCCTTCATTTATATGTTGTTAGAGAATAGAGGATATTTAGGTGCTTAACATAGTTGATTTCATAGTTTTGTATTGATAATTGTTAGCATCTAACCCTTGATTAATTCTTATCATGATGGTGTTTATGATGTTGTTTAATTCTTGCTAATTAAGACTATTTAGGTGTTAGTCTTTGTTTACATTAGCATTAGTTTAAAAACAACACTTGCACACATTTGGCACGCTTGGTGGGACTTACTCCATTGTCCTTTGCACTTAATTTCAAGTTTTTGTAGTTAAGTTTCATTTTTAGTTGCTAACCCTCTTTTACACATGTTGATCTAACTTATTTTTCTTAACTTGTTTGTTGAGTTTGCATGTGTTGAGTCTTTTTATAGGTATAAAGGAGGTGAAGTGTTGTCAAAGTTAGAATTAATCGGAAAATTTCAAGATTTCTCCATGTTTTCATTTTTAGAGCTTACTTTTTTAACATTCTACATGCTAGTTTTGTCAATTTCTTGAAAATTTTAAATTCTTGAGCATGTAGGTTAGTGTTTTATAGTGTTGAGTCTTCTATTTACATATTAATGTGGTGGGTTACTGTCAAAATTTAATCTTGGTGAGAAAATTTCAAGATTTCATCATGTTTTCATTTTTAGAGCTTACTTTTTCATCATTCTACATGCTAGTTTTGTCAGTTTCTTGAAAATTTTACATTCTTGAGCATGTATGTTAATGTTTGATAGTGTTGAGTCTTTTATTCATATATTGATGTGATGGGTTGTTGTCAAAATTGAATCTTGGTTGGAAAAATTCAAGTGCATGTCAAGTGCATATTAAGAGACGTTTTTTTTGACATTTTTTGAGTGCATGTCAAGTGCATACCCGTGAGCATAAGAGCATATGTGTAACCCATCTTCCGAAGACCATAACTTTTGCTCCCAAACTTGAAATGAATCTATTTTTTTGCATTGGAAAGGTATTGAAGTTAAATATGCAATGAAAACATAAATTTGAGATTTATACTTACAGAAATTACAGGTTTTTCTGTTATTTTAAAACTGGTCATTTTCTAACATGTCTAATGTTTTGATGAATGTTGTATTTCCATGCTTACTCGATTTAGACCAAAGCGTGTGTATGCTATTCTCTTGCACCTTTTGGTGATCTTGAGAATCAAAAACAACTTTGATCTCTATCTTTTTAACATTGGGATTAAACTTGGAAATTTGATTATTCATTTTTCTTAAGGGAATGAACCTTTTACAAAGTATTTTTCAATGGTCCTTTGATTTGAAGTTTTCCATTTCTATATAGTTGGAATAAAGTTTGTGTATGTTTTTATCTTGCACCTTAGGGTGATCTTGAGAATCAAAAGCAACTTTATTCTTCATTTTATAACATTTGGTAAATTGGAAACTTTATCTTTCACTTTTGGTTTAGGGGAATGAACATTTATCAAGAATTATGTATGGTTCATTGATTGAAAAGATTTTCTTTACTTTTTAGTTGGATTATTTGTTGTGTATGCTCTTCTCTTACATCCTTAGATGATATTGAGGATAAAAACAACTCTTAATCCTCTTTTAAATAATGTGATTTTCTTGGAGAACTACTAACGCTTGAGTGCGGGACCTAAAACGCTTGTCAAAGAAAGGAGGAATCAAAACGAAATAAAAACTACTAATACGGGTATTATACAAAGTCGTCAAAAGGTGTTCAAGCAAACCACACCTAATTAAACAAGATAAAAAGAACAACATATTCAAAACATTGTATTGCAGGTTTCAAAAAGGGTACGTCCCTCTCTGCTCAACTGGAACATAACCCCTTTGGCATAACACCTTAAACTACAACAATGAGGGTGGTTCCAGGAACCCCAAAGTAGTCCACGCAAGAGGGAACCTTGTGGATGAAACAGGAAGTACTCCACACTACCTACTTGACTAGTGATTCCTTTATGAGATAGCATTACAGGTTGTCCGTTGTGGCGACCCCAGTGATAGTACATGTAGATGCACTAGTTGCCTACTATTCTTGAAGGGGGTAAAGTAAAGCCGAGATACTCCCAAACTAGTCAGTGTGACTTTTTAGGTAAATCGCGCTCGCTCATGGAAACTTTGTAACACCTAGGGTGAGAGAACTACCTAGGAGAATATACTTTGGCCAGGAGCCCACTTTGACCATTCTAAAATAGTGTTGAGTTGTGAACCATATTTTCATTGAGAAATGTGTGACGCGGTACTTTCGCCTAGTTTTTACTTGCCTTAGGGCAAGGTGAAACTCTGCCAAAGTGAAGCCAACATTTTTCATTTTTTTTTATTTACTTCCTTCACATTCTTTTGACACTTTGTTGATCAAAAGAAGGGTGACTACCTTTGTGTTACCAATCGACTGTTTCTCTCACTTTTATGTCCATTTACGCCCATCCATGTTTGCATGGTTAGGTTAGTTAAATGTCTAAAGTGTGCGGAGGCATTTTCACGTCATTGGTAGCCATTGTGATCTTGATACCCATGTCAAGGTCGTCATTATAGTTAGGCGTGGTTCATCACCGCAGACTTCCTTAGAAGAGTTAGCTTGTTTGTATCGTATCACTACAATTTCGATATTTACATCTTGTTTCTTGTAAACTCGACATAAATACCTATATTGTATGGTTACGTTGCACACATTTTTAACTATTCCTAGCTATACTTTGAGATTTTTAGTTCGGTTCTATTATTACCTCGATTTAAAAGAGTGCTAGGTGTTACTATTTGTGCATGTTATATCAATAACACCTCGATATCAATACTTCACTTTATCGCAAAGTGGGTTAACATATCTTGGTGATATTGTTGTGTCATTCGCGAATTGTAATTGACACTTTTTGAGATATAGGTCTTAATCAAGTTTGAGCTCGCTCATCGTATATCTTGATTGGGAGATCAATTTGACTTCTTGTTGTTACTTACGTTTTGTTCATTTCTTGAACTTGGCATAATTCAAAAAATCTTGTTGATGATCTTTGCATCGCATTTTCATATGGTGTATTTCCTTGTTGATTGGCTTTGAGTTTCACATTTGCATGATTGTTCCTTGTGATTATTAATTTAGAAAACTTATTTTCTAGGACAATCCCTTTTATCTCATCGATATTGCATTGTCATGATGTCTATTTTCCTTAGACCTTATTCAAAAAATCATGCACACATCCCCATATTTACACAATGTCTAGCTAGTTGTCCTTATGCTACCCAAATTGACATGTCACTTCCCTCCATTTGAAGGAGTTCCATCACACTATCTAAATCTAGAAATTTGTGCTTAAAACAGTGCAAAAATGACTCGACTATCGTGCGGTTCCTGTACGTCGGAAAAGCAACAGGCGAGCGTGAGAATCAACAAGTGACTCTTCCACGTACCCGACCTCCCGAGGTCGTGCCGAGACAGCTGGTGGGGGTAGAATATGCAGACAAACTAGTTGGGGAGTCTAATGTCTTCGATACGCACTAATGGTATTTGCGAATCTAAGGCAAAGAAGGCCCTTCTAACTTGGACTGGTGTGATAGATCGATCAGCGAGGATGACTGCTCGAAGGCTCCAATCAATATCGAGCTCTGGCGTGATTCGATCTATGGGTTGTGGGATGCGTGGAAAATGACCCGGATGGATTCGTGTATTTCTCCTGATAGGGTCATATGGCGAATATAGTCAACTCTATGGACGATTCTCTGGCCTAGTCCAAAATTCTCTAGCTTTGTTAGCTGTTGTGTCTAGTAGGGACAACTGTTGAATGATGATAGGTGGAATCGGAGTAGACTGAAATACTAATGTGCGTAGGCCAGTGTCTATATCTAACTGACTTGTGGATTCGTTAGGCTGTGGGATTTGTGGATCACAACCGTAGACTCTTGGTTGTTGCGGTCCTGTTATGGTCATACGTGAGATCAAGTTCTAATCCCTAGTATCCAGTAGTCGTAAGCTTTCTCACCTCTACGTTTAGAATCGTAATTTGTGTGATTTTCTCGTAATACCTCACGGGTGTTCTAGCAACTTGAATTCTTAAGTCGGTATCTATATCTACGAGGGTGTCTCCAGCTGTCTGGTCATGGAACTAAAGGATCGCACCCGAATATTTTTCTCTTTCAAATCCTTCTACAATCATGCGGATGTTTTCTAGGATAACTCGTAGTTTGGTTGATTTGACCAAAATGTGTGTGCTTGGTCATCTTCTACGTTTAACCCTCTCAACCGTGACTCGATCTGCATTGGAAGTCTGTTGTTGTTTGGAAGACTTGTATCCTAAGGTTTTGGTCAATGTCAGTTACTGCCACTACGATATTGGGCTGGGGCACAATTGGCTCGAAAATGTATTCCCTGGGCTCCCTAGGTCCCGTAATTGTCATGCAAAAGCAGTAATGAAACAAACTATAATAAAGTAAAATCTAAGTACACTTCTAGCATATATAATTTCTTTTTTTTTTTTGTATTTTCTGGCAATTTATAAGAAAGCAGCTATCTAAAAATATTTAGAATTGACAACTAAACTAATAACGTAAAACAAACAAAATAGCCGAGTGTAGCTATTTGTCTGTGCAATTTTGTATATCTATTCTAAACAACGAAATAACTAATCTATTTGCAAGATTCTCGATCCTACCTTAGAAGTGAGGAATGAATCATAGTTTCTCAGAAACTATCAATCCCCACAACTTCCCTGGCAATATCGAGAATGGAAATAACTGAAATAAAGCGATTAACTACTTTATTTGATAAGTTCTAACTAAAACTTTGAAAGATGGAACCTGGATTTCGCAGAACAGTGGCGAATCCGACGGTGTGTGTGTTCTTGTCCCCTCAGTATGATCTCCTCGTTCTTTGTGCTCACGTGAATCCAGAAAAGCGTGTAATGCTTGCATCAACAGGAATAGATATTTGGATCAATGGACAACCTTCAGAATGCAGACAGAATAGAATGCGGATAGGAGAGGGATAGCGCAAGAGTACGTGAGCTTGGCCTATGCAATTCCTAGTGGGGTCTCATCGCGAATCATGCAACAAATTGCGCCCGTAACCCGAAACTCGTCTCGTATGAAGAGCAAAACCTGCAACTTTAATGGCTGCCTAAACTATTCTACTCCAAAAGCAATAATACTGTTTGCACAAGTTGGATCTGTGGCTTACCAACAGCTGAGTAAATGCAACTAAGCATGTAAAAGATTTAAACTATCAAACTTAAGCAAACTAGAAGACTGAACTACTGAAAGTGATGAGTTTTTAAACAAGAATGAGGGGCCATTTGCATGTGCACAAACCATGCATTTATAGGAATTCAAACACCCAAAGATCAAAACCAAACTGAACTCCTAAACAATAAACAAAGGAAAAACACTATTCCAGGGGACCAAAAACATAAATGCATGCTCAAGTCGGCAAGAAAAGCTGGTGAAGCGTTGAACTTTGCGTGCGTTCCATCAAAAGAACGTTCTGGAAAACGCGTAAAGGACCGCGCCCCGCTCGTGGTGGCGGTTCTGGCCGCCGCCCTGTTCAGGGCGGCGGTTTCGTCACTGAAGACCAAAAAGCCAAGAAAAGAGGAAAAAAGGGAAAACAAAGCACGCGGGGGCTAAGCGGGGCATGTGGGATGTTAACGCATATCCGTAAAGCTTCTCTGGATCCCGAACACCTTGCGAAGAGACCTGTATCATCATTGGGGCATTTATTACACCGTTCCGCAGTACAGTACCTTACAATTTTGGGTACGTACATATTGCCCCCTCGGAGAAGCGTTTTAGCCATGAAGAGGCATAAAACGGTGGGTCCGAGTATGGCCGTCCCGAAATGGGAAGTTAGAAGTTATACCTTATACGTCCGTGTGTCGAAATGACGCCATCCGAAATTCCCGCTACCTGCAAAATGAAAGGGGAACTCAAGTGCAGATAGATACAATAACTTGGAAAATAAACGCTAAAATAATAGGGGAAGAGGACGTACCATTAGTGCGAGGATAGAAACTTACCTCCGTTGGCGCTCCGAACCTGTGAAAAGGGGATTTAAAACGAATTAGAGCGCTATATATATAAAAGTGGGCCCATTTTACTATTCATTTGCGCGAGTCGATTTGATAGATTTTGAGCTCTGGGGCCCACGGTAACGGTTTCTCACGTGAGTAGAGTCAAAACGTCCATAGCGAGATAGTGATCATGCCTCCACGTGCGGAACGCCACCCCGCGAGATCACAGGTTGGTTTTTCTTCAATTTTGTGCTTTTCCCTCTTCAATTTTGAAATGCTAAATTTGTTGTAATGGGGGGGTCATTTTTGAAAATGTTAGGTTTAAAAGGTCCGTCTAGGGGGGGCGCCTACTGGGTAGGCTTTGTTTTTAGCCAAAATAGTCGTTTTTTGCTAGTTTTTGGCTTTTTGGGGTTAAAAACCCGCGCGGTTTTCGGAGGCGGCGGATCACAGACCGCCTTGGCGGCGAGTTCGGTTACACAAAACCGCCTTGCCGGGCGGCGGTTTACACGTAATGCAAAAGGACCTCTTTTGAAAACTTACACTTGTATTTTTAGCATTTGTGTATGTTTTTATAACTCTCTTGATATCGTTTAGATACTAACTTACTCTGTTTTGTGTGTTTTTGGGTGTATGCAGGCGAAGGAGGAGTATATTAGATGGAGCCGGGAGAGAGAGTGTGACTGGCTGCCCGGGGTATTGGATGCCCTCTCAGCAGATGAGGAGGACACATTGCAGAGGGCCGGCATATTGCGGATATCGCGTGTGCCTCACGTTGCTCCGTCTAGTCACATACTCTGTGACTTATTCTCCTACTGGGATGCAGATCGGAACACTTTCCGATTGCCAGGGGTCCGTGGTGAGTGGACCATTACATTAGAGGACGTCTACCGCATTCTGGGGGTCCCGATCATCGGGAGGCGACTCACATTAGAGACAGCAGGCTCACGGGCACAGATTGCACAGTGGGCGACATATATGGGAGATGCAGCTATTTCCACGGGGCCGAAGAAGGGAGTGAGAGTTAGATCCATTCCTTCTTTGCCCATCCCCGTATTTCGACAGGCCATCATGGGGATCCTTGCCTCGAGACTGATCGGGGACAAGGGAGGTGACACTTTGTTATACTGTTGGGCCCCCATCATTGCACAGATAGAGGGGCATGGCCGGATATACGCCTGGGGGGCAGACATTTTGGGGACCACCTATCACGACTTATATAGGGTGGTCCGTTTACAGGGACAGTCGTTGAGCCACCCAACTCTAGTCATGAGTTGGGTGTATGAGCATTTTATTCCTTATGGCAGAGGCGTGGAGGTGGCAGATCCTGGGGCTGTGAGGGCGGCCAGATGGTCAGATATGTCGGTGCTTAGAGCACCTCACCAGCCAGTAGCCTCCCTCACTATAGCAGACATGGAGGCCACACCGTACCAGCTTATGGCCGGCGTATGGGGAGAGGAGGCCATGACATTGGTTTCCTGCTCCATTACAGGGCAGCTTATTGACCGTGTGGGACGGGTGGAGGTACATCCTTTCAGCAGGGTTCCTCAGCAGTTCGGCCTCCCATATGTGGGCATGCTTCCTCCAGTAGCACCAGTTTACAGATCAGTTCGGGAGGCTAGAGGGGGGCCTAGAGGCCGTGGTTGGACAGTGGTTACCCCTGGCATTCCTATTGCAGCCAGGGGGATAGTTCGGGCCAGAGGGAGAGCTGGTGCGCCTCGGGCACCTTTACTTCGGATTACCGCGGGTCCTGCTCATAGTAGCGATGACCCTATAGATATTGACTCCGATTCTGAGGAGTCCACAGAGGGAGGGTCGGAGGAGCAGACGGACGAGAGTGATCCTGAGTGGCATGATACTCAGGATATCATGCAGGCGGAGAGGGCGGAGCAGAGCGCAGAGAGAGAGACTCTGGTTTCCGAGGAGCCACTCTCCCGGGGCCATGGTGGAGATGATGAGTCCGTTGCGGGGCGTCATGTTGCCCCAACTACAGGAGCAGCTCCTCAGTCGGCGGCGGCATCTGCAGCGGGTGCTGGCCCTAGTGACCCATCTTGGAGGCCCGGTGACCCGAGTAAGTTATCCTTTCTCCCTTTCAGTGTTAGTTTGATTTTTTTTGACTTGTTTTAACTGCTATCCCTCCTTATATTTGTATCTTGTATATTTTAGCCTCTTGCCTAGTTTCTAATTCGTCTTTCTTCTTTGTTTTGCAGAGACTGTTGACGAGTGGCGGGATCTAATCCGTAGGGTATGTACTGATTCTCTGATGATCCCTATGGATAAGACCCGTGCGGAGCTATCCGTAGATGCCGGGGAGCCCTCAGCAGCCGGCAGGCATACCGACGTCTTTGCTCCCGTTTGGCATGTGGCCAAGATGGTGTCTACTCTCCGTACAGAGTTGGCAGGCTATAGGACAGCCGAGCGCCTTATGAGGAGCCGTTCTCATGGCGAGACCATGACCGCCCCTCGAGACCCTGAGCCTTCCATCCATTCAGAGCGCCAGCGTAGTCGTAGTCCTAGCGAGGGCGCGCACCTTCGGGCCGGGATCGCGTAGGGGTTGAGAGGCCATTTGGCTCCTATACACTTTTTGTATTATGGATTCTTTTGTGTATTACGGGCTCTTTGAGCGTTTTGACCATGCCTAGTGCATGATGGCATTGTATACAAATATTGACTATTTATATATATGCGCCGATTTTGGATCAAAACTTTGTCACTTGTGTCTTCCCTTTCTGTTCCAGCTTTTTCGTGTATACTACGATGTATGTTTTATATGCTTTCTAGAATGTATGCAATGGAAAACAGATGATGCAAATGTTTGCTTTCTTTTTGTATTTCATGATGCTGATACATGATATTGTAGATATATATTGTGATCTTGAATCTTAACTTTTGTTTAGCAATTTGGATACCTCATGATTTGTTTTGGCAAAGTGATGAGAACAACCAGTATGATGAACAGATTGACTTGCCCCACCCTTAACTCCACGCAACTAGTAAGATGCGAGAGCTCATCACCAAGAGCCAAGAAGGGCGCAAGTTATGAAATATGGTGAAGTGATAGTGATGAAAGACAGACGAAGCTTTGGTGGAACCAAATTGAAAACTACAAGCTTACTCTACCTGAATGACTTCATAGTTTTGGATGTAACTTACCTTGCGGTTTATCCAGACTTAGACCCGTAGATGGCCACATAGTAGACAAAATCTGGGTTTTTTAGGATTTTTAACTCTTTTTGGAATTTTGAATATCTGATTCATTCGTTTTTGACTCAAAGTTTGAATTGTTTGTTTATGACCTTTTAACATTTACTTTGTCTAGAGGACCCCCTACACTTTGCCCCGTGCTACCTGTAAGAAGCATGGGTTTATCACCGTGGGCAAGGCATAGGCGAGTAAGGGCATTTCCATCCTTTCCCAACCCTACGTCACTAGTAAGAGACGCAAGCTCATCACCGAAGGTTGGTGGGGCAAGGAAATGTGTAAAATAAAATTTTCTGTTTAATCACTTCTTGACTTGTTTGTTTGAGTAAGATGTCAGTATATTCTTATTTCCAAAGAGATGTGCATATGGGATAGATGTGACACCATGAAGCTTCTAGAACAGACCATAGGCAAGACACCTATCCTAAGAAGAAACCAAAGCGAGAACAAACTTGCAGAGCTTGGTATGGTTACCGTTAGGACTTCGTCATGTCTGATTTTATTAGATAAAAGATTCTGAATTGATTGATGATATCGAAGATGGAGAGGTATGATTAAAGAACTTCATGCCAGAAACATCACGAGTTTGAAATAAATTGCTTTGAGAATAGATTCCTTGATCACAATTTGTGTAAGAACAAGTGGACAAAATGATCCTAATTTATATGAAAATGCGATGTAGATAGTTATATAGGCAGCGCTTGCTGCTTATGCGTAGAAACGTTTGAGGTGGAGGGAATTGACTGTTTCGCCAAACTCCTCACCTTCTAGCGTGCATAAGAGATAAGCACCATTCCCGTAGTCTTTCATGACTCGGTATGGGCCCAACCATTTGGGCCGGAATTTCCTTCCTTCGCCGGTCTTCTTGTCGATCCGGCTGTCTAACCTCAGAACTAGGTCACCTTCGTATATGTCACGTTCATAGACTTTCTTGTTATACTGCCGGCACATTCGGTCGGCATAGACTCTATGTCGTTGTTCAGCATCTAACCTAGCTTCATCCAGGCTTTCTAATTGAGAAAGACGTGCTTCTCTGTAAGCGTCCTCATCCAGAATCCCTTGTAGCGAAATGCGGAGACTGGGGATTTCAACTTCGAGTGGGAGAACTGCTTCTGACCCAAATACCAGCGAGAAAGGAGTTGCTCCTGTCGGAGTTCTTATTGAGGTTCGATGGGCCCACAAGGCCGGATATAACTTCAAATGCCAATCCCGCTTGTTTTCTTTCACTGTTTTAAGGAGAATGGCTTTCAGTGTTTTGTTCGTTGCTTCAGCCTGCCCATTGGCTTGGGGATAGTACAAGGAAGCCGTATGATGGCTGATTTTAAATTTGTTGCATAGCTCACGAACTTCTTCATTTTTGAAAGAAGTTCCATTATCTGAGATAATAATTTCTGGATACCGTACCTGCAAATGATTTGGTTCAAAATGAACTTAGCGATTACAGAACCAGGTACAGTTGTAAGAGGCATGGCCTCTACCCATTTAGTGAAATATTCAGTGGCCGTGATTATAAAATTGTGGCCGTCTGTGGACGAGGGAGAGAACTTCCCTATCAAGTCCAGGCCCCATGTAGAAAAGGGCCACGGAGTAGCGATCGGTTGCAAAGCTTGTGCCGGCATGTGGATCTCATGAGAGAACTCCTGACATTTATGACACCTGCGTACAAACTCTATTGCGTCATGTTCTAGAGTGGGCCAGAAATAGCCCATTCGATGTATTTTTTGAGTGGTGGCGTGGCCGCCGAAGTGGCCTCCACATATACCGCTGTGAGATTCATGGAGAATCTTCTTGGACTCTTCTGTGTCAACACACCTTAAGAGCATTCCATCGAATGCTTTCCGATAGAGCACTTGCTCTATAATGACGTATTTAGCTACGATAATGCGTAACCGCCTTCTTTGTTGAGGTGTAGCTCCTTCTGGGTACCTATGGTCCATGATATAACTAATGATATCAGCGTACCAAGGGCACTCAGATATAGCAGGTCGGGTTTCGACGTAGTACACGCATTCGTCTGGAAAGTCTAAGTCTACTAAGTCACCTCCGTCTAGCGGGTTATCAGCTAACCAATCTGCGATGATTTGCCCTTTAACTGACTTTTGGTTTACAAAAGTTAATTCGAACTCTCCCATTAAGGTTATAAAGCGTCCCGCCTTTTTAGACAGGGACCCTTGTGTGAGGAAGGTTCGTAAGTGGTCAGTTTTTACCATGACCCTTGTCTCTTGATTTAGCATGTAGTGTCTTAGGCGTTTGGTTGCGAAAACTATGGCAAGGCATTCTCGTTCTGCTTGTGTATAGCGCGTTTCGTAGTCGAGCAATGTTCGGCTAATGAAATAAATTGCACGCTCTCTCTTGTCATCGTCTTCTTGGGCTAGCATGCAAGCTAACGAAACATCGGTAGCCCGTGAGTATAGAATTAACGGGTGATCTAGCTTAGGTGGCATTAGCGTAGGTGGTGACAGTAAGAAGCGTTTAACTGCGTTGAAAGCTTCGTTGCAGTCTTCAGTCCAATCAATGCTATAGTCTTTCTTGAGTAAATTATTGATTGGATGAATAGCGAAGCTTAAGTCCGGGATGAATCTCCGGATTGCACCCAGCTTCCCGAGAAATGATCTGATTCCAGATTCACTCGAAGGTGGGACCATTTCGAGGACAGCCCAAATTTTGGTTGGATCAACGTCGATCCCTCGTGACGATATGATGTAACCTAGGAGCTTTCCTCCTGTTACACCAAAGACGCATTTTTCCGGATTTAGCGTAACTCCGTATTCTATTAAACGTGAAAGAATGACACGGAGTACTTCGGGATGGTCACAACGCTTCTTGGCTTTAGCCAACAAGTCATCTACGTAGGATTCCATGATTTTATGAATTAAATCGTGAAATATATAAGTCATAGCCCGCTGGTACGTGGCACCGGCGTTCTTGAGACCGAATGGCATAACAACGTAGCAATAGGTTCCCCAAGGAGTTATAAAGGTGGTTTTAGCTTGATCTTGCTCGGATATTCTGATTTGATTGTATCCCGAGAATCCATCCATGAGAGACAAGAGCTCAAACCCAGCTGTTGCATCAACAATGACATCGATAGATGGCAATGGGAAGTCATCCTTAGGACATGCTTTGTTAATGTCCCGGAAATCTATGCAGATGCGTATCTTTCCATTCTTCTTGAGAACGGGAACGATGTTTGATACCCATTGGGAGTAGTCAACTGGCTTGATGAATCCTACCTGAAGGAGTTTTATTACCTCCTCTTTTACCATAAGGGCTACCTTGGGCTTCATAGGTCTTGATTTTTGCTTAATTGGCTTCACATCTGATCTAGTGACGAGGTTGTGCACCGCAATGTGGGGTGCGACTCCTGTCATCTCTTTGTAATTAAATGCAAATGCCTTCTGATGTTCTTTGAGAACCTGAGTATGTATTTCTACTTCTTCTGGGGTTAATGAAGAACCTAGTTTCAATATCCTTGGTTCATTTTCTGTCCCAATGTTGACATCGATTGTTTCTTCGATTAAAGAGGCGTTACCCTCTTCGAACTCAGGTGGTGCTGGAGGTAGATCTATATCATCCCCATTTTCTATTGCGTATATGCTAGATTCCCTTTGCGAGGGAAGATCCGTTACGGGATTTCCGAAGTAGGAAGATGAATGCGGGATCAGAGATAAATCAAGTGTGTGACAGGAGCGATGTAATGCTGCATAGGCATTTAAGTAATCCAAAGTAGCCGCATCATTTCCAACATGGTCTAGGACGGTAGATTCATTTCCGCTTGAAAGAGGATTTGTCATTGTTTTTATCAATGGTTCGTTACTTAATGGATCTGTGTGGAAGTGAGTATCTTCTAGCTCATTGCTTGGAGTGAAGCGTGATGCCGAAGTTGCTATTGAATCGGCGAGAAGATTTTTCTCTCGTGGGATTGCTTCAATGGATATGAAATTAAACGCTTTGCTTAAATCTAACACAGCGTCTTTGTAGAGTTGTAAATGTTCGGCTTTAGTTTCATATATTTCAGAAACTTGGTTTGTTACTAATTGCGAGTCTCCTAAAACTTTGATGTTATCAATACCAATTCTTTTGGCTAAGGTAAGGCCAAGGAGGAGAGCTTCGTACTCAGCGCCGTTGTTTGTGCATTCAAAGTTCAACTTGAAAGAGAATGGGAGGACCTTTTCCTCGGGCGAGGTAAGAATTATACCTGCCCCCGCTCCATAGCGGCATTTAGCTCCATCGAAATGGAGAGTCCAATATTTAGCCGGGAGCATAGATGTAGGTGTATCTACTGTATTTGCACATTCTACTTCGACCATGCAAAGATCTTCTGCTGGAAGAGAGCCAACCCCTAAGGAATATCCTATACCTACCGAATCAAATGGTAAGAACATTGGTAAATCTTGTTCTATTAATTCAACGATTTTTGCAGTAGTCCCTAATGATACAGTTTCTTTAGCTTTACCGCCAGGAATTGGGGTTGTTTTGGCTACGCTGATGGTTTCAAGATCCGTCGTAGGTACCAACTTTTCTTTTGACTTTGAGTCAGTGGGTTTATTAAGTTGGTTTGTTGGAAGTTCGAATTCTGAGTGTACACCTGGTCTCTTCTTTAAATCAGCTAGGTGTACGTCAAACGGCTTTGGATCACCTTTGGCTACAAATACCTTTCCCAGATGCAAGAATCTTACTTCTTGAAATAGCGTGGAAGGGATTGCCTTCATTCGATGTATCCACGGCCGGCCGAGGATCATATTATAGTTAGTTTCCCGATCTATAATATAAAACTCAGTCAGGATTGTTTTAGGTCCCAAAGTGACCGGTAGTATTATGGTTCCTATCGATGTGGCTTTAAGGCTATCGTAGCCTCTCAAGGTATTTCGAGTAGTGGAACAGTTTGTTTCACCATATCCCAATTTTTGGAGAAAAGAGAAAGGGACTATGTTAACCGCAGCTCCATCGTCAACCATTGCCCATTTTACATAATTATTATAAACCTGTACTTGCAAGTGTAGGGCTGGATCGCCTCGGCGTGCGATCTCGGCATCCGTAGGCATTTTACTTATTTCGAATATGAATTCGACATCCCTATCCGCCTGTCCCGGAGGATAAACATCAAAGTCTATATGATTTACTTGTGCTTCTGGTGGTGGAGTGATACTAATTAAATGACCCAAACCTAACGCCTCTAAAAGAGCAGCCCTGTGAGCAGGGGAATTCTTTAGTAAATCAAGGAATGAAATATGCGAGAAGGTTTTTGTTAGATCATTAATTAGATCGTAAGCACCCATAGGTTTTGCTACGGTTTGCTGGATGTTATCTGCTTCCGGCAGATGGCTTGGACTTGGTTGAGAGAAATACTCTCGTGTCCTCGTAATTGCTTCAACGGGTAATTCGGAGTCTAACTCCACTAATCCAACTACCTTAGGTCGCGGCTGACTTCCTAGTTGTGGCGCGACTAACGGATTTAGCGAAGTTGAGGCCTCGTGATCGTTGTTTCCTGTTATTGCGCCTTTGTTTGTTCCAGTTGGTTTCAACCCATCGTTATCATGATTTGGGAGTGGATCATTAAAGATCTTGAGAGGGGCATTCTGAGGGGAAACTGCCCCTGCGAAGGTACTTGCCGTTGGTGACGTAGGATCTGCTAAGAACATATCCATAAAAAATTGTTTTTGTTCATTTGGCAAGCGTTGCATGAATTTGTTGTAGTCACGACACGTTCTAGTGTCATGACCCCGAATTTTATGGAAACCACAATAAGAATTGGGATTATAATTCCCGTTTTGTTGGTTTGGTGTGTATTGTGGCCTAAAATTCCGATCAAACTGTTGCCTATTAGGACCAAAGTTTTGGAATTGTTGTTTTTGGTTTTGACTTTGGTTTTGGTAACCAAATGAGTTTTGGCTTGGCCCTTGCATGGGATTTCACCGTTGTTGTTGTGGATTATTAAAATCCACCGTATTGACCGTCGGGGTAAAATTGTTGTTTCTTTGGTTGTTTGTTTGTGACGGAGTATTAACGACATTTACCCTCTTGGGCTGGTCAGTTACCCCATCTGTTGTTACCCCACGATTTTTGTTAAGGATTTTGGGTCCTTGATTGACATTTGTGGTAGTTGTAGTATTTTGAGTGGAGGTGATTAACCTCCCATTTGCTCCATACGTCTTACGGCCACTATCTATTGCTGCCTGGTCTATTCGTAGAGCGCTCTCAAGTACTTCGTCATAAGTCCTTAGTGGGAACTTCTGGACTTCTTCCTTCACTTCTTTGCTAAGAGAATGAAGGAATAAATCACATAGCTCCATCTGATCCATGTTTGGAGCGCTTGCCGAGGAATAAAGGACTGTGCGCCACCTTTGGATGAAATGGGCGACAGACTCGTTATGTTCTTGCTTGATGTGCAAGAACTCCCTGATTCCTGTCCTTAATAGTTTGTTCATGTCGAAGGCTTTGATGAACTCAGACACGAGTTGTTTGAATGAATGTATGGAAGCCTCGGGTATTCTGTAATACCAATCGAGGGCAATGCCTTCCAGCGTTTTGGGGAATATTTTAGCAACGACCCCATCCCATGGGAGTAATTCTCGAATGGCTGTAGCGTAAGCTTTGATATGCGCATTCGGATCTCCTTCTCCTTTGTATTTGGGCAAATCGGGAAGAGGCCTTGGAAGCATAACGCTTCTTATGGCGAAATCTAAGGGCTCCTTTAAATATTCTGAATAAGTCCCTATTGCATACGTCTCAACCATTGATGGTGCCTGTTGAGGAGGCGGTGGCGGAACGGGTTGTTGATATGGCGTAACGTACGCGTTGGCAGGGGCATAAGGCAATCCCTGCATTTGAGTAAACATGCCGGGGGATGAGTACATATCCCCTTGTGGTGATTTGGAATACATGTTTAAGTACGAAGGGGTACTATCCAGGAATGGATTGCTCTGTACCGGACCAGGAGGAACTGTGCTAGCGATAGTGGGTCTAGTTGGTACTTGTTGTGAATACTGAGGAGTCATACCTAACGTGCCTACTCCTGTGAGGAGATCTACTTGGCTAGGATGGTGCGGAGGATTGGAACTCCCTGTTTGTATGAATTTCGAATTTTGATTCGCTTGGGCAAGTTCTAATCCTCTAACCTTTTCTATTAGAGTTGAAATGACTTCGTTTGGTGAAGTCACGATATCGTGCCTTGGTGGCGTTTGTTGTATATCCTGGTGTTGTATAGGCATGTGATAGCCTGTCATGAACTGATTGCTATCTTGCCAAGTTTCTCTGAGAGTATTTTCTATACGTGATGGCATAGAGGTATTTTCTTGAGGAGAGAACTCAGGTTGTATTTGCAAAATTCCTACAGGTGGGTACATGCCTTGAGAGCGTTGTTCATTCCTAGGATAACGTATTGAGTACTCGTCATCTAGAACTGAGTATGGATCTGATTGTCTGCTAATATGTGGTCTAAGTAGCACCTGAGGAGATGAAGCAGATTCTCCAGTCAATGTCATATTGTTTGAGCCTGAAGGCTCTGTTTGTGTTTGAGCGAGTTGTTGCTCCAACCCCTCTGCTTGGAAGGACGAACTATATCTAGTCCTTGGCGTTTGCGTTGACAACTGATTAGTTGAATAGTTGTCGCCCCACATTGAGAGTGAGGGTGATGACTCCCTATTCTGTTGGGCATAGTATGCCTCAAGACCCAGGAGGGGTCTGCCATATGCATCGAATCCCGACATATTCGGGGGGTATATGAATACCCGCAGAATAATGGGAAGGAGCGAAGGTGATTTGTGAAGGGAAACATGATATTTATGACTCCGAACGAGAAGGTAGGAAGTTTTACGTCAGCTTCACTAATTTCGTTTGTTTCACGTCGGGTTCACCAATTTTGTACGTCGAAAAAGCAACAGGCGAGCGTGAGAATCAACAAGTGACTCTTCCACGTACCCGACCTCCCGAGGTCATGCCGAGACAGCCGGTGGGGGTAGAATATGCAGACAAACTAGTTGGGGAGTCTAATGTCTTCGATACGCACTAATGGTATTTGCGAATCTAAGGCAAAGAAGGCCCTTCTAACTTGGACTGGTGTGATAGATCGATCAACGAGGATGACTGCTCGAAGGCTCCAATCAATATCGAGCTCTGGCGTGATTCGATCTATGGGTTGTGGGATGCATGGAAAATGACCCGGGATGGTTTCGTGTATTTCTCCTGATAGGGTCATATGGCGAATATAGTCAACTCTATGGACGATTCTCTGGCCTAGTCCAAAATTCTCTAGCTTTGTTAGCTGTTGTGTCTAGTAGGGACAACTGTTGAATGATGATAGGTGGAATCGGAGTAGACTGAAATACTAATGTGCGTAGGCCAGTGTCTATATCTAACTGACTTGTGGATTCGTTAGGCTGTGGGATTTGTGGATCACAACCGTAGACTCTTGGTTGTTGCGGTCCTGTTATGGTCATACGTGAGATCAAGTTCTAATCCCTAGTATCCAGTAGTCGTAAGCTTTCTCAGCCTCTACGTTTAGAATCAGTAATTGTGCGATTTTCTCAGAATACCTCACAGGTGTTCTAGCAACTTGAATTCTTAAGCTGGTATCTATATCTACGAGGGTGTCTCCAGCGTCTGGCTGTGGAACTAAAGGATCGCACCCGAATATTTGTTCTCTTTCAAATCCTTCTACAGTCATGCGGATGTTTTCTAGGATAACCTGTAGTTTGGTTGATTTGACCAAAATGTGTGTGCTTGGTCGTCTTCTACGTTTAACCCTCTCAACTGTGACCTGATCTGTTGGAAGTCTGTTGTTGTTTGGAAGACTTGTATCCTAAGGTTTTGGTCAATGTCAGTTATTGCCACTACGATATTGGGCTGGGGCACAATTGGCTCGAAAATGTATTCCCTGGGCTCCCTAGGTCCCGTAATTGTCATGCAAAAGCAGTAATGAAACAAACTATAATAAAGTAAAATCTAAGTACACTTCTAGCATATATAATTTCTTTTTTTTTTTGTATTTTCTGGCAATTTATAAGAAAGCAGCTATCTAAAAATATTTAGAATTGACAACTAAACTAATAACGTAAAACAAACAAAATAGCCGAGTGTAGCTATTTTTCTATGCAATTTTGTATATCTATTCTAAACAACGAAATAACTAATCTATTTGCAAGATTCTCGATCCTACCTTAGAAGTGAGGAATGAATCATAGTTTCTCAGAAACTATCAATCCCCACAACTTCCCTGGCAATATCGAGAATGGAAATAACTGAAATAAAGCGATTAACTACTTTATTTGATAAGTTCTAACTAAAACTTTGAAAGATGGAACCTGGATTTCGCAGAACAGTGGCGAATCCGATGGTGTGTGTGTTCTTGTCCCCTCAGTATGATCTCCTCGTTCTTTGTGCTCACGTGAATCCAGAAAAGCGTGTAATGCTTGCATCAACAGGAATAGATATTTGGATCAATGGACAACCCTTGAATGTAGACAGAATAGAATGCGGATAGGAGAGGGATAGCGCAAGAGTACAGAGCTTGGCCTATGCAATTCCTAGCGGGGTCTACTGCGAATCATGCAACAAAATGTGTCCAGAACCTGAAACTCGTCTGTATGAAGAGCAAAACCTGCAACTTTAATGGCTGCCTAAACTATTCTACTCCAAAAGCAATAATACTGTTTGCACAAGTTGGATCTGTGGCTTACCAACAGCTGAGTAAATGCAACTAAGCATGTAAAAGATTTAAACTATCAAACTTAAGCAAACTAGAAGACTGAACTACTGAAAGTGATGAGTTTTTAAACAAGAATGAGGGGCCATTTGCATGTGCACAAACCATGCATTTATAGGAATTCAAACACCCAAAGATCAAAACCAAACTGAACTCCTAAACAATAAACAAAGGAAAAACACTATTCCAGGGGACCAAAAACATAAATGCATGCTCAAGTCGGCAAGAAAAGCTGGTGAAGCATTGAACTTTGCGTGCGTTCCGTCAAAAGAACATTCTGGAAAATGCGTAAAGGACCGCCGCCCTGCTCAGGGCGGCGGTCACGAGACCGCCACCCTTCAGGGCGGCGGTTTCGTCACTGAAGACCAAAAAGCCAAGAAAAGAGGAAAAAAGGGAAAACAAAGCACGCGGGGGCTAAGCTGGGCATGTGGGATGTTAACGCATACCCGTAAAGCTTCTCTGGATCCCGAACACCTTGCGAAGAGACCTGTATCATCATTGGGGCATTTATTACACCATTCCGCAGTACAGTACCTTACAATTTTGGGTACGTACAGTTCCCTATACTTACAAAAATATGGAACCTAGGTTTAGCAATTCAAAGCACACGATTCCCATTACAACTAAACCTCATTTGGTTCTTTGTGCTAGAGAGCTCATACGAGTAACTCGTTCCCCACCTTCATCTCATAGTCGGTGGTATGATTTGGACACGTCTGATCCAAATTATTATTCGAGTTCCCCCCACTCTTCTTATAATTCTAATCCAAACATTTCCTCTTCTTTTGAGGATTCCAATCCAAATATTTCCTCTGACTCTTCTGATGATTCAGATCCAAAATACTATTCAGATTCATCTAATTTGACTCCTAAGTCATCTAATGCGACTCCTAAGTCATGGTCCTCCCTTTCTTTGTAGGATCCTCTTCATCAATCATCTAATGCAACTCTTATGTCGTGGTCCTCCCTTTCTTCGCAGGACCCCTTTTATCAGTCGCCCCAACAATGTCTTCTTCCTTTGAAGATACACGTGACTCCAAATCCCTCCAATCAGAAGTATAATACAATTCTTGAATCGTGGTCCTCTCTTTCTTCACAGGACCCTTGTCATCATTCATCTAATGTGATTCTTGAATCACAGTCCTCCCCTTCTTTGCAGGACCTTCTTCATCAATCACCCCCACGGAATCTTCCTTCTGTGAAGATTCATGTGACTCAAATTCCTTCGAGACAAACATCTGAATCGACCCATGCATCGCAATCTACAGACTTTGGACTTAATCCTACTATTTTACATATGACATACCATTGTATAGGTAGGTCCACACCACCTTCTTCTACTCCTGAGACATCTAGCTACACATATTCTTCATCCCCCACATCATCTTCTTCTATCAATAATCATCAAACATCTTCTAAGTCTTCCACACCAAGTGAACCTATTTCTTCCAATAAACCCCTAGGGATCGATCAACAACTCATACCGATTGATCTCTTTCAGAATGAAGAAACAATCAGGGCATTTATAGGGGCATATGAAGATATTCCTTTAGTAGATTACAAAAAAGGATTCTCTTTAGACTTTGATGCGTCTGCATATTGTGAGGAAAAGGTTGATTCCTTTGATCAAGAAATAGAGGAAGAGCCTCAGATCATGCAACTTGATCCTCCTCTTATTCTTCCATCTTCACATTCTTCATTATGTGATGAAACTCCTTGGTCTTGCATAGATCCATGGCCTATCTTCTCATCACCCAATAAATCTTTATCTATTATAATTCCTCAATCACAATCTCTTATGGGGTTAGCACCAAGTAGCCCTTCATCTTCATCTAGGTGTGGGTCACCTTCTAGTAGCCCTCCTTCTATTTGTGGGCATTTTTGAGTAGCCCACTATCTTCGATTATTGGGGTACGTGTAACTAGCCCCTTATCTTCTATGTATGGATCACCCCAGGGTAGTCCATCATCTTCTATTCTTGGGCCACATCTTGGTAGTCCATAATCTTACATCTATGGGCCACGCCCTAGTATCCCTTCTTCTTCTATTCTTGGGCCACATCCTAGTATCCCTTCATCTTCTATTTATGGGTCACGTCCTAGTAGCCCTTCTTCTTCTATTCTTGGGCCACATCCTAGTATCCTTTCACCTTCTATCCGTGGCTCACCTCCTGGTAGCCCATCCTCTTCAATTCTTGGACCGTATCCTTTTCATCTATCACATATTTCTTCTATCAATGGTTGTGGCAAGCCCACTACCATTTCTATCGTTCCTATCATCAATCGTAAATGTTCGCATTCTTCTCCTTCTCGAGGTCAGAAAATTCAAGCATCAGCTTATAAGAAACCCAAACAGGTTCATTATCAAGCTCAGGTCAAAACTTCCAAGAGCTCAAAATCCCCCAACAACTGGAACAATCTCAAAGTTGTAAATCAAGCACGATTCAAGAATGCACATCAACATAACCATCAAGTATGGCGCAAAGTGCATAAACCTATGGATAGGGAACTCAAGCTCCCGCATACAAAATCCATGTTTCAGGATAAATCACAGTCCTTTGTTGAGTGTGAACTCACCACGATCATTGAGATTGGGGAAAACATGACTCTTGATAAACAAACACGCTTAGTCTCCCTTATTAAGGAAGTCACAAAAATTGTTGTTGGATCTTACCACACAGAGTGACTTTATTAGTCCCAACCTCTTAAAACCGTCAAAAATCTAAAAATAAAAAACAATTCAAAATATAAAAACATTGAGAAAACACAACAAAAATCAAAGGTACAAAGATCAAACATTGTAATCAAGTGTTGCGTACACATGGATATTTATTTCTTCCCTTCCTTGCTATTCTTTTGCAAGTCTTCCTACCATTTTCATCCCTTGGTGATATTTTGGTTAGCTTATTCGCATGCATTTTGTGACATTTATCTCTATGGTATCTGTTTGACCCTGGTCTTTTATCACCTTGGTAAATTAAAGAACAACTGACCTCTTAGAGATCCTATCACATTCAACATCTAATAAACTTGTTGCGAAGAACTTTTGGACATATTTGTTGACACTAGCCAATTTCTTCATCGTAAGCACTTCCACCTCCTTCCATCAAGCCATCAGTGGTTCTTAACCCCTTGTTAAACAAGAGAGCTGAAATAAGTTTTCAGACAACAAAATAATCAAAATCAATCAAACATCAAAATCTAAAAGCTACAAAGCAAAATCAAATTGATATATAACTCTCTCTTGGGGTATTTCCAATAATCTCTATCGAGGCTATGGACGCTTGACTAGTAGTAGAGCAATGTTGCGATTAGAATTAAATACATCTCTATCGGGGCTATGAATGCCTAGCTCGCAGCGGAGCAATGTATGGCTATCCTTTCACCATCCATTCACAAAATCACCTTTCATAATAAATCATTCCTACACATTGGCTAGGGTGTCGTCATCTTGTTTTCTTTTAAATCTTCCCTTCAAGAGGTAATAAATTCCACGTGCACACACCAGATCTCTATGAGTAAACAGGATTAGTATGTTACCAAGTCTTTTTTTGGACCTTGTTCAGACTCTTACTCTAGTCCATATCTCATCTCATGATTTATGCCTTTGGCTAATCACTTCTTCTTGCTGTGAGGCTTCTAAGCTACATTCATATCATTCACATCATTCTTCTACTTCGTTCAGAACATCCATGTGTATAAGGTTACTTGTTTTCCATGTTTGCGGACACCTTTGTCCCCTTCCACAAAAATAATCTTCTCCTTCCTTTCTATCACGTGCTCTTAGGCCAACTTATGCTAGGGGCATCCTTGCTTCTTCCCAGCATTTCATTGGTTTATGTTCATCATCATGTTGAACCTATCCATAATGGCCTTGGGTCCCGCTTCTACCTGTGAAGAGTTTACCTTTGAATACTCCCACCTTATCATTGGGAAATTTTTACATCTTCACCTTTCTCGGTATGCACGTGGCCTTATGCCCTTGTACATCCCATCTATCACTAGGGGCATCCACACTTTCTCGTCTTCATGTACATAGTTTCATAAAACTTTTAAAATCAACAAAAACATTCAAATATGTTAGAGAAAAAAATCATCAAAAACATTCAAATATGTTTCAGAAAACTTCTAAAAATTGAAAATCATCCTACAAAACATCACTCTTTGGTTCTCACTTGTTCATGTGTGCGACTTACGGATCATCTTGATCTACCTCCATCAACAAAAGCTAGGCTACTTACTTTTGTCTCGTACTACGAGGCACAATGAGTTGTTTGGTACTATTTCGTAGTGCACATTGTTTTTCCATTGGACCCAAGTGTCCTCCGTTATTCCCCTCACATGTATCCTTGCTTGGGGCACCATCATCAACCCTTGTCATTAATTTGCACAGGTCATAACTGAATCTCGATAATAAAAACATTATATTATGTTTCTTTGTTAGTTTAACTTTTTTACTTTCTTGTATTACATTACATTTTGTATGTTACATGGAGTTAGGCATCTTTCACTTTCTCATATTGCATTGCATTTTTTATGTTGCATGGAGTTAGTTTTTTCAGCAATGGACAATCATTCGTAGTATGGCTTTTCATGTCATTCTACCTTTGTCGTATGCTTATATTTTTCATAAGGACCGATGACGTAGTTCCTATGGCAATATGATGACATCCAAATTGTTTCAAACAAATACGCGGCTAGAGGCTAAGCTCTTCTCCCCCCTCATCCATATTTCTTCTACACCACTTCCCTTTCACCCCTAATTCTCCCTCTCATCGAGGCATCCTGCCTCGTCCCCCTTCTTCTGCCTATATCTCACCTTTTTCGATCGTCGATCGGCTTCTTCCATCACCCCATCGACACTCGAGGGGGCATCTCTCCCTCCTACTAATTTTTCTTCTATCCCTTCAAAATCTCTTCTGTCTACTATCTTTGAAGTGGCATCACTTACAAAGAGGGGCAAATGTAGACACCTATAATTATGCCCAAGCAATTTAAATACTTAAATTGCGCTAATTATCTCACAAATCAATGACATATCATCAAAAGCACTCATTTTCCCTCATATCATCATTAATTAATTACACTAAGCTAATTAATTAAGTTGCCTATCCAACAAATACCATAATTAACGACCTTTCATTAATAAATCACCCCTTCTACCTAGACTAATTAATTATTATTAATTAATTAGCTTTCCCTTCCATTTAACCAATAAATCAATATTTAATTGATTTAATCCCCTTATAATAGCCTAAATCATACTAATATTCCTCTAATTATCTTCTATAAGCTTACATCTACCTATTAGTTAATCACCTTTGATTAATTAAAACATCCCCAACTCCCATGACTTGCTAAGCATAAATTAAACCCTTCTAAAGTAAGGTTACCTTTAATAAAGCAACCTTATCCATTCTTAATCATGTCTTACCTTTATCCCACATTCATGAGAATGTGTTGAATCCTTTATTCTTTGGGCTATATACATAGCCCTCCACCTACCTTTTTACTTACACCTAAACTCCTTAGAGAGAAAATGCAAAGCATATAGCAAAGAGACTAAGAGCTTGCACCTTGTTTTCTTGAGAGTTCATCATCTTGAAGAGTTAAGCCTCTTTCTTAAAGTGCTTGGGTCATATGGGAGGTGTCAAAAGGGTCTTGTAGCCCAACTTTGATTAGCCCCCATTCCTAGGTTCTTGGAACATTAAGGACAACTATTTTTGATAGCCATGGTACCTACCTAGGTTCCTTCATTTATATGTTGTTAGAGAATAGAGGATATTTAGGTGCTTAACATAGTTGATTTCATAGTTTTGTATTGATAATTGTTAGCATCTAACCATTGATTAATTCTTATCATGATGGTGTTTATGATGTTGTTTAATTATTGCTAATTAAGACTATTTAGGTGTTAGTCTTTGTTTACATTAGCATTAGTTTAAAAACAACACTTGCACACACGCACTAAGTTACATAAGCCTTACAGCCACTAAGTTACATAAGCAATTGATAAGCTACATAATCCTTGTGGTCGATAAGACACATAAGCATAGCAGACACTAAGATACATCTTTTCAACACTTATTTGATCAGTTTGTAAAATGGAAATCATTGAGATGGAAATTAGCGATCGCTAGGGATTTCAAAATAGAAGATAATCCAGATAATGTGAACTACTTTTATGCTTTTCTAGTCTATAAATCATACAAAACAACAAAGAGTTAAGAATTACATTAAACATGTTGTTTTGAAACATGGATTTCATAGTTTATTTGTTCCTACCCATGGTAGGTTACTATACCTTTCACCACAACTTATTATTTCTTGCCATATCCTCCAATCAAAGACATTTATTTTTTCTAGTGTCTATATTTCAAATGTTGGAATATAAATTAAACAATTTCATAATTTTAAAAAATCAATAAAATTGATTTACTTGATTTTCTATTGGTTACTTTTTCATGATAAGACACATTATGGGTCGTATTCAAGTACATATTTTTCAATAATATTTGAAGGAAAAATCTTCAATTAACAAGTGACACAACAATTATGACAGCTTTAACATCAACATTTTTAAGTGTACAAATGAATTGTTCTTCATTTTCAAAATAAAATATTAATAAGTACATGCCACCTATTCAAGAATGCATGATGTCATTATATTTATTTTTTTGCTTATCAAGCATGTCACACTCAATATTTTTCTAAATCGTTTATCATAACTTTATTACATTTTAATTTTATTAATATTGTGAATTACAATTTCCCACTTTGATATATATTTATATATTATTAAAAATTCAAACATTGAAACTAATTGTAACTAATTTATAAACAACATTTTTTTAACAATTTTATAGATTTATTGTTACAATTGAGAATAGAATGTGTTACAAAGAATTAGTTGATCTCCTTTCCATATTTTACTTGGTGTCCATGGCCGAATGATGCTGTCTATATTAAGTTGAATGAAAACTTTGAAATATAATCAATTTTCTCAATAATTTTTTTCTTAAGCTCATGCACTCATCACATTTGACGAATAAGTTGTTCTTGGTGATTGAAACATGGGACAAATGTCCCACTTAATGAGACATGTGTGGTGATATATCAGAATTTCTCTCCACCGTTATGGATATCAATGCAATAGTTACTGCGACACTGCTTGGAGTTGTTTCTATTTTCTTGTATTTCCATTTACTTCCCTCCTCTCGCCATTCATCCAAGATTGTTTGTATCCATAATGGGTGCTCTTTGAGATTCCATGACATTAGTACAATTATCCCTTATTTTCACTTTCTTCCAGGGTTTCACAACCATTAATTGTGTATGGTAGTCTCACTCTTCCATTGAATACAATACTTATTGTGACAATGAATAAGCTAGAACCCATTTCTCTGTGCAATGGAGTGTAGTTCTGGATGGATATACTAGTCCCTCTGCAACTATCACACACCATTGGAGGGTAAATCCACATATGCTCCTCCTTCATATACAAAGTTCATTTTCAACTATATCCACACATAAAAAGATAAAATTAGTAGCGTGGCCACTTAAATCTTAAACCTAGTATAGAGAATTTGAAAATGAGAAACATCAATAACAATTCCAAGGTTAAATCAAATGCTTGAAATCAAAATGAAAAAATAAAAATAAACATCTCATATGAACATCTCTTAAACCTCCTTCAATCTAAATCTTGAACAAATGTAGAATTTGGGTAGCATTCAAGACAGTGCGTAAGTGATTATTGTCATTTATGCCACATATAAATCTTAATATCATCATACATATATGACTATTTATGCATACCTTATTCAAATCAATAAACGTTGACGTTGAAAATCTTATCCAAATTATACTCTAAGATAGATGTCATCTATTTTAGAACTTAACATCCTTGAATGGTGTTAAATTTGATGATTGTTTAGACATTTTTTCATGATTTTAGATGTAACATACTTTCAAATATTTTATAGAACTAGCACGTGTGACTCACATGTTTAAAAGGTGACCATCAATTTTTATATACATTTATATAAAAATTTATTTGTATATATTAAGCTTAGTTTAAAAAATATTGGCAAGTCAAAATGCGAGTAATCAAACTTACAAGTGCGATTTGGTCACACTTCTAAGTGCAAGCCTTGAGTCGTACTTCTCTCAACTCTCAATTTTAATACGAGTACTCACACTTATAAGTGTGAGTCTCGAATCACATTTGTAAGTGTAGTATCGACTTGCACTTCTAAGTTCTAGTCTCAACTCGCACTTCTAAGTGTGAGGCTCGACTCACACTTCTAAATGTGAGTATTTATTCACACAACTAAGTACAATTCTTGATTCACACAACTAAGTGTGAGTCTTGATTCACACAACTAAGTGCGATCACTCTCACATAAAAGTGCAAGAACAAGAATTAAGGGATTTATTTTACCCGAATTATATAAGGGATTTTATTCACGATCAAAAATATATTATTAAATTCTTACATTAATTCTTTACAATACCAAATGTAGTATTAATGGCAACCATTTTGAAAGGGAAAATGCTAATTAATGTTGTGGTTGCCTCAATATTAATTATGCATTAAAATGAACTATGTAAAATTTGTCATTTAAAAGTACATGCGCCATTCGAAATATGTGCACTGTTTGGAGCATGTAACTATTATCAGCCATTAATTAGCCATTTAATCTAAAGCAACGTAAAGTCATATGTGTGCCCGATTAAATTCGTGTGCTAAAGAAATTGGCAGTTGGATTTTTCAGTTACATATCACTATATATAGACAGTTTTTGAGTTTATATTTTTAACATTTTCCTTTCTATTCTATTCATCAATACGTAAGCGAGACACTTTATTCATTAATAGAAAAATCTCATTAGGGAAAGCGTAAAAAATTTTGTGCTTGATTTCTAGAAATGTTTTGATTTCCTCTCCATACCAAAAATTGGTATGCATTCTCACCTTCCCTCAAAATTACAAAATTTTGTTAATGTAAAATTTTCCATAGCTGATTAGGGCTTATATCCATGTAGGGATTTTGTAGATAATTAAACGAAAGAAAGTTTGTTATTCAATATTTTGTAGAAGGTAGTTTTTTTATCAAATAAATAATTTCATAATATAGTAAAAATTTGTTAGAGCAGTGAAAGAGGATGGAATGGAGCACATATTGACAGATAAACAATGTAGATTAATCTATAATAACATGAGAGGAAAATTTGCAGAATTTTTACAAACCCATAACACCTGCCAAGAACTTGTTCTGTTGTGTTTTGAAAAATAAGCCTAGTGGTATGGGTGGTGGGTCAATTTCTTGTGCAGTTAAAAGGTGAATATCGAAATCAATTTATGGTCATGGTGGTGTGAAGGAATTGATGAGAAGATGTATTTGATAAAGTTGATATTTTTTTGGCCTTATTGTTGTCCACAAATAGTCCTTTCTTTGCACATAATCAGTAAAATTCAATGCCTACGACATTGTTGACATTGTCAATGACAATATTTTAGAAGATATTCATGTTAAAAATGAGTTTTCATTCAATGTGTTGGTATTGGATTACAATGAGCTATTTGTGAAAAAATATGGTAATGCAAGAGTAGGAGAACCAAACAAATTTTAGAGAACAAAAGAATGAATAAAGATTTGTGAAAGGAGATTTTGAGGAACAAGGAAACTCTAAGATGTTGCTTATTATCTTTAACAGAAGCACCACTTGTTGCTACTATGGAAGCAACAACTATCCTCAAAACTATTCACAAAATGTAATTTTTCTCTGTTTGGGTCGTTACCTATGTAGCTTTTTGTCTTTTGTTGCATACAAGTTTTCTCTCTACTATGCTTCAATGTCATATTCTGCCTTAAGGGCATTTTTGTAAAAGATGCGGGTTACTTCAAAACCCCCATATTCACCCTTTTACAAAAAATGGACATAATAGTTGTACATCAAAATATGTTGTTGTGGCATAACCTAGCAGACTTTATGATGACAATATCTTGCTTGATTTTGTTAAATCCCATCGATCACTAATATCCAATTACTATGGTGTCACATAAGCTAGTGGAAACTAAGATAAAAATATTATTCTTTGACTTGTTAAATGCTAGCGATCCATAAGCTCAAAATATTATATTGTGGAAGTATTAGCTTACCTTAGTGGGCGCTAAGCTCAAAACATCTTACTTTATTAGCTCCCGTCTCATGTAGGAATTATATACCTTTCATTCAAACAAATAATTTCTCCTCAATCCACCAATCAAAATAAAAATTTTATATAAATTTTCAACTTTCTAATGTTTATATTTTATTTAAATAATTATTTAATCTACAAAATCTATTTTTATTTTTCTTTATTTCTTTAGTTAATACTGATTTGAAAAATATGAGGCCTTGTAACATTGATTTATTCTATAAATAATAAAAATTAAAATTCTAAGAAAGACATTTGTCAATCTTTAAATAAGATATGCGATTTTAAAAAAATGTTAATAAAATATTCGTTGCATTTAATGTTTATCCAAAAGGAAGATGTACTTGCATGCTTGAACAAGTGGCACATCCAAAAATACTACATTATTCATAAAAATTAATAAAATTTATTTAACAAACAACATTATAAACATTTCTAAATTAAATCATATCCCACTCCTTATGTATATATATTTTACTATTTAGTTTTTGCTAGTAAAAAGTTTGATCTTTGTTTTATCTCCGTTTGATAAAAATTAGATGTGTAAGTTAATTTTTTTAAATAATTTTTCTATGTCTTATCATGTGTTCTACAGATTTCGACCTCCTTATGAAACTCTAATGATGATTTTGATATCTAGGATTCAGATTATGCAATTTTTTGTTTTTCTTCCCACCTTTAGGCTAGGTGCGACATGCTAGAATTGATCCATTATTGGAAATATTTCAATATCTTCAAAATTTACTGGAATTGGTGTATCAGTTGATAGGTTGGGTGTGTCTTGAACATAGACACCAGATAAATCTTTTAACTAATTTATTTCAGCTATTCCATTTAATAACAAAATTTTATATTTATGTAGGCATGTTCAACTTGTAAAATCATGGCATTTTTTATTGCACCTGAAAAATCTAGCATATTATGTATTTCAAAATGCCACCTATATTGTTGCAATATTTTCAAGCATAATATGATTCTAGATCACTCTATGTTTTTCTAAAGAATTATATATTTGATACATAATTTTTTTTTGTTGTCTTCTATTTGAATTTTAACGTGGGTATTTACATTATGTGCAACATTTAAATTGGGTACTTACAGTATATACATATTTTATGCATTCAAAATCATTACATAGGGGCATTCTATTTTTTAGCGAGTCTTTTTGGAACATAATGGTTAAGTGGGCTAACCACCCATTAATTAAATATGGGTCCAACATTATACTATAGGTTAATATTTAATAATAAGAAATATTTATATTTCTATTATTAAATATTCAAACCTAGGGATATACTTTAGGTTAAATATTTAATAATAAGAAATAGTTATATTTCTATTATTAAATATTTTAAACCTTGGTATATGTGTCAACCATTTAGGTTGAAAAGGTGAGTCAGGAGACATACCGATCACCTCATATAAAAAGGACTTGGTCCTCATTTGATATATTTAGAAAATATATATTAAAGGTGTTTTTACCCTTGTGATTAGGGTTTCTAAAGGAGGAGGTAATTTACTGGATGTAAAAGGGTTCTCTATAATAAAGGTTACTTTTCACAGTGATTTTTAACCTTCGGGTTTTCCACTATAAATCTTGTGTCATTTGTTATTTACTTTATGTAAATATTTCTTTATTTTTTGTACAATATAGTGTGATGTTTATTGATTTAATATTACATAGTTTATTAATGTTGTATAATTTAATTGATTAAATCCATAGTTAATAGAATCCTCAAATTCTATCATGGTAACAAAGTGAGGTAAATTAAATAGATTAGATCAAATGTTGTTGTATTTAATTTATTTAATTTTGTATGGGTTTTTTCAACCAACCCAGAAGGGTATTTAAAAATCATTGGGCCCCCTTCTCCCCAATTTTTTTGCAATCTATTTTTTTAATGTTTTGTGAGGAATTAATGTGAGTGTGCACATGTGAAAGGGGTTTACATGCGTGTGAAAAATCACATACAGGTAAGGGTAAATTAATATATGAAATATTTCTATTTCTCTATAGTTTTAAATGTGTGCAGGGTAAATGTTTTCAAAGGTAAAATTCAAGAGTAAATGAAGGGAGGAGACAAGTTTCATGAAAATAGGGATTTCAAATTATTTCATTGGTCGGGTGAAATTACTTGTCCCCTTTGTAAATTTCTAGTTAATTTGTACTCTCATGTGATTCAAAATCTCCTTGCACTGGTAAAAATTCTCTTACTATTTTTACCTTATTTTTTTTCAAAATAATATGCTCGTGTCCTTTGGACCCCTCTAATAGGGCTTGATTTAAAAATATAAGTTTATAGTTTTTATAACTATATTCTTTAAATAAAAATTTACTATAGAATAAAGATCATTATAGTTTATATTATATAAACTATTCTAAAAAAAATTATATAGTTGTTTATATCTTATTATAATTTATAAACAAAATCTGTCTAAAACTGTATTAAGAAGAAATTCTGAAATTTCATATTCTGGAAATACACAGGTAATTTTCATTGTGTTAAAATTGATGGTCAAATGACCATCATGACAGACCAAAAATAAGGTAGAATGACAAAGTCATTTAGATGTCAAATTTAATCTGGCCATATCTAAGAAATTTTCATTGTGTTAAAATTGACGGTCAAATAATCGTCACGGAGGACAAAAATAAGGAAAAATGATGGTCATTTAGATGTCAAATTTAAGCTAGACATATATTTATCTTCATTAACACTTTTCAGAAATTTGAAGTTGTGCATTCTTAGAGGTTTCATCTTCACTTCTATATGGTCGAAAATTTTTATGATAGGTTTGGGGTATAATGTCAGAGCCCTTTATAATGCGGGTTATTATTTGATTATGGAAAGTTAATTAGTATACATTTTAATGACATAATTAGTTATGGTCAAATAGTTTCTTTAGATCTTTAAAGAGCCGCTTTGAACGCCATTTGTTGATGAGACCCTTGGTTTATTTTCCTATAATAAAAAAATAGTTTCTTTAGATCTAGATCTATTAATATTTTTATGATCATATTTTTTTATAAAATATTTCCTTTTAAAAAAATATAATAGTTGATTTTTTAATGAAATAATACAAGTTTTTTTAATCATAAAATATGGGTATTGTCATTTTTTTGATTAATATGTTTCTAACTCAGTGGCACATTATATCATAATGGGGTATGTGTTTTAGGAAATTTGAAAGACAATGGCGTCTAGTTTCTTTTGCCTCGATAAATCCCATATCCTAAATGGAGCAAATTACAATATTTGGAAGATCAGGGTCAAATCAAAACTTATGGCGAGGAAACTCTAGACGATTGTTTCAAGAACTGAGCTTGTGCCCACCATCATCAAGTGAATGCGGAAAATATGAATGCATTCTCACAACATACACAAGAGGCCCTTTCCATGATCATGTGCCCTCTACACATTGGTAATATCAAACATCCTAAAGAGGTATGGATATAATTAGAATCCATGCATGAAGGTACACACTTATCTAAGATTATTAAACTTATTTTAGAATTGCTTACGACTCCTATGAAAGGAGATGAAAAAGTAGTTAATTTCTTAGCCAAAATTAAAAATATCAAAGCACAATTAGATGGATGCAATTGTGACTTAATTGGTGAAAAATTAATCTACTTTATTGTTCAGTTGAATATACATGAAAGATTTAAGAATTTTATTTCTATCCTAAACTCTAAATATCAAAATGAGGATGAATTACCTGATTTAAATACTTTGAGTTCTCTTTTGATACATGAAGAGCAAGTGATGATGAAATTCAACACTAAGGAGAATGCCTCTTAGGCACTTCTTACTCAAAATTTGAAGTTCAAACCATGCAAGCCCTAATCTCATTAGAAGTTTAGATCTAAATATTTTCTGTTGATAATAAAGTTATACTTTTGAACATTTACGTGTAAGATTTAATGGTAAATGTCACAAATGTGGAAAATTTGGGCATAAAAAGGAAGAGTGTAAATCTAAGAAACCTATCCATAAAAATTAGAAACAGATTGTCTCATCTAAATATAATTTAAGGAAAAAGGTAGTTCTAATGATGCTCCTAAAACTATTGCATTATATGTTGCTTTATACTCTTCCTCTAATTTTGAATGGATTCTAGATTCAGGTGCTTCAAATCATATGACTGGTATTTCTAATTCTTTATTTGATGTTACGAAAATCAATGAACATGTGTATCTTGGTGATAACTCATCTTTAGAAGCAATAAAGAAAGGAAAAGTAAAATTTGCAAATGGTATTTTGAATAATGTTTTATTTGTTCCTAAGCTTAAAAAGAATCTTTTTTCATGTTCACAACTAACTCATGATGGTTTTTCTATTCAAATTTTGAAGGATACTTGGTACATCAAAGATAGTAATGATAATATAATTTTTGAAGGAATTCAAAGAAATGGTCTCGTATATTTTTATAATTTTTCTTTTGCATCTTGTTTTGTATCTCAAAGTTTGAATAATTCAAAACTATGGCATGAAAGGTTAGGACATGTCAATTATCAAAGCTTGTATGAAATGTCTAGATATAATCTAGTTAAAGGTTTTCCTATTTTTTCTTCATCTCATGATGCTTGTGAAGGGTGTTTACACTCAAAACAAAGTGCTAAACCCTTTCACTTACATCTTGAGAAGAGTTCCTCTTCACCACTAGAACTCATTCATAGTGATGTTAGAGGACCTCTTGAAGTAGCTTCATTAAATGGTTCTTTGTATGTTGTGACATTTATTGATGATTTCACCAAGATGATTTGGACATATTTTCTTAAAAATAAATTGATGTATTTGGAAAATTTAAGGAATTTAAAGCTTCTATTGAAAATTCATCAAATTATAAAATTAAAAGAATCTTATAACAGATAATGGGGGTGAATATGTTAGCAAGGCATTTGAAATTTTTGTATTGATTATGGTATTAAGAGAGAATTAACTTCTCCCCATTCTCCCCAATCTAATGGTGTTGTAGAATAGAAAAATAGGACTATTCTAGATATGGCTTGCATTATGCTTCATTCTGTCAGTCTTCCCAAATTTATGTGGGTAGAAGCAATGAACACAACAATCTACATTCTAAATAGAGTCCCTACCAAAGCTATTCACCTTTTGACCCCCTTAGAGAAATGGTCAAATCAAAAACCTGATGTATCACATTTAAAAGTCTTTGGTAGTCTTGCCTCCTTATATATCCCTAAAAAGAAAAGAAAGAAACTTGATATGACTTATTTTTCTTGTATTTTCATTGGATATGGTATTAACACTGCATGTTTAAGGATTTACGACCTTGTAAAAAGGGAAGTAACTGAAAATCGTAATGTTATTGTTTTAGAAAATATATTTTTTCATCTTCAAATAATAATGATATTCTTAATCCTGTCAATATTCCTAATGATGGTTATGGTTCTAATAATGAAAATATGGTAAAAGATCATGATGATGTTTCTTATGTTAATGCTATGGATGTTTCTAAATCTCCTCTCCTAGCTAAGAAAAAAATGGCATCAAAATCTATTAGAAAGTTCTAATCCTATTGACCTTAGGAAAATGACTAGAAGCCATCATACATACCATGCATTAATGACCTTATATGAACCTGAGCCACAAATTTTGAAGAATCTTCTCGGGATGAGAAGTGGATCAATGCAATGCAGGCTGAATATAATGCCCTAATTCAAAATCAAACATGGGAGTTGGTTCCACCTCCTGAGAAAAGAAGCGTTATAGGGTCTAGATGGTTATACAAAGTAAAATATAATGCTGATGGTAGTATTGAAAAATATAAATCTAGACTTTTTGCTAGAGGTTTCACTCAGAAACCTAGGATAGATTATGTTGAGACTTTTCCCCGTAGCTAAAATGAGCACTGTTAGGACCTTGTTTGCTATTGCTTCTCAATTTTGGTGGGAAATCCACCAAATGGATGTGAAAAATACTTTTTGAATGGTGATTTAAAAGAATAAATTTACATGTCTCAACCTAAAGGTTTTGAATAAAATGGTAAATAAAACTATGTTTATAAGTTGAAAAAATCTTTGTATGGTTTAAAGCAAGATCCTAGAGCTTGGTATGTGAAAATTAATGCTTTCTTTAAATAATTAGGTTTTGTTAATTGTTCTTCTGACAATGATCTATTCATTAAGCAAATAATGTTATCACATTATCATTATATTGCATATATGTGGATGATTTGCTTATGACTAGTGATAATCCTACTTTAATTCATAGGATTAAAGAAAAATTGAAACAATACTTTGAAATGAATGATTTAGGTCTCTTACATCATTTTCTTGGCATGGATGTATTTCAAGATAAACATTCTATTGTTGTTTCTCAAGCACAATATGCAACCAATGTATTGAATTTTTTTAATATGATTGATTGTAAACCAATTTCTACACCTATGAAAGTTGGAATAAAACTTGATCCTAAACTTGCATGTGAAAAAATTGATCCTACTTTATATAGGCAGTTAGTTGGTAGTTTGATTTATCTAATTATAACTAGACTAGATATTTCCTATCCAGTAGGAAGTGCTTCTAGGTTTATGCAGAACCTTATAGAGATAATTGAAATCTTGCAAAAAGAATTCTTAGATATATTAAAGGAACAATCAATTATGGGTTGCATTATACTAAGGATGAAAATGCTAAATTATATGGATTTTTGATTCTGATCATGTTGGTGATGTATTAGATAGAAAATATACTTCTAGTTGTATTTAAATTTGGTGTAGGTTCCATTACTTAGTGCAGAAAAAAATAACTAAATGTTTATATCTCTTCAATGAAGATGAGTATAAAGTGTAATGGAATTTACAAAAGAGGCACTATGGCTAAAGAGGTTGTTCGATGAGATAAAATGAAGGATAATAGTACTATTATTTTGTTTTGTGATAACCAAATCACCATAGCTCTTGCACATAATCTAATACAACATCAGAGGATAAAGAACATTGAGATACATATACACTTCATCCATGAGAAGGTGCTAAGTGGTGAGATAGATCTCAAGTTCGTGTTGACTAAAGAGCTGGTTGATGACATCTTCACAAAGCCCCCGAGTGTGAAAAGTTTTTCACTTTTCATGAAAACTTAGATTTTTAGAGTATCATTGAGTGGGGAGTGTGCATGACAATGTCACCAGTTAATGGAACTTGTATTTAAAAAATAAAAATTTGCAAAAAGACCTTCAGGAAAGTGTAAAAATACCTTCGGGTATGTGTATACCTCCTCAGCTTCTTATTTATAATGAAGTGTAGAAAGACCTTAAAGGCGGTCTTTAGTAAACTCTTTAGTATTATTGAGTTTACTGGTAAACATCTAGTGTAAGCATATTGTTAAGGAGGACTTTGGTTGTAGAATGCTCCTATATGCTTGGTTTCAAGTAAAATTTTACAAGAACTTGCAAGAACATGTAAAACTCACAAATCATACTTAGCCACTGATCATGGGATGATCTTTGGGATTCCAAATCCTTTTGTATAAAAAGGTAAATTGATTATGATGAAGGTGTTATAATTCCTTCAACCTTGTATGCTAGCCTAAAACCTTTATGATTTAAGGATTATAAATCTATGTAGTGTACCATGGGAAGGTAATATATTGACATATGTTATCCCATTAACATTAAGGGGGAGTGTTTTGGAACATAATAGTTAAGTGGGTTGGCCACCCTTAATTAAATATGGGTTCCATCATTATACTATATGTTAATATTTAATAATATGAAATATTTATATTTCTATTATTAAATATTCAAACCTAGGATATACATTAGGTTAAATATTTAATAATAAGAAATAATTATATTTCTATTTTATTAAACCTTAGGTATATGTGTCAACCATTTATGTTGAAAAGGTGAGTCGGGATACATACCGATCATCTCATATAAAAAGGATTTATGTCCTCATTTGATATATTTGGAAAATATATAATCAAATGTGTTTTTACCCTTGTGATTAGGGTTTCTAAAGGAGGAGGTAATTTACTAGATGTAAAAAAGATTTTATCTAAAGTAAAAGTTACTTTTCAAAGTTTTTACCTATCGAGTTTTCCACTATAAATCATGTGTCCTTTTTATTTATTTTTGTAATTATTTCTTTATTTTTTGCAATATAATGTAATGTTTATTTTAATATTTACATAGTTTATTAATTTAATAATTTAATTGATTAAATCCTTAGTTATTAGAATCCTCAAATTCTCTTTCTTTGATTCGGCAAGAATGATCCATATTTTATACATCAAGTACTCATCCATCTACTTCATGGAAAAATTTCAAAATGTGGTTATTCTTAGTAAAGTAATGAAAAACTTATACTAGGGGAGTAAATCAATCTTCAACTAGCACATCTCAACACTCGAGGCATTCCTCACTTGTTTGATTAAAAATGTCAATGTATCAAACCAAAAGTATTATTCCAATGTTTATCTTAAATATACATAAATATAATGATTGGCTACTTTATATAGGGATTAAGCACCCAAAGAACCTACAATAAAATGTATCGTGAGTATCACTAATAAGGAACACCCAAATCTCCAAATAGGACAAAAATGGATAAAATAAGTTATGAGCATGGGACACATGTCCTTATTATATCAATACAAGAAAAAATCATGAAAACATGAAGGGGAAAACATAACGGGGTAGTCCACAACCCAATAAAACAAAATCTTGAGAGTGCATGGACATAGCCTTTCCATATTCAACATTTGTACTTGTAGATACATAATTTTTCTACTAAGACTTATTTTTAGTCTCCACTTACCAACTATGGGGAAGGTTCTCAAGTAGATAAAGTACTAATTAATCCCACCTTTTGGCAATTTTTATTTTATATTTTATTTTCCATTCCCACATATTTTATTGCACTTATCCACCCATTTTGATGATGATGCCATCATTTAGCCCAAAATGGGGGTGGTGATTCTTATCTTCATTATACTAGGGCACCCTAATCTTCTCATGAACATCTTTTCTGCTTCTCTTTTGGGAATTTCTAACCATTTTTGTCTTTATCTCTTTCCTAGTTGGCCTTGTTGGGATTAATTACAAATTAAGCTTGAGAGTCCTATAAATATAAAGTTATCGGGACCATAATGAGGGTCCTAGGTCATAGCATTACACCTACTATCACTCCATCTAGAGTTGCATATATTCATCACTTGCATCCACATAGTACCATTAAGAAAAGGCTTTTGGAGATCTGCATCACACATCCTTGCATAAGAGGGGATGGACCTCTTATTCTATTTCCATGCCACATGCTATTTACATTTTCTATATATTACTTGCTATTTCACAAAGTATGTGACATGAGAGAACTTCTAAAGGATACTATCTTTTGACACACTTAATCTCTACATTTGGGTCCCTAAAGTAGTGTAGATCTTTGATTAGTCCACTATTTTGGTAGTTGAGGTTAGTCATACCCATTCATTTATATATTTTATTTTTATGGAGGGATTGATATGTTTATTCAAATTTTTACATTGAAGGTAATTTCAATAAGATTATGTTGCAAATCTAAAATTTTCCATAGCTCATACGGTAGATCACGCGTGACGAGAAAAGAAACACTCAAGATAATTGCAACCATACCAAAACCAATTTTTAAGCATTACAATTATCGAGCACCCATATTGTAGACCTGGGCACTCAGGGAACCCCAATACATTTTCCATGATCTCAAATCCTCTACAAATCCTTTAGAAGGTCCCCGAGTGTTCATCTACACTCTTGATTTCATTTGACCATGTGACAACATTGTGATCCTTTACCAATAAGATAAGATATTTATATTTCTTCTCTTCCAACCATTTAGGGTTTTATTTGGGGTGTTAAGAATAATTTCCTTGCATTTATTCCATACTATTTTAGCATTCTATTTAAAAATATTTTAGTTGTCCTAATTATATAAACATTAATAATCTATACTCCCACAGGTCTTGAGGTTGACTTAAATTAGGTTATACTTTTTTTGTTAATCATTTTGGTGAATCGATGTCTCTTTTTAACACCTTCTAGGGATTTCAATTTTCCTCCCTATTGTCATTATGCTTGTCCACTTCTATTTTTCATTTGTATATGCCAACTGAGGTGGAGTGTAGAACTTAATAATTAATTTAGGCATTTTTACCTTCTCCTTTCTCAAGTAGTTATCGCTACATTCAATGCACCATGAGCATATCTATTCATGCATACTTAAAAAAATATCCATCCATTTCCTCCTTTGCCCCAAAATACTTAGCTACCCATTATGTTTCTCCACACATATCGCTAGAATATGTTTACCATAAGTTTATTTCTATTTATCCCTTAACGAAGATCAAATCACTTTCACATCTGATGATCTCCCACCACCATAGTTCTTAGCCCATGACCCTCCCTTATATATCCAGGTTTGTGTTAACAAAGTAGGTGTTAAGTGTGCCTTAGTAGACAATGGATATAGCCTTAACATTTGTAATATCAATTTTCTTCACCATATTGGCATGACTCTAGCATCCCTTGCTCCTTCCACCATTTCTATTTGTGGTTTTGATAACATCCCAAAACGTGTTTTAGGTATTGTTCAGTTACCCATTACCATCGGCCCATGTACGATTACCATCCCATGTCATGTCATGCCTAATGACCTTAACTATAACATTCTCCTCGGTAGGCCTTGGATCCATGCCATGCATGTGGTTCCTTCTATGCTCCATGCATGACTCAAGTTCTATTACCATGGTATTGTTTATGATGTTGACCCTTCTCCTTTCGAATATTGTAACTCAATTGAGAAATCTAGTGATCCTTCTGCCAACAAGTCCCAAGATTTTTCTAAGTATGGGTCAGGGTATGACTATTTACAATGTTATGACCCATTTATTTTATTTTATTTTCCTACAAAGACTTCTCTCTAAAGTCATTATTCACAACATTTGGATCTTCCAAGGCAAACACAAACACATAAGCATGGGTTAGGTTATCCCTCTTTACTCTCTATAGATGTTTATACTACCTTCCATCCTCCTCCACCTAATCAACCCTTATTAGAATCAATTCAGGCTATACATTCGTTGTTTCACGAAAAATTTCAAGCTATAGAATCCATTATTACATATTTCAAATCTGAAATCCATTTCACTTAAGGAATAATTAATCACATTTTTTCCTCCTACCTTACATATTTATGCAAAGTTCTAGGTCCACTACATGTCATATAACATTAACCCTCTAGACATGCCATTCACATGGGCCTCTCATATTTTTGTTAATAATAATGTTACATCCCAATGAATCAAGATTAGTCATCAATATCTAATGCTCAAACACTTCCTCAATAACCTCCTCATTAAAATCAATTTAACACCTCCATTCTCAATTCATCCACAAAATCACTAGGGAAAAGTTAAACTCTCAAAACATTCCACCTCCTCCTATAACATCCTACAACATCACCAATCCCACATTGGATGAACTAATACTATAATAAAGACAATACTCTTACTAATGAAGTCCACATTTCTAAATCCATCATCATCACATGGTTTTAATGTTTTTTTGGCCTACCATTGTGTTGTCACTCTCTTTATCATGACACCTTCATCCCAATGCTCTCACAAATGGCATGACACCTCTTGTTTGCATAGATTACTATCATCATACATCACACATTGAGGCGGTATCAAAATAACATGCTTTCATATCCCCCTATAGATTACATATTATTTCATAGGAATATTCCTCACACATTATGACACCATCATTACTCGATGACACACTCTTGTGCTTCGGTTCACACTGGATTGTTGAGGGATTACCATTACATTGAACCCCACACATGACACTATAGGTTCTACACATTTACATTCTATCACCATTTCCATACATAGCATGAACATCCTACATTATCCTATACATACCTCATATATTATTCATTTATACACCATTTACATACCTCATCTATTAGTAATTTATACATCATTTATCTTATACATACTACACTAGTCGTCATCTCATCTGCATCTAGTTTTGCATCTTTTTTACATTCTATATTTATGCTAGGTCACATTATATATGGATATAGTTTTCCATCCCATCACTATATATTCTATCTACACCTACATCTACATCTTACATCATCTTGATACCCTACATTTCCTACGGTGTATTCCATAGTACATCTATCCATCATATACATTGTACATACTACACTAGCTTCCATTGTATATGGGTCTAGTTTTCCATCTATCATCTTTATATATTCCATTTCTATATACACTTATTATTACATTACACACTTTACATATCCTATATTGCATTTCCCACACCGTGACATTTACATCTTGTATTCTCACTTGGTCATTTACCCTACGTTGTCTTCTACATGTTGCACTCACCACCTTATGACACACTCTAGTTTCTTGGTCTATAATTGACTGCCGAGGGTTTACCAATCAAATGGATCTTACATTTACATATGACATTTTCTCATGACATTTCAAGTGTTAGTGACATACACCTTAGGTTAAATTGTCACCCATTTATCATCTTGTAGTGGTATATGCTTTATGCTAAATCACCACCCCTAATTTATAATTTTGTAGTGGCATACACTTTAGGGTACATCACCACTCCTTCTTATCCATCCCATAGTGACATACACTTTAGGCTAAATCATCACCCATCTTCATTCACTCATCTTATAGTGATATACGCTTAGGGATAAATCATCACTCATGCATTCAACATGTCGTGGTATACGCTTAGGCTATAGGGTCCACACACATCTTTACATATGTTGCATCCCCATACATTCATCCTATAGTGATATACGCTTAGGGATAAATCATCGGTCTCCATTCAACAATTTGTGATACATGCTTTGGCTATAGGGTTCACGCACATCTCTCCACATGTTGTATTTCATCACCATCACATATACACACTCATCACAATGCATTAGATACAACCTACACTACTCAATTATTTCCTGATGATGCACTCTCATTTATGGTTCATTTTTGACTACTAAGGGGGAAAACAAAATGAACCTCACTACATACACATTCATCCACTGGGGGGCACGTTGCTCCTATCATTCCATCTTGTATTCCATTTCATCCATCCACACATATTGCATTGTCTTGGGGCATTTACTCTTTCTTACTAGTGTTTTACATGATCACTTTATTACACATGTTAGATTACTTTCTTATATGTCATTATCATACACACATGCATGTTCATGCCTTTGTTTAGTGTGATCATAGATACAAAAACTCTACATGTGGCATGGATGCTCACCTTCTACCCTTCCTATACTAGTCGCTGGGGGCATCCACATTCATCTTATCCAGGTGTTATTGTTTCATTTTGTACTTAGCATCTTATACTACTTGTTTATACACACTTTGACATATTGGTTATCACTTTAACATGCTAACAGGTGTTCCATGTGCAACACTTGTTTTGATTACATGGATTACTATATTTCTACTTATCTACTTTGTTTGCCATTGTATGTGGGCTTTTTCCATTGCTTGTGTACACACTTGTTTTATATCGTTTGCGTAGCCATGATGGTCTTACATGTTTTGACATCGTGAGTGATGTCCCATGTTTGAAACTCCATTTCTGCGGTCTAGCTTTATTTTCTTATGTGTTTACACTATTTTTTTGTAGTTTACGTTGTCTACATATTTTCCACTTGTCTTATTGCATGCATGTGTTTTCATACTAACACTTGTTTTGGATAGCCATCTCCTTTTTTGTGCACACCTTGGTATCTACCAAGCATTTCCCTTCCCTACAGGCATATTTCTACAAGTCGAATGTGGTTGTGTCCCCTTTTGGGCTTCATTCTCCTTTCCACATAGTCACATGCACCCCCAAAGAGGGGGATCATTGAGGGTTTTCTACTAACACATCGTATTTACACTGGTTCAGACACAACAAGTGAGTTTAGACTAGTCTATGAACTCCATACACATAGTGGCCATAACAGGACATGATGTCCTTCGACAATTCTGCAGAGAAGTTACAAGCTTAGGGGTTACATGGGTGTGCCTCTCTACACTTCTCCATCTAGTGGTATCAGATCGCATAAAAAACTAGGAAAGTACAAGATATATTCACACATTTTAGTAGAAACGGTTAAAGTTTGGAGGACACAGAGTATTTCCTCCCTATACTTCTTTAGCTAGGGTGGTGTGAGATCGCCCAAAAACTTGTGACAATATACAAGATATCCTTCTACACCATTTTTCTCGACATGGATCAGGTGCACATGTTCCATTTACACTTTTTTCTAGCATATTTTACATTTTACATCACACATTTCTACATGCATATTTTACACAACATTTTTACATACATACATATTTGACTACTTGATCATTTTCTCCTTGTAGGTCTACATCATATGAGAAACAAGCAGTCAAATTGGGGGCAATAACAACAACAAAAACAATGATAATGACAACAACAACACACCACTACAGGAATTTTCCTTTACTAACCATGCAGGTACACTACACACAAGAACAACTACACACGCATTTTTCCCTAGGTTCACTCTCATCACTTTTTATGCACATTTTTCATCTTTAGAATCCACGCTCCTCCACATTTTTATTTATTTTTTCATTCCATGCTTGAGTCTAGTCCATCGACACATATTCTTCTACACTCTACATGGATATCAGGTACACATCTCTATCTACTTTATGTTATCGAGCTTTCCGCTCACCAACATAAAGTGGGGAAAATGTAAACACAAAATTATGCACATTAGAAATTATTTAGCTTTGGTCTTATACTACTATTTAAAAGGTTCTCAAATGGATAAAGTACTAATTAATCCCACCTTTTGGCCATTTATATTTTATATTTTATTTCATCATTCTCACATATTTTACTACACGTATCCGCCCATTTCACAAATGCCCAATCATTATAGGCCAAAATCAAGGCACCCCAACCTGTCTTGGGGTGTCATGGGTGCCACGGTCCCACTTTGGGTACCACAGTTTGTGCACATCCTTTCTCACTTCTTTTGGGGCCTTTCTAGCCATTTGTTGTCTTTATCTTTTCCTAGTTGACCTTGTTGGGATTAATTATGAAATTAAGCTTGAGAGTCCTATAAAGATAAAGTTATAAGACCATAATGAGGGTCCTAGGTCATAACATTACACATTACTATCACTCCATCTAGAGTTGCATCCATTGCATCACTTACATCCACATAGTGCCATGCATCAAGGCTAGGAGATCTGCATCACACACACTACATAGGGGAGGGATTCTATTCTATTCCATGCACACATGTTATTTACATTTTCTATATTTATTATTGCTCACTACTTCACAAAGTGTGACTAGCATGAGATCACCTAGGGCATGACACACACACACACACACACACACACACACACACACACACACACACACACACACACACACACACTAGAACTACATCTGGGTTTGAAATGTAGTGCAACACTCAATGATAAGTCCACTAGTTTGGCGGCTGAGGTCAGTCCGACCCATTCATTTGCATCTTTTATTTTTCTAGGGTTTGATACTTCCTTTTGCATTATAGGTCATTTCCCAACTCACCCAACAGATTTAGCATGATAGACATGAAGCACTCAAAGACAACTTGCGACCATACCAAAACCATTTTTTGAGCATTTACAGTGATCAAAGCGCTTAGATTGCAAACTAGGGTGCCCTGTGGTGCCACAAGACACTCCAAGGCACCCAAATCATCTCAGATCTTCTAGATATTTCCTTCGTAGGGTCCCTGAGTGTTCATCTACACTTCCTGATTTCATTTCCAAATCTACGACAACTGTGACAATCTCTTACCAATCAGCTAAGCTATTTCTCTTCCTTCTCTTGCACATTTAGGGTTTTATTTCACTTAGAATAGTTTACTTGCATTTATTCCATACTGTTTTAGTATATTTAATACAACGTTTTAGTCCCCTAATTAGATTAACATTAATACCCCTATACCCCCATCTAGGTTATATTTTTGTTAATCAAGTACTCCTTCGATTGATGCTCTTCATTTCCTTTCATCCGATCACCCGCTTGATTGTGATTGGGATGTTGTCTTCAACCTACTCTTATTCATTGTAACTACGAGGTAGAGATCATATGTACGAGATTTGTGTCCTTGATCCAACTTGGCCACATGTCCCTGCAACTCCAAAACCAAAATTTTGATCTCTTCCATATCTACCCCGATAGAGTTTTGTGTGATGAAATTTTTATTAAAGGCATCAATGCAATGCATGAAATTGTTTCCCATATCCATTCCAACTTCTCCTAAGGCCTCCATATCCCTTTCTACCCGACCCACCCTAAGAAATTTTATCGAAAGCCACATTCTAACCCATCTCTTTTCTTTCTTTCTCTTTAGATGACTCCCCTTTTGTATCAATCGGAGAATATGTAGCCCCAGTGCAAGATTCCCCCTTGAGATGCTAGACTCTTCTTTCTCATCAATTTTTGCATACGGTCAACAAGAATACAATTGTCATCTGAAACCCTTGATTTGGGATCTAATACCTTTCCACCACTAGTTTACCATTCTTAAAAAGAAAAATAATTAGACCATGGTGTAACATGGTTTCAATCTTCCCCTATTGAAAATCATTCACGAATGCAGAGAACGACATAAAAAAGAAAAAGGGAAGGATCATAGAAATCTTATGCCTAAAAATATTAAGCATAGTAAGATGGTGAGTAAATATATTTCTATAATTCACTTCAAGAGTAATGTAACTCATAAGGTGGAGGTAGATCATATTCTAGATATAAGGTATGTAGAATCTATCTATACTTTCTACAAAAGGTAAACCTTTTCTTTACCGTGGAAGAAAGTATCAATTTTGTTTTTGTGTCTAGTGCAATCTTTGAATATATTTAAGTTCTTCATCTCCATTCTAGTCTCCTACGATATTTAAGATTCCAAAACCTAAATTTCTATGTCATGGATCACCATCCGCCATTGTTCCATGCCCGACCAAACTCCAATGTAAGATACGGATCAAACATCATAATTTTTGAGATGAAATTACTAAACCCCCAATTTTTAGAATGTGCAACAAGGAGGTTTTCCTTCGAGGAACCATAGCTCATGGGCTCGGATTCTGAAATGACAACCTCCCATGGTTTTAGTCTACCTGAGATTGAAAATTGAAGAAAAAATGGCCAAAATGAATTGTAAGATAAAAATTAATACAAATCCCACCATATATCCTACACGTACGAAGGGTCCTACTAACCATAAGAATAAGGATGACATTCCAATGAGGGAAAAGATCCACCGACACATCAGTACTTAATGTTATTAATGATATTAATAACATTGGGGATATCATCTCCCCTCTCCCACACTTTAAAATTACTACCTTCACCCTCAAATTGACAAGATGATCCACACATGTATTACCCTTTCTAGGGGTATGAATAATTACATTTATCAAACTCTTAAGGATTTTATTTAGTATCTTTAAGGATATTTCTTAAGGTCTAATTATTAATTGTATCCTTTCTCATATTCTCAAGGGTTAAAATATTGTTTTGAACAACTAACCAGAAAAACATGTTGACCTTAGGGAGTAAATCCTTAATCCAAATTTTCCTCTAGAAATCCTTTACAAGACAACATATGTTAAATCAATGAATATGTTTGGTCCAATAACTGATATGTTAGGTGTTATACTTAAGCATTGTAGTCATTGATCTCCATCAATGCATGTAGGAATTTTTTTTTGTGAAAACAATTGATCTAGGATGTTTAAAAGACATCAAACTATTTTAGAAACATGTTCAATATTTTTCATTCACAACAACATATTATAAGTTCAACATAAAAGGATTTTTGTAGTGATTAACAAATCTTTCAAATAAATACAATTTTCTTCCTCCAATATTTATAATTCAATTCCAGTTAAGGTAGGCCGACTTCAACTTGTCAAAGTTTCCTATAAACCAAATGCCATAGCTAAGGAAGGCCAATAGGAAATTCATTAGTCTAATGCTTACGTGCATAGACATTTTTGCTCATTCCCTTCACAAATTATATTATTTTTGAACATTAATAAGGTCTGAAACATTAAACTATAAAATACGGGAACTATGTTGTGGTCTTCTTTCAATGCGCTTATTAAGATGGAAATTACTATTTTTAGGAACCTAGCAGAGCATTCCTAACTATTATAGTTGAACATAATGTTCATTTTGCATAGAAAGAAATGAAATTAAGAAACCAACTACCAACTATTACCTGGAATAGAACAATATTGATTCAAGTTAATATATATACCCACAACAATCTTAAGTCATGTAAGAGTTCAATCCTTCCAATAATAAGAACTTTTAACATCCACGAGGCTAGTTACACTTTTGTTCGAGTAGTAACAAATTTTTAAAAAAACATGCTATAAATTTCACTTCAATCCCTAACTACTGTCATTCTCGACTTCACAAAATTAATGCAATAATCAACTACTATACCTTTTTTGTTATATCAGTTCAATCCTCCAACCAAGTGGAAGTTCATCACAAGATTAATACTGGACATACATTTATGCTTTTCCATGTCAACATGACCTAGGATCATGCAAGAAAATCATTTAAAGAGAACACAAATCCAATAAGCATATTATTCTTTTGTTGAAACCTAGAGACCACTAAGATCAAAATATTATGTTGTGTCATAAGCTAGCGGATGCTAAGTTCAAAATATCATTTAGTAACTTGATATACTAGTGGAAAATAAACTCAATATGTCTTTCTTTAATTTTTAAAATGGTAGTGACTCCTTAGCTCAAAATATTATATTGTTTAAATACCTAGCAGCTGCTAAGCTCAAACTATGTTGATTTATTTAATTTGTTAAATCCCAATGATGGTAAGATCCTAATGTTATGTTTTGGCATAACCTATGGGCTGCTAAGCTTAAAATATCTTACTTTCTTTTGCTAAAACCAAGAGACCACTAAGATCCAATTATTATGTTGTGTCATAATCTAGTAGACGTAAAGTTTAAAATATCATTCAAGAACTTGATATACTAGCATAAACTAAACTCAATGTCTTTCTTTAACTTGTTAAATCATAACGAATATTTATCTCGAAATATTATATTCTTCAAATACATAGAAGTTGCTAAGCTCAAACTATGTTGATTTAATTTGTTAAATCCCAGTGACCACTAAGATCCAAATAATATCTTACTTTCTTTTGTTGAAATCTATAGACCGCTAAGATCCAAATATTATGTTGTGTCATAAGCTAGCGAACGTTAAGTTCAAAATATCATTTAGTAACTTGTTGAATAATAACGACCATTAAGCTCAAAATAATATAAAGAACCAACTACCTTGATTGTACCTAGAACAAAACAATATCGATTCATGTTAATATATATACCCACACCAATTTGAATTCATGTAAGATTTCAATATAAGAAGAACTTTTAACATCCACGAGGCTAGTTAAAAGATTATTATTGGGCTTGCATTTATGCTTTTCCATGTGAACATGACCTAGGATCATCCAAGAAAAGCATTTAAACCCAATAAACATATTATTCTTATCATTTACTTGTAAGTGTATCTACATTTAAGTTTATCTTGGTTTGAACTACACACGTTGCTCTCTATCAAATGTAGAAAAAATTATATCAACACGAGCTTGCTTCAACTATTTTTCTTATGGAACCTTATACAATTAGAGAAGGAAACAACATAAGAGTGTACTACTACTAGTATCAATAGTGGATTGATTTAGATTTGACAAAAACATTCCTCTTGGGAAAGTAGAAAAGGAAAAAAATTCCCAAAAGCCAATTTTTCCCCTTCAAAAAAAAATTTGGACACACTTTTATTTGTTTTAAGGGTTTTGAGTGGACTAAATTAATATGAAAAAAATTTGGGTTGTTAAAGGAAAAAATGGTCATTGTTTACTTGAAAATCGGCTCATCCATTGAGAAAAGAAGACCTCGGGATAGAGAGGACTCATGGGGATGCATTTTTTTCGACACAACACCATCCCAGTCTCATTCCAGTCAAACAGTGTTTTGTGAAATCACCTCACCAAATCTCACAAACAAATTCCCATCAGAAATGCTGCTTTTTCTCCCTGTAACATCTCTATGCTTACCCTCTTCATGTCCATGTGCAATATGAACAACCTTGGAGAACCTAAATGTAACAAATAGATGTGTCAATAAAGAAATTATAATAAGATATTGCTTTCTAATTTGTTTTATGATAATCTATACAATATGAAATCATGTCTAACAATGTTAGTTATATCACCTTGCTCCATTTTGTTTACAGATTCTTCCTTTATAATATATATTTAACTAAATACATATAATATCACTAACATTCAAACCTTCAACCTCCACTAAATGCAACAATAACAAGAACCATTTCATAAGGTTAAATTCTAATTAATGTTACGGTTACCTTAACATTAACTAAGATAACAATAATATTTGTTGGGTTATGTTGAGGCATAACTTCTTTAAGCGGTGATAAGAGGATACGACATATGCAAATTTTATGGGAATTTATGACATTGATAGATTGCATTCATGTGATGGATGGGATTAATTAATTACTATACACACGTGAGATAATATTACTAATTAGGACATATTTCAATTAGAAATCTTGGAGACACATGTTGAATATTGGAATGAAGGTGCTCAACATCTCTATTTAAGAATCATCTATATCGGGCCTTTGGAAATCATTATCACAATAACCCTATTCACTATGGGTGGCACACATTGAGCCTTCTTCCATGAAGAGGCAAGGTCGACCTAGAAGTATGGAATATTTTGTGTGATGGTAGAATTACATCATTTATGGAAAGACTCTCTAGTCACTCTGTCTCGAGTGACCAACGGTGTATTGGCAACTTGGAAGAATTGAAGAGTCAAAGTGGGAAAAATGAAATTTCTTATTTTGATAGATTCCATTGTGGGCATGTGAAGGGGATCCCAATGGAGGGAGTCATTTATTTTAAACACTTTCTTCATGAGGAGATGGATGAGTTCCCGTAACCTAGTGTTAAGCTAAGAAACTATCACTCGGGCTATGAATGAGACTCGCTTCCATAACCTTGGGATATGGTTGTTAAGAAATTGAGGAGGTACTTCACCTTTGGAGAGACACTACAAATTGATCTATGGAACTTATATTTTTTTATTGTGCATCTTCGACATGATCACGAGGTCAAATTTGTGGCTTTTCTATTTCAATCACTCGAGAAGTCCCTTAGACTGGCTAGAGAAGAGGAAGGTCCTTTCCTCCATTAAAGATTCTTATATTTTATCTTTAAAATGGAATATTCCCAAAAAGAAATCTCGTGCTTCCCCTCTAAGCCGGAAAGAGTGTCATACCCCCTCCTCCTTTGCAAACAACTCCCTCTTTCCATATTTTTTGCCACTACCTTTGTCTCTCTTCCAACTCCGATTCAGACATCATGATCATTAGTCAGAATAGTCTGGTGGTCTCTCCCCATTATTCTGCTCTTGTCTCTCCCTTGTCTTTTCAAGAGGATATTAACCCTTAGGATCCCTTAGAGCATTCTCCCATGGTATTTGAACCTCTTTTGAAGTTGACATCTCCTTACTCTCCACCTCTTACCGACACTTCTCTGGCTTCTCCTCCCATCTCCCTAGACATTGTAATGGCTAAAATTGACTCAACTCACCTGGTCATGGAAGCATATGCGGCTTCCCCCTCCTTTTTCATGGAAGTTAGCATGGAATCAGAAATTCCTGATGCACTGTGGTATCTCTCCTTAGTTTACCCTATTTCTCCGTTGTCAGAGAAAATGGGCTCCCCCACTGCATTTTTAGAACACCATGAGCATTTAGAGAAGATCTCACCTGACCCACATGAGGCCATTGAATATTATGTTACAATTAGTATCTGCTATCAAGGAATGGAAAAGTCACACGAACATGACTGGATGAAAATCAATGAAGATTGCCTAGAACTCATTAAGTTAGTGGACATGATGGTTGAAGGAATCCCTACTGCCAATGTTAAGGATAAAGTAACTACTCTCATGAATATCCATAAAATGTAATTTTCCTTTTTCTATTTTGGGAATTTTTGGTTTTTTTTTTTTACGCATACGGGATTGTCCTTTTCTTATTTCATTTTAATATCTAGTCATGAGGTATTTTTAACACAAGTATGCGAGGTCATTTCAAAAAAAACGAATTTTACTCTAATTCCAAATAGTATAATGTTTTTTCATATCATATCCTCGGCTAAGATCCTAATATCTTAATTTATTTTCTTACATCCTTAAGATTTCTATGCTCCAAATATTAGGGAATATCTTCTCAATCTCATATGGTCCTAGCCACCTTATCCGAGCTTTCCTACACGATCCCTATATTTTGAATCAAACAAGAGTGCCCAGTCACCTTCTTGAAATTGTATTATCTTGATGTAACTTGGTCATGTTATTTGAATCTTTGTTTCTACACCACATATTTGTTATGTAATGCTTGTCTTCTTAATTTATCCAATCATTGAGTTGGAGAATTGTCTATCTTTGAGCTTGATAAATCTATGCCTAGCTCACGTGTAGTCCTCAGTGTTTTGTGCTCAAATTCAATTGGAAAAATAACAATCTTGCCATATAAGAGTTCAAATGACGTGAAACTAGTTGTGGTCTTCTATGTTGTGTTAAATTCCCATATTGCCTCTGTAAGTTTGTCTGCCCAATATTTTTTATGGAGTGCAATTGTATTTTTCAAGATGGCCTATATCTCCCTATTTGTAACTTCTACTTGGCCATTAGATTACGTATGGTATGGTGTAGACTTCCTATGCCTAATTTCATACTCTTTAACCATATCAAAAATTACATCAACAATAAAATGTGTACCTTGATATGTTACAATTTCTCTTGGAACTCCATATCTAGTGAAGATGTGATCATATAGGAACTTGGATACCTTCTCACTTTTCTAATTTGGCAATGCCTTCACCTCCGTCCTCTTGGTTAGATAATTTTTGCATACCAAGATGTATTATTTTTGTTGATACTTAGGGTCTATAGGATAAATGAAATCTAAGCCCCACTTGTCAAAAGGCTACAGACCAATTGAGGCTGAAATGACATTTCATCAAATATGGTAGGCTTACCCATTCTTTGACACCTATCACATCTCGATGTACAATGCCTGCATCCTTATGCAATGTTGGCCAATAATAACCAATTTTCAACACATTACGAGTTGTTAATTTTGCAACAAAATGTCCTCCATAAGGTTCATTGTGGTAGGATTTGAGGAAATCATATATCCCCTCATCATACATAAAACTTCTCATTATCTCATCCTCTCCTATATGAAATAGAAATCTAGCTATCCAAGAAAAATGTACACTCTTTTCAACTATGTATTTCTTCTCAGAGTATAAGTAATGTGGATGTGTTTTACCTGAGACTAAATAGTTTGCTATGTTTGCATACCAAGGCATTTTTTTAGAAATGGAAAAAAAGTGCTCATCTAGAAAGGAATCATCAACTATTTTATCTTCATTGTTTGTATCCATAATTGAGAGAAAATCTACTTCCACATTATCCTGTCCTAGCTTGTCCACTATGGTGACATCAAATTCTTGCAAGAGAAATAACCACATGATGATCATGTTGCTTACTAATGGTTTATTTATCAAATATTTGATTGCAACATGATCAGTGTGAATGAACATTGGATAACTTGTGATGCGAGTGTCTAAATTAGTTGATAGCATATACAACTACTAAGAACTCCTTTTTTGTTATTGTATAATTTATCTCTACATGCTGCAATTTCTTGCTAACATAATAAATTGCATAATTTAGAACTCCATATTTTTGTCCTAAGATAGCTCCAATAATGTGGTTTGATGCATCAATGTGGATGTGGAATGACAGGTTCCAATCAGGTCCTCTCAATACAAGAGCAATATTTAACATTTGTTTCAAGGTTTGAAAAGCATCTTCACAATTTTCATTCCAAACAAAATCAACATATTTTCCTAATAATGTAAAAAGTGGCACTGCAATCTTGCTAAAATCTTGTATGAACCTTCTATAATATCCATCATGGCCTAGAAAGCTCCTAACATCCTTTTTTTTCCTTAGTGTTGGTAGGTTTATTATAACAAATACCTTTATTGGATCAACTTGAATAACATCAGAACAAAGATCATGTCCCATATCTATACCTTCAGACATCATCATGTAACACTTTTCATTACTCAAGGAAAAGTTTTGCTTTTTGCATATTTTGAATAATTTATCCAAATTTTCCGTAGATTATTCAAAATTTCTGCCATGTATAATGAAGTCATGCATGTAAACTTCCATGCAATCATTTGTCAAATATGAAAATATGCTCAAGACTTCCCTTTGAAATGTAGCAAGTGCATTACACAAGCCAAATGGAAGAACTGAATATGCAAATGTTACCCATGGACATGTGAATGTAGTTTTGTCTTGATCCTTTGGTGCAATCTAAATTTGATTATAGCCACTATATCCATCAAGAAAAGAGAAATAATTTTTACTATCCAAAGTGTCAAGCACTTGATCAATGAAAGGTAATGGGAAGTGATCTTTCTTTGTTGCTGCATTCAGCTCCATGTAATCTACACATATCCTCCATTTTCCATTTTTATTTGGCACAATGATAAGAGGTTATACCCATGATTATCTGATATAAGATATATAAATCTGGTATACAGTAACTTCTTTAATTCTCCTTTTACAATCTCTCTCACTATTGGGTTCATTCTCCTTTGTGGCTTCCTGATTGGTTTACAACTTTCCTTGATATAAATCTTATGAGTGTAAAGCCTAGGATGAATTCCATGCATATCACCATAGTCCCAAGCAAACGTTGTTTTATGTTTTTGCATAAGAGCAATCAACAATTGATCTTGTTGTCTATCCAGTAGCTTATTGACATTGAGTGATTTTCCTGGTGTTATTTCCACTTGTTTGCGCAGAGATCCATCATTAAACAAATGTTTCTATTAATAGAATTCAATATGCAATCATGGGGAGAAGTTGATGAAGAATACAATTCTTACATGGAATAACCATGGTGCTTTTCTGCAAGAGAAATTGGTTCAAGGGACAACTTAAGAATCTCAACTTATCATCAACTTCTTCATTTCTTCCATAGTTATTTTATAAGACATTGGAGAGAACAACTTCTTCCTCCTAGTCTTCAATTGTACAAGACTTCTCCAACATCATGAGTTGTTGTAAAGAGATATGATATGCTTCTAGTTCTTCTACCCAATTTTTTTGATCTTCATCATTCAATGACTTGGGAAGGAGGATAGAGCATCAACTTCTTAGTGCCACTTCCATTAGAAATAATCATGTTGCTAGACCTGCAACCTATGAATGCATCAAAGCAATGGCCAATCATGGCCTTCCTAGAATAATAAGATAACCTCCTAAACTTGATTTTAGTTGAAGGAAAATAAATTCAGCAGGGTATTCCCAAGATTCTACCACCACAACTATGTCCTCAAGGACTCCTTCAAGTCTCATTGTTGATCTATCTGCAAGTTGTAAGACTGTAGTTGTTGGCCTTAGTCCTTCCAACTTCAAGTCATCCATAATTTTCTTGGTCATGACGTTAATGGCTTCCCCTAAGTCAATCAGTGTTCTTTATTGTGATTCCATTGATTATAATGTTCACCAAGGGACTGCCTAGATCTATATACTTGGGTAAAATTGAGTTTCCAAGCATGATATCAACCAACTATCCAATAACTTGTATAGTGGATGGATCCTTCCTTCTTCTGTCTAGTTTCTTTTATGCATATATATCATTTACCAAATTGTTATAAATGGGAATGTCCTTGATGGCTTGAATTAGTGGAATCTTCATGCAAATATCATTCACATGATTGAAAAAATTAGAATCAGAATCTTATTTGAGGTCAATATTTCTTTCCTACAATCTCTCTAGAAATGGTGGTTCATTAAACTACATTTCACCCTTGTAGTGTAGTCTTTTATTTTACCAAGAACAACCCAAGGTGTGCTAGCACATCACTTTGAAAAATATGAGTTCTCACCCGAAGTGTGTAAGTACCGGGTTCCTCTTTTATGTCAGCTTTGTCAAGGAGTTAGCACATATGATGTATATTCCATAATCATAACAACTAGATCTATGAACTCAATTTGGTAACACACATAATTAATTAGACATGTAATTCACATAACCACTAAGATCAGATTCACCATATAGTTACTAGTAACAAAAATATCAACAACCAAGATCCAACCACAATGATCCATTATATTAATCTATCAAAACAAAACAGCTAATTACATCATAAGGCACCATCATGAAGTTATGCACAAAAATATATTAGTAGCATAGCTCTGTTACAATCTCTCTATTTGTCTAAACCAAAAAAATCAATACACACACACACACACACACACACACACACACACACACACACACACACACACACACACACACACACACACACACACACACACACACACACATAGTGGTGGGAAATTTCCCTTCACCACCTATGCATCTTAAAAATAGGCTGCATGCTAAGAATATCCATGCTCTGTTATAAAATATCTATAGAAGCATGCAATCCTCGTTTAACAATAGATCATCTATATTTAACTTCAGTTCTAACCCTATTATTAGATCTAATGCTTTTGTTTGAATAGCTAATTTCTCCTTCCAAAAATAGGCTCTTCTAGAAGGTAATCTTCCCTTGTGTGTCACTCACTCCACATATATTTTTAGTTCCACGCCTAAAATTGACTAAGTCCTCAACTCTTTTGAAGTAATCCTTGAGTTCCCTTCTCCATCTCTCATGCACAAAACATTGACATTCAACACACTCACCTTGTTCTCTCTTACGTGTATTTCTTATGCGGGTCTTGTGTGTACACGCGCTCTAATACTTAGCCATTTTCCAGGGCCCAACATTACCCCACACTAGGCATGTTGTTTGTCCTTAGAAACACTTTGTTTGATCACCCAAATAATGATAAAGAATCCTCCAAGAATCAAAGAATGAAATAATATCTATCTGGATTATGCCAAAGAATGAAAGAATCTAAGTGCTACTATGCAAAAAGGAGGGGAACTCCTTATTCACTAATGCTTCCAATGCTTTCCACCCTTCTAATTCACTATGTGCTTGAGTAAAGGTATCCCCTATAATAGCAATGACTTCTTCAAAAGTTAGTTCCTCACCCTTAGCTTTCAGTGTGTCCACCAAAGTCTCAATTGTTTTCCCATGTATGTTAGTGTATCCATCTTGTGTGTGACTGCGAGTAGAGTTCCTTCAACTTATTTTTAATTGAGGCCCTTAATGAATCAATTTCTTCCCTTTTTGCTTAACTTTGGCCAATATTATCTCTCATTCTTCCCTATTACCCATATTCTTGGCACAGGCTGAATTATCCATATTTCGCCCCCGTGCCAAATATTGGATCAGTCACGACCCTGCATAGAAGGAACCTGAGAAAACTCATTCAAATCCTACAAATTAGTTACAGGTAGACTCAACTATGGGATAACAGGTCGAGATAAGAAGGGGTGATTCCATAGAGCAAGAAGAAAAATAAAATGGCTAAGTGTAGAAGTGCAAGTGGAGACTCAAATGAGCACGGGCTTACCACATTGCCTAAGAACTAAAAAAGTGAGAAAGGTTGTTGAAGCATCTTGAAGCCTTCTACTGGCTGTGGACACGCGAACTAATCATTTTAACAGATTTTGAGGGAGAAAGTCTAAAATGTCTTCCACTCCATTAGTGCGGGATCTAATGGCTTCCAATACCTGGATATTAAGATTTTGGCCTACCATCTTATCTCATACGACAAGTAGGTATGGGGAACCATGCTCGACGGGTTGTGGGTAGGATTTGTAGGGGCATTGTCGGCCAGTAGCTGAGCTTTAAATCAAGTCTCCCACCTCTTTTCTTCTCCCCTCTTCATCCAATCTATAAAGAAGGATTTGGTCTCATCACTTGGGGTTGAAAATTCTTTTTTTTCGGGCTCCCTTCTCCTCTTAGAAAAAGGATTTGTGGGGTTCGGGCCCTTATCAAAATTACATTACGTTTCGCCTCTTGGCTACTTTGTAATGTTTGTATCAATCTACAGAGCAATAAAACACACTGTGATTGATTTTAGATCCTCTCTTGTCTCTTTTTATTTCATATGATCTTCCATTATATATCTGGCTATCTGTGCTTGTTTATTGTATGCATTTTTTTGGTTTGTGTCTATTAGCAAAATAAATGTTCATCATTCCTTTGGTGCATTACCTTGTAGTTTAGCTTTGTTTTAATTTCGTATTCTTTCTATCCCCGTCTCCTTGGTAAAATTTAGATTAAAATTAAGAATAGATCCTCTGCAAGTTTCTATGTATGCACCTAAACAGAGGAATAAGGAACCAACCTTCATTATGGAGATCTTTCCAATTTTGCAAGGTCCCACACCTTGGGGAAAGTTCAATGTTACGTAATCACACCAAATGACTCTGCCTTAGAAAAGTAGACTTGTAGAACTCATTTGGGGGTCCTGTGATTTCGTGCTAATAGTTTTGGCATGCATGGTGGGATTAAGAAGTCTCCATCTTATTACAATTGATGTACACTTGTTGTGATTTTGGCTTTTAAGAAGCCTTAAAATTGTACATTTGACGACTCCAACATAAACAAATCTACTAGTTTTAGAAGCCGGAGGCTTGGGAGAATCATGAGAAAAACCCAATCTAGAGCAAGGAAAGAAGGTATATTTGAATACTTGTGTCTATCCCTAGGTAGAGAAAGGAGAGGAAGAAGAGTTCAGAGGTCTCCATCTCCACCAAGCAAAACCTTGTCAACACCTCCACTTGTAAGGCCTTTCTGTCATTGCGCAAGGGTCTTAGGCCAATCAGAATGGCACAACCAAATCCATATGTCAAATTCATTGGTAGTAGTCCACTCACCTTGGTTACACAAAACCCGCTCCGATTGCATCATTAAAGAGCATCCCATATTTCACTTTGGAGAAAATCAAACTTCTCCTGGTGACCATGTCAAGATATTGCAAAATGTCATACAATCCATGAGATCCATGAGATGGAAATTATAGTCAAGATGCTCACCTCTTAATTCAAAGGAAAGCTTCATAATGGTTCGGGAGTCTTATAGTAGGCTCTATCTAGAAGCTGGAACCGGATGTGTAAGGCTCTTCACAATTAGTTTGGGGAAAAAGGTGATAACTTGTCTTTGTTAGAGAAACTAACAACAATCATGAGATCCCGAATGAGCAAGCGATGAATTCAACCTCGATTCCAATGGACTGGGATAGGATTCCAACAAAAGTAAAACCCACTAATTAAGGTGCCTTCTTATAATTTCTTAGGGCTTTAAATTCTAATATTTCTCGATGATTCGATCAATGGGGGCACTACATTACACGCAGTGTATAGCCTCTCTATAGGGGCTGAGAATCATTTGATTCAAGATAGAAAAATCATTCCTAGACCATCCATGCCTTGTACCACGAGTCGGGAAACCCAAATACTAGCCAGCGCCTATATTAGCCCCTATACCCACCCCGGGAGTCAAAGCTCAACTGAAGCTTCCACTTCATCATCTAATGCCTCTAAAGAGTTTCAGGAAGTGGTGATGAAGCAATTTTAGAACTTTGGGAATGAGCTAGTGACCATTAAAAGACAATAAGCTCAAAGTTTCAGGCCATACTAGCCCCGGGTTCAATATCAATCTAGACCCCAGATATCAACACAATAGGCCACCACCTCGGACCGTGAATTAGAACTAGAACCAATGATAGCCCCAAGCTGTTATACGTTTCAAGCCGTATGATCCTAACATATCTACAACATCAAGGGCATTGCTTTCTGCACAAAACAATATGGCACAAGAATATGATTGGTGTTTTCCATGCATACAACCACATAACTAATCAACGTGCTTTAATGGTGCTCTAAATCAGGCCTTGATGGTGCAAACCAGTATGGTGCCACAAGAACTTGGCCAAGAAGAAGATCAACAACAAGGATCTCAACAAGGTGGACCCCCAAATGAAACTATGCTAGTCAACTGGCAGGCCGAAGACTTCTGTGGGATGAATCAATTCCCTTCTCAAAGTGTAGTTACCAATACACGGTCTAAAAAGAGGAATATTGGAGAGGGCCAACCACTGAACTCAGGTGACCCTCAACATTCCATCGCTCTACAAGGTCCTGGCTCTCCAAGTATAACTCCCAACATCTTTGAACCAATCCAGACCACCTTCTAAACCCAGTCAAACCTTTGGTTGTAACAACCCATGTGTAAGAACTAAATGTGTCTGGGAAGGGGCAGCAAAAGGAAATCACATTCAATATTATTGAGTAGATGAAAAGGAAAAGTGTGAACATTTCACTATGGGAGTCACTAGCCATTCCAGTAAGGCGAGAGGATTTGTTGCGGAGACCACCATGTACAATTGGTCAAGTTCAAATCACCCCCTAACCAGTAAGAGAGAGTGCTTGCTAATGCGGTTCAACCAGGGAGAAACCATGGAGAACAACAAGGTAAAAAACCTAAGACCTCCTCCCTTCTATGTCTCACTAATTATTGGAGACAAATTAGTGCATAATTGTATGATTGATTATGGGGCCAGTAGTTTTGTGATGCTTAAACAAATAGCTAATCAGTTGGGTCTCCAATATGAGGTCATCTCTAGAGGAGTAGTCAATAAGATGGGATAGTAGTGACTACGTGAGAATCATCAAGGATCGAGCCTCACTTTACATACTTTCCCTAATGTGGCTATTTTGTAAAATATGTCAATCATAGACTTGCCACCACATTTTACTTTGTGTCTGTCTAGGGACTTCATTGCCAAAATTGGAGGATACCTATCTATTGATTGGTCACATATGCTCTTTAGGACAAGGTACGGAGAGCAAAGGCCATAGTCAGATCTGAACCTATTGTTGATTATCATATTGAATCCTATGTACCTAGCCCAATCAATGCCAACTACTTATATTTTGATCAAAGGGGACCTCTTAAGCACTTCTGAAGTAAATACCAAGGTGGGATGTATCCTAGACTTGAATATCGATGATTGGGCCAATAAAAGCCATGATTTTGGCCCCTATAGGGAAATGGAAGAATCTGAACTAGGCGTATACTACCTACATGAAGAGAACCAACCTCTTCTTGACCTAATCAAGCAAGAATACAAGGATGACAATGAGGTATGGCAATTGTTTTTAATTGTTCAAGGAGTAGACAAGGAGCTGGAGGAGGAGCCATGATTGTGTCCCCTAGAGGTATGAGATATTATTCAGCCTTCATATTCCAGTTCACTTGCTCAAATAACACTGTTGAATATGAGGCTTTAGTCCAAGGCCTTCATTAGGCAAGGAAGATGGGAATCATGAACTTGTAAGTATTCGGTGACACTGAACTAGTTGCCAATCAAGTCAGAGGAATTAATGCTGTAAAAAATGACCTGCTTAAAAAATACAAGAGTAGGGTATGGGATCTCATGGAGGATTTCGAGGCCTTTAGTATCATTTCCATACCCAGGAAGGAGAATGAAGCTATTGATAGACTTTTAGCGGTTGGAGCAACGTTTGATGTGGTTGACAACATTAAGAGGGACAAAGAACAACCATGTATCCATGTGGTTGTGAGGCCAATAGTGCGATTAATAATACATGCTAGCATGTGTTTGAGAATGATCGAGAAAATCATTAACTTTCTATAAGAAGAAGATGAATTCTCAGCTATAAACTAGAGCAGACTAGAGAAGCAATACGGGAATCAGATAGTACATCTGCATACAAACAAGCTTCCCAAAGGCTTAGTGACACTGGAATCTATTTTCAATTCTAATGACTAGTTCAGAAAGAGAAGACTAATATGTAGATCAAAGGAGAAGATTCAGAGTCAATCCCAGTTGGAGAAGACAAAACACTTCAAATTGGAAAAGTGGCCACCAAACAAGAAAGGTTTGAATTCATATAACTTTTCCAAGAATTTCTTGATGTGTTTTCTTGGAGTTATGAGGACCTAAGAGGATTCAATCCAAAGCTAGCACAACACACAATATAATTAGATCCAGCTACTTAGCCCATCAGGTAGAAGCAGAGACTAGTAAACCCACATATTGAGCCTCGATGAAGAAGGAGTTGAACAAATTGATAGAGGAAAACATCATATATCCAATTAAACACTCAAGTTGGGTTACAAATCTAGTCCCAGATCAGAAATAAAAATGGAAAAATCAGTGTGTATTGACTTCAAGGATTTAAATAGATCCTCCCTCAAGAATCACTACCCACTCCCTTGATGGAGCAAATTTTGTAAGTGGTGTCTAGATCGGAGAGGTTATCTCTCCTAGATGGCTACTCAGGGTACAACAAGATCATGGTGAAAGAAGATGATCAATTCAAAACAACTTTCACTACCAAATGGGGCACCTATGCCTATAGGAAAATGCCATTTGGATTATCCAATGCTAGAGCCACTTTTCAGAGGGAAATGGATATGGAATTCAAGGGGCTAATCAACAAAATAGTTTTGATCTATTTGGATGACATTACAATTTTTTACAAGAATGTAGCAGACCACCTTTTCCATCTAAGGTAGGTATTCTAACGATGCAGGAGTTTTGGGGTGTCACCGAACCCCAAAATATGCATATTCTTGGCCCATGAAGGTAAGCTTCTAGGACATATCATATCAAAGGAAGGATTGGAAATTGACCTAGAAAGAGTTCAAGCAATAAGAGCATTGTCATTTCCAAGTCACAAGAAGGCCCTTCAAAGCTTCTTGGGAAAAATCAATTTTGTCCGCAGGTTTGTTCCAAACTTTGCTGCCCTTGTTAAGCCAATAACATTGATGCTGAAGAAGAGCTTAACATTCAGGTGGATAAGCGAGGGAAAATAAATTTTCGAGGCTATCAAAGAAGCCATATCACAAGCCATAACTCTTGTGAACCCATATTTTTCCAAAGACTTCATACTATATGCCTTTGGTGGTAACACAATTTCTGCAATCTTGGTACAACAAAACAAAGAAAGTACAAAACAACCAATTACTTTCTTTAGTTAGAGTCTAGAAGATTATGAGGTGAGGTACTCCTTCATTGAGAAGCGAGGTCTGGCAGTAATCGAGGATTGAAGAGGTTTAAGTATTTGGTTTCAAACAACAAAATCCAGCTATTGGTCTCCCATGGGGAGTTAAAGAATTCCTTCTTAGTAAGGACCTGAATGAGAAGCGTGCAAGATGGATCACTCGTGTCATGGAATATGACATTGAGATCAAGTTCACCAAGCTGGTCCATGGGAAGGGGTTATGTGAACAACTAGCCTTAGGTCAACAAGATGAAACAAACAGTGAAAAGGAGGCTGTTTTTGTTCTACTAGATTATCAAGAAGAAGGGAGAGATGATGTACCTACTCCTTGTTGGACCCAAGACATGGTGCACTTCCTTTGAACATGCATGTGTCCTCATGGGATGAGTAAAGAAAAAAGAAGGCATTTCAGGTTACAAGCTATCCCATATGTTCTTATTGGTAGTGTCTTATTCAAAAGAGACATCAATGGCATTCTGTTGAGATGCATTGAGACAGTCAGGTGGAGAGAGTGCTACAAGAATTCCATGTTGAAGAAGTTGGAGTTAATTTTGATCTAAGAGTGACATCACTCAAAATCATGAAAGCAGGATATTATTGGCCCAAAGTGTTTAGTGATTGCTACACATAGATCAAAAGGTGCAAGAATTGTGCATTCTTCAAAGGCAAGGAAAGGCTAGTAACACTTCTATTGCACCCAATCTCGGTCGACCAACATTTCATGTAATGGGAATTGGAATTCATTGGAGTAATCAATCCAAACTCAAGCCAAGGTCACAAATGAATCCGATAGTGAAAAAATATTTCACCAAATGGACCGAGGCAGTGGCACTCAAGGAAGCAAATGAGTCTAGTATCTGAGATTTCTATGAAGGGATAATGACCAGATTTGGAATGCCAGCCACCATCATATTGGAAAATGCATTAGCATTCATATGTTCTAAGATCATAGGATGGGCCATCAAGAATGAGACTTATTTGAGCACTTCATCAAACTATTACCCTCAAGGTAATGGCCATGCTAAGTCTACAAACAAGAACTTGCTAAAGATCATTAGAAGAAATCTTGATGAGAATCAGAGGACATGGTACAAAAATCTCAAAACAACCTTATGGGCTGAAAGAATAACTCCCAAGAGATCTATAGGCAGCTCTCCATTAAAGCTCGTATATGGGAAAGAGGTGGTGTTGCCTATATCACTTGATTTGCCAACATTAGAGCTTGTGAAGCAACTAGATATGTCTGAATTTGGACCAATGGAGGCCAAGTATGCAAAGTTGATCAGAATTAGAAGAAACCAGAGAGCATGCTCTCTAAGCAATAGAGAAGAATCAAGATTTGATCAAGAAATTATTTAACAAGAAGACAAAAACAAGGACCTTCCAGAAGGAGACTGGTTTTGAAATGGGATGCGAGATCAATAAAAACTAGGAAGGCATTCCAAATTTGATGTCATTTGGAGTGGCCCTATATGATCACAAGATGCAAAAGTAACAATGCTTTCTAGTTGTCTACATTGGAGGGTGAATTGTTGCAGATTCCAAGTAAATGGGATCTATCTTAAACACCGCTTCTAAAAGGGGAGTTCTCACCCTATACATACTAGTTTAGTTTATCTTTCCACTAAGTGCTTGTGCACATTGTCTTGTTGTAGTGTAGATTGCTTTTCTCCTAAGTTCTTTACACGCTCTTCATGTTCCATGTGGAGCATGTGTGATTTCAAATTTTTATGTAGTATGGTGTTATTTTGTTGCTCTCATGTAGTGTTTGGACTTGGCATTTGTTCAAGATCAACTCCAAGTTCTAATGGGTTTTCAAGTGGCCCAGGGGTCGGTTTTCAAAGTTTAGATCAGTAGCAGGACATCACTTATGACTACATGCCCAACGGATATGACAAGGCAATTGGTCTTTTCATCTAGCAGGAAGATACCCCTATGAGTCGCCAAATTGTTATCCATATTTCACCCCCATGCCAAATATTGGATCAGTCACGACCCCACATAGAAGGAACCTGAGAAAACTCATTCAAATCTTGTAAATTAGTTATAGGTAGACTTAACTATGGGATAGCAAGGTCTAGATAAGAAGAAGCGATGCTACAGAGTAAGAAGGAAAAGAAAAGGGCTAAGTGTAGAAGTGCAAGCAGAGACTCAAATGAGCGTGGGCTCGCCACGTTGCCTAAGAACCGAAAAGGTGAGGAAGGCCATTGAAGCATCTCGAAGCCTTCTATGCCTGCAGACACATGAACTAATCATTTTAGCAGATTTTGAGGGAGAAAGTCTAAAACGTCTTCCACTCCATTAGTGCGGGATCCGATGGCTTCCACTACCCGAGATATTAAGATTTTGGCCTACCATCTTCTCTCATACAACAAGTAGGCATGGGGAACTAGGCTCAATGGGTCGTGGGTAGGATTTATAGGGGGCATTGTCGGCCAGTAGCTGAGATTCGAATCAAGTCTCCCACCTCTTTTCTCCTCCCCTCTTCACCCCATCTATAAAGAAGGAGCTAGTCTCATCACTCGGGGTTGGACATTCTTTATTTTGTAAGCTCCCTTCTCCTCTTAGCAAAAGGATTTATGGGGTTTAGGCCTTCTATCAAAATTGCATTATGTTTCTACCTCTTGGCTAATTTGTAATGGGTGTATCAATCTATAGAGCAATAAAACACGTCTGTGATCGATTTTAGATCATCTCTTGTCTCTTTTTCTTTCATCTGATCTTCCATTATATATTTGTCTATCTCGTGCTTGTTTATTATATGCATTTTTTTTGGTTTGTGTCTACTAGAAAAATAAGTGTTCATCATTCCTTTGGTGCATCACCTCGTAGTTTAGCTTTGTTTTAATTTTTGTCTTCTTTCTATCCCTGTCTCCTTGGTAAAGTTTAGATTAGGATTAAGAATAGATCCTCTGCAAGTTTCTACGTATACACCTAAACAGAGGAATAAGGAACCAACCTTCAATTTGGAGAGCTTTCCCATTTTGCAAGGTCCCACACCTTAGGGAAAGTTCAATGTTACACAATCACACCAAATGACTCTGCCTTAGAAAATTAGACATGTAGAACTCATTTGGGGGTGCTATGATTTTGCGCTAACAGGAACTCCTTGAGATGTGTTTAATATTTTGCAACAAGAAGTCCCACCACATGGTTCATATCCTCACAATTTTTATATACGACCCCTGCTATGTGAGCAATTGCCTTCACTGATTCCATCAACTCACTATATTTTGTTATGGTGGCTTTAATTTGTTCTTTTTATTTTTCTTTTCTCATGCCATAACCTCTTTTGAAAATTCTAATGCAAGGGGTGGTTGTTGAGTTGTGATTACATGCATTAAATATTCCAAACAATGGAAGGCAACCTCGCATTTGGTTATATCAGGAGGGTCATATCTAGGCATGCTAGTAAGATTACATCAGCTATGTTTTCAGCCTTTTTGTAAGCCGTGTGCATCACCCTTTCTCATCCCATAGCTATTATTTCAACTACGCAATAATATTTTCCTTCTCTTTATCTCCTTGTCCCTCTCTATTATTTCCTTATTTTCTCCTCCAGCTCCCTCTGCATAAACATTATATTATTGTTCTTATAAAAATTCTATAACCCACCTCCACCGATAGCTTATTAAGAGCATTACATGCTTGTTCATCTATTAATTATTGAGAATATACTACCGGATACATTTCTCTTGAAAATGTTGATTCACGGGTATCTAGTAATGAATGGTCACTTACTTCAAATTTTGGATCCTCAATGTGTGACTCAAAATCCCAAGACAACATCTTTATTTTGCATGGTAGCACACACTTCTTATCAAACGATGGCCAAAAAACTAGTTGATCCATAGGTATCGTGCTTTGGTACCTTGCACGAACCTTATTGGGATCCTCTACATATTGTATGATAGGTCCTTGGGGGATGTGTGTTCATCTCTTTCCGCAAGTGCCCTTGGGGAAACCTACAGAAATGAATGATTATCCACCCATGATCCATGATCACTCCCTTAGGTCCTTCACAAGTTTTCTATAATCTTCTTTTTCTTTTGCGCCATCAAGGTGAAGCATAACCTCATGCTCTACCAAGTGTTCAATGCTGGGGTTCATCTACATCTATTTCTTCTACACCAAAGAACTTATTCTAACAGGCTAGATCCTAACATAGGTGATTGTTCTCATCTCCTTCCATGCCTCTGACAAGTTTTCCTTCCTGAAGGCGCACTTGAAACTAAAGTTTTATCTTTGCTTACTCCTTTAGTTCTACTGATAGAAGGAGTCTCTTCGCACCCTTGCTTCTTTGGTTTGATCTTTTTCCATGTGGAGGGTCCTCAGAATACTTACATCATCCTCCATGAATGCTCCATTAACAAATAGAGGCCTTAGATAAATATATATCTGCATTGCATCAACCGAAGCTATTGGTAATGTTACTAGTTTTCATCAAATGTATGATTTATGAAACATACTTCTCTTCATAAGCATGCTTCTTGGGGTAGAAAAGTGTTTGAAGCATCTCATGGTGCTCCTTATCCACTTCGCTTAGATCATATCTTAACTTTTGTGCCTCCTTGAACCTATTCACAATACTCTAAAAGTACTACGCAATGAAAGCAAATGGGATTTTGCACCATGGGATTTTAGTTCCATCAGTTAGTTAGTGTAAACCTCCCAATACAAAATTGTTGATAAATGAAAAATTAAAAAATCCATCTAAAAGAGCGGGCAAATGTTTGGAATCCTCCACTCAACACTAAACGCATCACGCATCCATTTATACCATTTTTCCACACGTGCCTTGTATCTTTAGTGTCACCATGTTGCAAGTATACTTAGAAAATCATTTTGCAAGGGAGGGATCTTCTGCAAGATACTCCCATATCTTGTCTTTAGGCCCATCAGGCACCCCAATCTTAGAGAAACACTATTACCAAACAAGATGTTCCCAAACATGATCTTATCACCATCACGTGTAGCATCAATAATATATTTTGCTTATAAAGGAATCAATATTGTATATGGTTCCTTATGATATTTTCTTACATATATACAACCATATTTTATTCACCTATGTCCATCTCTCCTACCCACTTAGCTTTGTGAGAAAATGCATGGCCATCTTCATGACATGATCATTCAACTTTACAATATCAAACGTGCACCCACCCTTCTTGTACTCAAACTCCATTGCCACTTTCTTCACCTTGGACATCATTAGCTAGGTCATCATTCAAAGGAGTTACTAGTATTGATTATTCCAGTATACTTCTTAATCAATTGCGTGATGATGCACATCTTTTTTCTTGAAAAATAGAAATATTCCTCATGCACGTGTGACATTAACCATTGATATAACCTCTTAGGCTTCCCAAAGAATGGAAGAACATATAGCTGTAATAGTCAACCCTCTCCAACACCCTCTTCACCTTGTCATCATATACTCGACTTATCATCCAAGGTTCTTTCCTCTATCGACTAAAAATCTCTTTTGTCATGTCATGTCGCACGTGTTTGGTTTAGGTTAGTTTGATGGTTATATTCACTAACTTTCATGCTCCTAACATGGGATGCCCAATCTTTTCCCATTAGCAATCCATCTGGGTACTGCATTTTTGAGTACCATTCCTCTTGAACATCTACTATGGGGGTTGGTTTGTCTTTTCCATTGCCTCTCTTTTTTTGGTGACGTATTACTACTTTCTTTGGTGCCATTTTATTTTTAGTGCATCCAAAATTTTACCTCTCCCTTTCTCTACACTCCTTGTTATAGACCTTAGACAACACCGATACACTTCCCCAATCAAATTATATAATTTGTGCCTTAATTTTGAAACCCTAGTTGGAGAAGTCATGATTCCTTCAAAATATCACCACACCATCTCAACCTACAAGATTCTACCCACTAGAACTCACACTCCTCTTGTCCGTGTCATCTTTCACCTTCTAGTTTAAAACCTTCAACTTTGCACTCAATTTCTTGCTTGATCATTAAAGTTTTCCCTAGGTCACACAATATCTCTTCACAAATTTCATGCAAGGTAAGGTAAAAATGATTTTACCCTAACGCCCAATTTATAGTGTTTTAATTTTACCGCATTAATTTCTTGCCAACTACCACCGTATTTACTACATTAAATTATGCTTTTATGATTTTCCCACCTTTTCCATAGTTCTCATCACGCTTAACACGTGCATTCATGCAAAATGCAATCCAGTAATAACCTTCGGAGCACAAAATCTGATTGTAGACCTCCTTTCGCATGCTCCATGTTCGAAGTACATCAAAATTTATGCCTTATACCATGTAGTATCCATGCTTCTACAAACCTCACGTTACACTATGCTCACTCACTTTGTACATGGATTTTCCTTTGGCATCTTCCTTATTATCACCATTCTTCTTAAGAAACCTTATCACCACTTCTTGAACCATCATCACCAAAAACATGCATGCTCCTTTGGTACTTAAGCCTTTATAAATATCAATTCTCTCCCAAACATTATTGTTTTTCTCACCCCACGTGCACTCGATGCACCAAAGCACATCAACCTCTATGCCTTATACCATATAGTATCCATGCCATTACCTACCGTGTGTCACATTACACGTTGACTCATTATATGTGGATTTTATTTTGGCATCATCCTTATTATCACCATTCTTCTTATGACACCTTATAATCATCCTTCTTAACCATCATCACTAAAAACACGTTCCCTCCTTTGGTATTTAGGACTTTGTAAATATTAATTCTCTCCCACACACTCTTGATTTCCTTCTACCCCACACTAAATGTATGTGTAGTCCTATGTGTATGAACTCATACAGATAGTAATCAGATCATACAAGTGCAGCACAAGCACCTATTACAACAAAACACTAAATTAATTTGACAAAGCATAAATATGATGAAAGGAAACACATATAAAGGAAATGCATTAAAGGTAAATCTAATCTAACTAACAAGAAAATTTCCTTATTACAAACAATAAGAAGACTTATTTATACTATGGCTTCAACCTACTTACTCCCATTGAAGTAACTGGGAAATAAAGTGCCATCCATCCTATAATGGAAAGTGCTTGATTTTAATATCTTTGTTACTAAAAATGGTCCCAACCAATGAACTTTCAGCTTCCCATGGTGGTGGTGCACAAACTTTGAATCATACAAAAGTACCATCTTTCCCACCTCAAATTCTTTGTTCTTGATATGCCTATCATGCCATGCTTTCTGTCTTTTTTCTTTATTTTGACTCCATCAAGCAATGGCACACCATTCATCCAACTACATTAACTTACATATGCACTCTTCCACCGCTTGTTCATCATCAGGCCTCTATGTGTGCAATACATAGAGAGGGAATAATAAAATCAACAGAAATACAACCTTAATGCCAAACACCAACTGAAAGGGTGTGGCCTTATTTAACCTCTTATAGGTAGTTCTATATATGCCCAAAGTACAATAGAGACTTTATCATCCCATTGTCCTTTCATCTAACATCACAAATATTGTTAATGTATGACCCAATATCTTGTTGAATGATTTAACCATCCCATTTGCATATGGGTGATAAGGGGTTTTCTTGTGGTGTGCCACCATGAATTTTCCAACAAAATCTGATGGTCTCATTCAAAAAGTGTGTGCCCCTATCATTGGTAAGACTCAACGGAACATCCATACTGACTGATAATGTTCTCCCATAAGAATCTCATTGTTGTAGCTATAGTGTAATCCTTTGTAGGTGTTGCTTCAGCCCACCTTATCAAATAATCTATACAAGTTATGATGTAGCATGCACCATTCCTACACATGGGTGGGGAAATAGGACCTACAAAGTCAATTACCCATTTTTCAAATGGTTCAACACTTACAATAGGCCTCAAAGGAATCTCATCTCTTGTTCCTGGCTTCCCAAGTGCTAAAATGGTCACATGCCTTGACATATTCTTTGACATCTTTATACAAAGTCTCCCACCATAATCCAACCATCAAAATATTACGCACGATGACATCTCCAACATAATTCCCACCTATAATCCCACCATGAGCTTCCTCCATTATACCCTCACACTCATGTTCTAGAACACACAATAGAGAAAAACCTCATCACGACCAAGTTTATACAAGTCTCCACCTATCAATTGATAGGGCATCACACGTATTACAAGTTGTTTCTTCTCCAAATTTTTCATCCCCTCAGGCACCTGAGCAGTGTGCACAAGAATAATGCAATGTCCTCAAGTTCAATGGGTGCATGATTCAATCTGAACAACTATACATCTAGCATTGTGTCCTCAATTCTCTATGTGTCCTCACCAGAGTTGATCCTTGATAAATGGTCAGGTCTTGAGTTACTTTTTCCTAGTTTTACCACAACTATAAACTGAAATTCTTGAAATAATAGGATCCACCTGCATATGTGCCCTTGTAAAATAGGCTTGTTGACTAGATACTTAAGATCTATGATCTGTAAATAATATGAAAGGTGTAGCCAACAAAGTATTTCTTGAACTTGTGCAACATGTAAATCATTGACAATGCTTCACACTCAGTAGTTGTGTAATTTTTTTCAATTGGGGTCAATTTCCTACTTGCAAAATAAATGGGGTGGTCCACTATTCCCTCACCAGGTTGTGCTAACATTGCACCTATGGCCATGCCAGAGGCATCAACATGTACATGAAATAGTTTATCCCAAGAAGGAAAGTGCAGAATGGGTGCAAAAGTAAGTTTTTCCTTCAATGTCTCAAATGCTATCTATTGTGCCTCATCCCAATGAAACTTCCCTTTACTCTTCAACAATTCTCCTCCAAGGGTGTGACAATCTTAACATATCCTTTAATGAAATTTTTGTAATAAACCTGTATTCCCTAAAAACCCATGCACCTCACTTTGATTGGTAGGCTCTCTAATCCCAAAATAACTATGACCTTAGCAGGATCTACCAATAATCCTTCCTTACAAATGATATGTCCCAAAAAGTGCCTAAAGGGTGTAACAAAGATACACTTATTAATATTCAAAGAGATGCTCAACTACCTACATCTCTTAAACATAAGTCTCAAATTGTCACAAGTGATCCTTCACCAATCCATACCATCCAATCATCCAAGTAAACCTAAAAACTTATGAATAAAGTCCTGAAAGGCTTGTACCATAATGCATGAGAACACTACATGGAAGCATTTTTCAATCCAAAAGGCATCACGGTGTATGCAAAACTTCCCCATTCAATGGTGAAAGTTGTATTTTCTTGGTCTTCCTTTGCTATGCACACTGATGATAACCAGAGAATCCATATGTAAAAGAGTAAATCTCACACCCAACAACTCCTTCAAGTATCTCTTCTATAAAAGGTGTGGGGAAAGGATCAATTACACATGAAGCATTTAATTCCTATAATCAACATAGATCCTTATCTTCCCATATTTCTTTATGTTGATGACCATGGGACTTACCCACTCAGATTCTTCAATAGGTTCAATGATACTAGACTTCAACATTTTATCAATTTCCTCTTTTACTTTCATGCATAGATTAGGATTCATCTTGTAAGGCCTCTTCTAATCGGGTGTGCACCTTCTTTAAGTTTGATTCACATCTCTCCTAAAGAAGGGTGTACCCCTTTCAATTCATGATATCCTCTTGGAAACAGATCTTGAAAATCATGTGAAGCTCTATAATCTTAGCTACCTCTGTTTAGACCAATAATCACCAATAATGGCCTCTTTAGGTTTTGCATCTGTCCCAATATTAACCTTATTTGTCTTCATAGGTTCATGATATGCACATGCCTTTTCATCTATTGTGTCCATTACCTCACGCATACCTTTAGTATGGTTAACCTCTAGGTTGTTTCCTCATCTTCTTCTCCATCTATCAGGAAGACCAACTTACCCTTTTCCTTTTCTTCCCAAGTGTGGACCATCTCTTCCTCTTTAGTCTCTTCTAGGTCAAGGCACGCCTCCAAATCCAATTTTCCAAATATATCCAAAAAATCTCTTCAACCTTTTCACTATCTCCTAGAGTAAGGTGCTTCAGAATCTATAATGCTTCATTGACTGAGAGGCTTAGTTGAAAAATAGTCAAAAGTATGAATCATACCTGAGGTCATCTCTACCAATTTTTTATTACTCTTGTTAACTTGGCATGCACATATACCATGCACATGCGTAACACCTAAGGTAGTGTAGAACTTGTGTACCCAGAGTGATGGTGGTAAGGCCTCCCTACTCATTTCAGAGTCTCTCACACTTCAAAACATGGTGTAAAGCATGGTCCTTCCCATGAAATTCACATATTTGTGAAGGTACATTATCCTAAGAAACCTAGTAGAGAAAGTGATTCTCACTTCCCGCCACTCCACAAGGTTATCTGTGTGTAATCCACTGCAGCATGTTTGAGTCCCCATAGTAAAGTATATATAATAATATTCCTCCTATCTCCTTCATTCATCCACCAGGCCTCCATGGACATGAAGAATACATCAGGATTCCCCTCACTAGTATATAAGGTACATTTGGCTATGTCAAAGTGCCAAACAACGTGCGGCTGACTACGAGTAACAATATTCTTGATTTCCCATCCTACTATTTCATATGTTCCATGTGCCCAATTATCACAAGAAACACTAGTGGTGTCACTAACTAAATGAGCATCATCCCACTATATCACTCCTTCCTTAGATGGCTCATTGGCTTCAAGATCTCTAATTTGTGCATGCATGCGTAAATTATGTTCAAGTATTCTTCACTCAAAGGCTCAACATAGGGATGCAACCTTTACATCTATCAATGGTATAATGATGTACTCTTATTTATTCTCAAATCTAATGTACCCCTTGTTGAAATGTAGATCTGCATTATTTTATAACACCAAGGGCACCCAAGAAGTGTTGGGAAACTATCTTCCTCCGCAAGCTCCAATACCTCAAAGTCCCCTAGTAAACTTGGCTCCCTGGATCATGATAGTAGCATCCTTTAACACCCCAATAGGGTTGGCCCTAGTTTATTTTCCATGTACAACACATTTGTGGAAGGTTGTAATGGTGGTCTTCCCATCTGATCCCAAGCATCCAATGTGAGCACATTAACTTTTGCACCTGTATCTATCAAGATATTACTCAAGAGCCATCCATCTATGAGTGCATTTAATGTAATTTATTTATCATATTCATGGTTATGGGGAGGCATATTTGCATGGAGGATCTACCTCTCTGTGCTCAGTGTCCTACATGTGGAACCTTCTCTCTCAACCATTCACCTAAGTAAGGGATGATGTTTCTCCTATCACAACATTCAACATACTTCTTTCAAATCATCCATGTATTTCTATGGAAGGTCAACATTCTTTTCTCTATCCATCGCACACTTGTTCCTTTAATCCTTTAATCTCCCCTTATAGATTCTTGATAATGTCCATGGTCTCTAGATAGAATTATTTCGATGTTCAACATCAGGTACTTAGCATTGATCACTTCTTGTTTTGTTATAACAAGTTTTCTCCTCGAGGCCTCATGCGCATGTGCTGCCTCAGCGTGGGTACTAACTAGAAAAGGAAGTAGTTCAGAATCTAGTCCAACCTTTGGCATCCATTGAACTTCCATCTACATACTGTATCTTAATCATAACCATGCCCTTGTATTTCTTATGTTGTTTACTCATGTGCTCATATAAATTAGGACATTCTTCAAACTTGTGTTTTTTCACACCATGAGAAAATTATATTATGAGGGAATTCACATTGATAATGATCAGGTGATCCACATGTAAAGAAAGTACCTCTAGGAAATCCTCTTCCACCATTGTGACCCCGACCTCTGTATCCTCCATGAAATCCCCTATTGGTTATCACCATTATTATGCCCTTCATTATGTTGCTCTCCCTGATCCTTAGATCCACTTGCTACACTAGTCTGGTGCACACTGGTTTCAATAGCCTCATGAATATGATCAATTATTCTATAGTTAATAGTGTCATGAGTATGAGACTTGTAAATCTTGCAATACATGGATACATTCTTATGGATCACATGCATTGTAAGAGGGGACATCTACTTGCATCATGGTCCAAATGACATATCTCACAATCCAACAACATGGCATGCATTGACTTGCGAGGGAATTTATCCTTAGTATGTCCTTCCACTTCATAATTTATACACCAAATACCAACTGTGCATCTCATGAGCTGAATTGGATGATAATTTTTCTAACTGTTTTTCCATGGATGCAATCTATGTGCCTCCAAGAATGGGCTAACTCTAGTATCTACACTTCCAACTACCTCAATGCACGTAGAGCTGCCTCCAATGCCTCACGTAGATCTATAAATGTCTTATGTGAGAGTTCCCTTTTGAAAGGTGTGATCAAACCTCCAACAAACCATTGAAGCATGTTGGCTAGGGTGTATATCATAAGACAACTTTGATAACAAGGTTTTAAAATGGGCATCATACTCCCTTACGCTCTCAGCCATGCCCTGCTTAATGTCCTTCAACGCATTGATGCTTTTTTATTCAAACTTAAGTATATGGAACTCACCAAGAAAGCATCACACAATGCATTATAATCTACACAAGTCTAGTTTGGGTCATACTTCCTATACCAACTATGTGCATGCCCTGCAACATAGTAGTAAATTGGCTTGCCTTCCATTCAAGAGTTTTGATCCCTTTAGCGTGCCATAGGATTTCACACATGTGAATGTGCTCTACTACATCCTCAATGCCTTTGTACTCTGGAAGGGAAAAGGGACATCTCGTAAATAACTTGTTGTGGCTGGTGTGACCATGCCCACCAGACCCAAAACCCGTATTACATCCAATATTTCCTCCACCTCAAGAACCACCAGATCCGCTAGATCCCGAGCCTCCAAATCCTCCTGATCCACCTCCTGTAGTAGGAACTGGACTAGAGGATGAGCTACTTTTGCATTCCAACTATTGTGCTAAATTAAACACCCATAGTCTGTGAAGTTGTGCCACTTCAGATGTATTACCAATGTTTCATGCCCAAGCTCTATGTAGATGATGCAAGAGAATATTCCTCCAACTGGACCTCCAAACAATAAATGATGACATTTGAGCCACCATAGATGAATGTGCTATTTGATTAAACTTGTACTTAATGGAAATTGAAATCTCTTTGTCACTACTCTATCACCAACACCAACTCATTTATCAATAAATGTTTTAGGAACCTGAACACCAAGCACAAGGGAAAGGTCACCAGGTGTGATCAGATGTGCACCCGTTGTTCTTATACTTTCTTCCGATGCACTCACATCTGAAGCTGAGAGGGGTTCCCTATTGGGATTTCCTAAGTGGGGGAGATCTTGATGCTCTAACTCCATGTCTTCTACGTGAGCCTCAAATATTTCATGAGCCATCATCCTCCATAACTCCACATAACTCCTCAATATCATGTCATTTCGCTAATTCCCTCTCTCGCACTTCATTATACTTGAGTTAGTTTCTTCTCTTTACCTTTCTACTATAAGGTCTTCCATATTTCACCACACCTGCTCCTACCCACGTGTGTGGTGGTGAGTTTAGCTAGCCATCGAAGGTTCTCTAAATTCAACATTACCATCAAGATCTTGATTGCTAAAGGAATAACAAGGTAAGATCCTTTGGGCTCATGTAAAAACTCAAACTCTGTAACTTTTCGGGAAAGAATACATGGAAACAACATACTCCTAGTAGTATAAATGTTCACAACACCAGCCCACCAGTGATCTACAACATGTTTCCAAGGCTCATCTGCATCAAACAAGGTCTAGTATTATTCCTGCGTCTAAACCCTTGATCTATAATACCTAACTCCATGTCGATGCATACGTAGATAACCACTCATACAATTCTATAGGAAAAACTAAAGAACGAACTCATAAATTTCATGATAAAGGTGTTCCTCAACCCACTTATGCACATTGAAATCAGGTCCAGAACCATATCTTCAAGAAAATTGATCATGTCCATCAATAACCCAATCTTCAATGGTCACAAGAGTCAACCGATAAGCCATTATCATGCAACATCCTTGCAACTTCTTTGAAAAGAGGTCCTGACAACAAAACCAAAATGTAGTCTTTTATTTTACCAAGAACAACCCAAGATGTTGGCACATCACTCAGACAAATATGAGTGCTCACCCAAAGCATGTAAGGGTACTAGGTTCTTATTTTATGTCAACTTTGTCAAGGAGTTAACACACATGACATATATTCCATAATCATAACAACTAGATCTATGAACTCAATTTGGAAACACACATAATTAAGTAGACATGTAATTCACATAACCACTAAGATCATATTCACCATATAGTTACCAATAATAGAAATATCAACAACAAAGATCCAACCATAATGCTCATTATATTAATCTATCAAAATACAATAGCGATTACATAATAAGGCATCATCATGAAGTCATGCACACAAATATATCAGCATCATATCTCTGTTACAATCTCTTGTGTGTCTAAACCATGCAAATCAATACATATAGATAGTGGTGGGGAGCTTTCCTTCACCACCTATACATCCTCAAAATAGGCTACATGTTAAGAATATACATGCTCCGTTATAAAATATATATAGAAGAATGCAAGCCTCGTCTAATAATAGATCATCTATAGTTAACTTCAGTTCTAACCCTATTATTAGATTTCATGCTTTTGTTTAAACTTCTAGTTCCTCCTTCCAAAAATAGGCTCTTCTAGAAGGTAACATTCCCTTGCGTGTCACTCACTCCATGTTTATTTTTAGATCCATGCCCAAAATTGACTAAGTCCTCGACTCTCCTGAAGTAATCCTTGAGCAGCCTTCTATGTCTCCCATGCATGAAACACTCACATTCAACGCACACACCTTGTTCTCTCCTATGCATGTTTCCTCTGCAGATCTTGTGCATGCGCGTGCTCCAATACTTAGCCATTTTCCAAGGCCCAACATGTGGGAACTCTTTTAGGTTCTTCGATCATCTTGCAATGTATTTTTTCTTTTATTTGGATTAGTCTGCAGAACTATGGTTCATCTACAATTTCTTTAATATTGGGTTTATTTGGTGGAGGAAGTGCTCTTCTTGAGAAAAGATGAATTTCATTAACATCAAATTAATAAGAAGGGTATTGATCTATTTCATTAGTATAGCCTATTTGAGTAGCTTCATTGTTGGGGTTAGGTATTGGTTGAGCTGGTAGTTGAGTGGATTTTGGTTGAGATCCGTGGGGGTTTAGCATCGATTTTTCGATGTGGGTAAGGAGGTTGCTGGTAATATTTTTGATAGTTAGGAGGTGGGTTGTTCCATTTTTCCCTCCTCTCTAAGGATTCTGTCAAGATTAAGGGGGTTGTTTCTAGTGTTGGCTTAAAAACCAAGGTTTCTATTGTTTTTGGTATTTAGTAGGGTATGGAGACCAACCTTGTTGAGTATTAGCCCAATGTGGGGGTTGCATTTATGAACTATTAACCCAATTTTGAAAATATGACATAGGATATTATAACATTCCTCCTTGTCTTGGCGGCCATGGATTTATTTAATAAATATAGAAGAGTTGACCATCCTCTGTTTCTAGATTCTTGAATTCTAATTTAACCTCCTTTTCTTGTGCAATGATGGCTAATCTCTCTGCATCTCGCACCGATCTTTCTTACTTCGCATGCATGGAAGAAATCTATGAGTGCTTCCTCAGCATCTTCTCTTTTCTTCTTGGCATGTAGAGCATCAAGCTAGGTGGCCATGTCATTGAATATCTCTTGTTTCATGTTCTTGAACATGTTCACAATCTCTGATTTGGATATGTCCCCAATTCCTTTAGTAATTTATCCACCCTTTGATCTAGAAATTTTGATTCTCTTCATGGTTTCTCTGGAGTAATTCTGTAGGCTTCACAAATCTCCTCAAAGGTATATTTTGAGATATCTCTAGCTCCTATCAGGTCCAAAGCATCCATATCCTCTTCACTGAGTCCTTTTAAGAAAAGTAGCTTGAGGGACTCATTAGGTAACCTTGTGTGTTTTGACTTCTAAACATTGAATAAGAATCTTTCCAGGTAATATTCTAGTGGCTCATCTTCCTTTTATTCCATTCTGAAGAGTTCATCACCTCCTCTACTACTTGGCCTACAATAATCTTGATATTTTACCAGAAATGTTTCCTTCATTTATGGCTAGGTTGTCACAACATCTCTTCCTAAACCCATGAACCATCTCAAGGTTACATCCTTGAGTGTAGTAGGGAACAAATTTAGCTTATGTACATTTGTGGTGTAGTCATAACTCCTACATAAAATGTCAAACTAAAAAAAAGGTTTTGGGTCTTCAGTTATGGATCCATGAAAGTATGGAAGGGCTGAGGGAGATATGTTCTTCATTACAACAGTTGATTGTTGTTGGAGATTGGGAACTCAAATGTAGTTTCACTATCTTCAACATTTTGTCTCACTACTTCTGCCATAATTTCTTGATTAGGAACAACCTCAAAAACTTCACTTGGAGGGGGTCTTATAACAACAAGCCTTGTACAGAGGAAAATATTTCCTCTTCAGAATCAAATATAACAATTTGTGCTATTTTTGGATTGGGTAAGAATATACCATGGAAATCTCTTGGATGGTGAATTCATCAACTAACTCAACTCACTCAACATACATTAGTTGGGGGTGGATATGGAATTTCTAAACCTAAACTATTTCTAAAGAATGAAAAACCTCTCAAAAAACCCTATAACTTAGCGGTAGCCTCAACAACGACACAAAAAATGATGGTACAATTTAACTTCCATCAATTAATATGTTGTTTATTAAGTCATAGTCATTTAATCGTCAAACCAAGGACGTAAAATTTCAATAATTCTAGTGTTGTATACACAGTTATAGAGTATTTAGGAGGTATGGAAAGAAATAGATGTCAGTACAATGCTTGCAAGAACAATGCTTGAAAGTAGATAAAAATAAGAATTGAAAGCAAATGGTTCCTAACACTATAACTAAAGCAAATATTGTAAATTCAGAATGTAGATAAAGGAGATAAATTGCTTCCTAGTCTAATCATGCAATAAAAAGAGAAACAAAACTATGGAGGGGTTTAGCAGACCACAAGGGGCCTACCTTGGGTGTTAATCCCTCCTAAGGCTTGTAACTAAAAGCTACTAAACAGAACTCAAATATTTATTGAATTGGCATGAATATTACATCTAGGAACAAAGTGACCTTTGTATTTGTGTATCTTCTATTCTCTAATTCCTCTCTAGATCCATTCTACATTCTAGATAGATTTATAACATTAACCCTTTTCTTTTATACTTCTCAATTACAACAAAATGTGAGAATAAGAGTTCAACTAGGATTTTAAATAGACTAATTAAACTGATAACAAGTGTTCGGTTAATCTCCGATTAATTGACCAATTCCTATTATCATGTGTACACTTGATCAATCAACTTAATCAATTATTTCCTTACAATGAATAATCAGATCCATGGTTGAGTTATCTCCTAGTTCTTCATGTTCTAGTTGTAATAGCTCCTTCAATGGCACATATATAATTGAGTTTCACTCTTCATGTTCCAAGAAATCTTCATAACATGGCTTCTTTTTGTAGGTGATCCCCTTTGTCTCGCAAACGGGTTTCTGCGAAAAGTGTCCTTTGTTGCATATAGAAAATTTATTAAAAACAAGATTAACATAACACATATCATCATTTAAACAACTTATTGAACTCATAAGAATAAATTCACACACAAAATACCACAAAATACAGATAACTAGTAATATCTATATTAATCAAAAGTATTTATGCCAATAAGTTCAAGTTATGATGATAATGTTTCATAGTGTGACTAGGAAATACAAGGACATAGCTACAATTACTTGACAAAATTATAGAGGATGAGTTGTTTATAAAGGGTATTTACACAACTCATCACATTCTCTAGCTCTGTCTCCTTTTTATTAGCCAACTTCCTTATCTCACACATTCAATGCTTGATATTTTCCATTTTGCACTAGCCTCCTCCCCAAAATATTTGAAACTCTTCTAATATTTAGTCATGAGTATCCTTGTCAACATCTTTGCACTCCATTTTGTTTTCTAGGGTGTTCTTTTGGGTGTCCTAAAGCATACACACACATATTATTTCGGTCTGCTGAAGAAGACTTTGACTAAGTTTTCCACATATGTCGCCTTTTTTCCGAGCTTATTTTATAGATCCGCACATGCCCATAATTTTTCAACATAGATGAAAATTACATTATCCTTCTCTCCCTTACCCTGCTACACTCTCTTTTCATCTCGCTTCTATTTTCTAAAGGAGGAGGATTAGAAAGTGTTCCAATTTCTCTATACCTATTCCTTGGGTTACGAGGTTTTATTTAGTAAGTTTAGGCTCATTGAGGAGTATCAACTCACCTAAATATAATTCCTTCTTTCATACGCATGTATATTTTCTTGTAGGGTATTGTGGCCCCTAGTCAAGTCACTCATTTTATTATTTATTTCATTGAGCTCTTTGGTTAGCTCTTTTGCTACCTCAACTAACTCATCCTTCCGAGATAGAGCATTGGTGACTATGTTCTCCTTCCATTTCTTGTATATTGTCAAAAATCATACCCCAAAATTTTGAAACCCAATTTTGTTTTTCTTCAAATGATAAATGTTTCTCTAAGAAGTATTTCAGACTATCATGATTTTTCTTTACTTTGAAGTGCCCACCCATTAAATATGGTCTTAATTACTTTACTACATGAGGTATGGCCAATTTTCATTCTCATAATTTTTTTTTGACATATTATTACTTTTGAATTGATGGCTTTCAAAGTCAATGGGATTACCTTCTTACATAATTACTTCCCCATACCATACCGGAAGCATCACATTCAAGAATGAATGTTTTGGAAAAATCCGGGGTAGCCAAAAATGGGGTGGTGCACAAGGCCTCCTTCAACTTCTCAAATTATTTGGTAGCTTCCTCATTCCAATTGAAATATTCCCTCTTCAATAAAGCTATCGGTGGTACTTCCTATCCTACCATAATTCCTTACAAATATACGATAATAAAAGCTGTAAGCCCCAAAATCCTTGGAGATTCTTTGGCTTTTTAGAACCTTGCACTCAAACATGGTATTTATCTTGTTAGGATCCACTTAACACATTCATAAGAGATGATGTGTCCCAAATATTCGACCTCCTTGATGTAAAAAGAAAACTTAGAGGATTTTGCATAAATCAAATGTTGTTTAAGAGTTTCCAACAACTTATTTACATGATGCAAGTGTTCCTCCCATATTTTGTTGTACATTAATATATCATCAAATGCCATTAAAGCAAAATTCCATAGGAATTTATTAAATATAGAATTCATCAAAATTTGTAATGTAGAGGATGTATTTATGAGTACAAAAGTCATTACTAATAATTCATAATGGCCTTCATGTTTCTAGAAGGTTGTTTTATGAGCAAACTCATCCCAGATTCTGATATGAGGATATCCAAATGGAGATAAAACATTGTAAAGTAAATAGCACCATGAAACTCATCTATCAAATCATTAATTACAAGAATAAGATACTTATCTTTGAGTGTGTGCTTATTGAGCTCCATATAATATTGTCATATTTTTACACACCAACACTATTGGAGAAGAATAAGCACTCGAATATGAGAGATAATTCTATCTTCTAACATCTCTTGAACTATCCTCTCAATCTCACTATTTTAAACATGTGTGTACCTATAAGGTATGATGTTAGGTGATTATCTCCCTAGTACTATCTAGATGACATGGTCATGGTATATTTTGGAGGAAACCCTTTCACATATCTCCAAACACAACTAAGTGCTTATCTATAACTACTTACATATATGATGATATAAATGTATTTGACTAATGTATTCCAATGAAAATAGTTGTGTCACGAACCCTTTGCACCTTTTAAAAGTATTTTTGCATCGGTGAGAGCTCAAAATTCCTTCCTTTTGAGTGGAAATGAATGAAAAACTCTTGGAAGTTCATATTAATGGTTCCCAAGGTGGTAAGCCATTGAACTCTTGACACAATGTCTACTCCTCCCATGGTAATGGAATACATAGGGATATTTAGAAAGTAATCTCCCATGGTGAGTTTAATGTTATGGAATTTCCCTAAATAAATAATAGTACCCCCATTAGCAATCATTACTTAACATTTAGGAGTTGGATAAATAAAATAGTTCAAGCACACCACTAGATTATGATTGATGAAGTTATGAGTAATTCTCGAGTCAACTAACATGATTACACTATGTTTTTTAAGAATCCAACCAATTTGAGGGTTTGGGGGTGCTAATACCTAAAATTTCATGACATGAGATTGTTTCTTGGGGTATCGTAACTCTTCTTATGGCTCAAAAATGACATCTACCTCTTTGTATACTTCCTTTTCTTCTTCTTCATTGGGCCCCTTAATGTAGAACAACTTCTTTTCAGCACATTTATTTCCTGGTCCATAGTTGTTGTCACAATTAAAACATAACCCTTTTGCTCTCTTTTTTTCAATTTGTTGATGTATTATTCTAATTGGCTGAGGGAATGATGGTGTCAAGGTACTATGATCTCTTATGCTTATTAAAATTATGCCTCCTCTTTGGAAAAGAATTTTTTTCCTCCGCCCTACATTCCATAGTAATAAAATTAGAAACCTTATGTGGATTAAACATATGCACCTCATGCTTAATGTGTTACTTAATACCCCCAAGAAAAGGGTCATTCAGATCCCCTTCGTAATATTCTCCACATACGCAAGGATAAGTTTTGGAAATGATTAACATAATCCTTGACTAATCATGTTTGACGTAACTATGCTGAAGTAATTCTCTAACACACTAGAACTATAGTGCAATTATAGCTCTTCGATGAAAACTATTCATGTGATATTGAGACCATTATTTTTCCTTTATACACATAACCATCAATATCGGATGAATTGGTCAAGTTCAAGATACAAGGATTCCATGGTCACCTTTTTTTCTAGATGGGATCTTTTGTAAATCAAATAAATTATCCACTTGGTTAATCCAATTGATTGGGTCCTTTCCATCAAAATTACATGTTTCTACTTTCGGCATCATGTTGTGGGATTACATAGTATTTGGATTTGGATTGGGATGGATAGGAGATCCACCCTGGCTAGTTTTTTTATTACTTTGGCCTAAAGATCCACCTTGGTTGATATGAGTATGATTGAGTTGAGGATGATTTGGAAGATGATGATGAACCTTTTGATTTGTATTAAGTTTCTGTGTGATATCATCTAATCACTGATTGATATCCTCGACACTTATCTCTTCTTCATTTTTGTGTGTTTCCTCCTCCTCATATTTGCACTCTTCTTCTTCATCCTCCTCCCTTTCCTCCTCACACTCTCCTTCTTCATACTCAAAATTAATAACCATTAAATTTTTGCTTAAAGGTGGAGTGGCTCTTGTGCCAAATTTTTTAGGATATTCTCCTTTCTTCTACTCATCTGCGATGCATGAAGGACTTATTATAGGGGTATGTACTCTTTGAGTAGTTATTTTTGTGGGTATGCCAAACCCTGTTTCTTCCCCTTCCTTAGATACAAGTGCTTCTACCCCATTGGACCATGTTTCTACGTCCATGTGTGTTTTCACGCCAAGTTCTTCTAGCCCTATTAATAGTCCTAAATTTTCAAATACTTTTCCATTAGTCTCCCCTTTGCTCAACTCGCTTTTCCTAGTTTTGTTAGTCGATCTTAAGTCTAGGCCTATGCAAACGTTTATGATGTATCCAACCTCTATTTTTTCTTCAAGGGATCAACTACTTTTTGTTAGGAATTATTAATATTCGACATGAATTATTGTAGTGTTTATATTTAGAATTTTTGTTGTGAGATATAATATCACATATTATGTAATGGTTAGAGTTGTTGTGAGTTGTTTTATTGACTCGCGTATATAGGAGTTTTTGGAAATAATATTGGGGAGAGTTGTTGGACAAACTTCCATGAAAATAAGAGTTCTTTCCTAAATATGTACTTGATTTTAATATTAAATTAATGAATTTTAGTGTATTAATCATGTGCAACTCTAATTCTACCACTTGGTATCAGATCCGTGTTGGTCCGAAATGAGAGTCTTTAAAAACAATACTTAGTATTTTTATGTATTGCAATCCACACTTGGATTAATATCTTTAGCAATCTTATTAAAAAGTCACATACATATTAAATTGGACGATTTCATATTCCCTTTTCTTCGCTTCATATCTCTTCCACTCGTGATATACTTTGGAATCCCAGACTTTTGCATTTGTTGTTAAACGGGGATCTTCCAAAAATACAGATCCAACTCTGTAAATTTCATCACTAGTTTTTGGTGCCATCTTGAACGACATCAAGTTATTTCTAATCCCGCCATTAGGCGATTCAGATCTTGTATTGCATGGTCAAAAAAAGGTAAACCCCAAATCAATATAAGAATGAGGAATCACGCAGATTAGTTAAAAAGATCATCTTATTACACAGTGTAGTTGTTTTACATTGTAAAGGGAGTCGATGACCTGATTCACATTTATCTCTATCTGGAGAGATCTGGTATCATGGAAGCTAAAAGTAACACATAGGATATTGAGTTTCATTCATTGGCATAGGATATCTTCTAGTTAAATTATGATCTGAGCACATTTTCATTTTTCATGTCTTCCACAAGTTTGTTGATTACACAACTATTCTATATGAAATCTATGTAAAATTTAGTGTTTTTCTTATCTTCCACAGGTTTGGTCTGTGTATTTCTCTGACAAGGTTGTTCGGTCCTACCGAACGACTCATATATAACTACATTCAATTAGAAAAAATAGTATCCATATCCACATACCAATCTCTGTGTGGGTCTCTTGCTTCAGGCCTACCATCTCTGTGAAACTTACCCGGAATAGATTATTAATTGTTGCTTTAGTTCTCAATAGTTTATTTGAGTTATCTTTTTAATATAGAGTGAGTCTTCTTTAGTGTTTAATCATATTAGTATTAAGTGTCATATGTATTTTTAAGTCAATAAAACCATTGTATACCATCTATGTTTACTGTTATTTAAATTATTTCATGTCATTTCATTAAAGAGTCAAGTGTATATTTGTGTTAAAATATCATTATTGTCTATTGTAATTTGATTTAAAAAAATGTAATTTGTTCTATTTTTTTTTTTTTTTTTTTTCAAAAATAGAATCATATTATTATTGTCTTATTAACATAAAATAATTGTTTGATCCCATATGAGTAGTTTTAAATTATTGAATATACGGTGAGTATAGTTTTCTCATTATTTATTAGTTGTCATCACGAGTTAAAGTCAAGTGTCATCTAGTTAAATTTGAGTCATTGTCACCTTATCTAAATGTATAAGTATCGAGTGTCTCGTCAAAATTTCATTGTGAGTCGAGTCAAAAAGTATGAAAATCAAAAAAATGTGTTACGGACACATTTTCGTTAGTGTTACCAACGTCTGGAAAATAAATGATTTCACATAATAGAAGAGAATAATAAAAAATGTGGGAATAACTAAGCTTCATATCCAAATCCGGTGAACTGGAAGATGGAGGCATAGGAGGATGGAGGAAAACATCATCCTCTCGCTAGCCACAAGCAACGCAGGACCACAAAACAAGGTTGTGGCATTTTGTTTTAGTGTTCTTTCTTTCAATTATAATGTACCTGTCATTGTTCATATTCAGTTTATAGTATGTTCCTCTTGTAATAAATAGAAAATTCCTATGTACTTTCCTGATGTGAAAATATAGTGGAAATATGAAAGCACGAGGAAAAAGTAGCATCATGATACTTGAAGAGGATGAATAGGGGTTCATACCTTGGACATGGGTCTATATTTGATGAACAAGGGTTCATATTGAATGAGAAGGGGCTCATATTGAGGTTGTTGGTTAGCCTTTACAAAACCATCGGTGAGCTAATATCATGAGCACGCATGAGCGGAAAGATGCGAGAGGAAGTGTGATTGTTTTTCTCCCATTTTCACACTATGTATCTAATTATCTTTATTTTGTGATATTATGTGTGCATTTATTCTTGTTATTCAATAAATTGTTTGGATGATTATATGTGTTGATGCCACTCTTGGTTGTAAGAAATTTTTTCATATGCATACATGCAAAGGAACTTTCACACAACAACTCATCCAGCCAAAGAACAATCCCAAAGAACTTGTCCACACAATAAGGAAATCATTCACAACAAAGAACCCACATTTATGAAGATATTTTGAAACATGAAGTGATGGAACTTAAGTCCTTACATGCCATTGGAGAAGTAGTTACAAAAAAACATGGAAAATTGAGAAACAAATCAATCTTTGATTTTCATTGTCATTGATTAAGAACTGAGTGATTAAAATTGAATTGATTGTTAGTTGAAACACTTGTGTGTTTCAAACATGTGTTGAATCTCTCACTTTTTATGTTGAAGACTCCTTGTTTTCTTCTTCTTCTTCACATGTTGTAAATGATAAGATATAAAGGAAAGGGTTGGTGCCTGTAAGTAATAAGTTAGAAGAAATTTGGAATTAAGTTAAAAGTGAGAGGAATTAGAGAAAAGAGATTACTCTGATCTTTTGTTCCTAGATGTAATGTTTTATGCAAATCAATAAAGAAATATGAGTTTTGTCATTTAGTTTTTAGTTACAGAGTTAGGAAGGGATTAACACCCAAGTTAGGGCCCACTTGAGGTCTGCTAAATCCCTCCATTGTTTCATTTCATGCATATTTCCTTAGGAACAATATTTTCTTCTGAATCTACAACTTTGTTTTAGTAATAACATTTAGCAATAGTCCATTTTCAAGTTTGAGTTTTATTTTACTTTCAACATTGTTATGTGATAATTATTTCCTTTCCAACCTCTTAGATCAACTATAACTGTGCATACAACATAGGTAATTATTTCAAGTCTACGCTCCCTAGTTTGATAACTAAATGAATGTAACTCAATGTACAACATATTAATTGTTGCAAGTTGATTTACACCACCATTTTTGGCATTGTTTTGGGGATATTGCCAAAGTTATAGGAGTTTGTGAGGTTTTGCATTTCTAAATTTCTTAGAACATATTAGGTTGTAGAAATTCCACCTTCAAAACCCCCCACTAATGAATGTTGATTGAGTTGAGTCAGTTGATGTATGCACCACATAGAGATGCCTATGGTAGATTCCTACCCAATCCTCAAATAACATAAATTACTTCTAATTCTGAAGAAGAAACATCCTCTTTGTATAGGGTTTTTTGATAGAACACTCCCTCCCAAGTGAGATTTTGAGGTTGTTCTAAATATCTAACATGGAAGAGGAGGTGAATCAAAACATGGAAGAAGAGGTAAGGGAACCAAGCACATTTGAGTTTCCTATCTCTAATAACAATCAACCTACTCAAATGAAGAACATCTCTCCATCACTCTTCCTAATTTTCATGGATCTATGACTGAAGACCCAGACACTTTCTTGTTTGAGTTTGATGTCTTATGTAGGAGTTATGACTACACAACTGATGCACACAAGCTGAAGTTTTTCCCTACTACACTCAAGGATGCAACCTTGAGATGGTTTATGGGCCTAGGAAGAGATGTTGTTACTACTGGCAGGGGATGAAAGAAATTTTTTTGACCAAGTACCAAGACTACTACAAGCCAAGTAGCAGAGGAGGAGATGAACTCTTCAAGATGGCACAAAAGGAAGATGAGCCACTAGAAGATTACCTAGAGAGATTCCTATTTTGTGTTCAAAATTCAAGACATACAAGGTCCCTCTGAGTCTCTCAAGTTACTTTTCTTAAAAGGACTCAAGTGAGGAAGATATGGATGCTTTGGACTTAATAGAGCTGGAGACATCTCCAAAGCCACTTTTGAGGAAATTTTTCAAGCCTACAGGAACTATTCTAGAGAAACCATGAAAATAATAAGAAGTACTAGATCAAAGGGTGGAGAAACTACCAAAGGAATTGGGGAAATATCTAAATCAAAAATTACAAACATGTTTAAGAACATGAAACAAGAAATAGTTAATGACATGGCCACCCAACTTGATGCTCTACATGCAAAGAAGAAGAGAGAGGATGTAGAGGCAACACTTTATAGTTTTTTCCATTCTTGTAGAAGAAAGAAATTTGATTACACATGTAGGGGGACTGACCAACATTATTAAAAGGAAAGGAGGTTGCACTAGAGTTCAAAATGATAGAAATGGAGGATGGGAAAGTTTTCTACATTTCCCAAAGGAAGCCATGGCCATGCCAAGACAAGGAGGTATGTCACAAGATCCCATGCCATCTTTTCAAAATTGGGCTAGTAGTTCATATAACAATATGCAACCCCCACCTTGGGCTAATACTCAACAAGGATGGGCTCCTTACCCTAGCCAATAATAGTCATGACAACCTAGTTCTTAGGCCAACAGTGGCAACCCCCTTATTCATGGAAAAACCTTGGAGAGGAGGGAAGCAATGGATCAATCAACCTCCTAACTACCAAAAAACCTACCAACAACCTCCCTACCCACAAAACAAGCTTTGATGCCAAACCCCCAATCTAGCTCTCAACTCAAAAAACTACTCAATTTTAGCTCAACCAACAACTAACCCCAATAATAAAGCTTCTCACCAACCTATAACATTGAATCAACCCAATACTCTACTTATTTAGTTGATGTCAATAATATCCATCTCCATTCTAGGAAGAGCACTTGTGCCACCAAGTAAACCTACAATCACGAGAGATACCAAATGAACCATAGTTGTTGCAAGTTGATCCACAACAAATCTAGAAGATGTTGCAAGCTGATCCACAACAACATGAACAAAATTCCAAAAAAAGTAAGATGCAAGTCAATGGACCCCCATTTCTAAAAATATTGCAAGAGAGAAAATATGACCCTAAATCAGATTTTGATTCTGATTTTTTTCAATCAGTTGAAGGACATTTGTGTAAAAATTCCACTCATTCAAGCCATCAAGGATGTGCCTATTTACAACAAGTTGATCAAGGATCTATGTATAAAGAATCCAGGAAAAAAATAAAATATCCATCCACTATACAAGTCATTGGATAGTTGGTTGACATCATGCTTGGAAACTTTGTGCTACCTAAGTACATAGATCCAGAATTCCTTTGGTGAATGTTACTATCAATGGAACTATAATAAAACCTTGATTGACTTAGGGGAAACAATCAATGTCATGACCAAGAAAATCATGGATGACCTGAAGTTGGAAGGACTGAGGCCAACAAAACTAATATTACAACTAGCAGATAGATCAACAGTAAGGCCTGAAGGAGTCCTTGAGGACATTGTTGTGGTGGTAGACTCTTGGGAATACCCTGATTTCATTGTCCTACAACCAAAGGAAAGTCTAGGAGGTTACCCTCTTATACTAGGAAGGCCATGGCTGGCCACTGTTGATGCATTTATAGGGTGCAGGTCTGGAAACATGATCATCTCAAATGGAAATGGTACCAAGAAACTTATACTCTATCCTCCCCCAACCATTGAATGATGAGGATCAAACAATTTGGGTTGAAGAACCAGAAATTGATCAATGCTCTATCCAATAACTGATGATGTTGGAAAATTCTTGCACTATTGAAGATCAGGAGGAAGATTTTGTTCTCTCTAATATTTTGTAGAAAAATATGGAAGAAATGAAGAAATTGATGAAATTAGAGGTGTGCTTGAGTTGTCCTTTGAACCAAGTCTTACCACAACAGAGCACCATGAGTATTCCAGGTAAAAATTGTATTTTTCACCAACTTCTTCCTCATGAATGCATATTAAATTATTGTTATAGAAACATGTGTTCAATGTTGGACCTCTCCAAAGAAAGTAGAAATAACAACAAGGAGGCCACTAAATGTAAGCAAGATGTTGAATATACAACAAGAGAAATTGTTGATTGCTCTTCTTCAAGAACATAATACAACATTTTTTGGGATTATAGTGATATGTGTGGGATTCATCCTAGGATTTGTACTCACATAATTTATATTAAAGAAGAATGTAAACCAATCAGACAACCACAGAGGCACATGAACCCAACAATAAGAGAAATTGTGAAGGGTGAACTACAAAAGTTGCTAGATGTTGGATTCATATACCCCATATCATAGATAATCAAGTGGGTATCACCTCTAGTAATTATACCAAAGAAGAATGGGAAATGGAGAATCTATGTGGATTATAGAGAACTGAATTCAGCCACAAAGAAAGACCACTTCCCATTTCCCTTCATTGATCAAGTGCTTGATACCCTAGCTGGTAAAAATTACTTCTCCTTTCTTGATGGATACAATGGTTACAATCAGATCCAGATTGCACCAGAGGACCAAGATAAGACTACATTCACATGTCCATGGGGGACATTTTCCTATTCAGTTCTCCCATTTGGCTTGTGTAATGCACCTACCACATTCAGAGGGAAGTCTTGAGTATCTTCTCTGATTTGACAAATGACTACATGGAAGTCTATATGGATGACTTCATTGTTCATGGAAGTACTTTTGAGGAGGCTATGAAAAATATGGATAAGGTCTTAAGAAGATGCAAGGATCACAATTTTTCCCTGAGAAATGAGAAGTGTTATATGATGATGTCAGAGGGTATAGTGTTGGGGCACTACCTTTCCTCAGTAGGAATTCAAGTAGATCCAAAAAAAGTGTTTATCATAGTCAACCTACCCACACCAAAAAAAAAAAATATGTTAGAATATTTTTAGGCCATGTTGGATATTAGAAGGTTTATACAAGACTTTCAGCAAAATTGCAATGCCACTTTTTGCATTGTTGGGAAAGGATGTTGATTTTGTATGGATTAAATGTTGTGAAAGTGATTTTCAAACTTTAAAAGAGATGTTAACTTGCTCCTGTGTTGAGAGGACCTAATTGGAACCTACCTTTTCACATCCACATAGATGCATCAGATCATGCTATGGAGTTTCCTAGGTCAAAAATATGGTAGTCTAAATTATGCAATATACTATGTCAACAAGAATTTGTAACATGCAAAATTGAACTATATAATAACAAAAAAAGAGTTCCTAGTAGTAGTATATTCCATAAAAAATTCAGACATTATATCACAGGATACCCAAGTGTTTATTCACATTGATCATGTTGCAATCAAGTATCTGGTAAAAAAACAATAGTAGTAAGTAAACAAAATCATAAGGTGGTTTCTCCTCTTGCAAGAATTTGATGTCACCATAGTGGACAAGCCTAGAAAAGATAATGTGGTGGAAGATTTCCTCTCAAGGATGGAGACCAACAGTGAAGAGAAAGTAGTTGATGATTCATTTCTAGATGAGCACCTATTTTCTATTTCTACAAGAACACCCTGGTATGCAGACATAGCCAACTACTTGGTCTTAGGTAAAACACCTCCACATTTTTCATCCTCTGAGAAAAGGTATTTAGTTGAAAAGAGTTTACCCTTTTCTTGGATAGCTGGACTTCTCTTTTATACAGGTCAAGATCAAGTAATGAGAAGGTGTATAGATGATGAGGAGATATTTGATGTCCTCAGAGCCTACCACAATGAACCTTGTGGAGGGAATTTTTTGCAAAGAGAACAACACAGAAGGTGTTGACTACTAGCTACTATTGGCCAACTTTACATAAGGATGCAACACTATACACTAAGAGATGTGACAAATGCCAGAGAATGGAAAGCCCACTAAGTCTGATGAGATGCCATTGTAACCTCAATTGGTTTTACAACCTTTTGATAAGTGGGGCTTATATTTTTTTGGCCCTATAGACCCTCCATCTCATCTAGAAAAAGATATATCTATGGTGTATAGATTACCTAACCAAGTGGATAGAGGTAAAAGCATTTCCAAACCAGAAAGTGAGAAGGTGGCTAAATTCTTGTATGAGAACATCTTTACTAGATATGGAGTCCCAAGGGAGATTGTGACAGAGACCAGGGTACACATTTTATTTACTGATGTGATGTGATTGTTGATTTGGTTAGTGAATATGAAATCAGGCATAGAAATTCTACACCATACCATCCCCTAGTCTAATGGCCAAGTGGAGGTTACAAATAGAGAGATAGAGGCCATATTGACAAAGACTATATAACACTCCACAGAAGAGACTGGGTAGATAGGCTTCTAGAAAGTAGTTTGGGAATTACAACATGGAAGACCACAACTGGCTTCACACCATTTGAACTATTATATGGAAAGACTATTGTTTTTCCAATAGAATTTGAGCATAAAACATTGAGAACTACACTTGAGATGGGAATAGACTTATCAGAAGCTCAGAGAGAGAATTCTATCAACTCAATGAGTTGGATGAATTGAGAAAGCAAGCAGTTCATAACACAGAGGTAGTGCAAAAACAAAGAATCAAATGGCATGACCAGTATATTAAAACAAGACAGTTCTAGGAAGGTGATTGGGCACTTTTGTTTGACTCAAAATACAAGGATCACATAGGGAAGCTCAGAACAAGGTGGCTAGGCCCCTATGAAATTGAGAAGATCTTCCCTAATGGAGTTGTGAAGCTTACTACTATTGATCTGTGAGATTCAAGTTGTTGGTGAATGGCCACAGTTAAGATTGTATAAAAATCCAGTTGATAAAGGCTCATTTATGGAATTTTTTAGAGGAGATCAGAGAAGAATGGAGAAAGAAACATCAGAATTAACCTTAGAGGTTGAGCTGTTGGCTCACCTTCTAGGATTGTAGAGAATTGATGAGATTTAGTAGCCTTGGAGCATTCAGCTTGTTGAATACTTCAAGGCTAAATAAAAGTGTTGAGATCTACCTTTTTGGGTGATCATCAACATTTTGCTAACCCATTTTTTTATATTTTTTTTTTTTGTAGGTTTTATTGACAAGTGATTATAGAGAGAGCATGATCTCCATCACAAGGAGAGAGTGCAATGACCAAGAGTTCAACTTACAGCCACAAGAAATAAGATCATGTTTGTTTGAAGCATCTGGAAGAACTCATGGTTACATAAAGGACATCAAGGAAGCATGCACAAGTGGATGATATACAAAGAATGATTGACACCCCAACCAATTGGAGTTCCCTCTCTGGGAAGCATTTTTGTAGTAAGGAGTAGTCAACACAAGTTAAAACCCATCCGCAACATCATAGGGCACTTGCATGCACCAAGACTCTAGTTCAATAAAGCATGCACATCAATCATTACAAGCCACAATGAGATAAGTGCATACATTTATTACTTTAATAAAGCATGATTAGATTAATTGTATTTAATTATGAGTTATGCCAAAGTCAAGCATGTGACACATTAAAAGACCACCACCTTTTAGTTATGATGTGTCCACTTAAGCCCTCCACATAAGCCAACATGTCACATCATTTTGCTTCATGTACTCAATGTTGTCACATCCACTTAATGATTAATCACCCCTAAATGTATTTTTGTCCCCTTGGTAATAAAGTTCAAAGAAATGAAAATCCATCAACACAATTCATTTTTTTGCAAAGTACTTTCAAGGAAAAAATTGTTGGTTGTGTATTGCACCTGGGAGAAGTTGTGTATATCCATGGGAGGTGACTTGATCAGATATGAACCTTTACACATTTCAACTTTTGAATCATCTTGAGGTTGTGTGCAATACTTTGAGAATCATGGATGGATGCAATACATTAACAAATTTCAAGGCTTTGATGAGGTAGTTGTGAAAAGTTTGCAAATACCCTGAACAATGGAGAGGAAAAGGTAAAAGGGTTAACAATCAAGGTAAGTGATGAGATTTTAGTAGAGGTCACTAGTTTACCAGCTCAAGGAGAGCCATTTCTAGACAAAGCTAACCCAAAAAAAGAAGAAGAGAATTTACAGACAATGATGAGGAGTTCATCTCAGACCACCAAGGTACTTTTAGAACATCTCTCAAACCTTTATGGGCACAAGCTGCCAATTTTTTCATTCAATATTTTACTTGTGAAGGGAGATATTCAAGGTTAAATACAATGCATTTCAAATTGTTAAATCATTTGAAAAAAATCATCAAGTGAATGTTCCAAATTTATTTCATGAGATGCTTAAGAAAATGAGAAAAGAGGTTAGAGGGGTAGGGAAGCCCTGTCACATCACTGTCTAATAACCCTAGTGGTCAAGCACACACTAGAGGGAGCACCCTCAGATATCATGGGATGACTTTGTGAGAGTGAACAATATTGAAACCTTGTTGGGAAAGAGGAGAAAAAGGAGAAACAACACTGAAATTTCTACTTCACATATGCCAAAAGCTACACCACCCTCTTCCCCACCTCAAGAACCAATAAATTTAAAATTATTCCTTCCAGAAGAAACCCCTACACCTATTTCACTAGAGAGAATCTTTATTGAAAATTTATTGGAATTTTCCCCTGAAACCTCCACTTCAAAAGGAAAAAAACCTACTCATTTCTATCTACTGCACAAAACAAACTAGGCCCTCCAAAACCAAAAGGAAATCTACTCATTTTTCTCCAAAACAAACTAGGCACTCCTATAGGCTTAGGAAAAAGAGGAAAAAACCTCCAGTTCAAGACAATCTCAACCCATCTCATTGGATAGTGATTTGGAAGCCATAGAAGAAAATTTTGAGCCTAAACCATTGGAAAAAGAGTATAGAGATACTTCTCCCACAAGTAACTCAAGAGCCAGAATACCATGAACAACCAATGGAAGGAAAAAAACTAAATCAGAATGAGGGAACAATTTCATGAAGTAGAGAGTCATGAAGTGAGACAAGTAGAAGAGGCAGTGGAAGGAGGAAATGAACAAGAGAAAATGATAGAGATGATGTCAATGAACAAGTCATTGAGAAAGTTGTTGAACAATCACAAAATGATAGTCTACAAGAAGAAAATGTAGAACCAATGCAACCCCCAAATATTATTCATGAAATCATAAAGGAACCTGAAAAAACCATCTTGTAGTGAGATGGGAACACAAACTATGGGGCCCAATATTGAAAATATGTTGCTGCAAAGGGATGCTTACATTAACAAGCTCAAGAAGAAATGGGAAAAGGAGAAGGAAGACCTTATCTCTAAACATAAGGAGGAAATGGAAGACAAAGACAATGAGATTAAAGGCTGAAACAAAAACAAGAGGAAACAATGAAGGTAGCATTTGACATGTTGAGTTGCAGACCCCCATCAAATGTCTATGCCATATACCTAAAAGAAAATATGTTGTACCACAAGTTTACTTGCATAAATTCTGATATGATATATGACATTAGATCAACCAAGAATTTTTTACTCTGTATCAACATAGTACACATGAACTACAAAATTTATTATGTGAGCTATATTTGCATAATTATGCCCTTCCATATGACAAAGATTGGATCCCAATTATGTATATTGGGGATGTACTGAGTTAAGGCATTATGTTCTTATCTTTCAAATGAAATGGAAAGAGCTAAGAAAATGGAGGCATATAGACATTTGGAGAAGGTTACACCACTATATATCAGAGTTGAGGAAACAACAACAAATGAAATTGTAGAAGAATATGAATATATATGGAAGTGGATGCAATCAAAAACAAAGTGTTGAGAATGAGGATGGAAGCCCACACAGAAGTTAGGAACATGATCAAAGAACATGTAGTTCAGGTTATGATGACATGTAGAGCAGATGGATAGAGTTATCACTACACTCCAAAGGAAAGAAATGCACTCATATCCAAATATACTTCCAACATTATGTACAGGGTGAAAAATATATTGAAATAGAAAATGAATGTGGGGATGATTGGTTTCCTATAGCTTATCATCCTCCAATATTTCATTTCCCAATTGCACCTTGGACAAGAAATTTACCAATCAATCAGAGGGTGCAAGAAAGAGTCTGGGATAGATTGAGGAGGATTATGGATATTTCTTATAGAAGAGGAAGGAACAAGAACACCCATAGATTTCAAGTGAAAGAATGTAGTTTCCAAAAAAAATATATGAAGCTCTTGAATGAGGACATTCAAGCATTTAAGCCTGGGGGTGTGATGAGTTGTATTAATTACTTTTTCATAACAACTCATATTTTGTATTTTGATAAGACCATTGTAGCCATGTCTATGTATTTCCTAAGTACATTTTTGAACATCACTATTACAACCATGAACTTTTGGCATAATGACTAATTGATATAGTTATATCTAATTGTCTTTATTTTGTGATATTATGTGTGCATTTATTCTTGTTATTCAATAAATTTTTTGGATGATTATATGTGTTGATGCCACTCTTGGTTGTAAAATTTTTCATATGCAACAAAGGAACTTGTCCATAGCAACTCATGCAACCAAAGAACTTGTCCGCAACAACTCATCTGCAACATAAGGAAATCATTCACAACAAAGAACCCACATTTATGAAGATATTTTGAAACATGAAGTGATGGAACTTAAGTCCTTATGCACCATTGGAGAAGTAGTTACAAAAACATGGAAAATTGAGAAACAAATCAATCTTTGATTTGGTCATTGATTAAGAACTAGTGAAGAATTGATTGTTAGTTGAACACTTGTGTGTTTCAAACACGTGTTGAATCTCTCACTTGTTTTGTTGAAGACTCCTTGTTGTATTCTTCTTCTTCTCATGTTGTAAATGATAAGATATAAAGGAAAGGGTTGGTGCCTTGTAATAAGTTAGTGAAGTTAGATTTGGAATTAGAGAAGAGTGAACATTTTAGAATTAGAGAAAAGAGATTAATCTCTTTTGTTCCTAGATGTAATGTTTTATGCAAATCAATAAAGAAATATGAGTTTTGTCATTTAGTTTTTAGTTACAGAGTTAGGAAGGGATTAACACCAAGTTAGGGCCCACTTGAGGTCTACTAAATCCCCTCCATTGTTTCATTTCATGCATATTTCCTTAGGAACAATCTTCTCTCTAAATCTACAACTTTGTTTTTAGTAATAACATTTAGCAAATAACAATACACGGTGACACAGATTTATGTTGAAAATCCCTTAGGGGTAAAACCACGGTGAAAGGTATTATTCCATTTATTCGAGAAACATATTACATTCCATATCTCCCTCCTCACTTTTCTCCCAAAATCCATAGTGAATTAAATGATCATGCCACATGATCACATTTATTTGACCCCACGGGTCATAAACCATTAAATTTTGGGATGTGACTTTATAAAAAGCACCCCAATTTAAATATTGATTAATGATATTCAATTAAACATAAAAAAACTTAGTTTATATTAAATAATGAAGAATATAAATATTATTAATTATTTAATTATAAACTAAGTTTATAGGCACTTAATATTATTTTATAACACCCCCTTAATATTAAGAGGGGAACATATGACAACATTACATGCTTATACAACAATATTTACAAATCCATAAATCATATTAAATGTTTAGGCTAGCACATCACATTCAAAGGATTTACACACCTTCATCATGCTCATCTTACCTTTTGGTACAAAAGGATTTGGAATCCATAAATCAGTAGTGAATGATTTAGGCTAAGCATGATTTGTGAGACTACATCTCATAGTTTCTCATGGAAAATATCTCAACTAGCATCTTTAGGAGCCTTTTATAACATAAGGACCTCCTTTATAACAGATGTAACACACTTGATTGTACACTATAAACTTAGAGTGAAAATTTTACAAAGATCAAAAAATATCTTTTTACAATGCTTTACAATGGAGCAGAAGTATAGAGGAGAAGGAGATAACACACGATGGCCATTAGGAGGTGACATTTCCATGCAAACTCCCCCTCAATGGAAACTCTGAAAGGCCAAGCATTGCATGAAACTTGTAAAATTTTACAACACACAATGGATTTGTAAACATATCTACAACTTGATCTTCAGTCGGGTAGTACTGGAGATCTATATCACCACAAAGAACCTTCTCTTGGATAAAATGCATATGAACCTCTATATGCTTCATTCTCTGATGTTGAACTAGACTCTTAAAAGAAGAACCTTTGCAACTCTAGCTATCACATAGAGGAGAAGTGCTTCATTTATTTTCCACGTGCGTCTCTTCTAACAATCTGCTTTAGCCACATGGATTATTTTTCTATCTCCATTTGCACTTCTATACTCTGCCTCAATAGAAGATATGGATATTGTTGGTTGCTTTTTGCTACTCCTAGGTGATGGCACACTGTATCAAAAAGCGTAACACATATCCATTTGTATATTTTATATCTAACACAACATCAACATGGTTAGAGTCACAATATCCATAAATAAATCATAATAATAATATAAATCATTATTGATTTCAATTTTAACCATCTATAAAACTTACATTGATAGGTTAAACACAAGTTGTATAACAACTTAAATAACAATATGCTTAACAACTAACCATGTTATATTACCAATATGTTGAACAATTTCAACATATTAATCTTGTAAAATACATATTAGATGCAATCAGTATTGGATGTATCCAATACAAACACAAATGCTTCCCCAAGTGTCATTTGATATGCACATAATACTATTTTTAGTAATCAAATACTAATATACTTGACTAGATCTTGATTTCAAATTCATAAACTAGTCATTAACAAGACTTATCTTTGATAATTGGTTAAAATTAATTATAATAAGTAAGTAATTTACATAACTAAATAATATTTGAGAATACTCAAATTGATGATGATCTTTCCATCTTTATCAAGGAGATTAATTGTAACTTCAGGTTCGTGACCAAGGCTTAGTAGTATTAAGTGGGCCACATATGTTAAATACTAAATTATTAATCAAAGTGCATATAATGATATTTGATCAAGGAAAGTAAATAATATAAAGGTATAAATTGATTTAATAGGAGGACATGTGTCACATATCCAAGGGCTAAAAGAGGGACACATGGCATAATTCCGCATGATTTTCAACCAAATGTATTTCATGGACCTCAAGTCTACGAAATAAATTGAGTTTCAAATAAAAGGTTTTAGGTCTAAAGGAAACATGTGGAAGGTAAAAGGTATACATGAGGGAAAGAAGGAAATAATCACAAAGTTAGACATAGGCAAACCTAAAGCAAATCAAAATTTGCCACATGTCGACTTGTTGTTCCTCTTGAGATGCACAACTTTAAATGGCCATAACTTTCTCTCCACAACTCCAAATCAAGAAAAATTGGTCTTGTTGGAAAATTATATTTGATCCCTTAAATACATAATCATAATATTTAATAATTGATGGATTTTTATATGAGAAAAAGAGGAAAAACAGTTCGGATATTAAAAATGTAGTTCCATACTCCCAAGTACCTGATTAAATTTATTTATTTATTTGAAACCTTTTGAACTTGTTGTGATGCCATGTCAATGGTGTAGATGATGGTGTAATTTTTTTGCCTAGCCATCCACTAAGGTTCCACTCCCAGGAGATACCCATATAAAAAAGGGATGAGGTCGGGATCGTGCCCCGGGTGACTTTGGTGGAATGGATACCCCTCGGACACATCTAAGCTAAAGGAGATTGGATTAATTCTAGGTCTTTAAGTAAAAAAATATGTCATATCAATCGAGGGCTTAAAGAAATTAACCATTAAATAATATCCAATATTCATTAAATTAATATTAAAAAATACAATAAAATAAAATAACAATACACAATTATACAAATTTACGTGGAAAACTGAGGAGGGTAAAAACCACGATGAAAGAGATTATTCCATTTATTCGAGAAACATATTATAGTCCAGATCTCTATCCTCAATTCTCTCTCAAAATCCACATAGTGAATTAAATGATCATGCCACATGATCATATTTATTTGACCCCACGAGTCACGAACCATTAAGTGACGAGATGTGACTTTATAAAAATCACCCCAATTTAAATATTGATTAATAATAATCAATTAAACATTAAAAACTTAGTTTATATTAAATAATGAATAATTTAAATATCCTTAATAATTTAATTATAAAATAAGGTTTATAGGAACTTAATATTACATTCTAACATTTTGTTTTCCTCTTCCCTCTAGGATGTTTATTTTGTTGAAAACTAGGAGAAGAAGTATGACAGCCCATGTGAATTTGACTGCATCTTTATGATGCACAAGTTATACATTTGTATGATTCCTTCACCAATGTATTGATATAAGTTGTACCTTATCCCATGTGCCATTTTGTGTATGGTGTATATTAACTTATTATTGATTTTCATCCATCTTTTTTTGTCACCAATTAGGAGGTTAAAAGGCATGTTACGAATTTTGTAGTCGGGTTTTCTACCTATGCAATTGGAAAGGTAAAACAAAATTTATTGTATTTCAAGAGATCCTGAACTCAGTCGATCTATTTTTCATTATACAATTCATGTGTCGATTAGTCTCTAATATTGATCAAACCAATTTCTTTGTTAATTAATGAGCAGATAATTCTCACGTGTTGTCCTACAAAATAAAAGTAACCCTCATGGACACACAAGATCAAATATTGAAAATGTTATATCAATTTTTTAAAGTATGGTATCTCATACAACTAAATAACCTCAACTTTATCTAGTGTATACTTCAAGATATCATCATGAACAACCTAATCTAAGTAGTAAGTATTAAATTATTGTTCCTCCTAATCCAATCATGTAATGATTGAAGTTAAAAGAATTTACACATGCCAAATTTGGTTTTGCATTTCTCCACCTCGGAAAATCTTCTACACCTCAAAATTGAGTGTTGGTGGTGATGTGGTACTTTGGTCCTTTTTATCTTTCCTACTTAATGTGATGGTTTTTTTCCCTTTTCTCTGCTACTACATGGAAGAACTAGCTTGTGCCTTTACTTTGGAATCCTATCTTTCCAACTCTTCTATAATGTTTCATTCTTCCTCTTCCTCCGATATTTCTATTATCAAGGTGCTACTCGAGTCTAAATTTGAATTGAATATGAGGAAATTCTTGAACTAATACCACTTGAACAAGTAATTTTCATGTGGCCCCTTCTTGGCATGCCTCACCTTTGGTCTATCCTTATTGTTTTGTCTAGTTTGAAATCCACTCTAATTTATAATGTGGTGGTTAAGTTCCCAAAATCTCTTTTTCTTATAAAAGAATCTCTACATCCACATTAATGGTGATTGATAGAAATTTACAAATATTTAATAAACTTTCTCCACTACTAATTACTTCTACCACTTTTTTATCACATTCCTCGGCCTTGGTACATGAAAAGTTTTCACTATTATCTTATGGTAGAAATCGTTTAGGTTTTTACATGCCTTGATTAGTTTTTTCACTTAATTCACCATTTTTACTTTGAGATTTTGTTCATTTTAATGTTTGGAAACTTTAAAATGACATCATACCCTCCTTTTATACCTCTTCAACCTAGGTAATAAATCCATCTTTATTGCATTTGCATGCATGATATTTCACTTTAGTTACGAACCACATTTAATACCAAGTAGTTGACATTTGTTACCCACTTCCTATTTTCTTATTTTCCCTTTATTTTAAACTTTTCATAAATGACTCTTCCAATTGTAAATATATGCCATGAATTCCATGGATTTGTGTTGATTTTATCCTATGCCTCTAATTATGATAGGTAGCCTACGTTTCATGGCCATGTCACATTTCCTCGTGCACTCCTTTTTCTTACATGTTTCCTTGTCCCATATCCTTCTAGAAAAAAACTTACCTTATCCACTCCCATTTTTTTATGTGATTGATAGAAATTTTCCTTAATCAATTTTTTCCAAGTATACCATGTTTTACGGTGATTCAATAATTCTTTTGTATCAATCAAACTACCTTTCCTACCATAATATTTTTGAAATCCCATCTAGGTACCTTATTTTATCATGCTCGTTATTTGTGAAATCTTCTTGCATACCACACACTAATCTCATACTCCATATTTTAGACTTGTAACCATATGAAAAATATCCTATTATGTTTTCTATTGATGCACATAAATTTTGAATTCTTATCCCATTATTTTATTTTTTCCATTTTCCTCTCATATAAATTATGCACATAGTCCTCTATGCATGATATATTAGTTACTTTAGAGGAAATCATATATGACTTGATAAAACAATATATTTCTTTTCTAGGGCCACCCCCTTCACCAGGGGCTCATCTTTCTACTTCACAAGAACTGCCTCATCAATTTCCCCACCATTCATGTTTCCCCAAGGTTCAACTCACTCCCTCCCACAACACACCCACCCCCAACCCAACCAACTCTCCCATTATCAAGAATGTCAAGGATAAGAACCCTGCACCCCACAGAGCGACCCCACCTACCTCTAGTCGTGTCCTCTCGAAGTAACAAGGATATGGAAATGGTTCAAAATCTCTTGCATATCAGTAATGCAGGGCAGGATGAAGCTTCCCAAGAAGGAGAGGGACAATATTCTCCTTAGAATGGAAACACTAGAAAACAAGGTTGAAAATATCAAGAAAGAGATACAATAACTAAACAAGCAAAAGGGAAAAAGAAAGATAAATGATGATACGGGTTTTGGCACTGATCAGACTGAAGAGATTTATAGAAAATTGAACTCTCTGGATAATAGACTGGGAAGAAATAAGGATAGACATGACCACACCATGGCCATCTTCAAAGCAATTAATGAGTTTCTTGAACAACATGTCAGAAGCATCACATTGCTGAGTGGAGTCCCTGAGGATATTTGGGGCACTGAAAAGGAGAGAAATCAGGTCATATCGCAACTAAACGTTAATGACCCAACACATGTCACCACTCTGGCACTATTTACCTCCCTACAGATGATCAAATCAAGGATTGAAAGGGCCTCGAAGAAATAATACCTTCTGGGAAGACTGGAGGAGTTCAAGTTGCTGTTTTATTTCTGTTAGTTTGTTGCTTTTTTGTTGTTTAGTTGCAGTTATGTCCCTGTTTTGCTTTATATTAGTAGCTTCTTTTTTACTACTATTGGAATTATCATAATATTTGGATTCAGATCCTATTTTGATGTTTTTCTTGTTGATTTGGTTGTTGAGCCTTTGTTGTAACAGGGTATAGTCCCTTCAAAACTATTTTCCTTTAATAAAAAAACATATCATATGGATATTTGTCTTACACCATAACATGCACGCTTAGTACAACAAGAAAACATGCATTGAAGGAAACTATCCTAAGTACATGAAAGATAACATCCTAGGAACTGAAATAACATCTACACTATTGGTATACGCCTTATTCAATTACAAAAATATAGCCTTAATTGGAAGTAGGGTTTTATCCTACTCTCATTAAAGTGACCTAGTAAAAAAATCACAATTCAAATCCTTCAATTTACATGCCCTTATTGGAAAAATGGCATGTATTTGATATGGGCCTAGCCGGTGTGTCTTCATCTTTCCTAGTGTCACATAAATACTTGATTCATATAGTAGTACTTTGGCATCGACATTCAAATATTTATTCATTTATTTTTCTATCATGCCTTGTTTTTTGTCATTCCTTTCTACACCTTTGGCTCTTGTGCATGTTAAATTCACTCATCCAACTCTAGAAGTTTATTTAGGGACTCGTGATTGAGAATTCATCATCCAATTTCACAATATGTGCTATCGTTGGTGATAGAACTATGAATTCAATGGGTAGCTTGCTTCTTTACCAAATACTAGTTTAAAAAGTGTTTCTTTGTATAATCTTTTGTAGGTTATCCTGTATGCCCATAATATTTCTGAAATTTTATTGTCTAATCCTTACACCCTACATTACATATATAAGTCAAAGTATTACCCAATATTTTGTTGAAGGCTTAAACCGTTCCATTTGATTACATGTGGTAGGGTGTTGTTTATGGTGCATAAACATGAATTATGACAAAAGTATACAGTCTCATTGAGGAAAAGAGTTCCTCTATCACTTACTACACTCATACAACCTTCATATATACTAATATTATTTTCCCTTATAAACATGTATGTTATTGTTGTTCTAAAATCCTTTTTGGCACAACTTCGGCTCATCTTGTTAAATATTTTGTTGATGCAATTATATAACACCCTCTAGGTTGTCGTAAAACTAGATTGATTTGTCCCAAGAAATATATAGACCACATTTTAAATGGTTCTTGAGAAATTATTGGATGCAAGGGAATTGAATCTCTCGTTTGGTTTTCCAACACGATAAAAAATATCATTGTTGCGCATTTACTCCTTCATGTCGTGAAATAAGTTTTACCACCATAATATTGTTGCTAAAAATTTTCGTGTAGTAGCATCCCTAGCATAATGTCCTCCTATTACTCCTTCATGTCTTTTACACATAATATCTTTTTCATGTTCAAATATACACCTTATACTTCATCTCTTCACCTTGTATAGGAGCCATTGATTATTTCATGGGGGAACTTTGACAACTAGTTTTTTCTTCACATTGAGTACCCTAGTTATCTTACACAAACCCAATTTAAAAAAATAGTGCGATATCACTTACTTCATCTAGTGTGCTTATAATTTTTAACATGAATTTCATCCTCTATTATTTTTACATCTTCTCCAATGGTAATGTGTGAGAGATGATCGAGTCCTAATGTATACATCGGGTTTTTTGTTATCCTACGTGAACCACCTACAACCCACACACATAAATCATTACACATATCATTATAATAATAACCTAAGTCACTACCCTCATCCCAAGTAAAACAACATTTTTACCCTCCATAAATCTTACTTATCTACCTTAACTTCCCTAAAAGTTACTAACCATCCACCAAACATTATAAATCCATTTTATCCAACCACCCGACTACATTACCTCACATCCCCACTCGAGAAATCCTAACTTGGATGTGATTAAAACCACTTCAAGCTACTTTCCCCAAATTTTTCGGATTGTCGGTGATCCTAACAGATCACCAACAATTATAAATATGAATTCAAACCTTTTTTTTATCCAAAACAATTGCAACGAAGCTATATCATGTTAATGGAATAGATGACATTATCACCAACTTTAGACATCCTCAACACTTTTATCAAGTCGTCAAACACTATACAAATCTCCTATCGGCATTTACGAGGCTTGTCTAGTCCATTTTTACATCTAAGGTAATCAACTCCTTTTATATATATATATATATATATATATATATATATATATATATATTCATTTCATTTTCATATTAGATAAAATCCAAAGTAAATCATCCTAAATATTGTTTTGAAGAAAAAACCTCCTCTTATCAATATATCAACTTTTTATAGAGATTGCCAATGATTTATAGAATTATCGTTATTTTTTCAAATCGCCCATGATCCTTGTCAATTTATTCATTTCACCTAATATCATAAAATTTTCATACTTATGTTATTATATTTATGGTATGATCAGTTGTTTGCAAGATGTATGTTTTGTATATGAATGTTCTAGGTCCTTCACACCCCATCACCAACATATGCAATCTCCTCATCATCTCTAGCAACTGTTTGTGTGGGAAAAATTTGACATATTACACGAGCTCAACACATGTGCGCCATGAAGCTCACACTATAAATTAAAGAAATTAAAGAAAAATTTGAAGTGATAAGAGAGATACGAGGATGCAATGGAACAATCATGGTTCAACTCTTTTTGGACTTCGATCTCGCCACATCCCTCACATGGGCCACTTCTGACACTTGAATAGGATCTTTCAATCTCTTGAGTTCTATATCATTTTCATTTAGCTTACCTTATCATTATATCTCTTTATTATACCATGTGAGTTGACACTCTTGAGGAAGTCCTTTAGATTCCGGGATTGGAATTCATCGAGAAACTCGTTATATCTTTATCGAATATTTGTCTATTTAGTTCTCTTTATACACATGTCCTCTAACTTGGCGATAGGAGGAGTATCTTTCATTTCTCATGTACTGTTGTTGAGGCTCATAGCACCCCCGGATGCGAGATCGTGCTTCTAGGTTGATCACTCTAGCATCCAGTGATTACACAACATGGAAACCTCTCTCCAAGTGTGGGACTTATGAAACTGAGAGAGGAATCTCCAGATTAGAGGCTAGTTCCTCAAAATCCTTTGATTTAGATCTATATTTTGCACAACTACAGAGGTTCAGATCCTGATCCTACTCTAAATTGCAAGGAGACAGGGATAGAAATGCAAAAATGAAACTAACTAAAGGTGGTGATGCACCAAAAGGAGTGGTGAATATTTTGTCATGCAAATAGACACAAACCAAGGATTGCAACATAAAACATACACAGTGATAAGATATAATTTAGGATCTGAAATGAAGCAAATAATAAAAACAAAGGACTGAAACCATTCACAAAGCTTGCATTATCATTTCTAGTGTCAAAATCACTGCATTACAACCTCATAGAGGTAAAAACAGTTACAATCTTTGGAGAGGTTTGATTCTTGCAACAATCACTTGTTGGAGGTGAAAGAAGAAGACTGCTATGCCAAAAGTGTTCCCCCTTTCGAAATGAGCCAAATCTGGCTTTTTACATTGCATGGGTCGAGCCCAGGAGAGAGAAAACGTACAAAAACGTGGGAGCCCATTCCTCATTGATTGCAAATGCATTAAATCAGCATGGAGGACCTTACAAACCCATACCCTATCATTTTTGACCAAATTGGAGGAGAATGCGACCCATTCTGTATTAAATTTGGTCGCTGAAATGTCACTTCTGGCCATGAACACGCATCAGAGCCGTTTCTCAACTTTCTCTCTCTAGACTAAACCAAAATTCAATATTGACCCGGAATCATGTAGAGAATTTTATAAGCTTTCCAATGATATAAATAATGTGAAAATCTGAGCTCTGGATCGAAAGATATGACGATCTGAAGATTTAGGGCACAAAACAGGTGAAAATGGGTTTTGAAATTTTTTCCCGCGCTCCGCCACCTGGACTGACACGTGTCGGGCACTGATTGGATGAGAAATTCTCTCTCCTTCCCTTACCCGCGGGTTTTCCCTTGAAATTTGACCCCTTTTTAATTTTTGGAAAATTTTCCACTTTTCCCCGCGCCCGCCACCTGGGACACGTGGCATGCATTGATTGGTCGACAGGGCGCGGGGAAGACCTTTGCTTTTTAGCTTTTGGCTAAAACTTTTGCCAAATTCTCTAACTCCTCCTTGAGCTCCGCACTTCCCTACTCCATTGGACACGTGTCCTCTTTTTATTGGCTTGGGCCAGTGCTTCAAACCTTGCCCCTTTGAAATTTTAGACGTCTTCCCTGGTGACATGTGGCATTTCGATTCGTCGGCATGGCCTACTACTTTCGTCCCTCGTGTCCCTTGGCCCATTTGTCCCAAATATGTCTGGGACAAAAACTTTCGATCCACCCGATTCAATCCTTTTTGAGGCGAAGACACGTGGCGTGATTTGGTTGGCTCTCGGCTCCTTCGGCTCTCCGCGTCCGCCGCGTACTTCTGGCCCGACTGTCCCGGACTGTCTGGGACAAATTCTTCCGAACCACCCGAAATGGGCTTCCTTGTCCTTCTTTGCGGCCGCTTCACCTTTTCACGTCCTTTCGGCCCAGATGTCCCAACTTGTTCACACAACAGCTTAGTCGATTTTGCTATCCTTCTGGCCGGTTCGCCTTTTCGGCCCCGCGCTTCCTCACGGCCTAGATGTTCCTTTTCTGCAGATCGCTGGCAGCCTTTCGCCGATTCGCACCCGATGTCCCAACCGGCCCCAAGGACCACTGGACTAGGACTTAGCCATTTTTCATGATTTTTTCTGGCTCAAGCTTGTTTTTTGCAACTTTTTCACCCTTTTTCAGAACTTGCTCTTTTCTTCTTGGACAGGGGAGTTAGAAAAATCCGAGGGGACCCTAGAAACATGATTTTTTGCCTTGAATCAATCTATTTGCCTGGGACTTGAGTATTCTGATGCATGTTATCAAATTTACCCTGGGGGGTGAATTTTGGATAACAATTTGGTGACTCAAGTGGGTTACTCTTAGGTAGAAGATACCGTTTCTCAAGCAAAGTCCATTGGGCATGGAGTTATCAAATATTCATTTAGAACCCCAATTGACTTAGAATGTGTAAGGAGGAAGATGGAATATCACCTGATGAAAGCAAGGACTGCAAAACATCTCCATGGACAGCAAGTTGTGCCAAAGCACTTAGGGAAAACAAAACTAACCTACAGCAAAACAATGTGCACAAGCACTTGGAGGAATGAAAATCTAATCTAATATTTACAAAGTAGTGAATTTCCCTCTAGAAGCAATGCTTGAGATAGATTCCATTTACTGGAATCTACAGTTCTTCACCATCCAATGAGGCCAATTGGAAAGCATTGTTGTTCTTGCACTTCGTGACCATGTATGGGCCACTCCAAATGGCATCAAATTTTGAATGCCTTCCTGGTTTTGCTCTATCCACATCCCATTTCAACACTAGATCTCCAACCTGAAAAGATCTATCTTTGGCCTTCCTATCAAAGGTCTTCTTGATCAAAGCTTGATCCTTTTCCATTGCTTGGGATGCCTAATTTCGATCTCGTAGCTCCATCAACTCGCATACCTCACCTCAATGGGCTCAAACTCTAGCAACTCCAATTTGCTTCATGAGTTCCAATGTTGGCAACTCAAGTGACATGGGCAAGATTGCCTCTCTTCTATAGACAAGTTTGAATGGAGAGTTACCCGTGGATCTCTTGGGAGTTATCCTATTAGCCCATAAGGCCTTTTCAGTTTGGTATGCCAAGACCTCTGATTCTCGTCAAGAGTCCTCCTAATGATCCTTAACAAGTTCTTGTTTGTAGACTCGGCCTGGCCATTACCTTGAGGGTAATAATTTGATGAAGTGCTTAGGTAGATACCGTTCTTGACAGCCCACTCAATCACCTTAGATCCAATGAATGCCAATGCATTATCAGAGATTATTGTAGTGTACATGAAATCTAGTTGTTATCCCCTCATAAAAGTCTAAGATGCTAGACTCATTTGCCTCTTTGAGTGCTACTGCTTCTATCCATTTGGTGAAGTAGTCTGTGGCTATCAAAATCCATTTGTGCCCTTGGCTTGAATTGGGATTAATGACTCCAATGAAGTCCAAACCCCATTGCATGAATGGTTGGTCAACTAAGATTGGATGTAATGGAAGGGCAGCAAGTCTCTCTTTTCCTGTGAAGAATGCACAATTCTTACACCTCTTGATCCATGCATAGCAATCACTGAAGATTTTAGGCCAATAATAACCAGCCTTCATGATTTTTAGAGCTGTCACTCTTGGTGCAAAATGACCATGACTGGTCCACCATGAAACTCTTCTAACACCCTTTGAATCTGATTTGTGCTAATGCACCTCAAAAAGACTCCATTCACATCTTTCTTGAACAAAACTCCATCAACAATGGCATACAAGACAGCCCTACAATCAAGTGTCTCCTTTGGGTCTTGTTCATCTCCGGAGGGCATAGGCCGTGCCTAGGAAGTGCATAATGCCTTGGGTCCAGCAAGGAGTGGGGGCAGCATTGTCTTCTTCTTGAGTGTGACATGGCTTATGGCTGTCTTGAATCACAAAACAGCCTCTTCTTCATTGCATACTTCTTTTTGCTTCCCCAAAACCAGCTGCTCACACAATCCTTTCCTCTTACCAGCTTGGTAATCTTGATCTCAATGTCATACTCCATGACACGGGTGATCCAACCACGCCCTTTTCTCATTCAAATCCTTGTTGAGGAGGAAGTCCTTAACCCCTCAAACATGTGAGACCAAAGAATGGATCTTGTTGTTTGAGATTAAAAGCTTGAATTTCTTCAAGCTTCTGATTACTGCAAGTACATGCTTCTCAATAAAAGAGTACCTCACCTCATAGTCATCTAGGCTCCGTGAAGAAGGCAATTGGCTGCTCATCATTATCCTTGTTCTGTTGTACCAAAATGGCAGAAATAGTGTCATTACCTCCAAATGCATAGAGGATGAAATCCTTGGAGAAATCTGGGTTGATGAGAGTTGGTGCTTGAGAGATAGCTTCTTTGATTGCTTCAAAACTCTCCTTTCCTTCTACTGTCCACTTGAAAACCATGCTCTTCTTTAACATTTTGGTGATGGGCTTGACAAGGGCTGTCAAAATCTAGGACACACCTCTGAACAAAGTTTATCCTTCCCAAGAAACTCTGAAGGGATTTCTTGTGGCTTGGCAATGGTAGTGCTCTTATGGCTTCAACCCTCTCTGGATCAATTGCTAATCCTTCTTTGGAGACAATATGGCCAAGGAGCTTTCCTTCATGTGCAAGAAAGATGCACTTCTTAGGATTCAAAGACACTCCAAATCTCCTGCACCTCGTGAAGACTTGCCTCAAATGAGAGAGGTGGTCTACTACATTTTTTGGAAAAATAGTGATATCATCAAGGTAAATCAGCACCACATTGTTAATCAAACCTTTGAATGCCATGTCCATTTCCCTTTGGAAGGTAGCAAAACATTGGACAGCCCAAATGGCATTTTCCGTATGTAAAAGTTCCCATTTGGTTGTGAAGGTTGTCTTGAACTGGTCCTCTTCCTTCACCATAATCTAATTGTAGCCTGAGTAGCCATCAAGTAGTGAAAACCTTTCTGAACCAGCTACAACTTGCAATATTTGCTCCATGGAAGGGAGTGGGTAATGGTCCTTGAGAGAGGCTCTATTTAAGTCTGAAGTCAACACACAACCTGATCTCTCCACTCTTCTTTCTAATCGGAACTAAGTTGGCAACCCAACTAGAATGCTTGATTGGGAATATGATCCTGACTCAATCAACTTGTCCAATTCCTTCCTCATGAGAGGCTCCATGTGTGGATTGACTGGTCTTTGTTTCTGCCTGACAGGCTTAGTATTTGGATCCAATTCGATGGTATCTTTGAGCTAAGTTGGGATTGAAACCTTTCAAGTCTTTATAGCTCCAAGCAAACACATCAGGGAACTCTTGCTTTTGTATGAACTCATACCTTTCTTGTTCATTGTCATCCTTCCAATTTGCAATGGTTTGCTCTCTTCTACCAAGATGGATACATCGAATCCTCTTTCTTGACTCCGAATGTTTTCTTTCTCCTTTCTAAACCGATCATGGGGTTAAAGATAGACTCCAAAGTGATAAGTCCCTTGGGCAGCTTGTTATCTCACTGTACCACCGGTCACCATACTCGATATTCCAATCTTTCTTGATTCTTGGTTGAGAACTCAGCTTCTTCTTGCAAGAAATGGATGATTTGCTGGTCATTTTCAAACACTTGCCAACTGACATTGTTATCCGGCATTGAAGGCCTCACAATCACGTGGATGTTTGGCTATACCTTGTCTTGTTGAATGCTTTCCACAATGTCAAAGGCTGCCCTTACCTACTGCAAGCCTGTCAAGTGGCAGCTTGATTCTCTTTCCTAGGAATGGATTTGATGTAAAAACCCTCAAAATCTTCCATGAGGTTCCACACCCTGTTCTTGTAGCACTGAGTAGATCATTCTTGGCAAAGCATGTTGTCCTCGACCTGATTTACAATCAATTCACTGTCCCCAAAGACTTGCAAGTTCTTTATTTTCTTCTTGATTGCCCAATGCATCCCTTGCACCAAGGCTTCATATTCAGCAGTGTTATTGGAGCATGCAAACTGAAATCTAAAAGCTGAATAGTACTTTATTCCTTGAGGTGAAACAAGCATGGCTCCACCTCCTGCACCTTGCCTACTCCTTGATCCATCAAAAAATAGCTGCCATACCTCATTGTCATCCTTGTGGTCTGGCTTGGTGATGCTAGGAATAGGTTGATTTTCTTCGTGTATGCAATAGACCCCTAGCTTAGATTCTTCTACTTCTTGATAAGGATCAAATGCATGTATCTTGTTTGCCCATTCATCAAGAGTTAGATCCGGGATGCTTCCAACCTTAGTGTCAGCTTCATCAATGCTTGGGTGATCTTCTTGATCAAATGCTAAGAAATTGGCATTAATCTGACTTGGAGTATAAGGCTCGATATGGAAGTTTGCAATAGGTTCTGACCTGATTGTAGCCTTAGTTCCATACCTCGTCTCAACAAAGATGTGTGACCAATCAAGTAGACAAATATCCCCAAATCAATTGGTGTGAAGTCCTCGACAAGCATAGGGAAAAGAGTGGTGGAAGGTCTATGAATGATACATCTTGTAAAACAACAACATTTGGACATGCATGCAAGGTAAGACTCAAGTTTTTAATCACTCCAACTATTGCTACTGCTGTCCCATCCAGTTGCACTACCCCTTTGGATATTGTTTCATACTGGAGCCCTAGCTGATTAGCTATTTGTTTAGGCATTACATGAGCTACTTGCCCCGGAGTTTATCATGTAATTGTGCACTAGCTGATTTCCAATGATCAATGAAATATAGAAAGGAGGGGGTTTCAACATCTTACCTGCTGTCCTCCATGATTTCCCTTATGTTGGGCAGCATTTAAAGCACTTTGTCTTGCATCTCGAACTCTTGATTCGAAGTTGGCGCATCTTTCATGGGCTTGCAAACTGCAGCAGATCTCTTTGGCCCGGGATAGATAGGGATTCCACATTGATATATTAACATTTGTCTTCTTCATCGATCAATGATGTTGAATGGTGATGAAGGATCTCTTTGCCCTCCCTTCACTCCTTGCACGTGGGCAGCAAACAACCAAGTATTTGAGTTGGCCTAGGGGCTGTTCTTGGCTGCCCTTGTGCATTTGCAATTGGATTTTGCTTGCCAACCATTTGTGGAGCCATGGAGGGTTGTGGATTGGTTGGGGCTAATGGTTGTTCTTCACCCAAATTCCTCCTTTTGACCTTTTGTTGGCTGCAACACCTTGAGAAACTCGCTTGATTCATGCCACAAAAATCCTCCGCTTGCCAATTTACCAATGTGGTGTCATTTGGGGCTGATTGTTGTTGGAATGTTTTTGTTGTTGTCAATTGTTTCCTGATCGCCCTCACCCTCCACACCGTAGTTGTCACCATTAGTGCTTGATTCAAAGCACCATGAAGCACATGGATTGGTTATGAGGTTCATTGCATGGAAAACACCAATCATACTCTTGAGTAGGAGGCACCAATGCCTTGGAAGCAGATATGGCATTTGGATTATAGGGCTGAAATGGTCTATCGGGAGGCCTTGTTTGATTCATATTTGCACCTGGATTAGGTGGTCTTTGTGGGTTGGTATGGCTGCCTATTAGGCTGAGCTTGGGGTTGATAAGAAGGTCTAAAACCTTGGGCCTGCTACCTTTTGAGAGTAATACTCATTGCCTAGGTTTTGCAATTACTTCATGACTTCTCAAGCTCATTTGGGGCACTCTGGAGATGAAGTGGAAGCTTCATTTGAACTCGATTTCTAGGAGTGGGAGAAGGAGCTAAACTAGGTGCTTGATTGGTGTTTGGGCTCTCTAAACTTGGAAACAATGGCATGGGAGGTCTAGGGCAAGTTGCCACTTGATCAAACAATTTTCAGCCCTAATGGCAATGCTATAAGCCATAGGGATAGTTATGCCTCCCATGGACTCGAATCAACATAGAAATATCAGAATTTAGAGCTTTGAGATAGTAGAGAAAAGCACCTTCGCTGTTGGCCCGATCGCCACCGGAATTCTCTCCCAAGTCCTTTAAAATCTGAAGTTGAAATCGGTGCCTACTCATTGGGAGCTCTCGATGGTTGTCACCTGCTCCAAAAGAGACAAGTTGTCTCCCTTTTCTCCAAATTTCTCATGAAGTGCTATTGTGATTCCAATTTGTGATAGAACCAGCTCCAAGGCTTCTAAACCATTGCAATGCCTTACCCTTAAATGAAGATGCCAAAGTAATTTGATTACCACTTGCATCTCATCGATTTCATGGATTGCACAAAGGTTAATATCTTTAACATGATCACATGGAGTAGTTTGATTCTCTCTAGTGAAGTAAGGAATGTTCTTCAAGGCTACAATAGGAATTGGATGTTGTGCATTGAGGGCGAGTGGGCTGCTTCCTGTGAAGTTGACATAGGGGTTGTTTTGTGCCATTCTAATTGGTCTTAAAACCCTTGTTGACTGAATGAAAGGCCTACCAAGTGGAGGAGTTGAGAGAGTTCTATTTGGTGGAGATGGAGACCTTTGAATCCTTCTTCCTCTTTGCCTTCTTCTTGGAGATAATTGTAGGTATTCAAATAGTGCTTCTTCTTCTCCAACTCTTAACCTTGTGTTGATTCTTCTCATGAGTTTTCAGCCCGCCCGCAAAAAGTTGATTCTTCCCCTTGGAGTCGTTGATATGCAAATAATAGCTCTTTTCAAGCAAGAAAATTACAAGCAGATGCACATCAACTTTGCTGCAATAAAAATGAGACCTCTAGTGTCCCACCCAACGTGCCAAAACTATTGTTGCAGGCTCATAGCACCCCTGGATGCAGATCATGCTTCTAGGTTGATCACTCTAGCATCCAGTGTGATTGCACAACATGGAAACCTCTCTCTAAGTGTGGGACTTGTGAAATCGAGAGAGGAATCTCAGATTAGAATTTGGTTCCTCAAATTCCTATGATTTAGATCTATATTTTACACAACTACAGAGGTTCGAGATCCGATCCTACTCTAAATGGGTAAGGAGACAGGATAGAAATGCAAAAATTGAAACTAACTAAAGGTGGTGATGCACCAACAGGAGTGGTGAATATTTTTGTCATGCAAATAGACACAAACCAAGGATTGCAACATAAAACATACATAGTCGATAAGATATAATTTAGGATCTCGAAATGAAGCAAATAATACAAAGTAATCGAAACCATTCACAAAGCTTGCATTATCATTTCCAATGTCAAAATCCATGCATTACAACCTCAGAGAAGTAAAAATGGTTACACTTTGGAGAGGTCTCGATTCTTGAAACAATCACTATCATGGAGGTGAAAGAAGAAGATTGCTATGCCAAAAGTGTTCCCCCTTTAGAAATGAGCCAAATCTGGCTTTTACATTGCATGGGTCTTTTTCAGAGAGAGAAAACGCATAAAAACGTGGGAGCCCATTCCTCATTGATATAAATGCATTAAATCAGCATGGAGGACCTTACAAACTCATACCTGTCATTTTTGACCAAATTGGAGGAGAATGCGACCATCAGATTAAATTTGGTCGCTGAAATGTCATTCGCCATGAACACGCGTCGAGCTGTTTCTCAACTTTTCTCTCTAAATCGAACCAAAATTCAAGATTGACCTGGAATCATGTAGAGAATTTTATAAGCTTTCAATGATATAAACAACGTGCAAATCTGAGCTTTGGATCGAAAGATATGATGATCTGAAGATTTAGGGCACAAAACAGGTGAAAATGGGTTTTGAAAATTTTTCCTGCACCGCCACCTGGACGACACGTGTCGGGCGCTGATTGGATGAGAAATTCTCTCTCCTTCCCTTACCACAAGTTTTCCCTTAAAATTTGACCCTTTTTAATTTTTTGGAAAATTTTCCACTTTTCCCCACGCCCCCACCACTTGGGACACGTGGCATGCATTGATTGGTCGACAGGGGCACGGGGAAGACCTTTGCTTTTTAGCTTTTGGCCAAAACTTTTGCCAAATTCTCTAACTCCTCCCCAAGCTCCATACTTCCCTGCTCCATTGGACACGTGTCCTCTTTTTATTGGCTCGGGCCAGTGCTTCAAACCTTGCCCCTTTGAAATTTTGGATGTCTTCCCGGTGACACGTGGCGTTTCGATTCGTCGGTGGGCTCATGCAGCAAGCGCCCTCGCGTCCCCTTGTCCTAGATATCCCAAACCGTCTAGAAAAAACTTCCGATCCACCGATTCAGTTTCTTGTCCCTCTTCGAGGCGAAGACACGTGGTGTGATTTGATTGGCTCTCGGCTCCTTCGGCTCTCGCGTCCGCCGCATACTGCCCGACTATCCCAGGAGCATCGGGAAAATTATTCTCAACCACCGAAATGGGCTTCTTGTCCTCTATGTAGCCGCTTCACCTTTTTGTGTCCTTCGCGTCCTTTTCGGCCCAGATGTCCCAAACTGCTCGCACAACAGCTTAGTCGATTTTGCTTTGTTCTTCCATCGGTTCGCCTTTCCATGTCCCCGCAGGTCCTCATGGCCCTGATGTTCCTTTGCTTCTGCGGACCACCCGGCGCTTTTTTGGCCGATTCGCGCCCGATGTCCCAACTGTCCCAAGGACCGCCTGGACTAGGACTTAGCCATTTTTCATGATTTTTTCTGGCCCAAGCTTGTTTTTTGCAACTTTTTCACCCTTTTTGTAACTTGCTCTTTTCTTCTGGACAGGAGTTAGAAAATCCGAGGGGACCCTAGAAACATGATTTTTGCCTCTAATCAATCTATTTTCCACGGGACTTGAGTATTTTGATGCATGTTATCGGGGTGAATTTTGGATCATGACCCAATCATCCCGACATAGCATGCCCACCGGGACCATTTTAGTCCCTTTTTAATTTATATTTCATATATTTTAATTCCTTATATTTTCAATATCATCTAACCTTTCATCGTGGAACACCTTTTTGTTGTTATTTCAAAAGCACACTTAAAATTAAAATGAAAAACTAAAAATGGAAAAGGCAATTATTGGTATGCTCTTTTTTATTTCATCATTCCTTTTAGCATTGCATTTTTTTTTGTGTCTTGTTCTCATTGAATTAAACATTTCATTTGCATCTTAAAAGGAACATCCATATCTACTTTCTCATCTAGTCTAATTATGAGTCAAATGAATTACATTCATGAAAACTCCTTCACACACAACTAAACCACATCAAATTCAATATGTATTTAAACAACTCCTTCCTGTGGACTTAATTGGATTTAATCACCAAGAGGATAATCCAAATCAGTTGTTTTAGTTGAGTATAAACAATTTGGTGGGTGATATCAACTAAAACCCGACACCCTTATTGTTGTGAGACTGTGAAGTGAGTTGGTAGGCCCCAATACCACAGCTTATATTGACACCATACATATATGGATATCACATATCATTTCTTATATCGAGGACTCCATCCTTAAAATTACATGAAACTAGCCTTAAACATCCTTTTCTTAATACCCTTTCAGTAAATTTTTTTCACATTTCACACTTTTCTTAAATTAATCAAGATAATCAAATTCTCTATGTGATTTATTTGCAGTTGATTTTATTCAACTTATTTTCTCTTTATCTATTAATTGTTTTTTTAGTTCATGGTTTTAACCATACAACATTCTCATCTACAAAACACCGATAATATGTCTAGTTGTCTTCAACAATACATGGATAATCTTGAGACCCACCTTCAAAACATTCCCAACATAATTGATCAACTCCGATCACCTTAAGTGACCAATAAAGAACCCCCACATTCTCCTAAGTACCTACTCACCACATCAAAGATCTGAGATCCACCCATCCCATGGTTCTTTGATAGTGGTTATCTAGTTTTTACAGCTTTTTTCGATTCTAATCCTAGTGGCCTTGTGTGCCTACCTTGCTTCTCGAGGTGTTTTCCTCCAACAATGAGAACTCACATATAAACCCTCCATTACTAATATAACTTTCGATCCTTTCTAACTCATCAGACCCAATCATGAGCTTATCATCTAACAAATTCATCCCTACTCCACTGCTAGTGGATTGGGAGCATAATCCCCACTTCATGGGTCCCTGCCGTTAGTTTTAACCTTAATGTTGTCTCATCACAAGACACATCCAATCAACAACCATCCTCATCATCAAATCCTTCGTCAAGCTTGTCATCTTCACAAAATAATACTAACACATCTCCTTCCAAATATAGTCTCATATTCTCTAGTTATTCTCCTACACCTCTTGTAAGCTCGGTTGATATTCCTAATACAACCCCTCTTATCCCTTCACAACAACCTATATCATGTATTTACTATCTAGTTATGTATACCCCCACATCTATACCCATCATTAATACTAGTTCCATCGCTAGCACTTACCCTTCTCGGAGAAGGCATCTATCGCCCTTGTCTCGTAGTATAACACCATTCTATCTTAGTACATACCACAACCATCTCAACCTATTATCAACATTTTTATTCCTTCTCAATATATACCACAACCATCCCATCCCTTATCAGTACATTCAACCCTCACAACCATTAGTCTCTCAAAATCCCCATAACATTCCTAAAAGTACTCATCTTCATCATAATATCCCTTTACCATATCAGTTATACCAGCAATTCAGCCCTCATATCTATAATCAACCTAGATGGTCATCTTTAAACTTAATAAAATCCTTAAACAACTCCTTACAAACACTCATGAACATGATTGCAAGTCTTGAAGCCGCTACCATGGGTCCTAAAAATACCCTCTCTTAAAAACATATATGTAACAAACCTATTCACGCATCAAGTACCTTTCAAATCATATCCCCACAATAGGAACCCCAAAATTTATTAAATTCTACAATAAGGAGGACCCACAACAATACATTAGGTCCATTTGTTATGTATGTTATCTTATCACACTTGACCAAGAACTTATGTTGAGGAAATTTCTCCATCAATATCACCCATAAAATTTTATTACATATCTCCATATTATTAAATACTTTGAAGAGGATTATATTGCAAATTCATTTTGTGTGGTGGGGATCATTAACCAACTATCATTCTCACTCCCAAAAACTGATTTGATCGATTTATTAACTCGTTCTCGCACCAAACATATATCGTCAAAACTCCAAATCCAATCCTTCCAAACATTCGATGAATCTTTTAGAACTTTGTGCCCTTGAATATGGTAAATTCAAACTCGATTAAATAAACCTAACCCGAGTCTTCATTTAAACCCTCTTCTCATAATGATAAATCCAAAGGCTCAAATAACGTTGTTGTAAAATTTGTATCCAAATATTGTTCGGACTCGAACGGACCCAAAATCAAAGTAACTACACACCCATTAGGGAATCTTACAACATGGCCTTTAAAAATTCCTAGCTACATGCATGATTAATCTTCCTCATAATTTTCCTATCAACACATTCGTTTCTAAACCTTCATGGTATTGAGACAATGACTATTGTAAATACCATCAATTCTAAGGCCATGATATTGAAAAGTTTCATTCATTTAGAAATTCCCTCTAGGATCTCATCAACCAAAGTGAGTTACATCTTGAAAATCGAATGTGCCTCCTAATCAAAACTTAGGCATTTTTAAAAATATTTCCGAATCACTCACCTCAACCAAACCAACTACAATAAAATTATGTCAATTCTTGTCATACGATCAACACCCTTAAATACCTCTCACTTAAATCCTTAATGCCTATTTATTCTACTACAAAAGTACCAAATTGAATCATCTAACTCCTACAATCTTATCACCACGAGACCAAAATCCTCCTACATCTACCACATCATCCCCGATTCACATTTTTCTTCTTCGAAAGTCCTAGAAAAGAAACACATCATATAAATAAATAAAATTCATTTGAATACCACATCACCTAACACCACATCCAAAATATCGAAACACAACCCACAATCAATTCATCTATGAAAAAAAAAATACACCATCTAATCATCTGAAAACCTTATCACAAAACAAACATCCTTTTCCTTTTATCATGTGGCTTCATCCCTTGTCTAAATTAATAGTTAGCCGTACAAAATCCAAGTTCGTTCCCCAACCAAAACCTAAACATGTCATGTAGAGTATGACCTTATTAGTTTTAACCTCCAAATCATTAGACACTATGCATCTCCCTTCATCATCATCATCTCAGACAATTTTTACAAGGTACTATACTAGAACCTCAAAAATATCGTCCAACTATCTATCATAACATTACATCCTATCAAGTCATCTAGCTCTTTGAGGGTGGAAAAAATCCTTGTATAATTTTCTAGCATCTTGTACATATCATTAGACTTTAGGACATTCAATCGAGGATAGTAAATACCTCCATGCCGCAATTGAAATCCTTGCCAACAAAGGGCTTCTTCCGCATATATAAATCATCCGAACGTAAGAAAGTATAACAACCAAATCATCAAAACCTTGAAACTACTTCTTCTAAACCGTCATCTAACACCCCATCCATGTCTAACAAGAGTGATACCTCTTCCAAAAGTAGGACCCCATTCCATCAAATAGATGTTGTTCACATATTTACAAGAGAAAATTCACAAGACCCCAAGGCCTCGGATGAAAACATGCCCAAAGTATTTATCTCTATTACTCCTAAATCATCTTATCCTTCAACCTCTAAGGCTAAGATATCCATCCTCACCTCTCCAAACTCCCAATCTACTACTTCTATACAAAACACCATCATTAAATAACTCCACCAAGATCTTGTGAAGATGTCCCTCTATGAACTTATTCAAACTTCTTGACATCACCTACAAGCAATGATTAAGGCCCCCAGGTCCATCTCGGTACCATCAAGATGACCTCAACCGTTTTCCAACCTTGTTGGCACCCTTAAAAATTTTTCAACATTAATTTTGATGACTCCAAAATTACATCCTTATAACATGAAGACCATAACCTTCCACTCTTCATCACCACGCCCATATATACATTACTCTCATCAAGATATTCATGATTGACAATGACGCTAGCATCAACATTATGGATTCTCATTCCTTGAAACAACTTTATCTACGACACTATCGTCACCTAGTCACATGTTTTGTTGCGTGCCTTTAATGACATATTTACCCCTACTTTAGGCACGGCCATATTACCCATCAAAGTGAGTGTTAAAATCCTTCACGAGATCTTCTATCTCATAGAAGGAGAGTTTTAGTACAATATGTTGTTAGGTTGACCTTAGATATGTGTTATACATTATATCCCATCAACATTACATCATCTTCTAAAGTAAAAACATAAAGGAAAAATATTTAATGTTCTAACCGATCAAATCCCTTTAAAACATGTCACATGAATTATTGACCTAATGATGTACTCATTCGAAGATGAACTTAGGATCCTCTCACAAATCTTCTACCATCTCTTCCATCCCCCATCTAAGCTACCAGAAAATATATCCTTTGAAGATATTATAAAACATATTTCATTGGGGAGTACCACATTCTATCCCTTAATGCACTCCCTACACCAAAAAAATATGGGAGACTCGACAAACAACCTATATATGAACCAAATGTTAGAGATATAATCTCCTTTGGTCCTCCCCATATTAAAAATAATCTCATCTATGGAGGTATTTATCGTTTAGCCCCACATTGCGACAATCAAAATTATGTTGAACCCTTTATATCTGATTTTTCATTCTTATATAATCAATCCTTCACATAAATGTACCTTCATCACTATGTTTGGAAATAATTTGGCTTAGGATGTTATGAACAAGGTATACATGACTTATTCTTTGACCAGTCTTGCAAACCTCATGAGAATTATGAATTAGGTTTTAACAAACCGCCCTTGGAAACCTCTCGTGATCAATTCATCTAGATCCATATCGAACCAAAGCCACCCTCTTCATATTCACATGACAACTCTATTGACACATATAATTCTATTTCCATTCCCCTTACTTTTGTTAATCAACATGATCACCTTAAGACCACTCACTTATCGAGTAATGAAGGAACTAAGACCATTCTGCTAGTATTACCTTAAATGGTAGAGGAATAATCCTCTACCATCGAAATTATTCAATGCCAAAATGATCAATCCACCCTATCTTATATGGAGGAAGAATACCATTACCTTAAAAAAATCTACCACTTGACATGTCAATGCTCCTTAACAAATGCACTATTAAATTCAACATAGGGACTTCACAAAACCCTCACATAGTCAAGGTTGGCCAATCCTTAGATTCGTAATAGTTAAATGACTTCACCACCTTCCTTTCAAAACACAATCAGGCCTTTACATGGTCATATAGTGTCATGGTGGGTTTGACCCTAACATCGTCATCCAAAATATTGTCATGATTCCTAATGTTAAGCCTTTTAAACAAAAAATATGTAGAATGCACCCTCACATAGCCCTCCTCATCAAATAAGAGTTGCAACACCTCCTCTATAATAACTTCATCTTACCCATTGACTATCCACAATGGGTTTCTAATATTGCACTCATAACCAAATCCTATGGGAAGTTACACATCTTCTGAGACTTTTGAGATCTAAATATTTTTGTCTTAAAGATGACCTCCCTCTTCCTAACATCGATAAACTTGTTAAACTTAGGTAGGCCATGAAATTATCTACCTTATGGATGGATTTTAAGCTCAATAAAATCCTAATCATGACTAATGATCAACATACGATGTATTTCATTACCCCTTGAGGGACATTTTACTACCATGTTATGCCCTTTGGACTCGATAATGTAGGGGTCACCTATCACGTGTTATGAATTGCATCTTCCATGAACTCATCCATAAAACTATAGAAGACTATGTTGACAACCTCTTAGGAAAATCTAAGCACCAAATAGTATATCTTGTTGTTCTTGATGTCATATTTTCCAATCTTATTTAATACTTCCTCTATCTTAGCCTGGAAAGTGTGTATTCGGTGTTCTCGTTGATAAACTCTTAGGGTTTATAATTTATATCATGGGTATTGAATTGGACCGTACCAAAATAAAATCCATCATCTAGATGCCCCCTCCTTCTAATATCAAACAACTTTATAGTCTCCAAGGTAGACTCTAATTATTCCGCTTCTTTATTTCACAAATTTCAGATCACTTTTAGCCTTTCCATCATCTCTTGAGAAAGGATGTCCACTTCAAATGGGATCTAAACTATTAAAATTCATTTGAGGACATAAAAGAATATATTCTATCACCACCCGTGCTCACACCCCCATGCAGGGGATTCATTTTTCTATATATCTTTGTTATCGACCATGCCTGGGTGTTATCTTAGAAAATCGAGATGAGCGGGGTAGAGAGTAGATCATTTATTACATAACATGCAACCTTCACAACTATTAAACCCATTACACTGAAGCTAAAAAAATTTGTTGGTCTTTGTACTTCGTATCTTCCAAGACTCGTGACTATCTCCTTAATCACAAGACTTATGTTATCACCACTTTCAATCCTTTAAAGGCTATACATTCTAAATCATATCACAATGATCACATCACTCGGTGGCTCATGCTTATGATTTAATTTGACCTAGAATTCATGTCACAAAAATATATCAAGGGGAATCCATCACCGCCGACTAATCGTAGAATCTCCTCTTCCTAATAATCAACTACCTCACAAATAATTTCCTGATGAATCCATCAACACCATTGATCAAGAATACACTCCCCTTAAAATGAAACTCTTATTTGATGGTTCTAAATGTTGGAAAGGGGAGGTGCCGATATCATCATTATACCTCCCTTGGGGACTCCTATTCCTCTATCCTTTAGACTAAATCTCAAATGCACTAACAATATGGCCAAGTATGAATCCCTCATTATGGGTCTCCAGACAACATTCATACTCATTTTTCAAATCCTTGACATCTATGGATACTCTCAGCTTATCATCAATCAAATCAAAGGAACTTATCAATGTAAGAATGAAATTTTACAAAATAATAAAAAACATTGTTAAATTCCTCTTATAATCCTTTGATCAGTATATGATCCAAAAAGTTCCTCGATCATCAAATAAATTCATGAACACTATGGCTTCTCTTACATCACTTATCCCTTTATTAATCAAAGATTCCTAGTGTTTTTTTGTTTATAGAATCGATTAACCATCCCATACTAGTGAACTCTCCTCTATCAACCTTATCGAAGAAAATCAAACAAATATTTGGTACACTCAAACCTATGAATATCTCTCTCATTCTAAAATTACCTCCGATCTATCTAAAAATTCTAAAATATATTTTATTCAATGTGTTAATTGATACATCATAGTAGGCGGTGTTATTTACAAACATGGATTTGATGGCCTCCTGATTTGATGCCTCAAATCTCATAAATCCACTAAAGTTATCCAAGAAGTCCACGATGTCATATGTGGTGGACACTTCAGCGGTTTGGATTTTTCTAAACACTTCCTACGAATGGGCTATTATTGACCTAACCTTAACCAAGATTGTTGTGTATACATCAAGAAATTTGTTAAGTGTCAACAACATTCCAATCTTACCCACATTCCCAATCAGGCCCTACAACCTACTCAATATTTATGACACTTTTCACAATGGGGACTTGACCTTATTGGCCTCATCAACCCTCATTCATCATAACAACATAATTCTATTATCACTGCTTACTGAATAATTCACAAAATTTGTGGAATCTATCCCTCTCATCTCTATTAAAGCTTATAATATCATCAACTTTATCCACCATCACATTACCTATCATTTTTGCATTCCTCACAAAATTATCACGAGATAATGGAAAAAAAGAAAAAATATTCAAAAGCTTTGCAAAACATACAATATCAAGATTACATTTTCATCTCCTTACTATCCACAATCAAATGGTTAAACATAAGCCTCTTACAAAACACTCAATAAAATCCTCATGAAAATCGTGGATCAAACAGAAGGAATTAATATCTCCAAATTATGTTTCCTCTATGGGCCTATCGAACTAGAATTCATACTCCTATAGGTGTTACACCCTTCTCTTTAGTCTATGTCTCCAAGGTGGTTCTACCCTTGAATTTCAAATCCCATCTCTCCACGTGTCCCTTAGATATTTTACCTCTAATGAGGATTATTGTCAAGAATACTTAGCACAACTTGAAATGTTAGATGAATGCCTCCTAGTAGCCCTCAAAAATCCTCATGTTTATTAAGAATTCATTAAAAGATCATACAAAAACATGTCAAAGAACATGAATTTAACATTGGTGATCTTTTTCCTTAAAGAAAATCATAATGTCACTACTCTGGAAAGGAGTAAACGTGGAAATTCTACCCCTAATTGGATCGGTCCATATGTCATCACTCACAAATATGGGTTGGTAGCTTATCATTTGGCCTCCTCGATGGTCAACCTAAAAGGAATATTTAAATTGCTTGCACTTGTGGCCTTTCTATTGTTAAAAATCTACTTTCATGACATTAGTCACATCAAAAATTTCATTAAACCACCAACCTATCATTCACTATCATAATTATTGGAATTACTTGGTCTTCCCTTAGTATCCTATATTTATGACCTTAAATATGGGCATCATGGCTCTGTTCATCACATTTTCCACATGGACAAGTTCTTCTTCATAATTAGTAAGTCGTGATCATTACTCGCATATACCCTTTATCTACCAACTGAAAACATGTTAGGAGAACACATGTGTGGTTTGTACACACATCTTTTCCCCTCCTCAAATGATCAATTAGGCCCACCCTCATCTCAAATAAAAGTAAAAATATATGCATGAATGCACACTATAAAAAATATAGATTGGTCCCTCGAAGGACAACTATTAATAAAAATATATCAAAATATAAACCGATCCCTTGAAAGTACACTATTTAAAATTAAAATAAAAAATTGTAGACCGCTCCCTCAAAGGATGGCTACCCAAAATCATTTCAAAAAGGCTTCCCACATTGATCATCCTTCATATCAAAGTCAAAATATGAAAAAATGCATAGGAAATCTTCCCGCATAGATCAAATTTCCCATTAAAAATAAAATTTCCCGCATTGATTAGTTTGCACAATAAAAATATAGTTAGGGCATAAGCCTATAATCCATCAAAGGAGAACCTAATCCTCCATACAAACTACATATGAACCCTTCTCATGTTCATAAGAAGGTATATAATCTCATTTTCACATATATCCACGATCCTACATGCATCTAATTATTATTAGTTATGTATTAACATTTGTTACTAGGCTTCAAGTGCATTTTCATTTTAATTAAAAATACCATCGCATCATATATGTACTAAATCTAGTTTAAAAGAAAACATTTCACATTTATTCTTAACCATGATAAAATACATTTTGAAACATAAATTAGATCACCACATTTAATTCATAGCACATCAAAAATTTAACATCATATAAACATCTACACATATAACATCATATAAACATCTACACATATAACATCATATAAATACATCTAATCTATCCAACATCTCATAATATCATTGTAAACTCATATATAACATCACGACAAAATAGATCGATAACACATGAATCTAAAATCACACACACACACACACACACACACACACACACATACACTCATCAAAATTTTATACAAAAATGGCTTCAAAAGAGCCTCATACATCATATGTATATCTACCGAGTGAATGAATGTCTAATAACCGCATGCTCCCTTGGGCACTACTATCCCAATCACCACCGGGATCCACATCTCATCCTCTATCTAGTTGTCTTAACACATGACCAACACTCACATCACTACTTGGAGGTGTCACATGTCTCCTTGTGAGATACACCTCATAGCGAGGATCATCTAGTAACCTCCATTGTACTATCTCATCATAGTACTTGAGATCCTCACATAATGGCTAGTAGTTTTCTGAACCGACACTACCAGGTGGCCCCATCTAACCACTAATCTAATCTCTCACAATTTTTAACTTAGCCCATAAAATAAAAGTACCCATTACTCAGAAGGCCTTTCATAAGGCTTTTCTTTGTTTCTCGATATCGATATCGATTAGCTATAGCCTAAGTAAGTTTTGCTACTGCACCGTAATGGGTTGATGACTCATCCCATCCCTCTTAGCCACCAATACGGACTTCTTATACCCAAGATGAGCTATGTTATCCTCCAACACTACTACCCTATCCTCCCCATCTCCACCCTCATCACCACCACCACTACCCTCATGGGGTTCTACCTCTACATGAGCCCGCACATGTCTATCAAAACCACCTAGTTGCCCCTACCACCATGTAACATAGGAATCTATCACCCCCGCATCACCACACCCTATAACCACTCCCTAGGCATCCAATACCACACCAAATCCCTCCTTGTCAAGCCATATCCACCACCTCACAAACATCTAATAGTGCAACATCTATCTCAACATCATCCCTCTAATATACCACTATTGTTTATGACACATCCCGCACTAAACCAAATTGTCATTTGACACAACCAAATCTCACCACTTCCTAATCTCCCTCCGACCTCATACCCACCTCTCTTTCTATATTACCACAAGTTCTCAATTGTATTAGGCCATACCGTGAAGCTTGTATATGGCCTCCAAATCACACTACCTACCTGTAGACTAGATAAGAGCTACCTATAGTAGTCCTCATCCTTGAAAACACCTATAGCCCCGGGATCTGACCTTCACCTAAAGAAATCTACTAGATACTCTAAATACACCCATATCATCCATGGAATTCCTCTCAACCGAGCCCACTGCAATATGTGTGTAAGCCCAACACACTAACAAAAATGACACATCAACACCAAATTTGTGTTTGGTCCTCTAGGACCACAACTTTCTATAAACCTGTGCCAACAAAGTAGGATGCCAAGAAAACATTATCCTATGCTCCAACATATCTCCTACCACACCTATCAACATCCATGAAAAATGACCCTAGTTGAATCTTGTAAGGCATAACAGTTGATACCCAACATCATCATGGTCACTAAAGTTCGGTCCTCCTTATCATCATGATATAAGGATCCATATGAGAACCTCTAGCATAAAACACAACCTCCAAACTATCATCTACATAAAAATTTTACATCACAACATCTTGCACTACCTCATCAATAGCATAAATCTTCTCACCTTGTACCAGTAAGCGTAGAATCCGGTGCACATCCTCCAAGGTCACCATCATGTCTCATGTGGGTAAGTGAAAAGTAAATGTAATAGGTTCCCACCTCTTAAATAAATCCAAAAAATTCCAAAGTATCTTTATGGATACATCGGTAAAGATACATCCCACTTAGTCCCACCTCCTTTAGGTGCCTACACTCCTTATCGATAGTTACTCATGAACCTCATCAAGAATATTTGGGACTTTATCCCATGTAATCAATTGATATTAGGTCCGCATCCACAAAACAACAAAAAAATATTAGATATCATCGAAATAACTTAATTAAAATCAAACATCTAGTAGTTATCTATCTAAATCAACACAATCATCGGTGATTTTACCAAATCATTGGAAATCCATCCCAATCACCATCAATCATATGGATCATCGGCGATTTCATACAAAATTGTTGATGATCCCATAACTAAGATCAAAAAATAATAATATATACAAAAATGATGAAATTTCAAGTACAACACCTACCTTATCATGCATGGGTCTTCCACATCTATGTCCACCCCGTGCCTCCATCTCACCAAATCAATGTTAAAAATCACAAAAATAACACTCCAAGTTTCTTAGTCTCACAAAAATAATGGTTCAAATGAACCTCTCGTGCCCCTTATATATTTAATTCTTATCTCCCCGAATCATTGATGATCTATGTGATTCTTTGACGATTTACTAAATCATGACGATCTTGTATCAAAATCAACTTTTGATCCCTTGATATTATCAAACAATCATTTTCATCATCCCCTGCCAAACATTACAAATTTTCTATGTGCTCCCTTTTAGGACCCCCAAGCCTCTTTAAAAGAATAAGAAACAACAAATTTAAATGAAGCATGCCCTTATCAAATCCACCTCAAACCTCGCAACCCTTTAGGAGAACATTTCCTTTGACATCGTTAAGTCATATGTCTATAGGGCATGAACCCATTGGTTTCCTATCACTTAACTTCTTGTCCACGTAAGCCCACCATTGTGACAACATGGTTTATAAAAAAATTGTGTCTCCCGATACACCATGGATAGCTTACATAGACAGGATCATTTCCCATAGTTATTGCACATGATTCATATGTCTATAGGTTATGAACCCCTTGATCCCCTTATCATTTGAATCCATGGTAGCATAATTCAAACTTTGTGGCAATCTTGTTTTCATGCCTAGTCTTGGGGCATCTTAAATCAAAGACACCATCATACAAACCTATCTCATCTAAAAAATTGTTCAAACCGATGATCATTTCACTTCGTCATAATAACTCCTAGTTTGAGGAGTGTACCACCTATCTAAACACAAAACTGACCATCTCACTCATTTTTGTCAGTTTAAACCACTTAACAAAAGGGGAAAATGTAGACCATTTTTGTTATCCTACATGACCTACCTACACCCCACACACATAAATCATTAAACCTATCATTCTAAGCATAACCTAAGTCACTACCCTCACCCCTGTAAAATCACATTTTTACCCCTGTAAACCTTACTTACCTACCTTAACCTCCCTAAATCTACCTAATCATCCACCAACCAATCTAAACCCATTTTATCCCACTACCCAACCTCTTAACACCCTTAACCACATTACCTTATATCCCCACCTAAGAAAGACCAAATTGGAAGTGGGTAAATCCACTTCCAAGCTCCTTTCCCCAATTTTTTTGGATTGCCAAAGCAATCCTAACAAATCACCAAAGTGATTATAAATAAAAATTCAAAGCTCCTTTTTTATCCAAAACCATTGCAACAAATCTCTATTACGTTAGTGGACTAGATGACATCATCACCAACTTCCGGATGTCCTCAATGCTTCGTTAATCCGTCGGATGCTATACAAATCTTATGTAGGAAGTTTTCTATCTATCTAGTCAATTTTTGCGTATAAGGTAATCAATTCCTCATTTCTATCTATTTTCATTTCATTTGCATATCAGATAAAATCCAAATCAATCATCATAAATCTATGTTTCAAAAAATCCTCTTATTATCAATAAATCAATTTTTACAAAGATCATTATAGATTTACATAATCACTAATGATTCTATCAAATCACCCATGATCCTTATGGATCACCAACAATCCCTGTCAATTTATTCATTTTACATAATATTATACATTTATCATACTTCATCAATCTATTTCTGGTATGATCAATTGTTTGCAAGATGTATGTTTTGTAGATGATTGTTTCAGGTCCTTCACACCCCATCACCAACATATTCGATCTCATGATCATCTAGTAGCCATTTGTGTGGGAACAGTTCAACATCTCACATGAGGTCTTCTGTGTTCCATCACACTCACACTACCAATTTAAGACATTTAAGATCAACTTCGAGTGATACAAGAGATACGGGATGTAACAAAACAAGCCTTGTTCAACTATTTCCTAGACTTCAAGCTTGTCACAAACCTTGCCTAGGCCACTTATAACATTGAACATTATATTTCCATCCATATTAAGTTCTAAATCATTGTCATTTATCTTACCTTATCATTATATAACTTGATTATACAATGCGAGTTGACATCCTTCAAGGAAGTCCTTCATATTCCTAGGATTTGCATTCACCGAACAACTTGTTACATATTTATCAAACATTTGTCTATTTAGTTGTATTTGTACACAAGTACTCTCACTTGACAATAGGAGACCTCTTTCATTCCTCATGTACCCAATCATCCTAAAATTGTGTTTGTCGGCACAGGTATTAGTAAACCCTACTTTATTTGAGTTTTATGTATTTCAACATTATAACAACTAACCAAAATTCACCATAAACACCTACATTTGTTTTACCCAGCTTGACTATCATTGAGAATATAAATTCCTTAAATAAAATCATCCATCTACATATGCACCCATGTAATACTACCTTTTTATCCAAAATTTTCAATACCATTTGATTAGTATAGAAGAAAATGTTATATCTAGAAGATATTTTCTAAACGTCCTTACCGCATAAACCTTTGAAATCCTTTTTTTTGTTGTAGAATAATTTTTTTCTATAGGTATATATTTTATAATTGGTAAAAATAAGTATATCCCCTAACGTTTTCCTTATGCATCCATGTGTACATGAAATGAATTATTCCAATCAAGAACCATAATATTGGCACATTAGAGATGTGCTCATTCAATTCTTCACATACCTCTTATTGTTATATGTCCCATTCAAATTGTCTTTGTTCCTTCAATAAATTCTTTAATGATGTGACTATTTTCACATATCCTCCTATGAAATTTTAACTATACCACAGTTTTTTACGGAATGTGTGCAAGTCCCTTTATGTTTTTGGGGTCTCTAACTACAAAATGACTACAATATTTATTGGATCAATAAGTCATCTTTACAAATTATATGTCCCAAAAATGATCTTCTTAAACATCAATCATAAATATTCACAATGATATATTACCAACACATATACCCTCTAATAATCTAGACATACTTATAATAATTTAAGTATGAAGTATTCAAACACGATTGTAATAATTTGCGATAAGAATGTGGGTGTGTTCTTCATCCCAAACAACATAACTATGTAAGAAAATGATTCCCATTCTAAATCAAAAAGGTTTTATTAATCTATTTGGACTTTATGATATCCAAAAAAACCCATATGTGAAAGTATAAATATCCCTTCTAACCACTCCTTCCAATATTTTTTTAGTAAAAGGTATAGCAAAAGGGTCTACAACACACATTACATTTAGCATGTGATAGTAAACACAAATTATAATGCTCCCATCCTTTTTATACTTATCAATATTGAGATTAACCAATCGACTCTTCAATTAGAATAATAAATCCAAATGCTAACATTCCATAAATTTCCTCCTTAAATTTCCCACGTATGTTTGGGTTAATCCTCTATGGTCATTTATGCACTAGTTTGGTGCCTTCAACTAACTTGATATGAATTTTACCCAAGTGTGGGTGTAAGCCTTCCATATCTTAATAAGTTTTTGGAAAAATGTCCTCGTAGTCATGCAATATTTCTATTATTTTTGTAATTTTGTCTTGGACCGATAATCTCAATTGTTACAACTTTTGGGGTCTCTCCGGTTTCTATGTTGATATTTTTATACTCGAGAGACTCATTATACGGTGCATTTTACTTTTCCATCTTATCTACCACCTCCCTTGAGCTAGTAGTTTAAAATCCAAATGGTTTCTATCTACTTCTTCATAAATTTGACAATCTAATATTTTCCTTTGTGCTTCTAGTTCCACTCTATCCAAACAACATCATCTTCTTCACTAGAATCATAAATGGTATTTTATTCTTCAAACATATTTAGCATTACCATACCTTTCTCATTATGAATATTTACCATTCGGTCTTCCATTACAACCCCATTTCCAAATATTGTTCTCTTTATGATTTGGAGTGATGGATTCATCCTAGGTACCTTATATGTAAAGGAGAATGTTTGCACAAAATTGATTTTTAGGCATTTATAGCTAGATGTTCCCGATGCACTTCTTAATCCACATACCATGCACATGCCCAAATTCATAGTGTGTGATGGAAGGTATGAACCCATAGTTATAGTTTAATATTTATGTCACCCAAGATCCAAGCCTATTCACATTGCTTTATATGTGCTTCTAGTTTTGTTACTCCATTATAACTTGGAAGTATTAAAATATGATTTCCATGTTCAAACCTTATTTCGTATAGCTTAATTTATCTAGTTCCATTTTTGTAAGTTTTTTTAATGAGTCTCTTGATATCTATCCATTGTACCTCATATTGTATGTAAACAATGCAATTTATTTACACTTTTTCTAAGGGTATATATGTCTCCATTTGTATTAGATATTTGTGGATGCTTCCACCACCTTGATATAAGATTTTGAACCTTATTTTTCTTGCTAATCCTTTTTACATAACTTCTAATAGATTTTTTTGTTTTAATTTTTATTTTATTACTTAATTTTATGGTGCCGTAATCACAACCAATCAATTCATAAGACCCGTGAAACCAATTTTTACATGCCACATTGGTAGTATTCGAGACCGAGTGCATCATCCCACTATAGAACCATGTCTTGGATTAGTTTAAAGTTCTATAATACTTCAATACTTATGTTGTAGATATTCTATAGGACTTTTTGATCTTTAACATCTTTGACATATGACATGCCTTACTTAGGATCCATTGGAAGAATCGGGGTTGTGTACAATTTTCAAATTTATATAATGCTTCATAAAGTGAAGATCAAAATTATTTTTACAATACCATGGTATTATGAGAAACACTAGAATTTTTTTCTTCAAAAAATTTACCACTTCAAATAATCCAAAGAACATTACTCCTAGTATGCTAATGACAATGTGCTTTAATACCCCAATACATACAACATGTGTTGGGAAATTGGGACTACGAATCGCTATGATTCAATAACAAACAAAATCATGCACACATGATCTAAAAATTCCCCAAAATCTACTGATGAGTTGAAGTATAAACTAGAATAATTGAAATCAAGACAAAGTACACACACATAACACAACATGTACCATGGTTCACCCAATGCGGGCTATGTCCACCAAAGATAGAGATATCATATATATAATAAAATAAGAGTACAAACCAACTCTTCAATATAAGAGTACAATGCATCTCTCCAAGAGTATCTCCTCTCCTCCATATCTCTAAACGGATCTCCATGAGTGCACTACAACCGTGCCTCCAAACACCACTAGCAGATCTCACATAACCAGGAACTATTGCATCTTTGAACTACTACCAAGTTCTCTGTGGATCTACAAACAAGACCTCTCACATGGGTCTACCATATGTGCAACTATGACTATGCACCAAGAAGTAAGTTGTCTCTCCATCATTGCATAACTTGTGTAAACATGAAGACAACCTCCTCTACAATATCTAGATCTACATGGATCAATAATACAATATGATCTCATGGATCTACAATACAAGATCTCACAACAACTTGTGGATCTAACAATATAAGACTAGATCTACATAGATCTATAATACAAGATCTCACCAACATGTGGATCTACAAGAAGAAACTCTATGTGCTTTGCATACTATGCAAGCCATTACAATGAGACAATAACTATACAAAGAAAATACAATAGAATATTTTAACATCTTCTCACCATTCAAATGTACCTACTATTTTTCCTTCTCGTCTGAAGCACTCCTCTCCATGGAGACTCTGTCTTCATGTAATCTATTCTTTCTTTATCTTCTTCTTCTTCGTCTTCGTTTTCATCCTCTCAATCTAGGAGAATCAAGGATCTAATTCAATCCTTCTCTTAATTATTATTCTAAACTCTATCTTTCATGCTTATATAGGCATATATAAACTTAGTGAAAATTTCCATGTAATTACATCCAAAAATCTACTTTAATGCTAAAGATAGATTTAATTCCTGAGAGTTAATTAAAACATCATTGCATAGGTAACCAACACCATTTAGCCTTAACCGTGGATGGTTTCTACTTGCTTTGACTGATGTCGGTCCCGACCGATGTCGGTTCCCCCTCGACCGATGACATTTGTTGTATATTCCAAAGTAACTTTGTAACGCGTGCTCTAGTGAAGATATTTATCTCCACAACCTAACAATACACATCTTATTTCCATAAATAGAATGTGAGGTGATGGGTGGAGAACTACTCACCCCATTTTATTCCACAAATCCATTGTAAGAATGTCTCTGTTGGAGCTCAAATATGCACCCATGCCCAAATCATAGACAATTTGGGATTTGAGGAAACATGGGACTATCTCTTAGTTGTGGGACTGAAAAATGAGACAAACCTTCGAGAGAAGGCCAACTTCCTCTACCTATTTCTAATGCTAACACTACTCCTAATACTGAAATAAAATCCTAACTTAAACATGCCAAGGGACCAGGGATAGAAGGAGATGCAGAAAAGGGAAATCCTAAGCTAAGAGAGGGCAATGATAGCACTAGGAAAAAGGTTTGATCACTCTCCACAAAGGAAAATGAAGGAAGGAAAACACAACAGAGAGGGTGAATGAGCACACCACATTCAAGAACCACGAGACCATGCATTCACACATGTGAAAAACACATGAAATGGAGATTGCAAGTTGAAAGAAGGTTTGAAAACCCGTAAGCGAGGATCACGAGGGAAGACATGCACATCAACGGATGTGTGAGCGGCAGCATGAAGAGATCTTGGGAGGAGTGAGCATCAACCAAATGTGCATGTAAAGATTTGACAAATGGGCAGAATCTTGTTAAGCCATAAAAATCTCTCCTCTATCTCATAGATCAAAAGACGTGTACATATAGGAGGTCTTTGAGTGACCCCAGTCTTTGTAATCATGACAACTCAAGTAGAGAGGGGGAGTTACATTCCCATAATAGAAGTGTAACTCCCAATGATGCATATGATGCACTGACGTGCTAACGCACTGACGCGTAAGAGAATCTCATAATGACCCCTAAATGACACGTGGACCTATAATCTCACCTAAGTGAGATGACTCACCTAATGATGTGGAAAATACACACACCAACACCCCCTTCATCATAACTTAGGATGAGGCGGCAAGTCAGAAATGAGAAATGGGTCCCGACATAAAGCTTGATGAGGTACCCATGTACAAGAAGAATATCCCAAGCAGTGAAGGAAAACCTAGTGGGAAAAACATCCACCACAAGAGAACAAAACACTCTCTAATCTAAGAAAGATGCCAAATATGGGTCCCAGCTCTAGACGAGCCTGAAAAGGTACCCATGTACAAAGAGGAAATCTCTTGGAAAGAAGAAGAGAGAAGAAGAGGGAGACGAGAGGAATGCAGAAGATGCCATGGACGGATCTGAACTCTGCAGCTCTAGGAGGTCTCCCAGAAGAATGTCGATGACGAGATCCTCTACCTGCGGATGAAGAAAAGCCACCACAATGAATTGTGTGCCTACCCTTAGGAAGGATAGAAATGACGTCTTTGGAAGTCCGCCACTCCACAAAGTAAATCTGAAGGCAAGCAACACGAAGGACTCGAGTGCGGTGCACGGAAGTGTGACATAGGTCTAGCAAGTGAGTGCCAAGGAACCGAAGGTAATGCCACGTGTGTATAACTGTCAGAGTGAAGAGGAACACCCATAGAAAGGATGTCAAGTGATGTAAAGGGAACAAAACATCCTCCATAATGAAAAGGGATCCACAGCTGAGGGTGGATCAATGAAGGTCTCCGAAAAGTGGAAGTGGTAAGAATCCCGGAAGGGGCACTCCCAACAATAGAGATGATGAAATCCTTTGAAACACCTATAGATGGATGAGGGACTGTAGAGCATCACAAGTGGAATCTGTGAAAAGATGACTAAGGTCAGGTAGATACTCATCCCAATGAGGGGGCTCAACAAACAAAAGAGCGATGTCAGATAGGTATGAGTCATCCAATGAAGGTAGAGGAGTGAAATGGGCCTCACACATTGGAAGTGGAAAGGAGGCTGGTGTAATGACGGTGTGAGACTAAGTATGAGACTGCTTGATATCTGATGAGATGTGGGGGGTGATAACAATGTCTGGAATAGTGAGAGAAAGAGGAGAAGAGTCCTCTGTAGTACTCTCGACATTAGAACTGGATGCACAATCCTCATCATCAGAAGTAGAACCAAACGATCCTATGTCGGTGGGCTGTCATTACATGAAGAAATGGAGGAGACAACTAAATCGTAGCAAATAACAATGGCGGCAGAATGTGAAGGGTCTCCATAGAGGGACTGAAGAATGCTCCAGACACGGTGGGGTGGATCTGAGTCTACCATATGAAACCAAAGAGAATGAGAGACATGCATCATCATGTGACCATAGATGTGGTCGCAAGTGTCGAAAAAGTCCTCTAGATGATGATGATCAGCGGGTGCAGAACTAGCCCAAACAAGAAGGGTATAAGACCCTCGTGGGTGAAGTAGCATTCCATGGAAGCACGCCAAGCTGAATAGTTCCCTCTCCCGGTGAGAAGTGGCGGAGGATGTAAGGTGATCCTACGATGCTCACGTCTAGAAAGAGCACTCTCCATGATGAAAAATGCAAGATTCACAAAAGCAAGACGTCGGACTCGGCCGATAATGCGTCTGTGTGTGTAGGCCCAAGAGTACAACAACCCCCAGAATGTGGCACTTTATAAAAGTAGTGCATTTACAAAATTGGAAATGCCATCATGTAGTGTGTGAAAAATCATGCAACTTTGACTAAAGAAGTGCTCGTAAAGCGAGTAAGCGAGTCAAAATTTATAGCATTAAAATGATTCCATGGAATCGATGGAAAAATACACTAGATGCTGCAAACGCATTAAAAAAGTGCTCTAAATGGGTGCAAAGGGTGTCGTGTGACTACTCATTGGAAACGACATAAAATTTTAGGCATAGTTTGTTTTTCGCGAGGGGGATTAGCCTCCTGCCTGACCCCGGAACTTGCCCTTTGTCTTCGTCACTCGAATGAAGGACATAAATCAAGTAAAATTACAACCTAAAAATCAATTACATGCCATGAATTAATGTTTTAATCCTTAAAACATTAAAATATGATTGTTTCTACAAACAATTCTAAAAGGAAGTGATGGGGCCCACGTTGATTGCTATGTTGGAAGTGCACGTTGGAGAGCATGGAAAACCCCGGAGGCTGCCTGGACAAAAAGTACGGGGTGGAGAAAATGCAGGTTACCACGTGGAAGAGAGACTATGGGAAATGTGCTGGAGATGGAAGAAAAACTCGCTTGCTACACCAACACAAAACACAACTAGATAATTTCGCTTGGTTGTATCATCAGTTTGCGTTAGGATTCAAAACATTTTCCAAATGTATTGCATGAAAAAAACATTTTTTTTTACAAACCTCCACAAGGCAATGGTTAGAGAAAAAGTGCGAGAGTTGGCAACGTCTTTGGAATGGCGGGCTATGCGAGTAATTTTTGACTAAGAAGAGGGTCGTGGAGCCGTTGGAAGGAGGATTGTAATGTGCGGCGCAAGCGGAGATCAAAATGTAGGGTCTAAACCAAGTGTTGTGACAGGTTTGTGTGCGTAGAAATCAACCTAGAGCACCGGTGGCACAAAGCAGGTGAACAACAGCCGAACACCAGGCAAGAGAGGAGGGCAACGGCCATGGAAATGAGCACGAGTCAAAGGAAAAACAAACCATGGCGCAGAAAAGGGCACCCAAAATGGATGCGAATACCTTGGAGCACCACGCCTAGCACAAAAATACCACGCCAAAGATGAAAAACAACACACCCAAAGATGCAAAAGGGATCCTAGATGCAAGCCAAAGCAACCATGAGCCGCCAACAACTAGTTACAAAATGGAAATAGGAAGATTGACCAAAAACTTGAGTTAATGTAGGGTGAATCCAACAAGCCAAAAGACATGAACCACAAGTTTTCGAATGCTGAAATGATCAAACCATGAACCATGCATGAGTCCCTTAAAAAAGGCAAGTAGAGCACAAAACAAGAGTTGGGGAAGTCGGCCAATAGATTCAACAAGGTTTCAGGCTTGTGAAATACAGAGAAGCCTGGAATAACAACCTTCGTAAAGCCAAAACCATGAAAACCAAACACCAACAAATGTAGCATGAGTAAGAAGTCGATGCACGAGCACAAAGAGTTGCAGCAGAATGGTCGAAGACCAATAACCACTAAACTCGAAACCATGAACAAGCCACCATGAACACTCAAGAACCAAATAGAGGTAAAATGCCCGAATCAATGCACTGAAGCACATAATGGAATATCCATTACGACACACGCTGAAAGAGATCTGAATATCACGCCGGAAGCTGGAAAACACGCACAAAAATGCTGAAGGGTGCACGGATCCACAAGATCCACTTTGATACCATGAAAGAGGGTTTGAAAACCCGCAAGCAAGGATCACGAGGGATGACATGCACATCAACGGATGTGCGAACGGCAGCATGAAGAGATCTCGGGAGGAGCGAGCATCAACCGAATGTGCATGCAAAGATTCGAAAAATGGGTAGAACCTGGTTAAGCCATAAAACTCTCCTCTATCTCATAGATCAAAATACGTGTACATATAGGAGGTGTTGAGTAACCCCCAGTGCTGCAATCATGACAACTCGAGTAGAGAGGGGGAGTTACATTCCCAAAATAGAAGTGTAACTCCCAATGACGCATATGCGCCCGACGTGCTAACGCATGACGATGCGTAAGAGAATCTCATAATAACCTCTAAATGACACATGGACGATCTCACCTAAGTGAGATCTCACCTAATGATGTGGAAAATACACACACCAACACAAGTAAGGAGAACACACAACATGCCAAGAAATGCAAACAGAGAGGAAAGGAGAAATAAAATGTGAGACTAGGGCATAGAGATAGCCACAAAATCCAATTTTATTTCTTAAGGGATACATAGTTGTTTACATTCATAGTAGAAGGTGAAAATGCATTATAGAGACCAATTATAAGGTCTTAAACCCATGGGAAGTAAGCCACCATTTTGACATAGTGCCATTACAAAAAAAGGGATATTTTAATGAGAAGAGATTTTACATTTATAGAAGGAAAGAAGAAGAGGAGAAAGAGAGGGAAACTTGAAATCAAATTTCTAACCACAAACAGTAAGAAATAAATGCCCTGAAATATTTGGGTGCCTCACGATTATCAACTACCACACGCCTTTTGCCTTGTTGGGCACCCATGTTGCATTAAATTTTGGTGGTTACACCACCGGAAGTGTATTTTTATGTGTTGGATAATTATTCCACATTTACGTATATCTATCCTAAACAAAATTAAGAAATCCATTTTTGTTGCATAGAGGATGTTGAGACCTTTCCATCGATATAAATTTTGCAAAGATCAGATCATCCAATCAAAAGATATGGCGATTTTAGTCTCCCGAAAAATTGTTGTTTTCCTTTGATACATAGCTTTCTCCTTTTAGTCTTGCATGAATTTTGGCTTGCGGATTTTCTTTGTGTGTTGCGAGATCTTTCCAAGCTTTTGCAGATTTTAGTGTAGTGCATATTTTGTCAAAGGTTTACGCTTAACATGATTTTGTGGTGTGGTTTGTGTCCTTTATGTCACGACTTTGCTAACTTCTCTATTTTACCCGTATCCTCTTCTAGTTTGGCACGGCTTTGAATCATCACCCACGGTTCCTTTCCTTCATTCTTGACATTCCATTTTCATCTCAACCTTACTCTTTTTACCCACGGCTATGTTTAGCTTCTGTGGTTTTCCAAAACCTCCAATTTTGTGCTCTTCTGGTTGTGGATCCTTTTTTCTCCCTTGAAACTATGAAACTTCCCAAGTTCAATTTTATCAAGTTGTCTAATTTTTACAAGGGTGCAGAAATGGACAACAGTTTCCTTGGGAACATTTTTCTACCAATATATTGTTAATGTTTCATCCATCTATGTAGACATCAATTAATATTTACCTATCACAATCCTCCTTCCTTGATAACTTTTTCTCTTTCTTCTATGTCTTCCCATAGTTGCTTTTCAAGTTCCCTAATGTGTATTTGATGAGATAACCATTGGATGAGTAAAGGGATTACTCCTTCAAAGGCATACCATCATACAAACTTCATGGAATTCATTCCTCTCTACATTTTCAAAGTTAGGCATCCTTTGTACTTCATTCTTGGTGTGCTCTTCTTCCCTAATAACTCAATTTCATCTTATAGTTTGTGCACTAGTTCTTTAGTTTCCTATAGGATCTCTTTTTGTTGCTTCGTGTTTGAATAGCCATTTCCAATGTTAGGGTTTTCACATTGTATATTCTCTATTGGTGATTCATATGCTCACTCTCATGTTGAAACTCCAATAGTTTTAATCTAAATCTTAGCACTTTTATTGAACTTCTGTGTAATTACATTTTCTGAGGTCTCCGTTATATTCCAAACAATCTTGATCATCCCCACACCTTTTTCACTTTTCTCCATCATAGTTGCGTAGAGGTCAAGACAATATTATAGCTTTTGTTCATTCCCATAGTATCCACATATGGGGAAGACAAGGAAATCACATTGGTAATGATCTAGTAAGCCACACTTATAGCAAGTGTTTAGTGTAAACCTTCACATACCTCAAAAACTCTTCCATGCCCTCATCCATGCATGTCTCCATTATGTTCCACATTTTTATTCTTGTTATTTTGATTTTTATTATTTTTGCTTCTCACAGGTTATTTGTCTCAACCCAAAGGATTGTGCTTCATGAATTTGGTTGATTATGTGGTATTCCTTGGTATTATGTGATGCACATCACATAAATTATAGTAGTAAGACACCTTTGTTTTTATTGCACATTGCAAAGTAGTGGACATTTTGACATCATGTCCTGTCATTGCATATTTCGTAAGCCATAAGCATTGATTTAATGCTCTTTTAAGGGAAATTATTTTTGGGATGCCCCTCCACTTGAATTTTTATGCACCATATATCACTACACATCTCCCTAGAACTATTTGTAGTCAAATTTTCTAACTAGATTTTTAGTGATGTAATTTGCACCTCCATGATTCTAGTGTCAATATTTCAAACTACTTCTACATGTAATACTTCTTTCAAATATTCACATTTTTAATGTCTTTTGTTAAATTGCATGTCAAAATGGAAAGATTAATCCTCTAATAAACCATTTTGCATGATAAGTTGGATAGATCTTATAAGACAAATTCAAGATCAAGGTCTTAAAACATGCATCATACGTGTGCAAAATTTTATTAATTTATTGTTTGATCTCCTTTAGCGCCGATATGCTTTTTTTTTTTGAATTCAAGTATGTCAAACTCTTTTAGAAAACATATTTTAGTTGATCACAATAAAAAACTTATTGTTGTGGTTTTTTACTGTACTAAGTATGCACTCAATGTAATAAAGTAGTAGTGAATTGGCTTTCCATATGAACTCACAATTGTGCACATGATCTATAGCATTTTTAACCTCTTGATATTTTGGTAAATGCAAAAACATATCATAGAAAATTTGGGGTGATGGAATTATTGTGTAGCTACTATAACCTATGTTTATGGACCACTACTAGCTTGGAGTGTCTTGGAAGTACCACTTCCTCCACATCTATTATTTTACAAGTAAATTTTAATGTTTGTTTCATTGGGGAAGTAATTCTTGGTGTGTTATTTCCTAGGGTGGGACTTGTTTATGCACCTATTTTCACATCCGATTGTGCCTAATATGTTTAGGTGTTGCTCATCATTCCAAACCTTTGTACTTTTGGAGTATTTGGTTACTAAATCATCTTTGGTGTTAGTGTAATTTGTTGTAATATGAATGGGAACCTATTATCTAGTACCTCATTTCCATTTACTTTTTTCACTTCCTCATCACTATCAATTTCAATGAGTATTTTGTCATTTTACTATGAGATCCATTTGCATGAGTAGCACATGAGGTCATGAAAGGATTTTTATAAAAATAATTAAATATTCATCATACATGTATCTTCATCCTCTTGATTAATTTACTCAACATGCATCTCATCATTTTCTTGGTATGATTCATCACTCTATTTGTCCTCTTGTGTGAGCCAATGTCCCTATTCCCTCTCAACAATTCTTGAGGTTGAATCTTCCCTTCAAAGAAGTTCCCATTTATCTATGGCCTTTCACCGCACTTCTTCATACCACAACCTTCTCAATATGCGCTCATATGAAGAATCTATATTTCATTCAAGTATTAACCTTGATTTCCATTTTTATATGTGTTACTCATGTAGGTGGAAAACTTAGTCATCATGGGGAAGTTACCAATACCTAGATCTACCATGATTTTCTTAATTTATAGTAGAATTTTCCTCAAGAATGATGAACACAACTCATGAAATAAGTTGAATTTTGCTTCATTAGCACAAGATAAATTTGACATTGTATATTCAAGGACATAGTTGTGAAGTGCACCCTTCCACCAATATTCCATAACACACATCCAACTTATTTCATGATTTGTAAGTATCTTGGCATGCTTTAGATTCCAATGATATTTCCTTACAAAATTCAAACTTTTTTTAGATAATACAATGTTAACCAATAGATATTCCCAATAAGTTCACTAAAGATATTTTTGTAGATCTCGCCATATAATTTATTCTCCACCCAAGTTGGAGGGTAATTGGGAGAGCACTTGTTGTAACTAGGATGATTCTGTTTGAAATATTATTCTATCTCATCCTATCATAGATCAATATTCTCTTGCATGAATTGGAACATATTCTTCTATCTCATCATTATACCTTAATAGTGAAGGGTCCTTAAACCATAATTAAAATGGTGCACATCTATATCGACCATTTGCACACCAAACTTTTACTAACATTATGTGTGCCAATATCACTATCTCCGATCTAGCCTATCACGCTAAGGTAGGTAACCTTAGTGTTCTCACCCGAGGTGAGAGATATTTTATACTCCCATTTTGTTTAGTGTTTTAATAGTGAGGTGTTTAACAAAGTAATACATCTAGGAATAATCACACTTACAAGAAGAAATACAAAACATAAGTGCATAATCATATAAAAAATAGATCCATAATATACTACTCTGTATTAATTATTTAGACATAGTCTCCATACAATGCACATATTTATGTTCACATTTCATGCTCTTATATTTTTTAACACAAATAATATAACAATAATAGTTTTTTTATCTCATCTCCATATATCTATCTCTCATCTCTCCATACACATTTATTAAACTAATCCTCAAGGGGTGTTTATACTAGTCAGGAATGTTGGAAGTGCAATGGATTAAGAGGGGTTGAATCATTCCTTAAAACTTTAATTTCAATTTTATATTTCTCACATTAACCATTAATCAATTAACCATCCATTAGAGTGTGCACAACAACATACAACATACATTCAATTAACCATAAACAAGAGAAACAACACCATAACACAAGATATAAGTTGGAAAACCTTAAAGGGAATAAAACCCACTAAAAATTCTAACTATATTACTCAAATAAAAATAATTTAAGTACCAACTTCACAAGGAAAACTAACCCCTAGTTTAGTAGAGCGTCAACTCTATAAAGAGCACTAACCCCTAGTTTTGTGAAGCACCAAGTCCACAAGGAGGATACTGACCCCAAGATGATCAATCACCAAATCAACCACATTTTTATGAAAAATTGGATGTATTGTTTCTTACAAAACTGATTTAGATCATTAATTCATCTCCTCTCCTTCAAACCATTGTTCAAACCCTAGCTTCTCAAACTTGCACAATCTTTCACTTTCTTCACTTCTCGATAATTCAAACCCTCATACACACTTTTGTAAACATTCATAAGAATTTAATACACTTTCTCATATCTCAACACATTTAAATTTACCTAAAAATTACTCTCTCATAGTTCTAACTTTTCACACACAAGCAACTAGCATGAAAAACATCACTTTTATATGCTCTTCATGATTCAAATTCAAAAAAAGTTAGTTTCCCTCCTTTGGTTCGAAAAATTATACTTAAAAAAATCCCAAATAAATCACTAAAACATTCACATATGATCCATGTAGGTTTTCCATGCACAAAACCTTCATACATGCACTAAAAAACCTCAAAACTCCATCACTAGGATGAGAAAAATCAACTAATACCAAAGCTATAATTATTAAATCTCTAAAAATCATAAAATATGTTTAAAATTAACATCATAAATGGTCAAAATTTTACTTGGAATAATCAAATATTTCATAACATGGGCCAACAGGCTCATTTCCTTCACAAAACAGATGTTTCCAACACCCTGTCTTCACCTTTGGGCATTAAGACCACCCAAGATCAACTCAACTATGGAATGTGACCACTCTATGGAAACATCAGGACATTTAAAACACATATATGCAAGCTATATCTCATGAAACATCCATTTGTTCAAACCACATCTACTTTCCTCTTCACCAAAACATGTTGCCCAAAAACTAGTTTTCAGCCTTTCTGTCACTTACAAGACCTTAAAATTTATTCAATAGGAACAAAATTCATACCTATTAATTTTACATGTGGTATAAAACATAAATTCATCCATCTCATGCTTCAATCATCTCAATCTTTCATTTGAGAAGTTTAGTCCTAAAAACCAAGAAATATTCTTCCTCACAAACTAACTGGGATGACCCATCAAATCTCATCATATTGAGACAAAGTGTATACCATTGTAAATATATCTAAGTCCTATTTATAGAACATATTTGAACTCCTAAATCAAGTGGAAGGACTTCAACCAATCCCATCTCTACAAACTACCTGAAACTGCCCCAAAAATGCCCTTTGACTAGTCTTCATAAATAGGGTATTATTTGTTATTTTATGCATCACCATGACCTAAACCATCGTGTAAAGAAATAAAAAACTAATATAATCAAATAAATGTCCATTTATTTTGCAACTCCTTTGTAAAACCTTTTCCCAAACTAAACTTCTTCGGAAACAGGTCTATTTGAGTGGGTTCCACTCATCACTATAATCAATACAATAACTTTCTAGAAACTTGGAGTATTACTATACATCATAAAATCATCATACATGCACTATAAATAAATTATTGGCACTTCAAATTATTTTCTCTCCTATCTCTTTTGAGCTACGTTTTCAAGCACACAAAATGTTATTTACCTTCTTAACATTCATTCATAAAAAACTGAGGATGAAATGACCTCATTATTTTTTAAAACCTTATAAAATCAATGTAGAAACATCCCTAAAATCCATAATTTCTCATGTAAAGCACAAAATTTATAATGAGCATCAGAAGTTACAATTCGAGCTAGAAAACACCCTTTCTTGGAACACATTTCACTAAAACCGACATAACTTGCAATTCCCATTTCAGAATGATTCCAAATTTTTATCACCCTCTAAGAAAACTATGTTCATAATATCCCATCTTCATCATGTCACAAATATCTCTCCATATTTCCATCCCATCTCATTTACATGGCTAGCCTTTAAGGTTTTGCATATTTTAAGCTAGGTTCAACTGAAATAAAATCATAATTCACCATCAATCCTATAAAAAAAAATCATACCTAAAACATCATTTATAACATGCTCACATGATTTTATGAGCTCACATGGTTCCACAACTCAACCTCATACCTCCTAGCACCCATACCTAGTCCAAATGAGCACCTAAAACTTGGTCTTCTTGAAAATCATGTGAGTTCCTAAAAACTCCTAAAAACATGTTCTCCATGTTTTTAAATGCTCCTAAAGTTACCAAGAATCTCCATCCACCATGCACCATCAATTAGGCTAGTTAGGTCACATGCTAAGGCTTGTTAGGAAAAGCCATTTTCAATGAATCAACTCATGCAACCAAGAACACACCAAACGCATATCACCATCATACTAAGAATTCTCGACTCTAATCCATCACACTCTTTGTCATTAATGGGATTTTACATCAATGACAACACTTATATCACAACATGCAAATAATCTCCCCCTTTGTGATTGATGGAAAACCTCAAGAGCTTCTCCTCTTTTTACATTAAGGAAAAATACATACCTATACCTACATATTCTTCACATTTCTCAGCTTCATAGGATCATCTTTTGGTTAGAAACATCAACAAAATATTTCATTCTAGCTCACAATCTAGTCATTTATCACAAAAATCTGATTTTTCCTTTTTTTTAAGCATAAGAGCACGTAGCAGCCCTAAATTTGAAGCATCTACTTCATGAACATGCTAACAATGATGATAGATGACTAAAAACATCTTTCTTACCTTCTTATTTGAGTGCATTCATCACACAAAATCCTTTTTAGGCTTAATAACATGATTTCATAACCTCATACCCTTTTTGACCTTTATCAACCTCTAAGAATATTGTAGTATACCTAGGAATAGATGCATACACCATATGATCATGTCAACAATGAGCAAGAACATCAATTTACCACATTATTTGTCTTTTCTTGTCTTTCTAAGGCTCAAAATAGGATTTTCTTTCCCAATTATGAACTCAAATCTTCTCAAGGACAGATATCCTTGTTCCAACTCTTTAGTGCAATTTCAACCCACTTTAATAGGATCTAAAACACCTTGAATTAACCATGACATGGTATCTCATAGCTCTTCTTGGACTCATTCCATCTAATTTTTTTCTGAAAACAAAAACATGGCTTCTTACCTTGATTTCTTGCTTTGGAATAAGTATCACCATTTTGACACAGTCCTAAAACTTCTTTCTAGTCCTTGTAATCATATTTGAATGAGATAATACAAATTTGAATCTAACATGTTTACCCTTGGAGAATACAATCAAATCATATCTTTCTAAAGCACCTTCTAGAAGTATAACAAATGTTTTCCTATCTTGAGCACCACCTACAACCCTGAGCTCCATTTTTGTTCTTCATACAACATTGTATCATCATATCAGACCTATTGAGGTCTTTGATACATCATTTTGACCCAAACAAGACTAAGGCCTAGTTAAGTAATTTTCCATTGTCATACTCATTTAATCAACATTTATTAGCAGTCAAAATACCTTATAACCCTCAAGAATGACTCCATTTTACTTGATCATCACCTACAAGTTTGTAGGATGCAATTTAGAGTAGGATAACCATCTTTAGTCATAACACAATCCAACTAGCCAAACTTTATCTTCTTATGAGGTGATACATACTTCCTAGATCACCTAGATGACTCTAAGAACTTCTTAACACATCATTAGATATACTTGACAAACATCCCATACTTATAGAATCTTACACAAATCCCTAAGCTCATTGTACCTTTATACTCACTATCTTTGAGAAAATTAAGACCCGATTGTAGACAATAAATCACGCACTTTGGGTAATTATCTAGTCCTTGTTCTATACTATTATTCATGTGATTCCTAGGTAAGAAAATTACTAATTAATCCATGTCTTTGGCCACCTTTCTTTGATTTTTGTTGCTACTTTTGGTCTCGCACCCTTACTTGCTTTGTTTTCCTTTTTATACTTTGGAATTTATCATCATAGACACCAATATCGAGCCAAAATGCCAAAGACTAGGTGCCCTTGTCCCCTACGGGTGCTCCTAACTATTTTGTACTTTGTTCACACTTTTTTGGTCCTTTCTATCCATTTGAGGATCTTATTTATTTGGTAGTCAGCCTTTTCGGGTTGATTATGAAATTCAAGAAAGAGAATCATATAAATATAAAGTTATGTGACCATAATAAGGGAATCATATAAATATAAAGTTATGTGGCCATAATAAAAGAGAAAGAGCACTAAGCATTAGCTATCACCACCTAAGGTTGCATCTAAAGGCTATTCAAGAGCATCAAAGAATCTATTCTAGCATCCATCACAAGGGACAAGGGTTGGTTTTCTGCATACACTTCATACAAGGGAATTTAATTCTATTCCATGCACACATCTACTACATTTATTTACATATAGCTATTTTCTTGCTATCAAGTGTGACACACACAAGAGCCACATCTACGACACAATTCCATACTCATATGCTTTGAACTACACGTTGAGGTTGAGATGTAGTACAATGCTCAATCATAAGTTCACCATTATGACAGTTGGGGATAGTCTGACCCCTCACTCTGCATCTTTTTTTTTGGAATTTGATGCCTATTTGAGGGTTTTGCAAGTTCATACTTCATAGCAGGTTTCAATGATCTCAACAATCATTGTATGACCTCGTAGAAACCAAAAGCAAACAAATTATGACCCTGAAAAAGTTGATTTTTCAAGCATTTTTATAGACACGAGTGCTTTTTTCCAATCTATACCACCCGTGGGTGCTCCTGCCCCTTTCTAGGTGCCTCTGTCTAGCTTGATCCTCTAGATCTGCATTTTTATGGGTCTCTGTGTGACACTCCTACCTTTCAATTCACCTGGTTATCACTTTGGTACACATCAGATTTTATTGTGAATCAGCTAAGTACCTTCTTCTCCTCCTTGCAATTAGGGTTTCATAATTTATTTCTTAGTTTTTCTTGGGTTTATTTATGTACTTCATTATTATTTATTTACTACTACAATAACATTAGATTAGGCATATAAATTCACATTTTAGCTTAATCATTTTGGTGAACCCATTGGTCGAATCCTCCACCTCTCTAGGATTTTTTTCTTACCACAATGGCTCAATATTATGGAAATTTTTCAAGCCCACCTCAAAGACCTTAATGATCATATTGTTGAGCATCCATAGGATTTAGATTTGATTTTATTTGCTACTCGTGAGGAAGCCACCAATATCGCAAAGCTTAATGATTCCACCGCTATCCCCACTTCCATTTCTCCTCAACCACCTACCTCTACCATTCCACCTATTATTTCTACTCCTTTTTCATTTCCTACTCCCACTAGTAAATTCACTCCACCTCTTTTTTTCATGCATGCAAAGTCTCTTCCACTAGTAATCAAGATTTGGCCTCCCTTTATCAAGATCTTCAAGTTCAAATATGTCAATTGTAGTAGGCTACCTCTTGTGCTTCTCCATCTTTGGATTCCACTTTATTACTTCACACTCCATTTGCACCTGCCATCTCCACTTACCCACTTCCTCCTAATTTTTTCACCCCCAAACTTCCCATATTCAATGGGCATGATGACCCACAAGATCACTTACGAGCATTTCATGTGGCATGTCTAGATTTTACAGATGATCATATTCTCGTAAGCTAAGCTCTTTCCTCTTAGTCTTCAAGATTATGCAATGTGTTGGTTTTATGGCCTACCTATCCATTCGGTAACATCTTTCACACATCTATTTGATGCTTTCATCACTCATTTCTCTATCAATATCGGCTCTAAGATTTCATATGCTCAACTTACACAACTTAAATAGGATTTAATGAACATCTAGCGGACTATGTCTTACGATACAAAAACAACCTAGCTAAGATGTCTAATGTGCTTGAGAATCTTAGCTTCAATATTTATTCATTGAGATTTTATTTCCACCTCTCCATGAGGAGATTTTTCTCTTTGAGACATCTTCATCATTTGACCAACTATGTCATACTCTTAAGCTATGTAAAACAAAACTCTTATCCATATGAAAGCTTAAATATCAAGAGAAAACATCATATTCTATGTGCTTTCAAAGTAAATCAACATTTAAGCCATCAAAAAGCAAACCAAGCGAAGAAAATCACTTTGTTAAAACCGTATCTAACATCGAGGAACTTCAATGGAAACTGCCTAAGCAAACATATACAAAAATAACTATCTCTCCACACATATTACTACCACAACTTATCGAGATAAATATTATCATGCTTCATCCACCATTTAATTTAGATCCATATTGTCCAAAAGGTCGTAATTATGATGAAATATTTCATTGCAACTATCATCAATGTGTACGGAATTCTACATATCGTTGTTTCAAACTTCATAATCTCACTTAAGATCCGATTGACAATAAAAAATTGATATTTAAGAGCCTACGACTTCTTCACCTATCAACAAAAATCATAAGCTCAAGATATTTAATAATCCCCTTCTAAAACATGACAAAAAAGTAGTTGATTCCTCAAAAATCATACATATCATGTAGTGCCTCCTCCTACATTGGGGGCTCTTGATTTCCTAGTTTCTCATGTTGACATTTCTCCACCTATCATTTCATTCTTTGATCATGATTATCATGCTACATTCTCTTCTAATCACTTGCACATTATTGCTTCTATCAGATCCATCTCTATCAATAATACTAAAGTTGATCCATCATGGCCTATCAAACACGCATTCTATTCCACTTCTTGGTTCTATTAGATTCCACTTTCACAAATCTCATACCCAATGCCTAACTTCTATGGGGTTGGAAAGCTTCCATTTACTATCATTCCTCTCACCATGTTTGTACCCTTCCTTATAGCACAAACAGTCGAAGGGTGTAACATACTCATAGGCCTCAATTGGATTCACAGTTCTCAATATATTATTTCCATGAACCACTTGTGTTTAAAGTTCATTCACAACAATCAAGTCATCTCTATCAATGGTGTGCCTCCATATACTCCATGGTCATAACCTCCTCTTGAGGTTTCCATTGCATCACCTAGACCATCTAGTTCCCCACGACCTATAGAACCTAAAGCACAATCTGCTCCTAGCTCACTTGTTCACACATGACCTACATGGTCTCATCGCTCCACTAGTCCAACATATCGGTCTAGTTCCATCACTCAGACACCTCCTTCATCCAGGCATACTTCACCACCTCGTGTTACTTCACATAGGTGTCCATCACCTTCGTGCTCTCCTTCACATAGGCATTCATCACCTCCACGTTTTTTTCTTGCGTAGGCATCCATTGCCTCTGCCATATACTCTTCACTCACATGCATATAAGCTCTATTCCCTTGCATAATGTTTATCTCATGCACCACCATTCTTAGTGCATGTTCACGGACCTTCATCTCGGCCATTATCAGTGAAGGGCCCTCATATTTTACTTTCATCGAATAGTGTACTCACCATCACATGCTTAGGGGGCATAACACTTATTTTTCTTCCCCCTCTAACATCAACAAGTGTATTATTCTCACCACATCACATCTAGTCTATCACATATGTCGCATACATCTCGATACATGAATGTATCGTCATTTCTTGATTATGCACTCTTGTGTTATGGTTCACACTTGAATGTTGAGGGCATCCTATATACATGAACCTCACACACTACACACTAAACACTTACTACTACACACATTTAATGTAACATGCACCGCACTTTCACAACATACCTATCTTACATTACATCATATATCTTCCTTGTTCCTAATCAACACAAACATCTTATATAATCTACACATCTAAAACATACTACACATATGATGCTCTTATGACATATTTGTCTCACGCACCCTATTATCCTATCAACGCATTCATAACACCTCTATCTCTTGTGCACAATCAATAAAAATATCCTAAAATTCTACATATACATAACACACTACACATTCGACTCTCTCACGACATATTTGTCTTGTGTAAACTACTCTATAGTTGACACATTCATAACATCCTTCAATTAATAGAAATCACACATTTAATCCTTTTTGCACACAATCGACATGACATGCTATACAATAAAAGTTACATATTACACACTCAACATATCAATATCTTTCACAGACATTCAATAACACATATTCTACAATCAACATATCTCTTACACAACCAATACAGCACACTACCATATGATTCACTCTATTTCCATAGTTTATACTCGAATCTTTGAGGGTATACATATCAAATGGAACTCTCACACTCAAAAGTTCAATCACTCACTCACATGTATTTACACTCTAAAATTTGCACCTTGACGATCACATATTTCTTGTAAGAACATTTCAGACTGTTTCCCGACTATGCACTCTCATTTACGGTTAATTCTTGACTATTGAGGGGGCATAAATAAATGAACCTCATTACATACATACATATCCACTTGGGGGCACTACGATCCTATCATTCACCTTGTATTCCATTACATATCATCCATAACATATTACATATATTGGTTTCATTTACTCTTTCTTAATTATGCTTTTACATGTACACTTTATTACACATGATAGATAGATATCTTGTATGTCATTATCTTTATTATACACACATGCGTGTTCACTTGACTTTCTAGTTGTGATCACAAATTTTTATAGATCTATACACACAACATGGATGTTTATTGCAAACATATTACCAATCCCATAGAAGATCCTAGGGGCATCCAATTTTGTACACTATAAGTGATAATATTTCATTTTGTTTCATAACACACTACTTTATCGGATTATACATACTTTGATATAATTTTTATCTTTATAACATGCTAATGGGTGCTTCATGTGCAACATTTTTATGCATGCCTATTTGCTTCCATGGTTGTCTAATACATTGTCTTGTCTTTGTTTTCATTATTTTGTTTGTGGGATTTTCCCTTTGTCTTGTGTGTGCACACTGTCTACTTTAGGATTTGTTAGCCTTGATTGTCTTGTGACATGTGAGTGGTGTCCCATATTTGTAACCCACTTTTGTGGTCTACATTGTCTTCTCTTGTGTTTACATTATCTTCTTACGTCCTATATTACATATTGTTTTCTTATCTTATATCTTGTCTTCTACATGTGTGTTTGTCTTTGCTTGTACTAACACTTATCTCCTATCCACTTTGTTTATGTGTGCCTTGGTTTTTACCAAGCACATTCCCTTCCCCTGTAGGGCACAATTTTAGCATAGCGGTTAGTCCTCCTTTAGGCTACATACTCCTTCAAGCGATATCGCATGCACCCAAAACAAGGGGGATCATTTGGGTGAATTAGTCACCCCATACAACGTTATACTACAGAAAAATATAGTACCTATATAACCCAATTTTCAGTTTTAGGATCAAAATCAGAGATGGGTCCTTAGCACTGAGAGGCCCTTCTTGGATGCATCTAACCAAGGGCAATTACACAATGATTGGTAGTTTAACATAGTCTACAGAACTCCACACAATATATTTTATAGGGCATACAGTCCTTAGAACTTGTGTTTATACACACCATATGGAGTGGTGTTTTACATTTCAGTAAGCGGTTAAAGGTTGGAGGATAACACCAGACTTTTCTCCATACATTTCTTCCATATCATTAGCGTGAGATCGTGTGAAAAACTTGTTCATATACAAAATCATCAAGATCCTTTCTAAAGTTTTTTTCCTCATCATGAATTAGTTGCACATGTTCCTTTTTTAATTTTTCATATTTTACATACTTTCCTTGTACACTTTTTACATATTACAACTATATACACGTGTATTTGACTACTTTTTCATCTTATCTTTTGTAGGTCCGTCCATATGGGAAGACAATAGTCAACATCATTTCACAACATAAACAACAACAAAAACATTGACATCAACAACATGCACATCATGGTATTTAAACATGTGTTTCCTCCCTAGGTTCATTTTCATCACCACTTTTGCACTTTCTCCTCCTTAGCATCCACACTTCACACTTTTATCACTCCATGCTTTGTCTTGTCCCTTGGCATGCTCTTTCTACATCAATCTACATGGTTATCAGGTACACATCTCTATTTACTTTATGTTACCAATATTTTCTCTCACCAACATAAAGTGGGGGAAAATGTAGACACATAATCAAGCACTTTGGGTAATTATCTAGTCCTAGTTACATACTACTATTCATGTGATTCCTAAGTAAGAAAATTACTAACTAACCCATGTCTTTGGCCACCTTTCTTTACTTTATGTTGCTACTTTTGGTCTTACACCTTACTTTCTCAGTCTTCCTTTCTATACTTTGGAATTTATCATCTTGGACACTAGTGTCCAGCCATGATGCTAGCATCAAGCACCCTCATCCCCTCTAGGCACCCCTAACTCTTTTATACTTTTTTCATACTTTTTGGGTCCTTTATAATCATTTGAGTATCTTATATTTTTGGTAGTTGGCCTTTTCAAGGTTAATTATGAAATTCAAGCAAGGGAATCATATAAATATAAATTTATGTGACCATAATAAAGGAGCAAGCACTAAGCATTAGCCATCACCACCTAAAGTTGCATCCAAATTCTATTAAGAGCATCAAAGCATCCATTCTAGCATCCATCACAAGGGAAAAGGGTTGGTTTTCTATATACACTTCATATGAGGGAAGTTCATTCTATTCCATGCACACATCTACTACATTTTTATACATTTATCTATTTTTTCATTATCAAGTGTGACATGCACAAGAATCACCTAGGGAATGATTCCGCACACACACATACATAGAAATACATTGGGTCTAAAATGTAGTAAAACACTCAGTCATAAGTTCACCATTATGATAGTTGAGGATAGTTTGACCCCTCATTTTACATCTTTATTTTTGGAATTTGATGTCTATTTGAGGGTTTTGCAGGTTCATACTTCATTACAAGTTTCAGAGAGCTCATCGTTCATTGTGTAACCTCATAGTGACCAAAAGTGAAAAACAACGAATAACTTGTGACCCTAAAAATTTGAGTTTTTGAGAATTTTCGCAAACATATGACCTATTTCCAGTCTATAACACCCATGGGCACTCCTGCTCTCTAGATCTACATTTTTCTAGGTCTCTGTGCAACACTCCTACCTTTTAGTTCACTTGGTCAACACTTTGGTACACATAAAATTTTATTACGAATCAACTAAGTACCTTCTTATCCTCCTTTCAATTAGTGTTTCATACTTTATTGCTTAGTTTTATCGGGTTTATTTTTGTACTTCATTAATGTTTATTTACTGCTACAATAACATTCATATTAGGCATATAAATTCATATTTTATCTTAATCACCAACCATATTATCACATCTATGACATTCCTTTGTAGTTTTAAGAATACATCTGGTAGAAGCCCAAGAGTGGCTCCACCTAACTAATTAGTACCATACACACCTTTCTCTCCCCGTAGCTACACTTTTTTTTCTCATTTTTATGGTCTTAACATAGTCATCTAAGATAGAGTACTTATCTCCAACCTTATTGTAAATTTTTTTGTTTCTTTTAAGCAACCTCATACCTTTTATATTATCTATATCAACCTTAAATCTTCTCTAATTATCATATACAAGTTTGGGAAAACACTTCATACCTTTAAAACACTATTTATCTCTTGAGCTTTGTACCTTACCACTATATGTCCTAATCACTTATTTTTCATGCATTAATCATTGTCACTGTTCTTACACTTGTGAACATATAGAGACATCAAGAACTCTTCCATCCTTATTTCTAAACATGATTATGCACTCAAATCTATCAGAGATGGAGAAAACCTACCTCAACCACCTATAGCTACACATTATGCTCATGATTGGTCTTGTACTTGTCTCTACTGGATCTTACATTTCCATATAACCTTGAGAAACCCTCTAATATTAATTGATTTGTCCTTTAAAAATTCTTGACACTACATCTTGTGCTCTTATGAAGATCTAAATATAAAATGTGAACACATACCTTCTTTTTCACTTTTACCATACTTACATAGGCTACCAACCCTAATTGAGAGGAAATAACTTCCAAATTTTGATGTAGATAGCTACACTGAGGAAAATCACCTAATTTGGGCACTCATTTACCCATATTATCACCTCCATGAACCCTGAAGCATAACATCTGAAGAATATTGACCCAACTTGCAACATTACCTCTTGACAATTAGGTATCTATCACTCTACCCTATCAAATCTGAAGATTGTCATGAATTTCAAGAAGCTCTTACTTGTTAAAGGTGTAAAACCTCTTGAATCTCAAAGTACTCACTATTAGGATGATTTTTTCCAATTTTTGGCCTTTAATTCAATCATTTTCTCCTTCAACCACTAATATTCCTTCATACCACTTCTTTTGATTCTCAAGAACCCAATCAAAGTTAGTAATAACTCGAGAATACACAACACTTTATATCAAGACCTCAAGCTTTGATAATATCACTATATCAACATAATTATAATTCCATGAGTACTATTTCTTTGATTATGAACCATAAACACCACTACCTTGCTTGAATACTTCTTATTTTACACTCATCAACCTTAAAAGCACCATCACTTGAGACCAACTTGATATAGTGGTCTAATCAAGTCATCAAATTTGATGACTCATACCTTTTCATATCTTCCTTTATGAATCTTGAAATTTTTAAAACCATATGATTCATGAAAATATGACACTCAACCTAGTTGATGACAATGAAACAACTTATTTGACTCGAAACAAATCTAGCCTCCTTTAACATTTTACAATATTTATTAATATTCAACTCAACAAAACTTACACTCAAGATTGCATTAAATGACTCATACAGGCTCAAAAATCATTAGACTTCATGAGGAATTATACTTTGTAATACTTAACATGACATAACTTTCTCAACTTGACAATTCATGGACTTAACACCACCTTTATGGGGTAAGATAGACCTTTTTGCATGTCATAAACTCTTAATCACTAACTCAAATCAAGAAATTAGTCAACACTTGGTCACCATGACATGAAAGACATCTTGAGATGATAACATGACACTCATAATCACTAATACATCATAAACTTAAAACACATTATGACATAGCAAACACAACCTTGAGAACACAGTCATACACTTCTTAGTGACAACAAGACAATGACCTTGTCATTTACACAACATGATCAACCAAATAGAACCTCAAAACATGCTTAAAGACTTGAAATAGCATACCTTGACACCATGGAGGAGAAAAACATCAGTTGAACATATCCCCTCACTCCAATGATTCATATGAGCTAATATACCTCTAAGAAGCCTAGTAGAGGCATATGAACACCATGATCACCTAAAAGAAGGTCTTGAAGAGGTCTCAATCCCTCTTAGACACCCAAAATACTCCTCCTTATTTCTGATATGATCTTTGAGTTATTCTCTAATTTCCATCAACACCTACTCTTAATGAGACACCATGGTCTCTTCTAGGCTCCCAAATCCTTCCTTGATTGTTATCATGCATCCTATGCCTCTAAAAGCTTCTCTCTTACACCTTAGGTCCCTAAAAACTCTTATTTTTCCTTGAGAAACAATGTTCACATTCTCTTGTAGTGTGACCAAGCTCATTATAGTTGAATCAAACCACTGAATTCTTCCTTTTGTATCCTTCAACTTGTCTAGTTAGATCATTCAAAAATATATATAAACATGACCTATCTCATTGAAATTATAGCATACCACATTCTTAGCTTTCTCACTAGTTGCAGGATCATCTCCATGATTCTTGAAGAGAACTAATAATATTGAATAATCCTTCTTAAGGCATGCAAACATTTACTAGGTGTTAGTCTAGTTTCCCTCCAAAGTTTCAAGTTTAAACATTTCAATTATGATGTAAAAAGGTTATTTACAACAAAATTTAAGAGTGAAAAATAAGAGTTTCATATGTGAAAGTCAAGTTTCTTGTGAAGTGTAATACATTGGAAATAGGTCACACAGTTCTTGCTAGTAAACATGGTCTTGTCTAGGTTGTCTTAAGTTAGCAAAATTGATCCCTTGAATCTTGCATACATGGTGGAGATATAATCTCACCAAATATGGGAGTTTAGGAAAGATAAGACACCTAACATCTATGTTAAGACCAAATCAAGGTAGAGAAGGTTAAATTCCCATGAAAAGAGAGGGAGAAGTAGACAATTTTCATGAATGAGGTGGTGTGCTAATTTTAAAAGTGTAAGAATTGTGTGGAGAACAATTTATATGACAGTTTTGACCATGAATAAGACTAGATTTAAATCCCATGAGCTTGATGGATCTTCAATTGCATTTATTTCAATGTTTATTAATGTGAATTTATAGGATCCACATGTGGGATGATCTGTTTTCTTGTTATCATTAACTATACCCTACTCTCCTATGCATTATAAATTGTGTTATAGGGGTTGATCAAGTTAAGGATCCATTTTTGGATTAAGAATTTGAAAGGAAAGATTTATAATAGGGAGTTAAATGATTAATGAAGCATCTATGGAGTTTTAAAAGGAGGATTCATCTTTGTTGGTGTTTTTATATGTTTGCAGGCACTGTGAAAGAGGGATTCTAAGGAGTAGTGAAAAAAAAACCCACAGTCATATAAATATTCATCAAAAACCCTACTATCACTTTGAAAAACTCGAGGAGTTGATTATAAGCCCACCACAATTTATTTAAGATCTTGAAAAATAATCATAAGGTTTTTTATAAGCTCCTAGGTGTTCACAGACTTGAATAAGGGAAATCCATAAAATGCATTTTACCGACCAAATTGGACAAAAATTGGATTAAAGGTTTTTCCCAACTAGGAGAAAAGATACACAAATTTTCATACCTAGATCACACGTGTGGTTTGAGATATTGATGAAAGAATTTCTCGGAGTCTATGAAGTGGTCACAATGAACAAAGTAAATCTAATTTTATGCTAATTTTGAGTGAAGATGAATGTTTCAAGGATAATGATGATTGAAGTAGAGTACTAGAGATATAATATGATAAATTCATGACCTACAAGTATGGAAATAAATAATTTCTCCCCTAACTTATAAGTTTGGATAGAGTTCGAGCCTTCTTGTTAGACTATATGCATTTCTTGGTTATAAGTCATCTTGGGAGGCAAACTTGAAAATATATTTGTAGGAGTCCTTAAGGAAAGAAGTCAAACCATGAGATTTTTAGTCATTTGATGCCCTACACAAGACAAGTAAAAGATATTGGTTAGTTCATTTACATTTATTTGTCAAAATTGAGAAGAATACAATCTCTCGAATGTAAGTAATGAGTCAAGAGTAGGTATAAAACCATAGAACCAAGGTTTTTTACAGATGATTTGGTATCTTGGAGCCAATAATAATCTTAGGAGGTATCCAATAACAAATTTTTTTAATCAAGATAGTGAAGGATTGACAAGCCTAGGCCTAGATAATCTCTGTATACAATTGATGTAAAGATGATTCAAAATGGTAAAACATTTAGAAGAATCACATAGATTGTAAAATCTTTGTAGAGGTATACCAAGACCCTCTCTTGTTAATTAGATTTATATTTATCTTAATTTATGTTATGTACTACAATCAAAAAGGATAAAAATTGAGTCTTGAATTCAAATTTACACCATTTATCATCATGATTCAAGATATAAGGTATGCATCATGATTCATAGAGATAGCTAAAGTCTAGGGTCTTCATCATGATCTAAGGATCCAAATTATACAAAAAGGACGATTATGGGTTCATAATGTGTATAACAGAGCATGATCATGCTTAGGATCTAAATAGCCTGAGATAAGAATGGAACCATCACTCGACTATCTCTCCATGGATGAGAATCTCTAGTAGACCTTCTATACTCTTTTTACCTATGAACAAATCCATTACAAGTATAACAATGGCCATTGAAATATCTTTCATACCTTTAGGTATTAGGTTACCTAATAGGCTTAGTCTTATCATTTCCCTTGATGAGAACCTTATTTTATTCCTTGATGCTTGGTTCACCTACTTCCTTGCTTGAAACTAGGTCCTCTTGCTTCATTTCCTTTCCTTTAGAATCCTCTTTGAAACCCAAACCATCTCTATCACCTACCGATATCTATTTGCTAATAAGATCATCTAGATCATTGGCACTTTTCTCAAATTTTTGAAAAGACATAGTTTTCTTACCAACCTCTAACAACTCTACCCTTAGGAAATCTATATCTTCTTCAAATTTTAAGCACACACTTTCTTTATCCTGCAAAATTGAGAAAAAATACTTTACCTTCTCTTCTAACAATCTGATTGACTCATTTTTCTTGCTTGATTCATACTTATACTTTTCTTCTAGATTATGAATCTTATTTTCATACTCCTTGACTTGAAGACTCAACTTCTTGTTCTCTTTTTTAACATGTTTTAACTCACTTTAGATGCCCTCAAGATCACCTTTAACATCCTCTTCATCCTCATCAAAGTAACTATAATAACTTGATATAAAATCACCTAATAAAGAAGATCCATCACTAGAAGACCTCATTGCATCATTAGTCATGAACAATACCTCATTTCCAACATCTTCATGATCAGATTCAGATTTAGAATATGAAACACCACTACTAGCATCAGATAAGTCATCATATTCCTTTGAATAAAAGCTTCTTTTGTCCTTCTTCTTGTAGTCAAATCTCTTAAAGTTATTCTTACCTTTGTTGAACTTATGATTCTTCTTATTATGATCATCCTCATGATTTTCATCTCCTTTTTCATGCCTATGAGGACACTTAGCAAAAAAATGACCTACTTCACCATAATTGAAACACTTGAATGGAATTTTACCTCTGTACTTACCAGATCCAACATTCAATATTCTAGCCACCATTGCAAAGAGTTCTTCATCATCAATTTTAGGAGAAAATCATCATCTTTGGTCTTCTTGCATTTGGTATTCATTTCAAACTTGAAAATAACCTCTCTCTTGGCTGGTTTGGAATCACCAATCCTCATTTCATATGCAATCAAAGTCCTATGTAACTCATCCATTTTTAAAGTAGTCAAATCCTTTTCCTCTTCAATAGCATATACTTTAGAATCAAAATTAGAAGTTAGGGATCTCAAAACATTTTAAACAACTACTTCTTCCTTCACATATTCTCCTAACCCTTTCATGTTGTTGAAAATCTTGTCAACTCTAAGAAAATATGATGCAATACTCATCATCATTCATCTTAAGACTCTCAAATTGATTTCTAAAAGTTTGAAGCTTAGAAATTATTACCTTGGAGTCACCTTCATAAAAAAATTGAAGTTTCTCCCATGTTTATTTTGTTGACTTGTAGTGCATTACCTTTCCCATCTTATATTCTCCTAGACCACATATGATAGCATTAAAATCCTTTGAATTGTCACTACATGCCTTATTTTATGTAGCATAAGTTGATATAGTGGTAGGAGTAGTATAGCCACTCTCCACAGACTTCTCAAATATCAAACCCTAGGGATATAATGTGAGTCTTCATCCTCAAACTCTAAAAAGCATAATTCACACCATCAAACAAAGGTGCCTTGCTAGTAGATAAACCACTTTGTTGACTTACCATTTTTGTTCTTCAAAGGATCTCATTTCAAGTGATCAAACTTATCCAAAAGGACCTTATCTAATACCAATGTTTGGAAGAACAATGTACTGAGAGGGGTTTGAATCAGTCCTTACAAACTTAATTTTAATTTCAGATTGCTCACATAAACCATTAATCAATTAACCATCCATTAGAGTGTGCACAACAACATACAACATACATTCAATTAACCATGAACAAGAGAAGCAACACCATAACACAAGATATAAGTGGGAAACCCTCAAGGGGAAGAAAACCCACTAAAACTTCTGATTATATTACTCAAATCAAAAAAAAATTAGTGAAGCACCAACTTCACAAGGAACACCAACCCCTAGTTTAGTAGAGCACCAACCCTACAAGGAGCACCAACCCTTAGTTTTGTGAAGCACCAACTCCAAAAGGAGGATACAACCCCACAATATGATCAAGCACCAACTCAACCACCTTTTGATGAAGATATTTGATGTCTTGTTGCTACCACAACTTATTAAGATCACTGATTCATCTTGCTCTCCTTCAAACCCTAGCTTCTCAAACTTGCACAATATTTCACTTTCTTCACTTCTCAATTCTTCAAACCCTTACACACTTCTAGTAAACATTCCTCAACCCATAATACACTTTCTCATATCTCAACACATGCATATGTACCTACAAATTACTTTCTCAAATGTCACACTTTTCACACATAAGTAATTAGCACCTAAAAGCATCACTTTTGTATGTTCTTCATGATTCAAATTCAAACCAAGTTAGTTTCCCCCTTTGGTTTGACCAAGGAAACTTAAAAGCACCCCAAATTAAACATTAAAACATTCACATATGACCCATGTAGGTTGGCCATTGGTTTTAAAATTTGAAATCGGTGAATTTTTTGGGTAGGAATTTTATGGGTACAAGTTAATTTTAGGGGTCGGTTCACCAAGGAGTTTACACTAATAGCCGAATGTTAGCATTCAAATTACCCTTAGCATGAAATTAAAATATGCCACATTTACCTCATATATATATATATATATATATATATATATATATATACTATTAAGTATTAATAATTCATTATTCATAGTTCCAACTTCCACTTCCATATTGAAATTGTGATTATCAAATATTCCTCGTAATTCCTTTCTGCTTTAAATATCGTCATCGACCGGTCATCGGATATTTCCTTTCTACTTTAAAGGTACTTTTCTGTTTCATTGTTTGGCAACATTTTTTTTTAGTGCTATAGGTTAACAACATAAAAAAGGCTACCAAACGGTAGTAGCCACAATGCCGCCACTGGTATCATTGTGCTAGTATACATTTATTACAAGACGGTAGCATAAATTTTCTATTGGCCAATAGCATACATTTACCAAAGGCCGGTAGCATATAGTATGTTACGGTCGGTAGCATGCATACAATGCTACCGATCGGTAGCATTATCCATGCTACTAATCAGTAGCATTCTCCATGCTAGCAACTAGGAGCATGGAGATTGTTATCAATCGGTAGCAAGAGAGAAAGCTACTATCTCGGTAGGATGGAGAATGCTACCGGTTGGTAGCATTTTACATGTTATCGGCTAGTAGCATGGAAAATGTTGCTGGTCGGTAGCATGCTAAAATCTATTCCTTCTCCGTGTCAACATTTGCCAAAATGATTCTAAAAAATTTCCTTCCACAAGAAATTTTTTTCCTATAATTCACCAAAAATGAAAAAGTGGTTTTTCCAAAATTCACCAAATATTTTTAAGGATTTTTTCCTAGGGACCTTAAAATTTCCCTAACGTGCACCAAAAAGCCTAAAAACCCCATCACTAAGATGAGAAAAATCAACTAATACTAAAAACATAACTATTTAAGCTCTAAAATCACCACACATGTGTAATATGACATTTAAACATCATCCATGACCAATCAAATATTTCATAACATGGGCCAACATGCTCATTTCCTTCACAAAACAGCTTGTTTCAAAGCACCCTATCTTCACCTTTGGGCCTCTATACCACCCAAGATCAACTCAAATATGACATGTGACCATTATATGGAAACCATAGGTCTAGTACAACACATCTATGTGATTTAGAGCTCATGAAACATCCATGTGTTCAAACCACAACTAATTTCCTCTTCACCAAAACATGCTACCTAAAAACCTATTTTACAAACTCAACTAGTTTGCACCATTTATGTCACTTTCAAGACCTAAAAGGCATTCAATAGGAAAAAATTTGTTCCTATTCACTTTCCATGTTGTAGAAAGCATAAATTCATCCATCACATGCTTCAATCAACTTAATCTTTCGGCTGAAATTAAGTTCATCTGAAAACCAAGAAACCTTATTCCTCACAAACTGACCTAGATGACCCATAAAATATAATCATCATGAGACAAAACATATACCATTAGAAATATATATTAATCCTCTTTCCATAACATATTTTAACTCCTTCCAAATCCAAGTGGAAGGCCTTCAACCAAGTCCATCTTTACAAACCGCTAAAGCGCCCAAAATTGCCCTTTGACTAGTATTCATAAATAGGGTATAATTTTATATTTTATGCATCTCTATAACCTAAAACCACCATGTAAATAAATAAAAACTCACATACTCAAAACAATGTCCATTTATTTTGCAACTCCTTTGGAAAACCTTGTCCTAAACTAAACTTCTTTAGAAACAAGCCTATTTGAGTGGGATCCACTCATCACCAAAAGAATTACCATACTTTTTAGAAATCTGAGGGTCCTATACCTTATTCAATTATAATCCATTCACTATAAATTAATTCTAGTTGGTTAGAATCATTTTCTCTCCTAATGCTTTTGAGCTAGGGTTTTAAGCACACAAAAAGTTGTTTACCTTCTTAACATTCATTCATAAAAACCTAACCATGAAATGACATAATTATTTTTTAAACCTTCTATATTCAATTTAGAAACATACCTGAAATACATCAGTAATGAAATTACTAGTATAATTCAGATTATGAGCAGCAATATAACACCAAATAACACAATATTTCAGAATAATGATCTCAATATGCAATTGTAATAGCTTCGCCACTTCGAGGGGGCAACCTCCAAACCATATAATAAGACTCAAATGCTCAAAATAATGAACTACTACCTACAATCCTCTATATATACTATTCATATGTTATGGCCATCACCCAGGCCAGCCTATTAAGCATGAGAAAGTATAAATGATATAATAAAATGATATGATAAGCCATAAGTTAGCTACTCATATCCTAATACAAGCAATAGGTTAAGGAAGTAGCATGCCTTCCCCTTCAAACCAATTTTGTCCTTAATGTTGAATAATCTGGATGTTGCTGCAAAAACCTTCATCTTCCCAGGTGGCATCTTCTATGCTTAGATTCTTCCACTTGATCAGATATTCCTTAATGTCTCTGGTTCTCAGCCTCTTAGTACATGTTTGCATAATCTTCTCTGGCTCCAAAATGATTCTTCCTTCCTTTTCAAGTTCTGGTAACTCTGTCTAGGCTTCAAATTTCTGTCCAATAACCTTCTTCAAGCATGAAACATGGAATACTGGGTGTATGTGTGAAGATGGAGGCAACTCTAGTTTATAAGCAACACTGCCAATTTTCTGTAGAACCTGATAAGGGCCATAGTATTTAGGAGCAAGTTTTTTGTCCTTTTTCTATTGCTTTAGAGACATCTGTTTGTAAGGTTGGAGATGTACAAAAACCCAATCACCAATTTCAAAATGGCTTTCACTACAATTTTTATATACTTGCTTGTTTCATCCTATTTTGTGCTAATGCTAAATTCTCCTTCAAACTAGCCAAAACTTGTTGTTGATGTTGAATGTGTTCCTTAACATCTCTGATCTTAGTTTACACCCTCAAGGAGGAAGTGATAGAAGGTGGATGGTAACCATATAATGCTAAAAATGGGGTCATTTGAGAAGAGGTATGAAAAGATGTGTTATACCACCATTTTGCAAGTGGTAGCCATTTAATCCATCTTTCCTGCTTATCTGATACAAAACAACGTAGATACCCCTCTAAGAATTTGTTGACCACTTCCATTTGCCCATCAGTTTGAGGATGATAAGATGAACTATGAGCTAGCTGAGTACCCAAACATGAAAATAATTCCATCCAAAAATTACTTCTGAAAATAGGATCACGATCACTTACGATTATCTTTGGGGTTCCATGTAGCCTTTGAACTATCTCCAAAAATAGTTGTGGATCATTGATTTAGCTGCAAATGGATGTGATTGGGCACAAAAATGGGCATATTTTTGAGCCTATCCACAATCAAAAATAACATTCTTACCCTCCGAACAAGGCAATTCGGTGATGAAATCCATGGAGACCTCCTCTCATCTCTCGGCTAGGAATTGGTAAGGGTTGCAATAGACTGGTGTCTTAATTGTTTCCCCTTTGTTCTATTGGCACACTATTCTCTCGATACAAAATTTTGTACACCCCCTTGAGTCCTTCCCAAAAGAATTCTATTTTTATTCTATGATATGTCTTGAAAACCCAGTGTCCTCCAATAGGCAAGGCATGTAGCTCTGCAAGAATCTTATGCTTCAACTCGAATCTTTACTCAAGTATAACTGTCCTTATACCATAGGGCATTACCTTTCTACTCAAATTTTTTAGATTTCATAGATCCTTGCTTGATATTATGTATTAGAGATTGTGTATCCTTTTATTGATCCCATTCCAATCTTGCTTCATCCACCCAATCATCGTCAACATGGACATTCCACATAGTAAGGCATCTGTGGATGTATCCCTTTTGGACAATGCATCAGCTACTACATTTTCTTTACCCTTTTTGTATATGATTTCAAAATCATAACCCAACATTTTTGTTACCCACTTTTGTTGTTCCTCAAATGATAACCTTTGCTCTAAAATTATTTGAGACTATCATGATCAATTTTTACCTTGAAGTGTCTACCCATGAGATAGGGCCTCCATTACTTGACCGCATGAAGAATAGCCATCATTTCTTTCTCATAGACCGGTTTGAGCAGATATTTTCCTTTGAATTGGTGACTCTCAAATGCAATTGGTCTTCCTTCTTGCATTAGAACTACTCCCAATCTTGATCCTGAAGTGTCACATTCAACAATGAAGGTTTTTGAGAAGTTGGGAGTAGCCAAAACTGGGGTGCTACACAAGGCTTCCTTCAGTTGCTCAAAGGATTTAGTGGCTAAGTATGTCCAATGGAAGGCATCCTTCTTTAGCAATGTAGTGAGTGGGGTTGTTATTCTACCATATCCCCACACAAATCTTTTGTAGTACCCTATTAGTCCTAGGAACCCACAAATTTTTTGAGAGTTTTGGGTCTTGGCCATTCCACCATAGCTTTGATCTTCTAAGGATCAACTTTGACGCCTTCATGGGATACAATGTGACCCAAGTACTCTACCTCTTGTACACCAAAAGAACATTTAGATGGATTTTCATAGAGAGTATGTTTCTCCAAAACTTCCAACACTTTATTTACATGTTGTAAGTGTTCTTCCCATGTCTTACTATAAATCAATATGTCATCAAAGAAAACTAATACAAATTTTCTTTAAAATGGCTTGAAAACAGTGTTCATCAAGCTTTGAAAGGTTGAAGGTACATTTGTAAGACCAAAAGGCATTACCAAAAACTCATAATGGCCCTCATGAGTCCTGAAAGTTGATTTTATGAACATCTTCCTCTTTTATTCTAATTTGATGTTACCTCGAACAAAGATCTAATTTTGTGAAATAAATAGTACCATGCAATTCATCAAGTAAATCATCAACCATCTGGAATAGGAAACTTATCTTTGATGGTATACTTGTTGAGTTCTCGGTAATCTGGACACATCCTCCATGTTTTATCCTTCTTACGTACCATGACCACTAGGGAAGAATAGGCACTCTGACTAGGCCTGATGATACCTACCTTCAACATTTCTTGAACCATTTTCTTGATCTCACTTTTCTGGGAATATGGGTATCTGTATGGTCTGATGTTAGGTGTTTGGCTCCCTAGAATCAACTAAATGGCATGATCATGATCCCTAACTGGTGGTAGTCCCTTTGGAATTGCATCAAAACAGATGAGTGCGCATCAACAATCTTCAAGATCGGGTGGCATCAAGACTCGTATTTTGTACTTCTATGGAAAATAACTTTACTATAAATCCATCTACTCCTTTTCTAAGAACCTTTGCATCTGATGAGAGCTAATAATTTGTGGAGACTTAGCTACCATCCCATTCAATTGTATTGTCCTTCCATCTGAATGAAATCGCATGAACAATTCTTGGAAATTCATCTCTATAGTACCTAAGGTTGTGAGCCATTGGACACCCAAAACAATATCTGCCCCTCCCATAGAAATAGAAAACATAGGTGAGTCTAACATGTAGTCTCCCATGGAAAGCTTGATACTATGGAATTTTCCTGTGCACTTGACTGTCCCACCATCCGCAATCATAACTTGCATTTTTGGAGTTGGGTAAATAAAACAATTGAGGTGGGTAGCTAACTTACTATTTATGAAGTTATGAGTACTCCCCAAGTCAATCAACACTGTCACCTTCTATTTTTTGAGATATCCAATAACCTTGAGTGTTTGAGGAGTACTAATACCTGATAATGCATGGCAAGAAATTGTAGGTTGGTGATCCTCTACTTCCTCTTCTACTGGTTCCTCAACCTCTCCTATAATTTCAACATCCTCATCATCCTCATTACCTCCATCAATATAGAACAACTTCTTCTCAAGCACATTTGTGTCCCGGTCCATATTTGCTATCACAATTAAAACATAATCCTTTTGCTCTCTTTTCTTCCATTTGTTGAGGAGTTGGTCTAATTGGCCTAGAAAATGAAGGGGAAGAGATACTATGGTCTTTGGTGTTAATGAAAGGTAGCCTCCTACTACAAATAACTTTTTCCTCTACTTGACGTGCCATGATAATAGAATCAGAAATCTTGAGTGGATTAAACATACGCACTGCACGTACCCAAAATTGTAAGGTATCAGATCGTGAAACGGTGTAACAAGTGCCCCAATGATGATACAGGTCTCCTCGCAAGGTGTTCGGGATCCAGAAGAGATCTTCGGATATGCGTTAACATCCCGCATGCCCCGCTTAGCCCCGCGCCCTTGTTTTCCCCTTTTTCCCTCTTTCCTCGGCCTCTCGAACCTTCAAATGGACAAAACCGCCGCCCTTCAAGGCGGCGGTCTCGTGACCGCCACGCATTGAACATGGCGGCGGTCCCGTGCGCGTTTTCGTAACGCTCTTTTTTGGCGCGACCCACGTGAAATATCACGACTCACCAGCTTTTCTTGCCGACTTGAGCATGCATTAATGTTTTTGGTCCCCTGGAATAGTCTTTTTCCTTTGTTTATTGTTTAGGAGTTCAATTTGATTTTGGTTTTTGAGTGTTGGAATTCTATAAGTGCATGGTTTGTGTTCATGTAAATGGCTTCGATTTTTGGTCCGATCTTAGTCTAAATTTTGGCTGGGTTTGTGTGAAGAATTTGAGTGGAGTTTTGATCACCATTTTTCCTTGTTAGAGTCTTCGGTTTTTAGTACTTGGTTTAGCATTGCTCTCACATGTGTTGGTAAGCCATGACACTCCATCTTGTGCTTGAGAGCAATCTTTGTGGCCCCGATTCTTGTTTAAAAACTCATCACTTTTAGTAGTTCAGTCTTTCTAGTTTGCTTAAGTTTGATAGTTTAAATCTTTTACATGCTTAGTTGCATTTACTCATTGTTGGTAAGCCACGAGATCCAACTTGTGCAAACAAAAGATATTGCTTTTGGAGTAGAATAGTTTAGGCAGCCATTAAAGTTAAAGGTTTTGCTCTTCATATGCAGACGAGTTTCAGTGTCTACGGACGCATTTTGTTGCATGATTCGCAGAGACCCCGCTTAGGAATTGCATAGCCAAGCTCTGTACTCTTGCGCTATCCCTCTCCTATCCGCATTCTATTCTCGTCTCGCATTTCAAGGCTGTCCATTGATCCAAATATCTATTCCTGTTGATGCAAGCATTACACGCTTTTCTGGATTCACGTGAGCACAAAGAACGAGGAGATCATACTGAGGGGACAAGAACACACACACCATCGGATTCGCCACTGTTCTGCAAAATCCAGGTTCCATCTTTCAAAGTTTTAGTTAGAACTTATCAAATAAAGTAGTTAATCGCTTTATTACAGTTATTTCCATTCTCGATATTGCCAGGGAAGTTGTGGGGATTGATAGTTTCTGAGAAACTATGATTCATTCCTCACTTCTAAGGTAGGATCGAGAATCTCGCAAATAGATTAGTTATTTCGTTGTTTAGAATAGATATACAAAATTGCACAGACAAATAGCTACACTCGGCTATTTTGTTTGTTTTACGTTATTAGTTTAGTTGTCAATTCTAAATATTTTTAGATAGCTGCTTTCTTATAAATTGCCAGAAAATACAAAAAAAGGAATTATATATGCTAGAAGTGTACTTAGATTTTACTTTATTATAGTTTGTTTCATTACTGCTTTTGCATGACAATTACGGGACCTAGGGAGCCCAGGGAATACATTTTCGAGCCAATTGTGCCCCAGCCCAATATCGTAGTGGCAGTAACTGACATTGACCAAAACCTTAGGATACAAGTCTTCCAAACAACAACAGACTTCCAACAGATCAGGTCACAGTTGAGAGGGTTAAACGTAGAAGACGACCAAGCACACACATTTTGGTCAAATCAACCAAACTACAGGTTATCCTAGAAAACATCCGCATGACTGTAGAAGGATTTGAAAGAGAACAAATATTCGGGTGCGATCCTTTAGTTCCACAGCCAGATCGCTGGAGACACCCTCGTAGATATAGATACCAGCTTAAGAATTCAAGTTGCTAGAACACCTGTGAGGTATTCTGAGAAAATCACACAATTACTGATTCTAAACGTAGAGGCTGAGAAAGCTTACGACTACTGGATACTAGGGATTAGAACTTGATCTCACGTATGACCATAACAGGACCGCAACAACCAAGAGTCTACGGTTGTGATCCACAAATCCCACAGCCTAACGAATCCACAAGTCAGTTAGATATAGACACTGGCCTACGCACATTAGTATTTCAGTCTACTCCGATTCCACCTATCATCATTCAATAGTTGTCCCTACTAGACACAACAGCTAACAAAGCTAGAGAATTTTGGACTAGGCCAGAGAATCGTCCATAGAGTTGACTATATTCACCATATGACCCTATCGGTCCACGCATCCCACAACCCATAGATCGAATCACGCGAGGGAGCTCGATATTGATTGGAGCCTTCTTGAGCAGTCATCCTCGCTGATCGATCTATCACACCAGTCCAAGTTAGAAGGGCCTTCTTTGCCTTAGATTCGCAAATACCATTAGTGCGTGTCGAAGACATTAGACTCCCAACTAGTTTGTCTCGCATATTCTACCCCCACCTTGCTCTCGCACGACCTCGGGAGGTCCGGTATGTGGAAGAGTCACTTGTTGATTCTCACGCTCACCTGTTGCTTTTCCGACGTACAGTACCTCATGCTCGATGTGGTCCTTAAGACCCCAAGAAATAGGTCATTGATTCTCTTCGGTATATTATCCACCCTTAAGGATAGGTTATGGAATTGATGCACATAATCTTTGTGATCCTATTTTTCGTAACTTTGCTAATTGACTAAAGTAGTTCTCGAAACACTCGGAACTATAGTGCAATTGTAACTCCTCGCAAACCTGTCTAAGTGACACCGAGACCATTCTTCTACCTCCGAGCAAATAACCATCGATACCAAATGAATTGGTTTGGTTCAAGATACGGGGATGCTAAAGTCACCTTTTGTCTCGATGATGTTTGATGTATCTCAAAGAATTTCCCCATTTGATTTATCCAATTCAGGGATCTTTACCATCAAATTTGCACATATCCACTTTCAACATCATGTTCCGTGGTTGCGAATAAGTTGGATTTTGATTGGGCTGGAAAAGTGATCCAACATGGTTATTTTGTCCATGATTTTGAACTGAATATCCTCCTTGGTTGATATGGGATGGATTTGGGCCATATTGTTTACCCTTTACATGTTGCATGATATCATCCAACCGATGATTGATTTGGGCTATGTCTCCTTTAGAGGCCATCTCAAATTGTACATTTCACAGCTCATACTCAAGTTGGCTCACCTTATGATCAATTGAAGTAAACCCTAGTGTTGAGGAATCTATATTTACCCCTTCTAAATCCATCTCTTCAATCACTATCTCATCTTTATCTGGGGTTTTACCGAGTAACCGGATTCTTTTTTGCTCTTGTGGAAGGCCCGCCATGATATCAAACCTTAGGGTTTAGGGTTTTGATAAAAATTCGGCCAAATAGGAAAAAACACAGAGAAGATACTAATACTATTTTTTCAAAGCTTTCCAAAAATGTAAAGAACTTGAAAAATTCCACAATTTACACCCTAGGGAGCGATTTTATGAAAAACCATAAATTTGTAATAACTTGTGAAAAATAAATCAAAAAAGTTTGAAATTTTTAGGGAACCTTACTTGAAATGTTTTGCAACTTTGGTAAAAATATCTCTTGCCAATTCGCTCTGGTTCAAAATATATTGTGGAAACAAAAAATTAGGGTTTTTGCCCTAATTTTGGCCCAGATCGCAGCTCTGATACCACTTGTAATGAAATTACTAGTATAATTCAGATTATGAGCAGCAATATAACACAAAATAACACAATATTTCAGAATAATGATCTCAATATGAAATTGTAATAGCTTCACCACTTCGAGGGGGCAACCTCCAAACCATATAATAAGACTCAAATGCTCAAATGATAATGAACTACTACCTACAATCCTCTATATATACTATTCATATGTTATGGCCATCACTCAAGACGACCTATTAAAATGAGAAAGTATAAATGATATGGTAAGCCACAAGTTGGCTACTCATATCCTAAAACAAGCAATAGGTTAAGGGCGTAGCATACACAAGGTCCCCCATGCAAATCACTCAATTCAGTGTGAGCATCAGAAGGTACAATTTGAGCTAGAAAACACCCTTTCTTGGACCTTGTTTCACTAAAACTGACATATCTTGCAATTCCCATTTCATAATGATTCCATTTTTTTCTCACGCCTCTATGACACCTATTTTCACCATCTCTAGTAATTATCATGTCACAAATATCTCTCCATATTTCCATCCCATCTCATTTGCATGGCTATCCCTTAGGGTTTTACATAGTTTAGGCTAGGGTCAACTGAAATAACATCATAAATCACCATGAAACCTCTCCAAAAGGTCCTAACATACCTAAAACACCATGTATAACAGCCTTTAATGCTTATATGAGATCATATGTCTCCAAAACTTAACCTCATACCTCACAACACCCATACTTAGTCCAAATGAGCACCTGAAACTTGGTCTTCAACATGTATATGCATCTTGAAACTCATGTGAGTGCCTAAACACTCCTCAAACATTTTCTACATGCTATCAACATGATCCTAAATCTACCAAGAATATCCATCCACCACTTACCATAACTTAAGCTAGTTAGGTCACCTGTTAAGGCTTGTTAGGACAAGCCATTTTTACTGAATCAACTCATGTAACCAAGAACCACTTGAAACTCCATGTCACCATCATAATGATCATGCCCCAACTATACTCCATCATTCTATTTTTCATTAATGGGATTTTACATCAATGACAACACCTATATCACAACATGCCAATAGGGACTTGTCACTCACTAGCTTGAAAAAGACTATTGTTAACCTTAAGTTCCAAAAATAACTATTAACTATTACATTGGGGTGGTGTTTATGCTAGTTTTCATCATCTCATTTCTTCTTGACTTGCATGGAAACCCTTCTTCTCTGAGTTGCTTAATTTTTTTCCTTGCATACTTTCTAATCTATCTTTAAGATCTCTATATTTAGACCAACTAGTTTTCTCGTGTGTTGCCTACTTTTTCTCTTATGCATGTGTTCCTACTAATGATTTTCTATCTTTTGACTCCTATTATTAGCACACTTTGGTAGATATTTTGAAATTAATTCACACTTCCAAATATTGTAAATATTAAAGACTTAAGCATTATTTCCCAATGTGGAACTTAACAAATGAATAAGATAATTTTGGGGCACAACAATAATATATTATGTATATTATTAGTGAGTTGTGGAAAAAACTCACAAAGAAATGTAGGTGATATAAATTGGGAAGGAATATAGGTTGTTAGAAAAACCTTCATTGATTAGAGTTAATGGTTTTAGAAGAGTTATTGGAGTTAGATATTCATTTTGATATATTTTTAACATGTCTAATAGAACATTATCTTGATTAAATATTTTATTGAGCTTATGCTCTTCCCGATATGGGGTAAAACCTAAATTCTATCCTTGTTACATTTGATTTCCATGATACATCTACTATAGGTATCTCTAACCATTATGACATGTCATTAATACACTAGATATTACTCTAGCTAGATTATATCTTTCACCATTATGTGAAATCCAATAGTAATTGCTATAGATCTATCTTGTTGAATCTTGATTTACTTACTTTATTTTCTTTATAGCTTCAATCTATGAGAAATATATCTTGACAACCAGGTCGATCCTTTTGTAACTATCATGCATATTTGGACATGAAAATAATCATTATAAGGTTCTCGCTACTAATATTACTATGTTAAAATTTGATGGTATCATCATCATATATCATATATATGCTTTAAATGTTCACTTCTTAAAATTTCCATGTTTTGATGTTTCCACATGCCTACATACTATTCATAGACAATACGAGACACTTGATCCAATTAATTTTAGTATTAACATGATTGTAACCCCTCCTTCGGGTTTTACCCCTTAGATATTATTGAATTTGACCCAGACATAGATTATCTCCATGATGACCAATAGTCTCTTTTTCTATCCCTTTATTTGTACATATTATTTTTAATACAATTTAAAAAAATTTAAATAATCACATAATTCATGAACACATAAATATCTGAAAATACCAAACTAGGACATTCTTCTTGATGCACTTGAATTAGCAGGAACTTGACAAGGTCATAACTTGAGTTCCGGGTGTCCGTTTGAGTCCGTTTTTTTTTTGAAACCACGTGTTTCAATGAGACGAATGCAGCAGCAACCCACCCTACCAGTTGGGGCAAGTTTTCACATGTTTTTGGGCCCTAAATCCACCATCTTGAGGCAAAAATTAGGATTTAAGTTATAGTTCGGTTTTTTCCTATTTTTGAGCATTAGTTAATTTTAGTCTATTAATTGCATTATGAGTTAGAAATTTGGCAATTCCTCTAATTTAGGGATGTAGAAGATGCGTGGCAATTTTTGTTCCCGTAGGAATAAGCATGCAAACTTACTAAGAATAGCAGGTTCTAGTAAACTGCTAAAAATAGTAATTTCCGCCACCTAGAGTAGATTTAGTCAGAGTTAGCTAGAGTTTACTTGGCAACTCGAGTTGGGAGTTGTTTTCCTATTTAGGAAACATTGTAATTCATTATTTGATAACAAAGAAGGAGATCTATTTTCTTTTGGAGTTCATAATATTTGCAGCATATCTGGTTTGTTCTTAATTTGGCTACATTACTTATGCCTTGATTGGATAGCTTATTCCTTTATACATATTTTTGTCACATTGGTTTTATAGATAACATATCTACTCTTTACGCGCATGCACTCACAAGGTCTATTGAGTTTGATGAAGGACATAGATATATTGATACACGATGATATGTGTCACATTGGTTCCTTACACTACTCTTTTGGGGAATACCCCCATGATTTTCATGTGTTTTGATCTCATTATAAGTCACTTTACACCTTCCCAATCATGTTTGGCTATATATGTAGTTCTTATTATTATATATTGAGCTAACGTGATTAATAAATTTGTCGTGTACAACATTAACCTATATTGTTATTTTTTTGTTTCTATCAATGTGTTCTATATTTGTTTCATATATATGGTTGTCACTAATTCATTATTCATTATTTCCTTGCTTGGTTACCTACATTTTTGACCCATTGCTTATGGATGACTATTTCCTTATATCGTTAAAATTATATCATTATTTTCTTTATATGGTACAAGTGCCTTGATTATCTTGTAACACCATGGGTGTCCCATGTTTTTGTCTCTATTCATATCTTACATGTATATAATTTTTCTTATGTATATGGCACATCATGTGTCTTATTTTGATTGTCGTATGACATCGTGTGTGTCCCATATTTCAATTTTTATGCCTATATATGACTATATGTTTCTATATGTACTACTTCTTACTTCTCTCTACATTTTGATCTACTATTATGCTCTTATTAATATTGTTCATGAAATTCTAGGTTAGTAATCTATTATTGATATACTAATGTTACTATGGTTTACAAAATGCTTGATTACTACTCTGATGTTTCTATACTATTATCACTCTATCTTATGACATGATTGACACTTATCTATGATTTTTTTACTTTTATACACATGTTTTATTGATTATTAAATTTTTCATGTTTAATTCTATGTGTGTAATGGTTTCCACTAGGCACAACCCCTTTTGGGTATAGATCCCCACACAATGGCCACCATTATAGTCTTCTATGTGATCTTACTTAGATTATCAAACTTATTATACATGTATACACATCTATTCTTATGAGACACACACACACACACACACACACACACACACACACACACACACACACACACACAAATACTTTATCACGTGTTCCTTGAAAGAAGGGGCATTCATTGGGATATATCCTAGATCTATAGATAGATTAAAGACATGGGAAAACATTTTTATAGGGTTTAGATCCTCGAAAAGTCGATACTAAAATTTGGTATAATTCAAATTAGTTCAAAAGTGTATCATAAAATTAGGATCGTGGTATGGTCTTGAACAAAATGGATGTTCCCATGTGATCGGAAATGGATAATATACAAACTAACTCAGTTACAATTTTTGTGGACACTTAATTAATTTCTCTCCAATTCATGTATTATGTTAAATTCGGCATGTAAAAACTTTGAAATTGATGAGTAAAATACAAATAAACATTATCCCACAAATTTTTCATTGATTCCTTCATTTCTCAAGTTCCGTAAGAACTTGTAAATTATTTAAATTGGATTGTAAAATTTTTAATTAGATCATAACTCGATTAAAAATAGTCGAATAATGGAGGAAATCAATATAAACCTAGTGACATTCTATATGGATTTTAATAATACTAATGTCAATCCTATCCATACTTATACATCGTTAGAAAAACCTTCATGGACATCTTAGTTCTTTCAAGATTTAGTAGCCTTTGAAAATAGTCTCTAACCACGTTTTTTTCAAAAATTTCAAGTGGATCAATTATATTTCAGCTTTGGATTTTATTTTTCAACAGAAGATATCCTCGACCCAAGTAGCATCCGCATAGTTGCATTTCCACCATTTATATTTATTTATGTTTTCTTTTACTATCATATCCATTGAGATTATTAGGCCCCATTAGCCTCTCGCATTGTTCCATAAAGTTATTTATATATTTCTAACCTCATACTTGACTATATCACCCTTATAATCATTTGTGTGACCTCATATTTTACTATGTCATCCTTATCGCGAGTATTCCTTATTTTAACTTCAAAATTGACTTTGTTCCTCTTCTCTGTAAGTGTGTTACATGACCTTCTACTTGATAAATATCACATCACTATACTAGTTATAGTTTTCATGGATTTCTCCTTGATAAAGGCTACCCCCATGAAAAGTACAAAGTTTTGGAATTGCATAACAAGGAGCACATCTCTCCAATAAATTTAACTGGTTACTCTAATCATTGCATATACTCCCATGGAACTCTAGAAATTTTTTCAAGTTGTTGCAACATCAATCTATTTATTAGGTGTATTTGTTCCTATGCTCATACAAATTTCAAGTTTTCAAGATATATAAGTATGTAAAACTAAAAAAATCAATTTTTGCAAATATTAGCTATGGAAAATTCAAAAATTTAAGTTTTGAAGACATTCAATTATAGAATTTTGAGTTTCAAGTTTCAAGTTTTAAGATTTATACATATTTAGTGGTCACTAATTTATTTATGATTTGTGTGTGTCTACATTCGGAAAAGATAAAATATTAGTTTTAATCACAATAATCTTATGAATAAGATCTTTAAGGTTTGCATTTCCTTTTCCTTTTAATATACACTTTTTTAATACTATATTAAAATAGAGAAATTTTTAGTACCTAAAATTTGGTTCAAGGAACTTGACAATTACACTATTTATCTTTACAAAAATCTCCACATACACATAAGTGGAATTATTCACACATATTTATATTTTTATAAATTTGTAATTTAATAGGTTAACTTTATTCTTTAGCTTTTTACATCAATATAACCAATTCATTCTATATAGTAGTTGAATTGTATACTATAAAAAACATCACACATCTTTTGGTTATGAGTTTCATTACTATTGGATGGGTTTGTGGGCCATATAAAATTTTAGTCCCAAAATTTCCACATGTCACAAACCATTTCTTCGCATGCCTAGCATTCACAATTTTGAATGGGTAACTTTTTCTATGCATGCTTAACATGATTTTAGGGTCAATTCAATGGTTAAACTAATGAATGATCGGATATTTAAGAAAATGATCCTTGATACATTTAATCTAAATAAGAATCATCTAGACATAACCTTATCCATTAGAAACACTACACATAAAGAGATAAATATTCCAAAATAAGTCGTGTATCAATTAAGTGAATGAATATGAAGTATAAACAGTTAAATTTTTGTTGTCAAGTTCAAATGTCAAATTAAGGGTTTCATTATAAGTTTATTTACTTCTATAATGTTAGTTTCATATCATCATAGGATATTGGAAGAAATAAGTGGGTTTGAGGCCATTTCGGTGCATTGTTATGTTGGAAATTCTCAACCATTAGGGGTAGTTCGGGACATTCTAGCCCAAAACACTTACTATTTTTTATTTTCTTTCATATTCAAGATGAAATGAGATAATTTTAACAAAGGAGAAGATAATCTGGATATATCGCGTAGTCATCATGGAATTCTATAACTAAAAACCAAAAATGCGCATCTAATTTAAATTTTACTAGAAATTTGAGCTCTACATAATTACTCTTAGAAAGGTTTTTGGACTCTAGAAAAGGTTGGACCTAATAAAGTATAGCATAAACATGCTCATTCTCAAATAAGTTCTATCATTTTCCTAATTTTTATGGACCCATTGTCGGTTCCTAAGTTTTTATGAGCATCTTGATGATATTTTGCATACCTTGTGTTCAACATCCGATCATCCTATTTCATCGTCTAACAACTTGCACTAGTGATCTGATTTCATTTTTATTCTCTAATCGATGTCATAATATTTTTAAATAGATCAACCACTTTCAAATATTAATATTTAACTTGATTCAGATTGTGTTAGGAATGTCCTTTGTTACTATACTTTTATGTTTTAATGGTATGCTTGAATCATACCTCTCGGTATGAATCTATGCATTATAGTATTCAAATGTGCACAAATAATATAAAAATTTAAGTGAACAAAGAAGTGGTATATCAAATTTTATTGAATTTCTATAAATTTATAGCACAAAAGAAATGTAAATTACATATATTTACACCACAAATGAATTCAAGGAAAAAAATCACATGATGGCACAAATTTGAACATATTCCCAATGCGAATCACACTTGACGTAGTAGTGTCACCAAGGAATGAGATGATCATTTAGAATCAGAGGATGAATAATTAATTTCCCGGTGACCCGCATCTACATAATTGTCTCATGTTAATGCCATAATAACCAATGAATTTCATAGTAATTTGTTTAAAAAGAATGGTTCTAACAAGTTTATGTTCATCACAAATATAAATTATCTATTCCTAATTTTCCCTCAACCAATCAACATCTCCAAGAATTTATTTCATATGATTTCTCGCTAGGGATTGAATTTGAGATTTTTAATTCATCTTTTATTTCAATTAGTCAATTTAAGTTTGAAAGTATATTATTAAGAATATGTATTTGGAATACTATTACATTATTAATATAAAAAATTCTCCAAAATATATGATGGGCTACATACAATAAGGTTTGAAATGTCATATTTTCAAATTTCAAAAATATATCTATTCAACATTTATAAATTGGTGAAATATCACATAAAAAAATATTATGATGGTTGATAAGTTAAGTTTCATAATGAATATGTGGCTACTAAACATGTTTTTACATATATACTATTTTTCACTTATATACAACCTCCTTATACACAACATTAGTCTCTCTTAACTATGAATTAAAAAAATTATTTGCATTTACCTATTTTTACAACTAGCATATATATCTTAAATACATATATCTAAAAGACACCAAGATATATCAATCTTGAGGTGCCTATATTGGTATTTTCACATAAGTTAGGCACCTCAACATTGATATCTCTCAATGTCTTTTAGATAGATGTATTTAAGATGTCTTTAGATAGATGTATTTAAGATATCTGTGCTAGTTTTGTTGATAACAAACCTTTGCAATATTTGGATTCTTCCCAACTAAAGCACCATGGTAGTCCTTGGTCTCTCCCCACTTGAAGAGGATAAAAAAGTGTCAAACTAGAATCATATAAATATAATAAGTAATTAAACTTAAAATGAGACAAAATTAAAAGATATGATTTTTAACACCCCAAATTTTAAATGAGAAATTGAATAGTCAAAACCCATGTTTACTTGGATAGAAATTTGATGTGATGGTAAAACACAAGCTCAAAATAAATCACCAACATTTCTTTGGTTGTGTTTATTTAGAAGCTCATAGAATAAGTTATTATGCCCAAAGACATATATGATTATATATTGAGTGCAAGAGTCTATGTCTCGTAAATAAAAACTAATTTTGAAAATAAAAATAAATTTAAAAAAATAGAGCCCCAACCTTTAAAGAATAAGTAATACATATGGGTTAAATAAAAATAAATGGGTTAAAACAATTACACGGTAATATATAGTAATACATATATTACTTAAAAATAGGTAAATAAGTTTAACATATTACATAATAAGTAAATACATATAATATATTAGGTGAATAAGTAAATAAAATTAAAATGAGACAAAATTAAAGGATGCAATTTTTAACCCCCAATTTTTAAATGAGAAATTGAATAGTCAAAACCCATGTTTACTTGCATAGAATTTTGATGGGACGGGAAAACACAAGTTCGAAATAAATCACCAACATTTCTTTGGTTGTGTTGATTTAGAAGCTCATAGAATAAGTTATTATGCCTAGAGACATATAAAATTGTATATTGAGTGGAGGAGTCATATTAAATATTTATAAAAAGGTAAATAAGTAAATAAGTTATACATATGGGTTAAATAATAAATAGAAAATATGGGTTACATAGGTAAATAAATAAATAAGTTTAACATATTAAAGAAAAATGAATAAATAGAAAATAAGTTTAACATATGGGTTACGTAGGTAAATAAATAGAAAATAAGTTTGACATATGGGTTACACCCTAATACATTAGAAATGGGTAAAAACAATTATACGATAATACATATGGGTTAAATAAATAAATGAGTTCAAAATATTAAAGAAAATGAGGACTGCACTTTAAAAATTAAATATTAATAAAAAAGTAAATAAGTTTAACATATAGGTTACACGCTAATACATTAGAAATGGGTAAAAACAATTACACCGTAATACATATAGGTTAAATAGAAAAATTAATGGGTTAAAACAAATACACGGTAATGCATAACAATACATATGGGTTAAATAAATAAACATTAACAAACATGAATTTATTTTATTAACAAAAAATAAAATATAGTAATTACATTAAATTATTTAAATAGGTATCCAACGGTGTAGTGGTGTAATGATTCTTAGGTCTCCTAGTAATCGAGAGGTTCAAGGTTCAAATCTTGGCTCGTGTTAAGGCGGCCTACCACCGACGGTTTGGATACCCCGATGATGGGGCACCACGATAATGTGGTTTAATTTATGGTCTAGCCGAGAGCTTAAACTCTCATCCTTATATGGTTCCACGGCCGGTGTGGGATGGTGATGCCACAAAGGACTAGGGCTCTCTCCTAGGTAACCTCAACAATTTTTTTTTTTTTATTTAAATAGGTAAATAAGTTTAAAATATTATATAATAAGTAAATACATATAATATATTAGGTGAATAAGTAAATAAATTATTTATATAGGTAAGTAAGTTTAAATAGGTAACATATTAGGTAAATAAATAAATAAATAATATGAATTACGTTAAATTATTTTTGGATTATGGTAAAAGTGAGGGTTTTGATAGGACCCACATCCTTGTTACAAAAGGCCCTTACTAGCCAGATAAACTTGATATGACATAATAGTAGCTAGCCTAACGACAAAAAGTAAACCATAATCCAAAAATTTCGCAAAAAGCCCACACCCTAGGCTATATAGGTATATTATTTTAAAGTTCATTAATACCATCCTTCACAACAGAGTCCTCATTTTTCTAACAAAATTTTCAGCAACATTTAATGATCCTTACAACTATTTTGAAGATGGAGCCAGGTGGCATCCGTAGTGATTTTCCAGTTCCTAATGACATTAAAAATAGTGGTAATGTTACCAAGAATGCCATGAATTAGTTCCACAACAGCTTCCGCACGCTTGTCAACATCAGCACTGGGTTCCAAATCAACTTCCTGGGTGGGCATGTCCTCAACAACATCCTCTGCGCTGGTCCTCAAAAAAAATTCTTTCTCGTCAACATCTTCAGCAATTTCCTCAGTGATGTCGTCCTTAGTGACATCCTCCTCTACATAGTATTCTTCATCCACATTATCTTCATTAGCTTCAAAACCAGAATCCTCTTCCATCTCCTCAGAAACTTCCAATTTTCCTCCAGATCCATATTTATTCGGGGACTCATGGTAGGCACTAGTCAGTCCAAGTAAAATATCGGGAATTGGGTCATCTTTAACAGTATCCAAAGCATCCAAACTAGGAGGAACAACACTCCCGAAATAAGAGTGGGGGACAGAGAGAGGAATGGGAAGTAATCATCGGGGTGGCAGAAACCAAAAGTGGGGGTGGAGAGCGAGCAGGGGGAGAAGAGGTAGCATCATGGTGACCAATAATTTCCACTTCCGGCTAGAGGAAGGGGGAGATTCAGTGGCAACATAGGTAAAGCGAGTGACAGGCAAGGAGGAGGTGGAGGATGGGGGAAGTGGAAATCGAGCCAATGATAGTGGGAAAGTGATTTAGGGCACGGGCATCTACAACATGCTTAAAGAGAAGATAAATAAGACCTTGGTGAAGTAAATTACCTTCACCTGCTCTTGCCTTTTGTATGGATAAAACCAGAGACTAATAAAGGAAGTTGGCAAGATTAACCTTACCCCCATTACGAAAGTGAGCCAGGATGAAGAGTTGGGGCCCGTAAACCAATTTTTATCTTCCCTCCAAAGTAATGTACCTCATAATTTGTTCAGCTACGTGATCCTAGGGCTCCTTCAGAGAGGTTCTTTCATAGCCCGACTTATAAATGAAGACATCTCTTTCCTTTTGGCCAAAAAAAGATGCCATTTCAGCTTTTAGAGACCTCTTAAAATAAATATCCCCTTTGTTGGGAAGCCCAGTCACTTTAAATGCTCTCCAAGGTAATTTCAAACTTTGTTTTACCCATAAAACATTTCCTCCTTCTAGGAGGACAACACTACTAAAAACCACCACAGAGCTCCCGAGAGTCTTTCAATGAAATTTTCCACCCCTTTTTCCACCAGGATCTTCTAGACATCTTCATCTTGTTTGAGATCATCATAGTTCACGGGCTCAAGTTGAACCAGAGAACCCCCCATATTTTCCAAAATCGAGAAACAAAGATAACAACTAGAACAAATGGTATGAAATGAAGTTTTAATGCAGTATAAATAAACAAACCCAAATCTCTATTGACATGTTCCCATGAGATAAAAGATTGCTTGCAATTATTTTTGAAAATCTGCATTAATGATTCAAATTTCACTTGCTCGGCTTCCCACATGCGATGAAGGTAATCAATAAAATAAACTTTCCAATCATCATAAATGTGATCATTGCCGGCGGTGAGGGAAGCATACGGCCAAAGGAAACAAAATCCCAAGTAACCATGATAAGATGTTCCACCGTTATACACACAAAACTTAGCAATGTTTATGATAGTCATCCTTAACTGCTTTTAGAATTAATTCAGGAAGATTCCTTATCCATTGTTGTTGATTTTGCTACGAACTCCAAGGTTAGCAAGCAAATCGGACACTTTATTTCCTTCCCTAAAAACATGTTGATATTGAACATTACTAAATTGAGATTGAGGAGTCTTATGTTTGATATGAGACTTCGATAGTCCATCCGGAGAAACCCTTGTTATTTAGAATATTAATCAACTTTAGTGATTCACTTTCCACAATTATGTTGATCTTTCCAAAATTAGTGGCAAGTTCAAGACCCTTTAAAATAGCCAAAGCTTCAGCTTTATGGTTAGTGCCCAAATCAAAAAAGGAGGTAGAAGCCGCCATCAGTTCTCCTAATTCATCCCTAATAGAAGTTCCCCCACCAGAGAGGCCCGTATTACCTTTTGCATCCCTGTTTGTATTTACTTTAAGCCATCCAATAGGGGGATGTTAAAAATTCACAATAATATAAGAAAAATCACCAAATACTATCATCTACAAATTGAATTTATTCAGATAATAATACAATGATATAGATTACATTTTATAGAGTTTACACTCCTACATTCATGGAGTCAAACATCATCTCAAATCCCTAAACTAACTCACTAGAATCTCTCAACAACTCCTATTCTAGTGGTGAGATAAACTCACGTACACAAATACAATCCTATATTATTATCAATGAGTTATATTATCATGAAAAATCTATTAATAATAATATTACAAATCTATGAGTTGTAAATACAACTCATCACACACATTATAAACAATATAATCCATAATAAACTAATGTGAGCACTAACAACATCTATATATTTGTAATAGGGGAGGGGTCCAGGTAGTAATAGCCCTTAAAGCAATAGAGTTGGGAGGCTGAAGGGGTACCATGAGTTGTTGTAACCACTGTCTTTCCATGTTGAGAATAATTTTACACTTGTGTTGTTTCCAAATGTTGCAATTCAAATTTTCTTGAAGACCAATTATTACCAAAGTGAAGACATATTGGGGGTACTTTGTTTATCCTTAAATATTCTATTTTTTTGTTTTTTCCATATGTTCCATAGGGTGTGTGGGAGAAGTAATTTCTAGGAAAGATTGACAATTTGATGATGAAAGAATGGAATCCATTGATCGATAACTTCCGGGATTGTTTTAGGAAAAACCCAAGACACTCCAAAAATATTAAATAGAAGACTCCAAACAGAGAAGGAGTAATTACAATGAAATATTAAATGGGCCAAAGATTCAAGAGCATTAAGACAAAGCATACACCTGGTAGGTAATGAGTATCCCCTCCTTTTTAGGTTTTCTCCGATAGGAATGTGTCTCTAGAAGCGAGCCAAGTGAAAAATCCCAGTTTAGGGATCACCTGAGGCATCCAGATTTGATGTAATGTAGGGCCCTCCGAGTTGTGTGGAAGGGAGAGGTAGGAAGCCTTGACAGAAAAGGAGATTGAAACCAAAAGAGACCATATTCTAGCATCCTCCACAAAAGAAGCGGGTAAAAATTGTTGCACCAGTAAGAGCTTCAACTTTTCTATCAATGCATCTAAAGGCGGTTGGTGCCTTCCTAAATAGGTAAAGAAAACTTGGGTATAATAATGATCTATCGACATAAAGACCATAGGTTCTAATAAGTCTAGCTCTTATAGGGTCACATAAGGGGTCATTAGATAATGCCTTGTCTCCCATCCATTTTTCATTCCAGAAGGCAACCATGTGACCATTGCCAATTTTCCATCTAGTGCCTACCTGAATCAAAATTTTGGTGCTCTTATTGGAATTCTAGATAGCTGAGCCATTTGGGGTATTTTCATCATACAAGTCCTCGACTGAAGAAATATATTTAGAGATTATCATCTAAGTCCAAGAGGCTCTTCCATTGTTAGCAATTTCCCAACCTAATTTGGTGAGCATGGCAAAGCATTCATATCAACAATTCTGCACAAACCCAATCCCCCTAAAGTTGTAGGTTTACAAACCACTTTCCAAGAAACTAAGTGAATTCTCTTTCTTTCTTCAGATCCTAACCAAAGGAACTTTTTTGGATTTTTTCAATAGTGGCAGCCACAGAGGCAGGCATTTTCAATAAGGACATAAAGTAGATCAAAATTTTTGCAATGTGGCCTTAACTAGTTGCAACTTACCTGCTTGATTGAGGAGGGAGCCTTTCCATCCCGCTAGTTCATTTTTGAATATGTCGATAACTTCCAGAGGAACTTATTTTTTCTTCCCAAAAAGAGCAGAAGACCAAGGTATGAAGAGGGGAGATCCATAATCCTGTAGCCAAAGATGTCAACAATCTTTCTTTGTCTTCTAGCTGGGGTATTAATGAAATAAATGCTACTCTTCCCAAAGTTTATCTTTTGACCGAAGCCGATTGATAACAATCCAAAATATGTTTCAAAACTTTTTCCTCTTGGACTGAAGCTAAACCCAAAGAAGGGTGTCATCAGCGAATTGGTTGTGAGTGGAAGTTGGGACCCTAGAAGTGGTAGTGATACCTTTGATGTTGCATTCACCTTTAGTTGCTTCCAAATCTCTATTGAGAGTATATACCATAAGTATAAACAAGAAGGGGGATAAAGGATCCCCTTGCTTGATTCCCGACTTGAGTTAAAATAGCCTTGAGGGATACTATTAATGAGAATAAAGAATTTAGGCATTTAAATACAGTTATAAATCCAGGATCTCCATTTATCCTCAAAACCAAATTTCTTAAGGAGTCGAAGTAAGGAAGGTCACTAACTCTATCAAACGCCTTTTGCATGTAAAGTTTAAGGATCATACTAGCCAATTTTTTTAGTGAAGCCGAGTGCATCACCTCATGAACAATAATGATGCCTCCTTGGATCAACCTACCTCCAATGAACCCATTTTGTTGTTCGGAATTAAACTCGCCATAACTAGTTTGAGTCTGGAGGAAATTTTTTTGTAATAATATTATAAGAGGTGTTACATAGGCTAATGGGCCTATAATTAGTGATCAATTTAGATCCCATTAACTTAGGCGTAATGGAAAAAAGTATTATTCCATTCTCTAATTAAGGTATTTTTGTTAAAACTCAAGAATAATTACATGTAGATCAACTTTTATGATGTGCCGAAAGGTTGAAAAATTTCCATGAGGAATCCATCGAGCCAAGCCCTTCATATCAAAGACATCTTTCCTTATTTCATCAATAGAGAAGGGTTGGGTGATTCTGACATTCATATCATCATTAATTAAATTAGGAATATGACTGAGCATTTCCTGACAATCCTCTTCATTCGGGGGAGGGCCCTCATGTAAAAGGTTAGCATAGTAGTTGATAAGTTCAGCAGCAACTACATCATCTTTGTTAATGTAGGTGTCATCCACTTGTGACTAACTCTTTTATTTTGTCCCTACTCTTGTGTTTCGTAGTAGTCATATGGAAGAATTTCATGTTTCGATCTCCCTGTTGAAGCCAGGTGGCTCATGATCTTTGACACCAATAGATTTCTTCCTCAGCCAAAGTGTTGTGATAGTCACTAAGTGGGAAAGTTCCTGATGATGAAGCTGAGGGGATCTTCCTTTCGAATCAATCTCCTCTAAAATAGCAACAAGCTTTAGAGATAACAAATCCTTTCTTCTATAGATAACCCCAAAAACCTGAGTTTTCCAATTCTTCAGCTTATTCTTGACATAGCTAAGCTTCTTAGCGAACCTATACATAGCCATGCCCTAAATATCCATCTACCACCAGTCCTTGATAAGAGCTTCTAATTGATGATTTTGTAACCAAGCCAACTCAAAATGAAAGGGAGGATGTTTGAGTTTTGAGCTTGTGAGGTAGTAAGAAGCAAAGGGAAATGATCAGAGGCTATCTTAGGCAAAGCCTGCAAATATAAATCGTTATAGTGAGCCATCCAATCCATAGAAATAAGGAATTTTTTCAATTTACATTGAATGTGGTTGTTTTCGTAGCCTTTTTGTTAGACAAGGTAAATTTGGCTCTATGCATATCAATATCCAAAAATGCCCCCATTTTGATAAATTCAGCAATAAATTTTGTATTAGAAGTGTTTACAGTGGTTTCACCTTGCTTATCTGAAATATATAAAGGAGTATTAAAATCTCCAGCTATCAACCAGGGAAGATGCTTGCAAGTATAATGAAAATCCAACAAGTCAGCCCAAAGTTTTTCTCTCTAAGACTCAGTGTTAGGCACATATATATTAACAACAATCCAACCCAAATTAGACCCAATTTCTTGGAAGAACATTCCTAAGAAATGGGGGATTTGATGATACATTCCCCAAAGAGAATCTTCGGATTCCAAAAAGTGCATAAACCTCCAACATTACCAGCCAACTCTTGGGAAACCACAAAGGCATTGGGCCAAAGCTTATTAAGCATATTCTCCTCTTTCAATTTAGTTTCTTGAAGCATCAAAATATCTAGAAAATGTTTGAGTCTAAAATCCTTAAGGATTATTTTTTTTTCCGAGGAGCATTCAGTCCCCAAACATTCCAAGAGAAAATCTTCATTTCTTTGTTTTTGTCTTACCTCCACTTGGGATGGCAAGGAGTCCCTGTGTTCCTTGAGCTATATTGAGAAATGCTTCCTCCTGAAGCTTTGCTTGATTTGTGAGTCTCCCTTTGGTTTTCTTAGTTCCCACATCAATCTTTTCCTTAGTGTTGTTTCTGGTATTCTTAGTGGGACTACTATCAAAGAAATAATGAAGCAAATGGAGAGATGATGGCATTCTCACGCAGAGGGGAATGAGTAACGGCAGTTCTAATAGACCAAATACAAGGAACACAATGGAGGATAGGCTCAAAAAATCACAAAGAGAAGGTGAGGAAGGAGGAGAGGAGGCAGAAGGGGAGGAGCCAAAAAGAGGAAAGGTGAGAGGAAGATCGAAGGAGGGGGAGGAAGCGGAGGAGAGTAGAGGGAGAAGGAAAAGTAGAAGAAGGGAGGGAAGAAGAAAACGAGAAGGGGAGGAGGTAGAGGGAAACAAACAACAACAAACAGTGGAAAGGAGGAAACCACCAACGGGGAAGAGGAAGCAGGAGGGGGTGTGGAGACGGCCGAAACCACCAAAGGAGACAAGGAAGCAAAGCAAAGTGAGGAAGAACCATAAGGGATAACAATATCCTCTAAAAGAACATCAAAAGGATTAGAAATACTAATAGCATTAGAGTTTTTGGGAATGTACTTGCCTTTGTTCAACGGGGACCGAGCTCTTTCTTTGGAAGATTGGGCTAGCTTGGTTGGGCAAGCCATCGCCCGATGTCCAATGCTTTTTTGCAGTTGGAGCAAGCTTGAGGAATATATTCATATTCAATGGGCTGAACCCAAGTTCCTAACTTAGAGTGAAGATCAATAGAGGATGGCAGAGGCGAGCTTATGTCAGCATTGACACATAATCTGGCGTGAATGAATCTGGAGCCCACCTTGGTAGCTTGATCAACAGCTATTAGGGTACCAATGGATCTGGTGATGCCTTCAATGACTGCAGAGTGCCAAAATCTAAGGGGAGGTCGGGAAGACAAACCCAGACTAGAGCCTGAGTCATTGTTTTAGTCTTAGCATTGAACCTGGGTGTCCAGTGACGGATATAGAAGCCTCTCCTTCCAAAAAACCAAGGTCCACCCAAAAGATCCTGAGAAAAGTATTCTTTATGAGAGAAAGTGAACAACATGAACCCATTGGAAAGAGCAACAATATCTACTAGACCACATGGGGGCCATTTAATACATACCCATTTGTGTATCTCCTCAAAAGGTAGTCTGAGACCCATAAGCTTTCCTATCAATGACAGTTCCCTAAAGGCTTGCGTTGCTACGGTGATCAAGGAAGGTTTTGAAGAGATAAATTCCCATCAATGCTCTGAGGTTGGAGTTTTCCAAGGTCCGCAGGTTTCGAGGAGCCAACACCAACGCCCTTGAGAGATGACAAAGACGTCAGCCAGTCGGGAGGGGGTCAAGCATCGAACCGGATGGATTTTCATATGAAGTAGGAGGTAGTCCACAATGAAATTCAAAAATTTGCAGAGCGGGAAAAAAACCTTCCAAACAATTGCCACTATTATCGTTGAGTGGTGGTACCATGCATTACATTAAATTATTATTGGTGAGTATATAGATAAATAAATTATTATTGTAACATATTAACATTAATCTATAAATTAATGTTAATACGTATAAATTATAGTATTATACATAAATAACGATTATAAGATATTAATATTAATTTATAATAATTATTAATAGTTTTTATTTTAAAAATTAATAATTAATAATTCTAATGTTGTTATTATTAATATTATCAATATTATATTGTTATTAGAATTTTATTGGCAATGATAGTGACATCATGATTGTCAACCTCATCATTATCATCATGGTTATTGTCATTTTCTTTGTTTTCATTTTCACCGTCATTATAGTCATCGTTCTCATCTTTTTTGGCATCATCATCGTCATCGTCACCATGATAGTCATCATTGTCATTGTAGACACCCAAAATTAGGTTGCAACCCTCTAAGCCCCTTTAATTAATTAATTCGACACATCCCTGATCATGGCCCCTTCCACATATTATAATTAATTTAATCACTTATATTAAATTAATTATTACCTCACATCATTATTAATTTAATTACCTAAATTAAATTAATTTCTACCTCACCTAGCCACCTCACCTTGGACCCATTCCCAAACCCTAACCACCTAACCCTAACTTAACAACTTGCCTTAACTAGCCATAACTCATTCTAAACCTAACTAAGACTTATTATAGACCTTTCATTAATGACTAACTACTTGCTCCTATCAAAATCCTGCCACTATAAGCAAGAATCAGTCTTCTTAACCCGAACTTGTTTCATCCTCATCATGTCATCATCATCGCATTCTCAATCACGTTAGAAAGGGAAAAAATCAACTATTTTTAGAAAAAAAAAAGCAACCAGTTTTCCCTAACTAACGCTAGTTTTCCTCCTCAGTCGACTTGGTCATAGAGCCACTATCGGTCCTGTTAAGAAGACAATCCCAACTCATTCACCCAGTTTGGAATCTATTCTTGGGATTTTGGGCATTCTTGCATTTGTATTCTCGAGAATTCAATAGACCTCAAAATGAACTAGAGATCATTCCAAGCATTCACAACCTCCACCAAACATCAATAAGTGTGTTCTAGATCATTAGACCACTCACAAGGAATTCTAGAGCCTTCTGTTGTTGTTGCACGAGATCGAGGACTTGTCTCTCCTTTAACCACAACTATTCTTTCTACAACCAACTTCCAATCTGCAAGTAAGTGATTTCTACCTTGTCATTTCTTTCATTATTTCAGTTGTTAATCATTTATCTACTTTATTTCACCTTCTACCCTTCCCGGATCTCTTTCATCTCACCTCCACCCAACCACTTTCCCATTTGACCTCTATACCCATCCCAAATGCCTATTTCTTCATCTCTGAGTCTTTAATAAAATCCTACCACCTTACCTAAGCCTCCCCAACTCTCTGTGCAATCACAGAGAGCTCAAAAACCACCTCATTTTAATATTTGCACCCAATTGCCCCTACTGCATCGATCATCCAACCGCATCGACTATTACAGTCCAACCAAAGCATTGGTCGCCCAACTAATATTGGTCTCTATGACTAGTGATTTATCTCAAACCAACGAGCTCCTAACTTACCCAAAACCTTCCCAAACCTCACCCAATCTCACCCAAACCTTCCTAAACACCTCTGCCACACCTGCCATCCTTGACAACACCCTGCCTTCTCTATATTTAGTTGTATATTCAATATTTAGCTTAAATCTAGTCTATTGTTAGCATATGAGATACCTAAATCGTATCGTTACAATAGGACCTTTCTTTTACTATCATTTATTTACATTAAATTGTTTTTAAACAGTGGATTAACGACCTTTCTAGGAAGTATCACACTTTTGAATCTAGCATACGCTAAAGTAGTTCACTTTGTCATATGCTATTTAACTCTATTTGGTGGTATTATTGTGCTTCTACATGTAGTCCTTCCTAGCCAAAAAGGAGCTCTTCACGATCAGCCTGGTCTTCTCAATGGTGCACAACCTTCTTCAACTTCACAAGTATTCCTCCTCACCTCACCTTTACCTTATTTTTTTATACGCAACATTATGGTGAAACTTGATCATCTCGATCGTCACCATCATCATCATTGTTGTCCTTATCATCATGTCACAATCGTCTTCATCAACCTTAATATATTGATATTAATTTATAATAATTATTAATATTTTTTTAAAAATAATTATTACTAATTTTAATTTTGTTATTATTAATATTATATTGTTATTAGAATTTTATTAGCAATGATAGTGACATCATGATCATCAACATCATCGTTATCATCATGGTTATTGTCATCTTCTTTGTTTTCATTTTCACCATCATCATAGTCATGGTTCTTTTTTTTTATCATCATCATCACCATGATCATCATCATTGTCATCTTAATCGTCACCATCATCATCGTTGTTTTCCTTATCATCATCATAATTTTCTTCGTTAGTGTCTTCTTCATCATTTTCATTTTCATCGTCATCATAGAATCGCTAATATAATCATCATCTGATTGATAATCATGATTTTTACCTTCACATTCATGGTAATTTTCATCTTCCATCATCATCATTATCATCACCATAGTTATCGTACATGATTAGGGTTTAAGGTTTACAAATTTTGGTTTTGTACAAGTTTTTTTGTTGTTTAGGATGAGTGCTAATATTGAGAATGTCACATAGATTTTTAGGGATCCAATGAGATTTTAAGGTTTAACATTATCATTTATGGGGTATCAACCATGCCATTAGGGTCTACCATAAACTACAAATAGATCAAGTAAATAAAAATATACAAGTGGAATCCTAAACACTAAACATGAATTTTTAATCTTGAATTCAAAAACCAAACACTAACGTAACTCTATAAACACTCATGCAAAGATCCAAATACAAAACCCTAAACCCTAGACACAAACCCTAATCTTGAGCCCACATTTAGGATTTATGGTTTATAAAACATCATGGTTATTGTCATCTTAATCATAACCATCATCCTCATTGTCATTTTCATCATTATCACAATTGCATTTATCATCATCTTCATCATTGTTTACATTTTCATCATCATCGGGGTCATCATCATGATTTTAATCATCAATATGTTCATCATCAGATCATGAGGTCATTATTATGATCTTTAATCATGTTTATTGTCATCCATCATCATTATCATACATTTTTAAGGTTTAAGGTTTACATATTGTGACATAGTCTTCATCTTTTCCATCATCATCACCATCATTGTTGTCATTTTCATTATCATCACCATCAACACCACCACCATCAAAAAAATTCATCATCATCATTGTGAGTATTAATCTTATTAGTATTATTGATATTATTATGTGAATTTGTAAATAAATTAAATATTATAATCATAGTCAGATCATGATTGTCATCTTCATAGTAATTTTCATTAGTGTATGTCATCATCATCGTTATCATCACCATCGTTATCGTACATGTTTAGAATTTAAGGTTTAAAAATTTTGGTTTTGTACAATTTAATGTGTTGTTTAGAATGAGTACTAATATTGGGAATTTCACACCGGTTTGTTAGGGATCCAATGAGATTTTAAGGTTTGACATTATCATTTATGGTGTATCATTGTCATCATTCTCATTTTTGTTGTCATCATCATCGTCATTCTCACCATGATCATCATCATTGTCATCTTAATCATCACCATCATCCTCATTGTTTTCCTTGTCATCATCATCACAATTGTCTTCGTCAATGTCTTCTTCATCATTTTCATTTTCACCGTCATCATCATGATTGTCATCATTGATATAATCATTATCATGATTGTCATCATTGATATAATCATCGTCTAATCATGATCATGATTTTCATCTTCATAGTCATGGTCATTTTCATCTTCCATCATCATCATTATCATCACCATCATTATCGTACATGATTGGGATTTAAGGTTTGCAAAAAAAAATTGTACGATTTTGTGTGTTGTTTAGGATGAGTGCTAATATTGAAATTGTCACATTGATTTTTAGGGATCCAATGAGGTTTTAAGGTTTGAAATTATCATTTATCAAGTAAATACCATGCCATTAAGGTCTACTACAAACTGTAAATATGAAAAGTAAAGAAAACCCTATGTGTGGAATCTTAAACGCTTAACATGTTTTTTTATCCCTGAATCCAAAACCAAACACTAACGTAACTCTATAAACACTCATCATTATCATCACCATTGTTATGATACATTTTTTGGGTTTAAGGTTTACAAATAATGTCATAGTTTTCATCTTTGTCATCATCATTATCATTTTCACCACCATTATCAACAACACCACCACCATCAACATGTTTTTGATTTACAATTTTGGTTTTGTACAATTTTTTGTGTTGTTTAGGATGAGTGCTAATATTGAGAAAATCACATTGATTTGTTAGGGATCCAATGATATTTTTATGTTTGACATTATCATTTATGGGGTATCGACCATGGCATTGAGATCTACTATAAATTGTAAATAGGACAAGTAAATAAAACCCTACATGTGGAATCCTAAACACTAAACATGAATTTTTAACCTTGAATTCAGACACTAAACACTAATATAGTACCTAAGAACTTTGTGTATTATAGACATGGAATTTTTATTACCCATGCTTATTCTATGAAGAGAGATGATTACCTCATTAAATTCCTCTATGAATTCCCTTGTAATATATTTGGGTTTAAAAGGATTAATTGTTAACCTTTTCTCATATTTAGTTGTTGTTTTTGACATTTTTATCAAGATCAATATTTGAAAATATTATTAAATGCACTAACTAAATGCTCACCTTTGTTTCCTGAATTTATTTTTGGTATCATATTATGTATAATGCAACTCCCACGAATGCTACTAGCATACATATCTTATATAAATATATGTAAAATATGTTGAGAGGTATAGTTCATAAGGCACTTATACCTCTCGGCATATTTTACATACCCCTGATTTTGATTTATGTTTATATAAATCTATGTATGTAAAATATGTCGAGAGGTATAAACGCCTTGCGAACTATACCTCTCGGCATATTTTACATATATTTATATAAGATATGTATTCTAGTAATTACATAGATGAGTATAAGAATATCTTATATCATTACACAATGGGCATGTGTAGAGAAAATGGTCCTCATTATCCATTTCATTTGAGTTATACTGAGCACAATTTTTTTAAATTTATTTTGAGAACTTTCATCAACTATTTTGGCCTTCATTTTTCTAAGAAACATATAACATGTGGATGTTTTTACATTTTTATGATGCATGCAAACATACCTCATGCATACCATCCATTTTTTTGCGTGTGATGAACCCAAAAAAATAAAAAGTGTGGGGAAAGGGGAAAAATTATCTTACTTAATTCCATATTAAAGTTAGAAATAGGACATATATTCATATCACTAATTGAGTTTAACAATCAAATAAAAATGTGTATATATAAAAATTGCAAGATAGATCGATTAGAACATACTCTCTATATAGTAAGACACAAAATCATAAGTACACTTATATATTTAGATGATTTGGAATATAATATGGGTGTGATATATAGATGAAAGGATGTAAATGTTCTATAAATTCTTCTTCTATGATTTTGGAAGTGTGGAGTCTTCGGGATGAAACCCTTAATTATAGAATAAACTATTTATTGGTTCCATATTTATCTATAAATTCCATCTAGGTGTTAGTAGATAATTGTAATTATTTATGCCTCTTTAAGTAACTATAATATGCTTAATTATAATATGTTAAGTATCACAAATGTGTGAAATCTGTCTATAATCAACTAAAATTACCCCAAAAAACTAGCCATGGGTAAAACCCCTACAAAAGGTTAGTGTTTAGGATAACATCTAAAATTGGAACTACTATAAAGATGTGTCAAACCACACATGGCTCCTATCTAGATATACAATACTATATGGATGTAATAACATTTGATAATTTGATCACTTGATAATGATGTATAATAGCAAGTCCTAATTGTGCTTCACTTGGATTTGATGGCCTTTTGGTTAGGAAGCTCGACTCTTAAACCTATTTTGTAGTGTTTTAGACTTTTTTGGGGTATTTTTCTAACATCTACTTCTTCTTTAGGAAAATTTAGAAATTTGTATGCCTCATTGAGTGATATTTCTAGTAAGTGTCAGGTAATGCCAAGTGAGTAAATTAGTGAATTTAAATTTCTTGTATAGGGTTCCATATGTATAATTTCACATTAAGTCCTACCAATATGGGAATTACCAAAAATACAATATATCAAATTAATAAATGACCATTGAGTGGCCAAAGACAAAAAAAAATTATACCAAAATTTTGCATAGTTTGGTTAAGGAAGGGAGTGTAATATTCTAAAATTTTGTGCATCATAATTATGAAAAATGTACTAATTTTGACTAATTTAAGTTTTTGTGATTTATTGAGAAGTAAAATGAGGAGATATAGTCTTATAATGGGACTAGGTTATATTTAGGATAAAAATAAGTCCACAAGTCATGATTTAGTGATTAAATCAATGTTGACATTATCAAGGGTATATAACCAAATTTAGGTGTCTAAATTTCCCTTGCTTTAAGATAGGAAATAAAATTTACTTTCTTAAAATCAAACATTCTTGATTGTGTAAAGAAACGTAATTTTTATCTATTATCTTCCTAATTGATATGCTTGGGAGGTTGTGAGATCCTAAAGTAAAAACCTACAACCCATAGTGTAGTTAAGAACCATATAACGAGAACTAAAATTCAATGCTAAACTCGAATCAATTTAGAATTTGAGGGTTGAAAGAGAACAAATCATGGAAGGAACACAAATTTTTCATTGTAAAATAAGGAACTTCATTTTTAAGCACTTGGAGAGGGGGATTAGAACCTTTCCACCGAAGGATTAGGGGTGATTAATCTCCAATTTAGAGAAGTAACTAAAATTAAGAGGGAATATGGTGTTTCAACACAAATTAAGGGCGTCATAGGTAATCTAGTCACCCCAAAACCTTTATAAGATAGTGAGAGGAAGATTTTCATAGGTTTCCTAACCACCCCAAGAACCTTTCAAATAGAGTGAGAGGAATGGTTTCACAATACATCTATACACTATAATAAGCTTCCACCCATGAAACCACACTATTGTAGATGGATCTAGGTCCCAAATGTGAAAACACATGCAAAGATAAAAGAGAATGAATACCCATTCCCCTCATTAGAAATTATATAGGTGATAATGTGCCAAATTTGTAAAGTAGAAAGGGAATGAAGCATACTCATTCCCCACACCAAAAAAATGTAGAAGTGATTAGATTCCAAGATGAAAAAAGTTGAAAGTGAATGAAGTACATTCATGCCTCACACATTTTGTAATAAAAAGTAGCTAACTCCACTATGAAATATGTATATATCCCTAAATATATACTAGAGATCTATAAAAACTTGTATGTCCTGGACAATTCTAAATTGGATGTTAAAATGTTTCCTAAGATGGTAGATCTATTTAGGATAGTAATGTCTATTGGTTCTATTCCTTTTTGATAGTTTTATTCAAAGTGAAATTATATAATTAATTTTTATATGTTCGTACTCATGTTTCCTATATTCTTTTCTATTATATATTTTTAATCTACAATATTTATATGTACCTAAGAATGCATTGAGATTCATGTGATTACCCTAATACTTACCCATTATTTTTACGTGAGAGATATTTTTAAATCACTTTGCTTAAAATAATTAAAGTGATTCTGCACGCTGAAAAGCGACAAAGCGAGCGTGAGAATCTACAAGTAACTCTTCCGCGTGCACCCGACCTCTCGAGGTCATGCCGAGACAAGTAGGTGGGGGTAGAATATGCGTGAGATACGAGACAAACTAGTTTGGTAGTCTAATGTCTTTGACACACACTAGTGGAATTTGTGAATCTAAGGCAAAGAAGGCCCTTCTAACTTGGACTGGTGTGATAGATCGATCGGCAAGGATGAATGCTCGAAGGCTCCAATCAATATCAAGCTCTGGTGTGATTCGATCTATGGGTTGTGGAATACGTGGAAAATGACTTGGGATAGTTTCGTGTATGTCTCCTGATAAGGTCATATAGTGGATGGTGAATATAATTGACTCTACGGACGATTCTCTGGCCTAGTCCAGAATTCTCTAGCTTCGTTAGCTGCTATATCTAATAAGGACAATTGTTCGATGATGATGGGTGGAAGTGGAGTGGACTGAAATGCTAGTGTGCGTAGGCCAGTGTCTATATCTGATTGACTTGTGGACTCGTTGGGCTGTGGGATCTGTGGATCGCAACCATAGACTCTTGGTTGTTGCGGTCCTGTTATGGTCATGCGTGAAATCAAGTTCTAATCCCTAGTATCCAATAATCATATGCTTTCTCAGCTTCTATGTTTAGAACCAACAACTGCGTGATCTTCTCAAAATATCTCACAGGCGTTCGTGCAACCTGGATCCTTAGACTGGTATCTATATCTGTGAGAGTATCTCCTGCACCTGGCTGTGGGACCAAAGGATCACAACCAAAGGTTTGTTCTCTTTCAAACCCTTCTACAGTCATGTGAGTGTTTACCTAGGGCAATCTGTAATTTGGTTGGTTTGACCAAAACGTGTGTGCTTGGTCATCCTCTATGTTTAACCCTCTCAACTGAGAACTGATCAGTTGTAAATCTGTTGTTGTTCGGAATACTTGTATTCTGAGATTTTGGTCTATGTCAACTATTGCTGTAATGAGATTTGGTTGAGGTACTATTGGCTCAAATATATATTCCCTGGGCTCCTGAGGTCCCGTGATTGTCATACGAAACAAAATGCAAATCTAACTGTAACGAAGCAAATTCTAACTACGTGAAATAAATCTAACATATATAACTTTTATTCTTCTAAGAAATCTTTTAACAATTTTAAGGAAAGCAAACTATTTTAAACGTATCTAGGAATAATAAACAATATTTTAAAACAAACAAGATAACCGAGTATAGTTATTTGATTGCAATGCGATTTGTAGAATTATTCTAAATATCTCGTTTAATCTATCTCGCAAGATTCTCGATCCTACCTCAGAAGTGAGGAGTGAATCATAGTTTCTCAGAAACTATCAATCCTCACAGCTTCCCTGGCAATATCGAGAATAGAATTCACTGAAATGAAGCAATTATCTACTCTATTTGATATGATTCTAACTAGAACTTTGAAAGTTAAAACCTAGATTCCAGCGAGCAGTGGCGAATCGATGGTGTGTGTGATCTTGTCCCTCGGTATGATCTCCTCGTTCTTTCGTGTTCACGTGGATCCGTAAAAGCGTGTAATGCTAGCATCGATGAGAGTAGATTTTAGGACAAGGACAACTGAATGCGCAGCCGAAAATGTGAGTAGAAGAGAGGACAACGCAAGAGTACTGAGCTTGGCTTATGCGATTCCTAAGCGGGATTTTACAAATGCGAGTCATGCAACGTGAAGCGACCAGAACCTATAACTATCTTATTCAAAGAGCAAAACCTGTAACTTTAATGGCTTCCTAAGCTATTCCGTTCCAATGGATTGGATAAAATAACAACACTGTTTGCACAAGCTGGATATGTGGCTTACCAACAGCTGAATAAAGCTAACCAAGCATATAATGGACTGAACTAAGAACTCTAAGCAACAATAAAATTAAATCTACAGCAAAGAGAAATTCAGAGGCAAGCTTCAAGGCCGATTGGATGAAATGACAGCACTGCCTGCACAAGATGGGTATGTGGCTTACCAACAGCTGAGCAATCTAACTAAAGATGCAAGTGAATTCAAGCTATGGCTTCTAAACAAGATAACAAGCTAAAATACTAAAATGAGGAGAGCAAAGATCAGTCTTCCAAATCCAGCCAAACTTCAGACCATTTGCTTGTGCACAAACCATGCATTTATAGGAATTCAATCACCCAAAAATCAAAACCAAATGGAACTCCTAAACAATAAACAAAGGAAAAACACTATTCCAGGGGACCAAAAACATAAATGCATGCCCAAGTCGGAAAAGAAAGCTGGTGAATCATGATATTTCACGCGAGTCACGTCAAAAGAACATTCTGGAAAATGCGCACAGGACCGCGCTCAGCAGGGCGGTGGTTACAGGACCGCCGCCCGATCGCGGCGGCGGACCGCCACCTACGGGGTGGCGGTTTAGCCCGCCAAGATCAAGAGGCCAAGGAAAGAAGGAAAAAGGGGAAAACAAAGGGCGCGGGGGCTAAGTGGGGCATGCGGGATGTTAACACATACTCCGAGGGCTTTTAGATCCCGAACACCTTGCGAGGAGACCTGTATCATCATTGGGGAACTTATTACGCTGTTCCGCAGTACAGTACCTTACAATTTTGGGTACGTACATATTGCCCCCTCGGAGAAGCATTTTAGCCATGAAGAGGCATAAAACGGTGGGTCCGAGTATGGCAGTCCCGAAATGGGGAGTTAGAAGCTATACCTTACTCGTCCGTGTGTTGAAACGACGCCATCCGAAATTCCCGCTATCTGCAAAATGAAAAGAGAACTCAAGTGCAGATAGATACAAAACTTGAAAAATAAACGCTAAATTAATAGGGAATGAGAATGTACCATTCGTGTGGGGATAGGAACTTACCTCCATCAGCGCTCCAAACCTGCGAAAAAGTCTTTTAAAACGAAATAGGGTGCTATATATATGAAAGTGGGCCCATTTTCCTATTCATTTGCGCGCGTTGATTTGATTGATTTTGAGCTCGGGACCACGGTGTGGTTTCGTGCGTGAGTAGAGTCAAAACATCCGTAGCGAGATCATGATCATGCCTCCACATGCGAACACCACCCGCTAGATCACGGGTTGGTTTTCTTCAATTTTGCGTTTTCCCCCTTTGTTTTAAATTTGAAAGTGTTAAATTTCCGCAGGTAATGGGGGTTATGATTTTGATAAAATGTTAGGTTCAAAAGGTCCCTCTAGGGGGCGCATACCGACGTCATCGCTCCCATTTTTAGTTTAAATGGTATTTTTTACTCATTTTGGGCTTTTGGCGGTTGAGGAGCCACTCCGTGGTGAGCTGGTGCTCCTGGGACCACGAGACCTCCGTTCATTCGAGTGTCGGCTGGGCGGTGAGTCCTGAGGCGCACACCTTCGGAGAGGTGGCGCGTAGGGGTTGAGAGACCACGCCCTATGTATTTTGTGGCATAGATTTTTTTGTATACTACGGGCTCTTTGAGTGTTTTGACCATGGCGGTGCAGCATGATGGCATTGATATAAACATTGAATTTATATTATGAGATTGCACTTGTATGTTTTCCCTTTCTGCATTTCCTCGTATTTGTATGTTTATATGTTTTCTAGAATGTATGCAATGGAGAACAAATGATGCAAATGTTTGCTTTATTTTTGTGTTTCATGATCTTTGATACATGATATTGTAGATATATTATGATCTTGAATCTTAGCTTCTGTGAGCAATTTGGATACCTCATGTTTGTTTTGGCAAAGTGATGAAAATAACCAGTATGATGAACAAATTAACTTGCCCCACTCCTAACTCCACGCAACTAGTAAGATGCGAGGGCTTATCACCAAGAGCCAAGAAGGGCGCAAGTTATGAAATATGGTGAAATGATAGTGATGAAAGACAGACAAAGCTTTGGCGGAACCAAATTGGAAGCTACAAGCCTACTCTACCTGAATGACTTCATAGTTTTGGATGCAACTTGCTTTGCGGTTTATCTAGACTTAGACCCGTAGATGGCCACATAGTAGACAAAATCTGGATTTTTTAGGATTTTAACTCTCTTGGGATTTTGAACATCTGATTCATTCATTTTTGACTCAAAGTTTGAATTGTTTGTTTATGACTTTTTAACATTTGCTTTGTCAAGAGGACCCCCTACACCTTGCCCCATGCTACTAGTAAGAAGCGTGGGTTTATCACCGTGGGCAAGGCATAGGGGAGTAAGGGCATTTCCATCCTTTCCCAACCCTACGTCACTAGTAAGAGATGCAAGCTCATCACCGAAGGTTGGTGGGGCAAGGAAATGTGTAAAAATAAAATTTTCTGTTTAATCACTTTTTGACTTGCTTATTTGAGTAAAATGTCAGTATATGCTTATTTCCAAAGAGATGTATATATGGGATAGATGTGACACCATGAAGCTTCTAGAATAGACCATAGGCAAGACACCTATCCTAAGAAGAAATCAAAGTGAGAACAAACTTGCAGATCTTGGTATGGTTACCGTTAGGACTTTGTCATGTCTGATTTTATTTGATAAAAGATTCTGAGATGATTGAAGATTTGTGAAAATGGAGAGATATGATTAGAAAGTTTTATGCCAAAAACATCACGAGTTTGTAATGAATTGCTTTGAGAATAGATTCCTTGATCACAATTTATGTAAGAAACAAGTGGACAAAATGATCTTAATCTATATGAAAATGTAATGTAGATAGTTATATAAGTAGTGTTAGTTGCTTATGCGTAGAAATGTTTGAGGTGCAGGGAATTGACTGTTTCACCAAATTCCTCACCTTCTAACGTACATAAGAGGTATGCACCATTTCCATAGTCCTTCATGACTCGGTATGGGCCCAACCATTTGGGCCGGAATTTTCTTCCTTCGCCGGTCTTCTTATCGATCCGGCTGTCCAGTCTTAGAACTAGATCACCTTCGTATATATCGCGTTCATAGACCTTCTTGTTATACTGCCGGCACATCCGGTCAGCATAAGCTCTATGCCATTGCTCAACATCTAACCTAGTTTCATCTAGGCTTTCTAGTTGGGAAAGACGTGCTTCTCTGTAAATGTCTTCATCTAGAATCCCTTGTAGTGAAATGCGGAGAATGGGTATTTCGACTTCAAGCGGGAGAACAGCTTCTGCCCCAAATACCAGTGAGAAAGGAGTTGCTCCCGTTGGTGTTCTTATTGAGGTTTCGGTGGGCCCATAAGGCGGATATAACTTCAAATGCCAATCTCATTTGTTTTCTTTCACCGTTTTAAGGAGAATGGCTTTCAATGTTTTGTTTGTTGCTTCAGCCTGCCTGTTGGCTTGGGGATAATACAAGGAAGCCATATGATGGCTTATTTTAAATTTATTGCATAGTTCATGAACCTCTTCATTCTTAAAAGAAGTTCCATTATCGGAGATAATGATTTGCGGGACACCGTATCTACAAATGATTTGGTTCAAAATGAACTTGCAATCATGTAACCTGTGCAGTAGTAAGAGGCATGGCCTCCACCCATTTGGTAAAATATTCAAGAGTCGTGATTATAAAATTATGGCCATCTGTAGATGAGGGAGAAAATTTCCCTATTAAGTCCAGACCCCATGTAGAAAAGGGCCATGGAGTTGCGATTGGTTGTAGAGCTTGTGCTGGCATGTGGATCTCGTGGGAGAATTCTTGGCACTTATGACACTGCGTGCAAACTCTATCGCATCATGTTCTAGAGTGGGCTAGAAATAGCCCATTCGATGTATTTTTCAAGCGGTGGCATGGCCACCGAAGTGGCCTCCACATATACCGCTGTGGGATTCATGGAGAATCCTCTTGGACTCTTCTATGTCAACACACCTTAAGAGCATTCCATCGAATGCTTTTCGATAGAGCACCTGCTCTATAATGACATATTTAGCTACGATTATGCGTAACCGCCTTCTTTGTTGTGGTGTAACTACCTCCGGTACGTATGGTCTATGATATAATTAATGATATCAGTGTACCAAGGACACTCAGAGATAGCGGGTCGAGTTTTGATGTAGTATACGCATTCATCTGGAAAGTCTAAATCTACTAAATCACCTCCGTCTAATGGGTTGTCAGCTAACCAATCCGTGATGATTTTTCCTTTAACTGACTTCTGATTTACAAATGTTAATTCGAACTCTCCCATTAAGGTTATAAAATGTCCAGCCTTTTTAGACAAGGACCCTTGTGTGAGAAAAGTCCGTAAATGGTCCATTTTTACCATGACCTTCGTTTCTTGATTCAGCATATAATGTCTTAGGTGTTTAGTAGCAAAGACTATGGCAAGGCATTCTCATTCTGCCTGTGTATAGCGTGTTTCATAGTCGAGTAGCGTTCGGCTAATGAAATAAATCACACGTTCTCTCTTGTTATCGTCTTCTTGGGCCAACATACAGGCCAGTGAGACATTGGTAGCTCGTGAATATAGAATTAACGGGTGATCTAGCTTAGGTGGCATTAGCGTAGGTGGCGATAAAAGGAAACACTTAACTGCATCAAAAGCTTCATTGCAATCTTCGGTCCAATCAAGGCTATAGTCTTTCTTGAGTAAATTGTTGATTGGATGAATGGCGAAGCTTAAGTCCAGGATAAATCTCCGGATTGCACCCAGCTTTCCGAGAAATGATCTGATTCCAGATTCACTCGAAGGTGGGACCATTTCGAGGATAGCCCGAATTTTGGTTGGATCAACATCAATTCCTCATGATGATATGATGTAACCTAGGAGCTTTCCTCCTGTTACACCAAAGACACATTTCTCTGGATTTAGTGTGACTCCGTATTCTATTAGACGTGAAAGAATGACGCGGAGTACTTCGGGATGGTCACAACGCTTCTTGGCTTTAGCCAATAAGTCATCTACGTAAGATTCCATGATTTTATGAATTAGATCGTGAAATATGTATGTCATGGCCCACTGGTACATAGCACCGGCGTTCTTGAGACCGAATGGCATAACAACGTAGCAATAGGTTCCCCAAGGAGTTATAAACATGGTTTTAGCTTGATCTTGCTCGGATATTCTGATTTGATTGTATCCCGAGAATCCATCCATGAGAGACAAGAGTTCAAAACCAGCTGTTGCATCAATAATAACATCTATGGATGGTAATGGGAAGTCATCCTTAGGACACACTTTGTTGATATCTCGAAAATCTATGCAGATGCATATCCTTCCATTCTTCTTGAGAATGGGAACGATGTTAGATACCCATTGGGAGTAGTCAACTGGCTTGATGAATCCTACCTGAAGGAGTTTTATTACCTCCTCTTTTACCATGAGAGCTACTTTGGGCTTCATGGGTCTTGATTTTTGTTTAATTGGCTTTGCATCTGATCTAGTGACGAGGTTGTGCACCGCAATGTGGGGTGTGACTCCTGTCATCTCCTTGTAATTAAATGCAAACGCCTTTTGATGTTCTTTGAGAATCTGAGTATGTATTTCCACTTCTTCTGGGGTTAACGAAGAGCCTAGTTTCAATATTCTTGGTTCATCTTCTGTCCCGATGTTGACATCGATTGTTTCTTCGATCAAAGAGGCGTTACCCTCTTCGAACTCAGGTGGTGCTGGAGGTAAATCTAAATCATCCCCATTTTCTACTGCGTATATGCTAGGTTCCATTTGTGAGGGAAGATCCGTTACGGGATTTCCGAAGTAGGAAGACGAATGTGGAATCAAGGATAAATCTAGCATGTGATAGGAGAGATGTAGTGCTGCATAGGCATTTAAGTAATCCAAAGTAGCAGCATCACTATCAACATGGTCTAGGATGGTAGATTCACTTCCACTTGAAAGAGGATTTGTCATTGTTTTTATCAATGGTTCATCACGAATGGATACCGTGAACTGGGTATCTTCTAACTCATTGCTCGGAGTAAAACGTGATGCTGAGGTTGCTATTGAATCGGTGAGAAGATTTTTCTCTCGCGGGATTGCTTCAATGGATATGAAGTTGAACGCCTTGCTTAAATCTAACACAGCATTTTTGTAGAGTTGCAAGTGTTCGGCTTTAGTTTCATATATACTTGAAACTTGATTTGTCACTAATCTGGGGAGTCTCCCAGACTCGATGTTATCAATACCAATTCTTTTGGCTAAGGTAAGGCCAAGGAGGAGGGCTTTGTACTCAGCACCATTGTTTGTGCATTCAAAGTTTAATTTAAAAGTGAATGGGAGGACTTTCTCCTCGGGCGAAGTAAGAATTATACCTGCCCCACTCCATAACGACATTTAGCTCCATCGAAATGGAGAGTCCAATACTTAGCCGGGAGTATAGATGTTGGGGCATCTGCTGCGTTTACGCACTCTACTTCTACCATACAGAGGTCCTCTGCTGGAAAGGAACCAACACCTAGGGAAAATCCTATGCCTACTGAATCAAATGGTAAGAACATTGGTGAATCTTGTTCTATCAACTCAACGATTTTCGCAGTAGTCCCTAATGATACTGTTTCTTTAGTTTTATCTTTAGGGGTTGGAATTGTTTTGGCTATGCTGGTAGTTTCAAGATCCGTCGTAGGTACCAACTTTTCCTCTGGTTTTGGGTCAGTGGGTTTATTAAGTTGGTTTGTTGGTAGTTCAAATTCTGAGTGCACCCCTGGTCTTTTCTTTAAATCAGCTAGGTGCAAATCGAAAGGTTTTGGATCGCCTTTGGCTACAAATACCTTTCCTAGATGCAAGAATCTTACTTCTTGAAATAGCGTAGAAGGGATTGCCTTCATGCGGTGTATCCATGGTCGGCCGAGGATCATATTATAATTGGTTTCCCGATCTATAATATAAAACTCAGTCAGGATTGTTTTGGGTCCTAGGGTGACCGGCAGTATTATAGTTCCTATCGAAGTGGCTTTAAGGCTATCATAGCCTCTCAATGTATTTCGAGTAGTGGAACAGTTTGTTTCCCCATATCCAAGTTTTTGGAGGAAAGAGAAAGGGACTATGTTAACTGCGGCCCCATTGTCAACCATTACCCATTTTACATAGTTATTATAAACCCATACTTGTAAGTGTAAGGCTGGATCACCTCGGCGTGCGATCTCAGCATCTGTGGGCATTTTACTTATTTCGAATATGAATTCGACATCCTTGTCCGGCTGCCCCGGAGGGTGGATATCAAAATCTACGTGATTTACTTGTGTTTCAGGAGGTGGAGTGATGTTAATTAGATGGCCTAGACCTAATGCTTCTAAAAGAGCAGCTCTGTGAGGGGGAGAGTTCTTTAGTAAGTCCAAAAATGAAATGTGTGAGAAGGTCTTTGTTAGGTCACTAATTAAATCATAGGCACCTATGGGTTTTTCTACTATTTGCTGATTCTTATCTGTTTCTGGCAGAGGACTTGGGCTCGGTTGAGAGAAATACTCTCGTGTTCTTGTTATAGCTTCGATAGGTAGTTCAGCATCTAATTCTACCAAACTGACTATCTTGGGTCTCGGTTGAGCTCCTAACTGTGGTGCAACTGATGGATTTAATGAAGTCGAGGCTTCATGATCATTGTTTCCCGTCATTGCACCTTTGTTTGTTCCAGTTGGATTCAGCCTATTGCTATCATGATTTGGGAGTGGATCGTTAAAGATCTTGAGGGGAGCATTCTGAGGGGAAACTGCCCCTGCGAGCGTATTTGGTGATGATGGGACGGGATCTGCCAAAAACAAATCTGTGAAGAACTGTCTTTGTTCTTCTGGCAAGCGTTGCATAAATTTATTGTAGTCACGACATGTTCTAGTATCGTGACCCCAAATTTTGTGGAAACCACAATAAGAATTGGGATTGTAATTCCTATTTTGTTGGTTAGGTGTGTATTGTGGCCTAAAATTCTGATCAAATTGTTGTCTATTAGGATTAAAATTTGGAATTGTTGTTTTGGTTTTGACTTTGGTTTTGATAACCAAATGAGTTTTGGCTTGGCCCTTGTATGGGATTTCACCATTGTTGTTGTTGTTGTGGATGGTTAAAATCCACTGTATTGATCGTCGGGGTAAAGTTGTTGTTTCGTTGGTTGTTTGTTTGTGACGGAGTATTAACAACATTTACCCTCTTGGGCTGGTCGGTTACCCCATCCATTGTTACCCCATGATTTTTGTTAAGGATTTTGGGTCCTTGATTGACATTTGTGATAGTTGTAGTGTTTTGAGTGGAGGTGATTAACCTCCCATTTGTTCCATATGTCTTACGACCACTATCTATCGCTGCTTGGTCTATTCGAAGAGCGCTCTCAAGTACTTCATCGTAAGTTCTTAGTGGGAACTTCTGGACTTCTTCCTTCACCTCCTTACTGAGAGAATGAAGGAATAAATCGCATAGTTCCATCTGATCCATGTTTGGAGCACTTGCTGAAGAATAAAGAACTGTACGCCACCTCTGGATGAAATGGGCGACAGATTCGTTGTGTTCTTGTTTGATGTGCAAGAATTCCCTGATTCCTGTTCTCAACAGTTTGTTCATGTCGAAGGCTTTGATGAACTCTGACACGAGTTGTTTAAATGAATGTATGGAAGCCTCAGGTATTCTATAATACCAATCGAGAGCGATGCCTTCCAAAGTTTTGGGAAATATTTTAGCAACAACCCCATCCCAAGGGAGTAATTCTCGTATGGCTGTAGCGTAAGCTTTGATATGTGCGTTTGGATCTCCCTCACCCTTGAACTTGGGTAAATCAGGAAGAGGTCTTGGAAGCATGACGCTTTGTATGGTGAAGTCTAAGGGTTCCTTTAGATATTCTGAATAAGTCCCTATCGCATAGCTTTCGACCATTGATGGTGGTTGCTGAGGGAGTGATGGTGGGATAGGTTGTTGATACGGTGTAGCGTATGCATTGGCAGGGGCATAAGGAGGTCCCTGCATTTGAGCAAACATGCCGGGAGAGGAGAAAATATCTCCTTGTGGTGATTTGGAGTACATGTTTAAGTATGATGGGGTATTGTCAAGGAATGGATTGTTTGACACTAGACCGGGAGGAATAGTGTTAGAGATGATGGGCCTTGTTGGCGTTTGTTGTGGATAGTGAGGCGGCATGCCTAATGTGCCTACCCCTGTGAGGAGATCTACTTGGCCAGAGTGGTATGGAGGATTGGAACTCCCTGTTTGTATGAACGGAGAATTTTGACTTGCTTGAGCCAGTTCTAACCCTCTCACTTTTTCTACTAACGTTGAAATGACTTCATTTGGTGAAGTCACGGTGTTTTGTCTGAGCGGCATTTGTTGTACACCCTGGTGTTGTATAGGCATGTGATATCCTGTCATGAACTGATCACTATCTTGCCAAGTTTCTCCGAGAGTATTTCCTATATGCAGTGGCATAGAGGTATTTTCTTGAAAAGAGATCTCGGGTTGTATTTGTAAACCTCCTACAGGTGGGTACATACCCCGAGAATGTTGTTCACTCCTAGGATAACGTATTGACTGTCCATCATCTACGACCAGGTATGGATCTGATTGTCTACTAATTTGTGGTCTAAGTAGCATTTGAGGAGATGAACCAGATTCTCGGTAAACATCATATTGTTCGAGCCTGAAGGCTCTGTTTGTTGCGTTCGAGGGGGTTGATCTAACTCCTCAGTTTGAAAAGATGAACTATATCTGATTCTTGGGGTTTGTGTTGACAACTGATTAGTTGAATAGTTGTCACCCCATACTGAGAGTGAGGGTGATGATTGCCTATTCTGTTGGGCGTAGTATGCCTCAAGACCCAAGAGGGGTCTGCCATATGCATCGAATCCCGACATATTCGGGGGGTATATGAATACCCGCAGAATAATGGGAAGGAGCGAAGGTGATTTGTGAAAGAACACGTGATACTATGACTCCGAATGAGAAAGTAGGAAGTTTTACGTCAGCTTCACTAATTTCATTTGTTTCACGTCGGGTTCACCAATTTTGTATGCCGGAAAAGCGACAGGTGAGCGTGAGAATCTACAAGTAACTCTTCCGCGTACCCGACCTCTCGAGGTCGTGCCGAGACAGCCGGTGGGGGTAGAATATGCATGGGATGCAGACAAACTAGTTAGGTAGTCTAATGTCTTCGACACACACTAGTGGAATTTGCAAATCTAAGGCAAAGAAGGCCCTTCTAACTTGGACTGGTGTGATAGATCGATCGGCAAGGATGACTGCTCGAAGGCTCCAATCAATATCAAGCTCTGGCGTGATTCGATCTATGGGTTGTGGAATACGTGGAAAATGACCTGGGATAGTTTCATGTATGTCTCCTGATAAGGTCATATAGTGGATGGTGAATATAATTGACTCTACGGATGATTCTCTGGCCTAGTCCAGAATTCTCTAGCTTCGTTAGCCGCTATATCTAATAAGGACAATTGTTCGATGATGATGGGTGGAAGTGGAGTGGACTGAAATACTAGTGTGCGTAGGCCAGTGTCTATATCTGATTGACTTGTGGACTCGTTGGGCTGTGGGATCTGTGGATCGCAACCATAGACTCTTGGTTGTTGCGGTCCTGTTATGGTCATGCGCGAAATCAAGTTCTAATCCCTAGTATCCAGTAATCATATGCTTTCTCAGCTTCTATGTTTAGAACCAACAACTGTGTGATCTTCTCAGAATATCTCACAAAGGCATTTCAGGTAACCGGATCCTTAGATCCGGTATCTATATCTCGTGAGAGTATCTCTCGCACTGGTCATTGTGGGACCAAAGGATCACAACCAAAGGTTTGTTCTCTTTCAAACCCTTCTACAGTCATGTGAGTGTTTACCTAGGGAAATCTGTAATTTGGTTGGTTTGACCAAAACGTGTGTGCTTGGTCGTCCTCTATGTTTAACCCTCTCAACTGAGAACTGATCAGTTGTAAATATGTTGTTGTTCGGAATACTTGTATTCTGAGATTTTGGTCTATGTCAACTATTGCTTGTAGAATGAGATTTGGTTGCTCGAGGTATATTGGCTCAAATATATATTCCCAGGCTCCCGAGGTCCCGTGATTGTCATACGAAACAAAATGCAAATCTAACTGTAACGAAGCAAATTCTAACTACGTGAAATAAATCTAACATATATAACTTTTATTCTTCTAAGAAATATTTTAACAATTTTAAGGAAAGCAAACTATTTTAAACGTATCTAGGAATAATAAACAATATTTTAAAACAGACAAGATAACCGAGTATAGTTATTTGCCTGTGTGATTTGTAGAATTATTCTAAATAGCTCGTCTAATCTATCTGCAAGATTCTCGATCCTACCTCAGAAGTGAGGAGTGAATCATAGTTTCTCAGAAACTATCAATCCTCACAGCTTCCCTGGCAATATCGAGAATAGAATTCACTGAAATGAAGCAATTATCTACTCTATTTGATATGATTCTAACTAGAACTTTGAAAGTTAAAACCTGGATTCCGCAGAACAGTGGCGAATCCGATGGTGTGTGTGATCTTGTCCCCTCAGTATGATCTCCTCGTTCTTTCGTGTTCACGTGGATCCAGAAAAGCGTGTAATGCTAGCACCGATAAGAGTAGATTTTAGGACAAGGACAACTCAGAATGCAGACCGAAAATGTGAGTAGGAGAGGGACAGCGCAAGAGTACAGAGCTTGGCTTATGCGATTCCTAGCGGGATTTTACTGCGAGTCATGCAACGTGAAGCGACCAGAACCTATAACTATCTTATTCAAAGAGCAAAACCTGCAACTTTAATGGCTTCCTAAGCTATTCCATTCCAATGGATTGGATAAAATAACAACACTGTTTGCACAAGCTGGATATGTGGCTTACCAACAGCTGAATAAAGCTAACCAAGCATATAATGGACTGAACTAAGAACTCTAAGCAACAATAAAATTAAATCTACAGCAAAGAGAAATTCAGAGGCAAGCTTCAAGGCCGATTGGATGAAATGACAGCACTGCCTGCACAAGATGGGTATGTGGCTTACCAACAGCTGAGCAATCTAACTAAAGATGCAAGTGAATTCAAGCTATGGCTTCTAAACAAGATAACAAGCTAAAATACTAAAATGAGGAGAGCAAAGATCAGTCTTCCAAATCTAGCCAAACTTCAGACCATTTTCTTGTGCACAAACCATGCATTTATAGGAATTCAATCACCCAAAAATCAAAACCAAATGGAACTCCTAAACAATAAACAAAGGAAAAACACTATTCCAGGGGACCAAAAACATAAATGCATGCTCAAGTTGGAAAAGAAAGCTGGTGAATCGTGATATTTCACGCAAGTCGCATCAAAAGAACATTCTCGGAAAACACGCGCACTGAGGCCGCCGCAGGCGGCATAGGATCGAGCCAGGCGCCTGCAGGCGGCGCAGTTTCGCCATCAAGATCAAGAGGCCAAGGAAAGAAGGAAAAAGGGGAAAACAAAGGGCGCGGGGCTAAGCGGGGCATGTGGGATGTTAACGCATACTCGAGGGCTTTTCGGATCCCGAACACCTTGTGAGAGACTGTATCATCATTGGGACATATAATATAGGTGTAGGTGGCCACCATTTAGAAGTTATACTTACGGGGAGAGTACATAGTAATAAACATGGCATAAAGATATAGTAGAAATAAAAATAATACATGTACACAACCATAAAAGGAAAATATATAAAAGAATAACAATCAATGTAACATATATATTCGTAGAAAAGGCCAAGAGCCACATACAAAGGACACGATAGTGTTGCACACAAAAATAAGGGACACCTAAGTGTTATGCACACTATAGAAGGCCAAAGGCCACACATATAAGATAAAATAATAATAAATCTAATGTGTGATGAAAAAAGTAGACAATAGCCCATAAACACATGGAACAATATAGTTTAGCCTTGTATAGTCCAAATTTTAGTCCCATAAATCAAGATAGATAACATATATCACAACATATAATATAATAATAATAATAAGGATGTGAAGGAATATTGTGTAATAAATGGAACAATAGAACCTAATATTTTAGAAGATGCCCCATATTAGCAAGGCCATTTGGTATGATGGAAAATTCAATATATATAAGTGTATAGAGTCCTTTGTATCATGCACCATGTTCACGTATCTCATGAAATATATGTATGTAATATATATTATTTTATCAATTAAGCCATGTGAAAAACAACATATGGAGAGTAGAGAAGTAGTAGATTAAGCCATGTTTAGGTCTAATTTTATGTTTTTGAGAATATTTGAATATTTTCAGCTTATTAGAATATTAATTTTTTTTGTATTACTTAGAGAGTTTTTCAAAAAGAGTTTCCCTATGATAGGATCAAAAGGAAATAATAATTCATCTAAGAGATAAATATTGTAGGTATATTATGATTAGGATCAACACACATGGGTGTCAAAACTACTACTCTTTCAAAGAATGGGTAGGTAAGGGATTCTCATAATCAATATTATGAATTGTAATGGCTTGATTACAATATGTGTATTTTATTCATTTATTGATAACAAAATGAGTATCCCTAAGGAATGAACACAATGTTATCATAAAATCATTTCACATGTCCTTAGAGTATCACTAATCAAAAAAGTATAGGTAGGATAGTTATCCCGCGTAAAGGGGTTAATAGTTTGTATAATAGATTGATTAGGATATTTTGCATTGATTTGGATATGTTTCTTAGTATAACCCAAAGAGGTAAGAAATGTGAGAGGGAACATGTTGTGCACTGGAATTGTTATCAACCAATACATTATGGATATTAGGTTTTGATTAACAAAAGCTTGAATATAAAGTACATGAGAACTAGCATGATATTTAAGTATATCATTATTAACACCATGATATTAGTTATTATCCAAAACATATTTTTGTTCGAATTAATTATTTTTCAATCAAATTTAGTGGAGTAAGCAAAATTTTCTTGGAGCTATCAATATGTACCCCATTCATAGTTTCATGTGGTTGTGTTAATAAACATTTATTAGGCTTAAGGGGGTGGTTTCACAAGAGGCTCAATTTCAACGGTATTTATTTATTCACTAACCTCATATGTGTAACTTACGGAAGGAACAAACGGTGCTTTAGAGGTGTGACAATATGCTCACTAGAAGAAGAATAAACAATTTTATAATACTTGAAATGTTCCTTATCTATTGTAATAATATATTCATGACCATCATATACAAATATGACATGTTGATGAAGATTATATGGAATGGATTCCATATCATGGATCTAGGGATGACCCAATAGGGATTGTAATGAAGAGCATTTTCCATAACATGAAATATGGTGGGGATATTTTTAGGTCCAAATATAGCATTCAAAATAATGTTACCAAGTGTAGGTTATGAGTAGTTATCAAAACCTTTAACAAAAATATGAGTCATATCAATAGTATTCATGGAGATACCCATTCATGGGAGAAAAGAGATAGGGAGGAAATTTAATGTAAATTCATTATCAAATAGTACCCTTTTAATAATAACCCTATGAATATGTGTAGTAACAAGTAGCAATTTACATTGATATCTTATATGCTTAGGGGAGGTAATTGTGTAGGATGAAAATTAATAGTCATATTCATGGTTTGAAATGGGTTTGCGATATGCGAGAATGGGAGATGGCGATGTGTTGGTAGGAAGAGAAGAATATTACTTAGGGGTGGCCTTGAATTTGATAGATTTGGTGTCAATTATATCTTGTATAATATGTATAAGATTCAAATATTTGTTCTTATAATGCCCTATATATACATATATGGTAGTCACAATAGGCATTAGAATCAAAATATTTGGATTAAGGATTTGTTGTATTAACCTCAACATGTAAAGGGAGAGATAAAAGGTTACACTCAAGTAATTATTGTAATATTACATGTGGAGAAGAAGGAAACCACATGAACTTCCCTTTAGGAGAATATTGTAATTTAAATTGTGTAAAATGAGGATTTACAAAATGAGTATAAAGAAATGTATTAGTGAGGGGTCAGTAATCTGAAACCAATCCAAGGAAGAGTAGCATCAAGTATGTGAAGCTTAGGAAACTCTAAAAATAAGAGGAGATCATCAATTTTCAGTAGAGAATATGATTGATCAATAGCCTTTATGGCATCCTGGGACAATAAAAAAGTGAGTATATTGGCTTATATTGCAAGTGGATTGTTCCATTCTTATTAGCTAAAAATGGTAGGGGATAGATTAAAGGGATGATAACTCAAACCATTTCAAGGAAAAGAATTTGAAACCTCATGTAATATTCATTAACCTTTTCCACTTTGGAGAAGTGTGATTCATGACAACACAAATGAGAACAAATCCTAATATAATGGTAAGGCCATGCACTAAGGAACAAATAAACCCTAGGGTACGTAAGTTTTTAGTAATAAAAGACCTAGTTAGGGTAAGAAACCTATGGTAATGAGGTCAAGAATTTAATCAATAAGTGGGTTCACCAAATAATTCAATTAAGAAAATTAATAAAGTGTGGAGAAAGATGAGAAATCCCTTTACTTAATTTCATATTGAGGAAACATGATGTATATTCAAAATATCAATTAAGAATTAACATTCAGATATGAATATATACAACAATTATAAGATAGATCAATTAGAATATGTGCTAAATATAGTAAGACATGAGAAGATAAGTGCACTTAGCCATTTGATTAATCGGAAGTTGATCTAGGTGTGCTAGATAGATGATATGGATAGAAATGTATTTCAAATATTTCATCTCTAATTCTAGAAGTGTGAATTCGATTGGATGAAATCATTATTCACAAAATAAACCATTTGGAAACTTTTCTCATGTTTTTCTAGTGGTTTTATTTAGGGTGCTAGTGGATCCTTGCAATCTTGTATGCCTTTGTTAGTGACTATAATATGTTTTGTTATAAGATGTTAGGTCTTGCAAGTGTTTGAAACCTTCTCGTAATTAATTGAAATGACCCAAAACTCTAACCATGGGTAAAACCCCTACAAAATTTTAGTTTTTGGGTTAAATTGAAATTTTTACATTGTCTATGTCGACATTACTCAAAAGAGGCCTCAAACCACGTGTATTTCCCCACCTAGAGATATAATACTATATGGATGCAACTACATTTGATAATATGATCACTTGATCTAATGATTTATAATGGCTTGAATTGTTTTTGCTTCACTTGGCTTTGAGGGCTCTTGGCTTGGGAAGATTGACTTTTGAAAGAGGTTTAAAGTACTTCAAACATGTGTGGGGGATGCTCCTAATGTCTACTACTACCTTAGGGAACTATATGAGAGTTTTGTATGTTTTTTGAGTGATATTTTCTAGTAAATGTTAAGTGAATTCTATGTAAGTAAATGAGTGCATTTCAATTGCTTATATAAGGTTCTATAGGTATAAATTTTCATTGATGCCAGCCCATAAAAGATACTAAATTGAGAAAAGACCATTGGGCGACCCTAGAAAAAACCACTATTTTTCAAACCAAATCGCTTGATTGTTTTGTGTCATTTAATTTGGTTTGGTCGAAGAGGGAGTGCAATGTTATAAATTTTTGTGCATGATAATTATGAATAATGGACTTCTTTTGATTAATTTAAGCATGTCTAGGAGAGATTGAGTTGTGAAATGAGGAGAGTAAGTCTTGGGATGGGACTAGGATATAGCAATTAGGCTCAAATTAGGTACATAATTCATAATTTTGGGATCAAGTTGATATTGACCTTATCAGTGATAATTTACAAAATTTAGGTGTCTACAAAATGAAACTCGAACATATTTAAAAAAACACTCCAAAATACTAACCATGCATATCAAACAAGTCAAATTTGGTAACCTAAAATAAATTTAAACATGATTAAACATGTCGTAATAATAGTTTGGCTTCACCATTCACATCCACTAAACCTTTTAAAATAATGTTAACGATAATATTAAAAATGATGATTTTTGAAGTCCTTTAAACCTAAATGGTCCACATAACCCAAGAAAGTGTGTAGAAAATGTAGTTTCTCTCTACAAAGAATGATTTGTAGTTTAATTTATTGATGTTGACATTTGTAATTTTTGAACTCTTCCCAATTTAAAGTACCATGGTAATCCTTGGTATCTCCCACTTGAAGTACTTAGAAAAATAAATACAAAATTAGAAACATATATATATCGTAAGTAAGTAAATTTAAAATGAAACACAATTTAGAGAAATAATTTTTAACAACCCAATTACTAAATGAAAACTTGAATAGTTAACAACCATGTTTACTACCATAGACATTTGATACGATATTGATTTAATATAAGTACATATTTGAGTGTATCTTATATCATTACAAAATGAACATGTTTACAACCTCATCATCCATTTCATTTTTATACAGATCTCACAAATTCTTATTTGAAAGGTATTTTGAGAAATGTCACCAACTTTATAGTCTTCATTTCTCTGAAACAATGAAACATCTAGATTTCACTTACAAAAAAAAAGAAATCATTTTTCTCAATTTATATCAATAGTAGTAGTTTCTTCTCCTTTCTCTTTTGCAGAAGCTACCTCCTTTCCTTGGGCTTGACTAGAATATTCACTTAATATTATTGATTCAATCAGATCCTTCGCAACAACATTTATATTGAAAAGTATTTCACATTCTGCATTTGTTGCTTCCCTACTGAAGCTAAACTAGGATCTGAATTAGTTTTCTTCTTCAATAAAATATTTGGATCCATTCCATGATCCTTGATAATTCTTTATAGAGAATTATTCTGCTTGTTTAAAAGAACAACCTTTTCTTTTAACCCAATGAATCCATTCAAACTTTTCTTCACATTTTACATGTGCATATTAAGCACTTGTACCTCATATTATGATACTTGGACTGCATTTAGAAAATAAACAATAGTAAGACAAATTTTTTAAATAACCATAATTAATTATTATTAACTTTCTAAATATTATTATAACTTACCACAACCTTTTCTTTCTCTGCATTCACAATCACAACAAGGCTCTTGTCTTTGGACCATTGATTATAGTAGGTTGGGCTTCTACATTTAAATTTTCTATTATGTTTAACATTATATCGATTAACTAAAATGTGGAAGAATGGTAGTTAATCTAAACTAGGAACAACAATAAATAACGGTAAAAAATGTAGTAAATAAATATATAAAGTGACTCAAGAAACTAAGTAAATAACAATGTGAACCCCTAATTAACAAGTAGGGTCGGAAGGAGCTTAGTTGATTCGACAATTGTTTGGGATCGTGTCATAGAATACACTAGATGAACAAAATGTAGATATGACCACATAGGAGCTCCAAAAGACACAAATCTAAGCATTTTTGATAGATCGGGGTGCACAGGAAGGATTAGGGCACCCATGGGTGCCCTAGTCAGGTGCGTGAGGTCCATAAACTAGTTATGTAAGGTTGGAAGATGATATGAATCCCTTGTTGTCTATCACGTGTAACCCTTTGCTCTGTGTTGAATGTCACCAATGATCAATGAGGGAGGATAGACCCTCCTATGCTTGTGTGATGCAGATGAACCAACCTTGTCACTTGTGATGAGCTAGATGGATGTAAATGAGTTCTAGATGGATGCGACCTTAGAGGAAGATAGTAGTTTCTAGTGCTTGGTCCCTCATTATGGTCTTATAACTTTATATTTATATGACCCTCTTGTTCTAATTTTGTAATTAACCCCGAAGAGGCCGACCACCAAAAAGATAGAATGCTCAAATGGCTATAAAGTGTCCAAAAAGTGGTGGGAAAGTGTAGTAAGGATCGGGGTGCCCGATTAGGACCAGGATGCCCACGAGTGCCCCATTCAAGGATAAAATGATGGAAATTGACAAAAATAGACTGGGCATATATGCGGTGAAAGTCGGGAATTATGACAGAAAATAAATTAAAATAACGAAAAATATGGGGGTTAATTAGTACTTTCTTCACTCAAAAACCATATGAATAGTAGTATGAGACCGAGACTAAATAATACCAAAATTGTGTGATTTAGCGTCTACATTTTCCTCCACTTTATGCTAGTGAGTGGAACACTCGGTAACATAAAGTAGATAAAGATGCGTACATGATGTCGATGTAGAGTGATGTAGAAAACACACCGAAGGACTACACAAAGCGTGGAGTTGAAAAACGATGATGTAACGTGGAAACTAAAGATGAAAAAGAGAAAAAAGTGATGAGAGTGAACCTGGGACAGAAACGCGTGTGTAGTTGCAGATGTGTGATGTACTGCATGGTTAGTATGGTGTGTGTTGAACCGCATAAGTATTGTTGTTGTTTTGTTGTTGTTGTTGATTTACATTTTTATGATGCATATGAGTGTGCTTTATCCAATTTTCTTGTATGTGAAACCCGACCATATTAAAAATCACTCCAAATTACCAACAAACCAAATTTGGTAGTCTCATATGAATTTAATCATGATTCAACATGTCTTAATAATCATTTTCATTCACCATTCATGTCCATTAAAGTTATATTTTTAAAGTCCAATAGATTTAATTGGTTCGTATAACCTAAGAAAATGTGGAGAAAATGTGGTTTTTCTTCAAAATCTATGTACAAAGAGTAATTTTCATTTGTATTTGTTGACGCGCCAACTCTGGAAATCTTTGGAATCTTACCAATTAGAGTATTACATGGTAATCTTGTGTCTTTCCTCGTTTCAAGTATTTATCTATAAATTAGAAACATGCAAAGATAGTAATAAATTATACTTAAAATGAAATAAAATTGAGATAGTAATAATTTTAAACACTCTAATTGTTAAATGAGAACTTTGACACTCAACAACCATGCTTTTTTATGTAGATAAGCTGATTGATAGACAATTTTGATGTTGAATAAAATTACTAAACTTCATTTGGTTGTCTTGATTTAAAATTCATTAACCAAGTTATAGTTGTAGATATGAATGTAAGCATATCATATATCATTATATAGTGGGTACATGTTATGAGAAAATGTGTTTCATCCTCCATTTCATTTGAGCTACATAGAGCTTATAGATTCTTTTTATGAAGATGGGAAACGATATCAATTATTTGAGTCTTCATTGGTTTAATTATTTGAGAGGCATCCTACTGATGACAACTAGCAATGTTAGTGGATTGTAATGTTTATGAGTTAACAATTAATGGTTGACTTAAAATATGACATATTAGTTATACTATTGAGTTTAAAGCCGTTTTTTCTTATAAATACTTTTGGAAGTTTGACATAGTAATGCAACTAGATTAAGGCTATCTATCACAAATCAACAATTTTTTAAATAGTAGAATTATTAATCAATGTGATATGTGACAAATTGAAGATAAATACGTCTTAACATTTTTCAAATAAATATATTTAGGCCATAGGCTATATTATGTGGGAAAGAGGCTTTCCCAAAAATACCGAAAAAGACCTATCTCATGCTTTAGGAAAATTGTTTCATGCCAGGAACATATATTTTATGTCAAAAAAATATGCGATTGCTACACATTTAAATTTTATGGTCGTATACATGTCTTTATTGTTTTTCATATTTCCTTTCCCTTACACACATGCATTAACATCCTCCTTATTGCACGAAAATGGGAGTTTCAAAGCAAGTTATGGACACCCATTAAAGCATTATGGAAAGAGATGTTGTCACTTTAGTTTTAGGCACCCCTAATAGATATGTATGTAAATGTGGCACTGACACAAATCTTTTGAACAACCTGTAATATGTTAAAAGAGATGGAGGGACTGAGAGGTGTTTGGCATGGCATGGGTGAGGCAACAAACCCACATGACATGGTAAGGTGCATGGATGTTAAGGAGAGGTGTTGTTGGTGCCACGGTCTTTCAATATACGCTCTAAAAACTAACTTGAAACTCAAAAGTTGGATCACACTTTAAAGGCCTTCCATGTATTTATTGATCACATATGAAGTCGTCGTGGTTCTTAGAGGCTTTCAAACCAATAGCCCACAGAGAAAAAAAAAAAAATGACAAGTTGAATAATTAAATATAAGAAATATAATGTGTGTGTGTCTAACAAACTAATAAAGTTGCTCCATAATAATAATGACTCTAATTCATGCAAACACACACTAAATTTGGGTTAATATAAAATGATCTTGAAGTGCTAAGAAAATATATTTGATGCCCACACACCATCTTGTTTAAGCCTACACACTTATAAAATATATCTTCATTTTTATGAGAGGTTTCATTTTAAATATTAGGTGGACAAATATACGGCGATTAATTTATACAATGGTTTGTTGTACATAAAGATCAAGCTAGCATTGTGAACAAAATACATGTTTGATTTATATAACTTGTTTGCTAGATTAAAATTGATTTGATAAATAATAAATAGTTTAATTCTTTGTTGTTTAATGTAGGTATTTTTTAAAGTGCCCTTTCGGTAAGAATATACTCTAAAAATCTACATTTAATCAAAAATCAAATCCACATATTAATTGGTCTTGGTGAGCTTAGTATGGTTACTTCCTCGGTCTTCCCCTCTCCTCCTCGTGGTTTCACAAAAATCAAAACATTCTCTAAATTGTTTCTTGATACGTGTCTTATTACCCAAGTCGGAAATGTCTCTTCAACACATCTTGAAATTGCTTCTATGACTCTAAAAAGCCTCATTCAATAAAAAAATTAATCCCATGTTAGTTGGTTGATTGTTTTGATGTGCAGAGTAACTTATACACTCCTATATATCACAATCCTTATGTCAACATAAGTGAAGTTACAATGGAAATGATTCTCCCACTAACATAATATATCAACAAGAATGAGCCTCAACATAAGTGATGTTACAATGGAAATGACTCTCTCACTAACATAGCGTATCAAGAAAGGTGACGCCTCATATTTGACTATCGATATAACCACTCCACCCCCTTTTACACAAGGGCTAAGTACTAATTATTAAATATTATAAAACTTATAAAACGTCACACTCTTAGAATGCATGCCCCATGCATACCACCACAATACGTGAAGGTGACCCCATTAGAACAAGGACCAATCATTTTTTAAAATTTAAATAATAAAAGCATACGAAACAAGCCTAGTTTGGTGACCTAATTCCACCTTTGTCAACTTTGATGTGACGCTCCAAGAGATTGACAAATCCTCTTTACTAAAAGTCGAAAAAAGGGTGGCAATCAGGTCATTTAATAAACACATTTATGAAAAGTATATAAGCGCAAAGGGCTTTCATGATTTATCCCAATATTTAAGGCGGGAGAGAGGTGTCATGATGTGGGGAGGGTCCCACCATTAGCTAAAGCTAAATATTTTTAGATTTATGTTACCCATAAAGCGGACTAGACAATAAGTCATGCTTTTCCCGGCTTAAAATATTAAATCCGGACAAAAACACACCCACTAAAGTTATCCAATCCATGTTAGCGAGGATTGGTACCATTTTTGAAACTTATTGGTACCATTTTTTGGAACTTATTCCATCTTACATGTAAGCTATTTTAGTTGTATTCTCTTTTTGAAACTTATTGCTACCCATTTTATCTTCTCTTTTTGCACATGTCAAACATTGACAAAAAGGTTTAGAAATGGTACACTTTGCGCCCAACATGAATGATTTTGAAATGGCTTGATGGAACAAGTTTTCGCCTTTTTATATGTGAAGAAAGGTCATGGTCTAAAGGGGAGATTGACTTGGCTCTTATAATGTTTGTGGGGGTTTCATTATTGATGTATTTCGATGAGACATTTGATGTTGGGTGCCGGCCTGGAAATTGACAGGCTGTAGGCCGTTTTTTTGTGATTTTAACCGTATATTATAGGTGAATTTTTTTAAAAACCGTAGACAATGACATGCTGAAAATTTTGAAAACTGTAAGTTTTTTAAAGTGGTTTATATAAAGACATAGCACACACACACACACACACACACACACACACACACACCCCCTTTTACGGAGGTGCTAAGTACTAATTAATTAAATATTATAAAACTTATAAAACGTCCACACTCTTAGAATGCATGCCCCATGCATACCACCTAATCACGTGGTGACCCCATTAGAACAAGGACCAGAGTTCATTTGCGAAAATTTAACACACACACACACACACACACACACACACACACACACACACACACACACACACACACACACACACACACACACACACACACACACACACACACATACAAATTATAAATAGATCTATAAAGCCTAGTTTGTGACCTAATTCCACCTTTGTCAACTTTATGGAATTTCTGACCACTTGAAAGAGCCAAGCCGTCAACAAATTTTGATTTGGCGGGAGGACAAGTGGGAGAATTTGAAATTCCGTGCCCTGGTTGGGTGTAAGTTGCAGGGTGAACCTCAAATAATCACTTTTAATTTTGATAGTTATTTTATTATTATTTTATTAGATTTAAAGTTTTTAATAGGTTAGGTATACGTAGTTTTTAAGTTTAGTGGTTAAAGATTGAGGGTTTCCCATTTCATCAAATTCATTAGGGACACGATCACAACTTCATCTCTTGTTATTTGGTATTTTTAAGAATGTGTATCTTGGTAGATGGCTAGGCAACATCTTTTGCACCATCATACATATCATTGGACTACAACCCATTTGATATAGTTATTTGTTTTAGGGTATTTGTGTGTTTATTGATCATTGATATATTTTTTATTTTAGCTTTCAAATGTTATATTTCTCTCATGCTATCTTTCGCATTCCTTATTTATCTTTAATTATCTATTTTTTCTCTTATTCTTTCTAAGTTTTTACTAGAATTGCAATTGTACGGTTCTTAAACTTTTCTTCATTTGGGCTCTTCTAACACATCTTTGGGTTCCTTAGGAGTTTTGCGCCTTATTTGTTAGCTTTCCTTCTTGTGTGTGTCGACATGCATTCCAATAAGGTCCTAGTTTTAATTCAAGAAGTTTATACATATGTAGGTGTATTAGTACATTTAGGACGATGATGTATATTAATAATGAGCAAGTAATAGAGATGTATACCGTACCAAAACCAATTACATGCATCCAAAGAACACATTCAGGATTTAAATGAATATTAAAGAACATCTAACATTTATTGTGTTATATCAAGCATTGGTTAGAGCATTGAAAGTGATAAGGGTTGAGTACTTTCATTACACTAGACTACATGGTTACTTGTAGTCCACATGGTGTGCTCACTTTAAAGAAGTGTTCAAATCAAAAGGTATGATAATAGTGGAGGGATAACACAAGCCACTCAAAACATTCCCCATTTTTAGTGTGTTTTTAAAAGGTGTTATTGATCTATTAGGGTCACAAGGAATGAGATACATTTCCTAGAGATCCATGTAAAATATGAAAAAAGAGCAAGGACTTTGGAGGCCCAAAGATGATGAGCAAGGTAAAATGAGTGCAAATAAAGAGCCTTCTTATAACCATTAGTGCACTCTCACAATACCATTAGTGTATGTTTATAAAAACTACCAACTAGCGAAGAATTGATCATACCACCCATTTTTTTTGTGAATTATCTTGTATCATTTTACTTGTTAATTTAATATAAGATCTTAATCATCAAAAAAATTGAATAGGTTATCTATACATAGTTTTAGGTTTAGTTGTTAAAGATTGATGGTGTCCCATTTCACCAAATTCGTTAGGGACATGATCACAACCTCATTCCTTATTATTTGGCGTTTTTAACGATTTGTATAATGGTAGATGGCTAGGCAACATCTTTTACACTATCATACATACCATTGGACTACAACCCATTTGGTATAGTTATTTGTTTTAGGGTATTTGTGTGTTTTTGATCATTGATACATTTTTATTTGGGATTTTAATGTTATATTTCTCTCATGTTATCTCTTGCATTCCATATTTATCTTTATTTATCTATTTTCCTTTTCTCTCACATATTCTCTTATTCTTCTAAGTTTTTACTAGAATTGTAATTGTATGGTTTCAAACTTTTCTTTGTGTGGGCTCTTTTAACACATCTTTGGGTCCCTAAGGAGTTTTGCACCTTATTTGTTACCTTTCCTTCTTGTTGTGTGTCGACATGCATTCCAATAAGGTCCTAGTTTGAAGTCGAGAAGTTTATAAATGTGTAGGTATTAGCACATTTAGGACAAGGATGTATATCAATAACAAGAAAGTAATAGAGATGTATACCTTATCAATACTAATTAACTTAGTTATATAGAGAAGACATTCAAGCTTTAAATGAAGATTAAAGAACATCTAGCATTTATTGTGTTATATCAAGCATTGGTGAGAGCATTAAAAGTGATCGGGGTTGAGTACTTTCATTACACTAGACTACATGGTTACTTGTAGTACAAGTGTTGTGCTCACTTTAAAGAAGTGTTCAAATCAAAAGGTATGATAATAGTGAAGGGATAACACAAAACCCTCAAAACATTCCCCATTTTTAGTGTGTGTTTTAAAAGGTGTTATTGATCTATTAGGTCATAAGGATTGGGATGCATTTCTAAAGATACGTGTAAAATTATGAAAAAAGAGGGAGGACTTTGGAGCCCCAAAATGATGAGTGAGGTAATGATATCAATTATTCCCTATTTGGTAGGTTTTATAAATGTACACTAATGGTATTGGGATGGTACACTAATGGTTATATAGAAGGATCTTTATTTGCACACATTTTACATGTCATCTTCACCTCACTATCTTGGAATTTTTCTCGCACCATTTGTTTTTAACGTTTATGATTTGTGAATAATCATATATTACTCTAAAACATCATCTTTCCTATCTTTATTAAAGATGAAATATTATTTTATGCAATTGAGTTTGGTTTTACTATATTTAATCTCTTTAGATTTGAATTGCAATATTATGTGTATATGCAATGTTTATGGGGTGTATAACAAATTAATGTAAAATCACTTTCCAATTAATTATTTTAATGAACCCAAATTGCATTAACCCAACCTTAGGTTTTACCTATTCATGAACTTTTATTGTTGTGCATGATTGATATGCTTCTAGGGCCATATATTGCTTCTTGGTGATGCATTTGATTATTATAGGGATTATTCAATTTTATTTGTGTCGGATCTATTATACTTGGCTATCGTGTGTTTCATTTATTCCATGCTGTTCAAACCCTCATATATCTATATGTTAAACATGTTTTATGAAATCCAAAGTAATTAGATCCAAAACCCAACTAGGAGAATGCTAGGATAAATTGTAACCATGTTTATTTGTTGAATTTCCTTTTGTTAATCCTAAAGCTTGTGTGAAATAGAAAACAAATTCTACAAATAATTTTAATGTTGTTCTTAGGTTATGGTTGTATCAAAATCATGAGTGATTATGAGGGTCCTCATTAAATTTTCTTAGACAAGAAATAAAGGTTTTAAGAGTCTTGATAATATCTTTTATATGGCATAGTGAAACAACTAATTTATGAATATATGATGATTTTTTCAACGTCAAACACTAGGTCAAGATTGTTAGAGCGGTATTTACCTTGCTCATGTTCACCTAGGTACATTAATTTATCATAGTGACTTATGTGTGTGGATATTTCTTTTTTATTTATTTAGATATTAGGAGATATTAAGTAGTTAGGTATAGTTCTTTCTTGATCTATGGTATTGACTAGATCCTTGATAAAGGTTCTTCATAAGTATATGGACTTAATAGTTCTTTCCATGATTTATGATCTGACTAGCATAGATTGTTATTCCTTGCCTAAATAACAGGCCTATTCTAATTTTTAGTTCCATAATAATATATGATATTGTTGCTCATTTGTTTGCGAAAGGTTTATGTAAAGTTATTTCAAATTGCTTTCATCTTATTGATCGTGATGTTTGATTAGCACTGTGTTCCTCAGCACGATCTGGTTATCGTCTTTTAAAGATGCTCAAAATGGGTCTTTCATACAAGATAAACCCTACAAGGTGAACAATATATATTTGAATGTCCGATATGACAATCACACATTTAGAGGATCACCTTTTATGTCAAGTCATGGGCTCATTTATTAAATTTCTCTTCAAACTATTTCTCCTGTGCTTCTTCTATTGCTAATGATTATTTTTCTTTTCAAGTTCCTAAACATTGGATACTTTATTATTCTCTTTTTCTTAAAAATCTCAAAGTTCTCAAATTCTATCCATTATTGAAAATGCTTATAAAATTGATTATTTTCCCAATGCTTTTACTACAACTTATTCTAATACTACTTCTATTCCAACACCTAAAATGAATATAATAATGAATTTTATGTGTGACATGTAAAATAATTTTATGTAAGTCCGACTCCTCATTTTGCATCTTTTTTTTTTGGGTTTTGATGTAGTTTTAGGGTTTTCAGAGGTCTTTATCTCTTTTCGAAGTTTCAGGAACATTTGGCGATCATCCAAAGAAATATAAAGGCAACCAAAAGCAATAACTAGTGACTTTTTTACAACACCAAAAAATTCGTGTTTTGAGCTCTTGCAATCACAAAGTGCTCAATAGAGGTCTCCAGTGTGCAGCGCGCCCCTAACCCAATCTAGGCACCCTAGTCAGGCTCATCCAACAATTACAAAAATTATTGATTACATTTGTGACAACCTACCCTTCTAGTTTCTCAATATCTCTAGTGACACAAGAGTTCACCCGACATGAGAAATGAATTTGAGTCTCTTAAGTGAAAACTGAGGTGGTTAGAAAATGTTATACACTCACCTAACCCCACCTACCCCCTTCCTCATGATGAGAAGACCCTATGCACGCTTGGAGTATGTTGATGTCCATTTTTTCCTTTTCTAAAGGGACATGGGGACACAAAAGTACGCCACCTTAGAGGAGGGAAAGTTTTGTCACTTAAAGTTCACAACATGGGGTGTTAGACAAGTGTTTTAAACTCACCTTCATGACATGTTTTGGCCCTTCTTCATGATGCTTCCACCCTTAGTTAATTTTCGCACCCTTGATGTCCCTTTGTACCTTACTAAATTTGGTAATAGACAGGGGACATCTCGAGACCCATTTAGTAAGTTTTAATCTCACTCTCTCATGCTATCTAACTCGGGTTAAGTAGAGTGAGTCAAAATAAGAGTTAACTAGGTTTATGAAAGGGGGAAGGTATAAATATCATACTTATTCATTCCTAATTAATTTTTCATGTTTTTAACTCCTCCATTTCATGATCCCTTGCTTTATGCTGCCAAAATTTCCCCAAAACCCTCATGCTCCAAAACATAAATTTTCACATTGCTCCCAAACCCCTGCTCTTAATTGCCATGAAATTTGGAATGTAGAATCCTTGAGAAAATGCCTTTAAAGGGTGTATTTACATGATTCCATTAACTACCCTTCCATCTTCTACAACCATGATAATTTTTCAGCTAAAAATATTTGATTTCCATATCTACACAAACTTGACGATTGAAATCCTCTAAAAATTGGAGCAAAGGCCCAAAATGCAAAACATAAACTTATGTAAGTGATTTCGTTTCAAATCGACTTTGTGAAGATAAATTTATATTTTTAGTAAGTAATCATATAGAACTTAATAATAAATTAATCCCGAGAAAATGTGAATCCAGATACCTCGATTCCATTCCCTCATGATCGAGACACTCAAAATTGGCAAAAATTGGCAAGATTGGTGAATTGGCCAAAAATGGCTAAAATGGGACAATCATGATGAACATGCTAAAAACATTAAATGGATGAAATAATCTCAAAATTATCATATATTATTCCTTAATAAATTTTCTTATAATCTTAATACTCACATGATTCTTTCTCTCAATTCTCAAACAAATTCCCGCTTTCCTCGATGCAGTGAGCATAAAGTGCCTAAATGGGAAACTACTAGTTTTGTCACAAGAACTATTTCACTTCATCTCACATGGAGTGCATGATCATAAGATGGATGGAATTGATTTTTGTCCCTTTCTTCTTCCCTTACTCTAGTATTAGAAGGATTTAGTTTCATTCTTCATTCACCATCAGTGCTCTCATGGTGATAGAATCATGATCATGGTTATGTAAGCAAAATGCACCAAATTATCCCCATGTGAATGATTGTTCATAAAGATGTGGCAGTGTCTCAAGAATTATAAGGATTATATCAATGATGGAATTCATCTTTCAAGTACTCTCGATGGTCTACATGTCAAGTGTTCATCACTTCCCTTCTCGGTGTCCAAACAATGTCATAGAGGTTCATCATTTCAAGAGTTTTCAAATGGGGCCAAAGTGTTCAAAATATCTTCATCAAAGCTCTTCATTGGTGCATCATAGTGGAGGGTCATCATGTATCAATTTCTCATCTTCATCATCATCAGAGCTGATCTACATCAAGGGTAGAGGAATCTTCATCCATGCTTTAGAGCATATTTTCTCTCCTCTCTTCATTCTTTCTCCTCTTCTCCCCCTTTCTAATTCTTCATTGTACACAATCATGGTATTTTGTCTTATTCACTTAAGTGACTCTCTAATTTTCATTGTAAAATTCCCTTTTGATTTATAAAAATGGGACTTATTTACTCACTTCTAGGAAGATGAAATGTCACAAGTTGAATAAAAACATGAATAGTCATGTGGGGGGAAGATGAATAGTTGCATTGTAAAGCTATAAATTGGGAGAGCCTCTTCACTTCAAAGGAGGGTTATAATTTTTAATATCTCCATATTATCTCTAGAAACAAGTAATCAAATTCCTCTATCTCATTTTCATATGTTTCCTCTCCATCTTAACTACACTCCATGAGCATGTACTTGTTGAATATTATGCATTGAGACTTTGTGCTTCTTGTGTTTTGTTCCTTGTTCTATGTGAATGGTGTCTTCTCATTGAAATCATGGATATATTCTAGTTTTGAGCAATAAACTCTATAATATTTATTGTGCAAAACCTTCCTTACTATTCTCTTCACACCTCTCTCTCAAGCTTTTTCCTCCCTTGTAGTTTCTACATGAATTTTTCCACAGGTGTAGGAAACTACCCCTATGTGATCCCCGGTTAAAAGGAAACCCCCAAGCAATTAGAATAGTGTAAATATTTCCTATTTTCAATAAATGGATCTACCATACTCAAGCATAGGGACTTATTCCTAGAGCATTGGCGAGAGTTCCCCAATTTTCCCACGTGACAAATTATTTTGCCAACATAATTCTACTTGACATATTTGTGTTTATATTTTTAATCTTTCATAGGTATATAAATGTATTGATATTTGAATTAAGGTTAACACATCAATCATATAACTTGTTCATAAATCTAACTTGGTCTTAGATCCATGCTACATGATGGATTTTCTAACCTTAAATTAAATGCCCACATACATATGTATACCTATGAAACATCAAATTAATATAAACATAGATATGCCAAGGTAGAATCACTACCACTATATTAAGATTATATGTGTGGTATGGCCAATGGACCTTCTCATAGGATTATTATAATTAATCTCTATTCCACATTGAATACCTTAGACACTACATATCTATGTTTATTATAAAAAGAAGTAGAGGATTTTGGAATAATATTTTGTCAAGGAAATATGCAAGTTTTATCAATGTTCGTGGGACTATGTCCCTCTTCTTGAGATGGGGTGGCTCTCATTTATGAAAAGATGAAAAATATCTACACTAAGCTATCTCCTAGGGTGGTCTTAGATCGGAAAATGTGCGAAACACCCTTATTGTATTTGGACTACAACAATGTGTAAGAGAGAGGGAAAATTGTAGATAAGCAAGGAGAGAAAAATGAGGAGGAGAATTGTATTAATGAGTTGAACCCAAATTTCATTAACTACAATCTAGAGAGCTTTCCCATTTCAATCGAAAGACATATGAAAGAATAAAAAAATTGACACAAAGTTCAACTATTGATTTTCATTCCATTCCAATAGGTACAAAGTGCTTATGTCCTTCTAAATTTCCATACATTTGGAAAAGTGAAAAGAGGGAGAATGGAGGGAAAATTCTATGTAGGAAATAGAAGAATTAAAACATGCTATAGAGAGTAAAAAATGATGCCTTTAGAATGGAGAGAACACTCCAAATTATAGTTGTTTTCCTAAAATTTAACTCATCAAAGTTTTAAATTTTTTGAAACATTTTCGCATTAACGTGCTTCACCAACTTATTTTCTTACATCATTTAAAAACATCATTGTTCTTCGTCCTCTCCATGGCCTAGTCATTATTGCCATGCTATTATTTTCACCATTGCATTCTCGTTGCCATATCCTCATTCCTCGCCCTACATACCCCTGCTTCCCTCACAAATTAATTCTAACTATTTAATTAATGATTTTAATATAATTATTAATTAATTAATTAATAATAGTAATTCGATTAATATTATTAACCTTATTAATTAAATTAACATTATTAATTTAATATTGCATGATTTAGTTAACTATTGATTAACGTTATTTAATTTGTTATTATTAATTAACGTTATTAATTAAATTCCTCATTTAATTATTAAAATTCATAACATTGATCTTATTAATAATTTTAATTAATTAAATTTATAAACAACAGATAATGAAATGGGAGTTCACTCTCACTTCACAATTTGTCACTTATTCAATGGATAAAAATTAAAACTTTCCGCATGAAACCCATGCGGGACCGACTCTCCACGTGGAAGTTTTCCAAAATCCAAAATTGGCAAATGGAAAACTTCTCCCCACTTCTTGCTTCCCATCTCTTTCTCCTACATTAACTCTCCCACTCCCCAATATTGACAAAAACACTTGGAAGAGGCATGAAACTAATTGATGTTAATTAAATTCCTCATTTAATTATTAAAATTAATAACATTGATCTTATTAATAACGTTAATTAATTAAATTTATAAGCGGCAGATAGTGAAGTGGAAGTTCACTCCCACTTCACCATCTGTCACTTATTCGATGGATAAAAATTAAAACTTTCCCACATGAAATCCATGCGGGCACCAACTTTCCATGTGGAAGTTTTCCAAAAGCTAAATTTGGCAAATGGAAAACTTCTTCCCACTTCTTGCTTCTCATCTCTCTCTCTTGCATTAACTCTCCCACTCCCCAATATTGGAAAAACAGTTGGAAGAGTTGGAAGAGGCATGAAACTAATTGATATTATTTTTCCATTTCTATTCTTCACGCTTCATGTGTTGGAGAAACATGTATTTACAACATATTAAATGTCATAACTTGGAGATATCAATGTGGAAAATCACATTTGAAATATCAAATGAATATTGAAGAATACAAAGTATAAAGTGGTTGTTGACACAAGCGCATGCAGCATAAATATCATGGTAAGAAAATAATACAAGTGCATGTCATGGAAAGAACGTTGGTCAATAACAAAGACATTAGTAAAGCTTGCACGTGAGGAGGAAATTTAGGCTCGGTCAAGGATAATATAAAACAAGAAGTTTAAACCCGAAGACATAGAAAACAACAAGAGCAAGGAAAATTTGCAAAACCTCGTGTAAGGAAAAATTATGTAACCAACGTAGAAGGAATCATGGGTTTTCAAAAGCTCAACATGGATGGAAATGTATAGAATGAAATTAATGTATGGCGAATAAAATAACAATGAATAAAAATACATACATGTCAAATATTTCAGGTACTAACCAAGCTTTGGAATGATACGAACAAAGCAAAAATTGAACCATTCAAGAATTGGATTAAAATATTTCGTTTCATTTTGTCCATAAAATGGGAATGGAAATATTGTATTATCATAACACTGCCAAATTTGAATAAACCCTATTTTTCCCTTTGAGGTGGACTCGGAGACGGTGACTCGACACCATGAGTTATATTTTCACTTTATTTATTTTTACCCCACTTTTGCATCAAAATGCCATCATCCAACAAATCAACATTAAAATATGATTTTCAAGATGTAATGTACAAGACCATACTCATTTCAAACTATGACTACATAACTAACACAAACCTAAAGCATGTTAATATGGTCAATTTTGTGATAGAACATGGTCAAATGGTCATATATTATTTTATCAATGCATGTACCCTAGAAATTTTCTATAGGCAACAACCTTTGCGGTGTCATTTCAATGCCCCAAGCTTGTCATTACATATGTAGAATATTACGACCCTAAAATAGAGGTGATTATAGAAACAATAATGAGCCCATTCTCCTAATCATCCTGAACACATTGGAGAGATACTTTGAATCTCGAATAAGAGGAGATCTCTAAAACCACAAAGGAAGTTGACAATAATATTAGGATGAAGACCCATTATGATGCTCAAAGTCGTGAACAAGAACTAGTCATGTCACCAAGAGAACTCACACCAATCGCCTTCCCAAATAATAGTCATGCATTGATTTTGAGTTGAAATTGGAGACATGATCATCTTAGTGAGTAGAGTGTTTGGCATCCCTTATACACTAATTTCCATCCATGGATGTATAAGTTCACTTACTCCATATTTGATCCGTAAACTAACATTGATCTGTGTTATAAAAAGTTTTTCAAAATGAATCCTTAAATTGTTTTAAAATTTCTTAGAAATTAACCCCATACATAATCAATCAAAATATCATATAAAACATCAAACACTTTGTAACACATGCAAAAGAGATTGGGGTAAGTGCACCAATCTGGGGGGCCAAAAAGGGGTCTTAAGTGGATGCATTTTTTTGAAAAATAAAAACTTCAACTTGTATGAGTTTTTTGAAATAGTTACACTCAAAATTGGAAGATGTTGTATAAACATGAATCATATCATTTTGAGTCTAGTTTCTAATCTACTATTTTTTTGAAAAGATAAGTTTAAGTGGGTCAAATAACTAAAATACCAACAAGTGGTCTTATTTTTGTTAAAAACATAATAGAGTGACTTTCGTGCGCCCCACCATTTTTTTAGCACCATTTAGTATTTTTGAAAACCCTTAGGTAGAAAGATAGCTAGGAGCATCTAGTTTAGGCTCCAATTTTTAGATTTTTTAGCGAGTATTTTTTAATGATTTTTCTAGTATAGAAATTATAAATTTTGAAAAGTAATGGAGCTCTGACCATGCACTCCCCAAACTACCTCAAAAAATGTCAAAAATTAGAATTTTTTTAATATGTATAGAATTAGGCCTAGTTTGGGCTAGTACATTTTTTTCAATTTCGATGAGCCAAAAAAAAAGATACACAACAAAAGATAGACATGTTTAAACTTTAAAAAATAGCTATAAAAATCAGATTTAGAAAATAAATAATATGGAAACCTTATATTAGTCAAAAAATTTGAAAATTTATATTTTTAGAAAGAAGAAACTCTACTCTACGTCATGGTATAATTTTTTTAAACGAATCGATCGTTTTATGTTGATTTATCATGGCGGAAGTGGCATTTTTGTATTTTCCTACAAAAACACGTTGTTTGTTGTGTTTGTGTAGGTCCATGCCTCAGGTTTGGGGATCCAAATCAGATCAAGCCTTAAGGCATGCCTTGAAAAGGAAAAGCACAAAACACGTACCCGTTATAATGTGTACATGTTCCTAGGAATATATGTATTATACGTGTTTTTGGCATGCTTCTATTTACAAAAATAAATGTTTAAGTATAAGAAATAATAAAATATAAATAATAATAAATGAAAAACATAAGAAATTAGGGTCACTCTACACCTTATGGAACTAGTCTCACAACTCCATGAGTCATGGTTTAGGAGATAGTTTTTATAGTATAATCTGATTCGTACATAGGTAAATTTTCGGGATTTTAGCATTTAGTCTAAATATTTTAGCGTTTATATTCTACAATCAAAATCCTAAACCCGAATCATGATCCCTAACCCTAAACCCTAAACCTTAGACATTCGGCCCTTACCCGTGAGCCCTAAATCGTAAACCCTAATCCTTAAGCCCTAAACTCGAGCCCTAAGCCTTAAAACCTAAACCATAAACCCTAAATGCTAAACCCTAAACCCTAATCCATGAACCATGAGCCCTAAATGCTAAACCCTAAACCCTAAAAACTAAATCCTAAACCCTAAACCCATGACCCTTAAACCCTAAACTTTGATCCCTAAACCGTAAACCCTAAACCATGAGCCCTAAACACTAAACCCTAAACCTTGAACTCTGTGACCTAAACCCTTAACCTTGAGCCCTAACCCCTAAACCCTAAAACCAAAATAATAAACCCTAAACACTAAATCACGAACTATAAACTATAAACCCTAAACCATAAACCGTAAATCTTGAACCCTAAGCCCTAAATCAAGAGCCCCGAGCTCTAAACCCTAAACCTTAAACCTGTAACTCTGAACCTCAAACCGAGCCATAAACCTGAACCATGAACCTTAAACCCTAAACCCTAAGCCTTAAACCCTATACCGTGATCCCTAATCCATAATCCCTAAACCCTGAGCCCTAAACCATAAACCCTAAACCTTAAGCCCTAAATGCTTAGTCTTAAACCCTAAAACCCTAAACCCTAAACCCTAAACACTAAATCATCAACCCTAAAACCTAAACCCTAAACCCTAAAACCTAATCCCTAAACCCTAAACCCTGATCGTTAAACCATAACCATAAACCCTAAAACCTACACCCTAAACCCTAAAACCTAAACCCTAAACCCTAAACCTAAACCCTAAATCCTAAACCATTAAACCTAAACCTTGAACCCTGAACCCTAAACACTAACCCCTAAACCTTAAATCTTAAACCATGAGCCCTAAACCCTAAACCCCAAACCTTGAGCCCTTAAACCTAAACCCTAAACTTTAAACCCTAAACAATAAACCCTAAACCCTATGCCCTAAACATAAACCCTAAACCCTAAACCTTGAGCCCTTAACCCTAAACCCTAAACCCTGAACCATGATCCCTAAACCCTAAACCCTAAACCCTAAGCCCTAAGCCCTAAACCTTAAACATTTAACCCTTACTCATGAGCCCTAAACCCTAAACCATGAGCCTTAAGCCCTAAACCCTGAGCCCTAAGCCCTAAACCATGAACCATGAGCCTTAAATGCTAAACCCTAAACCATAATCCCTAAAAACTAAATCCTAAACCCTAAACACTAAAAACTTAACCCTAAACCCTAAACATTGAATCCTAAAACCTAAACCATGAGCCCTAAACCCTAAACCCTAAACCTTAAACTATAAACCCTGAGCCCTAAACAATAAACCTTAAACCCTAAACTCCACGACCTAAACCCTAAACCTTCAAACCTTAACCCCGAGCCCTAAACCCTAAACTATAAACCCTAAAACCTAAAATAAATATAATAAACCACGAACAACTAAATCATAAAAATTAAACCCTAAACCCTAAATCCTAAACCCTTACCCCTAAACACTAAATACTAAACCTTCAATCATAAACCATGAGCCCTAAACCCTAAATGTAAAGCCCGAGCTCTAAAACCTAAACTCTAAACCCGTAACTCGAACCCCGAACCCCGAGCCATAAACCCCGAACCATGAACCCTAAACCCTAAGCCTTGAACCCTACACCCCGATCCTTGATCCATGATCCCTAAAACCTAAACCATAAGCCCTAAACCATGTACCCTAAGCTCTAAACCCTAAACCCTAAACTCTAATACCTAATCCCTAATCCTTAAGCCCTAAACGCTAAATCCTAAACCCTAAACCATGATCCCTAAACCCTAAACACTAAATCTTCAACCCTAAACCCTAAACCCCAAACCCCAAACCCCAAACCCCAAACCCTTAACCCTTAACCCTTAGCAGTGAGCCCTAAATCCTAACCATAAACCCTAAAACTTAAACCCTAAACCCTTAAACCTAAACCCTAAATCCAAAACCGATGCTAAATCTCTAGCTTTGCATAAATAAATTAAGAAATAATTAATTGAAATCAACACATGAGATGAAAACTACAAAATATAGAAACCAAATGTAAATAGAATGAAGCAATTTCTATTAAATATGAGAGGGCATTTTATAAAATTGTTTGCTCCTAAAATCATGGAGTCAAGTCTTATCATTTTATCCCCATATCTCTCTTTTATTCCCTAGTCTTACTCTCAATCCCAAGATATTCTCACACATTCCTATCTCTATGAGTTGTGCATGACAACTAATTGTGCACACTCACATATTATTTAAATATTAAATAATACTAATATTCAAACCATATGTTCACACTATGAACACTAATTTCCTAACATTCACCCCCTTAGTGTGAATATGGGTGAGTTCTGTCTAGTACCTGCTCATGTTCTACAATACAATGGTTTTCAAAGAGTACCATCAACTCCAACAGGTTTTCTAGTGGAACCATTAACCACTCTGTATGTGATTTTCAAAGAGATTCACAAACTCTCAAATTGGTTTTCTAGTGGACCACCAACCACTTTCATAACAACATACACATTTCCCCATCCATATTTTACAAAAGAGAACAAAATATAGGAAAATATGTTCCTAACTATGAACAAGAATTATCCATCTATTCTTATTTACTACCACACATGCTAAAAGCAAACACACAACTAAAAATGAAGTCACCATAGAAAAATGTGGCCCCATCGTTGGTGACTGACGAGAGGCACTAATCACCCTCCTTCCTCTGTTGCCTCCTGCCTCCATCGAGTGATGCTACTTAGTATAAGTAGTCATCTTCATCTTCCTTATGTTCAGGTTCTTCTTCTTCTTCAGTGATTTCTTCATTAGCTTGCATAGGCCTCGTCCATCTTGAGCTTACCTGATAAAATATCTTTGGCATGAACAATACAGAAAGAAGACTTGTGTCCCTTTTTCTTGTAATAAAATCATTCTAATTATTTTTTGTTTCTTGAAGAACTAGGATACTTTTTTCTTTATATATAGGAAACTCTTCCTCAATATCTTCTTTTGTTCTTTTCTCTTCAGCTAGTAATTCATAAATCATACCTTCAAGTGAATGAGAAGGCATTTGACCAAGAGTAAAAACTACATTACTACATTTTAGAGGTAAGCTATTTAACAAAATATCTTTTGCATCTTCATCATCTACCTGAGCACTTACTTCTATCAGTTTTCTTAGAATGTATCTAAGATCATTAATATGACTTGACATAATTGCACCCTCATTGATTTTCAACTTGAATAAATGCAACTTAAGTGTAAATTTAGTATTCACAACTTTTGCACCAAATGTATGACTAAGCAAATCCCATATGTCTTTAGAATTTTTTTCTAAGTCTACATAATGCAACTCAGTGTTAGATAAAGCAAGCCCAATAATGGATTTTGATTTATCATCCCTGGTTTTCCACTCTAGTAATTTTTTTTTCATCAGTTGGTTTAGTTTCTTTTCCATTTACAATTCCCCATATATTTTTGTTCATTAGTTGAATTTTTATTTTCACCTTCCATGTGTGAAAATTTAATCTATTAAATTTATCTAGAGGGATTTCCATGATGGGTGTCAAACACAATCAAAAATGCACAATTACAATAATAATTAGATTTATATTTAACCAAAAGAATAAAGCTTATCGAGTTTAATTCTTTGGAAATCATTGACTATTTTTTTCCAAGATTTATCTTAAAATACTTAACCGGGTTTCTATAAATTTTTGAAAAAATTTCTCATAATACAAATAAACAAACCAAAAAAATCATCAAATTATGAATCGGGTTTGTGGAAAAACATGATTTACCAGGTCTTTTTTAGAAGATCGAGAATTCGGAAAATGGCAACAAAAGCTTCAATACTCTCGAGATCTACATCCGAGAGGCTGCGGTTTTTCCTACAATCACTCTTATAGCTTTTCCTTTCTTGCGTAACTGATACTGAGATGATGCTAAATCTCTATATTTGCATAAATAAATTAAGCAATAATTAATTGAAATCAACACATGAAATGAAAACTATAGAAGATAGAAACCAAATGTAAATAGAATGGAGCAATTTCTATTGAATATGAGAGGGAATTTTATACAATTGCTTTCTCCTAAAATCATGGAGTCAAGTCTTATCATTTTATCCCCATATCTCTCCTTTATTCCCTAGTCTTACTCCCAATCCCAAGATATTCTCACACATTCCTATCTCTATGAGTTGTGCATGACAACTAATTGTGCACACTCACATATTATTTAAATATTAAATAATACTAATATTCAAACCATATGTTCACACTATGAACACTAATTTCCTAACAAAACCTAAACCTTAAATCCTAAACCATTAACTTGAACCTCGAGCCCCGAGCCCTAAACCCTACACCCTAAACCCCGAACCTTGGAGATTGTTTAAAAAGCCCTTGAGTCTATAGTAGTGATTACAAAGTGAAAACTACTCTTGATCTTCTCGCACTTCAAGGATCGGAAAACCTCATATATTTCAAGTGAGGTCTCACGAGTGAGTTCATCTTTTGAATATCAATATTAGGACCATATTTCCTAGTCTCATGCAAGAACCATCATTGAGTCTGCTTGTACAACTACCTTGTTTATGAGAGGTGAGACAAGTAACTAAATGGATATGACATCTACCTTGTGCCTTGCAATGCATATTACACATATCTACTAAACCTATTTCTCCCCACATATACTTACTGATCTTGAATGCCAATTTCTTCACACTCTGAAACAAATTTCACATTTCTCATATTTCCATGTATGGTATTATGCAAGCCAGGATGACCCATTAGAAGATGGAAAAAATAACCATCGCAACACAAAAATTAATCTCAAAGGAAATGGAAGAAACATAAAGAATATACCAACGCGGAGGTGTAGGATCAGAATTGAATTTCCTGCAGTATCCTCTCCTCTGGAGAAAGAGAAAGATCTTCTGCATTTGGAATGGATAGAAAATTTGACAAAACTTCCTAAAGTGTTTAAAATAAGCATACCAATAGGGAATGGTTAAGAACACAAAAAGGTTATCAATCACCTAGTAAATATTTCTTGTTTAGTTCTAAATGGGAGTCAGCTGGCCTACAAATTAGTGACCTTCCATTCATTGATAATTCCTTCTATGATAAATCCGTGGATGCTTTAAAAAGTTCCTTCAAAAAGATAGGGGTATTTGTCAAGCCTAGTGAAGGGTGTGATGTGATTTCCAAAAAAATTGAAATGCATACAAATTTAGAGGTCATAACACGAGTTTACAAATATCTCTATCATTATAAATGGAAGCCAAGTAATGGTGTCTCCATGTATCTAAGGATTGAGAACTACTAGGTCTATGGAAAGATTGGACATTCAAGAAACATCGAGTGTCTGAATCAGAATGTCGTTTCATTTGGAGAAACATTTTCAAACATTGGAGTAATGCATCTTGGAAAATAAAATTGAACCTCATAAATCCTGTCAAATTTCTAGCTTACACAAGCAATTGACATATAAAGACATATAAAGCTTTGTTATTCGACAATGAAACCTTAATTTTCGAAAAGAGTAGTAAAAAATTTTTGTACAAAAATTTCTTGGCATATCGGCATCTCCTTCAAAATATCAACAGATGAAAGGTATCAAATTGTGATGAATCTCTTTAAATGTTATGCCTATGAAGTAGATGAACCCTTTTCACTTGAATACTCTCTATCAATACTAATAAGAATGGGTAAGACACAGAACATTATAATGAGTGAAATAGTTCCCATGTAATGGGAAAAAGAAGATATCTATATTGGGTAACATTTCTTTGTACTGAATTATTCTTGGATATTTGGCATTTCCCTCCTTCAAAATATCAACAGATGAAAGGCATCAAATTGTGATGACTCTCTTTGAATGTTCTTCCTACGAAGTAGATGAACCCTTTTAGTTGAATACTCTCTATCAATACTAATAAGAATGGGTAAGACATAAAACATTACAGTGAGTGAATGGGTAAGCCTAAACCCTGAGCCCTAAACCATAACCCCTAACCCTAAACCCTAAACCTTGATCCTTAAACCCTAAACCCTAAACCCTATGCCCTAAAACTTGAACCTTGACCCTTAAACCTTAAACCGTAATCTATAAACCCTAAACTCTAAAATCTAAACCCTTAACCCTAAACCTTAAACCTTCACCCTAAACCCTAGACCCTAAAATGAGCTAGTTGTGCTTTGAGGTATTCATGACCATCATGTGTGAAGTATTAAGGAATATTATATATCCATGAGATACATATGAGAAAAGACACATCCATGAGAATCTTGAATTTGATTTCATGAAAGGATGATTTTAGAGCTAAGAAAGGTGAAGGGATGATCTTTATAGGGGGCACCTTGTTTCTAAGTGAGAAATAATCTTAGTTGGCTTGATGCAATTCACTTGGTACTATTTGTAAAAAAATAATTCAACACATAGTAGTGTGATCAAGCCTTAAGGAGGAGGCACATTACAATTGCCTCATTTTTTCCATATAACATGAATCCCATTCATGGAGCAATCCTTTGTCTACAAAGTGAGGATCTCATTTTAGTAAGAAGTAGAAAAGCATCAAAGAGCTTATTCGTGGTCACTAAAGTGAATTATGGACCAAATTTAAAATTTGGTACCAATTCAAGCAATGGAAGGGCCAAAATCTAATCCAGAAGGTAAAAAAACCTACAAAACAACTATATGTTTTCCCAAAACAAAGACTAACTACAATATATATGGCTTGAAAGTTTTAGGTCATTCTAAAATTCTAAAATGAGTAAGTACTGACCAGATTAGATTTTGAAAAACCATATTCTAGATTATAACTTTTAGAGCTATGGGACCAATTCCATCGGTGAAGAATGACCCTAAATACTTATATTTACTAAAATAAGTATAAGAAGTAATAAAATTATAAATAAATAATAAAATTATAAATAAATAATAAAATAAATCTTATACTTAACATTTATTTTAGTAAATATGGCTCCTTCTAGAGCCCTCTTGTAAACTTCATATAACTCAAAACGTATACACATTTCAGATCACTAGAAACACATGCACGTTATAGCATGTACACGTTATAATGCGTATACATTTTAGGTTTGTGAATTATCGAGCCTAAGAAAACATAACGCGTGCACGGGTTATTGCAAAACATGATCGCGTTTAGTCATTTTCGCTTTATTTTCCACTTTTTTCCCCCGATTGGTGCACTTACCCATTGATAACAAATTTTAGTGATGAATTCTTACTCTCTAAGTTCATTTAACTAACAAACCAATCCATTAAAAATGATTGCAAGAATAACAATAAAATTTACACTACAATAATGGATAATATAAACCTATAAAACTATGCTCACATACCTTCTAGAAGATCTTAATAACCTTCAATGATGTGCTTCAACATTCTTGTAGCACACTGGAAAATTAGAAATGGAAAATTTTCCTTCAACAAGAATGAAGAATACCCGGCAAGGTCTTTCCACATCTCCTCTAGAACCTTAGACCTTCTCAAAATGCCAAAATAATGTCTTTAATCTCCTTATACAATGCCTCTTAATCAAAATATAGAACGATAATATGACTTCTTTAATTACAATGGCATAATGTTTTCCCAAAAAGTTCCATTCCCATAAAAATGCCTAAAAGGGGCCTTTATAGGCTCAGAGTCCCAAATTTCATGTTAAAACCCATATCGTACATGTTAAACATAACATGCATGTGAATGGTAGAGTAGTCAAGTCGCTTATGAGGGAAGTGACATGTAGGGTGTTCAAATCCCAAATTTTATGCAGCCTTGGATAAGTGCATTTGACATGGTGAATGGGATGTTTATCCTACAATTGGTGGGTAACACTCCATTAAAGTATTTAAATAGATTTTCACTCCCATATGTCCTTTGTAACATTTTTTAGATGGGGTAACTCCCCGCTCCGCTCGATTGATTTATGAGTTGGAATGGACCATTATATGTGGCTTGGACGTGGTGACTATTGCTTTGAATCTCATCAAGATGGATGGGATGTGCAATGAAATTGGTCTCCAAAAGTTGGGCTTATACATGCAGCTTGTGGTTTGGTTTTTACATCCATCTCTTTGGTGAGTTGTGCATTGGTTCAAATGGTTAGATCAATTTAGTGATGTGGCACTAAGAATTGAGAAGTAATATGTGGTTCTCCCTAGCTCACCCCTTAGCTTGGTCCTAGCTCAATTGCCTAATTCGGTGAGTTTGGAGACTTTGAACAATTCGGGACTTAGTACCACATGCACCATATTGTGGCTTACACATGAAGTGACACTTGTCCTCCTAAGAGCTTGTTATGTGTCCTTCTAGACTCATCACATCACCATATAAGCATACCACTTGTCAACTAGAAAAGGCACCAAATAACATAGTACAAATGGGATAATTAACATCACCATTAATAATATGGTGATCAGGTCTCCTTTAAAACAAGAGTGGACCCTATTATGAAACCCAAAATTTTACACATGCCTATCGAAGACATGAGTATAAAAACTCGAATAGTATTTTTCCCATGCTATTTTTTTCACATCACCACTTGTTGACTTCGATGATAGGTCGATTAGCTATTCATTGTGCTTATTGGGGTACCAACACTTGTTATCTTTCTATTAATCATGCACAATGTATTTTACACATATGATATCCATTTTAACCCGTTTAAAGTGTAATGGAAAGATAACTCCAAGCCCTTTCATAAATAATAGGTAATGAGAATTTTTGAGAACATTTATTTGCTTTAAATGACCTTTAGATAACTTCTCCCATTAGGAAGGATTTTGGTCTCCAAAAGTCTAATTTCCAAACTAAGACTAAATAAACAAGGTACTTGAAACCCCTTCATAAGGTTTCTATTATTCTTCTCTACCTAAAACATATCGAGCTACACAAAAAAACATACAAGAGAAAAATATCAAAGATAAAAATGAATGTAAGTCATCTAATGTCATCACCAAAAATGGATTAGTATATAATAGACAACAAAATGCCTCTCAACAAGTGTCCAACTAAATCCCTATGATTCATCCAATAACTAAAAATGTACAATCTTACCCAAAAAAATTAGTATAAAATATACAACACAACGCCATATAACAAGTTATCCGGTGACCCGTGAGATTGCCAAATCAATGCATCTATATAATATCACCCAATTAGATCAGTGTAAAAGCAGACAACAATACGCCTACTAGAGGAATGTATCCAATTGACCTTGCGTGAAACCACCATTGCAAGTGAAATATCTACCCCGTGTAGAGTTGAGGACAGAAAAAGTTTGTCTACATAAATGTCACATTCCAAATGGTGTGAAAACCACCAAATGAAACTACAAAAAAATGTTCCCAAATGTGGGTCTTATATATGTGCACTATAAATTTCATAATTTTCGACCAAAAATGTGTCTTATAAAAACATTCTAACTTGCACATATACCAAAATAGATGCAATCGATACATCCTTAAAAATAACAATTAATGAATGCAAGTATCATATAGGCACATTGTAACATGCCCTAAAACCACCTGCGTAAATTGTTGTAAAAAATCCAAGCTGGAAATATGAGTTAAACTCCTTTACCAAAATGTATCAGGAAACTTAAAAGCTTGTCAAGAGTTATTCAAAAATTAGAGTTTATCAAATCCATAAACATGAGAAGATAATATAAGCATGATAAGCCTATCACAAAGTTATTCTCATCAGGAAACTCTAAATTATTCAAATCTTAAAACATGGAAAATTCCCCTTTATCAATCAACTGGAACTCCAAAATGCTTTGAAAAATGCATAGGAATCAATAAATATCATCTATGCCAATCTATCCATCAATACCAAGATCTTTTACCATCAAATTCAAAACTAAATGGACTCATCTGTGGATTGTCTATAGATAGATCATGGGTTGATTTAATAACAACTTCATTAATTTTAACCTTATCATTAGGTTTATAATCCATCTTCTCCTTACCTTTTCCAAGATGGTGTGATGGATGAAGTTTCCAACATTTTTCAACCTGATGCCCACTCACCTGAAAATGAGTGCAAATTTTCCTCTTATCCTTCTTCTGGGGTGAGGAATCATGTTTTCCATTTCTTGCCTTTGAATGATGAGATTGGTATTTATCACCTTCCTCACTTCTCAAAAAGGAAACTTCTTCAAAAAATATTTTCTCTTCTAACAATAGACAACAAAATGATTACTTAGCCCACAAAAAGTGCAAGGAAAAGATTGGAAAATATTATGTATATAATAGCCATATCATTTAAACTAAAAGAGAGGATTATAAGTTTCAAAATTTATAATATTTTTGGTACTATTTTTAGTGTAAGTATGAGGAGGTGGTATTTGATTACCTCTTATTTTTGTATGATTACACTTCTCATCAACTTTGTAAGTTTTATTCCTCGAATGGAGGAATCCTACATAGAAAGTGGTGTAAAAATTGGTTGTTAGAAGCTTGTGTTCCTTTAGAAAATTTGGAACTCTCTCGAATTGCCACTTTCTCACTAAGCATAACCCAAACCTGCAAATTGAGGATGACCCACTACATGTAATGGGTTAATAATACCTAGGTTGTTCTTAGCAAGGCATCTTCCATAAAATTCCATTTTAAACAAAGTTTTAGACCCAATTCCTCTAGTATGTTGTTCAAATCTACAAATAGAATTGTCTAAAATCGAAGGGAAGGAAGTACTTTATGGTGAACAACTTACATTGCATTCATCTTTCATTGTTCCTACATCTCGATGTGGAAGGCATATCCTTCACCCGTTTACCACTCTATAGTCTTGCCAAGATCTCATCCTCAGCTTGTAACTCAATTTTCAAGTGTTCAACCTCCTCTCCAAGGAGTAGAATTTTGATCTAGGAAAAATTTCTCCTCATGGATCGGAGATTAACCGCTTTAAGCTTATCAGTTTCTCTTGTTTTGACATCCTACTCATATTTCACATGTGCCTATATCTCACACAAAAATTGAACCAATGCCATAATAACATTATATCTATCAAACTAAATTGTTAAAAACATGCAACCAATATCTTGTTAAAAATTCCTTGATTAACCTACTCTAATACCAAACTCAATCCATAAACTAACACGATCACGTGATATAAAAAAATTACTAAAATGAATCCTTAAATTGTTTTAAAAATTCCCACAAATTAACCCCATATATAATCAATCAAAATAACATGAAAGTCATCAAACACCATAACACATGTAAATGAGATTGATAACAGAGTTTGGTGATGAATGCCTACTCTTTGGGTTCGTTTAATCGACGAACCAATCCATAAAAATGATTGCAAGAATAACTATAAACCTTACAATAAAATAATGGATAATAAACATGTAAAACTATGCTCATAGACCTTCCTAAGGAAGACCTTAATCACCTTTAATGAAGTCCTTCAACTTTCATGTAGCACCTATAAAATTATAAATGGGTAAATTTTCGTTCAATGAGAATGAAAGCTACTCCGGTAAGGTATTTCCACAACTCCTCTAGAACCTCAAGCCTTCTCAAAACGCCAAAATAATGTCTATAATCTCCCTATACAATTTCCTCTTAATCAAAATACATAATTATAATATGCCTTCATCAAGTACATTGGCATAATTTTTTTCCAAAAGTTCCATTCCCATAACATGCCTAAAGGGGGCCTTTTATAGGCATGTATACAGTCCCAAATTTCATGTTAAAACCCATATCATATATGCTAAATATAACATACGTGTAGATGGTGGAGCGGTTAGGCCACTTGCATGGGAAGTGGAAGGTCGGGTATTCAAATCCCAAATTTCACGTGGCCTTGGATAAGTACTTTTGAGTGTATTTGGCATGGTGAGTGGGATTTTTATCCCTTGTTAGGAAAATAATGCTCCATTGAAGTCTTTAAATATAATTTCACTCCCATATTTGAATGTGGATTTGGTCATATCCTTGCAAAATTTCGTTAGATGGGGTAGTTCCCGCTTCGCTTGGTTGATTCATAATTTTACGTGGACCCTTATATATGGCTTGGCCATGGTGACTATTGCATTGAATATTGCTGAGTGGTATGTGTTGTACATTGAACTTGGTCTCAATGAGTTGGGATTACATGTGGCTCACGAGTTGGTTATTGCAACCAACTCCCGATGAGTTGTGCATTGGTTCATATGGTTAGCTCAACTTAGTGATGTGGCACTATGACTTGAAAAGTAATATGTGGCTCACCCCTTAGCTTAGTCCCAACTCGACTACTTAACTCATTGAGTTGGGAGACTTTGAATAAATTGGGACTTAGTCCCACATGCACCATACTCTAGATTACACATAAAGTGCCACTTGTCCTCCTAGGAGCCTCCCGGGTGTTTACCCTAGACTCGTCACATCACCATGTAAGCCTACAACTTGTTAACTTGAATTTTCATTAAATAACATAGTGCAAATGGGATAATTAACATCACCATTAATAATATGATGACCAGGTATCCTCCTAAAACAAGAGTAGACCCTATCCTGTTAAAAACCAAAATTTTACATACACTGTAAAAATTGGAGTATTAAAATTCAAACATTGTTTTTACCCTCCTCTACTTATACATCTCCCTTTTCAACTTCCGATAGGTCGATCAACTCTCACCGTGCTTGGTGAGTTACTTTGTTATCTTCTTGATAATCTCGCACAAAATATATTTTTCACATATGGTATCCATTTTAATCCATTCAAAGTGTGATGGAAAGCTTACTCGAGATCTTCCATAAGGAACAAGTCTTGAGAAATTATGGGAACATTTGTTCACCGAAATGACCTCAAGATCAATATTAGATTAAAATTTCACATTAACTAGGATACAATCATAAGTGACATATTGCATAAGTAATTGATTGAAGTAAAGATGCAAAGAAATTTCTACATGAATTCTTACCATTTCTATGGTGTGGCATGAAGAAGAAGCTTCACTAGTTTTGAAACTAGAGGCACAATGAAACCGGGTCAAAAATAGTGTTTTTCATTACTAAGTGTAGCTAGAATTCAAACAAAGCATACATCACTTATGGCATGCCAATGTTTCTTTCCTCTTCTATATCATAAAACAAGGCATTCCATTTTATTGACATTTTATATTTATGTCTATATAGATGTAGGAAAAACAAGTTTATCTCTACTTATTATATTATTATGGCTTCACCACATCCTTGTAACATTTGGTTATATGGGGTAATTCCTTCTCTGCTTGGTTGATTGATAAGTTTACGTGGACCCCTTTATGTGGCTTGGCCGTGGTGACTATTGCATTGAATCTTGCCAAGTGGGATGGGATGTACATTGAAATTGGTCTCGATGAGTTGGGCTTGCATGTGGCTAGCGAGTTGGTTGTTATAACCAGCTCCCCAATGAGTTGTGCATTGGTTAAAATGGTTAGATCAACTTAGTGATGTGGAACTATGACTTGAAAAGTAATATATGGCTCACCCTTAGCTTGGTCCCAACTTGACTCGCCTAACTCATTGAGTTGGGAGATTTTTAACAACTTAGGACTTAGTCCTATATGCACCATACTCTAGATTACACATAAAGTGGAACTTTTCCTCCTTCGAGCCTCATATATGTCCTCCCTAGACTCGCCGTGTCACTATGTAAGCCTACAAGTTGTCAATTACAATTTTCACTAAATAACATAATGCAAATGGGGTAATTAACATCACCATTAATAATATGGTGGCAGATCTCCTTCCGAAATAAGAGTATACCCCATTGTTGAAAGCCAAAATATTACATACACTGTTGAAAATCAAAGTATTAAAACTCTAACATTTTTTTAACCCTCCTTTGCTTATACATCTCCACTTGTTAACTTCTAATAGGTCGATCATCTTCTCACTTTGTTCTTCGCGAGGTACCCGCACTGTTATTTTCCTGTTAATCATGCAAAAACTATATTTTTGCACATATGGTATCCATTTTAATCCATTTAAAGTGTGATGGAAATATTACTCGAGCTCTTCCATAAGGAACAAGTATCGGGAAATTCTCGGGAACATTTGTTCACCTAAAATGACCTCAAGATCAATCTTAGATAAAAAAATTTCACATTATCTAAGATACAATCATAAGTGACACATTGCATAAGTAGTTGATTGAAGTAAAGATGAAAAACAATTTATACATGAATTCTTACCTTTTCTATGGTGTGACATGAAGAAGAATCTTCACTGGTTTGGAAACTAGAGTCACAATGACACCAGGTCAAAACAGTGTTTTTCACTACTACCTGTAGCTAGAATTCAAAGAAAGCATACATCACTTCCGACATGTCAATGATGCTTTCCTCTTCTATATCATCAGAATGCTCAAGAATAATCCAAAATAAATACTTTAGATCAGGCCAAAGAGGTGATCTCAAGATGGGGCACATGGTTCATTCAATTTCCCACATTTTCATACATCAATGTCTATGGATATAATGGAGATACCTACAAGTTTCCAAAGTATGTAAGTGATAGATGGGCCCTCAAGGATTTTTTTTTATAATTTGCATTATTAAACCAATTCCTAGGTGAGAAACACAAAAGAGATTTACATTTTCCAATTTCCATTGGTGTGTACAAATGTTCATCATTCTACAGTACATAGATGATGGATAAAGAGATGAAAATTGTAAGACACCACCCATTCATGAGAAGGTGATAATTTGATATTTGTGGATTTATGGAGATAGTTCTTGGCCCAAAATAAAAACATCATGCAAAGGTGGAATACTATTAGGCTAGTTTTGTAGATAAATTTGAAGTTCAACATTGTGACTACAATATATTCAAATAATGATATTCAAATTGAAATATGTCCCATGAGGAGTTACATATGATTTTATTGCATCATCACCTCTCCCTAAAATTAATTTTTCTAAGATAGATGATACAGAGCTTGAATATAGGATTCAACAAGTGATCAAGAGAAGTCTCGCTTGGTATGAGAGAGAATTAGCCAAGTGTGCCACAAGTGAAAGAAACACACATGAAGATCACAAATCAACCAACCAGAGTGATAATATAATTTCAAAATTTACTCAATCATCCTATTATCTCTCCACACAATATTCATCACATAATTAAGTAGGTAATAAGCAATGGAAACTAAAGTCAGCTCATTGTCTACCTTATGTGACTAGTGAACCTAAACAAAGGAAAGAAGACAACGAGGGAAAGAAAATATTTTATGGGATCTCACAATCAATCCAACATTCATCAACTCACATAATTTTAGGTTTTCAAGGGATTATTAAGAACACCACTGTGTAATTTTTGGTATTGTAAGAAATATCATATTTACTATATTGTGTTAGCATGTACTATTGTGATGAATACATTGTATATTGTGAATGACGAATCTACTAGATGTAAATTATAGAATGACCAATTGTGTTGGACAAGAGAAACTTTATATTATATATAATGAAATGATAACCTTTATTTCTTTGATACCAAATTTATTGCCCACACATGAAGGACCAAAATACAAGATGAAATAAACCAAGATATATATTCTTTGTCTTTAATTCATCTGTTATACAACAACACATGGGCTTACTTAGAATATATCCACATCACATGAAACACTTGTATAAACACGGACCCATTTATACATCAGGATAACACAAGATGCACATCAATTTCATGCTTTCTCAAATAAACAATTACAACATAATGACCCAACCATAATATGGAATGAAGGATAGACATATTCCACAACACACAATTTTCATGTTAGTATTACCTTATGTAATGGAAGTGAAATAAAAATCCAAGTAAATATGATTTAGGGAGAAATAAATCTTATCTTGAGATCGAGTGTTAGGTGTCTCATATGTGATTATAAATGTATTTTAGAGAATTGGGATATATGCCCTTACATGTTAAATGCTATTTAAACCTACAAGGATAAATAATAAGAACTTAATGGAAATAATGCAAGTTATGGTAATTCAAATCTCCAAGTCACATAAGATTTCACATCCTCAAGATATTTCACTATCTCCTCTCATATATCATGAAGACATTGTGGAAAAACCTCATCCTTGGAATGAAGACTCCATTCAAGACCCACTTGAATTTGAATATTTGCTACAAACACTTGAAAACTCCCACCCAATGAAAGAATTCTATGTGGTGAGCTAATTGAATAAGTACCCTCTTAAATGCATGGATAAATCAAGAATGGGAAAAGATTTTTCAAACCTATCACAATTGAAATTTAATCTATTTCATTAATGAAATATTATTTCACTCCCAAGAAGCCCAATGTCATTTCCAAATTTGTAATCAATGAGCATGGAATTTTGTATGCTGACATAACATAACCAATTATTAATAAGGACAAAAGTGAAATGAATATTACTAATTATGAAGTTATTGGAGCTCAAAATTACACCCGTACCTAAATCAGAAATTCAAGTATTTGAGGAAACACGTGATTGTCTCCAAGTTGTGGGGATTTCTCTTGAGACAAACCTCTACATAAGGACAACTTCCTCTACTTAACCCTAATGCTAAAACAACTCATACTGCTATAAATATAATTATCTACTCCTAATCTAACTATCTAAGGGACCAGGGGAAAAGAAAGATGTGTGAAATGGGAAATCCTAAAATAATAGAAGTGATAACATGAATATAAAGGGGAAAGACACTCTTAAATGAGGGAAAATGGGAGGAAAATGAAGGAGGAGAGGGCAGGCACGAGTGCCACAGTCCATAACAACATTACAACTTTCCTTTTCACCCAAAAACTACAATAATGGAACCTACAAATGGAAGAGAAAGATGCACACCACACCACCACTAATCAAAGAGAGGTAAACATGCAAATAAAACAAGCTAGTGTAGAGAATAACCTCAATTTTTTTATTGCTTAAAATATGCATAGTCCATTACATTGAAGTGGAAGAAAGTAATAAAACACATGGTAGATGGACAAAATGAAGGCCGTAACTCATATCTACTCCTGTAACCATTTTGAGATTGTGCCTTTACAAATTGAGAGGATCCACCCACTAGAAATGATCTTCATTCTATAATATATAAAAGAATGGGGAAGACAGGGGAGGGAAAAGAGAGGGAAACTCGAATTCTTTCCTTTAACCAAAAACAAGATGTATTGAATGTTTGAAAACCATCATAGGAACCCTTGCAAGACTACTTCTCCACATGAACTTTCTTGTAGGAGAAGGAAGGATCACCGTATTTTATTAGTGTGGGTGGTTGAGCCATCAGTAACTACATATTCAATGCCCTGGACTATTTTCCTCATTTTATACCTAACAAGTCTCACCAAAATATGATTTACTTTATTCTCAATTTATGATCCAAGGATACCTTTTCAATGAGATCAATAGTACATAATTTAGAGCTCTAGAGTGAAATTTATGGCCATTTGAATTTTTACAGGTTAGGAGGAACAAAAAGTTGACATGTGGTAGCTTTAGGTGGTCATGGAGATTTCCTCTTGCACTATTTACATCGCCCACACGTATAGCTCAAATGGGGTGGGGTTTCAGATTTTGAGGCGCAGGGTTGTTTGTTAGCCACCACATGTCATGTTTGGATTGGATCGGGGACCAATGGCCTCGGATGCAAGCCTTGTGAGTTAGGGCGAGAATGCATGAGATCGAGAAATGCAACAATTCAAAGGAATTCTCGCAAAGGAATGCTATGGAACTCAAGGGCATATGAGAAAGTATGTACAATGCATGTTGAGATGCACAAGGGTCATGAGGACCCCCAAGTGAGATTGTTGAGTTTGGGTTGAAAATGTATATGCACATAGAGCCCGACAAGTTGTAAATAAATCCCACAGACTAGTAAGGAAAGGTCATGGGGTTTGGGACATAAAATGCATGCTTGCATAAGCATGTAATGATGCAAAGGAATCTCGTAAGCTGAAAAGGAATATCATAGACCTTAGAGTCTGCCTTACAATTGTGCATTGGTGTAACCTTTTCTCTCTTGTGTCTATTTCAATGTTATGTGGGTTTGAGAAATCCCCACATGACACTAAAATTGAAAACCTAAGGCACTTAGATTCTCTACCTTCGCTAGGACTTAGCTTCTTTAGTGTTGTAAACTATAAGGAATGTCACACAACAATGAACTATTATCAAATCCACCTCGAATCTCTATGATGCTAATTTATTTGTTCCACGGGTTAGAAGAACCCACGGGACACTAAGTTTTTTGCACTTCATGGGAGGATAAGTTAGTCTTCTACGTAGATTTCTTGAGAAAAGGTGGTTACGTCCATTTTTGATGAGTTATTCAAAATTATAGGGGGTGTAATTTTGGATAACATTTTGATGAATTTCAGGGGTCCAATTCCTACTAGATGGGAATACCAAGTATTCTTGAACATCCATTAGGTATGGATTCGATCTTGATATACTTTAAAAATGATCACCTACTTGAAAAATCTTACCCCCGAATTCGCATGAAGCAACATTGGACTTGACATTAATATTTTTACTAAAAGGATAACTTATTCATTGAATATGTTATGAATTGGATTTAATGATAGTGTAAAACTGAAATAAATTTGATTTTCCACTTCATTTCCTAGAAAATATGAATAAAATCACAATAAGCCCTCTCTAATTTAAATGGAAGTAAGCTGATATGAATTCTGCATTAGTGCCTTAAGATGCTATGAAGATGATTTCTTGGGAGTTTTGATTAAAAATTTACAAATTATCCCAAAAGCAAAAAAAAATTCTAAGAAAGGAGCATGGACAACATGCATATGTAGCTGATCTTGGGGTTGAAAGAACAAACATCCAAACTATCCCAAAACTCCTCACTTGTACTATGAAACCTACCTTCGAAATGGTTTGAATGAAGTTTATCTTTGTGGACTCGAATAAATCTTGGAAATTTCCCAAATTATCTAATTTTTCCATGAATTGAACTATGGAATAGTAACAAGGAAAAAAAAACTATATTCAAACATGGAAAATCATACATGTCAAAATGGAACATTGAAATGCAAATTTTTCCCTCGACAAAAATTGATAATCCTTGAAAAAAATCTATTTATCAAGTCTAATACAATTTTACATTTTAATACCATTTAAAATGAGAAAGATAAATCGAATTATAACTATATTTGATTAATAAAAATCGTGTTGAATTAAAAATACGTGGGCTATGGTTAAGTTTGATTAACTAAAGTTTGAAACATAATTAACTAGGGTTTAGACTAGAGACACATGTCAAGATTTTGCGAGTCTCCTAAAAAAAATTATCCTACTGAGAATTCAAGTCCACGAAATCAACCAAAGACCAAATAATTTCAGACCCGGAAAGGATTTGCAAAGACAAAACAAAAAGACAAAGTGGCTAAATTTCATTGGCAAAGGTTATATACGTATGACATTACAAAAATAGTGTATACGTGTTTCTTTGTTATTAGTTCGCACTTTGTTGGACCCTAAATATTGGGTACGTACCAAGATGTGCATGCACATGATCAGTAAATAGAAGGTAACTTAGGGAAAAGGTGCACAGGAAAAAGGTTTAAGTGAAACAAAGACGTGCACGGGAGGCAGAATAAGGGTTTAAAGGACTTAGAAAAATTTGGCATGATGGAGTCTCTTGAGGAAAACGTGAGGACCTGAATAGGCATGAAAAGTGGATAAGGTATCATCCTAGAACTTTGGACGATAATAAAATGATATTCCACATAGGGAATATTCCTAGAGGCATCATTATAGTTAGTGGAAGGTTTTTCAAAGAGGATAAACATTCACCAATGGAGGACCACATTGACACTTGGCATGTGATCTGCTCATGAGAGAAGTCATGGTGGTGGATGTTGATCCTATTTAAAGAAGTTCTTGGGACATAAACAAGAGGAGGGGAGAAGGTAGTGTGAAGGTGCTAGAAGGTATGGGAGTGCTAAGAGAAGGAGGGTAACGAGGTGTTGCAAAAATGTTAGGAAATGCTAAGGGTTTGGATCTCATGATGCTAGGGTTTAGAGTTCTTGATGCTAGAGGGTTATAAGAGATATCGTTAAGCATATCTATGGGTATTGAGGTCTATAACAAGGGTTATAATGGGGAAAGTATAGTTCGGATCTCGATCAAATGAGTTTTCGGGGGTTAGATCTTTGTCATTTGATGTGTATGGTTTGAGAAGACCCTTTTATGTAGAGTGGCTACTAGAAACTTTTTAAAATCAATATGCATGGATCTATTCTATACATCTTGTTTATGGGTGTAAGACCTCATATTATTCAACTTGTCATGACTCAAATTGGGTTCTTTGTGCTTCATATAATGTTTATTTACCTTTTGTGATGCATTGATGTGTAGATCTCGTTAGTTATATCTTCTTCCTTTTAAGTAGATGCATGCACTTCTATTTCTACAAATAACCCTCAATTAATGGCAAAAACTCTCTTGCAAAGATTACATAAAGGATGGGCTTGGCACCGCGTGCACCTCGGGTGAGCACCCAACATATGTTGTGTGATAGGTGACGTGCTTGGGTTTAGAAAAAGGTATTGAGGGTAAAATAATGACTACACACTTCATAGTGTAGGATAACAAAAAAAGATCATTTAATAGAAAGATAGACCATTAAAATCCATATACATGTGGAGTCATCTAAATGGTTTGATTTTCACACACTAACAAGGTTATGATAAAGGAAAACTAATATGAAAAATGATCTGGACAATTTTAATTGGCTTGCATTCTCGTCCAACATCTACATGTAAAATCAATAGCTTAATCTTATTGGTTTAGGTTTCTCATTGGAAGAATACAAGTTATCACAAGTATAAATTTGTGAAGAACGTGGAGTGTTCTCATTAGTTCCAACTTCGCAATATTATATATTACTTTGGTGTTGGGTGGACTTAGAAGCACGAGATTAAATTTATCTAAAGAAACTCTTGGGTCTAACAGAAAGACAAAAGACACGTCAATGACAATAGGGATAAGTGTACTAACCAGAGAGTGACACTTGGTGATGATCGAGTGAGCGAAGGTGTATATGTGGAGGAATTCTACCAAGTTTTTGAGAGATGGCTCTGCAGTCGACGTAAGTCCCGAAATAAGTAAAAATTAAAAGAGTTTTGTCCGCAATCAACCAAATAGATAATTCAGCCCGAAAAAACCATTTAAATTGCAAGATTATACTTTAAATACGATCAATTCTTATTATGTATTAATTATACAATATATATTTTTAAAATAACAAACATACATATTGCAAATTACATATTTCATTAATTTAATCCTACAATTCACTATTCTTGACAAAATAATTGCATATTTTAATAGTATACATAGTAAAATAGACAAAATACATTCACTTTCATGCTATCAACATAAAATAATAATTATCTTCTTTCAGCTTAAATTACAACAGAGATTTACATAGTTACATAGAGAGAGAACTTATCTGAGTCAAATTATCTAGAATTCTAATACAAAATTCCAATGTAGAGAGAGAATTTATCTGAGATAATGATCAAGAATTCTAGTACAAAATTCCAATACACCCCAAGGTAACAGACACTAGACTATGGCCACACTATGAGAGGAAATGTTATATACCCCATGTATATTCACCTTGCCCTGGCTAGGAACCATCTAAGGTTGTACTCTATACCCCCTAGGGTTAGGACACCGCGCTATTACCCTCTCTCTCCCACCGCCCGCTGTAACTTGGGCCGGCCTTGGAATTACTTCCATAGATTAAACCCACAAATTCCTTAAGACACTTTTTCAATTTATTTCTCTCTCTCATAATCACAAGAAAAATTCCTTATCTCCTCCTTTCTCGAATAAGTCATATGCCTTTTATAATACATCACAGGTGGTTACAAACCAACACAATGGTTTCCACAACTTTTCATAAATCAATTAAGCATATTTAATCAAATTCTTGGGATATTCATTCCTACATTAATCAAATAGCTTATTTTAGCATCTTTGTTACAATTAGTCTCAAGTCAAACTAGACTTTAACAATCTAACAAGTCTTTAATTCTTTAAAAGCTTCAGGATTTAGTCACATAAAATTTCCCCCATTGAATAAGCTACTATCCTCGGTAGTGCTAAGTCTGTTATTTTGAAAATCACATAACAAAACACAATTCATTAGTTAAATAATTCAGGGTTTTACTTTTTAGGAAATCTTCTCTTTCAATGTAACACTTGTAACATCACATAAAGTTCATTTTACTTTAACCTCTTTAATTTTTTTATTTCTAAGGTTCTTAGTCCTTTCTAGAATCAATTCGATTCAATTTTGAATCCACATGTAGGCTCAATAATTATATTTTTCTAATCAATAACATGGTTAGCATCATACACATATTTCTTTAACAAGCTTACATGAAACACATTATGAATTCTAGACAATTTAAGAGGTAAAACAAGTCTATAAGCAAGAGTTCCTACTCTTTCCAAAATTTCAAATGGTCCACAATAGTGAGGAGCTAACTTAGCATATTTACCTAATTTTAAATAAATTTTCTTAGGTTTAACTCTAAGAAATACTTGATCACCTATTTCAAATTCTCTAACATATATTTTTGAATCAGCCCAATGTTTATACCTATCTTGGGAAGATTTCATGTTTTGTTTTGCTTTATTTATAATTTATTCCATTTCTTTTAAGTTATCATTTTCATATCAATATCTATGTTTAGGATTTGACCATGAAATAGGAGTAGTACAATTCCTACCATAAACAACTTCAAAAGGTGTCATTTTTGTTGTAGTGTGATAACCCTGATTGTAAGCAAACTCAATCAAATGCATATATTGTTCCCAATTCCTAGGTTTTTCACCTATATACATTCTAAGCATATCTTCTAAAATTCTATTTATCCTTTCAATTTTTCCATCTGACTCAGGATGATAAGTAGTACTAAAAATCAAACTAGTACCCAATTCATCAAACAAAGATCTCCAGAAAGAAGAAGTAAATCTAGGATCTCTATCAATTACTAAATCTTTAGGAAGACCATGCAAATGAAATATTTCCTTAGAAAAAAAGAGCTATATATCAAAATCAAAGGTCTTGACTTTGGTTGGTATAAAATGTGCCATTTTTTTCAATCTATCAACCACCACAAGAATAACATCATGACCATTCTTGGTCTTAGGTAAACCTATAATAAAATCCATACTAATTGACTCCCATTTCCAATCAGGAATAGACAAAGGTTACAATTGACCAAGTTTACTACATTGTTCAGTTTTAACCTTTTGTGAGCGCGGATACTATTGCACATACTTCCTAATGTCTTGTTTCATCCTAGGCTAGAAATAATTCTTTTGATTGATAAATAATTCTTTTGGAAACCGGGATGTCCGGTATGGGAATATCATGAGAATCTCTCAAAATTTTTTGTCTTAAGCTAGGAATATTAGGAATACACAATCTACCTTTATAATAAAACAATCCATTCACACCAAAAAATAAGAAACATGACTATCCTTTAAATAAACATTTGAAGTTCCATTTTTCAAACTAGAATACTATAAATTTGGATTAGATTCGGAGATTAAACAAAACAATAAAACATCTGTATATTACTCACAATAATACTGTACTCTATATTATTCACTCTATATCACTCTCACAATACATTTGGCTATTATATAGCCATATACATAGCCAAAACAACCTCCTACAAAATAGGGAGGTGTTATAACAATTAACCCTATTTAGTTGTGATTGTTACTCCCGTAACAATACACAACTCAACACCAATAATATATTATTGTTTATATAACAATAATATATTAAACTATATAATAATAATTACCAACTTAATTATTATCTTACACAATGTAAATACTAATTCCTAACATTCCCCCTTAGTGTTTACATGGTTCAATATATCTCATTCTTTTCTTGTAGCGTGCCACCTCTGTGTGCTCATGATCAACTTTGCAAATGTGCAACATCGGGCTTGCACAAAACTCAAACATGTGCCAACACACATTTCTTCCACTGATGGTTTTCTCCGGCTTCTACCAACAACCTTACCAAATTGGTTTTGCAGGTGTACCAATAACCTTTCACAATTGGTTTTGCAGGTTCACCAAAAACCTTTCACAATTGGTTTTACAGGTTCACCAAAAACCTTACACAATTGGTTTTATAGGTTCACCAAAAACCTTACACAATTGGTTTTCCTGGTTTACCAAAAACCTTCACATCATGATTGCTACAATACTTTTTGATCAATATTATACAATGTCTCTACAAAAGGGAATCATGTAGGAAATATTGCTTTCAAAACTGAACAATAAAACATAATGGAAATGGAACAATGAGACCATGTTCCCCCTCAATGTGAACATTTCACTTATTCAAAATAGGAACTCTGAAATCATACTGCACACAACAAACTGCAATTCTGAAATGAAAGAAAACTCACACACAAACTGTCACCATAGCTTCATGCGGCCCCGTCGTTGGAAATTGATAAGAGGTTACCTTGATTGACCTCCTACCTCCTGTGCCTCCATCCTCCATTAGAAAATCATTTAATAGAGAAAATATTCATCACTTTGATTTTCTATATGTTCTGTGTTTCCTTCCTCTTCATTTTCTCCTTCTTCATCAACAATCATGGCATTATCTTGTAGTTTCCCATCGAGTAAGTCTTGTGCTCTTTTTCTATAATTGTTAGATATATGACCAAGTTGTTTACAATAGTAGCATGTAAATTATTTCTTTGTTCCTCTAGAGGTTGAACCATATTTGGGATTTTTACCAAATGCCTTCTTATTTTTGCCAAACATTGCAGTCTCCTCTGGTTCAACAACCATAATTATTTTTCTTCATCTAACAAAGAAGAAATAAGTTCTTCTAGACTTGGATTTATTTTTCTTAATGTAAAGACCATATTAGAATAACATGAAGGCATGCTATTAAGTAATACTACTTTAGCATCATCATCAGGTACATCTACTTTTATACCAGCAAGTTGATTACAGATAGAACGAAACTTACTGATATGCTCCACCATGCTCTCACCTTCTTCCATCTTGAGGCCGAACAATCTTTGCTTCAAAGATATCACTGCGCTTCCCATTTGTGATCCAAACAACTTGTTCAATGTCACCCAGATTGTATGAGAGGACTTTTTAAAGTCTATATGATGTAGATAAGCATCTGATAGACCCAATCCGATAATCGCTGTAGCCTTTCGATCTCTGCTGTCCCATTTTACTGCTTCATCTGCATTTGTCGGTTTTTTTCTTTTCCATCAACAATATCCCATAAGTCTTTGTTGATTAGGAATAATTGAGTTTGCACTTGCCAGGTATGAAAATATTTGCCTTCAAATTTTTCAATGTGACTCAACTTATCCATTATGAATTTTCACAAAATTTGGACGTCAGATTCTACCAAGAATGCGTCATGCGATAACTTGTAAAAAGTAATTAAAGATTACTTTTTAATACAATAGAATGATGAAACAAAGATAAAAAATGGATCCTGCAAATGAAATGATGAAATGTGGTTCATGGTAATGCTTTAAAAAAATTAAAAAAATTTACTCACTGCATGCTGCAGTTGGATCTATTTACCGCCTTGTGTTGGAACGACGTGTGGGAGTTGTTACTTTACTGTTGTGTCCCGAGATTGATTGCATGGCTGGGAAACTTCAAAGATTGAGAAAATTTTCAACATGAATAGCATGGATGTAAATTCTACCTATGCAATGAATACTATAGGTGATTCCAAATCTTTCACCCCACGAGACAAGGAATGTCACATACAACCAACAACTATCAAACAACTCAGACCTGCAACCGTGTTTTTGACGTTTCTCAAAATATAAAATGTGGGTTCATCTGAAATTTTGATAGTATTTTACATGGATATTTATCTTCAACCCCTAAAAAAATCATAGAAACCCAAATCACGAAATAAATAATACGACCTGTTTTGTAGACTGTACAATGATGTGATCTGCAAAAGATAGCTCCAAGTTGAATGACCGCAGAAAATTGGGAGGATGCGTTGGATTTAATGCAACAATATTTCAATGCATACTCTTCTCCAGACCACTCACGCTTCTGTTATACCCTTGGCCAGCTTTGAATAGGATGCTTTGATTGCCTTCACATGGTCAATCCTCTCTAGCTGTCTACACGGGAATAATTCTACACGGAAATGACGTTCAATAGCAGGAAGTCATTGGAGTTGTCTACAGTTGTAACTCTCAACATAAACAATTATAATACGGCTCTCCCAATCCATGCAACAGGCTTCACGTCTTTGACTGCCAATGCACAGATCACACTATGCAACTCGCCCACCTTGATGTGAAGACATGTTGAACAACATAAGACTATAACAATAAACTCAAAAACAAATGTACAGGAAACTATGAATCACAATGGATCTATCCAAATACTATTGAGGATCTCATAATCACTCTGATACCAAATATAAATTTGGATCAGATTGCAGAGATTAAACAAAACAATAAAACATCTGTATATTACTCACAATAATATTGTACTCTATATTATTCACTCTATATCACTCTCACAATACATTTGGCTATTATATAGCCATATACATAGCCAAAACAACCTCCTACAAAATAGGAGGTGTTATAACAATTAACCCTATTTAGTTGTGATTCTTACTCCGTAACAATACACAACTCAACACCACTAATATATTATTGATTATATAACAATAATATATTAATAGCATATTAAACTATATAATAATAATTACCAACGTAATTATTATCTTACACAATGTAAATACTAATTCCTAACAAATAAAATTAAACAAAATGAATATCATTAGGCAATGCATCTTTTATTTCTTGATCAAATTGACTTATTTCTAAGGACAAAGCATTTACAAACATTCTTTTACTATTTAAAGCATCTAAAAACAAGTTTTATTTACTAGGGACATATTGTATTTCAAAATCATATTGAATTAGTAATTCTACCCATCTTCTTTGTCTCATATTTAACAAGGGCCGAGTAAAAATATACTGTAGACCTCTATGATCATTTTTTAAAAAAATTGCAACCCAATAAATAATGTCTTCAATTTTTCAAAGCATGAATTATCCCTAAGAATTCCAAGTTATGGGTAGGATAATTCTTTTCAGCAGAAACAACTTTCTAGACCCAAAGCATAGAACTCTACTATCTTTCATTAATACACACCCAATACTAGAACCACAAACATCAGTAGCAAAAAAGGGCTTAGAAAATTAGGGATACATAATATAGGTGCAATTGTTAATGTCTCTTTTAATTTATTAAAAAAACTTCACATTCCTCGGACCAATGATATGGGTTAATTTTCCTTGTTAATTCTATGAGAGGACTAGCTATTTTAGAATAGTTCTTAATAAATCTTCTATAGAAACTAGACAAACAAACAAAACTTCTAATTTGTTGTACATCTTTGGGTGTATCCCAATCTTGTACTAATTTTACTTTAGAAGGATATGGGAAATTCCTTTTTAGAGATAATGTGTCCTAAATAAGAGACTTCAGTTTTAAATAATTCACATTTACTTAGTTTACCATACAACTGATGTTTTCTTAAATTTTCAAGCACTAGTCTAACATGTTTTTCATGTTCTTCTTCATTTTTAGAATAGATCAAGATATCATCTAAAAATATAATCACAAATACATCTAGAAAAGGTCTAAAAACATCATGCATCAAGGTCATGAAGGTGGTTGGAGCATTTTTAACCCAAAATGAATAAAAACAAATGCAAAATGACCATATCTAGTTCTAAAATATGTCTTTGCAATATCAACATCCTTTATTCTAATATGATGATATCCAAAACATAAATCAACCTTAAAAACATCTAGCACCATTCAATTAATATAGAAAATCATAAATTCTAGGCAAAGGGTATTTGTTCTTAATGGTTAGCTTATTTAATTGTCTATAATCAATACACAATCTCATAGTACCATATTTCTTTTTAACAAATAATATTGGTGCACCCCAAGGAGAAACACTAGGTCTAATTTTTCCTTGCTTTAATAATTCAGTCAATTATATCTTAAGCTCAACTAATTCAGGTATAAACTGTCTATAAGATGATTTTGATAATCTGTTGGTTGAGTTTAGAATAAGGTCAATAACATGTTCTACATATCTCCTAGGTGGAAATTCTTCAACATTAGAAGGAAAGACATCCATAAACTCTTGGACTATTGGGTGAACATATATGTTTATTTTAAGCTTATCATTTTGAGTAATCAAAGCACAAAAACTTTACATTTTTCTTTAAGACTTATTTTAAGTTGAACAATAAAAATAGTTTTTAAGGTTAGTTGTATTTTAGTTCCTTGCAAAATATGAGTATTCTCAAATTGATCTTGAATACAAAATTGTTTATTTTCATAGTTAATGAGAGCATGGTTCTTTTCTAACAGGTCATTCCTAAAATAACATCATATTGACCTAAGTTCAGCACATGAAAAGATTCACTAGATACAATGTTATCAATTTGAAAATTTAAGCCTTCTACTAAAAATCCTATTTTCGACTATCCTTCCATCACCATTTCTACACTCTTTGGTTCAATTTTATTGCCAACTAAGTTAGGAGATATAAAACTATGACTACTACCAGAATCAATCAAGAAAATAAGGGCTGCATTTTTAATAGACCCTTTTACTTCAATCAGAGACACTTGCTTATGTATTGTACTGTATCTACAACAACATAATTTTTCATATTTTTATTACCTTCTTTTGGTTTATCATTAGTTTTCTTATTATTATTCCTATCCCAATTTTTTTTTCGAGGACAACCCCTAGCATAATGGTTATCTCCATAATTCCAACATTTGATCTCTTGGTTTAGATTTGACATACTCTTGTTTCTTTTGTTGGTTTCTAATCTGAGTATTTTTGCACTAAAATTTTCATTAAATGGTATTTTTCTATCCTTAAAAATGGAAATTAGAATTATTTTTCTTATAATATTCCTTCTTTTGATGAACCATAGTCTTGTATTTTTCAAATTGTTTAGCTATTTGTGTAGCCTCATCTACTAAAGTAGGTTTTCCACACCACACACTAGCCTTATATTCTTCTCTTAGACCATTTATAAATCTAACAAATTTGTTTGTTCCAGAGATAAAAGGAACAAATCTATTTAAGTTCTCAAAATCTTGTTTATACTCATTCACAATTTTTAAACATTGTTTTAAATCAAAGAATTCATTTTTCTTTTGATTAACTAAAAATGCAAAGATAATAGTAGTTAATCTAATTCTAGAACAACATGTAAATACAATAAATAAATCAGTAAAGCAAATATATAAAGAAACCCAAACAACTATGAAGGTGAAAATGCAAAACCCTAGAGTACTAAGAGATTCGAGAATGAACTTAGCTGATTAGAGGAGCTCATTTGGGTGTGTTGCGCAGTATTGGAGAAACATGACTCAGAACAATTGTGGAGAGGCTATGAAAATAAAGGATTAGAGATATCTAGGTGGACTGAAGTGCCTAAAGAGGGATTATGGTGCCTCTGGGTGCCCTAGTTTGTAGAATGGGCACCTTGATTTGTGTGAAAGGTCCAAAAATGAGTTCCATAGGTTACAGTATGTGATATGAAACCTTTCACTGTCTATCACATCAAGTTCGCTACAATGCGTTAGATGTCTCTAATAATCCAAGATGAATAGAAGACATGTAAAAGACCAGAAGAATAATAAAAACCCTAAAAAATAAGAATGCATATGAATAGGTCAGATTGACCTCGGATGCCACAATAGTGGTCTTACTCACTTAGCACTACACTACATTTCATACCCAAATGTAGTTATTGTGTGTGTGTGAATCATGTTCCCTAGGTGCTCTTGTGCCACTCACACTTTGTGAAGTAGAGAGAAATAACTAGATGTAAAAATGTAGTAGAATTATGGATGGAATATAAAAGAATCCCATCCTATGCTTGTGTGATGTAGATTAACTAGCCTTGTCCCTTGTGATGGAGCTAAATGAATGCAAATGATCTCCAAATGCCTTTGATAGATGCAACCCTAGGTGGATGATATTAGTGACTAGTTCTTGGTCCCTCATTATGGTCTCATAACTTTATATTTATATGGTTCTTCCGATCTAATTTCATAAATAACCCCGAAATGAATGACCACCAAAATTATAAGAAGTTGAAACGGCTAGAAAGTGCCCAAAAAGTGGTGGGAAAGTGTAAAAATGATAATGGCTCCCAAAACCGGGACCATGATCTTGTGAAAGCGCCCGTACTAGCCCAAGGGTGCCCCAGTCAAGGATAAAATGATGGAAAGTGTCAAAAATAGACTGGGCATATGTGTGGTGAAGGTTAGGAATTATGACGATGAAAGTAAATAAAAATGACCAAGAGACAGGGGTTAATTAGTACTTTCTTCACTCAAAAACCATATGAATAGTAGTATAAGACTGGGACTAAATAATGTCTAAAGTGCATGATTTTGTGTCTACACCTTTATTATAAGAAATGATCAGACAAATATTTTTTCTTGAACAACTTATTAAATTTACTCCATGAAACCTTATGAAATTTAAGTTTCTCGGATCTTAGGGTATCTTCCTATTAGTTAAGGGTAGCATTTTTCAATTGATAGGAAGTTATTTGTGTTCTGCCAAGCTTACTAGTTTTCTTCAATTCAAAATATCTCTCTAGACTAGAAAGCCAAGTTTTAGCTTGATCTCATGTTCCTACTTCCCTTGCATATTCAGGCAATTTTATTTTTCTATAAAAGTTTTGAATTTATTTAGATTTCTTACTTGAACTTTCTTATTCATTACTAGAAGAATCAAAAGAACTAGAAGAATAAGAATCTTTTGCTTTGTTAAAAATAGAATCATCATCTAAAGAGGAGTGTTTTTGAATTTTTTTCTTTCTTTTTTGAAATAGGGCATTTCCTTTCTGATTTAGTACTTTTATCTAATTTATTAGACTTATCAATTTTATCAATCACAACTTCTACAAATTATCTTTTCAAAGTTTCTAGTTTCTCAAAAAGATAGTTTACTTCCCTACCCAATTGTTGGTTTTGCCACTCCAATTCATTGTAATCCATGTCATTCTATGAATCCATTCCATTCAAATTTGATTTGTCTTCCATTATATGAGTATATGCATAATTTTATCTTTGTGAGAAAATCACCATAATATTTTACTTCACAACATATTTACTTTCCTTTCATCAATTCAACAACAGAACATCTTTTAATGAGGATAATTAGCTCTGATACCAAATGAAATGCAAAATTTTCCCTCGAAAAAAATTGATAATCCTTGACAAAATATATATTCATGGAAGTATGATACGCTTTTACATTTTAATATCATTTAAACTAAGGAAGCTAAGTCAAATTATAACTATATTTGGTTAATAAAAATATTGTGTTGAATTTAAAAATACGCGGGCTATGGTTAAGCGTGATTAATTTAAGCATTAAATGTAATTAACTAGGATTTAGATCGAGAGACACGTGTTAAGATTCCATGAGTCTCCAAAACAATTTTTCCTGCGGAGTTTAGGCCCCATAATTAACCAAAGACCAAATAATTTCAGATCCGAAAAATTTGTGAAGACAAACGATAAAGATAGGTGCCAAATTTCATTGGAAAATTTTGTATAAGTCGACATTGTGAAAAATAGTGTATATGTGTTTATATTTTTAGTAGTTAGCACTTTGTATTGTAAGATAATAGACAAAATATCATTTAATAGCAAGATAGACCTTTAAAATCCATATACACATGGAGTCATTTGAATGGCCCGCTTTTCGCACACTAACAAGGTTATGATAAAGGATAGTCAATATGCAAAAGAATGTGGAAAATTTTAATTGGCTTGAATTCTATCTAATATTTGACATACAAAATTGATGGCTTAATCTTATTGGCTCAGTTTCTTATTGGAAGGATACAAGTTAACAAAAGTCTAAATTTGTGAAGAACATGGAGTATTCTCATTGGTTATAACTTCACAATATTATACATTACTTTGGTTTGGTCAGGACTTAGAAGCACAAGATTAACCATATATAAGACAACTCTCAAGGCCAACAAGAAAGACAAAAGAAACGTCAACAACAACGAGGATAAGCATACTAACCAAGAGAGAGAAAATTCGTGACGATCGAGCGAGTGAAGGTGGATACGTGGCAAAATTCTGCGCAATTTTCGAGATATGGCTCGACCAGGACATAAGACCCTATTATAAGCCAAAATTAAAAGAGTTTCGGGTTCGCAATCAACCAAAAAAATAATTCAACCAGGAAATACCATTTCAATTGCAAGATTATACTCTAAATATGATCAATTCTTACTATGCATTAATTATACAAGATTTTTTTAAATAATAGACACACATATTCCAAATCACACATTTCATTAGTTTAATCATGCAATTCACTATTCTTGACAAAATAATATGTATTTTAATAGTATACATAGGAAAATAGATAAAATACATTCACTTGCTTGTTATCAACATAACAAAATAAGTAACTTCTTTCATTAACTTTCAATAGATATTTACATAGTTATAGCGTGAGAAATTATCGAAAGTCAAACTATCTCTGGAATTCTAATACAAAATTCCAATACAGAGAGAATTTATCTAAGACAATGATCAAGAATTCTAGTACAAAATTCCAATGCACCCCTAGGTTAACAGACACTAGACTATGGCCGCACTATGAGAGGAAATGTTATACACCCAGTGTATTTTCACCTTTCCCTAGCCAGAACCATTCAAGGTTGTAATGCATTACCCTTGGTTAGGACATTGTTGGTTCCCCCTCTCTTACCCACCTCCTGCTTTTAACCTATGCTAGCCTTGGAATTACTTCCATAGACTAAATTCATAAATTCCTTAAGACTATTTTTCAATTTATTTCCCTCTCTCGAATCATAAACACAATTCATCATCTCCTCCTTTCTTAACATAAGTCATATGCCTTTTATAATACATCACGGTGGTTACTGAACCATCACAATGGTTTCCACACCTCTTCATAAATCAATTAAGCATCTTTAATTTGAAAAGGCCTAGCATATTCATTCCCACATTAATCAAATAGCTTAGTAAAACATCTTTTGTAACAATTGATCTTAAGTCAAAATTGTCTTTAAAAATCCAAAAATTCTTTAATGCTTTGAGGATTTAGTCACATAAAAACATGTAGAGTGCGCATATGCACTTGTTACAAATAAAACCTATACTAACAACAAAACAATGTGCTAAAAGAACTTGGAGGAATTGAAACTACTCTAATATGTACAAGATGCAATGAAAAAACTTAATGACAATGCTTAAGATAGATCCCATTGACTAGGATTTGTAATGCATTTCCATCAAGGTCAGATAACTCAAAAGAGTTGGCTTATTTACAAGAAATAATGATATACTGAGACCAGTCTAGATTGTATTAAACTTACAATGTCACCTTGGTTTAGCTCTGTTTGCATCCCATTTCAAGACCAAATCACCCAATTTGAAAACCTAAGCTCTGGAATTCTTATCAAACCACCACTTGTTTGATCTTTGATTCTCCTCTAATATTATCATGGAAGAATTCCCTAATTATTCAAGTTTAACTAGTTCTACATCTTGATCTCTCTCGATCCGCACCTTCCAATTCCAATTGTTGGGCTAGCTCTAATGAAGGGATTTCAAAAGACAAAGGAATCATAGCTTCTCATCCATAAACAAGTTTTTAGGAGAAGTGCAATTTATTTCTTTGTTTTGATTCTCACACCTAAAGAACATTTCTCACCTTTGTATGCCACTACCTTTGGTTAATATTCATTTTCTCTTCATGATTCTAATCAAATTCTTGTTAGTATATTATACCAAACCATTACCCCGAGGGTAATAATTGGAAGAAGTATTTAAATAAATTCTAAGTCTAAGATCCCAACTAGAAATTTAAAATCCTAGAATTTCATTATTAGAGAAGATGGTTTCATGAATGCCAAACCTTGTTATAATGTCCTAAAGGAAGTCTAGGATAAATGATTCATTAGCTTCTTTAAGTTCCACTACTTTGTCCACCTAGTAAAATAATTTGTTGTTGTTAAGACCCACTTGTGACCAACACTTGATGGAGGATTAATCATGTCAATGAAGTCAAGACCCCATTGAGAGAATGGATGATCTACTTGGATTGGATGAAGTGAAAGGGATGTTAACCTCTTTTTACCAATGAAGAAAGAACATTATTTACATTTTCTGACCCATTTATGAGCATCAACAAATAGTGTGGGCTAGAAGTAATTTTCCTTTATGATTTTCATTGTTGTGGATTTGGTAGAGAATTATCCACTAGAGAAACCATTATATAATTTTTTTCAACACCTTGTCTACTTGATTACCTTTAATACATCTTAACAACACTCCATCAAATTATTTTGAAGATAAATCCATCAATCAATGCATATGGAATTGATTGCAACCTCAAATTCCTTATTTTTGCTTTGTATAGGACAAGAGGATATGTGCCAATAGATAAGAATGTTTTCCATCCATCTAACTGTAGAGAGTGGGATGAATTGTTTTGTCCCACTAGTCACATATTATTTGTTATTTTTATTCCTCCATGAAGAAATAAGATCCTTCATGATTTTCTTGAGAATATTTCATGAGCTGCTCATAGATTTCTCTTCCTCTTACCAGATTTGTGGCTTTGATTGTAGCATCATACTCCATGATTTTGGTCACCTATCTAGATCCTTTCTCACTGATTTCTACTCCCATAATGAAGTCTCTCAAACCTGGAGTGTGAAACTATAAATTTGATACAATTAGTGACAAACATACTTTTAAATTTCTTGATATCTCTCATGATGGAAAAGACCCATTTTTAACATGACTATATCTTAATTCGTAATCCTTTAGTGTCTAGATGAAGAAATCCACAAAGTGTTCTAAAATTTGATCATTTTGTTGTGTCAGAATAACAACAATAATAGATTCATCTCCATATGCATACAAGACAAAATATTTGGCATAGTTAGGGTTGATAAGTGTAGGGGTTTCATCAATTTATTCTTTAATCTTAACAAACCTTTCTTTTCCTCTACTACTGTCCATTTGAAAACTCGAATCCTTTTTGAGCATTAGATTGACAAGTCTAGCCAATCCTACAAAATTAGGAATAAATCTCCTAAAAAGTTGAATGATTGTAAAAAATTTTGTGAGTTGGAAAGGAGAGAGAAATAATGTTTGAGATTATTTCTGGATCAATAGAAATACCATATTTTGAAACAATATGCCATAAGAATGTGCCCATAGGGACTGCAAAGTTGCACTTCATGGGGTTAAGAGACACCCCAAATTCCCCACATCTCTCAAATACTTTCTCAAGATGACTGATATGATCTTTACTATGCTTTGACTAAATGGTGATATCATCCAGATAGAAAATGATGAATTCATTGATGTACCCCTTGAAAGCAATATCCATTTCTCTTTGGAATGCAAAACCTACATTTGATAAGCCAAAGGGCATATTTTGATATGCATATGTTTCCCATTTGGTTATAAATATAGTTTTGAACTGATCCTCTTCTCTGACCTTGATTTGATTGAAACTGAATATCCATCAAACATAGAGAACCTTTCAACTCTTGCTATAGTTTGTAGAATTTTCTCCATAGAAGGTAGAGGATAATGATCCTTTAGGGAATCTTTGTTCAAATCCTTGAAGTCAACACAAAGTCTGATTTCTCCATTCTTCTTCCTCACCGGAACTAGATTTTCCACCCAAGTAGAGTATTTGATAGGAAATATTATTTTTGCCTCAATCAACTTGGATAATTCCTTCCTCATGAGGGGTTCTATCTTGGGATTGACATGTCTTTGCTTTTGTCTAATTGGCTTGACATTAGGATCAAGGTTAATGGAATGTTGGAAAATTATTGGATTAAACCCTTTAAGGTATTCATAATCCCATGAGAATATATCATTAAAATTTTGAAATAAGGAGATAAATGCTTACTTCTCATCTTTATTACATACCTTTCCAAGCAATAACTCCTTTCCTTGTGCAATAGTGACTGGTTGGCAGTCCTCTTGCCTTTTATTATGTTTTTTTCTTCTCCTCTAAACTCATCATCAGGACTAAAAATATGCTCAAAAAATGACCAATCCTTTAGGAAATTTGATTATCCTTAGCTAAATAACTTTATGACTATATTTTCATGCAAATCGATTGTAATTTTTGAAGAAAACTCAGCTTCATTCTAAATAAATTGAACAATTTTTTCATCACTGTCAAATACCTACCAATTGGTTTAATGTCTAGAAATGATTGCCTTAAATTAGATCTTCAACTAGTGAAAATTTTAATCCAAGGGATGCCATATGGCCTACTTATTTTTTCAATTTCCTTAGCACCACTTGTTGATTGAGAGCATCAAAACTCTCTAAGAGGTCCCAAAATTTATGTTTATAAGATTTTAGAAGCTTATTTTTAGTGGCACACTTCACTCTTACTTGGTGGATGACCAATTCAGTGTCTCCAAATATTTGTAATGTTTTGATTTGTCTCTTTTCATTAATAAGAGGAACATACAATAATTCCTCATATTCTTCTATGTTGTTTGAACATAAAAACTACAACCTATGAGAAAAGAATAATTTCTCATTTATTGGAGAAATTAATACAACACCTACCCCAACTCCATTTCTGCTTCTAGAACCATCAAAGAACATTTTCCATAATCCAAAATCATGATCTTATTTCTTGAATGGTATGGGGAAAGTAGATTCTTCTTTATGAATGCATGGGGTTCCAAGCATATTTTCCACAAGCTGTATCACAACGATCAAAATCATAATATTATTTGGCCCATTCATCTAGTAAAAGATTAGGAATTAAAGGAGGGATAGGTTGATATTTTAAAATTGACTCATGTTCTTGCTATTGATGTATGAGACAATTATATTGGAGAGGAGTGGGGTCATAAGACTCAACATGATAGGAAAATATAGGCTCAACTTAGATGGTAAATATAGTACCATATCTAGTTTTTAGGATCATGTAAGACCAATATGAAGACAAATAACCACCCACCTTAGCTATAAAGTCTCTTGATAGGAAAATGGAAAACAAAGGAGGAAATTCAATGACTGATACATCTTGAGTTATGGTTAGACTTGGAAAAGCATGAAGGGTTAAATCAAGATATTTGATCACTTTTAAGATGTTGAGATTTGAACCATCAACCTGCAAAACACCTTTCAAAACAAGGATGTACTTAACACCTAGGATATCAACAATTTTTAAGGAATTACAAAAGTACTAGACACTAAGGAAATCACGCAATTATGAACAATATGTTTTCCTATAATCAAATACATATTAAAGGGTGAGGGATTTAAAAAAATTCTTACTTACTCCTTTTCTTGAGATAAATGGAAAAAATATGAGTCTTTAGAGATACTAGATCAACTCAAAGGAGATGTTTTAAAGCTTCATGTAAGAGATCCCTTTGAGATGGAATAGCTAGGGCATCCCACATTGTCACATTCATGTTTTTCTTCTTCAATTGCTCAACAATGTTGAAAGGAAGGCCAATGGATTTTTGAATTTGTGGTATGGTATTATCCTTGGTTTTTTGTTTGATATGTGGAATTTCTTTAGTTAGCGAGAACTTGTGTGTTCCGTAGGTCTCGCAATGTTACACAAGTTTGAATATCCTAAATAACTTATTTATTTTTAGCTTTTAAGTGATCCATGGAAAAATAGATGAGAATACAATATTACCCAAATCCATGGGATGATTATGATTATCATGCAAGATTGGGGTAGTACATGAAGGAGACCTTACATCCATTTACCTTTTCTTTGACCTTGTGGTATTTCGCCACATGAAGTTATAACTTGTCGAGTGATCCACATATCGATTAACTACAGAACTCATCAACCCTAAATAACATAATATTAGTTTCTATATTTGATGCCTTCCTAGCTCAACTCCATGCAAATAAGGTAACCATGCAAATAATTCATCATTAGAGCCCAAAATTCTTTTTCTATTGTTTAATGTCCTATCTTGATTAGAGAAGATCATAATGGACTTTATGGAGATAATTGATTGTGTTCACATTTTTCTCCAAGATATTCATACTTGAATTAAATATTTATAATTGAATAATGATCCATATCTAAATACATATTGATGATGATCCATAATCAAGTAAATTGCCATCTTACATTTTTCTCCAATTTTCTCTTCCCTTCACTTCACTAGTTTCTTGACTACAACCAAACAACTTTTTGGTCATTTTATAACTAAACAACCTATGTAAATCTTGTACCCTATTATTCATTCACAATTTTTTAGATCAATCACTAATTTTTATTCAAAAGGATAAAAAACTCACCTTTCACTTATCTTACTCAAAACTACCAATTTGTGCTCCCAAGAACACATAGTCTGCAACAATTTTCTATCATGTATATATTTTTCTGCACAAGTCCAATTACTCCAAAACATTTATAGATTTTATCAGTCCCTAAGAGGATCACATGTTCAAATTTTCATCCATTATCATTAATCTATTTGAAAGTTATGACTATTTTCCCGATAGACATTATAACAAACAATTTGCATGCATTCTCAAACCGAGATAAGAAAACGCTTCATTACTTCAAAAATACCCCAAATTATTATAAAATAAAAAAAAATCGAATTCAACAAGATTAATGTAACAATAATGGAAGTGGAAGTGAGAGTGGGAAGCATAATTTTTAATGTAGTGGAGGCGGGAAATCTTGGTTTGAATGGTGGAAGTGGGAGAAATGGAATCCATGTTGCGGATTATGTAGAATTTGTGATTCCTCATAGGCCGTTAGAGCACGTGCCCGACCTGTAAGGAAAATAGAGTGGAGCTAGTGGTGGAATCCACACTTGGAAGGATTGGAGCCTTCTAAAGATAAGGGCCTTCTAGCTCTTAAAATACTAGACTCTCTCTTAGAGTGAGCCAAGGAAAATATGGAAGGAGATTTATTCACCAAATGCTTGGGATCTCAACCCAACATTGATTTCTTCCGTAGTTGGGCTAAGAGAAGATGGGCGCAAAATGGATCTATTGAGGTAACTGCATATGTGAATGGTTTTTTCTTAATTTCTCTTCCTAGTAAAGACCATGTCTTAAGAATTCTATCTAGAGGGCCTTGGTTCATTGGTAAATCCCATGTGGTGGTGTAACAATGGGAACCAACCTTCAACCCCTTTGCAAAAACCATCTCTGAATATCCTATCTGGGTGAATCTCCTAGCTTACCTCTTGAGTTCTGGGAACCTGAGGTCTTGATCGGTATAGCCAAAAGTCTGGGAACCCCGATAGTGATTGATCCTGTTACTAAATCTAGAACTAGGCTTACGCATGCGAGGTTTTGCATTAATATGAAAGAAGAAGTTATGTTGGAAGAAACTATCACTTTGATCTCAAAGTTTGGGGATTGGGTGCAAATATTTGAGTATGCTCCATCCCCTTTTGTTTGTTACAAATGCAAATATATAGGGCATGATCCTTGAAAGTTCCCAACATAGAAGAAGAAGTAGGAATCAAGTCCAAGATCTCATTCTATGGGTCCTAATAAAGATAACATAGAATGGAGAAAAGTGGGAAAAATGGAAGAACTTTTAGGAAGGACCCTGGAAGGGATCAAGAGGTTCCAAAGGAGACTATAGTTCTTTGAAACACAAATTGTGGTTGAGGCTGAAGCTGAAGCTGAAGAAGATGATCCAAAGAACAAGGTTGAATGGGGTAAAGTAGAAAATGAGAAGATGTGTGAAGAGGAATTTTCCCCAAATCTAAAATAGAAGGAAGTTGAGTATCTATCTGATTCAGAAGGGAACTATGCATTGAAAGTGGCTCAGGGTCTTTCTCTGGAAGATCTATCCATGATTGGACAAAGCTCTTTTGGCCAAAGATAGGAGGAAGGCATCTCGACTTCTAATGCTTTTGACCTCTTGATGGGAGGTATTGTTTTGGATTCTGTTGATCAGTGTCCTCCCTGTTACTCCTGCAACAGGGTCCAAGCCTATTACTAGAAGTAATTTCAGAGCTGATGTGGGTAAATATTTAACTCCTAAAGGGAGAAAATCTAACAAGGAGAAGAGGGAGACCTTGGTTAAGAAAGACATGGATAAAGGGATACAAAAACCACTTAGGTTTCCTCAATCAAAGAATAAATGATCTTACTCTCTTGGAATATTAGAGGGTTGAATAACCCTAGTAAGAAAATAATCTGAAAGATTTTAGGAACAAATACAAAACCTGATATCTTGATGATACAAGAAACAAAGATGAGTACAAAAAGATTCAAAGAAGTGGGAAAGATGGTATGGAAAGATGGCCTTTGGGCTGGGGTAAGCTCGGAAGGGGCTTTAGGAGGCATTTTCACCCTCTGGAATCCCCTCTTGGTTAAAGGCATGGTGCTCTGTCATCATCGTCCAACCACCTAACCATGGGTTTTATTGATTTAACTTCAAACAAGTCCTGGATTGTTTCTAATATCTATGCCCCCAACTCTATGATTGGTAGAAGGAATATTTGGAGAGAAATTTCTAAGGGGAGGTCCCTTTTTAAAGATGGTGATTGGATTGTTGGAGGAGACTTCAATACCCCTCTTTCCCTAGGGGAAAAAAAGGTGGAGCCATTTCCTATATGGATAACATGGATGAGTTAGCTAATTTTTTAGTTAATAATGATCTTGTGGACCTCGAGCTTGGAGGGTCCAAATTTACTTGGGCTAATAAAAGAACTGGATAGGACCTTATATAGATCAGACTGGACAAATTTTGGTGAGCCATTCTTGCATGATTAATCAACTCTACTCTCTTTCCACCTTGCCCAAAATTGGATCTGACCACAACCCGATCATTCTCAAGTTGGGTATGGCTATTCCTAAAAAATATAGACCTTTTAGATTTGAAAAATGTGGCTCCAACATCCTAACATCCTCTTGAGAATTCAGGAGTGGTGGGGGATCATGGTCCATGGGGTACCGATGTACAAATTAAGTTTAAAGTTGAAGCATGTTAAACAAAATATGAAAACTTGGAATAAGGAAATTTTTGGGAACATTTTTTAGTCTAAGAGAAGAATAGAGGAAGACTTAAGGACTATTGAGGAACTGATGGAGGAATATGGGCTCAACCAAGCACTTAAAATTCAAGAGCAAGCTCTCCTCATTGAATACCATGATATCTTGGCCAAGGAGGAAGTCTACTGGAAGAAAAAATCTAGAGTTAAATGGCTAAAGGAGGGTGATAGAAACACTAAATTCTTCCACTTCTCTACCACCTCCAAGAAAAATCATCTCAAGATCAAGGAGATCAGGAAAAATGATGGTACTCTCAGAAGATGAAAAATAAATCAATGAAGTTATTGTCAATTATTTTAAGGACCTCTTTCTCCTTGGGGCTGATCCAAATAGAACATCTTGGGAGAAGGCCCTCGGACTCTTCCAGAATGTCATTTTGGATCAAGAAAATAGAGATCTCATGCTCATTCCTTGGGGAGGAAGAAATCAGATATGTTATTTTTGACATGGAACCGGATAAATCTCCCTAGACCAGATGGGTTCCCGGCCTTTCTTTTTCCAATAGTTCTGGGAAGTGGTCAAGAATGAGGTCATTGAGATGATCCAAAATTTCTTCAGTAATGGTCAGATTCTCAAACAGATCAACAACACTTTCCTAGTCCTTATTCCCAAGATGATAGGGGCCAAGGATGTGAAATATTTTAGACCCATTAGTCTATGCAACACCAGCTACAAATTGATTACCAAAATTATCACTTTCAGGCTCAGGAAAGTGTTGTCAATTTTATCTCTCCTAATCAAGGAGATTTTGTTCTGGGAGACAAATTCTTGACAACATTGTGGTCATCCAAGAAGCCATTCACTCTATCAAAATTTTAGGAAGATCCACCATGTTTGTCAAGTTGGATATGCACAAAGCTTATGACAGAGTTTCATGGGCCCTCCTCCATGCCATTCTGTCAAGTTGGGGTTTGATGCCTTCTTCATCAATATGGTTATGGTCTGCATTTTTTTCCAATTTCTCTGTTATGATCAATGGTAAAACTGGAAGGCTTCTTTCAAGCTGGTAGAGGTCTCAGATAGGGAGACCCCCTCTCTCCCTTCCTCTATATGATTGTGGCAGAAACTTTAAGCAGACTCTGCAATCAGGTGGTTTCCCTTAACCTCTTGTAAGGTCTCAAAATTTCTAATGGCCTTCAGCCTACCTCTCAACCAATTTGTGGATGACAATTTCTTGATGGGGAAGGCATCTATATAGGAAGCCTATATCTTCAAAGAGGTTTTGAATGAGTATGAGGAGGTCTCAGCCATTGGTCAACTTCCTCAAAAGTGTTATTTTCTTCATAAATGTGGAAGAGAATTTCCAAGAGAGATTGGCCCGCATTTTTGGCTATAAGATAAATAATTTTCCTGACTCCTATTTGGGAATGCCCCTCATTCACAAAAAACCAAATCATTCCATCTGGAACACTCTGCTCGAGAGAGTTTCCAATAAGTTGTCTTCTTGGAAAGGGATTCTCCTATCTCAAGATGGAAAAATTCAACTCCTCCAAAGCTCTCTTCAAGGTGTTCCAATCTATGTCATGTCCCTTTTTGGCTTTCAGGGTAAGATTTTGGAAGCTCTTGAAAAAATTCAAAAAAGGTTCTTGTGGGCTGGGGTTGAGGAGAAGTTCAAATTTCCTCTTGTGGCCTAGGAAAAAGTGACCAAGCCTAAGGATTGGGGGGCTGGGATTAAAGAATATGAGACTCATGAATGAAGCTCTTGTGGCTAAATGGTTGGAGAGTGATAAAGGAAGAGGGCCTATGGATTGATATCATCAAAAGGAAATATTTAAGGAATATTGGTAGAATAGAGACTTTCTTTTTGTAGGACAATATCCCTAAGGGATCCTTTTTTTGGAATTATTTTCTCTCTTCTAGGGAGATCCTGAGTAGGGGTATTAAATGGAACATTGGGAAAGGTGATAGAATTCACTTTTGGAGGGATTGTTGGATCTCTGATAAACCTCTTGTGGAGGATGATCCGGGAGAACTGTGGCATGGAATTCTTTGAAGACAATGGTAAAGTTTGGGTTAAGGACTATTGGAGCTTCTCCAACAATCTTGTTCTTTGGGAGAAGGTGCTTCCCCCTCCCAAATTCATTGGGGACACTCAATTTTTGATGACCTCAACTCAAAGTTAAAGAACATGTATATTCCTCTTTTCCAACAAAATGAGGACTCTATTATTTGGAAGGAAGAGGATTCTGGAAATTTCTCTGTTAAATCTGCTTACCTCCTTAACTTCAAGAATTCTAGCCAAAAATATTACTGGAGTAAACTTTGGGTAAAAGACCTTCTACCTAAAGTTAACATTTTCCTATGGTTGGCTACTTAGAATAAAATCCTCATTGTGGAAAATTTGAGGAAACATGGCATGCTCCTCCCCAACAGGTGTGTCCTTTGCAAAAAAGAGGAGGAAAGTGTCAACCACCTCCTCATCTCATGCCCCTTTGCTCGAGTGGTGTTGTCCAAGGTGTTGGAGCTTTTCAAGGTCTAATGGGTCTATCCTAAGTCCATTGAAGAATGTTGGTTACAATGGGATTTCCCTTTTAGGTATCCCTTTCTTATGGCTACCTAGAAAATGGCCCTGCCACACTTCTTCTGGAGCTTATGGAAGGAAAGAAATGCTCTCATCTTTAGAAATCAGAAGGCCAATTTAGAAAGGTTAGTGTTGGGCTGATTTCCTCAATTAAAGAGAACTCCAAACTCATTAAGGTGAAGTCTAAAAAGGCCACTTCTAGTAGAGAAGAGGAAGTGCTCAAACAGTTCACCTTCATTCCACCTCAAGTCAGTTTCCATCCTAAAAATTAAATGGTCCAAACTTGAAAGGGGAAAAGTCAAACTTAATTTTGATGGGGCTTCTAAAGGTAACCCTGGCTTGGCTGGTGGAGGAGGCATAATTAGGGATCATAATGGGGATTGGATCTTAGCCTATGTTGGTCCTTTGGGGACTCAGAGCAATAATGTGGCTGAAGCTCGTGCTCTTCTCTGGGGTGTTAGTCTTGCAAAGGAGAAAGGAATTAAACATATCCTTATTGAGGGGGACTCTCTTCTCATTTTAAATGCAATCAGTAAGACTAGTCACAATAATTGGATCTTGGGAAATATTATTAATGATACTAAAGAACACCTTAAGTACTTTGATTCCCATATCATTACTCATATCCCTTGCATAAGCAATGCTTGTGTGGATAGATTGGAAAATGAGGGAGTTCAAAATAATGATTACAAGGTGTGGCAAAAAGGTGAGGTCATACATGCATATTAATGATATTATCAATCATGAAAAGTTGTAAGCACTTCACCTTAAGTAGCGTGAGGGAGAATAATGGGTTCATTTTCCAATATTGTAAAAGCATGTTTGGCTTAAGCTATTCTTGGAAAGACAAGTCTAATTTCAAAATTGTCAGACCTCAAAGTGTTGTGCATTGTCTATGGCTGCCATGGGTGGTGATAGAACCAGAGTCGAGCCATCCAGCCATGGGCGTATTGTGGAGGATAAGTCTATGTGGCACCTTTTTTTGAATTGGGGTTTAGGAACTTTATCACCAGACTCCAAGGGCATGATCCCTCACTTACTATGGAGTTTGGGGCTAGCATGGAAGGAAGGGAAAGTGGTGATTTGTGGCATGGAAATAGAAATGTCGGAGGAAGCCATAGCCGTGTCTACTGGAATGGACATGGAAGGTCTGAAAATATTCAAGGATAGGAATTGGAGAGAGTATGAAATCAATAATTTCTTTATGGGAAAGGAAACTTTCCATTACTTCACTGATGGTATCACTCATTCCTACATTCTGGGGTGTGGAGAGAGGTCTTCCTACACATCATGAAGTATCTGACTCTGGAGGGTAAGTATCGCAAGATATATACCCACCACTTGTCATTTTTGAACATGTTTAGACATAAGAAGTTGCTCAGTATCCCCTTCTATATTTTTATGTCTCTGACCACCTCGGTGAGGATTTCCAATGGAGTAAGGTGGAGTCTCCCATCCATGAGGGCCTCATTCTTCTCTTGTTTCACAATGGGAATCCGGCCTAGGATAAACAAATGCCCCCTAATTGAAGAGGAGGAGGATATTACCCTAGTTGAGTGTCTTGTCCAAAATGAGGGAAGGAAATCTGGGTTCTAAGCTAGATGGGTGATGGGAAGAATGGGGAAGGGATGGAAAATCAGGAAGTTGGTCCATCGAAGGGGAAGGATAAAGTTACCTCGGAAGGAGAGCATGGTATTGATATGTGGAAGAAAAAGTTCAAGTACTTGAGAATGGTTGTCTAGGTCTGGAAGAGACTAACTCGGTGGTGAGAAAGGGCATGATTGATAGTATCAAAGCCACCAAGAAAATATGTCTTGGCCTAGAAGAACATCCATGGGGATATCAAGTAGTTGGATTCTCTGGTTCAAGATTTGGGTGTTCGTCTGGATGTTGTGGAAAAAGAGAAGCGGAAAAGGAGGTGGATCAGTTTTGATGAAGAGGAAGAGGAGGATTCTACGAGGAGGATGGCAGGAGGAGGAAAGGAACCCCCTAGATGAAGTTGAATTCAGATTCTAGCATGAAAGAGGAGACTAGGAGGTTAAACCCTCCAAAAAAAGTAAAGCTAACTAATGGAACTTCTTCGAACTGTCTATGGACTTTCGGGAAATTTTCTATTTTTTCTTGTTTAATGGCTTAGATCTCTTCTCTCATTATTTCTTGGACCCCCTTCTCTATTTTGGAGTTAATTCTATTTAACTCTGGGGGTCCTTTTCCTTTTCATCTGAACAAACAACATAGTAAAAATAGTAGATCATGAAAAATTAAGCATTTGCATTGAAATATGAACTCATATCATTGAAATTATTTCCATAGGCACCTGAGGTATGAGGTAAAACAAAAATTATTACATTTAGAAGCTCTGACCTTCTTGTGGCATGACTTTACCAAGTCTGTAACCTTACATTCTTTCATGATTTCCACATTCTTTGCTCATCTTCTATGAGCTCCTTCATCCTCTGCATACTAATTCCTTCCTAATATCCCTCTAGACATTCTAGCTCGACCCTAGACCATGGATATCTCTTGATAAGCACATAAATAGCTATATTGATCTTGTTTCTAAGTTAAGGCTTTGACTCCCTAATTGTTGAGATTTTTACTCAACTTACAAATAAGAATAGGCAAGCCTATTTTTATAACTAAGATATAGTTGTGCCAAATCCTATATGATTTCTAATATATCCTATAAAAATGATCCTCCTCCTCCTCCTATGTATCATAGGAATGAGAACACTCATATCCACCTAGACAACTAACTTTCAATTTTTACGATTTTATCAGAAAGAGTAATTACATTACATAATTCAAATATTCAAACTATGACATTCTTGGAGGGAAACTAATTTGAAACACATAGTACATGTTATTCATGCATTGAACAACTTATTATATTTGTTTTATTCATCACCAAACATGATGAAGGATGCTCCTGCATCAATATTTACCTCTTAATTTTCTTCCATGTTAGATTTGACTATTTATAGCAATGGTTCGTGCTGTTTGGAATAATTTTGAACCATAAGGGCTTGATTTTGTAATGTATTTGCACAAATATCTTGAACACATGGATGATTGCATAAAAACATCATTATGTCTCTTGTATAACATTACTTTTACTGGAACCAATTATTTACTTGAGCTAGCAACATGAAGTGATTGAGTAGGAACAACTGTTTGAAGGGGAAGATGTTGATTTTCACCTTTTTATCTATCATTTTTATGATTCTTCCCATATTTCTGAATTGAATATTGATTTATATAAGGTTGATAACCTTGATTGAATCCTTGGTTAGAATATTTCCTTAGTTAGGATTTGGGTAATTTCTATAAGATTGGGCTTGTTGTTTTTCCAAGGATATAACTTTATTTGATAATTTTTGATCAAGGCTTTCATTTCATCATCATCCTTTTGTTTTTTAGGAGAATAGGATGTGGAGGGAGTAGATTGGGAATTTTTCTCAAGAATGGGAGCAATGGAAGGTTGTGAAGCTTGAGGTAACTCGGGAAAAAAGGCATATGTAATCTAGGGGATATTTTTGTAGCTTGTATCAAAAATTCTCATCCCTAATGGCTATTGGATAAGCATCAGGTAATTTCATAACACCCATAAATTTTATCATAACTACTATATCAAAATTCAATGATCTTAAGAAGTAAAGGAAAGCACCTTGTGGAGTTGGTCTTAAGAGAATTAGAATTTTGTACCATGTCTTATGAAATATAAAATTAAAATTAGCCATAAGCTCATTGGGATACCTTTTGATGGTTGTTAGTTTCTCTAAAAGGAATTTTTTTCTGATTTCTTCCCAAATTGTTGACACATAGTTGTGTCAAGCTCATCCAGTCATTGTGAATGGAAGTTAGTTTCATACTTCTATACCATTGAAGTGATTTTCCCTTATAAGAAGAAGAAAAAAACCTAAGCTATGCAACATCATCTTCAAGAACAAAATTGACTAAACAAAATTAGTAATATCTTGAATATGATCAGTTGGGGTAGTAATATTTTCACTAGTGAAGAAAGGGATAATTTTAAGTGCAGAAACTGGTATATCATGTTGTGCATTGAGAGCTAAAGGACTATTAGCATTAAAGCTGAAAAGGACAATTTATTTGTTGTGCCATATTAGAATGTCTTAAAACCCTAGATGACAACAAGAAAGGCCTACCGGGAGGAGTGGAAAGAGTTTTGTCTAGAGGAGATGGTGATCTCTAGATTTATTTACCTCTTCTTCTTCTCCTTAGTGATAGTTACAAATAATCCAAAGGATCACACTATTATTGATCTTTTCTATATTCTTCTCATGAAAATGGGCACCTTAACTATTGATACCAATAGATATGATGATTGGAGTTGTCATATGTGTTGAAGTGATCCTACAAATTCTAGAAATCACCAAGTCACACACCAAACTCAATGAATAATGAGAATAAATATTTCAAAACTTGTCCCAATGGGAATTCAAGAACTGTTGAAGCTCAAAATTACACACACACACACACACACTTAAATCATGGATATTTGAGGATTTGAGGCAACATGGGACCGCCTCCAAGTTAAGGTACTTTATCTTGAGATAGACCTCTAGAGAAGGATGACTTCCTCTACTTAATCCTAATGCTAAAAATACTCCTACTACTAGAAATGTAATTATATAATCCTAATATAGAAATAAAATGGACCATGGGGAAGAGAAAAATGCATGAAAAGGGAAATCCTAAACTAACAGAGGTGATAACACTAAGATAAAGGGGAAAGACACTCTCAAATGAGGGAAAATAGGAGGAAAATGAAGGAGGAGAGGGAAAACATGAGTTCCATTGTCCATAACAACATTCAAACTTTCCTTTTCACACAAAACACAAAAATAATGGAACTTTCAAATGGAAGAGAGAGATGCACAACACACCACCACAATAAAAGAGAGGAAAGAATGTAAATAAAACAAGCTAGGGTAGAGAATAACTTCAAAATAGATTTTATTGCTTGACATATGCACAATCCATTATAGTGAAGTAGAAGAAGGAAAGATAACACATAGTAGATGGAAAAAATTAATGTATGTAACTCATATCTACTCCTACAACCATTTTGACATGGTGCCTTTACAAATTAAGAGGATCCAACCACTTTGTAAATGAGCTTTATTCTACAATATATAGAATAATGGAGAAGAAAAATGAGGGAAAAGAGAGGGAAACTCAAATTCTTTCATTGAACCACCAAAAACATGCATTAAATATTTGAAAACCATCATGGGTTCCCTTATAATACTATTCCTCCATGTTAATTTACTTACAGGAGAAGAAAGGGGCACTATATTTCATTAATGCGAGTGGTTGAGCCATTTGTAACTACACATTTAATACCAAAACTATTTTCCTAATTTTATTCCCACCAAGCCTAAAAAGTCTAATTTTCTTGATTCCAAGTTGAAGATACCAAGGAGACATTTCCAATGAGATCAATTTTCATGATTTGGAGCTCTAGAGTGAAAGTTATGGCCATTTTAATTTCTGCAAGTTAGGAGGAATAAAAAATTGACACATGACATATTACGTGGTCGCAGAGATTTCCTCTTTCCCTTTGTACATCATCCAGATGGTTTAGGGTTTCATATTTTTGACCACAAGTGTTATTTGTTAGCCACCACATGTTGTATTTGGATTGGAGTGGGAACTAAGGGCCTCAGATGTAAACACATGGAGTTAGTGAAAGAATACATGTAAACAACAATAAGGTAGTGTGACGGGAGCCCAAAATCCTAGGAAGAAAGGAGGTAGAACTCGGGAGTAAGTATGCACAATGCATGCTTAGATACACAAGGGGGCCATAGAGCCACCAAGTTAGACCGTACAAATCGGGGTGAAAAATACATATGCATATGAAGCCTAATGAGTTGTAAATAAATCCCTCTGAGCATAACCATAAGGAAAGGCCATGGGGTTTGGGATGGAAAATTCATGCTCATATGAGCATGTAATGATGCAAAGGAATCCCATGAGTCGAAAAGGAAGACCACGGAGCTCAGGCCCCCTTGAAATTTTTCATCTACGCGGACTTTTCTCTTTGGTGGTTATTTCAATGTTTTGTAGGTTTGAGAAAACCCATGGGACACTAAAATTTTAAAACTTGAGGCAATCATATTCTCTTATTTATGCTACAAACTAAGCTTTTCATTCTCGTAAACTAGAAGGAATTTTGTGCAAAAATGAACTTGATCAATTCCACCGAATCTCTATGTTATTCATTTCTTTATTCTACGAGTTAGAAGAACCCACATAACACTAAGTTCCTACACTCTATGGGAGGCTAAGTTTGTCTTCCATGACTTTCCTAAGAAAATGTTGTTAAGTCCATTTTTGATGAGTTATTCAAAATTATAGGGGTGTAATTTTGGATGAAAAATTCTCCAAACTAGTTCTTATCAAGTCAATTATGGAAAGTGATGCTTTCCATGCTAAAAATCCATTGATATAGTTCTATAATGGATGGAAAAATATAAATCTCACAAAATTTAGCTTAAGGAAGAAAATATACACTTAATAACATATGTAAAACACCTCATCAATTTGATTTCTTCTTCTACTATTCAAGTTCCTACTGCAGTATCACTACTAGATCAAAAGACCCTCTTCTTGTCTAAATAAATAAATAATATGGGTCGTGTATCCAAATCATGGACTGAGAATGTTCTAATAAAAGGTTTGTGTATCATTGACGAAGCTATGAGAATTTATGATAAGGTTCATACTTATCTAGATTCAATTCTACCTTTTGTAGAGTCTTTAGGGATCATTATTATCACTCTTGATAAAATTTACCCCAACATGTGAGAACTTACACAAATGGACTTCTCCTCTCTTGTCACCGAGGGAATCCTAAATTTCAAAAACTATAGGTTTCTCATTGAATGGTTAAATTTTACCAAATTTAGGAAAATGGTGCTTGATGATGTCAAAGTACAATTTGATGATGTAAAAGATAAAGGAGAATCAATCATGTGTGCAATCTATGAATTAAATGAGGAAATTCCTTGAAATATCATCAACGGCAAAAACAATCAAAGGAGATTTATGAAATCTCTCAAAAGTAAAACTGACCAATCTAATCAATAATAAGTATTTTTCCTCCAAAATTTTTAGTATTAATTCTCTTGATAAACTCACCAAAATTTGATATATGTTCACCAACATAGAAGATAAAATGGTGGAGTTTCATATGGTTTCTAGTATGATTTTAGAAATTCAAGTCATTTGCGATACTTTCCTTTCTCCTCATTTCTTCTTGGACAAGTTGAGAATGATGGAATCATTGGAGAAATTTAAGAAATTTAAAATGGCGAGATGTTTGGACATGATATTTTCAAAATAATGTTTCAATTCTATGATGAGGTTTTCCTTAGTGATTTATGAATTGATTTCTCATACGATCGAGATAGGTAAACTCTTGGCCCAATAGATAAGGAGCTAATATTAGATGTCATGTTATAGTTTATGTATTTACCTTGTCACTTTTGGTGGAGTCCATATGTACCCACTTATTTAAAATATTTGTAATACTTTTATTAAGTCATTCAAGTCATAAATTTATTTTAATAAAGTGACTTTACTTTATTAAAATAAAGTTAATTAATTAAAGGGATATAATTATGTCCTAATACAATGTCATGAATACCCTCACTACTTTGTAACCAAAATTTGGGTTATAAAAGGAAGTTAGTGATCATTTATAAGGGATTTTTGAAATGAGGAAATGTTATTTGTAGAGAGGTAATGAGAATTTTTTGTTCTTGTGTAAAGAGAAATAAAGAAACATTTATTGAGAAATTTGTGTTTTATATTTGTCTCTTTCTTTAGTATTTATCAATCTTAAGTTTAATAAATGTAAAAGGATCTTTCTCTGTATGATTTCCCCATATTTAATTTAATTTTCACTTATTATGTTAGTTTTTAAAGTGTATTCAAGATTATGATTTACATTTTCTTAATCTTTCATGCACCCCATTTCTCACTTCTTCATCCACATCTTCCCTTATTCTCCTTTTCTTGTCCATTTCCTTTCTTCCAAAAATCCAACCCCCAAAATACAATTTTAAATGTATAGCTGTTTATACCTTTATGGTTTTCAATAAGGGAAACCTCACCCATCATTGAGTAGGGACTTTGCCCCCTTCCAATTTTTTCATATTTTCATATGTGCAAACTTATATGCCAACAATTTTTGTGACTTCGACGAGGAAATGAAATATGCACTAGGGTTGAATCTTACTAATAGTAGTTCCCTTATAATTTATTTTTACTTTCCTTCACAAATGAATAATTTGAGAAAATGAATCCTAATATAAATCCTCCTATCTTGAAGCCAAATATTCACGTGCTTCAATATACTTAAGAAGGAAAAATATATTTATCTAAGGTGCTTAATTTGGAGAAACTTTTAGAATAACACTCATTTCTATGTTGTGGAAAAATTATTAGACGAGGAAGAATATCATACTCATGCGGTTAGAATAATACAAGCTACTCAAATTAGATGTCAATGAGAAATAATTGAAGGAAAAAGAGGTACATGCATTTCCATGTCTACTCCTTCACTCCTTGATCTATGACTATTTCATCAATCCAAGTTCTAATCTATCAGCCCAATATTTCCTTTGAATAAATAAATCAAGAAGATATCATGGAAAACCTTCAAGTTTTGGCATGGGATAATCATACAAGTTTTGAGAATTATATGAGATTTGAAATAATTGTTAATACCAAAATGTATCATGTTGAACTTACAAGAAGAGGTGCTAGACTTATATCCATAAGAATACCAAGAAAAGTTGTAGTATAAGTTGTTTAAGGTTCTACTCCATAACTTCCACCACCTACAAAATAATAAATATTGATCATTTATTTCAAAATGGATAAGAAAATATTTATGAGAGGTGGTAAATAAAATGGAGTAATTGATCCATTTTTTATTTTCAACTAAAATTGATTTCAAACTTATTCCCAAAAGAAGAAAGGGTAAAAAAGTTGTTGAGTCTTACTTCAAGTTCTAAGAAGAATTCAAAAGAAGGTGTCTTAAAAATGCAAGCTCTTCTTCGCATAACACATTTCTCTCATTACACACTATATTTCACAAGATGGCCATTGTACCTTGGGGACCCTCCATTGGCCCATTGGATTTTGGAAAACTTCATGAAATTCCGGAGACACTAGGAAGAATCTCCCAAAATTTATGGTGATGGTAAAACATCTCCTAATGATCACATGGAACAAATTTTAAGCACATTTGGTGTCCTTGGAATTTAACATAAATATGTTGTTGTTTACTTGTTTGTGGAGAATGTAGGAAGGTGATGTTGATTGGTTCTATCATTTTGGATCAAGTACTATCAATAATTATGATACTATAAAACAAATGTTTGAAGAAATATTTGAATCTTCAATAGATGCACATTTACTCTTGGCACAACTTTCCCAAATGAAGAAAGAACCATATGAGCCTATATGAGATTTCAATACCAAACTCAAATTTTTTTGCAAAAAATTCCCCAAGGAGCCATCCTATGATAGATAATCAAAAGTGTTTCTTCATTAATGTACAACTTCCCTAGGTTGGTTTCCTCTTAAGAAGATATAGAGTTTCAAACTTAGATCTTGTAAAAACTCAAACTATTGAAATAGAAGATGATCCCATCATGACTTGGAAACTAAATAAAATCTCTAGTAAAATAAAATTCAAGAAAGCGGTAAGAGATCTTCTAATGATCTAATAGAAAAATTAGCAAATGATGTGGTGGAATTGAAGAAACATGTCAAATAAAACAAATGGTAATTTCCTTATAAGGATATCCTAACGAGGAATTTTTTTCAAAATAAATTGACTTCCACCTCCTCAACAAATATTTTTAATCGGGGCTACACCCATGAATAATTACAAGTGTGAAATTTTTGAAGAGAGTGACGATGAAAAGGTTAAAGTAATAGAATCTAATAAAGAAGATGATATGGTGTTTTAGTACGCTAATATGAATAAATATAAGGTGACAATACTATTGGCTATTTTGTGTATGTGCTTAATGAAGAATATGATGAGACAACTAGACACTTGAATAGTCATGCTTACATAGTCTTCATGAGATCAAAAATAAAGACAAGGCTCTCATGAAAGTAGAAAAATAGGATAAAAACAAATAAAATTTAGAAAGAGTCTCAATGAGAGAAATTTATAAAGGTACTTATTGTAAAGGTTATTTTAAAGAAATGTGATCCTTTACCAGATCAATCTCAAGAAAAATTTATTGTAAATAATACTAAAACAACGTCTACTTATCCTCCTCCCGTTACTACTACTCCAAAATTTAGTACTTATTCTTTATAAGAAATCCCTCTCTAATTCAAAAGGAAGCTCTTCATGAAGTTCAAGGTTAAACTAACATACCTAAGTGTGATGTTATTCATCATATAAATAAAATAAATATTTGTATGTCTAAAGAGAAATACCTTAAGTCCATTCTTTGATCAAATCAAAAGAGTGATCAAGTTTATTAAAGGTAACTCTTAAATCACTTCTAAGGGAGTATTGAAAACTCCTACAAGTTCACAAGATCAAAATCTCATGACTATAAACAATCTAAAATAAAACAAAGTATAAACCTTTTATGTCTCTCTTTTTATTGATAGACGTAATTTAAGTAACTACATAATTGATTTTAGAACATTTGATAACGTCATGTTAGATAAAGTAGCACGTGATATTATACTTACATGTACAAGATCATATGAGACATGTTACTAAATGAAGACAAAGTAAGTACCCTTGATTGGGAAAATTAAAGATGCTCAAGTAGCCTTAGCCACTTCCCCACAAAAGAAAGTGAAATTGACTATCTTCGTAGAAGACATGCCCACATCATATGGAATGTTGCTTAGTAGAAAGTTTTGTAGATATATTAGGGGATAAATTTAGATGGATTGGTCACATGCCATGATTACCGCTCAAGTAAATTTTAGTGGCAAATATTTGTTAGTTCATAAATATTCCTATTTTTAAAATTTGCATTTGGTGATTTATTAAGGTAGGAACTAGGACTTGGTCACCTAAATTTTCTTAGTATAAGTTACTTTTAGGGCTCAATTTACCTAGTGTTTACACCAATAGCTAACTATTTTAATTTGAATCACCATTAGTACAAAATTGAAAATTACCACATTTCCTTCATATATATACTAATTATGTATTTACACTATCAAGTCCAAATCAAATATTCCTTGCAAGATCGATTGCATATTGGAAACCCTCAACATTAAGGTATTTTTAATGATATGGTATGACACAAATGTTCTTGGATGAAAACACCGTAAATGCTACCGGTCAAGTAGCATTAACTATTATAATAAATTGGTAGAAATTTAAATGCTATCAAATGACAACATACAATTTATGTTGTCTCCTGGAAGCATAAATTATGATGATGGATGGTAAAATAAACTATATGCTTCAGACATAGCATTAATAGTGTTACAAGTTGAGTTGGTAACACAATTAATGCTATTGAGCGGTAGAATTTATGGTGCTTATGATTGATAGAACATTTCAAAAAGATTCAAATACTTGTTTATTTCACTATTTGCAATTTTTAAAACATGCTAGTAAAAATCTGATCTATTTTGAAAATTTCCTTGAATAGCTACAATGGACTCTATGAATAATAAAAACAAGTAAGATCAATTCAAAAGAAAAAGTAACATATTAAATTATTTTAACAATCACAAAAAAATGCAGACCAAAATCTCATCTCTCGCAAAAACATATAGGTGACATCTAAAAAATGCCATTAAATTTTTAATTAATTTTTATTACTTTAGTTTAAATTTTAAAGATATTTGTCACATTCAAACCCTTCTCGCATTTGAATGTAGAAACCCTTACTGATAATTATATTTAACATGAAACAATTCACAAAAACATATCCCCTAAAGAAACAATTAACATTTTAGTAGATGAAGATATAATTGATGATGACATGCCAAAGTGGAAGATAATCCTCACTATCAAATACCTCAATAAATGAAAGTTCTATTGAAAATATTCAATTAGAAGATGATATTCATAATACTCTTCCCATAAAGAAATATATGCGAAGGAAGAAAAATAGTTGGACAATTGGAAGGTATTTTAAGGTAGATTGGAAAAAAAAATCCATTTGTTGTCCCGAGAATTTGAATGGGCAAAATTCACACGAGAATAAGACAACTTTACCCACGGTGTTGAAAAGTTTGAAAGTCATACCTTTCCAAGACACCCTAGGTCTAACCATCCCCAACACCAACCTTACCTAGTCAGTCTAATGACCTCCCATGGAATGTTAACTTAATCCCCTAGGTGAATTAGGAAAGTCAAGTCAACCCCCTAGGTGATTTTAGAAGTTCTTGAAGAATGCTAATTTTGGACAATGGTGGGAAGGGCTACCACTGGCCTTCCCATGATAGGTGTAACCCCCTGGAGTGGAAAAAAGGAGCCAAATCAAATAAGTGGATGAGCTAAAAGTATAGAAACATCATGGAGGTGATTTTAGAAGGTTCAAGGAATATTTTGAAGAGTCAAAGGGCGGTTTCACAAAAATAGGGTTCACGAGGATTAGGTAGTGCATAGGGCTAAAAGAGCCACCGAGTTTCGGTGGTGATTTCAAGATCTCCAAATGGAGTTAGGATCCAAACAAGAAATATACGGAAAGGGAATTCAAATACCTAAAATATGGTGAAATCATAATTTTCACAACACCTTGGAGAAATAGGTTTGCAGGAATTTTTCTCATGGATTCAAAATGCCATTTTAAGTCAACTTAATATAAAATTTCATCAAAAACGTCCATTGGGAACACAAGATATCGTCATTTCAAGTTTCCGTCAAGGAGTGAGTTCGAGAGTTAGTCAAATTTTGAACAAGACACATGTCAGCTCCAAGAGCCTAGCGAAATTTCATGTACCTTACGTCCCTAAAGAAAAGATACATGAGGGACATAAAAATGTTCCTAGCCCCTTAAAGCCCTTTGGATCCTCATAAGACCTCTCAGATTGCTTGTTCAGCTCCTAGGTGCTTGTCACGCTCATTCCATCACTTGCTTAGATTGTGAAAAGTGGTGGCTTCGGCACACCATGTAATTTGATGTCCTTCATATCCCTTTGAGCCTGGGGACATCAGGGACAATAAAATTCACCCATCCCCCAAGGAGACTCCTGGTTACCCATGTGACCCCTTCAAGAGTAGTTTTCCAACCCTAAGGAGCTAGTGGAGTCTTCATCCCCTGCCATCAGATCTTCGCCACATGTCATCATGAGGCGTGCCATGAAATTTGATGTCCCATTTTTCCATTTGTGAAAGAAACATTAGAGACACAATATTGCCTCCTAACTCCAACTCCAAATTTTGAAAATTTTCTAACTCCTTGTTACTTTTTATTGCTTCTCCATTGTCATAGCTTTGTGCTTCCTATCACTCAGTCCACCATTGTTGTACCTCAAACCATCTCAGCCACAACAACCACATCCTAAAAATCATGAAAACACATAGGTATCTAAAGTAATATGTATCGGGAGAGATCAAGGATCAAATAATGAAGAGAGAAACAGAGAAATCATCTGAAAATCCTCATTGTCGTAAAATAAAAATTCAAAGATATATTGCAAACCGGTGTACGAAACGAAGAACCGTTTGATGTTGTGTTCTTCAATCTTGAAGGCCATTAAAAATTCATCTTTAAATCTCCCTTCCACTTCAAAAATTATCGTAAAATGAAAATTCAAAGATATATTACAAACCGATGTACGAAACAAAGAACCATTTTGTTGTTGTGTTCTTCATTCTTGAAGGCCATTAAAAATTCATCTTTAAATCTCCCTTCCACTTCATTAATTTCTTGTAGTGAAGAAATATTACTCATTGCAATGAAGACAAAAGTCATATTTCCCATCAAACCGGCAATCGGTTTGAAGAGAAACTTCATCGGTAGAACGAGAAACAAAAACCCATATCAAGAATATGATTTTTAGTGTGAACAGAGAAGAAAAAAAGACCTAAATTTTTTGAAATCTCCATTAATGGCATAGCGGTGATAAAATCAGTGAGCTAACTCTCCACTTCTCAAGGTTACAGTAGGCGTAATCGTGTGAAAATTGGTGGAAACAATCCTGAAAAATCTAGTTTCACGTGAACTAGTTTTCATGCCATGAAGTCCATATTTTTAAGGGATATGGAGGGCTATGTTTTTTATCAGCATTCTACCCTCTTTAAATAATTTTTCAATTCCGTAAAGATCTGGTGGGTGAAAGCATCCAAAATTTGGAGGGGAGGGTCTCCAAAAAATCTAGTTTCTCTCAAACTTGTTTCTGCACAATGAAGTTGCCAATTCATCAAGATATAAAGGACTGATTTTTTATCAATATTATTCCCTAGAAGCTCCATGCCCGAATCTCTTGTCACGCGTAAATTTTCATTTTTTAATTTTTGAGCATTTCAGTAAGCGTATCATGAGGAAAATTGGAGCACGAATTCACGATGAAGAGCTGAATCCAAAAATGTTGTTCCTATCGCAAACCAAGGTCATTTTCACCACTTACTAAAAATAGCATATTTTGTACTTCCTCACATGCTATAAATGGAAAATCCCACTGAATTGCAAGTTTGATCACTCGGGACAATCATAAAAGGGGTAAAATGGAAAGTAAGAAAAAAGGAGTTCTTTCCAAAATAAGCAGTCCCCAAATAACAACCTGCTAAAAATTAAAAAAATGCTAAAAATAACAATATCTCAGGGCAGAGGGGTTGGAATATGGTAGAAGGTTTAGAAGGTCAAATTGGAGAAAGACAAGTGCTAAGTACCAGAATAGGAGAATATGGGATCATGTTCTAAAAATAGAAAGTTTTCATTTTAGAAGTGGAAAGTTTCATACCACTTTGTTTCCACTTACCTTACTACTTTTTGAACTCACCTTCGAGAGAATGAGATGGTTTAATGGGTCAAATAGAGGAATGAGACCTTCATAGAGTCTTGGAAGCATCATCTTGAGTTCAATGGTATACGAGAGGAAAAATAGGGTATCGCATGAGGCACATCATGTGAATTCACCTTCGTCACTTAAGGAGCCGGGTGATTCAAAGTTATTCAAAGGAGCCATCTTCATCAAGTATAGAGGATCACTAGTGGCAGAAATCTTCACTCAAATTTCATTACTACATTAAGGCATTCAAATCATTTCTTCAAAAGGATTGTTTTCCCTCCATTCATTCCTTCTTCCTCTCTTTCCTCTCTACTTTCTCTCTCCATTCTAATTCTTCATTATGTGTCATCATTGTATTTCATCCTATTCACTTATTTGTAAAAATATTTTCTCAAAATTATAAGAGAAATTCTTAATTCATGGAAAACAAAAGGTCACGAGTGGAATATGGAAACGAAGAGTCATGTGAGGGAGGTGAAAGGACAATTCAGATTGCTATAAATTGGGATGGCCTTTCAATTCCAAGGGATTCCAAATTTTGAAGAACTCTCACTATGTATCATTGTGATAGCTTGGTTGAAGCTTTGTATTCATCACTACACATGGAATAAAAGACACCTTCTTCTATTTCCCTTTCTTGTTTTTCCTCTATTTCTCTCTTTCACGCACTTTGCAAGATTAGTTGATCCTGTATGGAATTAGAGATTAACTTAGTGTCCTCGATAGATGAATTTAAAAATTGGGATTTTAATTCATTGGTCCCTCTAGCTTCATTGTGCTTTCCTCTATATTGAAGGTTGAACTAATTTGGTTACTGGGTGTGAGCTCTGCAATCTGCTCATGAAAGTAATCTTCCTTGCATAATTTCCCCCTTTTCCCATTCATCGATGTAATTTCTTCCCTTATACCCCCATACAAAAACTTTTCCATAGGTTTAGTGGAGTGTCCTTGTATGATCCCCAAACCATTTTTCCACCCACAACATTTAAATAAGATTAGGATTAGTTTATTTTCAATAATGGGAAGCTATACCATTCAATGTAAAGGGGTGTAGCCCTATGAATGTTGGTGGAGACATCTCATTTTTCCACTTGAATTTTTTTCTCACCAACAGTTTTTGGTGACTCTGTGGGGAGAGATTTACCTAAGTGCACCCAAAAAGATTTTTGCCCAAAATATAAAAATAAAATAAAATTATATATTCAAAAAATAAAAATAAAAACAAGATTTCAATTTGAATGCGAGACCATCAAGGAACAAACCCCAGTCACGTTTGTTTTCCACACCATGAAGAAATTTCTAGATTGGAGTGAAGTACCAATGATTGATAGTGAAGAAGAAGAAGAAGATGTCTTCTCGGAAAAGAAGATTGTTGATCAACCATGGTTCTAGACCAGTCCTTACAAAAAGGAAAATTCAAGAACAGTAAAATGGTCTCCTACTTCAAGAAATAATCCACAAAAAACAAAAATTTCTAGTGAAGAAGAAGATAAAGAATGGTTGAAATAGGCACAAAGAAGATACAAGATGTTATATGCAACCTAAGAAGATCAATAATATGCCAAAGGTAATACTCTCAGTTATGCCCAACTAAATGAAAAGTTGGGAGCCATGTCTTTCATCACCCTCCCTTGGGATGATTTCCTTGCATATAGGAATGATAAAATGGGAGTCTTAAAACTTGAGTATATGGAAAGAATCATGAGCACTATGTAAGGAAATTCAAGTCCCCAAATCTACCTCAAAATGCTGAAATATGTTGAAGATTTGCAAGAGATGTACGAGAAACTTGAAGCAGCCCATAACAAGGAAGAAGAAGAGGATATTTTTTTATGGAAGAAGATCTTGAAGATCATTCATACTACAAGGTGTTCATCCCCAAAAGGTTTTTGAATGCTTTGAAGAAGATCTTATCATGAAGCCTTTTGATGAGAATCAAACCAGTCTTATAGAAGATGATGAAAGACAAGGTGGTGCAAAATCCACTGAAGAAGAATTTTGCAACCTCACACATCTCATTGCAAAATTGAGAACATTATCTTTCTTTTGCCACTCAATAGATGACTTCCTCACATATGGTGATGAATAAATGAATATTTTGAAAATAGAATACATGGAATGGATTTAGAGCACAATAAAATGAAATTTGAACCTGAAGTATTTGATGAAATTTGGAGGTATGCTTTAGCTCTACAGAGAAGATATAAACATCTTGAAGCACCACATGAAATGGAGGAAGAAGATGAGATGTGCCCTATGGAGGAAGACCTTGATGGCTACCCATACTATGAGGTTTTCATTCTCGGAAGATTCTTGGATGCTCTGAAGAAGATCTTATCATGGAACCTTCTCGATGAAAGCCAAATAACGTCATGGAGGAAGAAGTAGAAGACATGAAGATAGAATCACTATTCAAAAATTCCATCTGGCTTGACACATAACCCATAGGGGAATAATATATTCAATAAAGGAAGATCCTTGTTGCATAATAGATGATATAATGCTCTCCAAAGACTCCACCAACAATGAAGAAGATGACCAATTTGAAGTAAGCATGAATGATCTCCTTTAAAATTTGGATCTTTTAATTAATGATGAAATGGAGATATGTGAAGAAGTGTAAGAAATCCACGACATCATGGACCCAAAATGATGAATTTAGGATAGTCATGGATGATTTTACCTCCTATTTTGATCTTTCAAGTGATGTAGAGATGTTGCATAAAGAAATTAAAATAGTCAAAGAACCAGATTCTCTTCCTGATTCAACCATGAATGATATGATGGAAGAATTTGACTTCCTTTTCTAATTCGAGAATGAGCAGATCATTTGGGAGAGAATCTCTTCCCACTCAAGGAGTAGAGTGATCATCTCGATGAAGATAGAGCCTTTCATTTTTCATACGAGTAAGAAGATTCAATAATGAATGGTCAAGATGTAGCTGAAAATTCTTCTCATACTTGTCCCAACATGGTTCTATGCTCCTTAACAAGAAGAGGATGATATGGATTTTGAGCTTGAATCAGTGCCCTTCCCATGAAACTTGGACCTCTTCTCCTTGTCAGAAGGTGTCATGAATCAAGTATGAGCTTTTGCAAAAGAAAGTGAACCTTGGGAAACAAAAATCATGGAAGAGATGAACGAGGATGTTTCAAATGAATCATGGTCCCATATGGATCATATTTTTAACCATCTCCTAGAGGCATAACATGAAGATTATTCCAATAAGGATGAATATAAATCCATGGAAAAATTAGAAGAACCACCGGTCGATAGATAAGACATCTTGAAGGATGCGAAGAAAAAACCGAAGATCCTCAACTCGGTTTCAACTCTTGACTCAGGAAATGGAAATGCGGGATAGGTATGAGGCCATTCACACTAATTTTTTTGATAAACCAATGTTTGATACTGAAACAAAGCCAATGAATGAACTGGATGACTTCCCCAATGCCTTGGTTGTTGAGAATGGATGTGAAAACATGCCTTTTCCTTTTACACAATGTGAAGAGGTTCATGATTGAAAAATAAGGAAGGTTTTGGAATATTCTTTGAATATTATTAATCTTGAAGACAACATCCCTACCATGGAGGATGATAATAAGGAAAATATTGAGTTGATTTGCATTGAAGAGAATTTTTCTAGGAAACAAAGTGGGACATCCAAAGAAGTTGGTGAATGGGAAAAAAATCAGTTTGTTCTCTCTCCTTTTAAGTGCCTTGTTGATGTAGGAGAATATTTAAAGTGGTAATTCAAAGAGGATGAATATCTTCCCACTCTTGAAGACATGAAATAACGACGTCTCATGATCGCGCAGGCGTGAAATAGGAACATCAAGGTACAAGATCTCAGAGAAGATAATGAAGTGTTCATTGGATACAAGAACATTCTCTATGCAATATGAGTATGAAGATGGAATATTGGTTAGCATTCTTCTTCTCAAGCCATGAAAAGCCATCACAAAAGCATGGTTTCATCAAATAACAAATTTTCGTGCTTCAAAGGTTATACTTTGATCTGTTGTTTCATGATGACATGTACTTCTCTCAACCCATTTCCGAGTATGTGTATATTATTTCCCCGCCTCTGTAAATATCCCTCCCTTGTAACATAGTTTTAAATTTTTTTTTTGTGTGTATTTTCCTCATTTCATGTGTTTCCTTCTATTTGTGTTTTTTGTGTGTGTGTGTGTGTGTGTGTGTGTTCAATAAGGGAAGTTGTGTAGCCTATCTTTCTAATGACTCCATAAAGCCCAATGGATAAGGCACTGGTCCATGAAGAAAATTGAGATCATAGGATTTTCATGTCATGTCATCACTACGCTTAGTCCATAACATATCCCCAAGCTAAACCCAACTATTATCCCGAGAATTTCAATGGAAAAATCCACCCGAGAACAAGACAACTTTACCCACAGTGTCGAAAAGTTTGAAATTCATACCTTTCCAAGACACCCTAGGTCTACCCATCCTTAACACCAACCTTATCCAGTTAGTCCAATGAACTCCCAGTGAATTTTAACTCAATCCCTAGGTGAATTAGGAAAGTCAAATTAACCCTCCTAGGTGATTTTAGGAGTTCTTGAAGAATGCTAATTTTGGATAGTGTTGGGAAGGGCTACCACTGGCCTTCCCAAGATAGGTGCGACCCCTGGAGTGGAAAAAGGAGCCAAATCCAACATGTGGATGAATTAAAGGTATAGAAACATCATGGAGGTTATTTTGGAAGGTTTAAGAAATATTTTGGGGCAATTTCACCAAAAATAGGGTTCATAGGTTTAGGCAGTGCACAGGGCCAAAAGAGCTACCGAGCTTCGGGAGGTGATTAAGGATCTCGAATGGAGTTAGGAGAAAAAAAATACATATTAGGAAAGGGAATTCAAATCCCTACAAAATGATGAAATTGATTTTTCACAACACTTGTGAGCAAAAGTTTTGCAACAAGTTTTTTTAGGCACATGTATGGGACCAAATTAAAAATCCTATTTTTAGGGACTAAATGGAGGAATAAAGATCTAAAAACCCCACCATTATATTAAAAATTCCATTTTAAGTCAATTTGATATAAAATTTCATCAAAAATTCCATTGGGAGCTCAAGATATCATCATTTCAAATTATCGTTAAGGAGTGAGTTCGGGAGTTAGTCAAATTTTAAACAAGACACGTGTCAGCTCTAGGAGCTTGGAACAATTTCATGTCCCTTAAATATCTCAAGAAAAGGTACATGAGGGAAATAAAAATTCACCAAGTGCCTAAAAGCCCTCTGGATCCTCATACAACCTCTCGGACCGGCAGTTCAGCTCCTAGGTGCTTGCTAATCTCATTCCTTTGCTCGCTCAGATCGTGACAAGTGGAAGCTTTTGGCGTGCCATGAAATTTGATGTCCCTCATATCCCTTTTTAATGTGGGACATCAGGGACAAGTAAATGTGCCCAACACCCAAGGAGACTCCTGGTCACCCACGTGACCCCTTAAGAGTTTTCTAGCCCCGGGAGTTAGTGGAGCCTTCATCCTCTGTCGTCAAATTTTTTCCACATGTCATCATGAGGTGCACCATGTAATTTTATGTCCCATTTTTCCCTTTGTAAAAATGACATCAGGGACACAAAATTGTGCCCGACTCTAGCTCCAAATTTTGAAAATTATCTAACTCCCTTGCTTCTTCTTGTCAAGGGTGCACCAGTAGTCCCCTTTTTACCACGCCAGGGGACCTTTAGCTCGAATTTTTGTTCTCCATTGCCATAGTTGTGTGCTTCCTGTCACTCAATCCACCATTTTTGTACCTCAAACCAGCTCAACCAAAGTAAAAAATCCTAAAAATCATGAAAACACATAGGTATCTGAAGGAATATTGATTAGGAGAGCTCAAGGATCGAAGAACGGAAGAGAGAAATGGAGAAATCATCTAAAAATCCTCACTACCGTAAAATGAAGATTTGAAGATATCTTGCAAACCGGTGCATGAAATGAAGAACCATTTTCTATTGTGTTATTCATTCTTGAAGGCCATCAAAAAATCATCTTCAAATATCCCTTCCACTACATGAATTTCTCGCAGCAAAGAAATCTTACTCTCGGCCCAACGAAGACAAAAGTCATATTTCCCGTCAAACTGGCAATCGGTTTGAAGAGAAACTTCACCAGTAGAACAAGAAATAAGAAACCCATATCAAGAATATGATTTTCATCACAAAAAGAGAAAAAACAGAAATTAATTTTTTAATCTCCATTAATGGCTGCCATGACACAACAGTGAAAAAATCAGTGAGCTAACTCTCCACTTCTCAAGGTTCCAGTAGGCGTAATCACACGAAAATCGGTGGAAATGATCCTTGAAAAATCTAGTTTCACATGAACTAGTTTTCACGCCATGAAGTCCCTATTTTTAGGGATATGGAGGGATGTTTTTTTACATAATTCTTCCCTCTTTGAAGAAATTTTCAAATCCCCAAATATCTAGCGGGTGAAAGCATCTAAAATTAAGAGGAGGGTCTCCAAAAATCTAGTTTCTCTCAAACTAGTTTTTGCACGATGAAGTTACCAATTTCTCAAGATATAAAGGACTGATTTTTATCAATATTCTGCCCTGGTAGCTCCATGTCTGAAGCTCTTACTAGGTGTAAATTTTCATTTTTTATTTCGAGCTTTCTAGTAAGCGAATCATGATGAAAATTGGAGCATGAATTCATGACGAAGAGTCGAATCCAAAAACATTGTTCCCATTGTAAACCAAGGTCATTGTCACCAATTACTAAAAATAGCATATTATGTACTTCCTCACATGCTATAAATGGCGGTTCCCACCTTTGAATTGCAAGTTTGATCACTTGGGACAATAAAAAAAGGGGTAAAATGGAAAGTAAGATAGAAAACAACTTCTTCCCAAAATAATAGGTCCCCAAATAACAACCTGTTAAAAATAGAAACATGCTAAAATTAGTAATATATCTGGAATAAAAGAGGATGGAATATGGAAGAAGGCTTAGAAGGTGAAATTGGAGCAAGACAGGTGATATGTACTAGAATAACATAGCATGGGCTCATGTTCTAAAAATAGAAAAATTTCACTTTGGGAGTGGAAAGTTTCATACGAATTTGTTTCCACTCACCTTACTACTTTTGAACTCCCCTTTAGATAATGAGATTGTTTCATGAGTCAAATGGATGAATGAGACATTCACTGAGAGGTCTGGAAGCATCATCTTGAGTTCAATGGTATACGAGAGGCAAAATAAGGCATCGCATGAGGCACATCGTGTGAATTCACCTTTATCACTTAAGGAGTCGGGTGATTCAAATTTATTCAAGGGAGCCATCTTCATCAATGTAGAGGATCACCAGTGGTAGAAATATTCACTCAAAGTTCATGACCGCATCAAGGCATTCAAAGTATTTTTTCACAAGGAGTGTTTTCCCTCCATCCCTTCCTTCTTCCTCTCTTTCTCTCTCTACTTTCTCTCTCTATTCTAATTCTTCATTATGCGTCTTCATTATATTTCATCCTATTCACTTGAGTGACTTATTTTAAATTTATAAAAAGTATTTTCTCAAAATTATAAGAGAAATGCTTAATTCATAGAAAATGAAAAGTCAAGAGTGGAATATGGAAACAAAGAGTCATGTGAAGGAGGTGAAAGGACAATTCAGATTGCTATAAATTGGGATGGCCTCTCCATTCTAAGGGATTCCAAATTTTTGAAGAACTCTCACTATGTAGCATTGTGATAGCTTGGTTGAAGCTCTGTATTTATCACTACACATGGAATAAAAGATACACTTCTTCTATTTCCCTTTCTTGTTTTTCCTCTATTTCTCTCTTTCATGAACTTTGCAAGATTAGTTGATCCTGTATGGAATTGGAGAGGAACTTGGTGTCCTCAATAGATGAATTTAAAAACTTGGTGTTTTAATTCGTTGGTCCCTCTAGCTTCATTGTGCTTTCCTCTATATTGAAGGTTGAACTACTCCGATTACTGGGTGTGAGCTCTGCAATCTACTCACAATAGTAATATTCCTTGCATAATTTTCCCCTTTTCCCCTTCATCACTGTAATTTCCTCCCTTATACCCCCATACAAGCACTTTTCACAGGTTTAGTGGAGTGTCCCTATGTGATCCCGACCAATTTGGCCACCCAAAACATTTAGATAGGATTAGGATTAGTTTAATTTCAATAATGGGAGCTGTACCATTCAATGTAGAGGGTGTAGCCTTGTGAACATTGGTGGAGACACCTGATTTGTCCACCTGAAAAATTTTCTCACCAACACCATTAATTGAATCAGTAGAGATAGAAAAATGGTACTAATACTCTAAAATATTGTAGATGTGTAATTTGTGGTTGGAAATTAGGAAAAGAACATAAAATGTAACTAAATTTGGACAAAATTAAGAAACATTATGGAAAATTATATGTGATAGTCAAGGAAAATGATGGAAAAATAACAAAGACACATAAATGAAAAAATGTAAAAGAATACATGCATGAAATATATGCAGAGTATGAAAATGAGCGAAACATTGTTGAAATCTTATGGAGAAAGGAGGAACAATTAATGTAAATTTTGGAAAATCTCTCAACGCTAATATTAAGGTAAAACAAACACAATTTTTATTATATTCTTCATTCTAAAAATGGGAAGACCTATTTCATTTTTTTCAAAATTGAATTTTTTTCTTAATTTTAATGGGTTTCCTAACCTTCCAAAATCACATTGGTTAGATAACAGTGCTTGGGAAATGGAAAAATGTCTTGCAATGATTGAAAAGGAGGATTTGAAAGAGAAATTCAAGAATGCAAGTTTTATCTCCCTTTCCATTGATGAGGTTACAACAATGGACAACACATCTTGGGTTTGCATGCATGTTTATACTTTTGAGAACCACACAAGGAAACCTCATCTTCTAGCTATTCATAAAATGATGGAAAACTGTAATGCTAAAAATATTTACAAATTAGTTATTTCTAATTTGAAGGATATAGTTAGGATGGATGACTATTCAATAGCTACAAAACTTGTATGTGTTGGTGTTGATGGTGCATTAGTAATGCAAGGTCATAAAAGTGGTCTATGTGTTCACTAAAAACATCAATTTCCCCTTATATGATTCTAATTCATTACATGGCTCATAAGATGAATCTTGCATACAAAATAGTTAACACATTTGAAAATGTTGCAAAATTTGAAGAGATTATCCGTGAATTGCATGCATATATGTCAAATAGTCCAAAAATATTTCTAGAGTTTTAGAAATTTACAATTGGAGTGACAAATGGTAAAAAACTTCTTAAAGACATTGATACAAGATGGATTTCCATGTATGAGCCTGCATGTAGAATTTTTGATGAATATCCATTGTTAGTTGGTTTTATGTTTAAGTACCATATGGAAGTTGACAAGGAAAAATATTTTATCTACCGCTTAACAAATTTGGAAACATTGTTTACACTTTGTGGTATTCTACCCATGTTGAATGAAATCAATTGCTTAAAAAAATTCTCAAGAAATATCCATCTATATAGTTAACTTCATTAGGTTGAGAAAATAGGTATGTCAAACACTATATGTTTTATACAACTTTGATGAATGTTTTCAAGGACATGTATTTAGTAGTTGGAAAACTTTAACAAATTTAAAGGATCCTAAAAACTATTTTAAATTCAATATTAATGGTCATCTTTGTATCCTTGTGAATGGGAATGAGATTCAAATGCACACTTTTAAAAAAGAATGGATATTGTTAGAACATACATTGAATAAGTACCTGTAACACACAATTTATACGAAGGTCTTATATCTCAAACATAGATCAAATTGAAAAAAATTCACAATGCTTATCTAGTGAGATAAGATAACACTTTAAAATGGATGATATTCTTGAGGCCATGGGAGTGGTCAATCCTATATTTTGGAATCTTGTAGCTGGTAAGAAAATTATAAGTGATTTATATAAAAAACACATGGGTACTCTCATCAAGCATTTTAGAAAATTATTAGAATGTAATGGAGTTAAAATTAAAGGTCTTATTTAAAAGGAATTACTTTTATCTCAATCAACTCATTTCGGCATCACAATGGTTGAACAATATGACTTACTAAGTGAACCAACAGATAATGGTGCAATTACATGGCTATGGAAAAATTTGTATCCTAGTAGCATCCTACATGAAATCATTAGTGAATATTTCCATTGTATGAATTGTTTCAAACAATGATATTGGGATAAGTGGAAGATGAAAGGGTATTTAGCGCATTAACATTTGTTAAATCAAAATATCAAAACATTTGGATAAAAATCTTGAGACTTGTTTGAGATTGTATGTTTCACGATATGTTGTGGACACATTTCCTTATGAAAGAGTAATGACAATATGGAATTATCTTGCAGAAAGGAGAGGGGTCTATAATTCTAATATAATGGCTAACAAAGAAGACGTAAACATTCACACTATGACTGAATATAACAATGAAAGGTTAGATAACAGTTTGAGTTTTGAAGACCTAAATAGTCAAGAATTGTTTGAGCTACTTGATATTGACTAAAGATGTATGAACATAGTATTTCTAGAAGTCAAATTTCATATCACATTATAAGTATGTAACTTATTAGTTATTATATAGTGGTGTTCTTTATTGAATAATATTTTCAGTGTTGTTGTTTAGTGTTTTTAACAAACAAATGTTATTTTTTTGCGCTCTTTTAAATACAAGATAATATCTTAGCATATTATTGTGTTAAAAATTAAATCCAACTTCAAAAACAATGTTTGAAATTGAAAATAATTTAATATCATACATAATTAAATATTTCTCATCACAATATTATTTTATCTCGAGAACTTGTGCATGAATAAAATACAAGTACAACACATAACATAGATTGAAACTCTGAATATTTTTATACAATAGAGAAGATGAAAATTATAAAAACAATATATTTATTTATATTCTAAACACAAACATTTTTACAATAGTTTTTCTAAAATCTAGTTCCAAAGCCATATGTACAAAAGACAATTTTAATAGTTAAATATTGCAGCTTTAACCTTAAGAAGTGGATTCTTTTCCTTGTGCTATTGTTTCTTGTGTACCATAACCTTCCTTTAATACTCTAGATTGAACCAAATCCTTTGCGATTGCTTTGATATTGGAAAGAAGTTCACATTCTAGATTTATTATATCACCAACTTACTGATAACGTTAGATCTTCTTGAGTTTTCTTTTTCAACAATATTTCAAGATCCATTTCATTCTCCTTTATAATCCTTCTTAAGGTATTGTTCTTCTTGTTTAAAGTAATGTTATCCATTTTGCCCCCTGGAAAAATGGACAACTTGAAAAAATTGGACTTAGGAAATTGATGGAGCTTCAATAAAGAAATGGTGGAAAACATGTATTTTCATGCTTTAAGGCATTTAGAATTATTTTGGTGCACTTTATCCTTCTTTCTAGGCTTAAGAAGAATCTATAATTAGCCAAAAATATGGAAAAATGGTAAATTTAGATAAATTGGCTTTAGGGCACTTATTCTCTTCCTTTCCCAACTCCCTAACTCTCCACTTGGCAAAAAATTTAGAAAAATGAGAGAGGGAATAAAATGGTCATTTGTAGTGTATTGCGAAAATTTCGGGTCCCTGATGGAACAAGAGGAAAAAGTTCACGTAAGTCACAAGATCCTCGCATCTCTAAAATTGTCAAAAATCAAAGGATTGAAGTGCAATGTAGGTTGGGAGGTGGTGTGGAGAAAAAGTGAGGATGGGGAACGGTTTTGTGGAACATTGAGCTCCCTAAAATGGATTGGGAACCAAAAGAGTAAAGAGGGCAATGAGTTAAGTTTGAAGGCATTGTTGTGTGGAGATGAAAATGTTTAGAGGAACAATGGAACTAGGGAACTAGTTCCCCAAAATGGAGGTTGGGCCGCATTGTGAAGGAACAATGAAGTACAAACCAAATGGGTTATGGGGAACCCGGTACAAGAGAAACTAAGGGCATAGGAAGCAGTTCCCACATAGGTTAAGCTCCCGTAAGGCACTGAGTTGAAACAAAAAGTAAGCGGGGAGTTCAAAGACACTGCAGAGATAATGCAGGAGAATAAGGAACAAGTGACCTAGTACCCAAAGTTACCTATGTGCCTCAAAAACTTGATCCACCCACATGGAAAATATAAAAAAATTAAAAGAGGAAAAGATATTAAAGTGGGTGTGAAAAAGGATTAGGAATCGGTGTTCCTCACGGCACCTTTGGACCACATGGCATATATCCCTCTCCAGGTTGTTTGTTTTTGATAAAATTTATATCAATGGAAATTTATCTTCATCTTCTACACCATGGAAACATAAAATATTGAGTTAGGTGAGAGTAGGTGGAAAAAAGAAGAAACATCCTCAACATTAAAATATGCACATTTCCAAGTAGCTGAAAAATTAAATTTGATGAGATTTGGTGCTCTTCCTTCTCCAACAAGCAAAAGATCATGGAGGGATTGATTTGGTAGGTTGCCCATGCCCCTTTTAGACATTTAATGCATATTGTTGGTGGGTGGGGGCATAATTTTAGGATTCTCATCTCTTCTCTCTTTCTCATTTCTTCTATATATTGTAAAAACCTCTCATTTGAGAGGGGGTATTCTAGGATGTGGGGAAACTCTATATCAAAATTGTTTCTCAACACCAATGAGTTGTAAGCCTTCACATGGGCCTGAAAAGTGTTCTTGTGCCTCTATTCTTCACATGTAATGGATTGTGCATATTCTAAAAGTAATAAAATATGTATTTTTGGTGTTTCCTTCAACCCTAGCACTTGTTTTATTGTATTTCCTTGCCTCTCCATTCTTGTTGTATTTTGTGCATGAATATTTAGATTGTTGTGTTCTATGGAGAAAAGATGATGAATGAAGCCTTGGGTCTGTGTCATGTCAGTCACCTGGCTCTCCCTTCTCCCTTAGCAAGATATTTCCACACCCTTTTCTTGTTGATATCACCTTTGTTAGTGTGGGATTTATATTTTCATGCACTTTTCTCTCTCCTTGGTCCCTTGGATGTTTATAATAGGGTTAGATAGTTGCATTTCCTTCATTATGAGTAGTTTAACATTAGGATTAGGAAGAGTAACTGACCTTATATGGAGGTTTGCCTCAAGTAACAAGTCCCACAACTTGAGAGAAAATCCCATGTTAGAAAAAAGTAGGGATTTGTAATAAGAAAATCCTAGGGTGCTACTTTTTTCCATAATATTTTTGGCATGCTTGGTGGGACAAGATTGAAGTCATATTTTATAGGTGTTCCATTACAACATCCTGGTGTACATTTCATTTCACCAAGTTTGATGTGCTCTTGGTGAGATTTCATCCTTTGGAGGAATTTTCAAGCATATCTGGCAACTCACTTTGGTCTAATCAACCCATTTTCTTAATCAACAGACCATTTCCTTTCTTTCAATCATTTCATTTTTCTTTCCTATGAAGTTGTGAAATCATGACTTCATTTCCTCACTAGAATCATCATTTGCAGCAACAATACCATTAAAATCCATTTCCAACCTTACAAAATTCTTCTTTTAGATGTTATAAAGCACCACTAGATCAGTTTTATTGGAAAAATCAGAATCAATATGCATATTATTATGAGTTAGGTGTGAATCGGTGTGGTAATTCATCAAACCATGGAGATATTCAAGAGTAGGAGTTTGTAGATTTTGAGGTCACCCTACACTGAAGAAGATTTTGAAGGGTGAGTTCAAAGAATGGAGCATATCTTGCAAGTTGTCAAGGAGTAACTAAAAAATTGCAAGCTAGACAACCTGGTTTTAGGAAGCCCTGTCCATGGGGAGTTCTATACCTAGTTGGTTTAGTCCACAACAAAGGCTTGAGATAATGAGAAATTATTTCACTCAAATGGTTAATTTTATTACATCATTACAAGCATTATAAGATGACTAGTCTAAGGTTAGAGAAATATATAAATGGGATGTTCCTAAACTTTTACCATACCAGTCTTCAATGCCTATCCCTAACTAACCACCCAAGCGTAAGGTTAAAATTCCTAGCTTTCTTAAGGATTCTCCTTCCATTCATTATCTTCCATAGGAAGATTCTGGACCTTCCCCTTTACTACAAACATTGAAAAATCATGTTGAGACCCAACCCATCCCTCCTCTTGCATTCACAAACCCACTTTGGGAAAAATAAATCAGAAAATCAGTCAAGAAGGAAACAAAATTGAATAACCCTACAGAGGAGAATTATAAAAAATTTAAAGGTTTGGGCTTCAAAATTTGAAACTAATCAAATGCCACAACTAATTAAGCCTTCAACATAGGTTGGGATTGAAGAAAACAAGGTGGAGACTGATTTTGAAGAAGAGAAAGCACAAGAAGAAGATGAACAACAATATTTATACTTTGAATGTAGTGTACATGATGGCACCATATTAACAGAGGTTGTATATTCATCCTAGCCCACATAATCAAAAGAGGAAGAATTATATTCAAAGAGATAAGAACACAAGGAAGATGATATCAAAGGGAGTGCTCCATAGAATTTAATCATGAAGATGTTGATTTCTTATCAAATTTGGAAGATTGTATTGGTGAGGATGAAAATATTGAACTCAATAATCTTGATTTTCCATCATTTTTCTTTCAATGCAAGGATCCTCTTTCTACAAAAAAATCTCAAGGATCAGCCATGGAAGGGATCATAGAATAGTTTGTTTCCTAGATTAGTTCTCATGAGGAAGAAAGAGATGAGTTTGATATTTCAAACTCCATGGATGAGGGAAAGAAGAAATATGATGAAATCATTTCCAACTAAAAATTCATCATGGATAATGAGTTTGAGTTTTCATACTTCTTGTTCGAAGAAGAGAATCAATATACAAGTGTGTGGAAAAAGGTGTTTGTGTAGGAATAGAAAAAATAGAGCACAAATAAGTTTACAGACACCCAAGGAAAGGAAGAAAGTTCTCCTTGTGACTCCATTCATGGGGTTATAGATAAAGAAGATGGGAAAATTCAAAGGATCATACCTTTCCCAATTAGGTATTTGGCTAGTCTAGAGCCAAAGAAGGAGTTGCAACTAGTCATGCTCATTTTAGAGCATGAGGAAGAGACATAATGTAAAAGGGTCAGTTGTAATGCCTCTCAAATCTAAATATATAACAACTAAAAGAGGTATTCTTATTATTTCCAACCGATACTTTGATGAATAGGGTGGAAGACCAGCTCCATATAAATTTTTCATTCTTACTCATGATGATGTTTAGTGCCAAATTAGTAACATGGTCTCAATTTGTGAGAAAGGGAAGCTATTTCTCCATGCTTGTTTCAAGATTTTTTTAGCTTCTCATTTCTTTGGTTAGATTAGGATAATGTAGGTTTTTTTAGGAAAAATAAGTGATTGTGCACACTCTGCATGTTTCCACTTGGAACATGTATGATTTTACATTTTTATATAGTTTTTGCGGTGTTTTGTTGTTGTTGCACAATCCATTGGAGGAAGGTGCATATGAGAGAGAGAGGTGCATATGAGAGAAAGGTTTTGGAGAAATCCCAGTGTATGTATCGATCAACATGAAATTCAATACTCTGTGATGCTTCATAATTGTCAAGAAATCAATGTTTGGGTCCATCTTTGAAAAATATTCAAATCAAAAGTAGGGACCAAATTCTTCAATTTCTTTAAACTTGGAAAAATCAAATTTGTGATAGTTTCATATGCTCATTTTTTCTCAGTGAGATCGATTGTAGAGGAATGGATGAAAATTTAGATTCAAAACAATTTTCCACTCTCATAAAACCTAATTTATTTTTTTAATAATGAGATGGTCAATTCATGCTTGAGTTCAGTAGTGCTTCAAGCGGGTTTTAGGGTATGTTCTTCAAGTTTCAGATCAGTTTCATGGTTATTAGGTTGACTCCATGCCCAATGGATGTTTTAAGGCCATTAATCTTTTCAATCTAGTAGGTAGATTACCCCATGAGTCACCAAATTATTATCCATTCCCCACGGAAAAATGGAAAAATTGAAAAAAATGGACTTGGGAAGTTGTGAGCTTCAATAAATAAATGGTGGAAAAATAGGCATTTTCATGCTTTGGGATATTTAGAATTATTTTGGTTTACTTTCTCCTTCTCTCTAGCTTTGAAAGATTTTATACTTAGCCAAAAATATGGAAAATGGTAAAGTTGGATAAATTGTCTTTGGGACACTTCTTCTCTTCCTTTCCCAACTCCCCAACTCTCCACTTGGCCAAAAAAGTTAGAAAAAATTAGAAAAAGGAAAAAAAATGGTCATTTGAAGTGTATTGCGACAAATTCGGGTCCCAGAAGACGGATAACAGGGAGGAATAAGTTCCCATGGGCCACAAGTTCCCCCATCTCCAAAATTTCCAAAAATCAAAGGAGTGAAGTGTAATATATGCTTTGAGAGGTGGTGTAGAGAACAAGTGCATATGGGGAATGGTTATGTGGAATGTTGAGTTCTCGAAATGGCTTGGGAGCCAAAGAGTAAAGAGGGTGGGGCGTTAAGTTTGAAGGAATTGTTGTGCGGAGATGGGGAGGTTTGGAGGAACGATATTTGAATTTCCTTCCTTATGAGTAGTTTAACATTAGGATTAGGTAGAGGAACCAACCTTCTTTGGAGGTTTGTCTCAAGTAGAAAGTCCCACAACTTGAGAGACAATCCCATGTTAGCAAAAACTAGGATTTGTAATGAGAAAAATACTAGGGTGCTACTTTTTTACCATAACAAGTAACAAGCTTTTGCTTCAAATCAACAATTGCATTTAAAATTTTCCTTGCATTTTAAAAGAACATCAATCATTGTTGCATCATTCTTAAAATTATGATACTTTGATTTGTATTTAAAAAATTTAAAATAATTGATTAAATTAAAAATATATAAAATCCTATTTAAAATTTTATTAAGACTTACTGAGGCCTTATCCCTCTTTGCATTCATAATAAGTACAAGGCATTTTCCTTTTGACCACATATTGTGGTAGACTTGTTCTTCCACATTTAAATTATCAATTTTGTTCAACATTACATCTAATATATTATCATTGTAAGAATTGGAAACTGAAATAGTGCCGGATACATCTGTTTCATCAAAATATCAATCTTTACTGAGTTCATTTTGAATTGTAGAATATAATAAATATCTCTAGGAGTGGCATGAATGTCACACCCTGCAAATTCAGTTGTGTTTGTGAAAGGATAAGTCATTCATTGATGAATGATTACGAAAGCTAGGTAACAAATAATATCACATAGCTGAGTATGCAGCTACATGTATGTGTGTGTACCTTGAATAGGGTATACACACTTATGCGTGTTGCATACATAACCACACCATAGGGATTTCCGCCAAGTGTTCATAAATCATTTGACACTTAGGACTTATTATTTCTTCATTCATCGACTATATATACTTTTGTGAATGATAGTTTGGTACTTGAGTTCTATTGATTATTATATCAGTAACTCATAGATATCTTGCACCTTTCCTTGTTGTATATGATTGAGGCAATTGGACACATGCATGGTTGGGGGTACCTATTATTGATAATATTAATTACCTGTCTTAAAGAATTTCTGAAATATGAAAAGGGTGTCTATTCGTGATTATTATAATTCAATGATTTTGTGATCTATTTCTTTATACGACCACTAGATACCTTGTTGGTTGTGGGTAATAACTATAGGGAAATGGAAATGTTATGCCGGGTAGTTGTTAAGGTGGAAGAAATACTTGGTTGCTTATGATTATGAGGTCTTACTACAATTACTTTCTATTTTCTAAAATTTTATAGACATTAAGTTAATAAATCTTATATTTACCTCATGACATAGTAATAATGATTATGATAATGACTTATGACCATGTGGCAAGTTTCATATAATTTATTTTTGAAGAGATAAAATATAAAGTTGGAATTCCATGTTCAAATGCAATAACATTATGACTATGCTTATCATATTGATGCACATTTTGGGGTCCTAGAATAATTAACTAGGGTATGTTAAGTGAACATTAAAGGAATAATATGATCAACACCCTAATATCTAACTTTATAATGTATGGGGCATGGATATTTTAGGAAAAACTAGAGTGATGTGCCTTCAAAACTATAGTCTTTAAAGCTAAGTTTTGGGTATTACATTATGCTAATGGCAAGGTGTTCAACTTAATAATTATTAATGTCGATTTAATCCACCACATTATAGTTATGAAGTTGTTCTAATTAACTAAGGGCTATATGGTAACCTTTGCATGCATTAAGATTTAAGTTAAACTAAGACTTGACCCCATGTATGGCAGGGAAAGGATGAGAAGGTGGTGGGATTTCAATGCGCCACAAGTGGCTCGTAAAATTAAATGTGAATTAATTAATCTCCACTTAATTCAAAAAGGGAGAAGCCTCTAGTTGAAGCTACTTGAATGAGACATTGATGGTTTCATTTGATTTTTTTGGAATTTTGAAATCGAGATCGTGAGCTCTTCATGTCGAATTCTTGTGAATATCTATTTGTGATCTGTAATTGTTATTTTGGAGGAGGAAAATGTATACCATGATTTTAGTTGTGATTATTGTGAAATTGATGTATTTTTAATAGGAATATATGAGAATTATTGGGGTTTGCGGTGAGATATTATTGACTACTAAAACAAATGATACCCCCAAAAATATCCGAATGAGGGAAAAGTTGAGACATAAGTTGAAATGGTTATTCTTGTGTTCAAACTTGAGTTATTGCGTGAATCGACTCAAGGGAAGTTGTAAGGGTTTTCACTAAAATATCAGGCATGATTTGTCCCCTTTCCTCCTTTATAGCTTATTTTTTTACTATTTTCTTAAATGAAATCTTTGCAATAGTTTTATTGTGTTGACTATGACATTCGGGTGGTATTGCTTACGGATGTTGTTGGTTGTTTCCTTTATTAAATTTGTGTATGATTAAGACTCGAGAGCCATTTTATTGTTAGAATTTGAGGATTCTATTAACTATGGATTTAATCAATTAAATTATACAACATTAATAAACTATGCAATATTAAATCAATAAACATCACACTATATTGCATAACAAATAAAGAAATACTTACAGAAAGTAAATAACAAATGACACATGATTTATAGTGGAAAACCTAAAGGTAAAAACCACTGTGAAAAGTAACATTTATTGTAGAGAACCCTTTTACATCCAATAAATTACCTCCTCCTTTAGAAACCCTAATCACAAGGGTAAAAACACCTTTGATATATATTTTTCAATATGTCAAATGAGGACCCGAAGTCCTTTTTATATGAGGTGATCGAGTATGTCTCTCGACCCACCTTTTCAACCTAAATGGTTGACACATATACCAAGGTTTAAAATATTTAATAATAGAAATATAACTATTTCTTATTATTAAATATTTAACCTAAAGTATATTCCTATGTTTGAATATTTAATAATAGAAATAGAAATATTTATTATTATTAAATATTTAACCTATAGTATAATTTTGGACCCATATTTAATTAAAGGGTGGTCAACCCACTTAACCATTATGTTCTAACATTTATTAGTGGTTAAAGTTGGTATTTTCTACCCTACTAGTTTTTGTAACCCTTCTAATAATTTTTTGTTATTTAGATTATGATGAATATTTATCAAGTTTGAGCCACATCTAGATTCTTGATATATTGTTATATACGATGATACTACCGTTTAAGGGTATGGGTGGTAAGTTGTTATAACAATAAGTATTTCTTTGGCTACTGATTCTATGGAAGTCTGTATTGGGTTTCTATAAGTATTAATGTTGAGGTTCGGTTTGAATATGGGCTTACTTGACGTATGGAAAATAATGGTTTTGACATGCCATTTAATGGTATGCGTTTAGGTATTTATTAAAGGGGATAGGGTAATATCTGGTTTATCATTTGTTAAAAAAACTATGTCCGGTTTCATTTACAAGACCCACATAGGGTCGAGTGTTATTAAATAGTCTTTTATCAAGATATTATTGGCTTCTAAAAGCGCTTCGTGGAGTAAGCACGGGAAACCATAAAGGTAAGGTGTCGGTTTTAGTGAGTCGATACTAGTTCGTATTTGTATAAATAGAAGGGAATTTCAAATGGGCTTGTAATTTGTATAAGTTTCATAAGATTTCTATGATTCTTGTTTGGGGTCTATTTGGATGAATAGGAAATTATGGGTGACTCAAGTGGGTTTTGACATGGTTAAGGTTTTAAAAAAGTATTTACCTTAATGTTCTTGAATAGATAAATATAATTATATTGGATATATCATTTCACTTTATACTGTGGGCCTTTTCCCCTTGTCATTATGACATCTCTCCCGAGGTGGGATGATGCTTTTAAGCACATTTTGTTCCTACGTTTTGATCATGAGGATGATAGTCCAAGGAATGTCAAGAAAACTTGCATTTTATTCATCTCCTTTCGGTATTGGTTTTGTAGATTTGATTAAGGGAAATTAGTGGATCTGTTATGATCTTTGTTTCCTTAAGGTTAGTTATACTTACTTAATAATGTTGAAACACCTTGATAATTATTGTATAAATATGTAATGATTACTTGATATTGTTGAACCAAATATTAAGGATATGTAAATGCTTGTGATGGAATAATATGAAATGATATGGATTCATGTGTTTAGTTTATACTTATGTTAACTATTTTAGGATCATCTATTACTCTTAGTTATAGCCTAACTTTGACCTCGGGAAGATAACAATTTTTCTATGATAAAATTGCATACATCATAGAGGAGATATGTGTATACAATGAACTCTTTTAATGGGCTTAGAAACTATTTATGTATTAAGGGGTTATTGGGTGATTTGCATATTTGAGATATGTAATGTCATATTTTTTATGTGGAATATATCTTTAAAGATTTATTTTTCATAAGATAGTGGTTAGTTCATTGTGACATACTGATAAACCATGTTAAGAAATAAAAAATGATTTAGAATACTATTAAGTTGCTTATATGAGTTAAATTATAACATTTCATTCATGTAAATATTAAATGGCATAAACCTTTAAGGGGAAATAGACTTATCATGTCGGTTCGGTTGGGAACCCGACCATGTACAATGGAATATTTTCCATGAAGGTTATTAACATTACTGAGTTGATTATGAAGGAAGACGTGACTTACACCTTTTCTCATTGCTATGTCTTGATGAAATCTATAAAGTTGTTCTTGTTGTGAAAAGATGAAAATAATTATATTTTAGTAAGGCATGATGCTTGAAACAAGATGTGATTATTTTGATAATCAGTTGTGGACATGTATTAGTGATTATCTATTGATGATGTTGTTCTGAATTGAGAAATGCAATTAATTGTATTGTATTTGACTAAGAAGCAAAGGTAATACTTCGCTATGATATTAATGATGGAAAGGAAGTTTTTCCAGTTAATAATAAAGTATTATCTTCGATAATACATATTGTATTGCAATCATTATTATTCCAATAATGAGAATGTTGATAGTTTTCTATGACTATGTAATAAGTATTGATATAAAATTGGCAAGAGATTAATAAATCATTCGTATTATATTTATCTATTATAAACCTTATATTCCATTTATGTTGAAGTAATAATACTACTATAAATGTGATTTAGATTAATTAGAGGAAATCTAATAAAATAAAACCAAGTAATATAAAGAAAATCATATAGATGGATATTAGCTTATTAACTATAGTGGTGAATTATACTTATGGTCCTAGGTAGGACAATTACCATAAATCAACTTATATGATTTTTTCCCCTAGAGAATAATTGTTGCCTTCTACCAGCAGTGACATACAATTACATGGTTGAGTACCACTACTGAACAACCAAATCATGATGGTACGGAGTGAAGTAAAAAGGTACTTCATGATTGATTGGTTAAGTACAAATGTACTTATCAAGTATTAGGAAGCTGAATCAACTTAATAATGAATAAAGGACATTAATGAATGCTTAAGTTGTTAACTATGAACATAATAAATCAAGAATTGGAAAAGAATCTATATAACTAAACTAGGTGAAGGACAAGTTCCTAACGACGAATGTGCCATCACGGAACCGAGCATGACATACATGTCTATGAAAATTTGGCCAAAGTAGTGTAAGTTGTTGATTACATTGTCCAAATTCACCAAGGATCTAAGATGTCAGATTCCCAATGGGATTCAATGATTGAGTTCCAAGTATGCACTTAGAAAAACATTACTTGATTTTCAATGCTTGAAAAAGGAAACCAATAGTATACCTTGTATACACACTCGTAAAGAGTAATCTATGAGCGATTGGTTACTAACCGACTCATGCAATGCACATGGTTTATGATAGTTATCAGATGGATTCAATTTCATATTTATGTTGGATTTAAATATTGGGTATTTAAATCAGTGAAGCATGAAATTAATGTAAATAAAAAATATTTCCTAGTTGAGAAGCGTAATAAAGAGGTTGTTACGGTGAAATCGGGGGTTAATTTATTTTATCAAAAATTTAGCCCTAAACTCCCATAATTTTAATTATTAAATCTATTTTCCTACCATATAATTGATATGAGTTTAAACATATTCAACCAAAATAATTTCAACTGAATTTTTTTTCATCATCTATTAAGGCACTTTTTTCTCGAGAGGTGTTCTCGACGTTGGTTCTCTTCTTGGAGAAGGCTTCCTTAAACCATGAATCATATCTTACGGATTGAAATTTCCATGGGCTTGAACCCTAATTTCAATCCCAATATATTCCTCATCCAAATAAATTTCATTTAATATTGAAACACCCCATGCAATTAGGACATTTCCCAATGAAAATTTTGGAGACTCAGATGTAAAATTTAGGGTACCCTTGTTTTTAGTTGTTGTGTGAAAAGAAATATGTTTCCCCATGCCCCTTGTCCTCACATTCTATGGTGTTGATGGTGGTAGTGGAGTCATTTTTCTCAAATGAGTAGATGGATTTGGAGGTAGAGGAGACAAGTTTGCAATTGTAAATTATATGAGAAAATTGAAATGAAAAACATAATAAGAATGGAATAATTGAAAATTATAAACAATTTTTGATAAAAAATTACCTATATGGGTACTCGTAGTTTGTAGTTGAGGTGTAGTTGGAGCCTAATTTTATGGTTGAGGAGTAGAGTAAGGATTTTGGGACTAGTCTTTGCGATCAAAGTCAAACCCTATTTAACCATTAATAATTTAAATTTATCATTTTCTACATTTCGAAATATAAAAACTATAAATAAAATATAATTACAAATTAAGTGGGAATGAAAAGACACCTTGAGTGGATGAAGAGTGTTTTTATATTGTGTTTCATCAAATTCATTAACTATCCTAGTGGGCTACTACCATAACTTCCACGAGGATACATACTTGTCTCTTTGGAGGTAGCAGATATCTGCAACAAAGGCTTATAAAAATTAATTATTTTTTATGAAATTATATATACATTAAAACAAATTGAAATAAGTAAATACCTTCTAGCAATGACATTGTAATTTTGTTAGTTAAATGAGGTGTTAAGGAACTCCTCATCCATTTCGATCTTGATTGTGAGTTTGGGGTTGATATTTCTTTCTCGGGTTACTTTAGAAAACAATATGAATCTCCATACTCGGTGGAAAATGTCCTCTTCTAGTTTCCTCTCTTCAGAAGCATTTATATTAACTATGGATTGTTATAATTAAATACACTATTAATATCTAATATAAACTATAAAAGAGTATAAAAATGAATGAAAATTATTATGAAACAAGTAATCAAAAAAATTGGACTCGCCTCTTGATGTTTAATTATTATGGATATATATATGTGATATTTATGTGAGTGTTTTCAAAGAAGGGGTGTTGTGTAAATTATAAAGAGCTTCATAATATAATGCAAGAATAAAATTTGTTGGATCTAATACAAGCAATGTCATTCAAAAGGCAATAATTGAGGTCAATTCTTATCCTGGAGGATAAAAATGTGCACCAATCATATTTTTGTTTGCTAAAGGTGTGAAAATATATGCCAAGGTCCAATTTGAAATGTATTTCTCTCATCCCCTGTAATATAATTCTATCCTAGAAAAATAGAACCATAGTATGCAGTAAAAGGGTGACTGAAATCCTATGATGAAAATCCCTTTTTGAAAGATTTGAGGAAGTTGTAAGTGTAATAAAATAAAATTTCGATACAAATTTAGTAAAATAACAAATTAAAATTTTTAAAATAAAAAAATTGAAATTAAAAATATGATTATGAAAAACATACAAGTAGTTGCATCAATAGAAAATTCATAGTGAGACTCCAAATACTTGATGTCATCATCTGCTAATATGGCCTTTGTTGTGACATGATCCACATCTTTATGTAGTAATCTGTCAAATGATCAATGTTTTTCAGGGGATGTTCCAAAGGATAGTGTGTGGGAGGGGATTTGAATGTGAAAATTACCCAAGGAACGCCAAAATTGGTTAGCGAGGTAGTTGAAGGTTTTTGTATTTGTTGAGAAATGAGGTATATAGACTAGACCTATAAAAATTTCCACTTCAATCCAGTATGATAAATAATTGGGATATGAGAGAATCCTATAGAGTTGGGGGAAGAAAAATTTATTGTATAGAAATTTACATATTTGAATGGGTAGGGTTGATTTTGGCTTCCTTTGACGAGGTGGTTTTGCTACAAAGAATCATATATGGTCCAATGAATGGGTATTATTATTGGGTTTAGGTTAGGTCCTAGAAGTACAACTTGGGAGGTTGGGAGGTTTTTCTAATGCAAGTGGAATAACTGTAGCTGGTTGTAGTTTTCTAGTTTGTTGTCGATTGAGTTGTTGCGTGATTACAAAAAGTGAAAATAAAAATGCTAAATACTTCTCTCTATATAAATGGATTTAGAAACATGGTGGTTGTTGGTTGGTTACCCATTAGGGTTTTAGTCAAAGCATGCTCTTAGTCGAGTAGAGTTTTTATGATGTCACCATCGACATTTTTTTGGTCAAGCACTCTTTGGATGAAAGCATCCTTAATGTTGTCGATCAACAACATTTTGTAATTACTAATCGAAAATTTTTTTGGTACTATTGGCGAAAAGTTACTAATGGCTCATAACATTTTTAAAAATATTGTTTGAAATCCACCATATCGTAATTCACCAACCCCATGAAACAGGGTTTCCTATGATTCACCATTATTTTGAAATTGGTTTTCAAATATTTGCTAAATATTTTACGGGTTTTGGGGTTCCTTAAAATTTACCCTATTCCCGTTATGGGAGAGATAAAAATTAGAACTTAAATCCAAAGCCAAGTATACAGATCACACAATTGGGTGACCCCATGAAAAATATAAAGTGAAGGAGTGGGTATTGGAAACTATTTGATAAAATTTGTAAGTGAATAAGAAGCCCCGAACTAATGGAAGTAAATATTAATAATATATGGACTCTATAATTTGATGGAAATTATTTCTCAACAAGATTTAGTGCAAGAGTAGTGATAATCTCACCAAGTACGAAATATTACAATTTTCATACCATATTAATTTTTGAAGAAAAATAATACCATAGAATAGGAAGCTTTAATACTTGGCCTTCAAGCTGCTAAGGAAAAAATAATCAAGAATTTGAAAGTATAAGGTGACACAAATTTTTATTTTTAAATAGGTTTAGAATCAATTCCAAGTGAAGAATTATTTCCTAAAGTATTACAACAATAAATTTTGGGAATTCATCGAAATATTTAGCACCTTTTTAATAGAATCTATATCCTTCAAAATAAATATGGAAAATAATATTCTCTAGTGGCCTTATTTTCCTTAATGATCCCTCATCTCATGTTTGAAAAAGAGAAATATAATATTGAAATGATATTTAGACCAAATGTACTTGACAACTTAGAAAAATGATAAGTGTATAATGATGATTAGTAGATCATAGGATTTTCATTTAAATATGATAATTTTAGTAATCTCTATTTTGAAGGAAGTGAGTCAGCTTACCAAGAATCTACTTCTTCATCCAGTGAAGAAGGGATTGAGTATGAAGATCAAGGAGATGGGATGATACAACTGAAAGGAAATACAATCCCTAAAGGTCTTATTTCATTTAAATAACTCTTTGAAAAATATGATAGACTCATTAAGAAGAAGATATGAGAGGGAGATTAAATCTCTTAGATTATGAAAAGGTGAACATCAAAACTTAAGAACAATCTCACATGGTGAATATTAGTAAGTGTTACTCATGAAAAGAATGAAAAGGTATGTTGCATTCCTAGTAAAGTATATATATATCCTTACATATTCATATGATGATTTGAAATCCTTAAAATTGAGGTAAATGAAACAAAGGATCCCATTTAAACCTAATGTTTTTCCTTTGAAATAGAAACAAAGGAAATATAATCCAAAAATAGTTGGGACTATTTTTGAAGAAGTTAAAAAGATGATGAATGAACGAATAATTTTTCTTATTCATCATTCACCATGGATATTGAACATTGTTCCTATGCATAAGAAGAGTTAATAAATAAGATTTTTTATGATTTTCATAACTTAACTCAAGCATCCCTAAAATAAAATTATCCCCTACCAATCATGGATCAAATGTTCTAGGTTGTCGAGGATCAAGATGATGTCTATGCTTGATGGATTATCTATATATAATTAAATTAAGGTATCTATAGAGGAACAATACAAAATTGTATTTACTACCTTGTTGGTTACGTTTGATGCAAAGATATATCACTAACAAAAAAACACAATAGGTTAAAATGACCAAAAATCAACAAATGACCTTCTTGTCAAGAAAAACACTCACCTTCCTAGGCTAAAACACCTCCCTTATTAAGGAAAACTTGACCTTAGCCACCCAATTAAACTTATATTCTTTTTATTTCTTATTTCTAGACCTCATACAATGCTTATCTAATCATCAAAGTGAAACAATTCCATCCCTAGCCTCAATTCTCTTCGTTCTTCCCAAAATTGCCCTTTTAAAGCTTCTTAAGGCTTGCTCCTGGTGGATTCATGGTTGGAGCTATCCACAAATACCTAAAGAAAAAAATAAATTTTAAGCACCCTTTGACCCCCTCAAGGTGTGGGGAAAAATTTCATCGCTCAATTCCTTTTCTAAATATCAATTTCACCTTCACTCCTTTCTTTGTTTGAGTTCCTTCTAGCCTAGCCTTAGGTGTTTTTCTAACCTAACTTTAGTATAAATGGCTCATTTTACAATATAATGACCTTTGGGAATACACATTAGGATCTTTCACTTGTGTACAAAATTTCAAGATGAATTTCTTTGAAATATTTCCTTCAAATAACTCTATTCAAGGTTTAATTACGCCTCTATGTTTCTCAACAGTCTTATAACATAGAATGATACAAATTTAGAAGGTTTTCTTGTTAACACAAACTCTAAAATTTCTTGAATATGGTTTACCTTCCTATTTAGATGATTTTTATAGGTTCTTAGGCTCTGACATAAGGTGTAAATTCTTCAACCATCATTGTTAAGTTGTTCCTAAGCCTAAATCTACTCCTACAAGTCTGCACTTTATATTTTCAACAATAGGAGGAAATTATAAGAACTTCAAGAATTAATTATTTAGTAAATTTGTTCCACAAAATATATCTAGATGATACCTTTAAAATTTCAAACCCCGATTTTCTCCCTATCCCCTTCAAAACAATTTTCTTCATCTAACCCTAGGAGGGTTTCTATATGAGCCCGAAAATAGAAATATTTCAATGAAATAAACTAGAAAAATTTTAAGGTAAAATACTTATTCATTAGGTCTCGTATGAACTTCCTTAAACTTATAATATTTATAGCGATATTTATTGCTTCATCCAACCGTGGTAACAATTCAAAAATCATCTACCCGCCCTCTAAAACAAAGTTTCTCGGCCTTAAGAGTTTATTAAACCAAAATAAAATCTCCTCTACCACCGTAAAGGGATCTAAGGGTTTTACTAAGGTGTGGATACGTTATCAATTCATTCAATATCCTTCTACTTAGATCTCTCTCCTCAAGCTTGTTCCAAATTGCTTCTTTTTTATTTGAATAGACTCTATATACACACATTTGCAGTGCTGTTAAAGAAGATCTATCTAATTCATACTCTCAAAATAATGAAATCTCACAAGAACATTATAAGAAATACCAAAATTTCCTTACCAAAATCCATAATTCTTTTCAATATTCATTAAATAACATGAACAAGTTCTTGATCACCAAAAATGTACAAAACCATTGAAATCTACTACCCAAAAATGTGTATGCACAAAACGTTTCTCCTTCAACCTGCCTTAGAGTTCTTCTTGATTCTCATTCAAATAGAATGAGAAAAATTAGTTACATTTTGGAATTTATATACCTCCATTAAAATTCCAATCAAATACAAGCCTTTAGACCTATTGTTCACATGTTTGGCTCTTAACAAACCATTGTGATATACAATTAAAACTCCAAGAACTTAACCTCTAAACACTCATTAAGACCCATAGAAATCTATATATCCTACCAAATTATTGATAGTCCAAGAATTACCTATAGAGTGCATTAAAATTATGTTGTGCAAAAGTGCAACATGGCAATTGACAATTTCGAGCACAAAAACTATATCCCAGTGTTAATTTTTTCAAGTATCATCATTCTAAGACACCTCGAGTCCTGTCTAGCCAGTCCAAGTGACCTCCCAATTAATGTTATCTCATCCCCCTAGGTGATTTTAGGAGTTCACTTGTAAGCTACACATAATTATGGGAAGGGCTAGCACTTGGCCTTCCCGGGACCGGATCAAGCCCCCCTAGAGTGGAGTGAAAGAGCCATATTCAACATGGAGGTGAATTGAATACCTTAGAACATCATGGAAATAATTTTGGAAGGTTTGGGGAAGTTTTGAAAGACTTGGAGCAGTCTGAATAAAAATAAGGTTCACAAGCCTAGCGGTATATAAGCCTAAAAACAACTACTGAGGTTTAGAAGAAGATTTTGGGACCTTCGGATGGAGTTAGGAGTAAAACGAAACATCTCCAGAAATAGGATTCCAAAAAATACATGATGATGAAATCATCTTTTCACAACACTTTGGTGCATTAGATCGTAGGCATTTTTTCTAGGAACACGTGGAGTACCAAATCACAATTCCTATTTTTAATGGATCAAATGGATGAATCAAGATATGAGACCCACACCATTGGATTCTAAATTCCATTTCCAGTTAGGATCATTTTTTTTCCAAAATAGTCCATCAGGAGCTCAAGATATCATCATCACAAGTCTCCCTCTTGAAGCGTGTTCGAGACTTAGCCAAATTTTGAGAGGACATGTGTCAGCTCTAGGATCTGGTGGGATTTTATGTCCCTGACATCCCTAATTTTAGGTACATAAACCTTGGAAAAATGTTACTAGCCCCCATGTGACCTCTAGGACCCTCATGTGACCTTCAGACTTGACAATTCAGCCCCAAGTGCATTTTTGGAGCTCAAATTTCCCTGCCATCGGATCAAAGACATGTGTCAGCTCCAGGACCACCATGGAATTTGATGTCCCTCACATCCATGAGGTTAGGGATATAATACATGGAAAAATTCACTCAGCCCCTATGGGGAGTCCTTTGATTATCCATGTGATCGGCTTTCAACCCCAAAGTGATTCTAGTGTTTTTCAAGAAAACCCCTTGTCGTCAGATCAAGGAAATGTGTCATCCTCTTACTCACCATGTTATTTCATGTCCCCCATGTCCCTGAGGTAAAGGAAATCACACATGAAAAAATGCACCCCACCCTTGCATGAGAATTTTTGAATATTCAAACCGCACTTAGCCGTTTCTTCCCCCTCATTTCTCCTTCTTGACTTCTCACCATCTCACCATGCCATGGCCTTGTTCTTGTTTGTTTAGACACCTAGTCTACCACTACTGATCTAAACCAGCTCCATCATGGTCACCAAACTCTCCACACCATGAAAAAACATCAATACATGAGAAAAAAGTGCTGAAGAAACAAAGAATGAGAAGAAAATGAAGGTTTTTTGCTAGATAACCGTGAAGTCACCATATTGAGAAATATTCATATCTCACAAGATAAAAGTGGGATCGAGGTGCCGTATTCTATAAACTTCCACATTTTTCAAGATGATCATGATGCACCAAATGGAAGGTCAAATAGTGCTTTAAATTATTTTTTCTAACAAAATCCTCACTTTGTGTACTGGCTCACATTCGTCGGATTTCCCATCATTCTGGCAATGGAAACGAGTTAAAAACTTGTAAAGGAGCTCCAAAAGAAAAACCTATCACAATGGAGTTGTTTTTATTTAAAATGGAGATGAAAACCATACTTTTAAATTTCAAGCTCCATTAATGACCTCCATGGCAGCTCCGTGCTCGTAGCTAAAGTGGAAATTTTAAATTTTATTTCCCGACATTCTAGTGGGAAAAATATGTGAAATTCAGAGGACATGATCTGCGATGAGATTTGAATCAATAAAAATAGAATTCATCGCAATACAATTACCAAAAATCCACTTTCTAAAAATAGTAATATTTCCTACACATGCTTGCTATTTTTGGTAAGTTTTCGTCAAAAATGGCCGAGGCAAGGGTAGTGTTCAAAGGATCGAATGATGGAGTTCATCACATGAAAATGGTCGATAAGAGGCAAAAATCATCTCTCACTAAAAAATAGTAAGCCTTCCATCTGGACACTTACTATTAATAGCAAGTTGTTCTCAAAGGGAAGGTTTGGCATAATGAGGCATAAAGGGATGATCATCTCAAGGAACTAGACAATGTTTTTCGACACTCACTACATAGTTTGGGTCACAATTTTATCATACATAGGATGGGAGTTGTGGTCAGCAGTGGAATAGTTCACTCAACTTGGTGAGAATTCATGTGCTAATTTGAAGAAGTTTTCACGGTGTGCAAGGAGTTTGAAGATTCATAGTTTCACTACATTTGGAGCTTTCCATCAATGAGGATCAACAGACTTCATCGGGAATGATATATCCTCTTCTTCTCTCTCTATTTATCTCTCCTCTTCCCCCAACTTTCTCTCACTTTCCAACATTCTAAGTTTGTGTTGAGTTGCACTTTTCATATGTCCTAATGTTCCTAATGTAATAAGTCACCTTTATGTTATAAAAAGGGACTTAATATTCTCCTAGGAAGTTGAAAAGTTTTAAGTTACACAAGGACATATGAAAATCCATTGGGGGTAGATGATAGGTCACCTCTCATTCTATAAGTTGTAACACCATTCACATTTTAAAGGGTTGAATATTGATATTGTAAACTCAAGAGTGCATTTTACCTAGAGAAAGCAAAGGAGATAGCCATTTTCTTCTACTTTCCTCCACTCTCAAATTTCTTCCATTCCCACACTATGTACAAATTTGTTTAAACAATCAATACAAGAAGAAGGGGTTCTATATTTCTTTGACTAAGGGTTTTCTTGACACTTGGTATTGTTGTTATTTATAGAGTTATTTCTTCTCATGAATGCATGTGTTGAAATTTTTGACTAGTGTGTGCAGGGAATCGATTTTCTACCCGGAACATTAGTTCCCCTAACTCTTTCTCACTCCCTTTCTGCTCTTAGAAAAAGTCTCCCCTAACAAGAGATTGCTAGATTTTTGTAGGGTCAGTGGAGTGTCCCTATTGGATCCCCGGTCAAAAGGCCACCATATAAATCCACCTTTTCATGTGCATGCATATACGGTAGCTGCACCGGTTAAGTAGAGGGACTTAGATTCCCAGAGTGTTGGCAAGAAATCCACAAGTTTGTCCACTCGATAAATTTTCTCGCCAACAGTTTTGGCACCCACCGTGGGGAATATTTAGCAACATCTACACCCAAAATATGACCGCAAGGTCCAAAAGTTAAAAAAATCAAATATTGAAAAAAAAAAGAGTTCATGAAAATCCATTGCTAAAAGACACACTGCTGATTTCTACATGTGTCTTTTCACCTTCCACAATTTATTTTCATATTCCCATTACAATTTTTTTTTAGTGCCAAAATTTGAAGAAGAATTTGTAGAAGCAAGGGCTGAAGAAGAAGAAAACAAATGATGGCTAACGAAGTAGAAATACCTCAACCCGTTGTTACATGGTGAAGGAATACAAGCCCACTTGCTCTTGAACCACCTCTCCATGATCTACCAACAAGTTCCTGCAAGAACTTGCCAAAGTTCAAAGGTGAAAAAACACAACATCCTGAAGAACACATCGCTGCCTTCACAAAATCATGTGGAATTCTTGGGTTCCAACATGACAATGTTACTTGTAATAATTTTCATGGAGTCCCTCCAAGAAAAAGTAGCAAATGGTTCTATCTCTTGCCTTCCTAATCCATCACTTGTTGGAGTGACATAAAGAATAACTTCGAGGAAAGATTCAAATCAACTGAAGAATGTCAGGACATATTGGTGTAGTTAGCTCAAATGAAGAAAGGATAAAGTGAAACCATGAGAGAATTTTTGGCTTTCTCAAACGGTTGCTTTCTTTAGATACCGGAAGAAGATTCACCATCTAAAAAATATCAAGATATTATTCATCAATGCTTAATCATCAAGTAGGATTTTTTTGCAAATATCCCAACCAAGGAACATTTTAGAAGCATAAAGGATGGCCAATGAACTTGATGACGATCTCATCCTCTTTAGAAAGATCAATAATCTTCAAAGGGCAAGGCCCAACATCTTGAGAGAGAGAACCAATCCATCATTGCAAAAATTGGAAAATGAAATTTTGTTATTGAGGAGGGATATATTTCAATGAGATTCATCCCAAAGAAGCAATGAAAATAAAATTGTAGGAGAACCCTAAAGGCTTTCCTTAGTGGCCCCACCGTGAGCGTAAATTTCAGATTTCAATAAAGTGAAGAAGAGCTTGAATAAGAAAGTGAAGATGGTAACTTCCTAGAGATTGATGAACTTGAGAATGATATACAAATCATATTTTGTGAGTATTCCGGAGGTAATGAAGAATATGAAGAGGATGTGTCCTGGTTTCTCATGTGTGGTCATCACTCATTCTCGGTCCAAGAAAATATCATCTCCCTCCACCGCTGCAAACTGAAAAGATGGTTGATGATCCTCCGTGGTGACTCCACAAAATAAAATAATAAGTCGAGGATCCTCACTTCCATCTTCCATGAAGTATGCATTGTTAGAGCCCGATCCCATATCAAGTAATAAGGCTCCCAAAATCCCAAGCAAGTCTTTGATGTATCTTCAAATCTAAATTTAAATCTACTCCTCGTAAAATCTAGTACTTTGAAAGCTCCTAGTGTACCTTTCAAAATACCTTCCATTCCCAAAATATACTCTTTATTCCAAACTTTTCCTAAATCCAAAATCAATCCCTTCATCACCCCCACCCGCATCTTCTCCTTTTGAATTCATAGAATACATGAACAAATCCAAATTCCAAATTACTGAAATTGAATATTTATGGACTCATCCTAAAAATTTGAGAGGTTAAATCGATATATCGTGAGTGGTAGTATATGAAAGGAACGATAACCAGATCGTACCAATCCAAGAACACATATGCTAATCAAACACCATGATTAATAAGATGAAAGAAATTCACCAGAATAGCTTTACATAAAACCTTTGCAAACAAATGAGCAGCAATATCATATACTATTATGGAACTCAATGAAATACAATGAGAATGGACCTTGCTTATATAGGCAAGGAATAACAATCTAAGAACCAGTCAAGGTTGTAGATCAAACGATGAATCATGGAAATAACTAGTCATCAAAGAACTAGTCAAGTCCATAGATTTATAAGAGAACTAGACATCAAGGATCTAGTCAATACCATAGATCTAGGAAAGAACTAGTCAATACCATAGATCAAGGAAAGAACTATACCTAAAAACTAGATAATATCTTCTAATATCTAAATAAGATAAAATAAATATCCACATACATAAGTGGGTGAGGATAAATACAATAAAGGTAAATAAAGTACCTAGGTGAACATGAGTTAAGGTAAATACCTACTCTAATAGTATAACACCCATTGTTGTGACTTCTAGTTCCAAAGGCATGTTGCCAAACCCACCTACACCTCCCTCATAGAACATTCTTTCTTTGAATGCATCAAAGACATATAAAGTTGAACCATTCTATGTCTCCCTTCTTGTTGGAGAATATGTATTGAACAACCGCATAATAGATCCAGTGACTCAAATAATGTCATTCCTACGAAGGATGACAAAGCTCTCAAACTCACCATGACTCCACCTGGTGGCTCTTGTTACTATTTGGAGTCAAAAGAGGTCCCACTTATAGGAAAGGTCAAAGATGCATAGGTGGCTCTCACAAATTTCCAAGAGAAACTTTTAGTGAGGATTTTAGTAGCAAACGTCATGGATTTGTTTGGAATGTTGCTGAGTAGAAGTTTTTGCTAAGACTTGGGAGGGAAATTTAGATGAATTGGTCATCCACAACCATACCAATGAAGGGAGACATGGAGAAATTACTTCCCAATAAGAAGATGAGGTATATGGTATGAAATTCGAAGCCCAGAAGCTAACATTTTGTATCAAGATAGCAGGTAGATGAATCACTTTGTGACAACCAAGGAGGAAGAGGATATTCCCATCTTGATAGGTCTAGACATGCCTTCTCGAAGATATTTGGAATTTGAAGAAACATTAAGGAGATTCGAGTTACAAGAGGGCAGCCCCGAATTACTAGACTATGTAAACCATGAGGAAGAGGAGATGGTTCTTGATGATTTTCAAGAAGAAAAATCATCTTATATGCTTATCCAAGATGAGAAGTTATTCTTATTCCCATTTGGGAATGAAGATGATCTCAGTCATGCCATATATGGAGAGACAAAATAAGCTTGTGATGAGCCCATGAAAGGTTTGAAAAAAATGTTTGTACAATAACTAATGAAATCTGTAGAAGCGAGGACCTTGAGCTTAGTCTCGAACTCCCGATGCAAGTCAAAAATCTACAAGACAAGCATGAAGCTGGTTTGGAAGCCTTAAAAATGTGAAGGTTGGCCATATTGAGATAAGGAAAGATGAAAAATATGATGCCACTCTTGAGCTAATGGTCGATGGATGCAATAACAAAATGGAGATATTTTCTTTCCCATTTGAAGATGAAGACTCTTTCTATGACAAATAAATTGAAGCAAGGAGTTTTGAGACCTCGAAGATGAATCTCTTTTTGATGAAGGATCAATAGGGTGCAAGTGATTCCAAACATGATGAGGTAATCCCTCTAGATAGTTGCCTTGAGCTTCATTCTTCAAAGGCATACACAAATAAGTTCCAGGAAACAACGAAGCATAACTCCGTGTAAGAAATATTGGATGTAGTAGGAGTTTCGAGAAGATCCCAAGTTGATTCTTGATCTCTTAACTCATGCCTTGGACATACAAGAAAATATGAGTTTTCCTCCTATTCTCCCACCAATACTCAAATGCCTCATAGTGGAATAGAGATAAAGGATGAATCTAATGTTTCTCATGGAGAATATGTCAATAAGCATAGACCTGGGAAAGAAAGTAACTCATAATATTCAAGGAATTGGAATGAAAATCAGCTTTGGGGCAGTGATGAGATGCTCGATGGAGAATCAACTATATGGATAAACATGGAAGGAAATTGGCACTATGAAACTGATTTTAAAGAACATGAAGGTAGTGGAATTTCCAAGCAAGGACCTGAGCATCAAGAAGCTCACATGGACTCACTCCTACCAAGTACACAGATAATTGTGAAAGCACCTAGCTTTCATAAGAAACTGAGGAGGGGAGGCTAATTTATGGAACCCGTCAACGGCTTCACAAAACATCATCATTCAAGTGTTACCTCTTTAGGGGTAACTTTTGAGAAATGAAAAGTGCTTCAGTGAAAGTGGGTTGTCCCCTCCTTGTACCATAGGTTATTTCTAGGTGTGTTTCCCTTTCTATTGGCATGTTTCCCTCTTTGTTGTGTGTCGTGTGTTTCCTTTCCATCATTTTTTGTGTGTGTGTTTTCCTTCTTCGCTCTCTCTCTCTCTCTCTCTCTCCTCCCTCCCTCTCCTATTGTAAGTTTTACATGACTCCACAGGCCCAATGGATAAGGAACTAGTCAATATGTTGTAAGTTGAGATTCTAGGAATTATCATGCCATGTCTTTGCTACACTCAATCCATGTCATGTCCCCAAGCTAGATCCAACAATTGTCATGCAAAAGTGTAATAGGTCGATTGACAATTCTCGAGCGACAACTATACCCCAATGTTAATTTTTTCAAGTCTCATCATTCCAAGACACTCCGGGTCTATCCATTAAATCCAAGTGACCTCCTAATTAATGTTATCTCATCCCCTAGGTGATTTTAGGAGTTCATTTGCAAGCTACATGCAGCTGTGGGAAGGGCTAGCACTAGCCTTCCTAGGACTAGATGTACTCTGGAGTGGAACGAAAGAGCCAAATTCAACATGAAGGTGAATTGAAGACCTTATAACATCATGGAAATGATTTTGGAAGGTTTGGGGAAGTTTTGAAAGACTTGGAGCAGTCTAAATAAAAAATAGGGTTCACAAGCCTAGGTAGTACATAAGCCTAAAAACAACTTTTAAGCTTCATAAGAAGATTCTGGGAGCTCCGGATGGAGTTATGAGTAAAAAACATCATCAAAAATAGGATTTCAAGCCCTAAATGATGGTGAAATCATATTTTTCACGACACTTTGGCGGCGTATCGGATATGTAGGAAGTTTTTCTTAGGCATAAGTGGAGTACAAAATAATGATTCCAATTTTTCAGGAATCAAATGGATGAATCAAGACATGAGACCTAAAAAATTGGATTTAAAAAGCTATTTCAATCAGGATCATGTAAATTTTTTCCAAAAATGTCCATCAGGAGCTCAAGATATCATCATCACAAGTCCCTCTTGGAGTGTGTTCTGGGACTTAGTCAAATTTTGAGAGAGGACTCGTGTCATATCCAGGATCCGGTGGGATTTTATGTCCTTGACGTCCCTAAGGTAAGTTAAATAAAACTTGGAAAAATGTTCCCAGCCCCCATGTGATCTTTGGGACCCTTATGTGACCTTCGAGTTTGACAATTCAGCCCCAAGTGCATTTTTGGAGCTAAAATTCCCTGTCGTCGGATCAAAGACACGTGTCATCTCCAGGACCACCATGGAATTTGATTTCCCTCAAGTCCCTGAGGTCAAGGATAGAAGACATGGAAATATTTACCCATCCCTATGGGGAGTCATTTGATCATCCACGTGACCGGCTTTTAGCCCCCAATGCTTCTAGTGATTTTTCAAACAAATCCCCTATTGTCGGATCGAGGACAAGTGTCGCCCTATTACTCACCATGGAATTTAATTTCCCCACATCCATGAGGTTAGGGACATTAAACATGAAAAAATGTTCCCCACCCTTGCATGATCATTTTTTGAATATTCAAATCTAGCACTTAGTCATTTCTTCCCCCTCATTTCTCCTTCATAGCTTCTCACCATGTCATGGCCTTGTTCTTGCTTGTTTAGACACCTAGTTTTCCATTACTAATCTGAACCAGCTCCATCATGGTCAAAAAAATCTCCACACCATGAAAACACAACAATATATGAGAAAAAAGTTATGAAGAAATGAAGGTTTTTCTTTGCTAGATAACCGTGAAGTCACCCGATCGAGAAATGTCCATATCTCACAAGATACAAGTCGGATCGAGGTTCTGTATTTTACAGAATTCCAATTTTTCAAGAAGATCATGATGTAACAAATGGGAGGTCAAATGGTTCTCTAAATTAGTTTTCCAACAAAATCCTCACTTCGTTCACCACTCACATTCATCAAATTTCACATCATTCCGGCAATGGAAACGAGCTAAAAACTTGCACACAAGCTCCAAATGAAAAACCTATCGCAATGGAGTTATTTTCATCACAAATAGAGGCAAAGACCAGAACTGAAAATTTTGAGCTCCATTAATGACCACCATGGCAGCTCCATGCTCAAAGCCACTGCTAGGTGAAAATTTTAAATTTTATTTCCCAACATTCTAGTGGGAAAAATTATGTTAAATTCGAAGGATGTGACCATGATGACGAGCCGAATCCAGAAAAATATACTTCATCACAAACTGATCACTAAAAATCCACTTTCTAAAAATAGTAAGCTTTCTTACACATGCTTGCTATTTTTGGTAAGTCTTCATCAAAGGCGCCGAGGCAAGGGTAGTGTGCACAGGATCGAATGATGGATTTCATTACATCACGATGGTTGAGAAGAGGAAAAATCACCTCTCACTAAAAATAGTAATCCTTCCATGGAAACTTACTATTAATAGTGGGTTGTTCTCAAAGGGAAAGTTTGGTATAATGAGGCATAAAGTGATGATCATCTCAGGGAACTCGACAATTTTTTTGACACTCACTACATAGTTTGGGTCACAAGTATATCAAATGTAGGATGGGAGTTACAGGTCATCGTGGAGAATAGTTCACTCAACTTGGTGAGTGTTTGTGAGCTAATTTTAAGGATTTTCACAATGTGCAAGGAGTTCAAAGATTCATAGTTTCACTACATTTGGAGCTTTCCATCAACAAGGACCAACAAACTTCATCGAGAATGACATCTCCTCTTCTTCTTCTCTCTCTTTCTCTCTCCTCTTCCCCCAACTTTCTCTCACTTTCCAATATTCTTATTTCATGTTGGGGTTACACTTTTTCATATTTCCTAATGTTCTTAATGTAATAAGTCACCTTTATGTTATAAAAATGGACTTAATATTCTCCTAGGAAGTCGAAAAGTTTTAAGTTGCACAAGGACATATGAAAATCCATTGGGGATAGATGATAAGTCACCTCTCATTCTATAAATTGTAATGCCATTCCCATTTCAAAGGGTTGGCGATTGATCTTGTAAACTCAAGAGTGCATTGTACCTAGAGAAAGCAAAGGAGATAGCCATTTTCTTCTACTTTCCTCCACTCTCAAATTTCTTCCATTCCCACACTATGTACAAGTTTTGTTTAAATAATCAATACAAAAAGAAGGAGTTTCTATATTTCTTTGACTAAGGGGTTTCTTGATACTTTGTGATCAATAAATTATATTTGGTCTTGTTTTTATTTATAGAGTTGTTTCTTCTCATGAATGCATGTGCTGAAATTTCTGACTAGTGTGTGTAGGAATCTAATTTTCAACCTGCACCATTAGTTACCCTACCTATTTTCTCACTCCCCTTTCCTATTATTCAAAGAAATTATCCCTAGCAAGAGATTTCTAGCTTTTCCGTAGGGTCAGTGGAGTGTCCCTGTTGGATCCCCAATCAAAAGGCCACCATAGAAATCCACCTTTTCATGCACATGCATATATGACAGCTGCACCGGTTAAGTAGAGGGACTTAGATTCCAAGAGAATTGGAAATAAATCCACAAGTTTTTCCACCCAAAATTTTTTCTTGCCAACAAATTCCTAAGCAATCCAAAATAGCCTCCAAAATTCAAATTTGTAGTTTTGGAGGGAAAATGCAAATTTCATATTTCTGAAGGACTAGACACAAACTATCAATCCTATATGAATCCTAATGACCTCTCAAACCTACCAAAAATCTATCAAAGAAAAATTTACTATTTACAAGACATATTTACATGTTAGGGAGGATGATTCTCGCATCATACTCCTAGGGAAAGAGAAATTTTCCTATAACTTGTGTTTAGAAACTTGTCTTCTTATTATTCCTTTGCTTCCAATTGTTGATGATCTTCTCAAGATGTTTTTGACTGTATACCATTGCTTCCATGTCTTCATTAGTTTTTTCATGCTACTTACAAGATTATTTATCCTTACATTGATCTTGTTCTTGATTAAGTAGGTAGTTTTAATATTGTTTTGAGTCTTCTTCACCTTGTATTTGAGCACGCACCCTAATTCTTGTTCACATGGATTGTATTTCTTTATTTAAAATTACCAAATAGTCCTTTTCATCTTCCCCTAGTCTTTCTTAGTTCACCTCATTATTTAAATTTCAATACACTAGCTTTTTCTTGAATGAATCATCTTTTCTTAATTGCCCCTTCACTTCCTCAACTACTAAGCCTATATATATAGCACTTAGAGAGAAATTTGATACCAAATGATGTAGAGATATGTGAGAAAATTTATTTATTGATTCTTGTTCACATGGATTGTATGTTCTTTATTTAAAACTCGCCCAAGTGATGCAGAGATATATCACTAACAAATAATCAAATAGTTTAGAATGACCAAAAATCTAACAAATCATCTTCTTGTAAACCAAAAACTTAGCTTCCTAGGCTAAAAACCCTCCCTTCTTAAGGCAAACCTGACCTTAACCACCCACTTGAACTTGTAATCTTCTTAATTCTTGTTTCTAGTCCTCATACAATGCTTATCTAATCATCAAAATGGCACAATTCCATCCCTAGCCTTAGTTCTCTTCCTTATTCCCAAAACTTCCCTTTTAGAGTTTCTTTAGGTTTTCTCTAGTGGATTCATGGTTGGATCTTTCCAAAACTACCCAAAGAAAAACAAAATCATTGTCAAGTACCCTTTAACCCCCTCAAGGTGTGGGGAAAATTTCATCTCTCAATTCCTTTTCTAAATACCAATTTCACCTTCACTCCTTTCTTTGTTTGAGTTCCTTATAGCCATTCCTTAGGTGTTTTTCTGACCTAAATTTAGTATAAATGGATCATTTTACAAAATAATGACCTTTTGGAAAACCAATTTGGATCTTTCACTTGTGTACAAAATTTCAAGATGAATTTCTTTGCAATATTTATTTCAAATCATTTTGTTCAGTGGTTTCAATTAGCTTTTTACGTTTCTCAACATTCTTATAACATAAAATGATACAAATTTATAAGGTTTTCTTGTTAACACAAACTCTAAAATTTCTTGAGTATGGTTTACCATCCTATTGAGATGATGTTTGTAGGTTCGCAGCTCGACATAAGGTGTAACTCATTTAACCATCATTTTTAAGTTGTTCCCAAGCCTAAATATATTCCTACAATTTTGTATCTTAGATTGTCAACAATAGGAGGAAATTATAAGCACTTCAAGCCTTAATTATTTTACAATTTTTTTCTAAAATCTATGTAAATGATAACTACAAAATTTCAAACCCTAATTTTCTCCCTATCCCCTTCAAAATACTTTTCTTCTTCCGGCCCTAGGAGGGTTTCTAGATGAGCTTGAGAATAGAAATATTTCAATGAAATAAACTAGAAATAATTTTAAGGTCCAATACTTCTTCCTTAGGTCTATATAAATTTCCTTGAACTTATAATCTTGGCGGTGAGGTGTCTTGCTTCATCCAACTATGGTAACAATTCAAAACTCACCTACCTTGCCCTCCAAAATAGAGTTTCTCAAACCAAAATATATTCTCCTCTACCATTTTAAAGGGATCTCGAGGGTTTTTATAAGGTATGAATACCTTATCAATTCATTCAATTTCCTTCAACTTAGATCTCTCTCCTCAAACTCGTTCCAATTTTCTTTTTTTTTATTTGACTAGACTCTACATACACATGCTACAGTCTATTAAAGAAGCTCTATCAAATTCATACAATCAAATTGATGAAATATCATAAGAACATTATAAACAACACCAAAATTTCCTTACCATAATATCATCTTTTCAATCTTCATTAAATAACATACACATGTGATTGATCACCAAAAATGCACAAAATGAATGAAATATGCTACCCAAAAATTATGTATACACAAAAAGTTTCTCCTTCAAATCGTCTTAGAGTGCTTATTGATTCTCATTCAAATGGAATGAGAAAAATACTTATATTTTTAAATTTATAGCCATCCATTTAGTTTCCAAGTGCATACAAGCCTTTAGACCTATTGGTCGCATGCTTGGATCTTAACAAACTATTAGGATATTTAATTAGAAATCCAAGAACGAAACCTCTAAATACTCATTAAGACCCCTAAATATATATAGATCTTACCACATGATTGATAGTCTAAGAATGACCCATAGAGTGCATTAAAACGCCTAAGTAAGCCAAAATAGCCTCCAAAATTCAAATTTATAGTTTTGGAGAGGAAAATTCAAATTTCAAAATTTTGAAGGACTATACACACACTATTAATCATAGATTACTCCTAATGACCTCTCAAACATACCGAAAAGCTATCATTTTTTTTATGTTTACAAGACATATTTACATGTTAGGGAGGATGATCTTGCATTAATGTTTGTATATATGAGGATTCCATTAGGTATTATCAATGTGATAAATATATTTCAAAGGGTGATGGAATAATGATTGATGCTCTTAAAAATAAGGCAATGGTTATATACCTTGATGATCTAATTTTCTTTTCAAAGAAATGCGAAGATTTCCCGCAACTAGAACAAGTGTTTGAACAATGTTGTCTTCATGGGATTTCCTTGAATCTTAAGAATTCAGTATTTGGAATTACTAAGGTAAAGTTATTAGGACCCTGGACACGGTGTCTAAGGAAGGGACAAAAATTAACCCCAAAATATTTCAAGCTACAAAGAACTTGTCTCTTCCTACTAGTAAGTTGAATGTTCACTCTTTCTTTGTTAAAGTGAATTTTTGAGAAGGTTTGTGTCTAAGTTTTGAACTAATCAAACACATTGCTGACATGATGCAAAAAAATGTTTCCAAGTACAAAGCATGTCAAAAAAACAATGACTTATTCTTTGTTAGAAGTTTGACATGAAAATGCAAGTTAATACCCCAACTTAATATTTGTCAAATGTTTGACATGAAAATGCAAGCCAAAACCCTAATTTTTGTTTGAACACATAGTTTATCCCAAATATATATATTTTTGGCATGAAAATTGTTCCTTGGACCTCAATTTGAAATTGTAAATATTCAATATGAAGATGCATAAAATAAAGGTGTATTAAAGGCCACAAGAATCCTAAATTATTCTTTAATTTTTAGTGAAACCATAGTGGGTGACTATAAAAACACACTTGAACCATAATTTTAAATCAACCATATGTATCAAGGGATGAATATCAATGCATCTCAATTTACTAATCCTGCGAATGACATTCAAACACATGTCAAAAGAAATATAAAAATTATACAAGTGGTTCGAGAGTTATTTAACATGGTAGATTAAGTTGTGTCATTCATTTTAACTTGTATAGTTTTCTTCCATTATAATCATAAATGAATTAACTACATGTATAACATAAAATGAAAGTACCTAAATGATTCCACATATAATTATTCATCCAATTAAGCTAAGTTATTGTAGTTAATCCTTTAAACATGTGCATACATTTCCATTCATTCCATTAATGTGAACACGAACATTATAAGAAAAATTGCATTTGATTAGTTTCATTTATTACCTTAGTCATAAAATCATCCATATTGTTAATTTATAAATCACAACATATACAAAAATCTATGTGATTAACTAAAATGTGGGATATGTGTAGTTAATATAATCTAGAACAACATGTAAATACAGTAAATAAATGTAGTAAATGACTATGGAAAATGACATAGGAAAACTAAACTAATGAAGATGAAAACCCTAATATGAAAGAAGAGTAAGGAAGTGACTCAGTTGATTAGAGGAGCTAGTGGACTGGGTGTCGCAAAGATGACTAGAGAAACAAGAAGTGAATGACTGTGTAGAGCTTCTGAAAAGGCATGATCTAAGATATCTAGATGGACTGGAGCACCTCGAGAGGGCTGGCTGTGGGTACCCTAGTCTACGTAGAATGGGTGCCTGGTCCGTAAAAAGGTATAGAACTAAGTTTCATAGGTTCCGCAAGTGATTTAAAACCCTCGATATCTATCGCATCAACTTCACTCCATTACACTAGGTGTCACTAATGATCAATGATAAAAGAAAGACCCGTAAGACCCCAAAATAAACATCAAACCCTAAAAAATAAAAATGCAAATGAAGGGGTCAGAATGACCTCAGCTGCCACAATGGTGGACTTACTAACTAATCACTTCACTACATCTTAGACCTGATGTAGTTCTATGTGTAGGTGTGTGAAATAATGACCTAGGTGCTCTTGTGCCAGTCACACTTTGTGAAAGTAGCGAGCAATAACTATGTGCAAAATATATAATAGAACATGTGCATGGAAACAATAAACTCCCCCTCCTATAAAGTGTGATGTAGATGAACCAAATTTGTGCCTTTACGATGGAGCTAGATGAATGCAAGATTGGCCTTTAATGGATGCGACCTTAGATGATGATAGTAGTGCTTAGTGCTTGGTCCCTCAGTATGGTCTCATAAATTTATATTTATAGGGTTCTCTTGATCTAATTTCATAATTATCCCTGAAATAGCCATCCACCAAAAAGATAAGAACTAAAATGGTTAGAAAGTTCCCAAAAGGTTGCGGGAAACTTTAAAAATTCTTGGGCACACCCAATGGTAGTAGAGGACCCATGGGCACCCTAATACTAGCTTGGGTGCCCTAGTCAAATCTAAAATAATGTGAATCGATGAAATTTGATTGGGAATGCAGGCAAGAAGTCGAAATGACGATAGAAAACAAAGTAAGATGGCCAAAAATGGGGGTCAATTAGTACTTTCTTCACTCAACAAACATATGAATAGTAGTATGAGAACGAGACTAAATAATGTATACAAAGTGTGTGATTTGTTGACTACATTTTCCCCACTTTATGTTGGTGAGCGAAAAGCTCAGTAGCATAAATTAGATAGAGATGCATACCTAATAATTCATGTATAGTGATGTAGAAATGCATCAAGGACTAGAAAATCATGGAATGACAAAAATATGATGGAGCGTGGAAATAAAGATGAAAAAAGTGTAAAAGTGATGAGAGTGAACCTAGGGTGGAAAAATTCTTGTGTGTAGTTCTTTGCATAGTGTGGTGTACCTACATGAAAATGTGATGTGTGTGCTATAGTGTGTTGTGGTATAGTGTTTTTGTTATTGTTTTTTCCCATTGTTGTTGTTGTGGTGTTTGTTGACTACTTGTTTCTCATACGTATGGACCTACAAGGAGAAAATGATCAAGTAGTCAAATACACATGTATATATGTGTAAAAATGCCATGTAAAAGATGCATGTATATGTACATAATAACATGTAAATGTAAAATATGCAAATGAAAATGTAAATGGAACATGTGCACCTGATCCATGTCGAGAAAGAGAGTGTAGAAGGATATCCTATACTTGCTGTGGGTTTTTAGAAGATCTAAAGCTATACGCCGAAGAAGTATAAGGAGGAATTTTTTTGTATCCTCCAACCTTTAACTCGATTCCTTGAACATGTTTGAAGAAATATTTGTACGTCCTAGTTTTTTCCTGATCTAACACCACTGACCAAACAAGTATATGTTGGAATTTTTTGTATCCTCAAACCTTTAACTAATTACTATAATTCTAAGGACTACCATGTCTGTAAAATCTTTGTGGTATGGGTTTGTAGACTAGTCTGAATCCACTCATTGTAAGTAACCCACAATGTAAAGGGTGGAAAGTGAAGTGAACTAAACTTTTGCGGTAAAACCTTGTTTAGTATGTAAAAACCCCAAATGATGCCTCCCTCTTTAGGGGCACATGTGATGTCACTGAAAGGAGAATGTGGCCTCAAAAGAGGACCAACCACATGATCTCTATAACTCTCCTCTAAGGGTAAGGGAATGCGCTTGGTAGAAACCAAGGCACACACAAACAAGAGGCTAGCCAAAGAAAAGTGATAATATAAATAAGTGTGCATGTATTAAAAATGTGTAATCTACGGAAACAATGTATAAGGTACCAAGCAATGTAGTAATGTTAAAATTCAAGAAGACAAAGTAAGACACACAAAGCAGATGCAAATGTGGGACATCACTAATGATGTCGTAAAACACACAAGGCCATAATGGCCACATATAAAAAAAAAATTTGCACACCAAACAAAGGGAAAGGTCCGCATACAAAAACAAACAATATCAGACAATGTAACAAACAAATATGGAAGAAAATATCCCTACAAAAGAAATGTTACACATGAATCACCCGTTAGCATGTTAGATAGATAATGAGTAAGTCAAAAGCATGTAGAACCAAGAAAAGGAAAGTGATAAGTACAAATGAAATAATAACACTGCAAGAGATGAATGTGGATACCCACAATGACAAGTGTAGGAAGTGTAGAAGGCGAGCATCCATGTTGTATGTAAGATATACGTATCTATGAACACAACTAGAAAAATAAATTAATGTGCATGTGTGTATGATATATATAAATGACATACAAGTAATATAACTAGCATGTGTAATAAAGCGATCGTGAACAAGAAAAACTAAGTAAGAGTGAAAGTAACCATAATATGCAGTATGATGTGGATGGATGGAATGAAATGTAAGATGGATGGTAGGATCTACATGCCCCCCGAGTGAATGGAAATGTATGTAATGAGGTTCATTTAGTTTTCCCTCTAAGTAGTCAAGAATGAATTGTAAACGAGAGTGCATCATCGGGAAATGGTCACATAGTGTGTGTTGTGTTGATCACGTTGTGATGAGTATGTATGTGTAGTGATGATGATATGCAACATATAGAAGAGATGGGTGTGAACCTTATAGCCTAAGCATATATCACGACAAAATGAATGTATGAGTGATGATTTATCCTAAAGCATGTATCACTACAAGATGAATAGTAGGGAGTGGTGATGTAGCCTAAAGCGTATACCACTACAAGATGAATAGAGTAAGTGATGATTTAGCCTATAAGCATGTGTCACTATCCTAGAAATGTTGCATAATGAAAGGTTGAATGATGAATGTATAGGGATGATAAGGTCTGTTTGATTTGTAAACCCTCGGAAGTTGAGTATAGACCGAGGAACTAAAGTGCATCATAGGGTAGTGAGTGCAGCACGTAGAATATGATGTAGTATATGTAATGAAGATGATAAATGACCATGTGATGTGTATGTAGTGTATAGTATTGAATGTAATATGTGTAGTGTGCCTAAGAGAGTACACTATGTAGGATGGAATGACATATGAGTATGATGAAGACTAGTATGATGTATAAATATGAAAATATTAAAATGATATGGACTAAATGTATAATGTATGATGCAAGACATGAAACATGATGTGTGGTTTCTATAGTGTAGTGTGTGGGGTTCATGTGTAGTAATCCCTCAACAATAAAGTGTGAACCAAAGCACAAGAGTGTTTCATCGGGTAATGGTCAATGCTAATGTATGCAAGTATGTATATGTTGTATGTGAGAAACTAGATGTAAAGTGATGAGAATGTGATATGCATGATTATGCCATAGGGGGGATAAATAAGTGTTATTCCCCCAAGTGTACTATGATGATGGAGATCTATATAGTGACATGAGAGGTGCCATGTCATTATGGGAGAGCATTGTCTGTATGTTGTGATAAGAGTGAGGGCCAACACAATGGTAGGCTGAAGCAATAGTAGGACCATGCGATGGTGGTGGCATTTTAAATGTGTCTTGACCATCAGTAGAAGGAGTAATTTCTTTGAAAAAAGTGATTGGATGCAAAAGTGGAGTAGGATGGGGAGGAATCTTGAATGGTGGTAGCTTTGGTGGTATTGGTGATGCTTATAGAAGACTTGATAGGAGAAGAAGGTTGATTGATTATGGGAGGTGGTGATGTGGTTTGACTTGGTGAGACTATAGATGACTTAGTAGGAGGTGGTGTTGAATTAATTTTGAGGGACAATTTCTTAGGAGGTGCTTGACTTATTGTAGAAGGATCCTGAGTAACGGTGACCTAATAATCATTAGATATAGATGGATCAATTTAAGAACCCAATGGGATTTATCATTTGTATTATAATGTTGTGAAATAAATGAGAGAAACCATGGAGTGCAAGGTACTTGATACTTTGTTGTAAAGCATAACAATCATTTTCATTATGTCTATTAATTTAGTGATAGTTGCAATATGGAAGACCTTGATACTTGACAATCCTATAAGGAGGATAACCATGAGTAGATGAAAATCTAATGATTCTATGAGTGATGAGATGTGGAATAATATCTTGTTTCTTAGCATTGAGATTAAACTTGAGAGGCGTAGGGAGTGGTATGAATTCGGGTTCACTAATATGAGCACATGTAGAAGACATAGGATGAATATGAGAATAAGAACAATCGTGAGCCTGAGAAGTATCCTTAAGTTGTTGAATTTCAGATTTAAGAGATGTGATTGTGGATTCCATAGCTTGAAATTTATCTTGAAATAAATAATGAAGATCTTGAATGGATTTTCAAATAGATTGATTGGATTTAGAATAAAGAGAGTCATTAGAAAGAAAGTCAAAAATAGCATTGAATTGAGTAGGCAACATGTTGATAAGTAAATACATAGTTTCTAAGGTTTTTTTGAGAGTGTCTTTACAAAATGGGTGCATTTGAATCAATTGAAGCAAAGAGATTTGACATACCTTAGAAGCCATGAGAGAGAAAAAAGAGGATCCTAAGCATGAAATCGATCCGGGTTCACCAAAATGATTAACTAAAATTTGGGATATGTGTAGTTAATCTAATCTAGAACAACATGTAAATACAATAAATAAATGCAGTAAATGACTATGGAAAATGACACAAGTAAACTAAACTAATGAAAATGAAAACCCTAATATGCAAGAAGAGTAAGGAAGTGACTCAAATTATTAGAGGAGCTTCTTTGGACTATGTCACTGAGCTGGTGGAGAGATAGGAAGTAGTAACGACTATGTAGAGCCTCCAAATAGGAAGGATCAAAGATATCTAGATGGTGGAGAAATTAGAGAGGACTAGAACACCTATGGATGCCCTCATCTATAGAATAGGCACCCTAGTCTATTGTAAAGGTCTGGAACTAAGTTTCACATGTGTTGTAAGTGATCTACAACCTTTACTATCTGTCGCATCAAGTTTGCTCCACTTTGCGCCACATGTCATTAATGATCAATGATAAACGAAATACTTATAAGACCCCAAAACAAGAATCAAACCCTAATAACTAAAAATACAAATGAAGGGGTTAGAATGTCCTCAGCTGCCACAATGGTGGACTTACTAACTGAGTGTTGCACTGCATCTCAAACCCAATGTAGTTCTATGTGCAAGTGTGTTTAATCATGCCCTAGGTGCTCTTTGTACGAGTTGTAATTTTTGAAAGTAGAGAGAAATAAGTATGTGTAGAAAATTTAATAGAATGTGTGCATGGAAACAATAGACTCCCCTCCTATGAAGTGTGATGTAGATGAACTAGCTTTGTGCCTTTGTGATGGATCTAGATGGATGCAACCTTAGATGATGATAATAGTGATTAGTACTTTATCTTTCATGATGGTCTCATAACTTTATATTTAAAGGTTTCCTTGATCTAATTTCGTAATTAACCTCGAAATGACCGACCACTAAAAATATAAGAAGTTGAAATGGCTAGAAAGTTCCCAAAAAGTGGCAAGAAATTTCAAAAGGCTCGGAGCACCCCGGTGGGACTAGGGCACCCATGGGCCCCCAAGTACTAGCCTAGGTTCCCGAGTCAAAGCTAAAATAATGTGAAATGATTAAATTTTACTAGCCATGCGGGTGTAAGAGGTCGGGAATGATGAAATAAAAAAGTAAGATGGCCAAAATATGGGGGTTAATTAGTAATTTATTCACTCAAAAACCATATGAATAGTAGTATGAGACCAGGACTAAATAATGTCTATAATGTGTGATTTTGTGACTACACTATGATATGTGATACAAAATTGTATGATTCTATTCATTCTTAACTTCCATGTGTTATAATATTACATAGGTTTACATCTCAAAATTCATGTCACCTTTTATTACATATGAATAATGTATTCACTTTACATTTTTCTAATACATAATTATTCGCATGGTTCAAAGTATACAATGTTTATAATTCATTTTTATTGATTTACAATAAATCATATATCATGCATTATAATACATCAAAACTACATTGCGACACAATTGTCACCATTCACTAGATATCCATCCTAATGCCAAATTGTGTCATGAGAGAAAGAGTATTATTGGAGCACTTTACCTCTAACCATGATCCATATGGATACCTATGCACACCCCACATAGTGAGAGTGGACCTACCCTTCACGAGAAAGGAATTTTTGAAAAATCAATAAGATAAGATAGAATACCATGTGTAGTACAGTCACACAAATAGTGGTATACCTATGAATAGGGTAGGAATATAACATCCTAGAAATAATAGTAGTAATGAATATGATTTTTAAAAAAAATTAGGATAAGAGTAGGTGCACATTCCTAATGAAATATAACACATGTACTCAAGGCATGGAGTAATCCTACTCTACTAATCACTACCGAATACCTTGACTCTATTTGCATTCCACCCCTAGTACTTGTCATATGTGAAAATTATACCATACATATCACTCCCTATTCCATAAACACATCTCTCAAAACATTTCCTTCTCCCATAAGTAATTCACAACATGACATCTTTATCTCCAAAATAAATTAACTTAGGAAAAATAGAAGTAAGAAAAATAATAATAACCTTCCTGAATCTCTTGTGCCACCCATTTACATTATTATTAGAGATCCTAATCCTAGTTTTTAATACCCAAAATAGTACAAGACAAACCATAAATATGGCTCAAGAAATTTCAGCCCTCTTGTATGTCCCATACCATCCAATAAAATTGTTATTATGGGAATCCTAATCTTGGTTTTCCAACACATCAAAAGATATATAATTACCTGTAAATATTTTGATATATGGTTTCAAGTTTTACGTGGTTCCAAATTTGGTAATACTTCTCATAAGGTTCAATTGTCAAACAAACTTGTTTTCAATACTTATCCTTTAATATAATTTTTAAACACACTACTTCCATTTATAATCCACTAACTTTTAAACATCCCTTTTTGGATGTTAAAATAATCATAAAGATTTTATCAATGGTACTATGACACTTATGGTTTATCATATTTTACAAAATACATAAACAATGTATTCATACTAAACAATCAATATTTTCTTGTGTAAGTGTGTAGATGGAGTGATCTCATTTCCCATAAACCATTTTCTCATGACATGGTTTATTCCATAGAAAATTGTCTTTATGTTAATATAAATCCCTCATTTAAATATTGTTTTGAATTACCCATGTACTCTACGTTCATGTTTTCTATCCATCCATGGGTCTCCCTTCATAAATAATTTACAATGTAATATCTTGTTTACCATTAAACAATTTTTGTTTAACATTGAATTCATATATATATATATATATATATATATATATATTTGATTGGAAATTTTGGAAAAGGCTCCAAGGTCCATATACAAAAGATATTACAATGAAGGTCACAAGTAGAAAAAAACATATACTAAAGGATATAAGTCAAAAAATATCTAAATCGCAGAAAGTTCAAATAGAATCCGCAAACCAAAAGAATAGATGAGAAAAATTTATAGCAAGGGCTACAAAATATAACAAAATATATTCAACAAAAAGTTAGCATAAGTTCCTCCTCTACAAAAATCCTTCATATAGTTGAACTCGAGCCTTCATCCTTAGATTTTCTTTGTTTAATATCCTCATCATCATTAGAGCTACTAATAACCAACTTCATGTTCTTACCCTTACCACTAGCCTCTCTTTCCTACAAAATTTCAAGCCTCGACCCATAATAGTAACCTCGCACTCATTCCCTTAAACTTCTTAAGTAAATACTTATTTTCCTCAATATACTCAACAAAATCTTCCAGATATTCTATTTTGTTAGAATGAAAATTGAAAAGGCTATTTCCAACCTAGAACCCAACCTCCAAACCCTTTTCTAGACTCTATAATGCCGCAACAACATTAAAATCATATTGGACCTTCATCTTCATTTTCATCAACTTCACTCTCTATCCGCAAGAGACAAATAATCTTCCCAGTCCTCACCTAACAGATTACAGAGTCCTTGAACTTACGACATGGGATCCCACTTTAACAAGAAGTAGAATTAAACCTTGATGAAGGGGCACTACCGCTTCATCCGCTTGGAAATTGTGAATACAAACTTGCAGTGAGTTAAAAGGAAGAAGAGTATACTAATCTTCCTATTTTGGTGGAAATGGTTAAGTAGAGTGAAGTGATGTGTGTGAAGCTTCTTGTATTTCCCATCTAGGGTACTATATTTCATAATGTGATAAAAATTTCAATCCAATACCCAAGAAGACATAAGCTTGCAATAACATCGTTCATGTGCACAATATTTTCATCCACATTGAAGAAAACTTCAAGCTCTTGGGTAATCTGGTTCTATCCTTAAAAATCTTAATGCCCAACATATCCATAACCTTTTACCTTAAAAATGTAGTCTTATGTCATGTGTTTAGTAACCACTCACATTATAACCATGACATTATACCAAGAAGTCATGAAATCAAAAGAAAAAGTTGCATCATGCCCTTTGAGCTTGATAAGGTAGCTGATAAGTCCACCCTATTTGAAAATCTCCCAAATAACATTTTCTGCTGCAACCCAACACAAGAAACATGTTCAAAATGCACCCTATCCCCACCCATTTTCATAAACTGAAATTGGAGCTTCCACCTACAAAAGAAAAAGATACGAAAAGGAGAAACCCTTCTTAGCTCCAAAAATAAATAAAATCACATGGGCCAATATGATAGTGATAAAATACCAAATAAACTCCTCACACTTTAAATCCCTACTATTTATCATCATTTAATGTTTTTTGACCATCATTTGGTAGACTTGCTTCTAGATTCCATGATGATTTATGATAGTATGTACCCCAAAATTTTCTAACATATCTCGCATAATGATTAAATTTTCTAAAAACATGCTTAATATTGAATCCTTAAAACTTAGATAAAAACCTAGAAATTTCTTCCATTATGACCCTAATACTTATATGTGCTTTCACCTCCTTTCATGGCCTAAATAATATACAAGGAGTCTCCTTTAATTTTAATATTTTTAATCTAAAGATAATTAGTCATCATTAATCCTCTTAACACAACAAAGGCTTCAACGTAGTTATTAGTTTTGTGACCTATAGGTTCAACATAGGCTACAATAAGAGATCCAAAATTATCCCATAGTATTTTTCCTACTCTAGCAGAGCCTTGGATTTCCTTTTGATGCCCCATAAAAATTTAACTTAGACTAATTTTCAGGAGGTTTTTCCCATTTTATATTTTTATGAAGCTCAACAGTTGTGTTGTTGGGAACCTTCATATTTAGAATGAAGACCAAAGAATTCAATAATTGTTTTCTCCTGAGAAGGAATACCTTTTACTTATGTGAACTTTGTTACTAAGAGATTGTTACCAATAGCCCACAAAACCACATTTCCAACCCTGTTAGCACTCTTGTTTCTCCTTAAAAATTATATTATTCCTTTCAAGCCATATTCCCCACAATTAATGAGGAAAAACTAACTTCCATGCCTTTTAGAGACATTGAGAAATAAAGGGTGATTCCCATTGAGATAAAAATTTAGCAAAAGTCTCTGGATAAATCCAAAAAACTTGAAAATATTTTAGGATGTTACTAAATTTTTTTAGAGAAAGAATAGTCTTGAAAAAATGTTGGATAGATTCATTTTATTTTTTACAAAGAATGCATCTATTTGGAATCATCATACCTCTTTCCTATAAAATGTCAATAGTAAGAATTTCATTTTGAAGTACATTCCAAAGGAAGAGATTTAATGTAGGAATCAACACTTTATCTCGAATTCCTTTCCAAAAATACTGATGGGAGGAATATTTTTTTATCAATCACATAGTCCGTCTAATGAATAGTCCCCATTATTAATTAAAGCCCAAACTAAAGAATATTCCTTAGGAAAAGAAGGTATATGAATACCACCAATATTTAAGTTGAGTGAAATGATAACTTCTTGAATTTATGACTATCTTCATCCATCTATAAATATTTTCAAGACCATCCATAATCATTCCTAATCTAATAATCTTTCAAATGACTTCCATTTGAATCTTTAAAGGCAGGGGTAAGAAAAACCAAGGAATGTGATTGGTAAGAGGAGAGTCCTTTATCCACCAATGATCCCATAATTCCCATTTAGTTCCTTTTAAGAGAAAATCCCTACACTTATAAAGGACATTCTAGAAATAAGACCCTTCAGGGAGGTAATTAACTTTCATGAAAGAAAAATGATCTTCTTGATTATAGAGGTATTTAGCTTTTAAAATTTTAGTCCATAGAATTTCTTCTTTCATAAGCCTCCATCCCAATTTTTCCATAAGATCCTAACTCATAGATTTAATTTTGTAAACCAAAGCCCCCACATTCTTTGGGAGAGTCACCTTATCCCAAACCACTAAGGGGATTTTGTCTTTAGTCTCAACACCAGACCATAAGAATCTTCTCTAAATTTGAGTGATAATATTTCTAATTTTAGAGGGAATTTTAAAGGTAGATATGAGGTAGACCACCAAAATTTGGAGATAACTTTTAATAATTGAAGTTTTTCATCTTGAGATAGAAAATATCCTTTCCAAGAAGCCAATTTTTTTTAAATCTACTAACAAGGGAGTTCCAACTTTCAATAACCATATTTCCTTTAAATATAGGAATCCTAAGAAAATACAAGGGAAGTGTTTTATTGGACATTTCAAGATGAGAGAAATTCATCTTTGAACTTATTCATCAACATTCATAAAAAATGGAACTCTTATTGAAGTTAATAAGCTGACTTGTCACATTTTCATAATACTAAAGGATTTCTTTAAATTATTTTGCTTCAACCAAGAGTTGTCGTACCTAATGTAAAGGTATCATAAAAAATTTTTGCAAATAAATGGGATCCAAACCATTAGAGATAATGAGACCTTTTAAAATATTTTTCTATCTATGGTCTATAAAAAGTATACTTAAATTTTCTGCAATAATGATATAAAGAAATGGTGATAAAGGATCACCCTATCTCAAGCCTCTTCCAGAGAAAAGTAACCTTCAAGTTTACCATTAATAAGGATGGAATATTCAAGAGTTGCAATGCATTCCATGATCAAATCCACAAATTTCTTAGTAAAACCCAATCTAATAAGAATGATATGAAGAAATTTCCAAGATACTCGATCATAGGCTTGTTCATATCGCCAATCTTTAGAAGCATAATTTGACCTTTTAGATATGTCCACATAATGAATAGTTATAAAAATGTCTAAAATTTTCCTCCCTTGACAAAATCCCCTTGGTTAGGAGAGATAAAGCCTTCCAGAATCATTTAATTCTAAAAGAAATAATTTTGGTTATAATCTTGAAGACAATATTACATAAAATGATAGGTCTAAAATAAGCCACCTTATCACCTCCAGGAAGCTTAAGAATGAGAGTTATAAAAGTATTTATTAACTTCTTTGAGTAACTTTCCATGCAAAAAATAAATCTTGAACAACATTTTCAACATCAACATGTATAATTTCCCAAAATATCTAAAAGAGAAAAGTTGGGAATCCATCCGGACCCCATGATTTATCACCCTCCAAGTCAAAAACCACTGCCTTAATTTATTCATAAGTTGGGATATTAGAATGAGCTTCATTTTCTTGATTGGAAACTATAGGATGAAAAAGAATGGCTAGAGCCTTCTACTTATTTGGATCTAGTTTTGTTCCTTTCGAGAGAAAACCTAAGAATAAATTAATAAATTCATCAACAATTTCCTTTTGTTTCTTGATATTATTACCATTGAGATCCACAATTTCCTGGATTGTTTTGTTGTTCTTATGGATAGTTGATGTTAAATGAAAGATTTTTTTGTTCATGTCTCCCTCCTTAACCAAGTAACCTTGGAATTTTTTTCCAATAAGCTTCTTCCTTGGCTTCAATAGTGTGGTAATAAGAAAGAAGAAATTTCTCCTTATCTCGTGAGATCTTGGTTCAGACCCATTTCTTCAATATTTTCCTCAATTTTCTTAAGATCTTCAATAATCTGGGTTTTTTGAACAAAAATATTACCAAAAGTTTCTTTATTCCAAGTTTTAATTCTAGCCTTGACATTTTTGAGTTTAGCCACCAACTGAAACATAACATTACCTCTCACATTAATATTCCAATAGGTTTGGATGAGATCCTTAATACCAGGGTGCTTTGCAACCACATTTTAAAGAACCTAAAAGGTCTACCTTCAAACCCTTGTACATTATTCCATGTTAGACAAATGGGACTATGATCAGAACCAATTATGGGTAAAACATTCAAAGTTCATTGTAAAGAAGAAAATCACGAAGGATTAATTAGAAAATTGTCTAGCTTAATTTGAATGAGATTATCCCCACTATACATTTTTTCCAAGTGAAATTAACTCCCCTCAATCCAATATCCACCAAATTTCCCACAGAATTAAAATCAACAAACTCCCTATACTATCATTAAATATATTTGATCCACCTTTTTCTCATCTAGAGTAAGAGGAGTATTAAAATACCCCTACCAACCAATCCAAATCCTTAAAATGAGATCTAAAATGCAAAATTTGAGTCCAAAATTCCTTCTTTCCACATTAGAATTAGGAGCATAAATATTAGAGCTTATCCATAAAGCTCCATTATCTTTCTCCTTGAAAATAATTTCCAAATTACTAGGGGAGGAGACCAAAACAGATCCCTCCCTATCAATTTGATTCCAAAAAGTTGATACACCCCCTAAAGAACCTATAGAGGATACACTTTGGATTTCATATTTATATCAAACTTTATTCTTTACCTCAACCATTCTTTCACTGGACATTTTAGTTTCTTGGATCAGAAGAATATCGGGCTTATTATCTTTCCTAAAATTACTTAACATACTTTGTTTACTGGGATTATTTAACCCCCTTATATTGCATGATATTATCTTCATTTTTTCTTATGTAAAGTGGGAGATAAACTTTTAAATATAAAACATTGCTTACCTAAGTCAATCTCCTTAGAATCGTCCTTTCTATTTTTCTATATTGGATACATTTCCCCTTTTTTGAGTTTGTTTCCCACAATCATATTTCACCTACTTTGGTTTAGTATAACTTCTAGTTAATATTTTATTTCCTTCCAAAATTTCATTCTTACCATCATTGACATTTAAAGTACATAGAACACATTCTGCAATATCAAAATTTCCTCCATATTACTTTCAATGAAAGAGGATTCACCTAATATTGGAGATGAATGCACCTTTGGGAATCCAAAACTTCATCTTTAAAATATTCTATATAATCTTTGTTTCCCTCATCCTTTGAAACTAATTGTTGATACACTCCTTTTGGATTCCTTTCTTCTTCCCGATTTTGATATGGATTATCATCATTTTAAATAACTGCTCTTCTTTGAGGGTATCCTCCCCTATCTCTTCAATTTCCAACACATTGAAATAAATATTTAAGGGTGAAAATTTTCGTGATGGAGAAAGGTTGATCCCTTGTTCTTTCCCATATTTGAATCTTTTTGTCCCACACTTGCTTCTTTCCTTTCTTAGCTTCCTTCAATTTCCTCCGTTCATGACCCATTCAATTGCATTTATGGAAAAAAAGAGGAGAAGCCTCATATTATATTTTCTAAGTCCATTCTCCAAATTTAGATTTAACTTTTATCTCTTTTCTAAGTATATTCCCAACATGGACATTCACACAAAACCAAGCATACATAAGTCTAGTTATCACCTGGTAACATGAGCATAGACTATCAAAGTTCATATAGCATTAGCTATTGCAACCAATATTTCTTCTTCCCAAAACTACATAAGAAACCTTGGGATCTTTACCCAAAATGACAACTCATCCAGTCTTTCTTTGAAAGGGTCAAAACCAGATACCATTTCTGAACCAAAATGCTAGATCTACCCATGAACCATGGCCCTCTCAATAAAATATTATTACAATATTCACTATTTGAAAGTTTGATGATAAAGAAGCCATTGATATAGGAATCTATTTCCAAAGAGCCTTTTGGATTCCATTTCCTCTTAGCCCATTCACGAAACCATTCCACATTTGGAAGGGATCCATAGAACATCTGACGCAGACTAGTTCTCCATTCTCGGTTATTTCTATCCGCTAATCCATCCTGGAATAGAAAAATTAAAAAACCATCTTTATCAATAAGTTTAATTTTTGAATTTGACAGATCAACAAATTCCTTTTTCTACCCACCAAATTTTCTGCCCAATAGGGTGAGAGTGAAAAATCCAAATTACCTCCATACTATATCTTTGGGCCCCCTGATTGCAAAACCCTAATTCAAGGATATCCTCGTGTCCTACGATGTTTCCCAACCATCCTGGTTTTTGAACTCTCCCGCTCCATTGAAACCTAGTCCCAATTGTTGAATTTGTATATTAGACCATATACTTATATTTTAAATCCACCATTGCATTTTGGAAAATACCTAGAGTTCCTAACCCATTAAAATTATTATAGATAATATGTGTTTAGACATATAAATATATTTGTTTATATCTTGTAACCCTAGATTCCTCATTTTCTAATCTCATGTTTTTGTCAAATAGAATATGGGAGGGGGAAAAGTTGACCTTAGGACATCTCTTGTTAGTGTAGGTTATTATTTATCCTTTTATTTATTTATCAGGATAATTCTTACACTTTTTTAGCCCTACAATTGTTGGGTTAGCTTGCTTAGGTGTACTAGTTGTGTGGAGTTAGCTTACTAGTTGTGTTGAGTTAGCTTCTCAGTTATGTGGAGTTAGCTTACTAGTCTTTTGGAGTTAACTTAACTAGTATCAGTTAGTGGGAGTTCTTCACCACTGATTTAGGTAGTAGTTGAACTTCCCTCCTCCTATATGTGCATCTTTCTTATTGAATAATTCAAGGCATTCTATTGTAATGTATTGAGCATTATGGATTATGATGGATTTCCATATATGGTATTTTAGCTCTTCTGTTTTTACAAATCTAATGTGGTGTGCTATTATCATCTGAGATCACGGCTTGGAACAATCTTCTTATCATTCCTTTCATCTCTCTCCTAGTCTTATGCTTATATCCATTTGGTCAAGCCATGTATTTTGTACATAGATCAACCGAGTTGGATTTGGGAATATGCCAAACCACTATGTGGTTGTAAACAAAAGTTTATTGACCAAAGGTCATGTGGGTCAAGCCCGCAACCTCTAGCCCATTTCCTATAGTCCCAACCACTATACCAAGATACCCAAATACAAAAACATGTTATGTTCAAGTATGTGTATGGTTATGAAGAAAAACATGGCTTGTTGAAAGTTATACATACTCCTATACCTCCATATCACCTTCTTCTTTTCTCTCTTTCCTAGGTTATAATTTCTCTATGCCTCAGTGTGTGCATGTGTATCCTTTATCTCTCATTTTATCTAAAACTTATTTGATTTTTATGTGTTTTCCTTTCCTCTCTATCTCTGTCTTCTTTTATATTTTACCTCTTTTCTATATTTATCTTCGTTAGTCATCCTCTTCTATTTCATATCTATTTCCTTTTCTATATTCATATATCTCACTCTTCCATTTCCAAGTTACTTTCACTATATCTTTAGAAATCTCATTATATCATCTCTACATGAATGTTTTATCCATATAAGTTTTATGGTTTTCCACTACCATTAGAATCCATTAAATATTTCATGCATTTTTTCCTTATTTTTACACTTAAATTTTTTTAGAAGAATAATGTGTTCACTCTTGAAGACCCATTCTCATTTTATTATTACAAAAATTAGCCACATGTACCATATTTGGGGTGGTGAACTCAATGTATTGTGCATGGCTTGTTACGGAAATTTAAAATTGATGCATAGTAAGTTAAGGTGGTTTTTATAGTAGTGGAAGTGATGGTTTGGGGCCCCTAAAATCAGATCCTCCATTGCTTGAGCTAGGTGAGATCCTTCCATTTTTATAATCTTATCCTCAATATCCCACATTCATGGAGGATTTGAAGTTAGAGTGTCTTATGTATTATCTCATCACTCATGTAATTTTTCATTTAATAAAGTTTTCTAATCCATGTTTGTGCATACTCGTGGGTGAGAAATTTGGTTCTCTAACTTGAAGATCTATTTGATTATGTTGTAAGGTAATTATGTTCTCAAAGGTAAGATAATACAAGGTAACATGGTAATGTGGTTAGTTTTAATTTAAATTGAATGTGTGATATGCGAGTTTGGTCCTAAACAATGTGATGCAAGATATCTTTGGAAGGTAATATAACACAATGCATACTTGGTTAGATTGTTAGTGACTTGGAGAGCTCAACCCATTTACACTATTTCAGATTTAATCCCACATATAGTGTGTTGAAGCGATAAAAGGTATATATACACAAAGTGACCTCCATAGTTAAATTAGAATTCATGGATATATGTCATGCCACCCTACGTCATCCCAATCGGTAGGTGCATGAGCATAAGGATTCCTCAACAATGTAACCCAAATCAAGAGGCAATTAGGAGGTTAGGGGGGAGAAAAAAATGGAGGAGGTATAAGGTAATATGTGGAAAATAATGATAGAGATATTCACAAAGCCACTTAGGACCAAAAATCCAAGTTACCCCCACAAAAACACCGTTTCATTAAAACCCTTAATAACCCCTTTTTGCATAATAACATAATAATTATTATAATGTTCTACATAAAATGAAACAATGTAAAACATAAGATAATTTTGTAATGATGCAATGTGAGTGGGCCATTTTCAGTAAAGTAATAATGCATCATTTGACAATTATGTAATGTGATGTTTCACTCCTCACTACAACAAGAGTGTGCAACTTCTTTTCACCATCAAAATGTGATCGATGAAACTATTGACTCACATGAGGTGACTCCAACTAAGGAAACTAGTCAAAAACTAATAATAATGAATTATACTTATGGTTTAACATTGTTTTCCATGCATTGTAACACACATCACAAAACTCTCTAACCATACCCATTTTCTACATATTTCTACCTCTCCCAAATAATAGCCTTTCTCAAGCTAGAGAACACATGTGCACATGTAGAAAAGAGTACCTAATGCATTATCTATTTTAATAATTGAATCAATTGAAATGAAATATAAGAAACATATATAAACAATAATCCTAAAACTGAAATATAGATCCACAATATCATCTACTACTAATTAATCAATTAATAATAATTGTTTCACTCCCAAAACATGTCATAATGACAACCAAATCAAATTAAATTAATATAAAGTGTTGTATTAATGTGGGAGCAACCACTTAGTCATATAAAAGTCTCCAAAATAATAAAATTATGAACACCGGATGTGATGTTGGCATTTCTTGCACATGTGAAAGAAGGAAACTCGAAACTTTGTTTCTCATATTGATAACTCTTTGGGAAAGGAATGTCAAGCTATGAATGGAAGAATGAGTTCCTGGGAATGAATTATATGGATGAGTTGCATGAGTTGAAGACTATAATTGTGAAGGTATAATTTTAAAACATTGAGAACATAAAATTTTCTTGACAAATAAAAGATCAGGATATTAAAATGGACTTAGTCATTTTTAAAGAGAAAAACAAGATCAAATGTCCGCCAATCTTCCATTTCTAAATGCACCAACCTTTAACATTCAAAATCTACTAGAGACTAAATTTAAATCATTGGTGGGTTCTATAAAATCTGATAGATGTGCAAATCAATGTCAAAATTCAGCATCCGAAAGATAGGGGACCGTGGCGGTGGATCAACGGTCCAGAAGGGATGCATGGCAGGATTTTAGGCTCCTCATTTTTAACTCGACATACATAATTCCATGGAATGAGATGAATTTTATGAAAATTTTGGGTCCATCATAGGTCAACAAGGTAAATAGACACATCACAACATCTTATAGAGACAACAATCAAAATAATCGACACCGTAGGGAGTGGGAATGTTTTTCTTGGTTTGGCATTCACAAATTGACAAGGTTCCTTTAGAAAAGACTAATGTTGTGACTATGTGGATACTTCCTATTGGTTCTTATTTTGCAATGGCCGATCGAGTAAAATGTGAAATTTCATGTAGCCTTTCTATTGGTTTGGATTTTACAAAACCCATTCAAAATTCTAATTTATGAAAGTGTGGATTTATTCTATTGGTATAAGTTTTGCATTTTTAGTAGAGAGAAATAAATAACTAACACTATGTAAGGTTGTGGAGTGTTTTAAAAGGAACAATAACTAGATCATGCCAAGCCAAGAACATAGATGCTAATCAAACATCACGATCAATACGATGAAATTAATTCACCAAAATAACTTTACATAAACCTTTGCAAAAAATGAGCAAAAATATCATATATTATTATGGAACTCAATGCAATACAATCAAGGAAATAACTAGTCGTCAATGAACTAGTCAAGACCATAGATTTAGGAGAGAACTAGACATCAAGGATCTAGTCAATACCATAGAACAAGGAAAGAACTATACCTAACAACTAGATGATATCTCCTAATATCTAAATAAATAAAAAGAAATATCCACACACATAAGTGGGTGAGGATAAATACATTAATGTACCTAGGTGAACATGAGCTAAGGTAAATACCTACTCAAACAATTTTTATTGGCTCGTACTTCATAATGAAATTTTAATGAGAGCCTAAAATTGTGAAGCCTATAACATATGTGACATCTTTTTATTGGATTGAATTTCAAAAGGTTGAAGCCATAGACATATAAGAAAGGAGCTATTCCTAAGCCAATTAAGAGCTAAGACGTGTCAAGTTCCATGCATCCCGAATGGTAGAACTTGAGAGGGCCATAACTTGTGTTCTACATATCCAAATTTTATAAAATTGATCTCATTGGAAAGTTCTCATCTAGATCTAAAAATTGGCATTATTTTTCTTAGGGATTGGAGACATTTAGAGGAAAATACATGCAATAAAATAAAGGGAATCATATGGAAGTTTAAAAGTAGATGAAAACATGTAGGAAAAGCTTTTTCGACATCTAGAAGATTTAAAACTTGAACAAAGAATGAAAAGTAGAGGAAAATATATTTTGAGACATACAGAGTTTATTTTTGAGTGAAAGGATAAAAACAAGGCAGAACACATGCTTTTACACATAATGAATTAATTTAAGATAAAGGAAATAAGCTGCACTATTTTATTCTATCTTTAATTTAGAATTACATGTCTAGGCTTTTATTATCCTTATTTTATCTTGGATTTATATAAAATCTTTAGAAAATATTGTATTAAGTGATAAAGAAAGGGTCACTAGTGACTTTCTTTGCTTTTCCCACCTCTTGGAGCAATAAACGAGTTGTTCTTACCTTTCTACAATATGTATTTAATACATACTCTATTTTAACTGATTTTATTTTTTGATACTTGTTTTATCGGTTTAAATCTCTCATGCCTTTATGTAGGCTTGTCTCAATTTAGAGGTCATAGATTGTGTTTGATAGGTTGTTTACAAGATCTTGTTGTCGAGCGATTTGTTGCCCCTTATTGTCCCATAACTCTTTCCAAAACAATTCTATGAGTTAATTCCACTTTGAATCAGTTACTTGTAGTTATTTTATGGTGTGTGTGGTGTCCTTTTTTTAACCATGTGATCCAAATAAGTCTAAAGACCTCAAAAAACATTTTGGTGTATCACCATCCTTTTTTATTTTTTATCTTTTCCTTCCTTCTCCCTTTTCTTAGTCATTTGGTAGAATAGAGTTAGCCTTAGGAGATAGAATCAGTTTAGGTGTTACACTAGGGGAACCATCCCTCTCTGGAGATTCACTCCAACATACAGATCACCCACAACCTAGGAGTGTTTCCATTTTTTCAATTGAAAGGAAATTTATCACACCATTCTCCAAAAGGTGCATTTCAAAGTGACAATTTTGGCACGCCTGGTGGGACAAGAACAAATAATTTGTCAATAATTTGATGCCATTCTTAACAAACAACAAGTGTTTCATACATTTTAATCCAACATCTGGTAAGTAACTATGTTAGTTAAGCACATCTTGGTAGTAGATCAAAAATATTTCATGCCAAAGGTTACAACTAGATCATCTACAAAAGGTATTCCTTTTGATTTCATTGAATTACCTTTGAATTCAGCTAAGAGGAGAATATTTTCAAGTTCCAAACCATATCTTAAATCTCCTCCCACTCCACAAAATCTAATATTATCTCCCAAAGTTTCCATAACCAATTCATTCTGAATATGGCCCTTCCAAGAAATCAGGTTTTTGTTCCCTTCAATGTTGGTAGCCCATTGTTGCTAGCCCAACATAATGACATTCTAGCTAATGCCCTTAAGAGCATTCCATTTTTTGGTGAAAATTATATTACACCCATAGAACATGTAAAGCGATGTTGCCAATATATGTTCTATTTATCACATAACTCAGGATGATGTTGCAGTCAGATTATTAACAACTTATTTCAAGGGAAAAGCATTACAGTGGTACAAAGGACTCGCACTAAATTCTATTACTACTTGGGATCAGCTGGGAGAAGTATTTTGCAAGCACTTTGAGGATAAATCAAATCATCTTTCGTTGGTTGAGAAATTGACTACTATCAAGAGAGCACCACAAGAGTTCATGACTGATTTCAATTACAGGTTCTAAAGGACTTGGGACAAATTCCACAAGTGGTAAGGCCTACTCCTCAGAACTATTTCTTGTATTATTTAAGGGATTTGAATTATGATATTTTAGTAATGATATAATCAATGGGTGGAGAGACACTCCATGATGCTTATGATATAGTAGTTAAAGCTGAAAATAGTCTTATACAAGTAAGGAATATATCTCCAAGGCCTCCTATGCCCATATTTCTAGATATTTCCCCTCCCACTTCTCATCAAGTACCTACAATAGCCCCAATTCCAGCATCTAATTCTCAGCCTTTGATCCAAACCAGTGTAACCCCAGTCCAATCAAGTGATTTGCAAGAGATAAAATGAATTTTAAAAGATTATGGGAATGAGATAGTTTCTCTCAAAAGGAAACAAAGTTAGATTTTCAGACCTTACTATCCTCTCAATCAACATAATAGACCCCTTTCTAACCAAATTTGTAAGGCTCAAATCAGTTTACTAATCCAAATCCTATTCAAACAATTAATCCCAATGCTGCTAGCACATCCAAAGTAATTGTTCCATTCAAGAATAATCTGATCCAAGATTATGAGTGGTGTTATCCATGTAATCAACCTCATAATCATAATTCATGCTTTAATGTTATTCATAATTATGAACTTATGGTGCAAACAATTGTTATGTCATAAGATCCAACATTTGAGAATCCACTACAACAAGAATTTTCAAAAGATTTAGTGCCAAGTGATGCTACATTCCTTAATTGGAAAGAGGATGACTTCTTTGGGATAAATTAGATTGACAATCAGAAATCTACTTCTGTGGAAACTAACACAAGGTCTAAGAAAAGAGCATTAGAAGTGGAATAACCTACTGGTAAGACAAGTTCTCAATCTTCTCCATTTTTGCAGGCTGATTTTTCAGTCTCAAATCAACAAAGCAATCAAAGAAATCAACCTACAAATTCTCCAAATCAGTAAGAGGTTCTAATTCTCGTTCCTCCAACACAAGAAGGTGTTGTTGTTAATAATTTATAGTAGAAGGTTAATACCCCATCTTTTAATATCCTTGAGCATATGAAGCAAACTAAAGTTAGTATGTCAATATGGGATACATTGTCACTTCTGGACAAAATGATCTTTTGCAAGAATCTTTGTCAAATATCAATATTTCTAGACAACCATCTAAAGAACCATCTAGGGTTGTGCTCACAAATACATCTAATCTAAAGGAATCTCAAGAAAATAAGAGTTTCAAGCCACCTCCCTTCTATGTTTCATTGATCATAGGTCAGAATCTAGTTCACAACTGCATGATTGATTCTAGAGCCTCTAGCTCAGTTATGCCCAAGAAAGTTATTGAAAAACTTGGTTTAGATTATGAGCCTCTTTCTAAGGGAGTATTTTAGCTTGATGGAACACCAGTAACCACTATTGGAGTCATTAGAAATATGAGCTTAACCTTGCATGCATGCCCCACCTTCTCCATTCCTCAAGATGTTTTCATTATTGATCTTCCTCCTATTTTTTCCTTATGCATTTCTAGAGATTTCATGGCCAAAATTGGAGGTTACTTATCATCATATTGGTCTCATATGTTATTCAGAATAAGATATGGTACCAAGGTTACCATAAGATCTAAACCAATATCAGAACACCACATTGAGCCTTATGTTCCTAGTGTCATTAACTCAAATTACATGATCATAGCTGAAGAAGACCAGTCAGTTGACCATCATCCAACCACACTTCTATAGGAGTTATGAAATATTACTTGATGTGTGGGCTTATCAAAATATTCTATTGATCCACACCGCCATATTGAAGAAGTTGAGCTTGGAACATATTGTTTGCATGAATAAAATGTTATGGTTCCTAACCTTGTCAAAATAGATCATCAAGAAGAAGGTTTGTGGGAATTATAATTTGATGGATCGAGAAGAAAAAATGGAGCAAGTGGAGGAATCATGCTGATTTCCCCAACAAATACAAAGTATTTTTCAGCTCTGAGATTTCAGTTTTCTTGCACAAATAATACAACAGAGTATGAAGCTCTTGTGCATGGTCTTCAGTGGGAAAGGAAGAAAGGAGAAAAATAGTTGCAATTTTTTGGTGATAGTGATTTAGTGGTTAACCAAATCAGAGAACAAGTTGCCACTAAGAACAACTTATTGAGATCTTACAAAAACAAGGTATGGGATTTAATTGAGGACTTTGATGCTTTTAATATTCAGTCTATTCCTAGAGTGAAGAACAAACATGCAGATAGGTTGGTTGTCATTGGTGCTCAAGTTGATATTCCAGATCAGAAAAAGAAGGAAAGATATCAGAAATATGTCAAAATAGTGGTAAGGCCTTCTATTCTAGATAACAACATTAATTAGCAGGTGTTTGAATCAGATCAGCAAATTGTTAATTTCTTGCAAGATGAAGCTGAGTTTTTAGTCAGAAATCAGGAAAGGTTGCAAAAACAGTATGATAATAAAATTATTCAACTGAAATCTAAAAAAATCCTTAAGGATTGATTACTCTTGAGTCTATATTCAACATAGATGATCAAGTCAGAAAAGAAAAATCCAATATGATGATCAAACAAGAGGATTATGAAGCAATCAATATTGGAAATGAAAAAGCACTCAAAGTAGGAAAGGTATGTAATGATGATGAAAGGATTTATTTTGTTCAACTTTCTCAAGAATTTGATGATGTTTTTGCATGGAACTATGGTGATTTAAATTTTTTTAATCCAAATCTAGCTCAACACCATAGAATTGGATTAAAAAGCCAAGCTAGTTAGACAAAAGCAAAAGACCAGTCAATCCCAAAATTGAACCATTGATGAAACAAGAGTTGGACAAGTTAATCAAGGATAACATCATTTTTCCTATCAAACACTCATCATGGGTCACCAATTTGGTTCTGTAAGGAAAAAGAGTGGAGAAATATGGTTGTGTGTAGATTTCAGAGATCTGAATAGAGCTTCTTTAAAAGATCATTACCCTCTGCCATCCATGGAGAAAATTTTACAAAAGTAAGTGGTTCAAAATGTTTCTCATTACTTGATGGCTATTCAGGCTACAATCAGATTTTGGTACAAGAGTCAGATCAATTTAAGACAACATTCACCACAAAATGGGGCACTTATGTGTATAGGAAAATGCCTTTTGACTGCCAAATGAAGGAGCCACATTTTAGCATGAAATGGACTTGGCATTTGAAGGATTAATCAATACTTGTGTTCTTATTTACTTGGATGATATAACTATTTTTTCAAAACATGTTGTAGATCACATCATACATCTTAGACATGTTTTTGAGAGATGCAGGAATATGGTGTTTCACTTAATCCAAAGAAGTGTGTATTTTTAGTCCATGAGGGTAAGTTACTTGGTCACATTGTTTCCAAGAAGGGTCTCACAATTGATCCTAAATGAGTAAGTGCAATTTTGTCCTTATCTTTTCCAAATCATAAGAAGGCATTACAAATTTTTTTGGGTAGGATTAATTTTATCAGAAGATTCATTCCATATTTTACAAATCTTGTAAAGCCACTAACCTCAATGCTCAAGAAGAACAAGATTTTCAGTTGGGGAATAGAGGGAAAGAAAGCATTTGAAGCAATCAAACATGCCATCTCACAAGCTCCAACTCTCACTAATCCATATTTTAGAAAAGACTTCATTCTTTATGCTTTTGGGTCAATTGATACAATCTCAGCTATGTTGGTGCAGCAGAATGATGAGGGAATGGAGAAGCCAATTGCTTTTTTCAGTCAAGGGCTACATGATTATGAGGTGAATTATTCCTTTGTTGAGAAACAATTTCTTTCAATAATTAGGAGCCTCAAGAAATTTAGACATCTGCTTTATAATAACAAGATTCATTTAATGGTTTCTCACCCAAGTGTTAAAGAATTTATTTTGAGAAAATATTTAAATGAGAAGAGGGTAGGGTGGATCAAAAAGGTAATGGAATATGATGTTGATATTAAAGTCACTAAGCTAATCAAAGGAAGAGGACTTTGTGAGTAGTTAGCTTCATACTTTCATGATGATAAAGATCAAGTTTTAGTCATTCCATATGGTCCAAACCTCAGTTATTGCATTGCCTCAAAGTTGGACCTAGGAGATGATCCATTTTCTTAAGATTAGAACAATTCCCACAGGGATTGGACAAATTAAAAAGGAGGTATTTCATATTACATTCCATTCCTTATGTTCTTGTTGATAATATACTATTTAGAAAAGATGTGAATGGAGTTATTTTAAGATGCATTGACTCAAATCAGATTGAGCATGTTTTGGAGGAATTTCATGATGGTTCATTTGGTGGCCATTTTTCACCAAGAGCTACAACCTTGAAGATCATGAGAGCTAGTTATTACTGGAAAATCTTATTCAAAGATGCTCATACATGGGTAAGGAAGTGTGAAAAGTGTGTAATTTAGAAAAAAAATTTAGTAGCTCTTCCTCTTCAACCCATTCAGGTAAATCAACCTTTCATGCAATGGGGATTGGATTTTATTGGCATGATTAATCCACCTTCTAGTGTAGGTCATAAATGGATTCTCACAACTACAAACTACTTCACATAATGGAAAGAAGAAGTGGCTTTAAAGGAAGAAAATGAGACATCATTTTTAGATTTTTATGAAGGTCTTATCAGAAGGTTCGATGTTCTAACAACAATCATCTTAGATAATGCATTATCTTTCCTTGGAGAAAGAATCAGTGCATGGGAAGTCAAGCTTGGCATTCATCTATCAACCTCTTCCAATTATTATCCTCAAGGGAATGGCTTGGCTGAATCAACAAACAAGAATCTTCTTCGAATCATCAAGTGTACTATGGAAGAAAACCAAAGATCATGGCATACAAAATTGAAATCAGCCTTATGGGTTGATAGGATTACTCCTAAAAGGTCAATTGGAAATTATCCTTTCATTCTTGTCTATGGAAGAGAATCAAGGTTACCTATCTCTAATGAATTACTAGCTCTGGACCTCATTAAATAAATGGAAATGATGGAAGTAGATTTAATGGAAATCAGATTTACAGAGTTAATGGAATTGGAAGAAATAAGGAACAAGGAAATGACAATAATGGAACTTCATCAAGAACAATTCAAGAGTTACTTTGATAAGAAATCATCTGTTAGGACCCTCAGAGAGGTAGGCATTTTCTTAAGTGGGATGAAGACAAAACAAAAAATTGAAGACATACCAAGTTGATGCTTTTTAGAGTGGACCATACTTGATTATAGGTTGCAAGCAACACAATGCTTTTCAACTCTCTAAACTGAATGGTGATGAACTTCCCATCCCAGTTAATGGGATGTATCTCAAACCTTGTTACTAGGGACGTTCTTCCTTTGTAGTATAATTTTGTGTTTACTTTCCTCCAAGTACTTTTTGCACACATTATTGTTTGTAGTTTATTTTATTTGTGTGCCTCGTGCCCTTTGGTTGTATGTTGTCTAATATGTTCTTGTATGCGTGTATTTTCCTTTTATTAGAAGGTATTTTCAGTGCCCTTGCCCAAGAAGGTAGTAATACTCGAGTACTTGAGTCCGTGCCCAATGGATGTATCAAAGAACTAGATAATTTCATCTAGTAGGAAATTGACCCCATAGAATTGCTAGAAATGTTGACATTTCTTGAACATGTGCAAGAAGGAAACTTGAAACTTTGTTTCTCATATTGACAGAGCTTTGGGAAAGACATGTAGGTCGTGAATGAATCACATGGATGAGTTACATGAATTGAAGAATATAATTGTGAAGGTCCGGTTTGAAATCATCGAGAACAGAGGCATTTCGACAAAGAAAAATCAGTATTTTAAAATGGAATTAGCCATTTTTAAAGAGAAAATTATGTTCAAATGTGTTATCCAATTTTGCACACTGGAAAAATTGGACAAGGGGGTCCTATCACGTTCAAAATGAAATAGTAGTCCCGAGAACCCATCTCTGGTTATTATCAAGATACAAAAATTAAAAATAATTCTTAAATTGCATATGAGAGATCACCTCGTCTCAACTCAATGAAGAGTTTGGGGTCGAGTTGATAAAGAACCGGTGTCAAATTGATAATCATCTCAGAAATCATCTCAGTAGAGACTCTCAGTTGTAAGAGCTCGATGAGGTCTTGTTAATGCAAAATATAGCTCGTTGAAAATTGACGAATGAAGGGAACTCTATAAGGATCTCGGTAGAGATCGATGCAGGTGGTAGCAAGAATGCCGGGCCAGGGTATTAGTGAATACAATATATATATTTTTGTTGACGTTGTTCGAGACCTTCCTCGGCCCAAGCATTCGGTGCATAAGAAGCGAGGATGTTGCAAAGATATAGTAAGAGTTCTTTTGAGCACTTCCAACAAGCAGGTTGTCCAACTATGTTGTTATCTGATCAGCATCGAATGCATCCTCAAATTCAGGATTTTCCTTCAAGTTATTTTTATGAAAATCGATTAAGTGACAGTGAGAGTGTTACCGGGAGACCTGATGAAATTTATTACAAAGATTCTCTATCGAGACCTTACTGGTTTTACGGTGTAACTCATGGAAGTGAATCTCATAGAGGTGGAACTGTTTCATATCAGAATATTCATGAGGCACAATTTGCTTTGCAATTATATGAGCATCTTCAACGAGTCACTAAGTTGTCAGGCATAAACGTTTCTGTCGGAATTATCACACCTTACAAGCTACAGCTGAAATGTTTGCACTGAGAGTTTAATGTTATCCTCAAATCTGTTGAAGGAAAACTCGGCAGGAGGAAAATCATGGGAATCCGAGAAGCCTAATGCCAAGTGGGTTTTCGTGGATGGCAAGCCAAAGAAGAAGTTCCACGTGGGGAGTTTTGGGGCGGTATGACCAAGTCAAGAAGCGGAAATTGGGAACCGACCTGCCAAGGCAATGTATGGCATGGAACGGGAGATTCAGAAAAGACTCGCGCCAAGCATGGAAATATTGGTTTGGCAAACCATGACCAAACTTCCGTGAATGGGAGAAATCGGGTCAAATTGCCAAGTGAAGGCACGATCATGGCAAGAGAACGATATTTCCACACATGGGAAATATTTCACTTGATTTCCAAGTGGATTTTTATGAATGGCAGGCCAAGCTGAAAATCCCACGCGCTGGTGGGAATTGGGGAGAAATCGGATCAAACTGCCAAGTGAAGACAATATGATGGCTATCCGTCATGAAAACCCCGTGCAACTTGGAGTGGTCTAAGTCTTTTTATGAGTTACAGGAGAATTAAAGTGGCAGTTGCAAATTGGGCGTTGAGTAATCTTCGATCGATAAGGGAGGATGATGGCGAGATGGTTGAAGATGGGTCGGCGTTTTATATCGATTTTAGGCTCACAAAAAAGAAAACACCTTCTCATGGAATACCGTAATTGCAGCTTACAGAAGACACAGGTTTCCTTACAACAATGCAGCGATGCCCGACCTAATCAGTTCACCTTTGCCAGCATACTTCTCCCAACTCCGATTCGGGCTCTGATCATTCAGGATGCGAGGCAAAATCCCACGCACAGGCACAGGCATGTTGCAGTATAGTAGAAGCCGTTTTTAGCGCTTCAAGCAGACAGCTGCAGGAAACAAATATTCACTGCCGTGTATGATGGATTGGAGTCACGCTATTCGAGGCTTCATAAAATTTCCCTGAACTAGGAGATGAAGGTTTATTACGGTGCAGAATGAAACGATTCATATTGCTCAACATTTCTTCTCCTAAAATGAATTGAATGTGAAGGTCAACTCTGAAATACCTGGTCGGCCGTTTTGCATGCTACATCCTTGTCACTTGTAAATGGTCTCTTTGAGAAACTCTGAGGGTAGAAGCAATATTTATACCCTTCCATTATGTACGTCCAATCAGACAATAAAAGTTTTCTTTTACCGAGTTCGGAGAGCGTGTTTTTTACTATGGACAATTATCTTGATTTCAAGCTAATTTTATCTAGCTTATTTCTATCAAGCTTTGATCCACGACTAAGGAAGAATTCATATGGTTGTTACCTATACATTTTTCCAAGGTCCTCTTGGTTGCCCAGTGGTTCAATGTATTTTTTGAAGGGCTCTTTGACCAAAAATCAGTCTTAAGGGTGTCTATCGACATGTTATGGGCATGAACCTGGGTCATCATCATGGCAGCATTAGGTCTTTATTGGTAATGGCATTTTCTCATCGTTTGGAAGAAATGTTGGGTTAAGCTCGGTATTCAAGTGAGTTTGAGCCCAGGAAAGGTAAGATCGTTTGTTGGATGAAGAGCTCGGTGACTTCGCAGGGAGCTCGTGGTGATGTTTCATGAAGTTTGAATGTGGAATGCATAAATGGCCTCGAGTTAATAGAGGAAAATGATAAGAATCGAGTTTGATAGCTCACCATTCGAAGGACTCAATGCAAAAGAGCCCGATTACCAAGGCAAGGAAAGAGTTAGTGCGGGGTCAAAAATCAAGTGCAACACCGAGTTAGAGGATTCGAAGCTCATCGAGTTTGGCTATGTGCAGACTCTATCCACATGGACCCCCCTCCTCTTCAAGTCAAACGGGTCAACGGGGGGGTCCCGACATTATGTTAATTAAATTAATATTTTTATTTAAATATTTTAATAATAATATTTATTATTATTATTTAAATATTTTATTTAAATATTCTTTTAATTAATTAAGAAGACTAGGTCATCAGGCAATTAATGACCCATGATGGAACCTTCTCAAGTGGTTCAACTAACTGTAATAAATACATCATGGGCCTTCATTTTAGGAATGTAATTATGACCTTTCCTCTTCTTTCTCACATATTCTTCTATAAATGTAAGTTGGAAGCTCATTTCAAAGGGTTTCATCAGATTGCAGTTGGACAAGTTGGACGGTTAGATATCTCGGGCGAGTGTATACTTTTCAAGAATCCTCTCTCTTCCTGCAAGTTGTTCTTGTGTGTTGAGAGAACTTTCAAGCCTCCTCTTCAAGTCTGTAATGGCAACTATTGCTTGTTACGAATGTATGATGCATTGTGCATGTTATTGAAGCAATAAAAGTGTGTGTTTGTGACTAATCTGGTCCTTTAATCATACAGTGCTTCTTCTTTGTGCAAGTTTAAGTTCTATTGCAGGTTCTTGGAGTTCTGTGCTTATCGAGTGGTGGAGTATTGCATGCAGTTGAGTTGTGGTGTCTGTTCACCCTTCTTGAGTTCATCCTTCTTCACTGGGAAACTGGTATATTTCTCGGTCTGATAAAGTTTAACAAAGGGAATGCGTGTCTCTTAGTTTGTGGTATCTGTACCCTCTCTAAGTTGTAGTAGGTGAAGTTGACTTGTGGTGCACACACCCTCTTCAAATTAACCCTTCCTAAGTCTGGAAACACCCTTTATTTGGTGCATCACCATCCCTAGTATAGTTTCATTTATGTAAATCTCTTTCCCTAAAACCCCATGAAAATGTTAGCATAGGACTAGATAATCATTTTTGTTACACTAGGAGTAGTACAACACTTAGTTTAGGAAGAGGAAGCGGCCTTCTCCGGAGGTTCACCTCGAGCCCAAGTCCCACAGCTTGAGAGGTGATCCCATGTGTCCCAATCACACCGAACGTCCTATTCACATCCTGGCCATTCGGAGGGTGCAGTGATTTGGCGACAACAATTTTTTGGGTGGGACATCACAGAAGTTAGAGTTCCATCTTTCAGAGGTGTCTCATTATCAAACAGGAAATCTTAAGCCACCATGCGACCACACACTGTGATTTTTGGCACACTGGGGTGGGACAGAGTTGGTACTTCTCTTCTCACTTACACAAGTCAAAGTACTGGACTCTACATATCTCCCGGATTCCAAATCTCGGTGCAATAACTTATGCGAAGAATTGGACAAGAGCTTCTTCAAAGAAAGGAAAGTATCGGCATCTTGAAATTTCCTTGTCTCTCTCAAAGAGAAGAAGAAGAGGCATTTCCACATCCCCAGTTGCAGATTTACCTAGTAGGGGTCATTCAACTCCTCCTTACGGAAGATTTCCTCCACCCAGGAACAATCAACCTTTCGTTGTTATGGTGAGGAACCAATTTTTTCCCCCTTTCAATGCAAGCAGTCCTCTTATGTTGGCTCAACGTGACCTAATACCTATTGCGGCACTCAAAAGTTTACCCTTATACACGGGGGAAACTCACGTTACTCTAGTGGAGCATATCTTTGATGTAGCCAGCATCTCAGTACATAATATCACCGAAGACAACGTTGCAGTTAGACTTCTTGCTACCTCTTTCAAGGGAAAAGCACTTCAATGGTTTCGTGGGTTAGGTGTTGGCACTATAACCACTTGGGATGAGTTGGGAGAAAAGATATGTAAACAATTCAAAGACAAAAGTGATCACCTATCACTTTTGGAACAACTTACTACCATAAAGAGAGCTTCCCAAGAATACATGAGTGATTTCAACTTCTGATTCCACAGGACTTGGAATAGGATTCCGGCGCTCGTAAAGCCTTACGCACATAATGCATTCTTGTGCTATTTTGAGCCTTGAATAACGATGTAGTGTTATGATCCAGTCCATGGGAGGGACTACACCGCTTTGCGATGCTTACGAAGTTTCCATAAGTGCGAGAGAATTCTTTGATTGATTCAGTGGAAAGATAGCTCCACGACCACCAATGCCCTTTTCTCCAGATCTTACGAATCATCGACCTATCATTTCTCCTATTCAAAAGTAGACTCAAGCAACCATATCAATCTTCCCTGCCTCTTCAAATGACCTATTTGAAGAGTCACTACTTTGCAAAATTTTGAAATGAGCTCGTTGCACTCAAAAGGCAACAGCATGTTCAATACAATCGTCCGTATCAGCCACAAAATCAGTAGTATCAAGCTAACTGTTCTCCTTTTCAAGGGAACAATCAGCCTCGAAATCAAACTACAAGTCAAGTTGCAAATGTCAGGCCCTTGAACTTTCAGAACCCTCTTGCAGTTGGCTCATCTAGAGCTATAGTACCTGTTCAAAATAATCTGGTTCAAGACTACGAATGGTGTTATCCTTGCTCTCAACCTCACAATCAAAATATTTGTCCCAATGGGGTTCTTGCTTGAGGCCCTTATGGTTCAAAGTGTATCTGCCCCTTCAGAGTTAACAAACAATTCATCTACGCAAGAAGCAGCAGATCACCGCCAGGCACCTGAAGAATCCACTTTGCTAAACTGGCAAGTAGAAGATTTTTGGGTTGAATATAGATTTTTCATCAGTGGCAGCAAACACTCGTTCCAAGAAAAGAGCAATGGAGCCTCAACCTCTCGAAGCTGATCTAGCATCCACTTCTCAACCTAGGTTACAAATGGCAGTTGATAAAAATGCGGGAAAGAAATCACCAGAAACACCATAGCCACGCCGCGAGTGAGAGAAGGATGGTTCTCCGGGCATCATGGTACCCAACAAAATTTTTCCAAAGGAGGACCCCAATGCCCAAAAAGTGTCATCAAAGTTGGAACAATTCCCTTGACATAGTAGAACAAATGAAGAAAACCAATAAAGCGTTACCATGTGGGACGCACTCTCGATCCCTTCCCAAAGAAACCTGTTGTGAGAAGCTCTGAACATTTTAGTACAACCAGCGGATCACCAAGCCATGGAGTGACAAATGCTACAAATTTGTGTCAACCGGAAGGGAAAATCATTCCTACGGAAAAAAAACCACCACCATTCTACATTTCCCGATCATTGGTGAACACCGGTACATAATTACATGATCGATTCGGTGCGTGCTATTCATGTCATCATGTCGAAACAAAGTCCGGATGTACTAGGCATACAATATACACCCGATTCAAGAGGGGTTGTTCAGCTAGATGCACGACTGTTAAGATTGTTGGGGTTATCAAAGGACTTCAACTTACCATTCATGCATGCCCAAGTTTTTCATTCACCCAAGATATATCGGTCATCGATCTCCCTCCCCTCTTTGCCATCTGCCTATCACGGGATTTCACTACCAAGATGGGTGGTTACCTATCAACCGATTGGTCGCATATGATTCTCAGGACTCGATACGGAACCAAAGTAACTATAAGGGCAGAACCAATCTGCCATAATCATGTAGAACCCTACACTGCTAGTCCCATAAATGGAAATTACACCATCGGTGATCCAGAAGAGGAAGATTCCGATCATGAACCAACCACCCTTGTTGAAGAAGTTCATGATAATTTCTGGATGAAGTAAGTAGAGATCATCAGTATGATCCCTACGCTGATGTATTGGAAGAAGAAGAAGTTGGTTTGCTGGTCTTGGAAGAAACAGGATTAGGTACTTACTGTATCCATGAAGAAGATACGATCATACCATAACTTGTCAAAACACCAAGTGATTCTAAAGGATTGTGTGGAAATTGTTCTTCGATGGCTCAAGAAGTAAGAATGGATCCGGTCTTTGGTGTTATGTTAATTTCTCTAGAGGGAGATAAGTACTTCTCATCTTTAGGTTGTAGTTCGATTGTACTAACATATTTGCTGAATATGAGGCTCTTTGCATGGAATTCAACTAGCCCCAGAGGAAGGGAATCAAGGCCCTATTGTTTTTGGAGACAGTGAGTTAGTTGTTCATCAAGTTTTGGCATGTAGTGCATCCAAAAATGATCTTTTAAGATCATATAAGAATCGAGTTTGGGACTGATTGAAGATTTCGAAGCTTTTGGAATCCATGCAGTTCCTAGAGGTCAAAATCAAGATGTAGATAGGCTTGCTACAATTGGTTCACAATACAACATACCAGTTGATATCATGAAAGAAGGGCAGAAATTTGTTAAAATGGTGGTTCGACCCGGTAGTCCCCACGATAATGTGAGTAGTTGGCAAGTGTTTGATAGTGACAAACAAATTGTCCTCTTCCTACAAGAAGAGGCGAAGTTTTCTACAAAGAATCAAGATAAGTTGCAGGAGTCATATGGTGAGCAAATTATTCAATTGAAAAGAAACAAGTTACCAAAAGGTTTAGTCACTTTGGAATCCATTTTCAATTCAGATGACCAAGCCACAAGACAAAGCCCCAACATGGTGGTGGAGAAGAATATTTTTAGGAATTTGAAGTATCAAATGAAAAATTTCTTAAGATCGGAAAAGTGTGTACTTACGAAGAAAGAAGCTTTCATCAAACTTTGTCAAGAGTATCATGACATCTTTACATGGAGCTATAAAGATCTGCGTGTTTTTGATCCAAGGTATAGCACAACATACTATCAACCGGATCTAATGCTAAGCGATTCGTGAAAGCAGAGACCAATTAATCCCAAAAGCCTGAGCCACTAATGAGAAAGGAGACTAACAAGAGGACTTGGAATACACACTTAAGACTACCTTATGGGAGATCGGATCACACCTAAAAGGGCCATGAAAATTCTCCTTTGTTCTTGTATATGGAAGAGAGGCAAAACTCCCACTCTAATTGGAGTTACCTTCTTTGGAGTTAGCTCATCAACTTGAAGTTATGAGAGAGTGATCCTCCGACATGAAGTAAGGTTTCTTTGAACTCATGGAGTTAGAGGAAGTACGAGACAAGGCTATGAAAACTTTAGAGCAGCATCAAGCTCAAGTTAAGAAATATTTTGACAAGAAGGCGTCTGATAGGCATTTTCAAGAGGGAGATTTAGTTCTCAAATGGGATGAAGATAGGGCCAAACCAGGTAAGCATGCCAAGTTTGACGCTCTTTGGAGTGGGCCATACATCATCACAAGTTGCAAAGAGGCAAATTCATTCCATCTATCTAGGCTCAATGGAGAAGAACTTCCCATTCATGTGAATGGGATACATCTCAAAGCTTGTTTTTGAGAAGCATTCCACCCCTTGTACAATTTAATTAGGTGTTTTCCTCCAAGTGCTTATGCACATTGTTGTGTGTTGTTGTTTTGCTTTTACATTTGTTACGCACATTGTTTCATCATTGGAAGGTGTCGAGGAGAAGAAAGGTTCAAGGTTTCCATATCAGTTCAAAATCTTCTTCATTCAAATTTTTGCAAGTGTTCCATGGATGTCAAGCATTCAATAGATTCATTATATTTCATGCTTAGCATTCCAGGGAAGTCTAGGATATCGGCAATGTTGAGAGATTTTGGGATGTGTCAAATAAAGGAATCATACTACTTTCAAGATTCCAACATAGACTCCATGCCCAATGGATGACTTAAGGCTCTGGAATCATGCTTAGCAGACAATCATCCCAGAGGTCACCAAAAATGTTATCCAATTTCACACACAGCAAGATTGGACAAGGGGTCTATCACGTTCAAAATGAAATAGTAGTCCCAGGAACCCATCTCCGGTTATTATCAAGATATAAAAATTAAAAATAATTCTTAAATTGCATATGAGAGATCACCTAACATCTAGTTTATCTCAACTCAATGAAGAGTTGAGGGTCGAGTTGATAAAGAACCCGGTGTCAAATTGATAATCATCTTAGAAATCATCTCAAGAGAGACTCTCGATTGTAAGAGCTCGACAAGGTCTTGTTAATGCAAAATATAGCTGGGTTGAAAATTGCGAATGAAGGGAACTCTATAAGGATCTCGGTAGAGATCGATGGAGGCGGTAGCAAGAATGCAGGCGTGAGGTATTAGTGAATACGATATATATATTTTCTGACGTTGTTCTTGAGACCTTCCTCGGCCGAGCATTGCATTGCAGTAGCGAGGATGTTGCGGTATAGTAAGAGTTCTTTTGAGCACTTCCAATGGCGGGTTGTCCAACTATGTTGTTATCGATCAACATCGAATGCATCCTCAAATTCAGGATTTTCCTTCAAGTTATTTTTATGAAAATCGATTAAGTGACAGTGAGAGTATTTAGGAGACTGATGAAATTTATTACAAAGATTCTCTATCGACACCTTACTTGGTTTCTGAGTTGTAACTCATGGAAGCGAATCTCATAGAGGTGGAATTGTTTCATTTCGAATATTTATGAGGCACAATTTGCTTTGCAATTATATGAGCATCTTCAACGAGTCACTAAGTTGTCGAGGCATAAATGGTTCGTCGGAATTATCACACCTTAAAGCTACAATTGAAATGTTTGCCGAGAGTTTAATGTTATCCTCAAATCTGTTGAAGGAAAACTCGGCGGGAGGAAAATCATGGGAATCCGAGAAGCCTAATGCCAAGTGGGTTTTCGTGGATGGCAAGCCAAAGAAGAAGTTCCACGCTGGGGGAGTTTTGGGGCGGTATGACCAAGTCAAGAAGTGGAAATTGGGAACCGACCTGCCAAGGCAATGTATGGCAAATTGGATTCATAAGTCCGAGATCCCCACACATATCCTGCGGACTTCCTTGATACAAATGCCATGCCAATTTGACTTGGAAAAAGGAGGATTGGGCATGGAACGGGGAGATTCAGGCAAACACTGCCAAGCATGGAAATATTGGTTTGGCAAACCATGACCAAACTTCCGTGAATGGGAGAAATCGGGTCAAATTGCCAAGTGAAGGCACGATCATGGCAAGAGAACGATATTTCCGCGCATGGGAAATATTTCACTTGATTTCCAAGTGGATTTTTATGAATGGTAGGCCAAGCTGAAAATCCCGCGCGCTGGTGGGAATTGGGGAGAAATCGGATCAAACTGCCAAGTGAAGACAATATGATGGCTATCCGTCATGAAAACCCCGCGCAGCTTGGAGTGGTCCGAGTCTTTTTGTGAGTTACCAGGAGAATTAAAGTGGCAGTTGCAAATTGGGCGTTGAGTAATCTTCCGATCGATAAGGGAGGATGATGGCGAGATGGTTGAAGATGGGTCGACGTTGGAAACAGTATCCAGTTTCAGGCTCACAAAAAAGAAAACGCCTTCTCATGGAATACCGTAAATTGTACATGAAGACACAAGTTTCTCTTACAGCATAGACATGATGCCGCTGATCGATTCGCCTTTGCCAGCATACTTCTCCCAACTCGATTCGGGCTCTGATCATTCAGGATGCGAGGCAAAATCCCACGCACAGGCACAGGCATGTTGCAGTATAGTAGAAGCCGTTTTTAGCGCTTCAAGCAGCATTACAGAAACAAATATTCCTTTGCCGTATACGATGGATTGGAGTCACGCTATTCGAGGCTTCATAAAATTTCCATAAACCCCGTAGGAGATGAAGGTTTATTGGTGCAGAATGAAATGATTCATATTACTCAACACTTCTTCTCTAGAAACGAATTGAATGTGAAGGTCAACTCACAAATAAGGGTCAACCGTTTTGCATGCTACATCCTTGTCACTTGTAAATGGTCTTTGAGAAACTCGAGGCAGAAGCAATATTTATACCCTTCCATTATGTACATCCAATCAGACAATAAAAGTATTCTTTTACCATGTTCAGAGAAAGCGTGTTTTTTACTATGGACGATTATATTCTAGCTTCAAGCTAATTTTATCTAGTTTATTTCTATCACTTTGATCCATGACTAAGGAAGAATTCATATGGTTGTTACCTATACATTTTTCCAAGGTCCTCTTGGTTGCCCCAGTGGTTCAATGTATTTTTTGAAGGGCTCTTTGACCAAAAATCAGTCTTAAGGGTGTCTATCGACATGTTATGGGCATGAACCTGGGTCATCATCATGTAACAAAGATTAGGTCTTTATTGTCAGTAATGGCATTTTCTCATCATTTGGAAGAAATGTTGGGTTAAGCTCGGTATTCAAGTGAGTTTGAGCCGGAAAAGGTAAGATCGCTTTCTTTGGATGAAGAGCTCGGTGACTTTACAGGAGCTCGTGGTGATGTTTCATGAAGTTTGAATGTGGAATGCATAGATGGCCTCGAGTTAACAAAGAAAAAAATGATAAGAATTGAGTTTGATAGCTCACCATTCGAAGGACTCAATGCAAAAGAGCACGATTACTAAGGCAAGGAAAGAGTTAGTGCGGGGTCAAAAATCAAGTGCAACACCGAAGTTAGAGGATTGAAGCTCATCGAGTTTGGATTTATGTGCAGACTCATCCACATGAACCCCCTCCTCTTTAAGTCAAACGGGTCAATGGGGTCCCAGGACATTATGTTAATTAAATTAATATTTTTATTTAAATATTTTAATAATAATATTTATTATTATTATTTAAATATTTTATTTAAATATTCTTTTAATTAATTAAGAAGACTAGGTCATCAGGCAATTAATGACCCATGATGGAACCTTCTCAAGTGGTTCAACTAAGCGTAATAAATACATCATGGCCTTCATTTTATGAATGTAATTATGACCTTTCCTCTTCTTTTCTCACATATTCTTCTATAAATGTAAGTTGGAAGCTCATTTCAAAGGGTTCCATGCAGATTCGGATAAGTTGGGATGTTAGATATCTCAAAGTAGTGTATACTTTTCAAGAATCCTCTCTTCTACAAGTTGTTCTTGTGTGTTGAGAGAACTTTCAAGCCTCCTCTTCAAGTCCTGTAATGGCAACTATTGCACTTCGAATGTATGATGCATTGTGCATGTTATTGAAGCAATAAAAGTGTGTGTTTGTGACTAATCTCGGTCCTTTCATCCTTTTGTGCTTCTTTGTGCCTTTCTCGTACTTGCAGGTACACTATGCAAGTTTAAGTTCTATTACAGGTTCTTGGAGTTCTGTGCTTATCGAGTGGTGGAGTATTGCATGTAGTTGAGTTGTGGTGTCTGTTCACCCTTCTTGAGTTCATCCTTCTTCATTGGGAAACTGGTATATTTCTTGGTCTGATAAAGTTTAACAAAGGGAACGCGTGTCTCTTAGTTTTTGGTATCCTGTACCCTCTCTAAGTTGCAGTAGGTGAAGTTGACCTGTGGTGCACACACCCTCTTCAAATTAACCCTTCCTGAGTCTAGAAACACCCTTTATTTGGTGCATCACCATCCCTAGTATAGTTTCATTTGTAAATCTCTTTCCTAAAACCCCATGAAAATGTTAGCATAGGACTAGATAATCATTTTTGTTACACTAGGAGTAGTACAACACTTAGTTTAGGAAGAGGAATCCGGCCTTCTCCGGAGGTTCACCTCGAGCCCAAGTCCCACAGCTTGAGAGGTGATCCCATGTGTCCCAATCACACCAAACGTCCTATTCACATCCTAGCCATTCGGAGGGTGCAGTGATTTGGCGACAACAAAATGTTTGTCAATGTTCCCTTTCCAAATGAACCATCCATTGACATTCAAAATCTGTGGAGAATAAATTTAAATCATTGTTAGGTTCTATAAAATTCAATAGACGTGTAAATGGCTATCAAAATTCAAAATTTGAAAGACGAGGGGTGGGGGTGGATCATCAGGTAGGGACGTGTGGCAAGATTCTGGACTCCTCAAAATTTTTGACTCTAGCATACATAAGCTCATGGAATGAGATGTAGTTTATTAAAAATTTTAGTTGGTGCAAGTTAGTGAGGTCAATAGGACACATGAAAACATCCTATGGAGTCAACAATCAAAATACGTTGACACCATAGGGAGGGTAGAATGTTGTTATTGGTTCACCCTTCACAAAATAACAAGGTTCCTTTATAAAATACCGACATTGTGAATGCATGGATCTTTCCTATTGGTTCTTATTTTGTAGTGGTCATCGAGAAAAATGTGAAATTTTGTGGATCCTTTCTATTAGTTCAAATTTCACAAAAACCCATTCAAATGTCTAATTTTGAAAGCGTGGATTTATGTTAGAGTAGGTATTTACCTTAGCTCATGTTCACCTAGGTACTTTATTTACCTTTATTGTATTTATCCTCACCCAATTATTCGTGTGGATATTTCTTTTTATCTTATTTAGATATTAGGAGATATTATCTAGTTGTTAGGTATAGTTCTTTCCTTGATCCATGGTATTGACTAGTTCTTTCCTTGATCTATGGTATTGACTAGATCCTTGATGTCTAGTTCTCTCCTAAATCTATGGTCTTGACTAGTTCTTTTATGACTAGTTATTTCCTTGATTTATGGCTTGATCTACGACCTTGATTGGTTCTTAGATTGTTATTCCTTTCCTATTTAAGCAAGGACCATTCTCAATTTATTGCATTGAGTTCAATAATAATATATGATATTGCTGCTCATTTGTTTGCAAAGGTTTTATATAAAGATATTTTGGTGAATTGATTTCATCTTATTGATCATGGTGTTTGATTAGCATCTATATTCTTAGCTTGGTATGATATGGTTATCATTCCTTTCATGGTATCAGAGTAGGAGATTGTTGTTGACATCCATCTATAAGTTTTATTTTGTAAATAAAATCTTTGTGTATTCATATATTTGGTATTTGGTCATATTTTGTTGTTGTGTGCATTTTTATGCAAAACAGAGGCTTCCATTGGATCTAGAAGGCATGAAAACCCTAAGATCAACTGTAAACTTGGCCATTTCTAGAGACAATCAGTTTTTTGTGTTTTTTGTGGTTCTGATTGAAATACACAAGTTTGCATTGGGATTTGTGCCACATGGTTAAGAAACCAAGGAAACTTTTTACTAGGTTTTTTGGATTTCATGAGATCTACATTGGGTTATTTTCTGGTATGGTAGATCATTTTTGGGTTACGTGTAGAAGAATTTTGATTCTTTCCTTTTTGGTAGGGTACGGATGTTGTGGACCTTGCACTATTTGAGGACTTAAATCCATGCAGTTGTTATTTTTGCAAACACCCATTAAAATCCTTAGCCCTTGTCATATGAGGGCTTAAAGCTATTTGTTTTAGAAAGCAAACTAAAATAAATAACATAGCAAAATAGTAAAAAGATTGTAATTTTTGATCGGTAACTCGGTTTTGAGTGCCACTTTTTTTGCAAAAGTTCTTGTTTTTTCATGCTCTTTCCATTGGAGTTATTTATTTTGAGACTTGCACTATAATTATAAAGTGCCAAATATGGGGGAGTGTTGTAATCAATTATGGATGCAATTTGGTTGAGCCCGACGCCTTAAATTTTGGGAGTTGCAAGTTTGTACCTATCATGGATTATGAGAATGATATATTTTTTCTCGAAGTATGTGGACTTCAAGAGGATATTGTAAAATTTTTAGAAGAAAATAGATGGCTCAAGAAGCGAAATTCTCTTCTACAATCACTCATTCACGATAAGGATACAATAATACACTTCCTACAGAACAAACTTTCTAGCCTACGGCATCATCACCATCGTATTGTGGACATCCACATCCATGCTTCTAGTCCACTTGCACTATTGCTCCTGAACCCACCGATGTTGATCTGCATGGGTCTTTGATTATGTTCCTTCTTTTGATGCTCATACACCTATGAAGCTTATTCGCATGCTCTTCCACATCTCGTGCCTATTAGTACCACATGTTGTGTATCTACTACCTTTCGATTTGCACGAATTTTTAAGAAGCATACCACTGCATTTAGTTCTTGCATGCTCCATTCTATGGGTCTCACTAGAGAAGTCATTAGCAGACATTCACAGGGTATTTTTTCCTCTATTCCACATGTTAAGTGGAATTCTCATTATTACATTGGTTTTCGAGCGGATACTTCATTGGGATTACACATTGTGAGCTCCTTTTTTTGTTACTCGACTCTTTACGAGGATCCCGAGGAACACATGAGTTTTACACCTTCACTTAGGATTGAGAAACCTAAGATTTCAGTTGTCAGACATGATCAACCTGACACACATTCTGATGTTCTTTTGCATGCACCCATTGTGCATTTTGCACCAAGTCATATGCAGGCATCTTCTTCATCCATCTATGTTGATTTGGGGTGGATATCTGATCACTCGTGGCGGCGACATAGGCATTCGTTGAGAGGAATCTGCAGGCGTGGCTCCTCCACCATTAGGCTTCTTGTTCCACTTTCTATACCTTATGCATTGTGATGCTTCTTGTTTTGAGCATTTTTCTTTAGCAAGTGTAGTGTATCTCTCTTGTTTGCTTAGAGATTTTGTATCTGTATTTTTGACACTTTTGTCTTGTTGATGAGTATCTCTTGTGGGGGATCTATTGGTGAAATCCAATGTTCTTTTGTCGGTGTTCGAGTAGTTGATTTTGGGAAACTCATATAGATTTATAGCTTCACTCCACCCATTCAGCAATATAGGAGGGTGTGGTGTTGATCCTGCTTCTTCGGGTTTTCATGTCCTTGCCTTGTTACCTTGGCTTTTCTTGGATCGTGACACTCTAGAGTTTGTGTCCTTGCCTTGTTGCTTTGGTTATTGTTCTTGGATCGTGTCACACTTGTTTGTAGCAGTTGATCGAATTATGTTTGGTGTTTTTTTTGCACTTTTGACATCACTCCGTTGACATCTCCTTGTATGGAGCTATTCGGTGAAGCCCAAAGTGTCGCTTGTTTTTGAGTTTTGTGATCGAGCAGTGGATTTAGACCACAGTGCACACCAAAATTCTTGACATTGCACGATTTTTGAGCCGAGCTTCTTGGGATGCCTGCAACGGGTTTTTAATCTCTTTACTTTGTTACGGGTTTTTAATCTCTTTACTTTGTTATTCATGGTTTTGGGTACCTTGACAGTGTCCCTCTTTTTCCCGATTATTGTACATGGGTACCTCATCAGTACCTATTTTACCCACTTATGTGTGTGGACTCATTTCTTTTATCTTATTTAGATATTGGACATGCCACATCTATTTTGGCCCCTATATTCACTTGAGGTGGGGTGTTAGATTAGGTATTTACCTTCTCATAGTCTTAATGTATTGCATTGTTCATTGTTTCTCATTTGTTTAGGTACTTTATTTACCTTTATTGTATTTATCCTCACCCACTTATGTGTGTGGATATTTCTTTTATCTTATTTAGATATTAGGAGATATTATCTAGTTGTTAGGTATAATGAAATAAAGGATTGATATTATAATGAAATTTTAATGAGAGTTTGACATTGTGAAGTCTATATCATATGTGGAATTTTTCATTGGCTCATGTTTTAAAAGTTTGACGCCATAAAAATGTAAGAAGGGATCTATCCTTGAGCTAATTAAGAGCTCGGATGTGTCAAGTTCTTATGCATCATGGACCCATGAGAACTTCAAAAGGCCATAACTTGTGTTCTACAAATCCAAATTTTATAAAATTGGTCTCGTTGGAAAGCTCTCATCTAGATATATAATTTGGAATTATTTGTTTCAGGTATTGGAGAAATTTAGAGGAAAATCCATGAAAAAAATAAAGGGCCACATAAAGAAGTTTTAAAATAGATGAAAACACATGCAGGAAAATCTTGTTTCGTCATTTAGAAGATTTAAAAGCGAACAAAGCATGCAAAGTAGAGGAAAATATATTTTGAGACATGCAAAGTTTATTTTTGAGATAAAAGGATAAAAATAAGGTGAAACACATAATTTTGAATAGAAGGAATTCCATTCAAAGCAAGGAAACAAATTACACTCTTTTATTCTATTTGTAAGTCAGACTTACATGTCTAGGCTTTTCTTATCCTTATTTTCTCTTAGATTTCTATAAAAGCTTCAAAAAATATTGTATAATTCTTCTCCGGCTTCTTCATTCATTTTTGGAGCAATTCGGTCTTTTAGAGTGAGAAAACAAGGGTCATGAGTGAATTTATGTGCTTGTCCCACCTCCCTGGAGAAATAAAGTAGTTGTTCTTACCTTTATAGAATCTTTATTAGCGCATACTTTGTTTTATTTTTTTTTATGTTATGATACTTTTCTATCCTTATTTTATTAGTTTAAATATCTCATGCCTTTATGAAAGTCTTGTGTCAATTCGGAGGTCATATATATATTTTGGCAAGTTGTTTGGAGGATCTTGTTGGAGCCATTTGTTGCCCCTTCTTGTCCCATGAAAATTCATTCTATAACCCTTCTATGAGTCACTTTCACTTTGATACAATTACTTGTAGTTAGTGTATGGTGTGTGGGGTTTCCTTATTTCATCTGTGTGATCTTAATAAGTTTGAATTCCTCAAAAACATTCTAGTGTATCACCATCCTTTTTATTTTTTTCTTTTCATTCCTTCTCCCTTTTCCTAGTTAGTTGGTAGAATAGAGTTAGCCTTAGGTGATAAAATTAGTTTATGTGTTACACTAGGGGAACCAACCTTCTCTAGAGATTCACTCCAACATACAGGTCACCCATACCCTAGGATTTTTCCTTTTTAACAATTAAACGAAGGTCACCTTACGAAGAGATCTGAATCATCATTGGGGTTTTTGTAACCTCTCTCCGGTAGTACAGTACCTACATTTTTGGGTATGTACATATTGCCCCCTCGAAGAAGTGTTTTATCCATGAAGAGGCATAAAACGGTGGGTCCGAGTATGGCGGTCCCAAAATGGGGAGTTAGAAGCTATACCTGACATACCTATGTGTCGCAGTGTCACCATCCAAATTCCTGCTATCTGTAAAATGAAAAAGGGACTCAAGTGTAGATAGATAAAATAAATCAAAAATAAATACTAAATTAAAATGAAATGAGGACTTACCATTTTACGTGAGGATAAGAACTTACCTTGTTGACGTTCAACTCTGCGTAAAAACACTCAAAACAAGATTAGAATTATATATATATATATATATATATATATATATATATATATAAAATGAGCTCATTTTACTATTCATTTGCACATATCAATTTGGTGGTTTTTGAGCTTTGGGACCCACGGCAACCATTTTGACGAGAGTACGGTAAAAATGTTCATTGTGAGATCGTGATCATGCCTTCGAGAGCAAGACATTGACCTGCAAAGTCTCGAGGTTAGTTTTCTCAATTCATTGCTTTTAAACCTAAAATGTAAAAATGTTGAAATCTTTGTCTTGGGGGGATTATTTTTGGAAATGTTAGTTTTAAATGAGTCTCTAGGGGGCACCCATAGGGTAGGTCTTTATTTTGTCAAAAACAATGTATTTTGCTTTTTAAAAGTGTTTTTAGGGCTTTGGGGGTGTTCGTCGATTCGGGACATGACCGATTCAGTGGGACATGACCACCACCTATGATGGTAGTGGTTATAGGACCATCGCCTCAGAAGTGCAGCTCGGAACCGCTTTCGTGTTCCCGATTCGGGCATGCCGCTGCAGTGAGCATCGGTTCTGAACAGAATGCAAAAAAGATGTATTATTTAATTGTTTTTACATTTTTGACATTTTTATATGTTTTTGATGATTTTTCCAGTTGGATTATGTTACTAACTTACTCTTTTTCTCTATTTTGGGTGGATGCGAAGAAGGAGGAGTATATCAGATGGAGTAGAGAGAGGGAGTGTGATTAGCTCCCAACAGTGTTAGAGGCACTAACCAGACAAAGTGAGACACTCTACAGAGGGCCAGTATTTGGAGGATCACACAAGTTCCTCATGTTGCACCTACTAGTCACATATTGTGTGACTTATTTTCATATTGGGATGCAAACTGGAATACCTTCCAGTTATCAGGTGTTAGGGGTGAGTGGACTATCACCCTGGAGGACGTCTATCACATATTGGGGGTTTCGATTCTTGGGAGGTGGTTGTCTCTTAAGACAGCAGTATCTAGGTCTCAGATAGTTCAGTGGGCTACCTACATGGGAGATGTTGTTGTCTCCATGGGCTTGAAGAAGGGGGTGAAGGTCCATTCCATTGTTGTTTCTCCTATCCCTGTGATCCGCAAGGCTATTATGGGTATCTTGGCCTCGCGGTTGATTGGGGACAAGGGAGGGGATACTCTCTTATACATTGTTGGGCTCCCATTATGCACAAATTGAGGCCCATGGTCGTGTTTACACTTGGGGAGCAAAAATTCTTGGGACCACCTACCATGATTTATATAGGGTGGTCAGATTACAGGGGTAGTCATTGAGTCACCCTACTCTAGTTATGAGTTAGGTGTATGAGTGCATCATTCCCTATGGGAGAGGTGTATAGGTAGAGGATCCGGGGGGATGTCAATGTAGTGAGGTGGACAGGGATGACTATACTCAGGATGCCACACTAGCTAGTGGATTCTCCGACGCTTGCCTTCTCAAGACATTGGGGGAGATGATGAGTCCATGGCAGGATGCCATTTCTTTCCTGATTTGGGGGAGGTTCCGCATGATCATAGTAGAATGTTTGTAGTAAGTGTAGATCCTAGGGACCGTACTTGGATGCCTTGAGATCTGAGTGAGTTACTACTCTTTTCTCAATTTTTTTTAGCTAGAAATGTTTAGTTGATATTTCCCTTTTGTTGTTTCATTTGTTTTTTACTTTATTTTTGGTAATTTTCTAACTTGTTATTTCTCATTTTTATTTATAGACTGACCGAGGGATGGCGAGGCTTATTTCATCAGTGTGCGTGGACACCCTGTTACTTCCCTTAGAGAGTAATCAGGCCAAGATTACTAAGGATGTTGGAGAGCCTTCAAAGCCATTAGTCGACATACTAATATGTTTTCCCTATCTGGAAGGTAGAAAAGTTAGTGACCTCCCTTCATGCTGAGGTAGCTGGATATAGGACTACTGAGTGTCTGATGAGGTAGAGTCATTCTCATAGTGAGACCACAGCCAGTGGCCATGATCATGAGCACTTAGTTCATTTAGAGCATCATCGTAGCAGGAGTCCTAGGTGCGATCGTGCACCCTCTGAGGGATCCCACAGGGATTGAGAGGCCATTTGGTCTTTTTGTAGTGATTCTGCTAGATGTTTATATGGGTTGTTTTTGTATTTTTGGGCTCATTGAGCATTTTGACCATGCCTAGTGCATGATGGCATTGTATGTAGAACATGATATATATATATATATATATATATATCTTTTTGGATCTAGATCTTGTATCTAGAATTTTGTGATTTGTTTCCTATGTGTACACTAGATGTTTTTAGAATCTTTGTTTTTATATGCTTTTCAGAATGTATGTAATGGATGACAAGTGATAACAAATGTTGAACATAATGTTTCTCTTTTATTTTTTTGTAATGCTGATATGTGATGATGCAAACATATTGTAGTACTGAACTTTTGGCTTCTTTGGGCAACATTTGTTGCTTCTTCTTGTTTTGGAAAAATGTGATGAACATATAGTGATAATGAGATGAACTTTCCCCACTCCTAACTCCACGCAACTAGTAAGATGTGAGGGCTCAACACTAAGAGTTGGGAAGGATGCAAATTGTATGATTTTGACTGAATGGGAATGATGAAAGAAAGAAAAGGTATGGACATAAATTGAATTCAGACTTGTGTACTTACTCTTACTCGAAACTACTACATAGTTCAGAATGCAACTTACTTTCCAGTTTATCTAGACTTAGATCCATGGATGGCAACTTGGTTGACAAAATCTGGTTTTAAGGATTTAATCTCTTTGGAATTTGGATACTTAATTTCACTTAACACATTTGCTTTACATTTTTAAAATGCTAAGATTCATTGATTTACATGAATGGACCCCCTATGCCCTGTCTCATGCTACTGGTAGGAAGCATGGGCTCATCACCGAAGGTAGGACATAGGTGAGTAAGGGCACTTCTTTCCTTTCTCAACCTCATATCATTGAAGGTTGGTGGGGAAAAGAAGTGTGTAAAATAAAATATTCTATTTTGTTTAGTATTTTTGATTTAATTTGACATTTCTGATTTGTGATTTTGGAGTATCCTTGTTTCAAAGAGATGTAAGAAGGATAGATGTGACACCAAGAAGCTTCTAGAACAAACCATAGGTAAGAACAACTTAACCTAGTAGAAAAGAATGAGTATGACCAAGTATGCAGGCCTTGGTATGGTTTTTGTCAAGATTTTGTCTGTCGAATTGATGAAATGATTTCAAAACTATTTGATGATATTATGAAAATTGAAGAGATATGATTTGAATGTTTTTGCCAATATTTTCAGAAGCTTATAATGAATTGCTTAAGAATAAGTTCCTTGACCACAAAATTTACGAAATGAGTGAACAAAATGAAACAATTAAGTGACTAATGCAATGTAGGTAGATATAATATACAAATGGTGATGTTGATGACCTATGCGTAAAACTGTTTAAGATGCAAGGAATTGACTGTTTCATTGAATTCCTCACCTTCTAGTGTACACAAGAGATACACACCATTTTCATAGTCTTTCATGACTCGATATGGGCCCAACCACTTGGGCCATAATTTCCTTACTTCGCTGGTTTTCTTATCAATCGGTTGTCTAGTCTTAGAACTAGATCTCCCTCATATATTTCTCATTCATAGACCTTTTTGTTATATTTCCAGCACATCCGGTCAGCATAGGCTCTATGTCGTTGTTCGGCATTTATCCTGGCCTCATCAAGGCTTTCTAGTTGAGAGAAGTGTGCCTCTCTATAGGCTTCTTCTCCCAAAATTCCCTGTAATGAGATGAAGTGACTAGGTATTTCGACCTCAAGCGGGAGGACTGCTTACGCCCGAATACTAGTGAGAAAGGGTTTTCCCCTGTTGGTGTTCTTATTGAGGTTCGATGGGCCCACAAGGTTGGGTATAATTTTAAATGCCAATCCCGTCTAATCTCCTTGACTATTTTGAGGAGAATGGATTTTAACATTTTGTTTGTGGCTTCAGCTTGTCCATTGGCTTGAGGGTAGTAAAGAGAGGTCATATGATGGTTTATCTTGAATTTTCGCATAACTCATGGACCTCATCATTCTTAAAGGATGTGCCATTATCTGAGATAATGACTTGTGGGACACCATACCTACAAATGATTTGATTCAAAATGAACTTAGCGATTACAAAAACTGAGTACGGTGGTGAGAGGCATGACCTCTACCCATTTGGTAAAATATTATGTGGCCGTGATTATAAAGTTATGGCCATATGTTGATGAGGGAGAGAATTTCCCTATCAAATCTAGGCCCCACGTGGAAAAGGGCCATGGGGTTACGATTGGTTATAGAGCTTGTCTTTGGCATGTGAATCTTTGTGGGAGAATTCTTGGCATTTATGGCACTTGCACACAAATTCTACTGCATTATGTTCTAGAGTTGGCCAGAAATAGCCCATCCAATGTATTTTGTGAGTAGTAGCATGACCACCAAAGTGGCCTCCACATATCCCACTGTGGGATTCGTAAATAATATTTTTGGATTCTTCCATGTCAACACATCTTAAAATCATTCCATCAAAGGCTTTATGATAGAGCACCTGTTCTAAAATAACATATTTAGCAATGATAATGCGTAACTACCTTCTTTGTTGTGATGTGGCACCTTCTAGGTATGTATGGTCCATGATAAAATTGACGATGTTAGTGTACCAAGGACATATAGAGATGGGGGTCTGGTTTCGACAAAATATATGCATTCATCGGGAAAGTCTAGATCTACCAGATAGCCTCCATCTAACGGATTGTCAGCTAACTAGTTTGTAATGATTTGTCCTTTAATGGATTTTGGTTTACAAATGTTAATTCAAACTCACCCATTAAGGTTATGAAACATCCAGCCTTTTTAGATAAATACCCTTGCATGAGGAATGTTTGTAAATGATCTGTCTTTACAATGACCCTTGTTTCTTGATTTAACATGTAATGTCTTAAATTTTTGTTGCAAAGACTATGGCAAGGCATTCTCTTTCTACCTGTGTATAATGTGTTTCATAATCAAGCAACATCCGACTAATGAAATAGACTGCATGTTCTCGTTTATCATTGTCTTCTTGAGCCAACATGCAAGCTAGTGAGACATCAGTAGCCCATGAATACAGGATCAAAGGATGATCTGGTCTAGGAGGCATTAGCATGGGAGGAGACAACAAGAAGCGTTTAACTGCTTCGAAGGCCTCGTTACATTCTTTTGTCCAATCAATGCTATAATCTTTCTTTAATAAATTTTTGATTGGATGAACAACAAAACTTAAGTCCGGAATGAACCTTTGAATTGCACCAAGTTTCCCAAGAAATGATCTAATACCAGACTCATCTGATGGTGGAATCATTTCAAGAACAACCCAGATTTTGGTTGGATCGACATCAATCCCTTGTGACGATATAATGTAACCTAGAATTTTGCCTCTGTCACACCAAATACGCATTTCTTTGGGTTCAATGTGACGCCATATTCGATCAATCGTGAGAGAATGATACAGAGTACCTCTGGGTGATCACAACGCTTCTTGGCCTTGGCCAACAAGTCATCCATGTAGGATTCCACAATTTTATGAATAAGGTCATGGAATATGTATGTCATTTCCCGTTGGTATGTAGCGCGGCGTTCTTAAGACCGAATGGCATGACAACGTAACAATAAGTTCCCCAAGGAGTTATAAACATGGTCTTGGCTTGATCTTGTTCAGATATTTTGATTTGATTATATCCTAAGAATCCATCCATGAGAGACAAAAGCTCAAATCCAGTTGTTGCATCAACAATGATGTCAATGGATGGCAATGGGAAGTCATCTTTGGGGAAAGCTTTATTAATGTCCCGAAAGTCTATGCAAATGCGTATCTTCCCATTCTTTTTTGAGAATAGGGATGATATTAGATACCCATTGTGAATAGTCGACTAGTTTGATGAATCCCACCTGGAGAAGTTTCATTACTTCTTCTTTCACCATGAGAGCCACTTTTGGTTTCATTGGTCTCGAATTTTGCTTGATTGGCTTTGCATCTAGTTTGGTGACAATATTATGTACCGCGATATGTGGTGCAATTCCGTCATTTCTTTGTAATTGAATGCAAAATCCTTTTGATGTTCCTTGAGGATATGAGTATGTATTTCTATCTCCTCTGGAGTTAATGAGGATCCCAACTTCAAAATATTTAGTTCTTCCTTCATTCCAATATTTATGTCAATCATTCCTTTGATTAAGGAAGTGTTTCCTTCTTCAAATTTAAGCGGGGCTAGAGGTATTTCCAAAATTTCTCCATTCTCTACCTCGTAGATATCGAGATTATTTTGTGGGGAGATTCTATCATGGTATTTCCAAAGTAGAAGAGGAATGTGGGATTAGGGAAAAATCCACTATGTGATGAGTGAGATGTAGCTCCGCATAGGTGTTTAGATATCCATGAGTGACTATATCATTGTCAAAGTGATCTAGGATAGAAAACTCATTCTCAGCTTCTATACATGTGTAGGAGTGGGTTTGTTGGTATTTTACGCACCAATGGTTCAGTATGAAGTGATACCATGAAACTTGTATTTTCCAACTCACTGCTTGGAGTGAAACGGGAAGCTGAGGTTGTTATTGAATCCATGAGAAGGTTTTGTTCTCGTGGGATTGCTTTGATTGATATGAAGTTGAATCCTTTGGTTAGATCTAATACCGTCATTTTATAGAGTTGTAAGTGTTCAGCTCTAGTCTCATATACCTTAGAGACTTGGTTTATGACTAGTTACAAGTCTCCTAGCACTCTAATGTTATCAACACCCATCCTTTTGGCTATGATGAGGCCAAGGAGGAGGGCTTCGTACTCAGCCCCGTTGTTTGTACATTCAAAGTTTAACTTAAAGGAAAAAGGTAGGATCTTTCCCTCGGGAGAAGTAAAGATCACACCTACCCCAGCTCCAAAATGACATCTAGCTCCATCAAAGTGGAGAGTCCAATATTTTCTTGGAAAATGGATGTTGGGACATTCCTCGCATCTGTTTCTTCTGCCTCGAGTTACTTCTACCATACAAACTTTGTCTAGATGGAAGGAACCAATTCCTAGGGTGTATCCCATACCCATGGAATCAAATGGTAGGAGAATAGGTAGATATTTTTCTAGTAACTCGACAATTTTTGTGGTAGTCCCTAATGATACCATTTCTATGATGTTAGTCTCATTTTTGAGTGTTGGAATGCCTTCGACTAGATTTGTAATTTCTAATTTTGTTGTAGGTATCAATTTTTCTTCTGGTTTTGAATTGATTGGTTTGTTAAGTTGATTCGTTGGGAGTTCAAACTCAGAGTGAACGCCTGGTCTCTTCTTCAAGTTTTCTAGGTGTATATCAAATGGTTTTGGGTCACCTTGTGCCACAAATATTTTCCCTAGGTGTAAAAATCTTATTTCTGGAATAACATGGAAGGGATTGCCTTCATGCGGTGTATCCATGGTCGATCGAGGATCATATTATAGTTGGTTTCCAATCTATAATATAAAATTTGGTGAGGACTGTCTTGGGTCCTAAGGTGATTGGTAAAACTATGGTCCCAATTGAAGTGGCCTTGAGGCTATCATAACCTCTTAGCGTATTTCATGTTGTGGAACAATTTGTTTCTCCATATCCTAGCTTTTGAAGAAAAGCGAAGGGGACTATGTTAACTGCTGCCCCATCATCAATCATTATGTGCTTAACATAATTATTATAAACCCATACCTGTAAATGTAAGGTTGGGTCACCTCTATGCACAATTTCAGCGTATGTTGGCATTTTTCTTATATCAAATATAAACTCAGTATCCCTATCTGGCTACCTGGAGGGTAGACATCAAAGTCTACATGGTTTACTTACGTTTAGGAGGAGGAGTGATGTTAATTAGATGACCAAGACCTAATGCTTCTAAGAGAGAGCAGCCCTATGGCGGGAGATTTCTTCAATAAATCCAAGAAGGAAATGTGAGAGAAGGTCTTTGTTAGGTCATTAATTAGATCGTAAGTGCCTATGGGTTTTACCAATGTTTGTTGAATGTTGTCTAGATTCTAATGGATAGGTTGGAACTAGTTGAGAAGAATAATCATGTGTTCTTGTTATGGTTTCTACGTGTAGCTGGTATCTAACTCTACCAGACCAACTATCTTGGTTTGTGGTTGAGTTCCTAATTGGGGTGTGACCGGTGGATTTAATGAAGTTGAGGCTTCATGATCGTTATTTCCTATCATAACACCCTTGTTCATTCCACTTGGATCTAACCTGTTATTGTTAGAGTGATTTGGGAGTGGATCATTAAAAATCTTGAGGGCACATTTTTGGGAAACTACTCTCGTATAAGTGTTTGGCGTGGGTACTATAGAATTTTCTAAAAACATATCTATAAAGAGTTGTCTTTGGTCTTATGGAAAATGTTACATGAATTTATTGTAGTTGCGGAAAGTCCTAGTATCATGGCCTTGAATCTTGTGGAAACCACAATACAAGTTGGGATTATAGTTTCGAGGTTGTTGATTTGAAACCTGTTGTGGTCCAAAACCCTGATTAGGTTGTTGGTTGTTAGAGTTAAAATTTTGAGGTTGTTGCCTTTGGTTTTGATTTTGATATCTAGTTGGGTTTTGATTTGGACCTTGTGTCTAGATTTTGTTGTTGTTGTTGTCATGATGGATGATTAAAATTCACGCATTGATTGTTGGAGTAAAGTTATTATTTCACTGATTGTTAATGGGTGGTGAAATGTTTATGACGTTTGCCCTTTTAACCTAGTCTGTTACTCCATTTGTTGTAACCCGGTTTTTGTTAAAGATATTGGGTCCTTGATTGGTATTCCTAGCATTAGGATAGGTCATAGTGTTTTGATTGGGAGTGATTAATTTCCCATTTGTTCCATATGTCTTATGACCACTATCTATTATTTCACTTGATCTATTCAGAGAGCACTCTCAAGTACTTCATCATAAGTCCTTAGTGGGAACTTTTGGACTTCTTCCTTTATCTCTCTATTGAGGGAATGAAGGAATAAGTTACATAGTTCCATCTGATCCATGTTTGGAGCACTTGCTGATGAGTAGAGGACTGTACGCCATCTTTGAATAAAATGAGTAGTGGATTCATTGTGCTCTTGTTTAATATGTAAGAATTCCCGATTCTTGTTCTTAACAATTTGTTCATATCAAAAGATTTGATAAACTCTGACACAAGTTGTTTGAACAAGTGTATCGAGGCTTCAGGTATTCTGTAATACTAATCAAGGGCAATACCCTCTAAGGTTTTAGGGAATATCTTAGCAACAACCGCATCCCAAGGGAGCAATTCTCGAATGGTCGTGGCATAGGCCTTGATATGTGCATTTGGATCTCCCTCCCCTTTGTATTTGGGAAAATCGGGAAGAGGTCTTGGAAGCATGACACTTTGTATGGTGAAATATAGAGGCTCTTTTAAATATTCTGAGTAAGTCCCTACCGCATAGGTTTTGACCATCGATGGTGCCTGCTGAGGGGGTGGAGGTGGAATGGGTTGTTGATATGGCATAGTATATGTATTTACAGGGACATAAGGAAATCCTTGTGGTTGAGTGAACATCCAGGAGAGGAGAACATGTCTCCCTGTGGTGATTTTGAATAAATGTTTAAGTAGGGAGGAGCATTGCTCTGGTATGGGTTGTTTGGTGCTAAGCTCGGGAGGTATCATACCTTCAACTGGAGTAGCATTTGAAAATGTGTTTCTAGTTGGTGTTTGTTGTAGATAGTTATACGAATGTTGAGGAGGCATGCCTAACGTTCTTGTTCTTGTAAGGAGGTCAACTTGGTTGGGATGATGTGGAGGGTTGGGAGTTCCTGCTTGCCCAAAATGTGAATTTTGATTTTCTTGAGCAAGTTCTAGTCCTCTAACCTTCTCAACTAAGGTTGAGATGACCTCGATTGGTGAAGACACAAGTGTTTTTCCTTAATGGCGGTTGTTGTATACCTTGAGGTTGTAGAGGTGTATGGTACCCTGCTATGAATTGATCATTACCCTACCAAGCTTCACCAAGAGTATTTCCCATAGGTGGAGGAATGGGGGTGTTTTCTTGGAGCAGGGTATCGGGTTGTGTTTGCAAACTTCCTATAGGTGGGTACATGTTTTGGAAGCATTGTTCACTTCTAGCATAGCATGCTAAATACTCCTCATCCAAAAATGGGAGTGGATCGAATGTCTACTTGATTTGTGGTCTGAACAAAACCCGAGGAGATAAAATGGATTCTCTAGTAAAAGTCATATTGTTAGAGCCTGAGGACTCTGGTTGTTTGTGTGAGATGATCCAACTCCTCAATTCGGAATGAAGAACAAGAGAGCTAGTTCTTTGAGGAGGAGTTTTGTGATGACAAGTAGTTACTTGAATAGTTGTCATCCCATGCAGAAAGTGAGGGTGATGGTTGTCTATTTGTTTGACCGTAATGTGCTTTGAGACCTGAGAGAGGTCTGCCATATGCATCGTATCCCGACATATTTGGGGGTATATAAATACCCGAGAATAATGGGAAAGAGTGAAGATGGATGAAAGAAATGGAAATAAAAGGGGAACGATTGTTTGCTTCACGTCGGGTTCACCAATTTTGTATGATAGAAAAGTGACATGCGAGTATGAGAATCTACAAGTAGCTCTTCTTCATACTCGACCTCCGAGGTCGTGCCGAGACAACCGAGTGGAAATGGAATATATGTGGATATAGACAAACTAGTTGGGCAATCTTATATCCTCAACACGTAATAAAGGGATCTGCGAATCTAAGGCAAAGAAAGCTCTCCTAACCTAAATTGGTGTAATGGATCATTAGATATAATAGCTTCTCGGAGGCTCCAATCAATGTTGAGATCTGTTGAGATCCTATCTATTGGTTATTGGATACGTGGAAAGTGACTTGTAGGTGATTCTAGTATATTTCCAGAAAAGGTCATGGAAAATGGTAGTGAGAGGTGTAGTGGATTTGTAGGAAACTATGGGTGGTTTTTGGTCTAGACCCAGAAAATATTAGCTTGATTGGCTTCTATGTTTAATGCAGAAAATTGTGTTATGATATCGGCGGGAGTGGTGAGGATCTAAATACCAAGTGTGCATAAACTGGTATAAATATTTAACTAATTATAGGCCCATTGGGTTGTGGGACCTGGGGATCATAACCATGAGTTCATGGTTGTTGTGGACCTATTATGGTCATGTGAAGAATCAATCTCTTCTTCCAACTATCCAATAGTCATAAGCCTTTTCAACTTCTATGTTTAATATTAGGAGTTGTGTGATCTTCTCAAAATACCTTACGGGTGTTCTAGCAACTTGTATACGTAATCCCTGTGTCTATGTCAATGAGAAGGTCTCCTGCATTTGGTTGTGGAACTAATGGATCAAAACCAAATATTTGTTCTCTTTCGGGTTCTTGTATGGTCATGCGGATATCCTATCAAGGCAATCTATAGTTGGGTTGACTTGACCAGAATGTATATGCTTTGTCGTCTTCAATATTCAATTATCTCAATTGTTCACTAATTTCTTGTGGGTTCATTATCGTTTGGAAGACTGAATCCTAAGCCCTTGATCTATATTTGTTAACGTTGTGAAGAGATTTGGCTTGAGGTACTATTGGTTCAAATACGTAAACCCTGGGCTCTCTGGGTTCCGTAATTGTCATGCAAAAGATGATTCAACTTTAACTGAAATGAGTAAACTAACTATGAAAGATATATCTACACTATGCTTATATTCCTTTTTATTTTTGTATTTTTGATGATGTATATTTGAACAAAATTTAAAGAGCAACTATTCTAATATATTCAGATAATGGACAATTAATCTAATAATAGAATTAAAACAAGCAAGTTAGCCTGATATAGCTATTTGCCTGTGCACTTGTGAATTTATCTTAAATATTTAAATAACTAACTAATCTAATCGAAAGACCTTCAATCTTACCTCAGAAGTGAGGAATAAATCACAACTTCTCAGAAGCTATCATTCCCCATAGCTTCCCTAGTAATACTGAAAGTGAGCTTTAACTGAAATAAAATGATTTGCTACTCTATTTGATATATTGTAACTACAACTTTGATAGTTCAAACCTAGAATTTTATAGAACAATGGTAAATCTAGTTATGTCATGACTTGTCCCCTTAGTGTGATCTCTTTGTTCCTTTGTGTTCTCGTGAATCCAGAAAAGTATAAATGTGATAGCGTCAAGAAGAAGAAGATACTCGAACAATGACACTTTGGATATAAACTGAATAAAATGCAAGTAAGAGAGGGATAGTGCAAGTGAACAGAGCTTGACTATGTGATTCCTAGTAGGATTTATTGTGGGGATACAACACAAATATACCAGAATTCTGGGATCTATTTCTTGTGACAAAACAACAACCTGCAACTCTAAGATTATCAAATGAACTCTAATCTAGAACTGAAACTATCTTATGCTAAGTTGATTGTGTAGGATAGCAATGGAGCAAAATGAAAGTGTGAAGATCAAATGATCTCTAAAGTAGAAAGGAGAGGCTGAGAATTCATGCAAAATCTAAACCTATTGAAACTTATGGGAGAACTTCAAAACACACTAAATAATAATTCATAGAGGAGAGGGGCCATTTGCTTGTAAACAAGCTTGGTATTTATAGCATTTGGATTTACCAGAGGGTAAGTTTGAATTGAAATATTTTATTATAAACAAAGAGAAATCACTATTTACCAGGTGGCCAAAACATAAATGCAAGCAAGAGTGGTTGAGAAATGCGGATGCAAATTGAATTTTTACATTGATGAAAGTGTTGAAACATTTTGGAAAATGCGCACAAGACCACTGCCCTACACAAGGCAAGGCGGTTACAGGACCATCGCCCTATCCTCGGTGGAGCCATGGGACCACCTGCCCAGGCAGGGCGGCGGTCCTGTAACTTAAAGACTAAAATGCAAGGAAAAAGGGGGCAGAGGTTAGAACAAAACATGCAAAAGCTAGACAAGGCTTTTTAGGATGCAAATGTATACTTGGCGAGCTTTTCTGGATTCCGAACACCTTGCGAAGAGATCTAAATCATCATTGGGGTTTCTATAACCTCTTTTTGGCAGTACAAGTACCTACATTTTTGGGTACGTACATATATAAAAGAGAACTAAATAGAGGATGAACTTAGCAAAAGATGACATATAGTTACCATGACCTCAATGAGGACCAATTTTTCATAGTTGTTTTTAGTAAGTTATCTTTAGATAATTTTAATGGAAATGTCAAATATGAATTAGATATTGATGGCCAAGAGCATAGATATGAGGGTTACTAGTTTGATATATATGGACATTTTTAGATTCTATGAAAAATTATACATACCTAACCTTGATGAATTAAGGACCCTAGTATTGGAAAATTCACATGATGCTCCTTATTTATGTCACCTAGGTGTGATGAAGATGTTGATAATAATGGTATAGCTCGATACCAAATGATAGAATAGAATAAGATTGCAATGACCAAAGAGGGACGAAAGCCTCACAAATATTATTGATCATGAAATCAAATTACATAACAATGCAAGAGCTATAATATTTATGGATATTAGACATCCTCATATGGATAGACATGACACCCTATCGTGCACCAACTACAAGATGATAAGATCCATCTCACATGCACATGTAATTTCTACTAATACCAATATTGAATGTTATCCAACATAACAATATTGAATGCAAGTCACTAGACTAGAGTGTACATGTTGCACATTATTAAATAAAAGATAATGCAATAAAATGCAATAAATATGACTATGCTAAATTATGCTAACATTCCCCCCCTTAATTTTTCATAGTTTCTAATGAAGTGGAGAGGAACTCTCTGAACAGTGTGAATTTTTCACGTGCAAGTGACTTAGTGAAAACATTTGCCTTTGTTCAGCTGTAGGATAGAACTGGAGCTATATGTTGTGCTTCAAGACATGCTCGCATATGAAATGAACCTGTACTTCAATATGCTTGGTTCTCTCATGAAATACTGGATTACGAACAAGCTTCAGAACTCCTTCATTATCAACATATCTTTGGAGTAGATTTCTGTTGTGGTAGACCAATTCCTTCCAGTATTCGGCATAGCCATATTACTTCACAAACAGCTTCACCTACAGCTCGATACTCTGCTTCTGTAGAAGAGTGAGAAACAAAGTTTTGTTTCTTGCTTCCCCATGATATCGGTCCAGATCCCATAAAGAAGATGAAGCCTGATGTTGACTTCCTATCATCCATGTTTCCTGCATGATCTAAATTTGAATATCCTATCAAGAAGAAGTTGTCATTCTTCTTGTACTCTAGACAAGGTCAACTGTACCCTTTAGATATCTCAAGTATTCTCTTTGTTTGCTTTCCAATGACATATTTTCGGTTCTTGCATGAAGCGTGATAAATAGCTAAGCTGCAAAGCTGATATCTAGTCTACTATATGTCGAGGTAAATGAGACTCCCAATCAACTACCGATAAAGAGTTGCATTCACTGGGTGGTGATGGATCGAACGAGATAATTGAAGTCTCGCTTTCATAGGTGAAGCAATAGAAGTGTAGTCCATCATCCCGAATTTCTCGAGCATTATCTTGGTGCATTTTAAATGAGACACAAATATATGATTCTCTTTTTCCATACTTCCAACCCAAGACAATAATGCATGAGCCCGAGATCTGTCATGTCGAAGCGATCGATTAAAATCCTTCTTTTGCATTGATCATCTTCACGAACTACCGTAATGACTAGATCGTCGACATAAACAACCATAATGAATATCTCCCCCTTGCATTTTTAGGTAGAGATTGGGGTCATAAGGATTCCTTTAGAATCCATGACTTATGAGATGCTCATCAATTTTGATGTACCATGCCCGGGGTGCCTATTTTAGGCCATATAGAGATTTTATGAGTCTGCATACCATCATCTCTTTTCCTAGTATTACATAACCCTCTTCTGAGTCATATAGACTTCTTCTTGCAAATCTCCATTAAGAAAGGAACTTTTCACATCCATTTGGTGGACTTTCCAACCAAATTATGTAGCTAGAGAAAAGATCATCCCGATTTTCTTGATCTTGGTTGTGGGAGTAAATCCTCATAATAAATGCCTTCTTGTTGTGCATACCCCTTTGCTACAAGCCTTGCTTTATACTTTTCAATAGTCCCATTTGATTTATACTTAGTCTTGTATATCTATCTGCATCTAATGGGTTTCTTCCCCTGGTGGAAGGTCGACAAGTTGCCATGTGTTGTTCTTCATCATTGAATGATACTCGAATCCATAGCATCTTTCCAAGATTTTGATTGTAGGGCTTCTGAACTATATATGGCTCAATTTTTTCAACAACTCTGCTCATTAGGGCATAATTGACCTCTTCACGAGCTTTTGACTACAAATTCTAGGTCGAGGATTGGATGATGTGCTAGGTGCTTCATCCAAATTTACATCTCTTATTAATTGAGTATATCATTTAGGTAACTTCTTAGCTATTCCATTAGCTTGTGGTGGATCCAAGTTTTCACCATCATCCAATTCATCACTGTCATCTTCAGTGGGAACATCAAATTTTGTCTTCACAAGAGGTGTATTCTACATGTTTGTTGAGTCATTGAGTGGAGCATCTGCTTATTTCTTCTCAAAGAACTCAACATCCCTACTTGTGTATAATTTCTTTCTTTCAGATCCCATAATCTATACCCAAGTGCTTCTTCACTGTATCCAATGAATATCAATTTCTCAACTTTCATATCCAACTTGCTCCTATTCTTCTTGGGTATGTGCATGCTAGCTTTACACCCAAATACTCTTAGGTCTGTAATTGATGGTTTCCAATTTTACCATGCTTCTTGAGGTGTCACTCCTTCAAGAGCTACTATGGTCACTCTGTTTAATAAATAGATTGTAGTTCTTGCCTTCACGCCCAAAATGTCTTTATTAAACTTGAGTCGTCAATCATACATTGCACCATTTCCATGATAGTATGATTCCTTCTCTCAACTATACCATTTTGTTGTGGTGTGTGAGTAGGAGGCATTTTCGATGAATCCCATGAGCTTATAAGTAAGTCTTGAACTCATTGCATGTGAATTCCCCCTCGATCTAAGTGGAGAGTTTTGATCTTGCGAACAACTTCATTCTCAACAAGTGCTTTAAACTTCTGAAATGTATCAAAGGCTTGACTTTTGTTTCTTAGACAATATATCCACATCTTTCTTGAGTAGTCATCAACACAAAGCATGAAGTATTGACATCTAGAATGACTTGGTTTACATGGGCCCGTAAAGATTGGTGTGCACCAAATCAAGCTTTCCCTTAGCTCTATATGTGTTCTTACGGAAGGGTACTCTATGTTGCTTTCAAGCTAGGAAATTGTGACATTTGTCGGTGTTTTGCTTGAGTGCAAGAAATCCTTTCACCATGTTGCCCTTTTGAAGTGTTTGGAGATAGCCAAAGCTGATGTGACCATATCGTGATGCCATAGTTCGCATATTGTGTGTCTTTGGCCACTAGAGCTTGATCATCCTTGTGGACAAAATCAAGTTGGAACATGTGTTCCACATTAGAGGCTCTTCTGCTACAATCTTGGAACCTCTTGACTTATCTCTTATCAAGCACACTTTTTCTCCATTATTCTTGTCAAAATCTAACTTCAAGTTGTGATCAAGAGTTAACTAAGCGATAGAAAATTCTTGGTCAACCCAAGTACATATAATACATACGTGATTTTACAGTTATGCTTTCTAAGAGGTAGTAAAATGTTTCCAATCCCCTTGATAGTGTATGATGAGTCATCATCTCATGACACATGGTTCTTGTTAGGTGAGTCACGTAGTGTGTAGAACCAATCCTTGCATCCAGTCATGTGTCAAGTTGCACCCGAGTCAACATACTAGATATCTTGTGTGGACTTGGTTTCTTCATCAAATTGAGCATAATACATGTGGTGTCCTTCATCTAAATCATCCTCATGTTTGGCAATGTACCCTTGTTGTTTGGGTTTTCTTTTCCAATTACCATTTTTCTGCCCTTGATTGTTGTTGTTGTTGGACTTCCCTTGATTTGAATTGTTGTTACCTTGTTGGTTATTAGGTTTTGAATTGCTTGATGAACCCTTTTTGTAGGAATTGTACCAACAATCTTTGATGTCATGTCCCCCTCTATTGCAAATGGGACACTTCTTGGTGTTGTCTCATTGACTTTGGTCCCTTTGTTGACTTTGATTTTGTTGGGAATTCTTGTGATTGGACTGAAATTTCCCCTTTCCTTTATGATTGGAAGATAGTGCTTTCTCATCTTCATGATCTTTGTTGTTCATTGCCTCTTCTTATTGGAGTAGATTGACCAACTTCTCAAAGGTGACTGTGTGTTCACTCATATTGATAGTTGTCACAAAAATTCTATAAGGAGGAAGTTCTCGCAAAACATAGTTGGTACGAGGTCTTCATCACTTATCTCTTTTCCCAATGCCAATAGAGATGCCCTCAAAGTAGCAAATCATCTCAAAAAAACTTCAACCTTCTCATTGTGCTTGAACTTGAGAGTATGTAGTTATGATAGTAGGTTGAGGATGACATTCTTGTTCTTTTCCTCATAGACTGTGTTCAACTTATCCCATGCATCATTGGCTGATGTGGCATCTCTAATGTGGGGTTGCACATCATCCGTAATGCCAAACAAGATGATCAACTTGGCCTTTTGATTGGCCCTGTCAAATTGAACTTGTTGTCTTCCATCATCAAGTGATCTTGTTGTTGTTCCATCTACAACTATCCATAGGTCTTCAAACTCAAGTAACATCTTGATCTTCGGTTTCCATGCAGCATAGTTGTCTCCTCTAAGCAATTGTGAATGTGGCAAGAAGAAATTTGGTGCTTGTGCACCCATTTTTGTAATCTAAATTTCTGAAACTTTGAATTTCTGATAAAGGGTAAGGCTCTTATCACTCCAGGTTTATGGTCTCCCTCTCAATATACCGTCAGGCCGATATACCAAACCTTTCTATATACGCTCCCTTCTGATATACCCATCGGTACATGGAAGAAGATCACCCTTTCAATATACCCATTAGTACGGAAAGAGGTGTTAACGCACGTGAAATAATTTAGTACATGGTACGTAGACAATACGGAGAGGGGTTTGTGTAAGCACAAATGGATGAGAGGGCTCAAATATGTGTGTATTGTGTTCTTATTACACCCCGTCAATTTTATAGGGTCGATGCCTGACAACATTTAGGTAGTTGTGTTAGGCATTAAGTGCAGTAGTAGTTATGACGGCATCACCCGTAAGCACTTCCCAAAGGCACCGTATATATCGAAGCTGCTTTATGAGATCAAAGATCTCATGTGATAGAACCAAACATAAAATAAAAAAATTACACTTCTTTTTTTTTGCACTTTATGCACCAAGATTAGTACAAAATGCTCCAAAAGTACATCAAAATGAAGTTTTTGTGTCCCCCCTCTTTAGAAAAAAGGGTTTAGAATCACAAAATACACAATTTAAGCCAAAAATATTTTTTACCCCCCAATAGGTGTTTTTCCGCTAAATTTAGCGGTGGCTCTAAATGTGTTTGGTGAGCTTCTAAATTTGGAAATCTCCCAAAATTTAGTAATTTCTCCAAATTTTCAAAAAAAATAATTTAATAAAAAATATGGAGAGAGTGGGAATTGAACCGCTGACATGTTTGTTCCCAAGATCCAAACAAACAATCTAAATATTGTTTTCACCTTTTCTCATAAACCATGATCTAGGTTTTTCTAAAATTTTGACAGAAGCATCATAAAATATTTTTCTTGAAACCCACAAAATTTCATAAGAATCAAAATCTTTTTTTTTGAGATCTTACCAATTTACCAACTAGATCTGATTTTTTGAAAAAATGACCCGACTTGCATCAGACTTTTCATCACATGTAGAGGCCGAATCTGAAGATGATGTAAACTGAAAAGTTGTGCACCTCCTTCTTATATTTCTAGAAAAAAACGACACATCAATCTGACATTGTATGAAAAAGTTATTTTCTTTTTTCTAAGAGCTATCTGCTGAAATTTTGTTGACGGGACTGCTTCAACCTTTGCTCCCGAATTCTTCACACCTCCACTTTCAGATCTGATTTTTTTCACTCTTTTTTTTAGATCTGCAATTTTTTCAAGATCTTTCTCCTTTTTTTTCAAGATCTCTCTTTTTTTTTACAAATCTTTTTTTTTCAAGATCTCTTTTTTTACCCCAAATCCTTAGATCTTTTTTTTTATTATTTTTTTAAAGATCTCCAAATCTAAAAATATTCACCAATATGTTGGATTAATTGGCTATGCCTAATGACTAATCAACAAAAAAAATTACTTTCCAAATAAGTGGATAGGTCAAATTTTAGTTGAGGGATGCTTGGAAGGAATGGAGGTGCGAGATGCTTCCATGGCTCTCCTTTGATGCAGATCTTCTTCTGATAATAGATCCTCTCCGATAGTGATCCTCTTGACCTTGCTTGGATAGAACCTCTACGATACCAAATGATAATAATAGTATAACTCTCGATACCAAATGATAGAATAGAATAAGATTGCAATGACCAAAAGAGGGACGGAAGCCTCACAAATATTATTGATCATGAAATCAGATTACATAAAAATGCAAGAGTGTAATATTTATAGATATTAGACAACCTCATATGGATAGACATGGCACCTTATCGGGCACCAACTACGAGATGATAAGACCCATCTCACATGCACATGTAATTTCTACTAATACTAATATTGAATGTTATCCAACATAACAATATTGAATGCAAGTCACTAGACTAGAGTGCCCATGTTGCACATTATTAAATAAAAGACAATGCAATAAATATGCCTATGCTAAATTATGCTAACAAATGTTGGATGACCTCAAATATTATTACTTTTGAATAGGTAAAAAGTATGTCACAATTTATTTTTTCTAAATGTTTTTAGTTTTTCATAGCTTAAAGATGAACATGTTCATCTAGTAGGGTTATTATACTCACATAAACCACCTAAATGCAAGTGACAAGTAGTAGTCGGTATGGAATTTTTCAAGGGATTCCAATTTCCAACAACAAACATGATTTTATTTTTGTTCTTGGAAAAAACACCAAAGTAGCCCACTTCATTTTATAGAATATGAAGGATGATTCATTAGTTTTAGTGAAGATGTTTTTCAAAGAGATATTTTATTTACATGGAGTTTCCAAGAATATTATCTCTAATCGAGACACTTCGTGATGACATCAAGGTTTTGGAAAACCATTCACACTACTTTAAGTTAAAATTTGAATTTTATTTCTACTTTGATTAATCAAAAATAGATAGTCACACAGAAAGGGTGAACCAAGTTCTTGAAGACATGCTTAAGATGTATTGTATGGATCAACAATAAAAATGGGAGTACTTTCCATTAGTTGAGTTTTCTTACAAAAACACACATCATCTAAAATCAGGCATGGATGCATATGAGGAATTTTATGGGAGAAAATTTCACACACACTGTCAATCTAGACTAAATAGAAGAGATAGGGTAATTATAGGTCCTAATGTGCTTAAGGACATGGAAGAGTAGGTCAAAATAAATAGGAAACACTTGTTTGAGGATATAGATTGGCATAAGATCTACGTATATAGGAAGTGGATTTCTAGATATTTTTCATTTAGTCCAAAGAATATCTCCATCAATTTTTAAAATTCTTCCAAACTAGCACCTCATTACATAAGACCATTTCATGTTCTTTAAGTGGTCAATCCAGGTGACATATAGACTTTATTACCTCTTTATCTATCTTGGTTACATAATTTGTTTCACGTTTCTTTGATGAAAAATTATCACTATGATATATGTCATTTTATAGATAAGAATTGTCTATAGGTGGAGGATCTAGGGGTAATTTTGGTCAAACCCATGTGGGTTCTTAAGGTTTGTAAGTTTCACTTACAAAACTAGGAATTCACTCAATACAAGCTCTCTAGGACCAATATTTAGAGGAGAATGCTATATGTGAGGAATTTGATAAAGTTCATAGAGGATACCCAGATTTATTTCATTAGTTGATTTTTTGTTAGTAATAATCATCGAGATGATGTTTTCTCTTGGTGGGGAAGGATGTCTCTCCATTCAATTGTTAAAATGGAAACACTCCTAGGTTGTGGGTGACCTGTATGTTGGAGTGAATCTCTAGAGAGGGTTAGTTCCCCTAGTGTAACACATAAACTAATTTTATCACCTAAGGATAACTCTATTCTACCACTAACTAGGAAAAGGGAGAAGGAATGAAAGAGAAAAAATAAAAAAGGATTGTGATACACTAGAATGTTTTTTGAGGAATTCAAACTTATTTGGATCACATAGATGAAATAAGGAAACCCCACACACCATAGGGTGGTGTTCTGCACATGAGGCGCGGTCCTATAACTTAAAGACTAAAATGCAAGGAAAAAGGGGGAAGAGGTTAGAACAAAACATGCAAAAGCTAGACAAGGCTTTTAGGATGCACATGTATACTTGGCAAGCTTTTCTAGATTCTAAACACCTTGTGAAGAGATTTGAATCATCATTGGGGTTTCTGTAACCTCTCTTGGTAGTATAGTACCTACATTTTTTGGTACGTACGGTAACTATATGTCATCTTTTGCTAATTTCATCCTCTATTTAGTTCTCTTCTACCTTAATATATCCTATATCAAAATCATACTCACTCAAAAATATTTAACCAACATCATTCCCGAAGCTCAAGTTAGGTTGAATAAAGATATACTATAACCTTGAATGATTTGTTTTAAGCACAAATGGATTTCCCAAAAATAAATGCCTACAAATATGTAAGGCATGCACTATAATTACGATCTCAAGGTCACGTGGAGCATAATTAAACTCCCCTTACCTAATATTTTGTGATTCATAAGCCACCACTTTATTTTCCTACATCAAAACACCTCAAAACCTTCTCCTAATGCATATGTAATAATGATAACCCCTCATTTGGCATCTAAAACTTTAAATGCTGATAGATATGTCAACTTATCCTTCATAAGTTGTAAATATCATTCACAAATATCTATCCATATAAACATATTTACCTTTTTCTATAATGAAGTGATATGGATCAATTTTGAAAAATATCTACAAAATTCATGTAGTATCTTGTAAATCCCATAATAATGCTAACTTAATGGACATTCACGGTTGTAGTCTATTCCATAATAGCTTATATCTTTTCCAGATCAAATAAAATTACATCTACTAACATGATATGTCATAGGTAGTGCACTCTTCTCTAAAATAAATAGCATTTTGAAAACTTTCCAAAATCTTATGTTGTCACAATCTCTCGCAATACTAACCACAGGTGATGAATGTGCACTTCTTCTATATGTGAATAGATAAATATATCATCTAATAATACCAACATGAAACTGTTGAGGTAGTCTCTAAACACACTATTCATCAAGTTCATAAAACACTTTGGTGTATTCTTGGGTCCAAAAGGAAGTATTATGAACGCATAATGCTCATACCTTATACAAAAAAAAATCATCGATGTTTCACTTTCCTTGATTCTCAACTAATGGTACCACGATCTTAGATCAATTTTTGAAAATATTGATTCTCTTCGTATTTGATAAAAAAATATCATCAATTTGTGATAGTGGATACCTAATCTTTATTTTTGCTTTATTAAACATCTTGTAGTCTATGTAGATTCTAAGCATTCCACCATTATTTTTTAAAAATGGGTTTTCCCCGAGGTAAAACACTATAAACAATTAGTCCTTTTACCAAACACTATTATAACTAATCCAAAATTTTCCATAAACCATTACAATATGGAAGATTAATCTGATATATTTCAATACCTATTAGAACATGTGAATCATACACCATATGCTCCTAACATCGCTGGTCAAATCGGGTCATGGGGAAAATGCAGTCGTAGTTCCTTGCTCGTGCATAGAGACTATTTACATAATTTTTAGTTGATTGAGATAAAATATGATTGTGGATTTGTTTGGTCTAACCCTTTGATATTTGACAAACATGAAAAAAATAGGTTTTAACGGTGGGGCCACTCTTTTTTGGAAGGGGACCCAACTACTATGGTATAGTAGGGGTTTACTATAGTTTAGAGATCAAGTTTGGTATCAAAGTAATTATTATGTCAGATTAGCTTCTGATTATATGGATTTGGTATCAATTCCATATTGGTTTTCATTTGGTTTGTACATACATTTGGAATTTTTCGATACTCCATTTGTATTCTAGTTTTTGGGTATACATGTTATTTGCATGAAACAAAAAAACATGGAAAAAACCTTGAAATAAGTTGTTGGAAATTTGAACACCGAGAGGGGTGAATCAAAGTGTCTAATAAAACTTTCAAGATATTTTTTCTTCACAAAAATAGTTAAGATAAACATATCAAAACATGCACAAGCAATAGAAAAAGAGACAATACACAATGGTTTAGGTGGGAAACCCAAAAAGGAGAAAACCCACATAAATCAAAGAACTAGCTTTGGACAATTTGTCCTATGTGTTACAATGATTTCAAGTTGAGCTACAACTCAAAATTTTGAGGCTACAACCCCAAGTATACACTCAAGCTACAACTTGATGTTGGAAGCAACAACTCCCTAAGTGATTTAGTCAACAACCAATAACCTTTTACAAGCTACCACCTATAAGGAAGAAAAACTACTTGATTATACTTTGAGTTACAAATCGGTGTGAATACACTATGTGATAATTTGTCATCTTAGATGCTAGACATATGATTATGATCCTAAATTTACTACTGTCTTTCAAAATTCACTTGCACTATCATCAAATCTTCAAATCTAGTTAACTCCGCTATCATTGCCTTTTAAAATTCACCTTTAATTCCATCAAGTCTTCAATTTAGGAATCTTCCAAGCTATTGTTTTAGCCTTTTTAATTCTTCACCACTATTGTCTCAATTTGAAATAGGCCTTGTAATTTTGAAACTCGCATAGGATTGTTTTATCATGCTCCTAGCCATGCTTACTTAACATGCAACTCAGCCTCAATCTTTGTTTTGGAATAATCACAATTCTTACACTAGTTTGTTTCTCTTCCTACACCTTATTTTATAGTCCTCCAAAGCTATATATTATGTTCTTGATCCTTCATTCATACATGTTCATTTCATGCAACCAAAATTTTTCCATAACCTCCCATCACCTTATTTCTCTGTCATGTAACCTCACACACTTGCATTGAATTCTATATCAGATCAATGTCATGAATATTTTTCTCCTCCTTTGACATCTCACTATTATGCCATATACACCTCCATTTGTTTATGGTTTACATTATGTGTTCATCCTATCATTTCATCTCTCATATCATTGTTTTTGTTCACTAGCACATGTATCACATTATTAGTCTCAAAAACTACCCACAATTTGTACTCAATTTTCTTTTATTTATCACTAAAATTACCTCTTCAGCTTTCAAACTCTTCCAAACCTCAGGACTCAGTCATTATTTCATTGTTATCGGAAATTTAGATCATATTATTACAATGATTGTATACACACCGCATGCATAACAATTATACCATCAACCATTCACACTTATTTGTTTGTTCAATACTTTTCATATATATATATAAATTATTTACTCGAGATCATTTATAGTTCTCAAAAACATTCACTTAATATTCCCCTGCCTTCCTAATTGATCAAATTACAACTCTTAAGTTTCATCATATAGACTTATTCACAAGACTATGCAAGAAAGAGACTCTTCAACTTCTCAATTCAAGTTAGAAAGGAAATCCATGAGCTAGTAAGCATTCAATGTTTGAATCTTCATATTGTAACTCACCAAAGTTGTCTCTTCACATTCTCTATAAATAAATTTCTTCACATTAGATAGACACAATACTCTTCAACCCCACTAGGTGATCAATGAGTTGTTTAGTACCTCTGGAAGCCATACAATGGTTGTATGCAACAACCTAAGATATGAAACAAAAAGACTTTATGCTATATTTTCACTATTACACATATTTCTTAAACTTTCAAAAAAAATTCAAGCCATACCAAGGTTGAATGAGACCATCTTTGATGTTTGAAGTAATTGTATGAAGGTATGCATTGATTCTATAAAGATATTTTTCATTAAAGCATCGATTATTAACTTTATTCACGGTTATACAAAGAACTCATAAAATTGTCATAGAAAAATATCTCAATTCAAGCTGAAGTTTTAAAATTATTTTTCAAGGAATTTTTCTCCTCCATACAGATCTTTATTGAAAAATCAAGAAATTTCATTGGTTAAAACTTGAGTTAGATGAAAAAACTTAGTTTTAGGGTTTGAGACCACTTGTATAAGACCAAACCGCTAAAAAAATTGATTTATTTCTCAATTATTAATGAAAGAAGAAATTTTCAAATGCTAATGCTTGGTAGGAACCATTTTAATCTTCTCCAATAGATTTGAGAAATTGAACAATCCAAAATCACTGCCAAATTTTAAAAAATGCAGAGCATAATTTAGAAAGAGGACTACAAAGCATTACTAGTTGAGATCAAAGGATGTTTCATGGATTTTGGTGAGTCTTGTTTTTTCATAGATTAATAATGAGACCATATTGAATTCCTTAGAGCACCAAACATACAATTTTCACACTAATTAAACATCTTTGTGTAATTTTTCAATTGGTCCAGTGGAGTTCAATACACTTTATCACTATCAACAATGAAGACAAAACCTTATACCATTTTTATTGGTCTACCCATGAGAAAAAAATTATATTTTCCAAGTATATTTCATGAGGAAAAACATTGATTCATTTAAGGTCTTGAGAGAGAGGCGAGGAGAAAAATATTCACACATGCTTTTGTGCACAGTCTTCTTGGCAAAACAACTCAAGAAAGGATGGTAACAAAGGTTTTGTGATTTCTAAATAACTACAAAGATCATCAACCATGAGATCAATCAATTTAACAAAGACCATTTTAAGAAAACAAGATCAAATTTCCATTACATACAACCATTTTTAGCATTGTACCCTAATTGAACCTTTAAATCTCATGAATGAATAAGACTTTCCTTGCAAGGATTGATATAAATTGGCTTAAGAAATGTGCTTTAAGGTTCATACATGTCATCCTTATGTCATGAGGAAAGACTTACTTATTTTTGAGTAGTTGAATACTTCACAAACTTGGTAAGAAACAAGAATAACTCATCTCAACTTAATACTTCAAGAAATCAGACTTGAGAGGAGAAATAACTTGTCGGTAAAATGCTCATATATTTCTTGATACTTATCCAAATTACCTCAATTTTTTTCCCACACTTATATTTTTGAATCCTATCTAAAAATTACTTCTATGATTTATCTAAAGGAGTTAGTATATTTTTCTTTGGTGCTAAGAAATCAAACCGCTTATTTTGCACTTCTCAAAGAACCAATTTTAGAAAAACTATCATAAATTTCACATACCTTTTCAGAATTTGATGAAATTTGGCATGAAGCACCAAAATCACCCCTATACATGATCCATAAGATAATTTATCATAAATATTCCTATACTCTTCTATCTTATCCGATTTGCATCATACTAGATCGTTAGTTCTCAAGGCCAATTTTGGCTAACTTTTGAATTTTGCCTCCAGGAGCTAAAATAAGTCTTGTTTTTACTCACACATGCCATAGAAACATGCTCACATGGTATTTTTATGACCTGTACTAACCTTTCACACCTCATCAGGCTCTAGAAACAGGCCCGAATGATCCATGTACAACTATGAATCCTACCAACTAACTTGGAACTTACCGTGAAAGATATTGACCATGTTAATACAATCATATATGACCTGTATAACCTCTGAGAAAAACATTCCATCCTTTTCCATGCTTCCATTAGACTCCTACCTAACAAACCAAGCCTGCATCACATTGAAACCAATCTTATTTCTCACTAAATCACCGAGAAGGCGCTACTTATCAGCCTTCATGCCTCTTACAGAGGCTCACTTCACCACTCACTTGTTTTCCATGAATATCACTTGACATTAATGAAAACAAAATGGCCTAGGGTTCTACAATCTCCCCCTTTGTCATTGATGGAAACATACTTAGAAACCTTTTATGGAAACACAAGCTCACATCACCCTTCCGGTTTTCGACATGACACTCTATCCCCTTTGACATCTATAACAAGGGTTCTTAGCCACTTGAAATGAATCAATGACAATTAAAGACAATAAAAAATGAGTAAATGAACTTACTTGTCCACCAGCTCCCCCTTGGATGGTGTTTTCTATTTTGACCTTTGCTTAACTAAGCCAAACTCGCCCCGAACACTAAAGACTCTTCTCTTCACTCCCCCTGAGCTTATGCAATCACTTATCTTGTTGAAAACACAAAAGCTTTACCCTTAACATTGCTTGTAGCCCTTGAGGATGATTCAAACAATTAGGTACTTCCCTAAACCAACTTTTCAGTTCTTGTAGCCATATCTTGATGTGACATTTCAGATGTAGACCTAACATGCCTTTCCCTTGAAGAAAGATATTCAAAACATACCTTCCATAGAATTTAGAGCACCTTTTAGGGGAAGAAACAATACTCTCCTTGTCATAAGGAATCTCCCTTTCTCATAAATACTTTTTGCACATTTGAGCAACATTAATAAGCATTGTAACACCATATTAGGTTAAATGTGAGTTGTGAGCCATTTTGTGACACACAAGATTAATATATTGAAACATTAGCATCTCCCACTATCTCACTATCTTGTACACACATATAGATAAACCAAGACATCATACATTCTTTAATAATACTACCACCATACTTAATCAACACCTACATACTTGTAGAATGTAATTTTAGAGTAATAACATCTATTTCCAGTCATAACATTGTCCACTAGACACCCATGTGAATATTTGAGTGGATATTCACTTATAGATCACATGGTCACAACATATATAGACTTGAGACAAGCCACATACTATAGAAGCATCAAACACTTCCTTTTTCTTATATCATGTAGTTGGTTAATTTTCTCAAGACTTAATATACAAACAACATTCAATATTTGACATACCCGGGCATTATTTAACAAGGACCATTTACATCATGGCATAACCACACCTCAATAAGAATGAGGTTTCTCTAGAAATTCAACCTGTAGCATTTAGTTTCTCACCATTTAGTCTTGTGATTTCTCAAGGAACTCTATTTGGTCATAATTACTCATCAATTCAACTCTGTATTTGTATGTACTATGCACCAACAAAAAAATTTCTTACTCATGAGGTCACAAATGGACTAAGTAAATCCATTTATACCTAAGACCATATTATCTTCTCAACTTAAGACCTTTATGTCTATTCTACTTTTGTATACTTATGCTCTTTGACATTTAGAAAAGAAAATTTTGGAAAAACTCATCATCCAACCTGTAGATGCTCAAAACAAACTTCTGAGCATACTGTGTACATACTCTCACAAATTTGAGCAATTTTGTGAGACCAAAACATTTTGTAACACAATAGATACTCTTTGGAGAATATCCACCCCTTTTATATCATCAAAAACTTAACAACCACAACCTTGAGAGATTTATAGAATCATTTCATACATTTCAAATTAGGTCTCTAGAAATTTCATTGTCAAATTAGAACTCTGTCATAAATTTCAAAAATATTAGGAACTTTTTATGGTGTGAAATCACCTAAATCCTATAGAAAATGTTGTTTAGATGATTAATATATAATTTTTGATTTCAAATCCACCATTTGCACTTTCAAACTCATCATTCTCTTCATACTGCTACTAGAGAGCACCTTAAACCATATTTGGATGAAAACCAAAAAAATGCACATATTTTTTATTTTTAAGATCTCATATTTTGATAGAAAAATTGTATCAACATCCTCATAAGGTCATGAGTCTGAAATTTCTTGAATGAAAACCATAAGTACCACTTTTATGTAAGAAAACATATGAATTTTGGCCTTATTTGTTGTCAAGAATATTCTCATAGTTCTTTTGCATGGTGATTTTCTTAAGTCATCATTATTGATGGAAAATTCTCATCTTCAATCCTTCTAAATGAGTCTGATCCACCTTTTAAATTATTGACATATGACATAGTGACATAAAACTACTATACACATCTAGGCTGGTCATGATGACCATAAATAGACTTCTAAGAAGAATACATCCTTTTTGACTCTTAATCATCTCCAACATTCCTTTGAAGTACTTTCATAGCTTCATACACATCACACATACTTAGACATACTTGAATCATGTACTTGATGCTCATGATTAACTCATGACACACCATGTGACTCCTTGAGACACCACAGACCAATAAACTTGACAATAGTACTAGCCATAGAATTTGATAACAAAAATTATGCTTTACATAGATGATATGACATTATAGATCATTTATGGGACTTACTCATGATCCACACACATATTGAACCATTTTAGACATGAAATTTCTCAAAACTCAATTCATGCAAGGTAACAACCTTGGGAGATATGAATCAATTACATTTTTAGACTTGTCATCATGAAAGAGTCTAACATAAGTCCTTAACACCTATTGACTGTGTATCTTCTTTAAGACCTCTCAAAAGATAATCAAGAATTTCAACATATAAATTTTTTTAACACGGAGCAAGACAAATAATTTTGAAAGCGGCATACCTTGAAAACTTTGATAGATGTAACAATCAACCTCAACTTGTGCTTCCTTCAGCTAGTGTACACCTTCTAGAAGCCTAGAGAAGGCATACCATCTTGTTAAGTCACTTCAGAATAGGAGAAAGTCATCAAGACAACATGATGACTCAGCTATTTCCTTCTTTTTCCTTGGTTTCTTGTTAATCTTCTGAGATACAATCCTTGGTGTGACCACTATATCACCTGAGATCTCATCTTCTTATTGTGTGTTGTTGGGGTGATAATGATAAGTGGGATAAACCACTTCACTACGCCCCAACATTATTAAATTTTGTCTAATCAAACTGTATTAAATAGGTCTTTCACAGCTAAGAGTGAAGCAGACTGACCGATTCACCAACCCACATTGATGTGGGTGATCCCTCTCAAGATTAGCTTTTAGCAATGTTTAGATTTGTATAGTCCAGTATTAAAGACAAAATATCATCTGTAAGATACACTTGCAAAGTATAATATGTAAGACACTAGCAGAATACAAGATGAGTGAGATGGTCATGAGTATTGTATTAATTGATCAAGAGACATAGCTCTGTAGTGTTGTGAAAGATTGAGGAGTGAAGTGGAAGTGTTGGTTAAAACTTGTGTAAATTCTTAATACAAACAATGCTTTTACAATGGATTTTTTCCTTCAAGTTTCTCCACTTAAATCTTGTGTTATATGCCTCTTGTTCTTGTCTATTTTTATCTTCTATCTCTTTCTCATTATTTACTCATTTAATCTTTGTTATTTGCTATCTATTTTATCTATTTTATATAGATTGGACAACATGCCATAATATATAATCTTCGGAAACATTAATGGTGGATCTATGATCGGTGGATTACATTTAACTTACTAAATATAACATGGTATCAGAGCATGGTGATTGTGTGTGTGTAGGATCGATATAGAAGCATTTTGACTTGAAAAAGTGAAGAAACTTTAAGTTTATTGATGGATCTATGAGACCCAAAAGTTCCATAGTCGTGTTCAAGCTAACCAGGTTTAAAATTCCAATTCCCACTCAATAGTGTTTGAAATATTGATTAAAAATGGGCTAAATGGCTGTTTAGATCATGTTTAAGCTTTTGTTTGCTTAGATATGTGCTTTTGCATCTCGTTTTAGCCATTTATGGCTTGAATCCATCATCTATGAGCTATTTTTCTAGTTTTCCCACTGTAAATAGCCGTTTGAATCATTTTTTGAATGTGGATCTGAAATATCCAATTAAATCCAATTATTTGGGGATTTTAAGTCCATTTTAGTGGTAAAAATCATTATTTTTGAAAAATTTTTTCCTTTGCGAAGCTTTGGAAAATCGTTTTTGTGCCATTTGGTTTCATATTTTAGATATTTTTGTTTTTGTGAAGTTTGGGCCAATAATATTGCCCTACGTAGCTTCCTGTTGTTCTTTCGCATTTGCAAAGCCACTCCCACTCTTAGAGTGCCAAATGGCTTCAATATGACATCTTTCTATCTTTGTGAAGCTTAGAGACAATCATTTTGTGCTATCCGGATTTTCCTTGACAAAAATTTTTTTACTTCATTTGACTTTGAATCTCGAGCCAATCATTTTGCTCTCATCTAGCGTGTTGCATTTGTCAACTTTTTATGAAGCCTTGAGCCAATCAAATTGCTCCATTTTTGTTTGAGGTGTTAGAATATTATTTATCTAAATTAGTTGAAATCCATGAGTCAATAAAGGCTTTATGTGTGTCTTTGTGTTGTCAGAATTGAATTAGCTATTTCTAACATTTACGAAACTTGAGCCAATAATATTTCTCCAAGTGGCTCCGTATTCCACTTTTTCAGTCTTCTTTTAACTTGTTTCTGACATTTGTGAAGGGCGACCAATAAAATTTCTCCAAGTGTCTTTTCCGTCGCATTGGTTATATTTTAAAAATGTGATCCAATTAAAATTAGCCACCTTGTCGCATTTGTGAGATTTACAAAATACGAGCCATTTAAAAGGCTCCACGTATCTTGGTCAACATAGTATTTTTATTGCATTATGAAGTGTGATCCAATAGCTTTTGGACATGTATATATCTATCAATTTTTGACAGAGTGTGAGCTAATAGAAAAGTAACACGTGCCTCATAAATTTTGTGTGTATCGTGGGTTTCAAATTCCTTTGTTTCGTGGGTTTATTAATTTTTTTGTACCTCAGATTCTAAAATTTTCTTCACTATGCGGATTTTTTTAATTCCGTGAACTGTGAAGTCTAAGATAATTAAGAATAGACACATATTCTTTCTTTTCGCACTTGTCAAATTTTGTCGACTTGGAAAAAATAATCTAATTGTTTTTTGACACGTATTCTAATTGTGTCAGGGTGTCATCTTTACTTTGACTCTGCTAATAAAATCATGACACTTGTCTTATTTTTTTCCTAGACCCAAACTTTATTTCAAGTTTGGTTTATAAATTGTTTAAAGCCATTAATTTTTTGACAAGTGGCTTGTTTGAATTTGAATTTTGCTATCGCATTATGTCAAAATATGAAATGCGATCAAATTAATTGAAGACACGTGTATATAGTTATGTTTTTTAATTAATTGTTAGTTTGTCTTATTAGTTGCATTTGCGAAATGCAATCTAATTGAAAAGAGACACATGTATTTGTTGTCAGACTTGTTATAGTTTTTTGACGCGTGTATATTTATCTTTTGTCATGGTTTTTGAATCGGTTTTGGACTTAATAGAGCTTTAACTTTAATTTTTTAAAAGCGTCGCGTCCACCCGAGGATCTTTTAAAGCTGACACATGCCTTTCTTGGTATTGTTGATCTATGCCACATGTCATCCCCTGCCTTGGTTGTTTATTAACTTATTTTATTTGTTAAAATAGCTCATTTTTAGCTCAACCCATCGAGTTTCTAAATAACTCATCGAACTTTATTTATCTCGTGGATTCCAAATTAGACCTTGTCTCATCTCTTTTTAGCTCGTCAACTCATCCTTTAGCTCATCGAGCTGGGTTGCTAAAGAACTCACCGAGCTCCAGTAACTCGACCCCAAATTTGTTCTGTTAATTTAATCTTAAATTGACCAATTTAAGCTAAATTTAAACCAAATCAAGTTATTTTTAAATATTTAAACAAAAATTGTATTATGATCTTAAGCTCATAATTAATTAATTAATTTGCATATTAAAATGGTCTATAATTGAAACACGACCTAGCTCTATTTAATTGATCCAGAACTTGACCAAATAAATTTTTTTAATCAAATTTGGGTTGTTTGTTGTCATATAACAACTTAAAAGATATGTAGCTAGTTCTTTGTCTTTATTTAGCTTATTTGAGTCATTTTCTAGTTATAGATGTCTTTATTTACCATATGAACATCTAAAATGGCTAGTTTTGTTTTTTTTCAATGGATAAATCTTAGCTCTTGAATTCAACTAACTATAGCATCTAGAAAGTGTGTTTGAAAGCTTGTTTTATGGCTAGAAAGCTCTGGGATCTTGTGACTAGTGTTGAAAATTGTCCCACAGAGAGACAAGATACCCCTGAAAATCTTAGCTCCTTTTCTCAGAGGTCTCAAGAAGCTCTGTCCATCCTATTGCAAAGCATTAGAGATGAGTTCTTGATGCATATAAGTCATTTAGACTCACGTTTAGCTTCATGGAAGCAATTAGAAGCCATGCATGAAGGTAGTAGGTTGTCTAAGATAATTAAACTGGTTTTAGAGCTATTCACAACTCCCATGAAAGGGGATGAGAAAATTGTGGACTATTTAGCTAAAATTAAGAACATAAAATCTAAATTAGATGGTTGTAACTGTGATCTATTTCAAGATAAGCTAATATACTTCATTATACATGAAATTTTTAGAAATTTTATCTCCATTCTCAATTCCAAGTATTAGAATGAGAATGATCTTCTTGATTTAGACACTTTATCCTCTTTGTTGATTCAAGAAGAGAGAGTCATGGAGAACTTTGATTCAAAAGATATTTCTTCTCAATCTCTTTTCTCTCAAAATCATAAGCCTTCTCATACTAGATTTTTAATCCAAATTAGAATTCTAGTATTAATTTCAGATTTAAATCTAATCCTAAGACTAACACTGTTAAAAGAAATCAACCATTCAAAGTCAAATTTAATGGAACTTGTAATAAATGTGGAAAATTTGGACACAAAGAAGTTGATTGTAGAGTAAAAACTAATAAAGTAGTCAAGAATGCTAAAAACAACAAGCCTAGTATTTACAAGAAAATTAGAAGCAAAAGCAAGCAAATGTAGCTGAGGCAGAATATATCATATTGTAATGCATTAAGTGCATTTATAAATAATTAAAGTTATACCTAGAAGGTTATAAAGAACATGTGCATGTTCTTGAAAAACCTTTTTGTAAATTTGTCTCTCTTACCCTCCTCTGTATAACCTAAAATTGAAATTGTTCTACAAAGTTGTTTTTCAATTATTTTTGATATAATGGATCTAGAAATTGAGGGGGAGATCTTTCAACCCTTAACTCTGACTAGGATTCCTGTGTCAGGTGATTTCATGAGCATGTTCTCTCTAACTATTTGTTGATAATGATTCTTTTGTCAAAACAGTCATGATCTCTTAGTAGAAACAAGAATATAATTCTTGGAAACAAGAGAAGTAAGACAATGTTTTTACTGTTAAATCATGTTTTTGGCATAAAAATATGATCATATATGACATGTCTAAGCTTAAATTTTTCTTACATGGTCATTTTATTCTATGAATACTTTGATTATTCTTGAATAATCTGATTATTTGTTTAGATGTGTTATCTACTAAGTCTTATCTCATTATATAAAGACTTAGAATATGAAGATATACATATGTTGTTAAATCATTTTAATTGATTACTAAAATATTATTATATGCATATCAATGACACTTGGGGATGTCTTTGTGTTTTTATTGGAGATGTCCAATACTGATTGCATCTAATTAATGTTTTAGTAGTATAATATGTTGAATTTTTTTCAACATATTTGTAATATAACATGGTTAGTTGTTTAAGCATATCATTATTATAGTTGTTATGACTATTATGTTGTCTATCATGACTCTAACCATGCTGATGTTGTGTTGGATATACAACTAGATTTATGTTCAAGTTTTGATGCAGGTGCCATCACTTGAAGCAGCAAAGAGCCATGTGGCTAAAGAGGTTGTTGGTAGTGATACACATAGGAGCTAAAGGAAGTATTCCTCCTCTATGTGAAGGCCATATTTCTCTTGATAAATAATCTAGTTCAAACATAAGAGATTATGTGAAGGCCATTGCATGTTGTGAAGTCTTGCAAGTTTTGTGCCTTGTTTAGCCTATCAGAGTTTCCCTGAGGGGGAGTGTGTATGGCAATGCCAACTCTTGATGGCTTATTATAAAAGACCGGGTCAAATTTTAAGAGTGGATCATGACCACCCGCTTTGTATGTAACAAAGTGATCCTTTAGGGATTGGTTACACATGGTTGTAACATTGTATGTGAACTATAAGTCTCATGAGCAAATGCATAAGGCAGTTCATTGTAAACTTCCAATACTTCCTCCACTTTTTAATAAGTAAATGTATCACTCTATGTGAAGTTACTTGTAAATCCCAGTGAATCTTTAGTTATGGGTATGCCTTAGTTTATAAAAGGCTCCATAATCTAATGTAAGTCTTCATATGTAAAGCACTGGTCTTAAGAATTTTTATGGGAAGATCTGCATATTTCCCTTGTTTGCATGCTAGCTGGATCAGGTAAAATAGGCATGACTATTTTTTCTTCCCACTTAACATTAAGGGGAGTGTTGGGGTGATAATGTCAAGTGGGATCAGCCACTTCACTACGCCCCAACATTATTAAATTTTGTCTAATCAAACTATATTAAACAGGTCTTTCATAGCTAAGAGTGAAGCAACCTAACCGATTCACCAACCCACATTGATGTGGGTGATCCCTCTTGGGATTGGCTTTAGCAACGTTTAGATTTGTACAGTCTAGTATTAAAGAAAAATATAGGCATGATATTTGGTAGCATTAATGGTGGATCCTACTAAACCTATCAGGTACAAGATAGGCATGCATGTTGTAATTCATACACCTATTCTAATATTGCTTGGGGAAAACATTTTTCATACTTTGTACTAGAGTTATGTTCCTTCTTCTTTCCTTTGTCATAATTTTTGTTATCTTTTTTGTGCTTTATTTTCTTGTGACTGACTTAGATTGTTTTTTTTCTTCAACATCTTCCTTGTTATCTTCTCTTCATCCTTTGATGTCTCAACTTATGATTTTTCTTCCTTGACCTTGCATACCCATTTTTCTTTCTTCTTTCCAAGATATCTCTCAACCATACCTAACTTGGTCTTAGTCTTTAAGTTTGCATTTTCTCTATATATCCTTTTTGTCTTGTCTCTGGAGTGTATTCAATTTATAGATGAATCTAGGTGATTAATGACAATGTCTGAAAAATTCCCTTGTCCATGGCAGTTGAAGAAAACAACTTGATTCTTGTCCCAAAATTGACTTACTAGATCTTCTAGACAAGTACTTAGTTATGTGACCTTTTCCTTTGTAATTAAAACACAATATGTTCTTCTCATAATTAGACCTATAATCTCTCCATGGATATTCTTCATCTACCTTTCTCCTACAATCTCTATCTCTATGTCCAAATATATTGCATGAAAAAAACTCCATGAAACTTACCTAATAATCTCCTTGCAGCTAGCTACCTAAATATCCTCTTGTGCTATTTGTTGTCCTTCTTGGGATGAGAACATCCTTGACAAGAAGTATGACTTGATTCAGCTCTCAAATCCTTTTTCTTTGTTTGTTCAGCTCCTCTTTTAGGGTCTTTACTTCTACATTTAATTTTTCACATTCTCCACTCTTGGCTTGAATAGCTACCTGACATGTCTCATGCTCTACTCCACCAAAATGTCCTTGTTTGATTTGCAATTTTTAAATTTGATTAGTAACTTGTACCAACTCATTATTCATGGTCTTTAGTTCCTCTTCAAATTTAAGGAAAGCATTTTCTTTGTCTTTCAAATCCTTTGACACTTTCTCAACAAATGAATCCATCTCATTTAATTCTTGAGCATGAGTAACTTCCTTGAGATTAATTTCTCCCTTTAACTCATTTATAAGAGCTTGAGAAATTTCATACCTCTTTTCCAACACTAAATTTACTGATGTACCCATGTTTGTGTCTTCAGGATCACCTCCAAGATGTTAGGCTCAATTTAGGAGGACCAGGATTTGATACCAATTGTTGGAAATTTGGACACTAAAAGGGAGGTGAATCATTGTCTAATAAAAATTTCAAGATATTTCTACTTCAAAAACTAGTTAAGATAAACATACCAAATCATGCAAAAGAAACAGAAAGAGAGATAACACACAGTGGTTTAGGTGGGAAACCCAAAAAGGGAGAAAACCCACAAAAATCAAAGAACTAGATTTGGACAATTTGTCCTCGTATTATTGTAACACCCTTGACAGTTGTTATTTTCCTCCTTTACATTTCAAGTGTTGACATGTGATTTTCCTTATAAAGATATGTTCTTGTGATTTTTGGAGATCATACTTGATATGGATAAATCATCTTCTATTCTTAAGATCTTTCGACTGAATTGGAATGGCTTCCTTGAATCCATTTTTCATTTCTTATAGGTGAGTTACAATCTGGTTGAAGAATTATAAACCTATTTATTAATCTGACTCATCCTTGGATCAATTTCAGTGATCCAAGGAATGTTTTAAATCTGCTCTGTTGAATGAATGATAAATCGACATTCCATGAATTAAAAAAACATATGACGATTGAACTTTGATTGTTGTGTGAAAGTGTTTCTATTCATTCATATGTTGTGCTTGGATCTTTTCAGTTTGATCGTGGCAGGACAACACTGGTGTATACAAACTATAGCCTATTCACGGCATGGGAAACATTCTGGTTCCTAAAACTAAAGGGACTGTCCTACTGAATCCTAAGCTAGGTAAGAAAATATATATTATCTAGCTATGTTAATTAATTAAATTTTATCCTAACGTAAGATTTTTACTAAAGGATTATGGAGAGGTTTATAGGTTATTGAAAATATCCTAAAACCTAATGCTTAATAGTTATGTGATGATCTAACCTAATGCCTAAAAAATATTGAGTTGGAATTAATCTAACCTATGTGGAAACTACCTATGGTGGTGATTTATTGATTGGGTTATATCCCAAGGTTACCTATCCTAAGCTAACCTAAGATCTAACCTAAGAAATTTTTCTACCCTAAACTAATGGGCATGAAGGGGAATTGGTGGTCGCATGTATTATAAGTGACGGTTCCAAGGCATTTAAGTTGTAGATAAGGTTTTAATTGCATAGAGGTACCACCAATTATGGAAAGGGCTAGTTGGCTTGGCAGAGGCTTATGTGGAAACTTCACTAAAATGGAATTCCTTGTTAAATTTGATTTGGCATTCGCTAAACTTGGAAGGCAGTGGCAAGGAAGAATAGGTGGGAAAATAGGAATTAATGGAATTTATTGTTTTCGGTTTTTGTGCTTGAACCATTTTGGAAAGCATGAAAACGGGTTTGTATGGGGTAATTTCACCTTGCATGTTTCATGATTTTCGCTCTACATGCTCTTTGGTTTTTTGAACCAGCAGATTGAACTGCACTTAATGGCTATTCTTGAGATTTTTGACCTATTTTTGGTTCATGGAATATATAAGAGGCATGGTGGAAAAAGAATATTTTTGTTTGATATTTCGTGGAGAAGAGGAGAAGTTGTGAGCTTGGCTAGAGGTTCTCTTCGACTTGATAGAAGTGCTATCAGGCATGATAGGCTCTAAACTTTAAGATCTCATGTTTCTTATAAATGTTTCATTAAAACGATCCTGCTCTTTCGAGATTCTTGGATTGCTTATCTTATTTGGTTATTTTGCTTGTTGGGTTTATTAAATCTTGTGATATTGATTGTGAATCCTTGGTAAAAGATGTTCTATTTAAAAACTTACCATGTGTAGTTCTTAAAAAAGAGAATGCATGTAAAAACGTATCTTTGTAGCTTGGCTTTTTCATTCTGGAATGGGTAATTGTAGTATTATGTTTAAATGATCTTTGTTGTTATTTAGATATGGTTCGACTTTTTGAGAACCTTGTGTCTATCTCGACCTTGTTGGAGTTTGTGCTTTATTTGATCTTGAGCTTGTGTTAATATCATGTTTTTGTTGAGCCTTTATTCAAGCTCGTATTTGGTTTGGAACTTGGTTTTGGTTTTGTGTTTGTTGAGAATTGTTGATGGAGGTTCTTGTTATTTTAAATTGGCATTTGAAATCTTGGATAATCCTAGACTCACATTGCTGAAGTCTCAGTATGTAACTTGGTGTTTGAGTTTTATTTCCTTATGACAACCTGGACTGATAATGTTAGTACATAATATACATGGCACTTGTATTCTATTATTTGTGTAGATTCTGAACTTTGTAGGAACCTTGAGGCCGTAGGAGCTAGTATTTGGGCTTCACATTTTGATACAAACTCTTGTTGGAGACTTTTGTCGCTATGAACTAGTGTTTGTATTTTTGGATAAATCGGGACAATTGTTGACACCGTATGTGGCTCTGTACCCATATTTTATTTAGTGGAATTTTGAACTGTTAATGGAGGTTTGTGTTTTTCATTACATTCATATTTGGTTATTTGTATAGTTCTAAATTTGTTAGGACTTTGTGTCAACTCTGTTCTAGTACTTTGGAGTTGGGTTCTACTTGTAATAAACGTTTAAAACTTACAACTCTTTTGTCGAGTTTTTCTCAAAGAAAACTGGGAGAATAATTGGTTTAGTTGTTGGGAAAACTCTTAGAGATCTTGATGGAAAATGTCCTTGTTTGATGAATAAATTTGGTAATTCATTTTAAGAACTGTTTCTTCTTTTCTGAGATGTCAATGGTGTTTAATTGAGGTACTCTTTTCCCCTATGTTATGTGGAAAGTTGTATCTTTAGATCTCTTAGAATAGGTTCTGGGTTTCGTTTATGAGAAAAACTTAATAAATTAGTACTTTGTACTGTTATGGAGGGATTACTTGACTCATTCTATAGTTTTTGTATTATAATACTTATTGAATCAAGAACCAGTTATTCTTTTGTAATGCAAAAATGAAATCGACTATGGGATTTCAATATGAGTTATTGATACTTCCGATCATGATTATTGATTGGTTATTTTTCTATATCATCATGGATACTATAAATACACCTTGTGACTTTATATAGGAAATGAATGTGATTCCTTTAGAACCGATTGTGTTTTTTTTTTTTCGCTTATTTTTATTTCATTTTTGTATGGAATTGAAACTCGTGCTCCTTGAAAGTAAAGAAGTTTAAGAAATATGGTAGTGTGCTTTCTTCTTATTGTATAGATCATTGGTTGAACTTAGTTTTTCATTCTCCTTTGAAATGAAGTTTTCTTTATGAGTTGTTTGGTCTTCCTTTACCCAATCATTTGTAGAAATGATGTTGGAAGAGATTATATTATTGAGTTTTATTGAGCTAGAAATGCCAGCTTGTTTGACAAAATGTTGTTTGATAAGAATTTACTTGTTTGGTTTGAGATGAATGAGTTTGTCTCTTACACTATATCTTTTTAAGAATTCTACTTGGATGAACTAAGATAGAGAATAACTCCTATATAAGTCCACCTTGATTTTTGAACGTTGTTCATATCTTTAAAAGTTAACTTCTATATGTGGTAGGAGATTTAAACTTGCAGGTTGACTGATTGATTCTCTATTCCTTCTTGGATTAAAATGAAATTTTGTTCTAATGAATATCTTAATTGTTAAATTTTAAGGTAATTGACTTTTGAAAGAAACATTTAAATCACGTTTTGAATCTTTTCTGTTTCTCGGATGTGTTGGGTTTGGGCATAGTGGTAATGGTTCTTCTTCTTTCGTTTAGAAGTTAGATGAGTCATCCTAATAAGAACCATGCTTTAAACTCTTCCTTTGGCTTGAAGCAAAGATAAATGTTGTTTTCTTTTATGAAAAATTGGGAACAATGAGATTTTATGATATGTTGTTTTCCTAAGGATAATTGATAGAATCAATTAGACTCTATTTTATAAGTCCGATATGGTGGATTATATTGTGTCCTTTTTCTTGAAAGTGAAATCAATTGTTTAAAATGTACTTCTTTTCCATTACTTTTGATATATTTATTATATGATGTAATAATTGTCTCATTAAATCAGATTTGTTTTAATGGAATAATTATTGTAATGCACTTCTTTTTAAGGCTTAGTGCTTATCATGCCCGATTCATCAATCGACCCGTCTTAGCAATTTTGCGAGATGGACTTTGTAAGTGAAAATGAAGGCATAAACTTATGTGATCATTGGCTGTTTTAAGTTTGATTTTTGTAAAGAACTCGAATCGTTTCGAGATTGTATCGAAAAAGAAAGTAGTATTATTTTTTAATGGAAGCGGTTGTTAGGTAGCATACCTAAATGTATAATTTTAGAGATGAATTAGATGTTGAGAATTTATTACTTTGGGTGTGTATATTATCTTGTACTTTCATTGTATTGATGGAATCTTATATTTTTTATACTCCATATTATGTATATGCTTAATGGGGCATTCTTAGATAAGTTTGAAAATGGGAATTGGACTAATTTTCCTCAATAGGATGCAACTTCTTAAGATGCAAGAATTTGATGTCATAACTAAAAATTCAATATAGTAATATTATATGGAATGAACATTCAAGTAATAACTATTGAATTTGTAATGATTTATAAGTGCTAGGCCCTAGCACTTAATAACGTAAAGGAAGATTCTTCCTCTATCTTGTGAATGCAAATAAAATGGAAGACGTGATTCCTAATTATTAGAATTCGTTTAATAAAGTCTACTTAGTTACAACCTAGATGGTTGTTACACTTCCTTGAACGGTTAAGTCACAATAAATGGAACTGATGTTGTTGATATCCTATTATGGTTGATGGTTTGTTAAGTCCCATAAATAACATTAAAGGAAATCTTAAGTTACGAAATTTCTTTAACAACAAATTGAATCTATTGTAGAGAAGAACTTAAGGAGTGGTGGATTAAGGTTAGGCAATGTTGCTGAAATCTATTTTTAATAATCCAAATTAATTAAATTTATAATAAACTCCTTGAGGTATGTACATCTCGATGAGGTTGTTCTGTAGGATGTTGGCACATGCCTATTGCAGAGTTATACCTTTGAGAATATTAGGATCTTCTCTAGGATATAGCGATGCAGTCGACATGTGGCAACACCCTTCTGCATTGATCATCTAGATCTACACACATGGACTTGATCTTAGTTTCTCTCTAGGGCTGGTTAGTAACATGTCTAAGATATGGGGTAGCCCCCTAAGACTTAGGATACCTTGGCACATGGGGTTGACTTAGGTTGACCCAGTATGCCAACTTACCCTAAGTCTTAGTGAGCCTCCCCCTATCATAATGTATGTTGTTAACTCGAACTAGGGTTAAACCTTGGGTAAGTGGACTGACGGAAGTCAATAAAGGACATTCTAGATAACAATAGAGTGGGGTGAAGGATGTATTCTAGATTGATGAGTATGCCATCAAGGAATATTAATATGAATAGTATGTTAGAAATCTTTGTCCAAAGTATCGTTTGCTTGGTTGATTGTCCTATATCACCTAGTCTAAGGTTCGTGATGTAGATGAATATTGGTAACAAATATTTAGATAGGTTCCTTAGAAAATCACTCAATACCCGAACAGGTAAGAGAACCAATTATACGTATTAAACGGAAAAGTATTCAATACTTTATGTTAAACATGAATAGATCGGTAGTTTTACCGAGTCATGAAAAGAATAGATTGGTAGCACACCGAGTCATTATAGTTGCATATGGTTATTTGTTATATGAATGGTTGATAAATAATGTGTGTTCTAAATTATGAATTTAGAATCAGAGAACATTATTTATATAAAAAAATTCCCTTGTTTCTAAAGTCTTAAAATGGGATTGTTTACAATTAATTATTTCAAGTTAAGTCGCAACTCAATGTTTTGAGGTTATAAAAACAAGTATACAATCAAGCTACAACTTGATGTTGGAAGAAACAACTCCCTAAGTTATTTAGTCAGCAACCACTAACCTTCTGTAAGCTACCACATGCATAGAAGTAACAAATCCCTAATTATACTGAGTTGAAACTCGGTGTGAATACACTATGTAATCATTCTTCATCTTGGATGCTAGACATCTTATTATGATCCTAAATTTGCAACCTTTCTTTCACAATTCACTTGCATTATCATCAAATCTTCAATTCTAGTCAACCTCGCTATAATGACTTTCACAATTCACCTATACTTCCACTAAGTCTTCAATTCAAGACTCTTCAAAGCTACTATTTCAGCCTTTTGAATTCTCACCACTATTGTCTTAGTTTTAAATAGGCCCTCTACTTTACAACTTACCTAGACTGTTTTTATCATGCTTCTTACTTAACATGCAACTTAGCCTCCATCACTATTTTGGCATAATCAAAATTATTGCATTAGTTCATTTATCTTACTACACCTTGTTTTGCAGTCCTCCAAAGCTATATATTCTATTCTTGATCCTTCATTCATACCTATTCATTTCAGGTAGCCAAAAATTCTCCATAATCTTATTTCTATGTCATGTAACCTTATACACTTGCACTAAATTCTATTTCAGATCACTATCATAAATAGTATTTTCCTTCTTTGACATCTCGGTGTTATGCCATATACACCTCCATTTATTTTTGGTTTACATTAAGTGTTCATCATTTCATTTCATCTCTCATATCACTATTTTTTCACTAGCACATGTATCACATTCTTAGTCTAAAAACTATCTACAATTTTTACTAAGTTTTCTTTTTTTTTATTACTCACATTACCTCTTCAACTTTCACACTCTTTATACCTCATTACTTAGTCATTATATCAGTGTTATATTAGATTCAAATCATATTATTATAGTGCTTGTATGCACACTGCCTAGAGAACAGCTTATACCATCAACCATTCACACTTATTTTTTTGTGCAAAACTTTTCATATATATATATATATTACACTTTACTTGAGCTCATTTCTAGATCTCAACATAAATTCACTTCATATTACCCCTGCCTTCCTAACCGATTAACTTACAACTCTTAAGATTCATTATATTGACTCAATCACAAGACTATGGAGGGAAGAGATGGTTCACCTTATCAATTCAAGTTATAAAGGAAAGCCATGAGCAAGTAACCGTTCGAGTGTTTGACTCTTCATATTGTAACTCACCAAATCTTGTCTCTTCACATTCTCCATAAACCAATTTCTTCACATTAGATAGACATGGTACTCTTCAACCCCACTAGGTGATCACTCGGTTGTTTAGTACCTCTGGAAGCCATACAATGGTTGTATGTAGTAGGTCGAGATATGAACCACAAAGACTCGTATGCTATATTTTCAGTGTTACACGTATTTCTTGAAATTTCAAAACACTTTCAAGCCATACCAAGGTTTAATGATCTCATCTTTTATGTTTGGAGTAATTTCATGAAGGTATAGATTGATTCTACGAAGAAATTTTTCATTAAAGCATCGATTGTTTACCTGTGCACAATTATACGAGAGAACTCAAAAAAATTTCATAGATAACTCTCTCAATTCAAGCTGAATCATTCTAATTATTTTTGAAATTAATTTTTCTCCTCCGTATAGATATTTCTTCAAAAATTCAATAAATTTTATCAGTTGAAACTCGAGTTAGATGAAAAACCTTAGTTAGGGTTTGAGACCACTTTGTATAAGCCTGAAAAACTAAAAAGAATTGATTTCTTTCTAAATTATTAATGAAAGAAGAAATTTTCAAATGCTAAGGCTTGGTAGGAACCATTTTAATCTTCTCCAATCTAGTTGAGAAATTGAACAATCCAAAATCTTCATCGATTTTAAAAAAATGCATGCATAGCACAGTTTAGAAAGAGGACTACAAAGCATTATTAGTTGATCTCAAAGGATGTTTCATGTATTTTGGTGAGTCTTGTTTTTCATAGATGAAAAATAAGACCATCTTGACTTCCTTAGTTCATCAAACATACAATTTTCACACTAATCAAGCACCTTTATGTAAATTTTCAACCTGGTCTCTGGAGTTCAATACACTTTTCCACTCATCAACAACTAAAAACACAACCTTCTACCATTTTTCTTAGTATACACATGTGAATTTTTTTATATTTTCCAAGTATAATTCATGAGGAACAATATTGATTCATTTAAGGTCTTGAGGGAGAGGCTTCAAGGAGAAAAATCTTCGCACATGCTCTTGTGCATAGTCTTCTTGCAAAGCAACTCGGGAGAGGATGGAAAAAAGGTTTTATGCTTTACAAATAACTATAGAGATCATTAACCATGAGATTAATCAATTCAAAAATACCATTTGAAGAAAAAGATCAAATTTCCATTACAAGAAAGCATTTTGAGCATTGACCCTAATTGAACCTTTAAATATCATGAATGAATAAGACTTTCCTTACAATGATTAAGATAAATTGGCTTAATTAAATGTGATTTGAGGTTAATAAATGTCATAATTATGTCATGAGGAAAGTATTAATTATTTTTATTAGTTGAATACTTCACAAAATTGGCAGGAAATAAGAATAACTCATCTCAACTTAATACTTCAAGAAACAATCCGAGAGGAGAAATAACCCATTGGTAAAATGCTCATATATTTATTGATAACTATCCAAATTACCTAAAAATATTCCATGATTCTATATTATAATTATATAAAAAAATAATTCTATGATTTATTTGAAGGAGCCACTATATTGTTGCTTTGGTGCTAAGAAACCAAACCGCTTATTTTGCACTTCTTAAAGAACCAGCTTTTAGAAAAACTAGCATAACTTCCACATACCTTTTTAGAACTTTATGAAATTTGGAATGAAGCACCAAATATAACCCTAATATATTTTACATGAACTAATTTTTCATAAATATGAATTTAATATTTTATCCTATCTCATTTACATCGACTACACCTATCGGTTCTAAAGGCTAATTTTGGATAACTTTTAAATTTTGCCTCCAAAAGCTAAACTAATCCTTATTATTTCTCACACATGCCATAGAAACCATTAATATGCTTATCCCATTCTCAAATGGTATTTTAATGACCTTTAACAACCTTTCACACCTCATCAGGCTCTAGAAATAGGCATGAATGAGCCGATTCATAACCGTGACTCTTACCAATTGACATGGAACTTCATCTTGTGAAAGCTCTTGACCATGATAATACCATAATATCTGAAGTGTAGAGAATATGAGACAAAAATTTCATCCTTTTTCATGCTTACACTTGACTTCTGCCTCACAAACCAATCCTACAACACATTAAAACCAATCTGATTTCTCATTAAACCACCAAGAAGGAACTACCAATCAACCTTCATGCCTCTTACAGAGGCTCACTTCACCACTCATTGATTTTCCATCAATGCCACTTGACATTAATAACAACACCAATAACCTAGGGTTCAACACAAGTGAGGCTTGATGAGCTCAAAACTTATAAGCTCACAAATCCAAGAAGATAAATGTTTCCTAAGAGCTAATTTTTACTCCTTAGAAGAGGAGATTTTGTTCTTAAAATATGATTTACATGTTAATGATGAGTGTAGTATTTTATTTGTCCAATACAATAGTTATGTGTGATGGATATTTAACTTGACAAGTCTGGAAGCTCACCCAAAGTGTGCACAACCTTCATGTCCCTCCTTTATTTTTCTTATAAATATGTTAAGAGTCATGTCCATAGTTATAACCATAATAACTATTCATACATGGGGATACATCATAGCATGACAATTCAGCAACACATATAATAAAGAAATTCATTTATAGGAAACAACTATTTAGATCAGAATGTTAATAAACCCATGTCCAAAAAAATACTCTTGGTAATCCTTACACAATTATCCATCATAGCCATCATTCACTACATAACATATAAGATGACTACATTACCAACCATTACATTTATGCATTGCACCACGTGTTCTTTTATATAGACTCCATACTAGCACTTAGAATTTCCATGAATTATCTATCTCCTTGAAGTCTCCACTAGCTTATTACTATAATGAAGCATCACCTTATTTATAGGGTGGGGACTTGCCCTTCAATTCCTACATGTACCTTCCTAATAATAGGCATTCTCTCAAATATATTGCATGGTTTTTTATAACTTGTAATAACAATATTTGAAGATATAATTATCTCAAACCTTACATGCTTTAATCCTATTATTACCTTGTTCCATGTGTTGTCTTTATCCTTTCCCTCTATGTGATTTTTTATCCTTTGCTTTGCCTTTAAGTCATCTTGCTTTTGTATATTTTTGGATTTTTCTTGAGCGAAACTCCATATTCTTATTTTCTATTTTTATCCATTTCTTGGAAAATCAGATAAGTCCTTGATGTTTCATGTATGTGTGTAGCCTTACATGTTGACTTATTCCTCTATGGTGTGCACACCTCCATGCACTCTCCTGTTCTTACTTCCTCTCTTTACGCGCATGCACTTGTACGTAACTCCTAGCTCCTAAGCATGGATAGTACTTATCCATTTCCTCATACCAACATTACCCCACACTAGGGATATTATCCATCATTAGCAATACTTATACCAAAGAATGTTATTCAAGGAATAAAAGAATAAATAATCAAAAGATCAAAGAATGATTGGAGAATATACCTAATGAATCAAAAATAATAATATTCCACATACCCATACTTAATTAGTCTTGTGGTGGATGGAGTAGTTATGGGAACTATGTGTTCAAGGTATTCTCTAGCTCTTCCCACCCTTCAAGCTCCTTAGTAGCTATATTTGGCACCGATCCAACAATATCTAGAACTTTTAGGGGTAAATTCTTCACCCTTCTCCTTTAGTTCCCTAATTATTACAACAAGGCTTGATGCCATTCCTTCTAGAGGACCCATCATGTGCACAAACAAAGGAAAAATATCCTTGATCCTTGGTGGGGTAGTTTGTTTCTATCATGGCCTTAAGAAAATCCCTCTTCCATGCTACATCAACCACGATTTCTTCACGTATAACCTTATTTTATTTCTTAGCGGTATGCACTTGATTTAGTACAACCTCCTCTTGAGTGATGTGTGCTCTAAGGATGGGATCAAGGTTTTGATAGTTTTCAAATGCGCACCCTAATTTTTCATGGATTCCTTAATCATGGTGTTCAATACCTCATACTCAACTATCTAGCATGTAACTTCTTCCTTATTCTTTTCTTACTGTGTGGCTAACTCTTCTTCTAATGGCCCTAGCCCATACTTCTTCTCATGTAATAAAATTCACCCCAAGTCTTCTAAGTAGTTGAATTATGATGGATACTCATCTTGGGAACTCTCTACTAGGTTGGGGCACATGGTTGTAATGGAAATTTTTATATGGATGGCCTTGTTATAGGAATACTTTGTGTGCTTCTTCACTTCTTCCAACTCTTCTATGAGTCATTGGACATCTATTCTTTATCCTTCTTATCCTCTAGCCAAAATCTTATTGTGCCCCCCTTATCCTATTGCACCCTTTTGATTTTCCATTTTTTGTCCTTGATATCAAAGGCATCGATGGAAAAGGGAGAGTGCAAGATCATGTTTCTCGGTTGTTGTTCATAGGTTCAATATGACTTCATGTGGTTTTAAGAAGTCAGGGTCTTGAAAGTTGAGTGGTAGTGTCATTTCAAGGTGGTTTCAAGTGCCTAATGAAGTGAAACAGAATGGTACATGTTAGAAAAATCATGGAAGATGATTTGAGAGATTATTCACAGCATGTGTGAGAAAATTTTAGGCTCATCTCAGCCCCAAGAGTCAGTTTTGTATGTTGGTCAGAAATGGTGTTGAGAACAAGCAATGTTCTTGCATGAAAATGAGATGGGATAGAAAATTTTAGACCTATTATTTTATAAAAAAATCATGGGAGATGATGGAGGAATGTGTCTTGGTGCTTCATGAAAAATTTCAGGTCAATGTTAGGTCATTTGAGCAAGTTATGTGAATTTTTACAAAATAGGCTTATTGAAAAGTTTATTTTGAGTTTCTGGATTCTTAGCCTTCAAAAATATTGTATGGTATCTTTCACATATATAATTGAAGGAATTTTTGGAGTGAATTAGAATCATGTGAAAAAATAATTTTCTCAAAAGGAGGTGTGGTTGAAAAGTTATGAGCATTTTGGTGGAGTAGTTTGTCTCTCTCCTGGGTTGAGCACCAAATTGATAGGAGCAAAAAGATGTAGTTAGAATTCAAGTCTTATTTAATCACTCCCAAGGTATATCCATAGTCCATTCATAGTGTTTATCATGCTTAGAAGGTATTTTAAGGATTTTCTTCTTGAAGATGTCTAGTTGGCTTTGTCATTATTCTTAGTATGAATGCTCTTGGCAAGTAAAGGCTCTAACTAATTTTAATGGAGATATAGCTCAATAAGAGATCAAATTTCATCCAAAAGTGCTTGACATGGTATTTGATAATCTAAAATTCTCCTTGGTTTAGAAAATCATATGGTCTTTGTTGAAGTATATTGTCTTGGAGAACATTTGGCACAATGCAATTTCAAAGAACTATCCCAAGAGACCCACCTCTCATTTCAAAGCTTTGATCAATTTGAAAAAGGTTCACAAGGTCAATGAGGAGGTGAAGGATATGTATTTAGAATGAAATCACTCATTTTAGATAATATACTTGAAAATATTCATTGAGTAGTTTTCAGATTTGTAAGTTGGTGCTCTCTCTCTATCCCATTAAAAGACCACTCCAAATAAAGCCCATAGCCGAATGATGTGAGAACAATTCCACTCAGAAATGAATATTTGTGAGGTCTGTATCATCTATTAATTTTTTTCTCAGTTATAGAAATGATTATGGTTTTATTCAAGCTTTTAGACCTACACAGTCATCTCCTTTTCCATTTGCAAGTAATGTAATTCCAAAGTGCATGCATTATTCATCAAGTCATTAACTCTATTTTCCTTCAAAATATGGGAACATGTTTTAGGAACCATCACAAGCTCTAATATTCAAAATCCATGCAAATATTTTGAAGAAATTGTATTTTACAGTCTCTCGGGTCTTCTCTGTCAACATATACCCTGAATTAGGGTTTGTGAGAAATTTTTATTGTTTATCAATATGTATCCAACCAAACTTGACAAAAGTTTGTGGAAAGTTTTATATGGAGGGGATGTTCACATTGAAAAAGGAATTTCTTTGTTTCATCAATAATTTATTAAGTTGTTGACAATTTCCTTCAAGCTCACTCCTCAATCCTACATAGAACCACACAAAATTGTTAGGACTCTGATTCTTTTCTTAGAGAATGAAAAAATTCAAACAAATATTCTAAGAAATAGGAAATTATTTGGTTAAAAATAATATGGATCTAAATGACCGTGAAATCTTGTAGCAATCATGACAGTGGTGTGTATACAAGGAAATATTCTTGTCGACGATTCATGATTTGGAAAGTGAAAAAATCCTTAGACAAGTGAAATTAAATCATCTCTAACATCAAGAAAAAGTTGAAAAGATGCCTAAAAGTGTATCAATGACTAATGACATTCAGTTTATAGCACAAAGTATCAAAACCATGTTATTGTTCTAAGTACTTGGTATTGAAATGAAAATGGAAGATTATAAGGTATTCTCACTCAAGTGAATAAGGTCTTGGAGAATTCAAAATTCTTTAGGAAGTTACAAAGTCATATCTTACTCCCTTTAAGGTTGAATAGGAATTTAAAGAGACAGAAAACAACTACAAGCTTATGGGGAATGTAAAGTGACAAAGTATTGAACGTAGGCCTTCTCAAGTAATACATTTTGAAGATAGTTAAGATAGTCCGGTGAGTGTGGGTTATGTTAGTGCAAATTCACAGCACCCCCAAATGATTTATGGATCTGATTTTCTAAGGAAAATTCATTTGGTGTGATTACACAACATTGAGTTTTCCCAAAGTGTGGTACCTTTGCAAATGGGGAAAGCTCTCCATATAAGGTTGGTTCCTCTTCCTAAACTACCTGCCACAAGCTATTCCAGTGTAGGAAAGCTAATCTAACCTAATCCAACTTCCAAGGAGAGAAGAGAGGAAGAAAACAAGGAAAAACAGAGCCTACACTAAAACGGTGATATACCAGAGAAGGAAAGTGTTGATTATCTATCAAACCGCCATGGAACAAGAAGAGGTGAGCAATGGAAAGGATAGACAAGTGCATCACAAACCAAAGATGGATTTCACACAGAAAATGTTTCAAAAATCCATGAACATAGCTCCAAAACCTACAATGAACATCTAAACATGCACAAATACCTGTAATGAAGAGAGGTAAGGAAAACAACAAAGAAAATGAGCCAAGGATGGACAAATGCATCACAAAAAACATGTTTTTTTATTGCTCAAAATTTACACATTGTATCATTTCATGTAAGAGGAAAAAATGCCATTATAGAGCAGGGAAGGAGGTTCAAACTCCATTTTGACCCTGGGGAAGAAAATAAGGGAGAGGAAGAGAAGAAGGATGAACAACCTTTTTCAAAATGAGCCAAAATTGGCTTTTATCGCTCAAACAGAATGAAGGAAATGAGAAAACGTGAGGCAAATCAATTTTAAAACTCCAACCACTAACAAGATCCATTTAATTAGCCTACAAAATGATGGGTTTCCATGAAAATCCCATACTTCATCGTACATTGCTTCGCAGAGCAAGAAAGAGGCCCATACTTCATTAATTTTGGTGGTTGGGGTTGTTTTCTACAATTTTTCCATGCTAGAGACGTTTTCCCATTTTTCTCCCACAAAAATCCATCAAAATTTAAAATTAAAGTGTCCATCATGTAGAGGATTTCAACAGATTTCCATTGATACCAAAATCATGAAAATCGAGCTCTAGATCGAAAGATATGGCCTTTTGAAGATTTAGGGCAAATAGGGCAAAAATCGGGTTGGTGGGCCAAAACTTGACCTTTTTCCCTTTTCACAAAATTGGGAAATTTTCCCAAAATTCTCCATGGCCCCGCCACTCCGATGACATGTGGCACTTTCTAATTGGTCCATGGGGATGCGGTTCCATTTTTTCCTTTGTGCTTTTCACCACTTTGGTGATAATTCCAAAATCCTCCGACGCCCTAATCCCCATCGATGAATGGACACATAATGCCTTTTGATTGGTTAGTGGGGATGCTCTTCCATTTTTTCCTTTGACACATTTTGACCAAATGCCAAAAAATAGAAATCCTCTCGATGCTTCCGCTCCGCCTTGACATGTGGCATCATTTTTATTGCGAGACTTAAGCAATTTTGTTTCCTTTGCGGGCTCGCGGGATCGCAAATGAATTTTGCACTTTTAGCCCAAAAAGTGCTAAGTTCTCAATTTCTTCCTCCACTCTGCTAGCCCGAGCCTCTTTGGCACAAAACTCTCCCAAGCTCTGCGGGCCCGCCTTAGGAAAATTTCCCCTCCAACTCTACCGAGCCATAACTCAAAAAATACGAGTTAGGATGGCTTCTTTACCTTTCTAGAAAGGGGAAGAAAAATCCTATCTGATGAAGCCATTTCAAAATATTTTGAGTGCTTGAAATGTGTGAAAATTGAAGTTGAAGCACAAGGAAGGAAATAATGAAGGCAAGTTAGCCAAAATAAGCAGGGGCTCATTTTGGATAACAATTTTGGCGACTCAGAGGGGTCATCTGCCTGCTAGATGAATGATTAGTGGCCTTTTGAAGCATCCATTGGGCATGGAGTCAATCCTGATAACCAACTTCTGATTGAACTATGAAAATATGACCTCTGAGCCACTTGGAAACCCACTGAAACTTGGAGTTGATCTTCACCAAAAGCCATTGAATGCACTGTGCAAGAGCAACCAAAACAACACAAAAAACTATGTACAAAACTAAAAATCATACATGCTCCAAATGGAACATGTAGAGTTTGTAAAAGCACTTCTTTTGCTAAAAAAACCTACCTACACTACTCTAACCAAGAGAAAAGGTAAGCTAAAAAACCCCAGAACTGGTTGTGCAAAATAGCTTCCTTTCTTCAAAATTGGCAGCCATGCAAATGATTTGGAGCTGATCATGGTTGTTAGTATGAGTGGAAAACTGAGAAGAATCCGGTCCTCCACCCAAATCATCAAGGTGTCAACTGAAAACAAATTGAATACCTCTTTTAGTTGCTCTACATTTGGATTGTAGAGGTATTGCAATTGATCCTTGGTACCTTGCATATCATCCTCATGCCTAGAAGCAAGCATGACTGGTGGAAACTCCCTTTTTGGCTCCAATGAAGCCAAGTACCTGATAGGGCATGGTCTGGTCCTTTGAATGTGCCCATTGCTCGAGATTCAACCCCAATAATGGAGTCTTCTTGTAGATCTTCTCGGATGGATGGCATGGAAGAAATGATGAAGTTCTCCTGCTCTTTCTCTTCTTCCTCCAATGAAGAACATGGAAGATTTAAATCTCCCAAACTTGATTCCAAAGAGCTGCTATAAAGTGCAGGCTGCTGCAAATGAATGCTCTCCTTCATGGCAGCAGGTTCTTGTGTTTGGAAGATGGATGATGAAGGAGAAAACAATGTGATTTCAACTGGTTCCTCTCCATCAAAACAATCCTCCAAATCTGACAGATAAACTACCTCCTTGTTGTCCTACTGCAAATGCTCAACCTCTTCCATGGTGTTCTTTTGATCTACAACTTGATCACCATGGTTATCTTCATTCTCAAAGATGAAGTTTGAAATATCAAACTCTTCTTCAATGTTGGAGCTTGAAGAGAATGAAGTAGAAGGAAGAATTGAAGGTTCTTCTATAGCTTGTTTTGTGTTCAAAGCTTTTGGATCTGCACTTTTCTCCTCCACAGCTGGAATGTACTCCTCTTCTTTTGGATTTGGAGCACCTCCTCCTCCTCTTGCTGCTTGAAGACCATCTTGCTCTTGATTGAAATCTTCCTCTAGCATGAAGTTTTTCAAATCAAACTCTCCAATCTATTGTTCTAGAGGACAAGTTGGGGCTGCAAGATCTCTTTTAGAGCTTTCCTCCATCATGGATTCATTGACCAAATCAGGCCCTTCAAATGAAAGCAAGAAAACATCAATGATGTCTTCTTCTTCTGCTGCTACAAACTTTGATTTGGTTTCTTGATCTGCTCCTCTTCAATGGGGCTTGGAGCTGATTGTTCTTTCTCTTCCATGACTGATTGTGTAACTTGAATTGGATCAGCATTTCCTTCAAGTAGAGTGCCAACATGGACACTACATTCTGAGAAAATTGATGATTGATCTTCTTCCTTTCCTTGTTCTTCTTCTGCTGCAACAAAATCAGTCCTAACCACCATTGACTCTTCATCCTTGGCCTCCTCTGTAGGCTTCACCAGCAAAGGAATTTTCTCAATTCCATACCTAAGAGCCAAGCTCACTAAACTCTTAACCATTTCTTCTTTGCTTGGTTCTTCCTCTTGTTGTCCTTCTTGACTGATTTTTGCAATTTCTTCTTCCCTACATGGAATTGGGGATGCAAGAGGAGAAGTAGGTTGGGATTCAACTAGCTTTGTGATTGTTTATGGTGGGGAGGAGGTGGAACTTTTGTTTTTTTTTGGAGGGGATGACTGTTTAGAAGGGAAAGGGGAAGAGGAACTGAAATGGGGTGGAAGACTAGGGAATGGAGAAATGGAATTAACACTTGGGGCAGCAAACTGAGGGGCTTGACTCTTGATCATGCTGAAATGGTAAAGCTTGAGAGGGTGAAAAAGAAAGACAAGGAGATGTTGAATGACTTACCCATTGACAAGGTTGATTCAGACTTTGCTCATATGCTTCTATCTCCTCAATCCATTGTGCAAGTTGGGGCAGCATTTCAACCATGAAGTCCAAGCTTCTCTTGAGGGTTGTAGTGTCTTGGAAAAGGGCCTTCCCATGGACAAGGTGCCCTGCAACCAATTTTGAAATCCTTCATTTGAGTTTTAGCTCTTGATTGCACCATGTTTGCCTCCATTTTTTGGATATTCTCCAACAGATCCACATTTTCCATTTGACTACTATCATTGCATGCATACCCTTGCTCTTGATATGTTTCATAACCAAACTGATTTTGGTATTGCTCATATGGGTAAGCATGATGATTTTGAATTTGTTCAAAATGTTGATTTGAAGGAGTTGTAAAACATGTTGGAGGTGGAATATACTACCGTTGTAAATGTGAATTCCATGATGGAAATGAAGTCATGATTGCACAACTTCATGGAATGGAAAAGAGTGAAAGGGATGGAAAGAAGAATGAATGAAAAGGAATGGAAATGAATGAAAAGGAAGGTCTGCAACTTCAGAGATGGGTTGTTGATCATATGGAGTCACGCCAGATGTGTTTGCAAGTTCCTCCAAAGGCTAAAATTTTAAATAGGAGCACATCAACTTGATGAGATGAAGTGGAAGACCTCTTGGTCCCACCGGGTGTGCCAAAACTGTTAGTGAAAATTCACAGCACCCCCAAATGAGTTATGGATCTGCTTTTCTAAGGTAAAGTCATTTGGTGTGATTACACAACATTGAGCTTTCCTAAAGTGTGGGACCTTTGCAAATGGGGAAAGCTCTCAGAGAAGGTTGGTTCCTCTTCCTAAACTACCTGCCACAAGCTATTCCAATGCAAGCAAGCTAATCTAACCTAATCTAACTTCCAAGGAGACAAGGAGAGGAAGAAAACAAGGAAAAATAGAGCCTACACTAAAATGGTGATACACTAGAGAAGGAAAGTGTTGATTATCTATCAAAACTACCATGGAACAAGAAGAGGTGAGCAATGGAAAGGATGGACAAGTGCATCACAGACCAAAGATGGATTTCACACAAGAAAATGTTCCAAAACTCCATGAACACAACTCTAAAACCTGCAATGAACATCCAAACATGCACAAATACCCTGTAATGAAGAGAGGTAAGGAAAACAACAAATAAAACGAGCCAAGGATGGACAAATGCATCACAAAAACATGTTTTTTTATTGCTCAAAATTTACACAGTGCATCATTTCATGGGTAAGAGGAAAAAATGCCATTACAAAGCAAGGGGAGGAGGTTTAAACTCCATTTTTGACCCAGGGAAGAAAAGAAGGGAGAGGCAAAGAAGAAGGATGAACAACCTTTTTCAAAATGAGCCAAAACTAGCTTTTATCACTCAAACAAAATGAAGGAAATGAGAAAACGCGGGTAAATTGATTTTAAAACTCCAACCACTAACAAGATCCATTTAATTAGCCTACAAAATGATGGGTTTCCATGAAAAATCCCATACTTCATCGTACATTGCTTCGAGAAAAGAAAGAGGCCCATACTTCATTAATTTTGGTGGTTGGGGTCATTTTCTACAATTTTTCCATGCTAGAGACATTTTCCCATTTTTCTCCCACAAAATCCATCAAAATTTAAAATTAAAGTGTCCATCATGTAGAGGATTTCAACAACTTTCCATTGATACCAAAATCATGAAAATATGAGCTCTAGATCGAAAGATATGGCCTTATGAAGATTTAGGGAAAACAGAGAAAAATTACGATAAAAAATCAGGTTGGCGGGCCAAAACTTGACCTTTTTACCTTTTCACAAAATTGGGAAATTTTTCCAAAATTCTTTATGGCCCCGTCGCTCCGATGACACATGGCACTTTCTAATTGGTCATGGAGATGCGGTTCCATTTTTGCCTTTGTGCTTTTCACCACTTTAGTGACAATTCCAAAATCCTCCTTATGCCCCAATCCCCGCCGATGAATGGACACGTGGCACCTTTTGATTGGTCAAGTAGGGATGCACTTCCATTTTTTCCTTTGACACATTTTGACCAAATGCCAAAAACTAGAAATCCCTCCGATGCCCGCCACTCCGCCTTGACACGTGGCATCATTTCATTGGCTACGGGCCTTAAGAAATTTTGTTTCCTTTGCGGGCTCATGGGAGTGCAAATGAATTTTTCACTTTTAGCCCAAAAAGTGCTAAGTTCTCAATTTCTTCCTCCGCTCCGCTAGCCCGAGCCTCTTTGGCACAAAATTTCTCCTCTAAGCTCCCTTCCCTTTAGGAAAAACTCAAACTCCGAGCCATAACTCAAAAAATATAAGGAGTTAGGAGGACTTCTTTACCTTTCTGGAAAGGGGAAGAAAAATCCTATCTTATGAAGCCATTTCTAGAATATTTTGAGTGCTTGAAATGTGTGAAAATTGAATTTGAAGCACAAGGAAGGAAAGAATGAAGGTAAGTTAGCCAAAATAAGTAGGGGCTCATTTTGGATAACAAAGTTCAGTGTGATATAAATGTGAATTGATTGAAAATTTCCATCAAAGTATGATATCAAAATAAAAGTAAATGTGAACTTAAAATAGTGTGAACTCGTGGATAGAACATGAAAAATCAGATTGGGTGAACTCATAATAGTGAGAGAGCTTAAAAAACATGCATAGAACAATTATGTTGAAGTAAAGAACAAGCTGAAAAGAATCTAATTCTTGATTGATTGAAGTGTGGAGTGTGGAACCGAGATGTGAAGATAGAAATACAAGGATATGAAATAATAAAATCAGACTAGTAACATGTAAGTGAGATGGATATAGATACCGTATGTTTGAATCTATGTAAAGGATGTTAATATGAACATAGTAAGGAAAATTGAAAGAGAGAGCTATAGATGTATGATGAAAATAGGTAATGACTTGGATGCATGATAGAAAGATGTATTGAATTGATGAAAAAAAAAGAGAATGATCGTGAGGGAAGATGAGAAGTGAATTTGAGTTGAAAAGTGAGCCTAGTAGAACATAGATAGGATATTGGATTGTTGATCGACAAGAAGAAGAAGAAGAGAAATCAAGAGTAGATTTAAGAAACAAGAATAGATTGAAAATTTAGGGTCATCATCAGCTATTGAAGATAGTAACTCAAGTGTGACTTTATCAAGAGAACAAGTCTAGGTGGTAGCCTAGTAGTTGGGGAGTTGAAGCTTCCCGTGAGTTGAAGCTCACTAAAGATCAGTAGAAGTTGATTTAATTGTAGGGGTTGAATCCTCTAGACTAGGTAGAATCTTGGTCAAATTGAGGAGTAGCAACTATAGGTCAAGTTGAAGCTCAAACTTGAAACTAATGTAATAAAAGTAGGAAAAATTGGTCCAAAGCATAGTTCATAGTTTCAATGGGTTTTCTTCCCATTTTGGGTTTCCCACATTAAACCTTGTGTCATTGTGTACTCTCTTGTAAAATTCTTGTGTGTGTTTATGGTTTTATCATATCATATTTAAGAAGGTAAATTTGTGAAGACACTGATTCACCCCCTCTCAATGTCATAGTTTCTAACAATTGGTATTAGAGCCAAGTTCTCTAGAGTTAGGCCTAATAGCTTGGAGGTGATCCTAAAGACACAAGCATGGGTACATCAATAGAATTAATGTTGAAGAAGAGGTATGAAATTTCTCAAGCTCTTATAAAGGATTTAAAGGAAGAAATCAAGCTTAAGGAAGTTAGTCATGGCCAAGAACTAAATGAGATGGCTTCATTTGTTGAAAAAGTGTCAAAGGCCTTAAAAGATAAAGAAATTTCTTGCCTTAAATTTGAAGAGGATATAAAGACCCTAAATATTGAGTTGGTACAAGTTACTAATCAGCTTGAAAACTTGCAAAGAAAACAAGGACATTCTAGTGGAGTAGAGCATGAGACATGTCAGAAACTATTCAAGCCAAGAGTGGAGAATGTGAAAAATTAAATGCAGAAGTAAAAACCTAAAAGAAGAGCTAGAACAAACAAACAAAAAATTTTGAGAGATGAATCAAGTAATACTTCTTTTCAAGGATGTTCTCAGCCCAAGAAGGAAAACAAAGAGCACAAGAGGATCTTTAGGCAGCCAAATGCAAGGATATTATCAAGTATGTTTCATGGAGTTTTTTTTTCATGCAATATATTTGGACATAGAGAAAGAGATTATAGAAGAAAGGTAGATGAATACCATCCATGGAGAGATTATAGGTTTGAATATGAGAAGAACATAGTGTGTTTTAATTACAAATAAAAAGGCCATATAGCCAAGTACTATCTGGAAGAGCTGGTAAATCAGTTTTGGGACAAGAATCAGGTTGTGTGCTTTAACTACCATGAGCTAGGACATTTTGCAAGACATTTTCATGAGTCACCTAGATTCAGCTATAAGCTGAATTCCTATCAGAGACGAGACAAAAGGAAACATAGAGAAAATGCAAATACAAAGAGTAAGACCAAGTCAACTATGGTTAAGAAATATGTTGGTAAGAAGAAGGAAAGATGGGTATGCAAGGTCAAGGAAGAAAAATCAGAAGTTGAGACATCAAAGGATGACAAGAACAAAGAAATGGCATATTTTGAGGAAGTACAATAATCTAAAACTTTCATAAAGGAAGCAATCACAAGAAAGATAATGAGAAAATGAAGACAAATGAAAGAAGAAAGAAAAAAACTCTAGTACAAATCATGAAGAATGTTTTCCCCAAGCAATATTAGAACATGTTTATGAATTATGCCTATCTTACATCCAATAGGAAGATGAGAGCTCAAGTGATCTGGTGGTCACACCAAGAATTGTACCACAGAATATTGACAAGGTCTTGAGGACAAGAAAAGGAAAGGATGAGTCATCAAGCTCTTTTGATGACTTCTTACTCTTCTGAGGTGGTCTATCAGACATATATTGCCTTCTCTAGGCTTCTAGAAGGAATTTTCTTCTTGAAAGAACCTTTATGGACTCTTGAGGAAAATTCATCTAAAATAGGTGCTTTGATAGAAGATATTTCATGTTGCAAATTGAGTAAAAATGAATGTATGGTTATCCACTTTCTTATAAAAGTCTTATGCATAAATTCTCTCTAAAAATATCTTTCAAGATCATGAGTGCTTGTCTAATAAAATAAAATTACTTTCATATCTGGTTTTGGGTGTGTTAAAATTGTTCTCATTCAGTCAAGTCAAACACATACCAAGTTTGTCAAGTTTCTCATCTTACTTCTCACAAGTTAGGTCATAAACAAGATGTGCTCTAAGTTTGAGTCTTGTCAATCATGGTGTTCTTATGTATTTTTGGTCATTATATGCATTTTCCAAGCTCTAACCAAGAATCAAGTAATCTATGTATGTATCTTCCAAATTGTTTCTTGGTCAAAATGACCTATTTTCAGAGGCAAAAGTAAGTGAGAAGAGTGTACCAGGAGATTCAATGAAGGAACTGATGTATTCAAAATTTTGTGAAGACTCGTGTATGTTGAAAAGAACAAAGGTCTGTGTATGGACTGAAATTGTGTGCTACAGACTAGAGAAAGTGTTCATTATCATGTCTTAGAAGTCCATGATGGCATATGTATGTGCTCAGGATTAATGTTCATATAACAAGCCTGACGAAATTCTAAGAAGCATAAATTGATCATAAGTAAAGTGAAATATGGCCACTTAACCAAGTCCAAAAGATCTAAACTTAGTAGTTGGCAGAACACGATAGTAAAATGATGCAAAATCAGGGGAGCTATTAGAGAAAATGCTATATGTTTGGATGATCTATCATGAACATGTTTGCAGAGTTGTAGAATGCATTGTATCAAGGTAAATATATTCACAGTATATAAAACATGATGCTACAGGTTTGTTAAGGTTGATCAAATCTGTGTAAGTTGTGTTTGTCTTATCTAGGGTAGTATTAAAGGTCAAAATCAGAGTATGAGTTTGAGAGCTATCAAGAAGATCTTAAGATCTGTATGGTGTGTATGGGCCTTAGTTGCATGAGATAACACTAGAAGATGTTGAAACTCTCTTGTATCAGTGTGCAAAGTTTTTTTTACCTTCATGAGAAGCTGTGGAGTCAAGTCATTATAGCTTAGCAGGTATATGTAGTGAATAAATATGAAGCAATGATATGGTATTATGCAGGTTAGTGATGTATATTATGACTATGATGGTGTCAACTAGACAGCAGGGGAGTGAAATTTTTCCCTATAAGAGGTATCTTAGTGCCTAAGTTGCTTCAAGAGGGCTCGATTTGAGTCTAAATAGGGGAGTTGGTTTCCCAATTCTAGGCACAAGACAATGGTTATGTAAAGACAATTTTGAAGGATTAATTTGCAATTCTATCAAAAGAAGTGTTGAAGGTGCTGCATGGAAGGAAATTAACAAAAATTCTTGGGCTTCTTTAGAAAAGAAAACAACATCTTCTCGGGGAGAGTGTATATAAGGTATGAGCATTCTTTTTGTTGAATTTTTCCAATCTAATTAGTTTGGTGTGTTTTTGCATCTTTGTCATAGATGTCAAAGGGGGAGAGAGAGTGCTGGAAACTTGTTTCATATTTCAGTTTTCCATCAAGTTTCAGAATGTTACCATCAATGATAAAGGGGGAGATTGTTACACCTGTTGATTTTCTATTTTTTTCATTGATGTCAAAGGAATTAATGGAAAAGGAGAGTGAAAGAGCATGCTTCTTAGGTGTTGTTCAGAGGTTCAAGATGACTTCATGTGGTTTCAAGAAGACATGGTCTTGAAATTTGAGTGGTAGTGTCATTTGGTGGTGGTTTGTGTGCTTAATGAAGCGAAATAGAATGGTACATGTTATAACAAGCATGGGAGATTCTTTGAGAGAGTATCCACAACATGTGTGAGTAAAGGTTAGGCTCGTCTCAGCCCCAAGAGTCAATTTTTTATGTTGTTCTAAAATGGTGTTGAAAAGAAACAATATTATTGCATGCAAATGATATGGGCTAGACAATTTAGACCTCTTCTTTTCAAACATATCATAGGAGATGATTTAGGAAGGTGTCCTGGTACTTTATGAAAAATTTTAAGTCAATGTTAGGTCATTTGAGCAAGTTATGTGAGTTTTTGCAAAACAAGCTTATTGAAAAGCTCATTTTTTAGATAAGATTTAAAAAGTTTGGTTTTAAATAGGGACCAAAAAACCCCATACATAAGAGAAGAAATTTTTAAGAAAAAAACACCAATGAAGCCAAGGAGGCAGAGTAAAAAAATCTTGACAACCAAGCCCCCACAAAATAGAGCCAAACTAAACAGTTTGCATATTAACAACAATTTTTGTAAGTATCTAAACCAAGACCAAAACAGAAAAAAACAATAGAAAAGATAAGGGCTGTAAAATCCCACCATTAGTTCTCAGTATCCCTACTTTGGGTCCTAGAGCTCGGACCACCATATTTCAAACTAGCCACTTTGATAATGACTCTCTTTGGGCATTTGACCTCTTGATCCTCATTTTAAGTGCCAACATTAACCTCCTCCTAAGACTTACCCTAATTGTCGTCTACAACCATACCCGAGTTATCACCAATATCCATCTCATCATTTTTTAAGAACTCAAACTCAGATTCATGTTGTTTTTGGCCTCCTTAGAAGCAACTTGGTTTTGAAGCAGAGAAATATATTGCTCTTGCATAACATAATATGCTTGAATCCCCGATGGTTCTGTTTTGGGTTTCAATCCTTTGATGAAAATCTTTGAGCTCCTGTATGAGGTTTTTTTTGACAGTGAGAATGGTATTAGTTGTGGAATCAACCCTCATCGAGCCTATCCTCCCGGCCCAAGAAGCTCTGGTCCCTCTCTTAGAACTTTCCCCCAAATTCCTAATCCCCTTCTTGAGATTACACAAGGCATCCACAACACCCTCATCGGGATCAATACAATTTTTATTCTTCTTGATTTTATTGAGGCGAGAAGCAAGGGTTTCCTAGTCAGAATCCTAATCCTTGACTTGATTAGGGATGGTAGGTTTGATTCTTTGGACTAGAAGAAGAATGAGGCCTTGGTGAAGGGGGATATCCACCTTATTTTTCTTGAAATCCTTGATAGTCGAGAGGAGCAACCTATGGAGGAAGAATTATAGGCTCATAGTCTAGTCACAAAGTGGAGAAAATTGAGGATGGACAGGTGGTGAGTAAATATTTTACGAAATTTTCCTTCAAGAGTCGATATTTCATAATAACCAGGAAGACATCAGCCCATCTATCTAGCAAGAAGGTGCGAGAAATACCATCATCATAGGCAATAATGTTTTCCCCCACTTCAAAGAAAGTAGCAATTTCATGTTTCTTTCTAGATTTGTCTTTAAAAAATTTAGGCCATCATTTTTTAACCCAGTGATCTCAGCTATGGAATTCTCAAAGACATCAATATGAACCCCTCTAAAAACAAAACCACCATCCTTCCAGAAATCACAAAATCAATAGAAAGGCTAGGATCATTACCTTTGAGCTGATGAATGTATCTAGTGAGACCACCTTTGTGTAGCATTTCCATAGAGCCACATCATTCTTGAGGTGAAGAAAGGTAGATGGTTCAATATGCAACCTATCACCCCCATGAAGCTAGCAAGCAAGTTGACGTTTTTCACACAGACACCAGAACTTGACTGATATAAAATGGAGAAAAAACAAATTAAATAAGAAAGGGTCATTTTCCAAAAAGGAAAATTCCTTTCATAACCCTAAGCGTGTGAGATAAGGGTGTCATCATATTACAACCTCCCACTTTGTGTCTTTTGTCACCAAATCACTGCACCCTCCAAATGGCTAGGATGTGAATAGGATGTTAGGTGTGATTGGGGCACATGGGATTACCTATCAAGCTATGGGACTTGGGCTCAAGTGAACCTCCGGGAGAATGCCGGCTTCCTCTTCCTAAACTAAGTGTTGTACTACTCCTAGTGTAACAAAAATGATTATCTAGTCCTATGCTAACATTTTCATGGGGTTTTAGGGAAAGAGATTTACAGAAATGAAACTATACTAGGGATGGTGATGCACCAAATAAAGGGTGTTTCCAGACTCATGAAGGGTTAATTTGAAGAGGGTGTGTGCAACACAATTCAACTTCATCTACTGCAACTTAGAGAGGGTATAGGATACTAAAACTAAGAGACATGCATTCCCTTTGTTAAAATTTATCAGACTGAGAAATATACCAATTTCCCAGTGAAGAAGGATGAACTCAAGAAGGGTGAACAAACACCACAACTCAACCGCATGCAATACTCCACCACTCGATAATCACATAACTCCAAGATCCCGCAATAGAAACTTAAACATGCACAAGTGTACTGCAAGTATGAGAAAGACACAAAGAAGCACATAGAAGGATGAAAGGACCAAGATTAGTCACAAAACACACACTTTTATTGCTTCAATAACATGCACAATGCATCATACATTCAGAAGAGGTAATAGTTGCCATTACAATCTTGAAGAGGAGGCTTGAAAGTTCTCTCAACACACAAGGACAACTTGCAGAAGAGAGAGGACTCCTGAAAAGCATATACTTGCCTAAGATATCTAACTGTCCAACTTGTCTGACCTATTGGAACCCTTTGAAATGAGCTTCCAACTTACATTTATAGAAGAATATGTGAGAAAGAAGAGGAAAGGTCATAATTACATTCCTAAATTGAAGGCCCATGATGTATTTATCACAATTAGTTGAATCACTTGAGAAGGTTCCATCATGGGTCATTAATTGCCTGATGACCTAGTCTTCTCAATTAATTAAAAGAATATTTAAATAATAATAATAAATATTATCATGAAAAATATTTTATTTAAAATATTAAATTAATTAACATAATGTGGGACCCCCATTGACCTGTTTGACTTGAAGAGGAGGAGGGTCCATGTGGATAGAGTCTGCACATAGCCCAACTCGGTGTTGTACTCGATTTTGAACCCCACACCAACTCTTTCCTTACCTTGACAATCAAGCTCTTTTGCATTGAGTACTTCGAATAGTGAGCTATCAAACTTGATTATTATCATTTTCCTTGGTTAACTTGAGGCCATTTATGCCTTCCACATTACCTTTCATGAAACATATGTTAGCTTCCCCACAAAGTCACCGAGATCTTCATCCAACAAAACGAGCTCGTGTTAGTGCCATATTCATGCAGCGAACATCAGCTACAAAGCCAACCCCATGATTTGAAGCTTGGACACAAGACATAATGATTACATCATGCTCCTGGCCCTGAAAAGCATCTACCATATTGATATATAAACCTTTTCCTTCATCAGATTTGAGGACAACATCAAACTCTTGGTGCAAACATTTTCATTGTAGCTTGTAAGGTGTGATAATTCCAACAGAAACCTTTATGCCTGCCAACTTAGTGACTCGTTAGAGATGCTCATATAATTGCAAAGAAAATTGTGCTTCATGAATATTCTAATATGAAATGATCCACCTCTATGAGATTCACTTCCATGAGTTACATCAGAAACAAGTAAGGTCTCAATAGAGAATCTTTGTAATAAATTTCATCAGTCTCCCACAGTAACACTCTCACTATCACTTAATCAATTTTGATAAAAATATCTTGAAGGAAAATCCCAAATTTGAGGATGCATTCGATACTAAAGATAACAACATAGTTGGACAACCTGCTTGTTGGAAGTGCTCAAAAAGCTAGTATTTCTTAAAAAACTTCTACTATACTACAACATGTCTGCTGCCTGGTGTGTGGGAGCTTCTCTCGTGACCACCAAACCATCAGAGCTCGAATGTACATAGACTCATTCGCTTCATGGCTCAATGAAACAAGCCAACTCACTGAGTTTTAATGTGGACTTGGCAAGATGTCCGAGCTCCTTGCAATATTCGACGCATCGATCTAGGTATCCGCTCGCACTTTTTGAACTCTTCATAAAATTTACATGAGCTGACGTAGAATTTATCTGCCTTGAGTGATATCTGTTGAGCTATGATCCTACCATATTTCACTTAGTTAAACTGTGTTGTGATTCATGTCTTTCCACTTATTTCTACATTTATGCATAGTTCGCAAGTGTCTTCTAACTGGTTGGAGGCCCGTCTATCACTACACTTCAACTCGGATCCCTGAGCTCCTTAGATGCATATGCCACCACTCCGAGCAACCCAAACTCATGTTTCCTAGGAAAAATGAGATTCTTGGTTTTGCATCGACCCCAAAATTGATCAAACTCTGCCATTTTAGCTCGGCTTCATCCGTGAACTCAGTGTGTGGTCTCGTAACGCTACCTCAGCTTATAGCTCGTTGAGTCTAGAAAAATTCCTACCACCTGTGCACCGAATGCTCGGCCAAGGAAGGTCTGAATAATGCCAGCAAAAATATATATAATGTATTCACTAATGCCCAGCCCAAGATTCTTCTTACTACCTCGTGAGCTTACCATTGTAAAATTATTTCGAGTAGGCCTCCCAGTTTTGCATTAATCAATGAGCCCTAGAATTGTAACAACTTCCAGGAACGTGGGTACGTAGATCTTGAGATCCTTGGCCTTTCCCAACACTTAGCCGATACGTTTTTCATCACTCTACCATTTAATTCGAATGAGCCCTCGCCTATCTCCGTGTCATACTCGCTCTTGCTGAAGTCACGACCACCGCATCAAATCCTATTAAACAATTCACCACCATCTCATTCCCACGTTCCTTGACTTACCTTCCGAGTGACTCGGTACCACCATGTATCCAAGTTGACAGGTTCTGTGTGGAAAAAGTAGTTTGAATTATATATATATATAATGTATTCACTAATGCCCTGCCCCTGAAGATTCTTACTACCTCTCGTGAGCTTACCATTGTAAAATTATTTCGAGTAGGCCTCTCTGGGTTTGGCTAGCAGAGTCACGACCACCGCATCAAATCCTATTAAACAATTCAACCATCTCATTCCCCACGTTCCTTGACTTACCTTCCGAAAAGTGACTCGGTACCACCATGTATCCAAGTTGACACATGGGCACACCAAATTGGTCCCCATGAGGAATGCTCAGTTCTGTGCTGTGGAAAAAGTAGTTTGGAGTAAAAATATATATAATGTATTCACTAATGCCCCTGCCCAACATTCTTCTTACCTCTCGTGAGCTTACCATTGTAAAATTATTTCGAGTAGGCCTCCCAGTTTTGCATTAATCAATGAGCCCTAGAATTGTATCAACTTCCAGGAACGTGGGTACGTAGATTTTGAGATCCTTGGCCTTCTCCCAACACTTAGCCGACACGTTTTCATCACTCTACCATTTAATTCGAATGAGCCCCTCACCTATCTCCGTGTCATACTCGCTTTTGGCAGGTCACGACCACCACATCAAATCCTATTAAACACTTCAACCATCTCATTCCCACGTTCCCTGACTTACCTTCCGAGTGACTCGGTACCACCATGTATCCAAGTCTGATGTGTTACGTGTGGAAAAAGTAGTTTGAATTATATATATATATAATGTATTCACTAATGGACATTCTTACTACCTCCGTGAGCTTACCATTGTAAAATTATTTGAGTAGGCCTCTCGGCTTTGGCTAGGTCACGACCACCGCATCAAATCCTATTAAACACTTCAACCATCTCATTCCCACGTTCCTCGACTTACCTTCCAAGTGACTCAGTGCACCACCATGTATCCAAGTTGACATGGTTGTGTGGAAAAAGTAGTTTGAATTACAAACGACAAATAGTCCCTCCTTGGTTCAAACAACTTGAATTGCAGGATATGAGTGGGGATCTCGGACTTATGAATCCATTTTGCCATACATTGCCTTGGCAGGTCGGTTCCCAATTTCCACTTCTCGACTTGGTCATACCGCCCCAAATCTCCCACACGTGGAATTCCTTCTTTGGCTTGCCATCCATGAAAACCCACTTAGCATTAGGCTTCCCGGATTCCCATTTTAAGAAAATAACTCATGAATACTTTAGTGCGGGGTTGAGGCATGATTTTCCACCCAACTAGATAAAGAGCTGAAAATATCCCATGAGTAGAACTTTCATGTTGGCACTCCACCATAGCACTTCCACCTGGCAATCGGTCTTCATTTCTCCAACTCCTAGAAATCCGATTATGGTTTTCCACATTTTATCATGCTTGGCGATATTTTCTCAAATTTCCATGTTCTTGGAAAGATGAAACTCGGGACCCCCTTTACGCGGAAACCTTGTGTTTTCTTTCCCTACAAATTTTCCACCATGGAAATTGGGATGAAGATATCCTATGTGCGGAAATACCGATTTGGCTTGCCATCATCAAATTTTTGACCTTGGCAATATATTGAAATATTTCCCATTCGGGGATCTTACAATGGCTTGCCATCATCAAAGTCCCACCCAACAATGAAGGGATGAAATTCTCCCAACCCAATTCCTTAGCACGAATTTGAACCCCAACTTTTCCTTCTCAACTTGTAATCGAACCAAACAAAACTCGAATGCTCACGACCTTGTCCGACTCGACGGAGTGAGCCAATGCTAAAACGTCTGAGCTCCATCCTCAAATGATCGATCCTTTTCCATTGGACAACCTATACACAAATGTTAAGGTGATCGGGGTGGTAAGGTGTTCGTTGCATTTCGTGAAACAATTTGAATGCCTGTACAGGATGTCCATGCCTTCGTAAGTTGTAATTATCATATTCCATGAGAAGAGATTTGGTTCAGTCATGTCGTCGAAGACTTTGCGAGCATCCGTCAAACTTCCACACTTTTCATACATGTAGATAAGTTTATTTGGTAGTAGTGTGCATCTTCCAAATGTGTGTCCCCTGCCATTGATGTGAGAGTGGATTTGCTTGCCCTCCGTAAGGGCTTTCTTAGCAATGCAAGCTTGTAGTAGATGAAGATATGTTGAAGAATTTACAGATGGATTGTGTGTTGTAAGAAGAATGTGTAGTGCCTCCTTCAAGTGACCCTCTCCATAGAGTGCTACGAGATTTTGATTGAGATGTATTTGGTTGCTTGGTTGCAAACATTTTTTCATTCAAACACTACCAGATGACCTCATCATCATATCTACATAATCTCATATCATCTTGGTCAAACAAGATAATTCTCCCAAGTGGTTGGTCGAGCACTGTCTAATGGATTAGACTTGGTCTCATGTTAACTTAACTTTCCCTGACTCAACCTTCATATATTTTTGCATCAATCTCTACCGAGATCCTTATAGAGTTCCCTTCATTCATCAATTTTCAACTAGCTATATTTTACATTAATAAGATCTCATCGATCTCTTACAACTAAGATACTCTACCGAGATGATTTCTGAGATGAGTATCAATTTGACACCGGGTTCTCTATCAACTTGACCTCGAACTCTTCACTGAGTTGAGATCAACTGGGTGCCTTTCGATGCTAGGTGATCTCTTCATATGCAATTTATGAATTATTTTTAATTATTGTATCTTGATAATAACCGGAGGTGGGTTCCTAGGATTATTATTTCATTTTGAATGTGATAGGACCCTGTTGTCCAATCTTGCCATGTGTGCAAGATTGGATAACAATGTCTTCATTTATTATTTTATTAACCTATCCGCAAGGGATACGTGTGCTAATCCACATCACCAAATCCACCATGGCATTACCTTTCTTGGCCAACTCATCCATTGGTTTTTCCCATCACAGTACGTGTTTTGAATGATAACCTGTTTAAATGATGCAAGCATGGAACATTCCTCCATTATCAAATGATTTAGTTTCCATCCAAATCTACTATTATCTTTGAGGGCATTAACAATTCACATCGAATTACCTTCTTGAGCCATAAGTCTTTACCCATCTTAACACCCCAAAGCATAGCTCTCACTTCACCACATTGTTAGAGTGATTTCCTATGGGTCCCGCGTAGGCTCCTAAGCATCTCCCACTATGATCCCAAATGAGACCACCACCACCAACCACTTTATCCTTAACACGGGATGAGCCATCAAAGTTGATCTTGAAACTTCCTTTGGGTGGTTTATTCCATTTAACATCTTGTTTCAACCTGCTCTTACTGGTGCTAGAGACAACAATGTCCAACCTTTTAAGAATTTCCTCCTCCCACTCAGGGCTAGTGTGAACCTATTTGGGTTTAATAATCGAGCATTGTCCTTCAAATCCTATGTTATTTTATCAACAACCTTGCACAACCTCACCAATTTTTTCCTGAAGATCCTATTGTTGCGTTCAATCCATATACCCCACAAGACATGTGGCAGAGCTAGTTTCCAAATTTTATTGACCATATCATTCTTAAATTTGAAACTCCACTACTCAGGTAGTAGGGCCACGTCTCTAGAAGGACCAATTGAATTTTGAAAATGTAGAGGATCTCTATAAAAACTTGATATGAGAAAGGGAATTCCAGAAACATGTGACTGATGGATTCTTCCTTGTCCTTGCATAAACCACATCTATTTATGATGATCATTCCCCTACATCTGAGTCTATCCATAGTGAGGATATTACCTTTTATAACTTCCCAGAAAAATATATTGATCTTGGGGATGAGAAACTTGTTCCATACCTTCCTCCAAAAAGGACTTGGAGAAAAGTTATCAAAATTTGACAAGTAACCTGATTTAACTTCGTAATCCCTAGTATCTATGCTTCTCCATATGAGCTCATCCTGGAAACTGTCTGGAGGAATGTAGATGTCATTAAGTTTCTGTTTAAATCATGAAAAGGTTAGATATCACCTTTGTAGAAATAAAGGGGAGAATAATAATAATTTTTAGTTATTTGGCTTCTTAGCCTTCAAACAAAATTATACAATCTCCTTCGAATAAATCATAGAAGGAATTTTTGGAGTAAATTGGCATAAAAATCATGTGCAAAAATAATTTTCTCAAAAGGAGGTGTGGTTGAAAATTTATGAGCATTTTGGTGGAGAAATTTTTCTCTCTCCTAGGCTATGCACCAAATTGATAGGAGAAAAAATATGTAGTTGGACTTCATATCTTATTTAATCACTCCCAAGGTATCTCCATATTCCATTGATGGTGATTATCATGCTCGAGAAGGTATTTGAAGGATTTTATTCTTGAAGACATATGGTTGGATTTGCCATTGTTCTTGGTATGAATGCTCTTGGCAAGTAAAGGCTCTATCTATTTTTAATGGATACATAGCTCAATAAGAGCTCCAACTTCATCCAAAATTTCTTGACATGGTGTTTTAGCATCTACAAGTCTTCTTGGTGTAGTAAATCATATGGTCTTTGTTGGCTCATATTGTCTTGGAGAACATTTGGCACAGTGCAATTTCAAAGAACTATCCAAAGAGGCCTACCTCTCATTTCAAATCTTTTATCAAGTTGGAAATAGGGTCATAGGATCAATAAGGAGGTAAAGGATATGTCTTGAGAATGAAATCACTCATTTGAGATGATAGACTTGAAAATATTGGTTGAGTAGTTTCAGGACTGTAAGTTGCTACTCTCTCTCTCTCTGTCCCATTTGAAGAGCACCCCAAATCAAGCACATAGCCAAATGATGTGAGAAAAATTCCACTTAGAAATGAATATTTGTGAGGTTTATATCATCTATTAAGTGTTTCTCTCAGTTATAGAAATGATTATGGTTTTATTCAAGATTTTTAGACCTGTATAGTCATCTCCTTCAACATTTGCAAGTAACAGAGTTCCATTGCATGCATTATTCATCAAGTCATTGACTTTATTTTCCTTGAAAATATGGGAACATGTTTTAGGAAGCATCACAAGCTCTAATATTCAAAATCCATGCAAATATTTTGATGAAATTGTATTTTGTAGTCTCTCGGGTCTTCTCTGTCACAACATATACCGTGAATTAGGGTTTGTGATAAAGTTTTGGTTGTTTCTCGACATGTATCCAACAAAAATTTCCAAAAATTTGAGGAAAGTTCTATCTGGATGGGATGTACACATTGTAAAATGAATTTCTCAGTTTCATTAAGAATCTATTAACTTGTTGTTGATAGTTTCCTTGAAGCTCACTCCTTGACCCCGCATTAACCACAAAAACTATTAGGACTCGATTCTTGTCCTAGAGAATGAAAACCTTCAAAAAAAAAATCTAAGTAATAGGAAACTATTTGGTTAAAGCTAGTATGGATCTAAGTGATTGTGATCTCTTGTTGCATTCATGAAGTGGTGTGATTATAAGGAAATCTTCCTATCCGATGCGATTACAATATTTGGAAAGTGCAAAAATCCTTAGAAAAGTGAAATGAAATCATCTCTAACATCAAGATAAATTTGAAAAGATTCCTAAAAGTGTATCGATGATTAATGACATTCAGGTTATAGAAAAAAGTCTCAAAACCATGTTATTTTGCTAAGTACTTGGTCTTGAAATGAAAATGGAAGATTATAAGGAAGTCTCACTCAAAGTGAATGAGGTCTTGGAGAATTCAAAATGCTCTAGGTAGTTACAAAGTCATGTTTTACTCCCTTTAAGGTCAAATAGGAATTTAAAGAGATATAAAATAATTGCAAGCTTATGGGGAATGTGAAGTGACAAAGTATTGAATGTAGGCCTTCTCAAGTAATACATATTGAATATAGTTAAGATAGTCCGGTGAGTGTGAGTTCGGGTGTGATACAACTATGAATTGATTGAAAAATGTCATCAAAGTGCAATATAAAAAGAAAAGGAAATGTGAAATTAAAAGAGTGTGAACTCGAGAGATAGAACATGAAACCTCGGATTAGGTGAAATCAGAATAGTGAGAGAGCTTAAACAATATAGCATATAAGTGAAGTTGAAGTGAAGTAAAGAAGAAGCTAAAAAGAATTTGATTCTTGATTGATTAAAGTGTTCAAAGTGTGGAAATGATTTTTGAAGATAGAAATACTAGGAGATGAAATAAGAAAATTGGACTAGTAACATGTAAGTGAGGAGAAAAATATTGTACGTTTAAAGCTATTTAAAGGATGTTAATATGAGCATAGTGATGTGTAGAATAATCAACCAATGATATTAGGTCTCATACCCTACTGTTCATTAAATGTCAACCCAGGGGCGTAAGCTTTTCAAAGGGCCTGCAAAATATATGCTATAGTACTTTGGAGTGAAGTCTCTGTAGGCTAGGAATTTATCAAAGAGTAGAAAGTAATGCTTATGCAAATTGGAAAGTAAACTATGGAAGTTGCTGATCTACAGATCTAAAACTCAACACACTATGCACTCATGAACTTTGAGAAATAAAATGAATAACTAATAATCAATCCACACAACATAAATAGGAAATGGAGGAATAGGATCTTCCTACAATTCCTTCCGAGGGGGCCCTTCCTCATGTAGAAGTGAGTTCGATCCTACCCTAGAAACTCACAGAACTGCTCAAGAAGATAAACGATTCATCTATTGAGTTGTAGCAATTAAAGATTGCTACAACAAAGAGAGATTACAATGAATTCAAGAGCACAACTCACATTAATATATTCTATCTTCACACATTCACAATTGTCTTTCTCACCAGCTATCACTTCATTCCTCTAATCTATATATCCTTTGTCCTTTGTCTCTGGATATATATATAGATATATCACTAACTTATTTTATACTAGGAATATGATCAAAAACCACTTAAACAGATTATAGTTGTTCGGTTTCATATCGTTAAGTGAAGACAACTAATTCCTATCTTATTTACATGATAGGAACTAATTACAAAACTACTTAACAAAATAACCATAATATTACATATGATGCATTAGGATAGCTGGCACTTTTTGTCTTATGCCATGGTGTGAGATGGACAAGTTCTCTTTCGCTATGAGAAGATGGAGGTGTATCCGCTGTTGCTACGCAGGTAGTTCTGGAAGATGCTACGGGTAGGCCTGGAGCTTGCTACGGGTGAGATAAATCAACTGAAGACTTTTTAGACTTGTCCAATCAATGCTTCCACTTGGTCAACTCATTCTCCAACTTCATATGCTCAACTCCATATTCTTCATGATGCCTCATTGTTTGTTGAATGCCATGATCCCCTCTTATCATTTCCTAGCCAGTGGCTACGGGCTGCTGTAGGAGCACTACCAGAGTTGCTACGGGCTGGGGCCTACTACTTCAAAATCTTATGGCATCTTGTAATTTGTTCATGGGGACATCAGAAACATCAGTTTGCACAAGAGACAAGATTTACCACAGTAAATAAGTATATTAAATCTTAATGAACATATAAAACTAAATATATGCAAAATCATAACTTTATCTCATATCAACCATCAAGAGGAGATCAAAGTCTCAAAACTGTATGTGCAAGAGGCTTCAAAAAGGATTTAGATGAGGCCAAAACATGTCAATATGTGGCCTCATCACATAGTAAGGAAGATTGAAAGAGAGAGCTATAGATGTATGATGAAAATAGGTAATGACTTAGATGCATGACAGAAAAGATGTATTAAATTGATGAATAAGACAAAGAATGATCGGAGGGAAACTAAGAAGCGAGTTGAGTTGAAAAGTGAGCCTAGTATAACACAAACAAGGCATTGGACTTTTGATCGACAAGAAGAAAAGAAATCAGCAAAGTAGAATTAAAAATCGAGAATAAATTGCAAATTTAGGGCCATCATCGAGATGTTAAAGATAATAAATCAAGTGTGACTTGATTGATAGAACAAGTCTACGTGGTAGCCTAGCAGTTGGGAGTTGAAGCTTCCCCGTGAGTTGAATCTCACTAAAGATTAGTAGAAGTTTATAGAATTGTAGGGGTTGAATCCTCCAGGACTAGGTATCAGCTTGGTCAAATCGAGGAGTATCGGCTCAGATTGAGTTGAAGCTCAACCTTGAAACTAATGCAATATAAGCAATAAAAATTGGTCAAAAGCATAGTTCATAGTTTCAAAGTGGGTTTTCTTCCCATCTTGGGTTTTCCACAATAAACCTTGTGTCATTATGTACTCTCTTGAAATTTTATTTTGTATGTTTATGGTTTTATCATATTAGATTTAAGAAGGTAAATTTATGTAGATAGTGATTCACACCCCTTCTCGGTGTCATAGTTTCTAACATATCCAAGTTCTTTGTCTGTCACCTTGGATACCATTTTATTCAATGTATTATTGGCATGCTCATCCATCAAATCTATGGGGTTGATGGTCATGATGAATATCCCTAGATCCTTCTTTATTTTTCTCTTGGCATATGCCTCATTATTGATTTCAAGCTCGGGTTCCTCTATATGAGTTTGTATGCTCCACAAGAACATCTTGTTAGTGCACATATTTAACTCTTTTGGGTCTAGCAACTCCCATCCATAAAGATCCTTACTCGACACCATGATTTGGAACCTTTCCTGAAACACCTTCATATGATCATAAATATAATCCATTTGGAGTAGTTCTAGGATCTCCTCCTTTTTCCTCCTTTTCCTATATTTCCCCTTGGGCACCTCCTTCTCAATATTTAGTTGTGCGCTACCCCCATCTCCACTGTATCTCCCATGTCTCATCCCGATAGTTTCCCATTTACTTTCTCCTCTTCTTCTAGTTAAGTGCTCCCATCATGCATGTTGTGGATTTCCACATCGAGGTTACGAAATATCATCCTTAGTTTCCTCCTCGTCATGGGTATGATCTTCACTACATGTGACCTCCTCCACAAAATTCTCTTCATCACTTTCCTCAATGGTTACTAACCATGACCTCTTCATCTTTGGATTCTCTAGGATTGGCTTGGTTGGGGTTATTATAGGTGTCCCCTTATGTGCTTTTGAGGTTCATTTTCCCTGTGTTTATGATATCTTCCACTTTTGTAATTTTATCTTTTGGCTATGGTCCAACAAGTAAAGTATCCTCTTCCTATTCCACCTCCTCCTCTTCATCCTTTTACTTTTCTTCTTATTTTTGGGGAGAGGTCTCCTCGCACATTCTCTTTAAGGTCTCTACCATATACTTTCTATTCTTTATTTTCAGCCTCAAGTATATATAGACTCTTACGTCTTGTCCCACTACAAGAGTTGTAGGAATTATTTCCATATTTTTTGATTCCATAACCTCCACATAGGCTGATTTTGAGGGGTATAAATATGTGGTGCACAAGGTGTGGCAATCAAAATATACCTTATCTACATCAAATATAAACTTCTATGTATCCTTAATCCTGTTAACAAATGGTTGAAAATACTTAGTAGTCAAAGTGAAGGGAAATTTGCACCAAGGGCCCATTGCTCCATCATTTAGTAAGAACCTTAGAAAATAGAAGTGTTGATGCACTGCAAACTCTTCCTTTCCATCCAAAATTGAGGCAATTCCCTTGCACCACTCATTCTCGAATGCCTCACACATTTGTCTATACCATTTATCCACACGTAACTTGTATGTATTTTTTATTGCCCCATCACATGTATACTCAGTAAAATTCATCACATGAGAATTATTATCTCTTGGGTAAATCCATATCTTGTCCTTAGCTCTGTTTGACACCCCTATTTCTAAAAATACAATTAAAAGTAGTATGGAGCCCCAAGTTATTTTCTCACCTTTACTTGGATCTACGCCTCTTTCACTATGACTTCATAATCGAATCTGAAAATATTGTACAAGGTCTTCTGCGCTATTTTGTGTGTTATGTGCATCCATTTCTTCTTAACCGAAACCGCCTCTTAGATGTGCCTAACTTATGGCTTGTCAATCGTGATACAACTTTGGTACCCAATTCATTGATTACTATGATATACATCACACGATTCCCTTGTTGATAATTCAATTAATTTGTTGTGGCCTCTACTCCATCATCATCATCTAATTCTTTATCAATTTCAATGCCCGAGCTACACAAACATGTTACGTGTCCAACTAGTTGTGTGGTGATGTGTATTCTTCTCTTGAAAAAAAAGAAAAAGTATTTGTAGACGCATGACATGAGCCAATAATATAATAACTCAAGCTTTCCCAAGAAAGATAATTCATAGAGTTGTAACACTCTTACACTATGTAGATCCTTCTTTATTATGTCATCATACACTAGTTTCCTTACTTCAGTCCTCTAGTCCATTTTTGTCATTACATCCTTATTGGTTTATGCTTTGTGGCTTTATGAGTGATGGTTATAATTTATAAACTTGCACTTATTTAGGTATGACTCTTATGACTACCCTACTAGTACCTCCGGGGGTAGTCTTTGCATCTCTTAGAACCACTCTATGGCACATTATCAACAACGTGCTTCTTGTTTTTATCCTTACCCTTTCCTTTCGGTGATTATGTGATAGTGGCTACTTTCTTTGGTGTCATTTCAACTTCAAAATTTTCTCAAACTGTAAAATTATAGAAAGGTCATGCCTTATATACCCAACTTCTCGTATGTTCTAGAAATATCATGCTCCTTATATATTGCTCCAAAGATTTAAATGCATTTTTCTTTTTCTTGTTCTTTTCCTTCTTTTCTACATATGCTACAATCATAACCTTTCTGGAGTGCCACTACTTTCCAAACTACAAACATTCTTACGTGCACTTCCCTCCATCGTAACCCATCTTCCTCTATGCCACATAATAAGTAGTTTATCCTATTGTTGCCTTCCTCACATTACATTGCACAACCCTTTCTTGCATGGTTTCCAACTTTGAGCAATTACTTTCAAGTACCATTATACCTAAGCACCTACAACACTTTCCTTTATTTTTACGCATACCTAGTTCATATCCATCAAGAACCCTTATTTCATATTGTCACACACACCCTTGAACCAAGTCTAATAGACATACCAAAATCATATAGGCTCTTTTATGCACACTCACACTTGTTTTACCCACACTAAAGATATGTGGAGTCCTTGCACATCATCTCAATAGAGAGTAATAATCTCCCGTGTGTAAACACGCTCATTACAACAAAATAAGAAAAAAACATGAAAAGGGAAATCTAATCTAAGTGGCACTACTACCTTATTACAAACACAAAGAAAGATTATTTATGGTGGGGCTTCAACCTACTCCCATTGAAGTAATCGAGAAACATGGAGCCATCCAACACTTGTAATTGAAATGCACCTGATTCTAGTATCTTGGTCACTACAAAGGGTCACAAACAATGGACATTCAACTTCCATGGATGGTACACAAACTTGGAGTCATACAGAAGTACCATTTTTCCAAACGTAAAGGAATTGTTCTTGATAACCTATCATGCCAAGACTTTCATCATGCCTTTTCTCGTCTTCTCGAATCCAATGGACAATGGTGTGTCACTCATCCAATTTCATCAATTTGTTAATGTGCTCATCAAATTCCTATTCATCATCCAACCCACATGCACATGTAATATGTAAGGATGGTAACACAAGTTCCATAGGTAATACCTCCTCTACATAAAACACCAACTAATAGGGTGTGGCCTTATTCAACCATTTATAGGTTGTTCTATATGGCCAATGTATGGCTGATACCTTATCATCTAGTATTTTCTTCCAACATCACATATATTCGTTAGTGTCTACCCTAAGATCTTTTAGAAAGCTTATGCGGTCCCATTATATTGGGGGTGATAAGGGGTAGTCTTATGGTGTGCTACCATAAATTCTACCAATAAAATTATAATGGTATCATTCAAGAAATGAGTCCCTCTATCACTTGTTAGGCTCAATGGACATCCATACCTATTGATGATGTTTTCCTAAAGGAACCTCACTGTTGTTGTCATTGTGCAATATTTTGTAGGTGCATCCTCTTCCCACCTTTTCAAATAGTCATTACATGTGATGATGAAGTGTGCCCCTATCCTACACGCATGTGGTGTAATAGGTCCTACAAAATTAATAACCCACTTCTCAAATGGTTATGCACTTGCTATGGGGTGTAGTGGCATCCAAGGATAATTTTAAGAGACCTATAGGAAATTAGAGGTGGAATATCCACGACGTATATCCCTAGAACCGATTTCACGACAAAATCAAATTTATTAGGGTTTGTGAATACAATATTTGAAATGCATAATTGTCCTTGTTGCATGAAAACACTACTCTTATCACGCAACAAAAATTTGATTTCACACGATAAAAATATCATGTCACGTGACAACAAATGTCTTGTCGCGTGATAGAAAATGTCCTATCACATGCAGAAATGCCCTATCGCATGACATGACATTTGTTATGCAACATGACATTTGCATCTTTACTTATTAATTTTTACTCATTGATATTTGTTACATGACTATACTTGTTATCTCACGTCTCTCTTTGCACTCCTTGTTGTTTGTTCACACAATATTTAATTATACTTCATCGTTTAGAGGGTACCTTAATAGTTTACTACCAGTAAAATTACCGTGTTTATATAGGAGTAGTTTTCAATAGTAGGTGAAGCTGACCCCTAAAAAAATTTATATTGGAAAATTTAGGCAAAAGGTACACTGTCGTACTCGAAAAATTCACCTTTTCAAATTTTCCAAATTTGGAATATTTTCCAAATTACGAATATTCACCACTAAAATTTTCTCTGGTGGCATCTCATGTCTATTTTCAATATTTCCAATTCTCTCGACGGTGATCACATGTGTTGATATAATCCTTAGTGTCCTTGTATAATTTCTCCCAGATAGATCAGCTAATAGGATCTTACGTGTAATCGTATCCCCTGCACAGTGTCCTCTAGCAATTCCACCATGAGCCTCTCTAGGGATGGTTGTGCATTCATGCTCCAAAAAAAATCTGAGAAAGACCTCATCTCTCCCCATTTTTTACAATTATCCTCCAATGAGATGATATAGTGCATCTCAAATAGCAAGTTTCTTCTTTTCCAATGTCTTCATTCCTTTTGGCGCAAGTCTAGTGCACACAAATACCGTAATATCTTCCAAATTAGTGGGTGCACAGTTTAATATGAACAATTGTGCATCAAGAATATTATATTCAATAATCTACATGTCTTCTCTAGAGTTGATCCTTGATAAGTTATCAGGTCCCAGGTTGCTCTTTATTTGCTTCGTTGTGACTATGACGTCAAATTCATGAAAGAGAAGTATCCATTGGTAGATACGCTTCTGTAAAAACAATTTATTGACTAAGTACTTTGTTGCAGAAATAAATTGACCAAGTATGAGCTATACGTGAAGGTTTAGGGCATACATGAGGGAGACATGAAGGGGCACACATAGGTAAAATGGGATAGCACATGAAGGTTTGTGCTCAAGCAGAGAATTTAGGACTTAGCCATTTTGTCGTCCCAAGGCTAAAAATAGAAGAATAGAGGAAGAGTGGCATCCAAGAAAGATCTATATTTAGATAACATCAAGATGTCTTGGGACACACATGAAGATAATGTATAGGTGAATCTAATAATAGGATTAAAGCATGAGCTATATTTAGGATAATCTATTATTAGGATTATTGTAAAAGCATGCATGATTTATGGCTATTTTTGGATGTAATGCATGTTGTCTATTTTTGGTCACACATATTATTAGGAAAGTGCATGGGAAGTGAATCGAAATTCCCCACCCATATTTATATGCCATGGATCTACTATAGAAGAGGGAGATAGACCTTGAGTATGAAGGATACAATTGAGATCATGCTTTAGGGTTTTGTGCATGGATCGCAAAATGATGTAACAATTGATTATGTATTTATCTTCCCTATGATGTAATGATTTATATTTATGATGGATAACTATGGATGGATCTTGATTGTTGACACGTCTGAATATGGCAATCTAATGGTGCAATTGATCTTAATTATTGTTTAGATTGTCATGATTCTTTATTATATGTGTTTCTAAAGTGAGTTTATGAAATGGTTAAATATACTTGATTGAGCACATGGTCGTTATCATCATGAATATGCATGTTAATATCTTGACCATAAATACATAAGAGGGACCTATTATTCATATTTCACCCCACACCAAATATTGGATCGGCCACAACCCCGCATAAGAGGAACCTGAGAAAACTCATTCAAATCCTACAAATTGGTCGTAGAAGAACTCAACCATGGAGTGGCGGAGGCCAAGAGAGACTAAAGGACCCTATGCAAAGGAAACAACTCTATCGGGTTGTTTCCACGTCTTAAATCTGTTCTCCAAGTTACAGGCAGACTCCAACTTGTGTCAGCCCTCCACGTAGCAAATGGTCAGATAGAGTCAAAAGGTGGACAAGGCGGGATTCAAAATTGGCTAAGTATAAAAGTGTAAGCAGAGAATGCCAAGTGTCAGTGTGGCGCATCTCCAAGAGTTGGTCCCAAGGTAGAGACCCAAATGAGCGTGAGCTCGCCACGTAGCCCAAAGTCTAAAAGTAAGAGGGACCATTGAAAAGTCCACAGATCAGCGGAGGCCGACAAGTGTCAACTTGATGCTCCTCCAAAGGCAAACTTTGGGTTGGGTTTTCAAGCAAGCGCAGTGCCTCCACGTGTTATATCAAGAGGGGCATATCTTTCAACTCAGGGCTTGAAATATCATGAATTTAACACCATTGGAAAGATCTCGGCCTCACCTACGCCATGGAGGTCTGAGAATTTAATTTTGAGGGGGTTAGGTAAAGGAAAATGGAGGAAACGTCTTCAGGCCTTCAATGTAGGATCCATTTGTCTCAACAACCAGATCGGATTTGATCTATTTCTGTCATTTCCTCTTCTTTCAAGGTGTCGAATCAAGGAATCATGCAGTAAAGATGGATTTGGGGCATATTTTATCAGAAGCATTAATAGTAGTGGTTAAGCTTCAACCCACTTTTCTCACTTCCCTCTCTCTTTCTTCTCTCCGATCAAATCTATAAATACAGGGGTAGGATTCATTGTAAAGGGTTGTTCATTCTTCTTCCCTACCCCCTCTCTCTTTCTTCTCCAGGGTCTAATGTGGAGTTTAAGCCTCATCCCTTGGCTTTATAATGGCATTTTCCTACCTCTTGCCCATTAATGGTGTATTGTGTAAACTTACGGAGCAATAAACTATGTTTCATGATGCATTTTGTCCATCCTTTTTTCATTTTGTTGTCTCTTCTAGCCTCTCACCATTACAGGGTATACTGTGCATATCTCTGATGTCCATTGCAGGTTTTGGGAGCTATGTTTAAGGGGTTTGAAATGGTGTTCTTTCTAAACTTTATCCTTGGTCTATGATGCATCGTCCATCCTCTCCATTACCCATCTCTCTCCATTTCGGGTAGTTGGGTTTGTGATCAACAGTTCCCTTTTCTCGGTGCTATCACCTTTGTAGTATAGGATTTATTTATTTTCATGCTCTCCCTCTCTCTCCTTGGTCCCTGGAATTGTTAGATTAGGAGTAGATAGTCGCATTTCAATCCTTAGAAGTAGTTTAGTGCTAGGATTAGGAAGAGGAACCAGCCTTCTCCGGAGGATCATTCCCATTTGCAAGTCCCACAGCTTGGGGAATGATCCAATGTTATGCAAATCACACAAAATGACCCTGCCTTAGAAAAGTAGATTTTTAGAGCTCATTTGGGGGTGATGTGATTTCGCACTAACAATACCAGTAGTTGTGTGTGCTTTGGGTGAGAATTCATTACAAACTAAATTAGGTGTTGGTGTGCATAGAAATAGAGTAAATAAATATACTACATTTTGGTTACATTTCGAGACCTTTTTCAAGTTGAATGTCGGGATGTTGCACATAGATGGTGTATCAATTATATTTGGAGAGAATTGAAATTTGGGTGGAAGATATAATTTATATGAGAGGTATAATATTGAACCTAATTTCAATGCATGGAATTGATTGGAAGATAATTTATATCATGAGCTCTATGAGATGTTCATCAAATATTTCCAGTAGAATTGTACCATTGGTTGGCAGTTTACGCATCAAAAAACACTTAGGGTCCTAGGCCGAGGATTTGGATGCAAGAAGATTATTAGAATCTTTTTTATGAAGATTTGGAGTGGACAGTGAGCTGTAGATAATTTCTAGGTGTTGGAAATTAGGAATCTAATAGGGGTGAGTCGGTGTTTGTTCAATTTTTACCTCATAAATTAATTCACTTAATTTTCATCATCAATACCAAACTAACATCCACAAGCAGCTAAAAAGAAGAGATAACACATAGAGACAAAGTTAATGTGGGAAACCCAAACTGGGAAAAAACCACTGAAACCAAGAACTATGCTCAAGAAATTTTTTTCCTATATCTACATTGATTTCATGGTTGAGCTTTAACTCAACCTAGAGCTACAACTCCAAAAATTTGACCAAATAACCACTCAAGTATTTGAAAAGATTCAAACTTTTTGAAAGCTTCATCTCCCAAATTTGGTCCAGCTATAAGCGGCCTTTAGTGAGCTTCAACTCATAGGGAAGCTACAACTCCCCATCTGCTAAGCTACAACTTAGACTTAATCAAAAATTTATCACACTTAAACCTGTTTCCTTATATAATTGATAGTGATAGCTAGATTATCTCACTCGACTTATCTTCTAATTTCACTTTCTACTTGATTTATTTACTACATACTTATGTCATGTAGGAACGGTTTCAAGCATAATTTATTTCCAAATTTCACTCTCTCATTGTGTTGCACACACCTTGATTTGCATTATTATTCTCATACTATAATCCTCTTCAAATTCTTCATTCATATATACCTATTAGCGGATCACCTTGAGGTAAATCACCTCTATTCATGTTCATCTTGTCGACAATTTATCTTCGGGATAATTATTCATACTTGAATAGTGTTTATTCTATCATGAAAATGACCCTCCTAAATGTTGACCCCTCTCTATTCTTTCTTCATTCAAGAATACAACTCTATATTTTACTAAGTATAATCTTCATCTTTATAGAGTCATTCCTTCATATTCTCTATACGTTCTTCAATTTATTCAAACATTTGCATTCATTGAGGTCTAAATTTTTTTATATTCTATGCACTTATATCTTCAATCATGGATATTCCATAACTCTATTACAAAATCTACAATTAACATACAAGAATTAGTTTTTTTATGGACAACTTTTCTTCTTGACAAAACTCTTCAACTTCACCTATGCAAGCGTTTCATGTATTTTTCTATTGATTCACATACAAGGGAGATAAAGACCCAATGTTAGCTGGTTTGAAACTTGTCATAATTACCTTTTCCAGGGTTTTTCCTATTCTTCAAGATCTTCAATATGTTTTAGGCACCCTTAATACAAAGAATAACATATGCAAACTTTTAAACTTCATGGTCGATATATTTTTTTCTGAAAAGGTTCTTTTCGACTTGAATCCTTTAAAGAGTAATGTTTTTATGACTTATATATTCTTCAATATATAATAGTTGTATTCTTTCTTAAAACGTTCTTTGAAAAGTATAACTATCCCAAGAATACATTACTCAAACTTCTCAACTCATTTTCACTCTTTAAACTTTAACTTCCCTCATCATTCACTCTTCTTCTCTTTAGAGTCGTGCATTGAGGCATGTTACACACATTTTTTTGTAAAACAATGATGAATTTTCATTGTTCCAAATAGCTCCCACTCTTTCTCAAACTATCATGTTTTCGGGGGCACTTTACAATATGGAGAATGGTTTTGAAAGTACCTAGAATCATGCACATCCTCATATGTTTCCAACAAGATCAACATTGATCGATTTTCTCTCACTTTTCCCAATGAGGGTTTTAAAACTCAAAACCATAGCCAACTATTTTAGTGTTGCCACTAATTCATACCTAAAGTCCATTATTAAGGCTCCTCTTGCATTTAATTATTAGAAACTTCATGATTTTATGTCAAATGAGAACAAAGACACTCTATCACAGAGAGTGTTGTTCACTTGTCTCATGGAATTTCAACAAAATAGTCTCAATATGAAGAATTATTGATTTCCATACTTCACCTCACATAATCACCATGTGGAGAAGCTACTTCAGAAAAATCACAATCCTTTCCTTTACCAATTTGCATGCAGAGCTTATGGAGGAAAACTTTCAAATAAAGAGACCAAACTTCTTATGGATGAATTGTGAGAGGAGGAACTGGTTTTCATGTTCAAAATAAAACAATATATTTGGAAAATATTGAAATCTACTATCTTGACCCTTTGAATGTTCCACCCACACCTTAATTTGGTCCAGAAGCTGTTTAAAATCACTATTTGGAGTTCATGTGCATAAACATTTTAAACATATCATCTTGAAACATTGCACATCCAACGGTATACACAACTTTTTCAAGAGCATTGATACACCTGTATGGTACAGTTAACTATGAGAATCACAAATGGTACCCTTTTGATCTAGGAAGAGTCTATCACGCTTCGGGAAGATGCCATAGCTTGCACAGTCATTTGGAGTTAAAACAATTTAATTTGTGCCTACTGCTTCAAGAAGAATACTTGAAGAGAGAAAAACTTGTTACTAAAATGTTAATAACTTCTTTGTTTCTCAACTAATTTCCCTATTTTTTTGTAAAAATTCAAGTTTGGAATGATCTTCAAAAATTATTTCTATGATTTATCCAAATAAGGATCAACAATTTTGTTTGTTTGCTTAAGAATCCAGGGTGCTCAATTTGCATTTCTTAAGAAACCAATTTTAGAAAAAATTGCATAACTTCCACAAAATTCTTTAGAACTTGATGAAACTAGAGAGACACTATGAATCCAGCAAGGAAAACTTACAATTTTCCAAAATAACATCTACATGCCTTTAGGATGTATTATTGAGTTGAGAAGATCTTTTATAGTTCATAAGACATACTTTTTCCTTATTTTGAAGCCACATATACAATTTAGATCTCAAGCACAAGCTAAGGGTTATTGAACTTACCAAATTTAGGCTTGATAAACATTCTTACTAGTGAAAACACCATGCTATGCCTTCTCGGGGTCTACCTTGCACCTGTAGCTTATCGTTTTGCATGAGCTCCAAATAGGAACAACAAAGAAGTTTATTCATTCTAATTGACATTTTATCATTCCTAAAGGATGTTATACCTTTTCAAAAATTCATACTCACTTTCTTAGAGCCTCAAACCCATTAAAAAATTAATGCATACCAACTCCTATCTCTCGTAGATGCTTATTCTCGATCTCGTAGATGCTCAAGAATAACCTTCTAAGCATGATTAATTTTCTAATCTTCCCAAATTACATTTTCTTACCTTTAACAATATAATTAACCCATCCATGACCTTGATCATGCAATATATATCCTCCTAGAGCATAATTATGATCCTTACTCACTTCACTCTACCAAACCGAGTGCACTGGACTACAAGTTCGAGTAGAGATGAACTTACACCATCGGACCCCGAATTCTTGTAGGAATGATTTTCAAAAGATTTTCCAAATAATTTTACTCATGTATATGCCAACATAATGAAGCTAAAGGTCAACAAAAATTTCAATAAGATAATTCCCATACCCTTCTTCTAGCACAATCTTCAATAATGTAGCTATTCATTTGCACATGGGACCATGAATGAACCACCCAATCTTGGGATAAAAAAACTTGCATAACTTAAGAACTCATAATACCTTCATACACATGCATGTCCTACTTCATGAATCTTAGAAACATAAAAGATAATGCACATTAACACCCAAACATCTAGACGTACAAAATTTTACCTTTGAATTATGACAAAATATCCCTTGTACATAGTGTAGCTCATCTCGACCATACACCATATTATTTTGAGATAAAACTTACCATCAAGATCACTTAGATGACATTTAAGTTTCATGACACAAAATTATATATATTGGTAGACCATTTCTTGTTATCTTGACACACAAGCCTTAAACCCTTTGTATTTTCATAATAGACTTGACATCTCACAAGTCAACAAATTCTTTATATAACCCTTTGTATTTTCATACTTCATAGATTCTAAGTGGTCCCCTTTAAGTAAAGTAAGAAGTTTGGAAAGATATAAAAAAATTCTCTTTGAAGTCTTTTTAGTGTTGTGCGGGTAAATCGGATATTTTGTCCCTCATGTCCCAAGTACTTTTGGGCCCTTAGTTCCCCGATTTACCACTTTCTCCAAAAATACTATGCTTGTGCAGATTTTTCAGATATTTTTGTTCCATATGTCCCAAGTGCACTTGGGCCTCTTATTCCCGATTTTCCACTTATCTCCACACTACACTACTTTCGGGTTAATCGGCTATTTTTTCCCACGCATCCCAATATTGTCGGACCATTTTATTCACCGCATTTTCTGACTTTACTCGGGTTTCATGGTCTTTCATGTTTATCGTGGACCATTTGTGCTCTCTAGACCCACTTTTCATGTCACCAAATCCATGGACCATTTGTGCTCTCTGGACCCACTTTTTCCCGCACTTTCTTGGAAAGGTATTTGCTTACGCACGTCCCTCACGTCCCAATGTCCCATGGACCGTCTGGGCTAAGTTTTTCCTACTTTTTCTGCTTTTTCCTTTTTGAGTCGGTGCGAGGACTATTAATTACACTTTTATGATTTTCTCTCTCCTCATGGATATTTAAAGGGGATGACCATTCATTCATTTTTCACCTTGCCTACTTATTTCTCCTCACTTGTATTTATGAAAAATTAAGTCATTTGCCCACTCACGTCTGTGCTTCCATATCTTCTCTTGCAGGGATTATTTTGAGACTATGTTTTCACTCCGTTGAAATTTTTTCCCTCCTACCTCTATCACGATGAAAATGCAATATCAAGGGCACAAACACCTCCTTCCTTGGAAACCTCTGTACCTAAGATTGGCAACAATGAAGCTCAACATCTAGATCTTGATGATTTATGGAATAGATTGGGATGCGACAACCCTACCCCCATTGCTCAGATGATCAAAGATAGTGGGATTGCATTTTTTTGCAGGATTTCCTATTTCTGTGCAATGTGCGGATACTATGCTCGTGTGTGGTGCTCATTTCAGTCCTGAGTCAAAAGAAATTATTGATGTTCATGGTGAAGTGGTTATGCATGCTTGGATTTTGAGGCCATCAGTACTACCCTATGCATTCTAGTAGTAGAAGGATCCAACACTCTCACCCTCACCCAAGCACAAGCATTGTTCGATCATGATAATGAGAAATACAAAGCTAGGGTGGCCAAATCTTGGTTGAAGAACCCTAAAAAGGGGGCATCCCGACTTTCAAAAACATTGTTTAGGGTTGACTTCAAAGAAGAGCTCTCAGACATTATCACCCTACTTGCTAGAATCATGGGGATGCCTTCTACAAATGAATTTCACTATTGGATGTGTCCTTTCATCAACATCATTTGTGAGGGTAAACAAAATTTGAATTGGAGTGAGATCATTTGTGAGAATTTGATAGAGAGAAGTTGGAGAATGTTCATAGAACCCAAACATTCTATATGACCTCCTACCTCATGTACACCTGATGGCCTCCAGGGAATGGCTTGGCTTCACTTTTTTGTAGACAAGAAAGATGCCCCCATATATGAATACTTGCCCTAGTTCACCCTCAAAGTCAAGCAACCATAATTTTAGGAGGGTTAATGATGCATTCACCATGTACATTGTAAGGCTTCTGGAGGGTGACACTGTTAGAGATTTTTGAAGAAGCCAAGACTTTGATATCTAAATATGGAAGCTTCTTCACTCAATTCAGAAAGTTCTCATATATCAAGGTTGGCTTGTTTCAAGGGAGCACCCCTAAAGCTACCCATGTTCTACAATGATAAAATGGCTCTCTGGTTGAGCTTTGTAGGAAACTGGATAAACTTCACTGAACCTACAGAGATAAGAAGATTTTGGCATTCATTTCCCTATCTCCCTGGGAAATTATACATGCAAGAAAACCTTGGATGCACAAAATATTGATAGGACCATTGCTCCTCTCACCATTCATTTCTTCAAATCCAGAACTTGTTTTGACATCAAGGGCTATATTTTGAGAACCTTAGAATAGTTTACTATCATCATCCCAACACTGAAGATTACTGGGCTGACTGTGCAGATGATTTTGAGGCAAGAAGAAGATATTTCGGTAGATTCTCTCTTCAACAAGTCATAGACTTCAACCTCTATAAAGTTCTAAAGGGCTCGAAGATGATGATGAAGATTTGTAGTCTATTGAATATGAAAGGTCTATTAAACACACCCCTCTAGAAACCATTGATTGGTTTGTGAAAGAGAAAGATGATTTGAAGGAGGTAATTAACCCTGTCATTGTAAGAACCAAACTCTGGTTTGATAGGAAGATGCAAATCTTCAAGGTAAACAAGGCCAAATCCTCTTCATGAGAAACCTCCTCTCCTAGGAAGGAGGAGCATACACCCAACATGGAAGCACCTGAACAATCTACCCCTTCCTCTTGGTAAAGGTGCCTGAACAGTCTACTCCATCTTCTTCAACGAAGGTATACCTAAAGAAAGGTAAGGCCATTAAACAAGAACCAGTTGAAGAAGAAGTTCTCATGGAGCAGCCTAAAGTCCCTATTGGGCCAGAAAAATATTATTGTTCTGAGTGAAGATGATAGTGAAGAGATGAAGGGAAAAGAGACAACCCCTGTCATTGCTGTTGAGATTGAAAATGAAGAACAAATGACTGAACCTCTCGGTTTGGTTGATACTCCTTCCAAAGATCTCTCTGAAATTGTGCCAACTTCTCCACTAGAGACATTAGTAGTACAAACACTAAGTGCAATGAGTTCACTTGCACTTGGACCTATTGCCCCTACTTCTTCTTCTTCTTCCTTTGTTTGGGTTCAACCTTTTGTTGATAATAAGAAAAGGAAATCCTCTTCTCAGGTGATAGTTCCCAATTTTGATGTTGTGGCAGCTCTACTCAGTACTACTCCTCCTCCTCCAATAAAGAAAGCAAAGACCACCTCTAGGCTAGTGACAGATTCAAAAGGTCAGTAGTTCATGGAGATAGCTAAGCCTAAGGTGGATAAGGAGGAGAAATATCTTTTGGTTTCTGACTTGGAGCTTACAAGATTTCCATTGGGAGAATCCACACCTGAAAGTGAGGTCCACAACCTCAGAGAAACCATAACTAGAGTCATTGAACGAGTGGAGAAGGGAAAGAAAACTATGGAGAAATTGGAAGAACATAACCAAGTTCTTTCCAACTTCATAAAATCATTATTGGAAAAAGATGAAGTCTTGGATCCAACTCCATTGGCCACTCTTCCACCTCCCATAGTTCTCAACAAAGATGAAGTTCAGACTATCAAGGACATTCACAAATATACCACCTATGGGAAAGCCATTAAAGCATTGATGGATGATATGACAGTAGTTGGACTAAACTTCATTGGGGAGGCCTTCAAATCATATGAGAAGGTGTCCAATTTAGCTGAAGTTCACTGCAGCAATCAATGGCTTGAAAAAGAATTAAAGCTCTGGTGTGAATGTATTCAAGATCTTCGTTTGATGGGCCAGACAGATGAGAAAATCTTGTTGGCTAGTAAAGTGTTTGATGAAGCCAAGAACAACCTGTCAAGAACATGGATTTTCAGCGTTGAATGGAAGATTAAGGTTTGGAAGAAGCACTAGGAGAAATGAACAATATGTGGCAAAAAGGAGAAGCTTTCAAGGCTTGTGTTTTTTCTACCTTCAAAGATGTTCATTTTCAAATTTAGAATGAAGCTACAGGTGTTCCTTTTTCCATTCAGAGATCAAGGCTCAGTTTAATGCCTTTGTCAAAGAAGATCTATTCAAAGAAGAGTCAATGACCAAGGAAAAGATGAAGGATGTCTTCTCTCTCCAGTCAGCCATCACCGAAGCCAACAAAGAATTTCTGGAGAATACAAAATTTGATAAGGATATGGAGAAGTGTCTTGGCACATGGACTCATGCCACTTCCAACACTACCATTCCAAAATGCATGGAGATAGTTGAGGTTGAAGAGGTTCAGGCATCGAATTCTTAAGTCAGTTGGCCCCTCTAGGCCTCAGTCGGATGTTTCTACTTTAGGGTCTTGAGACACTTCTTTTATTTTAAGGTTGTGAAACCTTTGATGTAATTTTAATTAAAGACTTTCTATTGATGTATTTCTTAATTAGTCTTTAATATTTTGATTAAAATAAGTTGTAACCAAACGTAACTATTTTGTAAGCTATATAATGGGCTCTCCATGCCATTGTTAAAAAAATGAACTCTGATACTTTTGAAGTGTAAATAGAATTGAAAGCAATCAATACAAGAAGAATTTTCCTCTTGTCTCTATCTTCATATATTATCCTTTCTTTCTCATCTGAAATCTATGGATCATTAATCTTTTATGTTAAGAAACTTTGTGTTCTTATGGATATGATTTCTAGAACTTTGTGTCTATGGAATAATATCTTATGATTGAATGTGAATGATTTTTTTTTGTATTTCACCCTTTCTCAAGTACGTATAAGGTTATATTATGCTATCTATATCTCTGAAAGTGTTGTTATATTCTACTCTTTCCTATTTCTTAGTTCTTCTATTCTTTTGTATTGATAATCTAGTTTCATATAAAAACATTTCAAGGTATCAGAGGTCCTCATTAATATGAAAGTTGTACATTTGTATGTAAGCTTTGTTGTTTTCTTTCAATAAGGGAACCTCTCCCATAAAGAGGAGGGACTTGTTGTCCCCTGACTGTGGGTCATTATAAAAGTGCTAAATAAAAAACCAACAATTTTTGGTGACTCTACTAGGGATTACATTTCCAACGTATTCCTTTCTAAAAGACAATTTCAAGATCATTTTATGGTTTAGTGACTCTACGGTATACACGTGGGAAGAAATCTCTTGGGGTAGAAGATTCCCATTTTCAACTTCTAGAGAAAAAAACTTCCCTCTTCTTCCAGCAAGGAAGGAATAGAAGAACTCATTCTACGAGCACACCTCCTATTAAAGATAGGATTTCTAAGAAAAAACTCTCCTCAAGAAAACTAGTGCTCTAGTATTGGCTAGAGTTACAGTTCCCCTACAGTCAATCTTCCCAAAGATGGCAACACCTTTGCCTTGGGGACAACAGGTTGGGCCTCTTGCTCTTCCTCAACCATTGCATGAGTTACCTAGGGGTAATAGGAAAATTTTCCTAAATTCTCGAGGTGATGGGAAAGTGCACCCAGATGAACACATGTAGCCTTCATTGTTGCATGTGGGATTCTTGGGGTTGAACATGAAGACATCTATCAGGATTTTTGTGGAAACATTACAGAAAATTTTGTTGATTGGTTTTATCATCTTCCTGTTGGGTCGATTACTAATTGGACCACCATGACAACTCAATTTGAGCAATTTCAAACTTGTTGAAGATGTGCATGCTCTTTTAGCTCAAATATCTCATATCAAGAAGGAACCATATGATCCTATGAGAGAGTTTGTGGCCAAATTCAACAAGCTAATTCATAAAATTCCATAGAACACCCATCCTGTAGATCAAATCCAGAAGTGCTTCTTCCTCAATGCCCAGTTACCTGAAGTAAGTTATGCATTAAGGAGAGCTAACCTCGTGACTCTGGAGGCTGATCAGCGATTGGCTATCAGTGTTGAGGATGATTTGATCATGTCTGGAAAATTGAAAAGAGAACCCTCCAAGTCTAAAGCATCTTTTTCTTCCTCCCTGGGAGCCAACTCTGATTAGTTAGTGCAGAAATTGGAAAATGATCTCATTGCTATCAAGAAACAATTGGCTCAACATACTCCTTACCAAGATATTCCAAGAAATAATTTTCAGCCTAGGAACCATTTACCCTCTTCTCAAGACTAGATTGGCTATTGAAGGCCCACCCATCAAGGTTCCGGTCAATGCAACTTGTGAAGTTCAAGAACCTAATGATGAGGAGTTAATGAAGACTATGAAGAACTAGAAGAAGAGATTGATGAAGAACAGGAGGAGCTTGGTGAATCTCAAGTTCATTTCCTCACTACTGAAGGTATTGATGATGAAGATGAATATGATGAAGTAGTGGCAGATATGAATAGTGAGTCATATGTTGTTATGACTTGGGAGAAAATGAATAGAAAAGAAAAAGTGATGTAACCTGCTAAAAATCCAAGGAATTTCCTATAACTATTCCAAGTAGTTGTGAGAAGAGGAGCCCCTATTCCCACCACCTCCACACAAAAGGTAAGTAATGATAATTCTTCTCCTTCTACCTCTGCTTCCAAAACTTCTTGTCCTTCAACTCCTAAACCTGATAAATCAAAAGTTTCTCCTATTCCTAGTAATGATGCCCCATCCACCTCTGGGTATTTTGATATCATTGACCACCTTAAGAAGACAAAGATCCAAATTTCAGAGGTAGAATTTTACCAGACTCATCCAAATGCTTTTGCTAAAGTAGTAAAGTTTGTCAATTCCAAATCCAAAACTTCACCCAATACTTCTAAAGGTCTTTTACCCACTCCCCCTCCTCCCAACCAAGTCTTGTAGCTGTAGTCACTTCACCTAATGAGAAAATTAAACCATTCTATGTAACACTTCTCATAGCTGGCCATAAACTCAGTAATTGTGTCATTGACTTAGGAGCATCAGATAATGTAATGCCTGCAAAAGTAGCTCATGCTTTGGGCCTGACTCTAACACATACTTTTGGTTCTTGCTACTCCATGGAGAGTAGAGAAGTACCTTTGGTTGGAAGGATTAAAGATGCACAAGTAGCCTTCGTTGCTTTTCTAGAGAAAAGGGTCAAAGCCACTATTCTAGTAGTTGATATTCCTCCCTCATATGGTATGTTATTGAGTAGAAATTTTTGTAGGGAGGTAGGAGGTGAAATTCAAGATGGATTGGTCACACACTCTTTAATCCCGGTCAATGGAAAAATGAAAAATTTGTTACCAGAAAGACAAACTGAGTACATAGTGCAAAAAAGATGATGATCCAAAAGCACAAATACTCTATGAAGATATAGGGCATGGTAACTATATGATCATGTCAGAAGATGAGGAAAAACTTCCTAAAGGAGTGATTCATGATCCCAATGGCATTTGGACTCTGGAATTTGATGGAAGTTGTTCTTCAGCTGGTTTGGGAGTTGGTGTGGTGTTAATCTCTCTAGAAGGGAAGATTCATCCTTTTTCATTTAAGCTTTACTTTGAAAATACAAACAACACAGCTGAATATGAGGCTCTCATCCTTGGATTGAACATGGAAAAAGAAATGGGAGTGAAGAATTTGTGCTCATGGTGATGCAGAGTTAATTGTGAAACAGTCGAGATCTTTTCAAGTCAAGAATAGGAGGTTGAAACATTATAGAAATCTTGTCTGGGATTCCATTGAATTTCTTGATGCTTTCTCCATTGAAGTTGTGCCAAGAGAAAAGAACACTAGAGCTGATTCTCTAGCTGTCTCAGGATCTTTGTTGATTCCTCACCCAGATTTCTCTCAAGAGAAATTTTCCATTGAGATGATCCATAGGCCTAGTGTGCCGGATAATGCATGCAACTGGAAAGTTTTCAATGATGATCAACACTTTCTCTCTTTCTTGGAGCTTAAAGATAATTTTGATCAATTATATTTTGAAGGAAGTGAGACTCGGCCTAGAGAGTATGTACCCTCTAATGAAGAAGATATCAAGGAAGAAATGGATCAGGATGGTTGTATTAAGTTGAAGGGTAACAAGATACCTAAAGGGCTAGTGAGTCTAGAAGATTTGTTTGATAAACATGATAGGTATATCAGATCCAAAGCTCCTCAAGGGGCTCATCAATCTGTTGAGTATGAGAAGATCAACATTGGAAGTAATGATGAACCCAAAATGGTGAATATTGGGAAATGTTGCACTCAAGAGGAAAGGAAGAAAGCAACAAACTTATTAAGAAAGTATGCCGATGTTCTTTCCTACTCATATGATGATCTCAAATCCTTTCAACCAAAATAAATGCAACACTATATTCCTCTGAGACCTGGGATCAAACCTTTCAAGTAGAAGCAAAGGAAATACAATCCTAAGATTGTTGATACCATTTTTCAAGAGATCCAAAAATTATTGAAAGAAAAGATTATTTTTCCTATACATCATTCAACATGGATTGCCAACATTGTACTAGTAAGAAAAAGAATGGTGAGATTCGTATCTGTGTAGATTTCAGGAATTTAAATCAGGATTCTCTCAAAGACAACTATCCCCTCCCCATGATGGATCAAGTTTTGTAGGTAGTCACAGGTTCTGAGATGTTGTCCATGTTGGATGGATTTTCTGGATACAATCAGGTGGAAGTCAACACCCAGATCAACACAAGACTGCTTTTACTACTCCTTGGGGCACCTTCACCTACAAGAGAATGCCATTTGGCCTTATCAATGTTGGTGCCACTTTTCAAAGAGAAATGGACTTAGCCTTTGGTAGTCTAAAGGGAAAATGTATTGTTGTATACCTTGATGATTTGATTGTTTTCTCTAAGACTAGAGCAGATCATTTTCAACATCTTGAAACGTCCTTCAGAAATGTAGAGAGCATGGAGTATCTCTTAATCCTAAGAAGTTTGTCTTTTGTGTTACTGAAGGTAAATTTGCTAGGGCATATTGTTTCCAAAGAAGGAATTAAGATAGATCCAGAAAGAGTCAAGAAATTCAACAGATTCCTCTTCCCACAAGCAAAAAAGGTGTTCACTCTTTCTTTGGTAAGATAAATTTCTTAAGGAGGTTCATTCCAGATTTTGTAGAACTGACTATGAGTATTGCTCACATGATGAAAGGAAAGAAAACCTTTGGTTGGAATTCCAAAGGGAAAGAAGCATTTGAAGGAATCAAGAAAGCCATTGCTAAAACTCCCATCTTAGCATGTCCTGATTTCAACAAGGATTTTATTATCTATTGCTATGCCACAGATAGTACCTTGGCTGCTATACTAACTCAGAAAAATTATGAGGATCATGAACTTCTGATTGCATTCATGAGCTATGTTTTGAAATCCCATGAATTGAAGTATACTTTGATGGAGAAACATGCTTTTTTGCAGTGGTCAAAGTTGTCAAAATAGTTTCATTTTTATATCCTCAATTCCCACTCTGTTGTATTTGTGCTTGATATGAACTATTAAGTCTATTCTTACACAATAGGAGTTTGGAACTAAGAGGGGCAATTGGGTAGTAAAATTTCAAGAGTATGACCTTGATATTAAGCCAAAAATTTAGTCTGGGGTAAAGGCTTATGTGAACTTATTGCAAAAGGAGTTGATGAGGAATTATCCATAGAAGCAGTTGAGATTCCTGTTGTCCTCTTTCTCAGTTCAAATAGATGAGTGGTATGTTGATATTGCACATTTTCTTACTTATGGAGAATGTCCATCTCACTTGAGTGCCAAGGAAAAGAGAGCTATTAAGCTAAGGTCTGCACAATATGTATTATGGGAAAATGCTTTATTCAAGTGAGGCATTGATGGAAGATTCCTTAAGTGTGTGGACAAAGAACAATAAAAGAAGTTGTTTTCAGCTTTTCATGATCAAGCTTGTGGGGGACATTTCTCTTCTGTCATCACTCACAAAATTCTTCATGTGCAGGTACTATTGGCCTACATTGTTTTGAGATGCATCAAAATGGGTAGGAAAGTGTGAAGCCTGTCAAATTTTTTGGGAGACCTAAATTGGCTGCTTTACCACTCAAACCAGTAATAATTGATGAGCCTTTTCAATAGTGGGGATTGGATTTCATTGGGACCTCAACCCACATTCCAGTTGCTTGGACATACTCACGTGCTAACTACTATAGATTACTTCACAAAGTGGGTAGAGGCTATTCCAGTCAAAAGTACTACTTCTGAGGTGGTGTGTAATTTCATCAAAGAGAACATCTTGATAAGGTTTGGGATACCAAACAAAATTGTGACTGATAATGCTTCTAATTTTTCTTCTTCCGAGATGATGGATTTTTGTTATGGCTATGGAATTTCCCTTGCTCATTCTTCATATTATTACCCTCAAGGAAATGGACAAGAAGAATCCACAAATAAGAATTTGGTAGCCATCGTTCGGAAGCTTGTCAATGAATCTCAAAGGAATTGGCACAAGAAGCTCTATGATGCTCTGGGAAGATAGAATTACACCCAAAAGAGTAATTGGAATGTCTCCATTTCAAGTGGTGTATGGTGTTGAAGCTCAGCTTCCAGTAACAGTGGAATTACCAGCCTTGCACTTAATGAAGGCTATTGAAGATTCAAGTTTCATCAGTTCCTTGGACAAAAGGATCATGTATCTCTAGAAGTTGGATGAAGATAGGATGTAGGTCTTTGATAGAATCTCAACTCATCAACTCAAGGTGAAATATTTGTTTGATAAGAAGGCTAGACCCAGATATTTTCAAGTAGGAGACATTGTTTTGTTATGGGACAAAAGACATGAACCTCATGGGAGCCATGGTAAGTTTGATTCTCTTTGGCTTGGTCCTTTCAAAATTAGACACTTTGCTGGAGAAAATTATTTCTACTTGGATTATATGGATGGATCTCCTCTCCCACTTCCTTATAGTGGGAAATATTTGAAGTTTGTTCAAGTCCTAGGTGATTAGGCAGTCCTTTTGTATATCATGTATAGTGTTTGGTTTTTGGTCTTTCCCTTTTGGTTTGTTTCTCTTTCCCTTCCATGTGTGTTGTCTCTGTATTGCTTTTCCTTTGACTCTATTTTCCCAATGGATAAGGCATTGGTATTTTCTTCCAAATTTTTCTTGGTTTCTTGACCTTGCCTTGTTTCTTTATTCAAGTCAAGTCATCCCCCAAAAAGAGCCAGTTGTTGTCACCCTCAAAATTCCCCTCTTTGTGAAAGAAAAATATGAAAATTTTGAGTTGGTCCCCTTTAGAAGTGTTTAAGTAAAGTAAGAAGTTTGGAAAGATAAAAATTTTCTCTTTGAAGTCTTTTTAGTGTTGTGTGGTAAATTAGATATTTTTGTCCCTCATGTCCCAAGTACTTCCAGCCCCCAGTTCCCCGATTTACCACTTTCTCTACAATACTATGCTTGTGTGGATTTTTTGGATATTTTTGTTCCATATGTCCCAAGTGCCTAGGCCTTTTGTTCCCGATTTTCCACTTTCTCCGCACTACACTACTTGTCGGGTTCATCGACTATTTTTTCCCACATCCCAAGTACTACTATTTTTGATTTTCTGATTTACCCATCATCGCTTTTTGGGTTTGCATGTCTTTCATGTCCCAATGTCCCATGGACCATTTGTGCTCTCTGGACCCGCTTTTGCATGGCTGAATTGGCTTCCTCATGTCCCAATGTCCCATGGACCATTTGTGCTCTCTCGACCGCTTTTCTCGCACTCTTCTTGGATGGGTATTTTGGCTCCACACGTCCTCTTGCATCCCAACATCCCATGGACCATCTAGGCTAAGTTTTTTCACTTTTTCACTTTTTCCTTTTTGAGTCGGTCATGAGGACTATTAATTGTGCTTTTATGATTTTCTCTCTCCTCATGGCTATTTAAAGGGGATGACCATTCATTCATTTTTCACCTTTCCTGCTTATTTCTCCTCACTTGTATTTATGCAAAATTAAGTCATTTCCCACTCATGTCATATATGCTTCCATATCTTCTCTTGTAGGGATTATTTTGAGACTGTGTTTTCACTCCATTGAAAGATTTTCCCTCCTACCTCTATCACGATGAAAATGCAATATCAAGGGCATGAACACCTCCCTTCCTTGGAAACCTTTGTACCTGAAATTGGTGACAATGAAGCTCGACATCTAGATCTTGATGATTTCTGGAATAGATTGGGATGTGAAAACCCTACCCCCATTGCTCAGATGATCAAAGATAGTGGGATTGCATTTGTTGCAGGATTTCCTATTTATTTCTATGTAATGTGGATATTATGCTCACATGTGGTGCCCATTTAATTCCGAGTCAAAATAAATTATTGATGTTCATGGTGAAGTGGTTGCACACTTGGATTCTGAGGCCATCAATATTACTTCCTACACATTCCAGTAGTAGAAGGAGCCAACACTCTCACCCTCACCCAAGCACAAGCGTTGTTCGATCATGACAGTGAGAAATACAAAGCTAGGGTGGCCAAATCTTGGTTGAAGAACCCTAAAAAGGGGGCATCCCGACTTTCAAAAACATTGTTTAGGGTTGACTTCAAAGAAGATCTCTTAGACATTATCACCCTACTTGCTAGAATCATGGGGATGCCTTCTACAAATGAATTTTCTATTGGATGTGTCCTTTCATCAACATCATTTGTGAGGGTAAACAAAATTTGAATTGGAGCGAGATCATTTGTGAGAATTTGACATAGTAGCTAGAGAATGTTCATAGAACCCAAACATTCTATATGACCTCCTACCTCATGTACACCCTGGTGGCCTCCAGGGAATGGCTTGGCTTCACTTTTGTTGTAGATAAGAAAGATGCCCCCATATATGAATACTGCCCTCAGTTCACCCTCAAAGTCAACAACCATAATTTTAGGAGGGTTAATGATGCATTCACCATGTACATTATAAGACTTCTAGAGGGTGACACTACTAGGAGATTTTTGAAGAAGCCAAGACTTTGATATCTAAATATGGAAGCTTCTTCACTCAATTAGAAAGTTCTCATATATCAGGTTGGCTTGTTTTGAGGGAGAACCCCTAAAGCTACCCATGTTTGTGCAATGATAAAATGGCTCTGGTTGAGCTTTGCAGGTAGCTAGATAAACTTCACCAAACCTATAGAGATAAGAATATTTCTGGCATTCATTTCCCTATCTCCTGGGAAATTATACATGCAAGATAACCTTGGATGCACAAAATATTGATAGGACTATTTCTCCTCTCACCGTTCATTTCTTCAAATCCAAAACTTGTTTTGACATCAAGGGCTATATTTTTGAGAACCTCATAATAGTTTACTATCATCATGCCCCAACACTGAAGATTACTGGGATGACTATGCAGATGATTTTGAGGCAAGAAGAAGATATTTCGGCAGATTCTCTCTTCAACAAGTCATAGACTTCAACCTCTATAAAGTTCCTGAAGGGCTCAAAGATGATGATGAAGATTTGTAGTCTATTGAATATGAAAGGTCTATTCAACACACCCCTCTAGAAACCATTGATTGGTTTGTGAAAGAGAAAGATGATTTGAAGGAGGTAATTAACCCTATCATTGTAAGAACCAAACTCTGGTTTGATAGGAAGATGCAAATCTTCAGGATGAACAAGGCCAAATCCTCTTCATGAGAAACCTCCTCCTCTCCAGGAAGGAGGAGCATACACCCAACATGGAAGCACTTGAACAATCTACCCCTTCCTCTTTCAGTAAAGGTGCCTAAATAGTCTACTCCATCTTCTTCAACGAAGGTATATCTAAAGAAAGGTAAGGCCATTAAAAAAGAACTAGTTGAAGAAGAAGTTCTCATGGAGCAGCCTAAAGTCCCTATTGGGCCAGAAAATGTTATTGTTTTGAGTGAAGATGATAGTGAAGAGATGAAGGAAAAGAGACAACCCCTATCATTACCACTGAGATTGAAAATGAAGAACAAATGATTGAACCTCTCGGTTTGGTTGATACTCCTTCCAAAGATCTCTCTAAAATTGTGCCAACTTCTCCACTAGAGACATCAGTAGTACAAACACTAAGTGCAATGAGTTCACTTGCACTTGGACCTATTGCCCCTTCTTCTTCTTCTTCTTCCTTTGTTTGGGTTCAACCTTTTGTTGATAATAAGAAAAGGAAATCCTCTTCTCAGGTGATAGTTCCCAATTTTGATGTTGTGGCAGCTCTACTTGGTACTACTCCTCCTCCTCCCAAGAAAGAAAGCAAAGACCACCTCTAGGCTAGTGATAGATTCAAAAGGTTAGTAGTTCATGGAGATAGCTAAGCCTAAGGTGGATAAGGAGGAGAAAGATATTTTGGTTTTTGACTTGGAGCTTACAAGAGTTCCACTGGGAGAATCCACACCTGAAAGTGAGGTCCACAACCTCAGAGAAACCGTAACCAGAGTCATTGAATGAGTGGAGAAGGGAAAGAAAACTATGGAGCAATTGGAAGAACATAACCAAGTTCTTTCCAACTTCATAAAATCATTATTGGCAAAAGATGAAGTCTTGGATCCAACTCCATTGGCCACTCTTCCACCTCCCATAGTTCTCAACAAAGATGAAGTTTAGACTATCAAGGACATTCACAAATATACCACCTATGGGAAAGCCATTAAAGCATTGATGGATGATATGATAGTAGCTGGACTGAACTTCATTGGGGAGGCCTTCAAATCATATGAGAAGGTGTCCAATTTGCAGCTGAAGTTCACTACAACAATCAATGGCTTGAACAAAGAATTAAAGCTCTGGTGTGAATGTATTCAAGATCTTCATTTGATGGGCCAGATAGATGAGAAAATCCTATTAGAAGTAAAGTTTGATGAAGCCAAGAACAACCTATCAAGAACATGGATTTTTAGTGTTGAATGGAAGATTAAGGTTCTGGAAGAAGCACTAGGAGAAATGAACAATATGTGCAAAAAGGAGAAGCTTTCAAGGCTTGTGTTTTGTCTCGCCTTCAAAGATGTTCACTGTCAAATTCAGAATGAAGCCACAGGTGTTCCTTTTTCCATTCAGGAGATCAAGGCTCAGTTTAATGCCTTCGTCAAAGAAGATCTGTTCAAAGAAGAGTCAATGACCAAGGAAAAGATGAAGGATGTCTACTCTCTCCAGTCAGCCATCACCAAAGCCAACAAAAAATTTCTGGAGAATACAAATTTGATAAGGATATGGAGAAGTGTCTTGGCACATGGACTCATGCCACTTCCAACACTACCATTCCAAAATGCATGGAGATAGTTGAGGCATTGAAGAGGTTTAGGCATCAAATTCTTAAGTCAGTTGGCCCCTCTAGGCCTCAGTTGGATGTTTCTACTTTGGGGTCTTGAGACACTTCTTTTATTTTAAGGTTGTGAAACCTTTGATGTAATTTTAATTAAAGACTTTCTATTGATGTATTTCTTAATTAGTCTTTAATCTTTTGATTAAAAGAAGTTGTAACCAAATGTAACTATTTTGTAAGCTATATAATGGGCTCTCCATGCCATTTTTAAAAAAAAAAAAACTCTGATACTTTTGAAGTGTAAATAGAATTGAAAGCAATCAATATAGAAGAATTTTCCTCTTGTTCTATCTTCATCTATTATCCTTTCTTGCTCATCTGAAATGTGGATCATTAATATTTTATGTTAAGAAACTTTGTGTTCTTATGGATGTGATTTCTAGAACTTTGTGTCTATGGAATAATATCTTATGATTGAATGTGAATGATTTTGTTCTGTATCACCCTTTCTCAGTACATGTATAAGGTTATATTCTACTATCTATATCTCCTGAAAGTACTAACAGTTCTCTTCTCGTTGCTTAGTTCTTCTATTCTTTTGTATTTAATCTTAGTTAAACACATTTCAAGGTATTGACAATAAGTTGGGAACTGGAAGCAACTCTTGCTCTTCCTCATCCTTTGCATGAGTTGCTTCGCAAGCACATAGTTAAAGAAATTCCTCAAGAACAACTTTTCCTAACCTTTGTGCTCTAGTATTTTTGAGGTCCCCTACAGGAATCTTCCCTAAACATGGCCTAACCTTTGAGGACACATTGGGCCAGCCTCTTCCTCATCCATCGCATGAGTTGCATGTGGGAATTTTTTTCCTAGATTTGGGAGTGCAAAATGAACACATGCAACCTTATCAAGATGTGGGATTTTGGGGAAACACGTCTCTATCAAGATTTTATGGAAACATTGTATGATTGCTGATTGGTTTTATCATCTCCTTTGGGTCGATTACTAATTGGACCACCATGACAACTTAGTTCAAGCAACATTTCAAACTTACTAAAGATGTGCATGTTATTTTAGCTCAAATATCTCATATCATGAAGGAAACATATGAGCTTATGAGATATTTTGTGGCCAAATTCAATAAGCTAATTCATAAAATTCCATAGAACACCCATCTGTGGATTCATCTAGAAGTGCTTCTTCCTCAATGACTAGTTACTGAAGTAAGTTATGCATTAAGGAGATATAACCTCGCAACTCTGGAGGTTGATCAATGATTGGCTATCAATGTTGAGGATGATTTGATCATGTCTAGAAAATTGAAAAGAGAACCCTCCAAGTCTAAAGCATCTTCTTCTTCCTCCCGAGAGCTAACTCGATCAATTAGTGAAGAAATTGGCAAATGATGTCATTACTTATCAAGAAACAATTGGCTCAACATACTCCTTACCAAGATATTCCAAGAAATAATTTTCAGCCTAGGAACCATTTACAATCTTCTCAAACTAGATTGGCTATTGAAGGCCCACCCATCAAGGTTCGGTCAATGCAACTTGTGAAGTTAAAGAACCCGATGATGATGGAAAAGAATAATATGTGGACTAAAATTATACGGTGGCATATGATTCTTGTTTCAGTTCCATTATGCCCCATGTTCACACTAATGGGGTGAATGTTAGGAAATCAATGTGTTAGTGTGAACATTAATATTGTTTGTGGAATTATATTATCCAAATGATAATGTAATATTGTAATAGCTAAAGGAGTGTGAGATATTATTATTATATTTTGGGTATATGTGGGTTGTGATAACAACTCACTATTAAATAGTTGTCATAAAATAAAGGTGGAGAGAACCATGTTGGAGAGATAAGTGGGGATTTTGTAATTGATATGTGATATGCTTTGACTCCTTATTCTAAGGATTTCATTTACCTATATATATATATATATGTAATATATATATATCATAATGAAAATCATCTCGAAAGAATTAGATTGAAATATTTTTATATTCGATGTTTTATTATAGTGATTTTATTTTGTCAAATAAAACAAGAATTTAATATCAATGATAACGCCAATGACTAGGGTTCAACAATGGGTTGGAGTATTACACAATTATATGTTAGAATACACAATTACCATGTATTTTTACGAGAGGAAGATGAGTTTCATTTCTTACATGATCCCAAAAGATCGTACTTGCACATTTCCTTTAGCTATCAAGATCTTGATCATAGAATTGGATTTGGAGAGATTTCCCATAGATTGCTAAATCCCCACTACACATAGGGGAGAGTAGGTGTGGATAAGGATGGCGGGGGCCTATGTTAAAATATAGATAGAGAGAGGAAAATGGATTAGATTTAATGATGCAAGAGAGAGGGACATAACACAAGTGCAAGACATTAAAGAGTCGCTAGAGTTAAGGTGAATGATGGCTACAAAATTTTTTTAAGCTCTCGTGGAAGATGATGAGCCACAACATCAGGTCCTTCCAACTTTGGTTAAGTGCAATAGATATTTCCTTTGGCTTTGGATGAGAGCACGTCGGATGAAAGAGTGAGGACCACGAGCGTGCATCTATCTCATCTTGGATACCTATCCCTTGTGCAAGGTGTTCTAGATCTATAGGTATTTATTGAGAGGCATTCTACATCGAAGGTAAGCAACAAGAAATAGGAAGATGTCATTTTTGTTGAATAAAGAAGTGCATCAAACAATTAATACATCCATGATATCATAATCGACACCATTATTTGTGAGTACACTTGAAGGATTTTTTTCAGGATCATCATCGTGGCATAACATTTGCACAAAGGCTATTGGAAGCACTTATATGGGTGTTGCAAGTAGTGCGGATAGTGGAAGTATATTTTATTACTACAATTAGGACACAAGGGATTTCATCAAGTGGGTGAAGCCCACGGTAGGGAGAAAAAGAGGCTTAAGAGGATCGGGTTAGCCATTGCATGGAGGGAACCCCGGTGGAGGCTCAAGATCTAGATTTGGTGGACATGGACCACATCAACCTCATTAAACACCACCTCTATAACCCTAGAAGACACTTAAGTTTAATGTGAGATGTATCTCCATGCTACACCCTTAATCCGAATTATACAAGTAATTTCATTGTAAGTGATCGTGATCCTATTTTCACAAGTAATTTTTGGACGGAATTATTTTCATGTTTGGGTACTCGGCGAGCTCATAGTTCATCTTATCATCCTCAAACCGACGGGCAAACAAAAGTGGTCAACAAATGATTAGAGGGGTATTTACATTGTTTTGTATCAGATAAGCGGGAAAGGTGGATTAAATGGTCACCAATGGCGAGAATGGTGGTATAACACATCTTTTCATACCTCTTCTCAAATGACCCCATTTTTAGCATTATATGGTTACCATCCACCTTATATCACTTTCTCCTTGAGGGTGCAAACTAAAGTCAGAGATGTTGAGGAACACATTCAACATCAACAATAGGTTTTGGCTAGTTTGAAGGAGAATTTAGCATTAGCACAAAATAGGATGAAACAACAAATAGATCAACACCGTAGTGAAAGACATTTTGAAATTGGTGACTGGGTTTTTGTACATCTCCAGCCTTACAAATAGATATCCCTAAAGAAATAGAAAAATGAAAACAAACTTGCTCCTAAATATTATGGCCCTTATCAGGTTCTACAGAAAATTGGTAGTGTTGCTTATAAACTAGAGTTGCCTCCATCTTCACACATACACCCAGTATTCCATGTTTCATGCCTGAAGAAGGTTATTGGACAAAAATTTGAAGCCTAGACAAAGTTACCAGAACTTGACGAGGAAGGAAGAATCATTTTGGAGCCAGAGAAGATTTTGTAAACATGTACTAAGAGGTGAGAACTAGAGACATTCGGGAATATCCGAGCATAGAAGACACCACCTAGGAGGATGAGGGTTTTCTACAGCAACATCCAGGATTATTCAACATTGAGGACAACGTTGGTTTGAAGGGGAAGGGCATGCTACGCCCTTAACCTATTGCTTGTATTAGGATATGAGTAGCCGAATTATGGCTTACCATATCATTTTATTATATAATTTATACTTTCTCATGCTTAATAGGTCGGCCTTGGTGATGGCCATAGCATATGAATAGTATATATAGGGGATTATAGGTAGTATTTCATTATCATTTGAGCATTTGAGTCTTATTATATGGTTTGGAGGTTTCCCCCTCGAAGTGGTGAAGTTATTCTAATTGCATATTGAGATCACTTTTAAGAAATATTGTGTTATTTGGTGTTCTATTGTTGCTCTTAATCTGAATTATACAAGTAATTTCATTACACTCCACTTATAAGAGTATAGAGGTATAGAAGATGCAATGCAGACCATGCACATAAGTGTGAATTACTATGGAATGCTAAGGTAATTATATCTTCATATAGGAAGGTAATCCAATTTTCCACTACATATAAGGGTGTGTGCATAGTGGGTACGGGAAGTATGAACCACATCAAAAATTTAGTGGATTATAATTCTTTACGCACTACATTTTTGGCCGAGTTTCAAATTCTGGAGTTTGAGCAACACAACATTAACAAACTAAAGGATATGAAACAAGTCTTTTTAAGAGCTTGAGAGACTATGACAAACATTTTAAGACTTTTTTTCCAAATTATCTTATGATATTCATTCAAGTGATCATGCAAAGTGGTTAATTGGGGGATTAATGACTTCATTCCTAAGATATTTATCTCACATGACATATGTGGATCAATGTGAGGCCTTGGAAGCATCTCTGCATGCTAAGGTAGTTGGAAGTGTTGATACTAGAGTGAGACTATTCTTGGAGGCACAGATAGTGGCTATGGATAAGTAATTAGAGAAGCTCTCTGCTAACTCAGCATGCGAGATATGCGGTCATATATGGTGCACTGATTTTGATGTTGAAGGACATACTAAGGATATCTACCCACACAAGTCAATGCGTGCCTTTTTCTTGGATTATGAGATTTGTCACAAGGAACATGATGTTAGGAATCATCCTCTCTTAAAGCACGTGACTAGTAAAAACTTATATATGTACTATAAGATTTGTAACATGTACACTTATGATATGAAGGATTGTCTATTAATAGATCGGACTCATGAGGCATGCTAGACTAGCTTATGACAAACCACGGTGGCAAGCAAATCTCAAGTACTGAACATGCAACCCTATAAGGAATGCAATAATGAAGGAGGTGGATTTCATGGAGGATATAAAAGTAAAGGTCAAGGTGGAAGAAGTAGGTTTCCGCTTGGAACCTATTATACTTGTGGATCTCTAGATCATTACTAGTGTGATTTTCATCATAATATAGACATGGGATACAACACAAATTAGAGGAATGTCTAGACTTTTATGAGCACATGAGAAATAATAAGAAGAAGGACAAGGGAACAAGGATGATTAAAGTACAACACGTGAAATATTATCAGTAGATGCAAAAGAATATGCCTCATCCCGAGTTATAAACCGTGTTGGTTACTACACACACGAAACTAGCGAGTGCATGCAATCCTCTCAAGTCCAAGCCACTCATTATGAGAGAATATGTGATACATGCTAAGTATCTAGATGCTACTCATCGAAGGATGTATATCAAGAGACCATGGGAATCCTCGGAGATCTAGAAGGTAAAATATAGTGCTTGAAAGAGCAACCACTTAAGATAGAATGAGTGAAGAACATAGATCTCCCATAGAACAATGTTAATTTTAGTGGCCAATCTCTACTAATTCACAAATATTTGGGTTTTTAAAATTTGGATTTGGCTAATTTTGAGGGGTTAGGTCACTTGTTATTTCACCTAAATTTTCTAGGTACATGTTAATTTTTTGGGTTGATTCACCTAGCATTTATAGTAATAGCCAATTTTTTATATTTAAATCACCTTTACCATGTGAACAAAAGAGAAATTTTCTACTAGTCGTTAACCTAATGCTACCATCGGATAGTAGATAAATACGGCAACATTTCCTTTCACTTCATGGCATTTGACAAAAGTTTGAAATTCATTTATATAAATTCGCCAAGTAATATCTATGGTTATTTTTTAGAGGGGGCCTTAAAATTTACCCTACCATAGAAGGATGTGGACAAATTGAAGGAGGTATCTAATTTTTACGTCAGAAAATATCATCCCTTTTTTATGGAAATGGATGCGTGAAAAAGTATTGTATGATGGAGTTGAGCATGAGCGTCAAATACTACATGAAAATTTTACACCATAGAACCATGAGTATGATAAATAAATCACTTTGGATGCAGTGATTAATGGGTAGTTGGTGAGTAACATCTTGATATGTATAGGTGATGAGGTAAATGTGCTAACTCTAGATGCATGGAATAAAATGTGGAGACCGATAGTATAACCATCTTAAAATGTATTGTATATGGAAAATAAGACTGGGACATACCTATTGGGGTTTTTAAGAATGATTCAATTACTATAGAGGGAGCCAAGTTTACTGGAGACTTTGAGGTGTTGGAACTGGATGAAGCAAATGACTTTCCAACATTACTTGGGTTCCCGGGTGTTATGCAAATAATGTTGATTTTCACTTCAATAAGGGATACATTGGTTTTGAGAACAAAGATTACTGCATTATTATACCTCGAATAAGGAAAAGGCTACACCATATATTGATCCTTTGAGTGAGGAAGACCTAAATAAGATTTATGTGTGAACAATGCATGATTTGGAGAATGTTAACCCCTTTAAGGAAGGTGTGCTTTAGTGGGAAGATGCGAAGTCGAGTTAGAGATACTAGAAGTATTGCTTGTGAAAAAAATGCCGATGGTACGTAAGAAATGGTTGGGTATGAGATTAAAGGAAGAATCACCAAGATGATCAAGCCATGTATGGTTAGGCACATGGGAAAAGTTTATCTACCTAGATACACTAGTGACGAGAAGCTCAAATAATTCTTGCATGTCATGTAGGACACTTTGGAAAAATTAAGGAAAGCTGTAGGAATATGTTAATATATACATTATGTGGGACAAAAATTCATTGGTGGGCCACACAAAGAGATAACTTGTTGGGATAGTGAGAAGTGAGAATCACCTTTTCAAGAAGGTTCACTCAGATTAATTTGCCTACACATATTTGTGAATATCATGGGAAGACTCTAGCTTTGACACACATACATAATTGTGAGAGACTATGGAAGCAAGGCCGGAGGCTTTACCACCATCTTTGTGGGTACACAAGTTCTATTCCACATTGCGTGGCTGTGCATGGGCAGTATGTATATGTTGAGCTCAAGAAAGAAACGAAAAGCTGATAAGAGATGACTACGGTATTGTTAAAAATTTTGATTGATTTTCTACTAAACCCCTAGTTCGAATGAAGCATTACAGATCATGATGCACATCACATTAGGAGATAACATGAAATTAGAATAGCTCATGCTAGAGTTACTTGGTGAATCTAATTATGAGGCACACCTAGATACTAAAGAGACATAAGATATACTGATCAGCCATGCCTAGAAGGAGAAGGAAAAAGGTAAAATGGTATACCTCATTGATGATGAATAGGTTTAGAACATAGATGTTAACCACATAGAAGGTGTACATGAGGTGATGAACATTACATATGAAAAGGAATGCATGTACCATGCACCAATGAAGACTAAAAATGTTAAAATTGGAATTGAAGATGTTCCTAAGCAAGAAATCATTGGGGATTACTAGTCAGAGAAAGAAGTGGCCAAGATAATTGAGATCTTACGTGACATCTAGGACTTATTTCCCCATGGGGATATCATGAGTTGAAAGGATTTTAACCCTTTTTAGGTGAGAAGAAGATTAAGTTGAAAGAGGGTGTGCATCCAGGTTAGGAAGCCTTACATGATGAATCCTAACTGTGCGTGAAAGTGAAGGAGGAGATTGATAAAATGCTTAAGTCCAAAATTATTGATCCTATTGAGGAATTTGAGTGGGTTCGCCTCATGGTTTTAAGAATCAAGAAATATGGGAGGATCAATATTTTTTTGGATTATAGGGAACTCAATGTTGCATTTTTATAGATCATTTTCCCACCCCCTTCACGAAGAAATCCTTGAAGGAGTTACAAGGTGTGAAATATATTCTTTTACAAATGGTTTCTTAGGATATCACCAGTGTGCATTATGAAAGAGGATCGAGAAGAAGATAACTTTCACCACCGAAAGGGGAAGTTTTACATATATTGTTATGCCTTTTGGGTTTAAGAATGCACCAATAGTGTTCTCGCGCATCTTTGTGTAGTCCTTTCATGATTTTATTAATAAGTTTTATAACTCTATTTGAATGATTGGATAGTGTATGGGTTATTCAAGGATCACTTTGTGATAATATGAGGCCCATGTTTGAGAGTTGTAGGAAGTTAATCATCTCTCTTACCATAAAAAGTGTATTTTTCTACACCCTTTGGAACTCTGCTTGGTCACATCATTTACAAGGAAGGATTGTTGGTAGACCCAGCCAAGATAGATGTAGTCTTGGGTTTAGAAGAGCCATACCAGCTAGAGTGAAGTGCATGGATTATTGGGGCATATCAAGGGCTATGCAAATATTTTTCTCCACTTTGGAGGAATTACTCAAGGATAAAGAAAAGTTTCATTAGGGTGATGCATATTAGTATGAATTTGAGACTTTAAAGGAAAGAGTAACTATTGTATCTATCTTACACTTTCCTTCTTGGACCAAACCCTTTCATATACATGTTAACGCCTCTGGTATAGTGATTGGCGTATTCATGGCACAACCTAGGAAAGGAAATGTGGATCATCCTATATGATTTTAAAGAAATAATTTGACACAAACAGAGCAAGATTGCACGACCAATGAGCTCAAAGCATTTTCCATGATCTATGTGCTTCAAAAGTTCAAATAATATATTTTAGATACCATGTTTATCTTCTATACAAATCATATTGCATTGAAGTACTTAGTCAACAAGCTTGTTTTGCAAGGGCGCATCTGCAAGTGGATACTCATGTTCTAGGAGTTTGATTTCATAGTTGTTGTCAAGCCGGGAAAAATAAACTAGGGGCGTGATCATCTCTCAAGGATCAATCCTAGTGAGGATGTGAAAAACATTAAAGACACTATGCCAAATGCACAATTGTTCATGTTGAACCATGCACCCACAAATTTGGAAGATATAGCCATATTTTTACGCACTGGATTGGTGCCAGAAGGAATTAAAACATTGGAAAAGAAACAACTTGTTATATGCACAATGCTTTATCAACTGATTGGACGTGACTTGTACAAAATTGGAAGAGATGAGGTCTTACAACTATGTTTTCTTGAACATGAGCATGAGAAAATTATGGAGGAGGCTCATGGTGGAATATCAGGAGGAAATTATGTAGGTGATGCGGTTGTGCACAAAATCCTTATTGCTAGTATTTGGTGGGAAACTTTGTACAAGGATGTTAAGGAATTTGTATAGGCATGTGATCATGGTCACGCATTAGCAAGAATGGTAATAGAGATAAGATTCCCCTCGGACTCATTGCAAGTGCAAAACCTTTCGAGAAGTGGGCCATTGACTTTGTAGGACCTATTGTATCACCCATGTGTAAGACCAATGCACACTACATTATCACTCAGATGGACTATATGAAAAGGTGTGCAGAGGTAGAACCTATAGGATTATACTATAGCCACGACATAAAGGTTTCTTTGGGAAAATATCATTAGTTAGTATGGATGTCCATTAATCTTGACAAGTGATAGAGGAACTCATTTCCTAAATGAGACAATCAAAATTTTATTGGCAGAGTTTATGGTGACACACCATAAAACTACCCCTTATCACCCTCAAGCTAATGGTATTGATGAATATTTATACAAGATCTTGAGCCATACTTTAATGAAGATTTGTGATGTTGGGAGAAAATTTTGGGATGATAAATCATCAACTATTCTTTGGGCATACAAGACCACATATAAAAGATTAAACAAGGCCACACCTTTTTATTTGGTGTTTGGGGTAGGAGCAAGATATTTCCCTCCATGCATCTTTGTATGTGCGGGAGGATTATCAAATGGACATGTTGTAGAATATCGCATTGAGAAATTAATGCAATTAGATGATTGACACGCCATTGACACGCCATTACACATTAGAGTCGGAAGACTTAGAAGTAAAACAAAAGGCCTAACATGATAGGAACATTAAGAATAAGACATTTTACATTTGGAAAAATGGTCCTTCTCTATGAATCCAAGTTTGCGTGCCACCGAGGAAAGTTGAAGGTACATTGGTTGGGACATTTTTAGTAACCAAGATACTTGAATCATGCACATGTCAATTACAAGTGCTTAATAGAACCATGTAGCCCATTAATTCAATGGAAGTAGGCTAAAGACCTAATATAAATCAAGCTTCTTGGTGTTTGTAATAAGGTAGTATTTCCACTTAGATTAGATTTTCCTTTCATGTTTTGCATTCCATTTGTTATTGTTTTTGTTTTCCTATTTTATTGTAATAAGTGTGCTTATGCGCAGGAAGCTGATTACTATCTATTGAGTTCATGCACAAAGGACCACACATACTTTTAGTGTGGGGTGGATGCAAGTGTCCATAAAAAGTTATCTATTAAAAAAATAAGGTTATTGCTATAAGGTACTACTCAAGTAAATACGATGATGCATGCAACATGAATAAAAGGTAGGTGACCAAGGAATAAGAAGTATGAATGTGGGAAGGTAGAGGAATATGTTCTAGGTACTTGAGAATAAGGTGCATGAAAATTGTTTCTCAGATTGAAACCCATGAAATAGAAGGCAACACAACATAATGTGAGGGAGGAAACAGAAATATATACTACTTGGAATGTGGCGCAGAGGAAGAAGGCTTGTAGAGAGGAAATAGGAACACATGGATGTTTGCGAGTCTTATGAAGTAGTAAGCACGCTAGAAGGTTATGGATGTTGCATAGATGAGGCATGGAGGAAAGTAAAATTTAGATGGAAAAGGGTGATTTTAAATGTAAAACATAGTTTAAAACTTTAAAATGAGAAAAAGTGTTCTAAAATAAAAAGTAAAGCGGAGAAATTTTGAAGTATACAAAATCTATAAAAGGGGGTAGACCAACTTGTTTGTTTCCTCGCATTCAAAGAGAAGAGAAACCAAGTGACCTAGTACGACCAAGCAAGCTAAGTAATGAGAAAACCATAACAACGTGCATAGGGTGTTTGCGTAAGGCTCATTCATGGAAAAGAGGAATTTTAAGAAAAATATTGAGTGCAAAGCTAGGACATGGGTAGTTAGGGTTTACAAGGATTAGAGGTTGAGCGGCTAGGGTTTAGAGGGCCCGTAGAAGGATTGTGTAGTAGGGTACAAGTTGGAAGTATAGAATTGAGAAGAATGGCACCAAAGAAAGCAATTTCTTCATCACACGGGGCGAAAAAAGGGTTGAACAAAGAGGGTTAATGTCAAGGATCCACTTTGGAGGAGATTTAATCGGAGGTGTAATACCCCGGGAGTGATTAGGGCACATACATGGAAATATCATCTCCCAAAGTGAAAAATAAGTGAATTCAATCATAGAGATTTAGGAAATGAAGTGAATTTAAAGGACGATATTCTACGAGAGTGTCGGATAAAAATGAATAAGGAAGGTACCGATCAATGACTCGGTGAGAAGACTTCTAGAGAAAGTAGGGGTCCTCCAGTTGTTTGAACTACCTTTCTTTGCTAAACCCACACATCTCTTCCAATGGCTCATGTTTAGGTACAAGAAGACTACTTATACTTTTGGGCTATAGAATGAGGATCACGGCTTAGCTTATAGGATAGGTCACAAGGTTGCATGAGACATGGGAAGACCTATATTTGGACCGGTGTGATGATATAAAGATCGATGAATTGGCCATTAAGTTAATTCAATGGAAGTAGGCTAAAGACCTAATATAAATCAAGCTTCTTGGTGTTTGTAATAAGGTAGTATTTCCACTTAGATTAGATTTTCCTTTCATGTTTTGCATTCCATTTGTTATTGTTTTTGTTTTCCTATTTTATTGTAAAAGTGTGCTTATGCGTAGGAAGCTGATTACTATCTATTGAGTTCATGCACAAAGGACCACACATACTTTTAGTGTGGGGTGGATGCAGTGTCCATAAGAAGTTATCTATTAAAAAAATATAAGGTTATTGCTATAAGGTACTCTGAAGTAAATACGATGATGCATGCAACATGAATAAAAGGTAGGTGACCAAGGAATAAGAAGTATGAATGTGGGAAGGTAGAGGAATATGTTCTAGGTACACGAGAATAAGGTGGATGACAACTATTTCTCATATTGAAACCCATGAAATAGAAGGCAACACAACATAATGTGATGGAGGAAACAGAAATATATACTACTTGGAATGTGGCACGAGAGGAAGAAGGCTTGTAGAGAGGAAATAGGAACACATGGATGTTTGCAGTCTTATGAAGTAGTAAAGCACGCTAGAAGGTTATGGATGTTGCATAGATGAGGCATGGAGGAAAGTAAAATTTAGATGGAAAAGGGTGATTTTAAATGTAAAACATAGTTTAAAACTTTAAAACAAGAAAAAGTGTTCTAAAATAAAAAGTAAAGTGAGAAATTTTGAAGTATACAAAATCTATAAACAGGGGGTAGACCAACTTGTTTGTTTCCTCGCATTCAAAGAGAAGAGAAACCAAGTGACCTAAGTACGACCAAGCAAGCTAAGTAATGAGAAAACCATAACAACGTGCATAGGGTGTTTGCATAAGGCTCATTCATGGAAAAGAGGAATTTTAAGAAAATATTGAGTGCAAATCTAGGACATGGGTAGTTAGGGTTTACAAGGATTGGAGGTTGATTTAGGGTTTAGAGGGCCCGTAGAAGGATTGTGTAAGTAGGGTACAAGTTGGAAGTATAGAATTGAGAAGAATGGCACCAAAGAAAGCAATTTCTTCATCACGTAGGGGCAGAAAAAGGGTTGAACAAAGAGGGTTAATGCCAAGGATCCACCTTTGGAGGAGATTTAATCGGAGGTGTAATACCCCCGGGAGTGATTAGGGCACATACATGGAAATATCATCTCCCAAAGTGAAAAATAAGTGAATTCAATCATAGAGATTTAGGAAATGAAGTGAATTTAAAGGATGATATGCTACGAGAGCTATAAGATAAAAATGAATAAGGGAAGGTACCGATCAATGACTCGGTGAGAAGACTTCTAGAGAAAGTAGGGGTCCTCTAGCTATTTGAGCTACCTTTCTTTGCTAAACCCACACATCTCTTCCAATGGCTCATGTTTAGGGTACAAGAATACTACTTATACTTTTTGGGCTATAGAATGAGGATCACAAGCTTAGCTTATAGGATAGGTCACAAGGTTGCATGAGACATGGGAAGACCTATATTTGGACCGGTGTGATGATACAAAGATCGATGAATTGGCCATTAAGTTACAGTATGAGAAGGGAGGAAGGGCTATGAATATAGAGAACCTTATAGAACTCATTACTATAGTTGTATCTAGACTCGTAAGTTGTAAATTAGGTGCCTCAGAGAGATGGGGTGATGTGAACAAGAATTTTTTTACATTGCGCACAAGATGGATCACAAGACACAATACAACATGGCATAGTATATTGCCAATAGAATCATTGAAGACACTAGGGCACTCAATAAAGAAGGGGAAAAGATTACATGGGGCTCCATCCTTCTACTAATTATCTTTTGGGAAATTGGTGTCCCAAAAGAGCAAGATGAGGATATGTGGGTTCACCCACCAATAAATAAATCCCCTATAGTGTAATTTGTATGATATACTTTTGATGGCTTGATCAACAATCTATATAAGGCAAGAGTGGACAAGTGGTACGTGAGGATGCACACAGATTTTGAAAATGAATGGTGCATTCCACATGAGCTTCCTAAGGAGGTTGGAGAATAGGAAATGTTTTTGGTAATGTAACACTATAGAATTGCACATTTCAAGATGGAAAATAGAGAAATGGGGCCATAGCACAAATTGTAATTTACATTTACCATGAGATATTTCGAGTACATAGTCAATCATATCAAATATACGTAAAAAAACTTCTTTGATGCCGACAAGGTGGATTTAGATTACCACACATTAGGTGCCACCAACAGGTATGAATCTAGTGCTATGTACTTGGATACTTGAGTCGTACACATCTTTGTACTTGAACCCCCAATTGAATGTCACAATTAAGGGCATTATTTATAGAGTCTTCATAGTTTTACAACCAAAGGCACAAGAAAGTGTGGAGATAGAACTTTTAGATACATACTTCCCATAGCTCAAATAGACTACCGTGCCACCACCAAAGAGGACACGTGAGGAATATCCCGATAAGAAAGAAGAGGAAGTCGGTGGGCTTGAGCACACATGCAAGAAGGAGATGTATTAATAAAGAGAAAAATATGATAATGGTGTGGGACCTTCTCGGCTAGTAAAGGAGAGTCCGGAGGATAAAAAGACCGAGTGTGGAGGCACCAAGGTAGTATCTAGTGATGGGGAATGGGAATAAAATATGTTAGAAGAGTTAGAGCATGAGTGGGCCACAAAGAAGGTAGATAAAGGGGCACAAACATAGGAAGATCCTAGCACGGAGAAGGAAGAGCTGATTAGGAGTCTACACAAGGAAAATTCCCTATGGCATGAGGAGTCATGTGAGGGTGAGAAATAGGCTAAGGATGCCTAGATTTTTAAGGAAGATAAGGGCATTGTAGACGGAACTAGCACAAGGCCTTACACACTGAGGAAATAGAGGAAGAAAGATAAGGTAGTACGAAGAAAAATGGCTCCCCGATTACCACACATGGACTTCGTTGATGGTCCAACAAAGGTTGTTGAGGGAGATATTTCAAAGCATGGTCCCAAAAGAGAAGATGTTTGGTAGGATTCTATTGGATGCACATGGAGGGATCTCACGCATGAAGAAGATGTTGTATTAGAACATGTAAACACATTACGAAGAGCCGAGTTTGAAATAAATAACATATCCTTTACCAATTTGGAGCTAAAGAAAGATCCTGGTAAGAAGTATAAACATGTGTACTGATGTTTTTAACATTTGAAAAAGTGTGCAATACCTTAAATAAGTTAGTTTTTAATGTGACAAAGAGGAATTTGGATCAAAGGAAACCATGAGGGTCATGATGGAGGATAAGAAGAATAAGGAGAAAGAATTGGAGAGCATGAAGGATGATCTGAAGGGAGATAAAAAGTGCACCAAAGAAGCATATAACAAGGAGGGCACATTGGTGAAGCGTATTTTAGGCACATCTTAACAAAGTGGTGAGCCAAGAACAAAGTGACTATAATGATGAAATGGAATATCTTGAAGACCTGGTTGGGATGTTATTGGTGAACATCAAGAGTGGTGCGGGGCCATCAACTGAGGATTTGGTTGAGGAAAAGAGAAGGAATAAGGTAGTTTTGGATGCAAGAATAACGAGAACTTGAATGTCTATTCACACAACTCAAGGAGTTTCAGTAGTAAATCTAAATTAGCCTCTTATAGATGTCAAAAGTGTGACCTTATCCTCATCATGAGGGTAATTAATGAAGAAGTAGAACTCAAGGCCATACAGAAAAGACAAAGTGACCAAAAAAATTGAGTATACTAAATTGATGGCAAATTTGTTGGAACAAAAAAATATCATTAAGAAAAAGAAGGAAACCCTCGAGTTCTAGATTAAGAAACTTTGTACCCTAGTGATGGAGCACATGGACATGATAGAAGGGGTGATCACAAAATTAAGTTTGGTCATCCAAGAACTAAAGGAAAAGGTGGATGAATTGGCACGTGACCGAGATACTAGGAATTATGAAGGCGATGCCAGGAAGGCCATAGAAAAAGCGGGTGAATAGAAGAAGTTAGAAGGGGGATGGATACCAAATTTCTAGAGATCCTCTAACATCCCGAAGTATAGAGCAAAGTATGCATGGAGGTCAAAGTTATTATTTTTCGTACTATGGTATTTGATTGTTATTCTTTATTTTTTATGATTATTTCATTTATATATTCTTTGGAGGAACAAGTTGGGAAAACCATTTTTGAGGACGGAAATACAATTAGTGTGGGGTAATGTTGCACAGATAAATTGAGTAATTATGATCCATGTGTGAAGGTTCCCACCGAGTAGGAGAATTTGGCATTTATCCATTTTGTTGACCCAAGGCTAAACATAGAGAACAAGAGGACGAGTGACATCTAAGAAAGATCTATATTTAGACAATATCCATAAGGCTTGGAATGCACGTAAATGGGCTAAAAGCTGGAAAAAATCACATGCAAAGATCACATGAGAATCATGCACGGGTTAATATAATAATAGGATTAAAGTGGGAGATATATTTAGGATAATATATTATTAGGATTACTATAAAATCATGCATGCTTTATGGCTATTTTTGAATGTAATGCATGTAGTATATTTTTAGTCTCACCTATCACTAGGAGAGTGCATGGGTGGTGAAGAGAAATTCCCCACCCCTATTTATATGTCATCGATATGTTATAGAAGAGGGAGATATACTATGATTATGAAGGATGCAATTGAGATCATGCTATAAGTTTTTATGCATGGATATACGAACTGATGTAACCATTGATTATGTATTCATCTTCCTTTTTATGTAGTGATTTTTATTTTTGATGTATAACTATGAATGGATCTTGATTCTTGACATGTCTAAGTATGGTGATCTGATGGTGCAATTAATATTAATTATTGTTTAGACTACCATGATTCTTTATTATATGTGTTTCTAAGGTGATTTTATACAATGGTTAAATATACTTGGTTGAGTACATGGTTAATTATCATCATGAATATGCATGCTAACATTTTGACTAGACAATAAAAAGGAGGGGCATGGTAGCTGCACATGCTTAAGGTTAGCATTCAATGTAGATTGAATGAGGTGCCAACGTGCATAGCATTTGAGTAATTAATTCCATATGATCTATATAAAAGATAAATGGTGTGGCCAATAAGTACTTTCGCACTTGTGAAGTGAGTAAATCATGGATAATTATTCGTCTCTCGTAGTTGTGTAGTTCTACTTAGCTGGTGTCAATTTCTTACTTACAAAACAAATAGGGTGATCAACATTTCTTTCACATGGTTGTGTCAAGACTGCCCCAATTTCCATACCAGAGGCATCAACGTGTACATGGAAAGGTTTTTTTAGGAAGGAAATAAAAAGATAGGTGTAGTAGTCAACCTTTCCTTTAATGTTTTAAAATCTTATTGATGCACATTTCCCTAATAGAATTTTCCTTTAGCCTTCAGTAACTCTTCTAAGGGCACAATTATCTTTTCATATCCATTAATGAATTGTCTATAGTAACTAGTGTGCCCCAAAAAACCATGCACTTCACTCTAGTTGGTAGGTTCCTCTAGCCCCAAAATGACTGCAATCTTAGTAGGGTCTACTAGCAGTCCTTCTTTACAAATGATGTGCCCAAGTAAAGTATTGGAAGGGGAGGCAAAGATACACTTTTTGATATTTAAAGAGATGCTAAGCTACCTATACCTTTCAAAAATTAGCCTCAAATTGTCACAATGATATTTCACTAGCCCATATATGGTCCAATTGTCCATGTAGACCTATAAAAACTTATGAATGAAGTCCTAGAAGGCTTAAACAAAGATGCATGAGAACACTGTTGGCACATTCCTTAAGCCAAAGGGCATGAATGTGTATGCAAAGCTTACCCATTGAGTTGCGAAGGTGTTATTCTCTTGATCCTCACACACAATGTGCACCTAATGGTACTTTGAGAATCCATATGTGAATGAATAGATTATGTGCCCTGCAACTCCCTAAAGAATCTCTTCTATAAATGGAGCATGAAAAGGATCTATGACACATGAAGCATTGAATAACCTGTAATCCACATAGATCTTGATTCAGCCATCTTTCTTTATATTAATCACTATGGGGCTAACCCGCTTAGATTCATCAATAGGCTCTATGATCCTGACTTAAGCATTTTGTCAATATCCTCTTTGACCTTCTTGTGTAGATTTGGTTTCATCATATAATGCCTCTTCCAAACCGAACGTGTGCCTTCTTTCAACTTAATCTTCATCTCTCCCAACGAGGTATGGATGCCCTTCAACTCATGATAATCCCTTAGAATAAGTCCTAGAATTTTCACAACTCAATGATATTAAGAACCTCTAGTTATAACAAATAATCTTTAATAATAGCCTCCCTAGGCTCATCTTTAGTGTCAATATTCACCTTCTTAGTCTTCATAGGAACATGGTATGCATGTGCATGTTAATTTGTAGAGTCCATAAATTTACGTGTACCCTCTATGTACTTGATGTCCAAATATTCAACTTCCTCATCATCAATGAGGTAGACAATCTTCCCTTACTCCTTATGTTTCCACACATGCCCAAGTAGTGTCTCTTATGTTTCCAGAATATCCTTATGCACCTCAAGATTAGGTTCTTCTAATATTTGAACCATAACTTCCTTTGCCTTCACACTGCCTCCCAACGTGATGCGCTTCATGATATATAATGCTTCATGAACTAGTGGTTTGGTATAAAAATAGTAAAAGGTGTGAGTAAAATATTCGTCGGGTCTCACCAACATGCAAGTATCTTACTTTAACTCACCATGCACCTACTAAGCATGTGTGCATCCACGTAGAGTATAGTAGAACTTGTATACCCAAAGGGATGGTGGCATAGATTCTTATCCATGCACCCATTGTCTCTCACATTTGTGGATGTGTATCAAATTAATAGTCTTCCCATCATACTCATGTACAAGATAGGGAGCATTTCTCCAAGTAAATATTGTTAAAAAGATACCCTTACCTCATGTCAACCCCAATGGATTGTCTTTATATGTATCCCACCAAAGGCATCGTTGTCCCATGTAATGTGTATACTAGCCATTGTGTGTTTTTTTGTCATTGATTTTGATTCCATTGATGTAAAAGGGTGTCATGATGTCATATGAGTCTCTATGAGGTGTTTACCAATGGTCAACCATGAAGGATGATAGGTAGTGACAAGATTTGGTGAGTTTTATGTTGTCCTGGAGCATGGTTCATTATGCAAAGTCATAGTTTGAGTTATCCCAAGTAAGTTGAAGGTTTACATGATGTCCATAATGGTTAGTATGATGTTTCATAGGTGTTAATGAGTCTATAAGAAGTCAACATGGTTAGTTCATGAGGTTTCATGGTTAAGTCAGGTCATTTCATGCCTATTACTAACCTGGAGCATGTAGAATGACATGGAGGAATGTGTTTTGGAGATAATAAATCTTGTTGGAGAATTTGAGTAGTATGGTGGAAGTGTATATGACATGTATGGTGAGTTTCAGGTCAATACTCAAAGGTATAGTGCATGTTTGAGGTCCTTGGAAAGTAAGAAGGTGAAGAACATGCAAGATAACACAGGTAAGTCTTAATGGATAGAGAGTTTTAGACTTATTTTGGATATATGGTGAGTATGGATAGTTATAGGATGTTTTCATGATGATTCATGATAATTTTCAGGTCAAATTGAAGAATTATTTTGAAGATATGTCATTTTTGGTAAAATCGAGTATTCTAGAATGTGTTTTTGAGGAAAAAGTTGACTTTCGATGCTCATTGTTGGCCATATTATTTACACGGGACCTGATATATTTGGCATAACATTTTGGGTCACCTTTTAATATTTTACAAAAATAATGAGGTGGTTTGATTGTCACATTTTTATGAATGATCATTAAGAAGATAAGTTGCTTTGAAACCTTAGCTAAACCCTAGCTAAAAGAAACTTGGAGAAAATGAAGTATACTGATCATGTCTTGATTTATTTTTCCAAAGTGATGATTGGAGGTTGTAGAGGACTCCTCCATATTTCCATAAAGGTAAATTAGAGCATGTGATTGTATGTGGGACCCGATTAAAAATGCCTATTTATAAAGAAGTTCAGTTTGTGGAAAATATGTCCAAAGAATGTGAGAAATAAATTGACATTTTTTTAGCCATGTATTTTTTCTAGATGTCCATTATAGTTTTAGATCATGGTTGATCTTCTAAATGGAAAATGTTGAACCCTAGTCATTGGTTTTGTCATTTATGTCAAGTGACATTGATGGAAACGGTGTGAAGTGGTGAAGTGTGGATCAATCATAGGCATGAAGGTTGATTGGTAGGGCCTTCTCAATAATGGTTAGAGCTTTCATATTGGTCATCAATTTAGGTGATGTAAGGCAAAGCTAGAACTAGTCCATTTAGGCCTAGTTCTAGAGCCTAACAAGGTGTAAGAGAAAAAAAAACGTTCAAGACAATCCTAGGTAAGCATGGGAGGAGACTAGAACACTTCCTAGAGTATGTAGGAGCATCTATAAGGCTTACTTTAGTTTTTGGAAAAAATATTCAAGTTTTCACCAAAACTACCTTTGAGAACTAAAAAGAAGATGATTAGGTAAATGAGATAATTTTTATCTGTACATGAATATTTATGATAAATAAAAGCTATGGATAATGTAGAGGGATGTGTTTTAGTGCTTCATGTCAAGTTTCATCAAGTTTTGAAGAAGAGAATGGAAGTTATTCAAGTTTTTCTAAAACTAGTTTCTTGAGAAATGCAATCTAAGAACTCTATCTTCTTAGCATCCAAACAAAATTTTGAGCCTCATTTAGATAAATCATAGAGGAATTTTTTTAAGATAGCTCTAATCTTAAATATTTTCAAAATGTTTGAGGGAAATTGAATAAGAAACAAACAAGTTGTGTTCATTTTTCTAACACTATGTTCTCTCTCCAAGCCTCTTTCTTAAATAAATAAGCATGAAATGAGTCATATTGTCTCCAAATCAGTTTTTGAGTTATTTAAACTGCTCAAGGTTGAAAAAATTCCCTCTAGGTCAATATGGTGGTATAGGTGTTCTTCAAGCATATATCTTCTATACAAGTATTCTTAGTATTGACAAGATGTTCAAGTATAATCATGGTGTGTGAAATACTTGGTCAAGGTGCTTGGAAAATGAACATAATTTATCTCTACATGTCAACTTTAGTGTGCTAGATATATTGGTATGTTCTTGGGAGAGTATTTGAAGTTTTAAAGCTTATCATCTCGTGAACAATCTTATATTGTTCTTGACAACAAGATCGATCTTTGTTAGTAATTACAATTTTTTTCCTCTGCAAGTTGTGCATTTAAATTGGTAAAGGTAATTACTATTCTTTGTTTGAGGTTTAATTTCACAATTTGATCATGTGAGATAAGAATGTAGTCATGACAATAATCTACGGTTTAGGATTGTATTGAGTGTTTTCATATGAAAGTGCAGACTAATGTTGTAAATGATCATTACTCATAACTTTTTCACATCACATGTGTGGTAACAACCAAGATGGTATGAAGCTCAATCAATTTATCTTCTCAAAGACACTCTAGGTTCCAAAACAATTCTTATCTTGAAAAATTGGGTCATGATAGAATACATGGTCTTTTTTATGACTGTCATAAAAGGATGAGACTATATCACATATCTTACGCTCAATACCATCTCATTTCTTACAAATAAGGACTTGAAATTGGTTGTTAACTCCTCCATTAAAGTGATCACATAGGCATGATGATGTGAAAGTGAGATATCTAATGGGATAAGCACTCAAACCATAAGATAGGGTTTGTGTATGAAACCCTAATTGTGCAAAACCTGAAGAACTTGTGTAGTTGATTGGATTGACATTATTTCACACCATTCTTTGTCTTGAGGAAGTTGTGAAACATCTCTCTCATATACTTTGTGCATCTAAAACTAGGTAATGAGTATCTAAAATGGCTTTATAGCTTAAACTCCGATCATTTTAGTGAACTCCTTCAATTTTGTTATGCACTATCAAGGTGGTGAGGGTTGTGAAGAAAGAGCTGCACCAAATATCCCTACTCTGTAATGCTTGTTGAAGAGGTTCCACTTTCTTTAAAGCCACTTTCTCATGCTTGAAAACTAGAGACAACTTGTTGATGGCACTATACTATGTTAGTTCTTTGAGTACACTAAGACAAAACCCTTCTTGATCGTGAAGGAAATATTTTTGGATTTCTTCATGACATAACTTATTTCAAACCTTTCGTAGGTGTGTTTTAAACCATGTATGTATCATTATCATGGCCATATGTTTAGGTAAAAGTAGATAGATGTATTATTCCTCAAATTCCAAGACTGCAAGAGTTAGTCCTTACACTCCATTCACTTCCATGGGTTCAAATCAAGTTTGAAACTTAAATGGTGAAGCATGAAGAAAACTTAGAGGGTAAAAGAGATTTTAAGGTATATTAAAGTAACTTGAAACGTTTCAAGGAGTATATGTGACATACAAGACAAAATGTATATGGTAGAAACATATGAAAATTCAGTATACATTATAAATCATAAAATCTAAGTCAAATTGATAATTTTCAGCTAGTTAGGTGTATAGAAAGTCTAGAGAGATCCACATGTCTTTATTTTCCCAAGAAGCATCTTGAAAGATCTACATTTCTAGAAACATAATTGAAGCTTTTCATAGATTCCTATGACAATTCAAGTTATTTTTAACTGCAATCTTTGATCTACTCTACACAAGTAAGGTGAACAGGTCCCTGAAGTTGAAAAGTTTAAGGTGCACATATGAGTAGTTACAACAATAGGAATCTCACTCCCGCTCAAGTATTAAGTGAAAAAATGTAAAGAGTCTTGGAATACAAAAGGAAAAGGTCAGAATAGGAGTGATTTTGCATACAAAATCATAGTTTGATGTTTATTTTTGTTTTGAAAGTTGATGAGTTGTGTGTAATCCTATGAAAAATGGAGAATTAAATGGTAATGAAGCTTGGAAGAGCTCTATAATGTTTTTTATAGTGCCCACTTTCCTTTGGCACCTTTTATTACTGATCATGATACTGTAGACTATGATAGATATTTTAATAGTTTGATTTAGTATGGTGTTAGATGTCAGATCCTAGATTATTGTTGAATTTGATTATATATAATGCATGGTGATTATTAGAGACACTCATATGTGGATGATGATATACTATTGGCATGGATGTTTAATGGAAGTTATTCGGATGTGTGATTTTGGAGATTATGAATAAACCTAGAAAAGGAAAATTATTTGATGATGACATAGTTGTCGATATAAATTGTAAATGATTTCGTTGATTGCCTTGATGACTGTTGTGATTCATATGTATAGATGATTTCGTGATTATATTATATATTCATTTTGGACATTCTGATATGGCCATGAGGCCGAAGGAGGTATTTGTGTTTTGCAGGTTTAAAAATATCACAACAAAACATTGGGGGATCGGAGACCAACCAAAATGGAATTCTAGGTGAATTCAACACGGTCACCATGGCAACTTGTTTGTGTTTGTGTGTTGTTCGGTTAGAGATTCCCATGGGGGGATCATCTTTACATGTGACCATGGGTTTGTGTATTTTATTAATGTGTTTCCTTTTATTATTGTTGTATGTATTTTATTAAGTAATGTGTTCCTTTCCTTTAAATTAATTAAAATTGTGATGGATTAATGTGGGAATCATATAGTTAAACTTTAAATAAATCAAATTGGGATATGGGAAGTAATTATAAGAGTTGATGGCTGTTGTATTTAATTTTGTAAGAGCTTGTGTAAGTCAGATTTGGAGTATGAAATACTCCACCTCCATGGAAATTCGAATTTGACCTTGGGGGCTGTTTTGGAGACTTGTGGGACAAGTAAAACTTGTCCCATGCCTCTAAATTTAATATACCAACCATACTTATGGATGGAGATGTGATTTGTGACTTTTAAATGCATTTTATTCATCATGTTGCTTGTTTTGGATTGCACTCTCTTACATTTTATTAAATAGTTGTCCCTTGAGGTGTGGGCTCTTTTGGAGTGTGTAAGTTAATTTTTCATTTCATTTATTGTGCTTGGGAGAATGGAATTTTGTCTTTTGTGTTTGAATTGGAGGATGTGTGATGTGGCATCCTACATGGATCCACATCATCCTCTTCTCTCCCTCTTCTATTTAATTCAAACTCTCTTCTTGTTTTGGGTTGTTGAACCTTTTTGTATTCTTTCTTGGGGCACATTTTCTTATGGGAGCTCTGGTTTTTGTAAGAAGTTTTGGAGATAACTTTGCATACTTGGGAGCTTTCTGTTTTGGACTGTGTTTGGCATGCATCCTTGGGCACATTTTTCTGTGATTAGAACTCTTGTTGATTTGGAGGAAATTGGAGAGCATTTGATACTTTGGCACTGCTGATTTTGGGACTGTGTTTTTGACATTCAAAGCTTGTTGTGTGGAGAAAATCCTTCCATGGAGAGGTAGGAGTTTATTTCTTCCTTATTGTTGTTATTTTCTTATTGTGTTGTGTGTATGGTGCATGCATTGACTACCTTAGGAATGGTGTAGGAGAAGGCTATGGGGAATTCTTGTGGGGGCATAAGGGAAATGCCATGGGCATCAGAATTTTGTGGAGGGAGTTTTGGGTTTGGGATCCACCATGGAAAAGAAATAGCTTGCATTTCTTACTTGTGGGGGCATAAGGGATAAAATTTGGGGGGAAGGAGGGGTTGGGAGATATAAGGTTTATGGGTTATGATATGTTATATTGGCGGTATGATTATTTGGTGGATGCCCAATTCCCAATTGGGAGGCATAAGTAGCTTCCCCCATAGTCCTTGCTCCTTTGGCTTGCATGATCAAGCCTGAGTTGTGATTTGAATGTTTTTAAATGCAGTTGTGAACTGTTGTTTACTTTTGGTGTTGCATTGTGTTTTAAAAAGAAAATGTGTATGTGAAAGAATGTTGTGTGTGGAAGCCAGTTGTTTCCATGGTTGAATTGCACCTTTTATTGCATCTTGGTTGGGGCTCGGGGGCCAATGATGAAGGAAGGCTTCTCCTTTCATTGGATGTCTTGGTTGGGTGGAGAGCGTTTCCTTTCCCCCTCTTTTGTTGTGATCAACTTGGAGAAAGAGAAAATGTGCATGTTGTTGTCCTGGAGCAATGGAAAAATATAGTTTGATAGTCCTTTGTGGAAACACATTCATTTGTAATCCTTTCCCACGTGATGTGGATGAAATTGTAATATGCATTTTGTGAAGAAAGATGTATGTAAATTGATTATGAAGTTATATTTTTGAAATGTGAAAGACACTTACATTCTGCTCTGTACATTGGAAAGAAATGAATTATATGTTGTTATTGGTTTCCAACATTGAAATATGTAATGTTGTTCAATTGAAGTCAATAAGAATTGCAAGTTCAGTTCTCCTTTGCATTGTGTGAAAAAATTGGAAATATCAAATTGGGATTGGAATCTTGTTTAGAAAATGGAAAAGGAAGAAATGCACATGGAAACAATGTTGTATTTTGTATTTTTGGAGTTGTGTAAAAATGAAAGTTAGTAATTGCTTTTGATTCAGAATGGTTTGTTGTAAACAACTAAATGCATTGGATTAGTTTAGAAACTTTATGCCACACTTAAATGATAAAATTGACAAATAGATCCTTTTAAAATTTGATCACTGGCATTGTGACTTTTAAAACTGGTAAATCTAAATAAAATGCATAGTTTGGACCAGAATTTAATAATCAACTTGGAAACCTTAAAATCCAACATGATATACTAGTAATGAACTCAAATTGACAAGAATATTTAAGAGAGTAACTCGAACCATTGCAAATTTGAGCTCAATCTCTTCCTCAACCGTTTTTTGTCATTTGTTGGACAAAATTCCAAATTGGAATCAATTGAACAAAATTGACTTTCCTAAAACACTCTAAACTCTCCCTAGACTGATCCTCCATGTCTATTTGACATGTTGAGTGAAGGAGGAGATCTAATTTAATCAAAATTGAAAGTTGGAAACTTGCCAGTTGGCTAATTAAAAGCCCATGCAGATCCTTTTTGTAAAATTGACCCCTTAAAACTTATCAAAAAGTAAAATTGATGTTTCTTGTGTAAAGAGGGCATTGAGAGATTTCCAAAAGTCCTCGTTTTCCCAAAACCGAGCTTTCTAGCTCAAGTTATGGCACTTTGAAATTTTTGAGCTTGAGCGGGAAAATTTGGGAAAATTTTCCCTGGCGGGCCCGCAAGCCAAAAATTTCCCGTCTTTTCGGCCTTAGGAAAAATTTTAGAAATTTGAACTTTGGAAAAATTTCCCAAAAAGGTCCATGGCCCCATCTTTCCACAACCTATCGGGGCCTGCCACGTGGCACCCTGGGAGGGGCGGACCAATTTAAAACTTGTCTCTTTTGAAAATTTGCCTTGGGAAAATTTTCCCGTTTTACTCCACAAACCCACCGGCCCACAACCAATCACATGCTGCCACATGGCATGGTGGAAGGGTGGATCATAAACTGAAACTTATCTTTTGAAAAAAATTGTTGGGAAAAATTTCTTTTCCCTCCCCGCCCAATCGCAACCAATCGAGGCGCCACGTGTCCTCTTGTGGCTACGAAGAGGTGCATTTATATTTTAAACTTTGTCTTTGAAAATTTTCAGGAAAAATTCTTCTTTTGACCCCGCCGGCCCACGCAGCCAATGGGGCATGCCACATCACACTTTGGGGTGTGCGGTGGTAGGGTAGAAACCCCGTGAAAATCTTGGGTTTTGGCCTTGGGAAAATTTCTAAAAATTCTCCCGGCCCGCTTCCCGCCTTCCCTTTGGGCTTGTCCTTTCACGGGTGCACGGACCCCCACACCTTTTTCTCCCTTTTTCCCCTTTCCTTGGGCGCAAAGCACTAAAACAACCCACCACCCGCTCTTCCCTTCTCCCTTCTCCGCTTGGCACCAAGACTTGACACGTGTCCTCCCGGGGACCCGCGGGGCGTGAGAACATTTTTTCCCTTGAGCCTGCATTTGGAATTTTTCACAATGTCCCCCGTGACCCACCAAACCACCCAAGGTGCATTCCCCTTCCTCTTGCCACGTGTCCCTCTAGGGAAAAATTGCCCTAGGAACTCCGCCCACTCATAACTTGAGTTCTATAAGGAGTTAGAAGGACTTCTTTATATCACCAGAAAGGTGAGAAAATTTCCTATCCATTGGGAATGGTTTAGGGAAATTTTGGAAGCATTAAGTGTGAGAAAAATCCAGTTGAAGTTCTGAGCCTGTTAGAGAGTAGGTATGGGGGTAAATTACTCCCTGAACCTAACTTAAACATGTAACCCTAAAATTGGAACCTTGTGAACTTGATATAAGTAAATAAAGGAAATTTTTGTTTTGGTAAATAGGTTTTGTTCTAAAACCTGCCAATGGCAGACTGATGTCTTGCAACCTGGTTGTAGATACTTCTAATCAAAAAAAAAATTATCCCATAATTTTTCTAGCTAACCCTAGGTTGTTTCTTTGGTCTCAAGTGGTTGTTTAAATGAGACACTACATCTTTTGTAGAGATGTATGCTCCCGAGAAGAAGAAGAGAGTTATGTGCGGAGTTCTATGAGAGTGATAAAGAGTTATGTTGAATCTTGGGAAAGATTGTTCATGACTATATCAAAGAGATAGATTGATTATGAGTGGAAAGGGGAAGTTGAAGTTTATACAAAGAGCGATAAGACCATGAGAATAAAATATTTATGTATATATGAACTTGATATCAGATATGTAAATAAAATGAGCATATAGGTGTTTAAATTTAATGAAGAAATAGCTTATGAACAAGAGTAAGAAATAGTTGAGGACCATAAACTAAGTGTTGAAAATATTCGAAGAACTTGTAGATGTATGATGAGTCTAATTGAGGTATAAATGTATTTAGAGAGAATATTAGGATGATGAATTCATGTTGAGAGAGAGGATGAATAATACATGAAGGGGGTGTATGATGAATTGATGAATGTATTCTTGATAGATTTCTTGAAAGGGTGGCTAAAAGGAGTTTCATGAAGAAATTGAAAGTGTGAAAATAGTCATGTATTACTTAGAGTGATGTTTATTAGGTTATTAGAGGGACAATGAATTGGGGGCATAAGCGATAAGAATAGTGAGTTGATTTATTTGTCACCATAAATTGTGTAAGACAACAAATTATGAGTGAAATTTTAAAATTCTAAGTTGTATCTTAGTAGGAGGGAGTAGTAGCTTCCTTGTGAGTTTTTGCTTGTAGAAGAAATAGGTAGAAGCCTAGTTGTTTTGGGAGTTGAAGTTTCAAGGCAAGTTGAAGCTTTTCAAAGACTCGGGCAAGTAGCTTAGTAAAATTTTGGTAATAGAAACACTATATTAAGTTGAATCTCAAATGTAAAATCAATGTAACATATACATGACATTTTTTTCCTAAGATATTTCTTTGTTTCAATGGGTTTTTCTCCTAGTTTGGGTTTCCCACATTAAATATTATCTTTGTGTACAATCTTTCATGTTAGATGTTTGTGGATGTTATTTTGGTTTGACTATCACAAATTAAGTAAATTGAATTATGAGATAAAATTTAATAGACATATATTCACCCCCTCTCAATGTCTTGATTCCAACAACAAAGTGTTCCCTATTTATGAAGATTGGTTTTGGGGCGCTTTTGAGTAGATTGTTGTAAAAGTGGAATTATAGGGGCTACATGTGGAATTAGAATTTGATTCAAGTTATTTTTTTATTCTATTTTAGATATATTTCCAATGGTATATCAAAATATTGTTTTTCATATGGTATGAGAAAGTTATGACTTGATCTTTGAAGGTCAAATCTGGAGGATGTCTAGTCAAGCAGGGTCTAAAGTAGCTTCATAAGGTAAGATGATTGTTATGAGTTATTCATGATTTTTGAAGGTTTTGAGTGCTTAGAAAATATGTATAAGGGTGTTCCATGATTTGGTTAAGCTTGGAAATTATTTTTGAGGTGATGGAGAAAGTTGAGCTCAAGATTAGTTCTTGAGTCCAAGAAGGTAGTTTAGAACAATTTTCAGAGATGGACCTAGTTGAAGGCCTTTAACTTAGATTTGGAAGAAAATGTAAGATGTTATGGAAAGAGTATTTATTGATATTTCCAGTGGTATATTTTTTTTCTCATGATGATGATATTTTATCGGTCATCTAGCTCAATTTGTGAAGAAGAAGGTTGTTTGGTTTTCAGGACAAAATTTCTCAGGCTAAAAGATTGAGGTAGATGATACATGATTTGGATTGTTTATCAATTGGAGAGTGAATAGGGATTTTTTTTCCTATTAAATGCTTTTGGATGTCTTGAAAATGGTAACAAGAGTATAAAATATATCAGTCTCTAAAACCACATTTTGGGAAACTCGGTTTGGTGAAGAGGAAAGTGATTGTGTTTTTATACATATGGATGTTTAATGAGATATAGAAGTCATGGATGTGGTATACAAATCAAGGGGATTTCAATGAGTGGTTATATGCCATATTTTAGATGTTCGTTAGTGGTCTTGGGGCCCAAAGGTGAAGACAGGGTCCTGAAACAACTATTTGGTGAATTTGGGAGCTTGACTAATCATGGTTATGAGGTTTGTGGTTGTTTGTAATCAAGGTGATGGATTTTGAGCTTTTTTTGTGGTTGTTTTGTGCATTTGGGCATGCCCAACCTACATGGGTCAATTATGAATGTTTTTATGATTTTTTGGGATATTATTAATATGTATTGGTCAAACTAAAGGTCTAGGACTAACGTCCTTTATGTTTATTAGATGAAATGGGTATAAAAGTGATGTTTTAGTTCATATTTTAGCTAGTGATCTTAGAGGGAAAAATGTGAGATGTATGAGAGAGAAGTGGTGATAGGGAATAATTTTAGAGTTGATTAATTTTATGAAAGGTTGAGGAGTGATAGAAAGCATGTGTGCAATACTTTGAAGCCAAGACAAGTACAAGAAGAATAAGAAAGACCGAGTTAAAGGAATTATGGTTTGGAGGTGTATATGTGAGATGAAATTGTGATTTCCATCCATTGTGGCAAAAAAATCAAATATCTTCATATTTGGATGGTTGAGTTTGTTCTTGATCATCTTAGGGGTTGTATCTTCCTTATAGAGTTGTTGCTTAACTAAATTAGGGGTTGGTGCTCCTTATAGAGTTGGAAATCCTTGTGAATTTTTTTCTTCACTAAATTTATTTTATTTTTGTAATATAAGAAGAGTTTTAGTGGGTTTTCTTCCCTTAAGGGTTTCCTACTCATTTTGTTTCATGTGTCTTATTCTTGGTTTCATTTTCTTGTGGCTGATTAATATAAACCTAATGTTCATGTATGGTTATGAATTTTAAATGGATAAATACTAAAATGATGTATGAAAGTAATGTAAAATTAAATAAAAGTTTTGTAGGGCTGATTACCCCTTCTCGGTCCATTGTGCTTCCAAAAATTGGTATCGAGTAGGTCCTTGAGAAGCAATTTTGACAACTTAAAGGTGATCCTACTAAAGCACGTGTATGTTAGATTATTAGGATTAAGTTGAAGAGAATCCATTAGTAATATTGAGATATTGTTTGAAAACCTTATGGGTTGACATATGATAACCCGTTTATGAAGTTTGTACTCCCTCTCCAACATGTATAACTGATGAGAAGTTTCATGAACAAAAAAAGTAGGTTATTGTGTTGATTTTGAAGTAGGGTGTTCTAATGGTGAGGATGAAGACCTAACAATTGATGATTAAGATGACCTAGAATATTATTCGATAATTGTGGAAGTAAATTAGATTATGGAGATGTTGATGACCTAGAGGAAGAGTTTGAGAGTGTTTTAGAACCTATAATGGAAGAAGTGGTATGTCATGAAACCCTAACCATGGTAATGAGATATAAAGAGATCTAAGAGTTTCTTGAGGAAAAGTTTTCCATTCATGAGAATCAAATCATCTTGTTTGAGGCAAGATTAAGGAAATTTGTAGGCTTTAAAATCAATAATAGGTTGAATTCTCAAGAGAGGAGATAGATGATTATCTCTCTTTATTTTATGCAAGGTATGGATTGTTTCTCTATGAATACCTTTTCTTATTCAATAAAAGAGACCACATGTTAGTAAAAAGTGGAACGATTATGAGTGTTTAAGGTCCAGAAACAATGTATTGCAAAATGAGTCTATCCCATGGTAATCATGTGCTTGGTGATCTATGTTATAGATTTGTCTCATTCCAATCAAGATAGGAGTTGCTTTTCCTTTTTTTCATGTCTTAGAGTATGATTGTGTTGAAGAATATTGTCTAAGAAAGGAAGAAAGTGCCTCTCAGTCATGAGGTTAGGATTAACTCCAAGAAGTTATATATAAGTATGTGGTGTCATGCAAAACTCAAAAGTTAAGATGTCTTGATCTGTATAACCATGTCAAGGTGAAGTTTTAAGGAGACATGATGATGGTAATCTATTAAAAGAGTCTTATCAATCTGGTATGTGTCTTTGACTTCAATTAGAGATGTCATTTATGTCATGGAGTAGGTTGATAAGAGTCTAAAGTCATCAAACAATGAAGTTGTAAGAATAAGTCCTTATACTCATGTTTTCATGAGTCCTTGTTGTCTACAATGTTTGAAGGTAGACTTGAATACTCTTAATTTGTGTTTTTGTATTGGGTAAAGTATTAAAAAGTGTGAAATTATGTGTTTGTGTTGGGATTTTTCAAAAGGTCACTTATATATGATGTATTGAGGGTCTATGATATGATTATGTACATATGAATGTCATTGGTTCCTCATTATGCATATGTCTAAGGTGTCTTATTTTGACAAGGGGATTTTTGGATGATATCAAGGCATGGAGAAAAATTGAAAAGGATAGAGGTGTCAAAAGGTTGTGATGTTTCTCAATCAAGACATGGAGAAGGATTTAAAGTTCACAATCTAATATTTAGGTAGGGGTCATGATCAAATGCTACGAAGTTAAAAATAGGATAATTCATTCATGCTTGGTGATAGTGGTATAAGCTACTTAAAGATCCATGGAAATAGATTTGTGGACTTGGAGTCCATCCTATAACTTATCAAGGTTGAAAAATTCATATACAAGATTGTAAATGTATAGGTTTCAAATATGATATGTAGGATGGAAATGTAAACCTACAGTTTGTGAATCTCCTAATGAAAGGAAGCAAGTATGAGGTATGTATTTTAAAGTCATCTCTTGGAGTGTTAGGAAAGTGAGTCAAGGATTGCATGACATAGTTTGTTGTGTGATTTTATTACTAGTGTCATGATCTCATGATGTATAAAGTTTCCGAGTTTGTGAAAGTAATGAGCATCAATATTGATGGGATTGTGATCTTCTCAATGAGTCAATCAGTGTGTCTATGACCAAGAAGATAGAGGTTTTCTACAAAGTCTCTCAGATTTGATGAATGAGTACTTGAGGTCTCATATTACACTTGAGGATAAGTATGACACTACTTAAAAGAGATTAACATGATGTGAAGAGTAAATTTTTCACAAACTTAACTATCAATATTAAAGAATCGGGGATTTGAGTGTGATGGATTGAACTTAAGGGGGTCTAGAATGTTATCTATCTCTGGAAAATAAGCTAAGTGTGTTTGATATGTTGAGAAGTTGACCATATTTCCTTATGAAATACTATAGTAGGTAAAAATTAGTGAATTATAACATAATAAGGACTGTGAAGAAGGATAAAATAGACTCTACATGTCTGGGATTGGTTCCTAAGATAGGGAAAGTGATTAAAGGATAAATTTCATGGAATAAAAGATCTCGAGATAATGCAAAACCCTTACAATCTATGATAGAGCATTGAATTTGAAAGATACAATGTACATGGGATAATGGCATTCTCTAGGTATGTCATGGATTTTTAAGAGCTCAAATGTTGATTCAATTTTGTTTGAACCTTATTGAGAAGTCAATAAAGTGGTCATCCATTCTTGAGAAGGTATATAGGTGTACAAACCATCACGGTCAAGTTTTTTAAGGTCGTAAAGGTGTAGTACAGTATAATAAATATGTCATGATGCTCTTAAGATGGTGCATAAGGTTTAAGAGGAGTTTGAGTGATTCCCATTTTTATTAAGTGGAGATAAACTTATATGTAGATTGTGTGTATGAATCATTCTCATAATTTTGTAAGTAATCTTTCCCAAGTCATTGAGCTACAAGAGTGTGTATGGATATTTGGATCTAAGGTGTGTCTCTAACATGGAAATGCAAAATGACAACGTTTATAGAGTATTGTTCCTTATGAATGATAAGAAAGGTCATTATACCTCTTGGAAGCTAGGCTAAGAATATTAAATAGCCTATTAATGACTGTGATGGAGAGATGCATCATGATGGTGCCTTATCTCGCTGGTACAGAGGTAAATTGAGTTTCCCTAGTTTATTCCTTGAAGAAGACTCGTGGTTACAAGTATAAGAGTGAATTTATTTTCTTAATCATTGTGGTAATATTATTGAAACATTTTATGAGGGGTCTAAAGGTATATTTACTTCATATATATTTCTTGGAGAGATGAAAGCTTGTCATAATTGTCAAAAACAAATTTTGTGATTCTAGTGGTCATAACTGTGTTATAAGTATGTGTTTGACTAGTTAAGTTTAAGAAGAAGTATCTTGATGTTCTATGAATATTATAATCCATACTACAAGTGACCCAAAAAGTGAATAACATCACAAGGGTGCATAAAGAAAGACAAGAAGTTGTCAAGAAATAATTTATGCTTGTACAATCTATGTCAAGATAGTAGAGGTAAGAAAATATGTTCTACTGAGACCTAAAAAAGCAACATGATATCAAGAAAGGTATGTTTTCCATTGAAGTTCAAGAATATTTGATTTTTAGATGAACCTTTTGAGCTAAATAACTATGTGAGTAGGTTTGTGAGGTGGAAACAAATGAAACTCTAAGATTTTATTATGTATAACAAGGTTGTATATGTAGAGTCTCAAGCCCGAGAAGTGTTGTAGAGGGTTTTGTTGAGGGGGAGTATATGTTATCTCAAACTTCTAGAAGTTATAAAGTCAAAATTTCTTGAACTATAAATGATAAGGATTTCGATAATGCATAATAAGTTCTAAACAGGGTATGTGACTTTGTAAATGTGTCATGTTTGATTTCAAATGTTGTGATAGAGCTTTGTATAGAAGTGAAGGTAGATAAAGTGATGAGGTACAGGTTTGTAATGAATCTCTAAGGCAGGGGGAGCTTATATGAGTCTTGAACATGAGTGTAAAATTCTAAAGGTGGTTTAAAAGGATTGTGTGGAAAAGTAAAAGATGTTTACATGCATAATGGATTGTTGAATAGATCCTTTATCCAAGAAGAGTGATATAACATACTTTGAAGGTTAAGAACTTTGAAAGGTCTCTTCAGGGAAGTGATGAATTGGTTGAGGCATCTCCATGACTTTTAAGCAAGGTAAATGCTCAAAAAAATATTTTCAATTAGGTATGTATTGAATTATTCTAGGGGGGCTGTAAGGAGTTGTGTCATGCTAAGTAGGGGCTTCTACGGTTTGGAGAAGTTAGTTAAAATTGCACCGAAGGAGTAGTTCAAGGACAATGGTCCTATAAGAGGTTTTCACAAGTCTTAAATGGATAGTTTGTGTGTTTTATTGCATGGTACAATCTTAGATGATAGTGGATGACAATATTAAAGGATAAAATGAATACTATTTTCTCATGGGTAGCTTATTACATGGTTATATCAGGTCTATGGATCAATTTTGCAATTTTGACGTCGAGAAGAATGAAAGTACCATCCTGTGGGAGATATTTGAGAAAGTAAGTTATTTTGTGAATTGTTTTCATTATGTGTTGTAATTTATCATGTTGTGTAATCATAATATCCTTTTTCATAGATGTCAAAGGGGGAGAGAAGCATCATAAATATGGAAATGAGGTCATGTAGTGTTTGTTCGTCTTATGATTGCCATCAATGACAAATGAGAGATTGTTCACCATTGTGTGTTTTTTTGTCATTGATGTTAATTCCATTGATGGAAAAAGGTTTCATTATTTCATATGAGTCTCCATGAGGTGTTAGTCAATGGAAAAACATGAAGGTTGACTGGTAGTGGTAAGATTTGGTGAGTTCTATGTTTTCCTAAAACATGGTTCAAGTATGCAAAGTTAGAGTTAGAGTTCTAAAAAGTGAGTTGAAGGTTTTCATGAGGTATATCATGGCTATTATGATGTTTCATATGTGTTAATGAGTCTGTAAGAGGTTAGCATGGTTAGTTCATGAGGTGTCATAGTTGAGTAATGTCATTCCAGGAATATCCCTAGCCCTAAAGCATGTAGAATGACATGGAAGAATGTGTTTTAGAGATAATAAATATTTTTGGATCATGGTAATAGCATGGTGGTAGTGAATATGATATGTATGGTGAGTTTCACGTCAAGAATCAGAGGTACATTGTATGTTTGAGGTCTTTGGGGAGCAAAAAGGTGAAGAATATGCAAGATAACACATGTAATTCTAATGGATAGAGAGTTTCAGAAATTTTTGGCTAGATGGTGAGTATGAATAGTGAGAGGATGTTTTCATGATGCTTCATGAAAATTTTCGGGAAAGTGAAGAATAATTTTGAAGATATGTCATTTTTGGTAAAATTGGGTATTCTAGAATGTGTTTTTGAGGAAAAAGTTGATATTCAGATGCTCGTTGTGGGATGTGTACTTTTCATGGGGACCTAAGATATTTGGAATAAAATTTTAGGTCAGTTATGAATATTTTCCAAACATAATGAGGTGGTTTTATCGTCGTATTTTTATGAACAAGCATTAAGAAGATAAGTTGCTTTGAAATTCTAACTAAAAGTGACTTGAGAAAATGAAGTATATTGAGCATGTATTGATTGATTTTTCCAAAGTGATTATTGGAAGTTGTATATGACTCCCCAAATTTCCAGAAAGGTAAATTATAGCATGTGACTATATGTGGGCCCCACCTAAAATTATTGTTTGTGAAGAAGTTTAGTTTGTGGCAAAGTTGTACAAATAAGGTGAGAAATAAATTGAAAATTTTTATCCCTGGAGTTTTTCTATATTTACATAATAGTTTCAGATCTTGGTTGATCTTATAAATGGAAAATTGTGTCCTATTTATGAAGGCTTGTTTTTCGAGCAGTTTGGAGTAACTTGTAGTAAAAGTAGAATTTCAGGAGCTATAACTGGATTTAGGACTTGATTAAAGTTTTTTTGTGATCCTGGCTCAAATATATTTCTAGTGGTATATCAAACTTGCATTTTGAATATGGTATGAGAAAGTTATAACCTGATATTTTAAGGTCAAATATGGAGGATGTCTAGTCAAGCAGTGGTCTCAAGAAGCTTCAAAAGGTAAGATGATTGTTTGAACTTATTAATACTTGTTGAAGGTTTCTGAGTGCTTAGAAAATATTTATAAAGGTTTTTATTATTTGGTTAAGCTTGGAAATGTTTTTTAGGTGATGGATAAAGTTGAGCTCAAGACTAATTCTTGAGTCCTAGAAGCGTTTAGATAAGTTTTTCAGAGATGGCCCTGATTGAAGGCCTTCCACTTGAATTTGGAAGGAAATGTAAGATTTTAAAGAAGAGGATTTATAGATATTTATAGTGGTATATTTTTATCTCATTATGATGAGATTTGATGGGTTCATTTAGCTCAATTTGTGAAGAAGAAGGTTGTTTGGTTTTCAGGATAAAATTTCTCAAAGTTAAAAGATTGAGGTATATGATGCATGTTTTGGATTTTTTATGCTTGATATTAGCTAGAGAGTGAAGAGAGATGAATTTTGTTCATATTAAACGCATTTGTATGTCTTGAAAGTGGAAGAAAGGGTACAAACTAGTTGATTTTCTAAAACTACTTTTTGGGTATCTCGGTTAAGTGAAGAGGAAAGTATGTGTGGTTTGCACATATGGATGTTTCATGAGATCTAGAAAGAATATATGGGATATACATGTCATGTTGATTCCAATGATTTGTTACATTTCATATTTAATATGTTCTAGGGTGCTCTTAAGGCCTAAAGGTGAAGACAAGGTCTTGGAAATAATTGTTTGGTGAAGGATATGAGCCTTCTTGAGTGTGTTATGAAAAATTTGATTAGTGCAAGATAATTAATGTATATGGATGGTGTTTTTTATGTCATATTTTAAATGTGTGGTGAATTTGGGATCTTTAATAATCATGTTTATGAGGTTTGTGGTTTTTTCTCATCTAGGTGATGGGGTTTTGAGCTTGTTATGTGCTTGTTTGGTGCATTTGGCGGGTAGGCCGACCTACATGGGTCCATTATTAGTGTTTTAATTAATGTGTTGGGATATTTTTAAGATTTATTGGTCAAAATAAAGGTTTAGTACTGACCTCATTTATTTTTATGAGATGGAAAAGGGTATCAAAGTGATGTTTTATTTCAATTTTGAACTAGTGTTCTTAGAGGAAAAAATGAGAGTTGCATGAGAAAGAAGTGGTGGTGCTTAGGGAATAATTTTAGATATGAGGAATTTTATGATAGGTTGAGGATTGATATAAATAATTTTTGTAAGATTTGAAGCCAAGATGATTCTAAGAAAAAGAAGAAGAAAGAGTGAGTTGAAGGAATGAGGGTTTGAAGGACTATATGTGTGAGCTAAAATTGTGATCTCCATCAGTTTTGGTAGAAAAAAAAATTAAATATATTCATCTTCAGATGGTTGAGTTTGTGCTTGATAATATTAGGGGTTTGTATCCTCCTTGTGGATTTCATACTTCACTAAACTAGGGGTTGGTGCTCCCTGTAGGGTTGGTGCTCTATTGAACTAGGGTTGGTGCTCCTGCGAAGTTGGACCTTCACTAAATTTATTTTCTTTTTATAATATAAGTAGATTTTAAATGGGTTTTTTCCCCTGGGGTTTCCCAATTATATTTGGAGATCTATTGTCTTCTTATTGGTTTCTTGTTATTTTGAATGCTTAATACACACCTAATGTGCTTATATGGTTATGGATGTTAAATGGTTAAATGAAATGATATATGAAAGTAATGGAAAATGTAAAAAAATTATAGGACTGATTCACCCCCTCTCATTCCATTATTCTTCCAATAGTGTAGACCATCATATTCCATCTATCTCCTTCATTCTCGCCACTAGTCCTCCAGGCGCGCAAGAGGAGTTAGGTTTCTCTTCTCAAGTATGCCAGGTAATCGAGTTTTTTCCCAAGCACTTAATCATGCATGAAATAATCATCTTGGTAACTATTCCCTTGACCTCACAACCTACCATCTCATAAGTTTTATGGGCCTAATTGTCACAAGAAACATTAGTAGTGTCAATGATAGATTACACATCTTCCCAATGAAGTACAAATTCCTTATATGGATCCATGTTTTTCGGGTCGCGCACTATATTTACATGTATTCAATTGAGCTCCTCCTCATTGATAGGATATGTATAAGTTGGAACCTTTGTATCATCCAAAGGTATGATAACACGATCCTATTTATTCTCAAAACTGATATATCTTTTTTGAAGCGTAGATCTATATTATTAACATAGCACCTAGGATTCCTAAGTAGCGATGAGAAGTTATTTTCTTCAAAGAGATCCAATACTTCAAAATCACCTGAAAATTTGGATTTTTGAATAGTGATTAAATAATCCTTCAACACCCTAATAGGTATGGCACTTTTTTATTTTCCATATACAATACATGAGAATATGGCTATAGTTGTGGCCTTCCCATTTGGTTCCAAACGTCTAATGTAAGGAAATTGACCTTTCCTCCGTGTCAATAAGAATGTTACTCACCAACCAACCATCTATCACTACATCCAGTGTAATTTTGTTATCATATTCATGGTCATGTGGAGGTAAATTTACATGAATAATTTTGTGTTCTTGTTCAAATCCCGCTTGTGGAAATTTCTCCCTCAAACAATCTCTTAGAAAAGGAATGGTGCTCTCTTTAGAGCACTATTCTACATACTTATTTCAAATCATTCACTTCCTTTGAGGAACTTCAATGTTATTTACGCAATTCTCCTGTCATGTGCTTGATCCTTCAAATGTTATATCTCTCATGTAAATCCTTTATGACTCCCATGGTCTCCTGATAGACCTCTTTGTGATGAGCCACATCATGATACTTAACATGTATAACCTCTTCCCTCCTAATAATGTTTTTTTCTCTAAGAGGTTTGCAGATGATACTTCTACATGCGTAGTGACTAACACAAGTTAAAGTTCTAGATCAACCATATTCTTAGGTGCCCATTTTTATTTCTTTATGTGCTCTAACTTAATTATCCTCATGTCTTTTTGCTTCTTTTTGTTCTTGAACATACTCGCATAGAGATTACGGAAATGTTCTACCTTATGTGACTTCTCATAGTACACACATACTTGATTTTTAGGACACTCACACTGATAATGATCTGGTGATCCACAAGTATAACATGTACCACATGTGAACCTTCCTCTACCACCATGGCCTCTGCTCTAATATCCATATATATATTACACCCTTCATTGGTCTATCCTTCTTGTGCATGAGAACTACTGACCACAGTGGTCTGACACAATCCAGTCTCACATGCCTCATGAATATGGTCAATCAAACAACACTCAGTTGTATCATGGGTGTGTGCATCATAGATTTTGTAGTACATAGAGATGTTTTTTTATGTCATGTTCTATAAGAGTGGAAAGTTCTATACATCATGGTTCTTGTGGAAAATCTCACAATATGTTAACAAGGTGGGCACATTCCTACATAGATAACTATCCTTTGTATGTCCATCCACTTCACAATAAATACATCATAACCCACTGTGTATCTCATGCTTCGAATTGGTAGACATATTTTCCAACTATGTAGCCATAACTACTATTGCCTCGAGAAAAGGACTTACCCCTGTATCTACACTCCCAACGATTCAGTGCACAAAACTACTTACAAGGTGTTACATAGATCAGTAAATGTTTCATGTGATAAATCCCTTCAAAAAGGATTTATCAAGCCTTCTACAAACCACTACACATGTTGGCTTTGATAAATATTAGAGGATAACTTGGACAACAAAATTTTAAAGCACACTAATATTCTATTTCTCAAACTCTGGGATATGGAACTTTCTAAAAAGTTAGTGTGTAGAATCATATCCAAATTGCTCTCCCAGCCATTTGGATAACTTGCATACACATTCCTCTTGTGTGCATTGTGCATGCCCCTATTCACCTCTTTCTTCCATTTCTCTCTTGTGCCCACACTTCGCACATTCACCTTCTTTCTAGTCATCTCGACGCACCTCTAAAGTTAAATCCAAATCGTAAACCCAAATGAGCGCCAAGCTTCCACGCGTCTAAGAGCCCCAAATTTTGCACCAGTTGTTGAAAATTCTTCGACTCAGCAGAGGGTGCCAAGTGTCTTAATGGTGCACATTCAAAAGTGGGCCTAAATACGAATAAGTATAGAGAACCAACAAAATCCTCCACATGGATCAATGGCACAATGACAAAAGGAAAGTCTTGAGGTAGTCCCCAAAGAAGTGCGGGCCTTCCACATGTCCCAAGTCCAAAAAGGACAGAGTCGGGTTGAATAGTTAGAGCAAAGGTAGGATCACGGAAGCTACCACGTGTCAATCTTGTGAATTTTAAAAATATAAGGTAGGGGCTGAGTCTCTAAGGTGCATGAGGGTTGCCACAAGGACACTATACGAAAACTCTTTAAAATATTGCACACCTATGATTCAAATTTCAAATGGGCATATTTTTCAACTCGGGGCTCAAAATCTAAAAAATTTGGCACCATTGGAAAGATCTCGGCCTCATCTACACCTTGGAGATCTGAATCTTTAATTTTAGATAAGTTAGGTGGGGAGGAAATGAAGAAATGTCTATCAGGACATTAAATCGAATCAGATTTCTTCAACCACCAGATCTGATTCAATTTGATCTGTCATTCCTCCTCCTTTGAGGTGCCAAACAAGTAATTGATGTAGACATGAAAGATTTGGGGTGGATTTACTTGGAGGCATTAACGATGGTGGTTGAGCTTTGAATTAGTTTTTCTCACTTCTCTCTCTCCTTCTTCCCTGTCTCCTTCTTCCCTCGTGCTAACTCTATAAATGTAAGAGCAAAGCTCATTTATTATGTTGGACACTGGATCCTTACGCATGTTGCTAAGGACTCCACATTTTCTATATTTTGAGTTGCAGACCTCCATGTTTGGCTCTTACATGTGGATATTTTCCTCCTTATCATTGTAACAATTCTTTGCATTTCTTAGAATTAATAGAAGCGTCATTTTGTGACTATTCTCTATCCTAATGTGTTTGCATTCCTTATTCTTTCCTCTTCTCTTGCATTGTGTATTGTTGTGCTACTTTAGGTCCCCTGCAGTTCCATATTTGGTTGTGTTCCATGAGAACAATTTGGTGAATGCATGTTTTTTTGTGCTACTCATACCTAGCCTCCTTTCACACATTCCCTGTCATTCTTTCTTAGAACAGATAGTGTTCATCCCTCTTTTCTGGTGCTATCACATTTTAGTGTAGTTTACTTCATGTTATCCTTCTTTCCCTGGTCCCTTGGCATTCTTAGCTTAGTTTCCCCTTTCAACACTAGGAGTAGTAATAACAATATAAATAGATAGAGGAACCGGCCTTCTCTAGAGATTCATCCCAAGCGTGCTAGGTCCCACAACTTGGGGATGGTTCCATTGTGGTCTCAAACACCTCGGCCCTTTGATATCCGAGATGCGGGTGCACGTCTAAACACCAACAATTTCTAGCACACCCGGTGGAACTAGGATTGAAAGCTTAATTTTCATATCTCTAAGTTTTGGTGTGTGAACTTAGTGTTTTAGTCTTTGAAGAGGCTCATTTCAAACACATATGGCGACTCCCAATATTTTAAAATCTCTATTTCAGCAATCTTGAGCACCTTTCATGAGAAGAGTGCACACAAGAAGAAGTGCAGTAGCTGAAGATTCTTTTGAGTACCTCTAGCTTTCCTCGAGAAGAGTTCATCCCAGAAATCCCACGCGTGCATCTCTATCTCCAGCGTGCCATGCCCATTTAACTCCTCCTCAAAACACACAACCTGAGCACCTGCAATGGTGAATCAACAACCTCCTCCATTAAGAAGCTTTGTAAAATTTGATGGAGGGAGTCCCTTACTCCTGGCCATGTAACATGATATGCCAAATGGCATGCTCAAGAGTATTCCTTACTTTATTGGTGAGAATCAAGTCACCCCTCAGGAGCATATCCAAGATGTAGCTAATGTGTGTTCACTCTATCTAATCACACATAATGATGTAGCAGTCAGGCTGTTTGCAGCCTCTTTCAAAGGTAAAGCACTTTAGTGGTATAGAGGCTTGAGACTTGGATCTATTAGCACTAGGATGAGATGGGAATAGCTCTATGTAGTTATTTTGAAGACAAGTCAGATCACCTATCTTTGGTGGAGCAAGATGACAAAAAGGAGGGAACCCAATGAGTAGATGATTGATTTCAACATTAGATTTCAGAAGACTTGGGACATAATCCCTCTTGTGGTAAGACCTATAGCCCAACATGCTTTCCTTTATTATCTGAAGGCACTCAACATAGATATTTTAGTTATGATCCAATCTATGGGAGGTAGGACTTACCTTACTTATAACATTGTAGTAAGGGCAGAAAATAGTCTCATTCAGGCGAGAAAGTTGGCTCCTAGACCACCCATGCCCCGGTTCCCGAAATTTTTCCAACACCCCAACCTTCAATAGCCTCTATTCCTACTCCTGAGCAAAGTGCGCAACCGGTTGCTTAAACATCCTATTCTCCATCATAGAAAAAGGAAGATGAATAATTGAAAGCCTTGATCAGAAATTTATCAAACAAGGTCATATCATTAGAAAAGTAGCAAGTGTAAGCATATAGAGGAAATTCCAATGGGTGCATGGCCAAGGGAATCAACCTTGGCAAAATCAATATGGAAATCAAAGATACGTGCCCAACCAACATAATGATAGGTGACAGCTGAATGCACATCTACCCTTGCAAGTTGTCCCTCCCGCGCCTTCTCTCCCAACACCCAGTGTGAGACAAGCACTGTTCCGGTTTAGAACAACTTGGCACAAGATTCAGAATGGTGTTTCCCTTGCAAAATGCCTCATAGTCAGTACCATTGTGTTAATGTTGCACGCACCCAAGCCTTCATGATATAGAATCCTTCATCCTATGAACCCTCAACAAGTGCCCATGAAGTAGATAATCTAAAAGGACCAGAAGTTCCTCTGGAGTCCAATTTGATGTTCTTTGGTGCAAAGGACTTCTATGAAATCAACCAAGCTATAGAAGATACAAAATGACCATGTGCTCAAGTGTCGAGACATCACAAGTTATAAAAAAATTATATTAGAGTCGGGCGCGCAGTCACAATCCTAGCAATACAAGCAAGATATTTAGAAGAAAAAGAATCAGACAAGACCTCTTATAGCAAAAGCATTCAAATCCCTATGTAGGAGGTCCTACGTAAAGCTCCTTCTAAAGTAGCACGCGCCCATCCTTTGGTAGGCCAAGCCTCTGCTCTAGCTAAAATTCAAGCTTCCACACCGAAAAATCAAGAAGGGATGTTGTTCCCCAAATTCACAAGGTGGGGGCTTCCGTTTAGCATTGTTGACCAGATGAAGAAAACAAACATAAACATCACAATGTGGGATGCCCTGACCATTCCATCTCAGCAGGATCTATTGCATGAAGCTCTGGCGCAACTTCGCATACTAACTCCGGTTATGTAGAAGCCATGTGCTTCTGTAAAAATCTACCAAGAAGAAGAGAAACAAGTAAGAAAATTTGCTAAAACCCCACCCTTCTATATGTCCTTGATTATAGGTAAACACCTAGTGCATAACTGCTTGATTGACTCAGGCGCTAGTACTTTTGTCATGCCTAAGAAGATAGTTGATGTCTTAGGTCTGAAATATAGCCCTTTATCTAAAGGAGTCCTACAACTTGATGGCTCAATTGTAACCACCTTAGGAGTCATCAAGGATCTTGAGTTAACCCTCTATGCATGTCCAAGTCTGAAAATTAATCAAGATATGTCAATTATTGACCTACCTCCTTTGTTTTCCCTATGTCTATCAAGAGAATTTATTGCTAAAGTGGGTGGTTACTTGTCTTTTGATTGGTCTCATATGTTACTCAAGACAAGGTATGGTACCCAGTTTACCATACAAGTTGAGCCTATATTTTCTTATCATGTAGAGCCATATGTCCCATCCCCTCTCTAAGCTAATTATCTTATCCAAGAAGAACAAGTTTCAGTTCTTGAAGAGTAGTCTCTTCCACCCTCTATTCCAGACCTAGTACTTGATGAATGGGTAAAAAGACATCACAAATTTGATCCCTATGCTGAAGAACTATAAGCCTATGAAACTGGGCTTGGTAATTATTGCATTCTCTAGAAGAAGATGCCACACTTCTACGCATGCTCATAGGAGACAAAGTTCAAACTAGTCTATGGAAGTTATAATTTGATGGATCCAAAAGCGTAAAACAAAAAGAGTAGGAGTGGTTCTCATTTCCCTAAGGATGAGAAATTATTCTTCATGCATAGGCTACATTTTGCATGTTCTAACAATGTGGGCAGAATATGAAGCACTAGTGCATGGCTTGCTTATTGCTGAAAAGAAGAAAATTAAAGCACCTTGTGAATCTTTAGGACACAAAATTGGTCATCCACCAGGTCACCAACAAATTCTAAAAAGAATAAGCTTCTTAAAGCTTATAAACATAGAGTTTGGGACCTACTTGAGAGATTTGATGCCCTTAATCTATAGGTAGTTCCACATAGAATGAATAAAGAAGTTGACCAAATGGCCATGCTCGATTCATAGTTTTCTCATGTTGGGGACTTTTCAAAGGCAACACAAAGACATTAAGATGGTAATTAGACCATCCATTCCAGATAATAACACCAGCTAGCAAGTGTTCGACAATGATGTGTAGATCGTCTAATTTATCCAGAATGAAGCTGAATTTTCATCAAGTATGCAAGATGACTTATATGATGACAAACTATGGTGACCAAGCAATATAGCTAAAGACAAATAAGTTTCTAAAGGACTGATGGTCACCTTATAACAAATGTTCAACCCTAATGATGAGTTCAAGGGTGAATAAAGACACATGCACACCATGCAAGAGGATTTCTCCTCCATTACTATTGCATGTGGAAAGGAGCTGCTTCTCAACAGGACTTGTGTACATGAAGAAAAATAGGCCTTCATCTCTCTGTCAAAAATACAGTGACATTTTCTCATGGGAGTATGAAGACCTCAAAGGTTTTGATCCAAGTGTTTCTCAACACTCCATTGACCTTGATCCTGGTATCAAGCCCATCAGACAAAAGTAGTGGCTAATCAATCCAAAGATAGAACCCTCATGAGAAAGGAACTATCAAAACTCATTGAGGCAAAAATTATCTTTCCTATCAAATACTCTACCTGGGTTGCAAATCTGGTTCCAGTACGCAAGAAGAATGGTGAAATCAGAATTTTTGTTGATTTCAAAGATTTGAATAAGGCATCTCTAAAGGATCATTATCCTTTTCCTTCAATGGAACAAATTTGCAGACTGTGGCTGGCGCACAAAGGTTCTCCATGTTGGATGGGTACTCAGGTTTCAACTAGATCTTGGTCAAGGAAGAGGATCAATTCAAAACAACATTTACAACCAAGTGGGGAACATATGCATATTAGAAAATTCCCTTTGGTCTGTCAAATGCGGGTATAACATTTCAGCGCACCATGGATATTGCCTTCAAAGGTTACATCAATGAGTTCATCTTGGTTTACCTAGATGATATAATTGTCTTCTCAAAGCAAGGTGCAGATCACATGGCGCACCTGGAAAAAGTATTTGAGAGATGTAGAGAATTTGGGGTATCTCTTAACCCCAAGAAGTGTAATTTTGCGGTGGCTCAGGGCAGGTTCTTGGGCCATTTGGTTTCAAAGGATGACATCATGATTGATCTTGAGTGCATTTCAGCCATCCTAGCCCTTTCACCGAAAAAGGCCTTACAGTCCTTCCTGGAAAGATTAACTTTGTTAGGTGCTTTATCCCTAACTTTGCAAGACTGGTTTGGCCCATCACCCTTATGCTCAAAAAGGACATAGCCTTTAGATGGACAATAGAAGGAAGAGAAAGCTTCAATAAAATCAAGAAGGAGATTACTTCGTGCCAACACTCATCAATCCAGATTACTCAAAATATTTCATCCTTTATGCTTATGGTGTTGATGCAAGCATTATTGCTATCCTAACACAGGAAAATGAATAAGGGCTGGAACAGCTAGTGGCCTTCTTCAGCTAGACATTGAAGGATTATGAATTGAAATACAATCACATGGAGAAGAAGGTCTTCACCATCATGCGCGTGCTTAAGAAATTCAAGAGCATGCTCGCCACAAATCATATCAAGGTGTTAGTATCCCACTCATCTGTTAGAGACTTCATCATGGGAGCAGAGATTAGTGAGAAGAGAGCACGATGGGTGACCAAAATCATGGAATATGATGTGATTATTAAGGCCAAAAAGTTGGTAAGAGGTAGTGCACTCTGCAAGTAGATTATTGAGGATGCGCAGAGTGAACCTGAGGATTCATTATTTCTAGATGAAGACCTCCCATGTGTAGAACATGAACATAATATAGACCCGTTGCGCGTGGATCGGATGAAGGACATGATCAAATTCCTTTCCAAGGGTGCGTACCCTCCCGGTTTGAATAAAGCAAAGAGAAGGCATCTGAGGTTGTAATCTATTCCTTATGTTTTGATTGATGGACTTCTCTTCAAAAGAAATCTAGATGGTGTGTTGTTAAGATGTATCAATGGTGCACATACTGAAAAAGTTTTAGCATAATTTCATGATGGATTCTCTGGTGAAACTTTTGTTGGTGTGTGGGATCCCGTGTCCTCCACTCACATATGTAGGGTCATCTCACTTGGGTTAGGTTTAGGGTTTAGGGTTTCTTGTGTATCATGCACTAGGGTTACTCAACACCCTATATGTATCGTTTCATTTGACATTTATGAGTATGCCAAGACACTCTTTTGTCTTTCTATATGTGTAAGCTTTGTCCTATTATGCAAGCTCTTCCATTGATTGATAGATTCCTCTTTGTGATTACGTTGGAGCTATTACGTTTCCATCAGATTATAACTTTATCGTGTGCACATTTTTGATACGATTGTCCCCAACTCTTTCATGGTATCAGAGATGAGATCGGGTAAACATGCACTTATTTTTTAGTTGTGATTACTCTTGGTTTATTTTTTTACTCCTCGTGCAATTTTTTTTGATCATTAGATTATGGATTTTCATTCCTAACTTTATTAACAAGTTATTCTTGGAAAGTTTTCAACTTTTTTGTGTTCTTCGTGCATGTGCAGATCTCCTTGAGCTATTAGGGGTTTTATAGCTACATTTAGCTAGTTGCAGCTAAATTTAGCAAATCAACTAAGAATAGAGGTTTATTTTCTAGTTTTTAAATTTTTTATTAAACTGGAAATTCCTTGATCTCTATTTTTTTGGTCTTCTGTGTTTTTTACATGTTTTTTTGCAGAATACAGGTTTTAAATTTTTTGTGGAGATCTCAAGAGTTGTTCTTTAGCTCGGTGAGTTGGTTTTGGCTCGACCGATTCCACCGAGCTCCTCTTCTCTGCCCCAAGCTCCTCCATCTCGCTACAAGCTCCTTCCACCTCTCCAAACCAAGCTCTTATCTAGCTCACCTTCAAGCTTTATGGTGTTTGTGAGTCGTCTATCTCTCCGAGATCCCAACACCTCTCAACTGATCTCCTTGCTCGTGTTCAAACCTACACAATCGAGTCTCCTTCAAACCCTCGGGTGAGTTCATGTTGCTCTGGGATCATTTTCTCTACTCTGGCTCACATTTTTTTGGGTCATGGTATTTCGTGTGAGCTTCTTCCACCTCCTTGAGATCTTTGATCTACCTGGCTGAGTCCCATTTTTGGTGAGCAAGTGTTTTCTTATACACCTGAGCTCGTGCTCGTTCCCTTCCTGGCCTATGTTTTCCTGCTCATGCTAAAGTTCTCCCTGAGTAGTTTTTCCTTTTCGAGCTCATGTTCAGCCTGCCTCTAGTGCTCCCCTATGTCATGGCTCAAGCTCATTTCCTTTACACGTGCACCGAGCCTCGAGCCCCTTCGCCGAGTCTGCCTCTCGACCTAACCATCCACAAAGCTCGCCCTCTAACTTGAATTTTTGGTAAGTTTCCTCCACGACCATTTGTTTTGGTGGGTGCTCTTTTAAAATAATGATAAGTTTTTTTATTTCTATTAATAAGAAATTAGTCTCATCTAAATTTAATATATCTTAATAGATCTTAGAAAGTTTCTTTTAATAGATCTTAATAGATCTTAACCAAAAAAATTATAAATTGGAAACATTTAAATTTGATCTCTTTTAGAAAGGAAAGTATTAAAATATTTAATTAGGATTTAATTTTTAATTAGATCTTAATTAGTTCAAATTAATTAGATTTAATTGTATTAAATCTAGTTTTATTAATTTCAAGTTGACCTTCATTTACGATTAGTATTAATTTAAAATCGTCTTTTAATTAACACCTTTTTTATTGTTTTTTTAACTCCAAAAGCTCTTAAATTAGCTAAATTGGACGTTTCAAAATTGTAACTTTTTAAAAATTATTATTTTCAATTTTTTTTACTAATCATGCACTTAAGTGTGCAGTATTACTCTGAGCACCTCTTTGTCTTCTGGGTGCCTTTCTAGTGTTCTGAAGATCATCGGGACTCCTCTTGAGTTCAAAATATTATATTTTACCCTTATTATTACTTGCGACTAGTGAGCGCATCCGCCATAGTTTGCAGCAAGGGGGTATCCTTCGTGGTGTGAGACGCTCTTTCTCACAACCAAGATTTGATTTTACCTCCTTCCTAGTTTTTTACAATTGTGCTTGTGTACGGTATCACTTTGTTGCACTTCCCGAAACACGATTGTGGTCTCCTCTCTTACGTGTTATTACGTTGATTACAAGGTGAGTTACCAAGTGTTTCCAGATGCACGCTCGGACCCAATTGTATTCAACGCACTAAACTATAAAGTGCCAAAAGTAGGGGGTTATTATATTGTCCTGGGTGGTTGTGTTTCTTTTCTGCATTCCTTCTCTCTCCTTTCACTATGGATGCACTTTCAATTCCTTTGCTTACGCCATTCAATTTTTCAAATGGAGATCAAAAATAATTATGAAACTAAGGGGTAAAGGGTTATTCCACATCACCATGGGAACTGAGACTAAACCAGACGATGACCCTGAAAAATCTAAGTGGTTAAACTGTAGTGATGAATCTTTAGGTCTTCTTTGCATGTCTATTTCTCCTGACTTGCTCTTCCACATTGAGTCATCCGAAACACCTAATTCTACGTGGAAAACATTGGATGGGATGTTTGGACAACAAGATGACATGAGAGTGTATGAGTTGGAAAATGAACTACTAGGGTTAAATTCTAGTGATTTTGAAAACCTATAAGCATTCTTCTCTAAATTTTTCCACACTAGATTGTTGTTAAAGGAATTTCAAGTAGAGAAGAAAGATTCTCAATTGATCTTGTTGATTATCTCTAAGTTATATCCTGAATATTCTTTGTGTCAATTTTTTACGCTATAAAAGCTACCTTGGGAAAGGATTGGAATATGCCCTCCTTTGACTATTTTTCATCCCAACTCATTCGAGAACAAGACAAACTCATTCAAATGGGGTCTCTCAAGTCCAAGTCTCATGCCCTTGTAGCAAGTACTAGTAAGGAAAAGAAGATTGAAAAGAAGAAAGAAAAAAGGATCAACCTAAGAAGGAAACCAAGACCAAAACTAAAATTAACACGAACACTTCGACTTCTAAGCCTAGAGCACAGAAAGACAAGTATTTGTGTTCCTATTACAAGAAGCCTGGTCATAAAGAGCATACGTGTATGAGAAAAAAATTGATCACCTTACTCATTTACTTGAGAAAAATCAAATAGGTGTTCCTGAGTCTATCAAACAAAATGCTCAAGGTGAATCTTCTACTACAAAAGGTTCAAAATTTGATAAGAAGAAAGGAAAGGACCTTGTAGCCAAAGTTTCTCCTTCATTGACATGGATTATAGATTTTGGTGCCTCGCACTACATGGCTTCTTCGCATGTTGAGTTCTCCAACATTAAGCCTTGTGGTATGTCCCAAATCACGATGGGTAATGACACGATAGTGTCGGTTTTTGGTAGTGGATCAATAGAGATGGATGGGGGAACATTCAACCAAGTGTTGAGTGTTCCTGATCTCTCTACCAATCTCCTATCGGTTTACCAAATTACTCACCTTAGTGAAGGAATGTGAGTGGAATTTGGTCCTAACTCGGTGATTATTTGTGAGCTTAACGATGACACTATAGTGGCTAAGGGAAAGGTGGATCACCGTTCATGGTTGTATACCTTTTCCCACTTTACTTCTGATTATACACCCACGGCCTTGCTCACTCATGAAAATGAGGTTAGTAAGCTATGGTTGTTAGAGTAGGTATTTACCTTAGCTCATGTTCACCTAGGTACTTTATATACCTTTATTGTATTTATCCTCACCCATTTATGTGTGAGGATATTTCGTTATCTTATTTAGATATTAGGAGATATTATCTAGTTGTTAGGTATAGTTCTTTCCTTGATCTATGGTATTGACTAGATCTTCCTTGATCATGGTATGTCTAGATCCTTGATTCTAGTTCTCTCCTAAATCTATGGTCTTGACTAGTTCTTTGATGACTAGTTATTTCCTTGATTTATGGCTTGATCTATGACCTTGACTGGTTCTTAGATTGTTATTCCTTGCCTATTTAAGCAAGGCCCATTCTCAATGTATTACATTGAGTTCCATAATAATATATGATATTGCTTCTCATTTATTTGCAAAGGTTTTATGTAAAGTTATTCTAGCGAATTGCTTTCATCTTATTGATCATGGTGTTTGATTAGCATATGTGTTCTTGGCTTGGTACAATCTGGTTATCATTCCTTTCAATGGCATGATTGTTTCGGATATATAAATTATCACTACCTTGAACAATTGAGCCAAAACAAAATGGTCAACGGGTTACCTCATGTCAATTTTTCTAAGGGTCTTTGTGAGGGTTGTACCCTTGGAAAGCATCTGAAAAGAACTTTGACAAAGGAAAATCTTGGAGAGCTACTCATCCTTTGGATCTTGTTCACAATGATATTTTTGGTCCATTTCTGTCTCCTTCATTTACTAGAGCTCTTTATGTGCTGACCTTCATTGATGACTATTCACGATATACTTGGGTATATTTTCTTAAGCTTAAGTCTGAAGTCTTTGAACATTTTCAGGACTTTAAGGCTCTTGCTAAGAAACAGGTGGAATGGTCTATTAAGGTTCTTCGAACCAAAAATGGAGGTGAATATGTAAACAATAGGTTCATGGATTTCTATACTTCTAAAGGGATCTCCTTGCAGCATACAATTGCATACAACCCTTCGCAGAATGGAGTTACAGAAAGAAAGAACCATACTCTTAAGGAGATGGCCACTTGTATGATTCACTCGAAGTCTTTTCCTCTCGCAGTATTGGGTGAAGCAGTGAATTGTGCTAATTACATTTAGAACCATGTTCCACACAAGGTAGTAAGAGGGATGACACCCTTTAAAGCTTGGTTTGGATGTAATCTTGATGTTGAGCACTTTGAGTCTTTCAGATCCAAGGCTATGGCTCAGATTCCCAAGAAGAAACATAAGGCATTGGAACCACAATCCAAACCTTGTATCTTTGTAGGGTATCCTGATGACATGAAGGGATATTGATTGTTGAATCCTAAATCTCATGAGCTTTGTATTGAGATAAGTGTTAAGTTCGATGAGTCTTCTTCGACTTCTAATTCTCTACCTATTAAGGATCTTTAGCTTGCTTATTCAGATTCTGACTCATCAGATGATGATGTTGTTGAGCATGCTCCTCTTCCTGATCCTCCCAACCATCAGACCCTTGAGTCTCTCAATTCTGACATTAGTGATGATGAGGACTATGTCCCTTCTCACTCGAGTGACGAATCTTCTGATTCGAGAGGTTAACCCACCTGGTCCACTTTAGGCTAGGAAAACTCTACAAAGTGCTGGAAATTTAGTTGGAGATACTTCAGATATGAGACGTACTCACTCATATTTCATTGGACCCCACTCTTTCTTCACCTCTGCCTCTGATCCACAGTCTTTCTGAGAGGATTCTAGTATTCCTGAGTGGGATTCTATCGTGGATGAGGAGTATTCCTCTCTCATGAAGAACGATACTTGGGATCTCACCCCTCTTTCAAAAGGAAGAAAAATCATTCGGTGTAAGTAGGTGTTCGAACAAATTATGGAGTATATGGAGATGTTGTAAATTTTAAAGAGTGATTAGTAGCTAAAGGTTTCTCCCGGATAGTCATTTGGGGTTGATTATACTAAAACCTTTACTTTGGTTGTGAAGATGACTTCTATTCGATGACCCTAGTCATCACGCAACAAATAGATGGAAAGTCCATCAAATGGACATTAAGAGTGCCTTCCTTCATGGTGACCTAGAGGAAGAGATCTACATGGAACAACCTATGGGTTATGTCCATGATCCCTCCCTCATTTGTAAGTTAAAGAAATCTCTTTATGGCCTTAAACAAGCCCCTCAGGCTTGGTATGCCAAGATGGAATCCTTTTACTTACATCAGGGTTTACTAGGTGTCACTCTGATCCAAATGTTTATATTCTATGGCAAGATGACTCCATACTCATTCTTGTTCTCTATGTTGATGACTTGTTGATCACCTGGTAGCTCTTCCTCTATCATTGATTCTGTGAAGACCGCCTTGGCCAATAGGTTTTCCATGAATGAATTAGGTTTGCTTCATTACTTTCTTGGGATCCATATTTCACAATATGACTTGGGAATTTTGATTTCGCAACCTAAGTATGCTCTTGACTTGCTTGCTCATTTTCAGATGTCCGATTGCAAGTCTTCTCCTACTCCTTTTCTTTCCGGGGTTAAGTTGGTTTCTGATTGCTCTACTCCCTTGGTTGATGGTACCCTTTATCGAAAGTTAGTGGGGTGTAGTGCCCACTTCCCTTCAACTCTATTTTTATAATCATCATACTATGGATTATGTATTAGACACTATTTTGGCTTGATTTAGTATGATGTTGGATTATGGACTTCATTACTAATTGGACTTATACATGATGCATGATGATTATTATAAACATTATATATATATATGTTGATGCTTTATTTGACGTAGTTATATCATTGATGCTATCCGGATATGTGATGTTTAATCATTTGATTATATATAGAAAATGAAAATTTTAAATGATGATAGAATGGTTGATTTAATTTATAAAATGATATAGTTGTTATTTCAATGTTGTGTTATGCAGTTATACTTACGATGCTTAGATTTATATTATATTATTTTTAGCGTTCTGATATGGCCATGAGGTTGAAGGAGGTATTTGTATTTTGTAGGATATTTTATATCACAATAGACATCGGGGGGATTGGAGACTAACCACAATGGAATTTTGGATGGATTCAACATGGTCACCATGGCAACTAGTCATTTGTGTGTTGTTTGTTGTTGGGGGTTCCATGGGGGGGATCACCTTTATATGTGACCATGGGGTTTTTGTCTGTTGTATGTGGTCCTTTTATTGTTATCTTGTATGTGTTTTATTTGTGAATGTGTCCATTCCTTTATTTAAATAGAATGTGAAAGATAAATTTAAATAAGACTTGCTTAAATATAGTTATTAATGTGTTGATCCTTGCATTTAATGTGTGTAAGAGAGTTGATCTTTGGAGTATAAAACACTTCACCATCTTGAAACTCAGATTTGTACTTGGAGGGTATTTTTGGAAGCTTGTGGGACAAGCTAAACTTGTCCCACACCCATTAAAAGCTTCATACCAACTTTATCTTGATTGGAGTGTTTACTTTTTCCTCTTAAATTATTTTTTCTTGTCAATCTTGCTTGTGTAAGTGTACTTTTGTACAAAAATTTAATTGGATGTCCTTGAGGTGTAAGTGGAGGCTTGTAAGTAAAGTCGATTTGATTGGCATGAAGAATTTACATTTTTTTGGGTTTTCATTTTTTTATTATTATTTTTTCACTTGCATTTTTAGAGAGAGTTGGAAAGAGTCACATTTTTTTCTTCTTCTTCTTTTTGTTGTTTTGGAGCTGCATGTTTTGGAAGCCATGGGAGTTCTTCTCTTGCTGGAATGTTGTTGTTAGATTGTCTCCTTGGTGTTAGAGAGAGATGTTATTTTAGACTGTCATTTCACCTCCATTCAAGCTTGTTGTTGGACTGTCTTTTTGGTGTTTGAAGCTGCTATTTTTGGACTGTCATTTCACCTCCATTCAAGCTTGTTGTTGGACTGTCTTTTTGGCATTTGAAGCTGTTGTTTTTGGACTGTCATTTCACCTCCATTCAAGCTTATTATTGGACTGTTTTTGGCATTTGAAGCTGTTGTTTTTGGACTGTCATTTCACCTCCATTCAATCTTGTTGTTGGATTTGTCTTTTGGCATTTGAAGCTGTTATTTTTGGACTATCATTTCACCTCCATTCAAGCTTGTTGTTGGACTATCTTTTTGGGCATTCTTGTTGCTGTTTTGAGGACTATTTTGGTGGACATGCAAGTGACTGTTGGGGCTGCATTCTTGGCATTTGAAGCTGTTGTTTTTGAACTGTGATTTGGGCATTCTTGTTGCTGTTTTGAGGACTATTTTGGTGGACATGCAAGTGACTATTGGGGCTGCATTCTTGGCATTTGAAGCTGTTGTTTTTGAATTGTGATTTGGGAATTCTTGTTGCTGATTTGAAGACTGTTTTGGTGGACATTCAAGTGACTGTTGGGGCTGCATTCTTGTATTTGAAGCTGTTGTTTTTGAACTGTGATTTGGGCATTCTTGTTGCTGTTTTGAGGACTGTTTTGGTGGACATTCAAGTGACTGTTGGGGCTGCATTCTTGTATTTGAAGACTGTTGTTTCTAAACTATGAGTTGGGCATTCTGTTGTTGTTTTGAAGACTATTTTGTGGACATTCAAATTAATATTTGGGGTTGTATTTTCTTGCTTGCAAAGGTGCTATCATTGCTATGGCAAGGTAAGAGCTTGTTCATCTTTATACTGTTGTTTTCTTGCATGTTATTATGGAATGTAAATGTGTGTCTCTTCTCCATTTGTCTAGTTGGGTAGACTGCCTAGGGATGGTGTAGGAGAAGGCTATGGGGAATCATTATGGGGGGCATAAGGGAATGCCATGGGCATCAGAGTTTTGTGGAGGGAGTTTTGGGTTTGGGATCCACCATGGAAAATAAATAGCTTGCATTTCTTACTTGTGGGGGCATAAGGGAAAACTTGTGGGGGGGCATAAGGGAAAATTTGTGGGGGCATAAGGAGGGGTTGGGAGGCATAAGGTTTACGGGATATGATATGTTATATTGGCGGTATGATTATAGGTGGATGTCCAATTCCCAATTGGGAGGCATAAGAAGCTTCCCCCATAGTCCTTGCTCCTTTGGCTTGATTAAATAGAGCCTATGTGTTGTTTGATTGTGAAATACAGTAGAAATTTGTATGTGTGTCTTGGTTGTTTTGTTGTTAAAAATATACTTGTGTGTGTTGTGGAAGCCTGTGGATGTTGCCATGCATTGAACCCCATATTTCATTATGTTTTGGTTGGGGCTCGGGGCCAATGACAAGAGAGGCTTCATCTCTTCATTGGATATCTTGGTTGGGCGGAGAGCGTTGCCTTTCCCCCTCTCTTCTTGTTGTGATCAATCGAAGGAAACATCTAAAGCATGTTGCTATTTTGAAATCAGTCATGGTGTAGAGTTAACATCCATCATTGTTAGTTTACTTCTTGTTGTAATTTCCTTTACCCACTCTTTGTGGATGGACTGTAACTTTCATTATATTGTAAAGATGTTGTATTGACCATGCAAGATGTATTTTGATTTGAGAAAGGGAAACAATCTTGTCTTCTTGTTGTTGAGAGAACTGTTATGGTATTGTATTTGTGCATTCATGGCATAATGAAAAAGAGATATGTTGTTGCTCCATTGGATTGCATTTGTCCAAGTTGATTGCTCAATCGTAATGTAACTTCATGCTTGAAAGAATGTAAAGGGATCGAGTTGTGTTTTGTATATTACATTTGAAATGATTAAAAGAATTACTTTGTTGCATCCGTTGGTATGAGTTGGTGTAAGTAAGAATCATTCAAATGCATGTGATTCTCTATTTTGGAATGTTGGAAGCAAATCTTGCATAAGGGAATTATGTTATTCTTGTTACTTGTCTTGCTAGGAAACATTCAATCTATAAAGAATAAGGACTTTATTTAGATCTTGTTATCAATCGTTGAAGAAAGAAGTTTGTTTTAAGCTAGCATGAAATGAATTTAAATGATGTTCTTACATACTTAAGAGTTATTGTTTCAGTCAGTTAGAACGTAGTAATATGATCTTCCCTTACTTCACTATGCATGTACGCTTAATCAACCAACGAATTAACCAAAAACCCTCAAACTGTTAAGTAATGAATGAAGTGAACCAACTAAGCCTTACAAGACCAAAATAGATGCAAGATAGACCTACACACTCAAGGAATTTACCTTATAATCTCTCAATCAAATAAATTTAACAAAAGGACTCACTCAGAAAATTGCCAGTCTTGACTGTGGGAGCCTGTAGGATTATTTTGAAAAAATGACTATCTAAACCTCATCCAATCCTAAATTTTATGATTTTTATGCAAAGTAGACGTTGTCACCTTTCCAAAAAGTCCAATTTTATCAAAAATTGAGTTCCCAGTCAAAAGTTATAGCATTTTGAAGTTCTCGAAGATGCATGGGTAGTTCTAGAAGAGCTACTGGGCAGGACCTGGAGTTGCTATGGCTGGGCTATAGGTGCATAACCAGAGTTGCTATGGGTAGGCCTAGATTTTCTATGGGTGGTTGTAGATGCACCGTGAGTTACTATGGGCAGCTTGTAGTTGCTACGGGTTGTTGTAGGCATACAACCGATTCTTTGTGGGCATTGTAGGAGTATACGGCTAGTTCTGCTACGGGCTGTTGTAGGAGGACAGCCAACTTGCTATGGGATATCTTTGTAAGAGCATAGATGGAGTTGTTTTAGGCTGGGGCCTACTACTTCAAAAGCTTATGACACCTTGTATTTTGTACATGGAGACATCAGAAACATCAATTTGCACAAGAGACAAGATTCACCAAAGTAAATAAGTATATTAGATCTTAATGAACATATAAAACTAAATGTATGCAAAATCATAACTTTGATCTCCTCTTGTGGTAGATTCAAACGTGTGTGTGTCTTAGACTATGCTTGTGATAGTATTTAAAAATAAATAAATTTATTCCTCTTTCAACTAACTAAGCCTAGGTTAATCATAGATCTGTAGAGGGTTGGTTTTACGGGCATTACATGGGGAGCTTGATTTATTTGGTGACACTCAACCGTATTTATCTTATGTTATTGGGATCGTGTCCAGATTCATGTAGGAACCACATGAGCTGCATTGGAAAGTAGCTAAATAGATCCTTCATTATGTTCGTGGCACCGATAATCGATGGAATTCACTATCATGGAGGGGTGGATATTGACTTGATTGGGTCTCACATTCTGATTGGGCTAGTGACTTAGATCATCATAAATCTACCTGCGCTCAATTTCTCTCTTGGTTTGGGTCCTATTAGTTGGTCTAGCAAGAAGAAGAATGAAATTTTGATATCATCTACGGAGGAATAATACGGAGAGGAGCAGCTAACACTTTCATATAAGCTATTTGGATACGGTGGTATATGACAGAGTTTGGCATCTAGTTTTGGTGGCCCACCATTATCTATTGTGATAACATGAGAACTATCTCAATTTGTAAAAATCTAGTTTAGCATCAGAAGACGAAGCACATTGAGATACATTTGCACTTCATACAAGAGCTTATTCATGATGGTATCATCAACATTTAGACAGATTGATCAAATTGTAGATATATTCACCAAGCCCTTCATTGAGGTGAAGTTCTTCACTTGCGAGTCTCTTCTTCGGGGTGAGGTATTATGCATCTACTCATCTTCTTCGAGCTATATAGTCCTTTTTTCTTCTTCTTCTTCTTTTAGGAAGATGTTGTTTATACATGGGCACCTTCTTAGACTTTAGTTTTCGGGCCCCATTGATACATCCTTCTTAGTTGTTTAGGAGTGTCTTCTTTTCTGTCGACTCATCATAGCCACTACCCCACTTCGATGAAGGGGGTGTTGGTGTGTGGGATCCTATGTGTCCTCCATCACATATGGAGGGTCATCTCACTTGGGTTAGGTTTAGGGTTAGGTTTAGGGTTAGGTTTAGGGTTTCTTGTGTGTCATGCACTAGGGTTACTCAAAGCACCCTATATGTATTCCTTCATTTGACATTTATGAGTATACTAAGACACTTTGTTGTCTTTCTCTATGTGCAAGAATTGTTATGTTATGTAAGCTCATGCATTGATTGATTGATTCCTTCTTGTGATTACGTTGGAGCTATTATATTTCCATCAGTGCAAATTTATCGTGGTGTGCACATTTTTCGATACGATTCTTGCCAACTCTTTCAAATTCTCTTCCAAAACTATAGCAATGAAGATCATAATGGTAGGTATCTTTTGGCCTACCCTGTTTACAGATGCACATAAGTGGATCACAAAATTAAAAGAATGTGCTTTCTTTGTAGGAAAGAAAATATTGGCATCCCTTCCCCTCCGACCAATCCAAGAATATCGGCCTTTTGTGCAATGGGGTCTCGACTTCATAGGCATGATCAATCCACCTTCAAGCGCTAGACATAAATGGGTGTTAACAGCTATAGATTACTTCACCATATGGACAAAACCTATCGCGCTTAAGGAATCAACTGAGGAAGTCATCCTTGACTTTCTCGAAGGTGGTGTTCCTCAAACCATCATCTCTGATAATGCAAAGGCCTTCCTTGGTGCTAAAATCACTGATTGGGCTCTAAGTCTGGGCATTTACTTGAAAACCTCTTCCAACTATTACCCTCAAGGTAATGGTCTGGCATAATCAATAAATAAGAACCTAATCAGAATCATGAAGTGCACAATGAACATCAGCCAAAGAAAATGGCATACGAAGGTCATACACACACTCTGGGTAGATAGAATCACAATAAAAAAGGCAATAGGAACTTCACCTTACAATCTTGTCTATGGCAAGGAGGTTGTCCTTCCTTTGACACTATAACTAAATTCATTAGCACTTTGCCTAAACAATTGGAATTTGAAGGTGTGGATCAGAGAAAATCAAGATTGTGAGCTAGTTCATCTTTAAGAGCTTAGAAACTCTGTCATGACCAAGTTAGAATGTCATCATCACAAAGCAACAAAGAAATGGTTTGATAGAAAGGCTAGGCCTCAAACTTTCAAAATTAGGGACTTGGTCCTAAAATGGGATGCTGAAAAAGCTAAACCATGGCACCATTCAAAGTTTGATGCACTTTAGAGTGGCCCATACATCATCAAGTCCTACAAGGAAGCTAACTCTTTTGAGTTAACTCATCTGGATGGAAGCGTGCTACAAATCCCAGTAAATGGGATCTATCTCAAACCCTTCCATTAGGTTTGTTGCATCATGTTATATATATTAAAGTAGTTTCAATTCCTCCAAGTGTGCTCTGCACACATTATTTGTTTGTACATAGTTCTTTCCTCTCGCGTGCTTCTTGTGCATGCTCTTTTGTTACTTCTAGGCAGAATGCACGCAAAGCTTCTCTCGTGCACGTTTATATCAATTGTGAGATTTAGAGCATCCTAAGCGAGATATGATTTTCAAGTGATTACAAATACATTTTCATGATTGAACAAGCTGACTCCATGCCTAATGGACTTCTAAGATGATAGGATTATCATCTTCACGATCGGCGCGCCTCTCTTTAACGTGACCTCTTTCATCTAGACACTATTGTAAAAGAGAATGAGAGAGTTCCGAACATCAAGTTTGAGCAGGTAGATGGCCTCGAAAGTCACCAAACCTATTATCCAAATTTCTCTCCTATCCATTTGAGATAACTTGTAATACAACATTCCTCTTATGCGCATTACGTGAACCCTTCTTCACCTCTTTCTTCCATTTCTCCCTTGTTGTCATGTATGCTTTTTGCTTAATTGAAAACGTGGACTCCTGACCCACTCGGTGACTTGTCCACGTGTTCACCTTTTTCTTTCTAATCAGATCGTGCGCACCTCTAAAGTTAAATCCAAAGGGTGGACCCAAATGAGCACCAAGCTTCCTTACGCGTCAAAGATCCCTAAAAGTTACATTGAGTTTTTGAAAAGTCTTGACTCAATGGAGGGTAGCCAAGTGTCTTAATACACACACATTCAAAAGTGGGCCTAAAAACAACTAAGTATAGAGAACCAAAGGGAAGCCTCCACGTGGATCAACAACACAATTCCAAAAGGAAAGGCTGGAGGTAGTCCCCAAAGAAGCATGGGCCTTCCACATGTCCCAACTCCAAAAATGGATAGAGTTGGGTTAAATAGTCGAGAGAAAAGGCAGGCTCACGAAGCCTCCATGTGTCATTCGGTGCATTTTCAAAAGCTAAGGCAGAAATGAGTCTCTAAGGTGCATGAGGCTGCCACATGGACCCTGTATGGAAAACTCTTTAAAATATTGTGCACCCATGATTCAAATTTCAAATGGGCATATTTTTTGACTCAAAGCTCAAAATCGACAAATCTTCACCATTAGAAAGATCTCACCTCATCATGCCTTGGAGATCTAAATATTTAATTTGGAGAAGTTAGGTGGGGAGGAAATGAAGAAACGTCTATTAGGCCATTAAAGCATAATCAAATTTCTTCAACCACCAGATTTGATTCAATTTGATCTATCGTTCCTCCTCCTTCGAGGCACCGAACAAGTAATTAATGCAAACGTGAAAATTTTGGGGAGGATTTTCTAAAAGCATTAACAATGGTGGTTGAGCTTCGAATTATTTTTTCCGCTTCTCCCTCTCCTTCTTCCTCTCATCTAAATCTATAAATGTAAGAGCAAGGATCATTTATTATGTTGGACACTCTGGATCCTTACACATGTTGCTAAGGACTCCACATTTTCGTATTTTGAGTTGCAGACCTCCATGTTTGGCTCTTGCATGTGGATATCGGCCTCCTTATCATTATAACAGTTCTGTGCATTTCTTAGAAGTAATAGAAGCATCGTTTTGTGACTATTCTCTATCCTAACGTGTTTACATTCCTTCTTCTTGCCTCTTCTCTTGCATTGTGTATTGTTGTGCTACTTCAGGTCCCCTATAGTTCCATATTTGGTTGTGTTCCATGAGAATGATTTGGTGAATGCATGTTTTGCTGTGCTACTCGTGCCTAGCCTCCTTTCACACATTCCTTGTCATTCTTACTCAAAACAGATAGTGTTCATCCCTCTTTTCTGGTGCTATCACCTTTTAGTGTAGTTTACTTCATGTTATCCTTCTTTCCCTAGTCCCTTGGCATTCTTATCTTAGTTTCCCATTTCAGCACTAGTAGTAGTAGTAGCAATAGAAGTAGTAGTAGATAGAGGAACCAGCCTTCTCCAGAGATTCATCCCAAGCATGCAAGGTCCCACAACTTGGGGACGGTTCCATTATGGTCTCAGACACCTCGGTCCTTTTAAGATCCGAGATGTGGGTGCACATTTGAACACCAAAAAGCACATCATAATCCATTGCAATATGATGTGGATCATACTTCCTATACCAACTTTTTGCATGCCCTTGAAGTGTGGTGGAAATTTGACTTGCCATCCTATCAGAACCATCATTCCTTTATCTCTCCATAATAATTCACACGTATGCACATGCTCAGTTGCATCTTCCACACCTCTATATTTCAATAAGTGAAGATACATCTCAAATAATATTTGAGATATCTCTTGTTGTGGTTCTTGAGGCTATAATGGTTATTGTGATGGTTGGTGTGGGGCTTGTCCTACGGTGGGGCAGATCCTAAAATTGAACCTCCACCAAGATTTTATCTACACAGGGGGCTAACCTAATACTCCTTATCCCCCTTTGTGACACATGGTCCCGTAGATGAAATCCCTTGTGTCTTAATAGTTTTATAAACCTGGAAAACCAACTATCTATGTTGTAGTAGTACATGTAAGATTTATTCCAATGGGATGCATGTCAATGCTATGCCCTGGAGATGTACTTGTGAAATTACCATAAAATACTTATTCCAAGCACTAATTCCTATTATATGGCCATGTACACATTATTAATTTGATGTACCTCTACGAGAGGAAAATTAAATATGTCTACTTGTATATCCTACCCAACATGGAGATCCTCCTTGTTTTCCTTCACTATGATGATCTTATATAACTATCTCGGGATTTTGAACACCTTGAGCAAGGGATAGGTTGTTAGGATGGGTGAGATGCATGCACATGGTCCTCCTTCTCTCCTTAGACTCACTCTCATCAAATGCTGATGGGGTCTCCCTATTACACTTTCCCAATGGGAGGACATGATCCTATGGTCCCTCACCTTTTATGGGGCTCTCATCACTTCCGCTAGTCATCATTATTCTCGACCTTAGTGCCTCATCAACTTCCCTCTATCACACATCATTATACCTAATCCTTCTTTCCTCTCTCTCTATATTTCTTCCACTATGGAAGCCACCATCCTTCCCAAACCTACTTCCTACCCCTCCGTGCATTGGGGTTTTAGCTCACCATTAGTAGGTTCTCCATTTCGAGTTCAACCATCAAGATCTTAATAGCTAAAGGTATTGCACGTAAAAATATTCTCTTGTCTCATGTAAAAACCAAAACTCTACTTCCTCTGGGAAAGAGTATGTCAAAATCACATACTCTAAGGTATAACTACATAGTATGCCTTCCCACCAATGATCCACATCTTTTGTCCATGGCTTGTCCAAATTAGAGAGTTCCTGATAATCTTGTTTCCTCCACACTTACTTTCTACCAATCTAGACACCTTTGTTAGCCAAGTAATCTACCAACCACTGGTACAATCCTATTGGGAAAAATATGAATAAAATTATCATACAAGAAGTCATAGAGATCTTCTTCCACCCACATTCACAATTAACATCAGGTCTAATGTTATATCTCGAGAAAACACGTCCTGACCGTCATTTATTCAATTCTCAATATCCTCCAAGGACATTCAAAATTCCATATACATGAAACATCCTGGTAGATAGTTTCAAAATAGGTCCCAACAATGAGACCAAGATGTAGTCTTTTATTTACCCAATATAATAGCTATGTGCACTAACACTTCATCCAGATAATTTTGGAAGCTCACTCGAAGTGTACGAAGCCTCTAGGTCCCTCCTTTTTTTTTCTTAGCAAGATGTTAAAAAAATATCAAAAATTATAACCATAAAAACCATTCAAATAAGGGGATATATCATAGCATTAAAATTCAACAACACATATAATAAATAAATTTATTCATAGGAAAAAAATATTCAAATTTGAATGTTAATCAACCCATGTTTAGACACAATAATCTTGGTAATCCACACATAATTATCCATTATAACCATCATTGATTACATAACATATAAGCTGATTACATTACTAACCATTACATCTATGCACTACACCATGCACGCTTTCATACAAACTCAATATTAGCACTTGGAACTCACATGAATTTTCTATCTCCTGAACTCTCCAATTTCTTATTACTACAATGAAGCATCAACTACGTTTATATGGTGGGGACTTTCCCTTCATTGCCTACATGTACCTTCCTAATAATAGGCATGCTCACAAATAGATTTCATGATTTTTACAACTTGTAATAATAATAGATGAAGTTATAATTAGCTTAGACGTTACATGTTTTAATCCTATTATCATCCTATTCCATTCTTTGTATTTTTCCTTGCCCTACATGTTCTTTATTATCCTTTTCTTGGCCATTAAGTCATCTTGATTTTGTCTATTTCTAGATCTTGCTTGAGTGGCACTCCATCTTTTGCTTTTCTATTTTTAGCCCTGCCTTGGAAAATTGGCTAAGTCCTTAATGTTTCATGTATGTGCATAGCCTTACACACTGACATTTTCCTTTGTGGTGCATCCACTCTCCTATTCTTACTTCTTATCCTTACATGTATGCACTTACGCGTAACTCCTAGCTCTTGCACATGGCTAGTACTTATCCATTTCCTCATACCAACAATGAGCTCTTGGTATGAATAAATAATGGTGTATAAATGAAGGATTTTCCTTCCACTTCATACGCAGTACTATGAAAAATGAATGCATTGTAATTTGTTCACTATATAATACTTCCTTTCAGTTTCAGATATTGATTTTTGTAATTTTGAAGAATACACTAAGGGAATTGGATCTAAACTATTGTTTAAAATGGGATTTGATGGAATAGGCCTTATTATAAATGGACAAGGTATTTCTAACCCAATACAGGTAGAGGATCATCCTCGTAATGTGGGATTGGGTTACTCTAGTGAGAAATTGATGTTGGAGAGATTTCCAATATTTTGAAGGAAGATAAGCTTCTAACAACCAAGTTTCTATGCCACTAGCATTACAGGATTCCTCCATATGGACAAATAAATATCGGTGTAATAAAATAGGAAGAAGAGGTATTGATATTATGCCTTGTATTACTTACACTAAAAATATCATTGATGGGAATTTCATCCTCAAACTAATAATGTAATCTTTAAGTTCGAATAATTTGGCTTTGATATATAGAAGATGTTGCATGCTTTTCCTTGCACGTTTTGTGGGTTAAGTAATCATTTTTTTCTTATTGTTGGAAGAGGAAATCTTTGCTAAAGAAGTTGTCACCTTTTGTGAATAATAAGGAAGGTGTTAAATACCAATCTCATCATGTTGAAATGAGAAATGGAAAATAGGTAACCTCACCCAAACAGAATATTTTTTGCACTCATTATAATATGAGTGGACACAGGGTTGAAACATGTTGGAAACTTCATCCATCACGTGGTAAGAAATTGATGGTTCATACACCTCTTAATAAGGTTAAAATTAATGAAGTTATTAATTCACCAACAATTATTAAATCAACCCTCGAATCTATTGAGAAATAACCCATAGACAAGTCCGTTCAATTTTGATTTAGAGGAAACTTTATCTGATGGATATATTTTTGCATAGCTGATATTGTTGATTAGCTTGTATTTTTCAAAGCATACTTTTGTGGGATTCTTGTTGTATGTAGAAAGGATATTTTTCCCATATGATTTTATATTTGAATCTAGATTTTGGAGTCACCTATAGGGAAGAGTTGAGTGACAGGTTTGAAATGCTAAAATTTATCTTCTCACATTTATGGTTGACAAATTTCATTGTGATTTAGATAACATAATATATAGATTCAGTGGGCATGTTCAGTATGTCTAATTTTGGATTTGCATTTGTTGTCATTTTTAGTGTGCAAAATATGGATGTATTTTAAGACCCGTTTGTAATTTTAATTAATTTATAAACTTATTTTATCCACAAAAGATATTACACATATTTTTAAAACCCTCATATTCAAGAATTTATTTTTAAGTATCATATGTGGTTACAATTAGGGTGTATAGTATTTGCACTAACAAATTAGTTTGCAATTTCACCTAGTGATATTTTGTAATGATTGGAAACTTCACCGATTCGAGAATGTGACATTTATGTAGGTAGTTTAATTCTATCCCCAATTTCATTTTGGATTAATATTTTAATCTTCACTGATAGTTTTAAGGATTCGGTCTAACTCTCGCTTCTTTATAACATTGAGTAGTTGAATTTTTGAATCATTTCGGTGATATTTTGTACAATTGAAATTTTTATTGGTTCATTAGACACCCACCTATTATTGGCATTTGGTTGTCATTTTATACTAATGTAATTTTAGCATTTGTAATATTGGTGAAATCATAAGATTCGGTTTGAAACTTGCTGAGAAATCATTTTTTTGTCATTTCATACTAATCCATTTCTATGATAAAGCATTTCAATACTTACGATTTTAACCACTTTTCTATATTCTAGTTTTTGTATATTGGTGTGATGCAGAGATTCATTTAACATATTCAATGGGTGACTAGATTTGTGGGACAAAAATGTTTTTATTGGGGAGGTGTGATATGGAGGCCATTATGGGTGGTCAAAAGATACCTAGTTCTCCCTAAACCATTATAGTATGGAATATCACTATGATATATTTCAAAAACCTATTGGAATGTGTGAATCAGACACCATATACTCCCGATATCATTGGTCAAATTTCATGGTAAAACTTGGTCAATAGGAAAACACATTTCTACGAGACTCGACTCATGCACATAACCTATTTACATATTTCGGAGTTAATCAAGACAAAATGTGATCATGGATGTGTTTGGTATAACCCTCTAGTCTTCGGACAGGCATGAATTTTTTTTGGTTTTAACAAGTGGGGTCCACTCTTGTTTTGGAATGGGACCCAGCCACCATGGTATATTAGTGTAATTTTAATTTTCCCAATTACACTATAGTTTTATGCCATATTATGTTTTGTATTCTAGTATTGACATGTAATAAGATAGGAGCCTTATTGATGTGGAGATTTTTGAGTAATCCATGTGGTGGGTCCTCAGGCCACCATGTGGCCTACCACCTAACTCACCATTCAAACATCATGGCCGAGTTGTTTACCTAACTCGGTGAGTTGTATTATCCCTTATGAGGCTCGCATAGAGTGTAAAACAACTCACCAACTCCCGATTCATCAACCGATCCATATACACTCACATATAAATATTTCAAGCATGGTTGAGATTCTTCTAACCCACTCACCAACATACCAATGGGCTCACAAGGGAGTTACACTCCCCACTCGAGAAAAATTAGTGTGAACATGGTTGTAGCCACATTGTAATCAAATCCTAGCATGTTATTTTAAGCCTAACCAATGTAGCGATCATATTGATGTGTGATAAATACCATCTAATAAAAAAATGGAGGCCACCTTGGTTGAAGTCAAGCCCATGACCTCGGGTAAAATGGTAAGGTCCTCTACTAACTTGCCACCGACTTGCAAGTGTTATAAAAGGGAGAAATTGGTATTTGAATAGGGGTCAATTTTTTTACGATGTACATGATGAGATAATTGTGGCTCGTTAGAGATAATTCTAAAAGTAATATTTAAACATGTTAATATTGTAAAGGATATTTTTTTGCTAAAGTCCATGGAGGAGTTTTAATTCATTCCTTATGGCGTTTTGAGCCCAATTGAGAATTTTTTTGAGTCATATTCATTAGATAAGAGTTCTCGGATAAACGAGAGAAACTTGTGTTGTTGGATCCATTCATGGATCAAATTTTCCAAATCCTTGAGGATTCATTTCATGTTGTGATTTTTCATAATGTACTCGAGAATATATTTAAAAATGGATTAGTTTATCGTTTAAATGAGCTTATATACATTGAAAATAAGAAAATTCCATTATCAAGTTCTTTTTCATTATTCCTTTATATTTTTTATTTTTATCAATATTTTAATTCAATTTTTGATGGATTAATGATAAATAAAGGAAAATTATGAAAAATCATAAAATGACAATTTGGAAGAGTTTAAGCTGTGGAATTGATGTTTTGAGTTTCTAATCACTCTAAATCAGTTTCAAATTGGTTCTCAATTCATTTCAATCATGAAATTGCTAATTTAAATAAGTATCCATTTTTAAAACTATTTGATAGTAGGGGGTCTACTATAGTTTACGGGTCAACAAATACACTTTTAACTTAACTACCTCAATGGTAATGATTCAATATGGTGTTTTAGAATTAGGTTCGATTGTGGAATAATTTCTATAAATAAATAAGAATCTTTATGCAATGGTATTCATGATAATTCCTCAATAAATATGTCATTGAAATAATGAAGGAAAGGAAATTCCTCCGAGTGTAGGTTATTTATCTTCACATATATCATTAATATGTACCAAAAACATAATGAACCCATTTTTATGTGCTTTCTTGAATTACATACTTGAAATCTACCTCAACTTATTGTCTTTCCTAACTAATTGAAAACTCAAAGTAAATTCCACTATCATCTTGGTATGTCACCACATTAGAGAAATAGTCCACTTTATCATGATGTTTTCATAACCAATTAACTCCCTAAATCATGTCGTATGATCCTAAGGATGCAACATATAGGTTGACCTTTGTGGTGATTCCTAGTATCTTTATCTCATTTACCAAAATTAATTGTTTAAACTTATTTTCCATCCATTTTCCATATTATACTAAACATATTTTATCCATATGACCATATGTGTACTCAATATCTATTGTGTTACTAATAATTTAGTTGTTCTATATCAACCAAAATAGAAATAGAAACACCAAACATTTACCTACCACCTCAACTAGAGTAAATTGGAAATCTATTTATTAGTTGCCAATTGTTGTGTGAATACATTTTTGAAATGTATGATTTTGTGGGTCTAATTCATTTCCTCTAACATTTCTCCTAACTATGTTATGGGGACAATTTCTAGCATAATTATCACCTTTCATTATACAATATCCAACTATTGGCCTTTTCTATGTGGAAAAGTATCACTTATGTTCTTATTCCTTCCATTGTCACCATTCCCACTATAATAGTTCCTCTAATTATTGTTTTATTTATAAGACTTCCTAATCTTATTATAATTCCAGTAACTCCTCTTTTCTCCCACCTTTGGTTTTCTTTAATTTATTGAATTTCCTCTTGAATGGTGTAGAAGACTATTTATTTGATTTGCTTCCTTAGCCCTTAAAATATTTCCTAGATGAAAAGAGTACCTGTAAATTTTTATTCCTTCATATCCTTTTCAAAATCTTCATCCATAGAATATGGTACATGAAAATTGGCATATGCTCTAATATAGAGGATTTAATTGATAAATTTATAAATAATGAACAACTTAGTTTCCTAATACTAAGGTACATACTTGAGAATTCTTGTGAACTTATCCCAATACTAATTCATTGCCAACTTCCCTAGTTTAAGTTCTTAAATTCTATCATCTTTCCAAAATAATAGATGTGGTAACCATAACTACCTAAATAAGGTCATAAACAGTTCCCATGTAGTAGTCTTAGCAATTATATTACTTTTGACCTTTTTATGATTCCACCATGTATATGCCTCACCTAAAAGATGGTAAGCTTCCCAAATAGTCTTTGTTTACTTAGATAAATTATAAATTTCAAATTATTTTTTCATCTCAATCGACCATTATTCGGATAGTACTTGATCTAGTACACTTCAATGGGATTACTCTTTTCAAGTCCTTTGCTAAATTTTCCTCAAATATTTCTCTCTAAAGCAACTATCTAGTTGTATGATCCTGAGAATTTTTATCCTTCTCATTATTTTCATCATCATGATCACCATGATCTCCCTAATCATATTCTTCCACTTCCTCATTTTCTTCCTCATATAGTTCCTTAATGTGAACTCTCTTCTCAAGTGCAATCAATTTATTATAGGTATCTATGAAGTGCTAGAATATGATATATATTTTCTTTTCGATCGCTTACATTATTATTAAAATTATCATTATAACTTCTATATGTAGCTCTTGTCATTTTTGTATTACTCCTGGGCATGATAAAAAAGATAATTTAGAAACTTAGAAAATAAAAAAATACCCTAACATTGAATTTGGAATCAGATATAAAGGTGTATCAACCACTAATAGGTGACCATAAAAATACCAAAAAAAAATTTTAAACTACAATTTCAAATTTCCCTTACACAACTAGGGATGGAGATAAGTACCTCTTGATTTCTTAGTCTTATGCATAACAATGAAACATGTGTAAGAAGCAATATAAAAAATAGTACAAGTAATTCAGAGTTATCTAACATAGTAGATTAAGTTGTGTCATTCATTTTAGCTTGTATAGTTCTCTTCCATTATAATCATTATTGAATTAACTATGCATATAAAATCAAGGACAAGTACCTATATGATTTCACACACAATTTTTAATCCAATTAAACTAAGGCATTGTAATTAATCCTTTAAACATGTGCATACCTTTCCATTCACTCCATTAATTTTAACAAGAACATTATAATTAAAATTCCATTTGATTAGGTTCATTTATTATCTTAATCATAAAAAATTCACATTGTTAATTTATATATTACCACATATTAAAAAATCCATGATAAGTGTTACAAAAGTGTATGATTCCATTCATTCTCGAATTCCATGTGTTACATTAGGAAAATATTATTTATAAACCATTAATTAATAATGTGAGATTGTTATGTTCTTTACAAATAAAAATTCACTTGATAAAATAGGTGAGATATACAAAATAGATATATGTTGTTATTAGTATGTGAGGTTTTTATAAACAACTCACATAAATAGGAATGTGGGAGAGATTATAAGGATTGCATGTTGTTTAGTGGTTATAAATCTATCTTTCTTTATCTGATATATATATATATATATATATATATATATATATATATATATATATATACACACACACACACACACACACACACACTCTTGACATATGAAAATTTATTTGAATGAATTACAATTACGTGTTTTCTTATTATATTGTTCATATCTTCAATGTTTACAATTTGAACCAAATTTACATTTGATATCAAAGAAGGTTTATTCAAGTTATGGAGTTTTGAAATTGGTTAAGGATAAAATTGATTGTGTTATTATCTCATCACATGAAATATATTGATTTGAGATTTCAAATTTTTCATTAAGTAGGTTATAGAATTTCAAATTGTTCATGAATCATGATTATCAAGATGTGTTTATCTATTATTGATTAATACGGCCTATAGAACCTAGGTGTGACTTAATATAATTGTATGTTTTTGTATTAAATTTTTTTATTTATGTCTTGGATCATTCAATATCATGTCATTTTCGTGTGATATCTTTTTGTTTTCAATAATCATTGAAGATAATTTATCAAGTTCATTTCTAAGAATGGGGTCATTTATTTAGTGGATTAGATCTTGTTTTACATCATAAGACATAATAACATCATAAAAACTCCATCTAATTGTGTCAAACCAATAAAGAGGGCCATAGAAATAGGTGTAATAGCCCTAAAATTATAATTATGAGTGCAAATTATATACTCTTCATTTTCTATTCAGTGGGAATCCAATATCCATAAGCATATTTCACTCATGCTCATTCATTTATCCTAAAATCCTTTTATATCCCAGCTATTGCATATTATCCATATCATTTTTGCATAAGGATATTTATTTATGGTGCTTGTGGACTGTGATATAGAAAATTGTGTGTTTTGCACCATAGTGAGTTTTTCCTATGTGTATTTTCTTAAGCTCCCTTACTCCTCTTATAAAATACTTATGCTTCCATCTTGTTTATATCAATCATACAATTAGTAGCTCAATTGAATGAATACTTGTCTTTAGAGAGTTATTCGAACAAATCTTCCAAAGAACTTGATGGCATGTTGAATCTATGGCATTTCTATTCAAATTTTCACACGTTTCATTTTCTCCTTGTCGGTGAATTCATGTCACTGAGATATAATGGTTTTTATTAGAATTATTGAGTTTTACCTATGGTTTCTCTATCAAACTAGTCACTGGATCCAATTTTGGTTATATGCACTCTAAATTTTACAACATGCCAAATTGACATATTTCACCATTTGTAGATTGGTATTCAAATTTGTATGACACATGCCATTTCCAAGAGATCCATATTCATTCATGTGGATTGACTTATTATATTTTGGTTTTGATGAGATCATTCCTCTACTAAGTGCGTTTGTTTGAAAATTTTATTTCAAGTACTAAGTCTTCTTTTATGTTGAAGTGTTTAATATGTGTTACTCTCTAATTTGAACTTTAGTTGAAATTATTAGTTTTCTCATTTTCTAATATAGTTTTTCTTATGGTAGGTTTAATTTCTAATTAATATATTTTAGATATATTAGAAATTAAATTTATTGATTTTTGGTAATTGGTTTTATCCATCAAAATTGTGTATATTTGTGTTAATTAGTGTTATTTTTCATTCAATTGATTTGTAATTAAGTTATTATTATAAATCTAATATCATCAAGTTTTTAATTCATTTTAATATCATTAAAAGTATGTACATTATCTTATCATTGTATTCAATACTCAATATTTGGTCAAACGTTTTATAGTATAACTAGTTCAAATAAAATCTAGTGTCCCTACTTTATGTCAAGAGTCATTGTAAAAAGTGTGTCTAGTAAAATAAATAATGGTGTCATTGGAAGTATGACTTTCAAATTTTAAAAGTATCAAGTCTATGATTTAACAAGGCATTGAGTCAAATTTATGAGTCATTGTCAAAAGTTTCATAAATTAAAAATAAATTAAAAATTCCCTACGGACACATTTTTGAGCAAACATGATGTCCTAAAAATTGTGTTTCACATTGTAGGGGAGATAAAATTAAATTGAAATTTGTAAACCAATGAACTTCAAAAATTCATTGGTTGGGTAAGAGGCACACCAACTAGAGGATGGAGATATCATGAGGATGGAGGAAAACCAACGTCCTCTTTGCAAGCCACTAGCAATGAAGCTACACAATGTAGAAGAAGTGAATAAAGAGTTCAAAAACAAACAATGTTGAGGATGGTTACAAGTGGAAAGTATATATTTGTGTGAAATTGAGTGATATTGATCAATTACAAATACTAGAGGAGGTGATGGGGACTTAGTTCGCATTTTTCATTTTTTCTTGTTTTCAGCATTTTGTATGATGTAATAAGTAATAAACTCCTATATTATCCCAAAATGGAAAAACATAGTAAGAAATATAAATGACATTGTATTGTAGAATTGTGATATTTGAACATAATGAAAAAATGTGTGTGCCTTTTATACATACCCATAAAAGTGGTCATCCTATGAAAACCATTTTTAAAGGTTAAACAAATGTATAATTCACATTTTTGTTCCCACATTGGTCTATTTAGATAAGTTCCCAATAGTGCATTGTTGAAGAGAGGTTGATAAGTTCCTTCTCTACCTTTAGTTCGAGTTATGGACCAAGATCATGACCAAGAAAAGGTGGTACACTACAAAAGAAGTGAAATGGTTTTCCTACCATTCACACTAAGGGGGAAGTTACAAAAATATTATTAGTGATCCATTAATTAATAATTTGATATTGTTATGTTCTTTGTAAATAACAAGATATATAAGATAGATATATGTTTTTATTAGTATGTGAGGTTTTTTTATAAACAACTCACATAACTATGAATATATAAGATATCATAGGGATTATACATTGTTTAGTGGTTATATCTCTCTTATTAATAGGAGATTGAAAAAAATTATATGTGTTACATATGTACAACTAACTCAAATGAATTAAGATTAAGTATTTTCTTATTGTGTTGATTATTCATAATTTTAGTGTTTGCAATCTAAAACCAAATTTACATGTTACAATATTACATAGGTTTATATCTTGAAATTCATGTAACCTTTTATTATATATAAATAAGAAATTCACTTTACATGGATTCTAATACATAATGATTCTCATAATTCAATATATAATGTTTACAATTTTTATCTCATTTTACAATATAATAGATATCATGAAGTACAATACATCACAAAAATGTTTTGATACAATTTTTGTCTTTCGCAAAGATCCATCCTAATGTTGATCTATTTCGGGAGAAAAAGAATATCATCGGAGCTCTTTGACTCTAACCATAATCCTTATAGATCCCCACGTGCCTCCCACAAAGTGAGAGAATCCCTACCATTAATGAGAATTAATATATAAGAAATCAATAATGTAAGAGAGAGAGTACCATGTGTAGTAATGAGTCATCTAAAAAGTGGTAGACATGAAAAGTGTAGGAATATAACTTCATATAAATAATAGTAGTAAAGAATATGCTTTTTACCAAAAAAAAAAAGAATAATAATAGGTACACATTCCTAATGAATTATGACAACGTCTTAGGTCACAAAGTAATCTTACTTAACTAATCATGAGGGGATGCCTTAATTATATCTACAGTTCACACCTGACCCCTATCACTTGTCATATATGAAAACTATATTTGGTAATCCAACCCATCCATATATATATCACTACCTATTCCATATACACCTCTTAAATATTTCCTTTTCCCATAAGTTATTCACAGTAGGACATCTCTATCTCCAACTCAATAAAACTAGAACTAGGAAACAAACAATAATAACCTTTCCAAATTTCCTATACCACCCATTCACATTATTATTATAATGATCCTAATACCAGTTTGTAATCCCGAAATAGTATAAGATAAGCCATGAATATAAATTGAGCAATCACAACCTTCTTGGATGTCCCATACCATCCAATAACATTGTTATTATGGAAACCCTAAGGTTTGTTTTCCAAAACATGAAAATAATTATAATTTCTCATAAACATGTTGATACATGGTATCAAGTTTTATGTGGTTCCAAATTTGGTAATATTTCTCATAAGGTTCAAATGTCTAACAAACATGTTTTCAATTGTTATCCTTTTCATGTTTGTATAAGTTTTAAGCATATTATTTCCATATACATTCCACTAAGTTTTCACCTTCCATTTTTATCTCTTAAAATCCTCTCAAATACTTTATCAATGATATTATGACATTTATAGTTTATCCTAGTTTCTAAAAATATTAAAAAAATTATTCATACTAAATGGGAAAATTTTCCTAGTGTGAGTATGTAGGTGGAGTAATAACCTTTTCCATAAATTGTTTTCTTATGACATGGTTTATTCCATAGAAATGTGTCTTTACGATAATATAAATCCCTCATTTAAATATTGGGTTAAATTACCCATGTACTATAGGTTCATTTTTTCTATCCATCCGTAAGTCTCCTTCATAGATAATTTATAATGAAATATCATATATATTTTGTTTAACTTTAAATACATATATAGATTAGATGATTTGGGCATTGTAGAGTTTCTAATTTATCGGTTTTAGAGAATATGTTTAGACATATAAATTAGAGAACCTATGTTTTACTAAAATAGAATATGGGAGGAGGGTTCCAAACATATAGATTAGATGAAGGTTGAACCACTTGTGGTTCCAAACAAAAGGTTATTGGCTAGAGGTCATGTGGGTTGAACCCACAACCTTTCACCTAAATCCTACAATGTTAACCACTATGAAAGATACTTAGATACACAAAACATGTGATATTTAAGTATGTATATGGTTATGGAGAATAATCTATCTTTTACAAGATATGTGTACTCATCTTCTTTGTCTATATTGCCTTCTTCTTTACTCTCTTCCATGGGTCCTAATTTATTTTTTTCCTCCATGTGTGCATGTATATTCTTTTTTCTAATACTTCTCTAGTTTTTCTATGGTTTTCTTTTCTTTTTATCTCCTTATTTTATAATTTTCCTTTCTTCTATATTTATCTCCACTTTGCTCCTCTTTTTCTTATCTATTTATTTATTTATTATATTCAAATTTATTTCTCTTTTATTTTTGTGTTAGTTTCACGATCTCTATAGAGGTCATATTTTATCGAGATCTCCACATGAATGTTTTTCCATCATGTATTAACCACCATTTATTTATTAATCATAATAATTATTTCATAGTTTTTCACATAACAAAATCATCACATTAATTATTATGTGGAAAATAGTACATATATGTAGGCTTGTACATCTCCTTAATAAAAGGATTCAAGTGCTACTAGACTACAACAAAATACTATTGCTATGTGATTTGTTAAAAATCACATAAAAACATACTATAAATAATCTTGAACATACTAAAAGCTAGAAAGTAACTCACTCATGTGAGTAGTAACAATATAATAATAGAATATTTCTAACATTCTCCCCCTTAGTACAAACATGGGAGAAAGTACCACCTTCGACTAAGTAGTGTGTATTTACATATCTTGCACATGATCTTGACACTCACATTTATTATGGGCAATACATCTACCATAAATAGGGACCCATAAATCTATCCATGTGAGGACATGTTTCATGAAATAGTACACATTAAAAACTCATGTAAACACATCAACTAAGCCAATCAAGATATCCAAAACACTACGTACTTTAGTATTTGTAGTAGGTAACTCGCATCATCATCAAAATAGGATAAATGTACAAATAATATTACACACATGAATAGGGATGCTCTCTTCTATTCTTATTTTTAATCACACACAAAGAAAAGAAAAATGTGTCATTAAAGTAGAACACATCCTATGAGGTAGTCATAGTGAAAAACTCGAGGATGTTGATCACCCTCCTACTTCCATACTTAAATTTATTTAGTATAAATAATCTTCATATATAAGATAATTGATAGGTTCATTATCAATTGTATGAGGATAATAATCCTCTAAATCATTTCCAGCAATCGAAGCATTTTGATCTAGCTTATCATCTAAGATATCTTGAGCTCTTTTCTTATAGTACATAAATTGATGTCTTGAATGCATGCAATAATGATATAAATGATGTCTCCTTGAATATTTAAATTTATTTTTATATTTCTGGAATGATGTCTTATTTTTTACAACCATTATAGTTTCCTCTTCTTGCAGATTTTTTTATGTTTTCTTCTTCAAGTAATGAGGATATTAGATCTTCTAGACTAAGATTGATTGTTCTAAGAGTAAAAAAGTGTTTCGGTAATTATTCAACATGTTATTTAGTAGAAACAAATTATAATACTCTTTATGAACATCATATTTAATTTCTTTTAATTGGTTCAATATGGAGCAAAACTTACCAATATGGCGTACCATATTATCGGTTTATCCCAGTTTTAGCCCAAACAATTTTTGTCTTAGAACCATTTTTGTACTACTAGATTTATATCCAAATAGTTTTTAAATGTCATTAGATGAATTATTTAGATATATATGATGTAAATACGCATCAGATAGTATTAGGTTGCTAATTGCTATCACTTTTGACCCTTGCTTTCTCATTTTTCTACTTCATCTTCATCTTCGAGATTTTTCATTTTCCTTTGACAATTTCCCACAAGTATTTGCCAATAAATTGTAGTTGAGTTTGGATTTTTCATGGATGGAAGTCTTACCTTTAAATTTTTCAATTAAATTCAGTTTTTCCATTTTAACCTCCCCACAAATTATACAAATAGGACGTTGGTTATAAGCGATAATGTGTCCTCTACAAAAATAATAATCTTTTGACAATGATTTTATTAACTAACATAAAATACAATAATATTCGATGTAAAATTATGATCTTATAAAAATGAATACATAATTCAAAAACTAAATGAATTTACTAACCAATCTATAGATGATAAAACAAATATCCCCACTTTGATTATAGAAAAGATTAAATTCAAAAATAGTTAAAATGTATTCCAAATTTTTACATGGACTGATTTGGAAGCTTAGAATAATATAATATATCATGCATGTATAGAGGGTACTATATCAACTAATTCTTATCCGATTTGGAAAAAATATCAATCAATGACTAGTGATTAGAGATGGACGTGTGGGAAAATAATGTGTGGTAACCAATTTGATGCAACTCTCATTCAATACTTATCCAAAAAGTGTCATCATAGGATACAGATCCGATGTTGATCATGTTGGAAAAAAAAATCACTGAGAGGGGAGGGGTGAATTAGTTCTTTTCAACTGTTGAAAACAATTCTAAACCTCAGCAAACCATTCACTTTTAATCAACATTAACTATGAATAAACAATGACATTCAAACATAAGAAAATAACAAGAACACATGAAGACAATGGTTAATGTGGGAAACCCTTAAGGGGAAAACCCCACTAAAATCAATGCACTAATGTGGACAATTTTCCTATAAAAATTACAGATATTTCAATTTTTTGAGTACCCACTCAACTTGAAGCACCAACTCCAATCAATCAAGTCAAACACCTACTTTAAAAAATTTTGTAAGCTCCTATTTCCACGGAAGAACCAACTCCAAAATTTTCTAAGCATATACTTCGTATTCAAAAACAATTGATCACATTCATCCTCCTAGTTTCTTGAAACAACAAATTTGTGATCTCATACTCAGCTCTTACATGCTCATCCTCCTTCTCCACACACCTAAAATCAACTATTTATTCAATTTCTCACACTTCTAAAACTTAGTCTTCAAAAATCTCTTTCATGCATATTTTTACATATATATAGACTAGGATGAACTCCTCTTACAACTCTTCAAACTAAAATTTTGACCCCTTGAACTTATAACTTCTCCAACTTGTACAAAAGATTCTAGGTGGCATCATTAAGAAAGTTACAAAAGATAAAGTACTTCGCAAGTGTGTCAGTTATAGTATTATCCTTATAGTTCTATCAAGACCCTTCTAACACCTTTTTGGAAAATTCAAACATTTCTAAACGCGCTACATTTATGACACAACTAAAGGATTCTATTTTCAGACTGGAAACTATAAGCTCATTTGTAATAGTTTTCTCTTTTTATCTTCTTCTTAATGTAGGAATCTTTGTCTTTTAAATAATATAGATCATGCCAAGTGTTATTAAGGTGTGCACATGTTAATAAGATCCTTTCCTTACCTTCTATATCCTTGAAAACCTCTTTAACTTTCCATTTTATCACAAATCCTTCATTATAGCTCATATGCTCTACATGGTGCATGATCTTCAAAAATTAAACCTTCAATCTTGAGTGCAAGAGACACACTTTCAGCTCATGTCATGCAATGAATTCAAGAAGGTGAAAATTAAGGATTCCATGATATCATTACATACTTGGAGCACTACAGATCAAGTCTAAGGATCTTCATTACTTCTCTTCATCTCATATGGGTATGCAAAGTCAGAGAAGATTCAAGAACCAGCTACAACATTACTTCATCAACAACAATATGTGAAATTTCAAAGCTTCTTAATGCTTGAAGAGTGTGGTATGTGACCTTGGGTTCACCGTAAAGGAATTGGGGATACCATAGATTCTTCATTCTCTCAATGTAATATTGATTTGGACAAGGTCCTAATGGCTTTGAATACTCTAAAAACCAATCTTCACTAAATGAATAAGTTCACCCATTCAACAACCTATTCATGGATCTCATGTCACCTTTCTAAAAATATATGATCCTTTTGAAACTTTTAAAACCAATATAAAGCATTATTTCAAGGTATATAGGTTCAATATGCATGCATTTTGAGACAACTCAAACAAGGTTTCAAGACACAAAAACCAGTCCTACCATATTAGCTTCTAACAATCCAAATTTCACTTTCATGGCCAAAAATGTTTGAGACACATCACTAGATACCTCTATTACTTCTTAAATCACTCACCTTCATGATTCATGTGGATAATTTCACATTTTCACTTCCATTCCTCATACCTTCTTAACATGGCTAATGAGACAATTTAGACCATTTGAACTTGGAAACAAAACCCTTCACCTGATCAAGTCATGAGATTCAACATGTCATGTTGGACTTATATCAACTTTCCATGCTCACCTTTCACTTCAACAATAATATTTCACATCATCATCATATCTACTAAGTCACAACACACTCCTCTTTCTTGGGTGGCCTTCCCGAGATTGTTTTGCTTCATACACCTAGCCACGATTGCACTAGGTCTTAGAACTAGTCCTAATTGAGCTTGTTTCATTGAACCTAAACTATTATCCATAATGAAGACCCTTGCACATAATTTAAACACCTATTATGGCTAGTAGGGAACCTTTAGATTTCACACCAAGCATCTAGTTGATTGTCAATGCACTAAGCATACACCAAGACCTTGTGTATATACTATGACATCTTAAAAAATCACACCAAGACACACCTCAAACATACCATTTAAGGTCTGAGTAAGGATATAAAAATCAACCTTCATGCACCTTAATTGTTTATACCTTACCAATCACTCTTTTCCATCAATGAGGCATGGCTCAAAAATCTTCCCTCTATCATTGATGGCAAAAAAATCCAAAAACTTTGATTGAAAATGGTCATACCAACACCTTCCATGCTTTCTTTTCTTATTTCTAAGTAGACTATCCCCCTTTGACATCTATGAAAAAGGCTCCTTTGAAAATTTGCATGCTCAAAACAACAACACTACATAAACATGTCCTTACAAGCTCCCACTTGATTAGGCTCCATTTATTGTCACAAATAGCTTCAGATAATGAATGTTCTTATTCACAACTAAACCTCAATGACCCCCTGAAAATATTCACTTCATACTCATTCATTTCACTCTTTGCATACATCTCCTTTTGGTCTTAGTAACCTATGCATTAAGCAAGTGAACTATCTCCCCTATTTTGGTACTCTTTACAACTTCTTGGAGAAGATTTGTCATTTGTCTTTCTCCCTCATAATGGATTGAGTCTCTTAGTGGTTGCTAGGGCAGTGGATTACCCCCAATTTTTTCCTTAGATTCTCAAAATCTTCTTTTGGTAGTGGTTTTTCAAGATATCAGCTACCTCCTCCTTGGTGGACACATGTTCTAATTTTATTCTCTTCTCACTCACTTGTTCCCTTAAGAAATGATACTTTATTGGGATATGCTTGGTCTTAGAGTGCAACATAGGGTTCTTAGACACACTTATGGAACTTGTGCTATCAAAATACAAGGGAGTAGGTCCATCACATTCAACTTTGTAGTCTTTTAATGTTTTCCTCATCCATAGTACTTGTGTACAACACAATGCAACTGTTATATATTCACTTCACATGTAGATAGATTTTAAAAAAAAATTTTTTTCTTAGCCAAGAGATAAGAAACTTACAAACAAAAAATGCTCCTCCACTTGTGCTCTTCCTGTCATCAATGTTACCTACCCAATATGCATCTGTGAAGGCTTTTATCCCAAATTCATTGCTTCTTGGATACCAAATCCCATACTCCATGGTTCCTCGGAGACATTTGAATATCCTATTGAATTTTGGTAGGTGATTTTCTCTAGGATATTCTTAGAATCTTCCTACTATACCAACTTATTGCATGATATCAAGTCTAGAGGTAGTTGAATACAATAGTTTGTCTATCATGGATCTATATGTGGTCTGATTTACTCTTGGTGAGTTATCTTCCTTTCTTAACTTCCATCCTACAACCATTGGTGTTATTACTAACTTCCAATACTCCATATGAAACCTCTTGAGAATATCTTGTGTGTAGTTTGTTTGTGAGATAAATATGAATTCCTTGGATTTAATGAATTGTAGTCCTAAGAAAAATGAGATTTATCCAAGTATTAACATCTCAAACTCCTTCTTCATGACCTATACAAATTCATGTGTCATGTTCTCACTATCTCCTCCAAATAGTATGTCATCAACATATACAACCACAAGAAATATATGATCTTCTTCTTCTTTTATGTATAGGTTGTTATCTGCCACTCCTTTCCTAAAGCCTTGATCAGTTAAATACCTATCTAATCTATTGTACCAAGCTCTAGGATCTTGCTTAAGGCCATATAGGGCCTTCTTTAACCTACACACATAGTCCTTGTCCTCTGTGAGTGAAAATTCATTAGGTTATTCAATGTAGAATTCTTCATTTAGGTTCCCATTCAAGAATGTTGACTTGACATCCATTTGGTATACCTTGAACCTTTTGTATGTTGCATATGCTAAGAAGAGTATAATGGCCTCCATTCTATCTACTCAGATACAAATGTTTCCTTAAAATCAAATCCTTCCACTTGAGCATACCCTTTGCAAATAAGTATTTCCTTATTCCTTGTGACTTCACCTTTTCATCAAGATTGTTTTTGAAACCCCACTTAGTTCCAATGACATTTTTGTTCTTGGATCTAGGCACTAGCTCACAACTTTCATTTTTCTCTATCTGGTCCAATTCTTTATTCATTACATCAAATCCATTTTTTGTCTTTACTGGCTTCCACAACATTATTTGTTTAAATCTTGTATAAGAGAGAAATGTTCTCTTGGTTTTGAGAACTCTTCAATATTCTCCTTGTTTGTATGCATGCCTCCTTATTTCCTATTATTTGATTTGTAGGGTGATATCTCTTGACTTGTCTCTAAGGATATTTTATGTTTGGTCTTTCTCATCCTCATCTTCTTCTTGACTATTCTTTGCAATTTCATCATCATCCTAGATTTCTATACATTGAGGAGTGTTCTTTGGCTAAGATTTGGTCTTCATTTGATAGGTCTCATCAATTATGAAATTTTTACTTTCTACTATCTTTTGTAAGCTTTTGTTGTAGCGATCATATATTGATCTCACAAAGGAGTATCATAAGAAAGTACCTTCATCATTCCTTGATTCAAAATTTCCAAGGTTTTCTTCATCCCTCTTGATGAAACACCTACTTCCAAATGCTTAAATATGTTTCACGCTAGCAGGTATTCCTTTCCAAATTACATAGGGGGTCTTATTGATGTTTATCCTTTTAGGATCTATTTAGGATGTATAATGTTATACTAACTACCTCTCTCCAATATACATATGATAATTTGGAATCATTCAACATAGTTCTTTCCATCTCTTGAACATTCCTATTTTTCCTCTCCACAACTCCATTTTTTGAGGTGTTCTTTCCGCTTAAAATTACCTTCTTATACCATGAATTTCACAAAACTCATCAAAATCATTTGACCAAAATTCACCTCCTCTATCAGATCTCAAGATATTTATCTTTACATTTTTCAGAGCTTTGAATGTTTTGAACTTGTCTAGTACTTCTGATTTTTCTTTCAAGAATGCAACCCAAATCATTCTTATGTAATCATCAATTAATAACATGAAGTAAATTTCACCTTGAATGATCTTTATCCTTATAGGTCCAACAAGATTAGTATGGACCAGTTCGGTGGTCTTATTGTAGAGTACTCCTTAGAGTTGAATCTTCTCTTGGTTTTTTTTCCATGTAGACATGCTTTGTAAAATGTATCAGTAGGTTTAGTGATTTTGGGCATGTTTCTCACACATCCCTTAGAGTTAATCTTAACAAGATTTTCAAAAACTAGGTTCCCTAACCTCATATGTCAAAGCCAAATATTATGAACCTTGCTTGTGAGATATTTCTCCTTGTTGATATCTTTCAAGACATACATCTTATTCTTAGTCCTTTTGGCCTTTCCAATTAGCTTACCTGATTTATTCAACACTTAGTAGATTATGTGTTAAACCCTCTACATACAAGACATTCTTAAGGAATATATTTCCATTTTCAAGACTCAATGTACACTTTCCTAATGCTTGCAGATGTGTTGTCTCCAAAGCTTACCATTCTTGGTGCATCCTCTTTAAATTAGATGAATTTTCCCTTATTACCTGTCATATGGATTGAACATCCTTTGTCAATGTACCATGTCATGTCCTCATTTTGAGTATGAAATATTTATTGAGTTATTAGATCTTGATCTATTTCTATTTGACTTATAGGATTTTTCCTTACTATACACCTTTTGTCTTGCCTTGAGAGTTTTTTATTGCAAAATTATTCTATGTGACCAGACTTTTGACAATTACAACATACAAGTTCATTGTTGCTTCTCATTTGTTGTGAATGAAAGTTCCTTCCATTACCCCTTGTATATCTTCCAAACTTTATAGCTTTATGTTAGAACATATTACAAGAGAAACAATAACCATAGAAAGAATGGGTGTATCTTATTGCATGAGAGCTCCTAATTGAATTGGTCCTTCTCTTGGATTTATTGTTAGTAGAATCTCTTGCTTGAGACCAATCTTGAAGGGAATTTTCATCCTTCTTATCAATTGTCTCTTTTCCTCCTTTTTGCTTCCCATGGTTCATTTTAAGAGCCCCAAAAATTATTATAAAATGGGTGGTGAATTTGACAAAAAGGCAATTTGCATGTTTGATGAATGTAGGGAATGAGGGTTTCATGATGGAAGAGAATGGGAGTATTTTGAAATTCACCGGTGGTAGGTTTCATTTTTAGTCTATTACTGGCTGAAAAGTACGTAATGTTAATGACGATAACACCACCACATGTGTTATGACCGGTAACACCACCACATGTGTTACTGACTAGTAACACTATCACATGTGTTCTTGCCGATAACATTATCACATGTTCTTGGCTAGTAACATTATCACGTGTGTTTACGGTAACATTGTCACGTGTGTTAATGGATAGTAACATTGTCACATGTGTTGTTGGCCTAACATTGTCACATTTTTTTATCATCGGTAACACTATTATATGTTTTATCAACCAAGAACATCGTCACATGTGTTTCAAACCGATAACACGGCACATGTGTTGTTGGCGTAATAAGCACCATTATCACATGGCACCACATGCCGGTCGGTAATGAAAAATACTACCTATGTTGTTTTTTTGCCGTAGTAACTCAACACTAGTAGGTGAATTATCAGTTGGTATTACAAAAAGTTTTAGTTGTGTTGCAGACGGTAACAAATATTTTTGTTGATGTTAGTCATTGTGGTTACCCTCCCAAAGAGATATGATTTGGATTTTTTTTGTGTTGTCACTGTAACGCTTTTGTTTTTGTTTTCATCTCTCTTTCTCCTAGCCACGTCACACATGTATTTGTCCTTGATCTATGGGAAATGCCCCACCGCCCTTCCCTTGCCTATATATACCAATCCCCACTCATTTTGTCTCATTTTCACTTGCAGGTTTCTCCGAGAGATATTTTCAGAGCTCTAGCCTCCAATCTCCTCATCCACTTCCAATATTGTAGCCTCCAGCCTTCTCGTCCACTTCTAGATTTTTTCTACGATCCTTAAGGCTTGTATACAGGTATCTATAATTTTCCAACACCTCTTTTTTTTCAAATAATCAAAACAACAAGGATTCAACATTCAAGAATAATGAAACCTAGAAAAATAACATTAAAGAAACTTCCTACATTTATCGAAACATTTTGTATCCACAGTTACTACAATTAATGGAAGACGCTCAAAAATCAATTGATCCACTTGGATTTGTAGATCAAGGTTCCATGGACTAATTTACATGCCCCAGTATTAGACAAAACACAAGTTATTAAATAATTTAATGCAAGCGTATAATAGTTCTGATGAAACTTTCACTGTTTCCTTACCATCCCACCAATTTTTCATGAGAATAACACCTGATGATATTCATCATCTAACAAGCCTACCCCATCAAAATGCATTTCTGTAACCACCAAATCCATTATACCTAATGAGAAAAAGAAATTTTTAGAGTCTCATTATGATCTCTCTATTGAGGTTGAGGTTAATAATCCCTCTAAAAGAGGGATTAACACACAATCTATCAAAGACCCCTTTCTCTTGGAAATGGTATAATTTTTCTAGTCCCACATCATGTTACAGGAAGATACATTGAAATTCCTTAGTGGGCACTGTACTACCTTATCGAAACCATTTCTAGTGTTAGATTCTATTTGTGTACATTTCTTTCATCAAGGATTTGTGTTGACCCTGCTAGAGCCAAATTGAGTCCTGCTACAATTATTTCTTGTTCTTGTTATGTTCTTGCTTTATATTATAAGTGTTTTTACGAACGCAAATCAATAGTTGTTCCAACTTGTCTACACGAGAAGATGGATAAGCATGTAATTCCTTTAGACAAATAGTTAGTTAGTATTTTTTTTAAATCATTTAATCTTGATTCTTTTCGAAAAAAAATCATTTTTAAATCAATTCTTATAAATATATAATCTATAAGTTTGTAACTCCATTTTTAACGAGTTAAAGAAAACAAAATAATGGAACGAAGTAATGTTGCAGATCATGCACATAACCCTATTGGGCCTGAGGGTTTTGGTGACAACAATCTAATTGATGTCACCATGACCAATGAATCCTTAGATGTCACTAGCACCCAACATCATACAAGGATAAAACCATACAAATGATTATGTGGTTATATGGATTAGTCCTAGTCCAAAAGTGAGGACAGAATGTGCACTACCACCGTGGTAAATCTAGGTTTTAATTTATACATACTACATAATCGTTTTAGTTTAATTAAATTATTTTACAAAATAATGATAATATGAATCTCTAATTCTTGACACTAACATATTTCATTATCCTAATGTGTAACCTTGTCAAGAACATTAAATACTCCGAGACACATGATGTCTTCTTATACTAGTGTAGACACTACATACATTGGTGAGTAAGAAGAGACTCGAGTCGCACAATTCTATCACCTAGGCCCTTCAAGTTCTAGTACTAACTAATAAATAGTGAATTAAATTTTATTTGTATTAGTATTTATTTAAGGAATGTATCATTCTTTTTAATTGGTTTTTGCTAAATTCAGGTTTTGTAGTTCCACCGCCCAAAGTGTCATAGTCATTGATACAGAGTACAATATTCACAATGTAAGAAATATTGATTGATTTCATTATTATTAATTTTAAGTTCTTATTGTTCACTTGTTTGTCTTCATTATTTCAAGATTCAAGAATCAACATATTGTATTACTAAATCTGATATTGTTAAAGTATTGATGCTCGCAGATGTTTTGCAAATGCAATATGAAATTCATTCTACAGCTGTGGCCACCCCCACTACTCCATCTCACCACTTAAGGAGTACATCAGTCTAACCTCCCCTTCCACCTCCATCATCATATTATGGTAGGGGAAAGAGGATTGTGTTCCTTGGATTGAGTAGGGGGCATAGAATTTCACATCGGTGTTCCCAAAGTTTTTAGTTAGCGGCATGTTCGGTCTACAGAGGAACTTCTTATTTAAATAATATTGTTATAGATGAGGAGTATCTTGGATTTGATATCCTTTATGACATCGCAGTGACATGGAAGAATGTTGAAGAGCTCACTCAATCTGCACATAAGGAGGTGCATGTGCCATCCTCTTCAAATCCTCCTTCGCCAATAGGGCAGCAAAATTTGGATGATGATGCAAAGACCAAATTTTCAGTAGATATCCTTGTGTCAAATAATGCTACAACCCTTATCATGGAAAATTTTAGTGTTTCACTAAATAGTATGCTTATGTTAGAGAAAAAAGATTAGGTAAGGGTGAGGAGGAATACCTGTGAATGAAGGTGGAAAGTAGAGTGCGCGCATTTTGATTTTCCGATCCAATGTTGATTGTGAGAAATTCCTTTTTGCTAGGAGGAACTACCTATGAATACAAAACAAGACCACAAGAGGAATATTAAAAAATATATGTTAGTGGAATGCCTAGCGTATGCTAGATCCGGGAATTTTGATACTTCTTAGATGGTTGTCAATCCATTGTTTAAAAAAATTAATGCAAGAAATAATATAAACCAATAATGTCCTGTTGTAGTTGATATGATTTAGGTATCTCATTCAAGTACAATAAGAAAATCTAATCTAACAGGCTAGGTTATGATTAGATCTGAAAGTTAGACATGTAAATTAGGTAGTTGGGACAAGTCATGGTCAAGCATTAGGTGATTTGGTTTATTTGGGTAAATGTTATAAGGTTGTTGTTATAAGAAAATATACAAACATAAATACCGACGCGTCGGTATGGTATGAACGATGTCGATGAGGGTAGAATGATGATGGTCTAAGTTAACCGCAATCGGTAGGGTCGGTGATAGAAACTCAATGAATTTTGGTTTTGGTGATTCTCTGTGATTGCACAGAGAATGGTGAGGTTGATGACAGTGCTAGGAATACTCAGAGATGTTTGGAGTCGGGTATTGGAGGGTTGAGAGGTTTTAGGTGATTAGGTGGAGGGATTGGTAGGAAGATGAGAGGTGATGAGATGCAAAGGAGACTAGGAATCCTAAACAAAGATAAAGAAATTGATCTAACTAAGTATGGAAATGCATATCCAAATGTACTTACTTGTACTTATAGACCTAGTGGTTGGATGGAGGTGATGGTTGATTCACGAAATGATGGTCAGTGTTGTGGATGTTCTTCCCAAAATGTTACCATGAATGCTTTCCCTTTAGATCAGTGCTTGGTGTTGGTTCAAGATGTCTGGATGTGTAGGAGTGCTCTGGTGCATGCTTGCATGTAGATCTCTCTTCTCCAAACTTAAATAATTATTCCAACCTCTCAAACAAGGTTACCAAAGTGAATATATGGTAACTAAAAATGGTTTAGGGTGACCAACATCAGTTTTGGGTTGATCGGCGTCTGGTTAAGGTGGGATATCATAGGTTGCCAAAATAGTAGATCTTGGCTATCTTTTTGGCCAGTTTTTCCCATTGTTGCGGATCCAAAATTGATTTTTCCATGTAAGTAAGTGTGCATGTGGTTAGAGGAAGAATAGGCATGTGATTTTAGGGTTGAAATAAGTCCTAGTTAGTTATGGTAAGTGGATATTGAGTCCTAGTAAAAAGGAAACATGCTAAGAACAGGTTTATGGTGAGGTGTCTAGGTGAGATGGAAATCAGTTTAATTAAGGTAATTAAATAATGAATATTGTGAGAATGGACATTAATTTAATTAGGTAATTAAATTAATATACATGTGGGTTAAAGGGGGAGTGTGACCCAAATTTGGTGTCTACATTTTGCCCCTTTTTGTCGCATAGCTTGTATTGGTAAGCGATGCTGAAAAAATAGGAGATGATTGCCCCATATGCGGGTGAAGGTGATCCCACTTAAAACAGTGCATGGTGAGGTGTATGAAGGAATCGGTTAATGGGTTGATAAGTGTGTAGTTGGTATAGGTGAAGGTAAGCGGTGAAGGGTAGTGGTCAACTCGAGTGGTAATAGGTAATAAGCCAGATCAAAATCAGTAATGGGAAAATGAAAAAAAAATGCACATGTATAAATTGCAACACGATACCGAGGTTGAAGAGTTTGAAAAATCTATATTTTCCAAGGTCGATAAGTTTATCCAAACAAGGGTGAAGTGTTTTAGGTATCCAAGGTATAGGATATGGTTAGGAAACACAACATAGGTTAGGTGCAGGAATTTTTAGGTATGTTCTGGTACACCAAAGGTTTGGTCGGGATAAACGACATGAAAATAGGCAAGGTATGGTTGTTAAGCTAAAACAACATAAGTAACAACATCACAAGGTACAACGAGTGCATAAGGTCAATGGTCACACCAAGTAGGTCAGGTTCAAGAAAATAGGTCATGGCATGGGTAAGGCCAAGGTATAGGTAAAATAACAAATCTGAGACATCACTAAAAAATGTAGGGGTGGTTTGGGGCTTGTAGGTAAGGTTCAATAGGTGTTTGTAATGATAAAAGGTGTTAATTGGTTACAGGAAAAAGAAGCCTAGCATGAACAAATAGCTATAAGGGTTGATCGATGTCATTTATATGGTGACCGACGTCGGTTGGCTAGGGCACAAATATGACCGATGTCAGTCATGTTGAATTGGGGCTAAAAAGGAAAATTCCACTTTTTACAGAATCATTTGTCATTTTCCAATTATAGAAAATGACAGAGGAGAGGTGGAAAGTTGGAAAGTGATAAAATGAGATGGAGAGTTGAGTTGGCAAGCCTTGTAGTGGGTGATTGGCATTCGGTTGGCGGGTCCATGAGATTGGTTCAAGTGATTTCATTAGTTGCGAGGTGGGGAGTTGATTTGGTGATGGTAGAGGCGGGAGAGGGATTGGGTTCTTACGTACGCATACTATTTGGCAAAATATTTTGGCACGCCCGATGGGACCAGGATGAGGTAAGATTCTATCCAATCTACACATTTGGTTGAAAATATTGTTGTTGAAATTGTTTTTGTTTAAAATTTGGGTGTAATTTTAATTTTTGAAATTTGTGGGTAAAAATGAAGGAAATGAGGGGTGGGAAGGTCCAATGTAGGTTAAATAGGATTGGGAATGAAGCTAGGATAGGTTTGGGTGGGTTAGAGTAGGTATTTAGGTAGTTGTATATTTTGGAAAAATAGGGTAGGGGTTTTTGTGGATTTTGACATTTGTGACGTGTGACCGACGAAAGTCGAGGGTTGGCTGAATTTGGTTGGCCTTGGTCGACATCGGTCAAGTATTAGGTGACCGATGCGGTGATGATGGACTGATGTCAGTCAAGAGTGACTAATGCTAGTCGGATCTAGGGAAAATATGTTAATAAATGAGACAAGGTGGGAGGGAAAGGTAGGTAATGAGATATAACAACAGGTTTAGTGAGAATGGGTAGGGTAATATGTTCAAATAGGTACTTGTTGAGGGATGGGAAATTGGGATGAGGGGGAAAAGGGGTAGTCTTTAGGGTTGGGGTGTGGTTACGAGGTAATAAGTAGGGAGGGTCTTGGGAATAGGTTGGTTGGTTAAGAGTTATGTTGGGTATGGTTAAGGTTTAACAATGTTGTGGTTTGTTAGATGTAGGCTAGGGACCAAATGCGAGATGCAGATGAGTACCACCTCTTGCTAGCGGTATGATCGAGTGTAACTACATAGGAGTGGAGGCACATGATGGATGTTGACCTGATTGGGGTCTAATGCTATAGGCACATAGGTCAGGATCTGAGCTTAATGGTCACACTCATTGACATATGGGATTCAATGACCAACACATTTCATTTACCAACGGGTGAGATCACAGTCACCCTGGAGGACGTATACAAGATCTTGCAGCTACCTATAGTGGGAGAGAAGGTTTATTTGATTTCTTCAGAGGCATCAGAGGAGCTGATGTTGGTGGTGTTTGGAGAGGGGATGATAGAGATGAGGTTCCATAGTGCAAGCCTGAGCTATGGAGACATATACATGGCCCATCCTCAGGAGATGAGGTTAGTTGTCTTGATTATGGAGGTAGTGTGTTATTTTTCACTACTAGATGCGGAGGGTGGGAGATTCCCATGAGTGCTGATGGGGGTTCTCCATGACATGATGGAGGATAGGACTCATTTTTCTTGGGCACCAACATTCTTGGTGTAGTTATATAGGGAGCTATGGGCCTATGGGAGGCTACGGAGGTTCAGTTTGTGATGTACCTTTCTTCTTCACTACTAGGAATACAAGCACATCGTATGTGTGCATCTAGTTGGTATGCCTTGACTTGATGCATTTGATGTAGGATTGGTTAACTTAGCTATAGGTGTTGGGTGTCCGATGTTAGAGAGCACAGGGCTGCCAGGGCTACACATGATGTATCATATTACAAGCGTGTACTAGAGGGGTTATCCGAAGTGGACATCATTTGGAGGTTGTATGTTGGCTTCCCTCATATAGGCAGATGGTAGTAGAGTTAGACAAGCTATAGCTGCTCATATGGATAGAGGGACACTATCTTAGGAGAGCACAAGATGATACCCGTGGATAGGGTCAGACGGTAGTTTGGGCTACCTCAGGATGTGCCTCCACCATTCCCTCAGTATAGGAGAGATGACGTGGAGAGGCCTATGCCTCTACCATAGTTGATTTGACGGTGCTGACAGGAAGGAGGTGTAGGCGGTGGACCGACGGATTGATGATGTAAGAGTTATAGATAGATACATGTAGTGGTGGGAAGCACAACTATGGGCATCACCACCGAGGCCAAGGGAAGTCGACCTATCCATGGTTACGGTTTAGAGGGACTTATTACAGGGGCATGTGGATACCCTTTTGACACAACTAGGAGTAGTGCAGGGGTGGCGACAGCCAGTGCTAAGGCACAAGTTACCACATTATAGGCATAGGTAGTAGCCCTTTAGGCCCAATTTTCATAGGGGAAGGTACCCACACATGGTGGGGATGGTGATGGGGGTAGGTATCCACCTTACAGGTACATGTAACATATCTACAAGGTTAGTTGGCCACTACACAGACATAGATTATGGCCCTATAAGCCCAAGTCATAGCACAGGAACCCTCATAGGCCTAGGGATAGGGTTCCATTTTATAGTAGGTAGTAGTGGGACAGGTCCCATGGTACAAGGAGGAGGGAAGGGGTCATAGGTATAAGGGTTGAGGCCACCAATAGCAGGACAGAGCTCACGAGTTCTTGTAAGACCTATGGCACCCCTACAGACAGTGCCGATGGCTAGATTCAAGAATTCCCTGAATGAGGCCAGATACTATCAGGATCATTTGACTACTTCTAGGATAGATATCCCTTCCTATGCAAAGTACTGAGGATATATGCAAGCCTTGAGTGAGAGGACAAGATTTTGCATGCATAGTGTAGAGAGTACAGGGGGTGGCAAGTCAGACACATGGTCGCAGGTGAGGCCACTAGTTCACGGAGGCTTGACCTAGCTGTAAGCTAGGAAAAGGTGATACCTAGACCCATAGAGTGTGGAGAGATGATGGTAGGGCATAGGGATAGAGACAAAGAGGAGACAAATGAGACTAGCTTGGACATCGATGGACCGATGATTGAGATTCCTGTATATCGTCATTTTGTTTATTATTTGTGATATATACCTACTTGTGTGCCAATGATAGTGAGGTTGTATATGAGATTTTTTGAGATTTTGATTACTATATCGGCCTGTGTGCCAAATATTTTGAGGCTATACCTGAGAGATACTTGTATTATGTTGTATTAGTGTATATTTTATGGATACACAGACTATTATTTATAGATGGTGAGATCGATGGTTATGGATGATGTACTTGTGTTGTAAAATTTCCATTGTTATTTGTGTATGGATAGAAACTAGGTGAATTAGGCATGGTGGAGTCAAGTCATTTAGGCATGGTGGAGTCAAGTTAGTTAGGCATGATGGCATCAAGTCGATTTAGGCATGATGGAGTTAGGTCAGTTTAGGCATGATGGAGTTTTGTTTGTAATTTTGATTTAATGTCTAAGTTATTAGTAACATGGGAAATAAATGATGAGTTATATGTATGTTATGGTGTAGATTTCCAAAATCTTTGATATTATGGAAATGTGAAATGATTGATTGGATATTTTTATGATGTGATAACATGGTAGATATGTATGTGTGGTAATTTTCCAAGTGTTATAAAAATGGAAATTAATTACGGTAAAATGTTAATAGAAAAACATGTGGGAGGAAATGGGTTAGGGTAAAGAGTGGTTGAGCTAACCTCTAAGGGCCCCATGCCCTAGGAGTGTTGCCTACATAGCCCCGACAAAAAGGGGCCTCAAGCCGATGTAGTTCTCCCATAAGCTAGGGAATAATATGATGAATTTAGAGGAATGGGTTGGTAGGTTTTAGGCATGGTTGAGTCTAGGTCATAGGTAAAAATATTTAAAATGTAGATATTGATGGTCTGGTCTTGTATAGGAGAATCAATAAGTAATGGAGAAGGTGAATAGTAAGAGGTGACCAAAAGATCCACCTAATTGATAAGGACCATAACGAGTCTACCATACCATAGAATGGCTTATGAATGTAAGACCCTAAAGGCATTGCATGATCAATTATTCTAAGGTTGAAGAAAGTCACATGATCACGAAATGTCATGTTTGTAGAAAGTCCCTTGAGAAGATAGAAAATTAGGGTGAAAAGGTAGTAAGGTGAAAATGGGTGGCTTAGCGTAACTTAGTGTACGACGGCCTGTTTACTTGGCAAGAAACCCATGATCAAAAATAGGAAAGTCCATGACAAAAAAGTTATCATTTTCTTCTTTTGTTTTTGTTTTTGATAGATTGATCAATGTGGGAAGTATATATGGGATGAGTATATTATCTCCTTGAGGTCTTCATGAAGTTGATCAATGCGGGAAGCTTCTAAATATTTTATTGTATTTTTGTAATGACTTTATATAGTTGTCCTTTGAGGGAGTAGTCTATTTATAGTGGCAAGATAGAGAGAAGAGATGTCCCTTTTGAGGGATTCATCTTTTTGCTAGAAGTTTGACTCAAGGAGTTGAATCCCATTTTTCTTTTAGGACGTTTTAAGTCATGGACAAGACTATAGAGGAAGATTAGGTTCTTGTTTAGAAGACAAAACCATAACACACAGAGGTTAACTATGAAAGAGAAGGTTTCAAGTGATGAACGACCATGGGATTCCATCTTTGAAAAGACAAAAAGTATCCATGAGAATCATGCCATGAGTATATCTGCGGTACCCATATTAAAGATAAGGTGAAAGGTGACGGGTAATCACATGATTCTTGTTTAGTCATTGATCCTCAAAATAGGGAACATGGAAGGTGAATAGCACTCAAGGGATGATAAATCAATAGATAGAAGGTGATATAGGAATTGATTTCAACAATAAAATGGTCTAAGATGCAAGACATTGAGGGGATCAAGTTCAGTTTTACCTTCAAGTGAAGACAAATGATAAGCACCTAATCCATAGGTATGAGTAATGATATAGGGTCCGAGCTAATTAGGAGAAAATTTTCCCCATTTACTTTTCTCTTCTTTGGTTACATGTTGATTTTCCTTCAGGATGAGGTCACCGACCTAGAACATTCATTCGTAGACATGTTTTTCGTAGGCGTGCTTCATACATTTTTGTATATTTGGAGATGATCAAGAGAATTGAGATGAAAATCATCTAATAATTCTAGTTGTGACAAATGGTCTTGGCAAAAGTAATCATCATTAAACATGTCTTGGAGTGATATGTGGAGAGATGGAATATGGACTTTGAGAGGCAAGACAACCTCGGTACCATAGGCCAGAGAGAAAGGCGTGGCAGCAGTCGAAGTGTGAATACTAGTGCGGTAATCCCACAAGGAGAAAGGAATGTGTGTATGCCAATCCTTCCCAATATCCTCAACTTCTTTCATAATAATTTTGTTCAAATTTTTATTGGTTGATTCTGCTTGGCCATTTCTTTATGGGTAATAAGATGACGAGAAAATGAGTTGAATTCCAAAAGTGTTGTAAAGTTTTTGTCGGGTTTTTTTTTGAATTTCTTTCCATTATCAGTGATGAGGTGGTGAGGGACACCAAAGTGAAAAATGATGTGATGGTTGATGAATTCACATATTTTCTCGATTTTGTAGAAATGAGGGGAATGGATTCTACCCATTTAGTGTAGTATTCAGTAGTGGTTATAATCCATTGATGGCGTTGTGAAGAATGAGGATTGATCTCTCCAACAAGATCTAAACCCCATTGAGAGAAAGGCCAAAGGTCTCGTGTGACCTGTAAGGAATGACTAGGTGTGTGATGAAGATTAACATGTTGTTGGCATTTCACACAACGTTTGACATAGTCACAATAGTCACGGTTTAGGGTTGGCCAATAATAGCCAAGGAGAAGAATGTGTTTAGTTATATCTAAGCCACTAAAATGACATCAAAAACTTCCGTCGTGAACTTCCTTGATAGTGTAAGGAATTTCATAACTTGTAAGGCATCGTAAGAGAATACCGTCAAAGCTACATTTACAAATAATACCACCCATGATGACATAACAAATAACACCTTTAAGAAATGTGTGTTTTCCATTATGAGTGAGATAGGTAGGTAGAATGGAAAGGAAAAGGTAGTCTACAAACTGCTTACACTAAAGGTCATGTGGGTGGGGCGCAACAATTCCTACAAAGTTGACACCTTGAGATAAATACGAGGGTGATTACAACCTTTTTATTGTGACAAATATTTTAGATTCAAAAGGAAAAGTAGGTATCTGAGAAGCCAAGTAGGCCATGGTATCCACAAATTTATTAGTAGAACGTGGGGTGGTTTGAAGTTCATAACGGTCAAAGGTAGTCAAAAGTATGTCGATGTGACATTTGTACTTTTGGAGTATTTCATTACGACACTGGTATATACCATTGACTTGGTTTACAACCAGTTGGGAATCACCAAAGATATTAATTGATTTAACATCTAGGGAGATGGTGGTTTGAAGGCCTAATACGAGTGCTTCATATTTGGTAATGTTGTTAGTGCAATCAAAATCTAGTTTGAAAGATAAAGGCATAGGTTCACCATCAAGAGGAATGAGGATAACACCTGCACTGCCTCCATGTTGACATTTGGAACCATAAAATAATAAGGTCATCTAGTAAGTGGTATCGTCTAAAGAGAGGGTAGCAATGGATTCATCCGGGAAATTGAAGTTAGAGGGTTGATCTCTAAAAAGAGGTGCGTCTGCTAGTTGGTCAACGATGGCTTGGCCCTTGATATATTTTTGGTGGATGAATTTGAGGTCAAGGTCTGTAAGAAGCATGAGCCAACGTGCAACACGTTGATGTTGGTAGGGTTTGGCGTACATGTAATGTAAGGGGTCAGTGTTAGTGATGAAATTTTTTTGTGGTTGAGTAGGTAATGGCAAAGTTTAGTGGTGACAAAAACTAAGGCTAAGAAAAAAATTCAGCATGGGTGTACCTAGTTTTGTAGTCCAAAAGGGTACAACTTATGTAATAAACTACTTGCTCTCTGTGTTGTTTGTCGTGATGAGAAAGCATGGCACCTAAGGAATGGTCAGTAGCAGAAATGTATAGGTAAAAGGGTTGGTCATCTTTAGGGGAATGAGCACTAGTGGTTGAATAAGGTATTGTTTTAAGGTGTCAAAGGCTTTATGGCATTCATCATCCCATTTGAAGGAGACATCCTTTTTAGGAGATGATGAAATGGTTGACAACGGTTAGAAAGTTGTGAAATGAACCGACGGATAGATTGTAACTTACCTTGCAAACTTTGAAGTTGATGGAGATTAGTAGGCGGAGGCATTTCAAGAATATCCTTTACTTTAGTAGGATCGAATTCTATGCCACGTAGAGAAATGATGAAACCAAGGATTTTTCTGAAATTACATCGAAAACACGCTTTTTAGGTTGAAGGCAAACAACATACTTGATGAGGCATTCAAAGATGACCTTAAGAACTCGTAAGGTGTTCGGCCCGATGTTTTTATTTGGCAAGAAGGTCATTTATGTAATCTTCCAATATGCGATGCATGATATCATGAAAGATATAGGTCATGGCACGCTGATATGTAACACTAGTGTTTTTAAGGCCAAAAGGCATGAATTGATAGTAGAAGGTCCCCAAGGAGTGATGAACGTAGTTTTGTGTTGATCTTATAGAGTGAGTAATATTTTCTTATAATCTGAGAAACGATCCATCAGTGATAGCATCTCATGGCCGGCGGTGAGATCAACCAATTGGTCAATGCCTGGTAGAGGAAATTCATCTTTGAGGCAAGCTAATTTGAGGTCGTGGAAGTCTTTGCAAATGCGGATTCGCATGTTGCTTTTGTGACAGGAATGATATTAGAAATCCATTAGAGATAGTCAATGGGTAGGATGAAGGAAATTGAGAGAAGGTGTTGAAGTTCTTATTTGACAAGAAGAGTAATGCGAGGATGCATTTTCCACAACTTTTGTTTTATAGGTTTGGCATTAGAAATGGTTATGATATTATGGACCATAATGTTTGGGTCAATACCGGGCATATCAGCATATGACCAAGAAAAACATTCTATGGTCCCTGGAGGAAAGAATAAAAAGCTTCCGATTTAGCAAAGCATCTAAAGATTGTCCTATCTTTATAATGTGTGGTTCATCCTGAGTGTTAATGTTGATTTCAATGGTTGATTCGTTCAACATGGTTTACGTCTTAGAAGGTAATAACTAGTGAATATAAGAATCTTTTACACCAAGGTAGGTGAGGATGGACTCATCATCCTGACATTGAACGACATTAATAGAAGGTGTATTGTCATCAATCATGTCAGGATACATGAAGGGAAGAGAAGAGGGAGCCTCGCCATTACGTTGATAAGTCAGAGGTCCCAGGGAAATTGTGTTTACAAAAAAATTAGGAGGAATAGATTCGGGATCTATGGACTCCGTGGGTGAAGGTGGTGACATTAGTGAATGGGGTGGAGAAGGTTTGTCTTCCTCAATGAGGTCGATGCGAGCCTTCTTGGAAGATGGTGCAACAAAGCCAATGCCATTGCGATCTTTTTGTTTATGGGTGGTACATGAAATGACGATATGGTTGCCTTGTTCATAAAAATGAAGCCAAAGCCTTTCCATGTGTAAAGATGAAGGAAAGTGTGGGAAGCTAAAATGGTTAGTAAGAGATTGGAGGTCAAATGAAAAGGGTCATGTTTGGGATGGAGGTTCGAGTGAATAAGTGGTAGTATCAAGTCCCCATATGTTAAGTTGGTGTGAAGGTGGGGAGGACCATAAGGAAAAACCTCACCTATGCGGTAGTCATAACAAGGGTGCTAATGTAGGTTTACATACTCTTCCGAATTGAGGAATGTGTTGATATTTTATAGGAGGTAATACCCCAGTGAGGCATTGAAAAACACCTTCTAATGGATCAATAGTAGATATGTGGGTAGCGAGGATAGACGAATCACTAGATGATTGGGTAGAAGGGGTATCAATTGGTTGGGAAGTAGATGGGTCAGCTGCAGAGGTTGTGGCGTAGTAGGAATAGGATAATTAGGTGTGGGAGAGGTGGCAAAAACATTGGTGGATGGGTTTGTGGGTGAAGGAGAAGTGGGGGTAGTGGTATATTCCTTGACTAGTACAAGAACATCATTAGGTTGGTACAACATGTTACAAGTTTTGAATGGTGACAGGTCGGTGGGGATGGTATAGTTATGCCCTTCATGTTCAAATTTTACATAGTGGTGTAAAGTTGAAGGGACATAACCCATGATGTGAATCCAAGGTCTGTCAAGCAATAGGTTATACTAGAACTCTCCCTCTAAGATGTAGAATAATTCTGGGATAGTGCGAGGACCCACATGAACGTGGAGAATAATGGTGCCAAGGGTGGAGGTGATGGCATTGTTGATAGAGAGCAACACAAATGAGTAATTATGCATACAATTAGAAGGGATGCACATTTATTCTAACACCACCATCGATCATGACACATCATACGCATATGTTATCGATATAGATGGAAATGAAAAGGTCGGATTAGGGTCATCGACTAGAGAGCTATAATCTCCTCATCATAGAAACCGAGGGTAGACTTGATGAGTAGGCATAAGGGTAGAAGAAAGATATTATTTGGTAAGTGATGCCACATGGTGAGGGGTGACAATGGAGGCCACTAGTGTGGGTCATTGGGTAAAACTTCGATGGATTACAAAACCTCCATAAGGGCTTGTCTATGAGATTGATTTTGGACTAGATCATATAAAGACATTTTAGAGGAGATTGATATAATTGTTTTATCATTTTGTGATGGGTGACCCCGCAGAGATAGGGTATGTGGGTCCTCGAATGGTGATTTTGAGTGTGGGTGCAGATGGTATATTGGGCATGGGGTTGGTTGATGGGCTAGTTTCTTTTTCTTTGCCTTTATCCTTCTGGGAGCAAGTGGCAACTTGGACCATGTTAATCTGAGAGGAGGTGGTAAATGGAGAAGGTGTAGGATGATTAGTGTAACAACGTGATGGGAAATAACCTAATGGGGGAGAAAAACCTTATGGAGTGTGTATGGCACACTGACATTTGAGTGGTGATTTGGTCAACTCTCTGATACGAACCATGTTGATCTTGAATTTTAGAGGTGGAAAAAAAAGTTGTGGGGGTGGAGATGTAGATTGTTGAAGAAGCAAGGGATGATGATGTGTGGTGATAGGTGAAGGTGGAATATGGTCCTCATCAAGAAGGTCATCATCATCAAAAAAATTCATGAGGACAAAGTTGAAGAAGAATAGTTTTTAGAGCCTTACAATTTTCTACATCATGTCCTAACACACGATGATAGGAAAAAATATTGGTTTCATCCAACCCTTTTGGTTTGGGTTTGAGAGGGTCGTAAGGTTGAAGAGGTGGTAATGCGATAAAGGAATTTTGTAAGAGGTTGGTTAAAATGTTAGCATAGGACCTTACCAATGGGTCATAATGGGAAGTGAGTGTAGGTTTGGGTAAAGGTGCAGATGGTCATGAGGGAAGAGGTGTTATAGGAGGAGGAATGGGTTGGGCCACTGGTTTGGTAAGTGGTATTGTCTTAGGTTTTGATAGCATTTTTCACCTAATTCTAGATGTGTTTCTTTGAATGTTAACTGAAAGCAGAGATATGGGTAAAGGGCTAGGAATAATACCTATTAAGATGCTAGTTGTAGGTTGTTGCACGCGTATGACTTCTAAATCCATAGCTAATCATGAGAGATTCCTTTTTGTTTAGAGGAACTACCTAAAATGGAAAACAATACTAGCAAATAAAAGTTAAACAATCAGTGGACTAGCGTGTGTCTTAGAACCAGGAAGCGTGATACTTCCTAGATGGCTATCAATCCACTGTTTAAAACAACTTAATGCTAACAATAAAGGAAATCCTACTATAGTTAAAATGATTTAGGTATCTCATTCGTCTACAATAAGCAAATTCATTCACAACAGGCTAAGCTATGACTGAATCTGAAGGTCAAGGTCTCTGTCAGGATATTGGTATTGGTCAGGGTAAAGTTGGTCTATTTTGGGTATTTGATGGAGGTTTTAAGCTCTAATCTGGGTTTTTGGTAAAAGACATAGAGACCGATGTCGGTTTAGTATGACCGATGTCGGTTTAGGTTAACGAAGGTGGTTGTGGGTAACCGATGTCGGTATGGTCGTGGTACAGGAAATTCAATAAAACTTGAGGCGAGGGTAGATCTAAGGTTAGATGAAGATGGAAGGGCGATGGCAAGATTCATGTGGGTATTAGGTGTGCACAGGAATGATTAAGATCCAGATATGGGCAATTCAAGGGTATGGGTAAAAGGATGGTCAAGCTTACATGGAGGTAAAATGGTGGTGGAATGAAAATGAGGGTAGAAACTAGTAACAAAAAGCAAAAGGATCTACCCAATGATAAATGGACAAATGCTGGTTACCAAAAACACTTACCGCTTGTACGAGCTTGATGTTTGGTTGGTAATGGTAGGTGATCAAATGGAATGAACTGATATGGTGTTGGTGATTCCCGAATGATCCCGTGAAGGCAGATGGTTGTGTGATTACTTTTGGTGCTGGCTATGGATTCTTTGATGTGTGTACTAACTTTGGTTCTGCTTGCATACATCTTTAGTTTTTGTCACTTTCTCTCAAAAGATGTGTTAATCTCTTTGAAATGTGCCAACCCCGAAATAAGGTTGTATTTGGGGGTTAAATGGTAACCAACAGTGGTTCTGTCTTAACCGGAGGCGGTTTAGGTAACCGGCATCGGTTGGGGTGGAATTTCCTAGGTTTACTAAACTAGGCAAATCCCCTTGATTTTATGGGATCTCGTTTCATTTACTCCGTGGATTAGCATGGAAGCTTCCTTCTAACGGGCGGGAATGTGGTTAGAGGGAATATAGGCATTGATTTTTAGGGTTTGGGTAGGTCTTAGTTAGTTATGACAACTTACTAAGAATAGGTCTTAGGGTGAGGTGGCTAGATGAGGTGGATATGTGGGCATTATCCCAATTAGGATATTTAAATAATAAATATTGTGAGGATAATGAATTAATTTAATTAAATTAATATTAGAGTGGGATGAAAGGGGCCATGGTTAGGTGAATGTGTTCAAGGTGTTTATTTGATGGGGGACTAAGGGGAGTATGACCTAATTTTAGTGTCTACATTTTTCCCTTTTTGTTGTGTAGCTTGTATCTGTAAGTGACACTGACAAAAATAAGATGTGGTTGCCCCATGTGTGGATGAAGGTGATCACCCTCAAACTAGGGGCGATGAGGCGAAGGAAGAATCGGTGAGTGGTTTGATAAAAGGTGAATGTGATGAAGAAGAAGGTGGGTAACGGGGTAAAGAAAGGAAAAAGGTCCACTCGGGTAATCTAGGTAATGGGTCAGGGTCAAAGGTAGTGACAATCAAACACATGCACACATATAAACTATAACATGGTACCAGTTGAAGAAAAGGCAAAATCTACATTATCTAAGGTCGATTGGGTTATCCAAACATGGGTTGTTGAGGTCCGGTATCCAGGGTAGAGGATACACTGGGCACTCAACGAGGTAAGATGCGAGAATGCGTAGGGTGGCTCTGGCACATCCAAAGGGTCAAGGTTTGTTTGGGTAAAGGTCATGATGAAGGAAAGGTAAGGTTGTAAGGCTAATCATCATGGTAACATCATCGCAAGGTAGAGTGAGTGCGTAAGGTCGATGGTCACCCCAAGGGGGCTGGTGTGGGTAGATGGGTATGACGTAGGTAAAGCCGTGGGAGAGGTAGAAATATGCCCCACCCGGTGGTAAGAGTGAGTGATGAATGATGAGGTGAGGAGGGTGAGGTGAATGGTTAGGGTAAGCATTGGGTGAGGGAAAAAAGAGTGACGGGTAGGGTAATAGGGTGAAATTGTGGGCAATGTGGAAGAGAGGGTGACCAATGCCAGTCAAGGGTAACCGATGTCGGTATAGGGTAACTAACCATGGTAAGGTAGGGGACATGACCGATGTTGGTGAAGGTAAAACTAGTATCGGTTAGGTCAGGGATGTTATAAAAAAATAAAAATTCCACACTTTTGGAATCATTTGTCCCATGCGAAATAGAGGAAAATAACACGAGAGAGAGGGAAAGTTGGAAAGTGTCTGGATGGAATGGAAAGCTGAGTTGGCGAGCTGAACGGTGGGTGATTAGTAGTTGAGAGGTGGGTCCACGAGATCATATTGTTGGATTGGTGGTTGGAGGTGAGGTGACCGATTGGTGATGGTAGAGGCCGGAGAGGGATCGGACGGGCCCGCAGGCAAGCATCTAGACATGCCACCATGGCAACAATAGTGATGATGGTAAGCGTCAAACCCTTTCATGTTTTGTGAGATAGATTATGTGATAGGTCAGGTTTTGAAATATTGGGTGTGTGGGGGAAATGAAATTTGAAATGTGGGAGGGTAAATTAGGTAGAATAGGAATGGGGAGAGAGGTGAGTGGGTGAATGAGGGGTGGGACGGGGTTGAGGGGAAGTGTAGGGGAGAATGGGTGGGTAGAAGGGTTAGGAGAGGAATTTTTTAAGAGGGAAGGGTTTGGGGGTTGTGGGTTTCACCACGATAGTGGACTGCATCGATCGGGGTTAGTCGACGTCGGCGAGGTTCAAACCGGTATCGGTCATAAAATAGGTGACCCATGCTGGTTTAGGGGTGACTGGGGTTAGTTAGAGATAACCTGCACTAGTAGGTTTTGGAGAAAAAGGGGCCGAAAGGGCCCCAAGTCGAGTGGGTGAGAGAGGTAGGGAAAATAAGGTGTTTTGGTGCAAAATATGGCATAGGCGGGGGGTGAAATGAGCATGGGTAGATGATAGTGGGTGAGAGTGGGGGTGGGTAGATAGAAATGTGATTTGAAGGTAGGTTGGGGAAGAAAGATTGAGAAGGGGCAGTAGGTATAGGTGAGGTGTTGAGTGTGGGTATGATGAAAGTATATTAATTTGATGTTTGTGTTGTTTGTAGGGGAGAGATCAGCCGGATGAGAGACATGGTGGCACCCATCCTCTTGAGAGTGTGAGTGTAGTGATGGGTTGAGGAGTGGTGGCACATAGAGGAGGTGGGTGATTCAGTGCATGATGGAAAAGTGACATGCGAGCATAACAATCTACAAGAAACTCTTCCTCATACCCGACCTCCCGAGGTCGTGCAAGATGGTCAATGAAAGTGGAATATATATGGATACAGAAAAACTAGTTGGGAAATCTTATATCCTCAATATGTAATAATGGGATATGTGAATCTAAGGTGAAGAAGGCCCTCCTAACCTAAATTGGTGTAATGGATCGTTCAGATATAATAGCTAGTTCGGAGGCTCCAATCAATGTCGAGCTCTGCCAAGATCTTGTTTATTGGCTGTTGGATACGTGGGAAGTGACCTGTAGGTGCTTCATGTATATTTCCAGACAAGGTCATGAAAATGGTGATGGGAGGTGTAGTGGATTCTCCGGGGTTTTATGGTCGATTTTCTGGTCTAGTCTAGAAATCCTTAGCTTGATTGGTTGCTACATTTAATAAGGAGAATTGTGTAATGATGTCTGGTGGGAGCGGTGAGGACCTAAATACTAGTGTTCATAAACCAGCATCAACGTCTGATTGATCAATAGGCCCATTGGGTTGTGGGACCTATGGATCACAACCATAAGTTCATGGTTGTGTTGGACCTCCTATGGTCATGCGAAGAGTTAATCTCTCCTTCGATTATCCAATAATGATACTCCTTTTCGTTCTCTATGTTTAGAACTAGAAGTTGTGTAATTTTCTCAGAATATCTTACAGGTGTTCTGGAAACTTGAATACGTAAGCTAGTATCTATGTCAACGAGGAGGTCTCTTGCGTTAGGTTGTGCAACTAAAGGATTGCAACCAAATACGTGTTCTCTTTCGAATCCTTATACAGTCATACAGATGCCCTATCAAGGCAATCTATAGTTAGGATGATTTGACCAAAATGTGTATGCCTTGTCGTCTTCAATATTTAACTCTCTCAGTTGTTCACTAATTGCTCGTAGGTTTAACATTTCTGAAATACCCTATCCTAAGATCTTGATCTATATCAGCTAGTGTTGTGGGGAGATTTGGTTGAGGAACTATTGGCTCAAATATGTATTCTCTAGGCTCTCTAGGTCCCGTGATTGTCATGCAAAATGATTCAAATTTTAACTAAATTTAATTATGAAATATGTATCTACACTATGTATGTATTCTTATATTTTCGATGAAGTATTTTAACAAAATTAAAAGAGCATCTATTTTAATATATTTAACAAATGGACAACTAATCTAGTAACAAAATTAAAACAAAGTAGCCCGGTGTAGCTTATTTTCTGTGCGGTTGTGAATTTATTCTAAATATCTAAGCAATTAATTATTTTAAATTGAAAGGCTCTTGATCTTGCCTCATAAGTGAGGAATGAATCATAGTTTCTTAGAAAATATCAATCCCCACAGCTTCCCTAGCGATATCGAGAGTGAGATTTGACTAAAATAAATAATTTACTACTCTATTTGATACATTGTAACTAGAACTTTGATAGCTCAAACCTAGAGTTTACAGAATAGTGGTAAATCTAGTTGTGTGTGACTTCATCCCCTCAGTGTGATCTCCTCATTCCTTCGTGTTCTCTTGAATCCAGAAAAGTGTGTATATGATAGCATCAACAGAATAAGGTACTTAAACAATGGTAGCTTTGGATATAGACCGAATACAATGCGAGTAAGAGAGAGATAGTGCAAGTGAACAGAGCTTGACTATGCAATTCCTAGCGGGATTTATTGCGGGAATACAACACAAATGCACCGAGAGTTCTAGAAACTATCTTTTGTGACTAAACAAAACCTGCAACTCTAAATGGATTCCAATCTAAGAATGAAACTACCTTACTCTAAACTGACTTGCATGGAACAATAATGAAGCAAGATTAAAACAAGAAGATCAAATGACCTCTAAACAGCAAAGGAAGACTAATAATGGATGTAAAACATGAAACTATTGGAATTCTAAGCAAGAAACTCAAAATATTGAATGATTAAATAAAGAAGGAGAGGGGCCATTTGTTTGAAAACAAGCTAGCTATTTATAGCAAATACATTCACTAGAAGGTAACTTGGAATGAAACTCTTTTTGATAAACAAAGTGAAAACACTATTCATAGGGTGGCCAAAACATAAATGCAAAGCAAAGTAGCTGAAAATGCGGATAGAAATTGAAATTTTACGTTTGATGTGATCATTGGAACTTTCTGGAAAACATGTATAAGACCGCCACCCTATGCGGGGCGGCGATTATGAGACCGCCGCCAAGAAGGGCAGCGGTCTCATCACTTAAGACCAAAATGCAAGGAAAAGGGGGACGGAGAGGCGTAACAAAGCACGCGGAGGTGGGTGAGGTATACGGGATACAAACGTATACTTGGAGAGATTTTTGGATCCCAAACACCTTACAAGGAGACTGTATCATCATTGAGGTATGTGTAACATCTTTCTCGACGGTGCAAAGTACCCTACAATTTTAGGTACGTACATATTGCCCCTCGAGAGAACCATCGTAGCCATGAAGAGGCGTAAAGCGGTGGATCAAGTATGGCGGTCCCGAAATGGGGAGTTAGGAGTTATACGACACGCCGTGTGTCGAAAGTTGCCATTCAAAATCCCGCTATCTGCAAAATGAAAAAGGGGACTCAAGTGCAGATAGATAAAATAAATTGAGAAATAAAACTAAATTTATATGAAATGAGGACTTACCATCTGCACGGGGTTTAGAACTTACCTCCATTGACACTCCAACCCTGCAAAAGACCTTCAAAATCAATTTTAGAAAGTTACATATATAAAACGAACTCATTTTACTATTCATTTATGTGGATTGATTTGATAGTTTTTGAGCTCTGGGACCCATGGTGACGGTTTTCAATGAGAGTATAGTCAAAAAGTTCATGGTGAGATAGTGATCATGCCTCCGAGAGTGGAACATCGACCCACGAAGTCTCAAGTTAGTTCTTCTCAATTTATTGTTTTTGAACCTAAAATGTAGAAATGATAAAATCTTTGTCTTGGGGGTTTATTTTTGAAAATGCTAGTTTTAAATGAGTCTCTAGGGGGGGCGCCCATAGGGTAGGTCTTTATTTTAGCAAAAATGGTGTTTTTGTGCATTTTTAATGCATTTTTATGGCTTACGATCCGTTCACGGGTTCAAGATAGGACCGCCGCCCTGCACAAGGCAGTGGTTACAGGACCGCCACCTTAGAAGGCAGTAGTTACGGAACCGCCACTCTACACAGGGTGGCGGTTCACAACAGAATGCAAAAAAATGCTTTATTTACTTGCCTTTGCATTTTTAGCATTTTTACATGTTCTTGTTAGCTTTTCTAGTCAAATTTTGTTACTAACTTACTCTTTTTTTGTGTTTTTGGGTGGATGCAGAAGAAGGAGGAGTACATCAAATGGAGCCAAGAGAGGGAGTGTGATTGGCTCTCAGCAATGTTAGAGGCACTCACTCAGGTAAAGTGAGATACTCTTTAGAGGGTGGCATTTAGAGGATTACACGGGTCCCTCACGTTGACTGTTAGTCACATATTATGTGACTTATTTTCATGCTTGGGATGTGGATCGAGAACACTTTCCGGTTTTCAAGAGTTAGGGTGAGTGGACCATCACCCTAGAGGATTTTTATCACATATTGGAGGTCCCGATTCTTGGGAGGTGGTTATCTCTCAAGGCAAGCAGTGTCTAGATCTCATGTGGTTCAGTGGGCCACTTATATGGGGGATGTTGTTGTTTTCATGGGATCGAAGAAGGGGGTGAAGGTCCACTCTATTGTTGAGTCGAGATATTCTTGTGCTCTGCAAGGCTATCATGGGCATCCTTGCTTCGAGATTGATTAGGGATAAGGAGGGAAACTCTCGAATATTGTTGGGCTCCCATCATTGCACTGCATTGAGGGCCATGGCCACATTTACACTTGGGAGTAAACATCCTCAGGACCACCTACCATGATTTTTACAGGGTGGTCGACTACAGGATAGTCTGAGCCACCCTAATTTTGTCATGAGTTTGTGTATGAGCACATCACTCCGTATGGAGAGAGGTGTACATGAGAAAAGGATCTTGGGGCCATTAGGGCAGCGAGGTGGACAAGGATGACCGTTCTTAGAGCGCCTCACCCGGCCTAGTGGCCTCTTTGACCACTGCTGAGACATGGAGGCTACTCCATATCGTAGGCCATGGCAGGTTATGAGGAGAGGAGACTATTACATTGATTGTTTGCCACACTACTAGTTAACCTGGTAGATAGGATGGGAAGTTGGAGATCCACCCTTTGACAGAGTACCATAGCGATTCGGTGTCCCATACATCAACATGTTTCCTCCAACGAGGCCGGTGTATAGATTTTTGATGATGCTCGAGGAGGTGCTAGTGGTTGGGGTTGGAATTTGGTTACTCCTGGTATTCCCATCAAGGCTAGGAGGGTGGTTCGTGCTTGAGGGCATCCGGTGCTCCTCGGGCACCTTTACTTCAGATTGCCACCGGTCCTGCCCATAGTAGAGATGAGCCTATTGACATGGACTCCAGTCTGAGGAGTTCACTGGGGGAGAGATAGAGGAGGAGACAGAGGAGACGGAGACTAGAGCCGGTGGGATAGGTGAGGAGGATGACAAAGATTCTGAGTGTTATGACACTCAGGATATCCTGCGGGCCGAGAGGGTGGATCAGAGTGTAGAGAAGGTGACTTTGATTTCAAAGGAGTTGCCTTCTCATGATTTAGGGGAGACGGCGAGTCCATGGCAGCCATCACATCACTCCGAGATGTGGGAGAGGGACAATAGTCGGTGGCGCAGTGTCGATGGTAGGTGTGGATCCTAGAGATCCGAGTGAGTTACTACTCCTTTCTCAACTTTACTTTAGTTAGAATTGTTTAGTTGTTATTTCCTTTTGTTGTTTTGTTTATCTTTGGTTTTATTTTGGACAACTTTCTAACTTGTGTGTTTCTCCTTTTATTTATAGCATCTTGAGGGATGGTGAGACTTAATTCGCGGTGTGCAATCGACACTCTATTTCTCCCTTATGATGGTACTTGGGCCAAGCTCACTGAGGACGTTGGGGAGACCTCGTAGTTGGTCGACATACAGATGTCTTTTCCCCTGTTTGGAAGGCGGAAAAGATCATTACCTCCCTCCACACCGAGTTGGTGGATATAGGACTACTGAGCGCTTGATGAGGAGGAGTCACTCTCATAGTGAGACCACATCTACTGGCCATGATTGTGATCCCTCCGCCCATTGCAGTGTTGTCGCGATAAGAGTCCTAGTGCGGCCATACACCTTCTGATGGATCTCGCAGAGATTGAGAGATCGTAGTGTCTTTTTGTAGCAACCTTTGGTCGGATATTTGTACGTTTGTTTTGTATTTTGTGGGCTCATTGAGCATTTTGACCATGCCTTAGTGCATGATGGCATTGTACATGAAACACCATATATATATATATATATATATATATATATATTTGGATCTAGACTCTCGGTGCCTAGAATTTTGTGACTCGTTTCCATATGTATACTAGATGTTTTTAGAGTATTTGTTTTGCTTTTCAGAATGTATGCAAATGGATAACAAATGATAGTAAACATAATGTTTTACTTTGTATGCTTTTGTAATGCTGATATGCGATGACGAACACATTGTAGTATTGAACTTTCGACCTCTTTGGGAAATATCTGTGATTTCTTCTTATGTTGGAAAAATGTGATGAATGTATAGTGATAAAGAGATGAACTTGCCCCATTCCCAACTCCATGCAACTAGTAAGATGTGAGGGATCTACACCAAGAGTTGGGAAGGGCACAAATTGTATGAGTTTGAATGAGTGGAACGATGAGAGATAGACAAACCAGTGACAGAAACCAAACTTAGACCTACACACTTACCCTACTCAAAACTACCACCAAGCTTAGAAGGCCACTTACTTTTCAATTTATCTAGACTTAGATCTATAAATGGAAACTTGGTTGACAAAATCTGGTTTTGAGGATTTCATCTTTTGGAATTTGGACATTTTTTTCACTTAATATAATTTGATTTGTATTTCTAGAATACCAAGATTTGTTAATTTGTGTGAATGGACCCCCCACACCCTGCCTCATGCCACTAGTAAGAAGCATGGGTTTGTCACCAAAGGTAGGATATAGGCGAGTAAGGGAACTTCTTTCCTTTCCCAACCTCGCACCACTAGTAAGAGATGCGGGCTTATCACCGAAGGTTGGTGGGGCAAAGGAGTGTGTAAAATAAAAATATTTTGTTTGCTTGGCATTTTTATTCTATTTGATTTTGACACTTCTGATCTGTGACTTTGGGATATCCTTTCTTTCAAAGAGACTTAAGAGGGATAGATGTGACACTAAGAAGCTTCTGAACATACCGTAGGTAAGGACAACTTCACATAGTAGAAAGAAAGAGCAAAACCAAGTATACAGCCTTGGTATGGTTTTCGTCAATACTTGTCTGTCAAACTTGATGAGAAGATTTGAAATTACTTGATGATGTTTGAGGAGATGTGATTTGAATGCTTTTGCTAATATTTTCATAAATTTGTAATAGATTTCTTAAGAGTAAGTTCCTTGATTGCCATTTTTACGAAATGAGTGGACAAAATGAAATAGCTAAATGACTAATGTAATGTAGGTAGCTATAATGTACAAGTGGTGATTCTGATGTCTCATGCGTAAAACCATTTAAGATGCAAGGAATTGATGGTTTCATTGAATTCCTCACCTTCTAGTGTGCACAGGAGATACGCATCATTTTTGTAGTCTTTCATGACTTGGTATGGGCCCAACCACTTGGGCCGGAACTTCCTTCCTTCGCCGATTTTCTTATCAATCTGGCTATCTAGTCTTAGAACTAGATCTCCCTCATATATTTCTCGCTCATATTTTTTGTTATACTTCCAGCACATCCGGTTAGCATAGGCTCTGTGCTATTGTTCGGCATTTATCCTGGCCTCATCAAGGCTTTCCAGTTGAGAGAGGTGTGCCTCCCTGTAAGCTTCTTCATCCAAAATCCCTTGTAATGAGATGCGGAGATTGGGTATTTCAACCTCAAGTGGGAGAACTACTTCTACCCGAATACAACCGAGAAATGGGGTTCTCTGTTGGTGTTCTTATTGAGGTTCGATGGGCCCACAAGGTTGGATATAGTTTTAGATGCCAATCTCACTTGTTCTCCTTGACTATTTTGAGGAGAATAGCCTTTAATGTTTTGTTTGTTGCTTCGGCTTGCCCATTGGCTTGAGGGTAGTAAAGAGAGGTGTGATGGTTTATTTTGAATTTTCCGCATAACTCATAGATGTCATCATTTTTAAAGGATGTGCCATCCGAGATAATGACTTGTGGGACACCATACCTATAAATGATTTGGTTCAGAATGAATTTGGCAATTACCGAACCTGGTACGGTGGTGAGGGGCATGGCCTCTACCCATTTGGTAAAATATTTCATGGTTGTAATTATAAAATTATGGCCATCGGTTGATGAGGGAGAGAATTTACCTATCAAATCTAGACCCCACGTGGAGAAGGGCCACAGGGTTCTTTATTGGTTCGCAAGGATTGTCTTTGACATGTGAATCTCATGAGAGAATTCTTGGCATTTTTGGAACTTACGCATAAACTCTACTACGTTGTGTTTGAGAGTGGGCCAAAAATAGCCCATCCGATGTATTTTGCGAGTAGTGGCATGACCACCGAAGTGGCCTCCGCATATCCCACTGTGGGATTCATAAAGAATCTTCTTGGATTCTTTTGTGTCGACTCATCTTAGAAGCATGCCATTGAAGGTTTTGCGATAGAGTACTTGTTCTAAAACAACATATTTAGCAGTGATAATGCGTAACCACCTTCTTTGTTACAATGTGGAACTTTTCGGGTATGTGTGGTCCATGATAAAATTGATGATATCAGTGTACCAAGGACATGTAGAGATGGGGGCCTGGTTTCGATAAAGTATATACACTCATCAGGAAAGTCCAGATTTACCAGATCACCTCCATCTAGTGGATTTGTCACTAACCAATCTGCAATGATTTGTCCCTTAACGGATTTTTGGTTTACAAATGTTAACTCAAATTCACCCATTAAGGTTATGAAACGCCCAACCTTTTTAGATAAAGACCCTTGCGTGAGGAATGTTCGTAAATGATCTGTCTTTACAATGACCCTTGTTTCTTGGTTTAACATGTAATGTCTTAAATGTTTTGTTGTAAAGACTATGGCAAGGCATTCTCTCTCTGCTGTGTATAACGTGTTTCATAATCAAGCAATGTTCAGCTAATGAAATAGACCGCATGTTCTTGTTTATCATTGTCTTCTTGAGCCAGCATGCAAGGCTAGCGAGACATCAGTGGCTCGTGAGTATAGGATCAAAGGGTGGTTTGGTTTGGGAGGCATTAGCGTGGGTGGAGACAAAAAGAAGCGTTTAACTGCTTCGAAGGCCTCATTGCATTCTTCAGTCCAATCAATGCTATAATCTTTCTTTAATAGATTGTTGATTGGATGAATGGCAAAACTTAAATCCGGGATGAACCTTCGGATTGCACCGAAGTTTCCCAAGAAATGACCTAATTCCAGACTCGTTCGATGGTGGAATCATTTCGAGAACAGCCCGGATTTTGGCTAGATCGACATCAATCCCTAGTGAAGATATAATGTAGCCCAAAATTTTGCCTCCTGTCACACCAAACACGCACTTCTCTGGGTTTAATGTGACACCATATTCAATTAATCGTGAGAGGATGATACAGAGTACTTTTGGATGATCACAACACTTCTTGGCCTTGGCCAATAAGTCATCCACATAGGATTCCACAATTTTATGGATAAGATCATGGAATATGTATGTCATTTCCCACTGATATGTAACACCAATGTTCTTAAGACCGAATGGCATGACAGCGTAGCAATAAGTTCCCCAAGGAGTTATGAATGTAGTTTTGGCTTGATCCTATTCAGGATATTTTAATCGATTATACCCTAAGAACCCATCCATGAGGGATAATAGTTTAAATCCATTTGTTGCATCAACAATAACGTCAATGGATGGTAACCAGGAAGTCATCCTTGGGATAAGCTTTGCTAATATCCGAAAGTCTATGCAAATGTGTATCTCCCCATTATTTTTAGAACAGGGGATGATATTAGATACCCATTGTGAATAGTCAACTAGTTTGATGAATCCCACTTGGAGAAGTTTCATTACTTCCTCTTTTACCATGAGATCCACTTTTGGCTTCATTGGTCTTGACTTTTGTTTAATTGGTTTTGCATCGATTTAGTGACAAGGTTATATACCGCGATGTTTGGTGCAATTCCGTCATTTCTTTATAGTTAAATGTGAAAGCCTTTTGATGGTCTTTGAGGATTTCGGTGTTTATTTCTACCTCCTCTAGAGTTAATGAGAATCCCAACTTCAAAATTTTTGGTTCTTCCTCCATTCCGATGTTTATGTCAATGGTTTCTTCTATTAAAGAAGCGTTACCTTCTTCAAATTCAAGCGGGCTGGAGGTAGTTCCAAGCTTTCTCTGTCTTCTATCTCATAGATATCGAGATCCTTTTGTGGAGGAGACTCTACCATGGGATTTCCAAAATAGTAAGAGGAATGTGGTATTAGGGAAAGATCCACTATGTGGTAAGCAAGGTGTAGCTCCGCATAGGTGTTTAGATATTCGAGAGTGACTCTATCATCGTCAAAGTGATCCATGATAGGAAAATCATTCTCATCTTCTCCATGAGTCAGGAGTGGGTTTGTTGGTATTTTACACACTAATGGTTCAGTACAAAGTGATACTGTGAAATTTTTATCTTCCAACTCACTGTTTGGAGTGAAACGGGAAGCTGAGGTTGCTATTGAATCTACGAGAAGGTTCTGCTCTCGTGGGATTGCTTCAATTGATATGAAGTTGAATCCCTTGCTTAAATCTAATACCATTGTTTTGTAGAGTTGTAAATGTTCAGCCCTAGTTTCATATACCTCAAAGACTTGGTTTGCAACTAGTTGCGAGTCTCCTAGCACTCTAATGTTATCGACACCCATTCTTTTGGCTAGGATGAGGCCAAGGAGGAGAGCTTCATACTCGGCTCCATTATTTGTGCACTCAAAGTTAATTTAAATGCGAAAGGTAGGATCTTTCCCTCAAGTGAAGTAAAGATCACTCCTGCCCCAGCTCCAAAGTGACATCTAGCTCCATCAAAGTGGAGAGTCCAATATTTTCTTGGAAAAATGGATGTTGGGATATTTGTTGTATCTATTTCTTTCGCTTCACATTTTCTACCATAAAAATTTATCTCGATGGAAGAGAAGTAATTCCTAGGGTGCATCCAATACCCATAGAATCAAATGGTAGGAGAATAGGTAAATCTTTCTCTAGCAACTCGACAATTTTTGTGGTAGTCTCTAATGACACTGTTTCTATTACATTGGCCTCATTTTTGAGTGTCAGGATGCTCCCAACCAGATTTGTAATTTTCAACTTTTTGGTGGGTATCAACTTCTCTTTTGGTTTTAAATTAATCAGTTTGCTAAGTTGATTTGTTGGGAGTTCAAACTTGGATTGAATGCCTGGTCTTTTCTTCAAGTCAGCCTAGGCGTATATCGAAGGGTTTTGGGTCACCTTGTGCCATAAATATTTTCCCTAAGTGTTGAAATCTTATTTCTTGGAATAACGTGGAAGGGATTGCCTTCATGTAGTGTATCCATGACAACCGAGGATCATATTATAGTTGGTTTCTTGATCTATAATATAAAATTTGGTGAGGACCGTCTTGGGTCCTAAAGTGACTAGTAAAACTATGGTTCCAATTGTGGTGGCCTTGAGGCTATCATAACCTCTTAGCGTATTTCATGTTGTGGATAAATTTGAGGGGACTATGTTAACTGCTAACCCATCATCAATCATTACGCGTTTAACATAATTATTGTAAACCCATACTTGTAAATGTAAAGTTGGGTCACCTCTTCATGCAATTTCAGCGTCTGTTGGCATTTTGCTTATATCAAATATAAACTCAGTATCCCTATCCGGCTGCCCTAGAGGGTAGACGTCAAAGTCTACATGGTTTAATTGCATTTCTGGGGGAGGAGTGATGTTGATTAAATGACCAAGGCCTAATGCTTCTAAGAGGGCAGCCCTATGGGTGGGAGAGTTCTTTAACAAGTCCAAGAAGGAGATGTGAGAGAAGGTTTTCGTTAAATCATTAATTAAATCATAGGCACCTATGGGTTTTACCAATGTTTGTTGAATGTTGTCTAGTTCTAATGGATAACTTGGAGTTGGTTGAGAAGAGTAATCCCGTGTTCTTGTTATGGTTTCTACGGGTAGCTCGGTGTCTAACTCTACCAAACCAACTATCTTAGTTTGGGGTTGAGTTCTTAGTTGGGGTGCGACCGATGGATTTAATGAAGTTGAAGCTTCATGATCATTGTTTCCTGTTATAACACCCTTGTTTGTTCGCTTGGATCTAACCTATTATTATTAGAATGGTTTGGGAGCGGATCATTAAAGATCTTGAGGGGTGCATTTTGAGGGGAAATTGCCCCTCTATAAGTGTTTAGAGTGGATACTACAAAATTTGCTAAGAACATATCTATAAAGAGTTGTTTTTGATCTTCTGGCAAATGTTGCATGAATTTATTGTAGTTATGGAAAGTCCTAGTATCGTGGCCTTGAATTTTGTGGAAACCACAATACAAATTGGGATTATAATTTCGAGGCTATTGATTTGAAACCTGTTGTGGCCTAAAATTATGATAAAATTGCTGGTTGTTAAGAGTTAAAATTTTGAGGTTGTTGCCTTTGGTTTTGACTCTGATATCTAGTTGGGTTTCGATTTGGACCTTGTGTTTGGATTTGTCATCGTTGTTGTTGTTGTGGTCATGGTGGATGATTAAAATCCACCATGTTGATTGTTGGAGTAAAATTGTTATTTCACTGATTGTTAATGGGTGGCAAAATGTTCACAACATTTTCTCTTTTAGTTTGGTCAGTTACCCCATCTATTGTAACTCTGTGGTTCTTGTTAAGGATCTTAGGTCCTTGATTAGCATTCCTGGCATTAGGATAGGCCGCGATGTTTTGATTGGGAGTGGTTAATTTCCCATTTGTTCCATATGTCTTACGACCACTATCTATCGCTGCTTGATCGATTCAGAGAGCACTCTCGAGTACTTCATCACAAGCTCTTAGTGGGAACTTCTAGACTTCTTCCTTTATCTCTCTATTGAGAGAATTAAGGAATAAATCACATAGTTTCATTTGATCCATGTTTGGAGCACTTTTTGGTGAGTAGAGAACTATACGCCATCTTTGAATAAAATGAGCAAAGGATTCATTATGTTCTTGCTTAATATGCAAGAATTCCCTGATTCATGTTCTTAACAATTTGTTCATACCAAAATCTTTGATGAACTCGACATGAGTTGTTTAAATGAGTGTATCGAGGCTTCGTGTTTGGTATTCTATAATACCAATCAAGGCAATACCCTCTAAGGTTTTAGGGAATATCTTAAGAACAACCCCATCCCAAGGAGTAATTCCTGTATGTTTGTGGCATAAGCCTTAATGTGTGCATTTGGATCCCCTTCCCTTTATATTTGGGTAAATTAGGAAGAGGTCTTGGAAGCATAACACTTTGTATGGTGAATTCTAGGGGCTCTTTTAAATATTCTGAATAAGTCCCTACCACATAGGTCTCGACCATCGATGGTGCTTATGAGGGGGTGGGGGTGGCATGGTTTGTTGATATGGCATAGTGTATGCATTTGCAGGGACATAAGGGAATCCCTGTGGTTGAAGGAACATCCCGGGAGAAGATAACATGTCTCCTTGTGGTGATTTTGAATAAATGTTTAAGTAGGGAGGAACATTGTTTTGGTATGGGTTGTTTGGTGCTGTTTAAGGAGGTATCATATTTTCAACTAGAGCGGTGTTTGAAAATGTGATCCTAGTTAGTATTTGTTGTGGGTGATTATACGAGATGTTTAGGAGGCATGCCTAACGTGCTTGTTCCTGTAAGGAGGTCAACCTACTGGGGTGATGCGGAGGGTTGGGGATACCTATTTTCCCAAAATATGAATTTTGGTTTGCTTGAGCAAGATCCAGCCCTCTAACCTTCTCAACTAAGGCTAAAATGACCTGTATTGGTGAAGACACGTTGTGTTTTTCCTTAATGGCATTTGTTGTATACCTTGGGGTTGTAAAGGGGTATGATACCTTACTATGAATTTATCATTACCCGCCAAGCTTCACAGAGGGTATTTCCCATAGGTGGAGGAATGGGGGTGTTTCTTGGAGTAGGGTATCAGATTGTATTTACAAACTCCCTATAGGTGGATACATGTTTTGGAATCGTTGTTCTCTTCTAGCGTAGCGTGCTAAGTACTCCTCATCCAAAAATGGGAGTGGATCTGATTGTCTACTGATCTATGGTCTGAATAAGACCCAAGGAGATGAAGTGGATTCTCCAGTAAATGTCATATTGTTAGAGCCTGAGGGCTCTAGTTGTTGTGTTTGTGCAAGCTGATCCAACTCCTCAATTTAGAATGAAGAACTGGAACTAGTTCTTTGAGGGGGAGTTTGAGATGACAAGTAATTACTTGAATAGTTATCATCCCATGTAGAAAGTGAGGGTGACGGTTGTCTATCTATTTTTTACCATAATTTGCTTCGATACCGAGAGAGGGTCGCCATATGCATCGTATCCCAACATATTCGGGGTATATGAATACTTGTAGAATAATGGGAAACACCGAAGGTGGATGAAAGAAATGAAAATAAAAGAGGAAAAAAATATTTGTTTCACATCGGGTTCACCAATTTTGTACGATGGAAAAGTGACATGTGAGCATAAGAATCTACAAGTAACTCTTCCTCATACCCGACCTCCCGAGGTCGTGCCGAGAGAGGCTGGTGAAAGTGGAATATATATGGATATAGAAAAACTAGTTGGGAAATCTTATATCCTCAATACGCAATAATGGGATCTACGAATCTAAGGTGAAAAGGCCCTCCTAACCCGAATTGGTGTAATGGATCATTCAGATATAATAGCAATTCGGTGGATGCTCAAATCAATGTCGAGCTCTACCGAGATCTTGTTTATTGGCTGCTCGATACGTGGGAAGTGACATGTGGGAGCTTCATGTATATTTCAAACAAGGTCATGAAAATGGCGATGGTCAATTTTTTCGGTCTAGTCCAAAATCCTTAGCTTGATTGGTTGCTATGTTTAATAAGGAGAATTGTGTAATGATATGTGGTGGGAGCGGTGAGGACCTAAATACTAGTGTTCATAAACCAACATCAACGTCTCGATTGATCAATAGGCCCATTGGGTTGTGGGACTGTGGATCACAACCGTAAGTTCATGGTTGTGTCGGACATCCTATTGTCATGCCAAGAGTTAATCTCTCCTTCGATTATCCAATAATGATACGCCTTTTCATCCTCTATGTTTAGAACTAGAAGTTGTGTAATTTTCTCGGGAGAATATCTTACGGGTGTTCTAGAAACTTGAACACGTAAGCTAGTATCTATGTCAATGAGGAGGTCTCTTGCGTTAGGTTGTGAAACTAAAGGATTACAACCAAATACATTTTCTCTTTCAAATCCTTATACGGTCATACAGATGCCCTATCAAGGCAATCTATAGTTTAGGATGATTTGACCAAAATGTGTATGCCTTATCGTCTTCAATATTTAACTCTCTCAGTTGTTCACTAATTGCTTGTAGGTTTACCATTTCTCGAAAGACCCCTATCCTAAGGTCTTGATCTATATAAGCTAGTGTTGTGGGGAGATTTGGTTGAGGCACTATTGGTTCAAATATGTATTCTCTGGTCTCTCTAGGTCTCGTGATTGTCATGCAAAATGATTCAACTTTTAACTAAATTTAATTATGAAAGATGTATCTACACTATGTATGTATTCTTATTTTTGTATTTTCAATGAAGTATTTTAACGAAATTAAAAGAGCAGCTATTTTAATATATTTAACAAATGGACAACTAATCTAGTAACAGAATTAAAACAAACAAAGTAGCCCGGTGTAGCTTATTTTCTGTGTAGTTGTGAATTTATCCTAAATATCTAAGCAACTAATTATTTTAAATTGAAAGGCTCTCGATCCTACCTCAGAAGTGAGGAATGAATCATAGTTTCTTAGAAACTATCAATCCCCACAACTTCCCTGGCGATATCGAGAGTGAGCTTTGACTGAAATAAAATAATTTACTACTCTATTTGATACATTGTAACTAGAACTTTGATAGCTCAAACCTAGAGTTTACAGAACAATGGTAAATCTAGTTGTGTGTGACTTCGTCCCCTCAGTGTGATCTCCTCATTCCTTCATGTTCTCTTGAATCCAAAAAAGTGTGTATATGATAGCATCAGTAGAATAAGGTACTTGAACAATGGCAGCTTTGGATATAGACCAAATACAATACAAGTAAGAGAGAGATAGTGCAAGTGAACAGAGCTTGACTATGTAATTCCTAGTGGGATTTATTGCGGGAATACAACACAAATGCACCGAGAGTTCTAGAAACTATCTTTTGTGACTAAACAAAACCTACAACTCTAAATGGATTCCAATCTAAGAATGAAACTACCTTACTCTAAACTGACTTGCATGGAACAACAATGAAGCAAGATTGAAACAAGAAGATCAAATGACCTCTAAATAGCAAAGGAAGACTAACAATGGATGCAAAACATGAAACTATTGGAATTCTAAGCAAGAAACTCAAAAGACTGAATGATTAAATAGAGAAGGAGAGGGGCCATTTGTTTGAAAACAAGTTGGCTATTTATAGCAAATGCATTCACTAGAAGGTAACTTGGAATGAAACTCTTTTACCATTAAACAAAGTGAAAACACTATTCACAGGGCAGCCAAAACATAAATGTAAAGCAAAGTAGCTGAAAAATGCAGATAGAAATTGAAATTTTATGTTTGACGCGATTGTTGGAAATTTCTGGAAAATGCGTACATGACCGCTACCCTATGCATGGCGGTGGTTATGAGAAGCAATTTGTCATTTCTTTGGTTTAATTTCCAATTTTTGATATAAAAAGGAAACGAAGTAGGGTAGAATGTGGTTTAGGAAAATAAAATATAAATTTGTTAGGGTAGAGAGTGGCCGAGCTAACCTCTAAGGGCCCCATGCCCCACGAAGTGCTGCCTACATAGTCCAAATGGCGAAAAGGGACCTCAAAGGCTGATGTAGTTCTCCCATAAGCTAGGAAAGAATATGAGGAGGTATGAGAATGAGTTGGTAGGTTTTAAGCATGGTTTGGGTTTAGGTTTGTTAGGTGTGGGTGAGTTGTGGGTAACTTGGTATAGGTGATTTAGATTATGGTAGAAGAAGAATATTACCCAAAGGTAAGTGTCGAGGACCAAGTCTTGTATAAGGTAATCAATCCGTAATAAAGAAGGTTAAAAGATAATAGGGGCAAGAAAGCCACCTAATTGGTGAGCATCATAACTAGTGGACCATACCATAGGTAGGATAGGAACATAAGACCCTAAAGACTTTACATGAGTGATTATCCTAAAGGTGAATAATAGTCACATGATCACCAAATGTCATAGTTCTAAGAGGTCCCTTGAGGCGGTAGGAAATGGGAGTGCGAATGGTGAGAGGGATGAAAGGTGGTTAATTTTTATATGGTACGAGGTAGCATGCTCTTTGGGCAAGAGATCCAAGGTCACAATGGGAATATCCATGAAAAAAGGTTGATTGTTTTAAATGATGTTTGAGATAGACTGATTGATGTGGGAAGTCTATATGGGATGAAGAAATTAACTCCTTGAGGTCTTCGTGAAGCTGATCGATGTGGGAAGCTTAGATTCTCTCTCTCTCTTTTTTTTGAAAGAGCTTTATATAGTTGTCCTTCGAGGTAGCAATCTATTTATAGAAGTGATTGTAGAGAGAAAGATGTCCTTTTGAGGGAGTCAGATTTTTATTTGAAGTGTGACTCAAGGATTTGGATCCCATGTGAGGGCCTTTAAGTCATGGACAAGACTAAGGTGAAGAATAATATTCTTGTTCATAAAGCAGGGAGAAACGACCATGGGATCTCATCTAAAGGTAGACGAAAAGTATCCATGAGAATCATGCTATGTGCAATGCCCGTGGTACACATATTTAAGAGAATATAAAAAGTGACGAGTACACACATGATTCTTATTTAATTTTTAGTGATGGCATAGGAAGTGGATAGTCTCAAGGGACAAGCATGGAAAGAGGCAAAAAGTGAGGTAGGACTAAAAGTCAATAGTAGAATGGTTGAAGATGCAAGGCATTAAGGGGCTCAGGTTTGGGTTTACCATCGAGTGAAGATAAATGATAAGCACCTGATCCGTAAGTATGGGTCACAATGTATGTTCTAAGCCAATTAGGAGAAAATTTTCCCCGTTTACTTTTTTCTGCTTTAGTTACATGTTGATTTTATTTTAAGACAAGGTCACTACTTGGAAGGTTCATTCATGGACACATTTTTCATAGGCACGTTTGATACATTTTTGGTAAACTTGAAGGTGGTCAAGAGCGTTAAGATGACATTCATCTAATAACTTGAGTTATTCTAAATGGTCCTAACAAAAGTCATCATCATTGAGCATGTCATGGAGAGAAATGGAGTGAGGGAATCTGGAATTTGAGAGGTAGAACAACCTCTATACCATAGACCATAGAAAAGGGTGTGGTAGCAGTGGAAGTACGGATACTAGTGCGGTATGCCCACAGAGGAAAGGAATGTGCATATGCTAGTCCTTCCTAGTATCGTTAACCACTTTCATGAGAATTTTGTTTAGGTTTTGTTGGTGGATTTGGCTTGGCCATTGGTCTGTGGGTAATAAGGTGATGAGAAACTTAGCTGAATGCCGAAGGCATCACAAAGTTTTCGCAATGTTTTATTTTTGAATTATTTTTTGTTATCAGTGATGAGGTGATGAGGAACACCAAAGAGACATAAATGATGTGATGATTGATGAACTCACATATTTTCTCAGATTTCATGGAGATGAGTGGTATGGCTTCAACCCATTTTGTGTAGTATTCGGTAGCAGTGATGATCCATTGATGGCATTGGGAAGAATGGGGATTGATCTCTCCGACAAGATCCAAACCCCATTGAGAGAAGGGCCAAAGGTCACATAGGAGACCTATAAGGCATGACTGGGTGTATGATGAAGGTTGGCATGTTGTTGGCATTTTACACAATGCTTGATGTAGTCACAACAATCATGGTTAAGGGTTGGCTAGTAATAGCCTAGGTGAAGAATACGCTTAGCAACAGTAAGGCCACTAAAGTGACCTCCACATATGCCATCATGAACTTCCTTGATGGTATAAGGAATTTTAGAACTCATGAGGCATCGTAAGAAAATACCATCAAAGCCACACTTATAGAGGAGGCCCCCCATGATGAAATAATGATAGACATTTTTAAGAAAAGCATTGTCCATTACGAGTGAGGTTCGGGAGGTAAGATGGAGAGAGAAAGATAGTCGGAGTATTGTTTATACCAAAGGTCACTCGGGTTAGGGTAGCGGTTATGAAGGAGTAAACATCATGAGGTAAATAAGAGGGTGATTGGAGTCATTGTATGGTGATAAATATTTTAGAATCAATGGGTGAAGTGGGTATTTGAGAAGCCAAGTAGAGCCATGGTATCGGTAAATTTGTTGGTTGAACATGGGATGGTTTGAAGGGCGTAGTAGTCAAAGGTAGTCAAAAGTATGTCTATGTGATGTTTGTAATTTTGAAATGTCTCATTATGACATTGGTATATACCATTGACTTGGTTTATGACAATTGGGAATCACCAAAGATGTTGATGGATTTGACATCCAAGGCATAGGAAGCTTGGAGACCTAAAACGAGCGCTTCATATTTGGCAATATTATTTGTACAATCAAAATATAGTTTGAAAGACAAAGGCATGGGTTCACCATCAAGAAGAATGAGGATAAACCACCCCACCCCCACATTGACACTTGGAACCATCGAAGAAGAGTTTCATTTGGTAAGCGGGTTCGTCCAAGGAAAGGGTAGCGATTGACTCATGGGAAAGTCAAAATTTGAGGGTTAATCCTAAAAATAGGTATGTCGGCCAATTGGTTAGTGATAGCTTGGCCTTTGATGGAATTTTGATGAATGAATTCAAGGTTGAGGTCAGCCAAAAGCATAAGCCAGCGTGTGGCACATTGATTTTGGTAAGGTTTGGCATACATGAAGTGTAAGGGTCGATGTTGGTCACAACATAGGTTTTGTGATTGAGTAGGTAATGGCGGAGTTTTGTGGCAACAAAAACTAAGGCTAAGCAAAGTTTTTTGGGATGTGTATATCAGGTTTCATAGTCCAAAAGAGTATGGCTTATGTATAAACCACCTTCTCCTTGTGTTGTTCATCGATGAGAGAGCATGGCCCCAAGGAGTGATCGGTAGTTGAAATGTATAGGTAGAATGGTTGATCATCTTTAGGTGGAATGAATATGGGTGGTTGAATAAGGTATTGTTTTAAGGCCTCAAAATATTTGTGGTAGTCATCATCCCATTTAAAGGAGATGTCCTTCTTGAGTAGATGATGAAATGGTTGACACCGATAAGACAATTATGAAATGAAACGTCAAATAGAATGCAACTTACCTTACAAGCTACAGAGTTGCCTAAGGTTAGTGGGTGGAGGAATTTCTAGAATGGCCTTGACTTTAGTAGGGTCAACTTCTATACCACGTAAGGAAATGATAAATCCTAGGAGCTTTCTATGAGAGAACCATGAAGACACACTTCTTGGGTTGAAGGCGAGCACAATATTTAATAAGGAGGTCAAAGATGGTTTTTAGGATGGTGAGGTACTCGGAGTGGCATTTAGATTTAGCCAAGATATCATCCACGTAATCTTCCAATATATGATGCATGATGTCATGGAAGATATAAGTCATAGCTCGTTGATATGTGGCACTAGCATTTTTAAGGCCAAAAGGCATGAATCAATAGTAGAATGTCCCCCAAGGGGTGATGAATGTGGTTTTGTGTTGATCTAATGGGCAAAGCAAGATTTGGTTATAACCCAACAATCCATCCATGAGTGATAGCATCTCATGACCAGTGGTAAGGTCAACCAACTACTCAATACCAGGTAAAGGAAATTCATCTTTTAGGCAAGCTAGATTGAGGTCACAATAATATTTGTAAATGTGGAGTCCCCTTGTCACCTTAGTGATAGGGAAAATGTTAGAAATCCAATGAAGATAATTAATGGGTAAGATGAAGGAAACAGAAAGAAGGCGCTAAAGTTATTCTTTGATGAGAAGGGAAATACAAGGGTGCATTTTCCTTAGCTTTTTTTGATAGGTTTGGCATCACGAACGGTTATGATATTATGGACCACTATGGTGGGGTTAATAACGGGTCGTAAATGTATATCATGATGTGGATAGAGATGAAGAAGAGAGCCTGGGTGCGAAGGTCATGGTTTGGTGCAATCAATTTCTTCCTCTAAGAAGGAGGCTACTTGGTGAGTGAGTAGGTAGAGGTGTAGATAAAGGTGGCAATTTGGTGAGAGAGGCTATACATGATGGGGTGTGATAATGGAGGCTACGGTGTGTAGGATTTGGGTAAAACCTCAATAGATTATAGGACACAACGACAAGATGTTTATGCATGTAATTAAGGAATATGCACATTTGAGTGAATTCAGATGTTGGATGAAATTATATTAATCCGAGTGAGGCGCTGTCGATGGGCCGGATTACATCGCCTACGTATACACGTGGGATCGGAGATCCATGAGAGCTTGACGATGGGATTATGGGTCTAGGCGAGGTTTGAATGAGGTCATATAGGGACATATTGAGGAGATTGGTGTAGTTGTTTGAGCATCACGCGGTGTGTGACCCCATTAGAAATAGGATATGTGGGGCCTCGGATAGTGATTTTATGTGTGGGTAAGGATGGTATGGTATGTTGGTTATAGGATTGGTTGGTGAGTCACTTGCCTTTTCCCTACCTTTTTCATTACGAGCATGGGTCATAACGTGGATCATGTTGATCGAGGTGGGGAGGTATGCTAGGTAGGTGAGTCATGAAAGGTATAATGACATGAAGGGAAAACTATCAATGGTGGGAAGGAACTTTGTGAGATGAGTTGGGCACATCAACATTTGGGTGGAGGTTTAGCGAGGTCGTTGATGTAAACCATGTTAATTTCAAATCTCAGAGGTGGTTCTAGGAGCTATGGAGGTAAATGTCAGAGTCGTTGAGTAGGTAGTGAGGGAAGAGCTATGGGAATGGGTGTTGGTGAAATGGGGTCCTCATCAAGAAGATCATCATCATCAAAGTTTTTTCTTGGGAGGGCACAAACTGGATAAGAATGGTTTTAAAGCTTTGCAATTCTCTACATCATGCCTGGCACACAATGGTAGGAAAAAAGTTTGGTCTCGTCAAACCCTTTGTTTTGGGTTTGAGAGGGTCATAAGGTCTCGAGAGGTGGTGATGTGATGATAAACATTTCAAGACGTTGGTTAAGATTTTGGCATAGGACCCTGCTAGTGGATCGCAATGGGAAGTGAAGGTGGGTTTGGGTGTAGGCATGGACGGAATGTAGAGGAATGGTCTTTGCATGAGGGGGAGTAGGTTGAGCTATGGTTTTAGGTGTTGGTGTGATCTTAGGTGTTGGTCATGTTTTTTTGGGTAGGGGTATGGTAGATGAACTGGCAGGAGAGTGTGTGGTTGTTTTGACTACCTTATTGGAGGGTAGGGGATTTTTTCCTTAGGTTGTACCTTCTTGGGTAAAGGTGATATGGGCACACGAGATCTAGAGGGAAAGGTGGATGGTGGAAGAGGGCGTGTTACCCATGGGGATAATGGAGGTGTTGTGAAGGTAGATGGTGTAGGTCATGCCGGAGGTGTGAGGGAAAGAGACTGAAGTGTCATGGGTAGTGAAGGGGTGATCGATGGTATTAGAGGTATGGGTGGTAAAGATGTTGCAGATGTGGGTGGAAGTCGTGGCGGGTACTTGGGTATGTTTGAGGTTTGCAATGGTGGAATGGGTTGCTGTGTTTTTAGTTTACCGGTAGGTGGAGGTTTCTTAACCATGTTAGAAGGGCGAGGTCCTAAGATGGATGAAAAGGGTGAAGGTGATGAAGGTGTGATCGGTGAGGTTGGAGTATGAGATTTATGGGGTTGGCTCTTCTATTTGGGTGTTGGAGTAGGTTTGGTATTGGCCTTGGAGGATGTAGCTAAATCTAATTTGATGGGTGGATGAGTAAGGCTGGCGGTTGGGATGACCCCTAAGGTAGTGTTGGGTTTAGGTGAAGAAGATGATGTAAGTGTAGGCTTGGGTGTAGATGTGTGTTGGGTTATGGGTAGGGGTGTGGTTTGAGCCATGAGGGGTATCGTGGAAGAATTTGTGATAGAGGTGGTTGTGCTTGGTTTAATTGGCCAAAATATTTTTGGGTAGATAGTGGAAGTGTCAGCAAGTGATATATACATTTGCGTTGAGGCAAGAAGGAGAAGACACCCCCAAAGTAAGGCTCTATCCACATAATCTAAGCGATCAGCTAAGCGCGAGAATGACACATCTGTAGGTGAGGTTGATGAGGACCTAATGGAAACTCGTAAAATTTGTCTTAGAGATGGGGAATTTGCTAGCTTCGGCTTTCGTGGGTAAGAGAGTTGAAAGTAAGTCTGCAAGATCTTGGGTAGCTGATGGAGAATGATCACCTAGAGGAAAAGGTATCTCTACTGGATCCTTGATAGGTGGAGGAGAAAATGGGTGCTCCTTTGTAGGTGGAGGAGATGATGGGTGCTTCTCTATAGGTGCTCCTTTGTGGGTGGAGGAGATAAACAAGTATCCTTTATGGCCTGAAGAAGTACTATGGGTGACGGTTCCCTAGGTGGAGAAGCCAAAGGTGAAATAGTTTTGATATTAATGGAAGGCTCCTCCATGGGTGAGGAAGGAGGTGAAAGGTGTTCCTCTATGGGTGGAGGAATAGGTGAGGTGGATTCAAGTGCAGGCGAGAGGACTTTAGGATAGGATTTCCTCGATGGAAGGAATATGAGGTAATTGGGTAGCAGTGGGTGTATCGCTGAAAATAGCATGGACCTCACGGGTATGACTATCATGAGTTGAGGTCTCTCCCATTTGATCAGAAGAAGGGGCATGATTAGGAAAAGGTTTCTTGAAGATATGTAGGTTTTTATTGGTAGGTGCATTAGGATTATCCAAGGTTAGCTCACCTTTCTTGAGAATTTCTTGGACAATGTTTTTGAAAGTGATGCAATTTCCATCACTATGACCCTTTACTCGATGATAATTGCAGAAATCGTGCTCTTTATACCATGTGGGTGTGGGGTGAGTAGGTCAAAACAGTGTGTGGTTTCACGGGAGGAAGGGTGATGGCCCCAACTTTGATGAGATTCTCTAAGATAGAAGAATAAGGTTCCCTAATTGGGGTATATTTCTATTGTTCCCTGAATTGAAAAGTATGAATGGGTGAGAGATTAGATGAGGGCTATCCTAATTTGATGGATGAGTTGGGCCAACTTTGAGTACCACTGCGTTAGTGGTCCCCTTGGCCTTTGAATAATTATTCTATGGTTTTGAAGAAGAAGAGGTATCATTTGACTTGAATGTTAGTTCTTATTGCGTAATTGGATTTTCTTCTCTTCAATGGCCCGAATCTCAAGCTTTCATGCCATGGTGAATGCTTCATCAAAGGTTTGGAAGGTTTGGACCTGTAGAGTCGGTGAGATATGCCTAGCACAAGCCCACGTGAAGAGTTTGATGAGTTGGTTTGTGGTAGTTGGAATGTGAGTTGATTGATCAAGCTACGCCAACGAGCAAAAAAATATGTGATGGATTCATCATCATACTGACGCGTAGAGTAGAGGTTAGTCATGGTAACCTTCTTAATGATATTAATGGAGAAGTGATCCAAGAAGGCTTGGGCTACCTGATTAAATGAGAATATAGAGTGTCTAGGTAACCCACTATACCAATCTAACGTGGGTCAGTCAAAGACATGGGAAAGGTCCTCAGGAGCAAAGCATCATCATGGGCGATCAGATAACACTCATGTTTGAAAGACCACAAATGTTGTTGTGGGTCTTATTTTCTATTGAAATGGTTAAATTTAGGCATTTCCCAATGCAAGGATATGGATGGATAGGAATGGATGGGTGTATAGGCTCATTACAAATCTCATCGTAGGTGAGAGTGTTGTGGGAGCTAGAAACCGATGCCTCTAATGTCTACATCTTGTCCATCATTAACTTGATTAGGTCGTTGGTAGGTTGTGATGGATGGGTGACTCTATAGCGTAAGAGGGTTGGTGTTGGGCATATAATGGGGGTGGAATTCTAGTATATGGTGCTGCCGTATAGGTAGATTGAGAAGAAGGTAGTGAAATAGGGGGTACATACCCAGAGTGAATAATAGATGAAACAAGAGGCTACTGATAGTACGTATATGGAGGTGGAAGGGTCATGGTGACCCTAGTGGAAATGGGGGCTAAAGATTGTGGAATAGAAAGGATGACATTTTGAAAAGGGGTAGGGGTCACCGACACCAGGGGGTGGTAGTGTAGCTATGGGTATATGCGAGATAATAGGCATGGATGAGGTTATGTTTTGGGTGGTTGGAAAAGGTATAGTGGATGTGGTGGGTGCAATGGATGTAGTAGACATGATAGTTATAGTGGGTATAGGACTAGCTGTGTAAAACAAATGGGGGTAAGGTAGATGCAAGTAGCGTGGAGCGGATGGGGCTGATGTAGGAGTGGGACGAAGAGTCGGGGGATGAGATATGGGCATGTCGTATATCAACTGACCAAGGCATCTCGAGTGGATGAGTGGGAAAGGTAAAACTACAAGGTGGCAGGATTTTGGTCAAGGAGTCGTGTGAACTCCTTTCTCCTGTGTAGCGATAGAGATAGGAGATAGGTTCCATCATTTGGTGATAAAAAGGAAGGTGTGAAGGGATAGGTGGGAGTGGTTAACAATTGGCGTGGAACATGAGGGTGCTTTCTTATCACGCATCGTACCATGTGAACAAGTACTAACGTGGTAAGACCGACTTTCTGTAAATGACATAGAAATACAACACAGATAGGATAAATAGGTGGTGGTAGGTGAATTGGGGTTAAAATGTCAACCTGGAAAATGACACAGGCTAACTAATTCCATTAGGTTAAACTAACACTTGATCACAGAGTAACCACTCATGCCGGTCACTATGGAAAGTGGACAGTTGGTCAAAAACAAGGTATAAGGCCAAATTTTCAGGTATGTAAAATGTTGATGAGACTTACCAGGTCAATGGATATGATAAGAGTGACAGAGACTCTAAACAATAATGAAGGGGAATAGGTGTCCTTTTTGGGTTGGTTAACAAAAGAATAGTGAATCGATGTCGGTTAGGTAAAACCAATGACGGCCGAGGGTAACCGATGATGGTCACTATCTGGACCGACACCACCATTCTTGTGAAATTGAAACAATAATGAAGAAAATGTGGTTATGAGTTAAAATTAAATGTGGAATCAAACCCAAAATTTTGAGAATGATGAGAATAAGGTCCAGGAAGCACACTCAGATGAAGCTGGAATACACCAACTGTGATGAGGAGCATGTAAGGGGAAATAAGAAAAATGAAGAATGTGACCTCTCACCTCAAAACACAAGCCAAAAAGAAACACTAAGAAAAATATGATCCTAAGAGTGCTTTTTCTATTATGTTTGTTTAGCTTATGCTATTTAAGGACTGACTCATGAACTTTAAAATAGAATTTTTGTGAGGATGGCTTCCTATAAAGAAGGAGATCTACAAGGAGAGGTTTTAGGTATGTTATGGTGGGGGCGGGCCATCCTCTGATGGGGTACTGGAGAAGAGATAACCAGTGGGGTGCCCACTGTGTCGTGATCGTGTGATCACCTACAACTTCTTCCGGGTGAGATGTTGTTTAAGAATGTGTATATATTTTAAATTTGTGATGTTTGGGTAAGACTCAGAGAGAGAAAAAGAAAGGAAGTGATTTTCTATGATTCATTTGTCAACCATAGTTTAAATTTGTGATGTTTTGGGAATGAAAAGCAGTATAGGTTGCCCTCAATTAATGTGAGCTAATGCAGAAAAGTAGAATGAAATGAAATGATTTTTAAACCCAAATCGAAATGTAGAATTTGATGCCACAAATAGATGAATAGGAGAAGGGATGCTCTTTCACTAATGCGATACTAATGAAAGGGAAGAAATGTTCATTTTAAGCACAAAATATGATTGCTTTTAGACAATAGAAGAGAAGAAGGTTCAGGGGAGAAATTTTTAATGTAAGAACTTTTAGAAAAGAAACAAACATACAATGTTTTCACCTAGAAATGAAAGAATGCAAAGAACCCGAATGGGTCCCACTAGGCATGCCAAAATGTTTCACCTGATTCTAGATGCGTTTCTTTGAATGTTGATGAAACAGATAAGGGTAAAGGGCTAGGAGGAATACCTGTTGAGATGTTGGTTGTAGGTTGTTGTGCGTGTATGACTTCTGAATCCATAGCTGATCGTGAGAGCTTCCTTTTTCTTGGAGGAACTACCTGAAATGGAAAACAATACCACCAAATAAAAGTTAAACAATATATGTAGTGGACTACCTAGCATGTGCTAGATCCGAGAAGCGTGATACTTCCTAGACAGTTATCAATCCACTATTTAAAACAACTTAATGCTAATAATAAAGGAAATCCTACTATAGTTAAAATGATTTAGGTATCTCATTCATCTACAATAAGAAAATTCATTCACAATAGGCTAAGATATGATTGAATCTGAAGGTCAAGGTCATTGTCAAGATATTGGTACATTAGTCGGGGTAAAGTTCTTGGATATTTTACGTATTTGATGGAGGTTTTAAGCTTTGATCTGGGTTTTGGTAAAAGACATAGAGACCGATGTTGGTTTAGTATGACCGGTGTCGGTTTAGGTTAACCAAGGTGGCGGTTGTGGGTAACCGATGTCGGTATGGTCTAGGTATAGAAATTCAATAAAACTTGAGGTGAGGGTAGATATAAGGTTAGATGAAGATGGAAGGGAAATGGAAAGATTTGTGTAGTATTGGTGATATGCAAGAATGATTAAGATCCGGATATGGAAAATTGGGGGTATGGGTAAAAAGGATGTCAAGTTTGCATGGAGGTAAAATGGTGGTGGAATGAAAATGAGGGAGAAATAAACTAACAACAAAGTGAAAGGATCTACCTAAAATGATAAATGGACAAATGTTGGTTATCAAAACTTACCATTTTATACGAGCTTGACGTCTAGTTGGTAATGGTAGGTGATCAAATGGAATGAACCTGATATGGTGTTGGCACTTCCCTGGATGCTCCCGTGAAGGCAAATGGTTGTGTGATTACTTAGCTATGGCTATGTATGCTCGATGTGTGTACTAATGTTGGTTTCTGTTTGCATGCGAGATCTAGTTTATCACTTGTTCTCAAAATATGTGTTAATCTCTTAAAAATGTGCCAACTTGAAATAAGGTTGTTTTGGGGGTTAAATGGTAACCGATGGTGGTTCTGGCTTAACTGGTAGTGGTTTAGGGTAACCGGCGTCGGTTAGGGTGGGATTTCCTAGGTTTACTAAACTAGAGATCCCCTTGATTTTCTGGGATCTCATTTCATTTACTCCATGGATTAGCATGGAAGCTTCCTTCTAAGGTGGGAATGTGGTTAGAGGGAATGTAGGCATTGATTTTTAGGGTTTGGGTAGGTCTTAGTTAGTTATGGCAACTTACTAAGAATAGGTCTTAGGGTGAGGTGGCTAGATGAGGTGGATATGTGGGCATTATCCCAATTAGGATATTTAAATAATAAATATTGTGAGGATAATGAATTAATTTAATTAAATTAATTAAATTAATATTAGAGTGGGATGAAAGGGGCCATGGTTAGGTGAATGTGTTTAAGGTGTTTATTTGATGGGGGACCAAAGGGAGTATGACCTAATTTTAGTGTCTACAAACATCAACTTGGGTAAAGGTGTGGTAGAAGAGCTATCTATGGAAGGTTTTTGGTTTAACTACCTTATTGGAGGGTAGTGGGTTCTTGTCTTTGGGTTGTACCTTTTTGGGTAAAGATGGTATAGGAGTATGAGATGCAAAAAAGGAAAGTAGATGGTGGAAGAGGACAAGTTACCCATGGGGGCAATAGAGTTGCGGTGGAAGTGGTTGGTAGAGGTTGGGGGATGGTATGGGTTGAATTCGTATAGGCAAGGTTGGAGTTATAGTAACTGGTGGAGGTATAGGTGGTAGGAAATGCACGGGTGAGGGAGAGGGTGGTTTTGTGTAGGTAAATGAGGTGTAACAAAGGCTCGTGATGAAGTAGTAGGTTTCTTAGCTTTTGAATGGCCCTGGGTAGGATATTGTTTGGCTAGGGTTGATGGGTGAGGCCCTAGGATGGATGGAAGGGGTGAAGGTGACAAAGGTGTGGTAGGTGAGATTGGCATATGTGGCCTAAAAGGTTGGGTCTTCCTTTTAGGTGGAGGAATAATTTTGGTGTGGGTTTGGGAAGACGTGGCTAAATCCAATTTGATAGGTGGATGGGTAAGGCTTGACGTTAGCATAACACCCAAGGTAGTGATGGGTCTAGATACAAATGAAGATATAGGTGTGGGTAGGTTCTTAGGTATTGGAATGGTTTTAGTTGTGGGTAAAGGTTTAGATGTAGGTATATGGGATGAGGAAGAATTTGTTTCAATAGGCATGGTCAAGGTCAATTTGATTGCTAGAAATACCTTTGGGTAGATCGTGCAAGTATCTTCAAGAAACATTTGCATTTGAGTCGAAAAGGGGAACCAAAGACATCCCGAACATGGAATTATTTGTTAGAATTTAAGGATTCTAATAAATACGGATTTAATCAACTAACATATTATATAATGTTATAATAAATATTTAAATAAATATTACATCATAACATAAGTAAATAAAGAAATACTTACAAGAAATAAATAACACAGGTGACACATTATTTATAGTGGAAAACCCAATAGGTAAAAACTACTTTGAAAATAACCTTTTACTTCAGAGAACTTATTTTACATCTAGTAAGATCACCTCCTCCTTTGAAACCCTATTTACCAAGGGTAAAACTAAATCACTTGATTTGTACACCTTTGATATATTTCCTGAATATATCAAATGAGGACCTAAAGTCCTTTTTATGTAAGGTGATCGGGTATGTCTCCTGACCCACCTTTTCAACCTACAATGGTTGACACATATACCTAGGTTTATAATATTTAATATTAGAAATATAATCATTTCATGATATTAAATATTTAACCTAAAGTATAAACCTAGGTTAGCATATTTAATAATATAAATATAAATATTTCATATTATTAAATATTAACCTATATTAGTGATGGATCCATATACATTAAGGGTTGGCAGACCATTTAATCATTATGTTCCAACACTCCCCTTAATGTTAAGTGGGATAACATAACATATGCCAATAGATTTACCTATCTCGTGGTACACTACAGGATTTACAATCCTTAAACTATAAAGGTTTTAGGCTGGCATATCGGTTGAATGAATTATAACACCTTTATCATACTCAATTTACCTTTTGGTACAAAAGGATTTGGAATCCCAAAGATCATCCCATGATCAGTGGCTAAGTATGATTTGTGAGTTTTACATGTTCTCACAGGTTCTCATAAAAATTTATTGAACCCAAGCATATAGGAGTCTTTTTACAACCAAAGACCTCCTTAACAATATGTTTGTATTGGATGTTTACTAGTAAACTCAATAGCACTAAAGAGTTTACTGAAGACCACCTTTAAGATCTTTCTACACTTCTTTCTAAAAAAGAATTCAAGGAGGTATACATGCCCGAAGGTCTTTTTACACTTTCCCAAAGGTCTTTTACAAATTCCGAAGCTCTTTTACACTTACCCGAAGGTCTTTTACAAATTCTCAAAGGTCTTTTTACAAAAACCAAGTTCCATTAGGAGGTGACATTTTCATGCACACTCCCCCTCAATGGAAACTCGACAATCCAAGCTTTTCACAAAAGTGACAAAACTTTGCAGCACTCAGGGACTTTGTGAAGATGTTAGCAACATGCTCTTCAGTCAACATGAACTTGAGATTTATCTCATCACTTTTCACCTTCTCACAGTGAAGCGTATATGTATCTCAATTTTCTTTGTCCTCTGATGTTGAACTAGATTTTAATCAAGAGTAATACAACTCTGACCACCACATAGAATATAAATACTTCCTTTAGCTTCCATGTGTATCTCTACCAACAGCCGTTACAACCACATGGCTTCTTTACTTCTTCCATTGTACTTCTTTGCCTCAGTAGAAAAAATGGAGACTATTGATTGTATTTGTTGTTCTAAGTAATGGTTCCTACACCAAAAAACTTGAACACATATCCAGTATATTTTATAACACAACATCAATATGGTTAGAATCACAAAATCTATATAAGATAGCATTTTCATTCTTATTATAATGCAACCCATAATTGATTGTTCCTTTTAAATATCTAAAAATTATTTTTGCAAGATTCCAATGATCTCTAAAAAAGGTTCTGCATAAACCTTGAAGTAATTCCTTTTGTATAGGAAATATTTGATCTAGTTATAGTTAGATAAATCAAACTATCAACTAACAACGTATATAAAATAGGATCAACTTTTTTTATATGCAGATTTATGATCAATATTTATTCCAACTTCCATTGAAGTAGAAAATAGTTTACAATCAATCATAAGAAACTTTTTTAATACAATGGTTGCATATTGTGTTTTGAAAAATAACAATAGAATGAAATACAATCATACAAATAACATGATGTGAGAGACCTAACTCATTCATTTCAAAGTACTGCTTCAATTTCTCTTTAATCCTATGAATTAAATTAGAATTGTCACCAAACATAAGAAAATCATCAACATATATACATATAATGATAATATGTGAGCCTTATTTCTTAATGAATATATCATTGTTAAAAGAACAATCAACAAAACTATGATGAAAACCTAAGGGCAAAATGATTTCAAAAAGATGAGAAATTTTAAAGAAACAAGATTGGGGAATTTTGCATATGTCGCCCTCAAAAGCTCTAAGAGCTTATTTATATGGGGCCCTAAAGAGAAAAAACCATCTTCAAGACCCCTCTCGGAGGATTTCAGCTATTCAACTTACTAAACATAGTTTTCTTTACCGGGACTCCTTATGTTGTTTTCTTCCTTTTTGTTCTTTCCTTCTTTTTAGGATGAAACATGTAAAGTTCTTTATTTTAAATCGTAATTCAAAAAAATATTTTTCTTATCCATTTGGTGGATTTCCCACCTAAATAAAGAATGGAAAAATTACAAATAAAAGCCCTAACTTACAAACTCATTTTAGCTAGGTTGAAACAAATGTCTTCTTTTAAATGTAATCAAAAAATATTTTTCTTATTCAAGTTTCCACCCAAATAGAGTGAAATTACAAATAAGGCCCTAACGGTAAAGCCTATGTAATCAATAAGTCTACAATAAGTCTAGCTTTATGTTTGTTAATACTACCATCACCATTATATTTTACTTTGTATATCCACCTAGACCATATAATACTTCATGGTTCAAGTTCATAAAAGGTAATGAATGCATGGTACATATGATGGCTTCGGTCATTTTCCTAAGGTTAATAGGATTTGAGTTTTCTAACATAAATTGAGCCCAATTTATTTTCTTATCTAGGAAGATAAGAGTTTGAAACATCTATAGCATCAAAACATCATCTTGACCATTTACTAAATTAGAATCAAAACCATAATTTAGAAGTATTTAATGAAGTAACTTCAATAGAAGAAGACAACACATGTAAACCTTTCACTATACTATATCTATACATTTCATATAAGCTTCGATAATTAACATGTTCTAACTTTTCATGCCATAGTATATTGAATTATTCACACTCTGAAATATAAAACAAGATGCAGAAGAGAAATCATCAAAAATATATAGATCATTTCTTTGAATTCCTTCAGCTATTATACTCTCATTACTATCATTGATATACCAAGTATCCTTCATGCATGGATTCTAGTTGTGTCCATACCTCTTTTGGATGTTCGATATTACTAATGTGTAGAAGGTACTCATCGTTCACATTGCATAGAAAGAGCATCTTACATTCGTTGCAAGAATGCATTCATGTTATCTACAGTTGTTTGACGACCGGTGGGAGAGCAACCTCAGATCCGAAACAATCATCCAGAGTTTCCTTGCCATAAATTCTATTTTGACCCAAATGTTGTAGTTGGTTTCATTCAGGATCTAGGTTTTGTCAAGACAGAAATAGTTAGACATCATTGTTTTCCTAAACCTATAAAACACACCCCATTATAATATACAATATACCACAGAGTTAGATACATATTTATCGATATAAAACAACACTTTTAATAGAATCAGATCTAAAGAAACTATTTGATCATAACTAATTTGTCATTACAATGCATACTAATTAACCTCTCATGATCAAAATAATAACCCGCATTATAAAGAGCTTTGCATTATACCCCAGATTTATATAAAAATATTTCCGACCATATAGAAGTGAAGAAGAGACCCCTAAGAATGCATAACAACTTCAAATTTTTGAAAAAAATTAATGTAGACAAAAATATGGTCACTTAAATTTGACATCTAAATGACCGTCATAATGACTTATTTTTTTGTCTATCGTGACGGTCATTTGACCGTCAATTTTAACACAATTAAAGTTTCCTGGAACCTACGAGCTTAAATTTGACGTCTAAATGACCGTCATATTGTCTTATGTTTGGTCTACCATGACGGTCATTTGACTGTCAAATTTAATGAAGCCAAAAATTGTATATTTCTAGAATGTGAAATTCTAGAATTTCTTCGTATAATATTAGGGAGTTTATATTTAACACATTATAATAACCTATTATAATTTATAATGTAAAAATATATACACTTTTTTATATAAAAAAATGTATATAATTTATAGAATGAAAATAAAAAACAACATATAGTTCATAAAAATTATAAACTATAGTATATTGTTTTTATATTAAAAACACATAACCCTTATTAAAGGGGTTTAAAGGACATAGACTAGGTTAAAAGAATTTTACCAGGTGCAAGTAGATTTATGAGAGTATAGATTAACCTACATATTTTACAGAGGGGACAAGTAATTTCACCCGACCAATGAAATAAATTGAAATCCCTATTTTCATGAACCTTGTCTCCTCCCTTCATTTACTCTTAATTTTACCCCACACACATTTAAAAGTATGGAAATATTGCAAAATATTTTATATAATTCCTACAAGCTAAAAACTTTAAAACTTTTATGTGGCTATAACTACCAATATTTTAATAAATATTTACCACACTTCACGTGGGCCACCAATAAACTAACCCCCCTTTTAATTCTCCATTTATACTTGAGAGTTCCACATTTATACTTGAGATATTATCTCATTTTATTCTCCACTCCCACTCTTATATAAAAGAAAACCTTTAAATAGGTTTATTTATATAGTTTTTATAAACTATAAGATCTAAATGAATGGGGCCGCCCCTTACATGGATAATATAAATAGTTAGGACACATGTTAGGTTTTATTTAATAAGTATTAAGATTTAAAAGTAATCCCTTCATGGCCAAGAAATAAACATGGCCCCCTTACTAAAAAAATTCCTCTAAGGGCACAATAATCTTAGCATACCCCTTAATTAAATTCCTATAATATCATGTGTGTCCTAAGAACCCACTCACCTCATCCTAACGGGTAGGATCCTCCAGACCCAAGATAATAACAACCTTAACAGGATCTACCAACAAACCTTCCTTGCATATAATATGTCCTAACAAAGTTCCAAAGGGTGTCACAAAGATACACTTTTTAATATTCAAGGAGATGCTTAACTAACTACACCTCTCAAACATAAGTCTCAGGTTGTCACAATGGTATTTCACCAGCCCATATATAGTCCAATCATCCAAATAAACTTGTAAAAACTTGTGTATAAAGTCTTTAAATGCTTACACAATAGTGCGTGAAAAGAGTGCAGATGCATTCTTCAACCCAAAGGGCATAACTGTGTATGAAAACTTCCCCACTCAGTGGTGAAAGTTTTCTTTTCTTGATCTTCTTTAATAATTTGAACTTGGTGATAACCAAAGAATCCATCAGTCGGAGTAAATCTCATGCCCTGCAATTCCCTCCAAGATCTCCTCAGTAAAAGGTGTGAGAAAAGGATCTATGACACAAGAAGCATTCAACTCTCTGTAGTCCACACATATCCTTATCCTACCATATTTCTTTATGCTTATCACCATGGGACTAACCCACTCTGATTCCTTAATGGGCTCAATGATTCCATATTTTAGCATCTTATCAATATCTTCCTTAACTTTGATGCGTAGATTAGGATTCATCCTATAAGGCCTCTTCCTAACTAGGTGTGCACCTTCCTTTAACTTGATCCTAATATTTCCCAAGGAGGGATGTACTCCTTTCAACTCATGATAGCCTCATGAAAATAAGTCCTAGAAGTCACGCAGCAACTCAATAATCTTCACTACCTCTTGTTCAGACCAATAGTCACCAATAATTGCCTCTTTAGGTTTTGTATCTGTCCCAATGTTGACCTTCTTCATTTTCATAGGCTCATGATAAGCGCGTGCCTTCTCATCAGCACTATCCAAGACCTCACACGCGTACCTATAATTTGATCAACATCCATATTCTCTACTTCTTCACCATCAATAATGTAAACTATCTTACCCTTCTCTTTTTCTAGTCGGGTGCTCATAAACTACACTTCATTTGTCTCTTCTTTTCAAAGCGCGCCTCTAAGTTTAATTCCCAAACATATCTAATAGGATTTCCTCATCTTTGCACTATCCCCCATCGTAAGGAACTTTACAATTGGTAATGATTTATTTACCGAAGGTTTAGTAAAAAATTAATCAAAAGTATGAATCGTACATGAGGTCATATCTTGTTAGTTAACTATTTCTTTTGTTAACTTGACATGAATATACCATGCGTGCATGCAACCGCTTAGAGTGCCGTAGAACTTAAGTACCCAAAGTGATGTTGGCAAGGTCTCCTAACCCTTCGTCTAAAGTCTCTCATACTCCTAAACGTGATGCAAAGAAAAATATTTCCCATGGTATTAACAGATCTGTGAAGGCACATTGCTCCTTAGAAACCTAGTAGAGAAGGTGATTCTCACTTCTCACCACTTCAAATGGTTATCTCTGTGTGTAGTCCACTAGCACGCAATTTTCCCACATAGGGTATAAATTAGCATATTTCTTCTGTCACCCTCATCCAACCACTAGGCTTTCATGGTGCGCAGAAACACATCAACGTTTCCTTCACTAACATCTTGAGTGATTAACTAAAATGGAACTAAACTATGGGGAGTATAGAAAAACTAGTTAATCTAATATAGGAGGACTAAAATGTTGTAAACTACGCTAAGACAATATGGAATATTTGTAAATAATTATACTAAATGAAATAAATCCCTAAATGTGTAAAGATGTAAAAGGAAAGGACTTAGCTGATTGCTCGAGCTCATTACTGAGGTTGTCGCACGTATGTTTGTAGATCTTGTAAGTAGAAATGATCACTCAGGGGTCCCATAGAGGTCATATCTAGGAGATATAAATAGAATCTAGTGCCCGGAAGGTATTGGCATGCCCCGAGGTGCCCTAGTCTATAGAATAGGCACCCTGGTCTTTGTAAATGCTCTGAATCTAGTTTTGGCGGTGGTCGCAAGATGCCCCGAAATTCTCTCTGTATGTCACACTCTATCCGAAAACTACGTCGATCATGTGAAATAATGTAAGATGAAGGAATGACCTGCAAAATAAAAATAAGTATCAAAACCCTAAAAATAAAAGATGCAAAATGAATGAGTCGATTGACCTCGACTACCATAACATTGGGCTTACTAATATGATTTTTGCCTTAGGTGCTCTTGTTTCAGTCACACTATGTGAATTAATAAGCAATAATAACTATAGAAAATGTAATAGCATGTGTGCATGAAATAGAATAGAATCCTTCCCCTTATGTTGTGTGTGTTGACGCAGATCTCCTAGCCTTGATGCATGGTACTTATGTGGATGCAAGTGAGTCAATGGATGCAAATCTAGATGGAATAATAATAGTGTGTGATGTTAGGACCCTTATTATGGTCTCATAACTTTATATTGATAGGGTTCTCTTGCTCTAATTTTGTAATTAACCCCTACATGGCCGACTAGGAAAAATATAAGGATGAAAAATGGCTAGAAAGATCCCAAAAAGAGGTGGGAAAGTAGAAAATAGATCGAGACACCCCAAGTAGGAGGGCCCAAGGTGCCCCAAGATGACACAGGTGCACGGTTTAGGCTAAAATGATGGGATAGTTATGAAATAGACGGGTATGCATAGGAAAATACGTGGGAATGATGAAATAAAAAGTAAAAATAAGATGTCCAAAAGGTGGGATTAATTAGTACTTTCTTCACTTGAGAACCCTCTAAATAGTAGTATAAGAATGAGCTAAATAATGCCTAAAGTGCATGATTTTGTGTCTACACCGAGGTACCTAGTTATGACCCAAACGAAGAAAATGTGCGACTCCGATCACTAATCGTATTCTTGATCTCTCTCCCAACCATTTCATATGTTCCATGCACCCAGTTATCATAAGAAACACTGGTTGTATCACTCATAGACTGAGCATCATCCCACTATATAACACCTTCTTTAGATGGCTCAAGTACTTCAAGATCCCTAACTATTCACACATATATCATGTTCAGATCCTCTTCACTCAAGGGTTCTATACAAGGGTTCATCTTTTCCATTTGTCAAAGGAATAATTACACACTCCTCTTTGTTCTCAAAACTGATATAACCTTTATTAAAGTGCAGATCAGCATTATTCACATAACACCAAGGGTGCCCAAGCAATGCTAGGAAACTATCTACTGCAAGTGCCAAAACCTCAAATTCCCAGTAAACTTGGCCCCTTGTATAGTAATAGTGACATCTTTCAATACTCTAATGGGCATGGCTCGAGTCATGTTCTCCATATACAACACATTCAAAGAGGGTTGTAATGGTGGTCTTCCCATCTAATTCCATGCATCCAAATTGAGTACATTTACTTATGCACTGTATCAATCAAGTATATTACTAAGCAACCACCCATCAACAACTACATTCAAAGTGATCTCTTTATCATATTCAAGATTGTGAGGAGGTAAGTTTGCATGCAATATCTATCTTTTGCACTCAAATCCAATGCGTGGTACTTACATGATGTTCTCTTAGTGCAAAGCATCTTACAAACCTCCTTTAAGTCATCAACATCTTTCTAAGGAAGCTCAACTGCCTTCACCTGCTCCAACTTCCGTGATTGCTCCTTCAAGCATTATATCTCACCCTACAAGTTTCTAATAACCTCCATAGTTTCATGATAAAATTCCTTCTGATGTGCAGGATCTGGATATTTTGCATTGATCACCTCTTGCTTCTTTGGAATCTCATGAAAACACACACCTCTCGGTGCTTGTAGTTACTAACATAGGTAGTATCTCAAGAACAGGTGCTAACTTCATCATCCACCGATCTTCCATAACACGTTGCACTTTAATCATCACCACGCCCTTATCATTCTTCTTATAGTTCTTACTCATGTGCTCATATAACTCAAGACATTATTCAAACTTATGTTGTTTCCCGCACCATGAGAAAACTATGATCTAAGGGAATTCCTACCTATAATGGTTAGGTGATCCGGATGTAAAAAAGTTCCTCATGGAAATCACCTATGCCTCCGCCATGACCATGGCCTCTATATCCTCCTCGGTAACCTCTTCCTATACCACCTCCATTAGAGCACCCTTTATACCACTGTGACAACTTATGATTATGATGTTCACGTCTCTAGAATTCTGATAGAATTTTCTTCAACTACACGCATACACCAATCTTAATATATCTTTGAGAAAAATTCATCTAATAAATCCTCAATTCTCTTTCATGAGTGTGGGATTTAAAAATCAACCGATACATCTTCATCGATCACATGTTACAAAAGAGGGAACCTACTTAAATCATGATCTAAGTGCAATGGATCTCACAACATGTAGTTTTTTTCTTACGAGGAATTTATCCTTGGCATGCCCTTCAATCGATAGATAGTGTAAACACCATATTCCTTTGCTACCATCTTTTCAAGGAGTTAGCATGATCTAATAGTATTCCATATCCATAGATTAATTAAAGGTAAAACATGACATGAACTAGATCACAACCATAGTTCATAATGAATTAATCAAGGATCAATGATGAGGCCACATATTGGCATGTTTTGGCCCCATCTAAATCCTTTTTAAGCCTCTTACACATACATGTCTTTGAGACTTTGATCTCCTCTTGATGGTGTGATCAAACCATGAGATAAAGTTATGATTTTGCATATATTTACTAAATTTTTTTATCATACTCATTAAGATCTAATATATTTAATTTCTTTGGTGAATGATGATTTTGTAAAACTTAGGTATATGAAACTCATGAAGAAATCATGCCATAAGATTTTGAAATCCAGCCCGTAGGTCCGGTTGAATCATACTTCCTATACCAACTATGCCATATGCCACTTTGGGAAATGTAGAGAGAATCATGACAGCTTTCAATAATGATTCATCATGAGATGTAATATCCTTTGAGCATATGAAGCTCAGAAAACAAGTTAACCAAGTGTCTTTAATACATTATACTTGAACAAGTCTCGAGAAGTCTTGGGTGATTTATCACCCATAGCAAGCTCTAGACCTACTCATAGCATCTTCCAAAACTACCGCAGCCAATAATGTAGTATGCACCTCCAACCGCCCATAGCCAAAGAGAACTTATCTAGCTCACTTGTGGTTGGTGCAAAGTATAATCCAAAAAAAAGTACCAGCTATCCTACGCATCATATGTAATGTTATGGTTACTTTGTTAGAAGTAATTTGTAATCAGGATGAGCTACTCTATGTTTAAATAATACTAAATTAATGTCTCACTCAATGATATTGAAGTTGTAACAACTATAACTGCTTGAGTGGTTTTTTACCCATATTCGCATAAAGCATAGAATATGTCTTGATGACGCGTCTAATATATACCACCAACCTTAGTCCTAGAAATGTAATATGATATAGAGTGTGATTTCAAAGTGATTTATATAATTTCAAGCAAAATTTTGATGGAAATAGGATATATTAATGTGACTTATCACCAACTCTTAAGTTCATTTAATCTTTTTTTAGCAACTTTAACACATAGCTTAATAGATGAATTGTTTATCTTCTTGAGCGATCGTGAGTTTCTAGGGTGCTCTAAGTGGGGAGGCTTTGTGCTCTTTCTCCGCCCAATAGCCATGTAGATCTGGGAACTCACTTCGCACGAGGAAGCACCCCTCGAAAGGAATCCAGGAAGATCCTATTCCTCCATTTCCTATTTATGTTGTGTGGATTGATTATCGTTATTCATTTCTTTCTAAAAGCTAATGAGTGCATAGTGAGTTGAGTTTCAGAGCCATCATCCTCTCGAAACATCCATAGTTTACTTTAATATCACTTTATACTCTTTGATTATTCCTCTCTACATGCCTCACTTATACTTATAGCATATATTTCTCTTCCTTTTGAAAATTATACCATATTTGACATTTAATGAACCTACAAAGTATGAGACCTAATATCATTGATTCATTATTCGCACATCAATCAAGATCAAATTTACCATACAATAACTAGTAATAGAACATCAATAAGACCATTATCCATCTACAAATATCCATTATATTAATCCATCAAAACACAATAGTTGAATACATCATAATAATGATCATAAGGTCATGCGTGCAAGTATACCAAGATTATCAAAGTGTAACTTTGTCTCAATCTAATAAGTAGTTCATGATCTCCAAGTCTAATCCATGAAAATTAATACATATATATATATATATATATAATAATTGTTGGGGTTTACCTCACTACTCATGAACTCTCAAAATAGGTTCATGCTTAATAATAGCCACTGCCGTACAAAAGAAATCTATAGGAAAATGAAAGCTTCAAAATAACGATTCATATAATTCTATGATTTAACATATTATCTCTAACTCCACATGACACTTGATCTAAAAATTTGGTCTAAAATATATCTTTGAGAAAAATTCTCCTAAATCTCTATCCAAATCAATTGTCAAGCAACACTCAATCCATTCATATCCATCTGCATTGAAAAATGGATAAGTCTTAAACTTTATCTTTCCTTGGCAACCCTATCTACATTGATTTTGATGTACCTACGTTCCTGATTCCTACGGGCCCTATCCTTATTTGCCTCAAAACTTAGGTAATATTTTGTCCAATCAATAGGAATGGTGGCTAGAGAAAAATGGATGTGAATGATTAATCCATCTTTTGAAAGTAGGGATAAAACAAGTATTCCATATCCATAAATTAATTAGAAGGTAAACATGGACATGAACTAGTGCAACCATAGTTCAAAGGGAAGAAATGAGGAAAGGGATGGGTAAATGAGGCCAAATATTGACATATCTCAAATGTTTTGGTCTAAACTTTTAAGTCCTCACACCCAATCTTGACAGACTTTGATCTCCTCTTAATGGATGCATCAACAATGAGATAAAAGTTATGATTTTGCATATACATTTATTTTTTATGTTCATTAAGATCTAATAACTTATTTATGGTGAATCTTGAGTTTTATTTAAATTGATGTTTATGATGTCACCAATTCAGAACAAATTTACAAGATGCCATAAGATTTTGAAGAAGATAGAGATTTCCAATACAACTAATGTGCTCCTATGTGAAATCATATGAGAGAATCTGACAACTAAAATATATGAGGCAAATTAAATATTTTGGAGTGTACCACCTATACCAGTTAAAACATTTTGCACATTTTTTACAAGTATGAGAAGTCTTTGGGTGATTTATCTTAGGCCATGAGACAAGCTCTAGACCTTGGTACGAGCATCTTGGGAAATATTGATTAGTCATGGGGTCACTACTCACAAAGTCTCTTTATATACATATTCAAGAGAACATTATCATAGCTCACACTATAGATATAAGAAAAAAATGCACTTATCCTAACGCATCATATGAAATGTTATGGTTACTTTGTTAAGCACATAATTTTTAATCAGTTCTTATCATCCAAATAAGATGGGATTAGATGTCGTCACTCAGGTCAAATATTAAATAGAACAACTATAATTTTGAGTGGTTTTTGATCATATTCCTAGTATAGAATAAGTTAGTGATCTGTCTATATATATTCAGATAGAAATGTAATAGATATAGAGTAATAGATTAAGGAATGAAGTGATAGCTATATGAGAGAAGCAAAATTGTGAATGTGTGAAGATAGAATATATTAATGTGAGTTTGTGCTCTTAAGTTCATTGTAATCTCTTTTGTTGTAGCAATCTTTAATTGCTACTGCTTAATAGATGAATTGTTTATCTTCTTGAGCAATTCTGTGAGTTTCTAGGGTAGGATCAGAACTCACTTCTACACGAGGAAGGGCCCCCTCGAAAGGAATTACAGGGAAGATCCTATTCCTCCATTTCCTATTTATGTTGTGTGGATTGATTATCAGTTATTCATTTCATTTCTAAAAGCTAATGAGTGCATAGTGTGTTGAGTTTTAGATTTGCAAATCAGAAACATCCATAGTTTACTTTCCAATTTACACAAGCATTACTTTATACTCTTTGATGATTCTAGCCTACAAATACCTCACTCCAAAGTACTGTAGCATATATTTTGTAGGCCCTTTGAAAATCTTACGCCTAGGTTGACATTTAATGAACAACAAAGTATGAGACCTAATATCATTGGTTGATTATTTTGCACATCAATCAAGATCAAATTTACCATACAATAACTAGTAATAGAGACATCAACAACCATTATCCATCTACAAATATCCATTATATTAATCCATCAAAACACAATAGATGAATACATCATAAATGTCATAAGGCATGCAAGTATACCAAGATCATAAATTTGTCTCAATCTAACAAAGTAGTTCATGATCTCCCCCTAATCCATGAAAATTAATACATACATATATATATATATATATATATATATATATATATATATATATATATAGGTAGTGGGGACTTTCCCTTCACTACTCATGCACTCTCAAAATAGGTTGCATGCTAATAATAGCCATGTGCCACTACAAAAGAAACTATAGAAACATGCAAGCTTCACTAATAATAGATTACCTATAATTAACTATAGATCTAATCCTATTATTATCTCTAACTCCGCATGACACTTGATCTTCCACTTGTTCCCAAAATAGCTTGGGTTGTCCTCCAATTATCCTATCTCTATCCAAATATTGTTCAACACTCAATCCATTCATATCTGTGCATGCAAAAATGGATAAGTCTTAAACTTTATCTTTACTTGCACGCCCTCTATCTACCGATCTTTGCATGTACCTACGTTCCCGATTCCTACGGGCCCTATCCTTATTTGCCTCTAACACTTAGGTAATATTTTGTCCAATCAATAGGAATGGTGGCTGGAGAAAAATGGATGTGAATGATGAAGGTCCAAGGTGACTGAAAGTAGGGATAATAACATGTAACAAGCATAAATAAGTAGACATAATGGGACAAGTGGACATAATGGGTGCAATGTGTGAACAAAGGGAAGAAATGAGGAAAGGGTAGGGTAAATAAGGATAAATAGTGACATATCTCAAATGTTTTGGTCTAGCCCACATGACCAAGTCCGATCACACCCCAATCTTGACAAGTCCCTTAAGGCACCCACTCAAGAGGAGAATGCATCAACAACCCCTACACAAAATAAATAGTTAGCAAACATAAAAAATATGGTGTATACATGTATTATTTTATTCCATTAGAAATAACAATAAAAACCTTGAGTTTTATTTACCAAATCCCCTAAAATATTCACCAATTCAGCCCAAATTTATAATCAACACATACCTCTTAGATAGAGATTTCCAATACAACTAAATGTGCCTCATATGGAGCTCACAACTAAAATATATGAGAAATTAAATATTTTCATGTGTACCACCTATACCATTAAAACATTTTGCACGTTTTTACATTGCACAATAGTGCAATTAGAATTGTCTCGCTAGGCCATGAGACATCCTTTGATTGGTAACGAGATCAGTACACATGGGAAATATTGATTAGTCAAGGGGTCACTACTCACAAAGTCTCTTTATATACATATTCATATGGCACATTATCATAGGAACTATGATATTGTGAACCATTTCATAAATGCGAGGCCCTCAAATTCATGGGCTTGACCATGCTTCATGGGTACCCTTTCATCTAAGCACATGAGATTTTTCCACATGCCACAATCCTAGGATCCTTCTATCCACATAATTATGGGATTGTGGACTCTTTCTTCAAGGTCATAGACTCCATGGTTTCATGGGACTCATTTACATAATCTATATACTTTGATCATGCAAGAACTACAAGATCATGCCATGTGGTATGATATCAAGGCCACTCTATACTCTTAGACATCCAAATTTATTTTCCTTAGGAGTACTCTTAACTCTTTAACCAAAAATATAAGTGACCTTCTATAGATATAACATGTAAGCCTTCCTCCACACTTTACTTTACTCAATACTACTTGTGTTTTTCAATATAAAAAACATTTGAGTCCACTCGCATTATGCATGTATGATTAACAATAGCTTGATTATGCTTTAAAGGAAATGACAGCTTAAGAAAATCCAAAAGAAGATGATGTTTTACATCCATTTTATCCATTTAAAAAAAAATTTGAATGCACCAAGCCCTCAAAGTATTTCAATGTACTATGGAGGCCTAGAAACATTTAATGTGCATTTTCATAAATGAAATCCTATTTGCATCATCAAAATTCATATTTCTTGTACTTCAAACTCTTATTAATATATATTCTTCCTGCAAGTCCCAAAATGCTCAAAAAAATAAAAGTAGGGTGCCAAAATGTCAAGGAACAATTTGGGCACCAACAATGTCATCCCAAGAAGTGTGTAGGCATAACATGGAATGGTCGTGATGTATGTTATGAAACTATTATTTATGAAATATTTTCTAGTCAAAAATCACCATTTCTACTCTATGTCATAGGATAGGTAGAAGACCTAAGTAAACCGAGTTGGAAGTGAGACCGCAAAGACTCAATAGACCTTTTGGTGTATCTCTTAGTAACTTTGATGCTCCAAAGTAGACTTATGAGAATAATATTTCTTAAACCCTTCTCAAACCTTTGAGGGGATATTTGTGAGTGAAAGCATAACAAACTATGTGATGATGATATAGAGAAATGAAAACGATTATGGTTATTTATAGGAGAACATAACCTAAGTCAATATTGTTAACTTTTCAAGTTCCCCTTGCCAAGTTGCCTTATTTTTTGAAATATTTCCTTGAAAAACATTTTCTTTTATCATGTTTTCTTTTTCGTAAAATTGCTTATGTACTGAAATTTTTATGCATTTCAGATTTTGGGTTTCGAGAATCAATTTACATTTTACATGCAAATTACTTCCCAAAACCAAAACCCGAAATACAAAGGAAACAAAACCATATTAGAAGTTTGGTTTCAACTTGCAATTTACATGCAAATTGTAAGAACAAACCCAAAATCCAACTCTCGATTCCCAAGTGCATTTGGGTTTTGGAACCTAACTTGTAATTTGCATGTAAATGCAAGTCAAGTCCCAAAACCCGACTCCCAATCACATAAGACATTTTAGGTTTGAACCTGAATTGTAATTCGTATGCAAATTTTAGATCAAGTTCAAAAACCCAAAATACAAAGAGATCAAGACTATTTCAGTTTTGGGTTCGACATAGCAAATTACAAGTAATGTGCACATCGACTTCGAAACACGAAACCCCCAGTATGCAATGAAAAAAATGGAGTTAAGTTCTAACATTGAGTCAACATATTAAATTCCACCTACCCACACATGTCACATACATGGTAATTAATTCACCCTTTTCTATTTAAGGTCAAGTTTTTACACGTCATTTTCACTTGACATTTTGTACTCTGACTTTTTTATGCCTCCTCAACTTCCGATCGTACCTCTTGCATGGATTTTTGAGCAATTTTCATGATTTCTTCTTCAACCCACTTGATATTTTTGGTAAGTTTTGATGTTTTATTTTTTTGCAAGGTTTTGGCCTATTATTTTGGGTATTCTCTTCATCTTTCACTTGACATTATGGGTGTTATTTTCATTTTTGGTTCATTTTTAGGGTTTTCCTCCTTGTGTCTTTGGATTAACTTCTCCATTTACATTCCTCCTTCACTTATTGCATTTGATGAAGCTTAGGATTCATAATATTAATTACTTGAGAGATAAAGGAATATTTATCATTAATTGCCAAATTGGAAGTATCGGGATGCGTAATGTGTCTTCACTCCCGCCGCGGAACTTCAAGTCAAAAATACAAGGTTATAAAACAGTCGTAACTTCAGCCATCAAAGGTCGGGGGTTGCAAGCATATAGAAACCTCTTCTCAAACATTTCAGATGTCAAATCGTGTAAAGTAGGGGTTGACTTCTATAGAACTTTGAGTTGAAACTACAAGGTTGTAGAGCATGGCTCAAGTTCCGATGGTGCTCTTCGGGGTTTCTTTGTTGTATTTCAAGGGTTGAATTTTGCCCTCAATTTTAGAGGACTTGGTGATTTTTTTAGAGACCCTTCCCAAGGAAATTTTTTGAATCATCATCTAAGGGAAAAGGGAAAATGAAGTATAGCTTATGTTATCCAAAATCCCCCTCCTAAGGTGATTTTGATAACTTACATTCTTATCTTGAATTTGCAAGTATCAACTAATCAAATGAAAAAAATGATGTTCTAGGGAACTCTTCTCCTCCTCGCTTGCCAAGCTCCTTAGCCCAACACTTAGCCAAAAAATAAAAAATGGGTATTTTGAGTGTATTGCGGAAAATTGGAATTTGGAAGAATAGGAGGAACTGTTCCTTTGTTCCTAATGTTCCTCGCATTCGCATCACCGACGCAGGAAGTTGGAAGAGTATTGTGGGTTTTTTTAATGCGGGTGGAATGGTTCTTAGGATTTGAGTTCTCCACATAAGCATTTAGAATGCATTAAGAGGAAGGAGAGTGTTGTGAACATTACGTCTCCCGACGAAACAAATGGAACATTCTTTGGGGCCTTAGGTTCTCTACATTTCCATTCGAGCCGACAAATAAAAGGAGGTAGGAGACAGAGTTGTGGGAAAATCACGGAGTGGAAAGAGCGATGGAAACAATGTTGTGGTGAATGTAAGAGGTGAAAAAATAAAGGGAAAGGGTTGAACTATTCCACAATTCTACTGAAAGGTCGATAACCCACAAGACATAATACATGTGACCCTGCAGCCTAAATCAAGCTTGAAAAACACAAAAAGAACAGTTTTGTGCTTCCTCCATTTCCATGATCACCTAATCCATCCACACCAAGCACAAAATGATCAAATACGGATCGTGGCATTGTCTTTGGGAACCCCGTCATGTTCCTCCCGAGCCCTAGAAATTTGCATGGCCATAACTTTCACCTAGTTACTCCAAATTTCATAAAATTGGTACCATTGGAAAGGTATCGTCATCCTCTACACCACATAAATTAGATTTCTCAATTCATGTGAGGGTAGCTAGGTAAAAACTAGGAAATACATCCTATAATTAAAACATGCAATCCTAGGTAGCTCAACCACCACATTTGATGAAGTATGGTGCCCATTCCTTCTCCTACAAGAAAATTATCATGGGAATGGTCTTGTAAGGGTTTCCATGCTTTTTTCAAACATTTAATGCATGTTGTTGGTGGTTGAAGGTGGAAATCTGAGTTTCCATCTCTTTTTCTCTCTCTCTCTCTCATCTTCTATATAATGTAAAATATCTCATTTGTGAGGGGGGATGTTCTAAAATGTAAAGGAACTCTATCAAAATTGTTCTTAAGTAGTTGTGAGTTGTAGACCTTCATTTGAGCTTGGAAATGTGTTCTTGTGCCTTCTTCTTCACATGTAATGGTTTATGCATATTTTGAAAGCAATAAAAAATTTGTGGTGTTTCTCAACCCTAACTTATGTTTTGTTGCATTTCTTTCCTCTCCATTCTTGTTGTTGTATTTTGTGCATGTATTTCTCACTTGCAAGTTCATCTTGTTATGTTTCATGGAGAATAGATGGTAAATGAAGTCTTGGGTTTGTGTCACCTCTATTTGGCCTCTCCCTTATCCATTTTCCTTCTCCCTTTTCCCTCATTAGAGTGTCTTCACCCTCTTCTTGGGTATTTCACCTCTCTTTATAATAGGAATTTCCATTTACATGCATCTCTCTCTCCTTGGTCCCTTGGATTGCTAGAGTAGGATTAGATAGCTTCATTTCCTTCCTTAGGAGTAGTTTAACATTAGCAATAAGTAGAGGAACCAACCTTCTCTAGAGGTATGTATCAAAGTAGCAAGTCCCACAACTAGAGAGATATTCCCATGTTACCCAAGAACATGGATTTCTCATCCATCCATTCATGACAAATCATAGGGTGTTTTTTTTGGAGATAACAACTTCTAAGGGGTTTCCCCCCCCTTCCAAAGATCACATTAAACATTGACAACATTAGAGACATTGACCTCGACCATATCGATTTTCCAGAGTTTTGGGGTAGGGTTAGAGCTCCATCTAAGAATTCTTGGATGAAAAGCATCTATGATAGTGGAATTACATTAGTCATCCGAGTGAGATATCAGATCTCTCCATAGGGGGTTCGATCATCGATCGAGTACCCATAAGGACTTTCACTTTTCCACCCTCAATGTAGTGTTTTGAATTCATTATAATGATTACGCAGTACATTACGACGTAGATTCCCAAACTATAAAAGATGATGATGGGACAAGTGTAATCATATTGAATATTAATTAATTTAAGGATTTTTAAATCTTCCCGATGTTAAGGAATATAAATTTTGGATCGATTTGCATGTAAAACACACAGAATAATATATTAATTCTCTATATCTTCAATCGAACTCCATTACACATATATAGGAGAGGATTCCCTATTATTATGGAACCACTCAATCCTATAATATCTCCTATTTAGTTGTGATTGTTACTCCCGTAACAATACACAACTCAAATCATATGAGTTGTTAAAACAACTCCAACCAATATATTATTGTTAATATAACAATAATATAATTACTAACATTTGTATTTAATGAATACACAAATAATGTAAACATTAATATTAGTTTCCTAACATTCCCCCCCTTAATGTTTACATGGTAACAAAAGAACTTTCACACTTCCTTTGCAGCCTGCCGCCTCTGCGCGCTCATGATCTTGGCACACACTCGAACTGAAGGTAGAAGAAGGAACACATCAACTTCTTATCGACCAAGCACTATCGGGAACACATCTGACCGACGAGGATGGGAACACGCTCAGAATCATCTACTTATATACTCTAGGGAACACATCGACCTAGAAAGGTGGGAACTCAAGCGAGGAACACATCTCGATGTACCTTCAATGGTTTTCAAGAGGCTAACCACAAACCTAGGTACGAACAGGAACACATCTGACTGTTCTACCTCATCAAGCCTCATGATGTGCTGCGTTTCACTGTGTTATTTGTTCTGTACTATGTTTTTTACATTTGGGGAAATAGGAAAAGCCACATACTCAACTGAAAAAATTGAAAATGGAACATTGGATCATGTTGATCATGTTCCCCCCTCAATGTGAACATTTCACTTATTCAACACACAACAGGAACTCTGAAAAAGAATCACACCAAGCTGAAATTCACACCACACAACTGAATCTGGAACACTGCAAAACTCAAAAACAAGTACTCACACTGCACACCTGTGCCACCAAATCATTCTGTGCGGCCCCATCGTTGGTGACTGACGAGAGGTCATTGTCTGACCTCCAGCCTCCGATGCCTCCATCCTCCATTTAACATGCTGCTAACTCAGCCTGATTTGGATATGAAGCTCAACTATTTCCACATTGTTTATTATATCTTCCCTCCCGCAATGTGAAACACTTTATTTTCACTTGACGACGTCGGGTAACACCGAAAATGCGTCCGTAAGGCAATTTTTTTTTTTTTCTAGACTTTTACAATTATACGACATTTGACGACAACTCACAGATTTGACAAAGACTATTTTGAATCGGACAAGAAGACTCGACTAACTTTTAAAAAGTAATAAAACGAGATTACTTTTTAAATGAAAATGAGAATTAAAAAAATCCTAAAATCACCTATATGGAATTATTTATTACGACACTTAGCTCTAAATGAAACCTAAATGAAATAAGGACCCAACAATACTTATACACAATGTATCTTATGGTTTAGACACCAAAAGTATTAAACAACCTATTTAAAAAAGTAATAGAAAATTACTTTTTAATGCCTTACAACTATTAACTGAATAATAAACAAACACTAGACTTAATTTATAGGATTTGAAATGACACACACTTTAATTATACTTATTTCAGGAACATCAACATTTTATGAGTCCAAACTAAAAAATCTCAACATAAAGCATGACTTACACGACTTGGAAAAAAAGACCAAATGCATGCATTAAGGGAAGATCAGTAAAGATGCCTCATTGTGAAATTCGATCATCAACCGCTATGCCATTATCAAACTTTGCCGCATATCATAGATCTTGGAGTTCGACATGCTTGTGCAACTTTATTTGTAAGGTGCAGAGTAATTATGTGGCTCAGTGGGACTTGTTGTTTAATCAAAGCCGGAGCCAAAGCGAGTGTAGATCACATGGAATTCAATGCAGATCTGGACTAATAGTAGTCTGAAACCGTTGCACCAAAACAATGACAAACGTCAAGGCCGAGCTAGGTTCAGGCTTTCAACATGCAGTGAACTGATTGATGTATATAGAATGATCTTATAATCCAAATTTGATTGCACGCATAAAGTCTGATGGCTTGATATGTGACGAATTCAAGTGCAAACCAGTCCGATGCAAATTCCAAAGTCTGCACAGCTTGGAGACGGAGTCACCTTTGTGGAAATCTAGACGAGGAAGAGTAGACACATAGATCAATATGTAGAAAATCCGTTGGAGATCTCTGAGGTAGTAATTCTGTCACAATAGTCGATTTACCATACACCAAACTGATGAGCAGATCTAATGCACATTTTATATTTGACTGTATGAGCCGTGGCAAAGACTTCTAGATAAAATGACCAAATCCTTGCTAGTGTATCAGCTTCAGCTCCACGTAGGATGCAATTTTTTCCAAATGCAATCAAAATGCATCTAAGAATGACATGGGTCTACAGATCTGTTCAGAACTTATAATACGACCTTGGAAAATGCATATAATACGACCTTGGAAAATTTACAGATCTGCTTAGAACTTTGAGCAAGACGAGAACAAGTATTTCTTCACAATCTTGAATCAACCAACATGCAGTTCTATAGCGCAGTGAACACAGATTTTACACAGGTCACACAAATCTATGAAACCTGAAATAATTGGATGATATCCAACACTATCTCTCCTGATATAAACTTAGTTGGAGCCGTAAATGAATCTTTGTTGCTATCATACAAAATCTGTAGAATGGGTCTCAATAAGGAGTCCAAGAAAACTATAACCAAGGCAGAAAACCTCCACGGATAACACAAAATGGACACTTAAGCATTCAAATGCTAAAACAAATTAAATTGATCTGTGCCAAATTTCTAAACATTTTCAGTGTGCTCTCTCTCGACTCTCATCAAGATAGATATCGCTCTGATACCAAATATAAATTTTGGATCAGGACTTGCATGAGGGAAAACACACATAATAATATATTAATTCTCTATATCTTCAATCGAACACCATTACACATATATAGGAGAGGATTCCCTATTATTATGGAACCACTCAATCCTATAATATCTCCTATTTAGTTGTGATTGTTACTCACGTAACAATACACAACTCAAATCATATGAGTTGTTAAAACAACTCCAACCAATATATTATTGTTAATATAACAATAATATAATTACTAACATTTGTATTTAATGAATACACAAATATAATGTAAACATTAATATTAATTTCCTAACAAGGAATACACCTCAATCTCTCCCAATTCTGCTCTTAAGCATTGGAAAACAAATTATGACAATGTATCAAGGTTCTTAACAAAATATATTTTGCAAAGCCTAAGTCTTGATGACAAAGTTCCAAACACTATTCCCCACTATGATTTCATCTAGGAGGTGAATGAAATTATCACATTATTGAGTAGAGTTACATGGCTCCCTTCTTCAAAAGATTTCTAGGAATGGATGTACTTATATATCTCTACTATTTGTAAGAATTATGATCTCATTCAATGAGTGAAGTGCATCAACGATGCCATACATGCCCAAATGTTAGAGTATTAGCCACAATCAATTTCTATATGACCTCTTATCGGTATACGCCGTATAGAAATGAGAAATTATCCAGATTGACATCTAAGAGAGTAAGGAATTCATCACAAATTTATGACTTCTATCCTCAACTCACCATGAGGGAAGGATCGAGTCACTTTAGGAGAGTTAGTGATGCCTTTTCTCTACCATCCTATGTGTCTTTGACAAGGATATTTATAATTGAAGGATATATGATAGTCTTGGAATGTAGTGGGACTTAGGGCCATATTTTCCTACAATTCTTGACGTTCGCATATCTCATGGTGGTAGGATTTTCAAGTGGTCCCATCAATATGCCAAGGTGTCCCACGGATAAGTGGGTTTTGATGGAATTAGTTCAATAACTTCTTCACCTCCAAAAATATCAGCACAACAGGCATAAAATAGGGGTCCACTTTCCAATTAGCTTGGGTCGATACAATTATGCATCCTTGTATAAAGCAAAGAATGTTGAAGTCGAGATGCAACAAATGAAATTGAATACCTATCACCCGTAGGTTAGCTTTGATTGTTGGGGCATGGTCGGTGAACTTAGACCAATTAGTGTCCACATACCATAGTTGGAGGATATTTGGATAAATTTCAGAGATGAAATCGTGATACGGGAAAGAGACTATCAAAGGTTGACTCTTGAGGAAGTGGCTAAATACAAAATTGCAGATTTTTTTAGGGCCTCTAAAATGTGAGAGAGGTCTTAGACCATATTTATGATCAAAGAAATGTGAAGGACCAACCGTTTCCATGGATCAATTGGTCATTTTAGGAATGCACCAGTTCTAGGGAGTGCACAAATCATATTCTCAACAGGACCCATCAATGGTTGATATCATTGGGAATTAAACCAAGAACATCATAGAAGCTCCTTATTGAGGTAGAATGGGTACAACTATTGATGGGTAACTCCACTTCTTCAAAAGGAGAGAAACCCACTCCCAAGCCTCGCAAAATCACCATTGTATATAGAGGATCTGGTTCTTCATCTACAATTATTTCGATTGAAGTTGTTTCTTCCCGGAGTTCCTTCCACATAACTTTTTGACCTAAGTATTTCCCCACCAACCACTCAAGTGTTGCAGTCACCTTATTCACCTCCTCTCCCTTCTTCCCCATTTTTCAGTTCCTCCACCTCTAACTCTCTCTTTTCCAACGTCTTCTACGTCTTCTCCTCCCATTTCTTCTACCCTCATCATTTCATCTCATACCATGGATTAGGTATTTTCCTCTTTTCCGTCTCTCTCATCCATGGATGTTTGGCTCTCTAGGTTCCCCTCTAGTAACTCCCCTTCCTTAATAGTTTCTCCCCACTTCCTCTCCATCACTCTTCTCATCTCATCACCCCACAGTTATCCTTTCCACTCCATCCCCGCTTGTCACTACTTCATTGACACTACTGGTTACTACAACAACTACCCTTTCATCACCCATCCAATTCATTAACGTGATGTCATTGCACATGTCATCCTATGAACAATTGTCCTCTTATTCTTCTACTCTCGCATGGTTGAATAGGAAAACCCCCAAGTAGAAGAAGAATATTACTATTGGAGATGAGGTTGATCTTAGTATATTGGATTTCACTCCCCGACACCAAGAAAATATACAAAGGGTTGTTTCTCACCTTTCAATCTATCAAACAAGGGAAAGATTTGTTGAATTAGCAACCCCAACTCTTTGGAAAGTCAAATGAAGATAGTGTTAAGATACATACTATCAAATTTCTAGGTTCTCTCTATGGAAGGCTACGCACGAAGGTGCCAAGCAAGATGTCTAGGTTGTTCTCGGTAACCTCCTGGATAAATTTGATAAACATAAGATCACCAAGGATGAGCTAAAGAATAAAGTGAAACAATTGAAAACCATCCTACATAAGATCACACAACCAACCCCTTTCAACCGTTCTCGCGATAAGTACAAGTTTATATGTAGGTTCCTTCTCCATAGTTGAGAAGATTGGACAAAAAGCTTGAGCATTCCAAGCTTAGATTAAAATCAAAATCCGGGAAGGAGAACATATGAATAAGGATGTTGCTACCTTGTATAACAAGATTGAGCTGGAAAAGGATATAGTTACTAATATGTATGGTATTCTAAGAGAGGAGTGTGATAATCTGGAACTCGCATTGGAGGCATGGAATGAAGTTCGAGGCATCAAATCCGATATAGTCTTAGTAGAAGGGATTATTGATGATTCTTCGAAACTGTTTGAGTATTACAAATCCATGGTTTTTTTGTGTCCGGATGCTTTAGGAGGCCATGTCAAAATTGGATGAGGAAAGAAGTGATAGCATTGATGTCCTTCAAAATATCACGTATGAGTTCAACAATATTCATTGTGGGTTCTTGAATGAAGATCTTGATGTACTTCTAACAGATCAAATCATTGCAAGTTTTAAGGGCCCGGTTGAAGAAGACATTGATATAATCAAATCTTTCGGGCTGAAATCCATCAACAAGTTATTGGCCTATCAAAATTTCTTAAGCCAACTCAAAAGATTGTGAATCGAACCGAGAAGTTTCCTAGAAAGATGAATCAAACAATGAGACCACCGAGGTCCTAAATTGCTTATGCGTGTGAAGCTGGATGATAAATAGGTACATGAAATAATCAAATGATTTCTTGATTATTGACAAAAAGCAGGCTAGAGAAGAAACATAGGAAACAAACACAGATCGAGATAAAGGGTGGCGCCAGTCTAGCTAATTATTTGTTGCCATTTTCGCATGAGTCTCCAACCATAGTTCCTTATTCGAGTTGCAGGTTTGACCCAGTCAAAGTTGCACAACTACTTGGCTATTTTGTGGGAGACTATTTTTCAAATGTAAATGCATCCTATTTTTAGTATGTAACAATTAAGAAGGGTGGCTATAATTGCTCAACCTTCTTAATCTATAAATATGAGGATGCATTATGTAGTAAAGGATTTTGATCATTTGTATAAGGAGGCTCTGCCATTTTGAGTACTTGTATATAGGCTTAAGCCTTAATATTATAGGTAGAATTGATATAAACCTGCGTTTGCTTTAATGTGTTGTGTATTTTAGTGGTTCATTTTATACTTATGAATCTTTCTTTCCTAGTATTTAATGATCTATTTTACCTCCATATTAATTTATCAATATTTCCTCATATAGCAAGTTACATGTTGTGATTTATAAAGCTTATTGATAATAAGTTGTGGAATCAAATTGAATCCCTTCCGTTATTGTTAAGTTTTACCTTCATATAAAGAACTCTTGTTATGAGAAAAGGTAGAAAGATGTGTAAGTTATTATCATTTTGTTAAATATTCAAGCTTGTAAAAGCTGATCGTTTGTCCCTTAAACTATTGGTACATCACCATTTTCAGTTATTTTTAGTTAACTCCCTCCCTTTTCCTCAAAAGTTAGATACTATAGTTTGTTTTCACTATTGTAGGTTTTGTAGCTTGATCTTCTATTAGAAGCATGTAGTTTAGAAGGAATTTGGCCTTCTCTGAAGGTTCATCCCAAGGAGCCAAGGTCCCACACCTTGGGGATGTTCCCATGTTGCACTAGATCATCTAACGATTTAGCGGGTGCGCGATCCAAGTGACAATAAGTATCACTCTTAGTTAACAAGATTAACCATGGTCGATGCAATCAATTGGAAATAATATTGTACTAGACGACGTCAAATTGACCACAAATAATTTGGCTAGGAGGTAAGGATAGGAGAGTGAATGGGGATAGAGAAAACACTTGGGTAAGTATGAAGGTGATATGAGGGGACGAGGAAGGTGCTTATAGGCGGGTGTGAAGGTGATAATCCGAGGATATTAAGTGTTCATAAATAAATGGTAAGAAAGGTAATACGAAGACAAGCTAGGGTGATGCCACAAACAACGACTATCACTAGGTACTACCACTAGCCCAATTCAACTTTTAGTATGCCCCTCAAGGCACACACTTAGGGAGATTAATGCGCTAACATCATACAAAGAGAAATCATTTGTAAGAGTGAAAAATGAGTTGTATACACGGATATCTTAAATACATTTATCTTAAAAATATCGAGAGATATCAATCTCAAGGCCCTTACCTTGGTTTTCCACTTAGCGAATTGAATAGTAACTCCATGAAGTTTTCACTTTCTCGTGACAAATGGTGCCAATATAGCTACACCATTCGACTCGAAAGAATATTCATGGGCCCCAAACTCCACCACATGCCAAGATATTACAATTAGACATCAAACTTGAGGTTAAAATCTCCAAACTCCACCACATGCCAAGATATTACAATTAGACATCAAACTTGAGGTTAAAATCTCCATGTGATAGTCAACTAAACGTCAAACTTAAAATAAAATATTAATTGTTCAAACATATCCGCTACCACCTCCCTAGCCAAGTAAAAAAGGATTTAGCAATAAAATTATCATAAAAAACACACACACAGTCACACGAATGCATCATCAAAATCAAATAAATTGCAATTAATCCAAATAGAGATTTGAGAATATTGGGTGCCTACCAATCTTGTAACCTAGTTAAAAGATTAATAGTATAAAGATTGTTGAAAAGTTATGCAATTTTTTTTGTTTTTTTTTTGTTTTTAAGTAAGAAGAGGGATTGACGAACACCCAATGACCCAAAATTTACAACAACGAAATTCTAATACAAAAGAGTAAACGAAGAATCAAATCCATGATGTGATTTACCCCATACATGTGAAGTGAAACATTTGCAAACTTCATACCAAAAAGGAAGGGAGCTCTAGAGGGCAACCTCACTAAGATTGTGAAATGAGTTAATAACTTTTATTTTTATGATGTTGGATTTTTTACTCTAAATTTACTGCTATTTCAAAAAAATATCTTCAAACAAGACAGCCGATTTGTCTATTGCTCCGCTGCAAATCCTTAATAACAAGCACAACCATACAAGCGAACAAAAAACAACAATTGGGAATTGTTTTTGAACTAATGACAACCACACTTTCCATTATCACATTCTTATCATCAATCTTCCCCCTCAGTATTATTCACAATTCAACAATGGCACACATACAGGGCATACCCAGCACCAAACATTCCACACCATGCCAATGCGGGCTTCATCTTCTTCAGTCACTCCAACCAGCATTTCTGCAGAATGGCCATTTGATTGCAAGGTAACAAATCTTATACTAAATACCCACTTCAAATTTCTTGAATTGATTTTTTTATTTTTATTTTTAGCGTTTGCTATAGAATTCAATTTTTTTCGTTTTGTTTTCGTTTTGTTAATTCAGCTTTCTGTTGCAATTACGAACATCGGCTTTGCCACGTCCATTAAAAAAATCTCTGTTATTAAAGGAACCCTGAGACTAAAATGCAACTATGCGGAGTACAAGCATAAGGAAACAACATTTCAGGATTTATCAACTGATAATTTACAAAAGAGGAAAAAGCTAAACTCAAAAACTTATGAGAGTCTCTTGCAGAGATTTGGCAAGAGAAAGGAACTTCCAGAGGGCAGGAGACTACATACCCAATTGGTGGGAAATGGGTTCAACCCGGGCATTATTATCTGGAACAAGTTGCTCAGTATGTATGTTAAACGTGGTGCCATGGAGGATGCACGCCAACTGTTAGAAAAAATGCCTGAACGAGATGTTGTTTCCTGGACTACGGTAATCAGCGGTTATTCTCGTCGTGGGCCCGGAGAGGTGGCTTTAAGGATGTTCTGTGAGATGTTGCAGGCGGGTGTCAAGCCAGGGAGGTTTACATTTGCGAGCATCCTTCGGGCATGTGCTGGTGTGGGATGTCTGAAGCAGGGAAGGAGGTCCATGGTCAGGTTTATAAGAGTGGGAATTGTTGGGATCTGTGTGTTGGCAATGCTCTCGTGACAATGTATGGTAAGTGTGGCTCGGTGGAGGATGCACGTCAAGTGTTTGACAAAATGCCTGAGCGAGATGCTATATCATGGAATGCAATGATTACAGAATATGTGCAAAATGGGTATGAGGAAGAGGCTATGGGATTTTTTTATCAAATGCAGTTAGTTAAAATAGAGCCTGATCCGTTCACCTTTGGGATCATTGTTAGGGCGTGCGCAAACCTAGATGCTCTAGAAGAAGGCAAACACGCTCACAGTTATATTATTTATGAAAGGTAAGTTTGAGTCAGATGTGTCTCTGGAGAATGCCCTTGTGGACATTTATGCAAAATGTGGCAATATATGGGATGCATTTCTAATTTTTGATGGAATGAGTGTGCAAGATAAGGTATCGTGGAATTCGATAATTGGGGGATTTGCTCAAACTGGTTATGGAGAGGAGACCTTTAAGCTCTTTGTGCAAATGCAAGAGGCGTGTATTAGGTTGGATGACTATACATTGACCAGTGTGCTTAGAGCATGCACTGAGATGGGAACTCTGCAATTGGGTAAAGAGGTTCACGGGCATGCAACTAGAATAGGATATGATTCTAATGCATTTGTGGCAAGTGCCCTTGTTGATATGTATGCCAAATGCAGCAATATGAAAAATGCACACAATTTATTTGTGAAAGTATCTAATGGAAATAGAAATTCTTGGAGTGCAATGATAGGAGGATATGCTTTCAATGGCTATAGTGAGGAGGCCCTGAAATATTTTGGACAAATGCACCGGCTTGGTATGGATATAGATGACTTTGTTCTTGCAAGTGTTCTAAAAGTATGTGCCAACCAAGTAGCTCTAGATAAAGGCAAAGAGGTCCATGGCTATGTTATAAAAAGTGGGTTCGAGATGAATATTTTTGTGGGGAGTTCCTACTTGATATGTATGCAAAATGTGGGTATGTAGAGGAGGCAATGGAAATGTTTCAGAAGATGCCGGAGCAAAATGTTGTTTCATGGTCTGCACTAATAGCTGGACATTCTCAAAATGATCGAGAGCAGGTGGCACTGCAATTATACAATGAGATGCTTTTGACAAACATAAAACCAAACCAATTCACCTTCACAAGCCTTCTTGTCGCATGTGCCAATTTAGCAGAGCTGGAAAAGGAAAAGAAATTCACTGCCACATTATCAAAATCGGATTTGAATCACATGTTTCTGTGGGAAACACACTTATTAACATGTATACTAAATGTGGAAATAGTTGGGACGCATCAAAAGTTTTTGGTGATATGCCTATTCAAGATGACATATCATGGAATGCAATGATTCCAGGATGTGCCACAAGAGAGGCAGGTGATACGGTTTTCAAAATCTTTCTTGAAATGCAATGGGCAGGCATTAAACCGAATGAGTTTACTGTTGCAAGTGTTATAGGTGTTTGTGCCAACCGAGCATTCCTAGAACATGGAAGCAGGTCCATTGTTACACTATAAAAACTGGACTCAAGTCTGGTAATCGTGTGGGGAATGCTCTAGTTGACATGCATTCAAAGTGTGGAAGTATGACTGATGCATACAAATGTTTTGATGAAATATCAAAACGGAATGTTGTGTCCTGGACAACGATGATTGGAGGGTGTGCTCAGCATGGGGAAGGAAAGAAGGCTCTCCAACTCTTTGTACAAATGCAACGGGCAGGCATCAAGCCTAATGGCATCACATTTGCCTGTGTTCTATCTGCATGTAGCCATATGGGTTTAGTGCAGGAAGCTCATTACTATTTTAATAATATGAATGTAGATTACGGTGTCACTCGAACAGTAGAGCATTATGCATGCATGGTCGATGTACTAGGACGTGCCAGACTGCTAGATAAGGCAGAGAGCTTAATAAATGGAATGCCATTTGAACCAGATGTTTTGATTTGGCGCACCTTGCTCAGTGCTTGTAGGGTCCATGGGTATTTGCAGCTTGGAAAACGTGCAGCAGAACATCTTCTTATGTTGGAACCGCAAGACTCTACAACATATATATTGCTCTCAAACATCTACTCTGCATCTGGGAGATGGGATAATGCAAGAAAGGTAAGAAGGATAATGGAAGAGAGAGGGGTTAAAAGGAACCGGGTTGTAGCTGGATTGAACTCAAAAATAGGGTCCACACTTTTTTTGTTCAAGATAGATCACATGAGCAAACAGATGAGATATACGCAAAATTATATGAATTAACTGTACAGATTAAAGAAGCAGGGTATGTGCCCAACACAAATTATGTGCTGCATGATGTAGAGGATGAACAGAAAGAACACTTTATTTGCTATCATAGTGAGAGGCTAGCCATGGCCTTTGGACTTATTAATACACCTCCCATACACCTCTTCGGATTGTGAAGAACCTTCGCATATGTGGCGACTGCCACAATGCCACCAAGTACATTTCCAAAATTGTAGACCGAGAACTTGTTGTGAGAGATTCCAGTCGGTTCCATCATTTTAAGGATGGAAAATGTTCTTGTGGGGATTATTGGTAATATACCAAGAAATACAATCAACAACGTACAGACTATGGTATCTTAATGAATTTTGTACATAGGGGTAGAGAATTGCAATTTTTAATTATGAAGATTCGGCATACCCTTACTTTACAACTTGGCATTGGATGAATATATAAAGTAATAATCCCCCTTTTATCATGAAAACCAGATAGACCAAGGATCCCAACAACCTGGATACACATCTAATCTGGTATGCAGGAAAGTCCAAGGAGTTTGGTGCTTCAATACCACAGAGTTCAGTTCAACGAGATATTGGAACCATGCAAGGCCTTCTGACTATGTTGAGATGGGTTTGGGGAAGAAATTTGTAGGAGAGGGCCTTCATAATTTCCAGTGATAAAGTATTCTTCAGAGATATGTTGGAATAGCATGCAAGATCACCGCTTTATATTATTAACACGGCTCTAGGGAAGAAATTTGTAGGAGAGGGACTTCGTAATTTCTAGTGAATGCCATAAAGTATTCTTCAGAGAAATGTTGGAATAGCAGGCAAGATCACCACTTCATATTGTTAACACGGTTCTAGGAAAAATGTTGCTAATGAATTTTCACTCTTAAAATTTAAGATGATATCCATGTAGCCAATATCTATAGCAAGAAGATGTTATAAAATGACAAGTGACCTTTTGATAATGTTAAAATGGCTCGAGGGAAGAAAATTACAAGAAAGGGATTGGGTTCATTTTGTGTGCTCAAATTCAAGAAGATGATATCCATGTAACCAATTTCAAATTCCTACACAGTATTCTAGTCTTGCAAACTTCAGTTTCAATATGGGGTTGAACCTTTGCACAGTTCTTGGAAGCTTCCATAGTCTTGCAGGCTTACTGAAATCATCCTTCTGCATTCTAATTCCATATTTGAGCATTCATACGTGTCAATATCTCTTACTTAGAAACTACCATAGGGTTTCACGTCTGCATGGAAAACTTCACACTTTGAGCCCTTACTCCATGATCCGACATTGACATTGCAAAGTCACTTCAATTATGGGTAGCCTGTATGCTTGAAGTCTTACAATCGTATGAACTCAGGCTCACTGCACCGACAACAGTCCATCTGCAATCTCAAACCTTTCCTACACTAGTGTTTCTTTGCAATTTTTAAACCACATGAAATCCAAAGTTCTTCAAGATGTAATACTTGTGTTTATGTAATTTTGCTTGAATTTGGTATCAAAAATTCCCAAAATCATATAAAAATTTCCAAACACTCATAAGAAAATTTTGTATCTTAAATCTGATCTTCTTGGAATCAATTTAGCAATAAACATTACAATTCATTGCATACATCATTTTAAGATACACACATTGCCAAAACTAAGATATTTTCCATTAAAGACCAAATTTTGGTCAAGTTTCTCAATTCGTCACCACTCCAGGGATGTCAATAATAATTTTCATGAAATGATTCAGTCATGGGTTTCATTTTAAGAATCTCTACTCATTAGAAAATCTCAAAAGATATGCTCGATAACGTTCTCATACTCCTCATGATTCTCGTTCAAACGGCAAGTAAACTCTTTTAACAATTACATAAAATCCCCTTTTGACAAATTTCTGTTTTCTTGATAAAAGGGTAAGATATATTAATATGAAAAAGTACAATACATTGAAAAGATAGAGCTTGAGAACACTGCAAAATTTCATAGAGAACTGGATCACAAAGATCGAAGGAAACTAGGAACCAGAGACATAGAGACTATGAACAATATGAACATCAACAGAGTTGCACATTTTCAGTTTGGAAGAGAAAAAGAGAAAGGGAAGTTGTCCTCCTAGATAGTACTTTGGTCCATGCTTGGCTTTAGGTGGCTTCTAGGGTGAAATACAATTTTTAGACTGAACAACGTTTGTTTAGCTCCCCAAATTCCATGGAATTGAACTCTTGCTGGTCTTATTGGAAGCACCCAACGCTTGAATATTCCATGAGAGGATCCACATGAAGAGCCTGTCATTGGAATAGGCCTTTCCCTTGGGTTATTCCTGGATGGTTGATGTTGTGGGTGCCCAGATTTATAATATACTTTCAGGAGTTAAGAGGATACAATCAGCCTCAGAATCAATTTGTTCCCTTGACGCTTTCCTCTTTTCCTGAATATCCCATAGAGTTTTTAACGATTCCCAAAGTTGAAGGTTTACAAGGATGGAATCCTCGATGATGATTGTTATTATGGTGATTGTAACCATGCTAGGGGTGGTAGAGACAAATTTCATTTTGGAGATTGATTTTTCAATGTGTGTTTTGGTGAGGTTGGATGGGGTAAGGTAGTTTCAGTTGTGGGGAGAGAGTTTGCAGCTTGTGAGATACATATAAATAAATTCAATATAATAGGTTCTACAGACTATATTGACCTGAAGAATGTTAAAATTCATCGTCATTGTGAATAGTTTAAGCAAACTTATACCTTGTGCAGGTTGGATATTGGATTCTTGGTTGGAGGAAAGTTTACATGCAATTAAATTAATGCCGGAAAGTTCATATCTACAGTCGGGGAAGGTAGAGTTGAAAGCCAACTACATGTGTAGATTCACTCATGTATGTGTTGGGAGTAAATCTAGGTCTTGCTGGAAATTACATACTAGTTCACCTACTCATATTAGAGGCATTCATTGTTGCAACTAAATGTTCAAATCCATAGTTTGGAACTATAGCAAAGTTGAACTTTGAGCATTTTATGTCATGAGAAAAATTAATTGGAAATTAAGTTGAGAGGCATTCCTACAATGGCAGCGAGTTGTAATGGAGTGAATTGTTCACTTTTATTATTGATGTTAAGTTTGACGTCCATTTAACCATCGTGTGACAATTCATCCTTACATTTAACTTCCATTAGACTGTCACTTTTTTTTTCCTTTTTCTTGGAGAACTCAATTAAAATATAGTTATATCTAGCATAACTAGATAGGTGCGTCAAGATTGATGTATTAACATATTTAGATAGTTGTATTTAAGATATCTATACTAATATAAAAATTTATATTTTTCCAAAATTACCATTTTAAATTGTTAGAAACTACAACATTGCATTAACAAATAACAAGCATCACGTCACATGAAACTAGCCTTTGTGTCAAATATGTATTGACTATAAGCAATAACAATTGTAGAAGTTAATTATAGATATTAGCAAAGTATAAGTTAATAATAGATATTGCCATATCATTAAGTATCTAGAAAATAGGAACTTCATTTAAAATAAAGATGCAAGAACACACATTAATTAAATATGATAGCTATTTTATATTAGAAAAAATTACTCTACGTAATTCAAATTGTGAAGTGGATAATTGGATGCGATAGAATATTCATTGACACCTTGAATGTGATGACATTGACATAAATAATCCTTATAACAATATGTAATTATAGATATTTGTTTCTAATTAACCAACAATCACATGTGAATAGTGCAATGGAGACACTCAAGTGGATGTGTGGAAGAAGTTAAACTTGAGGGAGTGAAATATTGTAGGAGGAAGAGGGGTGATGAAGAAGGGGTTTAAGGGAGGAGAAGTCTAGGGGTGGGGAAAATGTTGGGGGAAACATATGTGAAACTCTTATTTCTTATGACCAAGCACATATGAACCACTTGCCATTTTGTCAATTGTTGGAAGGATAGATGGGGTGCGGCATATAAATTGTTGAGGCAACATACTTTGGAGATATACCAAAAGCAAGGGTTGGTCGATCAAGTACTATAAATGTCAATAGTTGTTATTTGCAACATCAGTCCTTGTGATTTGTGGGTAGTTAGAACAACCATACATTTAAGGGGAATTCGATTGTGAGTATCCCATGACACTTTAGAGATAGGGACATGTGGAGTGGACATTGCATCTCATGTCGAGTCAATGTAGTAGTTGAATTTGATAACCACAAAACATGGTCGGTCAAGGGGTTTGTGCCATCCTTATAGACCATTATATTAGGCATGTCACACACAACCAATGAGACTCATTTAGAAATGTCTATCAACGTAATTAATGTTTGAGACATTGACAAAAGAGAAAAATATCGTTTTTATGCGCACTTGGGTCCTCCTTCGATGCTCTAGCTCATCAATTGTTATAAATAGGGAACACTTCAATTTGAAGATTATAATTTGATTGATCGGTGTGAAAATTATAAGTCGGTTGATCGTATGAATATTATAATTTTATTTATTTATCATGGTGCTCTATACTTGTTTGAGATTTATTAGTTTGGTCGTGGTTGTGTGGGTCGTGAATTTGGGAGGGGATATGTTATGTTAGCATATCCATCACCAAATCAAAGTGAATGCAAACACTCTAAGTATCTCTCGAGAGGAGGGAACATGTAGTGATGTCCGTGCAATCGCACATACAACATGGGTGGGAGATTTGTGTGCGTAGTGGAGGGCACAACTACGAGGGCCTCTCCTCTACCTCTCACACCCCCATTTTCGTCATCATTGATCTCATGAAATTGGATGCGGTCATTAAAATATTTATTCTTGTTTTAACAATTCCATTTTGGTTCGCCATACTTAGCTTCATGAGCACACAAATATTTGGATTATAATTAATTTAGAATTGTTCTATACTTGAGCTTATGTATTAATAATTAATACAAATGATTATCCTATTTAATGCAATATTTGTTGAGTATTAAATCTATCTTAATTGCTGCCAACCTATAAAGTTTGCCTTTTTAATGGCTTTGTAAAAATTTGCAAATGTAATGAAAATAAAAGTACTTCAAAAAAATGGTATAATTAGAACAAATTTTGACACATATTGTAAGGGTTCTTTGCACATTTGACAACTTTAAATATTTTTTAAAAATATAGGTCGCATACATCGGAACATATTGGACATTAACTGATTGTACCTCCTAGCACATTATATTAAATCTATTTTAATTGTCGACAACCTAGAAAGTTTTGCGTTTATTATGGGTTTGTAATTTTTTTGGAATTACTACAATTACATTATTATGTGTTTTAATAACAAAAGCTTTAAACTAATATAGCCAAGAAATGCATAAATGTAATGAAAATAGAAAATACTTCAAAACAAAAAAATATGGTACAATAAGAATAAATTTTGATACACATTGTAAGGGTCACAATAAATTTGATAACTTTAATTATTATTAGCAAAATATAGGTCGCATACATGGGGATGTAGGGGACATCAATTGTTGACACACAACTAATTAAAAATGCTTTGCTTGTTGCAAAAGTAAAAACGCAAAACGTCTAGAGCAATGCTTACAAAAAAAAAAAGAATCTCCATGTTGCTAAAAATTAGGAGAAGAAAAACCATGTGTACATATATTCACGACCCAAGAACGAACTTAATTATTGTTTTACACAAAGTATTGTAGAGACGAACAAAAACACAAATAAAGGCGAAACTTTATAAATTAAAAAAGCTATACCTAGGCGATATAATAATATGAAAAATCAACAAATGACATCCATTTATGAGATAATTTACATGTGATCTCGACGTACTTATCTCGATTCTCGGGCGCCATGCACGGGGACGCGAAAGAAGCCCTAATATGCGGATCTATAAATTCATTCATGTTGATTTTTACCAACAAAGGCCTCACCTTTGAGAAAAATTTTGTAGGCCTTGCCGATATTTTGTCTCGAGGATTTTCCAAGCCTGTTAATGTTTGAATGTCGGGGTTTGGAAACAAGGACATGAATTCCACCATGGTTATGAGTTTGTTGAGGTGCCTAACAACCCTATAGAGGCATGCAACATGGATTGTGTTGAGGTGGATGTTGTATTCTCCCGAAGTGTTCTTTGACCAATTTTTTTGCAATGCATTGAAGAATGATCGTGCTTGGGTTAACTATTGTATAAATTAGCATACATATATTATATAAATATATGTAAAATATGCTGAGAGGTATAGTTCGAAAGGCACTTATGTCACACATCTAAAATATGCGCCTTGTGAACGTTGCCTCTTGACATATTTTGCATACCACTTTTGATTTATATTTAAAATATGCCTCAAAATGTTACCTCTCGATGTATAAATAAAAATCAAAACAAACGTGGTATGTAAAATATGTCGAGAGGTAACGTTCACGAGGCGCCTATTTTAGATGTGTGACATAAGTGCCTTTCGAACTATACCTCTCGACATATTTTACATATATTTATATAATATAGGTATGCTAGTAGTTACCACGGTAGTTGCATGATACCGAAAATGATACCAAAATGAAGTCGGAAAAGAAGGTGAGAATTTAGTTGGTGCATGAATGACATTGACGAGAACCTATCAAATTGGTGACTTATGTTGACTTATTCAAATTTTTGAACATCTTACCAATGAACTACATGGGCGGGGATCCTTAAGTCATCGGTGAAACCAACGATTCTTTCTATATAATATCAAGAGCCCAAGATAACATTCGCCCCCTATATATTTAATATTTCCTTGAGTCATAAGAATTCCTAATGAATTTTATTGAACTACGTTAAGGTATATTTTCTACCAATTAAAACCAACAATATCCAAGATAATATATTGAAATTTTAATGGAAAGATAAATCTTTTCTAATATTCATTTAGATAAAAATGTCACAAACAACAACTAAAATGAGAAAATGTTAACAATTAATCCTTTTAGACTCAAATATCTTACAAGGGACATCATAGAGGGATTTAAAGAGGGAACCATCTCTCTTAAGAGAATAAGTATGAGCAATAAAAATTCTAGGTCTATAATACACGAATTTGTTATGGATTTTATTAGTAACCATATTATCATGTTCAAAAATAAAGCATTATTTCATATGAATCAAAATGTGAAATGTACATCACATGTAATGACAAAATCATAGAATGAAATGTGTGTTACATGGGGACATTATTTATATTCTAAAGACTTAAGTCTTTCTTACTTTGCCTTCCGTTTCGAAAGTAGTTTTCTCTTCTTCATCCTTTCATAGCGGAGATATTCTTAGACATTTGCAATGACTTTACTCGAGAGATAGCCACAAATGTTAACCCCATTGTTTCCCTTTGTTCAATATCAATTGTAGCCTTGGAAAGAGTCAAACCTTGCGATTTATGTATTGTCAATGCCCATGCCAACCGTAATGGTAATTGGTGTGTGTGTCCCCTTTGTATTGGTGTAATTGGGATGGTATGTGGAGTTCTATCTTCAAATGGTATTCCAAAGTAACTATCAAATTCAACCATTACATATGTTGGTGGTTTTGGTGGACCACTACCAAGTGTGTATATTATGCTTCGAATATATCCCGAGCTCCATTTACAAGACCTACTTCTATCCAAATATTGGATGTTAACATCACCCTTGCATCATTAGAAATTAATAATTCAACATCAAGTTCATCATTTGGACCTCCTGTCGGTGTGTTGGCGGTACTTGTTGTAGTTGCAATGCTACGTGCAACATGTCTTTTCAACGAATGCAATTTTTGTTGTTGTGGTTATTCACACTACCCTTTGTCGTGACCAGGTGAATATTATTATCGAATTCTTCATTGCTAGCTTTGTCTAATGCAACATTTGTTATGCTCATTAATAACATCCAATCATCTAGTGTCGGATTCACATCTCTGAGATTAGTTAGAAGTTTTCAAAAACGTTTTTGGTCTTTGTTTTCTCCTTCTTGTCTAAATACCTTATCCAATGTAACAACTATTGTGAATGCTTCCCATAACAACTTTGCACATCTATTACTATCATATGGTGGTTTGTGGGTAACAAGAGTGCTACGCCCTTAACCTATTGCTTATATTAGGATATGAGTAGCTGACTTGTGGCTTACCATATCATTTTATTATATCATTTATACTTTCTCATGCTTAGTAGGTCGGCCTTGGTGATGGCCATAACATATGAATAGTATATATAGGGGATTGTAGGTAGTAGTTCATCATCATTTTGAGCATTTGAGTATTATTGTATGGTTTGGAGGTTGCCCCTCGAAGTGGCGAAGCTATTCTAATTGCATATTGAGATCATTATTCTGGAATATTGTGTTATATTTCTGCTCATGATCTAAATTATACCAGTAATTTCATTACAAGTGGTATCGAGTGCGATCTGGGCCAAAATTAGGGTAAAAACCCTAATTTTTGTTTCCGCCATATATTGCGAACCATAGCGAATTGGTGGGAGAAATTTTTACCAGAGTTGAGAAATATTTCAAGTAAGGTTCCCTGAAAATTTCAGAGACTTTTTGATTTATTTTGCAAAAGTTATTACAAATTTAGGTATTTTTCATAAAATCACTCCCTAAGGTGCAAATTGTGGAATTTTTTCAAATTTGTTACATTTTGAAAAGAAAATAAAAATTATTTGGGGCTTGTTCTTTAAGTTTTTTTATATTTGGCCGAATTTGTATTGAAATCCAAACCCTAAAATTTGACCGTGATCCCTACATCCTACTATTTTGGGGCATCATGGTGGGCCTTCCACAAGAGGAAAAAAGAATCCCATCACTCCAGGTAAAACACCAGAAAAGGATGAGATATTAGTTGAGGATTTGGAGACAGAAGATATAGCTACAGATTCCTCAGGGTTAGGGTTTACTTCGACAGACCATAAAGTAAGCCAACTTGAGTTTAACCTAAGAGACCTCGAATCTCGGGTGGCCAACAAAGAAGATGTGGATAGGATTGGACAAAGATTGGAGGATTTCATGCAAAAATTCAGTATGCATATGATGGGTAATCATACTTATGTCAATCAAGGTGGATCCTCAGGTCAACATAATAGACACATGAGCCAGAGTGGATCTTTGAGTGTGCACAATCCAAATACGAGCACTCTGCAGGCCCATACTATGTTTCCAAAAGTGGAGATGCGCAAGTTTGATGGAAAGGATCCACTCAATTGGATCAACCAAATGGAGAATTTCTTTGAACTACATCAGATTCCATTAGGACAAAAGGTGACCATGGCAGCTTTGTATCTCGAACCTGACCAATTCGTCTGGTATCGATGGTTATGTGCTCAAAGGCAAAAGAGTGGTCTCAATGTTACATGGATAGTATTCATTGAAGAGTTGCAATTACACTACAGTTCTAGTGTGTCAGATAATTACTTCAGCCAATTAGCGAAGTTGAGGCAGAGATAAGAATCATAAGGATTACATTCATCACTTCCAAAACCTTTCTTTGCGGGTGGAAAATATTACTGAAGAGAATCTGAATGACCTATTTCTTGGGGTCTTAAGGATCACATTGAGCATGAGGTGCATATGTTTAATCCTCATAAGGTTTCTAATTCGATGATTATGGCAAGAAGGGAAGAGGAGAAATTTGTTTCAAGTAGGAGACAACATTTCACTTATACCAGAGATCGCAACACCTTGGCCCCAACACTCCCTCGACCAGTTAGATTGACACCTCAACAAATTGAAGAAAAAAGAGAAAAGGGTTATGTTTTAACTGTGATGGTAAATTTGGACCCGGACATAAATGTGCTAAAAAGAATTTGTTCTACATTGATGGGCCTAGTGAAGATGAAGAGAAGGATGAAGATTCAGAGTCAGAGGTCTTGGTTGAGCCAGAGGAGGAGTCAGGAGATCCTCAGCCAACGATCTCATGCCATGCAATTTCAGGTATTAGCACCCCCAAACCCTAAAGGTGGTTGGATTCCTAAAAAAACAGAGGGTCACAAAGTGTTGATTGATTCAGGAAGTACTCACAACTTTATCAATCATAAGTTAGCGATCGCCTAAACTGTTTCATTTATCCCGCTCCTGAATGTCAAGTAATGATTGTTGATGGAGGTATTGTTACTTGTTCTGGAAAATGCCATAGCATTAAGCTTGCTATGGGAGATTACATACTAAATAGTCCCATGTATGCCATTTCTATGGGAGGAGCAGACATTGTGTTAGGGGTTCAATGGCTTACCACTTTGGGAACCATTGAGATGAACTTCAAGACTTGTTCACGCGATTTCACTCTAAAGGAAGGACTTTTGAGCTAAAAGCCTTAAGAGAAAAGTCTCCACAAATAGTAAGTTCTCATCGATGCACAAAATGATAAATAAGGGCACAGAGGATTTGTGGCACAACTTTTTTCATTGGAGGCTCATCCTTCTAAGGACATTATACCATCAGATATGCAAATAGTGTTGGATGCACACTCTGTTGTATTTGAAAATATACCAAAGGGCTTACCTCCAAAGAGAGATCATGATCATGCTATTCAATTATTACTAGGAAGTCAACCACCTAACATCAGACCTTATAGGTACCCATATGTGCAAAAGAGTGAAATCGAGAAGATTGTACAAGAGATGTTGGAAGCAGGAATCATCCGTCATAGTCAGAGTGCTTATTCTTCTCCAGTAGTGATGGTACGGAAGAAAGATGACATGTGGTGCATGTGTCCTGATTATAGGGAACTTAATAAGTACACAATCAAAGATAAGTTTCCTATTCCTGTAATTGATGATTTGCTTGATGAGTTGCATGGTGTTGTTTATTTTACAAAGCTTGATCTTCATTCGGGATACCACCAAATCAGAATCAAGGATGAGGATGTTCATAAAACCACCTTTCGGACACATGAAGGCCATTATGAATTCCTGGTAATGCCTTTTGGACTCACAAATGCACCTTCTACATTTCAAAGTTTGATGAATTTTAGTTTAAAGTCATTCTTGCGGAAGTTTGTCTTAGAGTTTTTTAATGATATATTAATTTATATCAAAACATGGGAGGAACATTTGCATCATGTAAATAAGGTTTTGGAAACCCTTGAGCAACATCAACTTTATGAAAAGCCCTCTAAGTGTTCTTTTGGACTCAAGGAGGTTGAATATTTGGGTCACATTGTCTCTCATGAAGGGGTTAAAGTGGATCCTAATAAGATCAAAGCCATGATGGAGTGGAAGGTTCCAAAAACCCTAAAAAATCTACGAGGATTTTTGGGGCTTACAGGTTATTACCGAAGATTCATAAGGCATTATGGAAGCATATTTGCACCTCTCACATATTTATTAAAGGACTCCTCCATTGGAGTGAGGATGCAACCAAAGCATTTGAGAAACTAAAGGAGGCCATGTGCACCACTCCAGTCTTGGCTACTCCAGATTTTCCAAAACATTCATTGTTGAATGTGATGCATTAGGGGTGGGTATGGGGCGGTTCTCATGCAAGACGGTCGTCATATTGCCTTTTTGAGCCGTCAATTCAAAGGTACGAATTTTTCCAAGCCGACTTATGAGAAGGAAATGCTAGCCATACTTCATGCAATAAAACAATGGAGACCATATCTCATAAGAAGACACTTTAAAGTGAAGACAAATCATGATAGTCTGAAATAATTCTTGGAGCAACGTTTATCATCTAAAGAACAACAAAAATGGGTCTCCAAGATGTTGGGATATGATTTTGAGATTATCTATAAGAAAGGGAAGGAGAATGTAGTTGTGGATGCTTTGTCGCGGAAAGATGAATCAACTGTAGCCTTGTTATGTGCCATATCCATATTACAGGAAGATTGGATAGATGAGGCAAGGTCCGAATGGAGAAATGACCCAACCACACAAAACCTCATTCATCATCTCCAGAATGATCCAAGCATGTCTGAAAAATTTGTACTAAAAGGGGATGCTTTATGGTATAAAGATAGATTATACCTATGTAAGAACTCCACTCTTAAAAATAGAATTCTATCTGAGCTTCACTCTTCTCTAGTAGGGGGGCACTCTGGATTCTTAAAGACTTATCATCGAGTCAAACAAGATTTCTTCTAGGAAGGGCTCAAAGGGGATGTCCAAAAATTTGTGGCAGAATGCATGGTTTGTTAGCAAAATAAGGGTGAAACAGTTTGATCCCTAGGTCTTCTACAACCTCTATCTATTCCTAGCTAGCGGTGGGAAGAGGTTTCCATGGACTTTATCATAGGATTGCCTAAATCTAAAGGAAAAAATGTCATCATGGTTGTGGTGGATAGACTCACCAAATATGCTCATTTTTGTGCCTTGGCACACCCATTTGTTGTAAGCACGGTAGCAACAACCTTCATGGACACAGTTCAGAAGCTTCATGGGACACCGAAGATTATAGTAAGTGATCGAGACCCTATATTTACTAGTAATTTTTGGACTGATTTATTCTCATGTTTGGGTACTCAGTTAGCTCGTAGCTCTTCTTATCATCCCAGTTTGATGGGCAAACAGAAGTTGTAAATAAGTGTTTGGAGGGATATCTCTGTTGCTTTACGTCAAATAAACAAGCAAGATGGGTCCAATGGTTGCCACTTGCAGAATGGTGGTATAACACTTCCTTCCATACTTCATCTAAAATGTCTCCTTTTTTGGCACTCTATGGGTACCGTCGTACCCAAAATCAGTAAGGGTACTGCGCTGCGAACAATGTTACACATGCCCCAATGATGATACGATTTTCCTCACAAGGTGTTTGGGATCTAGAAAAGCTCTCCAAGTGTACGTTAACATCCCGCATGCTTTGTTTTGCTCTTTTCCCATCTTTTCCTTTGCATTTTTGTCTTGATGATTTAAAGCGCCGCCTTCTGGGCGGCGGTCTTCTAACCGCCCCCCAGTCGGGCGGCGGTCCTTCACACATTTGCCAAAGACGTTTCTTTGAACGCGACTAGTGTAAATTTTCAACTTTTACCATCTTTCTCATCCGTTTTTGCTTGTATTTATGATTTTGGTTCCCTGTAATAGTGTTTCTCCATTGTTTATGGTAAAAGAGTCCTAGTTGAAGTTACCTTTGGGTGAATGGGAATTCTATAAATAGCTGGTTTGATTACAAGCAAATGGCCCCTCAAAACTGCCCCTCATCCTCTCATTTCAATAGTTTAGTCTTTTAGTTCTTGCTTAGGAATTCAATAGTTTTCATTTGTTGCATGCATAGTTAGTCTTATTTTGCTATTTAGAAGCCACATGATCTTCTTGTTCTAGTGTTACCATTGTTTCATACAATCAAATAAGGTAGGATAGTTTCATTTTCAGTCTGAAGCCATTAGAGTTGCAGGTTTTGTTCATCAAGAAGGATAGTTTCGGGTTCTGGATGTTTTGTGTTGTATGACTCGCAATAAATCCCGCTAGGAATCACATAAGCCAAGCTCTGTTCTCTTGCGCTATCCCTCTCCTACTCGCATTGTATTCAGTCTACATCCAAAGCTGCCATTGTTCCAATACCTACTCCCCGATCTGATTAGCATTACACGCTTTACGGATTCACGTGAGCACGAAGGAACAAGGAGACCACTGAGGGGACAAAGCCACACACTATTGGATTCGCCACTGTTCTGCAAAATCCAGGTTCAAGCTTTCAAAGTTCTAGTTAAAATATACCAAATAGAGTAGTGAATTACTTCATTTCGGTTACGTTCATTTTCGATATTGTCGGGGAAGCCATGGGGATCGATAGTTTAGAAACTATGATTTGTTCCTCACTTCTGAGGTAGGATCGAAAATCTTTCAATTAAATTAGATCAGTTATTTAGTTATTTAGAATAGAATCACAACTACGCATGCATAAGACAGTAGCTATACTCGGCTACCTTATTTGTTTTTAATTTTGTTATTAGGTTAGTTGTCGTTTTCTAGATATATTAAATAGTTGTTATCTTAATTCTATTAAATATTCTATCAAAATTACAAAATAGAGAATTTAGATATATGTTGTGGATATACTTTGCATAATTAGTTTACTTTGCTTTAGTTAGATTTATATTGTTTCTTTTGTATGACAATCACGGGACCTAGGGAGCCCAGAGAATATGTATTGAGCCAATCGTGCCTCAACCCAATCTTGTTGCAGCAATAACTGACATAGACCAAAATCTCAGAATTCAGGTCTTCGAACAACAACAAACCTATAAGAAATTAGCTCACAGTTAAGAGGATTAAACATAGAAGATGACAAAGCACATACGTTTTGGTCAAACCATCCAAACTACAGATTGCCTAATAAATATCCATGATGCGTAGAAGGGCTTGAAAGAGAGCAAATGTTTGGTTGTGATCCTTTGGTCCCACATGACCCGGGCACGCGAGAGACATCCTCATTGACATAGACACTAGCTTAAGAATTCAAGTTGCAGAATGCCTGTAAGGTACTCTAAGAAGATTGCACAACTTTTAGTTCTAAACATAGAGGCCGAAAAGGCATACGACTACTGGATATTAGGGATTAGGGATTGATTCCGCACATGACCATAGGAGGCCCGCAATGACCACGAACCTATGGTTGTGATCCACAGTCCCACTGACCCAGCGGGCCCTGAGTCAATCAGACGTTGATGTTGATTTACGCACATTAGTATTCGAGATCCTCTCCACTTCCACCAATCATTATCGCACAACTATCCTCACTAGACATAGCAACTAATCAAGCTAAGATTTCGGACTAGACCAGGAGAATCGTCCATAGAATCCACCATACATCCATCATCCATTTTCATGACCCTGTTGGGGATATCTACAAAGCACCCACAGGTTATCTTCCACGTATCCCATAACCTATAGATCGGATCACGCCAGAGCTCGATATTGATTGGAGCCTTCGAGCAGTCATCCTCGCCGAATGATCTATCATGCCAGTTCAGGTTAGGAGGGCCTTCTTTTCCTTAGATTCACAAATTCCATTAGTGCGTGTCGAAGACATAAGATTGCCTAACTAGTTTGTCTGCGCCCCATGTATATTCCATCCCCACTAGCTGTCTCGGCACGACCTCGGGAGGTTGGGTGCGAGGAAGAGTTACTTGTAGATTCCCATGCTCGCTTGTCACTTTTCCATCATACAAAATTGGTGAACCCGACGTGAACTTCCTACTTTCTGGTTGAGTCTTATTTCTACTTGTTCTTCCAATTAGTATACTTTTCGTCTTTTCCACCTCATTAGCCTTCACATCAACTTCACCAACAAAATTGGTGAACCCGACGTGAAAGGAACAGTTGCTTCACTTTCACCTTTTCCCTTTTAGTGTTTCATTTTCTTTCATCCATCTTCGCTTCTTCCCATTATTCTGTGGGTATTCATATACCCCGAATATGTCGGGATTCGATGCATATGGTAGACCTCTCCTAGGTCTTGAAGCATACTACGATCAATTGAATAGACAGCCATCACCCTCGCTCTCAGCATGGGGTGACAACTATTCAACCAACCGGCTTTCAACACAAACTCCGCCTCAAAAGACTAGATATAGTTATTCTTTTCAAATAGAGGACTTGGATCAGCTCACTCAAACACAACAACCAAAGCCTTCAGGATCGAACAACATGACGCTCACTAGAGAATCTGGTTCATCTCCTCAAGTGTTGCTTAGACCGCAAATCGAAGAGACAATCAAATCCATATCCGTTTTAGATGAGGAACATTTAACGCGTTATGCCAGGAGTGAACAACGCTCTCAAAGTATGTACCCACCTATAGGAGGTTTTGCAAACACAACCCGAGGTCTCTTTTCAAGAAAACACCTCCATTCCTCCACCTATAGGAAATACCCTCGGTGAAACTTGGCGAGGGCCTTTGATTAATTCATAGTTGGGTACCATATGCTTATCTGACCTCAACAAACACCACTGAGACAAAATACGTGACTTCACCAAACAAGGTCATCTCGGCCTTAGTTGAGAAAGTTAGAGAATTGGAACTTGCTCAAGCAAGTCAAAATTTGCAATTCATGCAGCGAGGAAATTTCAATCCTCCACATCATCCTAGCCAAGTAGACCTCCTTATAGGAACATGCACATTGGGCATGCCTCCTCAATATTCACAACAAACGCCAACTAGAACTGTGTTCTCTAACGCCGCTCCAGTGGAAAATATGATACCTCCGGTTTAGTACAAAATAATCCATTTCTGAACAATGTTCCTCCATATTTAAACATGTATTCCAAGTCACCACAGGGAGATATGTTCTCTTCTCTCGGCATGTTCGCTCAACCACATGGATTTCCTTATGTCCCTGTCAAATGCATACGCTACGCCATATCAACAACCCATTCCACCTCCACCCCCTCAGCAGGCACCATCGATGGTCGAAACCTATGCGATAGGGACTTATTCAGAATATTTGAAAGAGCCCTTAGACTTCACTATACGAAGCGTCATGCTTCCAAGACCTCTTCCCGATTTTCCCAAGTACAAAGGGGAGGGAGATCCGAATGCACATATTAAGGCCTATGCCACAGCCATTCGAGAACTGCTCCCTTGGGATGGAGTTGTTGCTAAAATATTCCCCAAAACTTTAGAGGGCATCGCCCTCGATTGGTATTATAGAATACCTGAAGCCTCAATACATTCATTTAAACAACTCGTTTCAGAGTTCATCAAGGCATTCGACATGAACAAATTATTGAGAACAGGAATCAAGGAATTCTTGCATATTAAACAAGAACACAATGAATCTATTGCTCATTTCATCCAAAGATGGCGTACAGTCCTCTATTCTTCAGCAAGCGCTCCAAACATGGATCAAATGGAACTATGTGATTTATTCCTTCATTCTCTCAGCAGAGAGATAAAGGAAGAAGTCCAGAAGTTCCCACTAAGAACTTACGATGAAGTGCTTGAGAGCACCCTTCAAATAGATCAAAGCTGATAGATAGCGGTCATGAGGCATATGGAACAAATGGGAGGTTAATCATCCCCAACCAAAATACTACGACTTATCCTACTACCACAAACGCCAATCAAGGACCTAAAATCCTTAACAAAAACCGTGGGTCACAACAGATGGAGTAACTGACCAAGTAAAAAAGGTAAATGTTGTAAATGCTCCACCACCGGTTAACAATTAACGAAACAACAATTTTACCCCAACAATCAACACGGTGGATTTTAATCGTCCACAACAACAACAACAACGGCATATTCGGACATAGGGTCGAGTCAAAACTCAACCTGGATATCAAAACCAAAGGCAACAAACGCAAAACTTTAATCATAATAGTCAACGGTTTAATCAAAGTTTTGGACCACAACACGTGCCAAACCAACAACCTAGGAGTTATAATCCCAACTTGTATTGTAGTTCCACAAAATTTGAGGCCATGGCACTAGGACTTGTTGTGACTACAATAAATTCATGCAACGTTTGCCAAAGGAACAAAGACAACTTTTCATAGATATGTGCTTAGCAGATCCTGCATCACCTACGCCAAATAATTTCACGGGGCGGTCTCCCCTCAAAACGCACCCCTTAAGATCTTGATGATCCGCTCCCAAATCACATATAAAAATTAAATCCAAATGGGATGAACAAGGGTGTAATGACAAGAAACAATGATCATGAAGCCTCAACTTCACTAAATCCACCTGTCGCACCACAATTAGGAAATCAGCCACGAACCAAGATAGTCGGTTTAGTGGAGTTAGACACTGAGCTACACGTGGAAGCCATAACAAGGACACGAGAGTATTCCTCTCAGCCAAATCCAAGTTACCCACTAGAGCCAGATAACATTCAATCAGACATTAGTAAAACCCGTAGGTGCCTATGATTTAATTAATGACCTAACAAAGACCTTCTCTCACATCTCCTTTTGGACTTCTTTGAAGAACTCTCTTGCCCATAGGGCTGCACTTTTAGAAGCATTAGGTTTAGGTCATTTAATTAACATCACTCCTCCTCCCAAAACACGGGTAAACCATATAGACTTTGATATCCACCCTCTGGGGCAGCTGGATCGGGATACCAAGTTTATATTCGACATAAGCAAAATGCCAAGAGACGTTGAGATTGCATGTAGAGGTGATCCAACCTTACATTTACAAGTGTGGGTTTATAACAACTATGTTAAACGAGCAATGGTTGATGATGGGGCAACAATTAACATAGTCCCCTTCTCTTTCCTTCAAATGCTAGGGTATGGAGAGACAAATTGTTCCACGACTCATAATACACTAAGAGGCTATGATAGCCTTAAAGCCACTTTGATTGGAACTATAATACTACCAGTCACCTTAGGACCCAAAACAATCCTCACTAAGTTTTATATTATAGATCGGGAAACCAACTATAATATGATCCTTGGTCAACCATGGATACACCGTATGAAGGCAATCCCTTCTACGTTATTTCAGAAATAAGATTCTTGCACTTAGGAAAGATATTCGTAGTAAAAGGTGATCCGAAACCATTCGATATACACCTAGTAGACTTGAAGAAAAGGCCAGGCGTTCACTCTGAGTTTGAACTCCCAACAAACCAACTTAATAAACCAACCAACTCAAAACCAGAAGAAAAATTAATACCTCTGATAGAACTAGAGATTATGAACCTAGTCAAGAGCATCCCAGCCCTCAAGGATGAAGCTAACGTTGTAGAAATAGTGTCATTAGGAACTACTGCAAAAATTGTTGAGTTCTTTGAACAAGATCTACCAATTTTCCTCTTGTTTGATTCCACGGGTATGGGATGTACCCTAGAAGTTGGTTCTCTTCCAAAGAGAGGAACTCTGCATGGTAGAAATAAGCGAAGCGAAGAAATAGACATAACGAATGTCCCAACATCCATCTTCCCAAATAAACATTGGACTCTCCACTTTGATGGAGCTAGATGTCGTTATGGGGCTGGGGCAGGTGTGATCTTTACTTCTCTCGAGGGAAAGATCCTACCGTTCGCCTTTAAATTAAATTTCGAATGTACAAACAATGGCGCTGAGTACGAAGCCCTCCTCCTTGGCCTCATCATAGCTAAAAGGCTCGGTGTTAATGACATCAGAGTGTTAGGAGACTCTCAATTAGTAGCAAACCAAGTCTCTGAGGTGTATGAGACTAGAGCTGAACATTTACAACTCTACAAAACAACGGTATTAGATTTGAGCAAAGGATTTAACTTCATATCAATTGAAGCAATCCTGTGAGAACAAAACCTTCTCGCAGATTCGATAGCAACCTCAACTTCACGTTTCACTCCAAACAGTGAGTTGGAAGACACCCGTTTCATGGTATCCCTTCGTACTGAACCATTAGTAAAGAAAATGTCAACAAACCCTCTTCTAACGCACATAGCTAAGAATAAATCTACTATCTTAGATCACGTTGATAGTGATAGAGCCACTCTTGATTACCTAAATGCCTATGCAGAGTTACATCTCACCCATCACATGGTAGATTTGTCCTTAATCCCATATTCGTCTTCTTACTTTGGAAATCCCATGGTAGAGCTTCCCCCACAAAAGGAACTTGACATATACGCGGTAAAGAACGAAGAAGATCTAGAACTACCTCCAGCCCCGCCTGAGTTCGAAGAAGGTAACACTTCTTTGATAGAAGAAACCATTGATATAAACATTGGAATGGAGGAAGAACCAAAGATATTGAAACTAGGATCTTCGTTAACTCCAGAAGAAATAGAAATACACACTCGAATCCTCAAAGAACATCAAAAGGCTTTTGCATTTAATTATAAAGAAATGACGAGAATTGCACCACACATCGCGGTACATAACCTCGTCACCAAATCAGATGCAAAGCCAATTAAACAAAAATCGAGACCAATGAAACCCAAGGTAGCTCTCATGGTGAAGGAAGAAGTAATGAAGCTTCTCCAGGTAGGGTTCATCAAACCGGTCGATTACTCTTAGTGGGTATCTAATATCGTCCCGTTCTAAAAAAGAATGGGAAGATACGCATCTGCATAGATTTCGAGACATTAACAAGGCGTGCCCCAAGGACAACTTCCCATTACCATCCATTGACGTCATCATTGGCAATGCAACTGGATTTGAGCTTTTGTCCCTCATGGATGGGTTCTCGGGATACAATCAAATCAGAATATCTGAACAAGACCAAGCCAAAACCACATTTATAACTCCTTGGGGAACTTATTGCTACGCTGTTATGCCATTCGGTCTCAAGAACGCTGGTGCTACATACCAGCGGGCAATGACATACATATTTCACGATCTTATTCATAAAATCATGGAATCCTATGTAGACGACTTGTTGGCCAAGGCCAGGAAGCGCCGTGATCACCCGAAAGTGCTCCGCATCATTCTTTCACGTTTGATCGAATACGGAGTCACACTAAACCCAGAAAAATGCGTATTTGGTGTGACAGGAGGGAAACTCCTAGGTTACATTATATCATCATGAGGGATCGATGTAGACCTAGCCAAAATCTAGGTTGTTCTTGAGATGATCCCACCATCAGACGACTTTGGCATTAGATCGTTTCTTGGAAAGCTCGGTGTAATCCGGAGATTCATTCCGGACTTAAGTTTTGTTGTTCATCCGATCAACAATTTGTTGAAAAAGGATTGCTGCATTATTTGGACAAAGGAATGCCATGAGGCCTTTGAAGCAGTTAAACGCTTCTTACTGTCTCCTCCCACATTAATGCCACCTAGACCAGATCATCCTTTGATCTTATATTCACGAGCTACGGATGTCTCGCTAGCCTGCATGTTGGCTCAAGAAGACGATGATAAACGAGAACGTGCGGTCTATTTTATTAGCCGAACGTTGCTCGATTATGAAACATGTTATACGCAGGTAGAACGAGAATGCCTTGCCATAGTCTTTGCAACCAAACACTTAAGACATTACATGTTAAATCAAGAAACAAGGGTCATTGTAAAAATAGACTATTTACGAACTTTCATCACGCATGAGGTCTTTGTCTAAAAAGGCTGGACACTTTATAACCTTAATGGGTGAATTCGAATTAACTTTTGTAAACCAGAAGTCCGTTAAGGGACAAATCATTACAGATTGGTTAGCCAACAACCCGTTAGATGGAGGTGATCTAGTAGATCTAGATTTTCCCGATGAATGCATATATTACATCGAAACCAGACCTCCCATCTCTGAATGTCCTTGGTATACTACGATATTATCAATTTTATCATGGACCATACGTATCCAAAGGGTGCTACACCACAACAAAGAAGGCGGTTACGCATTATCGTAGCTAAATACGTTATTATAGAACAAGTGCTCTATCGTAAAGCTTTCAATGGAATGCTTCTAAGGTGTGTTGACATAGAAGAATCCAAGAAGATTCTCTATGAATCTCACAGTGGAATATGTGGAGGCCACTTCGGTGGTCATGCCACTGCCCACAAAATACATCGGATGGGCTATTTCTGGCCCACTCTAGAACACGACGCAGTAGAGTTTGTACGTAGATGCCATAAATGCCAAGAATTTTCCCACGAGATTCACATGTCGGCACAAGCTCTACAACCAATCGCGACTCCATGGCCCTTTTCTACATGGGGCCTAGATTTGATAGGGAAATTCTCTCCCTCGTCAACGGATGGCCATAACTTCATAATCACGGCCACCGAATATTTTACCAAATGGGTAGAGGCTATGCCTCTTACCACTGTACCAGGAGCCGTGATCACCAAGTTCATTTTGAACCAGATCATTTGCAAGTACGATGTCCCACAAGTCATTATCTCAGATAATGGCACATCCTTTAAAAACGATGAGGTCCGTGAGCTATGCAGTAAATTTAAAATAAACCATCATACGGCCTCCCTATATTACCCTCAAGCCAACGGACAGGCTGAGGCTACGAATAAAACTCTAAAGTCCATTCTCTTAAAAACCGTAAAAGAAAACAAACGAGATTGGCATTTAAAGTTATATCCGGCCTTGTGGGCCCACCGAACCTCAATAAGAACACCAACAGGAGCAACTCCTTTCTCATTGGTATTCGAGAGCGAAGCAGTTCTCCCACTTGAGGTTGAAATACCCAGTCTCCGCATCTCACTACAAGGGATTCTGGATGAGGAAGCTTATAGAGAGGCACGCCTCTCCCAACTAGAAAGCCTAGATGAGGCCAGGTTAAATCGTTGAACAGTGGCATAGAGTCTATCTTTGACCGGATGTGCAAAGCGAGTATAACAAAAAGGTCTATGAGTGAGAAATATATGAAGGAGATCTAGTTCTAAGACTAGACAGCCGGATCGATAAGAAGACCAGTGAAGGAAGAAAGTTCCGCCCAAGTGGTTGGGCCCATATCGAGTTATGAAGGACTACGGAAATGGTGTGTATCTCTTGTGCACACTAGAAGGTGAGGAATTTGGTGAAACTATCAATTCCTTGCACCTTAAATGGTTTTACGCATGAAGCATCGGCACTATTTGTATAATTATATCTACATTGCATCTTCATTTAGATAGGTTCATTTTGTTCACTCGTTTCATAAAATTTGGTGATCAAGGGACTTGCTCTTAAGCAATTCATTACAAACTTTTGATGGTATTGGCAGAAGCATTCAAATCATACTTCTTCATTTTCATAACATCATCAATTGTTTCAGAATCATTTCATCAATTAAAGCTAGATATGACAAAGTCTTAACGGTAGCCATACCAAGGCCTACATGCTTGCTCTCACTTTTGTTTCTTCCTAGGATAGGTGTCTTGCCTATGGTCTGTTCTAGAAGCTTCATGGTGTCACATCTATCCCGTATACAAATCTCTTTGGAAATAAGAACATACGAAATTTTGCTCAAATCAATAAGCCGAATATAGATCAAACAGAAAATGTTACTTTTACACATTTTCTTGCCCTACCAACTTTCGGTGATGAGCTTACATCTCTTACTAGTAACGTAGGGTTGGGAAAGGATGGGAATGCCCTTACTCACTGTGCCTTGTCCATGGTGATAAGCCCATGCTTCTTACTAGTAGCATGGGGCAAGGTGAAGGGGGTCCTCTTGATAGTAAATGTTGAAGGTCATAAGCAAATAGTTCAAATAAACCTTTGAAATATTGAATTAGAAATAAATGAATCAGATGTCCAAAATTCCAAGAGAGTTCAAAACCCTGAAAACCAGATTTTGTCAACCAAGTGGCCATCTATGGATCTAAGTCTAGATAAACTGCAAAGCAAGTCGCATTCTAAACTATGGAGTCACTTGAGTAGGGTAGGTTTGTAGCATCCTAATTTGGTTCCACCAACTCTTTGTCTATCTCCCATCATTACCATTTCAACACACCTCATAGCTTGTGCCCTTTCTAGCTCTCGGTGGTGAGCCCTCGCATCTTACTAGTTGCGTGGAGTTAGGAGTGGGGCAAGTGCATCTGCTCATCGTACCAGTTCGTCATCACATTTTTTCAAAACAAATATGAAGTACCGGAAAATTGCTTATAGAAGCTAAAGTTCAAGGTCACAAGTTCATTTGCATCATCATACATCAGCATCACGAAATACAAAAAAAAGAAAGCATTTGTGTCATTGTTCTCCATTGCATACATTTTGAAAAGCATATAAAAACAAAATTTTATAAACATCTAGTATACATGTGGGAATGAATTACAAAACTCTAAACACAAATAGATCTATATCAAAAGAAGTATATATATATAATCAAGTTTTATGTACAATGCCATCATGCGCTAGGCATGGTCAAAATGATCAATGAGCCCAGAAAATACAAAATGATCGTATAAACAATCTAACAAGAGTCACTACAAAAAGAGCCAAGTGGCCTCTCAACCCCTATGAGATCCCTCAGAAGGTGCACGACCACGTCTAGGACTCTCGGCTACACCGCGCTCTGAGTGCACTGAGGGCTCACGGTCCCAAACATGGCCATTTGTAGCCTCGCTATGAGAGTGGCTCCTCATCAGGCGCTCTGCAGTCCTATACCCGGCTAACTCGGTATGGAGGGAAGTCACCATCTTGGCCACATGCCAGACAGGGGAAAAGACATCACTATGCCTACCAGTGCTGCTGAAGGCTCCCTCGCATCCACCGAAAGCAACTTGGCGCGAGTCTTCTCCATGGGGAGCATCAGGGTATCAGTACATACCCGACGAATCAAGTCTCGCCACTCATCAGTAGTCTCTGCAAGCAAAGGAGAAGACAAATTAGAAATAATCAAAAGATAAAACAAAATGAACAAAAGGAGAGATAGTAACTAAGGCAATCCTAGCTAAAAACAAATATTAAAAGAAGAGTGACAACTCACTCGGATCTCCGGGCCTCCAAGAGGGATCCCTAGGATCAGCACCTGCCACAGATGCCGCCGTTGACTGATGTCCTCCTCCTGTGTCTAGGGAAACATAGCATCCTACTACGGACTCGTCCTCTCCGCCTAAGTCCTGAGAGGGTAACTCCTCTGAGACTAGAGTCACCCTCTCCGCACTCTGCTCTGCCCTCTCGGCTGTAGGATCTCCTAAGTGTCATGCCACTCGGGATCGCTATCCTCCTCTCCACCCGACTCGCTGACCTCCATGTCCTCGGTCTCCTCCTCCATCTCTCCCCTTGTGAACTCCTTAGACTCGGAGTCTATATCAATAGGGTCATCACTGCTATGGGCAGGATCAAGTGGCGTAATCCGAAGTAAAGGTGCCTGAGGAGCACCAACTCTCTCTCGGGCACGTACCACCGCCTAGCTGCAATAGGAACATCGAAGTAACAACAGTCCAACCCCGGCCTCTAGGACCTCCCCTAGCCTCCCAAATCGATCTAAACATTGGCACCACTGGGGGAAGCATATCAACATAGGCAAGGCCGAGGCTGTTGAGGCACTCGATCAAAGGGGTGTGTCTCTACCTTCCCCTGTCCATCCACAAGTTGCCCTATAGTAGAGTAGGAAATCAAAGTGAAGGTCTCCTCGCCCCACAACCCTGCCATGGCCTGATAAGGTGTGGCCTCCATATCATCAGTAGTCAGGGAAGCAATTGGTTGGTGGGGTGCTCTAAGCATTGACATCTTTGTCCATCTAGCTGCCCTCACGGCTCGGGATCCGCCACCTCTATGCCTCTCCCATAAGGGATGATACGCTCATAGACCCAACTCATAACCAAGGTCGGATGGCTCAAAGGTTGTCCTGTAAGCGAACCACCTGTCTGCAGTCGTGATAGGTGGTCCCAAGTATATCGGCTCCCCAGGCATAAATCGACCATGTGCCTCAATCTGTGCAATAATAGGGGACCAGCAGTAGAGTAAGGTGTCCCCTCCCTTGTCCCGATCAATCTCGAGGCAAGGATCCCCATAATGTCCTGACGAATCAAAGGGATAGGAAAGCTAGGAATGGAACAGACCCTCACCCCCTTCTTCGAACCAGTGGAGACAACTGCGTCTCCCATATATGTAGCCCACTGAGCTATCTGAGCCCGCGACCCCGTTGTCTCAAGTGTAAGCCGTCTCCCGATGATCGGGACTCCCAAGATGCGGTAGACATCCTCCAAGGTAATAGTCCACTCACCCCTGACTCTAGAAATCGGAAAGTGTTCCGATCAACATCCCAATACGAAAATAGGTCACATAGTATGTGACTAGAAGGTGCGACATGAGGAACCTGTGATATACGTAATATGCCGGCCCTCTGAAGAGTATCCTTCTCGGCTTGAGAAAGTGCATCCAACACTGCTGGAAGCCAATCACACTCTCTCTCACGGTTCCATCTGATGTACTCTTCCTTCTTCTGCAAAACACACAAAAACACGCAAAAAGGAGTAAGTTAGTACCAAAATTGCATTGGAAAAATCATTAAAGCAAGTAAAAATACTAAAATTGCAAAAATGAACTCAAATTAATGTAGTTTTAACATTTCTGAAGAGAACCGCCGCCCTGAGCAAGGTGGCGGTTCCGTAACCACCGCTTTGAAGGGCGGCGGTCCTGTAACCGTCGCCCTACTCAGGGTGGCGGTCGTGTCCCATGTTTCTAAACGGGTCACGTGCCCTAAAAAATGCTCAAAAACACAAAAAATGACCATTTTGACTAAAATGAGAGCCTACCCATTAGGCGTCCCTCCCTAAGGACACATTTAAAACTAGAAATTTCAAAAATTACCCCCCCATGGTGAAGATTTCATCATTTTTACATTTTAGGTATAAAAACGGTAAATCAAGAAGAACTAACCTGAGATCTCGCGGGTCGATGTTCCGCTCGTGGAGGCATGATCACTATCTCGTCACGAACGTTTCGACTATACTCTCGTCAAAAACCGTCACCGTGGGTCCCAGAGCTCAAAATCAATCAAATCAACATGTGCAAATGAATAGGAAAATGGGCCCGTTTTTTTATATATATAGCATTTTGACTCGTTTTGGATGCCCCTTTTCGTAGGTTTGGAGCACCGACGGAGGTAAGTTCTCATCCCTGCACAAATGGTAAGTCCTCACTTCATATTATTTTAGTATTTATTTTTCGATTTATTTTATCTATCTGCACTTGAGTCTTCTTTTCATTTTTACAGTAGTGGGAATTTTGGATGGCATCATTTCGACACACGGACGTGTCAGGTATAATTTATAGTTTCCCATTTCGGGACCACCATACTCGGACCCACCGTTTTACGCCTCTTCATGGCTAAAACGCTTCTCAAGGGGGCAATATGTACGTACCCAAAATTAAAAGGGTACATCTGCTGCGAAACGATGTTACACATGCCCCAATGATGATACGAGTCTCCTCGCAGGTGTTTGGGATCGGAAAAGCTCTCAAGTGTACGTTAACATCCGCATGCCCGCTTAGACTCGCGTGCTTTGTTTTCTCTTTTCCCCTTTTTCCTTTGCATTTTTGTCTTGATGTGAAACCGCGCCTGCACTGGGCGGTGGTCTTGTGTGCCCGCCCTGTCAAAGCATTGGTCCTTTAACCCCCCCTACTCGGGGTGGCGGTCCTTCACGCATTTTCCAGCACATTTCTTTGAACGCGACTCGCGTAAATTTTCAACTTTTACCAACTTTCTCATCCGTTTTTGCTTATATTTATGATTTTGGTTCCTGTAATAATGTTTCTCCATTATTTATGGTAAAAGAGTCCTAGTTGAAGTTACCTTTGGGTGAATGGGAATTCTATAAATAGCTGGTTTGATTACAAGCAAACGACGCCCCTTAAAACTACCCCTCATCCTCTCATTTCAATAGTTTAGTCTTTTAGTTCTTGCTTAGGAATTCAATAGTTTTCATTTGTTGCATGCATATCTAGTCTTATTTTTTGTTTAGAAGCCATATGATCTTCTTGTTCTAGTGTTACCATTGTTTCATACAATCAAATAAGGTAGGATAGTTTCATTTTCAGTCTTAAGCCATTAGAGTTGTAGGTTTTGTTCATCAAGAAGGATAGTTTCGGAGTTCTAGATGTTTTTGTATTATATGACTCATGATAAATCCCGCTAGGAATTGCATAAGCCAAGCTCTGTTCTCTTGCGCTATCCCTCTCCTACTCGCATTGTATTAGTCTACATCCAAAGCTGCCATTGTTCCAATACCTACTCCTGTTGATGCTAGCATTACACGCTTTTCTGGATTCACGTGAGCATGAAGGAACGAGGAGACCACACTGAGGGGACAAAGCCACACACTATTGGATTCGCCACTTCGCAAAATCCAGTTCAAGCTTTCAAAGTTCTAGTTAAAATATACCAAATAGAGTAGTGAATTACTTCATTTCGGTTACGTTCATTTTCGATATTTGGGAAGCCGTGGGGATCGATAGTTTCTGAGAAACTATGATTCGTTCCTCACTTATGAGGTAGGATCGAAAATCTTTCAATTAAATTAGATCAGTTATTTAGTTATTTAGAATAGATTCACAACTGCACAGACAAGTAGCTATACTCGGCTACCTTGTTTGTTTTTAATTCTGTTATTAGGTTAGTTGTCATTTTCTAGATATATTAAATAGTTGTTATCTTAATTTGTTAAATATTCTATCAAAATACCAAAATAGAGAATTTAGATATATGTTGTGGATATACTTTGCATAATTAGTTTACTTTGCTTTAGTTAGATTTATATTTTTATTTTGTATGACAATCACGGGACCTAGGGAGCCCAAAGAATATGTATTCGAGCCAATCGTGCCTCAACCCAATCTTGTTGCAGCAATAACTGACATAGACCAAAATCTCAGAATTCAGGTCTTCCGAACAACAACAGACCTACAAGAAATTAGCTCACAGTTAAGAGGATTAAACATAGAAGACGACAAAGTGCATACGTTTTGGTCAAACCAACCAAACTACAGATTGCCCTAATAAATATCTGCATGACTGTAGAAGGGCTTGAAAAAGAGAAAACGTTCGGTTGTGATCCTTTGGTCCCACAGCCAGACACGGGAGACATCCTCATTGACATAGACACTAGCTTAAGAATTCAAGTTTCAGAACGCCTGTAAGGTACTCTGAGAAGATTGTGCAACTTTTAGTTCTAAACATAGAGGCCAAAAAGGCATATGACTACTAGATATTAGGGATTAGGGATTGATTTTGCATATGACCATAGGAGGCCCACAATGACCACGAACCTACGGTTGTGATCCACAGGTCCCACAACCCAACGGGCCACAGGTCAATCAGACATTGATGCTGATTTATGCACATTAGTATTCAGATCCTCTCCACTTCCACCAATCATTATCGCACAACTATCCTCACTAGACATAACAACTAATCAAGCTAAGGATTTTTGGACTAGACTAGAGAATTGCCCATAGAATCCACCATACATCCATCATCCATTTTTCATGACCCTGTTGGGGATATCTACGAAGCACCCACAAGTTATCTTCCACGTATCCCACAACCTATAGATCGGATCACGCCAGAGCTCGATATTGATTGGAGCCTTTGAGCAGTCATCCTCGCCAAATGATCTATCACACCAGTTCAAGTTAGGAGGGCCTTCTTTGCCTTAGATTCACAGATTCCATTAGTGTGCGTCGAAGACATAAGATTGCCTAACTAGTTTGTTTGTGCCCCACGTATATTCCATCCCCACCAGTTGTCTCGGCACGACCTCGGGAGGTCGGGTGCGAGGAAGAGTTACTTGTAGATTCCCATGCTCGCTTGTCACTTTTCCATTGTACGGTACCATCCACCATCCATCACATCATCATTGAGAGGATAATCACGGGTTAGAGTGTAGAAGAACACCTTTAGTATCAACAAGAGGTCCTCTCTAGTCTCAAGGAGAACTTGGTCATGGCACAAAACCACATGAAGCAACAAGTTGATCAACATCGCACAGAAAGGCATTTTGAAGTCGGTGATTGGGTTTTTGTGCGGTTACAACCATATAAGCAAATGTCTTTGAAACAACAACAAAAGGATAACAAACTTTCACCAAAGTATTATGGCCCCTATCAAGTATTGCAGAAGATTGGTACTGTAGCATACAAATTAGAACTTCCACAATCAACCAAAATACATCCAATCTTTCATGTTTCTTGCCTAAAGAAAGTAATTGGACAGAGAGTATCAGCCCAAACAGTGTTACCTGAGCTCGATGAGGAGGGGAGAGTCATCTTGGAACCTGAATGCATCCTTCAAACATGCACTAAAAGATTGAGGACATGGGTTATTACTGAGTACCTGATCAAGTGGAAGAATATGGACAATGAAGATGCAACATGGGAAGATATGACATTCCTACAGCAACACCCAGAGCTTCTCAACATTGGGGACAATGTTGCTTTGAAGGGGAAGGGCATGCTACACCCTTAACTTATTGCTTATATTAGGATATGAGTAGATGACTTGTGGCTTACCATATCATTTTATTATATCATTTATACTTTCTCATGCTTAGTACGTCGGCCTTGGTGATGGCCATAACATATGAATAGTATATATAGGGGATTGTAGGTAATAGTTCATCATCATTTTGAGCATTTTATTATTATTGTATGGTTTGGAGGTTGCCCCCTCGAAGTGGCGAAGCTATTCTAATTGCATATTGAGATCATTATTTTGGAATATTGTGTTATATTTCGCTCATGATATGAATTATACAAGTAATTTCATTACAAAGAGGAAGTTTCCTAAATCTCCTACCAAAATCATAAAAACACCACCAAAACTGATGTCTTCTTTTTTAGGGAATGTTTGACAAAGTTGAGAGTCTATGTTTTCTGGAAAAATTTGTCGAATGAAGCTCATTTCATCAATCAATATATATTTTATGCGGAAAATCTCTTGGTGGAATGTTGTAAGTCTTGATCCTTCCAATTCTATAAAATCTGTAATAGGGATTTGAAGTTGTGAATGGATCCCTGAGGAACCAATATTAAGTGTTGCAACTCCTGTTGGTGCAAGTAATAGAAGAGGAGAACGTTATGGGAATGATACATCAAAAGTGCTTGACGAGTAACACCAACCGGATAGGATTTTTCCATTCCTGTTGTTCCTTGAACTATCATGAGCAATGTCATGTTATTTTGACATTGATTATAATGTGCCGATATTATATCAAGTGCTTGTTTTTGTTTAGCACCCAATGTGTCATAATTCAAATTTGGGGCTCATTCATCGTCTATAACCAACCCATTATATTTCATGCATATGAATTTTATTGCTTTACTTGTGTATTCTTCACCTTGATATTCATCATTCCATGGTGCTTGTCTATCAATATCTCTTTTTCCCAACATATCCATTTCAATCACTTGTAAAATTTGACCACGATGAAGCCCACATATGATTTCCCATTCATGTTTTGTTGTATTTTTTTGAATATGTTGATTAACTTCATCTTCAAAATCACTATTATTATCAACGTCTTCTACAGTAGTCCTCCTCTCGACATGTCATGGATTATAATGGAACAAATCCTAGTTTAAACTTATTAAATCAGAATTAAGTCTGATATCTCTCTCTATATCATGAAATGGCTTGTAAAACAACAACTCTGACCAACAAAAATCAACCCATTTATGCGATTCACGTGAAGGGATAGAGGAAAACCTTGGGAATACTCTCACAATAGCTACCAAACTCCTAACCTCCCACTTGTTATCTCATTTTCTCCTTGGATTATATGTCCAAGATCTAGCGGCATTAATAAGTGACACACTTTCCATGGAAAATGGCCTATTCTTGTACCCGTCAATGAAAGTTTTTACATGTTCTTCATGGTCATCTTCATCAATTATTGTTACGGGTTTGAACACCTCATGTGAAACATTCAAATTGACAATACTCTACTGCTCTCTACCAATGGAAGTTGTAACAACATGTGACATGTTTCTTTTGTACCAATGTCTCTTTCAACAATTGTTTCAGTTAGAAGTCTCCTATAGGCTATTGCTTCCATTTCATCTAGTTTTTCAATGTTTGCAATCCACATCAACATTTGATGATAAGTTTTAGAACTCTTCTCTTCTTTTGTTGCATACTTTGCAATGTACTTGACTATGGCATGCTTGGAAAGAACAGGTTTCTAATCTACGTTTTCTCTCCACAATTGTAATATGTAGCGATTGTGTGTATTTACTCTATCATTATTTTTCTTCTAGGTTCAAACATATCATGTCTCCAAGTCTTGATATAACTTTGATCCCTCGAGATTCAATGGCCACGGTACATTATACCTGCAAAAGATAATAATTCATTATTAGTTCTTCCACACATATTTTTAATTTCAATTTAATTATTCAAATTTTCAAACATCTTACCTACAAACCATTCTTCCTCTTTTCTTATGTAGGCAGGCACCCTCTCTACACATCGTATGTCATTCTACACAGTTGAGAATCTCTTTGTAGTCACATTCCATATCCACTTGTGTAAGTTGTCTCATATTTTGAAGACATGGATGTTGTGTAAAATTTTGGTAGACCTGTAATTCATAACACATAAGAATATATCATATATTTTGAGAACGTAAGAATTTTATATAAAACATAGATTGATGAGAATTGATAAATTACTTGTATATTTTGTTGGTGTGGGTCCTTGAGGATTCCATGCATGGACAATAGAATGGAAGTATTTTTCTACATTTTTACGTTGAAAATCATCAATCCAATCAAGGTTGTCCATATTTGTGCCCCTTCTAACCATATGAATCCATGCACATGTGGCAAACCTCTATGTTGCCATTCATATCTAGACCAATAATCTTTAACTTTCATTCCTTTTTGCAATATCTCCTTTCGGAAAAGTGTATGTCACAAGTGCATGTAGTGTGCCACTATATGAGGATATTGGATGATATTCTGCCTTCACCAATTTTGTGCTTCTCATGGATTATCGGTGGTGTTCCAGGCATTAATGCATGTAGATCAAACCAATACATATCATTGCTAATCAATGTGAAAAAAATGGTAGGTGATCCAATTTGATGCAACATGTTAGTCAATTCACCACGACATTTTTCCCAATAGGACCTTGTACCCCTTAAGGATGTTCCAAACCGCATCAAACGATCATCCAGATGTGAATGGGGCACATTTTCCATATGCTCATGTAACTCATTGATGGTGATTGACATATCTTGGAGGTTTTTCTTGACAAAAATTGTAGATGAATTTTTTGCACGATGTCTCATGATCATGTTCATCATGTAATACTTGAATTGGAGATGTCAAAGCAAAACCAATGATCCCTATATCGAAATAAATGTTTTACAAATTCATGGAGATGTACTTGTTTTAACCGTGGTTCTAACCAATCACATTTTCCATCGGGAAACAAAGTAGGGAATGCCATATCAAGTAATCCTAGTGTCACATACTCATTAATAGGATATGCTCCTATCCCTGGCCAATCAATCAGTGCTCTAGGGTCTCGCATGAGGGTTATTTACCCATGCATGGATTAATTCCATCTCCCTTGGGGCATTGGGTGGTTTAGAGGCCATTGATGTTGTGTGACTAATGATATTTCCTTCATCTATCTCCATGGTCGGACCTACAAATACAATTTCATTTGTGTTAGAATCAAACTCCATATGGACAAAGTTCAACTGGTTGAATACATTTTCATCAGAATGAGGTGGAAGTTCATTTAGAGAATTTTCATCAATCTAAACATCTGAATAGAACTTATCATGTTCTATTTTATATTTTAGTGCATTGTAAACTCGCTCTCTATTGACTGTAAAGTTGTAATTTGTTCCATGTTGATCTCTCTTCCAAACAATAATCATTGACAAATCTTTCAATCTATGTGGAAAAATACTAGCAATTTCTTGTACTTCTTGAGGAAAACTTACTATGTGTCCTTTATATTTATATTGACCTCCAGTTGCATGTGTCACTTGTAGGATTGGGTTGACACGAGCTATCAACATTTTTTCAACTTGAGTTAAGTTTGCAAGTTCTGGCGGTTGTGGCCCAGGATCCATATTGTTCGATGTTAAAAATCGGTGATGACCTTTCTCTTGTCGACATCTAGTGTACACACAGGTCCTTCAGGTGTTTGAGAAACTTTTATTCCAAGGTAGCATTCTTGAAAAATATAACACATGATCGACGATTCAAGGTTATCAAGACCGTGTCGAAAAATCATTTGGATGGTATTCAAATCTCTCCCAAGTATTCCATTGGGATCAAATATATTTTTTTCTCTCTCAATATGTGAGTCTTGCATTTTCTTCTTCTTCTAGGTTTGATTGTTGACTCCTCTTGTATATCATTATTTTGCATTCTTCTTCTTCTTCTCGTTGATCGTATTGGTTGTAATGTTGTCTCCTCTTGCACACCATTATTCTCTACATTATTTCTAACATCGACATCCATTATATCTTGGGCCATGTTTTCTGGTGTCTCGAGCACGCGATCCATTGATGTTGAATTTCCTTCCTGTAATTAGCTTCAAAATTAACTTGAAAATTACCAACTGTCTTTGTAACCTTGTTCTTGATACATGTGAGTCATCTTGAGACGATCATGCATGAAATGCTATCATATTATTTTCACGTTGTCCTCTTTACGCATCTAATTATTCATTTGTTAATTCATCCTGCGTTCTGCAAATCTTTTCTCTCATTATCATTTTGATGTTTCCTTTGTTCCTCTCGTTGTGCATCTGTAATTTCTTGTTGTCTTCTTCTGTGATATTGTCTTTGATATGCTCTTCTTTCATCTTCATTTTCAAAATTTAATCTTGGTCGAGCCATACATGTAAAGTGTTTTAAAAAAACTATATTATAATTTATATAACTAAAAACACCACGTACATGTAATAGACAATAATCATACAATATCACGGTTCTAATAATTAGCAAGGATTGTCAAAGAATGATATGAAATAAAGAGAACATGAGCTTAAATAAAACACTATGCAATATTTAAAAACATTTAAATAAATAATCCAATCAAATTTCTACATATTTCCATAGTAAAAATTCTTTCACAAATAAGGAGCCACCATAGAGAAAACATGTGCATCAATTGAACACAATTTTGTTACAAGAATATTGTCTTTATCACAAAATGTATATGTTTAACATACATTGGGGGCTCACTCGTTATGTTGCTTTAAAAACCTTTTCAAAAACACGGTCTAATGTTCAAATATGAGCGTCTTAGGAAAGTTTTAACGAGAAATATCTCTTTAAAAATCCTACCTCTGGTATCGAAAATGACACATGCATTGTTGGATTCTAAGCGGACAAATGTACGCAACTTCTTGTATAAATGGTCCGTGATTTTAGAGAAATTTTCTAAAATGAAATAAATACAACACATGTATGAACTGTACACCCATGAAAATAATATTCAAAAGCACAATGATATTTAAATTGTCATATTATAGTAAAGAGGACATTACTTATAAAATTTCACACAAAATCATATTTTTGAATTCTTCCATTTAAAGTAAATTTCCCTAAAAAAATGTAGAATCAAAATACATTTAAAGAACCAAATCTTGTCAAGATTAGTGTAATGAAAAGGATCCACACACAAGGGGCTTGTCAAGTATTTATATCGGCACAAGAGTGTCAAATAATGTAAGATGATTAGTATAACGATTTAAGCGCTCTATATGAAGACTACAAAATATTGTTCTTAATTAAAATATTGTTCTATTATGTTCTTGTGCAAACTCACATGCACCTCTTTAAGGCTATTCTTTTCGCATTCTTTAATAATCATATTAAATTTCAAATTTATATAATAAATATAAATTATAATACATTTTAAATTGATTTAATTTTTTTGGAATATATAGGGTAAAAGAGGGTTTTAGAAGGTCCCACAACCTTATACAAAAGAGCCCATCAGGCCAGATTTAGCAATATATATAGCATAGCAAAAAAGTACCCATGAAGATTCCAAAAAGGAAGAAAAAAGGACAACAGAAGGAAAGAAGAAAACATCAGAGGAGCTTTTTCAGCTCAGAGACAATAGTTCTAGCTCGAGGCGAACCCGAATCATCCGCAAGTTGTTCAGCAAGGGTGATGAGCTCTGAGCAATCTTTGGCAATGGCGCTCTTGGTGGAATCGGTGAAAGCCTCCCAGGCCTTCAAAGCCTTGAAAGCACGCTGAAGCTTGTTTAAAATAGAAGAAACCATATCGACTCTGCGATCATCCCTTTGAGTGTCAGCAGTCTCAGGCTCAGCGGGTGTTGGATTTAGATTCGGAGAAGAGTGCCTAGTGTCAGCAGGAGGATCTCTGTCTTCGAAGGGAGGATTGTTTCCCGCAGCCTGAGTGGTGGGATCGTCCACTGGTTGGTTTTTCTCCAACTGCTCCGAGTCTGGGGAGTCAGGGTAGAGCTTAGCGAGGCCCAAAATGTCAGCAGCCAGAGAGGAATCAGGGCTTGAGACCGGAGAGACAGCTTTAAAGCTGGTGTCAGTGCCTTCTAAAAACAAGCAAGAGAGGTGCGGTGGGAAGACAGGGTTGACAGGGGGCTCGGAAACAACGAGGAGGGCTAAGAATGGCAACATCCGAGTCGGAATCAGATGAAAGATGCAGACAACGTCGGTCGTTGAGAAGAGCGGAGGGAGGTGGAGGAGGGGCGAGGGGAAGGCGAGGGAGAGCGGCGGCGACGACCAGTTTTGGGGGAAGCGAATCAGGTCGGCATGTGAAGCAGCATCAGAAAAGAGTAGGTAAAACAAACCTTGGTGGAGAATGGCTCCTTCCCCGTCACGAGCTAGCTGAACAGAGTGCTCTAAGGACTGAAAAAGGAAAGCCGCCAGATTTATCTTCCTCCCCCAGCATGAGATGAGAAAGGATGAAGAAATGAGGGCCGTAAACAAGCCGATATCGACCATCAATGGTAAAGTAACACATTATAACCTCTGCGACTCTGTCCCATGGAGGAGGCAGGGAGTCCCGAGTGTAGCCAGAGAGGTATTTGACCGGATTTTCCTAGAGCAATAAAATCCTACATTTCGAGCATGCGGTGGCGCTGAAGTAGATGTCTCCGGTGGCAGGAAGACCAGTGGCATCAGCAATAGCATTGGTGGAGATGGTAAAGCGCGTGTTGCCAATCTGAACCCGACCCTTCGACCAGGAAGCCATAACCGCATACAAAACCAGAGCCGAGTAGCCCGCCATTCTCTCCAGGAAGGTCGTAATTCCATTCTCAAGCAAAATGTTCCAAACCTCCACATCATTTTTAACCGAGTCACAGGCAGCAGGCTCCAGACGCTTCAGTTGTCCCCCATCGTATAAATTTTGAAAAGTGCAAAAGTGTGAGCAATAAGGGTCATTTAACAACCCAACCAGGTCGTGGGAGCAATCGGCCTCGTTATCATTGTCCTCCGCCAGATCATCAAATGATTTATGTGAGGATTAACCCCATGCGTGCGGAAATCCTCCGCATCATTACACAACACCGTCATCAAAAGGCTCTTCACCAAGGGTCAAATCAAATAAATCAGACATAAATGCCGCCACCTTTTGAGGGTGCCATAAAGGTTTTGCCGAAACCCAAATCAGTCCCCCATTCCACCAGTCAGCATTGGGATATATCATTCTGAGTAATTTGGAAGAGATCAACCGGGAAGTTGTCGTCCAGCTTTGCTGACTCTCAAGGAGAACACCAATGTTAGCAAGGTGGTCAGCCACTTTGTTCCCCTCCCTGAGGACATGCTGGAACTGGATTTGCTGGAAAGATCTTTGAATAATTCTGATATCAGCAATGATATTCTGTATCGACCATTGACCAGAATCAGCTGACTGCAAGAGCTTGATGATGTTGAGGGAGTCACTTTCGACTTGGAGGGGATCATCACCAAATTTGATAGCCAGCTCAAGGCCTTTGAGGATGGCCAAGGCTTCCACACGATGGTTGGTACCATAGTTAAGGTTATGAGCAGAAGCAACCACAATGTAGCCCGATGAGCATCGAAGAATGGCTCCTCCACCAGAATTACCAGGATTGCCTTTGAGGCCCCATCCGTGTTGAGTTTTTTCCAGCCCCTAGGAGGGGGAAGCCAACGAACTAATTCACGTGCAGAGGAAGTGCCTTTACTGATAGGATGAATGGCCAACAAACTTTTCCACTCCTGAGAGTTACAGATTTGGATTTTTTGCTGATATTTGGACCACAGGTGCGAGTTGAGATTATCTTGAAAAGTAAGAGCAATCTGGGTAGCCACCCGATCAGGTTCAAGACTCTGGTCTTTGAAGATTCTTCTGTTCCTTTCTTTCCAGATGCCCCATATGCCATGTGGAAGGAGGAGTTTCCAAGCCAAAACCAGAGCCGGGTGAGTGAATGGAGAACTCCATTGAGAGAGGGTGTCCTGGATGGACTCAGGGAAGGTCCAAAGCACGCCCATCCTCGATAAAAGCCAATGCCAGATAACTTGCGAGAAAGGACAGTGGATCAAAATATGGGCAGAGGATTCCACCTCCTTAGTACATAGAACACATCTCGTGGGAAGAGAGAAACCCCTCCTTTTCATATTTTCACCAGAGAGGAAAGCATTCCTAGAAGAAAGCTAGGAAAAAAACCAATTTTGGGGATGATCTCATTCAGCCAAAATTTGGTGAGGGGGGTACCACAGTCAGCACTATGCATCGAAAGATAAGCAGCTTTAACCGAGAAAGAGCCAGATGGGGAGAGGGGCCAAATTAGCTCATCCTCATTTTGGGAGAAGGGGATGTAGATGGAGGCGAGCACAGTTCTGAGTGAAGTCAGGAGCCTACTCTGCAGATCACTAATGTCATCCCAGACCTGAATATCCCTAGGAGGGAATGGAGTTCACAATCGTCCAATAGCCGAAACTAATCTTCCCTGCTTATTTATGAGGCTTCTTTTCACGAGGATCCCATGATGGATTGCGATCAAGAGGCTCGTCCCCAATCCAAAAATCCTGCCAGAAGTCAATAAGTCGACCATTCCCAAATCTCCATTTAGTGCCAGCCCGGATAATGGGGAGGGAGCTAATAACAGAATTCCAGATGGCAGAACCTCTAATTGGAATGGAAGTGAGAAGTTCTTCGTTATTTGCAAGATACTTAGCTCTGAGTAGTTGAGCCCAAAGAGAGTTACCTTTAGCCACTTCCCATGCAAGTTTGGCCAGGAGGGCCCCATTCGTGTCAGCCATTTTTCGAAGACCAAGCCCTCCCTGAGAAGTTGGCTTACAAACTTCCTTCCATGAGACAAGATGGATCCTCTTCCTTTCATCAGTCCCAGACCACAGAAAGTTCCTTTGGATTTTTTCCACAACCTCCCTCACCGAGTTGGGGACTTTGAGAAGAGACATGAAGTAAGTAGGAAGGCTTTGGAGGGTGGCTTTAGCCAGTTGAAGCTTGACCTGAGTGAGTAGAACCCCTTTCCAGGCAGCAAGCTTTTTTTGATACCTTTCAATGACAGGATTCCATATATTTTTAGATTGCTTACCATGGAAGAGGGGATGCCAAGATAAGAGGCGGGGAGGTCCACAATATTGCACCCAAAGATATCAACAATCTTTCTCTGAGTCCTAGGAGCAGTATTGATGAAGGAGATGCTGCTCTTGTTGAAATTGACAGTTTGCTGAGAAGCTGATTGGTAAAGAGAAAGGATATCCATTATAGCCCGGGCCTCAATCACAGAGGTGACACTTAACAACATAGTGTCATCAGCAAACTGGCTATGTGTGGCTGAAGGGAGGCTAGAGGTGATTTTCAGACCCGAGATGATAGACTAATTTTTAGCTGCTTCCAGAGCTCTGCTGAGGGAGTCCGCCATAAGGACAAAGAGGAAGGGTGACAGGGGGTCACCTTGCCTGATACCTCTGCTGCTTTTGAAGAAACCTGCTGGAATACCATTGATAAGAATAGAGAAGCAAGGAGTCGCGATGCAAGAGAAGACCCAACTACACCATTTTTTGTCGAAACCAAATTTTTCCAGGACCCTAATTAAGAAAGGCCAGCTGACTCTGTCAAATGCTTTTTGCATATCAAGCTTTAAGATCATTCCTGGGGATTTCGAGTGATAGGCGAGTGGATGGCTTCATGAACTGTAATGATACCACCTTGGATGAGCCGACCTTTTATGAAACCGTTCTGATTTTGCGAGATGAGATCTTTCATTAGAGGTTTTAGTCTGGAGGCCAGCATCTTAGTGATAATCTTATAAGCAGTGTTGCATAAACTGATTGGCCTGAAGTTGGAGACCTCTTTTGAGCTATGCACTTTTGGGGCAAGGGCAACGAAGGTGGTATTCCATTCTTTTAGCAGATTTTTATTAATCTGGAACTCATTCACTGCATTGAAGAGATCCTGCTTGATGATCTCCCAGAACACCTGGAAGAAAGCAGCAGGAAAGCCATCCGGACCCGGAGCTTTGTCCCTTTTCATGGCAAAGACCACTTTGTGAATTTCCTCCATAGCAAAAGGTTTGGTCAGATTGTTGTTCATCTCAGAAGACACCGAGAATCGGGGTTCATTTTAAGACACCTCTATGTGAAGGTGGAAAATACAGCGAATATCCCCCGGAACCGAGTTTCAAATGAAAAGCGAATTTGTGATATTCCAAAACAAAAATTTCACCTATTTTTTCATGGCTCCATTGCGACAACGCGCGTCAACAATCATCGATCACTCTGGCTCCAATTGGCACGCGTCACGGCTCCAATTGACGAGCGTATTTTTTCATGGCTCCATCATTGCGCGGTTACAACAAGATGTCGAGGCGTCAGCGCTCATGGCGTCATTGGCTCCAATTGCGCGTCGTCGGCGATTGCGCGTCAATGGATTCTATTTACGCGCGTCGGTATGGCTTCACATTGGCAGCGCGTCGATCTTTATTGCCAGCGTCGGTTCTATTATTGGCGTCGATAATGGCTTCATTAGCGCATCAATGGAATCTATTGGCCGCGTCGGTGCTTTATTGCGGCGTCAATGGCAATGGCCATTGACACACGTCGATGACTTCTAGTGTCGACGTCAATGGATTCCATTGGCGCGATGTCAATAAAGCCATTGGCGCGCGTCAATAGGAACCAGTGGCCGTGCGTCAATAGAACTAGTGCGTCATAGTTGATGGAACCGATGACGCTACGTCAATTGGAGCCATTGACGCCCGATTTAGCCTATAAATACCCTTCAGCCGGTCATTTTCTCGTTTTCTCCCTCCCGCTCTTGAATTTTTGCAGGTCTCAATCGTTGTCAAAGACGCAAGTACAACTATAATGTCGACTTCAGATGCTTCCCAACTGCAAGTTCAGCAAAAAAATCAAGAGAATCCAATTCAATCAATTTCCAAGATCAACTCTGGGAATCCCTTATGCCCTCACATCCATCTTGTTTTAAATTGTCTTGAGAATATAAAGATTTGATGGATGCGTGTGAATTTCTGAGGGTCGTTAATATGCCCCATTTGAAAGCAGATCCGGATATTTTGAATTACCTTGTCATCCTACAATTGAGAGGATGACATTTTTATGTGACTCGAGCGATGGCCAAATGTTCAATTGATATCGAAGCAAATGACATCCATCGGTTTACGGGCCTTCCGTTCAAAAATTTACCATTTTCTGACAAGGCAACACTCGTGGAAGAAGACAAGAAATTACTCGAATCAAAGTTCGGTTTCCATGTTGATTGTAAGTATAATTCGTTTTAATTCATATTTTTATTCTGTTTTTTTTACGATACAATTTTTGTTATAAATTTATAGTAATTTTCACTCTTTCGCATTTGCAGCCCATGTCAATAAATCCGGGCGTGGTGTGGATACACAATCAATTGCACACCACTTTCTTGCTTTGCACTTATTTCATTTTTCAATCCAGAATTGTTTTGCGGGGTCACCAAACTGATATACCAAATTGGTCCATTGCATACATAGTTGCCACTATCTCAAAACAAAAATTCGATTGGTGCACCTATCTATAAAAAAAATAAGCCCTGAACTAACAAATTCAAAACTTTACGAAAAACCTGTCATTTATTCAACAAACTATCTCCTTGGCCTTTATTATGAGGCACTTTTAAATTTAAGAGAAAAAAATTCCTACTTGCGATGATGAGGAGTTGATGAAGTTGTCAATTCCATTTGAAGAACAACGGTATAAAGTATTTAGTTTGTATTTCAATTTTCGACATTACAACTTTGCTTGAGTTATTAACACTTAAATGTTAATTTTTGCGAGAAAAGATATCTTGAAGCCCTTCCCGAAAAAGGTGTTATCGAGAGGAAGAGGCCAACAACACGGCCCGAGGCTTAGGGGGACTCCCAATCTGAAATGGAAGCTCACTCCTCTCAAACCCTCAAGCAGTTTGAACTCGTTAAACGCCGAGAAGTAATACCTTCTCATATATTATTTACAAATTCCAAAGTTGCATATTTATTTTCAATTTAAATTTTAACCAAATGAATTGACAACATTTAATATTGATGAATTGCAGGGACTTTGGAACATACACCTGTTTCACAAACTCAACCTTCTTCCCCAACTCACTCCATAAATGATCGCATCCATTCATATCTTACGAGCAGACACGATCAGTACAACTCCTACTGAGGCCACCCATAGCAACCAGAAAAACAACCCCTCGACAACAAAGTCAACTCTTCGATAGTACGTTTAATTTCAAAATTTTTGACTTTATGAATTGTTTTCCTATTTTTCATTTTTTCTTGTACTTTTCAGCACATGTCGAGTCTGATCAAACCATGGCACCGACTCCCACTCAACCAATAATTTTTAAAATGCCAACCGGAGAGAGCAGTGAAAAAGAACATTGGTAAACGCATGCCTTTTGCTCCGGCCCCTAGTGGGACACTAAACCTTGCCTCCTCCTTTCGAATTCCAACTCTCTCACTTGGTGGCTTGCCCGAGTCTGTGGCATATCTGTTTTGAACAATATAAATTTAGATGAAGATTATTTGGGCATTGATAGCAATGACCCAATTGGTTTTCGATACCGCGAGATGATTCAAGGCGCGTAGGTATACTTCAAATTTCAATTTAAATATGCTTTACAATTTTGAATTACATTTCGATTTAAATTTATTTATCTAAATCTTGATTAATTTTTCACAAGCAGGATCAGCCCACCCAAAGGCGAAACACGTAGTGAGTTGATCTTGGTGAAAGCCCCCATACTTCTCTCAGCAAGATCGTCTTCATCATTCGGATAGTGAGCGAGTTGCCACCTTTTCCTTTGGAGAACTTAATTGGTTATGATTGTCAATCCCATGTCAGTGAGTTTATTCTTCCTCATATCAAACAGCTTATAGAATGGGAGAGAAGGGCTAAAGTTCTTATCAATGAGATTATTAGTCGTTATGAAAATTATTGGCAATGGGATAGTTTATACGCTGCAGTCCAGAATCAACCTGCGAAGATGGATTCCTTACTTACCCAAGTAAGAAGTGGGACTATCACGTATAACAACAACTATAAAGATGACATTTTAGATAAGGCATTAAACAAATTGGAAAATATTAGTGCGAGGCCGGCATATTTTAACAAATGGTCGAGGACAAGGATTTGGTAGCGATCGCAAATGCCGAAAGAGATAGAGCGGTTGTAAGTACTATTACATTCAAACAATCATTCTTGTTAATTTGAAATTTTCATTTTTTAGTAATATTTTGAATTGACATTACTCTTTTTGTGCAGTTGAAATATGAAAATTTGAAGAGTCAGGCGAAGGTTTTGCAAGTTCACTTGGAAATATGCAAAAAACGACTTATCCATGACAAAAATTTGAAGCAAAATATTGTTTTGGTTAACAAACAAAACAATACACTAAAGCGGATAATTAAAGAGCATGGTTTCGACCACGACATATTATTCAAAGCTAAAGCAAAGCTGATCCAAATTTCTTTGTTGCGGGGAGATGCGACAAATCAAGAAGAAAGAATTTTAAAAATACGGGAGTCTTTGCGAGAAGATCTTATAAGTTCGGGGGTTATTTGGTGTTGGGGAAGAGAGTACAGCCACGAGTGGAAGAAAGCGTGGGGAAGAGAGCGAGAGGAGTAGAATTGGATAAAGAAAAGAGGGTTTTGAAAACTAGAAACTTTTATTATTGAGGAAACTTTAAATATTGAATTTGAAAACTTCTACTATTGAGTATGTACTATGGTATTTGAATTTAATTATATGGATTTATATACGAGTCTTTAATTTTAATTGCATTAGATGGTGATTATCATGAATTATATGTATGTTTCTTGTTTACTTGCATTGTCATGAATTGTATGTGGGCGTAGATGATGAATGATGATAATTGATAATTAGTGATAGATGATGCTTTGAAAGGCGATGAATGCGATAATGATATGATATATATGGACGATGATCAATTTAATGTGGACGTAGATTTATCATCAAGCACGGTAATTCTTCTTCTCTAGACTTTTGTAATTCTTCTTCTCTAGAATGGATATAGATGATAAATAAATGGAATATGTTATAATGGATATAGATGACATTAATGATTAGAATGGATATAGATGACATTAGAATGAATAGAATTGTAATGATATGATTATGAATTATTTTTAAAAAACTGAATTGTTTTAATAAATTTAAATTAGATAAATAATTGTGTTAATAATAATTGTAGTGTCAGGAGTCAGGATATGATAATGATATGGTGATGATATGATATATATGGATGATGAGGAATTTTATGTGGACTTATATTTAAAATTGTATAATGTATTGTTTATCCCACAATTAAAAAAATATATCAAAGGATTTTGCACATATAAAAAATAAATTAAATATAATTCTAAGAAATCAAGAAAGAATCATCAAGCTTTGGCAAGAAATTAAACATAATTGCAAATATGATAGGGTTTAGCTTACCTCTTGCGTATTAGATTCTTTGTGAAATCATCAAGGGTAACGTCTTTATGAAATCATCAAGGGTAAGCGTATTAGATTGCTTTGAAATCTTGCGTATATGATAGGGTTTGTTTTACCTGACATTGTAGATAGAGGGGTGAGTTGCCTGACATTGTCAGTCCTGAGAAGTGCCAGCAACATCTTTAAATATATAGACCAACAATATCTTTAAATAAATGTAAATATATAGAATTAGACCTGTAACATCTTTAATGATAACAAGAGCTGAAAAAATGTAAAGTAACAAACAATAAGATTATGTTGAAGAAGATACCTATTTAAAATTGAAATCATCACCGGTAATGTGCTAGATCTTTGTCTTAAAAAAATTCAACACAAAAAATGGATTAGTAGATAGATGGGTGAGTTGCCTGACATTGTCAGTCCCGAGAAGTAACAGCTTCCTCGGACGGATGTCAACCCACGTTTTCAAAAAATAAAAAGATTGTATTTAACTAAATGTAAATACATAGACCTGTAACATCTTTAATGATAACCAGAGCTGAAAAAAATGAATAGTAACAAACAATAAGATGAATAGTAATTTCAACGTTCCTATCTTTTTGTAATGTCAACATTAAGAGGTAATTCAATTATGATATTGCAATATGTGTATATAAGATTATTGAAAACATCAAATATAGAAACAAAAGTCCTAAATTGTGTAAGGATATAATATTCTATCAACACTAATTCCAGAAAGTATATAGCTTAAATTAGGATTAGGGTTAAAAATAATTCACCGATTCTACGGATGTAGGGGTATAACGGTGATTTGAAACTGGATAAGGATGTTGTGCGAGTGTCATAAATTTTCCTTTGAGATTTGGGATCCTAAAATCAGAGGAAATGTTCATCTATTTTAGAACAAGTTTTCTTGATGAATGTGTCATAGGGCTACTGAATGTGTCCTTTGATACTAAGATATCTAATCTATATCTAACACATACTTCACACGTGTTTATTGATCTAGGATATGTGTATGAATATTTTCAATGACTCTTCTACAACTATAAATATCATCTCTTTGTATTTTAGACCTATTAGCCTAAAAAAGTGTTTCTAATTATATACATTAGATTTACCTCATCATTCCCCCTTCGATACCTATGAGTGCTAGAAATTATGCACCAAATACACCAAAACAGGATTAAACTACTTGTAGTTCTCCAAGTGTCATGGAAGAGTAGAGGTTAGAAAAGTGTAAATGAAGATGGAGCCCTAATTTTATCCTCAAAACTTGGTAACATTGCTTGGCTTGTATTTAATTAAGGGATAGAGATATGTGATAAGGGTAAGAAGATAGATATAATCAAAATCGGATAACTCATGTATATGGTGACTTATGAAAATTAATTCTTGATCAATCAAATATAAGTTGACTAAGGTAATGTGTGAATTAGAGGGTCATCCACATCTATTACAATATGATGGAGCACCAACACATTAAAAAACATTGATATAAAAATGCATCATCTTTGGTAGTTAATCTATCACAAGACTCTCAACCTTAAGTTTTTTCGAACAAAAAATTTGGTTTTAGACAACTTCATAAATCCCTTGCTTGAGGATCAATTTTTTCATCTTAGGAAACTTTTGGGAGTGAAGGCAATTTTCATTAAGGTGGGATAGTTCAGTGTTCCTCCTTCATTCCCTTTATTAAAGTACATATTAAGGGGGGATGTCAGTGTATTTAAATAACCATACACTATTGTATATAATTAAGGTGCACTTGTAATATTAGTTGTATTTTAGTATTTGGATAATTCACCCATTAGTGTACATTTATCCACATATATTAATAGGGAAGAGTATGAACCAATTTATTGACTTGATTATCTTCATTATTAATAGAAAAGTAAATTTTCCTTACAAGTTAACTACTCTCAAGCCTAATAATAGCCTCTACATGTTTTTATAAAAGTATGGAGAGCTAGTGTTAGTGATCAATCTTATGGAAAGAGTTTTTATTACTATGAAGAATTCAAGCCATAACATCTTAATAAAATTGTGGTACTCATGATACTCTCGGTAGATTTGTGTTATGTCTTTACTTTAAGCTTTCATTAATTAATCATGTATACATGCTTGTGGGTGTTTGTTTTATGGTTGTTAACTACGATTTTGGAGAGTAAATTGTACATTAATAATCATCCCAAATATTTCAATTCAAATTTTCAATGATGACATCTTCAAAATGTGACACTTTCTTTTTCTTGTCGATAGCTTCATCAAACTCGGCGTTGTCTTACGTAGAATGTGGCGTGCTGACAACAAGGCGTCGATAATCACTCGGCTCTGCATCAATTTAACGCGTCGCACTGACACATTAAAAAAACATTAATATAAAAATGCATACGTCATTCCGCGCTAACGCGTCAATGCGTCATTGGTAGCGCAGCGTTTGCGGCTGGCGTCAGCATGCGCGCCCTACGGCGCGCGCGTGACAATGATTGCGAGCGTGCTGCTAGCTATGAAGCGCGCGCGTCATAGGCTCTATTGGCGCGCGTCTTTGGCTCCTATTGGCGCGCGTCGTCGCGGCTATTGTCAGCGCGCGTCACTGGATCCTATTGGCGCGATCGCCTGGATCCTATTGACACGCGTCACTGGATCCTATTGACGCGCGTGGCGATCCTGGACTATTGTGATGCGCGCGCTAGGACTATTGTCGTGCGTCGAGTAAGACCTTTGATGCGCGTAAGTGAAGCCATTGCACTGATTTAGCCTATAAATACTCTTTGACGGTCATTTTCTCATTTTCACCTTCCCGCTCTTGAATTTTGCGAGGTCTCATTCGTTGTCAAAGATGCAAGTACAACTATAATGTCGACTTCACATGCTTCCCTTTTGCAAGTTCAGCAAAAAAATCTAGAGAATCAATTCAATCGATTTCAAGATCAACTACGAGGAATCCCTTATGCCCTCACATCCATCTTTCATTAATATGCCCCATTTGAAACAGATCCGGATATTTTGAATTACCTTTTGTCATCCTGATTGAGAGGATGGCATTTTTATGTGACTACGAATGATGGCGAATGTTCCAATTGATATCGAAGCAAATGACATCCATCGGTTTATGGGCCTTCCAGTTCAAAAATTTACCAATTATTCTGACAACCAAGGCAACACTCGTGGAAAGACAAGAAATTTCTCGAATCAGCGTTCGGTTTCCATGTTGATTGTAAGTATAATTCGTTTTAATTCATATTTTTATTATTTTTTATTACGATACAATTTGTTGTTATAAATTTATAGTAATTTTCTTTGTTTTGCATTTGCGCCCATGTCAATAAATCGGTAGGCGTGGTGTCTAAGATGTGGTAGCATTTTGAGTACATGTAATTTTTGCAATGCTAGGGTCTAAGATGAGCTTTGTAACTTTGTTTGACTGATGAGTGCGGTGGAAAAGTGTGTACTTGAAAGTATCTTGGCGTGGGCGAGTTTAAACAAAAAAAAAGATCTTAAGAAAGCTGATGGAACCAAGAAGGGAAATTAATTGATGTTCCCAAACTTGATGATGCAAATCAAGAGGGGGAAGAATTGATCAATGTACTTTAATATTAACGGAGGGTGACTCGGCCGAGGCTCTTCTTTGTAAGTGTTTGTGCCTTGAATCAGGGAAATGTGAATACTGAATTTGGTAGTATTGTGACATGTTTCGACATCACTTTCCAATTTAATTTTTTGTTATTTTAGTTATCTTTATCCTATCAGGTGGCAGGAATATCTGTTGTTGGTCAAGATTATTATGGCGTGTTTCCTCTCAGAGGTAAGCTGCTCAATGTCAGGGAAGCTACCACTCACCAACAAATGGAGAATAAAGATAAAATCCTTGGTCTACAGGAAGATAAAATATATGACAACATTAAATCTTTAAGATATGGCCATCTGATGATAATGACAGACCAGGTACATGATCTTTGTCTAGCGCTGTTTAGTTTCTGCTTAATTCTGACACATCCTTTCTAGTGAGATCCTTTTTGACTTGTCCTTTGTCTCTTAAAGGACCATGATGGTTCCCACATCAAAGGATTGCTGATCAATTTCATACTCCTATTGTCAGGGTAAATGTTCCCCCTGTATTTGGTTGAGTGTATTGAGACTCTTTATATTTGTTTTTAAGCCTCCAGAGGTTATGTATCTCCATGTCTAATTTTGGCACATGTTGATGTAGGCAACTCACAAAAATGGAAATGTGTTATCTTTTTACACCATTCCTGAGTATGAAGCTTGGAGAGAATCATTGAGTGGATCGATAACAGGCTGGACCATAAAGTACTACAAAGTAATGCTAGTTTGTTTTCTCTTTATATGTTTTTAAGTTCTGGTTTTGTTCACTTGTTGATTAGGTATCACTTGTTGCTTGGACCATACAGGGTTTGGGCACAAGTACTTCTAAAGAGGGCAAGGAGTATTTCATAGATCTGGACAAGCACAAAAAAGATTTTGTGTGGGTTGATGAGAAAGATGGAGATGCAATTGAGCTGGCCTTCAGCAGGAAGAAGATAGAGGCCAGAAAAAACTGGCTGAGACAATTTGAGGTAGTTAGGCCAGGGGAGCAAGGTGAAATGAAATCTGAATTAAAATGATATTCATTTCAACACTAACAAGTTTGATTGCCACCTTTTCAATCAGCTTATTCTTCGGTGAGTTTATTCTTCCTCATATCAATCGAAAGCTTATAGAATGGGAGAGAAGGGCTAAGGTTCTTATCAATGAGATTATTAGTCGTTATGAAAATTATTGTATGCAGCGGAATAGTTTATACTGCTGCTTGCTGATCCAAATTTGCTTTGTCGCATGGAGATGCGACAAATCAAGAAGAAAGAATTTTAAAAATCGGCAGTGTTGAGAAGATCTTATAAGTTTAGGGGTTATTTTGGTGTTGGGGAAAGAGGTACTGACCAGTGGAAGAAGCCGTTGGGGAAGAAGAGCGAGAGGAGTAGAATTGGATAAAGAAAAGAGGGTTTTGAAAACTAGAAACTTTTATTATTGAGGAAACTTTAAATATTGAATTTGAAAACTTCTACTATTGAGTATGTACTATGGTATTTGAATTTAATTATATGGATTTATATACAATCTTTAATTTTAATTGCATTAGATGGTGATTATCATGAATTATATGTATGTTTCTTGTTTACTTGCATTGTCATGAATTGTATGTGGACGTAGATGATGAATGATGATAATTGATAATTAATGATAGATGATGATGAAAGGCGATGAATGGCGATAATGATATGATATATATGGACGATGATCAATTTAATGTGGACGTAGATTTATCATCAAACACGGTAATTCTTCTTCTCTAGACTTTTGAACTTGTTTTAAGATAATTATTCTCTATACTTGTAATAACGATATGATCATAATGTCATTAGAATGGATAAAGATGATAAATAAATGGAATGTGTTATAATGGATATAGATGACATTAATGATTAGAATGGATATAGATGACATTAGAAGCGAATAGAATTGTGTTAATAATAATTGTAGTGTCGGGACTCGGGATATGATAATGATATGGTGATGATATGATATATATGGATGATGAGGAATTTTATGATATGATATATATAATTCTAAGAAATCAAGAAAGAATCATCATTGGTAAGAAATTAAACATAATTGCAAATATGATAGGGTTTAGCTTACCTCTTGCATATTAGATTGCTTTGTGAAATCATCAAGGGTAAGCGTATTAGATTCTTTGTGAAATCTTGCGTATATGACAGGGGTTTGTTTTACGACATTGTAGATAGAGGGTGAGTTGCGACATTATCGGATCTGAGAAGTGCCAACAACATCTTTAAATATATAGACCAACAATATCTTTAAATAAATGTAAATATATAAATTAGACTGTAACATCTTTAATGATAACAAGAGCTGAAAAAATGTAAAGTAACAAACAATAAGATTATGTTGAAAAAGATACCGATTTAAAATTGAAATCATCACCGGTAATGTGCTAGATCTTTGTCTTAAAAAAATTCAACACAAAAAATGGATTAGTAGGTAGATGGGTGAGTTGCGACATTTATCGGTCAGAAATGTGACTTCCTCGGATGGATGTCAACCCACGTTTTCAAAAAATAAAAAGATTGTATTTAACTAAATGTAAATACATAGACACCTGTAACATCTTTAATGATAACTTGAGCTAAAAAAATGAATAGTAACAAACAATAAGATTAAGGGGAAAAAGATACCTTAAAGTTGAAATCATCAACTTTACCTTTGGTAATGAGCTAGATCGTGTTTTAAAAAACCCAACACGAGAAATGGATTAGTAGATAGATGGGTGAATTGCCTAACATTTTTAGTATATAGACCTGTAACATCTTTAATGATAAAGATAAAAGATAGATAAAGAAGATACCTATTTAAAGTTGAAACAATCCATTATCAACAGCTTCATCAAACTCGATGTTGTCTTCTGTAGAATGTGACGAAGAGCCAATTACACTCTCAAGGTTGGGAATATTTGTACTTGTAGCTGTATTATTCACACCTCTTCTTCATGAAAGGAATTCTAGTGTGCAATTGCTCTGTCGAACGGAAAGGTTTCGATGGAGTATCGAGAAACATAACACCTCATGCAACTTTCCAGATTTTTATCCAACCTGTTTCTCAGTTTTGATTTTATAAATGACAATGCACTGAAAACCCTTTCATCCTCCATAGACCCCAAAATCATTGTTTGGCATAACTCATATAATCTGAAATATTCATTGATATCTTCTTGTAAGATAGAACTTTGATAGATTCCTCGCCACAGCCTTGTAATAGCACCACTTTCAGAAGGTTGATCTAAATTCTTATATTGGTTCCTCATTGTTGTTGCAAAATTTGTTGACTGAAACTTTAATAAATCGGCATTCAGTATACCTTTGATTTCCATACCCTTGAGCTCTGACGTCTTTGTAAATTGTTCCATTATTGTACCCATTGATTTATGGAAATGCTTTACGACAAAGTCTGCGGCCACCTTGATATTCCAAAATTAGGATTCATCACAACCATGGCTTCAAGAATTTTATCTTTATAGAAGCGTTCCCTAATTTTGATGACAAGGTTTGAAAATTTTTAAGCTTTATTCTTGTTTCAACTATAACAGACTCAAACAAATTACGTGTCACGGGAACATCTTCTCGTTCCGATCCTGTAATATCTTGACGTTTTTGCAAAATGTGCATTGGTATTTCCCTCCCATTAACTTGGTGATGCGAGAGGTGATCATGGATATTAAATCTCAAAAGGTGTTAGGATTTTAAGATCTAATAAATCTTTCCAATTTTCAAAAGCAGTGCATCAAAACTATCACGGGAGCGATACAATATATCAAGACTTTGACATACCATTTTCTCATCCGTATAAAATCCACAATATAGATTAATCGCCTGTGCATGCTTCATCAGTGTATTGATCTCCTTTAACATTGGAAGAATACCAACCAATGTAAGCAATGTCTCCAAATCAAGTTAAACGGAACAACAAGTCCCTTGCCTATCAACTTCATGACGGTATTTGTGCATGAAACCAACCAATGAAGGATACTCCTCACGAACTCTGCATGCAGGTTCATACAAAGAGATCCATCTAGTCTCCACATCCTTCAGAAGTTTTTTCCATCTGTAATTCCAATTGCAAATTTTGGAACTCGAGAAAACGCTTTGGGCTGCTTGACATATAGGCATGAAGTTCTCTTATAAGGTCTTCTAATTTAGCAACATTTTCATGGTTGCTTACCATTTTATATGCTAAATTCATTCTGTGAGCCATACAGTGAATTGGTAGCATATATGGGGCCACTGTTGTTTGTAATCTAACACATAGCCCTGTTCGGTGACCTGCATGACAGATGCACCATCTGCTCCAACGCATACCAACTTCGTAGCAATTTCATAATCAGTCATTCCAAGCAACATCTTTCAAATGAGAAACAACTATTTTATATAGGTTTTCGGCATTGCAATTTTCAACCATTTTCATAACACCCAATAGATGAGGTGTCCTTATATGATTTTCTAAAGTATAGATGTGGATACATACCCATGCGGTGTTGTCATTGTTGTCACTTCATCAATTGAAAGAGAGATAAAGTTTGCTTTTTTTACATTCTCTTTCAAATCTTCCTTCTCTATCATCGAGAGGCATTTTGCCATTTCCCATCCACTACTTTAGGACCAATGAGTAAGTGAGGTACATTCAACATTCCGTTAAATTGATACAAAACTTTGAAATCGAGGAAATCGAAATCGCTCTTCCTTTTTTTAGTATTTGAAAAGAGTAGAGAATTGTATGAATTTTGCATGTAGATTTGTTTCTTTCATCTTACCAATATGCGATGTGATCGTTCCTCCCTTTTCAACAAATATCATGTTTTTTACTGCTCTGCCTCATATTCTATTGCGTATCTAACATGCATGCATTCTTTTGATTTTCCACCTATGTGTTTTGATTTTCTAGCCATCCGCCCCTTATTCTGATTAAATATTGTTTTCCACAATGTTTTTCTATAGTGTCAGCTTGATTGCATTTTTGTTGCTTTCCCAATTTCCACGTACATATTGTACATGTACATTGAGATGGGATTTCTTCATAATTAGATGATTGTACGGGTTCAATAAGCAGAAATTTATTGCCCAATCAAACTTGTATGTCCTGATGGTCCACATATTCTTGTTCGTTTTTAATGCTTTACTTTTTTGAGTAGAATTTTGAGCAATATCACAATCACTGGTTTCCTCTTTCTTGGACCGGAGTTTGATTTTGATTTTTGTCTTCCATTTTTCTCGAGTGTTTGTATATCTGTGATATCTAGCTGCACTTGGTTGCACCCCAACAGAACAATATCTTCAAGATCGGCATATTATCGTAGGTTTCATTTGTTTGACTTTGATCTATGCGAGAATGCATGTCCACCTCAATAATACCTTCCCACGGTCGGATTCGATTCTTTGTGGTGGCATCTATATGATTGGTATTTCTGATATCGTATCCGTAGAGTTTCCAAAATACTTGAAGAGTGATTTTGAGATTTCTTACTTACTTTTAGGTTATTCGTATTCTTTGAGTGGCACCTTCCATTATTCGAAAGAGTCTGCGTCGTGCAAAAAGAACCAAGTAAGCGACTTTGTCCGAGGTTCGAGGTCTTGTCGCGTCCCACATGTCCGAGGTCTTTGTCACGTGTCAACTCTGCACTTGTGTCGCGTCAACAACCCATTTCTGTCGCACGTCCTTTATCCGAATATCTATCGCGCATCAACATCGCCTAAGTCGCGTCAACACTTGCCCATCGCGCGTCAACACTTCCTCATCAAGTCGCGTCAACACTTTGCCCTGTCGGCGTCGCGCGTCGACTCTTTGCGTCCCATGCCAGTCGCGCGTGTCAAACAATCACGAGCTAACAGATGTCGAATCGCGTGCTTAAGGGTATGCGAGTTCAAATTTCATAGTATTGGTAATTTGTTAAGCTACTTGAGGTATACTATGAATCAGCTAGGTTTTATAGGAGATGTTTTCAAATGAAGGTGAAGCGTCAAAAAAATATACTATATATTTTAGGTGAGACAGGAGACACCGACCCACTCCGAATAATTCGCCTTTTCAAATTTTCCTAAAATGAAAATCGAATATTGGTGCTTAATTATGAGAATATGTTGGAGCAAATTTCGGAGGGCGAGTATTGGTAAGGTTTGAATAGAAGGAGACAAGCTCATTGGAGATATCAGCCTCAGCAGTTATTACAGTACCTGAGGACGACACCAGCTCTCGAATCTTGTCTCTGGTTTTATGCTTGCAAGCAGTGATGTGGAAGAATTTGGTGTTACGATCCCCCTGCTCGAGCCAAAGGGCTCGAGAGCGTTGCCTCCAATAGGTCTCCTCTTCTTGAAGTGTATTGTGATAATCACTGAGGAGGGAGGTTTCTTGTTGGTGAAGATGATCCAATCTTCCTTCAGTCTCCATTTGGGCAGAGACTTTAGCCAAACCCTGAGTTAGCTTCTGTTTGCGGATCTTGATGTTGCCAAAGACCGTTGACTTCCATATCTTGAGTTGTTTTTTAATTTCCTTAAGCTTGCTGGTAAATCTAAACATACTAGAGCCCTCAATTTTGATATTCCACCAATTGGCAACAAGAGGGTTTAGGTGATTGTTTTCAAGCCAAGCAAGCTCAAACCTGAAGGGAGGATTCTTGGTATTCAGATTGTGATTTGCACTCAACAGAAGAGGGTTGTGGTCAGAGGCAGCCCGGGGAGGGAGTTGAGGTAGAAGTCAGGAAAGAGAGAGATCCAGTCCAGAGAGCCCAGAGATCTATCCAATCTACTTTGAATATGGTTCCTGCCCAATCTGCGGTTAGACCATGTAAAGGAGGAACCGTGGAGTTCCATGTCAAGAAGTGAGTTCTCCCTGATGAAGTCAGCCAGAGCATCCATGCTGGCAGTCATGACAGGAATTCCTCCCTGTTTTTCTGAAGGATAAAGGGGGCAATTAAAATCTCCCATTATAAGGATGGGAATTTTACCACAAGTGATGATGAAGTTTGTTATATCTTTCCATAATTTTCCACGATGAGCCTCTAAGTTGGGGGCATAAACATTGATAGCAATCCAAGTGGAGTCCGATCCAATCTCTTGGAAGAGCATGCATAAAAAGTTGGGATGCTTGAACAAACAATCCCCTTTGAGACTTCTGGGATCCCAAAAAGTACAAAGACCCCCTGAGTTCCCAGTTGAAGGTTGAGATTCAAAAGAAGCCGCTGGCCAGATTTTTAGGAGACGATCGTCTTTTTTTAGTTTTGTTTCCTACAACATTATGATATCAGGAGAGTTCTGGAATTTGATGTCTTTGATAACCCTTTGCTTTTGGAGGGAGTTGAGCCCTCTTATATTCCAAGAGATGATCTTCATTTCTTTGGTTTGGATTTGCTCCCCACCACCATGGGGATTGTGCTCTGGGTTCCTTGAGCGACATTAAGAGTCTTCTTCTGTGAAGTTTGATATTGCTCGGAATCCTTCCCCTAACTTTTTCAGTGCCAATATCAGGTTTCTTGCTGCTACTTCTAGTAAAGCGGTGGTTGAAACTATCATCAGAAGAATGGCCCGAGGGGGAGGTAACAGAGTCCAAAATAGGGGGAAAGAGGGGAGCCAGGGGGAAGAGTCAAGGAAGTGGGATCCGAGGGGAGGGGACGAGGGGAGGGAAGGGGGGATGGGAATGAAAAGAGGGGAAGACAGGGGAGGAGGGGGAGGATGAAACAGCCAAGGAGAGGTTAACTTCCTCAGAGGAAGAGGGGGGGAGAGCCGAAGGAGACAGAGGGATGATGAGAGACTTAAGGGCCAGGGAGGGGGGGACGACCTCGGAAAAAGGATCAGAGGAAGTGTTTATTTCTCCATCTTCCAGGAGAGCAAAGGAATTAGAGGTGGGGATGATAGGGATCTCAACAGAAGACGGTTTAGGAATAAAGCTTCTCTTAAATTTTGGGGAAAGGTTTTGGTTTTTGGGTTTTGGCTGGGGTTTGGAGGGGCAACTAGAGGCCCGATGACCAATGTTTTTGCGAAGGAGCATGCTTGAGGAATATATTCATAGTCAATGGGTTGTTTCCAGTTCCCAAGATCCGATAATAGCTCTATCTCTTTTGGGAGGGGACAACTGACGTCAACATTAACACAGAAACGAGCATGGATGAATCTAGTTTTAGCTTTTGTTGCTTGATCTATAGCAATTAAAGATCCTATTGAGAGAGCAATACCTTCAATAACCGCTGGATGCCAGAACTCCAGGGGGAGCCCTGGGAGGCGAACCCATATTGGGGCTTGGGTCATGGATTCCGTGTGAGGGTTGAAACCTGGAGACCATTTCCTGAGGTAGAAGCCCCGTCTGCCAAAGAACCATGGGCCACCTAGAAGAGCTCTAGCGAAATCTTCTTTCATGCTGAAGGAGAATAATATGAAACCATTAGGCATTGCCGCTATTTCAAGCGCTCCACATGGTTGCCATTTCAACCGTGCCCATTTTTTGATATCATCCAATGGGGGTCTAGGACCCATCAGTGTACCCACCAAGGAAAGATCACGAGAAGTAGCAGCAGCCTCCGTGATGTGAGAGGGGATGCGCAGAGAAAAGGACCCATCTGACAGCGAAGGAGAGAGCTTTTTCCGAGCTAGGAGCGGAGGTGGAACCCTCCACAATTTTATTCCAAGCATCAGGAGGCTTTGGAGAGAGGGCCCCTGACAAGAGGGACCCCTGATCCAGACCAGAGGGGTCCGACATCCGAGCTAGCACTAGACAACAAAGTGCAACAGAGGGTTCAAGCAGTGACCTAAAATTTTCACGTTTCCCATGAGTCAAGTGATTAAAAAATAACTTTACATAAAACTAGCGAGTTCATCCTTTTATCATACCACACTAAACACATTTTGCCAAAGAAATGATAAATATTACTTGAGAAAACAAATTGATTTTAAATTTCATTTAATAGACTTTTAGAAAATAATTGATATGAGTTTAAGGTTCAGTATTACAAGTTATATCTGTATTTTTCTTTTATTTTAAAATTATTAATTAAATAATATTTTTAATCCCATAATTTTTAAAAATAAGACCTTTTCATTATTTAATGTCATGTTTTAAGTATGAATATTGACAATGTCTAAGTATTTGAAAGTTTATTTCATTTCTATTCTTAAAAGAATTTTTATTTGTAATTTTCTTTCTTGGAAAATATTTTATTGAAATGTGTAAAATATTTTATATTTCCTATGTTTACTTTAATGTTCTATATTAAGAACACATTTTAGTCGGTTATGGAAAATCTGATTACAAATTGTTATCCGATTAAAAATATGTTTTTGTATATCAACTTTTTTATTGATTTTGAAATTTAGATTAAGAAAATAATAAATAATTGGCAAAGGATATTTACCGGATGGATTTTCATTTATTTCATAAAGAAGTATTAGCTACAAAAACCATTTCACAAACATGGAGGTTAGATTTTTAGATTAAAATGTATTTTGTATATTAATTTTTTTATTGAATTTGAAATTTAGATTAAGAAAATTATAAAACAATTATGACAATATATAAACAAGTGTCACAATGCGACTAGTCCCTGCCTCATAGTTAAATTGTTGAATTGTTTTAAAGGTATTAGTATTGTTTTTTAAAATATTTAGCATCAAATAGCTTCAAAAGTTAGACATGAGGCCATAAAAATAGGTTAATATTTAGGGCTATTTTGTATTTTGAGTTGTTAATTTAAATCCACAAAAAAATTATATTGCTCTCCAATTAACAAAAATTGCTTGGGAATTGTTCCATGAAAATAGGGAAGTGTTCAAAAAAAAAAAAAAATTAATTATGACATAGTATTATTTTTTAAAAAATATTTAGCATCAAATAGTTTCAAGAGTGAGACATGGGGTCATGAAAATAGAGATTATATTGCTCTCAATAAAAAAAAATTACTTGGGTTCCATGAAAATAGAATAAATTATGACATCATTTTGTTGTATGAGAATAAGGAGAATAAGAAGAAAAATCTATCAACCAATCACATACATGAAAATTTGTATTTGTAAATGAATAAAAAATTATGTATTGTTTAAAACTATTGCAAGGCATCTTCATATATATATATATATATATATATATATATATATATATATATATATATATATATATATATATATATATATATATATATTGAGTTAAGGAGTCTCGATGTATTGACTTGTGAAAATTTATTTGTGTAAATAAAAACCAATTCTTTTATTAAATGGATAAATAAATGTTCTTTAAGAAAAATGGTAAATTTATTTCTTTTATTGATAATAATAGGGTAAATGGATAAATTTAATTTCTTTTTAAATGGAGTTTGAGTAAATTTAATTTCTTTTACATAAATGGGTTATTACATGGTAAATGGGTAAATTTAATTTCTTTTATTGATAATGATAAGGTGAAATGGGTATTTTATTACTTAAATGAAATGAAAAAAATCATTTATTGATTGCTTTTCCTAAATTTAATTTCTTTTATTAATTGATCTTTTGGTTAGTAAAGGGTATGGTATTTTATTAATTAATAAAATGGTGAAATGGGATTTCAAATAAAGTAAATGGTATTACACGAATAAATTTATTATACATATAAGTTCACTTTTTAATTAGACAAAAAAAATATTATAAGAACAAGCTTACAAAAGCTGCTCCACACCCAAACATTTTAGGCATGTGCTTCCCTTAATTTTCTTCTCTCTTTTGCAGAGACTAGGTAAAGGTAAGTAACCCTATTTTCATCTTATTTAACAATATGCCTACATTTTCTTTAACATTGATTATTTTATTTTTTAATAAAATGGTTTCACATTGATTCTTTTAGTTTATATATCACGGATAACATTGTGCACTTTTGAAACCATAAGGAATTATTGGAACAAGACTTATTTGTTTTCTATTCAAAAATTGTGAGGTATAAATTTGGTTTCTAAAGGGTTTATTAAATTGCTTTAGTAAATTAAATTTATTTATATATATATATATATATATATATATTGAGTTAAATTTTTCGATAGTAATTTTTGTGAAAATTTATTTTTTGTAAATAAAACCAATTTCTTTTATTACGCAAATAAATGTGCTAAGTAAAATTTTACTACGCAAGTAAATGGATAAATTTAATTTCTAATTTGAAATGGGTATTAATGATTTAATTATTTTGAAATGGGTTATTACATGGTAAATGGGTAAATTTAATTTCTTTTATTGATAATGATAAAATGAAATGGGTATTACATGGTAATAAAAAAATCTTTTATTGATTGCTAACAAACCAAAAAATTTAATTTCTTTTATTAATTGATCTCTTTGGTTAGTAAAGGGTATGGTATTTTATTAATTAATGAAAATGGGAAATGGGATTTCAATAGTAAATGGTATTTATAAATAAATTTAATAATTAATTTTCACTTTTTGTGAATTTTAAAAGTAATATTATAAGTGTAATATACAAAATTTCCACACCCAAACATTTTAGGCATGATGAATGCAGAATATAATTCTTCTCTCTTTGAATATTAGATAGACTATATACAATTCATTAATGTGTAATTACATTTTCACCTTATTTCACAATATGCCTACATTTTCACATTGATTATTTTAGTTTATATGGTTTCACATTGATTCTTTTAGTTTATATCACGGATAACACTTTTTAGTGCACTTTTGAAACCATAAGGAATTGTTGGAACAAGACTTATTTGTTTTCTATTAAAAAATTGTGAGGTATGAAAATTTTTGGACACAAGTAAAGGGTTTATTTATTGCTTTAGTAAATTAAATTTATTTTATATATATATATATATATATATATTTATATTGAGTTAAGGAACGATAATCGTTTGAAAATTTATTTGTAACAAAATAAAAACCATGATTCTTTTATTACGCAAATAAATGTGCTAAGTAGTTATGGGTACTACGATATAAATATAAATGGATTAAATTTAGATTTCTTTTAAATGTAAGTTTTGAGTAAATTTAATTTCTTTTGAAATGGGAAATTACATGGTAAATGGGTAAATTTAATTTCTTTTATTGATTAATGATAAGGTGAAATGGGTATTACATTTATGGTAATAAAAAAAATCATTTATTGATTGCTTAAATGGCTTATTGTTTTTTCTTCCTAAATTTAAATTTATTTTATTAATTGATCTCTTTGGTTAGTAAAGGGTATGGTATTTTATTAATTAATAAAATGGTGAAATGGGATTTCAAAGTAAATGGTATTACATGTAAATTTATTATACATAAAGTAATCACTTTTTAATTAAAAAATATTATAATTGATAAAAACATTTCCACACCCAAACATTTAGGCATGTGCTTCCTTAATTTTCTTCTGGTATTTTTCAAGATTGTAAAGGTAAGTAACCCTATTTTCACCTTATTTCACAATATGCCTACATTTTCACATTACAATTATTTTAGTTTATATGGTTTACATTGATTCTTTTAGTTTATATCACGGATAACACTTTTGAAATGCACTTTTGAAACCATAAGGAATATTTTAGAAACAATTATAATATTGTTTTATATTATTAAAAAATTGTGAGGTATAAATTTACGGACAAGAAAGGGTTTATTTATTGCTTTATTAAATTAAATTTATAAATTTATATATATATATATATTGAGTTAATTATGATAGTCTCGATGTCGTATAATATTGAAAATTTATTTGTGTAAATAAAACCAATTCTTTTATTAATTGCAAATAAATGTGCTAAGTAAAAAATGGGATACTAATGTAAATGGATAAATTTAATTTCTTTTGAAATGGGTAGATCTTGAGTAAATTTAATTTCATTTTGAAAAATGGGTTATTACATGGTAAATGGGTAAATTTAATTTCTTTTATTGATTAATGATAAGGAAAATGGGTATTACATGGTAATAAAAAAATCATTTATTGATTGAATATTTCCTAAATTTAATTTCTTTTTTATTAATTGATCTCTTTGGTTAGTAAAGGGTATGGTATTTTATTAATTAATAAAATGGTGAAATGGGATTTCAAAGTAAATGGTATTACATATTTAGTAAATTTATTATACATATAAGTTCACTTTTTAATTAAAAAAATATTATAAGAACATTCATAAAAAATATTCCACACCCAAACATTTTAGGCATGTGCTTCCTTAATTTTCTTCTCTCTTTGTTCATAACTTGTCCATTTTGGGTAAAGGTAAGTAACCCTATTTTCACCTTATTTAACAATATGCCTACATATTTTTCACATTGATTATTTTAGTTTAAAATATGTCTTTTTCACATTGATTATTTTAGTTTATATTACGGATAATAACATTGTGCACTTTTGAAACCCATAAGGAATTGGAACATGACTTATTTATTTTTTATTCAAAAATTGTGAGGTATAAATTTTGGACACAATAAAGGGTTTATTTATTGCTTTTAAGTAAATTTAATTTATTTTATTTCCTTTATTAATTGATTTTTAAAATGATTTTCCACATTGATTATTTTATTCTTATATTTATATGGATTGTTCAGGATAACATTGTTTTTTTAAAATGGTTTAATTTTGTGGAACAAATTTTATTTGGTTTCTATTCAAGAATTGTGAGGTATAATTTTTTGGACACACAAGAAAGGGTTGTGGAAACGGACTTATAATTTGGTTTCTATTCAAGAATGAGGTATAAATTTTTATTTTTATTGATTTTTCTTCCGTAAATTTAATTTCTTTTATTTATTTTATTAATTGATCTCTTTTTTACATAGTAAAGGGTATGGTATTTTATTAATTAATGATATGAAATGGGTATTTGAAATGGGTATTTTATTAATAAAGGGTATTACACAGTAAATCAATGATAAAGTGAAATGGGTATTACATAAAGTAAAGGGTATTACACTATAAATTTGATCACTTTTATCAATACATATTACACATAAAACATATTACACTACATTCACTTATACACATTAGACAACAATAAGAAAATAATATACATGTGCATAATATAGTACATTCAAAATAGAAATGTCAATTTATGTAAAAAATAAACATGAACATGCTCACAAACATTACAACAAACCAAAAACTATATTAATTAATATCTTTTATTTATTTTATTAATTGATCTCTTTTTACACAGTAAAGGGTATGGCATTTTATTAATTAATGATAGGGTACTTTATAGTTAATGCCGATATAAATATGGAAGAATTCAATTTTAGACTTTTGTGTGAATTTTACAAGTAATGTCTTTTTTAGTGTAATATGAAATTTTGAATGTCATTGTGCTTTTAAATATTAGATGAATCGGAATATCATGGTGCCTTTGAATATTAGATAGATCTATATACAGTTCATTCATGATTTGTATTTATTACATTTTGGAAATAATTCTCTAAAATTGCTAGACCATTTACACAAGAAGCTACAAACATTTGTCCAACTCGGAATCCAACGTTGCATATGCCTTTTTCGATACCAGGAGCTAGGATTTTTGAATGGGATATTTCCCTTTGAAACTATCCTAGCACGTTCAAATTTGGACGTCAGCCTGTGTTTTTGAAAAGGCTTTTAAAGCAACGTAATGAGGGTGCCCCTAATGTATGTTAAACTTGTCCATTTTGGGATGATGTAATTTTTTTAGAAGTCTCGAAATTAATTGTTTGATGTTTTTGTAACAAAATCATGTCCAATTTGATGTTTTTATTAATTAATGATAGGGTACTTTATAGTTAATGCCGATATAAATATTGGAAGAATTCAATTTTAGACTTTTGTGTGAATTTTACAAGTAATGTCTTTTTTAGTGTAATATGAAATTTTGAATGTCATTGTGCTTTTAAATATTAGATGAATCGGAATATCATGGTGCCTTTTAATATTAGATAGATCTATATACAGTTCATTCATGATTTGTATTTATTACATTTTGGAAATAATTCTCTAAAATTGCTATACCATTTACACAAGAAGCTACGGACATTTGTCCAACTCGGAATCCAGCATTGCATATGCCTTTTTCGATATTGAGCTAGGATTTTTGAATGGGATATTTCCCTTTGAAACTATCCTAGCACATTCAAATTTGGACATCAAGCTTGTGTTTTTGAAAAGGCTTTTAAAGCAACGTAACGAGGGTGCCCCTAATGTATGTTAAACTTGTCCATTTTGGGATGATGTAATTTTTTTAGAAGTCTCAAAATTAATTGTTTGATGTTTTTGTAACAAAATCATGTCCAATTTGTGTAGAATTGTTTTGTATGTTGACTCCTAATATTTAAAAAATTGATATTATATGATTGTTGTCTATTACATGTACGTGAAATTTTTAGTTATATAAATAATTAAAAATTTCTTGAAAATACTTTTATAGGTATGGCTACCAAGATTAAATTTTTAAGAAATCTTATCAAAGAGAATATCAAACAATAATACATAAGAAGACAACAAGAAATATGATGCACAACGAGAGGAACAAAGGAAACATCAAAATGATAATGATAGACAAAAATTTTGAAAATGAAATGAATTAACAAATGAAGAATTAGGAAGATTAAATTTTGAAAATGAAGAAGAAAGAAGAGGATATCAAAGACAATATCGCATAAGAAGACAACAAGAAATGACAGAGGTACAACGAGAGGAACAAAAAAAAACATCAAAATGATAATGATGGACAAACATTTATAGAACAAGAGGAATGAATTAACAAATGAAGAAGAGAGAAGAGCATATCGAAGAGAATATCAAAGACAATATCGCAGAAGAAGACAACAAGAAATGACATAGATGCACAATGAGAGGAACAAAGGAAACATCGAAATGATGACGATAGACAAAGATTTGTAGAACGGAGGAATGAATTGACAAATGATGCATTAGATGTAGAAAGACAACAACATGTAGATAAGATGATAACAATTCATGTGCGCTCATCTCAAGATGACTCACATGTATCAAGAACAAATATACAAAGACATATTCATTCAGATCAGTTGCAGAAGAAGAAAGAATTCGAAGACAAGAACTTCACCGTGAAGCATCTCAAAGGCACTATCATAGATTGGTTGGTAATGATGAATTCAATTTTGGGGGAGGAAATTCAACATCGGTGGATCGCGTGCTCCAAACACCTGAAAACTTGGGCCAAGATACAATGGATGTCGATGTTAGAGATAATGTAGATAATAATGGTGTGCAGGAGGAGACAACATTACAACAAACACGAGAAATGAGAAGAAGAAGAATGCAGAATAATCATTTACAGGAGGCATCAACAAATGAACCTAGAAGAAGAAGAAGAATGCAAAACTCACATATTGAGATAGAACAAAATATATTTGATCCCAATGGAATGGTTGGGAGAGATTTGAATACCATCCAAATGATTTTTCGACGTGGTCTTGATAACCTTGCTTCACCGATCATGTGTTATATTTGTCAAGAATGCTACCTTGGAATAAAAGTTTCTCGAACACCTGAAGGACCCATGTGTACTAGATGCCGACAAGAGAAAGGTCATCATCGATTTTCAGCATCAAACAATATGGATCCCGGGGCACAACCACCAGAACTTGCAAACTTAACTCAAGTTGAGGAAATGTTGATAGCCCATGTCAACCCAATCCTGCAAGTGACACATGCGACAGAGGTCAATATAAATATAAAGGTCACACGATAAGTTTTCCTCAAGAAGTAAAAGAAATCGCTAATCTTTTTCCGCATAGATTGAAAGATTTGTCGATGATTATTGTTCGGAGGAGAGATCAGCGTGGAACAAATTACAACTTTACAGTCAATAGAGAGTGAGTTTACAATGCGCTGAAATATAAAATAGAACATGATAAGTTCTATTCAGATGTTCAGATCGATGAAAATGCTCTGAATGAACTTCCACCTCATTCTGATGAAAATGTATTTGAGGAGTTGAACTCAGTGCATATGGAGTTTGATTCTGATGCAAATGAAGTTGTATTTGTAGGTCCGACCATGGAGACAAGATGAAGGAAACATAATTACTCATACAACATCAATGGCGTCTAAACCACCTAATGCCCCAAGGGAGATGGAATTAATCCATGCATGGGTGAATAACCCTCACATGGACCCTGGAGCGCTAATTGATTGGCCAGGGATAGGATCATCTCCTATCAATGAGTATGTGACAAGTAGGATTACTTGATATGGCATTCCCTACTTTGTTTCCCGATGGAAAATGTGACTGGCTAGAACCACGGTTAAGACGAGTACGTCTCCATGAATTTGTAAAACATTTATTTTGATATAGGGATCACCGATTTGGCCGACATCCCGATTCAGGTATTACATGATGAACATGATCATGAGACATCGTGCACAAAACTCATCTCTGCAAAGTGTTTGTTAAGAAAAACCTCCAAGATATGCCAATCACCATTAATGAGTTACGTGAGCATATGCAAAATGTTCCCCATTCCAATCTGGCTGATCGTTTGATGTGGTTGAACATCTTTAAGGGGTACGAGGTCTTATTGGGAAAAATGTCATGGTGAATTGATAGACATGTTGCATCAAATCGGATCACCTACCATTTTTTTCACATTAAGCACAACTGATATGTATTGGCCCGATCTACATGCATTAATGCCTGGAACGCCACCGGATAATCCATGGGAAGCACAAAATTGGTGAAGGAAAAATGTCATCGAATATCCACATATAGTGGCACATTATATGCACCTACGACATACACTTTTCCGAAAGGAGATATTACAAAAAGGAATGAAAGTTAAAGATTATTGGTCTAGATATGAATGGCAACATAGAGGTTCTCCACATGTGCATGGATTCATATGGTTAGAAGGTGCACCGAATATGGACAACCTTGATTGGAATGATGATTTTCAACGTGGAAATGCTGAAAAATACTTCCATTCTATTGTCCATGCATGGAATCCTCGGGAGGACCCGCACCAGTGAAACATACAGGTAATTTATCAATTCTCATCGAGTTTGTGATTTATATAGAATTTTTACGTTCTCAAAATATATTGCATATTCTTATGTTCTATGTTACAGGTCTACCAAAATTTTATGCAGCATCCATGTCTTCGAAATACAAGACAACTGACACAAGTCGATATGGAACGTGACTACGAAGAGATTCTCAACAGTGTAGAATGACATACAATGTGTAGAGAGGGTGCCTGCCTACGTAAGAAAAGGGGGAAAATGGTTTGTAGGTAATGTTCAAAATTTTGAATAATTAAATTGAAATAAAAAACACATATGTGGAAGAACTAATAATTGATTATTACATTTTGCAGGTATAATGCACCATGGCCATTGAATCTCAATGGATCAAAGTTATATCAAGACTCAGAGATGGGAGATAAAAAGTTTGAACCTGCGAGAAATGATGATAGGGTAAATACACATAATCGCTACATATTACAATTGTGGAGAGCAAATGTAGATTGGCAACCTGTTCTTTCCAAGCATGCCGTAGTCAAGTACATTGCAAAGTATGTAGCGAAAGTGGAGAAAAGCTCTGAAACTTATCATCAAATGTTGATGTGGATTGCAAACATAGAAAACCTAGATGAAATGGCAAAGTGACAACAACATATAGAGACTTCTAACCAAAACAATTGTTGAAAGAGACATTGGCGCACAAGAAACATGTCACATGTTGTTGGAGCTCCCTTTGGTAGAGAGTAGTAGAGTATTTGTCAATTTGAATGTTTCCATGAGGTGTTCAAAAAGTAACAACTGATGGAGATGACCATGAAGAACATGCAATAAGTTTCATTGATGGGTACAAGAATAGGCCTTTTTCCATGGAAAGTGTGTCTCTTATTAATGCCGCTAGATCTTGGACATATAATCCAAGGAGAAAATGGGATAACAAGTGGGAGGTCAGGAGTTTGGCAGCTATTGTGAGAGTGTTCCCGAGGTTTTCCTGTGTCCCTTCATGGGAATCTCATAAATGGGTTGATTTTTGTTGGTCAGAGTTGTTGCTTTACAAGCCATTTCGGGATATAGAGAGAGATATCGGACTTGATTCTGATTCAATAAGTTCAAACTGGGAATCATTCCGTTATAATCCATGGCATGTGGAAAGGAGGATTGCAGTAGAAGACATTGAAAATAACAATGATTCTGAAGAGGAAATTAATCAACATGTTCAACAGAATACAATAGAACATGATTGGGAAATCATGTGTAGGCTTCATCGTGGTCAAATTTTGCAAGTGACAAAAATAGATATGTTGGGAAGGAGAGATATTGATAGACAAGCACCGTGGAATGATGAATATCGAGGTGAAGAATACACAAGTAAAGCGATAAAATTCATAAGCAACATGAAAGAAAATGGGTTGGTTATAGATGATGAATTAGCCCCAAATTTCAATTACGACACCTTGGGTGCTAAACAAAAACAAGCACTTGATATAATAATGACACATTATAATCAACATCGAAATAACATTCCATTGCTCATGATAGTTCAAGGAACAACAGGAACAGGAAAATCCTATTTGATTGGTGCAATTCGTCAGGCACTTTTTGATGCATCATTCCCAGAACGTTCTCCTCTTCTATTGCTTGCACCAACAGGAGTTGCAACTTTTAATATTGGCGCCTCAACGATCCATTCACAACTTGAATCCCTATTACAGATTTTGCAGAATTGGAAGGATCGAGACTTGCAACATTCCAACAAGAGATCTGCCACATAAAATATGTATTGATTGATGAAATGAGCTTCATTGGACAAAGTTTGCTAGAAAACGTGGACTCGACTTCGTCAAGCATTCCCTGAAAGAGCAGACATGAGTTTTGGTGGTGTTTCTATGGTTTTGGTAGGAGATTTGGGGCAACTTCCTCCTGTTACCGATAAACCTCCATATGATAGTAATAGACGCGCAAAGTTGTTATGGGAAGCATTCAGAACAGTTGTTACATTGGATAAGGTATTTAGGCAAGGAGGAGAAGATGAAGACCAAAAACGTTTTCGACAACTTCTGGAAAATCTCAGAGATGCGAATCCAACACTGGATGATTGGATGTTGTTAATGAGTAGAACAAGTCCTGCATTAGACAAAAATAGCAATGAAGAATTCTATAATAATATTCACTTGATGGTGACAAAGATTAACGTGAATAACCACAACAACAAAAAAATTGCATTCATTGAAAAGACCTGTCGCACGTAGCATTGCAACTAGAACAAGTACCACCAACACACTGGCAGGAGGTTTGAATGACGAACTTGATTTAGAATTATTAATTTCTAATGATGCAAGGGTTATGCTAACATCCAATCTTTGGATAGAAGCAGGTCTTGTAAATGGAGCTTTGGGATATATTCGAAGCATAGTATATGCACCTAGTAGTGGTCCACCGAACCCGCCAACGTATGTAATGGTTGAATTTGATAGTTACTTTGGAATACCATTTGAAGATAGAACTCACGTACCATCCCAATTACACCAATACAGAGGGGACACACACACCAATTACCCTTACGGTTGGCATGGGCATTGACGATACATAAATCACAAGGTTTGACTCTTTCCAAGGCTACAATTGATATTGAAGAAAGAGAAACAATGGGGTTAACATTTGTGGCTATCTCTCGAGTGAAGTCATTGCAGAGTCTAAAAATATCTCCGCCATTTTCATATGAGCGTTATGCAAAGATGAAGAACGGAAAACTACTTTCAAAATGGAAGGCTGAGGAAAAAAGACTTATGTCCTTGGAATGTAAATAATGTACCATGTGTAACACACATTTCATTCTATGAATTTGTCATTACATGTGATGTACATTACACATTTCAATTCATATGAAAAAGATTGTATTTTTTTAACTTGATAATACGGTTACTAATAAAATCCATAAGAACTTTGTGTATTATAGACCTTGATTTTTTTTGCTCATACTCATTCTCTTAAGAGATATGGTTCCTCCTTTAAATGCATTTATGATGTTCCTTGTAAGATATTTGATTTTATTCATGCACGAACAAAATTCCCCTTATTTTCCATACTTTATTTTTATTTTAGGTATTATTTTCTGCAATTCCTAAATTTAGTATTGCATTATTAGATACCTATATTTATATAAATATATGTAATATATGCGAGAGGTATATATTACATATATTTATATATATATAAATATAGGTATTTTTTGAACTTCTTCACCTCTCGCATATTTTACATATCATTTAAATCAAAACATGTATGTAAAATATGCCGAGAGGTGAAGTTCACAAGGCACCTATATATTTATATAATATATAAATATATGTAATATATACCTCTCGGCATATATTACATATATTTATATAAATATAGGTATGCTATGTTCTTAGCTTCAGCACGATCTGGTTATTGTTCCTTTTATGGTATCGGAAGCAGAAATTGTTGTTGACATCCGTCTGTAAGTTTCGCTTTGCAAACATTTTTTTCTATATTCATATATTCGGAATTTGTCTGTATTTTGTTGATGCGTGCATTTTTATGCAAAACAAAGTATTCCATTGGATCTAGAAGGTGACAAACAAAGTATTCGTTTTTTCTTGTTGCAGAGGAAGGCACTGTTCGCCTCGGGATTCACGTCAACTAGGAAAAAAACACAGAATTTTTTTTGGGTTTTGTTGTTTGATTCGAGATCTACGTAGGGAATTTTTATGTTGCTACATATTATTCTTGGGTTGCGTGCAAAAGACATTTTCATAAGGATAAAACTTTCCTCTTTTGGCAGGGTACCAGGACGATTGAGATCGGATTTTTCTATTTCAGGAAAGTGTGTATCCTGCTATTTTTGGAAAGCACAGTCACTTTGTCGACACAATCCAGAAATAGATTCCTACCGAGAGGTGCTTAACTCCAGCCCCCTTTCATTTTATTTGTGTGGTGAAAGCAAGAGCATTTTATTCTGTTTTAGTGGCAACTAAAATAAATAGTAGAGCATAATATTGAAAAGCTTGTAACTTTTGATCGGTAACTCAGTTTTGAGTGCCATTTTTGCAAAAGCACTTGTTTTTCCATGCTCTTTCCATTGGAAATATTTATTTTAAGAATTGAAATATAATTATAAAGTGTCATATTGTAACACGCACTCATTATAAAGTGTCAAAATCTGGGGGGCTCTTGGTGCATTGCTTGGGGGTCTTGTTGCATTGCTTGGTTCTTGCATTTATTTTGGTGATTTTTTGAGGATGGCATCTACTTCTGCATTAGATCATGTTGAGCCATTAACAACACATAATTACCACACATGGAAACCAAGAATGGAAACAATAATTAAGCGGAAAGGATTATGGGTTTTAACTTCTTTGAACAACAAGTATTCACTAGAGAATATGAGAAATTTCAGTACCAGTGCAAATTTGATGAGTGTATGGATTTGATAGGAACTTATGTAAGTGATAGTATTTTGTTTCATTTAGAAAAATGTGACTCTCCTTTCAAAATATGGGAGAAATCGGAGGATTTATTTGGTAAGGTGGATCATATGAGAGCCATGCAACTTGAAATTGAGATCACCTCTCTTAATCCTGAAGATTTTCCAACAATTATAGACTATCTTACTAAGTTCAAGAATTTGTTGACACGGTAGAGAAGGGGAGTGGAAGAGATAAGAAAGACGAAGAGTGTGTTTACTTTATTCTATCCAAGTTGAGAGGACCATTTCAAATATTTTCTTCTACTTTTTCTCTAGCATGGATGCCTTAGGTGACACATTTAAAATGCCTGACTTAGAAATATTTTGTGAAATACTTATTAGGGAAGAATCCAAATTATCTCACCTTGAGTCTTCCATCTCTCAAAAGGCATTAGTTGCATCTAATCCTAAGGGCAAGGGAAAACCAAACAAGTAAAACCAAATCCACCCCTTCTCCATCTCAAAATGCTCCTAAACCCAAAGAAAACAACTCAAAACCCAAGGAGTCTTCTAAATCCAAGAATAAGTCTAGTCTGTTCATGCTCTTTTTGTGGGGGTAGTAATCATGAAGAACATAGGTGTTATAAGCGAATGCAAGCCTTAGAGGATGTAGTCAAGAAACACAAAATTTCTATCTCTACTCCACCTCCTTTTAATCAACATGACAAAGCACTTAATTTTGTTGGGATATCTCAGTCACCACTTACAAACAATTGGGTTATAGATTCTGGTGTTTCTCATCACATGACTTCTTCTAAGGAGTCTTTTGTTTCTCTAGGTTTGAGTTGTACTTCCAAAATTGAGGTTGGAGATTCTTCCTTTCTTTCTGTTAAAGGAAAAGGTGATATACAACTTGATGGTGGCAGTATCCAAGATGCACTATATGTTCCTAACATCACTACAAATTTGCTTTATGTGTATCAAATTTGTCATTTTGGTCAAGGGAAAATAGTGACTTTTACACCACATGGGGCAGAAGTACAAACTTTGTTGGAGCCAAATTCACTTGTTTCTCAGGGTATTGTTGATCATAGTTCTAGACTATATCACTTTGAGGGTTTTGATGACACTTTCTCTATAGGGACAGGATTGGTTTCTCATGTAGATTTAGAGAGTAAGCTTTGGCATGAAAGATTTGGACATCTTAATTACAGATATTTGAAGGAGTTGAGCACTCATGGTATGGTAGATGGTCTTCCTAGAGTTTCTAGTCTTGAGGGAGTTTGCTCTAGCTGTGCATTAGGGAAACAACACCAAGATCCATTTCCTAAGAATTTTTTTAAGAGAGTTTCTTCACCACTTGAGCTTGTGCATAGTGACTTGATGGTTTTTCCTACCCCCTCTTTCAATGGAGCTAAGTATGCACTTACGTTTATTGATAATTTCTCGAGGCGTACTTGGGTTTATTTTCTCAAGTACAAAAGTGATGTTTTTCACACTTCAAAGTCTTCAAGGCTTTGGTCGAGAAACAATCTTCTAGTTGCATAAAGAACCTTCGTACTGATAATGGGGGAGTACTTCAGCAATGAGTTTTATAAATTTTTAGCAACTCAAGACATTATTCACCAGCATTTTGTTCCTCATACTCCACAACAAAATGGCTTAGTAGAAAGGAAGAATAGAACTTTGAAGGAAATGGCTAACTATATGATGCATTCTAGAGATTTACCTCCTATCGATCGAAAGTAAACAGCAGATTAATTGTTCTAACTATATTCGAATCACACACCACATAGAGCACTTGAGCATTTGACTCCAGAGGAAGCTTGGTCCAACACTAAGCCAGATGTCTTATTTTTTGAGTCTTTGGGAGCCAAGCTTGGGCCTTTGTGCCAAAGAAGAAAAGGAAAGCTTTGGATAAGAAGAGCAAACCCTTGATCTTTGTAGGGTGTTGTGAGAACATGAGAGCTTATCTCCTTTTACATCCCGATACACATGATGTTATTTTTCAAACACATGTTCAGTTTGATGAGTGTTTCACTCATGATTCTTCATCTTCTTCCATTCCTTCTTCTTCTTCATCTCATCTTGAGGATCCTTTCTTTGAGGAGATTGATGAGGAGGTTATAGATGCCATTGAGGATCCTATTCCCACTGATGTTGTCACTATGCCTAAGTGGGCTCGTACTACAATTTCGAGGCAACACCTTTCATAGAGGATCTTCCACCCACTAGGCATCATCACGCACATTCTACTGGTTCTAGACTTTTGTGTCAGGCAATTTTTGAGGATCCACAATCTTTTTCAAAGGCTCATGGGATACCGGAGTGGGATGATGTGATGATAGCTGAGTATTCTTCTTTGATGAAGAATCATACTTGGGATTTGGTATCTCTTCCTAAAGGAAGAAAGATGGTTAGGTGTAAGTGGGTATACTGAACCAAATACGCAGCTGATGGGTCCATTGACAAGTATAAGGCTCATCTTGTTGCAAAGGGTTTTTCACAAGTTGAAGGTATTGATTACTCTGAGACTTTTGCACCCATTGCCAAGATGGATTCTATACGCCTTGTACTTGTTATTACTGCATCATAGGGGTGGCCCGTATACCAGATGGATGTGAAGAGTGCCTTCTTACATGGAGATCTACAAGAGGAAATATATATGGAGCATCCGGTTAGATTTGTTTAGGATTCTTCTCTTGTTTGTCGGCTCGAAGGTCTCTCTATGGTCTCAAACAAGCCCCTCGGGCTTGGTATGAGAAGATGGATTCTTTTCTTCTATCTCTCTTGGTTTTGTTCGTTGCCACTCCAATCATACAGTGTATCTCCAGCATGTCGGTGAGGATATTGTGATACTTGTCTTGTATGTTGATGATTTGTTACTTACTGGCAGCTCTTCTTCCCACATTCAGAGTATTCAGAGGTCTCTTTCTACATAGTTTGACATGACAGATCTTGGGCTATTGCATTATTTCCTTGGTTTCTGATTTCTCAGATAGATTCAAGGATTCATTTGAGTCAGAAAAAATACACCCATGATCTTCTTCGGCGCTTTGATATGGCTGATTGCAAGCCAAGTCCATCTCCTTTTCAGTTTGGGGTTACTCTTACATCCACATGTACCACACCACTTTGTGATCCTACGTTGTATAGGCAGTTGGTTGGGAGTCTCATGTACTTGACCCATACTCGCCCTGATATTTCATTTGCAGTAGGGCTTGTATCTCGGTTTGCACATTCTCCTCATAGTAGTCATTGGTAGGCTACTAAAAGGATTTTGCACTATTTACATGGCACTTCCCACTTTGGCCTACACTACACTAGGGGTTCTACTCAGTTGGTTGGGTATACAGATTCAGATTGGGTAGGTTCTATTGATGACAGGCGTTCTACTTCTGGCTATCTTTTCTGTCTTTGTTCTTCTCTATTGCGGCGTGCAAAAAAATAGGCTATTGCACTTTCATCTTCAGAGGCAGAGTACAAGGCAGCAGTTACAACGAGTCAGTAGATTCTTTGGCTTCACCAGTTATTGACAAAGTTTGGATTCCCACAGGATTCATCGACTATACTTTGGTGTGACAACCAAAGTGTAATTCACATTTCTCGCAACCTAGTTGAGCACCAATGGACCAAGCATATCGAGATACACATCCACTTCATTCGGCAGCACATTTAGGATGGATTTCTTTGCTTGGAGTACCTTTCGACTCAACAGCAGTTGTAGACATCTTTATGAAGCCTTTTGCATCACCTCGCTACCTTGAGTTGCGTGGAATGCTTGGGGTTTGGAAGTTGTTCTTGGGGGTGTTTGTGAGAACATCTTCCTTCTTCTTCTTTCTCTTTCCTTATAGCAGGATTCTTTCCTTCTTTTGGTTCGATATTTCTTCATGGATATATTGTACATGAGTACCTCATCAAGCCTAGTTGCGGGACTCATACTATGGACATGCCACTTCTATTTTGGCCCCTAGCTTCACTTGAGGGGGGGTGTTAGAGTAGGTATTTACCTTAACTCATGTTCACCTAGGTACATTATTTACCTTTATTGTATTTATCCTCACCCACTTATGTGTGTGGATATTTCTTTTTATTTATTTAGATATTAGGAGATATTATCTAGTTGTTAGGTATAGTTATTTCCTTGATCTATGGTATTGACTAGTTCTTTCCTAGATCTATGGTATTGACTAGATCCTTGATGTCTAGTTCTCTCATAAATCTATGGACTTGACTAGTTCTTTGATGACTAGTTCTTTCCATGATTTATGGCTTGATCTACGACCTTGACTGGTTCTTAGATTGTTATTCCTTCCCTATATAAGTAAGGCCCATTCTCATTGTATTTCATTGAGTTCCATAGCAATAAATGATATTGTTGCTCATTTGTTTGCAAAGGTTTATGTAAAGTTATTAGGTGAATTGCTTTCATCTTATTGATCGTGATGTTTGATTAGCATCTCGTGTTCTCGGCTTGGTACGATCCGGTTATCGTTCCTTTTAATATCTACCTTAATATTTTTTAAATGAAGAATTTCATTTCAAAAGTTTCCATTGTTGTAAAATGAGAGTGCATGGAGGTTCTATTATTAAAAGAATAAACTACAAATTTCCAAGAAAATATTTCTAGCTACACAAAAATTTCCATGTAAATAATTTATTAAAATATAGATTGTAGGGTTTCATCAAAATATAATTTATTCAAATAAATTACAAAAATTTAGAGCAAATTTCCAAGCAAATATTTGCATCAATTTCTAAGCAAAGATTTCCAAGAAAGAATTTATGAAAATAAACTCGAACAAATGGAAATGGAAATCACTTTGATACTCCTAAAAAATGTGTTGATTTTGATCCTTCTCGAAAATGTGTATTACGATGTAACTGTTTTAACCCATTTCTTTTTATCACCCATATGTATTTACTATTATTAATAAAAGAAATTCATTTTTGTTAATGTTTATTTTGTGTTTATTTAACCCATATGTATTACGGTAAGTTTTTTAGCCCATTTCTTTTTATCACTCATATGTATTTCCTATTATTAATAAAAGAAATTAATTTTTGTTAATGTTTATTTTCTATTTATTTAACCCATAGTTTTAACCCATTTCTTTTTATCATCCATAATCAATAAAACGGTGAAATCACCTCCTAAATAATATGTTAAACTTATTTACCTATTTAAGTAATTTAGGTATTTGATTTATGAGGAATATAAAATTTAATATATTTCTCTATCTATTTAGCTCTGAATAGTATGCTAAAGTTATTTACCTATTTAATCTTTAAAGTGAGGGTCCTCATTTTTCTTATGTAATTAATATCTTAAACTTATTAATCAACGCCATAAGGCAAAGTAACTATAGGAATCGTTTTCCTATTAGTCAAGCTTTCTTTCAACCAATCACAATCAATTATTTTTTTCTTTGCAATAGTTTTAATCAATTTGCTCGTATTTGATTGGTTGATATATTTTTCTACTTATTCTCCTTATTCCCGTACAAAAAATGATGTCATAATTATTTCTATTTTCGTGGAACAATTCCCTATTTTCATGTAACACTATGTAAGCTCAACATAAAATCAGCGCCTCTCATGGAAAATGCCACGTCTTTTTCCAAAAAAAGCTTGTAATAATTAAAACTCTTTGTTTATGCCATGTTTGGCAGTTACAATTACTTAGTTCTCTTAATATCTAAGTGTTAAAAGTGTGAATGTGGGCATCATTAGCGATTATTACGAGAAAAAGACATTTACATGGTAATAATTGCATTGTAACGTGCATGTGTGATTACAAATATCTACCTCTTCATTTCTTCTACTATTACGTGGATTTGGATTTAATATTTTCCTTCACTAAAGAACAAACATTGTTTCCACACAATGCATCCACCTCGATACCTTTGGCCATTGAATGAGACACGATCGTGTCTCTCCACTGCAGTGTAGACGCACAATCCTCAACGAATTTAGTGCTTCTTCACTAGCTTTAAATGGTAATGCTTCCAGTCAATTTAATCATCCACCTTACTAATCAATTCTAAAACATTTTTGGGCATGCTTTAGACGCACGTCCTATGTGTATGAAAGATAGCGAGGATGTCACTTTCTCATTCAACACCACCTTCGTATTCACCATGGCTCCTTCTTCACAATCAGAAAACAGACATGGCTTGGCGTTTATCATGACACCTCACAAATCTGTTGCGTTTACTAGAGAAGATTTCAAGCTAGGTTAGTACCTTGATTCTTACTCAATATTTCCAGTGTAGGAAAGCCCTACGATCATCTCTTCACCGTCAAATTTGAAAAAGGAAAGAATGAGGATTTGAAGGATATTGACAACAATGATTCAAAAATGTAATCTTTATTTTTCTCGTACTTCAAAAAAAAATAGATTCTTAAATTTGTAGATTTTAAAATTGATCAAGAGTGCTAAATTGAACTAATTTAAGTGTTTTGAAACTCCAATTTTCAAAACACTTCTTGACGATCAATTAATATTTTTAAAATTCAATTGTTTGCTTCACCAAATTAATCAATTAATCCAATTATTGATTTTTATCTTATCAAAAATTCACAAACTGAAAAATAAATCCACAATAAGAAATTGATAACGAAGTTCACCCATAAAGCTACGTCTCCAAATTCACGAAAGTGAATCGGTCTATTAATAGTCAAAATAAGTACAATTACTCTTCCAAAATGACAATAAACGTTTATACCTATAGTGAAGCTTTAAAAATAAGTTTGCAGACTCTTATTTCCTATCAAAAACTATCCACAAGTTCACCCGTAGCTTCACGGGTTCTCCACAATGATTTTATTGTACAAATGTGACTGAAAAATGCTCACATTAGAAAATGTACAACACTTCATGGAAAACTAATACCACTAATGTCTTCAGATTGAAATTTTGAGCAACTTTCGTTTTTACTCCAAGCTCGAAAATGTCTCTAGATGCCTAAACAATGAGGTTTTGAATACTGCAAACTTCCCTCTTATCTACTTTTACGAGTCTCTACACTATTCTTTAACAAAACCCATCGAGCTCATTTATAGCTCGATTTGGACCACCCGACGAGTTGGTTAGGCGGGTGTGTTTTGTGTGAGGAGGTCACAAGTTCAACCTTAGGGGATCCTTTTACGTCGGTGACCGTTTGTAATGGTGTGGGGTAAATCCCACATTAACCGTGGGGCGGTTGGAGTTGTATTTTAAAAATAGGTCGCTTGGCCTATGTTACCATGGTTGCGGCCACATATGGTATTTTTTCCTCCGTTTATTTGTGAATGGGTCGCATTTATGAGCTCGCCACATATAATGTGGTCACGTGCATTGTTTAATCGGCCCAATCCATTGGGTGAGTGGATAACTACGTTGTGGCTATGTGTATGAATGGTTAGACTACCAAGTATAAGGCCGAGTCATTGCCATTTGAGTCATGTGGGTTGTTTGGTTAAATCCGCTAAGTTGTGATGAAGGCCATGCATTGGATCCACCGGGATATATAATGTTGAGCCTCCAAATAGGCATCAACCGAGTCATATGCAAATGTTTAGGGCTGCCACATTGTCCCAAGTAAATATGGAGTTCGTTGAATAGTAGATAGGCCGAGGCATATAACGTTGAGCCCGATAATTGTGGATAATATAATGTGATCAACTCGGTGGAGAGTTGATCACCCCACCAACCTAGTAGATAGCTCGCCGAGCTCAATTCAACCTTGCAATGCATAATATCAACTCTCTGCAACATATAATCCCACATTAGTAGAGTTAGAAAAATAAGTGGCATATATAATCGAAAATACAATATCGATAATATGAAAAGGCAGCAAAGGCACCCCTCCTTTAAAAGAGTGTGTCGATCCGTGAGGGTCCCCAACCAACAAACAAAGCGTGGCCCACCAAATTTTTCGTGTGTCAAAGACCGAAGGTGATCTAAAAACAAATTTTAACCTTTTCACCTTTTTTCCAAACTATCATGTGTCATGTTTATGCGATTGATTCACCTGTCGATTGACCATCTTGTTCCGTTTTCAAACCAAATCTTTGACCAACAAGATCGTCTTCAACCGAGACTTTTTTGGAGTTTACATATACCGTTGTAAAGGTCTCGATGAACACTATACAATGTGGTAATAGTTTAGGAGGTTTAGGAAACTTCCAACACCTCGAAAAATCCTCGGATCACTCCTCCCAACTGGGAATGCTTTTTGTCCACAAAAATTTGTTTATTAACCCACTAAAACATGTTATCTCTTCCTGCTAATTGCACAAACACATACAGGAACCCAAAAAATCATCATAGGTTAATCAAATGCAAAAAGTTGATTAATTAGTCACAAACGATCGATCGATAATAAAACCCATTCTCGCAATAGAAATTAGTGTCCCATCGATACTCTGCATCCCCGCCAACTCGCACACAATTGTGAACTATCAAATCCCATGTAATACCGCTAAAAATGATAGATCGATAAAAACACATAGTGTTCAACTTATACTCGTGATACGATAATTTCATAAACATAGATCAATACCAGAAAACTAAACCACCCACAATAAGGTTATTTACCCCCTTTGTACATCCGAAACTAGTAAAACGTAAATATCACAATCTAGAATGTTTAGACCATAACCACCAAAAATATCTATAGTCAAGATTGAATCACATTAATCTACCAATTCTATCCATACACACCGAAATGTAAAAGGATAGATCAAACTGTAATTGTGCTTACCCAAAACGGTGAACTCCTCATTGCTGCAAATGATCACCAGGCATACATGCACACTAGTTTGTTAGTGCAAATAATGTACACACTAATTGTAACTACACAGAGTAGTCACAAATAAACACCCTAAAAATAAGGGTCATCATTTATGTGCAATTACCTGTATAGACACAATAAGTTTGTATATTACCTACAATATCAAATAGGTGTCACAGATTTGCACAATGACATTTAACAATAGTAACTGAAATGCAAATTTCCAAAAATAGACATTTACCACATGCCCATTGAATCTGCATATTCTGCTAAAAATAGAAAATGGTATATTGTCATCCTTTAACACATAAGAAGTTAAATTTGAGCATTTTAAACTGTCTCCCAGATCTTCTTTACAGGTGACCCCAATTTCCCAATTTCAAAGAAATAAAAATATGTGAATATTTCCTTTCAACATACATCGGAAACCCACAAAATGCTCTGAAAATTTTTCATGCTTTCAACAAATTATAGCTATGCAAAAATAAATCTATCCAACTCACATGAGTTTACATTTTCCATATTAAAATAGAATGGACTCATATGTGGTTCAATTGTGGATAGATCAAAGGTTGATTCATTTTAACTGATGGTTTAAAAACTTCTTTTACCTTATATACCAACTTTTTTCTTACCATGTAGCGGATGGATTTTTGGATGAAGTTTCCAGCAGTTATCAACCTTATGTCCACTCATATGACAATGAGTGCAATAATTCCTCTTTTTCTCCCTTTCTGGGTGAGGAATTATTTTTACCATTTCTCGCCTAAAAGCTACGAGATTGGTTTTTCAACTCATCTAGAAAATGCTTCTGTAAAAAGGTTTCCTCTTCCAACAAAAGGCCACAGAATGATTAGTACCTCCACAATACGTGCATGGAAAAGCATTCATCATCTTCTTGTATATCATACCCATATTGTTTTAAAAGAAAGAGTGGATCCTCAAAAGGTTTACCTTATTTCCTAGACTTATGATTATGATAAGAAATAGGAGGTGGAATTTCATTACCTCTTCTTTGAACTTTCTTACCATTCCCATTATGTTGTTGTGCTAGTGGGGTTTTCACTTTTGTTGTTGGAAGCTCATCTTCCTTTAGCGTTCTTGGATGTCTCTCCAATATCCTTTCCCACACTAGAATAACCCAAACCTGCATAATGAGGATGATCCTCAACCTGTATTGGGTTAGTCATACCTTGGTTGTTCTTACCAAGGCCGATTCCATTAAAACCCATTTTATCTAACAACTTAGATCCAATGCCTCTAGTGTATCTTTCAAAACCACAAAAAAGCATATTTACCTAAATCGAATCCGAATGGGATGAGGAATCTGATGGTGACATACTTACAATGCATTCATCAGTCATTTTTTTTGCATCTGTAGTTAAGGGTATCTCCCTTTTCTGCTCACCATTCTGCAATCTTTCCAAGAGCTCATCCTTGGCTTGCAATTCTGATTTCAGTCGAGCATTCTCCTCTTCTAAGGAGTAATAAATTGATCTCAGAGAGAGTTATCTTCATGGATTTGGTGATTGTAAGCTTCAAGATTCTCAAACTTTGCCTTATTTGACATTTTCTCATGGTTTCCTACATACTTGTCCTTTCAAAATTATACACACTACATGAAAAGATCAAGCCCAAAAATGAAAAATCACTGAAATCAATTTGAAGCAAACACATGGTTAATTAGATCCAACTGAAGAAAATATCGAGTTAAACCAGCTCTGATACCAAAACTTGATTCGAAAATGGTATTATTATTTTTGTACTTTTAAAAAAATGGATTCTTAAATTTGTAGATTTAAAAATTGATCAAGAGTGCTAAATTGAACTAATTTGGGTGTTTTAAAACCCTAATTTTCAAAACACTTCTTGATGATCAATTAATATTTTTAAAATTCAATTATTTGTTTCAAAAATTAATCAATTAATCCAATTAATGATTTTTATTTGATCAAAAGCTTCACAAACTGAAAAATAAATCCACAACAAGAAATTGATAACAAAGTTCACCCATAGGCTACGTCTAGATTCACAGAAAGTGAATCGGTCTATTAATAGTCCAAAGAAGTACAATTACTCTTCAAAATGACAATAAACCTTTATACTTGTAGTGAAGCTTTAAAAAAGGTTTGCAGAACTCTTATTTCTGTCATAAATTGTCCACAAGTTCACCCGTAGCATCACAGGATCTCCACGGTGATTTTCCTGCACAAATGTGACCAAATAATTCTCACACCGGAAAATGTACAACACTTCATGGAAAACTAAGACCACTAATGTCTTCGTATCAAAATTTTGAGAAACTTTTATTTTTAGTTTGAGCTTTGAAAATGTCTCTAGATGCCTCAAAAATGAGGTTTTCTGTAATTGCTCTCTTATCTCCGTTTTACAGTCTCTCGCATTGTTCTTTAACAAAACCCATTGAGCTCATTATATGTATTGACTAGCCCCTCCGGTGAGTTCGTTGGGTGGGTGTGTTTGGTGCGAGGAGGTCGGGAGTTCGACGTTAAAGGCTCCTTTTACGTCGGCGACCATTTAATGGCGTGGGGTAAATCCCACATTGATCCGTGGGGTGATTAGAGTTATATTTTTAAAATAGGCCACTTGGCCTATGTTACTTGTGATTGTGGCCACATATGGAATTTTCCCCTTCATTTATTTGTGAACATCTCGTTGTGAGATTGCCATGTATAATGTGGCCCGTGCATTATTTAATCGTCCCAATCCATTAGGCGAGCTAGATAACTACGTTGTGGCGCATGTATGAACAATTAACAATTATTGCCAAGTATAAGGTCGAGTCATTGCCCATCGAGTCGTGTGGGTTGTTTGGTTAAATCGCCAAGTTGTGATGAAGCATGTGGATCTGTCAAGATATAATGTTGAGCCTCCAAATAGGCATCGGACCGAGTCATATGAAAATGTTTAGGGCCTGCCACGTCATCCCAAGTAAATATGGAATTTGGTGGATAGTAGATAAGGTTGAGGCATATAACGTTGATCTCGATAATTGTGGATAATATAATGTGATCAACTCGGTGGGGAGTTGATCACCCCACCGAGCTAGTAGATAGCTCGCTCGAGCTCAATTCAATCTTGCAATGCACAATATCAACTCTGCAACATATAATCCCACATTAGCAGAGTTAGGAAAATAAGTGGCATATATAATCAAAAATATGATATCGATAATATGAAAAGGTGACAAAGTCACCCCTCCTTCAAAAAGAGTGTGCCGATCCTAGGTGAGGGACCTTGACCAGAAATAATAGGTCCCACCAAAATTTTCGTGCATCAAACACCAGAGGTGATCTAAACACAAATTTTAACCCTTTTTTGCCAAACCGCCATGTGTCACTTCGTGATTGGATGACTAGCCATATTGACCTGACCATTTTCAAACCAAATCTTTGACCAACAATATATTTTGCACCGAATCCATTTCTGGAGTTCTCGCATATTGTCGAAAGGACTCGAGAACACTCTATAGTGTGGTAATGGTTTAGGGAGGTTTAGGAAACTTCCAACTACCAAAAAAACCTCTAGATCAAACAACCACGTTGGAGTAGATATCAACAACTTGATCTCTGTGAAGGCTGAGCACGCAGGTTACTGGATTGACGACAATGAATTCAGAGAATTAATACTCAACAATGGGCAGAATATTCAAGCCTGGATCGATTACGATCATCTTCAACATCAACTCAATGTTACCATAGTGAAAGCCAGCTCGTTTCGACCGCAGAAGCCCCTGATTTCTCTGAGAAACATTACTCTATCCGACATTCTTAAAGAAGAAATGTACATGGGTTTCTCAATGACTACAAGATATTCATCCATGCAAGATCATTACATCTTGGCATGGAGTTTCAGAACAAATGGAGTTTCTCCGATGCTAAAAGTATCTCGTCTGCGATCATTTCTGAATACAAACTCGAAATTAGTATCTTGTCTACGATCATTTCTGGTTACAACAGCTTTGGGCCTTCTCCTACTAGTGTTGGTGGTGTTCGCGGGACCATTTCTCTATTTAAAGATAAAAAGGTATAAAGATCATGCTGAAGAATGGGAGATGGAATACTGGCCACACAGAATTGACTACAGAGATTTGCATATTACAACAAAGGGGTTCCGAGATGAACAAATTTTGGGTTGGGGAGGATCTGGTCGGGTTTACAGAGGAATTCTTCTAACTAATGGCCTCGAGGTTGCTATGAAATGTATTCTAAAAGACACCGTCCAAGGACTGAAGGAATTCATAACAGAGATTTCAAGCCTCAGTTGCCTCCAACAATGAAATATTGTGCAAATCAGGGGCTTCTATAGGCGGGAGAAACAACTACTTAAGTATCTTCTCCAATCACAATTGCATTATTAATATCCCTTCTTTTTCTAATTGCACCACTATCTACAACAATTTTTGATTTCAGCACCTTCATAGATTCATTGTCAACATTATCTGCCTCCAAAGCATTCCCAGAAATAGCAACAACCTCTTCTTAATCCTCAACTATACATTTGATATCCACACTGTTTACTTTTGACACACTTACGCTTATTTTCACCATATCAACACTCTCTCTTTTTGGTGTGGCTCTACCATATGTATCTGATATTTCCTTGTTCACACACTGATCAATGTCAACACTAACTATTTGTGGAGCAAAATCACTACCACAAAATAAAATGTCTACATTTTTGGAACTAATATCTGAGCTATCTAATTTTGAGGCATTTGTACGCCCACCATCAACTTCCTCTTCTTGTACCACATTAAAGGATAATTGATTAATGAACATGGTATTTATGCAAATGTCAACTGTGCTACTACAACCATTGCTGCAAATAATAAGTTGTACAATAGGAATGCAATGAGCAAGAGAAACAAATTGGAAAAGCACATGGATTTTTTCTTCTTGTCATGCAATTACAGTCTTGTACTCCAACTAAACATCGGATAGTACCTACCACAACTTAGCATATGCAAAGTAGAGCAGAGGATTCACAATCCAAACATTTTTCAATAAGGACAATTTGATTCATTGCACACTCAAAAATGTGTGCACATAATAACAATTATTGCAAAATACACATAAAATGAGATTGTCTCAAAGCTCTACAAACTGTTCCTGCTCCGCTCTACATATACTAAGCTATGGAGTGGACCGGTCGCATTGTGACTCTTGTTTACATTTATGTATTTGATTTATGATCAACCATATTTATTGGGCCCTATGCTAAACTTATTCACCTTTTTATTAATCTTTAAAGTGTGGGCCCTATGTTAAACTTATTTACCTATTTATTAATCTTTAAAGTGTGGGCCCTATGTTAAACTTATTTACCTATTTATTAATCTTTAAAGTGAGGGCCTATTTTGTATTTATCGGGCCCTATACAAAAATTATTTACATTTTTATTAATCTTTAAAGTGTGGGCCCTATTATTTACCTATTTATTAATTTTTAAAGTGTGGGCCCTATTTTGTATTTATTTTTATTTTCAAAATTAGTTTTTATCTACACGATCACGACATCATACTCCTCCACTCAATATACAATTGTATATGCCTCTTGACATAATAACAATGTTTTGAATTTTGAAAGGTAATAGTGAAAAGTTATTGTAACTTAAAAATTATACGATAGGTATAGGTGACCATAAAACTAAACCCCTACTCGCAAGAAGCTCCACATGCATGCACATAGTGAATCCAAATTGGATGAATTTGATGCAATAATTGAACGGGAGCACCCAATACAAAAGGGTTTTGATTGGAAGCAACAAGTGGAAGTTGTAATTAATATTTTTATAGCATCACCAAAACCAATTTAGTAAGAGTTGTAAAGAACCACAATTGTTGGACTTAAGGTCTTGGGCTATTGGTGAGTTATAAGTTCCTTTTAATCATCAAGTTAAGTTCCATTCTCATTGAGTATATTAAACACTTTCAATAAGTGGCCATGGGGAAACTTTAAGGTAGAGGTCAAACTTCTCCTTGTAGACTAATCATAACACAATGGGGCGATTCGAATGTAGATTGCTCGGTGGACATTAAGGACTTAAGCCCACCCCATGTCCCACTTTGAGAAAAGTCTCCTCCACCACTTCAATTCATAGCTTTGGTATAATAAAAACATTTACTATTCAAAAAAATTCGGATTACCAATAAAAAAAAGAAAAAAACCACAATTGTTACAAAGGAAAAATAAAAACTATTAAACATACAAAGACCAATCTCAAATGTGAAATATATAATTTTGTATTGGTTTTAGTTAAATATTTGAATTTTAATTTAGACTGATTACGCCGGAGGCGTGGCTATCCCGCACTTGGTCTCCAACGACGACGCAGAGGAGGTTGAGGTGCTTGTCATTCCGGCTCCTGCTTCACCTGCCTATCTTTCCAGAGAGCTTCACCTGCATGGCCACCTCGCCTCCAGATTCACCTACTTGTCATCGTAGATCTCTTCCCTCTGTTTATCACCATTTTCATAGTTGCCCATTGTTTATTTCTTGATGTGGCAGATCTCTTTCCTCTGTTTTTCGCCATTTTAACAGTTGTTCGTTGCTCAGTTTATTTGTTGCCGCGGCAGCCATGAATTCGTCTACCAGGGAAAGTTCAAGGGATGAAAACGAGAAAACCATTTATTCTTCTTCTTCTCGTTCTGCTCCATCCCATCGAAACCCTTCCTTCTCGTCTTCTCCTTCTGCCTCTACTTCTTCTGCCACTGAATCCTCGTCTCAAGGAACTGCAAATCTCTCCACTCCATCAAACACACAGCAGCAGGCAAAAACCCCGCTCATTTCCATTGGCACGGCTGTGGTGTGCCGTCCTCGGCTTGCCAGCGACCTCCTCTGTAACCACCGGCTTGGCTTGGTCTGGTATGTTTGGTTTATTTCATGTTCTCTTGCATGTCATACGATTGTTCAGGTTGTTGCGTCTCTTTGTCAATATCTGCATCCACTCCCTGTGTATATAACCACTTTCGACGACGAAGATGATGACAGAGTTTCATTGTCTTTGCGGTAGAAGTAAATTGCCTAACAATGAACATTGCCAACACTTCAATTATAATGCCAATGCCATCCACTCTCTATCTCAATCTCACAGCATTATGTACACACGGTCGGTTGAAAGAGGCGCTACACATTCTGCTTACTAAACACATACCCCCTGTACACGTACTTTCACCTACTCCAGACCTGAACTTCCAAGAAAGCCCTTTCAGAGGGTAAGCAAATTCATTCCTACATCAGTCAGAGGAAATTTCAGTTTTCCACACACAAACTATTACGAGACACCCTTATACGCATGTATGACAAATGCGAATGTTTAGTGCATGCTCACCAAATGTTTGACCAAATGACTGAACCACACATCTTCTCATGGAATATCATAATTGCAGTTTGTCAAAGACATGGCCATCCTCGCGAAGCATTGATACCATACTATTCACCAAATGCAATCAACAGGTTTGCAACCTGATCTCTTTACCTTTGCTAGGATACTATCCGGCTGTGCCAAAATGGGAGCTTTCAAACAGGGTATGGATATCCATCAAACAATAATGGAGAAGGAACTTTTATTGAATGTTGTAGTTGCAAGTGCCCTGGTAGATATGTACGCAAAATGTGGAAGCATACACAAGGCACATGAGTTGTTCACAGAAATGCATCAAAGAGATGTGGTTTCATGGAATGTCATGATTCCATCATATGCACAAAATGGGTTTGTTGAAAAGGTTGTTGAAGCTTTTAAACAAATGCCTGAAAGAAATGCAGTCTCATGGAATGCCATGATTGCAGGGTATGCACAAAATGGGTTTGTTGAAAAGGTTGTTGAAGCTTTTAAACAACTGCAATTGTCAGGTGAAAAGCCAAATTCCATAACATTTGCCAGCGTCCTCCCAGCCTGTGCCAAAATGGGAGCTTTAGCACAGGGTAGGGACATCCATCAAAACATAATGAAAAGAGGTTTTTATCAAATGTCATAGTTGTAAGTGCCCTGGTAGATATGTATGAAAAATGTGGAAGTATAGACAAGGCACGCCAACTGTTTGACACAATCCCTCAAAGAGATGCAGTCTCATGGAATGACATGATTGCAGGATATGCACTAAATGGGTTTGTTGAAAAGGCAGTTGAAGCTTTTAAGAAAATGCCTCAAAGAGATGTGGTCTCATGGAATACCATGATTGCAGGTTATACACGAAATGGATTTTTTGAAAAGTCTTTTGAAATTCTTACACAAATGCAATTGTCAGGTGTAAAGCCAGACTCCACAACCTTTGTCAGCATCCTCCCAACCTGTCCCAAAATGGGAGCTTTAGAAGAGGTGAAATACATCCATCAAAGCATAATGGAAAGTGGATTTCTATCAAATGTTGTAGTTGCAATTTGTGGTTTGTGTAGTTTTTTAATCGACTCTTATGGTTTGAATGGTTTTTATAATATTCTGTCTGTTTTTATTTTTTATTTATTCTTTTTCATTTGCACTCTCATCACCAATTTACATTTGTAGTGTTGGAGTTTGGAGGACTGGATAGACATTTTTAATGTCCTTTTTTTTTTTATTTCATTTTTGTTTTGTCGAGTGCTTTTTAGTGGTTATGTGCTGTGTTTTGACAACATTTGGAGTTGTCTTTTCTGGTGTGAATTTCTTTTGGTTTTGCGTTTACTGTGTGAATGTTTTTTCTTTTGTTGTGAATTGGTGTACTTTAATAATAGATTTAGATTTTAGTTATCTTTTAAGGGTAGAAGTTTATACCATCAAAATAATAACAAAGGAAGAAAACAGAACCAACAAAATATATATAGTGGTTTCACTCAGAATTCAAATTTAGTTGGTTTTCACTAGGTCTTATAAGATATTTATTCTAATTTAAAGTGTAGAGTTTATAGTATTTTGTGGTTATTATGAATTGGGGATTGAGATTGTAAACTCGGTATCCGGAACTGATATGATCTAGATAACCTAATTAAAACTAAAAAAATTTAAATAATACGATTTAGATTTGAAATAAGGAATATTTTAAAGGTTTCATTTATGGTCACAGGAAATTTTTCTCAGTTTTAATATCATGAGAAACCCATGAATATCCAATAGAGACAATATGATAGCATGAAGAGGTATACGCTGAAATATGAATATGCCACTTTGAAAAGTATCCATGAGAAAAAGAAGATGATAAACAAGAAAGTCTCAGCCATGAGCTGGGTACTTGAGATCAAATCTTTGTGGAACTGGTTCAGAAGAAGTATTACAAATGCTAAAATGATGAAGCTAGACCCTCTTCAATCATAACGTTTGAAAGAACATCAAGAAATATTGCATTACATACAAACTCAAAAGAAACAATCTAAGCTTGAAGAAGAAATACAATGCATGACTAATAACCTTTGTTTTCACATCTTTTGATGCTGAACCAATAAATGAGACACCTGTTGAAGAAGAGTTTGAAGCACTAATAGAACAAGAGCCAGGTAGTAATCATCAAGAAGAAGCTTTTGATGACTTTCCGAAGATTGAAGTTTTCATTTTAAGTAGATTCTTGGAAGCTTGAGATGAAGAAATTTTCACTTGTGCACATGAGAATAATAGCTTGACTTCTACCAAAAAGAGCATTCAAACCAGCTTCAAAGAAGGTCTTAACAACTCAGTTCAAGAGGAAGAAATTAATGAACAATGTATTGAATATCTACCTCCAACAATTTTCCAAGAACAAGAGCTGAATTATGAGCATCACATAATGCATACCAATGAATAAGAAAGGTGTACAAATTCCCAATGACAAACATGCGTAATTTTTTGAAGAGGAGTCAATTTTGAGTGCAAAAGATGTGAAGACATATCAAAGCAATAATAATAGAAAATCAATACATGAGTTCTCCACACTTGTTGCATATTCTGATGAAAACATCAGTCGCAGACTAAGTCCAAATTCTTTTTTAAGGTATGAGCCGGTCAATTTTTTTCCGTTTGAGGATTCCTCCAAATTTTTATAAGTATAATGTGAATCTCTTGTTTCTTTTATATTTGTGTTTCTCAAATCTTACACATGCCTATTCAAGTCAAGCTCAGTGCTACTCATAAAATTTTGCTTTGTTGTTCCCTTCTCTATTTTCCTGTTTTTTACTTTTTTGTGTGTGTGTTTGTAATACATGTGTTGTGAGAGAACTCTCGTGCCTTTGAACCCTGAGAAATCCTTGAGGAAGCAAGATATTTGGTGCCAATGCCAACATTTTTACAATTTGGGTTACATTTATGTACTTTTTCTCTAAAAAACTTATGATTCTCCTGTTGTTTTTTTGTTTTTAATACCTACTTCTTATAGCTTACCAAAACAACAACAAATCCAAAAAATCATAGTTGATTCTCCCTAAAAAATTTAATTTTATAAACTCGTGTTTTTGTATGCTTTCACTTTCTATTTCATGTTGCCTCTACTTTCATTATTGCATTGTTTTCTTTCTGCAACCCTTGCATTTCTTCCAAGAAATTAGCAAGTAACATTGCATGGACATCAATCTAATGTAATTTGATTGAATTGCTAATTAACAATGCATGCCCTTAAAACTACAATCTACTTTTCTAATCAATTTATAGAGCCTAAGTCAAAATATTTTCCAGATTTATACATACCATTGAGATCGCCTCCTATTTAAATTTCTACACATAATTGGTCACTGCATTTCAATGGTATATAAAACTGACACATTACTTGTTTATTGAAATAAACCACTGCTAGAATACAAACTATGATAGTTGTAATTCAAGTTCTACATACAAGAAGGTATCAATCTAGAGATAGATATAACAATATCATTAAAAAAATTAGTCTCCTTCCATCTAAATTATCTTCTATCACTTTGGCATTGGAAAAGTCCCATTGCAATTTTTTGTCAAACTAACATGTTTTACAGATGTGAAATAAGTATAACAAGTTGAGGGTGTGGACCTCTCATATGACCCATATGCGTTGACAAAAGAGTATCATATACATGTAGATTGCAAGTTTTTGGGTAAGAATATGTTTCAGTTTCTTGCCAAATGTGCACATGTATTTGTAGTAAATTGCTGAAACCCAATATGGTTACTCCTGATTCAGAGGAACTGTTCGAGTTGCAGTTCCTTGAAACGTTGCTCACTTGGTATAACTGTAGGACTTTTTTTGTTCCCTTTGGTATGGCTTGAGTGCTCTTTTGGTTTTTCCAGCATAGGCTAAAACTATATTTGACGATTTATGGGCACTTGAACACTCAAACATAAAGCTTTGCACTTGAGGGTGGTTGTTCACTTTTCCTACAATAATTGATACTGAGGACAAGATGAAGGATAACAAGTCTTTTGAATGAGGTTGGAATAACAAAAATCTTCCTCTTCCCTAAAATATCAGTTGTCCAAGGTTACTTCCGGGTTAAAATTATTTGCAATGAGTGTTTAAACTATTTCCTCAACTATTAGGTATTTGAGTATTACCTTCCCTTAACAATGTTGATATAAGTAGGAAAAATTAATCAGGCATATTACAAAGTCATCATTAGAAAATTTTATCTGCCATATTAAAAATGCATCATTGGGTATATTAGATAGTCAACACCAAACACTTTATCCAAGTTTTAGGAAATGTAATATGGAGATAGCCTATGCACCCAACAAAAATGCATTTCATCAACAGTACAAGCTTTGTTTGCACTCGTCATAAGGGATTTGCACAGTTGACCAAGTATGTTTTTTTGGCTGCAATATTCACTTCCTTTTCTCCTTAAGGATAACACCAAAATAATGTGATATACATAATCAAAAGCCCAAGTACAAATCTCTAAATAAGTAAACTCCCCAATCTCCAAGAATATGATATTGAAAGTGCAAATCCTGAAACACTAAATAATATATAACTGCTCAAATACAAATCCAAAACAAGTATACTCATCAATTCCCAAGAAGATGATGTCATCATCTTCAACCACAAAACACATAATAATCCATAACTATCTTCCAAAGTCCATAAAATCGCTGAACTCCATCTTTAACAAATCCATTTCTTGTATAACTAAACATAAACACAGAGTCTCACTTTAGCAATCATAAGATTGGATATTTATTTGATATGGGCAATATGGTATTTTTTATAAATTTGAGGGTCAATTTTTATCCACCCCAATGAAACCTGTGCCCATCTCCCTTATCTTTAGGCAGACCCATGAGCCATAAAATACTGTCTACTTGCCACTTCCCCTTGGTATGTAGATCCCGACACAAGGTTCGACTTCATGCCCTATAAAAACTGTCTAATTGAGACTACCCCTTGATGCATAGATCCACACACAAGGTGGGAATTTCAATTCTAGCTCTTATATATTGATCATATCCTATTTCGATCTCCAATTGAAATATATTAAAAACTAACTAACTGTCATAATCCATCATAAACTTTATCTATAACCAAAAAAATAAGAGAAACAATTCATAGCAATAGATCTATCAGGTTGCAGCCAGTGTCTCCAATAATGAAATAGATGGCCCTTGTGGGCTGATTCCACTAAAGTATTACTACCCAAAACATTCATATAACTCCGGTGGCCAAAGTGAAAAAGAACCCACCAAAAACTTGAATGAAATGAATAAATTGAACACTATCAAGCCATCGACATTGTCATTTTCCTTTGGACGACCACTGCAGCAGAGTACTCTTAAGACTCGGATGCGAAAAACAAACAACTTGCAGCTGCACACAAGTCAATTCTTTTTTCGATGCAAGGCCAATTCTGAAGCAACCTTTGGAAAATATGGCGAACACGTTGATGTTCCATTTGCTACTGAAACTACAAATTACAAATATTACTCAGCACCCTATTATGGAAAGTTTTACTTTCTATGTTATCTGCAACTACTAGGTAAGAAGAGAAAAGCTTGAACGTTGCTCATTGTTTTGTTCCAAATGATTGCCACAAGTGTAATTTTGAAGAAATTTAGTGAAATCTGGTTTTCCTGGTCTAATCTTAACATTTTTTGTTATCATTTTTACGGAAGGCAAAGTTCCTCCCACATTACATAAGCATGAATGTATGTTGATATCTACCAAATTGACACACCACAGAATTAAAATAACCACATTAATCAGCCACAAAAGCTACGAGTGTCCATTTTACTTGTAGCCTGCTTAGATGAATTGTTATATGCCCTTCTATCAACTTGGTATGTACAGCTAAAAACACTTCCACATTTTATAATCCCCATGAATGAAATAGGATATAAACAATAATAGAATTTATAAAATATACAAAACCTACATTTAAAAAAGAGTGGTATTGCTCTAAAAGAGGCTTCTACACTAACAAAATTGCTACCAAATTACTAAACCTTCCTATCAAATTCCTCAAACTTTCTTACGCAACTTATGCACATCCACTGTTATTTACAGAAAATTTTATTACTTACATTGGTCTACTATTTACTCTGAATTTCTAAATATAAAATACATGCCAATCTAGCTTGGAAAGTACATGTTATACATTGACAGCATTGTCTTTTCTCCCAACACCATTTGCCTCTAACATACAATTTCTTTCCAATCCCCATGTAGGTACTCAAAAGATGGAAACAATTTCACCATCATAGCAACACAAATTAACGATGATTGTATCCACATACAACACCTGCTATCGGAATGCATAGAAGACCATTGCAAATAAGGAACCCTTCAAGAAAATATACAATCTACACAATTTACTCACAAAAAAAATAGAACAAATACGAAGGTAAGGCACTACAACAGAAATCCATTGCAAGCGAGGATACCATACAAATCCTCAAGGAACAATTCTACACGCAATACTATAACGCTCACCCCTATAAAACCAACTTCAAGCAACATACAAACCTCCAAGACTTCACATGTACATACCAACAATTTTGTAAAATGAAAAAAATATATATATACAAATCGTAATGCATTTGTTTCAACTACTCATACCAACTAATTAAAAAAATTGAGACCTTACCCTACATAACTTTCCCAAACACCTTTCTACACTCAATTTACTATAACCCTCCAAAGCATCGGATTGGATATTAATCGTCTTCCTCCTCTCACATTCTCTATTAATTCTCCCCACATGCCTAGAAGGGAAATTCATAGAGGAATTAGAGAGGAGATCTACAAAGCTTACATAAAATCAACGTGGATTGAACCATTAGAACCATTGCCAACAAAAATGCACCACTATTTGGAGCATTATCTCCAAATTGAAGATGAACGTGTCATTCCCCCAAATACATCAGGTTCCCACTTGGTTTGAGATTCCCCTTGGGTCAACTACGAGTTTGTTCTCATCAACTTCAGATGAGACAGAGCACTACATTCCTAGAGACCAACACACTTGCACACTTTGCAACAATGAACCTGAATCAGAGGAGCACTTTATATTTCATTGTCTTGTGTACTATGAGATCCGTGGCAGGTACTATTGTCTCTTTCGAGAAACTCAAGGCTCATTACGTGCCCTTATTCATTATGAAGACTAGAGGTGTGTAGCTTTATTTATCAGGGAGATGACCCAACATAGATATGGCCTCCTCAAACATCATCATGGCAGCCTTGGGTCCCAGAATATTGGTGCATTCCTTCAGCCTTCTACACAACACCGGAGGCATAAACGGGCACATGACTTCACACAACAGTCATGATCTACCAGGCATAGAACCTCTTAAGCATGGCACATAGACTTGTTGCATCCTATGTCTTTCCTGTTGCTTCTTGTATTTTGTTTTGTATTTGTTTTTTCCTTCGTGCATTGTCTTGTTCTCTTTGCTCCTCTTGTAGTCCCTTTAACCTTTTTGGTTACTTCTGGACATTAATTTTAAATTAAATTAAATTAATTATAACAAAATATTGTATTTAATGTATCTATGCCTCCCACTCCCTACGCTCAACGCCTCACCGTAATCATACAAACAAGTACAAAAAAACCTCCCACAATAAAAACCCTATGGCACAAACTTACCTACCCATAGTTTCATTCACACACTTCAAAAACTCTTGTACTTCATTTACAAAATCCATATGGCTTATAATAGTTAATCAAATAAATACGCACAACTACTAACCAACTTTACATTTTTGTTCACGAAAACCTTAACACAATCTTGTTCACCCAATCGCAACAAAAACAAAGAACAAAGTAGAGGCACCTTAAAATAACGACGTAAGAAAAGCATGCTTCCTTTCTCCAACATCATTTTCCTTGGTATCAAAATTGAATCTTTTGATTACTTGAACCGTCTTTAATAAATCATCACATACATGGTGATTTTTTTAAAGTGGGACCAATCCTTCATGCAATCATCTATTAAATATACAAAAAAACTGACCTACCCTTTACTATAAAGGAAGAACACTACCAAGCAACAAACTCAATTCCTTAAGGGAAACACTAACTACAAATTCTAAATCTTCTTCAACCACCAACCACCAAAAAAACCACTATCTTCAAACTTCATGCAAAAATCCAACAAAACATTTGCATTCCAACATGTTTACTAGACCCCATTCAACCACATTCTCACAATACATCCACTAAGTGCATTCACGAAACTTCCTACATGCCACAAAATGAACTATACCTGAAACAAATTACACAATCTACAACAATTGTACACTACCGAAACAATATTACATACCATCACACAAAAACATGCACCTAAAACCCCTCCAGCCATCAAAACTTACGACATAAATTTGTTCCACTAGGAGCAACCACTAGTAGTATGTTGCTACCTATTTATCTTATATATATGTCATCTAAGGATTTCTATCCAAACACTCTATTAAAATTTAGTGTGTTGACACAAATTTGCAAGAGTACAAAACAAGGTTTAATTGCAAGAAAATAAGAGTTCCTATTAATAAAACAATCTTGTTGGAGGATATATGTGATATTTAGTCTGCATTAACAAAATTAAGAATAACAAATTGCTTTAAAGATAAACAAAGTTATTGATATCCATTCAACATTTATAGACATGTGAGAAAGAAACTCATTAAAAAAGGTAAAGTGTATTTAAAGATAAACATAACTATTACATTCAACATGCATAGCCATGAGAATAGGAAAACTTGATAATAAGAAATCCATTATGATGAAAATTATTAATTGTATCCATTGGAGTGGCCACCTTGTTGAGGCCATAACTTTTGGTTATGCTCCAAGTTTTGAACTATTTATCTTTTTGTAGAACTTGAGTCAAAATCTAGGTTGTCTCATGGATCCATTAAAGGGATGGCACAAAAGTCCCAATAATGTTTTTAAGGCCTCCAAAACTATAATCTAAATTGCTAACTTTTTCAAAAATGGTAATCTTTTAAAGTGACTCTAAATTCTCATACAAGCCCAAATCACTAAAAACAATTGTTTACATTAATTTTATTTTATATTTCAATGAAAAATACTACAACAAAATAAAATTCATTTCATAACTACATTTTTTTATTGTGTGTCATTACCATTTATATTTAAGTTAAGACATATTGTACTCTTCCTCTTATGTCCTCACCCACTAATATAATCCATTCCAACTAAATATGTATTAAAGTTATGTTCTAAAAAGTTGCCTCTCAATGTCTCATCAGTTATTATTATTTATTTTTCAGTTCACATTTTATTTTATGTACATTTACGATACACAATATTAGGGTCCTCATTCTCGCACAATATAGCCTATTGGCTATTTATTTTAATTTTTAAATGATTCAAGGTGAGAACAAAGTTGAAACATCTAGGTCAATTATAAATTTAAAAGAAAAATGTGAGATACCCGATCTCCTATGAGAATATATTTATATTATTATATCTATGATTATTTATGATTATTTATATTCACATGTTTCCATGTCCAACCCAATGGGTGAAATGACACAACAATTCCGTCAAATTTACAATAAAATACCACCCAATAGAGGGTGTAAGAGAAAGGAAAAAAAGAAAAACAAGGTATATAAAGCGTGTATCCCATAAATCTCTTCTTTCAAAAAATTCTAAAAGAAAGAAGTTGTAGACATTGTGTGCAAGAATTAGTTAGCTATGCAAAGAGAATTAGAACTAACACCTAGTAGTCCTAAAACAAAGCTAAACTAAAATCTATGCACCATCATGCTTAGAGCTTAAACAAGACTAATCTACCAACATATTTGCATTAGAACATGAATAAACATCCAAACTAATATGCTAAGCAATTAATTTCTATCTCTATTGAATGTTAATCAATGAAATGAACCTATTTAGATCCTTAGCAATCAAAAGGGTTGATTGTATGTTTGAATCCCAAGGTTTCAAGAATGGAGTCTTGTCAATCCATGGCTACAAGACCACTTGACATATCTCCATATGACTTCAAACTTGGATGGATGAATGCAAGAAATGAAGATAGCTAGCTCCTCTAATGGAATAATGCTCTAAGATGATAAAATGGCTATAGTATAGGCTCTATGCTCATTTAGGTGTAAGTAGAAAGGTAGGAGGAAGGCTCTTTATATAGCCCAATGGATAAAATAAGCTTTGCTGACTAAGTGCAGGAAGTTGATGGACAAATATAGGGTCATCCGTGGACGTCATATTGTAAAAATAGCGAAATCTCAACTTGTATGGATTATTAGCTATACGCGCACTCTAAATTAGAAAAAATTATGTAAATATGAATCGTAGCATTCGGAATCTAGTTTCTAAAATACTAATTTTTTAAAAAAATGGACAAGTTTAGCTATATTAAACACTTAAAATTATATGACTTAGTTTTTTTTTTGAAAAAACTTATAAGATTGTAGTCCGTTTGCCCACATTTTGGATGACCAAATCTTGTTATTTTTTTTTCCTTTGGTGAAACGTTAGATGTAGTTGTCTATCTTGGGATGGATTTTATTTTGTATTTTTGAGCAATTTTTTTAATGATTTTTTCCGTGAAAGTGGTCTGAAAATATTTAGAAAACGGAGCGCTTTCCGTTTGCCCGCCATAACTATATCAAAAATATTGAAATCAATTTTATTTTTTTAACATGTATAGAATTTTTCCACGCTTGGGATGGTATAAGTTTTATCATATTTTGATAAGAGAAACAAAAGTTACTGATCTTAAACATAGACATGAACATTCACGGGAAAAAATGTCTTAAAAACCTATTGTTAGTAAAAAAATTATAAAATGATATTTATCTTATTCTATTCACTTTAAAATCAATATTTCTACGAAGCTAACAATCTCCCTATGCGATGGTACCATTTTTGTGAAATGTTTTAGGTTGTTTAGCATGGTTCAAGTCTTTGGAAGAGCAGATTTGAGGTTTTTTGACCTTTTACACTTCATAATGACCTTCCATAGCTTTGGTTGGGGAAAAACAAAGATTTCCCGAGGCTTAGGTTCGGCAGATAGATCGCGATCGTGGTTTATAAAGCGTGATCGTAGTTTTTTTAACACAAACCGCGAGCGCGCTTTATAAACCTCTATGTTGCCATTCATACCTGTGAGATGAGGGAACATAAATATTAGATATGTAATTTGGAAAAACTTTGAAATAAGTAGATTTGATTACCTGTACCAAAAGTCTACTACTCCAAGTTCCTTCTGCACTATTTCTTCGCGAAATATTGTGAATTTGTGATGCAGGTATGTTGATACTCAATGAGGGTTAGAGACAATTTTAAGTGTTCTCCAATGCCGTGTGACTCAAGGATCGGTGGGAATTCACCAGGAATAATATTATGGAGATTTGGCCATTTAGTGTCTGCAACACTTAGAGTGAAGAATAAGGTTGGTGTCCCTAATTGTTCCACCATATCTGAAAGCTCGCTTCTACTTTTTTCCCAGAATGAATGTGTCCCTTGAAGGCTCGATCCAAAGTGCATTAAGTTGTCTAGGAGGTTGTCTTTGGGGCATTCTAGTAGTTGTCTTCGCAGCTCTCTAATTGTCAGAGGGATTCCAAATTCGACGTTTTGTTTCATAAAAACTACTGTTGTGGATTGGCTTTTGTGTCACATTATGAGGTTTAGAAGGAAATAACGAAATCTTGGGTGGGAACCAAAGCGCCCATCATGGTAATGCATCAAATGAAGAGCATATTCATGCATTGGAACTTCTTTAATGTGGGGTTGTTGCCACATTGCTTTTCCTATCGAAAATAAAGTTGGGAAAGCCATTGAGAATAGGCCCTCCGTATTGTATTCATTTATTGGTGAAAGCCCAAGCTCGACCATGGCATGGTAAATGGAGTGTTACCATCGTGGTTGAGCAAGAACTGTTTCGATTTCCTCTTCTTTTTTCCTATATTGTGAGGTGTTGACATGAAATACAGTGAGTGTTCATATGTTTCATCAAATTTAGTGGGAACATCAATACCATGAGTCATGTAGAGGATCTTTGCATTTGGGGGTTCCATTGTGGTTGTTTTAAGAGAGGAGGAAACATTTGATGACTCATATGGTAGAGAGGAAAGGGTGTCATCGTTGATTAAGACATATTTGTAATAGGGATCGTGTTGGATTTTATATTACAAGGTTTCCCAAACACAAGATATACTAACTAGAAATCAAAATTTTTAAATTAGATCCTTCCCTTTATATGAGTACTATGTCCAAATCTCCAAGGCGAGTTGGGTAGGGTCTTTGCTATTGAAGTAATGTTTTATGGGAAACTTATGGTGTGTCCTGAGTATTTGTATTGCCTGCCATGTACTTGGGCAACTTACAAGAATGGATTAAGCATCTCCTTGATTTGGGTTAAAGACGCAAGAACAGTAGGCTACTTTTTAGGGTTCATGTTGTTCCATGAAGAGAAGCGGTGGCCTTGTTTTTCACTTTTGCAAATGTTACAGGAGGGAAAGCCTTCAAAAGAAATTATTTTAATTCCAAGGTAATTTTCAAAGCAGATTGAGCAAGTTTGGATGTTCACCAACAAATCTATTCTTTTGTGAAACTAACGTTGGGCTTGATAGTCGTGACGAGGGGGCGGGAATATGGGAAATATCTGTGTATTGGAAGGGGTGGGTGTTCTGTTTGATTCGTTTGTGGATTGCAAGGTGGAAAGCATTCAGAAGGAGAGGAGAAACTAGTTGTATATGTGTGATGAACTGAAGAAAGGTTGGTACTTAAGAAGAGTTTCATGTGGCATTCTAAATATTTGGGGAAAAGTAGATTGTTAGCAAAGATGGGTTCATACGGAAGGAATTGGTATGCTCGTGAAATTTTGTTTCCATGGAAGTTACATGCGGAATGTTGGTTGGAAATTCTTTAGTAGTTGTATTTGATGGCAAGATTGGAATGTCAGGGAATCATAGGTTGTTGGTCATTGTAAGTTGAAAGATATTAGAGATTTTTGTTGTTCTATGCTCTAATTTACGATGTCGTTTCTCAATAGTTATGTGTACTTTATTTTTTGCGTAGTTCTCTCTTCGTTGGGCTCGTTTTGTAGGAGTCGACATGATTGTGAAGTCACAGGATTATGGAGTACCACCTGTTGGATAAAGATCATGTGGGTTAGCAAGGAACGATACATTGTTTGATGACATACAAATGCAAAAATAAGTCAAAATATAAAACTAATTACAATTGTAATGCATGTGGAGTTCCAATGGGAAATACGCGTAAGAGGTAACAATTTGAGTATTGAAAAATTACATTTTTTCTTAAGGAAAAGAGTAATAGATATATAGAAACATACAGTGCATTCACATAGTACACAAGGATGCAAATACTTACCTAACAAAAGTGCATGTATTTTTATTTATTTTCTTAAAAGTACTTACAATCCACATAGTAGTAGGAGACAATAGCATGTCAGTGTATAAGTGAATACAACAGTTTTCTTTTGAAGCGGGAAAAAAGTGAAACATAGATATGAAATAAGAAACATAACGGTGATAGTTCAAAGTATAGAATGGGATGGGTGAGGGTGTAATGTTTGAAGGGACGGGTGGGTTAGAAATCCTTGCGTAAAGGTTACAGAGGAGTTGCACTTTTTTCCGCTTTCTTTGAATTGAGGATGACACATTTCAATATGTTGTTTCCACAATATGTCTCTTTTTTCAATGAAAGTGTGAAGCAATATTCATTGCCGATGACATTACTTATAATTTCACTAGTTGCATCTTCATCTATAGACAATATATGGAGGTCGTTAGCTGCAACACCCATGATTAACTCGAAGTCTCCTAAAAAGTGGTAATGGCCCGATTGAAGTTTTCCTATTGGGTCCTTTAGATCGATCCTGAGTGCATATCTATAATCATAGTTTTGAATTTGTATGTTGCAACTCGAACAAAAACATAAACCATTACCATTCTCTCTCACCTTTTTCCTGCATTGTTTTTCACCTTTTTGAAGAGGACATGCCTTATTAAAAACGTTGTCCATGTTGATATTTGTGATTTTGCAGTAACCATGGCCCATTCATTTCTCTCAGTGTTCCCCATATGTAGTACCTCTAAAATCATTGTTATAGAGGTCAATATTTTGGAGGGCCCATAAATTGGCTTGTGATAGAGGGTGTCGGAAGGTAGTAGTCATCAAAATCTACCCAGCTATGAAGTGTATTAGTTTCTGAAATTTAAGGGTTGACATAACATTTGGTACTTGAAACAGTGTCGATTAAGCTCCCATTGAAACTAGAGATGCGAACAACTTTTAAGGAAAGGACCGGAAGAGGCGGTATAGAAAGCATGTCTTCAAGTTATTTGCTTATCTCATTTAAGTTTTGTCCCCACAATGTGACACTTACTAATCGAATCTCGACATGTCCTTTAATAGTAGAGTTCTTCTCTTTGTCTCTGATTTGTCATGGCTATGAATCGTTGAGCATGATGACATCGCAAGAACAATGCCAATCAAGTCAACTTTAGAACGGTCAGCACTTGCAGGTATGTCCTTAATTTTTGTGAAGTGAAAGTGATGGGAAGGTATTGTATCCTCATTTTCTATGAGTGGAGTTATGGTTGAAGACGCTTGCAGGAAAATCTCCAAAGCATTGTTCAAATGGCTGTAACATAGCTTTGCATCAGGAATGCTCAATCCTCCCATTGGAAATTGTATATAGCTTCCCATTTTCAATATGCTCATAGAATGCTTTGGCGGCCTCATTGAAACAGGTGATGTGAATTTCCCCTCTTTCCTAATCTACAAAATCAAACCCAAACACAAAACCATCTCCCCTTGTATTGTGATATTCACGAAGGGTTTTTTTTTAGGGCACGTTCCTCTATGGACCACATGCACATAGATGTATTCAAAGCACTTATTTTAGTTGGTGTTCTTGCAAAATATTTGTTAACCTGGTTTGCACTTGCATCTGTTCACGGAACTGAATGTGTTCGAGAGCATTTTTTGGTAGTCGGATTGGAGCACCGATTACCAAATGTGTTTCGACAACAACATCCATTTCAATGATAAGAATGGTGCTGCAATGGAAAAGAAAAATGGGATAGAATTAGAACTGAGCAACGGATGGAAAAAACAAACAGAAAGAAATTTTAATTAATATAGGGAGTTTTTGTACATTGGTAATTGAGCAAGAGATGAAGCTTACAATTCACTTTTGATCATTCTAACGAGGGATTTGTGTAAGCACACAATGGAGCCTTCTTGTATTGATTTATCAGTTACACAACTTGCAAATTTGGAGGGTAGAAGTGTTGTTTGAAAATGTATCCCATCTAAAAGGTCAACACGATGTTGGGCTCCCGTGTTGAGAATGGACCTTAGAGAGCACAAGTGCAGTATCTGAAATGTGGGGTCAACATTGGAACCACCCTCAATCAATTGAGAAATTTCTTCGTGTGTCAAATTTATTTCCATGGCAACTAAAAGATGCTCGAGATTGTGGGAATTCTATAAATATATGGTGGAAAATGTAAACTTGTAGGGCAGTCAATCATGAAATGAAGGATGTGTTCAGGAAAGCATGCATTTGTAAAGAATGAGAACCTTTAAAGTTGGCTTCCTTATTATTTTATATTTTCTAAAAAGTGCAAACATGAATTCTAACCCTTTAACAATTCAATATGCAAAAAAGTGATATAATGTACAAAGATTTGGTTGAAAACAACTAAAATTTGCATGGTTGTTTCTTAGCATTTAAAAACCTATATGTATTTGTGTGAGATATTATGAAGAACACATTAAAAATGTGTTTTTGGTTTACATAAAGAAGTGATCAATTGTATAAAGGAATAATTGAACACATATGTTGAAAAATTAGATTTTGTGATCCATATGTTCCACCGCAATATATACATGCATTTATTTGAAACAAATTATAGATTATTATGCTAAGCAAATAGAATTGAAAATATTAACAACAATATGTAAACTTGAAGTAACAAAACTATAGGTATTTATATGGGGATACAATTATAAATAAATTTGAAATCCGTAGTTGTTGGATTATAAAATCTGAACATGTGTTTAAAAAGTTTGATTCTCTGTCCGATATATATTGCCACAATGCATACATGGAATTATTTGGTACAAGTTAAAGTTTGTTTCAAAAACACTTATAATCAAACACTTATAAACCAACCAAGTTACAAGCTATTTCTTTAGATCAAATTTATTTCTTTTTTCTGTGCAATTTTCTTAGCACCTTTCTTGTTTTTTTGTCCATTTGCAGATGCCTCGATTGGTATTCCCATTTTCCTCAATTTGTGGGGTGGTTAATATTTCAGAGCATCTTCGTTAGAATCATAAATCAAACAAAATCCTCGTGAATGATCTCCAATTGTTCGGATTTTGGAGAGAAAAATTGGGGATGTTGGCATCAGGTGGAGGTGATCTCTAATCATTTTGGCTATCACTATTTTAGGTGGTTTTGGTTTGCCTGTAATGCAAAACATTAACAACACATTGAATATGCTTAAATCTTCCTCCCTCTGCAAGCAAGGTGTAGTTAATTTCAATCCCGTTGTGGGGAGGGGAATTGTGTTTCTAGTTTGCATCATATTAAACTAGAGAGGGAAAATAAGTATGTTAGTCCACCAAGATGTTCTTAGGTATGACGGGCAGCTTTAAAAGCCTTGTCGTTGATCAGTCTAACATCAACTTGGGACACTTTGAAATGGCCTCATTGGGAATGAGCCCCTCAACACATAACGAATCCTGTCATTGATGAAGGCACGTGCCCCCACATGTCACTTCGGAAAAGGATTGGAGCCAACTACAAATATAAATGGAACAATCCAAACCAAATAACATGAAAACTCTCTACAATAATTTTTTAGTCCATAACATGCAATAAACAAAACAATTGAATAAATACTTCAATTAGTATTGAAACCCACCTGAAGTTCGTCTAGAGACAACACTCTTTTCTTTACCGCCAAAGAAAGAGAATCACAAATATCTTGCAAAAAAATGAAATAGGAAGTTAATAAAACTAAATGTATCTATGAATTCAAAAGGAGGGACTCCTCGATTAATATTATTCTATATTTTCAATTTCATTCTCAGATATAATACAAAAAAATCCAAAAATATTATAAAGAGTTATTAAAAATTGTATATTAGTAGAGGCCATACATAAGAAGATAGTAAAAACTGTATTTTTTATTATGGTTTAGAAGAAATTACACAAAGGTTTCTCTACAAAAAAATATTTCCCCATTTAGTTTTTGAGATTTAGTTTACATCCATAAACTTGAAATTCACCTAATTAACACAATATCATCTCAAAAATAAGAATAGCAAAACATAACCAGCCATATCTATTTTTTATTCTTTCTAATTTACCCAAATAATGTAAATATTTATAGTGAGTACCCATGAATTTATGTTATACTCTTTGGCTTTCCTATTGTACTGAAGTTCTGTGGTGAATTCAGAACAAAAGAAATGAAGACTTGTTTCATAATGAGGGCACCGACCCTACTCATTTCACTAATGAAGTCACTATGTTCTTCATTGTTGAGCTCTTCTCTTTTGGATGTGCATAAAGCTAACTTGAGGCAATAAAACCATTCATTGCCAATGCCATCCAAATAGCATTATGTAGAGCAGGTCGGTTGAAAGAGGTGATACACATTCTACTAAATACACACAATCCCCCTGCAGATTCTTATACTTACTTTCAACTATTGCAGACTTGTATTTCCAAGAAAGCCCTTTCACAGGGTAAGCTCAAAGCACCCAATGGGAATATTGTGGTGGATTTACAAGATTTTCCATCATGCATATGTACTTTTATTTTGTGCTACACAACACTATGAGGAAAGGGAAGTCACGTGATTGGTGTGAGTTAATCTCAATTTGGTCAAACAATTTCATGAATGTATGTCAGGAGGAAATTTCTTCACGACATCTTATCTAATCATTTGTATATGTCTTCCCTGGCTTTCAAGACTTCTTTGTTGCCACAATGGACACCTCAACACAAGCATCCAATTCACATAGTACGTAATGTCTTGTATAGGCACATGCATTTTGATTCATATACCCTAATTTGTAACTGTTTCATCCCCAAGGTCTATATTGTAGTCCATGGTGTTGATTGCCCTAGTATTTCTATGTCTTCAATGGAATCATTAAATTTCAAAGGAAGCTAGTTTTTCTATACTCCAGTACCCTCGTCAGGGTTGAGAGAGCTCTAGCCCCATCCCCCCATGAACTTCCATTCTACATACCTGATTGCTTGGTTATCATGGAGGTGTGTCATCAATTGTCTAATGGTGTTGCTAGAACTCTTTAAGACAGAAGTTTAGGATTTTTCCCTAATTTCCTATTGTCCTTGGTAATCAAACATTTTCTCGATTCTTTGTCATCGAAACTAAAAGAAATGAAGTTCATACTTACAAGTTCCATACAGTAGAATATTAGAGGTGGTATGTTTAGTGGAAAGTTACAAGGAGAATATCATGATGGTGATGATGAAACTTCCCCTCAAACCTCCGCCTTGGAGCTCTCCTGTTGTGTCGAGCTGAGAACTCCTATTGGCACCCTAGGCAATCAGGATATCAATGTAGAGACTTCAATACAATACTCGGTAATAACAAAACTATGGGGGGTAGCCTAAGGGGATCTTAGTCTCAAACAGGCTTTAGAAAATTCATCAATGACTATGCTTTTGGGGACATAAAGCCCAAGACAAGCAATTAAACTTTGTATAATTGACCAAAGGGTTTGTAGAAATTGTTGAGAATACCAGTAGGTCCATCCTCTCCATATTTTTCTGGACAAAGGATTGCTTATAGAATATTACATTCCAAAAGCATTTGATTCTCATTATTGGCAAGTTGTTTCAGTTCTATTACATTCAACCATCAAATCCAGATTCATTCCACATTTTAACTACACTTGAAATAGATAATATTTCATCTAAATTTACTAAATATTATAATTAAAAAAATGTCGACAATAAAAGAAATTATGTTTGGGGTGAAGTGTCGGATCCAACTTTGGGTGCAACTTATCCATAATGGAATTTAATGCATCTAACATTGGGTACGGTAATAGAAATTAAGGCAAAAACTACCACATTCAATCGATTTATATTATAATTCATCAGAACTTGTGGGATTTTCAATATACTATAATTTGGATTAGAGCACGTCAAAATTTGAATTTTGGTACTATATACCATCACCAACCCTGATCCACACCTAGATCCTGAATATTATCAAAATCCAATGGAGTCAAGCAAGGTTATTAAGAAATTACTAGAGGCAGGGAAGTCTGATAAGCTTCCTAAGCATATTACTCCATATGACATAGGTGTTGTTCATAATTGGATTGCACCAGGGAAGGCTAAGACTTCAAGTGATTATAAAGGTGAGTCCTTGAATTGGTTATCTTGTGTTATCTTAAAAATGAGCCTCCAAGATTGGATTTGTTTAGTGCCTTGAAATGATGAGAATGATGTTAGTGCTTTGTAAATGATGAGGGAATTGAAAAAAAAAAAAGTAATACTTCATAAATATATTCTTGTTGTATGTTTTGTATCAAGCCTAGATATTTTAAAATGATGTTCACTTTGCAAGTGAAAATTTGCACACCATTTAAGCATCGCTCATGCTTTTAAAGGAAACTCTTGTACATAGAGGTTTGATGTTATCCACATCTAGGTTAGGGAATCTAGTGGTTGGACTCATGATCTTGAAATATACATTGGACATGTTAAACATTTCAGGATAACAGGGCATGAACTTATTCCAAGAAACCTCATTACTATAGAAACAAAGATAAAAAAATGGTTCAAGGTCATACTATAAAAATCAATCTGGGTGTAAATCTCCCTACTTTTTCTTGTTTTTTGGTTTATAAAAACCCTTTTTTGAGGGATAAATTGAATTACATATAGGTGGTTGAATATGTAAGAAGCTATAAGTTGGACAAGGACCTATTACTATTTTTCATTAATAACATAGACAGATGAAGCTTGTCCATGCAGAACAGGTGTGGAATGTGTATGATATTACAAAAGCTGAAGTTTTGAGTTTAATGATGATCCAAGTGACATTAATATAAGCAGCATACAGTGGGAGGATGGTCAGATTGCTAGAATGGGACACTCGGCTATACCTAAATTGAAACCTACCCTGCACCAAATCCCACTATTTTTAGAAACTGACATGAAGCAAAAATTTAAAAAAAAGAGTAAAATTGCCTCTGAAAATATCAAAGCTTTATACAAAACACTTCTACTTCCCCACAAATTCATAGTGTCACACACTTGTTTTTGTTTTAGATTTACCATTATATTGGATAAGAGGAAACTACATAATTTCATGACTTGCAGGGTTCATTAAGGGCATCAAGATTTTTCATCCAAGGAAGAAAATTTTGATCTTCTTAACAAGCAATTAAATGAAATTGTATTTAATCATTATATATAATTTAATGATAGTTTTTATGGTACTTATCCAACTAATTAAGATTTTTTCTTCTTCTTTTAAATACATTGATTATTAGTTTACCAAGACATACTTTTAACTAAGAAAATTTTATTTCTTTACATATAATTTCCTTGAATTTAAGCACATGACACACCGAGTAGTTAGAAACCACCATTCCACACTTTCTCAGAACTTACGGAAACAACAAGCTTATGCCACAGTAGTTACTATCTAAAATGAGATTGATTTGATACAATAACAGAGGACCATATAAGATTAAAACTCCCATCCCAATCTTGTTCTAGTGTCACTCACATGCCAATTTCATTAAGTTTGAAGTACTAATCCAATTTTTTGACAAACAACTGATAAAGATCATTTGAAGAAATCTCCTGTAGAGGAGTGTTATTCATCCAATTGGTGTTAGCCTAGTCTTCCTCATCGTCCTAGTCAGTAACAAGATCATTATGTTTTCTAGGGAGAGCTTTAAATTAAATAAGGGTGAGTTCCTTTGGAACTATCAAGAAGCTTATACCCAATATTCGACTGATCCCACTCTAACCACTATCCATTTCTAAAAATATTTACAAATCACTTGATGTCTTTCCTAGACCATGCTAGGGAAAAACAACCTCTAATATTGGCCAACCTTACATTCTTAAAGGCAATATTCCACCAAATAAACCTAAAATCCTTGGTGCTTCTTCCCCATTTGAGAGAGCATGGAGATATAAAACAGGCTTAACTCCGAACCAAGATTTCCAAAATAGAAGATCCTTCATACTTTAAATAAAATCTCCAAAAAGGATATCAAAAATATTCCCCCTCCCCATTGTTTCTTGCCTTGAGGAGAAGCTCTGCAAATATTGTTTCTAACAAGGACTTTCCTAGGAGCATTGCCAACCTAGGCTTTGAGGATCCATTACTCCATCATATTGCATGCCTCTTCTTACTTCCTTTCCCATCAAACCATAAGATAATCCCTCACAAAGTGTGCTAGTGATTGAAATGGGATTTGATGCACATCCAACAAGAATCATAGTAGATATTATAGGAAGATAAAACTTTCAAGCACACCTGAATCCTACCAGCAAGAGATGACAAATTCCTGTCACCTCCTCAGCTTCTTATTAATCTTTTTAAAAATCCATTCTCACACATCTTTGAAAGAGGGAACAAACACAAATGGAATCCATAAATATCTGACAGTATCTCTAGGACAATGCCACTGCTAGCCTTGACTTTGAAACAAACTTGAGGTTATTCTTCCCAACCAATAGCATGAGACTTAGACATGGAAATCTTAGAACATGCCAGGATATCTGCAACTTGTTCTCTAAGTTAATGAAATTTTCTTTGTCCAAAACCAGAAATATAGAAGGATCGTCAGCAAATTGAATATCAACGAGACTTTCATTATTAGGGAGTGATGCCTTTGACTTGAGGTCCAAATCTATCATCCTCGAAGAGGGAAAGCATAGCAGATGCAATATCTTCCCTTTGAATTTTAAAACTTTATACAAAACACTTCTACTTCCCCACAAATTCATAGTGCCACACACTCGTTCTTGTTTTAGATTTACCATTATATTGGATAAGAGGAAACTACATAATTTCATGACTTGCAGGGTTCATTAAGGGCATCAAGATTTTTCATCTAAGGAATAAAATTCAACATCATCATATGAGGCTTCAGCTAAAGTTGCCATCAAAACTGAGGAAAGGGATGATGATTTGAAAAGTTCTAACTCTTTAAGACAGAGCAGTGCCAGATACTTCAATATTTCTCCTGAAGATGTGCTTCTGAAGCCTCATTTAGGGATTAAAAGAGGTGATGAAAGCTCCAGTCGTTCAAACTTGGTGCCTACGATAACTTTGGGGAAAAAGGAGTTCAACTACGGCAAAAAAGCAAATAATTTGCAAAATGGAAGGACATTTTCAGCACTGTCGAAGCAAAATTACTACGCCAACATAGATTTTAAAGCTAATTCACGCACAACTTCTGATCTCGGTAAGATTTCCTTACTGCTAATTCATCAATCTACGCTTGAAAAATGAGTCGTTTGTGTTTAAGAAATCTAAAACAAATAAACCTTAAATTGAAAGTTTTCTAGCTTCTTGAAATGCCTCGAATCTTAAAATTATTTATCTGTCTAAATTTTGTAACTGAAAAGAATAAAGAGGTGGAAAATTACAAGGAAAGACAACTGTCAGTAGAACAAAAAAGACAAGAAGAACGTTATTTACCTTAGGAACTATTCTTTCTCGGACTCAACACAAGACCTCGATGCGGCAAAACATTGAATGCGAAGGAAACCAAATGCTTAATAATTTGCGTTGGTTTAGTTGTTATCGAGTATTTAAAGACAATTCAACATGCAGAAAAAAACCAATAAAAACAACAATTAAAAATAGAAATGAAAAAGCCACGGTTAAAAATTGCCTGCAAAAGTGAAAACGACGTGCAAATGATCAAAATTAAACACCTTGGAAAAACGTCCGGAGGCTGTCAAATTTAACATCACTGCAGAAACATTCGAAGGGCCTTTACCATAGGGGAACACCTTCGACGTAATGTCTCCTCTTTGAGGGATTACATGGAGTGATTGAATTTTTTTATTTTGCACATATGTACCATGGTATTTCAATCCTCTCTACATGTTATGAAGTCTAGATACTACATTTCTAGATTCATATTGGTAATATGAACATGAACATGAGTTTTTATTTTCTCTTCACTTGGTATCATTGTGTGCGTGAGCTTCTTACTTTCTAGCTTCCAATTTAGCTTTGTCTTCCTTAAGATCATCAATTATGAATCTCTACACTTCTTCATTTTCAAACATGTAACCACTTGAATCACTTAGAACTAGACGTGATAGAAGAACTTGAATCTTACGCAGAACCAAATTCACATGCCTCCTCACATCTATCTCTACCCAATTATCCGGTTCAAAACCTTTTGATTTACCCTAGGGTGGTTCATTGCCCCAAATCTCTTTATAATTACTAGAAAGATTCGACCCCAACACTAATGATGGTCGAGGTATGAAGCGAAAAACCTTGTAAATCAGTAACATGTAATTTTGTTTCTCTTTCCTTTTGTTCTTTGTACAATAAAAATCATAAATTATTCAACAAAGTGACATAAAAGGATTGAATTCCATTCTCTCGTGTTTTGTATCATCTTTGCCACTTGATTTTTTTAAGCTTGAGCTCTAGTTTTACGTAAGGAATGTAAGTAACTTATGAGTGACTTCCTCCCTATTTATACCCTTCAAAATTGGTGTATGTGTACACATTTTCTCCCTTCGCATGCGTGCAACATCATTTCTTTATTTACCACATTCATTGCTAACTAGCTTCCAGTTTCTCCCCACTCTCTTTTTTCGTGTTTTTTTTTTTTAATTTGAACTTGAATTAAGTGGCGATGACCCTATCAATATGCATGTGTGTGCCATGAATTTTTGGATCAATGTTGGTTTCTCCCCATATGATTTTCTATACTTGTAGCTTTTGTTCCTAGGGCATGTTGTTTTCCTTGTGCTTTATCACATTCCTCTCTGTGTGTACTTCCTTTCCTGTAGCTTTCCTACACACACCTTCTCGTCTCTACTTTCCCTCTTTTGTGTGCTCCAATTTTCCTCATTACTTTGTCCATCATCTATTTTCTTGACCAATTTTTCACCATAAGCGATTGGCTATTTTTTTTGTGCAGTGTCTACCTGCACGCAAAGAACACTTCTTTCCCTTCCTCAAAATTTTTCAAGTTCCAAAATTGTCATGTTCTAGTGCACCCCACACTAAATCAATACTCCAACATAAATGTTAGATACTCCATGTATAAAAAATCTTCAATGTGTGACCATCCTCAGTTCTTTAGATTGAGTTGTACCTTTAGGCCCTTTGAATTTGAACTTCCACTCTTTCACTAATCAGGATTGCCAAAATCAAACATATGAATCAAAATTATAAATATTTCAAAATTTTAAACTTTTGTGTGTAGACTATCCTTCCCCCCATACTTAATTTCATGGGAGGTCCTCTTCACGTACATATTTATAATCGATGTTCTTTAGAAAAGAATAAGATTGTCAAGTCATACATGAACTTGTTTTATACAATATTGCAATTTATGAGAGCAATATCTTTGAATGAATACAATGACCAACAAATGCACAAAATAGCACTTTGTTATTACAACAAATGCACAAAATAAAATAGAAGATCATAAGAGTCACATATGTTAGCAACATACTAAGCAAAACTCAAACTCATGACTTGCCACGCATAACAAAACAGCCCAACCATTTAGCCACGTTGTTTTTAATGTAATACATTGTTAAACGTTGACTATATCCCCGCATGTGAACACACGTGATGTTTAGGCTCCTCGAAATAAAACTACCTAAGAAGGAAATAAATTCTAACCTAATGGCATACACCTTATTCGTTTACAAACAATACCTTCATTAGTAGTAGGGTTTTATCCTACTCACCTCCATTTAGATTTCTCAATTTGCATGCCCCATTGGGAAATATTTCATGAACATCATATTTTCCTAACCATTGTGTCTTTAGATTTCTAGGGTGGCACATAGACTTTGAATCACGAGATAAAAACCTTTGCACCATTAGAGAAAATTTTATTTCTAATATACCCGTCACGCAAGCTTTTGACATGCTTTCTCCACTCCTTGGATCCACCATGCTCGTGCTTTATTTTTCATAGCTGCTTCATCATCTAAATTTATAATGCGTGCAATTATTAAGGAGGGTACCATGAATTCCATCGATAACACTACCTTTTTCCAAACACCGGTTAAAAGGGGGTGGATTTTTTCAATCTCTTGTTTGTAGTTCTATATGCCCATAGAAATGCTCAAACTTTGTCATCGAAAATCACATATATTGGTTAGGGTGTTTCTCAAAATGTTGCTAAAGGCCTCCATTATTCCATTGGCCTGTGGGTGATATGGTGTAGTTTTATGATGCATGACCATAAAATTTGAAAATAGAATGCATGGGAATCTAAGTCCCTCTACTTTAATGGTGCAACTTCGTATGTTGGATTTCAATGGTGGCCTTTCGACCAGAGATCCAACAGGGCACTCCACTGACCCTATGGCAAAGCTAGCAATTTCTCACTAGAGAAGAAATTTGTCTGAGAAGGGGAAAGGGAGTGAGAATGGAGGTAGGAGAAACTAATGTTGTGAGTAGAATATCAGATGCCCACACACATTAATTAGAAATTTCATTTACATGCATTTATAGTTAAGAAAAAAAATCCGCAGAGAAGCTACAAGACCGAATGAAACTCATTGGTCACAAAGTACCAATTAATTCCTCAATCAAAGAGGAAAAAATTCCTTCTTTTATTATTATGAAGCTCAAGAGCAGAGTTTGTACATAGCTTGAGAATGGAAGAAATTTGAGGAAGAAGAGAAAATAGAAGAAGAATGGCATTTTCTATCTTTTCCAGGTACAAAGCACTCTGGTTTTTTGAAATCAATCGCCAACCCTTGGAATGACTTCGAGAAGCCATTATATTCTTTGCAAGAAATGGTTACAACTTCACAAATCCTCACACGCCTTTTCAAATTCCTCTATTGTGAAGAAAATGCTCATGGCGGGTTAAAAACTAGATCTTACAAAGCAACCATTACATTTGATTTTCCAGTTTAAATATAGACCATTTGATTTTCTCCTATAACTTTGAAATGGGTCATCCACATGGTAGAAGGGATTGGAGTGGTTATGGGGAAAGCCCTTTGCATTTTGTGATTTTTAGAGATTTGGCAATTTGGAACAAATTGGCCCGCACCCCCGCTTTGACTTTTCAACTTAGACACGTGGCACGCTTTTCTTATTGGAAATGGGGTCGTGGCCCTTTTCTCAACATTTTAACCTTTTTTGGAAAAAGGCTCAAAAACTCAATTTCCTCCGCCAACCCGCTTGCTCCGATTTGACTAGGACACGTGGCACGTTCTGGTTGGAGATGGGGTCACGGCCCTTTTCTCAACATTTTAACCTTTTTGGAAAAAGGCTCAAAACTCATTTCTCTCCACCCACTTCTCCCGATTTTTGATTTTTTTTCAACTAGGAACATGGGCTTCACTTCTTTGACTTTTTGCCTCGTGGGCTTCAACTTTGATTTTTTCCCTTCAAAGCTGATCGGGGCTGGGTCACTTTTTAACTTTTCACCTTTTTGTAAAGGGGCTCAAAAACACAAATTCCTCCGATGGCCCGCCTCATCCACTTTGACTTTTCAATGATGGGCTTTCTTTCAATGGGACTTCAAATTTGGCTTGATTTGGTAACATTCAACCTTTTTCCTTTTGGAAAATTTGGCAATCTACCAAATTGCAGCCTTTTTTTCAAATTTCCAACTTTTTCAATTTTTCAGGGATTCGATTTTCACCTTCAGATTTTTGCACTTACGACACGTGAAACTTTTTCCCCAGGCTTAAGACTTTTCTACATTTTGACTTTCAACCAGGGGACAAAACTTTTCAACATTTCGGGGCTTTTCAGGGTGGGGCAAATTTACCATTTTTGCCAAAAGTGACCAAAAGTGTTAAGTTCACCAAAAATCCCATTCCTCCCCATCCAATAGGATCTGACCACGTACCTTGCATTCATTGGGGCCAAAATTTGATGGGGAAAAGACACCCATCATCCCGACTCATGGAAAAAAATACACAGAGGAAGAGAACTTCATCATTTTGAGTCCAATTTTTGAATTTCCTTCATGAACTAGAGGCATGGAGGAAAAACAATGATTTGATGACCTAGGCCATAGAACAAGTGAACAATTTTGATCACAAAGGAGATTGTAAAGAGGATATTTCATGCACAGACCGAGAGATGGAGAATTTCTCAAAATGAGCAAAACAAGAGATTTAAACAACACTAGGGCATGACTTTTGCTAATTTCTTAAATCTCTAACTTGGCTTAAACACCAACGAAGGGCATGAGCTCAAAAAATTTGAATTTGGCTATGAAAAATGTAGAGTAGTTTTTAGGAGACAACAACTGGCTCTAGCTTGGGGACATGGCGTGAACTGGGCATGGCTAGGGCATGACATGAGGATCCAGAATCTCAAGTTTCAAAACATATTACGTTGACCAGTGCCTTATCCATTGGGCCTTGCAGAGTCATGTACAATTCTGAGAAAGAATGGAAGAAGGAGGAAACACACAAGCCAAACCACACACAACAAAAACCAAACAAAACTAAACCAAAACCACACAATAAAAAAAGGGAAAAACACACCTACGAAAATCACCTATGGTACAAGGTGGGGGACAACCCACTTTCACTGATGATATAGTTTCAAGTATTTCCCACTTCGAGGAAATTCCAATGGTGTTCCATCCAAGTATGAGAGGAGAAAAACATTCTCACCACAAGTTCCATGAATTTGGAATGGGCCAAGCCATAATGAATCAAACTTTCCATGGCTGCCCTTTGGTTCTCTTCTCTTGTCCCATAGTAGACAAAATCTCCAACCTTGAATTCTCTTCCTTTTCCTTCTTGTCAAAGATCTTCTTCACTTTCAATTGGTGTTCTTTAATTCTATCCACCACTTGGCATCTGCTTTCTTCCAGCTTTTCCAGAAGAGGATCCTCTTGTCAATGGAGTCTTTGTATTGACCATCTTCTATTTCTTGCAACAACTTGAGAGCTGGCATCTCAATTGTGAGGGGAATCTCTGCCTCAACTCCATACAACATTTGGAAAGGTGACATACCTATTTCCTTCTTAGGAGTGATCCTATCAGCCCACAATGCATCATATAACTTCTTGTGCCAGTTCCTTTGATTCTCATCTACCAGCTTACGAACAATGGTCACAATGTTCTTGTTGCTTGACTCAGCTTGCCCATTTCCCTATGGGTAGTAGTCAGAAGAGTGAGATAGGGAGATTCCAAAGCCATAACAAAACTCTGTGAGCTCCTTGGAAGAGAAATAGGTGGCATTGTCTACAACAATTTTTTGTGGTATTCCAAAATGAACAATGATATTCTCCTTGATGAAGTTGCAGACTATTTTACAGAGTTGGCTTGCTTGGTTGGGATGGCTTCCACCCATTTAGTGAAGTAATCAGTTGCAGTGAGTACATAAGTATGCCCTACACTAGAATGAGGATTCAGAACACCAATAAAATCTAGCCCCCATTGCTGAAATGGTTCTTCAATCACCACAGGCCTGAGTGGCAATGCAGCTAGTTGTGGCTTTCCAACAAATTGTTGGCATGCTTTGCATTTGGAAACCCAATCTTGAGTGTCTACAAAGATGGAGGGCCAATAATATCTCCTCTTGAGGATCTTATGTGTGGTGACCATTGCTGAGAAATGTCCACCACAAGCTTGATCATGATATGCCCTGAGCAACTTTTCTTGTTGCTCCTTATCTACACACCTGAGGAAACAACCATCTAGGCCTCTCTTGTAAAGTGCATGATTCCAGATCACAAACTTGGCTGCCTTTAGCTTGAGTGTCCTTTTTTTTTGTAATCAAGATGAGGAGGGCATTCTCCATAAGTGAGGTAGTAAGCAATGTCAGCATACCACTCATCAAGTAGTGGTGACAAAGAGCACCTGTGGACTGTCTTCTAAACAGGTTGAGAAAACACCATCTTTTTTCTCCCTGCTGAGCTTTGAGAGCTTCATCTTCAGCAATCAGCTTGCACAAACCATTTCCTCTTACCAGATTAGAGGGTCTAATCTCCAAGTCATACTCTTGGGTCTTTGCAATCCAACTTCCTCTCTTAGCCCCAGGATCTTGTTGAGTCAAAATGGACTTGATTGCACTTCCAGGGACCATCACCACTGTATGGGAATTGAGAATGTAGAATCTAAAACTTTTAACAGATTTGACCACTACGTAGGCATGTTTCTCCAATTGGTTGTACTTTAGCTCATGATTTTTCAAAGGACAACTCATGAAAGCAATGGGTGCTTCCAAACCTTCATCATTTTTCGAACAAGGACAACAGAGAGTGTATGTTCTGATGCATAGCAATACATGATGAACTCCTTGTTGAAATCTGGAGATACAAGAGTTGGAGCTTTGGCAATGGCTTTCTTGATCTCCTCAAATGTTGTTTTTCCTTCCTTATTCCACTTGAAACTTGCTTGAGGCTTCATCATGGAAGTTATATGCTTAGTCAGTTCAGAAAACTCAGGCACAAAATGATGAAGGAAGTTTACCTTTCCAAAGAATGAATGAACTCCCTTCTTGCTGGTTGGTAAGGCTAGTGCTTGGATAGCTCTGACCCTCTCAGGATCAATGTGTGCTCCATGTTTGTTCACAATGTGTCCCAACAACTTACCTTTTGTGACTCCAAAAATGCACTTCTTTGGATTTAGAGAAATGCCATGTTTCCTACACCTTGCAAGGACTTGCTCCAAATGACTGATATGATCTCCCCTCCTCTTTGAAAAACCGTGAGGTCATCAAGGTAAATGACAATGCAATGTTTCAAATATTGAAGGCCAAGTCCATTGCTCTCTGGAAAGTGGCTCCAACATTGATCAAGCCAAAAGGCATTCTGCTGTAGGAAAAAGTGCCCCAAGGTGTTGTGAAGGTTGTTTTGTTGCAATCCTCTTTTGCCACCTTGATTTGGTTGTACCCTGAGAATCCATCAAGCAAAGAGAGCATCTCAGATCTAGTGACTACTTGCAAAATATGATCCATGATTGGAAGAGGGTAGTTGTCCTTGAGAGATGCCTGATTCAGATTTTGAAGTCTACACAAATCCTTATTTCCCCATTCTTCTTCCCCATGGCACAATGTTAGCCACCCATGTTGAATGGTGGATGGGGAAGATGATTCTAGCATTGAGCATCTTTTTCACCTCTTCTTTGATAACATCAGAAATCTTTGGATTGTAGGGCCTTTTTTTTTCCTTGAAGGGCTTAGCTCCTTGCTTCAAAGGAATGGAGTGATGCATTTCCTTTGGCTGAAAAGATTTGAGTTCATCATAGGATAGGCCAGACATCGAGTACTTTTTTAGAGTAGCAAAAAACTTTCTCTTCTCTTTTGGTGAGCAACATTTACCAATGTTAACCATCCTTGGATTCTCTAAAGTGCCAATGTTTTCTTGATCAAAATCAGATGGACACCGAGAAGACTATTTTTCTTTCTCTTGGATGAACCTATCATGCTTGTCAAAGAGGTCTTCCAAAGAAACTAGGCCTTTGGGGATTTTGTTTCCTTTCAGTTTGATTACTCCCTCTTCATCAATTCCCTCAATTCCTTCCTTCTCTTCTTTGGGGATTGATTCATGGTGTGGGTTTTCACTTCCTTCAAAGAAAATATTATTGAAGTTATCCCTTTGTTCTAAGAAGGCTAGGATCTGATTGTCATCATTGAAGACCTACCAGTGATTTGCATTGTCTGGTATGTTGGGTCTGAACACCATCTCAATGGTCACTTTATCCTTGCCAAAAGAAGGATGAGGTGTCACTAAGGAAGCTGACATTGCTAGAGAATCAACCTTTTCATTCTGCTCCCTAGGGATAGCTTCAATGGAGAATGCATCAAAGGATTCAATGCAGTCCCACACTCTGTTTCTATAGTGCCGAGCCTTGGATTTTTCACTTGATATTGTTGGTGGACCTGCTTTACCACAACCTCTGCATCACCTTTGCATCTCACTTCTTGATTCCCATGTCCTCTATTGCATTCATGCCTAAGAGAAATGCTTCATACTTTGCAGTATTATTTGTATTATCAAATTGCAGCTTGTAGGAAAAAGGATATACCTCATTGGAGGGAGAGTATAATACTACACCAGCTCCTGAACCTACTCTGGAATGACTACCATCAAACTCCATTGTCCAAATCTGATCTTCTTCTTCCTCCATGAGGAGTGGCAAGTTCTCTTCCTTTTTGTGATGTAAGGAAGTAGTTTCCTAGCCCACAATCTTGAAAGAGGATGTTAGCTCTTGATCATCGATTTCCTTATCGTGAATTTCATTTTTCCTGATCGAAACAACTTCTTCATTTCTCCTTTCACTGGGATAGTAGTAGATGACCAATCCATTTTTATTTCTCCACCTAGATCTCTACAAAAACTTCTACTCAACAACATACCAAAAGATGTTGGGATGTCTGCCACCAAAATGGTCAAGAGTATCTTCTTATCAGGGTAATCACTAGTGCAACCTGAGCATCCTTAATCCTTCCTACCAATGGAACTTTTTGGATTCCATTGAATAGCATGTGCCATTTACCCTGGGTCAAAGTGAGGCCAAGAGCATTTTGTAACTTTTTTGGCATCACATTATCTGAGGCTCTAGAGTCTATGATGCAATTGTTCAACTGGAAGCCTTTGATGAGAAGTGACAGGTAGAAAGGCTCAACTCTGTTGGTGTTGGAGGCACTGAGGGCTAACATGTTTTGAGAAGGTGGTATGGATGGTGTGGGTAATAGGCCTTTAGAGATTGGGCTTGAAGAAAAAGGGTTACTACCATGAACTGCCTTGATGAATCTATCAAATTGGGAAGGATGTGTTTATAGGTATTCAATCTCAGAGAGCTGAACTTTGGTTTTGCTTGCATGCTCCACAAAGTCAAATGGAGTTATGGTAGATGAGGAAGAGGTTCCAAAGTAGTGGGAGAGGATTTAAATGATAGGGTTTTGTTACTTTTGGTGCTGGGTTCTCCTTTTCAAATGTAGCAATTGGCTTGGAAGGAGGTGAGGGTGTAGCCTTTGATTGAAATTTAGATGTTTTTAGCAAAACAATATTTAGAAGAGAATTTCTCTTAACAACTTTTGAGTTGGGAGAAGAATCAGATAACTTACTTGGCACAACAAAGTGTGATCCTTGACAACTGGTGAATCTGATTTCTCTCTAGCTGATTCCATGGAAGGTGGTAATGGTGATCCCCTCATTGATGATCTTGTTTAGTGGAGGCTTTGAAGAGCTATCTTCTTTGTTCTTCCTACTCTCAGTTGCAACTACTGAGGCTGAAACACCATTCTTGGATTGTGCATGAGTGAAAACAACACATGAAAAACTTGGAGCTTCTTCATCACCTTCCTCCTCATCATCAACGTATTCAATCAAGCCATTGTGCATGCCAACCTCTTCAATTTCAAGATAGTTTTCATAGTCATCCATGCTTTCTTCTTCATTTTCCTCAATGTTTGTTCCTTCTTCTGATTCCCTAGTGTCACAGATGGCATTGACTGGTGGTGCTTCAAGAGCAAGCCTATGAGGAGGTGGAGAAATTCTTGGTCTATCAGGAGGATTTGGTCTCCTTGGAGCATTCCTCATTGTGATTTGTGACAACTGCTTCTTCAAAGCAACTAGGTCATTTGCCATTTTTTGGAACATTGGATCAATGGTGATTGAATTTGAACTCTGACTTTTTGCTTCCCATTTGGTCCTTTCACTTTTCCAAAAAGAATTAGATCATCATCAGTCTCAACTACAAAGTCTTGAACTTCCTCAATGTTCTTGGTTGGGCTCTTCTGAGGAAGAAACCAACTTCTTGATGGCAAAGCACTGATGAAGAACCTTTTCAAGTTGTTTTTAGGGGTACCACATCTTTTGGGATCCTTCTTATCAACCTATTATACCTTGCTACAAAATCTCTCATTGATTCAGAGGTCTCCTTCTTCATCTGAACCAATTGACCAAGCAGATCCTGACAATCTTCTGTGCTCTTGAACCTATGTTCAAATGCACTTCTTATATCTTCCCAACATGTGACAGATCTTGGGGAAACATGTAGAACCATTCAACAACTTTTTCTTGGAGTGACTCCACAAAGAGCCTAACTGAAACATCTTCATCTTCAACTCCCAACACTCCACAAGCAGTGATGAATGTTGCTACATGTTCTTCTTGGAGCTGAGAACCATCCCCTTTGAATTTTGGGAAGTTATTTCTTGAGCCTCTTGGGAGGTCATGAAGTGGTTGTGGAAGAGCAAGTGGACCAAGTATTTCTTCCCCCATGGTATGTTAGGAGCCATGTACATTCCTCATGCTCATGATCACCCATTCTATTCCTGTTTCTATCCTCCAGTCTTGTTAAGGCTGCTTTTGTTGCTTGCTCTTTCTTCTACTTCAATTTGGAGTCTTTCTATTTCTTCAAGTTGAGCCCTTATCTCCTCTTCAACAACTGCCTCTCTTTCAAGCTCTTCAAATGTGGGATCAATTTGTCCTCCAAGCCTCAGTTTTGCCTGGAGTGTATCTTCTATCAGCCAACTTGAAAGTTTATGCTCTTCTCTGGGGTGCTGGAATTTGTCTCTACCTTTCCAATTCGACAACACGTTCCTCTTCCAAGTCCAGAATCCTTATGGCAATGAAGTATTGATTGACACTTTGTCTATTATGCCAAATAGCTTCTCTCATATCAGAAGCAATGTCTTCTTGGATGTGAAAGAGTAAATCAGGTCTCTCAACAGGAGGATTTCCCATAATAGCCATGATTTACATCCATGTAGTTTGTGTGATTATTCAATCTCCAAGAAACTTTTCTTCTAGAATTTTTTTGTATTTTATGACCCTGAGGTCATTTTTAGGTGCAGATGTTGCAAAATCTACCCCACGGTGGGTGCCAAAAACTATTGGCAGAGAAAATTTGTCTTGTGGACAAATTGGTGGGTTTCAAGCCAACGCTATGGGAATCTAAGTCCCTCTACTTGAACGGTGCAGCTTCCATATGTGCATGCATGAAAAAGTGGATTTCAATGGTGGCCTTTCGACCAGAGATCCAACAGGGCACTCCACTGACCCTGTGGCAAAGCTAGCAATTTCTCACTAGAGAAGAACTTTGTCTGAGAAGGGGAAAGGGAGTGAGAATGGAGGTAGGAGAAACTAATGTTGTGAGTAGAATATCAGATGCCCACACACATTAATTAGAAATTTCATTTACATGCATTTATATTAGAAGAAAACAAATCCCACAGAGAAGCTACAAGACCGAATGAAACTCATTGGTCGCAAAGTACCAATTAATTCCTCAATCAAAAAGGAAAAATTCCTTCTTTTTTTATTATCAAGCTGAGCAGAGTTTGTACATATAGCTTGAGAATGGAAGAAAATTTGAGGAAGAAGAGAAAATAGAAGAAGAATGGCATTTTTTGTCTTTTCCAGTGCACAAAGCACTGGGTCTTTTTTGAAATCAATCACCACCCTTGAATGACTTCGAGAAGCCATTATATTCTTTGCAAAAACGTTACAACTTCACAAATCCTCAACGCCTTTTCAAATTCCTCTATTGTGAAGAAAATGCTCATGGTGGGTTAAAACCAGATCTTGCAAAGAAACCATTACATTTGATTTTCCAGTTTAAATATAGACCATTTGATTTTCTCCTCTAACTTTGAAATTGGGTCATCCATGTGGTAGGAAGGGATTGGAGTGGTTATGGGGAAGCCCTTTGCATTTTGTGATTTTTTAGAGATTTGGCAATTTGGAACAAATTGGCCCGCACCCCGCTTTGACTTTTCAACTTAGACACGTGGCATTCTTATTGGAAATGGGATCATGGCCCTTTTCTCAACATTTTAACCTTTTTTGGAAAAAGGCTCAAAACTCAATTTCCTCCGCCGCCCGCTACTCCGATTTGACTAGGACATGTGGCACATTTTTATTGGAAATGGGGTCGCGGCCCTTTTCTCAACATTTTAACCTTTTTGGAAAAAGGCTCAAAAACTCAAATTTCCCTCCGCTCTCCGACTTTGACTTTTCAATTGGCACCTTTGATTTTTCCCATGGGCTTCACCTTTGGTCCTTTAAAGCCTGATTCAACTTTTTAAACCTTTTTGAAATTTTTAAACTTTTTCCCCAATGGGGCTTCACTTTTTGACTTTTCAACTTTGATGGGGCTTTGAATTTTTCCTCTTGAAAGCTTTTTTCAAGATTGGGCATGGGTCACTTTTTAACTTTTCACCTTTTTGCAAAGGCTCAAAACTCAAATTTCCCCAATGGCCCACTCATATCACTTTGAACTTTTCAATCGGTGGGATTTACCTCTCCAATGACTCGACCACATGGTGATCTAGCATTGATTTGGTAATTGACCCTTTCTTACCCCACCCTGGAGTTGTGCCATTGTGACATGTGGAGCCATCCATTGAGGTTAGACTTTTTACAATTTTACCTTGATTTTTCCTGGGTCCGTGGGGCAAATTTACCATTTTTGCCAAAAGTGACCAAAAGTGTTAAGTTCACCAAAAATCCCATTCCTCCCCATCCAATAGGATCTGACCATGTACCTACATTCATTGGGGCCAAAATTTGATGGGGAAAAGACACCCATCATCCCGACTATGGGAAAAATACACAGAGGAAGAGAACTTCATCATTTTGAGTCCAATTTTTGAATTTCCTTCACAAACCAGAGGCATGGAGGAAAAACAATGATTTGAGGGACCTTTGCCATCTTAAATAAGTGAACAATTTTGATCAAAAAGGAGATTGGCTATAAAGAGGATATTTACAGGATTGAAACAAGAGATAAGAGGGGAGATGGAGAATTTAAATAAAAAAATGAAAAGCAAAATGATTAAAAAGTAGTTGTATTGGTTATAAGTGGTGATTTTACACAGAATAGGATCAAAGATATATACCTAATGCCATATCCATGAGCAATGAAATTGACTATGTAAAAAATAAAATGGACACCATCACCCATTTCCGATGGTGTCGGCCTTAGGGGAAAACCTAAGGTCAAATGGTGTAAAACGTGAGAGAGGAGGCTAGAAAATAAATGAGGATAAATGACAAAGGTATGGGTGACCAAAAGTAAGGATAATAATGCACAATAAAAAGAATTAGACATAATGCAAAAAATGAATATAATGAGTGTAATGTGTGAACAAAGGGAGGAAATGAGGCACGTATAGAGTAACTAAGGATAATAATGAAATATCTCTAAAATGTTGTGGTCTAGCCAACATGACCAAGCCCGATCACTTCCCTATCCGACAAGCACCTTAAAGCACCCACTCAGGAGGAAGATGCATCAACATCCCCTGCACAAAATAAATGGTTAGAAAAGGACAAAAACATGGTGTATACATATGCCCCAACTAAATAACATCATGTTTCACAATATTGAAACATGAGATGGTCTTCGGAAAAATATTTATGCAACTAGGAATTGAAAGGAAGTTAGTGATGAATTTTGTTTATAACATTATTAGGATATGAGAAACACAAGATATTAGTGAATTAGGTACACTAAAGGATGTAAGGGGAGTGATATGTGATTATAATGATTAATTAACTTTCAACATTAATCATACAATATCAAAATAACACATTCAATGCTTAATGATATGCTATAAACTTGAAAACACAAGAGGATGAGTGAAATTATCTTATTAATGATGATTTTGGGAGGCTATGAGAAGGTGCACTATTAAAATAGGAGGATATGAACTGATGATGCTTTTTCTCGGAGACTATGACTAGAAACTGATTTGAACATGATTATACACTTTTTTAAGACCATCTATATGGTCTTTCCCCTTCTGTATAGTCTTGGACCTACTTGGTTTCTAGCTCTGTAACTTCTCGACAATCTCACCTGCCAAGAAATGTTTGTTACTATCAAAACCTATTTTCGATCATGTTTTAAAACTCTCTAAATATTATTAACATGATCTCAAACCATAGCCATCGATGGGATACCTGAAAAAAATTATATGGGTTGTGGTCACCCATGTAAACCACCACGTTAGCATTACTTATAAAGAGGCCTCAATGTGCATGTCATTATGCACGTAACATATGATATATTAATGAATGCAAATAGATTCAACAATCTCTTTGAAAATACTCAAGTTGAGTTTGGATATTGCTAAAATACTTGGAGAAGGGATGTTTTAGTGATTTTGGATGAAATAAATTGATTTCTTGACTTGGTAATAAGCTTCAAACATGTAGAGATTTATTTTATAATGATTATATGTGATTTTGTGAGATTTGGGGGCCTTGGGTACCTTTTGTAAGTGTAGGAAGTGAGTGTATCAATGTAGTGCCATAGGATTTCTAGGTTAGCAAATGAGGTAGTGTTAGCTTGCTTATATAGGGTTTCGTAGATGAATTATTAAATAAAGCCCAACCCAAAGGGAGTAAAAGACCCATTAGAGGATTTGGAATTGAAAGCAATGTAGAAGATATGTAGGTGAAAACTTGTACATAAAGATCGGGATTGGATATAAATTCCTGACCATACTATATGGCCTTGACCAAGGATAAAAACATGATAAATGAAGTCTTCATCCTATCGGGTTGACTTGGTATATGGAATTTTTGTATTTTCTCTCGGGATGTGTGTTTCATGCATTTTTGCAAGCCCAAAAATTCAAACTTGAACCATGACAACTAAGTCAAATGTAAAAATTTGCTCAAAAATCCCCCTAAACCCCTCTCCAAGTCAATTTGTCTTCAGCATCATGCTCATACCAAACTTGTAGGTCCTCCCAATATGTTGAAAATATTTTTCAAGTGTTTGAAATGATTTAACAAGGTCATTTTATTCATTAAAATGCTTCAAAGGCTAGTTCTCCGGTAGGCCTAGAAAGGCCAATTTTGGTCATTTCAAGGCAAGTGTACATCCTTCGAGAAGGATATGAAATCTCATAATCATCCATAGGTGGTATTGGAGAGCCATGAAGGTTTTGGAAGTGATTTAGGAAGGTTAAGGGAAGATTTGGCGGTTTAGGGATAGATTGTACAAAAGTGGGTTTTTCATGTGTAAGGAGTAAATAGTCAAAAATTGAACCTGAACTTATCCAGAGGATAATGGGAGATCCGTAAGGAGTTGGAACGAAAAAAAGGATTTTGAAATATTAATAAATTATCTACATGATGGAAGCATCAAATTTTTCACAAGACCTAAGTGTTTCTCAAGGCCGATTGATATTTGCGGGCACACCCTATTCTCCCAGAAGAAAAAGGAGCTATTGTTTGGAGTTGCAGGAAAATTGAAGTCTAAAAAATATTATATTGTTCTTTAAATGGTATTGGGATTCAAAATCATATAAATTTTCATATGAAAATACCATATGGAGCTCCAAGAATTGTGTCTTCAAGTCCTCTCTTGTGCAAGGTGTGCTTCTCATACTTAGCCAAATTTTGGAGTGACACATGTCATATTTTGGATCCATGGCACAATTTTGTGTCCCTCTTGTCCCTTTCCAAAGGGGATAGATGGGAAACAAAAATATGCCCCATATCATACCTCCTCTCTCGGTCCCCAATGCGACCCTCCTCGGCTCGACAAAGTGCTTAACCAACTAAGCCCATTTTCCCAAGCTTGCACTAGATCATGCCAAGTGGCACAATCTTGCTCAAAGCACATTTTTGTGTCCCTCTTGTCCCATAAACAAGGGGATAGAGGGGAAACATAAATATTCCCATGCTCATCCCCTTATGAGGTTCCTCACATGACCACTTTTAGCCCCAGGGTGCCTAGACATGCTTTTGATGTCCCTCTCCTCGCACCACCTTTGGATGATAAGTGGCAAAATATTTCTCAAAGCACATTTTTTGTCCCTCTTGTCCAATTTTTCCAAGGGAAAATGGAGACACAAAAATTCTCCCCGAGCAAGCCATTAAATCCTATTTTTTTAATCATAATCAACTTTCACAACCACAATTAGAACCTGTGTTGTTAGGATGACTCAAATACAAAACAAACTTTCGTAAACCTCATTTATTTGCATAGTTTACCTGATATCATTTTTGAGGTTTTAAAACTAAAAATACATTAAAAACACCAAACATGCTGCCAAAATTTTTCCAGAGCATCCATGACACCTGAAAAGCGGTGATTTCTTCATAACTTTCAAACCTAAAACCGGATTCCAGTGAGATTTTTAGAGAATATCATCATCCCAAGTGCCTTTGAGAAGATCATTACTACAAAACTTATGATGTCCTATATTTTAAACAATAGAGAATATGAAACTATTTCCTAGAAGTTTCCTTTTCAATTTGTAAGAGTTCTAGCAGAAGGATTATTGTGAAAATTGGAGCATGGGATCCCGAGGAAGAGTGAATCCGATGAGGGTATTTTTTGTAAATAGAAAGTGGTAAGTGAAAATTATTAAAATATAAATTTTTGTGCATCTAATTACTAAAAATAGCAACCCTCTAAAAATATTAAGATCTCACTACTCTAAACATTCAAAAATAGTGAAAACAACAAACTAGGCAAAACATGCAGTTTTCCAAAAAAGTAGTTTCCAAAAAGCAACTTAATAAAAATAAAAAAACTTTCTAAAAATAGTGAAACAACATTAATGGAAGTATTCCAAGTATGTTAGGATATTAAGAAGACAAAATTTGAGCAAAAAGGAAAATTTTCGTAAAATAACAAATCCTAAACCATACTTACCAAAAATAGAAAGTTTTAGGTTCAAGTGCAAAAAGTTGTTGTTAGTTTCATTTTCACTCATGTTACTAATTTTTGGCATCATGAAGTTCAAATTATTTTTTCTAGAACTTGTTTCAACCATGGTCTAATATTATCAAGGTGTGGATGATAGTGATGTTGTTCACATGGACATAGAAGACCGAAGAGTCAAATGCTCGAGAGGCATAAGAGAATTAGTTGAAGATAACATTTTCACAAATGGATTGTATGTTGTAAGAGGTCATCATGTGTCTATTCAGAGTAAAAAATTGGTGCTAGCATGTGCTCAGCACTATGATCCAAAATCAAGGATCATAAGAGAAAATGATAATTCCATACTTACACTGCTTGCTCACCCCGAAGGTATCTCACAATGTATGTAAATACAAACTGGTAACAACATGGTCATAGTCATAAAGGATTTTACATCTGGTGAGTGGTCAAATATTGAATCCTATCTCTAGGGCCTCACATTGGGATCATGGTTGAAACAAGGGAGGAAGCCTTCTTATGTACAATAAATTTGTCTAGAGGTGAGTTTCATGAAGGCTATTTAGATGCAATCATTTTTTTGAGTAGGGTAATGGGTGAAGAGGCCACAAGATACTTCAATATTGGATGGCATAATTCATCCTTATTTTCATCGAAGGAAATCATATGATTGATTGGGAAAAATCATAAGTAATAACATCCACCATCAATTCTCTCTAATGCGAGGTCACCAAAAGGTTCATAATGACATCATATCTAGTATATGCTCTCATGAGTACAAGATAATTAGAGGCTTGAATATTTCTCAAAATGTTTCTCAGAGGGCCCCGCTTATGAAAGATACCCACAACTCATTCTTAAAGAAAATAATCATCATTTTTCCAGGGTAAATGATGCATTCACTATGTTCATCATCTGGTTGTTTGAAGGTAACCCAAAGTTGAGATTGTATTTCCAAGACACAACATTGATCAAGAAATATGGGTCCTATTTCACTCAATTTTCAAATTTCTCTTATATCAAAGTTTCAGGTTTTACCTTCACTCCTCGCAGGCTCCGAGATACCTCAGTGACAAGATTGTGATGTTTAACTATATAAGAAGCTTGCGCATGTCAATGGAAAACTTAGAAACCGCAAGAAGAAATGTGTGTCATTTCCTATCTCTCTTAGAATCTTCTCATGTAAGAATGTCATTGACGTCATGAGTCTTGAAGCTTCATTTTCCCCCTTGAACCTCTATTCATATAGACCCGGGGAAAAATTTGAAATCTAAAGAAACTCGAGATCTTCAATCTTCTTGATTTGTACCATGTTCCCCAAATTAAAGATTATTGGGTCAACTGCTTGGATGATTTAGAGGTAAGAAAACGAGATCACATGAGGATGACCATTGAACAAATGAGAAAATTCATATTTTATTGGTTTTTGGATGTTGTAGAAGATGATGGGACTAAGTTGTATGATCCTAAATACCAAGCAGTGAAGGTCTCACCTCTCCCACTGGTCTCGTGGAGTGTTAGTGAGTCAAGGGATATCAATGAAATAACTTCATTAGTAATCCAAAGATATATGGAATGGTTCAAGAAAAAGAGGGTTGGGCTCATTTCATGAGGTGGTCTTTAGAATCTCATAAGGAAGGCTTATCCTCACTCATCTATGAAGAAAATGGAGAATACTACAAGCTCTACTCACTCAAGAGATCTTGCGAAAATAAAGGCATTGGATGTTGAAATTTCTCACTACAAGAGGTTGCATAAGAAAGAAAAGTCCATCCAAGACCATACAAAATATCTAGAAAAAGGAGAGATTGATAATTCTCATGCACTAATTTTCATCACTCTCAAGCATCTCCTCCTCAGTGGCTTAGCTAACAACAAAAATGCAAGATGTACTCTCTCGCATTGATCCTAAAATTGTAATCATGCATAGTGAACCTAAAATTGAGGTCTTCCCATTGGGTACAAGAAATGATTAGAGGAGATAATTTCATAGCATAATAGGAAGTGGTATCAAATTTTCAAGCTATTTTAAAGATGATGAAGACTAAGCGAGGTAAGAAATCCCAAATTATTCCTTCTTCAGTGGTGCCTCAAGAAACCAATATGTGGAAGTATCTTGGCCGAAGGTAGTAAATTCCATTGGTGAAATGATACCATTTTACAATGAAGTGACCACCATTTCTTTGGGTCCACCAACACATGAAGGATATGCTCATCTATTTAAAGAATCTTCCACTTGTCTCCTTGAAAGAAATGAAGAATACAAGGAAAATATTGAAGAATTAAAAGAACACGTGAGAACTCTCACTATATATTTTCAATCATTCATGGAGCCTAAATCCATCCCATCTCTTCCAGCTAATGAATTCACTCTAATCAGTAGATTTTATCTATAATGAATCAAGAAGATGTAGGGATACATAATACAAGGTAGATTCAATGACAAGTGGGTGAACAAAATCCTTGAGAAATGTAAGAGCTTGTATCCATAGATCCTTTCACTATTTTAATTCATGCTTGCCACCACTACAAAAGTGAAGATGACTAGGGATGATATTGAAAAGTAAAAAGAGCATTGGGATCATGCATTTCCACTGGTGACTGAGATGGGAAACATCAATTCTTTTTTGTAATTGTAGGAAAAAATGTGTTCAACTCTATATCTGAAAACATGTCTCCAATTTGGTCATGAACATTGGTTGTTTGATATGACATGTTGAATCATGTTCTTGATGAGTTGGATTATTGTGATGAAGTCACTTCACAGATGCAGGAAAACATAAGTAAATAAGTGCAAAAGCATAGAGTACCTACGGTAAATGAAAATAATTCATTGAATGATCTTATGAAACCATTCAAGGAATTGGTTAGAAAAGAAGTAGGAGACCCATCATCCTTCAATAAATACACCCTAGAATCCCTTGTAGATATCATATGTGTTATTTCCAACACTACAAAAGAGCATCAAGCCTGGTTCATGAAATGCAAAATCATCAACATTACTTCGAGAATTGGCTTAAGGATTTAAGCTTCATGCACATTCCTCAAACATAGAATGTTGCACCCACAACGACTTGCTTCAGTAAAGAGATCAAGGGAATTGATATTTCTATATGAACACTCTCCCAAATTCCTTCAACAATTAGATCTTCATTAGCAAAGGCATCATCTTCTTCAAAATAGTTGTCTCCCCTCTTATCTCTTTCCCACCCCCTTCTTCTCTTCTCTCATGTTTTATTTCTTTCATTAAGGGAGTTTAATTTTCACTTTTCATCTTATTCATTTAAATTTTACCTATAGTAAAACATTGTAATGAGTTTCCTCCAATTAATAAAAAGGAACTCACTTTATTTCCTAGGGATATGAAAGGTCACAAGTTGTAAAGGTAAGTGAAAAGTCATGTGGGGGTAGGTAAAGAGTCATTTCATAAATCTATATATTTTATGACTCCCTCATTCTAAAGGATTATAAATTTGTGAGTCTCTCGAGTAAATAACTAGTGCACTATAAAGAAACAAGAAAAATATGACATTCTTCTTTCTTTTCTATATGTTTCCTCCATCTCTTTTTCAGCTTTGTGCATATGACAATCTTGTATAACCAAGAAAGGTGTTAGAGCCTTTGATGAATGGATTAATGAAATTTTGTGTTCATGATTCATTGTGTCTTTCCATTGTTAGAAAAATTTATTTTCTTCTAATTGTGTGTGGATAAATTCTGGTTAAAACTTGTAAAAATATGTTAGTGCTTATTTACAAGATTAACCCCTCTCTCTCAAATTTATCACTCCCACTATCTCACCTCTCAAGAAAATTCTTCCCTTGCACTAGGTGCAAAATTTTCCACAGGTTTGGTGGAGTGTCCCTATGTGATCCGTATCCTTTTGGATGCCTATAAATCTTTGTTTTATTTTCATTCAATACAAGGATCCTCCCTCGGAGGGACATAGTCCTAGAGCGTTGGTGAAAATCAGCTAATTTGTCCTTGTGACAAATTATTTCACTAACATTTTGGCGCCCACCGTGGAGAATTTTTTTCTATCTTGCACTACCTCATAGACCACAAAATCTATAAAAATTAAATATCTAAAAAAATCATTAAAAATTAGATATTGAAAACCATAAGTGTCTATATGTATGCTCTACATTTTTCCCTCTATGGTTATCCCTGTAAGCGCTCTTGTGTCGTAACATAATATCCTTTTCTAGGATACTCAAGAAGACCTCTAAGATGATTTAAGGAACTTCATCTAGCATAACAAAGAGAGCTTTAACCACTTTCACACAAACTCAAGATTTTTGGACCTTGAATAAGAACGTGCTCAAGCTTTACAACGACAAGACACGGGCTCTAAAGCAGCAAATAAGATCTTAGAATATTTTTTTGAGTTGTGCATTTATCTAACAAGCTGGAAAAAGAAGGTACACAAGGGCCTCTAAAGCTAGTGGTGTGACTAACTCGACATTTGAAGATAAATTGCAATCTGATTTTTGACTTTCCATTACTCAAATCCAAGGAGAACAGATCAAGAGTATTTTCTGAACACCTTGATCCTAACTTTTTTCTTGAATAATCCATTGATGGATCAAGGGTTTTCAACCGGATCCAAAAGCCCTCTGTTTCCATAAAAATGCACACATCCACCAAAAAGAATTTTAGAAATAATTTTAGAAGAAACATTTGAGGAAGAAGAACCAAATATGGCTCAATAAACACCTCCCTAATACCTTGGGGATAAAACACGGGCTCGTTGGCACTAACTCCCCCTAATCAAACGAATTATCAAAGGGTCTAGAAAAATTTCACTAAAATTCTTTGGATATGGGAAGCATCACAAACAAATGATCACATTATCATACTTTTATAACAACATGTGAGTTTTTGGGTGTGGGATATGAGGATGTATCAGTTCATTTGTTTTTCAGATCCTTATAAGAAATAACTAGCCATCAAAGATTATTCTATCATAGATTTAGGAGAGAACTAGACAAGGAGGATCTATCAATACCATAGATCAAGGAAAGAACTAGAATACCATGATCAAGGAAAGAACTATACATAATCTAGATAATATCTCCTAATATCTAAATAAGATAAATGAATATCCACACACATAATGGTGAGGATAAATACAATAAAGAGAATAAAGTACCGTGAGGGAGGTTTTTGTCTAAGTTCATTAGAATACTCTATAAGATCCCCAAAGCTTCATGACCCATAGAGGATAATAAATTAATATTCTTCAAAAATGTGCAACTTCCCAAAGTTAGTTTCATGATAAGAATAACTCAACCAACCGTTTTGGAAGAGGCACATAAACTTATAGCTGAGGTATAAGATGATTTGATTATGTCTAGAAGATAAAAAAGGGTTTAAGCAAAGAGAAGGGTTAGAGATCAAATTTTGGAACCACAAACTCATTAGTACAAAAATTGGATAATGATGTTCTCTCTCTTAAGAAGCAATTGGCCCAAGCCTCCATGTATAAGGATGTCCCTAAGAATAATTTTTCAAATAAGCAAAGGATTGGTCCACCACCCCAAATACATGCTCTAGAAGAACCTCCTATAAATGCAGCTTGTGACACTGAGGAGGAGGAAGAAGAATTAGAATATCGGGAACAAGAAAATGAAGACAATAAAGTCCTATAGATTGAAGAAGTGGAAGATGATGCACAAATTAGTTTCCTCGAGTATTCCTTAGATGATGATGAAGATGTACATAACTTCTCATGTGCAATATTCAACCACTCCCAATCATAGAAAGGAATTTCCTCCAACACTACTTTGAAAAAAAGGAAAAGAAAAAAATCCTCCTTCAAAGTGACTCTAAAAAGTAAAATAATCAAGTATAGGATCCCCCTTCCACCTTCCATGAAGTATGTAAAGGAAGATCCAGATCTCGTGGCAAGAAAGAAGCTATTTGTTTTCCCAATTAATTCTCATGATACTTATCCTAGTTCTAATTCTATTTCTGCAAAATCTACTCCTTCAAAACTTCTAGTGTACCTACAAAATCATCCATTGCTCCCCAAACATCTACTCCCATTGCTAAATTTTTTCCAAATCCAAAGGTAGTACCTCCTTTTATCCCCCAAAGCACACATTGTCTAGGATACATACCTTATCTTCATCCACCTCCTTTGACATCATAAAACATGTCAACAAATCTAAAGTTCAGATTTCTAAATCTGAATTCTCACAAACTCATCTAGAGTAATTTTATAGGATCTTCCGTTACATCAAAGGTAGCATCTCAAATCCTAATACTATGGTTCCTAGTTCTAAAGGAATACTACCAAAACTACATAATCCTCCATCCTAGAGTATGTTTTCTTTGAGTGCATCCAAGGCCAATAAATTTGATTCATTATATCTCTGCCTTCTTATTAAAGGTCATTAATTGAATAATTACATAATAGATTCAGAAGCTTATGATAATGTGATTCCCATTAAATTTTCTAATTCTCTTGGACTTACCTTGACATGGGCCAATGGATCTTGTTACTCCATGGAGTCCAAGGAAGTCCCACTTGTGGGGTGAATCAAGGATGCATAGGTGGCTCTCATTGATTTTTGGATAAGAAAGTATTGTTGACTATTTTGGTAGTAGATATCCTAGCATCATTTGGAATGTTGCTAAGTATAAGTTTCTATCGGGACTTGGGAGGTGAAATCCAAATGGATTGGTCTTTTGTAACCATTCCATTAAAGGGAGAAATGAAGAAATTGCTACCTATGAGAAAGATGAAATACATTGTTTAGAAATCAAAGGATCCAAGGGCTGATGTATTATTTTAGGATAACGGACATAATAATTATTTATTGACTTCAAAAAGAGATGAAAATATTCCCTTTCTTACAGAAGATGGTGAGAATCAGTTGTGGACAATGGATTTTTATGGAAGTCATTCCAATATAGGCTTAGGGGCTGGTGTTGTTCTAGCCTCCCCTTCAGTGAATTATTCCATTTCTATTACAAGTTATAATTTGAGAATACAAACAATACCAGCTGAATATGAAGCTCTCATTTTAGGAATGGACGTAGCTAAGTCCATGGGTATTAAAAGTTGAAATTTCTAGGAGATGCCAAAGTAATTATCAAACAAGTTATAAATTAGTACCAAGTCAAGAATCCAAGGCTTAAACACTACAAGAATAGAGTATGGGATTGTATTGAGTATTTCGATGTTTTCTCTATTCATGAAATTCCTCACAAAAAAATGAGAAGGCTAAGTCTCTCACGAGTCTCTGCTACTCTAATGACTCCACACCCTTCTTTTAATAAGGATAAAGTTACTGTTGAGATGATTTTAGGCCAAGTGTGCCGAGATAATGCTAATCATTGGAAAGTTTTCAATGATGATAATCATCTTCTCTCTTTTTTGGAGCAAAGGGATAATTTCAATAATCTATTCTATGAAGGAAGAAATTCTCCACACCATGAGTCCATTTCAGATGAGGACAAGGGTGAGATTGATAGAGTTGATTCAGAGGGGGTTATCAGATTAAAAGGTAATAAAATTCCAAAAGTCCTAGTTTCTCTTGAAGATTTGTTTGATAAACATGATAGGTTTATCAAATAAAAAGCAAAAGAATCTTCTCGTTGCACCGCTGATTTTGAAAAGGAAAACATTGGCACTCTAAAGCAACCAAGAATGGTAAACATTGGAAAATGTTTTTCACCTGGAAGAAAAAGGAGTAATATTTCATTATTGAAAATATACTTAGATGTTCATATGATGAGTTGAAATCCTTCAATCCAAAGGAAATGCATCATTCCATTCCTCTCAATCCCAAATCTAAGCCATTTCGGTAGAATCAAAGGCCATATAAACCTAAAATTACCGGCACGATCAAGGAAGAAGTTCTAAAAATTTTAAATGATGGAATTCCATTTCCCATTCATTACTCCACATGGGTGGCCAACATTGTCTCAGTTTCAAAAGAAAAGCATTGAGATAAGGATTTTTATCAACTTTTTGAAATATGAATCAGCCTCGTTAAAGGAAAACTACCCTATACCTATCATGGACCATATCTTGTAAGAAGTCACTGGATCTGAAATTATTTCTTTTCTCGATGGATTTTCTAGATATAATCAAGTTGAGGCAAGAGAGGAGGATAAACACAAAATGGATTTCACCACTCTATAAGGAAATTTTTCCTACAATAGAATGCCTTTTAGTCTCATTAATGTTGGGGATACTTTTTAGAGGGAAATGGATCTTTATTTCAAGGATCTCAAGCATTGTATTTTCATCTATCTTGAAGATCTCGCATTTTTTTCTAAAAAGTGGGGAGAACATTTGAAACACCGGAATAAGTGTTGATGAGATTCTCGAAGATATGAAATATCTTTAAATCCTAAAAATTATATTTTTGGCGTTAAAAAGGGAAAACTCCTTGGTCACATTATGAATAAGGATCCAAGATTGATCCCGAAATAATAAAAGAAATTTAGGGACTCTCATTGCCCAAAAACAAGTTGGGGGTTCACTTGTTCTTTGGCAAGGTAAACTTTCTCCGTCATTTTGTTCCAAATTTTGTTGAACTAAAAAAGGATATTACTAGTATGATGAAACCACATGAAAGATTTAGGTGGAGTAAAGAAGAAAAATAGGCATTTGAAGGAATAAAATAAGCAATTGTAAAATCCCCCACCTTGGTATGCCCAAATTTTAATAAAGAATTTATTCTATTCTATTATGCTTTGAATGCACACTTTCGGTTATCCTAGTTTAGAAAAATTAAGAAGGTATCGAAGATCCTATTGCCTTCATGATTTTTCCTTTGAAGTATCATAAATTGAAAAAAGGTCTGATGGAGAAGCATGCATATGCCATGGTCAAGCGCAAATCAATAAATCCATGCTCCCCATTTTCAACTCTCACACTTTGTAGTTATGATTACAGGATCAACAATAAAGTCAATTTTAACTCAACAAGATCCAGGGGCTAAAAGAGGTAACTGGGTTGCTAAGATTTAGGAGTATGATTTGGACATCAGGCCATCAAATTTTGTCTAAGGAAATGGTTTATGCAAATTAATGGCTGAGGATGAGTCACACATGACTCAAAATGAAAAAGATGAATTTTAGTGCTATGAATGCCTAAGAAAAGACTTGCCTCAAGTTCTCTTTGTGAACACCACCAATGAGTGGTACTCTAACATTGCATACTACCTCACCTACAAGGAGTTCCCGACACACCTAGATTATAAACAAAGGTGGAATATTAAGTTGAAATATGCTAGGTATGTCATATGGAACCATGTGTTGTATAAAAGAGGATTAGATGGATGTTTTCTAAGATGTGTTAACAAGGAGCAACATGAGAAGTTAGTTGAAGGCCTATCACGACCAAGCTTGTGGTGGAAACTTTTCCACCATGGTGACTACACATAAAATCCTCCAAGGTAGGTACTATTGGCATACCCTATTTTTAGATGCTCAGAAATGGGTTTCTAGGTGTGAATCATGTCAACAATTTATGGGAAGACCCCAACTTTCTGTCATCCCTCTTTGATCACTGGTCCTAGAGGAACCTTTTCATTAGTGGGGCTTGGATTTCATTGGTATATAAAATCCCCACTCAAGTTCGAGGACATGATTATGTACTCGTGGATATGGACTACTTCATCTAAATTAGTGGAGGCCATCCCTATTAATAAAACAAACTCTAAGATGGTATGTAACTTTCTTAAGGCTAACATCATTGTTCCTTTTGGAATACCTCAAAAAATTGTGGTTGACAATGTAAATTATTTAACATCAATGGAATTGACCGAGTTTTCTATAGTTATGGAATCTCTCTTATACATGCATCAAATTATTACCCATAAGGGAATGGTCAAGTTGAATCTAGTAATAAGAACATTGTGACAACTTTTTGGAAGCTTGTTGATCGAACCAAAGAAATTGTCATGAAATGATTTACGATGCATTGTAGATAGATAATATTACTCCAAAAAGGTAATTAGCATGTCTCAATCCCATTGTTTTATGGGATTAATGTCAAGATTCCTATCACGGTTGAATTTCCTACTCTTCATTTCATCAAGGCAGTTGAGGATGGTGGTTCTATGATTCTCTTGATAAGAGAATATTTTATTTGGAAAATTTTGGTGAAGATAGGCTAATGAAGTTTGATCGGGTCGAGAACACAATTTGAAGGTAAAACGCTATATTTGACAAGAAGGAAAAGGCAAGAGAATTTTAGGTTGGTGATCTTGTCTTGCTATGGGATAAAATAAGAGAGCCTAAGGGCAATCATGGAAAATTTGACTCATTGTGGCTCGGACCATTTCAGATTCGAGAAGTTTGTGGAGAAAACACTTTTTATCTTTTGTATCTAGATGGTATTTATATGGAAATTTCTCGGAATGGGAAATATTTGAAGCTATATAAGCAGTGAAAGCAGGTTTTCCCCTATCTGTATCATAGGTGATTTTATTTTTGTGTTTCCCTTTCTTTTTGTGTGTTTTGTTTCCCTTTTTCTCTTTTTTTTTTGTGTGTGTTTGTGTTGGTCCATTCATATATGTTGTTTGTAATAAAGACTCTATAGCCCAATGGATAAGGCACTAGTCCACGTAGTGTCTTAAGATTTTGGAGTTCTTGTTTGTCCTGTCCTCACTAAATTTGATCTAGAACATGTCCCCAAGTAAGATCCAATTGTTGTCATGCATTTTTACAAGCCCAAAAATTCAAACTTGAACCATGACAACTAAGCCAAATGTAAAAATTTGCTCAAAAATCCCCCTAAACCCCCTCTCCAGTCAATTTGTATTTTATATCATGCTTATCTCAAACTTACAAGTCCTCTCAATATGTTGAAAATTTTTGTGTAAGTGTTTAAAATGATGTAACATGGTCATTATTTTCATTCAATAAAATGCTTATAAAGGCTAGTTCTCTAATAGGCCTAGAAAGGCCAATTTTGGCCATTTCAAGGCATGTGTGCATCCTATGGGAAGGATATGAAAGCCCATAATCATATAGAGGTGTTATTGGAGATCCATGAAGGTGTTGGTAGTGATTTAGGAAGATTTGGAGGTTTTGGGATAGATTGTACAAAAGCGGGTTTTTCAAGTATAAGGAGTAAATAGTCAAAAATTGAACCTGAACTTCTCCAAAGGGTTTTAGGAGCTCTGTAAGGGGTTGTAAGGTAAAAAATAGGATTTTAAAATATGAAGGAATTATATAAATGATGTAAGCATCAAATTTTTCACAAGACCTAAGTGTTTCTCAAGTCAGCTCAATATTTACAGGCACACCATGTTGTCCCGAAGAAAAAGGAGATATTGTTTGGAGTTTCACAAAGAATTGAATTCTAACACCTATTAAATTTTTCTTGAAATGGTCTTGGGATTCAAAATCATATAAAATTTCATATGAAAATACCATCTGGAGCTCCAGGAATTATGTCTTCAAGTCCTCTCTTGTGTAAGGTGTGCTTCTCATACTTAGCCAAATTTTAGAGTGACACATGTCAGCTTCTAGCTCCATGGAACAATTTTGTGTCCCTCTTGTCCCTTTCAAAAGGGGATAGATGGGACACAAAAATAATCCCTAGCTCAGACCTGCACTATGGTCCCCAATGTGACCCTCCTCAACCCGACAGAGTGCTTAACCAACTTAGCCCATTTCCCAAGCCCGCACCCAGATCATGCAAGTGGTAATCTTTCTCAAGCACAGCCCATTTCCCATAACAAAGGGGGAAAAAGCACCTGCACTAGATCATGCCAAGTGGTACAATCTTGCTCAAAGAACATTTTGTGCCCCTCTTGTCCCATAAAAATGGGAAAAAAGGGACACAATAATATTCCCATGCTCATACCCTTTTAGGTTCCTCACATGACCACTTTCAACCCCAAGTGCCTGACATGCTTTTTCAATCTCCCTCTCCTCGCACCACAAGATGACAAGTGGAACAATAATGGTCAAAGTGAGTTTTTGTGTCCCTCTTTTCCATTTTTCCAAGGGGATATATGGCACACAAAAATTCCCATGATAAATCCATTAAACCCTAATATTTAATCATAATCAAACTTCACTTCCATTGTTAGAACTGCATTTACTAGGATGACTCAAAAATAAAACAAACTTGCTTTAAACCTCATTTATTTGCATAGTTCAACCTGATATCCATTGTTGAAGTTGTAACACATCAAAATACATGAAAAAGAATTAGACATTCTACCAAAAAAATTCTAGGGCAGTCATGACCATGAAAATAATTATTTCTTCAAACTTTCAAACTTGAAACCATATTCCAATGAGGTTTTTAGAGAAAATCATCATCCAAGGCGCACTTGAGAAGACTATTATTACAAACCTGATGATGCACTATATTTTTAACAACAATAAATCTAAAACCCTTTCCCTATAAGTTGCTTTTTTATTTTGCAAGATTTCTAGTAGATAAATCACCGTGAAAATTAGAGCACAAGATCCTAGTGAAGAGTCGAATCCAATGAGGGTATTTTCATTACAAACGGACACTGGTAAGTGAAAATTATAAAAATAGATTTTTTTGTGTAAAAAAATACTAAAAATAGAAACCCTCCAAAAATATTAAGATCTTACTAATTGAACATTCAAAAAAGTGAAAACAACAAACTAAGAAAAAGCAGACAATTTTTCGAAAAAAGTAGTTTCCAAAAAGAAACTTACTAAAAATAGAAAATTTATAAAAACAATGAAGCAACATCAATGGAATTATTCCAAGTATGTTATGATCATCGGAAGAAAAATTTTGAGCAAAATGGCATATTTTCCCAAAAATAATGACTTTTAAACCCTACTTGCCAAAAATTGAAAGTTTCATATTCAAGTATAGAAAGTTGTTAGTTTCATTTTAACTCATCTTTCTAATTTTTGGTATCATGAAGTTGAAATTATCAGGGTTAGAACCTTTTTCAATCCTCGGACTCAAAATATATAGGTGTGGGTGACAGGTGATTTTCTCACATCGACCTCAAAGACATGGAGAGTCAAATGCTGAGGCCCAAGAGAATGGTTGAAGATAAGATTTTCACAAGTGAATTATATGTTGCATGAGGTTATCATATGTCTATTCATAGTACAAAATTGGTGCTAGCATGTTCTCAACACTATGATCCAAAATCAAGGATCATAAGAGAAACCAATGATTCCATACTTTCAGTGCTCACCCCAAAGGGCATCTCACAATGTATGCAAATCCCAACAAGTAACAACATGGTAATAGTCACAAAGGAATTTTCATTTGGTGATTGGTCGAGGAATAAATCCTATCTCCATGGCCTCACACTAGGATCATGGTTGAAACAAGGGATGATGCCTTCTCGTATACCAATAGTTGTATCCAGAGGTGAGTTTCATGAAGGTTATTAATATGCAATCATTTTGTTGAGTAGGGTAATGGGCGAAGAGGCCACACGATACTTCCACGATTGGATGGAATAATTCATCTTTATTATCATGAAGGAAATCATATGATTGATTAGGGACAAATCATAAGTAATAACACCCACCATCAATTGCTCTATCATAGGTCACCAAAACGTTCACAATGACATCATATATGGTACACGCTCTCGTGAGTTATATACCATTCATAAGCATTAATCTTTCTCAAAATGTGTCTCAGAGGGCCCTCTCTTATGAAAGGTACCCGAAACTCATTCCAAAAAAAAAATCATCATTTTTTGAGAATAAATTATTCATTCACTATGTTTTTCATCCAGTTTCTTGAAGGTAACCCAAATTTGAGATTGTCTTTCAAAACCGCAACATTGATCGAGAAATATGGGTCCTATTTCACTCAATTTTCAACCTTCTCTTATATCAGAGTTTTAGGGTTTGACCTTGCTCCTCACAAGCTCTCAAGATACCTCAGTGACAAGATTGTGATGTTCAAACTATGCAGGAAGCTTTCCCATGTCAATGGAAAAATCGTAAGAAATGCATGTCATTTCCTATCTCTCTTAGAATTTTCTCATGTAAGAATGTCACTAATGCCTCAATTATGAAGCTTCATTTTCCCCCTTGAACCTCTATTCATATACACGTAGGGAAAATTTTGAAATCTAAAGAAACCCCGAGATCTCTAATCTTCCCCATTTGTACCATGTTCCCCAAATTGAAGATTATTGGGTCAATTGCTTGGATGATTTGGAGGTACAAAAGTGAGATCACATGAGGAAGATCATTGGCCAAATGAGAAAATTCATATTTGATTGGTTTTTAGATGTTGTAGAATATGATGGGACCAAGTTGTATGATCCTAAATACTAAGAAGTGAAGGTATCTCCTCTCCCACTAGTCTTGTGGAGTGTTCATGAGTCGAGTGGATATTAATGGAGGAATCATGGTAGTAATCCAAACATCTAGGGAATGGTTCAATAAAAAGAGGGTTGTGCTCATTGCATTAAGTGGTCTTCATAATCTCATAAGTAAGGTGTCTCATCTCATCTCTCATCTATGATACAATCAAGAATACTGCAAGCTCTACTCACCCAAGAGAGATCGTAAAAATAAAGGCAGTGGATGTTGAAAGTTTTCACTATAGGAGGTTGAAAAAGAAGAAAGGGCCATCCAAGACCCTACATAAGATCTAGAATAAGGAGATATTGATCCTTATAATGTATCGATTCCACATCGGTCTCTAAAAATCTCCTCCTAAGTGACCGAGCTAACTCAATAAATGTAAGATGGACCCTCTTACTAACCGAGCTTGAAACTACAATCATGCCTAAGGCCAAACCTGAAACTACAATCATGTAGAATTGGGTGGAAGACAATTTTTATGATGCACTCTATGAGATATTCTTTAGTTCTTTCCAGTAGAGTTAGTGTATGCAATCAAGAATTTATAGAGTTATAGGCCAAGACCTTGGACACAAAAATATTACCAAACTCTTATTGATGTTGATTTAGAGAGGACTAGAGTTGTAGAACATTAGTGGGATGGCATATTACATAGTTATTTTTTAGAGTATGTTATTTCTACATATTTGTGTCCTAAATAAGTTGAGTTCTAGTTCTTGCGTGAATCCATAGGATCTTATTTGCACACTATACCTTTATCAATCAAGATCTTGGTGATAGAGTTGGATTTAGAGTGTCTCCCTATGGCTAGCTAAACTACTACTACGTGTAGGGGAAGGATTGGGTGTGGTGAAGATGGCAGAGCTGGTGGAAGCAATAGACATAGGAAATATGGCTCGAGATATAATAAAGTGTGGGAAAGGGAGATAGTAAGAGAATTTGTAGAGTTGATGGTGTTAAGGGAAGAGATGGCTCACAAAGGATGTAAAGCTCGTGGAAGACGAGGAGCCGCAACATTTGGTTCTCCGATATTGGGTAAAGCACAATAGAGAATCCCTTTGGATTCATACGAGAGCACATCAAAAGAAGAAATATTGAGGACCGCAGTGTGCATCTCGATCCCACCTAGAAACCTAGTCCTTACACATGGTGTTCTAGTTCCAGTAGTCATAGAGAAGAAGACTAATGCAAAGGTAAGGAAGCATAGACAAGTAGATATTAGTTTGTGTTAAATTCAGGAGATAGAGTCACTAGTGCACCCATGGAAACACAATCGCTATTGTTTTTGGAGGTTATATTGGAGGAATATTTTCTAGTGCGTCATCAGGAAAGAGTGTGGATGCATAGAACATTGGGAACACATCTGAAAGTACTACAACTTCACAACTTATTGAGTTCATTTTAGCACTACATTTGGGATGCAAAGAAGTACATCCACTAGTCTTTTTCTCATTATAGGAGGATCAAGTGGATCAGGAGGATCAAGATCAAGTGGATTAGGTGGTTCTGGAGGTGGAGGAAATATTGGTGGTGGTTCTAGTTCTAGATCTAGAGGACAAGGCCCACATCCCAAAGCAACCCCCACATCAACCTCAACAAGTGTATTATGAGATGTCCCTCCACTTTCCAGAATATAGAGGAATTGAAGATGCAACAGAGCATGTGCACAAGTGTGGGTTTTTATGGTGTGCTAAAGGAATCATAGCTTCGGAGTAGAAAACCAAGTTAGTTTGCTACTACTCTATAAGGGAATGTTCATAGTTGGTATAGAAAATATGATCCACATCGATCGCATGGTGGACTATGATGCTTTAACATTTTATGTTTCTAACTAAGTTCCATATTCCATATTTTGAGTAGAAAATTATCAACGTGCTCAAGGACATTAAGCAAGGATTATCTGAGAGTGTAAGGGAATATGACGTGCACTTTAAAACTTTACTATCAAAGTTATCTTATGACATCCATATGAGTCAAAGCATGCGCAATGGTTTTTTGGTGGGTTGCTGACTCCTTTTAGACAAGCACTATCTCATAATACTTTTGTAGATCCATGTGAGGCTTTGGAAGCATCCTTTGTGTGTTGAGGCCATTGGGAGTGTTGATACTAGAGTAAGCCCATTTCTGGAGGCACATGATTGTAGCCATGGCAAAGTAGATGGAAAATATTTCTACTAATTCATCTCATGAGACACGCAGTGGAATCTAGTGTACAGATTGTGAAGTGGAAGGACATACTAAAGATAATTGCCCACATAGGTCGATGCATAAACTACTACTGTTGATTACAAGGTCTATCACTTGAATCATGATGTTTGAGATTTCCCTTTATTACAGTGCATGCTTACAAAGAAGTTATCCATGTATTGAAATATTTGCAAAATCACACTCATGACACCACTGACTGTAAGCTAATTTATCACATTCATGAAGCCATAGAGACAAGAGTGCACCATAAAAGTGTGGCTAGTGGATCTAAGGAGCATGAATGCCATAACCATGAAGGGAGTGACAATGGAAATAACAAGAATGGTGGCTTCAGGGGCGGATATAGAGGTTGAGGTCACGGTGGTGGTAGAAACAAGTTTCTGTGAGGAACTTGTTATACTTGTGGATCTCTTGATCATTATCAATGTGAGTGACCTCATAATGTTACTTGCTCATGGTGCGTAAAGCAAAACAAGTTAGAATATTGGCTAGAGATGAATGAGCACATGTGCAAAACTCAGAAGAAGGAAAAGGGTGCATGAATGATTAAAGTGGAGCGTGTTGCTTCTGATCAATGGATGCTAAAAAGACCCATGATCCTGAGTTACAAAATGTGATGGTACTACTCACACCGAGGTCACGTGAAACTTTGAGACGTTGAAGACTAAGACACCCATTACAAGGGAAGAAGTAATACATGCCAAGTATCCAGATGTTGTGCACCAGAAGGAAGTTTATCAAGATACCATGGAAGTTATCAAGGTGTTATAGGGAGAAATACAATGTTTAAAGGAACAGACACATGACAGGGATCATGTAAGGAAGGTTGAAATCTTGTAGAAAGATGTGGATGACTTGAAAGAGGTGTGTAAGATGTTGCGATAGGAGAACATCATTCCATTATTAGGGGAGTGGTTATGAGAAAAGGTACCACATGTTGGGATTGAGCATGAAAAGACAGATACTTCATGTAAATATACCACCTCATAATCATGAATTTGACAAAGAGATTACACTTGATGTAGTAATTGATGGTTGGTTATTACACAACATTCTCATATATACTGGCATAGAAGTGAATGTGCTAACTCTGGATGTTTGGAATCAGATGGGTAGACCACAATTGTGATATCCACGAATGTGTTGTATATGGAAAATAGAACTAGGGTCATGCCTATTGGGTTACTGAAGGACGCATCTATTACTATTCAGGGAGCCAAGTTTATTGGGGACTTTGAGGTATTGGAACTTGCTAAAGTAGACAACTTCCCAACATTACTTGGGTGACCTTAGTGCTATGCGAACAAAACAAATTTGTGCTTTAATAAAAGGTACATCAATTTTGAGAATGATGAGGAACACATGATTATACCTCTTTGTGAAAAGAAGGATGAGCCCTATGTTGAACCACTGAGCTTGGAGGATCTTAAAAATATATGCATGCTCAGTGCATGATCCAAAACATTTGGAACCATCCAAAGAAGGCATAATTCATTGGGAAGATGTGCAGTCTATAAGTGACACTACAAGTGTTTCTTGTGATAATTGGGCTCATAGAACATATGAAATGGTGGGGCACAAGGTCAAAGGAAGAGTCACCATAATGATTAGTATGTACATGTTAAGGTGGTTAGGATGCACCCGTGTACCATGGTATATTGGTGAAGGAAACCCTGATGTATTTATACATGCCATGGAAGCTCAGTGCACAAATGAAGGGGATAGAATAAATATGGTGGTCTATACTCCATGGGACAACAATGCACTAGTGGGATATACACAGAGGAAACTTATTGGAATGGTGAGAAGTGAGAATGACCTTTTTTACTAGGTTCCTAAGGAGAAATGTACCTTCTCAAATATGTGAATTTCATGGAAATTCTTCTACCTCCCATCATGTCCAGGAGTGTGAGATATATTAGGGCGCAAGGAAAGGAGGCTTTACCACCATCATTTTGGGTACATAAGTTCTACTCCACCTTATGTGCGCACACCTTGTATGTCCATCCAAAGTTTAAAAGATAGATTGTTAATTATCAAGAGATGACTTCATGTATGATTCATACTTTTGATTATTTTTCAACTAAACCTCTAGTTAATGAAGCATTGTATATTATGAAGCTCCTTCCATTGGGAGATAGCGTGAAGATAGGAGAGATAATGTTGGAAATATTTGGGAACATGATCTTGAGGAATGTCTGGACCTTGAGGAAATAGATGAAGAAGAGATGGTACACACCTGGAAGGAAAAAGAAAAGGTGAAAATTGTGTACATGATCGATGATGAGGAAGTGGATACACTAGATGTTAACCACACTGAAGGTACACACAAGGTATTGGATACAATAGATGAGAAAGAGTACGTGTATCATGCCCCGATGAAGACAAATAAGGTTAACATAAGTACATATGCAAAACCCAAGGAGGCCATTATTGGTGACTATTGGTCGGAGCAAGAAGTGGCTAAGATTGTTGAATTATTGTGCAACTTTTAGGACTTATTTCCGTGGGGCTATCATGAATTAAAAGGAGTACACCCTTCTTTAGGTGAGATGAAAATAAAACTGAAATAAGTCACGCACCCGGTTAGGAAGAGGCCTTATAGGATGAATCCTAATCTATGCGTGAAGGTAAAGGAAGAAATTGACAAGATGCTCAAGTCTAGTATAATTGAGCCTATTAAAGAGTTTGAATGGGTTAGCCCCATGGTAATAAGAATTAAGAAGGATGGGAGGATAAGGATTTGTGTGGACTATAGAGAACTTAATGTTGCATGTGTTATTGATCATTTTCCCACCTCATTCACAAAAGAGATCCTTGAAGGAGTTGTTGGGAATGAAATATACTCCTTTATAGATGGGTTTTTAGGTTATCACCAAGTGCGCATAGCAAAGGAAGATTAGGTAAATAAAACTTTCACCACTGAGTGGGGAAGTTTTATGTATATAATGGTGCCCTTTGGACTAAAAAATACGTCGACGAGTGTTCTCACGCATTATGGTGTAGGATTTTTAGGAATTTATCCATAAGTTCTTATGGGTGTATCTATATGATTGGATAGTTTATGGCTTATTCAAAGACCATTTTGAGAATCTAAGACTCATGTTTGAGAGGTTTCAATAATTGAGCATATCTTTGAATATTAAGAAGTGCATTTTGCAACACCCTTTGGCACTTTACTAGGGCATAGTATTTGTAAGGAGGGATTATTGGTGGACCCAACCAAGGTTGTTGTGATCTTGGGTTTGGAATAACCTAACAATCAAATAGAAGTGTGTGGGTTTTCGAAACATACAAGGTATTACATGAAATTCCAAAGGTTATGTCAGGATTGTCACGCCCTTGGAAGAGTTGTTCAAGGCTAGAGGAAAATTCTATTGGTGTGATATGCAACAACAAGAGTTTAAAACATTAAAGGAAAGGCTTACTACTACACCTATTCTGCAATTTCCTTCATGGGAAAACATTTTCATGTTGATGTTGATGCTTCGGGATGGAAATTGGTGCAACCAGGAGAAGTAATTGTAGACCACCTTTTTTCTTTACAAGAAGGAATTTGACATCATGCGGAGAAGAACTATACAACTACTTAGTGACAATTTTTCCATGATCTACGTGATACAAAAATTCAAACAATACTTGTTAGAAACACCATTTATCTTATTTACAGATCATATGGAACTCAAGTATTTGGTCAACAAGCCTATTTTGCAAGGGCACATATGTAGGTGGATACTACTCTTTCAGGAGTTTGAGTTTACAGTTTTTAAACCAGGAAAAAGTATTTCATGACTCGATCATTTATCAAGGATCAATTTCGTGAGGATGCAGAGCATTGAGGACATAATGTTAGATGCATAGTTATTTATATTTGACCATGTGCCCATATAACTCGGAGGACATTGCAGTGTTTTTACGCATTGGGAGGCACCGAGGGAATGAAGATTTTAGAGAAGAAGAATCTTGCGATACACATGGTGTGTTATTAATTGATTGGTGGAGATTTTTACAAGCTAGGCCGTGATGAAATTTTACACCAAAGGTGTTTCGGATCATGAACGCAAGGCTATTATGGAAGATATAGAGCAAGATTCACTTATCACAAAGAAAATAATGTAATAATAATTTCTCTGTATTGATATTCAATATATTCGGGTTGCTCCATTCAATACGGCACATTACAATTATAAAGAATAAGTTGCTCCTATACTCAAGGAGGTTGCTCTAACAACTCTCCCTATAATAGCTCCCTCCACAAACAACTTAACTAATACAATACGTGAGTTGTTTCAACAACTCACCCAATATAATAATCACCCAAACTTATAAATATAAATGTGGAGCACTAACTAATTATATTTCCTAACATTCCCCCCCTTAGTGCGAACATGGAAAACTTTGCTTTATCTTTACCGCAACGCGTGCCGCCACATGTAGCATGCTCATGATCTGGATGGTTTCAAGGACAATACCAACAACCTCTGGATGGTTTTCCAAGTGGTTAACCAACAACCACACAACAGATGGTTTTTGAGGACAGTACCAACAACCTCTGGATAGTTTTTCTGGATAACTAACAACCACAATATCATGATGATGCAGTAGTATCAACAACTCTCATCACTATCTCACTGCAGGGAATAACATAGGAAATTCTACTGAAATATGTTGCTCATACATACATAAAGAAATCGACATCGGAAATGGAACATTGGATCATGTTCCCCCCCTCAATGTGAAATTTCCACTTATTGAAAATAGGATCACTGCAAACTGAGGCACACCACACTGGAAGCACTAAAATCAAACTGCACACACACATGTCACCAAAGCTGATATGCGGCCCCGTCGTTGCTGTCGACGAGAGGTCGCCAATGACCTCCAACCTTCGATACCTCCTGCCTCTAAGCGGTTTCATGCTCGTAACAAGGAGTCTTTGCACTCCACTGTCTTCATTTACTTGTTCTTCCTCATAATCAGATTCATCGTCTATGCCCATATTTGCTTCTTCCATTTTGATTGTTCCATTTAGAAGATCACGAGCTCGATTTTTACAAAATGGAGTTTTATGCCCCTTTCTCTTGCAAAGAAAAACATTCAATTTCCTCCTTATTTTGGAGAAATTCTTGTACTTCTTTTAAGTACAATGCGAGTTTCTTCTTCTACACCTTCTTTAGTCCTTTTTCCTCGCCTAAGAGTTTGATATCATATCTTCCAATGAGTTGGAAGGCATCTGACCAAGTGTGAAGACAACATTACTGTATTTGGGAGGTAAACTATTCAATAGAATAGCTTTTGCATCTTCATCGTCTGAGAGATTTTACTTTTGCTAGTTAGTTTCGGAGAAGAGACCGTAAATCATTAATATGACTGGACATTGTAGCTCCTTCACCCATTTTTAACTTGAACAATTGTAATTTAAGAGAAAATTTTGCGTTCACCGCTTTAGCACCAAAGGTTTTGTTCAAGTTTTCCCACATTTCATGAGATGATTTCTCGAGATCAACATAGTGTAGCTCAATATCTGAGAGAGAAAGACCAATAATGGCTTTGGCTTTATCTCTCGTTTCCTATTCTCACAATTTGGTCGATCCGTAGGTTTTGGTTCTTTTCCATCGACTATCCGCTAGAGATTTTTATTCATCAACTGCATCTGGATCTTGACTTTCCATGTGTGAAAATTGAGACCATTGAATTTTTCTAGTGGAATGTCCATTATATCTTAGAGCGTTGATTTCAACCGAAAATGCACTCTTAGGGGAGTCGGCTTCAACCGATATTGCTCCCAATTTACACTATATATTTAAATATTTTGATACACAAATTAAACTAAAAGACACATGACTATAAATTACAGATAACCTTATTCTAAGATCCTTGGCTTTTTCAAAAGAAACCGCACCTTTTTATTAGAATCCCATGCATATTTGCGAGCTTGAGCTGGAAGGATAAGCAAGCATTCACGTGGGCAACTTGCATGCCAAAAGGATCCACGTGTATAGTGTTTGGAGAGTCCACTAGTTGAGTTTATGTGCTTGGAATGAATAGTGTAAATCAGATCTGTCAGATTACATGAACGTTGAGTGGCAAGTCTCTCGGCATCGTCCTCCTCGTATATAAAATGTAATAAAATGACTATAACTGTTTTAAAACTCGACAATACAAAGGATTGATCACCCGAGGCTTCCATCAAATCCAATCAAATTTTGTTCACATTAATATCTTCACGCATGGAGTAAAAACCGGATCAGAGTTGAGGCATTTAGAAATACCAACTGAGGTCGCATTAGTATTGGACACCATCGGTTTTACACATGTGGATTGATTGAGTCGATGGTCTGTGGATCTGCGCAGTATGGCCTGCGTCCTTCACAACACATCCTCCTCCACGCTCTTCAAAGTAGACCAGAAAGAAACACGTGCAGGTTGAAGGCCGAATTAAATTGCCAAAGAAAATGGTCCAACAAACCACAGATTTAATTAAAAAACAAACTAATCTGAATCAGAATAAGTATTCCTCATCCGCGGGGCTAATAATGAATGCCTCTAGATATGTTGAACAGATGCATCACATGGCCTATATGCATATGCCTTCATCTCAATAGCAGGGACCGTAGCATAGCTCTGATACCAAGTATAGAGCAAGATTCAGTCTATCACAGCAAAATAACACAATAATAATTCTCTCTGTATTGATATTCAATATATTTGGGTCGCCCATTCAATACGGCACATTACAATTATAAAGAATAAGTTGCTCCTATACTCAAGGAGGTTGCTCTAACAACTCTCCCTATAATAGCTCCCTCCACAAACAACTTAACTAATACAATACGTGAGTTGTTTCAACAACTCACCCAATATAATAATCACCCAAACTTATAAATATAAATGTGGAGCACTAACTAATTATATTTCCTAATGTAAGAATCTCATGGCAAGATTTTGAGGTCATTATGTAGGTGATGTCACCACACAAAATATTCTGATGGTTGGAATTTGGTGGGAGACCTTGTATAAGGATACTAAGGAATATGTCAAGTTATGTGACCATTTTCAACTCCTCATAAATCCTAGACACATAGATGAGATGTTGTTACGGCCTATTGCAAGCACTAAGCCTTTTGAGAAATGGGCCATTGACTTTGTAGGTCTTATTTCACCACCTGTGCATAGGAATGACACGCACTACATCATAACTTATACATACTATATGGCAAGGTGGATAAAATCTCCACCTACAAAGGTATAATGGCTACAACAACAAGATTTTTTCTGGGGAAACATTATTAACAAGTATGGATATCTTTGAGCTAAACTAGTGAAAGGGAACTCATTTTCTTAATGAGACGATAAGAATTTTGTTGGAAAATTTTATGGTGGCACACCATAAGACCACTCCTTATCACCCATGTAATGGTACTAATGAATCTTTCAACAAGATTCTGGGACAAACATTGACAAAAATCTGTGATGTTGGAAGGAAAGACTAGGATGATAAAGTATTTGTTGTACTTTGGGCATATAAGACCACCTACAAGAGGTTAAATAAGGCCACACATTTTTAGTTGGTATTTTGCATAGAGGTTGTTTTTCCTATGGAATTTATGTTACCATCTCTACATATTACACATGTAGGAGGACTAGTTGATGAGCAAGTTGTTGAAGAGCACATTAACAAACTGATGTAGTTAGATGAGAGGTGTGTTATTACACATTGGAGTCAGAAGAATGAGAAGGAAAGACATAAAGCATGGCATGATCGACATATTCAAAACAAGGCATTTGAGGTTGGAAAAATGGTCTTTCGTATGACTCCAAGTTTGTGTACCATCTAGGAAAATTGAAAGTGCATTGGTTGGGACCCTTTGTAGTAACGAAGATACTTGAATCAAGCGCTTGTCAGTTGCAAGTGTTGGATGGCACCATGTTTCTGATTACTTCAATTGGAGTAGGTTAAAGACCTACTATATAAGTCTTCTTGGTGTTTTGATAAGGTATTATTTCCATTCTACTTAGATTTCCCTTTTCATGTGTTTCTTTTCATCGTTGTTATGCTTTGTCAATTTAGTTTTTTGTTTTGTTGTAATAAGCACACTTGCACGCACTGGAAGGTGATTACTATCTATTTGATTTCATGTGCAGAGGACCGCACATATTCTTAGTGTGGGGTGGATTACAAGACTACCAAAAAGAAAAAATTTTGATGTTTAAGGTTGCCTAATAACTAAAGGAGTGCATGTGTTGATGATGATGTTGGTTGTTGGATTAAAGTAAGAGAAAGTAGAAAAATGTGTCATAAAAAGGATAGTGATAATAAGGACGATGCTCAGAAGAAAAACCATGTATGATGAATGATGTGCAGTGTAACGCGAGGTAGGAAGCAACATGGGGAACTACTTGATATGAGGTGAAAGAGGTTTATGTACTCCGGAGCATGTACCTTACCTTGTGTGAAATTTTTGCATTTTTGTGAGCGCCTAAAAAATTGTGTGTTTTGTTTAGAAATTGGGTGCCGAGTTGAGAACTTATAACCAAGGTGTAAAATAGACACGATCGAGGAAGAGTGAGTTCCATTAGAGGGAATCTTGCAGGATGAGATGACATGGGGTGAATTTAAGGAATTTTATGACATTTCTGGTTAGGGTTTCAAGAATTAGGGCATGGAGTGAAGAAGTGTAGCTTTGTTGCTGAGAAGGTTTGTGACAAGAATCTTAGGGCACCAAGAATAAGGTAAGGCACAAGATAAAGTTTTGAGTTTGCATGAAGGAGATGGGACCAAGGAAAGCAACAACTACATCACTAAAGAAGAAATTAAATGGCAAGGGCAAGGAGAATCGACACCCGTCATATATCCAGGAGGAATGGATACTGAGAGATGTAGTACCCCAATGGAGTGTTGATGAGAAAGGAGTGGGCATCCCATGTGAGAAGCATGGCTATAAGTGACTATAATCATCGCACTGGATTTGATTGCACACGTGACATGGCATCAAAACTCATTCACCCACAGAGGAGAGAACACCCCAAATGACAAGCTTGTTTATGATGACAAGGGAAAAACCATTAGAAAAGGTAGGGTTTGTTGTAGTTATATGAGATTCCATTATTTGGGAAGCCTGAGAGATTATATCAGTGGCTGATGTTGCATATCCATGAGGAATTCTATTTTGTAGTTAGGAGAATGTGCCTACCATGCAATTGGTCGAGAAATATACTGGTCTTATTAGTACAGGGGTCAAATTTAGGGAAGACCTAGAAAATAACGATGAGGTAAAGAAGACTGATGTAGAGTTTGAATATAAAAAGGAGGGTGCGCTATGGATATTATGAAACTTGATGATCCTATCATGAGAATGGTCATGCGCTTACCTACCAAGTTAAATGGGAAAGAAAGGTGGACCCAAGTGAAAAACATTGGCTTCATGTTTGTAAGAAGATATAAAAGGGAATGATATACAACATTGCCTCATTTATTACAAAAGAGATCATTGATGCGGTGCATGATGGAGATAAAATTATTTTTGGAAATATCTTACTATTGATAATTTTCTCAGAGATTGAGGTGCTCGATGGGCCAAATGATAAAATACGGGTGTACCCCAAAGAAAACCCATCCTCGACGAAGAGGTTTACAAACTATACTTGTGACACAATTACCCCAACATATAGGGCGTGAGAGGACAAATGGTACAAGAATATGGATGATACATTCATGGAAGAATGGCGCATTCCAAGTGATTTTCCTACGCACTAGTGGATGGGGTGGCCGAGTTTTTAGTTTATCAGTAGTTTTACATTGGGAACTTCACTTTGAAGGATGGTACCAAGATCTCATGGTGCAAACTCTTGTTTTCCTTCACAATGTAGTACTTTCATAATGTTGTAAATAGGTTTAAAGAAGTGTGCAAGTTGAGAATTGATGTAGACAAGGTAGACAAGGAGCACCATACAATGCTTCAAACGCTTGTCTACCCTAAGAAGAGTGTTTATGAGGAGCGATACCTGCAATAAGAAAGTATTCACATGCTTAAGCATGTTGCATTGCCCTTAGCCCCGATGAGCAAAGCAAAGATATACATATATCTAAGGCCCCGGGTTGAAGATGGGGAATTTGTTGAGGATGATGTAATCATCCCGAGGAGCCCACAATGAGGAACAAGGTGGAGCGAGAAGAAGTGAATGTGTGAGGTGACTCCCTCGAAGTGAAGAAGGAAGTAAGGATAAGACTCATGTCATTAGTGCACCTATAAGGTAGACACCAACACGCAAGAAGGAGCCAAGTACCAAAGATCGAGAAACAACCTATAAGGGGTAGGTATCTGGTATAGAAGAAGAAAAGGGTAGTACCTAGTTCATATTTTGAGGGAATAGAGATTCAGAAGGAAGAAGAGGTTGAAAGTGAAGAAGAGGTGGTGGAAAAGTTAAGACCACATGTTTATATTGTCAATGAGTTAGATGTAGAAGGCCATAACACAATATGAGGATGTCCATGTTATGGATATGGACGTAGGAGGCATTGAGGCACATATCACTCAAACCAAAATGAAGGGTTGGGACCGATGCAGGACATGAAACCGAGCATACTACTAATCTCAAACCGGAGTGCCAAATTAAAAAATAGGTTGTAGATATGAAAGAGCACCTAGTTGAGCATGAAGTGGTTGCACGGTGAGGAGGAGAGGAGTGAACAAAATATGGATTCAAGAGGCGCGGAGATGTCTCTTATAGTAGCCTTTCCTAAGGGGATATGAGGAAATAATAAGATGTCGAGGTACATTCCATAGGGTCTAATGATGTAATATAATGAATAACTAAATAAATTTTTGCGTACGGGTATCAAAGCATGATACCCATGACAAATCAGCTATTTTTTTGGTCATTTTCAGCAATGAGGGTGCCCTACCATGCACATGAAATATGTTATCCTAGGCACTAGAATCATAAATAGATGAGCCCAAGTTTGAGGTCAGTGCCCATTCATTGATCAAAACCCAAGAAAGGTCCATGCCAAGAGTAGTAGAGTCGATAGTCGATTCATGAATGCTTATTTGATGAACAAGTGTGTAACGTGTTGAATAAGCTATCAATGGAGGTTGGTGCCTAAATTTTTATAAAAAAAAAAAAATAAGGTATATATAGAGGGATTTGGATGAGAAGAATAAAGAAATAAGAGAGAGAGATAGGGAGATAAAGGAAAAAGATAAAATCATTGCGCAGCTGAGGCAGGAGTTGAGGGAAGAGAAGGGAAGGGTGTGCGTTGAGTATAAAAAAGTAGAATGCATCACATATGCAATTTTACTGCGTGCCTGCATTTGGCCCCTCACGATGGAACAAAATATGAGTCATTTTTCACTTCTTGAAAGACTTGGCGTGCATGATCACTACTCAACATCCAACTCTATCCTTTGAGTCCGCAAAAGATGTAATGTGCGTGACATAAGAAACAAGAGAAGGAGCAATTTGAAGTCTTCATTACATAATATGGAAAGTTAGGTTGAAGCAGTGAAGGTAGCTTCTCATATTGCAGTTATTTTATGATAAATGTAAAGATAGGGACCATGTGGTTGGATTGCTTGTGGCCAAGGATGAAGCAGATCTAAAGGATTTATAAGACAAGAAAAAGGAAATAGGTTGGAATGTGAGACAATTTTGGTGAAGTTGAGAAAAAGAGGGAGGAAATTGATGGATTGAGGGCCTCCATTAAGAATAATTTGAAGGAACTCTACCCGAGGTCACGCACAGGATGGATACACACGAGTGATGCGAGGAAACAACTTGATACTATGGTTAAAAAGTTAAGGCAAGGGGTGAAGACTTGACTCTCTGCAAAGGTTCTTGACATTGTTGGTGATGCACCTATTTTGAAAGCAAAGTGAGTTAGAGGGATGTAAGGCATTGGAAGCATTAGTGAATCAAGAATTCCACCTCCTTTTTCTCAATAAAAATTTGATTTTTTCATTCTTTGCACAAGATGAACAAATATATTCTTTTTATTTTTATTGTTTAAAGAGTTCTTTACCATTTTTTTTGTGTGGTAGAGTAGAGTGTTGTCGAGGATGGACAACATACCTAGTGAGGGGTAATGTTGGATGCTAAAAATGAATATGTTTTGGACCATACATACACACACACACATATGTTGAAGGGTAATAAAGAAAACACGCAGATGAGTGAATAGGATGAGCGCGTTGGATGTCAAAATTAGCTCGTGAAAGAAGGAACAAGGTTGCATGTGCAAATCACTATAGAAAGGAAGAGGACTTAGCCATTTTTCGAGTGTTGGACTAAATATAAACATGGAGTGTGTGACACAAAATGAGATTTTGTAGTTAAGAAGAGTCTATTTTTTAGGAATGAACTTGCAGTTTGAACTTATGCATGAAATCTAATAATAGGATTTAGGATTAGTCTATTATTAGGCTTGTTAGGAAGGCATGCATGATGGTTATTTTTGGAGGCATGTCACCTATTTTTGGATGCATGGGGAGATGAAGGGAAAGTCCCCACCCTATATATACTAGTTGTACTTCATAGTTTTAGAGAGATTCAGATTGTAATAGATTTATGTTGCTCTAATGAACTAGAGTGCATGACTCTCTCGATGATTATTACTATGTAGTCAGCTTTTATTACTTGATGAATTTTTGCAATGGATAATTATGGTTGGATTCTAGTAATTTATGTTGAGTTTGAAGCTCAATTAATTCAAATTAGCATGCAATATTAAACTTACATGAAAACACAATAACCAACATCGATTATGGAGGGACCGACATCATTCACCTATGATCGGCATTGGTGGGAAATGAAGAATCAACATCAGTTAGGGATAACCGGCGTTGATTACCTATGTGTGAGTTTTTATAACTCTTGGGAATTAGATCTAAATTTAGTATTAAAGCATATCTATTGATTGTAATTACATGGCTAAGTTCCCTAAGTTTGTATATGCCTATATAAGCATGAAAGCTAGGGTTTAGAAGTAAGGATTGTGGAAGTGATGATTATTGTGAGAATAATTGTGAGAGAGAGAATTCTTGGAGGAGAAGGAGAAGCTTGAGAGAAATAAATTACTATACATCTCGAGAGTTGTGGAAGATTGATATTCGAAAGCTTGGATAATATTGGCTTGGTGGATGTATCCCACCTTTGGGTGAACTAAGTTAAATCGGTGTTGATTTTATCTCTTATTTTGTATATTTATTTTGGTAGAATATCCACTTTTATTGCATGTATGCTTAGATCTGATATATTATCTGTATAACCTTATGCTAACCCCAACAACTAGTATCAAATATTTGTTTGAGGGTTTTGTGTGTTGACATATTTACTCACAGAGGGTTTTCTAATTGAGTGGGAGCTACAACAATGGCAAAATAAAAAAATACAAGGTAGAGAAGTTTGATGGCTAAAATTATCAATTATGGAAGATGTAGATTGAGGATTATCTATATCAGAGAGATTTGTACTTATAGTTGGATGAAAGTCTAGACCTACGAAGATGACTGATGAAGAATGGAAGATTCTTGATAGAAAGGCTTTGGGATCTATAAGATTGAGCCTGGTAGCATCCGTGGCTTCTAATATTACAAAAGTGACTTCTACGGTAGAGTTAATGAAATCTCTTACTAATTTATATGAAAACCTAGTGCTTCAAATAAATTTTATTTGATGAAGAAACTATTTAGTTTAAGATGCATGAATGTGGATCTCGCATCTAGTCATTTGAACGATTTTTCGATATATTGTAAATCAGTTAAAATCGGTTGATATTTCGTTTGATGATGAAGTGAAAGCACTTTTATTCTTATGTTCTTTTCCTGATAGTTGGGATAACTTGGTAATGGTTGTTAGTAATACAACATCTGCTAATAATATTTTGAAGTTTGATGATGTGGTTAGTATAATCTTGAATGAATAAATTCATAGGAAAAGTACAAAGGAATCATCATCTGGGAATGCTTTGAATGTAGAAAGTAGAGGTAGACAGAATGAGAGATCCAAGAGTAAGAATAATGAGAAATAAAAGTCAAGGGATGGTAGATCTAAATCCAGAGGTAAGGGAATTACTTGTTGGAAATGTGGAAAGAAAAGACATGTAAAGAAAGATTATTGGTCAAAGGATAAAGAGAACCAACACCTAGACAAAGGTAAAGAGTCAAATAAGGAGAAAAATATTGCAGCAAAGGTAATGCAAGATGCTCTTATTCTTTCTTTGGATAATAGAATAGAATCATGAGTTTTAGATTTAGGAGTTTCTTTCCATGTAACCCCTAATAAGGGTTATTTTAGAAATTATGTCTAGGGAAATTTTGGGCATATTTTTTGGGTGATGATGAACCTTACATTATTATTGGTAAAGGGGAATTTAATCTAAAATTACAGAATGTAAATACATGGGTATTGAAATATGTGAGGCATGTGCCAATCCTCAAAAGAAATATTATTTCTACAGGGCAACTAGGTGAAGATGGTTGCATGGTTACATTCACAATGACTCTTGGAAAGTCACCAAGTGTGATTTGTTGTGGCAAGAGGTAAGAAGGTAGGAACGTTATATTTATCTACTTGTGTTATTGATTCTTTTTCTATGTTATCTACTTTAGATTCATATGCATACATGTTGCATAATCGGTTGGACCATATGAGTCAAAGAGGAATGTAGATATTAAAGCTAAGGGTAAGTTATCATATTTGAAATATTTAGATCTCGATTTATGTGAGCATTGTGTTTTTGGAAAGCAAAAAAAGAGTGAGATTTCTCAAAGTTGGGCAACTAAGAAGGAGAAGAAATTAGAGTTTGTACACTTCGATGTGGGGAACCAACTCAGGTAGCTTCTCATGGAGGATCCTATTATTATGTTACTTTCATTGATGATGTTATAAGAAAGGTATGGGTTTATTGTATTAAACATAAATCTATGATGTTTTGAAACTTTAAAAATATGGAAAGCCTTGTTGAGAATGAATCAAATTCAAAGTTAAAAGTGCCTTAGATACATGTTGGATTTCCCTTACAGTTTTAGCAGTAGTTTGATACAATAGTTCATTTGATTAATTATGGACCTTCAAGTTCACTAGATGAGAGGAATACCAAAGGAAGCTTGGACGGAAAAGAGGTAGATCTTTCTTTTCTCAAAGTTTTTAACTCATAAGCTTTTATGCATATTGATAAGGAAAATAGGAAAAAGTTGGATGCAAAATCCAAGAGATGCACTTTCATTGGTTATGGATCTAGTGATTTTGGATTTTATTTTTAGGATTTAGAGAATTCTAAAATTATTAGAGTCGTGACATTGAATGGAATGAAAAGAGAATGTACAGGGATCAAATTTTAGTACCCAAGGATGAACTAGTTAAGAATTTTGTGAATGAAAATGAACTCTTTGATTTAAAAATAATACCGAAAGGGCTACACAGAATCGGTGTCGGTTGACCCACGACCCAGCATCGAGTCATTGAACGATATCGATTATAGAACAGCCAAACCGACATCGGTTAGCAGATATGACATTAGTTGTAGGTGACCAGCATCGGTCACTATTAGAATTGGAAACAAATGTCCAAGAGGTCCAAAATGTGCCTCTAGTACCCCAAAATTTTTTTGAGAAGGTCATAAAGGGTAAGTAAACCTCCAGAAATATTTACACCTTCTTTATCTTATTTATTATTAACTGATAATGATGAACCAAATTTTTTTGAAGAAGCAATGCATGATAAGACCTATGTATCATGGGAGTATGGCATGGATGAGGAGATGGAATCCTTGGAACAAAACTAGACTTGGGATTTTGTTAAGTTTCAATAGAAAGAGGTAATTGCAGAACAAGTGGGTTTAAGATCAAGGAATAAGAGGGTGGACAAAAAGATACAAGGTAAGGCTTATAGTAAAGGGTTTACATAAAAACAGTATTGACTTTGGTGAAATATTTTCTCTTGTTGTTAAAATGACTTCCATACATACTGTATTGAGTTTAGTTACAGTACATGATTTGTATTTAGAGCAACTAGATGTGAAGATGACTTTCCTTCATGGTGATTTGGATGAAGAGATTTATATGCAAAGCAACCGCACTTGGGTATGAAGTCAAGGGTAAGGATAAATTAGTGTGTAGGTTGAAAAAGAGTCTATATGGGCTCAAGAAAGCTCCAAGGAAATGGTACATGAGGTTTGATAGTTTCATGCATGAGCATGGTTATTTGAGATGTGAATATGACCATTGTGTTTATTTCAAGAAACTTGAAAATGGGAGCTATATTATTTTGTTATTGTATGTGGATGATATGTTTATTGCAGGATCTAGTATGCAAGACATTGGTGAGCTTAAGAGAAAGCTAGCTCACACATTTGCTATGAAGGATTTAGGAGCTGCAAAAATAATCCTTGGCATGCAAATACATAGAGATAGGAAGAACAAGAAATTTTATTTGTCTTAGGAGGCTTATATCAATAAGGTGTTGGAAAGGTTTAACATGCAAGATTCAAAACCGGTGAGTACACCTATGGCTGGACACTTCAAATTGAACAAAGATCAATGTCCTTCATCACATGAGGAGGTCAAATACATGACACAAGTACCATATTCTTTAGTAGTTGGGAGTCTCATGTATGTTATGGTTTGTACCAGACCATTTGACTAGACATTGCATAAGCAATGGGAGTTGTAAGTAGATTTATGTCTAATCTAGGTAAAGAGCATTGGAAAGTAGTCCAATGGATACGTAGGTATTTAAGAGGGACATCTGGCATGCGGTTGTGCTATGGAGGTTAGAATATTTCTTTATGTGGTTATGTTGATTCAGATATGGCTAGAGATCTGGATGGTAGAAGGAGCACTATTGGATATATTTTCACGGTAGGTGGGATGATAGTTATTTGGCTTTCTAGATTGTAGAAGGTTGTGGATTTGTCTACTACAGAGGCAGAGTATGTTGCAGCTACAAAGGCTAACAAAGAGATGATATGGATGAGCAGGTTCATGGAAGAGTTTGGAAAGGAGCAAGATGATTGTAAATTGTTCATTAACAAATGAGTGTAATTCATTTGGCAAAAAACTTAGTGTTTCATTATAGAACAAAACACATTTAGTTGAGGTATCACTTCATAAAGGTATTAGAGGATGGGAAACTGAAACTGGAGAAGATTCATACAAGTGAAAACCCTGTGGATATGCTAATGAAGCCATTAGAAAAAGAGAATTTGGAGCTACACTCCACTTATGTTGGTCTTCAAGTTTGAGACTTGAAGAGGAAGAAACAAAGCTAAGGAAAGGATCCAAGAATGACATTATACATGTATAGTGTAGTAATTTATCTCCAAGTGGGATATTGTTGAGTTGTGGAGCTCAATTACTTCAAATTAGCATGTAATATTAAACTTGCAGGAAAACACAGTAATCGACATCGGTTATGGAGGGACCGACATCGGTCACCTATGACAAAGCATTAGTCGGGTAAGGAGGAATCGGCATGGTTAGGGCTAACCGATGTCGGTTACCACGTGGTGTGAGAGTTTTATTTAACTCTGGGAATTAGATCTAAATTTAGTATTAAATTAGATCTATTGATTGTAATTGCATGGCTAAGTTCCCTAAGTTTTTATATGCCTATATAAGCATGAAAGCTAGGGTTTAGAAGTAAGGATTGTGGAAGTTGATGATTATTGTGAAAATAATTGTGAGAGAGAGAATTCTTGGAGAAGAAGGAGAAGCTTGAGAGAAATAAAGTATTGTACATCTGAGAGGTGTGGAAGATTGTAAATCTTCATTATATATCTTCTAAAAGCTTTGGATAATAGATTAGCTTGTTTCTTGGTGGATGTAGCCCACACTAGGTGAACCACATTAAATATGGTGTTGATTTATATCTCTTGTTTTGTATATTTCTTCTGGTAGAATATCCACTTTTATTGCATGTATGCTTAGATCTGATATATTATTTGTACAACCTTGTGCTAACCCCAACAATTGATGTCTTGGATCATGGTACTTGTATGGTGAATCTGATCTTAATTGTTATTTGAACTGTTATGTTTCCTTATTACATGTGTTTCCAATTGAATGTATGTAATGGTTGATGTGAATGAATGAACACATGGATATTTATATTTTCATAAATTTTATACTAACATCTTGACAAGAACACTCGAAGGAGGGACTTGGTAGGCTTCACATGCTTTGGATTGAGCATTAGATCTATACCGAATGAAGTGCCCAGCGTGCCTAGGAAATTGAGTATAGAAAACAAGAATATAAAGTAATAACAACATGAATAAAAACATTATAGAGGGAAGTGGTGAATGAAAAGTGGAGATCAATTATAGTGATGACCACCTTCCGATAAGACTTAACAAAAAAAAAATGGTAAACAATATTGTTTTGACTAATGTCGGTTAAATTAGCTTTATCAGTCTTACCAATGTGATAGAGGAAGAATTTGGATAAGGAAGTTTTAAGTGAAAGTGGTATTGAATATTGATGAAAATGAGATCATGATATTTTTGTTTCATAAATGCTTCAAAGAAAACCATCCTCTCCTAGTAGATGGTATCTCTTTTGTTACAAGGATCATTGATCTCGCCAATTTCAAGGAAGACAATCCTAAATAATGGTAGTTTAAAGTCTTAGTATTCCAATGAGGGAAAACTTCTTTCCAAAATTACTTCAACTCATCATGATATGTGGAAACTTTGAGTAGCTTTATTAAGTATACTCTAGTTATTTATATGACTTTGGTATGTCCTAGTTTTCCTCCTTAATATGTTATAGTTAATTATATGGTCTTGGTAAGTTCTAATTCTTCTCCCTTGTATGCTAAGTTAGTATTATCATATAATTGGTATGTTTTGGAGATCCTTATTAGGTATAATGTAACCAAACTTTGTTGGTGGGTAAGTGCACCAAGTTTGGGGGCCAAAAGGGGGTCTTAAGTGGACACATTTTTTTGAAAAATAAAAACTTCAACTTGTATGAGTTTTTTTGAAATAGTTACACTCAAAATTGGAAGATGTTGTATAAACATGAATTGTAGCATTTTGAGTCTAGTTTCTAAGCTACTAAATTTTATTGAAAATGGATAAGTTTAAGTGGGTCAAATAACTAAAATACCAACAGGTGCTCCAAAAACATAATAGAGTGACTTTCATGCCCCCACCATTTTTTGAGCACCATTTAGTATTTTTGAAAACCCTTTTGTAGAAAGATAGCTAGGAGCATCTAGTTTGTGCTAGAGTTTTTTTAGATTTTTTAGCAAGTATTTATTTTTTTATGATTTTTCTAGTACAAAAATTTAAAGTTTTGAAAAATAATGGAGCTCCAACCATGCCCCCTAACTACCTCAAAAATATCAAAAATTAGATTTTTTTAATATGTATAGAATTAGGCCTAGTTTGTGCTAGTATATAATTTTTTTCAATTTTGATGAGCCAAAAAAAGATACACGATGAAAGATAGGCATATTTAAACTTCAAAAATAGCTATAAAAAGGCATAGTTAGAAAATAAATAATATGGAAACCTTATATTAGTTGAAAATTTGAAAAATTATATTTTTAGAAAGAAGAAACTTTCCTCTACGTCGTGGTATAATTTTTTTAAAATGAATCGATCGTTTTATGTTGATTTATCATGGTGGAAGAGGATTTTTGCATTTTCCTGCAAAAACATTATTTGTTGTGTTTGTACAGGTCCATGCCTCAGGCTTGGGGATCAAACCAGATCCAAGCCTTGAGGCATGGCTTGGAAAAAGTGAAACAAAAAACAAAATGTCGTACGTGTTCGGTATAGTATGAACATTATATGTGCTTCTAGCATGCTTTTATGTACAAAAATAAATGTTTAAGTATAAGAAATAATAAAATTAAATAATAATAAATACTTAAACTTTAAAATTATTTGAAAAACTTTAAACTTATAAATGAAAAACTTTAAATTTATTTTAGTAAATATAAGAAATTAGGGCCACTCTGCACCTTATGGAACTAGTCTCACAACTCCATTAGTCATGATTTAGGAGATAGTTTTTTATAGTATAATCTGGTCAATACATAGGTAATTTTCAGGATTTCAACATTCACCTAAAGATTTTTATTTAAATTTAAATTCTAAAACCTTAAACCCTAAACCTGAGGCCCTAAACCTAAACCCTAAACCCTAAACCATCATCCCTAAACCCTAAAACATAAACCCCTAAACATTAAACATTCAACCCTTACCCTGAGCCCTAAACCCTAAACCCCTAAGCCTTAAGCCATAAACCCTAAACCTAAACCATGAACCATGAGCCCTAAATGCTAAACCTTAAACCCTAAAAACTAAATCCTAAACCCTAAACCCTAAACCCTAAACAATGAATCCTAAACCCTAAATCCTAACCCTAAACCCAAACCCTAAACCCTGAACTCTACGACCTAAACCCTTAACCCTAAACCATTAACCCTAAGACCTAAAACCTAAACTATAAACCCTAAACCCAAAACCCTAAATATTAAACCCTAAACCCTAAACACTAAATCCTAAACCCTAAAACCTAAAACCTAAACCCTAAACCCTAACCCCTAAACCTAAACACCTAAATCCTTAAGCCTAAACCCTAAACCCTAAACCCTAAACATGTAAACCTAAACCTAAAACCCTAAAGCCATAAACCCTAAAAAACCATAAACCCTAACCCTAATCCCTAAATCCTAAACCCTAAACCCTAAACTTTAAACCCTGAGCCCTAAACCCTAAATCCAGAGCCCTGAGCTCTAACCTGTAAACCTTAAACCCGTAACTCTAAACCTAAACCCTAAACCCTAAGCCATAAACCCTGAACCATGCACCCTAAACCCTAAGATCTAAACCATAAACCCTAAACCCTAAGCCTTGAACCCTACACCTTGATCCATGAGCCCTAAACCCTAAACCATGTACCATAAGCCCTAAACCATAAACCCTAAACCATGAGCCCTAAACCTTAAGCCCTAAATGATAAATCCTAAACCCTAAACCTAAATCCTAAACCCTAAACCCTAAAACTATGAGCCCTAAACCCTAAACCCTAAACCCTAAACCCTAAACCCTAATCCCGACCCTAAAACCTAAATAAACCTTAAACCCTTAAACCCTAAACCTAAACCCCTAAACTATAAACCCTAAACCCTTAACCTGAGACCTAAACCCTAAACCCTAAAACCAAAATAATAAACCCTAAACCTAAACCCTAAACCCTAAACCCTAAACCCTAAACCTTAAACCATGAGCCCTGAACCCTAAACCCTAAACACTAAATCCAGAGCCCTAATCTCTAACCTCTAAACCTCATATATTTCCAGTAGGTCTTATGAGTGAGTTCATCTTTTTGAATATCAATATTAGGACCTTATTTCCTAGTCTTGTGCCTAGAACCATCATTGAGTCTTCTTGTACAACTACCTTGTTTATGAGAGGTGGGACAAGAAACTAAATGGATATGACATCTACCTTGTGCCTTGCAATGCATATTACACATCTCTACCAAACCTGTTTCTCCCCACATATACTTGCATTCTTGAATGTCAATTTCTTTACACTCAAACAAATTTCACATTTCTCATATTTCCATGTATGGTATTATGCAAGCTAGGATGACCCATTGGAAGCTGGAAAAAATAACCATCGCAACACAAAAATTAATCTCAAAGGAAATGGAAGAAACATAGATAGTATACCAACGCGGAGGTGTAGGATCAAACCAAATTACCTACAAGTATCCTCTCCTTTGGAGAAAGAGAAAGCTCTTCTATTACTAGAATGGATAGTAAATTTGATATAACTTCCTGAAGTGTTCAAAATAAGCATAACAACTAGGGAATGGCTAAGAACACAAAGGATTTATCAATCCCCAGTAAATCTTTCTTGTTTAGTTTTGAATGGGAGTCAACTGGCCTACGACTTAGTGACCTTCCATTCATTGATAATTCCTTCTATGATAAACCCATGGATGCTTTCAAAAGTGCCTTCAAAAAGATAGGGGTAGTCATCAATCCTAGTGAAGGGTGTGATGTGATTTCCAAACAACTTGAAATTCATACAGATTTAGAGGTCATAACATGAATTTACAAATATCTCTATCATTATAAATGGAATCCAAGTAATGGTGTCTCTTTATACCCAAGGATCTAGGACTACTGGGGTCTGTGGTAGGATTGGACATTCAGGAATCATTGAGTGTCTGAATTAGAATGTCATTACATCTAGAGAAACATTTTCAAACATTGGAGTAATGCATCTTGGAAAATAAACTTGAACCTCATAAATCCTCTCAAATTGCCAACTTACACAAGCACTGGACATATCAAGCTTTATTCTTCAAATGAAACCTTCATTCACGACAACTTGCAACTAAAATAATTATTCAAAAGAGCATCAAAAACATTTCTTTGTACCAAATTGTTCTGGATATCTGACATTTCCCTCCTTCAAAATATCAATAGATGAAAGACACCAAATTGTGATTACTCTCTTTAAATGTTCTACCTAGGAAGCAGATGAACCCTTTTCAGTTGAATACTCTGTGTTAATACTAATAAGAATGGGTAAGACACAAAACATTACAATGAGTGAAATAGTTCCCATGCGATGGGAAAAAGAAGATAGATGTATTGGGTAACATTTATTTGTACCAAATTTTTCTTGGATATATGACATTTCCCTCCTTCAAAATATCAGTAGATGAAAGGCATCAAATTGTGATGAATCCCTTTGAATGTTCTACCTACAAAGTAGATGAACCATTTTTAGTTGAATACTCTCTGTCAATACTTATAAGAATGGGTAAGACATAGAACATTACAAGTGAGTGAATGGGTGAGCCTAAACCTTAAGCCTTAAACCTTGGGCCCTAAACCCTAACCCCTAAACCCTAAACCCTGAGCCTTAAACCCTAAACCATGTCCCCTAAACCCTAAACCCTGACCTTTAAACCTTAAACCTTGATCCCTAAACCCTAACCTAAACCCTAAACCCTAAACCCTAAAACCCTAAACCCTAAGCCCTAAGCCCCTAAACCCTAAACCCTCAACCCTAAACCCTAAACCTAAACCGAGCCTCAAACCCTAAACCCTAAACCTTGAGCCCTAAACCCTAAACCCTAAGCCTTGAACCTTGAGCCCTAAGCCCTAAGCCTAAGCTCAAACCCTAAACATTAAACCCTAAAACATGAACCCTCAACCCTAAACCCTAAAACAATAAACCTAAACCATGAGCCCTAAACCCTAAACCCTTAACCCTCAAACCCTAAACCCTGAACCTTGAGCCCTAAACCCTAAATCCTAAACCCTTAAACCCTGAGCCATAAACCCTAAACTCTAAACCCTAAACCATAAACCCTAAACCGTGAACCCTAAACCCTAAGCTCTAAACCCTAAACCCTAAAATATGAACCATGAGCCCTAAACACTAAACCCTAAACCCTAAACCCCGAGTCATAAACCTTGAGCCCTAAACCCTAAACCCTAAACCTTAAATCATAAACCTTGACCCAAAGGAAAGTCCTAATAAGATCATTCAATGTGTTTCACTGTGTAGGGAATAATGTCTAAGATGATTGATCAACTCATTTATATTTGATGAGAGATTACTTCCTCGAAGGCCTAAAAAGGCCATTTTTGGTCATTTTGTAGATAATTGAACACCCTTCAGAACAAGCTAAAATGAGTTAGTCATGTCATCGAGGTATCAAGGACCATCATGTGTGAAGTATTAAGGCATCATTTGTCTCCATGAGAGACATATGAGCAAAAACATGTATGAGAATTGTGAATTTGATTCCATGAAAGGATAATTTTAGAGCTAGGAAAGGTGAGGGGATGATCTTTATATGGAGCACCATGTTTCTAAGAATGAGCAATCATCTAAGTTTACTTGATGCAATTCACTTAGTACTATTCATAAAAACTCATTCAACTCCTAGTAGTGTGATCAAACATTAAGGAGGAGGCACATTACAATCACCTCATTTTGGCCATAGGATAGGAATCCCATTCAGGGAGCAATCCTCTATCTACAAAGTGAGGATCTCATTTTAGTAAGAAGTAGACAAGCATCATAGAGTTGATTCATGGTCACTAAAGTGAATTATGGACCAAATTTAAAAATTGGTACCAATTCAAGCAGTGGTAGGGCCAAAATCTAATTTAGAAGGTCAAAAACCTACAAAACGAGTATATGCTTTCCCAAAACAAAGACCGACTACAATATATATGCCCTAAAAGTTTTAGGTCCTTTGTTGAAATCCTTGAAAATGAGTTAAGTACTGACCAGATTAGATTTTGAAAAACTATCTTCTAGATTATAACTATTGGAGCTACGGGACCACTTCCATTAGGTGCAGAGTGACCCTCACTTCTTATATTTACTAAACATTTATTTTAGTAAGTATAAGCCCCCAAATGGGTAAGTGCACCAAGATGGTGGACAATTAAGTGGACATAAAACCTGAAATTTAGGTACCATGAGCATGGTTTATAAACCATGCTCACGCAACTATTTTTATAAGCTCGGTGATTTCCGAACCTAAAACGCGATCGTGGTTTACAAACCACGAGCGCAGTCCTCTGAGACAAAAAATACAAACTGTGACTCCTCATTTTCCTCATTTTTCCTTTCCAACCACAATTTCTCCTACACCTTTGGCTCTCGCGCTTTGAATACCCCCTAAAAATTACTCTTCGGACTTGTGGATCGTGATAGTTTCAACCATGCCGCCAAGACAAAGAGGTAAGCCCTCGATTTTGATCAATTTGTTTGCATTTTAGGTTTTTTTGTGATTTTCATGGGTTTTTCAATTTTTGTTTATGTATACAATTTTTTTGTTTGTCGGTTGCCTCTCGACAAGCCTCGTAATCCTACAAACCATCAAAATATTCCTCAAAACCCCGCAAAAATCCTCAAAACCCTCCAAACATTCCAAGAAAACCCTCCTCCAAACATAGATTCCTCTCCTGTGGCTCCTTATGTCCCCACATGGAACCAACAGGAACACAAGTTGATATCGTTGGAAAAATATGACAAAATAAAATTGCCATTGAGAACCTTATTCAGAATATAAGACAAAATCATGCCACAAATCCGTCCCGCATGACTTTAGCCAACACATTGCAAACATTGATTGGCGAAGTTGACTCCACAACCAACCAAATAGATAGATGGAATACCTTTAAAGGTGATTGTAGGCAGTGGTATGCAAATAAATTATCCCATGTGGCCGTAAAAGACAAAAAAAATGGAAAAGACCGCATTTGTGCATTATTTACTAACCCAAGAACCAATGCCCCCCAGTAGTTACTTGCAAACGGTTCTTAATCCATTGGTGCCATAATGACCGAATCAAGAATAATTTTTGGGACCGATGGTGGATGGTTTTTATTATCCACCATGCAACAACAATGAGGTTCCCCTCTATTTTTTGAAGAAATTATATTGTGAGTTCATGCTTAATGAGGTCCCAAATTATTTTGACTTTTCTGATTTTTATGGGCGAGGTGGTGGCTCTGCACAGAGTAGACCTGGTGCACGCGTAGGTCAACCAAGGATCCCCATGCCCCAAAACCCCCACTGCCTTTAGTTATCCCTCCTACAGTGAAGGAGGTTGTGGAGATTGACACACTACATGCATTGAGGGAGCTCACTGACACTCGACCCCAACATAGTGAGCATATTGCATCTGGTGATGTTGGTGGAGGCACCAGTTCTAGCGCACCACACCACTGTGGATCATGTGGTGCCGTATGCACTATGGGCGAGACATCATTTGTTGGATCACATGATTTATTTTCTCTAGATGAGATGATGGCGGATGTTTTTGGAACTGGTGCAAAGGATCTTGGTCTTTCACAGGTAAATGTCAAATAAATATTTATATATATATATACAATAGTTTAATTCATGTTTGAGATTTTAATATATATGTATTTCATTGTACGTTATGTACATACATGTAAAAACTAATTTTTTATTTTATTTTAAATAGCAAAAGCTAGTGAAGGAAACATCCAGCATCGACATGCTAGCTACTACAGCTGGGCATGTTACAAACGTAAGTTTCAAGTTGTACTTAAATTTCAAATTTCATTTGATTGTGCACTTTTATTATTATAATGTTTCACCTATACATGTACATATTAATATATGTTTGTCTTTTATACGTGCAGGAGCCTGGTGGGTCATCATCTGCTCTGGGAACTGAGGCTATTGGCATGCCTCACGTGAATTTTATGTAAGTTAGTTTCTCTTTACACTTTGGTTCTAATTGTGGAAGTTCACATGGATTATGCTTTGGCTCTGTTATGTGGCAGTCATGTAGATTAATATTGATTTATACATGTTTTTGTATAGCTTATGATTGCCAGAGAGACTCCTCCATATATGTAGACTATGGAGGTTGTGAGATAATGTCGCCATAGCATCTGCAGATCCACTAACTAAGGTACAATTTTTCAAATTTGTTAAATTTATTTAGGAATTATTTCTTATTACTTAAATCTACAATATCAAATTTTGTACATGAAATATTTAATTTGAAATTTAATTATTTGTATGTAGCTTACCTCTCATGAGTCTATTGTTGTCCCTGCCATGTGTCAACGAAAATTGATAGGGATCATGACATTGTGGTAAGATTTCACATGCATTTTAACTAAATTCTAAGTTTCTAAATTTTGAATGTATTTTAAAAATATGGGTGTTAAAAACTTGTTGTTTATGAATGTGCAAGTTAGGTTGTAGGCCTGCTTAGAGACACCTAGGACCACATGGATGAAATCCATAGTGGCATCTCCCTCCACTACATCCCCGGGTCGTGGACATGCTACTTCTAGCAAGGCAAAGAGAGGGAAGATGTTTCATGATTAGATTCATAGGACGTGGATGTACATAGATATATATGGGCCAGCTGGTCCTAGTTCATGATTCTTCATAGGACATTGTATATATAGCCTTATGTGGTCGCATGTGGTCTTATATGTATGACACACTTGGTTCGAGATGTACACATGTTATGAACTTATATTTTTAGAGACGTGCATTCAACACACTTAGTTTGATACATTATATATCCATGTGTTGGTTTTCATAACGATATTACTTCTATGTTTGATTCAAATTCATTGCACATGATATCCTTCTATGTATGTATATTCTATGTATATTAATTCTATATGTATGTTTGATTTAAAATTAAAAAACTATGGTGCAACAATAAGAAGAAAATAAGCATATATCTCATGTACCATATTCTAGTGCAATAATAAGTTTTATGTATGTTATGACATGTACATGTCAAGGACTGAAATTTCACATGTTGTTGGAGTTGTCAGTAGATTTTAGGAAAATCTAGGTAGAGAACATTGTTCAGCAGTGAAGTGGGAGTTTCACTACTTGTGAGGAAAAATAAATTATTGCATCACCTATAACAATATTGGTGATTCAATTTGTGGATATTTTGATTCATATTTTGTAAGTGATTTGGAAAACAAAGATCGACTTCTAGTTATGCTATTACACTTATAATGGACCAATTGGATTTCAAAGCTTCAAAATATTACAATTTTTTTCAACTATCGAGGTAGAATATGTAGCTGACTATCATAGTTGTCAAGAGGTAATTTGGGTAAAAAATTTATTGGATGAGTTTTGAAGATATCAATAGAAGATGAAGGTATTGTGTGATAATCAAAGTGTTATTTAATTATCCAAGAATCTAGCTTATCACAATAAGACAAAGCATATTTTAGTTAAGTATAATTTGGTTATACATGTTATTGATGAAGGGATAATAGCACTTGACAAGGTACACACCATAGAAAACTTTGTTGATATTCTCACAAAACTAGTACTATTATAGAAGCAAAAATGGTGTTTATCTTCTATTCATTTGTAGAAAATGTGATGAGTTGGTTGTGTAATATATAAAGTGGATTGGTTATCAAGGTGGATATTATAAGATATGTGACAACAAAGTTAAATTTTAGATCCCTTTACGACAACATTTTTAGCTCACTTTCCAAAGGGGTGTGGGGGGGCTTCCCCCCACTCATGTCATAGGGGGTCTAGGGGGCGTGACGAATTCAACCGATCTCTATTTTTAGTAAAGAAAATCCTAATGTTGTTTTCCTAGTCTATTTATAGGATGAGGAATCCTAACTATACTTGGAATAAGAGAGTAACTATTGTTGAAAAAGTTGTAATTGTTAAAAAAGTTGTAATTGTTGAAAAATTTTGAAAAAAGTTGTAATTGTTGAAAAAGTTGTAATTGTGAAAAAGTTGAAAACGATGGGTCATGGCACCAAACCAACCGTGTGCGGAAAGATCCTGGGTGGCTAGGTAAATGCTAGAGGAGGCATCGTTTCGGTGCACGAAAATGTCGTTGCTTCCGGGCTACCTTGTTCGGGCGGAGTCCCTTAAGAGCCCTGAGACCAAAAAATTGTTCAACTTTGACGGGTGACTACGCGCACTCCATAGTACCTAGAGATATCTCATTTGATCCTACACCTCGGTGTAGGGACCCTATACAATAGCCTATCTCAGTTTTTTCCTTCTCCAATCAGTGCTCTCGCTACCTTATTGTTTGCAAACATGCCAAATAGTGTAGTTTGAGATAGTGTAAGGCTCACAAACAATATATTGTGTAAACGGTGGGTCATGCCACCAAATTGACTACGCGGACACATCCAGTAGCTAGGTGAATGCTAGAGGAGGTTTCATTTTGGTGCGCAACAATGTCGTTGCTTCCGGGCTACCTTGTTTGGGCGGAGTCCCTTAAGAGCCCTGAGACCAAAAAATTGTTCAACTTCGACGAGTGACTACACGCACTCCGTGGCACCTAGAGATGTCTCGTCTGATCCTACACCTCGGTGTAGGGACCTCTATAATATCTTGTCTCGGTTTTTTCCTTCTCCAATTGGTGCTCTTGTTGCCCTATTGTTTGCAAACATGTCGAATAGTGTAGTTTGAGACAGTGTAAGGCTGTCAAACGGTATATTGTGTAAATGGTGGGTCATGGCACCAAACTAATGCTACGTGCATACATCTGGGTGGCGAGTGTAAATATTAGAGGAGGTGTCATTTTGGTGCGCACAAACGTCGTTGATTCCGGGGCTACCTCATTGGGGTGGAGTTCCTTAAGAGCCCTAAGACCAAAAAAATTGTTCAACTGACAGTGACTACGTGCACCCGTGGCACACATGTTAAGAGAAACTCGATCTTAAAGAATGTGTTGCTAACTTGGATTCTTGCATCTGTGATTTATTGATAGACAACATTATTATACTTGTGCGTGTTTGCTAATGTGACGACAAATTGTCGTATATTTGCTATACTCTCGTTACTGATTGACAGCATACCTTGAATCAATTCCATTGATCCAAGTATGCTGAGGTCCTCTTGTGATTTCTGTGTCGATTCACACTTGAACCGAACCCGAGATTGTTAGAGCAGCACTGGCCGATTGCATTTTGGGCACCTGGGCACGTAGATACCAACGCACAGGGTTCGATTCTTGAACCTCGATCTATCGAACTTGGGACCTCGTGAGGCAAGAACCGCCTGGTCACGGGTGGCCTCGCACGTGATCCAAAGGACTAACGTCCCTACTCGCATTAACGTGAATGTCGTAGTAGGAGGGCGGGATGGAAGTTGATTAGTGTTAGTGGTTAGTATAAATTAAAACCTAAACTAATCCTAAGTCCTAACATGCATCCTACACTACTATCCTAAGTGGATTTTTAAATTACAAAAAAAAAAAGGGGGAAAATAAAACCTAAGGCTAAACTAAGACCTAGGTTGAACACTTTATGCAACCTAAACTAATCCTAATCTAAAAAGGGGCGCAGACCCTTGGAAGGAAAGGATAAGGATGGAAAGGGCATTCATTGGCATTAATTGGAAAGTCCATACGTGGACAACGCCAGTTTTGGCGGGGCAGGTAGGAAATAGAGGCATCTATTTGGAGATAGAGCCAAATTCGGTTTTGCATGGGAAATTTGAAATTTAGAGTTCGCCAACTCAAGTGCAAGGTGGCGTGAAAGTAAGGAAAAGGCAGAGCCTTAATTGCATTGATTATTCTTGGTCCTCGCGACCAGCCTTCGCCTTGGAAAGTGTATGAGGGAATTTGATTTTTTCATTGTTTCGATTTGGCTTTTGCAAAGTTGCTCTGCATTTGGTTTTTTCGTCTCGGTTCGGTTGAATCGAACCAGCTCTTGGAATTGACACTGTGCTTGGAGATTTTTAAGGCTGTTGCTAAGCCTCAAGAAGAAAGGAGTGCTGGGAAGTTTGTGCTGTCACTGTGGAAGGAAATAATCGTGGCAAACGAATCTTTCTTCGAGCTCTGGAAAAGAGATTTCAGGCATGTTAAGCCCTTCTCTTTAAAAATCTTTGCTTTGATTAAGTGTTTCATTAAAACAACCCTGCTCTTGGGTTTTGATTGTGTGATTGTTTGAGTCGATTTGAATTGGATTTTCATCGATTCTTGCTTCTTTTTTTTGGGAAATGATATGATGAATCATTTTGGTTGCTCGGTTTTGATTTGTTTTTGCTCGAATCAAGTTGGAAATGAATTACTGTAGTGGTTGTTGATTATTGTGGAATGAAATAGACATTTTCTTTCTCTGTACATGCTGTATGAATTGGAACAGGCCTTGTGCGATGTTCTCCTTCTGTGTAATCATCTCCTTGCTGCTGTGTTTGGAACTGTCCTTGCATTTTAATGGAGTGGTAACACCTCCATATCGTGGTTGGGTTGATTTGGGTAAATGGGAAATTTGTCTTGTGTATCATGGGTCTGTACATGTTATTCTAGTTCTTCTCACTACTGAAACTATCGTTCTTTTGTTGAAGAACTGGAATGAGGGAAACGATAGTTGTTTGAAGTTGTTTCTTATTGAAATTTTTTTAAGGAAACTGATTCTCTTCCTTCTACTGTTTTGGATTTTGATGGAAGTGGCATTCGGGTTTTCTATGAGTAATTGAACTCGATTTGAATGAAGTAATAGCAATATTTCCATTGTTGTGCCTTTTCTTGTTTAGGAAATGAGCGAATACGCTTTGGTATCCGTGAAAATAGGAAAAAGTTAACTGTTTTTCCTTCTGAGGTTATTGATGGATTGTGTTTCCCTTGCTGTGAGGATAAGATGGTTTTATTGTGTTTTTTTTTGGATGTTGTTCGGTCTTCCTGTTCGGACTGTAGACACGGTTACAAATTGGTTTTGTATTCTGTGCAATGAAAGATTATATTTTCTTCTTGCTATGATGGAAAGTTGATTCCATTGCGTCTTGTAGTTGTGGTTTGACCTTCTGATTTGAACTGTCTTGTGAATGTGAACTTGACTTGGATTTCTGTACAAATAAATGGAAAATGTGGGAATTAGCTTGTTTTCTGAGTCTGCCCTGACTGTACCAAGCTTACGCAATTAACACCCTATGCGGGTTTGTCTTTATAGAGGTATTGATGTACGAATATTATATTTTGAGTTCTGTACCTCATTAAGTAAATGGAGAATGTTGTTTTTGGAGCTAACGGTTGATCGAGATAGAACTCGAATTGGATATTCATTGTTCGTGGTATATTGGATTGAAACTGTACAGGCTATGTGAGTTTGCTTTTCAATAAGAACGATTGTTCTGTTATCTTTATAAGTTGAACTGTCATGCTAAGATAAACACGATTTGGATGTTTGATTTCATTCTGAACAAAATGATTGTTTCATTAATGAAATTATAGGGAAATGGATTTTTCTTTTTTGCTATTTGGACTCTGAAAATAACATCGAGCTTTATGATTTGTGCATATGAATTCATCTTCTCATTGTTGTTCTAACTTGTTGAAATTCATAGTCATGTGAATATTGGACTTTCGTTGTAGGTAACAACAATGAATAAATGTTATTTTGAACGGGATACGTTCATAGGATTAGGAAATCATGTGATTAATTGACTGCATGATTGAAATATTGTTTGTCTGTTTAGCATACAGTGAAAGAAATATGGTTTCTTTTAGTATGGTAAAAATATGGTTTACATCCTTCATCGCTTTGATCCTCGGATGATCATAATGAGGTACTAACTGTTTTGGATTTTCATATGAGCCTGATTCAAATAAAGTATGGATATGGATGATGAATTCTTCCCTATTTTCATTTAAAGCGGATTATAAATGAAATTATTCTTGCTGCCGGAAAGTGAATTCCGAATGGATTTTGTAAGTTTCACTCTGAACTGTTATTTTGATTGTGTCTCGTTTGGATTCCATTTTCGTAACAGCCAACCAATTGGAAAGAAATAGAGGTATGAATGAATGACTTGGAAAAATGATATTTTCTTCCTTCATTCAGTTGGAAATCGGTAATTCGTGAATAATGAATTTTTATAGTGCTTAGATGGGAGCAACTATATGCATTGTTGTTTGCTTTCTTGTCTGTACTTGATTGTTTGGAATCTAATGTGATGCACGAACTGAAAGGAAAGTAATGGATTTACATTTCAGTTAGTTTCATCCTTTGCATTTATTATTAATGAAAGACGTGGAAAGGATAACTGTATGTTATATCAGCAGTAAGCTACTTGTATTCCTAACTTTACAAATATTGTAAATTGAGACTTGTAACTGTTATGTGGAAAACGGACAAAGCAGCTTCTTTGGTGATTGTGATGATATTTTGATAGTTCAGCTTGTTTGCTGATCTTTCTTTTGTGCCTATTTCGTGATTGATGTTTAACTGTCGTTTCATAAAAGCAGGTTCTTTTATTGAGACAGCTTAGTCAAGCACCTTATTTTAAGGATAAGTGCTTAATATGCTCAGTTCATTGAACTGACCCGTGCAATTCATTTTGCAGATGGAATTTGATTAGAATGAAGACTTGGCTATTTTCTGATGCTTCTTGATTTGTTGATGATGTATTGTAATTGTCGCTTTTATTCCTCTTCGAGGAATTGTGAAAAGAAGAAAGTATATTCTTCTATCTATGAGTTGTATGGATGATTTATGTAAACCATGCCCAATCAGTTGGATTGGCAAATGTACGGATTATGACATGAAATATTGAATACAATTACATGTGTGATATTTTAATGTTTATATCAGTTTGAATTGTTGTCTAAATTGGAAATATAATGTTATTTCTTGATTGGATTTGTTTAATTGTCCTGGATGGATGTTAAATGGAAACCGATATCTATTCTTACCTAAATGCAACTTTTAAGTTGAAAATGCAATTAATTCATACTGGGTAAAGATGAATTTTTAATTGACATTATAAGGATTAGGAAGAATATGATTCCATAATCGAAGGTATTCAGGATTAGCTTAGAGCTAAGGAATACCAATTAAACTTTGAGTAATCGAACTTCGCTTTCGAGCTCCATTAATGATCTCGTGTGTTAAATTCGTAATAAAGGATATAGGATAAGTATATCCAAACTAATGGACCTTAACCATATAACGTTAAGGAGAACAAATGAATACATTTCTTGGGAATTAGACCTCATTTAAATGACGTCTAATAAGTTAGAATTCTGAATTTAGTTGCAGTTTGGAAAATCTTGGCTAAGTTTAATAGGTTAAACTTATCACGTCCGTCAGACGGACCGCTTAATCCAATGATTAAGAAGTGAACCAAGTAGGGAAATACAGCCCTTCGATACGAAGGAGAAGATGCATAGCAAGCTAATGGATGGTTTAGTCCCTCTTAGCTCTATATGCAACTGCAACGGAAACGAGGATCAAGGGATCAGCATGAATGCTGAAAGTTGATTTTAATTATTAAAATCGTATCCTAAGTCACTTGAGCAGATGATGTGTTCTCGATGGGGAATTCTCGCAGACATTGGCATACGCCAGCCATAAAGAAGGTGTCTCCATGAAGACGGGGTCTTCATGACGACACACTGTTGCAGCTGACATATTGCAATGCCCTCCCGAATTAAAACATCAAGAATACATAGGTAAATGTGTAACTCTGGACAGGGGATAGGAGTATGATCTGGTATACGGAGTGACTCCTCGAATACTAAAGATAACTAGACACATGGGGTCGTGGGGAAACGACACCGTATGTCTGCGTATCTTTAGTTACCGGGAGTGCCTTCCTATATTCGTTCATATTACTAATCGAAAAATTGGAAGTTTAAACCGACCTTAAACGAAGAGGACTGGTAGGAACCAGGAAAGACCATTCTAGATAACAGGTGAAGTGAAGTGAAGGACGTATTCCGTTGATGTGTATCACATCCAGGAATATGATCATGCAAAGCATGTGAAAATCTTTGGCCAAAGTATCGCAATTGCTGGTTGCGTTGTCCTTATCACTTAATTTAAGATGCAGGATGTCAGATGAATATCAGTAACAGATATTCAGATAGGCTTCTTAAATGGATCACTTTGATAACCGGAAACGGTTATGAGAACAGGTATATATAATATACCATGCATAAACGAACATGAAGGATCGGTTGTTGCCGAGTCATGAACATGAAGGATCGGTTGTTGCCGAGTCATGAAATGAAGGATCGTTGAAACTCCGAGCCATGAAAATGGAAGATCGGTAGTTCCTCGAGTCATTTACAGCAGCATATAGAATCTGTTATAAGATTGAATGGCATTGAATGTGTGTTCCATATTGTAAATATGCGAACAGGGAACATTCGTTTTAAAAAGAAATTGTGTGATCCAAACTGTGTTGTTTGGGCAGAGAACAATTATTAAAACTTGAACGTGTGTTTGAATTTTGTAATTCATAACAGAGAACGTTATAAAAAAAAAAAAAAAAAAAATTCCCTTGTTCTGGTATTTTAAAATGGGGATGTTACATCTTGGTATCAGAGCTGAAGGTTGCAGCTCTTGGACCTAATGAGTCCACGATATTAATAAGGTTTACATTTTCTTATTGAATGAAAATGGTCAGGACAAGAGGGAATGCTGCGAATAACCCGTTACAGGGTGGAGAAGCAACGACTGCCCAAAAGCTGGATGAAATCCTTGCTGCCCTACTTGATACGAGGGATCGTTTGACTATTTTGGAACAAGCAATCAATGGGCAATGATGAGGAGGAGAATGAAGCTGAAATAAATGATCAGCTGCCTCCTGTGGACAACATCAACGGAGGGAATCCGGGTGTTGATGATAATAATGTAATTGCTCCTAATCCCCCTGAAAATAAAAGGGCAAGATTAGCAGCTGAACTTACAAATGATATAAAGAGAATAAGTCCTCCAAAGTTTGATGGAACAACTCTTGGGGACGGAGCTGAGAACTGGCTCAGTGAAATGGAGAAATACTTTGCGATAAGAAACTTCTCCGAAGAGACTAAAGCGATATGGGGAGCATATCAGCTTTCTCATGAAGCATCATCATGGTGGGACAACCGTAAGGTTGAGCTGAATATTGTCGAATCAGACATAACTTGGGATCAATTTAAGGGTTATTTTAGGCAACGATGGCTGCCTCAACTCTATTTTGATAGGAAAATGACTGAATTTTCAGAACTGGTCGCAAGGAAGGTCCGTTTCGGTGATGGAATATCGGGAAGGGTTTACTAAACTCCTTAAGTATGTGCCGCAGCAGCATTCAAGTCGACGAGAAGTTCGTAATACGGAAATTCATAATGGGACCGAATCCCATCATTGGTGGCGAAGTGGATGTCCACGGCCCAACCACCATGGATGGAGTTGTTAAAAGGCAATCGACAGAGAACAGTAAATTGAGGGCAATATCTCGCTCACAGGAAGAGATAAGGAAGAAGATTCCCAATCCTTCTTCGTCTCTTACACCAAAAAGGGGACCTTGGAAAAGGTTTGGTGTGAAAAACAAAATTGTTGAGATAACAACAAGAAACCCGTGATGAATAGACTGTAAATAGTGTGGAACAACTTCACAAAAGTTAATGGCATCGATGTAAGTCCTATGGAAGCTTTAATGATAACTTCAAGGTCGGGTAACAAATTTGAGCCTAGAAAAGGGCCACTGGAGGATGCTTCAACTCGTGGAAAGACCACTATGCGAATCACTGTCCTCTGAAGAAGGATGATCGTGGACAGCAACATAGGATACACGCTGCAGTGGCTAACAGACAAGCTGAAAAGCAAGTGACGCCCATAGAAGTTATGGGTAAGTTATTCGGCACACCTGTAGTTATACTTTTTGATATCGGAGCTACATAATGTTTTATTTTCGCTAAACTTGCTATGAAATTAAAAAGAAAGGCTGCAAGAATGGATAAAACATGGACAGTGCATTATGGGAATAATGTTGTCCATACAAGTAAATGTGCCTTTTTGGGGCAATTCTTGATCTGCCTGGTTTCTCCACCGAAGTTGACTTGTATGTCACTCCTCTAGATCATATGATATCATTATTCGAGTTAATCGTTGGCTGAACATAAGGCAAAGGTCGACTGTTATGAAAAACAAATCTATTGCTTCGATGACCTGCAGAAAGCAGCAGTCATTCAAGGTGTAAAACGGGAAGTTGCAGTTAGGAAACTGACGGCTATGCAACTAAAGAGGGCTAAAAACAGAGGCTGCACTTTGTATGCAGTAAAAATGACAGAAAATGCAGAAGAAGATAATGATTTCATGGAAAGATATCCATTGTTGAGGGATTTCCGTGATGTGTTTCTGAGGAATTGCCAGGTCTTCCGCCTAAACGTGAGTTTGATTTCGCAATAGAAATCAAACCAGGAACGGAACCCATATCTAAGGCACCTTATAGAATGACTACCATTGAGTTGGTAGAGCTGAAGGCTCAGTTACAAGAACTTCTGACTAAGGGGCTGATCAGACCGAGCGTCTCACCTTGGGGAGCGCCGGTAATTTTGTAAAGAAAAAGGATGGCACTTTGAGGTCAGTGTGCATTGATTATGCATCGCCGAACAAAGCAACTATCAAAAATCGATACCCACTTCCTAGGATTGATGATCTGTTTGATCAGATGCGAGGAGCATCAGTTTATTCAAAAATAGATCTTCGATCAGGGTACCATCAGCTGAGAATAAAGGAAGAAGATATTCATAAAACAACTTTTAGAACGAGGTACGGCATTATGAGTTCACGGTGTTGCCTTTTGGGCTGACTAATGCACCTGCCGCCTTCATGAATCTAATGAATAATATTTTTCAAGAATACTTAGACAAGTTTGTGCTTGTATTCTTAGACGACATTCTTATATACTCTAAAAATGTCGAAGAGCACCAAGAACATCTCAGGATAGTGCTGGAAATCTTAAGAAAGAGGAAGTTGTATGGCAAACTGTCCAAATGTTCCTTTTATGATGCAGAAGTGCATTATTTGGGACACGTTATAAGCAAAAATGGGATAGCTGTTGACCCTTCAAAGATCACAGCTATAACTGAGTGGCCTGCGCCTAAGAACGTGCACGAAGTGAGGAGCTTCATGGGCTTGGCTGGATATTATCGAAAGTTCGTTAAGGACTTTTCAAAAATTGCTGCCCCAATCACTTCGCTGCAAAAGAAAGAAAAGAAATTTGTCTGGACAGACAAATGTGAATCTGCCTTTAAAAAGTTAAAGGAACAGTTAACTACAGCACCTATTTTGACTGTACCTGATCCAAATGGAGATTTTATGGTTGTAACGGACGCCTCAGGAGAAGGCCTTGGAGGTATTCTGTTACAGAATAACCATGTCATCGCTTATGAAAGTAAAGCTTAAGTTACATGAATAGAACTATGCTCCACACGATCTTGAGCACGCCGCCATTGTTCATGCACTTCAAATGTGGAGGCATTATCTTTTAGGCAAGCCCTTGAGTTAAAAAAATGCACTATCCGGGGCTGAAGTATATTTTTACTCAGCCAAATCTGAATGCAAGGCAACGAAGATGGTTAGAATTTCTGTCTCAGTATGATTTCGATATAAGCTACATTAAGGGCAAGGAAAATCGGGTAGCAGATGCTTTGAGTCGAAGGAAGCATATCTCTGCTCTTATAACGTTAAGAACTCAGTTTAAGGATGAGGTGAAAGATGCCTGAATTAGATCCTTATTTCCAAAGAAGTCAAATCAGCACTGCTGCACTCCGCAGGACATCGTGTATAAGGGATTCCATTTTGATAATGAAGGAATTCTGAGGTTCGAAAATAGGGTGTATATACCTGTGGCAAATGACTTAAGAGGGAAATTGTTAACTGAATTCCATAATTCACCTTTTTCTGGACACCCTGGCATTACAAAAATGCTCGCTGATCTTAAGCAACAATATTTCTGGAAGGGAATGAAAAAGGATGTGGTAGAATTTGTAACACACTGCTTGGAATGTCAGCGTGTTAAGGCGGAACATATGCACCCCACTGGATTATCAGATCCCCACCACAAAGATTCGCAAGATAAATGGCAAGTGATTACGATGGATTTCGTTCAAGGATTGCCTATGTCAAGAAATAAGCATGACATTATCCTGGTAGTAGTCGACAAATTGACCAAAGTGGCACACTTCATTGCTGGTAATTTGAAGGACGATGCACCAGTGCTAGCAAGAAGATTTGTACATGAAATCTTCAGATTGCATGGAATACCGGAATTAATCATATCGGACAGAGATCCGAGGATGACATCAAGGTTTTGGCAAACGCTTAATGCGGCCTTGGGGACTAAATTGAACTTCGCTCGCATATATCATCCGAAACGGATGGACAGACTGAGAGAGTTAATCAGGTTTTAGAGGACATGTTAAGGATGTATTGCATGGACCAGCAGTATAAATGGGAGGAATACCTTCCACTGGTAGAATTTGCTTACAATAACACCTATCATGCCTCTTTAAAAATGGTGCCCTTTGAAGCATTATATGGAAGAAAATGCAGTAACCCCCGTCACCGGGACAGCGTTGAGGACAGAGAGGTAATTGGGCCAGAAATCCTTATGGAAATGGAACAGCAAATCAAAATGATTCGGGAACATCTAAAGGAGGCTGCCAATAGGCAAAAGAGTTATGCAGACTTGAAGCGGGTTGACAGGCATTATAAATTGGGAGAGAAGGTCTTTCTTCGGGTGAAGCCGAAAAAGAGCTCAATAACTTTTGGCAAGGCTGCCAAGTTGTCGCCACGTTATGTGGGACCTTTTGAAATTGTTGAAATAATCAACCCTGTAGCTTATCGTCTAGCATTACCTCCTGCTTTGTCTCAAATGCATGATGTTTTTCATATTTCTTTGCTTAAGAAATACGTGATAGATTTATCACATGTGCTAAATTGGAATTCCTTGCAGGTCCAAGACCCAGGAATAATCGTGGTTAAGCCCATTCGAGTGCTGGGAACTCGCCAGTTGTACTTGAGAAATCGCTGAAGTGAACCAATGTAAGGTCAAAGTGGGACCAGTTCAGTCAAGAAAGTGCAACTTGGGAAAATCTCAAGAAATGAGATCTACTTTTCCACACTGCTTAATTGAATTTGAAATTCAAAGAACTCGATAATTCTACCAAATTTAGACAATTATTAGTCTATTGTAGACAAGCTTGTCTTAAAACGTTGTTTTTAAGAGTGAATCTATTTTTGGTATGAACTTATGAATGAAAGGACAATAACTCGAACTTTGTCCTAGAACTCCTTGATTTGTTTAATCGATCATCGGGACGATGATTCTTTAAGGAGGGAAGAATGTAACACTCGATTTTGCAAATTATCTTGGTGAATGTTTTTCATGTCGTTATAATCACTGAATGAAAGCAAACATGTTAAGAAACTCGATCTTAAAAGAATGTGTTGCTAACTTGGATTCTTGCATGCTGTGATTTATGGTTAGGACAACATTTATTGTACTTGTGTGTTTGCTGATATGACGACAAATTGTCGTATACTTGCTATACTCTCGTTACTGATTGACAGCATACCTTGAATCAATTCCATTGATCCAAGTATGCTGAGGTCCTCTTGTGATTTCTGTGTCGATTCACACTTGAACCGAACCCGAGATTGTTATGAGCGCAGCAGCGCGCTACTGATTGTAGATTTTGGCACCGGCACGTAGATGCCAACGACATGTGGGTTCGATTCTTGAACCCCGTGATCGTCGAACTTGGGACCTCGTGAGGCAAGAACCGCCCGGACACGGTGGCCTTGCACGTGATCCAAAGGACGGAACGTCCCCGCGCTCGCATTAACGTGAATGTCTCAGTAGGAGGGCGGAGGATGGAAGTTGATTAGTGTTAGTGGTTAGTATAAATTAAAAACCTAAACTAATCCTAAGTCCTAACATGCATCCTACACTACTATCCTAAGTGGATTTTTAAATTACAAAAAAAAAAAAAAGGGGGAAAATAAACCTAAGGCTAAACTAAGACCTAGGTTGATCACTTTATGCAACCTAAACTAATCCTAATCTAAAAGGGCGCGCAGACCCTTGGAAGGAGAGGATAAGGATGAAGGAAGGGCATTCATTAGCATTTAATTGATAAGTCCATACGTGGACAGCGCCAGTTTTGGCGGGGCAGGTAGGAAATAGAGGCATCTATTTGGAGATAGAGCCAAATTCGGTTTTGCATGGGAAATTTGAAATTTAGAGTTCGCCAACTCAAGTGGCGGTGGCGTGGAAAGTAAGGAAAAGGCAGAGCCTTAATTGCATTGATTATTCTTGGTCCTCGCGACCAGCTCGCCTTGGAAAGTGTATGAGGGAATTTGATTTTTCATTGTTTCGATTTGGCTTTTGCAAAGTTGCTCTGCATTTGGTTTTTTCCGTCCAGTCGGTTCAACGAACCAGCTCTTGGAATTTGACACTGTGCTTGGAGATTTTTAAGGCTGTTGCTAAGCCTGAAGAAGAAAGGAGTGTTGGGAAGTTTGTGCTGTCGCTGTGGAAGGAAATAACGCGGCAAACGAAGCTTTCTTCGAGTTCTCGAAAAGAGATTTCAGGCATGTTAAGCCCTTCTCTTTAAAAATCTTTGCTTTGATTAAGTGTTTCATTAAAACAACCCTGCTCTTGGGTTTTGATTGTGTGATGTTGTTGTCGAGTCGATTGATCGATTCTGCTTCTTTTGTTTGGAAAATGATATGATGCATTTTGGTTTCTGTTTTGATTTTTTTTCTTTTCTTGGAAATGAAGAAGAATTTCTGTGTTTCAGATGGTGGTTTGATATAGATTTTTTTGCTCGTGGTGGTGCGGAGGAATCGAAAGTTGGTAATCGTTTTGTTGCTGTAATGCTGGAATCGCCTTTGCATGTAAATGGAGGTTGAATATGGTTGGGTCATGAATTGTGGAATGAAATTTTGATGATTTTCTTTCTCTCGTACGTGTTCAACATGAATGGAAATCTTTCAAAAAAATATTTGCCTAATTGCATGTATTATGGAATGAAATAGATTTTCTTTCTCTCGTACATGTAATATGTCGCTCTTGTCGATGTTCTCTCGTAATCGCTTCCGCTGGTTTGGAACTGTCCTTGCATTTTAATGGAGTGGTAACACCTCCATATCGTGCTGGTTGTTTGACAGAAATGGGAAATTTGTCTTGTGTATCATGGGTCTGTACATGTTATTCGAGTTCTTCTCACTACTGAAACTATCGTTCTTTTGTTGAAGAACTGGAATGAGGGAAACGATAGTTGTTTGAAGTTGTTTCTTATTGAATTTTTTTAAGGAAACAGATTCTCTTCCTTCTACTGATTTTGGATTTTGATGGAAGTGGCATTCGGGTTTTCTATGAGTAATTGAACTCGATTTGAATGAAGTAATAGCAATATTTCCATTGCTGTGCCTTTTCTTGTTTAGGAAATGAGCGAATACGCTTTGGTATCCGTGAAAATAGGAAAAAGTTAACTGTTTTTCCTTCTGAGGTTATTGATGGATTGTGTTTCCCTTGCTGTGAGGATAAGATGGTTTTATTGTTTTTTTTGGATGTTGTTCGGTCTCTGCTGCTCGGATCAGAGACACGAACAAATTGATTTTTGTATTCTGTGCAATGAATGATTATATTTTCTTTTGCTATGATGGAAAGTTGATTCCATCATTGGCTCTTGTAGTTGTGGTTTGACCTTCCGAATCGAACTGCATGAATGTGAACTTGACTTGGATTTTTGTACAAATAAATGGAAAATGTGGGAATTAGCTTGTTTTCGAGTCTCGCTTTTCGATCGTTTCAAGCTTTAATTAACACCCTACGCGGGTTTGTCTTTATAGAGGTATTGAAATATGAATATTATATTTGAGTTCTGTACCTCATTAAGAAAATGGAGAATGTTGTTTTTGGAGTTAACGGTTGATCGAGATAGAACTCGAATTGGATATTCATTGTTCGTGGTATATTGATGAAACCTGCATGTGCTATGTGAGTTGCTTTTCAATAAGAACGATTGTTTCGTTATCTTTATAAGTTGAACTGTCATGCTAAGATAAACACGATTTGGATGTTTGATTTCATTCTGAACAAAATGATTGTTTCATTAATGAAATTATAGGGAAATGGATTTTTCTTTTTTTGCCATTTGGACTCTGAAAATAACATTGGAGCTTTACTGTGCATATGAATTCATCTTCTGTCTGTTGTTCTAACTTGTTGAAATTCATAGTCATGTGAATATTGGACTTGTTGTAGGTAACAGCAATGAATAAATGTTATTTTGAACGGGATACGTTCATAGGATTAGGAAATCATGTGATTAATTGACTGCATGATTGAAATATTGTTTGTCTGTTTAGCATACAGTGAAAGAAATATGGTTTCTTTTAGTATGGTAAAAATATGGTTTGCATCCTTGTACTGTTTGATCTTGGATGATCATAATGAGGTACTAACCTGTTTTGGATTTTCATATGAGCCTGATTCAAATAAAGTATGGATATGGATGATGAATTCTTCCCTATTTTCATTTAAAGCGGATTATAAATGAAATTATTTTTGCACGCGAAAGTGAATTCGAATGGATTTTGTAAGTTTCACGAATCGTTATTTTGATTGTGTCTCGTTTGGATTCCATTTTCAGAACAGCCAATTGGAAAGAAATAGAGATATGAATGAATGACTTGGAAAAATGATATTTTCTTCCTTCATTCAGTTGGAAATCGGTAATTCGTGAATAATGAATTTTTATAGTGCTTAGATGGGAGCAACTATATGCATTGTTGTTTGCTTTCTTGTCTATACTTGATTGTTTGGAATCTAATGTGATGCACGAACTGAAAGGAAAGTAATGGATTTACATTTCAGTTAGTTTCATCCTTTGCATTTATTATTAATGAAAGACGTGGAAAGGATAACTGTATGTTATATCAGCAGTAAGCTACTTGTATTCCTAACTTTACAAATATTGTAAATTGAGACTTGTAACAGTTATGTGGAAAACGGGACAGCAGTTCTTTGGCTGATTGTGATGATATTTTGATAGTTCAATTGTTTTGTTGATCTTTCTTTCTTTTGTGCCTATTTCGTGATTGATGTTTAATCGTCGTTTCATAAAAGCAGGTTCTTTTATTGAGACAGCTTAGTCAAGCACCTTATTTTAAGGATAAGTGCTTAATATGCTCAGTTCATTGAACTGACCCGTGCAATTCATTTTGCAGATGGAATTTGATTAGAATGAAGACTTGGCTGTTTTCTGATGCTTCTTGATTTGTTGATGATGTATTGTAATTGTCGCTTTTATTCCTCTTCGAGGAATTGTGAAAAGAAGAAAGTATATTCTTCTATCTATGAGTTGTATGGATGATTTATGTAAACCATGCCCAATCAGCTGGATTGGCAAATGTACGGATTATGACATGAAATATTGAATACAATTACATGTGTGATATTTTAATGTTTATATCAGTTTGAATTGTTGTCTAAATTGGAAATATAATGTTATTTCTTGATTGGATTTGTTTAATTGTCCTTGGATGGATGTTAAATGGAAACTGATATCTATTCTTACCTAAATGCAACTTTTAAGTTGAAAAATGCAATTAATTCATACTTGGGTAAAGATGAATTTTTAATTGACATTATAAGGATTAGGAAGAATATGATTCCATAATTGGAAGGTATTCAGGATTAGCTTAGGAGCTAAGGAATATCAATTAAACTTGGAGTAATCGAACTTCGCTTTCGAGCTCCATTAATGATCTCGTGTGTTAAATTCAGAATAAAGGATATAGGATAAGTATATCCATAACTAATGGACCTTAACCATATAACGTTAAGGAGAACAAATGAATACATTTCTTGGGAATTAGACCTCGTTTAAATGACGTCTAATAAGTTAGAATTCTGAATTTAGTTACAGTTGGGAAAATCTTGGCTAAGTTTAATAGGTTAAACTTATCACGTCCGTCGGTACGGACCGCTTAATCCAATGATTAAGAAGTGAACCAAGTAGGGAAATGCAGCCCTTCGACACGAAGGAGAAGATGCATAGCAAGTTAATGGACGATTTAGTCCTCTTAGCCCTATATGCAATCGCAACGGAAACGAGGATCAAGGGATCGGCATGGATGCTTGAAAGTTGATTTTAATTATTAAATCGTATCCTAAGTCACTTGAGCAGATGTGTATTCTCGATGGGGGATTCGCAGACATTGGCATACGCCGCCATATAAAGAAGGTGTCTCCATGAAGACGGGGTCTTCATGACGACACAATGTGCAAATGACATAGCAATGCCCTCCCGAATTAAAACATCAAGAATACATAGGCTGAATGTGTACTCTTACGGGGATAGGAGTATGATCGATATATGAGTGACTCCGAATACTAAAGATAACTAGACACACGGAGTCGTGGGGAAACGACACCGTATGTCCGCGTATCTTTAGTTACCGGGAGTGCCTTCCTATATTCGCTCATATTACTAAGTCGAAAATTGGAAGTTTAAACTGACCTTAAACGAAGAGGACTCGGTAGGAACCAGAAAGACCATTCTAGATAACAGTGAAGTGAAGTGAAGGACGTATTCCGCTCGATGTGTATCACATCCAGAATATGATCATGCAAAGCATGTGAAAATCTTTGGCCAAAGTATCGCAATTGCTGGTGCGTTGTCCTTATCACTTAATTTAAGATGCAGGATGTCAGATGAATATCAGTAACAGATATTCAGATAGGCTTCTTAAATGGATCACTTCGATAACCGGAAACGGTTATGAGAACAGGTATATATAATATACCATGCATAAACGAACATGAAGGATCGGTTGTTGCCGAGTCATGAAATGAAGGATCGGTTGTTGCCGAGTCATGAAATGAAGGATCGTTGAAACTCCGAGCCATGAAAATGGAAGATCGGCAGTTCCTCGAGTCATTTACAGCAGCATATAGAATCTGTTATAAGATTGAATGGCATTGAATGTGTGTTCCATATTGTAAATATGCGAACAGGAACATTCGCATTTTTAAAAAGAAATTGTGTGATTTGAATTTTGTAATTCATAACAGAGAACGTTATAAAAAAAAAAATTCCCTTTCTGGTATTTTAAAATGGGGATGTTACACGTGGCACCAAACCAACTCGCATGACATGTCTAGGTAGCTAGGTAAATGCTAGAGGAGGTGTCATTTTGGTGCGCAACAACGTCGTTGCTTCCGGGATACCTCGTTCGGGCAGAGTCCCTCAAGAGGCCTGAGACCAAAAAATCGTTCAACTTCGATAGGTGACTACGTGCACTTTGTGCCACCTAGAGACGTCTCATTTGATCCTACACCTTGGCGTAGGGACCCTCTACAATAATCTGTCTCATTTTTTTCCTTCTCCAATCGGTGCTCTCGCTGCCCTATTGTTTGCAAACACACCGAATAGTGTAGTTTGAGCCGGTGTAAGGCTATCAAATGGTATATTTTGTAAACGGTGGGTCGTGGTACCGAACCAACTACGTAGACACATCTAGGTGGCCAAGTGAACACTAAAGGAGGCATCGTTTTGATGTGCGACAATGTCGTTGCTTTCGGGCTACCTCGTTCGGGTGAGTCCCTTAAGAGCCCTGAGACCAAAAAAATTGTTCAACTTTGACTGGTGACTACATGCACTACGTGGCACCTAAGATGTCTCATCTAATCCTACACCTCAGTGTAGGGACCCTCTACAATAGCATGTCTCGATTTTTTCCTTCTCCAATCGGTGCTCTCGTTGCCCTATTGTTTCGCAAACGCACTGAATAGTGTAGTTTGAGACAATATAAGGATGTCAAATGGTATATTGTGTAAATGGTGGGTCATGGCACCAAACTGACTGCACGGACACATATGGGTGGCCAAGTGAACACTAGAGAAGGATTCATTTCGATGCACGACAATGTTGTTGCTTTCGGGTTACCTCGTTTGGGCAGAGTCCCTTAAGAGCCCTGAGACCAAAAAAATCGCTCGACTTCGATGGGTGACTACGCACTCCGTGGCACCTAGAGATGTCTCATCCGATCCTACACCTCGGTGTAGGGATCCTCTACAATATTCTCGCCTTATTTTTTTCCTTCTCCAATCGGTGTTCTCGCTGCCCTATTATTGTTTGTAAACGCACCGAATAATGTAGTTTTAGACAAAGATAAGGCTTTCAAATGATATATTGTGTAAACAATGGGTTGTGGCACCAAACCGATCTGCAAGGACATGTCTGGGTGGCTAGGTAAATGCGAGAGGAGGCATCGTTTTGGTGCACAACAACGTCGTTGCTTTCGGCTACCTCATTCGGGCAGAGTCCCTCAAGAGCCCTAAGACGAAAAAATTGTTCAACTTCGACGGGTGACTACGCGCACTCGTGGCACCTAGAGATGTCTCGTCTAATCCTACACCTTGGCATAGGGACCCTCTACAATATCTTGTCTCAGATTTTTTCCTTCTCTAACTAAGTGCTCTCTCGCTGCCCTATTAGTTGCAAACGCGTTGAAGCAAAGTGTAGTTTGAGACGGTGTAAGGTTGTCAAACGGTATATTGTGTAAACAGTGGGTCATGGCACCAAAACGAATGCGTGAACATGTCTAGGTGGCTAGGTAAACACTAGAGGAGGTTTTTTTTTGGTGTGCAACAATGTCGTTGCTTCCGGGCTACCTCATTCGGGTAGAGTCCCTTAAGAGCCCTGAGACCAAAAATTGTTCAACTTCGATGGGTGACTACGTGCACTCCATGGCACCTAGAGATGTCTTGTCTAATCCTACACCTTGGCATAGGGACCCTCTACAATATCTTATCTCAGTTTTTTCCTTCTCCAATCGGTGCTCTCGCTGCCCTATTGTTTGCAAACGTGCCGAATAGTGTAGTTTGAGACAATGTAAGGTTGTCAAATGGTATATTTTGCAAACGGTGGGTCATGGCACAAAACCAAATGCATGGAAACATCCGGGTGGCTAGGTGAATGCTAGAGGAGGCATCTTTTTGGTGCGCGACAACGTCATTTCTTTCGGGCTACCTCGTTCGGGCATAGTCCCTCAAGAGCCCTGAGACCAAAAAATTGTTCAACTTCAACGGGTGACTACGTGCACTCCAGTGACACCTAGAGATGTCTCATCTAATCCTACACCTCGGTGTAGGGACCCTTTATAATAGTCTATCTTAGTTTTTCCTTCTCCAATCGGTGCTCTCTGCCCTATTGTTTGTAAACGCACCGAATAGTGTAGTTTGAGACAGTGTAAGGCTGTCAAATGGTATATTTTGTAAACAGTGGGTCATGGCACCGAACCGACTATGCGGACACATCTAGGTGGCCAGGTGAACACTAGAGGAGGTGTCATTTTGGTGCGCAACAACGTCGTTGCTTCCGAGCTACCTCATTCGGGCGGAGTCCCTCAAGAGCCCTGAGACCAAAAAAATCGTTCAACTTCAACGAGTGACTACGCGCACTTCGTGGCACCTAGAGACATCTTGTCTGATACTATACCTCGGGTGTAGGAACCCTCTACAATATCCTGTCTCATTTTTTCTTCTCCAATCAGTGCTCTTGTTGTCCTATTGTTTGCAAACGCATCGAATAGTGTAGGTTGAGTCAATGTAAGGTTGTCAAATGGTATATTTTGCAAACGATGGGTCATGGCACCAAACCGAATGTGCGGACATGTCCAGTGGCGAGGAGTTAATACTAGAGGAGGTGTTGTTTTGGTGTGCGACAACGCCGCTTCTTCCAAAGCTACCTCGCTCGTGCGTAGTCCCTTAAGAGCCCCGAGACCAAAAAAATCGCTCAACTTCAACGAGTGGCTATGTAGACTCTGTGACACCTAGAGATGTCTCTGCCTAATCCTACACCTCAAAGATAGGGACCCTCTACAATATCATATCTTGGTTTTTTCCTTCTCCAATCGGTGCTCTCGCTACCCTATTATTTGTAAATGCACCTAATAGTGTAGTTTGAGACAATGTAAGGCTGTCAAATGGTATATTTTGCAAATAGTGGGTCGTGGCACCGAACCGACTATGCACACGCATAGGGATGGTCTTGTAAACACTTGGGGAGGCGTCATTTTGGTTCTCTAAGCTCCTGTGTCCTTCTGGGCTACCTCCTTCGAGCCAAGAACCCCCTCCACAGGTACATAAATCATTGTTAATTGCTTCTCTTTTCTTGTAAAACAATGAAAGCTTCTCTTAGCTTCAAAATTTATAATTCTCTACTAACAGTGCAACCACGTGAAGGTGGAAGCTTTTCTGGCACCACTAACCTGCATATAAAAGTGTTAGTCAAAGAAATTTAAGTTTCAAATCAAAACCATACTAGATATATACAAAATACACAAATTTAATAAAATATATGAACTTAAATTTATCTAACTAACAAATTTATATATACCAAAGAAATTATATATATGACATGAGCATCAGTAAATTCATTCCAATGAACCATCAAGATCGAATCTACTCTAAATAGCGGACATGATTGCTTCATGATCTGACTCTCAAACCTTCCAAAGAATCTTCAAAGAATCTTGTTATTAGGCCTTCCTCGATATCTATACAGCTGAATATTTGTCCCTAGAACTAGATGCAAATATAAGAGTATTTTCCTGTGTGTCTCAAAGTCTTCAAACACCCAAACAGAGGAGTTTTTTAATGGATACCATTGAAGCAAGCCAAGTTCCAAAGAACTACCATCGACACCGTAGGGTACTCAATATCTTCTCCATCTATAACAGAGAAGTCAACTTCTTTCTTTCCTCAATGCAACGACATAAGAAATAGTTTGTTCCTTCTTCATTGTCTTCTGTTGCAATAATCGCAAACACATGTCCTAAAAAATGTTTCAACTCAAATTTAAATTGTAAATATTAAAATTTCAATGGACATAACTCAATACAAAAATTGTAAATAACCATAAATACCTTGTCGTACCAAAATCAAAATTTCATCAAAGTTCTTGGATGTTGCAACTTCATTTACAGAAACAAGTCGTAATGCTTGTGGAGGTTGATAACTAGCAAGCGTAGTTAGAGTCCTACAAATCCATCCATCGACCCATTCTTGTGAATCACACTCACAGCTGACAAATTCAATACAAGATGCACAAAAACATGTCAACTTTTTTGTCCATGTGGCCTATGAAGTAGCATCTGAGCTACAAAATGAGTGCATATCACTAGACCTAGTGAGTGTCATACAATCCTCGTAGTTAGTAATTTTTGTTCCTCTATCAACCAAAAATATCTGCGAACCATGGAAATTTCTTGAGAACCTCGGGCCATGTTGTCAATATACCATTCCACTATGCTCTTTGCATCTTTCAATTTAGCATTATCTTTGTACTTCAACTCTTCTCTTGCAAGAGCTCTTTTCACACATGCCCCTGCACCGTCACTCTCTCCTTTTCCATTTCCAGCCTCAGTGAAACTCCAAATATGTTGCACACCCATCTTGATGTGCATCCTGCTCATCCAATAAAACATTCGTGCATTCTTAAACTGAGACGTGTAATTATCTGACCATATATAATGTTGTTTGAAGTGGATGTCCCTATCAAACAAGTTTCCATAAAATAACTGGAAACACCCTTGCACAAATTCAGTAGAATGAGTATGATCATCACTAATATAAAATTGGTACTCTCTTAAAAAAATTCGATCATTCTCTATATTGTCAAGAGAATGTATAAATGCTATATGCATAAAAATGGCAACTTGTACTGAGTTGTAATATTGTGATTGAACCTCCATTTGTGGTTGCAATGTGTAATTCTCTGCAAAATCGACCACTGAAATAATAGTACCAATAGGAAATGTGTCTTTGCATATCTTGAACTGTTCATCCAACCATCGAGCTCTGTGTGTATGCCTAGCATACTCATAAACAATTTCATCCTTAAATTTTCTCATAAATTGAAAAACAAACATATGTTCTGTAACTAGCTCACACCGTTTAGACTATTTTCCATCTTTCAACTGGTATGTAATTGATTTATATTTATCAAACTCAACTAAATTATTTCCTATTGCACCTTCAATTTGCTCATGGATGCAACTTTCCAATTTAGGTAATCCGCCACATGTACCACAACTTCCATCTAAACAATCCGAAAATAAAAATTGTCCAACTCCTTTTTCACAAAATATATAGGAGTGAAATCCTGGAAGATATTAGTCGAACTTGAACACTACATTCCGATAACATAGTTTCATAATGCAAAATAGAACGAATACATAAAAATTTGCATAATGCATAACAAATTCAACATGTTATCTACAACAAGTGGTGCGAGCGTGGTTGATTTTCACATAGAATGGTTTTAACATTTCAAAAAAACGTTGACTAATTTTAATTTCCAGATAAGCTCTTGTTCAAACTTACGAAAAATTGAGTTTGAGTCATATCTAAGAAATGATTTAGATGTGGTTCACAATTAATAGAACCAACTCTCCGCTTTACAACATCTCTTGTATTAGGTGAAACTCTAGTGTTATCATACCAAAATTAAATAACTTCTCTTATAGCATCAATATTATATTTGTCCTTACGCAAAGGTGCTCAGCAGAAAATGCCCAAAAATCGGTGTTATTGAGTGATTGAAGGATATTATGTTTTTCAATTACTTTCATTAGAGTTTTTCGATTAACTTGCAACATTCCACTTGTTTACATAATTAAACATTTTTTATTGATTCACTTGCAACACTAGTAGCAAATACACGACGTATAATATTACTATCCCCGGTGTGTCTCTTAACACCAACAAAGTGTGATATGCATCATGAAGGTTTTCAACAATCAGTAGAGGTTTGACCACGTATATTAGATGTTTTCAATCCTAAGGTGTTTAATGTAGGTCTCATTTTATTGAATTTCATCAAACTAACCAACAATCGACATCTTTGGGAATCATTTAAAATTTTAAAATGATTATCCCAAATTTCAAAGTGGCTTTTCATTTGATTTGTCGTTCGTAAAGTTTGTCACACATTAGTTTCAAAATGTTTTCATCAATTTCAATAAAATAATTAGGTTTCTTACGGAAAATCTTAGGAGGTGTTTTTGTCAAATTTTGTTTATCTACGCTTCAACTCGAATTTTTTATTCACATTTTTATTGTCTCTTTCAATTTCAACATTTGCTACATCACGAGTATTTAATTCTTCTTCAACATCGACAAAGAAAAACATCTTTATCACAAGTATTTAATTCAACTTCAACATAACAAGAGAAACATTACTTGGTTCCTCATTGTTTACATAATAGTAGGGGTCAAGATGAACCTCTTCTTGATTCACGAAGATTCCGCATTCGCTTAACATTTTGAAAGTTGTTTTTTCTAATTCGTTTGGTGTTTTTTTACTTAATGACTTCCTTTTTGACTTCGTTTCTTGTCTCCCATGATGTTTTACTTCCGGTGATAAGAAAAACATATAGAAAACAACAGAATTTCGTAGTAATTCATACGGTTAAGTCAAACAGTAAAAATCACATGGTAATTAGAACATTGGGATGCGTATAAATATGATTTATGAACCGCGATCGTGCTTTATAAACCGCACTCGTGGTTTATAAAGCACAATCGCGTTCTTGTTTAAAACCCGCGATCACGGCTTGTAAACCGTGATCGTGGTCCTATTTTTTCAGATCATTAAATCTCGACCCTAAGGCTTGGGAAATCTTTGTTTTGTCCCAACCAAAGCTATGGAAGGTCATTATGAAGTGTAAAGGGTCAAAACTTCAAATTTGCTCTTCCACGAGACTTGAACCATGCTAAAACTGAAAAAAAAAAATCACAAAAATGGTGCCATCGCGTAGGGGAGACTGTTAGCTTCAGTAGAAATATTGATTTTAAAGTGAATAGAATAAGATAAATATCATTTTATAATTTTTTACTAACAATAGGTCTTTAAGACATTTTTTCCCGCGAATGTTCATGTCTACGTTTAAGACTCGCAATTTATTTTTGCTTATTAAAATGTGCCAAAACTTATACCATCCAAAGTGTGGAGAAATTCTATACACGTTAAAAAAAAAATTGATTTCGATATTTTTGATATAGTTATGGCAAGCAAATAGAAAGCGGTCCATTTTCTAAATCTTTTTAGACCACTTTCATGGAAAAAATCATAAAAAAATATTGCTCGAAAAAATACAAAATAAAATCCATCCCAAGATAGACAACTACATCTAACTTTTCACCAAAGGAAAAAATAAATAATAAAATTTGGTCATCCAAATCGGGCAAACAGACTTCTGATCTTATAGGTTTTTTCAAAACAAAACCAAGTCATATAATTTTAAGTGTTTAATATAGCTTAACTTGTCCATTTTTAAAAAAGTTAGTATTTTAGAAACTAGATTCGGATGCTACGATTCATATTTATATTTATTTTTCTAATTTTGAGTGCGCGCATTGCTAATAATCCATACAAGTTGAGATTTTGTTGTTTTTTGCAATATGATGTCCACTTATGACCCTTTTTGTCCACCAACTTGGTGCACTTACCCAAATACACATATATAGTCCATACTATACAAAAATGCGTACGTGTTTTGCCTTAACTAAAACACGTACGCATTATAACGCTGATACACGTTTTAGGCTCCTGTAATTACCAACCCAAAAAAATAAAACGTGATCGTGTTATGGTAAAACAGTACGTGTTTCGACTGTTTTCGGGTTTTTGTCCACTTTTGCCCCCCAACTTGGTGCACTTACCCTAGTATTTCAATATATTTATCAACTTGTCATACTAAATCTAACATGTATATTTTATTATTAAGATCATGTTTATACTCTATTTTATTTTCAAATTTATTGTTTTAATGGTTTGTTTGAGTTTGTATTGCAGAAGAATGGAAGATTTTTTCTCCTCAAAAATGTGGGCACCTCACTTTTGTCAATGCAAAGGTGTTGATTACCGCCCCACCCTCTAGTGGTGGCGAAGAAGAAGAGTATTCATTCATCACCTTGTCCCAATCCCACTCATACCTAGTTATTTTTTAAAAAGTTTTTTATTTCAATATTCTTTATGTTTCAGTATTCCCTTTATTTTGTTAGACCCTTTTTAGTTTTATGCATTGTGTACAATGGATTTTAGTATACTTTAATGGCATTTAATTGACAGTTTTCTATGTTACAACCCATCATGATATTAAATTATGATGATCTTGCATAAATCATAGGGTCCTTGCAAAGACTTTAATTCCTATGGATTTGAACGTATTGATCGAAGGAAAGAGTAGAAACTCGCATCTAACGACATGGATGGTTGTGTTGTAGATAAGGAAAACCTTCAAATGTAAGTTACTTTCTCTTAATTTGGAATTTTCCATAATTGCATAAGTCTCAAGGATGGGGAGATCGCTAGGACAAAGGTACAAGGTTTACAGGACAACAAAAAATTTCCCATATTTTGGGAACGACATGGGGATGGTTGTTAAAATAATATATTGAAATATTTTAACTTCATGTAATGAAATTTAGGGTTTAGACCATCTTTAATATTTTTATGGTACTTTCAAAATTATAATGAAATGTTTTTGGTAAAAATAATTATTTTTTTAAATAAAACCATCATAAAAAAATTGGGTATGTCCCCTCCAAGTCCCCAAAACATTTAGGACGTCTAGGTGTCACTAAAATTTAGGAGACATTGTCCCCATGTAATAGTGAGATTTTTAAAGTTGGAAAAAACAACTTTCAAGTAACAAATCAAATGAATGTCGAATTTAATGTATCAAATAAAAGTTATATGGTCATACCATTAAATCTCACAAGTATTTAATTGAACTTCAACATAAGGTAGAAACATTACTTGGTTCCTCATTGTTTACAATAGTAGGGGTTCAAGATGAACCTCTTCTTGATTCACGAAGATTCCGCATTCGCTAACATTTTGAAAGTTGTTTGCCTAATTCGTTTGGTGTTTTTTTACTTAATGACTTCCTTTTTGACTTCGTTTTGTCTCCCATGATGTTTTACTTCCGGTGATAAGAAAAACATATAGAAAACAACATGATTTCGTAGTAATTCATACGGTTAAGTCAAGCAAGAAAAATCACATGGTAATTAGAACATGGGATGCGTATAAATATGATTTATGAACCGCGATCGTGCTTTATAAACCGTGCTCGTGGTTTATAAAGCACAATCGCGTTCTTGTTTAAAAACCCGCGATCACGGCTTGTAAACTGTGATCGTGGTCCTATCTCAGATATCATTAAATCTGACCCTAAGGCTTGGGAAATCTTTGTTTTGACCCAACCAAAGCTATGGAAGGTCATTATGAAGTGTAAAGGGTCAAAACTTCAAATTTGCTCTTCCACAGACTTGAACCATGCTAAAAACTGAAAAAAAAAAATCACAAAAATGGTGCCATCGCGTAGGGAGGCATTAGCTTCGTAGAAATATTGATTTTAAAGTGAATAGAATAAGATAAATATCATTTTATAATTTTTTACTAACAATAAGTCTTTAAGACATTTTTTCCCGCGAATGTTCATGTCTACGTTTAAGACTCGCAATTTATTTTTGCTTATTAAAATGTGCCAAAACTTATACCATCCAAAGTGTGGAGAAATTCTATACACGTTAAAAAAAAAAAATTGATTTCGATATTTTTGATATAGTTATGGCAAGCAAATAGAAAGCGCTCCATTTTCTAAATTTTTTAGACCACTTTCATGGAAAAAATCATAAAAAAATATTGCTCGAAAAAATACAAAATAAAATCCATCCCAAGATAGACAACTACATCTAACTTTTCACCAAAGGAAAAAAAAAATAACAAGATTTGGTCATCCAAATCGCGGGCAAACAGACTACAATCTTATAGGTTTTTTCAAAAACAAAAACCAAGTCATATAATTTTAAGTGTTTAATATAGCTAAACTTGTCCATTTTTAAAAAAATTAGTATTTTAGAAACTAGATTCGGATGCTACAATTCATATTTATATATATTTTTCTAATTTTGAGTGCGCGTATTGCTAATAATCCCTACAAGTTGAGATTTTGTTGTTTTTTGCAATATGATGTCCACTTATGACCCCTTTTTGTCCACCAACTTGGTGCACTTACCCAAATACACATATATAGTCCATACTATACAAAATGCGTACGTGTTTTGCCTTAACTAAAACACGTACGCATTATAACGCTGCATACACGTTTTAGGCTCGGTAATTACCAACCCAAAAAATAAAACGTGATCGTGTTATGGTAAAACAGTACGTGTTTCGATCATGCTTTGTGTTTTTGTCCACTTTTGGCCCCCAACTTGGTGCACTTACCCTAGTATTTCAATATATTTATCAACTTGTCATACTAAATCTAACATGTATATTTTATTATTAAGATCATGTTTATACTCTATTTTATTTTCAAATTTATTGTTTTAATGGTTTGTTTGAGTTTGTATTGTAGAAGAATGGAAGATTTTTTCTCCTCAAAAATGTGGGCACCTCACTTTTGTCAATGCAAAGGTGTTGATTACCGCCCCACCCTCTAGTGGTGGTAAGAAGAAGAGTATTCATTCATCACCTTGTCCCAATCCCACTCATACCTAGTTATTTTTTAAAAAGTTTTTTATTTCAATATTCTTTATGTTTCGTATTCCCTTTATTTTGTTAGACCCTTTTAGTTTTATGCATTGTGTACAATGGATTTTAGTATACTTTAATGGCATTTAATTGATGAGTTTTTCTATGTTACAACCCATCATGATATTAAATTATGATGATCTTGCATAAATCATAGGGTCCTTGCCAAAGACTTTAATTCCTATGGATTTGAACGTATTGTATCGAAGGAAAGAGTAGAAACCCGCATCTAACGACATGGATGGTTGTGTTGTAGATAAGGAAAACCTTCAAATGTAAGTTACTTTCTCTCGGAATTTGGAATTTTCCATAATTGCATAAGTCTCAAGGATGGGGAGATCGCCGGACAAAGGTACAAGGTTTACAGGACAACAAAAAATTTCCCATATTTTGGGAACGACATGGGGATGGTTGTTAAAATAATATATTGAAATATTTTAACTTCATGTAATGAAATTTAGGGGTTTAGACCATCTTTAATATTTTTATGGTACTTTCAAAATTATAATGAAATGTTTTGGTAAAAATAATTATTTTTTAAAATAAAACCATCATTAAAAATTGGGTATGTCCCCTCCAAGTCCCCAAAACATTTAGGACGCTCAGGTGTCACTAAAATTTAGGAGACATTGTCCCCATGTAATAGTGAGATTTTTAAAGTTGGAAAAACAACTTTCAAGTAACAAATAAATGAATGTCGAATTTAATGTATCAAATAAAAGTTATATGGTCATACCATTAAATCTCACAAGTATTTAATTGAACTTCAACATAACAAGAGTAGAAACATTACCTGGTTCCTCATTGCTTACAATAGTAGGGGTTGAAGATGAACCTCTTCTTGATTCACGAAGATTCCGCATTCGCTTAACATTTTGAAATTTGTTTGCCTCTAATTCGTTTGGTGTTTTTTACTTAATGACTTCCTTTTTGACTTCGTTTCTTGTCTCCCATGATGTTTTACTTCTGGTGATAAGAAAACATATAGAAAACAACGAGAATTTCGTAGTAATTCATACGGTAAAGTCAAACAGTAAAAATCACATGGTAATTAGAACATTGGGATGCGTATAAATATGATTTATGAACCGCGATCGTGCTTTATAAACCGCACTCGTGGTTTATAAAGCACAATCGCGGTTCTTGTTTAAAACCCGCGATCACGGCTTGTAAACCGTGATCGTGGTCCTATCTGTATCATTAAATCTGACCCTAAGGCTTGGGAAATCTTTGTTTTGCCCCAACCAAAGCTATGGAAGGTCATTATGAAGTGTAAAGGGTCAAAACTTCAAATTTGCTCTTCCACAGACTTGAACCATGCTAAAACTCGAAAAAAAAATCACAAAAATGGTGCCATCGCGTAGGGGGAGACTGTTAGCTTCGTAGAAATATTGATTTTAAAGTGAATAGAATAAGATAAATATCATTTTATAATTTTTTACTAACAATAAGTCTTTAAGACATTTTTTCCCGCGAATGTTCATGTCTACGTTTAAGACTGCAATTTATTTTTTGCTTATTAAAATGTGCCAAAACTTATACCATCCCAAGTGTGGAGAAATTCTATACACGTTAAAAAAAAAAATTGATTTCGATATTTTTTGATATAGTTATGGCAGGCAAATAGAAAGCGCTCCATTTTCTAAATCTTTTTAGACCACTTTCATGGAAAAAATCATAAAAAAATATTGCTCGAAAAAATACAAAATAAAATCCATCCCAAGATAGACAACTACATCTAACTTTTCACCAAAGGAAAAAAATAAATAACAAGATTTGGTCATCCAAATCGCGGGCAAACAGACTACAATCTTATAGGTTTTTTCAAAAACAAAAACCAAGTCATATAATTTTAAGTGTTTAATATAGCTAAACTTGTCCATTTTTAAAAAAATTAGTATTTTAGAAACTAGATTCCGGATGCTACGATTCATATTTATATAAATTTTTCTAATTTTGAGTGCGCGTATTGCTAATAATCCCTACAAGTTGAGATTTTGTTGTTTTTGCAATATGATGTCCACTTATGACCCCTTTTTTGTCCACCAACTTGGTGCACTTACCCAAATACACATATATAGTCCATACTATACAAAATGCGTACGTGTTTTGCCTTAACTAAAACACGCACGCATTATAACGCGTGACACGTTTTAGGCTCGGTAATTACCAACCCAAAAAATAAAACGTGATCGTGTTATGGTAAAACAGTACGTGTTTCGATTGTTTGTGTTTTTGTCCACTTTTTGGCCCCCCAACTTGGTGCACTTACCCTAGTATTTCAATATATTTATCAACTTGTCATACTAAATCTAACATGTATATTTTATTATTAAGATCATGTTTATACTCTATTTTATTTTCAAATTTATTGTTTTAATGGTTTGTTTGAGTTTGTATTGTAGAAGAATGGAAGATTTTTCTCCTCAAAAATGTGGGCACCTCACTTTTGTCAATGCAAAGGTGTTGATTACCCGCCCACCCTCTAGTGGTGGCGTAAGAAGAAGAGTATTCATTCATCACCTTGTCCCAATCCCACTCATACCTAGTTATTTTTAAAAAGTTTTTATTTCAATATTCTTTATGTTTCGTATTCCCTTTATTTTGTTAGACCCTTTTTAGTTTTATGCATTGTGTACAATGGATTTTAGTATACTTTAATGGCATTTAATTGACAGTTTTCTATGTTACAACCCATCATGATATTAAATTATGATGATCTTGCATAAATCATAGGGTCCTTGCCAAAGACTTTAATTCCTATGGATTTGAACGTATTGTATCGAAGGAAAGAGTAGAAACTGCATCTAACGACATGGATGGTTGTGTTGTAGATAAGGAAAACCTTCAAATGTAAGTTACTTTCTCGACTTTGGAATTTTCCATAATTGCATAAGTCTCAAGGATGGGGAGATCGCCGGACAAAGGTACAAGGTTTACAGGACAACAAAAATTTCCCATATTTTGGGAACGACATGGGGATGGTTGTTAAAATAATATATTGAAATATTTTAACTTCATGTAATGAAATTTAGGGTTTAGACCATCTTTAATATTTTTATGGTACTTTCAAAATTATAATGAAATGTTTTTGGTAAAAATAATTATTTTTAAAATAAAACCATCATTAAAAATTGGGTATGTCCCCTCCAAGTCCCCAAAACATTTAGGACGTCTAGGGTGTCACTAAAATTTAGGAGACATTGTCCCCATGTAATAGTGAGATTTTTAAAGTTGGAAAAAACAACTTTCAATGTGATCAAATGAATGTCGAATTTAATGTATCAAATAAAAGTTATATGGTCATACCATTAAATCTCACAAGTATTTAATTGAACTTCAACATAACAAGAGAAACATTACTTGGTTCCTCATTGTTTACAATAGTAGGGGTTGAAGATGAACCTCTTCTTGATTCACGAAGATTCCGCATTCGCTTAACATTTTGAAAGTTGTTTGCCTCTAATTCGTTTGGTGTTTTTTACTTAATGACTTCTTTTTTGACTTCGCTTGTCTCCCATGATGTTTTACTTAGGTGATAAGAAAAACATATAGAAAAACAACAGAATTTCGTAGTAATTCATACGGTTAAGTCAAACAAGAAAATCACATGGTAATTAGAACATTGGGATGCGTATAAATATGATTTATGAACCGCGATCGTGCTTTATAAACCGCACTCGTGGTTTATAAAGCGCAATCGCGGTTCTTGTTTAAAAACCCGCGATCACGGTTTGTAAACCGTGATCGTGGTCCTATCTGTATCATCAAATCTGACCCTAAGGCTTGGGAAATCTTTGTTTTGCCCCAACCAAAGCTATGGAAGGTCATTATGAAGTGTAAAGGGTCAAAAACTTCAAATTTGCTCTTCCACAGACTTGAACCATGCTAAAAACTGAAAAAAAAAATCACAAAAATGGTGCCATCGCGTAGGGGAGACTGTTAGCTTCGTAGAAATATTGATTTTAAAGTGAATAGAATAAGATAAATATCATTTTATAATTTTTTACTAACAATAGGTCTTTAAGACATTTTTTCCCGCGAATGTTCATGTCTACGTTTAAGATTGCAATTTTTTTTGCTTATTAAAATGTGCCAAAACTTATACCATCCCAAGTGTGGAGAAATTCTATACACGTTAAAAAAAAATTGATTTCGATATTTTTGATATAGTTATGGCGGGCAAATGGAAAGCGCTCCATTTTCTAAATCTTTTTAGACCACTTTCATGGAAAAAATCATAAAAAAAAATATTGCTCGAAAAAATACAAAATAAAATCCATCCCAAGATAGACAACTACATCTAACTTTTCACCAAAGGAAAAAAAAAATAACAAGATTTGGTCATCCAAATTGCGGGCAAACAGACTACAATCTTATAGGTTTTTTCAAAAACAAAAACCAAGTCATATAATTTTAAGTGTTTAATATAGCTAAACTTGTCCATTTTTAAAAAAATTAGTATTTTAGAAACTAGATTCGGATGCTACGATTCATATTTATATTTATTTTTCTAATTTTGAGTGCGCGCATTGCTAATAATCCATACAAGTTGAGATTTTGTTGTTTTTTGCAATATGATGTCCACTTATGACCCCTTTTTTGTCCACCAACTTGGTGCACTTACCCAAATACACATATATAGTCCATACTATACAAAATGCGTACGTGTTTTGCCTTAACTAAAACACGTACGCATTATAACGCGTACACGTTTTAGGCTCGGTAATTACCAACCCAAAAAAATAAAACGTGATCGTGTTATGGTAAAACAGGTACGTGTTTCGACTGTTTTCAGGTTTTTGTCCACTTTTTGGCCCCCCAACTTGGTGCACTTACCCTAGTATTTCAATATATTTATCAACTTGTCATACTAAATCTAACATGTATATTTTATTATTAAGATCATGTTTATACTCTATTTTATTTTCAAATTTATTGTTTTAATGGTTTGTTTGAGTTTGTATTGTAGAAGAATGGAAGATTTTTCTCCTCAAAATGTGGGCACCTCACTTTGTCAATGCAAAGGTGTTGATTATTGCCCCACCCTCTAGTGGTGGCAAAAAGTAAGAAGAGTATTCATTCATCACCTTTTCCCAATCCCACTCATACCTAGTTATTTTTAAAAAGTTTTTATTTCAATATTCTTTATGTTTCGTATTCCCTTTATTTTGTTAGACCCTTTTTAGTTTTATGCATTGTGTACAATGGATTTTAGTATACTTTAATGGCATTTAATTGACAGTTTTCTATGTTACAACCCATCATGATATTAAATTATGATGATCTTGCATAAATCATAGGGTCCTTGCAAAGACTTTAATTCCTATGGATTTGAACGTATTGTATCGAAGGAAAGAGTAGAAACCCGCATCTAACGACATGGATGGTTGTGTTGTAGATAAGGAAAACCTTCAAATGTAAGTTACTTCTCTCGGACTTTGGAATTTTCCATAGTTGCATAAGTCTCAAGGATGGGGAGATCGCGGACAAAGGTACAAGGTTTACAGGACAACAAAAATTTCCCATATTTTGGGAACGACATGGGGATGGTTGTTAAAATAATATATTGAAATATTTTAACTTCATGTAATGAAATTTAGGGGTTTAGACCATCTTTAATATTTTTATGGTACTTTCAAAATTATAATGAAATGTTTTTGGTAAAAATAATTAGTTTTTAAAATAAAACCATCATTAAAAATTGCGTATGTCCCCTCCAAGTCCCCAAAACATTTAGGACGTCTAGGGTGTCACTAAAATTTAGGAGACATTGTCCCCATGTAATAGTGAGATTTTAAAGTTGGAAAAAACAACTTTCAAGTAATGTGATCAAATGAATGTCGAATTTAATGTATCAAATAAAAGTTATATGGTCATACCATTAAATCTCACCCCTTATTATCATTGTAGAATGTCTATCCACATAAAATATGCCCATTGACATAAAGAATGCCCATCAACATAAAATTAATTAATACATTATGAATTAAAGTTGTGATTAATTTAGTGCACTTGGGTTATGTGAAACAACATTCCAATATAAACAAAATAAGTATGTTCTTTCCACACACACTCCTTAAGTAGTTATCTTGATCATGTTCTTATCTTTGAAGATCCTCACAATTAGTTGTGAATGAATAACTAGCAATTGCACACGAGTTTGTTGGAGTTGTAATTTGTAGCGAAGTGTATACAAACTTAAATTGTTTTAAGTTTTGTGATGGGGAGGAGCGAAAAATGTAGTACAACTACAACATTTGACAAAAAAACACCTCCTCTTTTGCCTTGATGGATGTCCATACCCTGTTGCAAAGCTCTTGTTTTGCCACAACATGTGAATATGCTAGCAAAGGTGAGTTGATCAGGTTAAATATTTGTTTGTTGCATTTGTGAAAGAGTCTTAATGGCTCTTGAGGAGTTGATTTGCATTGCTCTCTATGCGTGGTCTAGATTGCCAAATACTCAAAACTAAACCAAAAAAACTTTCTAGAAACTGAGAATAATCAAGCACATGGCACATTATTATAGTGCAAGCCTATTTTTTAGATTGCTTCATTTAGCATCACCAATAATTGCCACAAGAACATTCTCCCTTTTTAAAATGAAGGAAATGGTTCCCATTTCTCACAACAATTTCTCTTGCAACAATCTTGGAGTTAATTTTCATTGCAGTGTGGCAATGAGCACATACCTGAAGGTTCTTGACAACTGTAATAGTTGTTCTAGGGGTGTGTTTAACCAACCAAATGTAGTTGCCAACTTTTCACTATGGTGGCAAAGAAAAATAATTCTTTTTCCTCCACTTCCACATCATTAAGTAAATATCTTTAATCTTACCCTGTAGCTTTCATCTCCCAAGCCAATTTCTCCAACTTTACATAGATCTCCCTCTCTCTATGGATGCGATCTTTGATTTATAATATGTCTCCCGGCCTTCAATCCAACTACATCCATATCTTCTTAACTCCTCCATCTTTCATCAATCTCCATCCACTCCACAGATATTTGAGAGAAGAAAATAAATTACATCATTTTTAAGATCCAAATCAAAATGCATTGTGGCTCTAAATACTCCCAATCCTGTATTCATATGTGATCTACATTTCCACATAACCACCAGAGGTTTACATGGAATTTGGCTCACCACCTGCCCATTGCATTGTGCATATCCTGCAATCAATGCTGTCCACCAAACCACGTTTTTTTAAGGCATAAATACATGGATATTTTCACAAACGGCAATTTAAATAGATGATGGGGAAAGTAGAGACGGAGACCGAGTAGACAGCCGGAAAGGCTAACACGGGAAGAGCTGCCGGAATTTCCAGTTTCCAGGCGTCTGCCGAAACTTCCGGCGAGTGAAATATATGTACTTCCTGTTTTGAAGATTAGTATACTTTGTAGTACACCCCAAGCGTTAGTACAAACTTCCCGTTAACTTGTACTACTATTTCTTCTTCACGATATTTCTCCAATTTTACAATATTATAATACGTTCAATTTCTGGTTTCAAAATTGTACGGTGGGAATGGGTATATTATTCAAAGTGGAAAGGAAACCCATTACTTTTAAGTGAAATTAATGTTTAAATTATATGTAAGCAATATATAATTATGTTCACATAAATAATTTATAATTTATAATTTATAATTTTTGTATTTTAATTTTGAGATTTCATATTTTTCTATATTCTTATACTTTCAAAATTATTAGGTGGACATGAATAAACAATCTCATAAATAATAGTGGTGTCCTAACTCTTGTACTACAATTCTAGAGATCTTTTGTACTGCTATTCTCCCATACTTTCCAAAGAATATGTTGACACAAATATTTCATGATTTAATTTTAAGAGTTTGAATTAGTGAAACTAACAAAAATATTTTATAATTTATAATTTTTGTATTTCAATTTTGAGATTTTATATTCTTGTACTTTCAAAATTACTATTAAATTTGTGGACATGAACAAATTATCTCATAAATAATGTGGGTGTCGTTAACTCTTGTACTACAATTCTAGAGATATTTTGTACTCCTATTCTCCCATACTTTCCAAATGACATATTCTATGTAACTATCATTTCTCATATTCGCTCTCAGTGCCTCTTCAAGCATTAAAGTATTGAACATTGCCAATCACCTTTAAGAACCACACATTCAAAGATGATAATATACTTTACTAAACTGGGAATCACCAATAAAAATTGGCTAAAGGACAATGCACATTCTTTATATATCAATCACAAGTCATCACAATTTTAAGAACCACACATAAGAAGTAAGAATGTCCCTTGCCAAACCTGGGAATCACTATTCACAAGTGGTTGGATGACATTATATATATATATAAAAAATAAAAATGTTTAACAAACCATCACAATAGGGTTTCACATAGAAGTAATTAGAAACTCAACACATCAAAATTTAGAGAAGTTAAGAAAATCCTATAGAGTAGTTACTTTGATTATTAACATTACAAAATCACCAATTTAGGTGAATTGTATGAGACAATATAGTGCCATGCAAATCACTTAGATTTGATCCTCCATAAGATGAAAGCCCCATACTTATATGAAGTAAGCTTGAGCTCTTGCAAATAAAAAATATGATACATATAGAGTATAAATTAGTTCAAGCAATTTCGCATTCACTTCATACAACATGTACATGAATATACTCAAGGCGATATGACGAAAAATAGGCTAAAATCTTGATAGATTGCCAAAGTGTATTAATATGAAATAAAATCCTAAAGAATGAACTCACGGGTGATTCAAGACACTTCAATGAAACCTAGGTTAAACACTTGATGGTTGACATTTGTGTACTCGTGTATTTATGTTAGATGTGCCAACTCCCACATAAGTTGTTATTATGATAATAATGATTTATACATATGCTTCACGACTTTTAATATTCATATTTTTATGAATGATGGATCACCAAACCCACTCACTCTTGAGGCATTTGTCGTAATATGGATAAATGGATTACATTTGAATTGCAATACAAATACCTAAATATTTTTAAATAGGATTTAAATGAACATACATTATAATATAGAAATAAAAGTCCAAACCAATTATTTCCAAAACTAGAAAGAGATGTTCATGTTAGGTGTAGAGACATATCTTGAATATTGTGAGATTTGGCAACAATCATCAAAATCTAATTGTGGAAATGTATACACAATGGTAATAAAAACTCACATAGAGAAAATTGGTAGCATGTAGAGATGGTTATACGAAAGTTGGATGGTGCTCTAGATGAAGGACATGCATGTTGTAGATAAATTGATGAATGCACTCATCCAATCATGATCTTTAGTTCCTTCACTACGACCTTCACACTCGTGAAACCTACAACTTGTGAAATATTTATCTTCTTCTCCTTGCTCTAGATTAGAAACAATATACGAACTTATGGGAAAAAAAAAAATGTTGGGGCATGTGATGATCTTTGATTAGCTAGGTTTTCAAACATCATTTAATTATCACCCCTTAATTAGTAAACAATATTCAATAAATTCCATAATTGAAAATAATTTTAGTGATTTACAAAACATGGTTCGTGCACCCAAAGTGTTTGCTGAGAAACACTAGCTCCATAAAATGATGAATGCTCTAAGGAATTGTTTTACCTCTCTATAATGTATGCGAATGTTAACAATATTTAACATTGCACTCCTCATAATTCTTTGTGATTCAACAAATCTAAATGAACTACAATATTTGTGTATTTATAGATAATTGAATTCAAATTAAAATCTTATTCTTGCATCAACCTACAATATGGAAATTCTAAAAAGTGAAAAATATGGGACCATAAAGATAGGTGCACCCAAACCCAAAAGGCCCTTTGAAAGACCTAGGTCCGTGATGACACTCTTAACAAACCAAAGAACCATTAACACTCATGACACAAAACTTGAGAAGACCCACAAATAAAGGAGAAGAAGAAAAGATATGACAACACTCACAAATGTACTAATAATTAATAGTTTGGACCCAATGGGGGATTAAGCCCTAGGAAATATTGCAATTGCCAGGTGCAAACATTCATGGGCGTTGCATTCTCTATATTTCACAAGTATGGTACATGAAATTTCAAGGAGGAATGAAATAAAACATAGGAATAATGATTCCAATGTTTTTTAAGATTATAGATAGTTCATCCAATCACCAAGATCATTTACCATAATAGAACCTTATAAAATGGAAATGTAAAGTAAAGCAATGAGAATCACTTATGATATTGAGGGTAGTAATTATTGTTCGAGTTGAAATTTTATTTTATCGAGAGAAGACATTCGATCCATTGCGTTGAAGAGAATTGCTTGTCTTTATTGTTCACTTATTTTATACAAACCATACAATTAGACTACTTTTTTCTTGATATAAAGACTCTAAAAGAAAGATTTTTTTAGCCCTCTACTATCAACATCCAATATCAACATCCAATGCTACCGTTAATTTTCTATTACCATGAATTTATTTTCAACAATATAACTCTCCATGTAGTCGCCTACTTCACAAGTTATCTCTTATTATTTGTCTATTGCACTAGTTTTATACTATGTGCTAAAGCCAATGAAGTAGCTTCCCATTTGGCATTCAATCTAGTGTGTTGTATCCAACGAAGCAATTTTCCATTTGTAATTTTGTCCGTGAACGAATTGAAATGCAATATAAGACATGAAAGACTTAATGTATGAGAATGATTAGTATAAGAGTATTTTGAAAAATTAATGGGGGCATTAACTCGAGCACTATGTATAGCGATCAATATTGTTAATCCGACTCTATTTGGACCAATAATCAACAAGTACACTTGATCTTATACAAATTAACGACTAATAAATGTTTAGAGGCCATGCTAAGACATTCACACTTATATTAAGTGAATTGACTTACCTTATGAATATTATATACGCGAGATAATCTAATTGGATTGTTCATGAAATGTTTAATTACTTAAGAGAATTCTAATATATAAACTTTTCACAACTAAGTTTTGGAAAAAAATACATAAGAAAAATTATAAATTTTTGATATGGACTTTATCGCTCATATAAAATATAAAAATATTTACAATCAAAACATTGATCAAATATATTAGCTACACAATTTTCATTTCCAAACCTTAATTATTTAATATTTATATATTTAAATACTAAATTATTTAGTTCATGTAGGTAGAGCGTATTGAAGTTCTAGATAGACACTCAAAAATAGCGTTTCAATATTATTTTGGGGTAAAAATTGATCTCTTCCATCCTTAAATAATGAAACTACAAATCCAATTAGAATATATTTGATAAATCCATATACTTCTATAAACCATTGAATCTCGTAGCCGTAATTAAAATAAAGGCTCAAAAATATCATTTCAATAATTTTTTGGATAAAAATTAATCTACTCCATCTTTAAATAAAAAAACAACAAATCCAATTAAAATATATATATGATAAATCCATAAAATAGTGAATCTTCGTAGACATAATTAAAAATATCCTTTAATTGGCCTCATTTCTTAGAATAGAAGTGACGTGACGCAAGCGGCAAAACTAAACAAACCCCACCCACCGTTAGAGACCACGTTGTGTACCCGCCCTTTTCGATTTTACCACCAAACTTCTTCAACCTTTGAAAAAATCATTTGGAAAAAAACGAAATAGAGAAGAAATTTAACTTGGAAGGTCTATAAATAGGGGTCTCCTCCTTATTTTAAGCCCATCCAGACCGGCAGAGAGGAATTTGGCTGTGAATTATCAACAGTTGCCATGGCTGAGGTATGCCTGCCTTATCCTCCCTTTTTTTTTTCCATTTATTCTATTTTGCATATGTAATCTTTGGTTGTTTTTCTCTGGTTCTGTAAGTTGAGTTTCTTTTATGTTATTGGGATCTGTTCATTTTAAATGAGATCTAGAGCTGAAATGGTTATTTTTCTCCAATTCTCCATGAATTTAAGTATCTAATTTTGTTTGTTAATGGATTTTCGAGAAACCCAGTTGAAGGAAATTGTTATGTCATGGGGATTTTGTTTTGTTCCATGAGGCCCAGTTGGGATTGTCGGTAATGTGGATGAATGGCTTAGCTTTACATATGACACAGTTTTAGATACTTTGAAAACATTCAGTAAAGAAATTGGCACATGCTGAACATGAAAATCTTTTGGCTGATTAACATCCCAAGAAATCTGAGTATCCCTAAAAGGAGTTGTCTCGTTTTCTCTTTTAAAAACTGTCAATCTCTCTTTGTGTGTGCGCATTTCAGATTTACCAAGATAAGAATTGTAGGGATTCTAAGTTGTAAACTTCAATAATTCAATAGAAATCACCACCTTGTAGGAAATTCCTTGGATTTTGCGTGCATTGTTTTTCAATGGTTTGCTGTTCATATCTTCAGGGTTTTCTATAAATGTAAGTAGAATTTTGTGACCACTTGCATGGAATTTAGTTTTTTTAGACTGACAATTTGCAGTGTGATATATTCTGAGAGTCCTCTGGAATCAGCTGAGACCACTTGCATGGAATTTAGTTTTTTTAGATTGACACTTTGCAGTGTGATATATTCTGAGAGTCCTCTAAAATCAACTGCATAGGTGGACCAAATGTCATCTACACAGTTGATTCCAGAAGACTTACATTTTAGATTTAGGTCTTCCACGATCTATTTGATGTTTTTTTGTCAGATTTACAAATAGGTTCTGATTGATGGTTTCCATTAGATTCTCAGCTTCATCAGCTTGATTAGAATGCTTGTACGCACCCAAATACCAAATAGAAGGCCAATGTGCATGCCACATTTTCTAAAGAAACAAAAATGTTTTGCCTGTTAAGGAGGGTCAGGCTTATGATCTCTTGGTTAAGTTACATTTTCAGTTATGGTTTATTGAGGTCTTACCCATAGGGTGGTTGGCCATAAATGAGAACAGTTATGATGGTGTTTGGACTGTGATCCCATGGCAGGAGGGCTCCTAAAATTTCTGTGTACCACTCAAAGATCTTAGGAGCAGTTTGCTTGAAAATGATCTCTTGCCAAATAAAATTTACCTCTGCCCTTGCAAGTTTTTAGGAGATGTAAAGAAAACTGTCATTGCATAATTTTCTGAGAAATTATAAAAAAATTGCACCAGTAAAGGGTTGCTATTAGACAGAATTAGATCCTAAAATATCTCTGCAGGTATGGCACATCTCTAGGCCCCTCTCTACAGCACCCTCGCAAACTTTCCTAGGAAAAAGGGCTGCTCCAATTTTTGGGCTGAAGATTCTTATTTTTCATGTAAACATAATTTAAATTTTTGCATGAAACCACATATTCATTAACAATAGGAGCTCGGAGCCCGTCTTTAGTGATGATAATTCAATATGATATAGTCTGGAGACTTGATCGGCTATAAATGGCAATGGAGCTTCTAACCGAAGTGTCAAAAGTTCAATTATCTTTGCTCTAATCTGTAAGTCCTACCCATGTAACTATCAATTTGGGAGCAACTTATTTTGAATAAGACCAGGTAGTTGCCAATCCTCTGTATTTGGGTCACTTGAGCCACTGTATGTCTCTCTTTTGTCACTTTCATGGTGGAAATAGTGCTTTCTACATATTGTCATTGCTGCGAGTAATTTAGAATACTGTTTGTCTGTTCTGCAGTTTTGTCAGGCAAATCCATGTGTTCAAATTTTAAGTGTTTGGTTTCATCCATATTAAAAGAAGGGGATCCATCCAACAGTCCTTTGCCATCTGTTGGTGTTTCTGATAAAATGGGAATGGAATATGTGAAATTGATGTGATAGAACCAAATTGGATGGATAAGTTGATGTGTCTTTTTACTTGTTCCTACATGTCTTACCCTGCTTGGGTGCAGTACAAAGTCCTTAAAACTGAGTTCCTCATCGAAGGCCCCAGTTTGATCTTTTGGTGTGGACTCATTCATAAGCATTATGTCACAAGGTTCTCCGAATTTTATTGAAAAACTTTGAATCTCGCCGAACTTTATTCTCGTTGAGCATGAACTCGAACTTTATCCACTATTTTTACATGGGAAGTTTTTGACATGATTTTGCATTATTTTACAAATGTATGTATATTTACATGTACCGACTGAAAGTAGTGGATAAAAGCTTTCTCCACTGTCCCCCACTCCCTCTGATATATTTATGCATTTTTTTCAGAAAATAAAAATGACAGGGAAAAAATTGTTTGAACTTACATACATTTTTTTTCTCAAACTTTATCCTTAGCAAACTTCGAACTTTAATCGAATGAATGCGAGCTTGAACCTTGTGACTTAGCATAAGCATTTGGTTCTGAGTTGTAAACCTGTGGTATGATGCATATGCACCTTACATGCCTTAATCCTGCTTGGGTACTATACAAAGTTCCTAAATTATGAGTTTCTCATTGAAGGGCCCCATTCAATCGTTTGGTGTTGACTCAAATTCACAGGTGCAGTTCTGAGATCTTTCAGGCTGTATCTAACGTTCCTGTATATATTTTTATGGTTATCTGTATGTACCTGAATGATTGAGAATTTAGATGGTAATGACCTAAAAAGACTGCATTTGAGTACAAAACATGATATCTGTTTTTTCAATTCTGTGCCGTTACCCTAAAGTGAGCATTGCTGCAATGCAGACAGTGGTATTGAAGGTTGGCATGTCCTGCGAAGGTTGTGTTGAAGCTGTAAAGAGGGTACTCAACAAAATGGAAGGTACTGCCAAGATCGTATAATTTTTATTTTCATATGGCTTTTTTGCCACAAGTTTAGAATAAATTTTTCGGGACAAAATCACATTGACAAAGTCAACTTCTTTTCTTGAATGCTGAATGGGGCATGTTTTGTATGCCCCACATAACGGAAATACAGTTCAATGCCTCCCTATGCATAGTAGGCCCATGGGGAGTATGGGGTCGTCTCATATGCTCATTTGAGCATCGAAGACCTAGAAGTTACTTTACTCAATTACTCTTAATGGTAGCATAGTGAATTAGTTGCAGTGGTAGTGTGTTGTGACTCATAGTGGATCACAAAGTAATTTACCTGCATTATGATATTCTAATCAAGAAATATTGAGGTTGATTGCAGGGGTTGAATCATATGATGTGAACTTTAAAGATCAAAAAGTGACAGTGAAAGGGAATGTGAAGCCCGAGGCAGTTCTGCAAACTGTCACTAAAACTGGTAAGGACACAAGCTTCTGGCCAGAGGAAGGGAAGGAAGCTTCTAAGTAATAGTAGACAACTTCCGTTTGATGACTGAATATGTTGTATCAGAGCATATATCCCCTATCAATTGTGAGGCACTTTTAGGATACATTTGTAATAAGTTTGGTGACCTTGGTCTTAACTGAAGTTTGCAGAACCTATACTTTCTGCACTTTTAGTATTAAATATGTATCCTTTTGGGCTATAACTAGGGTTTTGAATTCGTCTCTAGCTAAGTTGTCTATGATAATTGATCTTTTTGCATGCCTTTGTGTCTATGTATGTATTTGCAACATGCCTGAAATTTGTGTATTAATTGTACATTAGAAGTGACATACCCTCAGAGATTTGCATACAGAAGAAAGCTGAAAAAGCATGGATAAATGATGTTTTGAGGCGTTTGATGACTATGATTAATATGAAACTTTACTTTTTGGGTTAACATTAGCGGTTTCTTCTTGAGGAAACATTGTGAGCACAGTAAGTGCTTGATACAAACTTCTCATAAGATAGCATCCTCAAAGCATTAGGGTCAATTGCATGTAAAAACTCCCTATGATTCTTGGACAAGGAGTGTGTTCAAGCAACACGATTTTGGTCCTAATCATCATTGGCTTTCCTAATCTTGAATGGTCCTATCACACACACAGAAGCATGGTTACTATCTCCAACGTCTATGTTTGGCTACTTTGAATTTATTAATTGGGGTTGTAAAATTTCATCCAGCAAAGTTGGCTTCATAACCCAAAGATTTTTTACCCTTTTGCAGCACCTGCTACTATTTTTCATCCTTCTGTTCCAAGCTGATGGTTCCTTATCTTGTGAAAGATTGTGTCCATGATCTTTTAGTGATTCAAATGGCATACACATGTATGCCAAAACACTCTGTTTCCCATTTGCTTAGTATCCAACAAGAGTCACTAAATCAGGATAATGTAGACGGCCAAACATCAGAAATCTTTCAAGGAATCACCTGTGACCTTGCATATGATTCCTGTTAACTTACTCAACACCTCCAAGGTCAACAGTAAGCACTCAAGCCTTTATTTATACTCTTAGAAATCCACCTACCTAGTAAGCACTTGAGCCTTTCTTTATACTCTTAGAAATCCACCTACCTAGTAACCACTTCTGTTTCAAATTCTTTGCCACAGCCAACTTACAAAAAGTGAATTTGTGAGCAGTGCTATGGCTCTGTGCATGTTTGATAGACCTCCTCCTATCAAATCAATGTTTGGATTCATCTTACTTCAGGGCTTTAAAATTATTCCCTAAACATGTCTATTACTGTAGTGATCTGTTGTAATTTGTTGGTCATTGGGACTTTTTCTCCCAACAGCTGCTATCTTGGCCACGTTTTGAACATACAATCAACATAAAATAAGAAGCCTTACAAGGTCCTGCATACCATTGCTCATGTGATCACAAACTCATACCAAAAACATTTTTGTGGAGACACCACAACCATGCAGCCAGAACTGCTATAACTAAACCAATTCGAACATGGGGGCTTAGCCCAACTTTGAACTGCTTCTGTCGCGCTCATCGTCCCTTCTTCTTGTCTTTGTTTTTACCTTGTGGTTGTTGCTTGATTACAAGCTTGATAACTTCATAGGTGGCCCATCTCTTGTGGAATTTGGTCCATGTTGAAACTTTCTTTCCTCCTAGGCACCAACTAGAGGGACATAAAAATCAAAGCTTATCATCGAAGTCCAATTCACTAAGCTGAATGAGTTGTACAATGAAATACACTTACGGCATAAAGCTTCCATTTATGATGTTTCTGCACCTTTTATGATGTTTCTGCACTTTTTAAATAACTAGAATAAGCGAAAAATGCAAATAATTTTGTCTTTGAAAATAAATGTTTAATTTGTCATGATTTTGATTAAGTGTTGACCCCATTGCTCTTATCCAAGACTGGCCCAAAACGGCATTATATTGAGATAGGATTGTGCTAACATTGACTGTATCTGAACAAGTTTTGGGACCAAGCATCACTAGAAATTGAATTGTTTTTTTAAGATGCTTTTGTCTTGGAAAAATTTTCATTGTTGTATCCCAAGTTTTTTCTAGCAAGATAAAGACCACACATTAATTTTGCAACATTTATCAACCTTGATACTGCTGCATTGTTTTTCATTTATGTAAAGGGGTGATGATTAATGGCTTAATCTAGGTGGATATGAAGTTTTACTGGGTGTTTTGGAAATGACACTTGTAATTTTAGCCTCACCCTTGAGATCTACTTCTTGAGGTGAGCTTATTTTAGATGATTCTCTGGTAGAAGTTTTTGCATTATGCATAACATTGTTGATTGGTTGGGGAGATGAAGATTGATATTCATTGACCTTGTATGCAATGTGGGTTGCTTCTTTAGCATGACTTTGGCTAGACGCAACAAATTCTTGATGCAATAAGTTATGTCCATGTGCCCTTATTAGACTTATAGGGAGGAATTGGTGTTAGACAATTGTTCAATACTTTCTTTTTGTTCTGGTACCCATTTCCTTATACTTGATAATTTCAGACTAGCTTGGTTCATTGTAATGTGGCCATAATGAATAAGTCCTTCAATCCTTCGTTGCAAATTCTTAACATTTGTTTGTATCACTTCCATAGATTCCATGATAATCAAAAAATGGTATACCATGTTGTCATTGTAATTGATATATGGGGGCGAAAGTAAAGAGGATGTAATGTGATTGTAATTGATATATGGGGCGAAAGTAAAGAGGATGTACTGTGATAAAACCTTTTGCTAGCAATCGTGGTTAGAGAACTCTATGTTGGTATATAAGTGTAATAGGGAAATGAGTGGGGAAGCTTGTCCTTGCAATTTTGAATCGATATGAGCACATGAATCATTAGCTTCACGAGACATAATGTTTTATGTAAAGGGGCTTGTTTACTTGCCATCAGCTAATAAAGTTCATTTAATTGTAATGCCATGTGGTTGATGGGTTTTAAGCTCAGCAATTGTTCACTTTGAGGGGTGAAATTTGATTGAAGGAACAATATCACACAAATGCTCATCTAGGGATCCAACAAGCTTATGAGAGGAGCTAGTGAATGTATCTTATTAGGAATATCTTGTTAATGCTCACATGGAAGTGAGTTAGTGATTAATTACATACAATATGCTAGTAAAATAATAATTTTGAGGATATATTAGTAAGAGCATGTACTTACGTGAGTTGTTTTAACATAGAGGAGTTATAGGAGAGATTTATGCTCGAGATAAAGTAGAAGTTTGTTGATAAAGCATACTCATTAATAGTAGTTGTATTGCATATATATGTAAAAGTGTGAACACCAAAAAGATGAATTGAGTTATTATGTTTTGTGAATATTTTTAAGCCTCTACCAATTATCTCATTAGATATTAGAACAAGGTTAATCTAGAGAAAAGTCATGTAGAAGCAAGTTTAGCTTGTTTAAGATATTTTGTGAGTTTTAAGGTTTGTTAGGTGTTAGATTACAAATTTAGTAATAAGGAAAGAATGTTTTTATCAATTCACTATGCCATATGCTACACACGAGTGAAATGGCGAGTGCAAGTAAAGCCCAATTTGTTGATGCCAATATGCCACTTAGCCTCGCTTTGCACACAAGGTTAAATCAAATGAAGTTCAATTCAAATTATTGATAGGAGGTATCATATAATTAGGTAATTGCATTGAATGTACTATACAATATGACAAGCATGTCAAGGCTTTGGTTGAGCTCGGACTTTTCTTAGATCCCTACAATGAGGATTCGTATGGCACCCAATTATAGTGCTTATAACCCACTCGAGAGCACTTTTCCTATTCATGTGCATGCCCTAATTGTGTCGTATATCCGCTTGTTGGATACATGACAACAAATTAATGCATTTTTCCTGTTCATATATTTCCAACAAAAACCTTATCGAACACATGCCAATCCATCATTGTTGGTTCTAAGCAAAACAATTGATGAATTAATGGCATTAGATTTGTGAAGATTCTTTCCATGTTATGACCCTTCGCAAATCAAATAGATCAATGCATCCCCATATCCAAACCTTAAAACCCAAGCTTGCAGAGACACTGTTGATTGTGGCATGCATGTGAAATCCTAGAGTATGTATGAGTTATAAGCTATTGATTTGCATTCCATGGTTAAATAGATTGTTGTTAATGTTGGTGCTATAGTCGAAAACAATAATGTTATATGTCTATTTTTGTTTAGGACTATCAATCTAGAATCGTGTCTCCATTTTTAAGTCAGATGAATTGATAAACAATTTGATCAATAAGTTTTATTTTAAATAAGTCTATAAAGTCATTGTTTGTCAAAATAGTTAGTCTAAATTGTAAATGGGTGCACTATTGGTTGAAACCAACATTTATTGAGCAAGTTAAAATGAGAGGGTCATTGAGGGGAATGGATAAATTGAAGTCTTACAAAAAAATTGAGGGAAAAGACTTTCACACTTGGAGAGTGAGAACCTAGTTATTAATTGGCAAATATTTATAGGAAATTGTGGATGGTAAAGTACCAAAACTCAAGAATGTACATGGAGCCACCTAGTGGGAGATCAATGCCCGAAAGTGACAACAATAATTGCTCCAAGACTATTTGATGCCTAGTTTCACCATATAAATGTAACTAATACATCCAATGAAATTTGGGTCACATGAACAAGTCGTTTGGTTCGCAAGTAGGAAACACCACGATGGCCTCAAGCAAAAGTCATTAATGTAAAATTCTTATTCATTGTGATAAATCAATATAACATTGAAAGCATGTAATGATCAACAAGAAGTGAGTATTGAGCACAATAAATCAATACATAAGAACAAGCAATGTAGTCATCGATTCAAGCACAATATAATATCTAGAGTAAAGCACATGCCATGAAATATAAACTAGTGCAAGACATCTAGTAAATAGCTTTATATCACCAATGGAAAAGAGTGCAAAAGGTATAACTTGATTTTTTTTTTTAGGATGGCCCCAAAGTGTAGGTAGTGCCCCTAATTTGAGAGGTTGTGTCAAGGTGTAAAACTAGGATGTTATAATGCATATGAGTGTAAATCCATAGAAACGTGTCTTGTAGCTAACTCATGTATACTATTAAAAGCAAGCGCATAGATAAATATATGTAAAGCACTAAAGCATGATAACATTAGTGTCTAAGTCTACATAGAATTATTTACCAAGTCACACGTAGGTCCTAGTTTTGTATTTTCGTAATACCCAACACACGATAAAAATGAAAGTAAGCACATGAGGGGTCCAAGGCCATAGGTTATAGATAATAAAAGAATGAGGATGTAGTTCTAGGTAGTTGTAATTCCTCTACAATCACATTGAACCCCGAAATGTGCTACATTTTTAGGTATTGTGATGTTTTCAATCTCAAAGCTAAGTATCACAAGAATAAGTAATGTGAAATAAGTGAAAACCATTGCTATCAAATGAAAGGATGCAGGAGGAGAAAATCAAGTATGTGACAAAGAAAATATGTATAATAATATGTTTAGTCTATTGTGAATAAGAACATATGGGTGCTATCTTAATATCCCTCAATGTCATGATAATAAGATCTTGAATCACTTATGGTGGGTTGCTCATCTGTTTGAAAAATTCCATCTCATTAAATGCAATAATTCTATTTTAGAAATTAAATTTAATGTAGTTAGTATTACGATTAGGTATTTCTCCTATTGCTCTTACTAAGAACGACCCAAAACGACATTATATTGAGATACAATTGTGCTAACAATGAAATGTAATAAGATAGGTTTTGGCACCAAGTTTCATTAGAAATGGAATTTTTTTTTGTAGATTCTTGTCTTAGTAAAATTTTCAATGTTATATATCCAAGGTTTTTTTAGCATGTTAAGACTATACACATTAATATCGCAACAATTATACCTCAATATTTATTCATCATTTTTCAATAGATATGAGATGATGATTAATGGATTCAAGTAGGAAGAATTTTTTTACTTGGCGCTTTGGAAATGATATTTGTAATTTAAGCCTTCACCCTTGGGAGATTTTTTTGGGTGAGCTTACTTTATATGATTCTCTAGTATAATTTTATGCATTATATACAACATTATCATTATTTAATTGGGGAGATGAAGATTGATATTAATTGGTCCCACTTTGAGCAATGTGTGTTGCTTCTTCTACATGACTTTGTTTAGATCTAACAAAGTATTTATGTAATGAGTTATGTCCATATGCTCTCAGACCTACAAGAGGGAATTGGGGGTTATACAATTGCTCAATATGTTATTTTTGTTTTGGTAACCATTTTCTTAAACTTCATAATTTCATACTATATTTGTTTATTCTAATGTGGCCCTAATGAACAAATCCTTCAATCTATATTATGAGCTAAGATGGATCCCCGCCTAGGTTTTCAAATGTTGGGGATCAAATCTAGGCCTACACACAAGATGTAGATACCAAAGGTTCTCAAGGAGCACTTATGGCTTAATTTTAGAGGATAGTAGTCCTAATCCTAAGGTAGTTATAGGTTTCCAAGGCATATACTTGAGATAAAGAGAGGTATCCTACTAGGATTCAAAATAAGAGTAGACCAAGAGATGGATAACATCAACATCCCAATGACTTTATCCCAATGACCTTGGCCATAATTTTTACATGGCCGTATGAATAACCAACCATCCACTCAACAAGAAACAAGAAACAAATGACAAAGAAAGGTTAGAAATACTTACATGTAGTGTGGTTGTTGATGCACGATCCTTCCTAGAGACAACACCAAAAGAGAATCACTATGGGTGGTGAAGGGGAAATCTCAAGAGGAATACCTCCAATCCTAGCTCACTATGGTGACCCAAATGCAAAATGGAAAACTCCAAAACCTCAAGTGCAATAACTAGGTGTGAAAATATATGTAAGTGTCCAATGCATGGGCAAGTGCAATATTTTGGAATGATGAATGAGTGATGATAAAACAAGAGTGGTCAAGTATATATACCCAAAGTGATTACCCATGCGCGATGGTGTTGGCCATGGTAGAAATTAAACCCAACACCATTTCCCATGGGTGATGACATCAACATTTAGGGAAACCTAAGGCCATGAAGTGCAAAAAAGGGAGGTGCAAGCCAAATAAATAAATGGATGCAAATGACAAAGGTTCAAGATGATCGAACACGAGATAAGAGCGTGCATGAGTATAAAAAGTGGACATAATGAGACAAGCAGACAAAATGGGTATAATAATATAGACACTAAATCACACACTTTGGGTATTTATCTAGTCCTGATCACATACCACTATTCATATGATTCCTAAGCGAGAAAAGTACTAATTGATCATTGTCTTTGACCATCTTTTCTTGCTTTCTGTTTCCTCTTTTGGTCTTACACTCCTTTCCTAGCTTGTCTTTTCATATGATCTCGTAAACTTCTACTTTGGACAATCTACAAACCACAACTTTATTGTTGTTCTACTTCCAATTATGAAAATGACAGATTTTGAATTAATGGTGAGTAAAAATGAACTTAGAATGAATTTTGCAAAGAAAGGAATAACAAATCAAACACCAAATTTATCCTAGAAACCCCCAAGTTGAGGGAAAACCAACCGAGAAGGGCAATTGCTCTTTCTTCCCAAATTTTATTGGCCAATATGAATGAATACAAATTACAACAAGAGGAAAGGAAGTAAAACAATGTATACACTCCCTCTCTTTACTTGGTTGCTCTGTTTCTACACCTTTCTTCTACAAAATCAACTCCAGCTCCAATGGTTTCTTGCTCACTTCTTGCATTAAGACTTCGATGATCCATTCCACTTGCTCCCCCTTGTATTTATAGTTTTTCTCATGTCCTCCCATGCACTGGAGAATGAGAAAGGACACATCAGAGGAAGAGACATAGTCCGGATGCTTCAAATTTATGACTATTCGTGGAGTTCTTTTATTTTTTGTTCATAAGTGACAAGACCGACGCGTCGAGACCAATGGTTACGCAACCGCCGCCGCTCCGGGAGGCGGTTACGAACCGCCACTCCGTGGAGGAGGCGTTACACAACTACCGCTCTATGCAAGGGGTGGTTACACAACCGCCACTTCGCACATAGGGGTGGTTCTGTAATTTTACAAAGATGCACTCTTTTCTACTATTTTCTCTCTGGAACCGATTGATTCTAATGAAGTAGTGTCTTTTTCTCGGATCCCTATGGATCATACTTCTCCTACTTAAGAAGCTTTTGGTCCCACAAAATCGTTGTGGGGAGTAGATGAAAAGCAATTCCCTCACTTGCTCCTTTGAGTACCATCGGGTTTCCTTGGTGTCTTCCCTTTCACCCAACCTATCCAAGACTCCCGTGGACTTCTCCTTGTCTCTATGTTCTTCTCGCTATAAAGCATTACGTCCTCCTCCAATTCACCTCATGAATCTAAGATGCAATCTTCTATGGAAGGTAGCAACTGACATCCTTCTTCTTCATCAAGCATGGATGGCTCATATAGGTGCAAGTTCTCACAGTTTACTACTGAGTACATCCACATGAATGGTGGAAAATCAAGCCTAAAGGCATTTTATCCAACCTGATCCAATATGGTGAAGGGTCCATACCGTAGTGGCTTGAGTTTCCTTGCTTGACCTTGAAGTCTCTCCTTGCTCAAGTAAAGCCAAACTCTGTCTCCAACATGAAGCTTGTGTTCCCTTCGATGTTGATCATGCCTAGCTTTGTACTTGGCCTGAGATTTCTCCAATTGTTCTTTCACCTTGAGATGGATTTGTTGGATCCTCTCAATGAATTTCGTTGCTCTAGTCACCTCTAAATCTCGTATCTCCCCTTCTTCATGTTACCCAACTGCTATGTCCAATGGATTCATAGGTAGATATCCCAAGCATGCTTCAAATGGTGACTTCATAGTGGATGTGTGTATTTTCCAGTTATAGGAATGTTGAATGTAGGCTAAGGACTCATCCCAAGTCCGTGGATATTTACTATTATACCCTCTGATCAGCTGCACCAAAGTCCTGTTCACTACTTCCATCTGCCCATCTGTTTGTGGGTGGAAGGTTGTGCTTCTCTGTAGCTTGGTGTCCATTTTGTCCCACAACGTAGTCCAAAACTTCCCCAAGAACCTGGAATCTCTGTCAGAAACAATAGACTTTGGCAAGCCAAAATGCACCCATACATTAGCAAAGAAAAGTTTAGTTGCCTCATATGCTTTTATTGTCTTTTTACATGCCATAAGAACACACATTTTGCTAAATCTATCAACAAAAACATATAGATAATCATGGCCATGTTTAGACATCGGTAATCCTCCTACAAAATCCATAGAAATTTCCTTTTAGGGACGAGTAGGGACTGGTAAAGGTATATACAAACCTTCCTTCCTGATCTTAGGCTTGCTTGTACAACAAATTTTACATCCTCTTATGAATTTTGATACTTCTTCTTGCATATTGGGCCAATACACGTACCTTTGCAAGTGGGCCATGGTTTTGCCAACACCAAAATGACCAAGCTACTTTCAAAGTATGTGCTTCCCTCATCAATAGAAGTCTCTCCTCTTTCGGCACACAAAGCTTCCCCCATTGGTAGAGCATCCCATCTTTGAGATAACAATCTTCAATACCCGTCTTTTTAGCCCCTTTGGACTACAACTATTGATATGTCACCCCAAATTCTTTATCTTGAGTGTATGCCTCTCCGTAAGCTTCCTTCGTGAAGGGCTCAAAATGAGAGATAGTGGCCAAACTTGATATTTTTTCTGTGTGAAGGCCTATATAGCATGTCTGCCACCACATTTGTGCTACCTTTCTTATACTTGATCACCAAATGGAATTGTTGAAGGAATCCCATCCATTTTTAGTGCCTTACCTGCTGCAATTTAGACTGTGCTTGCAAATGCTAGAGATGTTTATGGTCAATGTGCACAATAGTTTCTTTACCCAAAAAATAATCTTTCCATTCCTTTATTGCTTGAACTAGTGCATCAATATCTTTATCATAAACAAAATACCCTTTAACTCCTAAAGTGAAAGTTTCTAAATGATAACACACCACCTTACCTACTTGTAGCAACACTGCTCCCATAACATAATCATCTATCTACTTCAAAGGGTTGTTGCAAATTAGGAAGAGTAAGTCACTGGAACATGACTAATATTGCATTTCAACAACTCAAAGGCCTTATCTTGTTCCTTACCCCAATCAAAACCCTTACTCTTTGCGGCTGATGTGTGTAGAGGTGCTTCTGATAGCGAGAAGCTCGTAATGAACTTCCTCATGTATGATCATCGCTCCCAAAACCTTTTGGTATTTTTGGCTCTGTTGGTGTTGGCCAATTGGCAATGGTTTCCACCTTCTTTGGGTTCACTTGTAACTCCTCCTCCTCTAACCATGTGCCCAAGATAGACAAGTGATTGTTTGGAAAATTCACACTTCTTCATATTGCATGCTTGTTTCTCCTTGAGAACTTGCAAGAATTGTTGAAAATGTGTTAGATGTTCCTCCCATGTGGCACTAAAAATCATAATATCATCCAAATATACAATGACACATGAATCTATGAATTCCGCAATACATCATTTATCAATCTCATAAATGTAGTGGAGGCATTACATAAATCAAATGGAAGTACTAACCATTCATACAAACCATGTTTTGTCTTGAAGGCAATCTTCCATATATCCTCCTCCTTCATTCTAAATTGATGATAGCCCGACTTGAGATCCAACTTTGTGAAAAATCGACATGCTTTGAAGTTGGTCCAAGAGGTCATATATGCGGGGAAGTGGATATATGTTCTTTATGGTGATCTTGTTCAAAGCGCGGTAGTCGATGCACATTCTCCAAGACCCATCCTTCTTTGACACCATCATGATAGGAGAACCACATGGTGAGGTGCTCAAATGTATTACCCCTTGGTCTATCAGCTCTTGGAGTTTTTTCTTTACCTTTGTACTCTCTAGTAAGGATTTCATATACAACCTGATGTTTGGTAGAGGGGACTTCGATACCAACTCTCATGCTCTACCTCTCGTTTTAGTGGTAACCCGCCGGGAGTCTGAAAAAATTCCTGAAAATACTGAATAATACTATCCAAATCCTTCATCCCTTAGTTAGAAACATGTTATCACGAAAAATTAGCACCCGGTATTTTGGTTATGGATCTCTACTTTTTGGGTAACATGGGACTACCTCTCAAGCTGTGGGACTTGCGGGCTTGAGATAATCCTCCGGAGAAGGTCGGTTCCTCTTCATAATCCTACCTGCCACAACTAATCCTAATGAAAAAAAGAAACCGACTAATCCTATTCTAACATTCCAAGGAGACATGGAGAGAGGTTGCATAAAATGAAATCTACACTAGAAGTGGTGATACACCAAGAAAAGGAGTTGTTAGTCAATCTTCCCAGCCTGCCAATGGAGAAGGATGAACTGGAGAGGGTGGACATGCACCACAAACCAAATCACATGAACTTCACCATCCCAAGTAAGCACAAAACAACTAAATCCTGCAATGACACAAGAATATGCACAGATCCTGCAAGCATGATGAGAGGAAAGTGAAAGCAACACAAATAATGCAAATGATTGACAATTGAATCACAAAACACCATTTACATTACTCCATAAAGATGCACAGTACATCACTTTAGCAAGAAGAGGTAAGAGAATTCCATTAAAAATTTTAGAGAAAGGCTTGAAGCCCCAGAAGAGGGGAGCATGGGGATAAAAATGACCTAACCCTTTACAATGCATCCCCTTTACATTTTATATAAAATTTGAGAGAAGAGAGAGAAACTTGAAAAACCCGAATGCATGCCTCTAATTCCCAAAAATGAAAATAATTGATTTGAAGGCAGCATGGGTGACTTGCAAATCTCATTCCCTTCGTACCCTTGCTTTGCAATGTAAGGAATTGGCCTCCATGCTTCATTAATGGCGGAGTTGACTATAATTGCATTGAAGGTATCAAGTGCAGAACAAGTAATGCGATTTATGGCCACCTTAGCTTCACAAAATTTTAAATTTGAATATGCTGGTGTGTAGAGGGCTCCGAGACCTTTCCGAAAAGTCCAATAATGTACCAAATGGAGCTCCAAGCGGAAAGTTATGGCCGTTTAAAGTTCTATACTTTTTCCTATTCATTGCATCAATTTGACCCCTTACTCTTTGCTTTTCCTGGACCCATGTTGATTTGACCTCTTACTACTTCTTTTTTCAGATCTGCGTTGATTTGACCCCTTACTACTACTTTCATGTGGGTTTTACCCCATATCTAGAGAAAGAGCATACACTCAATAAAAAAATTCATTCAACATATTAACTATTACAAATGTTACAAATATATAAGAACACTCCTATAATAACTCCTCATTAAACTAGGTGGGTGGTTCAACCACCTTTATTCCCTAAATATCTCACTACCTATTTTCCCGCAATCTTCTTAAAAACACTCTCCCAAATCCTACGTGAGTTGTTTTCACAACTCACTTACATTATTTATATATACTCCACATATTAATTTCACACACACCTATATATATTATTATTATTATACATGGAGCACCCATGTTAGGACTAATTCCTAACATTCCCCTCCCCTTAGTGCTAATATGGGGAGAGGACACTTTGAATCTATGATTCTCGGTTGCTTGAATATCCACTGATGTTTGATATCCACCTAGTTTATATTTACCCCCCTTAATAAAAAATCCATGGATGTTGGTTTCTACTGAGAATGCATCCAATTACAAATAATAGTGGCTTGCTAAAAAAAACAATCTCATTTTTTCGAAAATATATCCCTTTCCCCCATTTTCAAAAAAATATCCAATTTCCCCTCTTTCTATATCACCTTTGTGAATAGTGGCCTCTTTTAAATGTTCACCACATCAATATTTTTAATCCCCATTTTAGAGATTTTTTTTATCGAAATGTGGTTATTAAGGCAAGGGATTAAACCTTACTTTTGACTTTTAAACTTGATGTGAGTTTTCGAGTAAATAAATAAAGCATTACCCATTTTAGGGCTAGCGTGGAGTGTTGGCCAAAGTGATAAGCTCGAACGAAGGTCATACGTCGAGTCATGTTAACTGTGCATCAACCATGGAAAGCCGAGTTGAACTGGCAGTGTAGATGAGTTGGGGTAAGAGAATTGGTAGCTCGCCTCAAATGCAAGGTGACTGATCTACAAAGGTAAAGCTTGCTGAACGCCTGGGTAAAGAAGATCCTTGAACAAATTAGTATATTGCCAATTACAAAATAGATCTAACAGGTCCGAGTTTGAAGCTAAATCGAAGTTCGCAGTGGTGAGAAACCATCTGCCATATGAGCCGAACTAGACATAGATCCATTGGAGTTATGTCAAGCAACGCCAAACCATACATTCAAAAATTACCAATATAGCAGAGCACAACCAATTATTCAAAGTTGAATAGGGTTTGATTCGAGATCAAATGCCAAGTCACCAGGAGAACAACACGCGGGTGTAATTCCATTCAATCCATACGCGAATGAGAGGAGGATTATGTAGTGATTCATCAGACATTACAAATATACATGCACACATATCTGCATAAGGGGGTCGTCAAATATAATTGACTACATCGAATCTACATTGTTTGATCAACTTTACCATTGATACCAGATGTGATGTCGATAATGATAATGTAGATCTGGGTTATTGAATCTACAACGACGAGTGTTGAAGACCTATGAGAAGCTGCGCCCAAACACCTCGAACCTGACTCAGGTTTGAATGCCATGTACCAAGTTCACAGGAGGTCAAAATGTCGTGGTTTTGGGATTTACAGTGAGGATTGATAAACAGACCCAAAGAAAAACACCGCCTTGTTTCTTTTCTCTATTGTTGCTCTTATTTTGTCTGCTCTACCAACTAATTCTATGTATGATTTTAAAACAATACAAATCTTCATGTATATTTGAAAACCAGAAACCCTCATCTGAATTTTAAATGTACCAAAAATTTACTCACACAGGTGCCCACATAAACTATTAAAATAACAAACAGATCTAAAACAAACACACTGAGCTAAATAGGTGTTTAATTTTAAGCATGAAGATGATGAAAAAATGGATGAAATATTGCGAAAAGAGTGAACAAAGTAGAAGAGGAAGAGATAAGACGATGCATGTGAATGATGGATGTCACTGTGGTCGCTGCAAGGTCTTTGGTATCTGCTAGTACCAATGACAAGTATGCAAGAAGAGTGGATGATCCAAACTCCAGATTTCACGCGAGCTCCATGGTATCCCGCCAGTCCTTCATTTGCACCACTTAGATTTACAACAAATGAATGTGTAGACCCCAAATTTGAGTCACACTCCCCTTGGCCCCCTTCACTTAATTAATGTAACACATTTAACTAATCATGACCCATTTACCCCATATTAATATTCATCCTCACATTATTAATTAATTTAATTATTTTAATTAAGTTAATTTCATCCTCACACCTCCACCTCATCATGACACCTCATCCTGGACCCATTCTAGGGGCATTTAACTCACAGTGACCAAGTCATCACTCTCAAAGCATTGAGTCATCACTCCCAAGTGCCGAGTCACTACTTGATCTAACTAACTAAGAATTCTTCTTAAACCTAGCTAGACTTCTTCTAAGATCTTCTTGTCTTCTCTCATGTGAACTCTACTTTCCTAAGAGGACCCAACAAGGAAAGCACGCCAAATATGGGAAGATCTGCCTATTTTTGGTAAATAAGACTATTTCACCCTAACCGACGCCGATTTATCCTCGGCCGACGTCGGTCACCTAAACCGCCATCGGTTCCTTTATATAGAATTTTACAACCCTTTACCTAGGTTGGTCATTTCGAGTTTTGAGAGTGCTATTGCAATCAAGCAAAGATATCAGAGCCATTGCTTCATCCAAACGACGTCTACACACCACCAAAGAGCAACACAACCCAAGGATTCCCTTCCAGATCATTGGAGCATTCACGGGAATACACAGGTCGTACTACCGCGGCACTAAACCAAAGCTACCACCTCACCAATCAATCACCAACCTTCATCTAGCCACGAGATCTTCATAGCAACAAGTAACGTGATCTTAATCATTTGTGCTTCCTTTATTACAAATATCTTTTCTTCTTTCAGTATTTTATTTCTTTTGTTACCCTGTACATAATCTTCTTCCCACCAACCCACTATTCAACCACCCAAGCCTTTTCACCCTTCTAAACATCCTTCTTAGTATTCCTAAGTCTTTTCAACCATATTACGACCCAAACCACACTACCCTCACTGTGTAATCACAAAGATCTTAAAAACCCATTTTTAATAGTTCATTACCTATTTCCCCTATCGATGTCGGTTCCTTGACCGTTTTCGGTTTAGTCCCCATATTGGCATTAGTCATCAGACCGATATCAATCTCTGTGTCATTTCATATTCTCAAACCAATAAGCTTCCTACTCACCCAAAACCAACCCTAATCTCAACCAATTAGCCTCAGACCCTTACCGCACCTTTGATAGACATGTCTAACTCCGAGCAAAACCCCATTTCTAATTAGATTTAGTGTTATTTTGATATCTAGCATAAAATCTAGTGTATTGTGTGTATGAGAAACCTAAATCATTACATTGCAATAGGACTTATTTATTTTAGTTGCTTATTCACATTAAATTGTTATGAAACAATGGATTGACAACCTCTCTAAGAAGCACCATGCTTCCTAGATCTAACATATGCTAGGGAGTCTACTATTGTATGTTATTTAACAGTCTTTTATGATCTTCCTTTGCATCTACAGGTAGTCCTTCCCAGAAAAAAGGAGTTCTCTATGATCAACTTGGATAACATCAACAATGCGCACATTCTACCTTCAACCTTCGCCTCACAGGTATTCCGCCTTAACCGTCTACCTTATATATGTTTCGCCCTAAAAAGCATAAAACTTATTGGTGAAACATTTTGGCACGCCCTGATGGGACCCATTTGGGGTTCTTTGCATTGTTCATTCCTAGGAAAAATCTTGTGTCTATTTTCATTCGAAACAAGTTCACATTAAGATTCTTCTCTGGAAATATTCTTTTCTTGTTTGTCTCAATGACACTTGTTTTTCGGGATTAAAAAGAACTCTTCTTTATTTTCTTACATTGCACTTAGTGAAAGTCATGCCCTTAACCTCTTCATAATTTGTTCTCATCGAATATAATTTGTGGATTTGGGTTTTAAAACTTGTGCACTTGCATTTTTGAGTTTGTTGCATTATAGCTCATCTAAATTATGGGCAACCTATATGTTGGAAGTCATGCCTAACTAATGGTTGAAAAATTGAACCGTAGCTCACATTTTGCACACTCTCCATACTAAATCACTGAAAACAAACTACACAGATCTTGAACACCATATTTCCCAGAGGAAGTTGTTAACGATCAAAGGATTGACAGTGGGATCCATTGGTTTCTCTGTCCAGTCATCATCTCAGAGAAGGATATCCCACGACAAAACTTACCCAAAACCAGCCATAGTTGTAGGCTTTTATAGGGCACCTTTGTTAACCAAAAATTTTCTCCTGCTTACAGTTAGTCCTAAATGGCATAAACCACAACATAAAATATACAACTTAGGATTTTGTGTTTGTTAGCTTTTTGTCTAATTTTGTTTTGAGGTGTGAGTTGCGTTTCTTCATTATTTTTCATCCTTTTATGCCCCAAATCACGACTGGTGTATTCCAATTTTAGTATAGGTGTATTAGGACTCCTCATAGCCACACTCAATCTCTAGGTTGGACCTTCCATTTGATCTAAATCACAAAAACTTTATTTTTCCTTCTCTTTCCAGATTTCTAAGTAACCGATATCAATCGAGCGACTTCCATCGGTTACATCATCTCATCGCCATCAGTTAACTAACCGACGTCAGTTTTATGATTTTTTGGTTATTATTGTCGCCAAATAATTACACGCTCGAATGGCCAGAATGTGAACATGACGTTCGGTGTGATTGGGACACATGGGATCACCTCTCAAGCTGTGGGACTTGGGCTTGAGGTGAACCTTCGGAGAAGGCCGACTTCCTCTTCCTAAACTAAGTGTTGTACTACTCCTAGTGTAATAAAATGGTTATCTAGACCTATGCTAACATTTTCATGGGTTTTAGGGAAAGAGATTTGTAAGAAATGAAACTATACTAGGGATGGTGATGTACCAAATAAAGGGTGTTTTCAGACTCAAGAAGGGTTAATTTGAAGAGGGTGTGTGCACCACAAGTCAACTTCACCTACTGCAACTTAGAGAGAGGGTACCGTAATACCACAGACTAGGAAGCATGTGTTCCCTTTGTTAAACTCAATTAGACACAACAATCTATTAGTCTTCCAGTGAAGAAGGATGAACTTGAGAAGGGTGAACAAGCACCACAACTCAACCGCATGCAATACTCCACCACTTGATAAGAACAAAACTCCAAGAACTCACTAATACTTGAAATATGGACTTGCATAGTGTACTGCCAAAGATGATAAAAAGCACAAAGAAGTATAAAAGGATGAAAGGACCAAGATTAGTCACAAAACACACAATTTTATTACTTCAACAACATGCACAATGCATCATACATTCAAATAGGTAGTAGTTGCCATTACAACCTTGGAAAAAGGCTTGAAAGGTCCCTCAACATACAAGGATAACTTGCAGAAGAGAGAGGACTCTTGAAAAACTATACACTTCTCTCATATGTCTAACTTGTCCAACCTGTCTGACCTATTGGAACCCCTTTCCAACTTACATTTATAGAATAAATTGAGAGAGAGGAGAGAAGGAGTCATAAATTCCCTTCCTAAATTGAAGCTACATGATGTATTTATTACAGTTGGTTGAACCACTTGAGAAGGTTCCATCATGTGTCATTAATTGCTTGTTGACCTAGTTATCCTTAATTAATCAAAATAATAATAATAAATATTATAAATAAAATATTTAAAATAAAAATATTAATTTAATTAAAAAATATTGGTGGGACCCCCCGTTGACTAGTTTGCATTGAAGAGGGAGGGGCCCCTGTGAATGGGTCAAAATAGATCAACTCGGTGGTTGGATCACCGAGCCAACTCATTGAGTTGGTGTTGAGCTCCTCCAGCCTTCACCAAAACCGAGCTCCTATTCCACATCGAGCTCTTCTTATATTCACGATCTCACCGCCACATCAACAATCGTAACTCGCGAGCCAACATCGAGTCGGTCACCATCCGATCAAGTCTCGCTTGTAAATTTCATCACACCGATTCGCCAGATGGTCTTCGCTTCACCAAGTAACTCACTCTCTACCTAGCTCATTTCATGATGTTGAGCTCCCATGTTGTGTACTCTCCATTGCAAGAACAACTCAGCCAATAGATCACCATTTACCGACATAGTTTTGCCTCTCAAATTCCTCTCATGAGCCCACCGAGATACTACACATCGCTTTATTCACCACCGATTTTGAGATTTCCCTGTTGACCCATCCTTCTCGGCTCGTCACTCAATTATTTTTCCTTTGTAGATGGTTAAAACCAAAACGTTTGGGATGTTAACCTAGTTCGAACCAAAATCATGCCTATTTACCGATGTTCCCGCGTTCAACTCTGCAATTTCATCTATGACTTGTGTAATGCCCGCAAAAATGACATTCTATGAACACGTTAAAACCTAACACTTATCCCAAAAATTGCGACTAATTTTTTTTTGTTTAAGTTGAAAGGTTACAAGGGTGTTAACCCCTAGGGTAAATTAAATTAACTTACACCACTACACTCAACTTTATAATTGATAGGTCGGTCTAGTTAAATGATCAAGTATTAAAATTACTTTACCTCTAAGGTCGATTAATTAAAAGTCACTTAGTAAGGTGCCCTAATTTAATTTATTTGGTTAAATATTTTCTCCTCTTTAGTAAATGTTCAATCCTAATATGGTTAACCTCATGGTTAATTATTTTAGTTTCATTTTCTGAGTCCTTTTTATTTAATTCCTAAAACATACTAAGAACTAATAAAGACTTTGCACCCCAAGGAAATTAAAAACCTCAAACTCCCCAAAATGCAAGAGCATAAAAGAAAAGTAACTCCCAAATAAGCAAAAGAACTTGAATAAATAGAAAAGGGAAAGACGAGGGTGAGGTGGCTCCATATAGGATGCCACATCACTCATCCTCAACTCCACCTCACAAGTCAAACCTAAACCCTAATGCACCATAAATTGGTGGGTGAAAAGAATGACAAATTACTTACACACACAATCCAAGCCCACACCCCCTAAGGACAAACTTAATTACATGAAAGAAAAGGTAATAAAATTTTACCCTTTTATCTTCCCAAAACACATAATGGGGTCTATTTTTGACCCCCCAACCCATAGGTAGGGTTGGTATAGCAATTTAAGAGGTGTGAGACAAGTTTGACTTGTCCCACAAGCCTCCAAAATTGGCCCTTAAGGCCAAATTCGAATTTCTATGAAGGGGTAGAGTGTACAACACTCAAGATCAAAAAACACTCAACTTACAACACATAATCCAAGAGCCATCCAATCTAATAAATGCATTCCTTTTGATTCATTCAAAATTAATTAGCAAAAGGTTAATTTATTAATCTAGACACAAATCAAGTAATTAATTAAAGGAAATTACATCACTATAAATCACATATTAAAATCAAATAAAAGAAACTAAATAAAATACAACACATAACTCCTTGGTCACAATTTGAGGTGATCCCCCATGGGAACCCCCTAACCACAATTCAAACACACATACACAAAAATACATGTTGCCATGGTGACCCTTGTTTAATTCACCTAGCATTCCAATGTGGTTGGTCTCTAATCCCCTCGATGTTTGTTGTGACATGTCTACTTGCAAAACACATAACACCTCCTTCGGCCTCATGGCTGCATCAAAACATCCAAAATAAATATACAATAGACTCCAAAATCATATATGTATGAATCAAAACATCATCTAGGCAAGTAACGATATCATTTACCATTTCTAACAACATCTCGATTCTACATTTCATCAATATCCATATGATCACAAGATTAGTTCAATTGTTAAGGTCTACTCAAAATGATGAAAGTATCGTGAATCAAAATATATATAACCATGTCAACAACATATCAACATCAATATAAAATGTCTCTAATAATCCAAATGCATCATATATGAATTGAAATCAACAACAGTCCAATATCTCTAACATCTAACATCATGCTAAAATCAAAAGCTACAATAATATCCATAAGTATAGTCGATAGTATCAAAATAAATAACAAAAGGTGTCGAAGGGAAGTGGGCACTACATCCCCCTCCCCTTAGACTTGACTTCCTCTTGGAAGTCACTGGAACAGGTGTGGAAATTGAACTCGTAGAAAAGTAGCATCCTTTCATGTAGCAGCAGTCTCGTCATACCTGGTCAATCTCTCTGCCGCGAAGGCCTAGTGTCCTACACTCTATAATGCGGACGGGCTCCACCATCACCTGCCCCTAATCCTGCACCTACAATGCGGTCTAATCTAATACGTGAGAAGGATAATAAATGTATCTCCTAAGCACAAAAACACGAAACACATCATGGACACGAGACAAGCTAGGTAACAACTCTGTACGATAGGCCAAGGGACCGATGCGCCCCAAGATCTCAAAGGGACCCACAAACCTAGGAGCAAGCTTAGAACCTTTTCCATAATGGATAGAGATCTTATGCAATCCGACAAGAAGAAATAACTTCATGCCCACCTCATAACTACGATCTATCTTGTGTTGATCTACATACTTCTTCTGCCTATCCTGCGCCTCCTACAATCTCTACCGATCAAAACAACCTGCTACTCCATATCCTACAGTAAGGCTGGCCCAAGAGAAACCCTGTCCTCTAACATGTCCCAACTCGAGATGTCCTACACTCCCTACCATATAATTCCTAAAAAGGAGCCACGCCTATCGGTCTTACGGAAACTATTAATGTAGGAAAACTCCACCAAGTACAAATACTCCTCCCATCTCGACTAATAATCTATAACATACATCCTAATCATGTCCTCTAAGATTTGATTCACCAGATCGGTCTGTCCATCTGTCTCAGGGTGATATGTTGTGTTGAAATTGATCCTCATCTCGAGAGCATGCTACATAGTGGTCCAGAAGTGGGAAGTGTATGAAGGGTCACGATCATGAAATGATCTTCCACGTAATCCCATGCAATCGACAATATCATCAAGATACACCCATTCCATTGCACTAGTATTTGTGTAGGTGGTCTTCAGGAGAAAAATGAGCCACTTTCATCAATTTATCCATCGTGACCATGATGGCGTCGTGGTGGTATCTTGACGTCGGTAACCCAACAATGAAGTCCATGGAAATGGTGTCCCATTTCCACTCGGTATAGCATGAGGAAAGAGAAGGTTAGCTGGATGCGACCTTTACCCTCGACACTCTAATCAACGTGACACAAACTGAGCCATGTATCTCCAAAGTCCTCTCCAATGGTACAACTGTCTCAAAGTGGCGTGCATCTTCTTCACCCGGGATGGGTTGAATAAGGTGCATGGTGCGCCCGACAAAATGTCTGTCTCAAGCCTCCATCTCTAGGGACATATATCTGACCTCTCGTGTAATCGAGAAGACCATCTATCTCTAGTGAAAATCCATCAAACTTCCCCTCAAGGGGTCTCTGAGACTCAATCTCTACTTTGGCTACAAGGTAGAAAGCGTCATGAGGAATCTCTTTGGAAAATCCTACTTCACAAATCTATACCCACCAAAGTAGTCATAGCCACATGTCTCCATCTACTCGGGGCATCTGTAACCACGTTCTCCTTTCCTTTCACATGCTCTATCTCCATATCGTACTCACAAAGCAACTCCATCCAACACCGCCGATTGTGAGCGTTGAGATTGGGTTGTGTGAAGAGGTGACGAAGACTCAAGTGATCAGTCTTGAGTGAAAATCTTCGCCAAGAAGGAAATGTCTCCACCACACTAAAGCATGCACTCTGCTGTAAGCTCAAGATCGTGATTCGGATAATTGAGCTCATAATCCTTGAGTTTGCGAGACTCAAACACAACTACTCTTCCTTCCTACATCAACACACCTCCAAGTCCTGCCAAAGAAGCATCTATGCAAACATAGAACTCGCCCTAAGGATCTGGTACTACAAGAATAGGCGTTGTCGTGAGGCATTCCTTTAGTGTCCTGAAGGCCTACTCACATCTATCTGACCATACAAACTTCTTCCCTTTCTGTTGAAGGGAAGTGATAGGGTGTAAAATCCAAGAAAAGTCTGTACAAATCTCTTGTAATATCCTACCAAACCCATGAAGCTGCGCACCTTGATCACACTAGTGGGTGCTAGCCAATCCATGATAGCTCAAATCTTGGAAGGATCAACTGCAATACCTTCCCCAAAAATGATGTGGCCCAAAATCGCACTTCTATTCGAAAGAACGCACATTGCTCCAAGTTTCCAAAATATGTTTCTCACGAATCTTGAAGAACTCGTCGAAGGTGCTCCTCGTGCTCCTCATGCATACGTGAGTAAATCAAAATGTCGTCAAGGAAAATGAGCATGAAGTGATCCAAAAATGTCCTAAATATCTCATTCATCAAGCTCATGAAAATTGCGGGCATTTTTCAGACCAAAAGGTACCACTTGTGAACTCGTAGTGGCCATGTCTTGTCGAAAGGGCAGTCTTATGAATATCTCGCCTCTGTGATCCCCAGTGATGACAACGACTTAAGATATATCTTGGAGAAAAATGTGGCCCCCTTCATCTAATCAAATAAATCATCAATGCGTGGAAGGGGGTAACGATTCTTGATCGTTACTTTGTTCAATTGGTGGTAATCAATACACAACTACAGAGATCCATCCTTCTTCTTCAAAAAAATCACTGGTGCACCCCAAGGGGATACACTAGGACAGATTAGGCATTTCATTAGAAGGACCTCAAGCTACAACTTGAGCTCACAGAGCTCAGGGGTAGTCATCCGATAAGGTGCTCGTGAGATAGGCTCTGCGCCCAAAACCAGATCTATGTGAAAATCTATCTCACGTGGGGGAGGTAACCCGGTATCTCCCCTAGAAAAATATCTACAAACTCTCTCAAAAATCAATGGTCATAAGGGATGGTCCACTAGACTCATCATCAGATCTATTATTAACCGTAACAACATACATTTGACAACCTCGTCACACACACCACTTAAGCTGCATAGTGGAGATGGTGCAAATGGAAACGGGCCTCCTAACTCCCACTATCACTAACTCAACTCCTAGATCATATGTACAAGCAATAGTCTTATGGTAACAGTCCACTCTAGCTCTATGTGCAGACAACCATTCCATGCCCAAGATGACTCCATATGAACCCAAAAAAGGATTCAAAGATCCGAGGTAGTGGTGAAGGGTCCCAAATCCACTACAAACTCCTTAACTAAGGAGTCTACAAAAATTTTAGATCCAGAAGCCATCTCAACATCCCAACTACAACCCTACCTAATTGCCACCAACTTGCAATGCTCTACTAAGGATGGTGCAATAAAAGAATCAAAAGAACTAGAATCAAACAATATAGAGGTGGAAATACCACCAATACTACCTATCATCTCTATCACGATACTCTGGTGCTCACTGGTGGTTCTCGACCACTGCGTAGATCGATGGCTCCATCCCATGTTGCTAACAATAGGCTATGAGATCTATGTTTTACCCTTGTTGCTAGGGTTCTATGTGCACTCTCTCTAATGATGTCCAGAACGCCACAACCATAATAACTACCTAGTCCTCTCTAGTGGGATGCAACTCTAGTCGGTACTCTAGAGGTATGTGTTATGGATCTTGACGACCTAACTATGGACTACCGAGGGTCTCGATGAAGAGATCCCAATGATTAAGCTCTCACTACACCCGTGTCTTGATGGGACCCCTAGGAGGAGGCCCCATACTCCGCCCCTCTGTGCATCAAATCTCTGAGGAGGTCTGTAAGGTGGGCGGGTTTGGTGCTCTTGTTGAGGTGGCTATTGTGGTGGTCTGAATGAAATCATAGATGCTTGAAATCGACTCTCATACTCAGCTATAGTCATAGATGCCTGACGGAGGTCGTGGAACTCATCTATCCGCTACTAATTAAACCTCCTAGGTAAATACCTGCTCCTGAATCGCTCCTTAAATAGCTCCTAAGTAACTGTCTTTGAGTCAACATGGAGCTTCTACTCCTTGGTCCTCCACCAAACTCCCCTGGTCCATCCTCGAAGATGGATTGCAACACGAGCTTTTGTGTTGCTAACACAAGGGCAGAGCTTGAAGCATCCACTCAAGCTCAACAACCTGTGCCTTGTCTCGAAACCCACATGTATTTCCAAAATAGTGAGATGGTCGTAGCTTTAGGATCTCCCTAATATGGTCTCGCCACGACATGATGATCCTAGGTCTCTCTGCATGCTCCTCTCTCTATCTAGGGCTTTGAGATTTGTCCCTATATCTTGAAATCTTGTCTCCATGCCCTCTTTGTGGTGACTCTTCCCTAGCCAACTCCACATGGAAGTTCTTTGCCCTATACTCCTCGCTATGTTGAGGAGATGCATGAGCCTCCACCGATGGCTCCATATCATGTCTAGCAAGTTGTCCTCCTAAGGACCCTCCGTGTATAGTAGCATTGACATCCTGAAGCATCTGTAAAATCTGAGGTAGAATGGCCACTACAGCCTGCTCTGGAGGTGGTATATCTAGGTCTATGTGAAAGGACCCCTCGTCTGATCTACGCCTCCTGCATAGACCAAGGCGAGAGTTAGTTCATCATACTAGGTTCTATTCCAGTTTTCTAGGTTTTCTACATTATACAATTATCAGACAATGTGGTTTTCTAGGTTTAAAAGAAAATAATTTTGCGCTAGGTTAAAATTTCATGTCTCGTGTTTTCTAGTGTGCCCAAGGGTCTAAGATTTGAACCCACAGCTCTGATACCAAGTGTAATGCCCGCAAAAATGATGTTCTAGGAACACGTTAAAACCTAACACTTATCCCAAAAATTGTGACTATTTTTTTTTGTTTAAGTTGAAAGGTTACAAGGGTGTTAACCCCTAGGGTACATTAAATTAACTTACACCACTAAACTCAACTTTATGATTGATAGGCCAGGTCTAGTTAAATGATTAAATATTAAAATTACTTTACCTCTAAGGTCGATTAATTAAAAGTTACTCAGTTAACCAATATAAGCTCCTCTTATTTTGGGTTAACTTACCTCTTTTTGTGCTTCAGTTAGAATTTTACAAGTTTCAAGCACTCAAGGAATTCTGGAAATTGCTCCATCAGATAGAGAATTTCTTCCCTTTCCCAGAAAGGTAAATAACTCTTTCTAACTCCTTGTATTTTTTACGTTATGGCTTGGCGCAGAGTTAGAAGGGCAAATTTTCCTAAGGCGGACTTGTGGAGCTTGGGAGAGTTTTTGCCAAAGGAACTCGGACCGTCGAGGCATCGAAGGAAAAAGTGAAAAATTGTCTTTTCTTCCAAAAGGCATAAAATCAAAATGTGATCCATGGTCCCATCAAATTTTTTTGCGGTGATGCATGCTATTGGAAGGAAAAAAGGAGCCCCTACCTCCACCGACCCCAATGGATGCCACGTCATCAGCAGATTTGTGGGGAAATGTGCAAAATTTTCCCTGAGCCAATTTTAGCAGTAGAAAACATAAAGGAAATACTTAGAGGGCCATATCTTTTGATCCAAAGCTCCATTTTCTACAATCTTGGTACCAATGGAAAGATCTAGAGATTCTCTTCATCATGGAATCTTCAATTTTGCATTTTGGTGAAGATTTGTGGGAGAAAATTGCAAAACATGTTTTGGCATGGAAAAGACAAAAAAACCCAGTTTCAACTACCAAATTTAATGAAGTATGGGTCATTTTCTTTGGTCTGCGAAGTAGATACATGGAAATATGAGCTTTTGCATCGATCCCATCAACAGATGAAGAATTAAAACACATTTTTAAAGGTGGTTGGAACAAATCCCGTGCTTTTTTCCTCTCTTCTCGCGTTTCTTCTATAAAATGTAAACAGAGGCACATTTTCAAGGAGTTAGTTAGAGGTTGTTCATTTTTCTTCTCTGCCTCCCCGTTCTTTTCTTCCAGGGTCGAAAATGGAGTTTGAACCTCCTCCCCTGCTCTATAATGGCATTTTTCCCTCTTTCCCATGAAATGGTGCACTGTGTAAATTTGGAGCAAAAATGTGTTTTTGTGATGCATTTGTCCATCCTTTACTCGTTTTATTGCATCTTCTTGCCTCACTTCATTACAAGGTATATGTGCATGTTTTGAATGTTCATTTACAGATATGGGAGCTATGTTCATGGGGTTTTGGAACATTTTCTATGTGAATTTGAACTATGGTCTATGATGCATCTGTTCATCCTTCCATTGCTCACCTCTCTTTGTTCCATGGTAGTTTAGTAGATGATCAACACTTTCCTTCTCTGGTGTATCACCATTTTAGTGTAGGCTCTGTTTTTTCTTGTTTTCTTTCTCTCCTTGTCTCCTGGAAGTCGATTAGGATTATATTAGTTTTCCGCTTTGGAATAGCTTGTGGTAGGTAGTTTAGGAAGAGGAACCATCCTTCTCTGGAGAGCTTTCCCACTTTTGCAAGGTCCCACACCTTGGGGAAAGTTCAATGTTATGCAATCACACCAGATGATTTTGCCTTAGAAAATCAGATTTTTAGAACTCATTTGGGGGTGCTATGATTTCGCACTAACAATGAGTCACTTAGTAAGGTGCCCTAATTTAACTTACTTGGTTAAATTTTTCTCCTCTTTAGTTAATGTTCAATCCTAATATGGTTAACCTCATGCTTAATTATTTTAGTTTCATTATCCTAATAGCTTAAAGTTCTTTTTATTTAATTCCTAAAACATACTAAGAACTAATAAAGACTTTGCACCCCAAGGAAATTAAAAATCCTCTAACTCCCCAAAATGTAAGAGCGTAAAAGAATGAAGTAACCCCCAAACAAGCAAAAGAAGTTGAATAAATAGAAAAGGGAGAGAGGAGGGTAAGGTGGCTCCATGTAGGATGCCACATCACTCATCCTCAACTCCACCTCACAAGTCAAACCTCAAACCTAATGCACCATAAATTGGTGGGTGAGAGGAATGACAAGTTACTTACACACACAATCTAAGCCCACACCCCCTAAGGAAAAACTTAATTACATGAAAGAAAGTGCAATAAAATTTTACCTTTTTATCTTCCCAAAACACATAATGGGGTCTATTTTTGACCCCCAAACCATAGGTAGGGTTGATATAACAATTTAAGAGGTGTGAGATAAGTTTGAATTGTCCCACAAGCCTCCAAAATTGGCCCTTAAGGCCAAATTCGAATTTCCATGAAGGGGTAGAGTGTACAACACTCAAGATCACAAACACTCAACTTACAACACATAATCCAAGAGCCATCCAATCTAATAAATGCATTCCTTTTGATTCATTCAAAATTAATTTAGCAAAAGGTTAATTTACTAATCTAGACACAAATCAAGTAATTAATTAAAGGAGATTACATCACTATAAATCACATACTAAAATCAAATAAAGGAAGCTAAATAAAAGACAACACATAACCCCTTGGTCACAATTGGAGGTGATCCCCCATGGGAACCCCCTAACAACAATTCAAACACACATACACAAAAATACATGTTGCCATGGTGACCCTTGTTGAATTCACCTAGCATTCCAATGTGGTTGGTCTCCAATCCCCGATGTTTGTTGTGACATGTTTACCTGCAAAACACATAACACCTCCTTGACCTCATGGCCACATCAAAACATCCAAAATAAATATACAATATAACTCCACAATCATATATATATGAATCAAAACATCATTTAGGCAAAAACGATATCATTTACCATTTCTAACAACATCTCGATTCTACATTTCATCAATATCCATATGATCACAAGATTAGTTCAATTGTTAAGGTCTACTCAAAATGACGAAAGTATCGCGAGTCAATATATATATATATATATATATATATATATATATATATATATATATATATAACCATGTCAACAACATAACAACATCCATATAAAATGTCTCTAATGATCCAAACGCACCATATATGAATTGAAATCAACAACAGTCCAAAGATTCTAACATCTAACATCATGTTAAAATAAAAAGCTACAATAATATCCATAAGTATTGTTGACAGTATCAAAATCAAGAACAAAAGGTGTCGAAGGGAAGTGGGCACTACAACTGGACCACTATATATATATATATAACCATGTCAACAACATAACAACATCCATATAAAATGTCTCTAATGATCCAAATGCACCATATATGAATTGAAATCAACAAATCCAAAGATTCTAACATCTAACATCATGCTAAAATAAAAAGCTACAATAATATCCATAAGTATTGTTGTGAAAGATCAAAATCAAGAACAAAAGGTGTCGAAGGGAAGTGGGCACTACAACCTGGACCACCATAATCTCGTCGCTCTCATTCTCTTAGAGTTACTTTACCAAGACCGAGATTGCTAAAACCATGCCTATCCGAGCTTGTGGGCTCCAAAATTGTTTTAACATGTTACTCCAATTTTCATTCATTCTTCATAGGTGAGGGATGTGCCTCAACTCGGCTTATCCCTAATCACTTCCTCCCCTTCCAACCGAGTTCCATTTCCTTTTATGTCTCTCACCTATATAAAACTCAACACGTTCAATGAGATTTGAGCTCTACATTCCCTTGAGCTAGCACTTCCACATTTTGGTGCTAACGCGCCTTTGAGCTTATCGATCTCTTCACTGCGAACTCGCCGAGTGGCTTGGGTAAGTTTTAAACCTTTTGTGAATCTGCTTTGAGCTTTTCACCAATCTCCCATTTGACGAGCACCGTGAGTTACACCACTTTCTAATGAATGATGAGGTCACCTCAAACATCGTTGAGCTCAATTTGATTATGCCAAAGTTGACTCACCTGTTCCTCTTTAGAGTTCCAATCAGCAACTCGGTGTTGAAATCGATCCTGAGCTCCTTAGTGATCCAACTCTTCCAATCGAGCTCGACTTCCACATCACCTGAGTTTGGCATGAGCTCGCTGCAACCAATCTCTAAGCTCCCTTTTCTCCTACCAAGTTCTGCGAGTTCACCGTGAATTTCTTGACCATCCTTGAACTCAACGTGCGTCAACAAAATTGAGTCCCTTATGAGCTTTACACTCAAACTCACCATCGAATAACTTACCGAGCTTCTCCGCGTAGTTCACAATATGATGTTGAGCTCTTTTCGATGTTGAATTTTGTGTGAGCCATTTTCAGCTTGGCCTTTCCTTCTTCGCATCCTCTGATAGCCATGCATTGGTTAATGCCCACTCAGACATCAATTCGGTCTTGATTCCCGTTTGACGAGCACTATCAATTCACTTTATTGATATCCTTTCAATGTTTGGCTCAACACCCTTCGCAAACTCATTCAAGTAGCTCGATCCCATGCATCGAGCTTCGGTTCAACGATGACTCCTCATACTTCCTTAGCAATGCATTTTCAAAATCTCGAGCTCCATTCATGCCTCGACATGCTCTATTTTATGTGCTTGATCACCGAGAAAATCATCATTTTAGAACTCGATGTCTAATGAATCGTGTATGGTTGGTGTTCCTCCCTTTGCAATGCATTCAAGCTCCATGTGCCGTACCGCTCGGCATTTGACTCGGTCTTCCAACTTGGCCTCATTCCTTATTCACCTGTTCACATGGTGATTCACTTGCCATGACTCGGTCATCAACTCGCCTCCAATTTCTCCAACGTGCTCTAATCCTCCCATTTACATGGCTCATGTGGAAGTCTCATGTTGGTTTTCCATCCCAACATTCCCACTTGACCATGCTCACCTGAATCTTCCATGTGTAGAACTCCTATGTCGACTTACCATCTCCAATGTCTCGAACTCGAAAGCTAGCTCTTAATCCCCATGTAACGGCTCGGCCACATTACTCCACGGGGCCCAACCTCAGCTTCACTACGCCAACTTGGGAATTAAGTTCCTTATCTACACTTTTTGACGGTTCATGGAATCACCACGCATTTCCCCGATGAGTGTCGAGTTTCCATTGATGCTTTAACTATTATGGCTTGATATTGAGCTCAACTCCTTGAACCGAGCTCCCATATTGACTTAATGCCTTCCCGACCTAGCCAACTCGCCGAGTAGCTAGTTTTTTCTTGATGGCCCTTGGCCTATTTTGTAAACTCTTTCCATTTTTGGAAAAATTTTCCATATTTTCTTGACTCAATCACCTCTTTTCAATGTTGAGCTCAGCCAACCCGTCGAGTTGAGTTCCAATGATAAACGTTCGACATGTTAACTAAGCTAACACCTAGTTATCACCGAGTGAGCTTAATTTGACCTCGTTCAATGTTAGGTGAGCTCACATATGCAAATTATTAATTATTTAATTGTGTTATCTCTGTGATGATTGAACGTGAGTCCCTGGGACCAATGTCATAATTTGATCATAATAGGACCCCGTCGTCCCAATTCTATCATGTGTGTAAAATTGGATAGCTATTATTTTTACCAAAATAGTATTCTCCACCTATTTGTTCTTTTTATGTCTTGTTTCGCCATTTTATCACACTTTTGGGTCTCGATATCATCTTTAGTGTCCGAGTTGACCCATTTTCATCTTTCATTGCTGATTTTTGAATCTCTTATTTTTCACATGATAACCAACATAGGTTTGAGTCGATCGGTGGTGGTTACCCTCATACCAAAGCATCATTTACTCCAACCGACACTTTGGTCTCGTATTTTGATTTTCTAATCGAACACCGATCTAATCACTCATTTGAGACTTATTTTTCCCATTATTTACGTGTTTCGCATCATTAACAAGGCTTAGAATACCCATTCTATTATTAGTCACATGGTTTTCACTCGTAGACAAGTCAATGCCCTCGTGTTTCATGTTAGCCGCTAGCCACTCCCACCTAGCCCATCGTTCTCTTCCATCTCATCACCTATGGACCCTAATCGGGATCTTACCATACCCACCGGCGATGAGGAGTTCACCAAATCCTTGATCATAACCTCGCCACTCTACAAAGTATTATCTCATTCATTCACCTACCCACGATTCATCAGTGGCAACTTGTATATGGCATGTCTATATCTATTCCTCCTACCCTCGCACCCACTTCTACATCACCATTTGCTACTAACTTGGCCTTACCCTCTTCCACCTTACCACATGTGGTTTCCTAGTTTGACCCTACATCATCGATATCTACCACATCTACGACATTTGTTGCATCTTTGATGTATGTTGCTCCTACAATGTCAACCATTCCTTTATCAACCTCCTTGAGTGTAAGTCTATCTACACCCACCACCTCTCATATACCTATTGCATCTCAGCCACCATTGGTTTGGGAAGCCCACACTCCCTTCCTAAAAATTGTGCTCTCCATCCCACAGTCTCTTCCTCCGATTGCTACGAGAGTCTTTACGTCCACTCGACCTACCTACACTTATCACCAACAACCCCTATTTCATCGACCACTTATTCAAGATACTTGTCATCTACATCTATTCCAGCGTATATTCCTTTCTCACAATTTTCATACTCATCACCACCACATACCGGGATGTCACCCATGTCATACCCAACTCATCTACCCCTTATCTTGTAGGGGTGCCCAATCATCGCAAACTACCAATGATATTATCAAAATGATGATGGAAAAGATATAGACATTGGAAGCCTTTATCTCTAGCTCACGTAACTCTCTGACATACGATGAAATTTGTAATGAGCCCATTCACCCGTCCATTCTGATTCATCCATACCCTCTCCATTGGGAAATGCCTAAATTTAACCGATTCAACAACAAAGAAGACCCGCAATAGTACTTGTGGTCTTTTAAGCTTGTGTGTTATCGATCGCTCATGATGACACTTTGCTCTTACGGACATTCCCAATGTCCTTAACAAGGCTAACTTTAGATTAGTATAGTGCTCTACCGGGCATTATATCTTTTCATTTAATCAGTAGCTCAAGATTTTCTAGACCATTTGTCTATCAACTTTTTCAAGAAGGTCACCATGACTACCTTGTACATGACACACCAATATGAAGAAAAATCTCTCACATATTTTGTCACTCATTGGCAGATCCTGATCCAATAAATCACATTCCAGCTGCCTCAAACCAAGTTAATAGAGTTGTTCACCAAAGCTTGGGTTAGACACATCTCACTAACTCTCCAAGTTCAAACCTTTCGCACATTTGTGAGGTTAACCATGGCCCAAAAACTTGAAATTCATGTCATTAAAGAGAAGAAGATTCAATTACGTAATAAGAATGTTGCGTTTAAATCAAATGATACCTCTTCTTCTTCCAAAACACAAAATAATTGTTCTAAAGAAAAAGGATCTGCCAACATAGTAGTGCTAAAATCTAGCCCATCTCACCCATCCAACCAACCAAATCCTTCTTCCAATATTTCTCCTGTTCAGGATTTTCAGTTCAAGCGGGAGAAACGAAAATATACTCCCATAGGAGAACCATACTCTTAAGTTTTAGAAAAATTATAAAATCCGGAGCAGTCACTCTTCCAACCATTAAACCACATACTCGTTTTTACCCCTCTCATTCGATGCCTACATGGTATAAAGAAAATGATTACTACAACTATCATCGTGTTAGAGGTCATAGCGACGATAATTGTATAACTTTCAAAAACATCATCCAATAAATGTTAGATAATGGAGATCTTTTCTTGGATAATCATAATGCATCGACTAATCAAAGCATTCACATCTTGAAGAAGTTGTTCCCCAAATCACACTTCGTCATCTAACCAAATCGCTAAACCTATGCAACCAAGTGTGATAATGTTTGTGAGGTGCATGTTGTTTTCAACATCATACTAGCTCCTCTTGCTCAATTTCCTTATATTCCATCTATTGAGGAGATTATTTCATGAGCTCCTTCATCCATGGAAGGACCTATTTCATCTGATCCTTTACCCATAGAGGATTCTCCCTTATCTTCTCTTCACCCATAGAGAAGTCCACCATATCCGTCGATGCAGTTTCCCCACTCACCTCTCAACCGAAAAATAAACCACAAAAGTAATTACTCTTCTACCCAAAAGAGAGTCATGATTATCTTATTCTTCTCCAAAAGATGAACTTACCTCACCTAACTTGCCATCTCCCCTTATCACAGGGGATCCTAGCTAAGCGTCCCTTCTTATTAGTCACAATTCTCCATCGGATTTCAAAGATCCTATTGATTTTCTTTCATCTCTTTTACCCACAAAGTCTGAAGCCAACCATTTCCTTGTCTCATAAACATTATTTACAGGGTTAACTACCAAATCAACATCATCCCCTCCTACATTAGTGTCATTCTCACATTTAGCCGACTACTTGGATTATGTGATACTCAAAGATAACTAACTACCGCCTATTCCCTCAACAAAATGGGATTGCAGAAAGGAAAAACCACACCATTCTGGAAATGGCTAGAACCATGTTGCATTCAACACAAGTCCCTAAATTTCTCTGGGCTGAAGCAATGAACATTGTTGTTCACATTTTGAACAGTACCCACTAAAGCCTTAGTTAACTCCACTCCTCTAGAAAAGTGGTCAAATCAAAAACCAAATGTGTCTCATCTAAGAATCTTTGGTATCCCTGCTTCTATCTTCATTCTGAAATCAAAAGGAAGAAGCTAGATCAAACCTCCTACCCCTGTATCTTTGTAGGTTATGGAGGTAAAACTAAAGGTCTTAGGATCTACGATCCTTCAAAAAGAGAATTTATAGAAAACATGAATGTTAAAATATTGGAAAAACCTTTTTTCATCTTCATCCTCTTCTGTTTCTATTGTTCATAATGAATCTAATGAAATTGAAAATAATGATAATAATAGTGAAAATGATATATGTGATGATGAAATTAATAATGAACCTGTAGTTAAAAAAGAGTTAGTTCATGTTTCCTCTATAACCAAAAGACCTAGATGGGTTGAGTTTATTATTCAAGACTCTAATCCTGAAAACCTTCAAAAAAATTACTATAAGTCAACATATATATCATCCTTTGATGACAATGTATGAACCTAAACCCTAATATTTCAAAGAAGCTTCTTGTGACGAAATATGGGTACATGCAATGAAATCTGAATCTATTGCCTTAATTAAAAATCAAACTAGGGATTTAGTCCCTCCTAAAAAATGAAGTATAGTCGGATATAAATGGCTATACAAAATTAAATATAAATTTGATGTCATTTTTTATAAACTCGAAGCTAGGTTAGTAATTTGAGGGTTTACTCAAAGACCTAGTATCGAATATGTTGAAAATTTTGCACCAGTTGCAAAAATGAGCACTATAAGAATTTTGATTGCCTTAGCTGCTCAATATGGTTGGAAAATCCATCATATGGATGTCAAGAATGCATTTCGAATGGTGATTTAAAAGAGGAAATCTATATGACCCAACCTAAAGGATTTGAAGAACTTGGTAAAGAAATGTATGTTTGTAAATTGAAAAAATATTGATATGGTTTAAAACAAGCTCCTATAGCTTGGTATGCAAAGATTAACATTTTTTTCAATGAAGTTAGTTTTTCTAATTGTTCTTATAATAATGATTTATTTGTAAAAGTTGAAGAAAATCATATTATTCTCATTGTATTGTATGTTGATGATTTACTTATTACTAGTAACTCTAACAATTTAATTATGAAAATTAAAGATAAATTAAAACAATACTTTGAAATGACTGATTTAGGATTATTGCATCATTTCTTAGGCATGGCTATATATTAGGATAAAAATTCTATTGTTGTATCTCAATCACAATATGCCACTAATTTTCTTAAAAGGTTTAATATGATTGATTGTAAACATGTTGTTATTCCTATATAAGTTGGATGTAAACTAGATCCTAAACATGCATGTGAAAAAACTAATCCTACTTTGTACAGGCAACTTGTAGGTAGTTTCATTTATCTAACTATTACTAGAATTCACATTGTTTATGTATATGGATTGCTTCAAGATTTATGCAGGATATATATCATAATCACTGGAAGTTATCCAAAATAATATTGTGTTATATTAAAGGCACAATTAATTTTGGTTTACATTATACTTCTTCTAACAATGCATATTTATATGGATATTATGATTCTGACCATGTTGGTGATGTGATAGATAATAATTCTACAATCGTATATGTGTTCAATTTTGGTGCAGGTGTCATTACTTGGAGAAAAAAAAGTAACCAATGGTCTCCATTTCTTCTACTGAGGCAAAGTATAGAAGTGCAATGGAAGCAACGAAAGAAGCCATGTGGTTGAAGTGGTTGTTGGAAGAGATACACATGGAAGCTAAAGGAAGTACTCCTCTTCTCTTTGATAGCTAGAGTTTCATTTCTCTTGTTAAGAATCTAGTTCGAGAATCTAGAGATACATATGCACTTTATCCGAGAGAAGGTTCTCTACGGTGATATAGATCTCCAATACTACCCAACTGAAGATCAAGTTGCAAATATGTTTACAAAGCCAATGTGTGCAATTAAATTCTCCAAGTTTCATGCAATGCTTGGCCTTTTATAGTTACCATAGAGGGAAGTGTGCATGTAAATGTCACCTCCTAATGGTCAATCGGTTGTTATCTCCTTTTCCTCTATCATTCTGTTCCATTGTAAAAATATATTTTTATGATCTTTGTAAACTTATCACTCTAATTTTACGATTAGTGTACTACTTGTCAAGCGTGTTGCATCTATTTGTAAAGGAGGTCCTTGTGTTATAAAAGGCTCCTAGAGATGTTTGATATTTTTCCATGAGAAACTGTGAGATGTAGTCTCACAAATCATGTTTAGCCTAAATCATAACTTTTGATTTATGGATTCCAAATCCTTTTGTACTAAAAGGTAATTTGAGCATGATGAAGGTGTCATAAATCATTCAAAAGTGATATGCTAGCCTAAACCTTCACTAATGGTTTATGGATTTGTAAATCTTATTGTACAAACAGGTAATATTGGCATATGGTTCTCGTTGTCCAAAATAACTCCCCTAGTTATTTTGATAACTTACATTCCCATTCTAGCTCTAAGTTTAAGGTCGCATGTAATTTGGTTATTTCCTCCCGCTCTCCATTTGCCTCATACTTTCCACTTTCCTTCTCCCCTTCTCTATCTTCTTTCACTCCTCTTGTGTGCACTCCGTTTGCATTCACCTCCCTCCCAGTATTTCATGCACCCTTCACGCACGCCTTGGACTTTCTTCCCAAGATTATTTAATTCCTTGGCATTCTTATGCGCTCCCTTCCTTGCTGATATGCATCACCTTCTAGATGCACGTGCATTGCCTAGATATTTATCTCTTATAAGTATGTTCTCATTTATCCCGCCCGCATTACTTTTGTGCACCTTCTCTTTGCCTTATTTTTTCGTGCTTCTTCCTTTCACACACATTCGCGCCTTCTTTTGTGTTAGTTATTGTGTCACATGGCAACCTATCAAACTTGAGTGTGTCTCATGTGACCTATCATAAGACGTCATTTGGATGTCATATTCTTGCAACAAAACGAGGTGTGACACATGGTAGAAAATGGAAAATATATGAATATTGATCGACTCCTCCAACTAGTATTCGTACGCCACGTGTCAATTTGACCTACAAACTTCATATCACCATAAGTCTTGTTACGGGGATCATATTTGGGTGATTTTTGTCTTATTGAGTAGTTCTTGACGTGACTTACACTCTATATCACTTGAGTTTCAATTTTGGAGGGTTAGGAAGATGAGAAGCAGGAAAAATTCCTTCCAACCACTAAGCAAGATTTGATTGCTCTAACCACTGATTTAATTCAAATCTCATCTCCTTCTTTATCCTACATTCGAGCAGTCATGGGGAAGCGCATTTGATAGATTTAAATGTGGATTTATAGGAATTCATTGCTGATTTTTGGTGGTTAAAAATTAAAATCCAATTTTCCCTCCTTTCTTCCCCTCTTCTCTCCTTCATTCTTCTATAAATATAAGAGCATTTCTCATTGTAAAGGGTTGGACACATTGAATCCTCTAGTATTGCTAAGGGTTCTAGTTCTTTGCATTTTGAGTTGAAAGCCTTTGGATCTGGTCTTTTCATGTGGATATCGGCCTCATACGCCATTATAATAGATTGTGCATTTTTGGAAGTAATGGAATCCTTGTTTTCTAGCTATCTTATGCCTTATCCTATCTTATTCTTCCTTCTTGTCTTTCCTTTACGTCATGTGATTTTTCTTTCTCACTTCCCTTGCATCTCCTTTTTCGATTGTGCTTTGTGAAATTGATTGTGCGATTGTGTTCACATCTATGCTAAGCATTTCTAGCCTTCCTCTATGTGTCTCCCTTATTTTTCTCAAATAAGATCATGTTCATCCCCTTTTTTCTTTCTAGTGTTATCACCTCCCTCGAGATAGTTTTCCTTTTGCATATCCTCCAATCCCTGGTCCCTTGGCATGTTTAGCTTAGGATTTCCATTTCAGCATTAGGAGTAGCGAGTAGTGATGTGTAGAAATATCTAGAGGAACCGGCCTTCTTCGAAGGTCTGTCTCAACCATGCAAGGTCCCACAACATAGAGACATCCCCATTATTGCCTCAACAACCCAAATCAACCTGATCTAGGACGGGTGCAAGTTTGAGCTCCAATAGTTTTTGGCACGCCTAGTGGGACAAGCATTAAAAGCTTAAATTTCATGATTGCTAAGTTTAGTTCTATAAATTAGTGATTTCTAGCCTTTGAAGGCTTGCTTTAACACATTTGGCAACTCCCAACACTCAAATATACATTTGTAGCAGTTTGCACACCTTTCATGAGAAGATTGCATACTAGAAAGAGCACAACAATTGAAGATTCTTTTGAGTATCTCAAACTTTCTCTAAGAAGAACACATAGCAGAACACCTGTGCATGCATCTCCATCTCCAACACGCTACACACTTTCCACTCCTCCTCTTAGTAGACCTACACAACCTATTATGGCAGCCCCACCACATCCGAGAAACTTTTCCAACTTTCCTAGCAAGAGTCCACTTATTCTCAATGCACAACATGATATGCTAGTATCCGCACTCAAAATTATTCCATACTTCACCAGTGAGAATCAATTCACCCCTGTTGAGAACATCCAAGATGTAGCTAATTTTCGTTATGTATATTTGATCACACATGATGATGTAGAAGTAAGGTTGTTTACATATTCACTCAAGCGCAAAGCGCTTGATTGGTATAGAAGTCTAATACTTACATCTATTGCAAGTAGGATGAACTTGGAATGGCTCTTTGTAATTGTTTTGAAGATAATTCAGATCACCTATCTTTGGTTGAACAACTGACAACAACGAAAAGAGCGCCCAATGACCAAATGACTAATTTTAATATCGGGTTTCGAAGACTTGGGATAGAATCCCTCATGTTAAGGCCTCAGACCCATTATGTTTTCTTGTAATATCTAAGGGCTTTGAATAGTGACATTTCAGTCATGATTCAGTCCATGGGGGTAGAACCTTACCTGTTGCTTATAATATTGCAATAAGGGCATAAAACAATCTCATTCAGCAGAAAGTTAGCTCTTAGACTCGCTTGTTCCCTTATTCCCATAAATGCCTCACACACCCTAACCTTTTATCGTACATGTTCTTGAGTAGAGCACACAACACATTGCATCCACATCCTACTCTCTTGTGAATTAAAAGGAGGATGAAGAAATGAAGGCCTTGATTAGGAACTTATCCAATAAAGACATATCATTTGAGAAGCAGCAGGTGCAAAACTTCAGAAATATTTCTAATCAAGGGTATAATCAAATCCATCGGCCCTCAAAAATCAATATGTAAATCATAGATATGGGAAGAACCAACAAAATTATAGATGGAATGTTAATGTGCACCTCCCATTGCAAGTAGTTCCTCCTACGTAGCCTCTTCCAATGCCCAGCGCAAGCCAAGCACTAGTTCCGATTCGAACAATATGGTGAAGAGTCGAGTGGTGTTTTCCTTGTAATATTTCTCATAGTCAAAATCCTTTGTGCCAATGGTACACGTGCGGGATTACATGATTCAAGTTGCTTCTAACTGTGAACTTTTCACAAGCACAAACAAGCCCGAGAATCAAGAAATTCTAGAAGATACTCCCGAGAGCCATCTTGTGTTCTTTGACGCCAAACACTTTTGTGCAATCAATCAAGTTACAAATAGACCATGCACCCAAGTTGTTGATAACATAAGGTACAAGAAAAGAATGCTTGAATCTAGTGCATAACCTTCAACCCCTATCACATGAGCTTTCCCTCAAGAGCACAAAGATAAAACTCATAAACATAACACTAATGGGTTACAAGTTCCTTCATGCGAGGTTTCACACAATGCTCCTACAGAAGTAGTATGCACCCCTCCTTTGGTAGGTCAAGCCTCTACGCAAGCTAAAGTCCCTACCTCTCCACTGAACAATCAAGAAAAGATGTTGTTGTGCCTCAAATGCACAAGTCAATGGGCCTTCCATTCAACATTGTGGACCAGATGAAGAAGACAAATGTAAATGTCACAATATGGGACGCCCTGGCCATTCAATCTTAGTGCGGCTGTTGCATGAAGCTCAGTGCAACTCCTGCGCAATGAACTTGTTATTCAAAATTCTCATATTGTTGTCAATGTCTATCAAGAAAAGGAGAAGCAAGTAAATAATGTTTTCAAAATGCCACCCTTCTATATGGAATTTATCACGGGAAAACACCTTTCCCACAATTGAATGAATGACTCAAAGTCTTAACTTACGTAATGCCAAAGAAAATTTTAATGTCTTAGGTCTTAAGTATAGCCCTTTATCCAAAGGAGTCTTCCAGCTTGATGGCTCAATTTTTACCACTCTAGGAGTCATCAAGGATCTTGGTTCAACCCTCTATACATGTCCAATCCTCACAATAACTCAAGATGTTTCAATCATTGACCTACCTCCTATGTTTTCCTTTTGTTTATCAAGGATTTTACTGCTAAAGTGGTGGTTACTTGTCTTTTGATTGGTCTCATATGTTACTAAGAACAAGGTATGGTACCCAATTTACCATACAAGCTGAGCCAATATTTTCCTATCATGTTGAGTCATATGACCCATCCCTCTCCAAGCTAATTTCCTAATCCAAGAAGGCCAAGATCAAGTTTTAGTTTCTGAAGAACAGCTTATTCCTCCTCCTCTACCTAATTTATTGCTAAATGAATGGGAAGAAAGGAATCATAAATTTGATCCATATGTTGAAGAGCTTGAAGCCTTTGAAATTGGACTTAGAACTTATTGCATCCTTGAAGAAGAATTTGTATTGCAATGCGTGCTCAAGAAAAATGAAGAAAATTCTTGTCTGTGGAAATTGTATTTTGATGGCTCCAGAAGCAGAAATGGCACAGGCATAGGTACGGTTCTCATTTCTCCCAAGGATGAGAAGTTATTCTTCTTGCACATGTTGCATTTTTATTGCTCCAATAATGTAGCAGATAACAAAGCATTGGTGCATGGTCTTCTCATTGTTGAAAATAAAAATATCAAGGCATTGCAGATATTTGGGGACACAGAATTAATCATCCATTAGGTCACAAACAAGTGCGTGGAGAAGAATAAGATTTTTAAAGCTTATAAGCATAGAGTTTGGGACCTCCTTGAGGTATTTGATGCTTTGAATTTACAGGTGGTGCCAAGAAAGATGAACAAGGAAGAAGATTAGATGGTCGTGTTTGGTTCTCAATTCTCACCCACTGTTGATTTTGTCAAAGGAAACACAAAACATGAATTTTTAGGTGGTGCCAAGAAAGATGAACAAGGAAGAAGATTAGATGGTCACGTTTGGTTCGTAATTCTCACCCACTGAGGATTTTGTCAAAGGAAACACAAAACATGAATTTTCGAGGTGGTGCAAGAAAGATGAACAAGGAAGAAGATTAGATGGTCACATTTGGTTCGCAATTCTCACCCACTGAGAATTTTTTCAAACGAAACACACAACATGTTAAGATGGTAATTAGACCATCTATTCTAGATAAAAACACCAGCTAGAAAGTATTTGATAGTGACATGCAAATTGTCTAGTACATTTATAATGAAGTTGAGTTCTCCTCAAATATGCAAGTTGACTTACATGACAACTATGGTGACCAAGTGATTCAACTCAAGACAAATTAGTTTCCTAAAGGGTTATTCACCTTAGAGAAAATGGTCAGCCCTAATGATGAATTCAAGGGTGAATAAAAGTATATGTGTCCAATGCAAGAATACTTTTCCCTAGTCACTAATGTGTCTTTGCGTAAGGATTTTTTTGCTAAAGTAAAGCTTGCGCACATGATGAAAAATAGACCTTCATTTCTCTCGTGTCGAAATACAAAGTGATATATTCTAATGGGAGTATGAATATCTTGAAGGATTTGATCCAAGTGTTGCTCAACACTACATTGACCTTGATCCTATCATCAATCTCATGAGACAAAAGCAAAGGCTAGTCAATCTAAAGATATGCCCCCTCATGAGGAAAGAGTTGTCTAAACTCATTGAGGCAAAGATTATATTTCCTATAAAATACTGTACTTGGGTCGCGAATCTTGTTCCAGTGTGCAAGAATAATGGTGATATCAGAATCTTCATTGATTTCATAGATTTGAATAAGGCCACTTTAAAGGATAATTATCCTTTGCCTTCTATAGAGCATGATTTTGTAGATTATGGCTTGTGTCCAAAGATTTTTCATATTGGATGGGTATTTTGGCTTCAATAAGATTACGGTCAAGGAAGAGGATCGATTCAAAAACAACATTTACAACCAAATGGGGAATGTATGCATATCATAATGTTTCCATTGGTTTTTCTAATGCAGGCACAACATTCCAGCGAGCCATGGAAATTTCCTTCAAGGGATATATCAATGAGTTCATCATATTCTACTTTGATGACATAACTATCTTCTCAAATCAAAGCGTGGACTATATGGCGCATCTAGAGGAGGCATTTGAGAGATGCAAATTAGGGTGTCTCTTAACCCCAAGAAATGCACCTTTGTTGTGTCGCAGGGTAAGCTTTTGGGCCATGTAGTTTCAAAGGATGGTATTGCAATTGATCTTGAGCACTTTTCTTCCATCCTCTCTCTCTCCCTGTCAAGACACAAGAAATCCTTACATTCATTCCACGGGAAAAATGAATTTTTTTAGGATTTTTATTCCTAACTTTTTAGTACCAGTGTTGTCGTGTAAATGTGCAACAAGGAAATTGGAAGTTTCCAAGCACAATAACTATACCCCTATGCCAAACTTTTCATGTTTTATCATTCCTAGGAAACCTCGACTCTATCCAATCAGTCCAAATTACCTCCCAACCAATGTTATATCATCCCCTAGGTGATTTAGGAAATTCCATTCATTCCCCTAGGTGATTTTAGGACTTCATTGAAAATGCAAATTTTGGGGAGTCACGGGAAGGGCTATGTTGGCCTTCCCAGGACTAGATCAACCCCTAGAGCAAAATAGAAGGAAAAATTCAACATGGAGGTGAATGGAAGACCTTATAACATCATGGAAATGATATTGGAAGGTTTGGGGAAGTTTTGCAAGACTTGGAGCAGTCTGAGTTAAAAACAGGGTTCACAAGCCTAGGCGGTACACAGGCCTAAAATAGTTGTTGGGCTTCGTAAGAATATTGGAGGCTCTGGATGGAGTTAGAAGTAAAAAAAAACATCATCAGAAAGAGGATTCTAAGAGCTACATGATGGTAAAATAATATTTTTCACAACACCTAGGTGCATATCATTGTAGCAAGCAGTTTTCTCAGGCACAAGTGGAGTCCTAGATACAAAATCCAATTTTTCAGGGATCAGATGGTTGAATAAGGACATAAGACCTACATCATTGGATTCACAATTCCATTTCCAGTCAGAATAATATAAAATTTTACCAATAAATTCTACCGGGAGTTCAAGTTATCTTCATTCCAAATTACCCTCTCAAAGGCAGTTCAGGACTTAGTCATTTTTCGAGAGGACATGTGTCAGCACTAGGAGTCTGGCAGGATTTCATGTCCCCAACGTCCCTAAGGTTAGCTACAACAGACCTTTAAAAATGTTCCCAACCCCCATTGGACCTCGAAACCCTCATATGACCTCCCAACTTGACAGATTCGGCCCCAGGTGCTTGTTTGGAGCATTCATTCCCTACCGTCGGATCGGGCGCCACGTGTCGGCTCCGGGACCACCATGGAAACCTTGAGGTTGGAGACATCAAATATGGAAAAATTCTCCCATACCCCATAGGGAGTCTTCCAGACACTCACGTGACCGTAGTTCATCCCCAGGTGCTTGTTTGAAGCATTCATTCCTATCGTTGGATCGAGCGCCACATGTCAGCTCCGGGACCACCGTGAAATTTGATGTCCCTTATACACCTAAGGTGGGGGACATCAAACCTTGAAAAATGTGCCCATACCCCATAGGGAGTCTTCTGGACACCCATGTGACCGCCTTTCAGCTCCCAGTGCTTTAAAGCAACTTTTTCCTCCTTCATTCCCTACCGTTGGATCAAACGCCACATGTCATCCTCTTGACCACCGTGGAATTTGATGTCCCTCATGTCCCTGAGGTCAGGGACATCAAGCATGGAAAAATGCACCCAAACCCTACTTGTGCATATCTTTTGAATTTTCTCCAAGTGTCGCTTTTTCCCGCTTCTAACTTCTAACAGTTATATGTGCACTTCATTCCTCCATACTTCCTCTGCAACATTCTACCATCACTCCGCCATTGCAAATTCTCAAACCTGCTCAACCCAAGAACTGAAACACATTCCCCATAGCAATGTGCAGGTCTCAGAATTATTTTTCATCAAAACGAGAAGGAGAAACGAAGAACAAGAGGAAGAAAACAGTGAAAATCTCCATAGCCTAAAAATGAAGATCTGAAGAAATATTGCAAGCTAGTGCATGAAACAACAAACCATTTGTTGTTGTTCATTCCTTTTCCCAAGACCATAAAAAATACACCTTCAAACTCCCCCTTGTGCGAGAGCATCCACAATGAAGAAATCTCCTTTCCGGCTCAACGAAGAAAGAAGTGGGATTTCCGTCAAACCGGTTGCCGGATTGAAGTAAGATCGCACGTGAAGCACCAAAAGAAAAAACCCACATCAAAAATATAATTTTCTTTGCAAACGGAGGAGAAAACCAGACCTGCAATTTTGAGGTCCATTAATGGTTGTCATACCTAGAAGCCTTTGTTATGTCGAAAATTAAAACTTTAAAATCTCCTGGATTATTAAGTGGGCGGGCCCGAAATTTCAAAGGGATGATATTGGGCAAAACCCATATCAAAAAACTTCATTCCATGTCAATCGACTACCAGAGGCCAACTTTCTAAAAATAGCAGGTCTACTACATAGGAACTGCTATTTCGGGAAAGTCATCAACAGAAGAACCTGCGAAGGAGATGAAGACATTGGAGGTGCACTATAGTTGAGAATTCACCAGAACGGAAATTTTGGCACTTACTAAAAATAGTAAGTGGGCCCTCGAGCACCTGCTAAAAATATAAATTTGATCCAAAGGAGTGAGGAATGCAGGGAGAAAGGGGAATCAAGGTCACAACACTCAGCAAAGGATCAAGAGAGTTGCTTTTTCACACTTACTAAAAATAGTAAGTTACACTCAAAGAGAAGTTTTGGCACAATGGGATGTACAAGGATAATCATTCAGGGGGACATCATTGTTCAGAGCATCCTAGTCATTTTTCACAGGGCATTCAAGATCCACCTTAGTTCATTCAACTTGGCGAGCATTCGTGAGCTAATTTGGAGGAGTTTCACATTGTGCAAGGAGTTCAAAGATTCATAGTTTCACTGCATTTGGAGCTTTCCATCAACGAGGATCAACGGACTTCATCGGGTGACATCTCCTCTTCTTCTCTCTCTCTTTCTCTCTCCTCTTCCCCCAACTTTCTCTCACTTTCAAATGTTCTAATTCTTCATTGGGGTTTGCACTTTTTGATATACCTTTAAATCACTTAAAAGTGACTTTAGAAACATGATGTAAATTAAGTCACCTTGATTTTATAAAAGGGACTTAATTATTTTGGTAGGAGAATGAATAGTCTAAAGTTGGAAATAAGGCATATGGAGGGTCATGAGGAAGACGATAAGTCACCTCTCCTTCTATAAATTGTAATGCCATTCCCATTTCAAAGGGTTGGCAATTGATCTTGTAAACTCAAGAGTGCATTGTACCTAGAGAAAGCAAAGGAGATAGCCATTTTCTTCCATTTCCCCCTTTTCTAAATTTCCTCCATTCCCACATTATGTACAACTTTGATTTGAGCAATCAATACAAGAAGAAGGAGTTTCTAGATTTCTTTGACTAAGGGGTTTCTTGATACTTGGTGATCAGTGAATTCTATTTGGTCTTGTTGTTATTCGCAGAGTTGTTTCTTCCGATAAATGCATGTGTTGAAGTTTCTAACTAGTGTGTGTGTAAGAATCTAATTTTCTACCTACAGCATTAGTTCTCCTACTTCTTCTCTCACTCCCCTTTCCCGCACTTTATACAAAGTCCTCCCTAGCAAGAGATTGCTAGCTTTGCCGCAGGGTCATTGGAGTGCCCCTGTTGGATCCCGATCGAAAGGCCACCATAGAAATCCACATTTTCTCATGCATGCATATACGGCAGTTGCACCGGTTAAGTAGAGGGACTTAGATTCCCAGAGCATTGGTAAGAAATCCACAAGTTTTTCCACCCAACAAATTTTCTTGCCAAACACTAGTAAGGCCCATCACTCTCATGCTCAAAAAGGACACAACCTTTAAGTGGATAGCAGAAGGAAAAGAGATCTTCAACAAAATCAAGAAAGAAATTATTTGCACGCCAACACTCATCAATCCAGATTATTCCAAGGATTTCATCCTCTATGCTTATGGAGTTGATGTGAGTGTTGTTGTTGTCTTGATGCAAGAAAACAAATAAGGACCGGAGTAGCAATATATTTCTTGATCATACATCAAGGATTATGAGAGTCACACGGAGAAACATGTCTTCACCATCATATGTGCACTTAAGAAGTTCAAATGCATGCTCACCACAAATCATGTAAATGTGTTAGTTTCACACTCTCGTGAGAGAGACTTCATCATGGGAGAAGAAATCAGTGAGAAAAGAGCAAGATGGGTGACCAAGATCATAGAGTATGATGTGACTATCAAATCCACAAAGTTGGTTAGAGGTAGTGCGCTCTGTAAGCGACTTGCTAAGGATGCACAACTTGAACCTTAGACTTAGTTATTTATTGATGAAGAACTCTCGCGTGTTCAAACCGAACAAATTGTAGATCCTAGCACACATAGCTTGATGAATGACATGATCACATTCCTTTCCACTTTGGTGCATCCTTTTGGTCTTAAAAAAGAAAAAAGGAGACATTTGAGGCTATAGTCTATTCCATATGCAAGTTGATTGATGGTGCTCTCTTTAAAAAAATCTTGATGGCATGTTTACAGGTGTATTGATGGCACGTAAATAAACAAATTGTTAGCAAAATTTCACGATGGATTCTCTAGTGGAAACTTCTCTGCAAAAAAATAGCGATGAAGATCATCAAGGCAGGATACTTTTGGCCTACCCTGTTTTGCAGATGCGCACAAATGGGTCATGAAATGCCAAGAATGTGCTTTTTTGTAGGAAAAGATAAATTAACAACGCTTCCCCTCCAACCAATCCAAGTGGATCAATATTTCATGCAATGGGGTCTTGACTTCATAGGCATGATTAATCCTCCCTCGAGTGTTGGACACAAGTGGGTGTTGACATCTACGGACTACTTCACCAAATGGACAAAAGTCCCACTCAAGGAATAAATTGATTCATTCATCCTTGACTTTCTCAAGGGCATTGTAACTAGGTTTGGCATTCCTCAAACCATTATCTCTTATAATGAAAAATCCTTCCTTGGTACCAAAATTTATGATTGTGCGCTAAGTCTTGGTATCTATTTGAATACTTATTCCAACTATTATCCCCAAGGTAATGGCTTGGTTGATTCTACTAACAAGAACCTGATCAGAATCATGAAGTGGAAAATGAATATCAACCAGAGGTAGTGGCATAAAAAGGTCTTGTGCGTGTTATGGGCAGACAAAATCACGATGAAGAAGGCAATAGGAACTTCACCTTACAAACTTGTTTAAGGAAAGGAAGCCATAATTTTGTTATCTCTTAAGTTACCTTTATTAGAGCTTACCCAACAACTAGATTTTGAGGGCACATATCAAAGAGAAATCAGAATGACAGAGTTGATTGAACTTGAAGAATTAAGAAACTTTGACATGATCAAGCTATAACAGCATCAATAATCAACAAAGAAGTTGTTTGACATAGGAGGGGCCTCAAGCTTTCAAATTTGGTGACTTAGTCTTAAAATGGGATGTTGACAGAGCTAAACGGGCGTCATTCAAAGTTTGATGCACTTTGGAGTGGCACATACACTATCAGTTCTTGCAAGGAGGCTAACTCTTTTGAGTTGACTCACCTTGATGGAGGCACGTTATCAATCCTATTCAATGGGATTTATCTCAAACCCTTCCATTAAATTATGTTGTTGCATCATTGTAAATATTAGATTAGCTTCAATTCCTCCAAGTGTGTGGCGCACACATTGTTTTGTTTGTATATAGTTCTTTCTTCTCACACACTCCTTGCACGTACTCTTTTGTTACTTCCAGGATGTCGAGTTATCTTCCCAGTTTCAAAAAAATTCAGTATTCATAATAGAGTTCATAAAAGTGTTTCAAGTAACTTCGAGGGGCGCGTTCTTCAAAATTCCAGATCAAAAATTCATGCTTTAAAACCGACTCCATGCCCAATGGATGCTCTAGGCTATTGATCTCCTTTATCTAGCAGTCATATGGCCCAATAATTCACCAACTGTTGTCCAAAATAACTCCCCTAGTTATTTTAACAACTTACATTCCCATTCTAGCTCGAGTTTGGTCGCACGCACTTTGGTTGTTCCCTTCGCATAATTCCTTGGCTACATTTCCTCGTGCTTCCTCTCACGCTCTCCATTTTCCTCGCCCCTTCCACTTCCCTTGTTCCCCTTTTCTATCTTCTTTCACTCCTATTACAATCACTCCCTTCACATTCACCTCCCTCCCGATAGTTCATGCACCCTTCATGTGCACATTGGACTTGATTCCCAACATTAGTTAATTCCTAGCATTCTTGCGCACCTCCTTCCTTGTTATTGTGCATCACCTTCTAGATACTTGCATCCGCCTACATACTTATCTCCTATGATAATGTTCTCGTTTCTCCCATGTGCATTACTTTTGTGTGCCTTCTCTTTCCTTTGTCTTCCATCCTTCTCCCTTTCGCGTGCATTGCGCCTTCTTTTGTGCAATTACTATGCCATGTGGTAACTGTCAAACTTGAGTGTACCACACGCGACCTATAAAAGCACGCCGGCTGATTTTCGGATCCTTATAACCAACCAAGGTGTGAAACATGGCAAAAATGACAAAATATATGAACAATCAGGTGACTCCTCCAGCCAATATGCATACGCCATGTGTCAATTTGATCTGCAAACTTTAGATCACCATAACTCTTGCTACGGGGTTAAGATTTGGGTGATTTTTTTCTTGTTGGGTAGCTGCCGGCGTGGGCTACAATCTAGATCACTTGAGTTTAAATTTTAGCAGGATTAGGTAGGTGAGAAGCGGGAAAACTTCCTCCAGCCATTAATGTAGGATCTAATTTCTCCAACCACCCGATTAGATTCAAAGTGTTCCTCCTTCCTTCTCCTACATGCCAAATAGTCATGGGGAAGCACATTTGATAGATTTGTAGGTGGATTTACAGGAATTCATTGTTGGTTGTTGGTGGTTGAAGATTCAAATCCAATTTTCCCTCCTTTCTCCTCCTCTTCTCTCCTTCATTATTCTATAAATGTAAGAGCATTTCTCATTGTAAAGAGTTAGACACATTGAATCCTCTAGTATTGCTAAGTTTTCTAGTTCATTGAATCTTGAGTTGCAAGCCTTTGGATCTGGTCTTTGCATGTTGATATCAGCCTCATATGCCATTGTAACAGATTATGCATTTCTAGAAGTAATGGAAGCCTTGTTTTGTGGCTATCATCTGCCTTAACATGTCTTATTCTTCCTTCTTATCTTTCATTTACGTTGTGTACTTGTTGTTTCTCACGTCCCTTGCATCTACTTTTCTGATTGTGCCTTGTGAAAGCGATTGTGTGACTACATGTTGATCTATGTTACATGTGTCTATCCTTCCTCTATGTGTCTCCCTTCTTTTTTCTCAAAACAGATCATTTTCATCCCCCTTTTCTTTCTGGTGTTATCACCTCCCTTAGAATTGTTTTCCCTTTCACATATCCTTCTATCCTTGGTCCCTTGGCATGTTTAGCTTAGGATTTCCATTTCAGCATTAGGAGTAGCAGTAGCAGTAGAAATAGGTAGAGGAACCGGCCTTCTCCAGAGGTCTGTCTCAAGCGCACAAGGTCCCACAACTTGGAGACAGTCCCATTGTTGCCTCAACGACCAGTTCAACCTGATCTGGGATGGGTGCAAGTTTGAGCTCCAACAGTTCCCCACTTAATATTAAGGGGAAATGTTAGAATGTAATATTAAGTGCCTATAAACTTTATTTTATAATTAAATAATTTTGAATAGGTTATATTATTAATTATTTAATATAAACTTTATGTTTATATTTAATTGGTTATTTATTAATTAATTTATATTAAATTGTGGTATAATTTAATCATACCCCATCACTTAATATGTTCATGACCCATGGGGTCATTTAAATATGATCGTGGATCATATTGTTTTCACCTCGTGTGAATGGTTTGGAGAGAAGTGAGGTAAAGGAGATTTTATTGGACTCTAAATGTGTTTCTCTTATAAATGGAAATTTCTCATTTATCTGTGGTTTTTTCCCCCTCAAGGGTTTTCCACATAAATCTTGTGTTCAAGGTGTTATTTACCGTGTTTATTTATTTATGCATTTACATTAATGTTTGTTCAATATTAATTTAATATGGTTAAATGTGATTTATAATCCTCATCCTAACAAAAGTAAACACAATTGGTAGGTGTAAACCAGATGTCACATCCTCTACCAATGTCTCCCAACTTGTGCCTAAATTGGAGTTTTGAAATAGTTTTTGGACATCCTCCAAGCACAATAAGAGCATACACAAGGCACAAGAATTCCACAAAAATGTGGCTCATATAATATCATGTGTGGCGGAGTTAAGAACAAAACAGTTTTGCTAAGAAATTATTTGGATAGAGAACCTAACATGACCCCTACGCATGGCATGTAACTATTTGATAAAATTCCTAAAAAATGTGGTTTCATGTACATATTTGATTACTAGAAGTTCACAAATTATATTTATAAAAGGATCTTGGAAAGCTGTTTTCAAATGCATTTTGGTGGTATAAAACTAGTCTCTACAACCGTGTCAGTTTACTCCCATCTTGTGCCAAGTTAGAAAGCTAGAATAGTGCATGGACATCCATCAAATTTTCATGGAAAGCTAATTTAAAAAATATATACTTAGGTGTGTTGTCAGGTGCGTAGACATCCATGTATGCAGAAAAAAAAATAGAGACATGCACAATGCATGTGATCTATTTGTCAAAATACTTGAAAGGTAGGTCTTGGGATTTGCTTGTAATTTATGCTCTTTGTAGTTGGTGCTTCGTGTGGAAGTTGGTTATGGCCACCGTGAATTTTTTTGGTGGTTGGTAGACTTAGCTTGCTTAGTTCTATGAGCTCAATTGGCATGGAACGCCCTTCCTTTGGGATGTGGCATAACTCAACCATATTATATTTAAGATAGATCGATATTGAGCTCGATTATGAACTTGAATTATGTCTCATCCATAAACCCCTCCCTATTGGCTCGATAAGACACATGGAAAATAAAAATTTGGAGCTATCTAGCTCGGTCCCATTGGCTTTATGAGAAATTTGTTGATTGCGGAATTTTTTTGATGAAAGGCCTCAACAAATCATGACTTATTCATCTTCAAAGAACAATTGGGTATGCTCAAAATAGGTATGCTAAAAAGGATTTAGAACTTCCAAGAAAATGCATTAGGAGAGCTTGCGGACCGCACGGAGCCACGTTACTGCTTCACTTCTCACATGCATGGTCATCTTACTCCTTATTGCATAATTTTAACGTTCTAGTTTTCCCAATTTCAGTGAAGTTGTAAATCAAACTAAAAAAGGAGTAAATTTTACGTGGATTAAATGAAATGTGTTATCCATTAACAAATTGTACCTCAATTTGGTATGTAACTAGACAAGTGTCCAAGAATGTAAACACTACTCTCTTTTACCTATTTAGTTTGATAGATAGATATGATACTACTTTTGGTTATGGAAACCACACAATCGTTGGGTTAAACGTGAAACTTAGTGAAAACCAATTCTTGACAACCTTGTGAAATGTTAATAAAACTTGTTTTTCTTTGAGGCGAAAACATCCCTATAAACCATGAAATGAGAAAAAAATCTTTTTTTGTACCTTATCACTTAGAGTCTTCAACCGAACCCTAGGTTTCCCCTTAGATGTTCATTTGAAATTGTTTTGTCATGTGTTTACGAGCCCCTCGGCTGGTTTGCAACTTTAAATAGTTGTTGAAAGTTAAAAATGTTGTTTGTTTTTACCTATAGTTTTGGCCTTGGGTGTCGAAATGGGATTTGGCTTCCGCATACCTCTAGTATTTATCTGTGACAATCACTACCAACCCTCATTTTATAGAAAAACATCCCATGATCTAGTTTTCTAGATAGGTTTTATAGGCCTCCAATCGTTGGGTGAGCGAGGCCATTTAGGTGCATTTACGATCCGTAGCCCCGAAATGCAGTGCAATTGAACCCGAGTTCACCGGTTTGGGGTTCTATCAACATTGAGTGCTTCCTATATATAGGGAGTAGGTATGAATGGTTTCCATGTGTTTTCAAGCTTTAGAGATTGTTTTTGAATGCTTATTTTTAAGTAACTTGTCTAAGTTTGATGTTTGTTGGAAACTTGTAACTAAATGGAGAAATTGTCATATGACCCTATCCAAGTAAAATAATGATCGGAAACCTCATAAAAACACATACATGATTATAGGAAACCTTCTTTCGACGCTTGCATGAAAATAAATTGTTTGTGTAAAAAAGGTGTATTTCTCTCTCCTCTCTCTATCTCTCTCCTTGGCTTTGAAAATGAAATGAAATGGCAATTGTAATTCTTACTCTCCTTTGAAGTGTGTTAAATATAGTTTCATTATTGTTGGAAAAATGTGAAAATTTAAATCATGCTTGATTGTATTTTCATGTCACGTTAGCAGTTGTGTTGACCATGTGGTGGTTGTAGGTATTGATACCAGAAGAAAATGGTGGTGTTACTTGTGCTTTTGTAATATAGGATATCATTAAAGTATACATGTTATATTAAATATATGTTTTATCACTATTGTAATGAATTCGAATGTTATTTATTGATTGTTTTGTGATGAGTAAGAAATTGAATTATATGGGTATCTTGAGAAAAAATACATTCTATTCTAGGAGTAATTTTGATTGCAAGCATATATCTTGTTAAATGTGTAGTTGTATATTTTTAACTACAAATGAAATGACCATTTATAATGTGTTCTATGTAAAAGTGATCATCATGTATCCTTGTGTGCTTTTTTAAATGCTTGGAAAACTCATAAGAAAATAAATCACCATATATATGAATGGTTATGGTTTCACCACTATTAGGAGGTTATTTTTAAAAATATCTGATTGAAACTAATCTAAAATCCCTTGAGAAGGTTACCCTTGAGCATTGTATTGTTCATGTGTCGTTCACCTCAATGGGTTTTTAGTGAAGTTTTCATCTCTAAATGGATCTCATAGGGATTGTCATGCAAATAGGTGACTTTGTTTAGAAACCACCTCTTTTCTCTAAGTTAAGCCTTGAAATCAACCTTCTCATGTGGTCCTAGAGGCTTAGTATTACTTTTTAGGCATGAATGTAAAAAGGGGTTTCTTGTGTAGGTGGAAGTGTGCATGTTGTTATAGTTATGGGTATAATGTCACTTCATGACATGAAATTTGTAATGTTCTAAGGACATTTTCAAATGGGTTTTTTATGTTAAGTCTCTCAGGAAGGTCTAACCATTGTATGTGTATGTGATTGTAAGGGAAAATAAGGAAGGTAATGTTTATTCCTTATAATGCGATCAAGTAACCATTGGTAAACCGTAAAGTGTGGTGGTTACCTTTTTGTTTTTATTATCTCGGAGGAATCTCAACTCAAACTCAATATAGGTCAATTAATCCTCATACATGAGTGTTTTGGAGACTCTAGGATGACTCAAATAGGAGATGTTTGTTGAGAGATCCCTTAGAAGGCTCGGTTGCAAATGAGTTTTGCATTTATATCTCGTTATCCAAGTTGTGTTCTTGATTGCGTCAATAAGAGTCTAATGTGAATGAAATTGTTAATAGCCTTTAGAAATTAAATAGTATTCATGAGGTACGAGTTTTTAAAGAAAGTAAAACTTGGAATTTTGTGAGATAAAGGAGTTTTTAACCACTCCAAAATTGACTTTTAGTTAAATGTAGAGTCCTTGAGTGTAAATAGAAGTAAATTAAAACCTATGACCTTTTTATATGTTAATGATGTTCAAAACCTTTAGTCAAATTTTTCTATCAAAAAGGTGTCCCTAAGATGTTGACTTTTTGAGTAAAACAAAAATGGAATCTAATCCCTTAAGACCAATGTTAACTCCTTTTTGGAGGTAAATTATGGGATGAATTTGCAACATGAAATTTTAAGCTTTGGAAAGGCGAAACTCATGACACGCTAAGGTTAAAGTGATTCTAACCAATTATTGAATCATAAAAACTAAAAATGTCCAATAAATGTGATTTTAGGTGAAACAAAAACTCTAGTTTGAGATCGAGAACTAGGAGAATCTCGCAGAGTGTGTTAAAATGTTTCAATCTAATATTGAGTTATGGAAATGATAGTAATAGAGAAAAGAACTCAATTAAGTGTACTTGTTATAAGTTAAATCTGAAATGAAATGAATAATTTGTAGCATTGTGAATGAGAATATATGTTTACATGTTAAGTGCTCTTCAAACCTTTAAGGCTAATAATGGAATATGAATACAACAAATATTTAACCATGAAAGCGTGATATTATGGAAGGTGGTGCCTATTTGATATGTTCATGTTGTGGTTATGCCATGGTTTCATACTTTCTTGTTTAAATAAGTGTAGTGTTGGTTTGCATCTTGTGCCATCTTGGTATTTGTATGTTCTTCATGTTGGTTTAAACTTTGCATGTGGTGGTGAGAAATATTTTGTGAGCATTTAATGTGTCACATAGTTGTATAAAAAAAAAGTATCTTTGTATATTTGGTCATGTGTTTGGATCTCACATTGGTGGGCACAAAAAAATTCATTGTGGCCTAGGATAAGTCTCATAAAGGTATTTTGGCTGGTGAGACGAAGGGATATGCCCCATAGTTGGAGGATATTTATATGTTTGAGAAATTTTATCGGAGGGTGGTGATATATGATCCATGTTGGAGACTCTCATAGCTGGTTTTGGATGAGGCTCACTAAGGGAGCAAGATTGTCATTTGGATTCTTACAAGAGGTGCCAATGAACTTCGATCATTAATGGAAGGCTTTTAGGCTTGTGAAAATATTATTCATTCATGGGATTGCATTTATAGTTGAACTTATACACATTGACATAGTGTGAATTGAGGTAATTATGATCGTAAGACCCTTCAACAAAGTGCCTACAAAGTGGTTCATAGGTTCTTTATCATAGTTAGCTTTAAATTAAGGCTCTTTGTGGGATTGGAGAAGGGATTGGTATTTCTCATAGCATTCTTGAATGATAGCATTGGAATCAAATCAAGGTCCGATGAATAAATCAAGGAAACCTTCTTGATATCCATACTGATCTTCATGGGAGTGGCGGTGGCCAATGGTAGTGTGAAACTGACAAAATAGATAAAGATTAAAGGATTTTGTTGGTTGTTTTTCATAGAGAAGATGTGATGGGTAGGGAAAAGTTATAATAACTCTCCATGGGATAAAGGTGGATGATGTGGATTATGGGAAATGATATTTTGGCTATCATTATTTTAAGAGGAACGAGGGATCATTTTGCTATTAAAAGAGATTGAGAATTGATGGAATTAAACATTGATTTGAAAATGTTGGAAGACTTACATGGTTGTTTGAATTCTTGCATAAGGTATTATTTTTTCTTGGCCTACTCAAGAGCCTCTTCCAACGTGGTGGGAGAGAAGGACCAGAACTTATATTAGAGACTAGGAAAAATATCCTTTAAGGAATAGTTGAAAAGATTTTAGTCATCAGGGAAATGGTTGGCTTGATTGGATAACAACTTTCATCTCTTAATGAAATCATGAGCTGATTTTTTGAAGGATTGCTTCAAATTAATGAAGTTTTGAAAGGTGTTTTTAGGAAGGTCATTTTTTTGAAACTCCTTCACCAAATATTGAATCAATTTCTCCAAATATATAATATAATGTGAAAGGAGTTAATTATACCATTTTATTTCATCTCAAAAAAAAAAAAGTATGAGAAGCTTGGTTGTGGCATAGGTATAGATTTAAACCCATTCTTCGTAAATGTTTCCAAAGTTCTTAAGATAATGGTTGGATTGAATAATCCATCATAGGAGATGGTAGGATATATCCCCTTATATCCATAAAAACTATGTAAGGAGATAGGGGTTCATTTTGTAATGTTTGGAGATCCTTATTGTGAATTGGAGGAGGACGGGAAGGATTCCTATTAGCATCTAAATTTAAAGGAGGTGTTGAAGCATGATTAGGATTTATTAGGATCTGAGATGGTTGGGAAGCTATTTGTAAGAGATAATTTTGCATTTGGAGCGTGGTATAAGTGGTATAAGATTACATAGTGTCCATTTGATCCATCAACTTGATGATAATGAGATTAGGATCATATGGTGGATTAGCGACACCAAAGGAAGAATCCTTGGTATTACTACTCTATAAGGGAGTTTTGGGGGATTGATTAGAGGTTTCTCTAATTACAAGAGGCTTATGATGATCTATGGGTTTTGAGTGAGGTTTCAAAGTTTTTTCTTCTATCGACCCATACCTTGAGAGACCTTGATCATATCTCCTTATTTGTTGAGTGTATAGAGTTCATTATTATTTAGATTCTTAATAATCTCCCTATGTTCAATCCTTGTAATTTCTACTACACTAAAATCATCTAAGGAATATATTTTTGATGTGATTTTCCATAATGTATCATGAGGTCAGTAGCATAAGTTGGGGAGGATAAGGTTCAAGCATAATCATACTTAGAATATTAGGTCGGCTAATGGTTTTGATCTATGAAGGGAAAGGAAGGGTTCTACCGAAGTGGAAGATTCTAGAAGTAGACAATTCGGAATGAATGAGAAACCTAAAGGAAATATGAAGGGGTTCAGAATAGCCAATAAGATATTGAGGGGAGACATCATGAAGAGTGAAATAAATGATTTTTTAAATAATTATTCCTGAGACACAAGTAGGATCAGTTGTGCACAAAAACACTAGGGCCGATGGCATTAAGGATTAATAAAATGAGTATCTTCTTGGATCAATTATACAACCAAATATGTATAGGGGAAGATGGAATAGGGATAAGGTGATGTCAGTCCATACCATATCATTCATGCAGTTTGGTTACGCACATGGGCCAAAGGTGCTTAGAAAATAAGGAAAAATAAATAGAGTGAATCTAACCTAGCTTGAAATAAATTAAGATTCATGTCAAGTTCACCAAAGCATATGACGGGTAAAATATAGGTTCCCAATTGGGTTCTCAAACATAGGGATCCAATCGAGAATGGCCACACCATGTAGATACAAAGGTGCTCATGGAGCACTAAAGTCGTAAATTTAGAGGATAGTAGTCCTAGCCCTAGAATAGCTATATGTTTCAGAGGCCTACAAATAAGATACAAAAGGTATCTTACAAGGATTCTTAAATAGAGAGAGACACAACCAAGGGGTGGATAAATCTAAGGGGTGTAATAGTAATAAGACAATACAATAAACTAAATCAAATATACATCTACTCTAGCATATAACAATGAATGACCAATAATAAAAAGTACATACATAAAAAATGAAATATTAAATAGGATTATAAATACTTTCTTGTAGCGTGTGTGTGATAATTGATGCATAATCCTTCCCGAAATAACAACACCGAGAGATAATCACTATGGTTGGAGAAGGAAAAACTCAATAAGAATATATATTGTCATAACTCACTATAGTGATGCAAATGCAAAAGAGGCAAGGTCCAAGACTCCAAAGTAAATTAGTAAGTGCAAAGTAATGAGAAATAGTGTGAGAAAAATTAAGTATAAGGGTGAGAAAATGATTATCAATTGGTGAAAATAAAAAAGGGATCATGGGATTATATATACCCAAAGCACCATCGTTCATGGGTGATGGCATCAGCCATAACAAAAAGCGAAACAAGCACAATCACCAATAGGCGATGGCGTCGTCCTTAGGGAAACCCCAAGGCAAAAGGATAAAAAATATGAGGAATGAAGGCTAGAATATGAGTGGGGATAAATTAAGAAGGTCCAAAGTGACCAAAAGCGGGGATAATAACATGTAACAAGAGGAAACAAATGGACATAATGGGAAAGTTTACCTAATTCGTAATGTGGGATCAAGGGGAAGAAATGAGGAAAGTATGGGATGACTAAGGCTAATAGAAACATATCTAAAAAATTGGTCTAACCCACATGACCAAGTGTGATCATATTGTTATCTCGATAGGCTCCTTAAGACACTCACTTAGGAGAAAAATGCATCATGACCCGCACAAAGGAAATGGTTAGCAAACATAAAAAATATGGTATATACATAGACCAGATCCAGGATCTAAAATCATATCTTTGAATCTAAATAAGAAGTGGTACATGAATATGTTCCTATATCTCGATTATCTTCTCGTTATGCAAAAAAAATCAAAATTTCCTTAAATATGTAGGAGAATCACCTAACATACTACAAAAATGCATTGAAGACTATATTTCTAACAAGTTATATTTAAATATCAATCATAAATAACCTTATTCAAATGGATCAAATTATTATCCAACTAGTATCCCTCCAACTAAAAATCCTACTCAACTCATCATGCAACTTATTGACCATCTAAGCCAACAATGGACTAAGATTGTAAATTAGTTCTCTTACAAATACAAACTAATACAACTCAACTTACTAGTCGACCTCTAATAGTTTCTTGGTGCATAGAAAACCAAGGTCATCCCCCTCCTCTTTTAGTTAGAATAAATGGAATTTCCATCACCCAACCCCCCTTTCAAAATAATTTCCTTCAAGTCATTTCAGAGAGCTTATCGCTCAATACATCACTTATATGGACATTGGATGGATCACGCTTCCATATCTTACGGACGGTTCTACTGAACCTACCCTTCATATCAAGGCCTTTAGAAATATTTACAAATATTGGATCAAATCCCATTCTTACACTTCCACCAAGATATTGGCTAATACGCTTGTGGGAGATGTTTTGATTGGTACCACACTTTTCAATCTAACTTTTTATTGAATTCAAAAGCTTGGAGACTCTTTTACTTATGAATTTCAATATCATGACCTTCTTGAAAACAACATTAATTACAAACAAACAGACATCAAATTTTCGTAAGATTTCATCAAGTGTTTGAAGACCTTGTCTACTAAGTCCGAACACAACATTCTGATGAGATTTTATTTAATCTACTCTTTAGGGCCCTTTAACATCACCTTCAATACAAGGTGATATCATTCTCTCCTTCCTCTTTGGACAAATGATAACACACCCAGTGGTACTTTGAATAAACAATCACGTAAATAACTTGGTCCTATGATTTCTCTAAACTTGCAATCATGTAACTTGATTACATTAGCATAACTTCTAACCAAATATATTGACACCTCCAGACCAGTTCTATTGATGATTCGAACCAAATATATTAACATGCTCCAAACCAAATATATTGACACCTTTGGACCAAATATATTCACACCCCCAAATCAAATATATTGATAGCTCTAGACCAAATATATTGATAGTTGTAGACCAAATATATGCCCAGCTCTGGACCAAATATACTTACTTGCTTTGGATCAAATATACGATAATTATGTACCAAATATAAGTGCTTAATTCTTCCATTGTGTTTATTTATTACCAAAAAATATTGAACTGATAATTTCTTCATATAAATTTAAAAATCCATATTTCCAAAATATGTCTTCAAAGTGATGTCTTGGACAAAGTGCATTCAAAACAATTTGTTACTTAAAAATATTTGGTTGATGTTTCCAACCTATGGCATTAACTATTGTCCAACTCCTTATATGCTCACTTTCCTAAAAATATCCTTCTTAGCATGTAAAATACAATATGATTCTTTGATCTATTGTATTATATCATTCTCATTGATATCCCCATTACCTTATAACAATGATATTTCATCCCGAACTCCCTTTAGCATCTAATCTATACTCTTTCCTTTATATCTTAGTTCTTAATACATTTATTCAAGATGCATTCACTATCTCAGAATTCCTCTAAACTACACATATACTAGTTCTTATTTGTATTAGAATAGTGTTGTTGATTGTGAAAAATAATTTTCATTTAAACAATGAACACTCCTTATATCAAGATGACTCTCCATACTTTCAAACACATGCCTTGAATTCAAATTGATGCCCCATGACTTCTATTTGGTACTATTGTTATTATTTCATGTATAATAGTTTCTTTCATTAATTCATTTAGACACACTTATAGAATTTTAACTTGCACTTTTATATGATTTAAATCTTTCCTATATACTCCTTTAAGAAATGATACCCCAAATTTCATGCGCGAGGTCATTCAATGAGCTACTACTCATGTTATAGTGCTTTAATTATGAGGACTCGATTTCTTTGTGAAGGTAAGAATATGAAATGTTACAAATAAATAAGCATGAATCATACCTATTTTTATTCCTCTTATCATGAATTCTCAAATAGATGACCAATTAAGGCCTACTTTACCAATATCTTCCCTTCTACCTTCTTTTTTTGTCTTTATCTCACAATTAGGCCTATTCTAAAGCAAATTCAAATGTACTTCTCACTAAACTTAGCCTCTGAAAACTTTGATAGACTTTTTTAATACAAATTATCATGTTTAAGAGGGTTCTGAGTTTAAGATCTCAATTCCTAAGATATTTCACCCAATTCACTTTTATACAAGATCAATTAGGTCTCTAAGATGAGATAACAATGCTCCTTCGACAATGTCAAGAAAATATTACTCTGTAGATACAAACCACTTTGTAAAACCTCTTCTATCTTATAAATAATTACCTATAGGTTAAATGTTCCAAAATTTAGCTTTCAAATCTTCATAATGGTATAGATATAAGAATTTTGGTTTAAACCAAGTCTAGGGTTACAGATCGACCCGATAGGAGAAAATTCCTCTTAACTTTTTTTGTTTTCCTTTTTATCACCCCAAATCAAATGTATAAGTTTTTTTTGGACCCTTACACAAGTTATTTATTTGTTAAACTTGACTGGGGATGCTTCTATATACTGCATAGTAAGCTATGTCTATAAATGCATCATAGTTACTTGAGAACAAGACGAGATCTTAGCATAATAGAAATGTGACATGAATTTTCTTTACAAACACGGTTCTCTAGAATATTAATGGCTTGACACATGCTCATTGAGCTCAGCAATAGTTCTCTACCTTGGAACATACCTTTACCTCAAATGACTTCTTTATTGATTCTTACGGTCTTCATTTACAAAATACATGCTTAAAGGCCTTAAGTTGATCTTGAGCTTAAAATAGACCATAAATCTCTCTCTCCACCCTTATCTCTAGCTAAGATGCTTCTCCCAATGTATAACCATCTTCTAGATAAGACTTGAAATGATATTTATTTTTATAATGGGTGTAAATACCTTGTTAACCTATTTAAGAGCAAATGAAGCTTCCAATGGCTTCTTATTAACTCTAAAATACTTCCTAAGACACATAAACTATGATATTTGCATCATGAACATAAACCACATCTTGATGCTCTTGCATGTGATTAAGATAAAATGTGAATGTATGCCTAATCTGATTTTTATTGCAGCAGTAAATGAATGAACATTTACGTAAAAAAATGAAGCCAAGCAAGCTAAGGAAGGAAGTATGAAACCCTAAGTGAAAACAAGAGATAAGATGACTTATTTGTTTCATAATTAATCTCAGATTGTGTCAAAGTTTTGACCAAATGAGCAGAGAGGAAGAAGCATCGCACGAGATCCTTAGAAAATGTGTGATTTGATCATCTACCTAGATTGGGGTGCACGGAGAGGGACAAGGGCACATGTGGGGCCTATGTATGCCAAAATGCTCAAAACATCTCCTTCGGGTGGTCACAATTTGTTCACTTGTGTTCCCCTTTTATCGATATGAGGTCACACAATGATCGTCGAGGAGTCACTAGAAATCTACAATGAAATGTGAACATGTAAAACCCTCAAATAGAATTCAAATCCTAAAAAAGAAAGATGTGGAATGAGGGGTCGGACTATCCTCATCTATCACAATGGTGATCTTACTCTTGAGCATTGCACTACATCTCGGACCCAATTTAGTTCTATGTGTGTTTGTGTGTGTGTGAAATCGTTCCCTAGGTGGCTCTTGTGTGTGTCGCACTTAATAGCTAGCAATTAAACTAGATGCAAAGAAATGTAATAAATGTGCACATGGAATAGAATGAACTTCCCTCATATGAAGTGTATGTAGAAATAACTAGCCCTTGTGTCCCACGGGATGGTCTTAGATGGATGCGATGGGGCTCTTAGATGTTTGATGGATCAACGGTCCTTTATTATAATCACATAACATAATATTTATATGATTCCTTTTCTTTAATTTCATAAATAACCTCGAAAAGGTCAACCACCAAAAATATAAGATGCTCAAATAGATATAAAGGACCTAAAATATGTGAACAAAGTAGAAAGGGGTCACGGGCGCTTAGAGGGGACGAGCGCACTGGTGTTGGTGTCTATTTGGTCTTTGGTGTCTACAGGATGATAAATGCCGAAGTATAAAAAGGAGGACTGGGAAAGTAAGGGTGTAAGACCAAAAGTGGCAATAGAAAGTGAAGAAATGTGGCCAAGGAATCAGTTAATTAGTACTTTTCTTACTTAGGAATTATAAGAATAATAGTATGTAATTATGACTAAATAGATACCCAAAGTGTGTGGTTTTGTGTCTACAGCATGAAAGAATCATTTGAGCAATCTAAACTCCAAGATTAACTTATGAAGGAATTTGAAAAGCCTTCCCCCAAGTGGCAACCACCCAAGAACATTCATGTCCTCATACATCCTAGAAACAATAATGTCACTAATGATAGAGTCACAAACATTCTTCCTCAATGCACTTCTTCTAATATGACTATTCATAACATTGATCAATATACCTGTGAATTCCAAGGAAATTCTCGTTCTAATTGTCACCAATCTCTATCTAATGAAGAGTTGAGAGGATTCTTACACTGACCATTCACCATGGATGTATACCCTTCTTGACCTCTTCCTAAATGGCATGATGAAAGTATATTTTGTTTTTGGCATGCTAAATAAGGCCATTCTTATGAAAATTGGCATGTCATTTGATCCTTCGTCATTATTCTTCCTCTTTGATAACAACTTTGACCATGAGTTCATCACTTGAGAAATTTTAGATGTGGCCATCAAGGCATGTGATAAATCTCAACAACATGATCAACATGAATTGGTTCATCAAGCCAATAAGCATCTTAAAGTTTACAATGATCCACTTCTCAATCACTCCAAGTCTAGCTAACCTAATCTTGGTCATGCTCAAAACAATAATGCAACTAATAATGTTGTTGACACTTATATACATATACCAATACATCTATAGAGAACATGGTTTATATGAAAGGTTCTAAAAACACGTGTATCAAACCCTCATATCCTTCATCTGCTCATACTAAAGATTATAGATTCCTTTATCCACATTCTCCAAACCAAACATATCTTGAGCACACTTTTATCCCTAATCCCACAGTTCAAATAAACACAATTGGCCCATGTGTAGACATTCTTGCATGGTCGATCCTATTTGTGACATCATCAACTTCCCCAGATGACATCATATCCTATCGGCCTTCAAAACAAATCCTATCTAGTTCTATTACTACCATTTCTCATCCCAACGATCCCCTGTGAGGATAATTCTACCACGGAAAATGACATAAATATGCGGAGAAAAATCAAAATCTAGAGTTATCTAGATTCCATCCTTCTTTACATCTTATTCAATTTGACACCCCCTAGGTTCATATTATTGAACAATCCATCCCTAAAGATTGGGACCCTCTTGCATAACTCTCTCAAATCCCAAGTCAAATCCTATTCTTTGATCTTATTCACACCTCACCTAAACATCATGAGCATCTTATGTCTAGACTCTTCATAATGAACGTCTCTTTTCTAACCACTTTGGGGAAAAACCTTCCCTACATGGCTCGGAAGAGAGTGTCAAGAGTTAATGCAAAGAACTATCCATTCTACCTAATTTTCTATAGACCTTTCTTCTTGCATTTGTTTCCATCTCAATTACATGATTCTCGATGAGCTTCGCTTCATTGGATGACCAACCCCTCTTTATCTCGGTTTAAATTGACCACACTATGGTTAAGATATCCCTCGAAGATAAAGGTTCTAGTACCTTTTTCACTTCTCTTGATGTCATTGAGACACTTGGCTACTCTATTGATAACCTAAAATCCACCAAGACCACATGTCGGGGTTATGATCATAGATAGATGCCCCATATGGGTACCATTTCTTGACTATCAATGTGCCTCCTCACATTGTTTGTATCAAATTCATTATCTTTAACTTACCCTTGTTTTATAATATCCTCTTAGGTAGACCATGGACTTATTGAATGTGCACAGTTGCATTATACGGATTAGGCGTGTTAAGTTCACACACCTAGAATCTATCTATAAAGTACAAGACCACACTAATCCTTGTAACTTTAACCTATTCCAATAAGGTGGCACATTAAAAATTCCCTCCCTTGAATAAATCCCTACCATAACATTTTGTTAATATCAATCATTTAACTATCATATACATTCCTAGTCACCCAAAGGTCATGGGCCATACCCCACCCAACCTTATTGACTCGGACGATGATGATCCTAATGAAATCAACTTTAGGATCAATACATATGATCTCCCTAATGTCATTACATCACAACTACCCTTACTCTATGATTGTGCTCACACGCAAGATGTCAATTGTGTTTCTATCACTATTACTCGCACTAAGTATTCTCCCATAGAGAACATTGTATAGCCCAAGACTATTATTGATCCATGTAATATTTACATTACTATACCTAATTACAATGATGGTTATTCTATATACGATCCCTTCTTTACATGATATGACTAGGATAAGAATGCAAGAATTTTGTGTTTTCAAACATAATTACAATTTAATTTTAGTCATAACATCAACACCATCATGGTCTCTTCATGAATCACATGTACTAATTTTGATCCTAATAATGATGACCTAATGGATGATGATAATTCCTACTTTGACTTCAATTTTAAGGATAATCTCATAACTACACCACTCACATTGGAAATCCGGTTCTTGAGCCACAAAATGCTCCCTTGGATGGTATGTTTATGCCTATCACACATTTTTGACATCTTACCCTTACGCTTCTCCACATGTACACCTCTACCCTCCACGACATCACCTCCATCTCTTCTTACCATTATGAATCCTAGTCCACTTGAATCGAACCATAATGAAGATGGCATGAGGCTCTTAGACATAAGGTTTTGGATTGTACATCTTATTGACGACATATGAAGAATCTTAAAGCATAAGTCGGATGAGACCAACAAAATAAAAAGTACACAACCCTCTTCTCTTTGCACCACTCTATTTCTCTCATCAAGGATTTTGTTCACATACAAATGATACATGGTTTAGGAATCTTCTCTTCATATGCCTAAGTATCGATCACATTCTCCTCTATCGTATCCTTCTACATGACATCATCTAGTTCTATCTAGACTCATTATCCCCCTCATCCCTCCCTTGATGATATCTATCATGATATTCTCACACGGATCCCTGACCGGATCGAGGATTCTCTCTTTTTCACATGATCGTAATTTCAGCATGGTATCGGCATCATTAAAACAACCTCAATTACATCATGATTCATACTCATTTTCAAATCCTACATGATGTAATTGAAATCATTAACGATGCATGTAAATATTTCACACATCCTCGATGATCCACTTGATTTTGCTTGGTATATAACTATTTATATCCTCTTGCTTGGGTTTCTATGTCCATTACTTCCTACCTTTGATACTTTAGTAAGTTATTTATCTCTTGTTTAGGTTTATATGGACATTTATTCTTATCTTGTATTCTTTGGCAACTTTCCTACACTCTCTTAGTTGGGTTTACCTCGCATTGCTTGAGTTGGACATCTAATTCCCTCTTCCTTTCAATTCTACACTCATTACATATTTTATCACTTTCTATCATTTCATTCCTCTTAGTCATGAATGTTCCTACATTTTTGCACACATAAGAAGATGAAATCATAAAAGTGACATCATCAATATTATCTCATATATATGAGATAATATTGGTGATGTCATATGTGTGTGTGTGTATATATCATCAAGACAATATATATCTAAAAATGCAACACTCATCCTTCAAACACATCCTCCCTCGGTTTAAGGTCATGTGATGCTTTGATCTAATGGTTCTAGCTCGTGGCACGCATGAGGATCATGTTAGTGATGTGGATCTCTACCAAGCCCCTACAACATATCCCTCTACTCTAGCTTCCTAAACCTCCAACTATGAAATATAGTTTGCATTTTCATTTGGAATGTAGTCACCACCTTTGCATATGATAGTCACATTGCCTACTCTCATGCAAAATCCATTTGTTCTTGGAGAATTCCATACACCGATGTATTTATATCTCCCACACCTATTACCTCCGAGCATCTCTATACCTTTAAAGCATGCAAGCTTCCTCTCCCACAATCATGAATGCACCCAATAAGTCTCTGTTTTCATTGATATTATATCTTCCGTCGTAGATGTATCATTAGGTCTAGTACACCATCCAAGATAGCATGGTGTTACCCTCAATCAACAAAAAAACTCATTTAGTTCGTTATGCAAAACCAAAAACCCATATAACTCATTTACAATATATGAAACATTATAAAATATTATATCAAAGCACTCTAAAAATAAATCTACTCAAATCACTATAAGTCACACCTAGCTCACCAGTTCACTCCACCATGATGGATCTATCTCCTCGATCACCTAACACGACCCCATCATTCTCATATCTCAACCAATGAGATCCTGTCAACCATTCCCACCTATCTCGAGAGAACCACTATCATTTGTAGTCTCCTCATAGCCTTCGCTCTCTATCATAGTAGCTACATCATGCACATTGTTATTTAGGCACCCATATCTAAAAAATATCCTCCTTTAAGCCTTTTTAACTACCACTCACAGTTTCATCCATGATGTTTATCTACTCTCTCCTATGCAGTATCTTTTCTCTTAGGGTTGTCCCCCACCTCGTAACATGAGGTCACTCTACACCTCCTACTCCCCTCCATCATTGCCTCATGGCACCTATTTTTGGGGTATGCATAACTCGGTGTGATCAAAATTATGGCACCAATACCTTTGGCCCCACTCTTGCTTAGCTCTCTATGGAATTTTGTTGTCAATACTCTAAGAGAGGTATGGATATGACATTATTTGAGAACCAAAACTACGAAGGAACTCTATCAACTAGGTATGTCTCCACCCACCACACATAATGCCTTATAGTCTCTAATGTACCCTCCATAACCCCTGTATTTATCAAATTTGGCCACTTATCTATTGTCACTTAGGGATCTCATACCACCCTGATCTTGTGGAACCTATATCAATCACCTATATACCACTACTTCTCATACAATTAGGCCTCTCTCTCATTGTATAATCCTAGGGCATCCTGTTTCTTGTAACAATTTCCATGTATATGTATACATCAAGAAACACTCATAAATCTAGGTGGCCAAAATTATGATGGGCCCAGTGTCCCTTTTCGCCTCACATGAATCATGTACAAATCATGCTATCAATTCACCCGTGTGGACGTCCTCCAAGTAAATGGTATCTCAAAATCCAATACATATCTACATACCACTAATAAAAACAATGGTATTGTTTCGCTTCCCTTTGACACTAGATATGTGCCACAACCATACCAATATTCACCTTCTTGATATCTACAATCTATGTAGAAAACATGGCTCTCAATCAAATCATCTGTGAACCTAGATGATACTCCTCGATTTTTGGCCCATTGTGTTAAAACTCTCCTCTTTTTAATGCTCGAGACCCATCACAAAACATCTCAACACCTTGAATGGGTAGTCTAGGAATTGCACGTACAACCTATAATGTCACAACCTCTATCATTTTTCCATCATCCTTCCACCTAAACATGTTGGAATTGAACTCACAATGGCCTAAACACATATGTATCAAATATGGATCCAACAAGATCCATACCACATGCATAATACCTCCCAAACCAAGGCCTTATAACTATGCAACATATTTCATAGATAAATCATGTAATAACTCTGGTATCCACACCACATCCACTGACCTCCACAATTAGATCCTTTGTCGAACTTGAAATATATAAACCAAGTACCCATCAGATCTCAATCCATAATGATTTTCAAAAATCTACCTCAAATTATTCAAAATCAAAACAATAAAATACTTTCAAAATACATCGGCTACCCCATCCTAATGTCATCAGTCGCTGAGAAAAAAATCATACTTTCCCAACTACATCAACCACTCGAATTTACACCATTGGCCACCATGGTAAATTTCCCCACCTAAATGACATTTTTCCCCCAATGTTCAAACACCATTGGCCATGATGTGATCAAACATTCTAACATGGACAATCTTGTTTGTCTTAGGGAGTCCATGACCTTTTCTAGCATTAAATTCAAAAACTCACCCTAATGACTCGAAAATCAAAATGCTCCCAAACTCACCTAGAAAACGACCCAATCTACATTTCAAATATATTTGGGGAAATTTTTTCTAGCTAAATTTTCCTTGGCATATATGTTTCCATTTTACTCCTAATTATCCTTTCCTAATTTAACATCAACACCTACCATAGGATTCACACCATTGCATTCTTGTCCTCAACCACCTCATTTTTCACCTTGCATTCTCACCATCATCACTAAAAATTCTCTAATCAAATAATATCATATCTCAATTTTATCCAATATCAATCGGCAAAGGAAAAAATAATTCCTCCCTTTTCTATTGATTTATGTATTTATCTCTATTCTAAATCCTAGTAGGGTATTTATATTTATCTTATGTGTAGGACTTGGAAACCTAAAGTTATCTTAAGATTAAGATTGCTATCCTCTAGAATTACGACACTATCACTCTGAAGTACCTTTGGTATCTATATTGTGTGTTTGGACTTATATTTGATCTTTACATTTAAGAACCTAGTTATGAACCTATCTTTTCCCATCATACGCAATCCATAATATAAATATTAATTCAATAAACAATAATATAATAATGAAATTATAGCATAAAAATAGGAAGGGATACAAACTTAGTTGTACAAAGTGATATAGTAGTGATATGGGTGTACATCTTTGGATAAAATATATTATTTGAACCTAGAAATGAATTGTATCAAATATTGTGCCTAAAATTACCCCGTATATGACCATACAAATCATGATGGGTCATAGTATGGTATTTTTCCTTCTTTGTATAGTTTTGAACATGTGTACAATGAGGTTATGTAATTATGCTTTCCTATCATTAGCCTAGAAATGGTTTTCATTGTCTATTGGGATGTTTTACACACCTTTCGCAACACCACTAATGACCTATTAAAAATAGGAAATCCTAGATATCTATAGCAAACTTCATGAAATGATTAGATAAAAAATGATAAATTTGTGTCTAGGTGAGGTTGGATGAACCCTTTCAATCAACTCTTGTTGAACCAATTAGGGTGTTGCATTACATCCCATTGAGAAGCAAAAATTCTCATGTAGTTCTAGTTTTGGTGTAAATATATATGAAATCTAAGTCAACCCTTCTATGTTTCCCTTATGTATCGTGACACAAATAATAGTAGTAGGTGTAGTTATAGATAGAATATATATGTACCCATCATGTTATTGGTGTGGCATGATGTGTTTTAGATGCTAAATTGATTCCATTTTTCTCTTAATACATTTGCCAATTGTTAGAGTGACTTGCTTTTCTTGATACATAGCTCTAAGACCTCTCGAATGCTTGGTAATAGAGGAAGCTAGACTCTTGAACTTGGTTTGAGTGATTCAAACCTATGTGGTGGCTTCTCTAAAGGATGTGCATCTACTTTAAGATTATTTAGGATATCCTTCATTACTTTAGTGTTGATATTTTGCAACGAGAGTTCTTAATAATGTTATGTGATTTATGAAGTTCTTTTGACTTACTAATATATGCTTCGAAGGTTAAGTATTGCATTAAGGATAACATAGCGAAGATGAAATGATGCGCATAAGATATTAAAATAAATTAAAGGGCCATTGAAAGGAGGAAATAATACCATATATGGCATCTCATACTATGGTACATTCTTTCCTATTATGTATGGTCCTATACAAGTATTTAGTGACGATAGAATCGGATACTAGGAAAGATCCTTGGGGTTTAAGTGTTGTTTTGGATAATTAATATTACATGAATGAATGATAGAGTGGTGTATAGAGGTTAAAAATTCATGTGAGAGAGATAAGGATATGTCGATTGATCTTAAAATGTGAGTGTAATACTTAGTATGAGAAAAATCCAAAATTATCATTTCAAAGGATAAGTTTGTTGTCTAAATATCTTGTTAAGTAATGAAGCTAATGCAATAACTATTAAAGAAATTAGCAACTCGAAATAAAGGAGCGTTTATGTTACCTTAGAAGTGTGATGATGCGGGTGCGAGGATGAATGATTGGTTATTGTTGTTAATAGACCTACAAAGAGACTGAAAACGATTTTGATTAAATAGAAATATGTGGGGGCTTCCTAACTAAGCGAACCCAAGAATATTTTGACTTCCTCGGTGGATGTCGACCCTCGTTTGTTTAGATAAAGTGAAATAAAAATAGCAAGAGCATGCAGAAAGCAGTAGTAGTATGAATCTAAAAAATTACAAAAATTGATCTAAGGCTAAATAGATTTGATAATTGTGAATAAAGTATTACCTAGTCTAGGTTGACGGTGACCCAGACTAAGCACGGGAAGGTTCACGGCGACGTGGGAAGGAAGATCTAGCACTGTAAGATGAATATGCAAACACTGGAGAGTTTGAATGCCAACTAGAGGATCTTATGGGTATGTATGTGTTGTGGGTAGTCCGTAGTAATGGACCAAAGGTTGAAAACCCTAGGAAATGCCTAAAAAACAAGTAGAAGAAGTATGTTTGGAAAAGCTGGACACTGGTCGACGACGATCTAACAAAGTCGCAGTGATTGTAGCAGAATTTAATGAATTCAAGGATGAATGGATGAGAAAGACAACTTTGTAAGTAAAAGGCTAAGAGAGTGTAGTGCCCACTTCCCTTTGACACTTTTAGATACTGATTTTGATACTATTGATCATATTATGGACACTATTATGTTTTGTTTTAGTATGATGGTTAGACATTAGATCATGGATTATTATTGATATGGATTCGGTTATTATGCATGATGGTTACTAGAGACATTTTCTATATGTGGTTGATGATATATTGTTTGATAGGGACATATTATGGATATTGATTTGGACTTGTGACACTTGATATTTGGAGTAGACCTAGTATGGTAGATTCTTGATGATGATATAGTTGATTTATGAATTAAAAATGATAATGTTGAATTCTTGATATTGTTGTGATTCATGTGTTTAGATGATCTTGAAATGTTGTTTATATCATTTTGGATGTTCTGATATGGCCACGAGATGAAGAAGGTATTTACATTTTACGGGTTAAAAATCGAACAATGTCGGGACCTGGAGACTAACCATATTAAAATTCTAGGTGAAATCAACAAGGTCACCATGGCAACTATGTTGTTCGTTTGTGTGTTGAGTTATGTTAGGATTTCCCATGGGGGGATTTCCATTATATGTGACCATGGGATAAGTGTTTTATTTATGTGTTCCTTTTTGAATTATTGTTGTATGTATTTTATTTGTAATGTGTTCCTTCTTTTAATTAATTTAAATGTGGTAGATTAATGTGAGAGATCATATAGTTAAATTTTATTTAAATTAAATTAGGGTGTAGAATGTAATAAATAAAGTTGTTATAAATATTAATGTGGTAGGAGTGTGTAAGTAATGTTGTAATAAATTTGTAAGAGTCTTGCAGAGGCATATTTTGAAAAGTCAAGCACTCCATCTTTTATGAAATTCGAATTTGTCCTTGGAGGCCAAATTTGGAGGCTTGTGGGACAAGTTAAACTTGTCCCACACCTCTTAAAATGATCCACCAACCATGCCTATGGTTTGGAGGTTAAATGTAGGAATTTATAATGCATTTTGAAGTGACAATATGTAAGTTTTAATTGCACTTCCCTTACATGTTTTAAATTTGGTCCTTTTGGAGTATGGGCATTTTTGGAGTATGTAAGTGATTTTGTCATTTTTATTTATTGTGTTTTGGTGAAGGATGTTGACTTTCCTCTTGGGGTTGAGGAAGAATGATGTGGCATCCCACATGGATCCACATCATCCTCTTCTCTTCCCTCTCCTATAAAAGTGAAACTCCTTGCTTGTTTATGGTTGTTGAAACTTTGTCCATTTCCTCTTGGGGGCGCATTTTTTTGGTGTTGTTTCTTTTGGAGCTTGTTTGAGGAAGAGCTTGGAGTCTTTTTGCTTGCTTGAACCTTGCTGATTTTGGACTGTATTTGGCATCTTGGAAAGCTTGTGAGCTTGGAACAAACTTCAGTATGGAGAGGTAGGATCTTGAGTTGTGTTTTAATTGTTTTTCCTTCTCTTGCATGCATGTTTAAATGGTGTTTGTGTTTGCATTCTTGGCTAGTTGAGTAGATTGCTTAGGGTATGGTGTGGGAGAAGGCTATGGGGATTTCATATGGGGGCATAAGGGATTGCAATGGCACTTTTTTTTTTTGAGGAGGGAGTTTTGGTTTGGGATCCACCTTGGAAAATAAAGCGCTTGCATTTCTTACTCTTAGGGGGCATAAGGGATAAACTTGGGGGAGCATAAGGAGGGGTTAGGAGATATAAGATTTATGGGGTTGATATGTTTATTGGTGGTATGCATTTTGGTGGATACCCAATTCCAAATTGGGAGGCATAAGGAGTTCCCCATAGTTCTTGCTCTTGTTGGCTTGCTTGATTAAGCCTATGTGTTATGTGAATAATTTTAATGTAGTTAGGAGCTGCTTTGTCTTGTTGGACTATGTATTTTATTGTTTGTATGCAATGTGAAGAATGTTTGTTTGTTGTGGAAGAAGCCTTGTTGCCATGTGTTGATGTTCATATTTTATTTCAATATGGTTGGGGCTCGGGGGCCAATGAGGAAAGGATGGCTTCTCCTTTCTCATTGGATGTCTTGGTTGGGTGGAGAGCGTTGCCTTTCCCCCTTCCTTGTTGTGATCAAGTTGCAAAGAAGAAGAAACAAGCATGTTGTTGTTTGGAGAAAGAATTTCACAGTTTGACAGTCATTTCCCTTTGAGTAGTTCAATGGAACTTCACCCACTTTGAGTGGATGAATGTATAAATGTTGTAATGTGAAGCATTGCATTGTTAATGGAAGTTGTATTTGAATTGAGAAATGTACAAGAAGAATTATACTTCTTTGTTTTTCTTTGGAAAGAAAATGTGAATGATGTTCCATACTTTGTATTTTATATTTTAAAACCAAACCAATTGGAAAAGAGAGAGTTGTAAAGTTATTTGGATTATCAATAAAGGATGGCATTAGTTCTTTTGAATTGTATGATGTATTGGATTTGAAATTTCTGTTAAAGATTGTAATTTTTTGTTTGGAAAAGAAGTATGCGTATGGAATGAAAGACAATGTTATTTCCCTTGCAAAATGTATATTAAAACTAAAATCAGAAATGTAGTTTCATTTAAAATTGGATGGATGATTTAATAAGCAATGTATTTGACTAAGTTAGGAATCACATGCACATTTAAATGACAAAATGGAGATTCGATTTAAAAAGCAGTTCACCGTAATATACTTCAAACTAGCAATTCACATTTTAATAAAAATGAACAGTTCATACTTGCACTAAACAATAAGTTATGAAGCATTGAAAATTAGACTTAGTACTACCTAAGGAACTCAAATTCACTATAATGATCAAGAAACGAATCTCCAAAACTTAATGAATTTCAATTGAGCTTGCCTGATCATTTTTTCCGTCATCTATTGCCGGAAAAATGCAACCTTGAACAGATTGGATAAATTGACTTCCCTAAAACACTCTAAACCCTCCCTAGATTGATCCTCCATGTCTATTTGACATGTTGAGCGAAGGAGGAGTTCTAATTTTATCAAAATTATAAGTTAGAAATTGCCAGTTTGCCAAATAAAGGCCTGCAGATTTTTTTACAAAATTGACCCTTAAAACTTCATCAAAAAGTAAATTTTATGCTCCCTGTGCGAAGAGAGATTTGAGAGCTTTCCGAAAAGTCCTCGTTTGCCAAAACCGAGCTTTCTAGCTCAAGTTATGACACTTTGAAGTTTTTGTGCCTTGGTGGGAAAATTTGGGAAAATTTTCCCTGGCAGGCTCACAACCCAAAAATTTCCCATCAAATTTTCCCTTAGAAAATTTTCAAAATTTTGGGCTCGAGAAAATTTTCACTTTTCCCTCCACCGGCCCGCAACCAATCAGAGGCTGCCACGTGTCCTCCAGGGGCTGAGGCAGAGGCGTGGATAAATTTTACCTCTTAGACTTTTTGAAACTTTTTGGAAAATTTTCACTTTTTCCTCCACCGGCCCACAGCCAATCATGGGGCACCACATGTCCCCTTATGACTATGGCGGAGGCGTGGGTTCTTTTAAAACCCTTAACTTTTTAAAATTTTCAGGAAAAAATCCCATTTTGACCCGCCGACTGCGGCCAAGAAAGCGTGCCACGTGGCACCTTGGGGTGGCGGCGGGGGTTCGGGAGAAAATTCATTTTTGGGCCTTTGAGAAAAAATTCTAAAATTCCTCCCGCGGCCCAAGAACTCCGCCTTCTCCTTCGGATTCCCTTCTTCTGCGGCGCACTGAGACCCGCGTGTCCTTTCTTTCCTTTTTTTCCCTCGGGCCCAAACCATTATTTCCTCCCACCACTCCGAGCGTTGTCTCCATGGGCACCATGTGTCCCCTTGTGGCTACGGTGGGTGTGCGGACCCACGCACTTCCTCCTCCCTTTTTCCCCTTCGTTGGCGCAAAGCGCCAAGTCGGTCCACCACTCCGCCCTTTCCTTTCCCCTTTTTCGCCTTGCACGGACATGACACGTGTCCCTTAGGGACCCGCAGGGGCGTGGAGTGTTTTTTGACTTTGAGCCATGCATTGCGAAAATTTCCCAATGCCGCCCCACGACCCACCCAAGGTGCACTCCTCGTCTTGCCACGTGTCCCTCTAGGAAAATTTGACCCCAAGACTCCGCCCACTTATATCTTGAGTTCTGTAAGGAGTTAGGAGGACTTCTTTATATCACCGAAAGGTGAGAAAATTTCCTATCCATTGGGAATGGTTTAGGGAAATTTTGAAAGCATTGAATATGTGAAGAATCCGGTTGAATTTCTGAGCTCTACGGAAGCGAGGCATGGGGGTAAGATTACTCCCTAAATCTAACTAGAACATATAACCCTAATTTTGGAACCTTGTGAACTTGATATAAGTTAATAAAGGAAACTTGTATATTAGTAAACATGTATGTTCCAAAACCTATTAGTGGCCCGATGTCTTGCAACTTAGTTGTAGACACTTCAACTCAAAAAAAAAATTATCCCTTAATTTTCTAGCTAACCCTAGGTTATTTCTTTGGCCTCAAGTAGTTGTGGCGGCACTACGGAGAGAAGGTTGTTAGAGAAGTTGTGAGTGTTTTACAACCGATCGAACATGAAAAATATTAGATACGATCAATACCAAGATAATTCAATAAAAATCAAAATAAAGTTACACATGGATATAGATAAGTCTCATGAAATATGATCATGAGTGATGCAAGCACACTGAGATGATGTTTGGAAGGTCTATAAAAGTTCCAGGAATGGTCAAGCACGAGGAAGGATTTTCATTTTGCAAGGAATCCCGAAGTTGCATGTATCGATGATGAATAGAAAGAAATAAGCTAGTTTTATAGGGTCGACGGCGACTAGGCTGGGTCACCGCCAATTGCGGGGAAAGTTTCCCTAATGGGTTGTTTTTGTTTTTGACGGGATTTTGAGCTTCTTAAAGAATAGAAGGATGCTTTAAAGCACTTAGGTGGGCAAGAGATGAGATAAGGGTAGTTAGGGCATAAAAATAGATAAAAGCTAGAAAAGCAAAGGGGATATGTGTGTAGGATAAAATCAATAGAAATAGAAGGTTGGTTAAGGCAATGGATAGGATAATAATGATTAATTAATTAATTAATTAAAATGAATTAGATGGGAATTTAACTAAATGAGGGGGATGATTAAATAAAATATCCGCACGTGGGTGATCAAGGGTATATATACCGTTTTTAGGTGTCTACAAAGTTGCCAAATTTGAGTGTCTATAATAGCCAATCAACAATACTAAAATCGAAAAATTTATATGGAAATGCATTTGTATCTTAGTTCTTTTTTACATTAAACATTGGACACAAGAGACAAATTTAAAAACAAATTTCATTTCACCTTTGAATAGGGAAGCATGGAACTTAACAAGCTTAACATTTTAAGTTCTTAACCTAAAATCCTTTAGTAACAACACATTCTAGGGTTACTAAGAGAATATATTATAGTACCCTAAATACGGTATGGGAACTTGAAATACACCATTTTGCATTTATTCTAATGCATATCCAATTTACATGTAAATTGACCAAATTAAGGTAACCTCCTGCTCTAACATGTACCTCAATTCCATTATATGGTAGTCATTCTCCATAGTAACTCCTTCAAAATTAGTTTATGTTATATTGAACAACTATACAAACTTCCACTTATCTCAAACTTGATTTCTTTAACACCCTAGATAGGTTCATAGGTTTCTAAACCCTATGAACATGTCCCTTGCACTTCTAACAATCATTTTTTCAAAAGGGTCACTTGGCTTAGTCATCTAGGTGGTGCATTTTCTCGGTTGATTCTAAAAATCGTCAGCTATAAATACAAATTCACCCTAACCTATTAGGTTAACCTAACATTATTTAGGGATTCTTTACTATAACTCTCAAAAGGTCAATAAAATCACTAAATCATTCATTTCCTTAGAATAACCATATCAATAGCAAGCTATTAAATATGAAGTACTTAATGTTATTGTCGGTCAAATCTTAGATAAATATGAATTCAAGTGCATGTTTCCAAGTGAAGGGGTTGAATCAAGGGCTCATTTTCTATTATATATTCTACCACATCTCATCATAACCTTTGGAAATTACAAATTCTTGATCCCTCTTCAAAGTAGTGGTAGCTAACACAACAATAATCACATTAATGAGGGTGCGAGAAAGTACTGACCTAATATTTCTAACACTTTTTCAAGACTTAAGAACAAGATCAAGGTTTCAAGTCAAGAATAATCCATATCATCATAACACATTCATCACAAGGTTCTAATTCCAAAAAAAGGATCTTCAAACATAGAAAAATATATTCACATATTTACATAAGCGGATAAGGTGTGAAACTCTAGAGATAGCCCTAACAAATAGATTGATGCCAAAAGTATCTATACTCTCATGGACCCGTCCTACATAGTTTTTCATATCTATAGATATTTCTTGAATTATTTCATGACAGTATGATCCACTCATGCACATAATTTGAGTACCTTGCCACACTTTCTACATGCACATTTTGGTCCTTCTCTAACCCTAGTTGTACTTTATCAAATTATATTTGGAATATTAATGGAAAAATCAAGAATGACATAATTTGGCACTTCTTGTTCTAGGTCTAAATTATTATTTTGCATTATTATATTGGTTCAAGTATAAAACCCTATTTTCGTATTACATTTTTGCTGAACATGTTTCCTCGTTAATTAGTAATTTTCTTACTTAGGAATTATATGAATAATAGTATGCAATTATGACTAAATAGATACCTATAGTCCGTGATTTTGTGTCTATAGCATGAAAGAATCATTTGAGCAATCTAAACTCCAAGATTAACTTATGAAAGAATTTGAAAATCCTTCCCAAGTGAAAACCACCCAAAAACATTCATGTCCTCATGCATCCTAGAAACAATAATGTCATTAATGACAGAGTACAAACGTTCTTCCTTAATGCACTTCTTATAATATGGTTATCCATAACATTGATCAATATACCTCGAATTACAAGGAAATTCTCATTCTAATTATCACCAACCTCTATCTAATGAAGAGTTGAGATGATTCTTACACTAGTCATTCACCATGGATGTATACCCTTCTTAACCAAGAAGCGGCACACCTTTCACAAAATATGACCAATTAATATCAACATTCATCTCCCTAACCAAACAATGATAAAGTTATACATAATGCACGAACTTCTACTAGAGAATATTATAAAGTAAGCTCACCCCAAAAAGTATCTCCTAAGGGTGAGGCTAAAATTACAAGAATCATTTCCAAAGTGTCAAGTAAAAATTTATCTTCCTACTTGGATCCAGTCATCATCACCCCATACATAATGAAAAACAGCGTTGACCTTTAGTATTGACGTGGTTGTGAGGTTTAAGTAGTTCATTCTTCGGTAAGGGATGTACCCAAAGTGGGGTACAACAAGAACTCAATAACAGATTATAAATAACAAGTAAATTAGAAATCACCATAGATACACATTGAACATAACTCAATTGTTATATTCATCTTCATAATCAATTACAATTCAAAGTTCCCTCTCTTATATAGCTACCCCTTCTTCCTCTACTCTATACTTTCTCTTAATCTCACACACTTAATCTCTACACACTCATCTCGCATCCCCCTATCAATTACAATTATTACAATGAGTATATAATATTTATATTTTCTAGTACTCACCCCTTTTGGTAGTGATCATACATCTTTGTTTACGGCCTCTATCTTCATTTCACAATTTCCCTACTATTTTGTAGCTCCTTGTGGTGTTGAAGAAAATTCCTAATTATCTACGGATTACTCTAGTATCTCATATATTTTTCCTTTACTACCATTTATATCCTTTGTTCAACATATTTTAGTGATCCACAACTTTTATACTTCTTCACTTCTTTATCAAAATTGGTGAAAAACCCTATCAACATCATCCTCGAATGTCAAAATGTTGTCTCCTCCTCAAGGAAACTTAGATGAAGAACCTTGTCAAAGCTATTTTATCCAAAAAACTTTTCCAATTTGTTCATGGTGTGGTAGTAGGTAAATCACGTGGCATACTTTGCGATAATCAGACCCTTAAATGTCTTCCACGCTGTGATCGGGTGTTCTTGTAAGGATTCTTTTTAAAGCTGAAATTTGGTGTTCTCCTTTATGAGTGAGATGAGTTCAATTGGGGGTTTTTTACCTTTGATGACATCATATTTTTCTTTATAACTGAAAACTCACGTTGTATTCGTGTGATGGCCATGTTCATATTATTTTTGTATTCCTTCATATCGTTGATTTTATTTTCCTTTTTCATAAGCTTTATGTAGAACTAATTATCCAATTCTACCAATTTTTGTTGTTTGGTGCCATATAGATATTTCATAATATCGTAGGATACTAATGTTTGATTTAACTCATCTTTAATTTGATCCAAAAAAATCTTTTGATGTGTTACTCTTGCTAACCCATCACATATGCATAATATGTGAAAACGTTTGAAACGGTAGTTCCAAGGATGAAATGAATTTATCTAGATTGTCCTCGTTGTCCTTGTTTACTATTGTATATTTACTTACCTCTACAACTTGATAATTTTTATTGCCTCCTCACGGATTTGTGCTTCTTGGGTGTCATCCTAGACAAAGTGTGAGTGAAAACAATTTGGGTATTTTTGCTCTCTTTTCTATTGGGAGCGTAGCATCCACCTCATATTAAGGTTTGTATGGATGGATGAATTTTATCATTCTTTCTATTGTGTTTTCTAACACTACACATCTTTGCATCTAATCATTCTTAGATATTTCCGCCCATATGGTTTTGAATTTCTATTTTTGAAAAGGAGAGATTATTTAAATGCATTTTGCATCCCTCTATGGTCTTATCTTCTACCCCATGTCATAATCGGAAACTTTGATCACGTTACCTTTGTGCCAAAATTTCCTTTATTAATGTCAAGGAATCCCAGTGGATCGAAAGAAGCAAGGCCACGAGATACCAAGATTACGTTATCTTGTGATGTGTTTGGCAGCTTATTTTAGTGCGGAGAAGGAGGTGAGGTTTGTAATTTAACATCGTGAGGAACCACACATGAGGTTTCTACCTGTAGACAATAAATCACGCACTTGGGTACATTTCTAGGTCCTAAAAGCATACTAACATTTACATGATTCCTAAGCAAGAAAACTAGTAATTGACGACTATCTTTAGCCTCTTTTCTTTGTCTCTTGTTTTCTATTTGGTCCTACACACCCTACAGCCCATTCAAAACTTTTCTTATTTATCTTTCATGGCTTTAAACACCATCGCGTAGACAAGATAGAAGCACCCAGTGCCCCTGTACCTTCTAAGTGCCCTTGACCCTTTCTCACCTCACTCACTCTTTTTGGGTCTCTTTTACCTTTTGGGCATCTTTTTCACTTATGGTCCGGCCTTCCAGTTGTCAATTATGAAATTCAAACAAGGGGATCATATAAATATATATTCATGCGTTCAAAATGAGGGACCAAACACTAAGCATTACTATCATCACCTAAGCTTGCATTCAAAAGGCACATAAAACACTCCAAGGCATGCATCTGGCATTCATTCAAGGGACGAGGGTTGTATACTTCTACATACACAAAATAGGAAGGAGAAGTTCATTTTATTCCATCCACACATTCTACTACATTGCTACATTCTAGCTATAACCCACTATCAAGTGCAACATTCACTAGGGCATCCTAAGACACAAGTTCTACACACTCACAAGAACTACATGGAGTCTGAAGTGTAGTGCAGCGCTCAGTTGTAAGTTCACTCTCGAGGTGACAGTCGGGGTCAATCTGAATCCTCATTCCTCATTTTCCTTTTTAGGTTTGATGTGGTTTGTGGGCTTGTGTAGGTGAACATATCTTTTGCGGAGTTACAAGTAACTTTAGCGATCAAGTGTGAACATCAAGTGGTCAACAGGGAATAATTATGACATAACGAAACTAGATCCGAGCTTCTACATAGACACGGGTGCCCAGATCAGTCATCAACTCCCAAGTGCCTCTACCCTATTGTAGGTGCCACGTCGTCATTGTCATGAGTTGCAAAATTTACAAAGATTAATTACAACGTTGTTTGCATCTTGTTCATCACTTCTCCTGCACATATTAGTCCCACATTGCGCAAGGAAATTAGCTAACTCTTATTTCCTCTATCTCTTTCTTAGGTTTTAATATTTTACATCTTAGTTTGTTTACGGAATTGTTGTATTTTATCATTTATACATTAGTTACTCTGCAATATTTAGATTTAATACAAATTAAATTAAATCATTTGGTGAACCCCACTCGTGATCGGTCATTTAGATCCCTATTCTATTGGTTTCTCTTTCATGGCTCCTAAAAATCCTCTAATCTCCTTGCATGACTTACTTCAAATGCACCCACCTTGCAAATATGTTCTCCAAAATCCCTAGACACTATGTATCTCCCTTGCAGTATGCCACCCGCTCAAGTAAGTGTCATTTTTGATTGTCTATCCTGGTGACTCTATCGATCCTAATCCTCCATCCAATCAACCCATCTTAGAGTCAATTCAAGATTTACATTGTTTATTTTAATACAAAATTCAAGCTATGGAAACAATGATTACATCTCTTAAAGTTGAAATCCAACATCTCAAGGATGTTTCTCAATCCCATGTTAGTTCTCTTTCTATATCTCATTCTACTTCTATGTCTTCTACATGTGCTCATGTCAGTGAACCTCAAGTCATACCACTACCCGCACCTCTACAATTTGATTCCAATGCTAAGAAAAATGATATTCTTCCTAAGCTTCTCAATCACCAATTGATCAACTTTCCATCTACTAATTGTTACCCTCCTTATCGGCTTACAAAATACCAAGGTATACCCTTTTGTAATTATCATAAACTTAATGGACATCATGAAAATGATTGATATGCTTTAAAATGAAGAATTAAGCACTGGCACATCATGGTTTTATCTCATTTGTTGCACACCATCCTACTACTTCTTCAATTGTTAAATCCCAATGGGCTCCTAAATCTGGTCCTTCCATGTCTAATGAGCAACATTCCATAGTTGTGAATGTTCCTCCTCTCAAGTATTTTGTAGTGTTAACACCTCCACCTAAGCAACCTCCTCTAAAAATCATTCCATTTCCTCCTCTTCTCGGGTCTTCTACAACATTACCAATTCTAAATTAGCAACCACTCTCTAAGAAAGACAAAAAAAACTCTAGATAACTATTAGTGCAAAATCACAGCACCCCCGAATGGCCAAAGACGTGAATTAGTTAAAATGGGGCATTCGGTGTGATTGCATAACATTGGATCATATCTCAAGTTGTGGGACTTGCAAACCTGAGATGATCCTCCAGAGAAAGTTGGTTCTTGTTCCTAAACTACCTGCCACAAGCTACTCTAATGCGGGAAAAACTAAACTATCCTAATCTAACCATTCCAAGGAACCAGAGAGAAAGACAGGGTGAAATAAAATCCTACACTAAAGTGGTGATACACCAGAGAAGGAAATGGGTGAGATGCTTTGTTGAGGGAGGATGAACAGGGGAGAAAGGAAGATGGGAAGGTCAAATAGAAGTGACACAAACCCAGACCCTAATCCATGATCAAAAATCCATGAAACACAATTATCTGCACTTGTAAATGTGAAATACATGCACATAAAACATATTTGAAAGGGAGAGGCATGGAGAGACAACAAAACAATGCAAAGGGTTGAAGAAACACCACAAAAACACATTTTATTTCTCTATATGGGTGCACAAACCATTATGTTTCTACTTAGAGGCACAAAAATGCTTGCCAGGCGTAGGAGAAGGTTTTCAACTCAAAATGGAGTTGGGAAACAAATTTGACAGAGTTTCCTATGCCCAGAATAATCTCTCCTTTTCAAATGAGAAGTGTTACAATATATATAAAGAATAAGAGAGAGAAGAGGGAAAAGTTGAATCCTATTTCAACTACCATAGGATATGCATTGAATCTTGCCTTGAAGACTCAACCGTTATCAATCAATGCCTTTCTCAAATCCGCCCCAAATTTGTCGATTATGGCTCCCTCTATCTATTCGGCGTATTGAAGAAGAACGGCGGATCGAATCAAATTAGGTCTGGTAGTTACAAAAATCAAGCTCTGTATTAATGGCCTGGAAAACATTTTCCCATTTTTCACCCACCAACACCTAAAAAAATGATATTTTATGTTTCCAAGGCATAGAGGGTGTCGAGACATTTCCAAAAATATTCTCCCACCCAAATATGAGTTCTCAGTCAAAAGATATGGTCATTTGAATTTTTGGGTCACGGGCACGTGATATTTAAATGAGTCTATCTATACCGGGTCCACGTGGCAGCTCTGCATTCATTTGATATTTGACTCCTTCCTTTGCTCTTGGAATAACGCCCATGTGACACGTGGCGGTGTCTCGTAGGTTTTTCTATTTCCTTTATATTCTTCCTAAGTCTTTTCCGCGAGCAGTGAGGCACTGTGATCGACCCAAGACACGTGGAGGCTTTGCACATGTTTAGAAACTACCCCAAACTTTACCTTTGGAGTAAGCGCGGATACGACATGTGGAGACCTCCACGGGCCTTTGGACTTTTCAACAGTCACCCTCATCTTTTCGGCCTCTGGGACACGTGAAAGACCCGTGCTCATTTGACAATCTGCTCAAGGTCCCGCTTTTGAATGTGTGTTGTTTGGACACTTGGCGCCTTCCACCTGTATTCATTACTTAGCTATTTTGGGCCCGTTCTCCTTTTGACCTCTATTGACCATTGGCTACGTGGAGGGTTGGCGCAAGTTTGAGTCTCCACCTTGGGCTCCCATTTTGGAATTACGTTGAGCCAACACTTGGCCCCTTCTTGAGTCGAAGACTTTTCAACGGCAGTGCAACTTTTTAGAGCTCTAGACACATGGATCCTTGGCGCTTGTTTTAATTTGCCCCTTTGGTTTTAACTTTTGGAGGTGTGTTGTTTGGACACTTGGCAGCTTCCGCTATCTCCTCCATACTTAGTCGATTTTGGGGTCCGTCCTGAACTATTTGAGCCGAAGACTTTGAATCTTCATCGTTTCTTTTCCTTTAAGTCTCTGGTTCCTTTGACACCGCTCGGCCTCCTTCCTCGACCCTGCCATTCCATTTCCGAGCCCACCTATAATTTTTTTGTTGGATTTGAGGCATGGATTTGCTTGACAGAGTCGTTTCTTGAATTTCTTCTTGCGAGGTCGTTTGATCTTTCGCAGGCCCCGCCACTCCATTGTTGAGTCCTTCTATGACCTGTTTGCAAGATTTAAACGTGATTTCTCTGGTTCTTTCTTTTTGGGATCATGGCTGATCCAATATTTCACCCAGAGGGTGAAATATGGATAACAATTTGGTGACTCACAGGGGTATCTGCCTGCTAGATGAAAAGACCAATTGCCTTGTCATATACATTGGGCATGGAGTCGAGAACGACGGTCTGATATTGATCCTACCTCTGATTCACGAGCCCGACTGTTTGCACTCTCAATTTTCATAAGAAATCTCGAAATGATGGTTTCTGAGAGTAGGAAATTGCTTTGACCCAGGGCTTCATCTGTCTCTGAATGGGCTGTGCAAGAGCAACAAAATAGCACCACAACTATATACAAAATTTGAAATAATACATGCTCTAAGTAGAACATGCAAAGCGTGCAAAGAACTTAGGAGAAAATCAACCTAAACTACAACAAGACAATGTGCACAAGCACTTAGAGGAATGAGAAACTAAACTAGTATGTACAAGGTGAGAAATTTCCTTCTAGTAACAATGTTTAAGATAGATTCCATTCACTGGAATCTGTAACTCTTCACCATCCAATGTAGACAATTGGAAAGCATTGCTACTTTTACATTTTGTGACCATGTAAGGGCCACTCCAAATGGCATCAAACTTGGAATGCCTTCCTAGTTTTTCTCGATCTACATCCCATTTCAAAACTAGGTCTCCTTCCTAAAAGGTCCTTGTTCTTTCCTTCTTGTCAAAGCATCTCTTGATTGAGGCCTGATCCTTCTCTATTGTTTGAAGTGCATGCTCTCTGGTTTCTTCCAATTCCATCAATTCTGCATACCTGGCCTTCATTGGTTCAAACTCAGACATCTCCAACTGCTTCATGAGTTCTAATGCTGGCAACTCAAGTGATATAGGCAACACTGCCTCTTTCCCATAGACAAGTTTGAATGGAGAGTTTCCTATAGACCTTTTGGGTGTTGTCCTATCAGCCCATAAGGCTGATTTGAGTTTCGTGTGCCAAGTTCTCTGATTTTCATCCAAAGTTCTTCTAACAATCTTTAGCAAGTTCTTGTTTGTGGACTCAACTTGGCCATTACCTTGAGGGTAATAATTTGATGAAGTGCTCAAGTAAATCTTGTTCTTAACAGCCCATTATGTGATTTTGGAACCTATGAATGCCAATGCATTGTCTGATATAATGGTGGTTGGCACTCCAAATCTGGTCACTATCCCTTCATAGAAATCTAGTATGCTAGACTCATTAGCTTCTTTGAGTGTCACTACCTCGGTCCACTTGGTGAAATAGTATATTGCTGTTAGAATCCATTTGTGGCCTTGGCTCGAATTTGGATTGATGACTCCAATGAAGTATAATCCTAATTACATGAATGGTTGGTCAAATGAAATTGGGTGCAATGGAAGTGCTTGCTAGCCTTTCTTTGCCTTTGAAGAATGCATAGTTCTTGCACTTTTTTATCCATGTATAGCAGTCACTAAACACCCTGGGCCAATAATAACCCGCTTTCATGATCTTGAGTGCTATTACCCATGGAGCAAAATGGCCTCCAATGCTTCATCATGGAACTCTTGTAACACTCTCTCAATCTGATCTGTCCCAATGCATCTTAACAGAACGCCATTGATGTCCCTTTTGAACAAGATGCCATCAATAAGCACGTATGGGATGGCCTATAGTTTGAAGTGTCTCCTTTTTGTTTTACTCATTTCTGGAGGACACAGGCTTGTTTGAAGGAAGTGCACCATGTTCTGAGTCCAACAAGGAGTGGGTACATCATCATTTTCTTCCTCTTGACTATTTTACGAACAAAAATAGCTTCCTTTTCACTGTTTGCCTCATCTTGTTGACTTGAGGCTAGTTGTTCACACAATCCCTTCCCACATACTAGCTTAGTGACCTTGATCTCAATGTCATACTCCATGACATGAGTGATCCATCCTACACATTTTTCATTCAAATCCTTACTGAGAAGGAAGTCCTTAACTCCTGCATGGGAGACTAACAGTTGGATTTTATTATTTGAAACCAGATGTTTAAACTTCTTTAACCCTCTGATCACTGTCAGGACTTACTTTTCGATGAAGGAGTATCTTACTTCATAATCTTCCAGACCCTAGCTGAAGAATGCAATTGTCTGTTTGGTACCCTCCTTGTTTTGTTATACTAAGATTGTAGAAATTGTGTCACTACCACCAAAGGCATATAGTATGAAGTCCTTAGAAAAATTGGATTCACGAGAGTTGGGACTTGTGATATAGCTTCTTTGATGGCCTTAAAACTTGTTTTTCCTTCAACTGTCCACCTAAACGCCAAACTCTTCTTCAACATCAACATTATTGGCTTGATAAGGGCAGAAAAGTTTGGTAAAAACTCGGACAAAATTGATTTTTCTTAAGAAGCTTTGAAGAGATTTCTTATGGCTTAGCAATGGTAATACTCTTATTGCTTCAACTCTCTCTAGGTCAATTGCCAAACCTTCCTTTGACACAATATGGCCTAGAAGCTTGCCCTCATGGGCCAAGAATATGCATTTTTTAGGGTTCAATGATATCTCAAATCTCCTACATCTTTGAAACACATGTCTTAGGTGAAAAAGGTGGTCTATTGCATTTTTGGAGAACACAATAATGTCATCAAGATAGATCAGTACTATTTTGTTGATCGAGTCCTTTGAATGCCATATACATTGCCCTTTGGAAAGTTTCTATGGCATTAGACAATCCAAATGGCATTTTTCTGTAGGCATAGGTGCCCCATTTGGTGGTGAAAGCCATTTTGAACTGATCATCTTCCTTCACGGTTATTTGGATATACCCTGAGTAACCATCTAAGAGAGAGAATATCTCTGATCCAGACACCACTTGCAAGATTTGCTCCATTGAGGGGAGTGGGTAGTGGTCCTTAAGTGATGCTCTATTCAAGTCTCAAAAGTCTACACACAACCTAATCTCTCCATTCTTCTTCCTGACTAGGACCAAGTTTGCAACCTAGCTTGAGTGTTTGATTGGAAATATGATACTTGCCTCTATCATCTTGTTTAGATCTTTCTTCATCAGAGGTTCAATGTGTGGATTGACTGGTCTCTACTTTTTCGATTTCTTAATGACTTTAGGTCGGAGAAAAATGGAGAAACATCTTTAGGCCATTAATGCAGGATCTATTTTTCCCAACAACCAGATCAGATTCGATCTAATTTGTCATTTCCTCCTCCTTCGAGGCACCGAATAAGAAATTGATGCAGTCAAGACAGATTTGGGGGCAGATTTTGTGGAAGGCATTAATAGCGGTGGTTGAGCTTTGATTGTTTTCCCCGCTTCTCTCTCTTTCTCCCCTCGTGTTGAATCTATAAAAGCAGGGTCGAAACTCATTGTAAAGGGTTGGACATTCTTTTGTTTTGCAGGCTCCCCTTTCCTTTTGGCAAAGGAATTTGTGGAGTTTAGACCTTCCATTTAAATTGCAATACGTTTCCTGCCTTCTGGCCGTTTTTAATGCATTGTATCAATCTGTAAAGCAATAAAACACGTTTGTGATTGATTTTAGATCCTTTCTTGTCTCCTTTGCTCTCATCTAGTCTTTCATTATAAATTTGGTTATCTGTGCTTGATTATTGTATGTATTTTGTTGGTTTGTGTCTATTAGCAAAACTAATGTTCATCATTCCTTCGGTGCATCACCTTGTATCTTAGTTTTGATTTCTTGTATTCCTTTTATCCATATCTCCTTGGTAAAACTTAGATTAGGTTTAGGAATAGGTCATCTGCAAGTTTCCACATATGCACCTAAACAAAGGAATAGGAATCAGCCTTTAATCTGGAGAGTTCTCCCATTTGCAAAGTCTCACACTTTGGGGAAAACTCAATGTTATGCTAATCACACCAAATGAATCTACCTTAGAAAATCAGATCTGACGACTCATTTGGGGTCTTTGTGATTTTGCACTAACAATAACCTCTTAAAGCGCCTCACCGTCAACCCCAAATCCAACCTCGGTTCTACTCTTTCTCCTTCCTACCACTGTGATGAATCTCTCTATTCTCATGGCACAACTCACACTCTCCCACACTGGCATGGTATCTCTCGTGTTATCACATAGATCTCCATCATTGGCACACTTGGGGGCATTGCACTTCTCCCCCTTCTAGCACTATCAATTGTCTCTAGTATCTACTATCACACTTAATGCTTCATGCTTCATGACTCATCATTCTACACACTTTCAAACCCTTTGATACACGCATTGTATCATCATTACCCTATGACGCACTCTAGTTCCATGGTTCATACTCAACTGTTGAGGGTCTAAATCTAAAATGAACCTCACCACATTCACTTTTCACGCTCTATGCTTCATGATCTATTTTTAGCACACATTATCAAACCATTTCCTAATGACACACTCTTGTTCTATGGTTCATTATTGATTATTGAGGGTTCTTATAAATGAACCTATTATCATACACATTCACTTTGGGGGCATGTCGCTCCTATCATCATAACATTTTACATACCATGCCATCACACACACACACACACTGCATTTACATATCTTGGTCGCACTTACTCTTGTTTGTTTATACTACTTACATGATGCACTTTGCTTACTATGTTAGTCAGATACTCGGTATGTCATTATCTTTCTATATACACACATGCGTGTTCACTTGGTCTTTTGGAGTGAATGTATATCTCTTAAAGATTTTCACATGATGCAATGATGTTTGGCATTGTATCCTTTTCCAATCCCACCAAGGCTCTGGGGCATCTACCTTTCCTATTTTCACACATTATAGGTGTTATTATTTAATCATATACTACTTCTTATTCTTACTAGCACATTAATTTCCATTGATACATACATGCTTTAACATACTTTTATCTTTCTAACATGCTAATGGGTGCTTCATGTGCAATATTTGCCTTACAAGACTATATGCCACCATGGTTATTTGATACACTTTGTTTGACATTGTTTTCTATTGTATGTTATTGTTTGTGGGCTTTCCCTCTACCTTGTTTGATCATTATATTATTTTTTCTGCTTCAGCCCTAATTATCTTGTGACATTGTGAGCAATGTCCCATGTATGAAACCCACTTTTCGTGAACTATCTTATATACACACTTTCTTGTTACATTGTTTTCTCTTGCATGCTAGAATGTATTACTAACACATGTTACTAGCCACTTTGTTTGTATGTGCCATGGTTTCTATCAAACACATCCCCTACCCCCTACAAGTATATAGTTCACTTGACATCGAGGCCCTCTCATTTGGGTCGAATTCTCCCATCGACGTCACATGCACCCCAAACGAGGGGGCATACATTAAGTGAAGAGATCACCCCTACATAAACTCATATCTACATATTAGGACAACACAAGACAGAACAACACGAAAGATAGTCAGAATGGCCCAAAATTTGACTTGATTCCTCATAATAACATAGACACCGGCGCCCAACATTAGACACTATTGGCGCGTGGGTGCCTATGTCCTCCCCTAGGTGCTAATGTCTTGGGGGCACATACAATTATCTTCTTAGATCAGCACAATTCATAGAAGTCTTCAAAGCAAATTTTACAATTACAAGCACAATCCTCTAGCAATAGAATGCATTCTATCTCATTCAATTGGTACAACTCATAAATAATTTGGAACAAATCGGAGACAGACGAACAAATCAGGGACGTATCATTTGTAGTAGTGCTTATCGAGAAAATTCATAGAAGGAGAGTAAAACTAGACCTCTCTCCCCAACACTTTCTCTTTGGCATGAGATCACCAAAAAATCGCACTTGGCGTGAGATTGCCCAAAAAACTCTCTATTGGCATGAGATCACCCAAAACTCGCTCTTCACATCATTTCAGGACACTTTTCTATCCTTTACACTCTTTTACATCAAGTGCACACTTTATTTTACTACTACTTTTACACACTCTTACATACTTTTGCATACTTTTCTCATATTTTTCAGGACTTTAACTACTTGTTCATTCTTCTTTTACTGGGTTTGTCCTTAATACGCAATAAGAATCAGCCTACAACAAAAAATACAAGCACAAAAACATGTACCAACAATGCATACGTTTCACCACTAGGGTCACTTTCCTTTCTAGTCTCCATGTTTCACTTTGCAATCATTCCACGCTTCACTTGTCCACTCAGCACGCTCTTTATCGCACGCTCTACAGGATCATAAGGTATGCAAATCTTATCTACTTTATGTTATTGATTATTCACTCAACAACATAAAGCGAGGGCAAATGTCGACACTAAATCACGCACTTGGGTATATTTCTAGGTCTTAAAAGCATATTATCATTTACATGATTCCTAAGCAAGAAAACTAGTAATTGACAACTATCTTTGGCCTCTTTTCTTTGTCTCTTATTTTCTATTTGGTCTTACACACCCTATAGCCCAGTCATAACTTTACTTATTTATCTTTCATGGCTTCAAACACCAACGCCTACCCATGTGAAGCACCTGAGACACCCTTGTCCCCTGGGGCGCCCTAACCCTTTCTCACCTCACTTATTATTTTTGGGTCCCGTTTACCTTTTGGGAATATTTTTCACTTATGGGTTGGCCTTCTAGTTGTTAATTATGAAATTCAAACAAGGGAATCATATAAATACATAGTTATGTGTTCAAAATGAGGGACCAAGTACTAAGCATTACTATCATCACCTAAGCTTGCATTCAAAATGCACCTTGAGCACTCAAGTCATTCACCTAACATCCATTCAAGGGACAAGGGTTTTACTTACTGCATACATGGCATAGGAAGGGGAAGTTCATTATATTCCATCCACACATTCTACTACATTGTTACATTTTAGCTACAACCCGCTATCAAGTGCAACTTGCACTAGGGAATCCAAGGGCATAATTTCCACACACGCACAAGAACTACATGGAGTCTGAGATGTACTAGAGCGCTCGGTTGTAAGTTCACTCTTGGGGTGACCATCGGGGTCAGTCTAACTCCCCATTCTACATTTTCCTTTTTAGGTTTGATTTGGTTTGTGGGCTTGTGCAAGTGAACATATCTTTTTGTAGGTTACAGGTACCTTCATTGATCCAAGTGTGAACAGTAGGTGATCAACAGGGAATAACTACGACACTCGTGTGACTCAATAGAAACCAAATCCATAGCTTCGCATAGACACAGTGCCCAGATCTCGTCATCGCTCCTAAACGCCCCTTTCTGTTGTGAGCACCTCTTTTCTGTCATTATCTCGTGAGTTGCATAATTTACAGAGATCGATTACAACAATTTTTGCATCTTGTTATTCACTTCTCCCTACCCATATTAGTCCCTGGATTGCATGAGAAATCGGTGAAGTCTTCTTTTCTCTATCTTTTCATACGGTTTCATATTTTACATCTTAGTTTGCTTGTGTCATTATTGTATTTTATCATTTATACATCAGTTACTTGTAATATTTAGATTTAATACAAATTAAATCAAATCACTACCTTGTGTTTTTCTATTGTGGGTGGATTTCCTTGTGTAGTTGTTATTTTCACTTCCGCCTCTATTTTTGTTTAATCCTTCTATGTCTCTTATCCTCCTCTTTCTTGATTTCTCCTCCTATTCTTCATCCTCCTTTTTCTTCTTCTCTTTCTCCTTCAATTTTTCCTCTTGTTCTTTTTCTACTTTTTTATTTTTATTTTCCTCTTCTTTTCAGTTTCTACTCCTTTTTCTATTAATCATTTTCTTCTTGGCTTCCTATACTTATATATTTTTACCTCTTATTTTTTCTTCTCTTCTTCCTCATCTTCTTTCCTCTTATTTTTTGTAATTTCTTCTCTTTATCTTTCTTCCTTCTCCTTTTCCTTTCCTACATGTTCCTATGTTTTCTTATCTTTTTGGGCTCATGTTTCCGTGTGTTTTTCTCAAGAAGTTATTCTAACTCCGTTATCCATGTTTTATCCCTCACGGATCTCTGCTTCTTTTGTAGAAATGGTGAATTTCTGTCTCATTTTGTTTTTGAATTATTTTCTCCTCTAGTTCTAATTGTTGCCTTATGTTTTGTAGTAAGTGATCGGGAAAAATATGGGACATGTCTTTGATGCGAGAATGCAAGCCTCTTCATATAGTACAACAGTTCTTAAACTATTGTTAATATCTTTGTTCTACTACTACCATCATATTATTTTTCTACTTACGTAGCACCACCTTTTCCAAGACATACCTTGTAAAAATTTTAGGAAGCCATAGTAAGTTCAAATTTTTCCAAGGACTCAATCCCACCAATACACTTTGGGTTGCTTCCTCCTTGGTTTATATATTCTTATTCTTCTTCAATCATTTATAATTTTTTTGTCTTATCTCCCTCCTCGATGTGGTTTTTCTACTATTTGTTTCCATGTTTTCTTGTGTCTCCCTTCCACGATATTCCTTATCATTGTTTTCTTATTCACCTCCCTCTTATTCCTAAAGAGGCTATAATGCGGCCTTTTCCACTTTAAGTTTCTTGGGCCTTTGTTTCATTTGTTTCTTCCATCTTTTGTGGCCACATTTTTTCGTGTATCTACTATGTGTTCTTTCTTTGGTTGCTCCTCCATTGGTTTCTTCCCTTTGTCTTGAGATTTAATCTTTGGTAGTTTTACTTTGGATTTAATGACCCAACCACTTTTGTGCGATCTTTTGTGAACTCTTCAAGGTATTAGACCTTAAACTTGGCCCAAGTTTCTTCTATTATGGCATCTATGCTTTGCGGAATGGCTTTCTCGGATCGACTAGTAGAGTTCAGAGAGTCTCTACTGATATCACCACTAGTTCATTTGATGACTCATATGGTTGCGGGGTGACATGAGCATTCCGTAGAATGAATGGGCACAAAAATGAATAGTTGATGTTGACCAAAAACACAACTCCTTTTTCGTATTTGGCCACTATTTTCTCTAAAACCTTGGATTTAGACACAACTAATTCTCTGATTTTTTTGGTCCACCCTATTAGAGAAGTGATTTTCTCACCTGTGGATAAAATGTTTGTGTGAGAATATATCTATGTTGTTATCCTCCTTAGAAGGTAATGTGTTTTTGAAATACGTGGCTAAGCATAAAAATAGAGATCCTTATCGGAATGTATGTTTATCCTTTTTAAGTTACCTTTTGTTTTCGTGAAACTATGTGTTCAAGACCTCACAAAAATTATACTCATAATGGTTCGGCACCATGTCGAGGGAATTTGTTTTGTTGTGTGCATGGGCATCATATTCTCTATTTCTGTGGAAGATCTTTAAGCAAATGAGCTTAGCCTATTATCTCATAACATTTTTCTTGATGTATGTAATTCTAACATCCCTTTTGTTCTATGTTATACCCAATAGTAGCCGCTTGTTGTGCTATAATTTTCTTCTTATATGGTTTGAGTGTTGAATTTCATGTAAAAATGAGTCTCGTTACCATCTCCATTACCTTAGGATTTATTGTCTAGGGTTTTTCAAAGTAAAGTATATTGTTGTGAAATTTTCTCAATATAACCTTAACTGCATTGTTCGCCAATGAAAAAATATGGAATTTTACTCCAAGCTTTGAGCTTCATTGGAAGAATTACCTGGGAATTGTCATTATACATGGATTCCCTTATTCCTTCATCAACTTTATACAAATATACCACTTCTACCTCCAATTGTGTGTGATCATATTCCACAAGATTTGAGTGGATGTACTTTTGTGTATCTATAGCATGCCCTACCTTAAATAGTATATAGAAAATGATCCTATCAGTCTAGTTGTAGGGATTTGAGTGTCTTCTTCTTAAATTTTGGTCGGGGTAGGTCAGCTTATGGGACAACTATGGGAGTTTCCATTTTTGTCCAATCCCTAGTTCTCTCTTCGTATCATTTTTCTCTTCGCTCCTCTCCTTCTCTTTTTGGCTCTTGGAAAAATTTTAAGTGTTAAATGAATAACATGTCCTTTGTTTATATAGGTTTTCATTTATGTAAGTTACATCCTATTGTATTTATTGTTTTACCCATGAATACATGGTCTTGATGTTCATATTTTATCTTCTCGTGGATTATTGTAGTCCCTTCTTTGTCCAAGTTTTGTTTTTTTCTTTTGTTATGTGGCTTCTCTCTTTTTCACCTTTATCTTGTGGTTTTTATTTCCTTTCCTTCCATGAATTTTATTTTCTTGGTTTTATTTTTTGAATTTTATTTCTTCTTTTGCGTTTTTTTTTATTCTTGTTGTATTCTTATCTCACAATTTCTTTGATTTTTCATATGCGTTTACTTCACAGCTTTCTATTTTTCTACCTTTCTCTTCCTTTGCCACATGTTTTTTTCATCTTCTTCTTCCTTTTGTGGATTTGTATTACTTCATTTATAGGAGTAGAGTGTTCTCATGGGTTTTCACTCTTCTCCCTCATCAATCCATCGAATTTCTAGTTTTTAATATTAGTAGAAAAATTCCTCTTTTTCTTAATATACTCTTGTTTCTTTGGTTCTTTTATTCTACGGTATCATAAACTTTTAGCCACGCGCCATTGACATATCCACGATAGTCCGCACCGTTTAAGGTCTTGATTTGACTTCTCCTTATGCTACAATATCATTTACTTTATAAGGTTCTAGCCATATGACCTTCTATTTCCATGGTCTTTTATACCCATTATCATATAGTAATACCTTATCTCCAATCTAGAACTCTATGTGCTTACAATGCATGTAATGTCAAACTTTTTATCTCCTTTTCTCCTAAGTTTGGTTATGTGCAGCAATAAATATTTTCTCATCTAGTTTTTTCAAGGCAATCACTCTCTATGTAAAGATGCATCTTTGTCTATTTTGAATGTCATCATGCTTCTAATCCATACGCTAATTGAAATAGAGAACACTTAGTGAGTATTTTGTAAGTAGTCATATATGCTCATAATGTCACGGGTATCTTAAGATCTCAATATTCCTTACATAAAGAGTGTACCTCTACGATGGAAAAGTGACATGCGAGCATGAGAATCTACAAGTAACTCTTCCTCGCACCCGACCTCCCGAGGTCGTGCCAAGATAGCCGGTGGGGATGGAATACACGCGGGATGCAGATAAGCTAGTTAGGTAATCTTATGTCTTCAACACGCAATAGCGGGATCTACGAATCTAAGGAAAAGAAGGCCCTCCTAACCTGAACTAGTGTGATAGATCATTCGGTGAGGATAGCTGCTCGAAGGCTCCAATCAATATCGAGCTCTGTCGTGATCCGATCTATGGGTTGTGGGATACGTGGAAGATAACCTGTAGGTGCCTCGTATATGTCTCCTGACAAGGTCATGAAAATGGAATGGCTAAATACGGTGGATCTTTTGGTGCTTTATGGACGATTCTCTCGGTCTAGTCCGAAATCTTTAGCTTGGTTGGCTATTACGTTTAATAATGATAGTTGTGTGATGATTTCTTGTAGGTCTGATGTTGCTCGAAGACCTAAATTCTGAGATTTTGATCTATGTCAGTTATTGCTGCAACAATATTTGGTTGAGGCACGATTGGCTCAAAAACGTATTCCCTGGGCTCCCTAGGTCCCGTGATTGTCATACAAGATCAATATAAGCCTAACTGAAATGAAATAAACTAACTATGCAAGATATATCTACAACATATATATATTCCTCTATTTTTGTATTTTTGATAGATTTTAATAGAATCGAAAGAGCAACTAATCTAATATATTTAGAAAATGACAACTAAACTAATAACAAAATTAAAACAAACAAGGTAGCCCGGTGTAGCTACTTGCCTGTGCAGTTGTGAGTTTTATCCTAAATAACTAGATAGCTGATTAACTTAATTGAAAGATTCTCGATCCTACCTCAGAAGTGAGGAATGAATCATAGTTTCTCATAAACTATCAATCCCCACAGCTTCCCTGGCAATATCGAAAATGAAACTTAACTGAAATGAAATATTTCACTACTCTATTTGATATGTTTTAACTAGAACTTTGACAGATAAAACTTGGAATTTGCAAGACAAAGTGGCGAATCCAGTAGTGTATGATTTTGTCCCCTCAGAATGATCTTCTCGTTCCTTCGTGTTCACGTGAGTCCGAAGAGCGTGTATATGCTAAAGATCACCGTAAGAAGGTATTTTGAACAATGGCAAGCTTTGGATATAGACCGAATATAATGTGAGTAGGAGAGGGATAGTGCAAGTGACAGAGCTTGGCGTATGCAATTCCTAGTGGGATTTATTGCGGGAATACAACACAAGTGTACCGAGAGATTCTAGAATCTACGTTCGTGAAGAACACAACCTGCAACTCTAATGGATGCAATTTACAAATGACACTACTCGCTCTAAACTAATTTGTATGGATAACAATGAACAAGATCAAGCAAGAAGATCGAATGGCTTCTAACAAGCAAAAGAAAACTAGCATGGATGCAAATATGAAAACAAAATGAGCCTAAGCAAGAATTTGAAAGACTAAATAATGAAATGAGAAGTTGAGGGCCATTTGCTTGAAAACAAGCTGGATACTTATAGATTTCACATTCACCCAAAGGTGATTCCTATTAGAACTCTTTTACCATTAAACAATGAAGAAACACTATTCTAGGGGACATAAAACATTAATACGAGCTAAGGCGGTTGAGAAAAGCTAGTGAAAGTTGAAAAATTATGCAAGTCGCGATCAAAGGAGCATGCTGGAAAATGCGTGAAGGACCGCCGCCCCGAAGAGGCGGGGTGGTGGTTATAGGACCGCCGCCTCGCTCTAGGGCAGCGGTTTAAATCACTAAAGGGCAAAAGGCGTTAAAAAGGGGGGCGAGGGATAAAACAAAGCACAAGGAACTTGGACAAAGCATTTGGGATGCTAACATATACTTCGTGAGCTTCTCTAGACCCCAAACACCTTGCGAGGTGACCTGTATCATCATTGGGGCATGTGTGACATCATTCCAGTAGCACAATACCCTACAATTTTGGGTACGTACATATTGCCCCCTCGGAGAAGCATTTTAACCATGAAGAGGCGTAAAACGGTGGGTCTCGAGTATGGCGGTCCCAAAATGGGAAGCTTAGAAATTATACCTGACACGCCCATGTGTCGAAATATCGCCATCTAAGTTCCCGCTACTGCAAAATGGAAAGAGGACTCAAGTGTAGATAGATAAAACAAATCAAAAATAAATACTAAATTAGTATGAAATGAGGACTTACCATTTGCGCGGGGATAAGAACTTACCTCTATCGGCGCTCTAAACTTGCGAAAGGGGCATTCAAAATGAGTCAAAACACTATATATATATATATATATATATATATATATATTTTATATCCATTTTCCTATTCATTTGCGCGTGTCGATTTGATAGTTTTTGAGCTCTGGGACCCATGGTGACGGTTTTCAATGAGAGTATAGTTGAAACGTTCGTAGTGAGATAGCGATCATGCCTCCGCGAGTGGAACATCGACCTGCGAGATCTCAGGTTAGTTCTTCTTGATTTAACATTTTTGCACCCAAAATATAAAAATGATGAAAACTTTGTCGTGGGGGTTATTTTTAGAAATGTCAATTTTAAATGTGTCTCTTAGGGGGGCGCCTAATGGGTAGGCTTTTGTTTTAGCTAAAATGGTCGATTTTTAGCATTTTTAAGCATTTTAGGGCATGCGACCCATTTTTAATTGCGGGACAGGACCGCCGCCCGAGCAGGGGCGGATTCTGAGACCGCCACCTTTTAAGGTGGCAGTTATGGAACCACCACACTGCTCAGGGCTTCAGTTCTCTCCAGAATGCTAAAACAACACTAGTTTGAATTCATTTTTGCATTTTTAGCATTCCTACTTGCTTTAATGATTTTTCTAATGCAATCTTGATGCTAACTTGCTTCTTTTTGCGTGTTTTTGTGTGTTTTGCAGAAGAAAGAAGAGTACATTAGATGGAGCCAAGAGAGGGAGTGTGATTGGCTTCCAGCAGTGTTAGATGCTCTCTCTCAGGATGAGCAGGATACTCTTCCAGAGGGCAGGTATATTGAGGATCACACGGGTCCCCACGTTACACCTGCCAGTCACATATTATGTGACTTATTTTCTTATTGGGATGCAGATCGGAACACTTCCGATTTCCAGGTGTTAGGGGTGAGTGGACTATCACCCTAGAGGATGTCTACCATATTTTGGGAGTCCCGATTATTGGGAGGAGACTTTCATTTGATACAACAAAGTATCCAGAGCTCAAGTGACTCAATGGGCCACCTATATGGGAGACACAGTTGTCTCCACTAGTTCGAAGAAGGGGGTGAAGGTCCATTCTATTCCTGGCTTTCCCATCCCTCTGATCCGTCAGGCCATTATGGGCATCCTTGCTTCGAGATTGATCGGAGACAAGGGAGGGGATACTTTACTCTACTGCTGGGCCCCCATCATCACACAGATTGAGGCACATGGTTGGATTTATGCCTGGGGAGCCGATATACTTGGGACCACCTATCATGACTTATACAGGGTGGTTCATTTATAGGGACAATCGTTGAGCCATCCGACCTTAGTTATGAGCTGGGTCTATGAGTGCATCATCCCTTATGGGAGAGGCATAGAGGTGGCGGATCCCGGGCGTGAGGGCAGCTAGATGGACAGAGATGATGGTGCTTAGAGCACCCCACCAGCCAGTTACTTCCTTGACTACTGAGGATATGGAGGCCACACCTTATCAGGCCATGGCAGGGTTGTGGGGTGAGGAGACCTTTACTTTGATTTCCTGCTCTACTACAGGGTAGCTTGTGGACAGGACGGGGAAGGTAGAGACACACCCCTTTGATCGAGTGCCTCAGCAGTTCGGCCTTGCTTACATTGACATGCTTCCCCCAGTGGTGCCAGTGTTCAGATCAGTTCGGGAGGCTAGGGGAGGTCCTAGAGGCCGGGGTTGGACTGTTGTTACTCCTGGCGTCCCTATTGCAGCCAGGAGGGTGGTACATGCCCGAGAGAGAGTTGGTGCTCCTCAGGCACCTTTACTTTAGATTGCCGCTGGTCCTACCCATAGCAGTGATGACCCCATTGATATAGACTCCGAGTCTGAGGAGTTCACAGGGGGAGAGACGGAGGAGGAGACCGAGGACATGGAGGTCAGCGAGTCGGGTGGGGAAGAGGATAGTGATCCCGAGTGGCATGACACTCAGGAGATCTTACAGGCCGAGAGGGCAGAGCAGAGCGCGGAGAGGGTGACTCTAGTCTCAGAGGAGTTACTTTCTCAGGACCTAGGCGGAGAGGACGAGTCCGTGGCAGGATGCCATGTTGTCCCAGACGTGGGAGGAGGACATCAGTCAGCAGTGGTGTCCGTGGTAGGTGCGGATCCCAGAGATCCTTCTTGGAGGCCCGAGAGATCCGAGTGAGTTGCCACTCTTCTTTTGATATTTATTTTAGCTAGAATTGCCTTAGTTGTTACCTCTCTTTTTTTCATCCTTGGTTTTACCTTTTGATCATTTTCTAATTTGTTTTTCTCCTTTGCTTGCAGAGACTGTTGATGAGTGGCGAGACTTGATTCACCGGGTATGTACTGACACCCTGATGCTCCCCATGGAGAAGACTCGTGCCGAGCTATCCGCGGATGCAGGGGAGCCTTCAACAGCCGGTAGGCATACCGATGTTTTTGCCCCTATCTGGCATGTGGCCAAGATGGTGACCTCCCTCCGTACCGAGTTAGCCTGGGATATAGACTGCAGAGCGCCGATGAGGAGGAGCCGCTCTCATAGCGAGGCTATAGCTACTATTCGGGATCATGAGCCCTTAGTGCACTTAGAGCACCGGTGTAGCCGGAGTCCTAGACGTGATCGTGTGCCTTCTGAGGGATCCCATAGGGATTGAGAGGCCACTTGGCTCTTTCTAGATGTTTATATGACCATTTTGTTAGGCGAGTGTTTTGACCATGCCTAGTGCATGATGGCATTGTACATAAAACCTGATATATATATATATATACATCTCTTTTTGGATCTAGATCTCTTTGTACCTAGAGTTTTGTGATTCATTTTCACATGTATATTAGATGTTTATAAAAAAATTGTTTTTATATGCTTTTCAGAATGTATGCAATGGAGAACAAATATCACAAATGTTTTCTTTTTGTATTTCATGATGCTGATGTATGATGATGTGGACACTATGTGATCTTGAACTTTAGTTTCTATAAGCAATTTTTTGGTACTTCATATTGTTTTGACAAAATGTGATGATGAGCTGGTATGATGAGCAAATGAACTTGCCCCACTCCTAACTCCACGCAACCAAGTAAGATGCGAGGGCTCACCACCGAGAGCTAGAAAGGGCACAAGCTATGAGGTGTGTTGAAATGGTAATGATGGGAGATAGACAAAGAGTTGGTGGAACCAAATTAGGACGCTACAAACCTATCTTACTCAAGTGACTCCATAGTTTAGAATGCAACTTGCTTTGCATTTTATCCAGACTTAGATCCGTAGATGGCCACTTGGTTGACAAAATCTAGTTTTCAGGGTTTTGAACTCTCTTGGAATTTTGGACATCTGATTCATTTGTTTTTGACTCAAGATTTCAAAGGTTTGTTTAAACTATTTGCTTATGACTTTTAACGTTTTCTATCAAGCGGACCCCCTACACCTTGCCACATGCTACTAGTAGGAAGCATGGGCTTATCACCATGGGCAAGGCATAGGTGAGTAAAGGCATTCCCATCCTTTCCCAACCCTATGTCACTAGTAAGAGATGCAAGTTCAACACCGAAGGTTGGTAGGGCAAGGAAATGTGTAAAAGTAAAATTTTCTGTTTGATCTACATTTGACTTACTTACTTGAGAAAAATGTCAGGATGTTCTTATTTCCAATGAGATATATACACGGGATAGATGTGACACCATGAAGCTTCTAGAACAGACCATAGGCAAGACACCTACCCTAGGAAGAAACCAAAAGTGAGAACAAGCATGCAGGCCTTGGTATGGCTACCGTTAAGACTTTGTCATATCTAGCTTTAATTGATGAAATGATTCTGAAACAATTGATGATGTTATGAAAATGAAGAAGTATGATTTGAATGCTCCTGCCAATACTATCAGAAGTTTGTAATGAATTGCTTAAGAATAAGTCCCTTGATCACCAAATTTTACGAAATGAGTGAACAAAATGAACTTAACTAAATGAATATGTAATGTAGATATAATTATACAAATAGTGTTGATGCTTCATGCGTAAAACCATTTAAGATGCAAGGAATTGACTGATTCATTGAATTCCTCACCCTCCAGTGTGCACAAGAGATACGCACCATTACCATAGTCTTTCATGACTCGATATGGGCCCAACCATTTGGGCCGGAACTTTCTTCCTTCGCCGGTTTTCTTATCGATCCGGCTATCTAGTCTTAGAACTAGATCTCCTTCATATATTTCTCGCTCATAGACTTTTTTTTATACTACCGAGCACATCCGGTCAGCATAGGATCTATGTCTTTGTTTGGTGTTTAGCCTGGCTTCGTCAAGGCTTTCTAGTTGAGAGAGGCGTGCCTCCCTATAAGCTTCTTCATCCAGTAATCCTGTAATGAGATGCGGAGACGTGGGTATTTCAACCTCAAAATGAGAACTGCTTCGCCCGAATACCAATGAGAAAGAGTTGCTCTGTTGGTGTTCTTATTGAGGTCCGTGGGGCCCACAAGGCTAGATATAGTTTTAAATGCCAATCTCGTTTATTCTCCTTGACTATTTTAAGGAGAATAGCTTTCAATGTTTTGTTTGTTGCTTGGCCTGCCCATTGGCTTGAGGGTAGTAAAGGAGGTCTGTGTGATGGTTTATCTTGAACTTGCTACATAACTCACGAACCTCGTCATTCTTAAAGGACATGCCATTATCTGAGATAATGACTTGTGGGACACCATACCTGCAGATAATTTGGTTCAAAATGAATTTGGTAATCACCGAACCTAGTACAGTGGTGAGAGGCATGGCCTCCACCCATTTGGTAAAATATTCCATGGCTGTGATTATAAAATTATGGCCATCGGTTGATGAGGGAGAGAATTTCCCTATTAAGTCTAGACCCCAAGTGGAGAAGGGCCATGAGTCGCTATTGGTTGTAGGGATTGTGCTGGCATGTGAATCTGTGAGAGAATTATTGGCATTTATGGCACTTACATACAAATTCCACTCCATCATGTTCGAGAGTGGGCCAAAAATAGCCCATCCGATGTATTTTGCGAGTGGTGGCGTGACCACCAAAGTGGCCCCCACATATCCCACTGTGGGATTCATGAAGAATCTTCTTGGATTCTTCTATGTCAACGCATCTTAGAAGCATGTCATCGAAGGCTCTATGATAGAGTACTTGGTCTAAAACAACATATTTAGCTACGATAATGCATAACCACCTTCTTTGTTGTGGCGTGGAACCTTCTGGATACATATGGTCCATGATAAAATTGATAATATCAAGTATACCAGGGACATGTAGAGATGGGGGTCTGGTTTCGACAAAGTATACACATTCATCGGGAAAGTCTAGATCTACTAGCTCGCCTCCATCTAGTGGATTGTCAGCCAACCAGTCTGCAATGATTTGTCCTTTGATGGATTTTTGGTTTACGAATGTTAACTCAAATTCTCCCATTAGGGTTATGAAACATCTAACCTTCTTAGACAAGGACCCTTGCGTGAGGAATGTCCGTAAATGGTCTGTCTTCACAATGACCCTTGTTTCTTGATTTAACATGTAATGTCTTAAACGTTTTGTGGTGAAGACTATGGCAAGGCATTCTCTTTCTGCCTATGTATAACGCATTTCATAATCGAGCAACATTCGGCTAATGAAATAGATCGCGCATTCTCATTTATCATCATCTTCTTGAGCCAGCATGTAGGCCAGTGAGACATGAGTGGCTCGTGAGTATAGGATCAAAGGGTGGTCTGGCTTGGGAGGCATTAGCGTGGGTGGTGACAACAAGAAGTGCTTAACTACTTCAAAGGCCTCATTGTAATCTTCAGTCCAATCGTTACTATAATCTTTCTTGAGTAAATTATTGATTGGATGAATGGCAAAGCTTAAATCTAGGATGAACCTTCGGATTGCACCGAGTTTCCCGAGAAATGACCTGATTCCATATTCATCTGAAGGTGGGATCATTTCGAGAACAGACTCGTATTTTGGCTGGATCAACATCAATTCCTCGTGAAGATATAATGTATCCTAGAAGTTTACCTCTTGTTACACCGAAAACACACTTCTCTAGGTTTAATGTGACACCATACTCAATTAGTCGTGAGAGGATGATATGGAGCACCTTCGGGTGATCACAGTGCTTCTTGGCCTTGGCCAACAAGTCATCCACATATGATTCCACAATTTTATGGATAAGATCATGGAATATATACGTCATTGCCCGTTGATATGTAGTGCCGGCATTCTTAAGACCAAATGGCATGACAACATAACAATAAGTTCCCCAGGGAGTTATAAACGTGGTTTTGGCTTGGTCTTGTTCGGATATTTTGATTTGATTATATCCCGAGAACCCATCCATGAGAGACAAAAGCTCAAATCTAGCTGTTGCATCAATGATGATGTCAATGGATGGTAATGGGAAATCATCCTTGGGACAAGCTTTATTAATATCCCGAAAAGTCTATACAAATGCGTATCTTCCCATTCTTTTTTAGAACGGGGATGATATTAGATACCCATTGTGAATAATCGACTAGTTTGATGAATCCTACTTGGAGAAGCTTCATCACTTCTTCTTTTACCATGAGAGCCACTTTTGGCTTCATTGGTCTTGACTTCTGTTTAATTGGCTTCAGCATCTGGTTTAGTGACAAGATTATGTACCACAACTTGTGGTGCAATACCTGTCATTTCTTTATAATTAAATGCAAAAGCCTTTTGATGTTCTTTGAGGATTTGGGTGTGTATTTCTATTTCTTTCGGAGTTAGCGAGGATCCTAACTTCAAAATTCTTGGTTCTTCCTCGTTCCAATGTTTATGTCAATGGTTTCTTCTATCAAAGAAGTGTTACCTTCTTCAAATTCAGGTGGGGCTGGAGGTAGTTCCAAGCTTTCTCCATTTTCTATCTTGTAGATATCGAGATCCTTTTGTGGAGGAGACTCTACCGTGGGATTTCCAAAGTAGGAAGAGGAGTGTGGTATTAGGGAAAGATCAACTATAGGGTGAGCAAGGTGTAGCTCTGCATAGGCGTTTAGATATTCGAGAGTGACTTTATCACTATCAACATGATGTAAGATAGGAGATTCATTCTCAGCTGTATGTGTTAGAAGAGGGTTCATTGATATTTTCTTCACCAATGGTTCAGTACGAAGTGATACCTTGAAACTTGTATCTTCCAACTCATTACTTGGGGTAAAACGTGAAGCTGAGGTTGTTATTGAATCTGCGAGAAGGTTCTGTTCTCGTGGGATTGCCTCAATGGATATGAAGTTGAATCCTTTGCTTAGATCTAATACCGTTGTTTTATAGAGTCTGTAAGTGCTCAGCTCTAGTCTCATATACTTCAGAGACTTGGTTTGCAACTAATTACGAGTCTCCTAACACTCTGATGTCATTAACACCGATCCTTTTGGCTATGATGAGGCTAAGGAGGAGGGCTTCGTACTCAACGCCATTGTTTGTACATTTAAAGTTCAACTTAAAAGCAAAAGGTAGGATCTTTCCCTCAGGAGAAGTAAAGATCACACTGCCCGGCTCCATAGCGACATCTAGCTCCATCGAAATGGAGAGTCCAATATTTACTAGGAAAATGGATGCTAGGACATTTTTGCGTCTATTTCTTCTATTTTGGTTACTTCTACCATGCAAAGTTCCTCTCACTGAAGAGAACCAATGCCTAGGGTATTTCCCATACCCTGTGGAATCAAATGGTAGGAAAATTGGTAGATATTCTTCCAAAGAATTCAACAATTTTGCAGTAGTTCCTAATGACATTGTTTCTACAATGTTAGCTTCATCCTTGAGGGCTGGGATGCCCTTGACTAGGTTTGTAATTTCTAGTTTTGTTGTAGGTATTAATTTTTCTTCCGGTTTTGAGTCGATTGGTTTGTTAAGTTGGTTTGTTGGGAGTTCAAACTCAGAGTGAATGCCTGGTCTTTTCTTTAGGTCTGCTAGGTGTATGTCAAATGGTTTTGGGTCACCTTTTGCTACGAATATCTTTCCTAGGTGTAAGAATCTTATTTCCTGGAATAACGTAGAAGGGATTGCTTTCATGCGATGTATCCATGGTCGACCGAGGATCATATTATAGTTGGTTTCGATCTATGATATAAAACTCGGTGAGGATTGTCTTGGGTCCTAAGGTGACTGGTAATATTATAGTCCCAATTGAAGTAGCTTTAAGGCTATCATAACCTCTTAGCGTATTTCTTGTTGTGGAACAGTTTGTTTCTCCATATCCTAGCTTTTGAAGGAAAGAAAAGGGGACAATGTTAATTGCTGCCCCATCATCAACCATTGCACGTTTAACGTAATTATTGTAAACCCACACCTGTAAATGCAAGGCTGGATCAGCCTCTACGTGTAATTTCAGCATTTGTTGGCATTTTGTTTATGTTGAATATAAACTTGGTATCCCTATCTGGCTGCCCTGGAGGGTGGATATCGAAGTCTATATGGTTTACTTGTGTTTCGGGAGGTGGAGTGATGTTAATTAAATGACCTAGACCTAGTGCTTCTAAAAGAGCAGCCCTATGGGCAAGAGAGTTCTTCAACAAGTCCAAAAAGGAGATGTGAGAGAAGGTCTTTGTTAAGTCATTAATTAAATCATAAGCACCCACGGGTTTTACCAACGTTTGTTGAGTGTTATCTGGTTCTAGTGGATAGATTGGATTTGGTTGAGAAGAATATTCTCGTGTTCTTGTTATGGCTTCTAAGTGTAGCTCAATATCTAATTCTCCACTAGATCAACTATCTTGGTTCGTGGCTGATTTCCTAATTGCGGTGCGACAAGTGGATTTAGTGAAGTTGAGGCTTCATGATCATTATTTCTTGTCATTATACCTTTGTTCGTCCCATTTGGATTTAATTTATTATTATTGTGATTTGGAAGTGGATCATTGAAGATCTTAAGAGGTGCATTTTGAGGGGAAACTACCCCTATGAAAGTATTCGGCATAGGTGTCACATAATCTATTAAGAACATATCTATGAAGAGTTGTCTTTGTTCTTCTGGAAAACATTGCATGAACTTATTGTAATCGTGACAAGTCATAGTGTCATGGCCTCAAATTTTTGGAAACCACAATATGAGTTGGGATTATAATTCCTAGGTTGTTGGTTTGGCATGTGTTGTGGTCCAAAACTCTGATTAAACCGTTGACTATTAGGATTAAAGTTTTGCATTTGTTGTCTTTGGTTTTGGTTTTGATATCCAGTTGAGTTTTGATTTGGACCTTGTGTCTGGATCTACCATTATTTTTGTTGTTGTTGTTGTTGTTGTCATTGGGGACGATTAAAATCCACCGCGTTGATTATTGGGGTGAAATTGTTGTTTCGTTGGTTGTTAATTGGTGGTGGAACATTTACAACATTTGCTTTTTTTGCTTGGTCAGTCACTCCATCTGTTGTCACTCTGCGGTTTTTGTTAAGGATTTTAGGTCCTTGATTGGCATTTGTGGTAGTAGGATAAGTCATAGTGTTTTGGTTGGGGATGATTAACCTCCCATTTGTTCCATATGTCTCATGACGCTATCTATCAGCTTGATCTATTCGGAGAGCGCTCTCGAGCACCTCATCATAAGTTCTTAGTGGGAACTTCTGGACTTCTTCTTTTATCTCTCTGCTGAGAGAATGAAGGAATAAATCGCATAGTTCCATCTCGATCCATGTTTGGAGCGCTTGTCAAGAATAGAGGATCAGTACGCCATCTTTGGATCAAATGAGCAACAAATTCATTGTGTTCTTATTTGATATGCAAGAATTCCCTAATTCCTATTCTCAACAATTTGTTCATGTCAAATGCCTTGATGAACTCTGACACGAGTTGTTTAAATGAATGTATTGAGGCTTCAAGTATTCTGTAATACCAATCAAGGGCGATACCCTCTAAATTTTTGGGGAATATTTTAACAACTCCATCCCAAGGGAGTAGTTCTTGAATGGTTATGGCATAGGCCTTAATATGTGCATTCGGGTCTCCCTCCCCTTTGTACTTGGGTAGATCAGGGAGAGGTCTTGGAAGCATGACGCTTCATATAGTGAAGTCTAAAGGTTCTTTCAAATATTCTGAATAAGTCCCTATCACATAGGTTTCGACCATTGATGGTGTTTGCTGAGGGGGTGGTGGAATGGGTTGTTGATATAGCATAGCATATGTATTCACAGGGGCATAAGGAAATCCATGTGGTTGAGCGAACATGCCAGGAGAAGAGAATATATCTCCCTGTGGTGATTTGGAATACATGTTTAAGTATGGAGGAGCATTGCTCAGGAATGGGTTGTTTTGTGTTAAGTCGGGAGGTATCATATTTTAACTGGAGCGGCGTTTGAAAATGCGGTTCTAGTTGGTGTTTGTTGTAATACTGAGGAGGCATGCCCAATGTGCCTATTCCTATGAGGAGGTCTACTTGGCTAGGATGATGTGGAAGATTGGAAGTTCTTGCTTGCATGAACTGTGAATTTTGACTTGCTTGAGCAAGTTCCAACCCTCTAACCTTCTCAACTAAGGCTGAGATGACCTCGTTTGGTGAAGACACGGTATTTTTCCTTAGTGGCGTTTGTTGTATATCTTGAGGTTGTATAGGCATATGGTACCCTGCTATGAATTGATCGGTGCCCTGCCAAGTTTCACCGAGGACATTTCCATAGGTGGAGGAATGGGGGTGTTTTCTTGGAATGAGACCTCGGGTTGTGTTTGCAAACCTCCTATAGATGGGTACATATTTTGAGAGCGTTGTTCACTCCTAGCATAATGTGCTAAGTATTCGTCATCTAACAAACATATATGGATCTAATTGTCTACTAATTTGTGGTCTAAGCAACACTGGGGGATGAACCAGATTCTCCAGTGAGCATCATATTGTTCGAGCCTGAAGGCTCTAGTTGTTGCGTTTGAGTGAGCTAATCCAACTCCTCTATTTGGAAAGAAGAACTATATCTAGTCCTTTGAGGCAAAGTTTTTGTTGAAAGTCAGTTAGTTGAATAGTTGTCACCCCATGCTGAGAGCGAGGGTGATGGTTGTCTATTTAATTGATCGTAGTATGGTTCAAGACCTAGGAGAGGTCTTCCATATGCATCGTATCCCGACATATTCGGGGGTATATGAATACCTGCAGAATAATGGGAAAGAGCAAAGGGTGGATGAAAGAACAGAAAGAGGAAAATTAGCTTGAGCCACTTCAGGTTCACCAATTTTGTTAGTGAAGCTAATGTGGAGGCTAAAGAGGTAGAGAAGATGAAATGTTTGTTCGTTTCACGTTAAGTTCACCAATTTTGTTGGTGAAGCTGATGTGAAGGCTAATGAGGTGGAAAAGATGAAAAGTATACTAATTGGAAGAACAAGTAGAAATAAGACTCAACCAGAAGGTAGGAAGTTTCACGTTGGGTTCACCAATTTTGTACGATGGAAAAGTGACATGCGAGCATGAGAATCTACAAGTAACTCTTCCTCGCACCCGACCTCCCGAGGTCATGCCGAGACAGCCAGTGGGGATGGAATACACGCGGGATACAGATAAGCTAGTTAGGTAATCTTATGTCTTCAACACGCAATAGCGGGATCTACAAATCTAAGGCAAAGAAGGCCCTCCTAACCTGAACCGGTGTGATAGATCGTTTGGCGAGGATAGCTACTCGAAGGCTCCAATCAATATCGAGCTCTACCATGATCTGATCTATGGGTTGTGGGATACGTGGAAGATAACCTGTAGGTGCCTCGTATATGTCTCCCGACGAGGTCATGAAAATGGAATGGCTAAATATGCAGTGGATCTTTTAGTGTTTTATAGACAATTCTCTGGTCTAGTCCAGAAATCTTTAGCTTGGTTGGCTGTTACGTTTAATAATGATAGTTGTGTGATGATTTCTTGTAGGTTTGTTGTTGCTCGGAAGACCTGAATTTTGAGATTTTGATCTATGTCAGTTATTGCTGCAATGAGTATTTGGTTGAGGCACGATTGGCTCAAAAACGTATTCCTGGGCTCCCTAGGTCCCGTGATTGTCATACAAGATCAATATAAGCCTAACTGAAATGAAATAAACTAACTATGCAAGATATATCTACAACATATATATATTCCTCTATTTTTGTATTTTTGATAGAATTTTAATAGAATTAAAAGAGCAACTAATCTAATATATTCGTAAAATGATAACTAAACTAATAACAAAATTAAAACAAACAAGGTAGCCCGGTGTAACTACTTGCACCTGCTAGGCTTGTGAGTTTTATCCTAAATAACTAGATATTGATTAACTTAATTAAAATATTCTCGATCCTACCTCGTAAGTGAGGAATGAATCATAGTTTCTCGAAACTATCAATCCCCATGACTTCCCAGCAATATCGAAATGAAACTTAACTGAAATGAAATATTTCACTACTCTATTTGATATGTTTTAACTAGAACTTTGACAGATAAAACTTGGAATTTGCAGAGACACAGTGGCAATCCAGAGTGTATGATTTTGTCCCCTCATAATGATCTTCTCGTTCCTTCATGTTCACGTGAGTCCAGAAGAGCGTGTATATGCTAGCATCAATAGAAGAAGGTATTTTGAACAATGGCAACTTTGGATATAGACCGAATATAATGCGAGTAGGAGAGGGATAGCGCAAGTGACAAAGCTTGGCATATGCAATTCCTAGCGGGATTTATTACGGGAATACAACGCAAGTGTACCGAGAGATTCTAGAATCTACCTTCTATGAAGAACACAACCTGCAACTCTAATGGATGCAATCTACAAATGACACTACTCTGCTCTAAACTAATTTGTATGGACAACAATGAACAAGATTGAAGCAAGAAGATCGAATGGCTTCTAACAAAGAAAAGAAAACTAGCATGGATGCAAATATGAAAACAAAATGAGCCTAAGTAAGAATTTGAAAGACTAAACAATGGAAATGAGAAGTTGAGGGGCCATTTGCTTGAAAACAAGTTGGATACTTATAGATTTCACATTCACCCAAAGGTGATTCCTATTAGAACTCTTTTACCATTAAACAATGAAGAAACACTATTCCAGGGGACATAAAACATTAATACGAGCCAAGGCGATTGAGAAAATTTGGTGAAAGTTGAAAAATTTACGCAAGTCGCGATCAAAGGAGCGTGCTGGAAAATGCGTGAAGGACCGCCGCCCTGGCAAGGCGGCGGTTTCGTCACTAAAGGGCAAAAGGCGTTAAAAAGGGGAGCGAGGGATAAAACAAAGCACAAGGACCTTGGACAAAGCACTTGGGATGCTAACATATACTTCGTGAGCTTCTCTTGACCCCAAACACCTTGCGAGGCGACCTGTATCATCATTGGGGCATGTGTGACATCGTTCCAGGTAGCACAGTACCCTCTACAACTTTGGGTACGTACAAGTACCTTTATTATTACTTTCTGCAGGAATTTATTAAATGCGTCCACTATTCCATTTGTTTATGGATGATAGGAGTGCTACTATTGTGATTTATGAGAAAATGTTTTAATAATTCTTAAATCATTTGATTTATAAAAAAATTTCCTTTGATCACTTGTGATGCTAAGCGAGACATCCAAACTAAATAATTATGTTCTCATAAATGAATTTGATTATTGTCTTTTGTGGTAAAATCCTTGGTTGGTGTTGATTATGCCCATCTAGTGAGGTATTTTGTGCCTATGATTATGCATCTTTCTTGAGAATGTCTTGTCACGGGTATTATTGGTCCAATGATATATATTTCTCATTTCTCAAATGGAGCTAGAGTTAAAACAAGTCTCAAGGGAATATCATCTCTTGTATTTGGCTTCCCCACTCTTTTAATGCATCGCGGGTTCTAGTATGGTTGTGGGCATATTTGAATAATGCGGGACACCATAGGCCTTCCAGAGAATCTTCAATTTGGTTTCCTCTCCAACATTATGTCTTCCTACCACTCTTTCATGCGCATCTTTCAACATATTTTCCCTTTCATGGTGTAGAACCACTATTCTTAATATCTCATCTCTCCCTTGTTTGTACATGGATCCTTCAACTAAGGTGAATGGAAATTCTGAATCAACAATATTTGTTTTTCTCTTTTTGTATATCCCCTAAGAAACTCACCAATAAACAACAAATTGGTAATTGTTTTTAGTTCTTTTAGAATTGCTTCTACACGGAACAAGTGAGCTCTGAAAGTCATCATCAATTAGTCATTGTTCCTCTCCATTATTAATTCTTGATAAAAAAAAATTGGCCCATTGTTCAATCTATTGTGCTTCACATAAATGGTAAAATCAAACTCTTGGAATAGTATCAAGAATGGAAAACTCTTCCTTGTAGTACTAGTTTATTTATCATATATTTCAATGGCTCATTTGTCTCGTATAAAAGACAAACGGTATAGCCAATAAATAGTGCCTAATTTTTTGTAAATCATACACCCTAGCTAGCTATTCTCTTTCAATTGTGGAATAATTCCACTCTAGTTTAGCCAACTTTCTTCTTGATTATGCTATGGTGTGGTTCATTTTGTCTTGCGGTTGGGATAATAACAAGCGTATTATTGTTCTAGAAGCTCCCACATGTACATGGAAGGGTACTTTCCAACCCGGAAATATTAGAATTGGGGTATGTAGTATTTTGTCTTTTAATTTTTGAAATGCATTCGCACACTCCTAGGTCCATTCAATTTGTTTGTTTGTCCTCTCTTCCACCAACTCTTCTAATGAGGCATTTATTTCCAAGTAATTACTTATGAATTTTTGGTGGTATCTTGTTTATCCTAGTAGTGTGCGGACATCTTTTTGTGTTTTGGGTGGCGGAAATGTTACTATTATGGATTTTTTTAGTAGATCAATCAATATCCTTTCTTTACAAATGATTTTCCCTAGTAGTGTTCCAAATGGTGTCAAAAATATGTATTTTTTCAAGTTTAGAGATATATGTAACACATAGCATCTTTCAAACATAAGGCATACGACTTGTATCGATCTCTTAATAACCCATAAATTGCCCAATCATCCAGGTATACTTCTAAGAATTCATATATGAAATCATTGAATACATAGACCATTATGCGATTGAATACAACCGGTGCATTTTTCAATCCAAATAGCATCACAATGTACACGAATGACCCCCATTTTGTTGAAAATGTTGTTTTTCGTTTATCTTTAGGGATATTCTAACTTGATAGTAGCCTAAAAATCCATCAAGTAAACAAGTATACTTCCATTCTGCAAGATTTTATAAGACTTCTTATGTAAATGTAGTTGGGAAGGGGTCATGTACACAGGCTTTATCAAGCTCTCTATAGTCCACACATATCCTTATTTTTCTAGTTTTCTTATTTTGGACCACCATGGGACTTATCCATTATAAATCATTTGTTGGTTTAATAATATCCGCATTTAACATTTTAGCTATTTATGTTTTCACCTTAATCTTTAGGTTTGGATTTAATTTGTATGGTTTCTTCGTGGTTTAGCCCCTTCTTTGATCTAAATTTTCATGGTGCCCACTTCTTTTATCTCGTAGAGTTATTTAAATTCCTTAGGAAAAAATGTCTTCATATTCCTTAAGGATTTTTATAATTTTGAAGATTTCGCCTCTTGTCAATGATCTCTTATCTTTGCAAAATTTTACTTTCCATTTTTTCCAATGTTTTCTTCTCTTATCTTCAAAATTTTATAGAAGTATTGGTCCTTATCGTGATTAATCTCCATCACCTTCCTTTCTCCTTCTTGGAAATTAAATTTTAATTTTTTTGCCTTCTCTTTTGCATCTTCTCTTGTTTGTTTTTCTATGGAAAATAAATACGTCATCTCCTTTATTATCCACAATTACATTTCTCCACTCTTCTTCACAAATTTTTTTCTTTTCACTTTATTAGTTTACTTGTGTGAACTAGCTAATGGCCTCCTCATGAAATTAATAGGAATTCTTGTATTCTCTATAGTGTTTTATGGATGTGTAGGTTAGCATCCCAAAAATTAAAGGTTCTATAGAAGTCTATGAATATTTTTTTCATGTGCATGTTTCAATTCTCATCTCTTGTTGGATGTACCACATTCTTGGTAGAGGACCTAAAGTCCAAAAGAAAAATTGTATCCACACCAAGTGGGATGCTTCCCCACACATTTCAATGTTTTATGCAAGTATTAATGTATTGTTGGAGTCTCCTATTAGAAGAACAATGGACTGAGATGGGGGTGAATCAGTCATTAAAAAATTTCAAATCATATTTCATATTTCTTATTCAAAACTCAAAACCATTTAACCATCCATTAATGTGTGCACACAATCATATATCACATATGCAAGAAACCATAAGCAAGATAATCAACACAAGACACAAGATATAAGTGGGAAACCCTCAAGGGGAAGAAAACCCACTAAAACACAATCTTTATATTGATATGTTTCAAATTTAGTGAGGCACTAACCCCTAGTTTAGTAGAGCTACAACCCTACAAGGAGCACCAACCCCTAATTTTGTGAAGCACCAACTCCACAAGGAAGCTACAACCCCCAAGATGATCAAGAACCAAATCAACCACCTTATTATGATCTGATCTCTGAATTATTTCTGCCACAATTGATAGAGACCAATGATTCAGCTCGCACTTCTTCAAACCCTAGGTCTTCAAACTTGCATAATCTAGCTCTTTCTTCACTTCTCAAGGCTTCAAACTCTTGCACACATGTTTTCCATAAATCTTAAACCTTTCACACACTTGATATGATATCAATTCATGATTCAACACATGCAAAAATCTCTCACCTAGGTCGCACTTCTTGCACACACCACACACACACTCAACTAGTTCACAAAAGCACCCAAAACTATGCTTTTATAAGCTCCTTCTTATTTAAAATTCAAACCAAAACATTTTATCTACTTTTTCATGACCAATACATCATAAAAACATCCCATATAATTTTCATAACAGATACAAGTGACCCATATGGGTCAGCCTAGCAAAAACCCTTCTTCCATGCACCAAAATCCTCAAAACCCATGCATTGGAATGCCAAAATATCCTAACACCAAAAATATTTTTATTCATACTTTAAAATTCATCACACATGTTTAAAATAACATTTAAAAATCATACATGGTCAAAATTTTCATCAACCAATCAAAACATTTCATTAAATGGGACCACTTGCTTCTTATCCTTCTCAAAACACATGTTTTCAACACCCTTCAGGACCCTGTCTTCACCTTTAGACCTCAATATCACACCAAATCATCTCAACTATGGAATTTGACCACTCAATGGAAATTTCAGAACCTATAGAAAACTTCTAATCAAGTTATAATTCTTGAAACAACCACTGGTTCAAACTACATCAATGTTTTCCTTCACCAAATCATGTTTCCCAAAAAGTAGTTTTCAAAAAGCAATTGGTTAACACCCTTCCTGACACTTTCAATACCTACAAATGGATTAATTGGATTCAAAATTCATCCCTCTTCACATTCCATGTGATATAAAGCATCACCCAATCCATCTCATGCTCCAACCAACTCAATTATTCATCAAAATAGTTCTATCCTGGATATCCAAAAATATTCTTGTCCACAAATTGATCTAGAAACCATATCAAAACTCATAATCATGAATCAAACCTTATATCACTAGAAATATATCTTAATTATATTTCCAACACAACTTGAATCACCTCCTAACTCCACCTGTAGCTTCTGTTATGTCCATTTTACTCAAGATCGCTTTCGGCTGCCCCAAAACTACCCTTTGACCAATCAACCTAAATAGGGCACACTTTTCCATTTTTATGCATCCTCGTGACATGAAACCTCTTTTGACACCAAGAACAACTCACATAATAAAAAAAATTTCAATTTATTTGGAAACTCCTTTGGAAAACCTTGTCCCAAAACAAACTTCTTCATAAACTGACATGTTTGAGTGGGCCCCACTCATCACCATAACCTCTACCATACCTTTCTGGAAATATTAATGATTCCTATACATGTTCCAATCATCATCCATTCACTAGGAAGCAATTATGGCCACTTAGGAATCAAATATCACAAACCACTTTCAAGTTAGGGTTTCAAACTCATAAAAGTTGCTTACCTTCTTAACATTCGTTCATAAAAATGTGACGATGAAATAACCTCATTATTTTTTTAAAACTTTATAAAATCAATGTAGAAACATATCTGAAAGTCACAATGTCCCATGAAAATCACACAAATCAGGGTGAGCATCAGAAGTTCCAGTTCAAGCTAGAAATGTACTAGTTCTTGACCCTATTTTACCAAAAACCTCCTATCTTGGAAAATTATAATCATGGAAACCTAAAATGTTTCCCACAACATAAGGACACACCCTAATAACATCCCCAATCATCAAAATTTCATAATCACCTCTCAATATTTCCAGACAATCGATACTTGCATAGCTACCCTTAGGGTTTTATAAGTAGAAGTTAGGGTCAACTAAAAAAACACTATAACTCGTCATGAAAACACTTAAAATGGTCCTAACATACCTATTACATCATGATACACCTGCATACATGTGTCTATGAGATCATATATCTTCATATATCATCCTCATACCTCCTAAAGCATCCATGCCTACCGTAAATGAGCACTGAAAAAAGGTCATCAACCTATATCTGCACCATGAAGCTCATGTGAGTGCCCAAGAACTCCCAAAACATGTTATCTAACATGTCAACATGCTTCTCAAGTCACCAAGAAGCTCCAACCACCATGCAACATCACCTAGGCTAGCTAGGTCACTTGAATAGGCTTACTTAGAGCAAGTCATCCCTTTGAATCAACCTATGCAACCAAGAACATATCTAAAGCACCATGTCATCATCACTTTGAGCATCATCTAACCCTACACCATCATCCACTTTGTCATTAATGAGGTTTTGCATCAATGGAAACACCTAAGCAACAACATGTCAACATTTCCTCTCCGGTATACTCCAAAGATTGTTACATCGCCCTTCTCTAGCCAAGTATCTAGTTTTATCAAGAATGATAAATAATTCTAGTTCTTAATATTTGGCTTATGTGTTTCCCACCAATGAGCAAAGTGTTTATGGTTAGTTTATTATCTAGGGCTTCCATCTTAGATTCTTCATTTTAAAATACCTTGGCAATTTGTTCTAAGTATTCTTTTGCATCTTCAATCCCTATAAATTTGGCCAATGTTTTGTGGGATGCCCCCGTGTTTAGTCTAAACACACATTTTACTTATCATTCTTGTACTTTTCATTTTTATTTGTTTCATGGCTCCTAGCGTCCTTTCTTTGTAGAGTATTTTTTTGTTCTCCATGGAAAACTCTATAGTGTCCTCATATGTCACAGATTTTGTCCTCCTTTTCCCCATAATAATATTCTTATTATTTTAGACCATATGTTTCATCTTCAAACCAATATAATTCCTCTTCTTTGTCCATGGAGGATTATGTTAAGTCTTCTTCTATTATATCTCCTATATATGGTGGAACCCACCTTACATGTAATAATTTGCAAACTCTTATTTCATGGGTCCCATAGAGCTAAGCTTATATATCTTGGTATGTATTTGATTCAAAGCTTCCGACCTCTAATGCCACTACTCCTTATAAATTAGACTCAAAGTCTCTCGCTGAAGTACAAAACCTTATTTATAACATATATCCCTAGTAGGTCATCAAATTTGTCATCTTTCAAATCATTCCTCTTCTCACTAAGCCACACTCATTCCCATTTCAAGGGGAAGATGAACTAGTATACCTTTTGATTCAAGAGTGATATTGTTTGCTTTCAAATTCAATGTACCACTACAATCTACAAACCATTTTATTGCAGTATGTGCATTGTAGGTGGTATATTTAGCTACATTTTATATTACTTAAAAATATACCACCTTCTTTATCCCGAAAAGTCTACTTCTACATTTCTCTAAAATTCATATTGGAGATTTCTTAGACCCATCCGCCAAGCCAATGTCATCATAATGTATCGGTTATAGTCTTGGTCTTCCTAGCATCTCTCATGTCATTTTGGACATAATGTTTACATTCACGCCAAGATGTAATAGAACTCGTGATATTTTAGTATCAAAAATTTCTACATCCAAGTATATTATGGATTTAGGCCATGTTCTCTAGGTGTGGAAGACACTTATTTTCTTTTTCTACATGTCCTTAAACTGTTGGGTGTATGGGTTCGTTCTTGTTCGTTCCAATATTTATAATATTATTTTTATTTATCCACCAACCCTTGTCTAATAGTTATATTGGTTATTTGTTTAAGGGCTATAATCTCTTCCTCTCCAAACAATTGTTCCTTGTTTTCTTGGTTTTGTGTTTCTTTCACCATTATCTTACTCTTTTACACCTCTCGTTCATGTAGTTCAAGATTTAACCAATTAAGATTCCATTCTTCAAAACATCCCCCACACTTTTTCTTAACTTCTATCCCTTTTTATGTTTTTGTACCTTTCTTAGTCCCACTTCTTGTGGTTACCGCAACTCTGCGTGAGGTTTTGAGGTTTTTATCCCCACCTTTTTATTTTCTTTCCTCTTTTGGTATTTTTTGTGTGCCTCTTCTTTCTCCTCATTCTTTCAAACATTCATTTTTGGCATTTTTGCTTTCAACATTTTTACTTCTTTTTATTCATCTTCGGAAGCTTCATCTCGCGGAATCCATGTAAGGGGTTGCACATTTCTACTACTTGAGCTTCCCAAGGCTTTTTTTGTCCTCCATTTCGATAGAATTATGTGGCCTTCAAGAAACTAAATCAATCATGTGTGACCCTCTCATGACATAACCCACGCGGTTCTAGTTCAAGACAATTATATGCTACATGGTCATCTTTGCCTCATTTGTAATATTTTACAGGCTTTTTTTGTGCTCCTCCACCTTTGTGTTGTTTTGGTTATATCTTCCTTCATTGTTATTTTGACCACCTCTACCTTAATTGTTCATGTATCCCCCTCTTCCCGATATCCTTGGTAACCTTTTCCGCCTTAGCAATTGTTATATCCACCTCGGTAGCCATCTCTATATCCTCTACAATACCTTCTGCAATAACCTCCTCCATATGGATTTGGACCACCTATGTATCCTTGATATTTCTAGGAGCAAAAATTATTGGTTATTGGTATTGAGGTACTTGTTGAAGCGGTAAAGTTTCGAAAGGAGTAGTTGTAGGTACCACAAGCAGGGATCTATTTTGCTGCCATTTCTCTTCTAACGATATATTATTTGAGATATTCCATGGCATTTATGGTTAGGAAAGTGTGATGATAGTGGTTAAATGAACCACATACGATCTGATACATTAATTGATTGGTCGGAGGCATTACTTCCATCAAAGGGCATGTGTCTTGAGTATGTTAATACTACAATCTACATATTCCACACCAAGTAATTTTTGTGGTTGCGGTGTTAATTGTTAATGCTTTATCTCGTGGAATGTTGCCTAATTGTTGCTGCTCTATTAGCTTTTTCTAAATATGGGGAGTCCAATTTATCATGTCCTCTCGCACAACATACAAGACACAAAATCTTGGGCCTTGGAGCCGCTCTAGGGGGAGATTTAGTGTTCGCATCATCTCTTCATTGGATTGATTGTTGTAGTTTAACTAAGCCAATTCTAATTGTACCTTTTCTAATTCAATATTTAGAGTATTATCTCCTTCCTTCGCCATGGTTGGGCTTTAGCCTAGTGTCCATTTCTAGTGCCTCTATAAAAATGGATAAAAATTTCTCACCCAATTATGCTCTTAAATATGGTAACAAACTCGAGATAAACCATTCAATTCTATGTTTCTCGGTTAGTGGCTCATCCAACCTTCTTGCTATATTTTTGAATCTATAATCAAATTAATTAACTATTTCTCCTCCCTTTTGTATAAGATCCCTCATCTTACATACACTCTCTACAAGGACTTCAAGATAATGGAAATCAGATTTAAACTCCTTTTCTACCTCATCCCAAGATTTAGTGTGTTGTGGGTTAGTTTTCATGTACCATTTTAGGGTGTCACCTATTAGATTTCTTGCGATATCATACAATTTTCTCCTTGGAGTCTCGTGATGTTTTTACTCCTCCAAAATGAATCTAAAATGAATAAATGCTCCTCTTCATATTTTGTATCTTTTCCAAATAGTGGCAATTTCATTTTCCCATCCATCCTTGGTATGTTTTGTGGGGTATTTATAGTCTAAATTTTCCGCAATATACGATGTGGTTTTTCCTTCCTCTTCGATTATGTATTCTCTGTGAAAATCCTTTCCTTTATCTCTCTCCAATTCCTTATCAAAACAAAAAGCTCGAAAATCTCCTTAAAATATCTTAATACTTCTCTCTTTTTACTTTCTTCTCTCAATTGTTTGTATCTTCTTTCCAAGTCTTCTCCTATTTGTATCTTTCCAAATGGTGTGCCTTGTGGCACAGAGGAGCGATTATTTCTCCAAGAGGTTCATTTCCATTGGGGTTTTGGTTGGTTGGGATATGCATGGTTTCATGGTACCTCTTCATAACTATATTCCTCCATAAACAATTTCCCTTGATATTTCTTAACCTATATCCTTCTTCTAATTTTGTTTCTATGTAGCCTTCTCCACTTCTCATTTTCTTGTTAAGTATTACTTTTTCTACTTCCACTACATTATTTTGTTCTTATTATTCAGTCTCCCTTCATTATAATCTTCCTTAGGGTTCCTTTAATCCTTCTCCTAAACCATGATTTCCTTTTTGCTTCTTAATTATGTTATTTTCTTTATTACTTAGATCTCCTTCTTCTCCCTTCTCTATTATTTTAAGCCTAGTCTCAGGTGATAATTTTATCATTCTTATGCTCCTAATATCCTTATGGTATTGGGTCTCATTGTATCCACTATCCCTTTTAATTCCCCAATTAACCTAGCATGTTCAAACAGTTGATCGGGGTATTTTATTGTTCACTAAACATTTTCTCATGGTAATTTCCATCCCGTGGAGTAACCATTGATTTCTAATATCCACCCAATGCGGGAATCATCGCACTGAAATTATACAACCTCCTCCCTTTCAGGGCAGCCATTAACTAGTCTCCACTTGAAGTGGTTGTATTACTTTTCTTTTATTGTTGAGTCTTTGTTAATTCCCATTTTTTTCTTTTCATTTAATTTCTTATTCCTCCTTTCTCTTTCCAAACTATTTCTTTCCATCCTGTACTCTAATTCCTTTCTTTCCACAGTTTACCTAGCTTTCTCTTCTTCCCTCCTCATTTTTCTTAACCATACTTTTACTTCTATTACTAATCTTTCTAATTATCTTAACTAGATACTTAATATTTTTCTTCAATTTTCTCATCCTTCATGTCCTACTATTTCTTCTACCCCAACCATCACCCCAGAAAAATCTAATAGTTACATCTCTTGGATCGCCCCTCTACCCACTCATCATCCCACGGTGTCTTCCCTAAATGAATGATTTTGCACTTTTAATCAGTCCCTTCTCTACCAGAAGGATACGAATCAAAAGTGGAACCTTTTCAAGAAATATCCCTTGGGCTCCTTCATAGAATTCTGCCTTCTTACTATCAAAACTAGTCCAACATTGGATTGCCCAAGTGATAATGAAGGAGTCTATTGTTGTCTCAAACCAATAATCAAGTGCTCGTGTCCATGGCTTGTCTAACTCTTCAATTTTTTCCAACTTCTCTATTTGTCTACTTGATCGGTTTCTTCGGTTGAAGCAACTTCCACTCATTTCTTTTAGCAACTCTTAGAATCCAAGACCACAATAATTATGGGAAAAGTGACCGAAATTCTTCTCCAAAATCTCCAAAGAAGTGGTTTTCAATCCTCTTATAATGTTTTTCCAATCGTTGTGCTTCTTGTTACACAAAGTTCTTAATCCTTGCCTCCCACCGGTGTTCAATCTCGGTCGGTGTGAGTTTCCAATACCACGGTGGTGCTTCTTCTTTGAACATCCACTCGATCAAATACCTTGGCTCAAATGCCAAATCTTGATCTTAATCCTCGACATGGTTGTGAGGATTAAGTAGTTCTCTTTGGTAAGGGATGTACTAGGATTGAAGGGTACAACAAGAATTCAATAACATATTATAAATAACAAGTAAATTAGAAATCACCATAGATACACATTGAATAGAACTTGTTTATTATATTAATCTTCATAATTAATTACAATTCAAATTTCCTTCTCTCATATATCTACCCCTTCTTCCTCTATTCTCTACTTTCTATTAATTTTGCACACTTCTTCTCTACACATTCATCCCCATCTCTATATCTATTACAATGAGTATATTATCCTTGGATTATCCAATAGTCACCCCTTTTGGTAGTGACTCCACATCTTTTTCTAGCTTTTGTCTTCATTTCGTGGTTTCCCTACTATTTTGCGGCTCCTTGTGTTGTTTGGCGGATTTCCAATTATCTGCGGCTTTGTCCAATGTCCCACAGTTTTGTTATTCACCGAGGCTTATATCTTTTTCCATTGGATTTTAGTGATCCATGGCTTTTATACTTTTATGCTTTCACTTTTGTCAAAACCGATGAAGAACCTAGTAACAAACAATGAATAAATATTGAGGTATAAGCTGTTGTGAAATTAATATGTAGTCTTAACTTGTTAAAAACCTTGGATACAACATTGAACAATTTATTGAGACAAAAGAATCTACAAAAAAACAATTCAATTTCAAATGAAACTTGGTCCCAAAACTTGTCTTGTTACATTTCAATGTCAAAGAAATGCTCTCTCATTATAATGCCATTTCAAGTCGTTCTTACATAAGAGAAATGGGGTAATACCGGATGGAAGTACTAACTACATTAAATTTAATTTCAAAAATATAATTATTCGCATTCACGAGATGGAACAACTCAAACAAAGGAACAACCCGCCGTAAGTGATCCAGGATCTTATTATCATGACATTTAGGGGATCATAAGATATAACACATATGTTCTTCTTATTCGCATTAGACTATACAAATTATTATACATATCTTCTTTGTCACATACTTGATTGTCTCCACCTATACTCTTTTATTTTGATAAAAATTATTTTCACTTGTTTTCACATTAGTTATTCTTTTGACACCTAGTTTTGAGTTTGAAAATTATGCAATACTTTAAAATGTAACACATTTCAAGGGTTCAATGTGATTGTTGAGGAATTGTTGAGGGAATCACAACTACCTAGAACCCCATCCCCATTATTTTACCATCTACAACCTGATGACTTGGGCCCCTTGTGTGTTTACTTTCATCTTTATCATGCATGTTTAGGTATTCCAAAAATACAAAAACATTCAAGTTTTCCAAAAATACAAAATTGGGACCTATGTGAGACTTTCTTTAATATTACATAGAGTCGAAATTGATGTTATAATGTTTTGTGACTTTACATATCTACTTCTCTTTGAAATAGGCTACAAGACAAATATTTTCCATGGAGTTGCACGCATATGCTTTACAACATCCTAGTCTTACACCCCAGGGCAGCCTCTCACATTCAGGGCATTGCCTACACTAGAGCATCTTACACTAAGATATTTCAAGTTATACCATTTTCACCCTTTTCCATTGGTGATACGAAGTTATGTACTACATGTCTTGCACTAGCTTATACTTGACTGGCACGTGGTTTACTCTAGATATTATAGTGTGCTTCAATAGATGACTACATTGTTTGTTTTTATGTATTGAACTTGCATTCTCCATGCTTACATGTTGTAAATAATTACATGTTTCCAATGTTACATTGATTTATCATGTGTTATGGTATGTTTCTATGCTTGCATTATTGTTATAGACCTTGGGATTAGGTGTGTGTTTCATGATTAATTTATAACATGATTTCTCTATGTCATGATTACTCTATGACGTGCTTTCTCTATGTTGTTTGACACCTTGTTGTTCTATACTTTTAAACACATGCTTACTCTATGATTTTATTTCCATATACTTCCTATATGGTGTGATTGTTCTATCATGTATTTTCTCTCTTCTTCTTGGATAACTTGATTGCTCTATGGCGTGTTTACTTTATGATATTTGGCATATGTTTGTTATATGTTGTTTGATCCATGCTTGATCTATATTGTATGACATGTGATCTAGGCTCTATGGTTTTATGTGTATGACAATTTATTGCCACACGCTTCTATGAATATTGTGTGATTCTCATATGCTCTATGCTCCCTACATGATTGTCAATAACACAAGAGTTGGTTGAGTCGACATGTCATTGTGATTTCATGTCAATCATTTTGTCAAAAATATTGTGGTGGTCTCTTCGTCGCATGTGTTGTCATTTGTCTCAAAGGATCTTGTGTATCCAGTTGTGTGTGTGCTAGTATATTCTCCGAGTTTCGTTGTTACGTGTTGGCTACTTATTTTAGTGGATTTCTAACAATGTTTACATATTATTATCCCTAAGATCAGTCATATCATGCTTTTTCTCTAGCAATTATATCATGTGTTCTTATTTTGCAACCATGTTTAGTACACATGGTTTATGTCTATATGCTTTTCCACATGATATGGTTAACTTTCTCCTTTGAGTAGAGATATAATAGATGCATTCCTTTGCTCAAATGGGAGAGATAATAGATGCATCCCTCCACCAAAGGGGGCATATTGTGGGCTTGTTCGGATGTTCACACATATTTAAGTCAAGAGCATAGATTCATTCAAATCGATGGCATTTCACACAATCCATATCATATTTTATTCAATCATGATAGAGTTTGAAGTTTTATCACATATATAGCATCGACATGTGGCCTCAACAACCCATTAAGTTGATATTGGCCTCAACAACCCATAAAGTTAAAATCGGTCTCAATAACCCACAAAGTTGATATAGGCATCAACAACGTACAAAGTTGATCTTCTATGACATGGCATGATACCAGCAAGGATAGATTATATTATATGCTAGGGAAGATTGTGTTTCCAATAATATGTTTGTGATATCAACAAGGCTAGATTATACTATATGTAAGGAAAGATTGTGTTTCTAAAATATTTTCATGCTACCAACAAGAATAGATTGTGTTGCGGGAAAGGCGAGATTTTTCACAAAAACTTCATCAAGATGTTTTCACACTATCAATAAGGAAAGATTGTTAACAAGATTTCAACACTCACTTTGTATGGGGGCAAGCTCCATGGTATTTTTCACAATCAAAACATTGGGGGCATTTCGGCATGACCAATCAAGTTTGGTCATTCTTGTGCACATTTCACCTTTACTACAAAATTTTTATACACCATTATCAAGCATTGATCCATGTTTCTTTTCCATGTGATTGTAAATTTCATGTGGATTGACACATTGGCATCCAAGAGTTAACAACGTCACCCTATGATTAAGATGTGAGGTTTGCATTTACTTGCTTCTTTTATTTTAATCCAACATTTTCCTAGTATTGATTATTAGGGGAAATGTATAGTACCCAAAATTTAGTGCGGGAACTTGTAAATATGAAAATTTGCATGTATTCGTGTATATATCCCATTTACATATAAATTTACCAACTTAAGGCACCCTCTTTCTCTATCCTACACCCTTATTCTAGTAGATGACAACTATTCTCCAACACAACTCCTCGAAGTCACAACATCTGTTATTGAACATTTATACAAACTTTCATTGGTACCAAACATGATTTCTTTGACACCTTGGATAGGTTCGTAGGTTCGAGATAGGTTTGGTACCTAAACTATCCATTGCTCTTCTAACGGTCACTTTCTCAAAAGGGTTACTTGGATTGGTTAGCCTAAGTAGTATTTTTGGTCGGGAGAGAGGTAAATCTAATCTAACCAAAAGATCATATCATCCATAAGTGATTTAGGGACAATTTGTTGAATCTAAATTTCCCACTTTTGTATATCTTTGCTTTCTAATTTGTCTTGTTCTCCAAACCCTAAATCACTTATGGATGATATAATGGATTATTTCATTCTTAGAGAAAATCCTGAGCTTCGAGATAGTAATGGATTTGAATATGAGTATAATGATGAATTGCACAATTAATCTTACCCTTTATTTGATATTTTATGTAACTCTCCCCCTCCTCAGGGTTACTCCTTATATGTCACAAATAGAATTTAGGCATTATCCTCCCTTATACGGTAGGGTCACCCTTCTTTATATGACACACAAAACCAAGCTACGTCCATTATCTCCTTTCATAATATTTTTGGATTCCTACATGAGAACATTATTCTAGTCTCCCAAACATCGCAGCCTTTGCGAGAATGTCTAGTTGATTAACTTAGGTGACAACAAGCACATGACGGGCAATAGAAAGTTGTATGATTCATCGACTGATTAACGCAATGGAGATCGGGTTCGTATTTCAGACAAGGAGTATGTTGTAGAAGGAATAGGCATTGTCACCATTCCTCTCGGGATGAGAAGTTGTACCCTCACAAAGGTGCTCTATGTCCCTGACTTGACCATAAATCTCTTGTATGTCTCTTACCTCTTAAATCACAAGCTCACGGTGGAGTTCATGGCCCAGAACGGCATCAAATCATGTTTTATCCCGCGAGAAGGTATGATACTTGCTAGAGCTTTTTTGAAGGATCGATTGTTTGCACTAGATGCAGTTGCTCTATCTCGCCTCTACAGAAGTCTCTTGCACTCTAGCATTATCGATATGGGTACCTTTCTACCAACTCCTCTATCAACTCGGTTCAAAGAGATGATTGGTGGGTAAACAACATCGGGATCCATTTGAGCCGAGTTCCTTCCATGTTAAGAACCATCTTGAAGTCGTGCATAACAATTTGTGCAAACCCTTGTCTTCTTCCTTCAAGTTGTTGATAGATGACTATTCTCACAAGACATGGGTGTTCTTTCTCCGGAAGAAGAGTGAAGCATTTTCCAATTTTTAGGCCTTCATCAATTGAAGTTGTTCAAGAGACCTAGCAGCCCCTTCTTGTCCTCCGCCCAAATTGAAGGGGGAATTCATGTCAAATAAATTATTGGCATTCTGAAGGATCACAACATCACACAACAGTTGACTACCCCCTATACGCCTCGTGAGAATGGCATTGAGAATGTCACAATCAAGTTGTCATGGAGAGATGGTTTGTTGCATGCTTTCCATTGCCAAGTTAGAGAAAAAAATTGGGCGAGAATACATGCAGGACATATTTGTATATCTTATGAATCGGGAACCTCAAAGATCTTGCGGGGAAAAAACACTTTGGAAGAAGTATGGAGTAATCAAAAGCCTTCGATCTCCCATCTTAGAGTATTTGGTTGTAAAACATACATGCATGTCCCAAACAAAAAGAGGAAGAAGATCGATCCGAAGACACTCCAGTGCATATTTTTGGGGTCTGATACATGTCTCATGGATCCTGAGACACAATATATATGAGAGTCGCGATGTGGTTTGTGATGAGTCATCATTTGACTCATTCCCACACAAAGAAGAATCAATACCAACCTCCTCTCACAAATTGCTATCACAATCATATGATGAGCAAGAGAATCTTCACACAAAGAAAATGAGCTACGTGGAGAATTGTTTGTTGATATTGGTCTTTTAGAAACCCATTCTTCACATCAAGAAAGCATAAACGATTGTCGAAATGGGTTCAAAGCAATGTTAGGGACTCCCACCTAAACTCTCTCCCGGATGCTTCATCGGGAGTCGAACAATAAAGCGGGCGAGAAATGAGGTAAATATCGCACTTGACGATTATTTGTGTTGACAACCTACTTGGGTTTTAAGCTCATTGATAATGTACTACGAGGATTGAACTTCACTTATAGGAACATTGGCACACATCATAACATTATAATTAAATGGACTTTATAATCTCATGACAAGTAAGCAAACCCCTTTAGATAGAATATTTATGTCATGTGAAGATAATCATTCATGTGCTCATATCTATTCAAAATGCCAAGGACATGCATCCCCTGGTATGTCTACATATCAACAAAGTGTTTTCTTACCATGATTGTCATAGGAAGGTTTTATCACATTATCTCCTCTTTATTTTTCCCCTAAATATTGATTACAACCACAACGTGGTATACCATTTGTGATTATCACAAAATCCATGGACATGATATAGATAAATTATGGGCTTTGTATCGAAGGATTTTGTATACACATCATTTTTAAGCTTTTTAACCATTTATCTTGTGCATGGTTTGTTGATGCATTTTCCTCTTAAGCGTGTGCCTCAAGGGGCCTACCAGGATTGGGGTGTGGTTGAACTTGGTCAAATGGGCTAAACCACAACATTCAAGAGATGGTGCTATCTTGTCATAACTCCCTTACCCTTTCCTTGGTTCCTCCTTTTGCTCACACATTGTACCCATCATGTCTACTTGTCTCATTATGTCCACTAGTTTACACTCATGTACGCTCTTATCTTTGCTTTCAATCATCTTGGACCTTTGTCATTTGCTTCCATCTCCCTTTTTTTCCACCTCATGACCTTAGCTTTCCCTCGAGGCCAACACCATTGCCCATGGGCGATGGTGTTGGGTTTGATTTCGAGTGTGTGGCCAACGCCACCGTTCACAAGCGATCGCATGAGGTACATATGCTTGAACAAACTTGTTTTGTAGAAATCAATCATTAATTGCATATTTTTGCACCCAATCATTAGACTTGAAGTTTTAAATTGCCGTTTTGCATTTGGGTCACCATAGTGATCTAGAAATGAAGGTCTTCTTCTTGAACTTCCCCCTTTTCCACCCATAGCAAATCTCTCTCGGTGTTGTTGTCTCTAGGGAGGATCATGCATCTACAACCATATTATAGATAAGTATTTCTAACCCTTCTTTGTCCTTTGTTAAGTGTTTGTGGTTGTGCAGATGGTTGGACATTCATTGTTATAGATTAGGGTAGATGTATGTTTGGTTTGATATATTACTTTGTTTTATTATGTTATGCCCCTTGTCTTTTTATCCATCTCTTGATCTACTCTTTATTTTGAATCTTAGTAAGAGACATTTTTTATCTTAGGTATAGGCCTTGAAAACCTATAACTACCCTCGGGTTAGGGCTACTACCTTCTAGAATTATGACACTTGCGCTCCTTGAGCACATTTGGTATCTACATCTTATGTATAAGCCTAAATTTGATCTCCACCAATAGAAAACCCAAACAGGATCCATCTTAAGCCGTCATACACTAAGAGATGCTCATTTTAGCCATATCATTCCGGAGGGCATTTGTAAGCTTTAAAGGGCACTTTTTCCAAAGCTTCTTACAATGTGGGTTTGAAAACAACACATGAAAAATACCTTCCCTCGGAGTAAAATTTATCTTTTTGGGATCTATCAATTTAAAGTTTGGAGAAAATGCACTTAAGTCACCGAGTTGTGGAAAAATGACCGTTGTTGTGTTGCATGTTGATTTCAAATTGATTTACAAGGTTAAAATGGTGAGTTTGCCAAAAACATGTAAAGTGGTTTAGAAATTGGGATCAAATACATGTTCTCACATAAGAGTAAAATTAATCTAATTGAATGTTTGTCAATTTAAAGCTATAAGGAATGCATTTGAGGTGAGAGGTTGAAGAAATAGGGAGCACAGGCATTTATTGCACACCTTGGCTTCAAACAAGATTTGGTAAGTCAAAGAAGGTTGTTTTAACATGCAAAAATTGATTGTGTAGTGTTGGGAAAAAGAATTTGCATCCTAGGGGTATAAATTTAATGGAAAAATCCATAGATTTAACTCAATAAGATGCACATGCTCACATAAAACTTTAATCTTTTGTGATACAAATCTCAAGAACAAATATGCAGAGTTACATCAAGATTTATGCACATTCTAATAATCAAGTTAAGGCTTTCTTAAATTCTCATAATGGCCCAAAAAAGTTAGCTAGATGAAAAACCTCACCTAGCACTATCCTCACGCATGCTATAGATTTCAAGGAAACACATCCATCCTAAACTACCCCATATTTTGTGTACCGAAAAGAACACATATATAGTGCTGCTTATATAAACAAGAGCTAGACAAGAGAAACAAGACCTTTCCTAATCAGAAGATGGTGGTCAAAAGAGGATAGGTCCTCAAACTGATACAAAGTGCTCACTAGTGTAAATTTGTCAATTGACGCATTACAACAAATCACATTCTTTTCCCAGGGTCTGTACATATTATGCACACATCTAAGAGGGTTTTTACAACAATAATAATAGATGATAACTCACTTCAAAGTATTCTTTTGATGGATCCCCATGCCCACCCTCGAAGCACTATTTGCACAAGCATTTCACTATCTTTAGTCGATGTAGTATATTTTAGGCATACTTTCTCTATAGTTAGGCCTGATACACTCCATAAAACATTTAGGAGAGGGGAAAAAATCATTGTGTTATGCCTACCACATCAAGTTCGCTTAAAATATATATACTCTCAAAGTTAATTCTCCTTCATTTACTGCAGCACAAAAAAGGTATTGGAGAGTTTTTTTGGTCCCAAAACTGCAGCACAGCAAGAGGTATTGTGGAGAGTTTTTTTGTCCCTAGTTTGGGTTTCCAATAGTACCCCAACAGAAAATGACTTGGAATGGTCTATCACGATGTATCTTGTTACAGTGTAGGCCTATGTTTACATATATCCTTAGCAACACTTTATTTTCAAATTAATTTTATTTGTAAATTAAAAAACTGTTGTAAAGCATTCGTAACCCAATGAACAACATTCTTACGATCCAAAAAAAAAGGGCGCTAAAGAAATGAAGGCGCCACTTTTTAAACAAAACACAAAAATGTAGAACTTGGCAAAAACCCCTTCTATATTTACTAAAACAAAAAATCTATCCCATCTATGCTTATTAAATAATTATCATCTTTGCCTTCTCCTTTGAACAATGCATTTTACCTAACTATATTATCAAATATAATCTTCTAGAAATTCTCTTTTGCAAAATGTATTCTATTTTTAAGAGGTTTTTATTTTCCTTGTAAAAGTAAGTTCTCACAGTTCGTCTTCTAAAAATAAGTCTGCATTCAATTTAAACTCACAAACAGCTGGTTAGAAAGGGTATTTCCCTCACCCAAAATCTATTCATTAACACAAGTGGTGGCTTCGCCTGAGCTAGATACCCAACAAACCCCTAATAAAATAGACTCCCTTCTGTACTGGTCAATTAACTTGTAAATGTAAGTCCACGCCAAAACAATAAATAAGCACAAAATTTAATATCATTTCCCAGCCATAGATTTTTATGAGGAGGTCCCCCTTAACAAAGATATATCTAACAAGCATTAACTTCGAGATTAAAAAAAAAAATCAACTTTTGATCAAATCAGAAGCTTGCACAGATTAGGTGCACAGAATTCTTAGGCTTAGCTGTCAAGGACTGAGGGGATTCCATTCCACCAAATTCACCTGGGGCACGATCCTGGCCTCATCTTATTACTTAGTATCTCTTGGGATTTAAACCTTGGTGGATGGCTAGGCAACACCATTTACACCATCATACACACAATTGGACTACAACCCATTTGATGACAATCTCAACTTTCAGTATTTACAAAACAAATCAATTATTAACACAACACATTTTCTGGTGCTCAGCAATATCAACTTCACCACCAAAACAGCCATTACAGTAAATGAAAAGAAGAGCACCTTGCTCTTGTAAAAAAAGATTGCATAGAAAATTTAATTATAAAAATCCATCAAATTCTGATCGACTTTGATGTCCTCCATGTTATTACAACACTCATTTCCACTTCTTAAATTTTCCATGACCGAACATACCATGCCCCTTACCGTGCTTCCCAAATTTTCCATGCTTCCCAAACTTTCCATGCTTCCCAAACTTTCCATGTGGTTTGTAACCGTAGCCACCACCACTGTGCCCGAAACCGTAGCCACCACCACTGTGCCCAACACCGTAGCCACCACCACCACCATGCCCGCCAAGTCGGTGAGCACCATAGGCTGCTGCAGCAGCCGCTGCACCTCCAGCAAGAAGTCCCCCATTGACCCCATGCCATGCCCTGAAGAAGACATTAACAACACTTGATTTTAACAGTAGTCCTATTAACAACAGTTTTTATTAAGCCCCGAATTGATTCTCCCCAAAAAGAAAAGAGAACACCGTTTACTTATTAGATACTTTTAAGCTTCCGCAACCCATAGTTAGTTGAAAAGAGGACTTTCTGAAGAAAAAACCACTACAACGAATTTTACTGATCCTGCTATTCACATTTGCTTCTAGATCAATGTAAACTAATCACCGGAGAGTCCATAATGACATGGTGCATGGTGCATGGTGCATGGTTTATCAAGCTCTAATAAATTGTTCTTTGAAATGCTCACATTATTAAAACAAAACATTATTGAACCTGACCAATACCGTTCATTGTGTTTTAAATCCCAATAAGAGACTATATAGTAAATCAAAACACAGAGACCACGACCTGTATTATTAAGACCACAGCCATGTTATTATGTCCATAAATCGGTACTCCCATATGCTATGTCACCATAAAGTACTAATTTTCTTGAACTCATTGACACATTCTTGAAGCTCGATCTTGTCTTCATTGGCAACTAGCGCTTCCATTATTAGCTCTGTTGTCTTATGTTGTTTTATTATAGTCTTTATAACCCATTTGGTAGTGGTTGCAGGCTTTCTCAAAGGCAAGAGTGCTAGCTACTCCCCAAAAAAAGGTTGCATGCTATCATTTTTAAATTTTAATTGCACAGGCTTTAACACTGTAACCTATATATTTATATAGATAGATAGATATAGATATATACCCATTTTGTGGTAATGAGGATTTTTGGAGTCGTAGAAGCAATTCCAAGATGCTCTGAAGAGACATATCCGACTTGGACCAGTGGCTTCTGCCTCAATGAAAAGCAAGAGATCCAGTCTTCACTCTAGCTAAAATTCACTTAATTCATTACATAATTGTTGCCACTAGTTTGGGAATGCACAAACACAATTGCTAGATACTGGAAAGGATCGTACAAAATTGTAGCCCTATTGCACAGTAGTTACAATGGGACTGGGAAGGTATGATAATTAGATGTAGTGGATTTCACTAGTCACTGGTTAATCTCAACCATTCATCATATGCTCACACCAGTTTAGAAAAAGGAAATATATTGTTCCAATAAATAGTTCCACAAATGAAAATCTCAACTCTTTGTCCTTGACACATATAACCCCTCACTAACCATGTTTATTACACATTCCTATTTCAAGAGTAAAACTAAAACTAAAACCCAATGCTTCATCTCAAAAACCAAATATATAATTAAAAAATATAGCTGTAGTGGTTAGCAAACATACCAGGCTGGTGAGAGGGACCTGGGGGTGGATAGCCACCGTATGGAGGATAGCCTGGTTGGGGTACACCCTGTTGAGGAGGGTAACCATATGGCGCATTCTGCTGAGGTGGAAGATAACCATGGCCAGATGAAGGATAGCCATGTTCAGGTGGAGGATAACCGTGTGTGCCAGCATATCCTGAAGGAGCGTATCCTGAAGGTGGGTATCCTGAAGGAGGATATCCTGAAGGAGCATATCCTGAAGGTGGGTATCCTGAAGGAGGATATCCTGAAGGTGTGTAACCTGAAGGAGGATATCCTGAAGGAGGATATCCTGAATGCATGCCTCCTAAAATATTTGAAAATAGCCCTTTGTCACTGTGCTCACCTTCCTCTGGCTTTTTGTTACCTCCTCCCATTCTTGCTGAGCTTGTCAAATGAGTAATCAGTGCAATCCAAAATAACTGATGAAATACCTGCTAATGAATTAAGATTTGACAGTGCAGACAATGTGTACAATCTTCAGCACGTAACTTCCACCTATTCTTTCAGTTCCAATAGTGAGGCAAGGATGTAACCAGAATCAACTCTAAATGGGAAAAAATAGTGTTGAATAGCAAAATTAAGCCCCGGTGCACATCAGAAATTGGAAATCTTCAGTACCTGTCAAATGAGTTAGACAAGTTCATAAGATAAATGTCAATACCATGAAGCCTTTACCCCTTAATCTAAATTGAAATTCAATCTCCCTTCCTCCCTCATCAAATCATTTGAATCATTGCTTTTAAAAATTACAAAAACATGTCTTCTGAACACCATACAGAGCAAAAATTGTTAAAAAGGAACAAACAGGTGACGAGAAGCACAAAGATAATCCCATCCAGCAACATTGAATCAAATTCACATACCTCCTACAACGAGGAAGTTAAACTAAATTCACCAACCTGCTGCTGTGAATTACTTTAAAAGGAAGTTCTCTTACAACTCACAAGAGAACAGAGCTAACCCACAAATGTTGCATGCCATAGTGCCAGTTTAGTTTCTTCTAGCAACAATAAGAATAGGCCCTAGGCCAACGAACAACTATATGTCAAAGAAAGGTTAAATACTAGTGCAACATAGACACAAAAATAAGGAATTATCGTTGACCTTTAAATTTTTACTTTAGTATACCGTGATTGGTGGTCTACTGCCAAGGTACACAAAAGAGAATGGAAAATACTAGTGCAACATACAAACATGACATAAGCAATTACCTCTGACCTTTAAATTTTTACTTTAGTATACCGTGATTGGTGGTCTACTGCCAAGGTACATGAAAGAGAATTATAGGAACTCTTCTACTTCTCACATTTTTTGAATGGTTGTTCTCTGTATAGTTTCAACGACATGTCCCTTAGAGAATCTTTTTTCATGCCCTTTTGCTATGGCCGTTATTTAAGTTATGGTTAAAGATGGGAGCTACCACAGGCCCTCTTTAATATATAGTATGGGGTTCAAGTAAAGTTTTATGTTTCATTATTATCCTGGCCACGTCAAGCATCCTCTTTTTTTATTTGATATGGGTTGGTTTAGAGCTCTAAGAGCTAGCTTTTATCCATATGGTTGCATTCCCATGACTAAGTTTATAGTAAAGAGATTATCCAATATAAATTTTCTTTTTCTCACGAAAACAAGTTTTGACATTAGTATGCCCAGTGATAGGGTGGGTAAAGTTGGGAATGGAAGGAAACTAAAGAGAATCCTCCGCCTATGAAATGGCTTAAGCATCAAAGACAAAAACCTTTTAACATGAGTATGCCCAACTATGGGTTGAGTGAAGTCGGGCATAATAGGAAGCCAAAGGAAATCCTCCGCCTATGAATTGGTTTAAGCTGGGCACAATGCCTCCAGGGAGAATGCAGGGTCAGCAGGGGAGGGTTTTGTCAAAATCGTAACAGAGAGCTCATCTTCTGGCTTTCCCTTTGTTTGGGGGTCGAAATGAACAACCTAGCTGAGGCTTAGGAATTCACATGGTAAGCAATTACATCAGCAACATAGCTTTGACAATGTGATTGTTGAAACTGACTCCCAGATTTTGGCCTTCTTCTAGAATAAAGGATCATCTATGTCCCCAACCCAACAGAAAATGCAGTACTTAATTTAAGATATCCACAAGCTCATGTTTTTGCACCCTGATATTCAAATGGTGTATAAACCACATGAACAAGATAGAGTGACAGATAATTTTGCAAATTTGGCCTTCTTCTAAAATAAAGGATCATCTATGTCCCCAACCCAACAGAAAATGCAGTGGTTAATTTAAGATATCCACAAGCTCATGTTTTTGCACCCTGATATTCAAATGGTGTATAAACCACGTGAACAAAATAGAGCACCAGATAATTTTGCGAATTTGGCCCCATCTCTCCAGTTGTGACCACCTACAAAAAGGATCTGACACACAGTGGGTCAACGGGTTCGAGCGGTAGAATTGAGGAGTCCTCGTCTCTAAAGGAGGTCCGGTGATTTTTGTTGCAAGGATTCAGACTTAGCTGTGTGACTAGGATGCTGGCCTCGAATCTTCTGCTCAACAAAATATCCCTGGCATTAGGGTTTAGAGGTTCATAACGGAGATGTAAGAATATAGGAAAGTTTTGGGATTCACTGCATAGATATTTTTAGTTTCACAAATATCTAAGCAGAAAATCAAAAAACTTTCCAGTATCGCTGATATTGTTGTCTTGTCTCGTGGGAGGTTGGAGAATTTTCCTCCCTGCTACTACTAATGTGACATGGCATTCTTGCAATATGTAAAACAAGTCACAAAAACGTATATACAAACCTCAAAAACTGTAGTTACCATCCATGAAGAGGGTGACGAAGGCCAAAGGAGTAGGTGTTGATGTCTTGTTAGGTTTACATCAAAGAGAGAACTTGTTGTCTATTATGGGGTGGGGCAGGATTGTGTAAGAGGAAGGGAAGAACTTTCAAGTCTGATGAGTCAATGACAAAGAATTAAACAGAGCAGTGACGAGCATTGAAGCCTGAAGGAGACTTATGCCTGGAGCAGTGATTGTAATTATTTAAAACCATAAAATGGCAAGCAGAGGAAATCAGGTTTAATAATGTATTTCATACGATCTACAACCCTAAATTAAAACTAAAATATTGATTACAATTATAAATCTATGTGATTGCAGCCATTTAAAAAGGCGTCCTAACACAGTACCAATCGATCTACAACTCCAAACCAAGATACGAATTCAAAGGGGTTGTTATAAGATAATTCCAGTTTCTATGACAGCAATGAATCAAAAGAAAGAAAGAAAAAGAATTGCTTACCAAATTCACAAACGCAAAAGAAAGAAAGAAAAAGAATTGCTTACCGAATTAAACGCAAAAGAAAGAAAGAAGAAGAATTGCTTACCAAATTCACAAACGCAAGGATGGATGAAGTAGAAACCCTTTGGAAACATAGACACACATATATATAAAAAAGGGATAGTAGTAAACGTGTGGTAGACGCGTACGTGTGTAAGATGAGTGAAAGCACACGCATCTTCCTCTTTTTTACGCATGCGGAATTTTGCGGGCGGTTTAATCGACAGCGACTTTACCGGTGGCTTTCCATGAATTTTCCGTCGGCGGTTGGACTCGTACCAGGTGATTGAGAGATAAAACTTGTCATATCCCATAAACATTGTTGCAGGGTTTCAGTCATGGAGAAAAATTGTGTTAAAAAATGTTTATACGGTGCGGTGAAATATGTGACGATATTGATGAGAAAGAAGTCCGCCATGAAAAGATTGCAGGGTATTGAATTGGGTATTTACACAAAACAAAATTGTGGTTTTATTATCGTGTGTTCGGTGGGGTATTGACCATTAACGGTTTTCTTACCGCAGGATTCCAGTGAAGAGAAATTATTTCAAATGGGTTTTTGTTAGATTTGTGTTGGGATGATTTTATAACGGGGAAATCAGGATGTTTTCTCTCTTTCCCCTTTGTTTTTCTGATACCAACAACTGCCATAAACATGGCAATGTCTGTGGGGAGGATGTAGAAGCAGAGGAATTTGTTGCCAAGTTTTGTGTGGAAATGGGTTTGTGAAGACAGGATTTTAATGTCAAATGACGAGAAATGTTAGACCAACTTACTTGATTTTAAGTGCCCTTTGATGGCCCTGGTAATGTTTCAGTTTCCTCATTTTTTCCCAAAATTGAAAAGGTTTCTATTAATTAACAAAAATACAGAAGTACAAAACTCAAACAAACCAGCACATAAGTTGTAATATGCGAAAATGATAAATTTTAAGCAGGAAGGAACAAACTTGACATAGTTGCAACATGAAGAAGTGATTTTGGATCCAATTTTGAGGAAGAACGCAGTGAAAGAAACTTAGCAACACAAAATTGATATAAACAACAATCATTCGAGTACTATTTATTTCTAGAATGATGGAAAAGAAGAAACAAAATGAACAATGAGCTGCGAAAAAGGAAAAAGAATATATATGAGCAAGTTAGAATATGAAATAGTTTTTCAAATGAAAGAAACAAACATTACCTATATCTTTTGCAATCCCAAAAGCCAGCCCTAACATTGCCAAGAGACGATGCAAGAATGCATGTATCCAAAATCTCTTGGAAATTTAAACATTTTTAAAATTATAACCAATAATATGTGCATGTCGTTTGATAAGATGACATGTTTGTCACAAGTTAATCTCATGTTACTCGTCTATGTCCCACATTGGTGGTGTTTCAACGCCCATACATGTCTAAATAGATCTAGGGTGTGTATCATCACTAAGACCAGCTTCGGGTCTTTGGTATTTGGAGCTATATGCACATAAAAATTGGGCTAAGTTAATCTTGTGCTACTCATCTTGCAGCAAACTTATGTTTTACTTCATAGCTTCCTATGTACAAATGTAGTAGGAAATGATATGCACAATGTACCTCTAGCATAGACAATAAAGTATATATCTCTATCAAGTTCTTTCACCTTCTAAGTTTCAATTTGTAGACATTTATTTTTTGATGTAAATTGTTGTATAAAAATTTTATATTAAAATATTTTCAACTTAACATGTGAAATATGTTGTTCAAGTTTTTTTAATCATACAGGCTTTCGTATTTTCTTTTCAAATCATGACAATTTTGTTTTGCTTGTTAGCTTCTTGCTCAATAGTAGGAACTTTCTCTATAAAGAGTTCAATTTATTTCTTATAACAATTACATTGACTCCTTAACATTTGCGTTTTATTCCCATATGTGATGGGGAATTCAGGTTTAAAAGCTTGAGTCTAACACAGGCAAACAAGTTTTAATTGATGTTACATTCAAGCTGTAGAATTTTTGTATAACATATCCATTGGACATTTGTACAAGAACAAAGTATATAGCTACCTTGGGATTACTAATCCATGCTAAAATAGAACAATTCATTTTTAAAATATTCTTCCATCTTTATGACAAATATAACATGAAGTCCAAGCCAGTAAAAATTTAAAAATGGGAAACTAAAAAGCACAATTTAAAACCTAAATCTATAGGTGATTAAGCTAAAATGTAATTTTATATGCCTAATCGAATGTTATAACAAAGAGTAAATGAATAACAATTAAGTACATCAATGAACTCAAGAACTAATCAATAAATAATGAAACCCTAATTGCAAAGAGAGGCGAGAGATCCTTAGTTGGTTCGCAGTGTTACGGAGAATACGAGTTGGAAAACGGGGAAAATGTGAAGCACTGAGGACCGTCGCCTTTGGAGCACAAAAAAATGTAGATCCGAGGAGATATCTTTGGATTGGAGTGCAGAAGAGGGACAGGTGCCGTGGGCACCCTACACCTGTTCGGGTGCACGGGTGCGTGGAAATGCTTAGAAAACCTCCTATGAGGTGTCGCAAGGTGTTCGCCTTTAGTCGTCTTTGGTTGCTCCGAGGTCGCACCATGATTGCAAGAGTCATTTAGAAACTTACAATGAAAATATGTACTGTAAAACCCTCAAATAGACATCAAATCCTAAAAAATAAATATGCAAAATGAGGGGTCAAACTGTCCTCAATTGTCACAATGGTGAACTTACTGTTGGCGTTGCAGACGACATCTTAGACCCAATGTAGTTGTGTGTGTGTGGAATTGTGCCCTAGGTTGCTCTTGTGCATGTCACACTTGGATAGCGAGCAAGTAACTAGATGTAAAATGTAATAAATGTGTGCATGGAATAAAATTAACTTCCCTCTATGAAGTGTGATGCAGAAAATCATCCTTGTGTCCCTTGTGATGGAGCTATATGGATGCAAATGGAGCTCTTAGATGCCTTGATGGATGCAACCTTAGGTGGTGATAGATAGTGCTTAGTGCTTGGTCCTTTATTATGATCACATAACTTTATATTTATATGATTCCTTCACTTGAATTTTGTAATCAACCCTGAAAAGGTTGACTACCAAAAAGATAAGATGCTCAAACGGCTAGAAAGGACCCAAAAAGTGTGAGTAAAGTACAAAAGAGGATAGAGGCACCCAGAGGGGACATGGGTTCCCAAGGCGGCATCTTGGCTGGCGCTAGTGTCCAGGATGATAAATGCCAAGGAGTAAAAAGGCAGACTAAGCAAGTGAGGGTGTGAGACCAAAAGTAGCAACAAAAAGTAAAGCAAGGTGACCAAAGACATGGGTTGGTTAGTACTTTTCTTACTTAGGAATCATGTACATAGTAGTATGTAATCAAGACTGGATAATTACCCAAAGTGCATGATTGTGTGTCTACATTTGCCCCCACTTTATGTTAGTGAGCGAGAAAGATCGGTAACATAAAGTAGATGGAGATGCGTACCTGATAACCATGTAGATCAATGTAGAAAGCATGTCGAGGGACTAGACAAAATGCTGGAGTGATAAAAATGTGAAGCGTGGATGTTAAGGAGGAGAAAGTGCAAAAGTGATGATGAAAATGAACCTAGGGTGGAAGTGCATGTGTAGATGTCATGATGTACTTGTTGTTGATGTTGATGTTGTTGATGTTGACTACCGCTTCCCATACAAACGGACCTACAAAAGAGAAGCTGACAAGTAGTCAAATACGCATGTATATGATCAAAATATGTAAAAAAGTGTGTAAGGAAAGTATGTAAAAATGTTAAAAGTGTGAAAAAGGAACATGTGCACCTGATTCGTGATGAGGAAAGAGTGTAGAAAGGATCTTGTAGATGATGTCGATGCACGAGTTTTTCGGGTGATCTCATGCCAATGAAATGGAAGAAGTGTAGGGAGAATAGTTTGGTGTCATCCTCCAACCTTTAATTGCTTCCCATTGTATAGAACACCACTACAGATGGTGTGTATAAATGCATATGTAATAAGGACTATCTTCCATGTAAAAGTTGTTGTGTATGGAGTTCTATAGATTGTGTTGAACTACCAATCGCTATGTAATCACCCCCTAGTTCCACATATCCAAGAAAGGTCGTTGTATTGCCCCGGTTTCAGGCATTCAAGAAAGGCCATTGTGTTAAGGACCCAAGTCTGATTATGAACCCTGTCCAAAATTAAAAACTATGTTGTATTAGTACCTTGTTATGTATAATGTTGTATGTGGTGACGGGTTCATCTAAATGATGCCCCTTCGTTTAGAGTGCATGCGACGTCGTTGAAAGAGTATGCGGCCCAAAAGAGGACCGACCGTTGTGTTAAAACTCACCCCAGTAAAGGGAAGGGAATGTGCAAGGTAGAAACCAAGGCACACACAAACAAGTGGCTATAAAAACAAGTGTTAATACAAGAAAAGGCAAACACTCGTGTAAAATGTAAGCTAGCAGACAATGTGTAATCTAAGAAAAACATGTAAAAAGACAATGTAGATCGCAAAAAGTGAGTTTCAAACATGGGACATCACTCACGATGTTGCAAGATAATCAAGGTTGTAGTGGCCGCAAGTAATCAGAGAACAAGCAAGACATAGGGCAAAGCCCGTAAACAATGATAAGAAAAAGTAAATAGTGTAGTAGACAACCATGGAAACAAATAATCCTGTAAAACAAATGTTGCACATGAAGCACCCGTTATCATGTTAGAAAGATAAAAGGTATGTCAAATCATGTATAATCGATAAAGTAGGGTCTTTATGAAAATTAATGAAATAATAAAGACTGTAATGTATGAAAGTGGATGCCCCGAGGAGACGTTATGGGACTAGTAATAGGTAATACGTCAAGCATTTGTGTTGCATGTGATGGATCTACAGTAAAATCTACGATCGCATGACTAGAAAGGCAAGTGAATGTGTATGTGTGTATGATAAAGATAGTGACATACAAGATATCTATCTAGCATGTGTAATAAGATGAACATGTAACAAGTAAATGTAAGCAAGAGTAAATATGTGACCAAGATACACAATATGTTGTGGATGTGACGGAATAGAATGCAATGTGAATGATATGAGTAGTGTGCCCCCAAGTGGATGTGTATGTATGCAATGAGGTTCATTTATTTATGCCCCCTCAACATTCAAGAATGAACCGTAAATGAGAGTGCATCATCGGGAAATGGTTTGAAATGTGTGCACAAGAAAGATGGTGATTATAAGTTGTGTGATGTGTAAGATTGAATGCGAAAAAGGAAGCTTGATCGTGAAGTTGTATAAATGAGGTGGTAGAATGCGTGATGATTTAGCCTAAATCGTATATCACTAATCGTGTGAGGAAAAATCACGATAATTTAGCATAAAGCGTATATCACAAAATATATGGATGGAAATGGTAGAAATCATGATGATGTAGCACAAATCGTGTATCATGAAAGGTATGAGTAGAATGATAGAAAGTGTGATGATGTAGCACAAATCATATATCACTAAATGTATGAGTAGGATCTTTAGAAAATGCTTTTGTGATGATTTAACACAAAGCGTATATCACGATACGTGGGAATAAGATGATGGCTAGGAATGTCACATAGTGTGAGAGAAGGTGAGTTTCAAGTCGATTGAACCCTCGGCATTCAAGTATGAACCATGGGACTAGAGTGTGTCGTCGGGTAATGACTGCAACACATAAAAGTAGATGTAAGAAAGGCGTATCGTGAATGTTTATAGTGAGTAATGTACCTAGTGCGTGGTATAATGTGTGTTGTGTGAGATGTGTAATGTGTAATGTGTAATGTGCAGTGTAACTAAGCAATGCTAGAAAGATATGTTTATAAGTGTATCTAATTGTAAAGTGTGTAAAGTGGTGAAGTGATGAGAAGCATGTGTTGTGAATGTGTCAAGTGTAAGATGTGTGATACAGTCAAGTGTGTAAGAATGCATAGTGTGTGAGGTTCATGTGTATAGTATGCCTTCAACAGTCAAGTGTGAACCACAATAACACAAGAGTGCGTCGTCGGGTAATGACGATGCAAATGTATAGGGATGTGTATGATGAATGTAAAAGACTAGATTTTATGTGTTTAAGATGGAACATAAATGATGGTGCTATAAGACCGGGGGAGTAAGTATGATGCCCCGCGAGTGTGTGGTGATGAGTGTGTTAGATGATGAATGTATTTGGCAATAAGTGATGAGATATTGTATTGTATGCATGAATAACTGTAGATGGTGATAAATGTATATATGTATGCAATACACCAATGAAAAATGGGGTTCTTATTATAAGATATCCCTCAACAATCATGTAAGAACCGCAAGAACATGAGTGTGTCATAAAGGAGTGCGATACTAATGTATGCGAGGTTATGTGCGTTGAAGGCAAGAGATAAAATGCAAGGTGGTGAGAATATCGGACTCATAGTGATGCTTAAAGGGAGAGGGGGAAATAATCGATGCCCCAAAATGTGTAATAATGAAGGTGATCAAGTAAAGTCATCTAAAAGATCATCATTTTCAGGGTCAAAATCATATGGTGAGGCATCTGAGACCTGATAAGTGATAGTGTTGGGTTGGTCAAGTAAAGAGCCATTGAGGCATAAACTATACATGCTCATAACGTATTCCTCATCAGTAAAAGGAGGTAATGGACACCCATGTGCATACCACCGAGTCATATTAGGTGAATAACCAAGGAATGAATCATTGCAAATGAAAATGTGACCAAATGGCATGGGAAATGATATATTAGTATGGTCAGGGTCTAACGTACCCCTCATGTAAGCAAACCAAGATTATCCTAATGTAAGTGGAGAAGAGCGAGGGGATCGTGCAAGGTATACGGTGAGATGGAAGACACGTAGACCGTAAGCGTAATGATAGTGATGAATCCATAATAGAGATAAGGATCATGAGTTGGAGGATAAAGATCCTCGAAATCAAATTCTAACCGAGTCAAACCATCATGGGAACATATAGTGACATCGCAAGTAGGATCAAATGGAATTTGCTCCCAATAAAAATCATTCATGAAAAGTGTACATGTGAAGGGAGGTGGTGTAGATGTCGATTGTGCATGAGAAGGTATTGAAGGTGGTATGATGTCGATGTAGGGACAAGCCCCTAATAAAGAATCATAGCAATAGTAGCAGGGGGAGGCGTAGATGCAGTTGGGATCGTATCTAACATGCAAATGGCACCTTCAAGAGGTGGTAAATGTGGTAGCTCATCTATAGGTTGTGGTTCATTAGTAGTATCAATTCTTGGTGTAGGAAGTGTAGTATTTGGATCATGGTTGTAATATTTGTATGGATGATGATCACGAAAAATAGTATACTTGATACCCTCATGTAAGAATTTAACACAATGATGTATGGTAGAGGGAATTGCTTGCATGGCATGAAGCCATGGCCTACCAAGTAAACAATTATATGAAATGGGAAGTCAATGACAAAGAAGACGGTGTTAAGATTTTTTGGCCCAACAAAGTGATAGGAAAAGTAATGTGACCTAAGCATGGATGAATAGAGCCATCATAAGCACGAAGAGAAAGAGATGATGGACTAACATTAGCAACCAAAAGACCAATATTTTCAAGGAATGACATAGGACAAAGATTGAGCTCAGATCCATTATCGATTAAAGTGCGCTTGATACCCATATTGTAAATGTGAATCATGATATGCAAGGGCGGATCATTTTCAAAAATATAAAGATCGGGACGAGGATTAGATGAGAAAGCAATATGTTGGGAAAATGCATCAAAATATTGATATACAAAATCTGGGCCGCATATCATCGCAAGAATATGAGTAGTAGCGAGGAGATTTTGGATTATATGTCTTAATTCAGGATTTATGAGAAAAAAGTCATTAATTGAGATACTCATGATGATAAAGATCCTAATAGTGTGTAGATTGAGTGGGGCTCACCAAAATGATTAAGCTAAAATGTAATTTTATATGCCTAATCTAAATGTTATAGCAGCAATAAATGAATAACAATTAAGTACAACAATGAATACTCAAGAAACTAAACAATAAATAATGAAACCCTAATTGCAAAGAGAGGGTAGAAATCCTTAGTTGGTTCGCAGAGTTCTGGAGAATGCACAAAGTTGGAAATTGAAAAATGTGAAGCACAAACCATCATTGCGCCATTTAGAGCACAGAAAAATGTAGATCCGAGGAGATAGGGTGGACGGGGGCACACAGAGCACCTAAAGAGGGATAGGGGAGCCATGGGTGCTCTAAGTCATTTACGAGTGTCAGGGTCTGTGGAAATTCTAAAAAACCTCCTCTGAGGTGTCACAAGGTGTTCACCTTTAGTTGCTTTTGGTCGCACCAAGATCCCCAAGGTTCTAGAAACCTACAATGAAAAAATGTACCTGCAAAACCATCAAATAGACATCAAATCCTAAAAATAAAGATGCAAAATGAGGGGTTGGATTGTCCTCAGCTATCACAATGGTGAACTTACGACTGAGCATTGCACTACATCTTAGACCCAATGTAGTTATGTGTGTGTGTGTGTGCGGAATTGTGCCCTAGGTTGCTCTTGTGCTGTCGCACTTGGATAGTGAACAAGTAGCTAGATGTAAAATGTAATAAATGTGTGCATGGAATAGAATGAACTTCCCTCCTATGAAGTGTGATGCAAAAACTAGCCCTTGTGTCCCTTGTGATGGATCTAGATGGATGCAATGGAGCTCTTAGATGCCTTGATGGATGTAACCTTAAGTGGTGATAGATAGTGCTTAGTGTTTGGTCCTTTATTATGATCACATAACTTTATATTTATATGATTCCTTCGCTTGAATTTCGTAATTAACTTGAAAATGCCGACTACCAAAAAGATAAAATGCTCAAACGGCTAGAAAGGACCCAAAAAGTGTGAGTAAAGTACAAAGAGGACAAAGGTGCTGCAGCTGACAAAGATGGGCCGGGCGCTGGTGTCTAGGATGATAAATTTCGAAGAGCAAAAAGGCAAACTAAGCAAATAAGGGTGTGTGACCAAAAATAGCAACAAAAAGCAAAGCAAGGTGGTGAAGACATGGGTTAATTAGTATTTTTCTTACTTGGGAGTCACATGAATAGTAGTATGTAATTAGGACTAGATAATTACTCAAAGTGAGTAATTTTGTGTATAGAATAGGGGCATATGCTCATAAATTATTTTACACAAATATGATGGCTAAGGGTATATAGGAGATGAAGGTTAATGAAAATTTACTCCAAATCTCACGAGATAAGAGGAGTTAAAGCATTTCCATCTTAAGCATTAAAATTAAGGCATAAATAGATCAAAAATTAGAGGCACAACATTGTTTCAATGAAACATCCGGTCTTTACAACTGTGAATATGTGAATAATGGATGAAACAAATTCCTGTGACCTAGAAAACTGAATAGAAATGAATCCAAAAATAAATGCCGCTTTGTTAAAATCTGAAAAATAAATGGTTGCATATTAAACCTAAATGCATGGGAAAAATTACAGTCACAAATCCAAATACCCACAGGCCAACTATTCACTGTTGAAATAAAAAAGAGGAATGTAAATTGGTACACATATGAAGCCAAACTCAATAATTGGAAAGGAAAATGGTTTATTCGAGCCGGGAAATTGCGGTTGTTGCATTCCACTCTCAAGTAAATGTTATTATAAAAAGTCCAAAAAAAACTTTGCTCTCCCGCTTACAGAAAGCATAATAAATTTTCTTTGGCAAACTTAATCAGTTCACTTCCATAACAAATCAAGATCTGTTTATAGGCCTAAATAGTTGTTTGGGTTATGCCTACTGCCAAGTTATCAAACAATTTACAACTTGGCAACTTCCTTTATCAAGAATGTGATGTAGAGAGGAGTGCGATGATAACCCAAGAGCAACTATCTTTAACATCCCCATCCAAGATAAACGACTCGTATGCTTTCAAGTTTCAATGGTCTTGCAACTGCACGGAGAACTTATACGTCGTTGATCTGCACAGTGCAGGTAAATCCCCATTATAAAGAACGCCTATCGGTGGAACAAGATTAGTCAACACGTCTCTCACCAAAGCATTTATGACCATAATTATTATACAAAAATTTCATAGAAGGAAGAGGAAGTTCAGAATCAATGCAGTTGATAGCCATCATTGTTAGTGTAGAGCATTGTTTGGTAGCAGTGCTTGGATGCGGTCATTTATCGTTCCAATTGCATCACACACATGTGACATAACATTAGTACAAAAATTGTGTGTGAGAGATGTATAGTGACAGGTCACAACATCAAATCTTCCATCTCTAAATAATATTATTCTAAGTCCATTAGCCTTGTAAGTTGGCATCTTGTCCACGTATGAAATTATCTTTCACATGATAAAGTTCATATGGTAGAATATATTTTTTCGATGATAAAATTAATATAGTAAAATGTCTTTAAAATGATAAAGTTCATATGGTAAAATTACATAGCAGCAACACCACTCGAGGGTTAAAGTTGATGGTGATTTAATATATTTTGAATTAAATCTATTTGTAGAGTAACCACTGAAATAAATGATGCACAAATGATAAAGTACGGTAATGACATAAGTAGACTATGATTTAAAGTATGAAACCTTAAGCAAGAGAGGGAGAAAAGATGACTTAGCCGATATCCGTGTGTCTGGAACTGATATGGGTAAGGAGAACTCATGAACGAGATGCAAACAATGTCATAATTAATCTCTGTAAATTTTAGAGCTTATGAAAAAGGCAGCGGGAGCGCCACAAGAAGACAAGGGCGCGTGGGCATTGATGATCTGGATCTGGGTGCTCATGGCTGCGTAAGAGCTCGGATCTAATTTTTGTTGTTCGTTGTTGCTCCTTGTTGATCGCGGATGTTCGCTCTTGAATCGCCGAAGATACTTGTAACCTGCAAAAGAGGAGCTCACCGCACAAGCCCACAAACCACATCAAACCTAAAAAGAAAGATGCAAATGGGGAATCAGATTGACCCCAACGGTCACCCCAAGAGTGAACTTACGACCGAGCACTACACTACATCTCAAACTCCATGTAGTTCTTATGAGTGTGTGTAGAAATTGTGCCCTAGGATGCCCTTATGCAAGTTGTACTTGATTAGCGAGTTGTAGCTAGAATGTAGCAATGTAGTAGAATGTGTGGATGTAATAGAATGAACTTCCCCTTCTTACATTGTGCATACAGAGTATGCACCCTTATCCATTGAATGGATGTTAAATGGATGACTTGAAGTGTTTTAGGTGCCTTTTGAATGCAAGCTTAGGTGATGATAATAATGCTTAGTGTTTGGTCCTTCATTTTGAAAACATAACTATGTATTTATATGATTCCCTTGTTTGAATTTTGTAATTGACAACCTGGAAGGACAACCCATAAGTAAAAAATATGCCCAAAAGATAAAAGAGACCAAAAAGAGCGAGTGAGGTAGAGAAGGGTCGGGGACGCCCCAGAGGGGACAGGGAGCGTTTGGGTGTCACTTTCCTAGTTGGGTGCTAGTGTCTAAAGCCATGAAAGATAAATAAGTTAAGTTCCAACTGGGTTGTAGGGTATGTAAGACCAAAGAGAAAACAAGAGACAAAGAAAAGAGGTCAAAGATAGTTTCAATCGATCACTAGTTTTTGCTTAGGAATCATGTAAATGCTAGCATGCTTATAAGACCTACAAATGTACCCAAGTGTGTGATTTTGTGTCTACATTTGTCCCCACTTTATGTTTTCAAGTGAATAATTGATAACATAAAGTAGATAAGATATGCGTACCTTATGATCTGTAGAGAGTGTGGACGAAATGTGTGTTGAGTGGACAAGTGAAACGTGGAATGATGCAAATGAAGTGAGAGCCTAGGAAAGGAAAATTACCCTAGGGGTGAAGCATATGTGTTACATTGTACTTGTTATTGTGTTTGTATTTGTTGTTGTAGGTTGCTTCTTGTTGTGTATTAAAAATGAACCTATAAAAGAAGAGCGAAAGAGTAGTCAAAGTCATGTATATGACAAATCTGAGAAAAACATACAAAAGTACATAAAAATGTGTAAAAGTAGTAGTAAAGGAAAGTGTGCACCTGATGTAAAAGAGTGTAAAGGATAGAAATGTGTCTTGAAATGTTGTGAAGAGCAAGTTTTTGGGCGATCTCACGCCGATAACAAGTTTTTTGGGTGATCTCATGCCAAGTGCGAGTTTTTGGCGATCCCAAACCAAGTGCGGGTTTTATTGGTGATCTCACACTAAAGAGCAAGTGTTGGGGAGAGAGGTCTAGTGTTACTCTCTTCCATGACTCTACCCAATAAGCACCACTTGCAGATGGTACATCCCTGATTTATTCTTGTTGTCCGATTTGTTCTTGATTAGTTATGATTGTGCCTATTGAATGCATTATGTGATTGGAGGAATTTGCTCATGTAATCGTGAAACTAATCTAAAGACTTTTGTAGATTGTGTTGATCTGATAAGACTATATGTGCCCCCAAGACATTAGTGCCCAGGGGAGGACACAGGTGCCCACGTGTTATTGTCTAAGTCTGGGCAATGGTGTCTGTATTGTGTGTTGGACCCAAGTCAGGTTCTGGTTCATTCTATGACTATGTTCCTGTTCTTTTTTTGTATTGTTCTATGTTGTACTATAGCTCGGGATGTTGTCGGGGTGATTTGTTCACCCAATGTATGCCCCCTCGTTTGGTGTGCATGTAACGATAAAAGGAGAATGTGACCCAAAGGAGAGGACTTGATCTTGATTTGAATGTATTCCTACTGGGGAGGAGGGGATGTGCATGGTAGAAACTAAGGCACATGCAAACAAAGTGACTAATAACATGTCTTAGTAGAAAAAGTAACAAGCATGTAATAGAAGACAATGTAACAAGCAAGTGTGCAAACAAAGTGGACCCATGAAATGGTGGGTTTCAAACATAGGACATCGCTCATAATGTCAAGACAACAAGACAATCAGGGCCAAAGCGACCAAAAGCATACAAGACATGGGGCATATCCCCAAATGGTAGCATATAGTCCTCGCAAAGCAAATGCTATACATGAAGCACTGTTAGCATGTTAGAAATATATATAATATGTCAAGGCATGTATGTATCAATGGAAATTAATGTGCTAGAAATTAGAAGTAGTAAATGATGAAACAATAACACCTATAATGTGTGAGAGTAGGAAATGTAGATGCCCCTAGGAACCTCGGTTGGGACTGGAAAAGGATATAGTGTTGGGCATCATCACGAGTGTGAAAATCTGTAAGAGATTTGCATTCACTCCAAAAGACCAAGTGAATGCACATGCGTGTATATAGAAATATAATGACATACTATCTAACTAGCATAGTAAGCAAAGTGCATCATGTAAGTAGTATAACAAGCAAGAGTAAGTGCAACCAAGATATGCAAATGTAGTGTATGAGTATGATGGAATGGTATGCAATGTGTGAATGTGATAGGAGCAGCGTGCCCCCAACATATGTGTATGAAATGAGGTTCATTTATAAAATACCCATAAAAATCAAGAATGAACCATAGAAAAAGAGTGTGTCATCAAGAAAGGGTTTGAGAGCATGTGCTAGAAAGATGGATCATGAAGCATAGAGTGTGAAAAGTGAATGCGGTGAGGTTCATTTCAAATTTATACCCTCAGTAGTCGAGTATGAACCGTGGAACTAGAGTGCGTCATAGGGTAATGATGATACAATGTGTGTATCAAAGGGTTTGAAATTGCTTAGAAATATGAATCGAAGCATGGAGCATTAAGTTTGATAGTAGATGAGAAAGACAACTAAAAGGAATGAGAATGGGGGAAGCATGATGCCCCTCAAGTGTGATGATGTAGAGAAGGATCAAGTAAACTCATCTAGAAGATAATTAATGTCATGGTTTTAAGCTCGACGGGATCTAGATTAGAGACTTTGTAGGCAATAGTGTGGGGTTGATAATATAAAGATCAGTGTGCAACATAAATTGTACATGCCCATAACATATTCTTCATCAGTAAAAGGAGGTTGAGGACAATCATGTGCATACCATCAAGTGAGATTTTGAGTATAGCCAAGAAATGAATCATTGCATAGAAACACAACCAAAAGGCATCAGAAATGAGATGTCAAGTATGATTGGGATCTAGTGTGCCACCAATGTAGTCAAGCCAAGATTACCCAAGTGTGAGTGGAGAGGAACGAGGAGTGCATGCAAGGAAGATTGATAAATGGAAGATGTGGAGGCCATAAGTGAATAGTAATGAATACACATTCGTGATAAAGGTGAGGAGAGTGAGGTGGAGGGAGGATATTAGCAAGTGTGAATCCTAGTTGGGTTAAGCCATCATGTGTGTAAACAATCTCAAGCAAGTAGGGTCGAATGGAATATGAGGCCAATAAGAGTTACGAATGAAGAGAGTGCATGTGAAGGGATCAAGGTGCGACGAAAATGATTTTGGGGAGATGCAGTAGATGGTGAGATGTCCAATGTATGTACGGTCCCTTGAAAAGGTATCATGGCATTAGTGGATGGAGGAGGTTTCTTGAATTGATATTCACCAAGGCCAATAGCAACAAAAGTATCTTGGAAGTAGGACTCATCAATTTTGATAGGAGTAAATTTAAGATTGCACAATGTGTCATCATTAAGCTCTATGACATTAGCCTCATCATCAAAATCATCGGTGTTAGCATTATCTTGTTGGATAACATTATCAAGGATATTGGTAGGGATGGAGCCAGATGTAGAATTGAGAGGAGTCATGATAGGTGGAGTAGTATCCATAAAGGTAGACATAGTGGGTGATAGGATATCAATAGTATGAGTAGGAATAGATGGAATGCATGTAGAGGTAGAAGAAGGATGTGAAGCACTAGACTAACCAACATCATATGTACTAATATTGTGATATGGAATAGGCTATGAAGGAGGAATGGGCATGGTGGTGACGGGGTATATACAACAAAAATTGAAGAGGTCATGGTTGGAAGCAATGGTATGTTCATAGCCATCATGTAAGAATTTAATGCACCTATGAATTGTAGAGGGAACAACATGTATTGCATGAATCCATGGTCTAGCCAAGTAAGTAATTGAACTGGAATGTGGTATTGATAACAAAGAATACATTAAGAACTATTTTTGGCCCAACTTGTAGAGGGAGGGTGATATTTCCCATGTATGTACGAGTAGTGGAATCATAGCCGCGAATGACTTGAGAGGATCATTGATTAAATCATTAGTAATATTGATTTTCCTAAGGAGGGATAAAGCACATAGATTTATAGTAGAGTCATTGTCAATGAGTACATGCTTGATATTGATGACACCAATAGTAGCGGTGATAAAAAAATGTGCAAAGGGATTGTCAATAGCAGAGGGAGGGATATCCTCATCACTAAAATATATAGCATGTGGTAGATTTTTAGGGATTAAATGAGGTGAGTAAAGGCAACATGTGAATTATTTCTTTCAATGTGGATGGAACGAAGGGCGGCTCTAATGTATGACGATAATCGGGTGCACTATGTAAGCTATCATAAAGAGAGATTTCATCGGTGTATTCTTATCTTGTTTAATGATGTTGTAGCCCTTAGAGGTAGTGGTAGAAAGCTGCAGGAGTAATAGGTCTTTGGAGAAGATACCAATGGAGCCATAAAAGGATGAGTGTGGCGGGTGGTGACTACATTGATGGTTGGATCAGGCATTGGAGTGATAAAGCGAGGAGGATGCTTAAGTACCAACTTGCATAAATTCACTAAGCAGTAGTAGCATCTATGCGTAGAAACCTTGGTTGGAGTAACATAAGGATATGAAGATTGATCCATGAATTCAGAAGAAGGTGATAAATTTCGATGCATTCTCAAAAGGCAGGGTTTGAGTGGTCGGGTTCATCAAATGATTTGATTTATTTTGAATTAAATCTAATTATAGAGTAACTAATGAAATAAATGATGCACAAATGGTAAAGTACGGTAATGACACAAGAAAACCGAGATTTAAAGTACGTAACCCTAAGCAAGAGAGGGAGAAAATATGACTTAGTGATATCCACGCAACCTAGAATAGATCTTAGTAGGGAGAAGTGATGAACAAAATGTCAACAATGTCATAATTGATATCTCAGTAAATTGGAGCTTACGAACAAGGCGAGAAAGGGGCGCCACAACAAGATAGGGGCGTTTGTGCACCGATGACTAGATCTCGGCGCCGTGACCGCGCAAGATCTCTGGGTCTAGTTTTTGTTGTGTCACAAGAGTGACACATTTTTTACCTTATGATCACCGATGTTCGTTGTTGAATCACCGACCTGTAACTCGCAAAAGAGTCCACCTGCACAAGCCCACAAACCAAATCAAACCTAAAAAGAAAGATAAATAAGTTCAATAACGAAGAAAGATAAATAATTTTAGTTACCGGGTTTCGAAGCCATGAAAGATAAATAAGTTTAGTTCCAGTAAGGGTCAGTAGGGTGTGTAAGACCAAAGAGAAAGCAAGAGACAAAGAAAAGAGGCCAAAGATAGTTGTCAATCACTAGTTTTATTACTTAGGAATCATGTAAATGCTAGCATGCTTTTAGGACCTAGAAATGTACCCAAGTGCGTGATTTTGTGTCTACAGATGACAACCTATACTTGTCATACATTTTTGGGTGACGACGATTTTCCAATATTGTCCTTCAAAATTACAAAAAAATGTCAATAAAATATATAAATAACACTTATTTAACTATTTGTAATATATATATATATATATATATATATATATATATATATATATCTAATTTACATTTAATTCTATATAAAAGATTACGGTTAATATTGTTAATATGCGAAGCTATGTATGTGACGTTATTTCAAATATTTACAAGTATTTTATGGCTAAAATCACAAAAACGTCTAAGCGTTCATCAAGTTTAACCCATGGATCCAAGAAATTACATATGTTCATAGGATTCTTATGCACGTGGCATTCTTTATTTGTTTTAATAAACATCAATTTGAGCTCTAGAGGTGGAGGTATGAAGTAGCCCCCTGGAGGAGGGTCTTGCATGAGTTCAAGTATGGTCATCTTTTGTTTGGGAAACGACAAAAGAAATGTGTCAAGAATTTGTTGGTGCATGGGTGTCTCACATTTCAACTCCACAATTTCTCCCTCCACACAAGATGACTCCACCTACAAACTTTATCAACATTTTTGCTTCACAAAATTTGACTTCCATACTTCACCGCCCACATACTTCATAACAATTGTATGTCATATATATACAAAATCAAAGAAACCATAGATGAACGAAAAATTATCCAAACATTGTTGTACCTATACCTAATCCCAATACAACCAAAGAATGAACACAACAATATGCAAGGCAAGAAGACATAAATCGTAAAAGTATAATCATAATGAAATGTGTCTAACAAAACAATTGTAAACTTGTCATTGAATGCACACATTAATGTATGGCTCTCTCGCCCTATTGTTGTCGCCTTATGAATCCCTCTAACATTAGAGACACTTTGCCAACTTGGAGAAAAACCAATTTCTACACATTTAAAACAATCGAGCTAAGCCATTAGTAGCCATGTGTATTAGTTTCTAATGGCGCCTTTATAATGATGGTGGCCTCGTGGGGGTAAATAGGTTTGGTGGTGTTTATGTGGCAAGAACGCCTCTTTTTCAAGGGCTAGCGGGTTTCGTTGGAATTAAAAAAAAAGATCTTAGATGAATACAACCATAATTTGGTAAAATAAATAAATGTGAGTCCAAAATATATTGCTTCTCGTGGCTTTGAACGTGGCCAACAAGTTGTTAGACTAATGCTTCATAATTATATTAGGAGGTCAATTGTTCATTAGTGAGGTTGTTTGGTTCACAAATAGCCTACCATGATCAATCCTTAAAGAGATGAGGTTGGGATCGTGATCCAAGTAAATTTGGCATTGTGGATTCCTCAAACCTTGGCACTAGGCCTAAAAGGTCAATAAATAATATAATTTTAAAAACAAAAAACAAAAAGTATATAAGGAAAAAGATAAGCACATTTATCGAAGTATAAATAAGGTCGGTGAGTGTAGTTGTAAAGTGGTAAAGCACAACAATAATAAGTGGTAGGTTTAGGGTTTATCGAGAAGAGGTGGGTATTATAAAGTTTGCCCTCCATAATCATTAACCTTGACGAAGGCATGATAAACAAAAGCAACAAGGTTGCAGAAAACGACACAACAAATGGAAATAGTTTTAGTATAGCGAGGTGAGAATTTGCGGTATAGTGTTCACTTTCAACAAGAAACAAATTTTATGTTGAAAGGTATAACTATTTAAACGAGTTGAGTATGACCCCGTAAATGTAGTTTCATGTTCTTCGATAATAGTAACACGATAAATAAGTTGTGCTTATGTGAGTTGTATGTCATTGTGAAAATGGATTGATTTGAGTCTTTACATGATAGAAGCATTTGATGTTTGTTTGACAAAGTGATAGTTGTACTTGTCCGTGTCACTAATTGAATGATAAAGGTTGATTTCATTGTTTTCTTGAAATTACTGAGGCTTGCAAATAAAGGGTCCTTGTTTTTAATCAATCAAAATTTAGATAAATAATTTATCAATGTTGTTTATTTAAAAATGAGCAGCTTGACATTTTCAAAAACTGAATATTTAGTTGTATAAATTAATCCTCTTTTCTCATTGGTTAAAAAACACAACTATTAATAATTGGTTAAGCAAAATTGAAACCAATAATATTTCCTGCGCAAATACTAATAAAGGTGTTTTTCATTGAAGTTAAAGTCCTAACCTTGGTGAGATAATGAAGGAGACGTATCTTATTTCCTTACATACCAAAAATAATCTCATAAAAGTTACATTAAATTCAAAGCTATAAATATATTACAAATTTCCATGTAGTTTTTTTGCACAATATACAAAGATCAACCCCTCATTGAACCATGTCAAAGACCATCATCCATGGCAATACATTTCCGCCTAAACTGCACAAAACACCATCATACTATGGGCAATATGAACAAATACTACGGCATTCATACATGTCATCCAATAAAAAATAGATCGAGTTTTGCATTGAAAATATTCATTCTGAATGAAATCTTTAGTATCTGCTTGTTTGCCTTCTTTTACATAAAAATCATAGAGATGAATTCTCTACTGGGCACAAAATAAAATGAATCTTTAAGTCATTTATAGTTTTGCAATGGTAATGGTGCCTACAAGTTAATTAGGATTTGATCACCTAAACTCTAACAAATTAATTCTCTATATGTGGAATTTATTTCTTAACATCCAAGAGTGTTGGCATGAGATAAACAAACATTTTTACGCAAGAGGCATCCAACCTCGATAAGGGGTTTTCGAGAAAATGTCATGTTTTCAGCGGCACATTTTTAACGACTGCAACGAGCGAGAGGACATCATTATCCTCATGAAGCATTGATGTTATTTCACCAAATGCATCCACGGATGTTCAATATAATCACTTCACCTTTATTATCATGCTACCAGACCTACCAAAAATGGAGCTTTTGAAATGTAAGGCATGGACATCCGCTAAGCATTATGAAGAAGGGGACTTTCTACAAATTTTTACGTTGCGTAAGTGCCCCGGGAAATATTTCGCAAAATGTGAAAGCGCGTGAATTGTTCGACAAAATTCTTGAAAGATATGTGGTCTCATGGACTATAATGATTGTAGGATATGCAAAAATGGGTTTGTTGAAAATTTCTTGAAAACTTTCAGAAAATGCAATCGGGGAGTGTAAATCCGAGTCCACAACATTTTCTAACTTCCTCTTAGCCTCCATCGAAATGCGAGATTTAAAATAGGGTATTTTCCTCCTCCTCAAGATCCAACATTTGTTTGAGCTATAAAATGCATGGTAGTGCCTAAATATGGCAAAAGTGGAGTGTTTTTTTGTTGCTTTGGGTTTTATTGACGTCCCAATGTGTTTTTGAAAACTCAAAAGAAAAACGAAAAACTCCAATGAAACTACTTTTTGAGTATGACCAAAAAGGTTTAAGAAAATGTAAAAGGAAAATAAAAGTGAAGGCTTAAAATATTTAATAATTATTAACAACCCTGATATTTTTCGAGAGTAGTAGCTCCACACAACCTCTTGCATGTTCTCCTCTCTACCCAAACCACATTACACATGTCAATGGAATGTTATGGAAATTTACATTCAAAGGGGAAATTAATCCACATTAACATTAATGTTCTTATTTTTTAATTAATCAATCCTAATAGGATGTATTTGTATTGTTTCTAGATTGGGGCTTATTAAGGTGAAATAAATTTGTGGCATATTATTGATGGGATATTACATGAATTTTTGGATCGTTCATTTGATATGTATAAGGTGAGGATACTTTGTGGTCACAACTCCGAGAAAAAGTTTAGCATTGACGATTATTTATACTTGTTTATGCGTTTTTAACAATAAGTAATTAATAGTTATGTACCTTTGTTTTTGTGTTTCTTGTTGACTGTTGGTAAATGGTGTCGGGGAGATTTAGATAGGGCATTTTTCAGTGTTGCTTGCTCTGTCAAATTATTGGAAACATTTTTTTTGGAAGCCACGATATGCCCGCTGTAACACACTAGTGCCCAACACAAGTCACTATTGTCGGAGGTCATGGGTGGCCCTATTGTAGTCATGAAAACTATTCAACTAAATCCATGGTATGAACCATTAAAACTGTACCACCAAATGCAACAAACAAACATTCAAACATTCATCAAGGCATATTAGGAATTGGTTTTTGTTAGATGTTGTAAATGTTAGAAATTGGAACACTAAGAGGGGGTGAATCAGTGTTCAATTAAACTTTTTAAGCCAAAGGAGAAGTCACTTAGCCAACAAAGCAAATTAACAAAGGAAATGAACTCACACATACACACAAAAGACAAGCATTTTTAAGTGGGAAACCCAATTAGGGAGAAAACCCACTAAACCAAATCACTATAAAGCTCTTGGTTACAAAATTGTTGAGCTACAACTCAACTGATGAAGCACCAACTTCAGTTCAAGCACCCACTTGAACAATTTGCAAGCTACAACTTGCTAGAAAGCACCAACTTTTTTATTTGACTGAGCTACAACTCAGTAGTGACAATTAAAGTCTGATCATACTTCAATTTGATGCTAAATACATCTGTTAATGACCCTAGATTAGCAATCTATTCTACAAGAGTTCTCCTCTGCTGCCTTGGCAAAACTGACCTCTTTTTCTCACCTTGGTTTCCAACTAGACAAATCAATAGTTTCAACATTTCATCTTTACTGATCACTGATCTTAATGTGCCTACCTTCAAATATTCTAAAACTCTGCTCCTTGACTGATTCAGTGCACTCACATTCAATCTATACACTTGACTCTCTTGAATCACATTGGCTTTCTTGATTCACACACTCAGTTCACTTCTTCAAAAAGATTTCATACGGTCTAGATCTCTGTCCTTGAGCTTTTCATATCTATGCTTTATCAAAATTCCTTCACTGCTCTTGTTTCATCCTTCACCAAACTGTTTTTACATACTTACATACATCATGACTGTCATGCACATATTCTTCTTATTTTCTACTTACCAGGTTTCACTGTAATTTTCTACCTCTAACTTAGCTTTTCACTATAATTCACGTCTTTTAGACTCTTCACAACTATTATCACATTACAACAACATTCCAATTACTCTTCAACAAACTTTCAAACTCCTATTCGAGCTCATACATTCAACTTCCATCAATACATAACAACTTCAAGTCACAATTTGACATCTCACCTTTTTCTTTGGAAGCTAAACAGTTAGGCTTCTCACATATAGACAAACATAACAATTCTTGTTTCCCTTCCTCGAGTAACTGACAAATTGAGAGAATTTGAACCCAATCTTGACTCAATAACTTCCCAACAAATGCAATACTTCGAGCAGGAAGATGAAGAGAGGTATTTCATCATGTTTTTAATAGCACCATGCAACATGATCCATTTACTTATTATTCAACATGTATGACATTAGAAATTTCATTCAATCATGCTTGTCAATACCTTGATTCCTTTTATACCATAACATAGACTCAATAAACCTTGAAATATTTACAAAAACCATATTCAATGTTTTCAACTACTTCCCTGTTTTTTAAATTTATGTGACATAGATCTCTACACAAGTGGAAACCAACTCACCCCACCTTGTTCAAGTATTAAAAGATGAATTCAACATTTATCCCATGTCTTTAAACCTTGATCACAATGAAACCAATCTTAGTTTTCAAGGAATTCATGAAATTCGATGAAAGGAGAACTGTTACAGTCATCCACGATTTGCAGTAGCAACTGTCACAAAAATCTCGAGTTTTACCCAATGAAAATTGCTCAAACCTTTTTCAACAGGGTCATCTGATGATGACAGACATTTGTATAAAATTTTATTGGTTTTAGTTGGTTGAAAGTTTTTATTCGATCAAATTTCAAAGCAAGAAACCCTAGATAGAGAAGTCGAACTGTACATGCCCGATTGAAGAGAAAAATCGATATCTCTTTCAATACCAGATGAAATGCAAAATTTATTTCTTCTGAGGCTTCGTAGAAACAGCCTTTATCTTTTCCAAACCATATCCAACTTTTAAATCTCTCTATAAGTTCCCAGCATACGAGTTTGCAGGTACGGTGGATTTGAAAATGGTAACATTATGAATTTTGGATAAGAACATGTTTTGTGGTCTTGGACTAGCAAACAAATTGACATGAAGAGATTAATGAGGCAAGAAGGAACTTACCACTGTGCCCAAGAGTACTCTACAGATCGAGAAACCACATCCACTGTTGTCAAGCTTGCAAGATGAAGCTCAGTCTTTTTCTTGACTGTTTTTCAATCACAAAACCATTGTTCACTCATCCTTGTCAACAAATTTACCTATGAAAGCTATACTTATCATCAATCTGATGATTGTGAAGGAAAATTTGAGATCATAATACTCTGAAGCATGTAGCTTTCAAACAGTCATATACAAGATAGTGCCAACTTCACTAATTCAGGCACATGCACTTGGGAATAAATCACACTCTACCAATCCACTTTGAGAGTCTCAGAATAATATATTCTTGCTCCTGTAGAGAAGAAAGGTATTTCATACTCCCTAACAAGGTCATTGCAACACCTGAGACCACATGAAAAAACATTAAAATAACACATTTCACTGTTTTGACATGCTTTAGCTGTGAGCTCACCTTCAAGAATCCTGACAACCAAGCAAAGTATCAACACCTTCATTGATTTTCCCAAAATCTCCATACATATGATGTGCATAGATGTTGTAGCCTCTGTATATGAGGTAAATGATGATCAAATACAAACTATTTCAGAAGAACTTCCCAGAACTGTGATCTCATGGAGGTATTCAGCTAGGTTTCTTAACTTCACTATTCCAAGACAACATGAAGCAGATGAATTCACACCTTGACCTTTACTAAAAAACTACCTCACCTGATCAAACATGTTGCAAAAGAACTATGAGGAAGATCAGGGCACTCAAAGAATTGATTAAAAGACAAAACAACTCAACTTTCCCTTGAGAACTCAATACACATGTCAGGAGGAAGAATAAGTTTGTCGTAAAATGCTCATAACTTTCTTGAAACTTATCCAATTGTCCTGAAAATTTTTGCACCATCTCAATCCTAGAGTCCTCTACAAAAATTCCTTCTATGATTTATCCAAAGGATGCACTATAATTTTTCTTGAACGTTAAGAAGCCAGGAGCCTCAAAATGCATTTTCCAAGAAGACAGTTTTAGAAAAACCTGAATAACTCAAAATCTCCATTACAGAATCTGATGAAATTTGACATGGGGCATTACAAGACATCCTTATACATGTCCCAAGTGTTAGTTACCCATAGATTTTCCTGTGGAGCTCTGACCAACTTCATTTTCATGCAAGAACATTGCTAGTTCTCAAGACCAACTTTTGAGCAACATAGAAATCTGACTCCTGGGGATAAGAAGAGCCTAACCCTTGCTCACACATGCTATATAAACTCTTCCAAGGATTCTCCCATGCTCCTATGACCTGTACTTTGACTTCAGAGACCAACCACTTGCCAGAATGAGCTTGTAGTACCTGAAACCAACCTGGAACCTTCCTGAAGCTTCTTGAAACCACCTGAAACCTCTGAACACCATTGAATACCACCTGATATGCATGTTCTTTCACTCTCCCTTTCCCATCAGTTCTATTGACATCAATGACAACAACCACAAATGCAACGGGGTTCAACATTAAACGGAGGTGCCTTGTTTGATGTGTATGTCAAATGTGGAAGTATACATAAGGCATGTGAACTATTTGAAAAAAATCCCAAAGAGATATCATCTTATGGAATGCAACAATTTCAGGATAGTCATATAATGGGGTTATTGAAAAGGTTGTGGGAACATTTAAATGCCAAAATGGGATATTTAGTAGATGGACGCTAGGTGTTTGACCAAATGATGAAACATGATATCTTATTGTGGCATATCACAATTGTCGCTTATAGAATCATCCTTGAGAGCCATCAAGACTATTTAACCAAGTGCAACAAATGAATATTCAACCTGATCATCTCACCTTTACCAGCATACTTTCAAACCGCAACAAAATAAGAGTTTTGCAGTAGGTATGGACATCCATAAAGGCATAATAGGAAGTGTTTGTTCTTGGTTGTTTTAGTTGCATTACATTGTTCACCCCTTCCCATCACACAAACTTAAAACATTTTAAGATAGCATACAATTCATTGTAGATTAGAACTCTAAAAAACTTAACATTGTTATTCCTTTTGTCATTGTTTGTAACTCATGTGTAATTGCTAGTTATTATTTCTTCAAAACAAATTGCAGAAATTATGCACTACTGTGTGACAACATACATGTGTGGTCAACGCTTCCCACAAAACTATTTTTTAGATAGTTTAACGCTTTTAGCTAGAGCTTAGAACCAGGAGATTGAAGGGATCCCACCTGAGTATAGACCATACAGTCACCACCCCTAACATCCTAACCGGATGAACCAAGACCACCAAAGCCTTTGTGAACTATGCAGGAGACCGAAGGAACCAAGAAAGGACAGCTGCGAACAAAAACAAAGCCGTATAAAAACATTCAGTCCTCTAACTGATTGACTTACTCCAAAGAAATTGAATTGCTTGGGTCCGTTGACTTCCGCCCCAACCTCGCGCACCAACTCAAGTAGTCGATGAAGAAAATTATATGCAAACCCCCATCTTTCGCAAAATTTGGCCACACCCTTGGACTCAAAGACCACCAACACCGGCGACTCTGGCAGGTCCAATTTCTTGAGCACTCGCTTACCGAAAGCCCGACGGACACACCCCATGAACATCCTCTACGATTTTTATAAGTTTTGCATTCTGGCAAACATAACGGTAGTCACTCGCTAAGAATCTTCTAAATTCATCCCCTCCTTTCCGTGATCGACAATTTGAACCCGACAATATTCTTCCAAAGCACTTCTTCCAAATTGAAATGATGTTAGGGTTTGATAAATGGATAGCTATATCCCACGACTTCCGTTGCATTCTTCCGCACTAGAAACAAGTGAGAAAAAAACCAGGACGCCACCTCGAATTAACCCTCACCCTCGCAGAAGTTTCCATATGCTCTTCCCCCCAAGAACCTCTCAATGGATTCACAAATGGACCCTGATTCGGCCCTAAAGATAATACGAATGTGAGCCCTCGATATACTTCCAAAGAAATACATCTCCCGCTTCTCCCCCGAAGAAATAGACTAGGCAACGGAGGGCATGCCATACTTGAAAACCGACCCCATGACACTACTACCACCCACTAAAGAAACCTTCGAAAATGGGAGAAGGAGAAAACACCGCCCAAACATTCAAATGCAACCAACACTCCCTCCGTGGGAAATGATAGCATTAAGCTTCTCCCACACATTTGTATGCGTGGATATGACAAGACCATCTCTCCTCATAATTCCTTGATTTGCTAAGAAATCGGCTACGGAATTGGAATCCCTATAATTATGACTTAAACTCCTCATGGGAATCCGAATCAGCCAATGGATTATATTGTTAATAAATAAATTTAATTTCCAAGACACCGCTTTACCTCTTCAAACATCGCTAATTACGACTTGGGAATCGCCTTCAATAACTAAAGCTTTATAGCCAACACTAACCGCTAATTTGATCCCTTCCAACAAGGCTTGAGCTTTCGCCGTTGCTGTTCCATTTTTAAAGGAAAGGATATCGCAATCACTAACTTGCCATCCTCATCTCTAATTAAGCATCCCACTCCCGATATGAAAAATTTGGATGCTAAACACTTTTATTATACCAGAGCTATAAACTGGAGTGATGAAGGAGCACTTTCTCTAAGTGGGACATGGGGGTGGGCTTGGGTCCTTAATGTCCACCAAGCGATCTACATTCGGAGCGCTCCACTTGATCCATATGGAGAACTTCTACCCCTACCTCAAGGTTTCCCCATGGCCACTTATTGAAAACATCCAATGAACTCAATGGCAATGGAACTTAGATTGATGATTACAAACCACTTGTAACTCACCAATAGCCCAAGACCTTGAGTTCCACAAAATTATTTTTACACATGTTTATTGTCACGATTTAAATTTAACGACCACCTATGTTTGTCAAACACATTTTTAGTGACGGATATTTTTAGAATTACTTTTCAAATTGTACACGATAATTTTATTGTATAGGAATTAACTATCAATATCATCTAAAGGTATTTGTGGAAGGTCACAGACACAAGATTATTGATGCAAATTATCGTCATCCTCTAAAGTTGACACTTGAGACAATATTAAAAATATGAGGGAAATTGTTCAACAAAGGATGTTATTTAATTTAACTAGAAAACGACTTGAATATGCCATCACCCTTACATACTACAACATTTAGAAAAATTCTTTGTGTGTTCTTGTTATGTATCTTTGTGGAGAAGTTTTAAAATTGATTTAATTTAAATGGAATTAAATCTATATTGCAGAGTAACTATTGTAATGAATGATGTACAAATGCTAATATACAATAAAATACAAGCAAAAATCATGTAAAAATATGAAACCCTAAGCAAGAGAGGGAGATAGGGAGACTTAGCTGATTTCGAGAGGGTTAGGATGTGATCTAGGTTATGTGATTTGTTGGATCTAATTGGAAATAGTGTCGTAGAGGCTTGGTGAGGGTTTTGGACTCTCAAAGCGCATAGACAGAAGCTTCAGGAGAGGACAAGAGTGTCTCGGTGCTAGTGTGTAGATACGGGTCTTTGGTGTCAGGAGTAGATGTTACGGATCTAGTTCTTTCAAGGCCGGATGATGTTTGTTGTCCTTTTCTGTCTGTCGCTCTAGATTTGTAGTCGATCTACTCATGTACCTATAACTGCAAGAGAGAATCTCACTGCACATACCCACAAACCGCATCAAACCTAAAAAGGGAAATGCAAAATGGGGAGTTGGTGACCTCGATAGTAACCCGAAGGGTGAACTTATGACCGAGTGTTCCACTACATCTCAAATTGTAATGAAATTACTTATGTAAATCAGATTATGAGAAGTAATAAAACACCAAAGAACACAATATTGTAGATAAATGATCTCAATATGCAAGTAGAATATCTTATCCACTTTGAGGGGGAAACCTCCAAACCATACAATAAGACTCAAATGCTCAATATGATGATCAACTACTACCTACTAACCCCTATTTATACTATTCCTATGCTATGGCCATCCCCAAGGCCGACCCACCCATGATAATATAACATATATGAAAGAGATACATAATGATAAGAAGTTATGATAGCCACAAGTCGGCTATATACATCAAATGTAAGATATATGATTAAGGGCATAGCATGCTTTTCCTTCAAAGCAACATTGTCCCCAATGTTGAGAAGCTTCAGCGCTGATTGTAGGAATGTCATATCCTCCCATGTTGCATCTTCATTATCCATATTCTTCCACTTGATTAGGTACTCAAGTAATAACACTTGTCTTCAATATTTCAATGCATGTTTGAAGGATGCATTTAGGTTCCAAGATGACTCTCCCCTCCTCATCGAGCTTAGATAACATTGTTTGGGTTGATACCCGTTGTCCAATTACTTTTTGTAGGCAAGAAACATGAAATACTAGATGTATTCAGTTGTCATGGAAGTTCTAATTTGTATGTTATAGTACTAATCTTCTGCAATACTTGATAGGGGCCATAATAATTAGGTGAAAGTTTTTATCCTTTTGTTGTTGTTTCAAATACATTTGCTTATATGGTTGTAAATGCACAAAAACCCAGTCACCGAATTCAAAATGTCTTTCAGTGCGATGTTGATCAACCTGTTGCTCCATGCGGTTTTGTGCCATGGCCAAGTTCTCCTTGAAACTAAAGAGGACCTCTTGTTGATGTTGAATGTGTTCTCCTACTACTCTAACCCATGGTTATCCTCTCAACAATGATGTGATGGATGGTGGATGGTACCCATAAAGTGCAAAAATGTAACATTTCGGATGAAGTATGGAAGGAAGTGTTATACCACCATTCTGCAAGTGGCAACCATTGGACTCATCTCGCTTGTTTATCTAAGGTGAAGTAACACAGATATCCCTCCTAACACTTATTTACAAATTTTGTTTGCCCATCGATTGGGGATGATAAAAGTAGCTTACGAGCTAACCGAGTACCCAAACATGAGAATAAATTAGTCCAAAATTACTAGTAAATATAGGGTCATGATCACTTACTGTAATCTTCAGTGTCCCATGTAGCTTCCGAATTGTATCCATGAAGGTTGTTCTTTTGTGCTTAAAGCAAATGGGTATGACAAGGCACAAAAATGAGCATATTTGGTGAGTCTATCCACCATAACCATGATGACATTTTTTCCTTCGATTTAGGCAATCCTATGATGATGTCCATGGAAACCTCTTCCCACCGTTGGCTACGAATAGATAGAGGTTGTAGAAGACCTGGGGACCGAACTGATTCACCCTTATTTTGCTGACAAACCATGCATTCTACTACAAATTTTTGGACATCCCCTTTGAGCCCTTCCCAAAAGAAATCTTGTTTGATTCGATGATAAGTCTTCAAGAATCTAGAGTGCCCTCCTTTGGAGAAACATGAAGCTCAGATAGAACCCTATTTTTAAGAGTGGAGTTCTTACATAGGTATAATCTATCTTTATACCATAAAGCATCCCCTTTCAATACAAAATTTTCAGACATGCTTGGATCATTCTGGAGATTATGAATGAGGTTTTGTGTAGTTGGGTCATTTCTCCATTCAGACCTTGCCTCCTCTACCCAATCTTCCTGTAAGATGGATATGGCACATAACAATGTTGTAGTTGATTCATCTTTCCTAGACAGAGCATCCACGACTACATTCTCCTTCCCTTTCTTGTAGATAATCTCAAAATCATATCCTAACATATTTGAGACCCATTTTTGTTGTTCTTCAGATGATAAATGTTGCTCCAAGAAGTATTTCAAACTATCATGATCTGTCTTCACTTTAAAGTGTCTTCCTATGAGATATGGTCTCCATTGCTTTATTGCATGAAGTATGGCTAGCATTTCCTTCTCATAAGTTGGCTTTGAAAAAATCTTACCTTTGAATTGACAGCTCAAAAAGGCAATAGGACGACCTTCTTGCATGAGAACTGCCCCCATTCCAAACCTTGATGCATCACATTCAACAATTAATGTTTTGGAAAATTTTGGAGTAAAGCCCAAGACCGGAGTGGTGCACATGGCCTCCTTTAACTCGCTCAAATGCTTTGGTAGCGTCCTCATTCCAATGGAAGGTGTCCATCTTTAATAAAGTTTTGATAGGTGTTGTTTATTTTTCATAATGCCTTACGAATCTACAATAATAATGTGTAAGCCCCAAAAATCCTCATAGATTCTTTAGGGTTTTTGGAACCTTCCACTCCATCATGGCTTTGATCTTATCAGGATCCACTTGAACACCTTCATGAGAGACATTGTGCCTCAAATATTCAACCTCCTTGAATCCAAAAGAACACTTAGAGGGCTTTGCATAAATTTGATGTTGGTCAAGGGTTTCCAAAACCTTATTTACATGATGCAAATGTTCCTCCCATGTTTTTCTATAAATTAATATATCATCAAAGAACACTAAAACAAACTTCCACAAGAATGTCTTAAAAATAGAATTCATCAAACTTTGAAATGTAGAAGGTGCATTTTTGAGTCCAAAAGGCATTACCAAGAATTCATAATGGACTTCATGTGTCCGAAAGGTAGTTTTATGAGCATCCTCATCCTTGATTCTAATTTAGTGGTATCCCAAACAAAGATCAATCTTTTAAAGTAAACTACACCATACGCAACTCATTAAGAAAATCATCAATTACAGGAATAGGATAATTATCTTTGATTGTGTACTTATTAAGTTCCCTATAATTGGGACACATGTGCCACATGTCATATTTCTTATGCACCATCACTTCTGGAGAAGAATAAGCACTCTGACTATGACAAATGATTCCTGCTTCCAACATCTCTTATACAATCTTCTCGATCTCACTCTTTTACACATATGGGTACTTATAAGGTCGGATGTTAGGCGGTTTATTCCCTGGTACTAACTGAATATCATGATTATGATCTCTCTTTGGAGGTAAACCCTTTGGCATATGTTTAAACACAAAAGAGTGTGCATCCAACACTACTTGTATATCTGATGGTATAATGTCCCGAGACTAATGTGCCTCCATTGAAAATAGTTGTGCCACAAATTCCTCTACACCCTTTTTCAACATTTTGTGCATCGATGAGAGCTTACTATATCTGTGGAGACTTTGTTCTTAAGCCTCTTAACTCAAAATTCCTTCCTTCGACTAAAAGCGCATGAACAATTCTTGGAAGTTCATCTCAATGGTTCCCAAGGTGGTAAGCCATTGAACTTCTAACTAAATTTCTTCTCCCCCATAGAAATGGCATACATGAGGCTATTTAGTAAGTAATCTACCATGGAAAGCTTAATGTTATGACATTTTTCGGAATAAGTAATAGTACCTCCATCAACAATCATTACTTAACATTTAGGAGTGGATAAATAAAAGCGGTTCAGGCACACTACTAACTTAAGATTGATGAAGTTATGCGTAATTTTGAGTCAATCAATGTTGTGACCCTCTTTTTTAAGAATCTAAGCACCTTGAGGGTTTGGGGGGTGCTAATGCCTGAAATTGCATGGCATGAGATTGTTGGTGGGAATCTCCCGATTCCTCCTCCGGCTCGAACTCCTCATCTTTCTCGGTATCCTCATCTTTCTCTTCATCTTCATTAGGCCCATCAATGTAGAACAACTTCTTTTTAGCACATTTATGTCCTGGTCCATATTTACTATCACAGTTAAAACATAACCCTTTTGCTCTCTTTTCTTCAATTTGTTGAGGTGTCAATCTAATTGGCCGAGGGAGTGTTGGAGGCAAGGTGTTACGATCTCTGATATTAGTGAAATTTTGTCTCCTGCTTGAAACAAATTTTTCCTCCGCCTCCGTGCCATAATCATAGAATCAGTAACTTTGTGAGGATTAAACACACGCACCTCATGCTCAATGTGATCCTTAAGACCCCAAAGAAATAGGTCATTCAGATTTTCTTCAGTAATATTTTCCACCCGCAAAGAAAGGTTTTGGAATTGATGAATGTAATCCTTAACTGATATTGTTTGTCTTAACTTTGCTAATTGGCTAAAGTAATTTTCTAACACACTAGAACTATAATGTAATTGTAACTCTTCGGTGAAGATTATCCATGTAACATTGAGACCACTCTTTTGCCTTTGAGCACATAACCATCGATACCAAACAAATTGGTCAGGTTCAAGATACAAATATGTCATGGTCACCTTTTGTCCTGATGGAATCTGATGTAGATCAAAGAAATTATCCATCTGGTTAATCCAATTGAGTGGATCCTTTCCATCAAACTTACGCATCTCCACTTTCGAAAACATGTTATGGGCCTGCAGAGTGTTTGTATTTGGATTGGGCATGCTTAAAGATCCACCTGGCTCATTTGTCTATTACTTTGACCTGAAGATCCACCTTGGTTGATAGAAGTATGATTACCCATTATATTTGTACTAAATTTCTACATGAAATCCTCCAATCATTTTCCAATCCTTTCCACATATTCTTTATCTAGTTACCCTAGACTCGAGGTCTCGTAGGTCAAACTCAAGTTGGCTTACCTTATGGTCTGTCGCAAATAAACCCTAACCTTGAGGAATCTGTAGTTACCTCTTCTAACTCCAAATCCTCAACTATTATCTCATCCTTTTCTGGTGTTTTACCTAGAGTGATGGGATTATTTTTTCCTCTTGTGGAAGACCCACCATGATGCCTTAAAATAGTAGGATCTAAGGGTCAAGGTCAAATTTTAGGGTTTGAGAGTTTGATAAGAGTTCAAAAAATATTAAAAACTTAAAGAACAAACTTTATTTAATTTTTTTATCATCTTTCCGAAAATGTAATGAACTTGGGAAAATTCCACAATTTGCATGAAACTGTAGAGTGATTTTATGAAAAACCATAAATTTGCAATAACTTTTGCAAAATGAATCAAAAAAGTATGAAATTTTCAGGGGACCTTACTTGGAATGATTCTCAACTATGGTGAAACAAAATCCTGCAAATTCTCTCTGGTTCGTAAGATATAGCAGAAACAAAAAAAGGGTTTTTACCTTAATTTTGGCCCAGATTGTCGCTCTGATACCACTTGTAATGAAATTACTTATGTAAATCAGATTATGAGAAGCAATAGAACACCAAAGAACACAATATTGCAGATAAATGATCTCAATATGCAAGTAGAATATCTTAGCCACTTCGAGGGGGCAACCTCCAAACCATACAATAAGACTCAAATGATCAATATGATGATCAATTACTACCTACTAACCCCTATTTATACTCTTCCTCTATTATGGCCATCCTCAAGGCTGACCCAACCATGATAATATAACATATATGAAAGAGATACATAATGATAAGAAGTTATGGTAGCCACAAGTCAGCTATATACATCAAACGTAAGATATATGATTAAGGGCGTAACACAAACTTGGTGTAGTTCTTTGTGTAAGTGTGTGTGATGATGCCCTAAAATGCTTTGCACAAGTTGCATAATGATAGTGGGCTAGATCTAAAATGTAGCAAATGTATAAAATGTGTGGGATGGAATATAATAAACTTCCCCTCTTATGTTATGTATGTAGAAGAATGCAACCCTTGTCCCTTGAATGAATGTGCTAGATGGATGCTTTGAAGTGTCTTTGTGCCTTTGGATGCAAGTTTAGGTGATAGTAAGTAATGTTAGTGCTTGGTCCTTTATTTTGAAAACATAACTATGTATTTATATGATTCCCTTATTTTAATTTTGTAATTGACAACTTGGAAGGCCGACCAAAGTAGTAAAAAGTAATTAAGAAGTGAAAGGGGTCCAAAAGGATAAGAAAAAGGTAAAGAAGGACAAGAGTGCCAGGAGGACAGGAGTGCTTGGCACTAGTGTCCCCAATTGGGCACTAGTGTTTGAGGCCATAGAAAGATAAAACAGTCAAATGTCGGCAAGAGTGTAAGATGTATAAAGCCAATAAAATTGCGAGAAGACAAAGCAAAAGGCTAAAGGGAGTTGTCAATTACTAGTTTCTTGCTTAGGAATCATGTAAATGCTAGCATGCTTTTAGGACCTAAAAATGTACCAAAGTGCATAGATTTTGTGTCTACATTTTCCCCCACTTTATGTTATTGAGTGAATACTCGATAGCATAAAGTAGATAGAATATGTGTATATTATGATCTGTAGAGACGTGTGTAGTGATAGTGTACCGAGGGGACAAATGAAGCATGAAGTGATCGTAATATGAAGCATGGAGACTAGGAGGGGAGGTATACCCCAAGGGTGAAGTGTATGTGTATTAGTATGTTGTGTTTGCTAATATGAGTTGCTCTTTGTTGTGTATTAGGGAAGGACCTACAAAAGAAGAGTGAAAGAGCATTCAAAGTTTTGTATATGATAAATCAAAGTAATATGTGTATAAGTAAGTAAAAGTATGAAAGTATGCACCTGATGTATAAGAGTGTAAGAGATAGAGAAATATCTTAATTTTCTTAGAGACGTTGTTGAATTTGTTGTCGATTGTAAGGTTTTTGGGTGATCTCATGCCAATTGAGTTTTTAGGGCGAACTCATGTTGAGAGCGAGTTTTTCGGTGAATCTCATGCCAAGTGCGAATTTTTGGGTGATCTCATGCCAAGTGTGAGTTTTTTGGGTGATCTCACACCAAGAGATGAGTGTTGGGGAGAGAGGTCTAGTTTTTCTCTCCTTCCATTACGCTTCTTGACTAAGCACCACTATAGGTGGTAGATCCCAATTTGTTCCAATTATTCGATTAGTCCCAATAGAATCGAAATGTATTGATAAAGTGAATTCTATAGCTAGAGGTGAGTGTATGCTACTCTGTAGAAATGTTATGAAAGTTGTTGGAGATCAGGTTGGACTAAAAATTGACTATTTCGCCCCTAGGACATTAGCGCCGAGGGGAATGACCCAAGCGCCAAGCGTTATTATCTGTTATTGGGCGCTAGTGTCTACTCTTTGTGTGAGGTCCAAGTCTGATTTTGGACCATTCTATGACTGTATTCATGTGTTGATTCTGAATTGTGTTGATCTTTACTATAGCTTTGAGCTGCTGTAGGGATGATTTATTCACCCAATAAATTCCCCCCTTTGTTTGGGGTACATGTGATGACTATAGGAGAATGCGGGCCAAAGGAGAGGACCCGATTTGATATTTGTATCTAAGCGTAGATACCTACACAGGTAGAGAATGTGTATGGTAGAAACTAAGGCACATGAAAATAAGAGAGACTAACACAAGTGTTAGTGTAAGCAAAGCTATAATGTAATAGAAGACAATGTAACAAGCAAGTAAGAATGCAATATAGACCGTGAAAAGTGGGTTTCAAACATGGGACATCACTCACAATGTCATAAGACAATCGGGACCGAAAATTCCAAAAGCATACAATGATCAAACAAGACATAGGGAATAGCCTACAAACAATAGTAAACAATAACAAGAAAAATGTATCAGATAACCATGGTTGTATATAGTCCTATAAGGCAAATTATACACATGAAGCACCCGTTAGCATGTTAGAAAGATAGATAGTATGTCAAAGCATGTATAAATCAGTGAGAAGAAAAGTAATAGTGACTGGAAAGAATAAGTACTAAAATGATAGAACTTGTAATGTGTAGAGTGTGATAGTAGCAAAAGTAGATGCCCTTGGGAGCCTCGGTAGGACGGACAAGGGATTCAATGGCGAGCATCATGCATTGTGTAAGGAGTCTGTAAGAGATTTTCATTCACTTCCAGAGACCAAGTGAATGTGCATGTGTATATGATAAAGATAATGACATATTGAGTATCTGTCTAGCATAGTAAGCAAAGTGCAAGATGTAAGTAGTATAAGCTAGAAAGAATAAATGTAACCAAGATATGTAAATGTTATATGAGTGTGATGGTGTGATATGCAAGGTGTGACAATGATAGGAGAAATGTTTCCCCCAATGGATGTGTATGAGATGAGGTTCATTTATAAATGCTCCCTCAACAAGTCAAGAATGAACCATAAAACAAGAGTGCATCATCAGGAAATGAGTTTGTTGCGTGAGAGTAGATGCTAGAAAGATGTAGTGTGCAACACTACGCGTGAAATGTGTATGATGCGAGGTTCATGAAATAGGTGTGCCCTCAAAAGTCAAGTGTGAACCATAGCACAAGAGTGTGTCATCTAGTAATGATGGTACAATGCTTGTCCTAAAGATGTAAGTATGCGTAGAAAGTTTAGACATGAAGCATAGAGCGCTAAGCGTAGTAGTAGACATTAGAGACAATCGATAGTCTTTGGAAGGGGGAGACAGAGTGATGCCCCAAGCGTGTGAGTGATGGATATCTATGATGGTGTTTGAAATGTGTCATAAGAAAATATATGGTTGCCACAATGGTAGGTAGGAGCAAGGGTATGACCAAGGTTGGATTTTGGGTTGACATGAGGAAGTTTAAAGAGGTTAGATATCATAGGGTGAATTGGTTGGTCTTTCTTGGTTGGTGGTTGTTTATTTGGAATTGGTAACATTGTAGAGGACTTGATAGGAAGAGGTGATGGGGAATGTATTTTGAAAGGCATTATAACATTGGGTTGGATAGGCAACTCTTGACTTATGAAGAAGAAACATTAGTAATTATGGAATGATGCTCACTAGACATAGAGGGATCAGATTTGGGAGCCCAATGGGATTTAGCAATTGGAGATGAGCATGTAGTAGAATGTTGTGTAGAAAATGAAATAAAACCTTGATGCTCAAGCTGTCTAATTCTTTATTTTAAAGAATATCAATCATTGTCATGATGTCCATTAATTATGTGATAATTGCAAAATGGGAGACCTATGTACTTTGTAAGCCGATAAGGAGGGTAGCAATGAGTAGTTGGCAAGGTGATCAACTGGTGATTGAGGAGCTCAAGAATAATATCATGTTGTTTAACATTTAGATCAAACTTGAGAGGTGTTGGTAGCGATAAGACTTGGGGTTCATTGATATAAGCACATGTAGTAGACATGGGATTAAAATGAGGTTGAGAAGAAGAGAAAGCATGGGCTTGAGAAACATTCTTGAGATGTTGGATTTCAACAGTGAGCTATGTAATCGTGGTTTTTGTAGCTTGAATTTTATCTTGAAATAAACAATGTAAAACTTGAATTGACTTGCAAATGGATTGATTGGTTGTGGTATCGGGATGAATAGGCTCATCAAATAGATGATCAAAGATGACACCGACTTGTGCGCAGTGACATATTGTTAGGTAGGTAAATAGTGTCTAGGGATTTTTAAAGAACATCTTTGCAAGGTGGGTGCATTTGAAGTAACTAATGCAAAGAGACTTGAGAAACCTTAAGAGCCATGAAAGAAAAGGTAATGTGCAAAATAAGGATCCAAAGGATCGATCACGAGTGGGGTTCATAAATTAAATGGAACTAAATCTAGATTGCAGAGTAACTACTTTAATGAATGATGTATAAATTATAATATACAAGTAAGACACAAACAAACAAGCATGTAAATATGAAACCCTAAGAAAGAGAGGGAGATAAGGAGACTTAGTTGATTTCAGAGGATCTGGATGTGATTTAGGTTATGTGTGTTGGATCTGATTAGAAAGAGTGTCGCAGAGGTTGGGTGAGGGTTCTAGACTCGAAACTACACAAGCTAGAAGTGCTTGGGAGAGGACAAGAGCGCTGGCACTAGTGTCTATATCCAGTGTTGGTGTCCGGGTAGATGTTGTGGATTTGGTTCTTTCAGGGTTGGATGATGTTTTTGTCCTTTTATGTCTATCACTCTGGATTCACTATTTGATCCGTGAATGTATATGTAACCTACAAGAGAGAAGTTCACATGCACATACCCACAACCCTAATCAAAACTAAAAAGGAAAATGCAAAATGGGGAGACATATTGACCCCGAGAGGTCACCTAAAGAGTGAACTTACGATCGAGTGTTACACTACATCTCGGGATCCATGTACTTCTTTGTGTAAGTGTATCTAATGATGCCCTTATGCAAGTTGCACAATGACAAGTGGGCTAGATCTAGAATGTAGCAAATGTATAGAATGTGTGGGAAGGAATAGAATAAGCTTCCCCTCCTATGTTGTGTATGCAAAAGAATGCAGCCCTTGTACTTTGTATGGATGTGATATATGGATGCTTTGAAGTGCATTTTTGTCTTTGGATGCAAGCTTAGGTAATAATAAGTAATGTTAGTGCTTGATCCCTTATTTTGAAAACATTATTGTGTATCTATATGATTCCCTTGTTTGAATTTTGTAATTGACATGGAAGGCCAACTGAAGTAGTAAAGAGTAATTAAGAAGTGAAAGGGGTCCAAAAGTATAAGAGAAAGGTAAATAAGGACAAAAGTGCTCGGCGTTAGTGTCCCCAACTAAGCGCTAGTTTCGAGGCCATAGAAAGATAAAACAGTCAAATGCCAACAAGAGTGCAAGATGTATAAAGCCAATAAAAGTGTTGAAGACAAAGTAAAAGGCTAAAGGAGTTGTCAATTACTAGTTTTCTTGCTTATGAATCATGTAAATGCTAGCATGCTTTTAGGACCTAGAAATGTACCCAAGTGCATATATTTTGTGTCTATAAAAATGTGACCTAATAAAAAGATCATTTTGCTATGGATAAATTAGGAGAATCACTTTCTATGACTCAAACATATGAGTGAATAAAAATGAGCCAATATCTAATTTGAACAAAAATTGATAAATACACGAACACATTAAAATCATGCAATTTAACGACTATTAAATACGTAGGCGACATTTTTAAATGTTTACAAATATGTCTCTATGCATTTTGGAGAAGTGTTTCTTAACACATTTTTAATTTTCTTATTATAACACATGCAACAAGTAATGTTGTGAATAATAATATAATAAATTATCCACTTAAGATGATGAATTTTTATTTACTCCTTACGTATGTGCAATGGATCTAAAAATTTGAATGACATATCCAAAACACCTCCAATGTATCCTACCTTGGGTTTCCACAAAAAAATATTATTTCAGGGTATAGTATTGCAAGTGAAGCGTGTGTGGATGGGGTGAGGTGAATTAATAAATAGGAAAGAGATGACACCAAAAATTCTAGATTGTTTAGGGTTTGAAATCGATCATAGTTACATTTTCGAAAAAACTTTGTATGTAGGTTTTTAGAATAACATTGTTTCTCCATGATCAATGCATTTAATTATCTCTCCCACATTTGTTTCTCCATGATCAATGCATTTAATTATCTATTTTCTTTATTCACATGTCTTTAAGATGACCACCATTAGTATTCATTTACATAATGACATTATTTTTCATGTATATTTGGTAAAAATCACTATAAAATTAAAAGCATATAAACACCAAAAGTATTGTTATTAGAGGGAGAAATAATGAATGTAATCATTATTTGTAACCTACACTGTAGGAACCAAAAAAATTGTCAAATGGGGAAAGAGGTTAAAAGGTGAGAAGTCCGTAATAATCTAATCTTTATATATCTTTCAAGAATGTGCAAGTAACATATAGTTGAATAAATAAATCATGTAAACTGCTAAATCATATTGGTAATTTCAATTTATTGTTCCTAATTTACAAAAAAGAAAGAATAGTTCATATACTAAACACGTTAATATGATTAACTCATGTTGATTAAAAAAGAGTAAAGACTTCACATACGTGGCTACTAACCACATATCTACACAATTAAATAATTTATATATATTTGTTTATCATAATATTATTAGTATTAATCCACCAAGACAAAAAGGTTATAAAGTAGTGGAGAATCATTACGCCGAAGGCGTTACCCCTATGGGAAAAGGCTTTGTGGACATTCATGGGACTGTCTCAAATTTGATGGTTTAAATGACGGTTTTGCTATTTTTAACAATTTTGCTTTTTTAACAATTTATTTTTAATAATTTTACTTTTGCTATTTTAAAATTTTTTTAATAGCTTTTACATGCATTAACCTTTAAATACTAAGCTCTAATACTATAATTTCAATCTTTTCATTCTCCAATTTGGGTTTTTATTTCATCTGCACAGATCTTCAATCCATAGATTTGACCTCCATTTTCTTCAAAGGTTTCACCGATTCTTTTTGTAGCATTGAGCCGAAGCAAGATTATATACCAAGTTCCGAATGCATTATGTTTTTCTTCTGTTAAATTGAATTTTTTGGGTTCTATTCCCTCGCCTTCCCTTTCTCTTTTTTATTCGTACATAGATTTTTGTTTTAGATTGACTGTTATTTCGGATCAATTAATTTGGGTTTCTTTTATCATCGTAGCTTTATTTTCCGTCGAAAGCGCATCCTATGCCAATGAGCTTGTTCAAACAACGGTTAGTCAAGTGTTTATGCTATCTGTAGTTTTGTTATAAATAATATGTATTTCTATTAACACATTCTCGTGGTTTATATTTTGCTTTTAGCTTCCTCGAAGTTTCATTCTACCGAATTTGCATGGTTGGGTCTATATTGACACACAGCCTATGTCACCCACATGATAAAAGGGGTTCAAAATAACATAAAACACTTTTCAGCCCAAAAACTCACGAAGAAAATGACGTGAACTGTTATTTCAAGCAAGTATCTAGCAATTAGTGTTTTAAAAAGCTAGGGTAGTAGTCATTCTTGTTGTTGATATCATGTCCATGGTTATAGTTTTTAATGAACACTTAAATAAAATTAACCCCATAATTCTTTTGAAGCACTATTGTTAATGAACACTTGAAATAGGGATAATATTGTTTTATTTTAAAACCTGTTATTTTGCTCTTTTGTACTGTCAAATTTTTTAATCTTTAGCTTGGGTGACTAAAACTAAATCTAGGATTTATTTTTTCCATCTTGAGTTAGGGCTTCCAACTATTTTTATGGTTCATTAATTTTAGCTTGATGATAGAAGACATGATGGTGTTTTTATGGTTCATTTCTTGTGTCCATGTAGAGTGCACACAATTTCTTGTTGTCCCTTTTGTGTCTCTTTAAATGATCAAAATCTACCAAATTTCAAGAATGTGTATGATCTAAAGCTTATTCTTTCAATATATACAAATATTCATTGAGAGGGTTTGTAAGGATTATCTGAAGGCCTTGTGTTTTGTCGGGCTTGTCCTTTAAGCTTTCCACTTCTTTTACTTGTAGATGTAGTTCATCCTCATTTGTCGTTCTCTCCTCCTATGATTCATCATCCTTCTGTTTGCGTTCATGAAGGTTTATGTTAAGTGGTCTCTGTTTTCATTGAGTATATCTTATAATCTAGATTCTTCAATAGCTTTAAGGTATTCATCATTGAATGTCTTATTCTTCTTTTGTTGTTTGGTGGCAATGTGCTTGATTGGTGCCTGTAATGTCTGCATCTTACAACCTTCATTCAGGGCTTCCAAAGACAGTTCCATGTTTGTTGCTTGAAATTTTCCTATAAAATCTAGAAGCCACGTGAATAGATAATCCTGAAAAACAATTCCAACATTTAGTAAGAATTTTCCTTTGGATATGGTAAGAAGAAAATTCCTGCATTTGTTGTCCATTGCATTGCTAGATAAAAATTCACGTCAAATACACAACCATTCTCAATTACCAAGTAGAAGGTATTTTCAAGATGTCTAAAGGGCTTAATGCAAAAAGTGTATCTATTAGCAACAATGTAGGAATTACCTAAAGTTTGAGAGTGTCCATTTTCAGGGCCTACATTTCACCAAAAACTTCTTTCATTGCATGGACATCTCCTTTCAGAAGGGCCATTAGGTTGAATATTTCTACGGAAGCTTTAACTATTGTATTGTTATCCCATGTTTCCGAATCAGCAATAGCTCTCTTGGGTTGTTTGACTTTTGCAAACCTAGTTCTGCCTCAGTGCCTTGTTTGGTCTTTTCATGTTCTTTCGAAATGGAAAGAAGCTCCTTTTCAAGCTCCTCTGTTTCGTTGCATGTAATTTACACGGATTATTCTTTCCATCTTCTGAAAGTACATTGTCTATATGCATAAATTGGAGGGCTTCGTGTTGGTGCAATCTCTCAACATGTAATTTCAGCATTGTACCCTTTTGAGTTTGTTTCTAAGGTGACATTCCTTCCTACCAACACCAAAGTTTGGTAATGACAGTCTTATCTTGGGCATTTCTTCTTGTTCCATTATCTTATGTTGAAACTTGAAGAGGGTAAGGTCATGCTGCATATAATCCTGTAAAGAGTTTCAACCAAGGTCTAGTAAGAATTTTCTTAGGTTATCTTATGTTCAGACAAGAATTCATTTAGTTATTTCCTAGATGTAAAACGCATGTCAACCAAGTATTCTTGAATCTTGATTGCTATTTAGGATATATCTCTAGTAGGTTACCAAAAAACTCTACAAGTTAGCAAGGGTGTAACAGCTACCTGAAATTTGTGTGTGTCCATCTTTAGTACTGTCATATGATCCAAATCTTGTTCTTTCAGTGTGCATAAATATTCCTTGCAAGGGTATATATGGCTAACTATGTTAAGGTCGCCAATTTTTCTCAGACTTATCCTTCAAGCTTTCCTCATCTTTTACTTGTTGATGCATTTAATCCTCAATGGCCTTTCTTTTATCCTGTAACTGTCTAGCCTTTTGTTTATGTTCATATAATTCCATGTTAAATGGACTTTTTTCTGAATCTAAATGATTATTCTCATTGAGTATATCTTCTGATCTGGGTCTGACATCAAATATTTCTTCAATAACTTTTAGGTATTCATCATCAAGAGCCTGATTCATCTTTTGTTGTTTGGTAGTAATGTGCTTGATTGGCGCCCACAATATTTGCACCTCACAAGCTTGAATCTGAGATTCCAAAGAAAGTTCCATTTTTGTTTCTTGTAATTTTCCCATAAAATCTAGAAGCCTCTTGAGAATAAAATCCTGGAAAGAAGTTCCAACATCTAGTAAGAATCTTTCTGAAGAAAATTTTGGCATTTGTTGCTAGATAAACATACACATGCCAAGTAAGCAACTATTCTTGATTACTAAGTAAATATATTTTAACTATGTCTATAGGGCTTACTACAAAACAAATCTACAAGCAATAATGTAGAAATTACCAAAAGTTTGTGAGCTTATTCTTTCACTGCATAGACATCTCTCAGAAGGGCCATTACACTGATTATTTCTGCAGAAGCTTCAGCTGCTGCAGAGTTATTCCCTGTTTCCTAAACAACAATGGTTTTATCAGATTGTTTGAATTTTGAAAACCTAGCTGCTTCCCAGAAACCTTGTGTAGTATTTTTATGTGGGTTGTAAAACTAATTAGAGCTTTTATGTGGTTTTATTTAATGAACACTTAAATAAAATTAACCCCATAATTCTTTTAAAGCACTATTGTTAATGAACACTTGAAACAGGGATAATACTATTTTATTTTAAACCATGTTATTTTGCTCTTTTGTATTGTCAAATTTTTAATCTTTAGCTTGGGTGACTGAAACTAAATCTAGGATTTATTTTTTCCATCTTGAAGTTAGGGCTTCCAAATTTTTATGGTTCATAAATTTTGGCTTAATGATAGAAGACCATGATGGTGTTTTATAAGGCCGGTTTTATACGTGCATTAATAGTAGTGATCAAAATAGTAGAATAAACTGCTCATTAACTAGAGTGATTAGAATGACAACTAACAAGAATGACTGCTTTGTTATTTGCTTAAATTCTTCAGTCTTTTATAGTTATTTCAATCTTTTATAATTGCTTTCAACTTTTGTTTTTGTTTTTCTGCATATATACGTTGATCAAATTTTGTAGGAATGGTAGTTTAGTTGTGAGTGTTTATTTTGCAAAAAAATTATTTAATTATATGTTATGCATTGTTTTGCTTACATTAATGATAAGCATAAGTTAAAATCTTTGATTTAATTTGAATTTTCAATTCAATCAAAATTACGATAGAATTTAAAGAATTACGAGATAATTCTTTGTTTGTGTCTTTCTTTGAATTTTTCATTAAAAGCGTGTTATATGTCTAAGTTGTTTATAATTTTTAAAAATTCTTTGTTGGGATGATAATGTTATGTGCTTGCTTATTCAGTTTTTAGATTTATATTTACATTTTAGACATGCATATATATTATCTTTACATGCTTGCACTTTTTTCTCAAAGAAAAGGATTCAAAGACTCTTTTTTCTCAAAGGTAATGATTTAAGGCGATTGATTTTGTCTTTTCTCGGATCCCCCTTTTACTCATTGTTATTTTGTTCAAATTGTTGCTTCATATCAACTCCCACTATCTATTAATAATACAACTTAGAGTTAAACGCCACCTCACTTCTTTTTATATTAATATCTTTTTATATAAACTCCATTCTAAAGTTAAAGTGGGTTGTTTACCTTCGTCTTCCTGCAGAGTATCAAATTCCATGTTGGGGTTTTTCATACACTGGTGGGAGGATTTGTGTTAGATTGAAATGCATGGATGTAATTTCTTCCCTGTCGCCTATGTTGACTCAACAATTCCCATCGGATTGTACTTTCTTCCTTAAATTATTTTCTCAAATCCCCCTTTTACTTATTGTTATTTTTTCAAACTATTGCTTCATATCAACTCCCACTATCTATTAATAATACAACTTAGACGTAAATGCCACCTCACTTCTTTTTATATTAATATCTTTTTATATAAATATATATAAACACCATTCTATAGTTAAAGTGGGTTGTTCCAGCTTAAAATTCCGTAAATATACAGAACTCTACTTCCTATTCACAGATTAAATATATCCACTCTCTTTTATTTATATTTATTTTTAATCATTTCCAACTGGTACGTGTAAAATTATAATACTTTCTTAATGAATAAAAGGCATACTTTTTAATTCAAAATTTATAGTTAGAAATTTAAACTTTGTTTTAGTTTTTATTTTTATTTAATTTTATATATAGATTTTTTGATTTTTTTAAATGTATCTACCACCTTTAAAAGACATAAATCATTAGCAATTGAATTTTCAAAGACATTCTGGCTTAATTAGCAGTAGCACTTTTTAAATCTGAAAGGATTAGAAAATTAGCTCTCAAAATATGTTGATATTAGGTTTTAAGCCTGTTTTGAAATTCAGGAAAACAGAATACTTATCAATATAATATGTAAAAACTCAACTTTAGAACTTTTAAAATACGGCTAGAAAAGTAAGTGGTACTTTCTTGAATATTTGAAGATTATTCATGCTTTTAGATGGGGCTTACTTCCCATCTAAATAATTTTTGAAGATATAGGTAAGGTGGTTCGTTAAGTGTTTCCAAGTAGTATACTATCTTTCTATAATCCAATCTTGATTTCAAAAAAACTAATTAGAGCTTTTATGTGGTTTTTTAAGAATTGAAGCTATATTAATATTATTATGCTTTAGGTTTTTTCTTTTAAAATTCCTTAATTTTTCTTATAGGGCCAATTTTCATCATTTCTCATGTCCATGTAGAGTGCACACAATTTCTTGTTGTCCCTTTTTTGTCTCTTTAAATGATCAAAATCTGCCAAATTTCAAGAATGTTGACTTGATTGGGTTTAATTGGCGTTTGGGCATTTTGTTCCTTTTCCACTTGCCCAAGAGGAATGTTTTAGTCAAAGCTAAATCAATCCACTTCCAATACTAGCAGTAGTAGCACTCTTATGTTGATGCTCTAATTGTATATCAAAGTATGCATGATGTGTTAATAGGGTTGTTTTTATGTAACTAATTGAATAAGTGTAGATATATTTAGTTTTATTAACTTCTTTTTTCACTTTTTTGTAGGGTATTTGTGATTCTCATTCTCCCACGGTAAAGAAGAGAGTGTCGTCTCTAAACAAACTTGAGGTGGGTTTCAATATTGATTCAAGTATTTATTTATTTGTTTTGTTTATTGCATGTTATGGATTAAAAAATTATTTTAGAGTGCTTTCATGTTATTTTCTTTTGATTGTTACATTTATATTTAGACTCCAATCCTTTTTCCGAAGTGACATGTGGGGGCATGTGCCTTCGTCAATGACAGGATTCGTTATGTGCTGAGGGGCTTGTTCCCCAATGAGGCCATTTCAAAGCGTCCCAAGTTAGACGTTAGACTGATCATTGACAAGGATTTTTAAGTTGCCCGTCATACCTAAAAACAACTTCTATAACTAACATACTTCTTTTCCCTCTCCAATTTAATATGATGCAGACTAGAAACACAATTCCCCTCCCTACAATGGGGTGACATTAACTATGCCTCGCTTGTAGAGGGAAGAAGATTTTAAATGTCTTCAATGTGTTGTTAATGTTTTACATTGCAGGCAACCGAAACCACCTAAAATAGTGATAGCTGAAATGATCAGAGATCGCCTGCACCTGATGCCAACATCCCCAATTTTTCTCTCCAAAATCGAACGATTGGAGATCATTCACGAGGCTTCTACTTGATTTATGATTCTAATGAAGATGCACTGAAATATGAACCACCCCACAAATTGAGGAGAATGGGAATTCCAATCGAGGCATCTACAACTGGACAAAAATACAAGAAACATGCAAAAAAAAATTGATTTTAAAAAATAGCTTGTAGTGGTTAGTTTATAAGTGTTTTTTATAAGTGTTTTGAAACAAAACTGCAACTCTTTCCAAATAATTCCATATATGTATTGTGGTAGTATATATTCAACAGAGATAATCAAACTTATCAAACACATGTTCATTTTTTGTTATCCAACAACTATGCATTCCTAATTTCTTTATCATTGTGTCTCCATACAAATACCTATAGTTTTCTCACTTCAAGTGTACATATTGTTCTTATTGTTTTCCAATCTATTTGCTTAACATAATAATATGTAATTCGTTTCAAATAAATGCATGTATATATTTTGGCGGAACATATGGAACATAGAATCTAACTTTTCAACAAACGTGTTCAATTTTTCCTTTATACAATTGCATGCTACTTTATGTAAACCAACAACAATGCATTTTTAACATGTTCTTCATTATGTCTTTCCTTTATATAATTGCTCACTTTTTTATGTAAACCAACAACAACGCATTTTTGGTGTGTTCCTCATTATATCTGCACACAAATACATATAGTTTTAAAATGCCGAGAAAGAATCATGCAAATTTTAGTTATTTTCATGCAAAGCTTTGTACATTATATCACTTTTTTGCATATTGAATTGTTAAAGGGTTAGACCTCATGTTTGTGATTTTTAGAAAATATAAATGAAAAAGGAATTAAAATTTAAAGGTTCTCATTGCTTACAAATGCATGCTTTCCATAACACATCCTTCATTTCATCTTTGATTGCACTACAAGTTTACATTTTCCACCATACATTTGCAGAACTCCCACTATCTTGAGCATCTTTTAGTTGCCATGGAAATAACTTTGACACACGAAGGCATTTCTCAATTGATTGAGGGCGGCTCCATTATTGACCCCACATTTCAAATATTGCACTTGTCCTCCCTAAGGTCCATTCTCAACACGGCTGCCCAACATCGTGTTGACCTTTCAGATGGAATACATTTTCATAACTTAACTTCTACCCTCCAAATTTGCAAGATGTGTAACCGAAAAATCAATACAAGAAGGCTCCATTGTGTGCTTACACAAATCCCGCATTAGAATGATCAAAAGTGAACTGTAAGCTTCATCTCCTACTCGATTACCAATGTATATAAACTCCCTATATTAATTATAATTTCTTTATGTTTTTTTTTTTCATCCGTTGCTCAATTCTAATTCTATCATGATTTTATTTTCCACTACAGGATTGTTCTTATCATTGAAATGGATGTTGTTGTCGAAAAACATTTGATAATCAGTGCTCCAACCCGACTACCAACAAATGCTCTCCAAGACAGTCAATTTCCTCAAACAGATGCAAGTGCCAATCAGGTTAACAAATATTTTGTGAGAACACCAACTAATATAAGTGAATTGAATACATCTATGTGCATGTGGTCCGTAGAGGGTTGTGCCCTAGCAAAATCAACCCTTCACCAATATTACAATGCAAGGGGAGATGGTTCCGTGTTTGGGTTTGATTTTTTGGATCAGGAAGGAAGGGAAATCCACATCACCTGTTTTAATGAGGCCACGAAAGCATTCTATGAGCAAATTGAAAATGGGAAGCTATATATAATTTCCAATGGGAGGATTGCAAGGATTGCTGATGCAAAGCTATTTTACAGCCATTTGAACAATGCTTTGGAGATTTTCTTGCAACCTTCCTCAACCATATCTCCACTCATAGCAAATGAGGATACAATACCTTCCCATCCCTTTCACTTCACCAAAATCAAGGACTTACCTGCAAGCGCTGAAGGTTCTACAGTTGATTTGATTGGCATTGTTGTTACGATGTCACCATGCTCAACATTTCATCGCCATGACAAATCTGAAACAAACAGAAGAACACTGCAATTAAAGGACATGTAGGGATTCGATGTAAGTGTCACATTGTGGGGACAATACTTAGATGATATAAGCAAATGAACTTGAAGACATGCTTTCTATACCGCCACTTCTAGTCCTTGCCTTAAAAGTTTCTCGCGTCTCCGGTTCAATGGGAACTCAATCGACATTGTTTCAAGTACCAAATGTTACATCAACCCTCTAATTTCAGAAACCAATACACTTCATAGCTGGGTAGATTTCGATGACTACTCCCTTCCGGCACCCTCTATCACAAGCCAATTTATGGGCCCTCTAAAGAGCTTGACCTCTGTAACAATGATTTCGGAGGTACTACATATGGGGAACACAGAGAGAAATGAATGGGCCATGGTTTCTATAGAAATCACAAATATCAACATGGACAAATTTTTTACAAGGCATGTCCTCTTCAAAAAGGTGAAAAAAATGTAGGAAAAAGGTGAGAGAGAATGGTAATGGTTCATGGTTCTGTTCGAGTTGCAACGTACAAGTTCAGAACTATGATTATAGATATGCACTCAGGATCAATCTAAAGGACCCAACAGGAGAACTCCAGTCAGTTACTACTTTTGATGAGACAGTTGAGTCAATCATGGGTGTTGAAGCTAGCGATCTCCACCTATTGTCTATAGACAAAGACGCGACTAGTGAAATTACAAGCAATGTCATCGGCAACGAATACTACTTCACACTTTCCTGAAAAAGAGACATACTGCAGAAACAACATATTGAAATGTGTCATCCTCAGTTCTAAGAAAGTGGATAACAATGCAACTCCTCTGTAACCTTCTTTATGCAAATACTTCTAATGTATTTGTCCCTTCAAACTTTACACCCTCACCCATCCCATTCTATACTTTGAACTATCACCGTTGTGTTGCATATTTCATATCTATGTTTCACCCTTTTCCCATGCTTCAAAAGAAAACTTTTGTAGTTCCTTATAAATTGACATACTATTGTCACCTACTACTATGTGGATTGTAAGTAATTTTAAGAAAATAAATGCATTTAACTTGCACTTTTATTATGTACGTATTTTCATCCTTGTATAGTATTAGAACATATTATAACTTTCCATTTAACAAAAATTATTTTCCTTAGGCAACACATAAAAGTTTTTATCCTCAAATTGTTACCTCTTATGATTAGTTCCCATTAGAACTCCACATGAATTTCAAATGTATATAGTTTATTGATTCTGACATACTATTGCCTCCTACTACTATTTGGATTGAAAGATCTTTTAAGAAAATAAATGATAATTACTTGCAATTATATTATGTACGTATTTGCATCATTGTATATTATTGGATCCATATAATTAATATTAATTTCCTAAAGCAACAAATGAAAAATTTTAATCCTCAAAATGATACATCTTACACGTACTTCCCATTTGACCTCCACATGCACTACAATTTTATATAGTTTATTGTATAATGTAACGTTCATTCTTCGCCAAACATTTTTTCCCAATAGGTGGTTCTCCATAGGTGTGTCACTTTGCAATCATGTCAACTCCTACAAAATGAGCATGATGAAGAAGAGAGAACTACGCAAAAATAAAGTTCACATAAATTCTGAGCAGAGACGTCGTCACCTAGAGCGTAGAACTACGGAAATCTCAAATATCTGTCAACTTACATCGACCAACAACCTACCATTCCCTATCATTCAAAGATTACTAACAAATAAAGCTGCTAAAGGATTTCCAACCAACATTCCGCAAGTAACTTCCATGGAAACAAATTTGCACGCCCATACAAATTCCTTCCATATGAACCCATATTTTCTAACTATTGCACATGCCTCCCCATTTTCTTGTGCCGCCACAAGAAAGTGTCTCAAGTACCGACTTTGCTTCAGTTCCTCGCACATGTACAACCAATTCATCCTTTCCTTTTGTCTGCTTACCACCTTGCAATCCACAATCCACCCAACCAAAACACGCCACCCCTCCCCATACACATAGACTTCCTATATTGTCACACTCATCGCAGACTATTGAAGCCCAACGTTGGTTTCACAAAAGAATAGATTTGTTGGCAAAAATACAAACTTGCTCAATCTATTTGTAAAATTACCCTGGAATTAAAACAATTTCCTTTGAAGGATTTCCCTCCTGTAATAGATGCAAATCTGAAAAACACGGCCATCGCTTCTCTTCGTGGAACAACATGGACCCTAAAAAACAGCCTACCGTTCTTGCGCATCTTTAACCCAAATAGAGGAGATGCTTATCACATGGGTCAATCCATTACTACAGGTCACCCAAGTACATGGAGGACAATACAAATACTCAGGACACACCATAAGTTTCCCGCAAAACATTACTTCAATAGCAAAGTACCTACCACACCACCTTGGAGATTTGGACATAGTACTCATACAAAGGGAAGGATATAATTTACAAAAGTATGATTTCTACGTTAGTAGATCTCGTGTTTGGGTAGCCTTGCAATATAAAATCCAACACGATCCATACTACAAAGATGTCTTAATCAACCATGACGCCCTTTCCTCCCTACCATCTAATCCGTCAAATGTTTCCTCGTGTCTTAACACAGCCACAGTTGAATTTCCCCAAATGTAAACTTCCTCTACAGCTCATGGTATTGATGTTTCCACTGACCCTGACGAAACGTAAGAACACTCATCCTCTTTCATGCCAACACCCCACAATTCAAGGAATAGAAGAAGAGGAAATCAAATAGTTCTTGCTTAACCACAATGGTAACACCCCATTTACCATGCCATGGCCAGAGCTTGGCTTGTCACCTATAAATGAATACAATACAGAGGGCCTGTTCTCAATGGCCTTCCCAACTTTGTTTTCCAGCTGGCAAAGCAATGTGGCAACAACCCCACATAAAAGAAGTTCCAATGCATGAATATGCTCTTCATTTGATGCACTACCACGATGGTCATTTTAGTTCACACCCACGATTTCGCTACTTCCTTCTAAACCTCATAATGCGGCACAGAAGTCAGTCCATAGCTGTAGTTTTCATGAAACAAAACATCGAATCAGGAATCCCTACAACAATTGGAGATCTATGAAGACAACTATTGGAATTCCCCAAAGATAACCTTCCAGACAGTCTAATGTAGTTTGGATCGAGCCTTCGAGGGACGTGTTCATTCTGGGAAAAAAATAGGAGCGAGCTTTCAGATATGGTGGAACAATTGGGGACACCAACCTTATTCTTCACTCTAAGTGTTGTAGACACTAAATGGCTAGATCTCACAAGTATTATGTATGGTGAATGCCCTACTAATCCTCGAGCCGCACAACATTGGAGAACACTTAACATTTTCTCAAACCATCATCTAAGTATCAGCATACCTACATAGAAGATTCACAATATTTCGTGAAGAAATATTGCAGAAGGAACTTGGAGCAGTAGACTATTGGTACAGGTAATAAAATATATTATTTAATAAGTTTTTCCACGCTACATAGCTAATATTTATGTTCTCTTGTCTCGCAGGTATGAATGGCAACATAAAGGCTCCACACACGTCCATAGTTTATTGTGGCTCGAGAACGCACCTAAAGTTGACGCAATGGATTGGGAGGATACAAACTGTTATTGAGGCAACAAAACAATACTTTGATAAGTTCGTGTCTGCCTGGAACCCCGTCCGACTTGCAACCGCTTGGATTTTGTTCGTAGGTCACTGCTAGACGACCCTTGTTTGCTAGATACAACACAAATACTATCCTCCTCCCCACATGCAGACCTTGAAGAATTTCTTAATCATGTTCAACGCCACACAAAATGTTCAGAACAAACATGCCTGCGTAGAAAGCAATCACAATGCTGCAGGGTGTACAACGCACCATGGGCCATGCAACCTACTTCATCCCTGCTCATTGAAAGTGATGGGAAAATTAAGTACCTCCCTTAGAGAAATGATGATAGATTGAACATACACAATCGAACTATGATATCCATATGGAGAGCAAATGTCGATTGCCAACCGGTACTTTCCTGTCATGCAGTTCTGAAGTATATTGCAAAATATGCTTTAAAAGCATAGCAACGTTCAGAAATCTATCACCAAATGCTATCCAGATTTTCAAGAGATGTTGATGCAGATTCACCAGCACACATTACGATTCGAAAAATTCTCATAGAGAGCATTGTTGAACATGACATAAGCACATAAGAAACATGCCACATGCTGCAAAAATTGCCACTTGTTATGTGCATTCGTTCATTTGTATCATTAAATGTTGGCAAAAAAATCTTGAGACATGTCGTTGAAAGTGACGCCGATGTACAAGAAACAACCGCTTTCTTGGATGCATATAGAGTTTCCTTGCAACCATGGAACACCTACCACTTATTCAAGTTGCTCGAGATTGGAGCTACAACAGAACCGTAAAGGAGATAAATGGAAACTACGGTCGACTAAAGCAATTGTTCGGGTCCACCCAAGATTTGTGGATGTCCCAACTCAAGATTCAACGTCATATGACCTTTTCTGTTGGTCAAAACTCCTTTTATACAAGCCTTTTAGAAATATTGCCTCGAATTTGGCTCAAGCCCACATGACATCAACAACACTTGGGACATGTTCAAACACAACTACAAACCATGGCATGTTTTACGCACTACCGCAGACACAAGATATGAAACAAATGTTAGTTTTGACTCAGAGGCCGAATGCAGTATTCAACACGAACCATTGCAAGAATGGAAAGTCTTCACACAACTTCATCTGGGAAACAACACAGGTCTTAACATTATTGAAATGTTGGGGAAACGAGATTTTGACATACACAATAATTGGAACATACATGGTGTTCCACATGATTTGCAGATAACCGGTTCATCATTCATCGAGAGAGAAAAGGAAGACACAAATAACACCAGCATACAAGCCACACCACCATCTACCACATTGCCCTTGTCTTGTAACAACAACAACCATCTCTTGATACCATACCGCATCATTCAAAGAAACAAAACACTTCTACCTCCATTAAGATTAATAATTCAAGGAACAACTAGCACGGGAAAATCATTTCGATAAATAAAATCTAGAATTCATTTACAAAAAGCATCAACCACATCTCCCGCCGCTCCTTCTCGCTTGCCCTACTACCGGTGTTTCAAAACATTCAACATCTCCGCACCCCATCCATCCATGCACCCTCCGTATTCCAATCAAAGAATTAAAACCCCTTGAAGGCCAAGCATTATCATCTTTTCAAGAGTCACTGAAACATATAAAATATGTTCTTATTGATGAAATGAGTTTTATCGGCCCAAAGTTGATAGGAAAAATTGACAGTAGGCTATGCGAGGCTTTCCCACACTCAAAAACATCTGAATTTGGAAATAGATCAGTCACCCTCCTCGGCGACCTTGGGAAATTACCACCGGTTATGGCCAATCCTCTTTATGCAAGTAAATCCTATGGAGCCACCCTTTGGAATGGATTTCATTCTTCTTCCATTACATTACCAACTAATTTTTGGCAACAAGGAACAACCGATGCACAAGTTTCATTCCACAATTTACTGCTCAACATGCGAGATCCAACCCCTCTTATTGAGGACTAGGAACTCCTAATGTCTCGCACAGACACAAACCTAACTCACCAAGAGCTAAAAAAATTTAAGCATGCACCACATTTATTTGCAACAAATGACCTCGTGGACTCCCATAACCTTCAGATGCTAAAGGCATTGAACGTTCCGATCACCCAATCCATTGCAGAAAGTAACAAAGTAGTGGGACCAATAAATCCTGATGACGATCAGTTAGAGCACAAAGTTCTGCTATGCAAACAACAAAAAATCATGCTTATTGCAAATTTATGGGTTGACGTTGGAATCGTAAATGGTGCTACAGGAACAATCATCAACATTGTCTACGACGCATCAATGCCACCACTAACATTACCTTTATTTGTTGTTGTCAAATTTGATAGATACAACGACCCATGTTGGGATCCATCTAACACGTTACATATTCTGATACCCCCTATTTCAAGAGGGAATCGAAGACAATTGCCACTTAAAATGGCCTGGGCATTAACTATCCACAAGTCCTAGGGACTTACTATGCATAGAGCAACTGTTGACATTGGAACCAATGAAAGGCGGTGGTCGACATTCACAGACTTTCTCTAGAGTTGCATCACTTGCAAATCGCACATCGACATCCTTTTTCATTCAAAAGGTACTCAAAAATGGCACACGTAGCAACACTTGGAGCAAGAAGAAAGGAGGAAGCAAGACTATTATCACTCAACCCATCGTAAATACTACACTCTACTTTGATAGCTCCTCCGCTACTACATTACTCAACACTTCTCCTATCCTAGACAATTTCAAATAAAACAGTCCACAAAACGATACCACTCATGATATGAGATTTAAAAATGTATATGTACAAATTTGTAACAAGTTTGAAATGAAGAGACAGAACCTTTAAATGAAGTGGTTGCTCTATATATCTTCAATTACATAATTACACATTTCAACATAAATGTTTGATTTTTCCTTTTTATTGTAGCTCGTTCCTTTATGTTAACCAACAACACCACATTTTTAATGTCCTCATCTACACACAAATACACTTTTCAACATACATGTTCGATTTTGCCTTTTATTGTTGCATGTTTCTTTATGTTAACCAACAACAACACATTTATAATGTCTCCATCTGCACACAAATACCTACAATTTTAAAATGCTTAGAAATAACCATGCAATTTATAGTTGTTTCCATCCAAAGCTTTGTACATTTAATAGAAAATCAGTATTGTCAATCACACCCCTTATTAACAACAACTACAAAAGTAATAACTGTATTTCTAAATCTAATAACATATACCGTTTGGCATTCACATTACATTGTATACATGCAATTGCTAGTTATAAATTTAAACAAAATTTACAATATAGAATGAACATGAATAACTAATACTAAAACAAGAAATATGTTGGAGCATTAATAATAATTTTAAAAATGTTGGGCAAGGAAAATGTATATTAAGTATTACACTGAAATCCATAGTTTAAATTTGATAATATGTTATTTTTTCATTACAAGATGACCCCTAATCGTGAAAAGCACCTTAAAAATCTTAAATAAACTTTAAAAGTATCTAAATTTCATTTATTAAAATTACAATATTTAAATATATTTTTAATACCCATCTCAAATTGTCTTCTTTAATTCGGGATCAAATTATATAATTGGATCTAAAAACAAAAAGCTTTACGGGGATAGACATGTTTTTACTTAGTGAAACCATTATTATTTTGTTGATGTAGATCATTTATTTTATTTTACTCATAAAATACCAAAAACATTGTTGTTTGCGTCACAATTCGAGTGGTAAAGAGAAGAGAACTAGTTGTTAAAATTGCTCTGCATACGTATGAAATTTAGCATATGAAATTTCTATTTCTATTTCTATTTATATTTACACTTGAATTATTTGCATTATAATTGATTGTGTTTCAAATAACTCACATAGTAAATAAATGAAACAAATAGAGACGACACTCCTAAAACTAAGTTAAACACAAAATAAAATTTGGCTTATAGACCAAAACAAGCCTCAAAACATCCACAAACAATCTTGCAGCAACTACAACACATAACCACAACAATTAAGGTGTGAGAAGACAATAAAACAAGGCAAAGGCACTTTTTGATCTATATGGTAACAAATAATAATTTTAAAGAGACAATACCACAAGACATCCCCTATTTAATATAAATGTAATTAAATCTAATTTTAGAGTAATTATTGTATATAATGATATACAAATGATAATATATAGTACATGGACAAGCAACAAGCAAGCAATAATATGAAACCCTAAGCAAGAGAGAGAGAGTAGGTGACTTAGCTGATTTTACACAATCTGGAGATGATCGGGCGCAAAGCGAATAACTAATACAGACTGGAAGCAACATCGTCAAGGCTCACTAGAAAATCTACAACTCAGTAATGTGTCAGACAAAAGCACCCACAAGAGGACATGAGCGCCCGATGATCCAAAAACAAGTTTTACCCCTAGTACAGATTTTAAATAATTCGAGATACTTAAAAATTTATCAATTGATCGAGATGTTGTTACTCGATTTTAAAAAGTAAAATCTGGTTAAATTACTGATTTTAAAATGTGGAATATAAATTAGAAATCGAGAATGCCATCAGGGATTAAATACGACACCAAAAATTGATAACGGAGTTTGGCCTACAAGCATATGTCTTTGGATTCTCAACAAGAGAATCGATCTATTTAATGTCCAATGAAGTACAATAACCCTTCAATAATGACAAATAGATCACAAAAACCTACAAATGGGCCGATTCCAAACCTCACGGAACTCTACAATCTGACAAAACATATTCCCAAGTCAATCCACGGCCCCTACAAAGTGTCTTCGTAATGTGATCCTCCTGCAAATGTGCTATAAAATCACCTACAAATGGATCATCCTAAACATTACATTAAAAAAATTACATATTTGGAATCCTTATAGAATTTCGAGCAACTTTCATTTTTACACCATGGACAAATTCTGCCTCTAGGTCCTCCAAAATTGGGGTTGAAAGCAAATTGCTATTGTTGCCTTAATACACATATCTATAGACTTATTGCCACCACATGGCTTCACTCCATTCATGCCTCGTTGGACACATATACCTTCACACTGGCATTGAGAAGAAAGGTTTTGTTTTGGACTGTCATCCATATCCTCCTCATGGCTCGTGTGTTGGTGGCGAAGACTATTCCCTCATCCCACATGCGTGGGAGGGAAGATTGGAGGAGCCTTTTAATAGGCTTGGTCGACCGGCTTTGTCATGGCTTAGGCGACATTTGGTGTTTTTCCCACAGCTTATTTCATTGTGCATTGGACTCTTCACCGATTCGTGGGCCAAGCTATGCATGGTTCGTTATGTGTTGGGAGGATGTATCACCATGTATAATGTGGCCCGTGCAATGTAAAATGGCCATAGTTTGGGCTGAGTCATTTTGTATAATTGTAAATACGGTGCGAGTTGTGGAATGTGGAAATATTCCACGAGGAATTGCCATGTTGAAACATAGGCCGAGCTAACTTCGATCCATCCCGAGCTATGAGTTGTGCACGCCAAGGTAGGAAATAAGGCTATAAAACCATAAGCCCGAACAATATGATCAACTCGACTCGGTGGGGAGTTGACCACCCCACCGAGCTATCAAAATAGCTCACTCGAGCTTGATTGCAACCATGCAATGCAATATGGCATATAATATCAAAAATTGATAATGATAATATACAAAGGCGACAAAGGTGCCAACCTATGAAAGAGTGTGTCAAACACGGGTGAGGGTCTTCGACAAAGAAATAGCAAGGCCCACCATTTTTATCATCCGTCGAATACTGGAGGTGATCAAACACGAACATTCAACCTTCTCGCCTTTTTGCCAAAATGCCATGTCAACGTGTTACTCACTGTTGACCTTTGTTGACCAGTTTCTCAACCTAGACTTTGGTTGACTACGACTTGAGCATATGAGCTTTGTTTTCTACATTCCACTTGTCATCGGAAATCTCTCAAAACACTCTTCCACTTGGTCATGGTTTAGGGAGATTTAGGGAACTCCCGTGAGTCCCAAAATGTCCTCCAGATCACACCTCCCCAATGGGAAAGGCTTTTGTTCCACCAAAAGCTTACTGGAACTTTTGTCACCACCTGTCCTGAATCTGAATACTTTGTTGTCACATCGGAAGTACTACTGCAGTGGACTCTTTGGTTTGTTGTATTGCATTCTTCTCACTTTGACAACTTTGTCCCAATCCTGGCTCTATGGTTTATGATCCCACAATGCTTCTTTCATTGTCCCTATTGCCACCTTTGCCCTCTAGGGTCTTACACTTCGACAATTCCTGACGCTTGTACTACCACATTTGCCTGCTAAGGTCTTACTCTTCAAAGAACACAGAATTATATACTACTACATCTACCCTCTGGGGGTCTTACACTTCAGCAACATATAATCTGTATGGAAGTAGATATTGCCACATCTTCCCTCTAGGGGTCTTACACTTCGACAACACCCAAAAACACGTATTGTCCATGATGATCAGCTACCATTCTGCTACACGGCCTTAACCTCTACACAAAATGACAATACGAGTTGATTCTCCATGAGCTCAATAATGATGACTTCAATCCCGTTGAGCGACTACTACCTCTATACGATAAAAAAGTATCCTGTTGACGATGACCGTAGGGTACCATCCTGCCTGCATGGCCATAATGGGCCTCTACACATAATGAAAATCCAACCGATGTGAGATGCAACCGATGATCAACTTCCACTCTGTTGCATGACTACAAGGCCTTTACACAAAATGACAATACAAGTGACACATGGGACCTCAAATGGTCGATAAATCAATAGATACTGAAATGCAAATTTCTAAAAAATAGACATTCAACCATGTCCACTAAATCTGCACATTGTTGTTAGAAATCTCCCAAGCTGAAACATGAGTTGTACCCAACTGTACCAGAAACTCAAAGCTGAATTAAGGAGATAAAAATGGAGTAATCCAAATGTAAATGCGAGAAAATATTGAGTATGATGAACTTGTCCCTCAGTCTATCCCACAAATTTGGACTCCAAACAAATATTGCATGTTATATCCAATCAAGAGCTATGCAAAATAAAGTTGAAAAATTGTTTACCAACCCATGCTATCGGACTTTCATTTGTAGGTATTACCTGATCTCGAGGTTGACTTTTCAACTAGTGGTGGATTAGGAACTTCCTTTACCTTTGCAATAGGTATGTATTCCATCTTTGGCTTGCCATTATATTGATGGTGAGATGGATGAAGTTTCCAACAAGTGTCCACCCAATGTCCACTCATGTGACAATGAGTGCAAAATGTCCTCTTGTCCTTCTTCTAGGACGAGGAAACACCGCTGCCATTTCTCACTTCTGCACGATGAGATTGGTCTTTTCCATTTGTCATGTTCTTAATGAACAACATCAACTTCTTCATCAATGTCCTTCTCTTCCAAAGAATCGGCCACACAATGGTTATGCAATCCACAAAAAGTACAAGGATAGGCATCCATCATTTTTTGAAAATCATAGCCATACTTCTTTAACTGAAAAAGTGGATAAGAAGTTTTACAATTTTCATGGTGCTTATGGTAAGAAAGTGGAGGTGGAATCTCAATACCTCTACATTGTCTCTTCTTACCACATCCTTCCTGTGATGACGAAGCACTTGATTCCTGCATTGAATCTATCTGCAGGACTAGTGGGGTGTTCACTTGGCTTTTAGAAGCTCGTCTCCCGTCAGCATGATTGGAGCATTCTCCAATATCCTTTCTCGCATTACTAAAACCCGATCCTGTAAAATGAGGATGATCCTCAACCTATATTGGGTTAGCAATTCCTTGGCTATCTTTTCCAAGACCTCTTCCCTCAAAACCCATTATATACAACAATTTGGACCCAATTCCTCTAGTATGCCTTTCAAATGAACCAAAGACATCATTACATGAATCAAGAATTGAATGGGAGGAAGAACAAGATTCTCATAATGAATAAATTACAATGCATTTTGTCATGGTCTCTGCATCTGAAGTAGAAGGTAATTCCTTCTTCTCATCACCACACTGTAAACTAATCAAGAGCTCATCTTTTGATTCTAGCTCCTTTTGTAATCGATCAACTTGCTCTTCGAGGGAATAGAGCTTGCATCTCAGGAATGCATTTTCCTCTTGTATTTTTGTTTATGCTCTTGAGCTCTTCCAATATTTCCCTCTTCAATGCTTTCCCCATTATAACCTGCAAACCAACAATCTTCCAAAATACTACAAAACTATTGAGTAAGAAGATCAAGCCAAATAGTTTGCACTGATGGGATTAGCAAATCACAAACTAGTATGCAAATGCAACTGAAGCAATCACGAAACCAGCTCTGATACCAATTGATCCGAAAATGATTTTTACCCCCTAGGTATCGCGTTTTAAATAATTTGAGATACTTTAAAATTTTATTAATTGATATGAGATGTCATTCTTGATTTTAAAAAATAAAACTGATTAAATTACTAATTTAAAAATGTGGAATATAAATCAAAAATCGAGAATGCCATCAGGGATTAAATACGACACCAAAAATTGATAACGGAATTTGGCATACAAGCCTACATCTCCAGATTCTCAACAAGAGAATCAATCTATTTAACGTCCAATGAAGTACAATAACCCTTCAATAATGAAAAATAGATCACAAAACCTGCAAATGGGTTGATTCCAGACCTCATGGAACTCTGTAATATGACGAACACGTTCCCAAGTCAATTCATGACCCTACAGTGTCTTTGTAATGCAATCCTCCTACAAATGTGCTAGAAAATTGTTATGTTTGTGGAGCCTATTTTCATGTTAGAGTGTGGTACACCTTCTATGTGTTACACTTGGGTATTTTTACGGCGATCTCGCTCGCCGGTGAAAAGTTAGGGGTTTAGGGAGGTGAAGCCCCTCGATGGATGGGGGCTCAGGGGCAAAGCCCCCAAAGCAAATTTTCATGGGTGGTTTATTAACCCATGGGTAATGGGTAACCGTTATGGGCTATTTTTGGGCCCATGGTTTTTTTGGTACCCATTGTTTTGATACCCACGGTTTTTGCCCATGGTTTTGATACCCACGGTTTTGTATCAAACTGCTTAAGTAGTTGTCTATTTATATAGTCTTATACATATGATAGATAGAAAGGCAAATGTATTGCAAATGTGTTTTGAATTCGGTGTGAATTTCAGAGAGTTTGTTGAGCATAGCTCTAAACAGATCCGGGGTATTGTATTGAAAGAGTGGAGGCTTGTAATAAAATATGAGCAAGTCATTCTTGGTGGATGTAGCCCAAATTGGGTGAACCACATTAAATCTTGTTTCTCTATGTTGTGTTATTTATTCTACACTTTTATTTGAGATCTGTAATATTTTCTGCATATTAGTTTCTACTGTTGCGATTCTGTAAGGGATTATTCCGCATATTTTATCTCTTATTTCCTAACAATTGGTATCAAAGCCTAGTTTGGTTTACTGAAGTGTTGAATCACAGGGAAAGTTTTTAGCTTGAGTGGGAGCTATGACGTAGATGATGAAAGATCTAGGGTTGATAAATTCAACGGGCAGAATTTCAGTCTTTGGAAGATGCAGATGGAAGATTACCTTTATCAGAAGGATCTTTATACTCCATTGTCTGAGAAGGTGGACAAACCTTTGAGTATGACAGATGTGAAATGGGATTTGTTGGATCGGAAGGCACTTGGAGCAATCCACCGTGTCTTGCATCTCCAGTATTATTTAATGTTTCAAAGGAAAAGACGACAAAAGATCTAATGGATGCATTAGGGAAGTTGTATGAAAAATCCTCTGCCTCTAACAAGATATTTTTAATGAAAAAGTTGTTTAATATGAAGATGTATGAGAATAGTTGATGTGAGATCATTTAAATGATTTAAATATGGTTGTGAATATGCTAGCTTCAAGTTCAATAGAATTTGATGAAGAAGTTAGGGCTTTATTAATTATGTGCTCTTTACCCGAAAGTTGGAATATTTCGGTAATGGTGGTAAGCAAGTCGGTTCCATCTAACTTGAAGTTGAAGTTTAAGGATGTTGTAGGGGTGATTCTAAGCGAGGAAATGTGAAGAAAAAGCTCTGGGGAATCTTCTACTTGGGAATGCTTTGACAAAGTGGAAACTAGAGGGAGACGAGAAGAATAGAGAAACCGTGGAAAATCGAAAGATCGAACCAGGTCAAAATCCAAGAGCAAGATTGTATGTTGGAACTATGGAAAGTCTAGGCATGCAAAGAAGGATTTTTGGGAGCCTCGAGACAAGAAGAAACAACGGGAAGAAAACAAGGAGGCAAATGTGGCATCGGGTAATGTATGTTAGGATGCTTTGATTCTTTCTTTACATAATATTCTGAATCTTGGGTTTTAGATTCAGGGCTTCTTTATGCTACTCCACATAGGCATTATTTTGTTGATTATGTTCAAGGGATTTTGGGCATGTTTTTCTTGGTGATGATGATCCTTGCGGTATAGTTGGAAAAGGTTTTGTTCGAGTTAAGATGCAAAATGGGAAGACATGGCTATTGAAGGATGTCGGACATGTGCCTACATTAAGGAGAAATTTGATATCGGTGAGGCAATTAGGAAGTGATGGTTGTCTTGTGATATTTGGTGACTCTTGGAAGGTCACCAAGGGTGCTATTGTGGTGGCAAGAGGTAAGAAGGTTGGAACCTTTTATTTATCCACTTGATAGTACTAATGATCGTAATCTTGTGGCTTCAAATGCAGATACAACATTATGGCACTATAGGCTCGGTCATATGAGCCATAAGGGCATGGACATCATAAAGAAGAATTTTCTGGATATACGAAACATGTTTGGATTTGTGAGAACCGCATATATGGGAAACATAAGCGAGTAAGATTTCTCAAGGTTGAACCTATGAAGAAAGAGAGTAAGTTAGAGTGGTACATTTGATGTGTGGGGCCACTGTATCATCTCTTGGGGGTTCAAGTTATTATGTTACTTTTATTGATGATGTAACAAGGAAAGTTTGGGTTTATTGTATTAGAAACAAATCTGATGTATTTGATACTTTTGTTAAATGGAAAGCCTTGGTAGAGAATGAAACAGGTCTTAAGTTAAAATGTCTCAGGTCAGATAATGGAGGGGAGTATTGCAGCAATGAATTTGATGATTATTGTTCTAAGAATGGAATCCACAGGAAAAAGAGCGGTTCGGGAACTCCCATGAGCATAATGGTGTATCAAAAAGGATGAACAAAACAATAATGGAATGTGCTAGGAGCATGAGGATACATGCAGGACTGCCTCTTTCTTTTTGGGCAAAAGCGGTGAGCACAACTGTGTACTTGATAAATAGAGGACCCTCTAAGTGCCTTGGATGGAGGCATACCTAAGGAGACTTGGTATGGTAAGAAAGTTGATTATTCATTTCTTAGAGTCTTTGGATGTGAGGTGTTTATTCATATAGACAAGGATGATAGGACCAAGCTAAAGGCTAAATCAAAAAAATGTACTTTCATTGGTTATGGTGGTGATGAATTTGGATATAAATGTTGGAGTATTAAGGACAAGAAAATCATTCGATCTAGGGATGTGGTCTTTAATGAGAAAGTCATGTATAAGCAAGCAGTTGCAGGAAAACATGGAAGAATCCAAGAAAGAATATGCAATGGTAGAGGATCTTCTAGATGGGAAAGTGACACATGAATCAGTTCAGGAACCCCCTCAACAGGAACCCCAAACTCCTATATTGAGGAGGTCTTATAGGGTAAGAAGAGAACCTAAATGTTTTTCTCCTTCTCTTTATTATTTATTACTCACTAATAGTGGAGAGCCAGAGAGCTTTGATGAAGCAATGCAGGTAGATGCTAGGAAGAAGTGGGAGCAAGCCATGGATGAGGAGCATAAGTCTCTCATGGAGAACCAGACTTGGGATTTGGTGAAGCTACCGGAAGGCAAAAGAGCATTGCAAAACAAGTGGGTGTATAGAGTTAAAGACGAAGGAGGAAAGAAAAGATATAAGGCCCGGTTGGTGGTCAAGGGGTTTGCACAGAAACAAGGTATAGATTTTGATGAGATTTTTTCTCCTGTAGTAAAAATGACTTCTATCAGAACTATTCTTGGAATAGTGGCAAGTGAGAAGACTTGCACTTAGAACAGTTAGATGTAAAGACTACATTTCTCCATGGTGATTTGGAGGAGGAGCTATATATGCAGCAACCAGAAGGATATGAAGTCAAAGGTAAAGAGGAGATGGTGTGCAAACTGAAGAAGAGCTTGTATGGCCTGAAACAAGCTCCACGTCAATGGTATAAGAAGTTTGATAGCTTCATGATGGAGCAAGGTTATATTAGATGTCATTCTAACCATTGCGTGTATACAAAGAAATTTGAGGATGGAAGTTATATTATCATGTGTTTGTATGTTGATGACATGTTGGTTGTAGGTAAAAACATGCAGGAAATAAAAGTACTCAAGAAACAACTAAGTGAATCCTTTGATATGAAGGATTTGGGGCTGCCAGACAAATCCTTGGTATGAGGATAACTCGGGATAGGAAGGAACGGAAGTTGACTTTATCTCAGGAAGAGTACATTAAGAAGGTATTGGATAGGTTTAACATGCAGGATGCTAAACCGGTTGGGACTCCTTTGGTAGGCCATTTTAAGTTATCAAAGGAGCAATGTCCCAAGACAGAGCAAGAAAGAAACCATATGTCCAAGGTACCTTACTCATCAGCGGTTGGCAATTTGATGTATGCTATGGTATGCACTAGGCCTGATATTGCCCATGCAGTAGGAGCTGTGAGTAGATTTATGAGTGATCTAGGTAAAGAGCATTGGCAAGCAGTAAAGTGGATCCTTCGGTATTTGAGAGGGACCATGGGGACAGTTTTATGCTACAGTGGATCAGACACCACTTTACGTGGTTATGTAGATTTAGACATGGCTGGAGATGTAGACAACATGAGGAGCACAACAAGTTATATTTACACTGTAGGTGGGACACCAGAAGCTAGATTTCACGACTACAGAAGTTGGTGGCTTTATCAACCACGGAGGTTGAGTATGTTGCTGCCACAGAGGCAAGCAAAGAGATGATTTGGTTACAACAATTGCTTGAGGAGTTGGGGTATAAACAGGAGGAATGTAAGTTGCATAGTGATAGTCAAAGTGTTATACACCTAGCTAAGAACTCTGCTTTCCACTCCAGGACGAAGCATATACAGTTGAGATATCACTTCATCAGGATAGCTTTGGAGGAAGATAAGTTGAAGTTGGAGAAGATTCATACCAGTCAGAATCCTATAGACATGATGACCAAGGTGGTCACAAGGGATAAACTAAAGCTATGTTCAGCTTTGGTTGGCCTTCGTGGATGACAATGAAGGGTTGAGAAGCTTGCTCAGTGAAAATCAGTCTCCAAGTGGGAGATTGTTATGTTTGTGGAGCCTATTTTCATGTTAGAGTGTGGTACACCTTCTATGTGTTACACTCGGGTATTTTTACGGTGGTCCCGCTCGCCGGTGAGCAGGTTAGGGGGTTCGGGGTGAAGCCCCGATGGATGGGGGCTCGGGGCAAAGCCCCTGAAGCAAATTTTCATGGGTGGTTTATTAACCCATGGGTAATGGGTAACCGTTATGGGTTGTTTTTGGGCCCATGGTTTTTTGGTACCCATTGTTTTGATACCCACGGTTTTTGCCCATGGTTTTGATACCCACGGTTTTGTATCAAACTGCTTAAGCAATTGTCTATTTATATGGTCTTATGCATATGATAGATATACAAGCAAATGTATTGTAGATGTGTTTTGAATTCGGGTGTGAATTCTGTAGAGTTTGTTGAGCATAGCTCCAAACGGATCTAGGTATTGTATTGAGAGAGTGGAGGCTTGTAATAAAATCTGAGTAAGTGATTCTTGGTGGACGTAGCCCAAATTGGGTGAACCACATTAAATCTTGTCTCTCTATGTTGTGTTATTTATTCTGCACTTTTATTTGAGATCTGTAATATTTTTGCATATTAGTTTCTACTGTTGCGATTCTGTAAGGGATTATTCCGCATATTTTATCTCTTATTTCCTAACAAAAATCACCTACAAATATATCATCCTAAACATTACATGAAAAAAGTTATATATTTTGAATCCTTACAAAATTCCAAGCAACTTTCATTTTTACACCATGGACAATTTTTTCCTCTAGGTCCTCCAAAATTGGGGTTGAAAGAAAGCGCTCGATGCCTTGGTACACATACCTGCAGACTCATTGCCACCACGTGGCTTCACTCCATTCGTGGTTTGCTGGACATGTATACATTCGCATTAGTAGTGAAGGGAAACGTTTTGTTCTAGACTACCATCCATATCCTCCTTATGGCTCGTGCGTTGGTGGCGAAGACTATTCCATCGTCCCCACGCATGGTAGTAGGGCGATTGAAGGATCCTTTTAATAGGCTTGGTTGACCGGATTTGTCATGGATTGGGTCACATTTGACGCTTTACCCACCGTTTATTTTACTATGCATTGGACTCTTCACCGAGTCGTGGGCTAAGCTATGCATGGTTCATTGTGCGTTGGGAGGATGTGTTGCCACATATAATGTGGCTCATGCAATGTGGAATGGCCAAGGTTTGGGCCAAGTAGTTTGGTCTAACTTCCAATATAGTGTCAAGTTGTGGAACATGGAAACCTTCCACAAGGCATTGCCACATTGAAACATAGGACGAGCTAACTTTGATCCATCTCGAGCTATGGGTTGTGCATGCCAAGGTAGGAAATAAGGCTATAAAGCCATAAGCCCAAACAATATGGTCAACTCGACTCGGTGGGGAGTTGACCACCCCACCGAGCTATCAAAATAGCTCACTTGAGCTCGATTGCAACCATACAATGTAATATGGCATATAATATTGAAAATCGATAACGACAATATAAAAAGGCGACAAAGGCACCCCACCTATAAAAGAGTGTGCCGAACTGGCCGAGGTCTTGCCAACAATTAACACGGCCCACCATTTTTTTCATCTCGTTGGATATCGAAGGTGATCAAACACGAACATTCAACCTCCTCACCTTTTACCCAAAATTCTATGCCAACGCGTTACTTGCATGTTAGCCTTTGTTGACCAGTTTCTCAACTTGGACTTTGACTGACCACAACTTGAGCATATGAGCTCCGTTTTCCGCATTCCACCTGTCGTCGGAAATCTCTCAAAACACTCTTCCAATTGGTCATGGTTTAGGGAGATTTAGGTAACTCTTGTCTGTCCCAAAATGTCCTCCGGATCACCCGAGTACTAGTGACTAAATATGGGCGCTAGAGTCCACCGAGATGCTCGTGTTACGATATTTTTGTGCAAGAGAAGCTTCACTTTTGATATTTGTTTTGTCACTCTAGATTTTTTCCAATGTCTTTGTTCGCACTTATCACCTACAAAGAGTGATACCTATATTCATATACCCACAAACCACATCAAATCTAAAAATAAAGATTCAAAATGTGGAGTCGTGATGACCCGTGTAGTTACTCAAAGAGTGAACTTACTACCAACCACTGCACTACATTTTAGACTCCATGTAGTTCTATGTGAATGTGTGTGTAATGATTCCCTAGTATTCCCTTGTACAAGTTACACAATGATAAAGTGTTAGATCTATAATATATCAAATGTACAAAATGTGTGAGATGGAATAGAATAAAATTCCCCTCCTATGTTGTGTATGTAGAAGTGATGCAACCCTTGTCCCTTGAGTGAATGTGCTAGATGGATTCCTTTGAATTTTTGGTGCCTTTGGATGCAAGCTTAGGTGATAGTACATAATGTTAGTGTTTGGCCCCTTATTTGAGAGCTATAACTATGTATATCTATGATTCCCTTATTTGAATTTTGTAATTGACAAATGGAAGGGCAACCAAAAATGTAAAACCCAAGAAGTAAAATAGACCCAAAAATGTGAGAACATATTAGAAATGATTAGGAGTGCCCAAAAGGGACAAGAGTTCCTAGGAACTAGTGTCCCGACCGGGCACTAGCATTTGAGGCCATAAAAGATAAATAAGTCAAGTTTTGACAAGGTTGTAGGATGTGTAAGACCAAAGAGAAGACACGAGATATCAAAGCAAAGAGGGCAAAATAGATTTCATTTACTAGTTTTCTCACTTACAAATCATATATATATGTATATGTATATATATATATATATATATATATATATATATATATTAGTATGCTCTAGGACCTAGAAATGTACCCAAGTGCATAGATTTTATGTCTACATTTTGCCCTCACTTTATGTTTTTGAGTGAATACTCGATAGCATAAATTAGATAAAAGGTGTGTACCTTATGATCCAATTGAGAAGAGTGTTTCGATAGCATGTCAAATGGACAAGTGAAGTGTTAAGTGATCACAAAGTGAAGTGTGGAGACTAGGAAAGGGAAGTAGACCCTAGGGATGAAGCATATGTGTGGCTTGTACCTATTGTTGTGATGTTGTGCTTGTTGATATGAATTGTTTCTTGTTACGTATTAAATACGGGCCTGTAATAGAAGAGCAGGAGAGTAGTCAAAGTTTTGTATATAAAAATCATGAGTAACATGTTTATAAGTAAGTAAAAGTGTGTAAAAGTAAAAGGAAAGTGTGTACTTAATGTATAAGAGAGTAAAAGATGGAAATTTGTCACAATTTGTTGGAGTTTCGGATTTGAATGTCAATGGTGAGGTTTTGGGCGATCACATGGCAAGAATGATCTTTTGGGTAATCTCATGCCCAGAGTGAGTTTTGGGCAATCTCACGCCAAAGGCAAGTTTTTTCGGTGATCTCACGCCAAGAGAAGAGTGTTGGGTAGAGAGGTCTAGATTTTCTCTCCCTCTATGATGCTTCCTCAATAAGCACCACTGAGATGGCACATTCTTGATTTGGTCTGTTGTTCCTTTTGTTCCAATTGTAACCAAAATGTAACTAATAGATGAATTATGTAACTAGAGGCAAGTGCACTCATGGAGAACTATATTGTAACTACGGAGATTGTGTTGAACTAAGAAATTTGATTGTTTTCCCCCCAGGACATTAGCACCCAGGGGGGACACAAGTGCCCACCGCTATTTCCCAGGTCTAGGTGCTAGTGTCTACTCTGTGTTTTAGACCTAAGTCTAATTCTAGGCTAGTCTATAATTGTGTTCCTATGTTGATTTTGTATTGTGTTGATCTGTGTTGAAGCTCGAACTACCGTAGGGGTGATTTGTTCACCCAATAGATGCACCCCTTGTTTGGGGTGTATGTGACGACTATAGGAGAATGCGGTCCAAAGGAAAGGATCCAAGATTGATGTTCAAATGTGAAGTGGATATCTACTGGGGGTAGGGGATGTATATGGTAGAATCTAAGGCACATGCAAACAAATTGGGCTAGTAGAAAGTGTTAGTAGTAAAAGTAGCTAATATGCAAGAGAATCCAATGTAAAAACAACTAGGAAAACAAGATGGACTGTGAAAATGGGTTTCATATAGGGGACATTGCTCACAATGTCACAAGACAATTAGGGCCAAAGAGACCAAGAGCAAACAATGGAAAAGAAAGACATGGGGAAAAGCTCACAAACAATGGCAAACAATAGTAAGCAAGTAGTAAGAAAAAGGTTACGAGATAACGGTGGTTGTAAATAATCCCGCAATGAAAATTCTACACACGAAGTACTGTTAGTATGTTAAAAAGATAGATAGTATATCAAAGTGTGTATAAATCAATGACTAGAAATAGTAAGTACTAAAATGATAGAACATGTGATGTGCAAAGCAAAAGTGTATGCCCCTAGGAACCTCTGTGGGACTAGTAAAGAGTTGTGTTAAGCATCATGCATCTTTTATGAATCTGTGATGGGTTCTTCATTCACCTCAAGATACCAAGTGAACACACATGTGTACATAGAAAAGATGATGACATACTAAGAATCGCTACCATAGTAAGTAAAGTGCAACATGTAAGTAGTATAAGCTAAACAGAGTAAATGCAACTAAGATATGCAAATTTTGCATGAGTGTGATGGTGTGGTGTGATATGCAAGATGCGTAGATGGTGGGAGCAAAGTGTTGCCCCCAGCAGATGTGTCCGAGGTGAGGTTCATTTGAAATTGTGCCCTCAACAGACAAGTATAAACTATAGCACTAGAGTGTGTCATTAGGTAATGCTAGTACAATGTGTGTAATTCAAAGGTGTAAGAGTGCTTAGAAATATTAGACATTAAGTGTGGAGCGTGATGTGTAGTACTAGAGATAATTGGTAGTGAGGTAAGGGGGAATAAAGTGTTATGCCCCCAAGTGTGTGATGGATAGAAGGATATTTTATGATAGTGAAGGGCGAGGGCCCCCCGCCTTATATTTGAGGAGACAGAGGTATGTGACCATGATCTAGGATAAGTGGTGTAAGAGAGTAGCGTGTGTGCACGTGAGTAAGACCAATGTGGAGAATATCTTAGAGAAGGGGCTACCCGATTAGGGGACTTAAGGCCGACAGGTGGTGGACTAATGGACTAATGATGATGATAAGTTCATGATGTAGTCGTGTGTGAATAGGAGAACTAGGTGCAAAACTATATTAAGATTTAGGAGGTATAGGAAGCCACCTAGGAATATGATAGGTAGGTGTAGGGATGGAGTAAGACTTGAGCCATGTAGGAGGACTAAATTTCATGGTGGCGTAAAAATTGCTTCAAGAGTGGGTCGAGGAAATGGTGTGTATGGTGGGATACCTTTAATGTTGACAACTTGGTTATTATGTATGTACTTAAGACACAAGTGATGCATGGAAGGGATGTCTTGGGTAGCGCAGAGCAAGGAATACCTAAGAGCATGTCACAACCTATGATTTCAGAGGTAACCAAGAATGGTGTAAAGATAGTAAGAGACCCAACTATGATGGGAAGAATGACATGACCATAAGAATTAGGAAGCGAGAATGTGATTATGGAAGTTTGACAATCGATAGCTAAAAGAAGTGCCATGGAGCATGCATTGGTAAGTGTTGATGGATATACCATAGTATTGTTGACGGTATAAGTACCAACGAAGCATTGATATACAATGAATCGAAGCGAATGTAATGTGATAATCATGATCTAAGAATGTGATGAATGGCGGTGGTGCGTCGGTAGTAGCAACAAGAAAGTTAAGAGGCCTTGTATGCACCCAAATTTACATGTGCTACATTATCAGAAAATAGTTCAAAGTCCCCAATGATGATTCATGTCTTTTCCAAAGGTGTTCGAGCTCCTTAACCTCTTTACATCTTATATTTGTAGCCTAGTTTACCTTACTTATCCATTTCTTGCTTTTCTGTAGCTTCCCACATCATTTCACCTTAGTTTTGGCTTTTAGTTGCAAAACCGCCGCCATGCGTAGGGCATCGGTCTGTGTGAACTTTCCAGAACTCTTTGCACGTGAATTGGCACATGATTGCTTCACTTTAGTTCACTTTTAGAACACGTTTCTCAATCATTTTAGTTGATTTCAAGCTTGATTGACTTGTGGCAACCTCCTCTTTCACTTATGATTTGTGATTGATTGTTTAACTACCCCTTTATGTGATGATGTGGCACCACATGGATATAAGTGTGATAGTGCAAAACCCAACCAAACTTCTATAAAACCATCGCTTCTTCTGAAGCAAATGGCCGGAGAACTTTGATATGTATTGCTATGTTATGTTGATATAATCCTGCTAGAGATTACACAATACAATCTAGAGATTTAGGCCAAGTTTCACAATGGAAACAAGATGTAAATATCACAATTGTATGGCTATAATGTGGGCAGCGTAACAACTCAAAAGAAGTCAGTGATAAGAAAACCTAACTACAATGATAATAAGTCTCAATATGGGTTTGAGACAAAGGGGCTACTAGAATTTGATGACGTACCATTCACACTTTCAACACTTGCATTCGACATTGCAACCTAGTCATGCAAGTAGACTACAAAAGTGGTGGACATGATTATTTCTAGTAGGTATCCGTATATGTTTGTTCTTATTTTGTCTCAAAATGAGCAACAAGAAAACAAAGGAGTAGACCAAGTGGTGATGAAAAATACTTGGTGTAACTTTGGTAGAGTTTTGCCTTGTCTTAGGACAAGTGAAAAACTAGGACAAAGTAACACTAAATAGATTTTGTGATGAAATGTCACGTGGTTTCAACTTTAAGAGATTCTTTCCCTTGTTCGAAAAATAAGAGTTTGAATCCAAAAAAATTTCACTTTATGAGAGCTCTCAAGTATAATAACTAAGACAAAATTGGCTCCAAGTCGACAAGCTTCCTATTAGTTCTCTCACCTAGGTTGTCACAAACTACCTCTACGAGCTCGATTTACCAAGAAATTTGCACTAACTAATCTTGGAGTATCTTGGCTTTACTTTACCCCTTCAATACAATGAGCAACGAATTGCATTCAATTATATTTTCACTGGGGTCGCAATGGAGATAACTTTGACTCTAATCTTTCAAGGTGTACTAATCAATTGGGTAGTGTGGAGCACTTTCCCATTTCGTTCACAAGGTTCCCTCTTGCGTGAACTACTTTGGGGTTCCTAGGAGCATTCCTCTTGTTATCTTAAGGCTTATGCCAAAGAAAGTTTCCTCATAGTTAAGTGGATGAGCTTTAGCTCTTAACCAAACTTGCACATACAATGTTTTGCAAAGTGGTGTATTTTCTTATCTTTTGGATTAAGTACTTTAGTTTAGACCACCGTTTGGAAACCTACATCACACATGTATGTTAGAATTTGGTTTGAAGAGAGTTCTCCTTTCTTTGGCTAGCGTTAGGTCCTTTCACACAAATGGGTAGTAGTTTAAAAATATCTACAATATCATAGAAAGAGGATTAAATGTTGTTTTTGATTCTCAAGATCATCCAAGGATGCTAGAGAAGGGCATACACAACAAATAACCCAATTAGATAGCAATAAAAAGATTGTAAATCTAATAACCACCATAAAAATTTGTAAATCAAGGTTCATTCCCAATTAATCCAAATGTTTTTTAATGAAAAACTAAGGTTATTTTTGGTTCTCAAGATCACATTAGGTACAAGAGAAGAGCATACACAAACCTTAGCTTTAGTTACTTATCAGATGAAAAATATTTTAAACTAAAAGATCATATACATGCCAAAATGAAATTTTATTCCCTTAATAATAACAATGATTGATGAGATTTCATACTTACTCTCGAATTAGCAAAAGAAGGTTTTGAGGTGTTTTGATTCTCAATATCACACAAAGTGTAATATAATATCATACACAACCCTATTCCAAAATCATGAAAACAAAATCACTCATCAAACCCTAAGTTACTTTGTTCGAAAACCTTCTCTAAATCATAAAATTGACAGCAATAAAGAACTAAAAATCCCTGGAAAATGATAAAAACACTAAAAACTAGAAGTTGAAATTTTTAACTTTGAGCAAACTTTAATCGAGTGCACCAAATAGCGCCTCTAGTGCATTAACATGTCTTATAGAGCATGAGTGCATCCCTTAAAGTAAGTAGCGCATACTGATTATGCATAGGCGCACCTTTGTCAAATTTACACATTCCAATTGCATAGGCACGTCCGAGAGAGGCATGGGCACAGAAACACCAGCGCAAGTTACACACAGAGGTCAAAAATCCAGTGATGAACACGCATGGCCAGTAAGGCACGGGTGTGTCTCGAAGAATTGAGGCGCATTCAATAGAGCATAGGTGTGGCCTTTGGAGTGTGGGTGCACCCCTTTGAGCATAGGCGTAGACCTTCCTATAGGTGGTCAAAATACAGATTTTGACAAGGAAAATTTGAAAAAGATCAAATCTTTGGCCTTTTGAGGAAATTTTGACAACACTTCACCTCCTTATATCCTACAAAGAACATGAAAATGCAACATCTACTACTAATATAGTTTTAAACAACTATCATAATAAAAAATTGATCTACAAAACTTTGAAAATTACTCTAAAAAGCTTGAAAGTAATCTAGAAAACTTGAAACTAGTTTAGAAAACTTCAAACTAATCTAGAAAACTTGAAACTAATATAAAAACTTAAGTTTAAACTAGAAAATTTGAAATCTAAAAACTTTAAAACTAATTTAAAAAGCTTTAAAATGAATGCAATGGGGTATGCTCCCACCGGGTGTGCCAAATGAAGACTACCAAAATTTCCAAGAAAATATAAACTAACAAGACTAACACCGCATAGTCTAATTAAGCAAATGCTTATTGAATCTAACAATGGTTACATCAATTATTAAAGCTTAATGAAATGCTTGAAAGAAATAACATGATATATCAATCTATCTTAGCTAAAACATGCCTACTAGATGTTGGGGTTAAACCATATAACAGTGTTGCATAGATCTATAATCAGAGAAATCATACAAGCAATGAATGCAAAAATAACCAGAAGATAAAATAAACAAGAGAAAGATTACACCAAATTTAACGTGGTTCACCCAGTGTGGGCTACGTCCACCAAGAAATGACCAATATTATTATTCAGTGCTTTACAGAGGAAATATAATGAAGATCTACAGTCTTCCAACACCTCACAGGATGTTCAATGTTTTTCCCTCACTCAGTTACTCTTTCTTTCTCACCAAGAAAAATTACATGCAAAAAAATGTTATTTATATTCTCTTCTTCTTACTTACCCTCATACAATGCATACATGCATATATATCTATTTTGGGTAACTTAACTATGCTTTTACAATCAATAAATCATCTTTAAAATAATTGATTTATTCTAATTTCATCAAAAACAAAAAATTGCATCACACAGGTAACCATCGACGATTACTTCTCGATCTGTCACGGTCACTTCTTGACCGAATTGATCGGCGTCGGTTACTATCGAACCAGTAACATGTAAAAGTAAGTTTCTTGTGAAGCAATTAAGCTCCATTCTCAACAATCTCCCACTTGGAGATCAATTGTTGCACTGTATTGTGCATCACCATCCTTGGTTCCTTTTCCTTGGCTTGTTTCTTCCTCTTCAAGTCTTAAACTCAAAGACCAACAGAAGTGGAGTGAAGCTCCAACTTCTCCCTTACCAATGGCTTCATTAGCATATCTGTAGGGTTCTCATCCATATGGATTTTCTCTAACTTTAGTTGTCCATCCTCCAACACCTGCCGTATGAAGTGATACCTCAACTGAATATGTTTCGTTCTTGAATGAAATGTTGAGTTCTTTGTCAGATGAATCGCGCTTTGACTAGCGTTGTATAATGCTACACCCGTAACCTATTGCTTGTATTAGGATATGAGTAGCCAACTTGTGGCTTACCATATCATTTTATTATATAATTTATACTTTCTCGTCTTTGAATAGGTCGGCCTTAGTGATGGCCATAGCATGTGAATAGTATATATAGGGATGTAGGTAGTATTTTATTATCATTTGAGCATTTGAGTCTTATTATATGGTTTGGAGGTTTGCCCTCGAAGTGGCGAAGCTATTCTAATTACATATTGAGATCATTATTCTAAAATATTTTGTTATTTGGTGTTCTATTGTTTCTCATAATCTAAATTATACTAGTAATTTCATTACAAGTGGTATCAAAACTATGATCCGGGCCAAAGTTAGGGCAAAAACCCTATTTTTTTGTTTCCACCATATATTGTGAAACCAGATTGAATTGGTGGTAGATATTTTTACGAATTGCGAAACATTTCAAGTTTGACATCATGGCGGGGCCTTCCACAAGAGAAAAAAAGAATCTGATTACTCCGGATAAAACCCCAGATAAATATGGGGTAGTGATTGAAGAGATGGAGTCAGAAGGGGTAAATACAGATTCCTCAACACTAGGGTTTACCTCAGTTGATCATAAGGTGAGCCAACTTGAGTATGAGATGCAAAATATACAATCTGAGATGGCCTCTAAAGGAGACATAGACCAAATCAATCATCGGTTGGATGATATCATGCAACATGTAAAGGGTAAACAATATGGCCCAAATCTGACCCATATAAACCAAGGAGGATATTTAGTTCACAATCATGGACAAAATAACCATGTTGGATCACTTTTCTAGCCCAATCAAAATCCAACTTATTCGCAACCACGAAACATGATGCCGAAAGGGGATATGTGCAAATTTGATGGTAAGGATCCCCTGAATTGGATAAATCAAATAGAGAACTTCTTTGAGTTACATCAAACACCATTAAGAAAAAAGGTGACATTAGCATCCCTGTATCTTGAACCAGACCAATTCGTTTGGTATCGATGGTTATGTGCTCAAAGGAAGAAGAATGGTCTCGGTGTCACTTGGACAATTTTTACCGAGGAGTTGCAATTGCACTATAGTTCCAGTGTTTTAGAGAACTACTTTAGTCAATTAGCAAAATTATGGCAAACAAGATCAGTCAAAGATTATGTGCATCAATTCCAAAACCTATCCTTAAGGGTGGAGAATATTCCATAAGAGAATCGAATGACATGTTTCTGGGGTCTTAAGGACCACATCGAGCACGAGGTACGTATGTTTAATCCACTCCAGATTTTCGATTCTATTATCATGGCACATCCGGGAGAGGAAAAATTTCTTTGTAGTAGGTGGCCACTTTTCATTAACACTAGAGACCATAGTATCTCTTCCCCTTCATTTTCTAGGCCAATTAGACTCGACTCCTCAACAAATGGAAGAAAAGAGAGCAAAAGGATTACGTTTTAATTGTGATAGCAAATATGCACCGAGATACAAATGTGCGAGAAGAAGTTATTTTATATTGAAGGAGGTAATGAGGATGATGGGAAGCTGAAATTATAGGAGAGGCTAAGGAACCAAGAGAAGATGAAGTAGAGGATCACCAACCTACAATTTCTTTCCATGCATTGTCGGTATTAGCACTCCTCAAACACTCAAGGTTATTGGTTATCTCAAAAATAGAAGGTGACAACGTTGATTGACTCGGGAGTACTCATGACTTCATAAATAGTAAGTTAGTTACTCACCTCAATTGTTTTATTTACCCGACTCCGAAATGCAAGTCATGATTGCGGATGGTGGGAGAGTCAAGTGCACAGGAAAGTGTCATAGTATCAAGCTTTCCATGGGAGAATACATGTTAGAGTCACCTATGTTTTCCATTTCTATGGAAGAGGTAGATATTGTTTTGGGTGTCCAATGGCTAACAACCTTAGGTACTATATAGATGAATTTCCAAGAATTGTTCATGTGATTTCATTCAGATGGAAGGACACTACAATTAAATGGGATGGTAGCTAAGTCACCATGCATTATTAGCTCTCATCGATGCGAAGGTTCTCATAAAAAGAGTAGATGGATTTATAACAAAGTTATTTTCCATAGAAGTACAAAATATAGAGTCTTCAATGTCACTCGATCTTGTAAAATTGTTGAGGCTCACTCATCATTTTGATGCAATTCTAAAGGGACTAACACTAGTTAAGGATCGTGATCATGCCATTGATTTATTCCAAGGAGCCAAACACCTAACATTAGACCATACCGATACCCATATTCCCAGAAAAGTGAGATCGAGAAAATGGTTCAAGAAATGTTGAAGGCAGGTATCATCAGGCCTAGCCAGAGTGCATATTCTTCACTAGTGGTCATGGTACGTAAGAAGGATGAAACATGGTGGATGTGTCTAGATTGCTGAGAACTCAACAAGTACACTGTAAGGATATTACTTGTATAAATCATAACATATACAAGTAGAATAACATGAGAGAACACCAAAATATAGATAAATGATGACAATATGCTCATATAATAGCTTTGCCACTTCGAGGGGGAAACCTCCAATACCACTTCGAGGGGGTAACCTCCAAACCATACAATAACACTCCAATACTCAATATGATGATTAACTACAACCTTCTAACCCCTATATATACCATTCTAACCTATGGCCAATACTGAGGCCGACCTCCTAAGCATAATAAATCATAAATGAATGATATAATAAGATAAGGGGATGTGTGCCACATGTCGGCATCTCCATCAATACATATACATCATAACATCCTTTCCCTAGGTGCATAGCATTCCTTCCCTCCTTGACATGTTTCGTCCCCGAAACATAAGAAGAAACCATGTAATGAGTGTGTTGTAAATTTTTACACACTTTGCACCATGATCGATCATCCATCCATATGTGATCATGGTAGATGATACATATCTGAACTAATATCCATATTCTGTTGCACTACTCTGATTCCATTCATGACCATAGTTTATCATCCTTGGATTACATGCTTCATAATTGTTGCTCCATTGATGCCATGTATAAATAAAGTGATTATTCCTCTAATTACCTATATATCTATATTGGTTGGAAATATGATGTGCCCTGGGATATCTCCATGATTTTTTTCTCTCGTGTTGACATGGATTTCCATATGTTGCGATTGTAGTATCCTCACCTTATCAACTTGTTTCTGAACTTTCTTTTCTTCTTCCACCTTTGCATTTGATATTTTCTTTTTCTCTTGAGTAGATGAATCATCATTTCCTTATTTTTCTTCATGTTCCTCTTTTGAATCATCCTTATTCCCTTCTTCTCCATATTCTAAATCATCCTCATGGTCTATATTGACTTTTCTTTGATTTCCATTAAGCCTGATATCCTGTAAAGTGACCTTCTTTTTGTATCAAATCTTCATAAACTTATTTTTCATATTAATATTAATTGTCCCCAATGTCTCTAACCAAGGATACCCAAGAACAATATCCAAACCATCCATATATAAGGCAAAAAAATCTGAATGTAAAGTATATTTGTCCATAGTAAGTTTTAAATCTTCAAAAACTTGAATTTTCTTACCATTCACTTGAGCTTCTTTGATATTACTTTCTTGAATATGTAGATGTTGAGCCATATCCTTGTTGATGAAGTTATACTTGTTGTTAGGGTTTATGGAAACAATTATCTTATTCCTTTGAATGCATCCATGAAACTGAAATATGGTATCTTCCTTCTTGGGAGCTATAATATCTTCTTCTGCATCAATATCTTGTTTTTCTTCCTCTTCTTCATAGTCTTCTTCAACTTCTTCTGCGTTTGATTCTTCAATATATGTTGCACCATCATCTTCCCTTGAATCTTCTTCACCTTCCTCTTCATCTTCTTTCTCTCTTGATTCTTCAATATATTCTTCCCCATCATCTTCCTTTGACTCTTCTTCCTCTTTGTGGTCCCATCTATCCATAAAAAGTTGTTCCATTTCCTCCCAAGACCAATCCTTCTGTCATTTTTAACTCAGAAAACCAAATCCATGCAGGACCACCAAGATAATGTGAAAACCTATTCCTTGTCATGAAATATGAGAAATATATATTCTTAAATTTTATCCACCATTCTTTAGCATCCATCTCACCATTTCCATAAAAATTTGTTATCCCCATGATCATGATTAGGGTTTAGGAATTCTGAAAATATTTTGGTAGATGGATAAAAACACAAAGAACAAACCCTAACTGAAATTTCAAGAGCTTTCCGAAAATATAAATTTTGCTAAAAAATACCACAATTTGCTTCCTGAAAAGTGAATTTATGAAAAAACCTAAAACACCAATAACATCCGCAAAACAGATCCAATGGAGCTGAAATTTTCAGATATTCTGACTTAGAGTGTTTCCAAATTATGATGAAAAAATTGGGAAAAAATTAGATACCCTCTTCAAGATATATTTGAAACAAAAAATTAGGGTTTTTGCCCTAATTTTGGCCGAAATCGCTGCTCTGATACCACTTGTAAGGATATTACTTGTATAAATCAGAACATATACAAAAGTATAATAACATGAGAGAACACCAAAATATAGATAAATGATGACAATATTCTCATAAAATATCTTTGCCACTTCGAGGGGCAACCTCCAATACCACTTCGAGGGGTAACCTCCAAACCATACAATAACACTCCAATACTCAATATGATGCTTAACTACAACCTTCTAACCCCTATATATACCATTCTAACCTATGGCCAATACTGAGGCCAGCCTCCTAAGCATAATAAATCATAAATGAATGATATAATAAGATAAGGGGATGTGTGCCACATGTCGGCATCTCCATCAATACATATACATCATAACATCCTTTCCCTAGGTGCATAACATACACCATCAAAGATAAGTTTCATATTCCAAGTAATTGATTATTTACTTGATGAATTGCATGGTGCTATTTATTTCACAAAATTAGATCTTCATTCAGGGTACCATCAAATTAGAATAAAAGAGGAAGATGTTCATAAAATGGCTTTCAGGACTCGTGAGGGCCATTATGAGTTTTTGGTAATGCCTTTTGGTCTTACAAATGCGCCTTCAACCTTTCAAAGCTTGATGAAAACTTTTTTAGGCCATTTTTAAGGAAATTTGTATTAGTTTTCTTTGATGACATATTGATTTACAGTAAGACATGGGAAGAACACTTATAACATGTAAATAAAGTGTTGGAAGTTTTGGAGAAACATACTCTCTATGTAAAGCCATCCAAATGTTCTTTTGGTGTACAAGAGGTAGAGTACTTGGGTCACATTGTATCCCATGAAGGTGTCAAAGTTGATCCTCAAAAGATCAAAGCTATGGTGGAATGGCCAAGGCCCAAAACTCTCAAAAATCTTCGTGGGTTCCTAGGACTAACAAGGTACTACAAAATATTTGTGTGGGGATATGGTAGAATAGCAACCCCACTCACTACATTGCTAAAGAAGGATGCCTTCCATTGGATAGATGTAGCCACTAAATCCTTTGAGCAATTGAAGGAAGCCTTGTGCAAAGCACCCCAGTTTGCTACTCCCAACTTCTCAAAACCTTCATTGTTGAATGTTACGCTTCAGGATCAGGATTGGGAGCAGTTCTAATGCAAAAAGGAAGACCAATTGCATTTGAGAGTCACCAATTCAAAGGAAAATATCTACTCAAACATGTTTATGTGAAAGAAATGATGGCTATTCTTCATGCGGTCAAGCAATGGAGGCCCTATCTCATGGGTGGAAACTTCAAGGTAAAAACTGATCATGATAGTCTCAAATATTTTTTGGAGCAAAGGTTATCCTATGAGGAACAAAAAAGTGGGTAACAAAAATGTTGGGTTATGATTTTGAAATCATATACAAAAAGGGTATAGAAAATGTAGTAGCTGATGCATTGTCTAAAAGGGATACATCCGCAAATGCCTTACTATGTGGAATGTCCATGTTGATGGTGATTGGGTGGATGAAGCAAGATTATAATGGGATCAAGACAAGGATACACAATCTCTAATAAACAATATCAAGCAAGGATATCGACATCTAAAGAACTCAAGAGGAAAGGTAATGCCCTATGGTACAAGAACAAGTTATACTTGAGTAAAGATTCGAGTTGAAGCATAAGATTCTTGCAGAGCTACATGCCTCACCTGTTGGAGGACACTGTGTTTTTAAAGACATATCATAGAATTAAAAGAGAATTCTTTTGGGAAGGACTCAAGGGGGATGTACAAAATTTTGTATCAATGTGTTTAGTGTGCCAACAGAACAAAAGGGAAACAATTAAGACACGTGTCTTTTTGCAACCCTTACCAATTCCTAATTTTGGAGATGGGAGGAGGTCTCAATGGATTTCATTACCGGTTTGCCTTGTTCGTAAGGTAAGAATTTTATTTTCGTGATTGTGGATAGGCTCACAAAATATGCCCATTTTTTTGCCCTATCACATCTATTTGCAGCTAGTACAGTTGCAGCTATTTTTTTGGAGATAGTTCAAAGGCTACATGGAACCCCAAAGATAATTATAAGTGATCGTGATCCTATTTTAACAAGTAATTTTTGGACAAAATTATTTTCATGTTTGGGTACTCAGCTAGCTCACAGTACATCTTATCATCCTCAAACTAATGGGCAAATGGAAGTGGTCAACAAATGCTTAGAGGGGTATCTACGTTGTTTTGTATCAGATAAGCAAGAAAGGTGGATTAAATGGCTACCACTTGCATAATGGTGGTATAACACATCTTTTCATACCTCTTCTCAAATGACCCCATTTTTAGCATTATATGGTTACCATCCACCTTCTATCACTTCCTCCTTGAGGGTGCAAACTAAGGTCAAAGATGTTGAGGAACACATTCAACATCAATAATAGGTTTTGGCTAGTTTGAAGGAGAATTTAGCATTAGCACAAAACAAGATGAAACAACAAGCATATCAACACCGTAGTGAAAGACATTTTGAAATTGGTGACTGGGTTTTTGTACATCTCCAGCCTTACAAATAGATGTCCCTAAAGCAACAGAAAAAGAACAAAAAACTTGCTCCTAAATATTATGGCCCTTATCAAGTTCTACAGAAAATTGGTAGTGTTGCTTATAAACTAGAGTTGCCTCCATCTTCACACATACACCCAGTATTCCATGTTTCATGCCTGAAGAAGGTTATTGGACAGAAATTTGAAGCCCATATAGAGTTACTAGAACTTGACGAGGAAGGAAGAATCATTTTGGAGCTAGAGAAGATTCTGTAAACACGTACTAAGAGGCTGAGAACTAGAGACATTAAGGAATATCTGATCAAGTGGAAGAATTTGAGCATAGAAGATGCAACCTGGGAGGATGAAGGTTTTTCAAGCAACATCCAGGATTATTCAATGTTGAGGACAACGTTGGTTTGAAGGGGAAGGGCATGCTACGCCCTTAACCTATTTCTTGTATTAGGATATGAGTAGCCAACTTGTGGCTTACCATATCATTTATACTTTCTCATGCTTAATAGGTTAGCCTTGGTGATGGCCATAACATATGAATAGTATATATAGGGGATTGTAGGTAGTAGTTCATTATCATTTGAGCATTTGAGTCTTATTATATGGTTTGGAGGTTTCCCCCTGAAGTGGTGAAGCTATTCTAATTGCATATTGAGATCATTATTCTGAAATATTGTGTTATTTGGTGTTCTATCGTTTCTCATAATCTAAATTATAATAGTAATTTCATTACATATAATCTGCAATCCTCTTGCTCCTTACCCAATTCTTCCATGAACCTCGCTCATCCATATCATCTCCTTGCTAGCTTCTCGTAGCTACAACATACTCTACCTCTCGTAGTAGACAAAGCCATAATCTTTTTCAATCTTGAAATCCAACTAATGTCATTCCACCTATTGTGGAAATATATCCGATGGTGCTCCTCCCGCCATCCAAATCTCCGGCCATATCGAATCAACATAGCCACATAAATAAGTATCTGACCCTCCATAGCATAAATCCATGTCGGATGTCCCTCTCAAATACCTGAGAATCCATTGGGTGATTTCTAATTTTTTTACCTAGATTAGCCATAAACTTGTTCACAACTCCCACTGCCTGTGCAATGTCTGGTCTAGTACAAACCATGGCATACATAAGACTTCCTACTGCTAAAGCATAGGGAACATGTGCCATGTACTCAACCTCCTCGTGTGATGAAGGACACTGATCTTTGCTCAATTTGAAGTGTCCAACCATAGGTGTACCAACAGGTTTTGATCTTTGCATATTAAACCTTTCCAACACCTTATTGATATAAGCCTCCTGAGACAAATACAACTTCTTGTTTTTCCTGTCTCGGTGAATTTGCATGCCAAGGATTTTCTTTTGCAACTCCCAAACCCTTCATTACAAATATGTGAGCTAACCTTTCTTTAAGTTTACCAATGTCCTGCATACTAGATCCTACAATCAATATATCATCCACATATAGTAACAAAATAACATAGCTTCCATTTTCAAGCTTTTTAAAATAAACACAATGGTCAGATTCACATCTCATATAACCATGCTCATGCATAAAACTATCAAATCTCAAATACCATTGCCTTAGAGCTTGTTTGAGCCCATATAGGCCTTGGGTGTGAAAGGGCTACGAAGGAGTAGCGAGGAATCTAGAGATGGAGAGGAACGTGAAGTGGCTTGTTGTAATTGGCAGATTTGGATTTGTAGATCCTAGTATAAAGAATCTAGGTCATGAGTTCCTAAAGAGGAACCAGGTTGTGTGTGGGAAGTATTGGGAGGAGGGAGAGGAGTGGTAGTTGTAGCTATAGAAATAGGAATAGTGGAGGGTGGTGTGGAGGCCATGACAGTCGAGGAGGAACCCACGAGAGGGTGAGAGGTAACATCTTGAGTATGTTTTGCAGCAAGTAAAGCATTTATGACATGTGGAATATGCGTAGGGTGGTCACGTAAAGTAGATCAAAAATTAGTGAGCTTGCCTAACTACTCTCTATCAACGTTAGTTCCTCATCATATGACTCTTCACCTGTCAAAATTTTAATGTTTTCAAGAGGAACATTGTTTGAGTTAAGAAAAGGATTAGAAGATTCAACCATTGATTTAGAGAACTTACAAACAGATGGAGGAAGCTCAATGTGCTCAAAGGGACCAAAACGACCACTACAGGTGATGGGCATAAAAAGAAGACTTTGAAGGAAGGTAGGGTTTGAGAAGTCGAGTTCACCAAATGATTTAATATAAATGTAATTTTGAGTAGCTATTGTACCTAATGATATAGAAATGATAATATATAATAAATGGACAAGAAACAAGCAAGCAATAATATGAAACCTTAAGCGAGAGAGAGGAGGTGACTTAGCTGATTTCACACAACTGGAAATGATTTGGGCATGTGAATATCTGAAACAAACTGGAAGCAATGTCGTCAAGGATCTTTAGAAATTCTAGAGCTCATAAATGTGCTAGATAGAAGTGCCCATGAGAGGAAAGGAGTGCTTGGGTGCTACTAATTGAATTTGGGCGCTAATGTCCACCCACATGCTCATGTTATGATACCACTTCTACTAACTGATGTCGGTCAAGGGTAAACCGACACCGGTTACTATGTAACCCTGTAGGTAATACTTTTAAATCCGAGAGTTCATTTTCATTCACAAACTTCTCAACCAGTTCATCCTTGGGTACCAAAATTTGATCCATGTACATTCTCTTTTCATTCCATTCAACATCACGACTCCTAATAATTTTAGAATTCTCTAAATCCCAAAAATAGAAACCAAAATCACCAGATCCATAACCAATGAAAGTGCATCTCTTGGATTTTGCATCCAACTTTTTCCTATTTTCCTTATCAACATGCACAAAAGCTTCTGAACCAAAAACTTTAAGAAAATAAAGATCTACCTTTTTTCGATCCAAGCTTCCTCTGGTATTCCTCCATCTAGTGAACTTGAAGGCCCATAGTTAATCAAATAAACCGATGTATCAACTGCTTCCACCCAAAACTATAAGGGTAGTCCATAATGTATTCTCATACTTCTAACATATTCCATGATTGTCCTATTCATTCTTTCTGCAACACCATTCTCATGTGGTGTTCTTGGAACCATTCTTTCTCTACGTATCCCATTCATTGAACAATAATCATTGAAAGCCTTGCTACAATATTCACCACCATTGTCATATTTAAGGCACTTTAACTTAGAATTTGATTCATTCTCAACAAGGGCTTTCCATCTTTTAAAAGTCTCAAAACATCATATTTATGTTTAATACAATAAACCCATACCTTTCTTGTAGCATCATCAATGAAAGTAACATAATATTGGGATCCTCCATGAGAAGCTACCTAAGTTGGTCCCCACACATCTGAGTGTACAAGCTCCAATTTTTGCTCCTTCTTAGTTGCCCCAACTTTGAGAAATCTCACTCTCTTTTTCTTTCCAAAGATACAATGCTCACATAAATCAAAATCAAAATCTTTCAAATCGATAACATACCCTTAGCTTTTAAGATCTGCATTTCTTTTTGACTCATATGACCCAACTGATTATGCCACATGCATGCATTTGAATTTGAAGTAGATAATGCGAAAAGGAACCAAAAGAATCTGAGGTAAATAAATATAACGTTTTTACCTTCTTACCTCTTACCACAACAAAATCACCCTTGGTGACTTTCCAAGAGTCTCTCTGTAAAAGTAACCATGCAACCAAATTCACCTAGTTGCCTTGAGAAATAAGATTGCTCCCGAGGCTTGGCACTTGCTTCACATCTTTCAATACGCATGTATTTCCATTCTCGCAATTTTAGATGAACTTCCCTTTACCAAAGAATACCGTAAGGTTCATCATCACCCAAATAAACATGCCCAAAATTTCTTTGGACATAATTTCTGAAATAACCCTTATTAGGGGTTAAATGGAAAGAAGCTCTTGAATCTAAAACCTGTAATTCAATTCTATTATCTAAAGAAAGAATAAGAGCATCTTGCATTACCTCTGATGCATCAATATTTACTTCTTTACCTTTTTGTGGTTGTTGGTTCTCTTTATCCTTTGACCAACAATCTTTCTTTGCATGTCCTTTCTTTCCACATTTCCAACAAGTAATTCCCTTACTTCTTGATTTAGATCTATTATCCCTTGACTTTGATTTCCCATTACTCTTACTCTTGGATCTCTCCTTCTGCCTACCCTTGCTTTCTACATTCAAATCATTTCTAGATGATGATTCATTTGTACTCTTCCTATGAATTTCTTCATTCAAGATTATACTAACCACATCATTAAACTTCAAAATATTATTAACATATGTTGTATTATTAACAACCATTACCAAGTTATCCCAACTATCAAGCAAAGAACATAAGAATAAAAGTGCTTTTACTTCATCATCAAATGGTATAGAAACCAATTTTAACTAATTTACAATAGATCGGAAATCATTCAAATGACTAGATGTAGATCCACCTTCATGCATCTTAGAACTAAATAGTTTCTTCATCAAATAAACTTTATTTGAAGCACTAGGTTTTTCATATAAATTAGCAAGATATTTCATTAACTCTACCGTAGAAGCCGCTTCTGTAATATTGGAAGCCACGGATGCTATCAGGCTCAATCTTATAGATCCCAAAGCCTTTCTATCAAGAATCTTCCATTCTTCATCAGTCATCTTCATAGGTCTAGACTTCTCATCCAACGATAAATATAAATCTCTTTGATACAAATAATCCTCAATTTGCATCTTCCATAATTGATAATTACAACCGTCAAATTTCTCTACCTTGTATTTGTTTTCTTCTGCCATTGTTGTAGCTCCCACTCAATCAGAAAACCCTCTATGAGTAAATATGTCAACACATAAAACCCTCAAACAAAGCTCTGATACTAGTTGTGGGGTTAAACCATATAACAATGTTACACAAATCTATAATCAGAGAAATTATACAAGCAATGAATGCAGAAATAACTAGAAGATAAAATAAAAAAGAAAGATTACACTAGATTTAACGTGGTTCACCCAGTGTGGGCTATGTCCACCAAGAAACGACCAATATTATTATTCAATGCTTTACAGAGGAAATACAATGAAGATCTATAGTCTTCCAACACCTCACAGGATGTTTAATGATTTTCCCTCACTCAGCTACTCTTTCTTTCTCACCAAGAAAACTTACATGCAAAACAATTGCTATTTATATTTTCTTCTTCTTACTTACCCTCATACAATGCATATATATATATATATATATATATATATATATATATATATCTATTTTCAGTAACTTGACTATACTTTTACAATCAATAAATCATCTTTAAAATAATTGATTTATTCTATTTTTGTCAAAATACAAAAGTTGCGTCGCCACATGTGTAATCGCCGACGATTCATCGCTCGACCACCGGTCACTTCCTAACCTGGACTGACCGACACCGGTTACACCCTGACCGATGCTGGTTACACCTGACCGACGCCGGTTACTGTCAGAACCAGTAACATGTAAAAGCAAGTTTCTTGTGAAGCAATTAAGCTCCATTCTCAACACTAGAATAACCAATTTGCTAACTAATATAGACCTAAATAGATCTAGGAGAAATCAAATTGTAGTTTTTTGCTACTCCAAGAAGGTGAGATGGTCTCTCCAAAAATGACTACAAGATCATATTAGATACCCATCTACTAACCCCATTGAAGACTTGAGGCAAGGATTGAGCTTGGCTATTAATCATATTTCTTATATGATATGCAAATCAAAGCATGGTGTAAAGTTTAAAGGTATGTGGTTAGTCCTTTTTATAGTTTTTCCTTTGAGGAAAACTAGCATCTTGGTGCATGTGGGACTAAAAGCACAAATTAGATTAAGAATTGCTAATCATGATTAAGGTTTGTTAATCACAATTAGTGAATTAACAAGTGATTAAGATGTGAGGAGCCTTAATCAACCACTTAGGGTCAATTAGGAGGCTAGGATAAGCTTTTAAAGCTTGTTGAGATGTTGTGGAGGAAAGTGGGGTGATTTTGAGTGGTTGGAAGAGGGGTTTGAGCCAATAATAGGGTATATTGACCAAAACAAGGGTAAAATAGGCTTAATTAGCTAATAATCGTTAATTGTCTGTTTGGAAGAGGATTTTGACTTACGATTTGTCAGTAAAGTGGCATCCTGAATGCAAAAGAGGATAGGTAATCAAAAAGCGTTGTTAATTGACCAAAATGGTAAGAAACGTTAGTTAATTAGCGGAAATCACTAATTATAATGGAAATGGTAAGAATGAGAGTGATTTGTGTGCTTTTAGCAATAAGATTACAAAAGTGGAATTTAGGTGTCTACAATAACAAAAACAAAATAATAAAACAAGAACACCAAAATCCTTGACATGGTAGAAGAAAAGAAACATGGGAAGTAAAGTGTGTATTTACAAGAAGGAAAGATGGGGTGATAAAAACATTGTGTTTATTCTTGTCAGTAAGCCATGTTTTACAAACACGAGTTGATAACATGTTTTAGGGAGAACAAACATTGGGTTGTTTTGTTCTAAACAAAGAATAAAATAGATTTATAGTAAAATACCACAATCCTTGACAAGGTAGAATAAGAGAAATGCGGGAAGTAAAGTGTGTATCTACGAGGAAAGAGCAGTGATAAATATGATGTGTTTATTGTTGTTGTAAGGTGTGTTTTAAAAACACAAGTTGATAATTAATTTTGGGGAGAGTAAACACATGGTTGTTTGACTCCTAAAAAAGAATAAATTTGATTGATAACAAAAAAGCAAATTACATAGGAAGAACACCACCATCTTTGTCAGGGTAGAATAAAATAAATGTGGGAAGCAAAGTGTGTATCCATGAGGAAAGAGCAAGTGATAAACACATTGTGTTTATCGTTGTTGTAAGGTGTGTTTTACAAATGCAAGTTGATAACACATTTTTGAGAGAATATTGATGTTAATTTTATGTAGATGTTGATAGTGCCACAATATTGTAAAATGATGTGTGTGTAAATATGCATTGGGAGGGAATTCTAGTAGTACATTTCATATTGTTGTATATAATGCAATGAATGAGTATTTATGATATAATAAGAGTACCACAAATGGGATTAATGCCATGGAAACATGTGAATTCTACTATAGTCCTAGCTTAGATATTAGATGTCTATAGAAGTATGCAAATTATAAGGAGTGAATTTTATAGATTTAATACATAGCAGCTTAATAAAAAGATGCAAAAAATGTGTTGGGGAGATGGAGTGGGGTAAAAATTCAAATTTTAAAAGGGTTAACGGCTCGATTTCCACAGATCTCGTTGATGGTAGATAGGGGAGATTCTCTAGGGCAAGCCCTTTGTCGGAGTTCACCCAAGATCCCGGGTCCCAAGGTGGGCTCGGCTAAAATAACATCTAAGGTAGATTTCCGGGTAGAAAAGTCACAGGACATTTTCAAACCGATGAGAATGTCACTTTTAATCGGTGACCAAGATGGCATGTCTGCACAACTTTCCCTTCTAGGCAAGTGGGCAATCTTTGCAAATTTTTTGGGTATATGGTTGTTGACAGAGGGAATTCACAGTTGATGTGACTCCCAATGGGGTAGTAGTCTTAGATTTTGCTTCTGACCAAGGATTCTTTATGGTAATTTTTAGAGTGAAGCACAGCGGGAGGATAACCTTGATAAAAAGGAAAGGCTATTCCTCGACTCTAACATTCATATCAGAGTCCGATCGGCTAATTTCAACCAGGAGAAAGTTGTGATAGATGAGCTTTAGGTCTATGTTAGACTTTATGATTTGCCAAGTGAATACTGGAATCCCAAAATCCTCACCAAAATTTGTTAAAAGTTGGGTAGGGTTATCCGTATAGACCCCATGACCCTCAGAGGATCCTTAGATACCTTCGCTAGGGTTTGTGTATCCATTGACTTGTCTAAGAGATTGCTAGGTAATATTGTAATCTCTTTCCCTTCATAAAAATGGGTCCAAAGAGTGTATTATGAGAGTGTATTACGAGAGTATGTCCTTTAAATGTTTTAAATGCAAGTAGAAGGGTCACTTTCAAAGGGACTACAAAAACAATCCAACTGCATCTAACCCATCTTGGTAGAAAATTGTTGAGCTTTGCACCGAGGTATCTAGCGCTCATAAAAACTCCAGCCTAGATTTAGTTGGGAGGGAGGTCGGTCATAGCAGCAGATCGAGACCTCTCTTCCAACATGGTTAGATCTAGCCACTTTTTCTCTTGTTAAGGAAACAGTCTCGTTCATTCAAGACTCCACTCATCTTTTGGATTTAATGCAAGAAGGTTTAGAATTGAATCAAGGTGCCTCAGATGGGATAAATGGGCTTACAATTGTGAAGTGGTAGTGGCTTCCATGGATGTAGGTAGAGTTGAGGAAGAAGAAACATCGGATCGTGAGGGATGATCGAGAGTCACCCTGGATAATTTTGAGGATCCTTCCCACACTAACACTTTCTCAAATAGATTGTGGTCCTAAGAATCCTCTGGATCACCCTTGAAGGAACAAATCACTATGTGGGAGATAGTTTTAGGAAACAACAACAACTAGGCTCTTTCTTTCAGTCTTCAAGTAGGAGAGGCGGGTCCTCTCTGAAGAAAGGATGAGGATTCTTTCTTGGAACGTTAGGGGCATGAATACCCCTAACAAACAATGCCTGATCAAGCGGTGTGCTTTAGAATAAGAGGCAAATTTATTCTTAATACAAGAGTCAAAAATGTCTAAATCGAATGTTTAGATGGTTGGCAAAGTGGAGTTTGGAAGGGTTGGTCTGGTTCTTTCTTTGATTCGAAAGGAGCATCAGGAGGTTTGGGTTTCTTGTGGAAGGACAACAAGGTGTTAGTCGAGCTTCTTTCGGAAAGTAGTAATCATCAATGGTGTAGGATTCAAATTAAGCACTCGGATGAGGTGTTCTTTCTCTGTAATGTTTATGGTCCCAAAATCCTATGAGGAAAAGGGAAGTCTAGTCTTGTTTGGAATTAGATATGAGGAATTTTCCTCTAGACAAAATTATTATCACTGGGAATTTCAATGCTACACTCTTAGATAAAGATAAAAGAGGTAGGGTTCATTGGTAAACTCACTCTCAACAAGATTTTGCCTCCTTTATAGTGACTTCGATCTAGTGGAAATTGAGTCAAAGAGGGGTCTGGTTCACTTGGTTGAATAAACCGTCCGAGATTTGGCAGGTTGGTTGTCACGTTAGATTGTTTCTTGGCATCGAAGCCTGGTTTAAAAATAACCACCTTCTAGATTATGAAGTCCTCCTCTCTTAGGTTTCGATCACTTTACCATCTCTTTCATTGTTCAGGTGGACATCCCTCCTGAAGATCTCCCTTCAAATTCAAATCAATGTGGATGCAAGATAAAAAGTTGTCCGATTTGTTCAAAAGTCGGTGGTCTTCTTACACGGTAACAAGGAATAGAATGTTTATCCTCTCCAAAAAACTAGATCGGATCAAAGATAATGTGTTAGAATGGAATTCCACCACCTTCAAGAACATATTCATGGAAAATCAAAGAGTGGAAATGGAGATCAAGGAGCTGAATGAAATTATTTTCAGGACAACATGGGTTAAGAAGAATGCTGGAAGGAAAAGAAGTTACTCAGAGAATTAGGGGAACTTATTCTCAAAGAAGATTCCTTTTGGAGGCAGAAATCCAAGGAGGTTTGGTTAAAAGATGGGGATAAAAACACGAAGTTTTTTCATTCTTCGGTCAAGGCTAGAAGGAACCAAAACTACATCTTTAAGTTAAAGTTGGAAAATGATGATTGGATTTCATTGCGGGAGAGGGTATTAAGAAAGAAGCAATCTCCTTCTTTCAGGGGTTTCTCAATGGAGAGTATTATTCTTTTCTTGACCAACAACAATCTCTCCTCAATCAGATACATAGTGTAGTGAGCGAAGTAGATAATGTTAAGCTCCTCTCACCTTTCTCTTAGGGGGAAGTTCACTCCATCATCTTCTAGATGGAGAGAGATAAGGCCCTTGGGCTAGACTACTTCACAGTCACCTTCTTTCAAAACTTTTGGAACATGATAGGTGAAGATGTTTGGCTTGTCGTTGATGAATCTGGAAGGTCGGGGAAGATCATGGGGAAATGAATCACACCTTCATTTGTATGTTTCCTAAGAAAAATCCTGCAGAGTTTATGGACGATTTTCACCCCATCTTGTTGTGTAACACTTCTTACAAAATCATCTCTAAAGCTATAGCCTCCATATTGTGTCCTTTGCTTGCTCAGTTTATCACCCAACAAAAAAGTGGCTTCATTCTTGGCAAGTCTATCTCTGATGGCATCGTCATTTCCCACGATCTTATTCGCTCTTTGAATTCTTCTTATTCCTCAAAGCATGATGATTAAGCTTGATTTCAGCAAAGCTTACGATCATCTTAACTAGAGATTTCTTGTAATGACATTAAAAATATAGGTTTCTTTGGTTTCTTTTGTGAGTGGATCTTCAACTGTGTTTCTTCCCCTCATTTTTTAGTTTTGGTCAATGGATCCACTCAAGGTTTCTTTTCTAGTAGCAGGGGGATAAGGCAAGGTGATCCCTTATCTTCCTTTCTCTTCATTCTCGTAGTTGAAGCATTGAGCAGAGAAATGAAACTTGCTATTTCCCGTGGGTTCATCAAGGGCTTAAAATAGTTGTTGGTCTTCCTCCTATTTCTCATCAAAATTTTGCAAAAGATAATTTTCTTTTGGCACCGCCTGAGTACAGTAAAGCTAGAGCAATCGACTCAATTCTCAACTCTTACTCCAAAGCTACGGATCAGATAATCAACTTCCATAAATCTGTGATTTTCTTTTTCAATGTTCCTCTACATCTTCAAGCGAAGAATCCGATCTGTCTTAGGCTTTGAAATTGGTACCCTCCCACACAAACATCTTGGTATTCCTTTATTCTCTCTAAAGGTGGGAGAGCCTCTTTATGGGATGATTTTTTGTCGTCCTTAGCCTCTAGGTTGCAATCGTGGAAAGGGAAATGGCTCACTCTAGCAGGCATATCTCTCCTAATTTGATCTTTTTGTGCGCCCTTCCTACTTACATGTTCTCTGTGATGAAGATCCCCAAGTTGGTCCTCAGCAAAATTGATAAAATCGTTAGGTCCTTCCTTTAAAGCAGGAAACATCAAGGCTAGGAAATTTCATTTAGTGAAATGGGAAAACATTATGCTCCCAAAGTGCTCGGTGGTCTGGGTAATTTGGATTTGGAGCTTCAAAATATAGCTCTCGGCTCCAAATTTGTGTGGAATTTATTCTCGATCCACACAAAGTTGGTATTTCAATGCTTTCTCCATAAATACCTTGGAGTGGGTCGGGCCGAACTTCTCCTGTCAAGTGAAGAGTTACCTAGGGGATCACATATTTGGAACTTCCTTTCCAGGTGCAGGTAACTTATTTTAGATCATGTTTCTTGGCAAATAGGTAATGGGAAATATGTGAATTTCTAGGAATTAGTTGGAGTGGGTTCGATCCTCTTATCTTTAATCAAAATTTATCTCAGTGTAATGCGAGATAACTAAGAATTGTTTGGGGTAACAAAGTGGAGGATTACGACTTTATGGCCTGGATGGCTCATCCACTATGCGCTAGAAAGATCAATCCATGCTCGGAGTGTCGAGAGTAATAAATCAAGGACTTTCACGAATCCATCTCACCGAGAAGGGCCTCTTCAAAAGACCAAGAGGATAACTTGCTTTAGCTCGGAGCCTCTTGTGCACGTATTCAATTAAAGCGGGTTATGACAAATTGATTTCCATGTCAGGGCTTGGCCAAAAAAGTTGGACCGGGTGTTGGAGCTCTAAGATTCTTCCGAAAGTGGCTATTTTTGGTTGGTTACTCGTCAAAGGAAATATTTTAACACAACAAAGAAGAAAAGTTTGGGGTTATGTCAAGCTAACTAATATGCGCTAAAGAGGATATCAATCATTTGCTACTTTTCTGTCCCTTCGTAGCGAGGAGTTGGAATTGGTTAACCTACAAACTAGGATTAGCCTGAGCTCTTAGTAGGAATATCACTCTATCCTTGGTAGCTTGGCTTTTGCTGGGGGGCAAAGGGTCCTTCAGCTCCATTTGGACCATTGTTCCCTTCTTCTTGATTCGGCACTTATGGTGGGAGCATAATCTTCGTATATTCCAGGAGGAGGCTCAAGAATTCAATAATTTCTTAGGCAAATTGAAAGTTGCTATCTTGGAGAATTTCAATATACACAGCCTAAAAATCCCAATTTTACCTCGAAAGATGTTGAGATCAAAAAATCTTGGCCTTTTGGTGAAATCCTTCCTCAGCTTATTTTTCATCAAGGATTGATTCAAATTCAAAAAATTCTCAGAAGAAGAAACACAAAATGGACTCCACCACCCGGCTTTTGCAAACTAAATTTTTACGGAGCCTCTAGATGTAATCTAGGTAAATTGAGGGTCAAGTGTATCGTGAGAAATGAGCATGAGGTTGTACTAGTGACTGGCTCCTTTCCATTGAGTGATGGTTCTTGCAACCTAGTTGAACTCCAAGCTCTCATGGAGGGTGTCAAATTAGTTGTCTCCAATGGATGTGTTCATCTCCAGGTGGAAGGAGACTCACAAGTAATTGTTCACGCCATTTCTAAGGGCTCAGCCTTATCTTGGCACTTAAATTTCTATATTTCCAACATTTTTTATTGGCTTGGAAAATTGCAAAGTTGGAGCATTCAACATGTCTTTAGAGAAGCTAATCGCGTCGCCGATCTTTTGCTAACACGCCATCAATGGTTCAAACAACGCATTGATTTCACGCAATCCTAAAGATTGGAATGGTCTAGTAGATATCATTTCACACAAAGGGTGGCATGGAACCTAGTTTCATCATTAATGGTGGCTCGTGTCTTCTCGTATTTTAGCGGGCCGATGGCTCCTCTTCCCTCACTCTTTTTTCTTCCTATTTTTGAGTTGGAGAATTATGGTTTTTCTAGGCTTTCCTTTTATTTCTCTGCATGGTGACAAGTGGGAATTTACTTTCTCTTCGGCCATCTCATGCAGTGTCTTTAGGATGTCTTTTTGCTATGGCTCCGTTCACGAGCGAAGCGATCGAGTGTGTGTTGGGTGATTCTTATATGCAGGCCTTTAATAGGGCGACGTGGCCCAATTCCAATATAGCCACAACTTTTGTCTACAATTGTCTTCTTCTTCATTCTAACAAGGTAGAATTCCAAGTTGTTGCAGAGTACTTTATCTACATAGTGCACGAAGAGGCAACTTGCATGAGGAATTGGTTGAATGTTGCATCCCAAACCCTTTGATTTGGGTGGAAGAGGTTGCGAATAGGCTCTCGGTCTTAGGAGCGGGTCCATTTTCTCGGGGATCAATACTGGGAACTACTCATTCATGTTGAGAACGTGCATGTTCTCTTCTAGCACTGCGGGTGGATCCCACTAGATTGCCCCCCTTAGATTTACACGATGCTCGTTTTCCTATTGATTCGGCTATCGATCACCTTAACGAGTTATGCACCTTCATTAGGGAGGATTTTCTCCTCTTGCTTAGCAAGGCTTCGCATGGGATGCAATGGGTGGTGCGAGTCGGGAAGTGGCATGTGTTGGGCACCGGAGGCAAAGGACGAGCTCGGCAATATGGGACCGGCCCCGACCGCGGGCACTAGCTCGCGTTGGTGGCTTACCCAATAGCAGTTTGTGCCTCTCTTTTGGTTCATATTTAGGTTTGGTTATGGTGCTTCTGGGTCTATTTTGGTTCTTCAGTCTATTCTCTTGTCTCATATCTCACGTTTGTGCGTTCTTTGTTGTGGGGACTTGGTATTTTTGTATCTCTTGGTTTTTGTTATGGTACTTTATTGTAAGGGTGAGATCATGTAACCCTCTCGGTTCAAACCTTCGGTCAAAAGTGTTTAAAATTTTAAAAAATAAAATAAAATACGTAACCATGCATTTGAGGTCCTAGGTTCAAATCAAAAACATTTTGGCGCAGGATGATAAACGCACACTGATATACATTGATAAACACACATAATGTGTTTATCAAAAACTCATGAAAATTTAAAGAGATCTAAAACACTTGTTGTTAAACAAAAAAATGTTTGAAATGACGTGTTTTGCTCATCACGATTTTGTTCTATTTGAAGAATGTGAGATAAAAGCAACAAACATTATTTATACGTTGTCACCCTTGTGTAATCCATAGGGTTCATAGGGGATGCAAATATAATTCAAAATTGAACGCCCACAATACGTAAATAATTGTATTCATTTTGTTAAACTTGTCATGATCCAATGTTGTAAGAATATATGCGCTGCGAATGAAGAGAATGTTGTATATTATAGAAAATATAAAGGCATAATAATAAATATGTACTTTGTTTCAAAGTAAAAGTCAAATTTATATTTTTAGTATAGTAACACTCTTTCAAAGTGAAAATCCAATTTTATTTCTATTAGCATATAAGTTCTTTCCCAAATTTAGCTAATCACACAATATAAACCACGTTAAATCAAACACATTACAACATAAACCACGAGAGCAAGGTAGAGGAATGGAGTAAATAACTAACGGGTTTCCCCCGTTTATGATGACATGCACTTTTTTTCTTGTCATTCTAGGTCGAGATGTGATGAACATATAATTCGTGCCAATTTCTACCGCAAGATTTGGTGTAGATTTTCCAACGGTACCTTGTCGTTCATCGAAAGCCATTTGTTGACCTGATTGGCACGATGATATCAAAACCTTTATCAACACAATTACTATTTGCTAACATGTCGGCATAATTGTCATGGTATAATATGTACACCTATCATATCCAGAGACTCATATATTTTGAATAGACGTTGCCCAAAGTGTCCACTATACACTATAGTACAAATATGCAAGGCCCCTAACTAGTAATCATACGTGAAAAGTACGATGGAAATGCCGAAGGGGATGGACAAAAGAATTGAAAGTTTATAAAGTGAAAAGAGAGAGGATGAGGAGAGATGAAGTAGGGGTTGGAGGGAGGAGAAGTGCATTGTGTTTCACTATATCATTTCTATCTTGCTCACATTATTCACATGAGTGCAATTTGCATTTAAAGGGAACAAATTAAAAATGTATAAAATCAAAAAGTTTTTATTTTTGAGACCCACCTGAAAATGTTTACTTATTGGAGCACTTTGTAACCCCCTTTTAATTTAAAGATGGAGTAATTGAAGGAAAACATTTGATGCATGAACAATCATGAAGCTGTTGAGTCATTCCAAGCGGATGTCCATACATGGTGGGACAGCCAATATTTTAGTATGAGATTCCATTATTTGCATGCATGCAATTAGAGCTTAAAGTGGCCAAAATAAAAAAATGGGGAAAATTGAATACATTCTAGAGTCGAAACCCAACCACCTTACTTTTTTATGTGGCACTTTCGCAACCCCATTTTTTTGTTGTTTTAAGCTAATTATAGGAAAATAGGTGATGCGTGGACAATAATGGATAATTGAGGCCCTCGGTGATTAATCATATGGGTTATAAGTAGATTTAAACTACTAGCGAAAATCTACTTTTTTAATTTTAATTTCATGTTTTCATGGCTTTCAAATGGATGGTGTTTGATTTAATAAAAATACGAGGACATCAATGGCAAGGTGGAAATGAAATAGTAAAAAATTAAATACATGCATGTATCACACTTTTTCCACGACTCAAATAAGAAGACCCAAATAATATTCGTTACATGTGTTCCACTTTATTGTCTCAATCTCACTTGCATTATTCACATGGGTGCAATTTGCACCTAAAGGGGTCAAAATAAAAATGGGGAAAATGTAATAGGTTTTAAGGTCGAAACCCAACTATGAATGACATAAAGGTTTTCGATTAGATTACATCTAATTTTTTAGATAAGACGAAGACATCAATGGAAACTTGCAAATAAATAAGCGAGAATTAAATACCTACATGTACTACATCTTTTCTAAATTTCGATTATTGTAACACCCAAACAATATCCATTATTTTAGTTACACTTTATCGACTTGATCTCACTCACATTATTCACATGAGTGGAATTTGCACTTAAAGTGGATAAACTAAAATGGGAAAATCCAAAATTTTCATGTTTGAGAATCAACCAAAGTGCTTTCCTTTTGGAGCACTTAATAGCTCCCTCTTTTAAGCTTAAAGATGGAGAAATTGTAGGAAAACATGCGATGTGTGATTAAGCATTAGTAACTAAGTCCCTCTAGTGTTAGCCATACATGTATACAAGTGAATGCTTTGGATTGAGAATCCATTATTCAAGTGCATGCTATTTGGTATTAAAGTGGCCAAAATTTAAAAATGGGGAAAATTCAATAAGTTCTAGGGTCAAAACCCAACCACATTGATTTCTTTATGTAGCACTTTGCAACATGACTATTTAGTTACAAGCTCAAGTAAATGCAAGAAATTAGGTAGTATATGAATAATTATTGATAATTGAGGCCCTCCAACAATTAGTCATATGAGTGACATGTAGATTTTATCTATCAATCAAGTTGTGCTATTTTTTAATTTTATTTTTTTACGTTTGTCAAGGTTTTCGAATGGATGGTGTTTGATTTGTTAGAAAAGATGAAGACATCAATGGAAAGATGGAAATTAAATAGTGAAAATTAAATACCGCATGTATCACACATTTTCTACAACTCAAATTATAAGACCCTAATAATATTTGTTATCTTTGTTCCACTTTATCATCTCAATCTTGCTCGCATTATTCACATGAGTGTAATTTGCGCTTAAAAGGGCCAAAATTAAAAATAAGGAAAATCCAATAGGTTTCAAGGTCACCACTACAAACAACGTCAAGGTTTCGATTGGACAACATTTGATTTGTTAGATAAGATGAAGACATCAATGGAAAGTTGGAAATAAAAAAGTGAGAATTAAATACATGTATGTACCACACCCTTTCCACTACTCAAATTGTAACACCCAAATAATGTTTGTTATTTGTGTTACACTTTATTGACTCAATATCACTCACGTTATTCACTTGAGTACATTTTATGCTTAAAAGGGCCAAAATAAATAGTGGAGAAAATGCAAAGTACATTTGTTCACATTGTTATTATTACACGATTGACTAAGTTTAGCAATAAATTTAAATTTTTATAATAATTCGAAGACATCATTTCTTAATTTAAAATAAATCAAGAAATAATGGATTTAACATACTTTTATCTCATGTCATGCTTTAGGAGCTCTAGGCTTGATGTTGAATCCATTACAAAAGGCTACCCATTGTCTCTCACAAAAACTTAAACGTAACTGTACGAATAAAAATTGACCCACAACCTTAAATCGCACTCGACCTCTCGAGGTCATGTCGAAATGACCAATGTGGAATGTGTGGATGGCTATGGATAGCGAAATATAGCGAAAATGGGATGGACAAGTTATCAAGGCAAAACAATGTCCTCAACTCGTAATATCGGGATTTGCTCGTCAAGTGCAAGGAAGGCCCTTCTAACCTGAACTGGTCTAATCGAAAACCTTTATGTCATTCATAGTTTGGTTTTGACCTTAAAACCTATTAGATTTTCCCCATTTTTATTTTGGCCCTTTAGGCACAAATTACACTCATGTGAATAATGCAAGTGAGATCAAGACAATAAAGTGGAACACATATAATGGATATTATTTGGGTCTTATTATTTGAGTCATGGAAAAAGTGTGATACATGCATGTATTTAATTTTTACTATTTCATTTCCACCTTACCATTGATGTCTTCGTATTTTTATTAAATCAAACATCTTCCATTTGAAAGGAATGAAAGCATAAAATTAAAATTAAAAAAGTAGAGTTCCACCGGCAGATTAAATCTACTTCTTCTACTCTATCTCTATATATATATATATATATATATATATATATATATATATATATATACGATTCAGAAACAATAATATGAAGAAATGAAGAAAACTAACATCAACCCCAACCTAGAAATACAGAGCAATGGAAAATCTAGTTGTGTTATGATTTGTCCCCTCAGTTTGTCTTTTCAATATCATGTGTTCATGTGAGTCCAAGGGATTGGGAATGCAATAGAAGCAGCAGTGAGAAGGCATTAGAGCAATGACAACTTGATAGCATTTTGGTAGCAATGCAGGTGGAAGAGAGATAACACAAGTGAACAAAGCTTGGCTATGCAATTTCTAGCAAGAATGTGGCAGCTCAACAATACAAGAATACACAAAATGATCTCTCGGTCATTTTCTTGAGAACAAGTGATGGTTTTATAGAAGGTTGGCTGGGAAATGGTCCAACCATTTGGTAACAATAGAGTGCCAAATCACAACATGAAGGGGGAGTTAAACACTCAATCAATAATTAGAAGTGGAAGAGGATGCAAACACGAATCAATCAAGCCCAAAATTAGCTAAATTGACTCACAAACATGTGTTAAAAGTGAATTGGAGTGAAGCAACACATGTCCAATTCACGGGTAAAGAATTATGAAAAAAGCACACAGACTATCTGCTGCTGCAGGCAACTTGATTATAGGATGCCACCCGCATAGAGTGACGATTACAAAACCTTTGCCCTACCAGGCGGTGGTTACAGGATCGCCACCTGTGCAGGGGCATTGGTTTTGTAACTAAAGGCCAAAATAGTGAGAAAATGATGCGGGAAGCTAAGGAAAATCATGCAATGGCTAAGTAGGGTAAACTAGGGTACAAATATAAGTTGCGAAGAGGTTAGGGAGTTTGAACACCTTTGGAAAAGACGTGAATCATCATTGGGAAATTTTTAAACCATTTTTTGAAAATTTAGCACATGTAATTTTGGGTGCATACATATTGCCCCCTTAGAGAAGCATTTTAGCCATGAAGAGGCATAAAACATAGAGTCTGGAGTATGGCGTTCCGAAATGGGGAGTTAAAAGCTATACCTAACACACCGTGTGCCGAAATGTCTTCATGCAAGCTCTCATTACCTGTAAGATGAAAGCAAGACTCAAGTGCAGATAAATATGATATCGAAAAATAAACACTAAAATAAAATGACAAGAGGACTTACCATTTGCGCAAGGATAGAAGTATCCCGCACCGACGCTCCATCCTCGTAAAACACACACTCAAAATGAAATTAAAACAAATCATATATATAACCAAAATCATTCATTTTCAAATCACTTACACGTATCCTTTTAACAATTTTGGAAGTCTAGATCTACTACCACCATTTTGAGTGAGAGTATAGACAAAACATCGAGTACAACAACGTGATCATGCCTCTCGCAAGTGAGAAATCGAGCAACGAAGACAAAGGTTAGTATTTTGCATTTGATAATTAAAACCTAAAATGTAAAATGTTGAAAATGCACACCTAGGGGGATTATTTTGAAATTTATTGTGTTAAAACATTCCCTAGGAGGTGATCTAGATGGGTCCAAACTTTTATTTCACATAAAAAGGTTTATTTTTGTTTTTTTTGAGTTTTTGGGTCAAAAGGGACAAGTCATCTATTTTGGACAGATCTGCTTGCCTTGCACAGGCGGTAGTTACAGGATCGCCACCCTACACGGGCGCGGTTATAAGATCACCTCCCAAGCAAGCGGCGGTCACAAAATTGTCGCTCTACACAGGGCGATAGTCTTGTAATTGCCAAGACAACAAGCTAATTTGACCAAGTTAAATTATTATTTTTGGTTTTTAAGTTGTTTTACGTTGTTTTTATGAGCTTGCCTATTGAAATATGTTGTTAACTTGCTCTTTTTGTTGTTTTTGGGTGAATGCAGAAGGAGTTATACATTCATTGGAGCTAGGAGAGAGAGAGTTTGATTGGCTTCCAGGCATCCTTGATCAGTTGACTTAGGATGAGATAGATTTGTTGCACTGGGTTGGGTTATGGAGGATTGCACAGGTGTCGCACATAACACTAACTAGCCGATTCTATGTGATCTATTATCTTATTGGGATGCGAGACAGTAACACTTTTCAATTTCGGTGTGTGAGGGGAGAGTGGTCTATCACTCTAGAGGATGTCTACAAGATTTGCGGTGTACCTGTGACCGGTAGATAGTTGACCTTGGAGAGTGTAGAGAACACATCCAGAGCTAGATAGTGGGCTTCCTACATGGGGGACGATGGGATGCCAGTGGGCCTCAAATAGGGTATACAGCTTTTATTTGTGTCCACCGCACCTATCTCTACCCGATGTGTGCTTTGCATCTTGATGTGTGCTCTGCACGCTATCTCCAAAAATAGCCCGAAACCATGAAAACGGCTAAGTGCCAAAACAACTTGTCTTGGCGCGTGTTTCCTTTTCTATCTTTCGGCGCCTTCAAATTTGTCTTATTCCTATGCGTGAATCTTCTATGTGCCCTCTCTTTAGTGTCATACTTTGTTTGCTCAACATTACCCCACACTAAACTACATTGTCGCCCCAACAATGAGGTTTCCTTCTAGCGTTCCCAAACAATAAAGAATAAGAATGGAAATAATATAAAGAAATACTTTGTACAAAGAATGGACTTCTATTCTACAACACCCTCTACTTCAACTGGGAGGATCAACTCGGATATTTTGTTTTAATCTCAGCCTCCAATGTTTACCAGTCATCCAATGCATTTCTCATTTTCTCTGGAACGTCTATGGCAATAGCTTCCAACTCGTCCTGGGTTATCTCTCCCTTTTCATTATGTAGTATTAGGACAACATTAGCCATAATGACATTCTTCCTTCTAGAAGATCCATCTTTTGCACTATGAGCTTCCCAATCTCATCCAACCTCTCCTTATGCGGGTTTTGTGTTGTTGTAAGGGCTTCACGCTTTTGCTTTACTAATGCCAATCTCTTTGCGCGCCCTAAAGTCTCATCCTTCATTGCCTTCAAAACTTCATTATCTTCTACTATAGTGTTGATCCTGATCACTGCTTCATCGAGTTGTGTTGTCCACTCAAAATTCCCCGCTTTGATAAGAGTAAAATTTCAAAATTTTGAGTCTTAAGTGTTTTTCTCTGAGGTGCCTAAGTCGTGAAATCGAAAAAAATCTGTGTTCTGGGTCGTTTTGTGTGATTTTCGGGCCTGTCGGAACTTTTTGTCCCATCTGTCCCAAGTACGAAAGTGTCTTCTGTTCTCCGATCGGCCAAAACCTCCGAATTTGTCCCATTTTCGGGCCTGTCGGAAGTTTTTGTCCCAAGTGCCCCAAAGCCAAAAATGCAAACTGTTCCATTTCGGCCGAATCATCCTTCCCGCGTACTTCGCACTTTCCTGTCCCGAATGTCCCAAGTAAAAAGTGCGAGTCGTTCCATTTTCGCCCGAACCGGCCGAACCGCGACTCGGAACTTTTCGTCCCGAATGTCCAAGTTAGAACGGACTCGTTGTTCCATTTTTCACCCGATTTTGTCCCAACTGTCCCGAGTTCCAAATTGCTCTCTGTTCCATTTTCGGCCGGTTCGCCCGGACCGCGTCCTTCGCGCAATTTTGTCCCAACTGCCCCATTTAAAAAAGTGCGAGCTTTCCCTATTTCGGCCGAGCTTGGCCGAGTCGCAGACTTCGAACTTTTGTCCCGAATGTCCCAAGTCCAAACGGGCCCGCTGTTCCAATTTCGGCCGAAACACCCGAATCGCGTACCTCACACATTTTCGTCCCATTTGTCCCAAATACATTTGTGCGTCTTCTCCCTGTTTCACCCGAACCGGCCGAGCCGCGTGTTTCGCGCATTCGCGTCTCACCTGTCCCAAGCGTACCAAGTGTCATTCACACTTAGTTTTTCCCGCTCGACCCGAATATGCTGTTTTTCAAAAAAATAAATTTAAGTTGCGGCTCTGATGCTATCAATCCGAAGATCAAATTTCAAGAAGCAGTTACGAAGGACGAAACTTTCAAGACGTCGGTTACATCAGTTTTCAAGGATATCCATTGACATCTTCAAGATGAAACGTCTGGTGTGTCCCTCGTGGCAAAGACGTGGCTGAGACGTGGAAGAAAACTCAAGCGGCGGTTTCTGAAGACAGTGGGTCCTTCTCAGAACTGGACACCTGTCTCCTTCTCCTTTCTTTTCTCTTCTTCCCTTTCTTTTCGTATTCCTTGTAATTAGTTAAGGCATTCGTAATCGGTCCTTAACTATTCTTTAGTTAAAAGAAACGGTTACGAGGAGTAACGGATTTGTAATCTATATAATGGCCTTTCCACGCCATTTTACGGAGGAGGAAGAACTTGGATATTTGCTGAAAGTGTAAATAGATCTGAAAGAAATCAATACAAAAGGGCTTTCCGTTCTTTGTCTATCTGATTCTCGTTGTCTCTGTGTTTTCCTTTAATATTGTGAAGATCGTTTTGTTCCTAACTCGTTTAGTCTCTCTGATTGCATACTGTTCAGTTTTGCAAGTACAGTGATCTTGTACAACCAAGAAGGAACTTTGTGTCCTTGATTAACAAATCTGAAGAAGGTTATTTACAGAACTTTGTGTCTTTAAATTTAATCCCATTCAGCTAATGCAAATGATCTTGTCTTAAATCCTTTGAAGCTTCGCATACACGAAGAATTATTCGCTATCTATAATTTCAATGTTGTTATTCTCGCTCATCTTCTTATTCCCTTCCTCGACTCTGGCGAATCGATGATACTTGTGGAAAACACTTTCGTAATATCCAAGTTTGACCATAAAATAATGTTCTCTGTATTTGTAAATAAGTTCGTTTTGAATAAGGGAACCTCTCCCATTAAAGAGGAGGGACTTTTGTCCCCCGACATTGCTCTTCTAAAAAGTCCTATTTGACGACCAACAGTTTTGGCGACTACTGGGAGGAAATTTGCATTCCAGCTACTGGGAAAATCGCATTCCAAGATCTGCAATTTTTCGATCATCCTTTGATCTCGCGACTCCACGTTTCACTAGAGGGAGAAGGGCCCTGGTATCGAAGATTCTCGGCCGACTTTTGGAGCAACAGGTTTTCCTTTCCCTTCCAATAGAAGAACTCGTTTGACGAGCACTCCACCTGCCCAAGATAGAAGTCCTCGCGGGTGGTATTCCTTCGAGAGCTCGCTAGTCCTAATCTACGAGCTTTGATCCTCGCCGGTGTTACAGTTCCCCTCCAAGCCGTATTTCCAAGAATGGCACAATTACCATGGGGTCAACGTGTCGGGCCCCTGGCTCTTGCAGACCTTTGCATGAGTTACCTAGAGGTAACCGAAAGAACTTCCCAAAATTTAAAGGAGATGGCAAAATTCACCCTGATGAACATATTGCAGCATTCATAGTTGCCTGTGGAGTCTTGGGGGTTGAACATGAAGACGTCTCAGTAAGACTGTTCGTTGAGACGTTACAGGATAATGCTGCTGACTGGTTCTATCACCTTCCGGCTGGTGCCATCACCGACTGGAATACAATGAGAACTCAATTTGAAAGCCGTTTCAAGCCGGCGAGAAGATGTGCATGCCCCGCTTGCCTGTGATTTCTCGAGATAAAGAAAGATCCATCGAACCTATGAGAGAATTTGTGGCTCGGTTCAACAGATTGATCAACAAAATTCCTGTAAATACTCGAATTAAGGTTGATCAAATTCAGAAATGTTTTTTTGAATGCCCAAACGCCTAAAGTCAGCTTATGCTCTAAGAAGGGCTAATCTCTAACGTTAATTCTAGATCAAGAACTAGTGTTAGTGTCGAGGATGACCCGATCATGTCAGGAAGTTGAGAAGAGATCCTCCTAAATCTAAATCTATCGCTTCTTCCTCTTCCACCTCTCGGACCCAACATCGATCCATTAGTCCGTAAACTTGCAAATGATCTAGTGGCTATAAAGAAACAATTAGCCCAAAGATGCACCTATACGCAGACGCCCGAGAAGAAATTTTCAACCTGAAACCATTTGCCACTCCCCACACAAGACTCGGCACTTGAAGGACCTCCGTCAAAGTTCCGGTGAATGCAACTTGTGAGGTCAAGAGCCGAAGATGATAATGAAGCTTGTGAGGAGTTCCGGAGGAATTCGATGATGAGGCGTAAGAACTCGAAGGATCTCGAGTCAATTTCTTTACCACCGAAGGCATTGATGATGGAGATGACTATGATGAAGTGGTAAAGAGACATGAACAAAGTGAATCATTTGCTGTCATGACTCGAGAATGCATAAGGCGAAGGAGAAGGTGACATGACCCCTAAAGAAATCTAAGGAGCAGCCGGCAACTATCCCTATAATTGCCAGAAGAGGATCTCCTATCCCTACCTCATCTGCACCAAAGGTAAGTACTGTCAATCCTGCTCCCAAAGTTGCTTCTTCTTCTTCCTTTTCTCCCAAAGTTGATAAGCCTAGAATTTCAAATGATGATGGCCCATCCACCTCTGGATCCTTTGATATTGTTGATCATCTTAAAAGGACTAAAGTTCAAATTTCAGAAAGTGAATACTACCAAACCCACCCTAAAGCTTTTGCCAAGATGATCCAATTTGTAAATTCCCATTCCAAGACCACCTCTAAAGGCCTTTTGCCCACACCTCCTTCTGCACCACAACCTAGCCTGGTAGCTGCTGTCACCTCACCTGGAGACAAAATCAAGCCTTTTTATGTAACACTCCTTATAGCTGGCCATAGGCTCAAGAATCGTGGTGTCATAGATTCCGGAGCCTCGAGATAATGTGATGCCTGCTAAGGTAGCTCATGCTTTAGGCTTGACCCTTACTCGCACTTATGGATCTTGCTACTCCATGGAAAGTAAGGAAGTACCTTTAGTTGGAAGGATTAAAGATGCACAAGTGGCTTTTGCTGCTTTACCTGAGAAGAAGGTCTTGGCTACCATCCTAGTAGCAGACATTCCTCCTTCCTATGGAATGTTGCTAAGTAGGAACTTCTGTAAAGATGTGGGTGGAGAGATTCAAATGGATTGGTCACACGCACTCATACCTGTCCATGGACAAATGAAGAAGTTACTACCTGAGAAGCAGTCCGAGTATATTGTGCAGAAGACTGATGATCCTAAGGCACAAATACTCTATGAGGACAGGGGCCATGGTAATTACATGATTTTATCCCCTGATGAAATCCAACCCTCCAAAGTATCACCAAAAGATCCTAACGGCATCTGGACTTTAGAATTTGATGGAAGTTGTTCCTCGGCTGGTTCTGGAGCTGGCGTCTTGCTAGTATCACCTGAAGGCTGCCTGCACCCTTTTTCATTTAAGTTGCAGTTCGAGAACACCAACAACACGGCAGAGTATGAGGCTCTCCTTCTTGGACTGCAAGTAGCCAAAGAACAAGGTGTAAAAAATCTTCTGGCTCGTGGTGATGCAGAGCTGATTGTGAAGCAAGTCAGAAGCCTTTTTCAGGTAAAGAATGGAAGGCTGAAGCATTATCGGAATCAGGTTTGGGATTCAATTGAATTCCTTGATGCTTTCTCTATTGAAGCAATACCTAGAGAAAAGAACAAAGCAGGCTGATTCACCGGCCGCTCTCGGGGTCACTATCGATTCCCCATCCCGAATTCTCTCGTGATAAGTTCACTATTGAAATGGTCCATCGCCTAGTGTCCCCGACAATACCAATAATCGGCAAGTTTCAACGATGACCAAAGATCTCGCTTTCCTTCCTGGAACTCAAGGGGAATTTCGAGCAACTGTATTTTGAGGGAAGTGACAACCTGCCTCGTGAGAGTGTGTCCTCTGACCAAGCTGTCACCCAAGGAGAAGAAACTGATCAGGAAGGGTGCATCAAGCTCAAAGGAAACAAGATTCCCAAAGGTTTGGTGAGTTTGGAGGAGTTGTTTGATAAACACGACAGATACGTGAGATCTAAAGCTTCTACCGGACCTCAAAGAATCACCGAGTATGATAAGATTGATATTGGGAGTTCTGATGACCCGAGGCTGGTAAATATTGGGAAATGTTGCACAACAGAAGAGAGGAGAAGAGCAATTGATCTTCTAAGGAAGTATAAGGATGTTCTTGCATATTCTTATGAAGATCTAAAAGCCTTCAAGCCAAAGGAAATGCAGCACTCTATTCCTCTCAAACCAGAATCAAGCCTTTGCTGAAGCAAAGGCAGTATAATCCAAAAATAGCTGACACCATCTTTCAGGAGATCCAGGTTGTCAAGGCTAAGATTATTTTTCCCATTCACCATTCAACATGGATTGCAAACATTGTGCCTGTTAGAAAAAAGAATGGAGAGATCCGCATCTGTGTTGATTTCAGAAACCTGAATCAGGCCTCTCTGAAAGATAACTACCCTCTGCCTATGATGGATCAGATTTTGCAAGCAGTAACAGGATCCGAGATGTTATCTATGCTTGATGGATTCTCGGGATACAATCAGGTAGAGGTTGACACTGCAGATCAACACAAGACAGCCTTCACCACTCCTTGGGGTACCTTTGCCTACAAGAGAATGCCTTTTGGGTTGATTAATGTTGGTGCCACTTTCCGTAGAGAGCTATGGATTTGGCTTTTGGAAGCTTGAAAGGGAAATGTATAGTCATATACCTTGATGACTGATGTTGTTTTCAAAGACAAGAGCAGATCACTTAGACACACTCGGAAAACAGCTTCAGCAGAGATGCCGAGAGCATGGGATTTCTTTAAATCCTAAAAAATCTGTCTTCTGTGTTACAGAAGGAAAGCTATTAGGGCACATTGTCTCAAAGGATGGCATCAAGATTGATCCTGAACGAGTTCAAAGCCATCCAAAGCAAATTCCTCTCCCTACTAAGAAAAAGGCGTGCATTCCTTCTTCGGTAAGATCAATTTCTTAAGAAGATTTATCCCCGATTTTGCTTTGAATTAACGTTGAATATTTCTCGATGATGAAAGGGAAGAAAACATTTGGATGGTCTTCTGAAGGAAAGGAATCCTTTGAGGGTATCAAGAAAGCCATTGCTAAAACTCCAGTTTTGGCCTGCCCTGACTTCAACAAAGATTTCGTCATCTATTGCTACGCTACAGACAATACCTCGGGTCATTGCCTTAACCCAAGAAGATTCTGATGGACATGAGCTACCAATTGCCTTCATGAGCTATATCCTGAAGGATCATGAGCTAAAGTACACCATGATGGAGAAGCATGCTTTTGCAGTAAAGAGTCAAGGCTGTTAAGCAGTTTCGCTTTTATATCCTCAATTCTCACTCCATGGTGCTGGTTCCAGATACGACTGTTAAGTCAATCCTTACACAACAAGAATTTGGATCCAAGAGGGGCAACTGGGTGGCTAAGGTCCAGGAGTATGACATTGATATCAAACCGACCAAGCTGGTTCGTGGCAAGGGTCTTTGTGAGCTCATTGCTGAAGGAGCCAAACATGAGTTGCTGAAGGAGAAAACTGACATTCCTACTGTTCTATTCCTTAGTTCAGTCGACGAATGGTATGCCGACATCGCCCATTTTCTCACCTATGGGGAATGCCCCTCTCATTTAACTGCCAAGGAAAAGAGGACTGTTAAATTGAGATCAGCGCAATATGTACTGTGGGAAAATGCTTTGTTCAAGCGTGGCTTAGATGGGAGATTTCTGAAATGTGTTGATAAGGAACAACAGAGAAAGTTGCTCTCAGCTTTCCATGATCAGGCGTGTGGAGGGCACTATTCGTCAACAGTCACAGCTCACAAGATACTCCGGGGAGGGTATTACTCGCCTTCCTTGTTCGAGATGCATCCAAGTGGGTGGATAAATGCGAGGCTCTGTCGATTTTTTGTGGGAAGACCCAAATCGGCCGCTTTGCCTCTCAAGCCGGTTGTGATCGAGGAACCATTTCAACAAAGTGGGGTCTAGACTTCATTGGTACACTCAACCCCTGTTTCTAGTCTTGGCACACTCATGTGCTAATCGCCACCGACTACTTCACCAAATGGGTGGAAGCTATCCCAAATCAAGAGCACTACTTCAAGTAGTATGCAACTTCATCAAGGAGAACATCTTGGTAAGGTATGGTGTACCTAACAAGATCAGAATGATAATGCTTCAAACTTCTCCTCAACCGAGATCATGGATTTGCCACGGGTATGGCATCTCTCTCGGCTCATTCTTCGATTATTATCCCTGTGGAAATGGACAAAGTAATCCACCAACAAAAATCGGTGACTATCATAAGGAAGTTGGTCAATGAGTCTCAGCGAAACTGGCATAAGAAGCTTTATGATGCTCTTTGGGCAGACAGGATCACACCTAAAAGAGCCATTGGAATGTCCCCCTTTCAAGTAGTGTATGGAGTAGAGGCCCAATTGCCAGTGACAGTGGAACTGCCAGCCTTGCACCTGATGAAGGCCATTGAAGACACTAGTTTCAGTGATGCTCTGGACAAAAGAATCATGTACCTGCACAAACTGAACGAGGATAGATTGGAGGTTTTGATGTAATATCCGCTCACCCAGAAGGTGAAGGTTCTGTTCGATAAGAAAGCTAGGTCCAGAGAGTTCCAAGTTGGTGATACCGTGCTGTTATGGGACAAAAGACATGAACCTCGTGGCAGCCATGGAAAATTTGATTCTCTGTGGCTTGGACCTTTCAAGATAAGACACTTTCTTTGGTAAGGACTCTTTCTATCTTGATTACATGGATGGTTCTCCCCTCCCACTTCCTTATAGTGGGCAGTATTTGAAGTCGTTCAAGTCCTAGGTGACTAGGGAGCCCCTTTGTATATTCTCGCATAAAGTTGTTTTTGCTTTTCCGCTTTTGGTGTGTTTCCCTTTGTGTGTGTTGCCCTCTGTATTGGTTTGTTTTTGACTCCTTTGCCCAATGGATAAGGCACTGGTCTGCTTCACCGAGTTATCTAAGTTCTTGCCTTGTCTCATTCCATGAATTTATACCAAGTCATCCCCAGAAGGAGCCAGCTGTTGTCCACTCAAAATTCCCCGCTCTGATAAGAGTAAAATTTCAAAATTTTGAGTCTTAAGTGTTTTTCTCTGAGGTGCCTAAGTCGTGAAATCGAAAAATATGTGTTTCTGGGTCGTTTTGTGTGATTTTCTGCCTGCTTAACTTTTGTCCCATCTGTCCCAAGTACGAAAGTGTCTTCTGTTCTCCGATCGGCCGAAACCTCCGAATTTGTCCCATTTTCGGGCCTGTCGGAAGTTTTTGTCCCAAGTGCCCCAAAGCCAAAAATGCAAACTGTTCCATTTCGGCCGAATCATCCTTCCCGCGTACTTCGCACTTTCCCCGTCCCGAATGTCCCAATTAAAAGTGCGAGTCGTTCCATTTTCGCCCGAACTGGCCGAACCGCTGCACTCGGAACTTTTCGTCCCGAATGTCCCAAGTTAGAACGGACTGTTGTTCCATTTTTCACCCGATTTTGTCCCAATCTGTCCCGAGTTCCAAATTTCTCTCTGTTCCATTTTCGACCGGTTCGCCCGGACCGCGTCCTTCGCGCAATTTTGTCCTAACCGCCCCATTTAAAAAGTGCGAGCTTTCCCTATTTCGGCCGAGCTTGGCCAGTCGAGTCGCGTGATTTCGTAACTTTTTGTCCCGAATGTCCCAAGTCCAAACGGGCCCATTGTTCCCATTTCGGCCGAAACACCCGAATCGCGTACCTCACACATTTTCGTCCCATTTGTCCCAAATACATTTGTGCGTCTTCTCCCTGTTTTGCCCAAACCGGCTGAGCCGCATTGTTTCGCGCATTCGCGTCTCACCTGTCCCAAGCGTACCAAGTGTCATTCACACTTAGTTTTTCCCGCTCGACCCGAATATGTTGTTTTTCAAAAAAATAAATTTAAGTTGCGGCTCTGATGCTATCAATCCGAAGATCAAATTTCAAGAAGCAGTAAGGACGAAACTTTCAAGACGTCGGTTACATCAGTTTTCAAGGATATCCATTGACATCTTCAAGATGAAACGTCTGGTGTGTCCCTCGTGGCAAAGACGTGGCTGAGACGTGGAAGAAAACTCAAGCGGCGGTTTCTGAAGACAGTGGGTCCTTCTCAGAACTGGACACCTGTCTCCTTCTCCTTTCTTTTCTCTTCTTCCCTTTCTTTTCGTATTCCTTGTAATTAGTTAAGGCATTGCAATTGGCGGTCCTTAACTATTCTTTAGTTAAAAGAAACGGTTACGAGGAGTAACGGATTTGTAATCTATATAATGGCCTTTCCACGCCATTTTACGGAGGAGGAAGAACTTGGATATTTGCTGAAAGTGTAAATAGATCTGAAAGAAATCAATACAAAAGGGCTTTCCGTTCTTTGTCTATCTGATTCTCGTTGTCTCTGTGTTTTCCTTTAATATTGTGAAGATCGTTTTGTTCCTAACTCGTTTAGTCTCTTTCGATTGCATCGCTGTTGCTTGGGCAAATGTACAAGTTGATCTTGTACAACCAAGAAGGAACTTTGTGTCCTTGATTAACAAATCAATAAGGTTATTTACGTAACTTTGTGTCTTTAAATTTAATCCCATTCAGCTAATGCAAATGATCTTGTCTTAAATCCTTTGAAGCTTCGCATACACGAAGAATTATTCTGCTATCTATAATTCTGAATGTTGCTATTCTGCTCATCTTCTTATTCCCCTTCCTCGCCCCGGCGAATCGATGATACTTGTGGAAAACACTTTCGTAATATCCAAGTTTGACCATAAAATAATGTTCTGTGTATTTGTAAATAAGTTCGTTTCAGAATAAGGGAACCTCTCCCATTAAAGAGGAGGGACTTTTTGTCCCCTGACTGTTGCTCTTCTAAAAAGTCCTATTTGACGACCAACAAGCTGCACATATTTTCAAAGCTTGATCCACTTTCTTCAGCTCATCTTGTAAAGTTTGTAGTAATGCCTCATAAGATGAAATATTTTTAACCACAGAGGCCTTGGCTTTCTCTGCTTCTTGTTCATGATCCTTCAAAGACTGGAATTTGAATTGGTCCATCCTTTGGCACCAAATCAACTAATGTGCGCACATAATGCATAGCCAAAGGAAACTTCTCACGTGCCTTAGACTCCAGATGCGGTCTTGCTTTTAGGGCATTGTCACCAATTTCTTTTGTCACACTGATGAAGGCCTCATTATTTTTCTTCTCTAAATCCTTCTCTCTTTTTAGACATGTTATTTCTACAGTTTTTGCCTAATTATCTTCAAGTAACACTCTAATAGTGGCAACCTTATCGATGTTCCTCCACACCACCTCTATAGATACCTTAACCAAGACATTGCTCACCTGCTCATCAGACATGAGAGTGGGCTTTATAGTCATGTGTCTACTCTGAGATGCCTTCTTCACTCTTCTTGACACACAAGACTCCTCACATACATCAAAATATGGCTCGTCCATGTGAGTCTACATGGATCAGGACAAATATTTCCTTGCACACGTAGTGGCCATATCTCGGATCCATCAACTCCCACCCATATAACTCCTTCATGTCCACTGTGCTTTAAAAACGGGTTCGAACAATTTTGCTTGTGTACTCAACATAGCCCATACTACTAAGACAACGTATTCTTCACTTGTTATCTTTATTCTTGGTTCCTCAGAACCGAGTGCCAAGGTTTGGAGTTGGTCGTTTGACGTCCCGAGTAGTGTCATGCGCGCGAGGTTTCTCATGCTCTGATTCTTCTGCCTCCTTCGCACCTTCCTCTTCATCCTTCATGTCCTCATCTCTGGGCTCCTCCATATCTTCTAGCTACACTGGGGTTCCAAGTGCACTCTCTGAGACTGCACTTTGCCTCCTCATTCAGCCTTTAGCTTTCTCCTCTTTTTCTCGGCTTGCCTCTTTCGAGGGGAGAGTCATGGTGATCTTCTTACAAAGCTATGAAGTTCCCGCACCTTGGGTTATTGTTCTTTTGAATACCATGTTAAAATGAAACTCTTCATGGATCGCTTCAGGCCCAAGTCCCCATCTCCTTCTTGCGCTTGAGGTGGAGTATCTGCGTGCTATGTCTCCACTCTATCTGTGGGTTGCCTCTAGCCTCTATGATCTAAACCACCACTATCTTTGTGTTCTTCTTCCTCCTCATCTACCTCTATAGTTGTTGCAGGCTTTAGAGCTAGCATGTTCTCCAATGTATACTTTCCCTTAGGCGGCCTTGGGAACACGAACTCATTCTCCACATACTTGTTATTCTCCAGCTTAGGCTTAAGCTAAAGGTATACAAGCGTGGCTCCACTGTCCCTGATAGCCAAGCTTATTGGCTTCATACTTATAACGTTTAAGATGAGCCTCTCAATGTAGGCAGTCTATCCTGGATACACATATGTCTTCCTCAGAGTGTGGCAGTCATAGTCTACCTTGTCTGCGTTAAAGTTTAGTCGGCGTGCATCGGTAAATCTATGGATCGAGGCCGGAAGTAGCGCATTGTGAAGGCATAGGGAAGTTTGCACCATGGGCTCCATGTCCCATCCTCATAGATAAACCACGTGATGCAAAATTGTTGGTACACCGCGAACTATACTACCTTACCCACTACCAAAGGTAGCTCCTTGGGAATGTGCCACTCCTCCTCAAACGTCGTGCGAAGTCGGTCATACAACATCTTTTCCCTTTTCTTAAATGACCCACTCATTGATCCTTCACATAAATATTTTTCAAACCTCTCCACAAGGGACTTCTTTTTCAAGTGGTAATCCCAGATCTTGTTATTTGACCCATCGGGCACTCCAATTTCCAAAACCACAAGGGAAAAGAGGGTAGCACCAAAAATTATCTTCTCTCATGTGCACGTTTTCTCAACAATGGTGTTTGCAATATAGCTTGCTAGGTTGTATAGTACTCCCTGAGACATTTTCTTTGCAATGTGAAGCCACGTGGTGTTTACCTGCGACCATCTCTCTTGGTCATTCAAATTGGTTAGCAGATGTGTGGTTGCCTACACCACATGAAACTTCTTGCTTTATTAATGTCCATTCCACGTGGACCCTTGGTGTACCCTAACTCCTTTCTTATTTATATGACCGTTGCTTTATCAGTCAAATCACTAACAAGGTCTACCCCTTTTCCCTTCAATCATGTTAGTGTCAAAACTAGGGCTACTGTGATTCTAACCCTTCGTCTAACGAAATAAAAGAATTCCTCACGGACTCTGCTCATCAGCCATTGGTATAAGGGTTCATATTTTCCAAAATATGGGATCTCATACTGAGATGGTAAACTCTAACCTACTTGATAATTTCTCCCAGCCGTAGTCATACACTGGCATATCCTCCACCATGCACTTGTTGGTCTTCTTATTCAACAACATGTCCAACTCTCCCTTGTTGTTAGAGGTACGGTGGTTGTAGTCACTTATCTTGCATCTGCGGATGTGGGAATCCCACTCTTGTCCGAGTATCACTCCTTTTGGGTATTACATCTCTAAAAAATTACTCTCAGGAGAAATTTCAACTTCACCCTCTACCTTCTTCTTTCCTTTCGTGCCTGCTACAGGTGCTTTCTTTGGTGCCATCATAAAAATCCCACCTTTTTGTTGTCTATAGCGAGCAAACTCAAACCCTAGCTCAAATTTGCGTGCCCTAGCTTGAAACCGCATGCCCTAGCTCCTTCTCAACGCTTCTATTTTGCTCAAACCCTTCACCAATGGGGAGGCAAGGCTCTTCTCGCAATAGTTTGCTCTCCATGTCTAGTTTCACAACGTTTGCACCTCAACACGATTCACTCGGCTTAATTGCACTTAGCTCGCTCAAATACTTGTGATTGCAAAGGTAAAAATGAACCCGCGTCATGTCTTTATATATATTTAAAAAGTTAGTGAATTCATTGCTCCTTCACCTACCAACAATCCTCTCATTAGTTGACCATTTTCAAAATATATGCGTGGTATATCTTCACGCCTGCTTATAACCTTCTAGCGTGCCTTCCGCCATGCCGGCTACATATTTCTCTTCATTTGCCAAGGCTTCCATGCGCTAAGTACTTCGCCATTGTGCCTTCCTCGCAGCTCTCCACACCACCGCTTACCTCGCATTATATTGTTCCCTCATTTATCTCCATCTATTGTCATATTTTTAGAGCAATCTCCTTTCTAATGACTCATTTCCATGCTTAACTAAGACTTTGTAACAAATTCATTCTCATGTGTACCTAGTTGCGAGTAACCACCCCACACCAATGGTATGTGCAGTCCTCTGCGCATAAAAATATTTCAAATGGTAATTAGCTTCCAACGCGCAAACGCGCTTATTACACAAAACACCAAACTAAATTGACAAAGCATAACAACGAAAAAGGAAATACATTAAGGAAATATAGAAATAAAATCCTATTCTAAATGACAACACTGCCTTATTACAAACACCAAGAAGACTTATTTATAGTAGGGCTTCAGCCTACTCTCTTTGAAGTAACCGGGTAATCATATTCGTCAAGCGTCTCTAACTAGAAAGTGCCTGATTCAAGTATATGAGTGATAACATACGGTCCCAACCAATGCACTTTAAGTGTGTCTCGGATGGTGCAAAACTTAGAATCATAAAAAAGCGCCATTTGTCTTGTCTCAAGCTTTTTGTCCCTGATGTGCCTATCATGCCATGCCTTCTACCTGGCCTTTTCCTACTTCTGACTCCAACGTGTTATGGCGCGCCTCTCATCCAACTGTATCAATTTATCATTCTTTTATTCCAAAGCTTGCTCATTAGTTAGACCTCTAGTGCGCGCAATACGCAAAGAAGGTAACATGAATTCCATAGGAAGAATTGCTTCTGCGCCAAACACCAACTGAAAGGGTGTGGCCTTATTCAACCGCTTATATGTTGTTCTATATGCCCAAAGCACGACAAAACTTTATCATCCCAATCTTTCCTTCAAACATCATAGATTTTTGTTAAGGTCTGGCTCAAAATCTTGTTGAAGGCCTCAGCAGTCCCATTTGCCTAAGGATGATAGGGTGTAGCCTTATGGTGCGCAATCATAAATTCATCCAATAGTATGTTGATTGTCTCATTCAAAAATGTGTACCCCTATCACTTGTCAAGCTTAGCGGGCATCCATACCTTGTAAGAACATTTTCCCATAAGAACTTGACTATTGTAGTTGTTGTACAATCCTTGGTAGGTGCTACTTTTTCCCACCTTGTAAGATAATATGTGTAGGTGATGATGTAGTGCGATCCAATTCTACGCGTGGCTGGCGAAATAGGACCCACAAAGACTATAACCCATTTCTCAAATGGATCTTCATTATGAATAGGTCTTAAGGGCATTTCATCTCTTTGTCCAGGTTTACCAACGCATTAACAATGATCACATGCCTTACAATATGATTTACAATCTTTGTAGAGGGTTTCCCACCATAATCCAGTGAGTAGAATCTTACGCGCAGTGGCGTCACCTACATAGTGCCCACCTGCAATACCACCATGAGCCTCTTCCATGATATATGTGCACTCATGCTCTAATACACATTGACACAATACTTCATCTTGGCCTAACTTGTATAGGTCACCACTGATCAACATAAAAGGTGTCACGTGAATTGCAAGTTATTTCTTTTATAAGGCTTTCATCCAGTCTGGCGCCATACTTATACGTAGAAAGACATCAATATCCTCCAATTCCAAAGTTGCGCATTGTAACCTATACAATTGTGCATCCGATATCAGTATCTTCAATTGTCTACACGTCCTCCCCGATCGAATTCTCGATAAATGGTCTCGGGTCGAATTACTTTTACCGGTTTTACCACAATCGTGAAATCAACTTCTTGGAACAAGAGCACCCATCAACATATGTGCCCCTATAAAATGGGCTTGTTTACCAAGTATTTTAATGCCATGTGGTCGGTGTAAAACACAAATGGTGTTACTAGTAGGTATTGTCGAATTCATGCAAAGGCATAGATCATGGACAAGGCTTTGCGCAATAGTTGTATAATTCTGCCCTATATGAGTCAACTTTCTACTAGCAAAATAGATAGGATGATCTATAATACCTTCACCAAGCTAGGCTAACATCGCGCCAATGGTCATGCTAGAGGCATCCACATGTACTTAAAACGGTTGGTTCCATGAGGGAAAACAGATAATAGGTGTTGTGGTAAGTCTTTCCTTCAATGCCTCAAATACGGGTCATTGTGGTTCTCCTCAATAGAATTTCCCTTTTCCCTTTAGTAACTCTTCCAAGGGTGCAAAAATCTTAGCATATCCTTTGATAAATTTTCTATAATATCCAGTGTGACCCAAGAATCCATGCACCTCACTCTGACCGATAGGCTCTTCCAGGCCTACAATAACTGCAACCTTAGTGGAATCCACTAACAAACCTTCCTTGCAGATGATGTGCCCTAACAAAGTGCCAAAAGGTGTAGCAAACATGCACTTCTTGATGTTTAAAGAGATGCTTAATTGTTTACATCTTTCAAACATTAAGCGCAAATTGTCACAATGATCCTTAATAAGTCCATACACCGTCCAATCATCCAAGTAAACTTGTAAGAAAATGTGAATAAAATCCTGGAATGCTTGAACAACTATGCGTGAAAATACAACATACGCATTTTTCAAACCAAAGGGCATCACAATATATGCAAAACTTCCCCATTCAGTGGTGAAAGTTTTTCTCTTGATCCTCCTATGCAATCTTGACTTGATGATACCCAGAGAATCCATCTATAAAAGAATAGATTTTGCAACCTGCAATACCTTCTAATATCTCCTTTGTGAAAGGTGTAGGAAAGGGATCAATCACACATGCAACATTTAGTTCTCTGTAATCCACACAAATCCTAATCGACCATATTTATTTATATTGATAACCATGGGGCTAACCCACTCTGATTCTTTTAGGGGCTTAATGATGCCAAATTTCAACATCTTGTCAATTTCTTCCTTAACCTTTACGTGTAGGTTAGGGTTCATTCTGTAAGGTCTTTTCCTGACCGGGTGTGCACCTTCCTTAAGCTTAATCTTCATCTCTCCTAATGATTCATGCAATCATTTTAATTCATGGTAGCCCCTAGGAAATAAGTCCTAAAAATCATGTAGTAACTCGAGTCGACCAATAATCCCTAATTATTACCTCCTTAGGTTCAACATATGTACCAATATTCACTTTTTTTTGTCTTCATGGGTTCATGATAGGCGCGCACATTTTTATCCACACTGTCTAACACCTTGCACATACCCGTTGAATGATCTATATCCAAATCTTCTACTTCCTCATCATCCACTATGTAGACCATCTTTCCTTTTTCTTTCTCCAAGCAAGTGTGCTTAAGTAGCGCGGCATCTGTTTCTTCTTCTTTATCAAAGTGCGCCCTAGGTCTGTCTCACCAAATAACTCTTGAATGAGCTCTTCCACCTTTGCACTGTCTCCCATAGTTAAGTGCTTTATAACCCTTAATGCCTTTTCCACTGGAGGGTTAATAGATAAGTAGTCAAAAGTCTAGACCATTCCTGCAATCAAATCCTACCAATTTCTAGTTTCTCTATGTAGCTCGCATATACATACCAAGCACATGCACAACCTTGTAAAGTGGAATAAAGTTTGTGCACCCATAGCGAAGGCGATAAAGCTTCCCACCCCTCTAGTCCGAGCCTCTCACACTACTGAATGTGGTGTTGAACAAGTTTATTACCATGATATGTGCATATTTGAGTAGGTGTATTTCTCTTGGAAAAATGAGTTGTTAGAGCAATCTTGACTTCATTCCATTCTACAATATTATCCCTATGAACCACCCACCAGCGTGTTGTTGTCTCGCGCAGGGTATATGCTAACATATTTCTTCTATCAAATTGGTCTGTCTCGTTGTTCCTCCATGGTGCATAGGAATGCCGTAGGGTCTCCTTCTCTAGTGTATCGAGGTACAAAGATGTTACCTATCCTCCTAATGCAACGAGGTTTACTTTTCCACACATATGTGCTCCTTACTTCGGGCCCAACTATCTCATAGGTGTCATGAGCCCAATTATCACAAGTAATACTTGTGGTATCACTAATAGATTGTGCATTTTCCCACTGGAGGACTCCTTCCTTAGATGGATCGAGTACTTCTGGGTCCCGAATGGCGCGTACATAAATCCTATTCAAATCTTCTTCACTCAAAGGCTCAACATAAGGCACATATTTCCCATCCGTTAAAGTGATAATAACTCTTTCCTCCTTGTTCTTAAAACTTATATACCCTTTGTTGAACCGAAGATCAACATTATTTGCGTAGCACCAAGGGCGCCAAGCAGAGCTAAGAAATTGTCCGCTCGCAAGTGCTAGAACCTCAAAATCCCCAAAGTGAACTTGGACCCTTGTATAGTAATGGATGCGTATTTTAAAACTCCGATGGGAGTAGCCTTAGTTCGATTAGCCATAAACAATACTTATAAGATGGTTGAAATGGAGGTCTCCCCATCTGTACCCATTCATCTAAAGTAAGCACATTTACCTCGTGCTCGTGTGTCAATTAATATATTACTCAAGAGCCATCCATCCACAACAACATTCAAAGTGATTTCCTTGTCATAATCTAAGCTACGAGTGGGGAGATTTGCATGTAGGATCCGACGCCCATTCTCAATATTCATGCACGAGTGCTTCCTTTAGCTAACTCCATAGTAATGGAATGATATTTTCTTGGTGCATGATTTTGCATACCTCCTTCAAGTCATCGATATCCGACTAGACCGTCTCTTGTTGCCTTATTTTGTTCCATCTTCCGTGATTTCCCCTTTAAACACTTCGTATTTCCCTCTGAAGGTTTCTAAGTACCTCCATAGTCTCCTGATAAACCTCCTTCTGGTGTGTAGGATCCAGATACCTTGCATGCAAAACATCCTCCTTAGTGATGGTAGGATTTTTTTGTAACACTTCTCTGGTGTGTGCAGCTTCAACGCGTGTAGTAATCTTCACAGCTTAATACCTCAGTTCCAAAGTGCAACTTTGGCATCCACTGATTTTCCATAGCGCGTTGTATCCTAACCATTCTTGTGCCCTTGTTTTCATGTTTATGTTACTTACTAAGATGCTCATATAGATCTGGGCATTCCTCATAGCTATGACTCTTCCCGTAGACACCTAAAATATTCTCACACTTAGTATTTCATCCAATCCAGTCAATTAACGGCACTTTGTTAATTCCCTATTATTCGCTCCATTCTCGGATGCCCATGCACGACACCTTCTCGGTTGTATTCCTCCTATAATCAGCTTGTTTGACTAATATCTCTCTTATTAGCTAACCATTACTCATTTCAACCATTCGAGAACCTCCCTAGTTCTCTCTAGACCACTTCTATTGGCTTCGTAGGCTATTTATCACCACAATTATTTATCCGGACCCCTCCCAACTCTCAACGAGTCTCTAATCACTTGATAATCAAGTTTAACTAGCCTAAACCCTAGTTAACTAGCCTAAACCAAGCTTAACTAAGCCTAAAGCATGTTTATCCTAATCTAATCCTAAAGTGCTTTTTGAGATTTAGTCCCACATGCACCCAAATTCCAAATTCTTCCAAACCAAAAACTATAAATACAAGGCTAAGCCTACCCATTCAAACACACAACTTTACATAAGCTAAAGCCAAAACAAGCCTAAGAAAGCTTAAGAGCTCATTTGCATTAGCCAAGCTAATAAGGCATTTGATCTTGGGTCATCCACCATTAAAATAGCTTCATCTTGCACCCATGTTAGGTTAGTAATGAAATAGCTAAACTTGGCCATGTAGCCATTTAGTGAGATTCATTCACCCTCATGGAGTAAACAACAAAACTGATTGCTTAAGTCTTTAGTAGGCATATTTTGTTAAGCTTTCAAGAATAGAGGTTAATGTTATTTGTTAGATTTCTTGTTTATTTCAAGTTTTAATACATGCAAATAGGATTCCTTGCTCATTTCTTATCATATGGTCCATTGAGGGACTTTGTGCAAAGCTTTTGGGTCCTACCCCAATTCAATAGATTTTGCAAAACCTTTCATTGAACACACTTCCCACAAAAAGAACAAGTAATATTCTCGAGGATATTCACACCTTTAGTGGTTAGGAGATCGCATGTAAAACATGTTCTACGAGGAAACTCGCCTCGTCCACCACCACGGTATCCTCGACCTCCGCCACATCCTCCTTCATAGCTCCCTCGCTTCGATCATAACGCGCTTGATTGTGATCCCAATCCGGTGCTCACCTTTACCCTTGGATTTATTTGATACTCTTGTCTATCACACACCAATATCTATAACACCATGGATCTCGACCAATCAACTCGGTCGGTCTTTTCAGTATAGTGAGTCATGGACCGGAAATTTTATAATAGCATGATAATAGGAAGCAATCGGGTGTCATGGTTCGAGATGACATATCTCACAGCCTAGAAATAATGAACGACCGACCTTCGGGGACAACTATCCTTGGTGTGCTCTTCCACTTCACAGTCTATACACCAAATCCCAACGCATGCTCTCATGTGACGAATTCACTGAGATAGTTTCTCCAACTGCTTTGCCATAGCTGCAATCCGTGCTTCCAAGAATGGGCTGATTCCAGTGTCTATACTTTCAACTACCTTAGCGTGTAAAGTTGCCTCAAGTGCTTTGCGTGGATCAGTGTATGTCTTATGTGACAACACCCTTCTAAAAGGTGTGATCAGTCCTCCAATGAACCATTGTGCATGCTGGCTTGCATGAATATCATAAGAAAGCTTAGATAAAAGTGTTTTGAAACAAACATCATACTCCCAAACACTCTCAGTAGTGCCTTGCTTAATATCCTTGAGCACACTTATACTCTTCTGCTCAAATTCAGGGATATAGAACTCTTTAAGGAAAGCATCTTTTAATGCTGCATAATCTACGCAAGTTTGATCTGGGTCAAACTTCATGCACTAACTGTGTGTGCGTCCCTGTAATAGAGTCATAAATTGACTTTCTTTGTGCTCAGAAGTTATGATCCCTTTTACGCGCCATAGTATCTCGCACATGTGCATGTGTTCAACAGCATCTTTTATGCCCCTATACTATGGAAGACAGAGAGACATCTCCATGTAAATATTCTAGGGTGGACCCCGCCAACCTAATCCAGAACCTCCCGTGTTACCTCCGCCTCCAAAACCATCGATCCACTAGAACCAGAGCCACCTATACCACCGATCCTCCACTGTGGCCGGAAGCAAACTAGAAGATGTACTTCCTTGTGTCCCAACAAAGAGTACTAAACTTAACTCCTAAAGTCTCTGCGTGGTGGTACTACTTCTAGAAGTGAGCCCGAAATTCTATGTGCTTGAATTTTGTGTCGATGATGCACCTGAAAAGGTACCTCTAAACAACAATGAAGACGTTTGCCCTGCCATAGATGTACTTACTATGTGACTTACCCTTGCTTCTCTACCACCCAAATTAGCTTGCTAACTATTGGATGTACTAGATGTTGGCAAACCAAACGTAAGGGCTAGGTTGCCAGGTAGATTTAGATGCGAGCTCACGACTGGTCGTATTTGTTCGGGCGCACTCCTATGTGAGGCCGAGGAGGGTTCCTTGTCATGCTTGCCCAAATGGGGGAGTTTCAAATGCTCTGGCTCCATGCCTTCTGTGTGAGCTCTAAATCCTTCACGAGGCATCTCTCTCCTCAACGGCATCCACTCTGCAATATCTCATTATTTTTCCATCTCCCTTTTGCATTCCTCATTGTACTTAAGCTACCTTTCTTCTCTCTACCTTTCTGCCACTAGGTCTACCATCTTTCACCAAACCAGCTCCTTCCCTCTTGTGTGGTGGGGTTTAGCTATCCATCAGTTTTTCTTCCAAGTTCAGTGGTCACCATCAAGATCTTGATCATCGGTGGAATGCCTTGCAAGTAAGTTCCCGGGATACCGTAAAATTGGAACTCGGTACCTTTGGGCAAGAATAAGTGGAAATTGAGTACTCCCGAATATAGCTATTCAAAACACCACGAAACCAAGTATCCACAACACGTGTCCAAATCATATCAGCATCATACAGGGCCTGAAATTCTTCCTGCGTCTAGACAAGTATGCGATACCTCCAATTCTGTTTAGATACATAAGAAACCAGCCACTCGTACAACTCTACCAGAAAATAACAAAGAATCTCTCATACAAACAATCATACAAATTCTTTTCCACCCATGCGCATGCATCAAACTTAGATCCAATGTTGAACTTCCATGCATACTCTTCTTCTAGATCTTTCATCCACTCCTCAACACTTGCTAGGGTCAACCGATACATATTCATTGCAAACCATCCTGAAAACAACTGAAAAAGAGGTCCCAGTAATAGAACCAATGATGTATCCTATAATTTAACACGAATAACCCATCCGCGGCACATCACCCACTGAGATGAGCGCTCGCCAAAAACATGCAAAGGTACCAAGCCCCTCCTTAGAGTTGCTTGTGCAGGATGTTAACGTGATGAAGATATAATGCATTTAATTCCATAAATAACATAAACATTCCACATAGCATAACTAGATCTAGATCTTAAAGAATCATGAATTAAATAATAGAAATGATAGGATTAATCATACAAGAACCAGTTACAGTTATGTTTAACACCATTATCCAACCAATGCACTCCATTATATTAAACACAATAAATACGAAGTTTCTTACATCATATAACATTACCATAAGTTTATGCACGTAACAGATCCAATAACATAACTCTACAATAATCATGTCTTTGTATATCAAACTACACAATTCAATCCATATTTATAAGGGTGGGGACTTGCCCTTCACCACTTACGCACTTCCTAAAATAGGTCGCATGCTGAAAATAACCATGCGCCTTTACAATAATATGCACACATGCAAGTGCGCTAATAATAGATCTCCTATAGTTAAGCGCAGTAGTAATCCTATTATTATCTTCAACTTATGCATGGTGTTCATCAAACATTCATCCCATAATATTAGTTGTGTGTCGCACAAGTCTCCATCCCAATGTGTGCTCTGCACGCTATCTCCAAAAATAGCCCGAAACCATGAAAACGGTTAAATCCCAAATCAGCTTGTCCTGGCACGCATTTCCTTTTCTATCCTTCTGCGCCTTCAAATGCGTCTTGTTCCTACGCGCGAATCTTCTGTGTGCCCTCTCCTTAGTGTCATACTTTGTCTTCTTAACACCCGATCATAGCAGGGAGGAGGGGGAGGAGGCCCACACAAAGACAAAGACTGAGGAGGAGGCCGGGCAAGTAGGTTGGAGCAGAGGGGGTGGTAATAAGGAGGAGGATAGTGATACAAAGTGGCAAGTTACTCAGGAGATATTCATGGTAGAGAGAGAGGAGGCAGATGTGGAAAAGGACACACGGTTTATGAGGAGCCACTTCCTCACAAGGGAGGCAACAACGAGGAGTTTGTGATGGGACAACATGTTGCCCCAGGAGAGGGGGAGGTACAAGAGGTTCCTGAAGCAACACCACCACCACCAGCTACACCAGTTGATACTACATGGATGTCAGGAGATCCGAGTATGTAGATTCTCTCTCTTGATTCTATTACTTAGAATTGTTAGTGATCTATGCATTGTACTTCTTTTTTATTTTTAAATGTTTTCTAACTCGTCGTTGTTTCCTTTGTTTTGTAGCCCACGCCAACGGCTAGCGAGATCTTATTCACAGGATTTGTGTTGATATTTTGTTGATCCCTATGAGGAAGACTAGTGCGGAGTTGTTGGAGGACCTAGGACAACCATTACATGTTAGACGACACACCGAAGCGTGTTTGCGCCTAAAGATCTTGACTTCTCGTAACACGAAGATCGCCGCATATGAGATGACATAGAGGTTGGCAAGGCGGAGCCACTCACGTAGTGAGGCCATGACTAGTGGTCGTACTCATGGTCACTCTCACCACTCGGTGCATTCAAGACACCGGATCCGCAACATGAGTCCTAGCCACAACCACACACCATCTCAAGGATACCGCAGAGAGGGATATGACATTGAGCCTTTATTGCTTCGATGCCATTTTGTGAGGCATATATATGATTTTTTTGGATTTTGTGCTCATTGCGAGCATTTTGACCACACCTAGTGTGTGATGGCATTGTACACAAACTTGACTTACTATGATATATACAAATATCTCTTTTTGATTCGGTTATCCTTCACATAAAGTTGACTTCATTTATGGTTCTCTTCGCATGTGTACTCTTAGATGTTTAGAATCTCTGATTTTATATGATTTTCAAAATGCATGCAATGGATAATGATATGCTGATAGAATGATTTCTTTTTCATGTTTTGTAATGTTGATATGTGATGATTATGCAAGCACAATGTAATGTTGAACTTTAGTTCTTCAAGTAATGTTGGATACTTCTTTTCATTTTAGCAACATGTGATGAATAATGATATGATAATAAAATGAACTCGCTCCACTCCTAACCCCACGCAACTAGTAAGATGTAAGGGCTCAACACCGAGAGCTAGAAGGGACGTGAATTGTATGATTTTGATAGATGGAAATGGTGAGAGAAGGACAAGATTTTGACATAAACCCAATTAGGGACCTACAACCTAACTCTGCACATAGTTTACTACACAGCCTAGAATGTGATTTGCTTGTAATTTTATCTAGACTTAGACCTATAGATGGCCTCTTGATTGACAAAATCCAGTTTTAAGGATTTAACTCTCTTGGAACATAAACATCTAATTCATTTTTCTTGGGATTTTAAGATTTTAAAGCACTTTTTATTGAATGAAATTGCTTTTAACTTAGTAATTTATTTGGAGAGACCCCCTACACCTTGCCCCATACTACCAGTAGGAAGCATGGGCTCATCACCAAGGACAAGGCATAGGCAAGTAAGGGCACTTCCCTCCTTTCCCAATCTCACACCACTAGTAAGAGGCGCGAGCTCAACACCGAAGGTTGGTGGGGCAAGGAAGTGTGTAAATGAAAATTTTGTATTGATTTTAACTTGTGATATATACCCTTTTTTTTAAGTTTCTAAGTTGTGCTTTTTGGGAAGGAGAGATTGCCCTAGCCTCAACCCCACGCAACCAGTAAGATGCGAGAGCTCAACACCAAAGGCTGAGATAGACGAACAAGCGACCCGGGTAAAAATGTTTAGAATGTTTTTTGCTACCAAAGAGGTTTTTCTGGGGAAAGATATGACATCATGAAGCTTCTAGAACTAACTATGGGCAAAGAAACCTATGCTAGAAGGAAGCTATAGGCAGAACCAAGTATGCAGCCTTGGTAGGATTAGTGTCAAAATTTTGTCTTGTCTTGTTGAACTGATGAAGTGATCAGGAATGTTGATGACAATATTATGAATGTTTGAAGAGATGTGATTTATTATGAATGTTTGAAGAGATGTGATTTGAATGATTGTCAATGTTTTGAAGTTTATTACAAATTTCACAAAATGAGCTAGCAGATGATAATGCAATGAGAATGCAATAACGTAAATGTGGATATATAGATGGATCATGTGTAATAACATTTTAGGTGAAGTGAATTGACGGATTCAATGAATTATTCACCCTCTAGAGTACACAGGCGATATGCCCCATTTTTGTAGTCCTCCATGACTCGATATGGGCCCAACCACTTGGGCCTGAATTTCCTTCCTTCGTCGGTTTTCTTGTCTATCTCGGTTGTCAAGTCTTAATACCAAATCTCCAATGAATATATCATGTTCATATACTTTCTTATTATACTACCGACACATCCGGTCAACGTAAGCTCTATGGTGCGCCTCAGCTTTGAGCCGAGCTTCATCGAGGGTTTCCAACTCAACAAGTCGTGCCTCACAATAACCTTCTTCTCCTAAAATTCCTCTTAAAAATATCTCGTAGATTGGGTATCTCAACTTCAACTCGGTAAGATCGCTACCAAACCGAACACTAAAGAATATGGTGTTCCCTCCTCGATGTTTTTACCGACGTTCTATAGGCCCACAAGGCCAAAAATAGCTTTAGGTGCCAATCACGCTTATTCTCCTTAACATTTTTTAGGAGGATGGATTTCAACGTCTTATTAGTTGCCTCAACTTGTCCATTGGCCTAAGGGTAGTATAAAGAGGTTGTGTGATGATTTATCTTGAACTTTTCACACAATTCATGCACCTCTTCATTTTTAAATGACGTGCCATTATCGAGAGATAATGACTTGTGGGACCTTGTACCTATAGATGATTTGGTTCAAGATGAAATTTGCAATTACAAATCGAGAACGATGGTAAGAGGCATGGCCTCAACCCACTTCGTGAAATATTTTGTGGCCGTAATTATAAAATTGTGGTCGTCCATAGATGAGGGAGAGAATTTCCCTATCAAATCTAAGCCCCATGTGGAAAAGGGCCAGGTGTTGCAATCGGTTGTAGAGCTTGGGTAGGAATGTGAATCTCATGAGAGAATTCTTGGCATTTATGGCACTTACGTATGTACTCTATTGTGTCATGTTTTAGGGTGGGCCAAAAATAGCCCATCCGGTGTATCTTTCTAGCGGTTGCATGTCCTCCAAAATGACCTCCATAGACCCCTTCAGGCTCCATAGAGGATATTTTTAGATTCTTCCTCATCGACACACCTTAGTAGCATTCCATCAAAATCTCTATGATAGAGCACTTGTTCTATAACTACGTACTTGGCGGCTATGATGTGTAGTCATCTTCTTTGTTACGATGTTGCTCCCTCAGGGTATGTGTGGTCCATAATAAAATTGACAATATCTGAATACCATGGACACGCAATAATGGGAGGTTTGACTTCTATGTAGTATATACACTCATCGGGGAAACTCAGGTCTACTAACTCTCCACCGTCTAATGGGTTATCTGTCAACCAGTTAGCAATGATTTGTCCCTTGATAGACTTTTGGTTGATGTAAGTTAACTCGAATTCTCCCATTAAGGTTATGAAGCATCCAACTTTCTTGGACAACGAACCTTATGTTAGGAATGTTCGAAGACAATTTGTTTTAACAATAACCCACGTTTCTTGGTTAAGCATATAATGCCTTAACCATTTTGTTGCAAATACTATAGTGAGGCATTCTTTTTCTACCTATGTATAGTGTGTCTCATAGTCTAGTAACGTACGACTGATGAAGTAAATTGCACATTCATGCTTGTCATCATCTTATTGTGCTTTAGCATGCGCAAAGCTAATGAGATGTCTATAGCTCAAGAAAATAAAACGAGTGGGCGATTTGACTTAGGAGGCATGAGTGTGGGAGGTGACAGAAGGAATCATTTGACCAATTCAAATGCCTCATGACACTCATTCGTCAAATGTTGAATCAAGCCTTCTTTAAAAATTATTTATTGAATGAATAACAAAGGTTAAATTAGGAATAAACTTGCAAATTGCATTGAGCTTTCCTAGAAAGGACTTAATGCCCCACTCGTCTGATGGTGGGATCATTTCCAGAAATGCTTGAATTTTTGTTGGATCTACATCAATCCCTCATGAAGAGATGATGTATCCCAATAATTTCCCTCCCGTCACACCAAATACACATTTTTCTGGATTCAATGTAACATTGTATTCAATGAGATGAGAGAGGATGATGTGAAGCACCTCGGGGTGATCGCAATGTTTTCTAGCCTTAGCTAAAAGGTCGTCAACGTATGATTCCACAATCTTGTGAATAAGATCATGGAATATGTAAGTCATTGCCCATTGGTAAGTGGCACCAAAGATTCTTGAGACCGAACGACATGACCGTAGCAATAAGTTCCCTAAGGAGTAATAAAGGTCGTCTTTGTTTGATCTTCCTTGGAGATCCTAATTTGATTGTACCTAGAAAAACCATCCATAAGTGACAACAACTCATAACCAGTTGTTGTGTCAACGATAACATCGATGGATGGTAATGGGAAATCATCTTTGGGACATGCTTTGTTTATATCCCAAAAGTCAATGCAGATTCAAATTTTTCATTCTTTTTAAGAACGAGGACAATGTTAGATACCCACATTGAGTAATTGATAGGTTTGATGAACCCCACCTATAGGAGTTTCATAACTTCCTCTTTAACCATTAGCACCACCTTTGGTTTCATAGGTCTGGATTTTTGTTTGATGGGCTTGGCATCATATTTGGTTACAGATTGTGGATTGCAACATGAGGAGCAATTCATATCATCTCCTTGTAACTAAACTTGAAGGCTTTTGAATGTTATTTAAGAATCTTCATGTGTATTTCCGTCTCTTTAAGAGTCAACGAAGAACCTAACTTAAAAAAAAATTGATCTTCCTCCATCTCAATATTGATGCAATCATCCCCTCAATCAAAGAGGCATTACCCTCTTCAAAATGAGGTGGGGACGAACGTAGTTCATATTCCCCTTCCTCTTATATCTCATAGATCTCAACGCCTTCCAAGGAGGAGGGGCCATCGTGTGATCTTCGAAATAGGAGGAAGAGTGAGGAATGAGAGCAAAGCCTCTCTTATGATGTGCGGGATGTAAATCCGTATAAGTGTTAAGGTACCCTAAGATAGCTTCATCATTTTCTACATAATCTAGGGTAGTAGGCTCATTCTCAGCCTCAACGTATGCCAAGATTAGATTTTTTGGAATTTTACAAACTAAGGGTTCAAACTCGAACCGAAACTATGAAGTCAATGTCTTATAATTCTTTGCTTGGATAGAAGTAGCTATTGAATCAACAAGAAGGTTTTGTTCACGTGGAATGGATTTGATTGAAATGAAGTCAAAACCTTTGCTTAAATTGAGTACAACTTTATAGAGTTGTAAGTGTTCCACCCTAGTCTCATATACCTTTGAAACTTGATTAGCGACTAGCTACGAATCACCCAACACTCTAATGTTACAAGCGCCCATCCTTTTGGCTACTATGAGACTAAGCAAGAGAGCCTCGTATTTTGCACCATTGTTTGTACATTCAAAATCTAGCTTGAAGGAAAAAGGCATGACCTTCCCCTCAGGAGAAGTGAGGATCACACCTACCCCAGCGCCAAAGCGACATTTTGCTCCGTCAAAATTAAGAGTCCAATGGTTGTGTTGTCACCAAATCACTACACCCTCCGAATGGCCAAGATGTGAATAGGACGTTCGGTGTGATTGGGACACATGGGATCACTTCTCAAGCTGTGGGACTTGGGATCGAAGTGAACCTCCGGAGAAGGCCGGCTTCCTCTTCCTAAACTAAGTGTTGTACTACTCTTAGTGTAACAAAAATGATTATCTAATCCTATGCTAACATCTTCACCGGGTTTTAGGGAAAGATATTTACAGAAATGAAACTATACTAGGGATGGTGATGCACTAAATAAAGGGTGTTTCCAAACTCAAGAAGGGTTAATTTGAAGAGGGTGTGTGCACCATAGGTCAACTTCACCTACTGCAACTTAGATAGGGTACAGGATACCACCAACTAAGAGACATGCGTTCCCTTTGTTAAACCTTATCAGACCGAGAAATATACTAGTTTCCCAATGAAGAAGGATGAACTCGAGAAGGGTGAATAGACACCACAACTCAACTGCATGCAATACTCCACCACTTGATAAGCACAAAACTCCAAGAACCTACAATAGAAACTTAAACTTGCACAGTGTACCTACAAGTACGAGAAAGGCACAAAGAAGCACAGAAGGATGAAAGGACCAAGATTAGTCACAAAACACACACTTTTATTGCTTCAATAACATGCACAATGCATCATACATTCAGAAGAGGCAATAGTTGAATTTACAGTCTTGAAGAGGAGGCTTGAAAGTTCTCTCAACATGCAAGGACAACTTGCAGAAGAGAGAGGATTCTTGAAAAGCATACACTTGCCTAAGATATCTAACTGTCCAACTTGTCTGAACTATTGGAACCCTTTGAAATGAGCTTCCAACTTACATTTATAGAAGAATATGTGAGAAAGAAGAGGAAAGGTCATAGTTACATTCCTAAATTGAAGGCCCGTGATGTATTTACTACAGTTAGTTGAACCACCTGAGAAGGTTCCATCATGGGTCATTAATTGCCTGATGACCTAGTCTTCTCAATTAATTAAAATAATATTTAAATAATAATAATAAATATTATTAGTAAAATATTTTAATAGAAATATTAAATTAATTAACATAATGTCGGGACCCCCCCTGTTGACCCGTTTGACTTGAAGAGGAGGGGGGTCCATGTGGATAGAGTCTGCACATAGCCCAACTCGGTGAGTTTCGAATCCTCTAACTGGTGTTGCACTCGATTTTGAACCCCACACTAACTATTTCCTTGCCTTGGTAATCGAGCTCTTTTGCATTGAGTCCTTCGAATGGTGAGCTATCAAACTCGATTCTTATCATTTTCCTTGGTTAACTTGAGGCCATTTATGCATTCCACCTTGCCTTTCGTGAATTATATGTGAGCTTCCCCACGAAGTCACCAAGCTCCATTGGTTAGTTTTATCCTTTCCGAGTTCCATTTTTCCATGAGCTTGGTTCATTCTCTACATGCTCATCCTTTATAAGCTCGACCGAGCCAATTTACCCCACCATCATGGCTTTTGAACACCTTGTGAGCTAATCAAAATGAACTCGATTCTCCATAACTCGTCTTCCACCAGCTCTTCTCGATGCTCATGCATAGGGTTCCTTGACTAAGTTGTATATCTTCCTCATTAAGCCAAAATGCGTGTAGATCCTATGAACCTGGCCTGATGTAAGTTAAGACTCGCCTCGTGAATGCTACTACTACGGTCTTGCTTGAACACCAAATCGAGCCATTCGAATTACCAATCTACCTACATGCATCGTGAACATGAAGCTTTAAGCTTGAAATTGAAAGCCTCTACAAATACATTAAACTTTGACACCCGTGAGCTTAGTCTTTATCTCGACTTGGTACCAATGTTTCCACAATATGAAAAGTTTGACTCTAAATCATACTTCGTGGCTCGTTCTATAATACATTGGTTGTACCCACAGAGGTTAAACAATTCATTGAATTTAAATTATTTCATTCCTATATGTTGCACCATTTAGAAATGATTTTCAAGCTATGAAAATTGTTAGGGACCACGTCACGTGGCCCTGTCAACACTCAATCAATTGATTTCTCTGTGATAGCTCTAGCTTGACAGATAGAGTTATTTCTTCTTGTTTTGGACCACATATTCACATGCATTCCATGTTCAAACTCCATGAAACAACACCACGAGCTCCCTGAATTATCATTCACGCTTTCTCGAACGAAAGGCATCTACCGTATTGATATAAACCTTTTCCTTCATCATATTTGAGAACAACATCGAACTCTTGGTGCAAACATTTCAGTTTGTAGCTTGTACGGTGTGATAATTCCAATAGAAACCTTTATGCCTCGCCAACCTAGTGACTCATCAAGATGCTCATATAATTGCAAAGCAAAATGTGCTTCATGAATATTCGATATGAAAGCAGATCCATCTCTATGAGATTCACTTCCATGAGTTACATCGTAAAACAAGTAAGGTCTCAATAGAGAATCTTTGTAATAAATTTCATCAGGTCTCCTAGTAACACTCTCACTGTCACTTAATCGATTTTGATAAAAATATCTTGAAGGAAAATCCCAAATTTGAGGATGCATTCGATACTGAATAGATAACAACGTAGTTGGACAACCTACTCGTTGGAAGCATTCAAAAAGGCTTCTACTATACTGCAACATGTCTACTACCTGGTGCGTGGGAGCTTGTCACCTATCCCTTCCATCTGGACGAGTTTTCAAAGCATCGCTTTTCTCAAACTCTTCGCACATGAGCCATGACTGAGCCATTAACGCATCGACTTGGTTGGGTCCTGCGATGAGATATGAAGCCACTTTCATTCCTCATAGTGGTGAACCGAGTGATTCTTCAGGCTAAATTCTGAAATGTTCTCCTTTTCCCACGCATTTGAACTGCAAGCGCTGACCCCCACTCGCCATGTTACTCGGTATCATTTAACAAACATCTGCATAATGCGGCGAGCGAAACTCTATCTCGGCCTGTAGCCTCCGCTGAAATTGGTATCACGTCGCGTTGTTTTCCCCATGACCCACTCCAATTCACAATTGTCTTATTAATCCTCCTAGTGACTCGCACAATGACTCGGACCACTCCAAGCTACATGGAATTCTCATGACGGATCACCATCGTATGATCTCCACTTGGCAATTTGATCCGATTTCTCCCACGCTCGGAAGTATCACCATGGTTTACCAACCCAATATTTCCACTTGGGAATGTATTCCCTGAGTTCCCCTATTCATGCCTTAGCGCGGGATTTATATATCTCTTCCGACTACGTTGGGCTTGTCATAGCTCATCGACCCCAAAACTCTCACTTGGCAATGCGGCCTTGGGAACCCGCAGAGTATCTTGCCATCACGGCATACCATGCTAACATCCCCACTTGGCAAGAGGGGAAAGTTTCTCCACCGTTCCCACCAGCACGTGGGATCACCATGATTTTTCCCTCCTGCCGAGTCGAGCCAGATGGGCTCTTCTTTCATCCCACGAAGTAAACTTACCTCAAAAAATCAGTGGCCTCCAGAGAGAGTTAATTGCGTGCCGCAAGGTGATCTCAAGGAACCGTTGGTGTTGATCCTGATGTTCTAGTTGCATGCGACCACAGTCGTGATCAGTTGTTGCAAAATCTTGCAGCTGTAGTAGAAGAACGAGATAAAGTTTTAGTTGAGTTGTCTCGCCTTTTCATTTTGGAAAGTCACTTCCATGGAAGAAGCTCGATCAAATCTTGAGGCAAGTTTTGCAAATGAGGCTGAGATTGTGTTCACTACTATTTCTAGTAGTGGCCGGAAGTTATTCCAGTGCCTAGCCCATGGGTTTGATATGGTGGTTATAGATGAAGCTACAAGCTAGTGAAGTAGGTGTGTTACCTCCATTTTCATCTCGTTTCTCACATTTTATCCAACTCTATGCATGGTGGTTTATTAGCCCAAGCCTGAGCTCCATTGGTCTCATTGCGAGCAACATCATATTGACCTCTTTAGATTTGACACCGAGCTCCCTATCAACTCGACCCCGAACTCTTCACTGAGTTGAGATCAACTGGGTGCCTTTCGATGCTAGGTGATCTCTCATATGTAATTTAAGAATTATTTTTAATTATTGTATCTCGATAATAACCGGAGGTGGGTTCCTGGGACTATTATTTCATTTTGAACGTGATAGGACCCCATTGTCCAATCTTGCCACGTGTGCAAAATTGGATAACAAGTTACTTGGGAATACCGATGTTGGATCGCTCTTTGTATTTTCTTCCCGTGCTTCGAGACTTCAACCATGCCAACTTCAACGGCCGAAGAGAGCCGAGTCCTAGAGCATGTCTTATTCCCATCGAATCGAATGGAAGGAGAATGGGTAAATCATTCTTCAACATCTCGACAATATTTGTTGTGGTTTCTGTTGATACTGTCTCTACAACAACAGTTTCATCTTTGATTGTAAGAATCCCTTCAATCAAACCGGTAATTTCTAATTCTGTTGTGGGAATTAGTTTTGTCTCTGGTGTTGAACTTGTGGGTTTGTTTAATTGGTTTGTGGGGAACTCAAACTTAGAATGTACCCCGCGCTTCTTCTTCAGTTAGCCAGTGAATGTCAAAGGGCTTCGGGTCACCTTGTGCAACAAAGACTTTCCCCAAATGTAGGAATCTAACTTCTTGAAACAATGTGGAAGGGATTGCCTTCATGCGATGTATCTAAGGATGACCGAGAATCATATTATAGTTGGTTTCCCAATCTATAATATAAAACTCGTAAGAATCGTCTTGGGCCCTAGGGTAATTGGTAGCACTATGGTTCCAATCGATGTTACCTTGAGGCTATCATACCCTCTCAACGTGTTTCTTGTCGAAGAGCAATTGGTTTCTCCATAGCCTAACTTCTAGAGAAAAGAGAAGGGGAAAATGTTTACTGCTACCCATCGTCGATCATTGTGTGCTTTACATAGTAGTTCTAAATCCAAACCGTAGATGCGAAGCTGGATCACCTCTATGCGTCAACTCAGCAGCTATGGGCATCTTACTGATGTCAAATACGAATCCAACATCTCTTTCTGGCTGCCCAAGAGGATAGACATCAAAGTCTATGTGATTTATTTGCACTTTTGGAGGAGGGGTGATATTGATCAAATGTCCAAGACCCAATGCTTCTAATAAAGCAACTATATGAGTAGGGGAGTTCTTCAACAAATCCAAAAAGGAGATGTGAGAAAAGGTATTTGTTAAATCATTGATCAAGTCGTAAGCCCCCACTAGTTTTGAAAGTGTTGGAACATCATCTAACACAGATGGGTAAATAAGAATGGGTTGCGAAGAGTAGTCTCGAGTTCTCGTAGGCGTTTATTTGGGGTTGGTTTATAACTCTACTGACCCATAATCTTAGTTTGTTGGCGACCATCCAATAAAGGTGCCACCAATGGGTTTGACGAAGTCAAAGCTTCATGATTGTTTTTCCGGGATACCCTTGTTTGAGTCATTGGGGTCCACTTACCATTGTTAGGACGTGTTGGAAGGGGATCGTTAAAGATCCTGAGTGGTGTGTTTTGAGGGGATATCGACCCCATGAAAGTGTTTTGAGTTGGCGCCATAGGATTTACAAAAACATCTCGACAAAGAGTTGCCTTTGGTCCTCTGGTAAGCGTTGTAAGAACTTGTTATAGTCTCGGCAAGTTTTGGCATCATGCCTCGAACCCTATGGAAGCCACAATATGGGTTAAGATCATAATCCCAAGGTCTTCTATTTGTGTTTTTTTGCGGTCCAAAGTTCCAGCTTGTTATTCAACTATTGGTTATTATAATTGAAGTTTGGAGGCCGTTGCCCTTGATTTTGATATTGGTTTTGGTACCCATTTGGGTATTGGTTAGGGCCTTGAGCCTAAAATTTTTGTTGTTGTTGGTGTGGAGGAGAACTGAAGTCCACCGCATTGATCGCAGGAGTGAAGTTGTTACTCCTCTTATTGTTACCGTTTGTGTTGTTGTTAACATTATTTGTGTTTGAGGTGTTAACAACATTTGGTTTCTTTGCTTGGTCTGTAACATTGTCGGTTGTAACACCACGATTTTTGTTGAGGACCTTAGGTCCTTGGTTGTTATTTGCATTATTGGGGTAACTTGAATTACCTTGATTGGGAGTGATCAATCTCCCATTTGAATCATAGGTCTTTGATGTTTGTTTATTGCCGCTTGATCTATACGAAAAAGCACCCTCTCAAAGACCTCTTCGTAGCTCCTTAGGGGAACTTCTAGACTTCTTCCTTCATTTCCCGGTTAAGAGAGTGAAGGAATAGATCGCAAAGCTCTGTTTGATCCATGTTGGGAGTGCTTGCCAAAGAGTAGAGAACTTGTTGCCATCTTTGGATGAAATGCACAATAGACTCATTGTGCTCTTGCTTTATATGTAGGAATTCCTTGATTCTTGTTCTTAGAACTTGTTCATGTTGAAAGCTTTGATGAATTCAGACACGAGTTGTTTAAAGGAATGTATTGAAGCCTCAGGTATCCTATAATACCAATCGAGAGTGATTCCTTTAAGAGTCTTAGGGAAGATCTTTGCTACGATTGCATCCCATGGGAGCAGCTCTCAAATGGAAGTTGCATATGCTTTGATATGCACATTTGGATCTCCCTCCCCTTTAAATTTAGGAAGATTTGGTAGAGGCCGTGGGAGCATAACACTCCATATGGTGAAGTTGAGGGGCTCTTTAAGATATTTAGAGTAGGTCCCCACTATGTAAGACTCGACCATCGATGACCCCTGATGGGGAGGCGGAGGTGGAATAGGTTGTTGATATGGTGCAACATAAACATTTGTGGAGGCATAAGGCACCCCCTGTGGCTGACCATATGGACTGGGAAAAGAGTACATGTCCCCTTGTGACAATTTGGAATACATGTGTACGTATGGGGGACATTACTTTGGTATGGAGTTGGAGGCACAAAGCTAGGGAACGTTTCATTTCCAGTTGGGATGGCATTTAAGAACACAATTACGACGTGCCTATTAAGGGTATCCATACGTGGTGTGAGGGGGCATACCCAAGGTGCTCGATCTCGTGAGAAGATATCTCGGGGCCGGAGTGACCGTGTAAACCGAGAAAAGGATTTGGTGCAGTGAGCACTTGGCCAAAGTTTTACGGATGATGGAGAATCCTTCCTTGCCCAACAAAAGGTGAGACATGAGTAGCTTGAGAAAGTTCTAATTCTCTAACCATGTCCACCAATGTCGAGATGACCTCGCCTGATGATGGTATGGTGTTTTGTTTTAGCACACGTTGTTGAACTTTGTTAGGTTGCAAAGGAGTGTGATATCCTGCTATGAACTATTCATTGTTGTTTGGCCACCCCTCATTAGAAATGTTTTCTGTTATGGGAGGGGTAGAGGTGTTATTCTGAAGTAAGACATCAACATGTCCTTGCATCCTATCCAAAGATTGATTCATGTTTTGGAAGTGTTGCTCACTTCGGGCATAACGTGCTAAATAATCCTTATCTAGTAATGGGAGTTGATCGACCGCATACTAATTTTACGGTTTGAACAAAACCCGAGGAGATGAGCCTGACTCTCCGGTGAATGTCATATTGTTAGAACTTGAAAGTTTAGGCTATTGTCCATATGTAAGTTGGATCAATCTCCTCGATCTTAACCAAGGAACAATTGTTGGTCCTCGAGGAGGAGTTCGAGACACGTGGAGATAAGTTGAGTAGTATGTCTCGCCCACGTAGATAGTGAGGGCGACTGTTGTTGCCTACCCATTTGGTAGTAATATGCCTATGGTCGTGTGTCTCTTGTGTCCGACATATTCGGGGGGTATATGAATACTCAAGAATAATGGGAGAAAGAGAAGATGGATGAAAGAAATGGAAACGAAAAGAGACTAGCTCTTCACGTTGGGTTCACCAATTTATACGAATGAAAATTGACACGCGACCTTCAATCACACTCGACCTCCCGAGGTCGTGTCGGACGACCGATGTGGAATGTGTGGATGGATGGTGGATAGCGAAATATAACGAAAATGGGAAGGACAAGTTATCAACGCAAAACAATGTACTTAAATCGAAATATCGGGATCTGCTCGTCAAGTGCAAGGAAGGCCCTTCTAACATGAACTAGTCTAATGGATGGCCACATGAAGACTCCAATCAATATCGAGCCTCGCAGTAAATCCTTTCTACGGGTTGTGGGATCCGTGGAAAACCAATGGGGGCCTCGTAAAGATGTCCAGATAAGGTCACGTAACAAGCGAGAGAGACGTGGTTTCATGAGATCTATGGACAGTTGCTTGATTCGGTCCAAAATGTAAGGGCTCGATGAGCTTCCTCATTCATAACATTCAATTGTTTGATGATGTTGGGTGGAAGGAGATGTTCTAAGGACCACCACACGTAATTCGATGTCTATGTATAATTGGCCTTCGGTCATGCTTGGTTGGGGGACCGTTGGATCACAACCGTAAATTCTCTCTGGTCGTGGTCCTTGTATGGTCATATGTGTTTAAACTCTATTGTCGGGCGCCTAATATTTGTAGCCTTTGTTAGCCGTGATGTCCAAAACGTTCAATTGTTCAATTTTCTCAGCGTATTGTGCAGGTGTTCTAAGGACAAGCAAATTGAGTCCCGTATTTATGTCTGTAATTAGCTCGAGACCGTTTAGTTGTGGTACCCATGGATCACTTTTGTATGTGCGTTCTTGTTGAGGATTGTTGATGGTCATGTATTGCAATGATCTAATTTAACTAAGCAAATAACAACTAATTAATTGAATTAAAGCTATTCTATGTTTTTGGTATTTTCAAGATATAAATGAAATAAAACAATACTAAGCAACTACTCTAATAAAATAAATGTTTTTGTGCTTTTCTAGTACTCTCTGTAAATAAAGAAGAAATGAAGAAATGAAAGCTTCTAATCCTAATTAACAAATCTAAACAGGCAAATAACCGGATGTAGTTATTTGTCTGTGCAAATGGTGTATTTAATCTAATTTAATTAAATAAAGCCTTTTTCCAATAAGTAATTGTGGATTTGTTAAATCCTCTCCTATCTCAGATACACGAGAAGATTGAAAGCTTCAGAAGATTTTCTTCCCTGTAACCTCCCAGATAGAATTTGTGAGAATCTAAGGGAAACCACAATATATGACAAATTTATTATCTCTATGTTGGCATAGAAAGCTTCCTCCAGATATACTTCCCTCCAAATCCATAAGGATAGGGAAGGAAGAATCTATCGAAAACTTCTATGGAAGATGTAAAGCTTCTTTGAAATTGACTTAACTATTTGCAATGAGGAAATTAACTTCTTCTACTCTATTTGATATATATATGCGTACGATTCAGAAACAATAATATGAAGAAATGAAGAAAACTAACATCAACCCCAACCTGGAAATATAGAGCAACGACAAATCCAGTTGTGTTATGCTTTTTCCCCTTAGTTTGTCTTTTCAATCTCCTGTGTTCATGTGAGTCCAAGGGATTGGGAATGCAAGTAGAAGCAACAATGAGAAGGCACTGGAGCAATGACAACTGATAGCAGTCTGATATCAATGTAGGTGGAAGAGAGATAACACAAGTGAACAAAGCTTGGCTATGCAATTTCCAACAAGAATGTGGCAGCTCAACAATACAAGAATACACAAAATGATCTCCACCATTTGCTTGAGAACAAGCGATGGTTTTATAGAAGGTTGGTTGGGAAATGGTCCAACCATTTGGCAACAATAGAGTGCCAAATCACAACATGAAGGGGGAGTTAAACACTCAATCAACAATTAGAAGTGGAAGAGGATGCAAACACGAATCAATCAAGCCCAAAATCAACTAAATTGACTCACAAACGTGCGCTAAAAGTGAACTAGAGTGAAACAACACGCGTCCAATTCACGGGTAAAGAATTATGGAAAAAGTGCACAAGATTGCTACCTGCGCAGGGTGGTGGTTACAAGACCGCTGCCTTGGACAAGGCAACGGTTATAAAACCGCCGCCTCGTCTGGGGCGGTTATAGGACCACCGCTCGTAGGGTGACAGCTTCTATAACTAAAGGCCAAAACAGTGGGAAAATGATGCGGGAAGCTAAGGAAAAGCATGCAATGGCTAAGTAAGGTAAACTAGGCTACAAATATAAGTTGCGAAGAGGTTAAGGAGCTCGAACACCTTTGGAAAAGACATGAATCATCATTGGGGACTTTTTAAACTATTTTCCGACAATGTAGCATGTGCAATTTTGGGTGCGTATAGTAACCATGTCCGACCCGTGATCTCGATGCATAACAAGAAACCTCATTTGCAGGATAATCCACAACAAAAATCGACAAAACAATGTTGGTCGTCATCAATGGTGGCAATGTGATAGGGTCCTCCATGCTCACTAGACATCGACTCGAATTCACATTGCTTTTGGGACCTCGATACAACAACTGGTTGCCTTCGAGAATGAGCTAAAAGGAATAGATAACCAAGTCACCAACAAAGCCGCACCATTTCGACGTTTTCACATCTACTTTTGAGAGTGTCAAAGAAGGCCAACAAATTATAAACACACATGTGAACAATGGAAATAATTCAGAGAACATCGATGCGACTCAAGTTATGAATCATGGAGATTAAATCAAGCACCAACTTAGAAATGCCATCTTGTCCATATACCCAAATGTATGTATTGGTGATCATTGATCCGATTAGTGACAGCCTGATTTCTCCCATCGTGCTTAACACCTATCGGCCTAAATATTCATAAAATATAACGAATATCTTTACAAAATCGGGAAGATCATTATCAGAAGATTAGAATGATAAAATATAACATATTATAAAAGCAAAGCATCAAAAACATCAACTTTTAAATCTGTCATTCCAAATCAGCATATAGTTTAGTGATACCCTAAAATGATTGTGCAAATCTTTGTGGGCATGCCTTTTTACCAGGCACCAATCCCTACAACGTATCGCCACTAATTCCAAGGGGCTCCACTTTCAAAGCTTCCAAGTTTTCTAATACAAAATATTGGATTCGAGGTCCACAATAATAAATCTGAAAGCATTTAAAATCACAAAAGGAAATCGGAAAGGCGCCATAAATAATCTCCATTTGCATTAAATTAATAGCAATGATGGCGGAATTAATGCTTTGTACGTAGTCAGGTTGGGGGAATTAAATCGATTCTTGATGTCGTATTCAAATTTTCCTTGGAAATAGAAAAACGTCAGTTGCATAGGATTTACAATTTGATGTCCCTGCTCAGGTTCTCCTGTGTCTGCGATTTGGCCAATATTTTTCTGTTAACATTCGCACCGACGTTCAAGGTTCGAGTCTCGGCGACGCCGGAATGGACATCAATCTGTTAAGCCAGCAGCTTATTGGCCTCGTCACTTCCATGTTCGAAGAGGTACGCTAAACTGAAATTTTTCCATGCGTGTTTTGAATGGAAACATCAAGTAAATCTCTGATTCGCTGTGGAAAAGAGTTTGTTTATATTTTTGCTTTCTGTCCCTTTTTTATCTTTGCTTTACTTCCGTAAGCTATATTTACTATGGCATTCAGCTGAAACGTTTTTTTATTGTTTGTACGAATGCCGCGCTTCGTATTTTTAGGTCAAAGAAAATAACATCAAACTCTTTCTTTTTCTCTTTAATAGGCTTGAAAATCAGTTTCTTCTAATCTTTGAAGTTAAAAATCTGTAAAATTTCTAGTCAAGAAAATCTGTAAAATTTCATGTTTTAAGTGTTCTTCTAATCTGTAAAGGGCAAGAAAATTTGTAACGGTCTCGCCTACTGATTTTCAGTTTTTTCCTCCTACTGGATCAAAATAGTTTATTTAGAAAATCTGTAAGTATTTTTTTAAAAAAGTGGTCTGGCCGTGTGCTCTGATATTCCGTTCGACGCCGTGGTTCGATTTTTGAAGTTCAGCGGAGTGTCTTTTCCTTCTGCAATTTTTCTTCTTCACAGGCTCGTGAATGGTGTGTTTTTTCCATTTCTTTTTTCTTCAATAAAATGGCGATATAATTCATTATTTTTTCCTTTTTAAAGCTGTAACCAGTTGAGGTACTGTCTTAAGTTTAAAACTGGAAGTGTAACCTAATTCCCTGCGTTTGCTTTAAATGAAAGTTAGCTTAACCAATTCTTGTAAAGCAGGTGCTGAAAATTCGTTAAATTTCAGGTGAAGCTAATGTTTGGTGTAAATCTATGTTTATTTTCCTGAAATTTTTCAATTTATTTAATGCGAATTCAAGGAAGTTCAAATTTCGGGTAAATAGATTCGAGGTTAATTAATTAGGTTTTAGGTGGGTAATTGTTTAGGATTTGTTTTGTTTACAGTTATGTTTTCCTTAATCAATTTACGGCTCAGTATAAAGGGTGCATTTTACTACTAATGATTTTTTTCACTGTTTAACCTGATTTTTTTTTGTGTTTTGTGTAAATAAACCTGAATCTCAGAATCAAAGTTAAGAGCTGCTGATAGGTCAGTAAATTAAATAGTTAATTACACCTACTGAACCGTAGCCGAAATTGTAGGAGCAAATTTTTCACCCTTAAATGGTTCGGACGTGTCAAAATTAGGTGTAGAGTAGCATTAAAGAAATTGAAATCCTATAAGCACTCTAAATCTATTCTATTGTTTTGTTTTGACAAGTTCTTTTTAAATTAATTTTTATGGGAAGTGCCTCTTGCTCCTATTTATTAATGCCGACAGGCATCCTATGTTGATAGACCCAACTTATTTACCAATGTTAGATAAATATATGTAAATATAGTTATATTTAACCATGGTATTTAAATAGGGGCCTTATTTCTTGTTGCACTTTTTAATGAATATATTAAATTTACTATTTTACGTTTTCCAATAAAATATATATGGGTAAATATGTTTTGATTGTGTATATAAATTATTCGTGTTACATTATTATAATTTAAGACTAAGTCACCATGTTCGTGTTAGTGTTTAGGAAAAAAATTCATCAATAAGTTTGAATTATATAAATCCACATTTTTAATTATTTAATAAATTTATATCAATTTAATCACAAATAAAATATCAACTATTATTTTAATCAATTGGTAATTTAGTGTTGTTTATCAACTAAAATTGCAAATATTTTAGAAAACATTAAAAACAAAGCTTAAAAACTAAAAGTAATCATAATCTATAAGATAAGATAAGATAAGATAATATTATTAACGTACAACAAATGACCACAAAAGTAGGTCAATGGGACTGCAGAGTGTAAGACAAACAAACCCAGTAAGAGGACCCCAACGGGTCGCTCGAAATAATATTATTGTTAAGTTATTAATATTAGTTATCTATTAATCTTAGTCTATAGAAATAATAATATTATTAAGTTATTAACTATTAATTAATTATTATTATAATATTACTATTACTATTATTTATTAATTAATAGTCAAATACTATAATTTTATTTATTAACTAAATTGAAAATAGATTGAGTACGTTAAAAGCAAAGCATAAAAAATTAGAAGTATCAAATAGTTATAATTTAAATATTTAACTTTTAACTTTTATTTTATTGAATTTGGAGTTATGCGTTCATAACTCATAAGTAATTTTTTTAATATAATTTTAAAAACAAAAGATTTAACCTAAAAACTTAAAGGTAGCCTAAAAACTTCAACGTAGAAATACTTGGCAGTGTTGGTGTGAGGCGGGAGGGTTGATGTAGATTCAAAGAACAATTGACAATGGTGGCAGTTTACAATTGAATTGTGGCAGTGCACACCTCAACAGTTAAAATCGCAGCAGAGCAAACACGGAAATCGCAATGGTTATTTACACGTGAAAATGCAAAAATGGCGGCAATAGTTTACACTTGATAGGGTCGATTTGAGGCTGAGTGATGATCAAGCAACGATTCACCAGGTAGAGTTTCTCACAGGCGGCGCACAACTTAGTGATTTTTGTAGGGTTTTATTAAATTCGTAACAAAATCAAATATCCGAATTTTTTCAGCGAATTTCAACGAATTTACACCGATTCCTTTGAATTCGCCGGATTTCGAACTCCATGGATTAAATGCGCGAACTCGTGACTTAGATTTAAGATATTTATTTAACATTGAAAATTTTCATCATTTTTTATATATATTTATCTAATATAGGTATGCTATTTATTAACAAGGTGATGTTTATTTATTGGAGCTTTTTCCTATTTAGATGATTTTATTTGTACCGAGTAAGCAATTTTCTCACTCTTTCAATTTTTTTTTGTGTGGAACACATTTAGGGAGAATTTTGAAATTGTGCTAGTGAGATTAGGGTCCCTGTGGAAGGAGGCAAACCACACATTTTTGTTCTTAGGAGATTTATGGTAGGAAAGTGGTCCCATGTTTTGTAAATATATTTGGATGACTTAAAATTTTTAGGGATCAGAATAACAATTACCTAACTCTTGGGGATGGGGGTGTTGGAACAACAATTATTTTTCTCGGGATGGCATGGGGGGCTACTAAAATAATACATAAAAAATTAATATTTGAATATTTTAACTTTCTTCAATGGAATGTAGGGATTTAAATTATATTTCATTTATTTTATGTACTTCCGATATTATAATTTAATGTTCTTGGTAAAAATAACAACTTTTAAAAGTAAAAACATCATAATTTCATTGATTTTTTTAAATAGGATGTCCCCTTTAAGTCTCCAAAATTTTCGGACGTCACCAAAATCTAGGGATGCGTCCCCTGTGTAACATTGCTTGTAAAAATTTCTTAGATTTTTTTCAAAATAAAATTAAGAATTAACTAAACTAATGTGCAACTAACATTTAGCACTCTAGAGTCTCTCTCGGAATTGCTGCTATTCTTAGCCTGCCACAACTAATGGCACTAATCCTATTCCTTCGCAACTATTGCTCCACATATTTAGGAGAAGATTCTATTATTTGCAGTTTTGTAAATAAAAATAGTCACGTGGTCACTGCAACATAAAAATAGTAGTAGCCCTCTCCACGGGACCCTTGTTGAAGCCCTATTTATTTACATGCTTGACAAGTTAGGCTTCCGTAAATTATCCGAATGGGATATTGCAGCGGCCTCGTGATCCTAATGGAGAATTTGCCCCAAATCCAATAGAACTCAAGCTTGGTTATATGAAGCCAATGTGGTTTGCTCTATTCAACCGACATTTACATGAGAAATTCCAATATTGTTAAGCTTGATTATTGTAGGCAAGGGAGTTTCCTATTTAGATGACATCAATGCAAGGATTATTGTTTTACACCCTAAAAATATATTTTAATGTAAATGCGATTTCATGCACAACAATATATAGGATGTAAGGGTTTCATATCGGGTTATTCTAAATTAATCAATTTATTAACTAGGCATAATCAAAATAACACAAGAATACATGCAACAAGGATAAACGATAGCTCAAATACACAAGAGGAGATGAAGACTTAGTTGTATAGTGTGGAACAAAGGAGATCTCGGATGTTTAAACAAGAGAAACAGACTTATTTGAGACTCAAGATTCTTTGTTTTCGAGAGTGGAATCGGGAAGTTTCGGTGTAGGACTATACAACTGTTGTGTATGGTCTTCTCGCGCTAATTTTGTATGATTTTGATTAATATTGTTCTAAAGTGTTGGAGCCTTTTGTAGTCATGTTTTATAGCTTTTTGAGTGCTTCATTTGCTTGAAAATATACTTCGTTGTATGTCGCTCATGTTTGCACAACCTCAACACAACCAACAATGACTTGCAACATGGTAGAAACGTTAGATACTTGCAATAGCCTTCATCAAAACATTAGATAACAATAGGAGAAATCAAGTGTGTGGTGAGGCTAGACAACATTTGATAGTCAACTTTTGGCAAACCAATCCTAGTGCCGCAAAGACATACCTCCGAGCATGATCAAGCTTCATGTAGTTCTCTCGAGATGCATGTGCAAGTGTAAGTGTGATCGAAGCCAACCCCTACGAGTACCGTTGTGTTTCTTGACACAAAAATAGTGGGCTAACTATAATGTACCCAACGCGGTAGTAGTGTGATGTTGTGTGCTTCGGTTGTTAGACTAAACTAAACCCTTTGTCCCCTTTGTCCCTTGAAAATCCTCAACAATCCGTAGAGTGACTTTGCTCTTGTTAAGACACGGCTTTAGAACCATGCAATCTTGGAAATGGAGGAAGCTAGACTCTTTGACTTGGTTGAGTGTTTCGACTTTGTAGTAGTAGTTGCTCCAAGTAATGTGTTTGATTTTGGAAGATTTAGGAGAGTCTCGAGTGCTTTTGGATTGATATTTGCAATAAGAGCATATGAAAGTGCCAGGAGACTAATAAAGTGATATTGACTTGATTATATTGTCTTTTGTAGGTGAAATATTATGATAAGGCCGACCATAGGAAAAAAACGATGCATTTTGGAATACGATATTCAAGTTGAAAGCAAAGTCGAAAGATATAAAGGTGGTATGATGCACTTACGATATAAGTTGAAAGCAAAGTCGAAAGATATAAAAGGGTATGACTGTATAAGTTGGCCAAGGCTGTGGTCCTTTCTTGACCAAACTGTGTGATTTTGCCCAAACAACTTATGACATAAAACAAAAGGTTTCAATGATGCACATGGATAATTTCTTGATTTTCTTGATAAATAATTCTCGAGTTAACGATAGAGCAAAGTGTGGAGATGAGCAAGTCAAGAATGAGTTAGGGAGATGTATTGATTGGACTTAGAATGCGAACATTTTTCTTAGCAATGGAACATAGCCAAACTTGTCATTACCAAATGATAAGTTTCCAAATTTTGAGTGTCTACAATTATGCCTAATTGTTGGAGAAATCATCCCCAATCCGGGAAAGTTAAATACTATTAAATTTGGTTATTATAGCAAGAAGGTTTGCCCTATATAGTTGAAATCAACACGAGGATTACACCTAATTGTTGGAGGAATCTGATTACGTGCCCAAAATAAATAAGAGTTGTGTTCCTAATTAAATCAAAATATAAGGGAGAGGAACCGGTCTTTGTGCACCCTAAGTTTAAGGGTGCACATAGAAAACAAAACATCATATAATTCAAAACAAAAAATACTCTTTAATAGGTTATGTTCTCCCTATTATATATATTTCGTTTTAAATATTAAAATAATGTGGAAGAGACATTTTTTTAATATTTAAATTTGGTTATTTTAAATACAAAGAAAATTCAAGGTGAACCATTACTTGAGAATCAAGTCACATATTTGTTTCTACCTATCTCGTCATCATTTGATCAAGCTAATTAGGGTGAAATGACTGATGTGACTTATTTAGGCACATTTTATTTAAAATTGGGAAAGGACATTAGCTAATTAGGGTGAAATGACTTGATGTGACTTATTCTTTTAGGCACATTTTATTTAAAATGTAAGTGGGAAAGTGGACATGGAAAAGGACATGTACTAGCTCCTTAATTTCCATTTACCCTCACAAGTATTAGTCCATGCTCAACAATTGACTCCTCTCCTTATAGATTGGTCAAAATAAGTGCTAAATGAAACAAGACATAAGAGGAGAGATGTACAACTATTTTGTTGTTTCGATGTTGATCTAGCCATGGCAAAAGATCGAAGTGATCTTCAAATGCTTTGTTTTTTATTTTAGAAGTGCAGATGAGCAAGGATGAAACAGCTTATTTATTTATGTATGAATCATTTGTATTTATTTTAATGATTCCTGAAATGTGTGTATACCATGGCTAGTGGGACCAGTGCAGCGTGTATGGATGGATGCATGCATGTGGGCATGTACTGCACGCGCTTATCGCCAATAAGCCACGGGCTTGAGATTGTAAGGATGAGAACAATGTTCTTTAACCAATGCTTGGTGAACATTATCGAGAACTACATTCCAAATATCAATTATTTTGTTTCATTATGACTTCGAGAATATGAATGATGGCTTCTTCGAATCGAGTCCTTCCTCCCCATTGAGATTGTTAAGATGCTTCCAAATCTCAATTGCCTCCCTCAATTTTCTTGTCATAATATATTTTTTCATGATCAATTTTTTTGTTTTTCCCAAGTATATTTCATAATATGTCAAAACGACAAATGTTCAACAAGTGCTTCAATTTTGATGCAATCATAATAGATGTCCAAATCATCTTCTTTGAATCTTTATGAAATGATCTTGTTTCCCCATATAAGGATTCACAGACACAATCTAACCGTTAGATATTATTTGCCATCTTTCGTTTCCGCATTCAATCTATTCAATATACACCACATGTCGTATTTAGTTTCTAGTTTCCACACTCAATTTATTTGATATAAACCAAATGCCATCTTTGGTTTCAAAGGGTGTATAATGAAGTATCCTAAACCCTTCAAATTGGATTTTAAATGATATTCTTCTAGATTCTTTCACGTCAAAAGATAATTTTGGTTTGTAGATGGCACTAACATGAGTTGGACACATGGTTTAGAATCCCCAAATAACTTCCCAAGTCACCTTAATTTCATTAATTTACAATTTGAACATATCAAGTTTACGGTGAAGATTGAAAAGATTGGCGCCTCTAATTCCTAGATGTCCTTATTAATAAAAATGAAGATGGTTTCTCTGAGCAAGTATACAAGAAGAAGACAAATTGTTTATATAATCTAGAGGACTCCCACCACCTTCTCAAAAAAACTAGAGTTATAAAAATGTTGAACACTAGGCCCTAGAATCTTTGATTCACAACACCTAAATATTGAAGAGAAGCACCTCCACAAGGTATTGAGAAAGAATGAATACCAAGACTCGACAAATCAAGAAATCTCAAGACAATCAAAAGATGTCAAGGTCACCACAAACTAGACATAAGTATAAAAGTGAAGAAAGCCTCTTTACCATAAGTTGGGGCACCATGGAAAAACCAGCAAGAATACACATAAAAATGGCATAAAAACCTATATGAAACCTATTAAAACAATTTGAACGTTCTCTTGGCGTTGAAAAGGGCATATAAAAACTTTGTGCTCGTGGTGTGCCCTACGTTGGTCGAGAATGGAACATTTTTTCATAACAGGTATAAAGAACATGTTCAAGACTTACGACATGGTAATATTAAGAGATTGGCTTTTGTGGAACACGAGCACAAGACCAATCATGTTATGCTCATTAGAGATGCTAAGATCCTAGCTTTGGAGGGATAATGGAAATGTAGGAGAATCAAAGAAGTTATTGAGATTGAGAAATGACCTCACTTAGTTTATAGGGATGATGCCATATTTGAAAGCCTCTAATCAATTAACTCAATCATAACTATAATCTAGCTGGTGTATGAACCTTGAACTAAGTAAGCTAATTGAATTAAATTATTAATTACTTAATTGATCAAGGATAATTAACTAATGAAACTTGATTAAGTTTCATTGATTAATTATCTTATTAAAGGTTACTTTTTCTATTTTAAATTTTGATTGGTAAACAAGGGTTAAAGGGTCTTTTTTTTTCCCTATGTTTTTTTTTTAGTCAACTCGGAGCGACAGGGTCCCCGATCACGGGACACAACCGATCGGGGCCCTAGATCCCCAAGACCACACAACCTTGTCAAACGTCAGAACCCACAAAATTGCAAATCGCGCCAACCTTCGAGCATTACCCACAAATGAAATCACCTTCCTCCATCATGGGACCACCCACATGTTCCATAAGATCCATCGTCGAATACTCACTAAGCAACAATCGGGCTCAAATGCCTAAGTGGGAATTGAACCTTGGCTGGCTTGGAAACATGCAAATGACCAAACCAATTCACCCCCACCTCACCGGAGTGGTGGAGGAGCACTTTTTCTAAGAGGGACATGGAGGTGGACTTGGGTCCTTACCAATCCGCATTTGGAGTGCCCCGTCGTGTTCCGCTTGGTCTACATAGAGAAGTTCGACCGCTACTTCAATGTGTCTCCATGACTACTTATTGAAAGTGTCTAATGGACTCAATGGGGATGGAACTTGGGTGATGATTACAAACTACTTCAGAACTCACCAATAGCCCAAGACCTTGAGTCCTTAATTAAAGGTTACTTATTTAAGTATGAGTTATTGAATTATTAATTATTTATAAAGAGATGAACTTAGCTATAGAAATCCAAACTTAGACGACAATGAATTAAACTAATTTATAATTTATTAATTATTTATAAAGAGATGAACTCAGCTATAGAAATCCAAACTCGGATGACAACCAAGGTAGTTGTTATCTTGGTGGTATTTGTTAATTAATTACTTAATTGATTAAGGATACTTAATTAAAGAACCTCGATTGATTAATTATTTATCCTTGATTAATTACTAAATTATTGATGAATAAAAATTATTAATTTTATTTTAAAAAATCATTCATCAATAACTACTTAATCATATTGATTATGTAATCAAATAATTGATTTATTTATTAGTTAGTAATTTTTTAATGTTTCATTCGGCACTAATTAATTAAATTCAAATAATTAATTAATTAATTAAACTCAAATAATTGATTAATTTATTAAAAATATTCTTAATTACTTAATCAATTAACTGATCAATTTATTACAAAATGAACAATTAATTATATTGATTACTTAATCAAAGAATTGCTTAATTATTAAAAAATCAATTAATTATGAATTAATTAATTAATTTAATCATGAATTCATTAACTATTAATCATAAATTGACTGTTCAATCATTTAACTTGGCCGTATAATTATTAAATTGATAAATAAGTGTAAAAATATATCAACTAAAATCCTGCTTAATTAATGATTTTAAGATTAATTAAGTCTAACGAATAACCAGTTAGTACTTAAGTTAATTAATCAACAAATTATTTCACGGCCACCCTAATCCTAAAACCCTTTTGTATATATATTGCTAAACTATTTTGGGATATATATAGGCTTTATTCATCCAATCCAAGCACGGGCTTCACTTTTCATTTCCGTGAAGATGGATCCTCTGACAAAAACAATTTGATGCATACGAATCTAGAAGAATACACGTTTTACACTGTAAAGAAGGCAGATTTTAACTAAAAATGGATTTTACTCCATTCATTCGTTGCAGATGAATCCAGAAGAATGTCAGTCAGTAAAACACTGCGAAGGAATCAGATTTAAAACTGAAAAATGGAATTTATTTAGCGCCTTTGCAAGACTCCTATCAATTTTGAAAGATATATCTTTCCAGAAAGGAAGAAACGCCGTGGGGAGATTACTTATCCCCATCTTGTGTATGCGATGTAATCTTCTTTTTCATATTGTTGAAAGCTTTTACAGTGTGCATCATAATACATATCATACCCATTCATTCTGACGCCCCTCGTCAATTCTTCCTCACTGCGGTTTGTCTCAGATTTTAAAGGCACTATTTGTGAGAGTAATAGAGCTCACCAATTGTTTGAGAAAGATGATGACGTGAAGAAGCATGTATGTAGAGGTCAGTTCCATTTGTGGAGTCGGAATGTGGCTATGGGATCACACATATCTCAAGTGGTTGCTAATATTTTCAGGGAAAATTTTGAAGAAAAAGAGCCACATTCCAGTTGTATCCAAACATGGATGAAAAGATATGTAGATAATACAAATGTTAACTGGCTACGCAAAAGTTAAGTCTGGACTCTGGAGGACTTCCATTCTGATCTGAATAGCATTTGTTCAAGCATACAATGCAGCAAGGAATTGGTAAGACAATGGCTTCCTACCGTTCCTTGATATCCATGTTTGTCTACAACTGGAATGTAGTTCTTTTTCTTCAAAAATTTCCATGAAAATATTAGCAACCACTTGAGATATGGCGATCCCATAGCCACATCCTTATATCTGTTCAAATCATCAACCATGAGAAGAGTAAAACATGGAACGGAGACATAGTTCTGCAAATCTTGTTGTCTCCTCGTCAGTTCAATTCTTAACAAGCTAGATGGATATTGGCATCCTACAAGGAATAAAGAAACAACATCAGAACTATTTGAAATATATCCTATTCATCAACAACCTCATCTCATCTTTCACAAAATATGAAAACTGAATTTTTGATGAAGGACAAAGCATTGCTAACCAAAGATTCGTGTTTTTTTCTTTATGTTGTTTGTTATTTTTTTAGCGAAGTATTCAAAAAGTAGGGAAGCTGGGGAATGGCGAGTATCAACGATAGGCCTTAGAGGTGCACCAGCCTTGTGAATCTTTGATAGGCAATAGATTCTAGGATTGATTCGCTTGGTAGGAAACAAACTGCTCTTAATATTCTTTTGCTTAGAGTGGATTTCATGATTGCTTTTTTGAGGTTTAAAGATCTGCTTTATTGGATTCTTGTTCAATAATTTGTTGATGCCACTATCAATAATGTGATCGTCCATTTTGGCAAAGATAGTCTGCTTTTTCCATAACCACAACTGCATTCTCTCTGCCTTTGTAATAACCAACACTGGATTATATTTCACCTACTTAAGGGCTATGAGTTCATCACTAGACATGTTCTGTTTTGGAGGTATAGCTGTTTTTAGATCCATGAAGCAAATTCTTCCTTACCAGATCTGCCAATTCTGCAGGAATTTTTTAATTTATTTTTAGACATTTGATATTCACCAATATCTCTTTTCTACGGTTGTGTTCTAGCAATAGCAAAGCCTTTATATCACGTTCCTCTAGAATCTGCGAAGATAGATTGAAAACAGTCTTGGTACTATCAAATTCATAATGTCTGTTCATTCTTCAGCTGCTGGGTGTAATATTGTTTAGGATCTGAAATCACACAACAGGGAGGTTGCGGAATCGAGGGAAGACTGGAGGTTGAAGAAATGATAGAGAGGGAAATGTGGTTGTTTGAAGGAGGAGATGGAGGTGTGCGAAGAGGAGGAAGATAGACTAGGGGTGAAGAAACTGATAGAGAGACAACAGATAAAGATGTCTGCAGACCAGGAAGAATGGAGAGTAGGAGGTGAATTGGAGTGTGGGATGGATAGGGATAAGGGGAAGCACCTGGATCAGTTTGAGCAGAAGACACATTTTGGGAGGGGTGTGGCATAAGAACAGCATTCAAACACCGCGTTGGGATGAGATAAAGAAAAGATGCTAGGGTGACATGGCAAAGCGCTGGTGTTTGTAGAGTTGTCAGAATGATCAAAAGTTCAGCAAATCCTTTATAAGTTTATAGTGAAAGATACATCTGTTAACTGCATGGTTGCCAAATATATGATTTGATATAAATAATATCTAGATTATTTACGTGTAGCAAGTGATGAAGAGGGGGAGAGGTAGGAACAGGAAGCAAAGCAGGTAACACTCAGATGAACTAGGTAGAAGATAGCACACAAGGTAATACAAAAATAATTTTCCTATCAGATTTTATTACTTCACATAGAGTAAATTAATGGCTGTATTTTTTACTAGAGTTTCCCTCCATAATTTTCGTATTACATATATCTTTGTCGGTGAGTTTACTTTAGTTGGTGGCTCAATCATTGTAAACTGAAGATTTTACAGTTTGAAAAAGAATGGATCATGGATTTTCCAGTCTACTAACTGAAATCTTGCCTTACCTTTGAGTTTGATGGTCATGTAGAATTAACAATTGGATGTCGATCAAAATAACATTATTCCTAAGCGATTAATTTCTTATGACTTGTTCGAGGGCCTTCCAGGTATGAAACATTTGAACGCATTTTGGAAGGAAAAAGAATATTTAAATATTCCTTTTCACCTGGGTGATCCTGGCAGCAAGAACAATTTCAGCTATAAAAGAATTGGATTGAATTGTACTATATTCTAGTAAAATTCCACATCAATTGGCCCCAGAAACATTCTGCTTTGTACATAGCTACATTAATGCCCATGCGTATGAAAACTTGAGTGAGAAATTGCATAACAATCTAAGTTTTGGATGTAATTTTTGTGGTATAGAAGTTCTCATCCACAAGCAGTCCAGCATTGATAACCAAATTTTGCTTAGGAATGAAACTTGGATAACAAATTGCCAAATGATCACCGCATCTTGTCATCTTGATGATGGATCACGGATGAAATGAAAAAATGAGGAGAGATATTACATAGCAATCCAAGTATTCATGTAATTTTTGTCACTATGTAAAAATTCTTATCTGCAAGCAGTCTGTTGTTGATAACCAAATCTTGCTTGCTAGTGAATCATTCATGTTGTTACTAGGTTAAGAATGCCAATGATCATCGCATGTTCTCATCTTGATGATGGATCATGGGGAGTGATGCAAAATGTCAACCAGAAAACTTCTATAGATTTTTCCAAAAGCTTGTTTCATAATCTTATGGACTGAAGAAATCAGAAGATCTTATTATCTTCAACAAGAGCAACCATTGGGCTGGTTTTGTGCTGTTTTTACCAGCAGTTTTGGATTTTGATCTGTTTTTGTTCCTTCTATTATTAATTGCTATATCTGGATGCTAGATCCTTTTTGTAACAGGGTAGGGTCCCTGGCAAAACCCTCTTTTTACCTATTATGTAAAAACAAGAGCAACCATCAATATCATCATAACTGGCTGTGAGTCCTCCAAATACTGTCAACCTGTGACTGACCCTTAAACTTGATCTCTTCTCACAAGTGTGTGCGCAGGGGAAAGAATTCTATAAAGGAATTAACCACTTCATGAAACCAGCCTTATAAGATCCAAGAACTGCTTCCCATAAGTTTGTATATGACATTTCAAGATGCATGAATTTCAATCACTTAGAGCCACAATTAATACAGCGTACAAAATTTTCATCCAAACCATTTCGCACACAGATTCTACCTTACAGTAAATCTCAACAAACTGACTTCACTCAAAAGAGAATGGAGAGTATCTTCAAAATTTGAGTCAGCCTGAGTGATTGCAGACTGAAATCAACCAAGAGGGAATGTTGTGTGTACAAAATGCTAAAGCACCAGTAAAGTTCATCATCAACCTCCACAAGACAAATTGAATTAGTACACACACACGTAAAAGAGCTTAAAACAGAGAAACTGTCATCTTTGGAGAAGGCATGTCACCAAGGTTCCAAAATATCTGCCTCAGGGAATCTTCAACTAACCAGCAAAAATAATAGTCTTCTTGTTTTGATGGAAGGGCAAATTACACAGGTCCCTATCATTTGCTTCAAACAATTTATTACATATTTAACATATAGGCTCTCAGAGTAGGCCAGTCTTTGAGAATCAAATTCTAAAAATATCCGCCACAAGGAATCTTCAGCTAACCAGCAAAAATAGTATTCTTGTTTTGATGGAAGGGCAAATTACACAGGTCTCTATCAGTTGCTTCAAACAATTTATTACATATTTAACATATAGGCTCTCAGAGTAGAGGCCAGTCTATGACAATCAGGTTGTCAGGCACATCCTGAGTCCCCTCTTCATTATCCCCTTTTCTCTTAGCAAACAAATTTTTTTGGCAGAAAGCAGAAGGATAAAAATATCTTCCTACGGAAACTTGGTCTTTATTCTCTTAGCCAAAAACACTTGGCCCTTGCTAGGCTTCCACAAACCATCAATGATCATGTGCCAGGTGACAAATTTCAATTCCAACAGGGTGTACCAGACATTCCAAATCCTGGTGATCCTCATGCAAAGTGTAGGAACCTGTGGCATTCGACAACATATTTGTGCAGATAAAATCCGGGGCGACCTCAAAGCATTCTTCTTTCCAATAGATTTCCCAGGTTCAGCAACGTGTATATGATTAATTCTTTAATATCCCTGCCTTCAACTTCCCCAACTTATTTGGCAGTTCTCAACAAGCTCCGAATCCAGGTCCTCAAGAAAGGGTTCCGAACTTCCTGCTCATTGTAAGCAAATATTCTTGTGTGCCAACACTGAACCAGTTTGATTGCTCATCCTTCTTTTTCCTTTACCTATCCCAGTCTGGGAGCCAAAGGGGGATGCTATTACATATTCCCTGGCTGCTGCTTACCTACAAGACTGCTTTAGATTGCAGCGTCTAAGCCCATCTGACCCACTCTTGCCTGGCACCCAGAACATGCCACAAAAGTGTTATCTTTCATGCTAATGTAGATGGCGCCTTATAAATAATATAACTTAACGGAGGTGGCATTGTCAAGCGTGGAGGGTGCAGTAATCAAGAATCATCTTCATAAAATCTCTGAATCTGAAAGCAAGAGGTGTTCTCAAAAGCATGATGCGAGCACTGACCACCATGATATGAGGGGAAAAGGGACTTACATAAGTCACAAAGTGGCTAGGGGGAATCAGCTATCACAAATAGTCCTTCCATCCTAGCAAGATGACATCCGGTGTATTACAACCCCACATAAAATAGTGGGAGCCTGGTTAGTTAATATGTGAAGCAGCCCATACCATAATCTTATGAATTCCATTCAAGTACGGGGTTCCCAGAAGATGCCTAGCCTTGCAGTCATGCTTCTCAATCCCGCACACCCATTTGAAGCCCAGTCAGTTGCTTGGTTAACAATTCTTTTAGCATGCAGGAAATTGATCAAGTCGATGTTTTGACACAGGCAGCTGATTTCATTCAAAATAGCTTTAATCCTCCAAGCATTGACTGCATTAATGATAATGTGTGAACCTCTTTCAGTGACAATATTTTTCCATCCTTTAAGCACCGCTATCTGGACTCCCTTCAAAGTAGCCTTATCTTCAGCAATATTATTGATGTCACTACCAATATAAAGAGAGAAGATCAATAAAGGTTGACCAAAAGAATCCTAGAAGATACCTCCACACCCAGCCAGACCAGGATTGCACTTAGAAGTGCCATCAAAATTAAATTTGATAATCCCTGGTGCTGATGGAGACTAAAAATGAGACACTCCTTGATTAGACCCACAAACTGTCAAGCCCATTACCAGGGGAAAATGACAATTAAATGTTATCAAGCTAAATTTATATTAAAGTATTTTGCATTGATGTTTTAAATTTAAATAATTGAAGTTCAAATGAGAAGTAGATCTTAGTAAGACTTCTTAGTATGTGCCCACAACTTGTTTTAACTGTTGATGCTTTTCTTTCCATCTTTCATTGCAGCATTGGCCCTTTTCTTGTTTTTTGAGAGTTATCCATTAGATTAGTTGTTGATGTAAGTGAGAACTCTATCTTCCTGCTCGGGTCAACTGCAAGTATGTCATGGAGAAACAAAATACGTCTATGAAGAGCAGTTAATAACTTCACTAAGCTTTAAGAGAATGCCTCAGTGAGGACAGAGAAAATATATATGCGCATTCAGTCACTTTAACCACTTAATGCCTTTCCTTTTTGATTTTTCAATAACTTAAAAGTGTGCAATATTTTCATTACTGATGCTTTAAAAGTTCCTGACAAAAGACCCGAGGTTATTTACTTTGCGCTCTTAATTTTCTATCTTTTTCCTGGCTTGACAATGGGTGTAGCACCAATATATTCATGTATGAAGTTGACTTGTATTAAGTTTATAGATTAATCTTTTCTAACGGACATTGACTTTCACATGCATCACTCTGTTTTTTTTTTTCATGTCTTGAGAAAGAGGTGATAAATGGAAAATCAGATGGATATATTCTCATCTTAGGGGATTTGTACTATCATAAAATTAGTTATCAATCTTAGTTACAGCACCCACATAAAATTTGCGAAAACTAGCCTAATTATTTTGGTATAAGACTCAAGCATGTGATGTTTAGAGGTATTAAACTTCTTGCTGACCATCGTGACCCATTGAGTTCATCTTAGTTGAACCTACACTTCAAGGCTGAATATCATATATGATAAATATAATCCTTGAGCTTGAGTTTAATTTTTTTGTGTAATATAACTTGTCTTTAGTATCATTGACAAGGCTTGCAAATCCCAAGTATATGTCGTCTGATGTGATATATTGGCTTTTGCAGGGTTTTCTTGATGAGCAGTTCACTCAGCTTCAGATGTTACAAGATGCAAGAAACCCTGGTTTTGTTGCCGATGTGATTTCTCTGTTCGCCGAGGATTCTGAAAAGCTTCTTACAGAACTGACAAAAACACTGTACTAATTGACTTTGTTGTGTAGTTTATTACCAAGTCTATGTTTGATATGTTTCCAACAACATTATGTTTTAACAAAGGGATGTATATGCTTCTAATTTAGATAAATTCTGATCTAGATATGCCTACTCTGTTTATGCAGTGAACAAGATCCTGCTGATTTTAAAAAGTTGATGCATATGTCCACCAATTAAAGGGGAGTAGCTCAAGGTAAGAAAATTATCTTAGGTTAAGCTTTAGTTCTTTTTACGTGTTAGAGTTAATGCTTGCTCGATCTATGATGGAAATTCTAATAAATGAGGGAGCATCCAATTATGTTTGAGCTTGCAAATGGCCTTCACTGTGGCAGATAAGAAGGACATTTGGGAATGTGGGAAGCAAGAGGATAGGAAAATTTGCTCCTTACATAGAATAAAAAAAAACCCCTAAGGCTGTGTCATGGAAAACTGCAGAATCAAAATTTACAGCATTGTCCAATTCTTCAAGGCCTCCAGATGTCTAGGCTGCAGAAACTGCCTTGGAAAACTGAAAAAATGTTCTCTATATTTGCAATCATTCAGGGATGCATGTAGAGCACGTCACTTGTCTTTTCCTTTTCAAATTCGTAATAAACATTGAATATTGCCTCCTTTCAAGCTTTTTGTTTGCTAAAAATGTGGAGTTGGCTATTTCTGGGTCTTTTTGTTTATTCAAAAAAGCCCACCAACTGCGAGCAATCAAAAAAATGAAATGCAATCAGACGGGAGTTTTTAAAATTCTTGAGATTATAAAATTCTCTTGGTTAAGATTATAGAGATTTGTTCAACTTTTTGATTTGAAAGAATATATTTACTCTATAAGCTATGTCTACAACCGCCATTGCATCCAGGTGGTTTTATATTTGTAGCTAAAGCTGTAACTAAATAAAAATAGAAAACAATCATATATTATGAGCCATTTTAGCATTGGATCAAATTATGGATTAATAGTTTGAAAGGGTAAATCAGATTCTGTTGATCATTGATTAATGTACCAATCATAGTTTGTATTTTTAAAACCAAGCCCTAAAGGAGTTTTAATTTCAATAGTAATTGAAAATTTGTACAAGGTTATCATTATTAAGTCTTCTATAGCTGTATTCAATCAGGTTCATGACTGTGCCATCAATTTATGTTCGCTTGTTAGAAAATGTGAATTATGTAGCGTTTGTTTTATTTGGCTAAGTCAAATTTTTATTAACATGTGTGATTAATTATCATTTTGTTTGATTCTTTCTTTATTTTAATCAAGTGTTACGGGACGGGGACGGCGGGACGGGGTTTCCGGGACGGCAAAAAATTTCTAAATTTTGGGGACGGCGGGGGGACGGCTGATTAAAAAATATATAAATATTTAAAATAAAAAGATATAGTGACTAAATTATATAAATAAGCTGAAATAAAACCATTTGAGATTTAAATAAGGTGAAACTTGAACTCATAAACATCAAATACACTATAAAGTCTAATATCAATATGTTAATGTCATAAATTGAAAATTCATAATACATATTTGAATTTTGATTCTTGAATATGAGACAAGCTGAAATTTGAAATTTCATATAACCATTCTAAAATACGATTGATCAAGTGACAATAGCTAATATTCATATCATTAATCTCATAGCCAAATACACCAACAATTGTCTATTGTCAATATTACAAAAAAAGAGGACAACTACAAGTATCAGCCTAAAAATCAGAATCTCCATCTGAAGCAATATCCATGAACTCCTCCTCACCGGTACTAGTATCCTCGCCCCAAAGGTAAGCCCAATCAATCCTCGTTGCACAGTGTTGTCCTCTTCAACCTGCCTCGGCTCCTCGGGATCTACATCCCACCGTAATGCTGGAGTCTGTTTGTACTCAGGTGTCTTGCGATCTATAAGACGCAAAGCACTGTGTACAGCTACAAGCTTCTCCGCTCTCGCAGAGGTAAGCCTATTCCTCTTAACAGAGTGTATCCAACCATACGTAGACCAGTTCCTCTCAGAGGCAGAGGAGCTAGAAACCTGGGAAAGGAGGCGAATGGCAAGTGGTCGCAGCAATCCTGGAAGCCCATACAGTCGCCACCAACTCACTGGTTTCTCCTGTGCTAATGCTACCCTGTCTGTCTTTGCTGATGTTTTGTACCCATCGAGTTCAGTGAAGTCAAGCCACTCCATTCTGATCTGTGAAGCCTCTTGTGGAGTGTACATTTTTTTAAAAGCCTTCATAAGGCCCTTCTTCACCTCATCATCATCCAATGGGACAACTCTGCCTGGCCTCTGCACATACCATTTGGGATTTAGTGCATACGCAGCCATATGAAGAGGAGTGTTCAACTTCTCCCATCTCCGCTGAATAATGGGCTGTATATGTTCATTATAGAACTCCAAAGTGGGGTCCCTCACCCGAATAGCTGCCTTCATTTGCCCAAGCATGCTATCAATGCACTCGTAGATCTCACCAAGATTGGGGCTGTTAGAATCCCCATATTTGATGACACTAAAAACTGGAGCTATAATTGATATGATGTATTTCATATCAACCCAAAATGTTTCCCGCAACACCACTTCCTTCACTCTTTTCCCTTGATCTGTCTTGGACTCACGCCACCTAGTCCAATCCTGTGTCATAATCATAATTTGCAGGGGCTCCTGCAACTCGGACATCCTCTCCAACAAAATAAAATAGGATGCAAAGCGGGTGTCAATTGGTTTCAAAAATTCCTTCTTCGAAAAATTTCGAAAAAGTGCCAATGATGTGTGGTGATTGCATATGAACTTCTGCACATCTCTGGCATCAGTCACTATCTGATTAACCCACTGAATCTTCCCTATGTCTTTCAGTGCATTGTTCATGGCATGCACACAACATGGAGTCCAATAAATATGCCTATATTCCCGCTCCACTAGCTTGCTCTTCGCCGCTTCCGCACACATAAGTCGCATCTGTGATAACTGTACAACATTTTAAGGTCCAACCTCCTCAATGGCTTCCTTCAAAATCTGAAATCAAACTCAAAGCATCTTTTTGCTTCCCTAACAATCAATCGCTTCAAGAAGTACGGTCCATTTTTGCAAGAGACAATGATATTGATGAGAGGACGGTGTCAATATCCGTCCACCCATCCATGATAATGTTGCATCCATGTGACACCCATGTCACCTTCATCTCCTCCATCAATACATTAACCTTGGAATAGTTTCTATCCAAGATTGTTGTCCTGAGTTTTGTGTCTCCAGGAGGCACATAACTTGTACCTGCTTTTGCAACCTTAGCCATAGCCTCCTTGTAATAAGGAGAGCGAGTAGCATTAAATGGAATCCCAACAGCATAGAAAAATTTCCCAATAGCATCATCTGCCTCTTCCCTTGCCTTTGAATCAAACATGTCAATAACTGAATTTGGGGCTGCCCCCACGGCCTTTCTCTTCCCTCTGCTTTCCACTTCTGACACTTCAAAACTAGAACCAGCCAGAGTATTAGTAAGTTTGCACACCCCTATGAGTGCTCAATGGAGTAAGAGCCGTAGAACCACGAACTTCCGGCACATTGCCCGTGGTATTTCCATGGAAGATTCGCACCATCTCACCTCTCTGCATTCTAGTGAAAGACCCTTACAAGTGCCAACCCCCTTCCCGTAAGAAGATGCAACAAGTGTGCATTGGTCCTAGTGATATTACCATGCCAAGTCAGTGCACATATGTTGCACTTCCATACTTTGCTCCCCCCTCCAGACTTGGGGTTATCAATTATTTGGGCAAATTGTTGCAATGGCTTCTTCTTATCAAATGGTCCAATGGCAAATTTGGACAACATTTGAGATGGGCAATTGGTAGCACTACCAGCTGAACTACCAGTTGCCGTTGCCACTACATTTTGTGCCCCTTCTTCACTCTCCCCCATTGTGGCATCACCAACTCTTCCACGGCCACCTATCTCAACTTCCCGTTCAACCCTCTCCTGCTCTGATTCATGCTCTGATTCATACTCATACTCAGTCTCAGTAGAAGAACTCATGGTGATGATTGCTGCAATGAATTAAAAACAACCATAACTATATGATTGATTGATTATGTAATGAATTAATTTTAAAAAAAACGCAGCCATTTAAAATTTAAAATTTTAAATTTTACAACCAAACCCTAGCCTCTAGGGCCTATGCAAGATGCATTTTTTTAAATCCCACAAACTAGATGCATGATTGCATTATGAATGTAGATGCAAATGCTAAAAAACAACCCCTAAAAAATGCAAAAATAATCTAAATTTTAAACTAGAAATAAAAATGTAATTAAAAAAAAAAATGTAACCATTTACATTGTAGTTTGTATAACCAAACCCTATGCAATTGCAATATGCATTTTTAAAAATCCTACAAACTATATGGCATTGGCATATGCATGATTACATTGTGAATGTAGATGCAAATGCTAAAAAACAGCCCCTAACAAATGCAAATATAATCTAGATTCTAAATTTAAAAAAAAAAAAACTTTAACATGTATTGTAAGCAAATAAAATTATAAATACCTCTTGCTCCCTCTTGCTCTTGCTCTTGCTCTTCCTCTTGCTCTTCCTCTTGCCCTTGCTCTCACTCTTGCTCTTGCTCTTGCTTGGTGTGAATATGAAATGAGCCCATATTGTTAATTTATAACATAAAATAGCACTTTTAGGGTTAGGGTTAGGTTAGGGATGTCACTTTTATGTTATTAGACATATACAATAAAAAAAAAAAGTGTTTTAATGTCTAAAAAGTATGTTTTTTTTTAAAAACACGCAGAAGCCGCGGGGGCCGGCGGGGACGTCCAGACGTCCCCGCCGTCCCCCAGCCGTCCCCAACGTCCCCGGGACGTTTTCCTCCTTCCCAGGCCGTCCCTGCGTTTCGCCACTCCCGCCAAAAAGGAAACGTGGGGGAAACGTTTCCCCCACGTCCCCGCGTCCCCAGGGCGTCCGGGACGTCCCGGACGTGTAGAAAAGGGGGGGGACGCGTCCCCGCGTAACACTGATTTTAATGTGTTAGTTATTTCTATCCCTTTTCAGCTGTCCGTATCTTTTCTAAACAGGAGAATACCTTCTCGTTGTAGTTATTGTATGTTCCAAGGAAAGGGATGGAATCTAAGCTCTCGGAGGATGTGTATTTTTTCTTTCATTTATATTTCAAAGCTTCAACCAAGTAAACACTTTTATTTCCTTTACATTGTTCATGAAGACCTATATTTTACTTTTGTTAGGAGAATTGGAATGGAGTATAGAATTCATATTTTATGAAAACCAGTTAAACAAAAATTATTGCTAGTCTAGTAAGTTTTGTTGATAGGAGAGAAGATCCTGTGCATAATGTGGTGCTGTCTTCAGCTATGAAAATGTTTTGATTTTACTGGTAGGCATATCTTGAAAATGGAAAGAGGATATGAGCAGTCTTCCAAGAAATTGGTTGGAGTTGCTTGTAATTGAGGCTTGATAAATGATTTGGAAGTTGTATACTATATGGAGGCAATTGACCATAGTATTCTGTGTGATAGTGTACTTCTGCGATCAGTGATGTGAGGATTTCACCTTGAAAATTTTAATGTTTAGACACTTTGCAAGTGACATTTGTATTCCTTCAAGTTGCAATTAGCTGGCAGGTTTTGGAGATCGGAAGGATTATAAAATATTACACTCTTTTGGATTTTGGTTATGCTGTGCAGTATAGGGGCTCTTCGTGTTAAGGCAGCTTGCATGGATTTCCGGGTATTTTGTGAAGGGCGTAACCGAGAAGGGTAAGCAATTCATGTTCTAATTTAGGATGTTTTTCTCAATTCCATCGACTTACCTGCCAGCTGAAGGAAATATGTACACGGAAGCAATGATCATAGAAACTTAATACTCATTTTCCTGCAGACTTGCATTTTTATAATAGATTGTATTCTAGGTTTGGAGATATAGATTGTATTCTTGTTATGTCAACACTTTGTACAAGTTGTAAATTAAATTATTAGCTTCCAATGTATTTGATCAATGCTTAGAATTGCGCCTTTATTTAATTCCCAATCATCTTCTTTTGCCTTTGGGTTCTGTTTGTTGTACTTGCTTTATGATACATATGTACCCCATGTATTTTGTATTGACATGTTTTATACTCTTGAATATCAACCCTCCCACATATATGCCTCTTGCTTTCAAAAGTTTGTGGATAGGAACATGCAATTTTTGGTTTTTTTCCTAGAGTTCTTAAATATGGTTTCCAAGCTATATGAATACCAAAAATCACAAGAATGTATTTCAACTTGAGTAACATGTAACTTTTGATTTAAGCATTGTTTTCAGGAAAATGTCCTTTTAATCTGGTCTAATTTTTGGTTTTATCGCCTCTTTCATTTGGGCTGGGGATTAGATATTTTGCATTCTATATCCTTTTGAAGTGAAATATTTTTGGTGGTGCATATTTGTCTAGAAGATTTTATCTGGGCATTAGACTTCCTTTTGTTCATAGTCAAATAGATAATCACTTCATCAGGGAGGAGAATCTTTCTCGGTTGACTCATGCCAACTATATATAATGAATGGAAAGATAAAATTGGAAAATGTTCCGACGACTCCTTGATTTCGGGATGTTATTTCTAAATCACCTTTTGCATTGTTTCCTAGGGATAAGAAAAGTATTAGTAGATTAATTTTGCACAAAAATAAATCATTGTGTCCCTGGGGATAAGAGAAGTATAGTCGATTAATTTGGCATAGAAAATAAATCATCATATCAAATATCCTGGCAGAGAAGGGTTAAAGTCTATAAAAGGGAAAGAACAAGGAAAATAATTCCTGGTTCAACAACAATGAAAAAGAACTCTCAGCATCCGTTTCCTAACATGAGTAGTTGGCAACCCATTCAAGTAGACGATGATGAAGTTTCCAGCATGTAGAAATATTTCCCAAAGCAAGGCATATCTGAGATGGATTATTCCTCTCATTGAACCACGCCTTTAGAAAGAGGGGTGACAAAAGTAATGCCTTTCATCCAAATTCTTTTGTGAAAAGAGCCTCAAACTCCATTCAACTCTTTGCCAGCCACCCAAGACAATTTAGGAACTCTATTGCCTACAAGATTGCCAAAATCTTCTTCAACGCTTAATCCTTCTTTCTGCAAGCATGACATCAATCCTGATTTTGTTAATGTTCACAGCCATAACCCCTCATTGAACCAAGCCTTGGGAAAGAGGGATGACAAAGGTAATGGCTTTCATCCATTTTATGTACCTTTTTGTAATGTCCCCTTTTCAGAATTAATTAATTTTGGATACTTGAAGCCTATTCTTATTATTTTCCGTAGGCTAAGAGGAAATTAAAGAGGGAAATAAATTAATTTAAGTGGTCCAAGGGTACTTTTATATTTTAATTGGAAAAAGGACACTTAAATTATATTATTAATCCAAAAACAGAAATAGAATAAAATAATAATAGAATGATGAACTTCTATTATGGGGTGCTAAAGATAGAATAATAATTAAATAAAACATTCTATTATGGGGCGCCAAAGATAGAATGGGCTGCATGAGCATCAAGATCCTATTTTTAGGATGGAGAGAGGATAAAACAATTTTATATTGTTTATTCCTATTTTTAGGGTGGGGCACCAACTTTGGAGAAGGCCTTGGAAGTTATAAAGACAAATTTGGGGTTTATTATTACATTCATCTTGGAAATTTATTTACTGTATTGTTTGCAAGTAGCTTTTGCTTCTGCATCGACAATAGAGGATGAAAACCCTCATTTGCATACAGATCCAAGGACGGAATCCTTCATATCTAAGCTTGGCAATTCCATTTAGGGGTTGCAATGGTTATTCAGGGTACATGTGCTCATCTAGTTCAGCGAGGGCATCATATTCAGGGCTGTTTTAGCATCCAGAACAGCAAGTACGGCTAGTCTCTCCTCCGGGGAACGAATTTTAGCGCTAGCTCCATATCTGGAAGCAATTTTCAGTCAAAGCAGTTTGCATGTTCTTATTTGTTGTGAGAAAAATTGTATTCAAACATTCTAGTGTTTTTATTAAAGCTGATTTGAAATAAATATTGAAATCTGTTTCTCATACATATTGGGTTTGCTGTTTTTTAAAAATAAAAATTAGATTATCGTAACTGTCATAGTAGTTAGGGTTTCATACTGCTGCCCTAGGGTTTCATGCAAATATCCAGGTTTATCTAAAGTTATTTGACAGGGATGTTACACTTTTTCTTTTGTGAAAAAAACCTCGAACTCCCTCCAACTCTTTGCCAGGTACCCAGGATAATTCAGGAACTCTATTGTCTACAAGATTGCTAAAATCTTCTTCAACGCTTGACCCTTCTTTCTGCGAGCATAGCATCAATCTTGATTTTGTTAATGTTCACAGCCATGTCCCCAAAGCTGTTCCTGCGCAAACACTTCCTTACAGAGGCTCTGTTTTTAAGCTCATTCCTGTTAATGCCCAAACCAATCCCCTACTTTTGTAATTCTCAAGTATATCCCTCCACTCATGTCCCCCCCATCAAATCCCACAATAAAAATGTTTTCAATGCTTTACTGAAAATCTCCAACATGGTGAAAACTTTCGGGAAACTATAGAGATCAAAGGAGTGCATAATCCTGTTCTTGAAACAACTCTCTCTAAGCTGACACAGATCACTCTTGAAGAACATGAAAGAATTGGCACTATTCAAACCTGTGTGGAGCGACCAAGTAAAATTGTGTCAAGGCAAGATAAAAGATTGGATGCTATCAATGCAGTCATGCTCAATAAAAATGCCAATTGAAGAATTGATGAAACGATGGAGTTTGCTTATCCAAGCCCCCTTTCAAGCAGCAAGCAACTATAACAGGGGCCTACAATGAAGAAAACTGAAAGAAACTGCATATTTTACTCTGCAGAGTTCTTCAAATCAAGACAGGTCTACTCTCCTTATCCAGGAGGAAAGTTCTCTTTTACTCCTGCTCATGACAACAGATTTACACTTAGTGTCCATAATGTTGGTCTTGCAAAAATGTATCCAGTGAATCCCCTCGTAGGTTGTTTTTGGGATAGTATTTGTAATTATAATATTATAGCCTGATCCATGTGGTCAGTTCTATCGTGCATTTTTGTTGCATCTCCTCTTTTACTATAATATAACTTGACCTGTTGTCAAAAACAATAACTGTATATACAGTTCACAGCATTATTGTAATTTATTATTATGGTTACTGAACTAGGCTGGTTTAAAAGTGCTTGTTAATAGTAGCTGGATTTACTCTTGTAACCATTTTCCTATGTTTGAATTAAATCTACATTGAATGTTTTGTCCTACAATATTTTGAATTTAAACATATATTTCAAATGTGTAGGTTCAATATTTCAAAATTTAAACTTCTAGCAAATACTGTTGTGCTATATATTTCAATATGCCCATGTCTGCCATAACTGCTGTTTATTTTTTTGCAGATGCCGACAAGCTTTGCAACAGCTAAAGCATGAGTTTTATCTTGTCAAAACCAAACTGGATGTCATGTTACAGGTATTGTGAATTTTAGGATGAATACCTTTTGGCAGTTTTGCTTTGTATATGTACAGAACTGCTAGAATCATCTCCACCCATTAGTCAAAACATCAAAAACATTTTTGGGGTTTGAAATTGAGGTCTATTCATGGATGTATGATACATTTTCCCGGTGATGAACAAGTTATGTTTCTCCATTCGTATGTGGAAGTAAAATGCTCTTCTTTTAATTGCTTATCATTTATATTTATTTGTAAAAAGCATTCCATTAAAATAATACAGCTATGGAATTTGTGCTCTAATTTTTCATTTAAACTGCTCAAAACTTAAATTGAGTGCAGTGAGAGATAACAGTATTACCCGTTTGAGTCATTTTCTCTTAGTATGAAAGAAGGAAATAAATTTCTGTTTATCTTATTGAGATTCTGGCAAAAATTCTTATTGCCTCCTACCTATTTTATGTCTAACTAGTTGAAGCTTCTGTTTGACTTCTATACTGGAGTACCTGCATCCTACCACACCTAACCAGAAAAAATAGATATATATACTTCATAGAAGGGTGTCCAGGTGTGCTTGCTGCAATTCAAAGCTGAAAAATCGCAAAAATCTGATTTATTCTAATGTTTCCTTCCTAGGGGTCCAAATCATCAAGTGTTATTCATTGTTCTGTTTTGTGTCTGTTCTTCACAAAAGGGACAAAGATCAGACTTCAATAAATGTCTAGTAAATTTTGGAACATCAAAAATCTACTACCTTTAGGCTTTAAAAATGATCATTTCTAATGTTTTTGAAGAGGACTTGTGAATAGTCATTAAATTAGATAAATGATATTTTAAACTTTCTATGTTATGATTGCTTTCTACAAATCTGAGGCAACATCACCTATACAGGGGACCTTGATTTCCCTCCACCTCCTTCATAATTTGGGAGGGTCTTTGTGCCCGTCCTTTATAGTCATCCTCTCCACAAGTACCCACATATCAAAAACTTAGGGCAATATTGAGGTTCCATTCTCCTACCAAAGAAAGAAGAGCTAGCATATTCAAAGACCAACATGATTTGGTTTCTAGTACTGCAAGTAAGCATGGGTCAGGAGTAGTCCCTGTGTTTGTTATGCTTCCTCCAGATGGTAATACTCAAAATCAGACTGCTGCTGTGTTTTGACATCATACAATCTTTGTTCCTCAGCCTCACTATATGTTGTCTTTTTTCGTCATCTTTTTGGTCTTTATTTGGGTTTAATCTTATCCCCTTTCTTGTCTTCATCTGAGTAGTCTTTTCCTCGGGTTTCGTTTGCTCTATACCCCAACCTCTCAGCTGTCCTGACATTCCTTGCAGCAGTGCCTAACCCAGCTGTCACGTTCTCCTAAATCCACTTAAAATTCCTCGCCAATCGGAGATTTTACAGAACCACCCACGTTCAGATCCTATTTATGCATAATGTCAATGGTATAAACAAGGCTGAGTATCACCTATAGATCACGTTATCTTATGACATATCATCCTCCCTCTCACTACATTTGAAATCCTGCACAGCTGGGTTTGTGCAGTATTGGGCAGTGTGGAAGGAAGGAAGCTATTCATGACTAGATTTGGAAATCAGATGGGACAAATTTTTTTGGTTTGATCCCTCTTTGCAGCTAATTTCTGTTTCCCAAATCGCTGTGATAAGGTTTGTTTTCTTTCTCGTTGTAATTCATCCATGTTATTTAATAAAAACATGGATGAATTACAACATGGATGAATCACCAAGAAGTGTGATCTTGAGTGGTTCAATTACACAAAGAAATGTATAAATATTTAATCCTCAAAGTTGTTTCCCAATTCATCAGATTTTTTTTTTTCTTTTCGTAATTCATCCAGTTGTTACCCCACACGCCGCATAAATAAAATCACCAAGAAGTATGATTTTGAGCGGTTCAATTACAAAGAAATGTATAAATATTTAATCCTCAAAGTTGTTTCCCAATTCATCAGATTTTTCTTTCTTGTCGTAATTCATCCATGTTGTTACTTTATAATATAATTTTATCTTTTGTCAAAAAGAAGGCACTCCATACTCTGCAACAATATAATCACCAAGAAGTATGATCTTGAGTGGTTGGATTACAAAAATGTATTAATATTTAATCCTCGAAATCGCTTCCTAAGACTTAATAAGTGGTCTTACATTACATTTTTAGTGGAATAAAAAGTAAATTGTTGAATCATATTCCAAAAATGTATTAATATTTATTCCTTGAAATTGCTTTCTAAGACTTTTGAAGTGGTCTTACATTTCATTTTTAGTGGAATGAAAAAGTAAATCGTTGAATCATATTCCATGGACATATCGAATAAGACTTACTTCCAATGCATATGTCCATATAAGACGTGTTTAAATCATTGCCATAATAAGCCACACCAACTATTTATCAATTTTAGTCCTAAAATTTTAATGTGTGTGTCCAAACACTCATACAATGAACACAAGCTAGTAGTAGCCAAAAGATTACAATTATCAAACCTATGTTTTACTTGGAGAATGTTCCATCCATGAAATTCAAGCTTCAAAGTGCACGGTTTGGACCAATCATGACTTTTGTATTTACTTGATTGTCATAGTGATAGGTGTTATTTTATGATGACTTTAAATTATAAGTGTTGGCAGATATTTGTGTGCACCCTTCTGATTTAGGCAGCTATTCAAGTGTTTAAAGGTCTCTGCAACAAAAATGGGATTATATCTAAGGTGTGGGACCTTAACCCTTGAGATAAAAGCTCGAGATTAACCTCTATTCTTTAACTAACTAAAAAATTGTGCAAAGTTGAGGAAGAAAGTGCTGAAATTGAAAAAAAAATGGCAATACATCGGAGTATGAAGGGACCACTCTCCTTGAGATCAAGGAAAAGGGGATGGACACTCGACAAAAGGGCAGATGTGAGCCACGATCCACACTACATTCAAAGTCCTTAATCCTCTATGTAAAGGACAATGGACTGGAATTATGCAAATATAACTCATACACATCATACAATAATAAGAGAGAAAGGTAAGATGCAATAACACAAGCCAAAGGATAGATAATAATCACAATCAACTATATACTATTTGTGCGAGGAATACACAATCCCTCACAGTTATTGAGAAGGCAGTGGACGCATTGCACAATCCAAATACAAAGGTCTACATAGACTCGGAACACTCAAAACCAATTGGGTAGAGTTTCCTTGCATTTAGGAGAGGATAGTTTCAGTTATGAAACTCATTACATTTATAGAAGTAGAAGGGATTTGAAGATGCGGAGGAGATGCTCAATTTGCTCGACCCTTCAAAACTCCCCTTAATGGTCCAAGGTAATTCCCTAAACTCATGATGATTCACACCCATGGGTGCCTTGGTTTGCAAGAAAACCCTCAGATATTTTCTACGTGGATAAGCTCTAACTTAGATCAATGGATGTCCACGAAATCTAGGGAGATAGATGAAGAGTGAGCTGCCAAATGTCCATTTAAACCATAATCATGCATTGAACCAAAGTGATAACTCCTCATTTCTTGTTGCACAAACCATTCAAACCATTCTCTTCGTTTTTGTGGGGTCATGAGGAGAATATACCATCCAAGAAGCATCATGAGACAAAAGGAATCAAACAAAAGCATTTGTCAGAATCGAATTGAGTGTCATTCGATTGCAAAACCGAACCAAATCTGTATCATTAAAATGTCACAAGTATCTCCATCATTCTCCTCAAAAGTGATCTTTTAGTGAAGCCCTCGAAAAATGCTTCCGATGAGATCATTATAATGTCAAATGGAGCTTTGGATCAAAAGATATGGTGTTTTGAAGATTCTGACAAAAACGTGAAAACCTTTGTTCAGCGGAGTCTCGAATCTTTTGCGTGATAATCTCTTTGTTATGTGGGTTCACATTTTTGTTGGTTCCTGTGGATTCATTGTTCCTTTGTCTTCGTGGTTTCTTCCCAAATTTTGCCTTGATCTGCGAACAATCGCTACTCCGCAACTCCTTGCAACATCCACGAACTTATCCTTCATTCTCGAAAAAAACATTGATCTTGCAAAGTCGTCCATGTCCCACAACATTTCCTTTGCGCGGTTTTTCCTTAGTTCTGCGGCTAGCTTTCATGCGAACCTTTCTAGCACTTCCGCGCCTTCTCTTCTCGTAGTGCCACATAGCCTTTTTTCCTTGTTCGCAACTTTGCTTCTATCATGCGGACTTTCCATTATTACCTCCATGTTCAACATTTCTAACATTCCCGCGCTCTACTTTGCCTTGACTGCGACATATGTCTCCGCGGCTTTGTTCCTTTGTTACGCGGACTTAAAACCCGAGAACACTACACCTTTTGAACTTCGCGAGAATACTAAATATTTGACTTTTCGTAGGACACTATAGTTTTCTCCTTCCGTGGAACACTAAGTTCGACTTCCACGGAAGACTAGTTTTGACTTACATGGTTTTGTTTATGTCACGCTTTTACTTCCTCACCCTGCCTCATGGTGTCATGCGACACTTTTTCATGTTTTGCGGCTTGTCTTTATGACCTTTTCCTTTGTGGATTTTTCAAACTCCGCGAAACATTACCGTTTTCAACATGTAACTTTTCAATCAAAAAGTGCTCAAGTCTTTGACCATTTTGAATTATGCAACTTTGGATTGTGAACCACACAAGTAATTTGAAAAACTTTGAGACATCAAGGCGCACAAGTATTCATTATGTAACTCGTTGCCAAAAATAAGCATGGTGATTTTGGCAATATTTTTTGGCGACTCAAAGGGGCCATCTCGCCTACTAGATGTGAGCCACAAAAGTAATTTGAAAATCTTTGAGACACCAAGGTGCACAAGTATACATTTTATAACTAGTTGCCAAAAAATAAGCATGGTGTTGATTTTGACAATATTTCTGGTGACTCAAATGGGCCATCTACCTGCTAGATGTGAGAACCACTTGCCTTGTGCATCCATTGGGCATGGAGTCAATTTAAAACTATAATAAACCTTCTCAAACTTTTTAAAGCTTTATCCTTTTTTGCAAGAAAATCACAATGACCTGGAAACTGCCTTGTGCCTCAAGATAATTCTCGCTCACGCGCCTCTAATAGCTACAACTGTAAACCATTCTGAAAACAATCCACAATTATTCTAAAGGGAAGCAAAAGGCGTATGGGGAATTTGGTTTTCTCAAGAGATGGGTAGGGAGATTTTAAGGCTGCAAGTGCATGCTTGAACAAAACTGGACTGAAAGATAGATATCGCACTAATTGAAAAATGAGAGATTGTGATCCAAGGTGACAACACAACCACCACCAACAAAAACTTCATAATGGTTTAGACTTGACAAAAATGGGCAAAACAACTGAAAATACAGGTTAAGAGTAACAAACACAGTCTAAAACGAGGCCAAAAAGACACCAACAACGAAAGAAAGGAAACAAAACATGGCGGGAAAAGGAAAATATTTACAATAATGTACAAGGAGAGAAACTTTAGAAATAAGACTCGAGTAAGATCCCATTGATTGGGATAGGCAAGGTTTCACCATCAAGCTTCGTTAATTCAAAAGCATTACTCTCCTTGATCTCTACAATCTAATAAGGACCACTCCAAATAACATCAAACTTCTTATGTTTTCCTGGCTTGGAGCGGTCTTCATCCCATTTTAGGACCAATTCTCCTTTGAATTGTTGAGGGTGAGATTTCTTCTTAAACCACTTTTGCATAGCTTGTTGGTGGTCTTGTAGTTTCTGTCTAGCTTCTTCCCTGACTTCTTCTAACTTAACCAACTCAGCAATCCTTATGGTTCTTGCATCATGATGCTCTAATTCCAATTGATGAGCCAACTCTAGAGCTGGAAGTTCAAGTGAGATGGGCAACCTAGCTTCTCTCCCATATACAAGCATGAATGGAGAGTTCCCAACAGATTTCTTGGGTGTGATTCTATCAGCCCAAAGTGTTGTTCTTACCTTAGTGTGCCACTGCCTCTGATTGTCTTCCATTGTTCTCTTCATGATTCTGATCAGATTTTTCATTTTTGTTGGAGGATTCAACAAGGCCATTTCCTTGAGGATAATAGTTCAAAGATGTTTTCAAGTAAATACCATATCTCAAGGCAAAATTAGTCACTTTGGCTCCAATGAAAGCCTTGGCATTATTAGATATAATTGTGTGGGGAACTCCAAATATGGTCACAATATCTTCTAGGAAGTCTATGATGACATTTTCAGTTGCTTCTTTGAGAGGTACAGCCTCCACCCACCTTGTAAAATAGTTTGTAGCAGTTAAAACCCAATGATGACCAACACTTGAAGGAGGGTTCACCATACCAATGAAGTCTAAACCCCATTGAGAGAAGGGTTGATCAACAACAATGGGTTGAAGTGGTATGGCTGCATTCCTCTTCCTGCGTGCGAAAAACGAACATTATTTGCAGCTCCTTATTCGTTTATAACAATTTGAAAACAAAGTTGGCCAAAAATAGACAACCCTCAAGATCTTGGTTGCAGTAGTTTGAGGAGCAAAGTGCCCACCAACAAAGCCCGCATGGAACTCTCTGATTACCTTCTCAACATTGTCAGGTTCCACACATCTCAACATCACACCATTAAGGCCAAGATGTTCATAGGGGCCAATCTTTTATAATGTCGCTTTCATCATGAGCCCATTTTGAACGTGTTGAACTCGAATTTATCATATGTGTGATTGTGTTTGGGAAGTGTTCCAAGTGTTTGATTGATTGCAGTAGATAAAGACATAATAAACTCTAAAGGGAGGGTCAAGATTATCCGATAAACATTCAACAATGCTCATGTAATATGTTAATGGCCAAAGTCAATCTTTGATCATCCACTTTCATGTCTCCATCTCCTCCTCCTTTGTGAACAATTCTTCTTTAAGATTACAAAGGGGTTTCTGTCTTTGAGATGAGGAGACATGACAATCTCTTCATTGAAACAAAATATGGTGCACGAAGTTGAAAATGGTTTGATTTTTTGATGGTATGACTCAAATGCTTCAAGATGATGGCTCAAAACTTGGAACAAATGCCCTCAAACATGTTGAATGTGTGTCCTAAAAGGTCATGGGCAGGGACCACCCAAATCCTTGAATGAAAGGGATTCTAGGAAGCATACACGCTTGAAGAAGGGGGATGCAAAAATTGTGAGCGAAGATTCAAGGGAAGGGAAAGTGATTCTAATAATACAAAAAGAGGTCCCCTAATTATGCCATTCACGGATTGAAACATTATTGAATGAGTAACTTACATAAACCATCCACACATTGAATGATTGAAAAAGTGAGGGGTTTTAGTGATGATGATGCAATATGGGAGGAAACATGTTAAGCTTTGTCCCTCTTAGAACAATTTCCACACACAACCATCATAAGAGAGAATTAATTCATGTTATGATTGGCGTGGCAATTGTTTGCTTAATTGACTCCTTTCAAGATATGTGTTCGTGGAACTTTTTCAACGATAAGTGGAAACACGTGTCTTCAAGGATGAAGTTAAATCCCTAGTTTTAACATTGGTTGTTGGCCATGGCACCTATAAACACTCAAGTGTTTCCGTGAAAGATCATATCTTTTATATAAAGTCTGATTGCTATCTTAAAAACCTTCAAATGAAGCCTATTTTTTCTACAAAATTATTGGTTGATAACATTATGCGAGCAAATACTGACATACCAATTTTTTTTGACTTGCCAAAAACCCGACAACACAAAAAATAGTTAAACTTATTAAAAACCATAAATTTTATACAAAATACAAGTACAAAATGTATCAAATGAGTCTATAAAACATTGGGGGTGCCTTCTCTATTAGAGTTAATACAAATAGAGTATAAAATCCAATTATCTTGCAAATACAACTAGCTGACAACTCTTTTGAATTTATGAAATTTTTTTGATTTTTTTATAAATTGCATATTCATGCAAGTTACAATTTACAAGAATTTAAAATCTACTATTTCCCATTCTACTAAAAAATTGGGGAGAGGTTCTAGTGACTCTGGTCCTTGCACTTGCTTGCAAATTCTCACTTCTAGAATGTTGTGTCTGTGGCTTTACCTTAGTAAAAATCGCAATGACCTCTTTGTCTTATAGATGACATCATCTAATCCAACCTCTCCTATTTTTGCTTCACCCTCCATAGTTTACCTCTTGAAAGTGATGATCTTGTCCTCTCGAGAACTTGGGGATCTCTTTTTGCTCGGCCTAGTCACTTTAAGGATCAATCTCATGCGAATTAATAAGCTCATGTGATGTGTCCTGCACCTTTTTTGGGCAAAGTTGAAGATTGTATTACACTTAAACCAGGTCATTTGCGGTGTCGTTGAGTCAATTTATTGCTCTTCTTGATGTGAATGACGTCAAACAAATCATAGTTGGGTTCACATCCAAAAGTCCTACAAGGTTGAGATAAAATTAAGAGGGATAGATTTTGACTAATTGGAGAATTTCCACTCCAAAATTTTCACAAAAACCGATAAGCAAAATAGTTAAAAGTTTATAAGTAATTAATAATTGTAAATTTGTAACATGTAATATATAAGTAAATAATCCAATTTTTGCTACTTGGAGTTTGGTTGGATTTTTCTCCTACAACTAACGACGAAGACAAGAGTCTCGCTTAGCCTATATGTAAATTTTCAACTCTAAAATAAGGAAGCCCCTTGCCTTAAACTCAAGTTGAAAGGTCTCTTTAAAACTTCCCTATTAACACTTATGAAGCCATTAAAGAACAAAAGTTTGGGGATGAGGTAGTTGTTAGGATTTTAGTGCCCCACATTTGTACGTGTGTGAATAATAATTACATTGGTAATTATTATTATAGTGAATATTAGTAAGTTAGTCATATATATTGTTAGAATAACAATATATTATGAATGATTATTTGTTATACCCGTAGCTATTATCGGGTTTATTGTTCTACTCACTTCCTATTTCCTAGTAAGTTGTTTACCTACCTTTATGGCTATATAATAGCCACTTATATCTGAATATTATATAGAAAATATAATATACAGTGAGTATTATTACTTTGTGTTTGCCATCGGCTGTCCAAATCTCTAGATTTGGTATCAGAGGGTGCTATTTCTCAGATTGCATGGAGTTTTCAAATTAGCAAAGGGGCAGCTCTTTGTGCCTCGTTGGATGAGAAAAATCATTTACTGATTAACTTGGGCGCCTATATATTTGTTATCAGTTTTTTGTAGAAGTGCGTAGCTTTTACCAGAAGAATTCAGTGAAGAGGAGACGTTTCTGAGTTGACGTGATATTGGAGACATTTAAAAAAGAGTTCTCTTGTGCAATATTGGATCGGCCTGTTCAAAATGTAAAATCTGGTTAAATATTTATTTCTGCCGATTCAATCTGTGTATGCATCTTTACAATAACTGTTAGCTGCTATTCATTTTTTTCACGTAGCAAAGAGGCGTGTTCAATGCGTTTGGAACAACGATACAGACCTGGAAATTGATATCTGAGCTATCAATTACATGATCCTCTATTCACTGTGTATATTGTTTGGAGCTCACGGTGCTTAGGCTGCGATTGGGTTATTCTTGGGCATTCAGAGCGAGAGACATGTTATTGGAGAGGATAATCAGTTTATCGGAAAAAAAACTGCATATGCATTGAGTCAGAATCTCAAGGTGATTGCATGCATAGGAGAAAAATTAGAAGAACGAGAAGCACCTATCTACAGCCAACACAAATTCAAGATTTATGGTTTCGTGCTAAGTGCCGTTAAAAGTCCACATCATTTGGGTGCCACGTTGCAGATCTGGATGGGGTGCATTATTTAGACAGCTGTCCACCTCGTGTAACATGAGAATCATTGCCTTGCGGAACATGATCCTCTCCAAACTCCAAGACGCCCTCCTCAAGATTGACACGATCCACACTTAGACAACTGGCATGCATCGTTGTCAAGGTTTATGGTTATTATTTTTGGTAACAGTTGTAGCACAAGTCGTGTCACTAAGTCTAGACGTGTTATGTATTAAACGTCTTTTCTAGTTAGTTGTGTTAAGCTTGTTTTATAGTCGATGCCTTTATATAAAAATTTAGTGTTATTGTCCTTCAATGTCATATAGGTGATTTTAGGATTTTTTAGTTGTTATCTAGTGTTAGAGTCATCTAATTGTAAAAGTCCGAAAATTTTAAAATTTTTTTGTCTTACGGACGCATTTTGGTGTTACTCGACGTCCGGAAAAATAAAGTGTTTCACATTCGGGAGGAAAGAAAAGAATAAGATCGATGTGGAAACAAATGCACTTCATGTTCACATCCTGCTAAGTTAAGTAGCATATCATTGGAGGATGGAGGCAATGGAGGAGGAGGACAATTAGCTTCCTCGAGTTCGTCACTACCTCGAGGTCGCAAACCGCTTTAGTGACATCTTTGTGTCTTGTGTGATGAATAAGAGCAGATGAGCATCCTTGTTCTGTGCGGTGCGGTGCTTGTGTGTCCCTTGTGATGATAAATTGTACCATTGATACTATCATGCGGGGAAGTGTTCTTGATCGGCCGATTTGATGGTTGATGTGAATTGGTTGAACGGTCCCAATTCATGTATTCATCTAATAGGTTGAATGGTCCCCTGGATGATGTAGTTCCCACGATCGGTGCCGAGGATCGAGACCATGTGCAAGCTACTGAGCGGCGCTTTGCTTGGTCAAGATGGTGTTTTCCCATGTTCGCACTAAGGGGGGGAATGTTAGGATTTTAGTGCTCCACATTTGTATGTGTGTGAATAATAATTACATTGGTAATTATTATTATAGTGAATATTAGTAAGTTAGTCATGTATATTGTTAGAATAACAATATATTATGAATGATTATTTGTTATACCCGTAGCTATTATCGGGTTTATTGTTCTACTCACTTCCTATTTCCTAGGAAGTTGTTTACCTACCTTTATGGCTATATAATAGCCACTTGTATCGAATATTATATAGAAAATATAAAATACGGTGAGTATTATTACTTTGTGTTTGCCATCGGCTGTCCAAATCTCTAGAGTAGTACCCATTTTGCTTCAATGATGAGTTGGTGGAGTTGATTGTGCCATTGTCGATAAAATAACTTTCCAAAGGTAGAAAATCTGTTTATAACCTCCATGTAATAATTTTCGATGGCCTCTTTGGCCCCATTTATGGCCTCATAAATGTATCCCTTTGGGTTTTATTCACCATCCATCAAGCGCAAAACCCTCATTAAAGGACTCAAAATTACAAACAAATTAAAGTTACAAATTTATAATCAAAGTAAAAAGTAATGCATTTATAAATCGAAAATAAAGGTATTGACTTGAAATTTAAATCGAAGATTGAAGTCAACTTGATTTTTGCAACTCTCTTCGCAAATGCATCATCTATTGTCTTTGCGGTCCTCTCTCTATCAAAGATAAATGGTGTTAACTAACGGTAAATACGCAACATTAGGAAGTTGCAAACTTTGTGACACTTGCTCATACAAGATTTTTTTTCCTTGGTGTGATGCCCCATCAAGATGATAACCCAAGAGTGATTATAATTATATTTTTGATATTTTTAGCATCTTTACAATTAATCTCATCAAAACAATTTTGATTATGTTGTCCAAAAGAACGTCAAGTCAATTTGGTATTAAATTGGTTAAAGATGCTTGTCCTCTTACCCATCTTTAGTTTGTGGACTACTTTATGCTTTTAGGCAAAGCAACTTGTTTGGAAGCACAATAGTTATAGACTAAATCACCACGTTTGTGTTCGTGTTCGGTGAGGATTAAATTCGGAAAAAAAAATCGTGATTAAATTCGGCTGTTATAATTTTTATTTTTTAAAATAAGATATAAATGCACAAATTTTTCAAAATATCTAAAAACATTACTATATAAACTTGAAATCTATATAAAAAGATGTCTTTATTCCATTTATAAGGCCATAAGTGTTTTGCTACCGGACACACCGTTGATGTTTCATGCGGAATGGAAAAGAGAAAAAATGGAAAAAACAAGCTGGTGGAAAAATGCCCTCCTGAACACCCGATTTTGAAGCCAAAGAGGATTCAAATACAGATACTGAAGATGATTTTGTCTCGAAACCCTCTTTCAGAAATTCCAGTTGTTGAATGCGCCAAAGAATCTCATCTAGTTGGTGACAAAAAGGAAAATACAAAAGAAGATAATGATTCCGTTGTCCCAATTGGATCTATGGAGGATAAGGAAAATACGCCTCCTTTATTTAATCCTCCAATTGCGGAGGCTTCTACAGGTTGGATAACGGTGCGTAAAAAGAAAAAACTTTTCTCCAAGAATACCGCTTCTCTGCCTTGTTAGTTTCCCAGTGCTGCTCGGCTGCTCATTAATGCTTCACTTTCTTTGTCGGGCAGCAGCTGTTTGGTCGCTGTAAATCAATTGTTTTTATGCTGATTTTCTTGTTGGTATTGGGTTTTATTCTGAGCAGGTTGTTTCCTGCTACTGGGCGTTCACGTTTTACCTCGATCTTGATCTTTTTCTTTGTGCCTTATTTGTTCACATCTGGCTTTTTGAGCCTTCTTGTATAAGGGTATAGTCCCTTTCAAAAAACTATTTACCAATAATAAAAAAATCGTCAAAAGTTAAAATTAAAATTACCAATTCTATGCTTAATTATTTTATTAAAATTGCAACATTAATAGAATAAAAACAATTATAAATTTATAATTATAAAATATAAAATAAAAGATTAAATATTAAATATAAATTATAAGTTAACCTAATTGACCAAAATTATAAATTATATAATTATAAATCATAAAATATAAATTATAAGTTTCAATACTCTTTAAGTCTAAGAGTCTAACCTAATCGACATTGCAAGATACATTTCACGCCTGACTAAATTACTTCTCGCAGCTCGCATGGATGGCTCGTAGTCGGGATGGTTGTAGTTTAGGTCGTAGTAGATTGGTTGCATTGTAGGTCACGAACTCTCCAAGTCATAGCCGTAGTCATGTAGAAATTAATCGATCTAATACAAAGAATCCATGAAATAGCTACACGCATAATAATTGAAATCAACAAATCTATATTATATTTTTATTATACATTCACTATTTCATTACACTCCATTATATAGGAGATGTAAAATAACAATCCTTACAACAACATTTGTCTTCATGTACAACCATACACCCATATGGTTTCAACCTCTCACCATTATAATAATAAAATAATACTAATTGTTTTATTATTCTAACTTACCACATTTTACATTTACTATTTACATTTACATAGTAAATGCACTTTCACTAATTTACCATAATAATAATTACACATGTAATTATTATTCACCCGTACATACAAATGTGAGCACTAAGATGTATTTCCTAACATTCCCCCCTTAGTGCGAACATGGGGAAAACTTGCCTTTGTATTTGCACTTATTTTCATGATCCGATGATTTAACACCCATATGGTTTCAACCTCTCACCATTATAATAATAAAATAATACTAATTGTTTTATTATTCTAACTTACCACATTTTACATTTACTATTTACATTTACATAGTAAATGCACTTTCACTAATTAACATAATAATAATTACACATGTAATTATTATTCACCCGCATATACAAATGTGAGCACTAAGATGTATTTCCTAACATTCCCCCTTAAAGTGCGAACATGGGGAAAACTTGCCTTTGTACTTGCACTTACTTTCATGATCTGATGATTTTACAGGATGATCATAAACCTAATAGATGGTTTTTCACAGGGTTGACCATAAACCGAAAATGATGGTTTTACAACTGGTTTACCACAAACCAAAAGGGTGATGGTTTTGCATAGGGTTTACCAACAACCGAAAATGGTGGTTTTACAAGTGGTGTACCACAAACCAAAAGGGTGATGGTTTTGCATAGGGTTTACCAACAACCGAAAATGGTGGTTTTACAAGTGGTGTACCACAAACCAAAAATGAAGGTTTTCAAGTGGTTTACCTACAACCACATCATGATATGCCAAGTATTATTCTTAGCCCTCATCACATCTCACTGCAGGGAATAACATAGGAAATTCTGCTGAAATCTGCTGCATATATAGAAAATACCAGAAATGTAGAAAACTAGAAATGGAACATTGAGATCATGTTCCCCCCTCAATGTGAAATTTCCTTTATTCTGCAAACCACAATAGGAACATTGCAACCAAACACTCTTCCAGAAACACAAAGAAACAATAGGAACACACTGTATAAAAAAATCACCATAGCTGATACGGCCCCGTCGTTGGTGACTGACGAGAGGTCGCTGAATGACCTCCAACCTCCTGTGCCTCCTTCCTCCAAGAACTTCACTTAGAATAGAAAGTCTTCAGAATTATAGTCAATTTCATCTGTTATTCGTTCATCTTCAATTTCCCATTCTACAATTTTGCTTACATCTGTAGGTGCTTTTTCTTTTCCATCTACTATCCTCCATAGATTTTTATTCATTAACTGCATCTGGATTTTTACTCTCCATGTATGGAAGTTCAGCCCATCTAATGGTATATCCATTTTATTGAATCTAAATATCAAAAAAAAATTGAATGTAGATTTGAATTACCTTTGATTCTCTGATTTCTTCAAAAAAACAGCAGTGATCAATGTGCTGTATAGTAAATTGCACATTTCTCCCAAACTACGAACTGGGTTTTGCTGAAATTTTTACTGTAGCTTTCTGTATAACAGATCGTTTCACACACAAAATTTTGGAGAAACCCAGATCGCGAAACAAAAGTTACGAGATCTTCTTCGAGACAGATTTAACCTGCTTTGGTACCAAATGTAGAAATAAATCGATATAATACAAAGAATCCATGAAATAGCTACACTGCATAATAATTGAAATTAACAAGTCTATATTATATTTTTATTATACATTCACTATTTCATTACACTCTATTATATAGGAGATGTAAAATAACAATCCTTACAACAACATTTGTCTTCATGTACAACCATACACCCATATGGTTTCAACCTCTCACCATTATAATAATAAAACAATACTAATTGTTTTATTATTCTAACTTACTTACCACATACTAACCACATTTTACATTTACTATTTACATTTACATTCACTAATTTATTATAATAATAATTACACATGTAATTATTATTCACCCGCACATACAAATGGAGCACTAAGATGTATTTCCTAACAATAGCCGTAGTTGTAGATCAAGTCGCAGGTCACAGATTGGAATGAGAAACCACTCTCAAAGCACTCGTACCCCCATCGCTCGAATGGAGCGAGAAACCTCATACTTTTGCGTTTTTTTATAAAGTCGAGAATAGGTTTCATGGTTTTAAGGGTTTTTAAAAGTGTTTCATTGGTTTTTTTAATGTCGAATGTATGCGAATATTCGCGATTTTTTTGGGTGATTAAAGTTCGGCGATTTTCGAACTTTCTGTCCGAAAATCATTGAACCCTGTGACACAAGTTATAGAAGGTTCTTCAAGTTTTTTCTAGAGCTCTTGGTCGAGTTGATAAAAATCATGCCAAATCTTGTATTATTTTCTTTAATTGCTCAAGTAGACGGGGAGGAATAAATTTTGAACATTTTCCACTCTAGAAGGGGCTCACCTTTGTTGCTTCAATACTTGGGGGTACCTCTTGGGTCTAAGCAGATCCTTGATTAGCTTTGGCTCAAAAAAAGCTGATATGAAAATGCATGGATGGACTAACAAATGGCTGTCCTCGAGAGGAAGGATGACATTGGTTAAAGCTATTTTTCAAGCCTTGCCAATCCATGTTTCCTCTATCTTGAACATTCCAGGTAGAATTTTGTAATAATTGGACTCTTTATGTCAGAAATTCTTATGGAATGGCATGTAGGGAAAAAGAAAGTGGTCTCTAGTGAAGTGTGAAACTCTTTGTCAGCCTAAGAAGGAAGGTTGTTTAGGATTTAGATCTTCCCCCAAACAAAATAAAGCCCTAGTAGCTAAATTCTATGAAGGATGCTAATGGAATCAAATCATTTGTGAGCTGCCAATATTAGAGCCAAATATGTAGAGACTAATACACCTAAGAGAATTATTCGGTTGTCTTTCTCTTCTAAAGGTTCACCCATTTTTGCTGTTCTGAAAGTTAGAGAAGCGATTATAAAAAAACATTTGTTTTGGATTGCGAATAATGTTTAAAATGCTACCTTTTAGATTACAGTATTGGGATGGGCATCCTCCAATCATCACACATCACCCAAAGTTAAGGACAATAATGGATGAGATGCATGAAATTGGGTGGATGTAATGTCCCATTTTCTAAATTAAAAATAATTGATAATATTTTAAGATTGGCCCGACCAATTCTTATTTTGGGACATCTTCATATTATTATTATTAAAATAAAAGTATTTCTAAATACTCTTTTATGAGGTCAATCTTCAAAGTGAAGATTAAAAAGTGCATTAAGAGGTCGGTCACGAGGATTGGGCTTCTATTTTATCCGTGGCGCCAAAACGAGGATATAAAGGTGGATTAAGTGGCCTAAGAAAGGTTGTGCATGTTTATTTCAAAGATTGATAATCTTGGGTTTGTGCACGGTGTGCCTTACTCTCCGTTGAAGACAGAGACTTTTTGTGTGGCTTAACTTTGAGGATGAAAACCCACATTGGATCCTATTGGGGATGAAACCCTCAATAGTCACAACACTTGGGGCGAAAAACCCTCATTTTTTGCATTGGTGACTTTGGACGAGAGTCACAAGTGGGACTTAATTAGCAGATTTTTGGAATAGCAAGGTGCTTATCCGTTCTTAGGGCATTCCTACTTTGGCTAGGGGATGCTTTTGGGGGCTGCCACATTCATTTTCAGCTTGATCTACCCATTTGGAGATTTCGGGATCATTTTTCAGTGGGTTTTCATGGTTGGAAAAATATGATTTCACTTTCATTGGATAGCTGGTCTCTTCAAGATCATTTTGAGCATTGGTTTGCATTGAAACTCCCAAGTATTGATGGAGTTATGATTTTTTCAAGTTTCAGCTGTCTTTGTACTCAAAATAAATTTACAAAATGCATATTTGCTCCAGATTTCATCTTGCTGGATTTATTGAGTATTTGGGATATTTTTTATGTTAATTTTCAGCCCATATTGCATGTGAATGATTGTTACTAAGTGCTGATATAGTTCGCTGCCCTAAAGGGATATTAATTAATGTTCTAAGTTGATTTTCATACGCTAAAAGTGTTATTTCCAGTTCGCTACTAAGGTTTTTGATATTGTTGGATCTGCTATAATAAAAACTAAAGTATTTTCAATTGGGTGTTGGTGTATTTTCAGATCTGATTCTTAGGGCTTGTGGCCAAGCCCTTATTTTCGGTTTAAACCCTAGAAAGGGACATTACAGTGAATTGAGGTTGTTCATTATTGGAAGTGTACCACCCATTCCTGGGAAATTTGATAGTGCTGGATTCCTAGTTTGGAATGGACTGTACGAATTGGGGAAGAGCAACAAACTCTGATAAATACTAGTCTTTTGGCCTGCCCTCTATCAACTTCACCACTACCTGATTCATTAACATGGGGGAAAAATTCCACAGGTGTATGTACAGTTTTTTTAGGCTATGCTTCTTTAACTAGAAGTACTTCTCATCCTCTAAAGGAGGCTGCCATATGGCCAAATGTGAGCTTCTTTGTATGGCTGGTTTTAAGGAGGGAGTCTTAACTTGGATTTTATGGTCCCTTCTGATGTGTTTTTGATTGGAAAATGAGGAGACCCTTTCTCATTTGTTCATCCAATGCCCTTGGGTAGTCTAACTATGGCAACTTCTAGCAAAATTGTTTAACCGTCCTTGAATCAACATCGAGTCATTTGAGCAGCTGGTTAGAGATTGGCATTCTCACTTAATTAAAGGTCAGAATTTGCTGCTGCATTATGGGCTGGCATAAATCTTCTCTTTTGGTACATTTGGAAGGAAAGAAACAATAGAATCTTGTAGTAGATCATCAGAGACATAAATTATGTTTGTGAGAAAATCAAAATCAATGTTGCAGAATCTATCAAACATAAGATTTGTGTTCTTCCAACTCTCAACTTGGAATGGGAGCAGGTGTGTAAACAACTGTTATAACCCAAGAACTTGAATATGCCTACATATCGGTATATAACAAAAATACAATGGAATGGAAAATGGACAACTCCCTTGATTATAGAAAACTGAACACTGATGGAGTCTTCAAGGAGTAATCCAGGCCAGGCTGCTATGGGAGGCATTGGTAGATCTTATGATTGGTCTGTAGCCTTCCGCTGAAAAATTGGGATTTGCTACCAATAATTTAGTAGAGATCAAGGTAGTTTATAAAGAAATGCAAGAGGCTTTGAAAATTGGATGGCAAAATAGCCAAATTGAATTTGATTCTAAGGTTCTGCTTGTTATCTATAAGCCGGGAGGAGGTCATGGCAAAAAATGGAAAATTGAAAGAGAGGTGGGGAAAATTCACCAATTGCAAAACCGGCTCCAAGATGTGCAATTTAGCCATATCCCCAGAGAAAGTAATAAAGTGGCGGATGGGTTGGCCAATTGGGCTCTTGACAACCACAACCTTATGTGTTATGGGATGCCTCCTATGTGGTGGTCAACTATGCTCCAAGGGGATTTGAGAAAGATTCTACATTCTGATTTGTACTAATGAATGCTAATAAGTATCATTTTCAGTGTACTAATAGCTTTCAGGCTTGGCATAGTCGAATTTGTACTCTCTGATTTCTATATAATATAAATTGGGTCCATTTTTTTTTGTAGTCTCCTAGTTTTTAGAAATGTTGTTGTATTGTTAGTGACAACTTACACAACATTCTCGATGCCCATCTCTAATATTATGTCCTCTTACATAAAGCTCATTTTGTTGCATTTTTAGTGTGTTAAGAGGCATTGATTGATTTCAAAAAACTCACGTGACCATTTGCAATTGCAAGTATTTTAATGAGGATACGTTCTTTCTTCGTCAGCCCATTTGAAAGAATGGTGCATTTAAACTTTTGCCACTGATTGACTTTGCGTGCATCTTGGAGTAACTTTCCAATTAAGTCACCTGGAACTTGGATATGCCAATGCCATCAGCAAATACTCCCAGTACGGGGTATTCACGACAGCAAAGGGAAGGTGGTGGCAATACCATAAATTTGCACATACTTTTTTAATCTTGTATCTCCTTGTCTCACTAAATGCCTTGTAATAAAGCTTTTCTATGCACACGAAATTATGTTACTGAACTATATGCTTGAATTGAATGACTTTTAGTACAGGCTCTTTATCGAAGGGTAGGTGGTTGTAATACCATATATTTGCACACACTTTATTTATTTTTTCGTGCACTTCCTTATTCAATTTTGTAACTTGTGCAATGTCCCTTTTAGGGCACAATTGGCAGAGTATGGAATTCCTGAAACCGCTTGACAATTTATTGAAATTAACTTGAATAAATTATTCAAACATTAATCAACTGAAAAAAACACTTGCAAAGATGGAGCCAACACCAAATTGAATTTTATTAATCAATGTGCAGGCTGGAATTAATTAATTTCCAGCAGACCATACAAATGCAAAAATCAATCAAAACCATGAACCAGCTGATCAACTATGGCTGAATCAAGCTTGTAATCACCTTAGATGAGCTTCCCAACTCACAGAATGCAAGCAAAGTACATAATTCACCCTCAAAGGGTGACATTAGGCTGCCTTGGGTGACGTCAGCCCACAAATCAGTTCTAGGTTGTTGTGCCAGTCTTCCAAACTGCCCATTTTAGAATATGAGGGTTTTTGTCCCCAAGTGATGGATGCTAAGGGGGTTTCCATCCTCAATTGCTGTAAGTAGAAGCACAAGTGCTTGAGTTCATAAAATCAAGGTGAAAGATAGATGATAAATGTCTACAAATGACCCCCTCCATCTTCTTTTATACCCTTCCCTTTATTTTAATTTCTAAATAAGTGTCAGTCCACTTAAATTAGAAAAGTACTCTTATTTTAAAATTAAAACATAAGTGGTTGACATAAAGTTACTTTTTGGCTCATAAAGTGGAGGACTGTAATGTCCCCTTTTCCTTCATCCCATTAGCCTGGGGGAAACAATAAAATAAGCTAAGGGTATTTGTTGTGCTTTAACTTCAAAAAGGGGATCCCTCTTGAAATTGTTTGCCCTCAAGCAATTTCGAGCCTGGATACTCAAGTATCATTGAGTCAATGTGATGAGTCATGTTGTAGTGCTTATAGAGCCTGGACCTTGTACTTGTCAAATGGGATAGCTCCTGCCAAAGAACATAGTATGATATATCCCAAATGGATAATGAATGCCATTCTACCTCAAGTTGATCCTCAAAAATTGCACCCTGGTGGCTGCCATGAAGATCTCCTTCAGTTGAACCCTTTTTCCAACTTTTTCTATCAAAGGTTCTTCCTTATTTCGTGTAAGTTTGCAGCTATTCTTAGCTGATGACATCAGTCCTATACCTGACATTTTCATGACCAGCGACATGAGAAAGGTACAACATGTACCAAATTGAAACTTCGTGCAAAAATCAACAACTCGGGCAATGTAGAGGCTGTGAACAGCCATGCAAGGACTGAAAATATCATATTAATAGCTAAAAACTGCAAAGAACTCCTTCCCATGATTGAAGGTACTCGTAGACCCATTTGTATGGGAGAGCAAATGGAAACCAATTGGCTGGTGATGGTGATGACACCAACACTAAAATCAAATATGGGAGAAAACATAAGTACATAGCCCTTTGAATGATTGTATATGAGAGAAAACAAAGTAGTCCTTTGAAGGCTATTTTATAACAGAACAGCTGCATGTTGTTTTAACTCCTTGCACACGTTGATGTATTGTAGGGTCTATATTATTACGAAATCGATCATACAGAACTTGGTGTATCCAACTAATAAATAAATTCTGAGACTTGGTTCACCGTTGGGGTAGGCTATCTGAAGTCTAGATAGACCATGCTCTCTTCCTCTTTCACTTTTTGAGCCACATTTGGACAATGGGGCTTGATTTTTTTCAAGAAGAATCAGGGTTATACATGGTCAATATCTTGTCTAATTTGCATTTCACCATTGATTATCTTGTCCTGTGGTAGCTCATTTGACTGGGATACTTGATTTTGCATTTTTAATGTCAAATGGCTTGCAAATATTGTATTTTTAAGGAATCCAAAGAAACATTGATTGCTTTCTGTTCTTATTTGACTTGCATTGTCATTGCATGGTAGGCTTTTTTTAGGCATAATGAATGCAAAGACTCCACGATGTTGCAAGGAAATCTGAGAAGTTTTTCATTATCTGACTTGTCATAGCCAACATTTTAAATCTTTTACACTCCATAAATTACAATAGGACAACCTCTGGTTTATTTGTGCTATCTTCCTAACTTAATGATAGAATGTTTTAAATAACAAGGCATTTTAGCAGTGACATTTGTAATGTTCAGTGGACATATCTGTCTTGCAGATGGAACAAAAACTACTGGCTGCAGGGGGTGTAATACCGATGGAGTAAGCCTATATCATTTAAATTAACAAGTACACAATACCGGTAATGACATTTGGATTGGTACTGTATATGCCAGGCAGAGACCAAGCACATGTTCTTTAACATATGTATTTTGGCAGAGCTTTCAATGATAAGAGCTAAATATGTTTTTGTAAGAGTAGCTGCGTTTGAGATTCAGTTTTTGAACAGCTTGTATTTGGATTTAAATATCTTATAAGCTGTAATACCATACAATTTAACCTTGTGTGCTGCACATATACTTTGCCTCTAAATATCAAATGCAGAAATTTTACTGGTAATGCTCGTGCATCCCTAAAAGTAGATTGTACCAGGCGTCTTTTACAATATCTATTAATGACTTGGTTGTCAACTATCTCTGGATTGTACCATTGCTTTTGCAATATGTATGAAAAGTAGATTGTACCAGGGTCTTTTTACAATATCTACTAATGACTTGGTTGTCAACTAACTCTGGGTTGTACCATTGCTTTTGCAATATGTATTAAATGCTGTTGTAACAATGGAGTTTATAACACTTCTGGTAAGGTTTTGAATTGAGCCTCAAGGTAATTGCTTGCTTTTAGATTTCGTAAGGTTTGAGCACTGTTTTGGTGTTCCATTTTACAGGGTATACTTTTAATGGAAGTAATATTTTATGGTTAAACTAAAATTTCATATCATTTCTTTTGAATATAGTCATTGATATTTATTTCCATCATTCTTCTTAACAGTTAAGTGGGATTCTAAATTCAGTGTTAATAACTACTTCAGAGGAACATCTGTCATCATGTTGTTGATATTCATACTTAATTGAGCTAATTCTCTCCCGGTGCTCCATTTTATGGGCTGTAATTTTAAGGAAAGTAATAATTTATGGTTAAAACTGAAATTTTGTATCAACCCTTTTCAAATATAGTAATGGATGTTTATTTCCATCATTCTTCTCAACAGTTCAGTAGGATTCCAAATTCAGCCTTAATAACTACTTCCTAGGAGTACTGTCATTGTGTTATTGATATTCATACTTCATTAAACTAATTCTCTTACGGTGCTTCATTTTATGGGGCATAATTTTAAGGAAATAATATTTTATGGTTATAACTGAAATTTCGTATCAACTCTTTTCAATTACAGTAATGAATGTTTTTACATCATTCTTCTTAACAGTTGCACTTCTTTAAGTCTCAAGGTTAAGTGTGTACACATACAATCAGTTGAACCTCGAGGGAAGTTAACTTGAAGAATGAACAAATTGGAAAATCCATATGACAAATCGTCTCTGGAAACCTAATATAATCTATAGCATTTTTTAAAAGACTAAAATCTCAAGCAGCACTATAACTATACATTTCTTAGTGTACACGGGAATTATTTGAGCAAACATCATACAGCCTAGCATTTTCTCAGAAGTCTCCAGAAATATAGTTAGCTACGTCACAATCACAATTGTATTTGGAACAATGTATAACTACATCACATATTCTGATATGTTGTAATTCTACGCCACTCCTTGTGGTGCGTCTGTGGGTGGCTCATATGCTCCTCAGTGAAATAGGATTTTTTTCTTGATTGTGATGTACTCCAAGCTCTCCATTGTAAGTGATGTATTAAAATAAATAGATAAAATTGTTCAGATGCCTGAACTGCTGAGAAGTTTAAATGGTGCTGTTGATCTGCAAGCTCCATTGGATGTCATAGTTTGCAGAGAATATCATGTTCAAGTTCCTTACCAGCAGATAACGTGCTGACAACTTTCAGGGCTCATATCTGGTCATAAATCAGTTTTTGATGTTGCTTATTCATGATGGCAAAAGACAAACACGGGGGTTTAGTTGACATGTTTCTGTTAGGTCGAAGCATTCACACAATCTTAATTTTTGTGTATTAAATTCCAAATGCCCATTTCCTTTCAAAAATACATATGATTATATATAACAACACAAATTATAGCAAAAATTGTAGGATTGTGTATGGTACCAAAAATTGTATCAATTAAAAGTATTTTTGACTATTTTGGATGAGTACATGATCTATATCTACTGTAATTTTCTCAAGATATGACATGTAGTAATTATTATATATTTTTAAGATTATTTTGAAAAAGTTATACGAACTGTATCTATGGTTAACGAAGTGGGAATGCAATTGTGAGAATGTGTTGACGGGTATCATTTATATTCAAGTAAAAGAGATCAATAAAGAAATTTAACATTTATCCACGTCACCCCAATAATGAAGAATTATCAGCACCGTCTAAAAGATGTGAAGAGACTCTGGTTTGGGAATCACTCCATAATTAGATGAGTTGTAATCTCCTAAGTACCCTAGAATTTGATGTGCTGTAAAGATTCGAGTGAAATTTTGAATGTAGTTTAAGAGTTACCCTAGAATTAGATGAGTTGTAAATCTAAGTCAATTTTATAAATGATTATTTCTTCAGAAATACATCGTCATAATGAGATGGATCGGGCCAATAGAAAATGAAAGCAGTACTGATCAGTTTGTTCACCGACCAAGGCACATTGTATTGTATTTGAAAATATGTGATTCAAGTGGGGAATATATACTTTTAATTGCAGCAAGCATTGATCTCTTGATTGCAAAGCATAACATCCTCCTTGCATGTCAACACAAATTATGATAACAAAGTGCCCACATGCAAGCATGGTAGATCAATATGTTCTTGCCAATGCTATATTTATTATTATTGAGTTGATCTATCATGTTTATATAATCAATTTACCCAAGTGATAGAACGTGACTTGTTTATTTCTGTGTTTTAATTTTGAATTTGCCACTCTCTCCTAATATGTTTATATAATCAATTGAATGTGGCTTGTTTATTTCTCTCGTGTTTTAATTTTGAATTAGTCGCTCTCTACTAACATGCTAATTGCACAAATAGACCTTGTGTCCAAAAATAACCTTTATCCCATGAGCCATTGTGAAATTACATTAATGGTATATTCAAGGTATGAATTCACTTCTCATGTAAGTGATTGCATTTATTTTAATGCAACTATCATCCACCATGAACACTTTTAGCCATACATATGACAATGGGTAATGTGAACTATTATGTGCATCCATAATGGTGGCTAAGTATAGTTGCCTTAGTTATCATTGTGGACTCTCAAATGTAAGCATTGGGTGAAAACTAAATTGGAAGCAAAGACACGAATGATACTAAAAAAATATTCAAAAGTTAAATCATAACAATTCCTATGTAGTGCATGTTTTTCTATTTATATTTGGATAATCATATTGACCATCTTAATTAACACACATTCATAAGTCAAATATCTATTAAGGTTGATTACGTCGGTTGAAAGAGATGTCTACTAGATGACAACCATGGTAAACAACTTGAATGTAAACAATCTATTAAAAGTAAGGTGGATGAGAGAAAAAGAAAGGGTGGAGCAAGACATTTGGAGTATGTATGAAGTTAGTTTGTAGGTGTTTTTAGGTTCACGTTATCGGTTGAGAACAATCTAACAAAGTGAGGTGGATGACAAAAAAGGGAAGGGTAGAGTAGGGAGGAAGGTAGTCTAAAGGTGTCAAAAGAAAATGAATTGTAAGTGATATAAGATGGTAGTCTGAGGATATCAAGTGATAGTAGGAAGGATAAGGCATGTTAGGGAAAATGAGGGTAAGTGCACTACAATCTTTCACGACTTTCTATGAATTGATCCCAACCATTTCTTGGTGCACCCTTTAACGCATGCTCTTGAGGGATTAATACATTAACAACCTACAAAGAGAAATCCTTACTATGTGAAAATTAAAGTATATGTATATGCTCTAATTGAATATTATCACATCCCAATAAAGCAACACAAGATATTGTCTTGGGAAAGAGATATAGTACATTGCAATTAAAGAAAATGAGTATAAATGAAGTAATAAATAAGAAATCAACTAAATGAAATACAAACCTTGACATACCTCATTGTGAAGGTAGATGAATTTTGAATCTCATATCTTGATTGTAAATGATGGGAGTTACTAAATAACTCAATGAATGCAATATTGAAGAAAACATTAAGAAAACAAGTTAGTTTAAAAATAAAAATAAATAACGTTAAGAGAGCTCATAGGAAGAAGATGGGATGTGCGTGAATAGTCAATAAGGGAATATTAACTTAGGTATTAAGGCCTAAAAGGTGCTAATTATGAATGTTGGGTTAGGTCCATAACTTAGAAGAAAAAACTAGTTAAGGTCTCAAAAAATTTAAAATCGAGTCATAAAACATTGATCTTTTGGTAAAATAAGTAGGTAAAATGTAACATCTAATGTAAATTAGATAGTTGTAATAAGGCAATAAATATGTTAATATTGATAAATTGACATCTAACGTACAAATATAGTAACTTCCATAAAGAAAATGAGTGTTAGTATAGGTGATCAAAAACATAATGAAATTAAGATAAATCAAAGAAGATTAGAGATGTGATAAAATAAATTATAATGCAAAAAGACTTCCAATGTAAAGAATCTCATAAACAAAAGTTGTGACCAAGATAAAATGAACATCTACTAAGATCTAAGAAGGAAAAATAATACCAAAAATGTAATAAAAAGAATCAAATAACACAAAATTGATTCTTGTGTTAGATTGTCTCAAAGGATAAAACACAACCTTCTAATGTCGTAATGAGGGTGGATGAAAGTGGTACAAATGCAAAGGAAATATTTGTGACGAAGACCCAATTAATTTTCGAAGGTCTTATGATCTTAAAATCACAAACCTTTAATTGGACCTAGCAATAAGGAAGTGAAAATCTAAAGCGAGATAAATAAGAGGATACAAAAAGTAGGGATATATGAGTGATCACGGAAAAAGGAGGTGATGGCATCGTGATGGTTATATCGGATCCTTAGTGGAGATAAGACACTAATCAATAAGACATGACTAAGACGTTTTGTCATAAACGAATGAAGAAAACCCAATTACACAAGTTCAAATTTGGATGTTGTGTTTATGTACTTATAATAAAGTGAAAGAACAAATGGTGAAACTAAACAAGTTAAATGTATTATCTAATGTAAATTAGATAGTAAAATCCAATAAGACAAACAATGTGTTATTATTGATAAAACAAAATTTAAAGTTAAAATGTAGTAAATTCCATAAACAAAGGATGTGCTAGTATAAGTGATAAAAAATACATGATAAAATCTAAAATAAATCAAAGAAGATAAAAGATGTGATAAAACAAGTGATAAGGTAGAAAAAACATCTAATATAAGAAGATATTGAATCTCACAAATAAAAGATGTGACCTCGGATAAAATATCCAATGAAATTTAAGAAGTATTAAAGAAAGTAAATAATTGCATAACCCCAAATCAATGCTTGTGTTTGACTATATCGGAGAATAAATCACAACCATTTAATGTTACAATTAGAGTGGATGGAGATGGTACAAATGCAAAGGAAATATCTATGAGGAAGGCCTAATCAACTCCCCAAGGTATTATAATCTTAAACTCACAAACCTTTAGAAAGAGCTAGCTAGAAGGAGGTGAAAATCTAAAGTAGGTTTCATAAAAATATGCCAAAAAGTAGGAGCGTGATCACGTAAAAGGGAGGTACATGATGGTGATACAAGATCCTTAGGGTAGGCAACATACTTTTAAAAATAAGATATAACTAAGAGTTTTCGTCATCAAGGAAAGCAAAAACCCAATTACATGGGTTGAACTTGGGTAAACTAGCGAAGTACAAATCTATCCCATGTTTGTTATAAGATTAAAGAATAATAAAAGTTCCTACCTTCCCACAACATGTTTTGTTATCAACCAACTGCGAGGATTAGGCACTTGCTTATAAAGGCAAGGTCACAAGTGATATTATAAGTAGCCTCCTACCCCGGAGAGAAAAATAACTCACAACACCGAATGGGTCTTTGACTCTGTTGTGAGGTGACTTGTGAAGTTTGAGCTTTCAACTAGAATACGCCAAGGATATGATCATGTCTTTTTGGATGGAATTGACTTTTGACATTAATTTTCTTTTCCTTGTTGTCTTTTGATAGATATTTATTTTATTTTTATTTTGAGTTTTTTGCTATTTTTGTTCCTCCTCCATATGGATTCAAAACTGTATAAGTATAAATAATAGTAATGTTTCAAAGATCTTATGCTTTACCGGTATAGAGGAAAACCTAAAACTAAGATGCTTAAGTTCCCTTAGACCTACCCTAGAGAAAGTGTGTGTTATCATTTCCAAAATAAGTGTGCCTTAACTAAGAGATGGAGCCGAAAAATATGAAAACTATAAGTGGAAGTGATGCAATGAAGGATAATGTTAGACCTACCCTATAGAGTTTTGCTTCATAATTAATGAAGGTAGTAAGATATGATAACAATACTATCATCAGTTAGATAGCTAGCGATGTCACAAGATAAGGGTTTAAACATATGATAAGCATAACACTAGTAAAGACAATTTCCCAAAAAGGGAAAAATTATCAATAATAAGTGATAAACCCTAAGAGGGGAGCATTTCATAATTAATAGCGATAAAATCGAGGAGCAGAAGTTGACATAAAAAACAAGCTATTAAAGGATATATGCGGGGATAATGGATGATAAAATTGAAAGAGATGAAGACTATAAACTAACCAAAATATCCTAAGGGGGAGAAAATGGTGGAATAAACCCAAGAGGAAAAAATACTAAAGAGTAATAAGCTACCAAAGGACTTGCAAAATGACAAACCCAAGAGGGAAACATAACAAAAATTAATAAGATCTAGAAGGAATTGAAAGACGAAAATGATCGGATAATCCTTAGAGGGAAAGACCTTAAAAGTATTTTCCTAGTAAAGGACTCGAATGAGGATAAATGATTGAATAAACCTAAGAGGGAAAGATAAGAAAGTAAAATCTAATGTGAAGAAAAGGCTTAGATATAATAATTTAAATACATGAAAGTATGTACAAGTAAATAATGAATTCACAGAGTGCATACAAAGGTATTAAAAACATCCACTATCACATCATAAACTGTTTCGGTATGCTATATCTTATTTGGATTGAGGTGTCATCAACTTCTTAAAAGATATTCCATATTTTTGGTACATCTCATTACGTGATGCTACCATATCCTTTTCCACCTTCATAGAAATTCAAGAGAACCTCCTAAAGAATTTCATCTACGTTAAATGGAAGAGTGGGGAGGAAAGGAGTTTGTTCCTTTACTTGTCTCATGTGTGTGAATAGAGATGGGCACTTTTATTGTATGGGAACCTAACCCAAAGGTATAGGGAGGGAAATCAAATACTTGACTTGAAGCGGAGGAGAGGGTAGTCATGACTAATGCTAGTGTTGAAGTGTTGGACGTGCGGCATAAGAATGGGAATAAATATCATGAAGCAAGCAATATTATTGTGAAGAATGGGGAGGGTGAGTTTGTGGTTGGTTATCTTATTCATGCACTTGTGTTTCACATATTGTCAATAAACATTGCAATCTTTTACATATTGACCCAATGCATCCTACCACATGTAGAATGGTATAAGCTCAACAAATGAGGCTATAAATGACGTACATCGGGTGGGAGAAAGGTTGTATAACAACAAAAGCTTTTAATTCTAATAACTAGAGACCTAACCAAAGGAGCCAAAACAAAATTTAATTTGGGTTGTGGATGAGAATGAGAAACAAGGTTATCATACACTATATTATCTTCCTATAGACCATATTAAAAAAATACTCACATTGTTGATACTAGAATTGAAAGTAGATCGTAACGATTATGAAGGTGGACCACTACTAAAGGCCCCCACTTTTTTTGGGTCAAAGGTTGATTCTAAATATTCTTAATATCATAAAACCTCCAAGTTTTTTCTTAGACATAGCCAAATAAGAAGGGATCACCTACCAAATATTTGCCATCAAAGTTAGGAGAATAAAAGTCGATATTGAGATATTTAAATATGGTTTCATAAATAGGAAAAGTAGGAATTTATGTAGGAGGAGATTCGATTATAGATATGATGATGGGTTATATGTTAGTTTTCATGTTGTGATATTGAGGCCATAAGGAAGATAAATAATTGTGATTTTTCATATAATCTCATTAGGATTGTCATCATTTGAATCTAGGAGGTTTGGAGTCCTTCCCACTAGTTTAAGGTGTCCATTATATGCTTAGATGTGTAAATTAGGTAATCGAAATCTTGGTACTCTTAAAATGGAACACATAGAAATTCCTTGAGGTTAGGGATTTAGGATGTGGAACAAGTTTCCTCTCTACCTATTTCAGATTAGTGAAATCGCAACAAGAGAACAAACAACTCCAAGTATGAGAGGGTTTATGGTACCTCTAATTGGGATGACGATGGATGCATGTGTAAATGAGTGATCCTCGTGCAACAAGTTAGATGACATGCAAATCAAAAGAAAATCAACAAAAAATGGATTAATAGATAAATGTGTGGCTTTCCGACAATGTCAATCCCGAGAAGTGAAAAATTCCTAGGATGGATGTCAACCCACGTTTTTGATAAGATAAGATAAAATATTGATAAATTGGATGTAGTAGAATGAATTGTAACAAAAAATGAAATGCAACAAAAATGGTAAAATGCATATATGATCTAAAAACTTAAATCAAACTGTATAGGTCGCGGCGACCCGAGAATACAAAGCCTAATCAATGATAACTAGAGTGGATCAACTGAAATAGCGATATAAGATGTAGATTTGAAGGTCTTGGAGGCATATCTAAAGCTAGTGATGAAGTGAAATGAGGAACATGAACTCGCAAGAGATTGTAGATTGGATCTAACAAAAAGATGTAAGAAAATTATGAAATTTTAAGGTGAATACAATGAAGAAGAGTCCGGTCGATGGTGACCGAGGTTGAGTTGACGATGACTTGGGATGAGCTAGGTTAGCTGAAAAAAGGTGTACAAGAATGAGGACTTAAATGAAAAATGATGGCGTGAGGGAGACAGAGGCAAGAATTTCGGATGATAATTGAACCTGCACAAGATCTGATGAAGAATGTGATGATAAATTACAATGATAGATCCAAGCATGTAAGAGAGAAAAATATCTCCAAATCTCGCAAAGTGAGGCACATTATTTCCAAGATGATGATGGTAGTTGCAAGAGAGATCAACAAATGAAGGAAAGATCATAAGAAAGACCGAAGTCTCCAAACTTACATTATGAGAAAAGGAGGGGTAAGGCGGATTTATACAATCGCCATCGACACGAGGACCTTCCCATTTAGGCGGTGGGAAGGTGACAAACTTGAGGCAATGAGCCCTCATGAGGTGGGATTATGGTTTTAGATGATAATGATGAGTTAGGGTTGCTTAGGATGGATAAATGGGTAGGTGGAGGGTGAAAAATATTAAATAAAGGCAAAGGGGAGGTGAAATCATTAAATGCAGGCCTAGGGAGGATAAAATGGAGGATTTAGGGAGAGAAAATGAATTAAATGGGGGTTTAGAATAATTAATGGTGATTAGGGATGATTAATTAAAGGTGTGATTAAGGAGGAATTAAGGTGTGAAATAATGATAAGTGGGATAAATTGAATTTAGGAGGAAAGGGGACTTGAATGGGAAGAGAGGTATATATGTGAAAGGATGACATAGAGCGAGCGGGGTGAGGGGTAGTGATACCAAAGATTGGTGTCTACATTTTCCCCTTTTTTTGAGTGGTTTGCATTAGGCAAGCCATGAGACAAAATCAAAAAGAGAAGAAAATATTATTGATGAGGTACTTCTCCTTAAACTAGGGATTGACGACACGAAAGGAAGTCGATCACAAGTTTGAAAGAGATAGATGAAGGGAGAAAAAGTGGAAAGGATGAGTAAAAGAAGATGAGATAAGATATTCCCAGACATAAGGATAAACAAAAACTAAAAGGTAAATAAAAAATATGGTGGTGATTTTAGAATCACTTCGGTAGGGAACAAAGTACAACCTCAATGGAGACTACGAAATGTCATATGTACTGTGAGTCGAAAAAAACCACCTGCAAAATGGAGGGAATTTTTTTATGCGAGAATCACAACACCCCCGAACGGTTTAATTGTTGATGGGGCATGTGATGTGGTTGCACAACATGGAGCTATTCCCAAAGTGTGGGACTTTGCAATTGGAATAACTCTCTGGAAAAAGGTCGGCTTCCTATTCTTAAATCTTAACACCACACACCCAAATTACAGAGAAACTTAATTTAATCCTACCCTAATGCTTTCCAATCAGACAGGGATAAAAGGATGTATGAAAATTAAATCTATTCTAACTGGAGGTGATGCACCAATAAGGAATGTTGAATATATTGCACTTGCATGGGAATGAAACAAGCAAATCTTAAAAGGGTAATTTAACACCACAAGTCAAAAACTTACTATGAAACCCATTTACCAATAAACACATTCCATTGAAATCTTGCAATAACAATTAAACCATGCACAATAACCTTAATTGTAATGAGAGATCAAAAAGACACAATAAACACAAAAGAGGGTTGAGAATCATCCACAAATCTGTTTTATTGCTCCAAAAGTTGATATTGTACATTGCATGGGGCCAAAAGGGATAAAAATTGCATTACAATGTTCAGTGGGAGGCTTGAATATCCACATGTTTCTCAAGAAAGAAGGGAGGGGCAATTGCAAAAATCCAACCTTTTGAAAAGGGCCCCTCCTTACAATTTATATAAGAAGATTAACATAGAGGAGAGAGAAATAGAGTTCGAAATTACTTCAAAATCCATCAAAAATCATCATTAGATCCTTGCAATGGTGGGAAAAACCTACAAGAATTCATCTCCCTATACCCTGCCTTGTGTTTAAAGAAATGGCTTCATGATGCATTTGGGTATGACTTTAGCCCTGCAACTTCATCATGAATTTTCACCCACCAAACTCATTAAATTCTCATCTCAAATCATCCCATACTAAAGATCCCAAAATTATTTTTCCAACAACTTTAATTTTTCTAAAAATGCTGGTGTGTAAGAGAAGTTATCATCATTTTTGCATTGGTTTCGCATGGTTAAAACTTTACCTACTCTCATTGTTTCTAAAATCAAGTGTCAATTGGATCCTTCACTGAATCCCCTTTCCAAAAAGTGTAACTTTGTTAAAAGCGGCCAAAAATTACAAAAGTTATTCAATTTGTAACTTCCGGCCATGATTAGGGTTCACATCCACCACCGAGCTCATTATCACCGACCGAGCTCTACATTCAATACAACTTGCCCCTTTACACGTTAACATCTCGGTTGCAACATTCAATGCTCACCAACCACTCTTACTCCAAATCGGCTCAACGTCCAATGTGACGACTTGGCGGGATTTGTTTGTTTGAAACAATTTTATTGTTTTGGGCGTTCGACCCATCGATTTCGGACATCTCATTCACCGCACTTTAGAGTTTTCCTCTCTCCAACTCTAAAAATCAACCCACTCGATCTCTTTATCTCCAAAGTTCGAAAAATTTGGACTTCGGACTCCTCACTTTTTAGACTTTTCGACTCGATGCTTTGGAGTTTTTCTCGTCGAGTTCTAAAGTTGCAAACCCTAAAAACCCAAACCACCTCGTCCGTAGACCCCGAAGCCGACTCGCTCAAATATCCAAAATCCTCGCCCGTGATCTCCGAATGGCCAAACATCCAAAGTATGAAGTCTTCCAAGCTCGAGACTCTCTATTCTCCCTTTTAGCTTATTTTTGATTTATCTCCCACGTGCCTTGGTCGACTCTATGGCTCGGTGGCACCTCACCGATGACTTCAATGCCTCGTTGTGGTGAGCTAAGCTTAAGCAAGATTTTTTAATTTACACGCGGCTTGCTTCATACGCCTAAGCCTCCCGCATTGATTCGATCGAGTCACCACCTCCGATCTAGGCCCATTGATCTCTTCATGCCCTAAACTACGATTGTGTGTCCCGACTTAGCCTTTTCGTGCTTCCTCATGGCTTGTTGAATGCTCGAGATCTTCTCGTCTCGTGCATCACTTAATTTCTACATCGGGGAAGTCCTCATCGCCAACTGATGCATCCACCGGCCCGAGCTCGGGTAGCTCGGCCCCTAGTCTTTCAATGACCCCGCAACTTTACTCGCCGGCTTGACCGAGAATGGCCTTTCCCGCATGGCATGATCATTGCATAACTCGATGCATCAAGTCATTGCATTGTTGAGTCACCCCCCAACACTTCACCAATCTTCCATTCGCAAGCCAATCAACGAGCCCTGACGAGCTCGGTTCTGGTGCTTAGGTACCGAAACTTCCATTCACGAGCTTAGGGCTTGTTTGCAAACCATACATTCAAAGACCCTCATGACTCACTTCCCAATGCAACCTATAGCTCATTGGCCATTAAAGCCCCAAAATGTAAATTTTGACCCACTAACCTCATCTTTTTAAAAAAATCAGATTTCTTTGTGTCAGAGGCCTCATTAGAAGTGTATGTTGATGGATAATCACAAAGACTTCGAATGTCTGCAACTCGATGGGTTGAGACTCTCAGTGTGATTGCATAACATGGAGCTTTTCCCAAGTGTGGGACCTTGTGAATCGGGAAAGCTCTCCGGATGAAGGCCGGTTCCTATTCCTCTGTTCAAATGCACACATAAAAATGCAGAGGATTTACTCAAAAACCTAATCTAACTTGCAAGGAGACAGGGTAAGAAGATGCATAAAATAAAACCTAAACTACAAAGGTGATGCACCGAGGAATGCGAGTAACATTTGTCTTGCCAATAAACACAAACCAAAAAAAAAAAAATGCAAGATCATGCAGAGATAACCATATTTGCAGTGAAAGATCAAGAGGATGCAAATGAACACAGAGAGGGTTGAGAATCATCCACAGACATGCATTATTTTCTCCAAAGATTTATACAACACACTACAAAATGCCAAGAGGAAAAGTTATACAGTTTTAAATGGGAGGTTTGAACTCCACAAATTCACCTGCCAAAGAGAAGAAGGGAGGGGCAAAACAAGAATGTCCAACGTCTAGAAAGAAGCCCCTCCTTACAAGTTATAGGAAGAATGAGAGAGAAAAGAGAGAGGAATTCCAAATCTACCCCAACCACCTCTAGGTGCATTTAATTCATCTCATTATGGCGGTAGAGTGAGAACCCTAAAGCAAACCCAAAAAGTGGTGAACTCGTATTTTGTATTTTTAAGAATTTGTTTTCACCCAATTAAAAATATCCAACTTTGCATGAATCCGAGCTCCTTGTGAAAAGTTATGGTTGTTTGAATATCTGGGTCAGGGTCTGCTTCCTGTCAGCGCTCAAAATGTTGCGCCTCCTGAAGATGCACCTTGGCGCATCCATCTTCATGTCGACATACCCTTACGTGCGCCAAGGCGCGAATTTTTCCATGTCGACACTCTGTGTCATGCGCCCTTTACGTGTGCCAAGGCGCGAATTTTGCCATGTCGACACTCTGTGTCATGCGCCCTTTACGTGCGCCAAGGCGCAAATTTTTCCATGTCGACACTCTATGTCATGTGCCATTTACGTGTGCCAAGGCGCGAATTTTGCCATGTCGACACTCTGTGTCATGCACCCTTTATATGCACCAAGGAATGACTTTTGCCATGTCGACACTCTGTGTCATGCGCCCTTTACGTGCGCCAAGGCACAACTTTTGCATGTCGACACTCGGGTTTTGAGTTCCTTTGATTTCCATATTCTTTCCGCTTGCCTATATATCTACCCTGGGGAAAGATACATACAACAATGTATGCAAGGTATTTTTAGGTTTGTCATATTTTTTCCGATTTTTCCGTTTAGGTTGGGTGTGTGCCTAAAGGGCTCGTATTTCATCGTTTGCCAAGATGATCTTAAGGGTCAAAACCCGAAGAGGAAAAATTCCTCAATATGACTTTCATTATGGAATCCACTAAATGTGATCCCTAAACCCCGAGAAACCTCCCGTAGCCCAATTTTGTCCTTAGGTGCCTTGTCGGTGTCCGTGTCCTATTAGGTCCTCGTTGTCCATTTTTCTTGGGGAGGGGAAAATGGATAACATGAATCCAATGGCATCCACTCAAAAGGATGTGAAAGTTGTGGGACCAACGAGTCAAAGGCAGATATAGAGTATGTGAAAACAAATGCCAAAATGGTCGAGACAAGGGTCGCAAAAAAAGGGGGTGGAAAAGTGAAGGCAATGTCCTTCATGAAGGAGAAATAAAAACATGCATCCTGGGTGGGACGATGATAAAAAGAGTATTATAATAGTGCCTAATAGGGAACACAAAGATGGCCATAAAGGTGAGATATCGGATGTAAAACGAAATATGAGATAGATATCAAAGCCAAGTGGGTCCAACAAATGATGGGTATACACAAGGCAAAAATGGAATAAAAGATAATTTGAAAGGAAAGATTGATCAGAAGGAGACAAAAGTGAAAAAAAAAGTGAGAAGGTAGGGCCGAGTCAATGACGACGGACATGGTCGGTAGTGATTAGGTAAATTGTCGGCGACCCAAAGGGGTGGTGACGAATGGGGCCTCGGTGGGCTATATAAGTCCCAAATTCGATCGATGATGCTCATTTACACTCGTATGCGAGTTAACGATCAAGAGCTCGAGTAGAAAAGAGAGTTGAGAATTTGGTGAGATGGAGGCCGATGGAGCAAGCGAGGAAGCGCCAGGGGACTCGTAGGATGGTAAGTATCTAAGCCTTAACCTAGTTTTTAAGCATTTAAATGTTTTTATTTATTTATTTTACTTTTCCTAAATTTTAGGGTTGGCGGGTACAAGGGGCGGTCACCGGCGAATGGATACAGAGCCGTAGATCGGCCTCAGCTAGTGGCATCGAGCCAAGCTAGGAGGCACCGACCCAACCTGGATGGCCAACTAGGGCTTAGATGGTGTAAATTTTTTATTTTAGATGATGAGATTAGGATACAAACTAATGATTATTTGTTTGACTGGATTTTGCATGCTAGAGATACCTTGTACCTCATAGACAAAGTGTCAACCTTATATGACCATATTAGAGGAGATGTGACTAATGCCAAGTGGGACCACACATCCGTAGTAGGATTGGGTGGATTTCGTCACTACCAGTGGATTCCACGATATTTGGGATTGATGATTATATTGGTGGATAGATGAGATGTGCACACCAGCACATTTTGCTTTAGGATGGGAAAGATGATAGTGACTTTGGAGGATGTATACCGTATCATGAGGCTACCAATACAGGGGGAGCCTATAGAGCCTATCACAATGGACACTAAGTTGGGGGTATTTACACGACTATTCAGAGATCGTGCCCCACATATTACTTCACATCTGGGGCATTTTAGTATGAGATGAGATATGAGCAAGTAATGACATGGATCAAATTGATATGTGTAGTTATGATGGCTATTTCATGTTACGCACTTCCAAATTTTTTGGGGTGCAATATTTCTTAGAAGTTCAAGAAGTGTTAGGAGATATTATATATCACAGGAGAGTGTTTGCATTTGGGCTCGCTTAGCTAGAGCAGTTTATTGCGATTTATGGATGTATGCGACCGAGAGGAGGTCGGGTTTAGATGTTGGATTCTTGTTACATTTTGGGTATATGAGCATATTGTAGTGATCAAAGCCACCAGTGGCTCCCATGGGTTAAAGGGGATCATATCAAGCTATCGACTGGGTTTCGAGATGGCGAGACAACCAAATTCTCATAGAGACAAGAGAGAGAGAGAGAGGTGAGGAGTGGTACACTGAGAGATTGGGGGAGTTAGATGTAGATCAAAGGTTAGATGGTGGCCATACCGTGATTTTACCGCATTACTGGAGTGGATACAAAGTTAGTGGGGATAATGATAGTTAGGTGGGTATAGGGAGGAGAGTTAAGGTGGTGGAGATGATAAATTTTCTAAAATTTATGTGGTAGTTTTTAGTGTCATGAAGACTATACGGGGACCGCATTAGATATAGGCGAGACAAGGTAGAGAGGGACTTGCCTAATCCCGAGATGGCAGACTCCACTTTGGAGGAGACATGAGCTCCATGGGATGATGATGATGATGATGATGATGGAGTTAGAGTGGGATTTGTAGAGTGGATGACAACATTATGAGCGACTCGAGGTGGTGGGGAGAGGGTCGGGCTAGGGTTGGATGTGGAGGAGGGGGTGTCAAGAGAGGATGAGATGACACACGGAAATGATGAGGGTGGATATGGAGGGGCGGCAACGAAGATGGTTTGCGTATGTGCAAAGTGTGATACATCCCTTCAGATGGGGACATGACACGCCTGAGGAGGGACTCGGTTGTTTAGCAATGAGACAAATATACAAGGCATGGGAGGCCTACATGGCAAGATTGGGAGATCTCGAGTCCTATATTAGCTGGGAAGTCAAAGAATGGATCGCCAACAACTTCATAAGGAGATGGGCATATGGCACCACCAGGTACTATTCCTCTAGAGTAGTATTGTGCATTAGCACCTAAGGCATGTTATTCGAGTGCATTGTGACATCGAGGTTTCCACGAGTGCGAGAGATACATAACATATCTGTAGAGCAACAAGTAGTCGGGGGTAGGGCATGACTATCGCCATCCTGGGAGTATAGCAAGTGTGGCACAACCATGGTGAGCTACAGGCCATGATAGAGGAGATGAGGCCTAGCGAGACATACAGAACCTTCCCTGTGGGGAAATATTTGAGATTATCAGATGTAGAGTTTATAGATTTTGAGGATATATCGCCTTTTAGACAATACCCTTAGTGGCCTATTGTGGATGTATAGATGTACTTTGTGATTAAGTAAATTTTGAAATTAATAAATGCCTAAATCTATATTATGTAATTGTGCAATGATATGGCCAATGGGGTTTGGGTGGATCGGTTAAAATAGACAGTTGTGTCTGGATCCACCCAGGTTCAAACCCCGTTGAGTGTGATTCCTTCGGGGTGGTTTATCAGTGGTTGTGGCTAGTGGTTCCTATTGGTAGTGGTGGAATTTGCATCATCGACATTGGTGTTGGCGGTGGCTCTAAAAACAACAATGGCGGAAAAATGGTTTTTGATTGTGATGCTGGCTGGTGGCTTTGAAAACGACGCGTGATGACAGAAAATCAATTTTTGATTATGATGAATTAATTGTAATATTTTGTCCGAGGACGTTAGTATTTTTAAGGAGGGGACCAAAGAACCCCGATTCATAACTCAATCAAAAGCATTTAACTATATAAAAAAATGTATGATGATATGAACAATTAAGTACATATATGATGCAAGCAAAATAAGCTAGAAACTATGAAACCCTAGTTACAAATGATGGAATAAGGTACTTAGTTACGTTCGATGTGGTGTTGAAGTTGTGCCGATCTGGAAAATAGCTGGAGCAAGAAAGCAAGGTATCGTAATCAAACCGAGAAAATTTCCGAGGCTCGGATTTACGGACCAGTGGTGCCTATGGAGGGTCGGGGCACATGGGGCAGAGACACATGGGTGCCGATTAACTAAAATTATGAATTTTATAGTTAATCTAAACAAGTACAATAATGAAATGATTGGTATAAACTGAAATATAAATGTTAACTAATTTTACTTGATATTCTAAATAAAATAAAATAATTGAAATAGAAGGGAAAAGGTACTAACCTGAAATGAACTTAGATTAAAGTGATATGGAACCGTACTCGATGATGCACATGACGGAACCGATATGTAAACTTCTAATTGGGAACTCTACGAATCACACAACTATGTTGTTCTATTTTCAACTTTGGAAAATGACAGATTTTCTTGAAATTTAGAGCTTCGTGGACTCGATTATCTAGTGCTATAGAAAGGAATTTGCAAAGAAGGCCATAATTCAAACTTCAACACCAACAATTTTATCCTCGGAAAGATCCAAGGAGGAAAACCAATCGGGAAGGGAAACTGCTCTTTCTTCCCAATTTTATTGGTCTAATATAGACAAATTTCAGATTACATAAAGTAAGTATGAAAAGAAGAAACAATGTAAATCTTCTCTCCAATTACATGCTTACTCTGTTTCTACACCTTGCTCCTACAATTCCACTCAAAGACTAAAGATCTTGCTCACTGCTCTCATTAACTCTACTTCTTGATCTCTCTGGATCTTCGAATGCCTAATCTCCTACTCCTTTCATGTATTTATAGGCCTTCCCATGTCCTCCTGTGCATTGGAGGATGTGAAAGGGCATGGAAGGGAAGAGACACGATTGGGTGCTTCAAGAACGTGTCCACTCGCATTCCATTCTTCTTTTCGTTTGACAAAGTGTCGGAACCGCCGCCCGTGCAACCGGCGGTTTGAGGACCACCGCCCTGGTTGGGTGGCTATTATGAAACCGCCCCGCACAGAGCGGCAGTTTCTATTCGGAACCTTCGTTTACCTCATTTTTCTCACTTTTCTTGTTTCTCCTTCTTGGTGCTGATGGAATTGATGAAGTGGTGTGTTTTTCTGGATCCTTATGGATTAGGAACAAAGTATGACATCACACCTCAATAAGTTGTAGCAAATGAAGATTCGGCCCGAGTAGGGTTCTTGTTGGGGATTAGGGCACCTTTGGATGCCCTAGTCTACAAAACAACTCGGAACTTGAGTCTGAGTTGGTCGCTAGATCTTTGCAATAACTTGGTCATTGTCACGTGTATGTCACATTAGCTTCATTGATGTCGTTGTAGATATCCGATGAATAATATCCTATAAAACCCCACACAAAAACATCAAACCCTAAAAATAAAGATGCAAATGAATGGGTTAGACTATCCTCAGCTGCCAAATAGATGGACTTACAAGTGAGCGTTGCACTACATCTTAGACCCGATGTAGTTCTATGTGTTTGTGTGTGCAATCATGTGCCTAGGTGCCCTAGCATTAATGATGCTAAAGTAGTGGGTAATAACTAGATGTAAGATACAAATGGTGGATGGAATAGAATGAATACAACCCTTCCTATGAAGTTTGTGATGCAGAATAGTGCCCAAATGTAGTCCATTGCCTTAGTAGATAGCTAGCCCTTAGTTGAGATAGTCGACCCTTTAGATAGTGTGTATGTTGTGTTTATATAGGGATTTGTTTATCAAATTTCAACACTAATGACCCGACATGCCGACTAGTACCTAGGGGAATGAGAGGGAAAACTACAAAGACCGACCTCGAGACTCTAAATGAGAACCAAGTGCAATCGGGACTAGGGCACCTAAAAATGAGGATCGGGGCACCGATGGGTGCCCCAATCCCTTCCTAGGTGCCCTAGTCAAATACTAGAGATGACCACTGAGTAAATAACAACAACTAAGACTCCATGAGAGACAACTAGAATTGTGTGAGTAATTGATGACTGTGTAAGACACTTAATGACAATGATCGACTAAACTGATGATATGACTAGGGGATGAGCCATTAGTGAATACTTTTCTTACACGAGATCCATATATAAAACAACATATTTGGCGATATAAAAACAATAGTGTGTGATTTAGTGACTACATTTGCCCCCACTTTATGTTGGTGAGTGGAAAGCTTGGTAACATAAAGTAGATAGAGATGCGTACTGAGAGAAATCTAGAGAAGCCCATGTTATAGTAGAACATGCAGATGTGGTAGTAAAAGTGTGTTGAAAAACCATATAGCATGCCAAACCATGGATCAACGTGTTGATCCATGCAACATAGTGAGAAATGTAATAGAGTGATGAAGTGCACTAAATATGAGAGATGATTACAATGTTGGATGATTGATGATTTTGAATGCATATGATGACGATAAGATGGGGTAGGAAGTAATCAATTCCCAACCTTGATTGTGTATATGAATAATCAACCGGAGGATTTGGGCATCCTGCCGCCAAAGGAAGTGTGTAGGGAGAAAAGTGTGTTATTCTCTAATCTCTAACTACACCCTCAAGATCTAGCCACTGTAGACAAGCTCATATCAGACATTTTTTGTATTTGGATCCGGAAATTTCCATCAAATAGATGACCCATATAGGTGTTGTATAGGAAAGGCACTCTTGCCCCCATTCCATGGGTGTCACCGTAATGTGATGGCTTCAAAGTTAGGTCATTTGGAAGCAAGCACGAAATGTAATGTGGCTTCCAAGTTAGGTCATTTGGAATCAAACACCAAATAGATAGAATAACTTCCCAAGTTAGGTTATCTGGGAAAGTAATGAATGTAACTCACAAGTTAGGGCATGTGGGATGCCGCATGTGTTATATCATTTTGATTAAATGATATGATTTGGTTTGTTAAGGATTTGAACTCATTAATTAATTGATTGATTGATTGTTTACTCATAGAGATATTTTACGTTAGTTGCCCCCATGTTATGTCATTAGGGGGAATTGACAAAAATTGATGTATGGAAATATTTTAAAGTTTGTTGCCCCTGTGTTAGGTCATTAAGGAGCATTTATGGTGAAATGTCATAGGGGAAAGTAAACTAGAAAATGTTTGAAAATGATGAATTGGTAGTATTGATCAAACACATAGTGATATAAGGGGAATTATAGGATGACCCTAATGATATGTCCCCCTTTCGGCGAAAGGGGAAGTGATGATAAGAATGAACGCTAAGCCAAAAGTAAGCACAAGATAAATAGGAAGTGTGATAAAGATTATTGAAATGTGTGTGGATTGATTGAAGGAGAGATAATGCATGTGTAATGTATATGTTATGGTGGTAGGTGGAATTTTAAAAAGAATTCGCAAATGGGTTGCAAATCAGAGTAGAAACGCTTACGATATGACAAAAACATGGTGACATGTATTAGTTGTAAATATAAGCACAAAATAATGACCATAGTAAAGTAGGTGATGAAAAGTAACTATAAGTAGTGAAGTGAAAAAGTGATTAGTCAATTTATTTGGTTTTGACGTGATTGTGAGAGTGAGTGCTAAGTGAGTGAAGATGTCACAAGTGAGAGCAACACGTCCTAGCCGGTTTGAGAGGGTGGCGACCGTCACAAGCATCCCGAACAACAAAGTGGAATTGGTAAGTACGGTGTTTTTCACAAAATGTGTGTGTAGTACTTGGTTTTATCAAATTTTTACAAATTTGAGATTATGAAGTTTCTTTGTGTTTTAGACTTGGCCAAAAGTGGTGAATGTGCTAGTGACCATTGAGATAGGACCGCCTAGTCCTAGGTGTTGATGTGCTGCTCCTTGGTGCCCTAGTCCTGTATCTAGGTGCCCTTGTCCAGAATGTGTGCATTTGATCTATAACGGTGTAATTGAGATTTCTAGTGTATAGTAATGTGATAAGTGAGTGTATTTGGACTTGTATAGTGTTCTAACATTGTGTTTATTGTCGTTTTATGGTGTGTAGAGGGATATTCACTCAAGGGAATTCTCATGGAGGTCGTCATTTGAGTACTTTTCTTGGGTTGGGCTTGTTAGATGATGAGTGGGATGTTATGGACCATGTTGTCTTGTGGCACATAACATGGATGGGGGATGTGCCCCATAATATGCCTATGTTGACAACATTATGTGAGAGGTGGTGTGTGGATACATGTACGTTTTGGTTGCCTACTGAGGTGAGATGACAGTTACTTTAGAGGATGTGTATCGCATACTGCGATTTCCAATTGTTGGGGAGAGAGTACAGTTATCTTTGTTAGAGGATATGGAGAGACAAATGTGAGTGTGAGACAATATTTTGTGGGGACCGGCACTGTCGAGGCCCATATTATTTTGGATGTTAGCTTGAGGTCCGGGGGTTCCGTGTTTACGAAGTTCTTAGCCATTGTGATTGCTTCATCTATATTTGTAGAGGGAGGATGTGTAGGCATCTTGTATAAGATGCACGATATATGTCACAGAGATAGAGGAGGAGAGCACTAGATACGCGTGGGAACAGTGTGTGTTGGCCCACCTATATAGGGATCTATACATGTTTACTCACAATGAGCATGGTGGCAGGATAAGAGCCACCACACTATTGCATGTATGGGCATATGAGCATATAGTCGTGTTGAGGCCAGTTGGAGGTCCACGAGGAGAGTGGGCTAGGCCAGAGATATACGCGAGGAGGTGGATTAATGTTTGTGGGCGTAAGATGGACACTGATACTTACGATTCATTAATATATAGGATAGGGCATGAGGCAATTGTATGGAGGCTATACCATGCAATTATGGAGGGTGACCAAAGGATGTTGTCAGAGTTGTCATGTATTCATGGACCATGTGGTTGGATGATCAATTTCCTAGAGTGGTTATGTTATTCCGAGGAAGAGAGATTTTCATGACAGTTTGGCATGGCTCAGGATGTTCCCTCAAATCCATATATATGGTTGCGATTGATTAGAGCATCGAGGAGGGTCGGGGCTAGACCACTTCCCACATGAGAGAAGCTAGTACCTCTTGAGCCAAATGAGGTAGATGTAGCAATATAGTCGATAGATTTTGATGATGCAGTTGTATACGAGAGGAGTATTGCGCATGGTAAGTGACACATCGATGGGTACTCTTGTTTCCATTGTTCGCAGATGCAATGGGGTTATGACATGGAGGAGGAGGAGAGGGGGAAGCCCACGTCCCCGATAATTTAGTAGCAGTTATAGCTGAGCATAAGTATATGTACAATTTTGTTATTTAATTTTTGGTTTGTCTATGTGGTAACGATAGTTATCTAAGTTGTTGTGTTATCTTGTGTTGTAGGTGGCGTGTACTAGTCCTTGATAGTAGAAACATCCATCTACACATTAACATAGAATATGTCAACCGATGTACTTGGTGGAGGGATACTTGAGCGTGTGGATGATATTGCGGGAGAGCATGCCCATTTGTTTTATCTAGTGGCCATAACAGTAGCGATGCGTGTGTTGTATTGCTAAGTGAGATGGACGAGGCATGTGAGGAGACTAGACAAGCTAGAGAGGCGTTGGGTGTGATACCTTAGCGCAGGATGTATTCACGCAATACATATATTTGCAACATCATATTTCATAATAGTCTACACATGTTACCTTATTACGGAGGTAGGTTGAGAGGTATCGAGGCTATCAACAACTATGTAAAGTTAGTGGCGAGGCATCTAGTTCTAGGGCTCTCGCAATACCCGAGAGTGATAGTGACGATGAGATTTCATTTGTATTATTGTATATGATGTGGGGGAGTTTCCCCAGTGATGAATTTTTTTTTAATGATGATTGTATTTGATATATATATGGATAAATGTTATTAATATATGATGAGTTTATTTTGTTATGTGTCGATGTCGCAATATGACTCAATGTTTGTGGTTGTTATATATCGTTCTTGCATATTGATGTAGACTCATACTATAATGTTGATAATGATAGAAAAAATGTGTAATGTGAATGATGGTAGATAACATATGTAATTTGATTGATGAGTTGTGTGAGATGTATATTTGTTGAATGGAACTTGTAATGCATAATTAGTGTAATGATGATGGTAGAATGTATGGAAAAATAGATAATGTATGATTATTGAACTAAAATGTGGTGATGAATTTGATAATGGAATATGTTTGTATTATTTTAATGTATGAATGATCGTGGGGGGATATTAGCGATGTCCCTCGGTGTGTGAATGAATAAGCTCATTTAGTTAAAACACGTCAAAGATTCAAGAATGATGCGCGTAAGCAAAAAGTACGTCATCGAGAAAATGATTGATTTTACTAGATGAATCGATGAAGTGCATGATGAAAGGTTCTTAGATAAAAACCCTCAATAGTCATGTAAGAACCGTAAGAACACAAGTGTGTCATCGGGGGTAAGGTGATAGTAATCACCTACCAAAGACCAAGGTGAAACGAAGTGGTGGAAGCATGTGGGATGGAAGCAATATGAGTGTATGAACCGAACTGAATGTCATATGGAGTTGCGGTGGGATGGATGAATGTAAAGGGTTGTGGCATCCGATGTGAAGTAATAACATGATGTGATAGATGAGATGGATGGAGTGGATGTGGTGGATGTGATGGTGTAGTGATGGATGGATGTGGTGGAGAGTGCGCATGAGTGACAACCTATGGTGGTGGACGCATAATAACCTTAGCATTAGATGGAGGAGACAAGTCAACATGGGTAGAAACATGCTAATGAGGTAGAGGAGAGATATACCGCTCACGTGAGCAAGAGCTAAAGGAAATGATGCCCTTATCCTCTAATTGTTACAATATATCATGAAGGGAAAAACAATCATTGTCCTTATGGCCATTGATGCGATGATAATTACAATAGGGTTGATCATGTTGATGATGTAGATGATGTTGTGGATGATTTTGGTTAGAGGGTAAGCAAATTATCCACTCATGAATTAAAACACGCAACACATGGTGTGGTCAAGCATGATGAGAGAAATGTAATGGCTCATGCGAAACAGATGGAGTAGGTGGAGAAGTAGTCTATCACGGAGGAGGAGGAGAAGAAGTATGCTTCTGTGATGGAGTAGGTTGAGTTGGCTTGCTAGGTCGAGATGGATACTATGTAGGATGCTCAACCGATGACAATGGAGGAGCACTAGATGATGCAATGGAAGTGGAGGTAGATGGAGGGTCAATGACATGAGATAAGAAGATCTTGTTCGAGGTCTATGACTTTGTAGCATAAGAGAGTGAATGAATCACATGTATCATATTGCAATATCTCGCTTAAGTGCGAAGGGGAATCATACCACGACAGAAAATGAAAATGAATTGCTTCTCTAGATCAGAGCACCGTAAGATATAATATTTGATAGGTTTAGATGAGCCTTGATGTAACATAGGTAGGAAGTCATAAGTAACTCTAGGGTCATTATTGGTGATAAAGCGATAGAGGAAAGTGTCCACCATGTCATAGTAAGTATTAATGGACCGAAATAGAAAATGAGTGCACCATTATAAAGCCTCATCAATAAGACTATGTCGAAAGGCCTTAAGTAAAAACCTATCATTAGAATAGGGGTCCATAGTCATGCAAAGTAATATTGGAGATGTGAATGACGGTCGCCAGTACCATCAAAACATTTGAATGTGGGCATCATAAAGTCTTTGGAAAATGTAGAGTTATGAAGGGTTACCGTGTAATGAGTTGTTGTTGATAAAAGCATAATAAGACCTACTTTATAAAGTGAGAGACTCAACTGGAGGTTGTAATTGACCTACGGACATGCACGAGAAAATTATATCATGTGATGGAATAGTATGAGATGGAAATAATGTATTAAGAGGTTGTAACTTGCCATTGTGAGTGATCATAGGAATGTCAAGAGAAGATAAAGGAGATTTTGATGCTAAAGGCACACTAGGAGTGGGTGCCAAAGAATCTATAGTAGATGATATAGATGGAATACCCATAACAGTGGTAGGAGTAGCATCAAAAACATCCCTAGGAGGTGAAGCCACCAATGGAGATATAGTGAGAGAAGGAGATGGAGAAACAAATGTAGATGAAGTGATAAGAGAAGATGAAATGGTAGGAGAAGAAGAAGTAATAGATGGAGGTGATGCATCCATAGTGTTAGATGCTATCTCGAGAGAAGGTAGTGATGGAATAGAATATTCACACTCGACAATGTAAAAAGAAGGCAAACCATGGCTATCAACTGCTTCATCACCATCAGATAGAGACTCGTAAATGAGAATGTTGTTAAGGATGCTATCAATAGGATCATCAACATAATATGAAGGAGTATGTAAGCTAGTATGAGATGTATCATGAGAAGCAAATGCTAGAAGTAGGAGAATCATGAGATGGAACCATAGTAGTGATCTAGCTAGAAGAAGAATTGGTATGCACATGTGAGTGATTGTCAATACCAAGCATGTAATTGATAAGAGAATCATCTAGGACTTCCTTAGAAAGATCAGAAGGAGGATCACTAGTAGCCATATAACATGGTGTACAATGAGTAAAGGCTATGGGGTCCTCAACAATGCTAATGCCAAGAGGAGAATTTTCAAAACTAGTAGGCACATATTGTTGACCATCTAAGAGTTGTTGTTGGATATCATCTGACATAGTAGGATTACTATAGAGATCCATGAGCTCAACGATGACAACGTCATCATAAATAGGATTGACGCTAAAATGAGACATGATGGGGTGAGAAGAAGATGAACTATGGTTAGCCATTAGGGTTTAAAGCGGATCCTAGGGAAAAAATGTTCTAAAGTACGGGTTCACCAAAATGATTAACTAAAATTATGAATTTTAGAATTAATCTAAACAAGTACAACAATGAAATGACTGATATAAACTGAAATATAAATGTTAACTAATTTTATTTGATATTCTAAATAAAATGAAATAATTGAAATAGAAGGAAAAGGTACTAACCTGAAATGAACTTACCTCGCAGTGATCTGGAACTATATTGGATGATGCACAGGCGGAATAGAGTATGACAGCACACCTCAAGAAGTTGTAGTAGATGAATATTCGACGGGCACTGGGCACCGGTGAGAGGATGGGGATTAGGGTGCTGTGGACACCCTAGTTTGTAAAACAATTCAAAACCTAAGTTTGAGTTGGTCACTAGATCTTCGTAATAACTCGGTCTTTTTCGTATGTATGTCGCATTAGCTTCGTTGATGTTGTTGTAAATCTCCGATGAATAATCTCCTACAAAACCCCACACAAAATCATCAAACCCTAAAAATAAAGATGTAAATGAATGGGTCAGACTATCCTCAACTGCCAAATGGATGGACTTACGACTAAGCGTTGCACTACATCTCAAACCCGATGTAGTTTTATTTTTTGTGTGTGCAAGCATGTTCCTAAGGTGCCCGGCGCCAACGACTCCAAAGTAACGGGCAATAACTAGATGTAAGATGTAAATGGTGGATGGAATAGAATGAATACAACCCTTCCTATGTAGTGTGTGATGTAGAATAGTGCCCAAATGTAGTCCCTTGCCTTAGTAGATAGCTAGCCCTTAGTAGAGATAGTTTGCCCTTAAGATAGTGTGTATGTTGTGTTTATATAGGGATCTCTTGCTCAAATTTTGACACTAATGACCCGAAACACTAGCTAGTACTTACAGGAATGAGGGGGAAACTACAAAGACTGACCTCAAGGTTCTAAATGTGAACCAAGTGTAACCGGGACTAGGGCACCTAAAATGAGGATCGGCCATCGACGGGCACCCTAATCCCTTTCTAGGCGTCCTAGTCAAAGACTAGATATGTCCACCGAGCAAATAATGATAATTTGAGATACCATGAGAGATGACCAGAAATGTGTGAGCAATCGGCTGACATTTAACGCACAAGATACTTAATGACAATGACTGACTAAACTGACAATAGGACTAGGGGATGGGCCATTAGTGAATGATTTTCTTACGCAAGATCCTTATATAAAACAACATATTTGGTGGTATAATAGTAGTAGTAAGTGTGTGATTTAGTACCTACAGCGAATGTGTCTTCTCAAAAGATGTGGAAACAAGTTTCACAGGGTTGTAAGATGTTCATTGTCCTTCACTTTTTGTCGCTAGTATGTCATACCAAGTTCGTAAATGTCACCTCTAACCTGTAATGAAGAAATGATCTACAAAACCCCAAAGTGTATCAAATCCCAAAAAGAAAATAATACAAATGAGGGGTCATACTTTCCTTGGCTGTCATGAAGTGAACTTATGACAATTGCTACACTACATCTCGGACTCCAATATATATATGTGTGTGTGCGGAGTTGTGTCGTAGGTGGCTCTTGTGTGTGTCGTACTTGATAGCGAGCAAGTAGCTAGATGTAGAAGATGTAAATAGATGTGTGCATGAAAGAATGAAATTCCCCTCCTATGAAGCGTATGCGAAGTAAGCATCCTTCATCCCTTGTGTGGGGCTACAATGGATGCGTGAATTCTCTTGATAATGCTATTTGAATGCAACCTTAGGTGGTGATAGTTAATGCTTAGTGTTTGGTCCTTTATTATGATCACATAACTTTATATTTATATGATTCCCTTACTTGAATTTCATAATTAACCCCAAAAAGGTTGACGACCAAGAAAAAAAGATGCCTAAATGGCTAGAAAGGACCCAAAAGAGGTGAGCAAAGTACAAAGAGGTTGGGGGCGCCTAAAGGAGATGGGGTGCACAGTGCTGGCATCTGGTGGGCGTTAGTGTCCAAAGTGAGAAATGTTGAATTATGAAAAGATGGGTGGGAAAGGAGGAGTGTAAGACCAAAAGTGGGGATGAATAGAAAGAAAAGATGGCCAAATATAGATATCAATTGGTACTTTTCTTTCTTAGGAATCATATGAATAGTAGTATGTGATTAGGACTAAATATATACCCAAAGCGTGTTATTTTGTGTCTACATTTTCCCCCACTTTATGTTGTTGAGTGAATACTCAATAACATAAAGTAGATAAGATATGTGTACCTGATAACCATGTAGATCAATGGTGAAAAGTGTGTCGAGAGAGACAAGAAAAAGCGTGGAGTGATAAAAAATGTGAAGCGTGGAAGCTAGAGAAGAGGAAGTGAAAAATGATGATGATGACCCTAGAGTAAGAGCATATGTGTAGAAGTTGTATTGTACATATTGTTGATGTCGATTGATGTTTGGTTGACAATGTGATTGATGTGACTACTGCTTCCCATAAGGGCGAACCTACAAAATAGAAGAACGAATACATAGTCAAATATGCGTATATGATCAAAAATGACTAAAAAGTGTATAAAAGTATGTAAGAAAAATGAAAAAGGAACATGTTCACTTGATCCGTGATGAGTGAAAATTGATTGAAAGGATTCTAAAGATGTTGTAGAAGAACGATTTTTAGGCAATCTCATGCAAGTTGTGTTGAATCAATGCGAAGTTTTTGGGTGATCTCTCACGATTGCATTGAGTCACCTAAATGATGCCCCCTTGTTTGGGGTACATGTGATGTCGCACGGAGTATGTGGCCCAAAGGAGGTCCGACCAGTTGAATCATGAATCGATGCCCTACGGGGAGAGAGAGTGTGATTCATAGAAACCAAGGCACACGCAAAAAAAAGTGGCTAAAAAAAAGCTGTTAGTGCAAACAAGATAAACACGCATGTAGAAGACAAGATGTAAGCTAATCACGTAAGAAGATAAGACACAAACAAACAATGTAGACCACAAAAGTGAGTTTCAAACATGAGACATCACTCACGATTTCACAAGATAATCAAGGCCGACGTGGCCAAAAGTAGAAAGTGTGTGCACACCGGAAAAAGGGCAAAGCCCACAAACAATGACATACACTGGAAGACAAGAGAAAACAATATCAAGCAATGTAATAGATAACCATAGTGGAAAATAGACCTTCAAAGTAAATGCTACACATGAAGACCTCGTGAACATGTTAGAAAGATAAAATGTATGTCAAAGCATGTATGATCCGATATAGTAGTGTCCTAGTATGAAATAGAAAATAATAGAAATCGAAACAATAACACCTGTGATAAGTACGAAAGTGGTTGCCTCCAGGATTCATTGCGGGAATGGTAAGAGGTATTGTGTCGAGCATTTGTGTTGCATGTAAGGATGCGTGTAGAGTCTATGATCGCAACTAGAATACAAGTGAACGTGTATGCGTATATAGGAAAGATAATGACATGCAATGTATCTAGCTAACATAGTAAGCAAAGTGTGTCATGCAAGTATAAGTAATCAATAAAAATGTGTGACCAAGATATGCAATATGTTGTGAGTAAGATGGAATGGAATGTAATATGAGTGTGATAGGAGCAGTGTGCCCCATGAGTGGATGTGTATGCATGAGATGAGGTTCATTGATAAAAGACCCCTCAAGCAGTCAAGAATGAACCATAGAACAAGAGTGGGCAATCGAGAAATGGTTTTAACGTAAAGCGCTAGAAAGATATGAAAAGTGAAAGCGTAGAGTGTGAAGATTAAGTGAGTGTGGTGAGGTTCATTTTAGATTGAGACCCTCAACAATCGAGTATGAACCATGGAACTAGAGTGCGTCATAGGGTAATGAGCACAACATGTAGATGTATGATGTGTAATAGAAGCTACGAGAAAGTGATGTGATGAATGTGTGATGTGTGAAGTGTGTAGTGTGTGAGGTTCATGTGTATAGTATGCCCTCAACAGTCAAGTGTGAACCAAAGCATGAGAGTGCACCATAGGGTAATGACGATATGAAGTATCAACATGTGAAATATTTGATGTGAAATGTAAAATATAAGACATCCGATAGTGTTGGAAGAGAGAAGGAAAAAGAAGTATGGTGCCCTCCAAGTGTGTAATAGTGAGTGTGTTATCGATGAAAGTGAAAGACAAAGGTCCTCCACCCGATGCTTGTGGAGATAAAGGTGTGTGATCATGCTCTAAGATCAATGATGAATGAGACCAAAAATGTATAAGTGAATGAGACCTAGATGGTGAAGGGAACCTATGTGAAGGTGAGCGCGGAGGTGACAGAACACCTATGTGAAGCAGAGTGTTAAGGTGATGAATACATGTGTGAAGCAAAGTGTAGAGGTGTTGAATTCTTGTGTGAATAGGATCGCAGAGGTTATGAACACCGAAGGGAAGCGGAATGGGGATGTAATGACACCTATATGGAGGAAAATGAGGTGGCAATGTATAATGATGTGAAGTATTTGTCAAAGTGATGGACCTAGATTGAAGAGGTGGACTAGTAGACTTGCGAGGTTGAGTAGGCCGTGTGTGAACCTGCAAGCTAGTATCAAATTGTGTTTTTGATTCGAGAGGTCACGGGGACCTAGATGCTCTAGTGAGTGCAATGGAAACCTCAAGAGGAGGTTTCAACCATAGTGGATGGTGAAACACCATTGATAGTGATAACTTGTTTTTCGTAAATGAACTTTAAACATAAGTGGTGCATGGAGATGATAACTTGAGTTGCATGGAGCCAGTGAAGACCTAAGAGCATGTCACACCCTATGACTGATGGTGCCATAAGAAAAGGAAAAACATCATAAGAGGGCTGAATATTACTAGAAGTTTGACATATCCATATGATTTAGGAATTGGATATGAAATTTGTGAGAGTGGATAGCTAATAGTGACAAGAAGTGCAATAGAACATGTGTTTATGTGAAATGATGGATCAACCATAATGTTATTGATAGAAGTGGATCCAATAGAAGCATTAATGTGCAAGAGATCATAAAATAATGTAGCATGATAGTCATGATCGGAGAAAGTAATGAGTGGTGGAGATTTCTCAACATGAGCAACTAGAAAATGAAGGGCCCCCAATGCAGGAGGAGGCACTGCATGATATGTATGATTGGCTAAAGAATCACCACTTGCTTATCATGTTTTGGAAGAGGATTTTTGAATATCTTGAGCTTGTGATTTTCACTTACTGGTGCAAAATTCGTAGGCTCTAGATGCTCAATTATGTTATTATCGATAAGATCTTGAATAAGATTACGAAGCTTAAAGCATCAATCTGTAGAATTCCCAACACGTTAGTGATAGTCGCATCTAAAATTTTCATTGTAATTACAACCTTTGGAATGAGATGGGTCCAAATTGAGTGGAGGAGGAAGCATAATAAGGTTGATCTCAACAAGTTTTGGCAATAAAATTTGTAGAACAATGGTTAATTTGGTATATATATGCTTAGGCGATTGTCATTGAAGCTCTTTAGTATTATAAACCACATTGACAAAAGCTTTAGCTTTAGTACGTTTTGTAGATGGCTTCAAAGTTTATTTACTTTGAAAGCATGTAGAGGATGAAGCTTTTTCTTTATACTTAAGCTTGTCGATAGATAAGAGTTTAGTGTTGTGTAGCTTAAAAGTATGGCATAAATGATCGAATGATGGAGAGGTCTCAAAGATGACACTCTCTTGTAAAGGTAGTAAGAGACTTTGAACGAATAAATCTTGAAGTTACGAGTCCTGCAAGAAATTTAGACATATTATCTAGGTTATTTTTATATCTCAAGACATAATCTGCATGATGTTTGTTAAATCCTTGTTTAAATTGTGTAAGTTAAGCATAAGAGATCTTAGAGCTGATATTGATAGAAAATGAGCGAGAAAAACATATACTAGATGCGTGAAATATGTTAATGAGTGAACAGTAGATCATAGAACCAATGGATTGCATAATCATGAAGACTATGAGGAAAGAGCTTTGCCAATAAAGTGTGATCATTAGAAAAATCTAGACATGTGAAATGAAAGGCTCATATATGCTCTTGGGGCTCACCATGACCATTAAAAATGGGCACTTGGGAGTGACAAAATTAGGTGGAAATGCATAAGCGAGAAATGAAGAGTGCGAAAAGAGTATGAAGTAGTAATGTGGAATCCAGAGATGGAGACACACGAGAAGTAGCCTATTGTAATTGACAAATATGAACTTGAAGGTCCTGATAAATAGAGGCTAAATCTTGAGTTTTAGCGGAAGAAACTTGTCGTGGTATGAGAAACAAAGGGCGAATGAAGTGATTGGTGGGAGTAGGAACATAAATAGGAATAATAAAAGTAGGCGATTAGTGGCCGTAGGAAGTTGGGTAACAATAGAAGCATTAATGGAGGTAGAAACATTAAGCTCCGCAAGATTGGTGGCCTCCTCATGAGCAGAAAATAAAAGCAAGTCTAGATCATGCGAATGCTCAAGTAAAATGATCATTAATCTCTTGGAGATGGGCTTCAGTAAATTCACCATAAGATTGAGTCATAATGAAAAGAAAATAAAAACCATAGAAATAAGTCGTGGTCGAGCGGACATGATTCACCAAATGATTAAGCACATATTGAAATAAATAAATGCCTAAATCTATATTATGTAAAAATGTGATGATATGAACAATTAAGTATAGAATTGACCCAAGAAAAATAAGCTAGAAAGTATGAAACCCTAGTTGCAAATGAAGGAATAAGGTACTTAGCTACTTTCGATGTGATGCCAAAGTTGTGTTGATATAGAAAATAGTTGGAACAGAAAGCAAGGTGTCGCAATTAGACCTAGAAAATTGTAGGAGCATCGAAACTGCCAAGACCAAGGCGCTATGGAGGGTCGGGGTGATTAGGGAACCGGCTGACCTATTATGGGCACTGCACCTGTGTCTTCTCGTGTCATGGAAACTAGTTTGACAGTGTCATAAGATGTTTGTTATCCTTCACTTCTTATCGCTAGTATGCCACACCAAGTTCACAAATGTCAGAATGTAACTACGTGAATGAAGAAATAACCTGCAAAACCCGAAAGTGCATCAAATCCCAAAAAGAAAATAATGCAAATGAGGGTTGGAATTTCCTTTGTTGTCACCAAGTGAACTTATGACCAAGAGTTGCACTACATCTCAGACCCAATGTAGTTCTGTGTGTGTGTGTGTGTGTGCGGAATTGTGCCCTAGGTGATTCTTGTGTGTGTCACACTTGATAGCGAGTAAGTAACTAGATGTAGAAGATGTAAATAAATGTGTATATGAAATAATGAACTTCTCATCCTATAAAGTGTATGTAGAAATGCAATCCCTTGTCCCTTGTGTGGGGCTAGAATGGATGTTTGAATGCTCTTGATAATGTGTTTGAATTCAACCTTAGGTGGTGATAGCTGATGCTTAGTCCTTGGTACTTTATTGTGATCACATAACTTTATATTTATATGATTCCCTTGCTTGAATTTTTTAATTAACCTCGAAAATTATGACCACCAAGAAAATAAGATGCCTAAATGGCTAGAAAGGACCCAAAAGATGTAAGCAAAGTACAAAGAGGTTGGGGCACCCAAAGGGAATGGGGGCGCCGACACCGACATCTTGGCTAGGCACTCATATCTAGAGTGAGAAATGCCAAAGTATGAAAAGACAGACTGTGCAAGGAGTGTAAGACCAAAGCTGAAATGGAAAACAAGCAAAGATGGCCAAAGACAAAGATCAATTAGTACTTTTCTTACTTATGGATCATATGAATAGTTATATCTAATCAAGACTAGATAGATACCCAAAGTGCATGATTTTGTGTCTACACTCGATGATATATATATATATATATGATTTTGTTGTGATTTATCATGTGTTAATTCATGGTTTTTAGTATGTTATGTTAGATTGATATGTTATATGATGATTCTGGATTAGATTTGGATGTGATATGATGCTTTATTGGTCATGATGCACATATAGATGATTGATATGAATAGAAAAATGGATAGATAGTTGTTATGATTATGATTTGGATGTAAATGATGTAATGGATTTTAAAAATGTTAGATATAAAGGATGGATGATATAGATATAGATGATGTGATGGATTTATAAATATGTTAGATATAGATGTTAGATGCTAATTGGAAATTTATAATGGATTTAGAAGCATATACATAGTTATGGATGAGATGGTTTTAGAGCAATAGATAAATTGGAAGTGAGAAAAAGGATCTTGCTTCGATAGTAACCAAAAAAGAGAGGAATGACATTATATAGTAGCAAGGAGCACCTGAAGAAACAATGATTTGAACTAGATTAGAGGTAAACAAGAAAAGGATCCAATCAAGGCAATGCACTTGTAGCCAATAGCAGGTGTTAACACATAACCATTGGTAATTAGTAATCCCAAGGGTCACGAGGGAGGATATGGACAGTGAACTTATAGACCTAATGTCGACATGACATAAGGGGTTTAGATGTAACTCGTACATGGGAAAATAGGTTCTCCTTAGGTGGGTGTTCCTAGGTCTATGCCCTAGCTCTGAGCAATATGGTGCAAACTGATCAATGCGAGAAGTTTTCTATGGATGAGAAATTTGATTGATGCGGGAAGCTTTCTTAGGATGCTTGCTTTTGAAATTGTTATGCTTTTGCTTTTGAGTATATAAAAGGTTGATCAATGTGGGAAGCCTTAATTTCCATGATATGAGATGGTAGCCATACTTTGAGGGAGTGGTCTACATTTTTCTTTTTGCTTATTGATTTTTACTTTTATAAATGGCAGGATAAGATGTGCATGCTAGTTTTCCGTCAAGGGATTAGTCTATTTATTTATGATATTTTTACTTTTATGGATAGTTGTCCTTCGAGGGAGTGATTTGTTTTCTTTTGGGAAAGATAGCTTTTAAAATGAACATCCATGAATTTTGAATTTTTATGGAAGAGTTGGGGATAGCTAGGTAGACCACTTAGGAGGGGATGAAGAATGTACAAGTGACATCTATGGACCTTGTTATCGCCTAATTTTGACTTTGCAAAATTATTAAAAAATAAAAAAATGAAAAATTTAAAATTTTAAAAAGTGTTACTTTGCATGGTTCATTGCCCTCATTGCGATCGTCTCATTTTTGTGATTGTTTCAATCTTCGTTTCATCCTTTTCGAAAGCAAGAACACTTCCTTGGAGCTTTAAATCGCGTTAAAATACATTAAAATTAATTAATTAATTGCTTCTTGTTTGATAAAATTGATTTTTAAATAACTTGAGAAGTATTTAATTAAATAAATATAAATTAAAAATTCATTCGACAAATTTTTATTGCCGAGGAAGTAAGCTTACGCTTCCAACTGCCAGGAATGCCAATTTGGCTTCCCGAACCCGGATTTCCCCTTTCCTGGCAATCTTCTTCAATTTTCCCACACGTGGGATTTTCTCCACCAATTGCCAAATCATGGATTGGCTAACGGGCAAGAAATTCCCCAATTTCCCACATGGGGAAATTGAACGGGGATTGCCAACCCACTCTGCCATTCCCGTTGGCAATTGTCCGTTGCTTTCCCCATTTCCCCCGGCACTTAAGCCCACTACCCGGGAAGAGAGGAAGTTGGATTAATCCCCATAACTTCCTCCGTCAAACCCATTGGAAAAAGTCGTGCGAAGCTTTGCTTCTTATTTCTTCTGAAGGACATAATATTTTGTCACATCCAACAATCTTCCACGCATTTGTCAGGAAAGAGCAGCATTTTTTAAAGAACAGTTTTAAAATACCAAGACAACAATTTCCATGCCTAGGAGAGAGAAGAATTCAAGGAAGCAGAAGTTAGTTTTAAATAAACAAAGAGAAAGAACAGGCCGTAACCAGTAAAGGAGGAAGGCCAGAAACCTGCGCATGTTTTAAAAAAAAAAAAGAAAATTAGCAGCAGCCACGCATTCTCTAGGAGAAACCATGCATTAAGCAGCCTGAAGGAGAATCCACGCACCTGTGGAGGAAGACAACAAGAGGACAAAGATTGCTTTTCATGCATTAGAGAAGACAACAAGGAGACTAAAATCCACGCATTGGAGGAGACGCACAGCCCAAACAAAGCTTTCCACGCACTGTGGGGAGAAGAACAATTATAAACAAATCCATGCGCTAGAGAGGAAGGAGTTTTCCACGTAGAAACTGGAGAACAGCTCACAGTAGTAAGAAGACAAAAATTCCTTTTTCCCATGCATTAGAGGAGGCACCAGGTAAGAGGAACTCATTTCCACACGTGAGGAAAAGAGGAACAGTGTTTAAAAACAACAAAGAGCAGCATTAAGGAGAATCCACGCAAGGAGGGGGCGCAGAAATAAAGAAGGAACAACTTCCCATGCACCTAGGAGAGAGAAGGTTCCAAGGAAACAAAATTATAAGTTTCTTTCCACGTGTGAGGAAGGAACAGTCCAAAACAAGCAGCAAACTGTTTTCAAATCCATGCGCCCAGATGAAGGAAAAGGACAACAAATTAATTTAAAGTCAGTAGAAAATTTCCACACCAGTAAAGAGAAGCCGCGCCTAAGGAAGAAGGAGGAGTTTTCAATAAAACAAGATTTAAAATCTCCTTTCTATGCATGGGGAAAAAGAACAATTTTTAAATAAAAAAAAGAAAGAGGAGGCGTCAAGTATAAAGGAAAAATATTTCCCACGAACCTATCAACACAGGCCACGCATTGGGCAGAGGAAGGAGAAAAGGCTAAAATCCACGCATTTGGATAAAAAGGCAATTTTTTTTTTTCACGCAGGAGAAAGATAGAGAAGAGGACAACAATTAATTTGAAGTAAAAGGAAACCTTCACGCGTCCATCCACGAGCTCCCACGCATGCAAAGGGGAAAGCTTTAAAATCTTCCACGCATTCTCCAGGACAATTTTAATCCACGCATTGAATGAAAAGGTAGTTTTTCATGCCCAACCAAGGAGAATTTGTTCTGTCAAATTAAATAAAATCGAGAGATTTTAATTTAAAATATAGATATCATTGTTGTCACTAGATTTGGAGCTCGAGCCTAGCCTCGATATATTTGTATTTTAAAGAGAAGAAAATTGTAATTCGGGATCAATTATTATTATTATTTTTAAAATAATAATAATAATAATATTAAAGCGAAAAATATTTTTCTTGCATCAACAGGGTTTTAGAGACTGAGACCCACCGTTTGCGTTGTTTGGCATGCCTGAGTCACTTTTCTGTTAAATTCATAATGGCCGAAAAATCCAAATCTGCGGGGAGATCGAGGAAGCCAGTGGAGAAATCTAACAAATCCACCTTGAAATATGAATTCCAAGGAATTATCCCTCCTGCTCCATTAATTCAACATATGACAACATCATTGATACAAATCTGGGTCACATCAATGTGCAACAATTTGCGAGCGAGTGAAAACTGAAGGCAAAACCATTTTCTCATATAGACTTTACCATAGTGGCCTACCCCAAGCAGCAGCATTCCCTGTCTCGATGCAGTGTCCGAAGTTGGTTATTGCTTACGCGGAGCATTATGACCCTGAGAGACGAGGAATTTTTAAAGATAATCGCGAGCCTTTCCTCTTGATCACACCAGAACACATTGAGGAATTGCTTGGCATACCCGACTTTCCCGAGAATGCAGATATCACTCGCCAATCAGCACAAGAATTCTGGGATGAAGAACCCCTGAGATGGAGCAAAATGGTCAACAACAACTGGCTAGTAACCAAGAGACCTCGAATTGACAGGCTCCCCAAAGAACTGTACCGCGTTGAGTTTGTGGAAGAAATCGGAGACATGATCACTCTCCTAAGTCAATTTTTCGGTCTACCTTCTGCTAGGATTTTCCACCCATGGATGTACCAGTTTATCTGTATCATCCTAGCCAAGAAAGAGTTTGTGGATTGGGCCACCATCATCAGTAACACCATTCACAAACAATTGATAGAAGTTAAGATGACTAGATGCTTCTACATGACTTCATATCTGACCTATGCAGTAGCACAAAGAAATCTATTTTCAGGACTTGAAACGAGAGGGGTCATGGGGCCGTCGAACAGTGTTTTTCACTATTACCCTTAGCTCAGCTTCAAAAATAGTTCTCACCATTTTAGAAGAGTCAACGATGCATTCACCTTCTGCGTGATCCGGAACCTGAATCGAATACTGAGGAAAGGTTTTCTAAAGAAGCCATGAGTGTCATTTCCCAATGGGGAACCTGGTTTATTCAATTTTCATCTTTTTCCTACATTCACATGAGTGGCTTTGCTGGTACCCCATGGAAACTCCCTAAGTATGTCAGTGACAGATGGGCATTAATGGAGTTGGCACGACAATTATTCCAAGTTCACTACCTTCTTAGTGACAAGCACTGTTCAGGAATTCATTTCCCGATCCAAATCGGGGAATACCAATGTCCAAATATTTTCAGTGCACAACTCATGGAAAAAGAGTTCGCTCTCATAACCATCCATCCATATGTGAAGAGATCCCAATTTGATATCAATGGATATATGCAAAATATTCTGGGAGTAAAGTACCAACATAATCCTACCATGGAAGATTTCTAGGTTGCTTGTTCGGATGAACATGAGGTAAGAAGATGGGAGTACTCTCACCTAACACTTGCTCAGATCAAGGCCTTCCACATCAAGAGTCCTCCCGATTCATTCATAGATGATGATGAGGATGTCATTGATCCCTCATATGATGTCGTTGCCTTTACCCCATTGCCTCGAATCAACTGGACTAAAAGAGATGAATTTTCTCTTGATGGCAAAAACCAACCAATTATTGAAAGAAGCATATCTTGGTATGATAGAGAACTTGCCAAATTACAATCCATTCCAGATCATGTTTCGGGATCACAAAAATTTCCAATACGAGGGGGTCTCCATTCGACCAAAGTCTCTTCTCGATCAACCTCATTACCATCCAATCATACACAACAAGCGAGAAAGGAGTGGTTGCCAAAATCCACTTCACCAAGCAACGTGTCACAAGGTGAAAAATCTCAAGATCCTAACCCCGAAGAAGGAAAAGAGCGTGTGTCTAGATTTTCTACCTCGAGTAGAGATTCTTCTACCCACATTGTTAATAGTGCTCAGAAACTAGTAGCAAATGATCCTCAGCCATGCTTCAAACAAGCATCCACTCAGGTGCAGGTAATTCAAATATCAAACACTTCGGAGCATGTAGTTCATGAAGGGATTTCCCAAAATCTCCTAAATAATTAGGAAGTGGATATTGAGGTTTTGTCTCCTCAAATCGAGGTTGTAGATAGGATTCAAGAAGGATCTCATGATGTCGGAAATAATGAGAATATTGATTCGAACTCTAGGATTCTGTATGCTGAAATAGTGAATGATACTCCTTCTTGGGTTGATTCCGAAGTAAAGAAAAGGAAGAGAGTTTTCAAGCCAATTGACATTGATTTTGATGCCCTTTTCAAACTTTCAAATGACGCCATTCCTAAGAAGCCTAAGGTGATTTCTCAAATAATGGTTGATAATGATGGAAACAAATTTGCAGACCTTGCCATTCCACAAGTGGATAAGGAGTGCAATCTTTATGGCCATCGGCTATGAAGTTTCCTGACTGGGACTTGGAAGATCTACATTACAAAGTGACATGGCAATGGCTCGAGAATCAATTGATATCGTGCTAAAGAGACTTGAGAAATACAAGTCTCAAAACTCTCAGCTCAAGGCCGAAAAGAATCAATTGGTGGAATATGTTCAACATTTGATAAATCCCATATCATCCACCTTCCTAGTACTTGATGCAGTGGCTGCCCCAGATGAAGAGACTCTCAATTTGTCAAAGGAAATAAACACATTGGGCCATGTCACTAAAACTTGGCTTTCAGAGATTCTCGTTTTAGGCCAGGGGACGATCAAGACTGCGGTTAAGCTTCATGAAGATATCAGTGCGTATCTGGATCCAATTCTTTCTTTCAAAGAAACTTTTGTTTCTGCTATATCAAATTTGGATGAGATATTGCCCAGTTTACAGGAAATGACAAGTATGGAATCTTCAGTTTTAGCTATTGAAGGAATTCTCAAATTTGAACATCGAGGACACATTTTCTTTGGTGTCTGCATCTCAAATCAAGAAAACGCTTCTCGAGGATTCTATGATTCATTATGACAGCATGTGCAATGAAGCCTTCACTTCACTCTCCTTGATTCAAGAATTCATGGCTGAGATTCCTTGTAACCTCGTAAATGAGCATAATCAAAGGTGTTCATCGAGAGCAGGTGGAAGAACAATTTTCACAATTGTTTAAAGACATGTACACTCCCGCCAACAATTTCTCGTTAGTTTCCATGGAGCGGTGCATCAAATTGAAGAACTTATTTGAGAATGCTCAATCCAAAATTGTTAATTTAAATGATATGCCAAGTAGAATTCTTGAATTGCAGGTATTTTGTGAGGCTATTCTTTGACCAAGTGAACCTCCAGAAGAAGAAAAGATGTTTGAAACTTTGGGAAGGTTTAGATCCTTTCAACTGGCAAAAGTGGCAAATCCTAATTTCACCGGCGGTGCAGGGAGTTGATTTTCTTGGTATCTAATGAAGTGGGAGAGTCCATTTCTCATACGCTTGAGATAGGCGGACCCCATTTCAATGGATAAGGCACTAGTTATTATTGTATATTTTAAAAGGTGTTGTTATTTGGGAAACAATGGCTATTTTAAGTAATTTCTATTTTTGGGTTATCTTTAATAAGGTTGTTGAAAAAGTCAAAGGTCACTTAAGTGCCTTATTTAATGATCATGTAAAACCCTAACTACTTTGTAACCAACTTTTGGGTTATAAAAGGAAGTGAGGGGATCATTTGTAAAGGGTGACTTTGAGAGAGGAGAAGAAATAATTTTGTGTGCAAGCTTTGTTTCAAGAAGAAACTTTGTGTTCTTTTGTGAAAAACATTTTGGTGTTAATGAAATATGAACTTTGTGTCTCATTCATTGTCTCTTTTAATATTTGATGTTCTTATGTTCATTAGATGTTAGGTGTTTTAATCTTGCATGCAAAAATTATCTTTGATCTTATTGTCAACATTATTAATCGGTTGTTCTAGTTCACAGTGATCAAGCTCTGATTATCTACTTGCTCATGTGTGTTCCCTTTTACACGTTCTTGTTTGGCTAACTCAAACTCCATTTTATTTGTGTTGGTTATTCATCTTTCCTCTTCATGCAATATTAGGCTCTGTTTTTACCTAACTCTTGCATGTTCTTTCAATTCATTCCATTCCACTCCTTTCCTTCATTCCATTCCATCTCCCTCATTCACTTTTATTTCCATTAATGTTCCAAAACACCCCCACATACAATTTTGAATGTACAAATGTAAATGATTTTGGTTTTCAATAAAGACAACCTCACCTTCATTGAGGAGGGACTTTGTTCCCACTGCATTGCGCATGTCATTTGCATGCGTGCAAATCCATATGCTAATGAGACCCTTAGCGTGGTTCCAATAGGTAAATAAGAAGGAGGTGGATGTAATGATCATGGGGTTCCCACTAAGAAAGGAGGAACTTTTCCTTAAGGAATATGTTATGAATAGAGTCGTGGTGCCCATATTCAAGGTCATATATAGGAAAGTGACGGTAGACCACATAATTCCAAATCATTACAATGAAATATGGAAGAGGTTAATGATGGATGGATGACCACTAGGATGACTAAGTTCACGTTGGTAAATATGTTAACAATAGAAAGGCCACAAGTACAATGCATTAAGAGGTTATGTTTCTAGTTTACCATTGAGAGAAGCTAAACGATAGGCTCCAGACCCATACTTATGTGTGATAATGTAAGGTCCAATCCAGTTGGGAGTAAACTTTCCATGTTACCTCCTTTCCAGAGTAGTGACGTTTTGGTTTTCTTTAAGAACAAGGTCATTGATATTAAACTCGTGTTCCTTAATATATTTGTTATAAGCACATTTGATGTTCTCTTTGTAGAGACGTGATTATGTTCAAGAACAAAAAGGTGACGGTCATCTAGCAACTCAAGTTATGTTAGACACTCTTGGAAATAACCTTTATCGAGAGAAGAAGTCACAAAGATAAATGTGCAAGGATGAGATTTATACTTCAACGGGAAGAATGACCTTAGATCCGTAAATGAGAGAGAAAGGAGTAGTTCCGTTGATCCTTAGGGATCGAAAAACACACCACTTCCTCGGTTCCATCAAAGCACCAAGAAGGAGAAATGAAGAAAAAGAGGTACACGGAGAATCTGGACAAAACCACCACTCTGCATAAAGCGGCGGTTGCAAAACCACCACCCTATAGGGTGATGGTCTTATAACCACCGCCCGGATTAGGGTGGTGGTCTGAAATTTGGTATGCTCAAGGCGGTGGTCCTTACACTTCTAAAAAGAAAAGAATAATGGAGCATGAATGGACGTAAATTTGAAGTGCCTGACTGTGTCTCTTCCCTCCCTAACCTTTCCCATTCTCTAGTGCATGGGAGGACATGGGAGAAGGCTATAAATACATCATTCGAAAGGAGGTCCAAAGATATCAAAGAGCAAAGAGAAAATTCTTAAGAGAGCAAGTGAGCAAGATCTTCAGTGTTAGAGTGGAATTATAGGAGCAAGGTGTAGAAAAAAGAAAGCAAGTATATGAAGGGAGAGGTTTACATTTTCACCTCCATTTTCTACTTCTTTTAATATGTAATTGTCTATAATTAACCAATAAAAGTGGGAAGAAAGATTTTTTTCCCTTACTAGTTTTCCTCCATTGTAGGTTTCCAGGATAAAATTGTTGGTGTTGGAGTTTGAATTCTTTCCTATTCTCTACAATTTCCTTTCTATAGCACTAGATAATCAGTCACTAAGCTCTAATTTTCAAGAAAATATGTCATTTTCCAAAGTTGAAAGTAGAACAAGTATAATTGTGTGACTCGTAGAGTTCCAAAGTAGAAGTTTACAAATTATTTTGGTATCAGAGCTGATTATATATCCAAGACTGTGGTATTTGATTCTTTCTTGTGATTTGTATGATAGTGACAAGGTCAAAAGGCAAAGAATTTTTACCTTGCGAGCCATATATTTCTATGAAGAAGTGGAAACAGAGAATTCGATCTCAAATGGAGGAAGAGAACTTGGTCCGTAGAGTCGAGATGCTAGAGACCATGATGGATATATTATATAGAAAACAAATAGAGATTTCAGATCTGCAAAAGATAGCTTTAGTTAAGAAAGATTCCATGGACTTGGTGGTTCAAGCACTGGCCAAGAAATTCAGTATCGGAAAGAGCCATGAAGAGGAAGAATGGGAAGAGCGTGAAGAAGAGACTCCAATTGTAAGCGAAAAATTAAAATATGCTCATACACCTTTTAAAGTTGAAACGAAAGTCGAAAGAAGGAATTTTGAAGGACAAGTAGATGCAGAATTATTGGATAAATGAATTAAAAATTTGGAAGTCTATTTTAGTGTGCATAATGTTCCGAGGCACAAAGGATCACCTTTGCACGTCTCAAAATGGAAGGTCATGCTCTAGTTTGGTGGGAAACCCACCTAGCCACTTGTGAAAAGAAGAAATGTCCTATTATCAAGTACTTAAAAGGGTTTTAAAGAATTTATTAGAGCTAACTTCTATCCTATCGGCCATAAAGTGACATGATGATTAAGTGGCGACTTTAGGTAAGGCAGCGGTCAAAGTGTGCAAGACTACACTATGGAACTTTTGGAGACAATCCATGTTGCTAAATATGGACTTTAAGGATGAGGACATTCTAACCAAGTATTTGGGAGGACTTCACACTCACCTTGAAGGAGGGTAATCTCCACGAAGCCCAAGGATCTCAATGAAGCTTGTATATAAGCATACTACATTGATGACAAGAAGAAGCAAGAGAGACAGAGAAAAAGGAAGTTCGGTCAACGAGATCAGTGGGAAAAAGAACAAGGGAATACAAGTATCGTAGGTAAATGGAAAGGTAAGCATGCCAATATTGCTTTGCATACTTGTAAAGATCCTAAGAATTTTTATAATAATTGTGATGTAAATGGACATATCGATGCCACATGTTGGAAGTTGCATCCGGAATTGCACCTAAAGCATTGAACTAAAGATTCCAAGAAATCCATGGCCACTATGAAGAAAAAAGGAGAGGTGGAGATTGAGGATGATTTAGATGTAGACGAAAGGTTGGGATGCATGGCCACTAACATGTATGGGGGAGCAGAAGAAGAAGAGATGAGTAAGATTTTTCAAATCATAATCCAAATCAAGAAGACTAAGGTAAACGCTTTAGTAGATTTTGGTTCTTAGTCAAATTTGATTTTGATGTGGTTGTAGAACAACTTGGCCTAGAGACTTACGTGCATCCACATCCATACCCATTGGGATGGGTGAAGAGGGTGTAGAAATACAAGTTACAAGAAAGTGTAAGTTTCAGTTTGGGATAAATACCCAATATATTGATGTATTAGAGGTTGATATCATTCCATTTGATGCATTTGACGTTGTCTTTAGAAGTCCTTACTTATATGTCAGGGATGTTATGTTTCACAAGGAGGAAGAACCCAGCACAGATGGGTCAAGGACGGAGTCAATTTCAACATCCGGGCACACCAAAGCAAATCAAAGAAGGCTATGGTAAGTGTCAACCAAGCACCAAGACTTATTCAGGAAAATCGTCAGTTTTGTTTACTTTCATTGGAAGAAAAAAAAAAAAATGGGCGAGAGCACAAATATTTCGAACAAAGGATGGATAATTTGGATAGCACTTGTAATTTTCACGAAGAAGCCACCATAGGAACTACTCATTCAAGAACAAAAAAAAATTATTTTATGTAGTCATCGTATCTATCTATGGATTACTGAGGACGACCATGGGGCAAAGAGGAGAAGAGGAGATACAAGGAACGGTGGTGACTTTAACAATAATGTACATAGAGAGGATTCAGCCAATCCATCTCAAGAGACAAAGACAAGAAAGAAGGACTAAACCACTACAGTATGGGACCTTCACCATACTTGAGCAAGTTGGAAAAGAAACCTTCAGGCCATACTTCATGCAGATGCACGCGATAGCAAGTTGTAAGAGCTCGCACCTACTAAAGCCATCTATGCATGAAAAATAAGGAAACATACATAAGTTACCTTCAAAAGAGGATTGTACTCGAGGCAACTCGGAGGAAAATGTAGCACTAGAGTAGTAAATTGGAGATCCTTAAGAGTCCTTGTAGGTTGGACGAGAGAAGACACAAAGGCGACCTAGTGGTACTCGAATGAGGAAGCGAGAGGGAGTTAATTCCTCTACCACTCCCCCACTAAGATTTTGTGGGACCAAAATCCTCCTAAGCAGGGGAGGTTTGATCCATAAGGATTTAGAAAAACATGCCACTTCATTAGTTCCATCAGCGCTAAGAAGGAGAAATGAAGAAAGCGAAGAAAATTAGGTAAATGGAGGACAAAGAGATCAAAGAACAAAGAGAAAAGTCTTAACAGAGTAAGTGAGAAAGATCTTCAGTGTTGGTGGAATTGTAGGATCAAGGTGTAGAAACAAAGCAAGGAAGCATAAGAAGGGAGAGGTTTACATTGTTGTCTCCATTTTCTACTTCTTGTAATATGTAATTGTCTATAATTGACCAATAAAAGTGGGAAGAAAGAGTGTTTTTCCCTTCCCAACTAGTTTTCCTCCATTGGAGGCTTTCACGATAAAATTGTTGGTGTTGGATTTTGAATTCTTTCATATTATTATGGAATTTCCTTTCTATAACACTAGATAATCAATCACTAAGCTCTAATTTTCAAGCAAATTTCTCATTTTCCAAATTTGAAAGTAGAACAATATAATTGTGTGATTCGTAGAGTTCCAAAGTAGAAGTTTACGGATCACCCGCAGAGGAGTGGATCTAGTTCGATAGGCCCAAAGCAAAAGTGAAGGAGATATGAAGATGCCAATCATGACCTTATTTCGATAGTCTTGGCAATAATGTTACGAAGAGTCTTGTTCATCGCTCGGCTTGACCTAGTTAGATTGAGGATAATATGGAGAAGATAAGCTAAGCTTAATATTGAATGAGTCACTAAACTTCTTGATATCTTTGTTTTAGAAGGACTTTCCATTGTCCACGATGATTTTGTGAGAGACACCAAATCAGAAAATGATATGTTGATAGATAAAATTAACATTTTGATTAGCTTTAGTTAATGTGAGTGGAATGGCTTCCACCCACTTAGTGAAGTACTCAGTAGCGGTGATGATAGAATGATGTCACTGAGAGGAACATGGATTAATGAGGCCTATGAGGTCAAGTCCCTATTGTGAAAATGGCCAAAGATCTAGGGCCGACTGCAAGGCCTGACTAGGAATGTGGATTAGATTAGAATGTTGTTGGCACTTGACACATTTCTTAACGTACTCACAACAATCTTGATTGAGAGAGGGCCAATAATAACCCATATAAAGGATGTGTTTGGCGACATCCAAACCACTAAAATTTCCACCATAGATGTCATCGTGGACTTCTTAGATAGCTCGAGTGGATTCATGAGATTTAAGGCAACAAAGCAAGATGTTGTCGAAGTCATGCTTGTGAAAGATGTCGCAAGGATGACATAGTGGTTAGCACATTGAAGAAATGACCTTCTACCATCGATCTTATATAGGTCGGAGGGATGACGGATTGAGAAAGATAGTCAAATATTTGAGAATACCAAAGATGGTGAGGATTAGATTTGATGAGGTTAATGTCGGGGATCTCATCTAAGGTGATATTTTTGTCAATCGTTGAATCTTCTCGACAAATAGCTTAGATTCTTCCGTAGACCAAGGGATGGGAGATGTGAGAGATGTCATGGTGTCTGCGAAGCGATTAGATGATCGAGGGATGGTTTGAAGGGTATAGAAATCAAATGCCCCAAGAAGGAAGTTGACAATATCCTTACACTTTTAGAGCACCCTTATTTTCATCAAGGACTTCATTTTTACATTGATATATGCCTTTGAATTGATTAATGATGAGATGAGAATCCCCATAGATATCAAGGATTTGTACACCAAGTAGGACAACGGTTTGAAGGCCTAGGATGAGAGATTCATAATCATCCATATTGTTTGTGCATTCCAAATCAAGTTTATAAGTGAGGGGATGAGTATCCTAAGGAGGAATTCTAATGACAGCGCCTCCCCTTGTCAAAACTTAGATCCATCAAAGAATATCATCTTAAGAGGAGAAAAATCATGGTCAAAGGTGTTGATAGATTTTGTCTAGAAATTACTCTTGAGGAAGGTGATTATCAAGAAGAGGGGTGTCAACCAATTGATCGCAATATCCACGGACCTTAATATATTTCAGTGAGATAAACTCTAGATCAAACTCAGTCATGAGCATGAGCCATCAAATGATGTGATCACTATGATAAGGCTTAGAATGCATGGTATTAAGAAGATGAAATCTAGTGACGACATAAGTCTTATGATTGAGAGCTAATGGCAAAGCTTAGAGGTAGCAAACAAAAGGATGCAACACAACTTTTTAGGTTTAGTGTAGCGAGACTCATACTTGTGAATGGTGTGACTAATGTAATACACGTCTTGTTCCTTGCCTTGCTCATCGTGATGTTCCAACATGGTGCTTAGAGCATGATCGCAGGCAGAGACATAGAGGTAGAAAGGCTCCCCCTCGCGTAAAGGGGTAAATGTAGGCGGGGATAAGAGATATTGTTTGAGATCATCAAAGGATTTTTGGCATTTTTCATCCTAATCGAAGTCAACATATTTGTGAAGAAGATGGTGAAATCACCTACCCTCATGTCAAAAATTTGGGAGATGAAATGAAGAATTGATTGAAGTTAGACCTATCTTCTGTGAATTTGTTGTAGATTAGGAGGGGTCATATTAAGGATGACCTTGATTTTGGTGGGGTCAACTTCAATACCCTTGATAGAAACAATGAAGCTAAGGAGTTTACTGAGTTAGCACTCCAATAAAATCAAGGTGGAAAATACCCGCGAATATCCCCGTAACCAGCCAAATAAAGGTGAATTTGACAGTATTCAAAAACAAAATTTTCACCTGGTTTTTCAAGGCTCCATCAGTGACGTGCGACAACAGTAAACCGTAATGACGCACGTCACTGGCGCGACAATAGATCCTGATGACGCGCGACACTGGAGCGACACTAGATCATAATGACGCGTGACATTGTTCTCAATTGACGCGCGACATTGTCCTCTATTGACGCGCGACATTGTCCTCTATTGACGCGCGACATTGTCCCGTATTGACGCGCGACATTGTCCTCTATTGACGCGCGACATTGTCCTCTATTGACGCGCGACATTGTCCTCTATTGACGCACGACATTGTCCTCTATTGACGCGTGACATTGTCCTCTATTGACGCGCGACATTGTCCTCTATTGACGCGACATTGTCCTCTATTGACGCGCGACATTGTCCTCTATTGACGCGCGACATTGTCCTCTATCGACGCCAACATATAAACAAATGACGCGCGCGCGACATCGTTTCTATCGACGCGACGACACAAGTAATCAAATGACGCACGACATCACGTAATCAAATGACGCGCGACACTGTAAACAAAATGACACACGACACGCCTTTCTATCGACGCGCGCGATGTTGCTTTTTATCGACGCGCGCGACATCGCTTTCCTATTGACGCGCGTCATTTGAAGCAAATGACGCACGTCAATAGGGGACAGTGACGCCCTATTTAGGTTATAAATACCCTTATGCCGCTCATTTTCTCGTTTTCGTTTTCCGTTCTTGAATTTTTGCAGGTCTAAATCTTTGACAAAGACGCAATTACAGCTATAATGTCGACTTCACATGCTTCCCAATTGCAAGTTCAGCAAGAAAATGAAGAGAATCCAAGTCAATCGATTTCCAAGATAACCTACAGGAATCCCTTATGCCCTCACATCCATACGGCTTTAAAGATGTCTTCAGAATATCAAGCTATAATGGAGGAGTGTGGATTTACAGGGCTCGTTAATATGCCCCATTTCGAAACAGATCCGGATATTTTGAATTACCTTCTGTCATGCTACAATTCAGAGGACGGTATATTTTATGTGACTCTGAACGATGGCCAAATGTTCCAATTCACTATTGAACCGAATGACATACATCGGTTTACGGGCCTTCCTATCAGAAATTTACCAACTGTTACAACCAAGGCAACACTCGTGGAAGAAAACAAGAAATTTCTCGAATCAACGTACGGTTTCCATGTTGATTGTAAGTATAATTCGTTTTGATTCAAATTTTTTATTCTGTTTTTTATTCTGATACAATTTGCTATTTTTATAGTAATTTTCACTGTTTCGCATTTGCAGCCCATGTCAATAAATCCCGGCGTGGTGTAGATACACAATCAATTGCACACCACTTTCTTGCTGCACTTATTGCATTTTTTCAAGCCAGAATTGTTATGCAGGGTCGCCAAACAGATATACCAAATTGGGCCATTGCATACATTTGTGCCACTATCTCAAAACAAAAATTCGATTGGTGCACATTTCTATCCAAAAAAATAAGAGCTGAAATATCAAATTCAAAAATCTCAGAAAAACCTTTCATTTATTCGACAAACTATCTCCTCGGCTTCTACTATGAGGCACTTTTTAATTTAAAAGCTAAAGAAATTCCTACTTGCTCTGATGAGGCTTTGAAGAAATTCTCAATTCCATTTGCAGAACAACAGGTATAAACTATTTAGTTTGTAATTGTATTACAATTTTCTTCATTACAGTGCACAGTTATTAAAACTTAAATTTTAATGTTTGCAGAGAAGATATCTTGAAGCCATTCCCAAAAAAAAAAAGATGTCGAGAGGAAGAGGCCAACTACACGCGGAGGCTTCGGGGGACTCCCAATCTGAAATGGAAGCTCACTCCTCTCCAAACCCTCAACAGTTTGAACTCGTTAAACGCCAGAGAAGTAATACATTCTCATATATTAATTACAAATTCCAAACTTGCAGATTTATTTTTCAATTTAAATTTTAACAAAATGAATTGACAACATTTAATATTGATGAATAGCAGGGACTATGGAACCTTCTTCCCCAACTCACTCCGTACAGTCGCATGCATTGATATCTTCTGAACAGCCACTGAGTACAACTCCTACAAGGCCACCCGTAGCACCGAAAAAAAATACCCCTCGACAACAAGGTACAACTTTTCTATACAACGTTTAATTTCGTAGTTTTGACTTTATGAATTGTTTTAATATTTTTCATTTTTTCTTGTACTTTTCAGCACATGTCAGTCATGATCAAACCACGGCACCGACACCCACTCAACCATTAATTTTTAAAATGCCAACCAGAGGAACAGTAAAAAAGAACATTGGTAAACGCATGCCTTTTGCTCCGGCCCCTAGTGGGACACTAAACCTTGACTCCTCGTTTCGAATTCCAACTCTCTCACTTGGTGGCTTGCCCAGCGCAACGGGCATATCTGTTTTGAACAATATAAATTTAGATGAAGATTATTTGGGCATTGATAGCAATGACCCAACTGGTTTTTTCGATACCCGCGAGATGATTCAAGGCCAGCAGGTATACTTCAAATTTCAATTTTAATATGCTTTACAATTTTTAATTACATTCTGATTTAAATTTATTTATCTAAATCTTGATTTATTTTTTCAAAAACAGGATCAGCCCACCCAAAGACAGAAACAAGGAGCAGTTGATCTTTGTCATGGTGAAAGCCCCCACACTTCTCCAGCAAGATCGTCTGCATCAGATTCAGATAGTGAAGAGTTTCCACCTTTTCCTTTGGAGAACTTAATTGGTAATGATTGTCAATCCCATGTCAGTGAGTTTATTATTCCTCAAATCCAACAGCTTATAGAATGGGAGAGAAGGGCTAAAGTTCTTATCAATGAGATTATTAGTCGTTATGAAAATTATTGGCAACGGGATAGTTTATACGCTGCAGTCCAGAATCAACCTGCGAAGATGGATTCCTTACTTACCCAAGTAAGATGTGGGACTGTCACGTTTAACAACGACTATAAAGATGGCATTTTAGATAAGGCACTAAACAAATTGGAAAATATTAGTGCCGAGGCCCAGGCATATTTTAACAAATGGTCAAAGGACAAGGATTTGGTATCAATCGCAAATGCCGAAAGAGATAGAGCGGTTGTAAGTACTATTACATTCAAACAATCATTTTTGTTAATTTGAAATTTTGAATTTACATTAATATTTTGAATTGACGTTACTCTTTTTGTGCAGTTGAAATATGAAAATTTGAAGAGTCAGGCGAAGGTTTTGCAAGTTCACTTGGAAACAGCAAAGAACAGCTTATCCGCAGCAAAAAATTTGAAGCAAAATATTGTTTTGGTTAACAAACAAAACAATACACTAAAGCGGATAATTAAAGAGCATGGTCTCGACCCTGACATCTTGTTCAAAGCCAAAGCAGTTGCTGATCCAAATTTGCTGTCGCATGGAGATGCAACAAATCAAGAAGAAAGAATTATAAAAAATCTGGACAGTGCTGCAGAAGATCTTATAAGTTCAGGAGTTATTTCTGGTGTTGGGGAAAGAGGTGCAGCCAGAGTGGAAGAAGCCGTTGGGGAAGAGAGCAGAGCAGAGTTTTCTAAAGAAAAAGACGGTTCTGAAAATTAGAAACTTTTATTATTGACTAAACTTTAAATATTGAATTTGAAAACTTCAACTATTGTGTTTGTACTATGCTATTTGAATTTAATTATATGGTGATTAGATGGTTATTATCATGAATTATATGTATGTTTCTTGTTTACTTGCATTGTCATGAATAGTATGTGTACGTAGATGATGAATGATGACAATTGATAATCAATGATAGATGATGATGAAAGACGATGATCAATTTAATGTGTATAATGTAAAATTTAGTGCCTAAATATCTTGTGGGACTTTAATTATCTTGAAAATTATGTCGTGGGACTTTAATTGTATCTGTGGGGTTATACTGTCTATGAAAGTAGACTTAAGGTCTATAGTTGGTAAAAGGTGGATAGGTTAAGAATCTGTGTTGTACTATGATTTTTCAACGTGTTGAGGACTTCAAAGTGTGTTTGGATTTTATGAATGACCTTTATCAGTCTAAAATAAAGATATCCAAGTCAATGATGCTAAGGTCTAGCAATCTGTCATGTTATCTAGTTGGTAAAGCTCATCCTTGTTAAGGAATTCATGAATTGAATATTGGATTGTCAAGTGCAAGTTACTCTGTCAGTGCTTCAAGCTGACTCAGTCCTAGTTGGTGATGAAAATTATCAGTGCTTCATGATGTACAAAGTGAAAGAATTTCATCAAGGAGATTTATAATTCTCTAAAAGTGGTATAAGACCATGTCAAGGTGTTGATTCATCAATGTCTTGTAGTTCTAAAAGGTGACATATTAAGAGGACCTTGTTTTATGCCTTAAGAAATGTTTTCACATCTTTGAGAAAAGCTCAAGGTCTGTCAAGACCCAAATGTCATGCTATATGTCATTATGTGGTCTATCATGGTGTTGAGACAAGAATGTATTGCTACTACAAGAAGATGTATTGTGTAATAGAGGTTATAATTCTGATTCATGCTCAAAGTTGGGAAAAATGAGTATCTACAAATGTTATAAAGTTGAGAAATCTCATATTGATGTTACCTTGTCATAAGATTTGTGCATAGTAAGGAAGAGTATAACACATTGTTTCTATATGTCATTATGTGGTCTATCATGGTGTTGAGACAAGAATGTATTGCTACTACAAGAAGATGTATTGTGTAATAGAGGTTATACTTCTGATTCATGCTCAAAGTAGGGAAAAATGAGTATCTACAAATGTTATAAAGTTGAGAAATCTCATATTGATGTTACCTTGTCATAAGATTTGTGCATAGTAAGGAAGAGTATAACACATTGTTTCTTAAAGGATTCTTAGAGGTCAATGCAAGGTTTGACAGTGGCTCCAGGAATGCGTTGATTCAAATGCTTATCTATCTTTGCAACTTTGTTTGGTCAGGTTATCTAAGATGGGCTTTGTAACTTTGTTTGACCTGATGAGTGCAGTGGAAAAGTTTTTAAAAAAAAAAAGATCTTAAGAAAACTGATGGAACCAAGAAGGGGAAATTAATTGATGTTCCCAAACTTGATGCAAATCAAGCAGGAGGGAAGAATTCTGATCAATGTACTTTAATATTAATGGAGGGTGACTCAGCCAAGGCTCTTGCAGTCACTGTAAGTGTTTGTGGCTTGAATCAGGGAAATGTGAATATTGAATTTGGTAGTATTGTGACATGTTTCGACATCACTTTCCAATTTAATTTTTTGTTATTTTAGTTATCTTTATCCTATCAGGTGGCAGGAATATCTATTTTTTGGGAAGCTACCACTCACCAACAAATGGAGAATAAAGAGATAGTAAATAGAAAAAAAATCCTTGGTCTATAGGAAGATAAAATATATGACAGCATTAAATATATGGCCATCTCGATGATAATGATGACTGTGTACATGATCTTTCAGATATACGTTGTTTAGTTTCGTAAATGTTCCCCCTGTATATTTGGTTGTGTTTCGAGACTTTTTATATTTGTTTTCTAAGCCTCCAGATGTTATGTATCTCCATGTCTAATGTCGGCACATGTTGATGTAGGCAACTCACAAAAATGGAAATGTGTTATCTTTCTACACAATTCCTGAGTATGAAGCTTGGAGAGAATCATTGAGTGGATCGATAACCGGCTGGACCATATAGTACAAAGTAATGCTAGTTTGTTTCCTCTTTATATGTTTTCGAGTTCTGGTTTTGTTCACTTGCTGATTAGGTATCACTTGTTGCTTGGACCATACAGGCCCCAGGGTTTGGGCACAAGTACCTCTAAAGAGGGCAAGGAGTATTTCATAGATCTGGACAAGCACAAAAAAGATTTTGTGTGGGTTGATGAGAAAGATGGAGATGCTTCCTCATATCAATCAGCTTATAGAATGGGACAGAAGGGCTAAAGGTTCTAATCAATGAAAATTATTGGCAACGGGATAGTTTATACGCTGCAGCTGATCCAAATTTGCTGTCGCATGGAGATTTCTGGTGTTGGGGAAAGAGGTTCAGCCACAGTGGAAGAAGCCGTTGGGAAATAGTGCAGAGGAGTAGAATTGAATAAAGAAAAAGAGGGTTTTGAAAACTAGAAACTTTTATTATTGAGGAAACTTTAAATATTGAATTTGAAAACTTCTACTATTGAGTATGTACTATGGTATTTGAATTTAATTATATGGATTTACATACAATCTTTAATTTTAATTGCATTAGATGGTGATTATCATGAATTATATGTATGTTTCTTGTTTATTTGCATTGTCATGAATTGTATGTGGACGTAGATGATGAATGATGATAATTGATAATTAATGATAGATGATGATAATGAGGATATGATAATGATATGGTGATGATATGATATATATGGATGATGAGGAATTTTATGTGGACTTATATTTAAAATCGTATAATGTATTGTTTATCCCAAATTTTATGTGAATTTTATGTGGACTTGTATTTAAAAATAAATTAAATATAATTCTAAGAAATCAAGAAAGAATCATCACTGGTAAGAAATTAATCATAATTGCAAATATGCTAGGGTTTAGCTTACCTCTTGCGTATTAGATTGCTGTGAAATCATCAAGGGTAACGTGCTAGATCTTTGTTTCACATGACATTGTAGATGGAGGGGTGAGTTGCTTGACATTGTCAGTCCTGAGAAGTGCCAGCAACATCTTAAAATATATAGACCAACAATATCTTTAAATAAATGTAAATATAAAGAATTAGACTTGTAATGTCTTTAATGATAACAAGAGCTGAAAAAATGTAAGGTAACAAACAATAAGATTATGTTGAAGAAGATACCTATTTAAAATTGAAATCATCACCGGTAATGTGCTAGATCTTTGTCTTAAAAAATTCAACACAAAAAATTGATTAGTAGATAGATGGGTGAGTTGCCTGACATTGTCAGTCCCGAGAAGTAACAGCTTCCTCGGACGGATGTCAACCCACGTTTTCAAAAAATAAAAATTTTGTATTTAACTAAATGTAAATACATACACCTGTAACATCTTTAATAATAACCAGAGCTGAAAAAATGAATAGTAACAAACAATAAGATTAAGGGGAAAAAGATACCTGCTTAAAGTTGAAATCATCACTGCCACTGGTAATGATATAGATCTTTGTTTTAAAAAAATCCAACACGAGAAATGGATTAGTAGATAGATGGGTGAATTGCCTGACATTTTTAGTATATAAAGATAAAAGATAGATAAAGAAGATACCTACTTAAAGTTGAAACAATCCATTATCAATAGCTTCATCAAAGTCGATGTTGTCTTCTGTAGAATGTGACGAAGAGCCAATTACACTCTCAAGGTTGGGAATATTTGTACTTGTAGCTGTATTATTTACACCTCTTTTTTCGCAAAGGGAATTCCAGTGAGCAATTGCTCTGTCAAAAAATGAATAGTAACAAACAATAAGATTAAGGGGAAAAAGATACCTGCTTAAAGTTGAAATCATCACTGCCACTGGTAATGCGCTAGATCTGTGTTTTAAAAAAATCCAACATGAGAAATGGATTAGTAGATAGATGGGTGAATTGCCTGACATTTTTAGTATATAGACCTGTAACATCTTTAATGATAAAGATAAAAGATAGATAAAGAAGATACCTACTTAAAGTTGAAACAATCCATTATCAATAGCTTCATCAAAGTCGATGTTGTCTTCTGTAGAATGTGACGAAGAGCCAATTACACTCTCAAGGTTGGGAATATTTGTACTTTAGAAATGTATTATTATTACCTCTTCTTTCGCAAAGGGAATTCCAAAGGTGCACAATTGCTCATCAAACGGAAAGGTTTCGAGAGGAGTATCGTGAAACGTAACACCTCATGCAACTTTCCAGATTTTTATCCAACCTGTTTCTCAGTTTTGATTTTATAAATGACAATGCACTCGAAAACTCTTTCATCCTCCATGACCCCAAAATCATTGTCTGGCATAACTCATATAGTCTGAAATACTCACTGATATCTTCTTGTAAGATAGAACTTTGATAGATTCCTCTCCACAGCCTTGTAATAGCACCACTTTCAGAAGGTTGATCTAAATTCTTATATTGGTTCCTCATTGTTGTTGCAAAATTGGTTGACTGAAACTTTAATAAATCGGCATTCAGTATACCTTTGATTTCCGTACCCTTGAGCTCTGACGTCTTTGTAAATTGTTCCATTATTGTACCCATTGATTTATGGAAATGCTTACTGACAAAGTCTGCATGGCCACCTTCTGTATTCCAAAAATTCGGATTCATCACACCCATGGCTTCCAGAATTTTATCTTTACAGAAACGTTCCCTAATTTCTGATGACAAGGTTTCTGAAAATTTTTTAAGCTTTATTCTTGTTTCAACTATCACAGACTCAAACAAATTACGTGTCACAGGAACATCTTCTCGTTCCGATCCTGTAATATCTTGACGTCTTTGCAAAATGTGCATAGGTATTTCCCTCCCATTAACAGAGATGCATAGGTGATCGTGGATATTAAATCTCAAAAAGGTGTTAGGATTTTTAAGATCTAATAAATCTCTCCAATTTTCAAAAACAGGTGCATCAAAACTATCCTGGGAACAATACAATATATCAAGACTTTGACATACCATTTTCCTCATCCGTATAAAATCCACAATATAGATCAATCTGCCCTGTGCATGCTTCATCAGTGTATTGATCTCCTTTAACATTGGAAGAATACCAACCAATGTAAGCAAAGTCTCCAAATCAGTTAAGCGGAACAACAGGTCCCTTGCCCTATCAACTTCATGACGGTATTTGTGCATGAAACCAACCAATGAAGGATACTCCTCACGAACTCTGCATGCTGGTTCATACAAAGAGATCCATCTAGTCTCCACATCCTTCAGAAGTTTTTTGCCGTCTGTAATTCCAATTGCAAATTTTTGGAACTCGAGAAAACGCTTTGGGCTGCTTGACATATAGGCATGAAGTTCTCTTATGAGGTCTTCTAATTTAGCAACATTTTCGTGGTTGCTTACCATTTTATACGCTAAATTCATTCTGTGAGCCATACAGTGAATTGGTAGCATATATGGGGCCACTGTTGTTTGTAATCTAACACACAGCCCTGTTCGGTGACCCTGCATGACAGATGCACCATCTGCTCCAACGCATACCAACTTCGTAGCAATTTCATAATCAGTCATACCAGCAACATCTTTCAAATGAGAAACAACTATTTTATATAGGTTTTCAGCATTGCAGTTTTCAACCATTTTCATAACACCCAACAGATGAGGAGTCCTTATATGATTTTCTAAAGTATATATGTGGATACATACCCATGCGGTGTTGTTGTCACTTCATCAATTGAAAGAGAGATAAAGTTTGCTTTTTTTACATTCTCTTTCAAATCTTCCTTCTCTATCATCGAGAGGCATTTTGCCATTTCCCATCCACTACTCTCAGACCAATGAGACTGAGGTACATTCAGCATTCCGTTAAATTGATACAAAACTTTGAAATCAAGGAAATCTGACATCGCCCTTCCTTTTTTAAGTATTTGAAAAAGAGTAGAGAATTGTATGAATTTTGCATGTAGATTTGTTTCTTTCATCTTACCAATATGCGATGTGATTGTTCCTCCCTTTTCCAACAGATGTCTGTGTTTTTTCTGCTCTGCCTCATATTCCGCTGCGTATCTGACATGCATGCACTCCTTTTCAGTTTTCCACCTATGTGTTTTGATTTTCTGGCCATCCGCCCCTGTTACAGTTAAATATTGTTTTCCACAATGTTTTTCTATAGTGTCCAGCTTCAGTTGCATTTTTTGTTGCTTTCCCAATTTCCACGTACATATTTTACATGTACATTCACATGGGATTTCTTCATAATTAGATGATTGTACAGGTTCAATAAATGGAAATTTAGCTGCCCAATCAAACTTGTATGTCCTGCCAATGGTCCACATATTCTTGTTCGTTTTCAATGCTTTACTTTTTTGAGTAGAATTTTGAGCAATATCGCAATCACCTGGTTTCCTCTTTCTTGGACCAGAGTTTGATATTGATTTCTGTCTTCCATTTTGCTGAGTGTTTGTATCTGTGATATCTAGCTGCACTTCTGGTTGCACCCCAACAGGAACAATATCTTCAAGATCTGGCATATTATCGTAGGTTTCATTTGTTTGACTGTGATACTGTGCAGAATGCATGTCCACCTCAATAATACCTTCCACACAGTCAGTATTCTGATTCTTTTTGGTGGCATCTATATGATTGGTATTTACATTATCTGTATCCGCAGAGTTTCCAAAATACTTGAAGAGTGATTTCTGAGATTTCTTACTTACTTTTAGGTTATTCGTATTCTTTGAGCTGGCACCTTCCATTATTCTGAAAATAGTCCTGCGTCAGCAAAAGAACCAAGAAGCGACTCTGTCCAGTCTCTGAGGTCTTGTCGCGGGTGAACTGTCTGATGTCGCGCGTCAACACTGCCCAAGTCGCGCGTCAACACAACCTCTGTCGCGCGTCAACCCTTCCTCTGTCGCGCGTCACTTCTTAGCCCAAGTCGCGCGTCAATATAGCTCTTGTCGCGCGTCAATACAACTCTTTCGTTGCGTCGCCAAGACTCTTTCGTGCGTCGATGATCTCTTGTCACGCGTCAATATTGCCCTTTGCGCTGCGTCAATATTGCATTTGTCGCGCGCGTCAACACTGCATTTGTCGCGCGTCAACAATCACAGGATAACAGTAATATGAATCTCTGGTGCTCAAGGGTATGCGAGTTCAAATTTCACAGTATTGGTAATTTGGTAAGCTACTTGAGGTATACTACCCAGCGAATCACATAGGTTTTTATAGGAGATGTTTTCAAATGAAGGCAAACCCCCAAAAAAAAATATACTTTATATTTTAGGGGAACAAGACACCGACCCACCCGAATAATTCAAAAAAATGAAATCGCCATATTTTTAGTTGAAAGAATGTGTTGTAACTCCTCTTTGACAAGGAGGACAACTCGAGGATGCATGCGGCAAAGCTTCTGCTTAATTGGCTTAGCATTAGGAAAAGTAACAATGTTATGGACAACAAAGGAGGGGTCAAGGCTTGACATGTCAACATACGACCATGTGCAGGCTTGGTTATGTCTAGAGAGGAAGGAAGTGAAAGAGTCAAGCTCTTGAGAATCAAGGGATTGACCCACTTTGAGGTGTGGGGCTCTTGCAGAGTCCCATGTTGATGTCGATGGTGGATTCATTAAGAAGGGTGGATGTGTTTAAGGATAAGGTATTATGAAGATAGGAATCTTATGCCCCAATATAAGAGAGGTTAAAATCATCATCGGTGCATTGAAGAATGTCAATGATAGGGGAATCTTCCTCTATCATATCTAGAAATTGAAGAGGAGGGACCTAGTTTCACCTTCACACTAATAAGTGACCGGTCCCAAGTAATGCAGTAGAGATTAAAAATCCTAGAGGTGATAGACATGGTGTCATCTATATCCATAACCTCGTGGGATGGAGAAGGTGGAGGATCGATGTCTATGAGATCTAAACATGGAGAGAGAGGGTTGGTAAATTATTCTTTATAGCGTAACCCAAATTTTTCATGGGGTTTACGAGATTGATCAATGATGAGGTCATGTATGCCTGTTCAAAATGCCCCATTCCAAATATTTTCAGTGCAATGATGGAGATAAGTGTAAACAATGGATTTCTTGTAAAGAAAGTTAAGGTCATTGATGTATGGTTTAGTGTGCGGTTGAAGGTCAATGTGGGAGGAAAGGAGATCGATACCACCATCGATGAAAGTGGTGCGAAGATGAGGTGGACTGAAGGAAATGATACCCCAATGTTAGGTTGATACATTGGAGCTTTATTGGGTCTACCAAGCCTATGAGGTGTAGGAAGAGCATTAAGCATGAGAAGGCGATACTCCCCCAACATGAGATGATCCATTACTTTGTCTAAGGAGTCATCATTGGGAAGCTTGGACGTGGAGACAGATGAGCTAGTGGATGCTTGAGAAGAATATTGTTTTGGGATGAGCACGTCATTAGGTGATAAGTCATGTGACATGATTTGAATGGAGGAATTTCTATGGGGAGAGTTAAGATATTCCCTCGTGTTCATATTTGATGCATCGATAAAGGGTGGAAGGAATGCAACACATGGTGTGAATCCATGGTCGTCCAAGGAGGATATTGTATTGGAACTCCCCTTCTACGATATAGAAGACTTCATGGAGGAGTTTTTCACCAACATAGATAGGAAGAATAATTGTGCCCAAAGCGGGGTGACAACATCATTGAATGTGTGAAGAACTGTGGGTGATTGGGTGACAATGGAATTAGGGAGCTTAAGATGATCAAAAGTATGAGATGAGATGATGTTTATGTTGGCTCCATTTTCTATCATATAACGATGAATGAAAGTGTCATTAATACGCACTGATGAGGAAAAGGGAAGGTCGTGTTCTTCAGGTGTTATGTCGGGAATTTCAGTATTGTCAAAAGATATGGAGGTCAAAACAACAAGTGCTCCAACAATAGATGCAAAAGGATGATCATCATTGTTATAGGATTCGCTTAAGAGTTTCAATGAGAGATTGTTTATGATCTAGAGAGATTTGGATGAGCTCATAAAGTGACATCTTAATTGGGGCTTGATGGAGTTGTTTCATAACACTTTTCAATAGCAATAGGCCGAGGAGAAACTAAGATAGACACCTTAGGTTTTGATGAAGAAGGTGGTGGAGTAGGCTCGTTAGAGGGAGTAGTGATAACGACTTTAGATTTTGATTGAGTAGGTGATTGGAAGTCATAAGGGTGAGAACAAGTGGTGATCCGAACATCATTGATGAAGAGATGAGGACTCCCTTTGAGAGAGGTCATAGTTAGAGGAGGGATGGTGAAGAAATTATTGGATGAATGAGGAGATTTAGAGATCTTGGTGGATGAAGGTTTGGGATGAAGAAGTGAGATTGGTAGATGGAAGAGGGTGATCCCCTTCAATGAGAATATCATCCTCATCGATAATATTATGAATAACTAGTTTGAAGAGCCTTACAATGCTCAATATCATGACCTAGTGCACGATGGTATGCATAAATGAGATTAGAGTCAAACCATGAAGGTCTTGGGCCATGTGGATCAAAAGGTTTGATAGGTGGAAGGGTAATTACAAATGCTTGAAGTAGACATTGAAATATTTTTGTGTAAGAGCCAATGGGGATGGTTGAATAAGGATTTGTTGATGGAATATTATTAGGAGCGATGGATGAAGGTAAGAGGGATGACTTGTTTTGAGGTGATTTTATGGAAGCCTTTGATTCTATCTTGGGCTTAGAAGAAGGTCTGTCTTGGGTTTAGTTTTTATAATTGATGACTTAGATGGCACTGGATTCTTATTTGGTAATTGAAGATGTGGATGAATTTGAAGAGATCATATTTGGAGGAATGATTAGATTGCTCTTATTTGTTGATAATGGGGACTTAGGATGAAGGGGTTGGCCTTAAGATAGAAGGAGATGCTCCTAAGATTGATGATTTGACATTAAGTTGCTTAGGAGGGCTAGTCTTGGGAGATGGGAGCTCTAACTTTTTGTGTGGATGCATGAGGGATTTTTAGATGGGCATGAAAATATTCTTAGACTTTGGCTGCAAGGATTTACCTTTAGTATGAATGATGACAACTTCAACTGGAGGATTTACAGAGGTAAAACTAGGTAATGTAGATTGTATTTTGGATATGGAAGGTGGAAGTGGTTTTTGTATGATCGCATTTGTGATATTTAAAAGGGGGTGGATTGTGTAGGTTTAGGATCCGTTGGTGTAGGAATGATTAGAGTTGTAAATGGGGTGAGAGTCTCACTTGGAGGCACATTAAGCATGGATGTCTGCATGGTAGATGATTCAAGGGATGGTGTGGATGTGGTCGTAGATTCGGATGTTGATGTGGGTATGGTCATATTAGTAGATGTGTTTGATGTGGAAGTGGGTGTGGATGTAGGGATGTGAGATGAAGATGTTAAGGTGGATGTTGGATTAGATATAGGTGAAGGATTAGATGCGATAGGTGAGGATGTGGTAGGCATGGATGGAGGAGTGCATTCAATTATGGAAGTGGTAATTTTTGACATAGTCGATGTAGATATAATGGGTATAGAAATATGTGTAAATGTTGATGAAGTTGTGGGTGTGGGAGAAGATTCTAAAATAGATGTCGATGCAATGGATGATGAGATTATGGGTGTAGTTGATGGTGGTAGATCTTGATTTATAGTATTGATTGTATGGGCGTTAGGTCCATGCGATGTGGAGTTTTATTATTGGGAGTATGATTAGGAAAAGGTTGTTTGAAGACATGAAGAGGATGGTACATTAGGATTATCCACTTAGAGGTCACCATATTCTATGAGTTTTTGGACGAGGTATTTAAAAGTGTGACACTTTTCAATGTCATGGCCACGGACTTGTGATAATTACAGTAATGCTCCTCATGATACCATGTTGGTTTGGGTCATGATTCATCAAAGGGTCGAGATGGGAGGAAGTTGAATAAGATGGACCACCATTAACTTTTTAAATATTACCTATAAGATTCCCCGAGAGGGGTATAGTTAGGAGGCGGTCTAGAGCTCTTTGTGGAGGCTCTGTGAGAAGTGGATGTGGAGGAAGATTTAACCATGATGGAATTAGTGGCATTCTTGGATTTGTCACCATGCGTGGAGGATTTAGTGAATTCAGACTTGGGTTTATTTGATCAAAGTTTGAGATGGCCTTGCTCAAGGGCGTGAAGTTCAAGTTTGTGAGCCATGGTAAATGCCTCTTCAAAGGTTTGGAATGATTGTATTTGAAGAGTAGAGGAAATGTGCTTCACACAAGACCGTGAGAAAAGTTCAATTAATTCAATCTGTGGAAGGGAGAATGATAGTTGGTTGATTATGCCATGCCATCGTGTGACGAAGTTTGTGATAGATTTGTCATCATATTGTCTAATGGTGTAGAGGTTTGTGATAGTGATCTTATGCACAATATTAATTAAGAAATGTTATAGGAATAATTCGCAGCAAGTTGGGTGAAGGAAAATAATGAATGTTGTGGGATGCCATTATACCAATCCAACGTGGGTCTAGCTAACGACATGGGGAATGTGTGAAGCATGAGGTCTTGATCATGATGATGAGGTAACATGAATGTCTAAAAGCATGAAGATGTTGTTATGGGTCCTCCTTGTTATTAAACTTAGAGAATTTTGGTAACTCCCAATGAGGAGGATAAGGCTTCACGGGGACAGATGGATTGATAGGTTCGTTACAAATTTGTTCATATGAAAATGTGGTTTTGGATCCCAAGGTAGTAGCTTCAAGATTAGCCATTCTACTCAATAATAATTGCATGGGATCATTAGATGGATGGGGTTGAGATGTTGAAGGATGAGATTATGATGCATATGAGGTAGATGGGTTAGGTTGTTGATAAGTTTGATATGTTTGAGGATGAGTAGGTGTTGGTGGAAGTGGTTGATAAGGGGGATGTAATTGAAAGGTTGTGATTGAATGGGTTGAGATAAAGGTTGTTGTTGAGAAATGGGGATGTGATAAGATTGATGAGATTGAGTGGGATTTGAGAAATGGGGATATTTGATTGGTTTGGTATAGGATGAGTTGGAATGTAAGTAATAGGTGGTTGGGATACTTGAGTTGATTGATTGGGAAGTATGTAGTGATAAGAACCTCGAGGAGGAGGTTGATGGGTTTGAGTTGATTCAGAAGGATGGGGTTGTGAAGTGATCACATTTGCATGGACATGGGAAGTGGAAATAAGGGGTAATGTTGAATTATGTTGTTCAGATGGAGGAGGAGCAAGTGAGACTCTTGAGATGATTGGATAGGAGCACAAGTGATGGTGGTAGATGATGAGGTGATGGGGTTAGAAGAGGTGATAGTAGTGTTAACACGAGGTAAATTAGGGGAATGAGGACCACCAATTGAGTGGTTTGGTGATTGTGAGGGATTGTGGAAGAATATTGATGGGGATCAAGCTCATGTTGGGCCATGGAAATTTCATTCATAGCTCTAGGGAAGAATATGACAAGTTTTGATGTGAGGAATTGCATGGATTCAGGATGAGAATGGTAGGCATAAATTTGTTGCAAAGGAGGTCCATCAATGGGGAGATTGGTAGTCTTGCGAAGGATATATTCATGGAGAGAAACTAGATTAGCATCGGGGATCTCTTGAAACTTCACCCACCCATGAGGGATGATAGGAGATCCAAAACTTCGATATAAATGGTGGAAGGGGGTGTTGTTGGTCTAGATGGGACAAAGTGATGATAAAGAAAAGGATTGGTCTCAACATAAGTGTTAAATTTGAATGGTATGGGATTATTTAAGAGAGGAGATGGGAACCATTGGCTAGGAAAGCTGTAGAAGAAATTACCAAAGGGGTGGAGGTAATGATAGAAAGAGTGGAAGTTTGTTGAGAGTAATACTGGAAATAGGAATGTTGTTGAATGACATGTTTTGTTCCATTTGTCTTACTTGAGATCGTGTAATAAATGACATGAAACAAAACTATGTTGATTTTTAATTAAATCAAGCAAGTCACATAACAAATTTTTGATTATCTTGATTATTAAAGATGTGAAAATGAAAGAAAAATGGGCTTGAAGGGAACCTAAGAAATGGCCAATCTATGGATGGTTTAGGTAGTTTTGGTTGGAGTCCTTGATATACCTGAAGGTACATGAGGCATGAATCTGTGATGAATACTGGTATGGGGCTTGGTATTAGGGCCTACCCCCTCACTTCACGGTCCCGCAGATGATAAGGGAGTCAAGTGCTTAGCCAATATACCAGTAGACAAAAAAATTATAACATGATCAAAAAACCACGACGGATTTCCTTTTAGGTAATGAAGTCCCAGCAGTTCCACCTCGTAGGATATGTTTAGAAGTGTAGTTTTGATGTGTGTGTGATGAAAGTGTATACATAGAGTTAACCCACTAATTAGACTAGATTGCCAAGTAGATATGAAGGTTCTTTTTAGATCCCAAAATGAAATGTTATATTTGATGAGGGAAATCAAGCAAGAAAGGAAAGTACAATGTAAAAGAAACAACTAAAAAGAGGAATACCTTGATAACACTTTCCTTTTTATTATTTATTATTTTATTTTTCAGCAAGCAAGTAAATCCAAGCAAAGCTACCCACGCGTGCAAGCAAGAAAACAACGCTCCTTCCTGCAAGGTTAGTAAAAGATGGATAAAAGAAAGTGGAAATGAAAAATAAATAACAAGACTCACTAAAGAAGGGTGGTCCCACCAAGCATGCCAAAATGTTGAACAAGTTTCCTCACTACCTGTTTTAGATTAGTGAAATTGCAACAAGAGAACAAGTAAATCCAAGTATGAGAGGGTTTATGGTACCTCTAGATGGGATGACAATGGATGCGGGCGCAAATGAGAGATCCTCTTTGCAACAAGTTAGATGACCTGTAAATCAAGAGAAACTCAACAAAAAATGGATTAATAGATAGATGGGTGGGTTGCCTGATAATGTTAGTCCCGAGAAGTGAAAAATCCTAGGATGGATGTCAACCCACATTTTTATAAGATAAGATAAAATATTGATAAATTGGATGTAGAGGAATTTTGAACTGTAAGAGAAATTGAAATGTAATAAAATGATAAAATACAGATATGATATAAACAACTTAAATCTAACTTGCGAGTCGCGAGGACTTAATACTGCTGATCAACTCAAATCCACCAAAAATGTAAATCAGCGGCGGACGGATTTGATCAATTGATGATTAACAACGAGAAGATGTAGATCGAAGGCCTTGGAATTATATCTAACGTTAGTGATGAAGGATCCTGAGATGAGGAACAAGAACTTGCAAGAGATCTTAGACTATATCTAACAGAAAGGATGTAAGAAAATTATGAAATTTGAAGGTGAATACTGATGAGGACAGCTCTAGTCGATGGTGACTAGGTTGAGTCGATGATGTTTGGGGATGAGCTAGGGTTAGATGAAAAGGGTGGACAAGATCGAGGACCTATAGATGGAAAATGATGGCTCGAGGAGATAGAGGCAAGACTTATGGACAATAATTGAACTGCGCACAAGATCTGATGAATAATGTGATGATAAATTGTAATGATATATCCAAGCATGCAAGAGACAAAAATATGTCCAAATCTCCCAAAGTGAGGCACTCTTGCAATCTGCAAGATGATGATTTGTAGTTGCAAGAGAGATCAAAAAGTGAAGGCAAGATCACAAGAAATCCCGAAGTCTCCAAAATTACATCTTGAGAATAGGAGGGGTATGGGTAGCTTTATAGGGTCAATGATGACCCAGATGGGTCACCACTAATTACGGGGACCCATCCATTTTGGGTAGTGGAAAGGTGACGAGCTCGAGGCAATGAGCCCTCGTGAGGTGGGATTAGGGTTTTATATGATAAGGACGAGTTAGGGTTGCTTAGGATGGATAAATGGGTAGGTGAAGGGTGAAAAATATTAAATAAAGCTATAGAAGAGGTGAAATCATTAAATTTAGGCCTAAGGAGGATAAAATGGAGGATTTAGGGAGAGGAAATGAATTAAATGAGGGTTTAGAATAATTAATGGTGATTAGGGATGATTAATTAAAGCGGTGATTAAGGAGAATTAAGGTGGGAAATAATGATAAGTGGGATAAATTGAATTTAGGAGGGAAGGGGATTTGAATGGGAAGAGAGGTATGTATTTGAAAAGATGATAGAGAGCGAACATGGGGTGAGGGCAGCGATACAAAAAAATTGGTGTCTACATTTGAGGATGTGTCTTTTGGGAAAATGTTCAACTTTTGATGGGTTTTGGAACTTTGAATTTTGTAGATAGTGCATTTATAAGGAAATTTGACACATTGACATGTAGATAAAATGGTGATTTGCATATGCGTGTTCATGGTTGGCAAGAAGGAAGGCTGTATGAGAGAGGAAATTTGAAGATCATAACCTTCACCCTAACAATGCAAGGAGGCATGTTGATAGGAAACCAAATACATACCAGTAGGGGCATTTTCCTTGAACATATAATTAACGCATGGTGCAGATTGATTTAAAATTATCATTTGAACAACCTAAGGATTCAATGAATTCAAGAGAAGTAACACATGTCGAACCCCTAGTCTACAAGAGCCCTTTTAATTTGCATATTTTTGATCTTGACATAAATAAAAATATTAGGGTCATTGGTATGAAACAAAAAGTTAGTTCGGGATTATAAGTTGAATTTGAAATCTTATGAAAAAGGCTTGATTATTGGTTTTATTGGTTTAAATAGATGACACTTCATATCGTGTAAAAAAACTCATATAGATTGTGAAAAGGTTCATCTTTAGCAAAGATGATGGTTCAAGGGTATTAATGTAAATAATTACTTTCATCAAATGGTTATGATGTTTAGGATGTGTACAAGAAAGGGAATTAAATTTGGAAAATTGGAGATCTCTTTGATTGGGTCCCATTCTTCCAAGTTAGGCTATATGTTGTTTGTCTAACCCGAGGATTCAAAATAAAAATAATCTTGGAAGTGACCGAGGAATCAAGTTGGGCTAAGTTTTTATGTCTTTTCTCTGTTTATACACCATTGGCCATACTAAAAGGCCTAGGAAACATCATCTTTTTTTGAAATGGTATATTTGATGGCATTGAATTTGACATGATTCCCAGATAATAACATTAACCCTATAGGTTCAGTTTGGTTGATGGTGTTACTTTTTGTTGGATTTTCATATTTTGGAATTTCTAAAGGATGTTCTAAAGATGTATGACCTATAAGGTAGGCAAAAAAATGTAAGCCTTAGCAAGGGTTGTATGGTATCGGAATCAATGTATGCAATTGTGTGTTTCATTAATTACATGTTTTTCTTTGTTGGCAAAGTTATGGTTGAAAATGGTTTGAATGGTGTTGGTTATTTTGAGTGGAATTGTAGTTTTCATTGTTAGGTTGATATACTTAATTAGTTTTATGGTGTTTAGGTAAAGGATTGGTATAAATACTATTGGTATAGGTTTTTATTACATTGCATGTTTTTTCCTCCGCATGTATTTAACATGTTTCAATGTCATCGCAAATAGATAGGAGTTACACTTCTCCACATTTTTAGGTAGTAGTTATACTTCCTACTTATACACCTCTTGTAAAGTTATTTTCCTATGCATTCTAAATACAAAAATATTTTTGCTCATGTTTAGTTCCTCTCTCTCTCTCTCGTAATAATACTCTCTTTATGCATTCAAATTTTATCAATGCTCAATCTTGGCCTGTATTGTGACAAGGTATTAGAGCTCATTTTGTAGTCAAATGCCATTATTTTGTTGTGTTTATTTTGTTGGAAACTTGAGTTTTCAAGCTTATTATTACAAATCCTTTGATCTCTGAGTATGCTCTTCTCTTGTGTCTTTGGATGATGCAGAGAGTCGGAAAAGTGAGAAGGAGACGTGGTTTTATAGGACATTATTAATTCAATAAATTATTTGGAAAAAAGGATTTGTGCCATTGAGTCCAGTTCATGCCAAAACCTTAGGATAAACAGTAAACTCAAGTATACTTTGAAGTAGGTCAAATCTGGTCGTTTTCGAGTTTTTATGCTCATCTCTGGGCTATTTAGTGGAATTTCATTCTGCGCCAAAATTTGAGTTTTAAAGGTTTTCTGTGATTTTTCAAAATCAGTGGGTGTTTTTTATTTGAAAGATTTGGTGGTCATATTCATTATTGATTTTGGATGTTGTATCTACCAAGTATGATTGTTGGTTATTGTAACTATCTTGACAATCGTACCTGACCCCTTGTTGTTCCACTATATGAAAATGGTTGATGGTTGCACTGTTGTCCTCTTAATTTTCTCCACCCTTTTGAATCTAATTTCATGAAAATTGGAGCCTTACCATAGAAGCAATTTGTGTTTTAAACTCCTCATATGCTTGTTTTCATTTCCCACGACGTTTTTAATCAAAATTCCTCAGTTTGTTGCTACTAAAACGTTTTACCTATTTTCAATGGGTGGAAAATGATTTTAGTTCTTCTTTTATGCGTTTGGAATGCGTGGGACCTTGCATCTCTCTTTTTTAACCTTTTGTAGAGAAATAAATTCTTCATCGACAATAAAAATGGTGTTTTCCCGTTTCCTGCAACTTCCTATGTTCTTTCCCTATCAAATTCTTGCTCAGAAAGGTGAAGCTACACATTTGTTTCTCATTGAATGTGGCCAGACGGGTTCCTTTTTGAACTTATCACTTTTGGTGATTTTGGAAAAAATGTCAGATTTTCCCGCATCCCTGTGGGTCCTTGATTGGCTGGAGCAATTTTGGTGGAAGTTGGTCGACAGATCCATTTTATTCTCTAAGGCATTACGAGGAAAGGGGAAAAGTTCTAAAATGACCCGTGGCCCCACCCAAGTGAAAGGATAAATTCGAGTTGAAATCCGCAGAAAATCAGAAAGGGACACGTGTTCATGTTGAAAAGTCAATGGTGGAGGCATGGACTTTCGGGGGAAAAGTTGGAATTTTTCCCCTTCTCAAAACAGATAAAAAGTGAAGCACATCCCATAACCAATCAGGTGAGGCCACGTGTTGAAGAATCAAAAAAGGACACGTGGCCGTTTTTCAGTTCATATGCGTTGTGGCGGACTAGCTGAAGACTTTGGGAATTTTAGCCTTGTTTCCACGAAGGGAAAAAAGGTCTAAAAAGGCCCGCGACACCATTCATGTGAAGGAAAAATTTCTAAGTCGAGGCCGCGCAGCAAATCAGAAAGGGACACGTGGCCTACATTGAAAATTCAACGGCAGGGGCATAAACCTTCGGGGGAAAAGTTGGAGTTTTTTCCCTTTTCAAAAAATAGATAAAGTATAAAGCGAAGCGCGTTCCTGTACGCCGGAAAAGCGACAAGCGAGCGTGGGAATCTACAGGTAACTCTTCCGCGTACCCGACCTCCCGAGGTGGATGGAATATACGTAGAATGCAGACAAACTAGTTAGGCAATCTAATATCTTCGACACGCACTAATGGAATCTGCGAATCTAAGGCAAAGAAGGCCCTTCTAACCTGGACTGGTGTGATAGATCGGTCAACAAGGATGACTGCTCGAAGGCTCCAATCAATATCGAGCTCTGGCGTGATTCGATCTATGGGTTGTGGAATACGTGGAAAATGACCCGGTATAGTTTCGTGTCTTTCTCCGGATAGGGTCATATGGCGAATGGTAAATATAGTCAACTCTATGGACGATTCTTTGGCCTAGTCCAGAATTCTCTAGCTTTGTTAGCTGTTGTGTCCAGCAAGGATAGTTGTTCAATGATAATAGGTGGAAGTGGAGTGGACTGAAATACTAGTGTGCGTAGGCCGTGTCTATATCTAATTCTCCAGGTGTCTATATCTAATTCTCTTATAGATTCGTTGGGCTGTGGGATTTGTGGGTCACAACCGTAGGTTCATGTTTGTCGTGGGCCAGCTATGGTCATACGTAGAATCAAGTCCTGATCCCTAGTATCCAATAATCATATGCTTTCTCAGCTTCTATGTTTAGAATCAACAGTTGTGCAATCTTCTCAGAATACCTCACAGGCGTTCTCGCATGACTTTGGATATCTATATCTATGAGGGTGTCTCCTGCGTCTGGCTGTGGAACTAAAGGATCACACCCGAATGTTTGTTCTCTTTCAAACCCTTCTACGGTCATGTGGATGTTTTTCTAGGGTAATCTGTAGTTTGGCTGACTTGACCAAAATGTATGTGCACAGTCGTCGTCTTCTATGTTTAATCCTCTTAAGCGAGATCGACTGTTGGAAGTCTTTGTTGTTTGGAAGACACTGGATTCTAAGATTTTGGTCAATATCGGTTATTCTTTGTTGTGAGATTGGGTTGAGGCACGATTGGCTCAAAATGTATTCTCTGGGCTCCCTAGGTCCGTGATGGTCATGCGAAAGCAACAATGTAAACAAAGCGTAATAAAGTGAACTCTAAGTATATGAAACGCATTTATAAGCATATATTTCTTATTTTTGTATTTTACGATGATTTATATGAAATTAAGAAAGCAACTATTTTAAAATATTTAGAATTGATAACTAAACTTAATAATTTAAAACAAACAAAATAGCGAGTGTAGCTATTTATGCATGCGATTTGTAGATCTATTCTAAACAATGAAATAACTTCCTAATCTATTTGCAAGATTCTCGATCCTACCTCGAAGTGAGGAGTGAATCATAGTTTCTCAGAAACTATCAATCCCCATAGCTTCCTGGCAATATCGAGAATAGAATTTACTGAAATAAAGCGATTAACTACTCTATTTGATATGATTCTAACTAGAACTTTGAAAGCTAGAACCTGGATTCCAGCGAGAACAGTGGCGAATCCGATGGTGTGTGTGATCTTGTCCCCTCAGTATGATCTCTTCGTTCTTTGTGCTCACGTAGATCCAGAAAAGCGTGTAATGCTTGCATCAGCGGGAGTAGGTGTTGGAACAAGGGACAACCTTTAAGAATGCGAGACGAGAATAGAACGCGGATAGAGAGGGATAGCGCAAGAGAGTAAAGAGCTTGGCTTATGCAATTCCTAGCGGGATCTATTGCGAATCATGCAACATAATGCGTCAAGAACTGAAACTACCTTGTTTGAAGAGCAAAACCTGCCACTTTAATGGCTTCCTAAGCTATTTTACTCTAATGGATTAGATAAAACAGCAACACTGTTTGCACAAGCTGGATATGTGGCTTACCAACAGCTGGACGATGCTAACTAAGCATGTATTGAAAGAAACTAAACATTCTAAGCAAAAGGAAAACTAAACCTGTTGCAACAAGAAATTCAAAAGCAAACTTTGGAGCAAAACTGAGAGGCCTGAAGTAATGACAGCACTTGCACAAGATGGATATGTGGCTTACTAGCTGCAATACAATGCTAACCAAACATGAAATGAACTATACTATCAATCCTAAGCAAACTAACAGGCCAAACCACTGAAAATGAGAAGATTGTAACAAGGAAAATGGTGCCATTTGCTTGAGCACCAGCCTATCCATTTATAGGAATTCAAACACCAAAGATCAAAACCAAGCCTGAACTCTAAACAATAAACAAAGGAAAAACACTATTCCAGGGGACCAAAAACATAAATGCAAGCTTAAGTCGGCAAGGAAAGCTGGTGAAACGTTGATTTTTATGTGAGTTACGTCAAAAGAACATTCTGGAAAATGCGTAAAGGACCGCCTTGCCTGCTCGGGCGGTGGTTCTGGACCGCCGCCTGTTCGGGGCGGATTCTGGCAGACCGCCACCCAGGCAGGGCGGCGGTTTCATTACTAAAGAGAAAAGGGGCAAGAAAAGAGGGGAAAAGGGGAAAACAAAGCACGCAGGGGCTAAGCGGGGTATGCGGGATGTTAACGCATATTGGAGAGCTTTTTTGGATCCCGAACACCTTGCGAAGAGACCTGTATCATCATTGGGGCATTTATTACATTGTTCAGTGATCTGGTACCTTACAATTTTGGAGTACGTACATATTGCCCCCTCGGAGAAGCGTTTTAGCCATGAAGAGGCATAAAAGCGGTGGGCCCAGTATGGCAAATCCCGAAATGGGAAGTTAGAAGTTATACCTTACACGTCCGTGTGTTGAAATTACGCCATCCAAAATTCCCTATCTACAAAAATGAAAGGAGAACTCAAGTGCAGATAGATACAATAATTTGGAAAATAAACGCTAAAATAATAGGGAATGAGAACGTACCATTCGTGCGGGGATAGAAACTTACCTCCATCAGCGCTCCAAACCTATGAAAAGTCATTTTAAAATGAAACAGAGCGATATATATATATGAAAGTGGGCCCATTTTCCTATTCATTTGTGCGAGTTGATTTGATTGTTTTTGAGCTCTGGGACCCACGGCGACGGTTTCTTGCGTGAGTATAGTCAAAACGTCCGCAGTGAGATCGTGATCATGCCTCCATGCGTGGAACACCGCCCTGCTAGATCACAGGTTGGTTTTCTTCAATTTTGTGTTTTTCCCCCTTTAAATTTGAAATGTTAAATTTGTCGTAATGGGGGGGTTATTTTTGAAAATGTTAGGTTCAAAAGGTCCACCTAGGGGGGGCGCCTACTGGGTAGGCTCCATTTTTAGGTTAAATGGTCTTTGTTTGCTTGTTTTAGGCTTTTTAAGGTTAAAAACCCGCGTGGGTTTTCGGACCACGACCGCCGCCCAGCCGGTGGCCGCCGCTGTTCGGGGCGGCGGTTACCGTTTCCACCACCTTTAAGGCGGCGGTTACAAAACCGCCTCCCTGCTCAGGGCGGCGGTTCTGCACAGAATGCAAAAGAACTTATTTTGAGATTATGCTTGTATTTTTGCACTTCTACGCGTTTTTATGATTCTCTCGGTATTGTTCAGATATTAACTTGCTCTGTTTTGTGTGTTTTTGGGTGTATGCAGGCGAGGGAGGAGTATATTAGATGGAGCAGAGAGAGAGAGTGTGATTGGCTCTCAGGGGTACTGGATGCCCTCTCACAAGACGAGGAGGACACATTACAGAGGGCTGGTATACTGCGTATATCGCGTGTGCCTCATGTCGCACCATCTAGTCACATCCTTTGTGACTTGTTCTCATATTGGGATGCGAGATCGGAACACTTCATTGCTGCAGCTGGGGTCCGTGGTGAGTGGACCATCACTTTGGAGGATGTCTACCGTATTTGGGGTCCGATCATCAGGAGGAGACTCACATTAGAGACAGCGAGGCTCACGGGCACAGATTGCACAGTGGGCAGGTTACATGGGAGATGCGGCTATCTCCGGGGTCGAAGAAGGGAGTGAGAGTTCGATCCATCCCTTCTTTGCCTATCCCCATATTTTTGAGGCCATCATGGGGATCCTTGCCTCGAGATTGATCGGGGGACAAGGGAGGGGACACTTTGTTATACCTTTGGGCCCCCATCATTGCCAGATAGAGGGCATGGCCGGATATACGCACTGGGTGCGAGATATTGCAGGGACCACCTACCATGATTTATATAGGGTGGTCCGTCTACAGGGACAGTCATTGAGCCACCCAACTCTAGTCATGAGTTGGGTGTATGAGCGTTTTATCCCTTATGGCAGAGGCGTGGAGGTGGCAGATCCCGGGGCTGTGAGGGCAGCCAGATGGATAGATATGTCGGTGCTTAGAGCACCTCACCAGCCAGTTGCCTCTCTTACTACAGCAGACATGGAGGCGACACCATACCAGCTTATGGCCGGTATATGGGGAGAGGAGACTCTTACATTGATTTCTTGCTCCACCACAGGGCAGCTCATCGACCGAGTGGGACGAGTGGAGGTGCATCCCTTTGGCAGAGTTCCTCAGCAGTTTGGCCTACCATATATGGGCATGCTTCCCCCAGTGGCGCCAGTCTATAGATCAGTCGCGAGGCTAGAGGGGGGCCTAGAGGCCGTGGTTGGACAGTGATCACTCCTGGCATTCCTATTGCAGCCAGGAGGATAGTTCGGGCTAGAGGGAGAGTCGGTGCGCCTCGGGCACCTTTACTTCAATTCGTTGCGGGTCCTGCTCATAGTAGCGATGACCCATAGATATTGACTCCGATTCTGAGGAGCTTACAGAGGGCGGGTCGGAGGAGGAGAGGACTGATGAAAGTGATCTGAGTGGCATGACACTCAGGACATTATGCAGGCAGAGAGGGCTGAGAGAGCGCGTAGAGAGGTGACCTAGTTTTAGAGGAGCCACTCTCCCAGAGCCACGGTGGAGAGGATGAGTCCGTTGCGGGGCGTCATGTTGCTCCTACTACAGGAGCAGCCCCTCAGTCGGCAGCGGCATCCGCGGCGGGTGCTGGCCCTAGTGACCCATCTTGGAGGCCCGGTGATCCGAGTAAGTTATCCTTTCTTCCTTTCAATGTTTGTTTAATTTAGGATTTGTTTTAATTGCTATCTCTCCTTGTGTTTTTATCTTGTATCTTTTAGCCTCTTGCCTAGTTTCTAATTCGTTTTCTCCTTTGTTTTGCGAGAGGCTGTTGACGAGTGGCGGGATCGATCCGTAGGGTATGTGCGATTCACTGATGATCCCCATGGATAAGACCCGTGCGGAGCTATCCGTAGATGCCGGGAGCCCTCAGCAGCCGGCAAGCATACCGATGTTTTCACTCCTGTTTGGCACGTGGCCAAGATGGTGTCGACCCTACGTACAGAGTTGGCGGGCTATAGGACAGTTGAGCGCCTTATGAGGAGCCATTCTCATGGTGAGACCGCGGCTGCCCTCGGGACCACAGAGCCCTCCGTACATTCGAGCGCCGGCGTAGCCGAGTCTGGCGAGCGGCGCGCACCTTTGGAGGGTCGCGTAGGGGTTGAGAGACCACTTGGCTCCTATGTATTTTGTACTATAGATTCTTTTGTATATCACGGGCTCTTTGAGCATTTTGACCATGCCTTGTGCATGATGGCATTGATATAAACATTGATTATTTATATATATGCATTCGTTTTTGGATTAAAAGCTTGTCACTCATGTTTTCCCTTTCTATTTCCCAACTTCTTTGTGTATACTACGATGTATGTTTATATGCTTTCTAGAATGTATGCAAATGATGAACAAAGTGATGTAAATGTTTACTTTTCTTTTTGTGTTTCGTGATCTTTGATACATGATAATGTAGATATATTGTGATTTTGAATCTTAGCTTACGTGAGCAATTTGGATACCTCATGTTTGTTTTGCAGAGTGATGAAAATAACTTAATATGATGAGCAGATTAACTTGCCCACTCCTAACTCCACGCAACTAGTAAGATGCGAGGGCTCATCACCAAGAGCCAAGAAGGGCGCAAGTTATGAAATGTGGTGAAATGACAGTGATGAAAGACAGACAAAGCTTTGGTGGAACCAAATTGGAAGCTACAAGCCGACTCCACCCGAGTGACTTCATAGTTTTGGATGCAACTTGCCCTGCGGTTTATCCAGACTTAGACCCGTAGATGGCCACATGGTAGACAAAATCTGGATTTTAGGATTTTTAACTCTTTCAGGATTTTGAACATCTGTTTCATTTGTTTTTGACTCAAAGTTTGAAAGTTTGAATTGTTTGCGTATGACCATTTGCATTTATTTGTCAAGAGGACCCCCTACACTTTGCCCCACGCTACTAGTAAGAAGCGTGGGCTTATCACCGTGGGCAAAGTATAGGCGAGTAAGGGCATTTCCATCCTTTTCCAACCCTACATCACTAGTAAGAGACGCAAGCTCATCACCGAAGGTTGGTGGGGCAAGGAAATGTGTAAAATTAAAATTTTCTGTTTGATCAACATTTGATTTGTTTCATTTGAGTAAAATGTCGGTATGTGCTTATTCCCAAAGAGATATGTATATGGGATAGATGTGACACCATGAAGCTTCTAGAAGAGACCATAAGCAAGACACCTATCCTAAGAAGAAATCAAAGCGAGAATAAACTTGCAGATCTTGGTATGGTTCCGTTAAGACTTCGTCATGTCTGATTTTATTTGATAAAAGATTCTGAGATATTTGATGATATCGTGAAAATGGAGAGATATGATTAGAAAGTTTTATGCCAACAACATCATGAGTTTGTAATGAATTGCTTTGAGAATAGATTCCTTGATCACAATTTATGTAAGAAACAAGTGGACAAAATGATCTTAATCTATATGAAAATGCAATGTAGATAGTTATATAGGTAGCGTTAGCTGCTTATGCGTAGAAACGTTTGAGGTGCAGGGAATTGACTGTTTCACCAAACTCCTCACCTTCTAGCGTACATAAGAGGTATGCACCATTTCCATAGTCCTTCATGACTCGGTATGGGCCCAACCATTTGGGCCGGAATTTCCTTCCTTCACCGGTCTTTTTATCGATCCGGCTGTCCAGCCTTAGAACTAGATCACCTTCGTATATGTCGCGTTCATAGACCCTCTTGTTGTACTGCCGGCACATCCGGTCAGCATAGACTCTATGTCGTTGTTCGGCGTCTAACCTAGTTTCATCTAGGCTTTCTAGTTGGGAAAGACGTGCTTCTCTGTAAGCGTCTTCATCCAGAATCCCTTGTAGTGAAATGCGGAGACTGGGTATTTCAACCTCAAGTGGGAGAAGCTTCTCCGCCCCAAATACCAGCGAGAAAGGAGTTGCTCCCGTTGGTGTTCTTATTGAGGTTCGGTGGGCCCATAAGGCCGGATATAACTTCAAATGCCAATCTCGTTTGTTTTCTTTTACCGTTTTAAGGAGAATGGCTTTCAGTGTTTTGTTTGTTGCTTCAGCCTGCCCGTTGGCTTGGGGATAATACAAGGAAGCCGTATGATGGCTTATTTTAAATTTATTGCATAGCTCACGAACCTCTTCATTCTTAAAAGAAGTTCCATTATCGGAGATAATGATTTGTGGGATACCGTACTGCTGAAATGATTTGGTTCAAAATGAACTTGGCGATTACAGAACCAGGTACAGTGGTAAGAGGCATAGCCTCTACCCATTTGGTGAAATATTCAGTGGCCGTGATTATAAAATTATGGCCATCTGTGGATGAGGGAGAGAATTTCCCTATTAAGTCCAGGCCCCATGTAGAAAAGGGCCACGGAGTAGCGATTGGTTGCAGAACTTGTGCCGGCATGTGAATCTCATGGGAGAATTCTTGGCACTTGCGACACCTGCGTACAAACTCTATTGCGTCATGTTCTAGAGTGGGCCAGAAATAGCCCATTCGATGTATTTTTTGAGCAGTGGCGTGGCCACCGAAATGGCCTCCACATATTCCGCTGTGAGATTCATGGAGAATCTTCTTGGATTCTTCTGTGTCGACACATCTTAGGAGCATTCCATCGAATGCCTTTCGATAGAGAACTTGCTCTATAATGACGTATTTAGCTATGATAATGCGTAACCGCCTTCTTTGTTGTGGTGTAGCTCCTTCTGGATATGTATGGTCCATGATATAGTTAATGATATCAGCGTACCAAGGACACTCGAGAGATGGCGGGTCGGGTTTCGATGTAGTATACGCACTCATCACGGAAAATCTAAATCTACTAGATCGCCTCCATCTAATGGGTTGTCAGCTAACCAATCCACAATGATTTGTCCCTTAACTGACTTCTGATTTACAAAAGTTAATTCGAACTCTCCCATTAAGGTTATAAAACGTCCAGCCTTTTTAGACAAAGACCCTTGTGTGAGGAAAGTTCGTAAGTGGTCAGTTTTTACCACGACCCTTGTTTCTTGATTTAGCATATAGTGTCTTAGGCGTTTGGTTGTAAAGACTATGGCGAGACATTCTCGTTCTGCTTGTGTATAGCGTGTTTCATAGTCGAGCAGTGTTCGGCTAATGAAATAAATCGCGCGTTCTCTTTTGTCATCGTCTTCTTGGGCCAACATGCAAGCTAACGAGACATTGGTAGCTCGTGAGTATAAAATCAATGGGCGGTCTAGCTTAGGTGGCATTAGTGTAGGTGGTGGATGGCAAAGAAACGTTTAACTGCGTTAAAAGCTTCATTGCAGTCTTCGGTCCAATCAATGCTATAGTCTTTCTTGAGTAAATTATTGATTGGATGAATGGCGAAGCTTAAGTCCGGGATGAATCTTCGGATTGCACCTAGCTTTCCGAGAAATGACCTGATTCCAGATTCATCGAAGGTGGAACCATTTCGAGGACAGCCGAATTTTGGTTGGGTCAACATCTATTCCTCGTGACGATATGATATAACCTAGGAGCTTCCCTCCGTTACACCAAAGACGCATTTCTCTGGGTTTAGTGTGACTCGTATTCTATTAGGCGTGAAAGAATGACGCGGAGTACTTGGGATGGTCATGGCGCTTCTTGGCCTTAGCCAACAAGTCATCTACGTAGGATTCCACGATTTTATGAATTAGATCGTGAAATATATATGTCATAGCCCATTGGTACGTAGCACCAGCGTTTTTGAGACCAAATGGCATAACAACATAGCAATAGGTTCCCCAAGGAGTTATAAACGTGGTTTTAGCTTGATCTTGCTCAGATATTCTGATTTGATTGTATCCCGAGAATCCATCCATGAGAGACAAAAGTTCAAACCCAGTTGTTGCATCAACAATGACATCTATGGATGGTAATGGGAAGTCGTCTTTAGGACATGCTTTGTTGATGTCTCGGAAATCTATGCAGATGCGTATCTTTCCATTCTTCTTGAGAACGGGAACGATATTAGATACCCACTGAGAGTAATCGACTGGTTTAATGAATCCAACTGAAGGAGTTTTATTACCTCCTCCTTTACCATGAGAGCTACTTTGGGTTTCATAGGTCTTGATTTTTGCTTAACTGGCTTTGCATCTGATTTAGTGACGAGGTTGTGCACCACAATGTGGGGTGCAACTCCTGTCATTTCTTTATAATTAAATGCAAATGCCTTCTGATGTTCTTTGAGGATCGAGTGTGTATTTCTACTTCTTCTGGTGTTAACGAAGATCCTAGTTTTAAAATTCTCGGCTCGTCTTCCGTTTCGATGTTGACATCGATCGTTTCTTCGATCAAAGAGGCGTTACCCTCTTCGAACTCAGGCGGTGCTGGGGGTAAATCTAGGTCATCCCCATTTTCTACTGCGTATATGCTAGGTTCCATTTGTGAGGAAAATCATCATGGGATTTCCGAAATAGGAAGACGAATGTGGATTTAAGGACAAATCTAGCATAGGATAGGAAAGATGCAATGCCGCATAGGCGTTTAAGTATTGCAAAGTGGCCATATCATTATCAATATGGTTTGGGGTGGTAGATTCACTTCGCTTGAAAGGGGATTTGTCGTTGTTTTTATCAATGGTTCGTCACGAATGGACACTGTGAAATGAGTATCTTCTAGCTCATTGCTTGGAGTAAAACGTGATGCTGAAGTTGCTATTGAGTCGGCGAGAAGATTTTTCTCTCGGGAATTGCTTCAATAGATATGAAGTTAAATGCCTTGCTTAAATCTAATACAGCGTTTTTGTAAGAGTTGCAAATGTTCGGCTTTAGTTTCATATACCTCAGAGACTTGGTTTGCCACTAATTGTGAGTCTCCTAAGACTCTGATGTTATAACACCAATTCTCTTGGCTAAGGTGAGGCCAAGGAGGAGGGCTTCGTACTCATGCCCCGTTGTTTGTGCATTCAAAATTTAGCTTAAAGGCAAATGGCAGGACTTTCTCTTCGGGTGAAGTAAGAATTATACCTGCCCCCGCTCCATAGCGGCACCTAGCCCCATCAAAATGGAGAGTCCAATACTTAGCTGGGAATATAGATGTTGGGGTATTTGTTGTGTTTGCACACTCTACTTCCACCATACAGAGATCCTCTGCTGGAAGAGAACCAACCCCTAGGGAATATCCTATGCCTACTGAATCAAAAGGTAAGAACATTGGTAAATCTTGTTCTATTAATTCAACGATTTTTGCAGTAGTCCCTAATGATACGGTTTCTTTAGCTTTATCGTTAGGGGTTGGGGTTGTTTTGGCTATGCTGATGGTTTCAAGATCCGTTGTAGGTACCAACTTCTCCTCTGGTTTTGGGTCAGTGGGTTTGTTAAGTTGGTTTGTTGGAAGTTCAAATTCGAGTGTACACCTGGTCTTTTCTTTAAATCAGCTAGGTGTAAATCGAAAGGTTTTGGATCACCTTTGGCTACAAATACCTTTCCTAGATGCAAGAATCTTACTTCTTGAAATAACGTAGAAGGGATTGCCTTCATGCGGTGTATCCATGGTCGGCCGAGGATCATATTATAATTAGTTTCCCGATCTATAATATAAAACTCAGTTAGGATTGTTTTGGGTCCTAAGGTGACCGGTAGTATTATGGTTCCTATCGAAGTGGCTTTAAGGCTATCATAGCCTCTTAATGTATTTCGAGTGGTGGAACAGTTTGTTTCCCCATACCCTAATTTTTGGAGGAAAGAGAAGGGGACTATGTTAACCGCGGCCCCATCGTCAACCATTGCCCATTTTACGTAATTATTATAAACCCATACTTGTAAGTGTAAGGTTGGATCACCTCGGCGTGCGATCTCAGCATCTGTAGGCATTTTACTTATTTTGAATATGAATTCGACATCCCTATCTGCTGTCCAGGAGGATGAACATCAAAGTCTATATGATTTTGTGTTTGGTGGTGGGTGATGTTAATTAAATGACCTAAACCTAATGCTTCTAAAAAAGAGCAGCCTGTGAGGAGGAGAGTTCTTTAGTAAGTCAAAAATGAAATATGTGAGAAGGTTTTGTTAGATCATTAATTAAATCGTAAGCACCCACGAGTTTGTTACGTTTTTTGGATGTTATCTGTTTTAAAGCAGATGACTTGGACTTGGTTGAGAGAAATACTCTCGTGTTCTTGTTACAGCTTCGATGGGTAATTCCGAGTCTAACTCTACTAATCCGACTATCTTGGGTCTGGTTGACTTCCCAAGCTGTGGTGCAACTAATGGATTTAGTGAAGTCGAGGCTTCATGATCATTGTTTCCTGTCATTGCACCCTTGTTTGTTCCAGTTGGTTTCAACCTATTGCTATCATGATTTGGGAGTGGATCGTTAAAGATCTTGAGAGGAGCATTCTGAGGGGAAACTGCCCCTGCGAGCGTATTGGGTGGTGATGATACAGGATCTGCCAAAAACAAATCTGTGAAGAACTGTCTTTGTTCTTCCGGTAAACGTTGCATGAATTTATTGTAGTCACGACACGTTCTAGTGTCATGACCCCGAATTTTGTGGAAGCCACAATAAGAATTGGGATTGTAATTCCTGTTTTGTTGGTTTGGTATATATTGTGGCCTAAAATTTGATCAAACTGTTGCCTATTAGGATTAAAATTCTGCATTTGTTGTTTCTGGCTTTGGTTTTGGTAACCAAATGAGTTTTGGCCTGCCCCTTGTATGGGATTACGCCGTTGTTGTTGTTGTTGTGGATGGTTAAAATCCACTGTATTGATTGTCGGGGTAAAGTTGTTGTTTCGTTGGTTGTTTGTTTGTGATGGAGTATTGACAACATTTACCTTTTTGGGCTGGTCGGTTACTCCATCGTTGTTACACCCCGATTCTTGTTAAGGATTTTGGGGCCTTGGTTGACATTTGTGGTAGTGGGATAATTTGTAGTGTTCTGGATTGGAGATGATTAACTTCCCGTTTGCTCCATATGTCTTACGACCACTATCTATCGCTGCTTGGTCTATTCGAAGAGCGCTCTCAAGTACTTCATCGTAAGTTCTTAATGGGAACTTCTGGACTTCTTCTTTCACCTCCTTTGAGAGAATGAAGGAATAAATCACATAGTTCCATTTGATCCATGTTTGGAGCACTTGCTGAAGAATAAAGAACTGTGCGCCACCTTTGGATGAAATGGGCGACAGATTCGTTATGTTCTTGCTTGATGTGTAAGAACTCCCTGATTCCTGTCCTTAACAGTTTGTTCATGTCGAAGGCCTTGATGAACTCAGACACAAGTTGTTTAAATGAATGTATGGAAGCCTCAGGTATTCTATAATACCAATCGAGAGCGATGCCTTCCAAAGTTTTTGGGAATATTTTAGCAACAACCCCATCCCATGGGAGTAGTTCACGTATGGCTGTAGCATAAGCTTTGATATGCGCGTTTGGATCTCCCTCGCCTTTGTACTTGGGTAAATCGGGAAGGGGTCTTGGAAGCATGACGCTTCGTATAGTGAAGTCTAAGGGTTCCTTCAGATATTCTGAATAAGTCCCTATCGCATATGTTTCGACCATTGATGGTGCTGTTGAGGGAGCGGCGGTGGAATGGGTTGTTGGTATGCACTGACAGGGACATAGGGAAGTCCCTGTGTTTGAGAAAAGATGCCGGGAGAGGAGAACATATCCCCTTGTGGGGATTTGGAGTATATGTTTAAGTATGAAGGGGTACTATCCAGAAATGGATTGTTCTGCGCTAGGCGGGAGGAATGGTGTTAGAGATGGTGGGCCTAGTTGGCATTTGTTGTGAATGCGAGGGTCATGCCTAACGTGCCTACTCCTGTGAGGAGATCTACTTGGCTAGGATAGCGTGGAGGATTGGAACTCCCTGTTTGCATAAACTGTGGATTTTGACTTGCTTGAGCAAGTTCTAACCCTCTAACCTTTTCTATTAGAGTCGAGATGACTTCATTTGGTGAAGTCACGATATTCTTCCTTGATGGCGTTCGTTGTATACCATGATTTTGTATAGGCATGTGATATCCTGCTATGAACTGATCGTTGTCTTGCCAAGTTTCTCCGAGAGTATTTTCTATATGTAATGGCATAGAGGTATTTTCTTGAAAAGAGACCTCGGGTTTTGGTTGTAAACCTCCTACAGGTGGATACATATTCCGAGAGCGTTGTTCGTTCCGGGAATAATGCGCTGAGTATTCATCATCTAGAACTAAGTATGGGTCTGATTGTCTACTAATGTGTGGTCTAAGTAGTACCTGAGGAGATGAAACAGATTCTCCAGTGAACGTCATATTATTTGAGCCTGAAGGCTCTGTTTTTTGCTGTGTTTGAGGGTTTGATCTAACTCCTCGGTTTGAAAAGATGAATTATATCTATTCTTGGGGTTTGTGTTGACAACTGACTAGTTGAATAGTTGTCGCCCCATATTGAGAGTGAGGGTGATGATTGTCTATTTTGTTGGGCATAGTATGCCTCAAGACCCAAGAGGGGTCTGCCATATGCATCGAATCCCGACATATTCGGGGGGTATATGAATACCCGCAGAATAATAGGAAGGAGCGAAGGTGATTTGTGAAAGCGCAGAAGGTAAAATAGTTGTTTGTTTCACGTCGGGTTCACCAATTTTGTTGGTGAAGGCTGATGTGAAGGTCGATGAGATACGAGAAGGTGAAAGCAGTTGTTAGTTTCACGTCGGGTTCACCAATTTTGTTGGTGAAGCTGAAGTGAAAGCTAATAAGATACAAAAGGTGAAACAGTTGTTTGTTTCACGTCGGGTTCACCAATTTTGTTGGTGAAGCTAATGTGAACGTCGATGAGATACAGAAGGTGAAACAGTTGTTAGTTTCATGTCGGGTTCACCAATTTTGTTGGTGGTGATGTGAACGTCGATGAGATACTGAAGGTGAAGCAGTTGTTAGTTTCACGTCGGGTTCACCAATTTTGTTGGTGAAGTTGATGTGAAGGTCGATGAGATACGAAGGTGAAACAATTGTTAGTTTCACGTCGGGTTCACCAATTTTGTGGGGAGCGGCGTGGGAATCTACGAGTAACTCTTCCAGTGTACCCGACCTCCCAAGGTCGTGCCAGAGATAGGCGGTGGGGATGGAATATACGTAGAATGCGAGACAAACTAGTTAGGCAATCTAATGTCTTGACACGCACTAATGGAATCTGCGAATCTAAGGCAAAGAAGGCCCTTCTAACTGGGTGGTGTGATAGATCGGTCGGCAAGGATGACTGCTCGAAGGCTCCAATCAATATCGAGCTCTGGCGTGATTCGATCTATGGGTTGTGGAATACGTGGAAAATGACCCGGTATAGTTTCGTGTCTTTCTCCGGATAGGGTCATATGGTGAATGGTAAATATAGTCAACTCTATGGACGGTTCTCTGGCCTAGTCCAGAATTCTCTAGCTTTGTTAGTTGTTGTGTCAGTGAAGGATAGTTGTTCAATGATAATAGGTGGAAGTGGAGTAGACTGAAATACTAGTGTGCGTAGGCCAGTGTCTATATCTAATTCTCTTATAGATTCGTTAGGCTGTGGGATTTGTGGGTCACAACCGTAGGTTCGTGTTTGTTGTGGGCTAGCTATGGTCATACGTAGAATCAAGTCCTGATCCCTAGTATCCAATAATCATATGCTTTCTCAGCTTCTATGTTTAGAATCAACAGTTGTGCAATCTTCTCCGAATACCTCACAGGCGTTCTCGCAACTTGGATTCTTAAGCTGGTATCTATATCTATGAGGGTGTCTCCTGCGTCTGGCTGTGGAACTAAAGGATCACACCCGAATGTTTGTTCTCTTTCAACCCCCTTCTACGGTCATGTGGATGTTTTTCTAGGGTAATCTGTAGTTTGGTGACTTGACCAAAATGTATGTGTGCAGTCGTCTTCTATGTTTAATCCTCTTAAGCGAGATCGACTGTTGGAAGTCTCTTTGTTGTTTGGAAGACCTGGATTCTAAGATTTTGGTCAATATCAGTTATTGCTGTTGTGAGATTGGGTTGAGGCACGATTGGCTCAAAATGTATTCTCTGGGCTCCCTAGGTCCCGTGATGGTCATGCAAAAGCAAACAATGTAAACAAAGCTGTAATAAAGTGAACTCTAAGTATATGAAACGCATTTATAACATATATTTCTCTATTTTTGTATTTTTCGATGATTTATATGAAATTAAGAAAGCAACTATTTTAAAATATTTAGAATTGATAACTAAACTTAATAATTTAAAACAAACAAAATAGCCGAGTGTAGCTATTTGTCTGTGCAATTTGTAGATCTATTCTAAACAATGAAATAACTTCCTAATCTATTTGCAAGATTCTCGATCCTACCTCAGAAGTGAGGAGTGAATCATAGTTTCTCAGAAACTATCAATCCCCACAGCTTCCCTGGCAATATCGAGAATAGAATTTACTGAAATAAAGCGATTAACTACTCTATTTGATATGATTCTTAACTAGAACTTTGAAAGCTAGAACCTGGATTCCGCATAACAGTGGCGAATCCGATGGTGTGTGTGATCTTGTCCCCTCAGTATGATCTCTTCGTTCTTTGTGCTCACGTAGATCCAGAAAAGCGTGTAATGCTTGCATCAACAGGAATAGGTGTTGGAACAAGGGACAACCTTCAGAATGCAGACAGAATAGAACGCGGATAGGAGAGGGATAGCGCAAGAGTACAGAGCTTGGCTTATGCAATTCCTAGCGGGATCTATTGCAAATCATGCAACATAATGCGTCAGAACCTGAAACTACCTTGTTTGAAGAAAAACCTGCCACTTTAATGGCTTCCTAAGCTATTTTACTCCAATGGATTAGATAAAAACAACAACTTTGTTTGCACCACAATTTGGATATGTGGCTTACCAACAGCTGGATGATGCTAACTAAGCATGTATTGAAAGAAACTAAACATTCTAAAAGAAAAGGAAAACTAAACTATGAAAAGAAATTCAAAAGCAAACTTTGAAAGCAAGGCGAGAGGCTCAAGTAATGATAACACTTGCACAAGATGGATATGTGGCTTACTAGCTGCAATACAATGCTAACCAAACATGAAATGAACTATACTATCGATCCTAAGCAAACTAAAGGCCAAACCCCGAAAATGAGAAGATTGTAACAAGGAAAATGGTGGCTATTTGCTTGAGCACCAGCTATCCATTTATAGGAATTCAAACACCCAAAGATCAAAACCAAACTGAACTCCTAAACAATAAACAAAGGAAAAACACTATTCCAGGGGACCAAAAACATAAATGCAAGCCTAAGTCGGCAAGGAAAGCTGGTGAAACATTGATTTTTACGTGAGTTACGTCAAAAGAACGTTCTGGAAAATCCGTAAAGGACCGCCGCCCTGCTCAGGGCGGCGGTTATAGGACCGCCGCCCAGGTAGGGCGGCGGTTTCATTACTAAAGAGAAAAGGGGCAAGAAAAGAGGGGAAAAGGGGAAAACAAAGCACGTGGGGGCTAAGCGGGGTATGTGGGATGTTAACGCATGTTCGGAGAGCTTTTCTGGATCCCGAGCACCTTGCAAAGAGACCTGTATCATCATTGGGGCATTTATTACATTGTTGGTTTTTGAGAATTTGAGCTTTTTGTTAAAAAGAGTTTAAATGGCCGATTTAAACTGCATTTCCTCAACCACTCATATGGTGCCATGTGTCCAACCTTTGGCGAAGCCGCGAGGGGGGCAGAGCAAAATGAGAAATCATGCTTTTTCACCCAAATGTCAGGAAATGCGCATTTATCCCCAATTTGTCATTGCTTGGATTTTGCTACATATAGGGTCCAAATTTAAAGATAAAAGGGGGAAAAGATAGCCAAATGCACTCATCTAGTTTTTGACACCATTAATGAACCAAAGCTCTGCAAAACACAAAAATGGATCATTCTTCATTCTTTTTCTTTGTATCCTTGTCATTTCTCCATGAGATGCATTTTTGGTTTATTGTGGAGCCAAATCGATAAGTTTAAAGGATGTAAAGTTTGATCATCAAAAATGGATTTTATCGGGCATACGCGATAAAAAGGGAGAAAACTTACCAAGTAATCACTCGAGTGTTATGAAAGTGGTTAAAAGGTAGAAATGGTAGGACCACATGAAGAAGAAAATCATGAGATGCCCCCTACTAAAGTAATCATGTTTGAATTGATGAAATATTTTCCTTTTTGAACCTCCAGTTTTCATGAGTGTGTTTGTTTCATGTCACTTTTCAAAAGCGGATTTGCAACAAACATTATTCCTTTTGGATATTCTTTTCTTGGGGACAAAGTATGGATGTACATGAATTATTATAAAAACATGGTTTTGGCCATGGAAAAAGGATTCTGGTTTTTTGGGAAGGTTGTAAATTCTGAAGTAATTCAATACAGAAGTTCTTTCTTTTCTTATTTTCCTATGTTATATCTCTCTCTCCTGGCTTGATTCAATGGATCATTTGTTTTGCATTCAATAGAAACTTTGTGTTCTAGTCTATGTAATCCTTAGAACTTTGTGTCTGTAGATTTGCATCGGTGGTGAAGTAATTGATCCTTTTCTATATTTTCTTGGTTCAATGTGAGTAGGGAGATACTCTGCTATCTATATTTCCCAAAAGCATTGTTGTTTTCTTCCTTCCCCCATCTCTATATTCTTCCATTCCTTCTTATTGATAATATTTTAAGTATGAAAACATTCCAGAATATCAGGGTCCAAACATTGAGAGTTGTATATCTATACATTTGTTTTTCCTGCTTTCAATAAGGGAACCTCTCCCATTAAAGAGGAGGGACTTGTTATCCCCTGACTATGGTTTCAACCCATGTTCCATTCTGAAACCCAACAATTTTTGGCGAATCCACTAGGGAATTCATTGCAAATGGATTCCAGTTTTTGAATAACAACTTCTTGATCATCTTTGATCTAGCGAATCCAAGATACACTTGGGGTAGAAGAACCATTGGAAAAGAAGACCCTCATTTCCAACTTCTGGATCATCAAGGTTTCTCTCTCCCTTCATCAAGAAAAAGAAGAGGAATAAGATCTGCAAGCACTCCTCCTGCTAGAGACAAAACTTCTAGGAGTGACATCCCTCAAGATCAAATCAGTCCTAATTTGCATGCTTTGATTCTCATTGGTGTTTCAGTTCCTCTCCAAACAATCTTTCTAAGGATGGCAACTCCTCTACCTTGGGGCCAAAGGGTTGGGCCTCTTGCTCTTCCCAGCCATTGCATGAATTTCCTAGAGGCAATAGGAAGAATTTCCCTAAATTTAGAGGTGATGGGAAGGTTCATCCAAATGAACATATTGCGGCCTTCATTGTTGCTTGTGGTGTTCTTGGAGTTGAACATGAGGATATCTCTATTAGAATTTTTATGGAGACATTACAAGATAATGTTGTTGATTGATTCTATCATCTTCCTACTGGATCCATCACTAATTGGAACACCATGACGACCTAATTTAAGCAGCGTTTCAAACCTGTTGAGGATGTACATGCCCTCTTGGCCCAGATTTCTCAAATCAAGAAAGATTCACACGAGCCCATGAGGGAATTTGTGGCCAAATTCAACAGGCTGGTTAACAAGATCCCACAAAACACGTGCCCTATGGATCAAATTTATAAATGTTTCTTCCTTAATGCCCAACTGCCTGAAGTGAGATATGCACTTAGAAGAGCTAATCTTGCCACTTTAGATGTTGATCAGAGATTTGTTATCAGTTTGAAGATGATCTGATCATGTCTGACAAGCTAAGAAGAGATTCATCCAAATCCAAAGCATCTTCTTCTTCCACATCTTCTCCTAGAGGTAATGAAAATCGGTTAGTACGAAACTTGCGATGATCTTATTGCTTTCAAGAAGCGATTCGCCAGATACTCCTTATCGGGATGTTCTAGGAAGAACTTTCGGCCGAGAATCGGTTGCCCTCTACTTAGAACAAATTAGCAATTAAAGGTTCACTGTTAAAGTTCCGATCAATGTAACATGTGAAGTGCTTGAGCCTGATGACGAGGAGGAGGATGAAATATGTGAAGAACATGAAGAGGAAGCTAATGAAGAATTAGAAGAGTTGAGTGGATCTCGTGTCCATTTTCTCACCATTGAAGGTATAGATGAAGAGGATGATTATGAATAAAGAGTTACAGAGATGAAAAATGAATCATATGATGTCATGACTTGTGAGCAAGCAAACAAGAAGGAGAAAGTGGTGCAGACTGCTAAAAGATCTAAGGAGCCTCCTACAATCATTCCGGTGATTGTAAGGAGGGGAACTTCTCTTCCAACTTCCACACCCAAGGTAGGTTTTGTTGTTCCTTTCTCCTCGGTTTCTGCTCCTAAAACTTCTTTCCTTCAAATGATAGAGTTGATAAGTCAAAAGTTTCATCTACTCCTATCAATGATGCTCCATCTACCTCTGGTTCTTTTGACATTATTGACCATCTCAAGAAAACTAAGGTCCAGATCTCAAAATCCGAATTCTACCAATCCCATCCCAAGGCCTTTGCTAAGATGGTAGACTTTGTAAACTCCAAATCCAAGCCTTCATCCCCTAGTTCTAAAGGTCTCTTGCCCACTCCTTCTCCTTCATCTCAACCAAGCCTTGTGGTAGCAGTCACTTCATCTGATGGGAAGATCGAACCATTTTATGTCACTCTCCTCATAGCTGGCCACAAACTCAACAATTGTGTTATTGATTTTGGTGCTTTAGATAATGTGATGCCTGCTAAGGTAGCTCATGCCCTAGGCTTAACCCTAACCCACACTTTTGGTTCATGTTACTCAATGGAAAGTAGAGAAGTGCCATTGGTTGGGAGGATCAAGGATGCACAAGTAGCCTTTGCTACTTTGCCAGAGAAGAGAGTTTTAGCCACCATTTTGGTAGCCAATATTCCCCCTTCCTACGACATGTTGTTGAGTAGAAATTTTTGCAAAAATGTTGGAGGAGAAATCATGATGGATTGGTCACATGCTCTTATTCCAGTGAATGGGAAAATGAAGAAGCTACTGCCTGAGAAACAAACTGAATATTTCATGTAAAAAATAGATGGCCCAAAGGCACAAATACTTTATGCGGACATTGGTCATGGTAACTACATGATCATGTCACAAGATGAGGCTAACCATCGTAAGAAAGTGTTTCTTGATCCTAATGGAATTTGGATCTTGTAATTTGATGGAAGTTGCTCCTCAACTGACACTGGAGCTGGTGTGGTGCTTATTTATCCTAAAGGGAAAATTCAACCTTTCTCTTTCAAGCTCCAATTCAAAAACACAAATAATACAGCTGAGTATGAGGCTCTCATCCTCGGTTTAGGAATGGAAAAAGAGATGGGGATCAAGAATCTCCTTTCTCGTGGAGATGTAGAGCTGATTGTAAAACAGGTCAGAGATCTTTTTCAAGTGAAGAATAGAAGGTTGAAACATTACAGGAATCTGGTTTGGGATTCCATTGAGTTCCTTGATGCCTTTTCAATTAAAGCCATGCCAAGGGAAAGAAACACCAGGGCTGATTCCTTGGTTGTCTCGAGGTCTCTATTGATCCCTCATCCAGATTTCTCCCAAGATAAATTCACCATTGAGATGATTCATAGGCCTAGTGTGCCTGACAATGCAAACAATTGGCAGGTCTTTAATGATGATCAACACTTGCTTTCCTTCCTTAAACTCATAGATAATTTTGATCGAGTTGTACTTTGAAGGAAGTGGGAATGCCAGAGAGTGTGTGCCTCCAAATGAAGAAGATAACCAAGAAGAAATGGATCGTGATGGCTGCATAAAACTAAAAGGTAATAAGATACCTAAAGGGTGGTAAGTTTGGAAGAGTTATTTGATAAACATGATAGGTACATCAAGTCCAAAACTTCCAAAGGAGCTTACCAATCTGTTGGCTATGAAAAGATAAACATTGGGAGTCTTAATGAACCCATCGTTGGTAAACATTGGAAAGTGCTGCACACAAGAGGAGAGGAAAAATGTAGCAAATCTGTTGAAAAGGTATGTTGATGTTCTTGCATATTCTTATGATGATCTCAAGGCTTTTCAACAAAAGAGATGCAACATTTCATTCCTCTAAATCCGGGATCAAGCCCTTTCGGAAAAAGTAGAGGCTAGTATAACCCTAAAATTGTTGATACAATCTTTTAAGAGATCCAAAAGTTATTGAAGGTTAAGATCATTTTCCCCACTCACCATTCAATGTGGATTGCTAATATTGTGCCTGTCAGGAAGAAGAATGGTGAGATCCGGATTTGTGTTGATTTTAGGAATTTGAATCAAGCCTCTTTGAAGGATAATTATCCTCTCCCCATAATGGATCAAGTGTTGCAGGCTATTATAGGTTCAGAAATGTTGTCCATGCTTAATGGATTCTCAGGATATAATCAAGTAGAAGTAAGTCCTATAGATCAGCATAAGACTGCCTTTACCACTCCTTGGGGAACCTTTGCTTACAAGAGAATGCCTTTTGGCCTCATCAATTTGGTGCCACCTTTCGAGAGGGCAATGGACACGGCCTTTAGCGATGATTCGAGGAAAATGCATAGTTGTATACCTTGATGATCTCGATTGTGTTTTTAAAAAGAGAGTTGATCATTTCCAACACCTTGAAACTGTCCTACAAAAGTGTAGAGAGCATGGCATCTCCTTGAATCCCAAGAAATCTATCTTTTGTGTCACTGAGGGAAAATTATTGGGACACATTGTCTCTAAGGAGGGAATCAAGATTGATCTAGAAAGAGTCCAGATGATTCAGCAAATCCCTCTCCCCACAAGCAAGAAGGGTGTGCACTCTTTCTTTGGCAAGATCAACTTCTTAAGAAGATTCATACTGATTTTGCTGAACTTACTTTGAACATAGCTCACATGATGAAAGGGAATCAGACTTTTGGTTGGTCCTCTGAAGGAAAGGTTACATTTGAAGACATCAAGAGAGCTATAGCAAAGACTCTAATCTCAAAGCATGCCCCGATTATAACAAAGACTTCATTATCTATTGTTATGCTACTGAAACTACTCTAGTTGTTGTGTTAATCTAGGAGAATGTTGAAGGTCATGAACTCCCCATAGCGTTCATGAGTTATATTTTGAAATCCCATGAGCTAAAGTACACCATGATGGAGAAACTTGCTTTTGCAGTGGTCAAAGCTGTGAAGCAATTTTATTTCTACATCCTCAACTCTCATTCTATTGTGTTTGTGCTCGATACAACGATTAAATCCATTCTTACACAACAAGAATTTGGAACCAAGAGAGGTAATTGGGTATCCAAAGTTTAAGAGTATGATCTTGACATCAAACCCACCAAGTGGTTCGAGGAAAGGGCTTATGTGAACTTTTTTTGCTGATGGAGCGATACCAAATTGTCCAAGGAGGAAGTTGATATCCTTGTTGTTCTTTTCCTCAGCTCAACCGACGAATGGTATGTTGGCATTGCACACTTTCTTACTTATGGAGAATGTCCATCCCATTTGAGTGCAATGATAAGAGTGCCATCAAATTAAGGTCTACGCAATATGTGTTGTGGGAAAATGCCTTGTTCAAACGAGGGATAGATGGAAGGTTTTTTTAAATGTGTTAACAAAGAGTAGCAAAAGAAATTGTTCTCATCCTTTCATGACCGAGGCTGTGAAGGTCATTTATCTTCCGTTGTCACGGCCCACAAAATCCTCCGTCTTTGGATATTATTGGCCTAGCCTATTCAAAGATGCATCAAAGTGGGTAGGCAAGTGTGAAGCATGTCAACCATTTGTTGGAAGACCAAAATTGGTTGCTTTACCTCTCAAACTAGTGGTGATTGAGGAACCTTTTCAACAATGGGTTTGGACTTCATTGGGACACTCAATCCACCTTAAAGTGCAGGGGATACTCATGTTTTTACTACCACTGATTATTTCACCAAGTGGGTGGAAGCCATTCCAGTTAAAAGTACTACTTATGAAGTAGTATGCAACTTCATCAAGGAGCACATCTTAATAAGGTTTAGGATACCAAACAAGATTGTCACTGACAATGCTTCCAATTTTTCTTCTACCGAGATGATGGAATTCTGCTATGGTTATGACATTCCCTTGCCCACTCTTGATTACTATCCCCAAGGGAATGGGCAAGAAAAATCAACTAACAAGAACTTGGTCACCATTGTTTGGAAGCTTGTTAATGACTCTCAAAGGAATTGGCATAAGAAACTATATGATGCTTTATGGGCAGATAGGATTACACCTAAGAGAGCCATTAGAATGTCTCCTTTTCAAGTGGTATATGGAGTTGAAGCTCAGCTGTCAGTGACATTAGAACTTCCAGCCTTACATTCAATGAAGGCCATTGAGGATGTCAGCTTTACCAATTCATTGGACAAAAGAATTATGTACCTCAAAAGTTGAATGAAGACAAATTGCAAGTGGTTGACAGAATATAAGCTCATCAACTCAAGGTAAAAGCTCTGTTTGACAAAAAGGCTAAACCCAGAACTTTTCAAGTGGGAGACAATGTTCTTCTTTGGGATAAAAGGCATGAACCTCGAGGTAGCCATGGTAAATTTGATTCCCTTTGGCTTGGTCCTTTTAAAATTAGACATTTTGCTGGTGGGAACTATTTTTACCTGGATTACATGGATGGTTCTCCTCTCCCACTTCCTTATAATGGGCAATTTTTGAAGTTGTTCAAAACCTAGGAATTTTGGCAGTTCCTTTGTACATTTTATATAGCGTTTTACTTTCCTTGTTTTTGTTTTGGTTGGTTTCCTTTCTGCGTTCTCTTTTGTGTTGGTATTGCTTCTTTTTGACTCTGTTGCCCATTGGCTAAGACACTGATTCGATCTGATTACCTAGAATTCTCTAAGGTTCTTGATTTTGCCTCTTTCCTCTGCCAAATCATCCCCAGAAGGAGCCAGTTGTTGTCCTCTCAATTTTCCCCACCCTTTCGAATCTAATTTTGTGAAAATTGGAGCCCTGCCATAGAAGAAATTCATGTTTTAAACTCCTCAAATGCTCATTTTCATTTCCCACGACATTTTTAATCAAAATTCCTTAGTTTGCTGTCGTTAAAACATTTTACCTATTTTCAATGGATGGAAAATGATTTTAGTTCTTCTTTTATGCATTTGGAATGCGTGGGACCTTGCATCTCTCTTTTTAACCTTTTGACAGAGAAAGAAATTCTTCATCGGGAGCAAAAATGGCATTTTCCTGTTTCCTGCAACTTCCTACGTTCTTTTCCTCGTCAAATTCTTGCTCGGAAAGGTGAAGCTACGTGTTTGTTTCTCATTGGATGCGGCCGGATGGGTTCCTTTTTGAACTTATCACTTTTGGTGATTTTGGAAAAATGTCAGATTTGCCCGCATCCCCGCCAGTCCCTGATTGGCTTGAGCAGTTTTGGTGGAAGTTGAGGTCGGCGGATCCATTTTATTCTCTAATGCATTACGATGAAAGGGCGAAAAGTTATAAAATAACCCGTGGCCCCGCCCAAACGAAAGGATAAATTCGAGTTAAAAGCTGGCAAACAAATCGAAAGGGACATGTGTTCATGTTGAAAATTCAATGGCAAAGGCATGGAATTTCAAGGGAAAAGTTGGAATTTTTCCCCTTCTCAAAACAAATAAAAAGCAAAGCACATCCCCATAACCAATCAGGTGATGCCACGTGTTGAAGAATCAGAAAAGGACACGTGGTCGTTTTTCAATTCATATGCACTGTGGCGGACCGGCAGAGGACTTTGGGAATTTTAGCCTTGTTTCCACAAAGGGCCAAAAGTTCTAAAAAGGCCCACGGCCCTGCTCGTGCGAAGGAAAAATTTCTAAGTCGAGACCCTCAACAATCAGAAAGGGACACGTGGCCTATGTTGAAAAGTCAACGGCGGGGGCATGGACTTTGGGGGAAAATTTGGAATTTTACCCTTTTCAAAAAATAGATAAAGTATAAATCAAGTGCATTCCACACCCGGTCGGGTGATGCCATGTGTTGAAGGATGAAATCGAACAACGAGCTGTGGGGAAATTGAGAATTTGAGCCTTTTCACCAAAAGGTTAAAATGTTGCAAATTGAGCTGCGACCCTTTTTCTAATCATGGTGTGCCATGTGTTCATGTTGAAAAGTCAAAGCAGGCCGGCGAAGGTTTTTGAGAATTTGAACTTTTGTTAAAAAGAGTTTAAATGGCTGATTTAAACCATATTTCCTCGGCCATTCATATTGCGCTACGTGTCCGACCTTTGGCGGAGATGCTGGGGGTGGAGCAAAATGAGAAATTGTGCTTTTTCACCCAAATGTCAGGAAATGTAGATTTCTCCCCAAGGTTGTCGTTGCTTGGATCTTACCACGTGTAGGGTCCAAATTTGAAGATAAAAGGGGGAAAAGATAGCCAAATACACTCATCTAGTTTTTGACGCCATTAACGAACCAAAGCTCTGCAAAACGCAAAAATGGATCATTCTTCATTCTTTTCTTTGTATCCTTTTTGTTTCTCCATGAGATGCATTTTTGGTTTATTGTGGAGCCAAATCGATAAGTTTAAAGGATGTAAAGTTTGATCATCAGAAAACGGAGTTTATCGGGCATACGCGATAAAAAGGGAGAAAACTTATCAATAAGCACTCAAGTGTTATGAAAGTGGTTAAAAGGTAGAAATGGTAGGACCACATGAAGAATAAAATCATGAGATGCCCCCTACTAAAGTAATCATGTTCGAACTGATGAAATATTCACCTTTTTGAACCTTCGGTTTTCATGAGTGCATTTGTTTCATGTCACTTTCCAAAAGCAGATCTGCAACAAACATTATTCCTTTTGGATATTATTTTCTTGGGGAAAAAGTATGGATGTACATGAATTGTTATAAGAACATGGTTTTGGCCATGGAAAAAGGATTTTGGTTTTTTGGGAAGGTTGTAAATTTTGAAGTAATTCAATACAGAAGTTCTTTCTTTTCTTATTTTCCTCTATTATATCTCTCTCTCTCTCTAGCTTGATTCAATGGATCATTTGTTTTGCATTCAATAGAAACTTTGTGTTCTGGTCTGTGTAATCCTCATAACTTTGTGTCTGTAGATTTGCATCGGTGGTGAAGTAATTGATCCTTTTCTATATTTTCTTGGTTCAATGTGAGTAGGGAGATACTTTGTTATCTATATTTCCCAAAAGCATTGTTTTTTCTTCCTTCCCCCATCTCTATATTCTTCCATTCCTTCTGATTGATAATATTTTAAGTATGAAAACATTCCAGAATATCAAGGTCCAAACATTGAGAGTTGTATATTTGTACATTTGTTTTTCCTGCTTTCAATAAGGGAACCTCTCCCATTAAAGAGGAGGGACTTGTTGTCCCTTGACTATGGTTTCAACCCATGTTCCATTCTAAAACCCAACATGCACCCATGTACCAAACATGTTGCTTAGGTATTGTACCTTTTGTTGGGTGTCGTAATTATCGATGAGTGTTGTATCAATATTCAACCGATTATCTACTTTTGGCAATTGGTTGCACTGGGTGGATTTTATTATTGGACTATTATTTTTTCTATTGGGGAAGAAACCTACTAATTTTACTAAAGTTTTGTGTGTGCACGAAAAATATAACCACACTATAGTCATTTTTTTGCACAATTTTACCAACTCGCGAGATGGTTATTCATGGATGCATCTATAATATAGCCTTGCGTGTGCGCGAGAGTACTAGATCACATGCGGTTTGAGATTGTGAGGATAGAAAGGCCAAAGTAAAATCCTTAACCATAAGTGTATTGATAAGCAAATATAATTTACCTATCCTTAGCCCTTGGTCACATGGATTTTATCCCCGGTCACTACCAACCTAAGGGGGTTAAACTCATGTGAGGTAAAAAAAAACTAAGCGCTAGAGAAAGTGTGGAAATTCATAAGAGGTAAAGGGATGTATTTTTGTAATGCTTAGGAGGAAGTGTTGAAATTCATAAGAGGAAGGATATTATAAAAGCCATACCTTTATGCTAAGAACTTCGTTTGAGGTGTTATTTTTTTAAGTGTGTGTTTTTTGGAGCTCTTCGGGATGTTATTACTCTTATTTCCTTTTTCGGCTTGCATTTAACTTTTTTGGGGCCTTAAAGAAATGTATTCGTACTTAGATTATAAAGTTTCATATCTTGGGTTAATTTAATAACGAACTAAGATAAAATTATATTTTGGGGGCTTCGTCATGGGTTTTGGTATTAACTTTCATTATTCTTCTATACAACTAAATTTAGAGAACTATTTGTCCTCAAAGCAAGGGATAAATGATCACTGCATATTATATGATCTAATGTCCTATCTTTTTGGACTCGTTATTGAGCCCAACGATTATAAGAAAAATATGAAGTGGTTCAACAAAAATGTCATGGTCTATGAAGTAATATGTGTTCTTTATTTGTAAGGATATTCAACATTAGATTATGTGCTTTGAAGTTTCCTTTCCACCGCTTGGAATTTCATCCATAAGTTTTATAGAGACCATGATTCTCCATCTAAAAGTGATGCTTTCTTAGCAAAACATTCATGTGTGGATAATATTGAGACTCCTATAGATATTCCTCCTACTTCCAACATCAAATCTATAGGTTAGGATAAATTTTTGTTGATTCAAAGTCTAGAGTTACTTCTTCGAGATATTCTAGTGATTCTTTGGAGCATAATCATTGAACTTCCTCTCGCACTTTTATTTATTTCAAATTCCATAATCACTTCTTTGAGAGATTTTGGTGACTCTATGTAGCATGATTATGGTATATACCTTGTTCATATTGCTATTTTAGATTCTAGAGTAACTTATTCAAGAACTTCTAGTTTTTATTTGTAGAAAAATTGTATGCCTTCTCGATTCACCTCATTGGGACACTTACCTTCTAGACATTAATTCTTTTGTTAAGAGTCCCACATTTCAGATCTAGATGACACAATTAAGGACATTCCTCCATCACCTATTATACTGTCTCATCATAGATTAATGTTCCTTCCTTAATGACTTCCAATTATTCTCTACATAGGGCTCTATATGTTTACAAGATCCACTTCATTGGAATGTCTACTTACCATACATTTCATATCCCTTTATGGACTCTCACATTTCAAAACTTGATGAAACTATTGGGAATTGTTTCCCTTTCGATGTCAACTCTAATAGAGTTACTTCTCATACTTCTCTAGATGTATTTTCTTCGTCGAGTGAAAGCTTATATGGTGACACCACCTACACTTATTGAATCCTATGATTCACCTTTGTCATCGTTCAAGATGACACCTTCTACATGAGTACTTGATTGTTAGTTCAATTCTCATATCCATGTTGAGAACCATATTGAATCATATTTGGTATTTGATTTGATTCATCAACACTTATAACAATTGAGCATTAACTTCATTGATAAACATATGGTGATATTCTTCATTTCCTCTACCTTTGATCCACAATATTTCAATGTAACATTGGTCATTCATTATTGAGATGTAGCCTTCACGATTTATTTACTAACAAGAAGTTTTTTCATCTATGGGTTCTATCGAGAGTTCATGAGGCTTCATCTCCTGTGGGATGGATAGTCCTCTCTTTTTTCTACTCTCTCTTTTTATGTTCTTCTAGGGATCTTATCTACTGAGGGAGATTTTCTATGCACTTCTCTTTCTCTATTTTGGGGATGAATTTTTGCTACGGGTTTTCTCCCTTTCTCCACTTTATGAGTGATTTTTTATTCGTGGGTACCCTATTAATCCTTTTACTAGGACCCATTTATGTTACCCACCTAATCTACGCTTAAGGGGGTGTTCGTGTAGGTTTTTTATTCCATTGTGTGGTTTTTATGACACGTGTATTTATCTTGCTTAGGTATTATTAGGATAGATTGGAGTTACACTTCTCTACTATTTTAGGTGGCGGTTACACTTCCCGCTTCTAATTTATACACATATTATAAAGTTATTTTCTTATGCATTATGAATACAAGCCATCCTTTTGGCTCATGTTTGGTTCCTCTCTCACACACAACAATACTCTCTTTGTGTGTTCATATTTTATCAGATCTTGATCTCGGCCCACATTCTCACACATACCCATGATGTCATGTTAGTCATTTCTTTTGATATTACCTTTTGCTACAATGGCCTCATCATATTGTTCCCTATATATGACCTCGTGATCAAAGTCATGAGAAAGAACTAAATCATAGGGAAGGCCTTTAAAATATAATTAATTCTCATAAAAATGACTCAATTGGCATGAAACCAAAAAAAAATATTTCATTTTACAATTGGGGGATAACTCATGAAGGATCAATAGGCCTTAACTGAGGTCTAGGTAGATATTGCCTAAGTTATTATTTAGTTAGAGGTTGATGTAGGTTCCTTCGTTGGGAAGGGGTTTTAAGGGATATTGGTTAATCTTAGGTTGGGAAGGAGATAAACTCTTTTAAGTGACATTATTGTGAATGGTTCTATGAGAATTAACACTATGTTTGTTAGTGTACATGACATTGTGATTCCTAGGTCACAATATTATTTTAAGAGTTTTTGTTTAGGTTGAGATTGAGATGTCTCAAATTATTGTATGAGATATTCTTGGTATTTGACTTGTGAGAGGGATTTTTATAGTTTGGTGAAGAGAAAGGCCCAACTTTGTATTAAAGATGAGGTTCTAAAATAGTGATGATTAATCAAAAGAGGTTTTCATTAGTCATGTCATGTTCTTCTTCAGGGAAAAATATAAGGAATCTACAAAAAAAAATTGTAAAAATTATGGCGAATGTCCTTGTAACTTGAGTTTTGTAGTTTTGGTGAATCTAGTAATGTCGGGCTCAATTTAGTGGTGAAAACTATAAAAACATAAAAAAAAATAGTTGCAAATTGAATGGCGAATCCAGTGGTTTTTTAAATTGAGAATGCTTTTATTAATAATAAAATGTTATGACAATCACAAAACTAAACAATAAAAACAACAAAGAATCCAACAGAGACCAAGTTATGAAAAAAATACAAATAAATTAAGAACCAATGCATTTGATTAAGATGGAACAATATCTGAGAGTATTGTTTCGCATAAGACTTCATAGACAATCTTGTATCTTCACAAGTTATTGTTTCAATGTTTCACATGTTATTGTTTTGTTTTTGCATAATAGAAGAGGGATCTATTGGGGCCCTCACCCTTGAAACTTAGACACACACACACACACACACACACACACACACACACATCGAAGTACAAAATAAAGGCATATAACTATACTACTTGAAGTTATAAAAGATATCTTGTAGGAGGAAACAACAATCTTGACATAAAAACTTACAAATCAACAAAATAGATATATGCTATAGAAGACTATTCTTGTTCATAATTCCATACGAGCAAGAGGACCTGAGACTAGTGCAGAGAGTAGTTTCTCCTTCCTCTCATGAAATTCCTTGTAATCATTCATGGCCCAAAATACATACAAAATTTGACTAATGCAAGACACATACATCCCCTTTTCAATCAAACTCCTCCGGGATAGACGAGGGCCAGTTAAAACCTTTAGAATCTCATCCTTCCCTTTAGGTATGGCCAACTTCAGTCTTGCATCATTTTTCCACCGTAGGAGAAGGGTTGCCTTCCCATTCCCCCAAATTTGTGACTCATAGTTCTATGTCAAGCACAATGCCACACTCACAGTTCTCCATTTGAATACCTTGCACACCTTTCGCTCTCAATCTTCCTACTTTCTTTGACAACTTGGAAATAACTTTTGTTAGAGAATCTACGTCAGGGCTTGCACCTCCTACCCCCATAACCTTTGGGTGGAAGTTGTTTTAGATAGGGTTTAGGCCATCCTCAGAAGTAAAATATACTTGAGGAAAAATCTTTTGAACAAGGAATTGATACATTTGAAAGACAGGGGTAATACTAGCTAGCCTAACAAGAAAACCAAAATGGACACTGTCAACAAAAGAAAAATCCTCCACTGACTCCATGGGATTAGGAAAGGTTAAGACATGATTGAAAAAGTATAATTCAACATCACTAGCATAAAATATTTTGTGCAATAAGCTCCTTAGAATGTCAGCCATAGTGGGTAAATAGAAATAACATATTTTAATGGGAAACTATAAAGCTTAAGCAACACATGATGAGAAAAAGAGAGAGATCTCAAATTGGCATGCTTATACAACTTGTGAATTATACTAGTTCTAACTTGTCCTTATATACAATTCACCATGACTAGAAGATCAAAACACTTATGCATTTAATTTAAATGAACTCAAAAAAATAGAAAAGTGTATTTGAAGTTGGTCTTGCTTTTTGAGAAATAAATATTTATAATTAGACTTTATAAAACATTTATATTTGAGCCAATATTATATTCATGGGAAGCTACATTAATGTGTGACACCCCTTCTATTTATTAACCCACTCATAAATCATAAATTATAATCATGGTTTTAGATTAATATATTATATGACTTGATTTCGAGCTACTGCCTACTAGTACTCATGGCTTTTACAACTGATGTAGATTTAATACACCACTTTTCTTGATTCTCCACATATTCCCATAGATATTTCTTGTCTTTTCATATCTAAGTCTCGTTAATTCATATGTTTTAGTTACAATTTTGTCACATTGTTTTGCATACATTATGATTTTTGGGACTAAAAATGTTGTAATAAAGTTATGGTTTTAAGTCTAAAGTTACAGGTCATTCATTTGCTCAAAGGACTGACATTGCAAATTGTGAAGTAACTTGGACCTTTCTTATTATCTCACACTTCGCAATAATTGATAGGACCCACCAAACAACTTAAATTGGGAAAATATTATAAGCGTGGAGATTTCTTATTGGTTTGTGCTTTAGGGTGACTAATAGAGGTTATGTAAAGTCTAACATTGTGAAAACCATGCATACATGGTGATTTCTTATTGGTTTGCACTTCACAATGAAAGATACATGATGGAAAGATCATATAATAGAAATGGTATGTAAGAACTATAGATATGCGGAGCCTTCTTTTGGCTCACCTTTCGCACTCTAACATGGTTCTTATAAAGGAAAACAACATGTGAAGCTATCAAAGCTCGCCACATGGAATTAACCAGACTTAGAGGTGAAAAGATAGAAAAAAATCCATGGAAATACATGGAGAATTAGGAAAAACCGAATTAAACCCATAACAATTATCAAAAGCCATGAGTAGCTCAAAGCCTCAAAATCAATGCAAAACATATAAATTATTAAATGGCGAGACTAGACTTCAATGTTGCAATGGTATACCACCATTTTAGCATGAATTAGCAAGATTTACATGAATCTTGAAAGGATTTCATGCTCAAGCACCTAGTATTTGAGTTATAACCGAGCTTTCAAAGTCTAAATTCAAGTGATCATAAAGCAAAACAAAGTATTATCATTTTGGATATTAAGGGATTTGTATGCCTATAGTTTCTCAAGTATTTTAAAGTTTATTGTCAATGGAGGCTTACTGCACACTTTCTACTCGAACCAACTCTTTGGAGACACCATTTTTTATAAACAAGTCATCGACTTAGAGCATTATACAACCTTGAAAATGAAGGTAAAAGGAGCTAGTTTAATAGACAATGATGATGATGCAGGATAGGATGAAGCACAACGCATCATTGATCTAGTGGGTTGATATACATACGGATACATGTATTTTACCTTATATCAACTTGTTTTGGGGCATTTTATATGAAAATGTAAGTTGTATAGAATGAATTCTAAAATCCAAAGGAGTAAATGTAATTTCTAATACAATTAAAGAGGTTATTGTTGGTTCTTGTTGTCTCCTATATCTAATATTAATTCAATCAAGAAATAATGGAACAATGGGGAAAGAGAAATAACCTTAAGATTATGCTTAAAGATTAGGTAGAGGACCCAACTAGTTTCAAGTCCAAATTCTCAATAGAAAAGATGAATATAAGATATTTCAGATGTGGAGTGAGAGTGGGAATGACCCTAATGAATAACTATTGCTTGGAGCACCAGATATTGTGCATGTCAATCAGACATGGGTACCCCTACTATCCATGATCATCGATGATGAAAAGATACCTAATCTGGTTGGATTTCTAGCTTTTAACCTCTACAATAATCTTGTGTGTGTCAAGGAGAAGCAAGACAATTTCTATATGATGTCTTACGAATTCCTTGATGCCAAAAATTTAAGGGAGTCCCCAATTAGTCAAAGACAACACAAACATATAGTTCCCATGGTATTTAACAATATGCACATGCATAACTATAGGAAAAACATGGAGGTGATCGTAATAACTACTACCCTGTGATCTTCAATTCCATACATGACACCCTTATGCCTAGGGTAAGTTAAAGAATCATCAATTCATTGAGAGAATGGGGATATTTCGGTGTTACCTAAACTGTATAGTGATAAGAGTATAGGGGATTCTCACTATCCCATTTAGATTACCCAAATATGTTTCATACAAGCTAGTTGAGTAGGAGATTGTATATCACTTTTTCCATGACATCAATCATGTGGCAAAGGAACAAAAGAAGAAAAAGTCTACTTATCCTCCTCTACCTTTCTCGTAGGTTCAACGGTCTTGAATGATTGGAAAAAGGCCAAGAGAATAGAACCCACATGACATCATTCCACTTAGACTATCATACTCTAAGGTCTTTTGACCCGATAGGAAGAGTGGGACAATTTGCAAGCACACTCATGGCATGGCCCCTTACTGACTAAAAACATCAACCCCACAAGGATGACCTGGTTTATAAGGATGAGGTTGATGATCAAATGGTGGCCTTCATATGATAATTTCAAAGTTATTTATGTACTGTTGGGAAACATGCCAAAGTTGGTGGATTGGAAGTTAGGCCAAGAAGGAGTAGAACTACAAAGGGAAGAAGAGGAAGAAGATTCAGATGACCAAGGTATTGATTCAAGACAACTTAAGAAGCTTCTTGTTTGTGTGCCTCCTCCATCAAAAGGAAAATTTGGTCCTTCTCATTCTGCTCCTTCTCTAAGCATACAAATGACAAGCCCTGCAAGGTCTATTGGGACAACCACAAGTCCACAAATTCCACAAGCAACTAGTCTTATTCTCAACATTACATGGTGTGTAATGTTACAATTATACCTCTATGTTTGTTCCTTTTCTTTCTACTTATTTAGTTCCTACTTCTATAGGGATGGTTTCTTCTTCTTCTATTCCATCTTCCCTAGGACCTTTCACTAGTAGTATTCTCATTTCTACTAGTTCTTCTTGAAGATGAAGCTAGGAGGAGATCATGGGATATTGGATCCTACTGGTTTTCAAACTCCTCCTTTCTCTTCCCCTATTTCTACTACTATTATTTCTCCTTCTCTCCTTGCTTTTATTTTGGTAGAGGTTTCTATTCATATGCCTTCTTCTTATTCTTCGCCCATTTTTTTAGTTCTTTCTTCTCTTTTTTCATCACCAACGAATGTAATATTGTCTCCCAAGTCATTGTAGTCACTTCTTCCCAAGCATGTTGAAGTCACTACAACGGTATCAAAATCAATGAGTGTAGCTCCTACAACCATTTCTTCTACTTCTTCTTCCACTCCTCTTACTATTGTATCTTCTTCAACTCCAACATCATCTGACACTCTTGTCAAAAGACCTTCTAAGGCTAAGTTGAAGGCACCAATATAACCTTATCCTTATTTCCTTGACCTTCCTTCAATTTCTCCCCAATCTAGTTAGTCTCTTCATCCACCTTTGCTTCCTCCTATCACACCATATGTTTCCCAAACTTTCTTATCAGGCATGCATGTGCCACTCCTTCCAATTCCCTCTTTCATTCCCATTTCTTATTTCTAGGCTCCTATGGTCACTCAAAGTTTCATGAGCCATCTCTTAGCCCCTTTGGGACCTGTTCAAGCTAAACCAACTTTTCCTTGGACACCACACACCTTACCACAAGTGGTAAGGCCTTCTTCTACCTTGCCTTCCATAACCACAATTACATATACTACTTCAAAAGGAACGTGGACTCCTCTTGTTGGGAAAAAATCAATGGATTTTATAATGGCACAAATTGAAGACCCAAAGGTGCAACTCAAGTATGATACTCCCACAGGAACCCTCAAGAGGGTCACAAAGAGGAAGTTTTCCTAAGGAGCTACTCCTATCTACATGGAAACAGAGGAGGACATTTTGAGGATTTCCAAGAAAGCACACATGGGGGAAGAAGTCATGGATGTAGACCCTTAGTCAGTTATTGATGTCACTCTCAGTAGATGATAGCTTATTTGGTTAAGAGAATGCAAGCTCACTTGATGATCGCATGTTTAGAAGTAATTCATTATGCCAAAGAACATTTTTCCCAATGTGTAAATGGCCTTGAGAACTTTGTATGAGCTATTAGTTTCTATATGAAGTCATCAAGATGTAGCAAAGAAAGGGTTACAACATGTATAAGGCCAACACAAACATATGAATAGGATAAATTCCATGATGGACAAGATACTAGTTGTCATAAATAGGGGTCTTTGTCTCAATGTATTATGAATCAAAAGCTAGGACTTGAATACATGAAAGATTTGCATGGTTAACATTTTGAAAGAATTAGGTGATTGGATGGCCACAATGGAAGGATTTTTGATGAAACGAGGATAATAGAGAAGATATATGAATTATTAGTTGAAGCTTGGATTGCCTCCATGCATGATCCATAAGGAAGGTTAATTCAGAAGTCCTTCTTTGGGCAATAATTGTAGGCATTCATTGTTACTCTTAGTGCTAGATTTTCCCTAGGAAGATATGGTTAGGAAAGCATCATATATTATGGCATTGGTGACTTCGCAAATGGAAAAGTGGAGAAAGCTTCACTTCTGAGTGAAAATGCTAAATCTATCTATAACAAAGTTCCAGGAGCCATACAAGAAGTGCCTAATCTGATGATGTTACCTATTTTGGACCTAGGTTATATTGAGAATGAGTTTAAAACACATATGACTAAACTTTAGCGTAGTCAAACACAATCTACATAGGCAAATTCAAGTTGAACCTAAGTAGAGATTGAACAAGCAAGTAGATTTCTTATTATTAGGTTTTTAATATTGTTAAATATGCAATCTTAAAAATAAGAAGTATCAACTTTCTTGCATAGAATCTATAGTTTTTATCCTTTAGTTAGCCACTCATAAACATTTTAATTTTATGAGTTATTTTTAACTAGCTATTTTTAAGCCCCATGGCGGTGGTAATTTTGTGTAAGTATATCAGTTGTTTACCCTCTGAGGAGGAAGATTGTTTGTAAATAAAGCGCTTGATAGTGCACGTAATGTCCCCTTTTCCTACACCTAAGGCCTAAGGGCCAATTCGAGTCCAGGCCTTGGTCATACCCAAGGGGTTGTGGATATTGGGAGCTATTAGGAAGGGGCCACGTGGTTCTAATATTCAAGTTTAGGCATTTGGGGGTCACTTTTGGACCATGGCGACTTAAAAGGGAAAAATTAACTTTAGTTACTTTTATTTTATTGGCCCCTCCATGGAATGAAATGCGTCTAGGGTTTATTGGGGTTCTTTTGCCTTGGTGAAGTATATAAGGAGCTAAGGGAGAAAGAAAAAGGACTTTTACATACATTTTATTCTCCTTCACGTGCAATGTTTGTTGTTTGCACATCTACACTTTGTGGAGTGAAATCCCACAAGGACCCTAGCTTCAGTGGTGAGAGACCCGTCCCTAGCTAGCAGGGCATTCTTTGGTAGTGAGAGATCTACCTAGTCTATCATTTTGAAGTCACTTTCAGGGATGTGTTACAAAGATATTATCAGAGGTTTCAGAGGAATTTTTTTGAGGGTTTTGGGGGCATTTGGGAAAAATAACCAGAGGGCTTTTAGATCAAATTACAGTATCCATTTGGGCAGGGCCGAGTCTCGCTTTGAAGGCATCTTCATCTATTTCCAACCCTTTTTCCAAGCTAGGTGACTTGCAGCCTTTATTTGGTGGGTTTCCAGTTGGCCATGTCCAGATTTGAAGGTTGAAATATTATTTCCGTATTTTTTAATGTTATTTCTAAAGACTCATAATTTTTGCTCTTGTATTTGGTGAGTTACGAATTTTAGAAGTTTTCCAGCTGTCTAGGGCACGCTGCAATTTTCTGGCAGCATTTTAATTTCTGTAAAATCCCAAAAATAGTCTTCTAATGTCATTTATAATAATATCAAGCTCTCTTTAAATTTTCAAGTAATTCGGGTGGACATTTTGGGAAATATTAAGGTTCTTTAGTTCGCTGCCCTAATAAAAATCTGGAAAAATCAGTATTTTATGTGGCTGCAAATTTTCAATATTTTGGTGCATTTTTAAGTGGTATCCACAAGAGGATATTTCGGTGGTATCGAGTTGTTTTTCCTCTAGCATGTGCGGGTTAAATATGGTAGTTTGGAAAGATCTCAATGTGGGTTTTATTAAGGAAATGTTCACCAACATGGCGAAACAACATGAAGTCACTAACCTTTATTTGAACCAACTCACTCAGAATTTGAATCAAAGAAAATCTAGGGACAATAAGGAAAATGGTGAGAACAGTGATAAAGGGCGGAGAATAGAGGTGATTGATGAGGATTCTTGTGGGAGGAAATATCAATCTTTGAGTAAGGGTTTCGAGAGATAATATCCATTTAAGATTATTGCATGATGAAGATTGGTATGAAGCCCAAGCGAGGCCATCATATGTCAATACCTAAATTACAAAAGAAATCATTTAAAGAAGAAGAAGATTTTAGTGCAAAAGGTATGATTTCCATTGAGAAAAATAATTGCATTAGTGAAACTTTGCTTGTTAGAGAAATTATTCCAGTTAAGGAGAAGAAATTTGTATATGCAAGCAAGGAGGATGTAACGAAAACTCTTAAGCAGTGTGAGGAATGGAATAATAGAGCTAGAGTTGCTAGATTGATAGCCGCTCAAGTAAGACAACACCTACAAGAGTTTAAGGAAAAGATGTGGGCAAATGATGCAAGGAAGTCTACACCCACGAAAAAAGTCTTTATAGAGCAACTTGCACATGAGGAGGAGCCTCACATGAACACTTGTGTGAAATTGCAGCTGCTGTAATTTCCAAACCAACAACTTTTGATCAGCTTTCAGATACTTTCAACGGGCACTCAAGCAACAATGTTGGGGGCAGCTCAACATATGTCTATCTTGAGCACATGGAGGTTTCTAAATCAGCAATAGAAGGTGAACCTTTTGATGATATTCTCTATAAGGAGGTTAGTAGTAGCATGGATGTATTTCATCATCTTCATCCTACATCATTACAACAATTTTATCATGATGGTATTCAACCTATTGTCGATAAGAATGCTAAGAATTTGGTACATCAAAGTCAAGTCATCATGAAGACAAAGAGTAATGATCTTCTTTATGTAGAGATACAAGAGAAGAAAAGATGGAAGACCTTACATGATACAAGGGTTCATGGGCATTATAAGGTATGGGATCCTGGTAATATGTGGCAATTATAGAAAACTATTAATTCTAATTTTGAAAACTTTGTTCTTGATTTCATAAGAAAAAAAAAGGAATTCAAATGTGTCTTTTGGGATTACAAGTGTTGGCAAACATGATTTCTTCATGGGAGACTCTAGTGCGAAGGAGAGTACCTCTCAAGTGCGGCGTTGGTTTTCTAATTGCTAAAAAGGGTAAGAGAATATTTTTAATCATCTTTGCTTTCTTTGGTATGTGTATAACAATGATCATAATGAGATGAGAAAATAGATATATGGGACAACATGGTCAAAGAGGTGAGAGTGGACATTCAGGAAGCAACCTTCCCATTCTTCTTCCGAGGCCTTTGGGGCTTCATGAACCTTCTTTCTTGAAGGATCTTGAAGTTTCACGAGCACATCATTGATAGATATTTTGGATGAGGAGTCTTGTTGGGAGAGGTACCAGACCTCGAGTGAGGGCTTTCATAACAACATGCCATTTCAGGAATATTACAAAATGAAGATTGGTAGTATGCCCAAGAGAGATCACCAGATACAGGTACGAGTTGCAAAGGAGGTTGGGATGGATTTTGTTCCACACTTTGATGGTTCTAAGAAGTGTCTTGCACAATCTTGGGTCCGAAGTTGAAGACATACTTCGACTTGAATCCTATGTGTGAGGAAGATGCAATTAAGTTTACAATCTTACATTGACACATACACATTACTACTTATGTAGAGTTCACGCAGAGGCTGGTGAGCAGATTTGATAGGAGGGACCCTGCCAAGTATTTCAGGGAGTTGACTCATTTGAGACAAATCGGTCTCCTAGATCAATATATCACAATTTTTCAGAGATTATCGGTGATGCTACCTAATGTCATGGAGATGAGGTTGATTTCAATGTTCATGATGAGGTTTGATAGATGCTCTCATTGGGTTTGTCAAGGCATTTGAACCTTCTTCTTTACACGAGGTTGTTAGGAGAGCTCGGGACTTGAAGTTATCCACTCCAAAGTCGAGGGTTCCACCTCGCATTTAACAAAGGGAACCTCCATCTAGATCAAATGAACTTTGGCAGAGAGGAGCCTCCACCGAGGTAGGAGGTGGCTAAGGAGCTAATTATTTCCGTGAGGACAGAGATGAGTTGAGGTGAAAGAAACTATGTTTTGATTGCCACACACCTTGGGCTCCATGACATGATTTCAGAGGTAGAGGGAAGGCCCAATTCATTGAGGTCTTCAACGAGAGTGAGGGTGACAAAGGTGAGGAGTTAGAGCTGGCGAGATGGATGATGGAGATGGGGTTGCATTGGATAGTGCTAATGTGGGGCGGGGAGGAGGATACTTTTCCTCGAGAGATTATAGCCACATTGTCTGGTACTCTGACGTATAAGGCATTTAGGATTAGAGGAGTTATGTAGGGTCAATGAGTTGGGGTACTCATTGATAGTGGGGAAACCCACAACTTTATTGATGCCTCATTGGTTGAGAGGTGAGGATTACAGACAGAGGATTTTGAGGGCTTCAACGGGGTTGTAGCCAATGGAGAGTCTATGAGGTGCACACGGTGGGTTCCCCAAGTGAGCATCACGATGGGTAACTATACAGCTACCGATGATTTCCACATTTTTGGTATGGGAGTGACCAACATAGTCATTGGGAGTGCAGTGGCTTCACTCTCTTGGTGAGTTTTAGACTAACTTTCAGACAATAGAGTTGAAGTTTAAGTCGAGGCGAAATGTGATTTTGAGGGGATTATCTATAGGAGCACCCGAGGTGGTTACAAATGAGGGGATGGAGAGGACGTTCGGCATGGTGAGGAGTTTTATTATTGCGGATCGATGTGGAGTATGATGGATGTGGATGTGACCAACAATGTTTCCCATGAGACGATTCTGAGAGATTGGGGTTACAGGTTCAGATCGTCTGAGTTTATCATTATGTTGGTTATCTAAGGGGTCGGTAGACTGGAGATCTCATTTGCTTGTTGAGTACTCCAAGAACCGACACACTTGTGAGATTTTGGATGGTCACATACATGATGACACCTACAGATTGGAGGATGAGATGATATTCTATCATGGCAGATTATACCTTGTGTCAAATTCAGGGTTGAGGATGGAGATATTACGACATGTGCATTGTTCTTTCGTGACCGAACACCTAAGCTTCGATGAGACCTCTGACCTCATATGAGAGAGGTCTAGATGGCATGGGTTGAGGGAGGATATCCCCAACTTCATATAGGGATGTACGGTTTGTAGTTATAACAAATCGGAGCTTACATGTTCATCATGTTCTGATTCAACATGGGATAACACTCCTATGTATTTTACTGCTTCTAAGCACGGTGGGCATTTCATCCATGTGCTAGTCGGTGGAGGGATGGAGTTGACTCGGTTACCTAGTTATTCGAGAGGTTATCACTCATCACGGAGAGGTGAAGCTGTGTGGAGTTGACATTGTCGGTTGACCATGTATTGGAATCTTGGGATTTTCCCCGGGGGACACATTGAGATACATTATGAGGAGTTGTACTCTCACACCAATGTGGGTCATGTAGGATAGTTGGCACACTTTGTGCATATACAAGTTATTTCAAAGGTTGATCCAGGGAATTCTACAGGATTCAAAGTGGACATTCGTACCCAGGAGTTGATCGGAGAGATAGTGGCGAGTCCCGAGATTATGGCACCAGAGTGACGGGGATTGAAGCAGTTAGCAATCCGATGTGGGTACCAGTGGAGAGTCGGTTTGGGTATCATTCTACTTCACGCTGACAACATTGCTCTCTCGATACAATATGGAGGTCGTGATGATTGCGCATGGGGTTTCTTGGTTACTTTGGATTACACCGATCTTCGCTTGGCACGGCGAGGGTAAGGTGGAGAAACTTCTACTGCGTGGTATTCAACTTCTGCAACATGACACGATAATGCTTGGGGTCAAGTATTTCTCAGGAAGGGAGGATTGTAATGTCCCCCTTTTCCTACGCCTAAGGCCTAAGGACCAATTTGAGTCCAGGCCTTGGTCATACCCAAGGGGTTGTGGATGTTGTGAGCTATTGGGAAGGGGCCACGTGGTTCTAATATTCAAGTCTAGGTGTTTGGGGATCACGTTTGGACCATGACGACTTAAAAGGGAAAAAGTAACTTTAGTTACTTTTATTTTATTGGCCCCTCCATGGAATGAAATGCATCCAGGGGTTTATTGGGGCTCTTTTGCCTTAGTGAAGTACATGTTATGCACCAGTAGGAAAGGATGTTATGATGTATATGTATTGATGGAGATGCCGACATGTGGCACACATCCCCTTATCTTATTATATCATTCATTTATTGTTTATTATGCTTAGGATGTCGGCCTCAGAAGATTATTGGTCATAGGTTAGAATGGTATATATAGGGGTTAGAAGGTTATAGTTAATCATGATATTGAGTATTGGAGTGTTATTGTATGGTTTGGAGGTTACCACCTCGAAGTGGTATGGAGGTTGCCCCCTCGAAGTGGAAAAGCTATTATATGAACATATTTTCATCATTTATCTATATTTTGGTGTTCTCTCATGTTATTCGTTGTATATGTTTTGATTTATACAAGTAATATCCTTGCAAGTGGTATCGAGCAACTATTTCGGCAAAAATTAGGCAAAAACCTAATTTTTGTTTTGAATATATCTTGAAGAGGGTATCGATTTTTTCCCAATTTCGCATCACAATTTTGAAACACTCTAAGTCGAATATCTAAAAATTTCAGCTCCATTGGATATGTTTTGCAGATGTTATTGGTGTTTTAGGTTTTTTCATAAATTCACTTTTCAGAAACAAATGGTGGTATTTTTAGCAAAATTTATATTTTCGGAAAGCTCTTGAAATTTGATTAGGGTTTGGTTGTTGTGTTTTTATCCATCTCACGAAATATTTTAGAATTTTAAACCCTAATCATGATCACGGGGATAACAAATTTTTATGGAAATGGTGAGATGGATGCTAAAGAATGGTGGATAAAATTTAAGAATATATATTTCTCATATTTCATGACAAGGAATAGGTTTTCACATTATCTTGGTGGTCCTGCATGGATTTGGTTTTCTGAGTTAAAAAATGATAGGAAGGATTGGTCTTGGGAGGAAATGGAACAACTTTTTATGGATAGATGGGACCACAAAGAGGAAGAAGAGTCAAAGGAAGATGATGGGGAAGAATATATTGAAGAATCAAGAGAGAAAGAAGATGAAGAGGAAGGTGAAGAAGATTCAAGGGAAGATGATGGTGCAACATATATTGAAGAATCAAATGCAAAAGAAGTTGAAGAAGACTATGAAGAAGAGGAAGAAAAACAAGATATTGATGCAGAAGAAGATATTATAGCTCCCAAGAAGGAAGATACCATATTTCAGTTTCATGGATGCATTCAAAGGAATAAGATAATTGTTTCCATAAACCCTAACAACAAGTATAACTTCATCAACAAGGATATGGCTCAACATCTACATATTCAAGAAAGTAATATCAAAGAAGCTCAAGTGAATGGTAAGAAAATTCAAGTTTTTGAAGATTTAAAACTTACTATGGACAAATATACTTTACATTCAGATTTTTTTCCTTATATATGGATGGTTTGGATATTGTTCTTGGGTATCCTTGGTTAGAGACATTGGGGACAATTAATATTAATATGAAAAATAAGTTTATGAAGATTTGGTACAAAAAGAAGAAGGTCACTTTACAGGATATCAGGCTTAGTGGAAATCAAAGAAAATTCGATATAGACCATGAGGATGATTTAGAATATGGAGAAGAAGGGAATAAGGATGATTCAAAAGTGGAACATGAAGAAAAAGAAGGAAATGATGATTCGTCTACTCAAGAGAAAAATAAAATATCAAATGCAAAGGTGGAAGAAGAAAAGAAAGTTCAGAAATAGGTTGATAAGGTTGAGGATACTACAACTGTAGCATATGGAAATCCACGTTAACATGAGAGAAAAAAATCATGGAGATATCCCTAGGGCACATCATATTTCCAACCAATATAGATATACAGATAATTGGAGGAATAATCACTTTATTTATACAAGGGATCAATGGAGCAACAATTATGAAGCATGGAATCCTTATTATGGTTATGCATTGAATCCTTATGTTGGTTATGCATGGAATCCAAGGATGATAAACTATGGTCACGAATGGAATCGAGTAAGCATGAACGAAATATGGATATTAGTTCGAGATATGTATCATCTACTAGGATCACATATGGATGGATGATCGATCATGGCGGAAAGTGTGTAAAAATTTACAACACACTCATTACATGGGTTCTTCTTATGTTTCTGGGACAAAACATGTCAAGGAGGGAAGGAATGCTATGCACCTAGGAAAGGATTTTATGATGTATATGTATTGATGGAGATGTCGACATGTGGCACACATCCCCTTATCTAATTATATCATTCATTTATGATTTATTATGCTTAGGAGGTCGGCCTTAATATTGGCCATAGGTTAGAATGATATATACGGGGGTTAGAAGGTTGTAGTTAAGGATCATATTGAGTATTGGAGTGTTTTTGTATGGTTTGGAGGTTTACCCCTCGAAGTGGTATTGGAGGTTGCCCCTCGAAGTGACAAAGCTATTATATGAGCATATTGTCATCATTTATCTATATTTTGGTGTTCTCTCATGTTATTTTGTTGTATATGTTACGATTTATACAAGTAATATCCTTACAAGTACATAAGGAGTTGGGGAGAAAGAAAAGGACTTTCGCATACATTTTATTCTCCTTCACGTGCATTTGTTGTTTTTGCGCATCTACAACTTGTGGAGTGAAATCCCACACGGACCCTAGATTTGGTGGTGAGAGACCCATCCCTAGTTAGCGAGGCATTCTTCGGTAGTGAGAGATATACCCGAGTCTATCATTTTGGAGCCGCTTTCGGGGTTGTGTTACGAGAGATATTATCGAGAGGTTTCGAGAGGAAATATTTTGAGGGTTTTAGGGGCATTTGGGGAAGATAACCGAGTGATTTTAGATCATATTATGGTAGCCATTTGGGTAAGGTGAGTCTCACTTTGAAGGTGTCTTCATCTATTTCCAACCCTTTTTCCAAGCTAGGTGACTTGCAGCCCTTATTTGGTGGGTTTCAGGTTGGCCATGTCAAGATTTGAAGGTCAAGTATCATTTCTGTATTTGTTAATGTTATTTCTAAAGACTCATAATTTTTGCTCTTGTATTTGGTAAGTTACGAATTTTAGAAGTTTTCCCACTGTTTAAAGCACGCATATTTGCCATTTTTGGCAACATTTTAATTTCTGTAAAATCCCAAAAATAGTCTTCTAATGTCATTTATAATAATATCAAGCTCTCTTTAAATTTTCAAGTAATTCGGGTAGACATTTTGGGAAATATTAAGGTTCTTTAGTTCGCTGCCCTAACTATAAAACATTATGCAAAAATCAACATTTTAGGTTGTAAATTTTCAATATTTGGTGCGAGTTTTAAGTGGTATCCCACAAGGATATTTCATAGTCAAGGATTGTTTAGTGAGTGTTTTTCTATATATTACTTTCTCAATTATGTTGCAAAGTTTCTTAGATTTGTTTTGATTGATTAATCATTGTATAATTTTCTTTGTCATGAAATTTGTAGATGTGCATAAGCTATTTACATAGTCATAAATTTGATTAGTTTTACTACTTATAAAGACCTACTGGCACTATCAAGGTTATAATGTGATCAAACTTGAATGTGCTTTGACACCTCCCTATCAACTACCCAAACATGTGACTGAAATCAGTACATACGTGGTGTTTTCTTATTGGTTCGCACTTTATAGTGAAACATACTTAATGAGAAAGATCATATAGTAGAAACGGTGCAGTAAGAATTGTACATACATGGAGCCTTCTTATTGGCTCACCTTTCGCACTCTAACATGGTTCTTACAAAGGAAAACAACATGCAAAAGAACATGGAGATGTCTTATTGGCTCGCTTCTAACTATTTATGACAAAGTCTTAGCAGAGATTGGTTATGCAAAAAGCAAAGTAGCGTGGAATATTCTTATTGGTTAACAACCGACAAGGTTATCAAAGGATTGACATTGTGAATTGCAAAGTAACTTGGAGCTTTTTTATTGGCTCGCACTTTGTAATTACTCACATGACCTACCAAGAAACATAAGTCGACATTGTGAAAATAGTATAAGCGTGGAGCTTTCTTATTGGTTTTCACTTGGGTGACTAATAGAGGTTATGTAGAGTATGACACTGCAGAAATTTGTACATATATGATGTTTTCTTATTGGTTCACACTTCACAGTGAAACATACCTAAAAGAAAAATCATATAATAGAAATAGCCTGTAAGAATTGTACATATGTGGAGCCTTCTTATTGGCTTGCCTTTCACACTCTTACATGGTTCTTAAAAAGGAAAATAATATGCGAAAGAACATGTAGATGTCTTATTGGATTTCTTCTGAATATTTCTGACAAAGTCTTAGTAGAGGTTGGCTGTGCAAAAAGTAAAGTAGCATGGAATATTCTTATTGGTTACCAACAGATAAGGTTATCAAAGGATTGAAAGTGTGAATTGAGAAGTAACTCAAAGCTTTTTAATTGGCTTGCACTTTGCAATGACTGACAGGACCTACCAAGCAACTTAAGTTTAGAATTGTGAAAGCATTATAAGTGTGTAGGTTTCTTATTAGTTTATGCTTTGCGGTGACTAATAGAGGTTATGTAGAGTCTGACACTACAAAATCCGTACATACGTGGTGTTTTCTTATTGGTTCACACTTCATAGTGAAACATACCTAATAGAAATGGCTTGTAAGAAATGTACATACACGGAGTCTTCTTATTGGCTCACCTTTCGCACTTTGACATGGTTCTTACAAAGGAAAACAACATGCGAAATAACGTGGAGATGTGTTATTGGCTCGCTTTTGACTATTTTCGACAAAGTAACAAAGATTGGTTATGCAAAAAAAAAATGGCGTGAAATATTCTTATTGGTTAACAACCTGACAAGGTTATCAAAGGACTGAAATTGCAAATTGTGAAGTAACTTGGAGATTTCTTATTGGCTTGTACTTCACAATAACTGACATGACCCACCAAACAATTGACATTAGGAAAACATTATAAGCATGGAACTTTTTATTTGTTTGTTCTTGGGTGACTAATAAATGTTATGTAGGGCTCGACACTATGAAATCTGTACATACGTGGTGTTTTCTTATTGGTTCACACTTTTGCAAAGTGAAACATACCTGACAGAAAGATCATATAATAGAAATAATATGTAAGAACCATACATACGTGGAGCCTTCTTATTAGCTCGCCTTTCACACTTTGACATGGTTCTTACAAAGGAAATCAAAGTTTGCCATGTGGAATTAATGAGACTTAATTTTAAAGGTGAAAATACTTGGAAAAATCCATGGGAATACAAGATTCAAATAAGATGAAAATTTTTCATACTCAAGCACTTGATATTCAAGCTATTACAAAGATTTTGGATTCCAAATTCAAGAAATTATGAAGCAAAACAAAGTATTGTTATTTTAGAGAGATTAAGAACTTTGCATATCTATAATTGCTCAAGTTTTTGAATTTTATCATCAAGTATAAATAAGGAAAAAGATATTATCATAACAATGTATTGATTATTTGAATATATTATATGAACATCTATATCACATATCTATGAATGGAAGCTTCTAATGTATTGATAATGGTGGATCATATCTATCATTTGCTTGACCAATTCTCTGACTTGGTTGACAATGAACTGGTGCAATAGATCCATCCCTATCTCTAATAGGGTCATCTACCATATTTTTGGCATTGTTATCAGCCCCTCTCCTTTCATTAATTGAATTCCATATTGCCAAATCCCTGTCATAGGGAAAGTTATTCACTTCGTACCATGATGTGTAAATTCTCAAACAATTTTCCAAATTTTTGTCAAGCTTGTTTCGTAATTTTGAATTTATAAAGGTCAAGGCATTGAAAACTCTCTCATCTTCAACTAAACCCAAAATCATTGTTTGACATAGCTCACCAATGAGAAAAACTTAGACATGGTTTCTTGAAAAATAGTACTTAACCCAATTTTTTTCCATAGCCGGGTTATTGCTCCACACTCTAAGGGATTATCCAAACATTTGAATTACTCAATCATTATAGAGGAAAATTCATGGGATTGATCAATCAAACTATCATTGCTTAAAATAACTGGAATATTTATTCCATTGATATTAATATGCTTACAAAATGTTGAATCAATGTAGTCAATCTCTTGTGGTAGTCTTCCTACAAATATCTTTCATTTTGGACATTATTCCAATAGGTGGGATTTACTAAAGCCATTGCTTCAAGTAAAGCATCCCTACTAAAACATTCCCTTATTTCTTCTAGTAGGAAAGCTGCAATTTCTCTTAACCTTACCCTTTTTGATGATACAATGTTATCAAAGAGCATCCTTGTGACATTTACCTTCTCAACCTCAGCAGATACTATTTGAAACAGGTGAATTGGTATCTCATATCCACGTACAGAAGCACATACTTCTCCAAACAAGTTTAACCTCATAAATATACTTGGATTTCCAATATTTATCAAATTATTCCAACCATTAAACTTTGGACCGAAAAAGTAGTCTCATTGATAAACAAATATTCTATTGTCAGACAAACATGTTTCCTCAAACGGAAAAATCAACAATATATATATATATATATATATATATATATATATATATATATATATATATATATATATATATATATATATATAGTCTTTCTTGGGATTGTTTAATTAAACGATGCATTTCATCCAACATGGTAAGGACCCCACACAACATCAAGTGATATCTCTAAATCAGTCAAACGATGTATCAAATCCGAGCCTTGTCCACTTCCATGCAATTCTGTCACATTAATCCCAATAAGGATTGATACTCGTCGTACACCCTACAAATCGGTTGATACAATGAGATTCACCTAGTGTCAACATATTTTAATAGTTTATGCCCATTTGTAAGTCCTTATGCAAAGATTTGGAATTCCATGAACCTTTTAGGACTACGACAAAAATAAGCATGCACCTCTTGAACAAGTTCTTCAACTTTTGCTACAAGTTTAAATTTGTTGACTATTTTATATGCTAGATTCATTCTATGAGTCATACAATTGATAGCAACCATATACGGTTAATGAGATGTTTGGAGTCTTACACATGACCATTATGATGACCTTACATTACAAATGCCCCATCTGCCCAACACATACCAACTTTGTTGTAATTGTAGAATCATCCATGCCACCGATCTCCTTCAAACTTCTTATCACCAATTCACAAAGGTTTTCAGCATTGGAGTTCTCTCTCATCTTGTGAATAGAAAGTAAGTGAGGTTATCTCACATGATTCTCAATAGTATAAACATGCATACAAACCCAAACAATATTATCTATTGTTGTAACCTCATCAATAGATAAAGACACATATCATGCAAACTTAAGTTTCTCTTTCAAGTCTTCTTTCTCAACCATAACTATGCATTTTACCCAATCCCAACCACTACTTTTAGACTAGTGAGAATGAGGAAAGTGTGGGACACCAAGAAAAGATAGAATCTTATTTTGTTCGGAAAATCTATTATAGGATGACCTCTTTTTCAGAATGTGAAAAATAATAGCTAGCTGAACTGTTTTACCTAAAAGATTGTTTTGAATGACCTTGTTAAATTGAGATGTAATTGTCCTTCCATTCTCTACAACTATTCTTTTAGTTCTTTTGTGCTCCTCAAATTCTTTTTCATACCTAATATGTAAACAATCATCCATAGTTTTCCATTTGGAAACATTCTTCACAACTCCGTCTACAGTTTGCTTTCATATATCTTTCCTATTTGCTTATCAACAATATCCAATTTATGAAAGGAACGATAAGAAGATTGTTCCATGTTGTGAAGATCTTAGATGATAATAGCACACCACATTAGATTTGCAAAATAGAAGAGCTAAAATATCATATATGGAAATCCATCATAATCCATTATTCTCAATACATTAGAATTGAATTACATTACATTTCTCAATAAGAAGGATGTACATATAGGAGGAGGGAAGTGCAACTACTACCTAGATCAGTGGTGAAAAACTCCCACTAACTGATATTGGTAGTTAAGTTAACTCCACAAGACTAGCAAGCTAACTCCACACAACTGGTAAGTTAACTCCACACAACTAGTAAGCTAACTCCACATAACTAGTACACCTAAGCAAACTAACCTAACAAGTGTAGGGCTAACACAAGTGCAAGAATTATCCTAATAAACAAATAAAATGATAAATAATAAGCTATATTATCAATTTAAATTGCATTATCTTATCCCCGCCAATTTCACTATAAATTGTACATTTACATTCTTTTGGAGGTTCAACTTTATTTTCATTTTCAATAGGTTCAATAAAAGAAACTTATAAATCCACTTTAACTTGAATCTCCTTCCCAAATCCTATTTTCTTAGCTTTCTCTTTCTTTTAGAAACAAGTGTCCCTTGAGTATTTACCGTGGTGGAATTTAAATTTCATTGATTGCCAGAAGTTTCACCTACAACATTTAATTAGGCGGTGATGACGTCCTAGCACTAGAGTGGAAATGTAAATCATCCAGTGATGTAGTTTCAACTTCATTAAATGATATGTCTTCAAGGGGAGGCATTTCATTGTTATCATCATTGACAATATTAATCATCAAATCATCAATGAAATCATTTTGAGTTTCATTATCCCTTGATTGTGTTGGTCATGTTGGAGAAGGATGGGATTTTGTAGATGGTTTCTCAAAATAAGATGCAATTTTTCGTATGCCAAGTACCATGAGGTGTTACAATTGTTTTTTTCTCGAGGTTCCCTTTTTAGTTGCCATTTTCTTGAATCTGTAAGGACAATTTTTGAGTTGGTTGCGATGGGATAAAAATCGACTAAGGCATTGCAATGTGAGGTGCATGACATGAAAAAATGACACTCGCGATCTTGTAAAATTTAAAAATGACATATTTTAATATATTATAACATTGTTAACAACCTAACTTACAAAAATAGATAAAACAATGTGACATGATAGAAAACAAGTTTTAAATAGACTTACTTGCACTAAGTGCTTGTAGGATGTAAATTGCAACGTAGTAGCCGACAAGACCTTGATTTATTTGATTTTTGTAAGCAAATTGCAATATGTTGAATATTTTTCTACTACTTCGCAAATTCATAAAAATGGAAAATCGAAAAGATTTTTTTTTGAACTTTGCTTAGTGATTAGTTTCTACAATATATATATATATGGCAAATTTAAATTTCACAAAAATCCCAAACATGTTAGCGAATGAGACTAAAGGATCAAGAAGGTTCCATAGATTTCTTGGCGATCCAATAATGTTTTGAAATCTGACTCGCCGATCACGCGACAATTCATTAAAAATATACTTTGGGATTGGAGATTTGTTGGCTATTCGCATGATATAAATTATTGTTTGTGGATTTTTTGGCGAAACATGGGCATTGCCATTGTCGTAAAAATAACCAAATTCATATTCCAAAATTCCTACTATTCACTAAATTATGAATATTAGCCACTAAAATTTTCCATGTTCTTCTTTGTTCATGATATCTTCCATTGTTGAATTCTCAAGCCATCTCATTTTTAGATTGCTTGTAGTTGATAAAGTCATTTATGTTGTTTTTAGTGGGTAATGATAGTGACATTCTCGAACTAAGGAGTCAACTAATACTTTTAGCTTGAAAATTGAGTTAGGATTAAGTTAATAGTACCAATCTAAAATCTTAACAAAAACCGCATAAGATAAGATAAGATAAATATATTAATGTCCAACAAATGACCAAAAAAGTAGATCAATGTGACTGCAAAGTACACATGTGTCAATACAAAGTGGGAGAACCAAACGGTTCCCAAAAGAAGTACAATGCAAAAGAGGAGTGATACAAAGGAAGAAAAACAGGAGAAGGTAGAACTAGAAAGAAGGAACGGACACGCCACGAACCCAAAAGGGGGTGGAAATGCCCAAGAAGAAAAGAAAGAAGGCCCCAAGAGAGGCAATGAGGAATGCCTATCAGGGAGAGATAAACCCAATTCTCCTAACATTTGATGCCGACTTAATAAGAAGAAGAGGCGGTGAGATGTCAAGGCTGCTTGATGTGTTGTTGTTTAGACAATGTGGTACACCACAAGGACCTGATGGATCTAGTATGTCTCCTAGTGTTGGAACTAGTATGGTCGCATCAATGAGATCTCGGGAGCTATGTATGGTCTCTCTGAATAGTATTGATTTGGAGGATGATGCAAAAGCCCGACATCAATTTGGTGCTTAGTGCCTCTCACCGACAGTGAAGTCTCGTGGAAAAGGCAAGCGATTCGTTGGGTAGAATCTAGTCTAGAAGGGGTTTAAACAAAGTGTGCTCACGAAGCCTCAAGGCCTCTTGCATGTAAAGAGCCATGCACTTCTAGTCTTCATACCTGAAGAAGTCAGAAAGAACTTGGGTCCTCCTAAAGAGGCAATGAAACCTCCCCCGATCTCATAGCAAGGGGGTAGCGAAAGATGAAGTGCGCTTTCGTCTTGACCTCTCGAAGACCGGCAGTCGGGGTCTCGTCACCGAACAATCAATCTAGTGATTCGTCTCGCACCGAAGTCTATGAGATCCTACTCTAAAGCGGCCCAAGGGGATGCAAAGAGTGTGCATCCAACGGTGAAGCGTATACCGAGGATGGCAATAAGACCGTCATTGAACTCCAAGAAGTGCTTCACATAAAAGGCCATCTTTGGGCATAACCCACCACGAGGGTTCACCGAATGGTGTGGATAAAATACCTGTAAATATCATTCCCAATGATCTTGTTTAACTCATATTTGGTAGGTAGAAGGTGATCGGATGCATCCAAGAAATACACAAAAGGAGGGAGACGGTCCATTGTTACTCATTAACATCAAACCCATTATTCTTTGATTTTAATGGATTTAGGGGCTAAAAGGTCCCAACAAATGCCACTAAGGGCATGGTCCCATGGGAGTCGCTACATGTTCTATAATTATGCAGTAGGTGGTCCCATCTTGAAATTTTTAACCATTCTACAGGATAAATTTGAATCTTGCCCGGGAAAGTAGGAACTCCACAATTTCTACGCCCATTCAACTCCAGTGGGGTGAAGAGGGGGTTAACAATTTCTGCTTTAGGAATTTTTTTGTCCATCTAGCAACCCAAATGCATTCCCACTTGAGTTTTTGGTCGATTTGGAGGGAGATTTTTAGCTTATATACCTTGCATCTGCTCATTATTTGAAAGCAAGTGCTTTGGAGGTGAATCTTGTAAAAAATGAAAATCTCATTTTTGCGGTGCTTTGGAGCACACTCAAGGCGAGAATCGACAAGTTGCGAGGAAGGTGTGAAGAATCCGACAAGTTGCAGAGGAAGTGGAGACAGTGGGAAGAATCCATTGAAGTTTGAGGTAAGCAATTTTGCCCTCCACATATTTTTTACGATAACATGTCCAGTCCTCGAAGATTTAATTTATAGGCCCTGCATATCCCTTTTTAAACGTTTTTCACCTAGAACTTCTGGAGTAACGGACTTTTGCAGTTCGTATCAGTCTTATTTATGTAAAACAAGGAATTGAAATACTTTTTACTAAACCATTGTTTGTTTGTTTGAAACCAACCAATCTTTGGTGAGTCGCTAGATGTGAATAATAAGAATGATGACTAATATATGGCAAATAATAAACTTTCAAGCTACTTTCCTCAATCCAAATTTAGGAGTGTAGAGACTATACATGTCTATCTCTTTGTACTGAGCAAACACTTCATCTACTGCATCTGAACAGTTTTGGTTGTCCCATGTATTGTTAGAATCAAAATCACAATTTTCTTTGATGATCCTCTATGTTTCATCAGACACAACTGCATGACTCCATGCATAATCCATTTGACCTCGCCGATCATGAGCATCGTGTGTCTCTGGATTGCCCACCTGAATGTATGCTTCACAAATATCAGTCTTTTCAATCATGTAGAGTAAGTGTTTCAATTAAAAACAAACCCATTCAATGCCACAGACTTACCATGAAACCTTTGAGATTTATATTAAGACTCTTAGGGGAGACCTTATTGCGGTCATGTATGAGTTCTGCTAGCTCAGGCACATATTTCCCTGGTGCATGTCACTGCAAGTGTTATTTGACAGTAGAAATGGATATTGTAGGATGCATGAGTATCTAATAAATGTAACCCATACCTGCATAGCTTTCCCCTGTAATATAGAACTCATGACTTCTGTACTGGGGGTATATATTAAACCAGTTTTGCAGGAACTTGTAAGAATCCTCAGCTGATGAATGTTTCATGCAAGTTCCAAATTAGTCACTTTACATAAATTTCAAACTAAAATGTTTTGAAGACGTTCCAAGTAGCATAAGTTAAAAGTCAGATTCTTACCAGTACTGTTATCTCTAGTTACATTGTAGTCCAAAGATGTATTGGTGTAGGAAAACCCCACTCCCACTGGAGACTCCAAAAATAATAAGTTGGATACTGTTGATAAAACCATAGAATTGTGAGTTGGGTTCCAAATGCAGTAAGTTGCAAGACAACTTGACAAAAATAAGTTACATATCCAATCCATTAGTAAATTATGACCTTTGTTCCATGAGTGCTTATTCAAAGAGAGTTCGGTTTCATTGCCATTTAATAAAAAAGGTCCAATCTCTTGTGTTGCTCCATAACCCACTGATGAACACCCTGGACCTGCACAGCCCATATAATTTTTACATTGCTGAATTCAACATTACTTTTCTATGTAATACTGGCATAGACTAGTACCTCCATTGAGCCATAGGACCAAAGGCCTTTCCTCTTTGACATAGCAGCCTCAAAAAACCAATAGAAGAGAGCTCTTCCATGTTCTTCATTGACAGTCACATAGCCAGAATAATGATTAAACCCTACCTTAGGCTGCCGGGCAAGTCGTGACCAAATTCTCACCAACTCCATATTTCTTCCTACTTTTCAATGTGTTTCCAGTGTGTAAAGACTGTGCAATAATCACAAAAAAAGAAAACACCACCCACAAGGCCAGGTAATTTTTAACCATTTTGTTTTAAAATGTAGAGACTAGTGTATGAGAATTTTAAAATGCCATATTTGCATTAAGGAAATGTATTGTCATAAAATGCAACGTTGGAAATTCAACCAAGAGATTCCATAAAATCTATTTCATGTATCCAACACTATAAATGAATGGGGAAACAACACATGCACATAAATTATATACACTTCTTGTTTATTTACTATAAAGATGATAGGAGATGCAAACCAGGGGATGTTAGTACTATAACATAAATAAAAGGTAAAAATATAAGAAAAAAAAGAAGTAACTTGCAGTATTGTATTTGAATTGAAACATTCACAGTGCTTCGGATGGACATCAAACTGAGCATCTGATAGTATATTTTTATTTGGACCGGCTGCTGCCAGATTAAAGATGTTCATGCAAACTAAACCATATTGAGGGCTTCATATTAAGAGAGGCCTTATTAGATTCAACTGAAATCATATACACTTTTCTTTTTTATTTAATTGTATTTACTATAAAGATGATAGGAGATACAAAACAATGCAGAAACTGTAGGTTAACTTCTCTTTAAAGGTCATCCTGGAACTGATTTCTCAAAGTGGAACTGATTTATATCTCTGGTACTATATGTTTTAATCAACAACTATTATTATTCTTATTCAATCTCTATTGTCTGATGTGCATCTTTGTTATTGACTATGGTGGATATGAAACAATGTAGCTTCTTCTTTGAGAACTATCATGCTCACATACGACAGTTGTGGGCTTTAGGTTAGATTTTAGGTTCATACTTATCCTTGGTAGTAACTTCTACATGGGGTACAAGCGAACCGCATTCTGCAGTATTGCGTTAAAATCATAGTTACCTAATTGTGTCACTGTTTGAAGCCCTTCCAGATCAGTTGGTAGAATGAACATAATTTTGTTGAATGTAACTACAGGTAACTTTTCAGCATGTTGATTTGTTGTAGCCTTAAGTATTTTGTCAGTTTCATGGGAGTCCAAAATACCTGCCATGAAAACTGTATGTTGTGTGTGTGATATGTCCCGATTTGTTATTGTTGTTGTGCATTGATCAAGCTGGGATTCCTCCTTGTTCCATGTGTGGGATAGCACACATGTGTCACTATTATGTTTGGATACCTTCCTTTGCAAGTGGAATTCACCAAAGTCTTGTAAAGTGTCCCACACTTTTGAATTTTCTGTGATATGAGAGCTTGTACAGTCCTGATTGAACACCATTTCTTCAGTTTGATTTGTCTCTGCTTCTTCAATCACTTGTGTTAGAATATTTTGATCTTCGAATGGAAACTGTATGTCTGTTTCTGTAGAAATGTGGGCCATAACAATTGTATCTTTGCTTGATGCTTTGTCATCACTGGAAGATTCATCCTGTTGAATGAGCAGAGATTTACTGTTCCCTCCTTGAAAGTGATCATTGCTTGCTGGTTTTGTGGACTTAATTGTCTTTAGATCAGTTTCTTTGTCTGTCTTGGAAGCGAGGACTTCATCCGAGAGTTGGACTTCAGGATGTCAAGCAGCAAGTCTTGTGCTGTCAGTTTCTTGGGAGATTGAGTCTTCTGTTACAATGTCGTTATCTGGCATATCTGATGCTGCTTTAAATAAAAGTTAACTTGCCATTTATGAAGACTCCATTTGTTCTAGCTTTAGAAAGGTTTTAAGAAGCTTGCTAGTGATGATTTCAAGGTTTTAAGAATCTGCCTTACGCTTCTAGTGATGATTTTAGTGAATTGGTTTGATTTAAGATTTGATATGCTTATATATAGATGATATGTGGAGTTTACTTTAGTTTATTTTGTGAAAGTATTCTTCATTTGTTGTTTCATATAAATATAGGACTTATGCTAACGTTTCATGCAGCAGTGGTCAAACTAAAATTTGATTGTATATTTTATATTGCAGGTTTCAGCGAAGGTTTTTTGTTCTTTGTTGTCATGGATAAATCATTATATCGTCCAAATCCAGTGAAGGGTGGTTTTAGGAGGTTCACTGCAATGCTTTCACAAAATGACATAACAGAAGATGATGATATATATTCTATAGATGATGATTACCCTTACTCGTGCCAAGTACACAAATGAGCAATGAAGAAGTAATCATTCCTACTTATGTTCCAAATACAGAAAAGATAATTGATGAAGTAAACATACCTACAAATGGTATTCACTTGGAACATATCAATGATTCCCCTCTTCATCATGACAAAATGTCAACCAAAGAGCCACATAGCCAAGGAAATCAACCTTCAGTTCCTCCTGCACAAAAGGGCAGGGCTCGTTGGAGCATCGCAGAAACTGTTGTCCTTATTGAAGCAAAGCGTATTGAGAGAGACACCCAACTCAACGGCGAACAATGAAAAGAACTATAACAACAAATGAGAAATGGAGAATTGTGGAAGATTATTGTTGTACTCATGGGCTCCTCCGCACAACGAGTCAATGTCGAGATCGGTGGGAGCATGTGTTACCTGATTACAAAAGAGTAAGAGACTATGAAGCACATATACCTTCTGGGCATGATAGTTATTGGAGTATGACAGGTCGAGAGAGAGCTGAAAAGAAACTTCCAGCAAACTTTGCCATGGAACTCTTTGATGCCATGGATATTAGCTTTGGTAATGATCGAGCTATCAATCCTGGTAAAATATCAATTGATACTTCTGACACACAGTATGCATTCACTGAGGGTGGATGTTCTCCAATTGAAAATGAGCCATTGAAAGAGTGTGAGATACCGACGATGACTGGTGAAAGCTCGTTGAATACTGGAAAGGAAAAGGAAAAACTTTCAACAGGTAAAAAATGGAAAACAAGCAACAAAACGACAAGTATTAAAGACAACATTGTTGAAAGCAACAAGTTAGTGATTTTTGCATTTCAGATGGCTGAAGAGGGGCGTATGAAACGCCATGAAATAGATCGTGAAAGGGAAGATAAGAATGAGGAAAGACTGTTCAAAATAGAGGAGCAAAAAATTAATGTGCAAATGAACATGGTTTCAGCTATGAATGCTATTGGACAAGCAATGTTGAAGATGACAGAGTCATTTGCAAGTGACAAATAAATCTTTAAATCACATACTTGGATTATATTGTTGTCATTTTTTGCTCTTTAGTGGATCTTCTATTTACTTGTTATGAGACTGAAATAAGTATATTAATAAAGATGTATTTGAAAATTGTTTGTTTTACTTACAAATTATGAAAAATAAAACCATCTTGTTTCAACATCCAAATGTTGTTATATTGTTGTCGTTTTTTGCTCTTTAGTGGATTTTCTAGATACTTACATTATGAGATTGAAATAAGTACATTAATAAAGAAGTCTTTGCAAATTGTTTGTTATTCTTGCTAATTATGAAAAATAAAACTATCTTGTTTCAACATCCAAATGTTATAATCTTGTAACATTTAAAATCCAATGGTATTTCAATACTTGCAATTTAATATAATTATAAGCCTTCAACTTTCTATTTGTCAGTTGTATCATCATTTGTTATTTGATATATTTTAATGGTGCATTATTTTGTATGCTTTTTTGAAGGGAGGAGAACAATGTTTACATTTATCCATTTACATACAATGAATCCTACTTCAATGGAAAAATTGAAATTCTTTTCAAATGCATCAATTATTGTCCAATTAGCATTGCAAATATGGAATGATCTTCAAGATTCAACAAATACGCAACGCATTTTCAAGAAGCGTAAGATAGATGACTTGGATGCAGATGACATGGAAATGGAGGTTATTGCTTTCATTTTTGGACAACAAAGTCAAATCCTTGATGCAGATTTATCTCGTTTTGAATGGGCAGGCAGGATACAAGGTGAGTGGTATATCAAACCACGTTCTATACACTGGTGGAACCACTATATTTTTGAAGTAAGATGTGATGATCAACGTTTCCGCAACATTTTTAGGATACCTTACATGTTATTTCAAAATATTTGTCAACTATTGAATGACGACCTTAAACAAGGTGAAATACCCTTTTCATTTGCCACTTCTATAAAAGGTAGGGTCTTTCCAGTTGAAAAACAAGTGGCCATGGGAATGTTAAGATTGTCATCTGGAATGACAATGGTTAACATTAGTGAATTGTTTGGTTGTGGAAAGTCAACCATAGTGAGAACTGTAAATAAGTTCATAAATGTCATGTACACTAGGTTTGAAGTAATGTTCAGTGGCCAAGTGAGCATATGGCATTGGGGCAAGTAAAAGAAGGATTTCGTAGAAAACGAGGTTTTCCAAATTGTTGTGGGGCTATAGATGTAACTCACATTCCAATCCGACTTCCTCCTAACGAGTGTTCATCTGATTGGTATGATCGAGATCACAATTATAGTATGGCATTACAAGTGATTGTTGATAGCAATATGCATTTCATGGATGTGTTTACTGGATGGCCAGGTTCTGTAAATGATTCTAGACTTCTTCGTAATTCAGCTTTTTATAGAATGTGTGAAGGAGGAGAGAGATTAAATGGTCTTCCAGTTCCTGTTGGCTTAGTAAACATGAGGGAGTACATTATTGGCGATGGTGGATATCCACTATTACCATGGTTAATCACGCCTTTCAATGGATTTGTAACTACTACTCAAAGAGAATTTAATTTTAAGTTGTCATCCACACGCATTGTTGTCGAGTGTGCATTTGGAAGGCTAAAGCAATTATGGCGGATTCTAGAATCCAGAATGTGGCACCCAAATTTGGAAATGTTGCCCAAGACCATTCTTGTTTGTTGCATACTACATAATATGGTGCTAACGTTTGCAGAAGATGACACTGATGCATGTGATGATGTTGTTTTTGAACATGAAAATAATATACCAACCATTGAAGTGGTGATCCAATTGCTACACTTGCTCGAGCAACCTTAATGGAATTTGTTAATGGCAATGCCAATAATGTGGACATGTAAGGAACATAGAATGAGAAAGGTATTTTGTTTTAGTCATTATGATTTCAATTTATATGTATGCTCAATTCGAGCCAGTAGGATGTAAAATTCAAATAACATGTTTCTAATTAATGTGTTTATCATGATGAAGGTCAAGGAATGGATTTTTCATTTAGTTGTAATCTCTTCGTGCCACAACTATTGTATCTAAGCTCCGTTATACTGAGAAAGTTGCAGCTGTCTAATTCTATGTAATGTGCAATCTCTATTATGTTCATTCTTCCATGGTACTTTGTAAATGTGCTCTTTATTTGTGTAACACACACCTCCAACTTGACAAGTCATTTAGGCATCAAGCTCTTTTCGTACAACTGCTACTCGTAAAGGGCATTCATTGGCTATAGACAACAGTTTGGACAAATCATATTTTACCTTGTGTATTGACAAATCATAGAACATGAGTTATACCAGATTGGTAACTGTATTTTCTCTATTTTAACATAGATCAGTTCAGTCCAACTTAGCTTATTAGATTTTCCCCTACAGATGGTTAATGACAGCATTCAATAGTACACCAATATATGCCACTGCTCAAAGCATCTTCGGTGTGTCAGTGTATGTTCATAGCAGAAGACACAAGACCTGGTCTCAGAAACAACTTGGGAAGCCAAAGAGAAGGACTGGCTCAGCACTCTAGAAACTCTTCACGCTTAACCGCAAGTTGGAAATGATTTTACTTGAAACAGAACGGAAATTCGAATATCTTATGACTCTAGCCTCTAGCCCTTTCACTTTGGCATGTTTGTTACCGAATCCACCTTCTCCGGACAACTCTATAAAATGCCACGAATTCAAATAATTGGCAGGACTTCAAAGACCAAAACCAAGAATTATGCATAGAGCAGCTGATTACCACCTCGTAATAACATCAAAGAATTATGCACAGAGCAGCTGATCAAGACAGCAGGATGGATACCCAATTGCATGAAGATGCTCAAGAACATCCCAATTCGCTGGAAGATCGAACTCTTGCTCTCCTTCATGACTCCAAGATCGACCAAGGTGCCATCTCAATCTACCAAGAATGGTTATTCTCATTGAATTTGGCCTCAAATACATACTGCTCTGATTTTTTCATAACTATGGATATTATTTACATATACCCACAAAGTTTTTCTATAATCAGAATTTGATGCTTAGTAGCTTGTTATCTTGAAATTTGAGACGTGGGCATCTCTGCTGATAGTTGGGTCTAGAATGGGCCCCTGTAATTAAACTGCTAGAATGTGAAATGGTGCAGAGATTCAAGAGGTCAAAGTGAAGAAGAAAGGAGGACGTAAGCATAAAGAAAAATGGATGAATAGGTCCATGGCATTGTCAGACGTAATTCTTGAGCTGTATGATGATGATCTACGAGAAAATGGTCTCAGATGCCTCGGCAATCATCTCAACGAGGTTTGTTAAATGTGGACCTGCATTAATTCCCTTTCTTTGTTGTAGGGAAAGCATTGAAACAGTGTAAGAAATTCAGAGTATGCATACATTGTGTACCCAATTGTCTTCACGAGTAGAAAACATGCTAAATTATGGATAAAACTTGTACCCAATTGCTTTTAACCAGTAGAAGGCATGCCAGATTATAGATTAATCTCGTACCCAATAGCCTTATCTTGTATACTCAATGATAACATTGATAAGTTGGAGACTCAGTTACAATTCTGGTCTACTGGAAGTTTCTAAGTTCAAGGCGGAGATGCAAAAAATTCATGCAGCATAAGATACAGGCAGTTTAGGACATACCCAAATTCAAAAAAGAGTACTACCCATTAGTGCGGTCCTATAACCCCATTAAACACTTTATGTTCCCATGTATCAGAGACACATCCTCCACCTGTGGATTTATGGCAGTTAAGTGCAAAGAGTGGATCAGAAGGGACCAAACCAAAGCCAGAACTTCGGTTGCATTGTCCATCATCTGGCCAAGTCATCTCATCCATCAAGTTTGCAAGTTTTGGAACACCTAGGGGAAATGCGGAAGCTTCACTCATGGTCATTGCAAGGCCAACACTGCAATGTCCATTGTAGAACAGGTATCAATACTAGTTTTTCCATCTAATCCTTCAATCAAAGAATAAAATCAATTATACGATAAGATTGCAGCTGCAACATATTTATTTGAAGTTTCACTTTTTGTTTTTTGTTAATTTTTGGATGGGTTATATTGCAGGCCTGCATTGGACGACAAAGTTGCTCAGTGGAGGTTTCAAGAGACAAATTTGGAGATCCTTGTGTACGCACTACTAAAAGTCTGGTATAAAACTAGCAGTATTCAGCTCACATAGGAAAGTCCATGGGACCATAAAACTGCAATGGGCTCCTATTATTTCTCAGCGGAAAATGTTAATAAAAAAATTATAACCATGGGACCCAAAAACAGCTAATATGCTCCTAAATTCGCTCAGCAGCACCCGCTGAGATTTTTATGCAGCCCCCTCTCCATGGGACCATAACATTTACTATTACATTTATTATTACGGTGGCTCGATCTGGATACATCAAATTCTTTCATCCGCTTTGATCGAAGGAGCTTCAATGACAGCAGATTTTCGAGCATCCGCAAAAACGAAAAATCCGTCGATCAAGTGATTCAGTATTTGTAAAATTCCGAGCTTAATGCATTATTCTGTAATTTGAACATGAAGTATGTTTTGTGAGTATACTGCAACATTTTATTTTGTGCGTAGATACTGCATTAATGATGAGAATGGAATGCTTTCTACTTTTATGTGTATGCTCCATGTGTATATGGGACGAGGTTAGCGAACATATTTTTAGGGTTGACTGTTGCTTGTGAGGAGGATCTTGCGATTTTTAGCTGGTAAAGCGGCGGGGGCATTGAGGGTTTTTTCATTTTTTCGGAGCTTAGTTGCTTTCATTTTTCGGATCCAATTGCGAAGCATCAGGTCAGTTCATATTTTTATGTTTTTGGACATAATTAAAATTTTGATGCAAGGAATCCTTAGTTAAAATTATAAATAATTTTTCAGAAAGGAAAATTCTAGAAAAGTACATTAGTTGAAATAATTTTCTTCACCTTGCTTTTTTATTAGATTGGTGTAGGTTTGGCTTTTATTCCAGTTGATATTATTCCTGTCAAAAAAGAAGAAGAAGAAGCAGGGTTGTCACGATCAGTTATTACCTTCATTTTTTATTTGATTGGTGCAATTTTGTTTGGTTCTTATTGTAGGTAAAACATTTTTTTGCCCCAAAAAAGATTTATGATGAACTGCTATACTCTTCGTTTCATTGTATATTCGATGTAATTTTGGCCATATCACTAATGCCATAAGTTTTTTAGATGGATGGATGCAAATTTTAGCTTTTAATGTAGGGGCTGTGTTAACAGGATTTTGCATTCGCATAAATGGACCCTTCCAATAGGAATGGTCGGGTCTTGATTGATGCTGGCGAGAGTTTAAGTGATGATCAGGAACCGGCTTCTGCAAATCCTGATAGATATGGGGATGATAATGCTAGTGCTTTAAGCCGGGGTTCAGATTCTATGGAAATGTATGGCAGTGATCAGTCTGGTTTGTTAAGAGGAGATACGATGAGGTTAGGTGAAAACGGGGAGGCATCATCTTCGGGAAATTCAACTGGAATAGAGAAAAATTCAGGTAGGTTCTCGAGTGACATTGGCATGGATGGTTCTTCAAAGAATTCAGGTTGTGTTCTTCAAAGAAGATTGAATCCTGAAAGGGATGAGTGGAGGAAGGCTCCAAGGATTGAAAGCAAGATTACGAATAGTGCTCAAGATAATTTTGAGAGTGAAATTCAAGAAATTATTGAAGAAAGCCAGTTTGAGCAGGTTTCGTTGGAGGATCCACATGAAAGGAATGTGGCATCAGTATCAACAGGTGAAGATGAGATTACAAGTAAGTCTCCTGCATCAGAAAACTTAGATGTTGAACATTTATCCAAGTTAAACATTGGATCAGCAAAAGAGCTTAGTGCAGACGAAGAAAATAGCATGCATGGCGATGCGTTTAGAAGCCCTGCAAAATCCTTAAATTACAGCCCCCAATCTTTCTCATCTTCGTCCCATATTAGTATTTCAATGTTGTCTCTTGATGGTGGAAGTGCATTTGCCTCTCCGACTGGCTCACCTTCAAGGCAGAAAAGTAAACTGGTTTTACCTGATGCCCCTCTGGAGCTTTTGCATTTCATTGATTCTGCAATACAGAATTTGGATTCCAGTATCCTGCAAAAGCTGAGGATGATTGTTTGTGGAGAGGAGACCCTTTTACAAACTGGAAAGGATGAGAATGCTTCCCAATTAACAGTGGATGTGCTACTTGCTAAAATGGGTGGAGTAGGAGATCTCAACGAAGATGAAGAAAATTCTGCTCCCAGTGTGCTGCTTAGTGCAGAGGCTGCAGTTGTGGCAGCAAGTATTATTCCCTGGCTTCCTCACGAAGGCGATACACATATCTACATGTCACCAAGGACAAGATTAGTAAAAGGGATACTATTTGTTTTGAAGTCTTGTACAAGGAACTGCACTATGAGCTCCGAAGCAGGACTTTTGAGAGCTTTTCTTTCAGCCGCAGAGATAATGTTTACCAAAAAGGGGATGGATTAAAAAAGGTCAGAACTGGGATGCCGGTCCATTTTATAATTGTCTCGAGATATTAGGAGCACATTCTCTTAGTGTTTTTGATTTACGAGGTTGGCTTCAGCTTATAGCTGATGCAATCCCTACTGGCAGGGCACTAAATCTTACCCTTGCACTGGAAAAGGCCACATCTGGAAAGGAGAGAGAGGGTCCAGCTTATACTTTTGAATTTGATGGAGAGAGTTCTGGTTTGCTTGGTTCAGGAGAGAGCCGTTGGCCATTTTCAAATGGTTATGCTTTTGCAACATGGCTTTATATTGAATCATTTGCAGACACACTGAACACTGCAGCCACGGCTGCTGCCATAGCTGCAGCAGCTGCAGCAAAATCAGGTAAATCTTCTGCAATGTCAGCTGCAGCTGCTGCCAGTGCACTTGCTGGTGAAGGAACAGCACATATGCCTAGGCTATTCAGTTTTCTTTCTGCAGACAATCAGGGATTGGAAGCATATTTTCATGGGCAATTTTTGGTTGTTGAAAGTGGTAGTGGTAAAGGGAAGAAGGCTTCTCTTCATTTTACTCATGCATTTAAGCCACGGTGTTGGTATTTTATTGGTTTAGAGCACATACACAAGCAGACAATGTTAGGGAAATCCGAAAGTGAGTTAAAGCTTTATGTGGATGGCCGCTTGTACGAGAGTCGCCCATTTGAGTTTCCTCGTATCTCCAAGCCGCTTGCATTCTGTTGCATAGGGACAAATCCTCCTCCTACTATTGCTGGTTTACAGAGACGTAGGCGCCAGTGTCCTTTGTTTGCAGAGATGGGGCCAATTTACATCTTTAAGGAACCTATTGGCCCGGATCAAATGGCTCGTTTAGCTTCAAGAGGTGGAGATGCCATTCCCTCTTTTGGAAATGGGGCAGGTCTTCCATGCTCTGCTACAAATGAACATGCAATGGCTCTAGCAGAGGAAAGTGCTGCTCTAGATGCAGAGATTGAACCCAAGATACATCTACTTTATCATCCAAAGCTGCTCAGTGGTCGCTCTTGCCCAGATGCTTCTCCGGCTGGTGCAGCAGGTATTAAAAATGTTGGTTTGCTTTTTTAAGTTTTTTCATAATGTACGATATTAGCCTCTTAGGTTAAAATTGCACTAACCAGAGAAAAATATCAAAGTGCAAAAAGACAGAAAGTTGAGCTCCAATATTTTTAACTTTTGAAACATAAGATATTATTATTCCCTATGATTAGGGGATATGTACTCTTTAATAATACTCTCCAAATAGTCCTGCTTTATTTAGAGAATTCTGGAGTTGACAACAAATTTAGGAGTTGAAAGTGACTTCAATGTTATTCTTTAAATATGTTTTGATGGACTAATGGGAGGGAACTTTGTTTGTGATTTGGGAAAATATGTTGGCATATATTCAGTCATCTCTCCCAGGCACAAATTAATATGTGCCCATTGAATCAAAAACATGATGTGATTTCCGACAAATTATGTGAAGCGATCCTAAGACATTGTTAAGAAGCTTCAGACTTGGTTTCCTTTCATAGGAAACTGGAAGCCTTCGGATGGACAAATGAGATCATACAGGAAACAGGATTTGAGCCCCTGGACAAGGACGCTTGCTATCTTCTATCCAAAGGCTAAAAGCTGTCTCATACCAAATTGACTCATGATCTTATTTAGCAAATGTGTGTCCTTTGAATACAGTGTAATTTCAGACAAGTTTATTTAAAAGAAAAATATAAAATTGTTTAGAAATGATTTCAGATGAGTTTATATAAAACAAAAAACCTAAAATTGGCTAAAAATGATGGGCGAAACTACATTAGGGCTTTGGCAATCATTTCTGTCCTGTTCGCTGTCACACAGTCACTGTAAGCTTCATTTGTGAATTTATAATTTGCATGGATGCCATATCAATGACCCGCTGATAGTGGCCATGCAGAGCTCTTTCCGTTCCTCATCGCCACTCAATATTTTGTATCCATGCAATTGAAACAAAGATAAAAAAGAAATAGGTTAAAGTTTTTAACTAGTATTTTCTTTTCATGATTTAGCTTTAGCAAAGGTTTTAGGTTTATTAAAATAGTTTTTTTTTCACGATTAGGCTAATCATTAAGTTATAGCTTTTTAAAAATAGTTTAGCTTTTTATTTTATTTTTCTTTTCCAACTTTAATTTTAAAATATGAACTTTACTTATTAGATTTTTAAAATTAATTGTTATTTTGTTGTTAATTTTAATTTTAAAATATTAATGTTTGACATATATATATATAAATTCTTTGGCAAAAATTACGCTATTTAAAATTTTAATATCAATATCTTTAAATATTGTACATTATATTTTAATTTTTGCATATTCGATTTATATATTCGTTTTTTATTAATACTTCGTTTAGTATTAGGTTTAACTTTTAGAATTTAGATATTACCATAAATTAATAAATAATTTGGGTTTTTAAATTAGTATTATAAATGGATTTTAATTAGATTTTTTTTTAAAAGATTAAATATTTAAATTGTATTTTAATATTAAATTATATTCTTCGAACATATTAAAGAATTTTTGCCGAACTTCATTAGGTGGCGAATTTCTTTCGAATTTTATCCTCACCGAACACGAACACGAACACGAACAGAACATTGTGACATAGCTTACTAACAATGTTATTAGAGCCATTTGTTGTGGAAACCCTAGGAGAAGGGTGTGACCGCATCAAGTTGTCGGGAGGATGTGATTTGTAGAGATCAAGTTGTCAAGTTTTCTTTCTTTCTGCGTTCCAAAGTATTAGAGCACGGGGGAAGAGACAAAGTTGAAGATCGTGAGAGGACACATACCAGTTTAATCTTTAGTCCCGAAAATTGATCCCTAGTGTTAGGGCACGAAAAAGTGTCAGTCATGTGATGTCGAGGCATGGGCACTAGGAGGAAGGGACTCTTGTAGACATTTACGAAGAGTTGAAGAAAATTTTGAAGACTAGAGAAAGATGATGCAAACAAACAAAAACATGAGCAAAGACTCGATTATCACGGACAAAGTCGGGATTTACAGGTGAAGGAGCAATTGTTTAGTTGTTTCTATGTCCAGAATGAATTGACGCGGGGAAGACATGCAATTGTAGGCGATCGATGATTTTGGAATGATTTTAGCAGATCGAGAAGGAGAAAATGGTATAACCATGACTCTATACAAACGGATCAAAAACTCTGTTAGGGCACGATTCAAGGCAATAAACATGATGAGTTTGCAAAATATAAATCATGTTTTTTGTCTACAGTAGCAAATCATAGTATCTATGAGAATATACGACTTATTTATAAGGTGCCTAACTACAAGTTGGTTGTAACCGGTTGTAACTACATCAACCATTTTGTAACTATTTCTTTTATAATAAATAGACGGACACACAGTCTCAAATGTGTGCAATCCGCCTTCTCTTCATTTCTTCCTTGTATACGTCTTCTAACAGTGGTATCAGAGCGAGAGCAAGCCAAGAAAGAGAGAAGGGTAGAAAATCCGCCACATTAAGGCACGAAATCTGAAGCATAAGGAGAAAAATGAACACATTTTCGTTTTTGTTTTTCGACAGAGATCTAGGGCATCTCAAAGGCATAGTCGATTCAAAAAGAAGAACACAGTCACGGAGGGCAGTCACGTTTTCACAAGACACATTCGTTTTTGTGAGGATAAGTCGCGAAAGGGCAAGGAGAAGAGTCGAACTCAGAAACGCAGTTAGGGCACGAAAAGCTATCACGATTGCGAATCAAAACATACACTCATGTTTTTCGGAAGAAAAAAACAATCATGAATTTCATATGTCACGTGTACAGTCGTGTTAGGGCATTTTAATGCCTACTCTTGAAAACACAGTCATTTCTATTGGAAGACAGAATGTTTGAATACAGTCGTGATTTTTGAGCACGAAAATAGCCATAAAAAAAGTACATGAAACCAATCAAAGAACAGACACAAATATAAGAAGAAAGACAACGTTTCAGATGTAAAGAAATCACGAGATCCTGAAAAGAAATCGTAATGGCTGGAAAAGTCAGAAACTGAGGTTGAGGTAGCAAAAACGAGGTCAAATTACGAATTCTAGGGTTTCACTGCATTTTCGAAACCTTCCTGGTACTCTGCTATCTATTTTTTTAAGCAGTCGTATTTATTTTATTTTATTAAAATGGAAATTCCCGTTGAAAAATATTCTGGTCTAAATTTTCATACATGGAGAGTAAAAATACAAATGCAACTTATGAATAAAAATTTGTGGGGCATTGTAAATGGGAAAGAGATATCACCTACCGATGCATCGAAATTGTTAGAATGGCAAAGTAGAGATGATAGAAGCGAAAGCTATTATTGGCCTTGCTCTCTCGACTCTAAATTTCATCATGTAGACCTAGACAAATCATCGAAGGAAATTTGGGATGGTCTAAATAAATTATTTGGGAGCGAAAGCGATCAATGCCAAATTTTCTTTAAAACTTGAGTTATATAGGTTCAAAATGGATGAAGGAGTGTCATGTCAAGCCACATCAATAATCTAAGGTCCTTGATCGATCGCTACCGAAGTCAAAGCTAAGATTGAGGATGAGGATGCCAAAGCTATCCTATTAAATAGTCTGTCTTCAAAATACAACAATGTAGTTTTTACCCTCAGTCAAATTCAATCTCAATCTCTGGATGATATGATAACAACTCTTCTAGCTGAGGAAAAACGAACTACAGAGGATGCAAAAGGTCATTCCCAACAAGAAAGTGCATTCTATTCTAGAACCAGAAAATATCGTAGAAGATCAGATAAAGATAAGTCGGAGATTGAATGTCATTATTGTAAGAAAAGAGGTCACACAACATGGGATTGTCGTGTTCGAGCCAATGATGTGCTCAAGGGTAAAGTCATATCAAATACAACCAATATAGCCATGGTTGAAGACCCACCGGATGCAGAAGGTAGTGAGGACAATGACGAATACGCAATATAAAGATGCTCTAAACTTTGAAGGCAAGAAAGGATACAGAGTAGATGAAGCTCGGTATGGATGGTTGCTTAGATAGTTCGGGAGACTGTGGATCTTGGGAATTATACCCTCACGAGGGTCATGAGACAATTTGATGGAGCTTGTGGATGGCTCAGTATGGATGGTTGTCCAATAATTTGGGAGATCTGTGATTTGGGAGTTCGGGGAGGTGGAATCGGGAACTTGGGAATTCAGCTCGGGAGCTACACCTTTACGAAGGTCATGAAGCAGCTTGATGGAGCCCTACCTTATCATAGCATTGCTTTCAAAGTGAAAGTGTCTGAAGATTGCGTAGTTCTGTTTTGTTCTAGTCTTGTTAGATTGTTTGTTTTTTTGCTTTATGTAGAATAAGTCTTAAGAGGGGGTATGAGAATATAAGACTTATTTATAAGGTGCCTAACTACAAGTTGGTTGTAACCGGTTGTAACTACATCAACCGTTTTGTAACTATTTCATTTATAATAAATAGACGGACACACAGTCTCAAATGTGTGCAATCCGCCTTCTCTTTATTTCTTCCTTGTATACGTCTTCTAACAATCCACAAACTTATAACCTGTCATATGAGTTAGGACACCGAAAGTGTACAGCCCACAAGGCAATTTGTAGACATTTTTATGTAGTCGTGATTGTTGACATCTTGTACGGGGTTTGTGATGTGATTTGCTCTGTAAATTTGAGAGTTGCTTTATAGACTTTGCATTTCCTTTTGTGTTGATTTACAGATCAGAGGTCAACACCCGTGTGTATCATGGCCAATATGCAGAATTTTGTTCCATCAAAAGTACAGTTTTTATTAGTCAAAATTATAAAGTTTAGAGTCACAAGATACTCACGATTGTGGAGTATTGGGACTGTAATTAAATCATTCTAAAAAGGAATTGAGAGCTGATACCGATCCTACTAACTATGAAAAGGGTCATAAGCTGTTAAAATTATCTGTTTCAGATGATTTAATTCCTCAGATCTAGAATGCCAATGTGGCAAGTGATCTTTGGACCAGTATCAAACTTCAGAGTAACTTTGAGTCCTGAACCTAAAGAATCTGCTGTTTTCTGCAAAGATGAATGGTGGTGGGCCCCTATTAGAACTTTTTCTTCGGATGAAATCTGAGACCAGCTTGCTGCCATAATTAAAGAGGTGGATGATGATAATGTGGTTGCTCTTGTTCTAAATAGTTTAGACTGGATGGCAGAAAGCTCGACCTTGACATTTGATAATGTCAGTTCATATTTGTTGCAGAAGGAATGCAGGAAACCACATACAAGTGAGTCTAGTTTTGGTCTAATGAAGAGTGGATTCGCTGCTTAATCAAAGGGGAAGTGGAAATGTAACCTCGGTGAATCATCTTCAAAATTCCAGGGCAATGCTATTATTGTCATAAGGCTGGGCATGTAAAGAAGGATTGGTGGAAGCGACAATATGCCCTTTCCGCAACAAAAAGCCACGGGTCAAACAAATATGGCAGAAATGAAGCTCATCGGGATTGTGAGGAAGAGTATGCACTCACGGTATCATGTTAGAACAATAGTGCTACCAATTGTTGGTTCTTTGTTTGCAGTGCATCTAGACATTTCACATGTCGTAAGGATTCGTATGTCAAAATTACTGCAACGAAAGTTTTTATGATTTTGTTTCATTAGGTGATGTAAGATCACATGCTGTAGAAGGGATAGCAGATATTCACATAGTATTGAATAATGCTGCAAAATTCATAGTAAGAAATGTTAGGTATGTTCCTAGAATGAATAAAAATCTTGTCTATAAGTCAGCTAATTGGAAATCCCAACATTTCAATGATTTTTTTGGGGAAGAAGTGTATATTGTGTGATGTAAAACATGATAGGGTAGTTACCTTAGGCATTAGGCAAGGTAGTTTGTATTAACTTGTTGATTGCGCATGCAATCAAAATACATGCATTGGTTGTGGAGGGTAATACTAGCGTTTGGCATGAGAGATTTGGACATCTCAACCTTCAGTACTAAGCCAAACTTTACAGGGCCTACATGGTTCTTGGTTTGTCGACTATCCAAAAAAAGCAAGATATGTGTGTAGGATGTTTGGCTCCCAAGCAAAAGTAAAAGCCATTTCCCACCGACGGTGCTTGGTGTGCAAAGGGCTCTTTGATTTTTTCATGTAGATTTTTGTGAGCCATCCTAGAAATCACTAATAATCCTCGGTGCCTGAGAATTTTCCATTGCTGGTGGATGATTTCCCCATGAAGGTGTGGAACTACTTGAAAAAAGACTGATTGCTTTGCATAAATTGAAAAATTATAAGCTTTGGTGGAAAAACCGAACAAGCAGACATGTTAAGACATTGAGATTCAATGATGTAGATGAATTCAATTCCAAGTAGTTCAAGGACAACTGCAACAAGGAAGGTGTTTAATGACATTGACAACCATGTACATCCCACAACAAAATTGGGTGCTTGAAAGGTGTGACAAAACTATCATGGAGATGGCTCGATGCATGATGCACAATAGGAGTGTGCTATAAAATACTCGGGAGAAGTAGTAACACGAAGGTTTATATCCTTAATAGGAGTTCTTGTAAAGCTTTGCAAGATGCAACACCTTTGGAGGAAGCTAGGTCCAAAATCAAACTTGTGGTAACAATTTTTTTGTGTTTTAGTTCCATTGCATATGCTTTGGTTCTTGGTAGACAAAGATGTCAACTAGATTCCAAGAGTAAAAGATATTTCTTTATTGGCTATAGTTACGAATCTAAGGTCTATCAACTTATTGATATTTCCACCATCGAGATAATTGTTAGTCGAGATGTTGATGTGAAGGAGACGAAATCCTTTTTTGTTTGTAACCAACAAGCAATAACCGAGGTACCTACTCTAGTGTTGCGGTTCCCTTGAAAGATAAAGAAACCATTACATCTAGCACTCCATCACAAATGCCAGTGTGGAGCAGCCCTTGGTGACATTTTTAATTTCCCATTGTCCTATTAGTGATGCCAACGTGCGTTGGTTAACAATCCGATAAGGTTCAACCATCAAAAGGTTCTTAGGTGCAATGGAGGCCTATGTGGTTTTAATCCACAATATAGGATGTGTGAGAGGGAGATATTCCTTAATTAGGTGCACGGGTCCAGAGGTCTAGAAAGAAGGTTGATTATTCATTGAAGCATGTTCATTGTTATCTTGCTTTTAATCTTTTTACGAGACTTGAACCACAATGATATTTTGAAGCAAAATGAAACCACGAATGGGAGGCGCTGAGACAAGCAAAATATGATGCCTTGAAGAACCATACCTAGAAGATAATTTTATTACCTCCATGTAAACAACCCATTGGATGCAATTGGGTGTACAAAGTCAAATGTGAAGCTGATGGTACTTTGGATAAGTACAAGGTTCGTCTTGTTGCGAAAGATTTTTCACAACAGGAGGGAACAAACTATGAGGAGACTTTTGCTCCTACAATGAATATGGTCACATTTTGGTTGCTTCTCTCCATAGCAACTCGGTTTGCTTCGAAGGTGTTTCATATGGGTGTAAAGAGAGCCTTCTTGAATGGAGGTTTGGACGAGGAGGTTTACATGGTGCAGATTGAAATTTTTCGGGTACTTGGTCATAATCATCTAGTTTGTAGGTTAATTAAGTCTTTATTTAGGCTTAAGCAGGCTTTAAGAGCTTGTTATATTAAGATTGATCAACTTCTTTGAGATTTTGGATTTAAGAGTCTTTCTAATTAGAATCTTAATGTCGAAAGTGATGACGACGACATTGTGATACTTATTGTCTCTGTTGACGATCTTGTCATCGGGGTAGTGGAGCCACTATAATTCAAATGAGTGAAATTAGATCTATATGCTTCTTTTGACATGATTGATCTAGGCCTCCTACACTCTTGCTTATGTATATAATTCTAGCAACAAAACTACCTTATCTTCATAACTCAAGTCAAGTATGCCGCTAGTCTCTTAAAAAAGTTTGGGATGCTAGATAACAATCCTTCTTCTACACTTATGGAGGCTAGGTTGAAGTTAGCCAATGATGTTTCATCGCTAGTTAATGAATCACTCTATAGACAATTGGTGGGTAGCCAAATATATTTAAATCCACACAATCGGATCTTTATTTTCTTTTCGTTAGCTATCTTTCTTGGTTTTTGTCTCAATTGAAGCTAATACGTTAGACAACAACAAGACGAGTTTTATGATATGTCAAAGGAACTCTTGACTTTGGCATCCTATATAAGAGGATAGCAAATTTCATATTGATGAGCTACATAGAATTTGATCGGGAGGATCAATGGATACACATAGGTCCACTACCATGTACATTTTTTCCCTTTGGTTCAAGAGTTGTTTCATGGCGGGAAATCTTCTGGCACATGGGCTATATCTTCCACCGAAGTAGAGTACAAGACAATGGTCAATGCCAATTGTGAAGTAGTTTACTTCGTTGGATTTTGATCGATCTTCAACTTCCTCGGATGACGCTTTCTCCACTTTCCATTTCATGTGATAATCAAGTTGTTTTGAAGTTGGTGAAGAATCTCGATATATCATGCTTGCATCGATCGAGTATGGATTGAAACCATCCAAGTCAATCACATCACAACTCTTTTGCCCTTTTACATGTCTCAATGAAGATAAAGATTGTACCACATAGGCACTGTGTGTTGTCAATTTGTTGTGCTTTGTGTGAATAGCCTCAAACATGTTCTAGTTACGTTCACTCCCATAAAAGCTACATGGCTGAGACAAAATATAGATGGCTAACATCTCGAAGATTTGGTGTTCTCATACCATAATCTCCCACCATAAATTTGCAAACAAAGCATTTATAACTTTCGACATCAACTAGGGTTGCATGTATTAAAGAAGTTTAGTATCTATGAGTAATGAGACTACAATCAAAGCACTCAATTTGTTTTAACTCGTCTGCATTTTCTCCTTGAAGGTAGAGTCGAAGAAAAGACCCTTCCTCGACACTCTTGTAACTCATTAAGATTTGTGCCCTAATGGCTTCATAAGGAATCATTCTCTTAATGCATGTGTTGAGGCCATCCATAACTTCCGCATTGCCTTTAAATGAATCAGCAAAGAAAAATTTGAGGCTCAAGTAGTAGGCCGCAACATGTTTATGTTGGTGAAGTTGCATGCTCCATCTGCAATCAATTATGCACCAAAAGGGTTCATGTTTTCTTTTACGTTTCCCCTAATAATTCACTATGGCCTCCTTGTCCTTGCCCATGGCCTCATATTGGTAACCCATTGGGTTTTTTCTCCATCCACCAAGCATATAACTCGACCAATGGCTCTGTCACATAAAAGCAAATAGTATGCAATTTTAGAATTAAAATTAGAAGAAATGAAAATAAAAATTATAAAAATAAATAATAAATAGAATCTAGGTAAGTTTGAAGTTACTGAAGGAACTCCTCGTGCTCTTCGCAAACACATCATTAAAATTGGACTTGAGTCTTTTCCCCTTTGGCTGTCCAACGATAGGGAGATTCCAAACACCACGTGCTCTCAAACATCTAATTAAAAATGTTAGTGAGGCTGCCATGTTCTGTAATGTGATGAATCGTATGACTCTTGATTGCACAAGCTTATTTCCATTGATGTGCTCTCTCATCAAGCTTAGCGCCCAAGGGTGATCAAGAATGTATTTTGTGATATTTCTATCTTCTTCAACCACACTTTTCACTCATTCAATTTCTGTTATGTCCTGAAGTAGGATATCAATCCAATAGGCTGCTTAAGGGCTCTACAACCGTGTTGAGAAATCTCCTTGCTGCATCGTCAGTCACAACTTGGATGACATTCTTGATACCCACTTTCATGACCATATCATCCAACATATCACACAAAGTTTGTACATTTTTCACTTGGCGGGAGGCATTAATTGACTTGAAAAACATCAATTGTCCATTTGAAGCCACTAGAAAGTTTATTACAGTGCGGTTCCCTCCATCCGTCCATCCATCAGACAAAAGATTGCAGCCTTTTTGTGCCATTTTCTTTTTTGCTCATCTATTGTCACCTTCATAATTTTTACAACGCCCTCCAACAATGGGCCACTCGAATCATGAGGAACAAGTCCCTTGAAACCCTTCTCGACAACAGTCCATGCTGTTACCATTGTTTCCCAATACGGGCTTCTCGCCACATTGAATGGCATGTTGTTATAATACCAAAAATTTGCATCAGCTGCCTTTGCTTTATCATGCTTTTTCTGGTTCCAAGTAGTACCTTTGAGCGAAGGTTGTGGATTAGGAGTATTGTGAGGAACAAAGAAACTACTCCTACTCTAGCTACTTGAACTGGATACCATTCTTGGATATCATTAGGGATTGCCAAATGCAAAGTCTGTAAACCAATGGAAGTTAAAGTTTTAGCTTAAAACCCTAGCTTCCTATCAAAGAAAAAAGAAAACGAGAGAGAAAAAGAAAAACCTAAAATAAATTTTAGAGTCTTATCTCTCCAATCCCCATCAAAATCCTTCAAAGCTGATGGAAATCACATCACAGCAACTGGTAAATTCTAAATTTTTTTAGCAGAGCAAAAGCAGCAGAAAAACTATTCAAAAGGAAAAAATGACAGTATTTTTACTATCGACTGTTAATATTTAACAGTGTCTGAGCAATTAACTCGGGCTCACAAGTAATTACCTGTGAGTTCGAGTTAATTACTCCCCTCACGAGCAATGCAGCAATTTCTTAATGGCCATCATTTAAATAAAATGATTAGAAGGTTATGAGCAAGGATAAATGTTAAGCTGTCTTGTTCTGAGATATAGAAATTAGACATATTTAGATATTGGTATCGTTTCCATCATAACACTCCAGCTGTAAGCACATTACCCATCTACCTCAGCTACGGTTATCCTTTTACTTTTGATAATTGTGTGGATATCAAGTATATTTTTTTTTCCTAGTCTTTTCTAGCTTGAGACATACATTGTATATGAGAAAATTTGCACCGCTATACGATGCTTACTTTCAAGCATCGAATGTGTGTATATTGAAGCTCACTTTTTCTGCATTCAACAAGCAGTGTGCACGTCTCTTCCTACACGTATATCAATAGCTCAATTAAGAAGAGTAAATTTTGAAATAACCATCCTTTTTTGGCCTTCGAGTATACGTTAGGAAAATCTCCATCTATGCTCATGTTTGTGACATTGGCTTTCCTGAAGGTTGATTCATTTGCCTATGATGCATGTATAAACTATCAAAATGCCTTTTTGTTGGCTTTTATTTTGCAAATTGGTATTATTAAAACTAGTCTACAATTTTTTCAGGGTAAAATACATGTAAAATAGTTGAATATTTTATGGTAGCATCTTGACCTTCTTCCCAGGTGCCTTTTTCAAAACTTATGTTTATGATTTTCTGGTTTCTCCCTTGTCTCTATATAAGCTTCATATTTGTTTTATATATAGATGAAGGCTGACCATTGAGTTTCTGCAGGCACTCACAGGAGACCTGCAGAGGTCCTTGGTCATGTTTATGTTGCAGTACGCTCTCGTCCAAAAGAAGCATTGTGGGCTATGGCTGAGGGTGGTCCAATGTCATTGTTGCCACTGACGGTCAGTGCAATGGATACTGCTTCATATGAACCTGTGAATGGGGAAACTTATATATCTCAAGTGACAAGTCAACTTTCTGCTCCAATTTTCCGCATGATATCCATGGCTATACAGCACCCTGGAAATGGTGAAGAGTTATGGCGAGCACATGCCCCTCAAGTCCTTGCACAGTTACTCCGTTACCTGCTAAAGACATTGTCTTTCCTGGAACCTGGAAAAGACAAGGCAGAAGCAAGAGATGAAGAACTTGTTGCTGCTATTGTATCACTTTGCCAATCTCCTCAGAACAAAATTGAACTCAAAGTACAGCTTTTTAGTAATTTGCTTTTAGATTTGAAAATGTGGAATCGCTGTAGTTACGGGCTACAGAAAAACTTCTATCTTCACTCGCAGACATGGTTTTTACAGAAGCAACAGCAATGAGAGCTGCTAATGCTGTCCAGTTGCTTCTGGATGGCTGTCGTCGCTGTTATTGGCTCATCAATGAACCTGATTCTGTAGACATTTCTGCCGTTGGGAGATCATCTAGGCCTGCAGGGGAGTTGAATGCATTGGTTGACGAACTTTTAATCATCATAGAACTCTTAGTTGGATCTTCTACAGGTCTAATGGCAACTGATGATGTTCAGTGTTTAATTCAATTTGTCCTGGATTGTCCACAATCCAATCAGGTGATTATTATTTTTGTGTTACTTTTCTTGTGAAATTCTTTCTTTCTGACTTTCATCAGCCCTTGCTCTTTGGGGCTTCCTGCTCCGCCAACATGGCTATACAAATGTTAAGCTGTCCTGTTATGAAATATAGAAATTAGACCCAGCTAGGCATTCATATCCTTTCTATCAAAATGCTCCAGTTGTAAGCGTGTTGTCCTTCTACCTTAGCCATAATTTTTTTGTTTTTTCCTTTTAATACATGTGGATACCAAGTATCTTTTCCTGGTCTTTTCTATCTTGAGACATAAATCATATATGGGAGAATTTGCAGCGCTATATGATGGTCATTTTACAGCATTTTGCTATGTATATTGGAAGCTTAACTTTTTCTGCATTAAACAAGATTGTGCATATGCAATTTTACTTTTGAAAAGTGTGCATGCCTCTCTGCCAACAGGTATATTAATAGCTCAACCAGGTAGAGTAAATTTTGAATGACCATCCTTTTCTTGACCTTTGTATATACATTAGGAAATTTCCATCTGTTCTCATGTTTGTGACATTGACTTTCCTGATTTATTTGACGCTAACAAGAGCAACATTCAACCTTTGCCAAATAAAATTTATGATGTCCTGAACATGTGTATGATACGTGGATAAATTATCAAAAGTACCTTTTTATTTGCTGTTATTTTGCAAATTGGTATTTAAAACTAGTCCACAGGTTATTTTTTCAGTGTAAAATTTATGTAAAAGAATTGAATATTTATGGTAGCGTCATGACCTTCCTCCCAGGTTCCTTTTTTCAAAACTTTTCTCCTTTCTGTCTATTGACCACATAGGTTGGGGGCTTTACTGCTTTGGGTTTACCCCTTGTTCACCCTAGCACTTTCTATTGTAATTGGGTGATTTCTCGAGTCCCATTCATCTACTTCAGGTCATTTGTGGGCATTAATATACTATAATATGATTTCATTTCATTTTTACCCTTTCATCCAGGTTTTGGCTTATTTATTGGTTTTATTATTTCTTTAGTGGAAAATGTTTCTGTCTGATTGGGATGTGAAATTTTTTCATAATTGTGGAGTTCATCTAATTAGCAATGCTAACTCATAATACATACTCCCTATCTTAAGGTCCAGGTGTATTGCAAATTCATATCTGGTGGTGATTTTTATACAAAGAGATAAATTGAAATACAGAACTCACATCAACTACCCATAATTATCTTACAAAGGTTGAGAATGCACGGAGATTTATGTCCTTGGTTTCGCATTTCAGCTAACACCTGTAATGAATTTGAAATGGACATATCATTCAGGTGTAGCTCAAATGTGTAACTAGTTGTGACTTTTATACAAACATAAAATGCAAGACAGAATTGACATTCAAAGATTTACAAAACCTACCCATTAATATCATATGATGGATGAGAATGCATGTATTTCTATGTCCTTATTTAGGCTGTGGTTTTGCATTGATTTTAGAGTCAGTTTGAGTTTGATTTGGCCTTAAGGATTTGGCAGAAGTGGGTGACTCTGCCATAGATCTGTAGTTTAGGAGCCTGCAGCAGTTCTTCAGATTGTGGACCAGGATAAATCCTCATCAAATGACCTAGTTGTGACACTGGAGGAATTTTATGGAATATTTTCAGTCTACATATATCTTTCAGGAGTAATCCAGGATTTGTGATTGATTGTTTTTGCAGGCAATAGTTTTTCGATATGAAGATTGATGAAAGTTGTAGCATATATAATGAAACTACTGTCTGGGCTTAAATTAGACACAATTATTGATGATTTTTAAGGAGGGTTCCTTTTAAAATTTCAGCCGCAATACAAAGTCGTATCTGCATAAGGAGTATTGTTGGAATTTATTCTGCATGGTCAAAAGTGGTCAACCAATACTTCATGAAGAACTCCTTACGGTTTATTAACTGATGATCACCTAGATTTTTTTTTCACAATTTCTTTTTTGTGGTGAAGAGCATTGTGAGGTTTCCTCTAGTTACCAGCATATATTTGGTTTTGACCCCAAACGTTCGAGCCGCAAAATAGCTAAAGGTGACTGCAGGGACACATTCTCTTCCAGCTGCATCAATAGTCAAAACCTTGCAAGCTGGAATCCATAATTGGGTTGCAGATGCAGTCTACAGGTCAAAATTGGGGTGTAAATGTAGGTTGTTGCTAAGAAGTCATTATTTAGGTGTTATTTGCTTCTTTTTAATGCTAGGTACTTCTCATAAATGTTCAAAATAAGACACAAGGAGCATCTCTTGTCAAATGAGGGATTGTATTTCTCCAGCAGTCAAAATTTACAAATAGCATTGTAATGTCCAATAATCATTATTTAAGCAGTTTGGTGCCGCATTAACAGTGTTTTTGGCTTTTTTGTGCCATTTACGAAAATAAGACCAATGATTATTTATAATTCCCAGGGAAAAAATATTGATAATAAATGAAGCCAAATGAGATATATTTATACATCTGCTTGCATCTTGGGATTCAAGTTAGTGGGTCCGCCTACAAACCAGTTAAGTAACATTAGTGGACCTTGAAAATAGTTTGGCAGGCCAAAGTGTAAGAGCTAACTTAGTTTTGCTCGGAAAAATTGAGTGTTAAGAGTTATATAATTTAATAGTTTATTGAGAACCTACTTTACAATATTAAAGAAACCTCACTGCAGAAGCAGACCAGCAACTGGTGTGACATATATGAGATCGTTGGGATTCATTGCTTTGCCAATTTAACTATTACCAAAAATCAATAGAGATATAAAACAGAAATGAATTAAACTAATTGTTCTTCTACTGTAGGTCATTGAGTTCTAAATTTATTCGCATTCCAGTAACATGTTCGAAGATAACTGTAAGAACTTGAAAGACATGCAAAATAACAAATGAAAATTAAAAAGAACTCTTTGATAAGTGCTGAACAATAAAGGAGAAAATCCAGAAGTGACTATGCAGAGTTGATTAGCTCCAACATTTGATTCATCCTAGATCTACATTCCATGTTCCATATGGGCGGTCAAGGATTGAAGAAGCAAGCTTGGTTGGGATACTCAGTGAGGCGTTGCTGATTAGGATCACAAATTTTCAAAGAAAGAAAAAGAGAGGAAATATAAAATGTCCACATGTGATCAAAATTGCTTAATGGGACTCAAAAGTACATTCTCATTACAATTGTCAATAGTATATTACTGTGGTGAAAAGGACCATAGGTTTTTAAGAGAATTTTTGTTGTATTGTGCTCGAAAGGCAAGTTATTATTCTGCATTGACAAGAAGGATCAATAGTGAGGATTATATATATATTTTTTCATCTACCTTGAATGATGAACTAAAACCTTGTCCATTTTTCATGTCTTTTAATCCCATTGAGTACCTTTAAAATATGAATGGTAAGGGAAGGTGCTTAGACAACAACCTGAGAATGGTATCTTTGATATTATAGGCATCTTATAATCAAAATCTAAATAGATGAAATCCTCATCGAGTTCACCCCGTTATGCACAAGACGGTCCAGGTATGGCCACATGCTTCTGCTGGTATCCGGGCGAACCCACACACTTTTGCCGGTTATTTTTGTTTTTAATATTTTTTTCCGCAATTAGACTCTTAGTAGTGAAAATAACACACTTGCAAACTGTAAAAGTTGCTAAAAATTCAAAAAGATAACATAATGATGTTGATGCTTTTGATGAAGAGCAATATGATGATGACTACTAATTGGCATTTAATAATTAATACCGTGTTTAATTGTTTAATTCCTGTTTATTAGACTGGATTATTTATATTTTGTATGGGCGTACCCAAGCTGTATCTGGGTTTGAAAAAGATTGCTGTATCATTGAACCCAATTCGCCATACTTGAACCCGTACCAAAACTAAACAGTAACTTAAATTATAAGGATTTTTGTCTTTGTTTGGTAAATTTATATGGACATTGTTGTATCTTTGATCATATTACTTGGTGAGCTTTGTGGATTTATTTATTTTTCTTTCTTATCGACAAACACTGTTCTCTTTGAGATAGATCCTTCACATTTTCATCTTTTGATTGATGTGGCTAACATAAGTGTATTTAAATGTATTTAGGTTACTCGTGTATTGCATCTCATTTACAGGCTTGTGGTGCAACCAAACACATCACGAGCAACCATGTTTGCAGAGACTTTCATTTACTGTGGTGGCATAGAAATGCTCCTTGCCCTGTTGCAGAAAGAAGCAGTAGCTGGTGAAGGTACAATCTTGGAATGTTGGAGTGAAATTGATATGAGAAACATGGAGAGAAGAGGTAGTGATCATATGGGTGCAACTGCTAGTATGGAAAGGAAACAGGATGGACATCTGAGCCGTACCAATTCAGAATGCCCTGTGGATAATATTATCGATGATCAAGTAGAAGATGAACTAAAACAAATTGGACTCAAGACCAATGGGAGTGATCAAAGTTCTAGTGAAGCTATTTCTCGCATTGGTAGCCATAAAGCGTCCTCCACTAAAGAATCATTTACAGGGAGAAATTTGGGTGGGATAAGCTTTTCAATTACTGCAGACAGTGCAAGGAACAACTTTAATAATGTAGACAGTGGTGATGGCATAGTGGTTGACATTGTTAGTCTTCTAGGGGCACTTGTTGCAGGAGGCCAATTAAAATTTTCGCGTTCCACTATATCGGCTGCACCTCTCCCCAGTGTTCATTCTGGAGGCAGTTTGCCAGAGGAAAACAATCATTCATCTTCAGTGAGTAATTCTTTGTTGCTATTTTCATTACAAAAGGCATTTCAAGCGGCGCCACGGAGATTGATGACCGACACTGTCTATGCAGCATTGCTGGGAGCCGTGGTATGTTCTGATGTCACAACATGAACTTTTCTTTGTTAATTGGGCTCAAGTACAATTCTTTTAATGGATTGTTTGTATTTTCAGAATTAATGTGAATTTGAGACGCTTTCTTTTTGTTTCTGCCCAATCATCTGTAATACTTATTGTACGGGAAACTTGTGAAGCTTCCTATTATTGCTGTAATCTCTCTTCATTGACTACAAACTTTGCCAATCACTCATGCGCATGGTATAATCAGAGAATTTAGCTTCATGATGCACTTGTCACTGTATTAATTTAGCTGCTATAGCTTATTGTCAGGGTGCAAAAACTGTTTTTGACTGTTTAGTCGAGCATTTTAAATTTGAAACTAAGATAAGGCTTGACAGCATTTTACTGCTTGAGTTAGCATTGTCTTCAGTTCATGTGCAGACTTCATTCTAGTTCTGTATAACATTTATTTCAGTTTAACCAATATTTTGCAGGTGAATTGTCATTTATTCTATCAAACTGAGACTCGATAGTAGTTCAAGGCTTGGAAGGCTATAAACCGCTTAATCGTGTGAGTGGGATCGATAAACCTTACTAGGGGGTAAAGAATGTAGATTCAATCAGTAGGTGGTGCAATTAACAGACACACCAATATGCCTTCTACACAGTATTCTTAACTCTGATGTGAAAATTGTTTTTCGTCACTGGACACACCATAGTTAGTTTATGTGGTAGAAGAGAGAGGTTAGGAGGTTCACTACTGTTGATATCATAAATGAGGCATAAGAGTTGATGCTGAAGAAAACTATTTGAAAGTTGAAACAATGTCTTAATAGATACCTGTGCGCAGATGCTTGCATCATACGCATTCCTTTTTTTTGGGTTAATAGTACCTGGGGATGTCAGCGGGCCCCATCCTAACCATGGGAATTTAACCACATTATTGTGCTCACTTTAGAAACTGCTCTAGTGTGGTGCCCCATTAGCAGGGTCCATTTTGGGGGCTGCCTTAAGACAGTGGAATTTGAACCTGGGTTGCTTACTCATGAATGCATCCATTAAAAACAGGGCGATGCATCCCCCTGTAAAACTAGGATGGAGAATAAGGTACAAGGGCTTTTGTTATGTATGAGAAGGTGAAGTCAATAGAAGACACCTTTGGGGTTTGAAGGGTAGAACTTTGAGTCTTCCTTGCATTCAACATCACTTGTACTTTGTTCAAGTTCTAATTCATTCTTGAATTAATATGATTAAACTTGTCTAAAATATGTGTTTGTATAGGTTGTGTTTAATTGTACCAGATAAAGCAAAGTGAGAGGACTTCCATATGCTGATTTTGCTCTGAAAAGGCAGTAGTAGCATATGTGGTTTGCAACGTGATGTTCTGGAGTAACAGATTATACAAATACATTGTTACAAAGATTAATAGACTTTGAGTATGTTTCCGTTTAACATTTTGCTTAGTCCCCTTTTCCCTCCACCTGCCTACATATAATCATATCTTACATATTATTGCTATATTTGAGAATTTCAATATTCTTATGCATTTGTTTGGGGTGTGGAACTCTTGGTCTATTATCCTTTTTGGGGTAAGATTGCAATTCTGTTCAGGTTAAATCTCAAGAATGAGAATTTCTATATTTCTCAGAATGTACAAGCAGGATATATTGTATGGTGGAATATTTTTATAAGTGGTCATCTTAATTTATATAAAGTGCTGTGTGTATGGAATAAACATCATCTATGCTTTGTGGACTTCTCACTTGAGTGCTCTGTTATCACAATTGTAAGACACGGTTGAAATAATTGAATGCAAGTATCTAAAATGCCTCGACTTGTTTGTGCAGGTTGAAATAATTGAATGCAATTATCTAAAATGCCTCAACTTGTTTGTGCAGATAAATACCTCATCGTCAGAAGATAGCTTAAACCTTTATGACTCTGATCATCGGTTTGAGCATATTTCCCTTTGTTGGTTCTTCTTCGTTCCCTTCCTTATGCTCAAAGGTCTTTGCAAGTTCGAGCTATACAAGTAAGTTCAATATATATTGATTAGTACCTTTTCTAAGTTTTAGGCACATCTTGCATACTTGTTTTTAAAAACATTTTTAATATGGTTACAATAAATTTAGAAAAAATGCTTAGTTCAATGCTTTTTCTGGTAACTTGTGGTTGTTCACGACAAGCAGGATCCATACCCACATTCTAGATTATGTATAAGAAATTTATGATTTCAGGATTATATGATATATGAGTGTGGATGTCATTTGGATTGGCAGATGTCAAAGAGCTAAAGTGTAACCTCGACTTGTTTTTCAAGAAAGCTTAGCTCTTGAAACTCTCTACAATTATAGGGAGTGCAAAAATGTTTGTCTCTAGATATTTGCATATACGTAGGTACATGCATACATGTATATATTGATGGATTGGTGGACAAAGAAAAAAAAGAAAGGAAGGAATATTGTTAATGTCCACAAATGATCAAATTAGGTTGATGGCACTTGAAAGTACAATCTATTAGATTGGGAAAGTACTGAGTTAAAGACCCCTTAATGCAATACTAGGGTAGTAGAATGTAATGTCCCCTTTTCGGAATTAATTACTTTTGGATACCTGAAGCCTACTTTTATTATTTTCCGTAGGCTAAAGGGAAAGTGAAAGAGGTTTTTTTTTTTTTTTTTTTGCTTATGATCCCTAGGGAGAAGGCCCTAGCCTACAAAAATACATTCGAACCATTCCATGATATTTACAATCATCTATGGACTCTCAAGAAAATTATAGGCACATTATCGTGCATACATTAATCAAAATACAAAATATTACATATCTATTTATGACCGTTTACAATATTTCCCCCAAAATCCAAGCAAAAACCAAAGACCAAGCATATAGTGATGCCAAGAGACATAAACCAACCACGACACAACAACAAAACCTCCACCAAGATCGATCATTCATTGCCCACTACTCCATGCCCTCGCAGGACGACTTCTCTTGTGAGAATTTCAACCTTAGAGTCACTTTGGATAGGCAACAAGGAGAGCAGCAACACAACATTCTGGCATAACCACCTTGGCCTTCTTAGGAAGCCTCACACCTTGATTTTCAGCAACAACCTCCAAACCGCAGGAAAGAGCTTGAATCCCACGAGCCATAACATGAATATGATATTGCATGCTTACCAGTCTTTCCTCCAAGTCCCTATGCTCCTTATGAAGAATGAACTCGCCACGATTTAATTTGACAGAATATTTGCAGCGCTCAAACCCTGAGCAACCTCAAAGACATTTCGACGACCAACTGACTGGTTTGGATCTAGCATGAGCTTCCGCATCTTATTGCAGATGTCAATCTCTTCGTCTTTTGCTTCAAAACTCTCAACAACCGTCCATACTTTCTCCAACCAGCTATGCATCACAACATTTTGATTCTCCTGCTCATCCAGTCGCTGAAGGAATCCCCAAGGTCTCCCTAGTTTGAGCAGGTTGCCTCTTATGGCGGGAAGGAATATTGTTAATGTCCACAAATGATCAAACTAGGTTGATGGCACTTGAAAGTACAATCTATTAGATTAGGAAAGTACCGGGTTAAAGACCCCTTAATGCCCTCAATGCAATACTAGGGTAGTAGAATGTAATGTCCCATTTTTGAATTAATTACTACGGATATCTAAAGCCTATTTTTATTATTTTCCGTAGGTTAAAGGGAAAGTGAAAGAGGAAAATAAATTAATTTAAGTGGTCCAAGGATATTGTTAGTGCGAAATCACAACACTCCCAAATGAGCTCTAAAAGATCTCGCTTTTCTAAGGCAAGTGAGCTCATTTGGTGTGATTGCATAACATTGAACTTTCCCAAGGTGTGGGACCTTGCAAAAATGGGGAAGCTCTTGATTGAAGGCTGGTTCCTTATTCCTCCGTTTAGGTGCATACGTAGAAACTTGCAGAGGGTCTATTCTTAATCCTAATCTAAACTTTACCAAGGAGATAGGGATAAAAGGAATACAAAAATGAAAACAAAGCTAAACTACGAGGTGATGCACCGAAGGAATGATGAACACTTAGTTTGCCTTTGACACGAACCAATAAAATACATACAATAAACAAGCATAGATAGCCAGATCTGTAATGAGAGACCAGATAGAAGCAAAAGAAACAAGAAGGATCTAAGATCGATCACAAACATATTTTATTGCTCTATAGATTGATACAGTTCATTACAGAATAGCCGAAAGGCATAAATGTGTTACAATTTTAATGGAAGGCCTGAACCCCACAAATCCTTTGCTAGAAGGAGAAGGGAGCCTGCAAAACTAAGAATATCCAACCCTTTACAATGAATCTTGTTCCCGACTTTATAGATTCAGCCTGAGAGAAGAAGGAGAAAGAGAAGCGGGAAAAACAGGTTGCAGCTCAACCACCGCATTGTTAATGCCTCTAATGAAATCTGCCCCCAAATCTATCTTTACTGCATCGATCCTTGGTTCGACGTCTTGGAGGGAGAGGAAACAGACGGAAATAGATCGAATCCGATCTAGTTGTTGAGACTGGTGGATCCTGCATTGAAAGCTCAAAGATGTTTTCCTCCATTTCCTTTACCTAACCTCCTCAAAAATAAAGTCTCAGACCTCCATTGCGTGGGTGAGGCTGAGATCTTTCCAATGGTGTCAGATTTGCAATATTTCGAGCCCTGAGTCGAAAGATATGCCCCTTCGAAGTTTGTATCGAATCCGTACAAGTGGGTGGGAAAACCATTTTGAAAAACGGGCCCCTCTTTAATATGGGACACGTGGCAGTCTTTGGTTGGCTGGGGAGATGCGCTCCAACTTTTTCCTTTATGCCTTTTGAACGAAAGGCAAACTTTCACTTTTTCCCGACTCCCCGCCTTGGCTTTGACTTGGGTCTAAGTGCTGACTTTTTCCCTGGGTAGAGTTGTGGGCCATTTTGCAACTTTTACTCCCTTTTGAGGTAACAAGGGGCGAAAATCAACTTTTCCCCGACTGCCCGCTTTCCCCTGGGACATGTGTCACTCTGGCGCTCGCTCGGGAACCTTTTCTCCATTTTACCCTTGAAACAGCGCCCTTAAGACACTTGGCAGCCTCCGCTGGTCCACTTATGCGTTGACTATTCAACTAACCTTGCCCCCTTTGAGGTACACGTGGAGGCACCACGCTTGTTTGCAAACCCGACCCAAAGTTGCCTTTGGAGGAGCGCCGAGTTGACACTTGTCGGCCTCGCTACTCTGTGGACTTTTCAACGGTTCCTCTCATTTTTAGGCTTTGGGCTACGTGGCAAGCTCGCGCTCGTTTGGGTCTCCGCCCTTGGATTCACTTTGAGAGAAGCGTCGTTAGGACATGTGGTCTCTTCCGTTGCCTCCTCCATACTTAGTTGTTTTTGGGCCTTTCCTGAGCCGTTCCGAGCCCGAGGACATCGAATCTTCGTTGTTTCTTCTTCTTTCGTTTTGGTTCCTCTATAACATCTCCCCTTTTTGTCTGACCCTGCTATTCCATTGTTGAGTCTACCTGTAACTTGCAGAATGAATTTAAGGCGTAGAAACGGCTCGGCCAGTCGTTTCTTCTCGTCTGTACAGGATCCTTTACTCTTTCTTCATCTCCGCCACTGAATCTTTTTTGCAACCAATTTGCAGGATTGAATGAGTTCTCTTGGGTTCCTCTTAAGCGGGGTCGTGATTCGATCCAATATTTAGCTTGGGGCGAAATATGGATAGCAAATATTTTTGTATTTTAATTGGAAAAGGACACTTAAATTATATTTTAATCCAAAAAGCATTGTTAGAATAAAATAATAATAGAAGGTTGACTTCTATTATTAGGCTCTTAGTTAGATTTAATAAATAAATAAAGGAGGGGTGCCAAAGTTGAAAAGGAGTTGCATGCTTTTGTAAATCCTAATTTTAGGATAAGGGGCGGAAAAATATTATTTAAAGTGTTTAATCCTATTTTTAGGATGGGGCGCCCACTTTGGAGTGTTTGAGAGTTATAAAGGCAAACTTGGGGTTCATTGTAACACATCTTAGAAATTCATCAATTATTTTTCTGTCTGCAAGTGGCTTTTGCTTCTGCATCAGCAATAGAGGACGAAAACCCTCATTTACACACATATATGAGGATGAAAACCCTCACATCTAAGCTTGGCAATTCCATTTAGTGGTTGCAGTGACAATTCAGGGTGCAAGTGTTGCACCAGTTCAGCTCCATACCATTGTATTCAAACACTAGTATCTTTATTGTAGTTGGTTCATATTCAATACATAAAATACTGTTTTTACGAATTATGGTTTGTTGTTTTTATATTAAAAAAATCAGATTATTGCTGCTGTTATAGAAATCAGATTTTTAATATTGCTGCCCTAGGGATTAACAAAAATATCCAGATTTGTTAGAAAGTATTTTTCAAGGATATTACATAGAAATAGCCTTGTGCGGGGAGGATCCTCAATGCACCAATGAATAGACGTAAGTCAAAGTTGGAGACCAAGACTGGAAATCTGCATTGTTACACGTGTAGCAAGGTTTGGGCCATAATAATATTGACATCATTATCCACCACCATGAGAGGGCGAGTGTGGCACCTAGTGATGTCCATTGGGAAAGTCCATGGATGACGGGCCTAAATTTGGACAATCCTAGGAGAAAGCATGGTACTCCCTTAGAACATCTCTTAATTCCCAACACCGATGAACCTCCGGAGGTAGAGAAAACTTGTAATGCAAGCTGCACACATAACTCTAGTTGTCGGCTATGATGATAGTGAGCTCCATGCCATGAATCCAATCATATATATGGCAATTAAGAGTGAGCATGATAGGTCTACAAAACCTAGTAACAATATGCCAACATCATTCTCATCTTTTAAATCTGGAGATCACTTGGCCTTACCATGTTGTACTAAAATGGACTAGATCACATTGAATGGAATTGTGCAGTACACACTCTATGCCAATCAACTATTAACTTCATCCTTCACTCGAACATCAAATTGTTTACTTTGAACCGCACACTTCTTGTGCAATGAAGGAGTCTTAGACCTTTGACCTTGATGTAAAAAATTTTCTAACGATTTTCTCTCCTTGCTCCAAGAAGCTTTTGTTTAGCCTCCATTACACTCTCTATAAGTTCCATCCACGAGGCTTAAGATGTGGGGCCAACTTTTACTTTTTCTATCATAATTGAATCTATATGGTGTTTTACCTTGCCTTAGGGTATATATATATATATATATATATATATATATATATAAAATCTTTTAAAGCTTTCTTTTCGGGGCTCAAGGATGTTATATGTATAGTCTTGGTAGCTTTGCAAGATGGTGCCATAACACCATAACAAATACTCTATTTTTCTATGTTCCACCAAGTTTCCGGGACGGGGACAGCAAGGGACGGGGGACGTGTTTCCGGGACGGATTTTTTTAGGCCTTTTTTTAGGGGACGGCTATTAAAAAATAAGGGAAAATTTAAAAATATAGGAAATTTCAAATATTCATATGATAACATTGCTAAAGCAAACCTTAATACATAAAATTAGAGTTGAATTGAGATTTCACATAAGATTTATCATTTAACCTTAAAAATATAGGAAATTTCAAATATTCATATGATAAGTATAACACATTGATAAACTTAAAGCATTCCTCACTGTCTTCTTGCATGAAAACTCCCCATTTGTGTAGGAAAAAATTGGTTTGTAACAAGAATATGATATACCAAGATCAAAGACCAAAAAGTCTGGCATTTTGTGGCATATTTCTATGGAAAGAAAAGCGCTACAATATATTTTCTTGTAGACATCCATAAAGTAAATGTTGATAGAACTGTTTGAATTGTGTGGTGTCATATAAATTTATAAAGGATGGATGATAAACAACATGTAGGCTTCAAAATTCAAAATTGAAATCACACGATAAGAATCCTATCAATGTCATGTAATCTAAAGAGACTACAAGTATAAGTTCCATACTTTATAATAGAACTATTTTATTCATTTCTCTCACAACTTATAGATTATACCAATGGATGATAACTAAGACTAACCGCACATGACTTCTTAAAGGTCTGTTGTTGACCATTTGAACGAAGCCAGCATGCAACTTTGATTGAAGATATCCAAAACAAAGGGGTGACATTTAATAGCATATAAAGTATTTCTCTCAATTATAATAGCGGAATATACCAGCCCATTTCATCTTCAATCTCCTCAATTATCTAATCAATGCAGACCATTGATTTAAATATAAACATTGTTTTGGTAACCAACTATTTTTTGTTATTGTTAATCTCTTGTTGGCTTTTAGTAGTGTCTTATTGACTCTTTTGTTATGTTTAGTTGTAGTTGATAGTTGTGTTTAACCGAAAATCATTGGTTCTCGATTCTTTTGTCATATAAGCGAGAATGATTCATTTCGGGGAAGGGCAACGATGTGATGGTTCCTCCCGTATTTGCCAAGTGGTTGTATTGAAGTTTGAACACTACCTTATGCAATAAATTTGTTATTAGAGAAATGAGCTTTTTGTTTTGATGTTTGTTTTAGGTTTAGGGCACTTAGAAATGAAAGTGGGGATCCTTGTGGCCCCCGCATTGCTTTACTTTTAATTAAAAGTGTTTTACAAAAAAAAAAAGTGTTTTTTAACCTGTTTTCTTAGGGGACGGCGGGGGCCTGGGCGTCCCGCACGTTTAGGGGACGGCTAGAAGTCCCTAAAAGAACCGGGGGCGTCCCGTCCTGCCCCTCGCTTTTTTTTTTTTGACGTCTCCGAACGTTTCCTAAAATTTGCAAAGTTTGGGGACGGGAAGGGGACGTTTCCTACCTGTCCCCGAGGTTCCGAAATGTCCCTGGTATGGGGACGAGCTAAAAAACATAGGGGACGCGTCCCCGTGGAACATAGCTATTTTTCCATTACATTGTATATTATGAGATTATGATTTTCTTTCCTATGGAGGGTGGAGAAGTTGTCGGGGATGAGGAGAGAGGAGAAAGATAGAGAAGGAAAATAAAATTGCTCGCTATGGTTCTGCTGATTAAGATCATTTCATTGGTCACAGATTACGCACAATCGAGTCCAAAATGCTCCCAATTTGGCCCTATGTTGCATGGAAGCAGAAACGGATACGAAGCGCGAAACGACAATTTTCAAAAACCTTGGATACGAAACGTTGCCGGAAACGTCCGTACAATATATTATTAAAAAAATATATATATATATATATATATATATATATATATATATGCATAATACTCATTTTATAATTGTAAATTTGTAGACCATAAGAGATAATTGATAAAGCACTCAAAATATTTTGTATTCATTGAAATTTGAACTTCTAAAGAGTCATAACTCATCATTCAACATGGTTACAATTTCAATGATTCACATATACATGAGAATAATCTTAAGATAAGTTAGACGTTTTAAAAAAATAAAAAAATAATAATTTTTTTTTCCCGGAAAGCGTTTGAGCACGTTCGTACCCGTTTGGAAACGTTTCCAGGCAGAAGCATGGGCCCCTTAGGCGTTTCTTGGCTTCATGAATTTGCAAACAAGACCTCTAGTTCACACAAATTTAAAACTTTGCTCAATATAAGGAAGTAGTATTTTAAAGACATCTTTACTTTGTTTTTTTTTGTAGTTTATATTCTAGGAATTGGCAGTTTTATGTTTTCTTTTACTTTCTTTCTCTGCAAACATTTTTCTGTTTCATTTTGTGTTGGGTTTTGGTAGGACCCAAGTAATGATGGGTTTCGGTAGGACCCAAGTAAGAAGAGAAAAATGATTAGATTGAAATGCCCTTTGGATACACAAAATTGTGGATCCATGTCAAAAATAAAGTTTATGCCTTGTCCTGAAAGGCAATTGCCCTTGGATATGTTTGTTCTACAAGAAACTAGATGTGCAGGTTTGGGGGAGTGGGGGAGGGAGATGCTTTATTAAAATAGTCCTTTTGTTCTCATTTTTTATAGACTTGAAACTTGTATTCCTGAATGGAATGATGAGAATTGAAAGGTAGTGGCCCCTATCAGTATTACCTAAACCAAATCGAATGACATATATGCAGATTTTTGACTTGAAAGGCAGTGACCCCTTGCAGGTTTTTGACTTGAATGGCAATGACACCTATACTTCAAAAATTTAATTTTTATGCATTCTGTCTTTTTGAAGTTTACTCATTGTATACTTATTTTAATTTTTTTGAATTACATATTTATTCAAATGTATTTTATTGCTAGTGTCTCCTAGTGTTTGAAACTGGAATGTTTCAAGTCTTTGACCTTTTACTGGCATTTTTATCATAGTGTAAATGGAATACTACTATGATCCTTACATTTCCTATGGATCGGGAATATCTAGAAGCACTCAATTGGCTCTCCTTTTTCAGAAGACAACATCCTCTTGGCCACACTATCCCTTCCCTTGCAGCTATGGGGATAACAGGTGATTATTTCCTATGTGCCTTGTCATCATCCTTTATACCATTCATGATGGTGATAATCCTCTACACTAATATCTGAATGGTATTGGGTTTGCTTACTTGTATTTCTTGGTGATATACTTTCTACCTATTGCAGTGTTATTGTAGATAGGAAGACTTTCGACTATCATGCAATGGCAATAAAAATTGCAAAGATGTTGCCACTTTGGGAGAGTAGATAAAATTATACCAAACTTCCTAAAGGCAGCGTTAGGATTCCTTTCTGCCTTCGAAATAAAGCTGTATGATATCCATTTTATGATAAAGCTCCTAGAAAAGTCTTTTGAGAGCTCCTAGTAGATAGAGGTTTCAAAACTGAAGCAAGTGATGAAGACCCAAATGGGGTACCGCTTAAAAATATAATGCTAATAAAGATGATCTAGATTGTCACATTCGATGGTAAAACTATTAGACGAATGTAGTGTACAATATACTATAAAGATATTGTTTCTTATATGATTATAAATTAATGAAGGATTATCAAAAGAAACTTATGCACTACAAAATATTGTCATAAATTGGCAATAAATGTAGTGTATTATATGTTATAAACTCAACGCTTCTTATATGCTCATAAATTGATATATTAATACAAGTACTTTATGTAACAGAACATCTTTGGTGAAGTTCCCTCGATTTATGAGAGTTGGCAATAAATTTAGTGTATCACATAGGCGGAGTGGTTGAATTTTAATTGATTGGTCATAGGTTCAAGTCTTGTTTGAGGAGAGCTTATTTCTTCAGTATTTCAACCTTTCTTTTTCCTAATAGCCATGGGTAGATTGGTTGGTTAACCAATTGTTTGCAGGCTCAAATCCTATTTGGGAGAGCCCTTCTCTTCAACGGTTTGTTTTGAATGCTTAGGAGTAAATATGCTGCTAGGCACATTTTGGAATTTGGGTAGTGTGGTGGGGTAAATGGATGCATGGGGAACATTGAAAGCCAACATTTTGACAGATATGTTGCTCGTAATAATAATAAGAAAAGGAATTTTTTCTGAGAAGGCAGCACATTCAAGCCTCAACATTGATTGGCACCTTGGTCTTTTAGATACCTCCTGGCACATATCAGATACATCTTAAGATGGGCCTGTGCTATTATTTGAACACAATCACCTATTATTGCGATATAACCTACTTTTTTCCTTATTTTAGACACAATGGCATAAAATGTAATAAAACTGAGATTATATTTAGACTATATGATTAGGGCATCCAACTACATTAATCTGAATTTGTTTATGCAAGTAGATGTTACAATTACTCGATTTAGAATTGACAAGACAATGGAATGATGAGTTGCTTATCTGATTTTGAATTTCTGTCACTTACAGAAGGTGTCTTAGTGGCTGGAAATGATCTGGGAATGTTTTGCTTGATGCTTAGACTGCGAATAGAATACTGATAGGTGTTTGGATGCTGCTAACACACTCAGATGCCTGTGGCAAACTAGAATAGTTTGACTTTATCAACACTGTCTAGGAGTAATGTGGGGCCCTTCAACTTCTGGAAATGCTTAGTCACTGTCCATTCTACACTTCTTGATATATGGAAGCTCTTCAATCTTCTGCCCTGGTACTTTTTTGCTCTTCTGTGTCCAAACCGTAATTGTGCTTGTAATATTGCAGGGGACCCTTAAAAGGGTTAGTGTTTGAGTCAGATTGTTCCCAACCACCCCAGTGGATGAGCATTGCCTACATAGCATTATTCGAAGAAGCCTTAAACTCATGTAGTTCTCCCACCTAAGTGAAAATGTCTGAAGTCGTGTGCACAAACAATTGACCTTTCTTTAGACGTTGACATTTGACATCATGCACCTTTGACCTCTTCGATTTCAGATTTAGCTCTATGAATTGATTTAGGGCTGTTTGTTGAGAGTTTACAGATTTTCGTTAGCTTTGGTAGTGACCCTCAATGTAGTGAGAGTTCTCCAAGTATCTCCAAAGGTATCCAAGAGGTGATAATGACCTCATAGCTGTTTTGTATTTACAGGTGACTCTTTGTTAATTTCCCGCCATAGCCGAGCCATGAAACATGTCTAGGCCAACCAAATGATGGTTTCCCAATTCAAAAATTAGTCATTGAAGGCACCTGGATACTACTGGCAAGAGATGACTCCTACGGCAAACTGAAATTGTTTGGCTTTTCTTGCAGTGTCTTGGAAGTGCAAAAAGGTGTACTTGGGTAGAAGAATGTTTGTTTAGGACTTTGGAGTGTTCCTATATGAACAAGAGTAAGTCATGTATCATCACTCTTAAGTAGCTCAATTCAATCAATGGACTAATATAGAAAGATATCACTTGATAAGTGTGCCAAAATGCCCCTAGTACGGGCAAGCCCTTCTTGAGAAAGGTTGTCCATGGGTGTGAGCAATGTCAAACATTTGTATGTCTATATCTTATGTATAACTTGTATGTCCCTGCATCTCATGTATACCATGAAAAGCATGTATGTAAAAAATGGATATGTATAGGATAATGTATCTAGTAGTGCCATCAAGTAATCGTGTGTTCCAAGCATAGTAAGCCATGCATGGGTTCTGATTTTGTATTTTGTTATTGTTCTTTCTTGAATATTATTGTTATGTATTTGTATTTCCTTATGTAAAATTTGGCGTAGGTGCATGATTTTCATAGGAGCTTCCAAAGGTTTTCCTCTGTTGTAGCCAAGGGATATGCGTATGTGTATGGGCTTGGGGGAGGCTAGCATGTCTTCCAACCTTTGGAAAGACATGTAATGATGCCTATAGGTTGGGTGGTAAAACAAGCCTTTCTCTATGTGTTGATTTCTTTGGAAAGCACTCAAAGTTGGAGCTCAAGTTTGGAAGATGGTTGGAGTTTCTTTTCGTCATGGTTTCTCATTATTTTCTCTAATTTTTGTGAACATTACTCTTATTGTAATCATGTGAATATGGCTTTGTTGGAAGTTCTATGTTCTTGTAAAATTTCCATTTTGTGATTTGGGATTGCTTTGTAAACTTGTGTTGCATTAGTTTGTATATCCTCCTTCAATCTTGAAATGGAGCCTTGTAAAGTTGCTCTTTGTGCATCTTGAGTATTTTGGAAATATGTTGCATTTGTGAGCTTAAGCTTCATGGGAATGTAAACCATTTTTGTATGATAAATGTTGTAAGAATCTTAAACTTTGTAATGCAATACAAGAAATTGGTTGAGAGTACTCTTGTTAAGATCTTGTTTTAAGGTTGGAGTTTTCCTTTGCAAATAAAAGAATTGATTGCTATATCAAGCAATCGATCGATCAATCAATCAATCAATTAACATGTTCAAAATTTCTAACAAATTGGCATCATTCAATCAATACGAGTTCAACACAATTGGCCTCCCTAATGACCTAACTTGGGAGTTATGTGTGGCCTCTTAGATGACCTAACTTGGGAGATTACATTCATCACTTTTCCCAGATGACCTAACTTGGGAAGTTATTCTACATTTTGTGCTTGCTTCCAGATGACCTAACTTGGAAGCCCTCTCACAAATTCATGTTTTCTTCCAGATGACCTAACTTGGAAGACATCATTCATTTCGTGTTTGCTTCTAGATGACCTAACTTGGAAGCCATCCTATTGCGGTGACACCCGTGGAGTGGGGGCAAGAGTGCCTTCCCTATATCACTCCTATATGGGTCAATTGTTTGATCAAAATCATTTGGATCCAAAAACCACAAAAATTGATCTGAGTCCATTTGCAGCGGCTAGATCTTGAGGATGTAGTTAAAGATTGTAGAATAACACACTTTTCTCCCTACACTCTTTCTTTGGTAGCAGGACGCCCAAATCCTTTGGTTATTCATTCGTATACAAGCGTTCAAGTTTAAAACTGATCACTCCCTACCCACCTATTCATTATTATAACGACGTTCGAAATCATCATACATCCTAATCATCACATTCATTTAGTACATTTCATCACGACATTTATGCTTTTTCATTATGTTACATGGATCAACCCGCTGATCCATGGTTCGACACACTTTTATAGTTCTATCGGCACGCTTCTACTACACATCTGCGCGTTCTTCTACAACATGGGCTTCTTCGACTTTTACTCGGTACACATCTCTATCTACTTTATGTTACCGAGCTTTCCGCTCACCAACATAAAGTGGGGGAAAATGTAGTCACAAATCCATGCATTGATAAAATTATGTTATTTTATATATGGATCTCGCTTGATAAAATTATTCGCTAATGACCTATCCCCTAGTCATGTCATCAATTAGTCGGTCGTCATTGTTATTTGTCTAATACAATTTTCAGTTGTCTATAAAGTTTTGGGCATATTTTAGGGAGTCTTAGGTGTCATAATTTTCTTGATTGTCGTCTCCGAGTCCTGGCGCACTAGGGCACCTACGGTTGCATTGGGGTGCCCCCATCCGTGATTTTAGGTGCCCTGGTTTCCGTAACTCTTGGTCCTAATTTATTTCTTTGAGGTTGGTCTTTGTCATTACCCCATTCATTCCCTAGGTGGTAGTCGGTGTTTCGGGTCATTAGTGTTGAAATTTGAACAAGATATCCCTATATAAACATAGCATACTCACTACATTATGGGCAGATATCTTACTATCAAGGGCAGATATCTACTAAGGCAAGGGATTGCATTTGGGCATCTTCTACATATGCATCACACAAGCATAGGGGAAAGGGTTGTATTCATTCTATTTCATCCACCATTTACATTTTTACATCTAGTTATTGCCCCCTACTTCTATGTCATTGCGCTTAGGGCACCCTAGGCACAAAATTGCACACACAAGCACACATAACTACATTGGGTCTAGAATGTAGTGCAACGCTTAGTCGTAAGTCCACCATTGTGGTAGCTAAGGTCAGTCTGACCCCTTCATTTGCATCTTTATTTTTTAGGAATTGATGCTTTGTATGGGGTTTTGTAGGTAGATCTTCACATCAGGTTATTGGTGACATAAGTAAAGGTACAATGACAACCATAGTTGGAATATTCGCCTATAACTCGCCGAGTTATTAAAAACTCACCAAAAACCATGCAAAACAAGTAACTCGCCATAAAACTCGCCGCTTGAGTTTTGGTGAGTATTCCCGAGTATTCGCCAAGTTTTGGCGAGTATTCCTGAGTACGAGCAAATTTATGTTTTTTAAAGAAATTTAAGTATTTTTTAAGTTGCCGAGTATTCTCGAGTATTGGCGAGAATATTGGCGAGTTTTTGCCAAGTTTTTTTTTTTTTTGGGGTCTGCCGAGTATTTGCCAAATGCGAGTATTCCAACTATGACGACAACTATGTGACAAAGATGGAGATATAACGAAGACCTAGTGAAACTTTCGGGAACCAGGTATTGAGTTTTTCTGCAGACTAGAGCACCCAAAACATAGACCAGAGCGCTCCCAAGTGCCCCGGTTCTCTCCCTGGCGCCCGGTTCGGTCAAGTCTCCAACTTATGCAATTTCTGAACAACTTCTTCATACCCATCCAACTTGTACATCACTGTCAGTCCAATACACGTAAGGTAAGTTATATTTAGGTTAGTATCTCATCCCTTCTATTTCATTTACTTTACTTCATTTAAAATCAAATAAAAATCATCTAGCATTAATATTTTCTATTCGTATCAATTATTCCATTATTGTTTCTATTTAGATTAACTATTAGGCCCCAAATGAAATTCCTATTTTAGTTAATCAACAATTAATGATCAACCACCACATCCTGTCATGCCTAAAGACCTGTCAACCACCACATTTGTCACCTATAATCACACAAATATACATTGGTATAGGTTATCACTACTTTTCTCACTTTCTTGGACTACACAAGTATGGGCATTGAATGTATTCATTTTTACTTGTAGCTTCCAACACTCAAAAATATAATATCTCATTTTCTTCGGCCACTCGGATCCGTCCACCATTCTCACCATCATTAATTTGTGAAATGTCAAATAGTTGTAGGATTTTACGAAGTCCCTCATATTTAGGGCATGTGTGACATGCAAGGTTAGTCATCAATCATTTGTTCTACATGACAACTTGAAAAAGAACCCAAATTATAAGTTTGGTTTTATAAAATTTGAAAATTTTAATTTTTAAAAAAAGTTAATAATTTCTGTTGGGGTTCATTTGATTTGTGTTTCTTTCCTTCTTATGATTACAATATGTGTCGTTGCGATTTATTCTTAGTATACCAATTCCGTTCTTTTAAGATTACGTGTATAGTTTTATTGTATTGTATTAGTTTAATTCTTATATTATTAAAACATATAATAATATATTGTACCACTTTAATAATGTATGCCATCTACGTATTATTAACACTATTTTATTAATTAATCAAATTTTCACTATATTGAAGATTCAATTTTGTATCTATTATGTTAACGTTTCTTCTTTTACAATAGTCATACCATTTTATGTGATTGGTTGTGTGTCGAGAGTCGAGTGTCTCCTATGTTCCAACTTGTGTGACCTTTATTTTATTAATAATATTTAAAGTTATGAATTTTTTTGCAACCCCTACAATATATATCAAAAGTTATTCTTGATAAATTGATGATTTTCTTGTTCTTCATTATTTTATATTTTCAAATTGCATTTATACATTTTTTTAATTCAATTTTTTCAAACCCTTATGTTACTAAAACACATAATAATATAAATTTAATAATCCAATAACTTATTAAGGCAAATGTCCTAATTCAAAGTATCCAACCTATATTTTACTATATTAGTATTTAAATTTATCTATTTTAATGTGACTATTACAATGTGGTCGATGTAGCATGAAAAAAATACTACCAACCGGTAGCATGAAAAAATGCCATCGACTGGTATCATTTTTTCAAAGATATATGAGATTTTTTCTTACACAATATTTTTGTGAGGACATATATTTATTGAGATGATCATTTTAACTGCTAACATCCAAAAGTTTCAAAAATAATATTTTTCCCATACAAAATTGGCGAAATCTGCATTTTTCACAGATGTTTTTTTGAAATTTATTGTTTGCGCCATATTTTGCGAGGACATATTTCTCGTGGAGACATTCGTTTTAAATGTTATTGTTAAAAATTTATTTTTGAAAAATTACATATGTTGTTGGCCTACAATATATATCTTGTGAGGCGATAACATATACTATCAACCAAAATTTGCTACCAGCCGATACCGAGTATCAAATGATTCGCCAAACCGTTCGAAACCCATTTCCTTCATATTTGCCATCATTTCGAAAGTCATTTTCACATATTCTCCTAGTAATATCCATGAGTTTTTTTATGGGGGTCTTAAAATTTACCTTGCTAAGTGTTGAATAGAAGTTGATTTAGATTCACAAAAAGGAAAATCCTAAGGGTTAAATGCAATCTAAGTCACATTGACTAAAATTTAGATGTGGAAAATGGTTCCATAATACAAAATGCATTAAATTAATAACATCTAACCACTAGTTTTCGGATAAAAAGTAAAATAAACCTTATTACATAATATCGTAACATCTAAAGAATAAAGATTTAGAAAATATTAACATTAATTGAAAGGACAAGAATGATCATGATTTCATGGTATTATACTCAATTTCATGTGAATCTCGAGAGACTATTTAGTGGTAGATAGTGGTATATAGGTCCTGGATAGAGAGGAAAATCGAACTAAGAAAACTCAAACTATGCGAGACAACCTAGCTTGTTGTCTAAAAATTATGTAAATGACATATGATGTTTCTTACAAAACATAAATTACACATGATTTTGGTGTGAATGAAATCAAAAGGTTTTTAATTGTAAAATTCTCTTGGTTGGGCACACATGTAAAGTGAAGAGTTTAGGTGGCGAAGATCACTAACCTTGGAAGTCACCTTTACGAGTTGGGATCATAATGAAATCGATACCCAATTTCTATTATCGTTTGACTTCTATGATGCAATACTAAGAGTTATTTGTGAAACCATATTTTAATTTATGATTAGTTTGTGAACGTGTAACTATAAGATTATGCACTTAGAGAAGGGTGAAGTGTATATTGTTCTTATACTAGTGTTTATACCATCTTGTGGTGAGAACGGAATCCTATTTTCATGCTAAGTGAACTCCCAAAACTAAAAGGGGTCACTTAAAATGCCATAAATAGCCCAATTTCGGGTTTGGCACATTTGGGCACAAGTGTAGAGGATGTGGGGCCCACTCAAGGGTGCACATGTGACCCCAATCCTCTCTAATTAACACACACTTACCCAAATACAAAACTTAATGCAAGTGGGGACCATTAAGTCCCCAAACCTAGTTTACTTAACAAAATAAAACAACCTAAACACAATTAATTTTACATGACATACAACATTACAAATAAGGGTCACTCATGGTGCCCAAACAATGAAATCAAACAATAAGGCCTCATACACTTGGAATATGGGTTGGAATATGTGTGTTGTAAAAAGTTGCATAAACTTGTCTTATTTTCTTTTTGGGCAATTTGGGAGAAGGGTGTTTAAAAGTGAGTTTATCTTTTCTTCTTTTTATTTTGGGAATCTTTGACTTGGAGGGTGACACATGTCACCCCCTCATTGGTGAGGAAATTTGTTTGTTTTTCTTCAAATACTCCCTCATGTGGGAGAAAGAGGACTTCTTTTCTTTTGGCTTTTGTTTGGTGCTTGGAGATTTTTGGAAGAGAGAGTTTTGCTTGGACAAGGGATTGGGAAAAGCTTAGAGTTTTGGAGAGCTTGTGGAGGTAGGCTCCTTGATCTTATGTTATGTTATTTGGCATGTTAGATTTAGTTTTGCTTATGGTTGAAGTATTGTTTTGTTGCATGTGTTGAATGGTTTACTTGTTGGGTTATTTGTTATTTTCTCCATCCATCATATGGCTTGATGGATTTTGGAGTTTTATTGGGAAGAGGGAGGGATTTTCCTCTTAAACCTCATGGCTTGATGGGAAAGCCATGTTGGTTTTTTTTTTCCCCTCATATGGTTTGAGGTGGGGAAGGTGGTTCATATGGTTTGAACTCCCCTTCCCCATCCTTGGAGAGGAAACCTAATGGGTTTGAAAATCCTCCCAAGGAGGATTTTAGGTGAATGGGTGGAGCAATAAGGAGGGATTGTTATCTTGGAGGGATAAGGAGGTTTTGTGAAGAATCTTGTAAGTGTGCATCCTATGGTTGGACCACACTCTTTGGCATATTGGATGTCTCATCTACTCTTCCCCATTGTTGAGGATGAAAATGGTTTTCTCCTCTTTTCTTTTGGTTGGTTTATGTTGTGTTTCTTTAGTGTTTGAGTTAGTCTTGTATGTGATATGCTTGTGTGAAATTTCTCCCAACTATGTAAAAATAATATTTAAATATTTTAACATTATTCAATGAAATTTAGGGATGTAAACTATAATTAACGAAGCTTTCAAAAGTAAAAGCATTAGATTCTTTTATTTTTTAAAAAAGGGATGCCTTTTCCATGTCCTCAAGTCCTTGAAACATTTGGGACACACTTTGGATGTCACTAAAATCTGCGGAACACTTCTCCAGTGTAACTATGGTGATAACAAATGATCCTAGCCTATGTCACAAGGTTCGCCGATTTTCAAGTACAAAGTTCGAAAATCGCTGAACCTTATAGCTAGGCATTATATTCGCGATTTATTCGGCAGAAAAAAAAGCTGTGGGGCCATTGTAATGAGGGGTTTGAAACTGCTTGAGGTAATTGCGAGGGGCTTTGCCTATTTTTGTGCACAAGGGAATACACTAATGGCGGGTACGCCAATACAAGAGTGGCACTGTAAATTGCGAACTGTGTTTGGTCTACGTGTAAGTTGCGAACCGTTGCCTTCGCTTTGGACATTAATATATTTATCTTTATCTTATCTTATCTATACACTTTGTTCGCGAAGGAGGGCATTCTATGCAGTCGCCGCCATTAGTTATTTGGGTCAAGTCGAGCATAGGTTTAAGTTTTTAGGTTTACGTTTAGTTTTTTAAAGTCTTTTATTTATTTATTTTGGTTCGTTTTTTTTAATTTTTTATGTTTTCATTGCTTTATTTAAATGTTATGTATTTTATTATTTAGTTTTAACTTTTTAATATTTAGAACATTAGCTTTAACTTTTACAAAGTTCAAAGTATTTTAAATTAATTTAATAAATGATATATATTTTTAAATATCAAATATCAAAAATTAAATTAAATATAATTAAATTAATTAATTATGTTTGTTAATTTATACTCGTTGAATTTAATCACGAATTTTATCCTCGCCGAACTTAATCCGAATTTTATCCTTGTCAAACACGAATATGAACACGAACCTTAGGTCATAGCCAATTAGGTTTGAATTTGCCTTCATTTATTTGCATTAGTGTTCTTTTGGTTTTCTTTTAGTACCAAATCACCAATATCAAATTATTTTGCTTGAATCTTTTTTGTTGTATGCTTTCTTAATGCGATTTTGATTGACTTATAGTTGCTCAAGCGCGTGAATGCGCGCCTCATACAATATTTCTACTTGATTCAACACATTTTGCATGAGACCAAAATTGTGCTGGATTTTCTTGCAGTGTCTTGGAAGTGTAGAAAGGTGTTCTTGGGTAGAAGAATGTTTATTTAGGATTTTGGAGTGTTCTTGTATGAACGAGAGTAAGTCATGTATCATCATTCTAAGTTGCTCAATATAATCAATGGACTAGCATAGAAAGATATCACATGATAAGTGTGCCAAGATGTCTCTAGTATGGGCAAGCCCACGATGAGAAAGGTTGTCCATGGGTATGAGCAATGTCGAGGACATCTATATGTCTATATATTATGTATAACTTGTATGCCCCGCATCCATCTCATGTATCTTGTGAAAAGCATGTGTATAAAAATGGATATGTAAATGATAATGTATCTAGTAATGCCATCAAGTAATTGTGTGTTCCAAGCATAACAAGTGATATATAGGTCCTGGTTTTGTATTTTGTTAGGTATTCGTATTTCCTTATGTATAAATCGGTGTAGGTGCGTGATATTCATAGGAGTTTTCAAAGGTTTTCCTCAATTGTAGACAAAGGATATGCACGTGCGCTAAACCTTTTCGTAATAACCATAGTTACCCGAGTCTTTTGGTTGGGGCAATGTGGGTGCACAGGATGGGGTTTTCAAGATGACAAAATTTTTCCCAAATTTTGGGGACGGCAAGGGACGACTATTAAATTAATATGTAAAAATTAATATTTTAATATTTTACCATTATCTATGAAATTTAGGGATGTAAACTATATTTATTGTATTTTTGGTACTTTCAAGATTAGAATTCAATGGTTTTGGTAAAACTAACATGTTTTTAAAAGTAAAAAAATTAGAATTTTTAAATTTAAAAAAAAAAGGGAATCTCTTCCAAATCCTCAAGTCCCCAAAACATTTGGGATGTCTTTGGACATCACCAAAATATGTGGGATGTGTGCCCGCATAACATTGACATTAACCAATGGTCCTAGCCAATTAGGTTTGAATTTTCCTTTACTTCATTTATCTGCATTGGTGTTTTTTTGATTTTCTTTTAGTACAAAATCACCAATATCGAATTCCCTTGCTCGAATCATTTTTGTTGTATGCTTTTTTAATGTGATTTTGATAGACTTATAGTTGCTCAAGTGCGTGAATGCGTGCCTCATACAACATTTCTACTTAATGCAACCTATTTTCTTGATATTTGTTCCCTTTGATGATATTTCTTAGAGATACGTGTAAAGAAGGTATTTCAAGTTTTAAGGGCAATGTGGCCTTAGTACCATGGATGAGAAGAAGGGGTGGCCCTTATAGGTGTGTGGACACTTGTGCAATAAGTCCGAAGGGCGTAAATAATCTGATTATGCCAGTCTTCACCATTTTTGCAACTGTCTTGCTTAGGGTCTTAATGAGTGTTGTATTTGTTGCCTCCGCCTTCCCATTTTCCTGGGGATAATAAGGAGTAGAAAATGTTTGTCGAATTTTATATTTAGCGCACATTTTTTTACTGTCTTGTTTTTGAAGGATGATCCACTATCCATGATGATAGCCAAGGGGAGTCCAAATCGTGAGAACATCTGTCATTAGGAATCTATAGATGTCCTCTTCTATGGTGGACATTAAAGGGATTTCCTCAACCCATTTTGTAAAATATTCAGTAGTTATGATGAACTTGTGGCCTTCCAATTATGCCGGATTTATCTCACGTACTAGATTGTATCCCTAGAGGGAGAAAGCCTAGGGTGGTGTGGTCCAGGCATTTTGGGTCTGCATTGTAACACAATAGATTTAATGAAATAGGAAATTCCAATACGTGGTGCGAGTTGGCAGTTAATCATGCTGACAGCGTTGCATGTACCTGAATTAGTTGCATTTTGTGTGAGAGCTGTACTGCAGATATGAGCTTGAATAAATTTTCTGACCTTTTTCGCTTCATGCTATATGTTGCTACACTGGTAGGTATTTTATGAAGGCAGTGGGGGTGACGGTGGACTGTAATGTTGTGAGTTGTTCACAATTATTTCTGACTTTAACTTTGATTTCCATTTGACTGTCACATGGTAATTTGAACGTTAAATTTGAGTCCATTTGACCATCACCTAGAAATTTTTTTTTCTTGGAGAAGTCAATCAAAAAATCGTAATATCTTGGCCATACAGTGGAGTTTGGAGCACATTATTTTTCCCAGATTTTTATTTTAAATCTGACACTGGTGCAACTAGATCGACCCTTTTGTCACCTGTCTGAAAACAATTCAAAGAGAAGTTAGTGAAGTAATTAATCAATGTGGTATGTGAAAAATTCAACATAAGGCCCAGGTTTGATATCTCTTGGTGTTTTTCAGATACATGTATTTAAGATATCTTTACTAGTCAAATATCATGTCATACAATGAACCCAATGGTCATTGTATGCACATATTTTGTGATCTTCATCTCTGATGTAATGCCAGTCCATTTTCAGATTTGGTTAGGAATGAAAGTCAAGTTTGGGTGTTAAGCCCCAAGAAGGGAGGCTCATGTTTTCCAGATTTATATAGCATACAGGCACCCAAAAAATGCAGTTAATGCTCTCAGCATCATGCATACAGTTGGGGCATATATTGGGGCCAACCTATCTTTTTTTCTGAAGTTTGTCTGTTGTGAAGAGTTTGCCATGCATCAGAGCCTACATGATTTTAAATTTTTTTTGGCCAAGTGTGAATGCCCCACATTGACTCCATTTTCAAGTCACACAATGGCCCTCCTGTTGATGAAGATTCTGGAATGCTGATGCAACATTACAATTTCCATGCTGAGTGAATGGCCATGCCAGACAGCCCTGTCGCTGAGAGTAGATGGGAAATTTGTTTGATAGCTGCTTCAGTAAATGCCAATGGTAGGTCCATGTTGGGTGTTTAGAACTGGCATCTTTAATTTTTCCTCATGCCATTGCACTTTGTTATTGTTCAAGCATTGGGTGTAATCACCTAGATATTTGAGACCAAATTTGGAGAGCTTGCTGCAATTCCAACTATATTCTGAAATATTGTTTTTTTAACATCTCCAGTTAGCCCTGTAACTTTGTAAGGTGTTGCTGAAGGAGTACCATACCCTTCTGGATATGCTGAGCCATTCCTGAGAGTAGACATGGAGGGATACGATTATATCTCAGACATGTTTTGATTGTGCCAGTAATCGTAATTCTGTGAAAAAGGGTCAGGAGTGTTAGCATTGCAATTTGTCAAGGGACAAATGGTGCAGTTACAATGTGTAAAGTTGAAGTTCCTACTCAATTCTAGAGGAGCCTTCCCTTTATTTTCTATTCGCAAAAGCAGTAAACTGAAAATCTGAAACTAGACAATAACTATACAAGCATTTTCAATCAAAAATTGTGCACTGGGTGATTTTTTCTTGTTTAAGGGCAATAAACAATTTGCCCTAAATGAATAAAACACTTCTTCAAAGTAGATGCCCACGTGTTTTTCATTTAGGTTAAAACCCTAAACCCTAAACCCTGATCAGTAAACCTAAAAATGACCTTTATCTATTAACATCAAAGACTAGAAATTATGAGCACCAACTTTCTAATTTTAAAAAATTAAACTTCTAATGGTTTACTATTTATGTTTATGATTTGTGTATTGCCTATCACGTATGGGCATGCTTTTGTTGAGTCACGATAGCTGTGTTTGGTTTTTATACACACACATTTCCTTTGGCATAACCTTGCCAATGCTATTTTACCTTCATGTTGATATTGTTGTCACATTTCTCGTTTCTCGCTTTTAGGAACACAACCATGGTTTAATGAATACTAAGGAAGTTTTAGCCACAGAGGGATTTTCTCTGGCAGTGAAAACCCCCTTGATTGCAGACTGTACAGCCATATCTCATCCTTTCTGCTATAGCATCTACATCTGCATTTGTTGTTACTATTGCCTCTGTGGTGTCTGAATTCCTTGTTTAGTGGGATGGTAAACTTTATAACATGGGTGAAGGGGAGATATGTGTTACCAAATGTTTTTATAATGATTTGTCTTTTGTACTTGTTGTCACCCAGAAGTTGCACCCTGATAGAGAATGGTGTGTGTACTTTCTCTCTGTTGACAAAATTGGAACACCTCAAGGCTATGGGTAACCTATGTTTGAGGTGAACCTCCAGAGAGGGCTGGTTCCCTTGTGAATCACCAAAAAAACAAAAATTTGACAAGGAAAAGGGAAGAGGAATGCGGAAATGGGAAATAAGGGTGATACACCAAAAGTTTGACACCTGCATGTAACTTTGCACACAGAGAATTTGAAGATCCACACACCTGCACAACTCTAGACTATTTGCATAATAAATTCAAGGGTTTAGGAAAAATGACAGTGGTAGAGGGAGTGAATTCCACACTAAGGCAAACACAATATCCTATGCAACACAATGAAAAATCTGAAAACAACAGTATGAGAGGGCAAAATGAATCTTTTTATTCAGAGGTGCAAGTACAATAGCTGAAGATGCATAAGCAAATCAGCTCACAAGTGGCTTCTGATTTTTTTACAATCAAATCAGCCCATATAGACTGATCAAAACCAGAATAGACTGCCCCCATTCCAAAAATAGACTGCTGCATGCAATAAATAGACTGCTGTTTTAATTTATTTTATTTATTTCCTTGCTCATGTTTGGCGCTACCTTCTATCTTTGAACAACAGTTGCTATTATTAAAAATAACTCATTCTATCCTTGGCGCCAAAGATAGAACAACATGCTTTTCTTATTTTCTTCTATTTCTATTTTTAACCTTTAATTCCATCTTCATCCCTCCATGGCGCCAAAGATAGAACAACAATTCTATTTTTAATTATTTCTATGCACCTCTTTATCTCTCCTTTATTCAAACTCCTAAGAATAGAACAACTCCTATTTTTAATTATTTCCATGCATCTTTACCCCTTTGCGCTAGAAATAGGACTGCCTTTTATTTCTTTTATCTATTTCCATGCACCTCTTCCTTTGGCGCCAACTCTAGGAATAGAACAACAGGTTTTTATTTTATTTTATTCATCCCATGCACTTTTATCCTTATTTCTTTCACCTTTATTCTTTGACGCCAACCTTATAAGGTGGTGGAAATATGGTAACATTTTGGCGACACCATGAGATTGTTTGCCTGCTAAACAAGGAGACCAATAACCTTTTGCATCCATTGGGCTATGGAGTCACATACCTTTGTCAACAACTTGTATCCTCTGAATCAAAACAACTGAAATACCCTCTCCAACAAAAGGAAAACATGTGCATGCAAACACTTATTGAAAAGACAACTAACTATGAAAACTGGAAAAACAATGTGCATGCAAACACTTATTATGCAAGAAACAACCCTAGCCTACTCCTAATCTAAACAAAGAGAAATGAAAGCTAAACAAAACCACATATTGGTAAGGAGAAATAACTTCCTTTTCTCAAAAGTGCGGCCATGAGATCAGTTTTGCAACTAGATCACCTAGTAAAAGTGAAAACATCGTTCACACCTTTGATTTGCTCAAAATATCAGTCCAGAAAAGAATAAACACCTCTATAGGATCTGCACTTAGTTTTTGGAGATGTTGAGGCTGATTTTTGGCAACTTGAAGCTCTTGTTTATGCTCTGAATTGAGCACAACTGATGACAACTCCTTCTGTGGCTCTAAACTAGCCAGATATCTGATTGGGCAAGGGATGATCCTCTTGGTTTGCCCATATTCTTTGCAATTAGCTCTAAGATTGGAGTTGGTGGAGACTCTTTCCTCTTCATGGTGGATGTCTGCAAGCTTGTTTGGAATTGATATTGTTTGCTCTTGCACAAACATCCCTGTTTCCACCCCTGTATTCTCATGCTCTTCCTCCTCAGACAAGAAGCTAAGAGAGTTCAAATTTATCCTCAAAATTGTGAGGCCCCTCTTGGTTCAATGCACCTCCTTATCTCTCCTTTATTCAAACTCCTAAGAATAGAACAACAGCTCCTATGTTTAATTATTTCCATGCATCTTTACCCCTTTGCGCCAAAAATAGGACTGCCTTTTATTTCTTTTATCTATTTCCATGCACCTCTTCCTTTGGCGCCAACTCTAGGAATAGAACAACAATTCTCCTTTTATTTTATTTTATTCATCCCATGCACTTTTATCCTTATTTCTTTCACCTTTATTCTTTGGCGCCAACCTTAGAAGGTGGTGGAAATATGGTAACAGTACTTTTACAAGATAATCAAGAGGTCTCACTTTTATTTTTATAGATGGTGATTAAGGGAGGGAAGTCATAGCCGATCCTACGTTCAAGTCCTAGCTGATCCATGGAAGTCCTAGCCAATCCTATGTGAGTGGTAAAATGGCCGTTGCTATCAGAATCATCACTTGTGTACATGACAAATCAATATTAATACTCCCAACATTTGGGTGGTTAATTTTTTTGGAAATACTTTTTTAAGTTGTAGGAGAGGTTGAAAAGAAGTTCAATACTAATTTTATAGATTTAGTGAATATGTTAACATTATTCCTGCTCTATCATAAAAAGATCATAGTTGTATTCTTCTGCAAATATATTTTGCTTTATGCTCCACATATTCATTTGGTTATCCTGTCCTGAGCTTGGGTGTTTTCATGTCATTTCAGGATATTTTATTCCTGGCTTGCAGTCACACAGAGAATAGAAATGCTATCACTTCTATGTCAGAATGGCCTGAATGGCTCTTGGAGGTTCTTATTTCCAATTTCGAGGTAAATTTCTGATATTTAGTAGTTGTGTTAGTTCTTATTTTTAATAACTTGCGGAATTGATGGGGCCTGGAGCATTGAACTATAATTTTAGAATGACGATCTATCAATGTATTTCACTAGTTTTAGATTTCATCTGTCTAATGTTAATCTTTTTCTGGTACCTAAGCATATCGAATGGAATGTTTCTTGGTTCTAAAGAGCTGATATATGTAATACATGATTTTATTTTATTTCACATGTAATGAACAGATGGCTTCAAACAAAGTGCAGAATGGTGTGGGCATTGGGGAGATTGAAGACCTTGTTCATAATTTTTTAATTATAATGTTAGAGCACTCTATGCGTCAGAAAGATGGATGGAAGGTGCGTATTTTATAATTTCATAAGTACTATTAACTTTTATTAACTCTGTTGGCTATGAATTCCCAGGACTTATGTCAAGATGATTATCCATTTTTAACAAAAGTTTGACAAGTTTTATCCTTTTATTTTATTTTTGTTTTTAAGTTGAAGGTGAATAATTTTTGTAAGAAAGTTGTTTGTAATGGTTTTGTCTGCTTATAACTAGCAAGTCCTTTTTGTAAATGTAGTTTTGTATCAGTCATCAAAAAGTTTAACATCACGAGGCCACTAAGGGGCTATTTAGGTCGACTTACAAAATTTATATGATTTAATCCTAGTTTCCTTATTTTCCTTGGACTTGCTCCTTGAGATTTTCACCGTGTATTAAGATAACCTATCCTTGATTCTTAATTCACACCATTGTATATGTTTGTTTTTATTTTTTTCCTTAAATAGTATATTATTCCATACAATATCTGTTTTCAAAACAATGGTTGAGTAACCATACAAGATCCTATCGAGATCATTATCCTTTAATCTGGGGTCTTTCAAAAAAATTCTTGACAGTTTTACTATCACAGGAAATATGGATGGTGTTTTCCTATTCATGGTTACATTCAGTGACCACCTTGGGCCTCCCAAGCACATCATTTTTCCATCTCGTCTAGGAACATCTGGTCTTCGCCCACTTTATGCAAAAATATTTTAAGCTCTTAGGTTGATTTTCTTCCAAATACTCATTCATAAATTAACTTACTTAGGGGCTCAAAATGTCCACATGTCTCCATCTGAAAATAAGTATAATTTTTGGTGGTTATGTAAATATTGGATAGGTTTTGTAACTTTTGTTTGAAGGAGGCACTTTCACTTGTTGATAGGGCATAAGAAGCCAATGCCTTCCTCCATTCTTTTCATTCTTGTTAGTTATTAAGTTTCATATTGTGCCACACTCGAGGATGTTTTTATCATTTATTAGATGTGATATGGTTGAATTTTGTGAAGATTCTTTCAGCACATTATCTTCCTATTGAACTATTGCATACTTGTTTAGCGATAGATTCCTCTCATCTACCACTTTCTCACAAGATGACTGTCATTTGTGCTCATTTTTGGTATTAGGTTTCAATTTGTTGCTGATGAATCCTATTCCTTTGGCAATATGTTCTGCGATCCTTGATCCTTCCATTTTTAGTTGATGGGTTCTCTTAGTATATGTTCCAGGATACGGCAAAATTACGGTCTGTATGGATTTAGTTCCATATTGAATGAAAAATTTGACAGTAGATGGATTTAGAAAAAACACTTACCCATTAGTAAACCCTCTTCTAATTCTACTAATCTTATTATATTTCTAAATTGAGAAATGATATTTTGAATTTTCTATTTTTTATCATTTATGATATTTCTGCATATATATAGATCCACACACCCCCACACATACATACACTGTATTGTATGAAATGTTTCTAAAGAATTTCTGTATATATATGGCTTTCTGGATCTGTATCTGTCTCCGTATCCCTATCCATGAAACATAGCAATATTTATCTAATTGATCTTATGGTTGGAGAAGCTTAAATGTTGATGCTGTGAAGATTTTTCATTGTGATATCTATAAGCTTACTTTATTATGTCAAATTATTTTTCATCATCACTCCTTGCTTGAAGACGCACAGCACATTTAGTGGACAAGGCAATGATTTTTCATTTCACATACATAGTGTAGCTTACTGAGACCTTCCTTTGCATGTTGCATGTTTGTTGTAATTTATCAGTATCTGTTCACCATAATACACCTGTTAGGCATATCTTAAGTAGCAATATTTGTAATAGCTAATATATTTATTATTGCTTTTTTATCTGATTATTTATTTTATATTGATAATCCTTGTGCTATTTTGGAGAACTTAACCTATTGGAACAAACCTGCAGTAGCCCAGCCAATACATAGAATGGCCATAAGCTCTGTTTTTGCGATGTAAATTCTATTTTCCAGCCTGAGTGCATGATATTTCTCATATCTAGCTCTTGTCAGCTCACTTTATTTAAAATTCTTGATGAAGAAGTAGTGATCGTGTAAATAATTGGAAGTGGATGTTGGCACTAATTGTATTAAGGATTATGAATTAGATTGTTGCAGGATGCTTCTATCTTGAAGCTGATTAAATTCTTAATGTAGATCCTAGAGGCCTTAGGTCCTACACTATGGAGACTCGAGAGACAGCACACTCTGTATATACTGTATGATAGTATGATGCATCAATTTTTGGATTGCTGTAAATGCTGTACATTGAAATATCTCTTTATTTATAGGAAAACCTTAAGAAGCCTAGGAATAATCTGACTGGTTAGGTGACCTCACACTCACACCTGATTGGCTGAGTGACTCCCTTGAATCCTATTAGCTTGCTTACCTCACATGACTATCTTTTTCCTAATTAACTAAAATAGGAATAATATGCCTATATCTAACTCGGATAAACTCACTAACATAAGTTAGTTTGAGTCTAAGTTCCTTATAACAACTTGCACCAACACTCCCGTTAAGTGCAACATTTAGTCCTTTGTAGAAGCGACAAACACCGACAAGCGAAAGATGTTGTCGTTGGGGGCTTGACCTCCCACCACGTTGGACCCACCCTTCGGTCTTCTCATGACCGAAAGGACAAATGTGAAAGAATTCATGCTGGCCTTGGGAGCATTCTTAGAGAAAACGTTGCCTAGGTAGGGTCTGTCGTGAAGGGGAAAAACCCTAGTTGTAGGGAGACTCATCTCCCATCACTTGTGATGCATCTCTGGTACGAGAGACAGATGGAAATGTAGTGTCCCTTTCTAGGGCTGAAACTGAAAAATAGGAAACAACACCAATCCCACTTGAGAGTAATCTGATTTTTATAACAAATCTACAAATATCAGAAACCCTAGCAACGAACTGTATAGGGACTTCAACTTATCATACAACCATGTAATAACCACTGAAAATGCTTCTAAATAATTAATCCAATCATGACAACATTTATCAATTCAATTTACATCAAAGAAATGGAGAAAACAAGTGATTACACCCAGCTGCAATTAATTTTATGACAGCAGCAGTGTGGCCACAACCAAGGGCTGGAAATAGCTCTTAGACAACTCCTAAAATCACCAAATTGTAGATTTCACCCTTATAAATTATGAGGAATTGAATGATGCAAACCAAACATGGAAATGCCCTTCCAATCAATGCAAACCCACTCCCATGCAAGTCACCCCACTTGGAAAGGCTGAATTATTTTCTTAACACGGAAAGAAATGATTGCTTTCACCTTTAGAAATTAGTACAAGTCAATCCGTGCAAGAATCATACTATACATCCATCAAAACACCTCCAAAATGCTCATGATGCAAGTTGCCTAAGGCTAGATAATAAGATATCAGCTCTAAATAACTTAAGATATTCAATGATTCCAAATATCCTTGCTTGAGGGTTTTCATCCCCAAGGCAAGTGCCACCATCAAGGGTTTTTTCCTGAAGGGATCTCAAACAAGGGTTTCATCCTTGATGAGAGAGAAAGGAAAGGTACAACCTTTACCAAGAAGAAATAATAAGATTCAACATAACATCATAATGGCCAAGCATCCTCCTTTTATAACATAAGGGGTGCTACATCATAACTTATGGCCGACCTTATAATATTAAAGTCTATTTCTAATTTGAGCATATATGCTCACCAAACAACTAATTAACTAAGTAATTTATTTCATCTATTGGAGCGCTAGGCATCCAATAGGAATACAACATAAAATAGTGCAATATTTCCTAAAACTAATCCAGATATCTTCAGACAACTTTCCTCTAGCTCCAAATCCTTAGTCCCACGAGGAAGGATGGGATAAGGTCTTCCATAGTGACTAGCTTGGAAAAAGGGGACATTACAGTCCTCCCTTCCCAAAATTGCTTGCCCTCAAGCAATTGTAAGCTCTCGTGCTTCAATTTGATCCAAGCGAGCAATCTAGATCTAGTACCGGTCAAGTGGAGAAGCTTTTGCAAGAACATGCCTTGGTTACCATCCTTCTTCACTCTAGAAATAAAGGATATCTTCAGCTGCAACCTTCTTTTTATTTTCAAATCTGCACATGGAACAAACATGTTAGAAAAAATAGAGGCTCTTATTAGCCCTCCCATATGCTCCATAGTTTGGTGGATCAATCCTCTCTTAGGTGCCTTAGACTTCTCTTCTCTTTTGATTGGTTGGTAGGTGCCCATACAAGCCAAAATACAACTGCATATGAATGTGATTAGTATCTTCACACATGGGTGACCAATGCATTTTGTGTTCACAAGACCCAAACACCCAACAATCCTTCGCTTGCCATGCCAATTACTGCTGTAATGATGCATTTCCCTCTCCAAAGGGAAGCTAACAATGACTGAAATCATCCCCAAAGTGCAAGATACATATTCTCAAAGAGGGCTGCCCTATAGACCTTTTTTATCACTATTATTTACGCCCAACTAGCTAGCTTGGTGAGCATGCCCGGCGAGCCTATCTATATGTTATGGACTTAAGGATAGATAGATAGGGCTTACATATAGAGTTCTTCATCTGTCAAGAGAAGATGTGGTAGGGATTAAAGAGACCCTCCTTGAGTAAAAGCATAATCCAGTCCATTCGCTCTTGCCACTAGAATTGGGATTCCAATTTCCCGGGCCATATCTTATCTATATATCTTCCCTTGCCAGTCTATCTATTGGGAAGCCTGAACTCTGCATCTCTTCCCTTGATAGAGTAAAGCTATCTATACAGTATCAAGCTAGAGATCAGGTGAGTACCTTTTAGAGCTATAAGGGATCTTTCGACCCCCTACCCCTGTAAATCACGGGCCTGCTATCCCTCCAGCTTACAAACCTACCATATATCATATAAATTTCCTCTATTCACTCCCTCTATTCAGCGCGGAATATGATAGTACTATACCATCAACATCACGGCGAATATGATCAAAATATTAACAGCTCCTATGTAGATCAGGATTTGTGCAAGATGGCCCCCTCTAGAGTTCAGATATATGGCTCCTCTAGATATATGGGCAGTGTACTAGGTCAACATATATAGATATATGGGGTCAGTTCTGTTCTGATTGAATCGATTCAAGATATATATAGAATTCCTTTAATAAGCAAACAAATTGTCAATTTAGACAAAAGTTATTGCTATCCTTTTGCAAAAAGTTCAGATTCAGAAGAAAACTTGTATATATTAACCCGTATGGTGCTGCAGCTAACGCGCTAAGTATCCCGCCTGGGAAGTACGTTCGCAAGAATGAAACTCAAAGGAATTGACGGGGGCCCGCACAAGCGGTGGAGCATGTGGTTTAATTCGATGCAAAGCGAAGAACCTTACCAGGGATTGACATGATGCGAATACAATCCAAAAACTTCTGAATTTTTATTTACAGTAGTCCATAGAGCAAGAAAGGAGATGGAAAAATAATGATCAGTTGGTAAATAAATAAAATCAGACCTCTCTCTAAACTCAGCTGTATGTATGGGACCATGGTTCTCATCTTTCCTTGCCACTGTGCTCCCTTTATTCATTGTGCCATGAAATCTGATTTTTTTGATTCCAATCTGGAAATTCAGTCCTTCACCATAATATTTGATGCTGAGTTTTTCCAAAAATTGAGACCAAAGTACTCCACAAACAAGAATAACTTCAGCTGGGATAATTTTCAAGAGAATATCACATACCTTGTACTTTTCTATGAGGTATGACAGTTGTACCTTGTTCCTTTTGCAATGCACAAAAATGTCATCCATCATGTTGATCTCAAAATCAGATCTCCTTCCCCTTTTGCAGCCCACAATGATACCCACTTCATGTGCACAAAAACAAGTTTGACATTGCATCAAAGCATCTACACACCTTTTGCTACACCATTCGTTTAGCCTTCTCTTTTCTTGGTGCAAGCTGATCATGAAGATTAAAATACAACAGTATCATGGAATGGAGCCATGCATCATAGTCATCATGATTGTTATTCTTTTCCCTCCTATCCTTTAGTCCTTCCATGGAACCATAGGTTAGCAACATATGGAAAAGAAAATCAGAATTCTTATCATACTTATGATGCCTCAAACATGCCATGCTAGAATTCTTCCCAACTTCATACAAACTCATCAATTTTCTTTCCTTCCATAAGCAAAGAGAGGAAAAATCAAAACTGAATTTTTACCTTCACCTTCTTTGAGCTTCAAGGGTTTACCTGGATTCCAAGGATGTAAGCAATCTATGTAACTCTTCACCATACCTCTTCTTCTCTCCATCAACATGTGCAAAGCAACCTCTATCTTGAAGCCCAAACTTGTGACCAAGAGTTTGTGATGACCAGCCCAACATGATGATGAAATAGGAAACAAAGAATCTGAAATATGTTTGCACCTTGGGCTGTCATGAAAACCCTTCTCATAGGCATTGCTTGGGAGATGTATAATGAATCCTTGGCCAAGATTCTCCTCCCAACCTTGCTCCTCTACCTCCTTAGCATAGGTATGATCACCAAAGCATGACAATGACAAATAATGATGCAATAGACTCTTGTCACGATTAAACAAAATATCAGAGGGCTGAAGGTGGTCATGGGCACCTGAAAATGCTCAAATATTCAGTTTTTTCTCCAATTTTAATCCCATTTTAGTTTGCTGATCAAGATGTTTGCTGGTCTGAAAATTACAGCGGGCTGAAGGTGGTCATGGGCACCTGCAAATGCTCAAATATTCAGATTTTTCTCCAATTATAATCCCATTTTAGCTTGCTGATCAAGATGTACAACCACTTGCCATGGTTTACAATGGAGCCTCAACCATGACATATTGTTATTCTTTTCATCAAATGGCTCAAGACAACAAAATTGAATTGGTGTAGAAGAAAGCAATGATTTTGAAACACCTCCATACCTTTGGCCATCCCCAATATGCTTAACTCCTATTGTCATATGAGAATTGCTTGGGCTATCTCCAACATTCACTTCATCATCTTGCTCCTCATGCTTCCCTTCATCCTTTTGCTCATGCTCCCAAGTTCCCTTAGTATTTTGCCATATGCAACCATTAGAAATCAAGGGAATATCATTAACAATCCAAAGTTCTTTACCTTCCATTTCGCTTGGTTCTTGCTTAGCAATTTCTCCATCCTCTTGTGCTTTCATAGGGTTGTAAGGAAAATCAGTCAAGGGATCACCTTTGACAAGGATGGTGGGTGTTTCTAGGGCTCCCAAAAGCTGATCCATCATTGTAAGCAGCTGCTGCGATGATTCTTCCTCCATTATGGGATGATCTGTTTTGTCTTCATGTTCGAAAATGATAATTAGATCACCCTCTTCCAATGCATCCATTAGAAACGATTGAAATATCATTAAACATTAAGTAACCTTTACCTTGGGACTCATGCTCCATGATTTCCTCATCTTCCGCTTGCTTTGTGGATTCCTTTATGGATTGTTTCTTCTCCATTACTTGTAGCCCTAATTTTTCTTTTTGTGCAACTTGTGACCTAGGCTTGGGCCTTGATCTTCCCTTGCGTACTCCACGAACTTAGAAAATGACATGGCATCATGAATCTTCTCCGGAAGAGCCCTATACTCCTCATACCATATAACAATGTTGTCCACTTTGGATGGCTGAATATTATTGACTCCCTTTGAAGAGCTCCTTCCACCATTCGGATCTCGAAGGTTATGGATCAACCTGAACCATTTTATTGGCCAATCTTTCTTTCCGTAGGCAAGCCTTTCGAATCAAAGCATCACTAAAAATTATATCCACCATTTATCTTCTTGCGCAAGAAACCCTCATATAACAATCCCACTTGATACACCAATCCCACTTGAGAGTAATCTGATATTTATAACAGATCTACAAATATTAGAAACCCTAAAGCAACACCGTATAGGGATTTCAATTTATCATACAACCATGTAATAACCGCTAAAAATGCTTTTAAATAATTAATCCAATACGACAAAAATTATCTATCAATTTACATGAAAGAAATGGAGAAAACAAGTGATTTCACGCAATTGCAATTAATTTTATGACAACAACAATGCGGCCACAACCAAGGGTTGGAAATAGCACTTAGAAAACCCCTACAATCACCAAATTGTAGATTTCACCCTATAAATTATGAGGAATTGAATGATGCAAACCAAACATGGAAAAACCCTTCAAATCAATGCAAACCCATTCCTATGCAAGTCGCCCCACTTGGAAAGACTGAATTATCGGCTTAACATGCAAAGAAATTAGTACAAGTCAATCCATGCAAGAATCATATTATACATCCATCAAAACACCTCCAAAATGCTCATGATGCAAGTTGCCTAAGGCTAGATAATAAGATATCAGCTCCAAATACCTTAAGATATTCAATGATTCCAAATATGATGCAAGGAGTGCCACCATCAAGGGTTTTCGTCCTGAAGGGATCTCAAACAAGGGTTTCGTTGTTGATGAGAGAGAAAGGAAAGGTACAACCTTTACTAAGAAGAAATAATAAGATTCAACATAACATCTTAATTGCCAAACATCCTCCTTTTATAACATAAGGGGTGCTACATCATAACTTATGGCTGACCTCATAATATTAAAGTCTATTTCTAATTTGAGCATATATGCTCACCAAAAAACTAATTAACTAAGTAATTTATTTCATTTATTGGAGCGCTATGCATCCAATAGGAATATAACATAAAATAGTGCAATATTTCCTCAAACTAATCCAGATATCTTTAGACAACTTTTCTCTAGCTCCAAATCCTTAGTCCCATGAAGAAGGATGGGATAAGGTCTTCCATAGCGACTAGCTTGGAAAATGGGGACATTACATGAAACATTTCCCATACTAGGAGATGCTTTTGGAGATTGTCAAGGTCTTTTAACTTTTTTACAATTTTTATGTTTGATTCTCTTGCCCACACTAGTTTCGAATCTACTATTTCCACTTTGTTTCCTACAAACCCTAGTGACACATTTTCACACCATTATTCAATGACTTTCATATTATTTTGAGAGTACTTTGACGACAATTTCCGAGGGCTTCTACGGTGATTTCGAGGGCTTACAGTGATTTGAGAGGGCTTCAATGGATCTTGGTGGATCACACTCCGAGGAGAAGACATCTCATTTTGTCATTTGGTCACTCGGGAGCATCAACTAAACTCACACTTGTCATATATTACACAATAACTTCAACGGTACTGCTATAACAATCTAAAAATTGGTATTCTATTTAATTTATTATGTTATACTTCTTGTAAAAAGATTCTTTTATTTTATTGAGATTTCAAGTTTTGCATTTTTAATATAAATTTGCAATTTATTATTTTATACTTCTTGTAAAAAGATTATTTTATTTACTTGGGTTTTCACTTTTGCATTTTTAATATGAATTTGTAATTAATGATATAAATTTTTCTAGATTTTATTATCTTTCATTTTTAAAAGATTAAAAATACTAATTATTTTAATAATATTTGTATTGTATTTAATATAAAAATTAAATAGTAAACTTAAAATTGTATTGTATTATATTAGAGTTTTTAATAATATAAATCATAGTTACCAAATCCGGTCAAATTTGCACAAAATCCAACCACTTCTAGAGTTTTCAGCAAGCTTGGATAAATGCGGTCTGGGTTGGTCTTACTTTTTAGTTTTTTTGCAATAAGAAATACGCGCAACACCCTTTTATATTATTTATATCAAATACATTAAAATTTTATCTTACATTATTAACATTTTTCTCTGTATGTATAAATTTTGGCATATTTATAAATTATGTTCGTTCATATATAATATGTTCATATTCCACATCAAAAATTTTCAAACTTTTTCAAGAGTTCCAAATTATTGGATTTTGGTTCTCGAACGGATCCATTTCGAACTTGGGAACTATGATATAAATATTAAATATTTGAAATTTAAATTGAATTTTATTGTATTGTATTTAATATTTTAATTTTTTTCTCTAAATTAATTATATATATCATATATTTTTTTATCATTTTGCTATCTCCAATTACCCATTTCCTATTTTCCTAGAAAATGGCATACCAATAAGCAGATACTTGTCTCTGGGTAACTAAGAGCTCGGGTTGGGGGCGAGCCATCCTAGGCAAACAACTTGGGGTTGGGATGGCTGATGTGGAGCTCACCTGACAAAACTTGGAGGTGGGAGGGGATAAGCAGAGATGGTGGTGGGGGTGGAAGGGTCGATGCATTGTGCGAGAGGGGAGTGGGAGGTCATTGGACATTTGGGTTCGACTACTATTACCTGTAAACTCTAACGTCACTTTTTTACACCATTATCCAGTTGAATTTCATATCATTTCAAGAATACTTCAATGACAATTTTCGAGGGCTTCTAGGGTGATTTCGAAGGCTTTAATGGATCTTGGTGGATCACATTCCATGATAAGACATCATTAAGTCATATCAAAGATACATGTATCCTCACATGACTTCGAGAGCTCGTTAGTCCTCTCTGCGAACCCTCGTTTTCTTTGCGAACCCTCATTTTTCCTCTACGCGCCTTCTTTTTCCTTTCGACCCTCGTTTTACCTCTCACGATTTACGAGAGGAAACTTCGCCCATTTACTCATGTTTTCATTTCCGTGGGTTTATTTTCGTTGTGCTTCATTGCTAAGCGGCTGTGGGGTTATCTATGGTGAGGTAAATGAGTTGTGATCGTGAGGTTTGAACTCATTTTCATGCTAGGGATTTTGTAAGCTGCATGATTGAAATTTGCCATCAAATTTGGTCATGAACAAGGCTGTGATTTTGTCCCTCCGCTTGCATTTTTCTCATTGCTCCACTTGTCGATGCCACTAGGTATTTCACCTTGCTCACCTATCTTAGTCACACCAATCCAGCATAATTCCTCCCACTGCGTTTGCTTCGCACAAATTCTACAAATTGTGGAGATGGCTGACCCAATCGCTTCGAAGGTAACAAAATAATAGATTTTTGAAATCGGCTAAGTAGAACTATGGTGACAACATGAAAAACCTCATTCAGAGCGATCAATAGGGTTCAAACAATGGAACTTATTAATGATGCTCTTTGTGCTAAAAGCCATGAACTCACCAATTGAATTATAACAATAATCAAAACACATTTTATTTACGTAAAGGATCCACATCAGTGAGGGGCACATGATTCTCAATCCTCCCAATGATACCTTGCATGCAGAAATCTTGGACCTCAAAATTAAGCGGAGGAGATTAGATTGCATAGGCTTCTTTCAAGCAAGAAACATAAACAAACATCGTGTCACGGGCTCGGGGTGTTGGAAAAGATGGGTCTCCCTCTCACATGGCAGTTGTTGAGGAGGTTGTTTAGGCCAATATATCCGCAGAACGTACTCAGGCGCGAGAGAGAATTAAATCTCAAGGCGAGGGGCCCCTTCTACCTCCATCACTCTGGACCCCATGGTGGTTGGGAATGGGTTTCTCCGGGATACTTTGCATATACCTGATATTGTTCTAGATAGGGCATGGTTGGGCTATGACTCCACTCTTTTCCTTAGATTGATTAGTCGTAGATTAACCTAGGGCTCTCAAAGCCAAATGGGTGCTACACTCCCTCCTTAACAAGATTTTCCTTAACGAAGATTTTACTTGGTCATAGGTGGCGGAGCTCAAACGCTCCAGAGAGTTGGTTTTGGCACTTGTTAGGGAGGGAAATGGGCGGTTATCGGGAATCTCAAAGTCGTGCCGAGGCACTTTCCCTCCAGGATGGGAGGCTCGACCAAGGACTTCTAAATGATGGGTATGCATGGAGAGGAGGCGGGGTACATGTATCTCCATTAGTTACTGGAATGGTAATGGTTCTTTCTGGTCATCTCCTAGTCTTATGTATGATGCTCTTGGGTCGTTTGATATCCTTTTCGTCATAGAAACACATTAGAGCCCAGTATAACCTCTTCCTGGGGATCACGATATACCATTGGTACTCTGCTTTGCAGACAAAAGATACAAAGTTCGGATGGTGTCAAGGGTTCATGGGGTGTGGCTTGTTTATATAGAGATTCCCTCCGGAGCAAGATTTTGTTGGTGACCACATAAGAGTTTGCCAGGGTCCTATGGATCCGGATTAGAGGGGCAAATCTCCCTTCCAAGGATATTTTTATTGCAGTTTGCTACTATCCTCCGGCTTCCTCTTGGTATGCCATTCGCAATGGCCACAAGTGGTGATACTTTCGGTGACTCGTATACCGGTGTTACTTAGTATTCAATGATTTGTGAAATCATCCTTATGGGGACTTCAATGCCCGTGACGAGAGCCCTCCGCATTCCCCTCCATGAGCGATTAGAGGATGTGTTCTCGCACCCAGGTGATCGATCCAGAGGCAGTGGGACTTCACATGATATCAAAGGATGATTCAAGGCCCTTCATCAGAATGGACGACACTTTCTTGATTAGGGAATCCCACGAGTGTCGATCTGAATGGGCTCAATTGCATTCCTGACTCTCACTTCTTCACATGTCGGCCTCACGGTGGGGGTGCGTGTGTTGTGGATTATGTCCTTTCTAGCAAGTATCTCTTGTCTCTTGTTCATCACCCTCTTTGTTTTCCCACCCCCTCGCCGACCATGCCCTTTTCCAATTCATAGCCTCCCTCGTACCACGTTCTAGCTTGATGAAGGAGACCCCGATACCTTCGCTTCCCACATCCGTCGTTACTTCCTTCTGAGATCGATTTCTTTTCACTGGATTGTGTGCTTACCAAATACACCTTCCTTTTGTCCATTGTTTGGGAGGCACCCTCAAATCTTCCCCAATTCCACCACTTCTTCCCCAGTTCCATCAACCCAATAATTCCAGATCTTTCCCTATGAACAAGTGGCACAATGATAAGTGCAAATTCCTTCACCTGCCACTTGAGACGCCTTTATCCACGACCATCCCTCTTATCCCTTTCTCAAAGCCTCTTATTGTTGGCTTATTCGACATAAGAAACATCTCTTTATTTCCCATAGGAGACGGATTTTGTGTTCTTCTCTCCGACACTCTCCCAGACATTTCTGGCGCACCATCCTCCCTCACCACTCTCCCCTTCCTTTCGATCTTAACCTTGAGTCCATGTTCTCCCACACCTCCACTCTATATGATATCCCTGGACAACCTTGTATCTAGGTCGATCCTTCTCCCTCCTCATGTTACTTGTTGACTTACCGGAATATCATAGAGGTGGTCAGAGTGATGAATAGTAGCAGGACTGCTAATGAGGAGGGCTTCCAGGCTGTATTCTTCAAGTTTGGTTTTAGAGGGCTGGGTAGTTTCTTGGTTGATCTTTTCAACCACGTGGTACGATTTGGGTTTCTTCCGGCTTGGTCACTTCACTCCATTCACCCGATACACAAATCGAGCCCTATGTTTGATCCCAATAATTATAGGACTATCATGGTTGCCATACATTCTCAAAGCTTTATTCTACTGCTCCACATGTTGCTTTCCAAGGAGTTGGAGCAGAGACACCTCGAGAGCTAGGGCGGGCGGGGTTTTGATCCGCTTACGCACCATTTACCATGTCTTCACTCTCCCGACCATCATTTAGGCGGACGTCATTGCTCATTGAAAGTCTAATGCTACTTTGTAGACTTTCATAAAGCTTTTGATTTTTTTCTTCGAGAGGCTCTTTTCCGGAGGCTTAGAGACGTTAATATTTCCGGATCCTTGATTTCCATCATGTGTTTATATGAGACTGTTCTTGGTCGTCTTTGTAACATCCATGGGATATCGATTTCATCAGAGTACCATCAAGCAACTGGGCTGCCCCTTGTTCCCCACTTTGTTTGGGATCTACATTGATGAGCTCGAGACGCTTTGTGAGCATTTTTAAGATGGTGATGGGTGCCTCCTCCACAAGGTTTTGATATCTATCCTTTTGTTTGCGATGACGTAGTCCTCCTAGCGTCATCTACTGAGGGACTTTAGTGACAATTGGATTCCTTAGGGTGGTTTTGCGATCGCTGATAGTTGACGGTTAACCTGGGTTAAACCAAGGTTATGGTCTTCAATGGGTTAAAAACCTCACACCTCCATTTCTTCTTCAGGGGGGAGGAGATTGAGATTGAGATTACCAGTTCCTACACTTACTGGGCGCATATTCTCGGTCCGTGTTTGATCCGAGCAAGCCCCAACCTCATGTCAATAAGGGTTATGGTTCCTTAGCTCTCCTCGAGCGACAATGCTTTTGACACCATTTTTAGGATATCTCCTCCAAGATGTCCCTCATGGATTCCCTTATCAGACCCACTGTTCTTTATGGCTCGTGGTGTGGGGGCCTTCTTTGCTCGAGTTGGATTGGGCTTCAGCCGAGAGAGTCCAGACACTTCTCCTTCGTCGCTTCATCAGGTGCAAGCAGTCCGTTCCCCTTTACATCATTCTTGCGGAGTTTGGGGCCCATCCTTTCAGGTTGGAGACCATTTTGATTTGGTTTCCTTCTTGCATCATATTTAGAGCTTCGTTGACTCGGTGGAGGGGAGAGACAAGTACCCGTATTTGGCATATTGTTCCTCGGAGAGCATTGCCCTTTCTGATTCTCTGGGTCGTGCTCGGTGTTGGTACGTTGGGGTTTCTACTCTCTTAGAGTCAGTGGGTATTAGGATGGATCATCTTCCTCCTTTTCGATATCCCTTGGATGCATTTACTTATCTTCTACCTTCCAAACAGGAGTTGAACAAGGTCATCGAGAGGGTATTTATAGATAGTTCATGCACACCACTTGGGTGAACCCTCATGGTCGAGTTACGCTTGAAGATGGATTTTTATTTAGAGCGCTTCTTAGAGAAGTGAGTGACTTATTGTCCGACCTCGCATACACCCTTTGCCATTAGATGCACACTCTTTGCCATTAGATGCACACTCTTTCGCATCCCCGGATCGATTGCAGTGGGTACTCATAGGCTCAAGTGAGACGAACCACCGATTGATCGGTCGGACAAGATTTTCTAGCTATGTAGTCTTCAGGAGGTCGAGACAAGCACACTTCATCTTCCGTTGTCCCATCTACTACGAGATTAGGGGGAGGTTCCATTGTCTTTTCAGAGGGACCCGTGCACTTACTGAATTTTTCAGATATGTCGATCAGAAGTGCCTGGATTTATACATACAGGAGGCTCTTAGGCTTCGAGGATCACACTATGTAGACACTTAACGAGTTGACTCTACTCGAAGGATCACTTCTTTCTAGATCTACCCTCGAGAGAGGCACTAAGCGCCACATTGATAGTAGTCGGTTGGGTAGGCTAAGAAGTGCCCTATATCTCTATTCGGCCCTGAATGAGACTATATGGCACAATAGTCTCAGTCGGGGGCTGAACCCCAAACAGAGTGGCCAAGTGGATACTATTTGATCGACCCCATATCTATATAGAGGGTAGTGATTGTGTTCAATGGTATAATGCCACACTCTAGATCAAGATGGTTCAGGGGTCCATTTATAACCCCCGATATCTCCAGACACCATTATACCAGTTCCAATTCCAGAGGGTGGACTAGATCCACCAGGCCCTCGAGACATATCACTTTCGACAGACAACAACAGAGGGGGAGATCTCGTCATCTCACCTCCTCTTCCTCTTCTTTGGATCATCACACTATTATGAGTTTCTTCCTGGTCGGCCTCGGATGTTAGGAGAGATGGGTTTACTAGTCCTGGATAGACATTCCCATTGCTTCACCAGTCTCCTCCTTCTCTTCTTCTTCCCTTCTCATGCTTTGTACTTCTTTGGAAACCCTTTGGTTTCCCGCTTCGCTTCGCCTTTGGTCTTTGACCTCTTCTCTTGCTTTGTACTTCTTTCAGAAACCTTTTAGTTTCCTGCTTTGTATGGACACATTTGTACTGTAGTCTCTTTGACCTACTTTTGTGGTCATTTGTTGGACACTAATATTTACCTATCCATCTATGAGCATCTACTAAACTCCCAGACTTTTAATATATTACAAAAAAAATTGTATTATTATTTAGTTATTATCATATTCTTCTTGTAGAAAGTTTATTTTATTTTATTGGGATTTCAAATTTTACATTTTAATATAATTTGTAATTTATTAGTTAATTTTTTCTAGATTTTATTTTCTTACTTTCTTTTTTTTGAAGTTTAAAATACTAATTATTTGTATTGTATTTAATATTTATATTAAAGAGTAAAAATTAAATTGTATTGTATTTTAAGAGTTTTTAATTGTATAAATATGAAATACTTGAAATTTAAATATTGTGTTATATTTAATCTTTTTAATTTTTCTTAAAATTAATTTAATTTATTATATAATTATTATTATTTTGCTGTCTCCAAGTACCTGTCTCCTATTTTCCTAGAAAATGGCATACTAGTACCTGTACCTACTACCTGTACATGTACCTGTACCTGTCTCCTGGTAACTCTGGCAAAAACTAATATGCCCAATCCAAAAGAGCTCGGTCTGGGGTGAGCCATCCCAGGCAAACAGCCCGGGGTTGGGATGGCTGATGTGGAGCTTACCGACAAAGCTTGGATGCAGGAGGAGGAGCGGGATGGTGGTGAGGGCAGGAAGGGCAGCACATTGTGCACCCTGAGGTCATTGTGGCTGGTGGAGGTGGAAGGATGGGGCATCACCTGCAATGTGTTATTAAGTTTGCAGGAGATTCCAGGCGAGCCAACTGACAGGGCAGGGCAGGGCAGGACAGGGCAGGGCAGTGAGGTTGCAGGTGGGGTTGCCCTTGGGCAACCCCAATTTGCAATTAATATTTTTTAATTTTAAAAAGACAAATCTCTGTAATAGAACAATTTTGATTTTCTTTCCTGAATATTTTCTAGAAACCCTTTGATCACAAAAGGTTTCTGAACTGAAAAAAATCTCCCAGCAATGGCCTGAAAGTTGAAACTGCCATCAAACTATTTGAAGGACAACATGACCCTTCCTGATTTGCAAACTTCCATGTTTTGTTAAAAAGTACTGGGAAATCCCAAATGCCCAAATCCCTTTTGATAGTTCAAAAATCCATATTTCCAACTAAAAGTATCTGCTTAGCCCCAAAAAATGCTGCAAACCCTCTAAAAGTTTTTAAATTGCCCTAAAAGGCCCTAAATCTCATGGTAAGCCCCAAAATTGAAAACCAGAAAGATTTCAGAATGCCCCCAACAATTTTTCAGACAAAAATTAAACAATACTCTCACCCATTAACAAAATGACCTGAAAGACTCAAAAAAATCCTTCAAATGCTACTTTCTAAAAACAGAATAATGAGAAAACTGCAGAAAGAGAGAGAAGGGTAGGGTTTCACCAAAAATGGAAATTTTCATTTGAAAATTGCTGAAGATTGCAAGAAATTTTCTCTGAAGCCATGAAAGAGGAATTGGAAAGCTCTTAATATCATGTGGGAATGATTTGGAAATCCCTAAACACAAAATATCCGTCCTTTTCTATTTTCTAATTAAGTAAACTAGGAATAATATGCACATATCTAACTTAGGATTAAGTCACTAACCTAAGTCAGGTCATGTCCAAGGTGTGGATAACAAACTACACAAGCAGATGTTACTTTCTGTATGTTCTTTGCAACTGTCTTTCCGTACTGATAATAGGTTAGTATGTACCCATTATAAACAAAAATAAAAGAAATTGATTTTTTTGGTTGTGATCTGTATGAAATATGTACTGAAATCGTTTGTAATTTTACTGTTTGCTTCCAGGATATTGAAGCCACCATTCATTGTTATGAATGGCTAGCACTGATTGGCGGTTCAAGCACTGGTGAACAGCGTTCTAGGTAGGTGCTTTTCCTAAAAAATAGTCACAATCGTTTTTCATATACAGAAGCTTCAGAGATCACATGCATGGAATGTGCTCAAATGCATTAGTTGTTTGGTAGAAAACAAAGTCAAGCTAGATAATTGATATTCCTAGACACTTAATAAAAGAAAGATTTTTTAAATTGTTTGAGTGAATTTCATAAAAGTGTACTTATGTTTTCTTAATTTTTCAGAGGATGATATTATGTTTTCTTTGATTAGATCATTTTTTTTGCTTATATCATTGATTTTCTTCCAGTACACAAGATTATGTTTATATAATTTTCAGTTTATTTCAAAGTGACTGTTAAATGATGAAGATGTTGTTTCACTCATAGTTTGCCTATTTGGTGAGTACTCGCCAAAAATTTGCTCAGACGAATATTCGCTTGTAAAACTCGCCATTTGCTTGTGCCGAACATTGGCGAATACTCACCGAGAATATTTGGCGAACATTCACCAATATTCAAGTAGTTTGACCCTAAAATTCACCCATACGCTGGTTTAATGCAGAAAATGGGAAAAGCACAGGTTTCTGTTTTTGTCCTATAAAGGCATCACACTCCCCCACTTGTAATCACACAGCTATTGAGCATCCTAAAACGAGGAAGAGAAAACTGTCAATTATTGTAAATTGTAACTTGCGTAGATATGCAATTTATGATGATAATTTTCAATGACAATCAGCCTGAATTCATAACACTTATTATTTGGCTGTTTCATTTGCATGATGATGCGATTATGTACTGTATTTGTATTAGAATCTAATACAAAACACTTCCCCAACATTTTACAGACTCATTTGATACATTTTGTAGCTATATTTTGCATAAATATTTATGTTTTTAAAGAAATTTGTGTATTTTTAACTTGCCAGATATTCCCGAATATTCCCGAGTCTTGCCGAGTCAAATTTCTTTGGGTCTGCCAAATAGTTGCTGAATATGAGTATGCAAACTATGGAACATGCACTAACCAAAAAGGTCAATATGGAAGTAATTCTCAGGAGTGTGATGATACACAAGGAGTTTAGAAGTAATTATGCTGGTTTTTGTTCACCATGCACAATTTCCCTAGATAGCATACTTATTGCCATTTGCCTATATTTATCTTAGTGGCATCCAGATTTTATCATCTAAGACCTGTCCTTGTTTACAAGTCACATATACATTATTGATTTAGCATTTAACTTGACAAGATTTATTTTCTATTATCGTTGTTTGCTAGAAGCAAAGGAGCTGAATAAAGTTCAACTGGATGTTGTCCTTTGTTGACATCATAGTAAAAGTGGTGCACAATACGATCAAGGTGGTTTTGTTGAGACTAGACAAGAGTTGGGGTTGTTGTTAGTTAAATCTGAGACAGTTAAGTTATTTGTTGTTGACAAGTTTTTAAGCCTCAGCTACTTTAAATGGTCCTCTTCAACATAGTATGAGATTGATGGCAATTTGTTCGTGTCATTTCTATCATTGGATGTGCATCAACTCCAGTGCCAGGATGTGCCTCACCAGATGTGTGTTTACTCCCCTGTATCCAAAAGCAGACTGCATGTATGAAGGCTATGATGCCAATCATTATGCTGATAAGAGAAGGATCGACTTATATGGGAAGAGGAACTTAGATCTATTATAAGTGGAAGCAACTCATAATGACGATTGTAATACTTATTTCAAGAATCCGAGGGCCATCAAACATGTATCTCATCTGAAGGTGTTAATTAACTATCATGATTTGGCAGGCAGTGACCAAATTGTTGACCCCATGTTCCAGTGCATAAGATTGGCTCAAAAGTTGGCAGGATAGTGCTGCAACTCCATGTGGGCTGTAGCCCTCGACTCCACAGTGCCTAATACAACATACAAGAAGGCATGGTTGAGGTGAGTGTGCATGGAAGAGTCTATTTTGAGCTACCGCCTGGTCCAGCGTGTGGCAGATGATAGAAACTCATTACATTAAGTACTCATTATTTATTACAATATAATTTGTGCCTATGGGACATGACTTTATTGTTAAGAGTCATAACTGGTCCCCATAGGACACAATTGGTGATTGCATAGTCATCTTGTACATAACACAAAGTACAAAATGGACTATATGCAAAATTGACTACCACATAAAATAGATACAATAGACTACAAAGTAGGGTGCATATAGAGTAGACTCATTTGAAAACTGGGAGATTCGACCTAATGCAGATAATGAAATTAATTATTAGCATGAAAGGGGACAACAGAATTTGGATACAAAATAATGACTGTTTATTAACATTGCCATTACGAAAAGGTTAACTAATCAATAATAGACTGTAAGAAATGTCTAGATTTGAGGAGAAAACTTCCTTTTCCTTCTTGAAACTTTGCATAAAACTAAAAGGGAGTGAGAAAGGAGCATTTCCTTTTTCCTCCCTAGATGGTTGCAATGTCTCCTGCAAATCTGAAGTGGAATGGGAAACAGGATGACTAGAAGCTTCTTTAGGCTCAAAGAGAGCCATTGCTTCATTTTGTGAGCATTGAAGGGTACTTGGGTTTTATGGTGATAAACATTTAGTGCATCTAGCTACCAGCCAGTGCATTCTGTCAGAAGCAATTGCATCTTTCTGCTTTCAAGGCTGCCTATCAATCTCCATTTGCTGATGAAGATCGACGACTACTAATAATGTTGTTTTCAAGAAAATCATTAGAAGTTTGCGAAGGAGTATAAAAGATTTTAAAAGGATTTTCAGTTGTAAACTGAAGTGTGGATGGTAGAAATAGAGTTTCGCTTAACAAGAACGAAAGAAATCAAGAACCGAATTATATTTACGTCCAAAAACAACCAAAGTCGGTTGATGAGACTCAAAAACACATTCAGTTACGACTAGCATTGTAAAAAAAGTCATGCAAGGGAAGGACCCTTCATTGAAATGGAACAAGGAGCTGAAGAAGAATCCTATGTTACCAAGGTTCGCCCCCTGCCCCACGTACCCTGCCTGATACGTATCCGGTACGGATACGTGAGGGTATGGGTAAGGATATGTGCTGGATACGTTTTGACGTACCTGGAACGCGTACCTGTACGCACCCAGCACGTATCCAAGCCTAAAAACGTCTTTTAAGGCATTTAAAACAATTTTTTTTTTTGATACATATCATGGAAATAATACATGTTACAGAAATAATATTACTCCCTAGAATTTTCAGAACCTTGTAAGTACATGAACAACATGATATACGGTTTACGCTCTGCTCTGGGTGCATGCTCCCAACGCTGAATAGCGACTACAATACAGCGAAGCTTTTCAACTATCCAATACCTTTTCATATAGGTACAACCATTTGGTCGTCTAGTCCAAAACATGTTTCTATTCCCTTAGTCGACTCTATTTGTTATACATAGAGCCACAGTATGAAACCTGAAAACTTCATGTGCCAGCTCCTGATAGTTGTCTGGCTTGCCCTCGTACAGAAATGGTCATTCTCAAAAATTGATTTAGTTCTGATTTTGCACTTCTTCATATGCACCATATTGATAAGAATCAATTGAATGTTTTGAACATTAATCCTACTATAATTTTAAAGTTTTATATTTCTTATGGACTATAAAATGAGTATATATATATATTTTAATTTTTTAATACATATGTACCGGCATATCCAAGACTTATCGTACCCAATGGTTTTTTAAAAATTGACGTATCCGCATATCGAACCCGTACCCAAACCCGTACCCGTACCCGTATCCTGGCAACATAGAGAATCTGTAAATTTTTTCTTGTTGGTAGAGTCTTCTCCAAATCAACATGCATACTATTCAGGCATAAGCTATTGCATTTACAGTATGTGTAGACTTTCAAGATTGTGCATGCTCCTCAATTAAATTGCCATAATTTAAAAATCATACTCATTTCAGTATTTCATTTGAGGTGATACAAATGGATCTGAACTTTTACCTTTATAAGAAATTCCTATGTAGCTCTAAAACCAATGTCCATTTCTTAACAATTATATCTGAACAGTTTAAAAACGAAGTGCTTTCTGAAAAACCTTATCATCTTTTGTGAGAAAAGTACAAGAAATAACTTTTGAAATTAAGTATAAGCGCATATGGGCTGGCCAACCCCAATTTTGTGAAATCTACTATTTCAAAACTATCTCAACTGGCATAATCTGTATAGCTGTTAAACCAAAGAATGGGTAGCAAAGAAGTAAATATGGCATTCACAAGAGACAGGATATGACTCAAGTGTGGGATGTGAATTGAGCCCAGCTAAACATTAAATCAAAGAAGAGAACTGAGAACATAACTGAAAGGACTTTATGAAAATTTATTTTCATTTTCACTTTTGGTCAGTGCATGCATCTATTGAATAATTCTTTTGTTAGTAGTGCTTCTTCCTTTCTCTTCTCAAAACTCATTTGTATTCTCTTGAGGCATTATCATACTTTTCAAACTTGATAAGTAAAATAGGACTTTAGCTTTTTGATGCCATTAGCTGTTTAGATTCTAGAGTTTACATTAAAATCTATTAATAAGTGAACAATGATAATTTTGTTTCATTAGTTAGTCTTATTGGAGAGGGTATGTTGCACAGATGCCTGTTATAGACTACCTATTACTTTTATCTAACCAACAATAGGGTCAAGATTACGATTAACGAACATTTTTCTAACAATTGCCATTGGTAAAACACATTTTATATTTTCATTTCTAGTGCACGTGTGTATGCACGTGCGTGCAATTGTTCGTTCTGTTAGAATATGCGGAGAGAGAGATTAAAGAAAGATTAAAATCTACGAAGAACGGATGAAGAGAAACCAAAAGCACACATTATCATTGTTTGTCGATCATTTTACTATGTGAAAGATGGTTACAAAGTGGTTCAAGTGGTTACAACCGTTTATTAGCTAACACATAACTGATATTAACATATCACTAATAAATAAGCCTTATATTTTAATACCCCTCTTAAGGCTTACTCACATATTGTAAGATTAAAATAACATAACCAAACAAGACCGGACATTCTTGAAGCTTTCCCTTTTGAAAATAATGCTTTGATTAGGTAGAACTCCATCAAACTGCCTCCCTAATCCTCGTAAAGGTGTAGTTCTCGATTTCCAGATTCCACCTCCCCGAACTCCCGAATTACAAAATCACTTGAATTGTTGGACAACCATCCATATTGAGCTACTCCTATAGTGCTCCATCAAGTTGTCTCATGACCCTCGTAAGGGTAAATTCTCGAGATTCACAGACTCTCGAACTAATTGGACAACCATCCATGCCGAGTTTTACCTACATTGGATTCCTTCATGTCTTCAAAGTGTTGCGATTCTTTTAAAATACACATTCTCTATCAGTGAGTTCATCAATGTCAACATTCGGTGGATTTTCAACACTGGCTTCATTTGGTTTGTCTTAGAATTTTCCCTTCATATTTTTCTTTATGATCATATTCGTCTCTTGAAAAAATATTTGTTCAATAACTTGATAATATAAAATTTCTTCACAATTCTTTATCATCGGCTCCAAGAGTAACACGGTCCATTCATGGCAAAATAAAAAGCCTAGCTCGTGATTTGCAACAACAAATAGGATTTCCGTGCATGCCCTAGTTGACTGTATGCTTGCCCTTTTCGACTATATTTTGTCCTTGTGTCACTTGAAATTCTTCAAAAATCTATAAAACCCTTTTGTTCCTTTTCATGATTGGACTCATGAGCCCTAGTTTTAGCCGCGAGTTTGTGCTTTGGTTCTTGTGACCTTGTTTTTAGTTTGTGGCTTTTACGACCTCATCTCAAAGACTTTCCAACCCTCACAAATTTCTTCCAGGACACTCGCGATTGTATATTTTGTAGGATCATTGCAGGTCCTAAATGACCTTCCGCGACTATTACAGGTCCTAAATGAGTGTATTGTATGTCCTTTTGAAACTAAAACTCTCCAATGAAAACTTGCCTTTGAAAAACACGATTGATATTCGCCTTTGAAAAATGCGACTGGTATTGGCCTTGAAAAATGCGACTGGTATTGCAATCAAGTTTTATGCCCTTTCATCTCTAAAATTTGCTTTGTATGATAGCAACAATGGCAGATTGTATATATATTCTGCCCTTTCTCTGCCCTCAATTTCATATTCTTCTGATACTCTTTGTTTTACCTCGATTTAACTTTGGGAATGACTTGAACTTCTTCCCTTCTCTTTCTCCTTGCTTGCCCGCTTTGATACCAATGTTAGAATATGTGGAGAGAGAAAGAATAAAGAAATATTAGAATGTACAAAGAATGGATGAAGAGAAATCGGAATGCACACATTATCATTGTGTGTCCGTCATTTTATTATGTGAAAGATGGTTACAAAGTGGTTGAAGTGGTTACAACCATTTATTAGTTAACACTTAACTAATATTAACATAACACTAATATTTAAGCCTTATAATTTAATATGTTCATTTGTAATAAATATTTCCATTCTTGCTCCTATGTTTCCCTATCCTTTCCCTACCATTATCATTTTTCTTCACGCTTCTAAAGAAGTAATCACATGTTGGTACTATTTCCCGGTTCTAGCCATCTCCTTTTCGCAAACTCCCATTTTTATTGATGATCCGTCATAAAGGAAAATTATAGAATCGATGTTGGTAGAAACATTTTTGAAGACTTCTTGATAGACCCGAAATGTCATAGAAAAATTCGCATAAAATCTAGAATGTTTACAAGTTTTGACAATTTCTCAGTGGAGGTTATTAATCCTGAATAGTTTTGGGACTAGCTAGATGGGGAAGTGTGTTTTCTATATGCTTGTAAACGATTTATGGGATTTATCAACCATGCACTTGTTTCTCCAATCGACGATAGGTTCGCTACATTGCTTTCAATGGCATAGGGAAGAGGTGATCATTCTATGTATGTCCAAGGGTCCTTGATATTTTTTAGAGAATCGTGCATGTGCATAGTATTCTAGTAAATAACAAAGCATAGATATTCGTAATGGCCCCATTTTCGAGCAGATGGCCTAGGAGGCTTTTCATCCGTCTTAGCCTTGGTTATGCCCAAGGGGCTAGTGACGTTGATGGTTATTGGGTGTGGTTTGTACCTTCATTTCACTTATATGTTATGTTTTGGAGTTGGACACGTACTTTGAGGTGACTTAAGTGAAATAAGGTTGTGAGATGCTCCCCTAAGGTACTTTATGTTATATTTAGTCGATGACTTAAGTGATGGGTGAATATATGGCACTTTATGTTCTAATTCTTCGTTGGGGTGACTTAAGTGCACTTTTTGGCATATGGGTGATAAAGTCACTTAAGTTATTTCTTTTAACATGTGGATTTTTCCCAAGGGGTCGATTAGGGTTCTTTTGGGGCCCTTTGTTGCAATGAGAAATTATAAAAGGAAGCACTTGGGGGAGAGGAAGGCATTCATTCATACACTCACTCTTTTATGATATTGAAGCCATTGTTGGTTGCATGCTTTTTGCTTGTGGAGTAAGATCCCATAGGAACCCTAGCTTCGGTGGTGAGAGATCCACTCCTAGCTAGCAGAGCACTCTTCGGTGGTGAGAGATCCTCCCTAGTTTGCTAATTTGGAGCTTCATTCAAATCAGATTTTCAGATCAGAATTATCAGAGAATTTCAAGGGTTTGCTCAATGCTGAAGAGAGATTATTTGGTCCATACTTCAGCCATCTATAGATCAGATTATTCTCAGCGTTTGAGGCAAGCTTGGTGAATTCCCAGGAGTTTCATTCAGTTTGGGCTTTATTTATTTTCAGATCTACTTACTTAGGGTTTTGCAGTAGTGTTTTCTAGGGTTTCTGGTTGGATTTTTTCAGTTTTCCAAGTTGGATCTGATTCGTTATAATTTAAATATATTGCTGTCCGAATTTCAGAATTTATAAAGATCATTTCAGCTCCTTGTGAATTTTTGGAATTTTTAGGCAATTTCAACATTTAAAATAAATAAATAAAATCAGATTTGAGAGATAATTTTTTCTCTCTCTCTTGTTTCTTGTTCTACATATTTTTCTAAGTTATTTGAAACTTCTGGTTAGTGTTAGATATTATTATTTTGGAAAATACAATTTTTTCTTTTTTTCTGCATATTGCTGTCCTAAAAATCAGAAAAATCAGAATTTCAGTTCGCTGTTATTTTTATATATTTTGTGAATTTCAAGTGATATCCCACAAGGGATATTCCATATTCTTGTGCGTGAGCAAAATTATTGTTCATGTCTGTAATATTTCATTCCTTTCCCCGCTTCTGCCTTTTGCCTGTTCCACTCCTCTTTGCGTATTGGATGTTTTTTTTTTTGGTCGAGGGTTAGGAACATTCTTGGGCCTAGACTGGTTTGTAGAAGGAACAAGCCTCAGTCCTTGAGGTGTTATCACACATACATGTATGTTCTCCAAGTTATGGGTCATCATATTGCTGTTTGGTGATTTGGACTTAGGTCACTCTCTTTAAGAATGTGCTTTTTTACATTAGGCCGCCACCCTTCGGACAAGGGATTTGTTTATTTACCAGACGTCTTTGTATTTATCTCTTATGTTCACATTAAGTTAAAAATGTCTATTTATTATTTGAAAATTCATAAACACGAGCACAAACACCCTCTTTGTGTGGCTTGATGTGTCCGTTGTTTACTTTTTTGGGTTTTTTATCCTCTACATAATGTCATGCTTATCTTTTAGAACTTTACATTTTATAGAGCTTATGTATACATCATTTGATTAACTTGCTATAATATTGTGCTAGTCTTATAACATAGAAGAAACCAATTTTATTAGAAAATAATATGTATTAGAAGTTACTAGATTGTACATTTGCATGTTTTCAAAGCAAACTCATAACTTCTCCCATTTATTGTGTTGAAGACGCGAAGAATCACTGCCAGTTTTTAAGAGGAGGCTCTTGGGAAGTTTGATTGATTTCGCTACTAGAGAGCTCCAGGTTCAGGTAACTTCAATTTATTTAAAATTTTTATATGATAAGGTTATATGTGGTTCATGCCATACCATTAAAATTTGTACAATGTAAAATGATTGTAAAACATTAATCTGAATCTTGTTGTATGCGATACTATTTTAGATTTTAAATTTCGTGAAGTGTGTCACACTGTTGTTTTCTTTCTTTCCAAACTCCAAAATCTTAATTCTGCTGTTGTCTCATATATGGACTTTCATATTAAAGTTGGAAAGCTGTTAGACATGCAAGAATGCTAATTTCTGCTGAAGGGCTCATAGCTTTTTCTAGATATATTCATCAAATCCTCCTTGTTGAAGGGGTCATAGCTTGAGGTATCGATATCTCCTCCTTGTAGTCCACCTAAATTTTCTTTATAAATAGATTTATTAATAAAAAATGGAGGGGTGATAAATATGCCTTGCTTTATCTAGAGAAAATTTCATGGTTTTTTTTTTGTAAATGGCCCTTTTTACCACCAAGAATCATATTTTCTATCCATAAAATTTTCAATTTTTCATGTGAACTTAAAATGACAGTTGCAAAACATACTCATGTACTAATCGTAAAATACTTTTTTCCCCTCAAATATGAGCATATGGTATATTTATAATTTATGTTTCTTATTCATATTCACAAACTATAATATTCCAATAAAAGAATTCCTCTATAGAATTTTCCTTGGCTTTTCCTGCTAGCTGGAGATTCTTATCATTTCTTTGTCCGATACATGATCTAAATGTTATTGTGTTTGGGATTCAAAGTATGTATGTAGATTGTTTATGATGGCGGAGGACAGGAAAAACCTTTGTAATCTAATGATCTTCATGTCATTTGAGATCACACTTGGACTATACTTATGTTGCCCTTATTTAATCAGAATACTCTTTTGGATACACACAAGTGCATGTTTGCGTGTGCACCTCTGCCAAAAATGTGTTATTACAAAGTGGAACATATCCTGTGAGATTCAAACTCAACTTACCAAGATCAGAGATTCAAGTGTTTATCCTCACTATCACGGGGCAACTTGTTTTCACTTAAGCCAAATTTATAATTGAACTAAAACAAAAAAACTATACAGATTGATGATCAAGCCATCTGTAAAATCAATGCTGAAAGGGAATTGAACCAAAGGTCACTCATATTGAATGGACAGTTGGGAATCATCATTCTAATAGTATACAATATAAATGCAAAATAATAGAAAGCACTTGTACTTTAAAGTCCAATAGACTATTTGTTCTGAGGGTACAAGGTGTTGTCATTGAGGATTTGCAATGTGGAGAAAATAAAGATAGAGCCAAAATTTTGTTGTCAAGTACATCCTAGATATCAGCAATGTAAATTTTTCTTATAAAAATATAGTGAAACGGAGCTTGAAGTTAGTGCCAAGGAGCAACTGCCATGCTGTTCCACTAAAATACTTAAGTAGGGGAGAACCGTTGAAAATGTAATAATTGAATTTAAAATATAAATGATCAATAATGATAACTGAGGAATCCCTAATCCCAGGCACTAAAACTATTGCTGCTTAAACCATGTATAAAGCCGCACTTTCAGAATTGGGTTCTCTACAGTCATTCCACATTTTTGTTTGACCAGCAAAAATATAATAATAGTTTATTAACACAAAATAATGGTCATTACAATTAAATGAAAGAGCTGCAATACTTATAGGTATTGTACAACCGAAACAGACCCTAGAAAATAGGATCAAATAATACAAAAAGTCCACAGGTATACCAACCCAACAGCATTACAAGAATTGAAGATTTACAATTATAAAATTAACAACCTAACAACCTTGTAAATAAACTATGTGAGTTACTTTTACACACTTACAAATTACTTGACTATGGTGAATTGACACCACCTAGGCTAAAACTAACATTCCCCCTTAGTTCAGCATGGTCTCAAGTGAGTAAGAGAGATTTTTTTCGTGCAAGTGACTTGGTGAAGACATCTGCATATTCTTCTATTGGGAAAAACTAGAGTTAGATGTTGTGTTGTTGAACATGTTCACGTATGAAATGACCATGTACCTCGATGTGCTTTGTGTGCTCATGAAACACTGGATTGCAAACAAGTTTGATAACGCCTTCATTTTCAACATATTGTATAGCTGGTTGCTTATGTGGTACTCTTAATCCTTCAAGTAGGCGACATAGACATATTGCTTTGTAGACAACTCCTTCGCAACACGATACACTACTTCAAAGGAAGATTGAGAAACAAAGTTTTGTTTCTTGCTCTCCCATGATATTGGACCAAATATCAAAGAGAACACATTCAAAAGTAGATTTCTGTTATCAATATTGCTTGCATGATCCAAGTCTCGAATGTCTTGTCAAGAAGAATTGATCATTTTTTTTGTATTCTAGGCCAAAATCCATAGTTCCTTATGTGTATCTTAGTATTTGTTTTCTGCTTTCTAGTGACATATTTTTGGCTCTCACATGAACCTGTGAGAGATAGCTGATGTTTGGCCTAGTATATGTCAAGTGAATGGGATTCCCAATCAACTACCGATAGAGAGTTGCATTTACTTGCAGGTGATGGATTTAAATGAGATAACTAAAGCTTTTCCTCCATGAGTGTGGCTGAATAGGCTTACAATAAATCACTCGAAACTTCTTGAGTATTGTCTTGGCATATTTCATTTAGGACACAAAAATGTGGTGCTCTTTTGCCATACTTCTAGTCAAGACAAAAGTACAATAGCCCGAGATTTGTCATGTCGAACGATTAAGATCTTTCCCCTTGCATTCATCATCTTTATTGAATTGCCATGGATGACTAGATCGTCAACATATACAACCACAATCACAATCTCCCCTCTTATTGTTTGAGGTAGAGATTTGGATCATAAGGACTCTGGAATCCATGTTGAATGAGATGCTCATCAATCTTTATATACAGGCTTGGGAGCCTGTTTGAGACCATACAATGATTTTATGAGCCTACACACCTTTTCTTCTTTTCCAGGTGTGACAAAACCTTCTAGTTGAGTCATGTAGACTTCTTTCTGTAGATCTTCATTAAGATAGATACTTTTTACATCCATTTGGTGGACTTTCTAACCAAACTGAGAAGCCGAGCAAATATCATTATGATAGACTTGATCTTGGTTGTGGGAGCAAATGTCTCCTCGTAGTCAATGCCTTTTTTTGAGCATACCCTTTTGCTACAAGCCTTGTTTGCGCTTGTCAATAGTGTCATCTGCTTTGTATTTCATCTTGTAGACCCATCCACAACCTATAGGTTTCTTCTCTGGTGGAAGATCTACAAGCTATGTCATGTGTTATTTTTCATCAATGATTGATATTTGCATTCATGACATCTTTCCAAGGTTTTAACTCTAGGGCTTCTTGAACTTGTAGAGGGCTCAACAAATTCTTCCATTGTGTTCATTAGGGCTAAATTGACCTCTTCTTGAGTCATATTTCGAGTCCTAGGTTCAATAGTGGATGTGTCGTGGACTCCATCCAGTTTTGCATCTCGTATCACATTTGTATACCATTAGGCATATGTTTAATGATTCATGTTAGTTGTCAAGCTGGAGGACTTGATCGATCATCACCATCATCCCAATTATCACCTGCCACCATTGGATCTTTGATCACCTTTTGAATTATCTATAGGACTGATCTGTTTATTGGGTGAGTGTGTGGAAGGGTGGATTGACTCGCCCTTCTTATCAAACTCAACATCCCTGCTTATATAAAGTTTTTCCACTCGTTGGTAAACCTAATGCATCTTCACTATACTCTTAAAAGATGTATGTCTCGTATTTTTAATCCAATTTCTTTCTATTCTTAAGAGCGTGTATGTGAGCCTTACATCTAAAAAAACAAAGATGAGCTATTGAGGGTTTGTGCCTTGACCATGCTTCATGTAGAGTTACTCCATCAAGAGCTGCAGTGGGTGACCTATTCAACACATAAACTGTTCTTATTGCTTCGTCCCAATATGTTTTTGCCAAACTTGAATCTTCAATCATACAACACACCATTTCCATGATAGTGTGGTTCTGCCTTTCTGCAACACCATTTTGTTGTGGAGTATAGGGTGGATCAGCTGCCAGTGAATTACCATGCTTGTTCAAAAACAACGAGATTTCATTATGGGTGTATTCCCCCTTGATCTGAGCAAAGAGTTTTGATTTTATTAGTTTTAGTTTCCACAGATGCTTTGAATTGATTGGAAGTTTGGAAGGCTTGGTTCTTTGTGCTGAGGTAGTATACCCACATTTTGTGTGAGTACTCATCAACAAAGAGATGGAAATACTGAAACCTTGCGTGACTAGGTTTCAAGGTTTGCATAGCTAGGTATTGCATTAGATCCAATTTTTCGGAAGCTTTAAAGATACTTTTGCCAAATGGTTCTTGATGTTGTTTTCCTTCATGAAAACTGGGCATATATCTGTATTCTTCTTTAGTGGAGAAATTCCTCTCACCATGTTATGATGACTTAGTGCAACCAGGTATCCTAAACTCATGTGCTCATATCTTCTGTGCCACAAATTTGCTGAGTTGGAATCCTTTACAATAAGCGCCATGAAGAAGTTGCTTCCGATAAGAAAGATGAAATATACTGTTTAGAGTGAAAATGACTGGAGGGCAGATATTTCCAATGCAAGATGCTCATGCAACTATCTTGAGATTTTTTACTCATGTCTGATTAGCAGATTTTTGGCGAGTCCTGGGGCATAAATGACTTAAGTGATTTTGTAGTCATGTGTGCCAAGTGGTAAGGAAATGTCACTAGTGCCTTGAACATGACAAGACATATCATCACCTAAAGAGACATGGTTTCTGATGGGTGTATCATGCAAATGGTAGAACTAATCTTTTCTTTTGGTCATGTGCTGAGTTGCAACTGAGTCAACATACCATGATGGAACCTTGTGAAGTTGATTCCTCTTGAGATTGTGCAACATACACAAAATCCTTGTCAGAGGGTTTTTCTTCCTATTCGCAATGTTGCCTTGTTGCGGTTTCTTTTTCTTGTTTCCTCTTTTTGTCTTGTGACTTATTCTATTGTCCCTATGACAACTACTGATTATTGGGCTTCTTGTTGCTTGAAGAGCCTTGTTAGAATGCATTGTACCAACAATCTTTCAATTCATGGCCTTCTCTACCACAAATTAGGCATTGTTTATGTTGTTTGCTCCCTTGATTTTGCTAATTACGTTGCTTTTGGGATTGTTCTGAAGGCTTCATGGGCCTCTTCCTTTTTTGTTGCGAAACAAGAGCATGTTCACTTGTTTATTCTACTTTGTGCATGGATTCTTCTTGTTGCAACATGTTAACCAACTCTTCAAATGTTGGTTTTTGCTTAGTGACATTCAATGCAGTGACACAAAATTCAATAGGAGGGGGTAGGGCTTTCAAGACGATTGGCACGAGAGAGTCATATGTGATCTGCTTGCTCAATGCTTGGAGAGAGGCACTCAAAGTTGTAACATGCCTTAGAAAGGCTTCAACTTTTTCACTTGCCTTCAATTTGAGACAGTATAGTTGAATTTGGAGATGGAGTACGGTATATTGATTTTTGGCTTCATATGCTATACGGAGCTTATTCCAAGCTTCCTTAGCTGTTATATCATGACAGATATGGGGTTGTACCTCTATCGATACCCCGCATATGATTTATCAACTTAGCCTTATGATTGAATTTGTCAAACTTCCGTTGCTGGTCAACGTTAGTAGCATGTAGGGTGTAAGTGCCTTTAGGATTCAACAAATGGCCAAATATCCTCAAATTCTAGATGTGTTTTGACTTTTGTTTTCCATGGAAAATAGTTGTCTCCACGTAGGAGCTAAGAATCATGTAGAAAGAATTTTTGATCGCTTGCATGCCATTTGCAAGAACTGCGGGAGATGGATTGGTTCTTTATCACTAGAAACATATTCCCTTCTCTATATACCATCAATCCAATATACCAAAACTCTCGATATATGTGCCTTTTTGATATACCCATTGGTATGTAGAAGAAGCTTGTCATGTTGATGTACACACGGTATGCGTGATAGAGACATTAATGCATGTGAGAGTAGAGTGATACGTGGTACCAATACAATACATAAAAAGGATTCATCCAATCAATGACACTTGCTTAGTGGCCGAGTTTACACCTAATGAGCATGGCAAGTGGGTGATGGAGGGATGCTTCAATGAAAACTCCAAATGTAAGACCTTATTTCACCCTGATTATTGATAGGGATGATGGGTAGATGTTGTTGCAGTTGAATTAGGCCTTGGATTCAGTAGATCAAACGCGATGGCTTGGCCTGTAAGCATGATCTAGAGGCACCGCTGAGACCAAATGCTGTGAGTGTGATTGAAATTATAATTTGTTTCCAATTTTGCAGTTGTCAAGGAACAATTTACAATTTTACACTTGGGAAAATTCCATTAGGGATACAAAATGCCCGCCCGCCCTGCCCCCAACTGTTCTTTTCTGAAATTTGCCTCTTTTAAAAAAATTCCCCTATTTTTGAAAACATATTTTCCTGATTTCGAAAAATATCAAGGAAAAACTAATGCCCTGATTGGGGAGTGTGATAGGTCACTAGTTCTACGGATTACATTTAGCAGTGTGATAGGTCACTACTACTAGTTCTACTCCTGTCATTAGCAACATGTGATTTTTCACAAATCCATAACTTAGTGACTAACAAAGTTATTAATTTTTAGTTGAAGATTAAAAAGAACTTTGTAATGTGTTTGAAGTTTGAACAACTTGATATATACTTGTTGAGGTACATATGTGAGCATGATATTGAAACTTGCAAATGGTTGAACAGGCTTATGCAAAGCCTACATGATATTTGCTCTTCTAATGAAAATCAGACAACTTGTGTTATATTTTTATGTTTATACTTTATTGTGCCTGTCGCATGTTCTAGAATAGATTTTCTACTTAACAATTTTACTTGTCAATTTTTTTGGTACATGTGTAAATTTCCAGTTTCCATTGCAATTGACTGAAAAGACATACTTCATCAGTAGTCTTGTATGCATTTAATTTGAGGCAATTTTATCTTAGTAGATGATTCAGTTGAATGAAGCTTTATTCCCATTCTCTGCAGCAGACTCAAGTTATTGCAGCTGCAGCAGCTGGAGTTGCTGCAGGAGGTTATCACCTCAGGCTGCAAAAGCTGAAGCAGAATCAGCAGCATATCTTTCTGTGGCTTTGTCAGAGAATGCAATTGTTGTTCTAATGCTTGTTGAAGATCATCTTCGTTTTCAATCCCAGATATTCAATGCAGCAACATCTGTTACTGCACCAGGATCACCTGTTTCAGCTGCGTTTTCTAGTGGGGGCGTTCATCCTCTTTTGGTAAGTCATCAGAGGCTGTGGATAATTCAGGAACTCGAAGAATTTCTTCTTTCAATGAATCTGGAGGTCTCTCTCTAGAAGTAAGTAACCTATTCTACGATCTTGTCTGCTAAATATGAGAATATCTTCTCTTTTGACAGCGTTTTAAAGAAACAGTGCTAATAATTTCCTTTTCATTTTTTTTTCCGATTATATTAATTCTGAGCTGGAAAATGTTTGTGAGGATATTGTGATTGCTTTATTTATTTTTATGCATGCCGTAGTTTTTTCCTTTTTCCTTCTGGTATATTACTAGCTGTATAGAACTTTTATAACCCTAGATTCCATCTGGTATATTATTGTGAGTGAGTTGTTGCTTGTTTTGTATGTGTAGATGGAGCCTTGAAAAATTCTTCAGGTTAGGTTCAATTCTATTAGCGTGTGACATTTGGCATTCTACGTTTCTTAAAATGGGTTCTTTATTTCTACATCAAGTTGACTATATTTTTAGATTACCTTCTTTTGTTTGTCAGACAGTAATCACAAGTCAGTTTTCGACAGTACTCTGAAGAAGGTGATCACAAGTCAGTTTTCCATGTTTACTGTTTCTGTGTGTTGTCAGCATTTCATGCTTCTTGTTCATTTTTGCATTCTGGTATATTATTTTCAGGACATAATTTTTCTAGCCCTAGAAATCTGTCAGGAGTGAGTTGTTACTTGTTTTGTCTTTGTAAATGCAACCTTGAAAAATTCTTCAGGCTAGGCTCAATTCTATTAGCGTGTGACATTGGCATTCATTATCGCTTGAAAAGGGTTCATTGTTTCTAGATCAAGTTGACTGTTTTTAGATTATTGTATTTTGTTTGTTAGAAATTGGGGTTTAGATAGTACTCTGATGAAGGTGATCACAAGTCAGTGTTCCATGCTTGCTGTTTCTGTATATTGTCAAAGTTTCATTTTTGTTGTTCTCTTCCAACACTTTATAATCTATTATATGTCTTGTCTCATATGCTATTTCCTCTGATGTTGATGCCAACAGTTCCTTGCTTCTATGGCTGATGCAAATGGGCAAATTTCTGCAGCAGCGATGGAACGCCTATCAGCTGCTGCAGCAGCTGAACCTTACGAATCTGTTCGTTGTGCTTTTGTCTCATATGGAAGCTGTGCAGTGAATTTAGCTGAAGGATGGAAGCGTAGGAGCCTTATGTGGTACGGAGTAGGTCTTCCACCTAAACCTGAAAGTTTTGGTGGTGGAGGAAGTGGATGGGAAACCTGGAATTCTGTTTTTGAAAGGGACGAAAGTGGGGAATGGATTGAATTCCCCTGATCAGAAAATGTGTCACAATGCTTGAGGCTCTGTTGTTAGATGAATCTGGACCTGGTTGTGGGCTTGCAATTGTTGGAGGATCTGGAACTGGAATGGGAGGGATGATTGCATTACAGCAGTTGTTGGACAGTGACCAGCCATTTTTAACAATGCTGAGAATGGTGCTTGTTTCAATGAGGGAAGAGGATAAAGGAGAAGAGTTAGGTCAGCCAAAGAGTTCCAGCACGAGGGAAGGCACAACAGAAGGTGTACATAGGCTCGCAAAGCAGAACTCAGCTCTAGATTACAGTAGCCGTTTGGCAAGACGAAAACCACGATCAGTACTACTCTGGAGGTATTTCCAAATAGAACCTGTGATATATTTGCAGCATTAGGTTTTTCTACCAAAGATTTATCCAGTCATTTGACTCTTCTAGCAGGCCTAAATTATTGCTTTACTAAATCAACAGTTGCTTCTCTTGTTCAGTGCATTAATTTTCTATTGATTTTTAGAAATTTGCAGGATCTTGTCTTTACTGAAAAAATCTGTGTAATATCAAGAAATACTTCAGGATCTATGCTAGACTGCTCAGCAAAAATACATCCCTGTAGATCTAGGCTGTGGTAATAACAATGCAGCCACTGCCATAGGAGATTATAAATGCATGTTTATGTTCCAGTTTTTAGGTTCTTTAGAATTGAAAGCATTAAAACTGTTAGATACTCTTTATCCACTACAAACATGTAATAAAAGTAAATGGTAAATTTGATGTTGTAGGGAGAGAAGAATTAAAAGAATGCATGCTTGTAGACCCAATTTCTTCTGGGCAAGCATTATTAAAACTCAACAGTATTTTTAAAACATTTTGGGTAAAAAAGTATTTGAATGCCTTAAAATAAGTTCTAAACATTTGGCACAGGTACCTGGAAACTGACATTCCATGGACAATGAAGCATAACTCTAGACAGATATTCTAGATACTTCATAATTATGACCTCGTATGAGACATGTATTTTGTATTTAAGGAGAATAATTGACTGTAATTTTTGCTGGAAAAAGAAAATTAACAAATCAAAAACAAGCCTTAAAATAAACACATCTGGCTGAAATTACGATTTAATGTCATGCTTAAGAAGGAAGATAGAAACAACATAATATGAAGCTCATAGAGCAAGATTTTCTAGATAAATTGCCTCCCATTATATTTCTGTGTTAAGGAGTTGTAATGAGTACATCTTAGTGATATGTTGTAGCCTAATTTCATTGTCTTACTAATTTAGGCAATTGGTGATTGGCATCTTTTCTGTGGTGTAGTTTTGAGTTTTTCGTGCTCATCACACATTGTTGTTCATGTTAGTTTAGATAACAGATCAAAACATATTGGCTAATGTAACATAGGTGGCACATCGGGTTTTGTAAATTCCCTATTAGGTTCCTCTCGGTTATGAAAGGTGGCAGCCAGATAGAAGAGACCTCATGATGTCAAGCTTATGTGTAGCAGTGAAATTCTATTAATTAGTAAAACCTTCACCAAATGATTTTTGGATCCAAACTTGGTGAAAAATACCAGCCAATAGTCAGAAAAATTGTTAACAAATAACAAATTTTAGGGGAAAAAGTACTAATATGTATTTCATATCAAATCAATTTCAAATACAATCAAAAGTAATCAGTTACATCTTCCATGAATCCATACACATGTATACATACACCAAGAAGTAAATAATGGGATATTGAAAGTTGAACTTAAAATTTGAAAGCTGATATTCATAAAATTGTTTTTAGGAACACAAGAAATGGAATTAAATATCCATTGTGATGGGATCAACAAAAATATAATATGAAAGGCCAAACTAAGGTTGAGAGGATCCTGCATCTCTTGTCCCAACACCAAACACATGATATTGGTCTGTGCAACACTTTGTGTACATCAAGGAAGCAACTGCACTGATTCTACCTGCAGTAGAGGTTGTCTTTTGCAGCTTGTTTATCTTTAGCTGTACAGGCTCACTTCTCCTTCCTCAATGCTACCACTACAAGCTTTGCATCACGATCAGCCTGATTAGCCCATGCACGGTCCTTTATAATAATATAAACATGTGGTTGCCATCCTTTGTGATCCACTTTGATTTTGGATCATACTACAGCTCGATGGGGATATTCTGTTTGTGGGAGAGGTGCAGGTTGGAATGCACAAATATGAGGTCATTTGACAACTTATTGTGCTTTTGACTATTTGTGGTCTTACATATGCCAGTTTCTTGCAGAACCTGAAATGCAGTATGGTTGGCTCAACACTAAAAGAGCAATCCTCTAAAGATTTGGCACCTTAGCACCATATTTTTTCCACGGTGAATCTGTAATGATAAATTCAAACATTTAATGCTTCAAGTTAAATTAAAAAAGTAAATTACAAATTTTAAATTTTTAATGTATGCAAATTAATATTTTTAACAATTTTTTACATTTCCTAGAGTTTGTTCTAACTGCCTTGCAAATGTCTTCAGAAAAGAGATCTCCTAGTGCTATTTCATAGATCTCAATTGCAAACATAATCTTCATCCTGGACTTGCCAAGCCTGCGATTCAAAGTTCCAGCATCAGACTTGTATTCGCGAGTCCTTGCTGATAGTTGGCGATTGTCAATCAATTGGTATAACCTACCAATTTAAGCTTGTACTCAAAGTTTCTAATCGCTCACTTTGTTGGCCAGAACCATGTTCTGTCATTATCAGAAAGCCTCAAGCTGCCCTTCTCTTTCTATTATTGCATGCTTACCAAGAGAGTAAAGGTAAACTCCTTGCCTTAACATTCGACTGCATGTAATTTTACGAAATGCTTACAAATCGAGGTAACTGGGCTGATTAGGAAATTGGCATGACAAATAGTAGGTATAAACTATTGCCTGAATGTGAGATGCATTAAAGAGTTCATTTTTCAGAAAGCTATCTTCATGTCATTTGAATTTACCCTTGCTTTCAAGACAACTCAGTCGTACATATCTTTTGTAGGAGTGATACCAAATGGGATTCCTAGGTGACGCATTGGGATTGATACACACAGAATATTATCTGAATAAATAATCAGAGATTTTAGTGGTGCTGACCCACTTTAGTGACCGAAGCATCACTAATTTTTTTAAACATCAAATGGTGGTGTCTACTGACTGTGAGACAACTTGAGACAACAAGTCATCTGCTAAAATGAGCATTTAAAATTTCAAGAGCATTTTGGAGGCTGATTCCCTTGATTTGCCCTTGAATGCAACTTGCATGTTAGAGGCATCGAAGAGCATCAAGAAAATGGACATGATGAAGGGGCTGTAGTGTTCAACCCTGTTTATTGGTTCTTGGTTCTTAGAGTTTCCCGTGAACATGCTCCCTTATTGATGCTGATTAGAAAAGATCAGCCTTTGCTGCTATGAATTTTATGATAAATCAATTGAAATCAGTCATTCAAATCGATGTTTTCTGTTAGGTCTATTGTGTGAAATCCATATAGAATAAATAAATAAATACTGTGGTAAAACACACTACAAGGAGATTACGGATCTTACTCATCCCACATCCGCGACCTTCTCCCCTATGAGCCCCTATTCTTTAACATGCCTAGTGTGGAGGCCAAGTACTCCTGTCTTTCCTCCGCCATGCGGGAGGCTGCCCCGAGATCCTTTCCCAGCCTCCACCACCCATCCCTCGGCCACTAGTACTAGTAAATCTTGCCCCATGAACCAATGGTACGATGTAGAGTGCAAATCCCTTCACCTGTCGCCGCTAGGCTTTTACCGTGCTCTCGCCTCCTTCCCCACTCTTAAGGTTGCCTACAAGTGCCTTCTCCATCGAAAGAAGCGATCCTTCATTTACCACCACAGATATATGCTTTCCACCTCCCTTAGGACTAACCCTCGGTCCTTCTGGCGTACTGTCTTTCCCCGCCACTCCCCTCCTCCACAACGATTGATCCTATCTCCATTTTTTCCCACACCTCTACCCTTTACGATGTTCCGGGGCAGCAGTCTACCCAGATTGGCATCCCGCCGCCTGGTAATCCCTTCACTCACCGTAATATCAAAGAGGCAATAAGGATTTTGAACTGTAGCAAGGCAACTGATGTGGACGGTTTCGTGCCGAGTTCTTCAAGTAGGGTTTTCGAGTTTTGGTACCTATTGTGAGATCTTTTCAATCAGGTGGTTAGTGTGGGCTTCCCTCCTACTGGTCTCATCATATCATTCACCCGATCCACAAAGTGAGTCCATTTTCGATGTGAACAACTACAGGATTATCATGGTGGGCCATTATTTCTCCAAACTCTATGCTACAGTCCTCCACAGGTTGTTGTCCGATATTTTGGAGCAGAAGCAACTCAGAGCCAGAGGTCAGGCTGGTTTTCGCCCTGGTTACCACACCATCGACCACATCTTCACCCTTCGGGCTATTATTGAGGAGGCTCGTCACCGCTCTTCGAAAGTCTATTGTTGTTTTGTAGACTTTTGAAAAGCTTTTGACTCCGTACCTCGTATGGCCTTCTTCCAGCTACTCCAAGACATCGTATTTCGAGACTTGTTATTGCCATCATGCGCCTCTATGAGTCCATCCTTGGTCGTCTTCGTACTGCACACGGATTGTCTGATCTCATCAGGAGCACCATTGGGGTTAAACAGGGGTGCCCCTTGTCTCCTACCCTCTTTGGCATTTACATTGATGAGCTGGAATCTTTTCTTCAGGATCACATTCAGGAAGGGGATGGCTGCCTTCTTCACCACGTCTTGATTTCTATTCTCCTATTTGTCAACGATATTGTTTTACTCGCCTCTTCTCCTGAGGGGCTTCAGAGACAACTTGATGCACTTGCTTTATTCTGTGATCTTCGACATTTGACGGTCAATCTGGGTAAGACCAAGGTCATGGTCTTCAACGGGTTGCGGACATCACACCTCCATTTCTTCTTCAAGGGGCAAGCGGTTGAAATTACTAATACATACACCTACTTGGGAGTCCAGTTCTCAGGGCCTAGATTCAGTATGAGGCATGCTCTTCAACCGAGGGTGAATAAAGGGTATGGGTGATCCGTAAACTTTCAACTTTGGAATAATTCACAAATCACAATAATTCGCTGCTGTTTACTTTCTATTAGAAATAACAGAGAAAGCTAGTGAATGAATTATAATTGTGCTTAGAATCAATAATTGCAGCAAAGGGAAAGGACATAGAACTCAAACACCAACGATTTTATCCTGGAAACCTCCAATGGAGGAAAACCAATCGGGAAGGTCAATTGCTCTTTCTTCCCACTTCTATTGGCCAATTCAAATCACAAGTACAGAATTTACAATAAGTATGAAAGGAAGTAGATAATATCTCATAACTTCCTTTCGGTTGCTTGCTCTGTCTAAAACTCCTTTCTTCCTCAAAATACAATTTCCAGCACTAAGACTTCTTGCTCACTTGCTCTCATGCTTCGATGATCTTCTACACTTCTTCAATCACGAATTTATAGCCTTTCTCATGTCCTCCCAGTGCACTGGAGAATGGGAAAGGTCATGAAGGTGAAGGGAGACAAACACCCTTTCAAATTCGGAAGTTGTTCGTTTCGAATTTTGCTTTCTGTCTGTAATGGACAGGACCGCTGCCCTGCAGACAGGCAGTTCTGTAACCGCCGCCCTAGCTGAGCGGTGGTTCTGTGACCGCCACCCTGAACAGGGGCGGTCCTGTTACTTAAAATACAAAACCTCCGTTTAATGTTTTCCTTCCTTGTGCTGACAGTTTCTGATGAAGTAGAGTTTTTCTGGATCCCTATGGATCACACCTCCCCTTCTTAGGAGGCTTTTGGTCCCACAAAAGCTTAGTGGGGGAGTAGATGAGGAAACAATTCCCTCACTTGCTCCTTTGAATACCACCGGGCCTGCCTTGGTGTCTTTCCTTTCAGTCCAATCTGCCAAGACTCCTGTGGACCTCTTCTAGTCTCTCGAACCTTCCGCTGCAGACTACATCCTCCTCCACCCGCCTCGTGAGTCCAAGATGCAATTCTTGACGGAAGGTAGCAACTGTAGTTCTTCATCTTCATCCAGCATGGATGGCTCATATAGGTGCAAGTTCTCGCAGTTTACTACAGAGTACATCCTCATGAATGATGACAAATCAAGTCGAAAAGCATTTTCTCCAATCTGCTCCAATATGGTGAAAGGTCCATATCGTAGTGGCTTGAGCTTTCGTGCTTGACCTTGTAGTCTCTCCTTGCTCAAGTAAAGCCAAACTTTATCTCCAACATGAAGCTTGTGTTCCCTTCTATGCTGATCATGCCTAGCTTTGTACTTCGCTTGAGACTTCTCCAGTTGTTCTTTGACCTTGAGATGGATTCCGGATCCTCTCAATGAATTTTTTTGCTCTAGTCACCTCTGTGTCTCGTGTATCCTCATCCTGCTGTCCAACTGCTATGTCTAGCAGATTCGTAGGTAGATATCCCAAGCATGTTTCAAATGGTGACTTCATGGTGGATGTGTGTACTGCCCGGTTGTAGGAATGCTAAATGTAGGCTAATGACTCATCCCAAGTCCTTGGATACTTACTGTTATACCCTCTGATTAATTCACCAAAGTCTTGTTTACCACCTCTGTTTGTCCATCTGTCTGCAGATGGAAAGCTGTGCTCTCTTGCAACTTGGTATCCATCTTGTCCCACAATGTAGTCCAAAACTTCCCCAAGAATCTGGAATCCCTGTCAGAGACAATAGACTTTGGCAAACCAAAATGCACCCATACATTAGCAAAGAAAAGATCTGCTGCCTCATGTGCTTTTACTGTCTTTTTACATGCCATAAGAATACACATTTTACTAAATCTATCAACAACAACATAGAGATAGTCATGGCCATGTTTAGACATAGGTAATCCTCCTACAAAATCCATAGAGATGTCCTCCCACGGACGAGTAGGTACTGGTAAAGGCATATACAAACCTTCCTTCCTAGTCTTTGGCTTGCTAGTACAACAAAGTTTACATCCACGAATGAATTTTGATACTACTTCTTGCATATTGGGCCAATATACATACCTTTGCAAGTGGGTTACGGTCTCACCAACACCAAAATGTCCTGCTACTTTCGAGGTATGTGCTTCCCTCATAAATAAAAGTCTTTCTTCCTTAGGCACACAATTTTTCCCCATTGGTAGATCAGCCCGTCCTTGAGATAACAATCTTCAATTCCCGTCCTTTTAGCCCCTTGGGACTGCAACTTCTGAAATGTCACCCCAAATTCTTTGTCTTGGGCATATGCCTCTTCGTATGCTTCCTTCGTGAAGGGCTCGATCTGAGAAATAGTGGCCAAGCAGGAGAATTTCTCCTTTGTGGGTGGCCTACACAACATGTCTGCCACCACATTTGTACTACCTTTCTTTTATTTGATCACCAAATGGAACTGTTGAAGGAACCCCATCCATTTGTAGTGCCTTGCCTGCTGCAATTTAGACTGTGCTTGCAAATATTGGAGAGGTTTGTGGTCAGTGTGCACAATAGTTTCTTTACCCATCAAATAGTGTTTCCATTTTTTAATTTCCTGAACTAGTGCATACATTTCTTTATCATACACTGAATATCTTTTAACTGCTGAAGTGAAAGTTTCAGAATGATAACATACAGGTTTACCTCCCTGAAGCAACACTGCGCCCATAACATAATCGCTGACATCTGTCTCTACTTCAAAAGGCTGCTGCAAACTAGGAAGAGCAAGTACTAGAGCATGACTAATCTTGTATTTCAATAACTCAAAGGATTTGTCTTGTTCCTTTACCACCAAAACCCTTACTCTTCATGCGGCCCGAGTGTAGAGGTGCCGTGATCGCGGAGAAGCCCGGAATGAACTTCCGCATGTATTGTACTGCTCCCACAAAACTTCTAGTTTCTGTGGCTCCTGTTGGTGTTGGCCAATTAGTGATGGCTTCCACCTTCTTTGGATCCACTCGTAGCTCTCCTCCTCCAACCACGTGTCCAAGATAGACAAGTGATTGCTTGGCAAATTCACATTTCTTCATGTTACAAAGCAGCTGCTTCTCCCTGAGAACTTGCAAGACTTGCTACAAATGTGTTAAGTGTTCTTCCCATGTGGCACTAAAAATCAAAATATCATCTAGATGTACAATGACACATGAATCTATGAAATCCAATACATCATTCATTAATCTCATAAATGTAGCAAGTGCATTGCATAACCCAAAAGGAAGTACTAACCATTCATACAAACCCTGTTTTGTTTTGAAGGCAGTCTTCCATATATCCTCCTCCTTCATCCTGACTTGGTGATAACCGGACTTGAGGTCCAACTTCGTGAAAAATTTAGCATGCTGAAGCTGGTCCAAGAGATCATCTATGCGGGGAAGTGGATATTTGTTCTTTATGGTGATCTTGTTCAAAGCACGGTAGTCGATGCACATTCTCCAAGAACCATCCTTCTTTGGCACCATCACAATAGGCGAACCACATGTGTGACTCTGACGTATGCTCTGAGTTGCTTCTTTATCGGTTCTGGAGTTGCTTGGATTTTGTTCGGACTTTACTCTTCGAGCAAGGCTTGCCTATCTGACCCGATGTTCGGTAGAGGTGACTCTAACAACAGTGAATCTCATGCTCTACTTCCCGTTTTGGTGGTAATCCACTAGGAGTCTGAAATACTTCCTAAAAAGACTGAATAATACTATCCAAATCTTGTTTTCCTTGGTTAGAAATTTCTGAAACTTCTACCCCATCTTGCTTATCTTTTAACAAAAGTAAACAAAACTGATTATGATTTGCCTAAATTAGCCATTTTGCTTGGTTAGCACTCACCATAGTAACCCGTGTCTCGCATTGGTGTGCCCGGATGTTGTAGCTGATCCCATCCTTGACCCATCTGTATCGGTTCTCCCTTCTCATAAATATAGCATCCCTAACATACAAGTAAGGACTCCCGAATACCACATCAAAAGCATCAAGTGGAATAACGTCAGCTTCAAAAACATCTATATATTGGGAATTTATCCCAAAGTTGACCTTACATCTTCTTGTTACCTGAATTTCAACACCCTTCTTTACCTAACCCAATGGATAAGGGTGTGGATGCTCGTAAGTCTCAAGACCAAGCTTCTTTACAACTGCCTCAGAAATCAAGTTAGATTGAGAACCGGTATCAACCAAAGCATTTACCTTTGTTCTCTTGATCTGGATTTTGATTTGAAATAGTCTACTCCTCTCCTCTTCGTTGTCCCTGTGGTGGCCGTGCATCCAAGCCTTTCGTCTACATCAGAGTCATCTTCGATTTCTACCTCCCCCTCTGTCTTTGCAGCTGTCATGGACTTCTTTGATTCCTTGGTTCAGTTCTTCGGATGTAACTCCGGATGCAACTTCCAACATGTAGCGTCAGTATGACCATTGATATCACAATTCTTGCAAAAATTCTTGGGATCTTTACAAGTATTTAAAGTAGTGACAACTTGTTTACCTTTCCCTTTCCACTTACTCTTGTTGCTTGTTTGCCCATAATTTTTTTACCGCTGATTTGTTGATTGGTTTACCCTCGACTCTGCTTCTCCTTGCTTTCGCTCATCATCTATGTAGTATGCCTATACACATGCTTCATTGAGATCCTTGGGCTTTGTGGGGATAACTTTTTTTCGAAGGTGAATGTGAAGTCCGCCTAAGTATTTGGTTAGAATATTCTCATCCTCCAAGTCCATATTTAGCAACATGGCTTACCTTGAACTCCGTAGTATAGTCCCCGCACACTTTGACCGCTGCCTTGTCTAAAATACTGCCATTTAATCATTTGGTCAGTTTTTATGGCCAATAGGATAGATGTTAGCTCTAAGTAATTCCTTAAATTCTTGCCAAGACGTCACTGTAGGATGTTTCTTCCTTTCACAAGTAGTTAGATGGGTTTCCCACCAAACTAGAGCATGTTCCTCCATTTTGAGATGTGCAAAGGTGATCCTTTGTGCCTTAGTGACATTATGGACGCTAAAGTAGACTTCTAACTGTTTCAACCATTTATCTAGCAACTCTGCATCTACTTGTCCTTCAAAGCTTTTGATTTCGACTTTAGTCTCAACTTTAAAAGGAGTATGTTCAGATTTTACCTTCTCTCTTGTGTTAGAAGTCTCTTCTCCACGCTCTTCTCCATAATCTTCCTCATGGTGACTCTTGCCTATACCAAAATTTTCGGCTAAGCCTTGAACCACCGAGTCCATGGAGTCTTGTTTGACAGAAGCCGTCTTCTACAAATCTGCAAGTTCTTCTTGCCTTCTAAACATCCTATCCATCATCTGTCTCCGACATCTCGATCCTCCGGACCACGTTCTCTTCTTCCATTTCTCCCGGATTCTCTGTTTCCAATTCTTTGTAGAAATCTCTGGATCGCAAGGTAAAGGTTCTTCGCCTTTAGATCTTGTCACTGTCATACAAATTCAAGAATGAATACCACAGTCCTGGATACTTGTTAGCTCTGATACCAAAATGATCCGTAAACTTTCAACTTTGGAATAATTCACAAATCACAATAATTCGCTGCTGTTTACTTTCTATTAGAAATAACAAAGAAAGCTAGTGAATGAATTATAATTGTGCTTAGAATCAATAATTGTAGCAAAGGGAAAGGACATAGAACTCAAACACCAACAATTTTATCCTGGAAACCTCCAATGGAGGAAAACCAGTCGGGAAGGGCAATTGCTCTTTCTTCCCACTTCTATTGGCCAATTCAAATCACAAGTACAAAATTTACATTAAGTGTGAAAGGGAAGTAGATAATATTTCAACACTTCCTTTCAGATTACTTGCTTGCTCTGTCTCAAACTCCTTTCTTCCTCAAAAATACAATTTCCAGCACTAAGACTTCTTGCTCACTTGCTTTCATGCTTTGATGATCTTCTACACTTTTACAATCACGAATTTATAGCCTTTCTCATATCCTCTCGCACCTTTGGTGAATGGGAAAAGTCATGAAGGTTAAGGGAGACAAACACCCTTTCAAATTTGGAAGCTGTTCGTTTAATTTTGCTTTTGTCCGTAATGGATGTGGACCGCCCCCTGGCAGATAGGCGGTTTTGTAACCGCCGCCCCGGCCGAAGCGGCGGTTCTGACTGGACCTGGTCCATTGAAGTGGTGGCGGTCCTGTTACTTAAAATATAGAACCTCCGTATAATGTTTTCCTTCCTTGGCCGATGTTTCGATGAAGTATAGTTTTTTTGGATCCCTATGGATGAATGGGTCTCTTGCCATTCTCGAGAGACAGTGTTTTCGGCACCACTTCCACGACGTCTCCTCCAAGATGTTTCTTATGAACTCCCTCATCTGCCCCACTGTTCTCTATGGGTTTGTTTTCTGGGGGCCCTCCCTTTTGGACACAGATTGGGCTTCCGCTGAGAGGATTCAGACTCTCCTCCTTCGCCATTTCATCAGATGCAAACGGTTGCCCAACATATTATTTTGGCAGAGTTTGGAGGCCGACCTTTCCGTCTGGAGACTATATTTGACATATCAACCTTTCTTCTTAGTATCGAAGGTTTGGTGGTCTCTCCGCTGAGCAGCAGAGTATCCATATCTCGCCTATTGTTCCTCTGTGAGTATTGCCCCTTGTGGGCCGTTGTTGGTTTGCCGAGACTTCTGGCTTGTTGGACTCGGCCAGATCCAGATTGATTGTCTCCCCCTTCCAAAAGATTCTCTCGAATGCTCCCTGGGCCATCTCTTGCCCACCAAACAAGTGTTGAATAGGTCCATCTCGGGAGGAAATCTACAAGAGCTTCATTCGAGACTACTTGGGTGAACCCCCTCGGGGTTTATGCCCTAAGATGTCCTTTTATGCAGAGCACTTTCTTGAAATTAGAGATGTATTCATCATCCGCCCCGCACACCTCTCGTCACTAGGTCCATGCCCTCCGTATATCTCTGGGTCAGTTTCGAGTGGCTCCCACAGACTTCGGTGCGAGACTGATCACCACATTGATCGGGAGGATAGACTTTGTAGGCTCTGTAGCCTTCATGAGGTGGAGACAGAGACTCATTTCATCTTCCGCTGCCCCATATACTATGAGATCAGAGGACGATTTCACTGTCTCTTCAGAGGGATTCAGACTCTCCCGGTCTTCTTCAGATATATTGACCAACGGTGCCTTGCCCTCTACATCCGTGAGTCTTTGTTGTTACGAGACCAAATTCTTCATCCCCCTCCGAGAGTCATCCCCACGAGACGAATTACAACCTTCTTTCCGGTTCTACCCACTGGTGGAGGTACTAAACGACAGAGCCTTTCTGACCCAGATACAGTGCATAGATCAGTTCGTCCCCGGTTGGACCTTCACACTTCTCTCGATCACCGCCAGCAGAATCGGATGCACACACGTACCAGAGGGCAGTCCAACTCCATTCGTCCCCCGGCCGTCGCGTCAGTCTCAGATCTCAGCAGGGAAGGAGGTTTTCGCCCCCTCGTCGGGTTGTCAGTCCATCAGGAGCTTCTTTTCGTCGGCCTCTAATGTTAGGAGGGGTGTGGCTACCATTCCTGATTAGACCATGGGTCCTCGTTTGTCCCCCTTCTTTCCCTTCTTTGCTTCCCTCGTTTTTCTCCCCCGCTTGCTCCATTGCCCCCGCATGTGGGGGTATTGGCTTCGGGTTTCCTTCTTGTCTTTTCTCTTCTTTTCTATTTTTGGGCTGCAGTCCCATTGACCTACTTTTGTGGTCATTTGTTGGACATTAATATATTTATCTTTATCTTTATCTTATCTAAATAAAAGTAAGCATAATAAAAGGTGTAAATCTAATGCAATCAAATCCCGAATTGTGAAATCCAGGGAATGAATACAAACAGCCATATATGGGGGCATCCACAATGAAGTGTGGAGCTGATGAAGATGAAAGCATGGGATTCTAGTGAGAGATTGGCAATATCACATTTCCGTAGCAATGCTTGGGATTGGGAACCTATGACATCATCATCTATCACCATGGAAGGGTCAAACAGGATCTCGATAATGTTTATAGGGAAATGTTGATGACTCGAGTAGGCTGGGATGAAAAATCCTAGGAGGAAGTTAGTTCCGCCTCTAGACTTTTCGTAGGAGGGATTAATACCTATGTTTCACCAACTTTTCGGGACGGGACGGTATGGGATGGGGGACATGTTTTTGGGACGGATTTTTTCAAGGCCATTTTTTAGGGACGGCTATGAAAAATTAAGGAAAAATTAGAAATATAAGAAATTTCAAATATTCATATGATAACCTTGATAAGGCATTCATCACATAGATTATAGAACTTTAATACATAACATTAGATCTGAATTGAGATTTCACATACGATTCAATGTGGATATAAATAATAATTACAAATGCCCAAGGGCTACAAGTTGTAACTACAAAATGGCTAAAACATAGAAAATCTACCGCTGCCCTTGATGAAAATCACTAAAACTATGAGGGGCTGCCTCAACCAATGGAACCCCAACTAATCCCTCTTGTGCCTCATCAACTTGTGTGGCATCTTGCCTTCTTCTCATTGTTGTTCTCTCTGCTTCTTCTCACTACCATTCTCCTTCGTGTCTTCTTCTTCACAAAATGCAAAATGGCAAAAATAACTTTTTTGTTTTGTTTTAGTTGTTAGTGTGGTTGCTTTAGGTTTAGGGTTAGTGGAAACGGGCATGAGGGTGCTTGTGCTGCCCCCCATCTCCTTTTTTCCATAATTTTTGAGGTTTTACTTTTTAGGAAAAAAAGTGTTTAAAACTGTTGTGACATGGGAGACGGCTAGATGTCCCCCGGTACGACTGGGGACATCAAGACATTCCTAGCCGTACATGGGATGGCTAGCCATCCCTTGTAGATTTTTTTCATATCCCGGGGACTTTTCCTCAAAAATTTTTTTTTGGGAAGTCTCATGACTTCAGATACTCAAAACATCCCCTATAGGGGATGGCCTTTAAAACACAAGGGGCACGTCCTCGAGGTACACTGTTTAATACATATGCATATATATTATAAAAAGAGTAAAAGATGCCAGCCACACTAATAGTAGATATTTCAAATGTTCAACGACTATATCATAATAGACATAACCTATTTAACCTACCATTTCAGATAGAACCTTATTGCATGTTGTAAATAAGTAGATTATATGTATATATAACTTGCCATACCAAAAGATGCAAACCAAAATGCCTCTTTTGATAGGCCAGAATCATGCAACAACGTCACAAGAAATGCTTTGTTATGCAAGTGGAAGCTTCTCACAAAAATATCTAACACTCCTAAGTGGTTGATTCTTTGATTCCTAATGTAACTGCTAAGGACTTATCTAAGATGATTTTGGCTTGTGGGAAGGATTTGTGTGATATGGATAGAATTACTTGGTTATCCTCGAGAGATACTCTAGGAAGTTAGTTCTTCAATGAAAATGCATATATTTAGAAAAGAAGGCTTTAGATGTTTAAGCTTATTACTTGTTATGACACCGTTGTCATATGAGAGAGAAAAAAAGAAATTATATTAAAGTCCACATGTGATCAAAAGTTGGTCAATGGGACTTGAGAATGCATCCAATTACAATAGAAGTTGGGTTAAAAGGAGCCTATGATCAAAGACTAACTAAATAAAAGAACAAAATTACTGAAAATAAATGAGGGGTAAACCTAAAGCAATAAAGCCCCAACCCATGTGGTTAAGGTACCAATACAAATAGCCATGCATGGGAGAAAGAACCATCAAAGGGCATGGGTGATGAATGTCAAAAATCATGATGTCATTCTCAAATGAAAGTCATACCCGTTGTTGGTTCTTTGATTTGGGCACATCTAGACATTTCATGTGTTGAAGGGGCTAGCATTAAAATTTATCAGATACAAATTGTTCTAATTCGGATTACATTAGGTGATGGGCGAACTCATGATGTAGTAGGGATAGGAGATATGCACATAGTATTAAATTATGCTTAAAATTCATAGTCAGGAATGTTGGATATGTTCATAGAATTAATAAAAATCTATTATCTATCTGTTTGTTAATTTAAAATCCCAACATCACCGCGAATTTCTTTGGGAACTTTTTTACCGTCTATGTAAAATTAGATCGGGTAATTGCACTAGGCATTGGGCAAGGTGGCTTGTATAAACTTGTTGACCTTGCCACAATCAACTTACATGCATTAGTTGTGGAGGGTAATGCCGACATTTTGTGGCATGAGATATTTGGACATCTCAACCTTCAATACTTAGCCAAATTTAGAAGAGCCAAAATAGTTCTTTGTTTTTCGACTATCCAAGAAAAAAAGGTTGTGTGTAGGGTGTTTGGTTGGCAACATAGTTACTAGGTTCGGCCGAACCTAAAGCAAATCCGGTTCGACCCGGATTTTTACAAGCCTCCAAAAAAATTCGATCCGGTTCGCGGATTTAAGTCATTAAATTTTTTAAAAAAACCTAAAACCCTAACAAACTGGTTGGTGGCGGCAGAGGAGCATTTGGTATTGGTAGCAAGTGTAGAAGCTTCCTAGGTCGACGAAGCTTCTTAGCTAGTTAGTGGAGGTCGTTGGTGGAAGCTCCTAGGTCTAGTCGTGGTCGCAAAGACAACGGGTAAGTTTATCTCAGCTTTTAGGTTAGTTTATAGTTATAATAATTTAGGTTAGATTTATTATATTTTATATTTTAGGTTAGTTTATTATATTTTAGGTTTGTTTATAATAATTTAGGTTATATTTAAATTTTATAATATTTATTATTAATAATCTAATTGATAATTAAATAAATTTATGTATGTTATTATTTATTTTTTAATGTTATAGTTTTTAATTTTTTTGTAATATTTATTTTTAATGTTATATACTTATATTACTATTTATTTTTTAATGTTATATTATTGTTTATTTTTTAATGTTGCTTACATTGTGTTATATTTTTTAATTGTTTGTAATATTAATCATTAATAACTAAATAAAAAATATGTTGTTATTAACATTATTTTTAATAACGTTAATAACTATATATTATTATTTAGTTATTAATTTAGATAATTTTTTATCTTTATGTTCTATATTTTTTAATATTTTTATTATAATATTATATAAGTATATATATTCGAACTAGATTTTTTCGAGAACTCCGGATTTTCGGATTTTTTTGCCCTTCCGAACTTAATCGGATTTCTGAACCTGGTAACTATGGTTGGCAAGCAAAAACAGATGCCATTTCCAATTGAAGGAGTTTGACATAAAAAGGGGCTTTGAGATCTCGTTTATGCAGATCTTTGTGAGCCTTCCTGGAAGTTACCAACAATCCTTGGTTTGAGGTATTTTTGTTGATGGTGGATGATTTCTTGAGGACGATGTGGGTCTACTTCTTGAAAAGAAGTTCGTCTGCTTTGCAACATTTGAAAGTTCAAAGCGTTGGTGGAAAGCAAAACAACCAGACTTATTCAAACATTGATATTCGACGATGGGCATGAATTCACCGCAACAAGGAAATAATTCAATGACAATTGACATTCCTATACACCCCACGACAAAATGGGATGGCTGAAAACTATCATGGAGATGGTTGATGCAAAAGTGTTCGGGTTCACAGCAATCCCGTGTCCACCAAAAATATAGTTAGTGTATTTTCTGTTGTTGGCAAGATGTGCAATGAAGAAATAGGATATGAGCGAACCGCAGAGTACTATGTTGCATTCTTTGGAGTGTGCAAGCCTATTGTGCAATGTTAGCATAGTGCACAATTCTACTATGCAATGTTAGGTTTGTTGCACAATCTGCACAATTTAGTGGAGTTCTTGCACATGCCTTGTAGTCTAGTGGATGTCTTATGAGCATTGGCAAAGGCCGCATAACGCTAAGGAAGCCACAAAGCATGAAAGATGATCAATTGAAACCGCAAAGTTTGGAAAGGTTGGCTGAGTCATGTATTGGGTCCTTTGGACCATAATTTCGTATTAGTGATCAAATTATGTCATCAAATGTCTATTTGAACAAAGCCCAATTGCTTTGGGATGAAAATTCAAGGTTGTTCAAGTGTGAAGTAACTCGAGAGAGTAGAGTGTGGATGTGAGCTTAAGGTTCAAAGCAAAGTGTCCGGGGTTGGAAGCTTTCTTCCATGCAAAGACTTGTGCAAAGGTCTGGATGGTTGTAGGGGGCATTGTGGTGTAAGCTTCATGGGCTTGGTCTAAGTTGTAAGGCTACATCGTATGGGATCGGTGTTTGTTATTATGAAATTTGTTTAATAAAATATTTGTTCTTGAACATTGTGTCGAGTTGTTGCTGAACTGCTGGATTTGTTGTCATTAGTGTGATATCGTTGTGTAATTCTATAAGCGCACATGGGGTGGTGGCTCCTGTTGGAACCCCATATACATGTCTACATCAATGGCTCAGTGCATGATGCATAGTTCGAGTCAAACTTGATGTAATAGCTTTCCGTGTTCTTGGTTCACCTGCATATACTTTGATTCTTGATTGGAAAAGGAATAAACTAGATTCCAAGAATATAAGATATTTCTTTGCTGGCTATAATGACCAATCTAAGGCCTATAAACTTATTGATTTTCCACTAGCAAGATAATCATTAATTAAGATGTCAATGTGGAGTCAAAATCCTTCTTTCTTTGTAACCAACAAGCAATCATTGAGGCACTTGGATCTAGTATTTTGGTTCCTTTGAAAGATGAGGTTGCTAGTTCATATAGTACTCCACAAATTCCAGTACAACAACCCATGGCAGCCATGGTTGATATTTCTAATACACTAATCTCTTAGTGAAGCCAATTTGAGTTGTCAAAAATCCAAGGGAGATTCAGTCACCACAGGGTTCTTAAGTATAACAAAGGCTCAAGTGGTTTTATTCCACTATACGAGGTGTGGAGAAGAATGAAGTTCTTCAATCAGATGCGCATGATTGGAGATCCGGAAAGAAGGTTGTTGATTCAACAGGGCAAGTTCATTTGCTCTCGCTTTTGACCTTTTTATGGCACATGAACCATAACAATATTTTGGAGCAAAAGGCAAATCTACATGGGAGATTGCCATGCAAGTAGAATATGACGACTTGATGAAGAACAATACATGAAAGCTAGTGGTATCACCCCAGGAAACAACCCATTGGACGAAATGGGTGTTGAAGGTGAAATGCAAAGCTGATGGTACTTTGGACAAGTACAAAGGTTTGGTCTTGTTGTGAAAGGATTTTGCAACGTGAGGGAATAGATTATGAGGAGACTTTTGCTCCGACTATGAAGATGGTCACATTTTGGTTGTTTCTCTCCATATCAGCTTAGTTGGTTGGAAGGTAATTTAGATGAATGTAAAGAGCACCTTCTCGAAAAAGATTTGGATGAGGAGGTTTACATGATGCAGTATGAAGATTTTCATGTACTTGGTCATGATCATCTGGTTTGCAAGTTTATTAAGTCTTTGTACCTACTTAAGCGGGATCCATGAGCTTGGTATATTAAGATTGATTAACATTTACAAGATTCCAGATTTAGGAATCTTTTTTATTTAAATCTTTTTGTCAAAAGGGATGGTGATGACATTGTGATTTGTGTGCTGCATTTGACATCACTGATCTAGGCTTCCTATGTTATTGCTTAGGTGTAGAATTCTGGCAACATGACCATGAGTCTTTGGTAGGAGTTTGGGATGATAAATTGCAATCCCTCTTCTATGCCTATGGAGGTATAGTTGAAGTTGTCAGCCCATGATGATTCATCCCTGGTTGATGAATCACTCTACAGGCAATTGGTGGGCAGCTTAATATATCTTATGTCCAGCTGACCGGATCTGTGTTTTGTTATTAGCTATCTTTCCGCTATCTTTCTCGGTTCTTGTCTCAATTAAAGCACATACATTGGATAGTCGCAAAATGACTTTCGCAATACATCAAGGGAATTCTTCCCATATTTTAGAATGACTAGATACACCGACTATGACTAGGGAGGATCAGTAGATACTTGGGGGTCTACCAATGGGTATGTTTTTACCTTTGGTCCAACAGTTGTTTCGTGCTTAGGTGTAGAATTCTGGCATGAGTCTTTGGTGGGAGTTTGGGATGATAGATTGCAATCCCTCTTCTATGCCTATGGAGGTATAGTTGAAGTTGTCAGCCCATGATGATTCATCACTGGTTGATGAATCACTCTACAGGCAATTGGTGGGCAGCTTAATATATCTTACGTCCAGATGACCGGATTGGTGTTTTGTTATTAGCTATCTTTCCGCTATCTTTCTCGGTTCTTGTCTCAATTAAAGCACATACATTGGATAGTCGCAAAACGACTTTCGCAATACATCAAGGGAATTCTTCACATATTTCAGAATGATTAGATACACCGGCTATGACTAGGGAGGATCAGTAGATACTTGGGGTCTACCAATGGGTATGTTTTTACCTTTGGTCCAACAGTTGTTTCGTGGTAGAGCAAGATTCAACATACTGTGGCTATATCTTCTACTGAAGCAGAGTACAAGGTAGTTGTTAATGCCAGTTGTGAAGAAGTTTGGCTATGTCAGATTTTGATAGATCTTCAACTTCATCAGACTACACCTACTCCATTGTCCATTTTCTGTGACAATCACGATCTATTAAACATGGTGAAAAATTCAGTATATCATGCTTACACCAAACACATTGAAATTCATCATCACTGCACAGTTGGTTGGTTCTGGTGATATTTCTCTCCAATTCTGTCCCTTTAAGTAGCAGCCTGCAGATGTAATGAGGAAACGTTTCGGTCCCATTTTATTTGTAATAATGCTTTCTTTGGCAAAAATCTAATTCTATTTTTCATCGTACTTAACAAAACTGACAAATAAGATTTTCGTGATTGCCTATCAGAAAAATTATTCTTTCAAGATAAATAAAAAGGAAGAGTAAGCTAGGAATGTTGTTTGAGAAGTCCAAGCCCTTGCTATCGACCACAATATCCATAATTTCCACAATTGGCACTCAAAATCGACACCACCACCTCCTCAATGAAGAAAAACCACAAAATAAATACCCAATAATCATCCAATCGCCATGCCTATTGATTAGTGAAAATTTCATGCACATAATTTCTCTATTCTTCATTAACAAATCTGCCAGTTCAAACTTCTAGTTACAGCCATACAAATAAACAAAGAAATTGCCCAAAATTTCTACATGCTGCCATAAAAATTATGGTCAACTAGTAGGGTTCAATTTGCATGCAAAAGGTATAACAAAAGCATAATGGGCACTCAGGCGAAGAACATGGTCAAATATATTGACCATGTAGTTTTTTGGTTAGGGTTGGATTCAAATTTCAAGTTTAATTTTAGGTTTGTAAAATTTAATAATATATATTTTTAAAATATACTACGTTACCAATTCGGCCCTCTTCCATCACCCTGTACTGGTCTGGTTCATACCCAGTATGGGTCCAAGTGCACTTCGCCAACAGATCCATTTTGGGTACGTTGAGTGCACGATTCAGGTGTGACCGGATTCTTCAGTTGAAATACTTGAGTATACTCAGACTGTCCTGGACGTATGTGAGGCAAACCCACAGGGTCCACCTATTTTGTTGTGCTGTTTTATTTTATTTTGTAAAGATTTTATTTTAATAATGATGTTGATTTTCTCAATGAAGAGCAATATGATGAGGAATACTAATTTTGATTTAATAATTAATATTTATCATGACATTTGGCATTTATTTAGCATTATTGATTTATCAGTAGTGTTTTTGTGGTTATTTTGTCTATTCTATGGATATTATGCAGTTAATTCAATTTTATTAGCATTTTTGAGCCTAATACATATAATCAAAATATATTTAATCTTGCACTAATATTTATTTCTGTGGTTATTTCATGTTTACTATATTTTAGCTCTACCCGGGAAAAAAGTTGCAGTACCCAAATCCATACCCAAAACGAATGGGTAACTTAGAAAATATAAAGCATCGTATATTTAAGTTTATATGGCGTATGCACTATATATAAACTTAAATATATGAAAGACATAATTATAAAGAAAGAAAGAATGAAAGTATTTATAACGAAAAAATGAAAGAAATTACATTAATGTCCACAAATGACCAAAAGTAGGTCAATGGGACTCTAGAATGATTCATTAACTACATAATTTGTTACTTGGTTGCTTACTATAAACCTCAAATTTGATTGCCTTCAAGTGAGAGCTGTGGCAATTAGAAATCACATTTGTGAAGCTAAAAGTGCCTGTAGAAATGCAGCTTATTGTCAATTCTCATAGCTTGTCCAGTTTGTTCTCATTGTAATTTGGATTTTACAGTGTACTCAATCCAGTTCTTTCCATGCCAATATCGGAGTCAAGAAGACAGAGAGTCCTTGTTTCTGGATGCATTCTTTATGCTGAGGTCAGTTGCTCTTATCTATTGCAGCAACATGTTAACACAATTGTGCCTGGCAGATTTAATAACGAGAAAGAACAGTTTCTTTTTTCATAACTTGTTTGCATGATACCCACATGATAAATTTTTCTCCAAACAGATGACATTGCTGTTTTTTCATTGTATTTTCAATTTTGTATATCACAAACGATCTATTATCTTTGATAAGAGTATAGTTGTTTTATAGACTGGCCTTTCTGTGTAATTGGTTCCTTGTATCAAAAATAAAACTGATTATGTTTCTTATTGCCTTTATGCGTGATGGGGTTCCTCCATAAAAAGTAGCTGTGTTTTATTATCATTGATTATCCTTCATCGAATCATAAGAATTAATATGCTTGTGTTTCAGATCTGGCATGCAGTTGCTGCAGACAGGAAACCCCTTCGCAAGCAATATCTAGAGACAATATTACCTCCTTTTATTGCCCTTCTCAGACGTTGGAGGCCGCTGCTATCTGGTATTCATGAACTTACTGATCCAGATGGGTTGAACCCTCTATCTGTGGATGATCGTGCATTGGCGGCAGATGCACTACCCTTGAGGTATTATTGCTCTTCCACAATTGTCTTATTGGTACACCTTAGATCACAACACAATATTGAAGCTGCCTCAAATAGCTGTCTATTAAAAGCAATATGAAGGTTACGACTAGCCTATAAATGTTTTAATGAAAATAATCTGGGTATCATATTCTATTAACATATAAGTTTCTGCCTGTTTGTATTGTATGATAAGTCCTGAAGGATGATTGAAATACTATTGAAAGTTAAGTCGTATATTAGTCCAGAGTGCCCTTATTGTGAACTTGTTGAGGCTGGTGTTATGCAGCAAAAACACATGGTTTGGACTTGGAATGACTCCGCAAGCTGAAGAGTAAGAGTTGAATCGACATTTGGTAAAAACTTGGGAAATTAAATAAGAGCATAAAACATAGATTACACCAATTTCATCTTATCTTTTACCAAATCGTCAAGGACAATTAATTGGAAAGGATCTTGAGTAGATTGATCAGGAAAATAAGGAAAATGACAAAACATGTGAAGAGTGATTTCAAAAACACACGAAACTGTATTTTCTTGAAGAGTTGGAATGAATTGGGATATCACCAAAATTGTGATTAATTGGAGATTTTTGTAAGAAAAGAAAGAAAGAAAGAATGATTTTTATAATGTCCACAAGTGGCCAAAAGTAGGTCAATGGGACTCGAGAATACATCCAAGTACATTATAAATTAAGACAAGACTGTACATTGATGCTGAAATGGACATAAACTTCAAAGATTATTTAGCAGAAGGGGTCCATTTTTTTCTATGTACAGAGTACAAATTTCATGGATCATGGACCATGGGATGAAGAAAGTCACAAAATCAGAGAAATGAAAATCATGATCCTTATATTGAAGTTTGTGACAGACACATACATGATTTCTGTTGGCCTATGCCCAACATTTTGATATTAGTGCCATGTTAACTTGATATTGGGATGATCCTCAAATCATTTTTAAAATGTATTTCAGATTTCTGAGTTTAGTCGTGAAATATTGTTGCTTGAATTCATTTACTATTGGTTTTTCTTACATTTGATTCAGATAGTAGTCGGGACATTTATTTGTCACAATTCTTGACTAATTCCTCTTTTTCTTGTTTCAAACCATCCATCTCATAATAAATCTGGGGGAACAGGTCCTAGCTTTCAAATTTCGTATTGAATTCCATTTCACCTCGTCCCATGATTTTTTCTCAGTTGCCAATCAATGATACCCTATGATTGCATATCCTTGCAATGTTGGAATGATTCTCTACTTCATCATCCTTGATGTCATTGGATTTTGAATAACACTCCCAATTCGGACAATATCTCATTGGATCCTCATTCTTTTCACCCTTATCTGATGCAGGTTTAGGTACCAGGGAGTGCTTACGGTCAATCTTTTGACTCTGGAAAATTCTCTCGTTGAAACTTAAATCCTCTCTTTTGTGGAAGTCCAAGACATCCGAATATAGTTTTTCTGTTGGTGCACTCATCACCTTTCTTCTTTAAGTTTACTTAGGTTGGTGTAGTTTATTCTTTATTCATTTTTCCCTATGTTAGTCTTAAGGGGGATGCTAGTATATGAAAATACTTTAGTTTCTATTTTCTAAGTTTGCACATTAGTTTATTATTGTTGCATTAAACAAATATTGTAAATCAAGCTATTCATTCAATATCTTGATCTTTCAGTTAGGTGTCATCCTCATAGTGAGGTGTCTTGCACACTCCTACTGAGTGATAGCTAGGTGTCATCCTCATAGTGAGGTGTCTTGCTCACTCCTACTGAGTGATAGCTTGGTGTCATACTCTCTCTAGTTAGATTAAGTCAACTAGAAGAATATTTTGATTTTAGGTTAATTGGTTTACAGTTACAGACCTATCTCTTTGCCTTTATAAAGCTCTGTATGTTCACATTTGAACAAGGAGAATTGAAATAATATTGTGTTAGCATAATCCATTTGTGCAATGGTATTATATCATGTGATTATGCTGCCAAAATTATTCCAGTGAGCTTTGATCTTTTCATGTTTTATCCTTGCATGCATATAGTTTTATTGTTTCATCATCATGGTATCTGTAGAATTCTACAATGGAATTCCATTGAGACCTTGTGCTCCTCAAGAAACCTCACATAGACTCACGGGGAAATGCATTAGCATAACTATAGAAACACATGACTGCAAAAGTATCCATTAATTCTCATTTACTTTCTTGAATATATAAAACCTTATAAAAGGAAAAAGAGACTGGTTTGTAGCTGAAGATTAACAAATCAATTAAGCTCAAAAATAGAAATATTATTCTAACTAGAGAAGTATGATACCGAACTATCACTCTAAGGATTGTACAAGACACCTCAATAAGAGGTTGACACCTAGTTATCACTCATTAGAACATGCAAAATACCTCACTAGGAGGTTGACACCTAATTGAAAGATCAAGATATTGTATGCATAACTTCATCTACAATATTTATCTCATGCATTAATATAAATGAATGTGCAAAATTAGGAAATAGAAATTAACCCAAGTAAATATTATGAAGTGTATTTCTCAACACTAACACCCCCTCCTTAAGATTAATTCAGAGTAGAAATGAATAAACTACACTAACATAAGTAAACATAAAAAAGAAAGGTGATGTGTGCACCAACACATCCCATCCCATCTTCACCTCAAGTGCATCTTAGAGAATTGAGGGTAAACTTTTGATATGGGTCCCGACAACTGGGCCATTAGGTACCCATTCACAATATTGAGAATTGTTGAAAAAATGAATATCCTTATGGATGCCAGTCCATACTGGAATACATGGGTGTCAAGTCGATGTAATTGCAAAGTCAAAAGCAAATGCTGTTGATTACAAGGATCACTTTAAAATTCTAAAACATCAAAAAATAGCAAGTATTACTCTATCAATAGTCAACCTGTCTATAAAAACACTTCATGAGTAGCTTGAATCCACCACTCGAACAAAAAAATGTTGACAGCTGCGGGGCTACTAGAAATTGCTCCTCACAAGAAAATGGTCACTGTCAAGTGTGAAAATACAAAGTATGTGATACATAGAAACAATGAAACACCATCATCATGTCGAGGGCACGAATGGTACGAATCCACTTCTTAAAGGTGCCAAGCAACCACTCACAAAATTGTCAAAAGGTATGGATGGGCTGATTCATCTCTCGAAGTGCTAAGGTAGCACTCACAATATCCCCCATAATACACAATTGTATATAAGGAGGAAAGGTACACTTCTTCAAAGTGGGTTCCAAAAAGAAAGTTTGATGAAGTGCCCATGTATGGTATGATCAATGTTCTAAATGAGGATCCATGAAGCTGCACAAGTGGGTTGATCCATTACTTCAAGATGTAGGTCGGAAGAAATTACCAAGTTTTAAAAACGAGGGATTGCTCCAAGGAAGCAATACATAGTATCCTCCGTAATTTTGAACTAGGTGGGAACATATATTGGATACTTTAAGAAGATGATTGGTGTTGGGGCTGCAAGTATTTCTCCAGCAGAAGCCAGGCAACCTGTCAAAAACTTGTCACATGCTAAAATACCTTCATAAATATCCATGAGTGGTATGAATCCACTACTCAAACATCAAGATTAACAAAATGGCAATGTGTTAAAAATACCAAAAGACAATAGCTATGCAACAAGAAAAACTATTAGAAAACTATCAAATTCTCAATATGGGTGTCAACAATAAAGCTTGATAAGCTACCCATGCATGATATAAGAATCATCTCATCCTCTTATAGAAGTGCATGCCTCAAAAATAGTAATGGTGAAATGTGTTGAAGCTTCTGAAGATTCGACAAAGCTCTTCCGAATGACAAAATGTGATCAACCAAACATGCTCAAAGCAAGAGGTTTTGGATAAATGAAAACAAGGCCAAAAGGCAACCATCAACTTATGAAAGCCATCAAAAAGAGAGAAAAAAGTCCTCATTATGAGCCACAACAAATAATGTGCCCGATAGGGTACTCATTTACGATGGAGGAATCATGATTATATCATTGGGTAAAGCCAAACAAAGTGCAAAAAGAATCACTCCAATGAAATTTGGTACCAAAAACTCGAAATTAAGAACGAATTACAGTATTTTTGTTGTAAATGATTTTAAATCAGAAAACTAATTGCACTACTGCGTATCTCTCACAAAAATATATAGTTTCAAAAAAATAAACAGGACTCAAAACTGAGTCGGTATGAGGAAGATATGCCTTTGGAAAGTTTACTACCAGAAGAAAACTGTTTTTATGTTACAGGTTGAATATTTCCAACATAACAACAGAAAAAGAAGCAAAATACTCTATTGAGCCCTTTGGAATCTAGATTCCAACCCAAAAATGAATTTTTAAAAACTTTTAAGAAATGAGGGAGTAATATAATAAATGGGTTATAAGCTGTTTTATTCCCCAAAAATGCATTCCTTCTTATTTTCCTTGGTCTACACACATATCTAATCAAATATAAAAATAATAACAGTACCCTTTTTGAGGGCGTCAAATTATCTTTCTAATGCAACAAATATCTTGAAAATATGTTTAGTAACATACACAAAACCTGAATAAATTACAAAAGCAGCACTGCAGCAATATGATGGAGAAAGGTTAGCAGAAGGGCAGTACTCTGCTCTGTAACATGTAGAATTCTAACGGAATCCCACAGGGACCTTGTGGTCGTCAAAAAAATCTCACACTTGCTCATGTTTTAAATGTAGCTATATAACAGTAAAAACATGATTGCAAAAAGTATCCGTTAATTCTCCATCTATTTTCTTGAATATGCAAAGCTTTATAAAAAACAAAGAAGATTGGTTTGTGACTAAAGACTAACAAATCTATCAAGCTAAAAATAGAAAGATTCTTCTAGTTGACTGAGCCTAAGTATAGAGAGTATGACACCTAGCTATCACTCACTAGAAGTGTATAAGAAACCTCACCAGAAGGTTGACAGCTAGCTATCACTCACTAGGAGTGTACAAGACACCTTATTAGGAGGTTTACACGTAATTGAAAGATCAAGATGGTAGATGAATAGCTTGATTTACATTATTTATTTAGTGCAACAATAATAAACCAATGTGCAAACTTAGGAACTAAGTATATATTTTGAAGTTTATTTTCATACACTTAACACTTTTGCCTTGACCACAGAAGATCAGCCCCATTTCCTTTCTTTCGGCAGTTGGGACCATTTCATGTCCTGGTCTCCCTCTTTCATCTCCATCTGATCTGCACTTCATTGAATGGCGCTTCATCCATGGGACTGCTTGTATTCTTTTACTTGGTCCTTATGATGAGAGATTGCCTGCTTTAGGTTTACTACTCTTGTTATGACTATATTTCTTTTGTGGTTAGTCCACAGTGTTATTTACTTTGAATAACCTAGGGTCTTCTTATCCTAGTTCTTCTCTATCATAACTGAACGTACTTTTTGAAATCTTTTTCTTTTTTTCTCCACTCTACTATAGAAGATTTCTTATCTCTTCTACTTATAAAGTTATATCTATCTTCTTAATTGTGTTGGCATGGGATTCTGAAGGATATCTTTATCTTTCGGGTGTTGTTTTCTCTGGAACAAACCTTCTCATCTTCATTGCACTTTCTTGTGATCTGTTTTTCTTTCTGTTTGGCGTTGTTTCATGAAATGTTCTAATACTATATATAACGACTTTACTTTGCCCTTTTGCTGTCAGTTGTGTCTACCAATGTAAAACTACTTCAGGTCCGAGTATTCATCCGGCAAAGAGTAAAACAAGATAACTAATCACAAATGCACATCTATTTTGAGAAGAATCAAAAAATAACATTTATTATGTCTGCCATTAATCCCTCTACAGGAGTTCAGACTTATTTACCTGTTTGAAAGTCATGAATCTGTGTTCCAGAAAATGTCTGAGCAGGGTCCGCTTCCCATTTTTGAAACATATCGAAACTGGAAATTCCCAGAAATGTCATCAAAAACTTCCAGAAATGGTTCATGCACTGTTTCCTAAATTGGAATAATTTCCGGGTGTTTCCCTGCGACTTTTTCTACTATATATTTTCCAAAACAATTGAAGAATGTGAAAAAGAAATAAATTTAATATTGTAGAAAGGTGGATTAAGAAAGCCCTTACAAATTTGTGCTGGAGAGAAGGGAAAAGAAACATCTGTTTTTGTATATTTTTAGTTAGCCGTTTCCTTTGCCATTTTCACATTTCCTGAGGGTTTAATTGTTTACGTTTCAGAAACCATTCTAATTACCAGGTTTTGTGAACTTAGTTGTAATTGCTTTTTGATACTTTCCTTATGAGTTTAATCCAATTTTAGAGTTGTAAAGTATTTCTTGGAACAGTCGTAATAATTCTTGCAGAAGTAAAGTATACATCTGCCATGAATCCCTGGGAAAAGACAGAAACTGTGTATGAACAGTTGGAATTAGATTGCTCAAGCTACTCAAACATCAGATGGAAGCTATAGGGATCTCACTTTATGTCAATGAATGGGATATGAGTAAGTTCTGGAGAAACAGTTTTCTAAATGTGGAGCAATACTTATGGAGAAATGTCACACAAACACAGCTGCTTCTGTTCTGTTTAATAAAAACCTTACCTAACTCAAGCCTTGTTAAAATCCTGGAGCCTTTGAATCATTTTCTATATACGAGTTGAAGGAATACAAAATGTGGTTTTACCTTTCTTTCAAGTTAAGCAGACTGTAAATCTTAACTGGCGTTCTGAAGTCTCATTCTGCAAGTTATCAATCTGTAGCAATTTATGAATTCCAAATTTGTGACCAGAAAATTGTTTACAAAAGCCATCTAAAGCTGCTTATTGGTTCTTAATAACCCATGCCATGTGAGATATCTTTTGGTTGTGAGTAGATACTGTGAAGCTAAAATAATCCCCACTATTTCTGGCTATGCTAGTGATTGATGTTGCAGTTCAGGTCAGCCACAGTTTATCCTTATATAATGGCTGTTCCTTATATCCTTCCACTGGAAGAAAGAATACGTTTATGATGCTGATGCATTTATAAATACCATGCAGATTGTTTTGGGTATGAAACTTTCTACTGTAGAAGTTGGAACATGTTCTTTGCACAACCACAAGGATGACAACATTATCATTTAGTAAGACTGTAGTAAGTTGATGATTAGTTACTGTTTTCATTGCATAACACTGAAGTTGTAGCATGCACTAGTTCTACTTCTAATAATTAATTTTTGACCGTGTTTAAAGAATTATTATTCCATTATGTTGTTTGAGGTGAACCACAACAAAAATAATGCACTAATGCTTATTTATGTTTATATTCTTAAGCGCACTGGTATATAGAACCAATTCCAGTAGTAACAATAATGAGATTCTGGAGCTGTTCTTTTTGTCTTGAAAAGTTGTGTACTAGTATGACGATAAGCGGCAGGTATCTCTTTGCTTTATAAAATGCCATATTTTTAGCTGTAGTAGCTTCTGTTCTGTTGAACATCTTGATTGCCATTGTGCATCAGCATGCTTTGAGACATTTATTTTTACTCCATCTTTTGAATATATTTTCAAATGTGTAGGTCTGTCATCCCAATGAGCATGGAAACATTTGATTACATTTTAATTGCTTCTACGAAGGATCAATATTGAGTGCTCTTAAGGATTTTCCCTACATTATATATTTTGATTTAGCATCTATTTTTTGTGGTATTTCTTTTGCTATTTTATAGAATGTGCAGTTGAGTTGTAAAATATGTTTTCTTTACAGGCTGCATTAGCTTTGATATCTCCTGGTTGGGCTGCTGCATTTGCTTCTCCACCAGCTGCAATGGCATTAGCGATGGCAGCTGCTGGTGCAGGTGGTGAAGTGATACCACCCAAAAATACACACACAAAACGTGAGACTTCAGTGTTTGAACGCAAAACATCGAAGCTACGCAGCTTTTATAGCTTCCAAACGGCTCCTGATTCACCAGGAAGGTCTCAGCCAGCACCAAAGGACAAGGCATCTGCAAAGGCTGCAGCTTTAGCAGCTGCACGGGATCTTGAGCGGAATGCGAAAATAGGCTCTGGCAGAGGTCTTAGTGCTGTAGCGATGGCAACAGCGGCACAAAGGAGGAGTATTAGTGACCGAGAAAGAGTAAAGAGATGGAATATTTATGAAGCAATGGCAAATGCATGGTTGGAATGCTTTCAATCAGGTGGTAATGGTTTGGCTTCAGTAAAGGATTTCTCTACACTTGCATCAAAATATATGCAAACCCTGGTAGCAATGGTCAGTGTGGCTAGAAACATGCAACAGAGAGAGGTATGTAACTATTAATTTGATGGCTCAAGCTGGTTCTCTAGACTATCAAATTTTCTGATCAATCAAATAATGGCATTCAACCATAATCATCGTATACAGGTTGAAAGGCGGACTGTAGTTGCTACTGCTGATGTACATCGGGCAAAAGTTGGCACACATTCATGGCGTAGACTCATTCGCTTTTTGGTTGAGCAGGAAGCCCTCTTTGGACCAATGGGGTACCACTTGGGTCATCCAGAACGTGTAGGTTTTAATATGCTTTTGTTTCTCTTTTTGGCAGTAATACTTCATGCCAGTCATAGGCTGCACTGTATTCCAGACTATCCTGTTCTCTCTTTTGAGCACATTCATTTGATTAGTATTTGATTGTTTCACTCAAATTGTACCTTCAACCAGGTATTTTGGAAGCTAGATTTCATGGAAAACTCTCTAAGGATGCGAAGGCGTCTTAAGAGGTACTACAAAGGAACATCACATGTAGGAGCAGCTGCAAATTACGAAGACCATAAAATTGCCAATGAACATACCATAGATGATAATAAAGGTTCCATCATGGACACTGAAAGTTCATTGGTAGGTACTCTTCCTGCCAGCACACCAATGTTACTGCCAGAGAAAAGCTTACTCGATGAGTGCTGTGATGATGAGGGAACCAGAAGCAATTTTGAAACATGTGAAGATAAAAAGGATGATATGGAGCATGATTTTTAGCATCAGAAAATATTTCTCAAGCATCTGAGGAATTGAAATCAGAATCAGACAATTTTTGTGCCAAAGAGACGGCCGAGAATGCTGATGCACCAGGTTTGGATAGAACACCAGTTGGATCCGTGGTTATGGAAGTTGATGAGAGAATGCTGCTAGAAGTTCCGGCAATGATGATTCAACCGTTGAGATTAATGAGAGGAAGATTTCAGGTAAGTGCTTTTCCATTCTCCATGAATGTCTCTGGGAAGAATCTTTATTGAAAAACACCATTGATCCTCTTTCTGTTGGCAATACCTTTTGATTTAGCATCTATCCTTGTCATATAACATTTTGTTGAGATTTTGGTTTAAGGCCAGATTTTGCTTGGCCCATTTGTCTGGCCTTGCCATCTTGAGAATGTTTTCTTTTCTGTTGCAAAAGTTGGATAAGCTCTACAACTGAGCTAACTCACTTTCCATTTTCTGCCCGTTAAAGAATGGAATCTGAATACATACCATTGCAGTCAAGTGTGATATAAAACATATGAGACATTACACTGTGGTCTAGCTACCATGTATATAGTGAACACCTTTTTCAACATGAATTGACAGCTGTTTAGCACCATATTCACACATTTGTTTACTGCCTAGATAACACCTGTTCTTTATTTTCTGATTTTCTTTATCTTAGTAAAATGAGGTATATATATGGACTTGTGCTAGTACTATGAGCTCCATTGTTGATACTAGGAAACTTTTTATAACACATGGAATAAGCTTTAGTGCAAGGCTGTTTCCATAATAAAGGAAGGAATACTTCATGCTCGAAGAGTCTCATGTGAGAGTATTTGTGGAATGTCATGATTGCATGCTTACCTTGTATGCAGAGTTACTTTAAAATTTCATACCCCAACTTAAGAAGCTCCAAAATTCATGAAACTCAAGATATTGGCCTTATAAATTATGGAGAACAAGATAGCAATTTCAGATTTGCCAAATGAACATCACACATACCAAATATTCATCTCCAAGTGGGTCGCTCCACTCTAAACAAATATAATATTGCACCAAAGAGACAACACATGCAAGAGAAAGATACTTTATTTCTTTTCAAATCAGTTTGCACACCAAAAACCTCATGAAGGGTTTTCGTCCTTCACAAGTTTCCCAACCAAGGGTTTTCATCCTTGGATGAGGTCCTCAACCCAAAGGGTTTTGTCCTCGAGAGAGAAAATAAAAAGGCTACACTAGCCAACTTTCCCCAAGATGAGAATAATCACCAAAACATAGTAACATAATGCCTAAGTGACCTTCTTAAATAGCCATAAGGAGTGCTTAACAAAATAAGAAATGATGGCCGACCCCTTAAAGTAGGTGCTTTTAAATATTCAAAAGGGTATTTGGAGCCTACATGCTCTTAATACCTTTATTACTAAACTACTTAAGTTTCTCTATTGGAGCACAAGGCTTCCAATAAGATAAATGATAATAAATGAAAACAACTATCAAAAAACATAATTCAGATCTTCCCCTTGTTTTTGGGGAGAAAATGGGTTAAGGTCTTCATAAATCATCCTCCAAAAAGGGACACAACGAGATGATGCCACAAACATCGTTTTTCCATGTATATTAGGTGTTGGATGCAATAGATCATCGCAACGAATTTACCCTTAAACGCGATCCATAGGCACTATTGATCATCGAACATTGTGATTGTGATTTGAATGACGTTTCCAATTTTTCGGTGCAAACTTAAAATGCAATGTACAATTTGTGGAATCTCAATACAAATTTCCTTATAGGAAAAGAACTCTACTTCCCGCTTGACTGATTTTTTAATTTTATTTTATTCAAAAACCCCCTTCTTATATTTTGACCCCCACAACCCCCATCCCCCTCCTCTTTTAAAAAATAACCCTTTTTTCTAATAATTTTTCTTTTTCAAAAATCTCCCCCATATTTTATTTTTCAAAAATTCTATTAAAAGAAAATTTTAGTATAAAGATAGGCTTGAGCGGAGGGGTTGACCCTTTGACCTCCCTCCTCACAATGCCTTAGCAAAAGGCTCTAATTGGCTGGGATAGGCAGTCCGCCAAGTATAGATGGGGAGAAATTAAGTTTTATAGTTTAAAATATTGGCGGTTGGTTTTTTTTTACAAGATCTCACCCAACTTGATGTGGGGCTCAAGATGAGCGGATTAGGATAGGGTTTGCCGAATTGCATATGTTTTACCTCCACGAGTTGAGGAGACTTTGTTTGGCTTATGAGGCCTTAGTCATCACTAAGAGAGCTGATCCAGTGGGGTTAGTTGTAGGTTTTAGCTAATGTCCCCAAATGGACACTTTTTACCCCCAAATGGATTTTTGGCAAAACCCCAATCCAAAGAACAATTTCTAAATAATTTATAAAATATTACAATGCAGATCTGAATTTTATACATGCATGGCGACTTGCATAGGAGATGAAAACCCACAAAATGAAAGGCAAAACCACTAAATCTTTAAGGGAATCAACTCAGCTAATTTTATAAAGATGGAATCAAGAGATAAATACCATATTTGACCTCAAAATAGGCTGGAATTATTTTATATAAATCTGCAGACAGTTGTCCTCAAACACAGCTGAAAAGTACAAAACCCTTGAGCCAAAAATTATGCAAGTTGGCTGATTTGATCTCTAAAAATATGACAAAGATGTTGGTGATGAGATGGGACAGCCGTGCCCTAGAATGTATCAAACTCTATCAACCAGGGTGTAGATAACCCTAGATATGGCTGCAAATGGAGGTAAAAATCTGCAACAAGCTTCCACCTTCAAACCCTTGTACAAATCTGCACTTTTACAACCTTCTATACCGCTGGAAAATACTGAAAAACACCACTAACTCCGTGATCTGCAATGGAAACCCCTGTGTGGAGAATCCTCTCAACTAGGAGAAGGGTTTTCATCCTTCTACTAGATCTCTTAGAGGGTTTTCGTCCTCAAGAGTGAATCTCTAAGGGTTTTCGTCCTTAGAAGATTATTGATGCAAGCTCAAAGCTTAACATACAAATCAGATTTCATAAAATAGACAAGGATGATCTCTACAAGCAAGTCCACTTGCTTTTATAGAAGTAATGGGCCAAATGGCCACCCTCAACTCCCAATCAGATTTTTCCTCCATTTAATGCTTTTCCCACTTTATTCCATCTCCTAAGGAGGTCGCATTTTCCACAGGATAAATTAACATTATCAAATGCCTTTTTTCCCTTTCTAATTTTATTTTATCATTAAGTCCATAATAACTTACCTGTAAGTGCCTTCATAATATTTTGTTTTTTTCTTTTATATGCACTTTATAATAACTTATTATGACTTAAGTTCCCCTTTGTTCATCCCTTGGCCATCGGGAGACAAAATGGGTGGGGTCTTCGACATGGATTTTCTTAGGAAGTGGGACATTTCGGGTTTGAATCGATCTTGTAGGAGATTGTGTTGGCGAATGCCAAGCACTGTATCAATATGAGCTGGTTGCGAGGTCGCGCCGGGAGGGCTCAATGTTCACTAAAGGGTCGAGTCGGGAGATCTATGGAACGCTCCAAGGGGCTAAGTCGAGTTAGCCAATGTGTTTGAGTTGCGGGGTTTTGAGGTATTCTTTCGAGTCGAGTTCCAAACGAATTGCGACCGATCCAAAATGTAACTCGCCGAGTCGAGTGCCAAAGACCTTGATCTCAATGCAATGCAAATCAACAATGTTGAGGATGCAAGACTTTACATTGCAAGTCGGTGCTGGTTGATTTTGTTGATTTGAGTAGAGATGGCAAGTTGGGGTGTAGAGGGGAATGCGGCTTGTTGTGAACTATGAACAAATTAGAGAGTTTGCTAACTTACGACCGAATGGGTAGCTCGGTACCGATGTAAGGACCGAGTTAGACGGTGACGTTGAGTTCACGGGGTTGTGGAAAAAGATATGGAGTTGATTGAGAGGTGAGTTGGGTCTCCAATGTTAGCAATGATTTTTCGATGCAGGGCTTAAAGCACTTGATCAAGTCACCTCAATGCGAGTCCTAACTCATGAAGGGGGATTTAGCAATGCTGAACTGAGATAGATATGAGAGTGAGGGTGCCTAGGGGCTCCTCAAATTTTCTCCCAAGTTGTATTCTTCTTTTCTCCTCCCTTGTATATATCGGCTCAGAGATTTGCTTTGATACCAAATGTTGACCATGCAAAAATACAACAATGTTTTATTAATGCCAATCTGGTCATTACATATTCAAGAAAGGACTGCGATATTATAGGTATTGAACAGTCATAACAACCCTAGAAAATAGGACTAATACAATACAATTTAATCTATGGTTTTTAACCAACCAACATCCAACTAAAGAATTAGCTTTGAGAATTACCTAGATTGCCCAAAAATGCCAAGTAGCCCCCTGTACCAGGCCTGATACATACTGGGTATGGGTATGCTGTGGGTACGTACCCATAGCGTACCCACTTGTTTTTTTTTCAAGTGCAAAAAAATAAATAAAACTTCAGGGCTTTGACTGGAATTGAACTTTGGAAAGTTTGTGTGAGATTCAATATTGCCAATAGGCTCTGAAGGGTCAAGAGAGATGTAAAGGACTTCATTTGGTTGACTAACTATTTGGGTGCTTTCTTGTTGCTCCTCACGGGTCCTTTATTCTTCAGTCAATTTGGAAGGCATGGGAACAAGTGAAGCACTTGGTGGTTGGGCAGCCTATTTCTCTTCCTTTGACAGTAGGTGCCAATCCTACAAATCGATTTTGTTAAATCTGAAATATAATGACAAGATCCTTGCCTTGACAAGAGACTGCTCTGCCCTCCTTTGGTTTGGGAAATGAATTAAAATATTTTATGACTTGTACAGATTTGGGAAGTGGATGGAATGGACAGACCTTAAAGCTTTCTATAAGCTTCCTCAATCTCAGTTCAGAATTTATACAATGCTCAGAAATGCTTTCACAGCTCCCTCTACTGGACTAATTATGGAGGATGAGAATGAATTTTGGGATACTATGAGGTGGTTCAAAGGGCCCCTTCTCCAAGAGGCTACCTCCAAACAACTCTATGAAAAGATTGCCTTCTCCCCAAACCTTTCCTTGGGCTTTAACAATAAGTGGAATGTTTGTGAGCCCATTAGTAGATGGACTCATAGATTTAATGTTTTGTGGTCTTCTTGTATTCAGTCAAAGAAATCTTGCTTTAGATGGCTTCTGATTCATAATAAGCTTGTTGTTGGCTTTTAATATTTTATAGGTTGCTGAGACTATAAGCTTGTTGTTTTCTTTAAATTTTTTATATATGTTTATATTTTTTACTTTTTAAAAATATATTGTATAACGTACCCACATTGTACCGTCTCGAGGTTTAAAAAATTTGCCATTTCAGCATACTGTACCTGTACTAAAACGGTCTAGGGAATTACCAATCCCAACAATGTGACAAAGATAAAGACTTTTATAATAGTTCTATCGTAACAACCCTTTTACTGTGTGAGTTAGATTTACTCACTTATTTCTGATTCTACTTTACAAATCTGACCTTTCCATTGTAGCTGATCATTGAGAAAGTCCGTTGCAAAGTTGTTCATGTCCTCTGTTTCTCCATAATCTTTGATTCCTTTAATGATTATGTTTTTGACGTGTCATATTGTTCTTTTCTTCTATCATTTACCTCAGTTGACTTGTTTTTGATCAGCAAAGATTTTTCTTTATTGTATGGTTCATTCACCACATGTGCCCATGTCTATGTTTCTTGTAGTTGATTTCTTAGGTTTCTCTCTTTTGCTTCCATGTTGTGTAGTGCCCTTTGCAATTCTTATATTTTTGTCGTGTTCACCTCTTCTCGGTCCTTCATTGGACATTTTTGGTAAGTGAATGTTTTGTTTTAGGGCATGTCATTCATGTTGTTCGGCATCCACGAGTCTCTGAGTACTTCAGCTTCTTGTGCCTTGACAAGAGTGAAGTGTTAGCATATGCAAAGAGAAGAAAGAATTCAAAGAAGGCAAACTGCACTCAATGCACTTCTCAAATGTCACAGGTAGAGGTTTATTTATATGTGAAGAGGTGGTTACAGATTGGTTGAACAGTTACCAACCGAACAACTACATAACTGCATTACATGCTATATAATGCTCTATATTTTAACACCCCCTCTTAATGACTAAACTGGAAACAATACCAAGTTTGTCCCGAAATTTTACAAATTTCCTAAAGCCCATATGTTTAGTCATTACATCTACAGACTGTGCCATAGGTTGTACTTCAAAATCAGCAGTCCATGATTGTGTTGCGGTTGTCGAATGGAGAAGAACCGCAAAACAAAAATTTGGTCGCGTGAACAAAGGATATGGCAAGTGGTCCACTGGTTCTTTGTTACGTGATTCATTGACCAATGATGAATCACCAATGGCTGAGAGTGTCAGCCCCATCTCTAGAGTGTTGAAATCAGAACCTTGGAGAGGTGGATTGAAAAATCTATTCCAAGCTTGTGTAGCTTGTTGGAGTCTATACAGAGACTCAGTTATCCTGCAATCGAAGTCACCTCGATCATGTCCTTGCAACACCATGTAGTGCTCATCCAACTTTTTCAATAAGAGAAATGTGACCATCTGTGCAGTAGGAGTTAGAACCAACTCCGCAATAGTAGGAGAAATAACCATCTTCGTCTCAGCAGTGGGAGAAATAACCATCTCCGCAGTAGGAGTGAGAACCAACTCCTCCTCATCTATTTGCTCATTTATCCCCCTCTGTTGGGAAAGATCTTTCACAACACAATGAGCAAATTGTTCATGCTCTATTGTCCTTCGAGCAAGTACCTTTGAGTGAGTGGCTTGGCATGCCATCTCACCATGCACCGTCAATGCATTTGGAATAGTGGAGTCTCCATCCACAACAAATTATTCTTCAAAATGAGGAAATCCATCCTCCCAAGGCATGTCCGCCTCTTGTACATCTGGTATAGTGGATACTCCCTCCACAATAGGTGCATGTAGGTTGATTGTATCCAAGTCAACAAATTTGTGAGGAATGACTTCCTCCCAAGGCATTGCAGACCTCTGCACATCTTGTATGGTGGAGCTGTCCTCCACACGTGCATTCATGTTGATCGTAGCAGGATCAACAAGTCGATATTGACCACCTTCCCCAATACCAAGGGCAATTATCCATCTTTGTTTCACATCAGAGACAACACACTTCTTCCCACATAAATCCACAGAAATATTGGGATTTTCAGTTAATTGACGAATAGATAGAAGATTCTTTTGTAAAGAAGGTACATATCTAACATTCCGTACCAACAATGGTTTATGAGCATTATTCAATACAATGCATATATCTCCTATCCCTTCTACTGCAAGTGATTTGCCATCTAGCTAGTACTACTGATTCAAAATAAATATTTGCAGTAAATGAAACATACTAGTCCCTACGACATGAAAAGTGTGCGGACGCACCAGAGTCAATGATCCAACAACTGGTACCATTGTCATGCGAGCATGATGTCGTAAGACAATAAAGAGCATGCCCATCATCGAATCCCGTTCTTCTGCAATTGCTGCCACATGTCCCTCATCACATGGCTTTTTGTTCTGCTGCGAAAGATCATACTTCCGCTTCCGGCAATCCTTCTTAAGGTGCCCAACCTTGTGACAATAATAGCATGTGACCTGATACCGAGTGGATGATTCACCAGAATGACGTTTCCACTTTCCCTTTGATTGAGTGACAAGAGCACTCTTTGAATGGTCACAATTAGATTCTGCCTGAAGTTGTCTCCGCTCCTTTTGCAACAAGGTAGGAACTCACCTTGTCAAATGTGAGTGTTTGACTTTCAGCCATTAAATGGAGTGCCTCCACAAATGACTCATACGAAGAAGGTAAGTTGTTCAGAACCAGAGCCACCATATCATTGTCGTCCACCTTTTTGTTGATGGAAGATAACTGGTCTCGGAGGTCTTTCATCTGAAGTAGGTGCTCAGACAGTGATCCACCTTCTTGTAACTTTACGGAAAAGAGCATATTCTTCAGGTATAACACCCGACTCTTTTCTGACGCGTCGATATTTATCCCTTAGACTGGCCCACAATGTGTTAGCCATAGTAGCATTCCGCACTTCCGGTATCATATCATCCGACACCGATAACTTGAGAAGCAATAACGCTTCCTTATGATGTTTGTCATAATCCGCGAAGTTGTCGTTGGTCGACTTTCACTACCCGTGATTATTTTATCACAATCACGAAATTCCGCAAGCGTTAAAATCTTATGGCTCCATACATTAAAATTAGTGCCCGTTAATTTTTGTGTCTCTCGACAAAGTCAAGTGTGAAATATTTGCCATTTTATTATTCCAAAGTAACGGAAATAATAAAATAATAGTTTGCCCACACTTAATAAAATAATATATTATTTATTCCAGCAAAATTGATATTTTATAAAGAAACGTGAATACCTTTGTTTAAAAAAAAGAATATTATTCAGCCCTCTTTACGACTAGCTTTGTTTTTCCCTCTGGCGACTTTGCCTCGCCTCGATGTCTTTGCAAACGATTTGCTGCCCATGACTTTTTCTCACGAAGGGAAAGATGAACTAGTTTGTTGCTCGATTTTATTCGCCTTTGCGTCTCTCTTCCACTTGGATTTTTTTTTTCACCACGTTTTCCTTCATACGAGTGGGTAGCCACGACTGGGTATTTGCGACTATTATTGTCTTTGAAAAACAGCCTCGAATGGCTCGATAAAGCCCACGAACCCTCGGATTTCTTATCCACGACTTTACCGCCGTTTTGTGGTGATTTTGTCTTTTGCCCTCCAATAAGACTACCTTCAGATTTCCTTGACTGGTTGCCTTCGAACTACCCACGATTTCTCCTGGTTGCCTTCAAACGGCCCACGAGATCTCCTAACGAACATCATAACAACGAGAGACAGGAATAAAAGTCTTTGTTGTCGAAGCAGCGACTCGAAGATCAGTTTTCTTTCCCTCAAATGCCCTAACCTCCCTTTCAATTCGTGCCCTCTCAAGGGCTTCCTCAGATCGTGTCAATCTCCGTGCCTCTTCAAGGGCTTCCTCGGGCAATCGCTTTGATACCAATGTTAGCATATGCAAAGACCAATGTTAGCATATGCAAAGAGAAGAAAGTGGTTCAGAGAAGGATTACCAACCGAACAACTACATAACGCATTACATGCTATATAATGCTCTATATTTTAACATGAAGTTGAAGTATCCTAGATTGCTCAAATTTTGTTTTTGTATTCGAGATAGGTATGTCATGCATCATCTTATTAATATTAGTATTTATATGTGAAGAGGAAAACAAGATTTTACATTTTGGGGATTGAACAGTTTGTTATCCAACCGAAACTACTAGAACATAACTTACACAAAACTCTATGCCATTAGATTTAGGCTATATAATAAGCTCTATGGAAGAAATATAAACGAGAAGAAAACATCTACAACTTGCTTTAGGTGGTATCTTTTCCCTATGTGTGTAATGACCTAAAAATTGTTGAAGCAGATTAAACACTCGAGAAAGTTATTCTATGTATCTTTGTAGATTCTGTTTCAAATTGGATACAATGGAGGACCACGTGGTGATAAAAAAATCTCTTAGATAAGACATAATAAAGAAAACATTGGGATTTGTTCTTTAAAGGCTGACCATTTCAATGATTTCAAGTTTCTAGATATCATGCAAGCTCTTTAGCTCGCCTTTGTATAGAAGCGGTGTGTGTTGTTGTATATAGTTTGTAATGTCCCCTTTCCCTTGCCACAGGCACGAAGACAGTATGGGTCCTAACCCTAGTCATGCCCAAGGGGTTACGGACGCTATGAGCTATTGGGTATGAATATCTAGTCCAGTTGTTATAATTTTCCATTGACAGGGTTATAAAGTGCTTTCGAAGGGACTAGATGTTATATTTTATCGTTGGAAGGGGCCACTTAACTCCTAATGTTTTAATTTTGCGTTGGGGTCACCTTTTTGGACCATGGCGACTTGAAAAGGGAAAAGTAATTTTAAGTTACTTTATTATTTTGGTCTTCCCTAGGGGAAAATGCGACTTGGGCTTTTTAGGGTTCCTTGGCATGGGAAAAGTTATAAAAGGAGAAGAGGGGTGAAAGGAAGATCATTCATGCATACACTTATATTTCTTTTCATGTGCAACTATTTAGCTTGTGGAGTAAGATCCCACGAGAACCCTAGCTTCGGTGGTGAAAGATCCATCCCTAGCTAGTAGGGCACTCTTCGGTGGTGGAAGATCCACCCTAGTTTGTCATTTTGGAGCTGAAATCAGGGCTGTTCTTCAGAGGTATTTTTCAGAGGGTTTCAGTGAAGGGTTTTGGAAGATTTTGGGCATTTTGGAGGAGAGATTTCTGGGTTTTTCAGGACAGATCTACGGCAACATCTTCGGCAAGGTCTAGCGTCAGTTTGAGGGCATTTGCAAGGGTTTCCAACCATTTCCTAGGTGGGGTGACTTGTTTTGAAGATTGCAGGTCTGTTTTGGAGGGTTTCCACTTCCTCAAATTCTGATTTGAAGGTTGGGATATCATCTCCTATATTTATAGATAATATTTCCAAAGTTTCATAAATTTTGCATCTATATTCCGGGAGATATTAATTTTAGAAGTTTTCAGCTGTTTAGGGCACGCTGTAATTTTCTGGCAGCTTTCTGTTATTCGAAAAATCCCAAAAACAGTTCTATAATATCTGTTATTGTATTAGCAAACTCCATTTAAAATTTCAAGTGATTTGAGCAAGTATTTTTGGAGTTATTCATATTTTACTGTTCGCTGCCCTAGCTTTAATTTTCTGCAAAAATCAGATTTCTGTTTGGCTGCGATTTGTCTATCTTTTGCATATTTTAAAGTGGTATCCTATAAGGGATATTTCATAGTTTTACTGTTGCTGAAGGCATTACAAAGTATACTAATCATCGTGTTTAATTTTTCTGTCTTTTAAAGGGCAAGCCACTCTCTTTGCTGAAGTTTCCAAAATTTATCAGGCCTTTGTTGAAACCATTCAAAAATGGACATCAGCCTTCATAACCTGGTAAAACAAATTCAGTGATAATAGTGGCCTTATCCCCTTCTGAGCGAATATGTTGTGAATCTCACCTCTTTACAATATCAGCAAACCACTTTACAAGCCCACCAATCTGAAAACATTGAGCTACTGTACAAACACATGGAACTTCAACATCTCATGCTTCAAATAGTGGAACAAGCCCCTTATTTTTGATCCTCTCAAAAAGCTTTTGAACAGTACTTGTGGATATGATGAATGTTGCATAGGAACAAAGAAGAATTGACAACATGCCATCACTTCATCCTACATGGCAGCTCAGGCTTCATACTGTCAAGTTCCTGTTCCCCACCCTCAATCTTTGCACTTACGACAGCTTCAAGGTGGAGTGTCCGATCAAAGAAATGGGGTCTCAACAAAAGAGGCAGACCCTAATCCAAAAGGAAAAGATGTCAAGTATTAAAGCTCTTGCAATGGGTAATGCACCTAAGAGAGGAGGTCTCCTAACAATCCAATTTTGTGAATCAGCTACTAATGCCAACAAGACATCCTACACACCAAACTTCTCTCCTCTCTAACTTTTGGTGTAATTTTGATATTCTATTGAGAATGTTTTAGCTAGTTACAATCATTGGATAGTGTCTTTAGTTCGCTTCTGGTTTATTTTGTAATAGTTGGTTCGCTCTCTCTTTAGTCTTGACTAGCAACATCAGTCCTTTGCTCATGGATGACATAAAATGGATTTTTGTAACCTTAGTTGTCCTTTACATGTGTAATATATTTCAAACACTTCTTCCAAAATATATATGAATCTTGGAACAAAAGCCTTTTCTTCATTTCAGCAGAATTTGCCTCTATATTCTGAGACTATTTTACTCATTAATTTCACCACTCATTAAGCAGTAGTATTGAATATTTTGATGCAGAGGAAGTTCTTTATAATTATGGATTTTGGTGTCAGGTTAAGGTGAGGCAACATCAAAATATCGAAGAGATATTTTGAAAGTGTTTTATCTATGTCATGGTTCGTTTCCTACTCAATTTAGTCCTATATGGTTCGTAATACAGATGTATCAAATATGTCTTCTCACATTCTGCCAGTAATTAATGACAATTTCGCTACCCCCAGTAATAAAAATATACAAGATTTTAACCTGTTTTCAAAAGGAAAAAAAAAAAGAACTTAAATGGGCATTTTTACAATTTTGATGCTATAGGAGCTTCTGAAGCAACCTATGAATTCAATAGATGCTTACTACTGGTTTTGCTATTTCAGGTGACTACAAAGCGTGTCAATTTTGTAATAGATGACAGTGTTGATGTTGGGGATACATACAAGGGAGAGTCTGATACAAGGATAGAGAACAAAAATGGAGCAAGAGACCGAAGCTGGTTGATTTCTGGTCTTCATGAAGTTTATAGTCGAAGGTAATTTCTGATTTGTTTAGTCGTCCATGCCTTGTTTTATAATAAAGACATCATGGTCATTTCTTTACAATTATAGACATGCAATCAATGTAGTAGTTTTAATGACAAATTCTGATGGGTAGCAGTAGTCAGGCTAACTAATTTGTGTCTCTACAAATTTTAGTCTATCATTTGAACCATCTGATGACACGACTGCGATGAGAATACACATGTGCATTCCTTCTGGTATAGTATGATAATAGACGTAAGTAACCATTTTATATGGGTATGGGTTCGGGTACGAAAAATCAGGTTTGCTGGTACTGCAATTTTCATTTTGTCCTAGGTACGATTTTCTCTAGTCCTTCACCAGCTTTCAGCTCTGCAACTGTATCCATGATGTCCTTTTCCCTAAACCACCATATCACTTGCTCGTATGCCATCTCTCTAGGCACACTTCCACGAGTCTGCATTCTCTAGCCTCTGTCGCACTTCTGCACTCACAATGCCAAACTCTTTGAACTCTTGTCTTTGAGGCGCCATACATAACTATGTCCTAGCTAGGCGCACTAGCCCTCTGACATCTCTGTGTGAGCACTGACTCATAATCTTTATGCTGCATTAGTCCACCTCTGTGCTGATGAGGAGCTTGCCACACTCCTGGCTTGCTTGCATCCAAGTTACATTGCTACATTAACTGCATTCCACTTTGTTTGTCTTCTGGATCCCAACTCGCCTCCGACTCTTCTTGGCCCCATCCCACTAAATTTTGCGTCACTTAGTCCTTGTGCGAATTTAGACCCACCTAGGAAAGTCACACCTCCTAGATCTTCACAAGCCCAAGAGCACTTCATATTGGAGTCACACGGCTTAACTACAGCCATACAACAAATATAAAATATAAATATTTTAGCCTTGTAAACATGAGTTAACCATATAATATACGTAGAATAAACAAAATAACCACAAAAACAATATTTATAAATTGATAATGCTAACTGAAAGCCAAATATCATGATAAATATTAATTACTAAAGCAAAATTAGTATTAATCGTCATATTGCTCTTCATTGAAAGCATCAACATCATTATCTAGTTCATTAGAACCACAAGCATTAGCATTCCCATTGACACCCCGCTAGCTACTCTATGTGAGCCTTGTGAAGCTGAAGGAGTTTCCACGTCAAGTAATGAAAGGTGGTAAATGGAAGCAGCTACGATAGAATGCTTTAGGTCTACATCCCAATGCTTTGTCTCCCCTTATACTCTGCCTACTTGCGTGATAGAAGGCTCAAGTTGGAATGCACATAGACCTTACTTCTCAGCCATTTTTGCTGCCATCTTAGTTCCTGTTTTTATGCTTTTATTCATTACTTAGAGTCAAATTGTGAAAAATTTAAGAACAGGCAAATGTCTGTAGATTTGGTCTGGGAACAACCTAGTCCTTCCTCTAGGTCTACATCCCAATGCTTTGTCCACAATTCCTTGTACTCCACCTGCTTGTGCGATGTAAGGCACAAATTAGAATGCACATAGACCAACTCCTCGGTCTTTTCTGCTGCCAGCTTGTTTCACTTATGTGTTTGTATGTGTTTTTAATGTTTTTTTCTAGGCTGTCTCGGTATGGGTATGGTACGGTTTCGGTACGCTGATACGGCAAATTTTTAAAAATCTTGGGTATGGTACGCTTTTGGGTACGTTTTATATATATATGTATATAAATATATAAATATGTATATAAATTATAAATTTAAAGAAGCATTTGCATACTTATTGAAATTTAATTCTCATACATTGCATACTTATTGAAATTTAATACTCATAGAGTCATACAACTTAAAAGTTAAAATCATTCATAGAACATGAAAACAAATTTGAAATAGGATACTTTAAAATTAAAAAAATTGCATATTTTTAAAGTTTTATTGAGTTGTCTTTTAAAAAAGACATGTTGAGGCTGCGGGTATGGATGGGTACGTACCCACAGTGGCAGGGTACACTACGGGTATGGCAAAACCGTACCCGTAGCGTACCCTGTCACTGTGGGTACGTACCCAGCCGTACCCACAGCGTACCAGTACCTGGTACGTTTCCAGGCTGGTACGAGGACCTCCAGGGTGTTTCTGTGCAGTCTAGTTTTTTTTTTTATTACTTAAAGTCAAATTGTGAAAAAATAAAAAAAAAACAATAAAAAGCATGTGAGTTTGCCCCAGATATAACTGGGACAGTTTGGGTATGCCCGGGTCCTTCAGCAGAACGAACCAGCCATACCTAGACCGTCCCATGCATACTTGAAGGAAATCAAGGGTTAACTGGAACTGTACTCCGAGTACGTCTTGGATCAGTACCGGGTGAGGGAGAAGGATGGATCAGTAATGTAGAAAATGACTGCCATATGACTGCAGATTCCATCTGGGAATATAACGATTATATTAGGCGTCCCTTACAACATGCAACAGACAGTCTCATTCTTTTCATTATTCCTTCTTATATGTATTCTTGCATAACACTCCACTCTAGAGAGAAAATACAACAAATAAAATGAATGTTATAAGATCCCAAACATAGAAGAATTAACACCATAGTATATAACCAACCACCGCCCTGAGATTGTGAAGAAGGGCTTACCGATACTTCATTCGTAGTGCAATTAAATCCATAATTAGAGATAAAAAATGTACAATTATAGTGGTATCGTCAGGTAGGATAGCAAAATGCATTAGATGTGATAATAATGCTTTGACCAAGAATTCTTGTACCGGAGGATGTATTAATCTTGAATAATGGTACAATACGCCTTTCCTGAGATACATCCAGTCTGAAATTCAGAAAGTGTAAGTTGTCATTGAAAGGAGAGGAATTGCATTGTAGAACAAAATGCTGCAATTCTATATGGTAGGATGCAAGTTTTAGATGAGAAGATCCTCGAATGAATGTAGAAAAGTGCACCAAAAAGGGATATATATTTATATATATTCAATTCCTTAGTTGAATCCCTGGTCTCAACTCAGCAAATTGGCCCTGCCATGGCCTTGGTAATCTGGGTTTAAGTACTTAGCATCAGGTAAGCAGTTATGCATGTTGCACACATTAATGATGTACTAGTCTCTCATGGTTACATTGAACATTGATATATTGTATATTGTTGAGAACTCTTGAAACATTGTTTAACTTGGTATAGTCTTGTTGTCACCCCCAAAATTCCCCTCATTTTTTAAAGTCTAGTCATCACCAGATGGGAAATTTCTTCCCATTTCCAAAAAGCGGGCCGGCGGGGCTAGGGAGTTATTTTCGGCATTTTGTTCTTTTGGAGGAAAAGTTCAGATGGAAAAGGCGGACCTGCGGGCCCGTGTGGAGAAATAAGAATCCCCAACGCCCGCTCCAATCACATTCTTACATGTGGATGGTCCGTATTTGAAGTTGCAAAGGCCGATCTAATGGCTCGAATTCAAAGTTATAAATGGTTTTGAATGGTCTTGGCGCGACGCATCTGGTCATTTCACCATGGAAACATAAAATATTATGTTTAGCAGGTTTTGATGGGCGAAAGTCTAAAAAACATCTTCCACTCCGTTAGTGCGGGATCTGACTGCTTCCACTACCGGTATGGTTATGGATTTTGGTCGGCCATCTTCTCTAACACGCCAAACAAGCATGGGGAACCAGGTCTGGCAGATTATGGGCAAATTTGCAGGAGCACTGATGGTTAACGTTTGAATTTCCAATCTGATTTCCCTCCCTTCTTCTTCTTCTCTCGGGGCTTGATCTATAAAAGCTGAGCTTGGCTCATAAAAAGGGGGTTGGATCCTGAGACTCTGTAAAGGTCATAGATTGAAGTAATCAATACAGAAGTTTTCCCCTTTTCTTCCTCGGCTTTTCTTCTTTCTTTGTCTGAAACTTAAGAATTATCCATCTTTTATAATAGGAAACTTTGTGTTCTTGTTTATATGATTTCTGGAACTTTGTGTCTGTGGAATTATATTGGTTATGAAAGTAAATGATTCTATTCTGCAACTCCCTGGTTCAATACGTGTAAGGTTGTACTCTGTCATCTATATTACCTAAAAGTATTGTTGTGTTCTTCCTTCCTCATCTCCTTTATTCTTCTATCCTTTTGTATTGATGATCTTTGGGCCTAAAACGTTTCAAAGTATCAGGACTCCATGCTTTGAAAGTTGTACATTTGTATATAAGTTTGCTGCTTGCTTTCAATAAGGGAGCCTCTCCCATTAAAGAGGAAGGACTTGCTGTCCTTTGACTGTGGTTTCATTCCAAGTGCAAATCTGAAACCCAACAAGTCTCCATGTCATGGATGTTGTCGGCTATTATTTAAATCACACTGATTTCTTTGAAGGCCTTTGGGCAGCAATGAGGCTTCACAAGATGGTATACCATGCCTAAATGATGGACCAAGTTGAATATAGACTTTTGGTATATTGTTGGAAAGCTTTTGAAACGAACATCTCAATGGTGGGTGCTCAATGTTATTTTGACGCTTAAAGTTATAATAGGCTTGCCATTACTTTGCTGTAATACAAAATGTTCGTTACTGCGTGTTGAGCACCTTCTTGTGAAAGCTCATGTTTGCAGCAAAAACGTTAGCCTTTCTTAAAATTCCAAATGCTAAAAGTTGTCATTAGCTCATCCTTTGTCATTCACAGGGATTGAAGCTAATCAAGTATATATTCCTGTACTTGACACTGATAGGCACACCTGTATTTATCAGGACTGGTGTGGGTAGGGGAGGGTTTCAGTTGTCGCTACCAAAACTTAAAAGTAGTTAAAAAAATTTAATACCTTTTGACGCAAAAATTGGTCTCATTAAAGGCCATCCTCATAACTGCAAAAAGGTGCCCTAACTGGCATGTACCAGACCCAGTTTTTAATAACCTCATGATAGTAAATACTAAATAGCAAGATGGCCTATATTCATTTGCACTAAAACTTAAGTCTTCTAAGTCCATCAATGGAAAATAAAATATGTATTGTTCCTACAAGGTAAACTGAGACTGTGAACGAGATCGTGATGGTGAGTATAACAGATTACCTTGAGTTGCTATATTGGCTGAAGTTGAAAATTTTACATCAAACATTTGGAACAAGGTCAATGTAGACGGGAATAAAATCAATGTTCTCCATAGCACTTCACAAGCATATTATTTGAGCCCATTTTTTTATGCTCTTTTGTAAAATTATGCGGTAGATCCACGTGCTCTCCATTCTTTATAATTTGTTGCATAATGAGCTTCAGATTAGTCCCATGAGCTATACCATTAGCAAATTGCATTGGTGGGGCATGTAGAGGTCTGGTTATGCATCACTGGGTTTCCTTATGGATGCCCATGGGGTGCTTTTGTGGTTGGAATTCCATCACTGAGATGGTTACTCTATACTCGACAAGAGGTAGATGGTTTACTATCTTTGTAAGCCTATCATTTAAGGATCCTTTTGCTCTTGTTTTGGTACCCTTATCTTCATCCTTTACACATTGGCTGTTATGTAAAAAAGTTTAAATGTTCTAATAGCCATTGGCCCATTTATTAAGGATTGCATTTACATGTAGTTCCATTCAAACAAAGTGAACCATACAAAGTTGCATGGCAGCTGCTATAAATATAGAAAGTCAAGGAGGTACAAAAAGTGAAATGACAAGATGACTAGAAAGAGGAACATAAGAGGAAGTGTAATACCCCCTTTTCTAAATTAGAAATACTTAATAATATTTTTAAGTTGAGCCATATAACTCTCTATTTATGGGCAACTTAATAATATTATTATTAAAATAAATGTATTTTTAAATACTAAAGTAGAAAGAAGACCCTTAGCCTATTTTCATTATTTTTCAGTCGGCTAAAAGGGAGGAAGTAAGTAAATTAATAAATTCGTTTTAAGAGCTAAAGTAATTTTAATTATTGACATTTTAATTAAATTGTTAAAAAGTAGGAAAATTAAATGTTAAAAAGGAAATAAAGTGTTCCACATTGGAGTGCTCCACAAGGAAAAGAAAGAAAAATGCTATTAAGGTAAATGTTGGGGCTCATTGCAAGGATCATCAGGTGAATTTTATACTTTTTTTTGGAAATTGGAGCATTGAGCTCTCATTTTTAGCCTTTGAGGATGAAAACCCTCATTGGATCTTATTGGGGACGAAAACCCTCAATAGTCATAACATATGTTACTAGGGTTGGTCCCCCTCCCCCTGTACCCTACCTAATATGCATTTGGTATAGATATGCACAATGCAAGTACGGGTATAGATTCATCGTGGATACAATAGGGTACTTATCGAGTATGTTTTGACGTACCGGGATGCACCATGCCGTATCCACAACGAACCCACGAGTTTGGACGACAAGGGGTTAAAAAAGTTTTTAAATTATTTTTGACTTGGTCAATGACAAAAACAAACCCTAACACTTAAACTAATAAAATATTAAACCCTAAACTCCTCAAAAAGCTATAAAAAACACTCACCCATTCATTTGAAATCACACAAACAATTCATTGTTGGTTTTTGCAAGTGTATGAGCAAAGAGCCAAAGAGGAATTGAAGAGGAGGCAAACATTGGAAGGAGGATTTGTTTGGAGGCAACCATTGCAAGGAGGATGAGATTGGGGGCAGCCATTGCTTGCAAGAAGTTCAAGTTTGTTTAGAGGAAGCAATTGTTGAGAGGAAGACATTGTTTTATTGTTCATTCAAAGGAGGAGACATCATGTTTGGAGGTAGCGTTTGTTAGAATTCTATTGCAACAAGGATCTATGTTTGGAGGCAACATTGTTTTACTTGCTACCCTTGTTTACACTTACAAGTATTTTTATTTAATTCAAATTTTTCTATATTTTTATTTTTTACATTTTTAAAATTTAGAGTTTAGAGTTTAAACACATCCTAAATCTGTGTATGCTCTCACCTCGCACCTTTATGGTGATCTTGGTGATCAAAAACAGATTAGGATGACACAATTAGAAAATTTTAAATTAATAATTAGTAAATATCGTTATTTTTAATTTTTAAATGCATTGTTCAATGTTAATAATTAATATTTTAGCATTTATCATTTGATTTATGTAAAGGCAAAATTTTTTTAATTTTTTTAACTTCCTAACTCTGTGTATGCTCTCACCTTGCACCTTTATGGTGACCTTGGTGATAAAAAATAGATTAGGATGACATCACTTAGAAAATTTTAAATTAATAATTAGCAAGTTATTTTTTTTTTTTTTTTTTTTATAAATTTTATGTAAAGGTAAAATGTTTTTATTTTTTTAGCTTCCTAACTCTGTATGTTGTCACCTCGTGCCGTTATGTTGATCTTGGTGATCAAAAACAGATTAAGATGACATAACTAATTTATTTATGTAAAGGAAAAATATTTTTAATTTTTTTACTAACTCCGTGTATGCTCTCTCTCGCACCTTAATGGTGATTTTGGTGATAAAAAACAAATTAGGATGACATAATTAATTTATTTATGTAAAGGCAAAATATTTTTAATTTTTTAAAACATCCTAACTCTGTGTATGCTCTCACCTCGCACCTTTATGGTGATCTTGGTGATCAAAAATAGATTAGGATGACATCACTTAGAAATTAGTAAGCCATTGTTTTTTAATTTATTAATTATTATTTATGTAAAGGCAAAATGTTTTTAATTTTTTTAACATCCTAACTCTGTGTATGCTCTCACCTCGCGCTTATTATGGTGATCTTGGTGATCAAAAACAAATTAGGATGACATCAAGTTCTGCTTCAATTGGAGTGCAAGGCCCACAAGCTTCTGAAAACACATCGGTTCCTATGAAACATGATCCTAATTCTCCTCTTTGGAGACATGTGACAGTGGTAGAATACCTTGTTGGTGGTGGGGGTCTGATTTGGATTTTTCATGGTTGTCATGCTCAATACAAATCCTCGGATAATCGATTGAAAATTCCTTTGACTAGGGTTGGAGGTGTGGGGATAAAGAAGTGCCCCGAAATATCAAAGAGCAAATGGCAAAGTACCTTAGAGAGCAAGAGGAGGCTGATAGGCTGAAATATCCCTTGTGGGATACCACTCAAAAATGCACAAAATATATATAAATTGCAGCAAAATAATTTTTTTGATTTTTGCAGAAATAACTAGCTAGGGCAGCGAACTGGTTTTAATTGATATCTCACAAAATACTTGCTCAAAATACATGAAATTTTAAAGAGAGCTTGCAACAATGATAATAAACACTAGAAAAATATTTTTGGAATTTTTGAATAATATATAACTGCCAGAAAATTTCAGAAAGCCCTAGACAGCTGGAAATCTTCAAAAATTCATATCTTTTCAAATACAAGTGATAAAATTCTGAAAATCTGGAAATAACATCTACTAAACATATAGAAATGATCCCAACCTCCAGATCTGAAAATGGACACCTGGAAGCCCTAAAAACACTGCTGCAAATCTGGAACTGAGTAGATAAAACCCTAGAAAATAGATAAAAATCTGAATTTCTGGAAATAACATCTACCAATGATATAGAAGAGAGCCCAACCTCTAGATCTAGAAATAACAGCCTGAAACCCTTCCAAAAATTGCTGCAAAAACCCTAGGGGTGATGTCACCCTAAGGGAGTGGCTGATAACCCTCAAAAATGTCTCCAAAATGGCGCCAAACCTTGCTCTGAATGCTGCAATAAATCTGATCTGGAAACCTTTGATTCTTCTCTACAAAAAGCCTCTGAAACCCTTCAAAACCCTTCTTTGGAATCTCTGAATAACAACCCTGAATCAACTCCAAAATGACAAACTAGGGTGGATCTTTCACCAGTGAAGAGTGCCCTACTAGCTAGGAATGGATCTCTCACCACGAAGCTAGGGTTCTTGTGGGATCTTACTCCACAAGCAAGAAAATTGCAAACAATAGTTGCTTAATAAGAAAATATGTGAGTGTGCAAGAATGCTCTATCACTCCCCCAAACCTCCTTTTATAACTTTTCATTACCTTTTTCCAAGTTGGGAGCTCCATGTGGGACTAAAAGTGACTTAAGTGACCCCAACGAAGAAATAGAATAATAAAGTACCATAAGTCACCCCAACGAAGAAATAGAATAATAAAGTACTATGAGCCCCCCCTCAACGACAAAATATAACAATTATTACCACCAAGTCGCCCAACTTAATGTCAATGACAAAATATAACAAAAAAACAATGTGGTAATAAGTCATCTATACCCAATAGCTTCAGCGTCGTTAGCCCCTCGGGTATGTCCAAGGCTAAGACGAATAAAAAACCTCCTAGGCTATCTGCTCGGAATTGGGGACATTACATAGATAATGTGAAAGAAATAGATCTAAAACAATTCCATTGCAAAGAAGGCCTTCATCACCACCACCCACACTTAAATCTGGTATTCATCCTTTCATCCAAACTCAAAGTCATCCACTTGATACCCCTTTTGATGAAGAGAGTTAAGAGACCGCATGGAAAAAGCCGAAAGGAGCATTGGAAAAAGCATTTAATAATGACAAGAGGGATATTGATGAGGTGACTGCTCGATGCATTTATGCATGTGGGCTACCCTTTAATGTATTGATGTCTCCATATTGGCAGCAGATAGTGAAGGCTATCAATGAAACTCCACAAGGGTACAAATGCCCAAGTTATGAAAAGGTTCGAACTGCACTCTTGGCAAAGGGAGTGGAACACATTCACACCTCGTTGTAGCCAATTAGAGATTTATGGAAGGATTTAGGGGTTTCCATCATTTTAGATGGATGGAAATATGTTAGAAATAGACCCCTCATAAATGTTGTTGCAGTATGCCCTACAGGGGCAATGTTCCTAAAAGCCATTGACAGTGAAGCGCAAGCCAAAGATGCACAATTTATTGCCGACATTTTGATAGAGGCTATTGATTATATATGGTAGATATGAGCACATATTTTGGACCCCTTGTGCTATCCACTCCCTTAATTTGATGCTCCAAAAGATTGGGAAAATCTCGTGGATTGAGCAAATTTACACCAAGGCAAATGACATTCAAATGTTTATCACAAACCATCATATGTCACAGGCCATATTCAGGAAATTCTCAAGGTTGGAGTTGCTGAAGGTTGTAGAAACAAGATTTGCCTCTCACACACTTGTTTTGAGACGACTTGTGAAGGTGAAAGAGGCTTTAAGCAATATGGTGATTAACAATGTTTGGACAAAGTGTGGAGGTAGTCAAATACAAAGAAAGCTGCAAAGGTAAAATCATTGGTCCTTGATGATGAGTGGTGGGCCAAGGTTGAGTACTTGCTCGGTTTACAGAGCCCATTCTCTCCATGATCAGATACGTAGATACTGATGCAACATGCATGAGAGAGATATATGATGGAATAAAATGACCACCCCATTACATCTCCTTGCTTATGCACTGAACCCAAAGTATTATAGCTCTGAAATACTTGGGCTACCTAATAAGCAACCACTATTCTCGAATCAAGTTGCAAATGGAACCAAGGCAACATTCAAAAGACTTTTTCCTGATCCATCTATAGCTAGTGTGGTCTGCAACAAAATGGGCATGTTTGTAGCTTCAGAAGGCAACATGGGAGAGATTGAGGCTCTTTTCGACAAGTACACCATGAGCCCAACCAAATGGTGGTGTGTACATGGCCATGATGCCAAGTACTTACGACCTATTGCCATCAAAATTCTTTCACAGGTATAACATTAATAAATTATAAATTTATAATCATTGAAAATTTTAAATTTTATTAAGATAGGATATTTTTCCGCACATTCTTAGTATGTTACTAATTTGAAATTTCTAACGAACGTTTTTGTAATAGGTGGCTAGTAATTCTTCCGTAGAGTGGAATTGAAGTACTTATACCTTTATCCACTTAGCTAAACGAAACAAGTTGACATCTAAAAAATTGAAGATTTGGTATATGTGCATTCCAATTTGCGCCTCTTGACACACAAGTCTGAGGACTATGTTAGAGGTCCTCACAAACTTTGAGATCTTCTTCCAGAGACCATAGACTTGGATGCTCCACAACCACTCTTGCCCAACTCGAGAGTGGAGCTAGCGAGTGGCATGCACGAGAATTTGATTTTGAGGAAAATCTGGATGATATATTCCAGATTTGTTTGTATTCAAGTTGACATGATATTCATATATCATATGTATGGCAACCACATTATTAATGAAATGTAAAGTCTTAAGTATATTGTATGTTTTGAAAATTTGAACATTGATCCTAGTATATTTTTCAAGTTTTGTTTGTATTCATGTTCACATGATATTCGTATATCATATGTATGGCGGGTAAAGTCTTAAGTATATTGATTGTTTCAAACATTGATCCTACTATAATTTTCAAGTTTTGTATCTCTTATGGACTAAAAAGGACGTATCCAAGGCGTATCGTACCCAAGGGTTTTAAAATTGACGTATCCACGTATCGAACCCGAACCCGTACCCGTTTCCTGGCAACATAGGTCATAACACTTGGGGACGAAGACCCTCATTTGTTGCATTTGTGGCTTCATCCGGAAGTCACAAGTGAGCTTCAAATTCAGAATTTCAGAACAAGAAGGTTTTCCATCAGTGCTAGGGCACAAATTCCAGCTAGGGCATGTTTTTTGGGGGCTGCCACACTCATTTTCAGCTTGGGCGACCCATTTGGAGATTTCAGGATCACTTTTTAGTGGGTTTTGGTGGTTGGAAAAATCTGATTCTAATTTTGTTTGATAGCTGTCATTTTTGTGGTCATTTTGAGCTATCATTTGCATTTTATCTCCAAGTATTTATGAAGATATGGATTTTTGAAGTTTCAGCTGTTTTTGAGCAATTAATTAATTCCAGCAGTCTGTATTTTATTGTTGAAGCATTTATTTGCATGATTTCATCAAGGGTTTCATGTTGTTGATGTATTTCTGAAGATTTGTGTGGGAGATACTAAAATCTGAATTTAACCTAGGTCGCTTAGGGTTTTGTGGACCTAAAACAGGTCGCTGCCCTAGGTTTTGAATAAAATCAGATTGTCATAAAAATCAGGTTTTCTACATGTGGCTGCACTCATCTTAAGCAATGTTCCATTAGTTAATGTTTTGCGAGAATCCAAATTCTTCAAATTTGAGCCGAAAGGAACATTATAGGAAGGGTGAAATTCCTTCTTATTTTCACTGTCAGAGGGACATCTGAAGTGCTGTCAACCAAATCATGGGCAATATGAAGTATGAGAATGTAATCCGGGGGAAAGAAGAGGTTGAAGCTCCCTAACATACAATGCCGAAGAGCTCTGTATTTGATGTGGTAAGGGGCAGTTATTTTCTAACCATCCACTATATCTAATCAAATCATGGCCAACATTAATTCTGAGAATGTTGTCAGGGGACTGGTCTGGGTTAAGAGGTTTAGTGAAGCTATTCCTGGAGGCAACTGAGTAATCCTTGCAGACAAAAAGAGGTGGAAGCTAACATTCAATGCAGAGGAACTCCTGGAGAGAGCAGATGTCACCCTAGCCAACCCCCATATTTCTGACAATTTAGACTGTACTTGGAGCTAACCAGTTGTTGAAATGTCTGACTTGTATACAGCTGTCTGCACCAATATCTACAGATACTAGTGGCACTCTTACAAAATTTTCTATAGAACAAAATATATGCTTTAAAGTCTTTACTCAAGATTTTTAAAGTGCTAATTTATGTTGCAGGAAATGCCTCCTGCACATGTTGTTTTTATCCATAAATGCTTCCAAAGTGATTCACGTGTCTAAATGCACTGGAAGCGTTTTGGAATTGCTGGAAATGCCCTAGAAATGGTTGGCGTCATTTTACAATTTCTTTTTGGTTTTTCCACGTTTTGGATCTGTTTCTTAGTAACATGGGTGCTAGTCATATCCATGTAACTGGACTGTGTTTTTAAAGGCGAATTTGGTCCGTCCACCATTAGTGGAAGGATAAAATAAATTGAACAGAATATGTTAAGTAAATGGTTACTTCGTCCAGTTTCTGTATGACCATTTAAAAATTTGGTCAGTCAATCTTCATCCCTCTAAAGTTTTTAAGATCCTAGTTAATTTGATACAGATTTCTAAATAACTGGTTGAATCCCAAAAGCAAAGACTTTTGTGAAAAGGGTTTTCTGATTTTCTGACAGATTGCATCTATTTTTCCAACATTTCTGGATTACTATGGAGTTTGTGTATTAGATTTATGTCGAAGATCTTTGTTATTATTGGATTTCTACTAAATCTAGTGTTTTCCCTATATGTGGCCATCTATGTAATTCTTGCTGTACTCATTTGCAGGTATCTTCTTCGGACAAGTGCACTAGAACTATTCATGACCGATCGATCAAATTTTTTTCAACTTTGGGGTTAGTTGCTTTTGTACATTTCCTATCATTGCTTTATTTATTTCTATGCATGCTATTGTGTCAACTATAGCATGTACATTTTTAATTGCCCAATTGATTTATATTTATAAGTATTTTTTTACTATTGCAGACCATGGAATGCCGTAAAAGGGTCTATAAAGCCATTGTTCAGGCCCAGCCTCCAAATCTTAATAACATTTATTCAGGCACACAGGTTTTTGTTTATCCGAGCTCTGTGTTCCTAGTTTTGTTGTAATATTGGCTGGAATTATCTAATTTAGAATACTGATAATGATGGCGTAATCTATTTGTTGTAGAAGCCAGAATTGCTTTTAAAGAGAATGCAGCTCATGGAACGGTGGGCACGATGGGAGGTGAGAATTGGATACTGAACAGAATTTGTGAACTATTTCATACTTAAGTCTTTTGACTTTTCCTAGTTGCCTCGTCATACCTGATATCTAAACTTTTTCAGGCATGGGACAACTAATAAAGCTATTTTTGTGCTGCAAGTGCAGATAAGCAATTTTGAATATTTAATGCTACTCAACACTCTCGCAGGAAGAAGTTATAACGACATTACTCAGGTTTGTTATCTCGATAATTAGGTGTTCAAGCTTTTAGAAAGCTTGACTTTTGGTGGCAGATTTCACTTTTATGTACCATTGATATATACTGATATGGTGTTTATTTTTGTAGTATCCTGTGTTTCCATGGGTTCTTGTCGATTATACGTCAGCTACCTTAGATTTTGGGGACCCTTCTGTCTACAGGGATCTTTCTAAGGTACATGGCATGTTTGTATGTGCTTTGTATTTAAAATTTCCTGGAAATTTTGTCGTGGATGCTTATTTAAGATTCCTTGTTTTGTGAAGCCTGTGGGAGCTTTGAATGCAGATCGACTGGAGAAGTTCCTTGAGAGATACACTAATTTTGATGATCCTGTCATTCCGAAGTTCCATTACGGTTCACACTACTCAAGTGCTGGCACGGTCTGTGCTCTTCCTTGCATATTAACTGCAAACTTTTACGTGCTTCTGAAGCTGACATGACTCTTTTTTGTCAGATTTTTCTTAACTTGTTTGGACTTTTTTCAGTAATATAGTTGGTGCTATATATTTTTGTAGGATCTTATGGGGATACGGAAATGTACTGAACATTAATTTCTTAGACGTGTACTTGCGGTTGACAGACTAAAATTGCCTTTAAAAAAGAACGAACAAAATTAATAATATCACAGCCTCTAACAGATGCAAGCTATTCAATAACAAGAAATTATGCATGATCCAACTTGGCCTTTGTAGTCTTCCATGTATTATTGAGACCAATCTCAATGGTATCCAAATTTAATTTTTGATTTTATCTGTTTATATACAGTAGTACAGGAAATGACTTGGTGTTTATTGAGTTTGATTTTAATGGTTAATGGTGGCCATTTTGTTCACTTCCTTTTACACTTCCAAAAAGGATTTGGCAAGTGAAAATGGACACCCTATGATTTCTCAAAAAATAAAATTATCTTCTGAAAACACCACATTTCCGATAATTTACCAAATTTTTACTATTAACATTCAAGAAATTTAAGATTAGGCAATCTGTCCTTGCAATATTAATAAAATTTGGCAAGATATGGCTGTCTAAAGTTATCTTGTGTTTTGGAGAGACCCTCTGATGCGAAGTTATGTTTTTGTGAGAATATTAATTGATAATTAGACGGTTCATGCCATTTATAAAAATGAGAATTGGGTTTCAAGATGCACATGGAGTCCAACAACCAGGAAGTTTTTCCATTGTAGGCTGATTAGGAATCTATTTCTATAAGCCAGGCTGTTAAAGTGAGGATTTTTCTGCACTTATTTATTTCATATATTAGTCTTTAAAGTTTAGAGACATAGAAGAGATTTGATTTGTGGTCTGGTAGTAAATAAACATGGTCACTACAGTGAATAATTTAGCAGAAACAAGATCAATGGGAAAAGTTTGAAGTGGACCTTCACATAATTTCGGAAAGGGGAAATGTAATCTGAATAACTGCATACATTGAAGATTAAAGGGCTATTGCATTTAGGAGAAAACAAATTTAGAAAATGGAAATGGCTAATTACATGAAAAAGATTGGATGTTGACTTTGAACTCTAAATGAAGACATTCTAAGCGATTGAGCTCCTTTTTGTCAAAACATAAGCTGACAGAGCAAATTGTTTTAGGTAGATTTGTTTGAAGTGAAATTGTAGAATAAATTCATGGGCATGATAAAGCTGATGTCATTTTATTCGTTAATAAGGCTATAACTGGTATAGTGGAACATGAACATGGCCATTACAGTTCATATAGTGACCTAAAAATGTGGAACTGGAAATGAAAGAGTTTCCTGAATGGAAACTGTTTGGAAATGAAATCTGGATAACTGCATTAAGTTATAGATTAGTCTGTAGAATGAATAGGGGTTATCACATTGAAGAAAAAACAATACAAGAAAATGTAAACAACCATTGACATAAGAAAGGGCATGTCATGCTTAAATTTTGAAACATGGCACTCTGATTTTCTATTAAGTAAAATGAATTATAAAAATTCTTATAGAGTCTCCAAGTTTGCACAATCCATAATGTTATTAAAACCAAGCTTTGGGAGAAATTATGTAAATCTTGTTTTCACTAAAAAATTAGAGTCTTCAAGCTTGCACAATCCATAAGGTTGCCAAAAACAAGATTTGGGAGAATTTATGTAAAGCTTTTTTTAAATAATTTTTTTTTTTATCAAGCTTAAATTTACGAAGAAAGGCATTCTAAATAGTTTTGTTTGGAGGAAAATAGCACCATAAATCCATGGGTGTGAAAAGATTGATGTCATTTTATTCATTAATGATTAACCTAGGTGAACTTGGAAAAGACTGGATTCCATGTTTGAATTCTGAAAGAAGTCACTATGCTATTCTATTGCGTAAGTGTTAAACAAACGATAATAAGTATTATATCAACCTCTGTTCTACAGATAAAGGTATTCCAAATAGTGTTGTTTGGTGGGAAATAGCAGCACAAATCCATAGATGTGATTTTATTCATAAACCTAGACACAACTGGTGAAGTGAAATATAAACATGACAGCTCCTTTGCAATTATTTACCTGAAAATGGAAATTGAATTTTTTTGCAAAATGGGAACTATTTGGGTAACAAAAAAACGAAATCTGAGTAACCAAAAAAGCTGAACATTAGATGAATAACTAAATGTTTCACATTAAAGAAAAGATAATGAAGAATAAGCATAGTTACCATGTTCAAAAGTTCGGAATTAGTAACTATATAATGATATTTGTTCGGAAGATAATGATATAAGAAAAAGTTAGGAAGACAATGATATTTGTAAAGAAAAATCAATTACACAAAACAAATTAGTATATATCTATATAGTTTTTCTGTTATGCATTTAGATATTCGTGTTTCTTGTTTCATTATTGTTTTTGGTTGAAGTTTTTTAAATTTAATTTTTTTAATTAAAAAAATAAAAAAATTTGATGTTTGACTGATTTTGTTCTGTCAGAATGAAAAGTATGGTTCGAACTGAATTATCACCATGTTTGTAAGAACATGTTAACTATGAGAAAAAGACATTTAATCACATTTAAAAAGGAGTTGGAGGTATGTTGATTGATTTTAGTCATTGACACTCAAGGCTCGATGCATGTCCAAGCTTCTCAACATCCTCAAAGTTTGAACCTCGGCCATCAAAGCATTTTGGTCTTATTTTATTTGTTGGTTGTTTTTCCTAGGATCCTTTTACGCTAGCACTTTCTATTGTAATTGGACATATTCTTGAGTTCCATTGACCTACTTTTGGTCATTTGTGGATGTTAATATGATTTCTTTCTTTCTTTCTTTCTAACAAATATGGGAGCAGGGAATTTATTGCTATAAACTACTCCAGTATATGCTTGGTGAAGCCCAATTTCCATCACACAGTGTACATGGCAAGAGGATTTGGCCTACCCGACTAGGAAGGCATTCTGGTTCTCTATTAATTAAGTGTAGAGTGTGAGAAAAATACTTTTATTAGGATTAAGTTTACAAAGCAATGTGTTCTAAATAGATTTATTTGGAGGCAAATCGCACTACAGATCCATGAGATGTTAAGATTGATGTTATATTAATCATAAACATAGCTACAACTATGTTATACTATATTGACTGAAAAACATAATTTTTGAGGTTTGTGTAAAGCAGTTGAAGCAATGGAGAGTTGCAATTTGCAAGCATTGATTTCTTAGGGATGAAAGGAGCACCACTTTTAAATAAAGAGTCCCAGGAGATAGTTGTGAAGGCATTGTCAATATTTGATTTTATTGATAGGTTAAATTAAAAAATGGACCCTCCAGCCCCTTGCATAAACTTTCACTGCAAAAGTATAATATAAATGAAGCATACAACACTGTAATCTCTTTCAGATCCAAAGGATGAAAACATACAAAATTTAAAAAGCATTTTCTATTCAGCATATACAGACTTACATCAAACTATCCACAGATTTTCTGGGAGCTAGAAGTAGTAATCTGCTAATCTGCTTGATCTGTAAACTTTCAACTTTGGAATAATTCACAAATCACAAAATTGCGGTTTACTTTCTATTAGAAATAACAGAGAAAGCTAGTGAATGAATTATAATTGTGCTTAGAATCAATAATTCATTCACTAGCTTTCGCTGTTATTTCTAATAGAAAGTAAACAGCAGCGAATTTTGTGATTTGTGAATTATTCGAAGTTGAAAGTTTCTGGATCATTTTGTATCGAGTGACAAGTATCCGGATCGTGGTATTCGTTCTTGAATTTGTATGACAGTGACAAGATCTAAAGGCGAAGAACCTTTACCTTGCGATCCAGAGATTTCGACAAAGAAGTGGAAACAGAGAATCCGGGAGAAATGGAGGAAGAGAACTTGGTCCAGAGGATCGAGATGCTGGAGACCATGATGGATAGGATGTTTAGAAGGCAAGAAGAACTTGCAGATTTGTAGAAGACGGCTTCTGTCAAACAAGACTCCATGGACTCGGTGGTTCGAGGCTTAGCCGAAAAGTTTGGTATAGGCAAGAGTCACCATGAGGAAGATTATGGAGAAGAGCGTGAAGGAGAGACTTCTAACACAAGAGAGAAGGTAAAATCTGAACATACTCCTTTTAAAGTTGAGACTAAAGTCGAAATCAAAAGCTTTGAAGGACAAGTAGATGTAGAGTTGCTAGATAAATGGTTGAAACAGTTAGAAGTCTACTTTAGCATCCATAATGTCACTGAGGCACAAAGGATCACCTTTGCACGTCTCAAAATGGAGGGACATGCTCTAGTTTGGTGGGAAACCCATCTAACTACTTGTGAAAGGAAGAAACATCCTACTGTGAAGTCTTGGCAAGAATTTAAGGAATTACTTAGAGCTAACTTTTATCCTATTGGCCATAAAACTAACCAAATGATTAAATGGCAGTATTTTAGACAAGGCAGTGGTCAAAGTGTGCAGGACTATACTACGGAGTTTCGAAGGCAAGCCATGTTGCTAAATATGGACTTGGAGGATGAGAATATTCTGACCAAATACTTAGGCGTACTTCACACTCACCTTCGCAAAAAGTTATCCCCACAAAGCCCAAGGATCTCAATGAAGCATGTGTACAGGCATACTACATAGATGATGAGAAGAAGCAAGGAGAAGCAGAGCCGAGGGTAAAGTAGTCAACAAATCAACAAAAAAAGGATTATGGGCAAACAAGTAACAAGAGTAAGTGGAAAGGGAAAGGTAAACAAGCTGCCACTACTTTAAATACTTGTAAAGATCCCAAGAATTTTTGCAAGAATTGTGATATCAATGGTCATATTGACGCTACATGTTGGAAGTTGCATCCGGAGTTACATCCGAAGAACCGAACCAAGGACTCAAAGAAGTCCATGACAGTTGTAAAGACGAGAGGGGAGGTAGAAATCGAAGATGACTCTGATGTAGATGAAAGGCTTGGATGCACGGCCACCAACAGGGACAATGAAGAGGAGATGAGTAGACTATTCCAAATCAAAATCCAGATCAAGAGAACTAAGGTAAATGCTTTGGTTGATACCGGTTCTCAATCTAACTTGATTTCTGAGGCAGTTGTAAAGAAGCTTGGTCTTGAGACTTACGAGCATCCACACCCTTATCCTTTGGGTTGGGTAAAGAAGGGTGTTGAAATTCAGGTAATAAGAAGATGTAAGGTCAAGTTTGGGATAAATTCCCAATATATAGATGTTTTTGAAGCTGACGTTATTCCACTTGATGCTTTTGATGTGGTATTCGGGAGTCCTTACTTGTATGTTAGGGATGCTATATTTATGAGAAGGAGAACCAAGGTACAGATGGGTCAAGGATGGGATCAACTACAACATCCGGGCACACCAAACGTAAGACACGAGTTCTTATGGTGAGTGCTAACCAAGCAAAACGGCTAATCTAGACAAATCATAATCAGTTTTGTTTACTTTTGTTAAAAGATAAGCAAGATGGGGTAGAAGTTTCAGAAATTTGTAACCAAGGAAAACAAGATTTGGATAATATTACTCGGTCATTTTATGAAGTATTTGGACTCTAGTGGATTACCACCAAAACGGGAAGTAGAGCATGAGATTCAGCTCTTGTCAGAGTCACCTCTACCGAACATCGGGTTGTATGGGCAATCGCTTGAGAGTATTGAAGTAATGAAGCAACTCCAGGAACTGATAGACCAAGGGGTAATACGTCCGAGCACCTCACCATGCGGTTCGCCTATTGTGATGGTGCCAAAGAAGGATGGTTCTTGGAGAATGTGCATCGACTACCGTGCTTTGAACAAGATCACCATAAAGAACAAATATCCATTTCCCCGCATAGATGATCTCTTGACCAGCTTCGGCATGCTAATTGTTTTACGAAGTTGGACCTCAAGTCTGGTTATCACCAAGTCAGGATGAAGGAGGATATATGGAAGACGCCTTCAAAACAAAATAGGGTTGTATGAATGGTTAGTACTTCCTTTTTGTGTTATGCAATGCACTGCTTACATTTATGAGATTGATGAATGATGTATTGCGGGATTTCATAGATTCATGTGTCATTGTATATCTAGATGATATTTTGATTTTTAGTGCCACATGGGAAGAACACTTAACACATTTGCAGCAAGTCTTGCAAGTTCTCAGGGAGAAGCAGACTTCTTTGTAACATGAAGAAATGTGAATTTGCCAAGCAATCACTTGTCTATCTTGGACACGTGGTTGGAGGAGGAGAGCTACGAGTGGATCCAAAGAAGGTGGAAGCCATCACTAATTGGCCAACACCAACAGGAGCCACAAAAACTAGAAGTTTTGTGGGGAGCAGACAATACATGCGGAAGTTCATTCGGGCTTCTCCGCGATTGCAGCACCTCTACACTCAGTGGCCGTAAAGAGTAAGGGTTTTGATTGGGGTAAGGAACAAGACAAATCCTTTGAGTTATTGAAATACAAGATTAGTCATGCTCCAATACTTGCTCTTCCTAGTTTGCAGCAGACCTTTTGAAGTAGAGACAGATGCCACCGATTATGCTATGGGCGCAGTGTTGCTTCAGGAGGTAAACCCGTATGTTATCATTCTGAAACTTTCACTTCAGCAGTTAAAGGATATTCAGTATATGATAAAGAAATGTATGCACTAGTTTAGGCAATTAAAAAATGGAAACACTATTTGATGGGTAAAGAAACTATTGTGCACACTAACCACAAACCTCTCCAATATTTGCAAGCACAGTCTAAATTGTAGAGGCAAGGCACTACAAATGGATGGGGTTTCTTCAACAGTTCCATTTGGTGATCAAATACAAGAAAGGTAGTACAAATGTGGTGGCAGACATGTTGTCTAGGCCACCCACACAAGAGAAATTCTCCTGCTTGGCCACTATTTCTCAGATCGAGCCCTTCACGAAGGAAGCATACGAAGAGGCATATGCCCAAGACAAAGACTTTGGGGTGACATTTCAGAAGTTGCAGTCCCAAGGGGCTGAAAGGACGGGATTGAAGATTGTTATCTCAAGGATGGGCTGCTCTACCGATGGGGAAAACTTTGTGTGCCTAAGGAAGAAAGACTTTTATTGATGAGGGAAGCACATACCTCGAAAGTAGCAGGACATTTTGGTGTTGGTAAGACCGTAACCCACTTGCAAAGGTATGTATATTGGCCCAATATGCAAGAGGAAGTATCAAAATTTATTCATGGATGTAAACTTTGTTGTACTAGCAAGCCAAAGACTAGGAAGGAAGGTTTGTATATGCCTTTACCAGTACCTACTCATCCGTGGGAGGACATCTCTATGGATTTTGTAGGAGGATTACCTATGTCTAAACATGGCCATGACTATCTCTATGTTGTTGATAGATTTAGTAAAATGTGTATTCTTATGGCATGTAAAAAGACAGTAAAAGCACATGAGGTAGCAGATCTTTTCTTTGCTAATGTATGGGTGCATTTTGGTTTGCCAAAGTCTATTGTCTCTGACAGGGATTCCATATTCTTGGGGAAGTTTTGGACTACATTGCGGGACAAGATGGATACCAGATTGCAGAGGAGCACAACTTTCCATCCACAGACAAATGGACAAACATAGGTGTTAAACAGGACTTTGGTACAATTAATCAGAGGGTATAACAAATTAAGTACCCAAGGACTTGGGATGAGTCCTTAGCCTACATTCAACATTCCTACAACCAGGCAGTACACACATCCACCATGAAGTCACCATTTGAAACATGCTTGGGATATCTACCTACGAATCCGCTGGACAAAGCAATTGGACAGCAGGATGAGGAGGATATACTGAGACACGAGTTGACTAGAGCAAACAAATTTATTAAGAGGATCCGACAAATCCATCTGAAGGTTAAAGAACAACTGGAGAAGTCTCAAGCGAAGTAGAAAGCTAGGCATGATCAGCATAGAAGGGAACATGAGCTTCATGTTGGAGATAAAGTTTGGCTTTACTTGAGCAAGGAGAGACTACAAGGTCAAGCACGGAAGCTCAAGCCACTACGATATGGACCTTTCACCATATTAGAGCAGATTGGAGAAAATGCTTTTCGACTTGATTTGTCGTCATTCATTAGGATGTACTCTGTAGTAAACTGCGAGAACTTGCACCTATATGAGCCATCCATGCTGGATGAAGATGAAGAACTACAGTTGCTACCTTCCATCGAGGATTGTGTCTTGGACTCACAAGGCGAATTGGAGGAGGATGTAGTACTGCAGCAGAAGGTCAGAGAGACTAGAAGAGGACCACAAGAGTCTTGGCAGATTGGATTGAAAGGAAAGACACCAAGGCAGGCCCGGTGGTATTCAAAGGAGCAAGTGAGGGAATTGTTTCCTCATCTACTCCCCCACTAAGCTTTTGTGGGACCAAAAGCCTCCTAAGAAGGGGAGGTGTGATCCATAGGGATCCAGAGAACTCCATTTAAATCGAAACAACCAAAGACAAGAAAGGAAAACATTAAAATGGAGGTTCGTATTTTAAGTAATAGGACTGCCGTCCCGGCCGAGCGACGGTCACTCCACTTCGTCGAAACAACCAAAGACAAGGGAGGAAAACATTAAAACGGAGGTTCTGTATTTTAAGTAACAGGACCGCCCTGCCCGTGCAGGCGGTGGTCATAGAACCGCCGCTCACCTGTATGGCGGCGGTCACAGAACCACCGCTTAGCTGTGGCGGCGGTTACTGATTTCGCTGCTCGCACAGGCGGCATCTGTCCACTACAGACAGAAAGCAAAATTAAACGAACAGCTTCCGAATTTGAAAGGGTGTTCGTCTCCCTTCACCTTCATGACCTTTCCCATTCTCCAGTGCACGAGAGGACATGAGAAAGGCTATAAATTTGTGATTGTAGAAGTGTAGAAGATCATCGAAGCATGAGAGCAAGTGAGCAAGAAGTCTTAGTTCGGAAATTGTATTTTGTAGAAGAAAGGAGTTTGAGACAGAGCAAGCAAGTAACTGAAAGGAAGTGTTGAGATATTATCTACTTCCCTTTCATACTTATTGTAAATTCTGTACTTGTGATTTGAATTGGCCAATAGAAGTGGGAAGAAAGAGCAATTGCCCTTCCCGACTGGTTTTCCTCCATTGGAGGTTTCTAGGATAAAATTGTTGGTGTTTGAGTTCTATGTCCTTTCCCTTTGCTGCAATTATTGATTCTAAGCACAATTATAATTCATTCACTAGCTTTCTCTGTTATTTCTAATAGAAAGTAAACAGCAGCGAATTTTGTGATTTGTGAATTATTCCAAAGTTGAAAGTTTACGGATCACTGCTCAAGCAGCAAACAGATGTCTCGTGAGGCTGCAACCAATTACACCAGCTTATTTATTACTATATTCTTCTATAGCTATATACAACATTGCAGACATAGGTTTTCATCAAGTCACCTGTTTAGTCCTCCATGTCAGCTCACTGTCTCAAGTCAAGTATGCATCAGGATTTAACAGCCGAAGATCCCCATCAGCACTTCAAAATTGATGTATTATATCACATTGATTGGGCCAAAACATGGCTGCTAACTGTCCTGCCCATCTTCTATTGTCTGCATACTATCTGCTTTGAGGAGTAATCACATCCTGAACTAATGCGGCATCAATTGCAAAATTAATGTTCAACAGTCTGCATGCAAGTAAGCAGAGGGATCAGCTCATGCTCATTCACTAGATTCAGGAACATAAATGGGGTGCTCATCCATCCTTCATTCTGTGTCTGCTTCTTCCAGCCTTAAAAGGTTCATGGTTTCTTCAAGTTCCATGTCCTCGCCATTATGGTAGTTAGATTCTAAGTTGCTGCATTCGAATTGTGTCTGAATTTGCCAATGATTAAATTCGTGAAAAATTCGTTGCTAAAAAAAAATCAGTGATAAAATTCGTGATTAATTTTTTTTGATTAGGTTACCTAGGGAGAGGGCCCTAGCCCATTGTGGCATCACCAGCCCACACCGGTCGTGGAACCATCTAAGGATGGAAGTTTTAAGCTCTCGGCTAGCCCACAGATTAAACCACATTATCGTGGTTCCCTATCACCAGAGTATCCAAACTGTCAGTAATAGGCCTCCTTAACACAAAGTTGAGATTTGAACCTTGGAACTCCCAATTACTAGGAGACCCAAGAACCGTTACACCACTACCCGTTGGGTAAAATTCGTGATTAAATTCGACTGAAAGGAATATATTGTTTAAATTAAATATAATAAAAGAAGATAATTAAAAATATACTTTCATAATTTAATATTTAAACCTATATAATTAAAAGTATATATAGTTAATAAAATATGTGTTACTATCCTAGAAAATATTCATATTTACATATAATTTTTTTTTATAAACATTCACCAAATATAAACAATTTTAAAATGATAAAAAAATTAAACACCTAAAAATTAAAATACAAAAGCATAATTCCAAAATATTCATATTTAAGGTTTATTTAATGCTAATAATTTTTAATGTTACAATTTTAAAAACCTAAAACCTAAATAAACGTAAAGTAAACCTAAATAGTATAATATTTATATGATTGTAACTATACACTCACGATGCAATACACATTTTACGGCAAGGCATGTCAAAACCCTCCATGGGAAACTGGCCTGCGAGCAACTCCGACGCCTTTGTTCTTACTCATTGAGCCCCAAACCAGCAATGATATGGCAGCAGGCCTTTCGAGCTGAAATGGTCAATGGCAGCAAGCAAATTGAAAGGAAATCGTTACATTGATTGCTTCACAAACGCTGCAGATCTATGCGTGACCTCAAAAACGATTTTGGCACAGATTTTAATAGATTTCTGAATGATTTTTTTTATTATATGCGCTGATCAAATTTGCTATTTGTTATGTACGAATGTATTGGCGAATTTCAACGAATGTTTTTGCCCTGATTTGAGATTTGACGAATTTCGAATTTAATGCTTTCAGTTCGGTGAATGCAGTAACATAGGTTAGATTGCTTGATTTCAATGTTCAATTTTTGACAGATAACATCCAGTTTTTTTTCCTGACAGAATCTTTGCAATTTCTGCTTTCAGATGTTTTCTAAAATTTCCAACATCGTACTGATCACAAATTATACAGGCAACCTTCATCACATTGAGCCTGAGTGTAGCTTGCTTGGGTCTTTCATTGCCTGCAACACATTATCAACTGACAATTCTTGTCCAAGCCTTACGGATAGCTGATCTCTAAACAAGTTTTAGGCAGCCCATTTGAAAAGTTTGAGGGTTTTGATTACCTGGCTTAAGGCCTATGTGCAATTTTTCATGGCCTGTTTTGCATTCATTCTGGCGTTATAATACACAATGCATTGTCATCCACCAGTTGCTTGAGTTTCAGATGCTCAAGAAGCCCATATTAAGTCTCATGTACATCATTCATAGAATAATAACTCACCATATTCTCAGTTTGCCACTGGAGAATTCTTTCAGTTGCCTCTCTTCCCCAGGAAAGTCCAGTGCTCCTCCTAGCCCTGGAGATTTCTATTTTTTCGTTGACAGCTTTCCCATCTTGGTCCATCTGGGAAACCATTCCAGAATTTATCCTTGAGCTGACAAAAACTATACAAGACAACATCACAAAAATTATCATCACCTGAATTGTGATGACAATGGGATTCGAGGGGAACTGGGATTTACTAACTACAATCAAAGCGGACTGGGAAACCTAAAATTGTAAACTTCCCCAATCCACACCATCAGATAATTTCAGCTTCCAGTGGCCTTTGCATGTGATCTCTAAATAGACTAGGATTGGCCTTCCTCTGTGATCTCTGAATATGCCATCCGCACCATCTAAGGCAGGATTTCCTTTAGAGGCCCCATTGAAGTTAAGCTTCAGGGTTTCTATCGGAGGGAATGGGGATGGAATCAGATTGTTGGGGCTTCCGAGCTTGTTCTTCCCATTCCTTTATCGGGATATTTTTCAAGGCCTCTTTCCATTTGTGTTACGCAATGGATTCTCTTGGTTTGATTGATCCCTCTTAAGGGGGGTAAGATAGGATCAATTTTCTTATACGCCCAAATATCTTAATCATATGCCTTTTCATATAGCTTAGTTTCTTTCCAAGAAAAAATCTTTCATCTCTCAAGCCAAATATTTTAGAAAATCAAAGATGGAGAGCATATTGAATCTACTGAAGGTGGGGGGATATTTGATCCTGATTTTCATGGGAACAGAAATTTCTGTAAATCTAGTGGCACGATCCAGGCACGGTAGAATTTATTTAATAGCTTGCCTCAAATTTTGATTGTAAAGGGAATGTGGATGGTTGGCTTCTTCTTTGTTGCTTTTGCAAAAGGAGCACCAAGAGCAACCTTGAAATCCTTTCTTAGAAATATTTGAATTATCTCGTTTTGATATGCTAACCAAAGAAAGGCATTTTTCTTTAGGAGGCCATATTTATACCATGTTAGATTAATTGGGATTTCTTCCTCTTAACCGTATTCCAAAAATGCAAGGGCCACCTTATACTCGTATTTGACCACATAATCATCTTGCTTGGATCCCATCTAGATGATTCTATCTGCGTTGTTAGAAAAGTGAGAAGGCATGATCACAGTTTCCAGTTCATCAGCTGATAGTCACATGATTAGCAGTTGTGCTTCTTGTAACACAGTAACAGTCAAGTGATTATGTGACATGTCTAGAAAACAAAGCTGTCGTAATGCCTATTCTGAACAGTCACATGACGAGTTGTTGTGCTTCTTGTAATGCCACAACTGTCTCTTTATCTTCACCACTTGTATAATAATGTATTCAACTCATTATATGGGTATCAAGCATATTCTTTGTTACATAAAGTAGAATTGAGCAGAGAGAAGGCCTTCGCATCATATATCTAACCTCTCGGGTACTCTGCATAATACAATATTGCATTTACGATTCAAGCATGGTGTCTTTTTGATTGTATGTCTCTCTTCTTCTATAAGCACTCTGATTATCCTATTCTTCTATCATTTTGATATGTTTTCCACATTTATAACACATGTGAATCTGTTTGAGTGTGTTTTCTCGTGGGTCACCCTTGATCAAATATTTATTGGCTTGCTTCTTCTATATCTATCGGATCCTCTGTTAGGAGGGTTTTGAAGCATCCAACCACAATTTCTCTTATTATTTCTTGATCATCAATCTCATCTCCTTTGGGGGTAACTACCTTTGTTTTTCTTGCTGCAGTTCCTTCTGATTGTAGTTGACCAATGAAGAACGTTAAGTTTCTCTCTCCTTCCTTTAGCCATTTTGGATTTTTGCTTCCAATGTATTCCTTCATGTAGCAGGTTCTATTCAAATCTTCTGTCGGATTTTCATCTTTTTTTCGATCTTGATTTAATCTTTGATTCTGAATCAAATCTACCATTGATTCCAACTCAGAATGGATCTCAATTTTCCTTATATTTTCCATTTTTAACTTCTCCTTGTTTCGCTCTATCAGTTTTTCCTCGAGCAACCATGAATATTTTAGACCCATTGATCTTTATGCTCCACCATTCTCTTTCTTTGTCTTTCAAGGACTCCTCCAACCACAAAAGCTCAAATTTGTATGGGCACCTCTTTTATTGAAAGGCTGATTAGCTAGTGGTCAGTCCTAGCACTATGCAATTATTTTGATTCAACCATTGTATACTATGGAATCTATTATAGCTTATTAGAAATCTGTCTTGACCTTTCAGCTAACAAGTCAAGGCCCAAATTTCTACTTGACCAGGTGTAAGTTCGAGATTTTGCATTTACATCCATCAAATTGGTTGAATTCGAGGGAAGATTGAGACACAGAGAAAACCCTTTAGACCTTTTAGCTTAGGATAAAATGGCATTTAAACCTCGTCCGCTATCCATTTTTCATGAGGGTAAGCATGCCTAAAATTCCTATGCTGCCAGGGTTCGCCCCAGACCCCCCTGAACCTTGCCTGATACGTATCCGGTACGGATACGTGAGGGTACGGGTTCGGGTATGCCTTGGATGCATGGGGATACGTCTAGGGTATGCCACGGGTACGTCCCAGACGTGCACTCCGGGGCGTATCCCCACGCACCCGCCATGAACCCCGCCTAAAAACATCTTTTAAAGCATTCCAACCTTTTTTAATAATTTTTTTGACTTAGTCAATGCATAAAACCGAACCCTAATATTAAAATGAATAAAATATTACACCCTAATCACCTCAAAAAGTTATAAAAAGCACTCACCCCTCTCATTTGAAATCACACAAACAATTCATTGTCTTTTTGCAAGTGTATGAGCAAAGAGCCAAAGAAGAGTTGAAGAGCTTAGAGGAGGCAAAGATTGGAAGGAGGGGCAGCCATTGCTTCTTTTGTTTGGAGTCCACCATTGCAAGGAGGAGAAGGAGAGGAAGCCATTGTTGAGACTTGAGAGGAAGAGATTGTTTTAAATTTATTGTTCATTCAAAACTAAAAGAGTAGACTTGAGAGGAAGAGGTAGCATTTGTTTGGAGGCAACAAGGATCTACACTACAGGTATTTTTTTTTTTTAATTCATCCTTTTTTTTTTTTATTTTTATGGTTATTTATTTATTTATTTTGTTGCATTTTTTTAAAGTTTAGAGTTTAAACACATCCTAAATCTGTGTATGCTCTTACCTTGCGCCTTTATGGCGATCTTGGTGATAAAAAATAGATTAGGATGACATAGTTTAGAGTTATTTAATTTAATAATTAGTAATTTTTTTTTTTTAAATTTTAAATGCATTGTTCAATGTTAATGTATTTGTTTTTTTTAATTTTTTTAGCTTCCTAAATTTGTGTATGCTCTCACCTCGCACCTTTATGGCGATCAAAAATAAATTATGATGGCATAGTTTAGGGTTATTTAATTTAATAATTAGTAAAAATCATTTTTAAAATTTTAAATGCATTGTTCAATGTTAATGTATTTTTTTTTTTTTAGCTTCCTAAATCTGTGTATGCTCTCACCTCGTGCCTTTATGGCGATCTTGGTGATCAAAAACAGATTAGGATGACATAACTAATTTATTTATGTTAAGGCAAAATGTTTTTAATTTTTTAAACATCCTAAATCTATGTATGCTCTCACTTCGCGCCTTTATGGTGATCTTGGTGATAAAAAACAGATTAGGATGACATAACTAATTTATTTATGTTAAAGCAAAATGTTTTTAATTTTTCAAACATCCTAACTCTGTGTATGCTCTCACATCACGCTGTTATGGTGATCTTGGTGATAAAAAACAGATTAGGATGGCATCATGTTTTTCCTCGGTTGGAATGCATGGCCAAGAAGCTGCTGAAAACACATCTGTTCCTTTGAGACATGATCCTCATTCCCCTGTTTGGGGACATGTGATAGTTGTAGATACCCTTGTTGGTGGTGGGGGTCGGATTTGGATATGTCATGGTTGTCATACTCAGTACAAATCCTCATATAGCTGACTGAAAATCCATTTGACTGGTGTTGGAGGTGTGGGGATAAAGAAGTGCCCAAAAATAACAAATGAAAAAATGGCAGAGTACCTAAGAGAGCAAGAGGAGGCTGATAGACAAGCTGAAAGAAATAGAACTAGAACAATTCCTTTGCAAAGAAGGCCTTCATCATGACCACCCACACCTAGACCTACTTCTCATCCTTTCATCCAAACTCAAAGTCAACCACATGATTCCCCTTTTGATGAAGAGAGTCCAAAGAGCTCACAAAAAGTCAAAAGGAGCATTAGAGAAAGCATTTAATATTGAAAAGAGGGAGATTGCTGATGAGGATGTTGCTCGATGCATTTATGCATGTGGGCTGCCCTTTAATGTATTGAGGTCTCCATATTGGCATCAAATGGTGAAGGGTATCAATGAAGCTCCACAAGGGTACAAATCCCCAAGTTACGAAAAAGTTTGAACCACACTCTTGGGAAAGGAAGTAGAACACATTCACAACACTCATGGAAGAAGAAACAGGGGTTTCCATCATTTCAGATGGATGGAAAGATGCTAGAAATAGACCCCTCATAAATGTTGTTGCAGTATGCCCTAAAGGGGCAATGTTCCTTAAAGCCATTGATTGTGAAGGGGAAGTCAAAGATGCACAATTTATTGCCGACATTTTGATAGAGGCAATTGAGTTGGTGGGCCCCAGAATGTTGTCCAAGTCATCACGGACAACGCTAAAAATTGTAAAGCAACAGGAATGATCATAGAGGGTAGATATGAGCACATTTTTGGACCCCTTGTGTTGTCCACTCCCTTAATTTGATGCTCCAAAAGATTGGGAAAATCCCATGGATTGAGAAAATTTATACGAGGCAAATGACATTTAGATGTTTATCACAAACCATCATATGTCACAAGCCATTTTTAGGAGATTCTCAAGGTTGGAGTTGTTGAAGGTTGTAGAAACCATATTTGCCTCTCACACGCTCGTTTTGAGACGGCTTGTGAAGGTGAGAGAGGCTTTAAGCAGTATGGTGATTAGCAATGTTTGGACGATGGAGGCAGTCAAATACAGAGAAAGCTACAAGGGTAAAATCATGGGTCCTTGATGATGATTGGTGGGCCAAGGTTGAGTACTTGCTGAGTTTTACAGAGCCCATTCTCTCCATGATCAGATTCGTAGATACTGATGAAGCATGCTTGGGAGAGATATATGATGGCATAGATTCTATGCTTGAGCGTATCAGAGATGTAATACAAACAAAAGAGCAAGATCCAGAAGAGACCTTCTACAATGAGGTCAAGAGTGTGGTCATGAAGAGGTGGAATAAAATGACCACCTCATTACATCTTCTTGCTTATGCACTGAACCCAAAGTACTATAGCTCTGATGTACTTGGGCTACCAAACAAGCAAGCACCATTCTCTGATTCCGAAGTTGGAAATGGAACCAGGACAACATTCAGAAGACTTTTTCCTGATCCATCTATAGCCAGTGTGGTCAGAAGTGAAATGGGCATGTTTGTTGGTTCAGAAGGCAACATGGGAGCGATTGAGGCTCTTTTCGACAAGAGCAGCTTGACCCCAACCACATGGTGGTGTGTACATGGCCATGATGCCAAGTTCTTATGACCTATTGCTATCAAAATTCTTTCACAGGTATAACATTTATAAATTTATAATCATTTTGAATATTTTAAATTTTATTTAGGATTATTTAATTTATTTTTCACACATTCTTAGTATGTTACTAATTTGAATTTTCTAACTTTGTTGTAATAGGTGGCTAGTAATTCTTCCACAGTGGAATTGGAGTACTTATACCTTTATCCACTCAGCTAAAAGAAACAAGTTGGCATCTAAAAAAGCTGAGGATTTGGTATATGTGCATTCCAATTTGCGCCTCTTGTCACACAGGTCTGAGGACTATGCTAAAGGGCCTCACAAACTTTGGGATCTTCTTCCAGAGACCACAGACTTGGATGCCTCCGCAGCCACGCTTGCCCAACTTTCATTATTTGATGGTGAAGATGACATTCAAGGGAGTTCACAAGGAGCGGAGAGTGGAGCTAGCGCAAGTGGCATGCAAGAACTTGATTTTGAGGAAAATCTAGATGATATATTCTAGATTTGTTTGTATTCATAATTCATGTTGACTTGATATTCCTAGATAATCATATGTATGGCAGCCACATGATCAATGAAATGTAAAATCTCAAGTATATTGTATGTTTTGAAAATTTGAACATGGATCCTAGTATATTATTCAAATTTCAAGTTTTGTTCGTATTCATGTTGACATGATATTCGTATATCATATGTATGACAGCCACATGATCAATGAAAATGCAAAGTCTTAAGTATATTGAATGTTTTGAACATTGATTCAAGTTTTGTATTACTATTTCAGTTTTTATGGACTAAAAATGAGTAAAATGAGTAGATGTACATACATACATACATACATACATACATACATACATATATATATATATATATATATATATATATATATATATATATATGTATGTATGTACGGACAATATCAAGACGTATCTTACCCAAGGGTTTTTAAAATTGATGTATCCGCGTATCGAACCCGTACTTGAACCGGTACTCGTACCCGTATCCTGGCAACATAGTAAAATTCCTTAGACATTGCTAGCATAACACTCTTCCTTGCTGTGATGTAGGACCATAGGGCATTGTCAATGTTTTAGTTTGCATTGGATTATATTAAAGCTTTTGCAATTTCTTATGTGACAATCTAAAACACGGTGACATTGGTTATATATGGTAAATGTGTATCAATAGCTTGCATCATCTTGAGTGAGGACAATGAGATGGTGCAGTGTAAAATATGTACTTACTAAGGACTAATTCCTGTTGTGCCTTGACATATGAAAACAAGAGACTTTGCAATGCATCTCTACTTAGGCAACTAAGAGTATTCAATGGGATGCTCTTCAAATTGTAGTGGCCTACAATCCCACACCATTAGGGAAGGTGTTATGACCATTCTTAAACATCTGGCGGAGGTTTTCATTGTTTGGGTAAGTTTAGTTTACAATTATTTTTCACACACTTGGTGTAATGCCACTAACATATTATGACTATCTTTTACACCTTAGACGTTTGCCTTTATGGTAAGAATCTAAGTAGTAGGGATTCATAGGAAAAGTGTCATGCTCTTCCTTTGCCTCTTCTTTTAATTATCCCAAAGATCATGAAAGACAATAATAGACTCCTAATATCTCACTTAAAATTCATCAATGTACATTTATGGAGAAAAATATAAACCTGCACAATACTATGAACACAAGCCTTGCAAAATAAGTGTACACTGTAAATGTATAACAAAATATCAAAACCTTGAGTATGTCATTCATAAGGGTATCGGTATCAAATGTGCAAATTCCATGACACTAGCATATAGGGAACTTGTGTGACCAACATGAGGCAAGTGCACAAATAAACAAGACGGACACTGAGATGAGGTTGGGACTGCACCTCTTCCAGCAATTCTACCAGAAAACAATCTATACTGAGAACTCAAGATTACAAAGGAAAAATGGACATAGTGAACTAAACCCTGATGACTTTCTTAGCTAATTAGTTATGTTATTAATGGTATTTGTTTAGATAAAAGCACTATTTCTTTGTGACACAAACTTGATAATAATTTAGTGAGTGATACATAAAATATAAGTCAAATTTTTGAGCTAAACACAAAGCATTATTGTGATAGCTTACTTAAGGATGAAATGAAGTATTTTTTTGGCGTACCGATACAAGGTAGAGAGGTATTAGTACCGTAACTGCCTAGTCCGAAAATCTGGATACGTTCAGGAGGGCAGACAAATCCGAAAATCCAAAATTCTTCAAAGTTTATGGAAAAATCCAGTCTGAAACATATACATATTATATATGAGCACGATTTAATAAATATACAAAATTGAAAAATATTTTTTTTTGTTAACATTATAGAAAATGTTAATATAGTTCGAGAAATAGGATGAAGGTATAGTATGCAGGGTGGCTGGGCCCTTGACTGAGGAGATGGATAGCAAGTGGTCCCTCATATAGATATATGACCACATAGATATAGGGTATAAGGGCTATAACTGTCCTATATATCTATTTGTTGGCCCAACGGCCTTCTCATATATAGATAGATCTATAGTTTGACCTAAGCTCATACGGTTGCTCCCCTTCTCCCCTCTAAATATATCTTATCTATCTAGAGCAGCTGTCACGCCCCCTGCCCTATATGGATTAAATAGCTAATAGCTATTGAATGCCCTCAAGTCCCTAGATATAGATAGTAAGCCTCCTTTTATACAATCTAGAGAAGATATATCTATCTCTGGGGCCCTTGATTCCTATTTGCTATATAGCTGGGGCCACTATATGTATATCCACCCCCATATATAGATAGCCCCCTTGGCATAGATACGGGAGGACTTCCGAAGGATGATTGAGTATAGCACCTAATAGGTAGATAGAATAGACAGGCACCCCACCTAATAGAGTTTAGTTGGCAGCACCCCATCTAGATTAATGGGTGGGGCGGATAATACCTAATATTTTTATACGTGATATGAATGTTGTACAAATAGTTTCTCCCCGTCCCCTCCCCCACTATATATAGTATATGGGGTGGGGCATGTATCGAAATCTTCTATCTCTGTCTATGGTTCCTAATCGGTTGGGTTGGGGCCCCACCACCACCGATATAGAATTGGAATTGGTGTTGGTTTAGTAGAGATTGACTATAGATAGTAGGTTGGCTTCAAACCTATCTAGATTCTACGATTTGGGTGGGCCCCTTACTATAGATATGTGGAAGTAGTGAATCATTACCTCCTTCGATCCGGAGGATTTTGCACACTTTAGATGTTTCCAAAATTTCCTTGAACCTGATCCTTATGGAAGAGCAGGTTGAGAGCTTTCCGACGGTATATTGAATGCTGAAAATGGAGGTTGTATGTAAAAGTTATTGCACGCTGAAAATTTTAGCAATTTGGCAAAAATATGGGACCGCGCATAGGTTTGAGATGACTTGGACGCGTGCACACTCGCCATGTGGACCAATCAAACGATGACAAGTGGCAATGTGGTATTGAACAAAAGTCATTTTGCACCTCCGGTCTTCAACACTCGTTATAGGACGGGTGGGCCCTCAGCCAAGGTCGACACACTCTTTTTGCGAAGGGGTGCCTTCGCCTCTGTTTCTTCATATCACCATTATCTAACTTTTGTATTTAAGTGCCTTTGTTATTCACCACACTATGCATGTGGGATATTAAGCATTGTATTGTAAATCATGCTAAGCATTTTACCATGCATTGTGACTGAGTTACCATGCTCAACTTCCCGAGTCAACTTAATAGCTCAATCGACTTGCCACCTCATCAACTCGCCGCCTCCTCACATATCCCACTTTGTTGAGCAGACTCCAACTCCGCCACCCAACTTACCACACTCCTCGCCAACATCCTTCATACTTGGCCAATTTGGCGAGCCAAACAACCGCCCAACATAGCAACACCTACACCAGCCACTACGTGGTGCCAACCAAAATCAGCCTATGCCATTGTAGACCACCAATCGACCCAATTTTATACACGCCACCCATTGTTCACCCAATCAATGTGGGATTTATTACAAACATAGCTAAACAAAGTGGTGGAGGAGGTTAGGGGATCGACCCCTTAACCAACGATTGCTAAGTTAAAAATATAGGCCGCCGCTAGAATGTTGGGCGTGAACATGTTATAAAAGGGAAGAGTCGCTATTTGAAGAGGTTAAGTTTGATGGTGTGTATTGAGCATAATAGGGCAGTTTCAAAAACAAAGATTTTGAACCACTTGGGAGCTTTTTCACAACTTGGTGTAAAATAGAAAGTTGTCCAGAATTCCAAGATGCGGGAGGTGCATATGTTGTTTTCCCATTTTGAAGTTTTCTTGATGTTGTTTTGAGGCACGAAAGTCGTTGGAAGATAGAGGCTGAAGGGAAGAAATTTTGCAATTGCTTGGGAAGGCGAAGGGACGAACACCGAGCTTTGCCGGGGTCCTTCAAGGTCCGTTGACACAAAATTGCAGGTTATGGATCTATTAATGTTAATTGTAAGTTGATTGTACTTGCAGTTTGGACAATTTTTAATAGATCGGTTCAAATGAACCCGAGGATGTAGGAAATTTCCGAACCCCGTAAACAATTCTGGTGTCATCTTTTCTGATTTCTTGCATTCTGATTTTTGATTATTTTCTGCAATTAAATTAGTAAAATTTAATTTCAGTCAAGCATATTTATCAAATTACAACATTTGTGAAAAATCGGTAAAATGGAAATTTGAATGGTTTGATCGAACAATGAATAAAAGTGATTTTGGGAATCATTAAATTCAGTTCTTGATCAGTTGAATTCAGTTTTAAATCAGCTTATAAATTCTTATAAATCACGAAAGATGATAAATTTAAAGGATTTGTTGAGTTAAAAATTACTGAGAATAGAAAATGTACTCGCTACGGATCACCTACCCATCTATAAATAGGGCATGACTAACAAAAGATCGTAGTTATAGCTTTCTTGGAAGGTTGAGGGGAATAAGAGCATTCTGCGTTTGAGCGGTGTGTGGGGAGAGGGAGAGTAACTAGAGGAGAGGAGACGATTGTTTGGATCAATTTGAGTGAGAGGAGCACTTAGTTCGATAGTAGGTTGCCTCCAAACCTATCTAATTCTATGGCCTAGTGGGCCCCTCTCTATAAATATGGAAGTAGTGAATCATTACCTCCTCCCCATACATAGATAGGGCACGACTAATGAGAGATCCTAGTTATAGCTTTCATGGAAGGTTGAGGGGAAGAGGAGCATTTTGTTTGAGCCGATACGTGGGGAGAGGGAGAATAACTAGAGGGGAGATGATCGTATTGAGTGAGAGGAGCATTTGGTTCGAAAAATACGGTGTTATGCCGGTTGGTTCCCCCAAACCAACATGTGTGGGATGTCTTGGATGTCCTTGGGATGGTGAGACAGACAGGAGGAAGCACCCCCCACGATTTTGAACAAAAAATTGTAAGGGACATGCTTGAATGTCGAGGATGTTTCGGGACATCCCCACTTTTTAGGGACGTCAGGATGTCCTCGGGATGTCTTCTCTATTTTATTTTTTTATTTGTTCTATTTTTTTGAATTAAAAAAATCTTTGCTGTTTTCTCTTTAAAAACTGACTTTTAAAACTCATTATGGAAGCTCCAATCACTTAACAAACTTAAGGTTGTGTAGATGATAAAAGCAATAATGCATACATCAAAATGTTTATCGATTAACCATCGCTTACGATCGTAGTGTATTATATTTTACAAAGACAATAAGAATCAAGAGTGATATGAATGCATAAAATTTCGAGCACAAATGTAGATGCTGGGCTGTCACAAACTACTATTTATAAAAATTAAAAAATTATTTGTATATTATTAATATTTATAATTTTATATGTTATATTAATAGCCATCCCCTAGTCGTTCCTCCATTGTCCCAAAATTTTTGAATTTTTTGCTGTCTTGGAAACTTTGTCTTGCCATCCTGTCGTCCTGTTGTCCCAAAGTCTTAGGTAAGTATGGAAAATACAAAGGAGTAGTGAATTATTACCTCCCCATATATAGATTGGGCACGGGTAACAAGAGATCCTAGTTATAGATTTCTTAGAAGGTCGAGGGGGAAGAGGAGCATTCTGTCATCGAATCGGTATGTAGGGAGAGGGAGGGTAAACATAGGAGGGTAGATGATCGTCTAGATTTTTTTTACGAGCGAGAGGAGGGTTCATCCTAAAAATGTTTATTATTGAGCACCCCCATCACCCAACCCATATATATCGATCTCGGCATTGCTCCCCAAAATTCAAGAGTATAGATTTCTATGGGATATAGGGTATACATAGATAATGCAAATCTTGAATCGGGTATAGAGCAAAGTGGAAGCCGAAATGGTGCCGAGGTTGCTATCCAACCTACCTACCTATATATAAAAAGGCCCCAAACTCGCAATCCGGTTAGAACCCCACACATACATGTATTTGCCCTAACCATGAATGCGGTAACCTTGAATGTGAAAGCATTTTGTATTTATTACATGGCCAGTGTATAGATAGATGTATAGGGCCCAACCTTGGAATATGGTATAAATGTGAGAGCATTGTATATTCTATTACTTATGTAAGGCTTAGTAAATAAGGATTTCATTAGTTATTTAAGCGATGAGATGGTTGTAACCGGTTGTAACTATATCAATTTGTTTTGTAACTACTTCATTCATAATATATTGACGGACACACTATCTTCATAGTGTGCAATCCTCTTTATTTCTTCCTTGTGCACGTCTTCCAACATTGGTATCAGAGCGAGACAAGCGAGGAAAGAGAGAAGGGAAGAAGATCAGTCCCATTAGGGCACGCATGCTAAATTCGAAATCAAAGGCACGGTTGGAAATCAAGGGCACGTTCGTGAAGATTTTCATTTTGATTTTCGAGTTCACATTTTCGTGAGGGCAGAAAACAAGTAGTCGCGAGTACCAGTTAGGGCACGAAATAAAATCACGAGTCTCAAAGTCTACAAGCAATCGAAAGGGCAAGCAAGATTGTGTAAAATTCGCAAGTTATGAGGATGCAGAAATCAATCGAAATATCATCATCAAGGAGAGAAACCAAGTTGAAAGTCGAAATTAGGAGCAAACAAAGTCGCGAATCAAGAGCAAAAATGTCGTGAAAGGGCCTGTAATGAGTTAAATCGGGGTTGCGTTTTTCTCTCAAAGGAAAATACACTGTGAGCCATTCATTTATAGTTGAATTTCACTGTTCGTTTTTCTTTCAAAAGAAAATACACCCCTTGAGCCATTTTCTACCCATTTTGTTGAAATTTCACAAGCATTTCCGCCCATTTCGTATTTCACAGGTATTTCTACCATTAAAATAGAGCCAAAGTCGTGGACACAAACCTAGGAAGAATACAATAACAATCATGAATCAAATTGAAGGCACAACAGAGTTTCAAATTATTTGTGCTAGGGCACAAAACTGTGCACATCACAGTTGCAACAAAGAACCGGTATTTTATTCTCTGTTTACTCATTTCGGTAAAATACGTAGTTGTATTTATTTTATTTTATTAAAATGGAAATTCCTGTAGAAAAATATTCTGGTCTAAATTGTCATACATGGAAAGTGAATGCAACTTATGAATCAAAATTTGTGGGGCATTGTAAACGGGAAAGAGACAACACCCACCGATGCATCAAAATTGTTAGATTGACAAAGCAGAGATGATAGAGCGAAAGCTATTATTGGCCTTGCTCTCTCCAACTCTGAACTTCATCATGTAGACCTAGACAAATCATCCAAGGAAATTTGGGATGCTCTAAATAAATTATTTGGAGTGAAAGTAGTTAATGCCAAAATTTCCCTAAAACTTAATTATATAGGTTCAAAATGGATGGAGTCTCTATGTCAAGCCACATCAATAATCGAGGTCCCTGATCAAACAACTAGCAAAAGTCAAAGTTGCGATTGAGGATGAGGATGCCAAAGCTATCCTATTAAATAGTCTGTCTTCAAAATACAACAATGTAGTTTTTACCCTCAGTCAAATTCAATCTCAATCTCTAGATGATATGATTGCAGCTCTTCTAGCTAAAGAAAAACGAACTACAGAAGATGCAAAAGGTCATTCTCAGCAAGAAAGTGCATTCTATTCCAAAACCAAAAACTCTTGTAGAAGATCAAATAAAGATAACTAAGAGATTGAATGTCATTATTGTAAGAAAAGAGGTCACACAACATGGGATTGTCATGTTCGAGCCAATGATGTGCTCAAGGGTAAAGGCATATCAAATACAACCAATATAGCCATGGTTGAAGACCCACCAAATGTAGAAGGTAGTGAGGATAGTGACGAATACGCAATATAAAGATGCTCTAAACTTTGAAGGCAAGAAAGGATACAGGGTAGATGAAGCTCGGTATGGATGGTTGCTTAGATAGTTCGGGAGACTGCGAATCTTGGGAATTATACCCTCACGAGGGTCATGAGACAACTTGATGGAGCTTGTGGATGGCTCAAGTATGGATGGTTGTCTAATAATTTGGGAGATTTGTGATTCGGGAGTTCGGGGAGGTGGAATCCGGGAACTCGGGAATTCAACTCGGGAGCTACACCTTTATGAAGGTCATGAAGTAGCTTGATGGAGCCCTACCTAGTCATTGCATTGCTTTCAAAGTGGAAGCCTTTGAAGATTATGTAGTTTTGTTTTGTTAGAACGTTTGTTTTTGCTTTATGTAGGATAAGTCGTAAGAGGGGGTGTCAGAATGTAAGACTTATTAAATAAGGACTTTATTAGTTATTTAACTGATGAGGTGGTTGTAACCGGTTGTAACTATATCAACCGTTTTGTAACTACTTCATTCATAATATATTGATGGACACACTATCTCCATAGTGTGCAATCCACCTTCGCTTTATTTCTTCATTGTGCACGTCTTCCAACATATTCTACAGCATATGGCTGGGTATATCTATAGATGTATAGGGCCCAACCCCACAATCCGGTATAGAGCAAAGGTTGAATTGGGTCGAGATCCTTGAAAGGAAAAAACAGTACCAAACCTTTTTGAAAGGCTTGGTACTGTTTTTTCCGTCTAAACATTTATTGCAAACAGAGCATAATAAATGCTTATTATGCATCCAGCAGGAATTGAACCCGCGACTTCCCAATTATGAGTTGGGTGCTTTTACCATTCAGCCATGGATGCTAGATAAAGCAATAAAAAATAGATACTATTTATAATTTTATATGACTAAGTATCAACTTGATACTAAATTGGATACCCAATCTGATTCTCTTATTATTCGATTCATGCCTATTGCTTTCAATAAATAAAGCAATACGACTCACTTGTTCGAGAGTTGCAAGAAGGTTATCGATCTTGCAAAACTTTGATGTCCGGTCACAGCTTGCCAATTGAACTGACCAACTAATAACAAATATTAGTTGGTTTTGGGGAGTTAGAATGGAAAATATTTAGCACAATAGAAAATGTTAAAATATTTAATATTAAATAATGTATAAGGTTGTTAAATAACACGGCTAACCGGACCAAACTTATTTGGGACAGCTAAAAATCCTGATCTGGCCAGATTTGTTAACTATGATTAACACTTTTATGAGATCTTCACTAGCTGTACAGGAAATTGATAATTCTTTGCTAGGACAATGCAAAGCCAAACTAACCCTGACCATTGAACAAAGATGGCAATGAGAGAAAATACAGCAAGCAATGGAGACTTGAAATGCAAATTGTGATTGTAATAAATGAAAACAAGAAGACAGAGGATTACTCTAGGGAGCCAGAATTAAATAAAAATTATTTACTTAGCCAGAATTAAAATAAAATGATTTACTTGGCTAAAATTTAAATAAAATAATTTACTAACCTTCAGTAAGCCAAAAAGTTAATGGGGTCAAAATAACCAGATATTGGTTTTTGAGAAGAAGATTTGATTGTTGCAAGCCCTAAACCTATAAAATTTACAGTTGCATGTTAGGTGTCTTTTGTGAAAGGTTGAAAGTTTGAAACAGACAATGTAATATGAGGCGTTCTTTATACAGGTTCTTTATTATCTTGCTCGACTGGAACCTTTCACAACTCTGTCGATTCAACTACAAGGTGGAAAGTTTGATCATGCTGATCGTATGTTTTCAGATTTAAGTGCAACTTGGAAAGGGGTTTTTGAGGATATGAGTGATGTGAAAGAGTTGGTAAGGACTGCACTCTATGGAAGGCAATTTTTACGTAGAACAAATCAGTATGGATCTGTTCTGTTTCATTTCCAGGTTACTAATTGCCTAAAATGTGGTTACTGATCTAAATTTTCAGATCCCCGAGCTATTTTACCTTCCAGAAATTCTTACAAATGAGAATGACATTGACCTAGGTACAACACAGCTGGGAGAAAAGATTGGTATGTGCAATTTTACTTCTTATGTTAGTGGGGATATATATATGCAATACTATATACAGAGAGATGATACTGAATTTTTATTGACACTAGTTAATTTCATTTGTCTTTTAACAGATAGTGTCAAGCTTCCTCCTTGGGCAGATAGTCCTATTGACTTTATTCACAAGCATCAGACAGCTCTTGAGAGTGAGCATGTCTCTGCACATCTGCATGAGTGGATTGATCTTGTATTTGGGTGAGCCAGCAACAATATCTTCACAACTGTCAGATGCTGAAATGAATAAATGTTCAAATTATTTGGTAGACTAAGAACATTAGTAATAATCCTGTATAAGACTAATTGCAATTTGACGTGTAGGATCATATGACTTTCATGATGTCTTCTGTATATTTGTCATTAAATTTTTCCCTGGCAAAGTCCAAGATTTTGTTACAGTATTAATGCTGGATAGGTTTGTGGAATGTTTTAATTTCAGTTATAAACAAAGAGGAAAAGAAGCTATTGCTGCCAACAATGTTTTCTTTTATATGACATATGAAGGGGCTGTTGATATCGACAAGATTTCTGATCCGGTATGTAACTCTGATCTTCATTTCTTTGAAAAAATATTGTGTCGCCATTTGTTTGTATGATTGAATTGACACCGACTTTTGCATTTTGCATACAAGGTTCTCCGCCATGCCGCACAAGATCAAATTGCTTATTTTGGGCAAACTCCATCTCAGCTTTTGTCATTCCCACATGTGAGGAGGCGGCCTTTAGCAGATGTTCTTCACCTGCAGGTAAATGCTAGGTTATGTTTGGATATTTCTTATTTTAGTCTTGATTTTTAACCTTCTTATTGTTGGGTGAATTCTAGACTTAGCTCTTGAATTTTTTAATACCGTCTGACGTACTGTTATTTTTTTTGTTTTATTTTGGTAAGTGCTGCTGAATTTATTATTTCTGCTGCAATAAATGTGGAATTAGTTTTCCCTTAAGTGCCAGAAGAGTATGTAGTGCCTTTGGCACTGTTTCCTTGATAATTATCTGTGACAAATGTGGGTTTTGATATTTTAAAACAAGGTTTTCCCCTGAAGTCTTAAACCAACTGATACTTTGGCATTTATATGTTGTAAATCTGGTTTTCTTAGAGAAAGTGAATATTAATCTTTTAAAATTGAAAGCAACTATGTTTTTGATAGGTAATTTCCAAAATGACCTGAGAAGGGACAAAATGTGTACAAACAAGTAACAAATAGATTATCAAAAAGCTAAATGGCCTGAACTATGGCCATTCTGTGTTTTGCTCTCAATCCTACGGCACAATAGTGCCTCTGTCCAATTCCAAAGCTTATTGATGGTGTTAATGAGATGTTCTGGGATGCTCCTATTTTCTTTACTTTGGCCTTGTTTTGGATTATTTTGAGATTCACATTGTTAGTCTTGTTTTTCTTGAGATTGTGATCTTCTGAAGTGTACAATCAAGAAGGGAAGCAAAAATAAAACAAATAGATTAAGGTAGGGCTCTGAAGTATGGAAACAATGTAAAATTGTATATGTTCTTTGCTCTGCAATATCTGTGATTTAGATCAATTGCATCTTTGAAAGGTATGTTTCTACTGAGCAAGAATGGTCCTTTATTTCTTTATGGTTCTTGCATTCAGAAACTTGAGATGTCTCCTCAAACTTTTGCTGACATTTGTCCTCTTCAAGGGTTATTAATTTGTTTTATAATGCCGTCTCTGCAATCAAGAGTTTCTTAAGCTTTGAGTGACAGAATTACGAAAGTATGAGTGGACCTTATTGATCTGATATTCTTATCTGCTACTAGAAATGTATAATGTGAATCTTAGCACGTAATTGGGTTTTTTCAATTATAACCTTAATATATTAATTAAAGGTTTTCCCACTAAGAATTCCTTCTGGAGTGCCCATGATGAGTTTCGTGAAGCTATCACCACGAGCAGGATTTCTATTGTGACAAGAAATGGACATTATCAGTTTGCCTTTCTGATTTACGAGCATAAGTCTGAGATTCTGCATTGACAGTTCAAGACAGCAGAACTAAAAATAAGTGTGAATTGTCACCGTTAATGAAACAGACACCAGACATATATATAGAAGATTACCATTAAAGAGCATGCGATTGCCATGATGATGTCCAAGGTTCAAACCACACTAATCTTTGCCTGTCCGTGATTTTCTGCTCAGTGATTAAGTGGGTACCACCAGGACAAGGCTGGTGCAGTGGATTTTATGGAACAGAAACCCCTCAGATTGCTACTTCTTGGCTGAATTTTTCCAGATATCTATGGTGCACCTTGGCACCTCTGGTGCATAGTGTTTCCTATTCTCACGAGTCACAAGGCGTAATAATTTTGAACATTTATTATTGTAATCTTGTTGCTTTGGGCTCTTGTTTTGGCTATTCAGAAATTTTGTCTTCAAGCTGATTTTTATTGAATTAAATTGTCTCTAGGATGTTAAATTGTAATCGGGACTTTTCCTAGAGCTGCTGATAGGAACTTTTGTTATCTACTTTTGAGCAGTTTCGGTTTTTAAGTATAACTATAAACCAATGTACTGTTGTGTGGGCTTCTGCCAATATAATTTTTTTTTACGACCAATAACAATGAAGAATGCTATGATCTTAACTATTCATAATAAATAGTGAGGTTTTAAAAGTAAAAGTTATGAAATTAAGTCAATTTAAAGGCTGATTAGAATATGGCTGGGCGTTGTTGCTTACATGAGCATTAAGTAGCAGTCATCCTTCATCTTCCAAATAGTATTGAGAAGAAGAGAAAGAAAGAAATTATATTAATATCCACATGTAACTAATTGTAGCTTGTTGGGACTCAAAAGTAAATTTAGTTACCCTAGAGAAATACTAGGGTAAAAATTACATTAGATTAAGACATGTAACTAAACACACAGCATGCAATCCTCCGTGAAGCCAACCTGAGGTAAAAAGACGCTTAAGAAACCTGGAACCCCCTTTAAGTGTAAGATCTTGCGACTTACACCAGTTGAAGATTTCATTCCATTATAATATCTAAGCATTGTAGTAAGATGAAACTTGGAAAGAGCGTCCCTAGAGGTATGGAAGACTGTGACCTTAGTTTTACTAACATTCACTACAAGCTGGCATACCTTGCAAAATCAGTCAAGAGCACCAAGTTGTCTATGCAAACCATCTGCAGAGCAAGCAAGTAGGACATCATCATCAGCAAAAAGCAATATAGCAATCAGGACATGATATAATATATAACAGTTATCAACATGAATATGTTGTTAGAGAAAGTCCTCAAGCTTTTCTACGTAAATACCAAAAAGAGTTAGCAAGAGGGGGAACCCATACTTGGCTTTGATGCTACTCACAAAATCAAAGAATTGGCGGGATGCATAAATTCAGCCAAAAAGCATTGCGTAGAGCCTCATGTGGCAGCATTAAAAGAATCAAAGGCACAATAACCACCAAACGTTTTGGAAAAGTAGGCATCTTGCACGGGAGGCCACTTGGTAAAAATGTCCAAAACACGTGCAATCATGGGATTCAAAATTTTACCCCTAATTTTTTAGGATTTACCACTACATACTCTCATTATTGGCCCCCCCTGTTACGTTACTACCCATGTATGATCAAACGTGTTATATGCCATCTTACAAAGGTGATCCCCCTTGACATTTTGTTGGATGTGTTTTATATTTTGCATTTTGGATGTGTTGTAAATTTTGCATGTTGGATATGTGTTGTTAAGCATGTTTTAAATATTTGGGGTCCTAATGGGAAATTTCTCAGCTCATGGTTTATATCCATTGTATTTTAATACTGCCTAGCAGTTTCCTATATTGATGTCCCTATAAATACTCGCACATGGATTATGTTTAAGTACTACTACACAATACCTTATTGTATTGTGAATGTTTGAGTTAATAAAACGAGTGTTGTTTTCTTGCATTTTTCTCAAAAGGGTTCCCTTTTTATACATTAGGTGTGTCACTTTTCCTTCTGTTACATTTTAAGATTTTGTTAGCGTTGCTTCTCCTACATAGGCTTATTGACATTTTAACATCATTTGATATTAAGGCTGGGGTTTAGGTAGTTCAAAAAAAAGGGCATCTTGGCTATGTGATAAACCTTTTATTGAGTGGGAGCTCTGCATGTGAATCTTATGTGAAGGCAAATGACTAACACTTGGACTTGAGTGATAGAGATGGAAAAATTTTATGGCCAAAACTTTGAGTTATGGAAGTTTAAGATTAAAGATCTCGTGGATAAAGACTTATGGGTTACTTTGTCATGAAAACAGCCCATGGGTATGCCGATAGAAGGCCGGGCATAGATGGATAGGAAGGCAAAAAGTTCAATGAAGATGTGCCTTTTAGATTCTGTGTTGTTGAATGTCTCGGGAAGCCAACGCTAAGCAACTATGGGATAAGTAAGGGTATTTGTGTGAGATAATGTCCCTAGTAAACAAACTATTTATTCAAAATAAAGTATATTTTCTTTGGATGAATGACGACAACTCCGTGACAAAGCATCCCAATGCTTTTCAACATTGTGGTAAGCCAATTAACCTTAGTAGATATTAAAATGTTTGAAGAAGCCAAATGTATTACTTTATTATGTTCTTTCCGGACCCATGCGATAATCTTGTTATGGCCATTATGATGTAGGTATGAGTTGAAAATCCATTGAGTATTTAACAAAGGATGCCTTGCTTGTGAGAGGTTGCCCTCAACAAAGAAATTAAAACATGTTAGGGTTAGACAATCGAAGTCTAGAAATAAATTTAAAACTTGAGGAAAGTGTATGAATAAATGTTGGAACTACGGTAAACCTGGACGTTTTAAGAAGGAATGTAGATTTAAATTTTTTTAACAAAGGTAAGGCACCAAAGGATACCCCTTCCAAAAAAAATGAATACCTCAAGGGGATGTATACTTGGCATCTTCAAGTACACATTCATGTCATGATGCATGGTTGATAGACTTGGGTGCTTCCTTTATGACTCTCCACAAGGAGTGGTTAGATATGAAAAATATAACAGAGATGACATCATCTTCAGAGATAACATGTCATATAAGATCATTGGAAGTGGAAGAGTCGAAGGTTAATATTTTTTTCTAACCCCATGCATTTTATTTTTTAGTCATCATTTTTATGTAATATGTTTATTTATGTGCACACACTATCTTTATGATTGACATTTTTTTTGTATAATGTTTATTTATATCTTTATGCATGACATGAAATAGCAAAATCGCTTTTTTTTTTTTTTGTTTTTTTGACAAATGTTACATTTACTATTTAGTTTATGGAGTTTTTTCCTGTGTTTTTTCCGTTTTAAACCCGGTTTATTGAATTTCATTTGCACTGTTTCCATGCCATGTAATGGAATGCTACTATGGTTTGGAAGTATCTTTTGAAGCATTTGTGCTCCCTTGCTCTAAGACTACTACTTTGCAAATACCCAGAAAGTTTCTTATTCAATATCGTACCATAAATTGGTAAATATATGCCCAACTATTGTAGTCCTGTAGTTATTTGGGTTTGAACAATCTTTTAGACTTCTGAATGGAGTGGATGATGTATTGTGACCAAGAGGGAGGAAGCATTGAGTAATTGAGCCCATCAAATAGCTCTTCCATAGGGAAGGTAGGAAAATCCACCAGGGTTTTGACTTACAATCTGACTCTGGCACTTGCTTCGCTTGTGTCTTTGGACCAGTTCCCTGTATCAGGATCTCTACGATTATGCTTATGTACTTGTATATGTTTTCTCATCACTTATTGGCCTAAAAGGAGTTATCATTTGTGTTGGACTGACCTCACCGATACTTTGAGGGATCAAGCCACACGTAGTTCTCCAAATCCTATGATGATGTGGAGGTTAGATAAAGTAAACAAGATGGAGCCCTCAATTTGGCCCTCAACACTTAGCAATTGTCGCTTGGCTTGATTGTAATGCATAGATGTGTGATCTAGGGCAGCAATAGAGATGCACTCGGATTTGAGTAGCTTTAGTTTGACTGTTGACATGTTCTAAGGGAGAGGTGCTTCAATGATTGTGCTCAATGACCTTCTTAGAGTGTGCCTTTGATATGGGATCCCTAGATGCCCTTAATGAGTAAGGGTGCATATGTTTATATAGGTGACTGATTTGAATGATTTCCGCTCAATTGACCCTAAGACGACCAAGGTAACTCATGTATTGAGAAGATGATCGTTGCAAGTACAAGGGACAGTTTCGTCAGCCTCAGGAAAGATTTGTCTGAACATGTCCTTGGCTCACGCTTAAGCTGGAACTATATTTGAGATAAGATAGTTCGTAAAAAGTTTGAAGATTTGTTTTGTATTATGTGCAATGATTCGTGAAGTGCGAAGTTGGAGAAGTAGCTACGACCTTGTGGACTCAAGGTATAAGATAGAGCAAGAAGCTTAAGGTCTAATCAATAAGTAGATAAATGAGAAAATGTCAAGATAAATGCCAACGTTATGTTGCTAAGTGCTACAGGACCAAATTTTGGGTAATACATACATGAGGGTATGAATGGAGGATCATGAAATAGGACAAAGTGGAGCCTTCGATGCATTGATTAACCTCGTTGTTGTACCAACGGTTTATAGAGTAGAACCGAGGAGAATAGGGTGGAATAGAATGGTGAATTGTGTGGCGAAAAGAGTCGAGGGTTGCCTCCCAAAAGATTTGAGATAGGAACTCATACTTGCTTGTGATGGTGGAGGGAGAGTACTAGCGGGTCATAAGATAGGAAGGGTAAGTATGGTGATCAATGGCGTACTCACACCGAAGTGGATCATGGTGTGTTGTCTATAGGAGGACTATCGGGAAAATGTTAAGTGGACTAGGGAGCTACATGAAAAGTGAAGGTCAAAACAACATGATCCACATGCGAGGGCTGATAAGAGGAGAAATTCATGAATGTGGGGAATCTAAGAGTTGCTTCCTACCCAACACACTTTCACCCCCACTATGAAGGAAGTGAGTAAATCTATTATAATTTGAGAAACGAGGGAGCTCATTAAGAGTGTGAAAACCATGTGACTTGGCTAGCTGGAGGAGATGCTTCCTATTAGTCATGACGGGTTATCCTCATCATCTTAGGTCCTCTATAAGCCAAACTCTTTAGAGTCAATCTCTTAAAGATAGAGATTGTCATCCAAGAAATCATGTACAGGTGCCTAGTGGGCTAGGTTGGACATTAAAATACCCAAAATAATGATGTACCCAATGAAAAATAATGGACGATCTTTTGGCAGAGATCAAGATATAGATTGACATCAGCGAGAAAAACGAAGGGTGGTGAAGCCAGCGGAAATCACAATCAGTGATGAAGATATCCCCTTTGGGCTTTGAACTTGAAGCCACTTGTATGTGGAATGCACATTCATAGCTTATAGTCACTAATGAAGCAGACCACCCCACTAGAACCGTGTACACCTCTTGATTTATAAGTCTTGTGCCCAACATGTGCCCAAAGGCCAACACCCAAAAGTATTTTGTAATTATGATCTCTCACATGCAGATAAATAGAAGTAATGATGATTATCTGTTTAACCCATTTCTGCAATCCTGGAGTTTTGAAAAACCGTGTTGTGGAACCCCCACTCTTATACATTGCATGTAACATTGAGGCAGGTCTAAGGTACATTTGAGCTGATATAGATATAGAGTTCTCATATTCACTGACATCCCATTTGGCGATTTTGATTTTATAATTTATGGTTCCTATCCCCTTATGCATTATATCCATGCAGGAAATGGCATTTTCATTGTGACTAATAGTACAGACTTCTACATGGTTATGATACTAAGCCAACTTAATATGCCTTTTGTTGATCTGCAGCATCAGGCATCTCATGTTGGTTGTAATCTGTATTACCATTTTCAAGTATAGAAACGATTTGTTTTTGAAAATTAAAAAACATTGTATGTGTGGAGAAAGAGTTACAAAAACATCCCCAAAATATTGCAACAACTGATCATAAGCGGGATAGCCATGACAAGAGTAACAAAATGAACTGAAATACAAGCCCTGAGATCGAACAAGGAGACAGCTAGCAGAAAGAAAACTGTACAAGGCTTTGAGGTATGATTATAAGAAAAAAATGGTAGTTAGGATTAGTGACAAGACGTCTCCTTGCTTCTATTCCAGTACTAAAAGTAAAATCTTCTACATGGTTACAAAATTAAGCAAAGTAAATATGCCATATGTTGATCTGCAGCCTGAGGCCTCTCATGCTGGTTGTAATCTGAATTTTTAACTATAGAAATGCTTTTTGTTTTGAAAAAGTTAAAAATATTGTATATTTGAAGAGAAAACGATAAAAACATCTCCAAACTTATGTTACAACTTACAACTGATCATAAGTTTGGTAGTGATTTTAAGGAGTAGCGATATGAACCGAAAATACAAACCCCGAGATCCAACAAAACCAACTAGCAAAAAGAAAACAGTTTAAAGGCTATGAGCCATGATCAGGATTTGTGACAAGACAAGCATCTCCTTGCTTCTGTTCCAGTGTATACTTGTAGACATAGTTACCAGGTCCAGGAATCTGGATCCGTTTGGGAGGGCAAAAAAATCTGAAATCTGGAATTTTTGAAAAAGTTAGGAAAAATCCGGTCCGAAATATATGAGTTGAATTTTATAAATATGAAAATTTGACAAATACAATGAATTTTTTTAATAATGTAATGTAAAATGTTATATTTTTTAATATATAAGGTTGATAGTTGACTGTTTTTTCCAGAAAACTACAGAAAATTTTAAAAATAATTTTTTTTTTCCTAAATTAGGGCCGACCCAGACAGAATTTATCGGGTTGGCTCAAAAATCCGGATCCGGCCGGATTTGGTAACTAAGCTTGTAGAGCAACAAAAACTGATGTATCTGGCTCCTTGGTAATGCCTGCATTGACCAGTACTAGTTCCACATATTGATCAGTTTTCTCATACATTGACCTGTACATTAATAAGGGTCATAGTAGCATGTTGGTGGTGAGCCCCATGTATTCCTTGGGTGTACTTGAAAGAGTGAATTTATATTCGAAAGGAATATTCCATCTACACGCTAAATTTCCAACCAAGCATACTAGTGGATGAAAAATCTTTATCAGTGTTTTTATGAAGAAATAATCCTGTAGTCCAAATATTATTCTTGATGTTGCGCACTATTTGATCTGCCTTATGTGCTTTATTTTAAAGAATACAGATACAAAATAATCTTGGCTTCAATGTGATTTTTTGGTTCCTTTTTAAACCAACATTGATGTCATAGGTGATTCTAATATTAACTTATTTCTTCTTAATGCAGACCATTTTCAGAAATCCCACAGAAATAAATTCCTATACAGTTCCAAACTCAGAGCGTTGTAATGTTCCAGCATCTGCAATTTATGCTTCTCAAGATTCAATTGTCATGACAGATACAAATTTGCCAGCAGGTCATGTTGCGTTGCACAAATGGCAACCAAACACCCCAGATGGGCACGGTATGCCTTTCCTGTTTCAGCATGGGAAAGCAACTGTGACTTCCACTGGTGGTGCGTTCAGGCGTATCTTCAAAGGTCAGCCTGGTTCCTCTGAAGATTGGCGCTATCCTCAAGCCATAGCACTTCCTGCGTCTGGAATCAAGAGCTCATCCATTGTTGCAATCACCCAAGATGCATATATTATCACAGGTACAACCTTTCTGTGGAAACTTACCATACTGCAATGCACTTATGTCCCCTGTTCAAGCAATTCCTATCGATAATATTTTAGTATCCACTTTTTAATTATTCCCACAACTTAACAAAGCTTTTATCTCTGCAGGCGGTCATGCTGATAACAGCGTAAAGTTGATATTAGCTGAGAATGCCAAAACTCTAGAGAGTGCAGTTGGCCATTGTGCTCCAGTTACTTGTCTTGCAGTTTCTCCAGATGGAGGCACTCTTGTAACAGGATCTCGAGATGCTTCTGCTATATTGTGGAGGCTTCATAGAAATTCTGGCAAGGCCCTTAGTAGCATGTCAGATTCATCTGTAAGAAGTGGTACAACTATGGATGGTAGAAAGAGATACATTGAAGGTCCTTTGCATGTCCTTCGAGGCCACATTAGTGAAGTTACATGCTGCTGCCTGAATTCCGACCTTGATCTTGTTGTCTCCTGCTCACGCTTGGGTGGTGTGTTACTCCATTCAATCAGAACAGGACGTCTGATAAGGCGGCTAGAAGTAAATGGATCGGATATTCTATCACTGTCATCTGAAGGAATTATAATCATTTGGGATAAGCCCTCTCAGCAGCTTAGGACCTTCACCCTGAATGGCATTCCAGTTGCTAGAACAACTCTTTATCCATTTCCTGGGGATATCACGTGTATTGAAATATCGCAAGATGGAAAGAGTGTTTTGTTTGGTACAAGGGCAAATCCATTGTTCTCAAATAAAAAAGTTTCATCTCCAACAGAAAGAAGACATGATGATTTTATACATTCAGATTCAAGCTACTTCTCTCATAGAAATAAGAGACATTCAGATGGTCAAGATGAAGATAGATATTCACTACGACAAGATACAAGTGGACCACTTGATGGGCATAAAGAGGATAGAACATCTGCTGTTCCTGTACCTTCTGTTTGCCTCTTAGATTTGCACACACTGGAGGTTGGTTATGATGCCTAGCATGCCTAGAAACTTGTTTCTTGTACTACTCTTGAATAATTCATTTTATTCTGTTGTGTATTATGGATATTATTCAGTTCAACCATCAAATCTCTAAACAGATATATTTGCAGATTGTGCATGTTTTGGAGCTTCATGAAGGACAGGATGTTACAGCTTTGGCTCTAAACAAGGATAACACAAACTTAGTTGTCTCTCTCCTGGACAAACAACTTCTAATTTACACAGATCCTGCTGTGAGTGCCTATTGATATACACAAAGTCGTAAAAATTCTTAAATTCTTTGTTTGTTCATTTTTTTACCATTTTAGTGAGAGTGGGTAATCAGCTATATTTTAGAGCACAACATAGATTATAATCAAGTAATGATAACTCATTTTGTTTTACAGTTGAGTGTCAAGGTTGTGGATCAAATGCTCCGGCTCGGTTGGGAAGGGGAGGGTCTGGCACCTCTGATGACTTAGGACAATCTCTGTTGGCTCCATTTCATCCTTCAAATTTTCATTTCTATCGTGTTTTTGGATCATTGGGACATGAAATTAAAGATGGCTGTCTGTATTGGCTCTGTGCCAATCTTTTTCTAGATGCATGTAAGCATTTAGTGCTTGGCCATCCATGCATCTCCATGGATTTTGTAGTGCGGGTCTGTTAACATTGTATAATATTCTGGGCTTACGTTACAGGTGAGCTCAAAAGTGTATTTTGTCATATTACCCTGAGTGGGTAATTTGTAGAATTCAATCTCATTCATTTATTCATATGTTTTTTCAATGGAAATAAGTATTATCTGATAATTCCTTGAAATTGTGCAAGATTTGTTCGTGTATTCTTGATAGCATGCTCCAGTTATATGAATGCATAATCAGCAGGAACTGAGGGCATGCAGAATACCTGCTTTTTTGTGTGAGCCATGAGCTGCAAACACCATATCTTCAATTAATGCCGTCCAAATTAATTTTAAATTTTTTAACATTCTTATTCATAGAATGCACAATTGTCCTTTCACGTAGTAGGAAAATCATGAGGTGATTTTTTTTTTCAATATTGTTGATGCAGCTTACAATGGATTCTTAGCTCATAAGATAAGCATGTGACGGGGAAATTGTAGTTGTTAATATCAATTCTTTAGCTATACATTCCAAAGGCGGCATGCATTCCGCCCAGATCATATTCCAAAACATGCTTATGACGTATGTACGTTAGAAATTTGGTATGAAACACCAAAAAATGGTCGTTGGCATTTATTAGTCATTAAAATGCACGATTTTAACATTTGTGTTTTTGTTGGTCGAAATTAAGTATTTTTTGCACATTTTTGCCATCTTCTATGGCCCTTGCCTCCTCTCAATCCTTTTTAACTTTTATCTTCCTTCTAAAAATTCCCTTATTTGAACCTCTTTCTCTGGAGTTTCTATATGCTTTTGGGGCATGTATGTAGCATAAAAACTCCGGAACACTTATTTGTGTGCCCCCTTTTGTCTAGCGTGAGTTCTCTCATTGATCAACCCTTTTTTCACTTTTACTCAATTGAGGATAAGATTTAGAAATGAGCATAACAACTTGGAAAGAAACAACAATGCAAGATGAGATGAAAACAAGTTAGTGAAGCAACAACGCAAGAAGAGATGAAAACACGTTAGTGAAGCAAATGCAATTAATGAGCCCATAGAACAAAATGACTTAGAAACAAAATAGTGGAATTTGAAGCAATACTATGATCACAAATATTAGAAGTGTTAAAAATGAAGTAGAAGTTAGGAGTATATTTTATGAGAGAAAATAAGACCGCAGAGTGGGTGAACTAAAATATAAGAGCAGTGACTAGAAGGAATACATTCATAGAAGCAAGCATGGAATACCAAGGATACCAAGATCTATCAAGTAAAGAAGAGAAATAAAAGTGTCCATGTTTAATCATAAGCAAGTATAAGCAAAGCCAACCAATGACACCATAATAATCAAGATCGTTATTATGATAATTAAAAGATATATACGTTGAAGCATTAGGATTATCATTAACAAAAAACATGGTGTTGAAACACCCATGAATCAAGGAATAATAAATCATTGTCATTCTCATCTTCATCATCTACCACAACATCTTCTAAATCATTATTTTTGTCGATATTATTTTGATTTTTTTCTTATTTGAATTATTCTTATGGTATGATTGCTCTAGGTTGTGATAGACATACTCTTGTTGGAATAGCTTTATGTACTTGTACCTTATGTTCTCAAACTTTAGGTGTAAATCTTGGCTCTTCCTTTGGTTTTTCCTTGAATAAGACCTCTCTTTGAGCTTCTTGCATTAGAAAGCCAATGAAAACAAGCCACTAAAGTAAATGCAAACAATGAAATAAGAGAATAAAATAACTGGAAACATTAGTAGAATCTAAAGCAAAATCATGAACAATAATATAAAAAACGTGAGAAAGCTAGGTAGAAATTAGGATGGATGGCAAGGAAGCAAATAAGACTTAAGTGGGTGAAATAAAGTATAAGGGTAATATTTATTAGAAAGACATTCAAAGAAGCAAGCACTAGTTAGTAGATATATAAATGTAGGGTGTTCATGTTTAAGAATAAGCAATCATAACATCATAATCAAGTGAGTTATTATTATTATTATTATTATTATTATTATTATTAGAAGATATATATGTTGAAACAACATGATTATCAAAGCAAAAAAAACAATGTTGAGGCACCTATGAATCAAGGAATAATAAAATAATTTCACCGCCATCTTCATCACCATCTACCATGATGTCCACGAATTGATAATTTTCAATATTACCTTGAATAATTGAATCTTGTTTAAATTCTTCTTCTTGTCTAGTGACTATAGGTTTTGATAGACATACTCTTGTTGGAATAGATTTATGTACTTGAACCTTATGTTATCAATCTTATATATCAATCTTGGCTCTTCTTTTGGTATTTCTTTTATAAGGACACTCCTTAAAATTGTTATTTTAAAAAGTTGATATCCCTTATATTGTAATGACATAATATTCATGTACAAATATCAACATTCATTTAAAGTATTGATTAATGCTTTTATTTATTTGATGCCCTAAATATTATTAGTTCAATTATGGGGTACCACATTGAATAAGATTTGCTTTATTTTGGGAACCACACTGAAGGTAAGAACACAACCATGGTGCTCTCTATCTAAAACATCATATCCCATAAAAACTCTTGGAGTATATGCCAAAATATTTGTTTTAAATCCAAGACTTCAAATATTAGTCATTGCAAACATTCAAGCAAAACATTATCAACCATTATTTCATCGTTTTTATGTCTATCAAAGAAAGCTCTTATGAATAGAAGTCCACCGTATGAGCTATCATTTGGAATCAAATTATCATAAAACATGATCGAGAGATGTTTTCTTTGACATAATTGGACTAACTACACTAATAAATGCATCTAATAAATTGGCATTAGAGACCTTTGATGCTTCTCTATTATTGTGTCTATCAATCAAGTGGCCATTTCCATTGTCATAATAATGATTGTTGTGATTTGGAAGAGGGTTGGGAAAATATGTAAGTGTTGATTTGGAGTTAAAGATTCATTCAAATTGTTGTTTGTTCTTACTTCTTGGATTTGATTGTTTTCAATGAGATCTTGATATTGTATTTCTATGTAATTCATGAATTTAAAGAATATCCTAATATTCTATGATAATCAAAAAATAATTTTTCATCATAGTTATTAGGAAATGGTCTTGAACAATCCAATTCTCTTATGTGAGGCAAAGTAATTATGTTACATTGAAGCAATATCTTCAAAGCTTTCCATGCTCTTTCACTAAGCCTATTGAATTTCTTACATTCTCTTTATTGAGGTAAACACAAGATTTATACATGGTTGTTTTATATAGTTGACTAGTTCTTAGCCTTGCTTAAAGTTAAACTCCATTTTCATTGCCTCTAGCCATGAAATCCTTCAAACTCCTTGAAATAACTTAGTTAACAATTTATCACTATGGGAAAATTCTAGGAAAGATGCATAAAAATCCCTAATGTGATGAGAGGGTCTCATTATCCATTAAATATTTCAAAATTTGGAGTGAAAGCTACCATTGTAAATGGATATGAGAGGACTTTGTACGCCAAGATATTATAAACATTCTGAAATAAGATATTACAATTCGATAAAAAAAAGATATATTTTCTTTAGGAAATGATAAAAGCAATAATGTAAATTTCTTAGGCTGGTGGTCTGGAATGATCCAATTCTCTTATGTGACGACAAATAATAATGTTACACTCAAGCAATCTCTTCAAAACTTTATGTGGACTTTCACTAAGCCTAGTGAATTTCCTATGATCTCTGTGTTAGGGTAAACACAATTTCTACACAATTGTTATAGAGTTGGTCTCGTTCTTAGCTTTGTTTTGAATTTGAAATCCATTTTCATTGCCTCTAGCTTTGAAATCTTTCAAGAATCTTGTAGATAGCTTGGTCAATAATTTATCATCATGAGGAAAATTTAGAAAAAGGCATAAAAACCTCTAATGTGATGATAAGGGTAACCCTATCCATTAAACAATTCAATCTTTGGAGAAAGAAATCCTATTGGAAATGAATATGCAAGCACTTTGTAAGCCAAGATATTACAAACATTCATAAATAAGATATTACAACTCAATACAAAAGTAAGACAATTTCTTTGCAAAAATGATTGAAACAATAATGTGACACATGAAAACCTAATGTCGTAAATGAGAAAATTAGGGGTCATTTTTGTGGTGAATATTGTCCATTTGGTTGAAAGTAGTTTTTGTCATTTTGAAAATGACTAATTGCATGAACATATGCATTGACCCATTAGTCCAAAATTTATTCCATTTTGTATATTCATGTTTCTAAACACCTTAAAGGATATATTTCCACCTATTTTGTGACATATTTAATTACCATGCATTTGTGGGTCCCCATTGTTGGTTTGTATGACGTTCAAGCTTGATGTGAAGTCACTTTAGGTGTTTTTGTTATCTAGGTGAGATATACTTATGTGCACTACATTGTTGATATACAATAATCAATATGGTAACTATTTTGTAGACACTCATTTTGGTAATTCATGTCTTGCAACAACACAAATTGTACAACACTTTTGCACTAGCCCACACTTGCTCAATTTGGCCAATTATGATATCCCTAGCTATATCTCATTCATTCTTGCTTGCATACACAACCTATTTGTTCACATAACGATCATACTAATCCATCAAATCACACTATGCCCTCACGTATTACAATCCCTGTTTTGAAATCACTTGCACATATATCCGAGACCATAGTGCCTCACAAGGGGCCATAATGTCCATACACTATGGCTGCTTTGGTCATTTTCCCTCCAATGGTACTTTTCTTAATTTAAACTTCTTTGTACACTTCTAGTCGGCCTTATCCGAGCTTTCCAGATCCAAAACACATATATAAGAAAGTTATTCATCTATCATTAGAGGAAGGTATTCTACCTACTTGACTCCTAAGATTCCAATGAGAAAATACTAAGAGCAATCACAAGAAAATCTACTCAAAGACTCCCTTGAGCTTCATATAATCTGCATAGTCATTCTAGGGGAGTCATCACTCATATCTGCAAGCACAAAAGGCATATCTTCTCAAGTCAAGCTAGGGAAAGGTCAAGTATAATCACATTGTTGCAAGGTCATGATTATCAATATGGTTGCATACATTTTAGATATCACATGCCACGAGAGAATGACGTGTGATTTTAGCCCTCTTCGGAGTAGTGATGACGCCGGAGGTGCAGGGGTGTCCACAACCCAACTAATGTTTGTTTTGTAGGATTTCTTCACCATCTAGGGTTTTGAAGATTCAATCAGTTGCAAAATGAGCATCACACAATGTCAAAGGTCCAAATTGTAGACATGAACATATTAGGGAGCGATACATGGACACAAAAATTTTTAGGAGTTGAAAGTTTAGAGGGACAAGGGCGTACTTAAAGGGCCATAGTGGGGGTACGCTTTGGGCCGTATCATACATTTTGGGCAAGGTAGCTATTAATGACACAATTCTAGTAGCAAATCTTTGTCAGATCATTTCCAACCTTTTCCAATCATCGGGTTGGCCTAGATTAGCATAGAGCGAGAATATCAACTAAGTCTTCTTCTCCCTCTCATTGCTAGTACTTTGTTGCATTGTTTATCATTATTTAGCTTTGTTCAATGATTATTCTTGATATTGCTGCAATTAGCTTTAGAAACTAATTGATTAGGATAATCTACCATTAGTTACGACCGCCTTTATAAAGTTTAACCATTTAAGTTAAATCATTATCCTCTCAAATGTGTGAAAAGGGTTAGGTAAAATTAGGCTCCCTTTATTAATGCTTCCATCATTCACTCAACCAATAACCATCTCCTACTTATCTCTTACTTTTCCCATATATGAAACCATTTGGTCCTTTAGAACTTAGAGAAGAGCTTAAACACAAAGTATCATGAGTTGAATGAGATGTAGTCTTTAAGGAGACCTTGTTCTTGTAAAAGCTCCATTGGTTGTTGCATATTCTATGTTGTATTCTCTATTGTTAGTTTAATACACAATGTTTCTTGGTGGTATTTCTTGTTGTGAATCATATATGTGGATGATGTGTTTCCATTCGTAAGGTTTATTTTGGCCTTCTTATTTTTGTCATGTCATCAAAGTGAATTCTCACATGTTATTAGTGTAGACATCTAAAATGTCGACATGGTTAATTACAATTAAATTATCCCATAAATATCCCAAGATCATCCATATAATAATTAATCACAAGATTTTTTTGCTTGAGTTATTTAGGGAGATGGCCCTAGCCCTTTGTGGCATCACCAACCCACACTGCCATGGAACCATCCAAGGATGGTATTTTAAGCTCTCGGCGAGCTCACAAATTAAACCACATTATCGTGGCACCCCATCACAGGGGTATCCAAAGCATTGGTAGTAGACCGTCTTAACACGGAGCAGAGATTTGAACCTTGGACCTCCCAATTAAAAGGAAACCCAAGAACCGTTGACAAGTACCCGTTGGATATAATTAATCACAAGATTAATTGTTATTATTTAATCCATTTTATCGCACTAATATCTCATTAATTCCTCCACCAATTTATCATTATTTATCATTAATCCTTTAAATCCATCTTACATCCCTTTTTATCATTAATCTCATTAATCCATTATTATATCATATTATCTTATTTTAATCCTTCATTAACATTTATAGGAATTTAATATTCCTACATCTCACCTACCACCTACCCTACACATCCCTACACCTAGCCTTTCCATCAAATCACATCCCTAATTATATTTATTTAACCTAATCTAATCACATCCTCACACCTCTAAATCTAGAGGCTTCTATTTCTAGAAGCCTCTCTAAATTTCCCTCTTTCTAATTTAAAAATTCAAATATCTCCTCTCCCTCCATTGAATTTTTAATTCAATGGAAACCTCTCTCAAATTCTAGAAATCTCCATTCTAGAATTCTCCATTCTTCTCATGCATCATCCACCCTTGATTTTTATCCAACTTGGCTCAATCTTAGCCATTGAATCCTCCACCCACAAACTATAAATCAAGCTCTCCTCCTCCATGAGAGCCAATCTTAAGAATGCATAGCCAACCTCTCGCCATTTTTAGCACTCAATCATCCATCTTCGATCCAATCTAGCATCATTCATCATTCATCCTTCATCAAGAAATCATTAAGCAATCGAAGGGGAGGTGTTGCCTAAGTGTCTCTAAAATCAAGCAAGCAAACAACTACAATCCAACATGAAGAGCACATCCAACCAATGAAAGGAGGAGTTGTGCAATCTTGTAGGTAAGTGCAGGCATTATATTCTTCTTCCTTTCCATCTTACTCTATATGAGGTACGCAAATAGAAGTGTTAGTTTAGGATTTAAATCACTTTATTGCCTAGTTTCTAGATTGCATACTAACACCATTATTTTGCTTACATTTTGGCGCCATCGGGCTTACCCCTGAAATTATTATTATTTTTAGTAATATTACCTCTTAAAAACAAGCTGTGAAAATTTGACAAATTTTTGTTGAGATCTGACTTCAAAATTTTGAATTTTCGTCACTCTGTTATGTTTTAGCGCGTTTAACATGAAACAACACTTTCGTGACCTGAAACAATGCCTTTAACGTAAAACAATGCTTCTATTTGCATTTTTTTTTACTATGTGCTTGCAGGGACACATTTCAACGCTTATATGAAACCTGTGGCGCGTCTATCGACAACGTAGCACGCTTATTTACATATTAGTGCTTTTATCCCTCTAATATTTTATACGTGTAGAATCAACGTTTATGTTCACATATCAAGTACATTTGCACTATTTCAACACTTTTGTCTCATGTAATAGCATTTTTGTATATTGACTGTTGTCTATGTAGGTTTGGTGCTTTTGTTCACATAAGCTGCGCGTTTGGTCCATGTAATAGTGCCTCTATGTATACCGACCACCGTGTTTCGGAGTTTAACACATTTGGATAATTTTTGGCACTTTCAACCTAAAACAATGCATTTGTTCCCTAAAAGAACGTGTTTATCTTCTAATAACACTTTTATTTTAGTAACATTTTTTGCTTTTGTATTAAATAATAACTAACATACTTTGATTTTTAACAATATTTTCTAGAGTCTTAACATTATGTTTTTGCAGGAATATTGTAGAAACAAGGGAAAAATCTACGGATTTAATATTCGAACAATATTTTACTAACATTTGTGGTTGTAGACACCTAAATTCGCTTTTGCAATCTTATTGCCAAAACGGACACAAATCACTCTTATTCTTCCCAGTTGTTATCATTAGTGATCTTTACTATTCACTAACGCGTTTCTTACCACTTTGGTTGGTTAATAAACACTGCGTTGATCACCAAACCTCTTTTGCATTCAAGATGCCACTTTACAATGAATCGTAAGTCAAAATCCTCTTCAAAACAGATAATTAGCGATTATAGGCTAATTAAGCCTATTTTGCCCTTGATTTGGTCAATATGCCCTAATATTGACTCAAACCCCTCTTCCAACCACTCAAAATCACCCCATTCACCTCCACAATGTCTCAACAAGCTTCAAAAGCTTATCCTAGCCTTCTAGTTGACCCTAAGTGGTCGATTAAGGCTCCATACCTCTTAATCACTTGGTAATTCACTAATTGTGATTAGCAAGGCCTAATCATGATTAATAATTCTAATCTAATTTGGGGCTTTTAGTCCCACATGCACCAAAATACAAGTTTCTCCCAAAAGGAAAACTATAAAAAGAGTGCACCTCATTCCTTTATACTTTACACCATGCTTTGATTTGCATCTCATATAATACATATGATTCATAGTCAAGTTCAAACCCTTGCCTAAAACCTTCAACAAGGTTAGTAGATGAATAATCTAAAGTGACTTAACAAGTCATTTGGAGAGGTCATTTCACCATTGTTTGGAGTAGCAACCATAACCATTTGATTTCCCTCTTAGGTCTATTTAGGCCCATGTTAGGTAATTCAAGCATATTAGTAGGCATGTTTAATTAGATATTGCATTGTTTTCATATTAGTTCAACATTCTCTTTAACTTCTATCTTAATGTTACATTCCTAGACTTAGAATCCTTAGCTATTAGGTGGAAATGATGTTAGCTTTCCTTGATTAGGTTTGTTAGTTTTCTTTGTAGAGTTTAGGGTGCTTTCATTTGGCACACCCAAAGGGGGAGCCATACCCCATTGTATTCAATTTGAAGCCTTTTAACTTAGTTTCAAAGTTTTTCATTTCAAGTTTTAGATTAGTTTCAAGTTTCCTAGATTAATTTCAAGTTTTCTAGTTTACTTTCAAGCTTTTTAGATTAGTTTCTCAAGCTTTTTAGATTAATTTCAAAGTTTTAGAGTAATTTTCAAAGTTTTATAGATCAATTTCCATTTTTGAAAGTTGTTTCAACTAGATTAGTGGTAGAAGTTGTGTTTTCATGCTTTTTGTAGGATATAAGGAGGTGAAGCCCTATCAAAATTCCCTCAAAATACCAAAGATTGGACCTTTTTCAAGAAATCTTCTCAAAACAACATTCATCAAAGCATTGAGATATGTTAGAAAGAAATAGTTTTCTAAAAAGGAAAGCACCCCAAACTCTACAAAACAAACTAACAAAGATAATCAAGGAAGGCTAACACCATTGCCACCTAATAGCTAAGGATTCTAAGTCTAGGAATGTAACATTAAGATAGAAGTTAAAGGGAATGCTTAACTAGTATGAAAACAATGCAAGATCTAATTAAACATGCCTACTAATATGCTTGAATTACCTAACATGGGCCTAAATAGACCTAAGAGGGAAATCAAATGGTTATGGTTGCTACTCCAAACAATGGTGAAATGACCTCTCCAAATGACTTGTTAAGTCACTTTAGATTATTCATCTACTAACCTTGTTGAAGGTTTTAGGAAAGGGTTTGAACTTGACTAAATCATATCTATTATATGAGATACAAATCGAAGCATGGCGTAAAATATAAAGGAATGAGGTGCACTCTTTTTATAGTTTTCCTTTTGGGAGAAACTTGTATTTTGGTGCATGTGGGGCTAAATGCCCCAAATTAGATTAGAATTGATAATCATGATTAGGCCTTGCTAATCACAATTAGTGAATTACCAAGTGATTAAGAGTTATGGAGCCTTAATCGATCACTTAGGGTCAACTAGAAGGTTAGGATACACTTTTGAATCTTGTTGAGACATTGTGGAGGTGAATGGAGTGATTTTGAGTGGTTGGAAGAGGGGTTTGAGTAAATATTAAGGAATATTGACTAAATCAAGGGTAAAATAGGCTTAATTAGCCTATAATCACTAATAATATGTTTTGAAGAGGGATTTGTATTATGATTTGTCGTAAACTAGCACCGAATGCGAAAGAGGTTTGGTGATCAACGAAGTGCTTGTTAACAACCAGAGTGGCAATAAATGTTAGTTAATTAGTAAAGATCACTAATTATAATGAAATTAGGAAGAATAAGAGTGATTTGTGTGCGTTTTCGCAATAAGATTGCAAACACATAATTTAGGTGTCTACGATGGATGCATGGAATTGAGTAAATCAAAACTACTAACCTTTTTTTGGTAGTCCGAGAGGTCCAAGAATATCGGGGTTTGAAATATACTACTAATCCTTTGTCTTATAGGTCCCCTTATCGAAGGATCCCATCATATAAATTTAATTTTCATCATTTTGTGTGTTGTAAATTATTGTGTTGTTTGTTTTAAATCCCAAAGATAACGCCGTGTATGCTCTCTTCTAGCATCTTAGGATTATCTTGAGGATTTAAAGAGGTTATTCTTCCCTCATTTTTTTCCTTTTTAGGGGTTAACGTGATGTGGAAGTGACATACATGCACTTATTATAGTCCCAGGGGTCTCATGACCGTGGGCTTCATCTCCACGCACATCAACACACCCCATGTTCCGACGGGATATATAAATTCAAGGACAACTGCCGCTATCGAATAAGTGCTTGCTTGTTTTAAGAGCGGCGTGTGTTGGGGTATAACCATATAACAATGTTGCATAGATCTATAATCAAATAAAGCATACAAGAAATGAATGCGGAAATAGGCAGAAGATAAAATAAGCAAGAGAAAGATAACACCAGATTTAATGTGGTTTACCCAGTGTGGGCTACGTCCACCAAGAAACAACCAATATTATTATTTAGTGCTTTACAGAGGAAATACAATGAAGATATGCTATCTTCCAACACCTCACAGGATGTTCAATTCTTTTCCCTCACTTAGCTACTCTTTCTTGCTCACCAAGAAAAATACATGCCAAAAAATTGCTATTTTCTTCTCTCATTCCCTCATATAATGCATACATGCATATATAACTATTATGGGCAACTAACTATGCTTTTACAATTAATAAATCATCTTTAAAACAAATGATTTATTCTAATTCTCATAAAAAAACAAAGCACCGTCGCATAGGTAACCGTCACCGATTCTTTGCCATCGTCGTCGATCCATTTGCTCGAGCTATGCTAGTTGATGATATGAACGTCACCGGTCACTTCTAACTAGCATTGGTTACTTCTTGGTGATGTCAATTACTTCCTAATCTGTCACCGGTCACTATCAAAACTAGTAACATGTAAAAACAAGTTTCTTGTGAAGAAATTAAGCTCCATACTCAACAATCTTCCACTTGAGATTAATTGTTGCACCGCATCTTGTGCATCACCCTTCTTGGTTCCTTTTCCTTGGCCCTTTTCTTCCTCTTCAAGTCTTAAACTTGAAGACCAACAGAAGTGGAGTGAAGCTCCAGCTTCTCCCTTACCAATGGCTTCGTTAGCATGTCTACAAGGTTCTCATCTGTATGGATTTTCTCTAACTTCAGCTGTCTATCCTCCAACACCTGCTGTATGAAGTGATACCTCAACTGAATATGTTTCATTCTTGAATGAAATGCTGAGTTCTTTTCTAGATGAATCATGCTCTGACTATCACCATATAATCTACAATCCTCTTGCTCCTAACCCAACTCTTTCATGAACCTGCGTATCCATATCATCTCCTTGATAGCTTCTGTAGCTGCAATATACTCTATCTCTATAGTAGACAAAGCCATAACCTTTTGCAATCTTGAAATCCAACTAACTGTCGTTCCACCTACTATGAAAACATATCCAATGGTTCTCCTCTTGCCATCCAAATCTCCAACCATATCTAAATCAACATAGCCACGTAAATAAGTATCTGACCCTCCATAAAGCATAACTCCATGCCGGATGTCCCTCTCAAATACCTAAGAATCCATTGGAATGCTTTCCAATGTTCTTTACCTAGATTAGCCATAAACCTACTCACAACTCCCACTACCTGTGCAATGTCTAGTCTAGTACAAACCATGGCATACATAAGACTTTCCTACTGTTGAAGCATAAGGAACATGTGCCATGTACTCAACCTCCTCATGTGATGAAGGACACTGATATTTTCTTAATTTGAAGTGTCCAACCATAGGTGTACTAACAAGTTTTGAATTTTGCATGTTAAACCTTTCCAACACCTTATTGATATAAGCCTCCTAAGACAAATACAACTTCTTATTTTTCTGTCTCGGTGAATTTACATGCCAAGGATTTTCTTTACAACTCCCAAATCCTTCATTGCAAATGTGTGAGCTAACCTTTCTTTAAGTTTACTAATGTCCTACATACTAGATCCTGTAATCAACATATCATCCACATACAATAACAAAATAACATAGCTCTCATTTTCAAGCTTCTTAAAATAAACAAAATGGTCATATTCACATCTCATATAACCATGCTCATGCATAAAACTGTCAAATCTCAAATACCATTGCCTTGGAGCTTGCTTGAGCCCATATAATCTCTTTTTCAATCTGCACACAAGTTTCTCCTTACCCTTGAATTCATAACCAAACGGTTGTTGCATATAAATCTCTTCCTCCAAATCACCATGAAGAAAAGTTGTCTTAACATCAAGTTGTTCTAAATGCAAATCTTTTGTTGCAACCAAAATTAGAACAATACAAATAGAAGTCATCTTAACTATAGGAGAAAAAATCTCATCAAATTCAATACCTACTTTCTGTGCAAATCCATTTACCACAAGCCTCGCCTTGTACCTTTTCAATCCACCCTCTTCTTCCTTGATCCTGTAAACCCACTTGTTCTATAGATTTTCTTACTTGCGACAACTTGACCAAATCTCATGTCTGATTTTGTTCCAAGGAGTCCATCTCCTCATCCATGCCATGCTCCCACTACTCGTGGGTATCTACTTGCATTGCTTCTTCAAAGATTTTTGGTTCACCACTATCAGTCAATAATAAATAAGAAAAGGAAGGTGAAAATATATTTGGAGGTCTACTTACTCTTTGTGACCTTCTCACTGAGATTTGGGGTGTCTGGGGCTCATTCTATTCCTGTTGCACATTCATGTCAATCTCTAGTGACCAATGCTAGTCACATGTAACCGATTGCGCTTCCTCTGTTTGTTGATCGTTACGGTTGCCTTACCAACATCGGTTTGAGGAGTACCGACGCCGGTTCCTGTAGATTTCTTTTCTAAACTTGATCATTTCTTCCAATGCCCGTTAGCATGACTGAAATCAGTTTCGAGAGCCGACGTCGTGTCTATGGATGTCTACTTTAGGTCTAAAAATTGATTTTCCTTCAAAATATCCTCAACCTATTCATGTTTAGGAACCAAAACTTGATCCATGTACATTCTTTTTCATTCTAATCAACGTCACGACTCTTAACAATCTTAGAATTTTCTAAATCCGAATAGATATTTGAAATCACTAGAGCCATAACCAATGAAAGTACATCTCTTAGATTTACCATCCAACTTTCTCTTATTTTTGTTATCAACATGCACAAAAGTTTATGAGCCAAAAGTCCAAGAAAAGACAAATCTACCTCTTTTCCAGACCAAGCTTCTTCTGGTATTCCACCATCTACTACTGTTGAAGGCTCACGATTGATCAAGTACACCATTGTATCCAATGCTTCTACCCAAAACTTCAAAGGCAATCCGACATGTATCCTCATGCTTCTAACACGTTCCATGATTGTCATGTTCATTATTTCTACAAATCCATTCTCCTGAGGAGTTCTATGAACCATTCTTTCTCTTTGTATTCCATTCACTGGACAATAATCATTGAAATCTTTATTGTTACAGTACTCACCACCATTGTCAGATCTAAGGCACTTCAATTTTAAGTTTGTTTCATTTTCTACAAGGGCTTTCCACCTTTTAAAAGTTTCAAAAACATTAGATTTATGCTTAATACAATAGATCCATACCTTCCTTATGGCATCATCAATGAAAGTCACATAATATTGGGATCCTCCAATAGAAGCTACCTGGGTTGGTCCCCACACATCTGAGTGTACAAGCTCCAATTTCTGCTCCTTCTTTGTTGACCCAACCTTGAGAAATATCACTCTCTTCTTCTTTCCAAATATGCAATGCTCATAGAATTTAAGATCCAATTGTTTCAAATATGATAAATTACCCTTAGCCTTTAAGATCTGCAATCTTTTTTCACTCATATGGCCTAGCCGATTATGCCACATGGTTGTATATGAATTTGTAGTAGATAGCATAGAAGAGTCAATTGTGAATGTAAGCATGCATCCAGATTCACCAAGTTTCTCTGCAAATATTAGATTTCTTTTGAGGCTTGGCACATGCCTCACATCCTTCAATACCCATGGATTTCCATTCTACAACTTTAGATGAACATCACCTTTACCAGTAATATTGCATGACTCATCATCTCCTAAATAAAATTGTCTAAAATCAACCTGAACATAATTTTTGAAATAACTCTTATTAGGGGTAGCATGGAAAGAAGCTCCAGAATCTAAAACCCAAGATTCTAATTTATTATCCAAGGAGAGAATAAGGGCATCTTGTTTTACCTCACTTGCAATGTTTGCCTCTTTACCTTTTTTTGATGTATTCTCTTTGTTTTCCTAGGACCAACACTCCTTTACGTTTCCTCTCTTTCCACAATTCCAGCAAAGTAAATCTCTATACCTGGATCTAGATTTGCCATGTCTTGAATTTGATCTCCAATTATTCTTGCTCTTTAATGATATCTCCTTAGATCTTCCCCTGCTTTCCATAGATAAAGTGTTTCCGATGATGTTTCTCCTAAGATTTTCTGTGTATTTCCTCATTAAGGATTACAATAACCAAATCATCAAATTTCAAACCTTTAGAAGCGGTCATTTTATTACTAACAACCATTACCAAGTTATCCCAACTATTTGGAAAAGAGCATAAGAATAAAAGTGCTTTCACGTCATCATCAAACATAATTTCTATCGATTTTAATTGATTTACAATAGACCAAATATCATTCAAATTATTAGATACATCCACCTTCTTGCATCTTAGAATTAAAAATTTATTTCATCAAATATACTTTATTCAAAGCACTAAGAGTTTCATACAAATTTTCTAAATATTTCATCAACTCTACCGTGGTTTTTGTATCATTAAATTCAAAGCCACCGATGCTTTGTGCTCAATCTTATATACCCTGAGGCTTTCGTCAAGAACCTTCCATTCTTCATAAGTCATCATGCTCGGTTGTCCACGCTCATCCAATGATAAGTATAGATCTTTTCGATACAAATTATCCTCCACCGCATCTTCCATAGTTGATAAGTTACAACCATAAAATCTCTACTTGGTATTTACTATCTTCTACCATTGCTCTTCTCCCACTCAATCAGAAAACCCTTTGTGAGTGAATCTTGTCAACACACAAAACCTCCAAAAAAACTCGATACTAGTTATTGGGGTTAAACCATATAGTAGTGTTGCACGGATCTATAATCGATGAAGCATACGAGCAATGAATTCAGAAATAAGCTTTAAGAAAAAAATAAACAAGAGAAATATAACATTGGATTTAATGTGGTTCACCTAGTGTGGGATACGTCCACCAAGAAATGAACAATGTTATTATTCAAAGTGCTTTTAGAGGAAATACAATGAAGATTTGCTGCCGCCCAACACCTTGCAGGATGTTTAATACTTTTCCCTCACTCAGCTACTCTTTCTTGCTCACCAAGAAAACTTACATGTAAAACAATTGTTATTTTCTTCTCTCATACCCTCATACAATGCATACATGCATATATAACTATTCTGGGAAACTAACTATGCTTTTACAATCAATAAATCATCTTTAAAACAAGTGATTTATTCTAATTCTTGTCAAAAAAAGCACCGTCACACGGATAACCGTCGGCTTGTTATTGTTTGACCATCATCGTCATCGCTTTGACCACACGGTCACCGCCGAGCTATGCTTTGGTTGATGATCGATTGTTGTTGGTCACTTCTCGACCGACGCCGATTACGTTTTGGTGATGTTGATTACTTCGACTATTGTTGGTCACTATCAAAACCAGTAACATGTAAAAGAAAGTTTCTTGTGAAGCAATTAAGCTCCATAGTGAGGAGATACCATGACCCAAAGAACTTAGACAATATCCTTGCAACATAGAATTGGGTCCCACGCATCGCAAGGTATATCAGGCACTCCCCTAGTGAACATGTACATCCCGGACTAGGTAACAACTTGGCCACATATTAAGCTATAGTTGAATAAGGAGGAACTCCCCAAGATCACTCACTATCCAATCAAACATTGACACATAGGTGGAGAGCCAATTTAAGGCATTTCTTTCGGTGTGTAGTATTGAAAGCGGGCTATATCTTGATTACAAACCCGCATGACTAGTTAGGGTGTGTGTTGCATGTTTGTAAACACCGTTAACCATCCCTTTAATTTAAAATTTTAAGTAATAAAAAATTATCATAATCATCCATCCTTAATCACACAATCCAAATCCTAATCTCATCACCATCCTTAATAAACAGTTATAATACAAATCTATTTCCCCACACATCCTACCTAACCATGGATTTTGATCCTAAATCCACACCCTCTCTAAACCAACATCCAAACCCTTACCTCTTTTATAAATCCATCAACCAAGTTATCCCATCATCCCCTACCCATCAAATTCAACCATATCACTTTGACCATGAAGTCCCACACACTATTCAACACCTTAATAAACAAATCTCAAATCTCACATCTTACCTTAACCAATCTTCTTCTCATCTCATCCAAATCGACCGTCCACATTGATCATAATATCATAGAAATCATCCAACATCTTAATCAACAAATATCCAACCTTCAATCTTCAATCAAATAATCACCTCCTAAACCACCATCTCGTAACCAAGTTATCCGTTACCTCTTTTCTAAATCCATCAACCAAGTTATCCCATCATCCCCTACCCATCAAATTCAACCATATCACTTTGACCATGAAGTCCCACACACTATTCAACACCTTAATAAACAAATCTCACATCTTACCTTAACCAATCTTCTTCTCATCCAAATCGACCATCCCGCGTTGATCCTAATATCATAGAAATCATCCAACATCTTAAATAACAAATATCCAACCTTCAATCTTCAATCAAATAATCACCTCCTAAACCACCATCTCCTAACCAACCCCATACACAATCTTCCCTTCCTAAGATCTCTACCGCTCACCCCATTGACTTCCTCCTTGAGGAAACCGAATCATCTCAATCCACACCCCCACCTAAAAATGTAAACCACTATCTCCACAATCCAATTATATTAACTTTGACAACCTCCCTAACTTTGACTTAGACCAAGAAGACCTCCTTTATGTCATTACTAATCTAGCCACCAATCCCAAATCCACACAACCATCCTAAACCCTAATCTCCAAATTCCTATCGATCATCATAACCAACAACTTCTTCCATAAAATATCATCCACTATCATCTAAAACCTCAACTCCCAAATCCAATCATCATAAAACCTACAATCGAGTCCCATTCACGTATCCACAACAATCACAACAACTTAATCCTAAATCAATATCACCCACATCTCATCTTAGTCCCCCATCCTCATCATCCTCATCACCCCAATCCAATCCTACAGACTTTCTCCTAGATAGTCCCACATCCCTAATCCACCATAAAATTCAACCTCTAAGCCCATTTCATCACCTCCATCACCTAAGCATGACCCCATCAAAATTATCTCATCCACCGTGACTCCTAAGTCAACCCCGTCCCTTCTCACCGTTAGGAAATAAGAGATAAAATATGCGGAATAATCCCTTATAGAATCGCAACAGTAGAAACTAATATGCATAAAATATTACAGATCTCAAATAAAAGTGCAGAATAAATAACACAACATAGAGAGACAAGATTTAATGTGGTTCACCCAATTTGGGCTACATCCACCAAGAATTGCTCAGATTTTATTACAAGCCTCCACTCTCTCAATACAATACCGAGATCCGTTTGGAGCTATGCTCAACAAACTCTATAGATTTCACACCTGAATTCAAAACACATCTCGCAACACATTTGCTTATACATCTATCATATGCATAAGACCATATAAATAGACAATTGCTTAAGCAGTTTGATACAAAACCGTGGGTATCAAAACCAATGGGAAAAAACGAAAAAACCATGGGCCCAAAAATAGCCCATAACGGTTACCCATTACCCATGGGTTAATAAACCACCCATGAAAATTTTCTTCGGGGGCTTCGCCCCCAAACCCCCTGACCCACTCACCGGCGAGCGGGACCACCGTAAAAATACCCGAATGTAACACATAGAAGGTGTACCACATTCTAACATGCAAATAGGCTCCACAAACATAACAATCTCCCACTTGGAGACTGATTTCCACTGAGCAAACTTCTCAACCCTTCACTGTCATCTTCGAAGGCCAATCAAAGATGAACATAGCTTTAGTTTATCCTTGTGACCACCTTGGTCATCATGTCTTGCAGGATTTTGACTGGTATGAATCTTCTCCAACTTCAACTTATCTTCCTCCAAAGTTGTTCGGGTGAAGTGATATCTCAATCGTATATGCTTCATCCTCGAGTGGAAAGCGAGTTCTTAGCTAGGTGTATAGACTGTGACTATCACTACATAGCTTACATTCCTCCTACTTATGCCCCAAATCCTCAAGCAATTGTTGTAGCAAATCATCTCTTTTCTTGCCTCCTGGCAAAGCAACATACTCAGCCTCCGTGGTTGACAAAACCACCAGCTTCTATAGTCATGAAATCCAGCTCACTGTTGTCCCACCTACAATGTAAATATAACATGTTGTGCTCCTCCTGCTGTCTACATCTCCAGCCATGTCTGAATCTATATAACCACGTAAAGTGGTGTCTGATCCACTGTAGCAAAAAATTGTCCCCATGGTCCCTCTCAAATACCGAAGGATCCACTTTACTGCTTGCCAATGCTTTTTACCTAGATCACTCATAAATCTACTCACAGCCTCCCACCGCATGGGCAATATCGTGCCTAGTGCACACCATATCATACATCAAATCGCCAATCATTGATGAGTAAGGTACCTTTGACATCAGGTTTCTTTCCTGCTCTGTCTTGGGACACTGCTCCTTTGATAACTTGAAGTGGCCTGCCAAAGGAGTCCCAACCGGTTTAACATCCTGCATATTAAACTTCTCCAAGACCTTCTTAATGTACTCTTCCTGAGATAAAGTCAGCTTCCATTCCTTCCTATCCCGAGATATCCTCATACCAAGGATTTGTTTGGCTACACCCAAATCCTTCATAGCAAAGGATTCACTTAGCTGCTTCTTGAGTACTTTTATTTCCTGCATGTTTTTACCTACAACCAACATGTCATCAACATACAAACACAGAATAATATAACTTCCATCCTCAAATTTCTTTGTATACATACAATGATCGAATGGCATCCGATATAACCTTGCTCCATCATGAAGCTATCAAACTTCTTATACCTTTGACGTGGAGCTTTTTTCAGTCATACAAACTTTTCTTCAGTTTGCAAACCATCTCCTCTTTACGTTTGACCTCATAGCCCTCTCGGTTGTTGCATATATAGTTCCTCCTCCAAATCACCATGGAGAAATGTAATCTTTACATCAAGTCGTTCTAAGTGCAATTCTTCTTCTACCGCAACTATTCCTAGAACAGCTTCTAATAGAAGTCATTTTTACTACGTAAGAAAAAATCTCATCAAAATCTATACCTTGTTTTTGTGCAAACCGCTTGACCACCAACCGGGCCTTATATCTTTTCTTTCCTCCTTCATCTTTAACTCTTTACACCCACTTGTTCTGCAATGCTCTTTTTCCTTCGGGTAGCTTTACCAAATCCCATGTCCGGTTCTCCATGAGAGCCTAATGCTCCTCATCCATGGCTTGCTCCCACTTCTTCCCGGCATCTACCTGCATTGCTTCATCAAAGTTCTCTGGTTCTCCACTATCGTTGAGTAATAAATAATAAAGAGAAGGAGAAAAATGTTGTGTTCTCTTCTTACCCTAGAAGACCTCATCAATATAGGAGTTTGGGGTTCTGTTAAGGGGGTTCATGAACCGATTCATGTGTAACTTTTCCATCCGAAAGATCCTCTATTGCTGCATATTCTTTCTTGGATTCTTCCCCGTTTTCCTGCAACTGCTTCTTATACATGACTTTCTCATTAAAGACCACATCCCTAGATAGAATGATTTTCTTGTCCTTAATACTCCAACATTTATATCCAAAGTCATCACCACCGTAACCAATGAAAGTACATTTTTCTGATTTAGCCTCTAGCTTAGTCCTATCATCCTTGTCTATGTGAACAAACATCTCACATCCAAAGACTCTAAGAAATGAATAATCAACTTTCTTACCATACCAAGCCTCCTCAGGTATGCCTCCATCCAAGGCACTTGAAGGTCCTCTGTTTATCAAGTACACAATTGTGCTCATCGCTTCTACCCAAAAAGAAAGAGGCAGTCCTACATGTAACCTCATGCTCCTAGCACGTTCCATTATTGTTCTTTTCATCCTTTTTGACACCCCATTCTACTGTGGAGTTCCCGAACCATCTTTTTCCTGCGGATTCCATTCTTAGAACAATAATCATCAAATTCATTGCTGTAATACTCCCCTCCATTATTTGACCTGAGACATTTTAGCTTAAGACATGTTTCATTCTCTACCAAGGCTTTCCATTTAACAAAAGTGTCAAATACATCAGATTTGTTTCTAATACAATAAACCCAAACTTTCCTTGTTGCATCATCAATAAAAGTAACATAATAACTTGAACCCCCAAGAGATGATACCTGAGTGCCCCCACACATCAGAATGCACTAGATCTAACTTACTCTCTTTCTTTGTAGGTCCAACCTTGAGAAACCTTACTCACTTATGTTTCCCATATATGCAGTCCTCACATAACTCCAAACTGTTTTTGTATATCCAGGAAAATTCTTCTTTATGATGTCCATGCCCTTATGGCTCATATGACCGAGCCTATAGTGCCATAATGTTGTATCTGCATCTGAAGCCACAAGATTACAATCATTAGTACTATCAGTGGTTAAATACAAGGTTCCAACCTTCTTACCTCTTACCACCATAAGAGCACCCTTAGTAACCTTCCAAGAGTTAGCTGTAAATATCACAGTACAACCATCACTTCCCAATTGCCCGCCGATATCAAATTTCTCCTTAATGTAGGCACATGTCTGACATCCTTCAATAGCCATGTATTCCCATTCTGCATCTTAACTTGAACAGAACCTTTTCCAACTATACTGCAAGGCTCATCATCACCAAGAAAAACATGCCCAAAATCCCCTGAACATAATCAACAAAATAATTCCTATGTGGAGTAGCATGAAAAGAAGCCCCCGAATCTAAAACCTAAGATTTAGTAATATTATGCAAATAAAGAATCAAAGCGTCCTGACATACATTACCCGATGCCACATTTTCCTCCTTGTTTTCTTCCTATTGTTTCTTCTTATCCCGAAGCTCCCAACAATCCTTCTTTGCATGCCCAGGCTTTCCACAATTCCAACATACAATCTTGTTCTTGGATTTTGACCTTGCCCAATCTTTTGATTTTCCACGGTTTCCCCTATTCTTCTATCTCCCCGTAGTTTCCACTGCCAAAGCATTCCCGAAGTAGAAGATTCCGGAGCTTTTTCTTCACATTTCCTCGCTTAGAATCACCCCTACAACATCCTCAAACTTCAACTTCGAGTTAGCTAGAACCGAGTTACTTACCACCATTACTAGGCTATTCCAACTCTCAGGTAAAGAGCACAGAATTAATAAAGCCCTAACTTCTTCATCAAATTCTATTGTAACCGAAGCTAGCATATTCACAACCGTATTGAAATCATTTAAATGATCTGCTACTGAACTATTCTTAGACATCTTCATATTAAACAACTTTTTCATTAAAAATATCTTGTTAGAGGCAGAGGGTTTTTCATACAACTTCCCTAATGCATCCATTAGATCTTTTGTAGTCTTTTCCTTTGAAACATTAAATAATACCGAAGATGCAAGACACAGCCGGATTGTCCCAAGTGCCTTCCTATCCAGCAAATCCCATTCCACATCTGTCATACTCAAGGGTTTGTTCACCTTTCTCAGACAATGGAGTATAAAGATCCTTCGATAAAGGTAATCTTCTATCTCGCATCTTCCAAAGACTGAAATTCTACCCGTTGAATTTATCAACCCTAGATCTTTCTTCATCTGCCATAGCTCCCACTCAAGCTAAAAAATTTCCCTGCGATTCAACACTTCAGCAAACTAAACCAGGCTATGATACCAATTGTTAGGAAATAAGAGATAAAATATGTGGAATAATCCCTTATAGAATCGCAATAGTAGAAACTAATATGTAGAAAATATTACAGATCTCAAATAAAAGTGCAGAATAAATAACACAACACAGAGAGACAAGATTTAATGTGGTTCACCCAATTTGGGCTACGTCCACTAAGAATCACTTGCTCAGATTTTATTATAAGCCTCCACTCTCTCAATACAATACCTTGATCCATTTGGAGCTATGCTCAACAAACTCTACATAATTCACACCCAAATTCAAAACACATCTGCAATACATTTGCTTGTACATCTATCATATGCATAAGACCATGTAAATAGACAACTGCTTAAGAGTTTGATATAAAACCGTGGGTATCAAAACTAATGGGCAAAAACTGAAAAAAACCATGGGCCCAAAATAGCCCATAATAGTTACCCATTACCCATGGGTTAATAAACCACCCATGAAAATTTTCTTCGGGGCTTCGCCCCAAACCCCTAACCCACTCACCGGTGAGTGGGACCACCGTAAAATACCCAAGTGTAACACATAGAAGGTGTACCACATTCTAACATGCAAATAGGCTCCACAAATATAACACTACCCCTAATCCTAAACCATTTAAAGTGGCTCCCACCCCACTTTCATCATATTTATCCACATCTAATCCTATCTTAACTCCCTCATCACCAAAACCCAACACTATCCTATCCATTAATCCTCTTTCATCTTCCTCATCCCCCAATCCTCAAACATCTAACGTAACTCCTACATCACCAAATCCCAAACCTAAAAAATCCAATCTCAATCCTCTTCCCATCTCATCTCCTACCAAATCTAATGTGGTTCCTACACCACACCCATCTACCAAATCTCCTTCATCCCCATCATCACCCAACTCTAATGTGACCCCCGTAGTGCCCACTCCCTTTTGACACTTTTTGATATTGATCATGATATCGCTGTTATGGACATGATTATTATATTATAGTATGATGTTAGATGTTAGATCATGGATTATTGTTGACTTGATTTAATTATGATGCATGATGATTATTAGAGACATTTTAGATATTGATGTTGATATATTGTTTGACATGGTTATACTATGGATGTTGTTTGGACATGTGATATTTGGATATTGTGAGTAGACCTAGAAATGGAAATTATTTGATGATGATATAGTTGTTGAGTAAAATTGCAAATGATCTTGTTGGTTGCTTGGATGTTGTTGTGATCCATATATCTAGATGATTTTGGAATTTTATTTATATTATTTTGGATGTTCTGATATGGCCATGAGGCCGAAGGAGGTATTCATGTTTTGCAGAGTTAAAATATCACAACAAACATCGGGGATTGGAGACCAACCACATTGGAATTCTAGATGAATTCAACAAGGTCACCATGGAAACTAGTATTTGTTTGTGTGTGTTTGTGTGTGTTAGGGATTCCCATGGGGGATCACCTTTAAATGTGACCAAGGGGTTATGTGTATTTATTTATTGGTTCCTTTGTTTATGTTTGCATGTGTTTATTTTGTGGTGCATTGACCCTTTCATTATTCATTAAATGGTGTGTAATATTGTGAGTAATCATGTTGTTAAGTTAATTAATTAAAATATGTCATAAGAAAGTAATTAATAGAGTTGTTGGCCTTGAATTAAAGTGTTGTAAGAGATGTGTAAGTGATGTGTAAGTTAACTTTTGAGTGTGAAACACTCCACCTTCTTGGAAATTCGAATTTGTCCTTGGAGGCTGATTTTGGAGGCTTGTGGGACAAGTTAAACTTGTCCCATACCTCTTAAATTCATTTACCAACCATACCTATGGTTGGAGGGTTGATTTTAGACTTTTATAATGCATTTGTGTAAGTCAAATTGTAAGTTTTAATTGCACTTTTCTTACATGGTTTAATTTCAGTCCTTTGGGGTGTGGGTTGGATTTGAGTATGTAAGTAAACTGTCATATTATTCACCCACCTATTTATTATGCATTGGAGAATGAAGTTGAATTTTGGGTTGGGGTTGAGGATGTGTGATGTGGCATCCTACATGGATCCACCTCATCCTCTTCCCTTCCCTCTTCTATAAAATTTGAATTCCTTGCCTTGTTTTGGGTTGCTTCACTTTGGAGACTTCATTCTTGGGTGAATTCCTTGTTGTTTTGGGAGCTCTTGCTTTTGGAGAAGTTTGAAGATTGTTGCATGCTTGTTGTTTGGTGGATTTTGGATTGTTTGCTTGGAAACAACTATGTTTGGAACTTGGGAAACTCCATCATGGAGAGGTAAGAGCTTGGCTCTTGAAATGCTCTTCTTTTATGAATGTAAATGTTAATGTGTGAATGTTTTGGCATGTTTGTGGGTTGTTGGGTAGATGGCCTAGGAATGGTGTAGGAGAAGACTATGGGGTTTATTTTGTGGGAGGCACAAGTGTGTTTTAGGGAGGTATAAGGGTGGAGGGAGTTGGGATTTGGGTTCCACCTTACAAAGAAATAGCTTGCATTTCTTTACTTGTTATGGGGTGCCATAAGAGGTTGGGAGGCATAAGGAAATGTGAGGAATAAGGGGTACTTGGGGGAGGCATAAGGAATGTCAGGGTTTTGATATACTATATTTTGGTGGTTTGTAATTCAGGTGGTGATACCCATTTCCCCTTTTGGGAGGCATAAGAAGCATCCCCCATAGTTTCTTTGCTCCTTTGGCTTGCTTGATGAAGCCTCAAGTAATGTTTGTCATGCTTTAATGTAGTTGTAAACTACATTCTATTTTTGGACTGTGTTTTTATTGTGAAAATGTTGCTTGTGTGTTTGTGGAAGCCTGTTGTTGCCATGAGTTGGATCACATATTTTATTGCATTGTGGTTGGGGCTTGGGGGCCAATGAAGAAGGATGGCTTCTCCTTTTCATTGGATGTCTTGGTTGGGTGGAGAGCGTTGCCTTTCCCCTGCTCTTGTGGTGATCAAATTAGAAGAATGTGAAATCTACATGTTGTTGTTCTGGAGCTGAGAAAAGATAGTTTGATAGTTCCTTGTGAAATGAAACCGTATTGTAACCTTTCCCACTTGAAGTGGATGAACTTGTAAATGTTTTGTAATGGAAAGATGTTGTATTGATTTGAAAGTTGTATATTGTAATGTGAAAGAGATAAACTCTGTTTTCAACATTTGAAGGAATGTGAAAGAATTGTATTCTGTATGAGGAATTTGAGGAATGAAAGAAAAGTTGTAAAGTTGTATTTGAAATCAATAAAGGATTGCACTACCTTCCTCAAATTGCATCATTGTATTGAATTTGATCATCTAAATGTGAGTTGTAATCTCTGTTTGAAAGAAAGAAATGCGTATGAAGGAAGTGTAATACTTTGTCTTTTGAAATATGTAAAATTTGGAAATCAGAGATGTATTTTAGCTTTTGAATAGTTGAATTGAATCAACTAAATGTATTAGATTAGAATTGGAATGAATTCTAATACTTGGAAGATGAAAATGGCGAATAGATCCTTTAAAATTTGATCTTTTTTTGTATTTTCAAACTGGAAAATACTTTATCCAAAAATGCATAGTTTGAACCTGCAACAATGAAATAACAAATTAAATGATTAAATTGAAGTAGTATGCCCTAAATAAATTCAATTGGACAAAAATACTTAAGGAATTTCTTAGAAAACTTAGCAAAATCGGGCTCAAACCATTTTGTTGTCATGTTTTTGTTGTCAAAGTTGTTTTTTTAAATTGGGAGTCAATAAAACAAACTTACCTTCCAAATCCATCCTAAATCCATCTAAGAATAGTTCTCCATGTCTAATTGACATGTTGAGAGAGGAAGAAGGACAATTGATTAAAATTTCATAAGTTAAAATCTACTAGCTTGCCTTTTAAAAGCCTGCAGATCATTTTTCTTGAAATTGACTCCTTAAAATTTATCAAAATAAAAATTTAATGATTCTTGTGTAAAGAGGATGTGAGAGATTTCTAGAAAGTCCTTGTTTTCCCAAAACTGAGCTCTCTATCAAAAGTTATGGCCTTCTGAAGTTTTTCTTCATTTGGTGTTAAAAAAAAATAATTCTAATTGTCAAAAAAAATTGGGAAAAAAATTTCCTTGGCGGACCCACGGCCCGAATTTTCCCTTAGTGCTTTAGGTAAAAATACCAAAGGAATGAATTTCCCCACCACTCCGCTAACCCCCATGAGCCTTTTTTTTTGGTTAAAATCGCTTAAGTCTTAAATAAAAAATTTTTGGAAAAATTTCCCCGTGGACCCACCGCCCGCTTTTGCCCTTTGGTTGTCTTTCACGGGTCCACAACATTAAACTTAGCCTTTAAAAATTTTTTGGGAAAAAATTTTCCTAATTTTTACCACCTTCCCCCGCCCCCACAACCAATCGAGGTTTGCACATGGGGCCACGAGGAGGTGGCGAGAGGAGCGGATCCCTTTTTAACTTAGCGCTTTGGAAAATTTTTTTGGGAAAATTTTTCTAAGTTTCCTCCATTCCCCCACCACCCGCAACCAATCGAGCGACACATGGCACCTTGGTGCATCAATGGAGGTGGACCATTTTGATCCCTAGCGCTTTTTGGCCAAAAAGACATAATGTCTTAAATCGCTCCTGACGACCTGATTTTCCGCCGGGGTGTTGTAAAGTCGACACGTGTCCTCTTCGGGCTCATGGGCGCACGTGGAGGTAAATCGTGATTTTTCCCCAAAGAAGGAAAATGTGCCAAATTTTTCTCCCCACTCCACCGGCCCACGCATGGGAAAATTTTCTTCCCTAGGCCCACAGCCCGCTCTTGGGAAAATTTTCCTCCCAAGGTCCATCGGCCCATAACTTGAGAAATATGAGGAGTTAGGAGGACTTCTTTATATCATTGGAAAGGTGAGGAAATTTCCTATCCAATGGAATGTTTTAGGGAAGTTTTGAGAGTGTTAATTTTAAGAAAAATCAAGTTGAATATTTTAAGCTAGTTAGAGAGTGGTGTAGTGTGAAATTACCCTCTTAACCTAATTGAACTTTCTAACCCTAAATTTTGACCTTGTGACCTTTAATAATTGTTAATATAAAAAAATATAATCTAGTAAATTAGTATTGATCTGGAACCTTGTTTGTGACAATTGTTGTCTTGTAACCTGGTTGAAGACACTTTTAAACAAAAAAATTATTCCATAATTTTCCTATCTAATCCTAGGTTGTTCCTTGGGTCTCAAGTGGGTTGTTTTTATGGGTGTTACACTTGGTATCAGAGAAGTGGTTCAAAATCTTGGGCCATTGGGCACACTAGAAAACTTGAGACATGAACCTTAAACCTAGCACACTTTTAAATCTAGAAAACAACTTAGTTTAGAAATTACATATTTTAGTAAACATGGAAACTAAATAAAACTTAGAAAGATGAACTAATTCTTGCCTTGGTCTATGCAGGAGAGGCACAAGATGGGATGAGGGGTATTTTCACATAGACCTAGACTTACCACCACTAGATCATGTTGTAGCAGCCATCCTACCACATATTTTGTAGACTCTTCAGGATGTTAATGCCGCTCTACGTGGAGGATCAAGTAGGAGGACATGCAACCAGACATGATAGAGTCACTTCCATTGAGGGTCATGTATCTCCTCGACCCAACGAGGAGCATGGAGGAGAGAAACTTCCATGCAGAGTCAGCCAGAGTAGAGTCACCACAGAGGGGACAGGTGACCGAGTTTTAGGACATAGAGAGAGGTCTCGAAGCCCTAGGCTTAGGGATGAGCATACAGAGAGGCCTAGAGGCCGTCAGACCACAACTGTAGATCACATCGGGAGATCCTGAAGCTTCGGCCATCACATTATTCTGGTGACACAGGTGGATTTTAGGAAGAGGCCTGGTTAGTGAGCTTGAGGGTGCTTCAAGCTTTGTCCTTGTTCTAGCAACATGAAAGCTTGTGTTGTGATCCATCTACTGAGGGATGGAGCTGGTGTCTAGTGGTGGACAGAGGAGAAGAAGCTCCATGTTGATTTCTGAGATAGTTACCTGGGAGCTCTTTGAGGAGTGTTTCAGAGTAGATACTTGTCACGGAGGTTCATATAACATGACGGATAGATGAGTTCCATGACCTCCGACAGGCATCTCTTACAGTGGTTGAGTATGAGAGTAGATTTTGGATCTACTCCAGTATGTTGATTACATGTAGGATGAGTAGGTGCGGATCCATAGGTTCATCGGGGCCTGAATCTAGACATTGGAGGTGCAAGTGTGGATCCATTGTCCAAAAGACATTAGTTGAGGCCATCGAGAAGGCCTATATAGCAGAGGAGACTTGGGAAAGACCCAACAGGCTAGAGACCGAGTCCTGGAGCCGCACATACAACAAGATGTAGGACAACAGATCGAGGGGGTCAGTACCTCTTCCTCATGGTGGATAGGGTTCAACACAAGTCATCTTTTAGACCACAGCAAAGCAAAAAGCAGAGTCCCACCCACCTTATAGACCTCCACAGAGGTTTGATGCACAGAGAGGTCGAGAGTATGGGGCCTCCTCCTAGGGGTCCCATCAAGACACAGGGTGCCCAGAGAGCTCACTCAACAGAGCTCACCAAGTAGAGACCAAGAAAGACCACAATTGGATCATCAGATCCACACCACAGACCTCCAGAGTACCGACTGGACCTGCTACACAGGGGAGAGGATCAAGGTGGTTGTTTTGGGTGTGGTGTTACTGGACATTTTTGGAGAGACTACCACATAACCCTAATAACAAGGGTAAGACATAGATCTCTTAGAGCCTACTATTGGTGATATGGGGCACAGTCATAGGATGTATGTAGTGGTTGAGAACCACAGGAAGAGCATCAGAGTATAGTTATTGAGACTACAGGTAACATTGGAGGCATTCCTACCTCCATTTTGTTTGATTCTGGTTCTTCTGATTCTTTTATTGCACCATCTTTAGTAGAGTGATGCAAGCTGGTGGTAGTTAGGCAGGGTCATAGTTGGGATGTTGAGATGGCTTCTGGAGCCAAGATCTCTGTAGACTCCTTAGTTAAGGAGTGTGTGGTGGATTTGGGACCTTTCACCACTACCTCGGATCTTCGTATCCTTCCGTTGGGCTCTTATGGAGTCATCTTGGGCATGGATTGGTTATCTGCACATAGAGCTAGAGTGGATTGTTACCACAAGATCATATCTTACACAAGATGATCTAGGAGTGGAGGTAGTGATAGTGGGGGTCAGGAGACCCATTTCTATTCGCACCATCATCTCTATTATGCAGCTTAAGTGTGTGTGCGATGGGGTTGTCAGATGTTGTTGTTACAATTAGTGATAGATCAGAGGATGGGTCTAGTGGACCATCATCGCTAGATGATCATCCCATTTTGAGAGAGTTTGTAGATGTCTTTCCAGGGAGCTACCGGGGTTACCACCCCCACGTGAGATTGATTTTCATATAGATCTGGTTCGGGAGCAGAGCCTATCTCACGAGCACCTTACCGGATGACTACCCCTGAGCTCTGTGAGCTCAAGTTATAGCTTGAGGGCCTTTTGGAGAAGGGCCTAATTCATCCTAGCATGTCCCCTTGGGGTGCACGGTGATCTTTGTAAAGAAGAAGGATGGATCCTTGTGGTTGTGTATTGATTACCATCATTGAATAAGGTAATGATCAAGAATCGTTATCCCCTTCCATGCATTGATGATTTGTTTGATCAGATGAAGGGAGCCACAATTTCTCTAAGATAGACCTTAAGTCAAGCTACCATCAAGTTGAGGATTTTAGAGGTGGACATTCATAAGACCACCTTTCGTATGAGATATGGCCACTATGAGTTCATAGTGGTACCTTTTGGTTTGACTAATGCCCCCGCAGTATTTATGAGTTTGATGAATGGGGTATTTAGACTTTCTTAGATTGCTTGTGCTCATCTTCCTTGATGACATTTTGATTTACTCACGTATGCGTGAGGAGCATGAGGGCACCTTCGCCAGGTTCTTCAGTGTCTTTGAGAGCAGCAACTTTATGGGAACTTGGAGAAGTGTGCATTCTTTTTAGATGGGTGCAAGTATTTGGGGGTCATATCATTTTGGGGAAGGTATCACCATCGATCCTTCCAAGATTAGAGCTATTATGGATTGGCCAACACCCACTACTATGACAGAGGTGTGTAGCTTCATGGGATTAGCAGGTTACTATAGGAGATTTGTTTAGACTTCTCTCGGATTGCACACCCCATCACTTCCCTTCAACGGAAAGGGAAGAAGTTTGTTTGGTCAAACAGGTGTGAGTAGGCCTTTCAAGACACTGAAGGAATGTCTCACTACAACACCTATTCTTACAGTGCCGGATCCACAGGTGAGTTTTTCATTTGCACGGATGCTTCTTTAGCAGGGCTTGGAGGTGTGTTGATGCAGAGGGAAGAGTAGTGGCTTTTGAGTCTCACAAACTCAAGGATTATGAGCTTAATTATCCGACTCATGATCTTGAGCTTGTAGTAGTTGTGCATGCTTTGGTTTGATGGAGGCACTTTCTGCTTGGTCAAAGATTCACACTCAGGATAGATCACTTGAGTCTTCACCACCTCTTCACAACCCAATCTCAATGCTCATCAGTGGCGTTGGATGGAGTTGCTTTGTGAGTATGATATGGAGATAGAGCATGTGAAGGGGAAGGAGAATGTGGTGGCAGATGCTCTTAGCAGATGGAGACATGTGATTATGGCCACTTTAGTGGGCACAGATTTGTGGAGTAGGATTCTTCAAAGCAACTTCCTCTTGATACTTCTACATTGTAGTTGAGAAGAGATCGAGTCCCAGAGACCCCTTGAAGGGAATTTTGATGGTTTCTCACTAGAGGTAGATGGCCTTCTTAGGCATAGAGGTTAGATTTATGTTCCCAGAGATGGAGGCTTGAGGTAGGACATATTGACAGAGGCACATCATGCACCCTATTCAGCCCATCTGGGGGTGAAGAAGATGCACGCTACTTTGAGACAGTTGTATCACTGGAGAGGACTTCACAGAGATGTGGCTCAGTTTGTGTCATGATGTTTAGAGTGCTAGAAAGTGAAGGCGAGCATCAACATCCAGCTGGCCTTCTCTTTCCTCATGCTATACCGAGTGGAAATGGGACACCATTTCCATGGACTTCATTATTTGGGCTACCGATGTTGAGATATCACCACGATGCCATCATGGTCATGGTTGATAAATTGAAAAAGTGGCTCACTTTTCTCCGGTGAAGACCACTTATATAGCTAGTGCAGTGGCATGGGTATATCTTGATGAGATTGTCAAGTTACATGGGATTCTCGTGGAAGATCATTAGTGACCGTGATCCTTTGTACACTTCCCATTTTTGGACTACCATGCAGTATGCCCTGGGACAAAGATCAATTTCAGCACAACATATCACCCCGAGACAGATGGACAGACTGAGTGGGTGAATCAGATTTTAGAGGATATGCTCAAGATGTATGTGATGGATCAATAGTCTAGATGGGAGGAGTACTTGTACTTGGTGGAGTTTTCCTACAATAATAGTTTTTAGAGTTCTATAGGCATGGCTCCTTTTCAGGATTTGTATGGTAGAGAGTGTAGGACACCTCTTAGTTGGGACAAGTTAGAGGACAAGGTTTCTCTTGGACCAGCTTTGTTGCAGGACATGGAGCAAAGCAGTGGTTTTGATCAGACAAGAGACTACAGGAGGCACAAGACAAGTAGAAGAAGTACGTAGATCAAGCATAGGACCGATCGTAGTTTTGATGTGGGCATGAAGGTGTTCCTTCATGTCAGGCCACACAAGAGCCCTATCCATTATGGAAAAGGTTCTAAGTTAGCTCCTAGATTCATGTGGGTCCTTTTGAGATCTTGGAGCATGTATCGGCCCTTTGGCCTACCATCTAGCATTGCCACCTAGCTTGTCTCATGTACATGATGTGTTTCATGTTTCAGTTCTTAGGAGATATGTTGCAGATCCTTCTCATGTGTTAGATTGGACATCATTGCAGGTGTGCAGGATCAAGGGCAGGTGATGGTGGAGCCCATTTGCATCCTAGATCGTAGGACCTGGGCCTTCGGGCAGAGAGGTTGATCAGGTCCGGGTGCAGTGGGACAGATATGATGAGACTGCAGCTACATGGGAGGATGCTACTTTGCTATGAGTTCAGTTTCCACATTTGTTCCAGTGACTTCCAGGAGGAAGTCGAGTCTAAGGGGAGGGGGATGTAGTGCCCACTTCCCTTTGACACTTTTTTTATATACTAATCATGATACTGTTGATTATATTATGGACATGATTATGGACTTTATTATAGTATGATGTTAGATGTTAGATCATGGATTATTGTTGACTTGATTCAGTTATGATGCATGATGATTATTAGAGACATTTTGGATATTGATGTTGATATACTGTTTGACATGGTTATACTATGGATGTTGTTGGACATGTGATATTTGGATATTGTGAGTAGACCTAGAAATGGAAATTATTTGATGATGATATAGTTGTTGAGTAAAATTACAAATGATCTTGTTGGTTGCTTGGATGTTGTTGTGATCCATATATCTAGATGATTTTGGAATTTTATATTATATTATTATTTTGATGTTTGATATGGCCACGAGGCCAAAGGAGGTATTCATGTTTTGCAAGTTAAAATATCACAACAAACATCGGGGATGGAGACCAACCACATTGGAATTCTAGATGAATTCAACAAGGTCACCATGGCAACTAGTATTTGTTTTTGTGCATGTTTGTGTGTGTTAGGGATTACCATGGGGGATCACCTTTAAATGTGACCAAGGGGTTATGTGTATTTATTTATTGGTTCCTTTGTTTATGTTTTGCATGTGTTTATTTTGTGGTGCATTGACCCTTTCATTATTCATTAAATGGTGTGTAATATTGTGAGTAATCATGTTGTTAAGTTAATTAATTAAAATATGTCATAAGAAAGTAATTAATAGAGTTGTTGGCCTTGAATTAAAGTGTTGTAAGAGATGTGTAAGTGATGTGTAAGTTAACTTTTGAGTGTGAAACACTCCACCTTCTTAGAAATTTGAATTTGTCCTTGAGGCTGATTTTGAGGCTTGTGGGACAAGTTAAACTTGTCCCATACCTCTTAAATTTATTTACCAACCATACCTATGGTTGGAGAGTTGAATTTAGACTTTTATAATGCATTTGTGTAAGTCAAATTGTAAGTTTTAATTGCACTTTTCTTACATGGTTTAATTTCAGTCCTTTGGGGTGTGGGTTGGATTTGAGTATGTAAGTAAACTGTCATATTATTCACCCACCTATTTATTATGCATTGGAGAATGAAGTTGACTTTTGGGTTGGGGTTGAGGATGTGTGATGTGGCATCCTACATGGATCCACCTCATCCTCTTCCCTTCCCTCTTCTATAAAATTTGAATTCCTTGCCTTGTTTTGGGTTGCTTCACTTTGGAGACTTCATTCTTGGGTGAATTCCTTGTTGTTTTGGGAGCTCTTGCTTTTGGAGAAGTTTGAAGATTGTTGCATGCTTGTTGTTTGGTGGATTTTTGGATTGTTTTCTTGGAAACAACTATTGTTTGGAACTTGGGAAACTCCATCATGGAGAGGTAAGAGCTTGGCTCTTGAAATGCTCTTCTTTTATGAATGTAAATGTTAATGTGTGAATGTTTTGGCATGTTTGTGGGTTGTTGGGTAGATGGCCTAGGAATGGTGTAGGAGAAGACTATGGGGTTTATTTTGTGGGAGGCACAAGTGTGTTTTAGGGAGGTATAAGGGTGGAGGGAGTTGGGATTTGGGTTCCACCTTACAAAGAAATAGCTTGCATTTATTTACTCATTATGGGGTGCCATAAGAGGTTGGGGAGGCATAAGGAAATGTGAGGAATAAGGGGTACTTGGGGAGGCATAAGGAATGTCAAGGGTTTTGATATACTATATTTTGTGGTTTGTAATTTAGGTGGTGATACCCATTTCCCCTTTTGGGAGGCATAAGAAGCATCCCCATAGTTTTTTCTCCTTTGGCTTGCTTGATGAAGCCTCAAGTAATGTTTGTCATGCTTTAATGTAGTTGTAAACTACATTTTTTTTGACTTGTGTTTTATTGTGAAAATGTTGCTTGTGTGTTTGTGGAAGCCTGTTGTTGCCATGAGTTGGATCACATATTTTATTGCATTGTGGTTGGGGCTTGGGGGCCAATGAAGAAGGATGGATTCTCCTTTTCATTGGATGTCTTGGTTGGGTGGAGAGCGTTGCCTTTCCCCTACTCTTGTGGTGATCAAATTAGAAGAATGTGAAATATGCATGTTGTTGTTCTAGAGCTGAGAAAAAGATAGTTTGATAGTTCCTTGTGAAATGAAACCATATTGTAACCTTTCCCACTTGAAGTGGATGAACTTGTAAATGTTTGTAATGGAAAGATGTTGTATTGATTTGAAAGTTGTATATTGTAATGTGAAAGAGATAAACTCTGTTTTCAGCATTTGAAGGAATGTGAAAGAATTGTATTTTGTATGAGGAATTTGAGGAATGAAAGAAAAGTTGTAAAGTTGTATTTGAAATCAATAAAGGATTGCACTACCTTCCTCAAATTGCATCATTGTATTGAATTTGATCATCTAAATGTGAGTTGTAATCTCTATTTGAAAGAAAGAAATGTGTATGAAGGAAGTGTAATACTCTGTCTTTTGAAATATGTAAAATTTGGAAATCAGAGATGTATTTTAGCTTTTGAATAGTTGAATTGAATCAACTAAATGTATTAGATTAGAATTGGAATGAATTCTAATACTTGGAAGATGAAAATGGCGAATAGATCCTTTAAAATTTGATCTTGTTTTGTATTTTCAAACTGGAAAATACTTTATCCAAAATGCAAAGAGTTTGAACTGCAACAATGAAATAACAAATTAAATGATTAAATTGAAGTAGTATTCCCTAAACAAATTCAATTGGACAAAAATACTTAAGGAATTTCTTAGAAAACTTAGCAAAATCGGGCTCAAACCATTTTTCTGTCGTTTTGTTGTCAAAGTTGTTTTTTTAAAATTGGGAGTCAATAAAACAAAATTACCTTCCAAATCCATCCTAAATCCATATAAGAACAATTCTCCATGTCTAATTGACATGTTGAGAGAGGAAGAAGACAATTGATTAAAATTTCATAAGTTAAAATCTACTAGCTTGCCTTTTAAAATCTGCAGATCATTTTCTTGAAATTGACTCTTAAAATTTATCAAAATCAAAATTTAATGATTTTTGTGTAAAGAGGACGTTGAGAGATTTCCATAAAGTCCTCGTTTTCCCAAAACCTGAGCTCTCTATCAAAAGTTATGGCCTTTTGAAGTTTTTCTTCATTTGGCGTCAAAAAAATAATTCTAACTGTCAAAAAAAAATTTTTCTTGGCGGACCCACGGGCCCGAATTTTCCCTTAGCACTTTTTCAAAAAACACCAAAGGAACGAATTCCCCCCCCTTGCACCGCTAAATCAAGAGGCCTTTCTTTTTGGTCAAAAATGCCTAAGTCCGAAAGAAAATTTTGGAAAATTTTGGAGGAGGAGCTTTTGCCCTTTGGTTGTCTTTCACAGGTTCGCAACATTAACTTAGCCTTTAAAAAATTTTGGGAAAATTTTCCTAATTTTCCCCACCACCGCCCCCACCAACCAATTAAAGGCTTGCCACGTGGCACACGAGGCATGGCGGAGGAGCGGATCCCTTTTTAACTTAGTGCTTGGAAAATTTTTGGGAAAATTTTCTAAGTTTCCTCCACCTCCCCGCCAACCTGCAACCAATCAAAGCTCGACACGTGGCACCTTGGGCATCGACGGAGGAGGCATGGACCATTTTGATCCCTAGCACTTTTTCGGCTGAAAAGACATAATGTCTTAAATCACTCGATGGCGACCCGATTTTTCGTCGGGGTGTTGTAAAGCCGACACGTGTCCTCTCTTCAGGATGGGGCAAGTGGAGGTAAATTGTGCTTTTTCCTAAAGAAGGAAAATGTGCCAAATTTTCTCCCCGCTCTGTTGGCCCGCGCATGGGAAAATTTTCTTCCCTAGGCCCACAGGCCCGCTCTTGGGAAAATTTTCCTCCCAAGGTCCGCCGGCCCATAACTTGAGAAATATGAGGAGTTAGGAGGACTTCTTTATATCATTGGAAAGGTGAGGAAATTTCCTATCCAATGGAAATGTTTTAGGGAATTTTTGAGAGTGTTAATTCTGATAAAAATCAAGTTGAATCTTTTAAGCTAGTTAGAGAGTGGTGTAGTGTGAAATTACCCTCTTAACCTAATTGAACTTTCTAACCCTAAATTTTGACCTTGTGACCTTTAATAATTGTTAATAAAGAAAAAAATATAATCTAGTAAATTAGTATTGATTTGGAACCTTTCTACCTCAAAAGCACATACTCCAACCAATCCAAAATCATCCAAATGTACTTCGATTCTAAGCCCAAACCATCCACTTCATCCCCTGCATAATCCATCCCCTTCATCCTACAAGTGATAACAATATAATCCAACTAATAAATCCAAATCAACCAAACCATATTATAATCCACATAATCTTACACATTTACTTCCTACTCCCTCCAAACCTTTACTTCATACTCCCTCCAAGCCATTACTTCCTACTCCCTCTAAACCATTTAACCCAAGCCACTTCACTCCTTTAGGAGAATCCTTGATTACCATCTTCCATCGTTTAAAAAACTTCAACATGATCATCCATCCCCCAATCAAATCACACAATCAAAACCTTCCCCAACCATATTAGTACTGGGAATTATATTATTGTGACTTTCATCGCACCGATGGACATTCGACTAATCGTTGCATGCAATTTAGGTATTATGTCCAAAATCTCATTAACCAAGGAATTCTTATCCTTGTACCTCTCTATCCACCACCTTTTCATCCCAATCCTATCTCCAAACATTTTCATCCATCCAAATCCCATCATACATCCAAACATCCATCACCAACAAAAACCAAAACAAGTCTCATCCCCCATCCTTTGTTAAGTTTTACCTCTTAGCGGATGATAAATTTACAACCCCCAATCTCATGATGACCACATGGAATCATCCTCCCCATCCACTTCATACCCTATATCCAAAAATATTTTCGCTAATATGAAACATCGAGACAAAGGCTTAGGCATCCATGAACAAGGAATTCATGAACCCATCTCCCTTCATCAAAATCCAAGTCATTTAGGCTTAGGTTATAAACCTAACAAAAATAATGTCCCTCCCAATACTCCATCACAATCCATTTATAGTAATCTTAGTGATCGTACTATCCCAACCTCTCAACCCACTCAAAATCATGTAACCCCCTACAAATTCCAAATGCCTCAAAATAGATTGAACACATAATTTGTCGCCTACGCATGGATTTTCTTTCCTTCCCACTCATCCTCCTTACATCCAACATCCAAATCCCTTTACAAAATAATCCATTCTTATCATCACATCCATTCATCTACACACTAGATGAACTTGCTTGCACATGTTATAAGCTAATAAGTACCTATTACAACCGTTTAACCTTGGTCTATCATTACTTTTAACATTCCAACACCATTTTCCTCCTATAGATCCACACACTTTAACACACTTAATAAAATTTTGGTGAAGACCCTTGGGTGCATCTTTTGACACTCTAGCCAATGTCATCACCACACTCATTTCCATCCCCCCATCAAGCCACTGGTGATTCTTAACCCCTTGAGAGTTCTCAAGAGAGTGGAACCTATTTATGTAAAAAAATCAAAATATAAAAATTAAAAATCATATCAAAATTAAAAATATCAAATAAAATCCACCTCAAGACTCTCTCTAGGGGTGTTTCTAGAAACTTTACCAGGGCTATGGATGCTTGCTTACACGTAAGAGAAATGTTGTGACAAGAATCAGATGTATCTCTATTGGTGCTATGGATGTCCAATGACAATAGAGCAATGCACGACTTAACCTTCCACTCACCTTCCATCAAGCTACTTGACTTAATCACTCCTTATATGTCTTCACATACTACCCATTAAGTCTTCACCTCAAGCAATAATTAACCATCACAATCTCACACACTTCGATCTCGAAGAGATGTAGGGCTTGCATGTTTTTAGGTATTGTTTAGACCTTGGTCACACTTTTGTTTTAGTCCTAATTTTCCTTATAGCATGTGCCATCAGGCTCATCTTTTGTTCATCACTAATGTTATTTTCCTTCCATCACATCCACATCCTTTTTCCCTTAGATTGAACATCCACTGGGAAGATGATGATATTTTCCTTTTCATCCAATCCTCCTCATGTCCCTTTTCAAATGTCATCATCATGACTGGGGGCAACCTTACTATCATCCGCTAGGGGAATCATCCATTTTAGATACCCCTCACTTCCCATCCTACCCTACACCTGGGGGAAAATCAAATCCATCCATCCATCCACACACGCCACCCTACTTTACACTTAGGGGCACACCACATCTATCCTTCAATCAACCCCCTATTCATAGGGGCATATCTTATCATCTTCCATATCCCCCATCTTATCCTATACCACATCCCTCATCATATATATCTATCTCCCATCCCACATCCCACATCCCATCTAATCCTATCCTTATCCTATCCAAGCCTATCCAATTTCCCTCAATCATTCTCTTTCATCCTACCCAAAAACATGTTGGGACTGATAGGAGAAAGTCACATCTCACCTTACATCTCTTCTTATGCCCCCATCACTCATCCAAAAATCTAAAATTCAAAAAAAAAAATCCAACATCTAAAAATCAAGACACCCAAACATCAAAAATCCAACATCAATAACATTAAAATATAAATAAAATAAAATAAAAAATCTAAACATCCACAACCCAATATCAAAAATCTAAAAACTAAATATCAACAAATCAACACATTCAAAAAACAATAAAAATGCAATGTGTGTGTTTTGCTTGTGTGTTTGTCTGCATTTTTCATTTTGGTCGATGATATGAGGCCCCTTTTGTTTCTTTTTTTTTTTTTTTGCATGGTCCAATGATACGAGGACCATATTTTTATATTAATATGTCCAATGATATGAGGACAAAGGAATTTGACAACTCAATCATCATGGTCTTTATACCTTGGTGTATCTTTCTTTATGCCACATCAATCACAAATTTAATGATGATAATAGTGGGCACTTTATGGTAGCACACCCCCTTATATCATCATATTTTATCCTCATCATCATCTAAATAACTATCTAATCTCCTCATCCTCCTATCCAATATCAATCAATCAATACCCCCATCCAAATTTTATCATCTCACATCCCACATATAAAATTCTCACCCCTTCACTAGGGCATCTTCGATCCAAAACCAATCCTCATCATCTCTATCAAACATCCCCAATCATTTAATCATACAAATCAAGTCAATCCTCAAATATCACACCATCAAATCCAACCTCCTCAAATCTTCAAATCTCATCCCTTAGATTGGGGCATCCTATAATCCAAAATCCTCAAAATTATAATCCTCTCCGATCCTCTCGTATCCTAATCTTCTAATCATATTCTAATCCTCTCATCCTGCATCTTCATCCTTAATCTTCTCGTCATCCAATCCTCTCATCTAATAACTAGGGCATCCTCAAATCCAAAATCCAAAATATTCACCCTTGTCATACATGTTGATTGGGGCATCCAATATCACCTAATCCTCACATCAAAAATCCAATATCTTCTAATCCTCCAAATCCAAACATCCTCAACATCTAATATCTTGAAATCCAACATTCTAAAAATCTAACATCTTCAAATCCAACATCCTCTTATCCAAAATCCAATATCACCTAAACCTCTCATCTACATCTTATAATCCTATAAATACTCCATTTTATCATCCTCTCCCTCCTCAATCTTCTCAACTAACTTGGGTCTCTCCTCTTTTCGAGTGGTTACCCGAATCATTCCCTACCTTCCTAACCCCTCGAGGGGGCATCATATCACTATCATAATATCTTCCCTTATTTGAACTATCATTGCTCCACAATAACACTTCAAAGAGGGGGAAAATTTAGACATCTAAAATGTCAACATGGTTAATTATAATTAACTTGTCCCACAAATATCCCAACATCATCCATATAATAATTAATCACAAGATTAATTATTATTATTTAATCCATTTTATCACATTAATATCTCATTAATTCCTCTATCATTTTATCATCATTTATCATTTATCATTAATCCTTTAAATCCATCTTACATCCCATTTTATCATTAATCTCATTAATCCATTATTATATCATATTATCTTATTTTAATCTTTCATTAACATTTATAGGAATTTAATATTCCTACATCTCACCTACCACCTACCCTACACATCCCTACACCTAGCCTTTCCATCAAATCACATCCCTAATCATATTTATTTAACCTAATCTAATCCTAATCTAATCACATCCTCACACCTCTAAATCTAGAGGCTTCTATTTCTAGAAGCCTCTCTAAATTTTCTCTTTCTAATTTAAAAATTCAAATATCTCCTCTCCTCCATTGAATTTTTAATTCAATGGAAACCTCTCTCAAATTCTAGAAATATCCATTCTAGAATTCTCCATTCTTCTCATGAATCCTCCACCCTTGATTTCAATCCAACTTGGCTCAATCTTAGCCATTGAATCCTCCACCCACAAGCTATAAATCAAGCTCTCCTCCTCCATGAGAGACAATATTAAGAATCCATAGCCAACCTCTGCCATTTTTAGCACTCAATCATCCATCTTCAATCCAATCTATCATCATTCATCCTTCATCAAGAAATCATCAAACAATCCAAGGGGAGGTGCTGCCCAAGTGTCTCCAAAATATGAAGGAAGCAATTTACACTCCAACATCAAGAGCACATCCAACCAATCAAAGGAGGAGTTGTGAAATCTTGCAGGTAAGTGCAGGTATTATATTCTCCTTCCTTTCCATCTTGCTCTATCTAAGGTAGGTAAATAGTAGTGTTAGTTTAGGATTTAAATCAGTTTATTTCCTATTTTCTAGATTGCATACTAACACCATTATTTTGCTTACAATTAGATCCATATAATCTTATATGATATCCTAAAAATCTTCATATGTAGTCATATATAATTTCTACATTTACGTGTTGCCATAAATTATACTCCTATTCTAATCCTTGAGCCCACCTACATTGCGGGTTTTATCAAATACCCATTGGTGACTCAAATTGACTTTCTTCTTTTTTGAAAGAGCTTGATTTTTACCTCGTCATAAACCGTAACTATTTATACCGATTCTATCTTAGATTGTATTTTTGGCACAAAGACTTATTTTTAAACTATAACCTCACATTGCTTTCACATTAAGTATAAGCGACACCTCATTTTAAGAGGGGATGAATTTTTGGTGCTTTATAAAAATTATTGGAGGGTTTTTAGATATGCACACTTGCTTTCTTAGACACTCACACTTGAGGATATTCTTGATGTGCATGATTCATAGGCTTGATTATCTTTGCAAGCCTTGTTGATGTAACATCCACAATCTATAGACCAAATACCATAGCCATAACAAAATTATTTGTAATAGCTACAAGTACATGAATGCCCAACACTTAGTATGCAACAACACAACTTACATGTTTTTTCATCACAACACACTCACATGCCCAATAAATTTTATCTTGGATAAGAAAGGGAAAGGGAAAAGATATTCTCCATACGTAAAACAACACATACTACCAATCCTACTAAAAGGATTGCAAAGGGAGAGACCATCATATGTACTACCTCTTTTCCGTCCATCAAGGATTCATGGCTGGCCGGTTCCTCCAAGATAAAAAAACAACAAACAACATACCCTTTACCCTCCACTTAAACCACCCATTTTCACTCTACTAATACTAGCCATGTATTCCCTTTGGTTCCTCCAAAAAAATAACACAAAAATATTTATTCCTCCCTACAATTAACTCCCCCTTTCCCTCCATTAATATTGATGCATTCTCACCTCACACATACATTCACACTAGCATGCAAGATTCATAATAATAATTTAAATTCAACATTTTATCGAAGGAACAATTTAAAAGAGAGAGAGAGAGAGAGAGAGAGAGAGAGAGAGAGAGAGAGAGAGAGAGAGAGAGAGAGAGATTATCCATTATTTATAGTAATTATAAATTATCTTACACACTTAGTGTGATCAACTTGATTATTCCATCATTTTCTTTGTGGGGGAATTTAAAGTCCATAAAGAGGCATATAACTCTCGTTTTCAAGCTAAGGAATTATATTTCCATTTTAACATGTTTCTCTCAAGAAAACACCTTGCTTATATTTTATTTAAGTAATCCAAAGGTTTACCCATAGTTTTCAATAGATATAATTTTCAATTAAAAATTGTAAATGACTCCTAAATTATTTGTTATACAACAGGCTACATTTTTACACAAGGTTTATAAGGAGGTATTCCCACTCCCGGTTCAAGGTACGAATTATAAAACATGTCGAGTTTTAACTTAATTACAAGTAATTTATGAAAATACGATGCCCAAGGTTGAGGCCTGATGGACCTAAACACTAGTGGAGGGTAGCTTAGATATGTCCCAATCCACACGGGTCACACAAGATAAGAAGTGGTAGCATATCATAATATTAAGTTATGCTATGATGAAGGCTTCATTGCATGGAATTCAAGTCCCATCTTACATATATAAAATTGTATATGACAATGGGGTCGATAAAAATCATTTATACAATTCAAAAATGATAAGTAGCGCATGGTGATTCAAATTAGTAAACTATTCTAGTTACGAAAAGTACATTACTCCAATAATTATAATACATGTGCATTTTCCGTACTAGAGTCACAACATAACCAAGGAAAATTTTAGTGTTTGAAAATTTGTTAATTCATGAATATTGAGGTTTCAAGTTTGCATATGACGATTTTGATGACTTGTACACCACACTCGATTTTCCTATATCATTGGGATGCAATTTAGTTTTCTTGGTTGGATTTCCCAATGATTATAATAATTCAATTCTTATGAATGTATATTTCCTTTACCTTGAAAGACAAAGGGGCTATATTTTTAAAAATACTAAATAAGACCCCAAATGTAAAAATTCAATTCCATTCACCAAAGAATCGTAATTCATAATTATTTTTCGATTGAATGAATGATGCAACTATGCGATAATATATCATTGGTAGCTCACAATATCACACAACCACTTGAATACAAAATCTATCATCCCAACTAATCATTAGCTACTGATTTTGTTTTTGGAACCATCGAAAACACGCAACCATATGACTACCAAGTAAATACAACTATGTAACCATCCAATAATATAATACAACCATCCCTTTGTAAAGATACAACCACTCGACTAGAAATCGAGACTTGCCTCAAAGAACTAGCCTTAATTTTCTTGAAATCTAATTACACTTCAATTTAATAGCTATAATGTCCTTTGTTGATAATGGTAAGACAACTGAAAAAGAGAGAACATATTATCTTATTTTGGCTGGCCACAAATAACACCCACACAACCATTATCCACATCAAATACATGTATCACTGGCTGGTTTTTTTATATTTTTAATATAAAAAACCCTCTTGTATACAAAACATCCCATTGGTGATGGTATCCCACATGAAAGAATCAATGATAATAACATGTCACCACTTGAAGATATTATTGATAATGATATGTGACCACTCAAATACATTCCTTGACTTGACATGTCTCCACTAGAGGACAACCTCAATGATGATATCTAACCACCGAAGAGATTTTAGCTTATCATTAAATACCATCTTTGGCTGAAAATTCTACTCATAAATCTAAGCGAATGAAGAGAAGTATACTAAAGGAAATTATTGATGATGGGATACAACTACTAGAATATATTTCTACATCTAATCTAATACCACCTTCGGATGAAAAAACATTACTTGGAAATTTGTGCGAACTAAGAGATGTTTATGGACAATTGGAAGGTATTTTAAGGCTGACTAGGCAAAAAAATCCATCCATTGACTTGGTAGATCTACTAAAATTGATACTCAAACATAATGTAGATGTAAAATATGTAGTTATAAACTAGGAAAGCACCACAAAACACAACTTAATTTGGACGCAATTGAGAAGCATTGTGGAAAAATATGTCTCAATCAAGCAGAAAGATGGAAAAAGAAAAAATAGGTGGTAAAATGCAAAATAATTCATACATATAGGATATGAAACAAAGTATGAAAATTATCATTGGCATATACAACATCTTTTTGAGAAATTGGGGACAATAACAACTCAATTTGGAAAAGTTAATCAATCCAATCTGCATGCCTAAAATGTATAGCTATATACTATTTACAATATCCTAAAGAAGGGATTACCTATTTTGTTTCAACATAATGGGTTTCATAACATCGTGCATAGTCACATTGGTCGATAGAAATGCTTTGAAAATGGAAAAATGTCTTGTAGTGATTGAGAAGAAGCATTTAAAAGAAAAATTAAAAAATGCACAATTTATCTCACTGTCCATTGATGAGGTCACAACAATTGACAACACATCATGGGTTTGCATGAATGTTTATACTTTTGAGAACCATTCAACGTAACCTCATATTTTAGGTGTTCATAAGATGCTCAAAAATTGTGATGCCGAAAACCTTTACAAATTGGTTATTTTTAATTTGAGGGATATAACTAGGGTGAATGATTATGCTATAACTACCAAGCTGGTGTGTGTTGTGGTTGATGGTGCATAAATAATGTAAATGAATAGAAATGGTATTTTTATCCGAATAAAAAAAAGTTACTTCATATATGATTCCAATCATTGCATGACTCATAAAATGAATCTTGCATATAAAATTGTTAGCACATTTGAAAATGTTGCAAAAGTGGAAGAGCTTATATGTGAAATACATACTTAAATGTCAAGAAATATAAAAATATTTTTAGAGTTTCAAAACTTTGTAATTGAGTGGTGATGATGATAAAAATATGCTAAAAGATGTTGATACAAGATGTAATTCCATATATGACTATGTATGCAATTTTTTAATAAATATCCATCCTTAACAAGTTTTATGTTTAAATACCATTGGGCACTTGACAAGGCCAAATATTTCTTGCACCATTTAGTAGATTTATAATTTTACCGACATTATGTGGTATTCTCCCCATGTTGAAGGAAATCAATTATTTGATGAAACATGCACAAGAGAGATCCATTCATATAGTTAATTTCATATAGTCGAGAAAGTGGGTATGTTAATCTCTAGATATGTTAACAAATTTTAAGGGACCTATATTTGGTAATTAGAAAATATTAACAAATATTACGTATCTTAAAATCTATTTTAAATTCAATATCAATGACAATTTTTGTATCATTGTTAATGGGAAGGAGATACCCATGCACATTTTTTCAAAAACGAGTTGATTTAGTAGGAGCAAAAATTGAAGAAGTTCCTATAACACGTATTCTATATAATTTTGTTATATCTACGAAACACATATGAAAGTTAGATAGGTTTATCAAAGCTTATCTAGCAAGTTAAGAGATAGTTTTAAAAGGAATGAATTTCTTGAGATCATGAGAGCGGTGAATCCCATTTTGGAACACTATTGATGGTGAAGAACTAATAAGTAATTTATTTCTCAAATACATGAGTACTCTCATTAATTTTTTAGTAAATCTATAGAGATCAATAGAGATGAAATTAAGGGTATTTTTCACAAAATTTACTTGATGTCTTAATTAACACATTTTGATCTTACAATGATTGATCAATATTGGTATCTAACTGAACCAACAAAAAATGGTGTTTTTATAATTTTATAAGGCTATGGAAAAAATTGTATCCTAGTAGTGTTATGTGGGAAAATATTAGTGAGTCTTTCTGATTTTATAAACTATGCCAAACAATAATTTTGGGCTTCATGGAAGATGACAATGATTTATATTTTTATTAAATTAAAAATTTGAAATTGATTAGATTAAAATATTGAGACTTGTTTGAGATTGTATGTTTGACATTATCCCATGGATGCATTTCCTTATAAGAGAGTACTAAACATTTGGAGTTCACCTAATAAAAGGAGAGGAATCATTAATAAGAACACATAGAAAAATTGATGTAATGATGCATGAGTATCATTGTAATTAGTCCAAGTTTGGCTTGGTTTGTCTTTTAGGGGGTGTCTTATGTGTTTTTGCATGTGTTTTGGTCTATATGGACCCCTCTTGTTGTAATATGTGGCATTTTGGAGGTTTCCCTCCAAAATCCACATTTGAATATTCAACTAAGAGTTGTAATATAAGCTAGGTGTTAGACTTATAGGTGTTAGTGTAGGCTTGAAATAAATGTAACAAGGTGTTCATATTATGATTTTCTTACTCTACCCTTACCATTGTGAAATATCACTTAGTGACCTAATCATGGGTTTGAGTAAAGGCTAATGAAACCCTAACTACTTTCACATCCATAAAAAATGAGTGTATTCGAATGAAGGAAGGTTGTTGTTGAAATATTGTAAAGGTGGGAGAGGAGGAAAATATCGTGACAGAGCCTAAGAGGCTCAAAAGAAATGTGTAACAAGATCAATTATTAATGAAGCTTCTTGTTAAGAAAAAATCAATGTTTTGTGTTCTTGTAGTGGGTATTTGGAGTGTGATGCATCTTTTTTTCATTTAATGTATGGATTATGAATGATTCTAAAATTGTACATGTAGGTGCAGACTCATAAAGGATAGGATGCAATCTTGAGTTGTGGATATTGATGAAGGAGATGGTAATCTCAGAAGCTTGCTATGGAGAATGTCAATATATATGAATATGAGTTAAAATATGATGCATTTATCTTATCTTAAAGGAATGTATCTCTGAGTTCTTAACTAGTAGGTATGGTTCCTCTGTTTAGAGACTGGATAAGTTCATTGTATGAATATTGATGGGTTCTTGTGTACCTTACTTTGAGAATGTGTGTGATGAGATACTAGTTTGGTTGGATGAATGGTACAATCCTCTAACTAAACATGATACTGAAGTTAAGTGTGATAATGAAGGTAAATAGAATCTAAATGAGCCCTAATAGGATGTGGAATTATTACTAGGACTGGTGAGGTGTTTAAGCGATGCTAAGGAAGAATATAAATCTACTGAGTAAATGAACTTGGATATGGTCTTATAGATGACGAAATATTATTATTTCTTGGGTAAGGTGAAAGAAGAGGTGTTGCATTCTTGTAATATGTCATGGTTGATACTCAGTGAGGTAAGTAGAGTAGATAAACTCTCTTGAAGCATGATAACATTGCATGGACTCAATTTGTTGTGTTAAAAGAATGCCCTATTTCAGTCATATGCTCAAGTGAAGGAATAATTTATGTGATGTTGAGTGCTTGCTAAGACTCAAAAAGTGTCACTTTTTAGTTAACAACCAAAAAATTGAATAAGCCATTGTTAATGACCATGGGTCATTTTTTACTTGAATCCACTGTTTGTATGCACAATTTTCACGTGCATAGTCCAAATTTATTTAAGGAAAGAAGTGTATTCGATTTCATTGTAAGGTTTGGAGATCTACTGTCAATATTTTTTCATACATGAGGTGGAAACAGACCTCTAGGTCAAATTTAGAACCTTGAAACAAAGTTTAGTGAGTTTTACAGCCAAACTACTCTTCTCGGGTGCACTGTGAGAGTTTTAGGAGAACAAGTGCTAGGGTTTGATCTTTGAGGGCACAAATCATTGGTTTTTTTCTTGAAAATTGGTAGATATCATGTTGAGAAGGTATTGAAGGGTTTGAAAACTATTTGGGTCATTACTTTGGTGCAAAATCAATATATTTTTGATAGTAAGAGGTCATCGTCATAGTCAAATTCCACAATGAAAACCTAAGATAATGAACTAGTTAACAAAGGAATTTTGAAGCTTATAATCCTTTTCTTTATTGAATATAACATGTTTATAAGGTGATAAAATAGGAAAAAGGTTTGAAGGACATTGGTGGTGCTAAAGCCAAGTTGCTTGGTTTGAACAAGCAAGAAAATGAAGGGCATTCATGTAATGAGTGAGTAAAGTGATTGTTTTCCCAGTCAAGAACCATTTTGATAGCAAGAAGAACATTAAATGAGGTTGGATATAGAGTATTGAGTTAAGTATACCTTTAAAAGGAGCAATTTTTCCTTTTTATGCATTTTAAAGCAATATTAGGCATCTAGTGAAGTTTGGTGGTCCTCCTTTGCAAGTTTTGGAAAAATTGGTGATTGAAACCTATTCATTGAGTGAGTTCATGATTATTGACCTCCCTTGCCTACATCATGTAAACAACGAATATGGATATTCCACTAAGATGATAGATACAAATTTCATTTATAAAGAGTGGGTTGCTTTCAAGGATTGTTTTAAGTACTTGAGTTTTAAGCTGATATTTTTACAAATGGTAATTTTTGCAATCAAATTTTATATCTAATCATTAGATATTTGGGTTCTTCATTGAATTTTTTTAAGAACTTTTTATTTATTTGCATATATTTTTTTACTTCAACTTGATCTTTAATATATTAGAAAATACTATAAAAACTAAAGACACAATGTTTATATTAATAAATAAACTTCTTTGAAAAATTTACATTTTTGTTTGGAATACTTGAAAAACATTGTACTTAAAATTTGAATCATACTCTCATCATAGTTATAATATTACAACGATAAATATATTTAATTGATTATGGAGAGTTTCTTTAATTGATACAACCTCACCTTTTTAAAATTCTTGATTTTAAAAGATGGTATGATGTAGAATTTATATTTGTAAGATTTGACCTTTTCTCATTGGCTTCATCTCCTTGATAACAAACTTGGATCCAGATCTAATTTATTCTTGAATAAAATTTCAAGATCCATGTTGTGCTCTTTGATTATTCTCTTTTGAGTATTATTTATTTTATTAAGCAACACAAGATTCTCCTTCAATGAAATGATCGCATTCAAACATTTGTGTGTATTTTTCAGGTGAACTTCAAGAACCATCACTTTATTCTTCAATTTTTCATATTTGACTCCAATTTGACAAAGAGATGTACTAAGTTAAAACTTAAAAAATAAAATAATTCAAATATACTTAGTGAAAAGGAATAAAACTTACCACATATTTTCCTTTCTCTATGTTAGAAATTATGATGAGGATTTTATCCTGAGCTCATTTACCGTAGTACGCTTGGGCTTCTACATTGAAGTTTTATAGCCTATTTAACATTATATTCAAAATTGTGTTCTTATAGTCATTTTTAATTGAAATTGCACCAAACTCAACTTGATGCATTAAAACATTAAATTTTGTGGGTTCATTTTGCACTAATGAATATAAAGAATTTCTCTCGAGAGAAGTTATGAAATTGGACATTTATTTATTTGATTGATGCTTTCTCTTGAAACTGCCATATTTTCAATGTATTCATATCTTTTATAGTGTCATATTTAAGCATCACTAAAAACTACTAGTAAGTAGATTCTCGTAATAGAAAAAGTTATTTCATCATTAGATAATGAGGAATTTTGTGGTAGAGTGGATCTACACGATGGTGAAAGATATGTAAGAGGGTAATATAAACTTGGTTGAGGCACTTGTGAACCTTATATAATGTCATGGGGATTAAAAACTTTCTTGGAGTCTAAATCTAAGTCTGAAAAAATTCATTGTCGAAATCAATTTGTCTGTAAAATTTTTGTGCCCATTGCACTTGGTACACCACCGAGGGAAAAATTAGGGAACTCAAAATATGTTAAGTGCAAAATTTATGCACTTTGGGATAAAAATGTGAATCATTTCCCCTTAGTTTGTACTTATCTCGGTGGTGACATCATTTTTTTAGAGATGGAGGGCCCCATGTGAAAAGAAATGTCATCATAAAATTTCAAACAAAAGGCATGATTTAATGTTAATTTAAAATTAACAAAGACAAGAAATTAAAAAGTAACGTACCTTGATGTTGAATTTGATAATAGAATTCCCTAGAACGTGTTTTTGATACCTTGATACTTGTTGAAGTTGAGAAGGTTGGGAAAAACATGTGTAAGTGAAATTTATAAAAATAAAATGAATAAATTAAATTGTGAAAACCCATGTATTATTTTTAATTATACATAAAGGTAACATGAAATTCTTAAAACCTTGTAAGTAGTGATGCGAGTTGTTGAAATTCCATTACAAGAGATTATAGAGAACTCGTGATTTTTGGTCTAAAAAATGTTACTTTTGGAGATGATTTTGCATCCATGGTTGAATCTATAAATCCCTCAAGAGGATGATGTCCTCTTATTGCAACTTGTCTTCTTGAACAACATGCAATGGGTCTTCTCAGTAAAAAGTGAAAGAGAGTATTGTTTTTAATAAATTAAAATAATAATAATATTCATGGTTTTTGAATTGTAAACTAACTTCCTGCTCTACAATGGAAAAAAATTGCACTCATTATGTCATTAAGTGAAGTGGGAATGTACACACTTTGCAAGTCATACAATGTCACATAGTATAAAGACAAAACACAATTTATACATGAAATTATAGAATTTTTGTTAAAGACCCCATAATTCAAGTCATTTATTTTCATGTTTGATAAATAATTACACCGATCATATTGTTTTCCATTAAGAGAACAAAACACCATAACCCACATGGGAATGCATTTTTGTTGCCCTCGAAAACTATTAAGTGCAAAATTCATGCACTTTAGGATGGAAATGTGAATCATTTCCCCTTAGTTTGTACTTATCTCGGTGGTGGAATCATTTTTTTAAAGATGGAGGGGGCATGTGAAAATAAATGTCATCATAAAATTTCAAACAAAAGGTATGATTTAATGTTAATTTAAAATTAATAAAGACAAGAAATTAAAAAGTATTGTACCTTGATGTTGAATTTGAGAATAAACTTCTCTAGACTGCGTTTTTGATACCTTGATATTTGTTGAAGTTGAGAAGGTTGGGAAAAACATGCGTAAGTGAAATTTATAAAAATCAAATGAATAAATTAAATTGTGAAAACCCATGCATTTTAATTATACATAAAGGTAACATGAAATTCTTAAAACCTCGCAAGTAGTGACTTGGGTTGTTGAAATTCCATTACAAGGGCTTATAGAGAACTCGTGCTTTTTGGTCTAACAAATGTTACCTTGGAGATGATTTTGCATCCATGTTTGAATCTACAAATCCCTCAAGAGGATGATGTTATCTTATTGCAACTTGACTTCTTGAACACAATACAATGGGTCTTCTCTCGTAAGAAGTGAAAGAAACTATTATTTTTAACAAATTAAAAAAATAATAATAATGATGGTCTTTTGAATTGTAGACTAAACTCCTGCTTTCTGCAATGGAAAAAAATTTATGCTCATTATGTCATTAATTGAAGTGGGAAAGTACACACTTTGCAAGTCATACAATGCCACATAGTATAAAGAAAAACAAAATTTATAAACGAAATTAAAAAAATTTCGTTAGAGACACCATAATTCAAGTCATTTATTATCCAGTTTGATAAATAATTACACCGATCATATTGTTTTCCATTATGAGAACAAAACACCATAACCCACATGGGAATGTATTTTTGTTGCCCTCAAAACTATTCTTTCCAAGAAGAATTCAACTATGGTCTATAGAAATGTGGGTGTTATAATTTGAAATGATAATCACCTTTTTGAACGACTAGGGATAACTTTAAAGAAAGAAATAATCGGTAGTTAATGCTAAAATAGCAATGAAAAACCATCAATAAAAATAATAAAGTACAATATTACGAGATGAGGTATCTATCGTAAGATATAATGAAACTCTAGGTACTTTTTGTCAACATATGTGAATAAGGATTCGGTTATGATAGGGTTAACATTTCAATGTCGCAACCCTATCGAACAATGGATATTGATGAGACATTCCAAACAAAAATGCCCAATCTGGTGAGGGTAATATTGAAATTTGATTCAATAGTGTCATAGTTGGACAAGAGAAATTCCAACAAAGTAGTGTTTGTTTCAAACTAAGGCATGTAAATTAGACCTTGAAAACTACATTTCTCCTCCCATTCGTTGTATGTATCCTTAAGTTATAGTAACTTTATGATTTGTGGACACATTAGGTTTTGTATGTGAATTTTTGTTGGATGGATGTGGCTAGAGAAGCCACTCTTACAACAGAAATGTCATTTTATGGTGGATAGGTGGGGGCATGATCACTAGGTTTGGGAATGACAAGTTTATAGGGAAGAAAAATTCATAAAATTGATCTATGGTTATATTTATAAAGGAAGGTATACATGTAGCGGTCTCTTATTGGTAGAAAACTTGGCACATGTAATGCGTGAATCGAAACCAAAATAGAGGGACGTCTACATAACGCTATGAATCCGTTTTATTTTGTTACTAAATTGTATAACATAAGTGACCAACTACGTGTTCATCAACTAGTTGCATTCACATGACTAGTTAAAAGCATTCGACTACCCGATGACACTATACACAAAAATGGCACAAATGCCCAATTATATGTAACAAATCCATATGGTTGTATATAATGCAACCATTTGGCTATGCAGGTGGACACCTGAATGCATGGATTGCAATCTGTCTAGTTGTAATAACCAATTGTCTATATCATATCGTGCATATAGTCGAGTTGCATAGTTTGGTCATTTCTTATGTCATCTCTACCTTCTACCTTCTTTGCGGTATGTTGCATTTTCATGACCTTTCATTATTCAAAATTTATATTTTCCTCCATAACTATAAAACCTTCCCTCCTATTCATCATAATTTTAAAACCCATATAAATATATTCATAAAAAAATCCATTTTGATTTTTCTAATGGCTCTTAAAATTTACCTTGAGTATAGTAATGATCACCAAGTCTTAGGTTTGTGATTCTCATTTAGTTTGAGTAAGGTTGATAATGAGTTCAAGAGGGACAACGCCTAAGCAAGGGATCATCAGGTTATTACTTTAGGATGGTGGTCACATACGTATGGTCCACTTCATGGGAGCTTGCAAATAATTTATGATGAGATCTACACATTTTTACTCAAACTAAGAGGATTATCAAGCTTATAAAGGGATAGGTCCATAAGTTACATCTCATGAGAAGAGAGTGTTTTTATATTAGGTTATTATAAAGAGTGCTTAGATAGTTGTATATTCCATATTTAAGACTAGGTGTGGTATACTTTCAACTAGACTTGTAATCCCAAAATACTTTCACTCTTCTTATTTTTCCTAAGTCATGGTATCAACAAGTGTTTTAAAATAGGTTATAATAGTGTTCAATCATACATCCAAACATGATCCAAATCAACATCTTCTATGTTATGATTCATGTTATCTACTTATTTTAATCAAGATACAATTTCCATGATATTCATTTAGTATGCACACAAATTATCAATAATCATTTATAACTTAAAAAAATTGTCAAATTTACATTACAATTACATTCCTAAATCAAGCTTTACCATTATTTCTTCCCATATCCAAATCATTTTAGGTTTACAATCACATTAACATGACAAATCATGGAAATTTTGTGTGTTGCATTTACTTCCTTTTTCATTGTCTCACATACTTGCAACAACATGAGTTAGCACAAACTTGGCATGGATTCACCCCTTTAAAACTAGATATGAAATTAGAGATTCAAAACTCTCCCATCCCAAAATGTTCACATTCATTTTACACATTCAAGTAAAGAAGGAGAGAGTTTATTATCTTCACACAATTTCGCATTTCATTTATATTTCCAAGTTCTAGAGAGAAGAGAGAGGAAGAGAGAAATATATCAATTCTTTCCACACAATATCATATTTTATCCATGTTTTCCATTTGAGAGGGAGAGAGAAGGGGTATTTCAATTTCTTCATGCAAGATTTAATTTTAAGGGCATATTTAAAGAAGGTTCAAGAGAGAAACAACATTTTTACTCATTCATTGATAGTTTCCATTTATTATTTTGATAGAGGTGTTCGAAGGGTTATTTATAGATACTAAACACATTCCAAACATCGGTTAATCAAAACTCCACAAGGGGGTTTGAACATCAATTTTTGGTAGATCGACTTAGTCACACTATGGCCACAAAAAAACTCAAATGGCCACAAAATGGTTTCAAAAAAGGGTCATTGAGTACCCAAACAAGGATTCTTTCACTTCCAACCCATTTTCATATATGGTGAGAATGGAAGAAAACTAATAGAACCAAATTTGAATGAGTGGTTCTCATTTTCGAGGTACCATTTTGGAGGGAATCACTGAAAAATCAAAATTTTGCACTTACACACCATAAGCCAAAGTGCCCCTAAAATTGGTGTGGATAAAATGCTTCCCAAAGAGATTTGGTAAAACTAATTTTGGTTTACAATTCTAAATGTGTAAAAGAAGACGTTTGAGGAAGTAGGACATGATTCCTCATTCCAAAAATACTAAAAACAAGGTAATTCCAAATTGAATTCACAACATTGAGCGAAAACCTCCTGCGACCAACTCATCAAATGAGATCATAATCTCACGTCAAAATAAATGCCAAAAGGAATACATATCATTCAAAGGTTTTTAAGATATCTATAAACATTAGAGAACATTTTGAAATTATGAAAAAGAGGAATGGATGGTCGGGGACACTTACCACGTGTCATTTCCAAGGACAAATTGTAACTTTTAGGAAGCTATTTAAAGCTTGTGAAAATTTCATTGTTAAGAGTTTTATGTTTGCGGTTCAAAATTTCAACATGAAACCACAAGATAAAACATGTATTTGTTTGTATCTACTAAATTACACATTATATTAGATGTCACATTGTCAGGATAGGATATTGCGGGTCTATCTTTCACTGTCCAAAATAGTTAATTTAATCACAACTTAGGAAATTCAATACTCAATCGATTTATTAAGCATAATATTAAGTTTTAGTAGTTTTTTCTAAACAATGCAAAAATTAATAATGATAACAAGCTTACTGAGGAAGGGAGGAATCCATGCATGGAAATGAAGAGTAAGTGTATGAGAGGTGGTCCCATATTGGTATGAATGTGCATTTCATGAGTCCACATCTATGGGCATTTTGTCAAAGAATTTGTGTGTGTTGTGTATGCTCCCACAATTTCATTTATGTCTACTAAATTTTTCATAGCTACAACATTTAAAAATTCCAATTTCTTCATCAATGGATGTAGCATACTCCAAAATCACCATTTTGGAACAAGCGAAGAGAGTGTTGGAAAATGTCATTAATTTTGGATTTACACCTAACAATGGAATTTTCTTTAAAATATCTATGGATTTTTCATAATTCTTGTTTTGTGCATATCTTACAATGATTCGCAACCCATGAGGCCACATCTAGTTGATGCATTTTGTTGAGCAATTCATATGCCTTATTTAGGCTTCCACATTTAGCACACATGTCTTTCAAAGTGTCATAAAAACTACAATATATACTAAAAATGTGTTTTGATTATTTTTTTGATAGATCTACATACCTTGCTCCAAATGTCCCGTCCAGGCACAACTTGGGAGGATGTTGACAAAGGTTGATGAGTTGGCTTTACATATTTTAGTGCATTTACTTTAAATTATCCAAGGCTTATACAATAAGAGCACCCAATGTATGTCTAGTTGTGATTATTTTCCATGACTTCTTCACTCTTAAGAATCATTAAGTATCATGTCAACTTTATGGTAGCTTACGTTGGCATTTTGGTAAGCAAAGGAAATCATCTTGTGAGTTTGTTAAAAAAACCCATGTTATCCACATTTTTATTTCATGTTTATGATTACACTTATGCAACCTCATCTTAAAAATATCCACTTTTCATCATGCATTGATGGAATTCCATAATCTTCCATGTCTACAATAATAGACATTTTTTCTTTCAATAGCAATTTGATGTAAAACAATAGCGTATTTTAAGAACACATTGACATTGTTAGTCCATAAAGGAATGAAATAAAGTCAAGTTTATTTTTGAAACAAACGAGCTCCTTACATAGCCCCCATTGGTGATAGACTAAGCCAATGCCAATATTTTCTCCGTACCACACAAGGTTATGAAGGAATTGTTATCCAAAATACCCCTAGGTAAGTTTGATAAGCGACATTATTGTCTTAAAATTTGACATGTACAAATTGATAAAAATGGAGAAATTCAATGTTCCAAGGATTTCCTCTTCTCATTGCAAATCTATTCGACCCATACTTATCCAAAAACGTCAAATTGGGAAAACTATGCTTTGGGTCGGCTAAATTGGTCTTTGGAGGAACATGAGGAATTGTTCATTTATTCCTCTTGTTCCTGCATTGCCACATCATCCGCATTGAGGGTTGGGAGCATTGAAATTAGAGGAATTGTACTTTTCAAGAAATGAGGGAACAATTCTGTGTTCCTCAAGTTCTCGATTAACCGATTTGACCGACACATTGGAGTGGAGGCGGTGTTGCAAGTGTAGTTAGCTTTTCGGGACTGCGAGAATAATTCCAAAGGGTGGTTAGTTCTATACATGGCCATGTCAAATTATGAATAGAAGTGGAGAATGGATATTATGGGAAATGCGGGTAAATCACGCACCATTGGAATAGATGGGCATTTCACATTCCACCCAAAATTTGATTCTTCGCCTAAACACAAACCAACGAGAAATGCAGATATGACGGGCCATGCGACCACAAGTGGGATTGTTCCATCCTTCCCTTAGTTTTCTACGATGGGACGGTTCATCGACACTTAGAATAAAGAGCATTAAAATAGGTTGTATCATCGCGGAGGGAACCCTTTGCGACCATCCCAACCCCGAACTTCAAATGGCCATAACTTTAGCTATGTAACTCAAAATTTCACAAACTTGTACTTGTTGGAAAGGTCTCATCATGTAATACACCACAGAAAATGGATTTTTATATCTTGGTGATGATAGGTGGGTGAAAAAGAGGAAAAAAACTCAGCATTAAAATATGTAGTTCCAGGTAGCTCAACCACTAGATTTGATGAGGTATGGTGCCCATTCCTTCTCCTACAAGAAAAGTATCACAAGGAAATGGATTTGGCAAGGTACCCATGCCTATTTTTAGACATTCAATGCATATTGTTGGTGGTTCACGATGGAAATTCAAGTTTCCCTCTCTTTTCCCTCCCATTTTCTATATATTGTAAAATGATGCTCATTTGTAAAGTTGGACTCTCTTGGAAAGATGGTCCATCATTCTGCAAGTGTTGCATATGTATTTTGAGTTGCAAGACTCAAATTTGGAAATTTCTAGGGTGATTCTTTCCTTCGCCTCCATTATGATAGACTATGCATCTCTTAAAAGTAATAAAATCAATGTTTTATGGCTATTCCCTACCCTAACCTATGTTTTTTCAATTATCTTTCCCCTCTATTACATTTTTGGTGTATTGTGCATGTTTTATTCTCTTTTTAAGGTTCATTTCTATTGTACTCCATGGAAATGAGAGTTTGGATGTTGCTTGGGAATGTAGTACTCATATCTTCCCTCTCCTCTTTCATCATCCTCTCATTTTCACTCATTTGAGAGTGTCTTTCCCCCTTCTTGTTGGTGTTATCACCTCTATTAGCTTAGGATTTCCATATTTATGCATTTCCCTCTCTCCCTATAGATAAAAATCACACACTTGGGTACATTTCTAGGTCCTAATCACATAATACTATTCATATGATTCCTAAGTGAGAAAAATAGGAATTGATAGTTATCTTTGGCCCTTTTTGTGTTTCTTATTTCCTATTTGTCCTTATGCCTAGTGGGATACCCCTTAAAAAATATGCAAAATACGGGTGATTTGCAGCCAAAAAAAAATATGATTTTTGTAGAAACTAGAACTAGGGCATGAAGAAATAAATATATAACTCATAAAATACTTTCCCGGATCACTTGAAAATTTATAGTGAGCTTACTAATGTAATAACAAGTATTAGAAAATTTTTTTGGAAATTTTTCAGATGATAAATTGCTGCCAGAAAATTAAAGTGTGCCCTAGGTAGATGAAAAATTCAAAAATTTATTTCTCTCCGAATACAAGTGCAAAAATTATGAAACTTTGGAAATAATATTTATAAATATAGGGAATGATATTCCAACCTTTAGATCTGAATTTGTACCACTAGAAACCCTCCAAATAATGGCTGCAATATCAAAAAAATTCTCCCCCTTGGAAAATGATCAAAACCCTTTGAAAAGTCTCTAGAAATGATGCCAAAACCTGCTCTTATCGTTGCCATAAATTTGATCTAAAAACCCTTTGGTTTTCCACACAAAATGTCACCAAAACCCTCAAAACCATTCCTCTGAAACCCTCTAAAAATGCCTCTAAAAAAAAGCCCTAATTTCAGCTCCAAAATGACAAGCTAGGGTAGATCTCTCACTACCGAAGATTTCCCTGCTAGCTAGGGATGGATCTCTCACCACCAAAGCTAGGGTCCCTGTGGGATTTCACTCCACAAGTTGTAAATTTGTAAGCAACAGTTGCACATGAAGGAAAATAATTATGTATGCAAGAATGACCTTCACTTTTTCCTCCCAACTCCTTATATATTTTTCCCCAAGGCAAAAGAGCCCCAAATAGCCCAAGTCACATTTTTCCTTAGGAAGGACCAATAAAATAAAAGTAACTTAAGTTACTTTTCCCCTTTTAAGTCGCCATGGTCCATAAGTGACCCCCAACACAAAATTAAAACATTAAGTGTCATGTGGCCCCTTCCTAATGACAAAACATAATATCTAGTCCCTCCAAAACACTTTACGCTCATGTCAACGAAGAATTATAACAAAATGGACTAGATATTCATACCCAATAGCTCCCAGCGTCCATAGCCCCTTGGGTATGACCAAGGCTTGGACTCGAATTGGCCCTTAGGCCTTAGGCGTAGGAAAGGGGACATTATAGTCCTCCCTTCCCAAATTTTGCTTGTCCCCAAGCAAATGCAAACTAGGATGCTGCAAAATCTGTTCTCCCTCCCAAGTAGCATCCTCAAGTGGCAATCCCTTCCACCACACCAAATACTCCGTGATCACTCTGCTCCTAAGCCTCCTCTGTCTCACCTCAATAATGGATTCTGGTTCTAACACCAGCTTCCCCTCCTCATCCAGTGGCGGAAACTCCGTAGATGGTACAATATGTTGCCCAAGTGCCTTCTTAAGGCACGAAACATGGAAGACATTATGTATCTTACTGTGCTCTGGTAGCTCTAGCTCATATGCAACTGCCCCAACTTGTCGAACTACCCTGTACGGACCATAAAACCGTGGTTTCAATTTCTCTGCACCCTTCTGCTTCAGTGAGGACTGCCTATATGGCTGCAAACGTAGGAATACAGATCCCCAACCTCAAAATATCTCTCTATCGTATGTCGATTAGCATATACCTCCTGATTAATTGTGTTCCTTCTAAAGGTTCTCCCTGAGAGCCTTCAGAATATCCTGGTTCTCCTGTAACCAATCTTGAGCTTTGGGAGCTCGGCTATTCGGTAATACCAAATCCACAAATGTCATAGCGTCGTACCCATACAAGGCTCGAAAGGAGTCATGCCTATGCTCATCTGATAGGTGGTATTGTAGCAATACTCACCCATATGTAACCATCTAATCCATGCCCACGTTGATGACCTGACACATAACTCCGCAAGTAGCCCTCTATCCACTTATTGACTATCTTTGTCTGCCCATCCGTCTGTGGGTGATAGCTAGTACTAGGAGTCAACTCCGTACTTGCTAGTCTGAAGATCTCCTGCCAAAAGGTGCTCATGAAGATCTTATCCCGGTCACTGACAATATTTTTAGGCAACCCATGTAGCCTAAAAACACCTGTATAGAAAATCTGAGCCACATCCATACCTCATGCCCCTTGGGTAGGGAAAAGAAATGAGCATACTTAGTTAACCGATCAACTACAACATAAATGCAGCTATGCCCATGCACCAAGGGAAGCCTATGATAAAGTCCATAGATATGCTTTCCCATTTCTATTTGGGAATGGGAAGAGGTTGAAGTAATCCTATTGGAAAAGAATGCTCGGATTTGGTTTGCTGGAAAACCATACACTCTCTAACATGATTAAGGACATCGTCCTTCATCCCCTTCCATGCAAATCTCTCCCTGATAAACTGTATGTTTTGAAATACCTAGGATGCCCAACTAATGGTGTATCATGTACTGCTCGAAGGATCTTCTCCTTCATCTTGGACCCTAGTACAAGGAAAATCCTATCCTTGTAGAAAATGAGATCATCCACTACTCTGTATCGGTCATCCTGTATAATACCATCCATGATCTCACATGCAAACTGATTTTTGGAATACTCAACAAGTATATGAGCCTTCCAATCCACTGAAATCTCAGACATAGAACTAAGCATAGAAGTAAGGTAAGGCCTCCTAGATAAAGCATCAACAACAATATTATTCTTACCTCTAGTGTACTCTATGTCGAAGTCATAGGTTTGTACCTTGTTCACCCATCTCTACGTTGGTGGTCGTTGAGATCCTTCTGCCCCAAGAAGAACCTCAAACTGTTGTGATCCGTACAAACCACAAATTTGCTGCCCACAAGGTATTGTCTGAATTTGGCCAAAGCATGCATAATGGCCAACATCTCCTTGTCGTAAATTGAATACCCTCTCTCCACCGGTTTCAATTTCCGACTCTCATAGGCAATGGGATGCCTATCCTGCATGAGAACTGCCCCAACACCCTCTCCTGATGCATCACACTCTAGAATGAATGGGTGAGAGAAATATGGCAATGTGAGAACGGGACATGAACTCATCACCCCCTTGAGGTGATCAAAAACTGTTGTGTTGCTTTTGACCAAGCAAAAGCCCCCTTCTTGGTCAAATCGGTCAATGGAGCAGTCAACCGAGAGAAATTCTTCACAAACCTCCTGTAGTATGTGCATAACCCCAAGAATCCTCTCAAATGTGTCAACGTCCTAGGTGGCGGCCAATCCAAAATTGCTCGTATCTTCTCTCTATCCACCTTCACTACTCCCCCACCAATCACATATCCCAAATATAAAAGTTCTGTCATGCCAAACTCACACTTAGAAGCTTTCGCATATAGCGAATTAGCTTCTAATATCCCCAATATCTCACCAAGGTGCCTGATATGGTCCTCCCAAGTCCTGTTGTAGACCAAAATATCATCAAAGAAAACCAATACAAACTTCCACAGGTGGCGGTTGAACACATGGTTCATGCAAGATTGGAATGTAGCTGGAGCATTAGAAAATCTGAAGGGCATCACCAAGAACTCAAAGTGACCGTAATGGCATCTAAAATTTGTCTTATGCACATCCTGCTCCTTGACTTTGATCTGGTGATATCCAGATCATAAATCTATTTTGAAAAATAGATTGCACCATGTAGCTCATCAACAACTCATCAATATGTGGTACTGGATACTTGTTCTTTATTGTCTTCTTATTCAAGGCACGGTAGTCTATACACATCCGCATGGTCCCATCCTTCTTCTTCACCAATACCACCGAAGAAGAAAAAGGACTGGAACTCGGTCTAATATGCCCCATATCAATGAGCTCATGGATAGTCTTCTTGATCTCATCCTTAAACTATTTGGGGTGATGGTAAGGAGAAGTAACCACAAGTCTAGCATCCTCGAGCTCAATCACATGCTCAAATCCCCTATCTGGAGGTATGCTTGGAGGTATGTCACCAAAAATTGTACTATGCCTGTCCAATAAGCCTTGTATATCCACATGATACTCATGTTGTCCATCCTTTGATTTCTTGGTCGAAACCAAACAATGTACTACCCAATCCACCCCATTGTGCCTATAAATTCTCTCAATCCTCTTGGCTATAACAACTTGGGGTGCCTTTAAAGATAAGCCCCTCAAAGTCACATTCCTCCCTTCGGACTTAAACTTCAGCTCCATCGTTCTGAAAGTTAGTCCGAAACTCACCAAGGGAATGGAGCCACTGTACTCCAAGCACTAGGTTGGTCTCTCCAATACCAACAATATAGAAATCATCAGTAATTGTATAGTTACCCATCGTGATGCTCAATTGGGAACCCGTGTGTGCACCTCATAGACTCTCCATTGGCTATAACCACGTTGAAGCCCTCAAAATCCTCTATCGTAATCCCCACCTCTCAACCAATGAGGCATCAATAAAGTTGTGGGTTTCCCCACTATCAATGAGTACCACTACTCGTTGTCCCTGTAAAACTCCCCTAACTTTGAATGCCTTGTACCTCGGGGTACTAGACAAAGTGGTGATAGTCTCCGTGGGAAAGTCTCACTATCCTGCTCAACACCTGCACTATCCAATGCCTCATCGTCATCATCCTCCAATCCTGTGTGTCCAACTCCTCGTCACCATCACTCTCCTCAAAGACCTCTATGAATTGGGCCTTCCCTCTACCCCTGCAATCATGTCCTGGAACCCAAGGTGTGTGGCAATCAAAACATAGTTTCTTTCACCTCAACTCATCTCTGTCCTCCCTAGATATGAATGGTCTCCTGGTTGCATCTTGCCTAGGTGGAGGTACCTTCGGCTGTGAACCATCGGATCTAGAAGGAAAAACCTTAGGCTGCACTCGAGGTGGAAACCTCGACTTAGGAGTGGATAACTCCAAATCACGAGCTCTCCTAATAGCCTCATGCAAAGAAGAAGGCTCAAATGCCTTCACAAACCCAACGAGAGCATCTGTCAAAACATGTTGAATAGTGAAATCAACCTCATCTCTGTAACATCAGGTACCATGACTGATAATCTCTGAAAATCTGTGATATACTGATCTAGGGAACTAGTCTGTCTCAAATGAGTCAACTCCCTAAAATACCTGTCAGGGTCCCTCCTATCAAATCTTCTCACTAGCCTCTGCGTGAACTCTGCATAAGTAGTAATGTGTATGTGTCCCTGTGTAATCAATCCATGATGCCACCAATCATGAGTGTCTCCCTCAAGATGTAAGATTGCAAACTTAATTGCATCTTCCTCACGCATAGGATTCAAGTCAGAAGTATGTCTTCAACTTCTAAACCCAAGACTGTGCAATACACTTCTTAGAACCATCGAAGTGTGGAATGGAAATCTGTCCCAATCTCCTCTGTAACTCTGGTACCTGTATCTGATGATCTCTCTTGGGCCTGTTGCCAATCTTCATTTTGCAATATTCTGGAATGGCATGTTGTCATGAAAGCCCTCACTCAAGGTCTGGTACCTCTCCCAACAAGACTCCTCATCCAAATATCTATTGGTTTCCGTACTGTGAAACTTTTGGATCCTTCAAGAAAGAAGGTTTGTGAAGCCCCAAAGGCTTGGTAGAAGAATGGGGAGACCGCTGCCCTGAATGTCCACTCTCACCTCTTTGACCCTGTTGTCCCATATTGCTATTTTCCCCTCTATCTGTATGAGTCTCAATTCTACCCTGCGCTAATCTCTCAGTGAGCTGGCTCAAATAGAGATTAGTAGTTTCCTGTTGCTTTACCATGTTGGTGAACAATTGTTTCATCAGATCCACACCCATATCCTCATTGTCTCTGTCTCCCATCTTTCAACCCCAATAGGCTGGAGAAACAACTGCTCTGATACCACTGAAATATCCCTTGTGGGATACCCCTTAAAAAATATGCAAAATACGGACAATTTGCAGCCAAACAGAAATATGATTTTTGCAGAAATTAAAACTAGGGCAGCGAACAGAAATAAATCTATAACTCACAAAATACTTGCCCGAATCACTTGAAAATTTATAGTGAGCTTGCTAATGCAATAACAAGTAGTAGAAAACTATTTTTGGATTTTTTGGATAATAAATTGCTGCTAGAAAATTATAGCGTGCCCTAGGCAGTTGGAAAACTTCAAAAATGTATCTCTTTCAATACAAGTGCAAAAATTATGAAATTTGGAAATAATATTTATAAATATAGGGAATGATATTAGAACCTTGATATGAATTTGTACCACTGAAACCCTCCAAATAATGGCTGCAATCTCCAAAACAAGTCACCCCCTTGGAAAATGATCAAAACCCTTTGAAAAGTCTCTAGAAATGATGCCAAACCTGCTCTTATCGCTGCCGTAAATCTGATTTTAAAACCCTTTGACTTTTCCCCACAAATTATCACCAAACCCTCAAAACCATTCCTCTCGAAACCCTCTAAAAATGCTCTCGAGAAACAACCATCATTTTAGCTCCAAAATGACAAGCTAGGGTAGATCTCTCACTACCGAAGATGCCCCCTACTAGCTAGGGATGGATCTCTCACCACCAAAGCTAGGTCCATGTGGGATTTCACTCCACAAGCTGTAAATTTGCAAGCATCAGTTGCACATGAAGGAAAATAATTATGTATGCAAGAATGACCTTCACTTTTTCCTCCCAACTCCTTATATATATTTTTCCCCAAGGCAAAAGAGCTCCAAATAGCCCAAGTCGCATTTTTCCTTAGGAAGGACCAATAAAATAAAAGTAACTTAAGTTACTTTTTCCCTTTTAAGTCACCATGGTCCATAAGTGACCCCAATGCAAAATTAAAACATTAAGTGTCATGTGGCCCCTTCCTAACGACAAAACATAATATCTAGTCCCTCCTAAACACTTTACGCTCATGTCAACAAAGAATTATAAAAAATGGACTAGATATTCATACCCACTAGAGGCTTGACTTGAATTGGCCCTTAGGCCTTAGGCGTAGGAAAGGGGACATTACACTATCACAGGCTTTCTTTTATCTTTGGGCATTTTCAATTGTGAAATTAAATCGAGGGAATCATATAAATACAAAGCTATGTGACCATAATAAAGGACCAAGCTCTAAGCATCTATTTGTCACCACCTAAGGTTACATTCAAAGGCATTCTAAGAGTATCAAGGTATTTATCTAGCTTTCATTCAAGGGACAAGGGACTACATTTTATGCATACACGCACTTGCGCAAGGGCTTCCTAGGGCATAATTTATACACATGCATAATAACTACATGGATTCTCAAATGTAGTGCATGCTCTGTTGTAAGCTCACTCGGTCGGGTGAGGAGTCGATCTGAATCCTTATTTTTCATCTTTTCTTTTTGGGATTTGATGTATTTTTAGGGTTTTACTGATCATCTTCTCTTTGTAGGTTGTAGGAAAATTTTGTGATCATCCAGAGACATATAGGAGACCAAAAGAGAATGTTAGTGAAACTTGTGTGACACAACAAACTATTTTACGAGCTCCTACGCGGTCAAAGGCACCCAATGAGAGGTCCCTAACAGCTAGGTTACCCCACCCTAGTCCAGGATCATCTAACAATTCCAAGATTTTTGTACTCGATTCTACAATAGTCTACCTTTTCTATTCATCTATCTTTTAGTCTAGAACAGTTCTAGGGATAGCAAAAATCAACTAAGTCTTTATTTCCCTCTCTTACGGTTAGGAGTTTATACTTTCTTTAGGTTATCATTTGTGTTGTCTATATTCCAACTGTTGTTTAGCATTTCTTTATCACATGTGACTCTGCAATTAGGGTTTTACAAATTCCATATTTTTTAAATCATTTAGTGAACCCATCCATTCAAACCCTACCTTCTGAGCATGTATCAAAATCTCTCTTCTTCTTCTCAATTCATGGATCAATCTTCTTATCCTTCTTTTCCCCAACTGAATTCTCTAGCATGGTTACTACTATTTCTTCTTTCATGCAAGTTTGTACTCAGTACCCTCCTCACTTCATTACTCCTATAGCTGATCTAGCTATCTATGTAGTCACTTCACTACTCACCACACTCGTCCTCCTATGGCTTAGCTTGTTTCTATCCCACCACCTATCACTTCTATAACTCCTACTACCACTTATAAGGGTTATAACATCATTAAAAAGTTTAAGAATACACCAGCAAATATATTTCTTTATGATTTATTATGTAGTGCACCAGATTGTCATTAAAAATTAGAAGCCATGCTTGATCTATTCACATTAAAAGTAATAATTCACCAATGGACTTCAAGCATTTCATATAGTCTCTCAAAATCTCTGCATGATATATCATTTAATGATGAGGAAATCCTACCATCTGATGTTGAAAATCCATTTGCACCTCTTCTTATTACCATTAACATTGGCACTACATGTATCAAGCGTGTGCTCATTGACAATGGATTTGCTATAAATCTATGTGCTCACTCCCTTCTCTGGTAAATTGGTATTACTGATAATCTAATTAGTAAAAATTCTACTCTCATTCTTGTCTATGACTCCACCACTTGCACATGTATTGGTACAATTACTTAACCTATACAAGTGGTGCATAAGATCATTCCTACAATTTTTTTCATTATTGATGCATCATTTAAGTTTAATCTCTTACTGGGAAGACCATGGATTCACGCAATACACGTTTTCCCTTCTACAGTTCATCGATACGTCAAATTCCTATATAATGGCTATGAACATACCATTACTACTAACCTAGATCCATTCAAGTTTCTTTACATAGGCCCTATTACTACTATGCCCATTCCACCATCACAACCCATTCCATATAAATATATTGGTACTTATGATGTTGGACAATCTAGTGCTCCACAGGATTCTTCCACCGATATAAATGTACCATCCATTCCCACTCATAATAATTATATAATTTCACCCACCTTGTCTATTCCCTATTTACCACTAGTTTTCTTATTGAGAGTCCTCTCATTCCTACATCTAGCTCAATCGGCTAATGATATTGATACTACTATTCAACATGACATTACCCGCACTCATGATTTTGATGTTGTGGAACTTGATGATGACACATTGCGCAATCTTAACTTTACTCCCTTAGAGATAGATGAGTCTTATTTCAATGATAATTTTGTTGTTATTGGCCTTGGTGAATATCAATTCAAGAAACCCCCTCCTTCCACTAATGCTATGATACTTTTTCAAGGGTCTGTCCATACATTAGACATCATATCACCAACCTCATCTCACTCTACCTCCACATTACCTCCTTTCACATGCACTCTTTTCATAAATAATTCTTATTGGCATCACATTCCATTTGATCCCACTAGTTCTGATATTGTTTGCATGCATGATGGTTTAGCTCGGTTGGGATTTACACTCAATGATATCCTTCCTCCACCTCATTCTTCTCATCTCTATCGTGTGTATGTTTGCATCACCGCTGCATATGGCCTCCACATTTTCATAGACCCATCTTTGTTGCACGCACTTCTCGCCCTTCTCCACTTACACTTGGGTAGTCTTGGTTTGAATACAATGGTGGCACTATGGATACTGATCATATTGATATCACATTTCCAATGCCCTTAATCCGTGTTTCAATTTGCAATGATTCATTTCTTGGATATACACAAAATCTTACTCGCTAGTATGCACACGATTTTACACTAGCACCTTTCACGACAAAGAGTATGCAAAGGTCCTATACAATTTGTACCACAATGGCTCTTTACATGATCAACCCCATATTATTTCTTACCAGGTCTCGGCGCTGTGTCTGTTTGAATTTGACCATGAAAATGATGATCTATTAGATGATGTTACTTGATTCTTTTCATCATCATATACATGGAGGCATCATGCTTACTTCCCCCCCTAGCATCGTAGGTGTCTACCATTTCTACTCTTATGCTCCATGATTCATATTTCAACTCTCCGAGCATCATTACACATCTTGATATGATAGTATCATCATTACCCTATGAATCAATCTAGTTTCATAGTTCATAATTGACTACCGAGGGTCTAAATCTGAAATGAACCTCACCTCTTCAACACTCTCTATGATCTATGTTTCATTGATCTATATTTTTAGCACATATTATCAAACCATTTCCCGATGATGATGCTCTCTTTTTCTATGGTTCATTCTTGATTGTTGAGGGGTATTTTATAAATGAACCTCATCTCATACTCATCCAAATTCCTCGAGGGTCACGTTGCTCCTATCACATTCACTTTACATTCCATTCCATTCACACTCACAACATGTTACATATCTTGGTTGCAATTATTCTTGTTTGCTTATAGTCACATGTTACACTTTGCTTCTTATACTATACGGATATCTAGTATGTCATTATATTTTCTATATACACATGCACATTAACTTGTTCTTTAATTGTGAATGTAGACTTTATCTGAGATCTTTACGTACAATAATGATGCTTGATAATGTACCTCTTACCAATCCCACCGAGGCTCCTGAGGGCATCTACATTCGTACTCTTACACATTACAGTGTTATTATTTCATTATTTACTACTTCATCTCATTACTAGCACACTACTATATATTGGAACATACATTCTTTGACATACTTTTTATCTTTCTAACATGCTAACAGGTGCTTCATGTGCAAAATTTTCCTTGCAAGAACTATTTTCCACCATGGTTATCTTATACTTTTCTTATTTTTCATTGTTTATAGGATTTTCCCTATGTTTTAATTTATCATTTCTTGTACGATTTTTTTGCTTTGGCCTTGATTGTCTTGTGACATTGTGAGTGATGTCTCATGTTTGAAACCCACTTTTCATGGTCTACTTTTTTACGCACTATTGCTTGTTTACATTGTACTCTATTGAATTCTTGTCATTTTTTCAACTAACACGTAATTCTAGCCACTTTGTTTATGTGCCTTGGTTTCTACCATGCAAATTACCTCCCTCTTGCGGGATATCCATTTCAGATTAGCATCAGGTCCTCTCTTTAGGACGTATTCTCCTAGCAATGTTACATGCACCCCAAACGAGGGGGCATACATTGGGTGAATCACTCACCCCATACAACAACTCAAAGCTTTAGTATAACATAATTCAATAGAGGAACATAACAGAGTTAGAGTTATAGAATGACCCAGATTCTAACTTGGGTCCTCGGATTCAACATGAGACACATGTGCCCACTACAAGCACTAGTGCACAGGTGACCCCGAGATTTCTCGGGAAACTATGAACAGGGTGAATGAGATAATTTATCATATCAACACAGTTTTCAGTATTTCATGGAGTAGTTTACACAATACAGGCATAGTCCTCTAGCAATCAAAATGCATTCTATCTTTTTTTCTACTTGGATCGAAATGGAACAACACAAAACTAAACATGAATTATACAATTTGTAGTGGTGTATAAATTCGGGAAGTAGTCATGGAAGGAGAATAACTCTATATATTTCTCCCCAACACTCTTCTGTCGTGGAGTGAATCACCCAAAAAAATCATTCTTGGCATGAGATTGTCCAAAAAACTCACTTTTGGCGCGAGATCACCCAAAAAAACAAGCTCTTCTACAATAGTTTAGGGCATTTTCTATCATTTTCACCCTTCACGGATCAGTTCTATCCTTAATACACAACAAGAGGCAACCCTACATCAAGAACAACAACATGTACAACATGGTACGACACAATACCTTCACCCCTAGGGTCACTTCCTCTTTCTTAGCTTACATGCTTCATTTTTATCACTTCACGCTTTCACTTGTCTCCTCAACACACTTTCACCATCAATCTACAAGGAAAAAGGTATGCAAATTCTAAACTACTTTATGTTATCGAGTATTCACTCAACAACATAAAGTGGGGGAAAATGTAGACACAAAATCACACACTTGGGTACATTTCTAGGTCTTAATCACATACTACTATTCATATGATTCCTAAGTGAGAAAACTAGCAATTGACAACTATCTTTGGCCTTTTGTTTGTGTTTCTTATTTTCTATTTGGCCTTCTACACCCTACAACCCAGTTGGTACTTCATTGTTTTATCTTTCATGACTGCGGACACTAGCTTTTGAGATAGGACGCCAATGCTCGGCGCCCACGTCCTTCTCGGTGCCTTGACCTCTTTATACTTTGATCACTCTATTATGGATTATTTTATGTTTTGGGAATCTTATTTTCTTATGGGAGGCCCTTCCAGGTTGTAAATTGTGAAATTCAACCAAGGGAATCATATAAATACAAAGGTATGCGACCATAATAAAGGACCAGGATCTAACCATATATTTATCACCACCGAAGGTTACATTCAAAGGAATTCTAAGAGCATCAAGGCATCCATCTAGCTTTCATTCAAGTAAAGCGCATTTTCTACATATAAGCATAGGAAGGGAAGTTCATTTTTCCATACAAACATCTATTTACATTGGTACATCTAGCAATTGCTTGCTATCATGTGTAATTGTGTAAGGGCTTCCTAGGGCACACATTATACACACAAGCACAAGAACTACATGGAGTACGAAATGTAGTGAAATCCTTGGTTGTAGGCTCACTTAGTCGGGTGATCACGAGGTCGGTTTGAATCCTCATTTTACATCTTTTCTTTTTGGGATTTGATGTATTTTGAGGGTTTTACCGGTCATCTTCTCTTTACGGAGTTACTGAGGTGAATTAGGAGATCATCCAATGATATAAAAGAGACAAAAAAAAGGTTAGTGAAACTTGTGTGACATTTTAAAAACTATTTTCGAAGATCCTATGCGGTCACAAGGGCCCAACAGAGGTCTATAGTGCCTAGACACCCCTACCCCATTCCAGGCGCCTAGTCAAGGCTTCCCGAGAAATAACAAAATGCATTGAAAATAAGAGAAGAAGACTAACACGAGAAATGATGCTTTTAAAATTAAATTTTAAAGTTTTTTTAGCAAAGCAAAAGTGCAAGTAATCCAAAAGCTACAAGAGCGAGAAACCTACAAGGGTTAACGAGAAAATATAAGACAAAAATAAAAAAAAGATATTAGAGGTCGACTAACCGAGTAATTAGAAGCGATCATAGAGATCCTCGGCGATTGACAGAATCATTAGTGATTAACCCCAATCACTAGCGATTTGACCTGGATCATTTGGCGATTAAAGAGTAGAAGGCTTAAAAATGAATTAATTTGATTTAAATGAAAGAAAAAAGGGACTAAGGGTCCCACTGGGCATGCCAAAATGTTCAAAGATGTTTTTACTTTTCTACTCTAAATCAAAGAAGTGAAACAATAAAAATAAAATCAATATCGAAGAAGACGGCGGGGTTTACTAATACCCGCGATGATGTGTGATGATGCGATAATGAGGGTTGATTCGATATACAAGGATCCAAGCATACACATAAATCCTTCTTTCTATCGGGGCAAGTACCTGCAATGCAAAAACACTTAGAAAAAGATGGGATTAGATAGATATATGGTGGATTTCTAGCAAAGGCCAGTCCCCAGAATTTAATGGACTTCCTTGCAAGGATGTCAATCCACATTCAAGAAATTAATATGATAATGATAAGATAAAATGATAAAACAAACGATATAACCAACAATGTAAAGGCAAAGGGACTGACGCGGTCCATGGCTATATGATGGTTTGATGGTGATACCTAATCCAAAGGGAGTCTAGGGATCACAAAATGGCTCAAAGGAGAAAGGATGTAGATAGTTGTGTACTCAAAAAGGTGAGCAAGATGATATATTTGATTTAGATAACCAATAAAGTGTTATAGATGGTTCAAGGAGTTCAATAGGATTTTATAGGCACACTGCAAAGGTAGAGTAGTAATAGTTAATGAGATTTGGATGTCTAAAAATCAAGCCCGAGGAGAAGATCATGTGATAGATAGGGATCACTAATGAATAAGGTGAATTGCTTGACAATTGGGGCTGATCATCAATGATTAAGGGAATCGCTAGTGATTTACGTGGAAATATACAAGTTGATAACAAATGAAATAATGCTAGTGTAAAGCTTGTAAAATAATGGATAAACGAGATAATAATAAAAATTAAGGATACTTTCCTCGTGTAAATTGATAAATTAAGATAAGAGGGTGATATTTCTGAGAGAAGAAGACTGTAGATGTTGATAGGTCATTGGATTTCATTGCTAGATGTTTGAGGGACCTCCAAAGGAAACATAAGAGATATTTGATGTCTTAGATATTTCTATGATGTTCACAGATGTTGTGAAAGATATATGGTACAGAGAATACGTAACGTAAGGCCTCCAAGAGAGAGTAGCATGAAGCGATGTCCTAGATAACCTAAAATGATGGCCCACATCTCATTTATATAGGACTTAAAACAAACAATGAGAATGGTCGACGATTGGAAAAATTGCCGGTGATCGGGTTTTGTGGGAAAAAGGTGAAACTACTTCCCAAATTGAGTTTTTTGTTTGTTTTGACAAAGGGTGTGTATTGGGGAGAGGTTATATGGGTTAGGGATATTGTTAAATGGTTGAGAGGTTGTTTATTTTATTTGATTTTTATTTCTAATTGGTTTTGGATTGTTTAGGAGAGGATAAAATAGGATTATACAATCGTGGAATTGATATTTATGGGGAGTAAATATGATGGTCTACATTTTCCCCTTTTTGTTGAGTGGTTTGAAACAAACCATGAGAAAAAAATGAGATGTGATAGATGAATGATGCATAATTATAAGATGAGGTGCTCCCCCTAAAATTAGAAATTGATGACCTAAAAGGGAATCAATCACAAGTTTGAAAGAGATAGATGGAAAGATACAAGAATAAAAAATGAGAGATGATGCCCTAGGACGAGGTATAAAAACAAGAGGGGTGCCGTCAGAAAATCAAGTGATAGGAGAACCGAAGGGTTTGTGTTCTATAGACATATGACTTAAAAAAGAAAATGATGTTTTGACGAGGTCAAAGGACCAAAGATTGATGTTGCCAAAAAGGTGGGCTTACGAGGCCAAAAATCAAGGGATAGGGGAACCAAAGGGTTCATTTCCTATAGACATATGAATTTAACGATAAAAAGATGATGGTTTGACGAGATCAAGGGATTGAAAATCGATGTTTCCACATAGGTGGGATTATGAGGCTAGGAATTCAAGTGATAGGGGAACCAAAGGGTTCATGTTCTATAGACATATGACTTTAATGACGAAAAGGTTCTTGATAGAGGACTAGATAGATGTCCTGATGGTGATCAGAGGCATAACACTCGAGGAGGAAACCAATTAACAAATGTTGATTTTATTGAGTAGATGTGATGTTTTTGACACAATGATGTGCTCGAGATTGTGTGGATATTAACAAATGTTGATATATATATATATATATATATATATATATATATATATATATATATATATATATATATATATATGTCAATTTGATAGGGTGGATAGTTGTTAAAGTTATGTTTTAGATATGATGTGTTATTTGATATTGATTTTAAAGTGACTTAATGTTTATCAAAATGTGTCTTAACCATGGTTAAGAATAAAATGTGGAATGATTTCTTTATCTTTGGATTTGATACATATGTGATGGGGATAAATATGGTGAAGGAACTTGCACTCTTAGCCTTATAAAAATGTTAACACATGACTAACAATGGGTAGTCACATGTAGGATCTTGGATATAGAGATGAAGTGATAAGATGTACCTTCCTAGGATATAAAAGAGGATGAACATGTGTAGTTTGATGTGGGAAAGTAGGGTTATCCTTTTCAAAAGTTTCATAGAGAAATTCTCCAGCTATACATATTTTATTTTATTTTATTGATGCAAACTAATCGATACAAGAAGTTTGCTTTAACAAGTAAATATGATCAATGCGAGAAGATTTCCTATGATGATTTTGACATTTTCTTTTTAAGGCTGATCGATGCAGAATCCTTTTTACACGAGTAGCCATCCTTGAGGAATGGTCTACAATTTTAATTTTGACTTTTGATTTTTGATTTTTATAGAGATATTTGTCCTTCAAGGATCAATCTATATTGATGGGTAGCTATCCTTCGAGGGATCAGTCTACTTTAACTTTTGATAATATGATTTTTATATTTGAATAGATGTCCTTCGAGGGATCATTCTATTATTTTTTATAAGAAACATCCATATATATTTTGACTTTGTTTTGAGCTAATGGAAAAACCACGATAAATTGTTTTGAGGGAAAGAGAGATGTGTACATGAGCTACACATATGTGCCCCATTACATGTCTTGATTGTTAAAATGTAAGTAGATGTAATGATTAAAGGGATTCTGTGGAGGAATTTTCCCAAGTGAAATATCGATGAATAGATCTCTGTGGTGCTCATCTTTAAGGCTATTGAGGATAGTGATAGAAGACCACATACTTTCAAATCATTACGATGATAAGATGGTTAGTTGATGGTGGAATAAGATATTTGATGTGACTTCTATCATGAAATTCAGAATATTAACAATAGAAATTCCGCAAGTTCAAGGCATTCAGAGGTTCCTTTTCAGGTGTACCATCAAGGAGGCTAGATGATACGCTCCCGACCCATGCTATATGGACTAATCCAGTCGGGGAAATTTTCCATGTTTACTCCTTTCCGAGTAATGACATTTTGACTTGATTGAGAGGATAGGGTTGGTGAAGATTAACTAGGGGGAGGTGTGCAAGGTAATACTTTCAAAATCTTAGAAGAGAGGAGACCCCCTAGCTTGATGATGTGGTTGGAGATAACAGACATTGAAAGGAACGATGTATTTCAACTTAGGATGATGAAAAATTTGATGTTGGTTGATTGAGTATATGATAAATAAAGGAGGAAGTGGAACCTTTGACAAAGGATGCATTGAAAATGTATATTACATATGAGAGGACGGTTGATGAAGCTTTTATTTTTCCTTTTCTTCATGTGTGACGATTTCTTATTTGCATAGGTGGGTGAACCATAATGATTTGAGATGAAGGACCTTCAATGGAAGGTGATGAGAAAATGTATGAGAAAGGTTTTCCAATATTTTATTGAGGGTGACCCCACGGTCTTGCAGATGTCTGTGAGGATACTTTAAGACACTTGGGTGTAGATGTTGATGAGATTGAGGGACCTTCAATGGAAGGTGTTGAAGATATGTCTGGAAGAGGTTTGATAATATGAGATTGAAGATGACCCCCTTGTCCTGCAGATGTCGGTAAGGACACTGATGAGGTGGAGATGTAGATGATATCGATGATGGCTTAGGATGGTCTTATTCTAGGAGAATATCATTGATGAGGAAGATTTGTTGGATTATGGCTTTAAGCGCTTTACAACTCTTTGTGTTATGACATAGGCTTCTATGGTAGGCATGGGTTTTATTTTGATCATACCATAGAGGTTTCGAGTATGTGGATTGGGTGTTTTGATAGGTGGTAATGTGATAAGGGAATCTTGTATAAGCCTTTCGAGGATGTCAATGTAAGTCCCTTTCGAGGATTTGGATTAACGGATTTTGATTTCAATTTTGATTTATGAGAATGCTTTGTATGATGCACCTTATTTTTATATGGGGGTAGATGTGTGGATGTTGTATGGTGTTGGAACATCATATGGACATTATGAGATCGATAAAAGAGAGGATGTGATTCAAGAATGGGATATGATGTGGGATCGATAAAATTGGATGATAGATGAGGTCCAAAACTAGACGAGGGGGATACATTATGGATGAGTTAGGGTTTGTAATATGATATTGAGATAAAGGATGGGGTCCTAAAATATACAGTAAGGTTGAGACCCTAAATAATGTGTGTTTTGATTTTGTAATGTTTTTTTTTATATAGAGGAGATGGTCTTAAAAAAAATGATGAGGATGGGGTCTGGATGTGATGGGATTATATTTTATAGTGTTTGATTTAGATAGAGGAGAGGGTATCATGTCAGATGAAAAGGGTGAGGCCGTGGATGTGATGGGATTTGATTGTATAGTGTTTGGTTTAGGACAAGGTTCTAGACTAGATGACAAGTGAGGAGTCGAGGATAGGATTGATTTTGATTTAGATGAGGGAGATGTTGTTTCTAGACATGATTGAGACGGGTTACATTCATGTGGGCTACCCAAGTCTTCGATTGGTTCAAAATATGGTTGGACATCAAGATATTTAATTATAGGTGCCCCCTTTGTAATGGTCTCCGAGGTGGAGTATAAAGGTTGCAAGGATGTCATTGGTGATTGGATAGTAAGCAAAGGTGATGTCGATGCATGAGGATTATCGAAAAGAGGATCCAAGGGATCTTAGTCTTCAAGGGGAAGCGTTGGTGATGAAAGAGGCTCCTCTATGGAAGATAATATGTAATATTGATGATGATGTGACTAAAAGGATATACAATATCTATATGAAATGAATCTATAAAGGGTGTTAAGTTAGGAAGACAAGTAAAGACATCATGCGTGATAGTTTCATCTAGATCGTAGGAAGACCTAGGGGAATTAGATGGGACATATGTATATTGAGTATTGATATGACCTTCTTCGAGGGCTTGTATTTCTAATTTTCTGGTCATGGTGAAGGCTTCATCAAAAGTCTGGAATGTGTGGATCTGGAGAGTAGATGAAATGTGATGGGAACACGATCAAGAAAATAACTCGATCAGTTTTGATTGAGGTAGTGAGAAGGTCAATTAATTGATAATGCTTTGCCACCTATTGAAAATTCAACAATGGGTTCGTTTTGATTGTTTGATGGTATAGAGGTCAGAAATGGTGATTTTGCAAGTAACGTTGATAGCGAAGTTTTGAGAAATAAAAAGGCGAGTTGCATGAAAGAGAATAAAGAGTGTCGAGGGAGGGAGTTATACCAATCAAGGAAATTCATTCGAGTAACATAAGAAAAGTTCTAAGTAGAAGATGTTGATTTTGGATGATGACACAAGTGTCTAAAGGCTAGTATGTGTTGTTGAGGATCCTCTAGCCACGGAAAATGGTGAATTCGGGTAATTCCCAATAAGGAGGATATGACTTATATGGTATTGACAGATGGATGAGTTCATTACAAACTTGATCATAAGTGAGAGTGTGTTTAGTTCCTATGGTAGTGGCTTCCAAATTATCTAATTTTTCAATAGACTTGCATGAGATCATTTGTAGGATTAGATGTGAAGGAATTAACATGTGAGTGTGGCTGAGAATGTGGTTGAGTTGATTGATGATAGTGGAGAGTATGAGGATTCTGTTGTGGATGGGCTTGATGTAGGGTAGCTTGAGAAGATATCATTTGTAAATTAGGTTATGATAAAGGGATGTTGGGAGATGTGTAGGGATGTTGGATATGTTGTTATTGTTGGATGAGAGGGGTTGATTGGGCTTGAGTAGGTATGTGTGTATAGGTTTGGGATGTCTGAGGTATTGAGAGAGGTATTAAAGTTGAGATAGGTTGATTGGATAAAATATGGGGGATGTTAAGATTTTGATGAAGGAGGGGATCAATGAGTATTGATTGATGGGATATACTTGACATGGGCTAAGGAGAAATAGTTTGGAAATGACTTAGTTGTGAAGGATAGTCATAGGGTTTTGGATGGGGTTTTTGTAGGGTTGTAGGATTGTTGAAAGGTAAAGGTTCCATAAGGAACAAAATATGGTTTGGATGGCTCTAGGAACATGCCAAGGCTAAGTGAAGTTGAGTGAGACATGATAGGTTGATGAGATTGATAAGGATTAGATCCTATGTAGGGGATGTTTTGAAATTTATTGGGATGAAAAGATGTAGAGGTAGTGGATGAAGAAACCAAAGATGATTGTAAAAATGACGTATAAGGGGTAAAATAATATGTTGATGTAGAGGATTGATCCATATTAAATGATAGTCAATTGAAAAGGATTAAAAAAACCCTAGGAGAGATACAAATGTAAAAAAAAATTCAAGCAGAAGAGTTTTAATTATCTTGATTATAATTTAGATGTGGAGGAAAGGGCTCATAGGGAACATAATGATATGGCCATTCTAAGGATGGTTTTAGGTTTGTTAAAGGATGGAGTCCTCGATATACCCGAAGGTACGTGAGGCCCAAATATGTGTTAGTGTTGGTACGAGCATGGTGTTGGGGCCTACCCCTCACTTCATAGTCCCACAACGATAAGGGAGTTGGGTGCTTAGCCAATATACCAATAACCAATTGTTTATACTCGGCTAGAACACCGAGTCAATTTCCCTATTGGGTGATGAAATCCCAATAGTTATCACCTGGGTAGGAGTGTTTGATGCAAGTTTGATATTTGATGTGGTTTGGTTGTGTGTGAGGGAAGATAATGTGAATGCAATAAATTAACCCTTAGATTAATCTATGTAATTAAACAAGATGCAAGGTTTGTTTTAAATACAAAAGAATGATTGAATTCGATGAGGGAAAATAAAAAAATGCAATGACAAGAAGAGAAGAAGACTCTGAGAAACACTTCCTCTTTAATTTTTTAAATTTTGAGTTTTTTTAGCAAAGCAAAAGTGAAACTAGCAAAAAGATACCAAAGCGAGAAACATGCAAGGGTTACAGGAAAAAAAAGAAAAAATAGATATTAGAGGTGACTAACCAAGTAATCGGAAGAACTCACAGAGATCATCGGTGATTGATAGGAATTGCTAGAGATTTGAATGGATCGCGACAATTATATAGCAAAGGGCCTAAAAATGAATTAAATTGATCTAAATGATAGAAAAGAGGGACTAAGGGTCCCCTTTGGGCGTGCCAAAATGTTTAGAGACATTTTTACTTTCCTACTCTAAATCAATGAAGTGAAACAAGAAAAGCCTGACCTCAAAAGATGAAAGGGTTTACCGATACTGTGATGATGTGTGTGTTGATGTGTTATCAGTGTGTATTGCTTGAGGATCATTAGGAGGACTCTTGATGAGAATCAGAAGGCTTGGCATACCAAACTGAAATCAGCCTTATGGGCAGATAGGATAACTCCCAAAAGATCCACAGGTAACTCTCCATTTAGGCTTGTCTACGGAAGAGAGGCAATCTTGCCCCTGTCACTTGAGTTGCCAACGTTGGAACTCATGAAACAGCTGGAATTGCTAGAGTTTGGGCCCATGGAGGTGAGATATGCAGAATTGATGGAGCTGCAAGAAATCAGAGATCAGGCATTCCAAGCAATGGAAAAGGATCAGGCTTTGATCAAGAAGACCTTTGATAGGAAGGCCAAAGATAGATCTTTTCAAGTAGGAGATCTAGTATTGAAATGGGATGTGGACAGAGCAAAACCAGGAAGGCATTCAAAATTTGATGCCATTTGGAGTGGCCCATACATGGTCACAAAGTGCAAGAACAACAATGCTTTCCAATTGGCCTCATTGGATGGTGAAGAACTGCAGATTCCAGTAAATGGAATCTATCTCAAGCGTTGCTTCTAGAGGGAGGTTCACTACATCTGTAAATACTAGATTAGATTTTCTTTCCTCCAAGTGCTTGTGCACATTGTTTTGCTGTAGGTTAGTTTTGTTTTCCCTAAGTGCCTTGGCACAATTTGCTGTCCATGGAGATGTTTAGCATGTCTTTGCTTTCATCAGGTCACGTTCCATCTTCCTCCTCGCACATTCTGAGTCAGTTTGGATTCTAACAGAATATTTGATGACTCCATGCCCAATGGATTGCTTCAGGCAGCTGGTCTTTTCATCTAGCAGGCAGATGATCCCGCTGAGTCGCCAAATTGTTATCCAAAATTCACCCCCCAGGGTAAATTTGATAACATGCATCAGAATATCCAAGTCCTAGGCACATTGGTTAATTCAGAGCAAACATCATGTTTCTGAGGTTCTCTCAGATATTTTTCTAACTCCTCTGGCCGAGGCAGAAGGAAGGAGCAAGCTCTGAAAATGCGGAAAAAGTTGCAGAAAGGAAAACAGGTTGATCCAGGAAAAAGTGTAAAAATTGGCTAAGTCCGCTAAAGGGCCCAAAAACAAAGTGGGACAAGTGGTACGAATGGGCCCGAACCGGCCGAAAGGTGAAATTGTCCCAAGCGGTCCTAAGGAAAATGGAACAATTGGGCGAGGTATGCGAACCGGCCGAAGGCGAAATAAGCACAAAGGGTCCAAAATCAAATGGGACATCCGGGACAGATGGACGCGAAGTACGCGAAGACCCGGCAGCCCGAGAACCAACCAAAAGACGCCACGTGTCTCAAGGAGAAAGGTTAAAAAGTCAAAGGGGCAAGGTTTGAAGCGCTGGCCCGAGCTAATAGGAATTGGACACGTGTCCAATAGAGCGATAAAGCGGAGCTCGGGGGAAGTTAGAGAATTTGGCCGGGTTCCCCAAAAAAGGCTAAAAGTAAAGGAAGCCCCGCGCCCTGTCCTCCAACCAGATCATGCCACGTATCTTCCAAGTGGCGGGGGAGCGGAAAAAAGTGGAAAATGTTTTAAAATCATCAAAAAGGTCAAATTTCAAGAGACAGCCCGCCGAAAAGTAGAAGAAGAGAGAATTATCCAGCGAATCAGAGCATGCCACGTGTCATCCAGGTGGCAATGCGCGGGAAAATATTTCAAAATCCGTTTTCGCCTGTTCCGTGCCCTAAATCTTCAGATCGACATATCTTTCGATCCAGAGCTCGGATTTGCACGTTCTTGATATCAACGGAAAGCTGTTGAAATTCTCTACACGTTTCCAGGGTCAATCTTGCATTTTGGTTCATCCTGAGGGAGAAAATTGAGAAACGCCTCTGGCATGAAATAACAAGCAGAAGTAATGCTTCAACAAACAACTTTAATGCAGCAGACAGTTCGCCGCTTCTGTTAGGCAGCCCGCCGTTTTGCCAGGATCCGCCGCTTCTGCCATGATGGACGAATTGAATGCAACCTAGAGATGGTTGGGGTAGATTTGGCTTTCCCTCCTCTCTTTCCTCTCTCATTTTCTTTCTATATATTGTAAAGAGGAGCTTCTTTTCAAGGTGGAACATTTTTCTGTTTTGCCTCTCCCTTTTTTCCTCAGGCGAATTTGTGGAGTTCGAACCTCTCATTTGAACTGTAATACTATTCTGCCTCTTAGCATTCTGCAGTGTATTGTATCAATCTTTGGAGCAAGTAATACATGTCTGTGGATGATTCTCAACCCTCTCTGTGTTCATTTTGCATCCTCCTGGTCTTTTACTGCAGTTTCTGTCATTTGTGCATGATCTTGTATCACATTCAAGTGGTCTGTGTTTATTGGCAAAATAAGTGTTCTTCATTCCTCGGTGCATCACCTCCATTAGTTTAGATTTATTTTTATGCATTTTCTTACCTTGTCTCCTTGGCAGATTAGATTAGGTTTTAAAAAAAGAAAACCCTCTGTATATTTCGTGTGCATCTGAACAGAGGAATAGGAACCAGCCTTCTCTGGAGATTCCTTTCTCACTCTTCAAGTCCCACACTTGGAGAAAGGATTCAATGTTATGCAATCACACTGGATGTTAGTATGATCAACCTAGAAATCTGATCAACATCCAGGGGTGCTGTGATTTTGCACTAACACACCGGTAATTAAGGGAATCACTAGCGATTGCTGTGGAAATATACAAGTTGATAATAAATGAAATAATGTTGGTGTACATAAAGCTTGTAAAATTATGGATAAACGAGATAATAATACAAACGAAGGATAATTACCTCATATAAATTGATAAATGAAGATAAAAGGGCGATATTACGAGAGAAGAAGACTTTAGATGTTGACAGATCATTGGATTTGATTGTTGGATGTTTAAGGGACCTCCAAAGGCAACAAAAAGATATTTGATGTCTTAGGTATTGTTATGATGTTTTCAGACATTGTGAGAGAGCTATGGTATAGAGAAGACGTAAGGTAAGGTCTCCAAGAGTGAGAAACAAGAAGCGATGTCCTAGATAACTTGAAATGAAGGACCACAATTCATTTATATAGGAATTAAAATAAATAGGGATAATCTCCAACTATTGGAAAAATCGGCGACATTATGAGTTTTACGGGAAAAGGGTGAAACTACTTCCCAAATAAAGGTTTATGTTTTTTTACAAAGGGTGTTTTTTGGGGAGAGGTTATATGGGTCAAGGATGTTGTTAAATGGTTGAGAGGTTGTTTGTTTTGTTTTGTTTTATTTGGATTTTGTATCTAAGTTGTTTTGGGTTGTTTAGGAGAGGGTAAAATAGGATTATACAATCGTGGAATTGATATTTACGGGGATTAAATATGATGGGGAGAAATAAGACTTAGGATAAGGATTTAATGTATAATATGATAGTGATGTGATAGTGAAGGGGTGCTAGCGGACACAGATACGGGAAATTAGCGATGTTAATTTTAGGTGTCTACACTCGGTTCTGACATCTGCCTTTTGTATTGATCGATCTTTCGAGTTTAGAACAATCCCAATGATAGCGTGAATTAACTAAGTCTTTATTTCTGCTTTTTAATTAGGGTTTTATAATTTCTTTAGCTTATTTCTTGTGGCATATATATTATAAGAGTTGTTTATCACACGTGACTCTATAATTAGCATTTTACAAATTCCATATTTATTAAATCACTCACTTTGGTCCATGTGGATTGTTAGAGTAGGATTAGATAACTACATTTACTTCCTTAGGAATAGTTTATCATTAGGAATAGGTAGAGGAACTAACTTTCTCACGGAGGTTTATCTCAAGTAGCAATTCCCAAAACTTGGAGACAATCCCATGTTACCTAAAAACATTGATTGCTCATCCATTCATTCATGACAAATCATTGGGTGTTATTTTTAGTAAAAATAGGAATATACAAAAGTGACATAATTTCAAACCAAATTCACCCTTTTCATTATTACAAATATGAGATCCCTGCATGCTACTAAGGTGACCATAATATGAACATATGAGGTGCAAAGTCTCTAAGAAAAAGTTCTATCCACACTAGTTACTAGTAAAAAGACTTGTTTGATTTGAACGGATCCACGCCCTACTAGTTCTTGTCCACCACATGTCCTTTCATTTCACATTGATTTCAATTTAACCAACGACTACCAACCACCCTCCACCATCACTTATTTCAAAATTTACATCAATTTTTACTCTTTTAATAACATTTCTTTGGGCCCCTAAATTCGATTCATTTATTGGTTGAGTCCCACATTGGGAAATTATTATTGTTCTTAATTCTTTCAAATTATTTAGACCACACACATTCAATGGGAGAAGAATACAACATCAATGTGTAGGTTTTGAGAAAAACAAAGGAAAAATTATATGCGAATATAAAGAATAAAGACAAGTTTTAGATATGATAGAATATAAAGAATGAAGACAAGTTTTAGATATAATAGAAAGAGGAAGCACATGTAGAAATTTGGATCCACAGGGAAGCTACAAGAGAAATAAAGTTTTGGACACCAAAAGAATAAATATATAAAATCAAATGCATTTTTAAATTCGTGTATGCCAAGAAAGTGTCATGCCCCTCCCGTTACCACCCTTTCGACTCTTGTTGTGTGATCTCGAATTGGCCTTGGTTTGAAAGAGTTCGTCATTTTAAGTTTCAAGTTTACATTTTAGATGATTCATAGATTGAAATAATTAATTATGGTATAGGAAAAATAGTATATCCTTCTTAACATTGAAATATTAGATGTTTTTAAATGATAAAATTATTTGTATGGATCTTTTATCTATGTGTCTCATCTTTCCTAAGGTCAAGAGTGCAATTTTCTATATTTAAGAAAACACTAAAATACAAGCCTCCAAAACGATTTATTTTGGCAAGTACCAAGTCTTCGTGCAACATGGGTTGATACTACCTCCTTAGATGAAGATCTTCTCGTTCGTCGTGTTATCACTTCCATCTTGGTGGACATTCATGACCTCTTTTTGGGATCATAAAGTAATGGTAGAAATTAAATAAATTAAAAATCAAAGATAATAAAATGATATGATCTTTTGAGATTAAAATGTTATTAACAAAAAGTAAAATAAATATAATAAAATTTAAAAAATGTTCTTATTATCCCTCAAACTACTTGGGGCCTTCCCCCTAACCCCATTTCAAGAAATAATTATAGAATTTTGGGGCTTTGTGTGGATGCTTGCAAGAGGAGAAAATACATTAAGCATAGTAGTGATAATAATAAAATGTAATGTTTAGAAATATGTGAAATCTCTGTTTGGATATGCATTCGGTGTTGGAATGCCTCCATGATTTAGCGAGCTACTTCTTTCCTTTCCTCTCATGTTTTGTGCATGACTCTGCAAACTTTCCAGTATCTTTCCAATGTGTGCAAAATGGAGCGTTGGAGCAGGTTATTGGCATCCACCAAAAGGTTTCCTCGGTGCAAGACTTGGACAAAATGATTTTTTAAAAATATATTTGAATCTCCAAGAAAAAGGCATTTTGATAGGTGTTAAATTAGATTCCATAAGCTTTGCCCCCATCCTATCATCTTGTGTAAAAGGAGGAGCTTTCAAACAATTGTTGGACGTGTGCTAATATTTTAGAAAGGTGGATTTTTCTCGGTGTAGTGTTAACAATTATCCTTGCGGATGAAGCTGTCGAGTCGTAGGAAACCTTAGGTTAGTGGGATGTGTACCTAAGGTGACCTCATTTTAAAGAAGTTGGTTCTTCTCTACAGTGCGAGATGAGGGTCATAAAAGTGAAACAAAACATAAAAAGTTAATGGGGGCAATGCGCCAAACAAGCCTCTTAAGAAATCAATCGAGAACACATCTATCTAAAGAAGAGAAATGATGAACAAATGAAAAGGGTGGACAAAATTACACCATAGGCCAGAGAAGATCACACAGAACACTACCTCAAACTACTTAAGCACAAATTCAAAGATAGTAATAACATTATAGAGATGCACAGTTTCTATGTGAAAATAAAGGTGATCAGAGACAAAAAAGATATGCAAAGGATGGAAAAAATGCACCACATGGCATATTATATTACTCCAAAAATTGTGCACAATATTACAATAGAAAAGAGGCAAGATTGTTATTACAAAACCCGGAAGAAGGCTAGAGCTCTAGGCCCCTGCCTTTTACAAAAGAGGGACTGAGACAAAGAAGAAAACCAACCGAATCTTTTTCTTCCTTTTAGATATGAGACCCGATTACAATATATAGAATGAGAAAGAGAGAAGAGTCCAATCCGAAATTGCTTTTTCAACCACTTGTAAGATGCAATAAATGAGTGCAATCAATGACACCTTGCTTGTAAAAGACTCCTCCTTTGTCCCTGACCTACAGTAGTGAAAGAATGATGGCCATGCTCATTAAATGCATTCCCCAACCACTTTCTAATTATCTCTTTGAAGTGGGCTCTTTTCCTTAAAAATTACCATCAATGTTTCATTAATTTCTGCATTTATTGATTGTTGTGCGTTGTGTTTGGTTTATTGGAGTTGGAGATGATTATTTTATTTTCACCCACCTATCCTTACTAAAAATATGAAATCCACTTTTTGTGGTGTAGAGGATGTCGAGAGATTTCCAAAAGCCTAACTTTTTGAAAATCAAAGTTTTGGGTCAAAAGTTTTGTTCGTTTGAACTTTGGGGTTGCGCGTTCTATGTGGGATCTCACAATATTTTAGAAGATCTGATCATTTAAAATTATTGGTGGGCTTTATGATTAATCCTACATTGAATTGACCTTCCGCCAATCTTTTACAACCTACTTTGGGTTTGGATTCTATCTGTTATGAGCTCCAAGTGGAAGCAGAGCACACCTCTAGAGTCTCTACTTTTCTTGCATCTTTTGAAAGTGTGCCGAGATGACATGTGGCACCTTCCGTGGCTCCTTTTATTTCTGCAAGTTCGTAATGAGACTCATTTCACATTAATACAAGGACCCTATCTTGGCAAGCCTCTTACCATTTGACCCCACGTGGAAGTCCCGTGGGAGTTTGGAGCTTCAATTTTCTCTCTCACCTTTTGGAATTGCACCAAGCTGACACATGGTGCCTTTTTATTTCCGCGAGTTGATAATGAGACTCATCTCGGGTTTCACTTTTGACTCATTTGAGTCGCTTTTTTTTTTTTTTTTTTACCATGATTTTTCCAAGTCCTTACAAAAATTTCAAAGGCTTGACTCATCTCACATTAGTTTGAGACTCTCAGAGCTATCTTGATTAACCAACAAGAATTTGCTTGTTATCTAATTTCAGCGGGCGGTGGAGGAAATTTGATAACATGTAGTAGTTACAAGTGTGTTGGTAGCTAGATAAGAAAATTTTGGGAACATAGTTAGAGAACACTAACCATCTAACAAATTGGGATGCAACAAAGAGGATTTGCAGGGCTTGTGGAGGGTATGTGTTTTATTTCATAAAATGTTTGAGAAATTGTAGGCTTTTGGAAAAAAATGATTGTCGTATGCACAAAATGAATGGTTGAAAATTCCTTGGAGACTATTAAACACATGGAAATTTTCAAGTGTAATCCAAACCCCTTAACCCGTGCCACACCTCCTCTTCTCCTCGAGTCACATTTTGTTTTTATGAGATGAGCTAGCGGTGGGTAACTTGACATTGTTACTTTTTGTATGCTACTAGGAAGCATACGTAGCACTCATGGACTTTCTAAGAGATTACATCAAAGATTTATGTCCTCACATGTCCGTAATGTTACAAATGTGTTTTTTAGATTGTGGAAAATGATTTTGGGGGACTGATGCATTCAACCCAAATACTCTTTATCTTATCATTTCTTTGGAAGTTATGTATGTTATTTTGGAGGAAAAACAAATACACGTGGGTTGTTTTTAATTTTGAGACGCATATAGGAGAATTAGCATGGCCCCTATGCAAGGGATACAACTTTTTGACAAAATGCATCAAACAAAATGTAGTCTCATGGAATGTTTGATCATTGGATATGCACAAAGACTTCTATTGAAAGTATATGTAATGGAAAAGTTGCAAAGCTATGGAATGAGGCTAAAGAACCTCAAAGCTTAACTAAACTCAACCATGCACCATGAGATAAGAGCTAAACAAGATTTAATCCTATACATGCATCATAAATTTGACAAAAACATCAAAACCTAGCATATATACTACTCTCTACTCTTTTGAAAGCTATAAAACATTGAACCTATGAAGATCCCAAAGAATCAAATGTGATGTTTGATATGAAACTCAAGCTTTCAAGAATGGAGTCTCACCATTAATGGCTTCTAGGCCTTATGGTTCTCTCTATTTACTTAAAACTTGGATTATGGATGCAAATGGAGGTGTTAGCTCAAGGTCAATGGAGGAGGTAAGCTTAAGATCAAATGTCTAATTAGCTTAAAGCTAATACAAATGAGATCCAAGCTTTCTTAGGCTTGTTTTGGTTTTGTGTTATGTAAAGTTGTGTCTTTGAATGGGTAGGCTTAGCCTTGTATTTATAGTTTTCCAAATGGAAGAGTTTGAACTTTGGGTGCATGTGGGACTAAAGTCTAAAAAGCACTTTAGGATTAGGAGCTAAGTAAACATGCTTTAGACTAGTTAAGCTAGGATTAGGCTAGTTAAACTTGATTAGCAAGTGATTAGAGACTCATTGAGAGTTGGGAGGGTATGATTAATCAATTATGACTTATAGATAGCCTAAGAAGCCAATAGAAGTGATCTAGAGAGAACTAGGGAGGTTCTGAATGGTCAAAAGGAGGAATGTCTAGCTAATAAGAGAGATATTAGCCCAATTAACTAGTTATAAGAAGAATACGACCAAGAAGGTGTTGTAAATGGGCATCCGAGAATGGAGCGAAGAGTGGGAAATTAACGAAGTGTCATTAATTGGTTGAATTGGAGGAAATTATAGGTGTAAGCATATTTTAGGTGTCTACATTTTCCCCTCTTTGAGGTGATGTAAGTGACATCACTTCAAAGAAAGTAGACAAGCATAAACAAGTAGAAAACTTGAAGGGATAGAAGAAAAATGAGTAGAATGAAGGATGCCCCCTCAATTGTCAATGGGGTGATAGAAGAACTCGATCGATGATAAAAAGATGAGGGAAATATAATGAAGAAAGAATAATGTGAAGAAAAGAAAGGGGATATAGAAGAAAAGGAGTATGAGGAAGGGGGAATGAGCTAACATCCATCTAGTTCCTTTTAAACAAATTTATATTTCATCATATTGTTAGTGATCTTCATCATCGATCCTTATTAAAAAGAATGAAAAAAGTTTAGTATGACATGAAAAGCCATATACGAACAAATGTCCATTGCTAAAAACACAAACTCCATGTAACATACAAAATGCAATGCAATACGAGAAAGTAAACAAGCTAAACTAACAGAGAAACATGCTGTAATATTTTTGTTATCGAGCTTCAGTTCCAACCTATTCAAATTAACGACAAGGGTTAATCACGGTTCCCTAAGAAAAGGATACATGCGAGGGGAATAACGGAGGACACTTGGTTCCGATGAAAAATTAATGTACACCACAAAAAGCACCGGAAAATCATTGTGCCCTAGAGTACAGACGAAGTAAGTAGCCTAGCTTTGGTTGATGGAGGTAGATCAAGATGATCCACGAGTCGCACACAAGAGTAGGTGAGAACCAAAGAGGGACGTTTTGTAGAATGATTTATATTATTTTTCAATGTTTCTTGAAACATATTTGAATGTTTTTTTATTTTGAATTTTTTTTTGAAGCTATGTACAAGTAGATGAGGAAGTTTGGATGCCTCGGGGATAGACCGGATGTACAAGGGAAAAGGCCACACACATGTGAGAAATGTGAATATGTGAAAATTCCCCAATGATTAGGTGGGAGCATTCAAAGGAAAAATCTTCATGCATAGAAGTGGGACCCAAGGCCATTATGGATAGGTTCAACATGATGATGAACGTAAACAAATGAAGTGTGGGGAAGAAGAAAGGATGCTCAAGCGTAAGTTGGCCTAAAAGCACATGATAGAAATGAAGGGGGAGATTATTTTTATGAAAAGGGACAAAGGTGTATGAAAATAATGGCAAAAAGGCAATACCATACACATGGATGTTCTGAAAAAAGTAGAAGAATGGTGTGAATGAAGTAGAAAGGAAGCCTTGCAATGAAAAAGTGATTAGCCAAAGGCACAAATCGTGAGACAAGACATCTACTAAAGCAAGAGTTTGAACAAGGTCCAAAAAAAGACACTTCATAACATACTAATCTTGCTGCTCATAGAGATCTAATGTGTGCACGTGGAAACTAATTACCTCTTGAAGGGAATGTTTAATAGGCAACAAATGAAGACAACCTAGCCAATGTGTAGGAATGATATAGTTTGATATGTGATTTGTGAATGGAGGGTGGAAGGAGAGTCGTACATTGATTCGCTGCTAGCCAAACATCAATAGCCCTGATGGAGATGTATTTGATTCTAATCGCAATTTTTCTCTATCGCTAGTCGGGATTCCATAGCCCTGATAGAGATTATTGGAAATACCCCAAGAGAGAGTTATATATCAATTTGCCTTTGCTTTGTAGCCTTTAGCTTTTTATTTTTGATTGATTTTGATTCTTTGTCTTTTTGAAAAAAATATTTCAGCTCTCTGGTTTGAAAATGGATTAAGAACCACCGATGGCTTGATGAGAGGATGTGGAAGTGATTGTGATGACGACATTGGCTAGTGTCAACAAATATGTCCAAAATTTCTTTTCGCAACAAACTTATTAGATATAAATTGTGATAGGATTTCTAAGAGGTCATTCGTTATTTAATTTACCAAGGTCATAAAAGACCAGGGTCAAATGGATACCATAGAGATAAATGTTGCAAAATGCGTGTGAATAGGCTAAACAAAATATCACTAAAGGGATGAAAATGGTAGGAAGACTTGCAGAAGAATAGGAAGGAAGGAAAGAAAGAAACATCCATGTGTACGCATACATGATACATTATTGCAATGTTTGATTTATGTACCTTTGATTTTTAATGCTTTCCCAAATTTTTTAATATTTTTCTATTTTTTAGGTTTTATCTTTTTGAAAAGGTGGGACCAACAAAGTCACTCAACGTGATAAGATCCAACAATGATATTTGCAACTTTATTGATAAGGGAGACTAGGTGTGTTTGTTTATCAAGATTCATGTTATCCCCATTCTCAATGATCGAGGTGAGCTCATACTCAACAAATGACTATGAGTTTTCATGAAACAAGGATTATTCAGGTGGGAGTTTGAGTTCCTTATCCATATGTTTTTACACTTTGCACCATACTTGATGGGTGCATTGGTGTGCATTCTTGAATCACGCTTGATTTTTAACCCTAATTTCATTTGATTTATTAATAGCTTTGGAGCCCTTGGAATTTTTGACCTGATCTTGGTTAAGAAACTATTTGGGTTTCTTATAAGGTGACACATGACTTGTCGATCTTGAGAAGGAGAAGAAAGTGAATGTGGATGTTTAGACCTGATGTGAGAAATGACCGTGGGCTTGCCACAACCATTGATAGAAGAAAGGTGTGATGGATGAAAAGGATATGGTCTAATAATTGAAGAGGATGGGCTACCAGGAGGTGAGCCACTGATAGAAGATGATGAAGGGATACTAGAATATGGCCATAAGATGGAATAAGTTGGGCTACGAGGACATGGCCCAAGAATAGAATAAGATGATGAAGGGATGCTAGGGTGTGGCCCAAGTATAGACGAGGAGGGACTAGTGGGAAGGGTCCCATAGATAGAAGAGGAAGGGATACTAAGATGTAGCCCAAGAATAGAAGGTAATGGGCTACTAGGAGCTGAACCATAACTAGAAAATGGAGGGCTTCCCAGGGGTGGATCTAGGATAGAGGAAGACGATGGGATACTAGGGTGTGGCACAAGGTGAGGTTTTGATTGAGTAATGATGATAGATAAGGAATGATTTGGAAATGAGAAGATAGGCCACAGATCAATGTTAGACCCCGACATCTCATCATGCTCATAGGAAGGTGAAGATGGAATGTCAGAAGAAGAGTCAATTTCCATGACCTTAGGATTTTCCGTTAGGTTCTAATAAAAGGAATCAACTTCTTCTTCCCCATATGCAAGTGTATCGAGTTCTATATAGAATCCTTGTTTGTAATCCTCTAAAGGGATATCATTGTGTAGTCTCGATTATTCCTTCAACTGTGAGAAATCAATCAGTAGAGGTTGTTGTTATTCAGCCATAGGAGGTTGAATAGAAGAAATGGGTTCGACAAGAAGGGAATATTGATTGACAAAAGAATATGAATATGTTCGATGATGTAGATGAGGGGAAGGCTTGACCTTATCACTCCCATGAAGAGTTTTGATAGTGCTTTGAAAAGATATCTTAACACATGGATTTTTTGTAATGGTTCGACGTGGTTGTAGACATTGATCTTTAGAATATGGATGAGGAAATGGTATGATATGGTTGAAAGGGCTCAAGGCCGAAGAGGGATTGAATTTGGTTTGATAAAGAAAAGAAAACTCAAGAGAGGAAGTAGGCTTGGAGGAAAGCGTCTCATGAATGGACAACTTGGAGCTAGACTTAGGTCATTTTTCTAGAAGACGACGCAATGTAGGTTAGAAAGTAGGATCATATTGTCATTCGTTAAGTTGTCACATAGGATTAAAATTGATGATGACTAGAGGGAATCGAGTCATGGAACTCTTCAATGGAGGAAGAGGTCTTGAGAGACGATTGATGAAGAAGGTCCTACGAAGAAAGGGAGGACCATGACTCAAGAACCAAATTAGATGTTCAATCAACATAATTTGAGTCACACAAGTATTCAAAGGAGGAAGAAATTGATGATGTGATTGGTAATGAATGTCCTTGAAGAAACAGAGGACCGTGATTCAAGATTTGATCTAGGGGTATCTGAATTATATTAGGATCTGAATCTTCAAAAGAAGAGTGGGAATCCAAATAGTAGTTTGGATCTAAATCAGAAGAAGAGTGGGGGAACCCAAATAATAATTTGGATCAGAATTTTCCAAACCATACCACCGGATATGAGCTAAAGGTGGGGAACAGGGTACCGTATGGGCCCTCTAGCGTGAAGAACCAAACAAGGCTTAGTCGTAATGGGAATATTTTGATTTGAATTCCTAAACCTAGGTTCCATATTTTTGTAAGTGTGAGAAACCACGTGATAGTCAGTCATTGTTGGTGTTGTTTAGGTACAAATGCCTAGACTTAGCTAGTGTGATCAAATTCCTTCAAAGTGAAGAAATTTCCATGTCGATTCGAGGTAGCATAAGGGAAACCAACTAGACATCTTATAAATATGGAGATGCGTGCATGATTTTCCAAAGAAGGTCTAAGGAAAATAGACATCGTGATGACACAATATCGATGAGATAAAAAAGGATTGTCCTAGAAAACAATTTTTTGGATGAATAATCACAAGGAACAATAATGCAAGTGTGAAACACAAATCCAATCAATAAGGAAATACTCCCTATGTAAAATGTGTGCGAAAAATGATAGTTCAATGTAAATATTATCAACACAATGTCAATAATTAAGTCAAACTTGAAATAAACAAGGCGTAAATATTTGCAAAGGGTAAATACGATTCCCACTTAAAGGATACTATGACCGGTTTAGAGACAAGCAAGGCCTAAACGTCAAAGGGAGAGAATTACAAATATAATCTACGTAACCACACCAATTGGACACGTCTATCAAGATTCGTGGAGAAGCGATATATTAGTGTCAAATTAGTACTAAAACGATGAAAAATAAATTAAGTGACACCCGTCAAGATTTGAAGCAATGTTCGAATTTAAACCAAGTCAAATTATACTAAGGATGTGCTAAAATGTGGGCAACGTAATGACATAATGATGACACTTAGATCATGTTTACAAAAACACGACATAAGTATCTTAATTGTGTTGAGGCAATGCGAACAAGGTAACACGTCAAAGGGGATCAAATGATGAACCAATCCTAACTATGAAGACAATCTTGAAATCAAGATCAAAGGACTATCAAAGATATAAAAATGTACTTGCACACTTTAGACGTTTAACAACCCAAGAGTAGCAAACATAGATGGGCGTAAACGGACAAAAAAGTGGCGAATACTGTCTTTGATAAGACTCGTGAGGTATGCTTCCTTCTCACCCCGAAAATGGGTGGTGAGAATGCAAGGGTATAGATCAAAAGGTGAAATAAACTAAGCGCCACTTGGGTAGAGTTTCTCCTCGTCTGAAGGCGAGAATGAAACCAAGCTAAGTGAGACATCATTTAATTCTGTGATGAAAGAAAATTAGTTCTAACTTACATGGGCTCTTTTCCTTGTTCGAGAAACAAGGTTCAAACTCCAAGTGAGTTGTCACTTTGTGATGGATTGACGTGACAACGGACTAGCAAAGTGGGCTCCAAGATAGAATGGCTTCCCTAATAAGATCTCTCAACTAGGTGTCACAAGTTGTCTAAGAGCGAGCTCGATTTACCCAAAGAGTCATCTTGCTGATTTGGGAGTATCTCGACTTTAATTTACCCCCTTCAAATACGATGAGCAACGAGTGCATTCATACATATTCTCACTGGGGTCGCGATACAAATAACTTTGACTCTAACTTATAATGTGAAATCTAGTCAAGTGGGTAAGTGGAGCGCTTCCTATTTCATCCATGAGGTTACTCAACGGTGGATTACTTTAGGGTTCTGGAACCACCCCCATTGTTGTAGCTTAAGGATTTATGCCAAAGGGGTTATGTTCCAGTTGAGCGGATAGGGACGTACCCTTTTCTAAAACCTACAATACATTGTGAAGTGAAATGGTGTGTTTTTATCTTGCTTAACTTAATGTGGTTTTAAGTAGCACACTGTTTGGCAACCTGCATGAAAACATGTGTATTAGAAGCTTTTGTTTTGTCTCGACTTCTTTATCTCTTTGACAAACGTTAGGCCCTACATGTAAAGAGTTAGTAATTTCCCATCAAATAAGAAAGAGAGTTTGCACGTTGTTTTTGATTCCTAAGATCACCAAAAAGGTGTGAAGGAAGAGCATACACAACGTGAAAACCCTACTAAAATAAGCCTTTGTGAAAAATACTTCAAAAGGTAGAGTTCATTTTTAGCCAACTTTGAGAGATTAATCCAATTTAAAGCTTAAATTGAAGTGTTTTTGGAAGCAAAATAGAAGGTTTCTGAAACGTTTTTGATTCCCAAGATCACCAAGAAGGTGCGAGGGAAGAGCATACGCGTTTCAAAGGACCCCTACAATTAAAAAAATGTGAACACTCAACTAAGTTAGCACAAAAATATGAAGGAAAAGAAACCTGCAAACCACTATCGAAACCCGTGAGAAAGTTAGAAAACCAAGAATATTAGAAAATTCCATAAATCTATTTTTAGCAGTTTTTTTAAGGGTTTTTAGTATTTTACATTTTTGGAGGTCTCCGGGGCACTTTGGGAGTTTGATGATAGAAGTAATGATACCAAATGTATATTACTTTCATAACATCCTCGCATTGATTGGCTTTGTTCTCTTCCGACACCTATTCAAACTTTTAAAATAGGTGAAAAGATATGACCAAAACTAGGAGCACCAAAAATTATGTGAACAAATCCGGATCAACAAATATACATGCACCCCCTCATGGTGTGTGTGCGTAGTTTTGGGTATGTGCACATGGGTTTTGGTGCCTGCGCCCCTCTGTGTAAACCTAGCGGGTTTTGCAAGGTACCTACGCTACGAGAGATGTCTCAGGCTAGGATGAGTGTGCCTACGCTAGGGATGCAAAAAATGGTAAAAAAATATGACGGTGCATGTGCGCTGGTAGAGAGGGTGATTGCGCTAGCAAAAGGGTGTATGCACCAAAGTTTGGGCATGTGCACGCCTAGTAAAACATTTTTGATAGAGGAGTGAGAATACACAGGGTGCTTGCGCATGGGTTTGGGTGCTGCGTGCTTAGTAGAAAATGACAGTTGGTAGGGCATCTGCGCTTAGAAGAAGGGCATGTGCACCATGATTTTGGTGTGTGCGCCTACTTTAGGGTACTTGTGCATGGTTTTGGGTGCCTGTGCCCCTCTGTTAAAAATGACAGTTTGAGTGTGTGCTTGCGCTAGCAGTAAAGGTGTGTGTGCGCTTGAAAAACCACCAAAAACACAAAAAATGAAATTTTAAAAGTGTCAACATGTTAGAAATTAGCCATTAAATGCAGTTTCTAGCATAAAATTAACAAAGAAGCATGAAAATGAGGGTTAACTACATAAAACCTAGCTAAAAATCTCAAGGCAAAATATTTAACCCTACAAAAACATGTAAAAAGTTAGAAACTAAAATAAAAGCTTCAAAATGACTCCATTAATGGAGGATGGACTTCATGTCCCACTAGGTGTGCCAAATGTATGCAATGGAAAAGTAACAAAGCTATGGAATGAGGCTAAAGAATCTCAAAGCTTAACTAAACTCAACCATGCACCATGAGATAAAGCTAAACAATATTTAATCCTATACATTCATCATAAATTTGACAAAAACATCAAAACCTAGCATATATACTACTCTCTACTCTTTTGAAATCTATAAAACATTGAACCTATGAAGATCCTAGCAATCAAATGTGATGTTTGATATGAAACTCAAGCTTTCAAGAATGGAGTCTCACCATTAATGGCTTCTAGGCCTTATGGTTCTCTCTATTTACTTAAAAATTGGATTATGGATGCAAATGGAGGTGTTATCTCAAGGTCAATGGAGGAGGTAATCTTAAGATCAAATGTCGAATTAGCTTAAAGCTAATACAAATGAGATCCAAGCTTTCTTAGGATTGTTTTGGTTTTGCGTTATGTAAAGTTGTCTTTAAATGGGTAGGCTTAGCATTGTATTTATAGTTTTCCAAATGGAAGATTTTGAACTTTGGGTGCATGTGGGACTAAAGTTTAAAAAGAAATTTAGGATTAATAGCTAAGTTAAACTTGATTAGAAATTGATTATAGACTCATTGAGAGTTGGGATGGGTATGATTAATCAATTATGACTAATAGATATCCTAGAAGTCAATAGAAGTAATCTAGAGAGAACTAGGAGGTTTTGAATGGTTGAATGGAGGAATTTCCAGCTAATAAGAGAGATATTAGCCCAATTAGCTGATTATAAGAAGAATACGACCAAGAAGGTGTCGTAAATGGGCATCTGAGAATGGAGCAAAGAGTAGGAAATTAACAAAGTGTCGTTAATTAGTTGAATTAGAGGAAATGTTGAGAGTAAGCATATTTTAGGTGTCTACTGAAAGGTCTTGGAGGTTTTTTAAATAATGCAAGAAACCGGCATAAAAATCAACCCAACAACCTTTGTCAAAGCATATTTTCCACTGTATGAAAATGGAAGCTTTCACAAGGCCACAAATTGTTTAACGGAATGCTTGGACGACCACGAACCACACACTTATTGTTCTTCGATTACTCACCAACTCAATCTCATACATGCTCATATTACTCTATCCTTGATTGTTTTAGCATTCCTCATTTTATGAAGTGTAATGGAGTGCTAAATTGATTTAAAGAAAAATAATGTTAGGTGAATTAATTGCAATGGGCAATTGTTTAGTAAACATGTACCTCTTTTGTACGCAACAAGATCATTAACCATGAATGAAAACACTACTCTCCCTTACCTCGTAAGATGGATGGATTATATATGATACTAGTTTGGATATGAAAACCACGTGGTTGGTGGGATACATATGAAACTTAGTGAAAACTACTTCTAGATGACTTGTGCAATGTTAATAAACCTATTTTCTTAGAGGAGACGCAAAATATCCCTACAGACCCCGAAATGGGAAAATAAAACTTTAGTCGTGTACCTTGTCATGTGGAGTGTCCAACCGATCCTTGGGTTGTTCTTGGGATGTCTGTTTGACCTTGTTTTGTAATGTGTTTAGGAGCCCATTGGGCTAGTTCACAACTTTAAACCGATGCTGAAATTTAGAAATGCAGTTTGGTTTTGACCCGTTGTTTTGGCCCTGAGTGTTGAAATGGATTTTGGCTTCTGCATACCTCTAATATTTATATGAGACAATTACTACAAACCCTTAGTTTGGAGAAAAATATCCTACAAACTAGTTTTCCGATAGGTTTTGTAGGCCTTCGGTCATTGGGCGACAAGGCCGCTTGAGTGCATTTACGACCGGTGGTTATGGAGAGGTGAGCACCATGTTAATCATGTTTACTAGTTTGGGGTTCCGTCATATCCAAGTGTTTCCCTGTATATAGGGAATAGGTAGGAATTTATTTCAGTGGGTATTTGAGTATATAAGATGGTCTTTGAACATTGATTTTTGAGCAACTTGTCTAAATTTGACGTTTTGGAAACTTGTGAATAAATGGAGAAAACCATCATATGACCTTATCCAAGAAAAATAATGATAGAGAAACCTTGTAAACACGAATACATGACTATAGGAAAATTTATTTTGACATTTTCTTGTTAAGAAATTGATTGTGGTAAACAATGTTTTCTCTGTCCTCTCTCTAACTCTCTCATTGGTTTTGGGAAACGAAATGAAATGGCATTGCATCCCTTACTCTCCTTTTAAGTGTGTTAAATATAGTTTTAATATTGTTAGAAAAATGTTAGAATCGTATTTTGTGCTTGGTTGTAGTTTGATGCTATGCCAACAATTGTGTTGACCATGTGGTGGTTGCAAGTATGCGAACAAGAAGGAAATGGTAGCGTTGTTGGTGTTTTTGTAATATGAAATATCATTGAAATATACATGTAATGTTAAGTAGATGTTTCAGAATTATTGTTATGAACATGAATGTTATTTATTAATTATTTTGTGATGAGAAAGAAATTGGGTTATATTGGAGCATTGGGAATAACAAGCATTCTATTTGAGTATGGTCTTGATTATGTGTTTGTATGTTGGGCTATGGTTTAGATGTTTTGAAACAAAATTCTATGGTGTTAATTATTGTTTTCTCCTTTATGCTTATGTTGATGGTAGAAACATTAAATGTCGAAACTACCCAAAGGAACCACACTTTTAATTGTTACTATGTATCTCTCTCTTAAATGAGTCTTATATAGTTTTACAATACCCTTACCCTCTTTATAAAAATCACAACCCATAACTTGTCGTATCTTGTCTTACACTTTGAATGATCTCATTAAGAGATATAAGAGACGTAAGTGGAGTTGTTTACCACTTTTCCTATGCATTAAACCTCATGTTTAACACCATTAACCTCCTCTTGTATCTAATTGACATATGAGAGGATGTTTTTCTCTAATGTAAACTTGTATCAAGTTGTAGGCCCCTTGAGTTATAAAGTGAGAGAAGTAATCCTAGTACCCTTTTTTTAGAGTCTTGGAGAATGAAACCTATGAAGGATTTTGTCTTTAGCATTTCTTTTCCTATAATGTTGAGCTTTGAAACAAAGTGAACCATGGTAACCACCTCTGTTGTAACCATTGGAAATCCCTTTCGCTTCAAATTGTAGGTTGAGTTTTTCCTTATGGGAATAAGTAATTTGATAATGAGACCTTATTTCTCAAACATGGGATTCATATGATCATGGTGTACCTCAAAATGGATCCTATCATTAAGGACTATAGTAGTTTAATTTCACAAAAGGAGACAGTTCGAGATCCTGTTACCGTAGGAATATAAAGTTACAACATGGAAATAGGATTAGACAAACATTCCCTTGTAGTATTTGATATTCTAGAGGTATTGTCAATATGGTCAAGATTCTTCCCCATGAACCTAATGGAGGGTAGTTGGGCGTGTGGAGGTGTATTAGTTGCAATGGTTATAAAGGTACAAAGTCACCTTGTCTTCTGAATGACTCAATGTTGTATTAGCACATTGAAGTGGTTGGCCTAGGAACTAACCACTATTAGAAGTGAAAACAATGTAAAGTGTTTTGGACCGTAGAGATTATTGGGCTATGTATTGATGCACCAATAAGACACTAATTTTTAACTTGTTATTTTTTATTGAGAATATACTCGCATATTATTGGTCTAAAAGTTTTAAGTACTATGGAGATTATTCATAAAAAAATTAGATCATTCTTATGTTGTGAAAGTGGATGTGAATTGATCCATGTGAAAAAATTAATCGAGGAAATATCGTTTTAATTTAGAAATCTAATCTTATAATGTGTAATGTTAAGTTACTCCTAATTAACAATTGAGTTATACAATTTATTTGCAATAAGATAAATGAACTAAATTAGATGGAACCACTATTCGTTAAGTATTAAACGAACAAAAGAAATGCGATCTAAAAAAGGAATTTTTAAGTACTCTTTAAATTATTAAGGTTAAATAATGAAATATGAGTATGATAATGTTGTAACCATGAAAATTTGGTAATGTGGAAAGTGCCCATTGGTGATATTCATATTATGGTGGGGTCATGGTTTTGTACTTGTTCATTTCTAATAGTGTGGCTTGATGTGCATCTGGTGTTGTCATGTCATTTGCATCACCCAAACCAATGATGCAGAGCCTTGCATACTATTAGCATATGGATTTGCACGTATGTAAATGACATGCAATAGTGTGGGAACAAAGACCCTCCTCAATGAAGTTCAAGCTGCCTTTATTGAAAACCAAAATTGTATTTACATCTGTACATTCAAAATTGTATGTGGGGGGTGTTTTGGAACATCAATGGAAAGAAAAGTGAATGAGGGAAATGGAATAGAATGAAGGAAAAGAGTGGAATGGAATGAATCTGAAAGAACATGCAAGATTTAGGTAAAAACAGAGCCTAATATTGCATGAAGAGGAAAAATAACCAACACAAATAAAACGGTGTTTGAGTTAGCCAAACAAGAACATGTAAAAGGGAACACACATGAGCAAGTAGATAGTTAGAGATTGATCACTGTGAACTAGAACAACTGATTAATAATGTTGACAATAAGATCAAAGATAATATCTGCACGCAATATTCAAACACCTAACATCTAATGAACATAAGAACATCTAATGAACATAAGAACAACAAATGTTATAAGAGACAATGAATGAGACACAAAGTTCGTATTTCATTAACTCCAAAATGTCTTTCACAAAAGAACACAAAGTTTCTTCTTGAAACAAAGCTTGCACAAAAGTATTTTCTTCTCCTCTCTCAAAGTCACCCTTACAAATGAGCCCCTCACTTCCTTTTATAACCCAAAAGTTGGTTACAAAGTAGTTAGGGTTTTAAATGCACATTAAATAGGGCACTTAAGTGACTTTGAATTTTTCTAACCAACTTTATTAAAAAGTGACTAAAAATAGAAACCACTTAAGTTAAAAAGTCATTTAAGGAAAAATACATAAATAAAAGAAATGGGTACATGTGGACCCACTTAAATGACTTGGACGCACACATAGACATCCTAGTCAACAATGTGCCACCTAGATCAAGACACCTAGGATTAGTGCCTTATCCATTGGGCCAAGAGTCCGCTATCCCGATCGTATGGGAATGAACTCATTGACTGTGCTCGTAATCCTCCAAATGACAAGACTTGAACTTGAGCAATTCATCCACCCCTCTATCTGAGCAATATCCTAGTGTGAGAAAATTTGTCTTCATTTGTATTCACATTCACAATTCTCCACATGCTCCGAGTACCTTTCCATGGTGAATTATTCATTTGTCGTGAGACCATAGTCGTTACGCCACCTTGGTTTATCAGAATCTAGCTTCTGGTCTTTCGCCATTGAGAAGATCTCCAAGAGCCAAAATTGTAATTCACCTCTAATGGTATTACAAAACATGGCTTTAACAAACACCCCATGAATAAATATAACCAGTTATTTACACTATACATCTGATTTGATGAAGTCGAAAGCATTGTCTAGTTTTGCAAACATTTGATACAAATTGAATAACCTGACTCTTTCATCTCACTGCATAGCCTATCTTTTATTGGTTCACTTAACATCACCAATAATCACCAAAAATAACATTTTCCTTGTTTGAAATGATGGAAGAAGTTCTCATATTTCACAACAATCTCGGAAACAAACTCGGTTGCAGTGTGTCAGCATGCACACAATTGAAGGTTCTTGTTGAGTCAAATAGTTATTCCAAGAGACATTTTTATCAATCAATATGGCAATGCAAAATTCTCATTTATGTGACAAGAGGAATGGTTATTTTACTCATGAACATCATTCAGAATCTGAATCGAAAAATACCCTATTCCCTGAGTCGTTGGCGTATTTTTCCTTGTCTTTGATGGGGAGGTCGAAGAAGGCCTTTCCCGCGGCCTGGAGACGAGCAATGAGAGATTGAGAGATATCGTGGTTGAGTAGCTGCATGGCTCCCCATTCCTGGCTCACCTCGGCTATTTCCCACAATTTGATATTTCGGGTCTTGGTGCTTGAATAGCTTGCAAATGGATGTGTGATCTCTCCTCCTTGGCATGGAAAACCTTCACTTCCTTCAGGCCAATATGTGATCTTTTATCCTTTCATTTTCTAGACTGTTTTATTTCTTCCTTATCCCAATGTGTGAGAAGTTTTCTTTCTTGGCCTTAAGCAAATAAAACAGATTTGTTTTCTTGTTGTCTTTTGTTGTCCTCCTTTCTTTTTATTTTTCTCGCGTGGGAATTACCTTCTTGGCCGAGTGTGTGGGATTTGGCTCTAAGCCAACAATAAAACAAATTGTTTTCAATTGTCCCTTTTTCCTATCCCAATGTGTGGGAACAAGAAATCTTGTTTTCTTTATTCAAAACAAAACAAAATATTTCCTTTCTCCTTTCTTTTCTCTGGCGTGTGAGTACATGGATTTCAAAAACAATTCTTTATCTCTTTGTTCAATGCGTGATGGAGCTGCTCCTTTCTGCATGCATGGAGAATGAATCTTCTTGGCTGGGCGCAGGTTTATTTCTTCAACTGGCTGGTGCGTGGGTTTCTTTCCTTTAATTTTCTTGTTTAAAACCCTTCTCCAATAGGCCAATGCGTGGTATTTATCCACTTGGCTGAGCATAATATATGAATAGGTGCGTGGGAGCTAGTTTTCCCCCCCACGTGGTCTCCTTATGCCTAAAAAAACTTCTTTCTGTCTTTTCCATGTGTTAGAACCAATCCTTCTTTATTCTTTGGCTATCTCCCTTGGGCTGCGCATAGATTAATTTCTCTACTTTGATTTGTTTGAAAATCTTCTTTATAAAAAAATTATTTCTTCTAAAAAACCAATGTGTGGGTTGTTCTTTCCTTTGCTCCTTCCTTGGGAGCGGCCTTTGTTGTTTGACTTTGAAAAAGATTCAAGACTGTTTTATATTTTGTTTCCCACGCGTATGGAAAGCTCCTTCTGTTGGCTGGGCGTTGGATTTTGTTGTTGACTGTCCTCTTGAGCTTCTTGGTAATACGTAGCCTTTGGTTTATTGTTCTGTAGATCTTCTTTGATGAATGCATGGAGTATTGAGGGATGTAATAAAAATATTATGTTCTCCAAAGGAAATAAGAAGCAATCCGAAGCATGAATTTTTCCAATGGGTTTGATGGAGGAAGTTACGGGGATTAATTCCACTTCCTCGCTTCCCATGTAGTGGTTTAAGTGCCAGGGGGAAATGGGGAAAGCAATGGGCAATTGCCAATGGAAATGGAAAAATGGGTTAACAATCCGTCCAATTTCCCCATGTGGGAAATTGGGGAATTTTATGCCCATTTTCCAATCCATGATTTGGCAATTGGCAGAGGAAAACCCCACGTGTGGGAAAATTGAAGGAAATTGCCAGGAAAGTGGAAATCCGGGTTCGGGAAGCCAGATTGGCTTCCCGGCAGTTGGAAACGAAAGCTTACTTCCCCGGCACTAAAACTTGTCGAATGAACTTTAATTTATATTTATTTAATTAAATACTCCTTAAGTGATTTTTAAAAATTAATTTAATCAAACAAGGAGCAATTAATTAATTAAATATTAATTAATTTATTTTAATGCGTTTTAAAGCCTGGCGGGAAGAGTTCTCGCCCGAAAATCACGAAACGAAGACCAAAATGATCACAAAAATAAGACAATCGCGATGAGTCCAATGAACCACGCAAAGTAACACTTTTCAAAATTTTCTAATTTTTCATTTTTAATTATTTTTTAACAATTTTGCGAAGTCAAAATTGGCTGATAACAGCTGGCTCTGATTGGGGACAAGGACTTCATGGACACAACAATGGACCCAAACCAAAATAGTCATGAACATGATCACAGAATGATGGGGCACAAAAATGGGGTGACACAAGAGAGGAGACCGAAAAATAGGGAAACAAACAAACCAAAATCCTAATTACCTATGTACATACAGGAACAACCCATTTTCAATTCTGGTAATACTTGAGATATTGCCCACTGTAGGGAAAAGGAAAATGAGTTCCATCAAGATATGCCAAGTAGTAGGTACTATCTCCACATAAATGTCTTATTTTGAACGGTCCCAGCCACAGTGAGTCAAACTTCCCATGCTTTCCCTTCGGCTCACGTCTTTTATCCCAGAGAAGAACTAAGTCATTGATTTGAAACTGTCTCTCTCTAGTTTTCCTGTCAAACAACTTCTTTACCTTGGATTGATGTTCCTCGATCCTGTTGGCCACTTGACTTCTTTGTTCCTCGAGCTTGCTTAGGAACATGACCCTTTTATCTAATGCATTGGTGAAGCATTCATCATCAACTGCCTGAGCTAATTTTAACGCTTGGTATCTCCAATGTGACAGAATTTGAGCATCAGTTCCATACAGAAGTTGAAATGGAGACATCTTGATTGCCCTTTTGGGAGTTATGCGGTCAAGCCCACAATGCATCATATAACTTTTTGTGCCAAGTTCTTTGATTTTCTTCGACTAACTTGCACACAATAGTAATGAGGTTTTTGTTGTTGGATTCAGCCTGACCATTTCCATGGGTAGTAATCTAATGAATGAGACAAAGATATCCCATATCCATAACAAAAACCTATCATCTCTAGAAGAAAAAATTGAGGCATTGTCCGTCACGATCTTGTGAGGAATTCCATAACGAACCAATATGTTTTCTTTGATGAAATCACAGATTACTGCAGTAGATGTTTGTTTCACTGGTATAGCTTCTACCCACTTTGTAAAGTAATCAGTGGTGGTGAGCACGTGGGTATGACCAGCACTAGAATTAGGATTCAAAACCCGATGAAATATAAACCCCATTGTTGAAAGGGTTCTTTAACAATGGCTTTCAAAGGATCAACTTTGGTCTTCCAACAAATTGTTGACAGGCTTCACATTTGGTCACCCATTTCTGAGCATCAGAAAACATAGTGGGCCAGTAATAATGTGCTCTCAGAATTTTATGGGCTGTTACTGGGCTAGAAAAATGACCGCCGCAAGCATGATTGTGGAAGGCTTCCAACAACCTAGGCTGTTGTTCTTTATCAACACATCTGAGGAACATGCCGTCAATTCCTTTCTTGAACAACGTGTTATCCCAAATGACGTATCTGACAGCTCTTAGTTTGATAGCTCGTTTCTCTTTAGCTATCAGATTCTCTGGACACTCGCCATATGTGAGGAAGTAGGCAATATCAGAATACCATTCATCCATGGTACTGACAAAAACTACCAATGGTAAATTTTCTTCAACTAGTTCTTCTTCAGAGTTATCTCGTGGTTCATTCTCTGCAATGAGTTGGCAGAGTCCTCTCCCTCGAACCAACTTGGTAGGCTTGATGTCCAAATCATATTCTTGGATCTTGGAGACCCAATTACCTCTTTTAGATCCTGGTTCTTGTTGTGTCAACATTGATTTCACCGCGGTGTCGGAACTAAGACTTTGGTGTGAGAATTCAACACGTAATACCTGAAGTGTTTCAAGGCTCTTACCACCGCATACGCATGTATCTCAAGAGGAGTGTAATTAAGTTCATGTTTCTTGAATCCAAAACTCATAAATGCGATAGGAGATTCAATCCCCTCTTGATTGTGCTGAGTCAAAATGGCAGAGATTGTGTGTGGCAAAGCATAGCAATAAATTATAAAATCCTTCTTAAAATCGGGACACACCAATGTAGGATTTTGCAATAACACCCTTGATTTTCTCAAATGCTCTCTACCTTCCTTTGACCATTTGAAGGATTCTTTTCCTTTCATCATATCAGTGATTTCTTTAGTCAACTCGGCAAAATCTGGCACGAACCTTCTCAAAAAGTTCACCTTTCCAAAGAAGGAGTGGACTCCAGGTTTACTTGTAGGCAAGGAAAGATTCTTTATAGCTTGAACGCATTCAGGATCGATCTTAGTTCCTTCCTTAGAAACAATATGACCTAGGAGTTTACCTTCTGTAACTCCAAACACAGAATTTTTTGGATTCAGAGAAATCTTATGAAGTTTACACCTTTGCAAAATTTTCTCTAAATCTCTTAAGTGATCTTCTCGCTTCTTTGAGAACACTATCAAGTCATCTAGGTATATCACAATGATCTTGTCTTTATAATCTGCAAATGCCATATCCATGGCCCTTTGAAAAGTTACGCCGACATTGATCAAACCGAAGGGCATTCTTCTATACGCGAACGTACCCCAGGGGGTAGTGAATGCGGTTTTATGTTGATCTTCTCTAGCCACTTCAATTTGATTATAGCCAGAGAAACCATCTAGCATAGATAGCATTTCCGATCCAGTTACTGCCTACAAAATATGGTCCATGACTAGTAGTGGGTAGTTATCCTTCAAGGAAGCCTGATTAAGATTACGAGAAATCCACGCAAATCCTAATTTCTCCATTTTTCTTGCGAACTGGTACAATATTAGCTATCCAAGTCAAATGTTGAATAGGAAACACTATTCATGCATCTAGCATCTTTTAAACTTCGTGAAATATTGTCCCTGCAATCTTGGGATTATATTGTTTTCTTTTCTTCGAATGGAACTGCACAAGGCTTTAAGGGTATGGCATGCTCCATTTCCCTGGGTTGGAAAGACTTCAAGTCTTCGTATGAATAAGCCAAAACGTCAGAATATTTGGTGAGGAGATTTATGAATTTCTTGCGCTCCTCAGGTGAGAAACACTTACCAATATTGATCAGGCAAGGTTTATCCTTGGTGCCGATATTAACTTGCTCATAGTCAGTAGAATTTGCAGGTCCTGCCTGCTCTTTCTCTTTAATAAACCTGTCATGTTTGTCAAAAAGTTCTTCAAGTGAAACCAATCCTTTGGGAATTTTATTTCCTTTGAGTTGAATGATGCCATCACCAGGATCTTCATTCTCAACTCCTTCCTAAATGGGTGAGGTAGTTGATTCGTGAAATGCCGAATCACTTCCTTCAAAGTACAATTGTTCAAAATTCTCTCTTTTCCAAGAAGGCAATAATTTGTTGATCATCATTAAATACTTGCCAATTTTCTGCATTGTCAGGAACACTTGGCCTAAAAACCATTTCAATGGTGTATTTGTCTTGATCAAATTTTGAATGAGGAATCATTAATGATCGTTGAGACTGCTAGAGAATCCGCTTTGTCATTCTTTTCATGAGGGACAGATTTAATGGAAAAAGCATCGAAAACTTCTATTGCATCCCAAACTTTATTTTTGTAGTGTCTCAGATGATCATTCTTTACTTGGAACTGATTTCTTACTTGTTTCACGATCAATTCCACATCTCCAAAGACTTCTAGATTTTTTATCCCTTTCTCCTCTGCAACTTGGAGGCCAAGGATTAATGCCTCGTACTCTACAGTGTTATTAGTATTTGAAAATTTGAGTTTATAGGAAAAAGGAAAATTTTTACCATTTGGAGATATGAGCACCACTCCTGCACCAGAGCCCGTTGAGCAACAACTTCCATCAAACTCAAGAGTCTAGATCTCATTGGAATCTTGGCAAGTGATCTCAGGGGTATGAACTTCTGTAGTCATCATATAATTACCCATACTTGAGCCTTGGAAAAGGATCTGTGCGTGAGGATCTTCGGTTTTAGTTACCGTGAACTTTGCCTGAGCTTCGGCATAAGCTTTTCATTTCTCCATTGATAGGAATCATGGCATGAGACCAGTCCATTTGAATCTCACCACCCAAATCCCTACAAAATTTCCTACTCAACAACATTCCATACGAGGCGGGAATATCAACAACTAAAATAGTTACCTTAACTCGCTTTTGAGGGAATTGGGCTAAAACCATTTGGGCGTCTTTAATCTTCCCGATCGAGGAACTTGCTTGGTTTCCATAGAGTAACATGATCCGAATGTTCTCGTACAAGTCAAACCAAGAGCATGTGCTACTTTTTCCGGCATCACATTATCCGAGGCTCCAGAGTCTATAATGCAATTACTTAACTTGCATCCGTTGATCAGAAAAGACACAAAGAAAGGTTTGATCTTTTCATTTGAAGGTGTAGTGGCCACCACAATATTTTGAGTTTTCCCATCTTTGGGAGTTTTTAGAATTCCTTTAGAGGAATGAACAGTAGAGTCACCTTTGATAAACTGGACCAACTTCTCGAGCTGATCCTTGTTGGACTTCAAGTACTCTGCCTGTGACATGGAAATTTTTGTTTTATTGATATGATCAATGATATCAAATTTAGGCAAAGTAACCGCACTTGAAGTCTTAGATATAAGTTCTTTCGAACTTGATGATGGCACACTTTTGACCTTGGCCTCGGGCTTGGTTGATATTGATGTGGAAGAAGAAGTTTTCTTCGTAGTTGGTTTACTAACTGATTGATCTAACAAAGGCCCTCCTTTCTTTAAGATAGTCTTGACCTTTGAAACCTCAGTATCTCTGGACTCTTTAGGAGCCTCCTTTATCTTGGATTCTTTGGGAGTTTCCTTGGAAACCTCTTTATCTCCCACCTTAGTGGTATCTTGCTCCTTTTTCTGAGAGCGTGTGAAGACGGCAAAGGATTGACTATTCATATCTTCTATAATTTCTTCATATTCGTCTTCCTCATCGGAACGGTACTCAAAGAAATGATTATTACTTTCTTCCTCAGGATCTTCAACTGTAGGTTCAGATGTCTCAGAATCAGGCTCTTCCTCATCAACCTCGATGAATTCAATCTCATCATCACTTTCTTCAATGACATCACATTTGGAATTAGTTCATGGGAGCGCTTGATAGCAAGCCTCATTGGAGCACCTGCAATCCTGGCTTTGTTGGGAACGTATCCTTTTCACGGGATGTCTTTGTAAGGAGCAGGTTTACTACTTTGAGCAACTTGCTTTTTCAAAGCTAGCACATCATTAGCCAACTTAGTGAGTATAGTTTCTAAAGCATTGGGATTTTCTTGACTCTTTCCTTTGAGGGAATTTTCTTGAATTTTCCTGCCATGATTAAGTCATCTTCAATTTCTATGGCCAAAGATTGAGCAAGTTCCAAAGTAGCCACCCTAGCCCTTCTTAGCTGATAGCACACTTCTGGTTGTTGTGCGTTAATAAAGAAACATTTTTTGTCCATCAAGGTTGGGATGAATCCCGGCGGGAACTTTGTTCACCATCTTGTTGAATTTGGCCATGAAATTCCTCATGGGTTCTGTAGGCTCTTTCTTTCCTGAGATAGTTGGGCAAGAAGAGCATGTTCATCTTCCACCATTTTGAATCGATTTTCAAACTTAGTTTTTATATCATCCCAACTTGTAATACATCCATTGGGCAGATGATGAAACCAATCTGCATAGCAATATCATGCAATGTCTCGATGAAGAGATGAATAGCAACATCTTCATATTCTACTGACAAAATAGCACATGCAGCGAAGAAGGCAGAAATATGATCATCTAGTGACATCTTCCCATCTCTGTCGAACTTGGGAAGAATCTTTCTTGATCCTCGTGGGAGTTCATGTCGAGCAGGTAAGGCCAATGGGCCTATGGCATTTCCCCATGGTACATTGGCTGCCATTGGACAAAAGGTGGTATGCGAAGGTAAAACAACGTGAGCAAGGACAAGTACTTGACTGGTAGTGATTCCTTCCTTGCTTGCTCTTTCAGGACTTGATGCAAGGCTTGCAGATCTAAGAGGTGTGTTCTTCTTGGGAGGAGATAACTTGAAACAAAATTTTCCTTGAAGGTCAAAAGTGGGGTCAGATCGACCTTTAGCTTTTTCTCCTCGCGTAAACCTATTTCCTTCCAGTTTGGAATATTTATGGTGAAGAGATCACTGGCGTGTTCGACCAGCTCTAGCCTTTTCTCTTTGCTCTCTTTCTTGAGCTATTTGCACTGAATAACTCTAACAACTCTCGTGGCTTTCTCTTCTTCGTTATCTAGTATTGATGCGGTGAGATGAAAATGATGGTTACTTGTGCGCTTTTCCCAAATAGCTTGCCTCAAATATGATGATATGTCTTCTTGAGTATCTGCAAAAACAAGATTTGGTTGCAAGATAGGTGGGTTACCTGTAATAGTCATACAACTTATTACCTGGGTGGAAGAGGACCGCGTCGGTGAACAACTATCAACACGTGCCCAAGAGGTCTTCTGGCCACAAGTGTGGGTGCTCTTCTTCTAAGGTCTTCGATGTAGATTTCTTTGTCAATGGCTCTATCAATAGCCACAAATTGTTGCAAGCTTTCACGGTTTTCCCAAGCTATTGTTTGAAGGTTGGCAACAATGTCTCCTTGGAAATCTTCGTCGGGCACAAGATTCGGTTGAAGAACTGGAGCTTGTGCAGAGGGGATAGTCATAAAGATTTAACCAAGCACTGATTAATGATTCCTGAATCCCCAGCAGAGTCACCAAAACTGTTAGCATATGGATTTCACGCATGCAAATGACATGCAACAAGTGTGGGAATGAAGTCCCTCCTCAATGAAGGTGAGGCTGCCTTTATTGAAAACCAAAACTATATTTACATTTGTACATTCAAAATTGTATGTGGGGGTGTTTTGGAACATCAATGGAAAGAAAAGTGAATGAAGGAGATGGAATGGAATGAAGGAAAGGAGTGGAATGGAATGAACTAAAAGAACATGCAAGAGTTAGGTAAAAACAGAGCCTAATATTGCATGAAGAGGAAAGATGAATAACCAACACAAATAAAACAGAGTTTGAGTTAGCCAAACAAGAACATGTAAAAGGGAACACACATGAGCAAGTAGATAATCAGAGCTTGATCATTGTGAACTAGAACAACTGATTAATAATGTTGACAATAAGATCAAAGATAATATTTGCATGCAAGATTCAAACACCTAACATCTAATGAACATAAGAACATCAAATGTTACAAGAGACAATGAATGAGACACAAAGTTCGTATTTCATTAACTCCAAAATGTTTTCACAAAAGAACACAAAGTTTCTTCTGAAACAAAGCTTGCACAAAAGTATTTTCTTCTCCTCTCTCAAAGTCACCCTTACAAATGAGCCCCTCACTTCCTTTTATAACCCAAAATTTGGTTACAAAGTAGTTAGGGTTTTAAATGCACATTAAATAGGGCACTTAAGTGACTTTGAATTTTTCAACCAAATTTATTAAAAAGTGACTAAAAATAGAAACCACTTAAGTTAAAAAGTCATTTAAGGAAAAATACATAAATAAAAGAAATGGGTACATGTGGACCCCACTTAAATGACTTGGACGCACACATAGACATCCTAGTCAACAATGTGCCACCTAGATCAAGACACCTAGGATTAGTGCCTTATCCATTGGGCCAAGAGTCCACCTATCCCGATCATACGGGAATGAACTCATTGATTGTGCTCTGCAATCCTCCAAATGACAAGAGTGTTGAGCTTGAAACTTGAGCAATTCATCCCCCTCTGTCTGAGCAATATTCTGGTGTGAGAAAATTTGTCTTCATTCGTATTCACATTCACATATCTCCACATGCTCTAAGTACCTTTCCATGGTGAATTATTCATTTGTCGTGAGACCATAGTCGTTACGCCACCTTGGTTTATCATAATCCAGCTTCTGGTCTTTCGCCATTGAGAAGATCTCCAAGAGCCAAAATTGTAATTCACCTCTAATGGTATTACAAAACATGGCTTTAACAAACACCCCATGAATAAATATAACCATTTATCTGCACTATACATGTGATTTGATGAATTTGAAAGCATTGTCTAGTTTTGCAAACATTTGATACAAATTGAATAACCTGACTCTTTCATCTCACTGCACAGCCTATCTTTTATTGGTTCACTTAACATCACCAATAATCACCAAAAATAACATTTTCTTGTTTGAAATGATGGAAGCAGTTCTCATATTTCACAACAATCTTGGAAACAAACTCGGTTGCAGTGTGTCAATATGCACACAATTGAAGGTTCTTGTTGAGTCAAATAGTTATTCCAAGAGACATTTTTATCAATCAATATGGCAATGTAAACTTCTCATTTATGTGATAGAGGAATGGTTATTTTACTCATGAACATCATTCAGAATCAATCAAAAAATACCCTTTTTCCCCGAGTTGTTAGCATATTTTTCCTTGTCTTTGATGGGGAGGTCAAATAATTCCTTTCCCGTGGCTCGGAGACGAGCAATGAGAGATTGAGAGATACCGTGGTTGAGTAGTTGCATGGCTCCCCATTCCGGCTCACCTCGGCTATTTCCCAATTTGTATTTTGGGTCTTCAAATGCGTGAATAGCTTGTAAATGGATGTGTGATCTCTCCTCCTTGGCGTGGAAAACCTTCACTTCCTTCAAGACAATACGTGATCTTTTATCCTTTCATTTTCTAGACTGCGTTTTTTTTTCTTCCTTATCCCAATGCGTGAGAAGTTTTCTTTCTTGGCCTTAAGAAAATAAAATAGATTTGTTTTCTTGTTGTCTTTTGTTGTCCTCCTTTCTTTTTATTGTTCTGCGTGGGAATTACCTTCTTGGCTGAGTGCGTGGGATTTGGCTCTAAGCCAACAATAAAACAAATTGTTTTCAGTTGTCCCTTTTTCCTATCCCAATGCGTGGGAACAAGAAATCTTGTTTTCTTTATTTAAAACAAAACAAAATATTTCCTTTCTCCTTTCTTTTCCCTAGCGTGTGAGTGCATGGATTTCAAAAACAATTCTTTATCTCTTTGTTCAATGCGTGATGGAGCTGCTCCTTTTTGCATGCGTGGAGAATGAATCTTCTTGGCTGGGCGCAGGTTTATTTCTTCAACTGGCTGGTGCGTGGGTTTCTTTCCTTTAATTTTCTTGTTTAAAAACCTTCTCCAACAGGCCAATGCGTGGTCTTTATCCACTTGGCTGAGCACAGTATATGAACAGGTGCGTGGGAGCTAGTTTTCCCCCCCACGTGGTCTCCTTATGCCTAAAAAAACTTCTTTCTGTCTTTTCCATGTGTTAGAACCAATCCTTATTTATTCTTTGGCTGTCTCCTTGGGGCATGTGCATAGATTAATTTCTCTACTTTGATTTGTTTGAAAATATTCTTTATAAAAAAATTGTTTCTTCTAAAAAAACCAATGTGTGGGATGTTCTTTCCTTTGCACTGTCCTTCCTTGGGAGTGGCCTTTGCTGTTTGACTTTGAAAAAGATTCAAGACTGTTTTATATTTTGTTTCCCACGCATATGGAAAGTTCCTTCTGTTCGTTGGGCATTGGATTTTGCTGTTGACTGTCCACTTGAGCTTCTTGGTAATACGTAGGCTTTGGTTTATTATTCTATAGATCTTCTTTGATGAATGCATGGAGTATTGAGGGATGTAATAAAAATATTATGTTCTCAGAGGAAATAAGAAGCAATCCGAAGCATGACTTTTTCCAACGGGTTTGATGGAGGAAGTTACGGGGATTAATTCCACTTCCTCGCTTCCCGGGTAGTGGTTTAAGTGCCAGGGGAAATGGGGAAAGCAATGGGCAATTGCCAACGGAAATGGCAAAATGGGTTGGCAATCCCCATCCAATTTCCCCATGTGGGAAATTGGGGAATTTTATGCCCATTTTCCAATCCATGATTTGGCAATTGGCAGAGGAAAACCCCACGTGTGGGAAAATTGAAGGAAATTGCCAGGAAAGTGGAAATCCGGGTTCGGGAAGCCAGATTGGCTTCTGGCAGTTGGAAACGAAAGCTTACTTCCCCAGCACTAAAACTTGTCGAATGAACTTTAATTTATATTTATTTAATTAAATACTCCTTAAGTGATTTTTAAAATTAATTTAATCAAACAAGGAGCAATTAATTAATTAAATATTAATTAATTATTTTAATGTATTTTAACATGTTTTAAAGCCTGGCGGGAAGAGTTCTCACCGAAAATCATGAAACAAAGACCAAAACGATCACAAAAATAAGACGATCACGATGAGTCCAATGAACCACACAAAGTAACACTTTTCAAAATTTTCTAATTTTTCATTTTTTAATTATTTTTAACAATTTTGCAAAGTCAAAATACACCAAAATGCATAAAACACTCGAATCATAGCTCAAAATCATTTTACACATGCTAAAAATCACCATACCAACATGTTAAAACCCGCAACAAGTTTCATAACTTCATTTTCAACTACTTGCCTTATAGACCTATAACTAACCTCAGTAGCCCTTAAAAACTTCTTTTTTGACAAAACTCCCACATTTTCCACTTTCATGTTTGAATGGTAACATTTATAGATACAAATTTTCCCCTTTTAGGTTCCTATGAAGTTCCAAACATCAACTCTTTACCCATAATATTTAATTCTCTATTTAGTTTTTCTAGCCTTTGGCAATCGGCCCTCATGTTGTACAAAGCTTTGTGTTGCGAAATATCTACAAACATTCAATTAAATATGGTTAGTATTTCAAATACCCATTAGGTCCTTCATGATTTCTACATAATTTTATCAACCAACTCCTTATCTAACACTCCCAATTCCATTTTTCTCCAGTTTTCTTGTTTACTAGGTCTAAGCTAGGGTTTCATGTCAAATTACTAGGGTTTTTACTCTTGGTCACTTCTTAACCTCATAAACACTTCAATAGTGTTGAATAGATTTTGTTTAGTACCTCGAACTTAAAACACATTTGGCATTTTCTTCTTTTATTCTTGCTTGGTTGTAATCACTACTACATATGTCAAAAAATGTCACAATTTGTGTTGAATTCACATCAGTTTGTGTTTCAATTTTTTCATTTTCAATGTCATTTTTATGAGATTATGATGTGAATATTGTGGCATAATTGTGACACAAATGTGGCGCTACATAACGTCATATTTACACCATAATCGATGGTGAAATGCGAGAGGAGGAAAATTAGGCATAGGAGGGAAAGATAAAGGGAAAAATATGGAAGAAAAAGGGTAGAGAAAACAACTATACACAACCTTCAAAGAGGAGGAGCATAACGTAGATAGATAGAAATAACAACTATGTACAACTAATGAGTAGGAGTTGGAAGATGAGGAATACTCCAAATACCGAAGAAGAGAGGTATGTATATGGTTTTATTACAATGTTCTTTACATAGAACAAATAGATTTATTTTATAGAAAAAACCATTTACCCTAACAAACAATTTGCAAACCATATAAATAAAATATAAAACCCTAGGAAAAATAACAAACTCTAGCAAAAAAACTAGGAAAACAAATAACAAATCCTAGCAAAAACAACAAACCCTATAAATAAAAATACAAAAAAATAGCAAAAGAAAAATAACTCTATGAAGAAGACAACAAAATCTAATAAAAACAAAAATCACTAGCAAAAAAACTAGGAAAACAACAAACCCTTGTAAAAAAACTACAAAAACAAATAACAAAGCCTCACAAAAATAACAAACCGGAAGGAATACACCATGTTGTTGGGATTCGTGGAGAGCACCGCAAGTGGTGTGAGTGAGGGTTTTATGAGCATGGTTTCGAGGTTCTTTCGTAGAATGTTGATACTTTGGCGGTACATTAGTTGTTAAACGGATCTTGCTTAGCCAGAAATTGGCAAGAACACCGACACTAAGTTTGGGACTAGGTCAAGCAATCAAGGGTCTACTGAAAAATAGGTGGGTCCCTAATCCCCCTGCATCTCGCTCAATCTCATTCTTTATTTTCAAGTGCTAAGGACAAAGAGGGAGTGACCCACATCCATGTGCATGATGGTTGCTTGTATCGAGAAATGGGTAAAGTGAATCTTTCTCTTGTTGGCAAGTTCTTAGGGTCCAAACCCAATATTGATGCAATAAGGAGATGGGCTATGTGTAGATGGAAACCTAAGGGCAATTTGGTTATTACAACCATGTCTAAAGGATTTTTTTTTCCAAGTTCAATCAACATACAAATTTAAAATCAATATTATTGGGAGGACCTTGGTGCATGGGAAATATGGGACTCTTTTAAAAAGATGGTATCCAGGGTTCAATCCTAACAATGAAAATATTCACACCATACCCATATGGTGCAAACTCCCTGGACTTATTTTTGGATGATGAGATATTACTGAACATTGCCAAATCTATTAGATCTCTAATCGGATTAGATGGGCCTACTAGAATATATCTAGGCTTGCATTTGCTAGATTTTACATTTCTTCTGAAATGGAACATAAACTTCTAGATCATATCATTTTTCAATCAAATTTTGGTCAATGGTAGCAACTGATTAAATATGAAACTTTCCATTTGAGATGCAAGAAATGTCATAAGCTAGGTCATTTCCTTAGAAAATCCCCACTTCTAATGGATCTAAAAACCAGAATAAGGAAGACAGAATCCCTAAAAGTAGATCTAGTATTGGATCTCTAATAAGGAAGGAAAAAATCCTCAAGAAAATATGGGGGATCGAGACATTAGAGAAAGGAGCTTCTCATGATGAAAAAATTAAAGGAAAATCTCCAGAGGATGAGATCTCATAGACTAAAGAACTAAAAATCAAGAGATTGGAAAATAGTCTCAAAACCACCGGATCTAAAGTAGAAAAAGAGAAAAAAGGGTTTCAAAACCCCAATTAGGTGACCACCTTTTTATGGAAACTTTGGAGACCTAAGACCCCACTGATAAAAAAGGGCGGAGATGATGCAATAGATCAAAAAAAACTTGAAGACTCGGTCCTGGATAAGCCCATGAAACTTATTATGATGGTGGATGAGAATAACTCTAGGGTTATGATTAATCTTATGGCAAAAGATAAGGGGCTAATGATGGAAGAGAAAGAAGAATAGTTGAATAATTCTACTCAAGAAAGTAATACAACTTGTGAGAAGTCACAAAGCAACATGCTATCTGAGGTAGAGAAGATGGAACTACCTTCAACAACAAAGAAGATGGATATGCCTTCAGTATAAGCCTACCAAAATGAATCATTTGAAACTATTGTGGAAAAACTTTCTGAAGAAAATGAGGATGATTCAATAGGAGACTTTTCATGAGAAAAAGATTGAAGATCAAGATGATTTACTTTCTCATGCTTATGATCAACTCTCTATCGATGGAAAATCAACAACTTCACTGCCATATAACAAAAAAATATATGCTAAGCAGATTGGTATGTAAAAGAGGGGGAGCTTACCCTGGCTCCAATAAAGGTACTCTTTGACTGTGATAATGATTTGAATAATGGTTTCATTGAAGTCAAATCTAAGAAAAGAAGAATGAAAGGTTTTGAGGGCATCCCTGATGTTCTATACAATGATAAGAAAAAGAAGATTGGAAACTGGGAGGCTTCCACCTCAAGGGTCACTCGGTCTTCTTCTAAGAGGAGAGAAAATATTGGTGTAAACTACAAAAAGGTAGACCCTCCAAATATGATTTGAGAAAGAAAGAGACTGAAAAATATATTACATATGGGACTCAAAGTCAATTGAGCCATCCGGAAACTACTTCTCCCATATTTTATAGATGAAGATAATCTCCTGGAATGTTAGAGGACTAAATGAGGGTCCTAAACAAAGGATGCTTAAGGAAATTAGGAGAACTGGTAGACCTAGTATTCTTTTATTTTATAGGAAACTAAAATGAAATTTGATACTCTTCTTTGGTTGTAAATTTTTTTGGGATAAATCATATTTTGTTGGTTTGACTCTCAAGGAGCATAGGAGGTGTAGCTTATCTTCGGGATCAAAACTTCTTTCTAGTAATGTAATCTCTGCTTCTCATAATCATTTAGCTATAAAATTTACTACTATGGATAATGATTTAGTTTGGATCCTTTCCAATATATATGCACCTAATTACATTGCTGGAAGAAGGAAACTTTGGGAGGAGTTAAATGATTTCATAAGAAGATATATTGATGTTAATTGGTTGGTTATGGGAGATTTCATTACCCCCTTAACCCCTAGAGAAAAGCAAGGTGGAAAATTTTATTTTTCTACCTGGAATGGAAGAGTTTACTAACTTTATCTCTTATCTGAATCTTATGGACATTGAGCTTCATGGAAACCAATTCACTTGGTCCAATAGGAGAGTTGGTGAAGATCTGATTTAGGTAAGATTAAACAAATCTCTCATCTTACTAATTGTTTTTAAATCATGATTTTCATCTATCTTCCCTTCCCTAGGATTGGGTCCATCACAATCCTATAGTACTAAGTTTATTCAATTGGTCCAAACCCTCACATAGCTCTTTTAAATTTGAAAAAATGTGGTTGGATCATGAGGACATTAATGACATGATAAAATAATGGTGGCATTGGGATGGGGAAGGAACTACTCAATTCAGATTGGTGTAGAAATTAAAAAATGTAAAGAAGCAAGTGAGAATCTGGAACAAAGAAGTCTTTGGGAATATTTTTGAAAAAAAGAAAGATTTGAAATAGTAGTTGGAGGATCTAGAACAGAGAGTTTCTTTGAAAGGTATGGACAATAAAGACCATCATTTAGAAAAGGAACTACTTTATGAATTCATAACATCTGCAATCAAGAAGAAACCTTCTCGAGAATGAAATCCTGGGCTATTTGGTTGAAAGAAGGAGATAGAAACACAAAATTCTTTCACATGACCACACTAAAGCACAGGGCCTGCAATAGAATTATTGAAGTTTCTAATGGAAGTGGCATTACTAAAGACTAGAATGCTATAAAAACATAAGCTCTAAGATTCTATGAAAAACTACTCACTGAGGATAATGTGTGTAATGAAGAAGCAACCTCTTATCTTTTAGATGCCATCCCTAGAGACATAATTTCTAATGAGATATTTAGAGGTCTCACCAAATTAGTGACAATTGAGGAGCTAAAAAGTGTTGTTTTCACTTTGGAAGGAGATAAGGCACCTGGGCCTGATGGATTTTCTGCTAATTTCTTCCAAAAGTTTTGGGATATTTGCTCGGAAGACTTGCTTAAGGTTGTTAATGAATTCTATAGAATGGTGATCTGCTCAAGGAATTGAATAATACTCATATTGTTCTAGCCCCAAAGAATATGGATGCCAAAGATTTCAAGGATTTTCGACCTATCATCCGATAAATGTTATTTATAGAATTTTTACTAAGATTCTTGCCACTAGGATCCAACCATTGCTTTCTGATTTGATTTCAAAACAACAAAGTGGTTTCATTAAAGGAAGAATCATACAAGATGGGGTGATCATGGTTCATGAAACCATTCATTCCATGGATAAAATTAAGAAAGCAGGGATGGTTATTAAACTAGATATGAATAAGGCCTTTGACAGAGTATCCTAGTTGTTTTTGGATAAGGTTCTTTCCAAATTTGGCTTTCCCAATAAATTCAAGAAAGATTATACAAGCTTGTATATCTACAACCATATTTTTTTTGTGGTCAATGGAATTCCAATGGGATTCTTTGTAAGCATTAGGGGCATAAGACAAGGAGATCATATATCTCCTCTGCTATTTATAATTATGGTTGATAGTCTTAGTAGATCTATTACTAAGGCCATCAATGCAGGTTTATTAAAAGGATTCAAACCTACTCTCCGTAAACCAAACAACCTCTCATCAAAAATTTGTTGATGACACCATTTTGCTATTGATGGCCTCCATTCTGGAAGCTAAAGCTATCAAAACCATTCTTAGATTCTATGAGGTATCTTTGGACAACAAGTTAATTTTGACAAGAGCTCGGTATACTTTTTCAATACCCCTTTGGAAAGACATAAGAGAATTACACTTATTCTAGGATGCAAAATTAGCTCTTTTCCTACCACATATCTTGGTCTACCCCTTGGGACAAATAAAGTATCTATGACTATTTGGAATGCATTATTGGAAATATTTCATAAGAAATTGGCTAGTTGGAAAGGTGTTGTTCTATCTAGTGCTAGAAAATGTTTACTAATCAAAAGCACACTTCAGAACTTACCCATTTATATAATGTCCATGTTTAACATACCTTCAATTGTCATGGAAAGTATTGAAAAAATACAAAATCATTTTCTTTGGCATGGTACTGAAGAAAGATTCAGATATCACCTGGTTGCATGGGATCAAGTTTGCATGCCTAAGAAAATTGGAGGCTTGGGAATCAAAGACATAAGAAAGATGAATGTTGCTCTGATTGCTAAAATGGGTTGGATATTGTTAAAGGAGGAGCAACCTTGGGTGAGCTAATCAGAGTCAAGTACTTGGCTCAAAACCATGTGAACACCTTTCTCTTTGAAGAACAACTTCCCAATGGGTCTATTTTTTTGGAACAATTTGCTTCAAATCAAAAATATTATCAAAAGAGGAAGTAGATGGAAATTGGGAGATGGAAATGATATTTGGTTCTAGCAGGATAATTGGACTTCTATCAGCTTAAAGGACAGGTTTGAAACCATCAAGGACAACTTGATTGATAATTATGGCAACAAAGTGAAAGACTATATAGACTTGGAGGGAAACAAGAGAACTTGGAAAAAGCTTAAGGTGGATAGAATAGATTTGGAACCAACAGTTTCCTCTCTTCAAGAACAACTTGATCTTATTCCTTTAAATCAAAATGATTCCAAGGATGAACTCATTTGGGTTAATTCTTTTGATGGTGACTACACTATTAAATCTAGATACAACACCTTTTTTGAGAATATACAATGTGAGTTTAATTGGAACCAAATTTGGATGCCTGAATTAACTCCTAAGGTAAATATTTTTCTTTGGCTTGTGCTAAAAGGGAAGATTTTAACCAATGATAATCTTATAAAAAGGGTTTCATTATGCCAAATATGTGTTGTATGTGCATGAAAGAAGTTGAGGATGTAAAACACTTGCTACTACATTGTGAATATGTTGCAAAGGTATGGGGTCTAATTCTTACAAATTTTAAACTGGAATGGATTTTTCCTAATAACATTGTGCATGGCTTGGAATCAATGGGATCCCCCACAAACATTGCATGGTTAGAAGACTATGGAAATTGGTCTTTCCTCATGCCATATGGAAACTTTGGAAAGCCAAGAATGGAATCATCTTCAAAAATCACAAACAATTATGTAAAAATTTCTGAAGTAAATTGTTATAGCGTTCAAAGACAATTTAGAAATATTTAGGCCTCCAAAAAACAAGAATTATCCTTGGGATGAAGAAGATATTCTATCAACATGGAAATTAGACATTGGAACTCTTCAAAAAATAGGTCACATTAAAGTAGACAGGTCATTGATACATTGGATTCCACCTCATAACCTATGGTACAAGCTCAAATTTGATGAGCTTCAAAGGAAATCCCTAGAGCTGCAAGAGGATGAGGAATAATTAGAGATCACATAGGTTGTTTAGTTGCTCCTTATAGGTAATATGGGACACCAATCAAATCACTATGTTGAAGATTTATCAACATTGTGGGGTATTAGAATAGCCAAAGAGTGCAATATTTCTAACCTCATCATAGAAGGGGATTCTATGAATATTGTAAACCATTTAAATCAAATCCATCCCCTAGTTGGACAATCAAGGATTTCATTACTGAATCCATAAATATTTGTAAATCTTTCACCAATTGCCAAATTATTCACTCATATAGGGAAGGCAATAAAGTTGTGGATACCCTAGCAAATATTGGGGTTCTTAACAAAAAAATGGACATATGGTATACTAATGAGACACTTCCTAGCCATGTACAAAATGCAATCATTAATGAAAACAATGGAAGTACACTTGAAGTCCGTAATCACTATTAAGATGTCCTTCGCACATGTGAAGGCTAAGATCATGGCAGCTCACCCCGCAAGCTTATCATGAAAGCTAAATGTTATAACTCCTCGCACACTTTCTGGGTAAAAATAGAAGCTGATAAAAAGTGGCTCTTAGGAAGTTATAAGAGTATTCTAAAGGATAAAGAAGAATCTAACAGTGATAGAGGCAAAGAAAATATGGGCAGAGCATCGTGTTAGGTCGAACCAATCTGTGACCTTGCTTGGAAAGAAAATGCAACTCTTTGGAACTATCTTCAGATTGGGGGAATCTCAAATCTCATTAAAAGGATCCAAGGCCATGATCAGCATATCTCTCTTCAGTTCGTTAGAGGATGGAAAAATAGAGTTGTGACATATGGAGACAAGATCATTCATGTGACCGAAGAGCTCATTGTTGAAATTACAGGCCTTAGCTTGGAAGGCAATAGGTTTTTCAACAAAAGAATTGACAAGGCATCTAAAACTAAAAAAGTTGGAAGAGGGAGAAAATTTGGAGTTTGTAACTGTTGGCATCAAGGTCACCTTTATCCTAGCTCCATTTGATGAGATCACCAAAATGTTGGTTAGGTACATGACTCTTGAAGGCAGGTATATCATAGTCCCTCTCAAACATTTAGTTTTTCTGAATCATTTCAAGAGGAATATAAAATTTTGTTTCCCTCATTTCATCTTGAATTCACTGGAGCATTCTATCCTTGAGGTTCAAAAGCACACTCATGCAACTCCCCTTCACCAAGGGATTATCCTTCTCCTGCATCGTTATTTCCTTGCACAAAATCTTGCCATTCCTCTGACCCCTACCCTCCTAATCCCAATCCCACCCTTGTTCCCATCATCCCTCCCCCACCACTTTGGGTCAGAGGAAGATAAGAACCAAAAATCCCTCCTTCCCTCTCAACCATCCTTTTCCTTCAAAAATAATTCTTCGCAGCAGTCAAAACAAAGAGGTTGAACTTTCTCACATCTACTACACATGAGACAACTAGGTCAAAACAATGAGGCAATGGAGAAAAATGGAGACTTGCAGAAGCGGTTGGGTGAAATTGAGAAAGAATTAGAGGCCCTGAAGAAGGATCTGAAGCAACTGGCAAAAAGAGAAGGAAAGAGAAAAATGGAGGAAGATCTTGGGCTTGTTGAAAGCCAAATACAAGAGATCTACAAGAAACTAAACTCTCTTGATAACAGGGTTGTGCATATGAAGGGTAGACATGAATCTATTACTAGAGCCCTTAAAGCAGTTTACAATTTCTTGGAACAACAAGTGAAGAACGTTTTTATGCTCAGAACATCTTAGAGAACATATGGCGGAAGGGAGCAACACAAGCTCAAGTTTTCAGTCAGATTGACAAGAATGACCCAACCCAGGTTACTATCAACACCATTTTCGGTGCCTGCAGGAGCTAAAGAGAAATGTTGATAGAGCATCCAAGTGATGTTCTTGTCAATTATGTTGAAGACCGATAGTTTACTTGTTCTTTTGTTGTTTACTTGCAGTTTTGTTGGTATTTTGGTACTTAGCATAGTTGTATTACATGCAAAGTAGTGCTTTCATATAAATCATATGATTTTGATCACGTTCAATCGTATCTTTGTATTATCTCGGATCTTAAGCCTTTTTTTGTACCGGGTATAGTCCCTCCCAAAAAACTATTTGCCAATAATAAAAAAATAGCAAACCCTAGCCAAAGCATAACTAATCCTATATTTTTAAATATAAGAATCCTCGTGATTTTTTTAAAAATTTTAAATTATTGTTATTTTTGATTTTAAATATTAAAATGTAAAAACAAGAAACTTTTGATTGTTGTTTTTTTTTTTTTTTTTTTGAAAAGGGCGTTGCATAGTGTGGGGTGTGGAAGAATCAATGTTCGTGAAGCCACCACATGAGATATAAAGTACTCTACCCTTCAATATGACACTAGTCACATGTCTCAATGATCATATTGTGTATATTGAGATTCAAATGTGTATTGTAATTTTGATGTGCATCAACAATATATAAGTGACGAGATTATTGAGGTTAACTAGCATGTTTCACATGTTATATGGGAGCCAAGGAGATAACATTTTATAATATTTGTAGTCAATTTCAAAAAAAATTTTAAAATTTATTGGGATTATTAATCTAGCAGAAATTTTAATTTATAATATAATTGCATACCCTCCTCTCCATTGCTAGTGTATTTGCAACCTAGTATATCTTGTGATCAACGATATAAAAATGGTGACATTTCGAGATAACCTATCATGTTTCACCTGCTTCAAGGGAGGCAATGAGGTAAAATTTTATTTTATTCTATAATATTTGTAGTCATGTTTAGAAATTATTTTTATAATTTATTTGATCTTAATTTATTGTATAATCATAAAGCCTCATCTTCTATATCAACATCTTTGATATAGCCTCACAAATCTTGTGCTCGCCAATTTAAATGACAAGAGACCACCCCATAAGTGTTGAGGAGGTGTTGTCTACAACAATTAAGGGAATACAAATTTTGCACCTAATTCTTATGAGGACCAACCATCTTGTCTAACACTAAATGAGTACAAGTATCGAGTGTGGGGAGTTTGCATGTGAAATTGTATGTGAACCATGACATGAAAATATTACAAGATGTTTGTGGAAAGTAAGTTTTAGTTTACATTTTTCTTAATTTTTTTGCATTTTATAAAAATTCAAAAATAAATAAATTTAATTTCGTTAATTTCTTTTAGGTATTTCAAAAAAGAATTAATATGCGAGAGAAGTATTATTTTCTAAAAATTTCCACTTGGAATAAAAAATTGTAACCAATTAAGTGTAGAAAGTGGTTGTTTGCTTCTACTTGAAAAGAGTTTGGTAGCGCCTATTATGATATGGACGTTATAAAAAAATTTGTGACAGACAATTAGGAGGATGATGCGACATATATGGGTATGACAGTGAAATAAATTTTAAAATGTTTTCAATTTGTTTATGTGTTTATATTAATTTATACAAATTTAATGTGTAGGAGAACTATAGAGGTAATACACATGAGATGAGATTAGCACACAGATTTGTTGGCATGGATGCATCTTCTTGAAAAGTACAATTTGAAAAGAAAAGAAAACAAAACACAACAAACTTCTAGTAATTTGAAAACATAAATATATATAAAAAAGTGTTTCGTCATATTCATTAAACTCATTTTAATAAAAAAAAGAAGAAGAGAGGTAGGAGGTGGAAGATGAGGAATACTCCAAAGACCAAACACTTATATTTGTATATTATCTCTAACTTCTTCTAGAAGCTTTCCATCTACTAAAAAATAGACCCAATACATATCTCATATTTTGAAAGTTTTGTTCCTTCACTTATAAGTTATCTACTTCATATTAAAACGAACCCTATTTTTAAAAGGCATTCAATGACTCAAATTTATACAAAAACTACCCAAAAATATTAAATGCATAAGTCAAGTTTATAATTTCAACGCATTAATATAAATTAAAAATACATATTTAATTATAGAAAGAAGGGCTTAATCTAGATCATGGATAATGTAGAAAAAGAAAATTCACTTCAAATCAAGTGTGCTCGTAATAAGTTAAATGTTAAATGAAATAAATAATATGTAGCTTTGAGAATGAAAATATATGTTCACATGTTAAATCTTCTTCAAATTTATAAGGTCAAACAATGGATTTTAGTTGGAAATAAGATGAAACCATGGAAATGATGTGTTTTGGAGCATGTCTATCCTTGAGTTCACATTGTGGTTGGTTTTATTGTTTTGTATTTGAATACATTTAAGAAAGTGTGGCATTTATGTGCATCTTGTGTTATCATGTTGTATGTTTATTCTTCTTGTTGGGGTGATATTGGATCATTGATTATTGGAGGAATAAAGTGTAGCTAGTGAAGAGAGGAATAAGGAGTATTGTGTGTTTTGTTTTGAAGGAACCAAAAGAATTCTTGGCTAGTCTTGGTGGAGATATAAATGCATGTTATAGTGGAGGGATAAGGAACTTGTCTAAGTTGATGTGGGGTATTTCATCTTGGAGGAAACAAAGGCTAGCAATGATTCCTTAATAAAACGATAAGGGGTAGTTCCAGTGAAGATATCTCCTTTTGCAAGCCACGTAAGTTGTCTTGGTAGTGTGAGTCACCTATTTTGTGGTTCTAATCACTTTCTCATCTAGTTGCATATGTGGGTACATATTTGTATAAGTATCTCATGCAATGTTGAGTTATTCTAAGTGAGTCCAAGTGGTATCGTATAACAATAAATGAATTTTTAAAAAATATCTTAGTTTATTTTGTGTTGTATTTTGGACCTGCATGTGTGGGAATTACAATCTCTTGCCATCTTATATTCTTGTTATATGTTTTTTTGCAAGGGCAAAATTCAATGTTGAAACATAACAACTCAAGCCAAGTGTTAAAATTTTGTTAAGTGATAAAAATAGGACATAAAACAAGCTCGCACTGGCAAGCTTTCTTTACAAAGAATTATAATCAGGGGCATCATAGCGCTCAAGCTTTGTAATTGCTTAGGCAGCTACACAAGTGCATCTTTTCCTGAAATTATAAGCAACCAGTCCAAGGAAAACCACACAAAATTATGGACAAATTGCCAGTCCAAGGAAAACACACAAAATTATGGGCAAGGAGTCGTGCCAGTCCAAGGAAAACCACACAAAATTATGGACAAGGATTCGTGCCAGTCCAAGGAAAACCACACAAAATTATGGACAAGGATTCGTGCCAGTCCAAGGAAACTCTGTTCAAGGAAAACTCTGTTCAAGGTTGGTGGTATGCATGTTAGTAGCTTCAAACCTTATTTGATATGCTGTGTTTAGCGGAGCATCCATTACAACACATTCATGTGCTTCTGCATACAGAATTTGGGGCACACAAAAATCTGGCTCTGCTTATTTATACAGGAATGCCAACCACACAGCAGCAGCAGAGCATATTTTGATCCGTAGTCTTAAATGGGGAGAAGTTTGAGTTGGGTGGCGAGTGCCACATTTGTTTGTTGTTGTCTGGAGGTGGGTTTATGTGGTTTAGGTGTTCCGCCTCCTTTGCCTGTGTTGCCACTGCCTACTGCCAAGCAGCTGCAATGGCAGCAGAGAGAAATGATTATGTTTATGCATTTTGGCATTAATACATTCACCAATAGTGAATGGGGAACTGGGAAGGAGAACCCACAGTTGTTCAATCCCAAGGGGCTTGATGCCAGGCAGTGGGCTTGGGTGGCAAAGGAAGCTGGGTTTTCTCTGGTTATTTTGACTGCCAAACACCATGATGGATTCTGTCTCTGGCCTTCTGAGTATACAAATCATTCTGTGAAAAGCAGTCTGTGGGAAGATGGTAAAGGAGATGTTGTAAAGGATCTGTCAATGGCTGCCAGGGAACAAGGGCTGGATTTTGGTGTGTATTTGTCTCCCTGGGATCGTTATGAGCCTTTCTATGGAAAAGAAGTGCAGTACAATGAATTCTATTTGGGACAGCTGCAGGAGCTGCTCACCCAGTAAGAACTTCATATCTGTTCTAAATATTTCTTTTGTAGCTTATTTTTTATCTGCATATGTTTGCTTCATTTTTTTTTTTTGAGATTTTAAGCCACCAATGCCGTAACAAAAGTGAACAAAGCCACCTCAAGAGCTGTCCCAACAGATTTGCATAGAATCCATTGTTTTTTTTTATGTTGAATTTCTTGTTGTGGATCTTGACCAAAGATTCACTGTTTTGACGAGTTTTTCCTCCTCAAACAAGGATGTTAGATTGTCTGCTCTCAAACCATCCTCACATTTGATGCGGATGTCATTATATATTGTGCATTACATGATGTAGTGCCATTCTATTTCCACTACCTTTTTGTTGCAAAACATGCACGCGCTCTCTTCCCACTCTTCTTTAAGAGAAGTCCATTTGCCGGTCTCACACTTCAGATACTAATTGTGAAGCAGATGTGATTTTTCTGTCCTGCTTTCCATAGAATTTTTGATAATCTGTATACAAACTTAATAAATTTGTGATACTAATTTAAGATAATTCTCGATAATAAGCATGAAATAGATATCCCTCAATCCTTAACAGATAGATATTCCTCAATCCTTAATATGGGCAAAAGAAGATCGAAAAATAAACATCTAGAATAATGAAAAATAGACTCTCTAGTTCAGCATTGTCTATTCTAACATACTTGTAGCCTGTTTTTGTTTTTCCTTTTGAAGATTTGTATTAGTGTAGTAGCTTAATAATTTTATACTTCTCTTGAATGCTTTCATATTGAATATTTTGTGAATGAATGGCAGGTATGGACCCATATCTGAAGTATGGTTTGATGGAGCCAAAGGAGATAACACAACAATGACATACTTGTTTTCCAAATGGTTTGCCATTGTTAAAGAGCTGCAAACATATGCAAACATGTTCTCAGACGCAGGACCAGACGTCAGATGGGTAGGAAACGAAAATGGGGCTGCAGGATTGACTTCTTGGTCCACCATCAACGGATCTTCCTATAGCATTGGCCAAGCAGGGACAGAAGGGTAAATAAACGAGATAACACACAAACTATTCCATTTTCTTAGGCTATGGTCTTAATTTGAGAAGCTTTTATACAATTTGGTGGTTCTATCGATTTCATATTTCTTTCTGAGAAATTTTAGATGAAAAATTCTAGGTTTTATGTGTGGTCTATATGTTTATCCAATTTTGCCATGCCTGCGAGGAAATATTCAGTCCCCTCTAGTCTGAGTAATAAAAATTTATTGGTAAAAATGGGGTTTTTTTATCTTATAAAAAGAATCTATTTTATTCTTATAATTGTATTGTTTCAATTTTACAAGACCGACCTCCATATAAATAAGAATCAAAGTTACTTTTATGGATGGATGGACGGATGAATGAATGATTTTAATAATGTCCACAAGACCAAGCAGTTTATAAGACCCAAAGCCATAAAAAAGTGAACAAAGTCACCTCAAAACCTGTCCCAACAGTTATACATAGAATCCATTGTCTTTTTGATGTTGAATCCCTTGTTGTGGATCTTGACCAAAGATTCATTGTTTTGACAAGTCTTTCCTCCTCAAACAAGGATGTTAGGCTGTCTACTCTCAAACCATCCTCACATTTTATACGGATGTCATTATATACTATGCATTCCATGATACTACCCCTTCGTTATAAAACATGCACGTTCCCTCTTCTCACTCTTCTTTAGGTGACGTCCATTTCCCAGTTTCACACTTAAATAATGTGAACTAGTTCTTAACTCGAATATCAACATTTTGACCTTCCATTTGATTTCTGAATATTCCTTTTAATATATATTTATTTGTTGGTCTTTCCTTCTCCGAAAATTCCATAAAATAACTAATTTTTTTATATAAGGTATGTTTGTTTGTTGGTCTTTCCTTCTTCTAGAATTCCATAAAATAACTATTTTTTTTTTTTGGATAGGGTATGTTTGCTTGTTGCCCTTTCTTTTTCTTTGCAATTTCATAAATTTAAAAAGATCGTGTTGATATGCTTTTAAATACATGTTTTACTACTTTAAATTGGATACTTCTCTTACATCCATCTTCGATTAGTTTTTAATTCTAAACTTCACAATCATTCATTCTTAAGCTTAGAGTCAAAGATTTAGCAGTATCCACGACTATAAGTTGCCGATGTGTTCACATTGAAAAGATTGACTTACGTAACTTTAATACCAATCCCTACCAAAAAGTGTTAACACTCACCATTTTTGAACATTAAACTGAACTGAAAATGAATTGACACACAGACAACAATGAAACAACAATTAACTTTTTCCCTGTAGGTATTTGAACACAGGAGACCCTCATGGAACCGATTGGATTCCTCCAGAATGCGATGTATCCATCAGAACAGGGTGGTTTTGGCACTCGGATCAGAAACCCAAACCGCTAAGCAAATTGCTGGACATCTATTACACTTCAGTGGGCAGGAACTGCCTGTTGTTGCTCAATGTTCCACCAAATTCAACAGGCCTTGTATCCACAGAAGATGTAGAAAGACTTATGGAATTCAGCAAGGCCATAAAAACCATTTTTTCCAAGGATCTGGCTTCTTCAGCCACTGTCACAGCAAGCAGCATGAGAGGGGCAGCCTTCGCCCCCAGCAACGTATTGAGCAACGATCTGTGGACATACTGGGCACCCATGGATTCCAAACACAGGAAAAAGTTTCATTGGATAGAATTGAAAACTCAAAGTGCTATTGAATTCAATGTTGTGAGGATTCAGGAAGCCATAGGATTGGGGCAAAGGGTAATGGAATATGGGGTATATATATTAGGAGTTGGTGAGAAGAAGGAAATGGTGCTTGTGAGTAATGGGACTACAATTGGGTACAAGAAGCTTGATAGGCTGAAAAAGCCTGTGAAATCAACCAGGGTTATGCTTATGGTTTGGAAATCCAGAGGAGGGGTGCCTCTCATTTCTTCCTTCGGACTGCATTTTGATCCATTTTACAACGGGCCATAGCCTTGTTGAAAAAACCAGAAAATTATAATAATAAAGTTTATTTGGTTTCTACAATTATGTGAATGTGTGAATACCTCTATCTATCTATATACAATAAAGGAAGGATGAACATTCGGATTTTTTCTCCTTAAAGTCACTTTTCTTCATTTAATGTGTATGTTCCACCAAGTTTTTGGGACTCGATGGATTTTTTACGCTGTTTTTAAGGGATGATGGAGGAGGGAGAAATTTAAAATATGGGAATTTTTAAATAATATTTATATGATAATATTAATAAGGCATTCATCATATATGTAATAGATGACATTAGATGAATTAGAATTTCACATAATATTGGAATTATTGCATCTCCATAACACATTCAAATTCAATGTTACATAAAATATTGTAATATAGAAATAGAAGTAATGCATAACAATAATAATCTTACATAAATCTAACAGTAACAAACCGGAAATCATTTCTAATACATATATGGTATATTGATTTATTCCAAAAATGATTTTAAAAAGGAACTTAGGTACCCATATCACATGTTCTATTGTGCAATATGCACATAAATGACATGAATTTTCAAGCCTTCAATCTTCACCAAAGGGAGCTATTGCTTCCCACCTTTTCATATGACAACATTGGAGCCACATATATAACCTTCTATAATATTTATTTGCTCCCTTCAATATTATGCATTTAGTCATTTTATAACCCACAAAAATGCAGCATATAATTGCTACATGTTGAATGGAATAGTATCAATTCGTAATGAACAACATCATCCATCAAATCTCTCTTTGCATGACAAAGTGTATATTCAATAAGGCTTGCTCTATTTGTTATCTCGCTTAAGTTGGACCTTCAACTTCTTTCCACTCAATTGGAATCCATTCATCATATTGATGACAAATTGTGCAACTGTAAGGGAGTCTTAACTCACGAAACTTTGCAATTTTTTGAGTTTTTTTAAAATGTTTTTTTTGTGAATGTTGGGACATTGATCATGGCTAGTAGTCGAGGTATGGCAAGGGACTTCGACATCCTATAGTCATATCACGACAACTAGTTGTACGATGGCTAGCCATTCCCTGCTAAAAAAATGGCATTTCCGAAATGTTTATGGGAAAAATAAAATTGGAAGACATTTCTTATCTATCCCGAAATGTTCTCGCATAAGAAACACTCCCAAAAACATAGGGGATGCGTCCTAAAATACATCGCTTAATTTCAAAAATTAAGGGGTTAAAGATTTACATATTGTATTATACATGTCATTCTATGTCATTCTCTTATTTGGGTTTTTTCATTTGTTTCAAATATTAATGAATTTTTAGTAGTAGTTACTAATGATTTGAAACACTCGGTAAAGTGTTGCCCTCACAAATAAGAGGTCGTAGTATTTTTGTTGTAATTTTTTTGTAATATAGTAATGAGATGCAAAGGTAGGACCAACTACTTTGCTATGGATAACATATATAGGAAAACATAATATTAAAATTTGAAAGATGTCCACTTTCCAAATTCATTATAGTTTTGATATTAGAGTATAAACTAACTATCAAGTTGTTATGGTCATACATATGAGTACATTGTGTACAGATTTGATAAGGTATCCATTTTCTAAATTCATTCAAAATTTGAAATCAAAGTATATTTTCAATATAGTGGGTTAGAGAGAGTATTTTAAGTTGTTGAGATGAGATTTGATTCCCATTCTCTTGTTTTTTAAGAGTTTTCCCCATATTTAACAACTTGCAAAAAATAAGTTAGACAAAAGTTGCTCTACATCGTTAAGATGGGATTTGACCTTGTTTTTGAATAGTTTTTTTCCATATTTAACATTTTACAAAAAAATTAAATTGTAAATTATATAAATGTGTGTGTCTCGTGTATATATGTGTACATAAATATATGTGTTGTATAAAACTCATCGATATTATTGAAGAGTATATATATTATAATTATTTATAAGATATAAATAAAATTGTATTTATTTTTTATTTATATTAAAAATTGAATTTATTATAGATCTAATTTTTTAATTTTTAAAAATGAAATAGAGGTTTACATAAATATTACTTCTACATTAGTTTTTAAATCTCAAAAGACATAACAAAGCATTATGATTTAGTATTTTATATAACAAAATTATGATATGCTAAATATTTCCCAAATTAATGAATTTTAAGTGTGGAGAGGAAAAACAATAAATAAATAATATATTAAAATAAAATAAATATTTATAAAAACAAAATAATATATGAATAGTTAAAATTACAAAAACAAATTTTTAAGAAAAAAAAATTATAATTTTTTTTTCAAAACCACGAGACTTTGATGGAATATGTTTTCACTACATTTCAAATTTAAAAAAATATATGCCCCAAAGTCCGTAAGATCTCGTAAATATTTCCATGGATAGCTTCTAAATTTCAAAAGTAATAGTAAAGCACCATTTAATTGTTTGAAGTGTCAAATTAAGTATATTTTAAAATATCTTCAAATAAATTAGCAAGAAAATTTAATTGAAAAGGTTGGAGTTTTTTTAAATGATTGAATATAAAATAAACGAAAAATATATTTCAACTCTTATTCCCTACTAAGACTATATAAATTGTTAATACACAATATTTTTGTCACCGAATATTCCAGCCTGCCATCGGATCTCATTCCTGTCGGTGTAGATCTTGTTTCTCTTTTCACGTGGTTGATGATTTCATTTGTACACACGAATTAACTGCTTTAATTCCCCTTCATCACACTCGTCATCGTGTATCTTGTTCCTTCATGGGAAAATATTATATGGCATGCATTTTTGATTTAGCTAAAAAAATTTAGGTATCTGAGTTATATAAGATTTAAATAAATTATTTTATTATATAATTTTTAATTAAGTATTTGATTATTTCAATTAAAACAATTTAGGTTGTGTTTAAGTAATGATTAGTCTTTTACCTTTAAGGTATTAATTGTATTGATGATTGCAATGTTCACTATTTGAAGTAGTTGATAGTTGAATGTTGCGACATTTGAAGAAGGAAATTTGGTTTTTAAAGTGGATTGAAATCAATATTTCCAAGGAACCCATATTTTTATCCACTTACTAATTTCATATAAAGGTTAGGGCTTTTATAAGAGGTGGATTACAAGTATTTGTCAAATTAAGAGTTCAAGAATAAGGTATGGATGTGTATCAAAACATTATACTTTATGTTCATAGTGGATATATTTATGCATTTCTAATTCTTTTGAATATTGATATTTATGAATTGTTATATCTTACCTTAGGTTTTGTTATAGTCTCTCGAAAAAACAAAGACCAAAAGTCGGATCAAGAATTTGAATTTAATTTTATTGTTCAATTTACACTCCATAGCTATGGTTCCCGACAACATTGATTAATACAAAATTCTCTTCTTTCTTAAGTTAAAGTAGATGTAAGTTTCATAATTTTGAGAATTGTTTAATAATCTCGACACATTTCCTAAAGAAATGATCAACATTATTTTGCTATTATAACCATATGAATCTAAATTATTTTGAACAACACAAATAGAAGCATCATAAAAAAGTTGGTATGCATTTAATGATTTTGTATTCTATTTTTCTTAAAGTAGCATATAATTTGGTATAAACAAAATGAAATTAAAGCCTCAATTGTATCAGTGGCTTTTATAATTTACATTCAATAAATTTGAGTGGCATTAGGTGGCTTTCCTAGCTTACACACATGAGGCAAGCCTTATAATATCACATCTTACGAGTCAAATCAACAATTAGACAACAAGTTTCCATAGAGTTGAATTGTAGAACCTTGACTACAAGGCATTTTTGGGTACGAGTTTGTACTTAATTTTGAAGTTTTATGTGTAAAGTATTGCTTCATTATAAATAATTGTATACCTCATGTATTGAGGTGGTTGGAAATTAGTTATTATTGGTGAGTAGGCTCTATAGTATGGATATAAAAACAAGTACAAAATTTGAAGATGGATAAGTATGTCCATCTTGAAAAAGTGTAATTTTTTTGAAGAATATATTGAGCATTGTGTTGTAAATGTTTGTGGAAATATGTATGCGTAAATAAGGAAAACAAAATGAATTTTATTGAGTGTATTTCGGAAATAAAATAAATGTAAATTGGTGTATGTAGATGTTGATGAATCTTATTCCTAGATATTAGTGTTAATGTTAACCAAAACTATGAAGGACGTATATAGTGGTGCTCTTGTTTTGTAGGTAATGTCCATGAGTCATTTTTGTACGATTGGGAAAATAATACTAAATAGAGGGTCATAAAGAATGAATTTCATATTTGTGGTTGTAATAGTTGTTATATTGCAAATCAAATGGTATGCATGACGAAAGACACATTATTGATTGTGATTTGTACATGTTATTGTTGATTTTTGTGATATGAGAAGGGTCTCAATCGTCAAATTGCCAATATGCAAGAAAGTTCAAATGACTTAAGAGTATATATTAGCAACAAACAATGTGCCTTTACCCCATAAAACAATAATGCAAACATGATGAGACATATCAAATTAGGCTATATATTAGTATTGGTGAGAATGAAAGTACCTCACTACATACAATATGATGGACAGAGAAGGAATAAAAATGTATATTTTCACCAATTTTTTATGTGAGAATATAAGATTGGTTATTTTTACTATGCCACTAGATTTGAAAGAAAATGTAGAAAATTTTGAAAAACTAAAACTAAGTTGAATACCTACATTAAAAGACATTCAACCCGAGCATCCTATATCCAACGTACACATCCGTAGAGAGCAAAACAACAAAAAAGAGAAACCACGCAACGAACCCATACTCAACCAACCATACGAAAAGAGCGATGATCGATAAGGGTTTTGAGGCATTGTACAAATATGTCATTACCAAGCAATTGTTTGCCTACCCTTGGTTATATACATATTACTTGTATTTTCTCAATGTAATTATCGTAATAGAAACATCAATTCCTCCTTCAAAACAATAATATGAAGTCACAAGATTAACATGTAAATGCTAATTTACCCAATTTTACTAAAATATATGAACCATATAATATCAACAAAATACAAAGTTTTTCAATCTAGAAATACCAAGAAAGAGGAGGAAGGCAACATAATGGAAAAACGTGACCAAAAAGAAAAAGACGGGTGGACTAAGACTTGCAATGGGGAAAGATGAAGGGAAGAGGGTAATTTGTATTTGTAAATCTTCATATTCACAATGGTTATTGTGAAATTAAATTTCTATTAATGCATACACTAACGAACAAATAGATTCAGAGACAAATACAACTACCAAGACAGTTATCAAGGCAACTTTTAAGGGCTATTAATATAAGCCTAATACATAACTTGAGATAGTGTGGCATCCCCTTTCGAGTTATAGCCTTTTTTTTAAATTTAATAAAATTTGTTTCACTTCATAAATGAAGTGAATTGGAATTAAAAACAGTAACTTTGGAATTGCACTTGGAAGCTCTCAAAAGGTTTCAATTTTGATCACGGAACCCTTAAAAAAAAAAGAGGGATGAGAGACTCTAAATAGAAACCAACGAATTATATATAAGTAATCTGGAGGAAGTAGTGAATATCCTACTCCACTTAGAACAAACCCTGAACCACAGAAAGCAATGGCCGAGACCAGTGAGCCAACCCGGGGCAAACTGACAACCATATTATTAAATAGATTGGTATTAATATATATGTCTAACAACAAGTATCACTACACACAAACAAAAATTGCATCCAACTCGGAAACAATAAAGGAAAAAACGATTGTGTGAAAAACAAATGACAACATTGATTTAGAAAAGTGGATGAAACAAACACTTGAATGGTTATGATCCCTTGTAAAATGGATCAAAGAGTAATCCAAATGATGAAATGAGAGGCACACCCCTCTGTATTTCCAAATAATGAGCTTAACCTTGGAAGCTTTCACAGGTTTTCTAGCCTATCAAGCTTCTTGTATCCGATGGTAGTCCCATTACTCACAAGCATCATCTTCTCGTCATCATCAACGCCTAATATATAAACCCCATACTCCATTACCCTTTGCCCCAATCCTATGGCTTCCTGAATCCTCACAACATTGAACTCCATAGTTTCTTTGGTCTCCAACTGTATCCAATTGTATTTTTGCTGTGTTTGGAATCCTTGGGTGCCCAGTAAGTCCAGAGATCGTTGCTCAATACGTTGCTAGGGGCAAAAGCTTCCCCTCGCACACTGTTTGCCCTGACCGTAGCAGAAGCAGCCAGATCCTTAGAAAATATGGTTTCTATGGCCTCTGTGAATTGCATTAGCCTTTCCACATCTTGGGCAGAGAGAAGGCCGGTTGTGTTTGGCGGAACATTGAGCAATAACAGGCAGTTCCTGCCCACTGAATTGTAGTAAATATCCAGCAATTTGCTTAGCTGTTTGGGTTTCTCATCAGGGTGCCAAAACCAGCCAGGTCTAATGGATACATCGCATTCTGCAGGAATCCAATCTGTTCCATATGGGTCCCCTGTGTTCAAATACCTGAAGGAGAAACAAAGTGTTAATTCAATTCAAAGCTACAGAAATTCCCTTCCCAAAAAGGAATTGCTCTTGTTTTTGTTTTCTTACCCCTCTAGAGATGCATCTCCAATCTTCAAGGAAGATCCATTGATGGTAGACCAGGAGCTTAATCCTGCAGCTCCATTTTCGTCTCCCACCCATCTGATATCTGGTCCTGCATCTGAGAATATGTTTGCGGATGCTTGGAGCTCATGAACCAGGGCAAACCATTTGGAAAACAAGTATGTCATTGTTGTGTTATCTCCTTTGGCTCCATCAAACCATACTTCAGATATGGGTCCATACCTGCCATTAAAAAAGGAAATTTCTTAGTAGCTGAAGCTTTCACAGTTCAATTATTATTTTAGATATTTTAGTTTGCCCAATTCTTTTTCCTTCTTGTATGACCTTTGATTCATGGTCTTAGTAGCTGAAGCTTTCACAGTTCAATTATTATTTTAGATATTTTACTTTGTCTAAATTTTTTTCCTTCTTGTATGACTTTTGATTCATGTACATTGACAATAAATTTTTTTAGATACTACAGGAGTTTATGACCCAGCAACCTGGCACAATTCTTGGTGCACTAATGCAGGGCGAGTCCTCCCAACCGGCTGTGCAAATGCAAGGATAATTGATCCTCTGGGACCTGGGGATTAGAACATGGGTGGCTGGCTGGCGAGCACTCATGCCCCACCATCAGGCCACACCCTTGCACCTACAAACAATTAACAATAATCACAAGGCAAGGGGACCCAGAGGCATACAAACAATTGAGATGCTAACACATCAATGTCAGAACTTGCACCCTACACTCATGCTTCCTGGTTGGCTAAGAAAGAAAGAAAGAAATGTATTAATGTCCACAATTGACAGGACTGCAAAAAGTAAAACTAGTTACTGGGTCCCCAATAAATGTGGCATCTTAGGTGGTGGCAGTATCTACCGCTGAACTAATCCAAGGAAAACATTTCCAGAGCTAATGAAGCTGGTAGGGCAGGTGAGCATGGATGGATCTCACAAGTCCAAAGGGTAGTCTTCACTCGATGCTAATGATTGGCTCGTAAAGATTTTGCATACCCATCCAATTTCTCATTGTTTTGCTACCTACATTTCTCTCATATTTTGTAGAGTTTGATCACAGTTTCTTTAGATAAAGACCTGCAACCAAAATTCAGTAGATCTGAACTCTTCCATTTCTTTTTGTTTTGCAGAAAGAGTTCCAGAGTGAAAGAAATTTCTTCATCACAGACGCTAAAGAATATTTTCTTATAGATTTTGAATGAATTTCAACCACTTCTGTTTCATTGCCCACAGCTACAGGGTGAAATCAAATTCTATTCTAACTTTGACAAAGTAGAATCAATGACTCTACTGCAAGATGAAATTTAATGGGTTCATTTCCTCTAATTTACTTTTGTTAGGTATACCCATGCTCTTTTTCTTGGTAGGGAAGGATCAAAACAAGGCAAGTGAGTGGGAATGGAACATGGGTACCAATGATAAACTTGGGGTTATTTACATTATCTTAGACCATCATGATAAGTCCAGCACTGGACTCGAAATGTTGGTTATTTTTATTTATTTTTAATGAGTAGTGCACTCATTTGGACACTAGATTACAGAGATTGTCGGGCATCTCTGTTCATGCTTCCGAGGAAGCATCACCATCGGCTTAAGCAGCTAGGATTAAGGGGCACCCACGCCGTCAAAGTCACCCAGGGTACGATCCTGGCCTCCACCCTTTCGACTCTCAAGTTTCAGGTATCTCCAGGTGTTGCACTCAGCAAGACCTGATCCCTAGTGGGCTCTTTGAAAGCCAAACAACATCACCAATAGACCAAGGGCCCGTCTATGAAATATTGGTTATTTTCAGCAGCATATCCAGAAAATTATTCACATTTGGAGGGCGAAATGAATCTCAAAACCGTAATCATGCTAAGTGTTATGGACAAAGCATTTTCTATATAGCAACTGCATTGCCTTTTGAAAAATCTGTACACATTTTGCTGTACAGACTGGGTTCTCATTAATGAAATGAAAATGAATGCATAAAAATTCTTACTCGGTGAGGAGCTCCTGCAACTGTCCCAGATAAAATTCATTGTACTCCCGCTCTTTGCCATAGAAAGGCTCATAGCGGTCCCAAGGAGACAAATACACACCAAAATCCAGTCCTTCGGCCCGGGAAGCCTCTGATAAATCCTTAACAACATCTCCCTTTCCACCTTCCCAGGGGCTGCTTTGAACCGAATGATTTGTATACTTAGAAGGCCAGAGACAGAATCCATCATGGTGCTTTGTAGTCAAAATAAGCAGAGAAAACCCGGCCTGTTTAGCCACATTGGCCCATTGCTTGGCATCAAGCCCTTTAGGATTGAACCACTGAGGCTTCTCTTTGCCAGTCCCCCATTCTCTGTCGGTGAATGTATTCATCCCAAAATGCACAAACATAACCATTTCCCTCTGCTGCCATTGCAGCTGCCTGGCAGTAGGCAGGGGAAGTACAGGCAGGGGAGGTGGAACAGCGGAATGAGACAACCCCACTTCAAAAAAACAGTAGACTAACACACCCACCACCCAATTAACAAGTTTCCCCATATTAGAGTGACCCAATTCGATCAGGATCATAACTATTCCGTGCATAAAAATGGACAAAAATGGTATCCACCGGGATGAATCGTGTGAAAGCGGCTGAAAAGCTTTCCTGTCAGAGCACCAATGTCCTGTTCAATTATGGGAATCTGAGAAAGTGGGGTGGTCCACTAAAAACAAGTTAGAATAAACCTGCATTTGTAAGTACACAAGAGGAGTTGGTAATCTGGTTCGATCATCCTTAATCAGATTTCAACCTGATCAGCACAGTTTGTTTTCTTGTGAGATAAGTTCATAAAATTCAGTTGAAGATGCGGATTTCCGTCCGCTTGCAACAATCCGAGATTAGGTAACTTGTTTCCTTTCTATCTTTTTTAAACAAGATCTACTTTTCTGTGTGCCACCTTTACATTTCTAATTAAAAAGGTGTGGATTCCTTCGGGGAGGGTGCCCGTGCAGCGGATCGGCCAAAGCATGTCAGTGGATCCGCTGCTGCATCGGGGGCTCCTACATTCTCCATTTTTTCCATTAAATTTGATAAATGAAGAACAAGTTTAAGTATTGAAAAAAATGCAGATAACATTTATGAACTTGTACAAAGTTTGTAGCAATGCGTCAATTTATATGAAAAGTAGTATTGTACAACATTGAGTGAAGAACTCTCTAAAGTAGTCATATCATGTTACATACAATTATTGTGATTCCATTCAACTTTAATGTAGGTTATGAATCTCGTGTGTTAGGGGAAAGGTCGTACTTTCGTAGTCGTTGAGTACTTTAATGGTGTCTCAACAATTTTTTTGAGAAGGAGAATCTAATTTTTGCTAGCATGTGGAAAATTTATTTGCGATATTAAAAAAGTTAAGATTCTATGTTGGTGTCATGTCAATCATCACGTGGCGGGCCCACTACAAAAACCCATTAAAAAGTTAAATTTGCATAGTGAACCGACCATTATTTTGTCCTGCGCAAAAAATCACATGTACCCACGTGGCAAGTGGACAAACTTGTACCTAATCCGGAAAAACACAGTGAATTCACTTCACTTCACTTCATCCCCTAACACTCGCCCGCCTCCACTTTGTCACTTTGCATTGTGCGCCGGTAATGTATTTTATGCAATCACTTCTTGTATGCGTCGCATTTTGCAAGGCACATTTGGGGTCGGGAAATTGAACATTCCCGCCCCATTTAACCATGCTACTGAGCCGAACACGAGAGGCCTTGCGACCTTATATTTTTTTACAACGGAGGTGGAGATCCCTCTAAACCAGCCTGCAATCACCATGTGGGTCACGAGGTGAGCTCGTTTCCATAGTTGTTTGGATCTTTTCTCCACAAGTTTCATGCAATGAGCGGTGACAAGCAATACTAGTATTATGAACGTATATTCATTCTATAATAAGGTGTTTTACGTGCATGTTCTTGTTTAATCTTTCGTTCGACCCGACCTCTATTAGTTCATCTTTTTTCACCCATGAGTCATACAGTTTTATTATTGACTAAACATTGTTATTGAGTAATGAGTTCTGTTTAGACCTATAGTTTTTCAAGCATGCACGTTGAACATTTTTTCAAAGTGTATACTTATTTATTTCAAGTGCATTTTGTTTACGCCTCAGTTCAACACGACATATGCGAATATGGTCTTTTATATGTCCAAAAAAAAAAGGATTTTTCACTTATAAACCATATAATTTCATAATATAGTGTTGTTATTGAATATACATTATTGTTATTGAGTAATGAGTTCCATTCAGACCTATTGTTATTTCAAGCATGCACATTGAACTATTTTTTTTAGTATCTACTCATTTGTTTCATGCATTTTGTTTTTACCCCTATTTTGCATGAACTATGTGAACACAATCTTGTAAATGTCCAAAAAATAGGGTTTTTACACTCACGCACTTACGGTTTGAAGAGTACAATGTTGTTATTGACTATACACTTCTGTTATTGAGTAATGGGTTCCATTCAAACCTATTGTTTCTTCAAACATGCATGTTGAACTATTGGTTTTCAGTGTATATTCATTTATTTCAGTGCTTTTTGTTTACCCCTTTGTTTGCCACGAGCTCTACTAACATGTTTTAGTAAATGTCTAAAAAACAAGGGTTTTTTCACCCCTGTGTCTTATAGGTTCAAAATACAATGTTGTTATTGAATATACAATGTTATTATTGAGTAATGGGTTCCGTTTAGACATATTGTTTTTTCAAGCATACACTCTGAACTATTATATTTCAATGTATATTCATTTACTTCAATGTATTTTGTTTATGTCGCCATTCACTACGAACTCTGCCAATCCAGTGTAGCGATTGTCTTATCACCCATGCATCTTACAGTTTCAAAATACAGTGCTATTATTGACTATACACTACTGTTATTGAATATACAAAGTGGCGTTATTGAATATAAGTGTTGTCTTTGTTTGTGTAGTTAATATTTGAATATCCACGGTTAACTTTATAATGTATGGTTGAATATATATTGGAATTACTTAAACATACATTGAGTATATTGTAACTTTGTCATTTTCTACTACGCATTCAAACTATTAATGTGCACTAAAATTATTGAATATACATTGAATATGTTAGAGTTAGTTCAGTGCATGTTCTTATTACACTGTTATTATTGAATAAATACTTATATTACTAGGAGACTACATAATCAAGAGGTAAATGATAGTTATCTTTTTAATATTCAAAGTATTCAAAGAATGTCTGAATATGTGAAGAATGTTAGAAAATAAATAAAATGTTAAATACATGAAGAATGTCTACATATGCAATGAATATGTGAATCACTTACCTTAACATCTAAGGAATATTTGAATATAAATAAATGTTGTCTTTGTTTGTGCATGTAATTTACTACAACATTGTTGTATGTGCTTGCCAATTGTTGCCTCTCCCACAAGCACATAAAAACTGGATATACATTGAGTATACGGTTGTACTTTTTTCATTCAAATGTATGTGTGCAAGGGAAAAATTTACACATGTTTATTCAATGTACATTCCATAGTTTCAAGTGTATAAAGATAGTTTGTAACTACTATGCATTCTTTTTTCTCCTATCATTCGCACTCCTCTATCATTTCTAATGTGCACCGATGACGCATTCAAAACAACCATTAATTGTTAACATCTTTTTACTACTAAAATCTTCTTTACATTCTTCAAGCACTAAGCACATTCACAGGCAACACCAAGATTCCATCCATATATTCAATGTGTATTAAGTAATTTTAGTTTGTTAATATGCAAAGAAAAAAAAGTCTGAACATGTAAAGAATCTGTCTACACATTGAATATATGTAAAGAATATTTGTTTTTACATTGAGTATCATTTAACATAAGGTGAACATGGTTCTTATTTTAGTATTTGTTTGAATATACACTGGAATTACTGAACATAGATTGAATATATGGGTGTAATGTTGCATTTATTCAACTACAAATGTTGATATTGGTGTTGCTTGTAAATGTGCTCATTGTTCATGGGTTCCTTTTTTTTGGCGAAAACCTATCAAAAGAATGCTTACGAAGGAATGCCATATCGGGAGGGTAGAGGATAATGTCACAATTGTGTCTTTTGACACCATTAATCTACATGAAATCATAATGCTTCTTTCTACAGGTAAGGTCATTTATGACCTTACTTAGGCTAGTGAACTATTTTCCTTTGTTGTCATTATTCTAGAAAATAATGAAAATAAAAAATAAAAAACACTTAGAAGATAATTTGTGTTCTCAAATACAATTAAAATTAAAAAAGAAACACCTATAAGAAGATAATTCATGTTCTTACACATTACCAAAACTTCTTCTTTTATATTTATATGATGGAATAAACTACAAATACTTATGTGTAATGATAGGATGTAAAAACTAAATACTACTTGCATGTTTTTCCAAAAAAACTACATAACTAAGTTTATATTTTTTGCATGAAGGTAATAACTTCTTACATTCTAATAAGGTTATATTTATGGATACCAATCATATACTAATCAAGCATAATTCAATAATACTTATTCCATGCATCTAAATTGTACCAAACTTGAATTCTTCTTCATTTCACCATTGATTTCTCTTCTTATGATTTTTTTGTTGCTCCATTCTCCATTTGGGGTGTCATTATCATGTTGGTTGTGTTTGGTGATGCCATTTGCGGATAGCTTGCATGGCCTAGTTGCATTGGGCCAATATAATTGACATGTGTGGGACTGGAAGTAGGAAATTGCATGTTTGTTGTACTTGTTGGAGAAAATTGCATATTACTTGTATGAGCAAATTGCATTTGTGTTGTTGAAAATTGCATTATTGTTGTTGAAGGAAACTACATTTGATTGTTAGAAATAGGTGTGTTCTTGATTTGGTGCGGCCACATTTGGAAAATATGAAGTGTAAATGTTGATCATAATTGGATGTTGTGAAGGAATATGACATTTTGGACCACTCAATCATCTTTTCCTTTGCATTTCTATTTCTATCCTCTCATTCTCCCTTTGTAGCTTCTTATGTTCCTTTTTTCTCCTTTTTCTATTGTTGTTCCATCTTGTCATGTTCCATCCTCTACTTTTTAAGTTGTCATTCCATTTTTTTTGCTTCCCTTTTTCTTGTGAAATGATTCTATTTTCCTTCCTCTCCTCAAGTTGCTCTTTCTTATTTGCTTTCAACTCCTCTAGTTCCTTCCTTCATGCTTCTTGTTCGTCAAGAATTTTCAAATAGTCGGTTGATGTGAAAATTTGTGACTACCTCCTCAATCTTAGAGTCCCTCTATTTGCACATTTTGATCTCTCATTAAACCTTTCAATTGGGAGCGTAAGAAAGTTACGTGAGCAAAGCGCCAACATGGTTTCTTGAATCTGCATTACAGGGTTGTTTTTTCTCACACCTTGTACAAATGTTTTTGAACACCCAAAATCTTTAGCATCCAAAAGGCTCTCATCTTCATTTTTTCATGCATTACAATATGCATAGCAGAGGAATATTCCATTTGGCATGCTAGGATGAGGGGGTGACATGGAAAGAGAAATATCCTCATTGGAAAGGTTGATTGGAACCCCCAAGTTTTTATCATCTTCTTTCAACCATTCAGGCTAGATAACTAGAGTTGACATACTCATCTCGTCATTGTCTCTCGAAAATTTCTTTTGTTTGACTCACATGAGTTGGTATGTATTCTTAGACTTGCACATGAATTCCAACTTCACTAATTTTCCAATCGACTTAAACATCTTCTCATATCTTGTTGATTTGAATCATCACCACCTCCACCTCGATTTCTAAATTATATCATCTTGTTGTCGGCTTTTTGTATCCTTTGTTTGTTGGATTTGATTAGCATTATGGTGGATTGATTCTCCATTATCTTTGATAAATTGTTCAATTTCATCTCTGTTATAACCAACCATCTCCACAATGCTCTCCATAATGGTCTCCTCTATTAACTCAACATTGAATGTCTCTAATAACGTTTAGTCACGATATCAACCACTTCCTCCTTTGTGGATACATGTTCAAGCTTGATTCTTTTCTCACTCACTTTCTCCCTCAATAAATGGTACTTGATTGGTATATGTTTTGTCTTGGAGTGTAGCATTGGGTTCTTGGACACACTTATAACACTTGTGCTATCACAATACAAAGGTATAGGACCATCATTTTCAATTTTATAGTCTTCAAGTGTTTCTTCATCCACATCACTTGAGTACAACATAAGGTTGTTGTTACATACTCAACTTCACATGTGGAAAGTGCTACAAGAATCTTTGCTTCTTACTTAGCCAAGAAACAAGGAACTTACCTACAAAGAAATATCCACCAATTGTGCTCTTCATGTCATCAATATTGCTGCAGGAAAATTTTAAGGGTCCCTCGAAAAAAATCCTTAGAAAATATTTGGTGAATATGTGAAAATTATATTTCACACGAATGGAGAATATCAAGACATCACGACATCACTATTAAATGCTACCAGACAATATCTTTTTCATATGGTACCGGTCGATAGCATAGTTAATGCTACCAGCTGACAACATATATTATGTTGTCGGTTGGTAGCATCTTTTATGTTACCGACTGACAACATAGGCCGATAACATTTTCTATGCTACCAGTTGACATCATAACTATATGTCGTCGGCTGGTAGCATAAAATATGATACCGAATGATTATATTCAAGAAAAAAATTTGAATTCCTATTTTGCAGAATGATGAATTGACCCCTAAAATTGACTTGCACCTAGAAATTTTTGGCGAAATGGTCCTCACTAATACCCTAAAAATTCACCAATTTCAAATTTCAAAAACCGAAATATACATGAATTAACGAATATTTGCCACTAAAAGTTTCCTTGTTGCCCGCCTAATCGCATCTGTGAAGGATTTGATTCAAAATCACTACTTTTAGGATACCACAACCCATATTCCATGGTTCCCATGAGATATCTAAAGATTATCTTGAAATCTTGAAGATAGTTTTCCCTAGGATCCTCTTGAAACCTTCCAACCAAACCAACTGCTTACATGATATCAAGCCTAGATGCAATTGAATACAAGAGATTTCTTGTCATAGATATGTATAAGGTTTGATTTACCTTTGGTGAGCTATCATCATTCTTTGAGTTTGCATCCTACAATCATTGGAGTGCTTATTGGGCAAGAGCACGGAGATGGGGGCCAAAAAGCGGACACATTTTTCAATTTTAAGTGAAATGCGATTGCATTTTGGGAAAACACAAACGCGTTATGAATTTATATGATTGGTAATTACAAGCATAAAACATGAGCACGTTATAACGCACTCATGTTCTGTTTGCTATGTGATATATATGCTTATGGGAGGGATATATTTACTAAAATAAATGGTTTAAGTTTTAGTAAATATAGGAAGTTAGGGTTACTCGCACCTTATAAAATTAGTCTCACAACCCCATCTCACGGTTTAGAAGATAGTTTTCGAGTTTCTAATTTGGTCGATCATAGGTTTTTTTCAAGATTTCAACATTCAACCTAAAGCTTTTAGGGTTTAAATTATACAATCGATATATGTTTTGTGAAAGAATATAGTCATTGTTTAGGTTTTGGGGTCTTCTTGATTGGTTATTAACATTTATATGAGTTTCGGATGTGTCAAAACTATATTTTATAAACCTCACAACTCCCAAAGGTAGCAACAATTGCTTGAATATATGGACTCATGCAATTCCTTATAACACATAATAAATCAAAACACATATGTAAGTTTTTATCGATTCAAATAATCAAGGGAATGGTCACCATGAGGTTTGTGAAGGATCTGAAACATCATGAGGTGATGCAGAGATCCAACACATTTCTGCAGCATTCATTAACTCATAATAACCAATTTCAATCATTCTCATTAATATCTTCTTTTTAGAAGTCTTTCCAACAAGCTCTATAGGCTCAACTATGCAAAAATGACATAATCAACCTAAAACTTGCCCTTCCAACCCCCATATCTTGCTCTCATATTTTGTACACAAGCCCAATCAAGTCTCATTCAGGATCAATACTTCCATATAGAGGAGGAAACTTATTTCCATGAGGATAAATCAAGTGAAGATGTGTCCTAGATACTATAATCATGTTTCCACTCATGTGACATCTTGGTCAGGGAAGTGAATTGTGAAGTTAAAAAGGGTGTCATCATGTTCAAAGGTGAAATGGGAAGCTCATAGAGTGAGTTGAGGATCATCATATCTTGAATCTGTCATCATGTTAAAACCTCTTCAAGGAACAAGCCAAGATGAGCTATTCAAGCTACCAAGGCATTTAGGACCATCATGTGTGAAGGATCAAGGAATCATCTATCTCCATGAGAGGCATATGAGAAAAGAGGTGTATGAGTATCCTGAAGTTGATTCCATCTAAGGAGAATTCTGGAGCCAGGAGGGGTAAGAGGATGATCTTCATAGAGAGCACCATGTATGTAAGAATGAGAAATCATCTGAGTTTCACTTGATGTCACTCACTTGGTAGTGTTATTAAACACTCATTTGAACCTTGTAGTGTGATCACACTTCAAAGGAGGAAGGACATTATAACCACATCATTTCAGTCCAACAGGTGGCCACATGAAAAGAATCTCATTCATTGAAAAATCCTTCCATCTACATGGTGAATACCTATTTCAGTAAGTGATAAATAATCAGAAAATGGTTTGAGAATCATGGAGTTAATTTGTGATCACTAGGATTAATTATGGAGGCCTTGAAAAGTAAGAGAGTGATTCTCTCTCTTGTCTTGTAATTAGAAGAGATCATCCTATTCCCATCACAATGTAGGTCTCATAACAATGTTTCTAAACTAGAAGTTTTGTCACTCAAAAACACAACCCAAGGTGTTAGGAAGGTGTTTTCAAATCACAAAATTTGGCCCCATCCTCATGATATCCTTACCCATGGTAAAATATAGTCTATTTATGACAATACCCATTCCCAGAGGTACTTATCAACGTTTACAAATATTCACTTATCACTATGTGATGATCATCTCTCTAGAGCTTGCAAATTTAGAGTCATTTTTACGGAACCGAAAGGGGTAGTGATATTATTTTGAAATTATTCATTAAACCTTAAAGTCTTAGAGAAAATTGGATGTTACCAACATGCATAGGATTCACATATCTTTCCAAAGCATTTTTCCCCTCCTAAATCCTTATGGAGCTTCCAAAATCATCCGAAGAAGTCAAATTTCACCATTAAATTATTTGTTCCTGTACCTAGAAAACCCGTTGTTGAGCATATTTTCCTTGAACGAGAAAACCTTTCCTAAATATTCTTGAATTCCCTCCAACACTTCCAAGATTCTTTGACATCACCTCCAAATGTTTAATATATTTCTTGAAATCTCTTAGAGGGTGTTTGGTTATCTCGAATGACCTTTTAGGCCTCTCGGAGGAAGTTATCTTCCATAAAGTTGCATTGAACTCATAATCATCCTTGCACATTGAAACAAACTTTAAAAACCTTTTTAATAATTTATTTTGATCTAAGTTGAGAGTGGTACTGAGGTAAGTTGGCTAGAGGAAGGACACACCATTGACCAGAAGCGAAAGATGCATTCCCTAAGCTTGTAAAGTAGGTACTCATCCATAGTATGATTTTACCATATTCTAAGACAAAATTAGGGATTCAACTCCATGCTCATGGGAAAAATTATGAGTCCATATATTTGATTAGTTGTCGCTACCTTTGAGAGTTGTGAGGTTTGTAAATTTTAATTTTGACACATTTAACACTCCTACAAATGTCAATAACCAATCCAAAAGGCCCCAAAACCTAAACAATGACTATATTATTTCACAAAACAGATATCAATTGTATAATTTAAACCCTAAAAGATTGAAGGCTAAATGCTAAATGCTGAAATCCTGAAAAATACCTATGTCTTGACCAAATTAGAATCGAAAAAACTATCTTGAAATAGTGATAGGTGGAGTGTGAGACTAGTTCTATAAGGTGTAGAGTGACCCTAACTTCTTATATTTACTAAAATAATTATAAAGTATAAGTTTTTCTTTTTATTAATATTTATACTTTATTATTCTTAAATAATAAAGTATAAATATTAATAAAAGAAAAGCTTATACTTAAACCATTTATTTTAGTCAATGTATCCCTCCCATAAGTTCGTATACCACATAGTAAATAGGAATGTGCGTGTGTTATAGTGCGCTCGTGTTATATCACACTCTCATTATAACATGAATGTGTTTCATATTCTTTGGGTTTGAAATTCCCAATCCATAGGCTTGGATTTTCCTTGGATATCCAAACCAAAGGTTTGGACTATGTAATCCGTAAATAAATCCATGTTTGACATAAAAACATCAAAATCTCATGTGTACCCCGATATCTCATGCATTATAACATAATATTCAAAAATAAATTATACTATGGTGTCAAGCTCGGTTTTACTTTGATGAGGATATAATTCTTTTTAAAATCTGATTATTTAAGGCTTTCATCCATAATTTTTTTTACTAGTGCCTTCTTTTTTCTTGCGAAAACCTATGCATATGTTTTGGCGCACAATTTATGATTTTTTCATCCAAATTTCAAACAAAAAGGTTTTTTCTAAACTCCATTCTACACAAACAAAAAAAATAGAAAAATGACCTTTTTTCTCAAAGTTATGGGGGTGAACACACAAATATTTCATTTTTGGGATATGTGCACTTTGAAAATTATATATTTATCCAAAAATTATGAAAATTTAGTGGGACCTCACACATAGTCTTAGATAACTTTCTACCAAAGGGATTTCAAAAATAATTTATAGAACTCAAAAATGGGGGGGTGCACACACAATAGGTTCTTATCTTTTTGACACAAAAATAGACATAATTTGTGTGTGCACCACATTTGACCCTTTTAATCTCCACCATTAAAAAAAAAAAGTAGTTTAGAAACTAGATTCCAAGCTCTACGGTACTCATTCTTATCACTTTGTCAAATTTTGAGAATATGCATGCCAAATTATTAGATGAAGTTTAGGTTTCGTTGATTTCAGGAAAAATGTGTCCCTTTTTGACCCCCATTTCCATGCACTTACTATCTTGGTTTGCGATTCTCCATTTGAAATCTCTTGAGAATTTCCTTGATGTAATTTATCTGTGATATGAATATACCTTCTTTGGATTTCTTGATTTGCAACACTAGGAAGAATGAAATTTCTCCAAGCATTGACATTTTAGACTCCTTCTTCATGACCTCTAAAAATCCACATGACATAATCTCACTATCACTTCCGAAGATTATATAATCAACATAGACAACAAAAAGAAATAAATAAGCTTCTTACTCATATATATTTTGTTATCAACTACTCCTTTCTGAAACCACGAACAACCAAGTACTTATCCAATCTACTATACCAAGCCCTAGGGGATTGCTTGAGACCATATAATGACTTATTCAACCTACAAACATAATCCTTGTCCTTAGTGAGAGAAAATCCATCAAGTTATTCAATGTAGACTTCCTCATTCAAGTTCCCATTCGAAATATTGACTTTACATCCATTTGATATACTTTGAATCCTTTGTATGCTACATATGCCAAGAAGAGCCTAATAACCTCCATTCTAGCCATAGGAGAAAATGTCTCATCAAAATCCACTCCTTCAACCTGAGCATACCCTTTGCAAACCAGCCTTGCCTTATTCCTTGTAACTTCACCTTTTTCATTTATCTTGTTTCTAAATACCCACTTAGTTCTAATGATGTTTTTGTTCTTGGGCCTAGGGACAAGTTCCCAAGTTTCATTTTTCTCTATTTGGTCCAGTTCTTCATTCATTATATTGATCCAATTTTGGTCCTTTTTGGCCTCTATAACATTATTTGGTTCTATTTTGGATAGGAGAGCAATATTTTCTTGATCTTGAATGATTTTCAACCTTCTTCTTGTTTGTATGCATGCTTCCTTATTTCCTATGATATGATTTGGTGGATGATCCCTCTTAACCTATCTTGAAGGAGATTTTGTATCAGATCTTTCTTCATCTTCATCTTCTTCTTCTTGATCAACTTCTGCAATTTCATCATCATCTGTTGGTAAGAAATTTTTTTGGGTGGACAAATATATGGACTTCTTGCCAATGCTCTAGGAATCTAAGTCCCTCTACTTGAATGGTGTAACTCTATGTTTACATGCGGATGTAAAATTGATTTTTCTATGGTGGTCTTATGGCGGGGATCCAACAGGGGCACTCCACTGACCCTACGGAAAAGCTAGAAATTTCTTTCTAGAGAGGACTTTGCAAGAGAATGGGAAAGGGAGCGAGAAAAAGGGAGAGGGATTAATGTTGTGGGTAGAAAATCAGAGTCCCACACCCATTAACTAGAAACTTCAACACACATAGATTTAAGAAGAAACAATTAATCCATTTGCAAAAAGACCAGATAAGATTCAATGAACACAAAGTCTCAATTAAACCTCTTAGTCAAAAAGGCAGAAACTCCTCTTTTATTAAAGCTTGAGAAAAATTGTACATGCAAAAGTGGGAAGCATGTATGAAATGGGAAGTGGAAGAAAATTATCTCTCTTTTCTCCTTCACAATATCACTCTCTCATGAGCTTACAAAAATGACAACCCTTTGGAAAGAGATTGCCTTTACAATTTATAGAACTTGAAAATGACTCTTCGTCTACCCCTCAAATGACCTTTCACATGCCTTTGCACAACTTATGACTTAAGAAAATATTAAGTCCCTTTTTATAAAATAAAGGTGACTTTTACATTATAATCATAAAGTCACTTTTAATTAACTTAAAGGCATCGTGAAAAAGTGCAACCTCAATGAAGAATTAGAATGAGGAGAGAGAAAGTGGGGGAAGAGAAGAGAGAGAAAGATGAGAGAGAGAGAATTGAGGAGGAATGCTGATGAAGAAGTATTTGCCTCTGATGAAGTCCACTAATCCTTTTCAGATGACCCGATGCAACGATCTAATGCAGTGAACTTTGGATCCTTGAATGCCTCACACTACAAGAAAAATTCTTTGCACGGACACATGGACATCGAGAGCTAAGTGTTTAGAAACACTGTTGAATGAAAAATTTGGTGACCACGAGTGTTGCTCATGAAGATACCCTATGAAGATATTGAAGCTTTGAAACTTATCTTGCCATGACTCTTTACAACATTGGCATGCTCTAATGACACAAGTTGCTGTCATTCATCCATACACATCAAGGAAGTAAGCCACAAACATGGATGGAAACACCATTGATAAAAGTGAATAATGTTCATTCTAAAACACCATCATTCCTTTGCAACAATTGTTTAGACAATGAAAACATAACAATTTGGTGAACTTGAATTTCATGCTTCCTTGACACTTGACTGCACTGAAAAAGGGCAACTTACTATTTTTAGTAAGTGTCAAAATTCACTTTTTTTGACCTTGGTTGGTGAAGTTAGATTTTAGATTACCCTTATGTACATTGCTTTCACCTAGATTGCTTTTCTGTGATGACTTACTAATAATGACAATCATCCATGTAGGAAACTTATTATTTTTAGTAAGTGGAAATTTTTCCATTTCCAGCACTGATTAATAATTCTGACCTTCTGGATGTCCTTGGTGTACAATGTCTTTACCGCAACTGCCTTTGGTGATGACTTACCAAAAATAACAAGTGCCCATGTAGGAATGCTTACTATTTTTGGAAAGTGGGTTTTAGGCCTTGGTTTATGACGAACCAAATTTTTTTATATGTTTTATTTCTACAGTGCACTTCCATAATTTCAAGTCAGACCGGTTGTTAGGTTGAGAGATTTTAAATTTTAATTTTTTTTGCAGTAGGAAATTGGGGTTTCTTCACCAAAAAAATTCGTGGTGTTTCTATGAAATATTTAACTTGGATTTTCATGGCTTTTGAAAAACTAGAAGATTGTAAAAATTCACATGTTGATTCATGTCTTGGTTATTTAGATATGAGAAATTCTTCCTTGCGGGTTTCGAAGTCTCTTCGGGAAAAATATTCATTTTTCTTCTTCTCAATTATGGATTTCTTCGTATTTTTCTCTTCTTTAGATCATGGAGATATGGAAGAAATGGATTGAGAAATAAATGGTGGAGGAAGATTTGAGCAAAAAATCTAGCAAAGTTTCGGGAGAAGATGGGGAGATGTGATAAAATGGATGCAAAAATGGCTATCTTCGGGTTTCAAGCTTTTGAAAATGAAGAGGGGGTGGCGTGCATTGTTTTGCACCTTAAGTCCATTTGATTTGGTGCAAAAGGTTCAAGAAAATATACCTTGCCCTCATGAGGACAAGTGATGGCTTATAATTCGTCATTTAAGTTGAAGAGGGCATTGGAATGGAGCACATGAGGGCTGAGAGATGGTCACATGTGTGACCTAGAGGCTAAAATGAGGGTAGGGTGCACTTTTTTCACCTCATGCACCCTTTGGAAAGGTGAAAAGGGTGTAAGAAAATGTGCCTTGATATGGGAGTGACAAGTGTCACATATGCGGGGTTAAGTAGGGGGCATGTAAAATTTTAAGGGTCCCTAAAAAAATCCTTAGAAAATATTTAGTGAATATTTGAAAATTATCTTTCGAACAAATGGTGAATATCAAGACATCATGATATCACTAATAAATACTACCAGACAATAGATTTTTTTATGCTACCGATTGGTAGCATGGTTTATACTACAAGATGACAACATAGTATCTTCATGTCGACCAAGAGCATAGAAAATGCTACGAGTCGGTAGCATATTTTATGCTACCGATTGACAACTTACTATAAGCTAGTGGCTGGTAGTATATAATATGCTATTGGACGGTATCATTTTCTATGCTACAGGCTGAAAGCATACTACATACTGTCAGCCGATAACATAAAAATGCTACCGAATGACTCTATTCAAGTGAATTTTTCAAGTTCCTATTTCGCGGGAATGGCGGATTGACCCCTAAAATTAACTTGCAGCCATAAATTTTTGGCAAACTAGTACCTAAAACCAAAATATTCGTGAATTAACAATTATTCGCCACTAAAATTTTCCTGGTAGGGGAGCTAGTCAACATGGTCAAAGGGGCTAGAGAGGTGGTTTCTAGGTCATATGGGTGACAAAAAGACTTAATAGGAGTGGAGCACAATTTTTCAAACATTATGTCTCTTTAGAAAGGTGCAAAGGGGAAATGAAAATGCACCTTCACAAGTCGCCACATGTCCCATTAAAATTTTTCTTAAGAATCGAAGATCGTACCTTGAGAGCCGACTTGTGAAGGCCATATCTTGAGCTCTTGGATGAGTTTTTTAGGTTTTTATTTATATATTTTGCATGAAAATTACCTTTTGAGAAGAATGGTGATGGTCTAAAGAATTTATTCGACTACAACACCTCCAAATTTCTCCTTTTTTCTCGGGATTTATTGTTGCGCATGGGAAAAGCTGAGATGACCCAAAAAAATGCACAATGATTGAAGGTGATATTATTTCACAACCATGTGGGCGATTAAATATATTTCCAATGATATCTTTTTGGTCCCTAAATCCTTCCAGAGCTCCCAAAATTGCTCTTTGAAGATTAGGTGCTTTTTTCAATGTGAGCTCTTTAGGCCTCAAAAACCAACCTTGATAACTTGGCTCCTAAACCTCTCGAATCTTTCTAGATTTCCCTGAATCAGTTTCACAATGATATGAACTCTCAAATACACCTCTATAATGAACATGAGTCTTATGTTCTACTCTAATGATAGTGCATCAGGCTTAGAAAGGTTGGTGAAATCCCCTTCTAAGCATGCTTAAAAACTCACTTTGTAAACCATTACTCCAACATGCTTGAATGATATTGTTTATTCCTAAATCACCTAGGGAGGACTGATGAAATCATAGATGGAATCTTGGAGGAAAGACTAAAATTTACACTAAGGGTATGATGATCGGGGGTGCCTCGGGGAAAGTACGACATGCAAAATTTGACACTAGGGTATGGTTGTCCTATTTTCGGGTGAATTTTTCCCATGCAAAAACATAAGACAACATCATAATTTTGAGTGTTTTGGGAGTCTCCTTGGGCTGAGTTTTAGTCTTCCTTGTATGATTCATCAAGCTGTGACATTGGAGCTCTCTACTATCTTTTGTTGGATTTTTATTGTAACACCTATATGTTTAATCGTGATGAGTAACCAAAAAGTATGCCTTCATCACACCTTGAATCAAAATTTCTAAGGTTGTCTTCATCTCTTTTAATAAAAACTTTCTTCCAACACTCTTAGGTGCTTTACACTTACAAGTCTTCCTCTCTAAAGATCATAAGGTGTCTTCTTGTTATTTATTCTGATTTGAGATTTGCTCAAGATGTATACTACAGCTGCTAACTACCTCCCTCTAATATCCATCTGACAATTTTGATTCATTCAACATGGTTCTTTCCATTTCTTGCCTTTGTAATGTTATTTTTCTCCAGTACCCCCTTTTACGAGGTGTTCTTGCAGCTAAGAAGCGCCTTCTTATCCCATGAGTCTCACAAAACTCATCAAACTCATTTGACCAAAATTCTCCTCCTTTATCAGATCTCAAGCTCTTAATCTTTGCATTTTTCTCATTCTCAACTAGTGCTTTGAATGTCTTGAACCTTTCTAGTGCTCTGATTTCTCTTTGAGGAAGGAAACCCAAGTCATCCTTATGAAGTCATCAACCAGTATCACAAATTAGGTCTCTCCTTGAATGATTTCAGTCTGATTGGTCTAACAAGATTAGTATGAATCAACTCTAGAGGCCTTATAGTAGAATAGTCTTTGGATTTAAAGATTCTTCTAGTTTGTTTTCCATGTAGGCATGCTTTGAAAAGAGTGTTAGTAGGTTTAGTGATATTGGACATGTTTTTTTACATATCCCTTGGAGATTATCTTAACAAAATTGTCAAAATTAAGATGTCCTAGCCTCCTATGGAAAATCCAACTATCATCTACCTGACTAGTAAATCATTTCTCTTTGTTGATCTCTTTTAGGATATACATGTTATTCTTGGTTCTTTTGGCCTTCCCAACCACCTTGCATGATTTTTTTATCATTATATCACAACCCTTGTTATGAAAAACCATTGTATACCATTTTTGCACATCTAACTAACACTCAAGAGGTTGTGTTTCAAACCTTCTACATACAAAACATTTTCAGTGACTGTATTTCCATTGTCAAGGCTTAATGTGCCCTTTCCTACAATGCTAGTTGATGTATTATCACAAAATCTCAATGTTCTTGATGCATTTTTGTATAAAGAGATGAAATTTGTAATGCTTCTTGTTTTTATTAAAAAAATTAGTAATAAAATAAATATAAAAAAATGAAATAAAAGAATTAAAATTAAAAAGGGCCGTGATATTCTCCTATGGGGCAAATTTAGGGCTCGGGCTCCATTGGGGATCGTATTTCATCTTTTTGGTTTTGTTTGTTTTGGGAAGAACTGCCGCCGCCATGGAGGGAGGATAAGCTCAAACCAGTCATGCCCTTCCACCAGTCTGTTGGAGAAGACGTGAGAGGAGGCAATGCGTAAAAAGGGGAAACCTTATTTGCTTGGGGGCGCTATTTTCTGTGTTGACCAAATGAAAGAACGAGACAACTCCTCATGGAATTTGGGGACAGTAGTTGCAGAAGGCACGGGTTTCCTCATGGTAGGCGACATTGTTTCACCATGCAACAAACAGGTCTCCAACCTGTTGTGTTTTCATTCACCCAGCACATTCCCAGACTGTGCCAAATGGAAGCTTTGAAACAGAGTATGCACGTCCATCAAAGCATAATGGAAATTTGTTTTTAAGCGCCTTTTTTCCCCCAATCAGCGCCAAAAATGGGGGAATCCTTTTTTGCGTGGACTTCTCTCAAGGCAAAATGGAGAGAGATTTTGACAGATGTTGTAGTTACTACTGCCCTGGTCAACATGTATGCCTCAAATAGATGCGGGCTCATGGAATGCCACAATGGCAGGATATGCACAAATGAGTTTGTTGAAAAGGCCTTGGAAACTTCCAAACAAATGCATTTGGTGCGTGTAAGCCAGACTCCAAAGACTTTTTTTCAGCAACCTCCCAGCCACTGTCAAAATGGGAGCTTTAGAACAGTGCATGGACATCCATCAAAGCATCATGGAAAGATAATAGTTTTTTTTTAAATGTCTTGTCAGGTGCCCAGATTGGCATGTATGCAAAATGTGAAGGCATACACAATGCATGTGAACTGTTCGAAAAAATACCTGAAAGATATGTGGTCTCTAGACTGCAATGATAGTAGGATATGCAAAAAAATGGGTTTGTTAAAAAGGCGTTTGAACTATTTGACAGAATGCCTCAAAGAAATGCGGTCTCATGGAGCGCCATGATTTGCAGGATCTGCACAAAATGGGTATGTTAGACACGGATGCAAAATTTGAAAGCTTTGACAGAGCATGTTAACTGTTTGCAAAATACCCCAGATAGATGTTTTATCATGGACAACATGATTTGCAAAGTATGCACAACCATGGTTTGTTATATCTATATGCAAGTTGTGGATTTACAAACAATTTGGTGCTCATAAAGATCGGTTGAGCTTGGAATTCATTCGTGGAGATATGCATGCTCATAACCTACTATGGTGGGTGAAAGCCAAATTTCATAACCTTTGCAAGCATCCTAACTCCTTGTGCCGAAATGTGAATCTTGGAGCAAGATTTTCGTGTGGTGGACTTGTTGCTTGTATGCGTTCTAACTAGCTTAGGGCACCTCGTACACTGCATCATCAATTAACAGGATTTGTACGAAGTGGGTATGTTAAAAAGCTCAGAAACTTTCAAGCAACTACTTGTCTATTGGAAAAATTCAAGTGATCGGGAAGTTGGTGTGACGTGGTGGAGATTAGATCCAGGCTCGTGAACCGGTTGGTGAAGTGCCCGAGCAAGATGCTAAACCAAAGCCTGCGGCTTCGACCGACTTCGTTCTCCAGGCATGGTTCTTCTTCCCTTACCTCTCATAATTCTCGTGTTTTAGTTCTCTTTTGCAACTAAATAGAATTTAAATTATTAGGATTTTTAATACAGTTAAATGTCCCTTCAACTCATTGCAAAACAATAAAGTGTCGTGTCATAACTCTCGAAGTCATTATAACTCGTCTACTTTAAACCATGATCTATCACCCTCACTTCGAGATGATTTAGAAAACTCTTACCCTTCTTGATCACTCCAATATCATTTTATCGACCAGATGAATTTGACTCCCTATTGATAAAGTTGACCTCCTCCTTGTTTTAAATAGTTAAATTTTGTAATTTTCGGAGACTCACTAAGTACCCTTCGCAACTTTGGAAACGAGATGTGAAGTTTCATTCATGTACCTTGGTATACGAGGAGTCACCTTGACCTTTGGTTTGACCTGAAACAAACATATGACATCCTTTTGACACTCTTATAGGAGCCCTATTACACTGGTTTACAACAGTAGAAAGTTGTTAAATCTAGAAAGTTGGCTTTCATTTTGAACTGCCATTTGAAACCTGGATGGAGAAATTACTTCCCGTCTTCACAAACCTCTAGTGTTTATACTAGACAATTGCATGGAACATTCAGTATAGGAAAGAGCACTTTTCGGGATAGTTTGCGTGCCATTTTGTAGGCCTCGGTCGTAGTTTGTGAGGTCAAAGCTGGTCCAATTCGTCTTGTCGCTCAAAAAAACTTGTTCTTTGTTTAAAAATGGCTCTCTAGTTCTCGATCCGTCGGCTCTGGATGAATTCTCTTTATATAGGGGAACTAGTAGGAGATGTCTCGTTGCATGCTCTTCCATCGAACATCGTTTTGGACACGGTTTTCTAGGCCACTCAAGCTAACTTATGTCATTTTACAACCGGGTGAACTACGACCGGTGGCCCGAAAAACTAGGCCGCCAAACGCAAACCGTGCGCTCTTTTTCAATTCTGTCAGTTGCTATGAACTCTTGGTATATCTAGGGACACGTAGAAAGTTGATCGTGGAGGGCTTTCTCATTAGAAGATAACTTTTGGAAGTGGTTTCTTAGCCTCCGAGCACGTTTTGTACATTTTTGTAGTTAGTAAGAAAATATAAAAATAGAAAGCTGCAGACCCTCGTAGGGTTGCCAAACCACCCTGGAAACTTTTAACACATGCAAATAACTGTTTAAAACCCTTTAGTGTATCTGTTGTGTGAAATAGAACTTTTGACAAAATGATGTTTTCTCTCTCTTCCCTTCTCTTTCTCTCTGGGTTACTGAAAAAAATTGAAATGCAATGAATACATGTTTCTAGACCTTTTTATTTCGATTGCAAATTGTAATTATTGTCAGATGTAAATGGGAAACTGAAAAATGATACTTATGTTAGGTTAGGGTGGATGCCATGCTAGCGAATTATCGTTGATATCATGCTCACGTGGTTTTGCAGGATGAAAGAATGATGACGTAAAGGCGTTGAGTAATTCATTGTTTATTTTTGGTATTATATTAAAGGACTTATTGTTGAAAATTGGTAGTATGTAAAAGTCATTTAGATTAATAAATCTTTGGAGAAAATTGGTATTTCTTTTATGGATGTTATTCGATCCCAAAACTGTTATGGTAAAAGTGAAATACAAATGTCAAAAGGAATTGAAATTTATACCTTGTAGTGAACTTTCATTGTGCAAATATTTGTTTAATAATTGGTGTTGTGTTACTTACCTTGAAAATGTAATAAAGGAACCTAACCACAACATCAACCCTGGTTCAAAATTTGTATATAACTAACCTGCCTATGTAAATCCCTTAATGTAGGAAACTGTGACCTTCAAATGAACCTTTACACTCAATGGAACACCCTAGTTTAGGCAAATAAGATCCCCTGAATGGGTTGATCGTCTTAGTAGGTATGTTTTGTGACATCGACATAAACCAGACATATAGGAGCAACACAGTCAAACTCGACCTGGAGTAAGAAGAGCTAACCCTTCTTCGTATCCTAGTGGATTACCTTGTTTTTCCGAAGATAGATTTAAAAGTAAATTTTTTCCCCATCGAATGAAATCCCTGTTGAATCCAAATGACATAATTAGAGATCGTGATATAGTTGTTCTATGTCTGGCATTCTTGTTAGTAAACTCTTTTGTCCCTCGTAGATAAATGTCTTATCTTTGGCTAGTGACAATATAGTGTTTTGATCTTTTACGGAGAGTTTATAGGGCGAGATATGTTTTGAATCTTATTCTAATCTATAATAGAGCATAAAGCCCTAAGTAAAAAAATTGGAATTTAACTAAACCCTAGTGGATTAGGAAGTTAGCTTGTGGGTAGAAAACTATAATTTAACCCCTTGCATACGAAATTGAGTTGAAAGATGTTGATTCTAGGGAACCTTAGAAATTGTGATCTTGTCCCTTAATCCCTTGTTATGTCATTGTATGACATTAAGGAATAAATAATATTTCTTATGTGGAATCGTGCAATGCAAAGGTATGGGATCTTCGTGAACATAGATCACTTGTGTCTTGTGTAGTTTATAATGCTCCTAACTATGTACTTCCTTAAGATGTCAGACAAGTGCTTTCGTAACTCTTTTGTTTTGAGACGATGCTAAGGACGAGACCATAGTGCGATGTAAGAGCATGTCATATAAGATGAAAACGAGATTGGAGATTAGGATGAAGGTCACTCTTGGAGTCTTTATAACTTAATTAAACATTTTCATGCGTTGCAAAGAATATAAATTTGCATTGGTGTGACCAAACTTTGAGAAAACAAAAGATATATAAATATAAATGGAAGTCCATAAGTTATTGAACTTTAACAACTATGGTAGCGAAATAACTATTCCGTGATCGAAGGATGTTCTTGGGAAAAAGCTATCTCGAATCTATGTCTTCCTTAATCCCAAGATTTCACCTTGTCATCACGTAAATCCACTTGTGTAGCAAGGGTAAATTTGTAAACATTAAATAAAAGTTTGAGAAGCATATCCTTAACATAAGAACAAGATAATTAAGTACTGGAAATGTGATTCGAATTGTGCCAAATAAGCAAGTAAGTTACGGAAATTTCCGTGATGCATAAATGAAGCCAACCTAAAATGGATGAACTATAAATTCAATGTGGAATGAACTTAAGATTTTGTAGATGAAAAAAAAGAAAACTATCCTTGCACAATAATGTTCTTATAATGTTAATCGTAACTAAGATGCAATTAAAGAAATGATGTGTTGTGGGTTCGCCGTTCCTGAAGTCATGTTTCTTGTGGTTGGGTCATTGCTAGTATTCGTTCTTTTGGAAAAGTGTGGTATAAACAGGTATATGGCGTTGTCATGGGTCTATGTGAGTCGATGACTTATGTGGTTGTCATATGTGAGTTGAGTTTGTGTACTTGGATCCTGTGTTATGTTGTGTGTAATGACCAATGTAAGTCAAAAAAAAATTTATCCTGGTATTTTTGCTATTTTTTTTGGGTGCGTAAAATGTGGGCACTACAAAATTTCCCTTGTTTCCAATCATATGACTTGAGAATCCACTATCTATATACCATTCCATGTCTTCACTTTGAGAGTGAAAGGTAGTTTGGGCTATCAAACCTTATTCCTTATTACTTGTAGGATCTGAGTTCACTATGTACACTCTCTTGTCTTACTTTGGAGGTTTTTGATAGCAAAAATTTGCTATGTTACAGCATTTTTGGCAGTTGTAACAAGACAGTTCATTCTTGTTCCTCAAATGATATGAATTGAGATGTCTTCCATGACCTTTTTCACGTCTCCTACAACTTGAAGCTTTGTGACCAAACATATTACATGCAAAAAAAGCCATAGAAAGAGCGAATATAACTTATTATATGGGATTGTTTGCTTGAATTATATATCTTCTTGACAGTATTGACATCTCCATTCCTTGCTTTAAGTGGTTCTTAAGTGGTCTTGATTACATTCTTTCTTGTTGGTTCATCATCCTTATGTTCTTCCTTAAGTCATAGGCTAGTTTTTTCATTGAAATCTATTTTCTTGCTCAAACCCTAAATGGAGGCGGGCGCGACCATGGAAAGAAACCTGCTCTAGATGGAGGCGATGGAGGGATTTTATCTTCTAACAAAGTGATGAATTTGGTGGCGGAGAAATTTTTAATCAGGAAAAAAACTTGATTATTTCATGAATTGATCAAGATTTCTACGCTAAGGCTGAGAGGGATTTGAATGGAGGGATATCCATGACAAACACTTTGTGTGGCTATGAAAATGATGGCATGAGATAAGGCCCTCCAAACCCTATTTCAGGTGTGGATCACGGAAAAGGAGGGGATATCATAGGTGGAAGGGCACCTACTAACATGTCAATATCAGTCTAGAATGGTGGATCGGGTGGCCCATTCAAAGATGCACTAAATGGAAGGAGATCCACCATGCCCCCTGATAATACTACCCCCTATATTAGGTTTGGAGAAGAATTCATTGAATCTGAAATATTTTATTAGGAGCACACATTGATTTGTAGATTTGGAGGTTTCGGCCCGGATTCTAGTCTGCATGTCCTGGATCTCTGAACCTTTGGATCCCCCTCCTTGTTAGAAGGTTATATATTTACCCTTGTGCAAAAGGTATTTTTATTGCAGTCTTCTCATCAATAGATACCATTGCGTCTAAGCTCTGGGTATGTCAATCATGCTACCTAGTAATAAAACCCTAGTTTCCCTCCTTTAACCTCGCTCACTGAATCCTTTTCTTGTAAACCTATTTGGATTAGGTTCATCTACCCCTAGAAATTTGGCGTCAAGATTGTCTAATTTCCATTGGAAATGTTTTGGGACACATAATATTTATTGATTATCAAATTACTGACTTCACCCATACTACATATGCCAGAATCCTAGTTGAATTAGACACCTCTAAAAACCTTCCTGCAAACATTAATCTTAAAGTGCAAAACAAAACATGGTCTCATCCAGTAGACTACAAAGGTTTACCTTTTATATGTAGAAGGTGTTTTTATAGGACACATTGTTGTTGAATTTGGGATAGAAAAGTGACAAACTGAAAGAAAAAAATTGGTGGAAAGATGCCCTCCCAGAACATATGGTATTTGATGCTAAGGAGGATCTGGAATCAAATCCGGATTCAGCGCTAGTTTTGAAGCGGTCCCAAAAACTCCTATTTCGATATTCCCGTCGTGGGAAACAAGGAGAATACACAAGTTGAACGGATCTCTATCAAGAATTCCAGTTGTTGATAACAAAGAATCTCATTCATTTGTTGGAAGTAAGGAAAATACAAAAGATATATCCCAGGATAACAACGTTGTTGTCCCATTTGGAATCATAGCGGATAAGGAAAATAATTCTCCTTTGTCGATTCTCCAATTGGAGATGCTTCAATGAGTTTGGTAACTATATGTAAAAATAAAAATTTATTTCCCCACCTAGATGATAATGTTCTCTACTATTGTTCGGATGTTCCTTTTTGATTTATTTGTCTTTTCTAGGAAAAAGTTTGTTATATTGCTATGGTGTTGTTATGCCACTATAGTTTGATCATTGTACATCAGTTGTTTTTATCTTTGATAAGTTGGTTTTTGGTACTATTTTGAGAATACTTTTTGTTGTTGTTAGGCGTTCATGTTTTATCTTGATTTTGATCATTTTATTGTGCTTTAATTGTTAAACTATGGATGTTTGAGCCTTCTTGCATACAAGGGTATAGTCCTTTCAAAAAATTATTTACCAATAATAATAAAAATCTCTTTGTTTAGAAGTTCATCACGGATCATGTGAGCTTTTATCAAATTTGTGACAGCCTTCAATTTCTTTGAAGTCGATCCAATTAATTTGTTGCATCTTTAAATCTTTTGAGTTTTAGATATTATTCCTCCTTGGCTTTGAAGGATCCCTCAATAAACATTATTTTTGCTTTAAGTTCCCTAGTTATCTATTCATGTTCTTGATCCTTTTTGCTTAGCCTTTTCCATGAATATTGATCTGCTCTTCATAGTCTCTTAATAATGGCTTTATTTGTTGATTATTATTCCTTTGGAGATTTAATTCTTCAAGCAAACTAACTAATCCAACTTTAAGGTTTACTCCTTCATCCTCCTCATCTGAGCTCTCATCTTCAAACTAAAATTTTCCTTTTAAGCTTCTTGTAGAGGTCACTTCCATGGCCATAAAGAGAGTCTCATCTTGAGTCCCTTCATCTTCACTTTCAAACTTTCTTGAATCACTAGATTCACATGAGCTTGATTCTTCTTTGGTATAGAAGTTTATTTTATTCTTGAAATACTTTTTCTTACCTTTATGTTTCTTGAATTTATTCTTGTTCTTATGATAGGTTTCTTCATCATGCTCATCTTGATCTCCCTTGTTCTTATTAGGAAACTTAGATGCAAAATGAACAACTTGTCCACAATTGAAAAACTTGAATGGTAGTTTTCCTTGTACTTTTATGATCCTCTTTTCAGTTTCTTGAAAACATAGCTTCAACCTTCTCATCATCCTCCTCCATGTCAAATTCATCTTTTATTTTCTTTGCTTGAGATTCCTTGTTAGCCTTGAATGCAACCTCTTTCTTACTGATTTTATTTATTTTGTTCTCATTTCATATGAAGTTAGAGTGTCATGAAGTTCATCTACTTTTAGAGTGGTTAAGTCTTTTTCTTCTTCCACAACTGAGAATTTGGAGTCATACCTAGGAGTTAAGGACCTCAAAAAATTTTGAACAACTTTCTTCCACCTTTTCCCCTAGTCCTCTGATGAGATTGATGACTTCATCAATTCTTTATAGGTAGGATGCAACAATTTCATCTTCTTTCATTTTCATGCTTTTAAATTGACTATGGTAGGTCTGTAATTTTGCTTGTTTAACCTTTTCATCCCCTTCATAGATGGTCTTAAGCTTCTCCCAAATTTATTTAGTTGGAATACAATGCATTAATTTCACAAATTTTACCTTTGACAAATCACACAAGATTGCATCCATGGCTTTATAGTTATTCTCACTAGCTATCTTTCCTACTACATCAATTAGAGGTGTAGCTGGAATGGTGTAACCATAAACTATTGATTTCCATATGTTAAATCCCAAGGACATAAGATAAGTGTTCATCATGATACTCTAGAATACATAATTGGATCCATTGAAAAATAGGAGCCTTGGAAGTTGAGAAACCACTTTGTGTTTGACTTCTAGCCATACTTGTGTTATTTGGATCTCCTTTGAGTTGTTAAACTCACCTTAATAAGGAACTAATCTAATACCAATTTTTTTAAATACAGGCACTGAGGGGGTGAATCAATGTAAATTCAAAATTTGAAAGACAATTCAATTTATTTACTTTGTTATGAAGAATCAACAACACTATCTATGAGCAATCAATAGTAGAAACCATAGGAAGACAAGATTTAAGGTGGGAAACCCTTGAAAGGGAGAAAAACCCACTGAACCAATGTACTATGCTAGACAATTTTTCTAATGAAATATTACAAAGGTCTCAAACTTGTTGAGCACCCACTCAACATGAAGCACCAACTTCAAAATATGATCAAGCACCTACTTGACTCCTTTGCAAGCTGCAACTTGCATGAAAGAATTTTTTTCTAAGATTCTACTTAGACTTGATATAAATTTTATCACACACTTGACATGGTTGTTAAGACAACAGATTGTGATCTCTAAATTTTCTCATTCACTCTCATACATCTTCTCCTAGTTGCACTAGCCTTAATACATTATCAACTCTCTCACTTTCGTACAACACATTTTATGTACAAGGATGGGTTTATATCCTCAAGAGAGACACCAAAAAAGTATTTTACACTTAAAATTCAATGAATCTTCACCTATACCACTTCAAAATCGTACAAAGAGAGGAAGATGACTTGATATCAAACTGTCTTGAGCAATGATTATCTCGTCATGGGTCAATTACCTAGACTGCATTTTAAAGACTGTCAGATTATCTAACATTAATGATGATCAAATGAAACTCTCAAACTCCCTAACCTTCTGAATTTTATGACAAAAACATTCTTTCTACCCCTATAATTCTATTTTGCAAGAATCACAATCTGATTTGTCTTATTCTTTAGCGAGTGAGAAGGTCTAAGGTACATGAAGGACTAAGTTCCAAGTGTCATCATCATGAAATAACATTACTAGATCCTCTAATATGATTTTTAATCTCTTTATATCCTTCATAATTCACTATTTTGTTTTCGATCTATATTATAGTACTTATGTGAGCACTAAGTGCAAGTGCTAGAGAACACAATATTGAATTTGATGACTGGGGAGACTTTTGAAACAAAGCCTTGCCAAAAATTCATGAGAATTAATGATACATCAGGCTTACACCATCAAAAAGAGCTTGGATTTCATCACATCAAGGCTTGAATACTTTTTTTCAACCATTCATCACACTCTTGCATTCATAGTCATGAAGGACTTGAAAAACCAGTCATAGATTGTCTTGAATAAACATAAAGAGTAATGTTTGAGAACATTTCAAGGCTTGGAAAGTAAGGTGAGTTTTCTCTACAACAACTTCAACTGACTTGAAGAGGAAAAAGTCCTCATTACTTCCATGAAGCATGCACTAGAGCAAGGTATCACTGATTTGCATGTACAAATTGACATCTTCATAGATTGAGAAAATCCACACACTTAACTAACTAGTCACGGCTTCAAAGACACATTTAAAGAAGGATATCGATGTTATGAAAATATTCATTTCTATATCTTACTTCAATCCATAGCCAATAGATAAAACTTGTATAATTTCCTAGAAAAATTAGACAAGGGTTTTGAGTTTTAAGACCCAATCTTGATCTACTTTGAATCTTGCATGTTGAAACTCATTTTCATGGAATTTACAGCCACCTTGCATGAAAACTTCAAAAGGAACCTCTAAACCATATCCAAATTCTTGTGTGCATAAATTATGAGGAGGAAACCAAAATAACATCTCAATTTCTCAACCTTCTTGACTCTCCTAAGATGAAAGTTTTGATCGTTTAAGGATAGTTGGCAAGAACCCTATTTCATACCGAGATTTTAGCTCAATAATATTGCATTGAGATTATTTTAATTGTTCTAACTTAGTTTGGGATTCTACAACATGCATGTAACTTTATTCTTCCTCATACTCAAAGATTGGTTTTTGGTTTGCATTTGCCCTTTAGCTACAGGTGAGAGAAATTGATAAGGAACACAAAAACAGTTCAAAGAACTTTTCTAGATTATTTCATGAGCATGACTTACACTCCCCAAAAAAACTTACACATCAATATTTTCATCTTGAAACCTTTTAGATAGGTCTATATAATCAAAATCTTGCAAAATAAAGTAAAAATTGTATGGTACAACCACACACATGTGGAACCTAAATGCCACCAAATTATACTAGAATGAGTTCCCTATAACTCTAAGTGGTTTTAATAGCTTGTAAAAGTGATTTCAATATCAAAACCCTCATTTATTGCCCATCACTTTAGTCTTAAGATTTTAGGATGGGTTGAAGTAAATTTCACTCTTAAGGATTGTTCATAGAGTATAGGGAACCATTTTACTTCATTCCACATGTAGAATGTTCTTAACTTAGTGCTATAACCTTGGTGAAAGCTTTAAGAAACCATGTAAATATTTTTCATGCCTTTGAGCTCATGAGAGGTGACCTTCGAGCCGGGAGAGTGCTTTCTAGAAGTTCGATTGGGCTAAAAATATTTTATCTTGAGAATCCATCTTCAATTTTGCATGAAACTTGACTCACACTTTTGTAACACCTTCCTCCACATGCCCCACATATTTTTTCTCATAAATGAACCTATACCATCATGACTAGAGCCATTTTTCCATTGCTTTTTCTCAATGGAAGTCATAGGAAAGACCCCAAATTTTCCTCCAAATGATGATTTGTGACATGTGGCTCCATATGAGGACTCTATAAAATGTTCTTAAACACCTATCATGATTGAATTTTCTTGAAATGACCTGAGTTTTCTTCATTCATCTCATTAGATCCTTGAACTAGGCCTAAATGGGCTAGTTCTAACCATGACTTGCAAGACTTGACTTGATGATCATCCTAGAAGACCTTGCAAACTCTTGAAACATCATTTCAGACCTATAGGACACCTGAGAAGTGTACACCAAGCATATCCATACCTCTAATGGGCACCAACCACCCCAACCAAGAATTGAACACCCTAAAACCACCATGTCTACTCAAGAAGACACACTAAAACCACCTTGTGAAGGTACTACCAATCAAACTTCATGCCCTTAAAGATTTGACACCTCATCACTCATTGTTTTCCATCAATGCACCATGTCATCAATGAAAAAACATCAAGACAAGGTTCAACAAGTGTGTACTTCCCATGGGATGAGAGCATAAATGAAGTTTCTCCATTGGATGTTGATGATGGTGATGAGAGCCTCAACTTACAACAAAGCAATATTGAAGTGAAGAGAAATGTGGATCAAGAAGAAGGAGTGATACTCAACAACTTCTTGATAGGTAACTTCAATGTTTCCAATCACATTCTTGATGCTTAGTGTGAAGTTCCATATGGTGAGTATACTTGTGAATATGAAGACTTCTCATTCTCATTGGAAGAAGGTGATAAGAAAAATGAGAATGACAACATGTTTCTACCTCTCAAACATGAACCTATTCAAGAAGATGATGATTTCATCACGGAAATGGATTTCTTGGTTCTTGGTGATCAAGAATGGAAAAACAATAACGACAACATTTCAGCTCCAGTGTTGTGCTCATTCCCTTTTCATGAGAATGGAAACATTATTGATGAAAAGAGAGAGATGGAATGTTTCTTGATCCTATCGTTGGTTTTGTTCAAAATGGAAACATTCTCAATAGACTTCAACCTTTCAGTGCTCACTCTTCCTAAGAGAAGGATGCTCTTAGCATAAAAATGGATGAAAAATCCCAACATGGATGAGGAAAAGAAGATGAAAGTTTTAATATTACATGCCTAATATTTATCCCATTCCATTTCAAGAGAATGATGCAATGCACATGCCACACTACATAGGGAAACACGTCGTGAAGAAATAGGATTAAGAGAAAGATGATTTCTTGACCCAATTAAGAAATCAAGAAAATCAAGAGGCTAGTGGTAATAATGAGGTTTTTGAGAAATCTACTAAGAATCAACCTTTAGAAATGGTGGTCATGAAATAGATGATAGGTGGAGTTTAATTGACAAGGTATGAAATTGATAAGTCAAGTGTAATCAAGAATCATATTAATGGAAGTAGCGAAAAATCAACAAATGGAGTGAACTTGAGAATTAAGGAGAGGTCGAAAGAAAGTTCAAAAGTGATAGAGGAAATGAATTGAACATGTAGATCATCAATTACACTAGTAATAATGCTATATTTCTCAAGAATTTGAGGAGGGGTTCATACTTTAGTGAACTGTTTATGGATTCACAGAAGAAAAGTATTCGGTGATACCCATTTACGGGTAAACACTCTATCCAAATTAATGCTTCATTGAAAGCAGGTTGTCTCCCGCATGTACATAAGTGATTTAGGTTAGTTTAATTTTAGTGTTATGTGTTTCCATTATTTTTATGTGTTCCCCATGTGTCATGTGTTTCCTTTCTTGTCTTGTGTATCTATTTCTTGTCACCCGTGTGTGTTGATAAAGGAAGTTGTGTTGTATATCTTTGTGGTGACTCTATAAATCCCAATGGATAAGGCACTGGTCCATGATATGTATTGATATTCTATATTTCATGCTTATCATGTCCCCAATTCATTCAATCCATATAAATTATCCAAGGTAGATCTAGTTGTTGTCATGTAAATGTGCAACATGAAAATTTCAAATTTTCAAGCATGAAAATAGACCCAAGTGTCAAAATTATGCTCCTAAGCCTTCCTAAACCCCTTACTGGATCAATATTACCTCTTTGTGGTGTCCATATTATCATTAAAATTATAAATATTTTTTGTACATACCTTCCCAAGTGTTCAAAATTTTGATACAAGGTGACTCATGCCATTTCAATGCAAAGTGCTTCTAAAGGTGAGTTCTTCAGTAAGCCTAGGAAGGCTATTCTTAGCCTTTTTGAGATAGATGTGCATCCTCCGAGGTTGATCAAGAAGAATGAATCCATCTGGAGATTTTATTGAATAGTTTCAAATTCAAAGGAATATGTTTAGGAATATTTAGGAAAGTTTCATAGATTTTGGAACAAGAATAGTGAAAGCGGGTTTTGGAGGCTTAAGGAGCTTGCAATGGAAAAATGTACCGCACTTAAACGAAGGATTCTAGGAGCTATAGGTATATTAAAGATACAAACAAGATATCATAAAAAATATTTATGAGTCCTCTTCATGATGTAATTTTCACATTCTTCACAAGACCTAATAGCTTCTCAGTATGAGACCAATTTCATCAGACTCACTGGTGATCCTAAATGAAAAAGTATATTTTTTTGGAGAAGGAGGTATAATTAGGTATCAAAACCCATCAAATGGATCTTAAAATGATCTTGGGAGTCAAATTGATATAAAAAGTTTCCTAAAAAGACCTCTTGGAGCTCCGAGAAAAGTGGTTTCATGTTTTTGGGAGTTAGTCAATTTCACAGTTGGATGGGTGGCACATTTTGGTGTCCCCACCTTTGTCCCAACTATCCCGAATGTCCAAAATTTCTTAAATTTCTAGGATAGTGGGAAAATATGAGACATTAGAGATGAAAAAATGAACCCACCCCCAATTATTGTTGGAACATAATGATTAAGTGGTCCAGCCAACCCTTAATGTATATGGGTCCATCACTAATATATAGGTTAATATTTAATAATATAAAATATTTATATTTATATTATTAAATATGCTAACCTAGGTATATAATTTAGGTTAAATATTTAATATCTTACATAAAAAGACTTTAGGTCCTTATTTGATATATTTAGGAAATATATCAAATGTGTGTAAATCAAGTGATTTAGTTTTACCCTTGGTAAATAGGGTTTCAAAGGAGAAGGCGATCTTACTAGATGTAAAATAAGTTCTCGAAGTAAAAGGTTATTTTCAAAGTATTTTTTACCCTATTGGGGTTTTCCACTATAAATATTGTGTCACTGTGTTATTTATTTCGTGTATTTTTTATTTACTTAGGTTATGATGTAATCTTTATTTAAATATTTATTATAACATTAGGTAATATGTAAGTTGATTAACTCGTATTTATTAGAATCTTAAAATTCTAACATGGTAATAGAGCAAAATAAATTAAATAAATTAAGATCAAATGTTTTGTATTTTATTTATTTAATTTGTACGAAGTTTTTTTCAACCAACCCGAATCCCCAATTTATTTTGACACTACATTTGTGTAATTAAACTCTTTGTAATTTTTTTTTTTTTTTTTGGGGGAGATGTAATATGATATGATTCTTACTTTCATTTACATTTTGTAAATTATATGAAATTAATGTTTGTTTGGAGATTGATGTGTGCACAGGTGAAAGGGGCTTCAAATATTTACCTGCGTGAAAATCACATACAGAAAAGGAAAGGATTTATTACTTTATGAAATAATTTTCATGTTTTCTATAATTTCAAATATTTGTATGTTAAATATTTCGGAAGGTAAATTCATACCCGTGTTCTTTGGTCCTCCCTACAAGAGGATTTGAAAAACTATAGTTTATAGTTAATCTATAACTATATCCTATATAATTTAAAAACTATATTATTATTTTAAAATAATATATATATAATATAGAATAAAGTTTATATAATAATTTATATAAATATCATATTAAAATTTATATAGTTTTGAAAAAACTTTATATTAAAATCCTTAAACCATATTAAAATTACATGGGATTGAGAGAAGAGTCAACATACCATATTCTAAGCCTAAATTTAAATCATATTTAAACTTAACTTATAAATCTAGGCATATATAGTTTTAAAAAGAAGAAACAAACCTAAGTTTGAATCATATTTTATATATATGGTTAGTTTAAACCGCTTAAAATATAAATTTTATTAGATTTGGTTTATATATGTTTAAAAAAATCTAAGTGCTTACTTTTTTTAGTAAGGGGGCCCATGTTTATTGCTTGGCCATGAAGGGATTACTTTTTAAATCTTAATACTTATTAAATAAAACCTAACATGTGTCCCTAACCATTTATATTATCCATGTAAGGGGTGACTCCATTCATTTATATCTTATAGTTTATAAAAACTATATAAATAAACCAATTTAAAGGTTTTCTTTTATCAATCTATACTCTCATAAATCTACTTACACTGGTAAAATTCTTTTAACCTGGTTTATGTCCTTTAAACTCCTTTAATAAGGGTTATGTGTTTTTTTCTATACAAATAATATACTATAGTTTATAATTTTTATTTTTATTTACATATTTACTTTTCTAGAGTTCTATGATAATACCATCTATAAACTATATACCTTTTTTTTTTTTAAAGTGTATATGTATTTTTTAATAAAAAAACCTTTTTTAATTAAAAAAGTGTATATATTTTTACATTATAAATTATAATAGGTTATTATAATGTATTAAAATATAACCTCCCTAATATTATACATATTCTTGAAATACACAGTAAGTTTTGACTTCATTAAATTTGATGGTCAAATGACCGTCGGTAGACCAAACATAAGACAATATGACAGTCATTTAGACGTCAAATTTAAGCTCGTAGGTTCTAGGAAACTTTCATTGTGTTAAAATTGATGGTCAAATGACCATCACGACAGACCAAAAAATAAGCCATTATGATGGTCATTTAGACGTCAAATTTAAGCTGGTCGGATCTTTGTCTATATTTATTTTTTCAAAAATTTGATGTTATGCATTCTTAGGGGTCTCTTCTTCACTTCTATATGGTTGGAAATATTTTTTTATATAAATCTGGGGTATAATGCAGAGCCCTTTATATTGCAGTGGGTTATTATTTTGATCATGGAGGTTAATTAATATGTATTGTAATGACATAATTAGTTATGATCAAATAGTTTCTTTAGATCTATAAAATTTATATCTGATTCTATTAAAAGTGTTATTTTTATTATCGATAAATATGTATCTAACTCTATGGTTGTATATTATAATGAGGTGTGTTTTATAGGTTTAGGAAAACAATGGCATCCTAGATCTTGAATGAAACCAACTACAATATTTGGGTCAAAACAAAATTTATGGCGAGAAACTCGGATGATTGTTTCTGGATATGAGGTTGGTCCCACCGGTCACCAAGCAACTGTAGATAACATGAATGCATTCTTGCAATGAATGCATGAGGCTCTTTCTATGATTTTACGCAATGTGAGCAGCGAATACCTTCTTCACATTGGTAATATCGAACATCTAAAAGAGGTATGGACAAAACTAGAATCCATGCATAAGGATACTTGGTATATAAAGGATAATAATGAGAGTATAATAACTGAAGGAATTCAAAGAAATGGTTTATATATTTTTGATGATTTCTCTTTTGCATCTTGTTTTATATCTCAGAGTTTGAATAATTTAAAACTATGGCATGAAAGGTTAGGACATGTTAATTATCGAAACTTATATGAAATGTATATATATAATCTAGTGAAAGGTTTACATGTGTTATCTTCTTCTCTTGAAGTTACTTCATTAAATACTTGTAAATGATGGTTTTGATTTCGATTTAGTAAATAGTCATGATGATGTTTTGATGCTATAGATGTTTCTTAAACTCTTATCTTCCTAGATAAGAAATTAAATTGGGATCAATCTATGTTAGAAAGTTTAAATCCTATTAACCTTAGGAAAATGATTAGAAGTCATCATATGTACCATGCATTAATTACCTTGTATGAACTTAAGCCGTAAAATATTATAGGGTCTAGGTGGATATACAAAGTAAAGTATAATGTTGATGGTAGTATTAACAAACATAAAGATAGACTTGTTGCTATAGGTTTCAATCAGAAACCTGATATTGATAATGTTGAGACATTTTCCCATGTAGCTAAAATGAGTACTATTAGAGCTTTATTTGCAATTGTTGCTCAATTTGGGTGGGAAATCCACCAAATGGATAAGAAAAATATTTTTGAATTACAATTTAAAAGAAGAACTTTACATGTTTCAACCTACAAGATTTGAAGAAATTGGTAAAGAAAACTATGTTTGTAAGTTGTTAGGTTTTGTTAATTGTTCTTATAACAATGCTATATTCATCAAGCAATAAGGCTCACATATTATCATTATATGTATATATACATTGATGATTTATTTATGACTGGTGACAATTTTGATTTAATTCATAGGATTAAAGAAAAATTGAAGCAGTACTTTGAAATGAATGAGTTAGGTCTCTCACATCATGTTCTTTGTATTCTTGTATTTCATTCTATTGTTATTTTCAAAACACAATATGCAACCATTGTATTGAAAAAGTTTCTTATGATTGATTGTAAACCATTTTTTACTTGAAAGGAAGTTGGAATAAATATTGACCCTCAATCTACATATAAAAATGTTGATCTTATTTTATATACGTTGTTAGTTGATAGTTTGATTTATCTAACAATAATTAGATTAATTATTTTCTATACATTAGGAATTATTTCAAGGTTTATGCAGGAACATTTTTTAGAGATCATTGAAATCTTGCAAAAAGAATTTTTAGATATATTAAAGGAACAATCAATTATGGGTTGCATTATACTAAGAATGAAAATGTTAACTTATATGGATTTTGTGATTCTAACCATACTGATGTTGTTTTATAAAATATACTGGATATGTGTTCAAGTTTTTTGGTGTAGGAACCATTACTTGAAACAAAAAATGCAATCAACAATCTCTATTTCTTCTCTTTGAAACAAAGAAGTACAATGGAAGAAGTAAAGAAGTCATGTGGCTACAAAGGGGTGTTATTAGTAAAGATATACATGGAAGTTAAAGTATTCCTCTTCTATGTGGTGGCCGAGTTGTATTACTCTTGATTAAGAATCCGGTTCAACATCAGAGGATGAAGCACATTGAGATACATATACGCTTCACCCATGAGAAGGTGCTAAGTGATGACATAAATCTCAAGTTCGTGTTGACTGAAGAGTAGGTTGCTGACATCTTCATAAAGTCCCTGAGTGCTGCAAATTTTTTCACTTTCATGAAAATCTTAGATTTTCGGAGTTTCCATTGAGGGGAGTGTGCATGACAATGTCACCTCCTAATGGAACTTGGTTTTTGTAAAAATACCTTCGGGAATTTGTAAAATACCTTCAGGAAAGTGTAAAAAGACCTTCGAGCAAGTGTAAAACGATTTTCGGGCATGTATACCTCTTCGGAGGTCTTTTTGCACTTTCTTGAAGGTATTTTACAAATACCCAAAGGTTTTTTTACAAAAACCAAGTTCCATTAGGTGTGACATTATCATGCACACTCCCCTCAATGGAAACTCTGAAAATCCAATATTTTCACGAAAATGACAAAAAATTAAAGCACTCAGGGAATTTTTGAAGATTTCAGCAACCTACTCTTGACTTTTAACACGAACTTGAGATTTATGTCATCACTTAGCACCTTCTCATGGGTGAAGCATATATGTATCTTCCTAGCAAGTGCTAAATGGTTGTTTTTCAGATTTAGCTAAGTTTTTCCAAGAAAACCCATGGGCGCATTTTACTTTATCAATTTTCCTGAATGTCAAGGGATAGTGGGGATAGTTAGGACTAAAATTTTTTCCCCACCCTTAGCTTTTTCCCGGGTTCTCCTCCATGTGATTAACTTTTTTTCCTTTTAGGTGCTCAAACCTTTCTCTCTTATCTCCCCAACCCTCTAATCTCATTTTGCCACTTGTTAGACTCTCAGGAAGGGGGCACATTTTCTTGTACAACCTATCCCGGGAGAGTGGGAATAGTAGGGAAATAAAAATGTGCCCCATACCTTGAAGGTTGCCAACCAAAAATTGGCTAAGTCCTTTTACCTTGTTGTTTCCTACTTCTTCCTCTCCCGTGAACCAAAAGTGTTGCCGGAAAGTTTTTAACACAAAAATAGCTTCGAACACTTCATATTTTTTAATAAGTCCATGATTTCTTAGTAAAAACCTCCATTAAATCTTAAAATTGTTTAAAACGATGTAAATTTCTCCCAGAACATCATGGTTGCAAGGATGAAGATGTTTCATTGTCGGAGAACAAAGAAATTGATCATACCAAGGTTTTGAGCTAAGTTTTATTCTCCAGAGAATATTAGTGATGAAGGAAGCTTAGTGAATCCATTAATGTCTAAAATGGTAGCTTCAAGCCTTAAGCCATAACCCTAAAAATCTAATTTTTTATTTCCAAGCATTTTGGCGGGTGAAACACAATGAAATTTGGAGCACGAGATTACGACGAAGAGCCGAATCTAAAAATAATGTTTCCATAAAAAAATGAGGTAATTTTTGTCACTTACTAAAAATATAATATTCCATGCCTCTTCGGATGCTAAAAATATCAGGTCTCTCAATTTTAAGCTTTGATCACCCAGAACACTCAGAAACAATGCAGAATGGTAAACAAGGTAAAATTGTCAATTTTCCCAAAATAACAAGTTTAGAAAAAGCACCCACTAGAAATAGAAAGCAGATAAAAATAGAAATGAATCATTAAAAGAGGGAAATCAGAATGTTCCAGAAGGTTTATAAGTTCATATTTGAGAAAAATAGGTGATATGTCCCAAAATAACAGGTCTCAAACCCTCTATCTACTAAAAATAGAAAGTCTATGTTTTAGATGCAGAAATTTGCGAGATAGATTCTTATTCACTCATATTTCTGATTTTTTAATATTTAAAGGATTCTAGGATGACATCATAGCTCAAACATATAAATGAAAACTCCATAAGTGTCTTGGAAGAATATTCTTGATCTCGGTTGTGCCCAAGAGCATGGGGAAACATAACGAGAGGAAATTTTGGGTCTTTGAAAAAATGGAAAAGATTCAAATGGTGTCAAGGAATCTATTGATTCATTAGAGAAGGCCATCCTAGCTCATTGGTCAAGTTATATCCATCATCATCTCTTAATGATCTACTTGAAGTGAACTAGTTGCGCAATGAATTGAGTTGAAGCGAGCTCATTCAACTGGTTGGCTAGGTGAGCTAGTCAATTAGGTGGATTGAGATAAGTTAAATTAAAGTGAGTTGGTTTCAATGTTTTTATTTAGGATGGTTGCGGTGGCGAGATAGTCAAGAACTCATCCTTTTTCATGAAGATCCTATACAAGAAAGCCAAGTCAAACAAGTTGGGTGAGTTAGTCGAGTTACAGTGAGATGAGTTAGAAAACCAAATGAGTTTGGGAAAGCTCTATGAGTTGGTTGGAATGAGTTCAGTGAGCTAATGAGTTGATCAATCAAGCATCAAGGGGATCATCATGAGAAATTATTGCGGTCATCTTGAGCTCACATTAGGGGATCTCTCAATAGTGTTTCTAAACACTCATTCAACAGCTGAGGTGTCTATGTATCATGAAAAAAGAGGAGATTATGATCATCATCGAAAATTTATTCATATAAGAAAATTATTCAAAAATATCAATAAATCCCTTTCCCTCAACCTCCCATCTCTCTCTCTTCTAATTATTTGTTGTACACAATCATTGTATTTTGTCTTATTCACTTAAGTGACAATATTTGTAATTTGTAAAAGTATTCTCTCAAAATTATAAGAGAGATACTAAATTTTTCTCTTCTAGGGGAAATTGAAAGGTCACAAGTGGAATAGGGACATGAAGAGTCATGTGGGGGAGATGAAAGGTCAATTCACAAGGCTATAAATTGGGATGGCTTCTCCATTCCAAAGGATCCTGAATTTTATTTCTTGGTAGCAATTGTGAATTGTTGTAGATTTATTGATGTTTTTATTCATCACTACACAAGAAATGAAAGCTACATTATTCCTTTTCCTTTTCTCATGTTTCCTCTATTATCTCTTTTACAACTTTGCAAGTATGGTGATCAAGAAGGAACTTGGTGTCCTTGATGAATGAATCTAAGGAACTGTGTGTCTGGATTTGTTAGTCTCATTAGGTGCTTCATTGTTAATTTCCTCTAATTAAATGTTGAATTATTCCAGTTATTAGATGTGAAATCTACACTTGTCTACTCACAATAATAACCTCCCTTATCCTAATTCCTATGCTTTATCCTTCATCGCTAAAATTTACTCCTTGTATCCCATACAAGAACTTTTCCATAGGTTTAGTGAAGTGTTCCTATGTGATCCTTAACCTATTTGGACACCCCACATTAGTTAGATATAAGTAGGATAGTTACATTCAATAATGGGAGCCTCCCCATATAAAAGGAGGGGCGTATCTCGTGAGTCTTTGGTAGAAATTAATAATTCTCCATATGACAAATTATTTCACCAACACAAGGTCAACTTTGAAGGTTGATTAGTAGTGTCTAGTTTTGGTGTTATTATTATGTCTTGGAGCATGGTCTAGTATTCATGGTAATAGTATGAGTACTCCTAAAGTATTTTGAATTCTTCATGAAATCAAACATGGTCGAGTGATGTGTAATAGGTGTCATGTGATGTCATTGTTGAATCAAGTCATTATAGGCCTATTCCTAGACCTAATGAATATTGTATGGCATGGTGGCATGAGATATGGAACATGGAAGTCATGATTAAGAATGGTTGGAGTTTTTTTGGAAATTCATATGATGTGTTGAAGGTGTTTTAGGATTTTATTTAGAATTTTAGTACATGTATAAGGTCCTTGTGGAGCAATAATGTGAACACAAGGCGAGAAGACACAAGTAAGTATCAATTTATGGATATATTGAGATGTATTTAGTATGTATGAGAGTTGGGACAGTTGGAGAAGGTTGTCATGGTGCTTAATGTCAAGTTTTAGGTCAAAGTTGTGAATATTTTTCAAGAAAATGTGTTTTTGCAAAACCGAGTTCTAAAGAAGGAAAAATCCATTTCGATATGTAACTTTAGATGCTCATCCAATCACACACACTTTTAATGGGACCATGAGGCTTTGGGGGCTGTTTTTTCATTAATTCTAGAATATTTTTAAAAAATAATGAATCATTTTGGACATCCCATCTTTATGAACAATCATTAAGAAGTCATATAGGTCAAAACCCTATCTAAAACCATCATAACAGAGAGAACGATGAATGTTTGGGAACCTAGTTATCTCAAGAATAAAATTTGATGCATCAAGGATGTATAGGATTCTCTAAGGCTCATTTTGGTAGTAGTTTTATGTTTTAGTTGTTTTCAATTGAGAGAAAAACCCTTATTGTGTGGGGATTTGCGGTTTTAGCTTTGAGATTGAAGCTTCAAGATGAAAAGTGAACTATTCTATAATCATTTAGAGATTTTGTATATGGACATGAAATTTTTGAGCAGTACAATGATTTTTTTTTAATTAAAGGTTTCCAAAGTTACCTTACCGATTTTGGCCTAAAGGGCTAAAAGCTAGTCATGGAGTTTTGGTTGATACGAGTTATTTTACATTTTAGAACAATTGTTTTTGGTCATGAATAGCTTGTTGACACCTAGTATGATGTGTTTGATCTCTTGAAGTGACATGATGACGTGGTTTTTAGTTGAAGGCCTATTTGCCTAATTAGCCTCAAGTTAGCCTACGTTAAGAAGGCTTTTTGAAACATGTGTGTTGAATCAGTTTTCTCCACATGAGCTATAATTGTGAATGCTTGGAGAGGTGTTTCATGTTTCCCTTGATGTGTTCCATGATTTGGTTATGCATGGAAGTGACCTTATAGGTGTTTGGATTCTAATTCCTCAAGACTGGTTCTTGAGTCCATTTTAGTTGTTTGGACCTATTTCGAGATTAGCATGGTTTGAGGCCTTGTCTTTATGATTTGGATGTTGAAGTGAGTTATTATAAAAATTAGATCCCGGAGTGATTTCCATTGGTATAATACTTGAAAAATGATGATGATTTTTTCTATGTCAACTCATTCATTCTTCAAGACTGATTTCTAGGTGCTTGAAGACCTAGTTGTGCATGGTTGCTTTCTGCAGTGCGTTTCATGATGATGATGAGAGGATATCCTTAAAGTGTTTAGGGATTTTTGTGCCTTGATGAAGTTTTTTTATGCTTTTGGAGTCCATGATTCAGTCACTAGAGCTTAGAGAGCTTGTTTTGGCCTATTGAGGTGTCTTGGTGATATCCCTTGATGGTGTGACCCTTCATTGATTGTTATCATGTGTTTTTGCAAGGTCAAAATCCACTTGGAAATAGACAAATTTACCATAGTGGAAATTTTTGCTTGAAAGCCCTCCCCGAGTCATCCTTCATATCAGTCTACCTTTTGTTTCATGATCACCCTACCTTTGAAAACATTCATAATGTTATTTATAACATTTTCAAGCACCTAAAATATGGTCACGAGGTCATTTGTTTTTTTAGTTGAATGTTATCAAAAGATGAAATTCTAATAGGTCGAGAAAAGGCTATTTTTTAGCCTTTCTAGGACTGATTAATGATCCTAAAACAATATGGATGTTTTTAATAGTTTTAATACTTGATGGAATATGTTTAGGAAGATTTCGAGAGGTTTAGGAACAAGAACAATGAAAATGGGTTCTAGATGGTCAAAGAGCTTGCAAGTAGAAAAAAGTGTCTTAACTTCAATAGATAATTCCAGAGCTCCATTATGATTGAAGAGGAAAACAAGATATAACTGGAAATATAATTCAATTCCCTACATGGTGTAAAAGTCAATTTTTTCTCAAGGCCTAAGTGCTTCTTAGGGCAGAGCAGTTTGTGCAGACTCACCTTGTGGTTTCAAATGAAAAATTATATTTTTTTGGAGAAATATACAAAATCTGGTTTTGAAAACCATCCCATTTATCTTAAAATTATCTTAGGATTCAAATTTATATAAACATTTTCATAAAAAGAGTTCTTGGAGCTCAGAAAAGTGATTTTACGTTGTTGGGAGTTAGTCATTTTCATAGTTGGGTGGGTGGCACATTTTGGTGTCCCTGATGCATCTTGAATGTCCCAAATGTCCCAATTGTTCTAGGTATAGTGAGGAAAATGGGGATATTTAGGAAAAAAATGTTCCCCACCCCTCAGTTATAGATTTTGGACTCTCATGTGACCCTCTTTCTTCCCGATGAGTGTTAAGTGGTTGTGCATTGAAATTTGGCTAAGTTTTTCTCCTCAACCCTTGGGTAAATTTTACTCTCTCAACTATCCCAACTATCCCAGATCTCCTAGGGATAGTGGGGATAGTAGGAAAAAAATATGCACCACCCCTAGCCCTTTCTCAGTTCATCATGCGACCAAATTTTTGCCTCTCGGGTGCTCAAGTCTTTCTCTCTCATCCTCCCAACTCTCCACTCACTTTCCACCACTTGTCAAGACCAGGGAAGGGGAGCATTTTTCTACCCCAACTATCCCAACTATCCTAGGGATAATGGGGAAATTTTGGACAACAAAATGTTCCCAACCCTCTTGCTTTCAAACCCAAGTTTTAAAGCTTGCTTTCACAACTTAAAAATAACATTGTTTTGAGCTTTAAAAGAGTTTTACAAACCTGTTTCACTTCATTCATTCACCAATTCAACCTAGGAATCCATTTTTGATGTAAAGAAGCTCAAAAACTTGCATATTCATCGAAATACCTAAAAATTCATCTGGGGAAGCCATGAACACCGAAATGAATAAAAATTTGTATCTCCCAAACCGGTGAACAAATTCAAACAAATTTTTCATAGTTGCTCCACAATTCAAGTTCCTTCAGAATAAATTGATTGAATCTAGATAATGCTTTAAATTATTTACATTATTAAACCCTATTTCCGTGCCCTAGATCACATTTTTTTGGTTTCTAAGCTTTCTTGCAAGTGGATTGCGATGCAATTTTGAGCATGGGATGTCGGGAGCGAGCCGAACCCTTTCCAATGAAGTTGTTTTCGTAAAAAAATGAAAAGGGGAAGTTCCTTTTCAAAAATAGTAAGTATATGGTCTCGACACTTACTATAAATATAAAACTCTAAAAAAGTAAACCCTATCAAACCAAAGTGCACTCCAAGATCAGAGAGAAGACAAACTAGGCAAATTTGGTCAAAAAAAGCAAAAAGTGGAAAACAAAAACACTTTCTAAAAATAGTAACTATTAAAAATCATCAAAAAGACACCAAAAAAGTGTATGTATTATGTTAGGAGCTTCAAGATATTGAAAAAGCAAGAAAAAGCAAAAAAAAAGAAAAATTGTCCTAAATTTACTACTTACTAAAAATAGAAAGTGTCTGTTTTAGGTGTAGAAAGTTGTTATCTTCATCATTTTCTCTCACCTAGTAGATTTTTACAATAATGAAGTTTAAATTTTCTAGTTTGGATCCTACTTTGACCCTTGCATCAAAGTATCTAGATGTGGGTAACAACGATGTTGCTCACATGGACTTGGAGGATCTAAAAAATGAATGCTTGGTGGACCTAGGGAACCTGTAAAGGAAAAAGTATACAAAAGTGGTTTATATGCAGCATGTGGTCACCCATTATCCATAAAGAGCACAAAATTGGTTTTGTCTTGTGCTCAACACTATGAGCCAAACACGAGAATTATAAGGGAGGATAATAATTCAATCTCGGTTGTGATCACCCCAAAGGAATATCACAATACATGCTGAGATCCCAACATGGAGCAACATGGTAATCATCCCAAAGTAATATGTATAATAGGAATGGTCTAATATGGATTCATATCTATAGGGCCTCGTATTAGGGTCACGGTTGAAGCGGCTAAGAAATCCTTCTCATGTCCGAAGGCTTGATCTAGGCATGAGTTTCATGAACTATTTTCAGATGTAATCATCCTACTCAGTAAGGTGATGGGAGAGGAAACCATGAAGGAATTTTAGGATTGGATGGAATTTTTAATCCTTATCATCATCAAGGGTAATAAAATTATTGACTGGGGCCATATAATCGGTGATAACCTTCACTTTTAGTTGCTCCATTCTACCAGTCACTAGGAAGTTTGCAATGCCATCATACTTGGTATATGTTCTTTCCAATACGAGACCATTCGTGGGATTTAATCTCACACAAAACATCTCGTAGAAGGCCCCATCTATGAGAGATATCCAACATTTACCCGAAAGAGAGTAATCACCACTTTGCAAGGGTGAATGATGCATTCACAATGTGTGTCATAAACTTGCTTGAAGGAAATCTTGAAATTGAGACTGTCCTCACAAGCTACCACGTTGATCCAAAGGTACAAGTCCTTCACATAGTTCTCAACTTTCTCGTACATTAGGGTCTGGATTCAACCTTTCTCCATGAAAATTATGAGATACCTCAATGAAAATATTTTCATGTTCAAGCTTTGCGAGATAACTTGATCATGTTAACGGAAAACTCAAGAGTGGGAAAAATAAAGGTGTGTCTTTTACTATATCTTTGGGAATTTATTATTGCAAGTCTCTTTTGGATGCATAAAATTTGGAAGCCTCTTTCTCATAGTTGAATCTCTAATCCTACACCTCAAGAGACAACTTTGATATTCATAGTACTCCATACATGTTGATCTCCCGACTTGCACCATGTGCCTCAAATCGTGGACTATTGGGTAAATTGTTCGATGATTTGGAGGTTAGGGAAAGGGATCATATGAGGATGAAAGTAGGTAAAATAAGGAATTTTATTTTTGATTGGTTTGAGGAAGGAATTAAGGGCGATGAAATTGAGCTATATGACCTTGAGTATCAAATCGTGAAAGCTTCAACCCTTCCCGGTGTTTATTGGAGCATTCGAGAATTGGGGGATATCAATGAAAAAACCAAGGAGGTGATTTGAAGATCAAGATAATAGTTCAAAAATAATAGGGCAACATTCAATGAGTCATGAGGTCTCTAGCCTCTTAAGAAATAAACATCTCCCGTCTCCACTTGAAGGTAAGCGAGAAAGATTCAAGCTCTACTCCTCTGAAACGATCACAAAAAGAAATTCAATGGTGTTTGAGCCAACTCACTACATGAGGAAACATAAGAAGGAAAAGGAAATTCAAGGGCCTGTAGAAGTTAAAAATAGGGGCAAACTTATATTCCTCAACCACCAATCCTTAAAAACTCAAAGAACTTATTTTTCTGCAGTTGCACCTACCCAACCGGCCCAGGATGCTCCTCACCCAGAGCAAGAAACGCCATCATGTCTAACATTGATCCTAAATAAAATGAAATATTCCCATGGGTTTAGAAGATGACTAGAAGAGAGACCCACATGGTCCAACGGTGGTGATCCCATATTTTCAAGCTATATCCACTACAGTGAAGGAAATGAAGGGGAAGAAATCTCAAAATTCCTCTCACTTTTTGAGTGTCCCTTCAAGGAATGAATACGTGGAGGTTTCTCATCCTAAAATCATTAAACATATCAGTAAGATGGACCAATATGATTATGAGATCAACACCATTCCTCTTGGACTGGAAACACATGACAAAGATGTTCACCTATTTTAGGAATGTTCAAATACAAAAATGGTAGTGCTGAAAATGAATGAAAACTCTTGATTAATGATCTCTGAAACAATTTGAAGAACTTGTCAAGAAAGAGGCTGAAGATCCATTTCAATTCAACAAATATGCATTGGAATCCCTTACTGAGATAAGATTTGTCATATCAAATATCGTGGGAGAATACTAGTCATGGTTCATGGAAATCAAGAACATGAATGGTATCTCAAAGAATTGGGTTAAGTATGTGAGTATTGTGCACATTCCTCAGACTGATGGGGTTGCACATGCAGTGATATGATATAGTAAATAATTCAAAGGAATCGAGACATATCTTGAAGAACTCTCCAAGATTCTATCGACTAGTGGATCTCCATCAGTTGGGGCATCGTTATACATCCGAGTAACTATCTTCTTTCCTTTCTCTCTTCCCCACCCCTTCCTCTCTTAATTCATGTTCTATTTATTCATTAGGGGGTTGCAATTTTAATATTCATCTTATTCATTAATGTGACTATAGTTGAAAATTGTAATAATTTTCCCTCAATTAATAAAAAGGGAACTTAATTTATTTCCTAGGAATGCAAAGAGTCACAAGTTGTAAAAGACAAGTGCAAAGACGTGGGGGGTAGGTGAAGATTCCTTTGAAAACTATATATTATAGTGAATTCATCACTTAAAGGGGTTGTTAATTTTGTGAGTTCATGAGTAGATAACTACAAAGAATAAGAAAAAGATAACACTTATTCTATTTTCTTTCCATATTTTCCTCTCTCTCCCATTTTGCAAGTTTGTAAATATGTCAATCAATAAAGGAGCTTAAGATTTTTGGGATGAATGAATGAATGAGACTTTATGATCATAGTTTATTTTTTAATTTATACAATTAGTAGAGTTGTTATTATTTCCAATTGTGTGTTGATATATCTCTGGTTAATATTTGTAGGAATCTGATTTATTCTACTTACAATATTAACTTCCTCTCTAAATTTCTCACTCCCACAATCCCACCTACTTTACAAATTCCTCCCTTACAAAAGATTACAAACATTTTTTGTAAGTGTATTGGAGTGTGCCTATTGGATCCCCAACCTCCAGGCCACCACAAAGTTATTTTATTCACATACAATAACGGGATCATCCCATTTTCCAAGGAGGGACATAGTACCAGAGTGTTAGTGAAAATTAACTAATTTGTCTTAGCAAAAAATTATTTTTCCAACATTTTTTAGCACCAATGTGGGGAATTTTTTTCTATATTTATACCCATATATATTCCAAAAAATATAAAAATATATATATCTGGAAAACCAAAATTTGAAAATTCCTTGAGCTTTATGTCTTTCACCAATGGCTATCCCTGGTAATCCCATAGCCCTAAGACTTGAACTTATTTTCCACACCTAAGAAGATATTAAATCAGACTTGAGGGATGATATTTAGCATAATAGAGCAATCTTCCACCATTACCATGTAGCTATAATAATTTTGGATTTTGAAGAAGCACGTCTTTAAAGCTTTGGAAAGAGCAAGACAAGCTCAAAATCAACAAATTAGAGCCTAGAAAAATTGTGTTAAAATTGTGCATTCAAGCTAGAAGAGAGACGATACACAAGACCCTCAAGCACTAGTGGTGCAACAAATTCTAATTTTGAAGAAAAATTTCAAGCTGATTTCATACTTCCCATCAATCAGATTACTAGGAGAAGAGGTCAATGGTACTTCCCAAAATTTAACCCTAACTTATCTCTTGAGTACTCTCTTGACGAAGTTCCAGTTGAACCTTTAAAACTACATTCCTCCATATGAGGAAGTTGATGAAGAAATATTTGAAAGAGAAGAAGAAGCCAAAGGAGAAGAACCAAAAATGGTTCAACAAACATTGCTACCCTAGGGGAAAAATACAAGTCCATTAGCTCTCACCCCGCCTCTGCATGATTTTCCTAGAGGCTCATGAAAGAACTTTCCCAAGTTCGATGGTGATGGGAAACAACATCCAAATGGCCACATCGTATCTCGAAAGGAACGATAACTAGATTATACCAAGCCAAGAACACAGATGCTAATCAAACACTACGATCAATAAGATGAAAGCAATTTTCCGAATAGCTTTACATAAAACCTTTGCAAATAAATGTGTAGTAATATCATATATTATTATGGAACTAAATGCAATACATTGAGAATGTGCCTTGCTTAAATAGGCAAGGAATAACAATTTAAGAACTAGTCAAGGTCGTAGATCAAGCCATAAATCAAGGAAATAACTAGTCATCAAAGAACTAGTCAAGACCATAGATTTAGGAGAGAACTAGACATCAAGGATCTAGTCAATACCATAGATCAAGGAAAGAACTAGTCAATACCATAGATCAAACCATAAATCAAGGAAATAACTAGTCATCAAAGAACTAGTCAAGACCATGGATTTATGAGAGAACTAGACATCAAGGATCTCGTCAATAGCATAGATCAAGGAAATAACTAGTCAATACCATATATCAAGGAAAGAACTATACCTAACAACTAGATAATATCTCCTAATATCTAAATAAATAAAAAGAAATATCTACACACATAAGTGGGTGAGGATAAATACAATAAACGTAAATAAAGTACCTAGGTGAACATGAGCTAAGGTAAATATCTACTCTAACACCCCCTCAAGTGAAGCTAGGGGCCAAAATAGATGTGGCATGTCCACAATATGAGTACCGACAACTAGGCTCGATGATGTACTCATGTACAATAAGCGGGAAAAAGAACAATGTAAGGTACCCAAAACCAAGAATAACAAAGTAAAGAGAGTAAAGATCCACTCCAAGGCATCCCAAGAATCTTGGCTCAAAAAAACTCATACAATGCTGAAGAAGTTTGGTGTGTACTGTGGTCTGAATCCACTGCTCGATCACAAAACTCAAAAACAATTGACACTGGGCTCCACCAGAATAGCTCCATACAAGGAGACTATCAACGGAGTGATGTTGAAAGTGTAAAAAAACACCAAACATAATTCGATCAAGTGCTGCAAATAGGTGTGCCACGATCCAAGAACAATAACCAAAGCAACAAGGCAAGGACACAAACTCCAGAGTGTCACGATCCAAGAAAAACCAAGGTAACAAGGCAGGGACACAAAACCCAAAAGAAGTAGGATCAGCACCACACCCTCCCATACTTGAATGGGTGGAGTGATGCTACAAATCTGTATGAGTGGTGGTAACTCAAAGGATAAATTTGCAAACTCCAAATCTAAAGGGTTATTGCAACGCCACCCACTCCTCCATCGCAAAACATGCTTTCCTAAGTACATCCAAAACTCATAAAGTAGAGCCATTCTACCTTTCCCTCCTGATCAAAGGCCACCAATTGAATAATTGCATAATAGATTTAGGGATTTAGATAATGTAATGCTAATGTCCTTGGATTTAATTTGACAAGAGTAACTAGATCCTACTATTATATGGAGTCTAAGGAAGTTCCATTTTTAGGAAGGATGAAATATGCATAAGTGGCCCTTACTGATTTCATAGATAAGAAGGTTCCTTTGGCATGTTGTTAAACGAAGTTTCTAGATATATATATGTGGAGAGATGCAAGTGGATTGGTCCTCGAAACCATCCCAATGAAATGTGACATGAATTAATTGTCGCCCATGTAAAAGATGAAGTACACTGTCTAAAAATAAAAAGAACCGAAGGATGACATAATGTTTCAAGAAAATGAACTGGGTAACTATTTCTTGACTTCTAAAAGGGATGAGAATCTACCTTTCCTCATGGAATATGAAGAAGATCAATTATGGACAATGTAATTTGATGGAAGCTATTCTAGTGTAGGTTATGGAGTGACATTTTCTAACTTCTCCCTCATGTGAGTTACACCCTTTTGCATACAAATTTTAATTTGAAAATACCAATAATATCATCAAGTATGAATCCCTTCTTCTCATAATGAATGTTGTTGAATGCATCGGTATCAAGAAGCTAAAATTTATTAAATATGTAGAAGTGGTTTTAAAACAAGTAAGGAATCAATATCAAGTGAAGAACCCAAGGCTTAAGCATTATAGGAACCGAGTATGGGATTGTATTAATTTTTTTGATGTTTTTTCTATCTAAGATGTTCCCTATGAGAAACTTAAGAAGACTAAATCTCTCACAGTTTCAGATTCCCTTATGGCTCCACACCTATCCTTCAATAAGGACAAAGTGACTGTCAAAATGCTTTTCAAACCGAGTATCCCACATAATGTCAACCGGTGGAAGGTGTTTCAAAACGAAATTCATCTTCTCTCTTTCTTGGATCAAGGAGATAACTTCAACAATATCTTCTTTAAAGGGAGTGATGCTCCTCACCATGAGTTTTTGTAGATGAAGACAATGAGAAATAGAGAGAGTTGATTCAGATTGAGTCATCGATTGAAGGGGAATAAGATTCCAAAGGGCCTTATGTATCTTAAATATTTGTTTGATAAACATAAAAGGTTTATCAAGGAGAAATAAAAGATTCCTCGCAAGGTTATGCCAAACTTGAAAAGGAGAACATTGGTACTTTTGAGGAACAAAGAATAGTAAATATTGGAAAATGTTGTTCACTTGATGAGAAAATAGGTTTTGTCTCACTACTCGAGGAGATATTCAGATGTTTTGGCATACTCTTATGATGAGATCAAGTCTTTCATGCCTAAAGAGATGCACCATTTAATACCACTTAAGCCTGAAGATAACCCCTTTAGGAAGAAGAAACAACAATATAACCGAAGATTATGAATACATTCGAATAAGAAGTACTGAAGATGTTGAATGCAAGGATCATTTTCCAGTCTAGAAGAAAAGTATAGAAATAAGGATTTGTGTTGACTTTCGTAATTTGAAGTAGGCCTCATTAAGAAAACTACACACTACCTATCATGGATTGCATCCTATATGAAGATACACAATATGAGATGCTCTTGCTGCTGGATGGATTATTTGGGTATAGCCAAGTTGAAGTGGTAGAAGAAGATAAACATAAAATAGCCTTTACAACTCCATGGGGAACTTTTTCTTATGACAAAATGCCATTTGGTTTGATCAATGCTGGAGAAAAATTTCAAGGGGTAATGGACATTTCCTTCAAATACCTGAAACACTGTATTTTCATCTATTTGGATGACCTCACAGTATTTTCAAACAAGTGAGGAGATCACATAAAGCATTTGGAACAAGTGCTAATTTGGTGTCGATAACATGGAATCTCTCTAGATCCTAAGAAGTGTATCTTCAATGTTACTAAAGGGAATATCCTTAGACACATCGTGAACATGGAGGGAACCACAATTGATCCAGAGAGAATAAAGGAAATTTAAGCAAAGTCCTTTCCCATGAGAGAATTTCTTTGGCAAGGTAAAATTCCTTTACCGCTTCATCTTTAAATTTTACGAGATGACGAAGCATATCACTAGTATGATGAAGCCTCAAACAAGTTTCAAGTCGAACAATGAAGGGAAAAAAACATTTTATGCAATAAAAGAAGAAATAGCCAAGGATCCTACTCTGATATGGCCCAATTTTGATAAAGATTTCATTTTGTATTGCTATACTTTGAAACATACACTTTCAGAAATCTTGGTTCAAAAGAATAGAGAAGGCATTGAAGCACCTATTGCTTTTATAATATTCTCTTTGAAAGATCATGAGTTGAGATATAATTGAATGGAGAAGAATGCTTATGCTATGGTCAAAGAAGTGAATAATAACTCCCATATTGTGGTTATTGTTTGAGTTTATAGTAAAATTAATTTTAACTTCGTAAGATCCAGGATCCAAGAGAGGCAATTGGGTAGCAAGGATCTAACAATATGACGTGGATATCCGACCTTCAACTATTGTCATAGGAATTGGATTGTTCAGTTAATAGCCAAGGATGAAGCCATCTTAACTCAAAATGATACAAAGGAGTGTTTGTACTATGATGTGTAAGACTTGCCCAAGTACTTTTGTAAATATCACCAATGATTAGTATGTTGATATTTAATACTTTCTTACGTATGGAGAGTTCGTATCTCATCTTGATTGTAAAAAAAGAAGGAATCTCAAGCTAAAGGTGGGTAGATACATCATATGGGATCATGTGCTATACAAGTGAGGATTAGATGGATGCTTCTTGAGGTGTGTGGAAAAAGAGCAACAAGAGAAATTAATAAAATCTTATCTTGATTAGGCTTATGGTGGGCATTTCTCGGCTATGGTGAGTGTTCAAAAAATTATTCGCAGTAGGTATTATTGGCCTATGGTTTTTACGAATTCTCAAGAATGGGTTTTCAAGTGTGAACCTTCAAAAAATTATTGGAAGACCACAACTTACTACTTTTATTCTTTGACCGGTGGTTATTGAGGAACCTGTTTCATGATTAGGCCTAAGTTTCATTAGATTTCTAAATCCTCACTCAAGCATAGGGAATGCCTATGTAATCACCGTACATCACCAAATGGGTGGAGGAAATCCTGGTAAAACAAGCCAATTCTGAAAAATTATGCAATTTCATCAAAGAAAACATTATCATTCGTTTTGGAATTCCTCAGAAGGTTGTAGTTGATAATGTAGCATATGTTTATTCTATGGAGTTGATTGAATTATGCTATGGTTAAGGAATCTCTCTTTTACATGCATATGAATACTATCCACAAGGGAATGGTCAAGCCAAGTAAAGTAACAAGAATATTGTGACCATTTTCCAAAATCTAGTTGATCGAGTAAGAGAAAATGGCATAAGAAGCTCTATGATACACTATAGGTAGACAAGATCACCCCTACAGAGGTAATTGGTATGTCATCTGTTCAAGTTTCTTTACGGGATCAATGCGAATATTGCAATTCTTGTTGAATTACTAGCCCTACAATTGGTCATAGTAGTGGAGGATGACCAATTTCATGATTCCCTCGACAAGAGAATTTTGTATCTTGAAAATCTAAGTGAAGACATGTTCAAGGTGGTTGACAAAATAAAGGAACATTGGTTGAGATTCAAGAATATATTTGATAAAAAAGAAAAGGAAAGGGATTTCCAAATTGGTAAACTTGTCTTATTGTGGGACAAAAGGTAGTCAAGGCAAACTTGATTCTTTATGGCGAGCCCATTCAGATCCGTGAAGTTTGTGGGATAAATACTTTCTATCTCTCATATCTGGATGACACATGGAATTACCTCGCATTGGGAAATATTTGAAGTTGTATAAACAATGAAAGTGGTTTGTCGTTTGCATGTACCATAATTTATTTAAAATGTGTGTTTCCTTTCCCGTTGTGTGCATTTTTCCTTTCCAATGTGGCGTGTTTCTGTTAGAATTTGAGGATTCTAATAAATACAGATTTAATCAACTTACATGTTAAATATTAACATATTATGTAATGTTACAATGAATAATTAAATAAACATTACATCACTTAACTATATAACAAATAAATAAAAATAATACTTATAAAAAGTAAATAACACAAGACACAAGAACCCTTTGTCAAAAAGTAACCTTTTTTATTAGAGAGAACCCTTTACATGCAATAAATCACCTCCTCCTTACTAACCCTAATCACAAGGGTAAAAATCTTTGATATATATATATATATATATGTATATATATATGTATATATATACATATATATACATATATCAATATATCAAATGAGGACCCGAAGTCCTATTTATATGAGGTGATCGGGTATCTCTCGACTCACCTTTTCAACCATGTCGGTTGACACATATACAAAGGTTTAGAATATTTAATAATATAAATATAAATATTTCTTATTATTAAATATTTAACCTATAGTATAATGTTAGACCCATATTTAATTAAGGGGTGGCCAACCCACTTAACCATTATGTTCTAACACTCCCCCTTAATGTTAAGTGGGATAACATATGCCAATAGATTACTGCCCATGGTACACTACATGATTTACAATCCTTAAACCATAAAGGTTTTAGGCTAGCATATAGGTTGAAGGAATTATAACACCTTCATCATACTCAAGTTACCTTTTGGTACAAAAGGATTTGGAATCCCAAATATCATCCCATGATCAGTGGCTAAGTATGATTTGTGAGTTTTACATGTTCTCACAAGTTCTCATAAAAGGTTACTTGAAACCAAGCATATAAGAGCCTTTTATAACCAAGGACCTCCTTAAAAATGCTTACATTGGATGTTTACCAAGTAAAATCAATAACAATAAAGAGTTTACTGAACACCGCCTTTAAGGTCTTTCTACAATTCTTTCTAAAAAAGAAGCCGAGGAGCTATACACATGCTGCAGGTCTTTTACACATGCACGAAGGTCTTTTACACATGCCTGAAGGTATTTTACAATGTTTTTTCATTTTACAAATACCAAGTTCCATTAGGAGGTGACATTGTCATGCACACTCCCCTCAATGACAACTCGACAATCTAATTTTTTTCACAAAAGTGACAAAAATTTGTAGAACTCAGGGGGCTTTGTGAAGATGTTAGCAACCAATTCTTTAGTCGGCACAAACTTGAGATCTATCTCACCACTTAACACCTTCTCACGGATGAAGTGTATATGTATCTCAATGTGTTTCATCCTCGATTTCATCTTTGGATTATGTGTAAGAGATATGGTGCTTTTGTTTTCATGAATCAAAGGAATACCATCTTGATCCTTCATCTTTATCTCATCCAACAACCTCTTTAGCCATAATGCCTCTTTTGCATCTTCCATTGCACTTCTATACTCAGCTTCAGTTGAAGAGATAGAAACAATTGGCTACTTTTTACTACACCAAATAATGACACCTGTACCAAATTTAAACATATAACAGAAGTAGATTTTCTATATTATTCATCACCAGCATGATCAGAATCAAAAAATCCATACAAGTTAGCATTTTCATCCTTAGTATAATGTAACCCATAATTGATTGTACCTTTAATATATCTAAGAATTATTTTTGAAAGATTCCAATGATCTTTATAAGGTTCCCACATAAACCTAGAAGCAATTCCTATTGCATAGGAAATATCTGGTCTAATTATAGTTAGATAAATCAAACTACCAACTAACTGCCTATATAAAGTAGGATCAAATTTTTCACATGCAGGTTTAGGATCAAGTTTTATTCCAACTTCCATAGGTGTATAAATTGGTTTACAATCAATCATATTAAAATTTTTTAGTACATTGGTTACATATTGTACTTGAGAAACACCAATAGAATTATTACCTTAAAATACAATGATGACAAGAAAATGATGTAAGAGACCTAAATCAGTCATTTCAAAGTATTGTTTCAATTTTTATTTAATCCTATGAATTAAAGCAAGACTATCACCAGTCATAAGCAAATCATCAACATATAGACATACAATGATAATGTGAGAACCTTCTTGCTTAATGAAAATATCATTGTCAGAAGAACAATTAACAAAACCTAATATGTCCAAATCATCCTAATGAAATCATCAATAAATTTCACAACATATATAAAGAACCATTTGACGAAACTACTTCAAGAAGTCCTCTAACATCACTATGAACAAGTTCCAAAGTGGTAAAAGGAACTCTCCTCAGGATGTAAGTGAAAGGGTTTAACACTTTGTTTCAAGCGTAAACACCCTTCACAAGCATTGTGAGATGAAGACAAAACATGCAAACCTTTAACTAGATTACATCTAGACATTTCATACAAGCTTCGATCTTTGACATGTCCTAACCTTTCATGCCATAGTTTTGAATTATTCAAACTTTGAGATACAAAATAAGATGCAGAAGAAAAAACATAAAAAATATACATACCATTTCTTTAAATTCCTTGATTACATTATTGTTACTATCCTTGATGTACCAAGTATCCTTTAAAATTTGAATAGACAAACAATCATGAGTTATCTCCTTTCTCTATTTCTTCTAAAGATGAGTTATCACCAAAATACACACACATTCATTGATTTTCATAACATCAAATAAAGAATTGGAAATACCAGTCATATGATTTGAAGCACCTGAATCTAGAATCCATTCAGAATTAGAGGAAGAGTATAAAACAACATATAATGTAATAGTTTTAGGAGCATCATTAGAACTATCCTTTTTCCTTAAATTATATTTAGATGAGACATTTGGTTTTGATTTTTATGGATAGGTTTCTTAGATTTACACTCTTCCTTTTTATGCCCAAATTTTCCACATTTGTGAAATTTACCATTAAAGCTTACACACAAATGTTCAGAAGTAACACTTTTCTTATCAGTAAATGAATATTTAGATCTAAACTTCTGATCAGAGAAGGGCTTGTCATGTTTGAACTTCGAATTGTAAGAAAGAAGTGCCCGAGAGGCATTCTTCTTAGAGTCAAGTCCATCATCACTTGTTCTTCCTGTATCAGAAGATAACTCAAAGTATTTAAGTCGGGTAATTCATCCTCATTCTGATATTTAGAGTTTAAGATACAAATAAATTATTAAATCTTTCATATATATTCAACTGAACAATTAAGTAGATTAATTTTTCACAATTAAGTCACAATTTCATCCATCTAATTGTGCTTTGATATTTTTAATTTTGGATAAGAAATTAACTACTTTTTCATCTCCTTTCATAGGATTCGTAAGCAATTATAAAACAAGTTTAATAATCTTAGACAAGTGTGTACCTTCATGCATGGATTCTAATTGTATCCATACCTCTTTAGGATGTTCAATATTACCAATGTGTAGAAGATATTCATCGTTCACATTGCACAAAATCATGGAAAGGGCCTCCTGCATACGCTATGAGAATGCATTCATATTTTCTCGTAGTCGCTTGACGACCGATGGGTGCAAGATTAGTTCTTGAAATAATCATCCGAGTTTCCTCGCCATAAGTTCCGATTTGACCTTGATCTTCCAAATATTGTAATTGGCTCCATTTAGGATTTGGGATTTATTGAGGAAAAAGTAACTAGATGCCATTGTCTTTCAAATTTACTAAACCTGAAAAACATACCCCATTATGATATAATGCACCACTGAGTTAGAAACATATTAATCGAAAAAAAGACAATACCCATATTTTATGATAATTTTTTTGTATTATTTTATTAAAAAATAAAGTATTATAAAGAATATTAATAGAACTAGATCTAAAGAAACTATTTGACCATAACTAATTATATCATAAAAATACATACTAATTAACTTCCCATAATCAAATAATGACCCACATTATAAAGGGCATTGCATTATACCCCATACCTATCATAAAAAAATTCCCGACCATATAGAAGAGAAGATGAAACCCCTAAGAACGTATAACAACTTCAAAATTCTAAAAAATGTTAATGTAGATAAAGATCTGGTTAGCTTAAATTTGACGTCTAAATGACCATCATCCGCCTTATTTTTGGTCTTTCATGAATGGTTATTTGACCTTCAATTTTAACACAGTGAAAAATTTCTAGATCTATCTAGCTTAAATTTGACATCTAAATGATCGTCATCCTGCCTTATTTTTGGTCTGTCGTGACGGTTATTTGACCGTCAATTTAATGATGAAAATTTTTGTGTATTTCGAATTTGATTTTTCGCAATTTCTTCTTTTTTTGTAGTTTTTGAAAGGCTTTGTTTACATTTTATAATAAATTATAATAAACTATTATAATTTATAATATAAACAACTATATATAAAATAGTTTATATTAAAAAAATAGTATATAGTTGAAATAATTAATAGGTTTGTTTGTGGGGTGTTCAAGTATTAAGGCATTAAATATGTGTGGAATGCCTTAAAAACGTGGGATTATATTTAAACCTTGGAATTTAAACATTAAAGTTGGTAAAGCTTTATAAAGCCTTTTAAAATCATATACATTAACCCATGTATTAACCCAACCTTTATTTATATTTACCAAGCGGTCAAACAAAGGAAGGCATAAATTTGATTTAATGTTTCCATAATTTGAAGGTGAGGAGTGGTGAAAATTAACCTATCTATAATGCAAATACAACTTCAAATATTTCTATGACCAAGTCATGATAAATAATAATATTGTTTGTTTAATATTTCCAAAGAGTGGTCCAGTCCAATACACAAATTTAAAAATCCTAAAAACTTGGAATATGTCACCAAGTTGGAAAACATCTCAATTAAACTTTATTTTTCCTTCCAAGATTAAAACATAACAATAATTAAATCTTTGCAAAAATTTAATAAAGGCTTACTTACTGCATTTTGAATTTCATTCCATGTCTGGATGGAGCCCCATAAATTGTTTGCATCTATATAAACTATATCTTTATATAGTCGACAAAATAGGGTTTTTAAATTTTTTTCATTGGGTTTTTATATATATATTACCAGAGGACAAGAATTTTTACTCTTGATGAAAAAAATTAAAAACCCTATTTTGTCGACTATATAAAGATATAGTTTATATAGATGCAAACAATTTATGGGGGTCCATCCAGGACATGGAATGAAATTCACACTGAAATTAAAATATTATATATTACCAGGGGACAAGAATTTTTACTCAACCAATGAAAAAAATTTAAAAAACCTATTTTGTCGAATCTGTTTCCCCCTGTAAACTCGAGTTTCACTTGAATTTTTACTTTTAAATAATTTTTAACCTGCACACATGAACTATAGAAAAATTTGAAAAACATTTCATATAATAATCACCCTTCACATGTGATATTCACGCACAGGTAAAAACTTTATTCTGGAGCCCCTTTCACCAAGGGTTTCGAACAGGGGTCCACCACAATTTTTGCAAATAACAATTCTTCACAAAGCACACACAATTTTAGATTTTCACAAAAAAATGGGGAGAAGAGGGCCCGATGCATTTTAAATACCCTTTCGAGTTGGTTGAAAAAATCCGTAAAAAATAAATAAATTAAATACAAAAACATTTGATCTTAATTTATTTAATCCACATTTAATCTTACTGTTACCATGTTAGTGTTTATAATGAATAATTAAATAAACATTACATCACTTAACTATATAACAAATAAATAAAAATAATACTTACAGAAAGTAAATAACACAAGACACATGATTTATAGTGGAAAACCCGAAGGTAAAAAACCATTGTAAAAAAGTAACCTTTTATTACAGAGAACCCTTTTACATCCAGTAAATCACCTCCTCCTTTACTAACCCTAATCACAAGGGTAAAAACATTTGATATATATATATATATATATATATATATATATATATTATATATATATCAAATGAGGACCGAAGTCCTATTTATATGAGGTGATCGGGTATGTCTCCCAACTCACCTTTTCAACCATGTTAGTTGACACATATACAAAGGTTTAGAATATTTAATAATAGAAATATAACTATTTCTTATTATTAAATATTTAACCTAAAGTATATTCCTAGGTTTGAATATTTACTAATAGAAATATAAATATTTCTTATTATTAAATATTTAACATATAGTATAATGTTAGACCCATATTTAATTAAGGGGTGGTCAAGCCCACTTAACCATTATGTTCCAACATTTCCCTTCATTGTGTGTGTGTATTCATTCATTCTATTTGTTGCTTGTATGAGACTCTGTATAACCCAATGTATAAGGCGGTGGTCCATGTTGTATATTGATATTATGAAGTTCATGCTCATCCTATCCTCACTTTGTTCAATCTAGAATAAATCCCCAAGTGAGAGTCAATTTTTGTCATGTGTTTTGCAAGGTCAAAATCCACTTAGAAACATGACAATTTTACCCTAGTGGAAAATTTTTTCTTGAAACCCCTCCCGATTCATTCTTCATATCAGTTTTCCTTTTGTGTCATGATCACCATACCATTGAAAACCTTCATAATCTGATGTACAAAATTTTCAAGTACCTTAAATGTGGTCATGAGGTCATTTGGTTCTTTCAGTTGAATGTTGTTAAAAGATGAAATCTCTAATAGGCTTATGAAGGATATTTTTAACCTTTTAAGGACAGTGCTTACCCTCGGGACTAATCAAGGAGCCTAAAACCATCTAGATATGTTATTGAAGAGTTTGAATACTGATGGAACATGTTTAGGAAGATTTAGGAAGGTTTCAGAGGTTTAGGAACAAGAACAATGAAAGCGGGTTTTGGAGGGTCAAGGAGCTTGCAGTTGAAAACAATACTTGAACTTGATAGATTGTTTAGGAGCTCCGTGATGATTCAAGAGATAGACAAGATATAATTGAAAATATAATTTTCTTCCCCACATTATGAAAAAGTTAAATTCTTCTCAAGGCCCAAGCACTTTTTAGGAAGAGTAGTTTTGAAGACTCGCCTTATGGTCTCGAATGCAAAAGCATAATTTTTTAGAGAAGGAGAGATAATAAAGTATTTACAACCATCCCTTGATCTTTAAATGATCTTGTAAATCAAATTGATATAATTTTTTTTTCCTAAAATGAGTTCTGGAGCTCCAAGAAAAGTGATTTCAAGTTGATGTGAGTTAGTCATTTTCACAGTTAGGTGGGTGGCACATTTTGGCATCCCGGCTATCCCAACTGTCCCAATTATCCCAAGTGTTGCATGGATAGTGAGGACATTGGGGAAATTTGGGGCAAGAAAATACTCCACACCCCTCAGTTATATCTCTTGGACTCTCATGTGACCCTCTTTCTTCTTGACGAGTGTTAAGTGGTTGTGCTTTGAAATTTGGCTAAGTTTTTCTCCTCAACCCTTGGGTTAATTTTACTATCCCAACTATCCCAAGCACATTGGGGAAAATAGGGATAGAAAAATTCACCCCACCCCTAGTATATTCTCGGAGTTCATCATGTGACCAATTTTTTTGCCTCATGGGTGCTCAAGCCTTTCTTTCCCATCCTCCTACCTCTCCACTCACTTTCGCCACTTGTCGATCTCAGGGAAGGGGGCACATTTTTATGCCCCAACTGCTAGGAAATGTCCTAGAGATAGTGGGGAAATTTGGGAAAAATTCACCCCATCCCCTCTTTTTCAAAACCATGTTTTAAATTTTACTTTCACAACTTAAAAATAACACTTTGTTTTGACCTTTAAAAGAGTTTTACAAACTTGTTTCATTTTATTCCTTCACTAGTTCGACCCAGGAAGCCATTTTTAACGTCATAAAGTGTAAGAAACCTTAAAATTCATAAAAATACCTAAAAATTCATCCATGGCAGCCATGAGCACCTGAAATGAAGAAATTTTTTTATCTCCCTGTAGGCACTTAAAATTTTCATTGCTAATTTCCTTCACTACATACACTATCTTTGTAATTATATAAAATCACAACATTTCATATAAGAACATTATTTAATCCATACACCACTTATCCTAAGGATAAAATAATGTACAATATTTAGTCCACATAAATATCCTCCCGCACATCATAAAAACCATTTCACATTCTACAAAATCTCATTTTACATTCCTTAAAACAAACCTAACCACCCTAAATCAATCCTAACCATTAAAAACTATTTTATACTACTTCTTAACCTCTAAACCTCATCCCCACCCATTACCTAACCATTTACCTAAATCCCAAACCAAAAACTCCTTATTAGTAGTGGTTTCAACCACTTTTCTAGTTGTTTCCCCATAAAAACAGATCATAACGCTTTAACCAAATTGGTAACGATTATAAATAACACATATGTGGTCTCTCTTAGGGATCTTCAATCTCAAATCTTGGACCTCATTTTCAAACCTACACTTCATTTTTGACATTTACATAGTCCAAGACACCTTCAAGCATCATCGAGACATCAACATCAATCATTTTCAAGCGTTTTTGAGGTCATCTCCATCACCCAACTTCCAGAGCACATAAAAAGACAAATTATCAACTCAAATCCTTCCTACTAAAGATTTGAGGAATATTTAGGCTCCTCATCCGTCCAAAGGTATCTTTTTTGTCCTTTTAAGTCATAATAAACTCTTAAAATCAATCAAAAACATCATTTTAGAAATTTAACTCTCGTTTTTTAGCAAAACAATTAAAATCACATAAATTGCTAGCGATTCACCTAATCACCAATGATTGGCCTAAATCATTGGGAATTCCTATCAAATTTATCTTTTTATCAATTTATCATCTTTCTATCATCTTTAATCAAACTCTCTACATTTAACATGTTGTTTCCAAGAATGGCTCTTTGTTAGATGGCAATTCCTAACCACTCACATCCAATTACCAGAATTTATGATCTTCCCATAGTCGAGCACCCTTTCTTTTGGGAACAATACAACATTTTACACAAGCTTACAATTACGCAATCCGATTATTGTTGATAAAGAGTATATTGAGGATCAACTTGAATTCCTACATGAAATCTAAAAATAGATCGAGGATTTTTGGTATGACTACTTTGAATGCGTACAAATTGCATCCACCCTCGTTTGGGTCACCTTCCAAGCTGCACAAGACTTACCTTTCAACTTGGAATTCTAGATCCATTCATTTGTTATCCATATATCTATATTGATCATATATCTTTGTCTTTATCCATATCATTATTGTTAATTCACTTGATTGTTATAAAATGAGCTGACATCCTCCAAGGAAGCCCCTTTGGATTCTTAGAATCAACATTTACCGAGCAACTCATCTATCCATTTATCTAATCCTTTTTGTTTAGTGTCTTTGAGTGCATGATGTTTCACGGGACATGAGAAATTGTACATTCATTCGAGACTTGACAACTTCAATCAAACTTTGGCTTCAACATCCATCCTCACGAGTATCGGTAAACCCCACCGTCTTTTGAGGTTGGTTTAATTTTTATTATTTATCTTCATTAATTTAAAGTAGGAAAGTAAAAAAATATCTCGAACATTCGGCATGCCCGTTGGGACCTTTTTTCCTTTCTTCATTTTTAATGTTACTAAAAATTCAATTTTTGGCCTTCTTCTCTGTAATCGCCAGCGATCCAATAAAATCACCAGTGATTAGGTGAATTGCCAATGATTCCTCTCAATCACCAACAATCTCTATGACTAATTTTGATTACTTATTGATCAACCTATAACATCATTTCATCTGTTGTTTTATCTTCTCGCTAACCTTTTTTTGCGGGTTTTACGCTTCTTAGTTATTTCATTGCTAAAAAAATCAAAAATTAAAAAATTAAAAAGGAAGCATTTCTCAAGTGTGTTTTCTCCTTTTCTTGTTTTTAAGCATATCATTTTATTTTCTGTCCGCACCGAAATCAATTGCTCTTTTGGGCTTAAAACAAACCTTGCATTCTACTTGATCACATAGATTAATTTATTGCATTCACATAATCTTCCCTCACACACAATCAAATCACATTAAATATAAAATTTTCATCAAATACTCCTTCCAGGTGAAACTATTGGGATTTCATCACCCAATAGGGAAACTGACTCGGTGTTCTGACCGAGTATAAATAATTGGTTGTTGGTATATTAGCTAAGCACTGACTTATCACTATGGGACCATGAAGTGAGGGGGTAGGCCCCAATACTAGGCCCCATACCGGCACAGTATAGATTTGGGACTCACGTAACCGGTTTTGTTGAGGACCATAAACATTCCTAAAACCATCCATAGATGACCATTTCCTAGGACCCTATCAACCATTTTACACATTTCACTTTTCTTCTAAATTAATCAAGATAATCAAAATATTTATGTGTGATTTGCTTGCTGCTTATAATAAACCAATCTAGATTTATTTCATTCATTAGGAGATTGTTTTTTTATCATTATGGTGCTTACAAGACAATGATCCCATCTAGACTCCAAAAACATCTCTAGCCCATTTCAATAGTCCACAAAACATTTCCATAAAATCTTACAACATGCTCAAGCTCGTATATGAGACACTCAATGAATCCACACCTCGACAAGAGGATCAAGAAAATAAACATTCTCCTAGTAACAAATCTTCTTTATCTAAGATACCTAAGCCTTTCATTCCCTATTTATTTGAAAGTGGGGATCTTGTATTTTTAGAAATCTCGATTCAAACCCCATTGTTCTTAATGCCTACCTTTCGTGAGGGATGTCCATCTTGACCATCATTACTTGAACCACATCTTGATGTACCTAATCCATCATGTGGGTTTTTCCATCTCATTGATCCAAATAACGAACCAATTATTCAAAAAAATTATTCTTACACTCATAGAAGTCGGCTAGAAACATCCAACATGGTGTCTTGATTGCCTATTTTCAACCATACCATGATTTCTTCACAAGACACAACCACCCAACAAATGAAATCCTCACCAGCTCCCTCAATTGGTTCTACACCATTTTGAAACAAAAAAGTGCCACTTCATCCACGAAAACCCCTTCAGCTTCCTCTTCCATCAAAACACCTCTCGTAAGTTCTCTGCTCTTCCTATGCGATGTATCTTAACCACTTGTTCTCTCAACAAACCATGACACCTATAAAAAAAATTACCAGGTCTATCCCCACATATATACTTTTAATCAACACTATTGTTATTTCCAAGTACTCATCCAATTTCACAACAATCCTTGACCTCCCTTATTTCATAATACACACCTCAGCCATCACAACCACTTGATTCTTCCCAATCCATACCACAAAAATCACAACCTTTTATCCATTCTTATATCCCATTTAAAAACATTCCATAATAATCACAACCCCTAGTCTTCACATTCATTCCCTCCCAATAGCCACCTCAATATTCATGCCACTTATCAACACATCTAGTCATTTCTAACACATACCCTAATAAACATAACCTATTCTGAACACATCTATCCCTATCATGTATTAGTATATCCAACCATCATAGCCTTTAGTTCTACAGTCCACTTATAACATCCCTACAAATACTCCTCAACAAAATAAAATATCCCTCAATAGTATCATCCATACCCACATCCTAATCAGTTTTCATTTAACCAACCTAACTCATCCTTGTCTAGCACACATCAACCAACAAAAATAGACCTTCTTAGGATTTAATGAATAAAATATCTAGCCTTGAATCTGCTTCTATGGGCCCTAAAAATACACTTTCATATGAACAAATATACAATGAGCCTATTCATCCATTTGTGCCTTACAAAACTTATCCTCCTCACTAGGAGCCTCAAAAATTTATCAAATTTTATAGCAAAGAAGACCCCCAGCAACACATCTAATATTTTCGTCATACCTACTATGATATAACCCATGATCAAGACTTGATGCTTAGGACATTTCCCATGTCTTTAGTCGTCCTGCCCTGGATTGGTATAATAACATCCCACAATACTCCCTCTTCTCATTTGCACAACTCACCCAACTCTTCCTTGAACAATTTTCGATCAACATCACCCACAAAATCACCATTACCGACCTTTATGTAATTAAACAGTTTGAGGATGAGTCCATCGCAGATTTTTTTCCGCTAGAGGGGTATAATTAATCAATTGTCATTCTCACTCCCACAAATGGAGTTAATTGAATTATTTTCTCATTTATGCACCAAGTATATCTCATCTACACTCCAAATCCAATTCTTTTAGATGTTCAATGAATATTTTACCATGGCTAGTAAACTCAAAATATGTGCTCTTGAAGAAGGCAGAGTCAAACTTAGACCAAAGAAACCAAAATTAGAATTTTCATCCATGCCATTTTTACAATCCAAACAAATCTAAATCATCAACCAATGTCATAGTCATAAAATCCTATCCTAAAGAATTTTTAATCACTAAATGCTCCCTGCCTTAACATAACTATACCCCTATTAGAGAGACTTATAGTGCGGTTTTGATAAACTCCTTGTTGCTAACATGATCTCTCTCCCACCTATTTGTCCTATCGACACCTCTATTTCAAATCCCTCTTGGTATAAGGATAATGACTATTATAAGTACCACAGAGTTAAAGGTCACAACATCGAAAGGTGTCATTCATTCCACAATGTCCTCTAGGATTTGATTGATAAAGGTGAATTACACTTAGAAAATCCTAATGCACCCCAAAATCATAACCTCAATGTCTTCAAATAACCATTTCCAAACCATTCTCTATCTACTAGTCAACTGCAAGAAAACAACATATAAGCCCACCATACCATAAACACCATTAATAAGACACTACCTATCACTGAACCTACACCCGCATATTCCTCTAGTGATACCCATGAACCAACATCCAACAAAAATCAAAAGTATACCTAGAACTTGTCACCAAAAATGAACTTTCTTCATCCATGACTATCACCTCTTCACCCAAATCATGTAAGGAATATTTGTAGAAACATCAAAAGAATTCCATAATCAAAATCAAGAAAATATCATATGATGATTGTGTATCCCAATATTGCCCATGTAACCTTCAAAGGTTTATCCCACCTCCATCCAAAAAGTTACTATCATATCCATAAATCATCCAATTTTTCTAGAAAAATATCAAAATATCAACCTTCTATCCTATGGCTGCATCCTTCTTATAAATCATCTATCACCATCACACCATCTAAAACTCCTCATCAATGAATAAATAAAGAACCCACATCCAAAATAATGTCTCTGTAAATGTAAAATCAAGTAAGACATCATTACCTTCGATATCCGCATCAAAAGGAAACTATCTTTGAGACTCTATAAAATCTCCTTCAACAATCACTCATAATGTTTCCTCCTCTTAAACTATCCAAATCTCAAGATAGGAAGCTATGTTTTTATAATTTTGAAGCCTTACGTGATTACCATAAAATTCCAAGACACTCGTAGAAGACTATAAATCCTTTTACGTATCTGTTAAAAACTTGAAAGTAAAGGTCTCTTTCCTTTAGAGTCACACAAATAAAAGAAACCCCATGCAACATCTACAACTACACCCTTGTCCAAACCTAAGGAATCCTTGAGAAATGTTCTTCCTCATCAAACTAACGTTGTCTATATTACCACTTGCACACATACCCATTAATCTAATCCATCAAGACAAAATAAATCTACTACCTTTTTCATCATTCCCCCGCCTCTATAAATTTCCTCTTCTTATGATAAATCTAAAGTTTCCATCTCTCTCGCTCCCAAGACATCCAATCAGACATCACACCCCAAGAATAAAGTCTCTATCCTTTCCACTCCACCATCTTCCACTGCAGTACAAAAATTTGTGAACAAAATATTACACGAGATCTCATCAAAATTTCACTTTATGAGCTTGTTCAGACATCACCTTCACACAAAAAAATCCATGATCGAAGCCCTTTAGTCGATATCAGTACCTATAGAAGACCCACTTTCCTTACAAACTTTATAGGTGCTCTCAAAACATTCTTTGCCATATCCTTTGAATCCTCATAAATACCATCACTTTGGCCATAAGATTGTGACTTATCTCTCTTCATCACCACCTAGACCAATGATTTCCTTGTCAAGAGGGTCATGATTGATGGGGGCATCGCGATTAATATTATATCATCTATCGCATTCAATCAACTTAGACTACCAAACATTGTCATGACCCAAACACTAGTTTTGTTTCAAGATTTTAATGACACAATCCCACCCATATTAGGTACTATCATTCTCTTGCTTAAATTCAACATCAAAGATATTCTTGAACACTTATACATCATAGGGGAGTTCCAATACAATGTGGTATTAGGGAGACCTTGGATATGCACCATGCATTGTGTTCCATCAACACTTCATTGATGTATTAAATATGAGCACGAGGGCCAAACATTCACAGTCCCTGCGGATCCTAATCCCTTTGCCAATTGCAATATGACATACCATCCAAATGATGTCATTGTACCTAAATCAAAATCATAATCCTACGATGAAGCATCCACTAGCACGTCCATCCCATCATCCAAACTACCAGATGACTCCTCCCTCGGTGACATTATGAAATGTCTTTCATTGGGGGAGTACCTCATCCTTAAGCGGCTAGTTTGTTGTGAATGGTTGTGAATGCGGTGATCCGCGAGTCGTATTAATCGGGAAAACCGGTTTTCGGCACCTCGGGAGGATTTGTTGTTCACAAGCATTCTGTTTTAGAAGGGTAGTTGTCTTTGTCCTAGACCTGGTTCTACCTTCAAGTTTCCTTGTGCACACCATCTAGTCCAACCTTGATCCGGCTTTGCCTTCTTCTATTTGTCTGTAAGGGACGTGGTATTTTGTTATTTCCCATCTTACGCTGGGGGCAACTCAACGACTTCACCTTCTTGTTCATAAGTGCGTGGCTTTTGCCCTTGTATATTCCCCACCTAACGCTGGGGGCATTCACGCTTTCTTGGTTACTTGCACATAGCTTTGGAAAACTGTTAAAAACACAAAAACAATAGAAAATTGTTTGAGAAAACACAAAAACAATAGAACATTATTTCGAGAAAAACACAAAAACAATAGAACATTGTTTTGAGAAAACACAAAAACAATAGAAAATTGTTTCACAAAACACAAAAACAATAGAAAATTGTTTGAGAAAACACAAAAACAATAGAAAATTGTTTCGAGAAAACACAAAAACAATAGAACATTGTTTTGAGAAAACACAAAAAAATAGAAAATTGTTTCAGACAACACACAAACAATAGAAAATTGTTTCGAGAAAACAACAAAAACATATATATATATATATATATATATATAAAAAAAGAAATTAAAAAAAGGCAAATTTTTTTGAAAAATTCCTAAAAAGTAAAACACCCTACAAAATGGTAACTTGATTCTTACGGCTGAAACTTGTGTCTTGCGCATGGTATTTTCTCGTATCCTGTTGGTTTGTTTCACATCTTCCCCAATTAATATGACTCATGGATCACCGATTCACAACCATTCTATGACAAGCTATTAACTTGCTTAAATCGTACTGCACTGGGGCACTTTTTTTGGTTGCAAGTCTTTGTTTCGTTGTGCACAAACACTTTTCATGGACCCGTGTCCATTTTCATTTCCCCTTGCATGTATCCTTGCTTGGGGCATCATTTTTAACCCTTGTCGTCAATCACAAACTTGTGGATCTCTTCAACACTGATAACAAAATATTTGTACAATTGTCTTGACCGTTGTTGGGTTGGATATGTGCGTTCGTACTTGTTTTCCCTGTTATATGAGCTTGTTTCCTTCTTGTATTGCATTGCATTATTATATGTTGCATGGAGTTGGTACTTTCAGCAATGGACAATTGTTCGTAGTATGGCTTTTCATGTCATTCTACCTTTGTCGTATGCTTATATTTTTCATAAGGACCGATGATGTAGTTCCTATGGCAATATGATGACATCAAATTTGTTCCAAACAAATAAGTGGCTAGAGGTTAAGCTCTTCTCTCCTCTCATCCATATTTCTTCTACACCACTTCCCTTTCACCCCTAATTCTCCCTCTCCTCGGGGCATCCTACCTCATCCCCATTCTTTTGCCTACTTCTCATCTTTTTCGATCGTCGATCGGCTTCCTTCATCACCCCATCGACACTCGAGGGGGCATCTCTCCCTCCTACTAATTTTTCTTCTATCCCTTCAAAATCTCTTACGTCTACTATCTTTAAAGTGGCATCACTTACGCCACCCCAAAAGGGGCAAATGTAGACACCTATAATTACGCCCAAGTAATTCAAATACTTAAATTGCACTAATTATCCCCTTTCTTGCAAATCAACGAAATATCGTCAAAAGCACTTGTTTTCCTCATATCATCATTAATTAATTACACTAAGCTAATTAATTAAGTTGTGTATCAAAAATACCCTAATTAATGACCTTAGTTAATAAATCACCCCTACTACCTAGACTAATTAATTATTATTAATTAATTAACTTTCCCTTCTATTTAACCAATAAATCAATATTTAATTGATTTAACCCCTTATAATAGACTAAATTGCTCTAATATTCTTCTAATTGGCTTCTATAAGGTTACACCTACCTATTAATTAATCACCTTTGATTAATTAAAATACCCCCCAACTCCCATGACTTGCTAAACATGTATTAAACCCTTCTAAAGTAAGGTTACCTTTAATAAAGCAACCTTATCCATTCCTAATCATGTTTTACCTTTATCCCACATTCATGAGAATGTGTTGAATCCTTTATCCTTTGGGCTATATAAAGAGCCCTCCACCTACCTTTTTACTTACACCTAAACTCCTTAGAGAGAAAATGCAAAGCATATAGCAAAGAGACTAAGAGCTTGCACCTTTCCCTTTTGAGAGTTCATCATCTTGAAGAGTTAAGCCTCTTTCTTAAAGTGCTTGGGTCATATGGGAGGTGTCAAAAGGGTCTTGTAGCCCAACTTTGATTAGCCCCCATTCCTAGGTTCTTGGAACATTAAGGACAACTATTTTGATAGCCATGGAGCTTACTTAGGTCCATCCATTTATTTGTTGATAGAGAATAGAGGAGTTTAGATATTTAGCATTGTTAGTTTTAAAGTTTGTATTTATGAATGCTAGCATCTAACTCTTGTTTAATTCTTATCATGATGGTGTTTATGCTTTGTTTTAGCTAAATTGTAGAACTATTTTAGGTGGTAGTTCTTACTTCATTTGATTTAGCATTAAGCAAAGTATACATGCACACAATTTCCCTTCCTCACAATCCATTCATCAACACCATGTCATGCCCTTCCTATAATATTTTGAGTCTGAATATAATCAAATATTTGCATAAATCTATCTCCATCAATATGCGAAAAGGATTTTGTTTTGAACGATATGAACAAGTAATCCATGATTTAATTCTCCAATATTCCCTTAAACCACATGAGAAATACGGTGTAGGATATGAAATACCCACTAGCGAATCATCTAGATATATCACATCCATATGTATCATAGAATTGGAACCATCACTATCCCCAAAATCTAATGATCCCATGGACACTGATGACACAATCTACATCACACCTAAATTTTTTTATCAACACTATCTCCTTAGGTCCATTGAATTACCAAGTAGATCTTGTCACCAAAACACTCCCCTCTCATCTTGCTAGAATTGATTGAAGAAGATTAATCCACAATCAATATCCTTCAACATTACGACGATCAAGACATCCTCTCCCATATGGGAGAAGATGAATATTTCCTTCAGAAATCCTTACCACCCAAAACATAAATCCTTCTCAGCAAATCCACCATTAACGTTAACTTAGGAGCCCTACATAATTAAGGTTAGCAGGTCACTAAATCCACAAGAGTTAAATGATTTCACTACCTTCTTATCTAAGTATAGTTAAGCCTTTACCTAGTCATATAGTGATATGTCAAGTATTGATCCTAACATCATTGTACACAATATCATCACTTATCCCAATGCTAAACCAGTCAAACAAAATATCCATAGAATGTACCCTTGCGTGGCTCTTCTCATTAAAGAAGAGTTACAACACTTACTTTTTGTTAATTTCATCGTGTACCAATTGACTATCCACAATGAGTTTCTAACATCGCACTGTAACCAAAGCCTCGGAAAGTGACATATTTGTACTGACTTCCAAGATCTCAATCTTACTTGCCCTAAAGATGATTTCCCTCTTCCAAACATCGATCAACTCATCGATCTAATAGCCGGCCATGAAATGCTATCCCTTATGGATGGATTTTTTGGTTATAATAAAATCCTTATCGCCACTGACAATCAACATAAAAAATTCTTTCATTACCCCTTAGGGGACATTTCACTCTTGCATCATGCCTTTCAAAATTAAAAATATAGGAGCCACTTATCAACACGCCATAACATATATCTTCCACGATCTTATCCACAAAACTGTAGAAGTCTACGTTGATGACCTCTTAGGAAAATAAAAACAATGAAAATATCATCTTATCAACCTTGATTTAATATTCAATCGTCTTATCCAATATTTCCTTCATCTTAACCCCGCTAAATGTGTTTTAAATGTTCTCACTGGTAAACTCCTAGGGTTCATTATATCTATATGAGGCAATAAGGTAGACCCATCCAAAATTAAAGAAATTATTGAAAATGTCTTTGCCATCAAACCTTAAGCAAGCTGTGTAGCCTTCACGGTAAATTGTAGTCCATTTGACATTTCATATCTCAACTATCAAATCATTATCAACCGTTTCATCACCTTATCTCGTAAAGAAGTTGAATTCGAGATGGGATCTTAGTTGTCAAAAGTATTTCAATGAGCTCAAACAATACCTTTTATCACCTCCTGTGTTTATACCTTTGCACAAGATCATGCCTTAGGGGTCATGCTAGCTCATCACAATGACCAAGGTTGTGAACAAGTAGTCTATTACATAATTTGCATAAAATTATGTTGTGCCCTATACTTTGCAACTTATAAACTACACTATTATCTTCTCAATCAAAAAAATTATGTTGTCACCAACCTCAACCCACTCAAAACCATGCACTCTAAGTTGTATCATAGTGACCGCATCACTCGGTGGCTTATGCTTATGACTGAGTTTGACCTTGAATTCATATCACAAAAGTCCATTAAGGGACAAGACATTGCAAACCAAACTTCTTTGAAGCACCCCTTCTTGAATCTCAAATTCCTCACAAATCTATCAACACTATCGAAGAACATGAATTAAATTCTATCAAAATTACCTTCTTCTTCGATGGATTTAAATATCAACAAAGGGGAGGGTATGGTATCATCATCATACCTCCCTTGGGGACTCTTATTCCTATATAAATTTGAGTTTACTAATAACATGGCCGAATAAAAAGATTTAATAATGGGCCTTCAAACCACTATCCTGCTAGGTGTCCAAATCTTAGAACTCTACAAAGACTCACAACTTGTCATTAATCAAATTAAAGGAGATTATCAATGTAAAAATGAAATCTTGTAAAATTATAAAGCCATTATTGAATTTCTCCTTGAAGCCTTTCATCATTACACCATTCAAACAGTTCCATGATCCTCTAATAAATTTGTAGACACCATGGATTCTCTAGGATCTCTCATCCCCTTATCAATTGATAACGCCAAATTATTCATAGTCATCCATAGATTGGATTAAACTTTTTGCAATAAAATCAACTCCCTTCTATCAAAACTATTGAAAATCATCTAATTAATCTATGGTATTCTCAAATATTTGACTACCTTTTAGAATCTAAAATTCTCTAATCTATCTCGAAACACTAAACGATCATTCCTCCAACATGCCACTTGCTATATCATTATAGGTGGTATCCTATATAAATGATGTTTTAATGGCATTCTATTAAGATGTCTTAAGTCTCATGAATCTATCAAAGTAATCTAAGAGGTCCATGATGGTATATGCGGTGGAAATTTCAATGGTAATGTCATCGCTTAACGTGTCTTATGAATGAGCTATTGTTGGCCTACTATCAATTAGGATTGTTATTTGTATGTTAATAAATGCATCAAATCTCAACAACATTCGGACCTCATCCATGTTTCTAGCCAATATTTACAACCCTCTCATGATTTATGACATTTCTCACAATGGGGGTTAGACCTCATTGGCACTATCAATCCTTGCTCATCACAAAAATCATTCCATCATCACAACCACTAAATATTTTATAAAAATGGTTGAATCCATCCCCTTAACCTCAACTAAAGTAAATCAAATCACCAATTTAATTTATCAATACATCACATGTCGCTTTGGTGTTCCTCACAAACTTATCACAGATAATGGAAAATATTTCAAAAACAAGTATATTAAGAAATTTTTCCACACCTTCAACATCAATATTAGTTTTCATCACCATAATTTCCCCAATAAAATGGTTATGCCAAAGCCTCTAACAAGACAATCATTAAAAACCTCATGAAAAGCAGTAGATGAAGCAGGTAGGAATCGACATCTCCAAATCCCATTTGATCTAGGAGATTATCGGACTAGGATCCCTACTCTTATAGGTACTACACCCTTCTCATTAGTCTACATCTCTCGAGGTAGATCTACCCCTTGAAATTTAAATCCCATCACTCTATGTATCTCTCAAAGATTTTATTCTCGATGAATAATATCACAAAGACCGTCTAAAACAATTAGAGTTATTAGATGAAAAACACTTAACAACTCTTGAACATAATCAAATATATCAAGAATGAATCAAAAACACATACATAAACATGTAAAAGAATGTGACTTCAAAATTGGTGATCTTTTACTCAAATAAAATAAAAATGTCACTAATTGAGAATAGATTAAATGTGGAAAGTTTTCCCCTAATTGGATTGGTACATACATCATTACTCACAAGTATTGGTCAGAGTGTATCTCCTAGCATCCCTTGATGGTATACCTATAAAGGAACCTCTAAATTCCTTGCACTTGTGGCATTTATAATGTCAAATTTTTATCATCAAAACAATTTTTAGATCTAATATCTTTGTCCACCATCAACCAGTCACATTATCATCATAATGATTTGAAAGTATGTGGTTTTCTGTCACTATCCTCAAAACCTTAAAGATGAGCACCACAACTTTGTTCATTACATATTTCACTTGGACAAGTTCCCCCTCTACTAGAACCCCATAATCATTACATCCATCTACCTTATGTACCAACTAAATACATGTCATGGGGTGTGTAGGTGGAGGTTGTGTACACACCTCTCTTCCCATCCTTGAAATAGTATATTAGGGTTTTTCCCTTAGCTCAAAATAAATGCCAAAAATATCTATGGATGCTTCTTATCAAAATAATAGACTAATCCATTGAAGGACAACTATTCAAAAACCAAAAGAATATTGTCAAAATGAAAAGTAGACTGATCCCTCAAAGAATGGCTACCAGTCAAAATCATAGACCGATACCTCAAAGGACAACTATCTATGTAAAAATCAAAATTCAAAATTGTAGACCAATCCCTCGAAGGATGGATACCCATGTTAAAATGCTTCCCACATCAATCATCTTTCAAAAAATCAAATATCAAAACATCTTAGGAAATATTCTCTCGATCAACTTTTCCGTCAAAATTAAACTTCCGCATCGATCAATTTGTGTCAAAAAAGTAAAATATATGTATAGTTGGGGCATTCCTTTATGAAACTGTTGAAAAGGATAACCCTACTTTCCCAAACCAACATATACATGTTAAACCCTTTCATGTCCTAGAAATGTACATCTTACCACTCTATATCTATAATTGACATCCTATGTGTAACTACCTATTGATAGTCTCATGTTAACATTTATTATTAAGGCCAAAAGTGCAAGTGATTTCACATTTTTATACCCATCACATATGTATCAAATCCAATATCAAAGCAATCATTCCATTTTTACTCCTATTTCAAAAATTTAGAGTACATTTTGATAAAATTTGGATCACATCTAAGTCACATTAATATTGATACATCACCATCATATCAAAATTCAAATCATATAAATTTTCCATATTCAAATCCTATAAACATAAATTAAAAGCATACCAAAACATATATCAAGACATCCATCATATTACAACCAACACATGAATCATAAGCCAAACCATGTCATCATATATATATAATCATAATCAAAGTCCCAATACATCATCAAGGATCCCCCATTCCATATCAAAAACTAAAACATCAAGGATTCAAAAAAAGTCATTTGTATACATATCAAAACTATCAAACATACATCAATACATATCTTGAGTAAATTTCATAGCAACATAGATCTCGCTACCACCTACTATGCTCCCCTTTGGCCCCCATCACTTGGCTTCCATGTCCTTGTAACCTACCCTTACGAATCCTATTTCCATAGGAAATAAAACCTTTAGTTCCTCTATCACTTGTTTCCATGGTAACACCCATCGTTTTGATACCCCGTCTTGGGGTAATTTTAAAAAAACACATATCAAACTTATCCAAACCAAACTTGTCAAACTGGTGTTCCTTACACTACGCTGTAGTCACCCCATTTTGAGGGGGCCGGGCATAAAAATCAACCTATCAAAAATCATTTTTGTCTAGCACTTTTCCTACACCAAACTACTCGACAAAAAAGGGGCAAATGTAGACACTTAAAATTTGCACCGCTAATCTCATTCAACACATACACTATCTTCGTAATTAAATCAAATTACAACATGTTATCTAAGCATATTATTTAATCCATACACCACTTATCCTAAGACTAAAATACTTCTTACTATTTACTTTACATAAATATCCTCCCTACACCTTGTAAAAATCATTTCACATCTATAAAATCTCATTTTACCTTCCTAAAAACAAACCTAACCACCCTAAATCAACCCTAACCATTTTAAAACCATTAAAACCTATTTTCTACCACTTCCTAACCTCTACACCTCATCCCCAACCACTCCCATAACCCCATTTACCGAATCCCAAACCAAAACCCCTAATTAGACATGGCTTTAACCACTTTTCTAGTTGTTTCCCCACAAAAAGTGGAATGGTGACAATTCAAACGAATCACCAATGATTATAAATAACACCTTTGTGCTCTCTCTCAGGGATATTCAATATCAAATATTGGACCTACTTTTCAAACCTGCACTTTGTTTTCAAAATTTCTGATTCAAGACATCTTTAAACATCATCAGGCATCAACATCAATCATTTTCAAGCATTTTTGAGGTCATCTCCATCATCAACTTCAGAGCACGTGATAAGACAAATTATCAACTCAGATCCTTCCCACTAAATATTTGAGGAATCTTTTGGCTCCTCATATGTCCAAAGGTATTCCTTTATCTTTATTTCTCCTTTTCAAGTCATAATAAAATCTTAAAATCAATCAAAAACATCATTTTATAACTTTAACTCTTGTTTTTAGCAAAAAAAGCTGTCAAAATCACGAAAATCGCTAATGATTCACCTAATTGCCGTGAATTGGCCTAAATCATTGGCAATTCCTATCAAATTTATCTTTTTACCAATTTATCATCTTTATATCATATTTTATCAAACTCTCTACATTTAACATGTTGTTTCCAAGTATGGCTCTGTTAGATGGCAATTCCTACCACTCACATCCAATTACCAACATTTATGATCTTCCCATAGTCCAACACCCTTTCTTCTAGGAATAATACAACATTTTACACAAGCTTAAAATTTTTGCAATCGATTTGTTGTTGACAAAGAGGACATTGAGGATTAATTTGAATTCTGCATGAAATCCAACAAGAGACTGAGGATTTCTAGTATGACTACTTCAAATGCTTACAAATTGCATCCACCCTCACTTGGGTCACCTTCAAATCCACACAAGACTTACCTTTCAACTTCGATTCTAGAGCCATTCATCTACTATCCATATATTTTTATTCATCATACATATTTGTCTTTATCCATATCGTTACCTTTTCCAGTTCACTTTATTGTTATAAAATGAGATGAAATCCTCTAAGGAAGCCCCTTTGGATTCTTGGAATCGAATTTTTCCGATCATCTCATCTATCCATTTATCTAATCCTTTCTGTTTAGTGTCTTTATGTGTACAAGCCATTTTGAAATATAGAAGGACTTGTACATTCATTTGGATTTGAAAAAATCAATCAAATATCAACTTTAAAATCCATTCTCATGGGTATCGGTAAACCCCATCATCTTATGAGATCAGTTTTTAATTATTTATCTTCATTAATTTAAAGTAGGAAAGTAAAAACATCTCGAACACTCTTAAACCGGTGAACAAATTTAAATGATTTTTTCACTGGTTATCCACAATCCAAATGCCTTCAAGAAGATAGTGATTGCAATCTAGATGCTCTAAATTATTTATGGAAGAAAACCCTAGTTTTGTGCCCTAGATCATGTTTTTTTGATTTCTAAGCATTTTGGTGGGTGGATTGAGATGAAATTTTGAGCATGGGATCATGTGAGCGAGCCTATTCCAGTGAAGTTATTTTCGTCACAAACCGACAGGGGAATGTGCCATTTCTAAAAATAGTAATTATTTAGTCTCTAAAATTACTATAAATAGAAATATTCCATAAAAAGGAAACCCTCTCAAACTAGTGCACTTCGAGATCAGTAGAGAAGACAAACTAGGAAAATTTGGTCAAAAAGAAAAAAAGTGGAAAAAGGAAAAAAACAAACAAAAAGCACTTTCTAAAAATAGTAACTATAAAAAATCATCAAAAAGATACCAATGAAAGTATATGTAGTATGTTAGGAACTTCAGGAGATTGAAAAAAGCAAGATAAAGAAAAAAAGCAGTCCTAGCTCCTACTTACTAAAAATAGAAAGTGTATGTTTTAGGTGCATAAAGTTGTTATCTTCATCATTTTCTCTCAACTTTTGGATTGTTGTAATAATTAGGTTCAATATTTCTGGTTTGGATCTCATTTGGAGCCTTACATCGAGTATCTGGATGTGGTGATAACGATGTCGATCATATGGACTTGGAGGATCTAAAAAATTGAATGCTTGGAAAACCCAGGGAACATGTAGAAGAAAAATTATACACAAGTGGTTTTTATGCATCAGGTGGTCACCCATTATCCATCTAGAGAACAAAATTGGTGAAGATCTATGCTCATTACTATGACCAGGACATAATAATTATAAGGGTGTATGCTAATTTAGTATTGGTAGTGCTCACCCCGAAAGGAATATCACAATGCATGAAAATCCTAACACGGAGCAACATGACACTCATCCCATAGGAATATGCATTAGGGGAATGGTCAAAGAAAATTCATATCCACAGAGCCTCACATTAGGGTAATGGAAGAAATCATTCTCATGTCCCAAAGGCTTGGTCTAGGCATGAGTTTCATGAACTATTTTTGGATGCTATCATCCTACTCAATAGGGTGATGGGAGAGGAAACCGCGAATGGAATTTTAGGATTAGATGGAATTGTTAATACTTACTATCATCGTTGGCAAGAAAATGAATGACTGGGAAAATACTTAGTGATAATCTTCACTTTCAGTTTCTCCAACTACCGATCACTAAGAAGTTTGAAATGACATCGTACTTGGTATACTCTTTCTAGTACAAGACCATTCAAGGTATTGAATCTCACACACAACATCTCTCAAAAGGTCCCCTCATACAAGAGACATCCAAAATTGACACTGAAAGAGAGTAATCACCAATTTGTAAGGGTGAATGTTGCATTCACCATGTGTGTCATAAGATTGCTTAAAGGAAATTACGAACCGAGGCTGTCCTTGTAAGCTTCCGTGTTGATCCAAATATACGGGTCCTTCTTGACATAGTTCTTGTCTTTCTTGTATATTAGGGTATCTAGATTTGACCTCCATCCATGTAAAATTATGAGATACCTTCATGAAAATATTGTAATGTCCGAGGTTTGCAAACAACTTGCTCATGTTAACTTGAAAAAATCAAGAGCAGGAAAAAGAAAGATGTGTCTTTTCCTATCTCTTTGGTATTTTTATCTTGCAAGTCTCTTATGGATGCATCAAATTTGGAATCCTCTTTCTCATAGTTGAATCTCTACTCTTACACCTCAAGAGCTAACTTTTATATTCGTAGTACTCAAGACATGTTCCATCTCCTAACTTGTACCATGTGCCTCAAATCGAGGACTATTGGGTGAATTGTTCTAATGATTTGAAGGTTAGGGAAATGGATCATATGAGGATTACCCTTAGTATAAAGCCGTGAAAGATTCAACCCTTCCTGTAATTTCTTAGAGCATTCGGGAATCAAGAGATATCAATGAATGAACCGAGGTGGTGATTTGAATATTACGAGAATGGTTCAAAAATAAGATGACAAAATTCATTAATTCGGGATGTCTCCATGATCTTAAGAAACAAAAATCTCCCCTCTCGTCTTTAAAGGTAGCCTGAGAAATCGTTAAGCTCTACTCACTTTGAAAGGATCACAAAAAGAAAGTCAATGAAGTCTCAAGCAGGATAACTATATGAGGGAACACAAGAATGAAAAGGAAAATCAAGGGCTTAGAAGGCATGGAATAAGGGGAAGCGATATGCCTCGGCCACTAAACCTTCAAAAGAACTCAGATCACTTATTTTTGTAGTTGTACCTACTCCACCGGCCCAGTGCACCTCCTCACCTAGAGAAAGAAATTTCCATCATGACTAACATTAAGCTTGAATAAAATGAAAGATTGAGGTAGCCTATACTCCACCATGAACAACTTAGGTACGCTCTTAGCGAGTTGAGCACTTACCCAAAGCGCGCAAATTTACCATGCCCCTCTCTAGAGTTACTTTTACAAGATGTCAACATGTTGAAGATAAAACATGCATGCAAAACCCTAACTAACCATAAACATTCCACAAAGCATATTCCATATCTAGATCTTAAAGAATCATGAATTAAACGATAATCATAATGAAATCAACCATGCAAGAACTAGTTACAGTTATGTTTAACACCATTGTTTAGCCAATACACTACATTATATTAAACATAGTAAATACAGAATCTTCTTACAATAAATAACATTACCATAAGTTTATGCACGTAAAAATTCGACAACATAACTCTCTACAATAGCTCATACACAGTGTCTCTCTCTAACTACATATAATAATACATACTTATAAGGGTGGGGACTTTCCCTTCACCACTTACACACCTCCCAAAATAGGTTGCATGCTGAAAATAGCCATGCTGACTTTACAATAATATGTACACATGCAAGTGCGCTAATAATAGATCTCCTACAGTTAACTAGTAGTAGTAATCCTATTATTATCCTGAACTCATGCATGGCACTTAGTAGATGCTCATCCTCAAAATAGAATTTTCATGTCGCGCAAGTCTCCATCCCATTGTGTGCTCTACATGCTATATCCAAAAATAGCTGTAATCATGAAAAATGGCTAAGTCCCAAATCAGCTTGTCTTGGCATGTGTTTCCTTCCCTATCCTTCCGCGCCTTCAAATGCGCCTTATTCCTACGTGCGAATCTTCTATGTGCCCTCTCCTTAGTGTCATACTCTATCTTCTCAACATTACCCCACACTAAACTACAGTCTTGCCCCGGAAATGGGGTTTCCTACGATGTTCCCAAACAATAATGAATAAGAAATGTTATCCCGTAAAATTGACAAGGGCAATTTTACCGATAACCATACCGAAAATTTTGTCCCGATCCCTCATTAGGGATCCCTTGCGTTCGGAACGTTGCAAAATCCCTTTTCTAGGAAATCTGGTTTTCCGAACTTAGTCATTTTTGGTCTTTTTGGTTGGGCGCATGGAATTGCTATGTAACATCACTTTTTGGTTGACCCCTTTTAAAACCTTTGGCACATATTTTATTGTGTCAACACTCCTTTGGAGCACCTTGATGTGTTGAGTCTTCCCTGCGTGCGCCAAGGTGCATGCGCCTTCGTGTTAGCAACCCCTTTGTTGCGCCACTTTTCAGTGCGCGAAGGGCGCATGCTTTCTATGTCGCAAAGAACTTTCATGCGCCCTTTGCAAAGTTGGTGGCGCATTTATTTGACTCATATATATATATATATATATATATATATATATATATATATATATATATATATATATATATATATATATGTATGTATTTGCGCACCTACAAATGTCATTGTCACACGGACGTAAAACACATGATTTCTATTCTCGAGCTTGCCAAACCTGCCTGTCATTTTCAACGCGTTGTGGACCTGTGTGCATGTTTTTACTATTTATCCGGGTAAGAGGTTCTTATCTCTCTCGTGCGTTTTACATTTTTGGTTCTTTGTGTGCTTGGTGGTCTGGTTTTAGTTTGGAAATATTGAAATATTGATCTAGCCCCCCTTTGCTGTCTTTCCATATTCCTCCCCCTCTTTCCAGATCTGCTGGTAGGGGAAGTTGTTCTAAAAGCATGGTTTAAATCCCTTTTGATTAAACCATTTTATTTCCCAAATAAATTTACAAAAGAAGAGAGAGAAATGGAGAAAAAGAAGACTATTTTCCCTTTGGCGCATCGGCGCGACCTGCAACATCAAAAACAGTTGCGCCTTTGGCGCATCTGTCCCCCTCGCAACATGAATAAAATCCGCGCCAATGGCGCACCCATCATGCCTGTTGCATTAAGAACTTTCGCGCCCTCAAGGCGCGCCTCCTTCACATGCTGCAAGCGCTAGCCTTGCGCCCTCTTTGGCACACCAACCTTCCTTGTTACATCACGTATACATGCGCCTCCTTGGCGCACCCTGCATTTGTGCAACATCAGCTTAATCCACGCTAAGTACAAAGTTTCGAAGGCGCAGGCGCTTTCCTTGTTGCAAAAACATCATGTTGTGTAAACCCTCCGTGCGCCGCGCCAAGTTGCCTTTGGCACACGAAAAGTTCCTGTTACACAAACCATACATGCGCCAAAAGGCGCACCAAATCCCCATGCAACATGAAAAATCTATGCGCCTTTGGCGCATCCTGTCTCTATGTAACACGATGTCTCCATGCGCCATGCGCCTTTGGTGCTGATTTAACCTTTGCAACACCTCTTTTCTGTGCGCCTTACCTATTTAGCCCTGTAAGCTGCAGCTTTCATGCGCCCTGCGCCCTGAGCCTCAAAATCACTAACTCTTTCTTCTGTTAACACTTCAATGGAAGATCAAATGGCTAATACAACCTTTTTGGATTGGGTCTCGCTTCTTCTTCGTGCAGATCAACAACTAAGCTCAAAAGAACTTATGTCTACATCAAGCAGGAGACCTACCAAATCCAAAGGCAAGGCCAAACTTACAGAAGAAGAGATGAAATACAAGTATCAGAGAGTCAGAATGCCTGACTCCCAGGCCGAATGCGACCTAGATATCAGGGACTCAGAGTTGGGTCACATTGATATGGAGGGTGCAGGTCGGAACTCGGAAGGTAACGAGAAGTCCATGGATGGAAAACCGATGGCGGTGCCCTACACCCATTTGGGAATCCCAGTCAACACCATCAATAATGAATTCATGATGGTGATCGCCTGTGCTACAACAAGGACACAAGGTGTGTCGTGAATGACAAGGGCGAGGTCATCATTAACCTCACTGCCCGCCACTTCAAAATAATACTCGGCATCCCTCATCACCGGCACTTTGTGGCCGTCAGCCGAGAGGATTGTATTAAGGCCTGGGATGATAACGAAGATCAGTGTATGCAGCTGATGAATGAGGTCTATTTGAAAAATAAAAAGGTGGTGACCCGATGGCCTCAAACCATCCACCGCAGCTGACTTCTCAGAGGAGCTCAGCGACACTATCACATTCCTGAGCAGAGTGTTTGGGCTTCCTGACGCCCACTTTTTCCATAAATGGATGCTGCGATACTTAGAGACCATGAACAAGAACGTGCCCGATCAACGCTTTTGCTGGGGAGAAATAATAAGCAGCACAATCTCTGAACAGCTTCAACAATTTCTTACAACGGGAAGATTCTATATGAACTCCTATGTTGTCTACGCTGCAGCATCAGAGAGAGACTACCCAGGCCTGATGCGAAGTGGAGTTTGGCCCAGGTCAAAATATATGAGTACTACCCAGAATTGAGGCTGGAGAATAGCATCTCTCAGTTCACAAAGATTAATGATGTGTTTTTCTATCACATCATCTGCCTGTTGAGGCCGAATATGACTTATGGTCGTACGACCAAAAGCATAGTGGCAGCTACTGAGAAATGGGGGGCCTTGTTCACCTAGTTTCCCACATTCACCTATCTGAGGGCAGCCAACTTCTTGGGAGAGCCGACTAGACTGCCGAGGTATGCTGGGCCTAAGCTGATTTTGCTGGAGCTGTCAAGACAGCTGATCACATATCACGAGAAGTGCCTCAAAATAAAGAAGGGTGGAACTCCTTTCCCACTCACAGTAGGCTGATATACATGCCTTACCCACGACAAGGCAAAGGACATGTTCGCAGAGCTGGAGCTGCTTAATTTGAGACATGATTTCCCGGCTAGGCCTACCTTCGACCCAAGGAATTTTCCAAGGGTGAAACTTGATCCAATCAACGTCCCCCAGATCGAGTACATCTACATCGACATCATCCATGAGGTTGAGCTCAGGAGAAAGGATCATTCTCGCTTAGCCTTGGCAGAAATCATCCAATATGGGGTAGCAATTGTCCCCAAAGGCTTCCAGACTACGGAAGATGAAATAGACCAAGTATATACTAACACGGATGGGGACAATTGGCCTTTTCTAGCTATTGATAGAACTAAGGCACCTCAGATGATTGAGGAGAGGGTTAAGGAGACTCTGCGCAGAACAGAGCATTGGTGCCGGATGAACGGGTTAATCTACCTCGGGGTTGATTTCACAACCTCCCCATTGGGTAACGCACCTCCTCGATCCAAACAGCAGCCTAAAGGCAAGGGCAAAGGCGTAGAAGGTGAATCCAGCGCCACTCAGGAAGAAGCTCCAGCAAGTCCTCCTTCCACGGCACCCGAACAGGTTATAACTCTGGCTTCGCCAGAGAAAGAAGTAGAAGAGGATGTTCCAATAGGCCCATCCACTCAGGATGTCGGCATTGCTACAACAACCGAGGTCCTTTCTGTCCCTTCCTCTTCTCTTCCTTCCCCTCCTCGAGTGACTCAAGCGACCATCCCTTTGGTCGTGTCCTCTCCCCCTTCTTCTACTGTTCCCCCGCCTCTTCGTCTATCTTCTCTTCCCTCGCCGATCTTTCCTCCTCCATTTCTTCCCTCATCTCTGAGCTCCCTTCCCTTCCTATGTCTTCTGCAGCTACAATTTCCCTTCCTCCCGTGGGCACTTCTTCGGCTATTCTCTCCATGCCGCCTCCACGTGTCTCCACATTTTCCCCTCCACTACTGTAGCTGCCCCCTTTTCCATTTCCGGCCCTTCTCCCATAGGTCCAGCCTGGATCTCCCAGCAGCTAAGTCAACAAAAAGGAAAGTTCCCATCGCTCCGATGGACTTTTCTGTAATCCCATCTAAGGGGGCAAAGAAGCAGAAGCCCGTCACACGCTTCTCTCAAAGTGCTGCGGGAGAGAGGGTTATGGAGATCGCGTATCCCAATCCCCTCAAGGAGAAAAAGATCTGTCTCCGACAGATTTTACTGTGACCCAAGTCACAATGGGGACATCTTCTGAAAGCCTTCAGGGGGAAGCCCTTTCTGCAGTTGACGCCCTCTGCAAGAAGCTTCAAAAGACAAAAGAAGAGAAAAGGCAATTGAAAGAGCAAAACAAATATCTGCTCCAAGCCTTACAGAAGATGGGTAGTGCACCTCCCACAACTGCCGCCGAGACTTCTGAGCTTCTCAGCCAGGAGAAAATTAATGAGTACGCGAAAATCGGTGAGCAGGGTATGGCCGTTTCCGCTTGGAGGAGCCAAATCATCAAAGACAGTGAAAAAGTAATCGCGAGTTCTCTAACTTGTATTTGAACATCAATAAGGTGAATAAAGAGCTCCAAGCGTTAGCGGGGCCCATATCAGAAGAGCTGGAACATGCTAGACTGCAGCACGAGACCTTCCAACAAATGTTTGACTGTTCAGTCGAAGATCTGGTTAAGTTCGGCGTCTTCGGCCATCCCAGGGCCCTCAACAAAATCATGTCCACTCTGGACTACCGGGTGGATCAGCTAGAATTTGTCCTAGAAAAGATTGACAAAGTAAAGGAAGAAGCCCTAGACGCGATGCACCAAATGGAACGAATCGTTCTTAACATGTCGCCAGGGTTACTTACTCCTTCCTTTACTTTAAGAAAAGCTGAGGAGACCATTCAGATCTTCAAAGAGATCATTTCTCAAGGCATAGGGCCAGAGGTCACTTTTGACGCAGAGTCTATCAACAACCTGCTGGCCTGCCGAGACTTCATTGGGCTACTCATTGAGGCGGAAAAAGACTATTCCAAGCTCCCCGAGAAACTCATAGATGAGCGGGAGACTTGTGAGGCGATCGTGATAGGCACGAGGATCCTTCCCGAGGATCGCCTAGGGCCGATGATCAACAAGTTTATGGAATACCGCTCTCAATTCCATATCTCGTCACTGAGCAACAACAAAAGTAGTCCACCCCCTTTCGGCCGCGCAGGATGACGCATTGACGATTAGCTTCTTCTTCTTCTTCTTCTTCTTCTTCTCTCTCTCTCTTCTTCGGCTTTCTTTTCGAGAATATCTGAAGTATGTTGATACAAATGATGACATCATCCATGTTGCATCATGGGATGATGTCATCCATCAAGTTGTAAAAAGTCAACATGACTTTTAGATATTTTGTTAATATCTTTGCAGATAAGTTGTTGGCTCGTTTTTGCCTTCTTTTCTCTTCTTCTTCTATAAATACCCTAATACTTGTTGTATTATGCATGGATGAATATCTTTCAGATGAAAAATAGAAGTGAGGAAAAAAGACTTTGAGCTTTTTGTAACAGAAGAAAAATATTAATACAATATTTAGACTTTGTGCTGAATACATGTGTTATGTGCATTAGATCTTTCTTAAGTTAGATTTGTGTGTTTATTCTATTGGATCTGCTTCTGTTTTATTGTCATTTATTCATCATCAGTATTGCTTTGCTCGTTTATGCAAGTAGGTTTGGCTCTGTTTACTACCAATCCCAAAACATAAACCTTTTGACCTTTCTGCTTTGGAATTCATTTCTTTTCTCCCTTCGGACCTGCTCTTTCTTCATCCCCTCTTCCTTTCCTTTCTTTTCACAGTCGGAAACACCCCTACTGGGATGAGATCCCAAACCCCCGAAGGCATAATTTGTGAGACTTGCACAGATTCCTGCTGGTAGAATAGCAATAAACCAGTTTCACTTTGCTGACTCAAAGAGGGGCTATGCCCTGCACACTGTTGGCTCGTTTATCCATAGGTCTGCCCAAGCGACAGATTTTCGGACCAACAGTTTTTGGTGACTCACTGGGGATCGAATAGATCTATCAGATCTATGATGGTGGTAGGATAGAAAATCAGAAAAATAAGAAAATTGCTGCCTGTTTGCAAATCTGCATATTTTGTCAAAAATCCAAAATTTTGCAAAAGTGACTCAAATTAAAAAAATTCTTCTGAGATCCATAGATCTGGCCTAGTTGGAGACCTTTAGTTCGCTGAGTTTTTATAAAAATCAGTTTCTTGCCATAGATATGAGTTTTTGACTGTTTGCCAAAATTTTGAAACCCTTTATAAATTAGATCCGAAAATCAGCTTACTAATCTTCTCTACCGTTTTATCCTCGCTGTTATTTGTCATTAACCACAATCGGTTTTCTGAAGAGGATAGTTTTTAAATATTTAGAAAAGTACATGCTGCTGGTTTTTGCCAGAAAAGCCAGAAAATCAGCAAGTACAACCAAAAAGAAAGTTTGAATCCGCGCTACAAAATCGCAGATCGGAAAGACACACTGGCAGGTGAACCCTTTACTCGTAGCAGGAAAGCCCGTGGAGAAGTCGATCCTACTTTCGATCTGCTTCAAAGGCACAATTTCAGTGTAACACTGGCACATTTTTCAATGCTAAGCTCGGCTGACCGGTCATCCAGGAGTGTCTCACCTCCACGAAGGAAAAATCTTTCGCAAGGGGCATCCACATCCCTTTGTAGCGCCTTGCTGCTCAGTGGAACCGTGCTTCCAGCTCGTGTTCTTTTTTTCGGATTTTCAAATGGCGGTACCATGGGGAAATGCTATGGGTCCCTTGGCTTTACCACATCCAGTTCACGCACTCCCTCACGGAAACCGAAAGAATTTTCCCAAATTCGACGGGAGCGGAAATCAAAGCACGGATTCCCACATATCTGCATTCATTATGTCATGCAGTATCCTGGATGTAACTCACGAGGATGTGTCGGTTCGCCTTTTTCTGGAAACTCTACAAGGGCCCGCAGCTGAATGGTTTCAGCATTTGCCGGCCGGATCTATTACGAGTTGGGCCACCTTGCGAGATGCTTTTGAAGACAGGTACAAACCTTCAGAAGATGCATTTGCATTATTATCACGGATCACTCACCTAAAGAAGGAGGCAAATGAAACCATGCGCGATTTTATCGCTAGGTTCAATGCATTAATCAATCGTGTCCCTGTTGCCATGCTTCCAACACCAGAAAATCAAAAGTGTTTCTTCGTAAACGCTATGAGCTCGAAAGTTAGTTTCTTGCTCCTTCAAGAATGAGTGGCCACCTTGATTCTCGCCCAAGCCGCTGCCATTCGAATAGAAGATAATTTGATAATATCTGGTGAATTGAAAAAGGAATCATCCAAGCCTAAATCTTTGGGCCCTTCGCCCACTACTTCGTCTGATCCGGCCTTTCAAAAGATGGCGAATGACTTGCTTGCATTAAAGAAGCAGTTGGCCCAAGCCTCCCCCAGTTCCTCATACCGGGATATTCCGCGGAGGAATTTCGTTCCTAACAATGTTTCACAAAGGCCGCACTTACCCGCAACTGCTCCGCGATTGGCACTTGAGGCTCCTCCGGTCAACGCTCTGGCTGAAATCGAAGAAGAAGAGCAGTATTATGAAGAACCTTCGTCTCAGGGTGAAGATGATCAAGATGTCGGTGAACCGACTGGCGACTCTACTATCGGGTATATGGAATTTGATGAGGAAGAATCTGATGAAGAAGAGGGTACCCAGGGATATGCAAGTGACAGTCATACGCTGTTTTTACCCGCTCGCAAGGAAAAGAAGTGGAAGTTGCTGCCCATGTCCAGCAGGAGAAGGTCGTGTCAAACGCACCTCCGATCATTGCTAAAAGAGGTAATCCTCTTCCTACTCAACTCCCTGGCAAATCTTTTACAAGGAAATCCTTTCCCCCCATCTCTCCTCCAAATCAGTCCTCTCATGTTCCTACCAAGACCAGTAATCCTATTCCACCATCGTGAAGTGAGGGACTCATTCCTTCACCAACGCAACCCTTGGCCACATTTGATATCATAGATCATGCAAAAAAGACCAAGATCCAAATGTCTGAAGCTGAGTATCTTCAGTCAAATCCCGAACAACTTGTAAGATTGACCAAGTATATTCAAAGTCAAGCTGTTGTATCTAAGCAGGTTTCCCCAAAAGGAATCCTTTCCACTCCCCCTGAATCCCACATAAATGTTGCTTCAACATCGGCATCAGGCAAGATAGAGCCTTTCTATCTCTCCCTCCTAATCAATGGTCACAAGTTGAGTAACTGCATAATTGATTCGGGGCTTCTGATAATGTCATGCCGGCAAAAGTCACCCATGCTTTGGGCCTCACTCTTACCAAGCCTTTTGGCAGATGTTATTCCTTGGAAACCAAGCAGGTTCCGTTGATTGGCCAAATCAAAGATGTGCAATTTACATTTGTGGCATTCCCAGAGAAGAGAGTAAAGATGACAGTTCTCGTTGCTGACATTCCGGCAGCCTACGGAATTTTGTTGGGAAGAAGCTTTTGCAGCGAAGTTGGTGGGGAAATTCATATGGATTGGTCTAAAGCTAGAATTCCCATCAAAGGTGTAATGCAGACTTTGGAGCCGGAATCACAAAAGAAGTACTTGGTTACGAGCTCTGAGGACCCCAAAGCTCAAATCCTTTTTGAATCATCAGGGATGGGGAACTATTTCTTGTCTACCGAGTCTGATAAAATGGTTGTTCTCGTTCAAGAAGGAGATCTTAATAAGATCTGGACCTTGCAGTTTGATGGCAGCTGTGCAACCAGCGGATGTGGCGCCGGAGCCATGCTAATATCTCCCGAGGAAGAAGTCATTCCTCTCTCTTTCAAGTTGCAGTTTTTTAACACAAATAATACTGCTGAGTATGAATCTTTGTTACTTGGCATGCAAGCCACAAAAGAAAGAGGGATTAAGAATCTGAAAGTGCAAGGCGATGCGGAGCTAGTTGTGAATCAAGTTAAAAGGATTTACCAAGTGAAGAATGAAAGGCTCAGGCATTACCGTAATGCGGTATGGGACAACATTGAAGAGTTTGATGCTTTTTCAATTGAATCCATTCCAAGAGCCCAAAATGACATGGCCGATTCATTGGCTGTTTCAGCATCCCTCATGCTCCCTCACCCAGGTTTGAAAACAAACAAATACACCATTGAGGTGGTTTTCCGCCCGAGCGTGCCGGACAATTCTCAGCACTGGCAAGTATTCAACGACGATAATCAACTCATTGCCTTTCTAGAGAAGGCGGAAAATTTTAAAGAATTACACTTTGAAGGATCTACTTCCACTTGCCGTGAATCAGTCACCGATCAAGATGATGAATCTAAAGGGAACGACGACATATGTCAGCTCAAAGGAAATAAAATCCCAAAGGGCCTGGTTTCTCTGGAGTAGTTTTTCGACAGGCATGACCGTTTTGTGAAAAAGAAGAGGCGAGATAACCCTGACTCATCCCCAGAAACCGAACCGGTCAATATAGGTTCGGTAGAGCACCCGCAATTTGTGAACATTGGAAAATGTTGCATGCCTGAAGAGAAGTAGAAATTTGTCAAGTTGCTGAAGAAATATATGGATGTGTTGGCATGGTCCTATGCCGATCTAAAGTCTTTTAAGCCAAAGGACGTTCAGCATGACATCCCGTTGAAAGAAGATGTCAAAGCCTTTCGCCAGAAGCAGAGGCACTATAATCCTAAGATCTCGGGTACTATCTAGGCCGAAATTCAGAAGATGTTGGATGTGAGAATCATCTTTCCTATCCATCACAGTACTTGGGTAGCAAATATTGTGCCAGTGCGCAAGAAAAATGGTGAGATACGCATATGCGTAGACTTTCGCAATTTAAATCAGGCTTCCTTGAAAGACAACTACCCACTTCCGATAATGGATCAAGTTCTATAAGAAATAACTGGATCAGAGATGCTGTCCATGCTTGATGGTTTTTCAGGCTATAATCAGATTGAGGTTTCGCCTGAAGATCAATTTAAAACAGCCTTCACTACTCCTTGGGGTACATTTGCCTACAACAGGATGCCTTTTGGCCTAACTAATGCTGGCGCCACTTTTCAGCGGGCCATGGATTTTGCATTCAAAGGTATGATGGGGAAAGTCATTGTGGTTTATCTAGATGACTTAACCGTGTTCTCTAAACAACGAAATGATCATTGTGATCATTTGGAGCAAGTATTGGCCAGGTGCCGAGAACATGGGATCTCCCTAAACCCAAAAAAGTCTATTTTTGGAGTCATGAAGGAAAGTTGCTAGGGCATGTGGTTAGCAAAGAAGGAACAAAGATAGATACCGAAAGAGTTAAGGCTATTCAAAGTCTTACTCTGCCCACAAGCAAGACTAGTGTTCATTCTTTCTTTGGAAAGGTGAACTTTCTCTCAGCGTTTTGTTTCGACTTTGCTTTGAAAAACTCATCACATATTGAACATGATGAAGGGGTCACCAACTTTCAGATGGAGCGAAGAAGGGAAAAGGTCGTTTGAAGAAATAAAAGCTTCCGTTGCTCATGCACCAGTCCTGGTATGTCCCGATTTCTCCAAGGACTTCATCATGTATAGTTACGCATCTGAGCATACTGTGTCCGCAATCTTGATGCAAAAGAATTCGGAGGATGTTGAATCTCTGATTGCGTTCATGAGCTCTCCCCTCAAGCCTCACGAACTAAAAATGTCTCAACTGGAAAAGCATGCCTTCGCCATTGTCAAAGCAGTGAAGAATTTCAGGTATTACATTCTAAACTCTCATACGGTGGTGCTGGTCCCTGACACGGCGGTGAAATCAATTCTAACTCAACAGGAGTTAGGAAGCTTGCGAGGAAATTGGATCGCAAAGGTCCAGGAGTATGACCTGGATATTAAACCAACCAAGCTGGTAAGGGGCAAGGGCCTATGTCAGCTTATGGCTGAAAACAAAGATTCAGAAAACCCTGAGGAAAGGAGTGACTACACCGATGAAGCACAGGACCGGCTGGAAAAACCCGATTCGCTGCCTCTGGTCCTATTTGTTGCGACTAGTGATGAATGGTATTCCGATATTGCTTTCTTCCTCACCTACGGCAAATGCCCAATGCACCTAACTGTAAAGGAGAAGCGCACTATAAAGCTCAGAGCAGCTAAATATGTCATCTGGGATGACGGTTTATATAAACGTGGGATAGATGGCGTCTTTTTGCGATGTGTTGACAAACCACAACAGGTAAAGTTACTCGAAAGTTTTCATAATTCAGCCTGTGGGGTCATTTCTCTTCCTCCGTGACAGCACATAAGATCATCCGAGCCAGGTACTATTGGCCGACGCTCTTCCAAGATACAGCCACCTGGGTGGCAAAGTGTGAACCTTGCCAGCAATTCGTCGGCAAGCCCAAGTTGGCTGCTTTCCCCTAAGGCCTGTTATTGTCAACGAACCATTCAGGAAATGGGGAATTGATTTTATTGGTGCACTCAATCCTCAATCGAGTGCGGACATAGCTATGTCCTTACAGTAATGGATTACTTCACCAAGTGGGTGGAAGCCATACCTGTCAAGCATGCCACTTCTGAGGTGGTTTGTAATTTCATTAAAGAAAATATCATTGTCAGGTTTGGCGTTCCAAACAAAATTGTTGCTGATAATGCTTCTAACTTCTCCTCACGGGAAGTTATTAGTTTTTGCTATGAATATGGGATAAGTTTGGCTCACGCCTCAGATTATTACCCTCAGGGAAATGGTTAGGCGGAATCCAGTAACAAGAACTTGGTGACCATCATACGAAAACTGGTGGATGAGAATCAGCGAATGTGGCACAAGTCTTTGTACGACGCTTTGTGGGCCGATTGTATTACTCCCAAGAGGTCTCTCGGCATGTCACCTTTTCAAGTGTTATATGGCACTGATGCCGAGCTTCCCATTTCTACTGAACTTCCTGCTCTGCGCTTGGCATGAGCTATCAAAGATGAAACTTTCCAAAATTCTCTTGAAAAGAGAATTATGTATTTGACAGAGCTCGAAGAAAAGAGAATAAGAGTGGTCGACAGGATCACCGAACATCAGAATCAAGTCAAGAGATTATTCGATAAAAAGACTAAGCAAAGGGATTTCCAAGTAGGGGACCTTGTCCTTCTGTGGGACAAGCGAAGAGAGCCAAAGGGCATGCATGGAAAGTTTGATTCCCTGTGGAGAGGGCCCTTCAAGATCAAGTAGCTCAATGGAGAGAATAACTTCTATCTATCATATCTGGATGGAACCGAACTCCCGCTTCCTTATAGCAGGCAGTATCTGAAAATTTTCAGGAAGTAGAGCTTGCTCTCTTCTTTGTACAGTTTGCTTTTGTTGTGTGTTTGCTTTCGGTTTGTTGTGTTTCCTTTGCTCTTCCCTCCGGTCACCCTTGTTTTTGGACTCTGTTACCCAATGGATAGGCACATGAGATCTGGGATTCTCTACCCCCAAGTTTGCTCAGGGATAGTCCCCAGAAAGAGCCAGCTGTTATCCCGTAAAATTGACAAGGGAAATTTTACCGATAACCATACCGAAAATTTTGTCCCGATCCCTCATTAGGGATCCCTTGCATTCGGAACGTTGCAAAATCCCTTTTCCGGGAAATCTGGTTTTCCGAACTTAGTCTTTTTGGTCTTTTTGGTTGGGCGCATGGAATTGCTATGTAACATCACTTTTTGGTGCACCCCCTTTAAAACCTTTGGCGCGTATTTTATTGTGTCAACACTCCTTTGGTGCACCTTGATATGTTGAGTCTTCCCTGCGTGCGCCAAGGCGCATGCGCCTTCGTGTTAGCAACCCCTTTGTTGCGCCACTTTTTGGTGCGCCAAGGGCGCATGCTTTCCTATGTCGACAGCAACTTTCATGCGCCCTTTGCAAAGTTGGTGGCGCATTTATTGCTGACTCATATATATATATATATATATATATATATATATATATATATGTATTTGCGCGCTAGGAAAATGTCATTGTCAGGGCCAGACGCAAAACACGTGATTTCTATTCTCTGAGCCTGCCAGCACCTGCCCTGTCGTTTTCAACGCGTTGTGGACCCGTGTGCACGTTTTTACTATTTATCCGGGTAAGAGGTTCTTATCTCTCTCGTGCGTTTTACGTTTTTGGTTCTTTGTGTGCTTGGTGGTCTGGTTTTAGTTTGGAAATATTGAAATATTGATCTAGCCCCCTTTCTTTGTCTTTCCATTTTCCTCCCCCTCTTTCCAGATCTGCTGGTAAGGGAAGTTGTTCTAAAAAGCATGGTTTAAATCCCTTTTGATTAAACCATTTTATTTCCCAAATAACCCTGCAAAAGAAGAGAGAGAAATGGAGAAAAAGAAGACTGTTTTTCCCTTTGGCGCATCGGCGCGACCTGCAACATCAAAAATAGTTGCGCCTTTGGCACATCTGGTCCCCTCGCAACATGAATAAAATCCACGCCAATGGCGCACCCATCATGCCTGTTGCATTAAGAACTTTCACGCCCTCAAGGCGCACCTCCTTCACATGCTGCAAGTGCTAGCCTTACGCCCTCTTTGGTGCACCAACCTTCCTTGTTACATCACGTATACATGCGCCTCATTGGTGCACCCTGCATTTGTGCAACATCAGCTTAATCCGCGCCAAGTACAAAGTTTCGAAGGCGCAGCGCTTTCCCTGAAGCAAAAACATCATGTTGTGTAAACCCTCCGTGCGCCACGCCAAGCTGGCTTTGGCGCACGAAAAGTTCCTGTTACACAAACCATACATGCGCCAAAGGGCGCACCAAATCCCCATGCAACATGAAAAATCTATGCACCTTTGGCACATCCTGTCTCTATGTAACATGATGTCTCCATGCGCCCTTTACAAAATGTACCCTGTAGTATCCATGCGCCATGCACCTTTGGCACTAATTTAACCTTTGCAACACCTCTTTTCTATGTGCCTTACCTATTTAGCCCTGTAAGCTGCAACTTTCATGCACCCTGCACCCTGAGCCTCAAAATCACTAACTCTTTCTTCTGTTAACATTTCAATGGAAGATCAAATGGCTAATACAACCTTTTTGGATTGGGTCTCGCTTCTTCTTCGTGCAGATCAGCAACTAAGCTCAAAAGAACATATGTCTACATCAAGCAGGAGACCTACCAAATCCAAAGGCAAGGCCAAACTTATAGAAGAAGAGATGAAATACAAGTATCAGAGAGTCAGAATGCCTGACTCCCAGGCCGAATGTGACCTAGATATCAGGGACTCAGAGTTGGGTCACATTGATATGGAGGAATTCTGGGTCAGAACTCAGAAGGTAACGAGAAGTCCATGGATGGACAAACTAATAGGTAGTGCCCTACACTTCGCTGGGGGAATCCCAGTCAGCACCATCAACAATGAATTCATGATGGTGATCACCGGTGCTACAACAAGGACACAAGGTGTGTCGTGAATGACAAGGGCGAGGTCATCATTAACCTCACTACCCGCCACTTCGAAATAATACTCGGCATCCCTCATCACCGGCACTTTGTGGCCGTCAGCCGAGAGGATTGTATTAAGGCCTGGGATGATAACGAAGATCAGTGTATGCAGCTGATGAATGAGGTCTATTTGAAAAATAAAAAGGTGGTGACCCGATGGCCTCAAACCATCCACCGCAGCGACTTCTCAGAGGAGCTCAGTGACACTATCACATTCCTGAGCAGAGTGTTTGGGCTTCCTGACGCCCACTTTTTCCATAAATGGATGCGTTGCGATACTTAGAGACCATGAACAAGAACGTGCCCGATCAACGCTTTTGCTGGGGAGAAATAATAAGCAACACAATCTCTGAACAGCTTCAACAATTTCTTACAACGGGAAGATTCTATATGAACTCCTATGTTGTCTACGCCGCAAAGATCGAGAGAGCAACTACCTGTGCCCGACGCGAAGTGGAGTTTGGCCCCAGGTCAAAATATATGAGTACTACCTAGAATTGAGGCTGGAGAATAGCATCTCTCAGTTCACAAAGATTAATGATGTGTTTTTCTATCACATCATCTGCCTGTTGAGGCCGAATATGACTTACGGTCGCACGACCAAAAGCATAGTGGCAGCTACTGAGAAATGGGGGGCCTTGTTCACCCAGTTTCCCACATTCACCTATCTGAGGGCAGCCAACTTCTTGGGAGAGCCGACCAGACTGCCGAGGTATGCTGGGCCTAAGCTGATTTTGCTGGAGCTATCAAGACAGCTGATCACATATCACGAGAAGTGCCTCAAAAGAAAGAAGGGTGGAACTCCTTTCCCCCTCACAGTAGGCCGATATACATGCCTTACCCACCACAAGGCAAAGGACATGTTCGCAGAGCTGGAGCTGCTTAATTTGAGACATGATTTCCTGGCTAGGCCTACCTTCAACCCAAGGAATTGTCTGCCAAGGGTGAAACTTGATCCAATCCACATCCCCCAGATCGAGGACATCTACATCGACATCATCCATGAGGTTGAGCTCAGGAGAAAGGATCATTCTCACTTAGCCTTGGCAGAAATCATCCAATATGGGGTAGCAATTGTCCCCAAAGGCTTCCAGACTACGGAAGATGAAATAGACCAAGTATATACTAACACGGATGGGGACAATTGGCCTTTTCCAGCTATTGATAGAACTCCAAGGCACCTCGCGATTGATCGAGGAGAGGGTTAAGGAGACTCTGCGCAGTAATGAGCATTGGTGCGGATGAACGGGTTAATCTACCTCGGGGTTCATTTCACAACCTCCCCATTGGGTAATGCACCTCCTCGATCAAAAAGCAGCCCTAAAGGCAAGGGCAAAGGCGTAGAAGGTGAATCCAGTGCCACTCGGGAAGAAGCTCTAAAGAAGTCCTCCTTCCACGGCACCCGAATAGGTTATAACTCAAGCCGCCGAAAGAAAGAAATAGAAGAGGATGTTCCAATAGGCCCATCCACTCAGGATGTCGGCATTGCTACAACAACCGAGGTCCTTTCTGTCCCTTCTTCTTCTCTTCCTTCCCCTCCTCGAGTGACTCAAGCGACCATCCCTTTGGTCGTGTCCTCTCCCCCTTCTTCTACTGTTCCCCCGCCTCTTCGTCTATCTTCTCTTCCCTCGCCGATCTTTCCTCCTCCATTTCTTCCCTCATCTCTGAGCTCCCTTCCCTTCCTATGTCTTCCGCAGCTGCAGTTTCCCTTCCTCCCGTGGGCACTTCTTCGGCTATTCTCTCCATGCCGCCTCCACGTGTCTCCACATTTTCCCCTCCACTACTGTAGCTGCCCCCTTTTCCATTTCCGGCCCTTCTCCCATAGGTCCAGCCTGGATCTCCCAGCAGCTAAGTCAGCAAAAGAGGAAAGTTCCCATCGCTCCGATGGACTTTTCTGTAATCCCATCTAAGGGGGCAAAGAAGCAGAAGCCCGTCACATGCTTCTCTCAAAGTGCTGTGGGAGAGAGGGTTATGGAGATCGTGTATCCCAATCCCCTCAAGGAGAAAAAAGATCTGTCTCCGACAGATTTTACTATGACCCAAGTCACAATGGGGACATCTTCTGAAAGCCTTCAGGGGGAAGCCCTTTCTGTAGTTGACGCCCTCTGCAAGAAGCTTCAAAAGACAAAAGAAGAGAAAAGGCAACTGAAAGAGAAAAACAAATATCTACTCTAAGCCTTACAGAAGATGGGTAGTGCACCTCCCACAACTGCCGCTGAGACTTCTGAGCTTCTCATCCAGGAGAAAATTAATGAGTACGCGAAAATCGGCGAGCAGGGTATGGCCCGTTTCGCTTGGAGGAGCTAAATCATCAAAGACAGTGAAAAAGTAATCGTCGAGTTCTCTAACTTGTATTTGAACATCAATAAGGCGAATAAAGAGCTCCAAGCGTTAGCGGGGCCCATATCAGAAGAGCTGGAACATGCTAGACTGTAGCACGAGACCTTCCAACAAATGTTCGACTGTTCAGTCGAAGATCTGGTTAAGTTCGGCGTCTTTGGCCATCCCAGGGCCCTCAACAAAATCATGTCCACTCTGGACTACCGGGTGGATCAGCTAGAATTTGTCTTGGAAAAGATTGACAAAGTAAAGGAAGAAGCCCTGGACGCGATGCACCAAATGGAACGAATCGTTCTTAACATGTCGCCAGGGTTACTTACTCCTTCCTTTACTTTAAGAAAAGCTGAGGAGACCATTCAGATCTTCAAAGAGATCATTTCTCAAGGCATAGGGCCAGAGGTCACTTTTGACGCAGAGTCTATCAACAACCTGCTGGCCTGCCGAGACTTCATTGGGCTACTCATTGAGGTGGAAAAAGACTACTCCAAGCTCCCCGAGAAACTCATAGATGAGCGGGAGACTTGTGAGGCGATCAGTGATAGGCACAAGGATCCTTCCCAGGATCAGCTAGGGCCAATGATCAACAAGTTTATGGAATACCGCTCTCAATTCCATATCTCGTCACCTGAGCAACAACAAAAGTAGTCCACCCCCTTTCGGCCGCAGGATGACGACGACGAGTAGCTTCTTCTTCTTCTTCTTCTTCTTCTCTCTCTCTTCTTCGGCTTTCTTTTCGAGAATATCTGAAGTATGTTGATACAAATGATGACATCATCCATGTTGCATCATGGGATGATGTCATCCATCAAGTTGTAAAAAGTCAACATGACTTTTAGATATTTTGTAAATATCTTTGTAGATAAGTTGTTGGCTCCTTTTTTCCTTCTTTTCTCTTCTTCTTCTATAAATACCCCAATACTTGTTGTATTATGGATGGATGAATATCTTTCAGATGAAAAATAGAAGTGAGGAGAAAAGACTTTGAGCTTTTTGTAACAGAAGAAAATATTAATACAATATTTAGACTTTGTGCTGAATACATGTGTTATGTGCATTAGATCTTTCTTAAGTTAGATCGTGTGTTTATTCTATTGGATCGCTTCATTTTATTGTCATTTATTCATCATCAGTATTGCTTTGCTCGTTTATGCAAGTAGGTTTGGCTTTGTTTACTACCAATCCCAAAACATAAACCTTCCGACCTTTCTGCTTTGGAATTCATTTCTTTTCTCCCTTCGAGACTGCTCTTTCTTCATCCCCTCTTCCTTTCCTTTCTTTTCACAAATGGAAACACCCTACTTGGGATGAGATCCCAAACCCCGAAGGAAAAATTTGTGAGACTTGCATGATTCCGCTTTGGTAGAATAGCAATAAACCAGCCACTTTTTGACTCAAAGAGGGGCTATGCCCGCACACTTTGTTGGCTCGTTTATCCATAGGTCTTCCCAAGCGATGATTTTCGGACCAACATAATGGAAAAAATGTAAAGAATTACTATAGAAAGAATAGACTTCTATTCTACAACACCCTCTGCTTTAAATCGGGAGGATCAACTCTGGATATTATGTTTTAATCTCACCTCCAATGTTTTCCAGTCATCTAGAGTGTTTCTAATTTTCTCTAGAACGTCTGTGGTAATAGCTTCCAACTTGTCTTGGGTTATCTCCCCTTTTCATTTTGTAGTACTAAGACAACATTGACCATAACAGACATCCTTCCCTCCAGAAGATCCATCTTGTATGCTACGAGCTTCCCAATCTCATCCAACCTCTCCTTGTGCGGGTTTTTTGTTGTTGCAAGGGCTTCACACTTTTTATTTACTAATGTCAATCTCTCTGTGTGCCCTAAAGTCTCATCCTTCATTGCCTTCAAAACTTCATTATCTTCTACTATAGTCCCTGATCATAATCATGCTTCTAGAGCCGCACATATGTTCAAATCTTGATCGCTTTCTTCATCTCATCTTGTAAAGTTTATAGTAGTGCCTTGTAAGATGAAATATTTCTAACCATGAAGGCCTTGGCTCCTTCTACTTCTTATTCAGGATCCTTTGGTGCTGGCATTCAAATTGGTCCATCCTCAAGCACCAAATCAACTAATGTGCACACATAATGCATAGCTGAAGGAAAATTTTTAGGTACCTTTAACTCCGGATGTGGTCTTACGTTTAAGACATAGTCACCAATATATTCTACCATGATGATGAAGGCCTTATTATTTTTCTTCTCTAGATCCTTCTCTCCTTTTAGACGTGTTATTTTTGCATTTTTTTCCTTATTATCTTCAAGTAGTGCTCTAATAGTGGTAGCCTTATCAATGTTCCTCTGCGCCACCTTTGTAGATACCTTAACTAAGGCATTAATCACCTACTCATCAAACATGAGAGTGGGATTTATAGTCACGTGCCTACTCTAAGGTGCCTTCTTCACTATTCTTGACACACAAGACTCCTTGCATACATCAAAATTTGGCTCATCCATGTGATTTTGCATGGACCAGGACAATTGTTTCCTTGCACGCGTAGTGGCCATGTTTGGGTCCATTAGCTCCCACCCATATAACTCCTTTAGGTCCACTGTGCTTTGAAAATAGGTGTAGACAATTTTTCTTATGTCCTCAACATATCCCATACTCGGCACAATGTATTCTTCACTTGTTCGCCTTGTTCTTGGTCCCTTAGGAACTTGAGCTCGAGGTTTGGAGTTGGCCCTTCGACGTCCTAAGTAGTGTCATGCACATGAGGCTGCTCATGCTCTGATTCTTCTTCCTCCTACGCACCTTCCTCTTCATCCTTCAAATCCTCATCTTTGGGATCCTCCATATCTTCTAGGTGCACTAGGTTCCGGGCACATTCTCTGCAGACTCCTCCACCTCCTCATTTAGCTTTAGCTTTCTCCTCTTCTTCTCAGTTACCTCCTTTTGAGGGGAGAGTCATGGTGATATTATTATAGGTGTGAATTTCCTACACCTTGGGTTCTTGTCCTTTTCAATACCCTCTTAAATGACACTCTTCATGGACGGATTCCATGTCCAATTACTCGTCTCCTTCTTACACCTGAGGTGGAGTATCCGCGCACTCTATCTTCACCCTATTTGTGGGCTACCTCTAGCCTCTATGATCTAAGCCACCACTATATTCATGTTCTTATTCCTCCTCATCTACCTCTATAGTCATTGCAGGCTTTAGAGATGACACTTTCTCCACTGTATGCTTTCCCTTAGGTGGCCCTAGGAGCATGAACTCATTCTCCACATACTTCCTATTCTCCAATTTAGGCTTAAAATGAAGGTATACGAGTGCAAATCCACTGTCCCCAATAGCCAAGCTTACTGGCTTCATACTTATAATGTTTGAGATGAGCCTCTTAATATAGGCAGTCTAGCCTGGATACACATATGTCTTCCTCAGAGTGTGGTAGTCATAGTCTACCTTGTCTCTATTAAATTTTAGTACACGCGCATCAGTAAATCGTGGAATCGAAGCTTAGAAGTAGAGCGCTATGAAGGCATAGGGAATTTTGCACCATGGGCTCCACGTTCCATCCTCATAGCAAACCATGCGATGTAAAAGTTTTGGTACACTGTGAATCGATCTGCTTTTCCCACCACCGATGGTAGCTCCTTGGGAATGCACCACTCCCCTCAAATTCCACGCAAAGTTGGTCATACCACATCTCTGCCCTCTACATAAATGGACCACTCATTGATCCTTCACATAAATACTTTTCAAACCTCTCTGTGAGGGACTTTTGTTCCAAGGGGTACTCCCGAGATCTAATTTTTGGCCCATCGGGCACTCCAATTTCTAAAAACACAAGAGAAATGAGGATAGCACAAAAACTTATCGTTTCTCGTATTTGTGTTTCCTCAACAATGGTGTCTGCAATATAGCATACTAGATTGTATACCTCTTGGTCGTTCAACTTAGTTATAGATGTGTGACTTCCCGTAGCACAGAAACTTATTTAATTTATTAATGTCCATTCCACACATACCCTTTGTATAGCCCGATTCCTTTCTTGTTTCTATGACCGCTACTTTATCAATCAAATCACTAACAATGTCTACCCCCCGTGCCCTTCAATCTGTTAGTGTCAAAACTAGGGTTCTTTATGATCTTAACCCTTCATCTCGAAAAAATAAAAGAAGTCCTCATGGACTCTTCTCAACAGCCATTGGTATAAGGGTTCATATTTTCCAAAATACAGAGCTCATACAACTGATAAACTCCTACTTGCTTCAATAATTTCTCCCTAGCATCGTCATACACTAGCATATCCTCCATTGTGTGCTTGCTAGTCTTCTTATTCAGCAACACGTCCAACTCTCCCTTGTTGTTAGAGGTATGGTGGTTGTAGTCACTTATCTTGCATCTGTAGATGTGGGAATCCCACTCTTGTCTGACTATTACTCCTTCTGGGTATTTCCTCTATGAAAAATTACTCTTGGAAGCAATTTCAATTTCATCTTCCACCTTCTTCTTTCATTTCATGTCTCGCAGCAGTGCTTTCTTTGGTGCCATCATAAAATTCCCTCCTTTTTGTTATCTGTGAACGAAAAACTCAAACCCTATCTCGAATCTACATGCCCTAGCTTGAAACAACGTGCACTAGCTCCTTCTCAATGCTTCGCTTCACTCAAACCCTTCACTAATGGGGATGTAAGCCTCTTTCGTGATAGTCTGCTATCCATGTCTAGTTTCACAATGCTCGCACCTCAACACAATTCACTCGGCTTGATCGCACTTAGCCCGATCAAATAATTTTGATCACAAAGGTAAAAAATGAACCCACATCACATCCTTATATATATTTTTAAAACTTTAGTGAATTTATGGCTCCTTCACCTACCAACAATCCTCTCATTAATTTACCATTTTCACAATATTCAGTGCGGTACATCTTTGTGCCCCAACTATAACCTTCTAGCATGCCTTCCTACCTTCTGGCTACAAACTTCTCTTCAACACCCTTCCATGTGCCTGAGTACCTCGCCACTTTGCCTTCCGCTAGTAGTCTCCACGACTGCTACTTACCTCTTGTTATATTGTTCCCTCATTTATCTCCATCTATGGTCATCTTTCTAGAGAAATATCCTTTCTAATAGATTTTTTTCATACTTAACTAGCACCTGTAATAGTTTCATTCTCATGTGTACCCAGTTGTGAGTAACCACCCCACACCAATGGTATGTGTAGTCCTTTATGCATAAAAATACTTCAAATGGTAATTAGCTTCCAATGCGCAAATGCACTTATTACACAAAACACCAAACTAAATTGACAAAACATAGCGACGAAGAAGGAAATACATTAAGGAAATACAAAAATGAAATCCTATTCTAAATGGCAACAATGCCTTATTACAAAAACAAAGAAAACATTTTTATAGTAGGGCTTCAACCTACTCCCGTTAAAGTAACCAAGTAATCATATTCCATCAAGCGTCTCTAACTGGAAAGTTCCTAATTCAAATGTATGAGTGATAATATATGGTCCCAACCAATGCACTTTAAGCTTTCCTGGATGACACAGAAACTCAAAATCATAAAGAAACACCATCTGTCCTATCTCAAGCTTTTTGTCCCTGAAGTGCTTGTCATACCATGCCTTCTTCTGGCATTTTCCTACTTCTGACTCCAACATGCTATGGTGTGCCTCTCATCCAATCGTATTAATTTATCAATTTTTTCTTCTAATGCTTGCTCATCAGCCTAGACCTCAAGCAGTGTGCATAATACGTAAATAAGGTAACATGAATTCTATAAGAAGAACTATTTCTACACCAAACACCAACTGAAAAGGGTGTGGCCTTGTTCAACCTCTTGTATGTTGTTCTATATGCCCAAAGCACGACAAAACCTTTATCATCCCAATCTTTCCTTCCAACATCACAAATTTTTGTCAAGGTTTGGATCAAAATCTTGTTGAAGGCTTGAGAAATCCCATTTTCCTGAGGATGATAGGGTGTAGTCTTATGGTGTGCAATCATAAATTCATCCAATAGTATCCTGATTGTCTCATTCAAAAATGTGTACCCCTATCACTTGTCAAGCTTAGCGGGCATCCATACCTAGTAAGAATATTTTCCCATAAGAACATGTCTATCGTGTAGTTGTTATACAATCCTTGGTAAGTATCGCTTCTACCCACCTTTTAAGATAATATTTGCAAGTGATGATGTAGTGTGATCCAGTTCTTGCGCGTCTGGTGAAATAGGACCCACAAAGTCTATAGCCCATTTCTCAAATGGCTTTGCATTAGGAATAGGTCTTAAGGGCATTTCATCTATTTTCCTAGGTTTACCAATGCATTGACAGTGATCACATGCCTTACAATATGCTTTAGAATCTTTGTAGAGGGTCTCCCGCTGTAATCTTGTGTGCACCGACATCACCTACATATTTCCCACCTGCAATACCACCATGAGCCTCTTCCATGATATCCGTGCACTCGTGCTCTAGTACACATCGACACAATACTTCATCTCGACCTAACTTGTATAGGTCACCACTGATCAACATAAAAGGTGCCGTGTGAATTACAAGTTGTTTCTTCTCTAAGGATTTCATTCCTTCTAGTGTCATACCTATATGTAAAAAGATAAAAATATCCTCCAATTTCGAAGACACATGTTGTAACACCTTTACGAATGTGCATCCGACATCAGGTATCTTTAATTGTCTACATGTCCTCCCCTAATTGAATTCTTGATAAGTGGTTTGGGAAAGAATTACCTTTCCTTAGATTTACCTTAAATGTGAAATCAAATTCTTGGAATAAGAGCACCCATCAACATATCCTCCAATGTAAAAGGGCTTGTTTACTAAGTATTTTAATGCCATGTGATCGGTGTAAAATATAAATGGTGTTGCTAGTAGGTATTTTCTAAATTTATGCAGTGCATAGATCATGGACAAGGCTTCACACTCAGTAGTTGTATAATTCTACTCTACAAGAGTCAACTTTCTACTAGAAAAATAGATAGGATGATCTATAATACCTTCTCCAAGTTGAGCTAACACCATGCCAATGGTCATGCCAGAGGCATCCACATGTACATGAAATGGTTGGTTCCATGAGGGAAAACATAGAATAGGCATTGTAGTAAGTATTTCCTTCAATGCCTCAAATGTGCATTGTTATAGTTCTCCCCAATAGAATGTCTTTTTACCTTTAGTAACACTTCAAAGGGTGCAACAATCTTAGCATATCCTTTGATAAATTTTCTATAATATCCAAAGTGTGACCAAAGAATCCATACACCTCACTCGACTCTTAGGCTCTTCCAAGCCTACAATAACTAAAACCTTAGCTGGATCCAATAACAAACCTTCCTTGCAGATGATGTTCCCTAACAAAGTGCCAAAAGGTGTAGCAAACACACACTTCTTGATGTTTTAAAGAGATGCTTAATTTCCTACATCTTTCGAACACTAAGAAAAAATTGTCACAGTGATCCTTAACAATTCCATACACCATCCAATCATCCAAGTAAACCTATAAGAAAATGTGAATAAAATCCTAGAATGCTTGAACAACTATGCCCGAAAATACAAGACACGTGTTTTTTGAATAAAGGGCATTAAAGTATATGTAAAACTTCCCCATTGAGTGGTGAAAGTTGTTTTCTCTTGATCCTCCTGTGTAATCCTGACCTGATGATACCTAGAGAATCCATCTATAAAATAATAAATTTCATGCCCTACAACACCTTCTAATATCTCCTCTGTGAAAGGTGTAGGAAAAGGATCAATCACATATACGCAACATTCGAGTTCCATGTAATCCACAAAAATCCTAATCATCCATTTTTATTTATACCGATGACCATGGGGCTAACCCGCTCGATTCTTCTAGGGACTTGATGATGCCAAATTTCAACATCTTGTCAATTTCTTCCTTAACTTTTATGAGCGGGTTAGGGTTCATTCTCGTAGGGTCTCTTCCCGAATGGGTGCACACCTTCCTTAATATTGATCTTCATCTCTCTTAATGACTCATGCACTCCTTTTAATTCATGGAAGCCCTTAGGAAATATGATCTGAAAATAATGGAGCAACTCAACTATATTTTCCACTTGAGTTAGACCAACAATCCCTAATTATTGCCTCCTTAGGTTTAACATCCACACCAATATTCATTTTTTTGTCCTCATGCATTTATGATAGGCACACACATTTTTATCTCGCACTTTCTAACTCCTTGCGCATACCCGTTGAATGATCTATATCTAGATCTTCTACTTCTTCATCACTCGCTATGTAAACCATCTTTCCTTTTTCTTTCTCCAAGCAAGCGTGCTTAAGTAGTGTGACATTTGTTTCTTCTTCTTTATCAAAGTGTGCCCCTAAGTCTGTCTCTCACCAATTAACTCTTGAATGAAATCTTCCACCTTTGTATGGTCTTCCATAGTTAAGTGATTTATAACCCTTAATGCCTTTTCCACTAGCGGGTTAGTAGAGAAGTAGTCAAAGGTCCGGACCATTCTTGCAATCAAATCCTGCCAATTTACTGGTCTCTCTATGTAGCTCCGCATATACATACCAAGTGCGGGAACAACCTTATAAAGTGGAATAAAGTTTGTGCACCCATAACGAAGGCGGTAAATCTTCATTCCCCTTTGTCTAGAGCCTCTCACATTGTTGAACGTGGTGATGAACAAGTTGATTACTATGATATGTGCAGATTTGAGTAGGTGCATTTCTCTTGAAAAACTAAGTTGTTAGAGCAATGCTGACTTCATTTCATTCTACAATATTATCCCTGTGAACCACCCACCAACACGTTGTTTTCCAACGTATTTATTCTTTCAACTTGGTCTGTCCACTATTCCTCCATAGTGCATAGGAATACCGTAGGGTCTCCTTCTCTAGTGTATCGAGGTACAAAGTTGTTACCTATCCTCCTAATACAACGAGGTTTTCTTTTCCATGAAAATGCGCTCCTTACTTCACGCCCAACCATCTCATAAGTACCATGATCCCAATTATCACAAGCAATACTTGTATTATCACTAATAGAATGTGCATCTTCCCACTGGAGAATTATTTTCTTAGATGGCTCGAGTACTTCTAGGTCCCAAATGGTGTATACATAAATCGTATTCATATCTTCTTCACTCAAAGGCTCAACATAGGGCATAGATTTCCCATATATTAAAGGGATAATAAATCTTTCCTCCTTGTCCTCAAAACTTATATATCCTTTGTTGAACTGAAGATCAACATTATTTACAAAACACCAAGGGTGCCCAAGTAGAGCTAGGAAACTGTCTACTTCTGCATGTGCTAAAACCTCAAAATCCCCAATGAACTTGGCCCCTTATGTAGTAATGGATGCATCTTTTAAAACTCTAATAGGAGTGGCCTTAGTTCGATTAGCCATAAATAGTACATTAGAAGATGGCTGTAATGGAGGTCTCCCCATCTATACCCATGCATATAAAGTCAGCACATTTACCTCCGCACCTGTGTCAATCAATATATTACTCACGATCCATCCATCCACTACAACATTTAGATTAATTTCCTTATCGTAATCTAAGCTATGAGGGGGAATATTTTCATGCAGGATCTGACGTCCATTCTCAATATTCACGCACAAAGTGTTTCCTTTAGCAAGTCCTTGTAATGGAATGATATTTTCTTGGTGCAACATTTTGTATACCTCCTTCAAGTCATTTATATCTCGATTTGGACCATCTCGATGCCTTCTTCTGTTTCATCTTCCATGATTACTCCTTTAAACACTATATTTCCCCTTGAAGGTCTCTGAGTACCTCCATGGTCTCTTGATAAACCTCCTTCTAGTGCACAGGATCTAGATACCTTACATGCAAAACGTCCTCCTTAGTGATGGCGGAAGCCTGCTGTAACACTTCTTTGGCATGTGTAACTTCGGTGGATGTAGTAATCTTCATAGGTAATACCTCATGTTCTAGTGCCAACTTTGGCATCCACTGATTCTCCAAATCACGTTGTATCCTAAGCATCCTTGTGCCTTTTTTCTCCTATTTATACTACTTGCTAAGATGCTCATATAAGTCTGGGCATTCCTCATAGCTATGACTCTTCCCAAAAAAAAAAAAACAAGTAATATTCCGAGGAAATTCATGCCTATAGTGGTTAGGAGATCGCATGTAAAGAACCTTCCATCAGAAACTTGCCTCGTCCACCACCACAACCTTGACCCCCGAATCCACCACGGTATCCTCGACCTCTACCACATCCTCCTTCATAGCGCCCCTCATTCGATCATAAAGCACTTGATTTTGATCTTGATCCTAGTGCTCACCCTTACCATTAGAGTTATTTAATACTTCTTTTCTTGCATGCGCACACCATTATCTATAGCATCATGGATTTTACCAATCAACTCGCAGTCTTCCGTATCGTGAGTTGTGGTGGAACATTTACTGATGTCAGGATATATTCTTCCTTATCACATGTTGGTGAGGTTGCAGGTAGATTCGGATGCATGCTTGCGGCCCAAGTCATCTTTGTTGGCACACTCCCATGTGAGGATGAGGGGGGTTCCCTGTCATTCTTTCCCAAATGGGGAGGTTCAGATTCTTTGGATCCATTCCTTTTGCGTGAGATTTAAATCCTTCACGAGCCATCTCTCTCCTTAATGCCATCTCGCTCTACAATATCCTGCTACTTTTCCATCTCCCTTTCGTGCACCTCATTGTACTCAAGACACCTTTCTTCTCTCTTCCTTTCTGCCGCTAGTTCCTCCATCTTTCACCAAACCTTCTCCTACCACCGCGTAAGGTGGGGTTTAGTTAGCCATCAATTTTTCTTCCAAGTTTAGGGTCACCATCAAGATCTTGATCACCAGTGGAATGCCTTGCAAGTAAGTTCCCCTGGGATACCATAAAAATTGGAACTCAACTACCTCTAGGAAAGAATAAGTGGAAATTGAGTACTCTAGAATATAGCTATTCAAAACACCACGATACCAAGTATCCATAGTGAGTATCGAAATCAGATCAACATCATACAAGGCCTGAAATTATTCCTACATCCAGATAAGTGTGTGATACCTCTAATTCCATTTAGATGCATAAGCAACCAGCCAATCATATAGTTTTATCAGAAAAATAACAAAGAATCTCTCATACAAACAATCATACAAATTATTTTCCACCCACACATATGCATCAAAATCATATCCAATGATGAACCTCTATGTGTACTCTTCTTCTAGATATTTTATCCACTCAAAACTTTCTAGGGTCAATCGGTACGTCTTCATTGCAAACCATCCTAAAAACAATTGAAAAAGAGGTCCTGGAAACGAAACCAATGATGTAGCCTAGAATCTACCATGAACAATCCAAGCATACTTACACATCACATTTAAGGAACTTGTTAGTTACTTGAGTTATGTATTTCATATTTCAACTCTTGTTAATTAGTTCTGTTGCATGTGTTTAAACTCTTGTTGATCTATTTGAGATCTTCCACTTGTTCTACTGAAGATCTTTTACTTATTTTTAAAAATCCTAGTTGAACTCTTCTTCTCACGTTTTTTTTATAATTGAGGAGTATAAGAGAAAAGGGTTAATGCTGAAAATCTATCTAGATGGAGAATATAATGAATAGAGAAAATATAGAATAGAGAATACACGAATACATAAGTTACTTTGTTCCTAGATGTAACATTAATTCCAATTCAATAAAGAATGAGTTTTGTTTAGTAGCTTTTCTTTACTGAGGCCTTAGGAGGGATTCACACCCAAGGAAGGTCCCACTTGCAGATTTTCTAAAACCCTCCATATTTTTGTTTTATTACATGAGTAGATTAGAAAGAAATTTATCTCTTTATCTCGCATTCGGATTTACAAGCTTTTCTTTAGTCATAGTATTAGAAGCTATGTACTTTTAGTTCTGAGTTTTATTTCAATAATTTTTATTTCAAGCATTATAGTGATAACTATTTATTTCCATACCTCCTAAATTATTTGAATAAAGGCATACAACACTATAATTATTAAAAGTTTACGTCCCTTGGTTTGATGATTAAATGACTGCAAATTACTGAACAACATATTAAATGCTACAAGTTAATTTGCACCACCATTTTTGGCATTGTTCCCAGGGATAGTGACAAGTCATAAGGTTTTTGAGAGGTTTTGCATCCCTTAGAAATAATTTAGGTTTAGGAAATTCCACCTCTAAACCCCCCCACTAATGTATGTTGATTGAGTTGAGTTAGTTGATGCATGCACTATCCAAGAGATTCCCATGGTATATTCTTACCCAATCCTCAAATAGCACATATCTCTTCATATGATTATGAAGATTCTGAAGAAGACATACTTTCCTCTGTACAAGGCTTGTTGTTAGAAGATCCCCCTCCAAGTGAAAGTTTTGAAGTTGCTCTTGATAAGCCAAACATGGTATAAGAAGTGAACCAAAATTTTGAAGACAAAGAAACTACCTTTGAGTTCCCAATCTCCAACAATAATCAGCCTGCTGTAATGAAGAACATTTCTCCAGAGCCCTTCCTAACTTTCATGGATCCATAACTAAAGACCTAGACACTTTCTTGTTTGAGTTTGAAATTTTATGTAGGAGCTATGACTACACCATAGATGTACATAGATTAATATGTTCCCTATTACACGCAAGGATGCATCCTTGAGATGGTTCATGGGTTTAGGAAGATATGTTGTGACAACCTGGCCACAAATGAAGGAAAAGTTTCTAGTAAAATATCAAGATTATTGTAGGCCAAGTAGCAGAGGAGGTGATGAACTCTTCAGGATGGCACAAAAGGAAGATGAACCACTGGAAGATTACCTAGAAATATTCTTATTTAGTGTTCAGAAGTCAAAACACACAAGGTTACCTAATGATTCTCTCAAGCTAATTTTCTTAAAAGGACTCAGTGAGGAGGATGTGGATGCTTTGACTTGATAGGATCCAGAGATATTTCAAAAGATACCTTTGAGGAAATTTGTGAAGCCTACAGAGAATTACTCCAAAGTAACCATGAAGATAATAAGAAGTGTTAGATCAAAGGGTGGATCAACTACCAAAGGAATTGGGGAGATATCCAAATCAGAGATTATGAACATATTCAAGAACATGAAACAAGAGATAGTCAATGACATGGCCACCTAGCTTGATGCTTTACATGCTAAGAAGAAGAGAGAATATGTAGAGGAAACACTTATAGAGTTTTTCCATGCATGCAGAAGGAAGAAAGTTGATTGCAAATGCGGGGATTGACTAGCATTGTAGAAGAAAAGGAGTCTTTACTAGAATTTAGGATGATAGAAACAAAAGATGGACAAGTTTTCTACATTGCTCAAAGGAATCCATGGCCACCAAGATAAGGAGGTATGTCACAAGATCCCATGCCACATTTTTAAAATTGGGCTAGCAATCCATATATGCAACCCCACCTTGGGCTAATACACAATAAGGTTGGGCTCCATACCCTAGAAAATACCAAGAACAATGAAAACCTCAATTTTCATGCCAAAAAAATGGAAAAAACCCCCTCAATCGTGGAAGAAACCTTGGAAAGGAGGGTAGTAATGGAATAACCCACATCCTAATTACCAACAATCTTACTAACAACATCCTTATCCACATCAGCAAGCTCGATGCTAAACCCCAATCGGCTCTCAACCAAAATCCCACCAAACTACCAAAAGCTCAACCAACACCTAACCCCAAAAATAAAAATTCTTTTCCAGCTTATACCACTGAATCAACTCAATACCCTACTTATTTAATTGGTGTTATTAACATCCATCTTGACTCAGGAAGAGAACTTCATCCACCAAGTAAACCCACCATTACAGAGATTGCAGATGAATGAAAGTACTCAAAATTGATCCAGTAGCAAAGCTAGAAGAGGTTGCAAGATGATCCACAAAAACCTAAACAAAGTTCTAGTAAGGGTAAAATGCAATATAATGAACCACCATTTCTAAAGAGATTGTAAGAAAAGAAGACTGACCTTAAATCAGATTTTGATTCTATTTTTTTCAATCAGCTGAAGGATATTTATGTTAAAATTCCACTTATTCAATCCATCAAAGATGTGCCCATCTATAAAAAATTGGTTAAGGATATATGCATCAAAAAATTAGGAAGAAAAAGAAAGGATCCATCCATTGTGAAATTTATTGGACAATTGGTGATATCATACTTGGAAATTTTGTTCTACCAAAGTATATAGATTCAGGAAGTTATTTGGTAAATGTTACAATTAATGACACAACAATAAATAATACTCTGATTGACTTAGGGGCAGCCATGAATGTCATGAACAAAAAAGTATGGATGATCTGTAATTAGAAGGACTAAGGACAACAACTATCTTACAACTTGCGAGATGGATCAATAGTGAGACCTGAAGGATTCCTTGAGTACATTGTTATGGTGGTAGACTCTTGGGAATACCCTACTGAATTTATTTTCCTTCAACCAAAAACAATTTTAGGAGGATATCCTATCATTCTTGGAATGCCAAGGTTGGTCACTACTGATTCATTCATAGGTTACATGTCTAGAAACATGATTATTTCAAATGGAAGTGGTACTAAGAAGCTCATGCTCTATCCTCCTACCCCACCATTGAATGATGAAGATTAGAACATTTGGGTTGAAGAACTAGAATCAAATCAAAGCTATATACAATAGCTCATGATGTTTGAGAAATCTTCACTGAATCAAGGACAAGAATAAGATTTCATTCTCTTTAATGTTATGTAGAATAACTATGGAAGGAACAAAGAAGTGGATGACCGATTAAGGTGTTTAAGCTATCCCTTGAACCAGGTTCTACAACAGTAAAACACCATGGAAATTCCAGAAAGAACAATATTCTACATCAAATTCTTACCCATGACTACATACTGAATTCTGTTAGCAACAATGTATATTCAATGATGGATCTCTCCAAACAAGTGGAAATAACACCAGGAAGACCACTTAACGTAAAAAGATGTTGAGTAAACAACAAGAGAAATTGTTGATTGCTCTTTTGTAAAACATAAAACAACATTTACGTGGGACTATGGTGATATGCATGGAATTCATCCTAGTATTTGCACTCATAAGATTTATATAAATGAAATTTTTTAACCAATTAGGAAATCATAGAGGAGAATGAACCCAACAGTAAGAGAGATTGTAAAAGGATAATTGAAGAAGTTATTGGATGCTGGATTTATATACCCAATATTAGATAGTCAATCGGTGTCACCACTTATCATTGTGCCAAATAAGAATGGAAAATGGAGGATCTGTGTAGATTACAAAGAGATGAATGCAACAACAAAGAAATATCACTTCCAATTTCCTTTTATTTATCAGGTGCTTGACACTTGGCTGGTAAAAATTATTTCTATTTTCTTGATGGATATAGTGGCTATGATAAAATTCAGATTTCAATAGAGGATCAAGACAAAACTACCTTCACATGCCCATGGGGAACATTTTCCTATTCAATTATTCCTTTTGGCTTGTGTAATGCACCTACTACATTCTAGAGGGAAGTCTTGAGTATATTTTCAGATTTGGAAAATGAATGGATGGATGTCTACATGGATGACTTCACTATACATGGAATTTTTTTGAAGAAGTTATGTAAATTCTGGAAAAGTCTTGAAGAGATAAAAGAGCACAATTGTCCTTAAGCAATGAAAAATGCTACATGATGATGTCTGAAGGTATAGTTTTGGGACACTATATTTCTTTTGATGGAATTTAAATTGATCCAACAAAGGTATATGTTATAATCAACCTACCAACAATAACTAAACAAAAGGATGTTAGGATATTTCTAGGCCATGTTGGATATTACAAGAGGTTCATACAATATTTTAGTGAGATTGCAACACAAATTTTTGCATTGCTAGGAAAGGATGCTAATTTTGTTTGGATTGAACGTTATAAAGATGATTTTCAAATTTTGAAACAAATGTTAACCAATGCTCATGTATTGAGAGGAAATGATTGGAAAATTCCTTTCCACATCCACATTGATGCATTAGACCATGCTTTTAGAGCTGTCCTAGGACGAGAAAGATGGAGTTTTGAATTATATAATTTATTATGTTAGCAAGAGCTTGAAGCATCAATAATTAAAATACACATCAACAAAGAAGGATTTCTTGGTATTTGTATATGTTATCAACAAATTCAGACACTACATCACAAGTTATCTAATGTTCATTCACATTGACCATGCTACAATGAAATATATGATAAAAAAACTAGTAGTAAGCAAAGCAGGATCATAAGATGGCTACTTCTTTTGCAAGAATTTGATGTCACTATATTCGAAAATATTTGAAAGGAAAACATAATCAAAGATTTCCTTTCAAGGATGGAGACCAATAGTGAAGAACAAGTAGTTGATGACTCCTTTCCAGATGATCATTTATTTTCTATTTCTACCAAAACACCTTGGTATGTAGACATAGCCAACTATTTGGTCTCAAGTAAAACACCTCCACATTACTTATACTCCAAGAATAAATATATAGTTGAAAATATTGTACATTTTTCATCGATAGATGAATTTCTATTTCATACAGGACAAGATAAAATCATGAGAAGGTGTATAGATGATGGGGAGATATTTGATGTCCTCAGAACATGCCACAGTGAACCTTGTGGAGGGAATTTTTCTGCAAAAATAATAGCACAAAAAATGTTGAAAATTGGTTACTTTTGGGAAACATCGCATAATGATGCAACACTATACACCATGAGATGTGATAGGTGTCAAAGAATGGGTAAGCTTACTAGATCGATGAAATTCCAATGCAGCCTCAATTGGTCTTGCAGTCTTTTTGACATATGGGACTTAGAATTTATTGGCCCTATAGATCCTAAATCTTACCGTATGAAGGAATACATATGGGTACACACATATTATCTAACCAAGTGGACAGAGGTGAAGGCATTGCCAAATCATAAAAGTGAGAAAGTATCCAAGTTTCTCTATGATTGCATGTTCACTAGATATGGAGTTCCAAGGGAAATTGGTATCGATCAAGGTACACACTTTATTACCGATGTAATTTCGATCTAGTTGAGTATGAAGTCAAGCATAGGGAATTATACACCATACCATCCCCAATTCAATGGCCAAGTAGAAGTTATAAACAAGGAGATAAAGGCCATCTTGACAAAGACCATTGCACTTCATAAGAAAGATTGGGAAGACAGACTCGAGGCGGTTTGGGTATTCAACACAATGTAGAAAACAACAAGCGGCTTCACACCATTTGAACTATTGTATAGTAATACTAATATTTTTCCAATTGAATTTGAGCACAAAACAACGAGGACTACACTTGAGCTAGAAATAGAATTATCTGAAGCTTAAAGGTAGAGAATTCTCTAACTCAATGAGTTAGATGAATTAAAAAGACAAGTGGTACATAACATGAAATTATTGCATAAGAAACAAATCAAATGGCATGATAGGTACATCAAGACCAGGAAATTTCAAGAAGGTTATTAGGCACTCTTGTTTGATTCAAAATACAAGGACCATATGGGAAAACTCAATACAAGGTGGCTACGCTCCTATGAGGTTGATAAAATATTCCCTAATAGAGTTTTAAAACTCACCACCATAGATCTTGTGAGGTTCAAGTTATTGGTGAATGGCCACAGGTTGAGGCTGTATAAGAAACCAGTTGGCATAAATATATTCATGCAACATTTTAGAGGAGGTCCAAGAGGGATGGAAGTAAGGACATCGAAGTTAAAATAATGAGTTGAGAATGTTGTGTCATCTTATAAGATTTCAAAAGATTGAGAGATTTCAATGACCTTGGTATATTCATCTTAATGACTATTTCAAGGAAAAATAAAAGTGTTGTGATAAGCCCTTTTGGTGATCAACAAAACTCTACTAACACACTTTATTTCCTAGAGTTTTTATTTTGCAGGGTTTGATGTAAGGTGATTGCAAGAGTGCATGATCTGTATCACAAGGAGAGAATGCAATGACCAAAGGTTCCACTTGTAGAAACATGTAACACACCCTTTTTTTGTCTTTTTTGATTTGGTTGAACTCATGATTGAAGATCTAGGATACATACACATGTGGGAGATGAACATGAAACAATTGGTACCCAAACAGATCAGAATTCTCTCTCGGGATACATCTGGTTTTAGTAAATAGTATCTAACATCAGAAGAATCATGCTTGACACATGTCCATAACATCACAACAATTTTGCATGTAGCCAATCTGCAAGTTCAATAAGCATGCACAATCATCATGCCACACAAACATCAAGATAAGTGAACTCAATTATCATTTGAATAAAGTATAATTGGTTTAATTATAGTTAATTAGAATTTGCGCAAAGTCATTATGTGTGTGCTGCATTTAAAAACCACCACCTTTCAAGCCATGACGTGTCCCCCCACCTAAGCCCATATTATCAAGTTGATTCATTTTTCATGTTTTACAAAGTCACATCAATTAATGATCACTTCCATAACCATACTATGTGTCCCTTCAGTCTCAAAGTTTAAAGATAATTGATTTTTTTTTGAAATGACTCAATTGTGCATCATTTTTTCAAGAAGAGTTGTGTTATTATGTGTTGAGACCAGAGCAGGTTGCATATTCACAATGAGAGGAGATTTGATATGACATGAACCCACTAAACATTCTCAACTTCTTAGCAACCCTCAAATTTTACGGTATTTTCAAGATGATAGTTGGCTATATTACATAAACTAGTTTTATGTATTTAATGAAGAAAGGGTTGAAGATTTCACCAACACATTCAAGAATGGGAGGCAAAAGTGAAAGTCTTGTCAATTATACTAAGTGATGAAACATTTGTCGAAGTAATCGGCCTACCCGCACAGGGAGAACCATTTCTAGAGAAGGCTAAACTGCGAAAGCAGCCATGCGGGAATTTATAGATGATGATATGTATTCATAAATGATAGAAAAGGTACACAGAGAACTTGTCTTAAACCTTTATGGGTTTAGGTTTCCAATTCTATAATTAAGTATTTTACCTGTGAGGGAAGATATTCTAGGTTGAATACAATTCACTTCAAATTGTTAAATCACCTAAAGAACAATAGGAAAGTGAATATACCCAATTTCTTGTATGATATATTGAAAAGGATGAGTAGAGAGGAAATGAAGGGTAATTCTACACCATCACACCATTAGCTCATCATCTTGATAGTAAAGCACACCTGCGTGAAGGATTATCCCGAGATAAGGGTGGAATATTTTTAAGGGCTAAGAGTATAGATGAATTGTTAGGAAAAAAATAAAGAGGAGAAAAATTAATGAGATCTCTTCTACACATGTAACTGAGCCTATAACATCAACTCCTGGCCTAAACAACCCCTTTCTTCTAAAATTTTTCCATCTACTGAGTAAAACATTGTACCTATATCCCCGAGAAAATTTTTATTGTTGAAACCCTCCTAGAATTCTCTACTCCTGAATCATCTACCTCCAAGAGTAAAATTATTTCTTCTAAGTACACTCCTACACCACAAAGGCACTCTCATAGGATCAAAACCAAAAGGACAAAAACCTTTAAGAAAAAAAATCATAAGACCATATCACTTGATAGTGATGTAGCATTCTACAAATGAGAACATTGAGCAAACACCAATGGAAACAATGCAAGGAGGTATTTTTGCTACACTTGATGAGTAACAATTATCCGAGCATCCTATGGAGGGACAAGAAGATCAAGCTTAGAATTTGGATACAATTTGTGTAATGGAGGGTCATGAAGAGAAAATGAAGAAGAAGTTGGAGGAGAAAATGGACAGAATACCTCGAAGAGTCCATTCAGAGCATGTAGATGCATCTCATGGTGAGAAGCTATTTTTGCAATGAAAGGTTATGAGGTGAAGATGGGAGAAGAAATTAGAAATGAAATGGACTAGGCATCTCATACTAATGAGCCAATTTATACAATGAAAAGTTATGAGGAGGATAAGGAAAATAAAGAGGAAATTGGTGAACAAATTAAACATGAACACATTCCCCAAATTTTTGAGAAGGTCATTGAGTACATAGTACATGGAATTGAGGAAAGATGGATGTCTGTAGAAGTTGAAAAATTACAAGAACACACTACCATAGTTAAGGATGATGTAGTTGAGAAAGTGTTGGAACAACATCATATGTCGTGTACAACAAATGGATGTAGCATCGTTACCCCTATATTGTTATTGAGGAAATTGTAAGAAAACTTGTAAAACATCTTTTCAAGGAAATGGAAACACAAACAATGTTACCAGATATTGATTATTTGATGTCCCAATTTGAAAATTTTTAGTACTCGTTTTGGTCTTGCCCTCTTATTTAGTTTCTACCTCCAAAAGGGTCACTCTAACTAGTTTTTTCATGTGAAAAATGTACACTCAAAGATAGGAACAATTTTAAAACAAATTTGAGTCTTGTGTTTAGGGTGTCAATCCTCTTTTTCAGTCAAGGAATGTAATAGTTATGTTGCCCCTAGAAATACTTGTGAAAATTTGCCCCTCTGTCCTTCTAGTTTTCTTTTATGTTGTGTGGGGCTTAATTTTTCCTAAGTACGGAATTGGACATAGAAGGTATCCACGTGTCCCTTCAAAGACACCATTGGAAAGGCGTAAATAATTAAAAAAATCTTAAATATCAGGGATCCACCACTTTGCTAATGGCACAATAAGGCAGCCCAGAAGGATGAAAATTCGAGTAAAGAAGGAAGGCTCACATGCTTCCACGTGTCACCTAGATGCAAATTCGAAAAGGATAGAAATAGATACTACCAAAAGATGTGCATGGTCTCCATGTGTCATGGGAAGTGGCCACCACCGGTGAGAGAACCAAATGAGTAGGTGGAGGACGTCATGTTCGAAAAAAATGGAATGTAGTTTTGGGTTCCGAGGCATACAAATCGAAGGCGTGGCTAAAAACTAGAGTTAAGACTCTTAAATGGATACAGAAAGTTGATGGGTTAAAAAAAAAAGGGCACCATTAATGAAACTAGAGGAATTACAGAGTTACAATCAAATCCCTAGAATGCAAACAAAAGATGGGCCAGTGTGGGGTAATTTGAACATGCAAAATTCGAAGTTTTCAAACACCATGCAAACTCATATAATGGAAGATAAAGAAGTAGTTTCAGACATAAATCAAAATTTGGGTTCTATAGGGGCCCCAACCCATGATGAAGAAAGTTGTATACATATTTAGAAGTAAGGACATAAGAAGAGAAACAACACTCAGTTATCCCTTACTCCTACTTTGAAATATCCTCCAAGTGGAGGAAGCTTGTTCAACAACATGTTCTTCCTCAACATGAATTCATTTGAGCCATGTCTTCATGTCGAAAAATACAATGAACCCCGCTAGATTCCGGGACATCCCCATATCCATCAATGACTCAAGGGTCATTTTGGGACCGTTCATAATATTCTCCAGCTCTATATTCTTTTGATAGGAAGATACCTAGTCTAGAAGATCTAAACCACCCATGAAAAATGTTATCTTCCCTTTCCCCTTGTGAGGAGTATAATTATCGGGAGTGGACTGAGGGGGGAACGTCTAGAGTGGCCGAAAGAGCAAGAACTGCACTCCGGGGATTGGGCGAATAAGATATCTTGAGTTGGACTCACCCTTCCATCTCCTTGTGAAGGGTGGGTGCTCTCTTAGAGAAGGAATTAGTTGGGGCCCTGAAAATTCCTTCTCTATTGGAGGAGCATGATACATTAAACAAGTATAAGAATGGACAAGCGAACCTACCCCTATTTTCCCTAGAAGAAGAAATTTCCTCCCTAAAGTGATGAGAAGATAAAAACATTTCTTCTCCATTCGAAATGATAATTTGGGATTGGGAATTTGATTCCCTCCTCTTCCTTCTTGAGGATGTGAGGATGAAGCTAGTGTGGTGGATGGTTGTGATGGCACATGTCCTACTTGACCTTTCTCCACAGTATTGATTCTTTGATCCAGTTCATCCATTTTATGAGAAATGATAGGCACAATATCAATGGAAGACTTGTCATACAACACGTAAGACTCCTTAGGAATATCCGCCAGCATGAGTTTTTCATTACAAAATAAGGGAAACTTATACTCAGTCACCCTTGTCATGGCATACCTCCTTTCGATCTAGAATTTCTTCAAATATTTTGGAGCTTTATGATGTTCCCACCAAAAATATGGAAGTACATGGATTGGAAGGTGAGAAGATAGGATTAATCTTGATCAATCTCAGGAGGAGTGAAATCCAAAATTTTCGATAGGTCAGGGGCCCTTTAACATCCCTTGGGTCTATGATATCAAACAAAGCTCTGACAAAGGATTCATCTAGACCATGTAGGTCAAAGATTTGGTTTAAATATTTTGAAGAAATTTCTTTCAAATTGTTCTCTACAACCACATTCACCATTATGCTGATAGAAGCTCTATAAAAATTATCCACTTTCAAGGATGGAAAAGGGATGCATATTGGTAAGAAAGTAGAATTGAGTTTATAATGAGGATGGCGTAGATAGGTTGAGTTGAGTAGAGTCACTACCATTAAGTGAAAGAAGAATTTTTCTCAGCTCACATGAAGGGAATAAATTTGAGAGAGATTGGTATTATGCAGTAGAAGTTGTTTTATTGATGTGATATAATCCACACGATGACACTCAGTTTTGAGAGGCACGAACATAGGTATGCATTACTCGAGGTATATTTTCAAAGGTGAAGAGGATTGCATGTCACATTAAGCCATATGGAACCACTTGGGAATTATTAAAAAGAGATTTCTCGTTAGTGCGGAATCACAACACCCCCAAATGATTTTTGAAAGATCTACTTTTCTAAGGCGTAATCATTTGGTGTGACTATATATCATGCAAATTTTCCTTAGGTGTGGAACCTTACGAATTAGAAAAGCTCCCGCATTTAAAGGTTGGTTCCTTATTCCTCTATTTAGGTACATACGTGAGGATCTACAAAGGATCTATATCTATACCTAGTCTAAGACTTGCCAAGGAGACAGGGGTAAAAGAGTACGAAATAAGAAATAACTAAATTACCAGGTGATGTACCAAAGGAATGATGACTATCCAATTTGCCTTCAACACAAACCAATAAAATGTATACAATAAACAAGCACGAGATAGCAAGATGTGTAATGAGAGACTAGATAGAAGCAAAAGAAACAAGAAGGATTTGAGATTGATCACAAATGTATTTAATTTCTCCAAAGATTGATATAGTTCATTACCAAAATAGAAAAAGGGAAAAAACGTGTTATAGTTTTAATGGAAGGCCTGAACCCCACAAATCCTTTGCTAGAAGGAGAAGGGAGCCTGTAAAACTAAGAATATCCAACCCTTTATAATGAATCCTGCCCCCATATTTATAGAATCGATCGGAGAGAAGAGAGAGAGAGAGAGAGAGAGAGAAGTGGGAAAACATTGGTCGAATCTCAACCATCATTGTTAATGCTTTCTACTGAAATCTTCCCCGAATCCATCTTTACTGCATTGATCCTCAATTTGGTGCCTGGAGGGAGAGGAAATGATGAAATAGATTGAATCCGATCTGGTTGTTGAGAGGCGGTGAACTGTATTGAAAGCTCGAAGGCATTTCTCCATTTTATCCCACCTAACCTCTCAAAAATTAAAGTTCCAGACTCTCATGGCATAGAAGAGGTCAAGATCTTTCCAACGATATCAGATTTGTAATCTCTCGAGCCCTGATTCGAAATATATGCCCCTTCGAAGTTTGAATCAATTCCGTACAATTGGGAGGGAAAACAATTCAAAAAATGGGTCCCCATTTTAGATTGGGACGCGTGGCAGCTAGATTGGAGAAAAAATTGGGTCAATGGGTTTGTAATTTACCTTTTGTCTGCTTGCGCAAAAACACAAAAATTCAAAATCCCCGCAACCAGAAGCTCCGGCTAGACACATGGCTCCTTTTGATTGGCTGGGAAATGCGCTTCCATTTTTACCTTTATGCCTTTTGGATGAAAGGAAAACTTTTACTTTTTCCCCGACTCCCCACCTTGGCTTTGACTCGGGTCTAAATGTTGACTTTTTCCTTGGGTAGAGTTGCGGGTCTATTTGCAACTTTTACCCCTTTTTGGGCAAAGGGAAAAAACTAACCTTTCCCCGACCCCGTTTTCCCCGGGACACGTGTCACTCTGGCACTCACTTGGGAACCTTTTCTCCTTTTAACCCTTGAAACAATTCCTTTTGACACTTGGCAACCTCCGCTAGCCTATTAATGCTTTGACTATTCAACTAACTCTGCCCCTTTTAGGACACATGGAGGCACCACACTTGTTTACAAACCTAGCCCAAAGTTTCCTCCGGAGAAGCATAGAGTTGACACTTATCACCTCCGCATTTGCTTTGTGGAATTTTTAATGGTCCTTCCAACTTTTTAGACTTTGGGCTACGTGGCGAGCTTGCACTCATTTGGGTCTCGTCTTGGGACCCACCTTTAGAGATGCGCTACGCTAACACTTGGCACTCTTCGCTTACACTTTTATACTTAGCCAAATTTTGAACCTTTTCTGCCTACCCCTTGACTTTCTTTGACCATTTTCTACATGGAGGGCTGGCACAAGTTTTGAGCTCCCATTGTGGATTCACCTTTAGAGAAGCACCATTGGGACACGTGGCCTCTTCCGCTACTTCCTCCATACTTCGTCTTTTTGCCTTTTTTCTGAAGCTATTTCAAGCCCAGGGGACTTTGAATCTACACCATTCTTTCTTCTTCTTTCTTTTGGCTCTATTGTAACATCTTCCCTTCTTGTCTTACCCTACTATTTTATAATTCTACCTACCTATGACTTGGAGAATGCATTTAGACATAGAAACGGCCCGACAGCAGTCGTTTTATTTCTCGTACAGATCCTTTGATCTTTTTAGGCTCCGCCACTTCATTGTTGAATCTTTTTACAACCAATTACAGGATCTGGATGAGTTTTCTCAATTTCCTTCTATGCGGGGTTGTGATTCGATCCAATATTTATCCCAGAGGTAAAATATGGATGATGCAGCCTAGAATTCTCATATAACACCTAGTCGCGTTGGCACATCACTCAGCCTAGGCTGAGCGCTCACCAAGCACGCAAAGGTACCAGAGTCCCTCTTTAGGGTTGTTGTAGCAGAATGGTAGCATGATGAAGTAGTATAACAAACATATATTTAGAAACTAATCCATCTATACATCATTACACCATACCAGATCTATAAGCACTTAAGTATAAATCATCATGATAATAATAGTATATAATGAAAAACATATCAGACATTGTTGTTTGGCCAATATTCTTCATATATTCATCATACCAATAGTACAAAAGCTTCATACAATACCAGACATGTGCGCATGGATCTATTACAATTATCCAGTCTCATGCACTCATGTATCTCTAACCCTTCAAAGTAGTATGTGTCCCTATCTATATCTTACTAAGTAATTCATTACATATATATAGGGTGGGGGACTAGCCCTTCACCACTTAACTCTACCAAAATAGGTCACATGCTAATAATAGCCACGTGCCTTTTACAACTATAGCCATACATGCAAGTATGCTATCTATAGATTGTTGATAGTTAACTATAGTGGTGGATCTATTATTAGCTTATGTCCATGCAAGAGAGATTTGACATGCTCTTTGAAATCTCCACGAAGAGTGGCATGCAAGTCTCAGCATCGCTTTGTGTGCTCTGCATGCCAACCTCTAAAAATAGCCCTGATCTCCAAAATCGGCTAAGTCCCGAAAGTCTGACTCTACACCTCCACGTGTGACGCCTTCCTATACCTTCGCGCCTTTGCTCCTGTGTTGTTCTCCTACGTGGACTCTGTGTGTGAGTTCTACTAAGTGTTTTCTCTTATCAACATTACCCCACACTAATCTCATTGTCACCCTGATAATGGTGATGTCCAAAACTTACACAAAGAATGGATAAATAAAGAATGGTTGAATAAAGAATTTTGAATAAGGTATACACAACAAAAACTATTCAGGCCTCAGGCTCCTCCATTTCATTCTGAAGTAGTAACTCTAGATATTCCTCTTTTATATCTACTTCCAAGTTCTCCCACTCTGTCAACACCATTCCTGCCTTCTCTGGCACATCTACAATGATAGACTCCAGCTCATCCATAGTTAGCTTTCCCTGCTCATTCTGTATCACAAGCATTACGCTTGACATAGAGGTTTGCACCCCTTCCAATATATCCATTTTTTGAGCAATGAGCTTTCCAAGCTCATCTAACCTTTCCTTATGCGGTGCCTATGCCATAGCTAGTGTCTCACATCTGCTTCACCAGGATTAATCATTCAGCATGGCCTAGGGTTGCATCCTTCATAGCCTTTTGCACTTCATTATCTTCCTCTAATGTTTTTACCGTGATCAGCGCATCTGGAGCTGTGCATATCATTAGTGCATGATCGGATTTCTTCAGCTCATCGCAGATGGCTTGCAGTAGGCCTTCATAAGTAGCAATATTTCTTGCTACTGCAGCCTACACTTTCTCTGCCTCTTCCACGGGGTCCTTGGGCTGCTCTGTCATGTGCACCTTTTCATCCTCCAATACTAATTTTATCATTGTCTTTACATAGTGCATCGTAGAAGGAAATTCTTTTGGTACTTGGGATTCTAAATGCGGGCGTACCTTTAGGACATCATCTCCAATTTCCTCCACCATACTAACAAAAGTGTCATATTTTCTCTTGATCAGGTCCTTTTCCTACACTAGGCGTGCATTATCTCCACATCCTTGGCTTTCAACTTCTCTGTCAGTGCTTTAATGGTAGCAGATTTATCAATGTTTCTTCTTACTACTTTAATGAGATACCTTTACTAGAGCATTGCTTACCTGCTCATCTGTCATCACCGTTGGCTTGATTGTCATGTGCCTTATTTTAGGTGCCTTCTTCAATCATCTTGATGCGCATGATTCTTCACCGACATCAAAGTCTAGCTCATCCATATGCGTGTGCATTGACCATGAAAGTTGCTTCATGTGTACGCAATGTCGCCTTGTCCTCATCCATGAGCGCCCATCCAAATAGATCCTTCTGCTCGATGGTGCTCTGGAACCGAGCGTGAACAATCATCTTTGGGTCTTTTGCATATCCCATTGTATGTGCCTTGGCATCCTCACCTGTTCGACGAGATCTTGGCCCTCTTGGAATGGCTGCATCAAGGTTAGGAATACTAGATGTATCCTCACCCTTGTCTTGTGTGGCCTCTGATTGTTCCCCTTCTCCTCCTTCCATTTTCTCCTCCTCCTCGTGTTGAGGCTCCTCTTGTTGGAGATGAGGGCACCTTCTCCTCAGATTCTTCTACTTCCTCACCTAGCCTGAGTTTTCTTCTTTTCTTCTCCTCTGGCTCCTTTACTTGTTAGGTTTCCCCTTGCGCCCTTGTGTGCTTGAATACCTTCTTAAATCTTTGGTCACCCTACTCTTCCCCAAGTAACTCCTTCTCCTGTGAAACCATCACGCACTCCTTCTCCTTTTGGCCAGATGGTTGCTTCCTCCTCTGCACCAAGCCACCGCATTATCCTCCTGCTCTTCATCCTCTTCCTCATCATCTTGCTTGGGTTTAGAGGGCCTAGGTGCCAGGACATTCTCCATGGTATGCTTCCCCTTCGGTGGCCCTGGAAGTGTGAACTCGTTTTCCACATACTTGTTATTTTCCATTTTCGGCTTAAGTTGAAGGTATATCAATGTGGCCCCGATATCCGCAATGGAAAGTGTCTCTAGTTTAATGCTCAAAATCTCCAAGATAATACTCTCGTTGTATGCATTCTTCCCTAGATATCCATATGTTTTCTGCAAGGTGTGGTATTCACAGTCCACCTTGTCTGCATTAAATACTAACCTTCATGTGTTGGTGAACCAGATGAACTGAAGCTTGGAAATATCACGTGGAAAACACGTAAGGCAGTTTGCACCAGGGGCTCCACGACCCATCTACCATTGGAAAGTGCACAATACAAAAGTGTTGGTAGACTACAAACTGTGCCTGCTTCCCTAGAACTCAAAGGAAACTCCTTGGGTATACGCCATTCCTCTTCAAACGCCACGCATGAGCCTATCATACCACATCTCTGCTCGCTCCTTTACCTCATCCATCATAGACCCCTTACATAGATACTTGTTAAATCATTCAGTTAGAGACTTTTGATTCATGGGGTATTCCCATATATTCTCTTTGGGCCATTTGGTACCCCAATCTCCATGAATACCAAACTTAGCAAAACATAGCCAAAACTTATCTTGTTTCCTGTGCGCGCTTCCTCTACTATTTTCTTTGCAATGAAGCCAACAATGTTGTAAGTGACTCCTTCTGACATGTGCTTTGCCACATGTAGCCACATAGAGTTAACTTGTGACCAATGATCTTGGTCATTCAACTTTGTAATCAGGTGCGTTGCTACCTGTACTACTGGACAATTTTGTAGTTTATCAATGTCCATTCCATGCGAGTCCTTTCTAGTAGCCCAGTGCTTTGTGTGTCTCCAAAATGGTGCTCTTGTCAGCTAGGTCAATCTTAATATCCTCGCCTATTTCCTTTAATCCAGTTACTGTGGCAATAAGAATGGGTGTCAATCTTACCCTCCGTCCTACAAAATAGAAAAAGTCCTCATGGACTCGGCTCATCAGCCATCTATACAATGGTGCATATTTCCCAAAGTATGGGAGCTCATACAACTAGTAGACACCAATCCTCTTCAGTAGCCTTTCCCGGTGTCATCATATATTGGCATGCCATCCTCAGTTCATCTATTCATTCGGGAGGTGAGCAAGTCATCTAATTGCTTCTGGTTATCCTTGGTCCGGTGGTTATACTCGCTTATCTTGCTCTGTCGTATGTGGGTATCCCATTCCTGGCCCATAATTACGTCCTCAGGGTACTACATCTCTGAAAAATTGCTTTCTGGGGCCATCTCTTCCTCTTCTTCTACTACCACCTTCTTCTTTTCCTTTACTGGTGTTGCTTTCTTCTTTGGAGCCATTCTTCTCTTTGGGTTTTGTTTTCTAGACCTTCTGCTGCAAGTTTTTATTAGTTTCCTTCAAACCCTAACTCGATTCAACCATGCCCTAATTTGCAATCACAAAATCATACGCCCTAGCTCTATTCTGTCACTCTGCTTCATTCAAACCCTTCTCCTATAGGGATACAAGCCTTTCCAATACACAGATCTATCTTTCACACCTAGTTTGCTTCGCACCTTGAATCACTTTACTTGGCTCTTCACACATAGCTCTTTGTCAAATTCTCATAGTCGCAAGGGTAAAAATGAAATCGCATCCCATCCTTATATAGATTTCCACTTTTCACTACATTAATTGCTCCTCCACCTACCAAATTCTCCTCATTTATTACCCATTTTTATCATTTCCACGCGGTACATCTTTGTGCCAAAAGCTATAACCTTCTAGCGCTGCTTTTACCCTTTGTCATAGACTTCTCTTCAACGTGTGCTCTAGTGCCCGAGTACCTCGTCACTGCACCATCTCCTAGTAGTTACCATGGCCACCACTTACCTCACGTTATACTTTCCCTCATTCATCTCCATCCTTGGTTATCTTTGAGAAGTAATCTTTTGTCAATCACCCTTAGCAACCTTCTTTCTCAACACCCGCAACATTAAATCTTCACAGCATATACCTGAGAGTCACCAACAATCCACCCCACACTAAAAGTATGTGCAGTCCTCTGTGCATCAACATGCTTCATATTTTAGTTAGCTTCATGTGCGCAAGTGCGCTTATGACACACAAACAAGAACTAAATTGACAAAGCATAGCGATGATGAAAGAAACACATTAAGGGAATGCAGAAAGGGAAACCTAATCTATCTAGAAATACTACCTTATTACAAACACCAAGAAGACTTATTTATAGTAGGGCTTCAACCTACTCCGTTAAAATAACTGGGCAACCTCGTGCCATCAATTGCTTCTAACTGGAAAGCACCTGACTCAAGTATATGAGTTATAATATACGGCCCCAACCAATGCACCTTGAGCTTCCCTGGATGGCACAAAAACTTGGAGTCATACAGAAGTACCATTTGTCCAACTGCAAGTTTCTTATCCCTAATATGTCTATCATGCCATGCCTTTTGGCATGCTTTCTCTCTGTTTTTGACTCCAGCGTGCTATGGCTCGGCGCTCATCTAGTTGAACCATCTTCTCAATCCATTCTTCCAAGGCTTTCTCATCAGCTAGACCTCTAGCACGCGATGTGTAAATAAGGTAACATAAATTCTATAGGAAGAACAACTTCCATGCCAAACACCAATTGAAAAGGTGTGGCTTTGTTCAATCTCTTGTATGTTGTTCTATAAGCCCAAAGAACAACAGATACTTTATCATCCCAATCTTTCCTTCCAACATCACAAATCTTGGTCAATGTGTGGCTCAAAATCTTGTTAAAAGCCTCAGCAGTTCCATTTTCCTGAGGGTGATAGGGTGTAGTCTTATGGTGGGCAACCATAAACTCATCTAACAGAATTCTTATTGTCTCATTCAAAAAATGTGTGCCCCTATCACTTGTTAAACTTAAAGGATAGCCATACCTTGTAAGAACATTCTCCCATAAGAACCTTGCTGCTATAGCCATTGTACAGTCCTTTGTAGGTGTTGCTTCTACCCATCGAGTAAGATAATCTGTACAAGTGATGATATAGCGCGATCTAGTCCTGCGCACGTGGCTGGTGAAATAGGCCTGAAAAAGTCAATCGCCCATTTCTCAAAGGGTTCTGCACTTGTAATTGGTCGTAAAGGCATCTCATCCCTTTGTCCTAGTCGACCTAGACATTGACAATGGTCACATGCCTTACAATACTCTTTACAATCCTTGTACAATGTTTCCCACCACAAACCAACAAGTAGGATCTTGCACGCTGTGGTATCACCTGCATAGTGGCCACCTACACAACGACGTAGCACCTCATCTCTGCCTAATTTGTACAAATCACCACTAATTAACATGAATGGTGTCATGCGTATAGCAAGTTGCTTCTTCTCTAAAGCTTTCATGCCTTCTGGTGCCATACCAGTCCTTAGAAAGACAACAATGTCCTCTAATTCGATGGTGCGCATTGTAACCTATACAGTTGTGCATCAGGCATGGTCTCTTCTATTGTTTGTGCCTCTTCTCCTGATTGAATTCTAGACAAGTGATCTGGTCCAGAATTGCTTTTTCTGGTTTTACCACAACTGTAAAGTCAAACTCTTGAAATAAGAGTATCCATCGACATATGCACCCCTGTAAAATGGGCTTGTTTACCAAATACTTCAATGCCATATGATCTGTATAAAACACAAAAGGTGTGGCCAAAAATACTGTCAAAATTTGTGCAAGGCATATATCATGGACAAGGCCTTGTGCTCTGTAGTGGTATAATTCTATTGTTCGGCAGGGGTCAACTTCCTACTAGTAAAACAAATGGGATGATCTACTATACCTTCGCCAGGTTAAGCTAAAACAACACCAATGGTCGTGCCAGAGGCATCCACATGAACATGAAAAGGTTTATCCCATGAAGGAAAGCACAAGATAGGTGCGTTATAAAGCCTCTCATTCAGTATCTCGAACACGCATTGCTGCAAATCCCCCCAATAGAATGTACCTTTCCCCTTGAGAAATTCTTCCAAGGGTGCGACAACTTTTGCATACCCTTTTATAAACTTCCTATAATACCCTGTGTGACCCAAAAATCTACGCACCTCACTTTGAATGCAGGTGCTTTCAAGCCTACAATGACTGCAATTAGTTGGATCAACCAACAACCCTTCCTTATAGATAATGTTTCCTAAAAGTATGCCAAAGGGAGTAGCAAAGATGCACTTCTTGATGTTCAAAGATATACTCAACTATCTACATCTTTCAAACATTAAGCATAGATTTTCAAAATGATCTTTAATTAGCCCATAAACGGTCCAATCATCAAGATAGACCTGTAAGAAGTTGTGAATAAAATTCTTGAATGCTTGTACCACTATCCTTGAAAATATAGCAGGTGTATTCTTCAATCCAAAGGGCATCATAGTATAGGCAAATCTTCCCAATTCAGTAGTGAAGGTGGTCTTCTCTTGATCTTCCGGGGCAATCCTAACCTGATGATACCCTAAAAAACCATCTGTAAATGAATATATCTCACGCCTAGCCACTCCTTTTAATATTTCCTCTATGAATGGCGTAGGAAAAGGATTAGTAACACATGCTACATTCAACTCTCTATAATCAACACAAATTCGAATCCTACCATCCTTTTTTATACTTATCACCATAGGACTAACCCATTCTGATTCATTCAATGGTCGAATGATCCTAGATTTCAACATCTTATCAATTTTCTCCTTTACTTTCTCTTCCTAATAGGGTGCTTCATTCGATAAGGTCGCTTCCTAACAGGACACGCACCTTCCTTAAGCTTTATCTTCATTTCTCCAAGTGATTTATGCATGCCTTTAATTTCATGGTATCCTCTTGGGAATAAGTCTCCATAGTCTCTAAGTAACTCTATGATCTTTGCTACTTGTGATTCTGACTAGTAATCCCCAATTATCACTTCCTTAGGTTAAACACGTGTCTATATTTACCTTTGTTGTCTTCATAGGTTCATGATATGTGCGCGCATCTACATCCACATTGGCTAACACTTCACGTGTTCCATGTGAATGATCCACTTCCAAGTGCTCAACTTCCTCATCATCAATTATGTAAACCATCTTCCCCTTGTATTTTTCCAGAGAAGCGCACTCAAGTAGTATGATATCATCTTCTTCATCCTCAAAATGTGCCCCTATCTCTGTCTCACCAAATAATTCTTGAATAATTTCTTCGCTTTCCCACTATCTCCCATGGTTAAGCGCTTGATAAAGCTTAAAGCTTTGTTCACTGGTGGTGTAGATGAAAATAAGTCAAAAGTTTGGATCATCCCTGTAGTCAAATTTTGCCAATTGCCAGTGTCGCGATGTAATTCAGCATATACATACCAAGCACGCGCGCAACCTTGTAGAGTAGAATAAAAATGATGCACCCAAAGTGAGGGAGGTAATGCTTCTGTCCCTCTTGTATAGAGTCTCTCACACTACCTTGGATATGATCTTTGAGTAGGTTGATCACCATGATAAGGGAAAATTTTTGTAGGTGCGTTACTTCTTAAAAACTTTGTTGATAAGGCGGTCCCAATCTTTCCCCATTCTATGATATTATCCTGTGGACAACCCACCGGTCTTGTTGTTCCCGCCCAAAGTAGATGACAATGCATATCTCACCTTTTAAGCTGGTGTCACCTAGTTTTCTTCCATGGCCTGTAAGAATCTAGACAAATCTTTGGATCCAGTATAGTGGGATACTGAGCAACCTATACACCGGACAAAGTGAAAACCCTTTTTGCAAGCAACCACGCACTTAACTTTGCACCCCACTAGTTCATAAGTTCCATGAGCCCAATTATCACAAGAAATACTAGTAGTATCGCTGATTGACTGAGATTATTCCCAATGAAGGATTCCTTCCTTAGATGGTTCATTGACCTCACGGGTCCGAATAGCTCGTATATATATTCTGTTCAAGTCCTCTTCGCTTAAAGGTTCCACATATGGTACGGATTTCCCATTTGTCAATGGTATTATGAACCTTTCCTCCTTGTTTTCGAAGCTAATATACCCCTTGTTGAACCTCAAATCAACATTTTTGCATAACACCAAGGGCACCCAAGCAAAGCTAGGAAGCTATCTGCTTCCACCAGGACTAACACTTCAAAGTCTCCTGTGAACTTGGCCCCTTGTATAGTGATAGATGCATCTTTCAAAACTCCTATGGGAGTAACTTTTGTTTTGTTTGCCATGAACAATACATTAGATGATGGCTGCAATGGGGGTCTCCCCATTTGTACCCATGCATCCAATGTAAGTACATTCACTTCCGCACCTGTGTCAATCAAAATATTGCTCAACAACCACCTGTCCACAACAACATTCAAAGTGATCTCCTTGTCATAGTTAATACTATCGGGGGGAAGATTCGCATGAAGTATTGGTCTTCTAGTCTCAGTTCCCACGCACAAATTATTCCCCTTTAACCAATTTCTTAATAAAGGAATAATATTCTCTTGGCGCAATGTTCTACATACCTCTCTGATGTCGTCAATATTAGATGGGGCCTTTTCTGTATCCTTATGCTCCAATTTCGAGACTGCTCTTTCAAACCCTGTATTTCACCTTGAAGGCTTCTAAGGACCTCCATAGTTTCTTGATAGAATTCTTTCTGATGAGCTGGATCTGGATACCTAGCATGCAAAACCTCCTCCCTAGTGATTGTCGATTCTATTGCAAAACCTCTCTTGTGTGTGCCGCCTCAGCTCATGTGGTTATCTTGACTATTACTGTCTCAGGTTCTAGTGTTAACTTGGGCATCCACTGATTCTCTACTATGTGTTGGATTCTAACCATCCCGTGCCTTTGTTGTCTTGCTTGTGCTGCTTACTGAGATGCTCATACAAGTCCGGACACTCTTCATAACTATGCCCCTTTCCACAAAATGAATAGGAAATATTTTGTGGGCATTCACGCCTATAATGGTCAGGTGAGCCACATGTATAACAAGTTCCTCAAGGGAATTCACTCCTTCCTTCACCTCGACCTCCTCCTCCATATCCAACTCGATATCCTTATCCTCTTTAACCTTCCGTCATTCCTATCATAGTGCGTTTGATTATAATCCCTATCCTGATGCTCATTCTTTCCTTTAGAACTATCAGCCACACTCACTGTCGCACCCCAATATCAATGGCATCATGGATCTAGCTAATCAGTCTACAATCTTTAGTATCATGGGTCATAGACCTACAAATTTTACAAAAGGAAGATACATTCTTCCTGATCGCACGTTGTAGTAGGGGGTAGTGACTAGCATCATGATTCAAATGGAAAATATCACAGTCTAACAACAACAAACGTATAGTTTTGCGAGGGAAACTATCCTTGGTGTGGCCTTCTACTTCAAAATTTGTACACCAGATTCTTGAGGATGTTTCATGAGCTGAGTTTGCCAATAATTTCTCTAACTATTTTTCCATAGCTGTTATCTGAGCCTCCAAGAATGGACTAACTCTAGTGTCAATACTCCCAACTGCTTCAGCGTGTAAAGCTGCTTCCAATGCTTCGCATGGGTCGGTATAAGTTTTATGTGAAAGTGCTCTTTGAAATGGGGTAATCAATCCCCGAAAAACCATTGTGCATGTTGACTTGCATGAATGTCATAGGAGAGTTTGGATAGAAGTGTTTTAAAATGGGCATCATACTCACGTACACTTTCAGTAGTGCCTTGCTTTATATCCTTGAGTGTGCTTATACTCTTTTGCTCAAACTCTGGGATATGGAACTCTTTCAAGAAAGCATCTTTCAATGCTGCATAATCAATACAAGTTTGATTGGGATCAAACTTCCTATACCAGTTGTGTGCGTGCACCTGTAATGTAGTAGCAAATTGACTTGCCTTGTGCTTAGAAGCTATGATACCTTTCACGTGCCACAATATTTCACACATATGAACATGTTCACAAAGATCCTTGATACCTATGTACTCACTGGGAGATGAAGATACATCTCCATATAAATGTTGCAGGGTTCAGCTTTGCGGGCCTTGACCACCCGACCCAAAACCTCCTTGGTTTCCTCTTCCTCCAAAACCACCCGAACCACCGAAATTAGAAATACCCATACCGCTCGATCCTCCTCCAGAATTTAGAATAGGGCCCATGGATGCACTCCCCTATGTCCCAACAGTGGTACTATACTGGACCCCTACAGTCTGTGAAGTAGTCCCAGTTCCAGAGGTGAATCCCACACTCGGCGCACTCATATTCTTGTGCAGATGATGAGCCTAAAAACATACCCCCAAAGAATAATGAAGCTGTTTATGCTGCCATTGATGTACTTACTACCTGACTTATGTATGCTCTTTCACTTCTTAAATGAAAACTTTGCTTACATGTTGTACTAGATACTGGAAAACCAAGCACAAGGGCTAGGTCATATCTACTAGCGTGCTTCCATGTGAGGCCAAAGAGGGTTCTTTGTCATGCTTTCCTAGATGGGGGAGTTCCTGATGCTCTTGCTCTTTTTCATCCTCATGAGTTGTAAACCCTTCACGAGCCATCTCCTTCCATAACACCATCCTTTCGTAATTTCTTGTTTCTTGCATAATTCCCTCTCACGTGCATCATCATACTTCAGCCACCTCTCTTCCCTCTGCCGTGTTGCCGCTAGGTCTGCCATCTTTCACCAATCTTGTTCTGGCCCCGCACATGGAGTTTTTTTAGCTTTCCATGGGTTTATCTTCTAAGTTCAATGTTACCATAAATATTTTGATTTCCAGTAGAATACCTTGCAAAAACGTCCCTCTAGGATACCGTGGGAACTAGAACTCCGCTACCTCCAGGCACGAATAAGTCAAAATTGAATACTCTAGAATATAGCTGTTTAGAACACTACGAAACTAGGTATCTATTGCGTGAGCCCAGATCAGGTCAGCATCATATAGTGTTTGAAATTCCTCCTGTGTCCAAACAAGTGTGCGATACCTCCAATTCCACTTAGATGCATATGCAATCAACCACTCATATAATTCTACTAGAAAGATAGCAAAGAAGCTCTCGTACAAACTGTCATACAGATTCTGCTCTACCTAAGTGCGTGCGCTAAATCCAGATCTAGTGTCAAACCTCCATGCGTATTCTTCCTCCAAATCATGAATCCACTCTTCAACACTCACCAAAGTTAGCCAATATGTCTTCATCGTGAACCATCTCAAACAAATGAAAAGAGTTCCCGACAATGGAATCAATGATGCAGGCTAGAATTCTTAGATAACACCTAGTCGCGCTGGCACATCACTCAGCCTAGGCTGAGTGCTCACCGAAGCATGCAAAGGTACCAGGTCCCTCTTTAGGGTTGTTGTAGTAGAATGGTAGCATGATGAAGTAGTATAACAAACATATATTTAGAAACTAATCCATCTATACATCGTTACACTGTACCAAATCTATAAGCACTTAAGTATAAATCATCATGATAACAATAGTATACAATGAAAAACATATCAGACACTATTTTTTGGCCAATATTCTTCATATATTCATCATACCAATAGTACAAAAGCTTCATACAATACCAGACATGTGCGCATGGATCTGTTACAATTATCCAGTCTCATGCACTCATGTATCTCTAACCCTTCAAAGTAGTATGTGTCCCTATCTATATCTTACTAAGTAATTCATTACATATATATAGGGTGGGGGACTAGCCCTTCACCACTTAACTCTACCAAAATAGGTCGCATGCTAATAATAGCCACGCGCCTTTTACAACTATAGCCATACATGTAAGTATGCTATCTATAGATCGTTGATAGTTAACTATAGTGGTGGATCTATTCTTAGCTTATGTCCATGCAAGAGTGATTTGACATGCTCTTTGAAATCTCCATGAAGAGTGGCGTGCAAGTCTCGGCATCACTTTGTGTGCTCTGCACGCCAACCTCTAAAAATAGCCCTGATCTCCAAAATCAGCTAAGTCCGAAAGTCTGACTCTACACCTCTGCGTGACGCCTTCCTATACCTTCGCGCCTTTGCTCCTGTGTTGTTCTCCTGCGTGGACTCTGTGTGTGATTTCTACTAAGTGTTTTCTCTAATCAAGAATGGATAACAATTTGACGACTCATTGGGACATCTGCTTGCTAGAGGAAGGGATCATTGCATTGTCGTATCTATTGCACATGGAGTCAAGAATAACAGGTTTGACACTAATTTCGCCTCTAGTTCACGAGCCTGATGTTTACATTCTCAAATTTTATAAGAAAATCTTGAAATGAAGATTTCTGAGAGTAGAAAATTGTTTCAACTCTAGGGCTTCATCTATCTCTCTGAATGAACTACATAAGAGCAACAAAACAACACCATGACTATGTACAAAATTGAAATCATACATGCTCCAAATGGAACATGCAGAGCATGCAAAAGCACTTAGGAGAAAAGAAATCTACGCTATAGCAAGACAATGTGTAGAAGCACTTAGAGGAAAGAGAAACTAAACTAATATGTATAGGGTGAGACTTCCCTTTTAGTAAAGAATGCTTAAGATAGATCCCATTCACTAGAATCTGCAACTCTTCGCCTCCAATGTGGACAACTAGAAAGCATTGCTACTTTTTCATTTTTTATCATATAAGGACCACTCCAAATGGCATCAAACTTAGAATGTCTCCCTAGTTCTGCTCGATATGCATCCCATTTCAAAACCAGGTCTCCTTCCTGGAAGGTCCTTGCTTTTGCTTTCTTATCAAAGCATTTCTTGATTGAAGCTTGATTCTTCTCCAATGCTTGGAGAGAATTCTCTCTGGATTCTTCTAATTCTATCAGCTCCATGTACTTGGCCTCCATTGGTCCAAACTCAGACATTTCTAGTTGTCTCACAAGCTCCAATGCTGGTAACTCAAGTGATATAGGCCACACCGCCTCTTTGCCATAAAAATCTTGAATGGAGAGCTGCCTATGGATCTCTTAGGTGTTATTCTATCAGCCCATAAGGCCATTTTGAGCTTTGTGTGCCAAGTCGTTTGATTCTCATCCAGAGTTCTCTTGATGATCCTTAACAAGTTCTTGTTCGTGGACTCAACTGTCCATTACCGTGAGTGTAATAGTTTGATGAAGTACTTAAATAAGTCCCATTCTTGACAGCCCATCCTATGATTTTGGAACCTATAAATGCTAATGTATTGTCTGAGATGATGGTAGCTGGTACTCCAAATATGGTCACTATCCCTTCATAGAAATTTAGGATACTAGACTCATTTGCCTCCTTGAGTGCCACTGCCTTGGTCCATTTGGTAAAATAATCTGTGGCTGTTAGGATCCATTTGTGACCCTAGCTTGAGTTTGGATTGATGACTCCAATGAAGTCCAATCCCCACTGCATGAAAGGTTGGTCGACTAAGACTGGGTGTAATGGAAGTGCTGCTAGTTTCTCCTTGCCTTTGAAGAAAGCACAATTCTTACATCTTTTAATCCATGTATAATATCACTAAACAATCTAGGCTAGTAATAACTGCTTTCATGATTTTGAGTGTTGTCACTCTTGGAGCAAAATGGCCTCCAGCTACTTCAACATGAAATTCTTGTAGCACTCTCTCCACCTGATCTGTCCCAATGCATCTTAGCAGAATTCCATTGATGTCTCTTTTAAACAAGACACCATCAATAAGAACATATGGGATGGCTTGTAACCTGAAATGCCTTCTTTTTTCTTTATTCATCCCATGAGGGCACAAGCCTATTTGAAGGAAATTCACCATGTCTTGGGTCCAACAAGGAGCAAGTACATCATCTCTCCCTTCTTCTTGATCATCTTGTAGAATAAGAACAACCTCCTTCTCATTGTTTGTTTCATCTTGTAGAGCAAAGGCTAGCTACTCACAGAAGCCCCTCCCATGGACCAGCTTGGTGACCTTAATCTCAATGTCATATTCCATGGCACGAGTAATACACCCTGCACATTTCTCATTCAAGTCCTTCGTTGAGGAGGAATTATTTGACTCCTACATGGGAGACGAATAGTTGGAATTTTTGTTTGACACCAAATGCTTGAACTTCTTCATTCCCCTGATCACTGCCAGGACTTGCTTCTCAATGAAGGAATACCTCACCTCATATTCTTCTAGACTCTAAGTGAAGAAAGAAATTGGTTTCGAGCATTCTTTTTCTGTTGAACTAGGATTGCAAAGATAGTGTCATTGCCACCAAAGGCATACAATATGAAGTCCTTGGAAAAATATGGGTTTACAAGAGTTGGGGCTTGTGATATGGCCTCTTTGATAGCTTCAAAGATTGCCTTTCCTTCAACTATCCATCTTAATGCTAAGCTCTTCTTCAGCATTAGTGTTATTAGCTTAACCAGAGCAGCAAAGTTTGGGACAAATCTTTGAAAAAAGTTGATCTTCCCCAAGAAGATTTGAAGAGCCTTCTTGTGGCTTGGCAATGGCAGTGCTTTTATTGCTTCAAATTTTTTTGGATCAATTGCCAAACCCTATTTAGACACAATATGTCCTAAAAGCTTGCCCTCATGGGCCAAGAATATGCATTTTTTGGGGTTTAAAGATACCCCAAATCTTCTGCATCTTTGAAACACTTTCCTTAGATGGAAAAGGTGGTTTGTTGCGTTCTTAGAGAACACAGTGATATCATCTAGATAGATCAACACTATCTTATTGATTAGCCCTTTGAATGCCATATCCATGGCTCTTTGGAAATTAGCACCAACATTGGACAGTCTAAATGGAATTTTTTTGTATGCATAGGTGCCCCATTTGGTGGTGAAAGTAGTTTTGAATTGATCATCTTCTTTCACCATGATCTGATTGTATCCTAAGTAGCCATCCAAGAGAGAAAATATCTCTGACCCAGACACCACTTGCAAGATTTGTTCCATTGAAGGGAGTGGGTAGTGATCTTTGAGGGAGGCTCTGTTCAAATCCTGAAGTCAACACACAACCTGATTTCTCCATTTTTCTTTCTAACTGGGACCATATTTGCAACCCAACTTGAATGCTTGATTGGGAATATGATACTTGCCTCTATTAGTTTGTTTAACTCCTTCTTCATCAGAGGCTCAATATGTGGGTTGAATGGTCTCTACTTCTACTTGATAGGTTGAGCAGTTGGGTCCAATTCAATTGTGTGTTGTGCTAGTTTTGGATTGAAACCCCTTAGGTCTTCATAACTCCAAGAAAACACATCAGGGAATTCTTGGAAAAGTTGTATGAATTCATACCTTTCTGCTTGGTGGCCACCTTGCCAATTTGAAGTGTTTTGTCTTCTCCAATTGGGATTGACTCTGAATCCTCTCCTTTGATCTGCATGTTAGCCTTCTCCTTTTGAACTGATCATTAGGATTGAAAATGGATTCCAGGGTCACTAAGCCTTTGGGAAGCTTGTTTGTATGCAACTGTACTATCTAGTTCCCATACTGTTGCTCTAGTCTGTTTTGATTATGGGCTGAGAATTCAGCTTCTTCTTACAAAAATTTGATGATCTGCTGATCATTCTAAAAAACTTGCTAGGATGTATTATTATCTGGCACTTCTAGCCTCACAACCACATGGATATGTGGTTGCTCTTTGTCTCTTTTGGTGATGTCCACCACATCAAATGCTTCTCCAACTGCTGTAAGTCTATCAACAACTTCATTCTCTTTTTTGGGTATAGACACAATCAATGAAAGCTTCGAAATCCTCCATGAGATCCCATACCCTACTCTTATAGTTCTTGAGAAGGTCTTTTTGACAACATTTATCCCTCGACTTGGTTAGCAACTAGTTCAAGATCACCAAACACTTGTAAATTCTTGATTCCTAGCTTTCTTACCCAATGAAAGCCTTGGACTAAAGCTTCACATTCAACAGTATTATTTGAACAAGCAAACTAGAATCTAAAGGATGCATAATATTTCATACCTCTGGGAGACACAATCATAGCTCCTCCTCCAGCTCCTTATCTGCTCCTTAAGCCATCGAAGAATAATTGTCATACTTCATTGTCATCATTGTACTCTGGCTTGATTAGCTCAAGGAGAGGATGATTCTCTTCATGTAGGTAGTAGAAACCCAGCTCAAATTCTTCCATCTCCTTTTAGGGGTCAAAAACATGTATTTTATTGGCCCACTCATCTAGAGTCAAATCAAGGATACATCCTAACTTCGTATATGCTTCATTAGTGTTTAGGAAGTCTTCTTGATCAAAAGCTGAGCTGTTAGCATTGATTAGGATAGGTACATAGGATTCAATATGATAGTCAGCAATAGGTTTAGATCTAATTGTGTCCTTTGCCCCATACCTTGTCTTAAAGAGCATGTGTGACCAATCAACAAACATGTAGCCTCCAATTTTGGCAGTGAAGTCCCTAGATAGACACAAAGCAAAATGTGGTGGAAAATCTATGATGGACACATTTTGCAAGACAGTTACATTGGGGCAGGCATGTAGAGTGAGGCTCAGGTCTTGGATGATTCCTATAGTGGTCAATGTTGTCCCATCTAATTGAACTACCCCTCTAGAGATAACTTCATATTTGAGACCCAACTGATCAGCTATTTATTTGGGCATCATAGAACTACTAGCCCCAAAGTCAATCATACAATTATGCACTAATTTGTCTCCAATAATTAATGAGACATAGAATGGAGGAGGCCTCAAGTTCTTACCTTGTTGTTCTCCTTGGTTCTTCTTAGGTTGAACTACATTGGTAAGCACTCTCTTGTTGATTAGGGGGTTAATTTGAACTTGATGAATTTTACATGGCAGTTTGCAATAGATCCCTCTACCCTGGAATGGCCAATGACTCCCATAGTGAAATGTTCACACTTGTCTTCTTCATCTGCTCAATGATATTGAATGAGCCTTCCTTCTGCTACCCTTTCCCAGACACATTCTTTTCTTGCACATGGGTTGTTACAACCGGTGCCTGACTGGATTTAGGAGGTGGCTTGGATTGGTTCTGCATGTTGGGAGTTACTCTTGGAACACCAGGACCTTGTGGAGTGATGGAAGGTTGAGGGTCACCTGAGTTCAGTGGTTGGCCTTCTCTAATACTTCTCTTTTTGGACCGTGTGTTGGCAGCCACACTTTGAGCAAGGGATTGATTCATCCCACAGAAGTCTTCAACCTGCCAATTGACAAGCATGGTCTCTCCTGGAGGTTCACTTTGTTGAGTTCCTTGTTGCTGATCTCCCTCTTTTCCAAGTTCTTGTGGCAGCATTATTGGTTTACAACATCAAAGCTCGATTGAACGCCATTGAAACACATGGATTGGTTATGTGGCTGACTACATGAAAAACACCAATCATATTCCTATGCCATATTGTTCTGTGCAGGGACCAATGCCTTTGATGTTGAGGCTGTATTAGGATCATAAGACCTAAAAGGTCTAGTAGCTTGAGGTTGTCCTTGATTTTGATTCTGATTTATAGTCTGAGGTGGTGGCCTATTCTACTGGTATTGGGGTCTAGCCTGATATTGAGCCTGAGGCTGATATGGCCTAGAGCTTTGTGCTTGCTGCCTTTTGATGGTCACTAGTTCATTTCCTAGGTTTTGTAGTTGCTTCATCACTTCTTGAAGCTCTTTAGAGGTGTTAGATGATGAAGTGGAAGCTTCAATGAACTTTGACTCCTAGGGGTGGGTATAGGAGCTAATGTAGGCATTTGGCTAGTATCTAGGTTTCCTAACTCAGGGTACAGAGGCATGGATGGCCTAGGAGCAATCTTACCAACTTGAATCAAATGGTTCTCAGCCCCTATGGAAAGGCTATAGGCTGTTGGAAATGTAGTGCCCCCCATTGACTGGATCATTAGAGAAATGTCAGAATTTAAAGCCCTAAGAAAGTATAAGAAGGCACCTTCATTAGTGGGATTTCACTGGTGGAATCTTGTCCCAGTCCATTGGAATCTCGAGGTTGAAGTCCATCGCCTACTCATTTGGGGCTCTTTTGATAGTTGTTAGTTGCTCCAACAAAGATAAATTATCACCCTTCTCTCCAAACTGGTTGTGGAGTGTTGTGCATAATCTGGTTCCAATTTTGGATAGATCTTACATGAAGACTTCAACCATTTCAAATCCTTTCCTTTGAGTGAAGAGGTGATCAAATTGACTACAATGTCCATCTCATGAATCTCATGGATTGTACAGACATTGGCAATATCTTGGACATGATCACCAGGGGAATTTTGGTTTTCCCCAATGAAATATGGGATACTCTTTAATGCTGTAATAGGGACTGGATTTTGTGCATTCAAGGCAAGTGGACTACTGCCGTGAAGTTAACATAAGGATTTGGCTAAGCCATTCTGATCAGTCTGAGCACTCCTCTTGGTTGAATGAACGGTCTTCCGGGAGGAGGTGTTGATAAAGCTCTGCTTGGTGGAGATGGAGACCTCCGAACTCTTCTTCCTCTCACATCTCGCTTGGGGATAGATGTAAGTATTCAAATATACCTTCTTCCCTTGCTCTAGACTGGGTTCTTCTCATGAATCTCTTAAGCTTGGGCTACTGAAACTAGTAGATTTGTTTCTTTTGGAGTCGACAGATGTATAATTTTATGACTTCTTAAAAGCCAGAATCACATTAAGTGTACATCAATCCCTACTGTAATAAGATGGAAACTTCTTGGTCGCACCAGGCATGCCAAAACTACTAGTGTGGAATCAAAGCACCCCCAAATGATTTTTGAAAGGTCTACTTTTCTAAGGTAGAATCATCTGGTGTGATTGCATAACATGGAACTTTTCCTACCATGTGGGACTTTACAAATTGGAAAAGCACTCCATATTTAAAGGTTGGTTCCTTATTCCTTTGTTTAGGTACATACGTGAGGATTTGCAGAGGATCTTTATCTATACCTAGTCTAAGAATTTCCAACGAGACATGGGTAAAAGAGTACAAAAATAAGAAATAACTAAACTACCAGGTGATGCACCAAAGGAATGATGAATACTTAGTTTTCCTTTGACACAAACCAATAAAATGTATACAATAAACAAGCACAGATAGCTAGACGTGTAATGAGAGACTAGATAGAAGCAAAAGAAACAAGAAGGATCTAAGATTGATCACAAACGTATTTTATTGCTCCAAAGATTGATACAGTTCATTACAAAATAGCCAAATGGCGAAACATGTTACAGTTTTAATGGAAGGCCTGAACCCCACAAATCCTTTGCTAGAAGGAGAAGGGAGCTTGCAAAACTAAGAATATCCAACCCTTTACAATGAATCCTACCCCCATATTTATAGAATCGATCGGAGAGAAGAAAGAGAGAGAGAGAAGCAGGAAAACATGGGTTGAAGCTCAACCACCGCTATTAATGCTTTCTACTGAAATCTACCCCGAATCCAAATTTACTACATCGATCCTCGATTTGGCACTTTGAGAGGAGAGGAAAGCAGTGGAAATAGATCAAATCCGATCTAGTTTTTGAGACTGTTGAACCTACATTGAAATATCGAAGACGTTTCTCCATTTTCTCTAACATAACCTCTCAAAAAATTAAAGTTCCAGACACCCATGGCATAGATGAGGTTGAGATCTTTCCAACAATATCAGATTTGCAATCTCTCAAGCCCTGAGTCGAAAGATATTCCCCTTTGAAGTTTGAATTGATTCCGTACAACTGGGTGGGAAAAAATTTGAAAAATGGGTCCCCAATTTGGATTGGGACGCATGGAAACCAGATTGGAGAAAAAATTGGGTCCATGGGTCCGCAATTTACCTTTTGTCTTTTGCACAAAAAAAAGCAAAAACTCAAAAATCCTCGTAGCCCCAAAGCTTCTGGTGGACACGTGGCTCCTTTTGATTGGTTGGGAAATGCGCTTCCATTTTTACCTTTATGCCTTTTGGATGAAGGGAAAACTTTTACTTTTTCCCAACTCCCTACCTTGGCTTTGACTCGGGTGTAAATGCTGAATTTTTCCTTGGGCGAGTTGCGGGTTTATTTGCAACTTTTACACTTTTGGGGCAAAGGGAAAAAAACTAACCTTTTCCCCGACGCCCCACTTTCCCCTGGGACACGTGTCACTCTGGCACTCACTCAAGAACCTTTTCTCCTTTTAACCCTTGAAACAACGCCCTTAGGACACTTGGTAGCCTCCACTAGCCTATTAATGCTTTGACTATTCAACTAACGTTGCCCCCTTTTAGGACACATGGAGGCACCACACTTGTTTACAAACCCGACCCAAAGTTTCCTCTGGAGAAGCATAGAGTTGACACTTATCAGCCTCCGCTTGCTTTGTGGACTTTTTAATGGTCCTTCCAGCTTTTTAGACTTTGGGCTACGTGGCGAGCTTGCACTCATTTGGGTCTCTGTCTTGGGACCCACCTTTAGAGATGCACTACGCTAACACTTGGCACCCTTCGCTTACACTTTTATACTTAGCCAAATTTTGAACCTTTTCTGCCTACCCCTTGACTTTCTTTGACCATTTTCTACATGGAGGGCGGCACAAGTTTTGAGCTCCCATTATGGATTCACCTTTGGAGAAGCACCGTTGGGACACGTGGCCTCTTCCGCTACTTCCTCCATACTTCGTCTTTTTTGCCTTTTTTCTGAACCGTTTCAAGCCCAGGGACTTTGAATCTTCACCATTATTTCTTCTTCTTTCTTTTGGCTCTATTGTAACATCTTCCCTTCTTGTCTTACCCTACTATTTTATAATTCTACCTACCTATGACTTGGAGAATGCATTTAGACATAGAAACGGCTTGACACTTGTTGGCCTTTGTTGCTTTGTGGAATTTTCAATGGTCCTTCCAACTTTTTAGATTTTGGGCTACGTGGCAAGCTCGAGCTCATTTGGGTCTCTACCTTGGGACCCACCTTTGGAGATGCGCTACGTTAACACTTGGCACTCTTCGCTTACACTTTTATACTTAGTCAAATTTTGAGCATTTTTTGCCTACCCCTTGACTTTCTTTGACCATTTGCTACGTGGAGGGCCAGTCTGCAAGTTTTGAGCTCCCATTTTGGATTCACCTTTGGAGAAGCGTCATTGGGACACGTGGCCTCTTCCATTGCTTCCTCCATACTTAGTCATTTTTTTCCTTTTTCCTGAACCGTTTCAAGCCCGAGGACTTTGAATCTTCACCATTATTTCTTCTTCTTACTTTCAGCTCTCGTTGTATCATCTTCCTTCTTATCTGGAACTTGTTATTTTATAGTTCGCCGCTCGTGACTTGGAGAATGGATTTAGACATAGAAAAATCCACGTGAGTCATTTTCTTTCTGTACTGAGGATCCTTTGATCTTTTGGCCTCCGCCACTTCATTGCTAAATCTTTTGCAACCAATTTGCGCAGGATCTGGATGAGTTTTCTTGGGTTCCTTCTATGCGGGGTCATGACTTGATCCAATATTTATCACGGGAAAAAATATGGATAATACTTGATTTCTTGCACACCAAAGGGAAATAAATGATTAATACTTATAAAAGGTACAATGCTACCACACGCTTTTAAATTCTTTCTACTTCCATTTCGTTGATATAGATTGTTTTTAGCCTATGAGTTTATCTTAGGTGTAATAGATCAAGGATTCTTGATGTTTAGTTGAGTCTTTATCATGATATTTTATGTTTAAATTCTCAAATAATGTGTGAAACCATGTATCTTTGGGCTTCCATGGATGCACATCTTCTGGTTAAAGGTTCATTGTTGGTTATTTGAAGTGTTTTCATCATCTCATCTGGAAGATCTTCCAACATTTGTTAAGAGTTCCCAAAGATCTGGTATAATCAACTTTATCCTACTTAATTCCCTAACAAAATACATCCAAAACTGATAAATCCTACAAGAACCACCCCTATTTGCATTGCTTATCCATAAATGCTGAGGATATTTGTTGAATTTGTCCATCCTTTACTCAAAATATGCAAGAGCAAGCTGGTTTTATTGTTGTCTTTAGTAACTGAACCTTATCTAGAAGGCATATGCATTTTCTAGGGTGATAACTCGTGAGAGTTAGATTATGTTGTATTGACCATGTCTTCAAGGATTATTTCTTAATGTCTTAAAAGGGAGAGTCAAATATTGTTGATTCATTCATTTACCTTGCAAATACAAGTTACAAAATGGGTCCTCTCACCCTGGTTTAAGGAAAAACTTAAAGTAGTAGGGTAGGTCAAACCCTTAGCACGGTGCTATCCAAATTTTCCAAGATCGAGTGACAAAGAGTCATTTAGATCCTTCGCCGCTACAAAAAACTTAAATTATAATCTATATTTCTCTAAGAATCCTGCTCATCATGTTGATGTTGCTCGAATTCACAAGGACAACTGATTTGGGTACCAAAAATTCTATGTTGATAAGTTAAAATGGAAATAGAAGAGATAAAAGGAATCCCTTATCTCCAAACATCAGGAGAAATTAGAGGAAAAGGACAAATAAATTAAAAGGATAAAGAAAAATCAAGAAGACACCATTCAGGTGGTCCATGAAATATTTAAATGCATGTCTCAATCCAATGTTTATGTTATTTTCTTAAAAGAGAAGATGTTGCAACTCAAACTCGCATGCATCAATTTTGAGATACCATTTGATATAAGTATAGCTAAAAGCTTCTCCAGGTTATACCAAAACAACACTCATGAACTTCATGTCCTGTTATGTGAACTATACATGTATAACTATGCTCTTGAGTATGATAGGGATTGGATTCCAATCCTATACATTGGAGATGTTCAAGTTAAAGCACTTTGTTCTTATTTTGTGAATGATTTGGATAGAGAAAGACAAATGGAGGAATACATGCATTTAGAGAAGGTACAACCACTGATGGTCAAGGATGAAGCTACAAAAACTGGAGAAGTTGTAGAAAAATATGAAAAGTATATGAAGAACAAGGTGATCAAAAGGAGACTGTGGTAGATGAGGAAAGTAGCTCATGAGGAAGTCATATAAATGATTAAAGATCATGGGATTTAGGTGGCACGGTAATGCATGATGCAATGGATTGAGATGTCTCTTGAACTGCAAAAGAAAGATATGCAATCTTACCCTAATATTATGCCAAATCTAAACAGAGTGAATGCATACATTTAAATTTGTACTACGTGTGTAAATACCTGGATTTTAATTGGCTATCACCCCCAATCTTCCACTTTCTAATAGCACCATGGACATGTGATAGACCATTGAATGAAATTATATAGAAAAAAATTATGCATAGGTTCAAGATAAACAAAGTGGTTACTTCTTCATAGAAACCGAAGGGATAGATACTCAGCTTGATTTCAGATGTGAATGTAGCATCACACCTTGTAGGGAATTGAGCTACTTGAATGAGGAAATTTAAGGAATTAAGACTGGGGGTGTGATGGGTTGTGAAAATCCCCTTTAGAAATAAATCATCCTCTATAATTTTATTAATCCATTAAAGTTATGTCCTTGTATTTCCCAGATTCCACCGAACACTATCATCATAACTTGAACTTATTGGGATAAATCTTGATTAATATAGTTATAATTAGTTATCTTTATTTTGTGGTATATTGTGTGTATATTTTTTCTCTTTATATCAATAATTTGTTTGAATGATGCTTTATCTCGATGCCACTCTTGTTTGCGATAAAATTGTTATATGCAACAAAGGAATTATTTGTAGCAACTTGTCCATAGCCAAAAGGGCTCACCTACAACTAAGGAACTGTTTGGAGCCACTCATCCGCAATCAAACGACCTATTCCCCACAACTCATCCATAGCCAAAGGAGATCACCTACAACAAAGAAGCCATGATTATAAATATCTCTTGGAACATGAATTATGACACTCGAGTCATTACGTGTCATTAAATAGGCTATTAAAAATAGGATATAAAGAACTCGAGAGATAACAATCGATCTGATTTAAGAAACTTGTTAGTTACTTGAGTTGTGTATTTGATATCTAAACACCTTATAATTAGTTGTGTTGTACATGCTTAAACTCTTGTTGATATGTTTTAGATCTTCCATTTATTCTACCGAAGATCTTTTACTTATTTTTTTAAACTCCGAGTTGAAATCTTCTTCTCACGTGTTGTTGTAATTGAGGAGTATAAGAGAAAAGGGTTAATATTGGAAATCTATCTAGATGGAGAAAAAGAGAATAGATGATACATGAGATACAAAATTTTCTTTGTTCCTAGATGTAACATTCATGCCAATTCAATAAAGAATCTAAATTTTGTTCAAGTAGCTTTTTAGTTACAAGAATTAGGAGGGATTCACATCGAGGCATGGCCCACTTGTGGTCCTGTTAAACCCTTCTATAGTTTTCCTACTCTTTTTTAGGATTCGTATTTACTATGGTAATTATTCATGATAGAATGCTATTAAGTTGTTTTTAATAACAAATCACATATATATTTTGTGGGTATATAAGTTTTTATTAACAACTTATATTTGTAGGTATTGATTGTTACGTAGGAGAGGTTACACATACCCCAATGATGATACAGTCTCCTCGCAAGGTGTTCGGAATCCAAAAAGCTCACTAGCTATACATTTGCATCCCATGTGCCTTATCCAACCTCCGCGTGCTTTGTTTTTGTCCTCTACCCCCTTTTCATTGCATTTTGGTAGTGATGAGATCGCTATCCCTCGTGACCGCAGGCGGTCCTCAGAATCGCCACTCCCGCATAGGGTGGCGGTCCCTGTGCACATTTTCTAGAATGTTCCGATGATTTCATCAAACGTAAAATTCAAATTTCTATTCGCATTATTCACCCACTTTAGATTGCATTTATGTTTTGGCCGCCCAGTAAATAGTGTTTTCTCTTTGTTTATAGTAAAAGAGTTCAATTCCAAGTTACCCTCTAGTGAATCCAAATGCTATAAATAGCAACTTGTTTTCAAACAAATGGCCCCTCTCCTTCTCTGTTGATTATTGGTTTGTTTGAAGTTCTTGCTTAGAGTTCCAATAGTTTCATATTTTGCATCAGTTTTTAGCCTTACCTTGTTGTTTAGAGATCACTTGATCTTCTTGTTTCCATCTTACTTCATTGTTGTTCCATACAATCAGCTTAGCATAGGATAGCTTCATTTCTAGATTAGAATCCATTTAGAGTTGCAGGTTTTGTTTTGTCACAAGAGTAGATTCCATAATTCTTGGTAGATTTGTGTTATATCCCCATAATAAATCCTGCTAAGAACTACATAGTCAAGCTCTGTTCACTTGCACTATCCCTCTCTTACTTGCATTGTATTGGTTTATATCCAAACTTGCCTTTGTTTGAGTATCTTCTTTTTGTCTGACGCTATCATATCACATACACATTTTGGATTCACGAGACACGAAGGAATGAGGAGATCACACTGAGGGGACAAAGTCACACACAACTAGATTTACCATTGTTCTGTAAACTCCAGGTTTGAGCTATCAAAGTTCTAGTTAAAATATATCAAATAGAGTAGTAAATTATTTCATTTCAGTTAAAGCTCACTTTCGATATTGTTGGGAAGCTGTGGGGAATGATAGTTTCTAAGAAACTATGATTCATTCCTCACTTCTGAGGTAGGATTGAGAGTCTTTCAATTAAACTAGTTAGTTATTTAGATATTTAGGATAAACTCACAACTGCACAGGCAAATAGCTATACCAGGCTACCTTGCTTGTTTTGATTCTGTTATTAGATTAATTGTCCATTTTCTGAATATATTAGAATATTTGCTCTTTTAATTTTGTTAAAATACTTCATCAAAAAAAAAATAAAAGAATATATGCATAGTGTAGATATATCTTTCATAATTAGTTTATTCGTTTCAAGTTTAAATCATCTTTGCATGACAATCACGGGACCTAGAGAGCCCAAGGAATATGTATTTGAACCGAGTAGTACCTCAACCAAATCTCCCACAACACTAGCTGATATAGATCAAGACCTTAGGATTCAGGTTTTTCAAACAACAATAAACCTACAAGCAATTAGTGAACAATTGAGAGAGTTGAATATTGAAGACGACAAGGCATACACATTCTGGTCAAATCACCCCAACTATAGACTACCTTGATAGGATATCCACATGACCATACAAGAACTCGAAAGAGAACAAATATTTGGTTGCGATCCTTTAGTTCCACAACCCAATGCAGGAGACCTCCTCATCGACATAGATATTGGCTTACGTATTCAAGTTGCCAGAACACCCTTGTAAGGTATTCTGAGAAAATCACACAACTTCTAGTTCTAAACATAGAAGCTGAAAAGGCTTATGACTATTGGATAGTGGAAGAAGAGATTGACTCCTCATATGACCATAGGAGGTCCGCCACAACCACGAACTTATGGTTGTGATCCACAGGTCCCACAACCCAACGGGCCTACTGATCAATCAGACATTGATGTTGGTTTACACACACTAATATTCAGATCCTCACCACTTCCGCTAGACATCATTACACAATTCTCCATATTAAACATAGTAGCCAATTAGGCTAGGGATTTCTGGACTAGACCAGAGAACCATCCATAAAGCTCTGGAAGATCCACTACGCCTCTCATTACCATTTTCCATGACCTTGTCTAGAAATATATACGAATCACCTATAAGCCACTTTCCACGTATACAACAGCCAATAGATAGGATCTCGGCAGAGCTCGACATTGATTGGAGCCTCCAAGCAGCTATTATATCCGAACGATCCATTACCCGATCTAGGTTAGGAGAGCCTTCTTTGCCTTAGATTCAGATTCCATTATTACGTGTTGAGGATATAAGATTGCCCAATTAGCTTGGCCATATCCCACATACTTCATTCCCACCGGTTGTCTCGACACGACCTCGGGAGGTCGGGTACGAAGAAAGGCTACTTGTAGATTCTCATGCTCGCATGTCACTTTTCGCATGTCACTTTTCTATCATATGTGAAAAATTGGTGACTTGTTCTTCCCGACATTAGTGAACTAACAAAATTGGTGAACCCGACGTTTCCCTTTTATTTTCCTTTCTTTCATCCACCTTCGTTCTTTCCCATTATTCTGTGGGTATTTATATACCCCCGAATATGATCGGGATATGACACATACAGAAGACCTATTTTAGGTCTCAAACCACATTATGGTCAGACAAGTAGGCAATAGTCACCATTGCTTTCTGTATGGGCCGATAACTACTCAAGTAACTACTTGTCATCACAGACTCCATCCCCAAAGAATTGGCTCTAGTTCTTCATTCGAATTGAGGAATTGGATCAGCTCACACAAACGAAACAACCAAGAGCCCTCAGGCTCTAATAATATGATGTTTACTAGAGAATCCATTTCATCTCCGGGTTTGTTCAGACCACAAATCAGTAGATAGTCAGATCCACTCCCATTCTTGGATGAGGAGTATTTAGCACACTACGCTAGAAGTGAACAACACTTTCAGAACATGTACCCACCTATAGGAAGTTTACAAACACAACCCGATACCCTGCTCCAAGAAAATACCCCCATTCCTCCACCTATGGGAAATACTCTCGGTGAAGCTTGGTAGGGTAATGATCAATTCATAGCAGGGTACCATACCCCTCTACAAGCTCAAGGTTTACAACAACCACCATTAAGGAAAAACATGGTGCCATCACCGATCGAGGTCATCTCGACTTTGGTTGAGAAGGTTAGAGGATTAGAACTCGCTTGAAAATCAAAACTCACATTTTGAAAGCAAGAATTCCCAACCCTCCGCATCATCCCAACCAAGTTGACCTCCTCACAGGAATAGGCATGTTAGGCATGCCTCCTCAACATTCGTATAACTACCCACAACAAACACCAACTAGAATCACGTTTTCAAACGCCACTCCAGTTGAAGGTATGATACCTCCCGGCTTAGCACCAAGCAATCCATACCAGAACAATGTTCCTCCCTATCTAAACATTTATTCAAAATCACCACAGGGAGACATGTTCTCCTCTCCTAGGATGTTCACTCAACCACAGGGATTTCCTTATGTCCCTACAAATACATATGCTATGCCATATCAACAACCCATTCCACCTCCACCTCCTCAACAGATACCATCGATGGTGAAACCTATGCAGTAGGAACTTATTCAGAATATTTAAAAGAACCTCTAGATTTCACCATACGAAGTGTCATGCTTCCAAGACCTCTTCCCGATTTACCCAAATACAAAGGGGAGGGGGACCCAAATGCACATATCAAGGCCTATGCCATGGCCATTCGGGAATTTCTCCCATGGGATGCGGTTGTTGCTAAGATATTCCCAAAAACCTTAGAAGGTATCACCCTTGATTGGTATTACAGAATACTTGAAGCCTCGATACACTCATTCAAACAACTTGTGTCAGAGTTTATCAAGGCTTTTGATATGAACAAATTGTTAAGAACAGGAATAAGGGAATTCCTACATATTAAACAAGAACACAATGAATCCTGCTGCTCATTTTATTCAAAGATGGTGCATAGTCCTCTACTCATCAGCAAGTGCTCCAAACATGGATCAGATGGAACTATGTGACTTATTCCTTCATTCTCTCAATAGAGAGATAAAGGAAGAAGTCCAGAAGTTCCCACTAAGAACTTATGATGAAGTACTGAAAGTGCCCTTGAATCGATCAAGCGGCAATAGATAGCAGTCGTAAGACCTATGGAACAAATGGGAAATTAGTCATTCCCAATCAAAACACTATGGCTTATCCAAATGTTGGGAATACCAATCAAGGACCCAAAATCCTTAACAAAAACCGTGGGGTCACAATGGATGGAGTCACTAACCAGGTCAAAAGACCAAACGTTGTGAACACCCGACACCCATTAACAATCAGCGAAATAATAACTTCACTCCAACGATCAACGCGGTGGATTTCAATCACCACAACAAAAAACAACAACAAAAACAATGAAAAATCCAGACACAAGGCCCAATCCAAAACCCAACTAGATATCAGGGTCAAAACCAAAGGCAACAACCTCAAAGTTTTAACTCTAACAACCAGCCACCTAATCAGAGTTTTGGGCCACAACGGGTTTCAAACCAACAACCTCGAAACTATAATCCCAACTTGTATTGTGGTTTCCACAAGATTCAAGGCCATGATACTAGGACTTTCCGTGACTACAATAAATTCATGCAACATTTTCCAGAAGACCAAAGACAACTCTTTATAGATATGTTTTTGGGAAATTTTGTAATACCTACGCCAAACACTTATACGGGGGTAGTTTCTCCACAAAATGCACCCCTCAAGATCTTTAATGATCCTCTCCCAAACCATTCTAATAACAGGTTAGATCCAAATGGGACTAACAAGGGTGTTATAACAGGAAACAATGATCATGAAGCTTCAACTTCATTAAACCCACCAGTTGCACCCCATTAGGAACTCGACCACAAACCAAGATAGTTGGTCTGGTAGAGTTAGACATCGAGTTACCCATAGAAACCATAACAAGAACATGGGATTATTCTTCTCAACCAATTCCAACCTACCCATTAGAACTAGACAACATTCAACAAACACTTGGTAAAGCCCATAGGTGCTTACGATCTAATCAATGATCTAACAAAGACCTTCTCTCACATTTCCTTCTTGGATTTGTTGAAAAAACTCTCCCGCTCACAGGGCTGCTCTCTTAGAAGCACTAGGTCTTGGTCATCTGATTAACATCACTCCCCTCCCGAAAATGCAAGTAAACCATGTAGACTTTGACATCTACCCTCCAGGGCAGGCAGATAGGGATACTGAGTTTATATTTGATATAAACAAAATGCCAATAGATGCTGAAATTGCACGTAGAGGTGACCCAACTTTATATGTTCAGGTATGGATTTATAATAATTACGTTAAACATGCAATGATTGATGATGGGGCAGTAGTTAACATAGTCCCCTTCTCTTTTCTTCAAAAGTTAGGATATGGAGAAACAAATTGTTCCACAACGTGAAATACGCTAAGAGGTTATGATAGCCTCAAGGCCACTTCAATAGGGACTATAGTGTTACCAGTCACCTTAGGACCTAAGACAGTCCTCACCGAATTTTATATTATAGATCAGGAAACCAACTATAATATGATTCTCGGTCGACCATGGATACATCGTATGAAGGCAATCCCTTCCACGTTATTCCAAGAAATAAGATTTGCACACTAGGAAAGATATTTGTGGCACAAGGTGACCCAAAACCATTTGACATACACCTAGTAGATTTGAAGAAAAGACTAGGTGTTCACTCTGAGTTTGAACTCCTGACAAATCAACTTAACAAACCAGTCAATTCAAAACCAGAAGTAAAGTTGATACCTACAACAGAATTAGAAATCATGAATCTAGTGAGGCATTCCGACACTCAAAAATGAGACTAATGTCATAGAGATAGTGTCATTAGGAACTACCGCAAGAATTGTCAAATTACTAGAGAAAGATCTACCCATTCTCCTACCATTTGATTCCATGGGTATGGGATACACCCTAGGAATTGCCTCCCTTCCAGCAGACGAAGTTTGTATGGTAGAAGTAACCAAAGCAGAAGAAGTAGATACAAAGAATACCTCAACATCTATTTTTCGGACAAATGTTGGACTCTCCACTTGATGGAGCTAGATGTCATTTCGGAGTAGGGGCAGGTGTGATCTTTACTTCTCCCGAGGGAAAGATCCTACCTTTTGCCTTTAAATTAAACTTTGAATGTACAAACAATGGGGCTGAATACGAAGCCCTTCTCCTTGGGCTTATCATAGCTAAAAGAATGGGCATTGGTAATATTAGAGTCTTAGGAGACTCGCAATTAGTTGCAAACCAAGTATCCGAGGTATACGAAACTAGAGTTGAACACTTACAACTCTATAAAACAACGGTATTAGATCTAACCAAGGGATTCGATTTCATATCAATTGAAGCAATCCCATGTGAACAAAACCTCCTCGCTGATTCAATAATGACCTCAACTTCTCATTTCACACCAAGTAGTGAGCTGGAAAATACAAGTTTCATAGTATCACTTCGTACTAAACCATTGGTGCGAAAGATGCCAACGATACCAGTCTTAACACATACGAGAATGAGTCTACCATCCTAGATCATTTTGACAATGATATAACAACTCTTGAATATCTAAATGCCTATGTGGAATTGCATCTTGCTCATCCCATAGTAGATTTCTCCCTAATCCCATCTTCCTCTTCCTATTTTGGGAATCCCATGATAGAATCTCCTCCGCAAGAGAATCTTGATATCTACGAGGTAGAGAATGGAGAAGTTTTGGAACTACCTCCGCACCGCCTGAATTTGAAGAAGGAAACGCTTCCTTAATCGAAGGAATGATTGATATAAATATTGGAACGGAGGAAGAACCAAATATTTTGAAGTTAGGATCCTCATTAACTCTAGAAGAGATAGAAATACATACTCAGATCCTTAAGGAACATCAAAAGGATTTCGCATTTAATTACAAAGAAATGATGGGAATCACACCACATATCACGGTGCATAATCTTGTCACCAAACCTAGATGCAAAGCCAATTAAACAAAAGTCAGACCAATGAAACCAAAAGTGGCTCTCATGGTGAAAGAAGAAGTAATGAAACTTCTCCAAGTAGGATTCATCAAACCAGTCGACTATTCACAATGGGTATCTAATATCGTCCCTGTTCTAAAAAAGAATGGGAAGATACGCATTTGCATAGACTTTCGGGACATTAATAAAGCTTTCCCCAAAGATGACTTCCCGTTACCATCCATCGATGTCATTGTTGATGCAACAACTAGATTTGAACTTTTGTCTCTCATGGATGGGTTCTCGGGATATAATCAAATCAAAATATCTGAACAAGATCAGGCCAAGACCATGTTTATAACTCCTTGGGAACCTATTGTTACGTTGTCATGCCATTCGGTCTTAAGAATGCTGGTGCTACATACCAACGGGAAATGACATACATATTCCATGACCTTATTCATAAAATTGTGGAATCTTACGTGGATGACTTGTTGGCCAAGGCCAAGAAACGATGTGATCACCCAGAGGTACTCCATATCATTCTCTCACGATTGATTGAATATGGTGTCACATTAAACCAGAGAAGTGTGTATTTGGTGTGACAGGAGGAAAACTTTTGGGTTACATTATATCTTCACGAGGGATTGATGTCGATCAGCCAAAAATCTGGGTTGTTCTTGAGATGATTCCACCATCAGATGAGTCTAGAATAGATCATTCCTTGGGAAGCTCGGTGTAATTCGAAGGTTCATCCCGGACTTAAGTTTTGTTGTTCATCCAATCAATAATTTATTAAAGAAAGATTATAGCATTGATTGGATGGAAGAATGTAATGAGGCCTTCGAAGTAGTTAAATGCTTCTTATTGTCTCCTCCCACACTAATGCCTCCCAGACTAGATCATCCTTTGATCCTATATTCATGGGCTACTGATGTCTCATTAGCCTACATGTTGGTAGGAAGATGATGATAAATGAGAACATGCAGTCTATTTCATTAGCCAAACGTTGCTTGATTATGAAACATGTTACACACAGGCAGAAAGAGAATGCCTTGCCATAGTCTTTGCAACAAAAAAGTTTAAGACACTACATGCTAAATCAAGAACAAGGGTCATTGTAAAGACAGATCATTTATGAACATTCCTCACGCAAGGGTCTTTATCTAAAAAGGTTGGACATTTCATAACCTTAATGGGTGAGTTTGAGTTAACATTTGTAAACTAGAAATTTGTTAAGGGACAAATCATTGCAGATTGGTTAGCAGATAATCCATTAGATGGAGGTGATCTAGTAGACCTAGACTTTCCCGATGAGTGCATATACTTTATCAAAACTAGGCCCCCATCTCTACATGTCCTGGTACACTGACATCGTCAATTTTATCATGGACCATACGTACCCAGAAGGTGCCACATCACAACAAAGAAGGTGGTTACACATTATCACTGCTAAATACATTATTTTAGAACAAGTACTCTATCGTAAAGCCTTCGATGGCATGCTTTTAAGATGCGTCGACACAGAAGAATCCAAGAATATTCTTTATGAATCCCATAGTGGGATATGTGGAGGCCACTTTGGTGGTCACGCCACTACTCACAAAATACATCGGATGGGCTATTTTTAGCCCACTCTTGAACATGATGTAGTAGATTTTGTGTGTGAAAGTGCCATAAATGTCAAGAATTCTCCCACGAGATTCACATGCCAACACAATCTCTGCAACCAATCGTGACCCCATGGCCTTTCTCCATGTGGGGCCTAGATTTGATAGGGAAGTTCTCTCCCTCATCAACTGATGGCCATAACTTTATAATCATGGCCACATAATATTTTACTAAATGGGTAGAGGCCATGCCTCTCACCACCGTGCCAGGTTTTGTAATCGCTAAGTTCATTTTAAACCAAATCATTTGTAGGTACGGTGTCCCACAAGTCATTATCTTAGATAATGGCACATCCTTTAAGAATGATGAGGTCCATGAGTTATGCAGAAAATTCAAAATAAACCATCACACGGCCTCTCTTTACTACCCTCAAGCCAATGGACAAGCTGAAGCCACAAACAAAACATTAAAATCTATTCTCCTCAAAATAGTTAAGGAGAACAAACGAGATTGGCATTTAAATTATACCCGGCCTTGTGGGCCCATCGAACCTCAATAAGAACTCCAACAGGGCAACCCCTTTCTCATTAGTGTTTGGGGTAGAAGCAATTCTCCCGCTTGAGGTCGAAATACCTAGTCTCCACATCTCATTGCAAGGGATTTTGGGAGAAGAAGCCTATAGAGAGGCACGCCTCTCTCAACTAGAAAGCCTTGATGAGGCCAGGCTAAACATCGAGCAATGACATAGAGCCTATGCTGACCGGATGTGCCGGCAAGTATAACAAGAAGGTCTATGAATGAGAAATATATGAGGGAGATCTAGTGCTGAGACTAGACAAGCTGGATTGATAAGAAAACCAGCGAAGGAAGGAAATTCCGGCCCAAGTGGTTGGGCCCATACCGAGTCATGAAAGACTATGGAAATGGTGCGTATCTTTTGTGTACACTAGAAGGTGAGGAATTCAATGAAACTATCAATTCCTTGCATCTTAAACAATTTTACGCATAAATCATTAAATCACCACTTGTACATTATATCTACCTACATTGCATTAGTCACTTAGTTTTTTCATTTTGTTCACTCATTTCGTAAAAATTGTAGTCAAGGAACTTACTCTTAAGCAATTTATTATAAGTTTCTGAAAATATTGGAAAAACATTCAAATCACATCTCTTCAACTTTCATAACATCATCAGTTAGTTTCAAAATCTTTTCATCAAATTTGATAGACAATCATTGATGAAAACCATACCAAGGTCTGCATACTTGGTTTTGCTCTTTCCTTCTACTAGGTGAAGTTGTTCTTACCTACGGTCTATTCTAGAAGCTTCTTGGTGTCACATCTATCCCTCTTATGTCTCTTTGAAACAAGGATATTCCAAAATCACAGATCAAAAGTATCAAAATCAAATAGAATCAAAAATACCAAGCAAACAGAATATTTTATTTTACACACTTCTTTTCCCAACCAACCTTCGGTGATAAGCCCGCATCTCTTACTAGTGGTGCGAGGTTGGGAAAGGAAAGAAGTGCCCTTACTCACCTATATCCTGCCTTCGGTGACAAACCCATGCTTCTTACTAGTAGCATGAGGCAGGATGTAGGGGGTCCATTCACACAAATTAACAAATCTTGGTATTCTAAAAACACAAAGCAAAGTGTATTAAGTAAGCTTAAGTGTCCAAATTCCAAAGAGATCAAATCCTCAAAACCAGATTTTGTCAACTAGGTTGCCATTTATAGATCTAAGTCTAGATAAACTAGAAAGTAAGTTGCCTTCTGAACTATGTGGTAGTTTTGAGTAGGGTAAGTGTGTAGGTCTAAGTTTGGTTTCTGTCAATGGTTTGTCTTTCTCTCATCATTCCATTCGGTCAAACTCATATAATTTGTGCCCTTCCCAACTCTTGGTGTTGAGCCCTCGCATCTTACTAGTTGCGTGGAGTTAGGAGTGGGGCAAGTTCATCTCTTTATCACTATATACTCATCACATTTTGCCAAAATAAGAAGAAACAATGAACATTGCCCAAAGAAGCCAAAAGTTCAAGTACTACAATAGTTTACATCATTACATGTCAGCATTACAAAAGCAAATAAAAAAAACATTATGTTCAGTACTTGTTATCATTTGTCATCCATTGCATACATTCTGAAAAGCATATAAAAACAAATATTCTAAAAACATCTAGTATACACATGGGAAACGAATCACAAAATTCTAGATACAAGAAGATCTAGATCCAAAAAGATATATATATATATATATATATATATATGTGTATATATATAAATGGTGTTCTATATATAATGCCATCATGGCATGGTCAAAATGCATGGTCAAAAACTCAATGACACCATAAAAGTACAAAAACACTACAAAAAGACACCATGATCTCTCAGTCCCTGTGGGATCCCTCAGAGGGTGCATGACCACATCTAGGACTCCTACTATGATGATGCTCTGAATGAACTGAGGGCTCACGATCATGGGATAGTAGTTATGGTCTCACGTGAGAATGAATCCTCCTCATCAAATGCTAGCATTAGTCCTATATCCAACTACCTCACATGAAGAGAAGTAATAACTTTTCGCCACCTTCCAGACAGGGGCAAACACACATCAAGTATGTCTACCATACTTGAAGGCTCTCCTCTCGTCCATGGTAAGCTTAGCCCGAGTACTTACCGAGGGGAGTAGTAGAGTGTCTACGCACACTCGGTGAATCAAGTCTCACCATCCCTCAACAATCGCTTCAAGCAAATGCAAATAAAAAGGAAAGAAATAAACAAGTTAGAAAGTTGTCCAAAATAAGATCAAAAACAAACAAAACAACAAAAGAGAAATATCAACTAAACAATTCTAACTAAAACAAAATCGAGAAAAGAGTAGTAACTCACTCGGATCTCCAGGCCTCTAGGTGGGATCTCTAGGATCTACACCTGCCACTAACACTGCCGCCACCGACTATCGAGCCTCTCCCACATCTGGAATGAAGTGACGTCCTGCCATGGACTCATCATCTCCCCTAAGTCCTGAGAAGGAAACTCCTTTGAGATCAGGGTCACCTTCTCTGTGCTCTCCTCTACCCTCTCGGCCCACAAGATACCCGAGTGTATGCCACTCGAGTCATTTGTCATCCTCTCTCTATCCCATCCCCGCTCCTCTCCTCCCATCTCCTCTCCTCTCGTCTCTCCTCCTGTCTCCTCCCCAGTGAACTCCTCAGACTCGAGTCCACATCAATAGGCTCATCTCCACTATGAGTAGGACCGGCTCCAATCTGAAGTAAAGGTGCTCGAGGAGCACTAGCTACCCCTCGGGCATGAACCACCCTCCTAGCTGTAATGGGAACACCAGGAGTGACCGTAGTCCAACCTCGGCCTCTAGGACCTCCCGGGCCTCTCGAATAGACCTGTATACTGGCCCCACTAGAGGAAGCATATCAATGAAGGGGAGGCCAAACTGCTGAGGTACTCTATCAAAGGGGTGGATCTCCAACTTCCCCATCCTGTCTACCAGCTGACCCGTGGAAGAGTAGGCAATCAATGTAAGTGTCTCCTCTCCCCATAAGCCCTGCCATGTCCTGATAAGGAGTGGCCTCCATGTCTATAATAGTCAAAGAAGCCACTTTGGCTAGTGTGGTGTCCTGAGAATGGTCATCCCTATCCACCTCGCTACCCGACAGCCCCTGGATCCTCTACTGTATACCTCTCCCATAAGGAATGATGCTCATACACCCAACTCATAACTAGAGTAGGGTGACTCAGTGATTATCCCTATAGTCTGACCACCCTGTATAAATCATGGTAGGTGGTCCGAGGATGTCTTCTCCCAAGCATAAATATGGCCATGGGCCTCAATCTGTGTAATGATGGGAGCCCAACAAGTATAGAAGAGTATCCCCTCCCTTGTCCCCAATCAACCGCGAGGCAAGGATACCCATAATGGCCTTGTGGATCACAGGGATAGGAGAGGCAACAATAGAACGGACCTTCACCCCCTTCTTCGACCCCATGGAAACAACAACATCTCCCATATATGTGGCCCACTAAACCAACTGAGATCTGGATACTGTTGTCTTAAGAGACAACCGCCTCCCAAGAATCGGGACCCCCAATATATGGTAGACATCCTCAAGGGTGATGGTCCACTCACCCCTAACTCCTGGAAATCGGAAAGTGTTCCGATCTGCATCCCAATATGAAAATAAGTCACATAGTATGTGACTAGAAGGAGCAACATGAGCAACCCGAGAGATCCTGCAAGATCCCAGCCCTCTGCAAAGTGTCTCTCTCATCCTGGGACAATGCATCCAACACTGCTGGGAGCCAATCACACTCCCTCTCTCTACTCCATCTAATATATACTCCTCCTTCTTCGCATCCACCCAAAAACAAAAAAGAGTAAGTTAGTAACATAATCCAACTAGAAAAATTATCAAGAACATATAAAATGTCAAAAATGTAAAGACAATTAAAAATCACATCTTTTTTTGCATTCTATTTGAAACCACCACCTTGTGCAAAGCGGTGGTTTCCTAACCGCCACCTTATAAGGTGGCGGTCATGTAACCACCACCTTATGAAGTGGTGGTTTTATTGTAACCGCCATCATAGGGCGGGGTGTGGTCCTATCATGAATCACCAAATGGCTCGAAAGCCCTAAAAACACTTTAAAAGGAAAAAATACACCATTTTGACTAAAATAAAGACCTACCCTATGGCGCCCCCTAGAGACTCATTTAAAACTAACATTTTCAAAAATAATCCCCCAGGACAAAGATTTCAACATTTCTATATTTTGGATTTAAAAATGATAAAATGAGAAGAACTAACCTGAGACTTCATGGGTCGATCTCCCGCTCTCGGAGGCATGATCATGATCTCGTAATGGACATTTTGACTATACTCTCATCGAAAATGGTCACCGTGGGTCCCAGAGCTCAAAAACTACCAAATCAACACGCGCAAATGAAAATGAATAGGAAAATGAACTCATTATATATATATAATATTCTGACTTGTTTTGAATGTTCTTTCGCAGGGTTGGAGCATCGACGGAGGTAAGTTCTAAATCCCACGCAAATGGTAAGTCCTCATTTCATTTTAATTTAGTGTTTTTTTTATTTATTTTATCTATCTGCACTTGAGCCCCTTTTTCATTTTGTAGATAGCGGGAATTTGGATGGTGACATTTCGACACACGAGCATGTCAGGTATAGCTTCTAACTCCCCATTTTGGGACCGCCATACTCGGATCCACCATTTTACACCTCTTCATGGCTAAGATGCTTCTCGAGGGGGCAATATGTATGTACCCAAAATTGTAGGTATTGTACTACCACACCGGAAAAGAGGTTACACATACCCCAATGATGATACAGGTCTCCTCGCAAGGTGTTCGGAATCCAGAAAAGCTCGCCAAGTATACGTTTGCATCCCATGTGCCTTATCCTAGCCTCCATGTGCTTTTTTCTATCCTCTCCCCCTTTTTCCTTGCATTTTGGTCTTAAGTGATGAGACCGCCACCCTTCCAGGTGGAAGTCCCATGTGACCGCCCCCAGGATAGGGCGGTGGTCTCTTGTAACCACCGCCCTACACACATGGTGGCATGGTCTGTGCACATTTTCCAGAATGTTCCAACGATTTCGTCAAACGTAAAATTCAAATTTCTATCCGCATTCTTCACCCACTTCAGCTTGCATTTATGTTTTGGCCGCCTAGTAAATAGTGTTTTCTCTTTGTTTATGGTAAAGAGTTCAATTCCAAGTTACCCTCTAGTGAATCCAAATGCTATAAATAGCTAGCTTGTTTTCAAACAAATGGCCCCTCTCCTTCTCTGTTTGATTATTCAGTTTGTTTGAAGTTCTTGCTTAGAGTTCAATAGTTTCATATTTTGCATCAGTTATTAGCCTTCCCTTGTTGTTTAGAGATCATTTGATCTTCTTGTTTTCATCTTACTTCATTGTTGTCCCATACAATCAGTTTAGCATAGGATAGTTTCATTTCTAGATTAGAATCCATTTAGATTTAGAGTTTTGTTTTGTCACAAGAGATAGATTCCAGAATTCTCGGTAGATTTGTGTTGTATCCCCACAATAAATCCTGCTAAGAATTACATAGTCAAGCTCTATTCACTTGCACTATCCCTCTCTTACTTGCATTGTATTCGGTTTATATCCAAAGCTGCCTTTGTTTGAGTATCTTCTTCTTGTTGATGCTATCACATACACTTTCTGGATTCACGAGAACATGAAGGAATGAGGAGATCACACTGAGGGGACAAAGTCACACACAACTGGATTTACCACTATTCTATAAACTCCAGGTTTGAGCTATCAAAGTTCTAGTTAAAATATATCAAATAGAGTAGTAAATTATTTCATTTCAGTTAAAGCTCACTTTCAATATTGCCAGGGAAGCTATGGGGAATGATAGTTTCTGAGAAACTATGATTCATTCCTCACTTCTGAGGTAGGATTGAGAGTCTTTCAATTAAACTAGTTAGTTATTTAGATATTTAGGATAAACTCACAACTGCACAGGCAAATAGCTATACCAGGCTACGTTGCTTGTTTTGATTTTGTTATTAGATTAATTGTCCATTTTCTGAATATATTAGAATAGCTGCTCTTTTAATTTCGTTAAAATACTTCATCGAAAATACAAAAATAAAAGAATATATGCATAGTGTAGATATATCTTTCATAATTAGTTTATTCATTTCAGTTAAAATTGAATCATCTTTGCATGACAATCACGGGACCTAGAGAGCCCAGGGAATATGTGTTTGAACCGATAGTGCCTCAACCAAATCTCCCCACAACACTAGCTGATATAGATCAAGACCTTAGGATTCAGGTTTTTCAAACAACAATAAACCTACAAACAATTAGTGAACAATTGAGAGAGTTGAATATTGAAGATGACAAAGGCATACACATTTTGGTCAAATCACCCTAACTATAGACTACCTTGATAGGATATCCGCATGACCATACAAGAACTCGAAAGAGAACAAATATTTGGTTGCGATCCTTTAGTTCCACAACCCAACGCAGGAGACCTCCTCATCGACATAGATATTAGCTTACGTATTCAAGTTGTCCAGAACACCCGTAAGGTATTATGAGAAAATCATACAACTTCTAGTTCTAAACATAGAAGCTGAAAAGGCTTATGACTATTGGATAGTCGGAAGAAGGAGAGATTGACTCCTCATATGACCATAGGAGGTCCGCCACAACCATGAACTTACGGTTGTGATCCACAGGTCCCACAACCCAACGGGCCTACTAATCAATCAGACATTGATGTTGGTTTACGCACACTAATATTTAGATCCTCACCACTTCCGCCAGACATCATTACACAATTCTCCATATTAAACATAGCAGCCAATCAGGCTAGGGATTTCTGGACTAGACCAAAGAATCACCCATAAAGCTCTGGAAGATCCACTACACCTCTCATTACCATTTTCCATGACCTTGTCTGGAAATATATATGAATCACCTACAGGCCACTTTCCACGTATCCAACAACCAATAGATAGGATCTCGACAGAGCTCGACATTGATTGGAGCCTCCGAGTAGCTATTATATCCGAACGATCCATTACCCCGATCCAGGTTAGGAGAGCCTTCTTTGCCTTAGATTCGCAGATCCCATTATTATGCATGTTGAGGATATAAGATTGCCCAATTAGCTTGGCCATATCCCCAAATACTCCATCCCCACCAGGTTGTCTCAAAGATGACCTCGGGAGGTCGGGTACGAAGAAAGACTACTTGTAGATTCTCATGATGCATTTTATTGTCCAAGATTCCAAAGTACGCGTTGATCGCCTTGCTTGTGTTGGAACCCAGTTCAAACATCTTCCGTTAGACAGACCTTGATTACCTCCCTTATTTGCATATATTGGTCAATAAAAAGTACTCATGATCTGATCCTGAGTCCAGCCCACATAGCTTCACAAGTTTGTAGACCAGGCAAAGGGGCCCATGAATATTCAGATCTCTCAGGCACCATTCGTGGAGATAGAATTCTGCATTGACTGTCGCCATTCAAATCAAGTCATCCATGCCGATATTCTCACATACCATTTTGTGCTCCATTTTACTCGACACATCATCCCATTTTACTGGAGTCGATAACTAAGTAAAATTGTCTCTCAATAATGTGATTTCAATATTTTTTCTTGTCAAAATTGTCCATGTGTCATTAAAAAGTGAACAATTATGTTTCTTAGTCTAAAATAGTATAATGTTTTTAGAGGTTCATTGTTTTATTGTGTAATAGTCATTCCATGTTTTTTTTTTAAAAAGAAAAAAAGTACCATTATAGATGTCATTTCAACCCACGTGTAAAATTACTTGATTAGTCATAAGCTTATTGTAATTAGAGTTTTGTGTGATGATAGTCTTTAGTCACCAAAGTGTCATCAAATGTATTGTTGTAATAAAGTTATTATCGTCATTGTGTTGTCAAGTTAGTTAAGTAGGTGATTTTAGGATTTTTTTATTGTCATTTTTTATTAGTCAAAATAGTCAAGTTGTTAAAAGTTTGTAAAAATTAAAAAAAAATCCTCGACGGATGCATTTTTCGGTGTTACTCGATGTCCGAAAAATAAATTATTTCACATTGTGGGGGTGGGAAGTTAAACAAATAAACCCAATGCGGAAATTGTTGAGTGTCCATGATCAAATTTGGTTGAGCTAAGCATCGACAACCTGGAGGATGGACGATCGGAGGTCGGAGGTCAATCGGAGACCTCTCGTCACCACCAACGACAGGAGGACACATGGAGCTTGTGGTGGCACATTTTTGTGGTGTGAGTACTTTTTTTTCGTTTTTTAGTTGTGTGGTGTGGATTTCACATTTTCAGTGTGGTGTGAAAAATAAGAGCAAATGTTCATTCCTGTTATCATGTGTGTGGCTATTCCTACATAATTCCCCAATGCAATAACATAGTGAAGAACATATATCACAGTGAAAATACAACATCACGATTCTTGAAAAGGTTGAAAAGTCGATGTGTTCTGTTCATACCTAGGTTTGTGGTTAGCCTCTGGAAAACCAATGAAGGTTATTTAGATGTGTTCCTACTTGAGTTCCCACACTACTACGCGATTTTTTCCTAGAGTGATTGGTTAATAAAGAATGATTCATGATCGTGTTCCCATCCTCGTTGATCGATGTGTTCCCGATAGCGCATGGTTGATAATAAGTTGATGTGTTCCTTCTTATACCTTGTTTGAGTGTTGTACCAAGATCATGAGCAAGCATGGGCGGGCTACAGCAGAGAAAGTGTGAAAGTTCTTTTACTACCATATAAACACTAAGGGGGGGAATGTTAAGACTTAGTATTTACTATGGTAATTATTCATGATAGAATGTTATTGAGTGATTTGTAATAACAAATCACCTATATTTTTGTGGGTATATAATTTGTTATTAACAACTTATATTTGTAGTTACTGATTGTTACGTAGGTTTAAACAACCTACATCTATGGTTTATTGTTGTGAGTTGTTTCCTAAATATTAGGAATAACCTCACCTATAAATTTGGCCTATGTAATGTTCTTGTTTAATCAATGAAGATATTTTGTGTTTCTACTGTGCAAAACTAAGTGTCTTTAAGAGTTTTATTGAATGAGCATATTAGAAAGCAATTATCTCTTTATTTGCATTTTGAATTTACAATATTTTCTTTAGTCATAGTGTTAGAAGACATTTTCTTTCAATTCTGATTTTTGTTTCAAGCATTGTTATTTCAAACATTATAATGAAAATTATTTCTTTCCATACCTCCTAAATTCTTTGTAATTGTGCATACATCACTAGAATTATTGAAATTTTGAGTGCCTTGGTTTGATGATTAAATTACTATGAATTAGTGAACATATTAATTGTTGCTAGTTAATTTTGCACCACCAATGAGAAAGTTAATCCTCAAGGTGCAACAAGGGTATTTCTATAAGGACCAATGATCACGAACCCTTTATGTCTATGGACCCCTCATTCACTTCTCCTTTGGACCAATGAAACCAAACTAATATTATAGGCCTAGTCAAGTTAGATACCGAACCAAAAATCCATGTCACTACCCACTTTTGTGATTACATGTCGCAACCTCTTTCTATCTATCCTTTAGTGCAAGATGCCACAACGGTAGTCCCTAAACCAGTAGGGGCTTATGATATTATTACATACCTAACAGAGACCTTTTATCACATATCCTTTTAGATTTGTCAAATAATTCCCCATCACATCGATCCGATTTGGTTATAAATGTTAGTTTTGGCCACTTAATTCACATTACTTCCCTTCGAGAGGCCCAAATGTACCATATAGACTTTGATTTCTATCCTTCGAGCCAACATGAGAGAGACACTAGGTTTGTTTTTGATATTAGTAAGATGCTCACATACACTGAGTTGCCATGGAGAGGTGATCCCACCTTGTATTTACATGTATGGATCTATAACAATTTTTTCAAGAGAGCTATGATCGATGATGGGTATGCGGTTAACATTGTTCCCTTCTCTTTCTTGCAAAATATAGGTTATGGAGAAATGAATTTTTCCTTGACTCAAAATATGTTGAGAGGCTATGATAACCTCAAGGCTACTTCCATTATAACTATAGTTCTCTCGGTCACCCTAGGGCCTAAGAATATTTTGAGTGATTTTTATATTATAGATAGGGAAACCAACTATAATATGATCCTTTGGTCAACCATGGATTCATAGGATGAAGGCCATTCCTTCTACCTTGTTTCAAGAAGTCAGATTCCTTCATCTAGGAAGGTCTTTGTGGCTCAAGGTGATCCAAAACCTTCGTTATACAAATTGGCTAACCTTAAGAAGAAACCTAGGGTTCATTTAGAGTTCGAGCTCCCAAAAACTAGTTAAATAGGTCCCTCTCTTTAGGGGGACTGATTCCCACATCCAACCTTGTTCCAACAACAGAGTTAGAGCCACCTAAAGCAATTGAAGGGGTGGATATTAATGAAAACAAAGCTAATGTGGTAGATACTATTTCAACAAAAACTACGGTGGAAATTCTCAAGCTCTTGGAATGATTTTTGATTATTCTACCTTTTAATTCTTTTGGCATAGGCCATACTCTTAGGATAACCTCTCTTCAAGAAGATGGCCTTGGAGATGTGTGCATGGTTGAGGTTTCCAGAGGTTTAGGAAGAAGATTCAAAGAATGATGAAACATCTATCTTTCCTGATAACTATTAGACCCTTAACTATGACAGAGTGAAGTGTCATTATGGCACATGGGTAGGGGTGATTCTTAGTTCTCCATAGGTAAGAGTCATCTCCTTTTCCTTGAAGTTGAACTTTGAATGTACGAACAATGAGAGTGAGTATGGATCTCGCTTCTTAGTCTCATTGCAGTGAAGAGGATGTATGTGCATAATGTTAGAGTCATAGGAGAATCAAAACTCATTACAAACCAGGTCTTAGAAGTTTACAAAACTAGATCTCGAGAATCTATAACTTTACAAGTCTACCATGCACGAACTTTGTAAATATTTTGATTTTATCTCCATAGAAGCTATTCCTCGAGAACAAAATCAACTAGTTGATTCTATTACTAATTTTTCTTTACTATTTTTTCCTAACGAGGGTATAAAGGAAGTGGATTTCAATGTTTCAATTCGAGTTGAACCCTTGGTTCATAAGATGCCTAGCAATGTAATTTTGGCATATGTAGAGACTGAGAATGAGCATGTTACATTAGATTTTGTGGAAAATGATGAGGAAATCTTAGGATACCTCCATGCTTATAATGATCTTCATCTCGCACATCACAAGAAAGGATTTTCCCCTCGAGTCCTCATCCTTATTATTATTTTGGAGATAGAATTATGGAACCTTCCTCATAAAAAAAAAAAAATGAAATATATGAATTTGAGGAAAAGAACTGGAGTTTCCTCCAACTCCTCTTGAATTCAAAGAAGGTAACATTTTCTTAATTTAAGGGACCATAGACATTAACATTAGAACGAAAGAAGACCCTAAAATCCTGAAAATTGGTCCTTCATTGTACCAAAGTAAGTGGAAGCACATACCAAAGTGCTCAAATAACACTCTAAGGCCTTCACCTTTAGTTATAAAGAAATGATTTGAATTGCTCTCAATGTAGTGGTCCACAACTTAGTTACAAAGTGTGATGCAAAACATATAAAACAAAAATTGAGACTAATGAAGCCTAAAGTCACTTTAATGGTTAAAGAAGAGGTAATGAAACCTATTCAAATAGGGTTTATCAAGTCAGTGGACTATTCCATGTGGCTATCCAACATTGTCCGATCCTTAAAAAGAATGAGAAGATACATATTTGCATAGACTTTAGGGACATCAACAAAGCCTACCCCAAGGATGATTTCCCATTGCCCTCTATTGACATCATTATTGATGCAACAATTGGGTATGAGTTATTGTCCCTCATGGAAAAATTTTTTAGATATAACCAAATAAGGATCTCTCGAGGAGGATCAAACCAAGACTACCTTTACTACTCCTTGGGGGACCTTTTGTTATGTCATTATGCCATTCGGTTTGAAGAACGCTGGAGCCACATATCAATGGGAAATGATGTATATCTTCCATGATATCATTCATAATATTATGGAGACATATTTTGATGACCTCATACCAAAATCTAAGAAATGGGTGACCATCCCAAAGTTCTTTATATCATTCTCTCACGCCTATTGAATACGGTGTAACCCTAAGTCCAAAAAGTGCATTTTTGGAGTTATGGGTGGTAAGTTGTTGTGTTATATCATTTCATCTTGAGGCATCAACTTCAATCCTCCAAAGATTTGATCAATCTTAGAGATGACCCCACCAACGGATGAGTCAAGCAATATATCTTTCTTAGGAAAGCTTGGGGAAATTCATAGATTTGTCCCTCGATTTGACATATGTCATTCACCCTATTAATGGCTTACTCAAGAAGGATTTATCTAAGGTGTGGAACGATGAATGTCACAATGCATATGAGTCAGTCATGAATTTTCTCATGTCTTGACCTACACTCATGGCACCCAATGATGATCACCCTCTAATATTGTATTATCGCACCATTAATGTCTCGATAGATTAAATGTTGGCACAGGAGGATGATGATGGTCACAAATGAGCCATCTACTTCATTAGCCACACTCTCCTTGATTACAAAATGAGGTATACTCAAGCAGAGAAAGAGTGTTTGGCAATCATATTTGCAACTAAGAGGTTAAGGCACTATATGCTTAACCAAGAAACACAGGTAATTGTTAAATTAGAGCGATTTGCGGATGTTCATTACTCAAGCAACGTTATCAATAAGTTTGATAGATTCATCACGTTAATGGGTGATTTGAACTCACCTTCATTAATCAAAAGTTTGCTAAGGGAAAATTATCGTTGATTGGTTGGCGGATAACCCTATAGATTGCAAACAGATAGTTGATCTAGATTTTGCCAATGAATGTGTGTTTTATATAGAGGAAATACCCATTGTTACCTCTTATTCATGGTATATGGACATCATAAATTACATAGTAGATCAAATATATCTTGAAAGATATAATTCACAATAGAGGTGATGACAATGTATTATAGCTACTAAGTATGTAATTGTAGAGGAAGTGCTCTATCGAAGATCTTTTGATGGCATGTTTTTAAGATGCATTGTGAACAAGAAATGAAAAAAATCTCTTTGAAGCCCACAGTGGATCTATGATTTTCACTTTAGAGGGAATTCGACCACTCGTAAGATTTAATGAATGGGATACTTTTTGCACACATTAGAGCATGACATTGTAGAATATGTGTACAGTGCCAAAAATTCCAAGAGTTCTTGCACGCCATACATATTCCATCACAAGATCTACAACTAATTGTTACGCCATGGCAATTCTCTACTTGGGGGCTCGATCTAATAGGGAAATTCTTTCCCTCATATTCAAATGGCAATAACTTCATTATTACAGCCATGAAATATTTCACAAAATGGGTTGAGGCCATGCCTCGAGCACGGTGCCTAGATTGGTTATCCCCAAGTTCATCGTAAACTAGATCATTTTCTGGTATGGTGTCCCACACATCATTATATCAGATAATGGAACCCCATTCAAAAAATAAGAGGTGTGTGTAATTTAATATATCTCACCACACAGCCTCTTTATACTACCTACAAGCCAACAGATGGGATGAGGCTACGAATAAGATTGTGAAGTCCATCCTCCTTAAGATAGTTAAGGAGAACAAGAAATATTGGCATTTAAATTTGTTTCCAGCCTTATGGACTTACAGAACCTCAATATGAACACCTATGGGGGAAACCCCATTTTATTTATTTTTTTGATGCCAAAGTGATATTATTTCTCGAGGTGGAATTACCTAGTATTTTTATGTCTCTGCAAGGAATTCTTGATGAAGATGCACATCGAGAAATGTGTTTGGATAATTTAGAATGTCCTGGATGAAAGAAGGATTAAATCCAAACAAAATCATTGGGTCTATGTTGATAGGATGTTTCATCAATAGAACAAGAAAGTATACGAATGAGAAATTCAAGTAGGAGACTGGTGTTATGATTGGACAATGAATCGACAAAAATTCTGAAAAGGAAGAAAATTTAGACCAAAATGGTTAGGCCCATACTAGGTAATGGAAGACTATAAGAATGGTGTGTATCATTTGTGTACTTTAGAGGGTGAGGAGTTTGGTGAGTCCATCAACTCACTTCACCTTAAATACTTTTACATATAATCATTTACATTTCCACATTGTACACTACTACATTCATATCGCATTGGCACTTTCATTGTCATCTTGTGAAATTGTAAACTGGAAATGTACTTTTCAAGTAACTTTTAAATATTTCAAACATTGGCTAAAAAATAAAATCATATCTCTTCAATATTTATTTCACTTATTCAAACCAATTTATTTATCCCATCACTTCAGTTCATGATACAAAATCTTGACAGTGATTCTAAAATGACTTGTATAATTATTTCTCTTCATGATTTATTCCAATTTAGGCATTTCTTTCTTATAGTTTTTATAGAAGATTCTTGATGATAAATATTTCCCCAAAAATTTATCTAGATGACAGAAACATTCTAAACATTTCACCTAGAACATTTTTTCACCTATCTCAACCCTCGGTCGAGCCCTTGCATCCACTAGTTGCATGGGGTTGAATCTAGGGAAAATGTTCCCTCCTAAAAGCAAAATCCAAAGTCAATTCAAAAATAGATAAAAGATAAAATAAACAATAAATATAAAATTATTTCATTTGCAAATAAAAATATACTTCTCAGTGCTACCAATCTTTGGTAATGATTCCATTCTTCTTACAGATAGCATGAGGTTGGGAAAGGAGGGAAGTTCCATTAATCACCTACATTGTTTCTCGGCAATGAGTTCGTGCTTCTCACTAGTATCATGGGGCAAGACACATGGGTTCACATAATAAATCAAAAGTTGTAAAAATAAAATAAAATAAAATAAAGGTTATTCTTAAAAATTCCCATGAAATTGAACTAGATGTGTATGTTAAGAGAGATAATTTTTCCTCAAAAAACAAATTTTTCAATCAATAAGCCATCCATGAATCTAATTCTAGATGAACTTGTAAGAAAAATTCATTCTGAGCTAGTTAGTTAATCTTGATTAGGGTTGAGTTGCAAGTTTCTGGTTGGGTCTTTGTCATAGTTTTGTCTCTTGATTGTCATTCACATTCACTCTCTTCAAGTTGTATAGCGCATATCCTTCTTGAATCTTGGTGATGAGCCCCACATCCTACTGGTTATGTGGAGTTAAGAATGGAGCGAGTTCATATTTTCATCATACCACATTCAACACATTTTGCCAATGAAATAGAAACGCTAAATATTACTTGAGAAATAAAGTATCTAAGTTACAATTTGTTGTCATATGCATAAAAAAGATAAAATAATTTTGTTACCACATTGTGTCATCATCCACATACATTGTAAAACATAAAAGCATCGGAAATTCCAAACCATATTCACCACCTTCACCTAGCGATGTGATCTTGTCATTGGTGGGTATGATTAAGGAATCGAAATCACCAAGCTCCATAGCCTACACAATTTATGGGTTCAAAAATACTTCCCATTACATGTAAAATCAAGGCTACATGCCTTCCAGGAATTCCTATCAATAAGTACCATCTCATACCTACTTGGGTGATCCTAACCTAGGAGATCTTCTTACATGATCGGACACACAAGGTATGGACCCTCATCCTTCATATACGTATCCAATGAAGGGCTGGTCGGAAGTGCGTTCTCAAATACCACTCCTTCAGAAATGTGTCATTCCATGGTTTCATGCCGCTTCATGTGGAAGAAACAAGGGAGGGTGGGGAGAATAAAATGATCCCTATTACCCCTAATTGTATGAAAGAAAGTGAAGATAAGACAGATAGGGAATGGGGATATCATAATGTAGTTGAAGTACCATCTTGGCTCATAAGTAGCTATTTATTTGATATAAGCACACAACAAAAGGGTAAAATGACATGAAAAGCCATAATATTGATTGATCCACGATAAATAATTGACTCAAAGAAAAAAACACAAGCAATGCAATACGAGAAAGTAAATAAGCAAACCAACAAATAAACAAACAGATACATATAAACTTAAACAAGTAATGTGCAAGAAAGTTGTACCAATGTTTTTGTTATCCAACTTCAGTTACCAAGTGTTCAAGTTATATGACACGGGTTGAAATGATTCCCCAAGTAAGGATACATGTAAGGGAGTATATGGAGGACATAGAAGTCCTATGAAAAGCAACATGCACTATGAAAATTCCTTGAGAAATGATATATGTAGGGAAGATAGACATAGTAAGAAAACCATATTTTTAATGAAGGAAGATCAAAAGATGATTTGCATGTCGTGTGCTAGAATAAGAAAGCACTGAAGTAGGATGTTTTGTAGTATAATTTCCAATGTTTAGTGTTTTTGAGTTTTTCACTATTTTTGGATTTTTAAATTTTGTATGTTTAGGATTTTCAAGGGTTTTGTGAATGTTTTTGGATTTTTAAAGATTTTGAAACTATGTATAGGAAGAACCAAGCACTAAGATCCCCCAGCGAGAGGTGAGAATATACAAGGGAGAATCCCACGCATATATACAAGAAGAGGATCATCCGAATCAAGGCCAAGAGGGATAGGTTCAACAATATAACACACAAACAATGAATGGGGAATATAGGAAGAAGTGATTATGTCCCAAATATGAGGTTCTCGTGAACAACAAAATCCTCTTCGGTGCCAAAATCTAGTTTTCACCAAAGGACATGTCCAAAGTGCCACAATTGTGTGGTTTTCACACTTGGATGAATTTATTTCTCTTTACTTTTTTTTTTTTTGTTGATAAGTGTCAATGCTTGGGAGTAAATGCACTTGAGATGCATGGAATTCATAGGTTCCTAAATTTCATCACCATCAAGATAGGAAAGCTTATAAGCACCATAACCAAATTTAGCCACCACAATGTATGGCCCTAACCAGTTAGGCTCAAACTTACCTTTCTTTTCACATTCCTTAGTGGTATTGAACTGGTTATCTTTAAGGAAAATGTCTCCCACCTTGAATTCATGAGGGATGATCGGCTTGTGGACGCTCTTGTGAACTAAATTCTGATACACTTTGAGATTATCTAAGGCATGCAAACATATTTCATCAAGTATTTATAGCTCTGTTATCCTAACTACTACATAGTCCTCATCATTATCCAGATAGTCTTGTAAGGATATCCACAAAGAGGGAAGATTGATCTCAAGGGGTATAATGGATTTAGTGCTAAATATAAGAGAATATGGGGTTATACATGTAGGTGTGTGAATAGAGGTTCAATAAGCACAAAGGGTAGGATGGATTTGAAGATTCCAATTACGAGCGGTTTTTACCAATCATTTTATCCATAATCCAAACAAGAGTTTTATTAGAGGCCTCAAATTGTCCATTACCTTAAGGGTAATAAGGGGTAGACCACTACGGATAATTTTTAAGTTTTGCATGATTGCTTCACTTATTTTTCTTGAATGATTTTCCATTTTCAGATACAATGGCATAAGAGATACCATAATGGAAAATGATATGGTTTATGATGAACTTGGATATCTGAACACTAGTGATATAGGTAAGAGGAAGAGCCTCTACCCACTTGGTAAAGTATCCAGTGGCAGTGATGATATTCTTGTGGCAATCGGAGAAATTTGGTGTGAGAATCCCTATGAGATCAACTCCTCACTTTAAAAAAGGACACAATGTAGTAATAGATTCCAAATATTGTGAAGGAACATGTATGAGGTAACCATTTTTATGACATAGTAGACATTTATTTACATAGTGATAGAAATATATTTCCATAGTAGTCCAATAATATATGACACACACAAGTTTCTTTGTAAGGACCATGCTACTAGTGTGAGCACTGAAAAATGCCTTCATGCACCTCTTTTATTGCTTGGATAGCCTTTTCTAAATTTAGCTAATGTAAAAAGTCCCATTATATCCTCAATGATAAAGAGTGCCCCCAAGTAGGATATAACATGTTATTCATTAGATAAGGGTTCATTTTTAGAACCGGGAGATATATGGAGGAAGGTACCATCTTGTAAATAATTTAATGTATAAACATACCAAGGTAAAAAGGACCAATAACTTCACATACCAAACATGATTCAGGCATGGCCGATATCGTTAGATGATCAATAAGGAACTAAAAGTCCCTAGTATTTGGAGATAATCGTAACAAAGATCCAATGGTAGCCATAACATCCACTAAATTTTTTTGTGCTCTTGGTACCTGTTGATACGTGATTTGAACAAAATATTCCTTCAAGGTTTCCACCATCCATTTATAGGGAATGAGATTCTCATCCTTTACCTTATACTCCTCATTAATCTACTTAATAATCAACTCGGGATTCACCAACAACCTTAACTTATTTGACATTCGGTCTTAGAGTGACTTTCAATCATATAATAAGAGCTTCATACTCAACAATATTATTTGTACATGGGAAGCCAAGTCTGAAATCTTACTCAATAGTTGTTATGTTATCCACATTTAGGTAGATCTCTTTATGTATTCCTTGGTTGTATCCCATACAATTAAATATTTAACACTTTAACATCGTTATGCTGCCCATTTTACCTTAGATTCCTTGTGAAATTTACAAACATTCAAACATCTTTGGTAGAATTCTTTTTGAATCATGACACCTCGACACGGGAATGTCACAAGAAGCATGCCTCAAATCCCTTTATAAATCCTCTATTGTTCTCTTCAAATTAAGAGCTAGATATTGTTGATCGTAGTTCTAGGGAGTGGGAAACACCTCAAAATATCTTTGTAGATGCCTTTGCACATATAGGAAACTATTTTTTTCAAAACAGGGACCATGTATTATTACGTCTTGTGGAGTTGGGGGCTAAATTTACCTATGATTTTGATCCTAATTTCCTTTCTCACATGATTGAAATGAAGACTAGAAATCCTCTTCCACTTATTAGGATGGATGAGGACATTCCAAACTATGAACAAGAATCCATGTCCACTAATACAGAGGTCGTGATGGAGACATAATGTGTCTCCACCTAAAGCTCATCATCATGTACCCTTTGATCAAATGAATCCCTTTGATAAAATAGAGGATGAGATTGACACATGAGGAAGAAGAGCACAAGCTTTTGCAATGAGGACGTTAGTATGAAAAAACAACTAGAAGAACTTAGTCGACGGATATCAAAGTTATCTTCTCATGTCCATCAAGACAAGGATAGAGCTCCTAGAACTGAAAAACCTATAGTCACATACGTTGAAAGCTATAACGAAAATTGTGGTGGAGAAGAATCCAAATATAACTCGAACATATATACTAGCCACACTATCATGCAACTAACTCTTTAACTAAGAATGGTAGTCTATGAAAGATTCCCTCATTGGTCTACAGGAAAATAACCAAGGGCGTAATAAGAAATATCAGTTTGAAGAACTATGCCCTTACCCTTTCGATCGAGAAATGTTGTGTACTCCTTTCCCACCAAGCTTTGATTTCCCTAAATTCGATAAATATAGGGGAAAAGGTGATCCTCATGACCATGTTAAGGACTTCTTCATGGATTTCCAAGAAGTAGCATACAATGATAATTACCTCATTTGTTTATTTCCTAGGAGTCTTGGAGGCCAGGAACTTGAATGGTTTCTCCATCTCCCTAAGGGGTCCATCACTACCTTTTCAAACTTAGCTAAGAAGTTTTTTCACCACTTTTCATTCAACATGGAAATTAATGTTACTATGATCGACCTTTATAATGAGAACTTTTTGGTTTCTTACAATGATGGTGAGGGTTATCTAGTCGTTTGCACCAGTTGGTATTAGAGCATCTTATTCAAGGCTATTTTAATGCTGATTTTGGGAATTTCCAAGGTTTTTCATTTTGAATGCTTACATGTATAAATCAAAGCATGGTAAAGGAATGCTTGAGGAATAACATTTGGAAATTGGCTAAAAACATACAAGTTTAGGTTAATGTACAAATTCCCTAAATAATATCCGAGAGGAAGAATGAAAACAAAAATTACCTTCTAAAAGCCTTTTTGGAAATGAAAAGAATGGTGGAAGAGTTATACCAAGAAGGAAGACAGAGAAATGAAAGTAAGTTGGAATATGCTAACGACAAATTAAATAATAAGGATATCCTAAAACTCATACATCTCCTATTAAACCTTCTGGTTCTTCTGTTGATGCTCCATCAAGTATTAAAACTTGATGTTAAATTTGAATTGCCAATTTATTATGGAGAGATTAATGCAAAAAGTTGGACTATTGGATCAAGAAGATTGAAGTTACAAGTTTTAAAGGATTGTTGATGAGGAAGAAAAATTTCAGATAGATACTCTTTTTATGGGTGGCACAACACTCATTTGGTGGGATAATTATACTTAGGAATATCTAACAAAATATGCTAAAGTTATTTATTCTTGGGATGATTTTGTTTCATCTTTAAAAAATCAATTTTATCCACTTGGTTGTATACAAAAAGCTACCATTTATTGGAAAAATATAAGGCAAATTAATGGTCAATGTCTTTAAGATTATACTCAAGAGTTTAGGGAAAAAATATTGATTTTGGGCATTCCTCTTTATACTCAAGAGTCTCTATTGAAATATATTGGTGGGTTTTATGGCTATCTTAAACATACCATACTTATGTTTAATCCCACTAACCTTAATGAAGTTTTTTTCATCTACCAAAAGTAAACCCATGGGTAAGAATACAAAGGAAATCTTTAAAAATAAATCAAGAAAAAACATCCTGAAAAAAAAAACAAAAAGGAAAAGGAAAGGGTAAAGCAAAACATACTTCCACAATGAAAAAGAGGATGAATTTTTTTTTCTCACATTGCAATAAAGAAGGGCATGCAAATGATAAGTGTTGGAATCCCCATCTAGAGATCAAACCAAAATGGTTCAAAAAATGAGGTGACAAAAGACCACCGAGTAGTTCAAGATCTTGGATTAGGTTCGCTAATGAAACCAAGACCACAACCATGGGTTTATAATGTTCATCTTCTTCATATTCTAGCACTAATTCTCATACTTCTAATTCTAAATCTATACATGAAAGGAAAATAAATGAGTTATTACACATTAGAGTTATTTATAAACATAAAAAGATTGATATTCTTTTGGCAATGGATCTCAAGAAAATATCATTTATATAGAAGTTAAGAAACTGGGACTTAAAACCAAACCACATCTAAAACCATACCCTTTGGGATGGGTATGTGATGATGCTAAATTACAAGTCATGAAAACATGAAAAATTAGATTTATAATCACCTCTAAATTTATTGATGAGGTAGAGTTAGATGTGGTTCCACTTGACATTTTTGGTATTGTTCTTGGTAGTCCTTATCTTTTTGACAGAAAATAAATATTCTATAGGGAAGAGAATAAGTATTTGCTTGTTAAGGATGGGATTGAATACATTGTTAGAGATCATTGAATCAAAATGAATTTGTCAAGTGCATCTATAGGAAATATGAAAAGGCTCATGCATGTAAGCAATAATGTTGTACTCATGATTGTTAAAGCTAAGGATGATGTTAATCCAAGGATTTGGAAGGTTGTGATCATAAACATAAGAATGAAATAGTGAAGGTTATTTCTAATTATGATGATGTGTTTCAGGAGCCATATGGATTACCTCCAAAAAGAGAAATACAACATGAGATTCATCTGTAGTAGGATGCACTTCTTCCTAACATTGACATGTTGTATGTGGTTGAAAATGAAGATATCAAGAAACAATTTATGCAGATTGTTTGAGAAAGAGATCATACAAACGAAGAACTTCTCCATGTCATTTTCCTATTGTGTTGGTTCCAAAGAAAGATAACACTTGGCGGATGTGTGTGGATTACCGAGAACTAAACAAAATTATAGTGAAAAATTGCTACCCTCTTCCTTGTGTTGATGATTCATTAGATCGGTTAATTTTTTTGTTTATTTTACTAAGTTATACTTGAGAAGTGGTTATCACCAAGTTCACGACAATAAATGTGATATTTGGAAAACCACTTTCGAAACTAAACAATGTCTATTTAAGTGGTTCATTATACCTTTTGGCCTTTGTAATGCATCCACCACCTTCATGTGGGTTATGAATGATGTTTTTAGGAAATTCATTGAATATTTTTTTATTCTGTACTTAGATGATATTTTAATATTCAAGTATAATGTGGGAAGATCACATTGAACACATTAAGAAAGTCTTGGAAACTTTGCGAAAGGAGAAATTATATTTAAAGATGTCAAAATGTGAATTTGGTAAAATATATTTGGTTTATTTGGGCTATGTTGTAGGGGGTGGTGAACTGAAAATTGATCCCTCTAAAGTTGAAGTTATTGTAAAATGGCCTAAACCTACTAATGCAATTGATGTTATAAGCTTCCTAAGGGTAGTCCAATTTTGGAGGAATTTTATTGCTAAAATTTCATTGATTGTAACTCCTTTGCATTACTTGACTGGTGTGAAATAATTCTTTTAGTAGGAAGGCAAGTACCAAAAATCCTTTGACATGATTAAATAAAATATAGCACAACCCCATTTTTGACCTTTACCTGATTTACAACAACCATTCAAGATTGTAACTGATGCAAGTGAATATGTCATGGGTGTAGTTTTGATGTAGAGATTAAAACATGTCTATTACTATTCAAAGACCTTCACAAGTGTGGTAAGAAATTATCCTACATATGAAAAAGAGTTGTATGATTTGGTGTATAGTGCGAAGTGGAAACACTATTTGATGGGAAAAGAGACAATTATCCATATGGATTTTCAACCTTCGCAATACATTCAATCACAATCCAAGCTATAACATTCCATGCACATTTTTTGGATTAATATTTAACAATTACATCTTGTGATCGAGTATAAAAAGGGTATACAGAATAATGTTACTGATATACTTTCTAGACCTCATGTTGTTGCATCTTTTCTTTTACAACATAGTCCTTTGGTGCGTGAAATTTATAAGGAAAACTATGTTACAGATGTTGATTTTAAAGATGTCTATGAAGATTTAACTCATAGTAAACAAATGGAAGAATTAGACTATCATGGACTATGGTTTTCCTTGCCTCTTGTTTACTGCTATGAACTGTGGGTTTTTGGTCCCCTCAAAACCAAATTATTACCTAATCTAAAAATATTATACTATCATTTACATAATGGATTGCTTTATCATCTTGGTAAATTGTGTATTCCACAAGATGAAAGAGTTCATTTGATTAGGGAAGCACATAATTCTCTTGTTTTTGGTCATTTTGGTGTTGGTAAAATAGTTGCACAATTGCAAAGATATTGTTATTGGCCTCAGATGTATGAAAATGTATCTAAATATGTTAAAGGTTGTATTCTTTGTGCCACAAACAAGCCTAGTAACATGAAGTTGGGCTTATATACCCCACTTCTCATACCATCCATATCATTGGAAAGTATTTCCATGGATTTTTTTGGAGGATTGTATATGAAGAAAACAAAAAATTACTATTTTTATGTGGTTGTGGATAGATTTAGAAAAATGTTTATTTTGGTGCACCACAAAAAGTATATAACATGCAAGGAAATTACACATTTATTCTTCAACAATATCTAGGTTCATTTTGGTCTACCTACTTCTATTATTTTTTATCAAGACTCTTAATTTATTTCACAATTTTGGTCATTTTTATGGTACATGATGGATACCAAGTTGAAGAAAATAACTACTTTTCATCCACAAACTAACAGACAAAAAAACATGCTCAACAATACAGTAGTGCATATACTCTGAGGATATTGTAGTATCCTGAACTTTGGGATGAACACTTGTGTTATGTGCAGCATTCTTATAACAATTCCATTTATTATTTTGCACAAAATTATCCTTTTGAGACATGTTCTAATTATCGACCTAAGTCACCTTTGGACGTTTCCTTTGGACAAGACATAATAACATATGGACATAAAGATGATGATAAGGAAAATAAGCTCATTTAAAAATACAAATGGTACATTTAGATGCTTAAGATTAGTTGGAAAATATCTAGGAAAAGTATAAGGATAGGCATGACTAGAATCATGTTGATCATCATTTTCAAGTTGGTGATCAATTTTGGCTTCATATCAGTAAAGAGAGATTGACAGGTGAAGGGAAAAGTTGAAACCAATTAGGTATGACCCATTCAAAATATTGGATTAGATTAGGAATAATGCCTTATAGTTATATTTACCACCATATATGTAGATGTATTTCATTATAAATATTGAAAACTTGAAATTGTATGAGACACCCATGATTATTGATCACGTTGAGACTATTCAAGTACCTTTTATTGACAAATTTGCTCGTGAGTTTTTAGATGAATTATAGGAAGATATTATTCTTAACATGAGGATGAGGACTTCATGTAGAGGTGATGTTGAATATCATTATTTCAGTCTAAGAGGAATACATCCAAGAAAGGAAAAATGGATGGAATTCGGAAGGGTGAGGGAGCTACACCTCACCTATTGTCAAAATAAAACCAAATCTATTAGTGGTCCAAAAGATCCTTAGTATGGAGGAATGATCCAAGAAGGTCCTCACTTTGAATTGATCAAATGGTCTACATAAGTCGGGAAACTTCTTCTACATGGAATATCTCATCAAGATCTTTCTAATGCCTTTTAAATGGGAAAAAAAGATAACGTACGTAGAAGATATAATTCACTAAAATTTATCTCCAACTCGAAAAAATAAAAATACAAGTTGCACAAAGCTTAGGTGGTGTGGTATGATTATAAAAAGTGGATGAATGTGGCAGTGACAAGTGGAAGTTTGATCATGTAAAAATTGATTTGTAGCCTCTAGTCTTCGATGGTTGATGTGATCCCCACATGGTATGCTAGATGGGGGACCTAACAGGTGGATTCCACTATTTTTCAGGAGGGATACCCGATGCATTTCTTCACATTATACTCTATAAGGGTTTGTTGATAAACCCATTTGAAGACCAATTTATATTCATGTGGGATTATATCCCCCAATTTTCCAAAGTCCATCTAACCAACTTGACAAGCTAGGCACCGAGCTCCACATAGATATGACTCGGTGAACCACATTTTACATTACATTGCTAACTCATCTACATTACCAAAATGATTAACTAAAATGTGAATATTTAGATAGTTAATCTAATAAGTACAACAATGAAATAAATTTCTAAACTAAATAAGGAAAGTGACCCAAGCAATCTAAGCTATGAAAGTATGAAACCCTAAAGTGCAAGAAGGGTTAGATAGAGCTTAGTTGATTCAATGAGCTTGTTGGACTATGTCACATAGATGGCTAGAGAATCAGGAGGAGGAAATGACTGTGTTGAGGTCCCAAGAAGTGTAGATATGAGCAATCTTAAGGGATTAGGGCACCTGGGAGAGGATTAGGGCACTTGTGGGTTCCCTATTCTAAGTTCTCGGTGCCCTGGTCTGCGTAGGGGGTCCATAAACCATATTTTTAGGATTGTAATGTGATGTGAATCCTTTGCTATCTATCACGTGTAATTATTTACACTACATTGGATGTCATTGGTAATCAATGATGGATAGAAGACATGTAAAACCCTAAAACAATCATAAGGACCCTAAAAAAAGAAAAATGCAAATGAAGGGGTCAGACTGTCCTCAACGGCCACAATGGTGGAATTACTAACTGATATCGCACTACATCTTAGACCCAATGTATTTCTCTTTATGTGTGTGTGTAATCATGACCTAGGTGCTCTTGTTCCAGTTGCACTTTGTGAAGTAGTTATCTATAACTATGTGTAGAAAATGTAATTGAATGGTGGGTGGAATAGAATAAACTTCCCTCATGTGATGTGTGATGCAAATAGACCATCCTTGTCCCTTGTGATGGAGCTAGATAGATGTAAATGAGCTCTATATGGATGTAACCTTATATGACGATAGTAGTGCCTAGTGTTTGGTCCTTCATTACAGTCTCATAACTTTGTATTTATATAGTTCTATTGTTCTAATTTTGTAATTAACCCCGAAGAGGCCAACCACCAAAAATATAAAATGCTCAAATGGATAGAAAGTGGAAAAAGGACCAGTTTCCCCGACTAGGACCAAGGCACTTGTGGGTGACCTAACATGCGCTTGGCCCGCACGGTCCAGTGCAAGGCTAAAATGATGCAAAATGACAAAAATGATTGGGCATGTATGTGCGGGAGGTCGGAAATGATGATGGAAAGAAAAGTAAAATGGCCAAAAGATGGGGGTTAATTAGTACTTTCTTCACTCAAAAACCATATGAATACTAGTATGAAACCGAGACTAAATAACACCCAAAGTGCATGATTTAGTGTCTACATTTTCCCCCACTTTATGTTGGTGAGCGGAATGCTCGGTAACATAAAGTAGATAGAGATACATATCCGATGGAGATGTAGTGTGACGTATAAAATGCGCCAAGGACTAAAAAAGCATAGAGTCATAAAAATATGATGGAGCGTGGAAACTAAGGATGCAAAAGATAAAAAATGATGAGAGTGAATGTAGGGGAAACGCGTGTAGTTTTCGGATGTGTGTGATGTAATTGCATGTTAGTATGGTGTGTGCTATCTTTGTAAAATTTTTTTGATGATGTCATCTTCATTATTGTTATTATTGCTTGCTTTTCATACATTCATACCTGCAAGGAGAAGATGATCAAGTAGTCAAATACGCGTGGATATATGTACAAAAACATGTATATAGTAAATGTAAAGACTAAAATGAAAGTATGAAAAGTGTAAAAGGAAGATGTGCACTTGATACGTGATGAGAGAAAGGGTATAAAGAGGATATCCTATCCTGGGTTTTTTAGGCGATCCGACACCATAGGACAAAGAAGTGTATGGAGGAATTTTGTTGTATTCTCCAACTTATAACTACTTCCCTGAATATGTGTGAAGAGATATTTGTATAGCCTATTTTTTTGGTCAATCTAATGCCACTGGCTGAAGTGGTGTAGAGAGGAAATCTGTTGTATCCTCTAACCTATAACTTCTCTCTAGAATGCTAAGGACAATCATGTCCTGTAAAAGCCATTGTGTATGGGGTTCGTATACTAGTCTGAAACCATTCATTGTATAACCCACAATGCAAAGGGTGGAAATTGTACTAAACCGAACCCTGGTATAGAAGCGCTGTGTAGAATTTAAAAACCCCAAATGATGCCCCCTCTTTGGGGGCGCATGCGACATCACTAATAGGTTAAATTTGACCCCTAAAGAGGACTAACCGCATGAACTCGTAACTCTTCCTGTAGGGGGAGGTATTGTGCTTGGTAGAAACCAAGGCACACACAAACAATAAGGCTAGCTAAAAACAAGTGTTAGTACAAATAAGCATGCATGTGGAAAGTAATGTGTAAGTTACTAAAAATATAGTAATGGAAACACACAAGAAGACAAAGTACACCTCCAAAGCTGGTTACAAACATGTGACACCACTCACGATGTCAGCAAGACACACAAGGTCGTAATGGCCACATAAAAAAACAATTGTGCACACAAAACAAAGGGTAATTCCTACAAAAAAAGAGCAAACAATAGATAAGAAATGGTAGAAAAACAAACAGATAACCATGGAAGCAAGTATTCCTACAAATAAATACTACACATAAAGCACATGTTAGCATGTTAGAAATATAACCTATATGTCAAAAGTGTGTATAATCAAGTAATGAAAAGTATTAAGTGCAAAATGAAACAATAAGCACTGGAAGAGATGAATGTGGATGCCCCTAGTGACCAATGTAGGATGGGTAGAAGGTGAGCATCCATGTTCCCTGTAAGAGACTTGTATCCATGATCACAACTAAGCAAAGGTATGAACCCACATGTGTATATGGTATAGATAAATGACATACAAGAGATCTACCTAACATGTGTAATAAGACAAAGCTGTATACAAAGCAAATCGCAAGCAAAAAAAAGATGCAACCAAGATATGTAAAATGTTGTAGATGGATGAAATGGAATGTAATATGGATGATAGGAGCCGTGTTCCCCCCGAGTGAATGGATTTTTATGTAGTGATTTTCATTTGGTTTTCCCCCTGAAGTCAATAATGAACAATAAATGAGAGCATGTCATAGGAAAATGTTGAAATGCGTGTATTGTGTCTAATGACCGTGATAAGGGTATATGCGTGATGATAATATGCGACCTAGAAATGAAGTGTGTGCTTGACCCTATGGCCAAAGTGTATATAATGACAAGATGATCGAAAGAATGATAATGTAGCTTAAAGTGTATATCACTACAATATGAATAGAAGGAGTGGTGATGTAGCCTAAAAGTTTTTACCACTACAAGATGAATTAGAGGGAGTGGTGATGTAGCCTAAAATAATATACCACTACAAGATGAACGAATAGGTGACCATTTATCCTATAACGTATGTCACTAACCTAGGAATGTCACATAAAGAAAGATCGAATGATGAACGTGTGATGAAGATAAGGTCCATTTGATTTGTAAACCCTCGCAATCAAGTATGGAACAAGGAGCTAAAGTGTGTCATAGGGTAGTGAGTGCAGCGCATAGAAGATGATGTAGTATGCATGATGATAATAGATGACCATATGATTCATAGTGTATGAAGATGCAATGTAAGATGTGTATATAGACTAATAATGTGAATATGTGTGTTATGTAGTATGCATGATGAGTAGTATGTAATGCTAGATGCAAGTATGACACATGTATGATGAAGGACTAGTATGATGTATGATGTGTAGATGTGTAAATGTCAAAATGATGTAAAATAACTATAGAATGTGTGATGTAAGATGTGCGATAGATTCATAGGTGTGTAGTAACTGTGTGTGTGTGTGTGGGGTTCATGTGTATTATTCCCTCAATAGTCAAGTGTGAACTAAAGCACAAGAGTGTGTCATCGGGTAATGATGATGCTACAATGTGTGGTGAGTATGCCTATGCGAGGAGATTTATATGTGATAATGCAAAAATGAAATATTCCCTAATGATAATATGAAGGGGGTGCATTGGAGGATATGCCCCCAAGTGTGTAGAGTGAAGGATGCAATCATGTAATGTCATCTAGAAGATCATCTCTCTCAGGATCATAATCAAATGGATAAGAGTTGGTGACTTGATAAGCAATAATAGTCTCCGGTTGATTGCGTAATGAGCCATTGATGCATAATTTGTACATACCCATGGAATTTCCTCATCGAGTAAATGGGGAAGTGGACAACCGTGTGCACATACCAACAAGTGATATTTTGTGTATAACCAAGGAAGGAACTATTGCAAATAAAGATATGACCAAAAGGCATGGGGAAAGAGATTTCTATATGATCAGGATCAAGAGTTCCCCCAATGTAATCAAGCCATGATTTCCCTAGGGTAAGTAGTGAAGAGCAAGGAGTTTTTGTTAAATAAACCGTAAGGTAAAAGACACGTAAACCATAAGCAAGCGGTAATAGTGATGAAATCATAATAAAGATGAGGATCATGAGTAGGAGGGTAAATATCATTGAAAGTAAAACCAAGTTGAGCTAGACCATCATGTGAACATATAGTGACATCACAAGTAGGATCGAATGGAATATGTTCCCAATATGAATTTTTCATGAAAAGTGTGCAATTAAAACATGGGTATGATAACGTAGGTGGTGCATGTGAACGTGTAGGTGATAGAGTGATGTTCATAGATTTGGATATGCCTTTGATAAGGAATCATAACATTAGTAGTAGTAGGTGGCATAGAATAAACTGCATCTATCACACAAATAACCCCTCAAGTGGTGGAAAGTGAGGTGGTTCATCCATAGGTTAAGGATCATCTGCAGTATCAGTGCGTGGAATAGGAAGACTAGTATTAGGAGCTTGGTCACAATATTGGAATGGATCATGATCACAAAAATAGTATACTCAATGCCTTCATGGAGAAATTTGACACAATGATGTACAATAGATGTGATAGCTTGCATGACATGAATCTAAGGCATACTAAGTAAGCATTTGTAGGATACTGGGAAATCAATGACAAAAAACGCAATGGGGATATTTTTTAGACCTATAGTGATAGGTAGTGTAATGTGCCCAATGCATGGATGAACTTAACCATCATAAGCACATAGTGAAAGACAAGATGGACTAACATCACAAGATGAAAGACCTAGGACTTCAAGGAATGACATGGGACACAAGTTAAGCTCATATCCATTGTCAATTAAAGTGTGTTTGATACCTAAGTTGTTAATGCAACACATGATATGCAAAGGTGGGTCATTGTCAAAAGTATGAACATCAAGTGATGAGGATCAAACTTGAATTCTATGTGTTGAGAAAATGCATCAAAAAATGTTTGATATATCGAATTAGGATGCATTTCAGCACAAATACGAGTAGTAGCAAGAAGATGTTAGAATTTATGCCTTAGGTAACGATTTGTAAGAAAATAATCATTAATTGAGAGACTCGTGATAACTAAACCATAGGGTAGTAAGAAATGAATGAATGAAGATTTAATCAATGAGAAGATCGAGTCAGGTTCACCAAAATGATTAACTAAAATGTGGGTATTTAGATAGTTAATCTAATAAGTACAATAATGAAATAAATATCTAAATTATTACCCAAGAAATATAATATATGAATGTATGAAACCCTAAAGTGCAAGAAGGGTTAGATAGAGCTTATCTAATTCAATGAGCTTGCTAGAATGTGTTGCAGAGATGGTTGGAGAAGCAGGAGGAGGAAACGAATATCCCGAGGTCCCGAGAAGTATAGATATGAGAAATTTGAATGGATGGGGGTGCCGAGAGAGGATCAAGAAGCCTATAAGTGCCCTAGTTTGAGTTATGGGAGCCTTGGTCTGTGTAGGAGGTCCAGAAACCATATGTTTAGGGTTGCAAGGTGATGCAAATCCTTCACTATCTCACACATGTAATTCGTTTCAATGCGTTGGATATCGCCTGGTAATCAATGATGGATATAAGACTGGAAAACCCCAAAACAAGCATCAAAACCCTCAAAAAAGAAATATGCAAATGAAGGGTCCGACTTTCCTCAAAGTGGCCACAATGGTGAACTTACTAATCGATCATTGCACTACATCTCAGACCCGATGTAGTTCTATGTGTGTGTGTGTGTGTGTAATCATGCCCTAGGTTATCTTGTACCGCTCACACTGTGAAGTAACGAACTATAACTATGTGTAGAAAATGTAATAGAATAGTGGATAGAATAGAATAAACTTCCCTCCTATGATGTGTGATGCAGATGAACCATCATTTTCCCTTGTAATGGATCTAGATTGATGAAAATGATCTCTATATGGATGCAATCTTAGATGATGATAGTAGTGCCTAGTGCTTGATCCTTCATTATGGTCTCATAACTTTATATTTATATGGTTATCTTGTTCTAATTTCGTAATTAACCCTGAACATGTTGACCACCAAAATATAGAATTCTCAAATGGCTAGAAATTTTCCAAAAGATGGAGATAAAGTGGAAAAAGGATCAAGCCACCCGAATGGGACTATGGCACCCTAGTCAAGGCTAAAATGATACAAAATGATAAAAATAGACTGGGAATGTATGTGCGGGAGGTCGAAAATGACGATGAAAAGTAAAGTAAAATGGCTAAAAGATGGGGTTAATTAGTACTTTCTTCACTCAAAACCCATATGAATAGTAGTATGAAACTAGGAATAAATAATACCCAAAGTGCATGATTTAGTGTCTACACCGTAGAAAGTAACTCACCAACCATCCAAAGCTCACATAGTGGAGTGATGTGGATCCAGCTGTAAGATTTTGAAATGCCTCCAAAACACACACATAATTTTCCAAAACTCAAGAAACTTCAAAAATATTCCTTCTCATTTTTTAATCCACACTAATAGTTTACAACATTACAATATTCCTTTTATTTTCCACTATCTTTAACAAAAACCCTAAAATGCCAAAAAAACTAAAACACAAAAATCCCTAAAAAGTAAAACACATTGAAATTGCCCCAAATTTTGTGTGCCAAATATGCCTTTATAAATGAAGGATTATGCCAAATATTGGATTATTTCATAAATAAGAGAAAACAACATTAAAAATCTAAGTTCTAGTCAATCCAAAAAGGTTTGAGCCAATTTCATTCCACTAGATGAAGGAATTTGGCCCTGAAAATATGCCCAAATAACACCCACCCTTCATAATTTAAGAGTTCCATGTTCAACATTTAAAATAACATGTTCATGGCACCATTCCCTTCTTGAATCGCTTTTGAACACATGTTTTTATGAGAAGATGCAATTTCCTCGAGACCTTATTGATTTTTACCCTTTTTGTAGACACTTTTTTGGCTCCGCAAATTATATTGCATAAAAATTATTATATTAAAATAATAGGCGATACAATAATACTTTAATTAAATATATACATATGTAAATAAAATTCACAATATTGGAGACATACATTGATGATTTGGGTAAGTGCAGAAGTTGATGGACAAATATAGGGTCATTCGTGGACGTCATATTGCAAAAAACAGCAAAATCTCAACTTGTAGGGATTATTTGTTATACGCGCACTCAAAATTATAAAAAAATATATAAATATGAATCGTAGCATTCGGAATCTAGTTTCTAAAATACTAATTTTTTTAAAAAATGGATAAGTTTAGCTATATTAAACACTTAAAATTATATGACTTAGTTTTTTTTTTAAAACTTATAAGATTGTAGTCCGTTTGCCCGCATTTTGGATGACCAAATCTTGTTATTTTTTTTTCCTTTGGTGAAACGTTAGATGTAGTTGTCTATCTTGGGATGGATTTTATTTTGTATTTTTTTGAGCAATATTTTTTTAATGATTTTTTCCGTGAAAGTGGTCTGAAAATATTTAGAAAACGGAGCGCTTTCCGTTTGCCCGCCATAACTATATCAAAAAATATCGAAAATATATATATATATATATATATATATATATATATATATATATATATAATGTGTATAGAATTTGTCCACGCTTGGGATGGTATAAGTTTTATCACATTTTGATAAGTGAAACAAAAGTTACAGTCTTAAACGTAGACATGAACATTCATGGGAAAAATGTCTTAAAGACCTATTGTTAGTAAAAAATTATAAAATGATATTTATCTTATTCTATTCACTTTAAAATCAATATTTCTATGAAGCTAACAATCTCCCCTACGCAATGGCACCATTTTTGTGAAATGTTTTCAGTTTTTTAGCATGGTTCAAGTATTTGGAAGAGCAGATTTGAGGTTTTTTGACCTTTTACACTTCATAATGACCTTCCATAGCTTTGGTTGGGAAAAAAAAAGATTTCCCAAGGATTAGGTTCGGCAGATAGATCCGTGATCGTGGTTTATAAAGTGCGATCGTGGTTTTTAAACACAAACCACGAGCGCGCTTTATAAACCGTGATCGTGGTTTATAAAGCGCACTCGCGGTTCATAAATCATATTTACACACATCCCAATGTCTGAATTACCATGTGATTTTTACTCTCTGACCTTACCATACGAATTACGAAAAAATTCTGTCTTTTTTGCACATTTTTTTAATCACCGAAAGCAAAACATCATGGGAGACAAGAAACGAAGTCAAAAAAGGAAGTCATTAAGTAAAAAATACCAAACGAATTAGAGGCCAACAAAATTCAAAATGTTGAGTGAATGCGGAAACTTCATGAATCAAGAAGAGGTTCATCTTCAACCCCAACTATTGTAAGCAATGAAGAACCAGGTAATGTTTCTACTATCAATGTTGAAGTTGAATTAAATACTCGTGATGAAGATGTTTTTACTATCAATGTTGAAGAAGAATTAAATACTCATGATGTAGCAAATGTTGAAATTGAAGGAGACAATGAAAATGTGAATAAGGAAATTCATGTTGAAACTGTAGACAAGCAAAATTTGACAAAACCACCTCCTAGGATTTTAAGTAAGAAACCTAATTTTTTTATTGAAATTGATGAAATTTTTTGAAACCAATGTCTGACAAATTTTTGAATGAAAATCGAAGAAAAGCCACTGAAATTTGGGATAATCATTTTGAAATTTTAAATGATTCCCAAAGATGTTAGTTGTTGGTTAGTTTGATGAAATTGATTAAAATGAGACCTACATTAAACACCTTAGGATTGACAACATCTAATATACGTGGTCAAACCTCTACAATTGTTGAAAACCTTCATGATACATATCACATTGTTGGTGTCAAGAGACACACTAGGGATAGTAATATTGTGCGTCATGTACTTGCTACTAGTGTTGTAAGTGAATCAATAAAAAACAACGTTTGATTACAAAAACAATTCGAATGTTGCAAGTTAATCGAAAAACTCTAATGAAAGCAATTGAAAGATGTAATATCCTTCAATCACTCAATAACGCTGATTTTTGGGCATTTTTTGCTAGAGCACCGCGTAAGGAAAAAATAATTTGATGCTATAAGAGAAGTTATTAAATTTTGGCATGATAACACTAGAGTTTCACCAAATACAAGAGATGTTATAAAATAGAGAGTTGGTTCTACTAATTGTGAACCACATCCAAAGCATTTCTTAGATATGACTCAAACTCAATTTTTTTGTAAGTTTGAACAAGAGAATCTGAAAATTAAAATTAGTCAACATTTTTTTGAAATGTTGAAACCATTCTATGTGAAAATCAACCACGCTCGCACCACTTGTTGTTGTAGGCAACATGTTGAATTTGCAATGCATTATGCTAAATTTTTACGTATTCATTCTAATTTTCATTCTAAAACTATGTTATCGGAATGTGGTGTTCAAGTTCCACCAATATCTTCCAGGGATTTCATTCCTACGATATTTTGTGAAAAGAAGTTGGATAATTTTTTTATAGTCAGGATTGTTTAGATGGAAGTTGTAGTACATGCGGCGGATTACCTAAATTGGAAAGTTACATCCATGAGTAAATTGAAGGTACAATAGGACATAATTTAGTTGAGTTTGATAAATATAAATCAGTTGCATACTAGTTGAAAGATGGAAAAGAGTCTAAACGGTGTGAGCTAGTTACAGAACAAATGCCTGTTTTCTAATTTTTGAGAAAATTTAAGGATGAAATTGTTTATGAGTATGCTAGGTATACACATAGAGCTCAATGGTTGGATGAACAGTTCAAGATATGTAAAAACACATTTCCTATTGGTACTATTGTTTCAGTGGTCAATTTTGCAAGAGAATTACATTACAACCATAAATAGAGGTTCAATCGCAATATTACAACTCAAGACAAGTTGCCATTTTTGTGCATATAGCATTTCTACATTCTCTGATAAAGATAAAGAATGATCAATTTTTTTAAGAGAGTACCACTTTTATATCAGTGATGATCGTACTCATTCATTCTACTCGAATTTGTGTAAGGGTGTTTCAGTTATTTTATGGAAACTTGTCCGATAGGGACATCCACTTCAAACAACATTATATATGGTCGAGATAATTGCACATCTCAGTTTAAGAATGCACAAATGTTTTATATGATGAGAATAATGCATGTTAATATGGGTGTGCAACATATTTGGAGTTTCACTGAGGCTGGACATGGAAAAGGAGAGCATGATGGTGCAGGGGCATGTGTGAAAAGAACTCTTGTAAGAGAAGAGTTGAAGTACAAAGATGGTGCTAAATTAAAAGATGTAAAGAGCATAGTGGAATGGTGTATTGACAACATGGCTTGAGGTTCTCAAGAAAATTCCACATAGTTCGCAGATATTTTTGGTTGATAGAGGAATAACAAATTACTAACTATGAGGATTGTATGACACTCACTAGGTCCAGTGATATGCACTCATTTTGTAGCTCAGATGCTACTTCGTGGGCCATATGGACAAGAAATTTGACATGTTTTTGTGCATCTTGTATCAAATTTGTCACTACTGAGTGTGATTCACAAGAATGGGTGGATGGATGGATTTGTAGGCCTCTAACTCCGCTTCCTAGTTATCAACCTCCACAAGTATTACGACTTGTTTCTGCAGATGAAGTTGCAACATCCAAGGACTTTGATGAAATTTTGATTTTGGTGCGACAAGGTATTTATGGTTCTTTATTTAATTTTTTATTGAGTTATGTCCATTGAAATTTTAATATGTAATTTAAATTTGAGTTATTCAACCTTTGTTTTTTGTAGGACATGTGTTTGCAGTAATTGCAATAGAAGACAATGAAGAATGAACAAACTATTTCTTATGTCGTTGCATCGAGAAAAGAAAGAAGTTGACTTCTCCTATTATAGATGGCAAAGATATTGAGTATCCTACAGGGTCAGTGGTAGTTATTGGAACTTGGCTTCGATGGTATCCATTAAAAAACTCCTCTGTTTGGGTGTTTGAAGACTTTGAGACACATAGGAAAATACTCTTATATTCGCATCTAGTTCTAGCGACAAATATTCAGCTATATAGATATCAAGGAAGGCCTAATAACAAGATTCTTTGGAAGGTTTGAGAGTCAGATCATGAAGTAATCTTGTCTACTATTCAGAGTAGATCCGATCCTAATGGTTCATTGGAATGAATTTACAATGCTCATGGACTCTGGTATATATAATTTCTTTGATATATATATAAATTTGTTAGTTTAAAGATCTAGATTTAAGTTTGAATATATTTTATTTTAAATTTGTGTATTTTGTATATATAGATAGTATATGGTTTTGATTTGAAACTTAAATTTCTTTGACTAACACTTTTATGTTTAGGTTAGTGGTGCTAGAAAAGCTTCCACCTTCACGTGGTTGGCACTATTAGTAGAGAATTTTAAATTCTCGAAGCTAAGAGAAGTTTTCATTGTTTGAAAAAGTTGTAAATTTTGAAAATGTTGTAAATTTTGAAAAAGTTGTAAATTTTGAAAAGTTGTAGATTTTGAAAATGTTGTAGATTTTGAAAATGTTGTAAATTTTGAAGTAGTTGTAAATTTTGAAAATGTTGTAAATTTTGAAAATGTTGTAAATTTTGAAAATGTTGTAAGTTTTGAAAACAACTCCTCCCCAAGTGTTTACAAGGCCATACCTATGCGTGTGCACCGATCTGGGAAGGAAAAATATGAGAGAGCATATTGTAGAGGGTCCCTACACCGAGGTGTTAGATCAGATGAGACGTCTCTAGGTGCCACGGAGTCCGAGTAGTCACCCGTCAAAGTTGAACGATATTTTGGTCTCAGGGCTCTTAAGGGACTACACCCGAACGAAGTAGCCTGGAAGCAATGACCTTTTCATGCACCAAAAAACCACTCCTATAGCATTCACCTGGCCACCCGAACGTGTCAAGACAGTCAGTTTGGTGCCACGACCCACTGTTTGCAAAATATATCATTTGACAACCTTACACTGGCTCCAACTGCACTATTTCACGTATTTACAAACAATAGGGCAGCGAGAGCACCGATATGAGAAGGAAAAAACTGAGAGAGGATTTTGTAGAGGGTCCCTACGCTGAGGTTTAGGATCAGACGAGACGTCTCTAGGTGCCACAGAGTCCGAGCAAGTCACCCGTCGAAGTTGAACGATATTTTGGTCTCATGGCTCTTAAGGGACTACGCCCGAACAAAGTAGCCTGGAAGCAAAAACCTTGTCGCACATAAAAACACCACCTCTTCTAGCATTCACCTAGCCATTCAAACATGTCGACATAGTCCGTTCGGTGCCATGACCCACCGTTTGCAAAATATAGCATTTGACAACCTTACACTAACTCCAACTGCACTATTTCACACGTTTGCAAACAATAGGGTAGCGAGAGCACCGATATGAGAAGGAAAAAACTAAGAGAGGATATTGTAGAGGGTCCCTACACTGAGGTTTTAGATTAGACAAGACGTCTCTAGGTGCCACAGAGTCCGAGTAGTCACCCGTCGAAGTTGAACGATATTTTGGTCTCAGGGCTCTTAAGGGACTACGCCCAAACGAAGTAGCCCAAAGCAACGACCTTGTCGCGCACCGAAACACCACCTCCTCTAGCATTCACCTGGCCACCTAGATGTGTCGACACATTCGGTTCGGTGCCACGACCCACCGTTTATAAAATATAGCATTTGACAACCTTACACTGGCTCCAATTACACTATTTGTGCGTTTGCAAAAATAGGGCAGCACGAGAGCACCGATATGAGAAGGAAAAATCCAAGAGAGGATATTATATAGGGTCCCTACACCAAGGTGTTGGATTAGACGAGACATCTCTAGGTGCCACGGAGTCCGAGTAGTCACCCATCGAAGTTGAATGATATTTTGGTCTCAGGGCTCTTAAGGGACTACGCCCGAACGAAGTAGCCGAAGCAACGACCTTGTCACACACCAAAACACCACCTCCTATAGTATTCACCTAGCCACCCAGATGTGTCGGTGTAGTCCGTTCGGTGCCATGACCCACCGTTTACAAAATATAGCGCTTGACAACCTTATATTGACTCCAACTGCACTATTGCTTATATTTACAAATAATAGGGCAGCAAGAGCACCGAAATGAGAAGGAAAAAACTGAGAGAGGCTTTTTTAGAGGGTCCCTATGCTGAGGTGTTGGATTAGACAAGGCCTCTCTAGGTGCCACGGAGTTCGAGTAGTCACCCGTCGAAGTTGAATGATATTTTGGTCTCAGGGCTCTTAAGGGACTACGCTAGATCGAAGTAGCCTAAGAAATGACCTTGTCACGCACCAAAAACAACCTCCTCTAGTGTTCACCTAGCCACCCGTACATGTCGACACAAGTCGGTTTGGTGCCACAAGCCACCATTTGTAAAATATAGCGTTTGACAACTTTACACGGCTCCAACCGCACTATTTCACGCATTTGCAAATAATAGGGCAGCGAGAGCACCGATATGAGAAGGAAAAAACCAAGAGAGGATTTTTTAGAGGGTCCCAACACCGAGGTTTTGGATCAAATGAGGTGTCTCTAGGTGCCACAGAGTCCGAGTAGTCACCGTCGAAGTTGAACGATATTTTGGTCTCAAGGCTCTTAAGGGACTACCGAACGAAGTAGCCCGGAAGCAATGACCTTATCGTGCACCAAAAAACCACCTCCTCTAGCATTCACCTGGCCACCAGATGTGTTGACACGATTCGTCAAAGTGCCATGACCCACCATTTGTAAAATATAGCGTTTGACAACCTTACACTGGCTCCAACTGCACTATTTCGCGCATTTACAAACAATAGGGCAGCGAGAGCACCGAAATGAGAAGGAAAAAACCGAGAGAGGATTTTTAGAGGGTCCCTACACCGAGGTGTCGGATTAGACAAGACCTCTCTAGGTGCCATGGAGTCTAAGTAGTCACCCGTTGAAGTTGAACGATATTTTGGTCTCAAGGCTCTTAAGGGACTATGCTCGAACAAAGTAGCCGGAAGCAACAACCTTGTCGCGCACCGAAACACCACCTCCTCTAGTGTTCACTTGGCTACTTAGATGTTTAACGTTGTAGTTGGTTTGGTGCCATGACCCACCATTTGAAAAATATAGCGTTTGACAACCTTACACTGGCTCCAACTGCACTATTTCATGCATTTACAAACAATAGGGCAAAGTGAGAGCACCAAAATGAGAAGGAAAAAACTGAGAGAGGCTTTTGTAGAGGGTCCCTATGCCAAGGTTTCAGATTAGACAAGGCCTCTTTAGGTGCCATGGAGTCCGAGTAGTCACCCGTCGAAGTTGAATGATATTTTGGTCTCATGGCTCTTAAGGGACTACACCCGAATGAAGTAGCCTGAAAGCAACGACCTTGTCACGCACCAAAACACCACCTCCTCTAGCGTTCACTTGGCCACCCGGATGTGCTAGCACAGTTGGTTCGGTGCCATGACATCCTGAGGCATGACTTCTCACTCCTCACCTCCATTCATTTCCTAGGACTCAAAACATTCAATGTCACTTGTTTACCTTCCATCTCTCTTGTTCTCTTTGGACTTGCCTCTATCCTCTTAGGTGCTTCATCACTATCCTTGCTTTGCTCTCTTGAGCTATGTTGTTGTGGTGATCTCTCTCCATCCTCTGCTGCCCCAACTATGTGCTTACATGCTCATTATTTTTGCATTGTAATAGGATTCTTCATCACATATCACTACACAGAATTAGGAGTATAAGTAAATCATCAAACAATTAAGGGAACACATGTGTGAGGACCTTTTATTCATAAGTGCCATCATTTATTGCATGAGATTAATCATCTCTGCCTCAAATTGAAGCAATGTCTCCCATCTAAAACTTCAACCCCCAGTCCATCAAGCAAGATCAAGCATTCATACTGCAAAGAAGGACATGTGACCATTGGGTGAGCATGATCCTTGAAAAAGGGAATGATCTATTTCCTGAGATTATCTCTTTGTTTAGATTGTTCTTGGTCATATTTTTGAAAATCAATAGGAATAGAGTTGAGATCAAGAAAGAGAAATTCCATTGGGAAAATAATCTCCCATTTACGAGTGAGATGAATAATTTTGATTCTCATTCCTTGGTGAGCTCAGGTGTGTTTTCATCTGACTCAGAGAACTTGTATGACATTTTGTCCCATACCATCACCTAGAGGTTTGATGCTCTAAAAGAAGCCATTTCTAATTTTGAATCCCATGAGGAGAATGTATCAAAAATTTGGAAGATCTTGGCACAAGAATGCATGAGCTTGGTACTCCTCTCAGGGAGAATAATTCCACATGAAGAATCTTCAAGATTCAAATTTTAAGAATTGGTTCAGGAAAATATTTGTGACCCTTTCCTTCAATAGTCAATACTTTAGAAGCCCTTATAGAGATCATAGGTTATATCTCTAGAATCCTACAAAGAGTTAAATGAAAAATATTTTAGTCAATGTGGAAATATCAATGCCATTCCTGAGAATTGACTCAACACATTGGAGCATGTGAACATCTTGGAAGATGAGAAAGTTTCATTTGTAGTTTCCAGATTCAACAAGATGGTCTATGGAAAAGCCTCATCATTCAAGATCTTCCGCGGAGGAAGACATGAGTTGATTCTTCATTAGAGGAGGATTCTTCATGTGATGGGTGGAACCTAAGAATACTAATAAGGGCTTACTATCAAATTTTTACCCTTTTCAACTTGGGACATCAGAATGCACCACCACATGAAATCTCTCCCTTTCGTCACTTAAGGCTTGTAACATTCTCACTAGGTATGATTCCTCAGCACCCCAACTTGATTATGTTGCCCCCTCTCATGAATACTTAACCCCTTCACACATTATCACCCCTTTAAGTCCCTTTGTCACTTAAGGCTTGTAACCCTACCCTGTCATGCCATGTAACCTGGTTAATCTAGAATGGTCAAGGATGAGTTAGAAGGTGAGTTAGCTAGGTTAATGTTAAGAGGTGAGTATAAACATACACTTAGCCATTTTTTAATCCCTTTTTAATATTTCCTTTTCCTTCATTTCTGCTAGTATTTAGTTATGCTACTAAATTTTCAAGAAACCCTATTGCAAAAATCACATTTTGCTCATATCTCCTTCATTTTTGCTCCATTTCCCGCAATTTCACCCGAACTTCTACTCATGAACTCCTTGAAGATGATCTAAAAATATTTTCATTGGTACCCTAATTTTTTATAGCATCCCATTAAAAATTTTAGAGAAAAACTTGCCTTTTTAGATCCTTACAATTCTAGAGATCAAAAACACTTGAAATTTGAAGCAGAAACCATATGAAAATACCTAATCTAATGAAAAAAAAAAATACAAGAAGACATGATTAAATATTTATTATTAAATTGGCATATGAGCCTTACTAAAAATAATAAGTTTTGATAACAAAGAAAAAAATTTGAATAGTTCACCTAGCATGGTTTTGCTTAATGGAATAGGTTTGCTTAACAATTGTACCATGTAGTGCTCTCGGGACATGGTTTTTTAATTTTAAATCAAACATACATATCTAGAACTAATTTAAATGGTTATGAAAACATACATAGAAGGATATCATACATGTAATGAAATCAAATCAAACATATAGTTCAGATTTATCGTTATGAAAACCAACACACATGGATATATAAGAATCAAACAAAGTGTGCTCCAGACGCACGTCTCTGAAAATATATGTAAGTTCATAATGTATGTGTACATCTCGAACTAAGTGTGTCATAATGTATATAGGACCACATGCGGTCACAAAAGGCTATATATATATAATGGACTATATGAAGAAACATGTTCACTAGGACCAGATGGCCCATATATATATCTATGTACATCTAGGTGGACTATGAATCTACTCATGAAACATCTTCCCTCTCTTTGCCCTACTAGAAGTAGCACGTCCACGACCTGGGGATGTAGTGGAGGGAGATTCCACTACGGATTTCATCCGTGTGGTCCTAGGTGTCTCTAAGCATGCCTGCAACCTAACCTGCACATTCATAAACAACAAGTTTTTAACACCCAAAATTTTAAAATACATTCAAAATTTAGAAACTTGTATAATTTAGTTAAAATTCATGTGAAATCTTACCACAATGTCATGATCCCTATCAATTTGTTGTTGACGCATCGCAGGGACAACAATAGACTCACGAGGGGTAAGCTACATACAAATAATTAATTTTCAAATTAAATATTTCACATACATACAAAATTTGATATTGTAGATTTAAGTAATAAGAAATAATGAACCTCCAAAATTTAACAAATTTGAAAAATTGTACCTCAGTTAGTGGATCTACAGATGCTATGGTAGTATCTACAACAGCCTCCACAGTCTGCATATATGGAGGAGTCTCTCTAGTAGTCATAAGCTATACAAAAACATGTACAAATCAATATTAAAATCTACATGACTGTGCACCACATAACAGAGGTCCAAAGCATGTAATCCATGTGAACTTCCACAATTAGAAACAAAGTGTAAAGAGATTTACTAACCTGCGTAAAACTCATGTGAGGCGTGCCAGTAGCCTCAGTTCCCAGAGCAGATGATGACCCGCTAGGCTCCTGTGTATAAAAGACAAACATATTAATATGTACAACATACACGTGAAACATTATAATAATAATCTAGTGCAATCAAATGAAATTAAAAATGTAAGTTTGTACAACTTGAAACTTACATTTGAAACACGCCAGCTGCAGTAGCTAGCATGTCGACGCCGGATGTTTCCTTCACCGGCTCTTGCTATTTAAAATAAAATAAAAAATTAGTTTTTTACATGTATGTACATGATGTACAATCAAATACATATATATTAAAATCTCAAACATGTGAATTAAACTATTGTATATATATATATATATATATATATATATATATATTATTTATATTTATTTGAAATTTACCTGTGAAAGACCAATATCAAGTGGCACCAGTTCCAAAACATTCCCCAACATCTCATCTATAGAAAAGAAATCATGTGAACCAAGTAAATGATGTCTCACCCAGCAGTGCATACGGCACCACATGATCCACAGTGGTGTGGTGCGCTAGAACTGGCACCTCCACCAACATCACCAGATGTAATCTGGTCACTATGCTTGGGTCAGAGTGTCAGTGAGCTCCCTCAATGCATGCAATGTATCAATCTCCACAACCTCCTTCACTGTAGGAGGGATAATTGAAGGCAGTGGGGGTTTTGGGGCATGGGGGATCCTAGGTTGACCTATGCATGCACCAGGTCTACTCTGTGCAGAGCCACCTCCTCGACCAAAAAGTCAGAAAAGTCAAAATAATTCGGGACCTCATTAAACACGAACTCGCAATATAATTTCTTCAAAAAATAAAGAGGAACCTCATTGTTGTTGCATGGTGGATAATAAAAAACCATCCACCATTGGTCCCAAAAATTTTTTTGATTCGGTCATCGTGGCACCAATGGATTGGGAACCGTTTGCAAGTAATTCTGTGGGGGGCATTGGTTCTAAGGTCGGTAAATAATGCACAAATGAGGTATTTTCCATTTTTTTTTGTCTTTTACAACCGCACGAGATAGTTTATTTGCATACCACCACCTACAATCACCTCTAAAGGTATTCCATCTATGTATTTGGTTGGTGATGGAGTCGATTTCACCAATAATGTTTGTAATGTATTGGCTAAAGTCATGCGGGATGGATTTGTGGCATGATTTTGTCTTATAGTTTGAATAAGGTTCTCAATGACAATTTTATTTTCTCGGATTCTTCCAATGATATTATCTTGTGTTCCTGTTGGCTCAGTGGGGATAGAAGGAGCCACATGAGGAGGATCTATGTTTGGAGGAGGGTTTTGAGGAATGTTTTGAGGAATGTTTTGATGATTTCGAGCTTATGATTTGAGCCATTAACCCGATAAAACAAGAAAATTGTATACATAAACAAACATTTCAAAAAAACCCATAAAAATGCAAAAAAAAAAAATTTACCTAAAATGCAAAAAAATGATTAAAATCGGGGCTTACCTCATCGTCTTGGCGGCATGGTTGAATCTATCATGATCCAGAAGTCCGATGAGCAATTTTTATGTGGTATTCAAAGGTCGAGTGAAAAATGTCTAGGAGAAATCATGGTTTGAAATGAAAAATGGGGAAAATAAGGACTCGTGGACTGCTAATTTTTTTCTCATAGTTCCGTGATTGCGGTTTATAACCATGCTCAGGTTCTAAACCACGATCGCGGTTTTAGGTTTGGTAATTGCCAAACCTGAAATTTAGGAACCACGATCGTGTTTTAAAACCGCGATCGCGGTTCCTGAATTTTGGGTTTTTATGTCCATGGAATTTTCCACCAACTTCATGCACTTACCCATTTAGAGTTTTTAATTAGTATACCAAGTGACATCAAATATTCATTATTATTCTTCACATTCTCAATGGAGACACTCATAATCATTCAACCATTCTTATGCATCATTCCAATCGTGTTTCAATCCCTCATTGATTTTAACAAAACCCTTCACATAAACATAAAATTAGAAACATAATCATTAATTTGATGCATCAGTTTCCTAAAATTAGTGACTAAGAAGATAGTAATAAAGATACATCAAGTAAAATGTAACAAGGATCTAATATTTAGGATATGACTTTAAAAAATATCCAATTAAATATTATAAAGCAATGAAACTAAAAATAGAAACCGAGAAAAATGAAGATGAGAATAATTGATTGTTATTACACCACACAATGAATTTCCCTTGGGCCAAAATAACTCCCTTATTTGCAAGATATTTTTCATGTACATTGATACTTATTCAAGTATGCATGAATTGATGAGCTAAAAGCATAAACAAAACATTTCAATTTAGAGAGGAAGTTCATCATCATCTTATGTGTCATTTGAATGGAACTCTTCATCACTCATATATGCATATGCTTTAGTGTCATCCTCATCACCATTTATTTCATTACCCTCCCCAACATCAATTTCAAGAAGGGTTCATTTTAAGATACCTCTTAGAAATCGGAGGTGGAAAATACCTGGCAAATATCCTCAGAACCGGTTTCGCGGAAAGGTGAATTTTTTGGGGGTTTGACAACAAAATTTTTGCTTGATTTTTAAGTGGTGTGACAAAATACTACAAACGCGACGGACAGAGATTTTTGTTGTGTGTCAACAAGGTGGTTGACACGTGTCAACCATCTTGTTGGACGATGTCGAGCAAATCTCCTCGTCACGCATCAACAAGGCGGTTGACGCAAGTCAACAAACCTCACTAACGCGCATCAACAACCCCGTTGACATGCATCAATGAAGGCTAGTTGACGCATGTCAACAGGGTTATTAACGTGCATCGGTGAGGTTCGTTGACATGTGTCAACCTGTCTTGCTGACGTAATGTATAATATTTTGTTGTGCGTCTATAGCCTCGCCCTCTCGCTCGTTTGACAATAAAATCTCCGTGTTGTGCGCCAAAAGTCTCATCACGCATCTACTTTCTCTCTGCACTCTGCCGTGTGTCAAAAACTCTCCATGTCATGCATCAACAAACTCTCCATGTCGCGCATCAACAAACTCTCCCTTTCGCGGGTCAAAAAAATCTCTATCGCACATCTGTAGCCTTTGCCCTCTTGTCACGCGTTTGTAACCTTTGCCCTCCTTTCGTGCATTTACTGTACTTGATAATACATATACCCTAGGTGGTATGAGTGATCTAGTAGTGTTCTACCTGGTGAATAATCTAGGATTATATAGGGGATAGTTTAAATGGGTAGGTGAAGCAAAGCCGACCCTAAAAAAATTAAACTGTAATTTTTAGGCGAATAGGTCACTGACCCGTGCTAGAAAATTCACCTTTTCCAATTTTTCAAAAATGGAATATTCACCATATTACGAATATTCGCCACTAAAATTATCCCCGATTTCAAGTTCTCAATTAGCATTTGAAGTCATTTCTTCAAATCCTCTAATCTCATCTTCACCATCATTAACTTCCAATGTTTGTTGTAATGTATCAACATATTTTCCATTGTGCATTGTGTCAAAATCCATTAAATGATGTTTTGATTGAGACTATGTTTGAATGACATAATACCATCCATGATTCATGACATCATCAATAAAAATTCTTGTTTTACTTGAGAAGGGAACACATATGGTTCATGTATATATGACAAAAATGGAGAGTATTAGCAAGTATAAATCCATACTCATTATGGTGTGTTGCTAGATGGTTTGACCCATTTACATTTTAATAGTATATGGTTGTTTTCCCCATAATAAACTTGAATGATCTCATTTATGATACCAACATAAAGTTTCTTATGAGAACCATGTTGAAATTCAGCACTCACAACACAATCACAATTTTCCTTCCCTTGGTCTTTGTCTTCCACTCTAAAATGATTTCCATATGCCCACATTCCACTAAATTTGGAAGCCATAATTGATGGAGGATTTGAAATCTCATATTCCCCCATAGGTATATCTTGACCATGTTCTTGTGCTTGATTCATTGCATCAATAATCCATTCATCAAAGGATGGAAATGAAGATTCTTGAACCAATACATCTTGTCTACACTTTCGAGAAAGAGGCATTCCCATTGATATATCTTGACTATATTTCCTACAAACATAATCATTGTACATGATTTTAAAAAATATTAATATAAAAAGTGAAAATAATTGAATTAAAAAATTAAATAATAAAAACATCACTAATAGAGAATATATTCACCTATACCAATTCTCCATTGTAGACGTGTTTTGAAGAACATAATAATGTATCACATTTATTTCATTATGTGATAGCTCAAAATGATAAGCATTTCCTTTTAGCAACTCACATGCAACTCTTTCTTCTTCTTCATAATCCCATGCATGTCGAGTTACAATTTTAAAGGTCTTCATATACTGATGAAAATCCAATGGCCTATGCTGGTGTTCGATGGTTGTATGCATTAAGAGAAAAAGATATTTGGAAAACAACTCTATTAAACACAATCCAAACTTGCATAAAATAAATCACACATGCAGAAATGTAAAGGCACACTTGCAAAAATAAAGTTTGCATGAAATAAATCAAACTTTGCATAAATGAAATTGTTGAATTAAAAATAAAGGAAAGATAAATAGGACACTGTAGGTTCACAAAAGAAATTATACGAGAAGAAAAGAATCATAACATAAAATCAGAAATCTCAACAAAAGGAAAATGATAGAAATAAAGAAATGAACATAACACATGGATCCATCTTCCTTGGAATGAGTGGCCAACTCATTCCTTGGAAGAGGACTTAATTCATACTTTTAATTCAAAATCTGTAGAATAATTTCTCTCAAAAGATTAATGAGGAAGAACATGGATATATTATTCTTAGTAGTGAAAATTACATATAAGAGTGTGGGAGGTTGCATTTATAATTCATGCATCCAACCAACTCCTTATTTTGGGAAATACAATCTGATCTTATCTTTATTCCAATCCTAACAACTAAGATCTCCATCTCCACAAAATATGGAGAGAGATATATTATTGGAGTCAAAGTCTTATCTCGCTTATTTTAGGAAGATTTTCTCCCAAATCTTCTCCTTGATTTTTGGTAACAAGAATCACATTGATTTTATTCTCCTACTTTATTGGAAGGATGTTTTTCCTCAAAACATTACTTTGACTAAATACTCTCTCAGATTTTCCATTTGACTTTTTGTTTTCGGTGTGGAACTTTTGGTGCTCATCTGATACACTTTTTCCTTGGACTATGAGCTCATTAAAAGTTAGATTATTTTTATTGGTAAAACTTGTAGCAAATATGAATGAGGTTTTTGTTAAACACATTTCTATGAACAAAAACCTCTCTCATATTTTCCATTTGAATTTTCTGTTTTTGGTTGTGGAACTTTTGGTGCTCATCTGATACACTTTTTCCTTGGATTGCAGCTCACTAAAAGTTAGATTTCTTTTTATTGGTAAAACCTGTAGCAAATATGAATGATGTTTTTGTTAAACACATTTCTATGAAAAAAAATCTCTCAATTTTCCATTTGACTTTTTGTTTATGGCTATGGAACTTTTAGTGCTCGATACACACTTTTTCCTTGGACTGCAGCTCACTAAAAGTTATATTTCTCCTTATTGGTAAAACCTATAGAAAATATGAATGAGGTTTTTGTTAAAAAAATTTCTATGAAAAAAACCTCTCTCTCATATTTCCCATTTGATTATCTGATTATTCACAATTCCTCATTTTATGCAGGTTTGAAACTAAAACTGCAAGTTTGGAACTAAATCTGCAAGTTTCGAACTAAAACTACAAGTTCGAGCTAACTCCAATTGTTCCAGAGCTAACTCCCATTATTACGGAGATAAATCCCATTATTTTTGGAGCTAAATCCAATTGTTCTGGAACTAAATATACAAGTTATGGAACTAAATTTTTAAGTTCTAGAACTAAATCGCAAGTTTCGGAGCTAACTCCAATTGTTTCAGAGCTAACTAAAAACAAATATAACTTTTGCACACGATCTCTGGATTGAGATGATTATTTTTTTGAACTTGCATAATTTTCTAAGAGGAATCTAGATATGAAATCATATTTGAGTTTAGATATACAATTCATTATCAATTCCACTTTTTCCAAGAACTAGCATTATCTTTCCTTTATGGCCTACATACACAAGACTTTGCATCTTTCCTAAATAATCAACAAGATTAGTCAACAAAATAGATAAAAAAACTTCTAAAGAATGAACAAGATATATATCATATATTCTATCTTAAGAAAACTATAAGTTCCAAGATTACATTTAAATCCACTTTCAAAGGTAACTTGGAAGGACAAAATAATGGTAATTTATGGCCAATTTATGGCCTCATCATTGCCCCACACCTAATCTTATGCATGTCCTCATGCATTATATTATTATCTCCTCTTCTTAGAGTCTTCTCCACATTGATCTTATGCATGTATGCATTCCATATATAGTTCAAGGACATGTTCTTGTGGATCTCCTTCTGTTTTTTTAATTTCTTTTCTTTTACAACAAGTTCTTGTGTGGATCTCCTTCTGTTGTTTTTATTTCTTTTCTTTTACAACAGGTTCTTGTGTGGATCTTTTCTTTTTTGTTTTTTTTTTTTTTTCTTTTACAACAGGTTCTTGTGTGGATCTCATTCTGCTATTTTTGATTTTTTTCTTTTACAATAGGTTCTTGTGTGGATCTCCTTCTACTATTTTTATTTCTTTTCTTTTACAAGTAGGTTCTTGTGTGGATCTCCTTTTGATGTTTTTGATTTTCTTTCTTTTACAACAAGTTCTTGTGTGGATCTCCTTCTATTTTTGATTTATTTTCTTTTACAATTGGTTTTGTGTGGATCTTTGTTATTTTTATTTTTTTCTTTTACAATGTAGGTTCTTGTGTGGATCTCCTTTTATTGTTTTTTATTTTTTTCTTTTACAAGCAGGTTCTTGTGTGGATCTCCTTCTATTGTGCCTCATATTTAAAATCAAAATGCATACCTCATGCTTCTCCTTCTCTCCCACACCTAAGCTCATGCATGTCCTCATGCATGTTGTTTATTCATGGTTCCCATAAATTAGACTCTAAAAGTTTGATTGCAAAGAGGTGCATATATTTTCATATTTGTAAGTAGGGAGATATGAATTTTATCTTTCCTTCCTTGGAGATCTTAAAAGTGGATCTAGTTGTATAAAAAAAACTTACAAGAAATCTTAAAAATAAAATAGTAGAACAAAATAACTTGATCATACCTCTAGTTGTCCTTGTCATCCTATTGTTAACATGGTCAAATAGTGCCGAGAAGGAAGCCACTAGGTAATAGTTGATTTCTTTGAAGAAGATTCACCCCCTTTTTGCCTTTGATTGCCAACAAGTTGGTTTTCAATCAAATTTTTTTTTTGTCTTTGATTGACCAGCAAGCTTGTTTTCCAATAAAATTTTTATATTTTATTTTTGCCATTGATTGGCTAGCAAGCTGGTTTTCCAATCAAATTTTTTTATTTTTTTTGTTGAAATGATAGCATGAGAAAGATTAGAGAAAAAATTGATCCATCATCAAGACTATATTCATTAAAGTGCAGCCTGTGTAAAATAAGAAGCAATGTTTGAGATCTCATAAAAACCTCTTTGCATACTTGATAACTCCAAGAAGATTTCCAAAAATTGTGTAGACAATTTCTAGGTCTTCAAATCCCAACTTGAATTGTGCATTATCAGAATCACCATAGTAATCTTCAAAGCTCAAACTAGTGATCTCAGGAGATGGATTGTGTTATGTATCCATGGGTCCCTCCAAACTGCTCCTTGGTTGATATTGTTGGTGCTCAAAAATCTGCATGTTGGTATCAAGAACAAATCTAGAAATTCTTGTGGATGTTAGCATGAAAAAGTTTTCCTTGATATTCACAATAATTTCTTCTTAATGTTATACAAGCATATACAAAAATGAAGAAATTGAAAGACATGAAAACAAATTTTTCTAATGGATATGGTTTAGGGATTGAATTTTATTATGGGATGAAAACTAATTTGGATGGGTGGATTTATTATGAGTGGGTTTTTATTTTGGCTCTAATGAAGTCCTGAATATGGATGGAGTTAATTAGAAATGCTACCACTTCATTATTACAAACTGGATAAGCCATTTTTTACTAAGGTTATGTGTAATAAGATCATTGAGTTGTTAGTTGATACAAGGGGGAATGGTGGTGGTTGTCAACAATGACATTTGATATTTCATCAACTAGATCTACTTCTAGATTCAATATCATATTTCTACCATTTCTTCATAAATAGAATCCAGATCTGAATTCTTTGTCCCTGTCATTATACCTTCTTGATCAAACATCACAATCATTTTTCTTATACACAGAGTTAGTTTGTGGGGAGGTAAATATTTACAATCTAACATTCCTAATTACAGAAATAAAATTTTAATCTATATTGCATGAAAGAAATATTAATCTATTTGTAGAAAATAAAAGTTTAAAGAACTACCTCCAAATACTTCTTGTCACAAAATTTTCCAAGAGGTATTCTATTGTCACTAGAATATTCTCTTAGAAAACTCTGAATCTCTTAATAACATCATGTCTAAAAAATGGTGAAATCAAAATGATGAGGGTCATCAATCCTCTCCATTAATAATGTCAATCTAGGGCTGGTGTCTGATGGTTGTATGCATTAAAGAAAAAAATATCTTTGGAAAATAACTCTATTAAACACAATCCAAACTTGCATAAAATAAATCACACATGCAGAAATGTAAAGGCACACTTGTAGAAATAAAGTTTGCATGAAATAAATCACACTTTGCATAAATGAAATTTCTAAATTAAAAATAAAGGAAAGATAAATAACACACTGCAGAGTTCACAAAATAAATTGTACGGACAAAAGAATTACATAACATAAAATCAGAAATCACAACAAAAGGAAAATGACATAAATAAAGAAATGAACATAACACATGGATCCATCTTCCTTGGAATGAGTGGCCAGCTCATTCCTTGGAAGAGGACTTAATTCATACTTTTAATTCAAAATTTGTAGAATAATTTCTCTCAGAAGATTAATGAGGAAGAACAGATATATTATTCTTGGTAGTGAAAATTACATATAAGAGTGTGGGAGGTTGCATTTATAATTCATGCATCCAACCAACTCCTTATTTTTGGAAATACAATATGATCTTATCTTTATTCCAATCCTAACAACTAAGATCTCCATCTCCACAAAATATGGAGAGAGATATATTATTGGAGTCGAAGTCTTATCTCGCTTATTTTAGGAAGATTTGCTCCCAAATCTTCTCCTTGATTTTTAGTAACAAGAATCACATTGATTTTATTCTCCTACTTTATTGGAAGGAGTTTTTCCTCAAAACATTACTTTGACCAAATACCTCTCCCAGATTTTCCATTTGACTTTTTTATTTTTTGGCTATGGAACTTTTGGTGCTCATCTGATACACTTTTTCCTTGGATTAAAACTCACTAAAAGTTAGATTCCTTTTTATTGGTAAAACCTGTAGAAAATATGAATGAGGTTTTTGTTAAAAACATTTCTATGAACAAAAACCTCTCTCATATTTTTCATTTGACTTTTTTTTTCTGGTTGTGGAACTTTTGGTGCTCATCTGATACACTTTTTCCTTAGATTACAACTCACTAAAAGTTAGATTTCCTTTTTATTGGTAAAACCTGTAGAAAATATGAATGAGGTTTTTTTTAAACACGTTTCTATGAAAAAAATCCTCTCAATATTTTCCATTTGACTTTTTTGTTTCTAGTTGTGGAACTTTTAGTGCTCATCTGATACACTTTTTCCTTGAACTACAACTCACTAAAAGTTATATTTCTCCTTATTGGTAAAACTTGTAGCAAATATGAATGAGGTTTTTGTTAAAAAAATTTCTATGAACAAAAAACTCTCTCATATTTCCCATTGGATTATCTGATTATTCACAATTCCTCATTTTATGTAGGTTCGGAACTAAAAGTGCAAGTTCTGGAACTAAAACTACAAGTTCTGGAGCTAACTCCCATTGTTCTAGGGATAACTCCAATTGTTTTGAAACTAGATATGTAAGTTCTAGAACTAAATCTACAAGTTCTGGAACTAAAACTGTAAGTTCGAGAGCTAACTCCAATTATTTTGGAGCTAACTAAAAACAAATATAAATTTTGCACATGATCTCGGATTGAGATGATTATTTTTTTGAACTTGCATAATTTTCCAAGAGGAATCTGGATATGAAATCATATTTGAGTTTAGATATACTATTCATTATCAATTCTACTTTTCCTAGAACTAGCATTATCTTTCCTTTATGGCCTGCATACACAAGACTTTGCATCTTTCCTAAATAATCAACAAGATTAGTCAAAAAAATAGATAACAAAATAATTCTAAAGAATGAACAAGATATATATCCTATATTATATCTTAAGAAAACTATAAGTTCCAAGATTAATCCTCAATCAAAACTTGATAATTAGAGGTCTTTAGACCTCTTAATCATGTAATATCAACTTGACATATAAATGAATTATTTGCATATCTAATGTGTGAGTAGTTTTTCTTGTCAAAGACCAGATAAATATTTTTATATTTAGCCATCTAGCTAGCCAATTCATGCAAAAAGCATCTCTCATAGTCCGATTTTGTCCATGTTTGAACTATTCAATCTGCATAACCGCATTATATGGAAATATGTGTTTTTGTCATGTAGTCCATGCAATCGATATAATTGATCAATTTTAATTGTAGTTTATATGATTTAAGTGCACTCAAATCACCTTTATATAATTTTTGGAAATGGTCAATAATATTGTTTCATAGTTCCAAAAATGTAGCGAGAGGTGAAATGTGTCGAGGCAATTCCCGAAACTATACCCAAATGAGTGACCTTTCAAAGGACATGGTGTTATCAAAGTTATTGTAACATGGCGTAAAATATTTTTCATACCCGCTAATGGAAATTTCACACTTGCATTAGTTATTTTTTTCACCTTTTTCCATTTCAAATGTGTTTCTTGTGGAAATATAAATAACTAGAAAATATTTCTCTAATTTGTTTGGTTTCTAGCATAACACTTGCTAATGATTTCGACAACATGGAAAATATGATGGTGTTATGTAAACATACCATGTAGTTCATGTTATTAGGAAAATAGTTCTTGGAAAGAAATAATTGTAATGCTTTTTAGAGAGAAATAGGAAGATAGAAATAAAAGGGAAAAAAAGCATATATTTGAATGCACAATTTGTAAGAGTTTGCATATATTAATTCGATTGATTATGATTGTAAATGTAAGACAAAATCAAAATAACATATATTAATATTTTATTACGAAGCTTGAAATTTAATTGAAATAGAAACTTCAAATTTCCACACATTAAAAATGTTTAGATCTCAAAACTAAATGTAGTATAGAATTTTAGAGTTTCAAACTACAAATCATCTACAATTATTTGGATTTATTTTAAAAGCATTTGATTCAATAATCTCATTAGGAGAATCTTTCACATGAAAGTAATAAATAAATTTAGGTAATTTATAGATTTGTAATATAAAAAATCTAATATAAAAAATAATAATGATATTTAGAACTCGGAGACATGGAATCAATATAAGCTTAGATGGAAAAAATTTTAAGACCACTTTAACCTCGAGTAGATTAGGTGAAATGTCTTCAAAAATGAAATCCTTGAAGGAAATAGACAATGATGTGGAAAAAATCTCTAGAGAATGTAATGAAAATTTTAACCTAACTCATGGTTGACATCTAAGTTTGGTCTTAGAATTTAAAATTATCTACTTCAAAAAATTTAAATCTAGCTTATATTTTGAAAATGATTATAGGTGCTTTGTATTCCTATGTGTTGGAAATAGTGTCTTAGTAGTTGTCATTGATGGAAAAGGGAGTTGAGGTGGCTTAGGTGTCTCTATGAGGTGCAATTCATAATCAATCTTGAAGGTTAATTGGTAGTGTCTAATCTTGTTGTCAAGTCATGGTGTCTTGGTCAACATGCATGGTTCTAGCTTGTATGGTCGTGGTATGATTAAAAAAGGTTGTTATTAGGTCTATAATTATTAGGGTGATGTGTCGAGAGATGTTAGAGGGTCTACATAATGATGATCAACTCCATTTTTGTGAAAGAATGGGTTGAAGAAGCCATTCTAGGCCTTATTCTTGACCTAGTCCAAGTAATATGGTATAGTGGCATGGAATATGATGTAGGGAATAATTTTTTGAGCATGTAAGGAGTATTTTGAGGCTGTATAACATGTAAAATAGGCGCATCAATTCATAACTCAGAGTTTATAATGTATGATTAAGGTCGTTGTGGAGAAAAACATTAAGACAAGGAAAGGTAGACATGGGAAAATCATGGTAGATAAAGAGTTTGAGAGATTGTAGGGCATTGATGACTATTGGAAATCATTAAGGAATTTTTTAGGTTCTTTGAGAAAAGGTACAGGTTAGAAGAATCAAGACAAAGCAATAAAAATGTGTTTGGATCTACAAAGCTCTCAAAAATGTAAAATCCTAGCTCGAAGTCGATTTTTAGTGTTTTTTCACATGCACAAAATTTGCATGGGAACTTGATAAATTCATCATAGTTGATTCATGGAACTAAAAGTGTTTTAGAGTTGGAATGAATTCAAATAATGTCTCGTGCTTTATGAATGATTGTTAAGAAGACAAGTTTGTCTAAAACCTTAGTTAAACCCTAGTTTCAGAGAGATAGGAGAGATTTGATTGGTATGGCGATAAAATGGCTTGGGAAAGCTGATTTGATGGTTCAAGAATGTAGAGGAATAATTTCTTATCATTTTGGTGTTGGTGACATGCTCCAGTGTGACCGTAAGTTACAAAAATATTCTTATTTTGCAAGAATCGCACGGATGAGCTAAGATGAAGGTTTTATGAAAAGAAATTATTTTTTCTAGAAATATTTGCAATTTTCTAGATTTCCATGGAAATTTTGGTATATTTTCAATTGAAGAAATTTTATAAATAGGTCTCCAAATTTTGTCTACCTCTAGAAGGCTAGTGTGTTGAAAACCAATCATTTAGGAATGAACGTGTTAGTGTTTAATTACATGTTATAAAAAGTTATGGTGATCTTGGATAGTTTGTAGGGGTCTCATATGATGTGTTTGAGGCCTCAAAGTGATCAATCAAGATGTATTTTAGCTTAAGCCCTAATATCCTAACTATCCCTATTAGGCTTGCTAAGAAGGTTTGAAGAAATATGTATCTTTGGTTGGTTGTCTCCAGGTGACATATACATGTTTACGCTTCAGGAGGTGTGTTAGGTCCCTGATGATGTTTTCCTTGTGTTGGTTGTTCTTGAAAGTGGCTTTAGAGGTGTTAGAGGTTGATTCCCTCAAGACTGGTTCTTGATTCCTAGTAGCAGGTTTGAGAAGTTTTGGAGATAGGATTATTTGAATGCCTTTTGTCCTATTTTATAGGATGAAGTGAGTTTTTAGTTAGTATACACTAATATATTTCCATCCATATGATACTTGTGTCTTGGTGAATTAATTTTATGTATAAAGTTTCTCGGTCTTGTGGATTGAAAATTGGGTGCACGAGATCTAGTTGGTGAAGCTTAAAAGTAGAATGTGCCATAATAAAATCTGAAAATGCAGACATTTGTATGCTTGTTGATGGACTCTAGAGTATGTTTATGATGTGTCTTGAGCTGATGAATCATTGGTGGAGTTTTTATATTCCCTTGAAGATCATGAAGCTACCATTAGAATGTATTAAGCCTATTCTCGGATAGTTATGCAAATTTGTGTTTCGATGCTCATGAACGACCTATAGGGTCTTGGTATGAAATATATATGAATGTATAATGTGTTATTATGATGGTATAAATTACCTTAAGGGTATTTTCCTACCTAAGGTTTCTTTATCAAGTGTCATGTACAAAGGTAAGAGTTATTTTCCCATTTGGTATCGTTAGAGTAATGGTGAGTTGAGTGAGCTAAAGGAGAGAAGAGTAGAGGTTAGATGGATCTAGGGAAGAGAAAAGAAGAGCATGAAGAGGTGAGGAGAGCATAAAAGATGGATAACTAGGTCATTAGACCTAATTTTCACTATATGGTTCATGGATGAGTAAAGAAGAGGAAGGTTTGTATTGAGAAGCTTTTTGAGGTGTATGAACAAAATCAATGATCACAATAAGTTTTTAGCAACAAGTTCAAGTGGTATTTATCATCAGGTGGATGAGTGGGTGCTTTATCATCTTGGGGAGTTGTATCCTCTTTGTATAATGGGTGTTATTCTAAATAGGGTTGGTGCTCCTTGTGAAATGGGTGCTTTAATAAAGAAATCTTGTGTGATGTGTAATATTCAAAAAATTATTTTGAATTGAGTAATATATTCATAATTTTTAGTGGGTTTTCTTCCCTTGAGGGTTTCCCACTTATATTTGGTGTTATTGTGTACTTGTGTTTTCAATTTTTCTTATGGTTAATGGTGTTTACATTTTTTCTTGATCATAATGCTTAATAATCTACACATGTGCATGTTTGATTGATTTGAACTTTTAAAAATAATGGTTCACCCCCATTCATTGTGCTTCCAAGAATTGGCATTAGAGATAGGTCCTTGTGAATCAAGTTTAACAGCTTGAAGGAGATCATTGAAGCACAAGTATGACAAGCAGCCTAGTTCAAGGTGAAGGTTTACCTTTATTCATAATGAGAGCATGCTTAAAACCCTTGGTTTTTGACATATGGGATTCCATCCTTGATATATGAACTTTATCTCCTATATCTCCATCTACATATGCTTTGAAGGACTATGAAGTTGAGAAAAAATAAGGAGCATGTCATGGTGTTAAGCATTGTGAATGTTAGGACATAATAAAGGGAAAAGGAAGAAGGATGAAAACTATCCCAAACTAATTTCAACACTCAAGATGAAGGCTTGATATGGTATGTTGATAGTGGTTTATCTTGATACATGACTAGTTACAAGATTTAAGTTTATCTCACTGGAAAAACAATCATTTGGTTCAGGTAGGTTTGGAGACAATACAACTATACACATTTTTGGAAGGGGTACAATAATCTTACACAATGGAAAGACCATAAATAATAATGTTTTGTATGTTGAGGTACTGAAACATAATCTTTTCAATGTGATTCAAATGTGCAAACAAGGGTACACTCTAACTTTTTATGATAAATGGTGTAAGATCATAAAAAGGAAATAGGTAAGCTAGTAGGAAAAGCTCAGAGGACTGAAAAAAATGCACATTTTGAAAGATATCAACAAGGAGAAATGAATGATGAGAAGTTAGATGACAGTTGGATTTGGTATAAAATATATGACATGTGAAATTTGACAATGTTTTCAAGACAAGCTCCAAAAACTATGTGAAGAAAATGCCAAAATCAGCAAACTAGAAAACACTCCATACAAAGCATGCTTGCATGGGAAACAAACAAGGAGAAAATTCAAGTCCAAAGAACATTACTCTACCACAAGGCCTTTACAGCTAATTCAAACTGATCTTTGTGGACCCATGAGGATTGAAATTATATCAGAATATTATTACTTTATGTTGTTAATAGATGATTATACAAGATACACTTGGGTTACTTGTTTGAGGAACAAATATGAAGCACTTGACATATTCAAGAAATTCAAGGTAATTATTGAGAATGAGAAAAATGAAAGGATAAAAAACATTAGATCAGATAGAGGAGGTGAGTTTTGGTCTGATCTATTTGATGATTTTTGTGAAACTCATGGTATTATGAGGTAATTTTGATCTTCTAGGACACCTCAGCAAAATGGTGTAGTGGAAAGAAAGAATAGGATTGTTCAGGAGATAGATAGGAATATACTCAATGATCCAAATTACCTGATGGATATTGGAAAGAGGAAATTTGTACAGTTTTCTACATCCTCAATAGATGTCTAGATAAGAATAAATAGTGATAAGACTCCATATGAGTTATGGAAAGGAAAACTTGCAAATATAGAACATTTTAGAGTTTTTGGGTGCAGATGCTTCATCAAGAGGACTGAAGAAAACCTAGGTAAATTTGAATCTAGATCTGATGAAGGTATATTCTTAGGGTATTCCTCAAAGATTTCAACTTACATATGTTACAATAAAAGGTTACAAAAAATAGTTAAAATTGCAAGTGTAAATTTTAATGAATCCTATTCGATGAGATCTAGATCCGAGGTAAAAAAGAGACTCTACAAGTGACATAATCTAAAAAGAAGAAGTTGTTGTAAAGATACTTGAAGAAGAAGGAGATGAAGAAGAATAAGAGAGAGAAGACGCCAAATCCCCCTCAAGATAAATTAGAAGAGATCATCCTGAAGCTCAAATCCTAGGCAAGAAATATGTTGGCATAACAACTAGGAGAAAATTGGTAAGTCTTCACAATCAAGAATTTTGCACCAATAACAAGAATGGAAGCCATTCGACTATTTCTATCATATTCAGGATATAATTTCTTTAAGGTATACCAAATGGATGTTAAATATGATTTCTTGAATGGAAATCTAGAGGAAGAGGTGTACATTGAGCATCTTGATATATTTTCATCGAAAAATGATAATAAAAACATGTATGTAAGCTAAAAAGGAACTTTATGAACTCAAGAAATCCCCTAGGTATTGTATAGGAGACTAAATAAGTACTTACGAGTAAGACTTCAAGAAAGGTGTATTGACAGTAATGTTTACATCAAGAATGAAGGAGGACACCTACTGATTGTAGTAGTTTATGTAGATGATATCATATTTGGAGGGAACAATGAGCATATGACTCATGAGTTTGCATAAGTCATGAAAAAGGAATTTGAGATGTCCATTTTAGGGGAACTACCATTCTTCCTAGGTTTACAAATCAATAAATCAAAGGAAGACATATTTATATCTCAGAAAAATTATATAAAGGAGATGCTAAAGAAATTTCAAAAGGAGGATTGCAACCTGTTGGGACACCTATGGTCACAAGATGCAAATTGAGCAAGGAAGACAACTCACTTAAATTGAATCAAACATATTATAGGTCCATGATTGGTAGTTTATTATATGCCACTACTTCTAGACCTGACATTTTGTAGGTTGTAGGTCTTGTAGGAAGATTTCAAGAAGATCCAAAGGAGACACACTTGTAATCAGTAAAGAGGATTTTAGATATCTTAAGGGGACTACAGAGTATGGTTTATGGTACCCAAGGAGTGAGAAAATTGAATTCAAATATTTTACTAATGTTGATTGGGCAAGAAGTCTTGATGACGGAAGAAGCACTATTGGAGGATATTTCTTTGTAGGTAAGTGTCTTGTTTCTTGGTTGAGAAAAATAAATATTTAGTAGCCCTTTCCATATGTGAAGATGACTACATAGTAGTAGCATTATGTTGTGCATAATTTATGTGGATGAAACAAACCCTAGAAGACTATTAGGTGGAATGTGAAGGACCTACTCATATATCTTTGTGACACTACAAATGTTATAAGTGTGTCTAATAACCATGTGTTGCATTCTAAAACCAAGCACATTCCAATCAAATATAATTTCTTAAGGGATCAAGTAAGTGAGAAAAGGATTAAATTGGAACATGTTTCCACCAATGAGGAGTTAACAAACATCTTGAACAAACCACTCCCAAAAGCAACATTTGAGCCCCTAAGGAAAACTTTGGGTGTGATTCCTTCCCCCAGAACTAAAAGGGTCAAGACATTAAGGAGGAGCAAGGAAAATGAACAATATTCTCCAAGAAGTTGTGAAGGGTGTCAAGTAAGGAGTGTTATGTAATAGTTATGAGCATACTAGTGTGTTACTTATGCATAATCAAAGGGGAGCTATGTCTTTATGAGTTTATTGATTTTCTCAAAGAGGTGATGATTAGTTCAGAGAAGCATATCGGGAGTAGGACAGGATGCCAAGAGGTCATAAGAAGTGTATAAAATTGTGATTGAAGAATAAGAAATTAAGCTAGTAGTAAATTTCCAAAATGTTGTCTATGTCAAATATGAAGATCAAAGTGGTATGAATGTGTTCAAGGGGATCTGTGTGAGTGAGTTAAAATTTTAGAGTTCATTAGCATCGAGTTGGAGTCAAGATGAAGAGTATAGTTCAAGGGGAGAAAGTAAGTTTTTTTAACTTTTTTCATTCCCTTTCATGTATCCTTTATCAATAGATATAAAATGGGAGAGTATGCTCAAAAACGTGAAGTTGGAGTCGTGTTAGTGCTTTTACATGTATGGTTTCCATCAACATTTCGAAGATGGTTGCCATCAATAACAAAGGGGGATATTGTTGGACATAGTGTCTTAGTTGTTGTCATTGATATCAAATGTCATTTATGGAAAATGGAGTTGAGGTTGATTAGGTGTCTCCATGAGGTGTATTTCATAATCAAGCTTGAAGGTTGATTGGTAGTGTCCAATCTTGTTGTCAAATCGGTGTCTTTGTCAACATGTATGGTCATGGTATGAGTTCCAAAGGTTTTTATGAGGTCTAGAATTCTTGGGATGATGTTTCAAAGATGTTAAAGGTCTGCATAATGATGATCAACTCAGTTTTAATGAATGCATGTGTTGAAGAAGCCATTCTAGGCCTTGTTCGTAACCTAGTCCAAGTAGTATGGTATGGTGGCATAGAATATAATGCGGGGAAGATTTTTTGAACATGTAAGGAGTATTTTAATGTTTTATAACATGTGTAGGAGGTGAATCAAGTCATAAATCAGGTGTTTAATGCATGATTAATTTCCTTGTGTAGTAAAACATTGAGACAACGCAAGGTAGACATGGGAAAATCATGGTGGTTGGAGAGTTTCAAAGATATCGGGAATGAATGATTATTTGAAATCAGTAAGGAATTTTTTTGTATTTATTTAAGCAAAGGTAAATGTCAGAATAATCAAGACAAAGAAAGAAACATTGTGTTTGGCTCTACCGAGGTCTCAAAATGCAAAATCCCATCTTAAAGTCAAATTTTTAGTGCTCATTAACACGGGCAAACTTTACATGGGAACCTGAGAAATTCATCATAGTTGAGGCATGGAACTATGAGTGTTTTAGAGTTGGAATGAAGTCAAATAATGTCCTGATCTTTATGAATGATTGTTAAGAAGACATATTGGTCTAAAACCCTAGTTAAACCCTAGTTTCATAGCGATAGGAGAGATTTAATTGGTATGGCCATAAAAATGGATTTGGAATGATGATTTCATGGTTTAGGAATGTAGAGGAATCCTATGTGATATTTTTGGTGTTGGTGGCATGCTCTAGGTGTGATTGTAAGGTACACAAATATCCTTTTTTGCAAGAATTTGCAAGAACATAGTTGAGATGAAGGTTACATGAAAAGAAATGAATTTTCCAGAAATATTGGGAGGTGTTATAGATGGCCATGGAATTTTTTTGATACTTTTAGTGGTAGAAATTTGAGAAAAAAATCTATAAATTTGGTCTACCACTAGAAGGATAGTCAGTGTGAAACCAATCATTGAGGAATGAAGGTGTTTGTGTTGAATTACATGTTATATCAGGGTATGATGGTCATGGATTGTTGGTAGGGTCTCATATGATGTGCTTGATGCCTTGGAGTAATGAGGTAAGATGTATTTCTACTTAATCCCTAATATCCTAATTGTCCATATTAGGCTTGCTAAAGAAAGTCGAAGAAACATGTATGCTTGGTTGGTTTTCTCCAAGTTACATATACATGTTTGTGCTTGAGGAGGTGTGTTAGGTATCTATTTTTAGCATGTTGATTTCTAGGTGTTTTCATTGATGTAAAATCTCATTAATGACAAATAGGTTAATGGAGTAGTGTTATAACATGTTTAATAGGTTGATGACATGGAGTTTTAGGGTGTTTCATGATGGCTAGAGTTGATCTAATGAGATTGGCCTAGTTTAACAAGCTTAGTTAAGGTGACCTAGCTAGCCTAGGTGATGGAGCATGGTGAGTGGAGATATATGGTGAATTGAGGAACATGGATAGCATGGTAGGAGAGTGTTTATGCACTCACATGAGTTTCAAGGTACAAGTCGAAGACTCGATTCAAGGGCTCATCCATACATAGTCTAGGTGCTTGGGGACCAAATGAGGAGGTATAGATCCATGTGAGCTCATAGAGTTATGTAGGTGAGTGATACCTGATGTCTCAATATTTTTAGGTCCTTTTGGAGAGCTAGAAAGCAGAGATATGGTGTTAGTCTACTTGGTCATGGTGCACACTCGACCTACTCCTAGTGTTTAGAGGGCTAATTAGGCATGATAGGCACTTACACATATGTGTGAGATCTTAATAAAACTTATGGAGATATGCTATATTTTTTTATCATGTAGAGATAATTTTCAGATGTTTCATGATGAGTTATATTGTTGGTTTAGTTTACCCTATCCTAAACCATGTAAAACCCTAAGGGCTAGTCATGCAAATGAGATGGGTTGAGAAGATGCAGAGTTATTTGTGACATGATGATGATTGTAGATGTTATTAGGGTGTTTCATGATGTTGTGGGAAAAAAATTTGGCTGCCATGATGAGAATTTTTCAAGTTATATCAGTTTTGGTGAAATAGGGTTGATAAGAAGGTGTTTTCTAGATCGAATTGCAACGTATGACGCTCACCATGAATTTTGTGCTTTACATGGGGAATTTTGGATTTCACGGATGATTTTAAATTTATTTAATAATATTTTTTAAAAATAATTAGGTCATTTCATCATCAAATTTTTATGAATGAATGTTAAGAAGGTAAACAATTTTTGTGTGTTTGAAATCCTAGCTCAAAAGCGATAGGAGATATTTCCTTGGTAAGTACATAGAATTGATTTATTATACTACTATGATGATTATATGGTGTAGAGGACTCCTTCATGTTTCCATAGATGTATGATAAAGCATGTGGTGATGAGTGGACCCCACTCAAACAAACAAGTTTATGAAGAAGTTCAGTTTGGGACAAAGTTGTCCAAAGGAGTTGTGAAATAAATTGACAAAAATGTTAGTATGGTAGTTTTCATTGATGTACATGATAGTTTTAGATCATGGTTGAGATTATAAATGACAAAGTGTGCCTTATTTATGAAGATTGGTCTTAAGGCGTTTTGGCACAATTTGAGCAATTTCATAGATGGGCTTGGTTAAAGGCCTTCTACTTAGATTTGGAAGGAAATGTAAGGTATTCCTGAAAGAGGATTTAGATATATTTCCAATGGTATATGTTTTTTATCTTGATGATGATATTTGATATGTCATCCAACTCAATTTGTGAAGAAGAAGGTTGGTTGTTTTTAGGACATGATTGCTTTGGCTAGAAGATTGAGGTAGATGATGCATGAGATAGATTGGTTGATGCTTGATATTAGTTAAAACGTTAATAGAGATGACTTGTTTAAATAGCTAGGGTGTAAACTAGTTAAGTTTCTAAACTGCTTTGTTGGGAGCTTAGTTTGGTGAAGAGGAAATTTGGTGTGGTTTACATGTATGGATGTTTAATTATCTATAGAAATCATGTATGTGATATAAAGGTCATGGTGATTCCAATGATTGGTTAAATGTCATATTTTAGGTGTTCTTGGGTGATATTGAGGCCTAAAGGTGAAGATTGGTTCTGGAAATAATTATTTAGTGAAGGATATGAGCCTTCTTGAGTGAGTTATGAAGAATTTTATTAGTGTAAGATAATGTATGACCATGTATGGTATTTTCATGTCATATTTGACATGTGTGATGAATTTGGGAGTGTTGGTGAAAAAAAAATTTGAGGAAAAATTGGTGAACTTCTTGCCAACGCTCTGGGAATCTAATTCCCTCTACTTAACCAATGCGGTGCCGTATGGTTATGCACGAGTAAAAAGGTGGATTTATGGGTTTGCCTTTTGACCGGTGATCTAATAGGGGCACTCCACTAACCCTGTTATTTGTAAGGGAAGAATTTACTAAGAGATCCAGAAAGGGAGTGAGAATGTTAGACAAAAGAAATTAATGTTGTAAGTAGAAAATAAGAGACTTGCATACAATAGTGAGAATTTCATCACATGCACTAAAATTTAGAAGAAAAAATCCACATAACAACAACAAGACCAAATAGCATTTAATGAGCAAAAATTATCACTAAACTCCTTAGTCAAAAAAGGTTGGAAACTCCTTCTTGTATTGATGCTCAAGCAGAAATTGTACATAACATAGAAATGGAAGACATTTTAGAATAGGGAAAATTGGAAGAAATTTTTTCTATCTCTTTGTTCTCTTCACAAGGATATCTCTCTCATGAATTCACAAAAAAGCTCATAAATCTAAGAAGATCTAAGAAGACCCTCAAATGAGGAGCTTGCTACAATTTATAGAAGAGAAGGAAACTCTTCATCTTCCGATGACTTTTCAAATACCATATTTTGACTTTAGATTGTTCATATTCCTATCAAATATTTAAGTCCCTTTTATAAAAACAAGGTGACTTAAATGTTACATTATGTTTCTAAAGTCACTTAAGATATATCAAAAGTACAAACCCCAACGTAAAATTATAACATTGAAGAGAGAGAGAGAGAGTGTGTGTGTGTGTGTTTTGGGAGAAAAGAGAAGAGAGGGAAAGAGAAATAATAAGGAGGAGGAAGGAGTAAGAAGCATTATCTAGTTGAATGAGTCGTTGTGGTGGATTTGATCTCACTCTCTGACTGGTTTCCATCTTGTGCTCCTAAGAAGATATTTGTTTCTCCAAATTCCTTACTAAAACGAGTTGTTATAGGTTCCACTTTGTCAAGCATGAGGAAACAAATACTAATTAGAGTTTTTGTCCATCCATCAGACACACTATTGATATCTTTGCACTTCCTAAACCATGATGGATGCTTCTCTGTGATAAGTGCAATGGCACCTGAATCTCTGAGAGGAACTCCAGGGTGTCCTTAGTGAAGGAAAATGGGTTTTTTCCTTTTCTTAACATGTTCCTTGAATGGACCAATTAGCTCATCAAAATTGTGTCTTCTCCCATTGTAGGTACTCCAAGTTTCTGAATTTGATGATTTATACTATCCTGTAACTTGTACACTTGTCCCTCTTTTTCCTCTAGTTCAATGATGTCCCAATTGATTGCTTCAAATCTGATTTCCAAAGACCTCACCCATACATGTGATAAGTCTTCTAAAAGAGTTTCAAAAATATTCATGTTGATCAAATCCTGACGATGAGTGTTGCTCATTTCATTCACTACTTGGACCCAGAGGATCCCAGTAGTCCCTTTCTTTCTCCAAGTCTTCTTTGAGTGTCTATATCCTATTTGTTTTCACACACATGTAGGTGAATATTTTGACTTCCTCTTGGAGCACTAACTTCCCATTTTTTGAAATTGAATTGATCCATTCATTATTAGCATTCCCCGCATTGTGAACTCATGTGTCCTCTTGATAGATTCTAGATGTAAGCTATTGATGGGTGAAAATTCTTCAATGGGGATTGTCATGACATTTGGCTCAACTAGATGTTGCACATAGAATGATAGATTTCACACCTATTATTCAAGCTCATTAATTTTCTTCTTATATTCCTTATTCCTTTCTAGCATGCAAGAATAATATTGTTGATACATGTGTAAATCCCTTTCATGAGTTTCGGTCCCAGTTGGATCATGCTCATCTCATAGTTGGCGGTGTCATCTCATCCACTAGCTTGATCACCTTTGGTTGGGCTACCTCGATTTACTGATTACCTATTTCCCCACTGTATAACCATGAGGCCATGTGTGTGAACTTCCTTTTCTTTCCTTTAGCCAAAGTGAGGCAATTGCTGATAAATCAGGGGCTACTACTTGTTGAACAGTGTGGGTGTCAGGGGAAATTGTTTCCTGCATCCAAGGGAACATCTCATCGGACTCAAGTTCTACGACAAGTGCATCAACCATTCCCTATTCTAGAAGAGAAGGCACATCTTAGATGGGAGAGACATTGGTGTTAACAAGAGGTGAGGCCTCTGTGGTGGTTGAAGACTAGGTCTTGAACTACGTGCTCTTCCTCCGCTTGTGCTTCTATCACTGGATCTTCTTCTTGCATTGTTGCAATTGAGCCTTCTTCCACCCTAGCTTTCTTTGGTGACCTTTTGTGAGAAGAAGTCTCCAATTCTATGGATATTCATTTAGAACTTGCTCTAGAATGCCTTGAACTTGAGGCAACTTCCACGACTCTTGATGATGACTGATGAGAGGCTTGTTTCTGACCTATGGGTGTACCTCGTGACTGGATGATCATGGTTCTCTTCTTCTAAAACCAATTCCTCATTATCCTCACCGCTTTCTCAGTATTCTCCTTAATATCTCCTGATTCAAAAATGTACTAGTTTACTTGAGACGATGTAGACATTTTGACTGCCGCATACCAGGATCATACATCTCTATCCCATCATCTTGTAAGATGTCTTCATACCAAGAGAACTTGAATTTCTTCATTTCATTGACTTTCATCCTCATATGGTCCTTTTCCCACACTTCAAATTCATCAGCACAATTGGCCCAATAGTCCTCAACTTGTGGCTCATGTTGTAGGTCTGGAACATGGAAAGAGTCGGGATCATCTCAGATATCAAAATTAGGCCTGACAATGTAGGAATGCAAAGTCAAATGAGAAAAGGCAGCCTCCAAATGTGATGCATCATTTACATTCTTACATGTGAATACTCTGAGAGAGATGGGAAATGAGATCAACTTCTTCTTCCTACTCCTGAGCCTATTATTTACCTGTATGATTTGCCTAGAGAGATCGAATAGTATAATTTGATTGCTAAGGTACTTGGGAAACCTTAGCGGAGCTTAGTCAAAGCTGAAACTCACAGTAGGAGAAGGTTGAGAATTGGATGAAGTAAGAGCCATACTTCTTGATCAGGGATGCCACTTGTGGTGACATCCTGGCCTCCAAATCACCTTCCAAGTTTTGGACCATGTACATCGTGAATGCATCATTCATGTGAGTGAAGTTCATGTGGCTTTCCTCCATCACCAATTGCGGAAGTTTCTCATGTGTGGGCACCTTGGAAGAAATGTTTTGCATGAGAGATAATCCTTTGAATGATCTTGAGATGGCGAGAAAAAAACTAAGTAAGAAGTTATGTGGAACTTCTTTTCATGGGTACTTGAAGTAGTTGAAGATGTGGATTGTCATTGATGATGTGCCCCGAGTAAATTTTCTTCTTTTTTCAGTCAGTCAAGATGAATAGGCCCATCCACTCCTGAAAGTATCTTGTGTTTGCTTCTCCCATCACCCTATTGAGGAGTGTGATTGCATCTGAATATCCCTCGTGAAACTCACACATCGAAGGGTCTTGGACATTCTTGAGGGCTTTCTCCCTATCTTTATCCACAAACCAAGTGTAACCCCTTGCACATATGCATCCATCATTTCGAGTCATGTAAGGCCATGTCCTTTGAGATGAAAACTATGCTTGGTGATGCCAGGATTTTTAGAGTGAGTGAGATGGTTTTGGGACTGATGACCACCATTTCTGTACCATTGTTGGCTTTAATTATTCATCTTTCTGGTTCATAGTGGTGAGAGAAATCCAACACCAACTCAAGGATATATATAGACACAAGGTTTCATTCATTGCAAATAATCCACTTGTGAATACGGTCCTCAATATTTCCTCACTCCTTAGCTATCATGTAAGACCTTAGGTCATTCAGGTCCATGTATGAGACATTTTTGTCTTCTATCTCATGCTCGCAAGTGAAAGTTTGTGCTAACTTTTATCTTGTCCACTTATACTTCATGGTTTCTTCAAAAAAGCAACTTACTATTTTTAGTAAGTATGAAAAATCAGTCTCCTCAAACCTCAATTGAATGTTGCAACTCATATTTCCCTTTCTCCTTGTATTTCTCTTGCCTTTTGGATCAATTTTCTATTTTTGTAGGTGCTCTTGAGACCACTTACTATTTTTAGTAAGTGTTAATTTTGGACCAAGATGATGTTTCGATGAATTTTCTCTGTAACACTTCTTCTGTGTTCAATGCCTCTTTCACAGTTTCTTCAATTGATGACTTTCTTGAAATGGCAATTCTTTATGTAGAAGACTTGTTATTTTTAGAAAGTGAACTTCTGGTGGTTGGAATGCTATGAAACAAAGTTTTCTGATATGGGTTTTTCCCAAATCACCCTCTAAAATCTTGGACCTACCCGCTCAATAGTTTGGGAGATTTTAAACTTTTAAATTTCTAACATAGCGGTACCTCTGAACATAGCAGCCATTGATGAACCTTAAAAATTACAGGTCTAGTTTTCTCCTCCATTCATGATGAAAATCACATTTTTGATATGGGTTTTTATTCTCATTCCGCATAGTGATTTTTTTCAAAATGGTTGTTAGTTTGATGGGAAATCCAACTTTTTCTTCCATTGTGCAAAGAAATAGATTTCTTCACTACAAACACTCCTTTATTGTGGATGGAAGATATATTATGGGGGTTTTAATGGTCTCCAAAAATTATGAACACATAAAAAAATTCATCTCGATCCATGCACCGGTTTGCTAGATATGTTGGAATTTTTCGTTTCATGGCCATGAGAGTCTTCAGATGTTTTTCTCCCTCGTTCTTCATTCTTCAAGCTCTTCTGATCAACCTTCTCTCTTAAACCTACATGCTATTATGGATTTAAGGATATTGTGTCTATGGCAGAGCTGGTACAAGGTACAACAATGGTGAATAGTGCACATGTAAGAGCAAGTTACAGAGCAAATGACAGTGTTAAGCTATGAAAAGGTTAGAAGTTAGAAGTGGGAAAGAAAGCGGCAAGAGGATTTCAAAAAAATCAAAAATTACAAAGAAAATATTGAGGCACATTTTCATGTCCCTCACATCCCTTAAGCATTAAGAGATTATAGGTACATCAATTTGCATGTATCTCTGGTCGTGACACATGGCGAGAATCACGAATGAGGGTCTAGGCCAAAAAGTAACTTTGAAGCACTTGGGGGATGGAAAGAGGTTGCATGAGGGACCAAGAGCCATTCCTTAGGTTGGGTGAATTTTTATTTCCCTCATGTTACCCAACAAAAATTTACATGAGGGTCATCAATTTTCACACCGCGCCTCAGCTTGACACTTGGCAGTGACCCGATGGTCGTCCGTTTAGCTCCACTAGCTTTTGGGGGCCGAGAAATTAAACCTGGAATGGGTCACATAGGTGACTAGAAGACATCTTGGGGCTGGGAAAATTTTATGTCCCTCATATCCCCAACACAAAGGGACATGAGGGTCATAAATTTACATGGTGCACCAAAATATTCCACTTGTCACGATCTGAGCAAGCGAGGGAATGAGCTTGACAAGCACACGGGAGATGAAATGGTGGTCCAGAAAGGGAGTATGGGTGACCAGAGGACTTATAGGGGTTGGGTGCATTTTTAATGTTTCTCACGTACCTTTTCTTGAGGGATGAAAGGGACATGAAATTGTGTTAGGCTTCTGGAGCTGACATGTGTCCTCATCAAATTTTGACTAACTCTCGAACTCGCTCCTAGAGGGAAACTTGAACCGGAAATATCTTGAGTTCTTGATGGACTTTTTTTTATGAAAGTTTATATGGTATTGACTTAAAATATCCTTTTTAATCTAATGGTGTGGGTCTCGGATCTTGATTCATCCATTTAATTCCTAAAAATCAAAATTTTAATCGGTCCCTTACATGTGCATGAGAAACACTATCTCAAATCTATTGATACAAGGTGTTGTGAAAAATATGATTTCAAAATCCTTGTAAAACTTGGAATTCCCTTTCCAACGAAGTTTTTTTGGCTCCTAAATCCATCCGGAGCTCCTAGAATCACCTCCCAAAGCTCAGCAACTCTTTTGATCTTATGCATTGCCTAGGCCTGTGAACCCTAATTTTGGTGAAAGCGCCTAACTTTTTGAATCCTTCCTAAATATTCCTAAATCACTTCCATGAAGTTCCTAGGCATTCTATTTACCTCTTTGTCTAGTTTTTCTTCTCCATTCTACTCCATGGGGTTGCTCCATCCCTAGGAAGGCCAGTGATAGCCCTTCCCACACCTGCTTTCGAAATTTACATTTTTCAATGAAATCTTGAAATCACCTAGGATTTTTAATTGACTTTCCTAAATCACCTATGGGATTGATTTAACATCAATTTGGAGGTCATTGGACTAGATGGGTAGACCCAAGGTGTCTTGGAAGGGTAAAACTTGAAATTTTGATACATGGGTATAGTTGTCATCTTTGGAAAGTTATCATTTTCCCTATTACACATTTTCATGAAAACATGGAGCTTAACTAATCATGGTTATGAGGTTTTTGGTTTTTAGTCATCTAGGTGATGGGGTTTTGAGCTCATTTTGAGCTTGTTTGGTATGTTTGATAATGGACGATATACATGGGTCCATTATGAATTTTTTAATGAATATATTAGGGTGTTTTTAATATGTATTGGTTGAGCTAAAATTAGAGGACCAAATTGTTTCATGTTTTTGTTTTGAGAAGGGTATAAAGTGATTGTTTGAGTTCAAATTTGAAATAGCTAAGAGAGGTAAAAAGTGTTACCCAAGTGTGTGTGTGTGTGTGTGTGTGTGTGTGTGTGTGTGTGTGTGTGTGTGTGTGTGTGTGTGTGTGTGTGTGTGTGTGTGTGTGTGTGTGTGTGAAACAAGTATGAAGGCATAATTTCAGAGCTTAGGAAGTGTGTGAAAGGATGAGGAATGTTATAGAGCTTTTTTGCAAGGGTTTGTGATAAAAAAGGCATGTTTTCCCAAGTTTGAGTGAGCTAGAAGGAGGTGTGCTTGAAGTAGGGTTTGAAGTATTTTGGAGACAAATATTGTGATCACCATCATCGAGTTGTTGTATCATATATTTAGTGATATTTTTATCAAAATCTTGTCTGGTGAGTCATATTAATACAAGTATCTTGTGAGTAATATCAACAAGGGTTTAGGGGTTAATGCTCTTTGTGGGGTTTGTGCTTCACTAAAGAAATATCTTGTGATGTGTAATATTCACTTAAGTATTTGTTTTGTGTAATGTAAAAAAAAAATTCAATGGGTTTTCTTCCCCTTGAGGGTTTCCCACTTACATCTTGTGTTCTTGTGTACTCTTGTTTATTTTATGGTGTATGATTATTATTTTCATCACATTAATTCATGGTTGAATGTTGATGGTATGAAAGTTAATTTGAAATTGTATAAGGGTTTTGAAGGATTGATTCACCCCCTCAGTCCATTGTGCTTCCAAAAATTGGTATCATAGTAGGTCCTTTTGGAGAAGTTTGATCACTTGAAAGGATATCCTTGAAGCACAAAAATGGCGAGTCAACAGAGTGGTTATTCTTCTAGCAAGGCACCATTATTTGATGGTGTGAACTATGCATTTTGGATTTTGAGGATGAGGAATCACATCATGTATTTAGGGTTTGATATTTGACAATCTATGGAGGATGGATATATTGTTCATGCTACCCTCCATCAAGTAATGATGACAAGAAGTTGTGTAGTGACAATTCCAAGGCTATGAATACCATCATGTTTGGATTGGATGAACTTGATATTGTGAAGATGATGTTTTAAAAATAAGCTAAGGTTATGTGGGAGAAGCTTCAAGTCTTATATGAAACAGACTCCATGGTAATAATTTCTAAGCTTTAAACTTTCAGAAATCAGTTTGAAGGAATAAAAAATAATGATGATGATTTTATTGATGCATATTTACTTAGGGTTGACAAGGTTGTCAATACCATGAAAGGGTTAGGTGAAGATGTGAAGGAAGAAGTTTTAGTTCAAAAGGTTTTGAGATCTCTAACATCTAATTTTGTTTCCAAAGTGTTAGACATTGAATAAGCAAAGGATTTACTTTCTTGAAAATGGATGAATAGAAAAGGAATTTGATTGCCTATGAGATAAGTATTGTTGACTCCAAACCATATAAGAAAAAATTGGTTTCAAATTTGAAATGTTGACCAAGGAAAGAAGACTAATAATGTTGATGGTGTTACTGAAATTGATTATGATGATCTATTTGCAATAGTTTCTAGAAGACTGAATGTTGGTTCTGGTAAGTACAAAGGTAAAATTCCCTTTAAGTTTTTTAATTGTGGTAAATTAGGTCACTTTTCTGCTAAGTTTCCTCATAGGCATGAAAAATAAGGTGATGATGATCATGAGGGTAGTCATGGAAAGAAAAATCATAAGTATGGTAAAGATAAGAAGGATTTCAAGAAGTTTGACAACAAGAAGAAGGGAAATAAGAGTTTTTACACAAAGGAAAGGTTCATTCTTTGAGGAAAGTAGTTGTAATAGTTATGTTTCAAAATATGAATCTGAATTAGAGCATGGAGATATTGGAGATGAGGTGTTGTTCATGACTAAATATGCCATGATATCTACTAGTGGTGGATCTACACTATTAAGTGATTTCATATCATACTCTTGCAGAGATTTTGAAGAAGATGATGATGATATTGAACTGAACTGGTATGGGTCCAATCTGAATTAAAACATGCTTAGAATAACAATAAGAAACTAAGATCTCAAGTCAAATAATATGAGGCAAATATTCATGACCTAGAGGAGAAACATTGGGTTGTGACAAAGAAGCTTGATGAAACAATGACAAATTTAGAGATGCGAGATGAGTGTTATGACTCTAAAATTACAATCTAAGGAAGAAGAAGTGAATATTCTTAAGAGAGCTATCTTATATAACTAGAAAAGAAAAATCAGTTCAGAAGTGTGATAAAAGTACCAAGGCTCTTGATGATATATTGATTAATTAGAAATATGAATGTTACAAGATAGGTTTGGGGTTTAGTGATGACTTTAAAGGAAAATTTACAATGATACAATATCTTGTTTCAAGTAAGGAGCTTGGAGAACCAGGAATCAAGGAAGGAAATAAGGAGACATTCACTAAAGACAATGTGAATACAAATTCCATAAGGCAACATAATACTTCAAGGTATGAAAGGTCATTCAATGCTTATTGTTTAACTTGTAATGGTTTTGGTTGTGGGGAAAATGATTGTAGGAGGTTTTCTAGAGATGATCATCCATGGTGAGATAGTAGGAGTGAAAAATTTAAGAATGTAGTGTGCTACAATTTCCATGAGAGAGGTCATGTTGCTAGATATTGTTTGTATGATCCACTTAGTCAAGTTAAAGGCTACAAAGGTAGGAGTTCAATTGTGTGCCTCGGTTGTACTGAAGTTGGGCATGTTTCCAAAGGATTTTCATGGCCTTAAAAGGAATGAAAGGAGATTTCAAATTTCTAACATGCATGATTGAAGAAAAATCAGGTCTCGAGAGTCAAGATTTAACAACTGTGGTGTACTACCAAGGATAATATTAATATTAATCAAGGCATGTCTCAGAAATCATATCAAAAACAAGTGGATGGAATTGATTTTCAGTTTTTCAAGAAGGCTTTGGACCTCTTCAAGTATTTCTTCTAGATACATCATGATGTTATATTCCTATGCTATGATTTTTAGAGGTGTATTGATCCATGTAAAGCATTGAGAAGAAAGGGAGTTGAATATTTGAAGTATATTTCTGACTAGTTTCAAATTATATTTTGTGGTCTTTTAGTTGTTCAAGAAGTGTAATTATATGGTTATTTTCAATAGGTGTTTGATTCTAAACAGTCATATCCTCAAGTATATGTTGTCACTATAAAATCTTACTAGGTCTTGGGTTGATCCTTCAATGAATGGTTTATAATCTAAATTTGTGTAGAGGGTTAAGTATCTTGGTTTGAGTATGAAGTGTTAGTGAGTGTATCAAAGGTCTATATCGAGTAAGTGTAATGGTATTGTACCAAGGAAGGATGACATGTTGAGGAATAAATTTTTGTGTCATGTCAATAGATCCTATTCATGTTACATCCAAGAAGTATGAAATTTCGTTGAAAATGTCTTTGGTCAAGCACGTCAAGTTATGCACATCGTGTTGTCAAGATAGTAAAGTGAGTCTCAGTTTGTGGATCATGTTATCATGGTTGTCCAAGTAATGAGTTTTATTTTATTGATAAGGTATAAGTGTGGCTTGAACAAATAAATATTTTTATACAGTATTAAATTCATGTATTGTCCAAGTGTGTTTGATTTTTAGTTGTGAAAGGTGTGAGAAAAAGTATCAACATTGCAAAGTAGTCTATGTTAGTGCACTAAATAAGAGATACTACAGTTTGTACATGGTAAAATGGCATGTCTCGGGTATTTTTATGATTTTTGTGGAGTCTAGAAGTGTTCCTCACATTATTGAAGGTCATAATCATAATTGAAGAAGGTTCCTATGTGAAAATGGGCAAGGAGGTTAGAGTTCATGAAGACTGATTGAGAACAAGCCAAGAAGGGTAAAGTTTGAAGAAGAATTTTTCTTAAGAGACTAAATGGTAGAGTTGAAGGATAATATTGGGGAAAAATCACCTACATTTTACCTACTTTAAGATACAAGAACAATTAACCCATGAGAAGACTTCAAATAATGGGAAATTGTGACAGTTCTCATATTTGACCATAAAGTGTGCTAGAGACCTAGATGAAAGGAATGACTTGTAAACTAGGCATAAATCCTTCAAGATAATGCTACAAGATTGAAAAGGAGATGTAATGGAAAAATAAGTAGTCAGAATAGATAATATTGTTCTATGAGAGTGATTACATCAATATCTAGAATTGAATTTCTCTTGGAACAGGGCTAGTAGCCTATACAAGTAAAATGGAGAAGTAAAAGTGAGAAAGAAGATCTTAATTTGTAATTTTGTCATTAAAGGAAGTCTGATTCATTGTAAGAAGTTTGATGGAGTTTATGTTCAATATTAACTAATGAAACTCATCATGTTGACAAGAAATTATTTTAAGTTTGTGCATTATTGGTCTAAGTTTACGGTATTTTTTTACTCACAACTTGAAGAAACGTTCTATAACCATGTATACATGAGGTTAGGATATTTTTACCATGTTTTTAAGGTATTCAAGAAGAAAATGAGTAATTTTTATATTAGTTTAAGTATAAGGGAGTAGGGATCATGAAATTGAAGTCACTCATATTGACTAGTTCATTCATAATTGAGTGTGACAATGCAATTCAAGCGAGTTATTATGTCGGGTATGACTACAAGGTGATATTTTATCTCTTATCTCAATATTGATGTGTTCTAAGAGTTTTATTGCATCAAGGAGATGGATTAGTCTTTCTAGTTGGTGAGAAAGGTGCTCTATTACACATATCTAGGTATATGAAGGAGGAAAATTTTCCAAACCATCATAGAGTTAGTATGAGGATTCATTATGTTCTTAAAGGTGTTTGAGTGTGTGCTTGTTTCATCAAAGGAAAGGGTATTGAAATATAAAATGTCTACAAGGTATGATTGTATTTTATAGGTCTGTAATTATGCTTCAAGTAATTTTATGAGATGAGAGCATCATTGTGAAGGTCATCGCCACTTGATAAATGTTCACAAAGGTATACAGATGTAGTATCTTGTTTTGAGTAAACATGCGCATTCCAATAAGAATTCAGTGGTTTGTGTGTGCAAAAATGCATGCTACATGTGTAAAAGAATAGTGTTGTAGGTCTGTAATAGGATCTTGAGGTAGGGGGAATCATAGATGACTAAGATCAAATGGTGGATATGCTCTAAGTGTCAAGAACATTGACATGAGTATGAGAAAATGAATTTCAAATAAAACTCAAGTATGGTTGAAATAAAAAGCATGGTAGTCTTAAGGCATGATAATATAGGATATGAATAATGTGATGATGACCTACAAGTGTATAAGATCTCATGAAGGAAGAGTATAATTTTATGATCCTTTAACAAGTGTCTATAGTGCATATCAGTCCTATATGGAAATTTCAAGGATGCTACAAGACCTATATAATTGATTTCTTGACATTTGAGTGAGGTTGTATCTTGACAAAGTATATCAAGTTTGTGAAAGCAAGAAAATGTTTTGATACAATTTCTAGAAGGTCTCTAAGGCAAGAAAGAGCTAGTATCCACCTTGAATCAGGTATGGAAGTTGCCAAGAAAGTTTGAAGTAGCTTGTATAAAAAAATGAAGAATGATCATAGGAATAATAGATTATAGAACAAATTGTTGACTCAAAAGGGTTATGTTATCATAAAAGGAGGATGAAAAGAGTAAGAAGGAGCTTTAGGATTGTGTTGAAGTGTTTGATCTATCTTCAAGGCATCCATACAAGGTAAGGACCCTAATTTTTGTACTTTATACTAGAGTGGGATTTCATTATCCTAGAGGGAGAGATAAGTAGGAATTTCATGTTGTGATTGGGATCCTAGAGCTTGTGAAAATTGGTCCAAATAGCACTGAAGAGTTAGATTAGGGATCTCATCCCTAAAGAAGTTGTGTACCCAAGGAATAGAAGAAACAAGATAAATTTGAGCATGAATAGATGAGATAAGCCATTCAAGAGGTAAGATAATGATTTTATCCCTAAATCATGATTTTTGGCATGATTATGAGTTGTGTACATATGATCAAGGATTGTTATAATAGCATCAAGTTATAAAGTTAAAAAAAAGTATTAGTGAGAAATGATAATTTTGTGAGCTAGTTTGAATAATTTGGTTTATATTTCCAAACAAGATCTGATCCTATGAATATGAGAAAGATGAATAACATGTAGGTATAGGTATGTTTTGTCATTAATCTAAAAAGGGGGAGAATACTAGGTGGTTTTCCATCTCTTCCAAAAGGGGAGATTGTTGGCATGCTAAGTTCTAGGTGTTTTCATTGATGTAAAATATTATTAATGATTTTTTTTTGATGGAGTAGTGTCATAGCATTCTTAGTAGGTTAATGACATGGATTTTCATGATGGCATGAGTTGATCTAGTGAGATTGGCTTGGTCTAGAAATCCTAGTCATGTGACATAACTATCCTAGGTGATGTAGCATGACAAATGGAGCTATATGGTGAATTTAGGAGCATGGAGATCATGGTTAGATATTTTTAGGAATTCACATGAGTTTCTGGGGTGTAGGTACAAGTGGAAGACTCAATTGCAGGTGCTCATCTAGACCTAGTCTAGGTGCTTAGAGACCAAATGAGGAGGTATAGATCCATGTGAGCTCATGGAGGCATGTAAGTGAGTGAGACATGATGTATTAAGGTTGTAAGGTCCTTTTGGAGAGCTAGGAAGCAAAGCTATGGTGTTAGTATACTTGACCATGTTGCACAATAGGACCAATCCTAGTGTTTGAAGGCCTAATTAGGCATGATAGGAACTTACAGGTATGTGTGAGCTCTTGATAACACTTATGTATGTATGTTGTATTTTTTTCATCATGTAGATGCAATTTTCAAAGGTTTCATGGTGAGTTATATTATTGGTTCAATTAACCATAGCCTAAATCATGCAAAACCCCAATGGATAGTCATGCAAATAAGATGGGTGGAGAATATGTAGAGCTATTTGTGAATTTTTTATGATTTTATATGTTATTAGGGTGTGTCATGATGTTATTGGAAAAATTTAGGTTTTTATGATGCTAATTTATCAAATTACATCAATTTTGTGAAACAGGTTGAGAAGAAGGTGTTTTCCAACTCAAATTGCAAATATTGATGCTCATCATGAATTGTGTGATTTACATGGGACCTTGTGTATTTAAAATATGATTTTAAATTGATTTAATAATATTTAACAAAAATAATGAGCTCATTTCATCATCACATTTTTATGAGAAAATGTTAAGAAGGTAAACAACTTTTTGTGTGTTTGAAAACCTAGCTCAAAAGAGGTAGGAGATGTTTACTATGTAAGTTAACATAATTTATTTCTTGTGCTATTATGATAATTGGATGTTGTAGAGGACTCCTCCAGGTTTCCATAGAGGCATAATAGAGCATGTGGTGATGAGTGGACCGCACTCAAACAAGAATTTTTTGAAGAAGTTTAGTTTGGGACAAATTTGTCCAAAGGAGTTATGAAATAAATTGAAATTATTTTTAGTGTAGGATTTTTACTTGATGTCCGTGATGGTTTTAGATCATGATTGAGATTTTAAATGTAAAATCATTCCCTATTTTACGAAGATGGGTCTTAAGGTAATTTTTGGACAGTTTCAAAAATGGACTGGTTCAAGGCCTTCCATTTAGAGTTGGAAGGAAATTTAAGGTGTTATATAAATATAATTCAGATATATTTATAATGGTATATGGTTTGTATCTTGATTATAAGATTTGATAGGTCATCTAACTCAATTTTTGAAGAAGAGGGTTGGTTTTGTTTAGGGATATGATTGCTCTGGCTAGAAGATTGAGGTAGATGATGCATGATATGAATTGGTTGATGAGTTATATTAGTTGTAAAGTGAAGAGGGATGAATTTTTTTTTTATTTAAGTCCTTTGGAGGCATTGAAAGTTGAATCAAGGGTGGAAACCAATTGTGTTTCCAAAATTGCCTTCTAGGAAACATAGTTTGGTGAAGAGGAAAGTTGGCGTGGTTTACATGTATGGATGTTACATGAGATATAGAAAGAATGGATGTGATTTATAGGTTAGTTTTATTCAAATGAGTCATTAAACTCCATAGTTGAGGTATTATTGGGTGATATTGAGGCCCAAAGGTGAAGATTGGTTCTGGAAACAATTTTTTGGTGAAGGATATGAGCCTTCTTGAGTGAGTTATGAAGAATTTTATTAGTGCAAGATAATGTATGACCATGGATGGTGTTTTTATGTCATATTTTTCATTTCTAATGAATTTTGGAGCTTTAATAATCATGGTCATGATGTTTTTGTTTAGTCATCTTGGTGATGTGGTTTTAAGCTTGTTTGGTATGTTTGAGCATGGACGACATACATGGGTCCATTATGATTTTTATCAATTTAATGGGAATTTTTAAAGATTCATTAGTTAAGATAAAGGTAAAGGACTGACTCATTTCATGTTTGTGTTTTGAGAAGGGTATAAAGTGATTTTTTGAGTTCGATTTGAACTAGCTAAGAAGAGGGGAAAAGTGTGACCCAAGTGTGTGTGTGTGTGTGTGTGTGTGTGTGTGTGTGTGTGTGTGTGTGTGTGTGTGTGTGTGTGTGTGTGTGTGTGTGTGTGTGTGTGTGTGTGTGTGTGTGTGTGTGTGTGTGTGTGATAGGTATGAAGGCATTAATTTAGACTTGAGAAGGTGTTGGAAAGTATAAGTAATGTTAGATAGCTTGTGTGTAAGGGTTTAAGATCAAAACAAGTCATGTTTGTCCAAGTTTGAGTGAGCTAGAATGAATTTGTGCTTGAAGTAGGGTTTGAAGGAGTTTGGAGATGAACCTTGTGATGACCATCAAATGAGTTGTTGTAGCATATATTTAGTGATCTTCTTATCAAAATCTTATGTGATGAGTCATTTTTATTTTGATAAGCAGTAAAGAAGGGTTGAGGGGACCCTAGCTCATATAAAGAAAGCCATTCAAAAAAACAGAAACATGGCCAAGGGTAAACCCATTGAAGATAGCTATAACAAAATGATAGATGATCTAATAGAAAGCCATAACCATGATAAAATTGTTATAAATAACAACATCCATACTAACAACATAAAAATGACCAAAGGACATCAACAATAAAATCAATCCTAGATCAATTCTTTCACAGATGGAATGCATTCATTCCATTCCTTGACCAAGCTAGCTATGGTGGTCTTCCATTCCTCATAGTTAGGCTCAATCATCTCCCTTATAGGCATGACTCCATCTTTCTCCATTTTTTTGGCTCTTTGCATGGCCTGGACTAACTCTCCCAACATCTTAATGTGTTGGATAGAACTCTTCATATTCAACAGGTGAATTTCTCTCATATGCATCAGGGTTTCTTTCATTTTAAGTATGTCCTTCTCCATGGAAATACACATTTCATTTGCATTTTTCAAGTTATCATTCACCACAATGGCAGTGAGATTTTCCACCTTCTCTTGAAGCTCCCTAAGATTGATGGCCATCATACTAATTTTATGTCTATTAATGTCAGTGTCCAATATGTAATTTTCAAAGTCCTTCAAGAAGTCACTAGCCTTAATCCCTGTTTGTTGGGTAGAGAAAAAGTCTTTCTGAGAAACCTTAAGTTCTCATAGGAAGGCTATGGAATCTTCCATATTCTGGGTGGGGGTCTCTAAGATCTCATCCTTATCATCCACTTTGGGAGGATTATCAGTCTTCCTCTCTTCCTTTTTACCGACAGTCTCCCTAAACTCCATTTGAACCTCTCTATAACTACCACCCTTGTCCAAGTCATCCACATCCTTTTCCCCAGATCCAAGCTCACATCTATATTCTCCTATTTACCTTGTTCATCTTCCCTTCTCATTTTCTTTCTGGGATTATCCTTGGCAATTCTGGACCTCTTTCTTTTTTTCCCTAATTTCCCTTCATCCTCCAACCTAGGGTTTTCAGTATTGGCTTCAAATTTTACCCTTATTTCAATTATGGGAATGTTTGTTTTGATCAAGGCCTTGAGAAGGCCTTGGTGGAGAGGAACAATGAAAGTTTCTTTTTAACCATATCGATGGATTTTTCCAGTGATTTATACAGAAAATTAGGAAAATTATATTGTCTACCATTTATAATGTGATTGAGCATTGGGAAATGGTACCCATACACCACTCTATGGCGTCCTTAAAGAGTAATATAAGACATAAACAAAGGGAAATTTCATCATAAGGAGACGGTAAGTCCTCTCTATCAAAGCCATTGAAATGTTTCTTGAGGGAACCCTTACCTTGCATGAAGTCATCCATCTCCAAGCTATAGCCAGATTTAGGTTTAAAAACACATATTCATGCAAGTATCTTGTTATGAGTAATATTAACAAGGGTTTATGGTTGGTGATATTTGTGGGGTTGGTGTCTCACTAAAGAAAAGTCTTGTGATGTGTAATATTCACTTAAGCCTTGTTATGTGTAATATCAACAAAGTTTTCAGTGGATTTTCTTCCCCTCAAGGCTTTCCTACTTACATCTTGTGTTCTTTTGTGTACTCCTTTTTATGCTATAGTGTTTGGTTTTTGCTTATTTTTTTGATCACATTAATGCATGGTTGAATGTTAATGGTGTATGAAAGTTAATTTGAAATTATTTAAGGGTTTTTAAGGAATGATTCATCCCCCTCTCAATTCATTATTCTTCCAACACGTCTGATGTGTTCTAAGTGTTGGTTGTGCTTGGAAGTGGATTTGGAGGTGTTAGAAGTTGATTCTCTTGATACTTTGGTTCTTGAGTCCTTGTAGCAGTTTGAGCAGTTTTGAGATGGGATTGTTTAAATGCCTTGTATCCTATTTTGGAGGATGAAATGAGTTGTTTCAGTTAGTAGACACTAAAATATTTTTATCCATATGTTACTTGTGTCTTGGTGAATTAGTTTTTATATGAATTTGATTGGTCTTGTGGAGTGAAAATTGGGTGCATGAGACCTAGTTGGTGAAGCTTGCAAAATAGAGTGTGCCACAATGAAATATGATGATGCATTGGCTATTATGATTGTTTATGGAGTCTAGAAATTTTTATGATGTGTCATGGTATGATGAAGCCTTGGTGGAGTTGATATATTCCCTTGAAGATCATGAAGCCACCATTAGAATGTATTAGGACTATTTTGGGCTAGTTGTGCAAATTTATGTTTGTAATGCTCATGATTGGATTATAGGGTCTTGGTATGAAATCTATATGAATTCATAATGTTTTTTCATGATGGTATGACTGACCTTAAGGGTATTGGTCAACCTAAGGTTTCTTTATTAAGTTTAAATAAAGGTAAGAGTTAGTTGCTCATTTTGTGTGGTTAGAGTAATGGTGAGTTAAGAGAGATAAAGGAGAGAAGAGCATAGGTTGGAAGGCTATAGAGAATATAAAATAAGAGCATAAAGAGGTGAGGAGAGTAGAGAAGAGGGATATATATATATATATATATATATATATATATAGACCTAATATATATATATATGACCTTCATGGATGGATGATGAGGAGAGGAAGGTGTATATTGAGAAGGTTTTTGAGGTATATGAACAAAATCAGTGATCACAATTAGTTTTTATTAACAAGGTCAAGTGGTCTTCATCATCAGGTGGTTAACTAGGTGATTTATCATCTTAGGGGTTGTATCCTCCTTGTGTATTGGATTCTATACTAAATATGGGTTGGTGCTCCTTGTGAAGTGGGTGCTTCATTAAAAAAACCTTGTGAGATATATAATGTGTAATGTTCATGCAAGTATTTTGAATTGAGTAATATATTCAAAAGTTTGAGTGGTTTTTCTTCCCCTTGAGGGTTTTCCACTTATATTTGGTGTTATTGTGTACTTGTGTTATCAATTTCTCTTATGGTTAATGGTGTATGCATTGTTTGTCAATCCTAATGCTTAATAATTCACACATGTGCATGGTTGATTGATTTGAAATTTTAAGAAGAATGATTTGCCCCCAGTCATTGTCCTTCCAAAAATATGCATAAATTGAAAAGTTGGGTTTGAAAATAAAAGTGAGGTTGTCAACATTTGTAACATTCTAATATGATGGTAGATTGTCTCTCATTAGCTCCATTTCCAAGATTGAAGGAAAATCAAATTTCATAAGTCTTATAACTATAAGTCTTATAACTACATTTAACTATAATACTATATTAGTTACTACTTAATGAACTATTAATTAGTTATTAAATAATTTTTGGTTATAGAATTTTCCAACTACAATAAAATTTCATTCATTATAATAAAATGATGCATTGACACATATTTTAGTGTGTCGTGTGTCGTATATTGTTTTATTTTCATTATCTCTTTCGCAATTTTTTAACATAAACATAAGAGTCATTATTCGAAGAAGTATTAAAAGGGTATTAAAAAGAAGATTAAATTTTAAGGGAGTCTTGAAGAAGGATAAAAATTATGAGAGAGAAAAAGAGAGAGTTACATGTCTATTTGAGGGAATACCTACTAGAAGGGTAAAAGTGTCATGTACCATACTATTTTCATGTTCTCTTTCCTCATTTTAAGCATAAGCATAAGATCTACTATTTGAGGAAGTCTTGGAAAGGTATGAATAAAAATATTAGAAGTTGAGGAATCCTCAAAAGAGTACTAACTATGGGAAAAGATGAAGAGAGGTTTAGATCTACTTAATTGAATCCCTGAGAGAAGGGTATAAATGGAATAGAGGTAGTCAAGGTCAAATCTCATAAGTTTGTGGATATTCAAAGTTAAAAATCACCATTATTGTGATTTTGATGTTGTAAAAAGGACATCAGTTTTTATTGGAATGATGGTACAAATTCATAGAATTCAGATTATATATTTTTAAACAATTATTTCATTAACATGATAAAAACACAAGTTGATAAGATAAAATACGAGTAGAACCAAACATAGATGAGAAAAATTAATTGTTATACCTAAAAATTTCCAAAATCAAGTTGTAGCCTATTTAGCAATGATGAAAACTATAAAAGGAAATACATGTGTACAATTAGAAATCAAGGGCACGTGATAAAAAAAAGTGCGATTTTCAATCATTTGAAAACATAAAGGACATGATTTTTTCCATAATTAGGAAAATTTCAATTGAATTTTTTTTTTGAATTTGGAATGTTGTGTGGGGTGACATTCAGGTTCATGTCCGACATGGTAAATTCATGAGCAACTTACCAATAGAGATTAGTCATGAGTTTAAGTGGACAAATAATATGGTCCAAAACTATATTTTATTCATATATAATCATATTTTTATTTTTTTGCTACATATGCATTCATTATTTATAGATCATAAATCTTGTAGACATGAAGGTTTAAGGCATGTCAAAGTTTCCAAATGCAAACAAAAAAACAAATCCATTTTTTTGTTATTCATTTGCATGAATTCAAACTTGTCCTCTTACAAACAAGCCATCTTCCTTCATAACAACAAGACAAATATATAGTCTAATTTTCACCTCCTTAATATAAAAACCAAGCAAGCTACACAATTTCAAAAACTAATAAATTACATTTAAATTCAAATCAAATAACGAGGATGGGATTACTAATTAAAACATGTCCAAAACACATGTGATCATGGGATTATAAATAATACCCCTTATTTTAGGACTTAATTTTACATATTCTCATTATTTGGCCTTCTTTTTACACTACTATCCTTATTTATACTTGATATTGGTACACAAATGTGAATAAAAATTATTCCATTATGATCGCATGTGTTATATAGCACATTATAGTAAGTGCATGGAAATGGGGGCCAAAAGGGGGTCTTAAATGGAGGGTTTTGTTATGAAAAACAAGAAACTTCAACTTGTAAGAGTTATTTGAGATAGTTAAAAACATAATTGTAGCATTTCGAGTCTCGTTTATAAAATATTATTTCTTTATTGAAAATGGTTATGTGTAAGTGAGTTAAGGAGATAAAATGTAAATATGTTCTTTTTTTTTTTTTTAAATACAGTAGATAGTCGGTCATGCCCCCACCCCTCCCCCATTTTGAGCACTATTTAGTATTTTTGAAAACCCTTGGTAGAAAGATAGATACAAACATCTAATTTGGGATATATATTTTTATATTTTGTAGAGAGTATTTTTTCCTAGTACAAAGATTTTGAAAATTGAAAAATAATGGATAGTTGGTCATGGGCCCCCTAACTACCTAAAAAATATCAAAAATTGGATTGTTTAATATGTATAGAATAAATCCTAGCTAAAGGTTAGAACATAAGGATAGAGGAAGATTGTTAATTCTCCTTGGTTGAAGATGAAGAAGAATAAAAAGGCTGCATGAAGACATAGTTTCAATGGAGAGAAGTTGGACATTTGAAATAACAGTACATCTTAATGGAGAGAAGATGGACATTTGAAATAGCAGTATATCCGAATGGTGAGAAGAGTGTTATGTCTTCTACTGTATTTCCTTTGTATTGTCTTGTCTCAATGTAATGGCTTGCATAATATGCAAAGCACATAGTCTTTCATCTTGTAGATCCACATGTTGTTGTGAGATCTTGTATTGTAGATCCACAAGTTGTTGTGAGATCTTGTATTATAGATCCATGAGATCATGTTGTATTGTTGGTCCATAGGAATCTAGTATTGTAGCTCGTTGGAGAGCTTGTGGGTACAGATAGTATCCAAATATTGTAGAGGAGGTTGTCTTCTTGTTTTCATAGTGGCAGATGCAGAGATGGAGGAGAGACTTACTTCTTGGTGCAGAGTTATGGTTGCACATTGGTAGACCCTTGTGAGAGGTCTTGTTTGTAGATTCACAAGAGAGCTTGGTTGCACAGTGGGAGATGCAGTAGTTCCTAGTTATGTGAGATCTGCTAGTATTTTGGAGATACGGTTGTAGTGAACTCATGTAGATCCATTTAGAGATTTGGAGGAGAGGAGATACTTTTGGAGAGATGCATTGTACTTCTATATTGAAGAGTTGGTTTGTACTCTTGTTATATTATATATATGAGATCTCTATCTTTGGTGGACATAGCCCACATTGAGTGAACCATGGTACATGATGTGTTACGCGTGTGTAATTTATTTTGATTTGGATTATTCTAGTTTATACTTCCCTCTTGTATATTTTTGGGAATTGTTTAGATCCTTTGTGCACGATTTTATTTGTTATCGAATCATAGCACTATTCCATAGTCCTGAATTCCCAACAACTAGTATCAAAGCTTGTTTATTTCAAAAGAAGGTTTATCTTCAGTATATTGTTAGTGGCTTACTGATAGGTGTATGAGAGCATGGTTTTTTTTTCCTTATGTGAAAATTGCAAGAAGAAATTTAAATGTCAAGTGGAAGCTAGAAATGTGAGGTTTTGGAGAATACAGTGACCCGCATCGGTTAGGTGGAAACCAGATCGGTAGGGTGGCCATGGTTGGTTACTGAGGGTAACCATGGTTAGTTATAGTGTGACTATGGTTGGTTACTGGGAAATCTAGTTTTAAACAAAAAATCATATATCTGAAGAATTGAGAAGATGCATGGAATGTATCTTGTTTTCTGAGGTGTCTCTGGTTCTTGGAGGCGAAACATGTTGGTTAGATTGCAGATCCGAGTTATAGATGTATGATTTTATCTTGGTATTTCAGTGCTTGTATGTTTTGGATCCACATGCATGGTTTTTGATTGCAGATTTGAGTATGAGATATCGAAGAAGTTATGCATCCTTGGTGTAGTCAAATGCATGGGCTTTGTTAGAGAGGCAATAGCACAGAAAGAAGACGGGGCTTCCATCAAAGAAGCATGTTCTTTGGTTAAATATGTGGTTGAGTATCTTGGTCTTTGATAAGCTGATGTGTTTCATCTTGGTGAAATTTATTTGCATGTATTATTGTTGTTAAGTTTTTGTATGAAATTTGGGTGTTCCTTGAAATGACTGCTCAAAGACAAATGACTATCGACTTTGGTTGGAGTAGGCACATGGTTTAGTGTATTATGCCAAATTTGTGTCATTTTGTTTGTTTCGAGTAGTATCAACATCGGTCGAGGAACTGGCGTTGGTCACAAAGGAATTGGTACCATTCAAAAAACCAAGGTTGGTCTCTGTGGAAGTGAATTTGTACTATATTTTTGTAGTAGGAGAGGGCATGGATGGTTTAGTGTCCTATTTTGGAGGATCGAGTTTCTTGCAAAAATTGTATGGCATGGTGAGACAGTGTAAATCACTTCAATGTTTGAATCAAAAATAGGACAAAGTTGGCTTGGTTAGTCCAATCATACTTTGGGTTAGGTATCTCTATATGGTTCATGTTTTATTTCTTTTGTTTGAATCAACTGGTATTATGTTTGGATTGTGTGCACAAGTAAAAATATTATCACCATGGATATTTGGTGGGTTTGAATTTTATTTCGAGATGTGTTGTAATCTTGAGGACAAGGGTATCTAATCTAAAGATGAGATCCTCAATGAAAAGTAATGACTAAACATAGTTACAGTGTAACAAGAGATGTTGAATACACATGGATGAAAAGAAGGTGATTCACCGCTTACAAGAAGTCCAAAATTCTGTGATGTAGAAGTATTCTTTGTTAAGAAGGGAAACATTTTTATATTTCTTTCATCTGGTTTTATTTCTCACTAATATATATTGGAGCTTTTGAGCTTGTTATCGAAGCAGTGTAGGGGAGCTCATGTTGAGTGGGAGCAAGCCATGGTTGTTGGCATTACAGGTTGGACACAAATGCACGTGCAAAGTGAGAGGAGTATGCTACTATTCAGAGTGGCATGAGGCACAAGTTGTTTTGGAGGGAAATAATGGTTTTACAGGTAATTTATGATTAGTGCATGATGAAATCACTTCTAGTTTTATTTTGTAGTGCTTAGATATCCTTATGGGATGATAGTTGATGGTTGTTCAAGTTGGATGAAGAAGAGAGAGAAATGTTTTAGATTTTTAAGGGTGGAAAAAGGAAAATCTATTTGTTACAGGTTACAATGTGTGACAACAGTGTATATTTACATCTTATTGATGTTGCCCTTGTTTGCTTTCATCTTGGATGGTTTGTGTAGAGTATGTTGATGACATGTTTTCCAAGATTTGCACTATTTTTTATTAGCATGGTTTAGATGCCCTTTCAACATGAGTAGGGGATGTTTTTATTTCCTCTTATTACTATGTTACTCCGTGATAGATGTGTTTTCTATAGATGGTTGTCTTGGACATGTAATTTTTTTATGCAGGGTTAGATTTACAGATTGCAGTGTTTGGATTCTTTGAGTTATGCAGGTGTTTGTGGATTGATCACCCACTGGTTGCATGTAGAACTTATTTGGGTTGTCTTTTCCCAAGGATCTTGTTTTTGCTTATGCATATTCCAGTTTGACTTGTCTTTGGTCAGTTGCATTGGTGGTTGCATGGAGACATGGATAGATGGTTGGAGAACATGGTTGGTATGGCTATGGTTGTGATTGAAGCTTAGTACTTCAGTTTGAGTGGGAGCTCTTGCAAGTATGTTAGTCATGGTGGATTGGTTGCATGAGAGGATTGGAGTTATGATTTAGTGGGAGCTTGATGTATGGATAACTCGTGTATCATGGATCAATAGTAGCTTCATGCAAGTATATGGTAAGTCATGGGTTTGTTATCTTATTGGTTTTAGAAGATGGTTTAATCTTCCTAATTTCATTTGAGAGAATTGTTGATGTAAAGAATAGATGGTATTCATGGTATGTAGAGGATGGTGATGTACAGGTACAAGTACAGGTTCAACAATTTATCTCCAAGTGGGATATTTTTGGGTTGTGGAGCTGAATTGCTTCACAAAGGCATGCATTTGAGGTTTATTGGTTTACATAGTAACCGACATCAGTTGGCTAACCGGCGTTGGTCACCTAGGAGGGCCGACATCGGTGAGGTAAGCGACACTAGTTAACATCGGGAACCAACACTACGATCAACATCGGGAAATGATACTAGTTACCTATGCGTTTATGTTTTTATTTTAGACACGGGATTTGATCTGATGGTTGATTGTAAAGGTGATCTAAAGGTTGTAAATGCATAGCTAAGGTTCCCTAAGTTTGTCTAAGATTATATAAGCTAGAAAACTAGGGTTAGAACATAAGGATAGAGGAAGAATGTTAATTCTCCTTGGTTGAAGATGAAGAAGAAGAAAAAGAAGAAAAAGTTTCATGAAGATGGATCTTCAATGAAGAAAAGTTAGACAGAAGGAAATAGTAGGTACATCTGAATGGTGAGAAGAGTGTTATGTCTTATACTATATTTCCTTCATATTGTCTTCTCTCAATGTAATGTCTTACATCGTATGCAAAGAACATAGTATTTCATCTTGTAGATCCACATGTTGTTGTGAGATCTTGTAATGTAGATCCACATGTTGTTGTGAGATCTTGTGTTGTAGATCCATGAGATCATGTTGTATTCTTGGTCTATATGAATCTAGTATTGTAGCTCGTTGGAGATCTTGTGAGTATTGGATAGTATCCAGATATTGTAGAGGAGGTTGTCTCCTTGTTTGCACAGTGGCAAATGTAGAGATGGAGGAGATACTTACTTCTTGGTGCAGAGTTATGGTTGCACATTGGTAGACCCTTGTGAGAGGTCTTTATACGTACCCAAAATTGTAGGGTACTGCACCACTGGAAAGAGGTTACACATACCCCAATGATGACATAGGTCTCCTTGTAAGGTGTTCGAATCCAAAAAAGCTCACTGTATATATTTGCGTCCCATGTGCCTTAACCATCCTCTGCGTGCTTTGTTTCTGTCCTCTCCCCCCTTTTTCCTTACATTTTGGTCATAAGTGACAAGACCACCACCCCTGCCCGGGTAGTGGTCCGTGTGTGCTTCCTAGGACAGGGTGGTGGTCCTATAACTGCCACCTTGCATAAGGTGGCGGTCCTATGTGCATTTTCCAAAATGTTCCGACGATCTCGTCAAACGTAAAATTCAAATTTCTATCTACATTCTTCACCCACTTTGGCTTGCATTTATGTTTTGGCCACCTTGTAAATAGTGTTTTCCCTTTGTTTATAGTAAAAGAGATCAATTGGGAGTTACCCTCTAGTAAATGCAAATGCTATAAATAGCCAACTTGTTTTCAAACAAATGGCCCCTCTCCTTCTCTGTTTAATTATTCAGTTTGTTTGAAGTTCTTGCTTAGAGTTCCAATAGTTTCATATTTTGCATCAGTTATTAGCCTTCCCTTATTGTTTAGAGATCATTTGATCTTCTTGTTTCCATCTTACTTCATTTTTGTTCCATACAATCAGCTTAGCATAGGATAGTTTCATTTCTAGATTAGAATATATTTAGAGTTACAAGTTTTGTTTCGTCACAAGAGTAGATTCTAGAGTTCTCGGTAGATTTGTGTTGTATCCCCACAATAAATCCTACTAAGAACTACATACTCAAGCTTTGTTCACTTGCACTATCCCTCTCTTACTTGCATTGTATTTGGTTTATATCCAAACCTGCCCTTGTTTGAATATCTTCTTCTACGGACATTTATCATACACACGATTTTTGGATTCATGAGAACACAAAGGAATGAGGAGATCACACTGAGGGGACAAATTCACATACAACTGGATTTACCACTATCCAGTAAACTCCAGGTTTGAGCTATCAAAGTTTTAGTTAAAATATATCAAATAGAGTAGTAAATTATTTCATTTCTAGTTAAAGCTCACTTTCGATATTGTCGAGGAAGCTGTGGGGAATGATAGTTTCTGAGAAAATATGATTCATTCCTCACTTCTGAGGTAGGATCGAGAGTCTTCCAATTAAATTAGTTGGTTATTTAGATATTTAGGATAAACTCACAACTACACAGGAACATAGCCACACTAGGCTACCTTGCTTGTTTTGATTTTGTTACTAGATTAATTGTCTATTTTTTTGAATATATTAGAATATTTGCTCTTTCAATTTGGTTAAAATACTTCATTGAAAATAAAAAATATATGAATAGTGTAGATATATCATTCATAATTAGTTTATTTGTTTGAGTTAAATTTGAATCAAATTTGCATGATAATCATGGGACCTAGAGAGCCCGGGGAATATGTGTTTGAACCAATAGTGCCTCAACCAAACCTCTCCACGACACTAGCTGATATAGATCAAGACTTTAGGATTCAAGTTTTTGAACAAAAATGAACCTACAAATGATTAGTGAACAATCAAGAGAGTTGAATATTGAAGACAACAAGGCACACACATTCTGTTCAAATCACCCTAACTATAGACTTCCTTGATAGGATATCCGCATGGCCATACAAGAACTCAAAAGAGATTAAATATTTGGTTGCGATCCTTTAATTCCATAACCTAATGCAAGAGACCTCCTCATCGACATAGATACTAGCTTACGTATCCAAGTTGCCAGAACACCTATAAGGTATTCTGAGAAAATTACACAACTTCTAGTTCTAAACATAGAGGCCGAAAAGGCTTACGACTACTAGATAGTTAGAAGGAGAGATTGACTCCCCATATGACCATAGAAGGTTTGCCACAACCACGAACTTACGGTTATGATCCATAGGTCCCACAACCCAACGAGCCCTGCGATCAATGGAGACATTGATATTGGTTTATGCATACTAATATTTAGATCATCACCACTTCTACCAGACATCATTACACAATTCTCCGTATTAAACATAACAATTGATAATCAGTGCTAGGGATTTTGGACTAGACCAAAGAACTATCTATAGAGCCTAGTAGATCCACTACACCTCTCATTACCATTTTCCATGACCTTGTCCAAAAATATATACGAATCACCCACAAGTCACTTCTCATGTATACAATAGCCAATAGATAGGATCTCTCAGAGCTCGACATTGATTGGAGCATCGAGCAGCTATTATATCCGAGTGATCCATCACACCAATTCAAGTTAGGAGGGCTTTCTTTTCCTTAGATTTGTAGATTCCATTATTACGTATTGAGGATATAAGATTGCCTAACTAGTTTGTCTCGTATCCCCACATATTCCATCCCCATCGGCTATCTCGAGAACAACCTTGGGAGGTTGGGTACAAAGAAGAGTTCTTGTAGATTCTCATGCCCGCATGTCACTTTTCTATTATACAGTCTTGTTTGCAGATCTACAGGAGATTTTGGTGCACGGTGGTAGATGCGGTAATTCTGGTTATGTGAGATATATTGGTTGTTTGGAGGCACGGTTATAGTACACTCATGTAGGTCCATTTAGAGATCTAGAGGAGAAGAGATACTCTTGGAGAGATGCATTGTACTCTTGTATTAAAGAGTTGGTTTGTACTCTTGTTATATTATATATATGAGATCTCTATCTTTGGTGAACATAGCCCACATTGGGTGAACCATGGTACATGTCATGTTATGTGTGTGTACTTTTTTTATTTGGATTATTCTATTTTATACTTCCATTGTTGTAGATTTTGGGGAATTGTGTAGAATCTATGTGCATGATTTTTTTGTTATTGAATCGTGGCACTATTCCGCAGATCCCGAATTCCCAAAAACATCATTTTTGTTTCTTTCATGGGAATTTTGTACCCACTATTTCCACTCTGCAATTCTCTCTACCTTCCAACGTCAATTTTTAGTAGTTGAAGCTATCCCCACCCCCAATATCTATATTTTACTAATCATGGGGGATAACAAATGTTGTAAGAAAAATGAAAAAAGTGAATAAAAATACACCAAATGATGCAAAGGAGGAGTAGTGGACCCAATTAAACCACAACAACAAATGTTAGATGTAATAGCAAATCATCCAAAACATGCAAACTACTCAAAATGCAAGAAGTATAGCTTTGGCTTACCAACTCAAAGTGATTTAGTCAACTATTTTCAATAGCTAAAAGACCTTGTACCTGTTCAAATGCACCAACCAACCATGATTAAACACTTCACAAAGTTTCATATCTTCATTTATCATCAATCTCCTTATACACCTCTAAAAGCTCGCTTATAGCCCTTCACAGAGACAAATTTTGAAGAAAATGACAAAATCCAAAGACTTAAGCCTCACTATCAATATTTTCTAATACTTATTTTTCCACTTAAAGTTATTCCAAAGTTTTGAGGTTTAATTCCAATCCCGTGCAATTTTATTCTCTCTCTATCATTTCCAATTATGTCTTTGTGCTAGCCCTTCAAAATTACAAACCGTTGTGTCTAGAACAATCTAACAACACTCATGAAAAATTGAATATATATCCTTATACCCTTTTTTTTCATTATTTCTTCAAGATAATTTTCAATTTCAAACTCCATATACAATCTCGCAACAACAAACTCTCCTTTTGACTAGTTCTCTTTTAGGTCTCCTAAGGTTTTAGTAGATTTCTTAGGTTTTGGTACTCACCACTATTTCTGCACTTTGGTTACACCTTACTCCACATAAACACCCATTTTTCATTCTCTTTTCACCCCACTATCACTCATCTTACTAGGTTTCCAAGTTTGGTATCCTAGGTCTACTTTCTTGTTCTTGACATAAATAAGTTCTTAACTTTGTTTTCCTCCTTGCTCCGACTTCTTATAAGTTTCTTGTTTCACATTAACTCACTTATCCATATCCTTCTTAATCACCAACTCACTCGTATCAATCACTTACTACTCCTCTCTCTTCATTACACCTACTATTGTACCTTTCCTTAATTCCTCAAGGATTCATAACAAGATGCCACGAGAAAAATCACGAGAGCTTCATGATTATGACTCTAAAAATATTTTTCATCATTTCCAATGAATCTACACATGCTCACACCACCATCCAAGCTATTTTTTCCTTATATTCTTTCTCCATGGATAACTATCTCACTAGAGTATGATTATGACATCATAAGTTCCTATACAAGACTATACAACCCACTTTTCTCCTTGTAACCCTTCTATGATCTAACTTGCACATTGAATTTCTTAACTCCTTGTGATTTAGTACTCTCTTTCAAACTTTTCAAGGACCCTACATGTCTCCAAAATCATGTATTTACTAAAAATGTTCCATCTAAACCCTCAAATGGGAAGTCACGAATCAAGGTTGAGTTTTACAAAATTTGAATTATAAATATTCTTTTAACTATCTTAATACTTCCTCATCACCTTGAAAACAATTCAATATCCATGATCACTAATCTTAGAATATCATTAAGGTTTCTTTTTAGCATTAAATAAGTTTCTTGTTTCTAAACCCTCTTGAAGCAGAGGATCTCAAATCAAGGAAAAGTTTCTAGTTTATTTATCTTGTTAGAACTCTATGAGAGATATTAGTGACTCATGAAAAATTCAAATACCTTAAAAAAATTGCATGAATCCTCTAATTATTTTCAAACCTTCACAAACAATCATGAAGTGGTTATTGACTCAAAAATCACAATTTCCTTACCTCATTATATTACTATCAATGTTTTCTCCTATACTAGGAATCTTGATGCTTTAAAATTTTGTTTTCACTCCCTTTCATTCTCCAAAAGCCTGCCCAAACTCATTCAATGAAAAAAACATTCAACCATTCAAATCTAAACCATATTTAATCACAATATAACACATATATTCATTTAAACATATAGAGATACTCTAGAAGGTTACTTCATTATTAATTCCATGAACAACACATGACTTATTGAGTCATTTTGGGTATGATACGAGAGACTCTCCACTATTCCACCTTTCCTACCACTCACATACACATACCCTCATTTGAATACTCACTAAGCCAAATGTAGAGAAAGGAGGTAGTTGGGGTTATAACCACTAACTTACCCATGACTAAGCTAACCCAAGTGAGTTATCACCTTGTTAGAGTTAAGTAGGTCATGTCTTAGGTGAAGTTATATCTCATGACCACTTATTACATCATTTATTACACCTATACTAACAAATAGACTTATAACTCACTACAAAGAATAATTCAAATATTTAAATGTGGTTTTAGAGGGAAAACCCCAAAGACCACTTATTACAATGCAAAGGAGTCCAAATGGACTTGATACATGCCATGACCACCCATATGGACCTCCACAACCTAAGATAGCTAGGACAAACCAAAATTTGCATATTTACAAGGATGATCCTAGATCACCAAGGAAATTGGAAGTGATTAGAATAAAGAAATTGTAGCGGATGCAAAAACTACGTGGAGGGAAAGGTACATCTACTATCTCAAATGCACCTAATGTTGTAGACAATGATGAAGAAATACATAATGAAAATGAGGAGAATAATTATTTTGTAATGAGTATTAATAATGAATTGAATGATAATGTTCTTATGGATAAATAATTTGATATGAATAATAATATTGAACCTTTACCTGAGAATGTAAATGTTAATCCTGAAAATTACATGGAAACACCAAATGAGGAAAGCAACCTTTTTAATGATGTGAACATGTATAAATTAGAAAAGTTATAGAAATGAGGTTAGAACACTAAAGAAACGTCAAAGCTTTGCCAAATCAACTATGAACCATCAAGATAAGAGATAAAAAAGAGCTACTCCTATGCAGCCATTATAAGTTTGTAATAACATCAAACTAACATGTATATACTATTCTCTATTCTGCGTGAATGATAAAAATATGAACCTATGAAGATCCTAGCAATCAAATTTTATTGTTTGATGCTCAAGGGTTTGAGAGTGAAGGATCACCATTAATAGCTACAAGACCATATGGTTCCCCTCATTTACCCAAGCTTGAGTTTGGAATATGTAATGGAAGATAATAGCCCAATAATAATGAAAGCAATGCTCAAATCATAATTGCATATATTTTATGCTAGAAGAGGGGAAGTGTTTTTAGAAATGACGAGGAGGAGGGTTCTATTTATAGGTTTTGATTCCAATAATGGAATGTTTTTTTGCATGTGGGACAAAAGGTAAGTCCAAAAATCACTTTTAACAAGTCAAAGAAAGATTTGACTAGGTTTAGAGGCTAATTAATCTTGTAGGATTAATTAGGGGTCCCAAGTAGGCTTAAGAAGCTTTCTGGGAGCATCTAGAGGATTTTATGATAAATTTTAGATGTGTTAGAAGTGGGAGTTCACTAATAAGAAGATTTATTAGCTGATTGCAAGATAAGAGGTTTAATCAACCTATAATGGTCAATTAAGAGGATTTGAAGGGGAAAAATGAGCCTAATTGATGACGTGTCATCAATTTGCAGGAATAGAATAGTTAGTGCAATGTTAGTGATAACATTGTTTTGATCAAATTATAGGTGTCTACATTTGCCCTTCTTTGGGGTGGTGTAAGTTACGTCACTTCAAATATAGTAGAAAAGTGTAAACGAATAAAATTTTTGATAGGGGTAGAAGAAAAATTATTAGACTAAAGAATACCCCCTCGAGTTTCGATGGGGTGATGAAAAAATTTGATCGATGATAAAAGGATGATGGAAAATAGAGAGAAGAATAAGGGATATGCCCCAGTTAAAAGGGAAGAACAATGCGAAGAGAAAAAGGGAAGCTGAATTAGTATTGTTGAAGCTAAGTGCGATGGAGAGAGAAGAAAAATTAGTATGAAAGGGGGATTGAGCTAAAATCAATCCATTTCCTTTTAAACAACTTTATTTTCATCATATTGCTAGTAATCTTCATCATCGATCCTTACTAAAAATATAAGCATATGAAGAAAAAGTAGAATGAAATGAAAAGCCATAGTAAAAAAACCATCTATTGCCACAACACCAACTCCATGCAACATACAAAATGTAATGCAATACGAAAAAAGTAAACAATCTAACTTAACATGGAAACAAGTACAAACATACATACGTAAACTAACAACGTCTACGATAGTTACACAAATGTTTTATTATCGAGTTAGTTCCCAAATGTCAATGTAATATGTCAAGGGTTAAAAGTTACGCCCCAAGAAAATATGCATTCAAGGAGAAATATGGTGGACACAGGGGTCCAATGAAAAAGCAATCATGCATTGTGAAATAGTACCAAGCACTCATTTGGCTAGGAAGTACGGACATAGTAAGAAAACCAAGTTTGTGAATGGGGTAGATTCAAATGACCCACGAGACATTATTACAGAAACAATTGAAAAATTCATGCAAGAAATAGTTTGAATATAATGTGTTTAACACATATTTCAGCTGTGTACCAATGTTTTACTAATTGGTGCAAATTTTTTATATTTTTACCATTTTTGGAATTTTTTTATGATTTTATAATTTTTTGGAAAATTATAATTTTTACAATTTTTATAGTTTTTTATCGTTTAGAAGAATTAACGGATTGGATGATTTCCTAAAAGTACAAAAACTTACCCACGAAGAAGAAACAGTGACGAGTAGCAAAAAAATGCCCCAACGGGTTAAAAATGAGCGAGAAACATTCATTTATTTAAAAATAAATTACGTGAATGGTTATAGAAGAAAGAAGAATGACCACGATTGGAAAACCATACCTCCGACCAGCACGAGGCGTGTAAACACAACGTGACGAGGTCAAAAGGACCCTATATACCTTCCCCGGGGAGGTAAATCATCGTGAATAGTACATTTGTTATCAAACCACTTTGCTGAGTTTTACCGTGAGGTGCTCTGAGCTGCGAGAGAGATGGCAAGAGTTCAAAATTGTAGGAGGCACATAGACATGGTTTGGGAGTACGCATGAAAAGAGGAAAATGGAACTTTCATGAGTACCATATCCTTCTCCATCAATTTTGTCATTTAATTGCATTTATTATCCATTTTAGGGCCTTGAAAATGTGTGTGCACACCTTAGGGCGCCCAAGTGTCATCGGACAAGAGCATGCATTTAAAAGCATGTGTGTGCATGCACATGTGTTGAAAAAATGTGTGTGCGCAAGCACAAAGCAAAGGAGTTACACATGCATTTGGGGAAAAACATATGTGTGTAGGTACATGTGTCAAAATGTGTGCACATGCATCTTGAAGGATGTGCATGTACATGTCGAGAGGGGTGGAGAGTTTTGCGAGAGCACACATCATGATTGGTGTGCATGTGTTGGGAAGAAGGTGCACACGTACTAGGTGCGTAGATGTCAAGAAGGGCACGTGGGTGTCCCTAGGGCCATGCATGCATTGAAGGTGTGTTTTAGCCAACACTTAGAAGGAAATAGGAAAAGTGTCGAAGAAAACATGCGTTAGTACTTAAAAGAGTGTTAGGGATAAAATAGAAGTAGATAGATAGAAAAGAGAAAGTATTAACAAGTGTTTTTTTATTTTGTAGAAACGGTGACCAGCTTTACGGATGAGAGAGAGAGAGAGAGATGGCCATCTAGGCACCCTAGATGCGAGATTCTCTTGACGAGATAGGAAGATTTTGGATATCTTGTTAAAAGTTATAGGACTAGATTACTTGGTGTAGATGCCATAGATTAATCTAGACCAAGGCCTACTCACAGACCTTAATGAGATATGACATAGCTCGTGCTTTTGGCTTTTGGTGGGGATTAACCATTACTTTAGAGGATGACATATATTGCATGTGAGCCAAGGGTAGCTGATATTTAGTGATAGAGTTCAAATTATCGACCGGCCGGTTGAGATATAACCATTATGAGATATTAACCATTTTGGCATTTATTGCATGTGCCTATCCAAGGGTAAGGCTGATATAGTATATTAGTGATAGAGAGTTATACTGACTACTGGTTGAGCTATTTGGTCATGATGAGATACCTTACTGAGGTATGACGGTGCGGATGCACCAGTGTATTGCAGATCTGGGACTATCCTGAGTGGTAGTCTATCTTATGACATTTTTAGTGGCATCTCGCTCCACTGACAAGACAGGGACATCTTTTTCACTTGGCCTCATTAGTGTGATATGAGGATTGATTCGAGGTGAGAGATATTGTTAGGCCAAGTGTATGCTATCACACTTTTACTAGGATCTACATTTGATCACATACCATGGTCAGAAGACAATGGGTTCAACTACTTTGTTACGTGAGATATGGGTGCTGTGACCATATAGTTGATTTCACCCTTGGTGTGTTATGACTTTGGGCTCCCAATGGATCCTAGATGGTGATGATATTCATGGACATATGGGAGAGATATATCACTATCACTGATTTGTTTGATGAGATCCAGAAACATATGATAGTATGGAGGCCATACCAGCAGTATATGTGGGTAGAGGATGCACATGAGCTCAGTATAGCTATGGTTAAGCACTTTATATTTGCCATTCGGAGCTATGTGATAGAGTACTACAAAGCTAATTGGTGCTAGAGACATTTTGGTGTTATGCAGGATGTCCCGGCTAGAGATTTGGCATACACACCAAGCCCAAGATACATTTGATATGGGGCCACAGATCCAAGTAGTTAGGGCCCGAGCTAGTTTTGATCAGATGGTACCATAGGTATGGGTTTTGTTGAGATAGATTAGGGATCTGGAGTGACGATGGTGTATGGAACATGTTATGCTACAACATCGTCTCACTATTTCATAGGCCGCATGGGATGCAGGGGTTAGGCCACCAGTAGAGTAGTTTAGTGGCAATGATGATGATGATGACTTAGGTGATGATGGATCCAATTATTGCGGTGGTGGAAAGGGTCCTCCATGGGTTCATCCACAATGATAGAGACCAAGACAGAGATATATCCCCTTAGCCCCATAGATACAGATGCCCCTAGTGGGAATACTAGTTGGGATCCAAGCACAATTACAACAGGTTCCTCCTCGAGAGATTAGTGCCATAGGGTCCTCCGCAACGAGGTACATAATAGGGGCTGATTCCTAGCCCACCACATAGTCTAGGAGGTGGTAGAAGAGATGGAGGAGATGGTGCCATGTGGCGCTAACAAATGGTAGTTAATATGTTGTAGGTTACAACCCTACTGTGATCTATGGCCCAGGTACAACAATTGACTGCAAAAAGAGACCGGCCAGGCACACATCCGGACTATTACTGCAGACTATGTACTATGTTGGATATCCACTCTAAGTAATCAATAGGTCGATGAAACCTCAAGCTAGTATTTTTTCCAACTATTATTTAATGATAAGTGCTACTCTTGGGTATATCTTTCTCATCTTCTTTTTAATAGGTTTGACATCCGTGTGCACAAAAAGGTTGTGTGTGACTAGTATTGGGTCCAAACCGACATATCTGCGTATAATCATGTAAATACATTTGTGAATTCCTTATACAAAGTGTTGTAAATGTTTTGTCTCTTGTGCTTTGAGATTGAAGCTCTCAACTTGACCATTTTGGATCCTCTTTTGATCCGATGTTAATGTTGATAGTCTCCTTGACCAACATTGGATGTATCATCCATGCATGAAGGATCAAAGGGGAGAGTAAGATCCACCTCTATAGGTGGCTCAAAGAGATTTTTATCTTCACATGGTTCAAATATCTTGTCTATTGATTATTCTGTTTGCTTGTCCACAAGCGCCTCAAAGAGGTTTTCACTATGGGACTTAGACTTTTTTTTTTGAAAGGATTTTTGGTAGTACTTTTTCACTTGCTTATTATTTTTTATCCAAGTGGCCACATAATTATTCCTCTTCCCAAAGTACACGCATCGTCCAATTTGATGGAGAAAAATTTCTTATGGTCACTTATCATAACAACATCCCGAATGCCCATAAACTCGTAATTGCCTCATCGTTTTCAAAGAAATAGACTAGCACATGAAGTTTTTGGTCCCAATAAATGAGGTTGGGATATATTAGGGTAATCACGGGAGCTAGTGTGCGGATTTTACTTGTGAAAGGGTAAATATGGAAAAGTATAAGAATAGGTTGGTAGAGGTAAGGTCCTCATACATGCTACAATGGGAATCGTTGTCGTTGTCCGAATGAGGTGAATCGTCCTCACGTTCTGAAGAAGTGTCATTGATTTCTAAGGGTGGATCCTTATGAGGCTTAATGCCAAGGCCATGCATATTTAATTTTTGAGGGAGGATTGGGAGAGGCTCTAGTATAACTTGTCCATTTGTATTTTATCCAAATCCCGATATCCCATAACATGCATCATTCTATGTTTTTTGGTGTCTTGTGGAGCCTAGGTACATGAAGCTTTTGTTCCTTAAGGTTTCCAACTGGTAGGTGTATCTAGCATCTTCTCGTCGATAATATACCATGGGGAAAATTTCTCAAATGGACTAGAACAACTATCCCCAAAACTTGTGAACTGGAAATCAAGCCTTCCATGTGTCTTAGGTTACAACGAGAGATCATATACCAAAGGGGCATGTTGAATATTGAACTCTTCTATTGGGCCATATGATCCTACTTTTATCTCCCATGAGGCAAATGGATTCAGTGATGAAGAAGGGTCTTAATTACTAGCTTGCAACATATCAAGGTAATCTCGAACTTTGAGAGCTTTTGTTTGTAATGTTATAGCAATGTCCGCAGAAGTACATTCATATGTTGCTTGAGAGAAACTATGTAGCACCCTAAAATGTGTGAATGGTTCAATATATCTGAATATGGTGACTTTCTTCCCTCCATGATATAACTTAATACTTTGATGGAACATGGAGGGTACAACCTGCATTGCATGGATCTATGGGTGGCCCATGAGCATGTTGTAAGGAAGATCCAAACTTTTTGTCGTGATTTTTGGCCACACCTCCATAGGAAATACAATGGTACCATCTAATTCCCACTCAGCATTATCATATGTTGTGATCATGATTACATGAGAATCCAGATCTCCTTCAGTGTTACCTAGTTGTCTAACTAGCTTTAAGGTGTAGATATTCAAACATGATCCGTTATCCATAAGCACTCTTTTGATTTTACAATTAGTAATGACTACCTCTATATACAGGGGCAAGTTATGTTTGGGATTGTTGAGTGGGATTTCACTCCGGTTGAAGGAAATGTAGTTATCATAAATAAAGTTTGCGACCATTGCTTGGAGGTGCGAAGGCTCAATATCAGTTGACACTCCTAACCCTTGAAGGGTTTTATAGATAATGTATTTATGGATGTTTGATATTTTGAGGAGATCCAAGATTGAAATATTGGTCATGGTTTTCTCAAGTTGATCTATTAGATCATATTTTTCCTTCTCGAGGAGTATGCAAAGGAGGTTGTGGGATTACTATACGAGTGCATCATGTTTCCACAATGCAATCATTTCTAATGATCCTAATGGTATTTATCTGCTCATCTGATGAGTAAATATAACCTATGAGCGAATCAAATGGGTTATCCATTGGCGTATATACATAGTTTCTATCTCTATATTTATTAAAATATTGGGCACGATCTGGATTTTTCCCCCTTGTCTATCATGATTAGGAAATTTTGTTTAAAGATATTCATTTTGTCGTTAGGTCCATGCCTTGATGCAAGTGAGTCCACTTCAATCTTTCTATTGTCAATGAGATCATTTATGAAGTGTCTTATTTTCAAACATTTATAGGTCTTGTGTCCCTTGACATGATGAAATTCACAATACTCATGATCTTTGTACCATCTTGGTTTAGGTGCATCATCTACATGGGCACCGTGATGGGATCTTGAACCATGTTTATTTCCTCTAGTTGTCTCCAAACCATGGACATTGAGTCCATAAAAAGAGTGAACACCTTTCATTTAATCAAATTTTGAGTAGGTCCTTTTATAAGTTTTAATATGGGACCGTTTTGTACTATTTTGACTCATTTGGAGTTAGTGATACCATTCCCTACAACGTCTTTTTTATTGTTGAATAACTTAGGTTTCTCTCTCGTTTTGAGTCTTGTTGGTCTTTGGAAAAGAGTTTGATTGTTCATTTTTCTATTAAAGCCTTCTTGATCTGGCTTCCTTTCTCAATTACTTCTTTGAATTTATTGACATAATGCATTTATAAGTGAAATGAAATGTCTAGGTTCAAATTGGGTATGAATATGCCAACCAAATATTTTTTAGGAACTACACAAGGAAGCGGCTAGCTAACCTTCGCCATCAACTGCAAGAAAATGGCAAAGGTTTCATTTTGTCTTTGTTTACCATTAAATATATCTAGCATGGTTACATCATTCTCCATGTTGAATGAGAAGTGACGTACGAATTTGCTGCTAGTGCAAGCCATGTGACTATAGACCCCTTTAGTAAATGTAGGAACCATTCCAATGTACATCCTCCTAAACTACGAGGGAACAAATGTATGAGGTAATTTTTGTTATAGGCTACTTCTTGACAAGCCATGTAAAAGTATTTGATGTGATCATGAGGATCACCCTTGCCTTTATATTTATCAAATTTTGGGAAATCAAAATTTTTGGAAATGGCATTAGCAACATGTCTCTTTTGAAAGGGTAAGGACATAGTTCCTCATATTGATATTTCTTACTATGGCCTACGTTACTCTCTTGAAGAGTTGTAAGCATATTTTTCATTGATTGTAACTCTTGCGTAAAGAGTTGTTCGTTTGTAGGAGAATATGGTCCTGGGTATTCAACTTTGTTTAAATACTTTGTTTTCTCAAGGTTTGGTGTAAAGTTATTTAAACTTAACCCTATGTCTCTCTCGACGTGTACTCTTTCTTAGGTCTTTGCCTATATAAGAATCCAAGTTTGCTAGTTGTTGGCTAAGGATTTGTATTTGAATCTATATAGTAGCTTCCTCATTTTGAGGATCCTCTTCTTCGTCATCCTAAGGAGGGGGTACCTCATGTCGTTCATGTTATTTCTTATTTTTTCGACGTATTATAAGGGGTGGTGGTTGAGAACCACCTTTTTGTCTTGATGCTCCACCCTCAACATTGGTACAGAGGTGGAAGCATGTCTTCCTTCGATGTTGTCATCCATAGGAATTCTTTGTGTGTTTTTATTCCCTCCTATTAGTATCTTGGCTAGGGACTTCTCATTCTTGTGGCATAGTGGCACCTAACTCTAGAACTCATGCAAGCACTCGATCTCTATTTCGGAGTAGGAAGTCATCTAATTGAGATCAATATTGTCAATATCTTTAAATGAATCTCTTGTCTCTGCTATGATCCACTAACTCGTTTGTTTCCTTTACTTCGGAGAAGAGCGGACCTAAATTTTTTCCCCAAAAATGGTTTAGCTCATGTCTCTTAGATTCTATTATTGTGATATGGACTGTTATAAGTTTCATTTACACAAGGTTGCATTTAATGTACTCAAGGGTATAACAAACCTAGGCGTTTTCTACAACAAATGTTTTTTCTCTATTTCAAAGTATGTCAATAAATGGACCAAAATAATAAGGAATCAATCAAATTGTATGAAACAATCATGTAATTTTCAAATAAACCAATCAACTAAGAAACTACACCCTATGCTAGTGTTTTTCAAAGGTAGTTCGACACATATGTGATCAATACAATGATAATGCTTAAGTCAAGTTTAAAATGAACAAGGCATAAGCATTAACAAAATTTTAACATGATCTCCGATCAAAGGATACTAAAGGCGAGATTAGAGCCAAGCAAGACCCAAAAACCCTAAAGAAAATGAAGGTTACCCGTGTGAGCCATGTAACCACACTACTAGGGTATGTTACCCAACTACTAGGGTAAGTTACCCAAGATTTATGATAAAGGAAGGTATTAGTACCTCAATTAATATTGATACAATGCCTAACAAAGTAACCAACACCTTTTCAAGATATAGGTAATGTTTGGCACCAAACTACGTCAAAGTATACTAAGGATTTTCTAATGATGTGGGCAGCGTAACATTACAATATGGACACTTATATCACGTTTTCAATAAACGATGATGTAAGTTTAAAATTGCATAGTAGCGATATGCAAACAACATAACAATTATAAGCAAGATCTATGATGATTCAATCCTAACTAAAATGATAATTTGTCTCAATATGGGTTTGAGACAAAGGGCCTACTAGAATGTGAGGACGTACCATTCACACTTTCAACACTTGCATTTCGGCATTGTAACCTAGTCATGCAAGTAGACTACAAAAGTGGTGGACATGATTATTCCAGCGGTATCCATGTGTGTTGTTCTCTCTTGTCCCAAAATGGACAACAAGATAGAAAAGGTGTAGATCAAGTGAGGATGAAACAAACTAAGCGTAACTTTAGTAGAGTTTCACCTTGTCTTAAGACAAGTGGAAAACTAAGACAAAGTAACATGCCGTGGGTCCCATGAGGAATAACACTTAGCTTCAAATTAAGTGGACTTTCACCTTGTTTGAATAACAAGGTTTTTACTCCAAAAAGTTCTCACTTTATGAGAGCTCTATAAAACATGATGGCTTGATATGGAAAAGTGGGCTCCAAGATGATATGGCTTCCTATTAGTTCTCTCAACTAGGTGTCACAAAATACCTCTGAGATCGATTTACTTAAAAATTCACACTAACTAGTCTTGGAAAATCTCATCTTTACTTTACCCCCTTTGACACAATGAGCATAAAAATGCATTCAATTTTGTTTTCACTGGGGTCACAATGGAGATAGTTTTGACTCTAACTCACAAAATGTATAACTAGTCAAGTGGGTAAGTGGAGCACTTCCCGTTTCATCCACAAGGTTCCCTCTTATGTGGACTACTTTGGGGGTCCCAATACCACTACCTTTTTTGTAGATTAAGGCTTATGCCAAGGGGGTTATGTCCTAGTTTAAATCGGATAGGGCATACCCTTATCCAAACCTACAAATCAAGTGTGTTGAATATGGTGTGTTTTTTTATCTTTTGAGCTTAATGTGGTGTTTATCACACACTATTTGGAAACACGGAAGAAAATAGTTTGCCTTTGTATATACTTTGATTCTTTTACAAATGATATTTGGTGCTACACACCAATATTAGTAGTTTTCTAAGTGATCATCATCATATAACATGTCAAAATCAAGTGTCCATATAAAATGTGGTTTGATACATAAACCTGGATACAACGTATGCCATCATGGGTATTGATAAAAATATTCCTTCCAAGTAAGGCATAGCCAAAAATACATACATACATACATACATATATATATATATATATATATATATATATATATATATATATATATATTGATCACAAATGAGCCTTGAAGTGGCATACATTAAAAGTACATACATCTAGGTATACATCAAAAATCGAGTCATGTCAAAATCAATCCCTTGTGGGAACTAGCTAGTCTCTGCAGTGGTGGGGTCCCATCACCTTAATACCCTACTACCCTACCTGCAGCCCTATTGGCTACTCTAGGGATCCAGGTGATGGCTCTTCCCTATGTGATCTTGCATTCCCGCTCATCAACCGCTAACTAAAATTGGGTGCTCTCTATCCCTTAGGGACAACCTCGTAATATAAATATATATAATATAAATCCCTCCCATTGGTTGTCACCAAATCCATATGCATATGTTAGGTCACTAGAGTCCATCCATACACCAAAATGAATCCACCTCTATGAAAAGTGTGGAAATCTCTTCTGTCCCATCAGGCATGCCAAATGTGAACATGTATAAATTAGAAAAGTTATAGAAATGAGATTAGAACACTAAAAAAACCTCAAATCTTTGCCAACTCAACTATGAACCATCAAGATAAGAGATAAACAAGAGCTACTCTATGCATGCATTATAACTTTGAAATAACATAAAACTAACATGTATATACTACTCTCTACTCTTTGAATGCTACAAAAATTAACCTATGAAGATCCTAGCAATCAAATTTGATTGTTTGATGATCAAGGGTTCTAGAGTGAAGGCTTTCCATTAATGGCTACAAGACCATATGGTTCCCATCACTTACCTAAACTTGAGTTTGTAATATGCAATGGAAGATAATAACTCAATAACAATGGAGAAATGCTCAAATCCTAATTGCCTATAGTTTATGCTAGAGGAGGGAAATTGTTCTTAGAAATGATGAGGAGGAGGGTTCTATTTATAGGTTTCCATTCCAAGAATGGAATGATTTTGGTGCATGTGGGACAAAACGTAAGTCCAAAAAGAACTTTTAGCAAGTCAAAGCAATATTTGACTAGGTTTAGAGGCTAATTCATCTTTTAGTATCAATCAGGGGTCCCAAGTAGGCTTAGGAAGCTTTCTGGGAGCATCTTGAGGAGTTTATGATAGATTTTGGATGTGTTGGAAGCGGTTGTTTGCTAATAAGAATATTTATTAGTTAATTGTAAGATAATATGTGTAATCAACGTATAATGGTCAATTAAGAGGATTTGAAGGGAAAAATGAGCCTAATTGACGAAGTGTCGTCAATTTGTAGGGAATAGAATAGTTAGTGTAATGTTAGTGATAACATTGCTTTGATCAAATTATAGGTGTCTACAAATAAATCTATACCTATAATAACACCTACTTCCATTTTTTATAGAAAACCCATTGACTTAATTGACTTGATGAAAGCATTATAAAACTAATGCCTAAAAAATGTCTAAAAATAATGCGAGAAGAAAAGATATGAGAATCTAGAATAATTAATTTGGAAAATAAATGATACACAAAGATGTCAATTATTTTTACGTTAATGAAATTAATTAATATGATACCTACAATGAAGACCCTATGGATAAGAACATCTAATATTGATGGTCAAAATGTGGAAATTGTTGAAAATATACATAAATCTAACCATACTATAGGTCCCAAAAATGTATCAAAGATAGTAATGTTACATGGCATGCACTTACTAATTGTATAGTAAGTGATAAAAAATGAACAAACGCTTGATTAGAAAAAAATTATAGCTTTCACGGTAAACAAACAAACACTAATGAAAATAATAAGGAGACACAAAAGTCTTGAGTCAACCAATAACACCGACTACTAGGAATTCTCTAGTAGACTCCCACAAAAGACAATGATACATCTTATATTATAAAAGAATTACTTATAAATTTTTGGAATGAGAAAACAAGGGTTTCACCAAATACAAGAGATACAATAAAAATAAGAATAGGTTATTGTAATCATGAAGCACGTGTAAAAAATTCTTGGATATGACTCAAACAAAAAAAAATCTTAGTTTAAGAGCAAAAAAATAGAAATTGACATTTGCCAAGTATTTTTGAAATGAACAAACCCTTTTATGTGAAAATCAATCACTCACATACCACTTGTTGTAGGCATCATGTTGAATTTTCAATGCATTATGATGTTTTTCGTCAAGTACATTATTTTTTGCATACTAACATCATGTTGCAGCAGTGTGGATTAAATTTCTCACCAAAATCAATAAGGGAATTTATCCCTACCATTTTTTTTTGAAAGATCAATTAGAAAACAATTTATAACAAAGCATGTGTGGATGACACGTGCAGCGTATGTGGTGGCTTTTCGAATTGAAAAGTTGTATCCATGAGGAGAGTACACATGTACAATAGGAAAATAATTAGTTGGTCTCACAAAATATAAATATATGGAATATCAATTAAAATATGGAAAAAATATAAGAGGCATGAGCTTGTTACAAAACAATTACATGTATCAAAGTATATGGTCAATTTCAAAAAGGAAATTGTTTATTAGTATGCAAGGCACACACATATATCTCGATGATTGGATGGAAATTTCAATTTAAGGACACATTTCCACTTTGTAATATTATTTCAATATTTGAATTTGCAAAGAATTACTCATTGAAGCCATAAATGGAGGTTTAGTCACAATACTATAAATCATTCCAAGTTTCTATTTTCATGCATATAACATTCATGAACTCTCCATAAAGTACTGAGAAAGATTGGAAAACATCAAAAGAGTGTAATTTCTACATCAATGATGATTGAACACATTCTACAAAATATGTACAAGGGTGTTTCATTGCTTGATGTGAAGTTGTTTGAGAGGAACATTATTTTCAATGAACATTACATTTGGTCATATAATTTCACATCACAATTTAAGAATGCAAAAATGTTTTATTAGCTAAGAAGATGCACATGAAAACATGTGTACAACATATCTAGAGTTTTATTGAGGTAGGACATGGGAAAGGAGAACATGATGGTGCAAAAGCATGTGTGAAAAGATCCCTTGCAAGAGAAGAATTAAAGTTCAAAGATGGTGCTAAATTTACAGGTGTAGAAAGAATTGTTGATTGGTGTAATAAAAACATGGGCCATGAATCTCAAGAGAGCTCAAGAATTCATATATATTTTTGGTTGATAAAGGAACACAATTTTGCAAGTGTGAAGATTTTATGATAGTTACTGGGGTTAAGTGATATACACTCATTCCATAGTTCAAATGTAAGTTCTTGTACTATTCATACTAGGTGCATGACATGTTTTTATAACATGCATTGATTTTGTGTGGAATGAATGTGAGTCACAGGAGTGGGTGGACGAATGGATTTATAAACCTCTAATTCCACTTGACACATATCAAGTTCCACAAGCATTACGACTTGTATCTTTATATCAAATGAAAACATCACTGAATTTCATCAAGTCTTTGATCTAGTGCAACAAGTTACATACATGTATTTTTATAAATTTATACATTATTAAATGATAATCTCTTAATATATTTAAAATTTGACTTGAGTTTTACTTTATGATGCAAATAATTTTTTTGTAATTATTACAACAAGATTTAATGAAGAGGGAACAAACTACCTCTTGTCTCGTTGAGTAGAGGGAAAACAAAATTGACGTTTCCAGTCATTGATGGTTAAAACCTTGAGTATCCCACCATATCAATGGTATTCACGGGTACTTATCCTGCACCGATATCCAATAAAAACAAATACTTTGTTGTTTGAGTACTATGAAATACATGCAAAGATACTTCACTATTCAAAATTGGTTCTTGCAAAAATATTTATTTGATCAAATATATCAAGGTATGCCAACAAACAATAATCTGTAGAAGGTTTGTGAGTCAAATCATGAAGCAATTCTAGGTACTTTCAAGAGTAGAGTTGATCCTTGTGGTTCATTGGATTAAATTTCTAAGGTATGTTCACTTAAGACTAGATATATACATCTACATGAATAGAATTTCAATAAACTTTAATGATTTTGTTTAAAGTTTGTAGGTTTTAAAATTCAATTTAATTTTTACTAACATGCTTATGTAGGTTAGTGGTGCCAAAACAGCTTCTACCTTCACATGGTTGAGTCTCATTGTGAGATAATTTCTTATTCTCAAAGCTAAGAGAATCTAAATGAATTCAAAGGTTCGATTTGACGTGCATATTTCAGTTATGACAACTCGTTTACTTGAAAAATGGTGACAATTTCATGTGTGTGTGAAGTTGGATTAAAATCCAACATCTAAGTTGCAACATAAATCTTGGAAACAAATAATAAGCACAAATTCTCATTTCACCACCTATATTATATGAAAAATATATTCTTAACATGTTTCCTACAAACCAAAAACAACAACTCACCACCGTGTACCATGTCACCCCGACATGTTAGTGTAATCTGTTTGGTGCCATAAGCTTTTGTTTGTAAACTATTACTTTTGGCAGCCTTACACTGACTCAAACTGAATTTTTTGACATATTTACATTCATTGGGACAATGAGAAAACTAAATTGACATGGGGAAAAATATGATAGGATATCGTATAGGGTCTTAACATGGAGGTTTAGGTCAAGACGATACCTTTCAAGGTGCCACAAAGACCAAAAAATCACATGTAAAAGTTATAGTTTTTTTTTCTCTCAAGGCTCTTCAGTGGACTACGCCCAACCATAGTAACCGAGAAATATCGGGATCATTGGGTACATAAATTAAGTCTATCCTAGTGTTTACCAAGCCACCGTGTGTGTCGACATAGTCTATGTGGTGCCACAAAATTCCATTTGTGAAATATCACATTTGCAGCCTTTACACTCGACTCAAACTAGAGTATTTGACACATTTACATTCGTTGGGACAACTAGAAAATAAAATTGACCTCAAGAATACCATGAAATTCTATCATATAGGGTATCAACATGGAGGTGTAGGTCCATACGAGACATTTTAAGGTACCATGGAGACCAAGAAATCACCCATCGAAGTTATATCTTATTTTCTCTCAGGATCTAAAGGGACTACGCCTACCATTGTATTAGGGAAGGGCCAGGATCATTGGGCACCAAAAAAAAGTTTACCTAACATTTATCATGCCACCTCGATGTGTCAGTCTAGTATGTTTGGTGCCATGAGCTTCCGTTTGTGAAATATCACATTTTTCAGCCTTACATTGACTCAAATTGGAGTATTTAGCACCTTTTCATTCGATTGGAGAGTGATAAAAAAAAATTGACCTAGGGAAAATGTAAAATAATATCATAGAGGGTATCAACATGGAGGTTTAGGTCTGGACATGACCTTTAAAGGTGTAATAGATACTGATAAATCACTCGTCAAATTTATAGCCTATTTTGATCTCATGGATTTTAAGGGACTACATCCGATCATTATAGTCAAGAAGGACCGAGATCATTGGGCACCAAAGCAAAGCATCACATAGTATGCACTAGGTCACTCCAATGTGTCAAGTATAGTATGTTAGGTGCCACAAGCTTCCATTTGCAAAATATTGCATTTAAGCACTGTCATTCACTTAAATTGAAGTTTTGGCACCTTTTCATTTGTTAGGATGACAATTAAACCAATTTTACTTGGTAAAAAAAGTAACAAGATATTGTAGAGGGTCCCAACGCAATGGTTTATGCCTAAAAATACCTTTGAGGTTCCATGCAAACCGAGAAATCACATGTCAAATTTATATCCTATTTTACACGTAGGTGTTAAGGGACCATGCTTAATCGATGTAGTGGGAAGCATTGAGATCATTAGGAAAAGAAAAAGTCTCACCTAGTTTTACCAGGACACCCTAACGTGTCAAGCACAATCCGTTTGGTGCCACGAGCTTCCATTTGTAAAATATCACATTTGTAGCCTTACATTGACTAAAATTGGAGCATTTTTCACCTTTACATTTGATAGGATAATTTGAGAAAACCAAATTAATCTAGGGAAAACCATGATAAGATATTGTATAATGTATCAACTTGGAGGTGTAGATCTAGACAAGAACTTTCAAGGTGTCATGGAGACCAGAAATCACCTATAAAAGTGATGTCATGTTTTTATGCTAGGGCTCTTAAGGGACTACGTCTCGACCATTGTAGTTGGGAAGGAATAATATCATTAGGCACAAAAAAAAATCTTCACCTAGTATAAATTAGGCCACCCCGACATGTTAATGTAGTTTTTTTGGTGTCACGAGATTTTGTTTCTAAAATATCACATCTTTTATCCTTTCATTGACTCGAAGCCTGGAGTATTTGACACCTTTGAATTCATTGGGATAAAGAGAAAGATAAATTGACATGGGGAAAACCATGATAGGATATATTATAAGGTCTCAATTTTAAAGTGTAGTTCCAAATTATACCTTTCAAGGTGCCACAAAGACCGAGAAATTTTCCTTCAAATTTATAGTCAGTTTTTCTCTCAAGGCTCTTAAGGGACTTCACCCAACTATTGTAGCTGGGAAGAACCAAGATCATCGGGAACCAAAATGAATCCTTACCTAGTGTTTACTAGGATACCTACGACGTGTCAAGACATTATGTTTGGTGCCGGGATCTTCTATTTTTTAAATATCACATTGTATAACCTTACACTCACTCTTACTAAAGTTTTGGAACCTTTGCATTTGTTGGGAAGACAAGAAAACTGAATTAACTTGGGAAATTGAATTAGGTTATCATAGAGGGTATCAACATAGTGGTGTAGGTCTAAATGATACCTTTCAAGTTGCGGAGACTAAGAAATGATCCATCAAAGTTATAGCACGTTTTTCTCGGGGCTCTTAAGAGATTACGCCTTGAGAATGAATGTAGCCGGGAAGGACCAAGATCATTAGGAATAAAAAATAAGCCTCACCTAACATTTACAAAGCCACCCGATGTCTTGGCATAGTTTGTTTGGTGCCATGGGATTTCATTTGTAAAATATCACATTTTGTAGCCTTACACTTACTCAAATTAGAGTATTTAGCTCCTTTGCACTCGTTAGGGCAGCGAGAAAACAAAATTTACCAAAGGAAAACTATGAAGGATATCATATAGGGTATCAACATGGAGGTGTAGGTCTAGATGATACCTTTCAAGGTGTCACAGAGACTAAGAAATCAACTATCAAAGTTATAGCCTACTTTACTCCCGTGGCTCTCGGGACTATGTTTAGCCGATGTAGTTGGGAAGGACTAGGATCATTGGGAACCAAAATAAAGCCTCAATTATTATTTACCATGCTAACCCCACTTATCATTGCATTTTGTTTGGTGACATGAGCTTTTGTTTACAAAATATCACATTTGCAGCCTTACATTGACTCAAATTGCAGTATTTGACACCTTTGCATTCATTGGGAAAATGAGAAAACCAAATTGACTTGGGGAAAACCATGATAGGATATTGTAGATGGTATCAACATGGAGGTGTAGGTATGTAAGGGACATTTCAAGGTTTCATGAAGATCGAGAAATCACCCATCAAATTTATAGCCTATTTTTCTCTCGAGGCTCTTAAGGGACTGCACCCAACCATTGTAGTCGGGAAGTATTGGGATCATTAGGCGGTAAAACTAAGCCTTGCCTAGTGTTTACTATGCCACCCGTATGTGTTGGAACATTTTATTTGTGTCATGAGCTTTCGTTTGCGAAATATCACATTTTGTAGCCTTGACCGACTCAAATGGAGCATTTGACACCTTTGCATTCTTTGGGAAAATGAGATAACCGAATCGACCTAGGTAAAAGCGTGACATGCTATAGTAGAGGGTCTCAACATGGAGGTGTAGGTTTAGATGAGACTTTTCAAGGTGCCACGGAGACTAAGAAATCACCCATCAAAGTTATAGTTTGTTTTATTTTCGGGCTTTTCGGGACTACATCCACCGATATAGCGGGGAAGGACCGAGATCGTTGGGCACCGAAATGAAGCCTCGCCTAAAATTTTATAGGACACCCCAATATGCTGTCACATTTTGTTTGGTTCCTCTCTCTCTCTCTCTCTCTCTCTCTCTCTCTCTCTCTCTCCTAAAACACCTAGCGAAGCAAGATAAAGCTACGTGGGAGAAGCAAGATAAAGCTACATGGGAGAAGCAAGATAAGAAAAATTTGACAAAGTATAAGTTGTGGATAAGACTAAGGTAATTGTTTCAACTCCTAAAATTGGAAATTTCTTCCCATCATACAGGAGTTTGATCCATTTTACTAGCACGGTGAAATCAATATATTACAATCAAGAAAGTGATAACAAAATCATGCTACAAAACTAGTATAATAACTCATTCACCCAAAAACTCGGATTTCCATATACCCATAATCCTATCCATTTTAATGAGATCATAATAAGAATTTTAAGGAAAAACTATTTGTGTATAAACATGTAATAATACCATATTTTTGTAAGATCAAATTTACTCATACATTGGTTCTTATGACAATGGTCTGACTTCTCTCTCTTAAACAAATCTATATACTATATTTCACATCCCTTTTAGCAAACAACAAGAAGTTTAACCTTTCATAAAATCTTGCATCCACCTATTATACTTTCAAAAATGATATGTAGGTAATCTTCTACTATTTTCAGTTGTTTCACTTCTCATTCACTCCTAACAGAATCATAATTTCATTTAAGATCCTCAAACAAAGTGGCGAGAAACCTAACTACAAGTCATGACCTTACAAATTAAAATTTTCCTTTAAGTATTAAACATGCATCCTCCAATGAAGTCATCTCATTCTATATTGGTTCTTAACTGTATTAAGAAGTTACGATTGTTAAAATACCGTGTTTTCAATCTTATACATAAGGAATCATTCAATCATGAATTTTTCTTACTTGTTATCAAGATGAGACTCTGTACACTTAATGTAAAACATATACCCAATCACTATTTATGTTTATTATTTCATAAATATATTAGATATAGCATTCCTTTGGGAATAGGAAGACTCATATACTAAAAAACATTCGTAAGGCATTAATAGAGGTCTAAATTCCCTAATAGAGGGTTTTTAACAACTACATATGACCTTAGTCTATCTACTAAGTCCTTGTCTAGCCTATCTTGACGCCCAAACACAAAATAATTCATAAAATCGTATTATTATAGCCATTTGACCATAAGGCTTCAACTTCTTTAGACTTGCTAGAGTGTAAGATTAAAATTGGTGAGTTTTTCACCACTCTCTCTCCCAATCTCCCTCACACTCTCTCTCTCTTTCACTCAATCTCTCTCTTTCTCCCTCTCTCTCTCACTCTCTATTCCCTCCCTCTCTCTTCATTCATGGTTAGGAGGGAGTTAATGGTGATAGCATATGATTGAAAATATTTTGAAATAATATTTACAATATAGTAAACCAAGACCTTGTACAGGAATTATCCAAGCATATTAAGACTATAAGTGAAAATATGATATTGGCGCTTGAGGTAAGAACACTAGTTACAAAGGTAAACATTTGTACTATCCAAATAATGGTTAATTTAAGAGATGGTGAACTAGTTCAGAACTAACATGATGAAGAACATCATCTTAGATATAAGATCAATTACTTGAAATGATTATATTGGTGATAAAGTTTTAATTTGGGTAAGAATGCTCTTTTTCATTTTTATTGAAATAGATGAAATCGCTTAAATAATGAATATATGAATAGATAATCATTATTATAAGAGTTAAGCTTTTGGCATACACATAAACACAAATATACATGTACACATTGATAAATTACAAATGAATAATTAATTAAGTAAAAAGAACCCTTTATATGTTATATAGATATTTTAAAACCAAAGTATGACTTGATTTCCAAATATTTTAATGTATATTATTTATGCATTACTAAAACATGAAAAATCCTAAGATAATGAAAATGTTATTATATATAACACCAATAAATGAAAAATATCCATAAGACCGTGAAATTATATCGAGTTCCAAATATTAATGTAATAAATACAAATATGTTTTCATAGGTCATATAATGCCAAGTCAATGTCATATATAGGCATACATAGAATGTCAAACATGTGTATAAATTGCCATGTACATAGGCATATAAAACAAATGTCACAAGACATATATATCATGTTCATCATAATGTACCCCTCTCTTTTCGTACTCAAATAAGACTCTCCCTTAGATGTAGATGGAGCTCCATGAGATGACTTGGGATCCTCCACGATTCGACTACGAGTCCTCTTACGCTCAAAGCTCAACTATACTTAAACCTACATGCATACAATTTTTTTGTCAAAAATTTGTATATAAGTTTTCAAAATGTATACAACCATGGTAATAAAACTATTTAAAAGTACATACACTTATCAAAATATATTGGTCACGTTGAATTTGCATCTCACACTTAGAAGGGTAAACGAGAGCTACTAGATCATGAATTGGGGTGTCAAAACGATGATCTCGAGGATTCCATGCCCTCGAATGAAAAATCGAAGGGGTTGAACCCTACATATATATAAAAATACAAAATTAAACATCAAAATTAATTTGTAGAACTATATTAAAATAATTAAATTTTTGAACACATCTAAACATTTATAACAACTAAGTACATTTAATGACAATATTTTAACTAAATTTATCTTGATAAAAATATTTTTTTACTAGGCCACGCCTACTAATCATATGTACATGGTTGTCACTAATCGCAGAAACTCCTACATACACAATGCATTCACATCAACTATCTACAAATGATGTTATGTAATGAGGGAAATTATTAAACTAATTACATATAATATGAATTACGTGCTCTAGAATGAAAATTCATAATTTATACCTCAGTGAGTTCCGTGTAGATGAAATCGCAGCTGCAACACCTTTGTCTACTCCTCGTAGAGATGGTGGAATATCTTGCATGGTCATCAAATTTATAAATGATATATCACGTCAATTTATTTGAACACACACAAGAACATGTATTTGAACAAGATATATAGTTTATGAATGTTATTAATATATTTATATATATATATATATATATATATATATATATATATATATATATATATATATATATATATATATATATGTTCAAATTTACAAATAAAATTATAAATTACCTCTGTGAATGTAAACATTGGCATGGTGCTCACATCATTTGGTTGGGATGATGAAGTCTCTCTCGTGTGTTGTAATATTAATGTATATATGTGTAAATTAATAAATTTGACTAGGTTCAAATAATTTTCTTTTGAATATTATATATATATATATATATATATACACACACATTGTAATTTCATCTTTCTTGTAACGTGTAATAAAAAATAAAAAAACATGTGAAGGTTACAGCCGATATTTTCAATCCAAATGTATCTCTCAAAAATGTCGACATATCCACATCATGTGTACCACCAAAACTCCACCAACGCTAGTCTCGCATGAAATTTTCATCCTCATCGGATCCCATACATATGCTACCACAAGATGTGCAAATATGTGGCCTCATGCTAGTACTACTTGGATGACTACTCTTTCTACCTCCACCAACATCGGTTTTAGAAACCTCTCTCATATGTTGAACAAGGGTATCAATGATCACATGAAGCGTGTGTAGTGTGTCAAACTCTATTGTCTCCTTCAATGTTATAGGGATCATCTTAGGATGAGGCCTCTAACATGTTGAATAGGAGTATGATGTGCACTGATCTATTCTCCGTAAATCCTTTTCCTCGGCCTTGAAATTGGGAGCAGTCAAAATAGTTGGGAAGCTCATAGAGGATAAACTCATAATATATTTTCATCAAAAAGTATAATAGAACCTCGTTGTTATTGTAAGGTGGTACATCAAATACCATCCACCATCAGTCCCAAAAGAAAAATTATCAAATTTTTATTGCACCAGTGGATTGGAAAGTGTTTGCATGACAAAGGAACTGGAAAATTAGTTCTAGGGTCAGTGAATAGTGTGAAAATGAGGTATTTTGTAATTATTTTTCTTTTAACTTATGCAACTAATAATTTATTATAATATGCCACACAAGACTCTCTATAGGCTATCCACTAATCAATTTGACTCGTTTCCAAGTCAACTTTGATCTAATAATGACTCCAATGTGTTTGTGAGAGAGAAAGTGCAGGTTTATGGAATGATCATCCCTCATTAATTTAATCAATTCCTTAATTTGTAACTTTGTCTCTATTATATGGGCGGTTAAATCCTCCTGACTACCTAGAGGATCTGAATCAATTACCAAACCAAAACCTACCTCCCCTAATCCTATTTTTTGCTTTTGCACACATTTTGGCCCCTAACTTCATGAAATTACCCCTTACCAAGGTGACCCCCTCATTGTTTACACCCCAAACACACAAATATCGATCTAGGTACATACAACTATAGGACTTCCCCTTACTCTCTTAAATGACACTTGATAGCCATGTTTTCTCCAAAAAAATATGACAGTTCTCTTACATCCCCTCTCCTTTTGAAGTGGATAACATTTCAATGGATACTAAAAGAGAATGTATATGAGAAATATTCCACTCAATCACTCTCCCAAAACTCATCATCAAACAATTTTGTGTTTTAGACACACAAGCCTTTCCACAAAATAAGTAATTAGTGATATAATTTGAATACTTCTGACTTACAAAAACCTTTAGATTTGATTTGATTCTTCATCATTGGGTTTACCATTTTCCCATTCTCATTTAATTCCACATATAATAATTCATGAGTGAGACCAACCATTGATAAGTTGGCAATTTCAATGGGTAATCTAACATGTAACATGTTTGAGGAAAGTGACGTTGACCAAGAGTTACATTATTTGTTCATCCTCTATTTCAACTATTCAAATTCCTAAATGAGAAAGTTTAGATTTCTTAGTGACATAAGATCATTAAGCACCCCAATCATTATCCACCTTCATCCTAGCATCCTATTATTAGTTGTCTTGGTTTGATATTGGAGATTCGAGTACGCCTAGAAATTCCTACACTTTTTAGTGCACACAAACATATGAAGACATATTGTATTATTTTCTTAATCATGTTTGTGATTTAATCATCACATGGAATTGTTGCAGTAAAGTATGTCATCTACATATTATATTTCTTTCTTTGTGTCGTAGGAACTAAAAGGGCTCATAATAAGAATTAATTTCCATCTCATTACCCAAGAAGTGGTGTCATTTCTTAACTACTTGAATAATGGTGTATAAATATTATTCATAGGTGGATAAATGTTTAATCATGTTTTTGAATATCTCAAAGTGATGTGTGATTAGGTAAATATGTTGTATTAGTATTGGGATGAGATTATAGTAAGATTCATCAATACATATCTATTGAAGGGTTCGTTATTATCGGGAATATCCAAAATAGATATTGTGTAGAGGTATATTTTTAACTATAAAAAAGGTATATTGTTCCATATGTATGCAAAGTGGACTATTTATTCGAGTGTATGTGATGCGGGAGCATCAACCCCATCTCTGTAAATAGATCAAGTTTTCATCAAATTTGGTTTGTAAGTGTGGTTGTAGGTCTTAGGGGTTCATTTAATAAATTTTGGAGTGCTAGTTAGTATCTAGGCCCTTAAAAATTCAAATGGAGATTTTCCCTCCATTTTTACAAATTTGAAATTTTATTCATTTTTTGCTTAGTTGAAGCATTGTAAGGTCTTCTTGAACCTTTTTAATCATGTATAAGGTTTGAATGAGACATTATGGATGTAATTAGGAATTTTTCGGTCATGTGTCATAAGGTGAGTTTGGCATATTAAACTTAATTTCCTCTTAGACATAGTAACTCCTCTTTCCTTAAATGGTATTTCACCATGAAACTACTTGTAACTGTCTAATGAAGGATAATCTTGAATAGGAGGATATTAAAGAGAAAAATGTAGCGCCTTTTCTCATTCCACCTTGGTTGAATAAAAAATGTAATGTTTCAAGAAGGAATTAGAAGAGAGAATTCAATTTTTGGTGAGATTCCTTATATGTTTTGTGCATCAAGAAGAGATATTTGGATTCATACTTGAGTGAAAACTTAATTTTTATTTTTCATGAGAATTTATGTGACTTATGAAGTCTCTTGTGCATTATATTCCCTTAATTCTATATAATTACCTTGTATAAGACAATTGTTTGTAACTTTGTGCAAATGTTGATAAAGAAGTTGATATTAGTGGAAATATTTGTTTCAAAGTATCATGTATGATTGTGGAGGTTGTGTGATTTTTGTTGAAGGTTTATATCTTTTGAGAAGTTAAGCATAGGGTCCTATAAATTATTGTATCCATTTGTGGCTCTCCATGTAAATGATTGTATAATGTAGCATGTCATGGAAGTGGAGTGCAATATTGAATACTAGTGTATTGGGTCTTGATTGATTCTTGTAAAGGACTAACTTATTGATTCTCTCATAAGTGTGATTTAAGAATGTGGTGAGCACATCATAAAGGTCTTCGAGTAAGGAGATAGTCCGATATCTAAAAAAGAGCATGTAGGTATGCATTTTGATACAATATCTTGCATGATTCATACCAAGAGTATACTATGAATGTGTAGGGAAGTGAAGGATCTTGTGATAGTTGCATGAAGCTCTCAAAGACCAAATAAGAGTGTGAGAATGGGTAAATAAACATATGAAGTTGTAACTATTTAACTAAGTTGTCTTACATGTTAGGGTTTAGAGCATGCCCTGAATTGCAAGGTGAATTGGTTGTTGATTAGGAGAGGCCTTTATTGACACCATAAACCATGAGGAATGAGTTTGAAATCCATTTTGGAAATAAAATGAGACACACAAAGAATATCTCTTTCACTATAGAATATTATTTGGCAAACTATGATAGAACTTTGTCTTTCTAACGTGTTCAAGAAGGTTTTTGATCTTGATTTAAGGTAATAAGATCATTGTTACAAAACACTAGTGAATAAGTATATTTCACATTAATTAAACATTCCTTATTGCCAAATTTAGACGTTTATTAGGTTCTTAAGAGAATTTATTCAAGAAAGACCTTATCGGTCTCACAGAAGGTCATTACTGATCGGAACTAGGGCATTGAATTTGGAAGCCTCAAAGATTGAATTGAGATCTGAAACTTTGTAGCTATTTTCCCAAGGGAATTTATTAAGTGTTTCAAAAATAATTACCAAATTCCACTAATTATTTTCCTAGATCTTCATGACAGTCTTGGAGTGATGATTGATCACGATTAAGGACTAGCTTGAAGGGGCAATTTATAAAGGAACCACCATTTGAAGAGAGTTAAGAATTAAATATTATTTGAAAGGAGTAATCCTTTTAGGGGTTCTTATAAACATAGATTTTATCCCTCAGTACCTTTGATAGAAGAAACTATGTTTGGCAGTCCTTATGCACTGAGACCTAGTTAAGGGTCTAAGTGCATAGTTACCAAAAAGGGAGACAATAAGAGTTTATCAAAGAATTTTCCCTTGAGATTTTAAGAACATGTTAGGGTGTCTAAATGAACACTAATAAATATTAAAAATTCTTCAAAGGATCTTTGGAAGTGTTAATGTGTGATTGGAGCATGCAATATTGCCTTAAGAGATATAGGGACGGTTTAGCAAATAAAAGAGCAATATAGAGTTTTGAAGCTTGAAAATGCTTTCTTCATTGATTCTAACAATTTTTTGAGTCTGTGAATAGGACGGAAGGTATTTTAGGATCCAAGAAGTGAAAAACATGTTATTTGGACTAGGAAACCCGGTGAAGTGGATACAAGAACATGTGAAAAATAGTTGGTAAGAACTAGTGTTGGAATCTTTTCTAAATCCATTTTGTGAGCTTAATAACGGTGACTTGAAGTGAAATATTAGGGAACTACAAGCACAAAATCTATGTGAAGTTTGAAAGAAAGGTTGCATTCTTAAGCTCAAGACCAAGGAGCCCAAAACAAGGACAAGTAAGGTGGAAATCGAGTGACTAAAGGTTGTAAGAGTTATAACTTGTTTAGGGAGTGGCTAACACTATGTGAACAGAGAAGAGTAGGATAAGGTGCCAAGAATATCATTTCAATATGATATTAAATCAATTGGTCAAGGTAGAGCTATTTAGCAAATTTCAGCCTTTATAAACTTGTTGTGGATCCTCATATCCAAAGAAGAAAGTGAAAGTTGAGGTTTGTAAGCATCTTAATTATTGATTAGGCATGATATTAGTATGTTGGCCTACATAATTTGGTATCAGAGTGTGGCTTTTATTGTGATTGGATTTTTAATTTAAATGAAATTTTTTTGTTGCTAACAAGTATTGTGTGAGTTTTTCAAGTGGAAAGATACAGGTAAAGATGAGTAAAGAAGAAATATTACAGCCATTCATCGACCATGGTTACGAGGAAGCCACCTTGGAAGAAGAAAGCAATAGAAGAGAGAGAAGTGGATAGAATAAAGCAAGTGAAATCAAGGATAAGAGGGAAAGAATGGGAAAGAAGAATGGTAAAGATGATGGAAATGAGAAAAATATGTAGAGAAAGAGAGTGGAAGGCTATTAGGCCTCATGAATCAGACTTGACAAATGGTGAAGAAGAGGAAGAACCAAAGTAGCAGAGGTGATTCAAGTATTGATAGAACTAATGAGGTACAAAAAGATAACAAGAGGAGAGATAAAGGAAAATGAAAAAATAAAGAAGGAAGAAAAAGGAAATATGGTTTCAACAGGAGATCACAACACTAAAGCAAGAAGTACGAAGATTATAATGCTTGTTGAAAGAGAGAGAAAGAAGAAAATATAAGAGACATGGATACTCGATGAAGATGAAATCCAAGTGGCCGAGTTAAGTTGCTTGTAGAAAGGAGACAAAGGAATTAGCTAAGAATGGTGATAAAGCAAGTGGAAAGAAGTCAAAAGAAGATGAAAAGGGGATGACTACAAAAGAAAGAGAGGTGGCTAAAGAAATGGTATTGGTAGAGAGTAAGAGGGATAATGATGAGATCATATAAACATTATTAGTTTCTCTTGAGAGAGATGAGTATGATGAGAGTAGTAGGTTTGAGGCGAGTTCAAAGGAGAACAAGATAAAGCAATGACAAGAAAAGGGGAACTAGAAAGGGTAATCAAGCCTCAAAATTGTGAATCTAAAATTGTGTGTGAGTGTGTGTTTGCAAGTGTGGCAAGTAAATAAGAAAGTGCATTTGTTTATGAGTGTTGAGAGAAATTTCAAGATGAAATAGCAGCTTTGGAGCATGCTTTATACTAAGAGAAACCATATGAAAAAGACTTGGACATCAACTCCGAAATAGAGAAAGAGCGGCAGTCAAAGGATCAAATAAAGAAGCTAGAAGAAGAGGTTGAAGAGATAGAAAATAAATAAATAAGTATAAATATTGCAGTAGTAGAGAAAAAGGTATATGATGGAGAAGATGAACTTAAGAAAGGGCAGCAACAACAATAGAAAGAAGAAGCTATAATGATTGAAGTAGAAGAAGAAGCCTATGAAGTGCTAAAAATAATTCAAGAATAAGAAGATAACTATGAATAAAAAGCCAAGAAAAAGATAATACAAATAGAGGAAGTTGACGGTAAAGAACATATTATAACCGAGAATGAAGAAACTAAGAAGTTGGAAAAGAAGGAAATGACTAAGTTATGAGGACTAATTATTCTTACCATCGGAGTATGATGCGAAGCATCAACTCCATCTCTCGTAATAGATCAAGCTATCATCAATTTTTTTTTATAGGTGTGGTTGTAGGTCCTAGGGTTTATTTAAGCCATTTTGGAGTGCTAGTTAGTATCTAGGCCCTTTAAAATTCAAATGGAGCTTTTCCTCCATTTTTGCAAATTTGAATTTTTAGTCGTTTTTGGCTTAGTTGAAGCATTGTAAGGTCTTCTTGAACCTTGGAAATCATGTATAAGGTTGGAATGATACATTATGGGTGTAATTAGGACCTTTTAGGTCATGTGTCATAAGGTGAGTTAGGCATATTAAACTTAATTCCTTCTTAGACAAAGTAACTCCCTTTCCTTGAATGGAATTTCACCATGAAACTACTTATGAATCGTCTAATGAATGATGATGTAGCCTAGAATTTACCAGTAATAACCCAGGTGCACTAGCACATCACTCAACCTAGACTGAGCACTCACTCAAAGCGTGCAAAGGTACCAATCCCTCTTTAGGGTTTCTTATGCAAGATGTTAGCATGTTGAAGACTTAATGCATTCAGATCCATAATTAATATAACATTCTACAGAGCATGTCCAGATCTAGATCTAAAGAGTAATAGATTCAAATAATACCCATAATGAATTCAATCATGCAAGAACCAATTATACTCATGATTAATACCTTGATTCAGCCAATACACTCCATTATATTAAACACAATAAATACATGAAGCTTATTACAATAAGTAATACCATAAGCTCATGCGCACATCAGATTTGATGAAGCATAACCTCATAGTAATTCATATCCAGTTCTCACATAGTACTCTTATTCTATGCAGATCATTACATATTTATAAGGGTGGGTACTTTCCCTTCATGACTTGCATAATTCCCAAAATAGGTCGCATGCTGAAAAATAGCCATGCACCTTTACAATAATAGCCACACATGCAAGTATGCTAACAATAGATCTCTTCTGGTTAACTGGAAGTAGTAATTATATTATTAGCACAAACCCATGCAAAGTTCTTGGTATCCACTCTTCCAAAAATAGCCTATGTGTGTCGCGCAAGTCTTTATCCGGTTTGTGTTCTCTGCACGTTATCTCCAAAAATAGCCCGTACATGTGAAAATGGCTAAGTCCTGAATATTCCCTTGACTTTTGCACACATGTCCTTCCCTATCCTTCTCGTGCCTTTGACTATGATTTACTCTTATGTGTGAATCTTCTATGCGCCCTCTCCTTCATATCATACTCTTGTTCACTCAACATTACCCCACACTAAACTACATTTTGGCCACGACAATGGATGCTCTTTGAATAATATATATTAAATAATAAATAAGAAATAATGGAAAAATGAAATTATTTATGCACAAAGTATGAACTCTCATTGTGCAACATCCTCTGTCTCAACTACAAGAATTAATTCTAGATATTCTTCTTTTATCTCCGCTTCCAAGGTCTGTCATTCGGTTAGCGCGGCTTCTATTTTCTCTAGAATTTCCATTGCAATAGACTCCAACTCATCTTGGGAAATTTATCCCTTCTCATTTTGTAACACCAGAACAATGTTGGACATAGCATGCATTCTTCCTTCTAACATATCCATCTTCTACGCTATACGTTTTCTAATCGCATCCAAATTTTCCTTATGGGGGTCTTATGTTGTTGTAAGGGCCTCGTGCTTTTTGCTTGACTAGCACCAATATTTCCACACATCCCAAGGTCTCATCCTTCATTTCCTTCAGGACTTCATTGTCTTCTACTATTTTCTTGATCCTTATTACTACCTCTAGAGCTACACATATGTTCAATTCTGGTCCACTTTCTTCAGCTCCTCCTACAAGGTTTGAAGCAATGCCTTATATGATGAAATATTTCATACTACTGAAGCCTTTGCCCTCTCTACTTCCTGCTCAGGGTCCTTTGGTGTTGGCATCTAAATTGGTCCATCCTCAAGCACCAGATCAACTAAGGTACGCACATAGTGCATAACCGAAGGGAAATTTTTGGGTACCTTGGGCTCTAAGTGCGGTCTTGCTTATAGGACATGATCCCGATCTCCTCTGCCATGCCAATAAGAACCCTATTCTTATTTTTCTCTAGGTACTTCTCTCCTTTCGGATGTGTGATCTATGTATCTTTGGATTTTTTTCTTCCCTTATTGCTTCAATATCTTCTCTTAGCACTTTAATGGTGGCAGCTTTATCCACATTCCTGCACGCCACCTCTGTAGACACCTTCACTAGGGCATTAATCACTTGTTCATCAGACATAACTGTGGGTTTTATGGTTATATGTTTGTTCTGTGGTGTCTTTCTCATTCTCCTTGATACACAGGACTCTTCACACACATAAAAAGCAGGCTCATCCATGTGATTTTGCACGTACCACGACAATTGTTTCCTCACACATGTGATTATCATGTCAAGGTCCATCAAATTCCATCCGTATAAGTCCTTAAGGCCCCACTATATTCTAAAACTGCATGCGGACAATTTTACTTGTGTCCTCTTCATAACCCATGACTAGTGCAACATACTCTCCACTTTCCCTCCTTGATCTTAGCCCCTTGGGAACTTGAGCACCAAGTTTTGGAGTTGGATCCTCTATGTCTGAGAAAAATTTGTCTCTGTTTCTCCCGGCTTTTTTGTACCGCTTCTTCCTCAACCTTCATTTCTTCTTCCTTGGGCTCTTCCACATCCTCTGGTTGTATAGGAAATCCAGTGCACTCTCTTTAGACTCTTCTACCTCCTCGTTCAGCTTCAATTTTCTCCTTCTCTTATCAGTTGTCTCCTTTTATGGAGAGAGTCATGGTGATCTCCGTACCGATTGTGGAGTAGCGCCTTGATTTCTTGTTCGTCTAAACACCCTCTTAAAGTGGTGTTCTTTAGGGTCTACTCCTACTTCCAATTCTTTGTCTCCTTCTTCTTGTGCCTAGGGTGGAGTAATTGTGCACTTAGCTTCTACCCTATCTAAGGGTTTCCTCTATCCTCTATGTACCAAGCCACCATTGTCTTCATGTTCTTCCTCCTCATCATCTACCTCTATAGGTTCAATGGGCTTTGAAGCTAGTACATTATCCATTGTATGCTTACCCTTAGGTGGCCTTGGGAGTGCAAACTCATTCTCCACATATTTTTACCCTCCAACTTAGGCTTAAGCTGAAGGTATATAAGCACAGCTCCACTATCTCCAATCACCAAAAATCACAAGCTTCATGTTTATCATGTTTGAAATTAGCCTCTCAATGCAAGTAGTCTCAATTCAGGCATCACACATTAGTAAAATGATGGACTGATGCCTGGAAGTAGCACATTGTGAAGGCATATGATAGTTTACACCAGGGGCTCCAAGTCCCATCCTTCAAAGTGCAAATCATGTGATGCGAAGTGCCAATATCTGCGAATTGTCTTGGCTTTCCCACCACTAAAGGTAACTCTTTGGGGATGTAGCAATCCTCTTAAAATGCCATGTGGACCATGTCATACCACATCTCCACCCTCTGCTTGAATGGCCCACTCATTGACCCTTCACACAAGTACTTTTCAAATCTTTCCGCAAGGGACTTGTTTTGCATGGGGTACTCCCAGATCTTGTTCTTTGGCCCATCAAGCACTCCGATCTCCATAAACACAAGGGATAATAAGATAGCGCTGAAACTAATTTTCTCACATGTGTGCACTTCCTTGATGATAGTTTCCATAATGTAGCCTAATATGTTGTAAATTATTCCTTATGAAATTATCCTTGCAATGTGTAGCCACATTGTATTCACCTGTGACCATCTCTCTTGATCATTCAATTTGGTCACTAGATGTGCAACTTCCTATACCACTGGGTACTTCTTCAATTTGTTGATATCCATTCCGTGCAAACCCTTGGTATACCCTAACTCCTTCCGTGTCTCCAGGATTGTTGCTTTATCTGTCAAGTCACTATTCATATCCACTCGATGCCCTTTAATCTGTTATAGTTGAAATCAAAGCGGTTGTAATCCTTACCATACATCTGAGAAAAATAGAAAAAGTCTTCATGTACCTTTCTCATCAACCACTGGTACAAAGGTTCATATTTGCCAAAATATGGGAGCTCGTATAACTGGTAGACTCCAATCTACTTTAGAAACTTCTCTCCAACGTCATCATACACTGGCATGTCCTCTGTTGTGTGCTTGTTTGTCTTCATACTCAACAACGCGTCCAATTCCTTTTTATTATCGATGTGCAATGGTTGTAATCACTTATCTTACACTTTTGGACGTGAGAATCCCATTCTTATCCCACTATCATGCCTTATGGGTATTACATCTCCGATAAATTACTCTCGGGAAATTTCAACCTCTGCTTCCACTTTCTTCTTTCCCTTGGCTCCTACGACATAGGTGCTTTCTTTAGTGCCATCTGTAAATCACAAATTTTTATCCTCTGTAGTGTGTAAATTCTTTCCTTCTATCATTTGTAATTGGAAAGTCCAAACCCTATCTAGAATCTACATGCCCTAGTTGAAATCGTGTGCCCTAACTATTTTGCAACTCTCTACTTCACTCAAACCCTTCACCAATGGGACATAAGCTTCTCCTGTGCACAAATTTTTCTCCATGTCTGGTTTCACACTCTCTTCACCTCAACATGATTCTCTCAACACATTTTTACTTAGCTCATTCAATTTTTGTGATTTACAATGGTAAAAATGAACTTGTATCCCTTCCTTATATGTATTTTTAAAATTTTAGTGCATTTATTGCTCCTTCACCTACCAATAATCCTCATTAATTGACCCTTTTCACATTTTTCCACACGGTACATCTTCGCACCTTAGCTATAACCTTTTAGCATGCCTTCTTACCTTCTAGCTACAGAATTCTCTTGACGTGCTTTCATGCACCTAAGTAACTTTTCATTACACCTTCTTTTGGTAGTCTCCATGGTCATTGCTTACCTCACGTTATATTGTTCCTTCATTTATCTCCATCTATGGTCCTTATTTAGAAGCAATCTTCTATCCACCAACTCTTCAAACTTGAATAACACCTATAGCAGTTTGTTCCTTTATGTGTACCCATTTTTCAATAACCACCCCACACAAATGGTATGTGTAGTCCTCTATGCATAAAAATACTACAAATGGTAATTAGCTTCTGGCGCACAAATGCGCTTATTTCACAAAACACCAACTAAATTGACAAAGCATAGCGACGAAGAAGGAAATACATTAAGGGAATACATAATTGAAAACCTAATCTAAATGGCAACATTTCCTTATTACAAACACCAAGAAGACTTATTTATAGTAGGGCTTCAACCTACTCCCATTGAAGTAACTGGGTAACCGTATTCCATCAAGTGTTTCTAACTGACAAGCTCTTGTTTCAAGTATGTAAGTGATAACATATGGTCTTAACCAATGTACTTTGAGTTTTCCCAGGATGGCGCAGAAACTTATAATCATAAAGAAGCGCCATCTTTCATATCTCAAGCTTTTTATGCCTGATGTGCTTGTCATGCCATGCTTTCTGCCTAGATTTTTCTTACTTTTGAATCCAACACGCTATTGCTCATCACTCATCCAGCTTAATCAACTGCATTCAGTTCATTATTCTAATGCTTTCTCATCAGCCTAAACCTCCAACGCATGTAATACACAAATAAGGTAACATGAATTCCATATGAAGAACTGATTCTACGCCAAACACCAATTGAAATGGTGTGGCCTTGTTTAACCACTTGTATATTGTTCTATACGCCCAAATCATGAGAAACTTTATCATCCCAATCTTTTCTTCCAACATCACAATTTTTGTCAATGTATGGCTCAAGATCTTATTGAAAGCCTCAAGCAATCCCATTTACTTGAGGATGATATGGTGTAGTCTTATGGTGTGCAATCATGAATTCATCCAATAGAATTCTAATTGTCTCATTCAAGAAATGTGTGCCCCTATCACTGGTCAAACTCAACGGGCATCCATACCTTGTAATAATATTTTCCCATAGAAACTTGGCTATTGTAGCTACTATATAATCCTTTGTAGGTGTTGCCTCTTCCCACCTTGTCAAATAATATGTGTAAGTGATGATGTAACGTGATCTAGTCCTACGCATGGCTGGTGAAATAGGACCCACAAAATCTATAGCCCATTTCTCAAATGGTTTTGCACTAGTAATAGGTCTTAAAAAAATTTCATCTCTTTGACTTGGTTTTCCAAGGCATTGAAAGTGATCACAAGCCTTGCAATATGCCTTACAATATTTATACAGGGTCTCCCACCATAATCCAGTGAGTAGAATCTTGTGCACAGTGGCGTCACCTACATAGTGCCCACCTACAATACCACCATGAGCCTCCTCCATGATATTTGTGTGCTCATGTTCCAAAGTACACATGACGGTGTAATAATTCATCCCAACCTAACTTGTACATGTCACCGCTAATCAACATAAATGGTGCCACGCGTATGGAAAGTTGTTTCTTCTCTAAGGATTTCATTCCTTTTGGTGCCATACATGTACGTAGAAATATAGAAATGTCCTCTAATTTTGATCGCATGTGTTGTAACCTATATAACTATGCATCGGGCATGGTATCTTCAATTGCCTGCACATCTTCTCCTAACTGTACTATGGATAGATGATCCGGTCTAGAATTACTCTTCCTTGGTTTGGCTACCGCAATTTGTAAAATCAAATTCATAAAATAAGAGTACCCATCGGCATATGTGCTCTGTAAAATGGGATTATTTACCAAATACTTCAATTCCATGTGATTGGTATAGAATACAAATGGTGTTGCTAGCAGGTACTATCTAAATTTATGTAGCGCATAGATCATGACAAAGCTTCACACTCTATAGTTGTATAATTCTACTCTGCAAAAGTTAACTTTCTACTAGAAAAATAGATAGGATGATCTATAATACATTCTCAGGCTGATCCAACACCATGCCAATGGCCATTCTAGAGGTATCCACATGTACATGAAATGGTTGGTCCCATGAAGGAAAGTGCATAATAGGTGTTGTAGTAATTTTCTCCTTCAATGTCTCGAATGTGCATTGTTGTTCTCCCTAGTAGAACGTCCCTTTTCCTTTTAGTAACTCCTCCAAGGGTGTGGAAACCTTAGCATACCCCTTTATAAATTTTCTATAATACCCAGTGTGACCCAAGAATCCGTGCACCTCACTTTGACTAGTAGGCTCTTAGGATGATAATGACTACAATCTTAGTTGGATCAACCAAAAACCATCCTTACGGATGACATGCCCTAATAATGTGCCAAATGGTGTAGCAAAGATGCATTTCTTGATCGTCAAAGAGATTCTTAAGCGGTGACATCTTTCAAACATTAAGCGTAAATTGTCACAACCAATGATACTGACCTCTACAATTTACCAGTAATAACCTAGGCACATTGGCACATCAATCAACCTAGACTGAGCGCTCACCCAAAGCGCACAAAGGTATCAGGCCCCTCTTTAGGGTTTCTTGTGCAGAATGTTATCTTGTTGAATACTTAATGCATTCATATCCATAATTAATATAATATTCTACAGAGCATGTCTAGATCTAGATTTAAAGAGTAATAGATTCAAATAATACCCATAATGAAGTCAATCATGCAAGAACCAGTTATACTCATGATTAATACCTTGATTCAGCTAATACACTCCATTATATTAAACACAATAAATACACAGAATCTTATTACAATAATTAATACCATAAGCTCATGCGCACATCAAATTTGGTAGCATAACCTCACAATAATTCATATCCAGTTCTCACATAGTCCTCTTATTCTACGTAGATCACTACATATTTATAAGGGTGGGGACTTTCCCTTCACTCCTTGCATGCTAAAAATAGCCATGTGCATTTATAATAATAGCCACACATGCAAGTGCGCTAACAATAGATCTCTTTTGGTTAACTGGCTAATAATTCTATTATTAGCTCGAACCCATGCAAAGCACTTGGTAGCCGCTCTTCCAAAAATAGCCTATGCATGTCGTGCAAGTATTTATCCGGTTTGTGTGCTCTACATGCTATCTCCAAAAATAACCTATACATGTGAAAACGGCTAAGTCCTGAATCTTCCCTTGTCTTTTGTGTGTGTGTCCTTCCCTATCCTTCTACGCCTTTGACTGTGCTTTACTCTTGTGCATGAATCTTCTATGTGCCCTCTCCTTCGTATCATACTCTTGTCCATTCAACAAAGGATAATCTCAAATAGGATTATATTAAAGAGAAAATGTAACTAACTTTTCTCATTCAACCCAGGTTGAATAAAAAATGTAATGTTTCAATAAGGAATTGGAAGAGAGAATTTAGTTTTTAGTGATATTCCTTGTATGTTTTGTGCATCAAGAAGAGATATTTGGATTAAAAGTTGAGTGAAAAGATAATTGTGATTTTTTCATGAGCATTTGAGTGACTTATAAAGTCTCTTGTGCATTATATTCCCTTAAGTTTGTATGATTACCTTGTATAAGACATTTTTTTGTAACTCTGTGCAAATTTTGATAAAGAAGATGATATTAGTAAAAATCCTTGTTTCAATATCATGTATGATTGTGGAGGTTGTGTGATTTTTGTTAAAGTTTTAAATCTTTTGAGAAGTTAAGTATATGGTCCTATAAACTACTCAAGCCATTTGTGGCTCTCCATGTAAATGATTTTTATCATGTAGCATGATGTGGAAGTGGAGTGCAATATTTAATACTAGTGTATTGGGTCTTGATTTATTCTTGTAAAGGACTAACTTGGTGATTGTATAAGAAGTATGATTTAGGAATGTGGTGAGCACATCATAAAGGTCTTGAGTAAGGAGATAGTTTTGATATCTAAAAACACTTGTAGGTATGCATTTTTTGTACAATATCTTGCATGATTGATGCCAAGAATAGACTCGACTTTGTATGGCGTTGAAGGATCTTGTGATAGTTGCATTAAGCTATTAAAGATCAAATAAGAGTGTGAGAATGGATAAATAAACGTGCTTTATCTAATTCCCTCCACCGCTTGGTGAAATTAGATAACAAGTAGATTATTGTTATGATTAATCAATAAGCCTCTAAGTTATCTTGGATGCACAGGAATGAGCTCATAATATCGATTGATGACTTGTGGATAATAGGGGGAATGGATAGCCCCGCCATCATGAAAATTTGTGGATTTGAGAAAACGTGAAGATAATTATGAGGATCTCGGACTAATGCGAGATAAGTCAAGCCTTCGGTAATTTTGGTAAAGATTTAGCCAAATCATGGTGCAAAAACGAAGGAAGGTGACTCGGTGAGTTGATTCTAAGACATTGCAAACTCAAAGAAAAGTAAAAGAGTCATGGAAGGGGCCACATGTTAGCTCGACACAATTCCAAAAAGAGAGAGAGGAATGAAATCCCCAAACTCCCACGGGACTTCCACGTGGGGTCGAATGGTGATGGGCCCGCCGAAAAGAGGGTCCTCGTATTAATGTGAAATGAGTCTCATTACGAACTCATGGAAAAGGTAAAGAGTCATGCAAGGTGCCACGTGTTAGCTTAGTACACTTCCAAGAGATGCAAGAAAAGTGGAGACCCTATAGATGCGCTTGGCCTTAATGTGGAGCTCAAGCACGATGGGCTCGAACCCAAAGCAAGTTGCAAAAGACCGGCGGCAGTCAATACAACGTGGGAGTAATAATGAATCCGACCAGGAATTTTCAATTGCTCGAGATCTTTTAAAAGATATAAAGAGGGAGATGAAATTATTAACTTGTCTTTTCAGCAAAAAGTTAGATGCATAGGCCCATGTAGATGAAACAAGCTTGTGGAAACTCAAATTATCCACTTGCACTCAAATACCACAACTTGAGTGTCCCTTAGCGAAATCACACAAAATTGGTCTCGTTGGAATCATGACTTCATGCCCAATACAAAAAAATCAAGAAATTCATGTATTGATGAATAATTAAAGATGTCTCTCTTAGAAAATGATCTCAATTCAAGAAGACAGGTTGGAGAATGGTTGAGAATGAATTAAATGAGTATGGCCTTCATTTTCTCCAATGGCAGGTCATGGGGAAGTGTCGAGGGAGATTTTATAAATACTTTTCTATCACTTCACATCATTTATTACAACCTGGTAAGTGGTTGAAGGGGAAATTTTGGATTTCATTGTTCTCTTCTTCTCATTCTATATATTGTAATCTGAAGCTCTTTCAAAAAGGGAGTTATTATTGGTCCTTTAGTCCCATTTTTTTCTCTGTTAAGGGAGTTGGTCATTGGTCCTTTAGACCCCTATTTCTTCTCTATTAGGGTTTGAACATGGAGCTCAAACCTTCTTCCTAAGCTTTGTAATGGCATTTTTCTTGCCTCTTACATGTTGTTGTTGTACTATGCACATTTTGGAGCAATATAATATGTCATGTGATGCATTTTGTCCATCCTTTGCATGTTTTTATTGTCTCTAATAGCCTTTATTCATTGTTGGTATATTGTGCATATTTCTAATGTTCACTATAGGTTTTGGAATTTGTGCTTAATGGGTTTGAAGTGGTATTCTATGTGAATCTATCTCTGTCTTGTGGTACATTTTTTCCACCCTTTTCATTGCTCACCTTTTCCCCATTTTAGGTAGTTGGATTCTTGATTAACATATTATTTTTTAGCACTTTTCTGCCTTTGTTAGTTTTGTTCTTTGTATCATTTTTCTCTAACCCTTACCGACACCATATAGAAGAGTCGACTTCTTTAAAATCTGGAGGTTATCTCGGGACACACGTCCCACCTCCCTAAGGTATCCCACAACTTTGATGGTTCATCCACAAGGAGAATCGTCAACAATTTTCTCAAGACACCTAGTGGGACTCAAACTAAGCACCCTACCACTTCATTTCACCAAGTCGATGTGCTCTTGGTGATATTCAACCTTTGGAGGCACATATAAGCACATATGGAAAATCCGTTTGGTCCAAATGACCCATTCTCTAAAAATTAGAGATCTTTCTTCTATCCATTTCCATTCATCTTTCTTTCCATATCTCTCATTTTCTTCCATTCTATGAATTTGTGCAACCATGAATTCATTCCCACAGTGGAATTCACACTTTCAACAGTACCATCAACCTCTAATGATCTTCACAACTTCTCCAAATCATCATTATGATTAGATTCAAAACCACTATGTTGACCCATATGAGCAATGCCAAAACTAGTTTGGCTATGAAACCTATCAAGGACATGGGTATGCATATGATGACAATAATCAAATGGAGGATGTTGGTCTACTAGAGAAGATCCAAATAATGGAGGTAGGCATGGTTCAATCTCGGGCTACAACACAAATGAAGGCATTCAGGATAGGTTGTAGGGCACCTTGTCCATGGGAAGGCCCTTTTCCTAGACACTATAGCTCGTAAGAAAAGATTGATTTCATGGTTGAAATGTTGCCCCAAATTACACAGTGGATTGAGGGTATTGAAACATATGAGCAAAGTGTGAGACAACCTTTTCAATGGGTAAGTCAATCATCAACTCTTTGTTCATCTTGCCCCCCTTCCCAAGCTTTATCATTTCATACTACTCCAAATATTGAGTTCCCTTCTCCATCTCCTAGCCTTTCATCCCACCTCATTTCTTCTACCCCTTTTCCTTCCAAATAGTCATTCCCTCCATGTGAACAAGAAGTAACTCCAAATCCAAAAGAAGAGGAGCATATGGGGATGAGTAAAATAAATTCAAGAGGATTTGAATCATGATTCAGTGCACTAAATATTGTAGATCTATCCCCCATTAACTCTCTCTAGAAACTAGAGTTTTTGGAAGAGTTTTATCTCACAAGCTTCATGTTTAAGGATGGAGCTATACATGATGAAAAATTTGTAGACTCAAATACCATCATGCAAGAGGGAGAGACCTTGGCAGAGTAGGACGGCGATGAGCTTGATTGCTTATCTGACTTGGGAGAATGTTTTAATGGATAAGAGCCCATGGAAATAAAAACCTTTCTAATTCATCATTAATTATCCAACAACAAGATCCAGCTACCATGGAAGAGAAATTTCAATAATAAGCCACTACTCATAACAGTTCCCCGAATCAAATCCAGAAGCTCTTGATGAAGATATAATCATTGAAGGCTTTTTTCTTTCAATCAAAGATTCTGGATTTTTGGATGAAACTTCCATGGAAGAGAATGAAAAGGAATATAATAATGACACCACTTCTATACCAGCCATCAAAATAGAGGACCAGTTGTTTGTAGATGCACAAAAATTCAAAATCAGCATGTAAACAACTCCATTCAGGAAAGTCTGCAAGAAATCCTCATCTCGGAGGTTGAAATTCAGAGCAATGGGAAAGTGTAGTGGATCGAACCATGCTCCATAAATAATTTTTCTTCATTAGGACCAAGTGAGAGGCTAACACTGGTCATGCTTACTTCAGAGCATGAGGATAATCTTCAAAGCACCAAGGGTCAGCTACAACACCTCCAACCAAATGATAAGCATCTTGAGGAGGTATTCATTTTGTTTTTTGATACCATGGGTGGAAGAGTGGAAGGTAATTTTTCACTCTATTGTAGGCCATATCTATTACTAAATTAATCACATGGCCACACTTTTTAAGGAAGGGAAGTTATTTCTCCCTTCTTGTTTCAAGAGCTTTGTTTAGCTTTTCCTTGTTTGGTTAGTGTAGGAGTAGGAGTAGATTTTCTTTCAGCAGAAAAAGTGCTTTTGCACACTCTACATGTCTTACTTGAGGCATGTATGATTTTATATTTTTATATATATTTTTTCCATGTTGCTCCAAGTTATACAATGCACTAGAACCTTAAGATTTGCAACAGGAGATCCACAATTGTTTGTAGTAGTTGCAAACTTCAATTCAAAAAAATGCAGAAAGCAACTAAAATTAGTTAAGGAGGCAATCTTGTTGACTCTCTTTAAAATGAATTACAAAAATCCTCTACACATTTGCAAGATCAAGTGGAAGCCCAATTTAGAATCCACTCCATTCTTCATCCTTAAAATCACAAGATTTGGGAAATAAGTGAAATTTAATATCAAAGATAATTTTCTACTCTCACAAAAAAATTAGAGTTCCTTATGAGAGTTGAAAAGCGCAAGGATCAGTTGGCAGATATAGAAGCAAGCAATGAAACTTCAAATGCTTTAGGATCAAAGTTCATATCATATCATGATGATGATGTAGAATCCATGCCCAATGGATAGATACATACAGCTGGTCCATTCCATTTAGCAGGCTAATGGCCCTTGTGAGTCACCAAACTGTTATCTAATTCCCTCCACCGCTCGCTGAAATTAGATAACAAGTAGATTACTATTGTGATTAATCAAGAAGCCCCTAAGTTAGCTCATGTGTAGGAATGAGCTCATAAGCTTGATTGATGGTTTGTGGATAATAGGGGAAATGGATAGCCCTACCAAAGCATGACAATTGGTGGATTTAAGAAAACGTGAAGATAGTTCTGAGGATCTCAGACTAATGTGAGATAATTCAAGCCTTCAACAATTTTGGTAAAGATTTAGCCAAATCATGGTGAAAAAACGAAGGAAGGTGACTCAAATGAAGTCAAGTCCAAGCCATTGTGAACTTGAAGCAAAGTAAAAGAGTCACAAAAGGGGCCATGTGTCGGTTGTTGTAATTCTAAAAAGAGAGAGAGGAATGAAACCCCTAAACTCCCACGGGACTTCCACGTGGGGTCAAATGGTGATGGGCCCTCCAAAGAAGAGGATCCTCATATTAATATGCAACGAGTCTCATTAAAAACTCATGGAAAAGGTAAAATATTCTAGGAAGGTGCCACTTGTAAGCTCAACGCACTTCCAAGAGATGCAAGAAAAGTGGAGACCCTAGATATGTGTTTGGCCTCCACATGGAGCTCAACACAGATGGACTTTGAATCTGAAGCAAGTTGCAAAAGATTGGTGGTAGGTCAATACAACGTGGGAGTAATAATGAAACCCACCAAATACTTTTAAATGCTCAGATATTTTAAAATATATAAAGAGGGAGAGGAAATTATTAACTTGTCTTTTCAACAAAAGAGTTAAATGCACAGTCTCGTGTAGATGAAGCAAGCTTGTGGAAACTCAAATTATCCACCTGCACTCAAATACCCATAACTTGAGCATCCCTTAGCGGAATCACACAAAATTGGTCTTATTGGAATCATGACTCCATGTCGATGCACAACAATCAATAAATTCAGATATTGATGAATATTTGAGGATTTATTTCTTAGAAAATGAGCTCAATTCAAGAAGACAAGCTGGAGAATGGTTAAGAATGCATTAAATGAGTATGGCCCTCATTTTCTCCAATGGCAGGTCATGGGGCAGTGTGAGGGAGATTTTTCAAATCTATTTATGTCACTTCACCTCATTTATTATAACTAGAAAGTGGTTGAAGGGGCAATTTTGGGATTTCACTCTTCTCTTCTTCTCATTCTATATATTGTAATCTAGAGCTCTTTCAAAATTGAGTTAGTCATTGGTCCTTTAGGCCCTTTTTTCTTACGTGTTAAGGGAGTTATTCATTGGTCCTTTAGGCCCCTATTTCTTCTTTATTACAGTTTGAACATGGAACTCAAACCTTTTTCCTAAGCTTTGTAATGGCATTTTTCTTTCCTCTTACCTATTGTTGTTATATTGTGCACATTTTGGAGCAATATAATATGTCCTATGATGCATTTTGTCCATCCTTTGCATGTTTTTATTATCTCTACTAGCCTTTATTCACTACAGGTATATTGTGCATATTTCTAATGTTCACTATAGGTTTTGGAAGTTGTGTTTAATGGGTTTGAAGTGGTGTTCTGTGTGAATCTATCTCTAGAATGTGGTGTATTTTTTCCACCCTTTTCATTGCTCACCTTTTCCCCATTTTAGGTAGTTGGATTCTTGATTAACATCTTCTTTTTTTGCACTTCACCTTTGTTATTTTTGTGCTTTGTTTCATTTTTCTCTAACCCTTACCTCACACCATAGAGAAGAGCCAACTTCTTTAAAATCTAGAGGTTATCTTAGGGCACACATCCCACCTCCCTAAGGTATCCCACGAATCTGATGGTTCATTCACAAGGATAATCATCAACAAAACATATGAATTTATAACTATTTAATTGAGTAGTCTTACATGTTAGGGTTTTAGAACATGCACTAAATTGGAAGGTGAATCGGTTGTTGATTTAGGAGAGGCATTTATTGACACCATAAACCAAGAGGAATGATTTTGAAACCCATTTTGGAAATAAAATGAGAGACACAGAGAATCTCTTTCATTATAGAATCTTATTTGGAAAAATATGACGAGAACTTTGTCTTTCTAACATGTTCAAAAAGGTTTTGAGCTTGATTTAAGGTAATAAGATAATTGTGATGAAACACTGGTGAATAAGTATATTTCAAATTAATGAAACAATCCTTATTGAAAAAATCAGACCTTGATTAGGTTCTTAAGAGAATTTATTCAAGAAAGACCCTTCTCGAGCTCACAGAGAAGGTCATTACAATCATAACTAGGGCATTGAATTTGGAAGCCTCAAACATTAAATTGAGATCTAAAACTATGTAGCTATTTTCCCAGGGAATTTATTAAGTGTTTCAAAAATAATTATTAAATTTCACTGGTTAGTTTCCTATATCTTCATGATAGTCTTGGAGTGATACTGAGTTGATCACAAGTCAAGGACTAACTTGAAGGGGCAATTTACAAAGGAACTACCATTTGAATGGAGAGTTAAGAAGTGAAAATTATTAGAAATGAGCTACAAGTTTTAATCCTTAAGGGTTTATTATAAACATAGGTTTAATCCCTTGGTACCTCTAACAAAAGAAACTATGTTTGACAATCCTTATGCATGGACCTAGTTAAGGATTTAAGTGCGTAGTTACCAAAAAGGGAGACAATAAGAGTTTCTCAAAGAATTGGTCTGTGAGATTTTAAGAACATGTTAGGGTATCTAAATGAACACTAATAAATCTTAAAAATTCTTCAAAGGAGATTTGTAAGTTTTAATGTGTTATTGGAGCATGCAATCTTGCCTTAAGATGTATAGAGATAGTTTAAAGCAAATAAAAGAGCAATATAGAGTTTTGAAGCGGTTGAAATTTTTTTCCTATTTGATTATAACAATGTTTCTGAGTCTATGAATAGGAAGGAAGCTCTTGAAGGATCCAAGAAGTCAAAAACATTTGATTTGGACTAGGAAACCAGTGAAGTGGATACAAGAACATGTGGAAACTAGTTGGTAAGGACTAGTGTTGGAATATCTTTTAAATCCATTTTGTGAGCTTAATAACAATGACTTGAAGTGGAATATCAAGGAACTATAAGCACAAAAGCTATGTGAAGGTTGAAATCAAGGTTGCATTCTTAATCTCAAGAACAATGGATCCCAAGACAAGGACGTAAGGTGGAAATCGAGTGACTAAAGGTTACAAGAGTTAGAGCTTGTCGAGGGAGTGGCTAACACTGTGTGATTAGAGGAGAGCAAGAGAAGGTGCCAAGAAGATCATTTCAAGATTATATTAAATCAATTGGTCAAGGTTAGAGCTATTTAGAAAATTTTAGCCTTTATAAACTTCTTTTAGGTCCTCATATCCAAAGAAGAAAGTCAAAGTTGAGGTTTGTAAACATATTAATTGTTGATTAGGTATGATATTAGAATGTTGGTCTACATCAATGTGTCATTTCTAAGGTGCTACTATATGTTTAATAAACCATGGAAAAAATGTGGTAGAAATTAAAAATTCCCAAGAAAACTACTAAGCTCGGTTGAATTAGGAAGATTTTTCCAATATTTGATTACTTTGATATTTTTGGATCTATGTAGATGCCTATGTGATCCATGATGTAGTCAAAATATGGAATCTATGATGATACAAATGTGCACGTGGCTAATTCAAATTGTAACTTATGTTTTCACCATTTCTAGGATATGTGAGGTATAGATGAGGATGTCATCTAAATACATGATGATGAAGGAGTTGGTGAAGGGATGATGTAATTTTTTCATGACATGTATGAACATTGTTAGCTCCTTGGTTAAGTTAAAAGGCATAACAACCATTTTCACAATTAGTTCTTTATCTTGAATGTTATCATTGAGATTTTTGGGATGGATTGGTACTAGTGGTAATCTAAATTCAAGTTGATCTTGGTGAATTATTGTGCACAACAAAGTTGGTCCATGAGATCATTAATATGCAAGAGTGGATATGGATTCTTCACCCTTATACTTTTAAATACATCACGGTTGTTACACAAATTCAATGTGTCATATTTATTTGGCATAAATACCATTTTATTTCCATAAGGGGGTGAGGTATGCTTAATATTTCCTTCATAAAAATGCTCTTGGATACAACATAAAATTTCATCATTCTCCTAAAGGGACTGTCATCACCAATCCGGCACTATGATAATTCTTCACCGGGAACTCCTCGTGCTATGATTATTTACTAATGCACAACCTTTAGTTTGGTGGATGTAATCTGGAAACAAAACAACAACATAACACAAGAATACCATCGACTATGATAAGACAGAATGATGACAAATCTGAAATATCAAAATAAATTATAATATTAACATGAAACTGTTACAATCTCACCCATGAGGTACTTCAAGTGTTATTGACTTCACTTGCCTTTCACCAAGACTATGGGAGAAACTTTACAATTACACCTCTTAATGGCTTCTTCAACACACCTTTAAACTGATGGCTTCCTTCGCACACTTCCTACAATATTTCTCACTACTTCCTTCTATGCTAAATGAGGGGGGTGGCCTCTCTATTTATAGAACTTCCAAGCTTATCCATCTTATCTCTAAGATAGGATAAGAAATCCACTCTGACGAATCATATTCCATACCTTAACTCTTATCTGTACATGTAAGCTTATCTGTTAAGATAAGATAAACCTTATCATTTTACATGGGTTCCACATTTTTAGACTTTTTACAAATAAAATACACAAAATATTTATGACCTCACTCCTTGTCTTTATTACCAATATAATATTTCTAATTCCTAATCATGTAGACCCTACTTCTCTAATTACCCAAACTTTGACATTTTAACATTACCGGACCACTTACGACAAATATTTACTTTTACAACATTCCTATTGTATTTTTTCGTATATCGTACTCCACATTATTGGCGGCACCGCTCGACGGCGCCGTTATCTTCTATCGACGCTACTACTAATTATACTTAACAACATCATATTCCTAATACATACATTAATGAAATAGAAATTATGGAGGAAAATTTTAATGTCGACGGGACTTATAAAACAATGAAATGTTTAGAAGAAGGGATCTAAGAATGAAATTTATTTGATGTATTACTACACAATGTGTTGGAAGGCCTCTTAATTATTTAAATAATTTTCCATATTCCTATAGTAACTTTTTGGTGCATGGTCGGGTGGGATTGAGAAAATCCTTTGTCATTTGCAAATTCAAACATGGTGAAATAAACATAAAAACAAACATGAATTTCTCTATTAACTTAGAAACCTTTATAAAATATACAATACCCTACCTCTAATGGCGTTGTTACGGAGTTACAAAAAAATCTAACTAATATAGGGGTGATGTTACACACTAAGTACTTATACATGCTAACTCTATCTCTCATGTTAATCTCACTCACTCCTCCTTAAATAGCTTCGCATATCTATCCCTAGCACTTCAAAAACCTCAAATGGAATGTTGGTCCTTCTTTTATACACATATTTTCTCTCTTTCCTCATTTGAAATTTGCTTCCAGAGACTTATCCTTAGCCAATTCCAATGAAAATTTAAATTCTTCTCATTAATGGTGTTGAACTACCCCATTCGGTAGTTGATAAATCCTTCTAGAATAACATAGGTCATCTACTAAGTTAAAAATTTGTCTCCCTAATAATTTTCCTTTAGTGCTCTAGTCAATTGCACAATCCTTTCCACACATTTACCTCTTGAAATATCTACGCATTAATCTTTTTCTCCATTACAAAATCCTTTCTCACCACCTTTACATCCTTCTAAAATTCCTATCTTCAAAAAAACCTTGCACACAAATTTTGTCAAAAACTTCAAACAACCAAACATTGCATTATAACTTTCGTGCACTTCGCATAATCACAAAAAAATATTTCGCACCTCATTTCCTAATTTTCCCTTATTAACCTTGTGCACACCAACACTTATCCCAAATTCACAAGTTATGTAGATAAAATTTGTAAGTTATGTATATTTCCATCCTTTTCCAGAATTCTCTTACATCAAACATCTTGGGTTAAAAAAATTGAGCTTCGTGTCACGTCTTAAAGTCCTCAAGAGTATGGCCTAACTAAACAATCTCCTTTTCACTCATGCACATCATATCTTCCTCAACTAATTATTCCTTGTATTATTTGCCTTATGTATTCTTCATCAATATTGACTCCAAAATGATCTAAAGTTATTCCTTGCCTTTCTCTCGGTATCGATTTCTCCAAACAACTACTCTTTACATTTATTTTGCACTCTCATATGATTCTTTTCAACATTCATAATTTTCTTCTTTCCCACTTCTCTCCCCTTCATATTATTCCTATCAATCAAAACGATTGAATATTTGTGAGATATTTAACTCTATAACATCAATCTTGTAGGCATTTAGACATATCTTTCTTAACACTTTACATCACCCAATCTTCTTTAATGTAAGCTTATTATACATACCCTTTAGAAATATCTTTGTGAAAATGAATCGATACTTGATATCCAACCTCAAGTTCTTTAATTTTATGTCTCTCATCCGTACTTTCCTTTTAACTTTGATTATTCTACTCTAATTTTTCATGCAAATTGTGCATAGAATTTACATAATCTTCTACCTCTACGCTATGACTATCCACTACTTCTCGTAATTCATTGACTCCTCCTAGACTTATCCCAAAGACAATATTGAATTTATTCTTTAATTGATCCTTTAAAATGAGTCATTATAGTAAAACTATGCTTGCACTAATACCATATCCCATTGCTTTGGCTTGTCTCCAAGAAAGTTACACGATAAATTTACTAAACTTTTTTTAACCAATTTTATATGTCCATCTATATGTGGATGATATGCTAAACTAAAATGCATACTTATTCCCATATTCTTTTATAAGGTCCTCTAGAAATGACATAATAATTTTTTATCCATGTATGATACTATATTCAATGAAAATATATGCAATCGTACTATCTCTTTCAAGAATAAATATTTCATCACTTGTATTCTTACATGAAATAAAAATGCATCATTTTTAAAACCTTTTGACCACCACAAAAATGGATTCATTTTCCCTTTTATTTCTTGGAAATCCTAGCACAAAGTCCATTCTAGTGTTCTCTAATGGTCACTGGGTACATGTAATGGCTGTTACAATCCCTTATTTTATTTGCACCCTTTGGTTAACTGGAAATTTTTGCAACTCTGTACATTTTTTTATAGATACACACACATCCTTGGTTAATATTATCACTCCTCCAATCACAATAAAAAAATTTCATTCCCAAAGTGAAATCCTAAACCGCCACTATGTTTCTCCTAATTAAAATATCATGTATTGGACCCTTGGGTATACACAATTTCTCTCCTCTAAAAACATTTCCTCTTGTGAGAAATAATCTAACCATGGAATTCTATGTGTGCATGTTGGTTCCACACATGCTTCCTACACTTTTTGCAATATTCATCTTGAGCGTATAATTCATTTATGGTGTCAAAACCCATGACTTCATTTCACGTTTCATTTAACAACAACACTCTTATGCTCAATAGGTCTATAATTATATTGGACTTCCCACATGCAATTATTCAACATAAAGTAATTTCTTTATAGAAAATCCACCGACTTCATGTGCCTTAGTTTTAGATTCAATTGACTATTAATAAACTACAATGTCTAATGATCCATGTAGAAGACACATTCACTTGGCAACAAGCAATTCCTCCACTTCTTTAATTCTTGCACTATAGAATAAAAATATTATTTTTATGGGTTTCCTTCATAACTTAACATTTTTCCTATGACATCTCCAATTGCATTTTAATCCACTTATTAATACCTTGTCAAAGCTCGACAATGTTAATGCTAGTTATGGTGTAATCATCTACTTCAAATCTTTTAATATTTTCTCCTTCTATCCACTCAAATTCTTTATGATATCCCTTCATAGTCTTTGTGATGTTGTGCACCCTCCACCTGAAATTTTTCATTAGTTTCGATAGAATCACTCCATCCCAAGAAATCTTCATGCCTCGGTCACATTCCTCGGTGATGGCCATTCACCTAATGTAATATATTTTTGGGTCCATGGATAATCCTTCTTGAGATATTACGAAGCCCAAGTATACTAATTATTTACACATAAAACTACACTTCTTTATATTCATAAGCAATTTCTCCTCTTCTAATTTCATTACTACCTTATGAAAATGACCCTCCTTTGTTCTACTAAACACTAATATATCATCTAGATATACAATCAAAAACTTTCCAAGGAATGGATTCATTACTTGATTCATAAACCTTGTAAATGTTCTTGGGAATTTGTCAACCCAAAAGGCATAACTAACCATTAATATAAACCTTAGCTCATTTTGAATGCTATTTTCAACCTATCACCTTCCCTAATGTGAATCTAGTGATATACACTCCTTAGATCAATCTTAGAAAAATATCGCATGCCACTAGGAATCCATCAAATTGTAAATTCATGTATATGGAAATGTATACTTGATAATGATCTTATTAATGGAGCTTGAATCCATGCACACACACCAGTCTCATCCCTTTTTGGTGTTCATACTACAAGTCTCGTACACAGACTTAAACATTCCATGACTAATCATCTATCTAATAGATATTTGAGTATCCATCTTACCTCTCGCATTCTCTTTTAGATTCATCCTATATGGTGATTTTTGGTAAACCCGACCCTGTATCAAGTCAATCCGGTGATCGACACTGTACACTGGTGGTGGTCCTTATGGAAATTATTTTGTTACTATGTCTACAAATTCATTCAACATTCCATGCACTTATTTAGAAATTTCCTCCTCCTTCACACAATTTTTACGTATTTCCTTTGGCATAAGTGTATAACACACTCTCTCCATAACATCTCGTAGGAATTCTTTACCTAACACAACTAAAACTCTTGCATGGCCTCCACTATATACATCACCTTCATCCTTTTCTTTCATTAATGACAACTTAAACTTTCTCCCATCCTTTTATATGATAATCACATTCACACATCCATCATAAATAACCTTCATGTCATATTTCCAAGGCCTCCCTGGGACTAGATAAAAAAATCCATTAAAATTAAGTCACATAATACATCATTGTAATAGTTCCATATTTGGAACTTGACAAGAATTTTCTCATTTACAATACCTGGTTGCCTTTGTGCAACCATAAAAATTTATAAGGATTAGGATGTGCAAACCTTTCCATCCCAAAATTATCAACCACTTTATAGGAAACTAAATTTTTTGTACTACCAATGTCGATAATTAATTTACAACACTTACCTCCCAAAGCTTGTATATGGTTTGGAACAAACTTTTCTTTTATGTAGGATCTTCATTATTCGTTACGGTATTCATCAACAGTTTCCTTATGATTATATCTTCTCTACATTCTTTACCTTTAGAATACTCCACGGCTCTAAATCAATCCTAATCACCATGTGTTAAATGTGTGATCACTTCATTTCACCTACTTGCAACTTCATTTTGCAAACTTGGACAATTATAGGTATGATATTATACCATTCCTCACTTGAAAAAGTTTCATAGAATCCCCTTCCCCTACCTCAACTAAATATTTTGATCCCTCTTGGTGAGTATGACACTCCTTTGTATGCACTACCTTATGTGTTCATTTGCACACTTCTACATGCATCCTCTTTTAGATTACTATATTCTCAACCACTTCCACCTCTTCCATGCACATTGGGGATTCCTCTATGGGCTACATTCGAATCTTTCACACCAAATTTTCTTCAACCTTAAAGGATAACTCGATAAGCCTCCTCCACATTCTCGAATGTGTATAAGACTTATGTCTTCTTAAATTCCAAATGTTAAGTCATTGATATATATTTTGACCTTTTATTGGTTAACCTTAGTGTTCCTAGATTATATCATGATCCGTTGGAAATCCTCCATGTATTCTTTGTCTAAAATTTTCTTCTACCTTATGTTTTATAACTTCTTAAACTGTTAGCAGGTAAAAACTTACTCTTCATCTTGTTAACCATTTTACCCAACTCATTATCTTATATTTTCTTTTGTTTCTACTCTCATTTTGGATCTCCTTCCACCATAGCACTACATGCTCTTTCAACTTGATCGGTGCCATCTTGAATCTTTATGGGTCATTGATATCCTTAAACGAGAAGTGTTCCTCCATATTTATAATCCAATCCACCACTTATTCTAATTCCAATCTCCTTAAGAACAATGGGACATCCATTCTTGGACAAAGACCTATTTTATAAATATCTCTCAAGAGTTTTGCTTCTCCAATATCTATATCTTATTCTTCATTTGCTTCACCTCCTACTCTTCATTCATGATCACTTTAAGCATATTAAGCTACAAATCCTCTACATTCATCTTCTTAGATAACATTAATCATATTCCTTAACCCTCTTAGTTCATTCATAAATATTTCTAACTTACCCATTTTTTGCATCCATTGCAAAAATGACGACAACATCAAATTAGTAAGAAATCAATCTTTCTTATCACATATTTACCCTTTCAAATTTAAGATGTCTAGATACTCTTCTTATAGATCATGTGGTTACTTGTTTTATACCATTCACTGATCTTATCTATCACCATTCACTATTTGATCTTGAGGACATACATCACACTATTTTTACATCTTCTTGTTGCCATGTCTGTCCTACACAATTCTCATTGAAAATGATGAGAACTATAATATGAGCTATGACCCTACATAGTTATCATTCACTTATAAGAGAGAGCCTAAATATGAGTTAAACCTAAAAATTTCCTTTTCATTATGATAAACTCATTATTTGAATGCATTACAATGTCATCTCTATTTCATACAAATAGTTTCCAATCTCCTTACATCCTCTTAGGTATCCTAAATCTCCCTTAATTGCATTCCATTACAACTAGATCACCGAGATCCTTTCCTCCTTTTACTCTTTTGAGGTCTCAATTGCCTTATATCATGCTAGAACATGAATTAGAAACCGATAACAAATAAGGGTGCCTTATTACATTTATATCACCATGCATATTCATATAGAAAACAAATTGAAACCATTTGGCCAAGATCTCCATTTCCCTTTAGTGCTCGCCTAAGTATGCCTATTATAGGATAAATTTAGGCCCAATCTCCACTAAAATCAGTTCCTCTCTAAACTGTTAATATTTTTAAGCACTCTTTATTGTTTTCAAGAAATTCACAAATTTTCAAATCTCGATTCTTAATAGAATTTTCCCAGTTCATATTTGTGTAGGTCCAATTAGGCCTTAAGCAAATTATAACTTTCTCATAAAAAACTATCATGAATAGATTTCTTCCTTGGAAATTAAACTTCATAATACCTTTTTCATCTTTGAGAGCATCCTCTACAGGTTATTTCTTCCAATTTTTAGCTTCCAACTCTTTATAATGGCAGAGATATAAATATTTTAATGTAAACCCTGTCAGTGGTTTATGTGATCCCTGATAGGGAAGTTTCCACTTATTTTCCTACTATGAATTTTTCAAGGTGCCAAATTAATTAACAAGCTCTGTGACACTCTCTTACAAAAATAATTTAATGTTTTGGGTTTGAGCACACTTCTATAAGTCTATACAACAATATTTTTCTTAGAAATACTTGAGAATTCAAAACCAATGGCAAGTTTTTGAGTGAAACATAGATATTATGAAAAATCATTGTAAGATCAGTTTCATTACTCTTTACATATATCAATATAAACCCAATGAATTCAGAAATAATGAATTTCAAAAACTTTCATTATTTTCTCCTTTTACAACTTAATTGGTAAAGTATTTCTTGAACACACTTCACAATAACCAAGGCTTGCATTAGAATTATTCATACATGTATCTCTTCAAAAACATATCAACTTAACTTGCACATGCCTTTGTAGATTCCTACCATGTATTCCTTGTCTATTTATGTCATGATTTCTCAATGAACCTACAAAGTGATAATATGCCTCCAAACACATATTTTCTTATGCATATGATAATATGAATCATGCATCCCTTAGTCTAGAATCAACCATGTCATATTATTAAGATTGCCATCACAATATTAAAAATTATTACTATCAAAACTTGCATATAAAAAGGATAACTAACAAGTCATATCTTCATACACATATTCAAGATTTCATAGCTCTTGTAATGCCCCATTCGATGTTTCCCCAGTTCTTGACATGACGACCTGTTGCTAAGCATGGGAGGGTTGTGTGTGTGTGCTCTTATTGACCGTTGTTGACTTTGTCCTTGTCGCAGTTGAAGATTTTGCACCCTCCCTCTCCTTCTTGCCTTTTCGGGTCATTGTCGGCACCCCAAATGGTGGACTTAGTAGCGTCGTGGACGATTATCCATTAAAGGAAAATCTAGTTCTCGCTTCTTCGAGTCTGCCTGGTCATCGCCATTAATATGATTAATAATTATTATCATTATTTTAGCCGTAAAAATCATAAAAATAATGTTTATAATAATATTATAATTTATATTGTCGATTTGTGTTTATTATTATTTTACTCAGTGTTACGGGCTATGGTTAATAAATTTGTGTGTAGTAATAATAATAATAATAATAACGACATTATTATTATTATTTTGTATGTCGATCGACGATTTTGTTTTATTATTTTCTATCGTCGAATGTTATCAACATTAATATTATTTATCCTTATGTTATTTTATTTTATCGTCCCGATCGATCGATCCTCGAGTCACGTAAAAGGAGAGCCTGTTTGTTGGTGTTCCATTGTTGCGGAAGTGGTATGCATGTTTTATTTAGTTAAAACAAACAAAAATAAATAAATAAATAAAATAAAAGAATTAAAATTACAAAATCCCGTGTTTTTGTGGGGCGGTTTAGGGCAAAAGGGTGCTAGGGCTCCTTATGGGATTTTCCTTCCTTTTGTTTTGTTTTTGTTTCATCTTTTTGGTTTTGAATGTGGGGAGAATTGCCGTGGAGGGAGGGAGGAAGCTCCGGTTTGTTTCGCACACCCACCAGAGGTTGAAGAAGGCGTGAAGGAGGAGGGTTTCTGTCTGAGACTATTTTTCCAAGGGCGTTGGCAGTTTTGTATGCTATGTGGAAGCAATCAAAAGTGGTTTAATGGAATGCAATGTTGTTGGGTTCGAACTGAAAGTTTTTAATCATGTTTGGGCACCCAGCTCATGCCCAATGGAGTTTGATATAGCCAAGGATGCACAAAAACGTGGTTGTGCACAAAAAATGCCTCAAGGAGATGTGTTCTCTTGGTCAGCTACACAAAAACGTGGTTGTGCACAAAAAATGCCTCAAGGAGATGTGTTCTCTTGGTCAGCTGCACAAAAACGTGGTTGTGCACAAAAAAATGCCTCAAGGAGATGTGTTCTCTTGGTTAGCTGCTCAAAAATGTGGACAACTTTTAAAAATGCCAAGTTGCTTTAAAAATGCCCCTTACAGATGTAGTTTCATGGACAACGATGATTAAAAATGGATTTGTTGAAAAGGCATGGGAACTGTTTGATAAAATGCCTCAACCGAATCTTGTGTCATGGAATGTGCTGATTGTAGGATATGCTCAAAATGGGCTTGTTGAGAAAGCCTTGGAGGCTTTCAATCAAATGCAACTGGCAGGTGTAAAGCCAAACTTGGTAACCTTTCCTAGCATCCTTCCATCCTATGGAAAAATTGGTGCTTTCGAACTGGTAATGGAAATCCATCAAAAAATAATCGAAAATGGATTTTTGTTAGATGTTGTTGTTGGGACTACTCTCATAGATATGTATACAAAATGTGGAAGTATACAGAATGCACACAAGTTGTTTAACAATATGCCTCAGAGAAATGTGGTCTCATGGAATGCCATGATTTCAAGATATGCACATAATGGGCAACTTATCCTGTTGGAAAAACTTCAAGTGATCGGGAAGTTTGTGTGATGTTGTGGAGGTTAGATCGAGGCTTGTGAACTTGTTGACGAAGTGCCCAAGCAAGATGTTGAACCAAAGCTTGTGGGTTTGACCGACTCCATCCCTTCCAGGCATGGTTTATCTTCCCTTACCTCTCATAATTCTCGTGTTTTAGTTCTCTTTTGCAAATTAATAGAATCTTAAAATATTAGGATTTTAATACAGTTAAATGTTTACATCAACTCATTGCAAAAACAATGAAATGTCATGTCAAACTCATAAAGTCAAAATAACTCTTTTGCATTAAAACCATGAACTCCCACCCTCATTTTGAGGTGATGTAGAAAACTTCCTACCCAACTGGATCACTACAACATTGTTTTATCGACAGAGAGAAATTGACTTCCCAGTAATAATGTTGACCTTCTCCTATTTTAAATAGTTAATTTTTACATTTTTGGAGACTCATTAAGTACCCTTCGGAACTCTGAAAATGAGATGTTAGGCTTCATTCATGTGTACCTTGTTATGTGAGGAGTCACCTTGACCTTTGGATTGACCCCGAACGAACATATGTGATCTTTTTGACGCTCTTATAGGAGCCCTGTTACACTGGTTTACAACAGTAGAAAGCTATTAAATCTAGAAAGTTGGCTTTCATTTTGAACCACCATTTGAAACCTGGATAGAGAAATTATTTCCGTCTTCGCAAACCTCTAGTGTTTATACTAGACAATTGCATGGAACATTCAGTTTAGGGAAAATCACTTTTCTAGATAGTTTGGAAAAGCCATTTTGTAGGCCTCGGTCGCAGTTTGATGAGGTCAAACTGGACCAATTTTGACTTGTCGCTCTAGAAAACTTGTTGCCGTTTGAAAATGGTTTTCTAGTTCTCAGTCCCATCGACTCTGATGAATTTTCCTTATATAGGGGAACTTGTAGGAAGTGTCTCATTGTGTGCTCATCCATCGAACATCAGTTATGGACATGGTTTTTTGGGCCCTCGAGCTAACTTTTGTTTTTACAACTGGGTCAACTATGACTAGTGGCCCCAGAAAACTAGCCGCCAAACGTAAACCATTCACTTTTTCCCAATTCCGTCAGTTTCTATGAACTCTTGGTATATCTGGGGACACGTAGAAATTTAATCATGGTGTGCATTCTCATTGGAAGATAACTTTTGGAAGCGGTTTCTTAGCCTCTCGAGCCCATTTTGAACGTTTTGTAGCTAGTAAGAAAATGTAAAATAGAAAGTTGTGGGACCTCGTAGGGTTGCCAAACCACCCGGAAACTTTTAACACATGCAAATAACTGTTTAAAACTCTATAGTGTAACTTGTTGTGTGAAATAGAACTTTTGACAAAATGGTGTTTTCTCTCTCTTCCCTTCTCTTTCTCTCTCCTAGGTTACAAAATGAAGTAAAATGAAATGTAATGAATACATGTCTCTAAACTTTTTATTTCAATTGCAAATTGTAATTATTATCATATGTAAATGGGAAACTGAAAAATGATAATTATGTTAGATTAGGGTGGATGCCATGCCAACGAATTATCATTGATATCATGCTCACGTGGTTTTGCAGGATGAAAGAATGATGACGAAAAAGGTGATGTGTAATGCATTAATTATCATTGTAATTTATATAGTTCATTTTTAAATGAATAAATGTATTTTGTAGTCTCATGTTTTAGAAGGTTATATTTGATAATTTGTTGCTATGTATGAGATGTTGGTTTCTAGGACATCTAGGAAATGTGCATTTAATCTTAGGTTCAATTTTGATTCAGAGAACACATGGTTAAAAGGGGTTGATATTTATATAAGGTAAATGAATTTGAAGTAATATCTTGTAGTGTATATTTAGTGTTCAATAAATGATTAACGAGTCATCTTGTGCATTCATACTTTGTAAATGTAATAAAAGAGAATTAAATCGAAACACACTACCCTTGTTCAATATCGGACATAACTTGTTTTTCATGTGTGATACTCCTTACCGTAGAAGACATTGAAAACCGTAGGATGAACTTAATCTTTTCTCTCGATGGAACGTCCTAATTTAGGAAAATCAGAGCTCAAGAATGGACTTATCGTCTTAGTCAGTATGTTTAGTGACATTGTCTTAAACCCATCTGATAGGAGTGACACAGTCAAACTTTTCTTGGAGTGTGTAGAGCTAACTCCTCCTTCGTAGCCTAGTGGACTACCTTGTCATCCAAAGATAGATTTAAAATTAAAGTTCTTCATCGAGTGAAAACCCTGTTGGATCCAGACGACATGGATGGAGGTTGTGACTTAGTTGATTTTAGGTCTTATACTCTTGTTAATGAACCCCTTAGCTCCGCTCAACTAAATGTGTTACCTTGATTTCTCTCAACATAACACCTTGGTCATTTTTTTTGAAGGTGGTTTAGCATAAATTTGTCCTCTTGCTTAAAACTCTTATATAGTTGAGGGGTAGACCCTTAGGTGAAGTTGGAATTAATCTAAACCTCATTTGATTTGGATGTTAACTTAGGGTTCGTGTGTAGTTTCAAGTATCCTTATTTTTTTTGTCTTCAAGAGGTTAGACAAACACTTCGTAACTCCTTTTACAAGACAATGCTAAAAATAAGACCATAATGTGACGTAGAAAATAAAGCATATAAGAGTAAAAATGAGAATTGAGGTTAGGGATACTGCCACTCTTGGAGACCTTATAACTCAATTAAAATATCTTTATGTGTTTTCAAAGAATATGATTTCCATTGGTGTGATCAACCTTGAGAAACCAAAGATATATAAATAAATAAAATGGAAGTCATTAAGTCATTGAATTTAATAACTATGGTAGGAAATAACTTACCGTGATCGAGGAATGTTTTGTGGTAAAAAGCTATCTTGTATTTAAATCTTTGTTAAATCCTTTATATCGTTATATGGACACCAAGTCATTTTCACTTGAGTTGTAAGAGTAAAAAGGTAGACATTGAATATATTTTGAGAAGAATATTCTTAACATAATAATAAGATAATTAAGTACTTTGTATGCAATTTGATTTATGCCAAATAAGTATGTTAGTTATGGAAACTTTTGTAAAGAATAAGAAACCAACTTAAAATGGTGAACTATATTTTAACCATGGAATAAACTTAAGAATATGTGGTGGACAATGAATAAATTTATCCTTCTCAATAATGTACTTGGAATGTTAATCATAACTAAAATACAATTAAAGAAATGATGTGTTGTGAGTTCACCATTCCTTGAGTCTTCCTTTTTGTGGTTGGGGCATTGCTAGTAACCATTCATTGGGAAAAGTGTGGCATCGATATGCCTATGTTGTTTTCATGTGTCTATGTGAGTCGATGGCTTAGGGATTGTCGTATGTGAGTCGAGTTTCTGTACTTGGAGCCCGTGTTGTGTTGTGTGTAGTGAGCAATGTAAGTCAAAAAAATTATCCTGGTATTTTACTGTTGACATTGTGTGTGTAAAATGTGGGCACTACATATGGTATCAGAGCGGAGGTTCATGCTCTCGAACCTCTGGGATGGATTGGAGTTGTGATGATTTTGCATGATGGTGGTGGATAGTGGAAGAGTAATGTGATATATGTGTGATGTGAACTATGTCGTAATTGTGAAATTGTGAACGCACATGTTGTGCATGTCACTTAGTGCGTATTTGTTATCATATTGATGTGCTTGTGATGAGAGTATCCACTCTCTATTTCGTGTTGATTCAATGAGGAATCATGTGTGATGTACCGCCTTGTTGTTGTGAATGGAATGTTATTGTGGATTGCAGAGGGTTAAAACATGTTGGATTTATGTGATGTGAAGGTGTATTGATGTATTGCATGACAAAATTGATGTAAAGTGAATCACATTTTATCATGATGTCATCACCGTATTGTGATTAGTTGTGTGCATCGTCATGTATTGTATTGCAATTTACTATATGTTGTAAGGTTAGACATTGTTTCCTCATACATATAATTCATGTAATATGTGATGGTTCATGTCGTGATTTAGGGGCATATGGTGAGTATGATCCCTAGTGTATAGTGATTACACTTTGGGTGCAGGATGTGGTAATGTGATGTATCGTAACCCGTGAAAGTAATGATTGTGTTATACCCTGTATATAAATACCATGCGTAAGACGTTATGGTTAATGTGTGAATCACCATTGTGTTAGTGATGTAGTTATGTGTATGTTGTGAACCTTACACTAGATGACCCTAAGGGGAGAAAATTGTCAAGAGTGTATGTGTGGAGAGAGGAGGCGTGGACCAGGTTTTCATAATCTTGAGCCGAGTACGAGTGAGGAAGTGGAGTCTTATATAGACTGAAAACCCACTTCTATCTATTTAGTATACTTGAGCTTGCTCAATATATTGTGGGTGCGCACCACCTTAGGCTCAACTTATGCAACTAGAGTTCCCCTACTCTTTCCTATTGGATTGTTCATTGAATAATCCTATGTGATTTTGACTATGTTGATCCTTGTGGGAGTATGGAGTAATGATTCAGGTAGAGATGATGATAGTTACATTATTTGATATACTCATTTCTGGTTACATGTATATTTTTACGAGCTGAGGCTCGATGTCCGAGTGCCAACAACTCGATGAGTACCCCTTTGGTGGTGGTATGAGGCCACATAGTGATTGTAATGTGCTATTTCTCTATACGTATTTTTATTCGTAAATTGATCATTATCTCTTTTAGCTAGAACCAACTATTTTCTTGATTGACATGTTCTTATATTTTGGGCATTTATTTGATTGTTGCATTAACATTTGGATTTTTCACTAACCATGGCTAATTAGCCATTTGTTTTTCTTAGTTTTAAAATTTTCTTTCATATTTAAAAGTTTTGTAGCCTAGCCTAAGGCTTTTGATTTTGCCACTTGGCATTTGAATGGATTGTTATGTTGGTTCTAATGTCGTAATGTGTTGGAATAGGGTCATGGGATTAACCATGGAGTGGTTGAACCTATGGACCCGCTTCATTGTATGGGGTACACCCCAAGGAGTTACAAATAACTAGTGGGTTGTTGAACCATGAGTTATTATGTCACTTGGGTGGGGGTGACGGGGCTCTATGTGCCTAGGGCCATAGGGTGACCGGCCTCATTTAAAAGGAGAAAGGAGATGGGCCTCTATGATTGAGTGACCCGATATTATTTATGGCACTCTATGCTTGAGTGACCTGATAATCTATTCTATGGTTGAGTTGGGGCACTCTATGGTTGAGTGACCCTTGGTGGGGCTCTTGGTTTGACTTGGTTATATTATGATTCTTCTCTTGGGAGGTATGGAGATTATTTGGTGATGCTTTGGGAGGTATATGGAGTTGTTTTATGATGCTTTGCAGGAGATATCTATGGAGTTATTTCATGATGTCTTGTTATGTGTGGAGTTGGTATAATGAGTTATGTGTACTCTTGTGAGTCTTTTTGACACCTTGTTATGGTTGAGGATTGACATTTCCATTTGTATTGACTATTGGATATTGGATTGGAACTATGTTGTTACAGTCATGGATTTTTGGGTCTTGTGATACCCATTGTATATGTATCAACGTGTTGGTTCTATTTTTCAGTCACATGTGTGTACTAGAATTTATGTCTATGACATAATTGGTTGAAATTATATGTTATGTGGACTACTTGTTGTCATTCCATGAGGAATTAAAGGTCTTGTGATTGGATACATTCGGAAAATATGTAGCAAGATGTTTCATGGGTCATTTGTGTTGTGTTGAGTTTTGTGTGACATCTTGATGTTAGTTCTAGTTGGGCACCCATAAACTTAAGACAAAAAAATCTAAACAATGAATATTATAATCTTGAGAGAAGAAATACTGTAAAAAAAGAAAATGCTAAGTAATAAGGTAAAATGGAACTACCAATCTTCACAGAACCTTGAAAGATAAAATTTCTACCTGATGTTCCTAGGGCCACCCCATGGCCGTGATTTTGTGTTTGAAATCTTAAACCTTAGAGCGTACCTTCTCCCATAGGTATTCCTTGTGGCTTACCATTTCTCTTTCTTCATTGTATGTCGCATCGAGGATGATGCTTTCTTAAGGGAAGGAGAATGTAATGCCCCATTCGATGTTCCCCCAGTTCTTGACATGATGACCTATTGCTAAGCATGGGAGGGTTGTGTGCATGCTCTCGTTGACTGTTGTCAACTTTTTCCTTTTCACAAAGTGAAGATTTTACACCCTCCCTCTCCTTCTTGACTTTTTGGGTCATTGTCAGCACCCCAAATGGTGGACCTGGTAGCATCGTGGATGATTATCTAGTTAAAGGAAAATCTAGTTCTCGCTTCTTCGAGTTGGCCTGGTCATCGCCATTAATATGATTAATAATTATTATCATTATTTTAGCCGTAAAATCATAAAAATAATGTTTATAATAATATTATAATTTATATTGTCGATTTGTGTTTATTATTATTTTACTCAGTGTTACGGGCTATGGTTAATAAATTTGTGTGTAGTAATAATAATAATAATAATAATAACATTATTATTATTATTATTTTGTATGTCGATCGATGATTTTGTTTTATTATTTTCTATCGTCGAATGTTATCAACATTAATATTATTTATCCTTATGTTATTTTATTTTATCGTCTCGATTGATCGATCCTCGAGTCGCGTAAAAGGAGAGCCTGTTTGTTGGTGTTCCATTGTTGCGGAAGTGGTATGCATGTTTTATTTAGTTAAAACAAACAAAAATAAATAAATAAATAAAATAAAAGAATTAAAATTACAAAAGCCCGTGTTTTTGTGGGGTGGTTTAGGAAAAAAGGGCGCTAGGGCTCCTTATGGGATTTTCCTTCCTTTTGTTTTGTTTTTGTTTCATCTTTTTGGTTTTGAATGTGGGGAGAAGCCACCACCATGGAGGGAGGGAGGAAGCTCCAGTTTGTTCTGCACACCCACCAGAGGTTGAAGAAGGCATGAAGGAGGAGGGTTTCTATCTGAGACTATTTTTCCAAGGGCGTTGGTAGTTTTGTATGCTATGTGGAAGCAATCAGAAGTGGTTTAATGGAATGTAATGTTGTTGGGTTCGAACTGAAAGTTTTTAATCATGTTTGGGCACCCAACTCATGCCCAATGGAGTTTGATACAACCAAGGATGCACAAAAATGTGGTTGTGCACAAAAAATGCCTCAAGGAGATGTGTTCTCTTGGTCAGCTGCACAAAAATGTGGTTGTGCACAAAAAAATGCCTCAAGGAGATGTGTTCTCTTGGTCAGCTACACAAAAACATGGTTGTGCACAAAAAAATGCCTCAAGGAGATGTGTTCTCTTGGTTAGCTGCTCAAAAATGTGGACAAATTTTAAAAATGCCAAGCTACTTTAAAAACGCCCCTTATAGATGTAGTTTCATGGACAACGATGATTAAAAATGGATTTGTTGAAAAGGCGTGGGAATTGTTTGATAAAATTCCTCAACCGAATCTTGTGTCATGGAATGTGCTGATTGTAGGATATGCTCAAAATGGGCTTGCTGAGAAAGCCTTGGAGGCTTTCAATCAAATGCAACTGGCAGGTGTAAAGCCAAACTCGGTAACCTTTGCTAGCATCCTTCCATCCTATGGAAAAATTGGTGCTTTTGAACTGGTAATGGAAATCCATCAAAAAATAATCGAAAATGGATTTTTGTTAGATGTTGTTGTTGGGACTGCTCTCATAGATATGTATACAAAATGTGGAAGTATACAAAATGCACACAAGTTGTTTAACAATATGCCTCAAAGAAATGCGGTCTCATGGAATGCCATGATTTCAGGATATGCACATAATGGGCAACTTATCTGTTGGAAAAACTTCAAGTGATCGGGAAGTTTGTGTGACATTGTGGAGGTTAGATCGAGGCTGTGAACTAGTTATTGAAGTGCCCAAGAAAGATGTTGAACCAAAGCTCCATGGGTTTGACCGACTCCATCCCTCCTAGGCATGGTTCATCTTCCCTTACCTCTCATAATTCATGTGTTTAGTTCTCTTTTAAAATTAATAGAATCTTAAAATATTAGGATTTTAATACAGTTAAATGTTTACATCAACTCGTTGCAAAAACAATGAAATGTCGTGTCAAACTCACACAAAGTCAAAATAACTCGCTTTGCATTAAAATATGACCTTCACCCTCATTTCGAGGTGATGTAGAAAACTTCCTACCCAATGGATCGCTACAACATTACTTTATCGACAAGAAAATTGACTTCCCAGTAATAATGTTGACCTTCTCCTGTTTAAATAGTTAATTTTTACATTTTTGGAGACTCATTAAGTACCCTTTGGAACTCTGAAAATGAGATGTTAGGTTTCATTTGTGTACCTTGTTATGTGAGGAGTCACCATGACATCTGGATTTACCCCAAACAAACATATGTGATCTTTTGATGCTCTTATAGGAGCCCTGTTACACTAGTTTTACATAGTAGAAAGTTGTTAAATCTAGAAAGTTGGCTTTCATTTTGAACCGCCATTTGAAACTTGGATAGAGAAATTATTTCCCATCTTCGCAAACCTCTAGTGTTTATACTAGAAATTGCATGGAACATTCAGTTTAGGGAAAAACACTTTTCTAGATAGTTTGGAAAATCCATTTTGTAGGCCTCGGTCAGCCAGTTTGATGAGGTCAAACTGGACCAATTTTGACTTGTCGCTCAAGAAAATTGTCGCCATTTGAAAATGGTTTTCTAGTTCTGAGTCCCATCGACTCTGATGAATTTTTCTTATATAGGGAACTTGTAGGAAGTGTCTCATTGCATGCTCATCCATCGAACATCAGTTATGGATGTGGTTTTTTGGGCCCTCGAGCTAAATTTTGTTCATTTGCAACTAGGTCAACTACGACTAGTGGCCCAAGGAAAACTAGCCGCCAAATGCAAACCGTTCACTTTTTCCCAATTCCTCTATTGCTTATGAACTCTTGGTATATCTAGGGACATGTAGAAATTTGATCATGGTGTGCGTTCTCATTGGAAGATAACTTTTGGAAGCGGTTTCTTAGCCTTCGAGCCCGTTTTGTACGTTTTTGTAGCTAGTAAGAAAATGTAAAAATAGAAAGTTGTGGGACCTCGTAGGGTTGCCAAACCACCCTGTAAACTTTTAACACATACAAATAATTGTTTAAAACTCTATAGTGGAACTTATTGTGTGAAATAGAACTTTTGACAAAATGGTGTTTTCTCTCTCTTCCCTTCTCTTTCTCTCTCCTGGGTTACAAAATGAAGTAAAATGAAATGTAATGAATACATGTCTCTAAACGTTTTTATTTCATTGCAAATTGTAATTATTATTCATATGTAAATGGGAAAATGAAAAATGATAATTATGTTAGATTAGGGTGGATGCCATGCTAGTGAATTATCATTGATATCATGCTCACGTGGTTTTGCAGGATGAAAGAATGATGACGAAAAGGCGATGTGTAATTCATTAATTATCATTGTAATTTATATAGTTCATTTTAAATGAATAAATTTATAATGTAGTCTCGTGTTTCAAAAAAGGTTATATTTGATAATTTGTTGATATGTATGAGATGTTGGTTTCAAGGACATCTAGGAAATGTGCATTTAATCTTAGGTTCAATTTGATTCATAGAACACATGGTAAAAAGGGTTGATATTTATATAAGGTAAATGAATTTGAAGTAATATCTTGTAGTGTGTCATCTTGTGCATTCATAGTGTTAATAAATGATTACCATTGAGTCATCTTGTGATACTCCTGTAAATGAGTCATCTTGTGCATTCATACTTTGTAAATGTAATAAAGAGAATTAAATCGAAAACACTCTACCCTTGTTCAACATCGGAGCATAACTTGTTTTTCATGTGTGATACTCCTTACCGTAGAAGACATTGAAAACTGTAGGATGAACTTAATCTTTTCTCTCGATGGAATATCCTAATTTAGTAAGCAAGAAGCTCAAGAATGGGATTATCGTCTTAGTTAGTATGTTTAGTGACATTGTCTTAAACCTATCTGATAGGAGTGACACAGTCAAACTTTTCTTGGAGTGTGTAGAGCTAACTCCTCCTTCGTAGCCTAGCGGACTACCTTGTCATCCAAAGATAGATTTAAAATTAAATTTCTTCATCGAATGAAATCCCTGTTGGATCCAAACGACATAAATGGAGATCGAGATATAGTTGTTTCTTGTCTTACACTCTTGTTAATGAACCCCTTAGCTCCGCACAACTAAATGTGTTACCTTGGTTTCTCTCAACATAACACCTTGGTCCTTTGTGAAGGTGGTTTAGCATAAATTTGTCCTCTTGCTTAAATCTCTTATATAGTTGAGGGGTAGACCCTTAGGTGAAGTTGGAATTAATCTAAACCTCAGTTGATTTGGATGTTAACTTAGGTTTTGTGTGTAGCTTCAAGTCTTCTAATTTTTTATGTCTTCAAGAGGTTAGACAAACACTTTGTAACTCCTTTACAAGACAATGCTAAAAATAAGACCATAATGTGACGTAGAAAATAAAGCATATAAGAGTAAAAATGAGATTTGAGGTTCAGAATAATGCCACTTTTGGGAGACCTTATAACTCAATTAAATATATCCTTTTGTGTCAAATAATATGATTTGCCTTGGTTTGATCAACCTTCAAGAAAACAAATTACATGTATAAATTAAAATGGAATTCTTATAGTCATTGAATTAGAATAACTATGGTAGGGAAATAACCTTACTGTGATCAAGGAATGTTTCATGGTAAAAAGTTATCTTGTATTTTAAAATCTTCATTAAATCCTGATATCGTTATATGGACATCAAGTCACTTTCATTGGTTGTAAGATTAAAAATGTAGACATTGAATATATGTTCGAGAAGAATATTCTTAACATAAAAAACAAGATAATTAAGTACTTTGTATGTATTTGATTTATGCCAAATAAGTATGTTAGTTATGGAAAATTTTGTAAAGAATAAGAAACCATCTAAAAAGGGGTGAACGATAATTTAACCATGGAATAAACTTAAGAATCTGTGGGTGGACAAATGAGAAATTTATCCTTGCACAATAATGTTCTTGGAATGTTAATCGTAACTAAAATACAATTAAAGAAAAGATGTGTTGTGGGTTTACCTATCCTTAAGTCTTCTTTTCGTGGTTTGGGGCATCACCAGATTCATTTGTTGGGAAAAGTGTGGCATCGACATGCCTATGATGTTTTCATGTGTCTATGTGAGTCGATGACTTATGTAATTGTTGTATGTGAGTCGAGTTTCTGTTCTTGGAATCCCTTGTTGTGTTGTGTGTAGTGAGTCATAGCTTTTTTATACAAGATTTGTGTTATAAACTATCATGACTATACATAGATCCTACTGAGCCTTCATGGCTCTCTTCTCACCTGATTACAACCTCTATCCACCTAATATATTTTCATCTCATGTTCTATATATCTTATTACTCATACTCCTTACATTTTTTCTCTTATCAAACCCAAACTCACTCCCCAATATTAGTTCCCTAGAAATATTGCCTAAAATCATGGGGTAGGCTTATATTCATCTCCTTATACATTGGCTTGATAAGTTAAGACAATTCTTGAAGTGAATTTACATTGACATGGAGGTGAAATACACTTACAACACAATAATAGTGCCATATGACCATTTCAACATATTTTAGGCTTCTCACATATGCTCATTATCCTTATAACTCATGCTAAGTAATTCAAATTTTCAAACTTACTCATTTTGGAGGGAAAATGAGTTTTGACTCCTATAGACTCATTCTGGACAAATTTGACTCTCTACTGACTTCTAAAGACTCTTCAGACCTTATTTCATCACTTGAAGACATATTTACAAAACTTGTAAAGAGTTCTTATGATGTTCATGCATCAATTAATTGTTATTATCTTTTCCTAACAATATTTCTTTGCCTCCATCTCAATAGACCCATATGTAAATTGGATAAAAGGAATTATGTAGTACTAGAAATTTCCTTTCCTAGAACATTAATAAAATTTCGATCAAAATATGCAAGGCTAAAATGACATATATTTGGATTCCAATAAATTTATAATTTTTATTGTGTTCCTTATGTATCTAAATTGATCCACTTATAATTCCTCTAGTGGGGAAATTTCCTGCAATTTTGATTAAGTGACCTTTGTTTCCCATAGAAAAATAATTTTATCTTTATATTATTTTACTAACTACCACACCAAGTGGAATTTTCCGGTAGCATTCAAACCCATGACATTCCAACTTATGATTTTCACATTTCCTGGTAGCGAGTTTACCCTAGCCACTCATATTCATGTCAATGAGATTCTTTTAACTCCCCTTCTCTAAGTCGTCTTTCCCCCTAGTGGGGGAGTAGGTCCAACATATAGTTAGGAATTGTCTTTGTTGATGCTTATAATATGATAGATTTTTTTATTGGATTCTTGATTGATTCATCTTTTGATGATTCAAAGTGTAATATTCTTCATCCCACACCTCTTTCCCATATTCTCATAAGTATCCTATATCATTGAGAAAACCTCTTGAAATGTCAAGGTCAAGATTTAATATGATGGTTGTGGCATCAATTTATTTTGGAGAGGCCCTACTTATATTGATAGAATTTTTTTCCTTTTCGGACACATTTCAACCCTAATTATAAGTTTTGCAACCTTTTGTTCATAATATTTCTTGGTAAAAATATTCACTTATAGAATTGTGAAAATGGAAAATCTTCATTACATATGTAAGCCATGATCTTAGAATAGGGGTTACATTGGTTTTCTAAAGTAAAATAATTTCATGTTTATATAATTCTTGTTGAACGTCACACCAAGAAGCATTTTCCAGTGACACTCAAACCCCTAACATTCTAGCTTATGATTTCCACATTTCCTTCCTATCAAGTTTTTCCTAACCACTCATATACATGACAATGTGTTTTTATAGTTTCCTACTCTAAGTCATATTTAATATCTTTTTTTCTCTTTATTTGACCTTTTTCCCCTAGTGGGGGATAGGCCCAACAGATGACTAGGACTTTTTCTTTGTAATTCCTATAATATGTTATATTTTCTCGCTCCCACCTCTATCGATTTTGCCAAAACTATCATCTCATTTAGGATCCCTCTAGAAATGACAGGATCACACTTTAATATGAGGGTTATGATCTCAATTTATTTTAGAGGGGCTTCCTTTTCTCGACACTTCAACCCTACTCCTAGCTAGTGTAACCTTATCTCCATATGAATACTCAATAAAACTATTCACCTCTATGGATTACGAAATTTGAAAATCCTCATTACATACAAGCCCTAAACTTAGGAGTGAATATATTTGGGGTATATCTTAGGAATTTCCTCTATTTCACTATCTAGGAAAGCTTCTTCCTTTCATTTAAATTGTAGGAGGTATTGCATAGGAGAAAACATTTCTCATGATGTCTTGAATGATTCCTTTCCTATTTTTCCTTAGTGATCTCTTTTAATTTCCATTACTTAACCCTTGGATACCTATGCATCAAGTTACTTTTTAAAACATGACCAATATTTATTGCAATTGGTATCTACTTGTTTGTTGTCATTGTGTCATTGGTGACGTCTAGGCATGAATTTTCAGTATATACCCAATCTTATGGGATTGAAACGTCAAAATAATAAACATTCATAATATAATCTTGATAATGAAATAAATCTTGACAATGAATACTTGAAAAGAATATTTGACATAGAAGCTTTACACAAAAACAAGACGGTGCTTGTGTATTTTATTAATATCAAAATCAATCATTAAAAACAAATGAGAGAGCTGCAATATTTATAGATATTGGACAACTTCTATCTCATCCAAAATATATGGAAACAAATTACCTAATCTGAGCAAATATGCAAGAATAGCATATTGCCCCTAATTGCCCTATTGCCCCTCATGGAAATCATCTAGGAACAAAATATGCAAGATAGTACATGATCCCACAAACATAGGGATGAGAACACTATCACTTAGTTAACTAACAACGAAGGATAACTAATACCTATTGACATAAGTTTAAAGTATTTAAATTAAACACTTTAACTTATTACATTTATTCAAATATCAATTGATGATGAATTAAGCTAAGTTTTATTCCTAACATATAACTATTTTTCAATGGTCCATAGGATTATTCCAAAAATATCTCTTAAGGAATAAGTTTGGTGAAATCTATCAAAACATAAATGCAATCATACATATATAATTATCTAAGGTATAATATGACATTTCCAAAAACCCGTGGAACTCCTTGGAAAATCTGATCACAATCTGAAGAAATTTGGAAAGTATCTTGAAAGTAGCCTTGATAGAGGATTCTAATTTATGATCAAGTGAAAAGTTATAACCTAAATCTATCCAACATTTTAGGGATTCTTGACTAGTTGAAGCCCAATGAATCTATAGATTAGGGCTATGAATGAATAATGCTAATGATTTCAATTGATGAACTAATCTAAGATATCCTCTATAGGAATGTCAACTGAAATATCAACCATTGTACTTTCATCCATGAGGTGAAACTCGTTGGGATTGGATGAGGGGAAACACGAGGTGAATACTAGGGTTGCCTCTGAATCCACAATGTGTGATTCCATCAAAATTTACAATTTCTCTTTTGAAAACCTCCCGAGAATATCCGGATGGAGATAGAAAGTTGAAAGTAATGCGTCTAACAATTATCCGGATGAATATTACAATTGGATACCTGCATATGTGGGAATCAATGTTGATTAATGTACGTGTTTTCTCTATTTCATGATGTGATGCTTCGATTGCTAGATATCACTTTACTTTTGTTCACTCCTCTAGGGCAGAAATATCAATAGTTAAGTGGTCCAATTGTGGATACAAAGTGTCTTGAATACACAACACCCAATAGTTGTCATAAAAGTACCTGGTGATTAGTCATTTTTGACATGACAACACCCAATCACATCATGACATGTAAGATTTTTCATTATTAAATATTCAATGTTCAACCATTATCACCCATGATCAAGTATGGGTCCCAATAAAAATGTAGTGTAACTCAAATTTACTATTTTAAATCAATTCAAAATATGTCTTTTCCTCCAATTTAACAATCATATATATATATATATATATATATATATATATATATATATATAGTTTAAAAATATCTTAAACTCGCATGTTGGTGAAAAAATTAGGTTTCCACATTGTATAGAATTAATTTTTGGGGCCCCTAAGTTAGGGTGCACCACTATTGGTGTCTCTCCCCTACCATTGACATCAAATCACAATTTTTTTTGAAGTGATATATATACATATATATGTGTATATATATCCTCCTTAATTTTTAAATTTTATTTATTTTTGTGTTTAATATATGTTCTTTGTATTTATATGTATCCTTAGATTTTGGATTGTATGAATATTTGTCTTTATAATCATTTATAATTGTGAATGCATTTGTATTTATTTATTGTATCAAATAGAATACAATAATTATTTGATGTTAGAAATACACACACGCATAGACACACGTACACACATGCATGCAAGCACGCACATGCACGCATGAACGCTCACGTACATGAACACAAACAAGCATACACACACATGATCTTGTATTAATTATTATGTATTTTACAAAGACATTTTATATTTATCAATGAAATTTGGCTCATATATTTGTATACATATGTTCCCTTGTGATCATAAGTACTTAGCCAATATGCCTTAATGCATAAACTAAATAGAGTTAAAATAAATTTTATTTGTATATTTTCTTAAATGGTAGGTTTTATGATTATATGTTTTTTTCAAGTTTTTTAATATATATATGTATGTATGTATGTATGTATGTATGTATGTATGTGTGTATGTATGTATGTATGTATGTATGTATGTGTAATATATTTTATTTTAATAGGTGAGTAAGGGTTGTATGTGTCCCTTTCACATTACATTCAAATTTGTAGAAAGATAAACATGAACATTAATTTTAGCAGGTGAAACACCTAGATCAAAAGATAATGTATATGCATTTTTATTTATATGTTTAATGAATGTATTTGTTTGTATGTGTGTGTATTATTTATTGGTATTGGATTGTATATTTATATGAAAATAATATTATATTGATTATTAAATTATTTTGTATTGATTATTCAATACTTTGATATGTGCTTTTATACGAATCATTATATGCATATCATTATTTTTATTTATTTGTACATTGGTGTATTATTTGTGTTGATTTTTTATAAATTGTGTCTGAATTTTTAAAAATTAAATTAAACTAGTATTTATATTTCCTCTGGGTTGTTTATCTTGTGTGTGTGGTGTGTGTTTATCTGTGTGTGTGTGTGTGTGTGCATGTTTGTGTGTGTGTGTGTGAGAGAGAGAGAGAGAGAGAGAGAGAGAGAGAGAGAGAGAATGTATTTTTTGGATAAGATGAGGTTTATAAGGATGATGGGTTGGGACTTTCATAAGGGTGCCTTGGAGTGGCTTTCCAGAAGAATTTTCTTAGCAAGTAGAGTTGAGGAAAGTTTGAAACTTAACTAATGGGGTACAATTAAGAGTAGGACATCTATAAATGATGCACATAGTGTGATTACTTGAATTATGCATTTAAAATTTGGTGCTAAAAAAAAACTTAGGATGTAACACATGGAATGATGAGTATGAGGAAAACCGTGTGGGGAGTTATGATAGAGCATTATTTGGTTCAAGATAGAGAATTATCAAGAAATATTCCCTCTTGAGTAGGCCTAATATTGTATGAGGAAACAAGAGTACGTTATCCACATTAGGTGTGGTCTATTAGGCTTATGAGGATGGTTTTTACGGAATGGGACATCCTTTTAGGATGCTTGTAATAGAGTATGTAATCAAAAATACTTGTATGGGTCTATCCAAAACACTACACACATGACACCCAATGTTGTTTCATGTGGTTTAGGGGGTGCGAGGAAGGTTTCAAATGGGATCGGACATAGGAATTGGAACTTATCATGGGCCTTAAAATGCAAACAAAATTGAGATCTAAGTTATAACATGATGTGAACATGGACCCATTTATAAAAAATTTAAATTGATGGATGACCCAATATCAATATATTACATCGATGGGTGACCTCCTTCTTAGACACCATCAACCATTCATCAATCATTAATTTTTTTAATCTTGGATATGGGCATGGTGGCAAGACCCCCTTTATAGCTACCAACACTTGTTGGTGACCTTCATCATTTGTTGATTTATTTAACCATGGACATGGGAATTGTGGGAGGATTCATTTCTTAAGGTTCATCATATCATTCCTTTTCACTTGGTAACCCTATCCTGGAACATCTCATGTGGGAGTCAAACCCAAGGACCGATTGAAACAAGAGAGGTTTCTTATGCATATTGATGGTGTAGCCCTGTGATAGCATAAACTAAAAGGAAATTATTTAAACCGATCATACCCTCTTAGAAACCTACTTCAATTACTTTTTCCTTTCATAGGGATCCTTTCCACTCTATCTCAGTTTCATGTGGATACATTATTCTCAACAATTTTATGGATTTTTAAGTACAATGCTTTTTTGAACCATGGTTCTCTTTATCACTCTAGTTATGTACCTTTCTCTCCACATTTTACCTATGACCACAGAGATAAATTCTTCCTTAGACTTGGTTGTCCCATATTAAAAACCCTATGAAAACTAACTCTTATTCCTTGATATTATGGATGGTTACCATGCCTTCTATGTATCTCCTATCGGGAGAATTTGACAATGGACTTGTATTAGGTGCGATCATAGCAATATTTTTGCACTAGATCCCATCAAAACTCTATAGTTAAGTTCATTTAGGAAAGTGTATATTAATATTTGTGACATCTCGAGAATCTCAATTGTCACACCCTTGTTACTTTATTGAGGAATTTGATGCTCCTTATGCCTTTTCAAAATTTCCAACTCAATGAATTATAGAGGGACATACATAAAAACCTAGTTGGATAGTCTTAGATATGTTCGTGACACATTTAAAACCTAATTGCCACTCAATTTTCTTGACAAAATATCTTTCATGTATTGGGTAGACCCACTCAATAGTTGGGGAAATATATTCTTTGAAACCCTATCAAGCTTATGGAAAAATAACTCCATGTGCGAGGAGAACTGCATAGAGAATTATTGAAAAACGCACTAGATATTGACTAAAATAGGAATCATCATATAAAAATCTTGGTAAACTCACTAGGTACTCAAAAATAAATTCAAAACCACGAAAACCCCAATTAATACCCCTAGAAATCGAGCACATACTTTGAAAGATAATATCCCCGATGCAAGAAAACCAACTCGGTAGTTCTTGAAATTTTATTCACACAATATGATTAGAGACCCTACACCACATATGGGAAGAGCGAGTCTCATTATAATCAATATGGGAAACCCAACCTGAAAATTTCAAAAGGAACAACTGGTATCTCTGAAACCCCCTTCCATTAAGATGATAATATTTTTGTTATCAAGGAAATCCCCTTACACACCCCCTCAAGAAGAGCACAATTTGAATTACATTAAAACTTTTCCTTAAGAAAATAAAACAATATAGGGGCAAAGATATGAGGTTAAAGAGAAATCGCTATGTGGTTACATCCATAATCTAGAAAAATATACACATACCTTTAAAACTTCATAAATAACCGAGTTAACACCAAATTAGGATCATGATCCATACTAATTTAAACATTAAAAACTTGAAAAACTTGTGAAAATTGAAAGTTTTTACAAATTTTAAGGTCTTTAGACCTTTGGTTGATGTTTCCAACCACTCACCACCTCCCGTGTGCTTTTCCCTACTCAAAACTCCCCAACAATCATGAAAACAAAAGGACTATGTTATATTCTTACTGTTCTAACTAGGCTTAGTTATTTCCTCTTTAGGACTTCACCACCGATAAGATATGGATGGATTCATTCAGCTACATGCTCATGTTCACTAATTGACTACTAGCCTTCCTTATTCACCACTATATTACTCTATGAAGCTTAATCAATGAATTAATTAGAAACGGAATGCTCATGCTGGAATCTTCTCAAATATTCATATTGACTTATCAAAAATAGCATTTGTAAAACCCTAATTACATATTCAAGTATGATAAATATATGCTTAGCAACTATTGAGATATACATGATACAAGCAATAAGCTAAAGAAGTATAAAACCCTAAGTGAAAGAGAAGGAGAGAATGAAAGAGTTGATTCGTGATATCCCGGAATTGATTTGAAGCGGAAAAGCGATGAACATGAAGGACGGACTATTGCAATCATACACTTTGTAAATTTTGGAACTACCAAATCATCCTATACTAGGGCGCTAGACTAGGCGAGGGTACCTAGGCACTAGAGACCTCTATTAGGTGTATGTGACTGCTGCAAGAGCTCAAAACTTGATTTTTCTATTGTTGAAAGATGATCGGTTATAGTCACTATTGGTTGCTTGTATGTCACACTATGATTGTAGAATTCACCTGTAACCTGCAAAGAGAAGATGACATGTAAAACTCTTAAACTACATCAAATCACAAAAAAAAAAAATGTAATATGGGGATTTAGACTAACACCAATCATCACATGACTGAGTGAACTTATGACCGAGTGTTATACTACATCTCAGACTCGATGTAGTTCTTGTGTGTGTCTGATAGAATCATGCCCTAGGAAGCCCTTGTGCAAGTGTGCATGATAATGGGAGATAGCTATATGTATCGATATAAATATATGTGTGGATGGAAAAATTAACTTCCCCTCCTATGAGTGTATGTAGAAAATGTAGTCCTTTGTCCCTTAAATGAAATCTAGATGAATCCCTTTGATGCTCTTAGATTCCTTTAGATGCAACCTTAGGTGGTGATAATAGATGTTTAGAGCTTGGTCTTTTATTTTAGTCACATAGCTTTGTATTAATATGTTTCCCTTGGTTTAATTTTTTAATGAACAACTAAAAGGTCAACCCAAAAGAAAAAAGAGGCCCAAAAAGAGTGAGTAAGAGTGAAAGAGGTCGGGGATGCCTAGAGGGGACAAGGGCACCTAGGCAGAGACGTCATGGCTGGGTGTTGGTGTCTAGAGTCATGAAAGATAAAGAAATAAAATTCATACTATGTTTTAGGGTGGTTTATACCAAAGAGAAAGCAAGAAAGATAGAACAGAGGCCAAAGACAACAATCAATTACTAGTTTTCTTGCTTAGGAATCATATGAATGCAAGTATGTTCTTAGGACATAGAAATGTACCCAAGTGCATGATTTTATGTCTACATTTTCCCCCACTTTTTTTTGTTGAGTGAATACTTGATAACATAAAATAGATAAGATTTTTGTATCTAATAACCATGTAGAGTGTGATGGCAATAGTGTGCCACGAGAGACAAGTGAAAGTGTGAAGTGATAAAAATGAAGCATGGAAGCTAAGAAAGATGAAGTGACCCTAGGGGTGAAGTGTATTATGTTGTATTGTGGTGTATCTATTATTGTGCTTGATGTAGGTTTACTTATTGTTGCATAATAATGATGGACCTACAAAAGAAAAGTGAAAGAGTAGTTAAAGTCATGTATTATGAAAACAATGTAAAAGCGTGTAAAAGCATGTAAAAATGTGAAAAAGTATAAAAAGGAAAGTGTGCGCATGATCTATGAAGAGTGGGAAGGATAGAAAATGTCCTAAACTGCTAGAAGAGTAAGTTTTTTGAGCGATCTCATGCCAACAAAGTGAGTTTTGGGTGATATCACACCAAGTGCAAGTTTATTAGCCAATCTCATGCCATGGCAAAAGATTGTTAGGGAGATAGGTATAGTGTTACTTTCCTTCCATGAATACTTCCCGAATAAGCACCACTACGAGATGGTATGTCATGTCTTTAGTTATTTATTGTTCTATGTTGAAAAAGAGATAGTAAGAGATTGCATGCATTCTATATTTTAAGGCAGTTCACGATCCTCGTAAAACTACTCTGTGAATTTTGTTGATTTTGTTGATCTAAGAATTTTTTTGTAGCTTCCCTGGTCATAGGTGCCTAGTAAAGGTCAAGAATTGCTAGTACTAGTGTTTGTATCTGGGTGTTGTTATATGTGATTAATCGAAGACCCAAGTCATATTCGGGCCATTTTTGTAGTGTGGAACATTATGTTCTTTTTACCTGTGCATGCTTATACTAAATTTTTAGATGATGCATGGTGTGGTGATTCACCCAATGTATGCCCCCACTCATTTAGGGCACATACGGGAGCATGTGGTCTAAAAGAGAGGACCTGAAATTTATTCGAAGTGGATACTTTTCAAGGGGGAATGTGCATGGTAGAAACCAAGGCACATGCAAACAATATGGCTAGAAACTTACGTTAGTAGAAAAAGTGACAAACATGATATAAAATACAATGTAAATAAGCAATAGTGTAGACAAAGTAGATTATGAAAAGTGGGTTGCAAACATAAGACATCATGAAGAACTTAGCAAACTTCAAACATCATGAAGAACTCATAACTATCATCTTACCTCGTGATGCCACCCGACATCCTTCTAGACCAAGCATCCTCCAGATTTGACCTTCAAATAACATGTCATAACTTCTTCATAACATATCCAAAACACAATTTTGGTATACCATTAGAAATCTCTTTGAACTAGGATCACAAAAAAACTTGAATAGAGTCTTAACTCCTCATATAGCTCCCTGTGATTCCACTTTTACCACAGAATACTCCAAACTACCCCAAAAACCAGTCTTCATAAATAGGGCACACTTTTCCATTATCTAAAACTATCATGGAAATCTAGAACAACTTAAGGGATAAATAAAATGTCAATTTATTTCTCACCTTCTTTGGAAAACTTCTTCACAAACTTAACTTCTTTAGAAACAAGCATTTTCAGGTGGGGCCCATATACAGTCACATGCACTATATTACACTTATAGAAATATGAAATATTACTCTACAACATCCTTTCATCACTTTGGCACAAGGAATCAAAATTGGTTCAATATACTCACTTTCTTCCAAGTCACTTTGAGTTAGGGTTTAACTAGGGTTTCAAAGCAACTTATCTTCTTAACGATTGTTCATAAAAACGTGATAATCAAACCACCTCATTATTTTTTTGAAACCTTCATAAATCACCTAAAAATATATACCAAAGAGCTCAGGTACCCATGAAAATCACATAGCAACAACAAGCATCGAAGATCAGCTTTTTCTTCAAAAACACACTGTAGATTACCCAGTTTTGCCAAACTGACATATCTTGCAAATCCTTCTTCAGAATGACCTGAAACTTGTCATGAAGCATCATGAAAACATCATATAACTAACCATACTCACTATCTAGCCCAAATAGGTTTGAAACTCTCTATCCATTAAGACTTACATGTGTTTACTCGCACATTCTTTGTGTTTGCTTCCCAAGGACCATGAAACACCACCAAACCTTTGAGAACTAACTTGAAACTCACCATAAAACTCATATAAACTATCACCATTATACTACCATGATTTTTAGGACTTATCAACTCCAAATCTCATACCTCCATCTCATTATGCATGCTCCAGGGCTAGGAATAGGCTGGAATGACCTGACTCAACCATGAAACCTCATGAACTGACCATGTTGACCTCTTACAGACTCATTAACACATATAACACACATATAGGACCATGAATGACCTCATGAAAACCATCAACTCACTTGACATTACTCGAACCATGACTTAGCTCACTAGTCATGCACCAGGACCTCATAGAACTCACCAAACTTGGATACTACCAATCAACCTTCATGTTTGACACTAAATGAAAGCTCAAGGAGACTCATAAAACACCATGGAACCTTTTTTGATCAATGGACTTGACATCAATGACAACACAAACACACAATGGCCAACATTATCTCCCTTTTTCATTTATGACAATCACCTTGAAACATTGATGGAAACTAACAAGACCAACACCGACATGACCTCATTTTCATGTTTTTGATGCTTCTCTACCCCTTTGACATATATGAAAAAGGATACTATGATGAAACAACATGATAAATAAAAACATACAATGACAATAATACACAAAATAACTTACTTGACTTGAAAATCTCCCCTAGGACTGAACTCTCTCCTTTTGACTTCATCAACATAAAAAAATCATCCAATGAACATGTAATTAGCCTAAAAATAGCTCCCCTTTATCTCGATACTCTTCATTTTGGCCTTCATTCATGCTTGACATCACTTTCTAGGAATGTACCATGCTTTAAAACACAAAAATTACCTTCAACACTACCTTTGCACCTTTTGAGACCATTGGACCTAAATAAGAATTTCAAAGTGTATTTTAAACCACCTACTCTATGCTCTAGAAACCAATCTACATCATGAATCCATTCCTTATGACTCCCATGGACCTACAACACCTTTCTTAAATATAAAACACAAATATTTGGCTTCTTACCTTGGTTCCTTTCCATGAGGATGACTCCATCACCTTGCCTCTTCCCTAAAGCACTACTTGATCTTTTAGACCCCCTTACTAAAAGGAACAGTAACAGATTGTGCCAAGCCAAGAAATCAAATGCTAATCAAATACCATGATAAATAAGCTAAAAGCAATTTACCAGAATAACTTTAATAAAACCTTTGCAAACAAATGAGCAAAAATATCATATATTATTATGGAACTCAATGAAATACAATGAGAATGGGTCTTGCTTATATAGGCAAGGAATAACAATCTAAGAACCAGTCAAGTTCATAGATCAAGCCATAAATCAAGGAAATAAATAATCATCAAAGAACTAGTCAAGACCATAGATTTAGGAAAGAACTAGACATCAAGGATCTAGTCAATACCATAGATCAAGGAAAGAACTATACCTAACAACTAGATAATATCCCCCTAATATATAAATAAATAAATAAAATATCCACACACATAAGTGGGTGAGGATAAATACAATAAAGGTAAATAAAGTACCTAGGTGAACATGAGTTAAGGTAAATTCCTACTCTAACACACCTCGTCAAGTGAAGCTAGGGGCAAAAATAGACATGGCATGTCCATAGTATGAGTCCTAACAACTAGGCCTGATGAGGTAATCATGTACAATATATCCATGGAGAAATCTCAAACCAAAAGAGGGAAATAATCATGCTAGAAGGAAAGAGAAAGAAGAAGAAGAAGGAATATGTTCTCACAAACACCCCCATGAACAAATTCCAAAACCCCAAGCATTCCATGCAACTCAAGGTAGCGAGGTGGTGCAAAAGGATTCGTAAAGATGTCTGCAACTTACTCCTAATTCTGAATGTACTCCAAGAAAATAACTCATGTTGAATGTGATGACGAATGAAGTGTATGTGTATCTCAATATGCTTGGTCCCCTAGTGCTCAACAGGGTTGTGAGAATTATGAATTACACTTTGGTTGTCACACAAAAGTACAGTTGGTGAATCCTATGGAAATCCAAACTCTGTCCATAACTATTAAAGCCAAAGAATATCTTTGACTCATTGTAACTTCTTCCTTGTACTCTGCCTCTGAAGATGAAATTGCAATATCCTTTTACTTTTTGCACACCCAAGAAACTAGAGAAGAACCCGCACAAAAAAATATCTAGAAGTGGAATTTTTTTCATTAATAGAACCTGCCCAATGTAAATCAGATATCTAACTAAGCGAGTAGAAACCCTAATGTAGCGTAGGAAAAGTGGGAAGTTCCCCGCAAATAGCACAAAATCCTTTTAGTAGCATGTCAATGACTACTATGAGGATAATGTGCAAACCAAGATACAAGCCTTACTGCAAATGAAATATCAGGGTGAGTATGGGTCAAGTACATGAGACTCCCAACCAATTTCCTATATAATGTAGGATCGCGAAGTGGTGTGGTACATGTGGAAGTAAGAGTAACCCTAGATTGAAAAGGAGATGGACTTGGCTTGCAATTAGCCATATCAAAGTGTTGAAGAAGATCATGGGTGTACTTTTGGTGACTCAAATGAATCCTTACATCTATCTAAGAAATATGAAATCCAAGGAAATAATGTAATAACCCAAGATCTATCATGTCAAACTGTGTAGAAAGATCCTCTCAATAGTCGAATGTGGGAAGAAGAGTTGTCAGGTAAATAAAAATCATCAACATACAAGACAAGTATCACAATATCCTCACCAACATGTTGGAGATACACTATATGATGCATTCTAGAGATTTACCACCTATCTACTTGGGTAGAGCGATTAATTGTGCTAACTACATTCACAATTGCACACCACACAGAGCACTTGATCATTTGACTCCAGAGGAATCTTGGTCCAACACTAAGCCAGATGTCTCATTTTTTCAAGTCTTTGGGAGCCATGTTTGGTCCTTTGTACCAAAGAAGAAAAGGAAAGCCTTGGATAATAAGATAAAACCCTTGATCTTTGTAGGGTATTGTGAGGACATGAGAGCTTATCAACTTTTAGATCCTGATACTCATGAAATTATTTTTCAAACACATGTTCAGTTTGATGAGTGCTTCAATCCTCATGATTCTTCATCTTCTTCCATGCCTCATTCTTCTTCATCATCTCATCTTGACGATCCTTTCTTTGAGGAGGTTAATGAGGAGGTTATAGATGTCATTTAGGATCTGTTGGCGAGAAAAAAATTTAGGTGAACAAACTTGTGGATTTCTTGCCAATGCTTTGGGAATCGAGTCCCTCTACTTAATCGATGCAGTGTCGTATGTGCATGCGTATGAAAAGGTGGATTTATGTGGTGGCCTTTTGACCAAGGATCCAACAGGGGAACTCCACTGACCCTACGGAAAAGCTAGCAATCTCTTGCTAGGGAAGACTTTGTCTGAAGAGCGGGAAAGGGGAGTGAGAAAAGAGGTAGGAGAACTAATGTTGCAGGTAGAAAAACAGATTCTTGCACACACACACACTAGTCAAAAACTTCATCACATGCATTCATGAGAAGAAACAACCCTGCAAATAGCAACAAGACCAAATAGAATTTATTGACCACAAAGTATCAAGAAACCCCTTAGTCAAAGAAAGCTAGAAACTCCTTCTTCTTGTATTGATTTCTCAAACCAAAGTTGTACATAGTGGAGAAATAGAGGAAATTTGAGAATGAGGGGAATGGAAGAATTTGGCTATCTCCTTTGTCCTCTCAAGGTAGAATGCACTCTTGAGTCTACAAGATCAATCACCAACCCTTGAAATGGGAATGTTACAATTTATAGAAGGAGAGGTGACTTATCGTCTTCCTCATGACCCTCCATATGCCTTATTTCCAACTTTAGACTATTCATATTCCTACCAAAATAATTAAGTCCCTTTTATTAAATCAAGGTGACTTAATTTACATTATGTTTCTAAAGTCACTTTTAATTGATTTAAAGGCATATCAAAAAGTGCAAAACCTCAATGAAGAATTAGAACATTTGAAAGTGAGAGAAAGTTGGGGGGAAGAGGAGAGAGAAAGAGAGAGAGAAGAAGAAGAGGAGATGTCACTCGATGAAGTCTGTTGATCCTCATTGATGGAAAGCTCCAAATGCAGTGAAAATATGAATCTTCGAACTTCTTGCATAATGTGAAACTCCTCCAAATTAGCTCATGAACGCTCGCCTAAAGCTGAATGAACTAAGATGGATTTTGAATGCCTGTGAAAATGACTAGGATGCTCCCGAACAATGATGTCGTCCTAAATGATTATCCTTGTACATCCCATTGTGCCAAAACTCTCTTTGAGTGTAACTTACTATTTTTAGTAAGTGTGAAAAAGCAACTCCCTCGATCCTTTGTTGAGTGTTGTGACCTTGATTCCCCTTTCTCCTTGTGTTCCTCACTCCTTTGGATCAAATTTCTATTTTTAGCAAGTGCTCAAGGGCTCACTTACTATTTTTAGTAAGTGCTAAAAATTTCCATTCTAGTGAATTCTCAGCTATAGTGCACCTCCAATGTCTTCATCTCCTTGCAGGTTCTTCTATTGATGACTTTCCCGAAATAGCAGTTCCTATGTAGTAGACCTACTATTTTTAGAAAGTTGGCCTTTGGGATTTAGATTGATGTGGAATGAAGTTTTTTGATATGGGTTTTTTCCTAATATCATCCCTCTAAAATTTCGGGCCCGCTTGCTTAATAGTCCAGGAGATTTTAAAGTTTTAATTTTCGGACCTAGCAGTGCTAATGGGTACTACAACCATTAATGGACCTCAAAATTGCAGGTCTGGGTTTCTCCTCCATTTGCAAAGAAAATTATATTTTTGATGTGATTTTTTATTTTTGGTGCTTCACGTGCGATCTTACATCAATCCGGCAACTGGTTTAACAAGAAATCCCACTTCTTTCTTCATTGAGCCGCAAAGGAGATTTCTTCGTTGTGGATGCTCTGTCGCACGAGGGGGAGTTTGAAGGTGTCTTTTTATGGTATTAGGAAAATGAATGAACAGAAACAAATAGTTTTTGTTTCATGCACCGGCTTGCAATATTTCTTCAGATCTTCATTTTTAGGCTATGGAGATTTTCACTGTTTTCTTCCTCTTGTTCTTTGTTTCTCCTTCTCGTTTTGATGAAAAATCCTTATGAGACCTAAACATAGCCATGGGGAATGTCTTTTAGTTCTTTTTTTTATCATTTCTAAGCATTTTCAATTGTGTAATGATGGTATAATGTTGCAGAGGAAGGATGAAGATTGTTTATGCACAAGAGTGGAAGCAGCTGGAAGCACTAGAAGCACTGAGCGACAATTAGATTTTTTGAATTTTTGAAATCATGGAAGGAGAAGCTTGGGTGAATTCTTCATGACTTGATGTCCCTAACCTCAAGGATGTGAGTGACATAAAATTCCATGGTGGTCAAGAGGACGACACGTGGCGGCGATCCGATGGCAGGGAATGAAGGTGGAAAAAGTTGCTTTAAAGCACTTGGGGATGGAAATTGATCACATGGGTGTCCAAATGACTCCCTATGGGGGCTGGACACATTTTTAAGGTTTGATGTCCCCACCACAAATTCACAAGGGACATTAAATTTCACGGTGGTTCTAGAGTGACACGTGGCTTTCGATCCAACGGTAGGGAATGGATGCTCCAAAAATGTACCTAAGGGCTAAACTGCGTCGAGTCCGGAGGTCACATGAGGGTCCAAGAGGTAATATGAGGGTTGAGAGGGATTAAAGGGGGCTGGGTGAAATTTTCCACTCTTGATGTCCCTAACCTTGGGGGATGTGAAGGACACAAAATCCCACCGGGCTCACGTAGTGCCGACACGTGTCCTCCCAAACATTTGTCTAAGTCCTAAACTTGTAAAAGTGATAACTTGAGCTCCTGATGGACTTTTTTGGAAAAAAATTATATGATCCTAACTGGAAATGGCATTTTTAATCTAATGGTGTGGGTATCATGTCTTTATTATTCCATTTAATCCCTTAAAAATCATATTTTTAATTTTGTACTCCACTTGTGCTTGAGAAAAACTGCATGCAGACCTAATGCGCCAAAGTTTTGTGAAAAATATTATTTCACTATCATGTAGGCCTTGAAATCCTATTTCTTTAGAAAAAAAAATTCTCTTAACTCCATCCAGAGCTCCCGAAAGCTTCTTCTCGAAGCCCAACAATTGTTTTAGGCGTGTGTACCGCCTAGGCTTATGAACCCTATTTTTACTTAGACTGCTCCAAGTCTTGCAGAACTTCCCCAGACCTTCCAAAATCATTTGCATGATGTTCCAAGGTCTTTCATTCAGCTCCATGTTTATTTTTTCCTTTTTTCCACTCTGGGGGTTGATCCATTCCTGGGAAGGCCAGCGATAGCCCTTCCCAATACTGCCAGAAGATAGCATCTTTCTAGAACTCCCTAAAATCACCTAGGTGGAATGAGTGCACTTTTCTAAATCACCTAGGGGACTAATTTGAAATCAAATAGGGGGTGATCAGACTAACGGATTTGACCTGGGGTGCCTAGGAATGATAAAACATGAAAAATTCACCATGAGGGTATAGTTGTCGTGCTTGGAAACTTCCAATTTCCATGTTACACATTTTTAGGACAACATGATCCTATTCCAAATGATGTTGTCACTATGCCTAAGTGAGATCATACTACAGTTTCTTAGGCAACACCTTTCATGCAAGATCTTTCACCCACTAGGCTTCATCATGCACATTCTACATGTTCGTACTTTTGTGTCGGCGGTTTCGAGGATCCACAAACCTTTTCAAAGGCTCATGGGATAAAGCAAAAGCTTGGAATGGTCCTCTTAACTTGGATAGAATCAAGTAAACACACTCTTCATCTTTCTTATCTCTTCCACTCCCCTTAAATGTGTCAAAAAAATGCTTGAACTTGGTAAGATAGTCTATAATTGTTGGAAAATCTTCGGGATTAAGAGAGGCAATCTCAATTTCAAGTTGCATGGCTCTCATATGATCCACCTTACTAGATAAATCTTCCAATTTCTCCCATATTTTGAAAGGAGAGTCACATTTTTCCAAATGAAACAAAAGAATGTCACTTACATAAGTTCTATCAAACTCATACACTCATCAAATTTACACTGTATCTTGAAATTTCTCATATTCTCTAGTGAACACTGGTTGTTATAAAGAAATTAAAGCCCATAATCCTTTCCTCTTAATTATTGTTTCCATTCTTGGTTTCCATGTGTGGTAATTATGTGTTGTTAATGGCTCAACATAATCTAATGCAGAATTAGATGTCATTCTCAAAAAATCACCAAAAAAAATGCAAGAACCAAGCAATGCAACAGAGCCCCCCCAAACAATGCAAGAAGAGCCCCCCCAGATTTTGGCACTTTATAATGAGTTCTGTTACAATATGGAACTTTATAATTATAGTGTGATTCTCAAAATAAATATTTCCAATGGAAAGAGGATGAAAAACAGCACTTTTACAAAAAAATGGCACTCAAATCCGAATTGTTGATTAAAAGATACAAGCTTTACAAGTTTATGCTCTACTATTTATTTTAATTGCCACTAAAACAAAATAAAATGAAAGAGGGTTGTAGTTAAGCACCTACTAGTAGGAATCACAAGCTTTAAGCCTCTCATACGACCATACCATATGACCAAGGGCTAAGGATTTTAAAACTCTTATCTAACTTCTAATACATCTTCAATCTTTTGAAACATCTTCTAAATCAAATTCCAAGGTTTTCAACATCTCTTCATACCTGGAACAATTGTCTTCTTTATCCTTTAGGGCTTTAAACACACTTTCAACATGTGACTCCAGACCCTCGATGGATTGACCATGCTCTATCTCCATACATTTGATCTAATCTTGTAAGCTATGAATCAATGACTTTGTAACCTCATAATTCATCCTTAATGCAGCTTCAATATCTAAAGACTTACACATGCTTATGCTCTAAGAGAATCTCCTTCAAGTTATTAAAATTTCTTCTCAATGACCTAATTTAATAGCAATTGTTATAAGCACAAGAGATTGAGATGTGCTTGAATCAATATATTCAAACTTTAAACCATTTCTATTTATCATTCATTATCAAACATATACCATTCAATCAATCAACAACCATATGTATGTTTATTTAAGCATTGAATCAACCACACACAAATGAAAGAGAAAGAGATTACAAAAGAACAAAAATATAAGTGGGAAACCCTCAATGATAAGAAAACCCATGGAAAATATACTTATATTACATAAATCAAAGATATTTAGTGAAGCATCAACTTCACAAGGAGCACCAACCCTACAAGGAGCACCGACCCCTAATTAAATGAATCACCCACTCCAAAAGGAGTATAAAACCCCTAATATGATCAAGAACCCACTCAACCATTTAAATATGAAGATCTCTAATTTTTTTACTTTCAAAATTGATATAGATCATAATTTCAACTCACGCACTTTGTTTAAACCCTTATTCCTTCAACTCGCTATATCTTCTTCTTCGACTTGTCTTGGCTTCAAACCCTTGCTTACATACCCTCTAAAATTATTCAAATTATAACACACTTCCTTGGATCTCAAATCATTCTTTAATACATTTTACACTCCTCTTCTTGGGTCACACTTTTCCCTCCAAGAACAATAGTTCAAAAATGAACTCAAAACATCACTTTTATATGCTTTTCTTATTTCAAACACAAGATAGGTCTCTAAACCTTCATTATTTTTACCAAAAAATCATAAATTTATAACACAACACTAATAAACATTCATCAAATGGACCCCTGTAGGTCGTCCATGCCCAAATGCACCAAGCTAGCACAAAACAAACTCAAAACCTCATCACCTAGATGAGCTAAAACAAAAACACCATAACCATGCTTTTTCAGATTCAAAATTCCTCATACATGTGAAATATAAAATATCAACATCATACATGGTTATACATAATCTTGAACTAGTCAAAATATTCATAACTTACTCAAGAAGGCTTGTATCCTTCATCAAACAACTATTTCCAGGAACCTGTCATCACCTATGGACCTCAAGCACACACCAAAACATATCAACTATGGCATGTAACAACTCATTTGAATACATTATAAATTTAGATCACATCCATACATTTTAGATCTCATGAAACATCTATATGTGCAAACAACACCAACTTTCCTCTTTGCAGTTGATGCCAAGAAAGTGGTTTTACAAACAAAGTTGATTTGCACCATTTCTGTCACTTCTAAGAACTCTAAATACTTCCACTAGGAACAAAATTCATCCCGATTCAATCTCCAACTGATATCAAGCATCAAATCATTCATCTCATGCCTCGTCTACCTCATTCTTTCAGCCTAAGCAATCTTTTCCGAAAACTAAGCAACCTTCTTCTTCTTCACAAAATGTGTTGAATGACATGTCAAACCTCATCATCAAGACACAAAACATACGTCATTATAAATATCTCTAATTCTACCATAGAACCTTATATTTCCTTCCAACTCTAAGTGGAAGGACTTCTACCAAGTCCATATCTCAGAACCTGTTTATTTAGCCTTTTAGGACTCAAGAACCAAGCTTGAGCTCAACTTGCTCCATCACCTCAAAACTCACTTCCAAACTTAACCAAAGCATGGAACACCCTTATACATGTTTTTAAGCACTCATCAACCTTCAAACATCATGAATAACTCATAACTATCATCTTACCTCATGAAGCCACTTGACATCCTACTAGACCAAGCATCCTCCAGATTTTACCTTCAAATAACAGGTCATAACTTATTCATATCATATCAAAAACACAAGTTTGATATACCATTATAAATCTCTCTAAACTAGGATCACAACAAAATTTGAATAGAGTCCTAACTCCTCTTGTAGCTCCTATAATTCTAATTTTACCACAAACTTCTCCAAACTGCCCCAAAAACTAGTCTTCATAAATAGGGAACACTTTTTCATTTAGTCAACCATGATCTGAAACTATCATGGACATCTAGAAAAACTCCATGGATAAAAACAATGTCAATTTATTTCTCACCTTATTTGGAAAACTTTTTCACAAACTAAATTTATTCATAAATAAACATTTTCAAGTGGGGCCCACATACAGTCACATGCACTATCTCACCTTTATGTAAATATGAAAGAGTCATCTACAACATCCAATCATCAATTTGGCACAAGGAATCAAAACTGGTTCATTATACTCAATTCTTGAAGTCACTTTGAGATAGGGTTTAGCTAGGGTTTTAAAGTAACTTATCTTCTTAATGATCGTTCATTAAAATGTGATGATACAACCACCTAATTATTTTTGTGAAACCTTCATAACTCACCTAAAAATCTATACCAAATAGCTCAGGTCCCCATGAAAATCACATAGCTCACAACGAGCATCAAAAGGTCAACTTTTGTTTCAAAAACACACTTGTAGATTACCCGATTTTGACAAAACTAACATATCTTGAAAATCCTTCTTTAGAATGACATGAGAGTTGTCATGAAGCATCCTGACAAAATATTATAACTTAAAATACTCACTATATATCCCAAATAGGTCCGAAACTCTATATCCATTAAGACTTATATGTGCTTATTTGTCTTTTCTTCACCTACTTGATTCACAAGGACCATGAAACACCACCAAACATATGAGAACTAACCTGAAAATCACCATACACCTTGTTTATACTATCACCATGTTGATACCATACTTGGTTAGGACTGATTAACTCCAAATATAAAACCTCATCTCATTATTCATGCTTTGGGGATAGGAATAGGCCTAGAATGACCTGACTCAACCATAAAACCTCATGATCTAACCATTCTAACCTCTTCCTATCCTCATGAATGACCTCATGAAAACCTTCAAATCACTTGGGAGGACTCAAAACATGACTTAGCTCACTAGACCATGCATCAGGACCTCATAGAACTCACCAAACTTGGACACTACCAATCAACCTTCATGTTTGACACTAAATGACACCTCATGGAGACTCATATAACACCATGAAACCATTTTCCATCAATGGACTTAACATCAATGACAACACAAAAAAACAATGGCCAACATATATTACATATTTATAACCCTCAACTTAAAAATTAAATAAATTAGGACCCACTTTTACCATATACCTTTTTACTTTGACTCAAGATCCTTGTGTATTGGAATTTTATGCACAATATTCCTTATGCGATTCAAATAACATAACTAGTAATCCATCAACATTGTTAGGTTTGTACTCAAGCACTTCACTAAATCGAGTAATCATATCCTTGAGATTAATTTGTTAAATGTAAGGGTTTGTGCATGATTGATATCATGGTGGTCAAATGCATTTCCTTTATATAGTCCAACATAATGGTTAGATAAAGTATTAATAATAATAATAAAAATTCATTTACATTTGTAGAATCACCATGAATATAATCAAGGTCATTGGCATTATCAACATTTATGTCATTAGAATCAATCGAGGAATATGAATTAACGTAAAATTTATTCATCATTTTCTTAACACAATGTGGAATTAAGGGTATTTGGATGTAATCAATATGGACACATATTAATCTAGCACTTTATCTAGTTTCGTGAGGGATATAGATTTCCTAGGTTGAATAAAAGAAGAGCATCAAAGAAGATAAAAATAAGGAAGGGTTTGAATAAAACCATAAAATGTACCTAAAATTATTTTAAAAAATAGACATAAACCTTATAGTGCCTTGTTTTTTCATACCCAATCGGAAAACTTAGTTTAAATTTTGTAAACTATATAATGGTATCTTCGTAAATATACTTGTAAGAGGCGAAAAATTGTGTTTAGCATGTATCCTTGTTATTAACTCCGGGTAGTGTTGATTTTTGTGGTATGAGTTTAAATGTCTTATTTTGGCTAAATTTGGACAATTTATGTCCACAATAGGTTTATATTTAAGCTTGGTATGATGCCTTATTGATAATGAATTACTCGTTCCTATATATACATATATAAGAATAAAAATAAAACGTGTTATTAAACTTTAAAATTTAAAATATCAAGTATAATTAAATGAGAATCAAACAAATTATATTTACATAATGATATAATGTAATAATTAGATTAATAAATAAATAAAATAAGCAAATAGAAAGTGGAGATTGTGGAATTTATGGGGATTGGAGATAATTTTATGGTGGGAGGTGGATATCTTGACAGAGTGCTGTGCATTCATCAAAGCTTGATGGAAAGAGGGATTTTGTGAGATGTGGTAGATGTGTCAGCCAAGACGTGGCCTTCCCGACAAGTCACATGGGTGACCTCATAATATAGTCACACCATTCACCATATGTTTCCAAATAGGTCTTCAACCAGATCAGTTTGGAGTGCCAACAAACTTTGTGCTCGCCCTAAATGGGAGCTTTGAACATGTTTTGGGAAAGCACCCTAGTAGATACATTGTAAAATTATAAAGAAAGCTCAAGGTGTTAGTTGTTTAACCAAAGTGCTTCAAAGAAAGGTCTTCTAACTACATGAAGATTTCAGGTTATGCACTAAATGTTTTGTTTGTTGTTGAAAGGGGGCATGGAAGTCCATGTTTTATAGGATATACAAAATTGGTTTTGTCAAAGGCGTTGGGAATATTTTTAAACAAATGCAATATGCTAGTGTAAGCTAAACTCCATGCATTCACCATTTTACTCCCTTTCTATGCCAAATGTCCAATGAATCAATAGGCATGTGTAAATCCTATTTCTACAACATTTGACTAACACATTCCCAAACTAGATGTTTTTTCTCAGTGTGGGATTGAGATTTGTAATAGATAAAATTGGCACTATGTGGTTATGTTGGGGCAAATAGAAGATGGGTTACAGAAGTTTAAAAAGTTGTGGGCATCCCCATGAAGCATTACCATTTCTTCACCAAATGCAACCATCAGGTGTCCACATTATTTGGTTCACCTTTTCCAATGCACTCTCAACTTTTGTTAGATTGGGAACCATAAATAGCAAATCACCATCCATTAAGCACAATAGAAAGTGGATTTTGTTAGACATGTTTTTTCAAAGCTCATGTATGTAGTGCCCACTTCCCTTCGACAACTTTTTTATTGTTTTTGATATTGTCGACTACACTTATGGATATTATTGTAGCTTTTTGATTTAGCATGATATTAGATGTTAGAAATATTGGACTGTTGTTGATTTCGATTCATATATGATGTGTTTGGATCATTAGAGACATTTTATATTGATGTTGATATGTTGTTGACATGGTTATATATATTTTTGACATGTGATATCTTTCGCCACACTATGTAGGCCTTGATAATTGAACTAATGTTGTGATCATTTTGACATGGATGAAATGTAGAATAGAGATGTTGTTAGAAATTGTAAATGATATCGTAATTTCTAGATGATGATTTGTTTCATATGTAGATGATTGTGGATTTAAATTTCATATTTTATCTTGGATGTTTTGATGCAGCCATGAGGCCGAAGGAGGTATTATGTGTTTTGCAGGTAAATATATTCACAACAAACATCGGGGATTGGAGACCAACCACATTGGAATGCTAAGTGAATTCAACAAGGGTCACCATGGCAACATGTATTTGTGTGTGTGTTTGAATTATTGTAGGGGAAATTTGTGACCAAGGGGTCATGTGTTGTCTTTTATTTAGTTTACTTTATTTAATGTTAGTATGTGATTTTTAGTGATGTAATTTATTGTTTTAATTTTTGGAAAATGGTGTATTCTTTTCCCCTTTGTCTTAGTGGATTTAAGTGTCTTATTAAAGTTAATTAATCATGTCCTAAACTAATTATATATGTGACCAAAAGAAGTTCATTTATGAGACTAGATGGCTCTTGGATTTTTTTTTGTGAGTTGAGTGCTTGGGATCTTGAGTGTTGTACACTCTACCCCCTCATGGAAATTCGAATTTGGCCTTAAGGGCCAATTTTGAAGGCTTGTGGGACAAGTTAAACTTGTCCCACACCTCTTAAATTGCTATGCCAACCCTACCTATGGGTTTGGGGGTCAAAAATAGACCCCATTATGTGTTTTGGGAAGACAAAAAGGTAAAATGTTTATTGCACTTTCTTTCTTGTAATTAATTTTGTCCTTAGGGGGTGTGGGTTTGGTTTGTGTGTGTAAGTAACTTGTCATTCCTCTCACCCACCAATTTATGGTGCATTGGGGTTGAGGTTTGACTTGTGAGGTGGAGTTGAGGATGAGTGATGTGGCATCCTACATGGAGCCACCTCACCCTCCTCTCTCCCTTTTCTATTTATTGAAGTTCTTTTGCTTGTTTGGGGGTTACTTCATTATTTTGTGCTCTTGCATTTTTAGGAGTTAGAGGATTTTGGAGAGCTTTTGGTTTTGGTTGGAGCTTGTTGATGATTTTTTTGAGCTTGAAGGATATTGAAGATTGACTCTTGTAATAAGCTCTACTATGGAAAGGTAGGAGCTTTACCTTTGCTTATGTTATGCTTTTATTTTTTGTTTATGTGCTTGTTTTGAGTGTTTTTTTTTTTGGAATTCTTGTTGTGTGTTGGGTAGATTGCCTAAGTGTGGTGTAGGAGGGGACTATGGGGAGAATTCATGTAGGGAGGCATAAGATTTATTTCATGTTTGGAGGGAGTTTGGGTTGGGTGCCCCACCTTGGACAAGGAATGCTTGCATTTCTTACTTGTTTCTTTTATGAGGGAGGCATAAGAGATTGAGGGAGGCATAAGAGGTACTTGAGGGAGGAATAAGAGTGTGTAGGGGATTTGAGATATGTTTTTGAGGTTTTAAGGTGGGCACCCATTTCCCATTGGGAGGCATAAGTAGCCTCCCCATAGGTTCTTGCTCCTTTGGCTTTCATTTTAAGCCTTGTTATTTTGTTTTTCTTCCTTCTTGTGTTGTAGTTTGAGTTGAATGTGTTTGGAATGGTTGTGAAATACTTGTTTTGTGATGTGGAAGCTTGTTTTTTCCATGTGTTTGATTCACTTTTCATTGTAATGTGGTTGGGGCTCGGGGGCCAATGAGGAGGATGGCTTCTCCTCCTCATTGGATATTTTGGTTGGGTGGAGAGTGTTGCCTCTCCCCCATTTTTTTGTGGATCAAGAAAATCATGAAGGATATCTCTTGTTGGTGTTGTGAATCTTGGAGCTTTTGTTGGAGTCCTTAAGAAATCCCTTCTTGTGAGAAGCCTTTTGTTTTTCCCACTCAAGGTGGAAGATTGTAATTTTGCATTTTTTTTTAAAGGAAATGTTGTATTATAAGTTGTAATATTATTTGAAGAAGTTCATTGAAGAGTTGTAAAATTTTCCTTCTCCTTAGATTGTAGTATGGAAAGAAAAGAATCAAAATGGAAATCTTGTGTAAAATTTTAGTTGGAAGTTGTATTGTGAGAAAGAAAGTTTACTTTCATTGTGAAGTTGATTTATTGTAAATGAGAAAGAAGAAATATAGAAGTTGTAAGATGTTAAAAATGTGTGCATAGTAAACTTGAATATAGAGCAAAGTTGTTATAGTTATTTTGAATATATAAATTGTAGTGAAAATGAAAGAGACAACAAATTTGAAGTATATTGTTATTTGGGAATGTTGCTTTTGTAGTAAGAAAATAACAATGTTAGAAGTAGATATAAATTCTTTTTACTCTTGAAATTGAAAGAAATTTAGTTGAACAAAATGGAATAGATCTTGTAGTTGTTATTGCTACTATTGGATTTGAAAATGCTTTAAATGAGTAATTTTAACTAAGAAATGAACAAATGGAATGAAATCCCAAACTGGAAACCTTAGGTGTATGAAAATCTAGTTCAGGATGTATTTTATAGCTTTGTTATAACTTTTGTTTTTGTGAAAAACTCAGAATTTTAGGTTCTGTTCCTAAGGAACATGACCGTCGCCCTATGAAAGGTGGTGGTATCGTAACAATCACTCGAGGCAAGGTGGCGTCTCGGAACCACCGAGTTAGTAGGGCAACAGTTCATGGTTTGTCACCAAGGTAGGGCGTTGGTCCCGGGACCACCGGTCCTGCTCGGCGGTGGTTATGGCACTTACTACAAAACTTCTCGGATCTGCGCATGTACAATTTTTAACTTGTAAAAACTAAATTTTAAGTTTGTAAATTTATCTAAGAAACTATCAGCAAGAAAACCATGGGTAAATCTCATGGCTTTAAGCATTAAAATCTATAAATGGCAGATTAAATCCACTCATTCTCATTTATATTGATGGGGGTAGGGTTTGCCCAAATAGAAAACCCAAATACACATAGCTTGAAACAAAACCAGATTGGTGAAGGAAAACCCCTCCCAATCCTTGAATGAAAGTAATAACAACAATAAAACTACAATCTAAACTAATCTAAGCTTGATCTCCTTGTAGACTCCTTCATATTCCTTCCTCTCTTGCTCCCATGCCTTCCTTCTCTCCAACCTACATTTTTTAACAAAGAAAAAGTGCCCAAATGAGGAGACTTGGGTAAATTAAGAGATTAAATAAAAATTCATGCCCAAATGAGGAGACTTGGGTAAAGAAAGAGATTAAATAAAAATTCATAAGTATTTTTAGGGTTAGTATGAAACCACAGGATCTAGTGGTCTTAATTGATTTGATCTAAGGGTGGAGGATCAACTCTACTTTGGTTGGGTAGGAATGATTTTTTTATAATGTTTTAAATGAACTTTAATAGTATGTGTACATGGGGAATGGGGCCATTTAATTGCCTTAGGGTGCAAAGTCATTATTAGTTCTTAGTATGTTTTAGGAATTTAATAAAAAGACTTTAAGCTATTAGGATAATGAAACTAAATTAATTAAGCATGAGGTTAACCATATTAGGATTGAACATTAACTAAAGAGGAGAAAACATTTAACTAAGTAAATTAAATTATGGCACCTTCCTAGTTGAATGTTGATTAATGGACCTTAGAGATAAATTAAGAATATTTTAATCTTTTAACTAGACCTAGTTCTTCAATCGTAAAGTTGAGATTAGTGGTGTAAGTTAATTTGATGTACCCTAGGGGATTAACACCCTTGTAACCTCTTGTAACTTTATCTTAACTTTAACAAAAAAATAGTCACAATTTTTGGGATAAGTGTTAGGTGTTAGCATGTTCCTAGACGCGTCGTTTTGCGGGCGTTCTACAATGTATACATGTATTTAAATTGTGGAAGTATATCAAGGCACGAGAACTATTTGACATAATTCCTTCAATAAAAGTGATTTCATATAATGCAATGATTGTAGGATATGCACAAAATGAGTTCTTGAAAAGGCTTTAGAAATTTTCAAAAAATGAAAAGAACGGGTGAAAAGTTAATTTCTCAACTTTCCTAGTGATCATGGGCACACATATCTACGGGATAAGTGGTTGAGGGCTGCACATATTCACATGTCTTCTTATTGCACTACACCTACAATAGATCATTATGTGTGCGTATTTGACATTCTTTCCTTGCTAATCATCTCGAGGAAACTCTAAACATTATCAAATCAACAAAATTAAACTTGTGGTGGTTGCAGTAAGTGGTCGTGAGAATGTGTAGAGGAGTGCTTGGTTGAAGGAGGTACGTGGTAGATGAGGGAATGTATTCATTGGGTGGTTATATAACACTTATAAATGAGCTAAAGCTGGAGAAATTCTAGTAACAAGCCCATGAAGTGCTTAATGAAATTCCCAATGAATGGATTTTTCGTGGGTCGGGAAAGGAAACCTCCTGGAGAACCTTGTGCAATGTATTACCAGTTGGCTAATAGGCATGGTTTTTTTATCCCTATCTAGCATAATTTCATATTCTTAGTTTTTCCTTCGCAATGAAATATAATTTTCAAATCTTGGATTCTTATACAATTGGTTATTTTAAATGAAATTTTAGTGCAAAATAATAAAATGTCACCTCATAACTTACACAATCTGAATTACCCTTGGTTTTTCAACCATAGACTTAAACCCTCATTTTGATATGTTTTGGAAACTTTGTGAGCTGTGACCGGGTAGCTCCAACCACCTTTTTTGACAAGTTGAGTTTGAGTTTTTGTAAGCCTATCAATTTTTCCTTTGTAAACATTAGTAAATCATGATTTTCTTCATCATGCGAAATACCTCTCTAGAACCCCCATTTAAAATGTCAAGGTTTAAACATGTTCCTTGTCATCACGAGATGCCAAAACATCTTCTACAACGTCCTAAATTGATCATTTGTTCATTTTGCATAGTGCGTTAGGAACCATGTTGACCTTGTTTTACAGCATCGGGTAGTTGTTAAAAGTTAAAAGTTAGGTTTCTTTTTGGCTTGTCGTTTGGACTCTAAGCAAAGAAATGGTTACTCGTCTTCATAAACATTTATTATTTTTACATGACAATTTCGCAACCCTTATTTCAGAGAAAAATACCTCGCTAGTTAGTTTTGTAAAGGGGTTTTTAGGCCTTCGGCGTCGCATTTGTTTGACCAAGCCAACTACTCCAATTACAACTAGTGGCTCCAAAAATTATTTGTCATTTGTAAACCATTTTCCAGTTCTATGTTTTGTCAACTCTTGTGAATCCTTAGTATATATGAGAGTGTATAGGAAATTTCTCATTGTGCATTCGCCCATCGGAATTTAGTTTTTTTGAACACGGTTTCTTAGCCCTTGAGATAAAATTTCACATTTTTAAACTAGTGGGAAAATGAGAAAGAAGGTCATAGGACCCTCATCAAGACAATTAACCAATGAGAAAACTTGTAGAAACTTATAAATGATTGTATGGAACTCTATTTTTATTGCTTCTTTTTAAAAAATTGACTATCAAAAAAATAGTTTTTTCTCTCTCTTCTTTCTCTATTTCTCTCTCTCCTCTAGTTAAGAAATGAAGTGAAATGAAATGAATGTATCTCTAATTCTCTCTTGTTGCGTGCTAAATAGCATACTCATGTGAATGGGAAAACTATGATAACATTTATGCTCAATTTTGGGCAGATATCATGTCAGCGTTTATTTCGTTGACCATGTTTACACCAACTTGACAGTGCGCAGGTAGCATAAGCGGGATTAGAAATGATGTTGGAAATCTAAATTTAATGTGCATTACTGAAAATGTGTAACTATGATGGGAATAGAAATGTATCATATTTTATTATTAGTACATGTTGTATTATTAAAGAAATCAAAACTCATTTCATTAAGCATGTGTGTTAAATAAAGATATAGTGAAATTTCGTTTGTAACCTTACAATTCAATTGCATTATAGAATACTTTAAAATCAATCAATTGTGATAAATCCTTCCACTTTTATATTTTGTATGGAAGTGGTCTAAAACTTAGAAAGTATTAGTGACATAATCTTGTAAAAAAGGGGGTGTTTATAGATAGTGTGGTTTGTGTCAATCCCTTAACAACCTTTTTACACCTTTACCGCCTTGTTAAAGAGATCATGTAGTTCCATAATGTTGTAGTTAGTCTACTTGTCTTCTTATTTATCATTCATAGTAGTGATTTGTAAATGAGAAGGTGAGTACTTAATTGATAGGTGTCATTATTTCCACTCAATTTATAGTTGATCATGGTCACCTTATATTGCACTCAAATAGTTTTTCCTTGTTATAATAGCCTTGGACACATCTTCACTTCGCGGGGTAAACTATTGTCTCAAGTATGGAGTAGATTTAGTGGGCATCTCATCATCTAGGTGATCCTTAGTGGCCTCATCCTTACATGACTCTTATTGGGTATTTAACTTTTAAGAACTCACAGAGTAGTCATAAAACCAATATAATCATCCAACTCAAGAACTTGGTAGATTATACAAGATAGTTATAAAATGAGGTGTCATCTTGAATGTAAGAGAATAACATGTTAATTTGGGGGTAAAAAAGAAAAGGGACATTATATGGTAGTGAAGGAATAATGTAATATGATTTAACGACATGTGTAAGGATGACATACCTTTAAATACAAGGAAATTGTAAGTTTGAAACTAAGCTTTTCTTGACCATGGTTAAGTCACGTGTTAACGTGTATCTCTAGACATTGTAGATAATGTATAGTGTGGTGATGAATCTATTTTTAATTGAGAAAAAAAAACTTTAACAACTCTTACGAACATAGTGACATAAGTCCTTCCAAATTATGAAGTGTTCTTCACCTTAGAAGGGAAATGTTGCTTATATGGATGTGTAATGGAACCACCTTGAGAACTATAATTTAGGAGGAGATTAATTAGTCAAAAGAAACCGAAGCGAGAACACATGATTATTGCATCCCTCATTAAATGTTCCAATTATATGTCATGATAATCTTACAAAAACCTCTCTCTCTCTTAGTTAGTTACTAAAGTATGTGTTTGTGAGACTTTAAGTTCAATTAACAAGATAACCAAGGGATCATGGTCTCACTTATCACAATTTAAATGTAGTTAAAGGTATGTAATTTAATGTTATCCACGAAGAAACATTTTAGTAATATGCTACACTAGCCTTATCGAGGATTGGTCTTAGGAACAAGTGAAAGTAGGGTGGAACCCTTTCACCGTGTTGAACAAAAAGGTCATTCTTTTGGATCCAAGTTTAACCTGAGTGTAGGATTTGGAAGGAATTGTTGATTGGGTTTATAGTGCACAATAAGGTAAGTCCTTTCAGGACCTATTCATCATCACTGGTAGGAAAGGACCATTCAATGTTAGTATATAGAGTTATAACCCCTCCTTAAAGGTGATACCCTCTATAGGACAAAGGGAAGTACTTCAGATGATCTTAAGAAAGGAGTTAGTTATCCTTTTTAGTGGCTTATACTGAAAACTTCCTTAAATTATCTTAAGGATGGTTTCTCATACCCATCAAGCAAATGAAATTATGTTTATAAATTAATACTTGAGTTTCCATTTCTTTGTTGTACCATTAGAGGGATCAAAGTTATGTGTGAAGATATATTTGGGCCAAGCGTAGCATTTTTCGTGGAAGGAATTCCATAGGAATTTGGGTAGCTTGGTAAGTGTTCTTATTCATTACCCATGTTCATGGAGTAACCTTCAATGAGCACCTTATACTCTAAGATATTTTGTTCTCGATGGAAAATATGATCTAGAACAACACCTTCTAAAGAGAATGGATTTTGGTCACAGTGATATGGGAAATGTTTTGACGTCCTTGGTCACCCTCATGAATTATTCGAGCATCTCCATTATAGAAAATTAAGAGAGGGATAAATTGTGTCGAACTTTCTAATTTTACATATGAACACCTCAATGAGAAGTGCATGGGCCTTAGGAAAGGCGTTCCAATTTAAACTCAACCCTCCCTTCATGTTGTTTAGATTTCATGTGAGTGATAATTGGTAAAAGGAATGATGGTTTGGTAGATCCTTCATGGGTTAAGCAACTTATTCATATATACCTCACTCCCCAGTGATGGCTAGAGTTCACTGTGGACTCTCACAAATTTTTGCACTCTTGGACCTAACCATTTTTGTTTAAGCATGAAGGTTGATATGTAAGTCTTGATATAGGTAGTGCGAGAAAAAATATAGAACTCTAAATTTGGAATGGACCTTAGAATGAAACGAAACTAACTTCCATTGTGACATTGTGAGGCCTAGTTCAGCTTAAAACATGCTTCTGTGAAGGTAGAACTTTTAAAGTAATAAAATGTAAAGTTTGCATATGTGACAATTGTAATTGTTGGTAAGTCGGTTTGTTGTAAGGAAAGTGTTGGTGTTAAGTTTCAATTGTTTAGTGTAATATTTCATTTGTGTTGCATCATTTGATTTCACAAAAAACAATTGCTAGTTTTTAGTTACATTTTGGGTGGTAAAATAGTGGGCATGACACTTGGTATCAAAGAAAAGGTTCATGCTCTCGAACCTCTGGGATAGTTGGTGTTGTGATGATTATGTATGATGGTGGAGGAGTTGGAAGAGTAATGTGATACTATGTTGGGATGTGAGCTATGTGAAGCATCTAAGTGTGCTTTGAGAAATCATGGGATGTCTACCAAAGTCAAAAATATTGTTATGTGGGAAGACTTGTAGTAAAAAACTTCCATGTTCTATCATATATGTCGTATTGTGTAGTGTCAATGTTTTGTGAGAACATTGTAACCATTTATTGTAAACATAATGTGAAGTTGCACCATTCGATCACTTTGTGTTTTTGAGTGAATCTTGTAAAGTGTTGTGCATCGTATATTGTTTTTTTTTTTTTTTTTTTCGAGTCACGCTCGATGCGGATGAGGTTTGATGTCCTTATGAGAATGTCGAGATGTACACTTGATGTTCGATGACGTTCGATGTACTTTTGATATTGCATATGTTATTATATATTTTGTGAGTTGAGGCTCGATATCCGAGTGCTAGCAACTCAATAAGTACCCCTTTGGTGGCCGTATAAGGCCATATAGTGATCATGATGTGATATTTATCTATACATATTTTATTCATAAATTTGAATTTTCTTTTCTCTTCCTTTTTTTGGAACTAGAAAATTCTTCTATTTAACTTTTGGTTGAGTTATTATTTACAATTTTGGGCATTTAAATTGATTTTTGCACTAACATAATGATTTTCACACTAACTACGGCTAATTAGCCATTTACTTTGCTTAGATTGAAAGTTGAATTTGAATTGAAATTTTTCCTTGAGTTTCAAATTTATTTTCTCACTTAGCCCAAAGCGATTGAATTTGATGCCACTTGGCAATTTTGCTTGTTATTTGACATGTTGGTTCTAATGATGTTATGTGTTGTAATAGGGACATAGGTTCACCATGGATTGGTGGTACCTATGGGCCCACTTCGTTGTATGGGGTATGCCCTAAGAAGTTTACAGATAATCGGTGTGGTTTTCGAACGCATGTTATTATGTCAAATGGGTTAGAGGTTCTCGGATTGTATGTGCATAGGGTCATAGGGTGACCAACCTCTTTGATGAAGCGAAAAGGAAAAAAATAATCATTTTGTTTTTGTGGAGGTAGTAGTCAATGCTTGATACTTGAGAGATATTATTATTTGGAGTTGGATACCTATTGTGTTATGTTGTATTGTGGTGCACATATGTCTTTGTGATTGTTATGTTGTGATGTGGGAATTCATGTACTCATATGTATGTTATGTTGTCTATTATGTGTCTGGCCTCTTTGGGTGGAGAGAAAAGGAAAGGTTAGCCTTTATGTTGTTTTGGTGGAAGTGGTGGTCTATGCTTAATACTTGGGAGATATTTTTTGGAGTTGGATACCTATTGTGTAATGTGGTAATGTGGTGTGCATATGTCATTATGATTATTATGATGTGATGATGGTATTCATGTGTTCATATGTATGTGGTTTTCTATTATGTTGTGGGAACATTGTGATATCGTAAAGTGTGTAAAAGCTACGAAAGACAAAATTGCTTAACTAAGAGAATTTGAAAAGGTGAGTTACATAGCATGCATGTATCATGTTGAACTAGAGCATAGCCATGGTGAAATGACATGAAAATAATGAAATGTAACTTTTGTGGTGGTGAAACACCATTGGTGTTGACTTCATTGATATGAAAGATACATAATTTATGAACTTTTGTGATGTAAAATGATTGAAATGCATTGAATTATATTTTCATTCATACCTACTACATTGGAAACATGATAATGAGTTATTTTTGGAATCGTTGTGAAATTGGAGAAGTAATTGATAACTTCCAATCTTCAAAGAACATTAATAAATGTTCAAAACTTGGTTGACATCCTTATGTTCATGTTTTAGTGAGTTTCTTCCTTAGACAGAACTTTCCGTTGTTGATTATCCTTGCTTGCTCATCCCTCTAGTTAACCATGGTGTTGTGTCGCATAGAGGATGATGCTCTTATAACGGGAGAGAAATGTAGTTCCTTGATTTTTCGTACCCAGTGTAAAACTTAATTTAAAAATTTTCAACTATATAATGGTATCTTTGTAAATATACTCACAAGAGGCTACAAAGTGTGTTTAACATGTATACTTGTTATTAACTCCTGGTAGTGTTGATTTTTCCGGTGCATGTTTAAATGTGCTATTTTGGGTAAATTTGGACAATTGATGTCCATAATAGATTTGGATCTGATATTGGGATGACACATTAATGATAAATAAGTACCTGCTCCTTTATATACATATATATAAGAATAAAAAACAAACGCGCTATTAAATTTTAAAATTTAAAATATCACTATAACTAGCAATCGCATGTGTATAATGCAATGTGAACGTCGAACGGTATATGTTATTTGATTTAGAGGGATAGTTATTATTTTTGTAGTTGATATTGATAAGGGTGTAATTGATTTTGTAATTGTACGAATATATATGAAGCATTAAATTTAAAGGTGTTATCTCTACATTTCAAATTTGTTACAAATTCGTACATATACATTTGCAAATCTTATATCATGAGTGGTAGCCTTATCACCACTTAAAACTATTCTGTGAATTTCTTTGATCGATGAAATTTTATACCAAAAATGTATTTTTGTCTTGTTAATTGTGTTTTATGAGTTGCTCTGACATTGTAATATTTTCGCTAATTTTGTTTCTTGTCATTTCATATAGACTTATAGTTCCCATTATTCACTATGGAGGTTATACTTCATTTGAGCATTGCTTTGAAACATATTTGTGTGTTTGAAGTAGATCAAAGATAGCTGAAGAGGATGTTTGGAAAAGGGTGCAAAAAAAGGGATTAAAAATATTAACTACATAGTGCACACCCAGTACCATAATTATTATGGTCATCACCTTCATTTCAAGAATGCCACCTCCTGCATTGGCTTCACTATCACTACTATCTCAAATCACTATGATTGCACTTACCTTTGTGTTTTCCTCCTTTGCCTCTCAGAATGTATGTTTACTGCCTATAGTCATAGGGGTGCTCTTATGTTATACAATTTTCAACTTTGAGATCAAAACAAAGTACTACATTATAAAGGGTGAGCAGTCTTTAATGTCATCATAGATAAGATGACATATGCACCAATGCATGCATGGTTTGCTAATGCAAATTTGGAATGCACATATTGCAGTGATCTGTGAAGAAAAAACATGAATTTTCAAAGTCAATATAACTAAAACTGAATGAAAAGGAGAAAAACTGCTCACCCTAAAGATCATATGAGTTTGTAAGTTGAATTGTTGATCAATCAATAAAAAACATCATCCAAAAAATGATGAACAACTCATTGGTTTGTGAACAATACAACTTACAGATAATTTTAGGCTTTTGGGACAAAAACTAAAATAGATTAGTAGAGGAAGACTCAAAAACAACACCAAGATCAATAGAGGAAAACCCAAACTAAAATAGATCAGTAGAAGAAGACTCAAAAACAACACCAAGATCAATAGAGGAAGACCCAAAGACAACACCAAGAAGATTTCATAAGAATTAGGCACAACTGAAAGGAATACCTGCTCCTTGGATCCTAGAGACAACATTACATCAGCCTCATCTAGCACAAGTATTCTTATGGAATTAGATCTAATGGCAGGTCGGCTAAGAATGTCTGAAACCCTTCCAGGAGTACCCACTAGAACATGAACCCCTGCTTCAACAGTCCTTATATCATTCAAGATGCTTGTTCCCCCTACACAGGCATGCACTTTTACCTGTAGGTAATCCCCTAGAGCGTTCATCACTTTTTCAATCTGCATTGCAAGCTTTCTGGATGGTGCAAGCACCAGAGCTTGGCATTCATGCTTCCTGTAATCTAGCTGTTGTAAAATTCCACAGCAAAATGTTGCAGTCTTCCCTATTCCAGATTGGGATTTTGGATAACATCTAGACCTTGGCAAAATGGAACTATTCCTCTTTTCTGAATTTTAGATGGATGTTCAATCCCTGAGAAAAAATGCGTAGTAGAGGTGAGTGCAATCATGTGATGCCCGCAGACTTTACGAGTGCAAGGAATTTGTGAGAGGAGGAGATGGATATGAGGAGGAGGGGAGGCCATCCCGAATACTCAATGGATACTCGGTTTACATAAATCAGTAGCAATGCATGTGCAAATGTGCAAAATGCAATGTGAACGCTGAATGGTATATGTTATTTGATTTAGAGGGATAGTTATTACTTTTGTAGTTGATGTTGATAACGGGTGTGATTGATTTTGTAAGTGTAGGAATATAGATGAAGCATTACATTTAAAGGTTCTATGTAGGAAATGTAACATACATCATGCCCATTACTTATTGCCACTTTCCATCAGAATAAAAAATTATATATCTATTTGAAACAAGCCAAACATTGTAGAGATCACACTGCTAGAATTTTTGTTCACCATCATCTCTTACTTTAGGGATAACCTTTCATTGCTTATAATACAGAAATAGCAGCAATCAAACACTTTCTAGTATTTGTTACAAACAAAAAAAAAAATTACGGCCAACTCTTGTGCCAACTTGTGCCATTTAGGCTTTCCATACCTTCATTGTTCAACTTTCCTCGTGTAGTTGTGTGCCTGTGTCACACAATAAAATTCATCAAATGATCAGTTCCAGATTTAACTTTTAAAAGCTTAAGGGTTTTACTAACATATTGGAGAATAGTTTACACTTATAAAATAAAGTAAAATATATTGGTTCTCTAAATAAGAGCTATCGGTGGCTCTATATAGTGTCTCACTCATTAATTGCACTTTAGGCTTACATTAATACTTCTGCTATGGCTATCATTTATAGATAAGTATGCAAGAAGGGAAGAACTTCCCAAAAGGTTTTTCTCTCTTAAAGAATATTATTACTGTTAATTCAAAATTCCAATACTTTAAAACTGAACATTTCTCCAAGTCACCGTTGAAATAGGTCATGAATGCAGTTAAAATGGGAATGTAGCTCACATCCCTGATGACCAAAAGTAGATTTATGTAAGAGTACCCAAGGCTTTCTTCCCAAGACAAAGAATGGCTTTCCTAGCAAGCCCAGTATCTAGCAGCTGGTTTCGGGGGAGTGCAATTCCACATCAACGTAGTGCAGCAGAGTTTTAGATGACTAATGAGGTCTATTACATGACGGGGAAGGACATAATGATGGAAGTTGTTAAGTAGAACAATTCAAATGCCTATAACACATTTCCATATGAATGTTTATATCTAAATAATTCATTCATATTACTTCCATATATGCACATAACACATGTAGATTCTTATTTAGAGTGTTTTCCCCCTGATATATAAAATCATAGTTAAACCATTATTGAAAAAAAATGGCTTGTTTCCTCCAAAACATCGAACATTTGAAATGAAAATGTGAAGATAATGCCGAGTGGTTGTGAAAAAATCATGAGAAGTTGGCTCATAAAGAGCCTGCTGGGGTTTCATACTTTTCTTTTGGGGGCAGGGGCAAACCCCAAGTAAAATAGGAAAACTTGGACCTTTGTATTAAACCTAATGAAGATAAAAACAGAGTTCCGTGAGTGGCCCATACCACGGTTTGTCAAAAGCATGCTTTCCAAAAAAATTGAGAAAATAGATTGCAAACCATTGTACTCTACTGGAAGAAACATAAAAGATAGTTTGATAGGTACTGCAATGGAATGTTTTCACGTGTACATATCTACTAAAATCTCTAGTGAAATGCTTTCGGCTTAAGATCCTCTTTTTTTTGTATGGAATAGTATCAAACTGATGGAAGAGAAGCAAACAATTTACGTAAAAAAAAAACCATACACATCCTGAGGAAATTAAAGCATGCCAACTTGAGAACAGTTGTAACTATTATTAAGGCCAACTTGAAGGACAATCTAAGGATAACTTTAGTTATTGTCATGAGGCCAACTTGTTGGCAACTTAAACGACAGCAGTTGGTATGAGGCCAACTTTTTGACAGATTTCAGGATGAAGCCAAGAAAGCAGGCTTTCATTCCTGGAGATTCTAGATAGACACCATCTTTGTAAATCTTCTTCATTCTTACACATGTGCATATGTGGTGTTCTTATAACATCATATCTTTGAAAATCTATGCATATATGTTAGAGAAAAAAAAGTGGATACGCTTCAAGAGCTTACTAAAATTTCCCCAATTCATACCTCTGGCAGTAGTTTATGTCTCCCGGATAGCAAGCTTCACATGTTTAAGATTTTTCTCATAATTTTGGAGCACCATAAAATAATTTATTGGTTTGTTTTGCATCTTCACATACATGATAGATAGCACATCTTGAAACAGAGTTTTTGCCAAATTGACTGGAATAGCCCAGAACAATCCTTCCAAAGATTATTTCTTTCTTCAGAATATAATACACGTTCCAGGCCGCCATTTTGATAGCAAAATTTCATCACAAAAAGTTCTCTCCTGTAGAAACTAACAAAGAAAACACAGAATAAAAATCGTTGGCCATCATGAAGAAGCCTTTCGATTGGAAGCCATGCCAGTGTGTAGGTGGCCAACCGCTGCTTGACAATATTTATTCTAGTCCTAAAGAAATTAAGGATACCAATTAAAATTTATCCAATTCTCACGCACTTTGTGATCTAATAAAGGTAAGGCTGCAGTTGTAAACAAGTCGAAAAGACTCTCAAATTGCTAGAGGTTGGATAGGATATGGATGCATTGTGTGGGGGATATACAAAATTGTTGTTGGTAGACATGGAAGATAGTATTACGATGAACCAGCAAGGATTGGATACACAGACATACCCAATAAGGTTTCAAACTAAATATACCAAACTTCCTAAGTTGAACCATAAAAGTTTACATTTAGTCGTACTACTTGACAAAAAATTTTTCACATCAGAATGTAGAGCATTGCCACAGAAGATTATCCATATACATCAAGGAAGAAGTTGATATCCAACCTCTTCCAATATCATTGCTGCCTTATCCAGACAACTATGAGCTATATGCAAGACCACTGAATCTGTATCTATGTTGTCAAAAAATAGACTTTCAAAAGGTGTGGTACCGTCACCAATGAGATTCTAAAACAGATCATTGAACCGAAGCACTGATCTGATAATAGAAAGCTGCCACATGTTGCTACGGGGGAGCCAACTAGATATGTTAATATGTTAGAGAGAAGAGCTCCATATAGCAGCAAGTGTTCCATAGCAATTATGTCCCCCCAGTGGTAGGATATCACAGATGTGAAGATGCATATTTGAGAACAGGGGAAACAAGGAAAGCTTGTTTTGTCACAAACTTCAAATATAGATTGAAGTCTTGATACAATGCCCTACAAACAAAAGACCACCAAAAAATTAGTATGGTATAATAGCAGGATCTTTGAAGTTCTGAGACGAAATCAACTGTCAAGAAACTCAACACTAGTATACTACAATACCTCAATAATGTCAGGCTTGTCATGTGAACATTTCAATATTTCCATGATTTTGAGTGCATAAAAATGTCTTTTTGGGCAGTAGGAGATCTCAGTGATTGAAATGCCAGGAAACATGTATCAGCGGAATACTTTGCTTCAATGCCCAGCACGTCAAAAGACCTCAAGGCCTAGTAAGTTTCCTCGAGACTGGGATTAACATACCACAAAATCAGCTATATTTTAATGCACGTGATAAAAATTGATATCATGAATTCACAATGAAGTAATTCGATCCCGCCTCAAGGTCAGAAGGTCAATTTGAATAAAGCCGCATCAATATTACATTTAACATAAAAAAAATTATCGAACTTTGTTTAAACAAATCCATAACATAACAACTAAACATACACCTTTAATTAAGTGAAAGATTATCTCCATGTAGTAATTATCAAGTCCCAAAATTAGCCCTATTTCAATATATCGAGAAAGATAAATAATACATCCTGAGATTTTTCCAGTCATTTTATCGAACAGTTCACATGCTTCCACATTTTGCATACATATCTGTCAAGGATCTTGCAATTGAAACATTTGACTAAAGTCCCTTCTCCATAGTGTTATGGCAGATATCCACGCCTGTTTCAATGTTGCTAGCAAATCTCTCAATTTTTTCACTGCTAAAACTTGGAAGACATTTAAACATAAAAATATTTCCAAGATTTTGGATGGAAGCATCTGGGAATTTTCTCAACTAGTGAAGTGCCAACACCTTTTGCAAAAGCACACAGCCCACTTCATCCATTTCTATATCCCTTCAGACTATGTCAAATTAACCCTAATTGCATGGATTGCAATGACAGATGGTATGTCTCCCAACCTAAATGGCAATTAGGTTTCTATGGATGGAGGTGTGGCGGTTGGTGCCTCTTCCTGGATCAGCCCAAATTTGTGCTCCCTGCTACACTCTCGGATTTTATGTTCCCGAGGCAATTCCTATCACTCATTACTAAGATTTATTTTGTGTAGGCCAAAAATTATCAACCTTGCACTGAAAATAGGACCAAGATGCCCCCAAAAAAGAAGTAAAATTTCAGTTTTCAGGTGGCTTCATATGCTATCTATGAAACCATTGCATTTATAAATTCAATTTGCATGTGAAGTGTTTGAAATTTTAACCCTTCACTTTACCCCCAATTCACATGGTTTTGAGGAATTTTTTTACAAAGAAGCATGGAATCAACATCTCGCATCAAAGGCCTCTATTGGACTTCAAGCTCAGTTCATAGGCATGCAATCTTGAAGAACACTGATATTTCCTCCAGTGAATGTTGATGAGCAATCAATGAAATCCTGTGCGAAGGGTTCAACAAATCAATGTGTTTGCCTTCTTTCACCAGTTCATGCACCCAACTCCAGAGATTCCTTCGCCATTGTCCTTTATATGGAGATTAGGCCTCCTCCCTTTAGAAATCTACATCATCAACATCCCAAAGCATGGAGAATGGAACCTGGATAAAGGATTGCATGAAAGGGACGATGCAAGAAAAACATTGGATTGGAGGAAGAGGGTGAAGATTAGTAGGGGGTGACTGTTGGTATTTGATACATGCACCATGAATGTAACCCTCATGTTATCCATAGGGATATCAAAGGGAGTAATATTTTGTAGCCCCTATTGCCCTGATATGTAGTACCTCAAAATCTCAACTAAATTATTGTGCTAAATTCCTCCCAAAGTGTCCATTTCTGCCTAGAATTCTCTGATTCCCTGACATGCATCCATGCTAAGTTTTTTTACAGCGACCACAGTGCCATATGGTAAAAAATCCTTGTAAACCAATCCAAAGCTGCCATCCCCAATAACCCTTTGCTCTGGACTCCTGATGCCTCTCCTCTTATTCTTCAAGTGCTGATAAATTTTCTTAGAACAGATGAGGAGAAGAAGTAAAATCAGCACAGCCAAAAAGCCTCCAATCCCCGCAATAACTGTCAGCATCACAGTTCTGGTCTTGCTCTTTCCTTGGCCATAATTGAAAGGTGGGATAGGGCTTTGCAGCAGATAGCACATTCTATGCCCAAAGCCAACACCAAATCTTTAGTGCCCAAAACGAATGCTCATGGTAAATTCGATAGATTAGTCTCCGGTAGAATAGACCTAATCGACAAGTCTCCGCCCAAAACCCTAAAAAATTTACAAAAATAACATGCAATTTTTAAACGCAGAAAAACACAAAAATATTTGGACGCCCATCGAAACCATCAAAACGGCCGTAATGAGCGTCAAATTTGACATAGTCGCAGAAACGTCCGGAGGTCCTTTACCATAGGGGACGCCTTCGGCGTAATTAAATGAGTCTCAAAAAAGTATATTTATATAATGATAGAATGTAATAATTAGAATAATAAATAAATTAAATACGAGAATGGAAAGTGGAGGCTGTGGAATTTAAGGGGGTTGGTGACAATTTGCTGGTGGGCTGTGGAGATCCTGATAGGATCTGCGCATTCATCAAATCTTGATGAACAAAGGGATTTTTTAAGATGTGTATGCAACACGTGGAATTCCTAAAAAGGTACATGTGTCTTCAACCGGATCAGTTTGGAGTGCCAAAAACCCTGTGCCTGCACCTAAATGGGATCTTTGAACTGGTTTTTGGCAATCTCCCCAGTAAATACATTGTAAAATGTAGAAGCAAGCTCAATGCTTCAGGTGTTTAACCAAAATTCCTTAAAGAAAGGTATTCTCATTGCATGAAGATTTCAGGCGATACACTAAATGTTGTTTTTTTGTTGAAAGGGGTCGTGGAAGTCCATGTTTTATAGGATATACAAAAATGGCTCTGTCAAAGGTGTTGGGAATATTTTTAAACAAATGCAATCTACAGGTATAAGCAATACTCCACACATTCGCACTCCCTTTCTGTGCCAAACGTCCAATGAAGCAATTGGCAGGTGTAAATCCTATTTCCACAACCTTAAACCAGCACTTTCCCCTACTGGCTGCTTTTGTTGAGTTGTGGGATTGAGGTTGGTAATGGATAACATTGGCGTTCTGTGATTATTTTGCTGCAGTAGAAGAGGGTTTACAGAAGAGGCGTTCTGTGATTATTAGGTTGGTAATGGATAAAAGGTGTGGGCATCCTCGTGAAGCATTGCCATTGCTTCACCAGATGCAACCATCAGGTGTCCACATGATTTGGTTTACCTTTACCAGCGCAATCTCAAATTTTGTTAGATTGGGAGCCTTAAACAACAAATGTCCATCCATTAAGCACAATAGAAACTGGATTTTGTCAAACATGTTTTCTTCAGCGCCCAGGCATACATGCATGCAATTGTGGAAGCATATGCAAGGCACAAGAACTGTTTGATATAATGTCTTCAAGAAAAGTGGTTTCATGGAATTTGATGATTATAGGATATGCACAAAATGAGTTATTGAAAAGGCTTAAGAAAATTTCAAAAATATAAAGAGCAGGTGCAAAGTTAATTTCTCAACTTTCTTTGTGTTCTTGGGCACATAGCTCTGCAGGCTAAGTGGATGAGGGCTGCACATATTCACAAACGTCTTCTTATTGCGCTACACCTTCCATGGATCATTATGTGTGCGTATTTGACCTTCTTTCTGTGGTAATAATCTTGAGGAAACTCTAAACATTATTAAATTTGCACAAATTAAACTCGTGGTGGCTGCGAGTGGATGTGAGGATGTGTAGAGGAGTGTTTGGTTGGAGGAGGTACGTATCGGCTGAGGGAATGTATTCACTGGGTTGGGGGGTTGTATAACACTTAGAAATGAACTAAAGGTGGATAAATTCTTGTAACAAACCCTTGAATTGCATGACGAAATGCCTAGCAAATGGAGTTTTCGCGGGTTGGGAATGGAAACCTCCCATAGACCCTTGTGCAACGTCTCGCCAATTGGCTAACAGAGATGGTTTTTTCATCCTTGTCTAGCATAATTTCGTATTATTAGTTTTTCCTTTGCAATGAAATAGAATTTTAAATCCTTGGATTATTATACAATTGGTTATTTTAAACGAACTTTTAGTGCAAAACAATAAAACATGACCTCGTAACTTACGCAATCCGAATTACCCTTGGTTTTTCAACCATATACTTAAACCCTCATTATGATATGTTTTGGAAACTTTGTAACCAAACTGGATATTTGTAACCAAACTGGATATCTGTAACCCCCTTTTATTGACAAGTTGAGTTTGAGTTTCTTGTAAACCTATCAACTATTCCTTTATAAAAGTTAGTAAATCATGATTTTCTTCATCATGTGAAATACCTCTCTGGAGCCCCCATTCGAAATGTCAAGGTTTGAACCTATTCCTTGTCATCACAAGATGCCACAAAAAAATCTACAACACGCTAAATTGATCATTTGTTCATTTTGAGTAGCGCGTTAGAAGCCATGTTGACCATGTTTGCACCGTCAGGTAGCTGTTAAAAGTTAAAAGTTGAGTTTTGTTTTGTCTTTCCATTTGGACCCTAAGCGAAAAAATGGTTATCCACCTTCGTAAACCTCTAGTATTTTTACATGAAAAATTCTAGTAACCCTTAGTTCGGAGAAAAACAACTCACTAGTTAGTTTTGCAAAGGGGTTTTGTAGGCCTCAGTAAGTTATTTATTTGACCAAGCCAACTAGTCCATTGCAACCGGTGGCTCCAATAAATTATTCGCCATTTGTAAACCATTTGTGACGGTTCTATGTTCCGTAAACTCCTGTGAATCCTTGGTATATAGGAGAGCATATAAGAACTTTCTCGTTGTGTGTTCGCCCATCCAAAGTCAATTTTTTTAACGTGGTTTCTTCGCCCTCAAGCTAAAATTTGATGTTTTTGTAAACTAGAGGGAAAGTGGGAAAGAAGTTCATAGGACCCTCATCAAGACAATTAATCAATGAGAACACTTGTAGACACTTATAAATGACTGTATGGAACTCTATTTTTGTGGCTTGTTTTGAGAAAATTAATGTCAAAAAGTAGTGTTTTTCTCTCTCTTCTCTCTATTTCTCTCTCTCTTCCTCTAGTTAAGAAATGAAGTGAAGTGAAATGAATGTATCTCTAACTCTCTCTTGTTGTATGCTAAGTAGTATAAACATGTGAATGAAAAAACTTTGATAACATGAATTATGTTTGATTTTGGGTAGATGTCATGTCAACGTTTATTTCCTTGACCATGTTTACACTAACTTGTCAAAACATCTTAACGTAAGCATGATTAGAATGGATGATGGAAATCTAAATTTAGTGGGCATTACTGAAAATGTGTAATCGGGATGGGAATAGAAATGTATCTTATTTTATCATTAGTACATGTTGTATTATTAAAGAAAGAAAACTCATTTCATTCAAAGCATGTGTGTTAAATAAAGAAATATTGAAATTTCTGTTGTAACCTTACAATTCAATTGCATTGTATAATAGTTTAATCAGTCAATTGTGATAAATCCTTGTACTTTTGTATGTTGTATGGAAGTGAGCTAAAACTTGAAAAGTATTAGTGACATAAGCTTGTAAAAAGGGGGATTTACGTAGATAGTGTGGCTTATGTCAATCCTTTAACAAACTTTTCACACCTTTACCACCTTATTAAAGATATCATGTAGTTTCAAAATGTCACAGTTAGTCCACTTGTCTTATTTCTTATTATTCATAGTAGTAATTTGTAAATGGGAAGGTGAATACTTAATTGATAGGTGTGTCATTATTGCCACTCAATTTATAGTTGATCTTGGTCACCTTATATTGCACTCAAATAGTTTTTCCTTGTTATAATAGCCTTGGACACATATTCACATCGCAGGTGAAATTTATTATCTCAAGTATGGACTAGAGCCATTGGGCATCTCATTATGTAGGTGATCCTTAGTGGCCTCAACCTTACATGACTCTTATTGTGTGTTGAACTTTTAAGAAATCACGGGTAGTCTTATAACCAAGATAATCATCCAACTCAAGGACTTAGTAGATTATACAAGACAATTATAAAACAAGGTGTCATCTTGAACGTAAGATAATAACATGTTAATTTTGGGGTAACAAACAGAAAAACAAACATTATATGGTAGTGAAGGAATAATGTTATATGATTTAACGACATGTGTAAGGATTATAAACCTTTAAATACAAGGAAATTGTAAGTTTAAAACGAATCTTTTCTAGATCATGATTAAGTCACATGTTAACGTGTATCTCTAGGCATTATAGATAATGTATAATGCGGTGATGAATCTTTGTTCAACTCGAGAAACAAAATTTAACGACTCTTACGAACATAGTGACATAAGGCCTTCCAAATTATGAAGTGTGCATCACCTTAGAAGGAAATGTTGCTTATATAGATGTGTAATTGGAACCACCTTGAGAAATAGAATTTAGGAGGAAATCAATTAGTCAAAAGAAACCCAAGTAAGCAGAACATACGAGTATTGCATTCCTCATTAAATGATCCAATTATATGTCATGATAATCTTACAAAACATCTCCTCTCTCTTGTTTAGTTACCAAAGTATGTGTTTGTGGGAATTTAAGTTCAATTAACAAGATAACCAAGGGATAATGGTCTCATTTAATAACAATTTAAATGTAGTTAAAGGGATGTAATTTAATTTTATCCACGGGGAAACATTTTAGTAATATGCTACACTTGGCCTTAATGAGGATTGGTCTTAGGAACTAGTGAAAGTAGGGTGGAACCCTTCCGCCTTGTGAATAAAAAGGCCATTATTTTGGATCCATGTTTAACCCGAGTGTAGGATTTAATAGGAATTGATAATTGGGTGTATAGTGCACAAAGAATCGAGATAATTCCTTTTAGGACCTATTCATCACCACTTGTAGGAAAGGACCATTAAATGTTAGTATATAGAGCTACAACCCCTCCTTAAAGGTAATACCCTCTATAGGACAAAAGGGAAGTACTCCCGTAATCTTAAGAAAGGATTTACTCATCTCTGTCAATGGATTATGTGGAAAGCTTCCTTAAATTATCTTGAGGATGGTGTAGTCATACCCATCTAGCAAATGTTAACACTTGAGTTTTTATCTCCTTATTGTACCATTAGAGGGCTTAGAGTTATGTGTGAAGATATATTTGGGCCAAGCTTAGCATTTTTATGGAAGGAAGTCCATCGGAATTTGAGTAGCTCAGTAAGTGTTCTTCTTCATAACCCATGTTCATGGTGTAACCTTAAATTAACACGTTATACTCTAGAATGTTTTGTTCTTGGTGGAAAAATTGATCTGGAATGACACCTTATAAAGAGAATGGATTTTAGTCATAATGATATGGGAAACTTTGGGACGTTCCTTGGTCACCCTCATGCATTAATTGAGAATCTATGTTATACCAAATTAAGAGAAGGGTAAATTGTGTTGAACCTACTAATTTTATGTATACAAGCGCCTCGATGAGAAGTACATGGACCTCGGAAAAGGTGTTCTAAGTTAAACTTCACCCTCCCTTCATGTTCTTTGGATCCCATGTGAGTGATAATTGTTAAAGGAATGATGGTTTGAGAGACCGTCCATGGGTTAAGAAACTTATTCATGTATACCTCACTCCCTGAGTGATGGCTAGAGTTCATTGTGGATTCTCACCAAATTTGTGCACTCTTGGACCTAACCTTTTTGTGTTTAAGAATGGAAGATGATATGTAAGTTCTGATATAGGTAGTGCGAGCAAAAATATAGAATTCTAAATCTGGAATGGACCTTAGAATGAAATGAAACTAACTTGAATTGTGACATTGTGATGCCTAACAAATTAAACCATGATTATGTGAAGGTAACACTTTTAAAGTAATTAAATGCAATGCTTGCACACACGACAATTTTAATTATTGGTAAGTTGGTTTGTTGTAAGGTAAGTGTTGGTGTTAAGTTCCAATTGTTTAGTGCAGTGGTTCGTTTGTGTTGCGTCATTTGATTTCGCAAAAAAATCCAATTTCTGGTTACATTTTGGGTGGTAAAATAGTGGGCATGAAAAATCTTAAACCCTAATAGTGATAAATGAATCCATAAGTTGTGCTAATTCGATAAAGCATCGGGTTGACAACAATGTGATAAGTCAATCATGTTTTCACATAATATATATCTAAAAAGTTGTGAATAATTCAAAATAAATAAATTCAGTCCTAAAATAATCGTGAATTATGTCAAGATTGAATTAATTATATGTTACAAGACTTGTAATTTGACAAAGTGTAATTATTTTTAATGAATGGAATGTAATCACTAGAATAAGCGAGATAAAATATAAGATAGTCGATCAAGTGGTTTATAAAAGTAGGAAATATCAATGTTAAGGTGTTCTAAAAATAAGGGCCGAAAGTATACTTTAGACAATCTCATGGGATACTAGAATGTATTTTGATCTGAAACTATTCTAGAGATCTACAAACTTATCCTCTTGCGATCTTTTCCTATTGGGTATAATGTGTGCCAATTTTTCTATTTTTGTATACCTAATTTCTAGGTTTGTAACCTTATAATGAGTGTGATAGAATAACTATTTTTCTCTTTTCTTGAAACCTTATCTTTTTGTACCTTAATATATAAAGGGGTTAGTATGAGTGGGTTGGAAAACATCAACTTACCATTGTAGTGTAATGAGCATTACCTATGTACCAATAGTATAAAGAGGGCTCGGGTTGCATTTAGTTATCCCATGTTTATTATGAGATGCAAGAGAATATACAATAAATAATAGGCCCTTGAGTCACTCCTAAAACTTAGAAACAAGTATTTAGTCCTTACACTTTATAATTAAGTTCAATGTGTGAGGATTGTACTTGGTTTGCTTATATGTATATTCAAGGACTATAAGAGTGTCCCAAAAATTTTCAAGGGGATTTCAAAGTACCCCTAATATATAAGGGTGTGATTTTATTTATTGGCATAATTTGTATATTTTCCTCTCAATAGACCTAAAATCTTGCCTTGGCCAACAAATCCAAGTTACCCTTTGATATATTGATAGTTAGAGAACAAGAGGATGTGTTCATGTCACATGGATAGTACCATGACTAAAGCTATCCATGGCATATGAACTTTTCTTGGGTGAAAAAAATTTGGAGATGTGATGTGGAGGGGTTTAACTATAATTTCGATGGAAAAACTCCAAGTGATTCAAATAAGTTGAATTAGAGAACAATATTGACTAGTGGTTTAGTGCACGTTTAACGACTACGGGAAGAACAATAAAATTAACAAAACTAGTCAAATATGTGTAGATAAAATATGTTCTCCAACTAAATTTAAGGTACTACACAATGTCTAAAACTATGATACATGGTAACCCATGTCCTACAAAATCCCTAAAAATTAAGTAAGACAAGTGACAAAATACACATTGCTAACTTAATTTTTAGGGATTTTGTAGGACATGGGTTACCATGTATCATAGTTTTAGACATTGTGTCCTTAAATTTAGTTGGAGAACATGTGTGTGTGTGTGTGTGTGTGTGTGTGTGTGTGTGTGTGTGTGTGTGTGTGTGTGTGTGTGTGTGTGTGTGTGTGTGTGTGTGTGTGTGTGTGTGTGTGTGTGTGTGTGTGTGTGTGTGTGTGTGTTCTCCAACTAAATTTAAGGTACTACAAAATGTCTAAAACTATGATACATGGTAACACATGTCCTACAAAATCCCTAAAAATTAAGTTAGCAATGTGTATTTTGTCACTTGTCTTTTTACATAAGGGGAATCATGGCCTTATCCTTCCCTTATGCCTTCTATTTTCTCCTACCATGTTATGTTGACAACCCAAGGAGTATTTCTGCTATAACCTAACTCGCTAAATACTTTTCTAATTTGTGGTACATTACACATTTCCCTACATTACTATGCAAATTCATGCCACATCTACAAATTTATTCCACCTTTCCAACACCATATTTTTTTGTGATATTATTCCTAAGTTGTACACCACTATATTTTTCCATTATGACTATATTTGAATTCTCAAATAGTTTTTGATCCACATCTTATTGTGTTGGTTGCATTTTAATGTAACATTTATCCTTCCACCTTTTCCCACTCATTTTAAGCCTCTACTGAAGTTTCCCTTTAGCCTGGTGGCATTGTTAACAAGATGTCATGTTCTCATACAAATTCCTTTATTATTCCATTCGCATGTCACTTTTTTGTCACTTTCATCTTGCATTAATTTCTAAAACCACTCTTTACATTACGGGAAGGTGCGATGATTGTAGAATTTGTACCATGTCACCTAAGTTGGTCAGAGAAAATAATGATACACCTAATACAATGTTATTGGGATAACATGTTGATCTTTCAAACCACTTGACATTTACGGTTTATTTTTGCTCTAGACATGTATTTGTCCCCTCCAAATGCATGATTTATTATCAAAATCCTATATTCTCAATGTAGACACCTAATTTTGACCATGCAATTATAATAAAAAAATTGCACTAATTGTCATTTTGTTATAATTAGTGAATTTCCTTTAAATTATCTAACATTCCCTTTGTCTCAGTCAATTAATGACACTTCATTAAATAACTAGCCTCATCCCCCATTCTGGATGCCAATTAACGTCGCTTTGTTAGTTATAATTCTATTTTAATTAATGAATTAACTATTATTAATTAATTAATCTTTCAATGAATTAACTATTATTAATTAATGCATCTTTCAATACTTTATTTAATCAATAAACCTTCGTATTGGTTAAATCCCCCTCTCAAACCCTCCAAATTCTACTAATTTCCATCCAAATCATCTTCAAATGGATTCTATAAACTTAATTTGGCCTATTAATTAATCCTAGTTGATTAATTAAATCTTCCCAAACTCCCATGAATTTCTAATTACTAATTAATCTCTTCCAATCATATTTATTCCTTTCTAATTCTACATTCACTTTATCCCGCATTCACTAGGTTGCAAGCTTCTCCCAAAATGGAAAGCTATATAAGAATACTAGTACAATTTGTCAAAACTTACACCATGTCCTTGACAGACATTATACTTAAGAAGAGTTTTTCATGTTATTGGAAGGCTTGTTAAATCCCTCCTTTTTCTACTTGTCGAGAAGAATTTAAAAATACAATTCATCCATACTTGATGAGATCTCTTCCTCTTGTACTTGAGAAATATTTGATCATGTATGATCTATGTTCAGCTCACTAAGGAAATACCTACAATACAAAGCACATCCAAAATATCAAAATGAGTTTTCACTTAGTATAGATTCATATTTTTTGGTTTAACTAGCTTCCTTTTTCACTTTATCATGATGTATTTGCTTAAATTTAACTAAGTTAAGATCTACTTGGTGTTAGGTTCTTTCAATTATCTTAATTTAAAGTTTAGCATGCATACATATAGAACACCTAATGGGACACTCCTTTGTCTCATGCACATTCATTTATTATTCTTAGTTTAAAGCTTTATAAATTTCCATTTTACATACAAGTTCTTTCAATTTGTTGAAATTTATTTGTTTTTGAGCATGTATGTTAGTGTTTGGTAGTGTTGACTCTTCTTTGTAGGTATAAAGGAGGTGAAATGATGTCACCATTTAATCTTGATGGGAAAAATCTGAGCTTTTTGTTGTTGTTTGGTCATTTTTTGACATTCTTTTGTACAGGTACAAGTCTTCACGTACTAGTGTAGTTGTTCACGTGCTAACGTAACTCTATTTTTCTACTACTCACACTAGCGTAGTTATTCATGTGTTAATAGTACTCTATTTTTACGTTACACGTGCTAGCATAGCTATTCATGTGTTATCCTTGCTCTCTTTTCCTACTACATGTGCTAGCATAGCTATTCACGCACTATTGTTACTCTATTTTTATAATGTACACGTTAGCGTTTCTTATTTTTCTTGTTGTGTGTACTTATGTAGTTATTCATGCACTAGTTTCATTCTTTACACGCTTTTGTATTCACAATGCACTTACGTAAATGTTTTCTTGTTTTTCGCATCAGCGTATGAGTTCATGCACATGTGTTGCACTATTTCTTGGTTGCATGTGCTAGCATTACGTTTCACATGATCACATCTATTGTCATGTGCTAGTGTTCATATGACCATTCACATGTTATCATATCGGTATATGTGCTAGCATTTCTAGCATACGTGTAAGCATACTTGTGTAAACTTTCACTCAAATTTCATATTTCAATTTTCAATTTTATGTTTTTTACATGTAATTTTGACTCTAATCTACATGTTATTTGTTTAAAAAGTAATGTTAACACTTGATGTTTAAAGTTCCATTTGATTGATTACACTCTCAAGTGACCTTGAGAGTCGAAACAACTCCAATCTTTGGTATAATTTTTCTAACATTGTGGGTGCATGGAAAATTACTAATTGTTTGTGTGTAGGACCATTACAACATTGGAAGATGGTTACCATAAAAATTCAAACAAAAAAATTACTAACAAATTTTACATATAGGTTCCTTGGTCAAAGAAAAAATCAAACTTTTCTAAATTAGATAAAATGAATAAAACACATTTTCATTACGAGTTCGGATAAGGGTAAAACCCATCTACTTTAACTATGGGAAGTGCTTGGGATTAAGCCCTAAAACTCATTATGAGGAGTACCATAGGAACCAAAACGTAGTTGGCACATTGAGGGAATCGCCAACAAAACCGGTAGTGCCCCATTTCCTACTTGACTAGTAAAACCCATGAGGAATACCAAATATTGTTCATGGTGATAGCCCCATTCGTATAGATTACGGGGTATAGTTTGTATTCAAGATTTATTCTGATACACGTACTTGTTTAGATAAATATTGGTGAGTGAACAATCTAAAATCCCTAGGAATACTTTCGATTGTCGTGGCCAACCTTATCTTATATTATTTGTGTGTACCATACTTTATACAAATAAAAACTTTTCCCAATTTAAAACCTTATTTTAGTAATAGAACAAGGAGAAACTCTATCCAAGTTACGTTGTGTATCCTTCATCACAAATCATACATGCAAAAAAATTGTCCGATTTACTACCTTATTATTGTAATAAACCAAGGTGAAACTTTGTCCAAGTTGTGTCGTGTAATTTTCCATCACAAATCACACTTCTCTCACAAATTTTGGTTTCCTTTACTAAAGAAAGCTATTTGAAACTCTTCCAAAATTACATCAACCATTTTGACACTCACATTCAACACTTATTTTCCAAACTTTCTTGATTTTAAAAATTGTTTCATTATGACATTTTTTTCCTTAGGTCCCATTTGGAAACTCGCATAAGTATCCACATCTTTACAAAGGTCTAGTTTTCATCTATTACGTTGCTCAAATCGACATAGAACTTCCTTAAATATGAAGGAATTCAATCAAACAATCTAGGTCTAGGCATTCAAATCAAACGATGCCAACCATGACTAGATATCAAATGGTTCCTTACGTTGTTGACAATAGGGAACAAGTTCTACCTTTCACTTCTCAACATTCATCTCCTAATCAATTTTATCCATGAACCAATCCTCCTCAGACTCCTGAGTCTCATTCACTCAACTTTCTCTTATGGAATAATCAATCGCCTAACCGACATCTTCCTATATTAAAGATCCATATGAATCAAAAATCCTCTAATCAAACATCCAATTCAACCCCCGTGTCATGCTCCACTCTCTTTCCACAAGATCCCCTTCTTCTACTTATACCCTACCATTTTATAAGAAATCCATCCAAAAACAAATTTAATTCAACTCTTGAGACATCCCAATATAAATCTACTTCGTCCCCTAGAGTCGTCTCCATATACCATTCCAAATCCAATATCTCTTCATCACTCGGATAATTTTAACCACGCCTTATTTTATCCTCGCTAATCTTCTAAAAAGATGTTTACATCCACGTCGAACAATTAATAAGCAAAGATGTGCCAAGATATCTTTTCAACACACTATCAAGTTCCTTTGTGGAAACAACAAGGTCAAAACCACCCAATACCATTGTCTCCATCATAACACAACTTCTAAATCCCAAACACTTGTTGGACCTCTTCCTTCAAATCAACCTTCTATCATCAACCAACAAGGACCTCCTCTTATCCTTACATCATCCTGGATTTCCCATCATATGATGAAATGACTCGATCTGTCCTTAGATCCTTCTCCTATCTTGTCATGACCAAATCATCCCTTAAATTGTAATCAAGCCATGGGATGCCTCCTCCTAGTCCACCATCATCAACCCTTGGGCCATCACTTAGTATCCCATTACCGTTAATTCGTGGGCCACCTCCTAGTATCCCTTTATCTTATATTCTAAGGCCACCTCCTAGTAGCCCATTACCTTCTATCCTTGGGCCACCTCCTACTAGCCCATTCCCATCAATCAGGGTAAATTTTAAGACCCCCAAAAAAATTGTATATATTCCTTGGCGAATCTGTGAAAATTGACTTTCGAAATGATGGCGAATATGAAGAAAACGAGTTTCGAATGGTTTGGAAAATCATTTAATAATGGTGTCAGCCGATAGCAATTTTTGACTAATAAGTATATGTTGTTGGTGATAGTATATGATGTCAGCCAAAAGCATATGTAATTTTTTGAAAAATCATTTTTTGACAATAGCAATTAAAATGACCGGCTCGACGAGAAATATGTCCTCACAAAATATGGTGCAAAGAAAAAAATTCAAAAAAGTGATTTTTGTGGAAAAAATATAGATTTCACTAATTTTGTATGGAATTTTTTTTTTGAAATTTTTTGATGTTAGCAATTAAAATGATCGTCTCAATGAGAAATTTTTCCTCCCAAAATATGGCATAAGTAGGAAAAAAATCCCATACTTTTTCTATCGAACAACATCACTGAAAAATGCTACCGAAATCGGTAGCATTTTTTTATGTTACTAGCCTCTAGCATTAAATATGTTGTAGGTCGGTAGCAAGTTTTATGCTACTGCAGACAATGGCATAAAGGTGAATAACATGAATTCCCATTTCACGCTAATGGAAAATTGACCCTTAAAATTAACTTGTACGTAGAAAATTAAGGCGACCCAGTCCTAATTTCTATCCTAAAATTCACCAATTTCAAATTTTAAAAACAAGAATATTCGTGAATTAACGAATATTAGCTACTAAAATTTTTCTTGCCATCAATCCTTGGACCGTATTCTATTCATCCAAGCATATCCTACCTCTATTAACAACTATGGAAAGCCCACCATCATCCCTAACAAACCTATCATCGATCACAAACATCCACTTTCTTCCCCCATTTCTTGGGATCGATGGAATCACACATTATCTTGTATGAGGCACAAATAGTTTCTTCATCAAGCTAAAATCAAAAATCGAGGGGCTCCAAAGCTCCAAGAAAATTCAACACCCACAAATTCAAAACTCAAGCATGATTCAAAAATGCACAACAATGCAAATGTCAAGTATGGCGCAAAGTGCAGAAATCTATGGATAGGGAACTCAAACTCCCACATACAAAATCCATATTACAAGATAAGTCGCAATCACTTATCGAGTATGATCTCACCACGATCATCAAGATTGGAGATAATATCACTCTTGATAAGTAAAAAATCCTAGTCTCCCTCATCAAAGAAATCACAAACATTGTTGTTGGATCCTATCACACAGTGACATTTTTGGTCCCAACCTTCTAATCCATCCTATCTTATTCTTCATACCCTATCATGGATATTTTTCCTCTTATATATCCCCATTTTTCATCCATTTTCATCATCTCCCTTTGAGGTTTTCCCTTCACAAACCTATCAAAGAAATGAATTTCTTTTTTTGAAATCCATTAAAAAAACATTAAAACATTACAAAAAAAAAAAAGGTACAAACATCAAACATTACAATAAGGTATTTCATACACATGGATGTTCTTTCCTTTCTTCATTTTCCTTTGTAAATCACCCATCATTTTCATCCCTTCAATGATCTTTTCGTTAGTCTCTTTCACACTCATTGTGCAAAATTGATCTCTATTATATCTGTTTGACCTAGGTCTTTCATTTCCTTGGTAAATTAAAGAATGACTAGCCTCTTATAGATTCTATCACTATCATACATTTTATAAGCTTGTTAGAAGACCTTTGGGTGTATCGGTTGACATTAGCCAATTTTGTTGCCATAATCACTTCCACATCCTTCCATCAAGCCATCAATGGTTCTTAACCTATTATCAAAATAATCGAGAGATCTGAAATACTTTTTGAAATAAAAAATCAATCAAAAACCAAAAAAAATATAACACTCTCTCTGGGGGTATTTCTAATATCTTTATCGGGGCTATGGATGCCTAGCTGGTAGTAGGGAAATATTGTGACTAGAATCATATACATCTCCATCGGGGCTATGGATGTCTTATTGGAAGTGAAGCAATGTACGACTCTCCATTCACAAATACACTATCAAAATTAATCATTCCTAAACATTGGTTAGTGTGTCTTCACTTATTACCTATTATATCTTCACTTTGATAAGTAATTAATTTTCATATACACACATTAGATCTCGATGAGCGACAGGACTACTATGTTACTAGATGTTGTTTGGGCCTTTTCGGACTCTTAATTTAGTCCTTATTTTATCTCACGATTTGTTTGTTTGGCTCATTACTATTACATCACCAATCCTTCTAGCTACATTATTCATATCCTTGCATCACATTCACATTGATCTTCTCCTTTGTTGTAACATCCATGTGTCTAAATTTCCTTTTACCATGATTGAGGAAACTTTGTCCTTTTCATTAAAATTCTTGTACTTTTTCTATCATCTATTTCTTCTCTAGCTTGCACCTTTGGGGCATGCTTGTTCCTTCCTAGTTCTTCATTGGCTTGAGTTCATCATCTTGGTGAACATACCCCTCTTTTCCTTGATCCGTCTTATGTTATCATTGTATATATGCGCAGGATTTTCCCTTGTATATTCTCACCTCTCACTGAGGGCATCTTGGCATTTTATTCTTCATGTACATAGTGTCATAAAACCTTCAAAACCCAAAAACATTAGTAAAATATTCAAAAATCTAAAAACATTGGTAAAGCCTTCAAAAATCCAAAACATTAGTAAAACCTTTAAAATCCAAAAACATTGGTAAAATATTCAAAATTTAAAAACATTTCAAAAAATAGTAGAAAATCAAAACATTCAAAACAATCTAGAAAATCCAAAAACATTCACAACATCTCAAAATACAAAAAATAGTGAAAATTTTAACAACACTAAACATTGTAAACTATACCACAAAACATCTTACTTCAGTGTTTGCTCATTCTAGTGCACAACATGTGGATCATATTGTGATCTTCTTTCATCAACACAACTTGTTTTTTTGTTATGTATATCTTCCGTCTTATATCTTTACTTGGGGTAGTTTCATAGTGCACATTTGATATTTCATAGGACTTCTATGTCCTTCATCCAATCCCTTGCATGTATCCTTTTTGTGGAAACATTTTAACCTTGTTCGTATAACTCGGGCATTTGGGTATTGAAGTTGGATAACAAAAATATTGGTACAATTGTTTTAAGCATTATTTGTTTAAGTTTATTTGATTGTGTTTGTTTGTTTTCTTGCTTGTTTGTTTACTTTCTCATATTGTTTTGCTTGTGTATTTTTCTTTGAGTCAATCCTTTAGCATTGCATAAAAATTAGTATTATGGATTTTCATGTCATTCTACCCTTTTTTGTATGTTTACATCAAATAAAAAGGTACTTCTGAGCCAAGACAATGCATACACTATACTACGATCTTCCCATCCATCCTTTATCCTAATCCCATTCTAACTAGTTCTCTATTCTACCTATTATTCCTTCTCATTAAGCTTTTATATTTCTTCTAATTTATTGAAACACAATTCTCATAATGACAGTTTCTTCAAATCTATCAAATTGAACAATGGCCAAACGAGCTAAGTTCAACTTCCAACCACCACAATGAGCTTTATCTACCATCGTGGTCACTCTTCTTTTTTAGCGTTAATCGACCTCTTCTATCACTCCATTGACACTCGAGAGGGCATCGTCTATCCTACTAATTTTTCTTCTACCCATACAAAATATAATTGTCTACTATCTTTGAAATGATGTCACTCACGCTACACCACATCAAAGAGGGAAAATGTAGACACCTAATTTCAAGTGCACAATTTTAATAATAAAATTGCACTAATTATCTTTTTACCATCATTTTGTTATAATTAGTGAATTTCTGCTAATTAGCTAGCATTCCCCTTCGTCTTGATTAATTAATAACACTTCGTTAATTAACTAGCATCATCCCTCATCTTGGATGTCAATTAACATCGCTTCATTAGTTATAATCCTCTTTTAATTAATTAATTAATTATTATTAGTTAATTAATATTTCAATCTTATATTTAATCAATAAACCTTCTTATTGGTTGAATCCCCCTCTCAAACCCTCCAAATTCTACTAATTTCTCTCTAAATCATCTTCAAATGGATTCTATAAGCTTAATTTGGTCTATTAATTAATCCTAGTTGATTAATTAAATCTTCCCAAACTCCCATGAGTTTCTAATCACTAATTAATCTCTTCTAATCATATTTATCCCTTTCTAATTCTACATTCACTTTATCCCACATTCACTAGGTTGCAAGCTTCTCCCAAAATGGAAAGCTATATAAGAATCCTAGTACACCTTGTCAAAACTTACACCATGTCCTTGACAAACATTATACTTGAGAAGAGCATTTCATGTTATTGGAAGGCTTGTTAAATCCCCTTTTTCTACTTGCCAAAGAGTAGTAAGAGAAGAATTTAAAAATATACAATTAATCCATACTTGATGAGATCTCTTCCTCTTACTTGAGAAATATTTGATCGTGTATGGTATATGCCCAGCTCACTAAGGAAGTACCTACAATACAAAGCACGTTCCAAATATCAAACTGAGTTTTTCACTTAGTATAGATTCATATTTTTTGGTTTAACTAACTTCCTTTTTCACTTTATCATGATGTATTTGCTTAAATTTAACTAAGTTAAGATCTACTTGGTGTTAGGTTCTTTCAATTATCTTAGTTTAAAGTTTAGCATGCATACATATGGAACACCTGATGGGATACTCCTTTGTCTCATGCACATTCATTTATTATTCTTAGTTTAAAGCTTTATTTTTCCATTTTACATGCAAGTTCTTTCAATTTGTTGAAATTTATTTGTTTTTGAGCATGTATGTTAGTGTTTGGTAGTGTTGAGTCTTCTTTGTAGGTATAAAGGAGGTGAAATGATGTCACCATTTAATCTTGATGGGAAAAATTTGAGCTTTTTGTTGTTGTTTGGTCATTTTTGACATTCTTTTATGCAGTACGAGTCTTCATGTACTAGTGTAGTTGTTCACGTGCTAACGTGACTCTATTTTTATACTACTCGCACTAGCGTAGTTATTCATGTGTTAATATTACTCTATTTTTTGTTACACATGCTAACATAGCTATTCATGTGTTATCCTTGCTCTCTTTTCCTACTACATGTGCTAGCATAGCTATTCACGCACTATTGTTACTCTATTTTTATAATGTACGCGTTAGCATTTCTCTATTTTTCTTGTTGTGTGTACTTATGTAGCTATTCACCCACTAGTTTCATTCTTTACACACTTTTATATGTCAATGCACTTACGTAACATTGTTTTCTTGCTTCCTGCATCAACGTATGAGTTCACATGCATGTGTTGCACTATTTCTTGGTTGCGTACGTGCTAGCGTTACGTTTCACATGATCACATCTATGTTCATGTGTTAGTGTTCATATGACCATTCACGTGCTATCATATCGGTATATGTGCTAGCGTACTAGCATATGTGTAAGCATCTAGTGTAAACTTTCACTCAAATTTTCTCAAATTTCATATTTCAGTTTTCAATTTTATGTTTTTTACGTGTAATTTTGACTCTAATCTACATGTTATTTGTTTAAAAAGTAATGCTAACTCTTAGGTACAAACAATTTACACAAGAGAAAAAATCTTTATATATCTTCATACGAATAGATTACAAATATATAGGAATATGCAACTCCTATAAACTAGGAAGTTTCTCTAACAATAATCCTATTTAGTTGTGATTGTTACTCACGTAACAATACACAACTCAAATCATACGAGTTGTTAAAACAACTCCAATAATATATTATTGTTTATATAACAATAATATAACTAATTACTAACATACAAGTTTACCATACAGTAAACTCCCATAGTAAACATTATTTTCCTAACATTCCCCCCCTTAATGTTTACATGGTAACAATAGAACTTTCACACTTCATCCGCAGCATGTTGCTCGTGTTTGCTCATGATCTTGGTACACACTCAAACTGAAGGTAGAAGAAGGAACACATCAACTTCTTATCGACCATACACTATTGGGAACACATCTGACCAATGAGGATGGGAACACACTCAAGAATCATCTACTTATCAACCAGTCACTCTAGGGAACACATCTAACCTAGCAGTGTGGGAACTCAAGCAGGAACACATCTGAACAACCTTCAATGGTTTTCAGGAGACTAACCACAAACCTAGGTACGAACAGGAACACATCTGACTGTTCTACCTCATCAAGACTCTTGATGTTGCCTTTCACTGTGCTATATGTTCTTCACTATGTTCTAGCATTAGGGAATTATGTAGGAATAGCCACATACTAGTGAACAAGAACATACCACATCTGTTCTTATTTTTCACACCACGTTGAAATGCTAAAATCCACACTATACTACAAAATAGGTACGATGGCCAAGCACACAACCGAATTTCGCAAATTCACATCGAGAAAATGCCACCACATCTCCATGTGGCCCCATTGTTAGTGATGACAAGAAGTCGTTATCTAACCTCCACCTCTATCCTTCAATATACGTGTTGTTAACTCGGCTAGATAAATCTGTGATACTCAACTATTTCTACATTGTTTATTATATAGTATCCCTCCCATGATGTGAAGCGATTTAGTTTCCGGACATCGGGTAACACCAAAAATGCGTCCATGAAACAATTTTTTTATTTTGACCCTTTGACAATAAAATTCCTAATACAAAATAATGACACTTAAAAACTTAAAATAATATTTACAATGACATTACAAAAATAAAAGACTTTTGACAATACTGATAATACTTGACTATAATGAAATTCATTTGACTAACAACATAATTACGATTTGACTATTGATATTAATATTCCCTTGCATTGACAATAAAAAAAAATATATATAACAAATCAAGACTAACCATATGAAATTCACGTGGCATATATCAATAATCAAAAATACCTATGAGACTTAAGTGACAAAAACCTAATACCAAGAAATTACTTTCGAACAACAAATATGTAGACTATAAAAATAAATCTAACCAAAGATATTTTGAAGAGTTAGATGTCATGGAAGAGACCTCCAAATCTTGCTACAACTCACAGACAGGGAGAGATGGAGCTCGAAAGGCATTCAATTTTTATTCGCAAACCCCTTTAATCCAATGTAACACTCTGATTGCATGAATATGAATAGAATGCAACATGCAACAATAGATGGAATTCCTTGAATAATTTGGGCCGTATTTGGATGTTCTAGAAGCAATTACAACTTATACGAACTACAAGACATCTGAGTGAAAGCATCCAGATGCAAAGTGAGGCAATAACCAATGCAGGTGCCCGACTTGAGTGAATTTGTCATATCGAACTCATGTGCACCACTGAGTCCACTGTATTGAATGTGAATCGATTATAGAAGATTAGAAGAACCACTTCCATTGGAATGAGTGATATTCAAGATCATCAAAAATAGACGCGGGATGATAAAATTAAATGTCAAATGCCTTTTCAACGCCTTTGCAATAAGCCTGTAACCGGTGTTCCCAAGTATTGTACTGAAGCTGAGAGATTTATGTCCAAGAAGGTCATGAATTTTGTGATCTAGTCTCAATGTTGTTATGAATCGATGTAGTTGCAGAATCAGGACCGTGGAGATTTATATTTCTCGTTGTGAAAAATCTATTACAGTTACTGATTATTAACCTCCTATCTTGTAAGATTATTTGATCAACAAATATTGGAAAATAACACAACTGTAACTTCACAAATACAAACACATAAGAAATACCCAACAAGGTGAACACAATATTTTCGGACAATTGTCCCTGGAAAAACCCCGTAGGGAAAACCAGTACTACAGATGAGAAATATATTAAACTTCAACAAATCAAGAGATACAAATACTGCTTGCCTCTTATTGGCAGAGCTCCAACAATCTCCTAATCCTCCTGCTGATATTCCTCCACTACTATCTCCAACGCTATCACTGCGCCCTTGCTAACACTGCAAGACTACTTGCTAACACTGCAAGTTTCTCTAAAAACTTCCTTGTTACAAATGACCCCAATGACCCCCTTATATACTACTCTCGTTGAAAATCAATGGCCGAGATTAATACAAATGAACGGCTGAGATTAAGACAACTCAATAACCATAACAACCTTGGTTATGAGGTGTCACCTAAAAGGAGTCAATATTAGATAACAATTGTTCTTATCCTAACAATATTTGTTTGACAAAAACAACTATTTCTCTAAATTCTAGGTTGTCCAAACTACCCATAACAAATGGATTAGGACAAATAGCTGTCAAGCTACTAACTACTAAGATTAACACTCGTGAGAAGAGACACTCTGCCTGGCATTTCTTTTGTTGTAAGGGTCGAGCTCAGCGTGGGAATATACCTCTGAGTACATGTGCAATCACCCAAGTAGCGTCGTGCATGCATAGGTTAGTCTCATTATCTCTTCACCACCATGAATCAACACTTGAACTTCCTTTCAAATGAAATTCGTGACCTTGCTTTCTCGTGCAATGAATATCGTGATTCCCCAAAAAACATACAATGACACCCGCACAGGATTGAGCAGCCATTTCTAAAAGATATGCACAAAGACACCTTTTGCTATTGGAGATGTATCAAAAAACTAATAGTAAATTGCAATAATCACCAGAAATTTGATATTCTCGTGCAAAAATAGATCTCCAAATTTATCTTTGTTATACTTCCGCCTGATTGTTGATCTTAGAAAATTTGAACTCAAATGTATGGCAACGTCTATCCGATTCAAAACAAAAGACAAAAAAATGCATAGATAAATAATATAACAACACCAACCACATGGGCAATGGAGGAGTACAACTGCCCCATGGAAAATTATTAGAACACCATTAGCTCTGCTCACGATGCAAATCTTAGGTACAAACAATTTGCATAGTAGAAAAGTTCTTTGTATATCTTCATACAAATAGATTACAAATGTATAGGAATATGTAACTCCTATAAACTAGGAAGTTGTTCTAACAATAATCCTATTTAGTTGTGATTGTTACTCAAGTAACAATACACAACTCAAATCATACAATTATTAAAACAACTCCAATAATATATTATTGTTTATATAACAATAATATAACTAATTACTAACATACAAGTTTACCATACAGTAAACTCCCATAGTAAACATTATTTTCCTAACACTAACACTTGACATATATTTGTTTAAAGTTCCATTTGATTGATTGCACTCTCAAGTGACCTTGAGATCAAAAACAACTCAATCTTTGGTCAAAAATTCTAACATTGTGGGTGCATGCAAAATTACTAATCATTTGTGTGTAGCAACATTACAACATTAGAAGACAGTTACCATAAAAATTCAAACAAAAAAATACTAACAAAGTTTACATATAGGTTCCTTGGTCAAATACAAAATTAAACTTTGTTAAATTAGATAAAATGAATAAAACACATTATCATTGCAAGTTTAGATAAGGGTAAAACCCATCTGCTTTAACTATGGAAAGTGCTTGGGATTAAGCCCTAAAACTCATTGTGAGGAGTACCATAGGAACCCCAAAGTAGTTGGCACATTAAGGGAACCGCCAACAAAATTGGTAGTGCCCCATTTCCCACTTGACTAGTAAAACCCATGAGGAATACCAAATATTGTTCATGGTGACAGCCCCATTTGTGTAGATTACGAGGTTATATTTGTATTCAAGATTTAATGGTAAACGTACTTGTTTAGAAAAATATTGGTGAGTGAACAATCTAAAATCCCTAGGAATATTTTCAGCATCGAGGCCAACCTTATCCTATATTATTTGTGTGTACCATAATTTATACAAATAAAAACTTTTTCCAATTTAAAACCTTTTTAGTAATAGAAAAAGGAGAAACTCTAGATCAAGTTACGTTGTGTATCCTTCATCACAAATCATACGTAGCACAAACTTTATCGAGTTACCACCTTGTTATTGTAATAAACCAAGCTGAAAATTTGTCCAATATAATGAAATTGCTTGTATAATTTAGATTATGAGCAGTGATAGAACACCAAATAACACAATATTTCAAAATAATGATCTCAATATGCAATTAGAATAGCTCCAAACCATAAAATAGACTCAAATGCTCTAATGATGATTCATCTACTACCTACTGATCCCCTATATACACTATTCCTATGTTATGGCCATCACTATGGCCGACCTACTAAGCATGAGAAAGTATAAATGATATGGTAAGCCACAAATCAGCTACCCATATCCTAATACGAGCAACGAGTTAAAGGCGTAGCATGCCCTTCCCCTTCAAACCAACGTTGTCCACAATGTTGAATAATCCTAGATGTTGCTGCAGAAAACCTTCATCCTCACAGGTTGCATCTTCTATGCTCAGATTCTTCCACTTGATCAAATATTCCTTAATGTCTCTAGTTCTCAGCCTCTTAGTATGTGTTTACAAAATCTTCTCTGACTCCAGAATGATTCTTCCTTCCTCATCAACTTCTGGTAACTCTGTCTAGGCTTCAAATTTATGTCCAATAACCTTCTTCAAGTAGGAAACATGGAATATTGGGTGTATGCATGAAGATGGAGGCAACTCTAGTTTATAAGCAACACTTGCTAATTTTCTGTAGAACCTGATAAGGGCCATAATATTTAGGAGCAAGTTTGTTGTCCTTTTTATATTGCTTTAGGGACATCTTCTTGTAAGGATGGAGACGTAAAAAAACCCAATCACCAATTTCAAAATGTCTTTTCTGCGGTGTTGATTTGTTTATTGTTTCATCTGTTTTTGCCAATGCTAAATTCTCCTTCAAACTAGCCAAAACATTTTGTTGATGTTGAATGTGTTCCTCAACATCTCTAACCTTAGTTTTCACCCTCAAGGAAGAAGTGATAGAAGGTGGATGGTAACCATATAATGTTAAAAATGGGGTCATTTGAGAAGAGGTATGAAAAGATGTGTTATACCACCATTCTACAAGTGGTAGCCATTTAATCCACCTTTCTTGCTTATCTGATACAAAACAACGTAGATACCCCTCTAAGCATTTGTTGACCACTTTTGTTTTCCCATCAGTTTGAGTATGATAAGATGAACTGTGAGCTAGTTGAGTACCCAAACATGAAAATAATTATGTCCAAAAATTACTTATGAAAATAGGATCACGGTCACTTACAATTATCTTTGGGGTTCCATGTAGCCTTTGAATTGTCTCCAAAAAAATAGTTGCAGACTGTATGGCTGCAAATGGATGTGATAGGGCAAAAAAATGGGCATATTTTGTGAGCCTATCCACAATCACCAAAATAACATTCTTACCCTCTGAACAAGGAAATCTGGTGATGAAATCCATGGAGACCTCCTCCCATCTCTGACTAGGAATTGGTAAGGGTTGTAGTAGACTTGGTGTCTTAATTGTTTCCCCTCTGTTTTGTTGGCACACTAAACACTCGATAAAAATTTGTACACCCCCTTGATTCCTTCCCAAAAGAATTCTCTTTTTATTCTATGATATGTCTTCAAAAACCCAGAGTGTCCTCCAACAGGTGAGGCATGTAGCTCTGCAAGAATCTTATGCTTCAACTAAGAATCTTTACTCAAGTATAACATGTCCTTGTACCATAGCGCATTACCTTTCCACTCAAATGTTAGATGTTATAGAGCCTTGCTTGATATCTGTATTAGAAATTGCGTATCCTTTTCTTGATCCCATTCCAATATGGCTTCATCCACCCAATCGATCATCAACATAGACATTCCACATAGTAAGGCATCTGCGGATGTATACCTTCCGGACAACGCGCATCAACTACTACATTTTCTTTACCCTTTTTGTATATGATTTCAAAATCATAACCCAACATTTTGTTACCCATTTTTGTTGTTCCTTAGATGATAACCTTTGCTCCAAAAAGTTTTTGAGACTATCATGATCAATTTTTACCTTGAAGTGTCTACCCATGAGATATGGCCTCCATTGCTTGACCACATGAAGAATAGCCATCATTTCTTTCTCATAAACGAGTTTGAGAAGATCTTTTCCTTTGAATTGGTGACTCTCAAATGTAATTGGCCTTCCTTCTGCATTATAACTACTCCCAATCCTAGTCTTGAAGCATCACATTCAACAATGAAGGTTTTGAGAAGTTAGGAGTAGCAAAATTGGGTGTCTTGCACATGGCTTCCTTTAGCTGCTTAAAGCATTTAGTGGCTACTTTTGTCCAATGGAAGGCATCCTTATTTAACAATGTAGTGAGTGGGGTTTCTATTCTACTATATCCCCACACAATCTTCTGTAGTACCATGTTAGTCCTAGGAAACCACAAAGATTTTTTAGAGTTTTGGGTCTTGGCCATTCCACCATAGCTTTGATCTTCTGAGGATCAACTTTGACACCTTCATGAGATACAATGTGACCCAAGTACTCTACCTCTTGTACACCAAAATAACATTTGGATGGCTTTGCATAGAGAGTATGTGTCTCCAAAACTTCCAACACTTTATTTACATGTTGTAAGTGTTCTTCCCATGTCTTACTATAAATCAATATGTCATCAAAGAAAACTAATACAAATTTCCTTTAAAATGGCCTAAAACAGTGTTCGTTAAGCTTTGAAAGGTTGAGGGAGCATTTGTAAGACCAAAAGGCATTACAAAAACTCATAATGGCCCTCATGAGTCCTGAAAGCCATTTTATGAACATCTTCCTCTCTTATTCTAATTTGATGGTACCCGAACGAAGATCTAATTTTGTGAAATAAATAGCACCATGCAATTCATCAAGTAAATCATCAATTATTGGAATAGGAAACTTATCTTTGATGGTGTACTTGTTGAGTTCTCGGTAATCTGGACACATCCTCCATGTTTCATCCTTCTTACATACCATGACCACTAGCGAAGAATATGCACTCTGGCTATGCCTGATGATACATACCTTCAACATTTCCTGTACCATTTTCTCGATCTCACTTTTCTGGGAATATGGGTATCTATATGGTCGATGTTAGGTGTTTGGCTCCCTGGAATCAAATGAATGGCATGATCATGATCCCTAACTGGTGGTAGTCCCTTTGGAATTGCATCAAAAATAGACGAGTGAGCATCAACAATCTTCTAAAGATCGGGTGGCATTGAAGACTCTGTATTTTGTACTTCTATGGAAAATAACTTTGCTATAAATCCATCTACTCCTTTTCTGAGAACCTTCTACATTTGATGAGAGCTAATAATTTGTGGAGACTTAGCTACCATCCCATTCAATTGTATTGTCCTTCCATCTGAATGAAATCGCATGAATAATTCTTGGAAATTCATCTCTATAGTGCCTAAGGTTGTGAGCCATTGGACACCCAAAAAAATATCTACCCCTCCCATAAAAATAACAAACATAGGTGATTCTAACATGTAGTCTCCCATGGAAAGCTTGATACTATGGCACTTTCATGTGCACTTGACTATCCCACCATCTGTAATCATAACTTGCATTTCTGGAGCTGGGTAAATAAAACAATTGGCGCATGCTGACTAACTTGCTATTTATGAAGTTATGAGTACTCCCCGAGTCAATCAACACCATCACCTTCTATTTTTTGAGGTATCCAATAACCTTAAGTGTTTGAGGAGTACTAATACCTGAAAATGCATTCCAAGAAATTGTAGGTTGGTGATACTCTACTTCATCTTCTACTGGTTCCTTAGCCTCTCCTATAATTTCAGCTTCCTCATTATCCTCATTACCTCTGTCAATATAAAACAACTTCTTCTCAACACATTTGTGTTCTAGTCCATATTTGCTGCCACAGTTAAAACATAATCCTTTTGTTCTATTTTCTTCCATTTATTGAGGAGTCATTCTAATTGGCCTAGCGAATGAAGGGGAAGAGATACTAGAAAGAATTTTTCCCTCTGCTCGACATGCCATGATAATAGAATCAGAAAGCTTGAGTGGATTAAACATACGTACCTCTCATGTTTGATGTGGTCCTTAAGACCCCCAAGAAACAAATCATTTATATTCTCTTCTAGAATATTATCCACCCTTAAGGATAGGTTCTTGAATTGATGCACATAATATTTGACTAATCCTGTTTGCCAAAAATTTCTAATTGACTAAAGTAGTTCTCTGAAACACTATAACTATAGTGCAATTGCAACTCCTTGCTAAAAACTGTCCAAGTGACACTGAGACCATTCTTTTGCCTCTGAGCACATAACCATCGATACCAAACGAATTGGTCTGGTTCAAGATACAAGGATGCCAATGTCACCTTTTGTCCTGATGGTGTTTGATGTAACTCAAAGAATCTCTCCATTTGATTTATCCAATTCAAGGGATCCTTACCATCAAATTTGCACATATCCATTTTCGGCATCATTTTCCATGGTTCGAACAAGGTGGATTCTCGATTGGGCTAGAAAAGTGATCCAACATAGTTATTTTGTCCATGATTTTACTAAATGTCCTCCTGGTTGATATGGGGCAGATTTGGGCCATATTGTTTACCCTTTACATGTTGCATGATATCATCCAACCGCTGAGTGATTTGGTCTATGTCTCCTTTAGAGGCCATCTCATATTGTACATTTTGCAGCCCATACTCAAGTTGGCTCACCTTATGATCAACTAAGGTAAACCTTAGTGCTAAAGAAGTTGTATTTTCCCCTTCTGACTCCATCTCTTCAATCACTACCCCATCTTTATCTGGGGTTTTACCCAGAGTAACCAGATTTTTTTTGCTCTTGTGGAAGGCCCTGCCATGATGTCAAACCTTAGGGTTTAGGGTTTCGATACAAATTCAGCAAAATAAGAAATAACACGAGACAAGATACTAATACTATGTTCTTAAGAGCTTTCCAAAAATGTAAAGAAATTGAGACAATTCCACAATTTACACCCTAGGGAGCGATTTTATGAAAAACCCTAAATTTTTAATAACTTTTGCACAATAAATCAAAAAAGTCTGAAATTTTTAGGGAACCTTGAAATGTTTCACAACTCGGTAAAAATACTGGTAAAAATATATCCCACTAATTCGCTTTGGTTCGCAATATATGGTGGAAACAAACAATTAGGGTTTTTGCCCTAAATTTGGCCCAGATCGCAGCTTTGATACCACTTGTAATGAAATTTCTTGTATAATTAAGATTATGAGCAGCAATATAACACCAAATAAAACAATATTTTAGAATAATGATCTCAATATGCAATTAGAATAGCTTCGCCACTTCGAGGGGGCAACCTCCAAACCATAAAATAGACTCAAATGCTCTAATGATGATTCATCTACTACCTACAATCCCCTATATATATTATTCTTATGCTATGGCCATCACCAAGGCTGACCTACTAAGCATGAGAAAGTATAAATGATATAATAAAATGATATGGTAAGCCACAAGTCGGCTACTCATATCCTAATACAAGCAATAGGTTAAGGGTGTAGCATCAAGTTGTGTCGTGTAATTGTCCATCACAAATCACACTTCTTTCACAAATTTTGACTTCCTTTACTAAAGAAACCTATCTCGAAACCCTTCCAAAATTACATCAACCTTTTGAAACTCACATTCGACACTTATTTTCCAAACTTTCTTGATTTTAAAAATTGTGTCGTTATGACATTTGTTTTCCTTAGGTCCCATTTGGAAACTCGCACAAGTGTCCACATCTTTACAAAATGTCTAGTTTTCATTTGTTACGTTTCTTGAATCGACATGTAACTTCCTTTAATATAAATGAATTCAATCAAACAATCTAGGTCTAGGATTCAAATCAAACAATTCCAACCATGACTAGATATGAAATGGTTCCTCACATTCATTGATGACAATAGGGAACATGTTCTATCTTTCACTTCTCAACCTTCATCTCCTAATTAATTTTATCCATGAACCAATACTCCCCAGGACTCTTGAGTCTCATGCAATCAACTTTTTCTTATGGAATAATCAATCACCTAACCAACATATTCCTCTATTAAAGATCCATGTGAATCCAAAATCCTCTAATCAAACATCCAATTTGACCCCGTGTCATGCTCCACTCTCTTTCCACAAGATCCCCTTCTTCTACTTGTACCCTACCATCTTCTAAGAAATCCATCCAAATACAAATTTAATTCAACTCTTGAGACATCCCAATCTAAATCTACTTCATCCCTAGAGTCGTCTCCATATACCATTCCAAATCCAATATCTCTTCATCACTCGACCATTTCAACCATGCCTTATTCTATCCTCGCTAATCTTCTAAAAACAGATTTTACGTCCATGTTGAACAATAAATAAGAAAAGATGTGCCAAGATATCTTTTCAACGCACTATCAAGCTCCTTTATGGAAACAACAAGGTCAAAACCACCCAATCCCATTATCTCCATCATAACACAACTTCTAAATCCAAAAATATTTTTGGACCTCTTCCTTCAAATCAACCTTCTATCATCAACTAACAAGGACCTCCTCTTATCCTTCAATCATCCTGGATTTCCCATCACATGATGAAATGACTCGATTTTTCCTTAAATCCCTCTCTTATCTTCTCATCACGCAATCATCCCTTAAATTTCAATCAATCCATGGGCTAACTCCTCCTAGTCCACCATCACCAACCCTTGGGCCATCGCTTAGTATCCCATTACCATCAATTCTTGGGCCACCTCCTAGTAGCCCTTTATATTATATTCTAAGGCCACCTCCTAGGTAGTCATTTATCTTCTATTCTAGGTCCACCTCCTAGTAGCCCTTTACCATCAATTCTTGGGCCACCTCCTAGTAGCCCATTACCTTCTATCCTTGGGCCACCTCCTACTAGCCCATTCCCATCAACGGGGGTAAATTTTAAGGCCCCAAAAAATTGTATATATTCCTTGGCGAATATGTGAAAATTGACTTTTGAAATGATGGAGAATATGAAGAAAACGAGTTTCGAATGGTTTGGCAAATCATTTAATAATGGTGTCATTGGTAGCAATTTTTGACTAACAGCATATACGTTGTTGGTTGATAATATATGATGTCAACCAAAAGTATATGTAATTTTTTGAAAAATCATTTTTTTGACAATAGCAATTAAAATGAATAAATCGACGAGAAATATGTCCTCACAAAATATGGTGCAAAGAAAAAAATTCAAAAAAGTGATTTTTGTGGAAAAAATATAGATTTCACTAATTTTGTATGGAATTTTTTTTTAAAAAAATTTGATGTTAGCAATTAAAATGATCATCTCAATGAGAAATTTTTCCTCCCAAAATATGGCGTAAGTAGGAAAAAATCCTACACTTTTTCTATGAACAACATCACTGAAAAATGCTACCGTTTGGTAGCACTTTTGTATGCTATTGTCCTCAAAGCATAAAATATGTTGTAGGTCGTCGGTAGCAAGTTTTATGCTACCACCAACAAACAGTGAATAACATGAATTCTCATTTCACACTAATGGCAAATTGACCCTTAAAATTAACTTGTACCTAGAAAATTTAGGTGACCCAGTCCTAATTCCTATCCTAAAAATTCACCAATTTCAAATTTTAAAAACTAGAATATTCGTGAATTAACGAATATTCGCTACTAAAATGATGTGAATCCAGCTACAAGAGGTTGAAATACCTCCAAAAACACACATAAACAACTTTGCAAATAAAACCAAGAGTTTCAAAATAGCTTACTTCTCATTCTGGAGTTCACACTGATCTATTACATCATTACAATTCTCCTTTTATTTCAAGACTACTCTAAAACCCTAAAATGCCAAAAACCCTAAAATGCCAAAAACCCTAAAATGCAAAACAACTCGGATTGACCCCATGCCAAATATACATTCATAAATTAGGCTCACATGAAATTTGGACTTATTCTGACAAGCACAACAAAAGTTATTAAAGTTCTAAGACCTAGTCAAAAGTGGAAAAAACATTCGGAGCCAATTTTAGGCCACTAGATGACGGAATCCGAGCCGAAACGTGCAAAAGACCAGCATAGTACTAATGTATATCTACCACCTCGTAAAATTTTTGAACGATCCAACGGTCGGATCAAAAGTTATGGCCTCTGCAAGTTATACTCCCGCATCATAAAAATTTTCTCGCCATCAATCTTTAGACCATATCCTATTCATCCATCATATGCTACCTCTATTAACAACTATGGAAAGCCAACCATCATCCCTAACACTCCTATCATCAATGACAAACATCCACTTTCTTCCCCCATTTCTTGGGATCGGCAGAATCGACATTATCTTGTATGTATGAAGCACAAATAGTTTCTTCATCAAGCTAACACAAAAATAAAGCTAATTTGGCCTATTAATTAATCCTATTTGATTAATTAAATATTCCCAAACTCCCATGAGTTGATTGATAATCACTAACTAATCTATTCTAATCACACTTATCTCTTTCTAATTCTGGTCACTTTATCCCATCCCATATTCACTAGGTTGCAAGCTTCTCCCAAAATGGAAAGTTATATAAGAAGCCTAGTACACCTTGTCCAAACTTACACCATGTCCTTGACAAACATTATACTTGAGAAGATCATTTCATGTTATTGGAAGACTTTTTAAATCCCCCTTTTTCTACTTTCCAAAGAGTAGTAAGAGAAAAATAAAAAATGGCAATTAAGCCATACTTGATGAGATCTCTTCCTCTTGCTTGAGAAATCCTTGATCGTGTGTGGTCTACATTCGGATCACTAAGAAATTACCTATGATGAGGGCCGTCAATCCTATTCATTAAATAATATCAATCTAGGGATGGTGTTCAAAGGTAATATGCAATATGAGAAAGAGATATTTAGCAACGGTCCCTTCTACCAAATCCTCACTTGTGGGAATTGAAACACATTTACATGAAATTAAATGTCACACTTGCAGAAAGAAAAATTTTGAATTGAAAAGAAAGGATAGACACGAAAACACACGATGGTTCACTAAAAATTGTACACCAAAATATTAATTACATGGTACGAATAAAAAACAACAAAAATATAATCACAAAATTAAGAAACAAACATAAACACATAGATCCATCTTCCTTAGAAAGATTCATCAGCTCATTCCTCATAAGAGGATTTTAATCAAAACTTATTTATAAATGGGATGGAACGGAACCTCAGAATGAATTGATCAAAATAATGGAGATTACATTCAATGGTGTGAGAGGTTTCCATTCTTCGACCAACCAACTTCTTATTTTAAGGCATATATCTCAATCAAATTTTAATAACTAAGATTTCAATCTATCCATAAAGCATCAATCTCCACACAATATGGAGAGAGCTTATCTAAATCTAACTAACAATCTTATTCTCTTATTTTATTGTTGAGAATTGTATGCGAAATAATTTATTGCTAGATCAAATTAGTTGATTTTCACCAATGCTCGGGAATATGTCCCTCCCGCTTGGAAAATCCATAGGTAATCCAAGTTTTTGCACTTCCACATTGATATCATCCTACATTTTTGAAGTAAGTTCATCGCAAGAGTCCAACTCGTCGAGATCATGATTGAGTGTTTCATATTAAGCAACAAGAGTTATGGACCATATTGGAGATAGGTTTTTGGATGCAAAGGTGAACACATTTATGCCTACCAATATATAGGCGTTGATTTTTCCCATTTCATTTACTAGTGGAAATACCTTATCCCAATGCCATTTTTATTTCTCAATATCATCCCTAATAATTTTTACCTTTATGGTGGTGGCAATCATGAATTCAAACAATGAGAGAATTTCGGAAGTAAGGTTCTACCTTTTTCAAGAATTTTTCTCACCTACTTTTCGTTGGCACTACCCCGCATTATGAAACCTTGTGCCTTCCAAATGGATTCTCGGATCAATGCTACCGATGGGAGTGACTTCTTCAGCTAGAAGAAAAAGGATAACATTTGGATCCATGAAGGATTGAACATATGAGAGAGAGTTCTTACATGATCTTCAAGTTGTTCAATCTTCTCCTTATACTCCTCATTTCTTGTAAGAAGGCAAGTGGAAGATTTTTTGAACACGTGGGAATATCCCTTGTGTGTTGCCGGACCTTGAGGAATGGTGCTCATTTCACATTCGAGACGGGGTCATATCACTTATAGGTTTGACTACCTTTGGTCGAGCTATTTATACATATTGATTCCCTGAAGCACCACTGAAGAAGTGGGAAACAACTTGAGCTTTCTTACCTTTCTTTGTTTTCACCATCATTGAAATGGATTGAAGATCTATAAAAAAATGCTTGTTGAAATTTGTGGGTCTCTCCTCCGATCATCTCTTGTACCCATGGGAATATTTCAGTTATTTCAGGCTCAACATTGGGCATGATTTTTGTTTCCAGCTTCGAGTGAGAGGGTACATCTTACACTAGTTGAGTTGGTGTAAGCTGCAGAGGAGGAGATACTTGGAGACCCATAAGGGATTGATGGATGAGGTGGATCAATTTATCTATGTTTCAAAGCTTTTGCAAGATCTTGGATTTCTCTTTCATTCTTTTGCAACCTCCTATAGTGAGAGACCTCATATTCCATTGACTTCCTTTTCGTGAGCCCTCCCGAGTGAACGAGCTTGAAGTTTTCTTTGTTTCCTTTGAAGTGGAGAGGTGAGATTTTTGTCTTCGGGATTTGGAAACCTCCCGATTCGATGGGTGTCACTCTCTTCTTTTTGAACCATTCCTTGGATCACTGGATTACCAGGTTTGGTTAGTTCATTGATATCTTCTTATTCTTAAATGCTCCATGAGATTTGTGAGAGGCGAGATCTTTACCATTTGATACTCAAGATCATGCAATTCATTCACATCATCTTAAACTCCCTCTTCTAATCAATCAAACTTGAACTTTCTCATCTCGCTCAATAGTCATTCTCATGTGATCACTCTCCTAACCTCAAAATCATCTGATAAATTCACCCAATAATCTTCGATTTGTGGAACATGGTGCAAATCAAGAAGATGGAATGTTTTTGAGTTTCTCTAAATGTCAAAATATTCCCTTGGTGTGTATGAGTAAAGGTTCAAAGGATCGAATGAAGCTTCCAAGTTTGAGGCATCATTGGCATTCTTACAGGAGAAGATTCTAAGAAAGATAGGAAACGACACAGTTTTCTTTTTGTGATTCTTGAGTTTTCCATTGATGTGAGAGTTATCGCATAGTTCGAACATCACGATCTTATTGTTGAGGTACCTTGGGAGCTTGCTTAAAGAGAGATCAAACCCCGATACTCGATGTAGGAGAAAGTCAATAATTGAGTGAAATAGGATACATACCTCTTGATCAATGTGGAATCTTGAGAAGACGGTCCTAACTCAAGATTACCCTCTAACAACCATATGCAAAACATATATTTTGACACTGGGGATAAAACGAGATCTAGACCAGGAAAATTGAACTTCATACTTGCAAAAATCAATAAGATGAGAGAAAATGAAGAAGATAGCAACTTTTTGCAACTCAATCGGAGACTTTCTATTTTTAGCATGTAGGGTTCAAGAGTTGTTTTTTTGGGAAAAAGTGCTTTGTTGCTTGAATTCAATTTTTTGAAGACCCTAAAATGCTAAGAATACTTTCACTGATATTTCTTTATTGATTTTTTTATAGTTTTTATTTTTGGAAAGTTGTTTTTTTGTTTTTTGGGGAAAAAATGTCTAGTTTGTTGTCTTCACCATTATCTGCGTATTCTGAATGCACTAATCTAAGAGAACTTATTATTTTTGGTAAGTTGTTTTTTTAGTAAGTGATGGCACCCTTTACTTACTATTTTTAGAATTAGCACTTATCCATGTTTGTTTGTAATGAATATGTCTTCATTAGATTCACTCATATTCGAGACCCCATGCACCAAATTTCAATGTGATTCATCTTTTAGAATGCTTGGAAATTGAAAAACCAACTTTTAGGTGCATGAAACTAGGGTTTTTTGTTTAAAAAATTAGGGCATCATTTATCTTGTAGTAGATTTCTTCTTGAAGGTGCCTAGAATGAGGAACAGTGAGAAAAATTCAATGGATTCTACTTGCAAGTTTGAGAGTTGTGAGTTTTTCATAGTTTTTCCATTCATGACTCTGCTATGGGAGAATTTTGACACCATTCCTAGTAAATTTCAGGTTTTTGGAGGTTTTCAATCAGCAAAAATGGAGGTCTAGTGAAGAAATGAGGTGAGCAGAAGTTTATTCAAGTTTCTAGCTTGCACGACAATATATTTTGGTGTATGAATGTAGTAGCAGCACTTAGATAAAATTGAGGATTTTTATTTCATGGCTTGGAGTGCATTTTAGTGTTCCTGTTGTCCCCTTGGGAATGGGTAAAGTGGGGAAAATTAAATTTTCCCTCACCTGGGCTTTTCATGTGTTACATTCTGATTACACAATGGGGAAATGGAAAATTTGAGCATTGAGCACCTAAGGGGCTCAAACTGGGTCATATGGAGAACCTTGACAGGGGCTAGAGTGGGGCGCATTTTCTTGTCCCCTTTGTCCCCTTTAGAATTTATAAAGAGGGACACAAAAATGTGCCCTCACTTGGTGATGAAAAGTGGTGGCACAAGATTCGGTAAGGAGGAAGTGAGGAAAGACTAGCTTTAGACTGTGGGGCTCAAACTTGGTCACATTAAAAACCAAAGCAACGGCTAGAGTGGAGCACATTTTCTTATCCACTCTATCCCCTTGTAAAATGAGACAATAGGGACAAGAAAATTTTCCCTCACCCTATGTTGACAAGTGTCACCACCACGCTGCGAGATGAGAGGAGTAAGATGAGCTAGATAAGCCCTCCGCGATGTTGGGCATGGTCATGCGAGAGGACCTTAAGAAAGGGTTGAGGTGGGGCACATTTTTGTGTCCCATATTTCCCTGGAAATGGAGATAATATGGACACAAAATTTTTCCTCAACGTGGAGGTGACAAAATGCCCCGTTCAATGTTCCTAGTCCCTGACCTGCCGACCCTATTACTAATCCTGGGAGACTGGTGTGCGTGTGCTCTCGTTGACCATTGTTGATCTTGTCCGGGTCGCAGTGAAGATTTTTCACCTTCCCCCTCTCCTTCTTGCCTTCGGGTCGTTGTCGACACCCCAAGCTGTGGACCCCGTAGCGTCATGGACGGGTATACGGGTAAAGGGAAATTTGGTTCTCGGCTCTTCGAGTTTGTCGGGTCGTCGACATTAATAGGATAAATAATTATTATTATTTATTTTAAACCGTAAAATCGTAATAATAATGTTGGTAATAATATTATAATTTTTTTGGTCGATCTGTGCTTAGTAATTGTATTACTCCTCGTTGTAGGGCGAATTTTAGTAATACGATTAATAAAAAAATTGTGTTATTATTATTATTATTATTACTACTATTAAATTCGTGTTATCATTATTAATAATTTTGACGACCGTTACTGTGCGTTTATTTTCATTTATTATCGTTTTAGGTTTGTTTGTGTTTTATCTGGTTAAATCAAACAAGCAAAAATAAATTAAAATAAAATAAAAGAACTAAAATGCGGTTTTATCGTTTTGTGGGGGCGGATTAGGGCAAAAACCCTTCCCACGTTTTGAAAATACAGCTAGGGTTTTGTCATTTTGGGAGTTTGGAATGGGTAAGTTTTGGGCATGGGGCGGCTGGCTTAGGGGCGCAGGGATCTGCTCCAAAGGAATTTGTTGATGAGGCCTTGGAAACCTCCATGCAAATGCAATGTTTCAGACAAACCAGCTCCAAAAATGCCCAAAGACGCGCCAAAGCCGCGCCACTCTCACCGCATGGAGAATAGTGCAAAAACGAAGGCGTTTTGGGTCTGCTCTTCCAACACGCGCCCAACACTCTTCCAACACGCGCCCAAAGACTCTTCCAACATGCGCCTGCACCTGCATGACTTCCTTCAAATGCATGGAAGATCCTTTTTTTTGTCGATGTGTTAGCACAGATGCGCCCGGCAGCCTACTTATGCAAAAACGTGGCAGCATGCAAACTATTCAAAAATGGATGAAAGAAAGGTGTATTGCGGACTGTAATGATGGCAGGATGTGCAAAAAACGAGGCTGCTGAAGAGGCCTTGGAAACTTTCAAGCAAATGCATTTGGTCTGTGTAAAGCCAGAATCCACAACCTTTGCCAGCGTGCTTCCAGCCTGTGCCAAAATGGAAGTATTGGAACGTGGTATGAACAATAGAATGTGGTTTTGTTTGTACTATTTTGTGCTTGCTGGTGTCATAGTTGATATGCGTGGAAAATGTGGAAGTGTATTCAAGGCATGTGAATTGTTCGGCAAAATGCCTCAAGGGACGTGGTCTTATGGAACATACCCTGACCATGTAAGCTTCATTTTTGTTTAACTGGCTTTCAGCCATGCATGTTCAGTGCATGAGGGTTGTAAATACTTCGTTGGCATGAGTGCCTCTTGTAGAATCATGCCGAAAATTAATCACTATGTTGCTGGTTTTGATGAGCACATGAGAATGTGCAAAATGTGGAGGCATGCTTAAGGCATGTGAAGTGTTTGATTAAACGCCTTCAAATATATCTCGGCCTAACGATTCTACAAGTTTGAGGCTACGCACAAAAGGAGGAAGATCTCTTCCTATCCAAACAACAACAATAAGAAACCCTTTGATCACGCTCAAGCAAGTGGTGGATCGAATCCGTAAGACATGTATGTCAAACGGTGGAGTGGCGATGCTCGTGATCTGGTCGACGAAGTACCCAAGCACGAGACTGAACCCAAGCCTGCGGCTTCGACCGACTTCGTTCTCCAGGCATGGTCCTTCTTCCCTTACCTCTCATAACTCTCGTGTTTTAGTTCTCTTTTGCAAATAAATAGAATTTTAAAGTATTAGAAATTTTAATACAGTTATTTGTTCCTTCAACTCGTTGCAAAACAATAAATCGTCGTGTCGTAACTCACGACGTCATTTAACTCGCCTATTGTAAAACAAGAACTATCACCCTCGCTTCGAGATGACATAGAAAACTCTTACCCTTCTTGATCGCTTCAATAACGCTTTTTTATCGACTGCACAAATTTGACTCTCCATTGATTAAGATGACCTTCTTCCTACTTAAAATAGTTAAATTTTGCTATTTTCAGAGACTCGCTAAGCACCCTTCGCAACTCTGGAAACGAGATGTGAAGTTTCGTTCGGGTACCTTGGTATACGAGGAGTCGCCTTGATTTTTGGTTTGACCCGAAACGATCATGTGACATCCTTTTGACGCCCTTATAGGAGCCCTGTAACACTGGTTTACAACAGTAGAAAGTCGTTAAAATTAGAAAGTTGGCTTTCATTTGGACGCCATTTGAACCCCGGAAAGAGAAATCATGTTTTGTCTTCACAAACCCTCTAGTGATTATACTAGACAAATGCATGGAACATTCAGTATAGGAAAGAGAACTTTTCGGGATAGTTTGGCGAAGCCATTTTGTAGGCCTCCGGTCACAGTTTGACGAGGTCAAACTGGTCCAGTTTCGTCTTGTCGCTCCAGAAAACTTGTCGCCATTTGAAAATGGTTTACCAGTTCTCAGCCCCGTCGACTCTGATGAACTCTCCTTACATAGGGAAACTAGTAGGAAGAGTCTCGTTACGCGTGCATCCGTCGAATGTCGTTTTGGACACGGGTTTCTGGGCCACTCGAGCTAACTTTTGTCTTTTTACAACTAGGTGAACTATGACCAGTGGCCCCGGAAAACTAACCGCCAAACGCAAACCGTTTGCTCTTTTCCAATTCCATCAACTGCTATGAATTCTGGGTATATTTGGGGACACGTAGAAAGTTAGTCGTGACGTGCGTGCTCATCGGAAGATAACTTTGGAAGCGTTTCTTAGCCTCCGAGCCTTTTTGTAATGCTTTATAACTAGTGAGAAAATGTAAAAGTAGAAAGTCATGGACCCTCGTAGGGTGGTCAAATCACCCCGAAACTTTTACTCACGTAAATAATGTTTAAAACACTATAATGAAACTTGTTGTGTGTTTTGGGACCTTTGATAAAATGATATTTTCTCTCTTCCCTTCTCTTTCTCTCTTCCGGTTTATAAAATGTAGAAAAATGAAATGCACGGTGAATACATGTTTCTAGACTTTTTATTTCGATTGGCAAATGGTAATTAATTTTGATGTAAATGGGAAACTGAAAAATGACAATTATGATTGATTAGGGTGGATGCCATGCCAGCGAATTATCGCTGATATCATGCTCACGTGGGTTTTGCAGGATGGATGAATGACGACGAAGAAGGCGATGTGAAATTTAATTATTATTTTTGTAACTCTTATAGGTCATTGTAAAATGAATAATCGTGTAATTTAGTCTCTTGTTCGAAAAAATTATAAATGAGATTTGCTAACATGCATGATATGCTAGTTTTTAAGGATACTTATGGAATGTACTTCTAATCACCAGCTCAATTTGATTTTTAGTTGTGTATGGCAAAAAGGTGTTTGGTTTATACTTAGTAAATTGGAATCGAAGTTAATACACTGTAGTACCTTCTCAGTATTTAATAAATGATTAAATTAATATTATAGGGTTACCTTCTTACCTTGCAAACACAGTAATGAGTTTTAATGGGAACACTCAACCCTAATAAAATATTCGTGCATGACTTGCCTGTAGATGTGATCCTTTCCTACCATATAAGAAATTTAAAACCGAAGAACGACCTTAACCTTTGCACCTGTTGAGACCTCATAGGTTAGGTAAATAAAACCCCTCGTTGGAGTTTACCGTCATAGCCTTTTGTCTAACAACAGTGTCGTAAACCCATATTTAGGAAGGTCATGGTCCAACCTATCTGGAGTTTGCATTTTCCTTCTAGATTTGGCATTCGCGAGAAGAATGTCCTCTCTTCAGGTCTGACACCAAGTTGAGTGGTGAAGATCGCCTTAGAAGTCACCTTATGAGTCCTTGTTCGAAGGAACGACTAAGCAGTGCAACCCTGGATTCTATCAGAATAACACCTTGGTATGTCCTTGAATGTGGTTTAGTATAATTTTGTCCACCTGCCTTAAACTCTGATATAGTTGAGGCGTAGGTATTTGTGTGCATAATGGAAGAAACCAAACCTCCGCTGATTAGGAAGTGTCTCTTGTGGTTCGTGTATGGTTTATAATTCTTCCGACCATATACCCCTTTTCTGATGGTAGTCAAATACTACTGTAACTCCTGATTATCCAACAATCCTATGAGCGAGACCTTAGTGCGATATAAGAGCATATCTTTTGATGTTGCACACGAGATTTGAGGTTAGGATTAAGGTCAATCTTAGAGTCATTATCCCTTAATTAAACTTTTTCTTGCATTGCAAAGAATATAAATTATCTTGGTGCGACCAAACTTCGAGCAAACAAAACATATATAAATATAAAAAGGAGGTCCATAAGTTTTTGAACTGTATTAGCTTTGGAAGCGAGATAACTATTCCGTGATCGATGGAGGTTTTTGGGAAGCTATCTTGACTCTATGTCTTCCTTAATCCCAATACCTCATCTGGACATCACGTTAGAATCTCTCGTGTAGCAAGAGTAAATTTTATACACTAAATAAAAGTTTGAGAAGCAAAATCTTATCATAAGGATGAGAAAATTAGAATCTTATAGGCATTTTGAAATATGGTGAATTCTTATGTCGCTTATGAAGATTTGTCATAAGGGTAAAGAGCAAAATTAACTGGTCGAACAATAAGTGAAATGTGAGACGAATTTTCAGGACATGTAGGTGGGAAAAAGGGAGAAAATCATGCTTACCTAATAAGGATCTTGGGAAGTTAGCCGTAACTAAAATACATTTAAAGTAATGTTTTGTCGTGGGTTCGCCGTTCCTAAAGTCACGTTTCTTGTGGTTGGGTCCTTGCTAGTATTCGTTCATTGGGAAGAGTGTGGTATCGTCATGTCGATGTCGTCTGCATGTGTCTTTGTGATTTGATGCCTTATGTGATTGTCGCGTGTGTGTCGAGTTCTGTACTTGGAGCCCTTACTGGGTTGTGTGTCGTGAATCAATGTAAGACAAAAAAATTATTCTGGTATTTTACTGTTGTATTTGGGTGTGTAAAATGTGGGCACTACATATGGTATCAGAGCGGAGGTTCATGCTCTCGAACCTCTGGGATGGATTGGAGTTGTGATGATTTTTCATGATAGAGATGTTGTTACATGATGGGTTGCATGATGATGATGGTGTATCATGATGGTGATAAATATTGGAAGAGTAATGTGTTTTAGGAGTGATGTGATCTATGTCGTATTTGTGATAGTGTGAACGCACATGAGGTGTATGTCACTTAGTGCGCATTTGTTATCCTGTTGATGTGCTGGGGATGGGAGCTTTCTCTCTCCTTCGTGTGGATTCTATGAAGAGTTCACGTGTGGATTGCTGCTTGGAATGTGTGAAAAGAATTATAATGTGGATGACGGGTGTTGGAACATTGTGGCATATTGTGTTATGTGGGTGTGTCGTTATGTTGTAGGACTGGATTGATGTAAAGTGAATTGAATTGTATCATGATGTTTTACCATGTTTTGAAGAAATGTGTGTATCACCTTGTATGTAGCAAATGAATGATATGTTGTGATGTTACTATGTCCATTGTATGTATGATTTGTGTAATATGTAATGATTCATGTTGTGATATAGGGGCATACAGTGAGGCTATGGACCCTATTGTACAGTGATTGCACTTTGGGTGCAGGATGTGGTAATGTGATGTATCGTAACCCGTGAAAGTAGTGATTGTGTTATACCCTGTATATATAACCATGCGTAATACGTTATGGTTGTCGTGTGTGAATTACCATTGTGTTAGTGATGTAGTTATGTGTATGTTGTGAAACCTTACACTAGACGACCCTAAGGGGATAAACTGTCAAGAGTGTATGTGTGGAGAGAGGAGGCGTGGACCAGGTTTTCATAATCTTGAGCTGAGTACAAGTGAGGAAGTGGAGTCTTATATAGACTGAAAATCCACTTCTATCTGTTTAGTATACTTCGAGCTTGCTCAGTATATTGTGGGTGCGCACCACCTTAGGCTCAACTTATGCAACCTTGTGTCCCCTGCTCTTTCCTATTGGATTGTTCATTGAATAATCCTATGTGATTTTGACCATGTTGATCCTTGTGGGAGTTTGGAGTCATGAATCGGCAGAGATGATGACAGATACATTATTTGATATACTCATTTCTGTTTATATGTATATTTTCACGAGCTGAGGCTCGATGTCCGAGTGCCAGCAACTCGATGAGTACCCCTTTGGTGGCGATATGAGGCCACATAGTGATTGTGATGTCCTATTTTCTCATTACGTATTTTATTCGTAAATTAATCTTTCTCTTTTAGCTAGAACCAGCGATTTTCTTATTGACATGTTCTTATATTTTGGGCATTTATTTGATTGTTTCATTAACATTTGGATTTTACACTAACCATGGCTAATTAGCCACTTGTTTTTCTTGGTTTTAAAACTTTCCTTTCATATTTAAAAGTTTTGTAGCCTAGCCCAAGGCTTTTGATTTTGCCACTTGGCATTTGAATGGATTGTTATGCTGGTTCTAATGTCGTAATGTGTTGGAATAGGGTCATGGGGATTAACCATGGAGTGGTTGAACCTATGGACCCGCTTTGTCAGATGTATGGGGGTACGCCCAAGGAGTTACTGAGATAACTAGCGGGTTGTTGAACCACGAGTTATTATGTCACTTGGGTTGGGGGTGACGGGGCTCTATGTGTCCAGGGCAATAGGGTGACCCGGCCTCATTAAAAGGAGAAAGGAGATTGGCCTCTATGATTGAGAGACCCGATATTATTTCTTATGGCACTCTATGGTTGAGTGACCTGTTATTCTAGATGGGGCTCTATGGTTGAGTGACCCGACTTGGTTTTGACACTATGTTTCTTTCTCTTTGGGAGGTATATGGAGATCATGTGGTGAGTTTTCGAGGAGTATATGGAGTTGCTTTATGATACTTTAGGAGATATATGGAGTTTTACCTGGTACTTTTGGAGACATTTGGGGTTTGTTTCATGATGTCTTGTTATGTGGGGAGTTGGTATAGTGAGTTATGTATACATGTGTGAGTCTTTTGACACCTTGTTATGTATGAGGCTTGACTTTCCTCTTGGTCGGTATGGACTATTGGATATTGTTTTGGCACTATGTTGTTATAGTCATGGATTTTGGGGGCTTGTGATACCCATTGTATATGTATCAACGTGTTGGTTTTGTTTGTTAGTCATATGTGTGTACTAGGTCTATGTCTAGGGCGTAATTGTTGGAAATTAATGGTTATGTGTTCTACTTGTTGTCATTCCATGGTTTGGTGGAACCCTTGTGATGTGGTACGGTCGTGAAAGTATGTAAAAGTATGCTTGTGAAATTTTAGTGTTGCGTATGACCCTGGTAGGGTGTTGTGACTGTAGTTCATGATGGGAATCCATAGGAATGAATAAACTAAAATTCGATAAAAATGAAATTTTAAAGGACTTAAATTAAGAATAATGTTAATGGAAAGAGATTAATGAAATAACGAATAAGAGAGAACTGCCAATCTTCACAGAACCTTGAAAGTTGAAATTTCTACTAAATGTTTCTAAGACTACCCTGTGGCCGTGCTTTAAGTAGCTAAAATTTTAAACCATAGGGTGTACTCTTCCCTTTACTTGTTATTGGTTGCGTACCATTTCTTCCCTCTGTGTTATGTCGCATCGAGGACGATGCTTTCTTAAGGGGAGGAGAATGTAATGCCCCATTCAATGTTCCTAGTCCCTGACCTGCCGACCCTATTACTAATCCTGGGAGACTGGTGTGCGTGTGCTCTCGTTGACCGTTGTTGACCTTGTCCGGGTCGCAGTGAAGATTTTTCACCTTCCCCCTCTCCTTCTTGCCTTCGGGTCGTTGTCGACACCCCAAGCTGTGGACCCCTAGCGTCATGGACGGGTATACGGGTAAAGGGAAATTTGGTTCTCGGCTCTTCGAGTTTTTCGGGTCGTCGACATTAATAGGATAAATAATTATTATTATTTATTTTAAACCGTAAAATCGTAATAATAATGTTGGTAATAATATTATAATTTTTTTGGTCGATCTGTGCTTAGTAATTGTATTACTCCTCGTTGTAGGGCTTAATTTTAGTAATACGATTAATAAAAAAATTGTGTTATTATTATTATTATTACTACTATTAAATTAGTGTTATCATTATTAATAATTTTGACGCATCTTATCGTAATAATCCCTACAAGGTTGCGTTTATTTTCATTTATTATCGTTTTAGGTTTGTTTGTGTTTTATCTAGTTAAATCAAACAAGCAAAAATAAATTAAAATAAAATAAAAGAACTAAAATGCGGTTTTATCGTTTTGTGGGGGCGGATTAGGGCAAAACCCTTCCCACGTTTTGAAAATACAGCTAGGGTTTTGTCATTTTGGGAGTTTGGAATGGGTAAGTTTTGGGCATGGGGCGGCTGGCTTAGGGGCGCAGGGATCTGCTCCAAAGGAATTTGTTGATGAGGCCTTGGAAACCTCCATGCAAATGCAATGTTTCAGACAAACCAGGCTCCAAAAAAAACCCAGCACGCGCCCAGGCCGCGCCACTCTCACCGCATGGAGAATAGTGCAAAAACGAAGGTGTTTTTGGGTCTGCTCTTCCAACACGCGCCCCAGCACTCTTCCAACACGCGCCCAGCACTCTTCCAACATGCGCCCAGACCCGGCATGACTTCCTTCAGCGCATGGAAGATCCTTTTTTTTGTCAGATGTGTTAGTTGCATGCGCCCTGGCAGCTACTTATGCAAAAAACGTGGCAGCATGCAAACTGTTCAAAAATGGATGAAAGAAAGGTGTATTACGGACTGTAATGATGGCAGGATGTGCAAAAATGAGGTCGCTTGAAGAGGCCTTGGAAACTTTCAAGCAAATGCATTTGGTCTGTGTAAAGCCAGAATCCACAACCTTTGCCAGCGTGCTTCCAGCCTGTGCCAAAATGGAAGTATTGGAACGTGGTATGAACAATAGAATGTGGTTTTGTTTGTACTATTTTGTGCTTGCTGGTGTCATAGTTGATATGCGTGGAAAATGTGGAAGTGTATTCAAGGCATGTGAATTGTTTGGCAAAATGCCTCAAGGGACGTGGTCTTATGGAACATACCCCGACCATGTAAGCTTCATTTTTGTTTAATCAAGCTTTCATCCATGCATGTTTGGGCATGAGGGTTGTAAATACTTCGTTGGCATGAGTGCCTCTTGTAGAATCATGCCGAAAATTAATCACTATGTCATTGGTTTTGATGAGCACATGAGAATGTGCAAAATGTGGAGGCATGCTTAAGGCATGTGAAGTGTTTGATTAAACGCCTTCAAATATCTCTCTACCGTAATTTACAAGGTTTGAGGCTACGCACAAAAGGAGGAAGATCTCTTCCTATCCAAACAACAACAATAAGAAACCCTTTGATCACGCTCAGCAAGTGGTGGGTCGAATCCAGAAGACATGTATGTCAAACGGTGGAGCTGGCGATGCTCGTGATCTGGTTGACGAAGTACCCAAGCACGAGACTGAACCCAAGCCTGCGGCTTCGACCGACTTCGTTCTCCAGGCATGGTCCTTCTTCCCTTACCTCTCATAACTCTCGTGTTTTAGTTCTCTTTTGCAAATAAATAGAATTTTAAAGTATTAGAAATTTTAATACAGTTATTTGTTCCTTCAACTCGTTGCAAAACAATAAATCGTCGTGTCGTAACTCACGACGTCATTTAACTCGCCTACTGTAAAACAAGAACTATCACCCTCGCTTCGAGATGACATAGAAAACTCTTACCCTTCTTGATCGCTTCAATAACGTTTTATCGACCAGACAAATTTGACTCTCCATTGATTAAGATGACCTTCTTCCTACTTAAAATAGTTAAATTTTGCTATTTTCGGAGACTCGCTAAGCACCCTTCGCAACTCTGGAAACGAGATGTGAAGTTTCGTTCGGGTACCTTGGTATACGAGGAGTCGCCTTGATTTTTGGTTTGACCCGAAACGATCATGTGACATCCTTTTGACGCCCTTATAGGAGCCCTGTTACACTAGTTTACAACAGTAGAAAGCTGTTAAAACTAGAAAGTTGGCTTTCATTTGGGACCACCAGTTGAACCCCGGAAAGAGAAATCATGTTTTGTCTTCGCAAACCCCTGGTGTGTATACGAGACAAATGCATGGAACATTCGGTATAGGAAAGAGAACTTTTCGGGATAGTTTGGCGAAGCCATTTTGTAGGCCTCCGGTCACAGTTTCGACAAGGTCAAACTGGTCCAGTTTCGTCTTGTCGCTCCAGAAAACTTGTCGCCATTTGAAAATGGTTTACCAGTTCTCAGGCCCGTCGACTCGGATGAACTCTCCTTACATAGGGGAACTAGTAGGAAGAGTCTCGTTACGCGTGCATCCGTCGGATGTCGGTTTGGACACGGGTTTCGGGCCACTCGAGCTAACTTTTGTCTTTTTACAACTAGGTGAACTATGACCAAAGTGGCCAGGAAAACTAACCGCCAAACGCAAACCGTTTGCTTTTTCAATTCTATCATTCTGCTATGAATTCGGGTATATTTGGGGACACGTAGAAAGTTAGTCGTGACGTGCGTGCTCATCGGAAGATAACCTTTGGAAGCAGTTTCTTAGCCTCCGAGCCTATTTTGTACGTTTTTAATGCTAGTGAGAAAATGTAAAAGTAGAAAAGTCATGACCCTCGTAGGGTGGTCAAATCACCCCGGGAAACTTTTACTCACGTAAATAATTTAAAACACTATAATGAAACTTGTTGTGTGTTTTGGGACCTTTGATAAAATGATATTTTCTCTCTTCCCTTCTCTTTCTCTCTCCGGTTTATAAAATGTAGAAAAATGAAATGCGGTGAATACATGTTTCTAGACTTTTTATTTCGATTGGCAAATGGTAATTAATTTCGATGTAAATGGGAAACTCGAAAAAAGACAATTATGATTGATTAGGGTGGATGCCATGCCGGTAATTATCGCCGATATCATGCTCACGTGGGTTTTGCAGATGGATGAATGACGACGAAGAAGGCGATGTGAAATTTAATTATTATTTTTGTAACTCTTATAGGTCATTGTAAAATGAATAACTGTGTAATTTAGTCTCTTGTTACTGAAAAATTATAAATGAGATTTGCTAACATGCATGATATGCTAGTTTTTAAGGATACTTATGGAATGTACTTCTAATCACCAGCTCAATTTGATTTTTAGCTGTGTATGGCAAAAAGGCTGTTTGGTTTATACTTAGTAAATTGGAATCGAAGTTAATACACTGTAGTACCTTCTCAGTATTTAATAAATGATTAAATTAATATTATAGGGTTACCTTCTTACCTTGCAAACACAGTAATGAGTTTTAATGGGAACACTCAACCCTAATAAAATATTCGTGCATGACTTGCCTGTAGATGTGATCCTTTCCTACCATATAAGAAATTTAAAACCGAAGAACGACCTTAACCTTTGCACCTGTTGAGACCTCATAGGTTAGGTAAATAAAACCCCTCGTTGGAGTTTACCGTCATAGCCTTTTGTCTAGCAACAGTGTCGCAAACCCATATTTAGGAAGGTCATGGTCCAACCTATCTGGAGTTTGCATTTTCCTTCTAGATTTGGCATTCGCGAGAAGAATGTCCTCTCTTCAGGTCTGACACCAGGTTGAGTGGTGAAGATCGCCTTAGAAGTCACCTTATGAGTCCTTGTTCGAAGGAACGACTAAGCAGTGCAACCCTGGATTCTATCAGAATAACACCTTGGTATGTCCTTGAATGTGGTTTAGTATAATTTTGTCCACCTGCCTTAAACTCTGATATAGTTGAGGCGTAGGTATTTGAGTGCATAATGGAAGAAACCAAACCTCCGCTGATTAGGAGGTGTCTCTTGTGGTTCGTGTATGGTTTATAATTCTTCCGACCATATACCCTTTTTTTGATGGTAGCCAAATACTACTGTAACTCCTGATTATCCAACAATCCTATGAGCGAGACCTTAGTGCGATATAAGAGCATATCTTTTGATGTTGCACACGAGATTTGAGGTTAGGATTAAGGTCAATCTTAGAGTCATTATCCCTTAATTAAACTTTTTCTTGCATTGCAAAGAATATAAATTATCTTGGTGCGACCAAACTTGAGAAAACAAAGCATATATAAATATAAAAAGGAGGTCCATAAGTTTTTGAATTGTATTAGCTTTGGAAGCGAGATAACTATTCCGTGATCGATGGAGGTTTTTGGGAAGCTATCTTGACTCTATGTCTTCCTTAATCCCAATACCTCATCTGGACATCACGTTAGAATCTCTCGTGTAGCAAGAGTAAATTTTATACACTAAATAAAAGTTTGAGAAGCAAAATCTTATCATAAGGATGAGAAAATTAGAATCTTATAGGCATTTTGAAATATGGTGAATTCTTATGTCAGTTATGAAGATTTGTCATAAGGGTAAAGAGCAAAATTAACTGGTCGAACAATAAGTGAAATGTGAGACGAATTTTCAGGACATGTAGGTGGGAAAAAGGGAGAAAATCATGCTTACCTAATAAGGATCTTGGGAAGTTAGCCGTAACTAAAATACATTTAAAGTAATGTTTTGTCGTGGGTTCGCCGTTCCTAAAGTCACGTTTCTTGTGGTTGGGTCCTTGCTAGTATTCGTTCGTTGGGAAGAGTGTGGTATCGTCATGTCGATGTCGTCTGCATGTGTCTTTGTGATTTGATGCCTTATGTGATTGTCGCGTGTGTGTCGAGTTCTGTACTTGGAGCCCTTACTGGGTTGTGTGTCGTGAATCAATGTAAGACAAAAAAATTATTATTCGGTATTTTTTACCGTTGTATTTGGGTGTGTGGGCTTTTAACTCAGTCTGTATCATGCACACATATCCCTGGAAAGGCCAAAATTAACCTTTCTAGTTTTATCGTAGAATTCGCCTTTGGTAGCACTTTTCTTGAAGAGAATGAATCACCTTGTCTCAATATTCCAAACACTAGGGAATATTTTTACAACATATGTAGAAGACTTGCAAGGTCAAGATAGGCATGATGTATAGGGTAGAATGATCCAAAGAAGGGTTCCATAGGGTTTTCAAGCAAGTTTTTAACACTTGGGTTTAGTTATCATGGTTCAAGTTTGAATTTTTACCTTGCAAAAACACATGACAACGAGAATCAAAATGAATATTGATCTTCCTTATTTTACAAATAATAAAACACTTAAGAAAATATTTATTTTTAGAAATAATATGAATAAACATTTACAAATGGTTTCCAAAAATAGTTCTTCAATCTTCTTGTACTCATATGTTGGACTTGGAAGGACTCTAGAGTCGTTATATACTTCAAGAGTTGACTTTGTGATTCCAAATCTACTAAATTCCATTTTTATTGCAAATGATGAATGTTGTAGAAAAACTGAAGGAGGTTTTTGTTGAACTCATTATCTTACCAAAAACCTCTCTCGGGTTTTCCTTTTGACTTTTCTTTCTCTGATTATGCAACTTTTGGTGCTACCTGGTATGTATTTTTTTGGACTTCCACCTGTTAAAAGTCATATTTATTCCAAATAGTAAAACATGTAGATAAACTAAAGAAGGTTTTTGTTCAACTCATTATTATGACCAAAAAACTCTCTCTACTTTTCCTTTTCCTTTTTTCTCACGATTATGTAACTTTTGGTGCTAACCCAATATGCATTTTCTAGACTGTCGCTTGTTAAAAGTCAGATTTCTTCCAAATGGTAAAACTTGCAAAAAAAACCGAAGGAGGTTTTTATTCAGTCCATTGTTATGACTAAAAAAGTCTCTAAATTTTCTATTTGAATTTTATGTAAACTTGTAGAGCCATTTCTGGAGCTAGAGTGGTCATTTATGAAACTAGAGTGATAGACTCCAAAGCTACACTGATAGACTCTGAAGCTAGATGGATAGACTCCTGAGCTAGACTAAATCAACGATAAATTTTACATATGAACTCGAATCAAAATTATTCTTTTTTTGAACTGGCATAATGTTTAGAGAGAAATCTGAATATGCAATTAGATTTGAGTTTGGGTATATTATTGATAACTAATTTTCACTTTTCCCCAAACTTGTACTAAGGAGCCGCTCATAGAACTGCTAAACATTTCCAGAGCTAGTATGGTATGGAACTCTAGAGCTCTGAATCTTCTCCATAATTGTTCTTATATGTGTACTCTTCATGTTCAGAATCCTTTATAGCTTAGTATGGATTGCATATGAACAAATTGACATCATTTTCTCAATAATAATTAGAAATGGCTAACAAAGAGATAATAATGAATTCTAAATAAACAACCATGATATATACTCTTTATGTCATTCTAAATAAACAAAAAGTTCTAAAATTACACTTAGATCCAAGTGTATGTCATTTATGCAAGGAAAAAGAATGCATATTTTATATATAATGGGCCATTTTTTGGGTTCATCAACCTACACTCTAATCTCATCATCTACCCCACACCTAATCTCATGCATGTCCTCAAGTATTCCATTATTATGCTTCTTTCTTTTGAATGACAATTTTTGTGTAGCCCGTCCCGCTTCTTGTATTTCTTTTTACATTGATTCATAAACATGTTCTTGTGTGGAGGTTTTCCTATTATCCAAGTCTTGGTTGATTTTAGCATAGGTTCTTGTGTAAATTTCTCCTACTACTCCTTTCCTTTGTGAGAGTAGGTTCTTGTGTGCAATTTTTGTTGTTACTCTTCAATGTTTTTATGAGAGTAGGTTCTTGTGTGTAATTTTTTCTCTTTGCTACTTTATTTTGTCGAGTGGATTCTTGTGTAAAATTTTGGTGTCACTCTTCATTTCTTTTGTGAGAGTGGGTTCTTGTGTGGAGAGTTTCATGTTATGTTAATAATTTTTATTTTTACTATAAAACAACATTTACTTGTATTTCTTCTCTTCTCTCTTTATTTTTTCATAGAAAATGAATCCATATAGAAAGAATATTCATAAAAACTATTTTTGTTTTGAACTTTTTCAACATAGGCTTGAAGGAATGATTTCCATCATCAAAGTCATATACCAAAAGATTATTGTAATTTAATATGCCCAATTATTTTTCCTTATTTTTCATCCTCAATCTCATGCATGTGATGTAAAAGTGGATCTTCATGTAATAAAAAAACTTACAAGTAAATTTAAAACTAAAATAGTAAAGTAAAATTCCTTTGCCCATGTCACTATTCGATGCCTCTTACATGTTAGCAAAAGTGGAAAATATTGGGTAAAATTTTAGTCGTGTTATACTGAAAAAAGAAGAGCACAAAAGTAAGCAACCAAGTACTTTATTGCTTGTTTAGAAAAACCTCCATTTGTTGGTTTTCAACTTCTTCTTTTTATCTTTTTCCTTGATCATCCAACAAGTTGGTTTTCTAATCAAGGCTCTGTTTTTCTAGTACTTGATTTGCTAACAAGTTGGTTTTCAAACCAAGACCACCAACAACGTTCGAGGGTTTTTATTGTTAGTTTTTTTATAAATTTTTAGAAATGATGACATGGGAAATGTTAGCACTAAGTTAAATACATCCCCATACTTCTTTCAATTCCTTATGTGTAGCAAAATTGCAAACATTTCTTCTCACATGCTAACTAATTTTTACTTTTGTCAAGATAACTCCATATAAGGTACCACATTCTTGATAAAGCTATGGACAAAAATCTATCCATCACGATCTTTAAAAACACTCCTTGTCACGAGATTACCCTATAAAAACTTGAAACAAAAACCTTTCCATACGAGCATAATATCAACAATGTAAAGGATCATAAATGCCAACAATATGAATATCAAAAGGAAACTTTGAACATATATGAAGGAAACTATTGAGCCTACTTAAGAATGAGATGGTTTAGGAATCATTGTTATTTACAATGAAATTTTATTGTGAAAAATGAGAACTCCCTCAAATAAGTTTTCTTATTATGATGGATATGCTTTCAAATAATTCCCGAGTATGGATGGAGTAAACCGAAAAGAAATGTCATCGATTCTTTTATTTATGAACCGATTAGAAACAATTTAATTGTTATTTGTACAAGGAAAGTGAAAAGCATTGGAATAGATGGTTGGTGGAAATAATGACTAATGTCAAAAATGAAATGTAATTCAATAAAGAGTTAGACAAGATACTTGGGTAAACTAAATTTTGAAGGCCATTGTTTCCCCTAAGCTACAAATAAAACGTCTATGGTTCTTGTAGCTAAAAACTCTGTGTTCTTTATCAACAACTTGACATAAACATTATTTTATACAACAACAATCAATGTAAAGACAATATTTGACTAGATCATTCTTTTTCCGGTGTTCTCTCTTTCATAAAATGATTAAAAACAACCAACTATAATTTTGGGTAGTTATTAACTGAAAATACATGATTTCATGCAATTAAAAGCTAAAAACGTGCTCGCAAATTTTTACTATGCAAAATTTTATAATGATCTAAAGCTCATAACTTTTACATACGAACTCGAAACGAGATGATTTTTTGAAATTGTATAATTTTTCGTAATGAATTTAAATATGTAAAAATTTAACTTTTATTGTGATTTTAATGACCATTTTTGCATTAAACTAGTACATATCATTTGGAAACTGGCTATTTTTAGTAAAAATAAAATTAGTTAACTGTCCAAATCTTTTAGATCCACTCAAAATATTATTTGCATGATTCTCTCCAACAATCTTGCATGTATTTACATGATTTTATCTAACAATCTTGCATGATTCTCTCCAACAATCTTGCATCATTTCTCTAAAAATCTTGCATGATTTTCTCTCTTGATTATGTGTCCATATTCATGCATGCAAAAATATAAGATTATAAGAGTGTACGCTAATCCTAAGATAGACATGCTAATTTTTTAAAAATTATGCATGCAATCTTCAAAAATTTACTTGCTACCAATTTATGAATAAATTCGCATTCAACATGTATTGTATGTAAGGTAGCAACTTTTGTATGGAGAATATTAAACGATGGACATAAAATATGGGGAAAACGGTCCATAGAAAAATACTTAAAAATACGAAAAATAAAATAAAATGATAAATAGTATATTTTAAAAATATGATAATTTTAATAATTAAACACATAACTATACAACATTCCTTACCCTATTTGTCTTCATTGTGTATTGTGTAGTGTGTTATTGAATAATAAAAGGTATACCTTTAATTAATAAAAAAAAGTAGTTACAATGCTAATAATAACATGGATTTGAGATATATGTTTTTGTGGAGTTCTTGATTTTCTCAACCACATCATTTGGATTTTTTGTTTTTTCTATGTTTTAAATTATTAAAACTTGAAATATACGCTAGTTGATACGGTGGATGAGAAAACGCAAAAAAAAATTTAAAAATTTAAAAAAAAAAAAAACTCTCTACATCCATTGTATTTGGTAACTATGATTGCATGCAAAAACTTATTATTTGTCATAAATCAATTTTCCAAACTTAACATGTGCTTATATACACGCAAATATTTAGGTGATTGGTATTAACAAACAATTCAGCAAATCTACATTAGTAATTATTGAAAATGAAATGTTCTTACGTGGAAGATTGAATACCCAATATTGCTTCAGATAAGAACTTTGTTTTTGTAGACCATTTTTTCCTCTATCTTCTTCTTATATTTCATTTATTCCAGCAAAGATCAACATTAGTGGCGGTGTGATTTTCTTCTCCTTTCTTTATTCCAAAAATGAGCGGTTGTAACTTTTTATCATTACCATGCCATTTCCTTCTAACTACCAAACCATTTCAAATTCCTCATCCAACCTGCATCAACATTCAATTCTTCCTTCATAATGATGTTAGCAGTTACATTTTTCTACACCACTTGTTTAGTATGAGATATGGGTTTAAGTCCTGATTGCATAAAAGTAAATTCTAATCTACTTTGCAGAAAATAAATTCTAATCTATTTTGCAGGAAAATAAATCCAAAGAAATCACAACTAAGTATATTCTGTCACAATATTTTCTAAGAGATGTTCCCTCTCACAAGGAACTTGTTTATCTACTATCACTAGACAATTATCTCAAAAAAATTAAATCTCCTAATAACATTGTGTTCCCTAGTAACGGTGCCAAAATGATGAGGGTCATCAATCCTCTTCATTAAATAATATCAATCCAGGGTGGTGTCCGAAGGAAATATGCAATAGGAGAAAGATATTTGGTAACGGTCCCTTCTACCAAATCCACACTTGCAAGAATTGAAACACACTTGCATGAAATTAAATGTCACACTTGCAAGAAATTAAAACACACTTGCAGGAAAGGAAATTATTGAATTGAAAAGAAAGGATAAACACATAAAACACTTGCAGGTTCATAACAAATTGTATACCAAAAGAATAATTACATGGTACAAAAAAAGATAAAAAAATATATGATTACAAAACGAAAAAACAAACATAAACGCATAGATCCATCTTTCTTATAATGAGTAGCTAGCTCATTCCTAAGAGGATTTTAATCGAGCTTATTTATAAATTGGATGGAATAGAACCTCGGAATGAATTGATCAAAATACTAGAGATTACATTCAATAGTGTAAGAGGTTGCATTTATCAAAATATTGGAGATTATGTAACTTTTGGTGTTAACCTAATATGCATTTTTGGATCACACTGTTAAAAGTCATATTTTTTCCAAGTGTTAAAACTTGTGGAAAAAGTGAATGAAGTTTTTGTTCAACTCATTTTTATGACCAAAACCTCTCTTATACTTTTCTTTTGAGTTTTTTTTATTATTATGGAACTTTTGGTGCTAACTTGATATGCATTTTTTGGATTACCACCTATTAAAAGTCATATTTCTTCCAAATGGTAAAACCTGTAGAAAATTTAAAGGAGGTTTTTGTTCAACTCATTGTTATGACCAAAACCTCTCTCAAATTTTACATTTGACTTTTTTGTAAACTTTTGGAGCAATTTCTAGAGCTAGAGTGGTCATTTCCGAAACTAGACTGATGGACTCCAGAGCAAGACTAAAACGACTATAACTTTTGCATATGAACTCGAATCAAGATGATTCTTTTTGAACTTACATAATTTTTCGAGAGGAATCGTAATATGCAATTAGATTTGGGTTTGGGTATATTATTGATTAAAAAATCACTTTCCCCAAAATTGTACTAAGGAGTCGCTCATACAACCGGTGAACATTTCTAAAGCTAGTACGGTATAGAACTCCAGAGCTTGGAATATTCTCCATAATTTTTCTTATGTGTACTCTTAATTGTCAGAATCCTTTATAACTTAGTATGGACAACATATGCACAAATTGACATTTTTTTCCCAATAATCATTAGAAATAGCTAACAAAGAGATAAAAATAAAATCTAAAGAAACAACCATAATATATACTCTCTATTTCATTCTAAATAAACCATAAGTTCAGAAACTACACTTAGATCCACTCGTATGTCATTTATGCAAGGAAAAAGAATGCATATTTTGTATATAATGGGCCATTTTTGGGTTCATCAACCTACAATCCAAACCACATCCAAAATATGGTGATTAAAATATAGCTAAAATGAGGATCTCATCTCTCAAGTGCCAAAAGAGGAATCCAATCTTTTCCCGGGGACTTGTGTAGAAGCCATGGATTCCCATCATTCCTCGTCAACTCTATGCTGTTGGGGGACTCGGCAAGGGTCTTACCACCATTGACTATGTGTAAGTCTCTCGAGTACTCCGGGATGATCTTCCGCGCCGAGGATTTGTGCTTGTGGGCAGGGGTGGATATAGCGGACCAGCGGATCTGGTAGTCGACAATCGTTCGGACTTGATAGAAGTTGTCGCGGCACCTATAGTGGGACGGGGACTTATTGCAGTAGGTACTAGTCCCTAAAGCCTCTCTTGGTGACAAAAGAGGCTTCATGAAGTTAATACTTCTAATTTAGATACGAGATTGGTTCCTTCTATGAATCTAGATATCATCTTCGACTTATAGTTAGCTATTGTGGATACAACTTCAACAAGGTCGCAAGAGGTCAAAAAGAAGAAAGAGAAAAAGAGTTGTATAAAAGATTATTTTTTAAAGGGTAAGAAATGACATACATTTTAATATTTGTACTTGCATATTTGATTAGTGCTTTGAGCCCCTCTAGAATGTGAAGTCCTTCTAAATTGAATAGAAATTGCAATTTTTAACTTGGAAAAAAAAAAAAAAAAAAAAGATTGCAAATCCGGTGATTGATAGTGTTTCTAACTTTAATTCCCAACAACCCAATTTTTGCTCAAATTTGGAGCCTAGTGTATAATAGGGTGTCCAACTCCACTTCATCATGCTACCTCGACCAATATTTTATTTTAGTATTTCAAATTTTAGCATTTATTACACTTTCACCTTCACCCACGTGTGCAAAATAAAAGGTGGTTTTCCAAGTTAAAGGCGCACCAATCTCAATTCTCAATATCCAAAAGTGCAATTATATCCTTTCATATTTATTTTTTTCTATCTTTTAAGTGTGCTTACAAACAACCCTCTAGGTGTGGCAAAAAAAAAAATGGCCCCATGGCATTCAATTAGTGTTATTTTGTGTTTTAAGTGTACTTGTCGATTTATCTATAATTGGTCTAAAATTAAGAATTGTTGTTCCATATGTCAACTATTTTCCCCCTCCTTATCTCCCTAGACATTCCTCTCCTCTTCCTCATACTTCTTGGTCTCATTGCTAAGTGTTGGGCCCCTTTTAATGGTCATTTGTCGAGTCAAGGTGCACTTGTACTGCGTCTCGACTTTTTTTAGTGTGTAGTAGTTTAATATCAATTTGATGTGCCACAATGATTCTAATTTGAATTCAATTGTTTATTTTTGTGTGTGCGTGCATGTGCATGTGTGCATGCACATGTGTACACACATGCATGTGTGTGTGTTTGTCACATAATTCGGTTGACATGTAGTATCTATCTTGCACTCGCATGAAAAATAAGCACAAAAGCACATTGAAGCAATAGTTAAGAGCCTTGATCATTGTAAAAATTTAAAATTTTATTGGGTGCACTTGTCTCAAGAATTATGTGTAATCTATGTTGTGCGAATTTCCATTTCTAAAGTTAGTCTTTTATGCACTTTACTGTCATTTGTTATTTTTGTTTCTACTTTAGGAGCCTGACAAGCACATGGCTTCTTAGTTCTCACTAGTCAATAGCCCCTAATGCATGTCCCTACATTCGCTTTGTTTTTCCTTGAGACTTCAAGGCATTAATCAAATATTGAACTTAAATTGAAGTTGCCTTAGCATTAAGCGATTGGAAGAGTTAAATATCTTCACTTTTATTGGAATACTTTTACTGTCTTTTAAGGGTCTTTCCATTTACATAGGTCTGAGGGAAAACTACTCATGAAACACACTCAAGTTCATCCCTTGTGCACATCCAGTGTCCCTCCTACACATGTTTGGAGGTAAGCCATTTTTTGGCGAAACAAGTGGATGACAACCCTATTGAACACTTCAAGATTCACACTCAAATAGCTTTTGAGTGGATTTTATAAAGTTTTGTTTGAACCAATCGAAATCGTACAATTGTTAGAATTATATGCAAAAATATTTATCTTTTTAATCTTATCCAAATAATAAAAGGCCAATCACATGTTGCACATACTCAAAAGTCGCCATCAACAAACTTTTCACCTCATTTTGAATAGCCAAATTATTAATGTTGAAAGCAACATACGTCCTACAGACCAAGTTGGCCTAAAGAACATTAAAAGTAGTATCGTTTCATACAAAATACTGATCCCTTTTGAATATTTCATATGGAATACGATGGTTCATAACACAAACTACTCTCATTTCATATTGAATACCACAAGAAATGCATTAATTTACATTGTAGTTATTATATTACACTAGAAACTGTAGAGGCCTTAACAGTGATTTCACGACGATATTTAGAGATGATTTGGTGATATTATAGAACAAAAATGCCCAAACTTATTTCCAAGATGTGGATGCCGGGAGATTTCTTTGATAGTTTTAAAGAACACAGAAAGCTATGACAAGCTCTTAAAGAAACGAAATCATCAACTACCTCAAACAAGTTGAATCCTGAATCCCCTACAATAAGACAACTCAGATCACAATCTCAATCATGCCTTCACATAATCACTGTTTGTGGATTCCCATATTACTGTTCCATCACACGAGCATATTTTCTTGTAGTTTTCACCCACAGCTGCACTCCGAGCAATCACAGCTGCTGCTATTCCAGTCTTTGATTTGTCTTCCCCTTCATACAACACCACTGCTCGACCAATCAAATTTCCAACTCGAAGCATATTCTTGACCCCCACAAAATTACTTTCCCATTATCTCCCACAAATAGTGTTCCCAGGTCACCTGGAGGCTGCATTAACATGGAGAAGAGAACTTTAAGTTATTAAATCAAAATCAAATAAAACGCAACAACATGAAGATATATGATTAACATGATATGTTAAAACCTTGGCCCTGTAACTTTTTGAGCAATTATGATGCCAGTATGGAAATCTCATTGGAAATTTATCTTGTTGAAAACAGATGGCTTATTTAATAAACAAAATAAGCTTCCATTGAACTTCCTCTTCAATCATAAATCATTAAATGCCTGTGTCAAGTATATTCAGCACTGAATGATTATGGTCATGAGGAATAAACCAACATTCGAAAACCCATGACTTCAACACCTACTGAAAACATGCTCAACATACAGCAGCAGAAATAGACATGAACATATGCCCGCATACATATGCACAAGAGGGGAGAGAGAATGTTTAAAGCAAGGGATACAAGGTATTCAAAAGGAAATGCAAACAGCCCAACGGTTAAGGCACTAACATATTGACATGCACTGGCATTTGTAAAGAAATGATCATAAATGAATGGAGAATAAATGGAAAAGAATTCGATAAATTGATTTCCATAATTACCTTGCATGACTGCAATCCAAACTTCTTCTTAAGCTCCATCTGCTTAGAAATTGTATCGTATTACTGATATTGGTCAAAATCTAACATGCATTATATCCTTGATTGGACGGGAAGAAAAAACTCCCCTGTAGTGGCCTTCATATTATATCATTTATATTTATCATGTCATACATGTCTTGGTCTCCCTGAAGAAAAAGGACGTTGGCTAGATATAATGACACTTGAGAGGTATAAATGTATAAAGCGTTTTAAGGACAATTTAAAAGAACATGCTCCCAGCCTAGATGAGAGCATGAATGTATATGTCAGTTTAAAAGGTTAGCAGCATATTATTCTTTGGTGATCATAGTTGATCCATAGTTAGCATGGATAATTCCATAAGCTTAACTCATCCACACAAATCTTAAATGTTCCGACCAACACTTGATTGACTAACTTGCTGTTTGCTGATGAATTTGCTTAAAACAGTCGATGACATGTTAAGAAATAAAATGTTAAATGCTCTAAGATGAAAGGAAATCTGAACACGAGTAGAGGAAGAAACTAATGCTAAACAACAGAAAATAGACCTGCACGAGACAAGGTTTACCATGGCATAGATAAACCCAATGAGGGAAAATCCAAAAAGGTAGGGATTTCCTCCTCTTTACACTATTTCGTTCTGCAATTACAGGTACACTACCTTTTCAAGGCCTTCATGGACACTATTTACTTTTACAGCATGACCAGACATCCATACTTGCTCCACAACTTGTTCAAGCGCACGTCCCTATCAGACTTCAACTCCTAAGACACTCAATAAGAACTCACTGTCTTCTTAAAACTCTGATTTTCTGAACAAGAACTCACTGTTTTCTAATCTAAGGTGTCTGCATCACCTCAAACATGACTGTGTCTGTGGACCTGTGTATCGTTTGATCTTCCTTCTTGACTTAAAACTCCTTAGAAATCAACTACTAGGAAGCTAAAAAGCCAGTTTGTTTTGGGTACAGGTACAGATAATACGAACCGGCTTTGCACGTACAGAAAACAATTACCTTAGTTACGGCTTGGGTAAGGCCATATGAAAAAAAAATCTGACTTGATAAACTAGAGTTAACCACATAGTATGTATATAATAGACAAAATAACCACAAAAACACTACTGATAAATTGATAATGTCAACCAAAATTCAAATGTCATGATAAATACTCATTATTATATATTTTTCTTCATCAAGAGCATCAACATGATTATATGGTTCACTAGAACCACAAGCACTAGCACTTCGACTAGCTACGCTATGTGCATCCTACAAAGCCGAAGAAATCTCCATGTCAAGGAATGAAAAGTGGGAAATGGAAGCACCCAAGTCAACATTCTTTGGATTTGCATCTCAATACGTCGCCACCTCTTCCTTGTACTCCACTTTCTTGTGTGATAGAAGGCGCAAGTTAGAATGCATAGAGACAAACTCATCATCCGTTTTGCTGCCAGCTTGTTGTGCTTCATCTAGCTGATGAAGGCACGCATGTACTCCAATTCCTCTAAAATAAAAATGAACTCACAATCTATTCAGGCAAAGTACATGCAAAATTAAAATATATATAAAAAAGTAAAAACTCAAACTTAAATTTGAAAGTTAAAACAAAATGAGAGTTAAAAAAATAAAAAATCTTACCTATGAAAAGATTTTGATTACAAGAGGCTACAAGTGAATGGATCCTTGGCTATGGAGATACCACCACATATGAGCATCTTTGTACTTGTCCCAAAGAGCACCGGGCTTGTGACTGCGGAGGCTATGAAACTGCCAAACTAGCTCATAACCATGTCTTCTACCTCGAGATCGGGAATAAAAATCTTACTGTGAAAAAATAAAAAATCTTACCGTGAAAAGATTTTGATTGCAAGAGGCTACGAGTGAATGGATCCTTGGCTATGGACATATGAACATCTTTGTACTTTTCCCGAAGAACGCTAAGCTTGTGACTGCGGAGGCTATGAAATTGACAAACTAGCTCATAACCATGTCTTCTATCTCAAGATCAGAGAATGGCATCTTACAGCCTTCATTGGCTTCAACATCCCCGTATGGTGGCACCCTCCTGGGAAAAGAAAGGATCTCAATGTTGTACAATCTAGGAGTCGATGCAAAGGCAAGGAGATGCAACGGAGTGATCATTTTGTTCCACCAATCAATGAGATACGATTGCACTTGTTTGTAAAAAGTTTCGTAAAGATCTTGTTCTTTGCAATTGTAATGGTCTTTATCTTCTCAATCATTAAGTTGATGCCATCATAAATCTCTCCCAAACAAGGTCAATCCATGTTAGTACATCAGATCATACTCTTGATGGACTTGGTGAAACTATGAAAGTAATCTACACGAGCCCACCAATTATCATTTAGGATCAACATGTTCATTTTTGGGGTCCTCTTAATTTTCAATTACATTCATACAATCCAAAGGTTGTTGATGACCATGTTGCAAAATGTCTCTCACACCTTCACAAGTTGTCTCAAGACGAATATGTGCGCGAGGCAAATCAAGTCTCAACAACCTAGTAGGAGATTAAAAGATAAAATAAAATAAAAAACGTTAGAAAATCTACAAGTATTAGCTTTAAATGGTTATTTCTAATTTGTATTTCAATTTCAAATTTAAAAACAGATGAGATGATATAAAATTTAAATTGTAAATTAAAATTACTAAAGCAAATAAAAAGTATTGTTTCACTTACCTAAAACAACTCCAACTTCGAGAAGGACTTGAAGATGGCTTGCGTCAAACGATGGTTTGTGACAAACATTTAGATCTTTTTGGCATTAGCATACACCTCTTGATCCGCGGGCTCGCTTTTGCTGCCCAACTTTTGCAGCATTAGGCTGAGTGATTGGAAAACACACAAGGTGTCCAAAATATATGCCCATAACTTGCAACCACTAGTATCTCTATGGCTATACAATTTTCAGTGATTGCCTTTTATGACTTGAACAACATTTGAGGGCTCGCTGCCTCAATGGCTTTAAAGAGGATACGAGCAATGAATTAGGTATCCTTCACATATCTCTCACAATCAACGGATTTAAAAACATTGTCATTTTAGGACACATTGCAACCGCATTAATCAAAGGTCAATTTCTTAGAATCTTTCAATATATTAGAAATGGAAACCCCATTTCAGCCCACAAATTCCTGATAGGCTGCAATGAATTCAATACAATTTTTTTCCCTTCTCCAATAAGGCGGTGTGGAGCTTCTCATAACCCAAGCCTTTGTACTCTTTGGGGCCTCCTTGATCCCTCTCACCATATCCTACCAATATGGTGATCTAATAACATTGAAGAACAATGCATTGGCACATACACATCGCACGATGAGCCCATCAGCGGTATGGAGAGGAGAATCCTTTTCATGTGTGAAGTGTGCCACCAAAAATAGATGTGTCGTGGCCACAATTAAGGAATCGGTACAAGATTGGGCAAGCAATGGCTTCCTCGGTCGAGAATTTTTCTTTACCGAAGGATAACTCGATGTCAAAGCAACCACTTCATGTTTCTTCTTGCTCTTAAATTATGTATTGAAGAACTATTGATGTTGGCACTAGTACATCCTTCTTCCCCGAGCAAGCTCTGATGCCCTAGCCAGGTATTACACACAAGTGGGATTTTTTAACCAACTGTATGAGCTAGTCAATCTGGCAATGCGACCATTGCAAACCAGTGTATAACCCCACCACCTAAAAACCTATTCTAGCATTATGACATACTTCCAAAGTGTTGAATGCAAGTTAATTTTGAATCGTGGTTGGCCTACGGAGCTAGCACTTGTTGCCATCGTAGTACATGTAAATGCAAATTTAAAATCCAACACATTATCGTAGACAGACTTCCCCACCCCCAATGCAAATTCAGCAAATTTGACTAATTCACGGGAATTAAAATTTTGTAGCTAGACATCCAATATCCTTCTTTGTTTGTACTCGTTGGAATCATGGCAGAATTCAGTTTCTAGAAATGTAACTTTTTCAACAAAATGTGATCCAAACAAAAAAGATATGGCAGAAACAACTATGGATACAAATCTTCCCAGATTTCATAATTAATTCAATTTCGCTAGTTTTCAATAAATTGATTTTTGGCACTTTTGGGGTTTGAACACATGACCAATTGACTAATAGAGGATGGATTTAGCAACGGAGTGATAATCAACTCACCCAAAGACTTATTCGAAATTTCGAAGCTTAAAACTTAATTTAAACATCATCTAAAGTGCCCAGAATTAAAAATACCAATGCATACGTGGCATACACACCCATCTACTAGTCATTCACACTCAACAAAGTGAAACTCGCACCCAGCAAGGTGAGAAAACATGCCCAACAATCTAATATGCATCTGTGGGACCCACGTTTCACTTTTCCAAGCCCAAAAAGAGATAAAAATCATTTTTTTTTAATTTTAATGTGCAGCCATCAATACCAACACCCAACACTATTTTTCAAAGGTTTAACAGTCTTCAGTGCCCTGCAATGAAATTTTCAGTGCAACATTTGAATTTTTAGTTCCACAATGTTTTTTTAAGCTTCCAACGCTTTACTAGTTTTCCACACCCCAACGTATCAGCAAAAATCAAATTGAAATGCCTCAGATCAGTTTTCAGCTTTAAGCAAATTTATTTTGTAAAATGACATGTTCCAGGCACTTCCTCCAATGCTCCAGGCCTTCAAGCAGAACTTTCAACTATTGCGGCGGCACTCCAGGGAAGAAAATAGTGTGCTTCAATTAGAAATTCTTCTCTCAAGGCAGATTAATCATTTTTATTGATTTCAAAATCTATTAAATTTGCTCCAAGAAAAAGATAAACTCAGAAAAAAACTTAAAAAGAACTTTACCTAGACAACTTCCTTCATGGGCCTTCCGTAACCTCCTCTCGTGTCAACAACCAAAGCTCGATACCACTATTAGATCAGAGTGCACTTAGTAACATGGAAGGAACTACATTATTTTGCAAAGCTTCATCCAAATATTAAATCTATGTTCCATTTTTAATCCATCCCAAAAGTTTTTAAATAAGCTTTGGGAAGGCTGGTTCATGGGACCCAACCAACTAATGAGCTCAACCAACCGATAACTACTAACACCTAAGCACTAACCTCATTAACTTTATATCAATGATTAATATAACGTTGATAACTTTATTTTATTACACCTATATTACTAACAACACATTTAAATCATAAACATGTCCTAACACCTAAGCTTTTCTAGCATTCAAGGCACACTTTACAACACTCTTTCACCCTTACCTTGGAAATGGCAAATTTTGGTTGCATTGGAAAAAAATTTCCTTCTCTTTTGCAGCTTCCACATATTACCCTCCATGTCCAGAATTTTTGGTTATTTTTTAACTCCCCATAATAGCCTCCATCATTTCCCCTCATACAACTCGCATATTGCTGCAATGGGGATATAGATGCCCCCAATAGCCCAGACTGTAGCTCTCCCTTGCGCTTTCATTTTCTTATTCCACACTCTCTTCCAATACCAACACACAGCATTCTTGCAACCCTATCTTGCAAAAAATGTACATATCATTGTTTTTTCACTTCTAAATCCATGCAAGGGTTTACATCAAACCCTCAACAATACATACATTTTCCCCAAAATGATCTTCCAAGTCTACGTAAGGTTCTACCCTACCCACATCAAGGATTTCTTCCCCAACAATATCAAATCCATCCCCTAACTTGTATTCAGACACAACCGAATCTTCTACATTTTCCAACTTGAAAGACGTAGGGATTTCTCCTACCTTCCTTTCTTTACTTACTCTTATACCTTCACTTTTGATTGATGATTCTTCCCTTCACAAAAATCTTTCTCCTCTACGACAGATAGATCTTCTTCCCATTCAAAAAAGGGTTGTTCCTCTTATTCGTTGGGGTATTCATCCCATACCACTGGGGCTGATTCCTCTATTTCCCTAATTGTAGAGGTCGATTTCTCTAATTGTAGAGGTCGATTTCTCTTCATTCTCCATTGTCTCAATGTCCATATTTCCCCTAGGGTTCATGTTCTCTTCAACTGGCCGCTCTGGATGCCTTAACAAATAGATCTCTTTTATAACCTCCTTTACGAAACCATCAACTACCTCCATCTCCTCTCTTGTCACAAACTTTGACTTGCATCTTTGATAAAGTCCCCTCATCATTTTTTCAGCAATTGCGAAAATCAACTAAAGCTTTGATACCAATTGCAGCATTCTAGCATACCAACATAAATGAAACTAACTGATAAATAGTAGAAATGGGAGCACCTGCACGCCTAGGGTTGGATTATGCCTACAAATCCAAATGAAGCAAAGGAGCTCTCACATAATGGCAGTTATCTCTTTGTATTGAAGTGTTGTAATCGTTAAAAGATACATTCTTTAAGGCTTTTCCCCCTTTTGTATTCAAACCACCAAAACCCTAATCAGCCCATGACTAACTCTTGACCTAATTTTTCACTAACTCTAATCACCTAAAATATAACATAATAATAATAATTATGCTAAAATTTAAGACATATATGTTGTGTTTAGGTACACAACACTTCCCTTCAATCTGAGAATCCTCCTTTCAAGTTCCTCAATCACCTTGATAGCAAATGGGCACTCGTACTAGCATAGGAATATGATAACATTGTTGCTTGATGAAATTCCAACCCTAAATGAGTAATGAGAGGTAAGTGTGTTGTTTTCTATTTTGTTTTTGGTAGACTGGGAGGCAAGTGCTGTTTTATATTATCTTTTTGAGTTTTTAGCATCTTTTAGTGCTTGTAAGTGTGTTGATTTTGTTGTTTCCATTACTTTAAATAGTGGAAAAAAACAAAAGTCAAGTAAAATCTTGCAGCCGAACCCACAAGAAAATCATCACTAGAAAAAATCAAGTACGACCTAGACCAATACCTAAATTTGGTTGTGGGCACTTTGCCAACATCAACTATGACATGCTTTGGCATAATTAGATACACTTGGAAAAATCACATGTATTTGACTCTTGAGCACCCTTCCCACTATTAGTTTTCCCACTTGTTGCCTTAGCCATCTCTATATACCACTCAATCTATTTAGGATCAGCTTCGTCTATACAGAACACATTAGAATCCTAGACAGGCATCTTCTTTGCTTTGGATCCACTTTCTACACTCCCAAGATACGAGGGGCCACCTTCTACCAATAGTATTCATAATCCTTCAATGACTAGTCTTCAAATTGGACAATTTCTGATAGGTCGGCCTAGACACGTTTCATGGGTCAACTATGATGGGAAACTAACGAAGAGTCACCTATGTATATAGAACATTCATGAGGTCAATACGTATGCTCTTGACCTCTTAGACACCTCGCACTCTATTGGAGCGGTCTCACTATAATGAGAATTGTTGTCAAAGTTGTAGCGAATTTGGAATCTCTCAAGGAGCAGTCCATAAAGCCAAATCTAAAACTAAGAGGTCAAAGTTGCATGATGCCCAAGGTCAAAAATCAAAATAGACATCAATTGTTTGAGCACATGATTTTACACACACATACCTAGGAGAGAGTACTACAAGTGGCTTCATCCCTCTTCGAAGTATTGATATGTAGGCAGCAATCACCACAATGTTGGGAGTGTGGCTTACCATGTCCAACCCAAAATGCTAACCCCTTTGTAAGGGTCCCTTGTGGTCTTGCAAGCACAATTTAGGTTTGAACAAAAGAGCAAAAACAGTGACCATCACAAAGGATCAAAGACCTCCCATATATCGAGAAGCAACTTACAAGCAAAGGCAAAACTCTCCCAAAAGTTGCAGCCCCACAAACATCTCCGGACACTGCCGGTAAAGTCTCGACAATGTCGGTATGTCGTAGGGGTCCGAGTCTCGTCAAGAGTGTCCAAATAGATACTCTCACTCTAAGCACCTAACGAAGCACTTCTAGATCATTTCCAGCAGGTGAGACAACATCTGTGAGTGATAGACATCCAGAATCAGCAAAGTAACTTCACCTTTCTACTGTTTTGTCAATTCTAAATCGAGTAATCGCAACATCTACTTGTAACAAATTCATATTATTGTACTTAAATGAACTAATTATATAGTTTGAATTTAGCCTAACTTTTAATTACATCATATGTCATTGTATGCAAAATAGTTACAAACACCCGGTGGCTGAACAGGGACGAATCGGTAACATAGCTAGGAAGTGTTTCAAGTTACACGTTTGATCTTGAGAAAAGTGGACTAGTTGGCTAACATTGTTAACACTTCATGATCCAATTCAGATCACACATCCCCGTCAAGATGCTTTTCGTCCCTAAAAACATAGGAACTTATGAGGTAAAGAAATTTCTTTTCCACTTCCTCTCTTGAATATCACTTGTCTTTGCTTTGTAAATGCCTTTTCAACCCAATTTGCCAATTTTCCTACACTCCTCTTCTTAACACTCTTTCCTTCTACAAAAGATCTTTACCCAACTCCTCTTGGCCACTAGGAGCAATATCCTCAATGGAAGGTAAATAAAGACCTCCATCTAGCATATAAGGCTCAAAGAGACGTAAGTTTTCAACATTCACAACAAAATATATCTTCATATAAGGAAGCAGATCTAATTTGAAAGCATCATTGGCCACTTATTCAGATATTCTAGAATCTCAAATGGACCATACTTAAGTGATTTAAGCTTCTTTGCTTTGCCTTGGAGTCTATCTTTACTAAAGTATATTCATACCTTGTGCCCACATGCAACCTATGCTCAACTCTATGTTGATCATGCCTTGCTTTGTACTTTGCTTGAAGCTCACTCAATCTCTCTTACATTTCGGAGGTGTATCTTGTGGAATGTCGAGTCCACCTCTTCATGCTACCCGTATGGCTGTCTTAACATCAAACGGACTTGGAGGTAAGTAACCAAAACATGTCTCAAAAGGAGATCTATTAGTAGAGGAATGAATTGCTTTGTTATAAGAATGTTGAATATATGCCAAATTCTCATCCCAAGTCGTAGTGTGCTTCCTAGTATACCCTCTCAAGAGCTGCACCAATGTCTTATTGACCACCTCAGTCTGCTAATTGGTTTGTGTATGAAAGGTTGTGGATCTCCTCAAACTTGTGTCCATCTTCTCCCACAACGTGACCCAAAATTTGCCCAAAATCTGAAATCCCTATCTGAAATGATAGAACTTGGCAAGCCAAAATGAATTCAAACATTAGTGAAAAATAATTCAGCTACATCATTGCCCTTAAGAACTATTTTGCACAGAATGAGGACAGATCTCTTTTAAACCAGTCTACAACTACAAACAAGTAGTCACATCCTCTCTTTGTTAAAGGCAAACCTCCCATGGAATTCATAGAAATGTTTTCCCATGTCCTAGAATGAACCTGTAATGGCACATATAAACACAACTTTTATCAGTAATGGCATATATAAACCCAGCTTTCTATAACACACATCCCCTTATGAACCCATCACATCTTATTCATCACCATCATAAAAGTAGTAGGAGCATTAAACAATACAAAAGGAAGTACAAGACACTCATACAAGCCTTTCTTGTCTTGAATGTTGTTTTCCATATGTACTTTATTCTCACCTAGTGATACCCAAATTTCAAACCCAAATTGGTGAAACACTTCACATACTAACGTTGATAAAAAATATCATCAATCCTAGATAAGGATACTTGTCCTTATGCTTAAACAATTATTTTAGAGACAATCACAATAGGAGAACCACATTGAGAAGCGTTGGAACAGATTACACTCTGATCTAACAAAGATTGCAATGATTGTCTTACCTCATTTTCTTCCATTAATGATTGCCAATAGAGACCAATGTTGTGAAGACAACAGTCCAGTAAAAATTGTAACTCGTGTTCAATCGCCCTTACACATGACATACTTGTGGCCTCTTAGAATTTTTTTCTTAAATTGTTGCAACAACTCTTCCCTTCGTTTATGCTCTTTGTTAATAGACGTCTTTTGAGAAATCTTGTATTCTACTACTTCATTTCCCCACTTATTTCTTAAATGAAGCAAAACAAACTTGCCACTGGCATTAATCAATTTTATGCTTGAATGCCACTAACAGAGGAAATATTTGATTTACCTTCATAGGCTTTGATGATATAGCTCCTCATCCTTTCAACAAATAGCACTTGTTAGATCTTCTCATTAAGATAGCATCTCTAACATACACGGCATCTTTAACATACATATATGGACTACCAAGGACTACACCACAAACATCAAGAGACGCAACATCCACCACAACTTCATAAATGAAATGTTCATTTGTCTCATGCTTAATTTCACATTGTTTGGTTAACTCTATTTTCTACCCCTTCGTCACCCAACCTAGAGAACTAGGATGATTATATATTTCGAACACAAGTTTGTCCACCAACCCTTGCTAATCAAATTTTCATGAAAACATCCCTTGTTTCATTCAACCTAGAGAATAAGGAATATGATGATTATATGTTTCTAACCCAAGTTTTTCCACCAACCCCATGCTAAACACATTTTCTTAAGAACAAGATTCAAAAAAATCATCGGCTTTTGTCTTCTAGATCTGAAATTTGATATGGAAAAGTTTAGTAAGTTCACCTTTATCTTGAGTATCATTGTAACCCAAACACACATATCTACGAAGGGAGGTCCAAAAGTCTCATCCACATTCAAGCTGCACCCAACCTCTTTTCCTTCAACCAAAGTCATAGCCTTCTTCTTTTTCTTGTGCCTGTAATACCTTTTGGAATCCTTTTAAGAAAAAGTCATAGCAGTATTATGATTAACCTTCCATTTGGCTTGAAACCACCCTATTGCTTTGGAGCAATTGAAGAGGAAAACATACCCTTCTATTTGTCATTCTCTAGGTATTGTGCTTGAGAGCAAGCCTCATCTATGAGCTTAGGTTTGGTCAACAGATCATGCATCCTTAGTTGATTATGGACCCTCCAACATACTTCATCAGGATGTCACGATCCGATCCGTCTTGACCTATTTGAGCCGCCTTTGTGGGATAATCGCATGTATAATCCTAAAAACTTTGACCTTGCTTTTGCCTAGAATATTGACAATTAAAGTTTTCCCACAACCAAGGAATGAACAAACCAGGTTAAAGCATGACTAGCTATCTTCAATCTTGCAAAAGAAATCTGTTGTTCTCACTAATCTGATGTTAACTGAAATATACCTCTAATTGAGCTAACCAATGATCGCATTTCTCTACATTCACTTCACTTTCATAAGGCTGAATTTCCATCTTGGCCTTCGATTTGAATAAAGGTTTAGCATGGTTGGTATGGTGCTTTTCCTTCTCACACTCTTGAGTCTTTTAACTCTAAACTTGCTTCCATGGTCTCCATAGAAACTCCTAGTGTCCCCAGGAAATCCTCCATAATCTTCTCGCACTTATCAAGCTTCACCATGGATTGAGAGATGTTCCTTTTACATTTTGCAGAATCTCTCTTCATCTTGAGGTATTCTTTGATCTTCACGAGCCATGCTTCTCAGTTCTCTATTCCACCTTCTTGTGGATATCTCTTGCTACAAAGAGAGACAAAACAACACCTCCACTAACACTAGCTACTTTGGTAATGGGTATAAATCTGCAGATAAGGTTACACCACACAATGAACAAAAACCAGCTCTGATGCCAATCTGATCCATTATTAGCATAGATATTCCATAATTTAACTCATCAACACGAATCTTAAATGTTCCTAACACTTTATTGACTAAATTCTTGTTTGCTTAAAAAGACAATAACATGCTTAGAAATAAATTGTTAAATGTTATAACTTGAGAGGAAATTTGAACATGAGAGCAGTGCAAGAAACTGTTGTTAAACAACAAAAAATAGAACTGCACAACACAATGTTTACCATGGAGAAACCCAATATGGGAACACTCTAAATAGTGAGGGATTTATCCTTCTTCTAAATATCTCATTTTGCAGCTCCAAGTATATTGCCTTCTCAAGGCCTTAATAGACACTCTTCAACAATATCTCCAAACACTTATACATGTCGTGCAACTTGTTCATTCACACTTCCTTGTTTTAATTATAGATATATTGCCTTCTCAAGGATTTCATGGACCTTCTTTAAACTAACATATCCAAACACCCATACATGCTCTACAACTTGTTCACTCACACATCACTATCACATTCCAGATCCTAAGACACTTAATCAACAAATGATATGAAACCATGAACTACCATACAATGACCCTAAGGGTATATTTATACAATTCAAAACATAAGAAGAGGAAGAAGAAAAAACTTAGAAGAGGAAGAGACACTATTTACAACTGACACTTCTTGTTTCTTGTCTCTAGGTGAAACCACCACTTATTTGACCGACAATTACAAAATTGCTGCAACAGTTGCACAACCATTGTTGAGGGAACTAGTAGTTACATAACCACCAACTACATATACCAGTAATGAAGCGACCGCTAGCTACATATACTAATGGTTACACAACCACCGCCTGCTAACACTGGCAATTTTGTAACCATACACAAAACTCTGCTTTTGTGAATAAGAACCCACTATCCAGCCTCTCATCTAAGGTGTTTGGATCATCTCAAACCTTACTCAATCTCTGTCAACCCCTATACTGTCTGAAATCAGCTAATAGGACATGTTTCATCTTCTTGAGAATAGTGAACTAGTTAGCTTATGTTGCTAACACTTCATGATCCAATTCAAATCAATAGTCTACTAATACTTCTATACAAACAATAGGTGTTTCAAATATGAGTGTCCCAAAAGGAATATGCTATAAATTTGATCATCTCTTTTCAACCAAGAATGTAAACTCCCAATACATTAGTTGTAAATAATACACAGGGAAAAAAAAAGGGCAGCTTGTATTGACATGGATTTCCATAGAATATTGTGGATAATTTCCATATGAGACAAGAGACATGCATTAGAATAAATATGCATTTGCCAAAGATGAAGATACATATGCTGTCACTGGTCAAAATAATACCAGTCAGTCAGTTCACAGAAAAACCATACAAACTATCAGTTCAAGTTAAGCAAACTGCAATCAACATCCTCACCAGCTTGCTTATACACCTTTCTTTGGTGAATATGTTATTCTTGAGTATATTTCTAGACTTTTGCAGGATTTCAGTTAAGTCTACGAATCAGTAAAACAATGCAAGCGTTGATTTAATCCACAAGAAGCTGAAAACAAAAACCACTAAAAATTTGAAGGATTGTTACACAACATAAGCCATCGCTGACACTGACACTTCCTGTTTCTTGTCTCTGAATGAAACCACCGCTTATTTGACCGACAACTACAAAACAACCACAACAGCTGCACGACCATTGTTGAGGGAGATAGTGGTTACATAACTGCCACCTAGATATGTCAACGATGAAGCAACCGCTGGCTACATATACCAATGGTTACACAACCGCCACCTGCAAACACCGGCAACTTTGTAACTGTACAAGAAACTCTGTTTTTATGAACAAAAACCCACTATCCATCCTCTTATCTAAGGCGTCTGGATCATCTCAAACTTACTCGATCTTTGTAGACCCCTATACTGTCTGAAATCATCTACTACGAAGTGTTTCAAATTACATGTTTCATCTTCTTGAGAATAGTGGACTAGTTAGCTTATGTTGCTATAACTTCAAGATCCAATTCAAATCAATAGTATAGATAAGATAAGATAAGATAAATATATTAAATGTCCAACAAGTGACCACAAAAGTAGGTCAATGGGACTGCAAACATACATGGAAGGCGGAAAAGAATCCAGCCAAAGGACCAAACGGTCCCGAAAATAACCAGAAAGGGAAGAAGGAAGAGAAGAACAAGTAGGGGAAGCCCGGAGGAGGCCTGCAGAAATCAGCCGAATCCGGTCATGCAAGGGGGAAGGAATGAAGAGGAAGCAAGAGGCACCCTCAATTGACACCCAAGCTTGACTGGAAGAAGCTAGTAATGTGTTGAAGTCCGGTATCCGGGGTTGTGGAAGGTCTGGAATGCCGATGCCCGGAAGAGGGATGAACTCTCTGTGTTCGTCTGGTGGATCTCAAAGTCCAACGATGGGAGGGTGGCCTCAACCTCATAAGTGGTTGAATGTCCCTGATCTGTGAAATAGCACCTCGATTCCAAACAAATCTCGTTTGGTCATTAGGATTTGTATCACTTTGCCGCTTAGTGCCCCTCCTCGGGGAGAGCACTGTAAAGAAGGAAGTAATTTGCGGAGTAGCCGTCTGTCTAGAAGAAGGTAGAAGAGACTAGAGAGACTCATCCCAAAGCCTAAGGGTCTCATGCAAATAAAGAGCAAGGCACCTCTGGTCATAGTATCTGAAAAATTCAGTGAAGGTAGGATGCTCTCTGAACAGGCAATGGAATCTCCCTCTGATCTCGTAATAGATGGGGCATCGAAAGATGAAGTGCTCCTCCGTCTCGACCTCTGGAGGGAACATAGTTGGCAAATCCGCTCGCAGCGGTCAATCTGATGACACTCAACACAGAGCCTATGAGAGCCAACTCTGAACTGACCCAGGGAGATGCGAAGGGCATGCATCCAATGTCGAGAGATATACTTGGGGTCGAGAAATAAGCCCATTATTGACTACAAGAAAATGCTCAGCATAGAAGGCCATCTTCGGCCGTAACCCACCCTGGGGGTTAGTCCAGGTGTACTAAATGAACTGTCTGTAAATATCATCTCTGATGATTTTGTTCAAGTCCTACTTGCCGGAAGGAGGTGGGTGGGGGCGTCCAAGGAGTAACTGTATGGTGGGAGGTGGCCTATCTGTAAACCAATAGACCCAAGTAGTCGTGAAACTTCGACATACCAACAATGGGACTAACCTAAGTGATCAGTTGCGACAATGGCTTTTGATGAGCAGTAAGCAAGGTAGGGGTACTTGTCCCGTCTAACAGGGGAATCCGCTAGCCTCCGAATGCGATGTATGAAGGAAACGATGCCGAAAATTGCTTCCAACCTATAGGGACGAGCACCGAACTCTACAAGGACGACATTGTGGGGAACCGTCTCCTTGCATCTAATGATACGCCTGAGGAGGATTTGAACTCTCTCCACTGCAGCCCAATCGGACTCCAGGAGGGATGGACCCCAAACCTCTCGAGCCATAAAGAACCGTGGGCCTAACAAGGGAGTCCGAAAGGGAAAGCTTGGATGGAATGTCCTGGAAGTGATGACGGAAGCACTGTCTCTCCAAGATTGCCAATGAGCCATAGCCTTTGTTAACCCGAGGTTGGAGTGCTAGTCGTAAATTGAAGCGAGGTCCAGAAAAGAGCACTCCCAAGTAAGTGTAAGAGTTGGTGATCTCAAGCTCCTCTCCCTTGTAGAAGAAATGAAAATCAGATGTCTTCAGAGTATTGAATATCATAATTTTGGTCTTACCCAGGTTGACTATCACTATCTCGCTGTGATCGCAAAAGAGGGCTAGAGCATCCAGCTGTCTCTGCAGACCTTCCGCTGAGGAGGCAAAAGGACTACATCGTCCGCAAAGAGGAGAATATAGATCAAAACCTGGTGGAGAAGACAACCATCTCCCTCCTAGATGTGATCCCTAAGGAAATCCTCTAACTCATCCATGTAGATACTGAACAAGGTAGGAGACAGAGGACAACCCTGCTTGACTCCAATGGTGCTCCTAATGAAGTCCGAGAGCCCAAAAACAGTGCAGAGACGACCTAGAACCTCCTCATAGAGGCGCATGATGGCAGCTAAAAGAGTCTCGGAGATGCCAATCTCTCTGAGCCTCTGGAAGAGAGCTTCTACGGAACAGAGTCAAAGGATTTCCGAAGGTCGACAAAGCAACAAAAGACCTTGGAAGAGCGATGGCGTGCCTCCTCAATGATGGCCCAAAGAGTGAGGATGTGGTCAATGGTCTAGTAGGTTGGTCGAAACCCCACTGTCCTCTAGCTCTGTAGTGGTTCTGGTCCAGAAACTTTGAGAGTCGCATGTGAAGTACAGTAGCATAAAGCTTGGCGAATGTGTGACCCACCATGATTGTTCGGTAATTGTTAGGATCAGAGGTAGGACCTGATTTGTGTATGGGATGAATAATATGGTGGGACCAAGACCCTGGAAAACCTATGCAAACCACTTGGTTGAAGAGATCCACTAAATAGCTATTCAGGATGCCAAGTCCCTACTTGAAGAGTTCTGCTGAAGCCCTCCTCATCCGTTGCTCTGCTGCTATTCATGGTTGAAATGGCATTTTGGACATTCGTGTGGGTGAAAATGTGGCAAGTGGAAGGTGGGGAAACAACACGAATTAGGGCCTGGCCAAGAACGTCGTAGAGAGTGGAAGTATGAGCAAACATGGAGCTAGGGTCCAAGTCCGGAGGAGGGGAATGGCGGGGGAGAATAGTACGCCAAAAATGCTTGGGAGAGTGTAAGAGGGACTCACGGAGCTCCCGCCTCCACCGAGAGATGAAGATATGTTTCTTGTGGCGAGAGGAGATGGCGATAAATGAGACTTGAGAGAGGGAAAGGATGGGAGAGCATGGACAGAAGCAAAGCGAAGCTGCCGGTGAAGGGCTTTACAGTCCTCGTCATACCATTGGTTCATGGGACAAGTTTTCCTGCTATGATGGGTGAGAGTGATACGGGGGTAGGAATTTGAAGCAGCCTCATGGATAATGGAGGAGAGGAGGTTGTACTTCGTGTTCGTGGGGAGCGGGGTGAACTGATGTTCAGGGGGAGAAGTTGATGAAGGTGAGATGAAAAGGTTTCAGGTCACCCTCGCTAAGTTTTAGGATAGTGCGTGGAGGACAATGAAAGTGAGGCAAGGCCAGGGGGTCAATCTGTAAGGAGAAAGAAATGGTAGCATGATCGCAAGAGGGATGGGGGAGACGGAAGGTGGTGAATGTGTGGAACCAGGTTGGGGGTGGTGAGAATGTAGTCCACAACGCTAGCCCCCACCATGAGGTGTACAAGTGAAGAACCTAGAGTCGGGAAAGCACGGAAGACCATTCAGAATCACCAGACTCATTAGACTCTCGAGTACCAATGGAATCGGGATCCATCTCAAAGGCACAAAGCCCGTCACTAGTTCTGCGTGAAGAGGGACTTGGAGGTTTTTGGTTCGCGCATTAAAATCCCCCAAGATGAGGATCTCCCCAACCGCGAGAACCGATGGATACCTGTATAGAGGTCGAAGAACGGATCCCCATCGGGACCATTATGAATGGCACAAGGGGAGGAGGTTGGGGGAAGTAGCAAACTGCTATATAGAAGTCCCTGAGGTGGGGTGAAGTCCGTTTGATCTCGACCCCAGGAAGCGAGGTGCAAACTCATCAACAGCGACCACTGAGATGCTATTCGGAAAGTATCTCGACCATGCAAGCAACTCCTTTGATCCCCCGACACCCCCGAGCACCTGGTCTCTTGCCTGCAAGTAGAAATCCAGTGATACCCCCGAACATCTGGGAGAGGACGGACAGGGCTCTCATGGGTCTTTGTGACAAAAAGGTCTGAAAATCCTAGAGCATCGTAGAGTACACATGGGGAAGACCAAAATAACCCGTTACCATTCCAACAAGCAATGGAAATACCCCTGTTCTGTCGTCTCTCCCAGCGAGACCATCATTTGGAGCCGGACCCGAGAGCCCAACCAGGAGGGAAGGAGTCCCGGATAACAAGTCTGAGATTAAGAATTACCGCCCACTTGCCTGCTTTCCTAGCTGCCATCACCGTTTCACGAGATTTCTTGAGTTTGGAAACTTAGGTTTTGGTAAAGTCTTCATCAAGGAATATTAATCATTTTATACAAACAATAGGTTTTTAAAATATGAGTGTCCCACAAGGAATATGTTATGAATTTGATCATCTCTTTTCAACCAAGATTGCAAACTCTTAATAAATTAGTTGTACATAATACAATGGGCAAAACAAAAAGGGCAGCTTGTATTGAGAAGAATTTCCATAGAATATTGTGGATAGTTGCCATTTGCGACAAGAGACGTGTATTTGAATAAATATGCATCAGCAAAGATGAAGCTACACATATATGTCACTCATCAAAATACTACCAGTCAGTCAATTCACAGTAAAACCATACAAACTATCAGTTTAAGTTAACCAAACTGTGATCAACATCCTCACCAGATTGCTTATACACCTTTCTTTGGTGAATATGTTAGTCTCGAGTATTTTCCTAGACTTTTGCAGGATTTCAGAAAGTCAATGAATCAGTAAACTGATGTGAATGTTGATTTAATCCACACAAAACTGAAAACAAAAGCCACTAAAAATTAAGGATTGTTACATAACACAAGCCATTCATCTATACAGTAATATCCAAATCACACCCGTCTCCTGGTTAGACTGATTTGCTATGTAATGCATGGATCTGTAAAAGTCAATGATGCATCACCAAGATCCATTACTTCACTAAGGAAACAGCAACAAGACAGAGCAGATGCCTATACTAATATAAAATGCTCTTCAGAAAAATGAGGGAAGAACAGTATTAGCTCCAATATGAACTTTGAACTTCAAAAGAATTTTAAAATATTTATCAGCAACAATATATAACTGTGAGATGCTTCATCTGAATCCCAAGGCTCCCGGTTATTAAGAACTATTCTGAAGTACTCCTCAGAATGAAATGATGTGCAGAAAGTAACAATATAGCTGAAGTAGCAATTATTTGAAAATAAAATATAATCCAAACAAAAGAATAGCATATTATCATCATCCAAGGGAGGCAATAAATCCCAATATGTTTTTGCTTCGTATCATAAGGCATATTGTAGTGCAGGGAGAAAACCTTGGAAAACACTTATGGACCATTCAAAATCTCCATAACCGAAAATGCAACACTCACCAAAATTTGGTGCCCTAAACAACTTTGATGGTTAGAAAAAGTTTTAGCAGAAATTCTCAGCAAAGCCAATGACACGTGGACTAAAAACCAGAAACCAACTAGTGACAGAATTACAAAGCATAAAGCAATCAGAGTCTTTTATTGCACATATAGTGGGGTTCTGAAGGCAAAAGTAACACTAAACTTTATGTTCGAGTTAGAATTAAGCCATTTTCCACTAATTGTTGTTGACAAAGGCAAGTTTTATGTTACTATAGAGATAGCCCAAAGAATAGTGATAATTCAGGGCCCGCAAGGTGACACCCTAAATGTGGATTTATATGTTTTATGCATATGTGGAAGCTATATAGAATGCAGAGAACTGAGAGAGAGATAATAGAACTGGAATAGTAAATGTATTTATTTATGTGTCATGTACATGGCATACTCTTGAGAAATTTGTATGGTTGTCTACCTTCTGCTTCGATTGCTTATCTAAGTCATAGATGTGTGTATATATATATATATAGGTTACAATGCCACAAAGATAGGAAGAGTTGTTGTGGAAGTTGAGCCAATCCAAACTCCATATGTGGTGCTTCACTTTCCAACCGTAATGTGAATTCTGAAAGATGCACAGTATGCAGAGAGACACTATGGCATAACGGAAATCCTATCGAGTGCCACGTGGCATGGCACGGCATAAAGCGGTGTTGCACTGACGCGGCGTCACTGAGGTTGCAGGTGGTAGATTGTCAGCACCTCACAATACCACGCAGTATGAGTTGGCCTTTGCAATTTGGAATGGAGGTGTTTAGGACCCTACCAAAGTCAATGATATATTCTGCAAAAGGTTTGAAGCACGCTCGAGTTGTCACACACTCGGTCTGTAGAAATTGCATCGCACCACTGTTAAAATATAGCACTTTATATAGAATAAAGATGTACGGTTCCAAGCAGTTGTTGATAACCAACAAATAGTTGTAACTAAATGTAACTGCTCCTCTCAATAAATAAACCTCTGCCTGTGTCATTTGAACAGTGCAGTTTGCTCTCTCTATTTCTTTCTTCTCTTTGCACATGCTAACATTGGTATCAGAGCATCCAAAGTTGCAGTTCGAGGAAGCCTCCAAGAGGTACGAACTATAAATTCGAGGAAGCCCTAACAAGGCACGAATTTGATAAAACGTGGGGTATTTGGAGAAAAATACCAGACGCTAGGGCAAAGAAGGAAGAAATTCCTCCATTCGAGGCCAAGAAACCGTGGCTGCTCAGGAGGGCAATAAAACTCAGACATTTGAAGAAAATACATTGGGAAAAGTCGTCGCAAATCAGAAACGTCGAACCAGTCAAGAATACAATCGTTTTTTTGCGAAAAACGTGAAGCAATACAGTCGGTTTTGCACAAAAACGTGAATCACGAAGGCAAAAAGAGAGCAAAACGTGACTGTAGCAATACCCAGTCGCAAATCCAGTTTTGGAGGAAAACGTGAGTCACAGAAGGCAAAACGAGAGCAAAAGCGTGACCAGTGAGTGCCTTGAAAATCATGGCAAGCAAAACGTGACAGTTCACCATATGTTGGTTTGACGAGGGCAAAACGAGAGCACAGAAATCGTGCAAATCCAGTCGGAATACAAATCGTTGGAGCAAAGTCGTGTGACATGCAAATCGTTGGAGCAAAGTCGTGTGACTCGAAGGATTCGAGGGCATCATTTGGTTTATTTTCTTCAAACTGAAAAGTCGATGAAATTTTTCCCACAAAGGTACCTTGCTTTTGAATAATCAAATTTGGAGGAATAAGTAATAATATTTTTAATACAAGCAACTATAGTTGGGTGATTTGCATATTTTTAATATTACTTGTTGGAATAAGTAATACTTGGTGGAATAAGTATTATTTTATTGAGTGTGGGCAAAACTATTATTTTATTATTTCCGTTCTTTTGGAATAATAAAATGGCAAATATATCACACTTGACTTTGTCGGAGACACAAAAATTAACGGGCACTAATTTTAATGTTTGGAGTCATAAGATTTTAACGGTTGCGGAGTTTCGTGATTGTGATAAAATAATCAAGGGTGATGAAAGTCGACCAATGACAAACTTCGAGGATTATGACAAACGTCATAAGGAAGCGTTATTGCTTCTCAAGTTGTCGGTGTCGGATGATATGATACTGGAAGTGCGGAATGCCACTGTGGCAAGCACGTTGTGGGCCAGTCTAAAGGGTAAATATCAGACGTCAGAAAAGAGTCGGGTTTTATACCTGAAGAATATGCTCTTTTCCGTAAAGTTACAAGGTGGATTGTTGTCTGAGCACCTACTTCGGATGAAAGACCTCGAGACCGATTATCTTCCATCAACAAAAAGGTGGACGACGATGATATAGTGGCTCTAGTTTTGAACAACTTACCTTCTTCGTATGAGTCATTTGTGGAAGCCCTCCATTTAATGGTTGAAAGTCAAACACTCACATTTGACAAGGTGAGTTCCTACCTGTTGCAAAAGGAGCGGAGACAACTTCAAGCAGGGAATCTAATTGTGACCATTCGAGAGTGCTCTTGTCACTCGGTCAAAGGGAAGTGGACACGTGGTCGGTATCGGGTCACATCTTATTCTTGTCACAAGGTTGGGCACCTCAAGAAGGATTGTCGGAGCGGAAGTATGATCTTTCACAACAAAACAAAAAGCCATGTAATGAGGAACATGTGGCCGCAGTTGCAAAAGAATGGGATTCGGATGACGGGCATGCTCTTTATTGTCTTACGACATCATGCTCGAATGACAGTGGTACTAGTTGCTGGATTGTTGACTCTGGTGCGTCTACACACTTTTCATGTCGTCGGGACTGGTATGTTTCATTTACTATGCAAATATATGTTTTGAATCAAAGTAGTACTAGGCTGATGGAGAAACACTTGCGATAGAAGGCATAGGAGATATATGCATTGTATTGAATAATGCTCATAAATTGTTAGTACGTAATGTTAGATATATACCTTCTTTACAAAAGAATTTTCTATTTATTAAATCAATTGACTAAAAATACCAATATTTCTATGGATTTCTATGGAAAGAAGTGTGTTGTCTCGATGTGAAACAGAGACGGATAATTGCACTTGGTATTGGGGAAGGTGGTCGGTATTGGCTTGTTGATCCGGCTGTGATCAACATGAATACACATGTGGAGGACAGCTCCACCATTCAAGATGTGTAGGAGGCTGCAATGCCTTGGGAGGAAGTCATTCCTCACAAATCCAGTGACTTGGATACAGTCAACCTACATGCACCTATTGTGGAGGGAATATCCACTATACCAGGTGTACGGGAGGCGGACATGCCTTGGGTGGATGGATTTCCTCATTTTGTAGAACGGTTTGTTGTGGACGGAGACTCCACTATTCCAAATGCGCTGACGATGCATGGTGAGATGGCATGCCCAGCCACTCACTCAGAGGTCCTTGCTCGAAGGACGGTAGAGCATGACCAATTTGCTCATGAACGATCTTACCCAACAGAGGGGGATAGATCAACAAATAGATAAGACGGAGGGGTTGGTTCTCACTCCTACCACTGTTGTGATGGAGATGGTTATTTCTCCTGTTGAGACGGAGACCACTGCTGAGACAGAGATGGTTATTTCTCCTACTATTGCGGAGTTGAGTCTAACTCCTACTACACAAATGGTCACATTTCTCTTCTTGAAAAAGTTGGATGAGCACTACATGGTGGTGCAAGGACGTGATCGAGGTGACTTCGATTGCAGGATGATTGAGTCTTTGTACAAACTCCAGCAAGCTACACAAGCCTGGAATAGATTTTTCAATCCACATCTTCGAGGTTCTGATTTCAGCACTCTGGAGATGGGGCTAACACTCTCAGCCATTGGTGATTCATCACTGGTCGATGAATCACATAATAGAGAACCAATGGACCACTTGCCATATCTTTTGGGACCAGATTTTTTTTGTTCTGACCGCAAACACAGTCATGGACTATTGATTTTAAAGTACAACTTATGGCACAGTCTGTAGATGTAATGACTAAACATATGGGCTTTAGGAAATTTGTAAAATTTCGGGACAAACTTTGTCTTGTTTCCGGTTTAGTCATTAAGAGGGGGTGTTAAAATATAGCACTTTATATAGAATAAAAATGTACAGTTCCAAGCAGTTGTTGATAACCAACAAATAGTTGTAACTAAATGTAATTGCTCCTCCTCTCAATAAATAAACCTCTGCCTGTGTCATTTAAACAGTGCGGTTTGCTCTCTCTATTTCTTTCTTCTCTTTGCACATGCTAACAACTACTGGAGTGTATGCAACATCTGCTAGAGATGGGTGGATGCAAAGTGTCATTGTTGGAATTTGTGCGGCATCTATGTGTGCTTTGGATGAATGGTTGTGGAAGTATCACAAACTGTGGATGAGGTTCTAGAGTACCACAATCCATTGAGGTGGAACCACATAAACCACAAACTATGAAGACAAGCTTGGAAGTACTACGGGAACCATTGTTCTTAGATCCTCCTAGATCAATCGCCTTCTTGTAAAGCAATAATCCTAATTGTGTTTAAGTCTAGGAAGTTGAGTGCAGAACCTTGGCTTCTAGTTGATAACTCGTAAACCATTTGGCTTGTTGAGAAAGTTGACCTACTTTGACAACTATGTACATTGGAATAGAACAGTTCTATGTATACATGGTCTCCACAATCTGACCTATCTTTGCCGGTGGAGGTCGTGCATCATCAGGATACATAGTTTTGAATGTGAAATATGGATAGCAATATGGCACAATCTTCTTGGGAGATGGCATGGCATGTGTTAGGCATGGAATCACTTCTACGGAATTTTTATCTCTTCTTGCGTTGATACTGACTATGTTGCGAGGATTGGCATTGTATACACACTAGTGACTATGCATGTATGGATGCCCAAGGAGTACATCACAAACATCAATTGGCGCTACATCACAAACTATCTCTTCTTTGAAAGGATAGATAGAATATATGAAGCGACGTTGGAGAGTGACGCATATACCTTTGTCGTTGCAGGATTTGAGCCATCCCAATTTGAGAGGCTTTAGGCGAGGCATGATTGGAATATTTAGTCGATTGATAGTTGTTTCGGATATGAGGTTCTTCATGCTCGCCATCAATCAAAAAGTCTAGTGGCTATCGTTGCACCCACATATATGAATGGAATAGACATTTTGCTTCAACATCTTGCACTATTGGGGAGCTTATGCAATGCTTACTAAAACACAAGAACCTATGTTGATGTTTCCATTTGAGGGCTCGACTCAATCATCTTTTGTTTCTACCCATATAAGAAAAATATTTTGAGAATGTCACTTTGTGTTCGATTTGTTGCTACTATCATTTTGAAATGTCACTTTGCGTTCGATTCGTTGTTCTTTATCATTTTCTTGTCTTGATTCCATTTGAGGCTCGACTCCATCATCCTCTGTTTTTGGATATTTTGGCAAGAGATTTGAGTACTTTAAGATCAGATTTAAGGGTTTTTTGGTCTCTATAGCAGCTCGCCATATCTAGGGTATTTCAGATCTGTATTTTGTGGATAAATTGCATTGTTGTCCTAATATTTCTTCATTCAAATTGTTGTCATAAATCAGAAATTTCAGGTGTTCCCTTTGGGATTGAAAATCCTCCATTGGGGGCATTACAGTGGTATTAGAGCGGTGATCCTTGCCAACTGTGAGAAGAAATCAAATCTTGATGCACAAGGAAAAATTGACTCAGGTTTATCAAAAAAGAAATCAGACTCCAAGGAACCATGGATGATCTAGATCAGAGAACTCCTACAAATGAGATGAGTTTTATGCAAGAAGTCATTACAAGAAGCCAAAGGGAGTTGCAACAGGTTTTGAGGGAATCTCAAAGGGAAATGTGTGATGCATTGACAGGATCTATTATGGACTTGGCTAAGGCTCTACATGGACACAATATAAACAAATCAGCGAACCAGGAACAACAAATAATGGTGAAGGAAGCTCTTCCGGTCAAGCAAGGACCTCCATTAAACCCCCTCAAATATTCAAGGCCAAATTCCTTCAAAAGAAGAACAACCAGTTGAGTTAGATCCACCAAGTGACATGGAGGACATAGAGGCATGGGGTGAAGAATATGCAGCCCTCAGCTACAGGGTGCGAGATATGTTGTCCTTTAGAGATTTCTGCCAATTGAAGAATAGTAAGGGAACTAGAAAGAATAGAATATCTCAACAAGAGCAACCCCTAGGAGCCCTAGAAGCCCCCATAACCATTGCCAAAGTAGATCTCTTGACTGATTTTCCGAGCAGTGCCATACAAACACAAGGGTTTGGAGAAATCATGGGGCACGTGTCAAGAAATGAGAAGGAAATTAAGGAGCATGCAACCCAAGGTAAAAATCTTTTAATGTTTGTTGATGAATTATTGGTATCCAATGATTGCATAGAACTAAATATTAGTAGAGAAAAATCAGATTTGGGGAAGGAACATGGGGATGGCATTGTTGGAAGTCATACCCATAAAGAAAGGGCATTTCCAAGTGCCCATAATCACTCTCAGCCTGCTGGAGTTATCCTAACAGCAGTCAATGAAGAGCAAAATGATGATGGATTAGACTTCGGTAAGAGCCACGAAGACATTCAAAACATATATGAACAAGGTATGGAGGTAGTGCAAAAGGGGAAAACACCAATTGTAGAAGGAGCAAAGGCAAAAGGAAATGAATATCTTGATGACACTCCAAGGTATGAAAGGATTGGTAACATGTCATATTTATTGTTGCATACTAAACCATTTCAGATTTGTTGTCCTCATGAGAAGCATGTTAAAAGGAGTGATAAAATAAAGGATACAATTTGCAATATGGGGCATGTGGACTCCTTGATCCAAGTTCATAATTATGGGCACCAAAGGGTATGGGATCCTAGTAATATTCTGAGTTCTACAAAGGGTAACAATTCTGATTTCAATATCTTTGATGTTGTTAATGTCATTGGGAAAAGGAAAAATTAGAATTGATTTTGGATAAATGTAAGAAAAGCTTGGTGTACGTTTTAGAAAGTAGTACTCAAAGAAATTTTGGTTTGAATACAAAAGGCATTCAGGTGGACCGATTTGATGATGGCCAATGGGCAGCCCTTTGTCTATTGAGTTGTAGGTCTGAAGTTTTACAACAACAGTCAAGTAATGTGGGTATTCAACCCATAATAGATAGACAAGACAAGGAGTTGGGTGCCAAGCATTTGGGCCAAATTGCTAGTATTCAAGGCACACAAAAGAGTGTCAAACAAGGAGCATATGAGACTTTCCAAGTTGGGCATCATGAGGGCTACATACAAACCAAGGCTCAAAACTCATAACTCAAATTTTGGCAAGAGCTCTCTCATTTGACAAGCATGAGATCTAGGCTTTTGGAGCACTAAAGCATGTTTTACCTCTTGGACATGATACTTGGGCATATAAGCTTGCATTTGTTTGAGGGAAAACAAATTTCGGAATGGAGGACTGTAATGTCCCCATTTTCAAATTAATGGACATTAATAATATTTCTAAGTTGGGCCCAGTCAATTCATTATCTAGGGGCAACTTATTAATAGTATTATAAGAGATTTTGGCAAGAGCTCTCTCATTTGTGACACGAGATCTAGGCTTTTGGAGCACTAAAGCATGTTTTACCTCTTGGACATGATACTTGGGCATATAAGCTTGCATTTGCTTGAGGGCAAACAAATTTGGGAAGGGAGGACTGTAATGTCTCCTTTTTCAAATTAATGGACATTAATAATATTTCTAAGTTGGGCCCAGATCAATTCATTATCTAGGGGCAACTTATTAATAGTATTATAAGAATAAAATGTATATTTAAATCATCACGTAGAAGACCCCTTTTGAGCTTTTTTTCATCGTATTTGGTCGGCTAAAGGGAGAATAAAGGTGGAATTAATAATCTAATTTTAGTACTAAAGTAATTCTTATTATTGGTACTTTAATTAATTATTAAAGGTTGGTGGAAAAGTAAAGTAATATTAAAATAAGAAAATAAAGTTACTTTATTAATCCCACATGGAACGCCCCACTTGAAAAATAGAGACCAAAAAGTATAAAAGGAGGTGAAAAGGGTTAATTTGGCATCATCTTTTGGTTATTTTGATATCTATTTTCTAGTTTGGGTTGATTGCTCTTCCATTTCTCCACTAAAGGACGAAACCCCTTTGGTGTACTTGCATTAGAGGACGAAAACCCTCTCTTGCTAAGGTTGAAGAACGAAAACTCTTCATCTTTTGTGAAGATCCTCCATCTCAGGAGTTTCTATTGAGCTTCAAGAAAATTTCAGATTTTCAGCAGTGATTGAAGACCCAATATTGCAGATTTGAGGCATTCAACTAGGGTTTGAAGACAAAAGTGTTGGGGCAGATTTCTACCTTCATTTTCAGCCATATCTAGGGCTATCTACACCCTTGTGGGTGGAGTTTGACACATTCTAGGGCACGGTTGTTCTAGATCTCATCACCAACAGCTTTGCCATAATTTTGGAGGCCATATTCAGCTTTGTTTCAGTGGATTTGGGCTTGGGATCACTTCTTTCCAGCCACTTTTGTAAGTTGTATTTCTACAGATCTATAATAAAATTCCAGCTCTTGTTTTGGGTCCTAAAAATTATGTATTTTGGTATTCTTGCAATGCATAATTCATTTCAAATATTTTGGCAAGAGATTTGAGTAATTTAAGATCAGATTTAAGGGTTTTTGGTCTCTATAGCAGCTCGCCATATCTAGGGTATTTCAGATCTGTATTTTGTGGATAAATTGCATTATTATCCTAATATTTCTTCATCCAAATTGCTGTCATAAATCAGAAATTTTAGGTGTTCCCTTTGGGTTTGAAAATCCTCCGTTGGGGACATTACAAAATAGCTATATGTTACTATTCTTATAGGATACTCTCCATTTAACTTTATAAAAGTTAAGAGTGGTAAAATGGCTAGCATACTTTGGTAAAGCTCTCAAGCTAAAAAGAGGTCAAGAGTTCAAATCTCGGGGCTATTTATTTTAAAAGAAAGGGGCAATTTTTAAAAATAGAGGCAAACCTTATGTATTGTAAAGGGGCCTTGTATTTATTTTAAAGTTATTTTAAAGAGGAAATAGAAAAAATTTAAGAGCGATGTTTTGTTAATGAGGGCATTTTTGAGAAGGCATATAAATTTTTAAGAAGAGGCACATATTTATTTTGTAAGGGGGCAATTGTTTTGTCATGAAAGAGTGTTTTTGGCCAAATCAAAGGTCACACAAATTATAAATTGCATTTGGCATCGGGGATGCTACACCTTGACCCCACCTTGTATCGCATGATAAGGAGTGCACTTGGGGCTGGCCCGGCACCCATGTACGGGCGTTACCCTCGATCCCACTAGGGGTTCGCACCCCAAACCTTTGCTCCTCGGCATCTTGTTAGTACATCCAAGGACTAATTATTTGCAAGGAACAGTTTCTACTTGAAGGCACTTATCTTTCTTTTTATCGAAGGCTGGAGGGTGAGGCCCAGTTTGATGGCTGGTCAAACCCTCTCACATATAAAATCTTTCTTGCTTCTCTCATGCCATCTCCAATGGCTTTACGCCCTAAGATCCTTGCTCTAAAATTTGAAAATGAGATGTTCTATGAAGTTTGTGCACTTCAAGAAGATGTGATCAATTTTGTAGAAGAGAAAAAGAAGATTAAAAAGTAGAATTCCCTTTTCTTTCCCTCATTCTCGAAAAGGATTCCCTCAATTACTTCAAGCAAAACAAACTTGCTAGCCTACATCATCGAGATGAATACATCGAACTTATATTCCCCGCTCCTAGTCCACCTTCGGTCACTACTCCTATAGCAATTGACCATGTTTTGTCCGTATTTGAACTCCTGCTCATATATTTGATGCTCCTATTGTTGCACATTTTACTTGACTTCAATTTAGCCTCGCTTATCGCTTGGTTCATTTGAGAAGCATACTACTACTTTTGTTCTCGCATGCTCCACTCAAAGAGCTTATCTTGGTGGAGGTAATGACAAACATTCAAAGGGTATTATTGCTCCTATCTAGCATGTTCATTGGAATTCTCACCACGACATTGATCATTCAGCAGGAGATTTATCTTCATTAGGGTTATCTGATGACAAAACTCCAATTTTTGTTCACTCTACTCTTCGTGAGGACATCAAGCACCACATGAGTTGTTAACCTTCACTTAGGCTCGGAAAACCTGAGATTATAATTGTTGGACATGATAAACATGGCACACATTTTCATGTATCCTTGCATGTACTAGTTGTGCACTTTGCACTGAATTATATGTAGGCATCTTCCTCGACATCTAGGATGGATCTTTGATCATTTGCGGCAACATTGTAAGCGTTCTTAGTGAGAGCACTATAGGCATGGCACCTCCACTATTAAGCTTCTTAGTCCACTCACTGCTCCTGCCTTTTGATGGTTTTTTTGAATAAGCTCTCTTTTTTGGCAGTTGTTTTTAGGATCAACTCTCTAGAGATTGACAACTTTTCTAAAGTCACTGTGTCACTTGGTGAGTTTCGTTTGTTAGGATCATTTTGTAGTCACACGAAGTCTATAAAGCCATGAAGAGTTCTGTTGTATTTACTTCATTTTTGGTCCTACGTCATCTTTACACAAAGTATTCAATCGTTAATTAGATTAACCCTATTTAATATTACAAACACATACAAGTGCATATAAATTCAAAGAGAGTGGTTCAAAAACTTTTTGTATTAACTTACTACATGCAATTGAAATTCTGAAACAGCAAACATTCTGCAACAAATTCATCGTCAATTATTTTTGCATGTATGCAAAATATCAATCATAAAGGACTGATCATTCAAAATAAAATGAGAAGACATGATCAGATGGTTTTGAGATAATGGTGCATTGCAGCTAATTAATAGTACCTAAACTTGAAAGGTAATAAATGTCCAAAGTACCTCTTTTGAATTACCAATACTAGAAGGGATATAGATTTTCCCTGTGCTTTCTGCACCTTTCGTCAAATCCCCATACTCATTTATGGTCCATCCATGAACTCCAGGTGACAACCCACTAAAGTTAGCCTCAACTCTTGCTAGTTCCATGTTCACCTGAGCAAATCGCACAACTCCAATGATTTGTGGGCCTTTAAACTCAGCAACAGCAGCGGAGACCAAGAAATCTGCATCCAAAGAAGCCATAAGTCGACCAAACTTACATGGATAGAAATCTAAACAGAATCAACCCTACAAGAAGAATTAGCGAGTCAAAATTCATGCTTCCTACAGAAAATATTTCAAAAGACCAAACTAAAGTTCTTTTAAGAGAGCAACAGTGAGGAACTGCTTCGATTAGCTATACTATAAAGCTTCCATGTCTATGCAACAAAATAAAACAAAGGAACCATTCACAGAAATATTTTCTTTAAACCAATTATTGATGGGAAATCTCACCTAAAACCTGTTATCATCTGAAATGTTCTGGAAATCATCTACAAAACATTCTATTTTTGAATCTACAAGTTAAAGATATATTAACTCGAGCCCTCTTCCAATTAATTTAGCATGCTAAGCAATATTTTAAATTTCCATGATTTTCTTTGATTGTGGATTCTAACCCAGTTCCTATATTCTGTCAACGGCAATCAGAAAAACTGCAACCAAACTTAGAGATATGAATATGAGGGAGTGTCATCCAATTCTTGAAATAAAGATAGCTGGAAAACTTGATTTTACTAGACTAAAGTCTAATATAGCAAAAAAATTATCCTCAAGAAACAACCTTGCAACATCTTTTATCTGTTTCTACACAGTTTGTGAAATTTCACAACTATTCAGCTTCATTGATCGGTGAACCCTTCAATCACTTTCAGTCATAAAGTACATTGTTTAGAGCATAGCAACAATTTTTTCTGCCAAAATCAGGAAATTTTTATGTGGGTTCAAAAATTAATTTTTTGAAAGGCAAGTTAGAACACAATTCCCCTAATGATGAAACTGCTAACAAAGGAAGACCCTTTAAATGGAGTCAGGTCCCATCTGAATTGAACCAAGATTAATATGAGCAAAGCTTCTGGAGTTAATCTTGGTCTTTCAGTAGCTGGTGGAGTGATAAGTTATCATAACGGAGAGGTTGCTCATTCACTATATGGAGCGGAATACATAGAGCCTGGCAGTTTCGGAAAATTGGCCTAGATATAAAACTCCTTATTGACCTCTCCCAAACTATTAGACTGAATTACATACCTCATGGGAAGAATCAAGTGGCAGATTACTTAGCTAGGGGCCCAAGTCTTCTGTTGAATTGGGAAGAAACATTGAGATAATGAAAAACAGTGTTAGAGAGGGTTTGATAGACTTAAATAAGACCTTATGAAGAAAGTTTTAACTTGTAAACTTAAGGAAATTAAGTGTGGGGATGAGTGAGAGTTCTAGTGTGGGGAATTATAGCAGATGCCTAATTGAAAAGGCTGATGGTGTGACATGCCATTCAAAAAGATGGTGTCACCTCATAGTTTCGCATGGGAAGCTCTCAATGTATTCATTACCATGCTCAGTTGTTGCAAAAATCATTCCATTCCTCTCTCCCCGTTCATAGACTGCTAGTGCTTCTTCAGTGGGCAGAATTCTTGAAGAGGAGCCTGACACTGAGTTGGTTATGTTAAGATGTAGTCAGGATTTGGGGCAACACATCCTTTCCCTGGCAGATCTGTTCTCTCAAGGAGGAATTGGAGCGAATGGCTGCTGTATTCGAGGAAGGCCAGTGACACTGTCATAAACGTTTCAAAATGACTCTATGGCCCTCTTTTTCACTTGCAACACTGTTTCTGCTTTTTCTAAGGTGATTTTATCCCTTTGGTTTTTGCAAGTTGTTTTTGGGTTTGATGTTCTCTGTTTTTACTATTGTGCCCCAGTTTTTTCCAACAGCATAATTATGGTGAAAAGGGCTGAGAAAAGGGTTTCTTTCTGTCCATCGTCTTCTATTGGTAGAGACATGAAGTTTGATAGCAAATTCAATCACAATCAATGGTGAGAAGGAAATTCAAAAATACTGCTGCACAAAAACTGCCTTTCCAAAATCCGTGGATAAATTAGGCAGAGCTTCCCCCTCAAATTGCAATGTTGCTGCTAAAATTCCTTTGTGGGACTTACCTCTGCCCCTGACCCCTTTACAGACTACGCCCAAGCACACAATGTACAATAATGCCAATGCGGTAAATGAGGCATCTAAGAGTTGGATAACAGGCAGTTTCAGCACCACTCTTCAGACTGTTGAAACTTCTATTGATAAGAAATTGTCTCCTCTGTCTGGGGATGCTAAGGTGAGGAGGCAGCAGATTGGTTACCTTTTTCACACAGCAGGTGGCCACTCCAAAAGCCACAATGGGGAAGGTGAAATTTTTATCTCTATCCCACTTGCAGATTGCCAAATATTGCAGGAGGACATGACTGAAGTGATGTTCAAAATTGATGCTCAGTAGGAGCAGCTTCTGACCCTGATTTCTCAGCAAAATCATAATGCAAGGGTGGCAAATGACCATGATAAAGATTTTAATAAACTCTTTGTTTGTCCAGGAAGCTGATATTCATGGCACCAGGGCAATGGCTATGGAACCAGTTCCTAAACTTTTCAGGTGCATCTATGACATTCTGAGTAAATGATCTGGGTCTAGCAAAACCATCACAAATTATATAATCTCTGTTTAAATACCCGGTTATGGAGACTCCACTTCAAGCAGAGGGGCCCTTGGATTTCTTGCAAGGGCAATGAAGGGTGGCATCAATCTATGAAAATGACTCGGAAGGGAGCTACACATCCACTCCTGTGGCCTGTGATGTTGGTGCTCAGGAATTACTGCAGTTGGTGGCGATATCAATGCTTGATGAAATATTAGTTATATTTCTATTCTCTTATGGTTAATCTGTACAGCCTTCATCCACCTGCTTTTATATATTTCAATAGACAATTAGATTTTCTGTTATTATGGTTTTTGGATGAGCATGTTGGTCTCTGTATAAAAATTGTTGGTTATGGTCTTGATAGTTGTAATGGTAGTAATGATATTGTTCGGTTGATGGTTAGTTATTTCAATTTTGCTAGTTATGGCACTGTCCCAGTTTGGACTACCTGTATTTTTGTAGTAGTTCGTTGTATATATTCAGCTATTAGCCAGAAGGCTGGTAGGGTTGATATTGTATTTTGATACTCCGTTAATTAAACCTTTTTAGCCTATTTTAAAAAACAAAACTCAAATTTTAGCACATTTACCAAATCCTTCCAGATCGTGTCAGATCCAAGTCTTTCACACATATCGAATTAGTTGCATCCAATTCAGAGGTTTTATTATTTTTATTTTTTAAATAAATAAAATTTTGTTTCTATGCAAATCCACATCCCATCCAACTTGCTGTGATTGGCCCAGCAACAAAAATCTTACATATATTTAGGTTCTAAAATATGTATGTGTGTGTGTACACTTCTCTTTTCTGAGCAAAAAAATCTCGTATTTTTTTCCTGGAATCCAGAATTTTGGAATTGACCTTGTCCAATACAACTCTGAAATTCCAAACTTGGTAACCATGCATTTTAAACTTATTAGCACAGACCCATATAAAAACAGGTAAGATGTGAACAACCAGAAGCTATTCCCAATGTAATCACACCAACAACGATGGCCTTAGTTGGGTCCTTTTGAAACATTTTTAAGCCCTCAAAACCCTTCCTCTGGCGTGCTATATGACTCTATTTCTAAATGTCTATTTACATATGAGAAGCCTATATATATACAGGCCAAAAATCTTACAATGACATAAAGTTTCCATCTGTCCACCTACTTCTAATTTATTCCTATCTACCCTTTTCAGCTGTCAACCTACTTTTAATTTATTTCTATCTACCTTTTCCAACTGTTTCATCTAATTTTTAATTTATTTCTATCTACCCTTTCCATAATTCCACCAACCCACTTTCATATAATATGACTAATGGAGAATAAATAACTACAATTATAATGGACGGTCTCATCATTTCCTCCAGGCGTAAAGGGAAATTGTCCCCAATTTCGACAAAACAAATTGTAGCAGACAAGATGAGCCTGAAGAAAACAGAATATGGTAAGGTATGAAGTGCGTGCAAAGTGCAAACCAAAAACAATGATGATGGAATCTCTAGATATATAGAACCTAAATGTCAAGGAGTTGGAACACCTAAGAATGAAATATCCTAGAGATTGAAATGCTTTGTCAATGCAAAAAGATCCTCACGTGGAGATCCAAGCTCCAAAAACTAATGATCTGCATGGAAGATCATCTTTGTATCCAAGAGATAATGCTGCAGTGGGGAGAGAGTGGATTCGTGAAGTTGACGTCAATCATAGGTGTTGTTGAAAGAAAATCTGGTGGGTGTCCTCCCTGCTTATTATCAGAACATATGGGTGTCAATTGAGAAGGTGAAGATGCCAACAATGAAGCTGTGAAGAGTCCATCTTAGAACTGTGAGGAAGCTCGCTTAGGATTGGGACCCACTGTCAGCTGAGGAAGGGGATGAGCAAAATGGAGTTCATCATCAGTTTGCTGAATTTCAAATTGACCCAAGGTAGAAGAACGGATTGTAATTGAGAGATAAGAAGAGGCTCAACAAGATGCTGATCAACTTGTCCCTCGATACACCCACTGGAGGGAGGTAGCAGGGTGGTGAGTTGGTGGCCAAAACACTTGCTCACAAGCAGAACCTGTTGAAGAAGAGTTCCACTCCAAAACAATCTTCACATAGGTCATGTAGCTAGCCATCTGCAGAAAGCATGATTCCTTGTAATTAGGATGGAAAGAATCCTGTAGAGATGGTAGTGAAGGAGAACCATCGTTTTTCTTAACTGTAGGAAATGAAAATGACAAGCTTGGATGTGTAGATGGAGCCAATTGTTAGGATTAACCATCATGGAAATTCTGTACGGTTCTGTATAATGTTTAATCAATAATAGGAACATGCTTGTCATTTGCTGCATATATTAGAGTTGAAACGCAATTTTTTGTTGTCATTGGTCATGGAGCTCTTGGGTGAGCAACTGGACCAAGTCAGAGTTTCGGATTGAGCTTGGGGTACTTCTTGAGCGATCCATAGAAAATGAGGGACCAGATCTACATGAAATGAATCTTGGCACTTGAGAACTATCATGATATTGTTGTTACAACAACAAGCCAAAAGCACGAAGCTTAGCTCAGAACGACCGTGAACTAGATTTGATAATGAGTTGTTGTCAGGCTGTGTATGGCAGAACAGCAAGCAACAAACTTGAAATACAAAATGGAATTAGAAGTTCACAACAGAAATGTTACTACAGAAAATTTTAAACTGAAAATTTGACAACAACAAAAATTTCAGTAAAAACTGAATCAGCAATTTGACAGCAGAAATCGGCAATCAGAGATTTGACAACAAGAAATATGGGGTGCTAAATACATAATATGTGTATTAAGGACTGGAGGTCAGAGCCGATATACAGGATGAGGAAAGGCAGTCAAAACCCCAATTTGTACCAGATAAATGCTGAATTAGAAATCATAAACTTGAAATCGGGAATTCGGAAGCAGAAATCTAAAATCAGAGATTTGACAGCAAGAAAATTGGGATGCCCAATACACAATAAGTGCATTAAACATTAAAGAGCACAGTCGATACCCAGAATAAAATCAGTATACAGGATTCTGTAATTTGAAAACAAACAGAAAATTTCAGAAATGGCAACGTTCATATGATTAGGCTATGATACTAACTGATATGATTCTATTTCTGAGATGGTCTTTATGTTAGAAAAGTATATTTATATAGGCTAAATATCTTACAGTGACATATAATGCTTCCAGGTGTCCACCTGCTTCAAGATATTTCTATATACCCTTTTCAATTGTTTCAACTGATTTTGTTTATTTATATCCAACCATTCCATAATTCCACCAACCCACTTGCACGTGGATTTGACCAATGTAGAACACATAACTACAGCTAACACACTAATTATAATGGATGTCCTCATGATTTTTGTATTTTTTTCTAAAATTCATATTTTTAGGATTATATTTCCTTTTCCTGTAAAAATCTGGAATTCTGTATTTGGTACATATGCATTTTTAAATTACTAGCACATACCCATACAAAAAACAGACATCATATGCACAACAAAATGCTGCTCTCAATGTTTTCACACCAATGTTGATGGCCTTTGTCAGGTCCTTTTGAAACATTTTCAAGCCTTTCATGCCCCACCTTTGACACTTGTTATGATTGACTGATTTTTTTATATGCACAGTTAGCAAGAGACGTGGGTACCATTACTGGAAAGGGAACAGGTAAAAGGGCAGGGACGGGTGTTGGGACAGGGATGCCATTTCAAATCAGAGTACATGGGAACATGAATAAGGGTACGACTATAGTGTGTGTGTATATATATATATATATATATATATATAATCACCAGGAAATGTGGGTGCCAGTCAGGTGGCAGCTCCCCATCCTGATACCCGAGTTTCCTCATAATTATGATTTAATGTTATATTTTAATTCTTTGAATGCTTGTTGCCTATCATTTCATTGTTTACTGTTTAGATATCACAATATGATTGAACCCCTTATCCTCCCCACCCCACAAAAAAAAATCATGAAAATGTATGTGCTTATTGGCTCAAAGAATCAATGATAAAAGTGAATATAAAAAACAACCATACCTTCAGGTGATCCCTGACCGATCAGCCGAGCTTTCCGACCAGTTTGTTCAAGAGCTGTCATCATAGAGTTGAGAGGCGATGAACCAAGTATCCTGACTACCTGGTTAGGCAGGTCTACATCTATTCTCTTCACACCTGAGAAAGGATATATGTTCCACCAATTCAAGGTAGCCAGATTTTTTTAAAATATAAAGACAGTTATGGAGAAAAGGATACCACCATGAGTCATGACCATTAATCAACCATCTATAGGAATTAACCTGGAAAGTAATGAAAGTGCTATTTATGTCCTAGTTCAAGGAAACTGACATGGAAATGCAAAAATAAATTGCTTATGGGCCATGAGCATATAATACTTCCAATTTTATACCAAATGAAAATCATCACATACCGTCCAATGGCTCTAGCTTGTTCCGAACAGATGAAACACATCCCTCACACTTCATGTCAACCATAAATTCTGTCTGTCACAAATAGAAAATCAACTGCAAATCAAAATTCATCTATAAGAAGGAACCAATCAACAATAAAGAGTTGAGTAACATCATTTTTAGTATGGACCATAAAATGAAGATTCTCTGCAAATGATTCTTAATCAATCTCAAGCACATAAGACTGGCTATTTTGTGGAAAAACCCTCTAACACCAGAACAATGGGTGAAACCCAGTACTAAAATCAATATAATCAAAACCCAGGATGAGCCTATAGTCATTGAGCATTTAAACAACCATGTCCTACCAGCAAGCACAAGTTCCAACTCCTTATGTGATATTCACTCGGATGTTTGCAGCTAATAAGGACAGTAACAAAATGAATCATTGGATGAGTACCACCTTGATGCAGTTGGCAGGACACATTGTTCCAATCGTTTTTTGCTTGGGCTCTCTGAAGGGGAATTCATTTATGTGTGGAACTCAAAGTAGTTGTAAAAATTAACATAAGCTCTATATATGGCAATCTATTGCCATCGACTCATCAGAATGCACTGGAAATTTTCAATCATGGAAAATGAGGAGTTTAGAAGAAATTTCTGTATATTACAGCCTTTGAGAAGGCCTTCACTACAAAAGAAAGGAATCAACTGCATATTCAAACTACTGGAAGACAGCCTGAGATCAGAAACAGAACATGAAATACAAATTAGAACAAGGGGCTGATGACATCATCAAATCCATGAGTTTGAACTCGTCACTAACATCATTTATGATTGACTTCAATATGGTATCACGATATCATCATTGTGTTAGATTTTTCTTTTGACTCTAGAGACTTCACATATAAACATGCATTATTTCTTTTTCTTGGCCAACCTGGCATTAAATGCAGCAGTCACTTCTCACTAGGCCAACTAATGCCACATCAGCCCTTGAAAAAACTTGTGAACTCCCTAAAAATTTAAGTAGTGCCCATCATTAATGCATCAACCAGTCAATCTTCCCTCTCATTTCTCAGGTTTAACCATCCTCAGGGCCTTCAACTTGCCCTATTTCCAGCACTACATATGACATTATATTCCCCTTTACTTCTCCTTTCTCTTCTTCCGCGGCCTTGGATTCTCAAATTGGTATGACTGTCTTGTTTGAGTGTGCTTTGGTCTTCAACAAGTCTTACTGAATAGAGCTGATCCATTTCAGTTCAGACCTTCCCACTATTATTAAACACTTAGATTAATAGATGGAATAGGACTCCATATTAGAGAATCAGTACTCCCAAATGATCCTAAGACCTTAGTAGAAGCCATATCACTACCCCTTATGATGAAAAACTCTAAACAAACTACAAATATCACTTTAAGGATAACCACCACTATGAAAAAATAGTCAATATACAAATCCAAGTGCGCACATCTAAAAACCCAAGTCTTGCTCCCAAATATGTAAAAGATATACCATAACAGATTGTTGAGGAAAAAAAGACAAAATACAATAAGGAATGAAAGAATATACATACCAACACTAAAAGACAGCGACAAATATAATAAGGCCCAAATCATAAACAAAATCAAGTAGACATAAGAAACAGAGTGAATAAATAATGTGATTAATGTTGCAGCAGAAAAATACAATGGTTAGCTTGAGAAGGGCCCCCATACAACTTTCTCAAGGTCTATCCCAAAACTTGTTCATTCTATGCCCTACCTATATTGTTATGGTAGTTTAATCATCAATAACCATCACTGTCATGAAATACTTAGCTTGATCACAATATCACATTAGATGTCATGATATTATAAAGCTGTGTCAGCATTTAACAACATTACTTACTGCAGTTGAATGATACAATGGTTGGTAAAATTGGCTCACATACAACTCTCTCAATTTATACCCTCAATATTTGGTTACGGAAACTTTATCACTGATAACCATCATTAACATCAAGTACATGATAACATTATAACATTATATGTCATTTTATTAACATAAATCCAAGTTGAGATTTAACAGCTTCAAGTATATTGCTATGGCCTGTAGTCTGATAAGTGATAAGTACAACAGTTCCCCTTGTACAAGAGCTCAAAATAATAAGCTGCTATGAATTATCCACTGTTTTCAAATCGATTGTCTTGTCCTGCAAATCCATCTACATCACTCCCCATAGATGAGAGCTCCACAAAACACAACCCTTGATACTGAACCAAATGTCATAAGCAGTTTCTGACACTACCTTTTAAGCAAAACCTTATAATAGTTCAACAAACAATAGTCAATATACAAACCAAGTCCACACATCAGATTACTCAAACGTCATCCAACTCCCAAAAAGTAAAATATACACAATACCATAATGGGGATTGTTAAGGAGAAAAAACTAAAAGCAATGATGTAATAGAGAATGAATGAAAATACAAACCAACCTCAAATTAAAAAACAAAGATAACTGGCATAGTTTGCAAAAATAGAAAGGCCCAAATCATAGATGATATGGAGATAAGAAACAGAAAAATAAATAATGCATTAATAATGCCGTCTGCAGTGAAAAGTTACAATGATGAGCCCATAGCAGCCATGTTCATAAAAGAAACACATAATAGAGGTTGAGAAAAACATGAAATGCACTAGAACAAAATAAATTGGTAAAATAATGAGTAAAATGGCATATAGAATTATTTTCAAGCAAGTATCCCAAAGCATGAAGAACTTCATAAAGAAATTTTGAGTTAGGGTGAAAAAGCCAATAGGTTAGACAGAGAGTTGTATAGGAGCCCTTCTCAGGTTGATCAACTCTCTCCAAAAAAATGAGTGTTGTATTTGTAGGGCTGAAAAATGATTTTTTTCTTTCAGGTTGGAGGAATTTTTGCTACCAAATAATCTGGATTAGCCTGACAAGGGCTCCCATACAACTCTGAATGGCCATGCTATTTTATTCATCTTATACCATAACCATATCACTACAGTAATTTAACCACAGTTATTCACAATATACATTTAATATCATGATATTATAAATTCATGTGCATATGACAACATTGACTACTGCAGTGGAGTGAAGGAATGGTTAGCCTGACATGGGATTCCAAACAACATCCTCAATGTCTATATCATACGTTGTTCATTTTATACCTTGACTATATGGTTATGGAATTTAAACATCAATATCAATCACAAACATTAAGCACTTGATCACAATATAACATCAAATATCACATTAATGCAAAGTCGTGTCAAAATTTGAAAACTTCAAGTATTTTGCTGGAGTCTCTATCCTCAATTCTATCTTTAAATTGACTCACACTGAAAATGTCTTGATTACTCCCCATCAGATGCGAGCTCCACAAACAAAACCCCTGATCCAAGATTCCAAACCACGGCATCATAACCGGTTCCCTACACCGTCTCTTAAATAGAACCTTCTAGTTCAGCTCCCTGTGCAAGTACAACTGTCACCCTTGCTCCATATGTGTGCAGATATTAATCACCTCTGGATCAGATTCCCATGGTTGATTCCACCAGTGGTAACTATTCATCCTCCTCCAACCATCCTCAGATCAATCTTTTCTATTTGCATGTCAAAGTTGGAGCAAATTTTTGCAAGAAATGATCTCCCTGCCAACCCTGCATCAGTTTTTGCTATTTTTATGGTCAAAGCTGGATCACTGTTTCACAATAAATAATATCCCTACAAACAAATGGATCTGACAGAGTGAACCTAGACTTCTCTAGACATAGCCAGGATGGATGGGGAACTAGTTGTTCCGCCTGTACTTGACAGTACCAGATGGATATGTGAAGTAAAACTATTTTATCATTACAAATAACAACCTTAATAACTGGTGAACTCATCATATGGGCAAATTGTTCACAAAATCAAACTTTGTCCCTGAAGTATTGGATCAGACTCTGTATGGATCATAATAACTATGACACCAGTTTCCATATTTTCCTGGCCCTTTTACCAAACCTTGTCTTCAACAAATATACAGTTGCCTCTTCTGCTCTTGAGGAGAGTTACTTCTATATTAATTCTTTGTTTTTGTCCTTTCTTTATGAGTTTCTAAAAGTTAAACACCTTTAATATGTGCAAAATCTCTGTTTGCCACGAATGAATAGCTTCTCTGCAGCTGGTCAGTCAAATCATCAAAATCTTCTCTGCTGCTTTTCTCCATCAATAATGCAGTCACAATCAAAATCATCAAAAGTTTCTCTAATGCAAACTCGCAGACTCTATTCCATTCATTCTGTCAGGAATGCATTTGCCCACCATCAAAACCTTCTCTGCTACAAATTCACATACTTTTTAAGACTTTATATTTTTCTTCCCCATCTGCATCACATTTTGTTTTTAAAACTCACACAAGCTCCTTTGTCTCAGACTATTGTTCACCTATTGGTTGGGTGATATTTTATATCTTCGCAAGAGTTGTTTATCTCTCGCCCTTGTTAGGATAGTTAATATGATTGATATAAATATGAGTCATATGCACTTACATTGACATTTAACTCTTGCGACAAAGAGCTGACTAACAAATATGTAACAATTAATTTTCAGCAGCGAAAATAACTAGTAATCATTTAAACCATTTCAAAAGACAAAACAACCATTGGTTCTCCCACTGCTAATTCTATTGGTGATTTTCATTTCACATAAAAATAAAAGTAAAATTTCTAAAATATAAAGGCTCAGATCAGAGATCTCAGATATTCTGTAAGTCCTGATTTCTCTTGCCATTCAGTGGTTATTTCTGGGTATGGCAAGAGAAATTTTGAATAACCTTATGGTGTCAAACTTCCAAAGGTTAACTGTCAGAAGATTATGTTTGGAAAAAATAGAATGATGAGCATATTTGAGTAAATGAAGTTAAATGAGGTTATAAAGAAGTAATTGCCTAATAATCAAGAAAAAGAAACTACATTAAATCAAAATAAAGACTTTTTTCTTGAAAGAATAGGGTGGCTTTGATGTTACTCACTTTATTTGTTACTGCTTAAATGTTGGCTGAAGTATCAAGGTTCACATATGATGAAGAGATGTGGAAGAAACTCAAAAGCAAATATGAGATTTCAGATATAGCAGGGGAATGTTACTTAGGAACCTAATGTTTTCACTCAAGACGCAGTGAGTTCAACAACATTTGTACAAATTTTAAAGCCACAAAAGAATTAACTAGCAGCCATCAACCGAAAAGTAGTGATGAAGAATTGGCAATAATTGTTCTGTAGCTTCCTATTTCATTTATTAAATTTGTTGAAACATTTAATCAAACTACTTTGGAAGATGATATGAATTTTGATAAATTGTATGGAAAATTATTACATAAAGAGAGTTATGGTTCAAGAGGGTAGTCAACCTAAGATTGTTGGTGAATTCCAGGTAAAGAGGCACAATCAACAATTTTCTTCAAATGTTTCGTCCACTTCAGGTAATAACTCTTTTAAGTCCAATATTAGGTGTTATTTTTGTGCAAAGATGACTTCTTAGGCGAGAGATTGTAGTAAGAGGCTGGCATGGTCAAAGAAATAAAGGAATGCAAGACATGGTAATTTGGTCGATGAGGAGTATGTCTTAATGGTTTTCCTAATCTAATCATTCAGGGATGGAGATTTGGTTCTTTGATTTAGATGCTAGTGGTCATATGAGTGACCAGCATGTTTGGTTTGTGAATTTTGTTGAAAACTCAAGCTGTACAGATTCAAAATCTTGGTGAAGGTCATGGAGATGTCAAAACCAGCTTGAAGAGGGTAAGAAATTGACATTCCAAAACATCGTTTATGTTCTAAGATGCACTTGGAGGTTGTGTTTTTGGAAGATAAGTATTGGGTCCAGAAAAGAGTAGTGGCAAGACCTTACCAATGGGTTTAGACAGCACAGTCTTTACAGATTTGAAGTTTTGGGAACACGTCACATGCTTATTATGCTTAGGCTGCATCCAATTCGAAGTTTGGAGTTTAGCACCAAAGGTATGGACACCTCGATGAAATCTCTCTTTGCTACAAAAACGAATATAGTCGATTTTCCTTCATTTCAAATTGAGAAACAGATTTCAAGGAGAAATAGCTAAGGAAAATCCATTCCCAAAGGAAACAACACAAAGGATCACACAATGTCTTGAATTGGTTTGCAGATGTTTGTAGCCCAATGAAAGGGAAAAAAATTAGCAATTCAAAGCAAGAAAATTCAATATCTAGTGCTTTATACTTCGTACCTCTTGTTGAAATTTTCCAATGGAAGATGTGGGTTGTCAAAGTGGGCCACGATCAAGGACTAACAGAATGTGAACACACTAAACTCTTAGCATGCAAAATGAAAATGCGGAGAAGAGTCAAGTTGTGAGAGAGAGGAACCAAACATGAGCAAAATAACTAGCTTGTATTCGAATAATAAAATAGCTCGAGAAGAGGTATATAAATAGGAAGAAGCGAGGCATAATTGCACCCGGAAAGGTGGAGCATGCATCCCAAAAATAAAATGCATAACCAACTCATATCTATCCCAATGACATATACGCTCGAACATAACAGCTCGAAGACCCTTAGCCTATTCTTGGTTTCCCATGACGGCTAAGGAAATGGAAAAAAAAAGAAACTAATCCTAATAAGTTAATTAAAAGTGCATAATAATTTTATTATAAGCACTTTAATAATTTATTAGTGATAAAATAATAAAAGAAAAAGTCACTTTATTTTTATTTCCCCTTAGTGAGAAAATGTGACCCATATAGGGAGGGGATAAAAATATTAAATAAAGTAAAGCAAGGGGAAAATATTAAATAAAGTGAAGGGAGCTGATTGGGCCTTTGTGTGGGCAAAGATGCCAAGAGAAATTATAAAAGGAAGTCACCACACTTGGAGAAGGCATCACTTTTATATATTTTCATATCTGAAATTTGGTTGAGCTATTTGTTTTCCATTTTTACCTCAAAGGACAAAAACCCTTTGATGTGTTGCATTAGAGGACGAAAACCCTCTATTGCCAAGGTTGAAGAACGAAAACTCTTCATCCTTTGTGTGAGGAAGCTCTATTCAAGGGTTTCTATTGAGCTTCAAGGAGTATTTCAGAATTTCAACAGTGATTAAAGACCTAATATTGCATATTTGAAGCATTTTCAGCTAGGGTCCAAGGTGGAAGATTGTTGTTGATTTCTACCTTGCATTTTCAGCCTTTTTCTATTGGAGCGACCCACTTATGGGAGTGTTCTGAACACTCTAGGGCACATTTGGATCAGATCTGATTTTTAGTTTCATTATCAAATTTTTAGAGGCCAAATTCAGCTAGTTTGCATATATTTTGGGCTTGGGAAACTTCACTTTCAGCTAAGTCTATAAGCTGTTCATCTGCATATTTTTTAATAAAATTTCAGCCCTCTTTTTGGTCAGAAATCTGGTATTTTCCTGATGTTCTTGCATATATAAAATTTCTGATTTGTTTTGGTAAAGATTTGAGTGATTTTACTTCAGTTTTGTGGAATAACAACTCCTAGAGCAAGTCGCATTTTCCTTAATAAATTCAGATTTGTAGTAATTTTATGAAGTATCTATTCTATTATGAGATCGAGGGAGGTTTCATTGTCTCTTCCATGAACATCCTACGTTCACGACCTTCTTCGTATTATGATCAGCTCTATTTATAGGAAGCCATTAAGCTCCGTGACAGGGCCCTTCATCCTCCATCCAGGGAGGCTACTATTCGGCAGATCACATCTTTCTTTGATTTGCTCCCGGGTGTGAAGGGCACTATGCGGGGGCATGACCCTAGTGGAGATCTCCTGGCTAGGTCTGTCAAGATTAGAGGAGCTTCTTCCTTGACCAGAGATTTCTGGATTCGTGCACATCCAAGAGCCCCCTCTTTTAGACAACAAACCACTAGGTCCACCCAGAGAGATCGACATTCCACGGAACATGGGCGTTCTCCAACAGCTTTCAGCCCCGATACTGCATAAAGCAAAGACATCACCAATTTCTTTGAGTTGACCTTGGGCAATGATCACATGAGGTTGGTGTCGAGGCCTTTCCCTCCACCTTCCTCTCATCCTTGTGCCCTCTTCTTCTTTTTCTTCTTCTTTTATTGTTTGGAGACCCTCTTGGGTTTTCCCTGTTTTCGATTTTCAGATTATTATGCAGTCCCATTGACCTATCTTTGTGGTCACTTGTTGGACATTTAATATAATTATCTTATCTCATCTTATCTATAATTTGTTATTAGAAATGAGATTTGTGGTGTTAACATAATTTAGCATAGGCATATTTATTGCATTTTATTGCATTGTCTTTTATTTAATAATGTGCAACATGTGCACTCTAGTCTAGTGACTTGCATTCAATATTGTTATGTTGGATAACATTCAATATTGGTATTAGTAGTAATTACATGTGCATGTGAGATGGGTCTTATCATCTCGTAGTTGGTGTCTACTAGGGTGTCATGTCTATCCACATGAGATTGTCTAATATCTATAAATATTACAGCTCTTGCATTGTTATGTAATCTGATTTCATGATCAATAATATTTGTGAGGCTTCCGTCCCTCTTTGGTCATTGCAATTTTATTCTATTCTATCATTTGGTATTAGATCTATACCATTATTATCATTTGGTATCGTGAGCGGGTTCTATCCAAGCAAGGTCAAGAGGAGCACTATTTGAGAGGATCTATTGGAGAAGAAGATTTGCATCAAAGGAGAGCCATTCAAGCATCCCGCACCTCCATTCCTTCCAAGCATCCCTCAACTAAAATTTGACCTATCCACTTATTTGGAAGGTAAATTTTTTTATTAGTCATTGGCATAGCCAATTAATCTAACATATTGGCGGAATATTTCAGATTTGGAGATCTTTAAAAAAAAAAAAAAAGATCTTGAAAAAAATTTGCAGATCTAAAGAAAAAAAAAAGATCGAGATCTAAAAAAAAAAAATCAGATCTCGAAAGTGGAGGTGTGAAGAATTCGGGAGCAAAGGTTGAAACGATCCACAACAAAATTCCAACAGATAGCTCTTAGAAAAAAGGATGTAACTTTCTCATACAATGTCGGATTGATGTGTCATTTTTTTTGCTGGAAAGATAAGAAGGAGACACACAACTTTGCAGTTTACATCATCTTCAAATTCGGCCTCTACATATGACGAAAAGTCTGTACAAGTCGGATCATTTTTTTCTGAAAAAAATCAGATCTAGCTGGTAATTTGGTAAGATCTCAAAACCAAGATTCCGATTCTTCTGAAATTTTGTGGGTTTCAAGAAAAATATTGTATGATGTTCATTGTCAAAATTTTAGAAAAACCCAGATCACGGTTTGTGAGAAAAGCTGAAAACAATATTCAGATTGTTTGTTTGGATCTTGGGAACAAACAGGTCAGCGGTTCGATTCCCACTCTCTCCATATTTTTTATTAAATTATTTTTTTAGAAAATTTGGAGAAATTACTAAATTTTGGGAGATTTCCAAATTTAGAAGCTCACCAAACACATTTAGAGCCACCGCTAAATTTAGCGGAAAAACACCTATTGGGGGTAAAAAAATATTTTTGGCCTAAATTGTGTATTTTGTGATTCTAGACCCTTTTTTTGTAAAGAGGGGGACACAAAACTTCATTTTGATGTACTTTTGGAGCATTTTGTACTAATCTTGGTGCATAAAGTAAAAAAAAAAAAAGTACAAATTTTTTATTTTATGTTTGGTTCTATCACACGAGATCTTTGATCTCATAGCAGCGTTCGGTATATACGGTGCCTCTGGGAAGCGCTTACGGGTGATGCCGTCGCGACTACTACTACACTTAACGCCTAACACAGCTGCCTAAACGTCGTCTGGGCATCGACCCTATAAAATCGACGGGGAGTAATAAGGACACAATACACACACATTTGAGCCCTCCCATCCGTTTGTGCTTGCACAAACCCCTCTCTATACTGTCTAAGTACCATGTACTAAGTTCTTTCACGTGCGTTAACACCTCTTTCCGCATCGACGGTACATTGAAAGGGTGATCTTCTTCCACGCTGACGGGTATATCGGAAGGAGCGTATATAGAAAGGTTTGGTATATCGGCCTGACGGTATATTGAGAGGGAGACCATAAACTTGGAGTGATAAGAGCCTTACCCTTTGTCGAAATTCGAGTTTCGTAAATTTAGATTGCAGAAATAGGTGCACAAGCACCAAAGTTCTTCTCGCGCATTCACAACTACTTAGAAGAGACAACTATGTTGCATGGAAACCGAAGATCAAGGTGTTACTTGAGTTTGAAGACCTATGGACAACAGTAGATGGAAAAACAACAAGATCACTGATGATGGAAGACAACAAGTTCAATTTGACAGACCAATCAAAAGGCCAAGTTGATCATCTTGTTTAGCGTAATGCATTTAGATGCGATGTGCAACCCCACATTAGAGATGCCACATCGCCAAGGATGCATGGGATACGTTGAGCACGCCTATGAGGCAAAGAACAAGAATGCCATCCTCAACCTACTATCACAATTGCATACTCTCAAGTTCAAGCACAATGAGAAGGTTGAAGTTTTTTTGAGACGAGTCTTTACTTTGAGGGCATCTCTATTGGCATTGGGAAAAGAGATAAGTGATGAAGACCTCGTACTAATCATTGTGTCATGCGAGCACTTCCTCCTTCCTACAAAATCTTTGTGACAACTATCAATATGAGTGAACACATAGTCACCTTTGAGAAGTTGGTCAATCTACTCCAACAAGAAGAGGCAATGAACAACAAAGATCATGAAGATGAGCAAGCACTATCTTCCAATCATAAAGGAAAGGGGAAATTTCAGTCCAATCATAAGAAGTCCCAACAAAATCAAAGTCAACAAAGGGACCAAAGTCAACGAGACAACACCAAGAAGTGTCCCATTTGCAATAGAGGGGGACATGACATCAAAGATTGTTGGTACAATTCCTACAAAAAGGGTTCATCAAGCAATTCAAAACCCAATAACCAACAGGGTAACAATAATTCAAATCAAGGGAAGTCCAACAACAACAACAATCAAGGGCATAAAAATGGTAATTGGCAAAGAAAACCCAAACAACAAGGGTACATTGCTGAACATGAGGATGATTCGGATGAAGGACACCACATGTATTCTCGCTTCAATTTGATGAAGAAACCAAGTCCACCCAAGATATCCGGTATGTTGACTCAGTGTGCAACTCGACACATGACCGGACGCAAGGATTGGTTCTACACACTACGTGACTCACCTAACAAGAACCATGTGTCATTAGGTGATGACTCATCATACAAAGTGTCAAGGGATTGGAAACATTTCACTACCTCTTGGAAAGCATAACCGCAAAATCACAGATGTATGATGTTGACCAAAAATTTGCTATCGTTAGTCAACTCCTCGATCACAACTTGAAGTTGGATTTTGACAAGTAATAATGGAGAAAAAGTGTGCTTGATAAGAGATAAGTCAAGAGGTTCCAAGATCAGAAGAAGAGCCTCCAATGTGGGACGATGTTCCAACTTGATTTTGTACACAAGAATGATCAAGCTCTAGTGGCCAAAGACACACAACTGTGAGAACTATGGCATCGCAGATATGGTCACATCGTTTTGGCTATCTCCAAACACTTCAAAAGGGCAACATGGTGAACAATTTGCCTACACTCAAGCACAACACCGACAAGTGTCACAATTGCCTAGCCGAAAAGCAACACAGAGTACCCTTCCAAAAGAACACATATAGAGCTAAGGGAAAGCTTGATTTGGTGCACACCGATCTTTGCAGCCCATGTAACCAAGTCATTCTCGATGTCAATACTTCATGCTTTGTGTTGATGACTACTCAAGAAAGATGTGGATATATTTTCTAAGAAACAAGAGTCAAGCCTTTGAGACATTTTGAAGTTCAAAGCACTTGTTGAGAATGAAGTTGATCACAAGATCAAAACTCTCCGCTCGTATCGAGGGGGAATTCACAAGCAATGAGTTCAAGACTTACCGAAGCTCATGGGATTCGCCGACAAATGCCTCCTACTCACACACCACAAGAAAATGGTATAGTTGAGAGAAGGAATCGTACTATCATGGAAATGGTGCGATGTATGATTGACGACTCGTGGTTAACAAAGACATTTTGGGCGTAAGTCGCAAGAACTGCAGTCTATTTGTCAACAGAGTGCCGACAAGAGCTCTTGAAGGAGTGACACCATAAGAAGCATGGTCAAATCGGAAACCATCAATTGCACACCTAAGAGTATTTGGGTGTAAAGCTAGCATGCACATACCCAAGAAGAACAGAACAAGTTGGATATGAAAGCCGAGAAACCGATATTCACTGGATACGGTGAAGAAGCACTTGGGTGATTATGGGATCCGAAAGCAAAGAAAGTATACACAAGTAGGGATGTTGAGTTCTTTGAGAAGAAACAAGCAAATGCTCCACTCAATGACTCAACAAACATGCAAAATACACCTCTTGTGAAGACAGATTTGATGTTCCCACCGAAGATGACAAGTGATGAATCGATGATGGTGAAAACTTGGATCCACCACAAGCCAATGGAACAACTAAGAAGTTACCTAAATGGTATACTCAATTAATAAGAGATGCAAATTTGGATGAAGCACCTAGCACATCGTCCAATCTCGGGACCTAGAACTCGCATCAAGCTCGTGAAGAGGTCAATTATGCCCTAATGAGCAGAGTTGTTGAAACAGTTGAGCCATCTACAGTTTCAGAAGCCCTACAATCAAAAGCTTGGAAAGATGCCATGGATTCAGAGTATCATCGGTGATGAAGAACAACACATGGCAAATTGTCGACCTTCCACCAAGGAAGAAACCCATTAGATGCAAACGGATATTCAAGACTAAGTACAAATCGATGGGACTATTGACAAGTATAAAGCAAGGCTTGTAAAGAAAAGGGTATGCACAACAATAAGGCATTGATTATGAGGAGACATTTGCTCCCACAGCCAAGATCAAGACAATCAGGATGATCTTTGCTCTAGTTGCACAATTTGGTTGGAAAGTCCACCAAATGGATGTGAAAAGTGCCTTTCTTAATGGATATTTGCAAGAAGAAGTCTATATGACTCAGCCAAAGGGTTATGTAATACCAGGAAAAGAGATGATGGTATGCAGACTCATAAAATCTCTATATGGCCTAAAACAGCACCCGGGCATGGTACATCAAAATTGATGAGCATCTCATAAGTCATGGATTCGAAAGGAATCCTTATGACCCCAATCTCTACCTCAAAAGCAAGGGGGAGATTGTCATTGGGTTGTTTATGTCGACGATCTAGTCATTACAGCAGTCTCGTGAAGATGATCGATGCAACAAAGAAGGAATTTAATCGATCGCTCGACATGACAGATCTCGGGCTCATGCACTATTGTCTTGGGTGGAAGTATGGCAAAAAGAGAATCATATATTTGTGTCACGGTTGAAATACACCAAGACAACGCTCGAGAAATTCAAGATGATGGACTGCACTCCTATGCTACACCTATGGAAGTGAGACTTGATTATCTCGCTCCGATCCATCACCACCAGTGAATGCAACTCTCTATCGGCAGTTGATCGGGAGTCTCATTTACGACATATACTAGACCAGATATCGCCTTTCATAGTCGCCTATTTATCACGCTTTATGCAAGAACCAAAAATATGTCATTGGAAAGCAAAAGAAAGAGAATACCGAGATATCTAAAGGGTACATTGACCTTGGTCTCAGAGTACAAGAAGAACGACAATTTCTTCTTGACTAGATATTCGATTCGATCATGCAGAAACATGGATGATAGGAAGTCAACATCGTGTTTCGTCTTCTTTATGGGATCGGACCGATATCATGGGGAAGCAAAAGAAAAGAACTTTGTTTCTCGCTCTTCTACGTAAGGTGCAGTATCGAGTGCAGTGAAGAAGTTTTGTGAAGCAATATGGCTACGCCGAATACCGGAAGGAATTGGTCTACCACAACAGAAATCTACTCCAAAGATATGTTGATAATGGAGTTCTAAAGATTGTTCGCAATCCAAGATTTCATGAGAGAACCAAGCATATTGAAGTACAAATGAGTTCATTTCATACACGAGCATGTCTTCAAGCACAACATACAAACTCCATTTCGTCCCTACCTAAAAAACAAGGCGAGATGTTTTCACTAAGTCACTCGCACGTGACAAATTCACACCTGCTCGAGAGAGTTCCTCTCCACTTCATCGAAACTATGCAAAATTAAAGGGGGAATGTTAGCATAATTTAGCATAGGCATATTTATTGCATTTTATCGCATTGTCTTTTATTTAATAATGTGCAACATGTGCACTCTAGTTTAGTGACTTGCATTCAATATTGTTATGTTGGATAACATTCAATATTGGTATTAGTAGTAATTACATGTGCATGTGAGATGGGTCTTATCATCTCGTAGTTGGTGTCTACTAGGGTGTCATGTCTATCCACATGAGGTCAGTCTAATATCTATAAATATTACAGCTCTTGCATTGTTAAGTAATCTGATTTCATGATCAATAATATTTGTGAGGCTTCCGTCCCTCTTTGGTCATTGCAATTTTATTCTATTCTATCATTTGGTATCTAATCTATACCATTATTATCATTTCGCATCGAGCTATACCATTATTATCATGTGGTTGTTTCTTTTAGGGGCATAAATTGTCCTATCGGGACATTACAATGGTATCGTGAGCGGTGATCTTTGTCACTGTGTGGAAGAAAGTAATATATATATATATATATATATATATATATATATTATATATATATCAGATCCGAATGCTAAAAGGTACAATGGATGAGCAAGATCAAAGAGCTCCTCCTACAAATAAGTTGAGCTTCATGCAAGAAGTAATCACAAGGAGTCAAAGGGAGTTGCAACAATCTATAAGGGAATCTCAAAGGGAAATGTGTGATGCATTAATAGGATCAATCATGGACTTGGCGAAGGTTCTACATGGATATAATATATCAGGCAACCAAGAAGCAACCAACAATGGTGAAGGAAGCTCATCAGACCAGCAAAGACTTCCATCAAACCTCCACCTCAAATATTCAGAGGCTAAGTTCCTTCGAAAAAGGAAAACCAATTGAGTAAAATCCACCAAGTGACATAGAGGCATGGGGTGAAGAATATGTAGCCCTCGCCAAGGTGAGGGATATGTTGTCCTTCAGAGATATCTACGAGTTGAAGAATAATAAGGGCACCAAAAAGAATAGAAGGTCTCAACAGAAGAAACTCACGGAGCCGTAGAAGCCCCCATCACCATTGCCAAAGTAGATCCCTTGACTGATTTTCCAAATAGCACCATAAAGACACAAGGGTTTGGAGAAATCATGGGGCATGTGTCAAGGAATGAGAAGGAAATTAAGGAGCATGCAACCCAAGGTAACACTCTTTTATTGTTTGATGATGGATTAGACTTCGGTAAGAGCCACGAAGACATTCAAAACATATATGAACAAGGTATGGAGTTGAAATTCAAGATGCAAGACAAGGAAGTTGTTCTACAAGGTATGAGAAATGGTACTCCTCAAGTTGTGACAGCCAAGAGTATGGAAAGTTCTTTCAAACAAGGGCAAATTGCATGGGCTACAGATTGTGTGGTAAGAGATACATCCTCTTTTTTATTACAGCAGTCCTATCATGATGATATTCAGCCTTTTTCAGTAAGAATGCTAAGGATTTGGTAGAGCAAAGCCAAGATATCATGAAGGAAATAAGGGAATGAAGATCTTGATGACACTCCAAGGTATGAAAGGAATGTGAAATGTCATATTTATTGTTGCATATTAAACCATTTCAAATTTGTTTTCCTCATGAGAAGCATGTTAGAAAGCATGATAAAGTGATGAATACAATTTGTAATATGGAGCATGTGGAGCCCTTGTTCCAAATTCATGACTAGGGACATTATAAGAGCTACATTTTTGGCAAGAGCTCTCATTGGATTGTGCACAGATCTAGACTCTTGAAGCACTACAACATGTTTTACATCTGGACATGGCACTGTGTATATGAGCCTACAATTGCTTGAGGGAAAGCAATTTGAGGAATTGAAATATCCCCTTCTCAAAAATAACAGTCAAAGACCCTAAGCCTATGTTTGTTTCCCAACGGCTAAGGGATGGGAAAAAAGGGAAACTAGTCCTAATAAATTAATTTTAAGTGCATAATGAAATTTTATTATAAGCACTTAAATTAATTATTAGTGACAAAATATTTTTAAAAATATAAATAAGTTACTTTATTTTTATTTCCCCCTAGTGGAAAAATGTGATCCATATGGGGATCAAATAAAGTAAGGGGAAAATATTAAATAAGGTAAAGTGAGTTGATTGGTCTTTTGTGTGGCTAATTCACCAAGAAAAGTTATAAAAGCAAGTCGCCATGCATGGAGAAGACATCTTTTTGCATCATATAATCTCTGAAATTTGGTCTAAGCTTGCATGCTTTCCAATTTTACTTCAAAGGACGAAAACCCTTTGTTGTTTTGCATTAAAGACGAAAACCTCTTTTGCCAAGGTAGAAGAACGAAAACTCTTCTTCCTTAGTGTTTTTCATTGAGTTTTCAAGGATCTATTTCTGAATTCCAACAGTGTTGAAGGTCACAATTGCAGATTTATATTGATTCCAGATAGGGTTTGAAGACACAAGTGTTGGGGCAGATTTCTACCTTCAAATTCAGCCAGATTTAGGGTTATCTACACCCTTGTGGGTGGAGTTTGACACATTCTAGGGCACGGTTGTCCCGGATCTCATCACCAACATCTTTGTCATAATTTTGGAGGCCATATTCAGCTTTGTTTTAGTGGATTTGGGCTTGGGATCACTTCCTTCCAGCCATTTTTGTAAGCTGAAATTCTGCAGTCTTTTAATAAATTTCTAGCACTTATTTTGGGTCCAAAATTATATATTTTGGTATTCGTATACATAATTAATTTTGATTATTTTGGCCAAGATTTGGTTAAGTTTAGATCAGATTTGAAGGTTGTTCATCTCTAGATCAAGTCGTCATTTTTAGGAAAATTCAGATCTGCATAAAATATTTTTATTTTATTCAACCAGTTGGTTGTCATAAATCAGATTTGAAAGTGTTCCAATTGGGGTTAGAAATTATCCCATTGGGGACATTACATATAATATATATAAATAGGAAGAAGCGAGGCATAATTGCCCCGTAGAAAGGTGGAACATGCATCCCAAAAATAAAATGCATAACCAACTCATATTTATCCCAATGTCATATAATCAAGCTAAATACACATGTAGAAAAAAACATAAAATAGAATAAAACACCTACACTAACACCGATCACCCTAAACATCACGTACGTTAGCAGTCAATGCTAAATACAACTTTTTGACTTTTGCTATCCAAAAATAGCGATGGCACACAGCTGGTGGGGGCCAACATTGGTGTGGCGAAGGTCTCAGTTCAATTTTGTTGGCCTCTATCACGACCGTGCGTGATGGATAGGCGCAGCTCGCTAACACCCCCTTAAGCATAGCTTAGGTGGGTAGAAGAATTGGGTCCCAACAACAAGGCTTGATAGGTACCCAAGTACATAGAAAATCCCCTAGAAGAATAGAGACAAGCTCCACCGTAAGTAGATAAGATAAGATAATTATATTAATGTCCAACAAGTGACCACAAAAGTAGGTCCATAGGACTATACAAAGACAATGCACGAGAGGCCAACAAAGTGAGTCCCAAAGGGGTCATCCAAAACAATAAGAGGAGAGAATAAGAAAGAGAGGAAAGAGGAAGGAGAAGAAAAATTGCCGTGGGCGAAGAGTGCAAATGGATGGAGTCAAGAGGACGAGAGAAGCCCACCACCGATCCGGTCACCTAACATCCGAGGCCGATCAAAGCAGATGGCAATATGTTTCAGATCCAAAGAGCCAAGGCCGTGGGAAGACTAGAATGCCAAAGTGTCACCTAGATACGAGGCCGATCGAAAGTAGCTGCAATATCCTCGTGTCCAGTGGTCAAGCCAAGGGAGGACCGGAATGCCGGTGTCTGCGGAAGAAGGGCGAACAAGACGAGCCCTCTCGCGTTCTCCTGCATGAGCGGCCTCTAAGAGCGGACCCCAACCGGGTGCAATCGCAAGTACCTCTAGCTTGGGAGGTGGTCCCACGGGTCCTGACAGATCTGGTCCGAGAATTCGGGCTGGTATTAAGGTGTCTTTTGATGTCAAGGGAATCTGGGCTAGCCTCTAAGAGAAGAAGAATAGAGGACTAGAAGGTCCCCTGAAGATGAAGTTGAAGTTGCTCGTACCCCAAAAAGAGCTTGCAGAAATGAATATACTTGCTCTCAAAGTGAAGGATCGGTGAAGATATTAACTCTCGCTTCGTAGTCTAGTAAAATTTGAGATCAATGACTTGTCCATGAATGAGTTCCCTAATGAAGTGCATATGAATCTTGATGTGCTTGGTCCGCTAATGTTAGACCGGATTCCCGTAGTTTTGAATGGTGCTCTAGTTGTCGCAGAAGATGACTATGGGTTGCCTCAATCGATACCAAATTCAATAAGAATCCCCTAAAGCCAAATAACCTTTTCGCAACATTAACAACTCCTTCAGACTCAACCTTGGTGGATGATATAGCAATAGCATTTTGCTTCTTTCTAGACCAACCAATCGAACCCAAACCAAGAGAGAGATCAGATCCAAAAGTGGACTTGTGTCATGTCCCTTTTTGGAGACTAGCAAACTTGAAGACCTTATCCCATTTCTTCTCTCGGCTAAGGATCGAGCAAGAGGAACGTTTCTAAATATATGTGATGCCGTTTAAAGAGTGTTTTTATCTTTATTATGTATTCTTATTGGGAAGCCAAGTGCTCCAATAGAGGGACTTAATTAATTAGTTAGTTAATGTGGTGAGCATGTAGGCCCAAGTTATAAAAGATTATTAAAGTACTTTATGAGATCGGTCATCATTTGAATTGGAGCACCCCTTATTGTTATAAAAGGAGGTTGCTTGGCCATTTGATTATCATGTGAATTCTACTATTTTGGAAAGATTGCTTGTGAAGCATCTCTCCCTCTCCTAAGGACGAAAACCCTTGGAGAGTCTTGTGTGAGAACGAAACCCTCCACCAAGTCTAGGAAAAATTCAACACGGAGTCTCCATCCACCCCCTCGAGGGATCTCTTTGTTGTTTTTATCTTAATTCCAGCCCTAGGCAAATTGCCCTAAGGAGCTCCATTGGTCAAATATTGAAGATATTGCACTTCTTTTGTTATTGATGCATAATTGGCGCTTCTCAAGAGGAGTGACTTATTTGTGGTGTGATTTGGTTTATTATTTGGCTGTTCCAAGTGGGGCGACCGGCATCAAGGGTGCTTTGAAGTACCTAAGGGTCTTCTATGTGTTTGGATTACATCATCTCATTGCATATAATTTCTAAGCGCAAAATCTGGTCTTACACTTAATTTTGGAGGGTTTATGTGTGCAATTTCAGTTCTGGAATCATTTAATTATTTCTGCAGTCTGAGGGTTTCATCCAAAATCAGATCTCTCACTTCCAAGCTTGTAAATTCATATTTTCTTGCATGATATGATTGCTGGTAATTTATAATAAATTTTGAGACTAATAGATAGTTGTTTCAGTGGTGTTTGAGGGTGGAAAAGCAAGCTTGAACCTCCAAAAGGGGTCGCTGCCCTAGAAGGATGTTTGCTGGCAGCAGTTGAGGGTTTATATATATTTATTTCAGTCACTAACAGCCTACTCCCAATCTGAAGTTTATTGTTTATGCTCAACTTTGCATAATTTCCTGAAAATCCCCATAAAGGGACATTACAACTTGCGATGTTGAATATCACCAGCCTGATCTAAATTTGTGTACCCAACCAAGCTAGCATCTATACCGGCTCCATAGTGAATCCCAAAACTGTGAGTACCCTAAATGTAGTGGAGAATCCACTTGGATGTCTTTCAATGCAGCTCGTGAGGCTCTTGTATAAACCTAGAGACTATGCCCACCACATATGAAATGTCTGGTCTAGTGTGAGTTAGATAGATGAGACTGCCAACAAGTTGTTGATACAAGGTAGCATCCACCAATGGAAAAGAACACTCAACCTCAAGCTTGACTCTAGAAAGAAGGGGAGTCCTAGTTGAATTATTGTCAGACATGTGAAACCGTGTGAGTAAATCTAGAGCATACTTGGATTATGCAATGGTGATCCCTAAGTCAGACTGTGAAATCTCAATCCCAAGGAAGTAGTGCAACAAACCCAAATCAATCATAGAGAACCTGTCAAGTAGAACAGTTTTCACTGATGTAATGGAGGATGGACTCCATGTGATCAATAGGTCATCAACATAAAGAACCAAAATTGGAAATGAATCATCTTGCCGCAAAATGTAAAAATTCAGATCAGAATGGCATCTAGTGAGCCCGACTGTGAGAAGGAATCCATCTTGGCATACCAAGTCCAAGGGGCCTGTTTGAGGCCATAGATAGATTTTCAAAATCTACATACAAGGGAATAATCATGCACAAAACCCTGTGGCTGCTCCATATATACCTCCTCAAGGTCACCATGAAGAAATGCACTCTTCACATCCATTTGATGAACCTCCCAACAATGAGATACGGCAATGGCAAAAGTGAATTAAATAGAGTTCATCTTTGCAACCGATGCAAAGGTCTCAATATCGCCGATTCCATGGACTTGTGAAAACATTTTGCCACCAGTCATGCTTTGAACTTATCCACTGACCCATTTGCTGCAAATTTTGTTTGATAGATCCATCTACATCGAACAATCTTCCTTCCCTTAGGAAGGTGTACCAAATCCCAAGTGTGGTTCCTAATCAAGGAACTATACTCCTCATGCATAGTCTGTATCCCACTCAGGAGTGTTAGATGCCTCATGAAAAGATTGTGGATCGGAAGCAAAGGCAATGAAAACATATGGAACACCCTTGAACCGTGAACGTTTCTACCTAATATCGATGGATTCCCAACCCAATCATCTCGCACTCAAGTGTTTATCTAGCCCAAAGAGGACTTGAAGTCGAGAGTCGAGTAGATTCCTCAACTTCGAAAAGTGACCTGGGAGAGAAAGGAGGTGAATCCCTATCACTACTCTCGCCATTTGAACCTGGAAGAAGAATCCACATCATTAGGAATCTGGTCAAGCTGATCTAAATCATCGTAACTTTCATCAAATCCGAGTGAGTCCAAAGAGAAGGGAGAAGTGTCAAGTGTGGAGTCTGAAGGACCCTCCTAAAAACGAACACTCCTCGCAATGAATTCATGTGTGGTAGGATGAAGAAGCTTGTATACCTTAACACCATTTGGATATCCTACGAAGATGAAAGGCCTACTTTGTGGATCCATTGTCTTAAGCTTCTTCTTAGGAATGCGGGCCATACCGGGAATCCAAAAACTCTAAAGTGTTAATTGTGGGTTTCGATCGCTCCAAGCTTCAAAAGGAGTGACACCTTTCAAGGCTTAATGAGGAACGAGGCTCTGGGTATAACATGCACAGTTAATAGCCTCTCTCAAAGATTGAGGTGCATGAGATCCGGAGTGTATCATACAATTTGTCATTTCCTTCAAGAACTTGCTCTTGCATTCTCGGCACATTCTATGAGGATCAGATGGAACTCGTAGACTACAAATCAATCCTCTCTGAAGTGCATAAGCTGCTCAAAACGATGGTTGACATACCACCATGTCTGTGTGCGAAACCCTAATGGATTTGCTTTATCTTGTTTCTCCACGAAGTCTTGAAATCCTAAAAATGATCGAAACCTCGACTTCTATCAAAGAAAAAACACTCAAGTATACCTCGAAAAGTTATCAACAAAAGGTAAGAATGCATCTGGTCCCGATAAATAAAGGTTGTGAAAATGGACTAGAAATATCATCATTGTGAACTAGCTCCAAAATCTATGTAGTTCTCCATGATTTGCCTTTGTCATACTTCTCTTCAAGATGTTTACCAAGTATGCAACTCGAAAACACCATCGTAAAAGGACACAAGGCAACCCTAAAACCATATCATGTTTATTGAGTTGCTCCAAGTAACGATTGTTAAAATGGCCAAGTTGTTCATGCCATAACTTACTCAACTCATCCGAGTGAGTGAGTAGTGTAGTAGAAGGGTGATCAAAAGCAAAGTGTGAGAAGGCGTATAACCGTGATCGGTGATCCGCTCTCCTCATCGCCACTATAAAATCACTACACAACTCCCTAATGACCACAAAATCTGGGGTAAACTCAACTCTCTTATATGAACCAATGTAATTGATCTCGATAAACAAATAGGAGATTAGTTGATAAGAAGGGGACTCTTAGAACATCCTCGAATGTTCCATCACTCACTTCAACAGACCCTCTCCCACAAACTTCTACAAAAGTGTTATCACCCATCAAAATAGAAGGCATAGAACATGGCCTCAAGGATGAGAAAAGGTCATGTGATGAAGCCATAGGTGATGCGAACTATCAAAGGGCCTTGCCCTTTGGTTTTTATATATTTTGCCTTAGTGCTCTGAACTATAAACTTTGTTTGGAATTAGGGACACTTTATGAGAATATAAGACTTATTTATAAGGTCAACTACAAGTTGGTCAGAACCAACAGAACTACATCAACCTTTTGTAACTATTTCTTTTATAATAAATAGACGGACACACAGTCTCAAATGTGTGCAATCCGACTTCTCTTTATTTCTTCCTTGTATACATCTTCTAACAGTGGTATCAGAGCAAGGGCAAGCGAGGAAAGAGAGAAGGATAGAAAATTTGCCACATTAGGGCACAAAATCTGCATAAGGAGAAAAATGAATACATTTTTCATTTTTTAGGCATCTGGAAGGTACAGTCGTATTTTGAAGGGCAATCGCAAATATAAGAAGGAAAACGAAGACATTTTCGTTTTTTATTTTCGACAGAGATCTAGGGCATCTCGAAGGCACAAAAGGGTTTTATAAATTTTGTTGAAGTCCTGCAGAAAAGAACCCAGTCGCAGTCACGTTTTTTCAAGTCGATTCAAAGAAGAAAACGTCACAGTCGTGCAATGAAATGAACATACCACGCGTTTTTTACGAAGTCACAAACTGAGTAAAGACTAAGCCATGAAAAGTTGTGATTTTAGACTGTTTTACAGTCGCGCCATTAATATACAGTCCGTGAGCACCATTATACAAATTATACAGTCACTTTTTTAAGAGAAAAACCAGTCACGAATTTCAAGGAAAAACAAAGTTTGCAAGTGAGGGTTTCAGGTGAATACGAAATCCAGACTCATTACAGCTTGGTGATTTTTGGAAGGGCACAAAAACCCCGTCTTCTTTTAACAAAGTAGGGCCCGTGCTTTCTTCGATATCTAGGAACCGAAACAAAGTGTGCCTCACATTTGCAAAAAGGACACTCTTCAATCGGTAATTTATTTTTTTTATTCATTTCTAAAATACCCATTATTTATTTATTTTATTAAAATGGAAATGCCCATAGAAAAATATTTCGGTCTAAATTTTCATACATGGAGAGTAAAAATACAAATGCAACTTATGAATAAAAATTGTGGGGCATTGTAAATGGGAAAGAGAACACCTACCGATGCATCGAAATTGTTAGAATGGCAAAGCAAAGATGATAGAGCGAAAGCTATTATTGGCCTTGCTCTCTCTAACTCTAAACTTCATGTAGACCTAGACAAATCATCGAAGGAAATTTGGGATACTCTAAATAAATTATTTGGAGTGAAAGCAGTCAATGCCAAATTTTCCCTAAAACTTCAGTTATATAGGTTCAAAATGGATGACGGAGTCTCTATGTCAAGCCACATCAATAATCTAAGGTCCTTGATCAGACAACTAGCAGAAGTGAAAGTTATGATTGAGGATGAGGATGCCAAAGCTATCCTATTAAATAGTTTGTCTTCAAAATATAGCAATGTAGTTTTTACCCTCAGTCAAATTCAATCTCAATCTCTGGATGATATGATAACAACTCTTCTAGCTAAGAAAAACAAACTACAGAGGATGCAGAAGGTCATTCCCAACAAGAAAGTGCATTCTATTCTAGAACCAGAAAATATCGTAGAAGATCAGATAAAGATAAATCGGAGATTGAATGTCATTATTGTAAGAAAAGAGGTCACACAACATGGGATTGTCGTGTTCGAGCCAATGATGTGCTCAAGGGTAAAGTCATATCAAATACAACCAATATAGCCATGGTTGAAGACCCACCAGATGCAGAAGGTAGTGAGGATAGTGACGAATACGCAATATAAAGATGCTCTAAACTTTGAAGGCAAGAAAGGATACAAGGTAGATGAAGCTCGATATGGATGGTTGCTCAGATAGTTTGGGAGACTATGGATCTTGGGAATTATACCCTCACGAGGGTCATGAGACAACTTGATGGAGCTTGTGGATGGCTCAATATGGATGGTTGTCCAATAATTCGGGAGATCTGTGATTCGGGAGTTCGGGGAGGTGGAATCGGGAACTCGGGAATTCAGCTCGGGAGCTACACCTTTACGAAGGTCATGAAGCAACTTGATGGAGCCCTACCTTATCATAGCATTGCTTTCAAAGTGAAAGTGTTTGAAGATAGCGTAGTTCTGTTTTGTTAGATTGTTTGTTTTTGCTTTATGTAGAATAAGTCTTAAGAGGGGGTATGAGAATATAAGACTTATTTATAAGGTGCCTAACTACAAGTTGGTTGTAACCGGTTGTAACTACATCAACTATTTTGTAACTATTTCTTTTATAATAAATAGACGGACACACAGTCTCAAATGTGTGCAATCCGACTTCTCTTTATTTCTTCCTTGTATACATCTTCTAACATAGTTATGATGTTTTTCTCAAGAATATCTCTCAAGTGATCAATCTGTTTCTTCGTACATTTATGTTCATCATGCCCAATTCTCTTATAATGGGCACATTTGACCTTCTCTTAGGTTTGGCATCGAAAAGTTTTTAGCTGATGCTTTGGAAGTAGCATTATCTTTTTATCCTTCTTTACGTATTGTCCTTGTTCTTTTTCTTGTCCTTCCTATATGAAGCCTTATATTTTTCATGACTAACAATTAGGGCATGTGACTTAGAAGAATTCAATGTACTGAATCTTATCTTGCTCCCTAGTCAAGGAGGTAACAAAATCATCTAGGGATAGCATGGTCCATGTAGCTCCAAGGGCACTCCTAGTGGCATGGAAGGTAGAAAAAAAAACAGAATAGTTAGGACCCAACTTAGCAAGAATTGAAAGGATCAATTGTTCATCTATTTTCTCTACGCCACGCTTCAACTACAACATAAGTGATTTGAATTTGGTGAAGAAGTTTTGTATTGCATCAAAGTTGCTTGGACTCAAACTAATGAGTTCATTCTCTAGTTCATGACCCCTTGTTTCATCATGCTTCCCAAAGAGTTGTTCCAACTTGGTCTAGACCTCGTTAGGTGTGTTTGTGGATTCAATGTGAATGACCAAGTCGGGAGATATTGACAGACATAGTAAACAATAAGTCTCATCACATTGGTTAAACCATTTATCCTTTTTGCATCCGGTGTTCGTTTGGTTTCAGTGACAGTACCTTATATTGATTCTGTATAAACCCTTACTCCTCAAAAAAAAAAATTGTACTTCGGTTTTCCACTCGTAATAGTTATATGGTGTGAGAGCGGAACCATATTTTGATCCATGGTGTAGTAAAAATATTTGCAAAAAAAAGTGCAAGAGAGAACACGGGGCACAAAACAACCCCTTGAAACTATCAGCAATGACCCCAAAAGATTACAGAAGTATGACACTTTATATTTTGATGCGTATACCACTTTAACCAAGCCTAAAAGTATTTCATAGAAACCAAACAAGAATATGAAAACAACATTAATGTGAAGAGCTCAAAAAACACGTGCTTTCAAAAAATGGCACTGCAAAGGATTTATCTACAGAAAGTTGTGTTCTACAAATTATTGCAATCACTAGTTTCAGCAATTGTTCATTCTTTCCCAGAATAAATTCAGCCTTGCAACTCTTGGTTAAGCTTCCTTGTCTTGGTTGTGACCATGAGCTAAACTCCCGCACGACTAGGAGCTACGATTTACAAAGGGATGTGGTCTCCCCACTATGATGTCAAAGCAGTAGGCAAGTTTTCTAGGGCTTGTGTCACTGTCCCGCACAGAAATGCACCAAGAAATACTGAGGTTTGCCATCTGCTCCGCCAAATGCCAAAAATGACCAGATTTGCCTGTCTCAGAGCATGCTCCAATTTACAGTCATTTCTATGGTTTTGGCACATTCCAAACTCGCATGGTGCAGTCCATTTTTCTTCAACATTCACCGGCTGATGAATGTCATGCAAAACCGCTTATACAAAGACCTTTTTCCCTCACTCTTATCTAATTTTCCAGATCATCCAACAATGCAATAGGAAGAATAAATGATTTATAACATGCAAGCTCAAGATTCCAAAATAAAGGCATTTGATTACCAAAACCTGCTTTGGTACCATGTTAGAGTGGGCCATGATCGATGATTGGTAGGATGCGAACACACCACTCTTAATATGCGAAATGGAAATACAAAAAGAGTTTTGTTGCAAGAGAGAGGAACCAAACATGAGCAGTATAACTAGCTTGTATTCGATAGTCAAAAAGAGGTACATAAATTGTAAAAAAGATGCATAACTGCCCCCTAGAAAGGTGGAGTATGCATCCCAAAAATAAAATGCATAGCCAACTCATATCTATCACAATGACACCTAAGAAAGCTAAATACACGTATAGGAAAACCATAAAATAGAATTAAAAACCTACACTAACATGGACATATTTTTTCAAATGCAAGAGTGAGGTGTTTAAGAAATTCAAGTAGTTTAAAGCTATTATAGAATTGCATCAAGTTTGAAAATTAAGTTTCTAAGTACTAACAATGGTGGTGAGTTTTGTAGCAAAGTATTTGCTAATTTTTGTACAAAAGGAGTATGAAGACAATTTTTGTCTCTTCTACACCGCAACATAATGAAGTTGTGGAGAGGAATCGAGGAGGTGATGGAAAATGAATCGATGTATGCTAAGGGGTAAGAGTATGCCTATGGAGTTTTGGGTGGAAGTAGTAAACATAGTTGTCTATATTCTTAATAGGAGCCCATCCAAGGTGTCGCAAGGAATCAAACCACAAGAGACTTGCTCTTGCAAAAAAACCAAGGTACATTTTTCTAAAATATTTGATTTTACTGCATATGTTCATGTTCCATAACAGATCCGAAGTAAATTGGATAAGAAGTCCAAGAAATTCTCTCTTGTTGGCTATAGTGAGCAGTCAAAAGCATACAAACTCGTAGAAATGTCTATTAAAAAGGTAACTATCATCAGACACATTAATTTTGATGAGGGGATAGCTTTTCAGTTCTGATTTGAAGTCATTTTACCTGCAGTATAATCAGATTCTCCATGTGTTTTGGGTCCTAAAGACATCGCTTCAAGTAGTAATAAGATTGTGCAAGAAGGTCAAGATGTTTTTTGAGGCTTATATAGGGGCTGAAATGCCTATTGAAGAGGCTGATTTGTAGACTGATTTGCCTACGATGATTTATATTTGATCAAACCTTATTCCATTGAGTAGCTTGTGCCAATAAAGAGACCAAAGTGGTATCCTACAACTTTAAGGGATTAAAACAAGATGAGTTTGACATGCCAAATGCTGCTTCAAGACCAAAGGAAACAGTCAATAAGGCATATGACTCTCATATTTGATATTGTTCATGTTTTCACTTTTCCTGCTAACAATGTGAGTGAACCTTCTTCTTAATAAGAAACACGAGAAGTCAAAATGGGAGTCAGTCATGAAGGTTGAGTATAATGCTTTGATGGAGAAGAAAACTTGGGTGCTTGCTTTCCACCAAGTAAAAAGGCGATTGGTTGTAAATGGATTTATAAAACCAAATTGGCGGATGCTTTGCTAAACAAGCATAAAACGAGGCTTTTAGTGAAGGGGTCTGCTAGCAAGAGGGGATAGACAAGGAAGAAATATTTGCACCTAAAGCTAACATATAAACAATCAGTCGCCACCATTCTTTCTCAGTTTTATACGAAAATGTTTCAGATGGATGTCAAAAATGCCTTCTTGAATGGTGATTTAAAGGAGGCAAAGGTTTTGTGGTTGGTGGTAAGAAAAAACTTATGTGCAAGTTGGTGAAAGCACTCTGTGGGCTGAATCAAGGGCCAAGGGCATGGCACACCAAAATTGATATTTTTTATTAGTTCAGTGTTCAAGGGTATCCTTTGATCCCAATCCTCACTTCAAAAATTTAGTGAATGATCAAAATTTTAGTTGACAATATAGTCAATCTTATTGTTTAAGTGGATGACATAACGAGCACAAGAAGCCAGATCAGCAGTATTAACAAAGGTAAAATTAGCTCTACTTTTGACATGGCAAACCTCATACATTATTTTGTAGGGGTTGAATTCTTGCAAACATATGGAGGTGTGCTGTTTTTAAGTATGCAAGAGGACTACTTGAGAAATTCAAGATGACGGATTTTAAGCCAATGATGACCCGTATGGAGGTTGCTTCAAAATTAGCAGCCTCAAGTGATTCTATTCTGCAGGTCTACGAATCCCTCTATAGAAAATTGGTGGTCAGTCTGATATTTCTTTCTTCCACTAAGCATGACATCTCCTTTTCTGCTACCTATGCTAAAATATTCTCAGTAAACCCAACGATGATAATTAGAGGGAAGCAAAGAAGATCTTGAGGTATGTAGGCACATTGGATTTTGGATCCGGGTATGGTGTTTCTGATCATTTTCACCTCGTTGAGTACACATATTCATATTGGGGCTGATGAGTTGATGACAAGAAGTCAACAAGAAGAAATATCTTCAGACTTAAAACATATGCAACATCTTGGCTAAGCACAAAACAACAGACAATTGCTTTGTCTTCAACATAAGCAGAGTACAAGGCTGTTGTTTTGGCTGCATGTGAGGCAGTTTGTTTGAAGAGAAATTTGGCTGACTTACAACTGCATAAGGAGCATCCTACAAGTATATTTTATGATACTTCAGCTGTGCTCAAAATGATCAAAAATCCAAATTTTCAGAAGTGTATCAAGCGGCAAGCCTAAAGAGGATCATTTCACTTTTATTCATCTTCTGGTCAGGAAAGGTGCTATTGAGAATATATCGTCCAACTCAGGCGGTAGCAGCAAATATGCTCATAAAACCTCTCTATATTGAAATTTTTATTGAATTGAGAGATAATATGTTCACATTTCCATATAGAACCATCCAGGAAGGGTATTAAAATAGTTGATATAATTGTAATCAATGTAAGTCATATGCATTTGCCAATGGGGTTTGGGTGGATCAGTTAAGATGGACGGTTGTGTCTGGATCCACCCAAGTTCAAATCCCGCTAGGCACGATCCCTTCGGGGTGGTTATTGGTGGTGGCGGGTGTTGTATCACCGGTGGTTACGGCTGGCGGTTATTCTCGGCAGTGGCGGACTTTGCATCGCCAGCATTGGCGTTCACAGCGGCTGGTGGCTCTAAAAACGGCAGTGGCGGAAAAATTGCATCGTCGGTGCGGGCTCAATGGTCGCGGTTTGTGTTGGATTAATTGTAATATCTGGTCTCAAGACATTGGTTGTAATGGGTGGGGTCCCGTCAACCCTCCGGTTCATAGCTCCAGTCAAAAGCGTTTAACAATCAAAAAAAAAAATGTAAGTCATATGCACTTATATTGTTAAAGCACATTGACAGAGAAAGTAAATGCACAATATTAAACACAACATTGTGTTTTATAAAAGTTAGTAATAAGGAGGGTGCATTTATTAACCTTGTAATGAAATGGCAGTCTGTTGGCCATCTCTCACTTTACGTTGTCCCCATTTTCACTTTATGTTATCCCCATTTCATTTTATGACTAAATGATGAATAGGGCAGAAAGCCTTTCGGCTCTCCATTAAATCTGAGTTTTCTCTCCCATCTTTGCTTGCTTTTTAATCAACACTGTTACACATCCACTGAAGTATCCCTGCCTTATGATAGAGTAGAAACTCCGGTAGGGTCTCACATTTTTATTCCGATATGAATAGACACAAACAGAATAATTTATTCTCTGTTGCTTTTATTTACTTCCTCTTTACACAGGCTGCAACTTGTCAGTTCCAATAAGAGCTGTCTTCATGCAGCTTGTTGGTGTTTTTAAATAAATCTCTAATATTTCTGGGGCATATATTAATCTTTGACAATTATTGATTTTATCTTGCCATTCTTCAATAAATATCTTACACTGAATTCCTCAAACTATCGAATGCTCGCTAACTCCATCCCAAAAATATGAATCCTCGCGAACATTGCAACCTGGCTAAGATACCATATCAGGCTCATGGCACAATCATAAATAAATCAAGTAGACACAAAGAAATTGTGAGAATAATACTATTAATAGTGCAATGGTCTTTTATATCAATCTCTAATATTTCTAGGGCATATGATAATCTTTAACGATTGTTCACTTTACCTTCCCCTTCTTCAATAGATACCTTACATTCAGCATTTCTCAAACTACAGAATGTCACCCAAGTCCAACTCAATCACAAAATTATAAAACTCTCAAACATGGCAACTTAACTTGTATGCCAGAATGATAAAAAACTCAAGTAAACAAAATAAATTGTGAGAATAATATTACTAATTTAGTGCAGTGGAATGACACCATGGTTAGCCCGAGACAGGCTCTCTTTCAGGTTTCTGGTTTCCGAATGCCTATGTCATATATTGTATGGTATAGATGCTAGCTATATGGTTATGGTTAAGTACTTCACTATATCCCAAATTGAAATAACACTAATAATTTAATTCACATGTTAATATATGCTGACATGTTATAAGTTTGAGTGTACTATTGGAGTGCATAGTCTGCTTAGCCCACAAATTTCAGTCGAGACACATCAGACAGTATGCATCAATTAGATACAAATAAGACATGCAAAAAAATCTCCACCGTTCCATTTCTATCAGATTGTATATCAGAATCCTAAAATAGCATAAGTCTAGGAACCTCGAAAACATCCACTTGGAATGCAAGTGCCAAGAAGTTACGAAGTTTTGGGAGTGGTTATAAATCAACCAAGGTTCAACTCAAGCCATCTTATAAGTTAAAAATCCACCATGTAGGTACCAAGTTAATAAATGGATAATTATTCGGGATTTGTAAAAAGAAAGAATTTATGCATGATATCTTCCTTTTTGGAAGCATATAAGGAGAAAGCAAATACGCTGTCATGTAAAGAGCCGGCACATTCGTTGTTACTGACTAAACGCACCGGCTATTTATGTCACCACACACAAATGCAGTAGAACACCAGCACTTTCAGTCAGTTGGCAACGAAGGAGCTGGCTTTATAAGCTCTTCCTGCAAATATCGCCTATATTGAAAAGATTACACAAGCATGAATATCTTTTTTTTTTATTAAATACAAAGTATATCTTTTTTTAATTAAATACAAAGCATAACTTTTTTAATTAAATACAAAGCATATTTTTTTAATTAAATACAAAGTATAACTACTATATCATAGAATTGTGAGAAGTAGGCCACTACAATGTTTGCCCAACACAAGCTATAAAAATTAAAGAGAAAAGACTGTATTTTTGTAAAGACAATAATTTGACAAAAAATATCATTGAATCAAAAAAACTACATCTAGAATTTAAAATTCCATACAAAAATAAGAAAGCAAATTAAAAATATGAAACCGGCAAAAACTGGCACAAACTTACCATAAGGTCTGGTAAAATGTCTCTGTTGCTCTGCAAAATTAACAGAAAATATACAAATTAAATACATTTCAACAAGGTTAAATTAAACAAATACCAAACATATTTAGTTTTATAAACAATTAAATATTTGTTTCAAGCAGTAAAATGCACCACATCTTTATCTCATTCTAATCACAGGCTAGCATCCACGCTCCACTTAGTCTATAAAGCAAGCCAAATTACTTCAAATTAGCAATGACAAAACATTAGAAACTATCAGAATAGAGTCTCTTATCACATCAAACTGATATAACATCCCATTACAAATTACCACACTTGTTTTCAATCTGGTGTTAATTGAACAGTTTTGTCAAGCGTTGGCCTTTTCCATAATGTCCCAAGATATGAGTAAATCAAAGGTCAATAGTTATAAAAGATGTTTTGAATTTACTGTGTGTTTATGATTTTAGTATTTTACACACACATAGATTTTCCAGATTTGTAGCTTCGGTTATATAAAAAATTGTAGCATACATGCCGAATACTGCACCTATATGTGTATCCTGCAACACAGAAGTAAACTATGATCAAACAAAATCTAAAGTACCTTTTTTGCAAATAATCTTTATCTATCTTTCATTATGATGTCACATTCTTATACAGAGTTGAACAATGGTACAAAACATTGCTTAGATTCAACCAGTCAAATACATAGACCACACAGAAATGCTTGGATTCAACAAGTTGAACACAAATCTATTTGCATACTCCATCCCATGCAGTGATCTCTTGCCACTGGAGGGTAAGATGTAGCACTAGCAATATGCAAAAGCACTAAGGCAAACTCACTGATTTTCTTTTTGTAAAGGTAACTTTACCACTATAGGTTCCAAAATCATAACCCCTGTCAATTATATGATTAATAAGTTAGTAACAGATGAAACGGCAGCAGTGGTTAAGGACTCTACTAGGATTTTATCCCTTTTTCACGATGGTATCTCTCTTGGCCTGGGAGGGAACGCCGTCTCTCTGGAAAAATGGGTGAATGAAAAGGACGAACTAATCCAGTCTAATGATGGTGACTCCATTGGTTCACAGGAGGCTGTCCACGAGGCTCACTCTTCTGATAATTTGCAGCTATGTCCGATTCTCCCAACACCTCCACTTCTCAACATGGATCTTGGTCCGAAAAGCATTCTTGGGTCACCCTTCTAAGAGTAAAATCTCCCAAAATGAGGTTGCAGTTGGGAAGCAACTTCAACTTCGTTCCTTCTTTCCCTCTATGAGTAGGAGAGGCGAGTCCTCTCTGAAGATCAAATGATCCTCTTTTCTTGGAACGTTAGGGGCCTCAACGCCCCTAACAAACAGCGTCTTTTAAGACGTTATGCTACCGATGCTACTGTTGATATTTGCCTTCTACAGGAAACTAAGATGTCAGAGGATGGTTGCAAGAATGGATGGTTTCGAAAATGGAAAGGTTGGGAAGGTTGCTTTTCTGATTCTTCAGGTGCCTCGGGAGGTCTTGGAATTCTGTGGAAATCCAGTTGCTGCACTCTTGAGCCTATTCTCGTTGATTCGAATTTCATTTGGTGCAAGGTTTTTATTAAACATTCTGATGAGTCCTTTTTCTTATGCAATGTTTATGGTCCCTCTAATCCGATCAGAAAAAGAGATCTATGGTCTAAACTTCATCTGGTCCTTGATTCGGCTGTCAACTCCAAGATTGTCGTCGCTGGTGATTTCAATGCTACTCTTTCAGATCTTGATAAGCGCGGAGGTATTCAATGGCAGCCACGTTCACAAGTGGACTTTACCTCTTTTGTTTCTTCCACCAATTTGGTTGATGTGGAACCTAGTCAGGGATGGTTCACATGGAATAATAGGAGGCCTAGGTTTAGTTCCATGGCAGTGCGTCTTGATAGATTTCTTGTTTCTAAATTTTGGTCTGCAGAACAACTTCCTTCTCAAATGCTCTGTTCTTCCACTCTCAGGCTCCGATCATTTCCCGATCTCTCTTAATATTTCCTTCGACCTACCTCCTCGTCATTCGCCCTTCAAATTCAAAAACATGTGGTCAGCAGGATCCTTCACTTAGGCCTCTGATTAAATTCTAGTGGGATTCCTTCAAAGTTAATGGGACCTGGATGTTCCAACTCTCCAAAAAGTTATCCCTGCTGAAAGATAATCTACGAAGCTGGAATATTTCATGCTTTAAAAATATTTTTCAGGAAAAACAGAGAGTTGAGAAGGAGCTCCGTATTCTGAACGATTCTATACTCTCACATGGGATGCTTCGGGCTGATTTCTTCAAAGAAAAATCACTTCTCAAGGAATTGGGAGATCTTCTTCTAAAAGAGGAAACTTACTGGCGTCAAAAATCCAGGGAAGTTTGGCTAGCAGACGGCGACAAAAATACTAAGTTCTTCCATGCCTTTGTAAAAGCCAAAAGAAATTTCAACTACATTTCATCCCTCCAGTTGGATGATTTATCTGTTGCGTCCACTCAATCTTAGATCAAATCCGAAGCAGTGTCCTACTTCAATAAGCTCTTGAATGGCGACTCGGCAACCCCCCTTGGCGAGCAATCTTCCTTCTTCCATCAGATCCCTGCCTCGGTCACAGATGCTGATAACGAATTGCTTCTCTCTCCATTCTCCAAGGAGGAGGTTCGAAAAATTGTTTTCTCAATGAAGAGAGATAAAGTGCCCGGTCCTGATGGTTTCCCCGCCTCATTCTTCCAGGACTTTTGGGATGTCATTGGGAATTCTATTTGGAATGCAGTAGAGGAATCATGGCAAACGGGCAAGATTTTAGGTGCTCTCAACCACACTCTCATCTGCATGTTTCCCAAAAATCTCCTACCGAGTCTATGGATGATTTCAGACCTATTTCCCTTTGCAACACGACATACAAAATCATCTCCAAAGCTATTGCAAACAGATTGAGTCCACTTTTGTCAAAATTGGTTGCTCATGAACAAAGCAGGCTTCATCCCTGGTAGGTCAATAACTGATGGGATCATTATCTCTCACGAACTGATTCACACACTTCATTCTTCCTCCCGGTGGCATGATGCTGAAACTGGATTTTAGCAAAGCCTACGATCGTGTCAATTGGAGGTTCCTCATCAAATCTCTTCAAGCCATGGGTTTCAGTAGGCAATTCTGTAATTGGATTTTCAACTGCATAGCCACTCCTCATTTCTCTGTTCTAGTTAACGGTTCGGCTGAAGGCTTCTTCCAAAGCAGCAGGGTTTGAGACAAGGCGATCCCCTCTCCTCATTTCTTTTTATTTTGGTCGTTGAGGCTCTTAGCCGAAGCATCAAGTCAGCCATTCTGGATGGATCCCTCAAAGGCATTCTTATCACCTCCAATCTTCCAGCCCTTTCACACCAACAATTCGCGGACGATACTTTTCTTTTTGGTCAAGGATCTATCCCTGAAGCTAAGCGCCTCTCTTCTATTCTTGATTCTTATTCTTCTCGCATAAGACAAGTTATTAACTTTCATAAATCTGTCATTTTCTTCTTTAATGTTGCCCCTAGATTACAATGCAGGATCAAAGCAATTCTCGGCTTCACAGTGGGAGTTCTCCCACACAAATATCTGGGTATCCCACTTTTTCATGGGAATGGCAGAGCGCATCTTTGGGACGGGCTTATAAACTCCATCTCTACTAGACTTCTCTCATGGAAAGGAAAATGGCTATCCCTGGCTGGTCGAGCCCTTTTAATTAATTCAATTCTCCTAGCCATTCCAATCTATATGTTGTCTGTCCTGCAAATCCCCAAATTTGTTCTGCTTAAGATTGAAAAGATTGTTAGAACTTTCTTATGGCAAGGAAATAATGAAGAGCGCAAATTTCACCTCGCAAACTGGGAATTGGTCAAACTTCCAAAACGCCTCAGAGGGATGGGAATTCTGGACCTTGCTCTTGATTCGCCTGAGCAAAACTTGTTTGGAACTTCATTTCGACACCAAACGGCTGGCTTTCCAAGTTCTTTCACATAAGTATCTTGGAGAGTGTCGCCCGAGTTATTGTTATCCAGTCAGAGCTTCCTAAAGGCTCGCACATCTGGAATTTCTTCTGTAAGTCCAAATCCTTGATAGCTGAATCGGTCTCTGGAACATCAACAACAGCAGCTCGCCACCTTTTGGGATGAAAGTTGGAACGGCTCCTCCCCTTAATCTCACGTCTGATCTAAACAGAGTCATGAATTCGACCAAGCTATCTTAGGGATCTTTGGTCGCAGACTATGGCCATCAGAATCCAGATGGCTCACCATCCTGGCTTTGGAAGGATGTCTCCATTATCGGGGCTAATGCACAAGAGTCCAATCTCCTTAAGGATGCCATACAGGATAGAAACGCGCACTTTCTTAATGAGGATGATTGTTTGATTTGGCTTGGGGATGCATCAGGTTCTTACTCTGTGAAAGCAGGTTATAATATTCTCATCTCTCGTTCTGGCCAAGGGCTTCCTTGTTCCTTTGGCTGTTGGCATCCCAGTATCTCTCCTAAAGTGGCAATTTTCGGTTGGTTGGTTTTGAAAAAGAAAGTTCTTACCCAAGTAAGGCGGAGATCTTGGGGTTACGCCGGACCTTCCATGTGTTTGTTGTGTGGTGCCGCGGAGGAAGATCTTGATCACCTCTTTTTATTTTGCCCTTTTGCTTCTAGCTATTGGGATTAGCTCCTGAACAAATTAAATCTAGCCTAGGCTCCTTGTAACAATATTAGAGCGACTCTACTCTCTTGGCCGATCTTTAACACTTCCAACACCCTCATATCTATTTGGTGCATTGCCCCATACTTCCTTCTCTGGCACATATGGTGGGAACGCAATCTTCGTCTCTTCAAGGAACAATCTGCTGAGCTGTCAGCTTTTCTTAACAAGCTGGAAGTGGCCATATCTGAGAGAGTTAGTGTTAATTGTTTATCACATTCTACTTTCTCCTCTAGGGATTTCATTATTATGCACTCTTGGCCACTCATAAAGCAACTCAGACCAGGCTCAATAGTTAAAAAAGGACTTTCACAAGTTGTGTTGGCTAGATTTTTCGCATAGCACAAAACCTAGGCAGTCATGAGATAAATCTCCCTCATTTAACCGGTGAGGCTCCCGTGTCAGATTTGTCAATTTAAGTATGCTAATATCTAAATGGGGTTTTACTTTAACTACTCAGTTCATGAACCATAACTGAACAGTTCTACAACAAGTAAGCAATTGTTTAAAGAAAGGAAAAGTTATAGAAGAAGGTAATTACATAAACACATAGAAGAAATGGGGAAGATGTGCATCCCAATCAGTAGATGGCAAAGCTGATTGTATGCACATAGAAGAATCCAATAGATATAAACACAGAATTCTAAAACAAAGGCAGCTCTAGATCCAGATCTAAAATAACACAAAGTTTATTAAGAGATCTAAGATTAAAAGCAAGAAACACAGTACACCGTGACACAAAGTTCTCCGGAAACCTGCTCCTTTGTATTCCTTTGCTCCAAGTGGCTCTCAGGGGTTCAGCACAAAGTCTAGAACACAAGATTGCTGCTTACAAATTTCGATCATTAACCCGGAGGTTCTTCTCCTACTTATAGAATGTAGGAGGGAAAGTACAAATGGGAAGTCTAACTAAACTAAAACACAAACAAGTAAAGATGACATTTGGCAATCATCCTCCACTAACTTCTCCTTAAGTGACACATGTATCACTTAACTAATAGAATGGTTCCACATGACTTTAAGTAATGGTTGTAAAACCAATAACTTAAAGTTTTACAATTTCATCCAGGGAACATAGAAAATAGAAGAAGAAATAATAGAAGAAGTCATGCCAGCTGTAATGTTTATGTCTTCTTCTTGTTCTAATATCGGATATACTTGTCGAACATGTAATTCAGCATCTTTCCATCTGTTTTTAGCCATCTTTGCTTCCTTCTCTCGTCCGAATGCAGCTGAACCCTTCATTCAACACTTTGATACACGCTTCCACATCTTCCAAGCTCGGCCCAAACCTCGCAATATCCGCCTACAGCGCCACCAGTCTACTGATAGAATTCATCGTGAAAGGCTTAGTAGCTTTATCAATTCTCTTTTGTACCATCAGAAGAGACCCTTCCAGGGAATTAGGCACCTTACTAGGAACGATCCGCACGTATGAAGTAACATTCCCGTCCACTCTCTCCTCAGTGAAAGAAATGATACTGTCTGGTAAGGATGATGTCCTACTCTCAAGTGCCTGCATCCTCTTCAGCAAAACTCTACAAATTTCCAAACAGAAAGATATTGCAATTCTATTGCTTCCCCTTCTCAACCGATCCATCCAAGCACAATTTGTTCTCGCAACCAACGCATCTCCGACAACTTGTTGATCTCGCCAAAATACTCAAGTTACTCTCAACAACTGTGTTCATGTCCACTATGCTCGTCACCGATTCTTGCGCACTGATTTGTCGCATCATTCATAACCTTTAAAGCGGTGGCACTTCTTCAAGTTGTATAGAAGCTTCACGAATAATCAAATCCTTCCATTCGTCAATAGCTTTTACTTGATTGCTTGCAGATCTTCCATTTTCGCATAAGATGATCACTCACCGCTTTGAAATGGGTGAATGGAGGGTTTAGAACTCCTGGCTATGATCTCGCACAATTGAGATACTTACTTCTGCAACTCATCTTTCTCCGTCTTTTCTCTGTCAAGCCTAAGGAATAGAGCATCTATCAATGTCTGCGTGTCCTGCTTCAATCCTTCTATGGTGGCTTGACCAAGGGGTACTTTGGTTACTGTCACATCTTCTACCGTGAGCTCCTCCTCTATCTTTCCTTCTGCCGGAATTGACATCTCAGCAAACTTCTCTCCCGAATCCTCGATGATCAACCTTGAAGTTACCTTAGCAACTTTAGGCCTTCTGTCTCTTCCGCCCAAATTCTGGAGTAGCTGCAAGTCGTGCTCCTCTAAGTTCATCTCCATTCTCGCTTCTGGAACCAACTGCGAAGCCAACCATTCCGAGAAGTTACTTCTCGGAGAGTGAGAAATCGTTGAGTGCACTACCATCTCCCGCTCTGCCTCCTCTCCATCAGAAAGTGCCACAGTGTTATGGCTGCCATCCTTTGAATCATCCAAGGACAAAGCTCTTTCGAACTCCGCCATTTGCAGCTTCAACATCTCCTCTGGAATAGGTGCTGAACGAAGTGGCTGAGGAGAGAAGATGAATGTCGCCGGATTCAGTGGAGGCATGGAAGTGTCTTGCTGCTGGGTGCAATAGTTGGTGAAGTACTGGGTGCTGGAGAAGCCGGAGCTAAAGCCATGGTCGTAGAAGTGATCTTCTCCTTTGATTGAGATCTTTTGTGTACTTTCAACTTCTCGGACCTTCTGCTACTTTCTCCTCCGTGCTTCCACTTGAGGGAATCTCCTACGCCGAAGTTGCCCGTGACTTGATTCATCAATGCTTCATCAAGGCAATATCCCTTTCAGCAACCAGTTTGAAGTATTCACCAAAACAGCTCCAGATCTTTCTTCAATTGTATGGCAGCCTCCTACGTTATCCTGCGAAGTACGGCTTTATCTCCTCCCATTTGATGGTAAGTGTCAAGTACCACATTCCCATCATCTTTAAGATCCGCAGGTATCCGCGCTAGTCCAAAGTCGAACACTTGCTTTGCTGATAGCCTGCTGAAATCTCTCTTTCTAACCTCGTACTCACTTTTGCACTTCATCCAGAAATCTTCTAATGAAGGCACATGTGCGTACTCCTGGGAGATCGTCTTCCTGGCTACTCCAAATGGATCGAAGTTCAGCCGTGCAGGGAAGAACTCTTGCTCATACTCGGATAACATTTGCGTCTCCATCCCCGAGCTCTATGAATGCTAATGCAGTTGTAATGTCCCACAATGATTGGGAAGAAGCCCATAGACTTGTGCCGCTTTGACTGAAGGTCGTGTAACTCCACAAGTTGTCTGCTCAACTCCATGGCGATCAATCTATCATTCGGATACCTGGGCATCTTTATTGGTTCTCCAGAAAAGCCCGTAACCCTGAGGTATGTGAAATCTGCAAACTGAATGAATAGACTGCCAATCTTGGACACAACTTCCCACGCTTCCTCGCTTACCTTGTTGGCCTTCAAGTCTTTGTCTAGCCTGCAAATGAAATCGTAGAAGAATTCATCATTGACCACTTTGAAATCTTTCTCGCACGCAGGTACAGTAAGTTGTGGGTAGCACTCAAAAATGGGGTCCTTAGAAAGAACACCACATCTATCCATCTTGGAAAAGAGGCCTTGTGAAGCTGCAGCATACACCAAGCAGGAAGTCATTTTGAAGCTGAAAGTACGCTTCACGTCCGAGTTACTCACCATGTTGTTGCTGCTAATCATTTCTGACCAATTGATTATGGAATCAACCTTGTTGACTTCAATGGTCCTGATGAAAGCATACATCCATGTTCGGAAAGTGTAAGCATTCGCCTCGCCATTAATCCTGCATAGCAATTTGACAACATCATCTACCTCCTGCACCAAATTGGACCGCGGAAGAATTTTCGGGAACTTTGAAGAAGATCTAGGCTTCTTCATGTATCGCTATTCATTATGCTCATGCAATCAGCTCTATGCTTCTCTCACTGCTTGTCGGCATCCTGAAGACTAATGGAAGTCACCACCTTTCCCACTGGAATCTTCAAACAATATTGATGAACTCTGCGTCCAGCCGAATTATTGTTTTACCCGTAGCATATCGCACTGATCTGGATGAAGGATGGTAAGATCTAGCGCACTCCATAACAAACTCGCAATGCATTGTACATGGAAAGGCCGCAGATTCGGATAATTCCACTGCTTTTAACCGCACGCATGAGTGAAGTCTTTCCCGCTCTAGATCTATCAATCAATTCAGAAAGAGGTTCCGGACCTAGATCTGTGTCTTCTATGTCTACAAGTTTGGAAGCGATGCATGACTCCTCCGTGCTTTCTTTTTCATCTCTCTTTGCCATGGCTTTGTCTATCTTTGTCTAAATAATTCTTTTTCTTCTTACTTGGCCGGATTTCTTCAAAACTAGTGCAGATCTGGACAATTCTTCAAATTCGAAGGATATATGCAATGTATTGGACATTGATTAAAGCTCCTTTTCTTTTGTAAAGCACCTATAATGAATTCCTGCAATTAATTCAGACAAAAATGGCCACCGGAGCATGAATAGTGAATTTTAATTGTAAAAATCTGCACTTTTCAAGCCTGCTGCCCCAAAAATTGATGTTTAATTTGCACAAAAAGAGAGCATGAATCCTTCCAACAACACCTGAGCACCTATAACACCTATGCAAACAATTATGCAGACAAAGATCAACCTCCTTCAAAGCATGTGCCAAATCTGGAAGCTTTTAGCCTTGTTTCCACCTTGCCTGAGCAAAATCCTTCTTCAAATGGGGCGCACTTTTCCTCTTGGCTGCAATTCTTTACCTGTGAATTAAATAATTCACCCATATGGCAGCCCATGCTTATATAACCCTCACAATTCTATAATTAATAATTGCCCTTCCTATTCCTAGCAATTAATTAATTAAAAATCATGTTTTTCTCTTTAAAAATAGCATGTTTAAGGACAGCCATCCAATAAATTAAATTAATCCAATTTAATCCTTCACACTTCACTTCACTTAAGCTTCACAGTGTGCCTTGACCATAGCCACTGAAAATAGAATTTAATTTAATGATTTAATGCTTTAAAAATCATTAAATATATCCCAAATGGGGCGCACTTTTTGACATGAAGGGGGCAGCCTTTAAATAAATTAAATTTAATCCATTTAAATCTATTTCTTTTATTCCCTTTTGACTTGTTGACTTCTTCCAAGCTTGGGCGCACTTTTTAGAAGAATAAATTAATTAAAATAATCACTTAAAGGCTGCCATCATCTCACCAAAGGGGGCGCACTTTTTTGCACAATATAATTCTATTTTTAAGAATTTTTCACAATGGGATTCTTTACCCTGCAAGGCAGCCCCGGAAATCCCATGATCCACTTAAGTGATTTGACTTTGACAATGGGATTATTTACCCGCAAGGCGGTGCAATAAATTTCCGTCTTCCTACGACCTCTAACTTTCCCACTACAGCTTAAATGAATTTTATATCACGAAAAAAGTACCCTGCTAGGCTGGTACAAAATTCCCACCTTGCCTGCTACTTCTATTTTTCCCATTGCAGCTTGAATCCTTTGTTTTCCAAAAATGCACTCAACCCCGCAGGGCTTTTCTGCACGACTTCACTTTTTCCCAATGATCCGGACCTCGATGGCGACTTCCTCAAGCATAACATGCGTATATGTTCTCCACTACTCGGGCCAAAAATCAAAGCTTACCCAAGCAAAGGAATTGTTCTAGAGAAATTTCATAGAAAACGAAAGCAGATGCAAACACAAAAACACGAAAAATTGCCAAAAGTCACAAATAAAGCCCAAAACTTATTCCAAGTTAAAACCCTTCTGTACATAGGAATAATGACATGTTCGATCATAACAGAGTTAAAACGGAGCACAAATAGCCTCAAACGGGGCTCAAAATAATTAAATACAAATTTCCCGTAGACAAATCCCGACGACAGCATATAACAATTTTGGGCATCTGGGTATTTGGCAAAAAAGGCTAATATGGCTCTTTGGGAATATCTTGACACAATACAAGAACTTTCAGGCAATAAAAACACAAAACGACCCATTATTTTAAAAGTACGAAAAAATTTCAGATAGGGCAGTCGCAGATTTCAGGATGAAATCTGGGTGACACCAAGTTGAAAAATTAATTTGGAGAAAAAGGGCTAGGTGGCAACCCCCTCCAAAGGGCACATGGAAACTTAATTTTGACGGCGCTTCTAGAGGGAATCAGGTAAATCAGGTGCAGGTTGTATTCTCAGGGATGAATTTGGTAATCTTATCAGAGCTGGCTCCTACCCACTCAGAGATGGCTCGTGCAATGCTGCCGAAGCCCAAGCACTCCTGGAAGGAGTCAAGATGGCTGCCCAGTTAGGTTGTCCTCATTTATACATCAAGGGGATTCCCAAATTATCATATGTGCAGTCTCTAGAGGCACATCCCCTTCGTGGAAAATCAACATCTTTATCCCTCAAATTCTGTATTGGTTAGATAAAATCGGCACATGGAACATTACTCATAACTTTAGAGAAATTAACCAAGCGGCTGATTTTCTTGCAAACTTTGCTATCGATCACCCCGCCATCAACATCACTTCAAGTGCAGCTCAAGATTGGATTGGGCTGTTGTTAGCATATGGATTTGCACGCATGCAAATGACATGCAACAGTGTGGGAACGAAGTCCCTCCTCAATGAAGGTGAGGCTGCCTTTATTGAAAACCAAAACTATATTTACATCTATACATTCAAAATTGTATGTGGGGGGTGTTTTGGAACATCAATGGAAGAAAAGTGAATGAAGGAAATGGAATAGAAAGAAGGAAAGGAGTGGAATGGAATGAACTGAAAGAACATGCAAGAGTTAGGTAAAAACAGAGCCTAATATTGCATGAAGAGGAAAGCTGAATAACCAACACAAATAAAACGGAGTTTGAGTTAGTTAAACAAGAACATGTAAAAGGGAACACATATGAGCAAGTAGACAATCAGAGCTTGATCACTGTGAACTAGAACAACTGATTACTAATGTTGACAATAAGATCAAAGATAATATTTGCATGCAAGATTTAAACACCTAACATCTAATGAACATAAGAACACCAAATGTTACCAGAGACAATGAATGAGACACAAAGTTCTTATTCCATTAACTCCAAAATGTTTTTCACAAAAGAACACAAAGTTTCTTCTTGAAACAAAGCTTGCACAAAAGTATTCTCTTCTCCTCTCTCAAAGTCACCCTTTACAAATGAGCCCCTCACTTCCTTTTATAACCCAAAAGTTGGTTACAAAGTAGTTAGGGTTTTAAATGCACATTAAATAGGGCACTTAAGTGACTTTGACTTTTTCAACCAACTTTTAAAAAGTGACTAAAAATAGAAACCACTTAAGTTAAAAGGTCATTTAAGGAAAAATACATAAATAAAAGAAATGGGTACATGTGGACCCCACTTAAATGACTTGTATGCACACGTAGACATCCTAGTCAGCAATGTGCCACCTAGATCAAGACACCTAGGATCAGTGCCTTATCCATTGGGCCAAGAGTCCGCCTATCCCGATCGTACGAGAATGAACTCATTGACTGTGCTCTGCAATCCTCCAAATGACAAGAGTGCTGAACTTGAAACTTGAGCAATTCATCCACCCCTCTATCTGAGCAATATCCTGGTGTGAGAAGATTTGTCTTCATTCGTATTCATATTCACAATTCTCCACATGCTCCGAGTACCTTTCCATGGTGAATTATTCATTTGTCACGAGACCGTAGTCGTTACGCCACCTTGGTTTATCAGAATCTAGCTTCTGGTCTTTCGCCATTGAGAAGATCTCCAAGAGCCAAAATTGCAATTCACCGCTGGAGTTATGTCCTTTGTCTTTGTCACCATCCCAAAGTGTTGATCTCTCGAGCAGAATTCGTGAGACTTCAGAGTCTTGGAAATCCATCTCCTTTGCCCCATTGTGAACGAGTGGTGTTGAAAAATCATCGAAGTGATTTATGAATTCGTTGACACACACCTTAGCGTAGTATTTGGTCTTTTTTGGAGTGATGGATTCTAACATTTACGCAATCGCTTCCAAGTTTATCACTATTGGCTTGATGACCCTCTTTCAATTCTTCAGGGTATCATGTAGCCAGGTGGGAACCTCTCCAAGTACCTCATTGTACATGGTTCTCGTGTTCGTTGGGAATTGATCTTCATCACGTTAAAGGGATCACCTTCGGGTGTTGCTGAAATTGGATCTTCTTGTTGTGAGAAAGATGTTGTCGCCATTTTCTCCATTTGTGATGATTCTTCAAATGTAGGCAGGGAAAGAACCGGATCATCAACTTTTGGTTGAGAAGTTGTGACTACTTCTACAAGTTGGGCTGGTATATTTTGAGGTATTTCATCAACGAGTTCCTCCTCTAGAAATTGTGTGATATAGATTACAGGTGCTTGCGCATGAACCAATGCTCTAAATTATAGTGTTGAGTTGTTGATTAGGCCTGAAGAATTAGGGCAATCATGCAAAGACGAATGATGACTGGAATGAGAAATTCTCGAGATGTGCTCCTTCTTCACTTAGGTGTTTAGACGACTCAACTCACGAATGAGCCCTCAATCGTATCGCTCCTAGCTTGATTGTGAGCTCATGCATTTTCAACTTGAATTCGAACTCCCATGGCGATCCATGCCCTTCGTGTCGTCTTACCTTCTTTCCAGAACCGAACTCCCTGAGTTCTTCTCTGGCTCAACTCACTTGAATACCGAGCTTAACCCAACATTTTTGAAAAGAATGGTTTTACCACAATGCTCACGATTCTTCCTTATTATATAACACTTGTAGTAAGAATGTTTTGGCTTTGCCATAATAAGCACAATTGTACCTTCCAAACGATGAGAAAATGCCTTTACCGATAAAGACCTAATGCTGCCATGATTATGACCCGTTGAAGATGCTCATATAATTGCAAAGCAAATTGTGCTTCATGAATATTCTGATATGAAACAGACCCACCTCTATGAGATTCTCTTCCATGAGTTACATCGTAAAACAAGTAAGGTCTCAATAGAGAATCTTTGTAATAAATTTAATCAGGTCTCCTGGTAACACTCTCACTGTCACTTAATCGATTTTGATAGAAATATCTTGAAGGAAAAATCCCGAATTTGAGGATGCATTTGATACTGAATAGATAACAACATAGTTGGACAACCTGCTTGTTGGAAGCGTTCAAAAAGGCTTCTACTATACTGCAATAAGCCTGTTGCTGGCGCGTGGGTTTTAAGAAATTTGTTTTCTTCCTCTAAAACAAAACAAATGTTTCTTTTCTTTTCAAGAAGACTCCTTATTTCCCTTTCACGTGGAAAAGAAAATTTAAATCTCCTTTATTTAAAACTGATTTTATTTTTTTCATATGCGTGAAAGGAAAAGGAATTGTCTTTGTTTTATTTGAAACCTCCTCCCACAGCGTGAAACACTAGGAACCCCGGAGACCGGTGCGGATTGTCCGTCGGCCTTCCGAATTCGACCAGCGAGAGATCCAAGAACACGGCACGGGGAACATGCTTTTCGGCTCCGGTCTCACTGAAAAATGTATTGAATGCATCATCACCGCCACCGACAGTCTTATCGCTTGGCATTTGTCCATCAGGCATTGCTGGAGGCTGCTCCTCATTATTTGGAAAGTGCTCTGGCCTGGGATTTAAAATTGCTTTCGCATTCTCCTTGGACCTGCGTGGGATGCTATTCTTTTTACCTGGCAGTCCTCTTTCTTCACGCATGGAAATGAATTCTTTCTTTTGTCTTCTTTTGGACTGTATCTTTTTTCCTTTCTCCAACGTGTGGTCTTTTAATCTCCTCCAGGCGTGGAGATCTTCTTGAATGGGTTGTGCGCCTCCTTTGTTTTAAACTCACAATTCTTCTTTTTGCACGGCCTTTGTTGCCTGTCTTTCTTCCTCTGGATGGCAATTGTCAATTTCTCCCCAGGCGTGGAAAGTTTTCCTTTGGACTGTTCACTTGCTGCGTTGAACAATGGTCTTGGGAAATGTGATAGAACAGCTGTTCTTCAAAAAAACGGGGTGATCCTCAAACTGTTCCTCCTAGCTCGTGGTCTGTCTCCTTCTCTCTGCGTGGGAGATTGCTGTCCTCCTTTCATTGCTGTTATTATCTTCTTCTTATGCAATGCGTGGAGCTTGAAAACAAAACCAAAAACCTTCTTGTATTTCTCTTCTACAATGGCGTTAGTTTCTCTTGCATAAGGCTGACAAAATATTATGTCTTCTTGAAGAAAAAAGAAGCTTCTGACTTTTTCCAACGGGTTTGATGGAGGAAGTTACGAGGATTAATTCAACTTCCTCTCATCCCGGGTAGTGGCTTAAGTGCCAGGGGAAATGGGGAAAGCAACGGACAATTGCCAACGGGAATGGCAAAATGGGTTGGCAATCCCCGTCTAATTTCCCCATGTGGGAAATTGGGGAATTTTATGCCCGTTTGCCAATCCATGATTTGGCAATTGGCAGAGAAAAACCCACGTGCGGGAAATTTGAAGGAAATTGCCAGGAAAGTGGAAATCCGGGTTCGGGAAGCCAACCCGGCAGTTGGAAACAAAAGCTTACTTCCCCGGCACTAAAACTTGTCGAATGAACTTTAATTTATATTTATTTAATTAAATACTCCTTAAGTGATTTTTAAAAAAAAATTAATCAAACAAGGAGCAATTAATTAATTAAATATTAATTAATTATTTTAATGTATTTTAACACGTTTTAAAGCCTGGCGGGAAGAGTTCTCGCCCGAAAATCACGAAATGAAGACCGAAACGATCACAAAAATAAGACGATCGCGATGAGTCCAATGAACCACAGCAAAGTAACACAATTAAAAATTTTCTAATTTTTAATTATTTTCTAACAATTTTGCGAAGTCAAAATTGGCCGATGCTGTTGCCAAACTTAATTTCTCACGAGCAGCCTACTCGTCCTCGCTCAGTTGGGATGTGGCCTCTCACGTGTGCAGTGGTCCTTTTAAGTGTGGGAGCATCCATCACATATATTGGTTGCAGATCTTCTTGCCATTCTTGCGATCGAATTTTCACATGTTCTTACTGTCTCCAGCGTCATTTACGCTGGGTGGGCTCGCGTCAATCCTTCCAGAGAAGTTTTCCCGAAAAATGTGAGGCTTGGTTTCTTTAAATGTCGTTCGTGATTTCTTCCTCTTCGTCTTTTGTCTGGCTCATTCCTCTGGTTAGTCACTTTCGCCCCCATGTCTTTTGTTGGCTTCCCGTTTGTCGCCCTTCGTGGCCAATTCAGGAATTGCAAGACTCCTTTGCCATCGATCGCCATTGCCTCTCCATCATTTTTAAGTATTCCTCGTAGGAAGAGGCAGAAGCCATAGAAACCATTCTCGGCGATTCCTATCGCTTCCGAGCTAGTCGCCCCAGAACGGATTCGGATATTGCTTGAGCGTTCGTCTCGTTTTGCCTTCTTCACCCCGATCCAGCGGTGGTAGAATTCGTTGTTGTGGACGAAATCTATGTCGTTCATAGGGTTGGTCTGCATGATCAATTGGTGAACTTCTCTCTCCCGGATCCTCTTTTGTGGGTTGAGGAAGTCGACGAGCTTGCTCTTGGTTCAGGTCGTGGCATCCAATGGCTCTGCGGGCAGTACAGAGACCGGTTACCTTCGCTCAGAACTTCCACCCAACTCTGGACCAGCGTTTTCTTCCGGCAGTCGACATTGACGCAGCGCTCTTTCCGGTTCACTCGGCAGTTGATCATCACAACGAACTCAAAGATCGAGCCGGTGCTGCCTTTGAGTTGCTGCTCAAGGCAGCTAACGAGTGGGCTGGTTCTTCCTTTGGTTAGCTTGATTCGCCCCTCGTGCTTTTAGGTGTCTCGTCGTTGTTCTATCTCCTTTCGGTGCTCGTCTCGCTTTCGGCACTTCTTTTCTTTCTTCTTCCTATCCGTTCGCATGTTTTTCCCTCCCCTTCTTTTCATCTCTTCTTCTCTTCTTCTATGTTGTAGGGTGGGGGCCCCAACCCCTCCGGTTCATAGCTCCGGTCAAAAGCATTTATCAAAAAAAAAAAAAGTTATTAATGGATGACAGAGAGAATGAAGAGAATGGAAGGCATACGTCACACTTACATGTTGTGTGTGTCCGTCAATTATTGATCATCAAGTACTTACATTCATGTGAGGTAGTTATCCATTGTATAATTAAAGTACACTAGTACAAATATCTTAAATACATCTATTTGAAAAATGCCGATAGATATCAATCTCAAGGATCTTATCTTAGATTTTACACATATCACATTAATTAATAATTTTATTACATTCTCTTCATATTTTCCCACTTGGTGTTGAAAAAAATCCAAAAAAAGATCCCCAAACGCTACCACACAGTCAAGATAATACTATTTTTTTATTGATTTCTCGAGTTGAAAAAATTAGGTGGCGATTAAATGAAACCAAATTTAATGTAGAGAATAAAATTTACACAGTCACACCATTAGATACCACCTCTTGCTGCCATTGTAGAAGGCTTATCCGCATAATTAACAAATATTTAACTAGTTCATGTTTACACAATGACTTAATAACTTTAATATCCCCCTTTGATGACTAATCCAGAAACTACTCCAAGTTTGTCCAAACACAACGGAACCAAAGGATTTAGGCATAAAAACCAGCAGGCTGCTCCTTAGATGTCAATTTGAAATCTGCAGTCCTCTAACATTTTGTTGTCCAATGTATGAGCTTTGGTTGATACAAAAGCCAAGAAGTATCTCTAACAACAACACATAGATCCGGTCATGTAGGCAAAAGATATATCAAACTGTGAACCAAATGTTTGTAGAGTGAGTCTTGGACCGGTGATGAATCATAATTGGTTGATAATTTCAGCCCGACCTCTATAGTTCTGAAATTTGAATACAGAATCTTGGAGATGTTGAACAATGTTAAAATACCATGCTCGTGGGCTTGTTGAAGTCTGTATAGGGATTTAATCAATCTACAAACTAGAACATTGCAACCAAGTACCTGAAAACCTTCAGTTGCACCAAATAAACCTCATTGTCCGAATCTCCAGAGAGAAGCAGCTGAAATGTGACCATCTTCACAGTATTCAAATAAGAGCAAAGAACTCCTCATAGTCTTTTCCCTCCTATTGTGCAAAGCCTTTCACAACAAGAGGAACCTTGTACTTGTCCAACGTACCCTTGACTTTGTTGTTGATTGTATCCACCCATTTGTGTCCATTTGCATCCAATGGATAATTCCAACAACTCCCAAGTTGCCCAATGCCGAGGGCAACTACCTTGTTTGTGTCACATTAGACACAATACACTTCTACCCAAAGAAATTTATAGGAATATTAGGGATTTTTTTTTAACTAACAAATAGGCCGGATTTGCAATCATTGTAGACATATATTCCTTACGATGATGGTGTCCGGGATTTCATCCCGAAATCCGAGACTACCCTATCCGAAAAAATTTGTACTTTTAATTATTTTGAGCCCGTTTTGAGGCAATTTATTGCTCGGTTTAAGTTCTGTTGTGATACATGTGTCGTTATTCCCATATAGCCATATTAGCCATTTTTTCAAAACCGGAATGCCCAAAATTGGACATTTTTATTTGTGACTTTTGAGGCAGCGTTTTGTGTTTTTTGTGTTTTCGGGAGCGTTTTGTGTTTTTGTGTTTTTCCCGTTTCGTTTTCTGTGAAATTTCTCTGGATCAATTCCTTTGCGGTTTGGCATGATTCTTGGCCTAGAGTAGTTGGAGATCATATACGCACGTTATGCCAGAAGGAAGTCGCCATCGGAGGTCTAGTTCGCTAGGAAAAGACGAAGTCGTGCACCAAAAAGCCTCTTCTGGGCTGGCCGCATTTTTGGAAAAAGAAGAATTGAAGTGGATCATGGGAAAATTAGAAGCAGCAGGGAGGTGGGAATTTTGTACACACTAGCAGGTACTTTTTCCCATGGAAGCAACGCCACTTAAGTGACAATGGGAAAATTAGAGGCGCGGCGGGGGGAATTTCTTACTTATGGGTAAAAATTCCCATTGTGGAATAAAAGAAAAATCACTTAAGTGAATCATGGGATTTTATTGCCTACCTTGCAGGGTAAATAATCCCATTATGAAAGTCAAACGACTTAAGTGAATCATGGGATTTTCAGGGCTGCCTTGCAGGGTAAATAATCCCATTGTCATGTGTTTTTAAAAATAGAATTCTTTATGCCAAAAAGTGCGACCCCTTTGGGGAAGGAAAGGCAGCCTTTAAATTAATTAATTTAATTAATTATTCACCCAATTTTGGCGCCCAGGCTTGTGGAAAAGTCAACAAAGGTAAAGGACAAAAGGTGGTTGAAAATAGACTATTCTAAAATTAAATAAATAATATTTATTTAATGCAGCCCCTTTATGTCAAAAAGTGCGCCCCTTTTGGGAGAGAAATAATACTTTTTAAAGTATTAAATGATTAAATTAATTCCTATTTTCAGTGGCTAAGGTCAAAGCATACTGTGAGGCTTGAGTTAACTAGAAGCAGAAGTCTAAAATTAAATAAATTTAATTTATTTAATGGCAGCCATAAGCATGCACAAAATAGGCGCCCCATTTGAAGAGTGAAGCTTATTAATTAATTAATTAATTGCCAGTAATAGCAAAGGCATTAATTAATTATAGAATCATAAGGATTATATAAGCAGGGGCTGCCATAAGGATGAATTAATTAATTCACAGGCAAAGAAGTGCAGCCCAGAGGAAAAGTGTGCCCCATTTGAAGAGGATTTTTGCTCAAAAGAAGGTGAAATTAATGCTAAAAGCTTCCAATTTTGGCGCACAGGTTGAAGGAAGTTGATTTGTGTCTGGATAATTGTTTGCATAAGTGATACAGGTGCTCAGGTGAAGTTGGTAAAATTCATGTTTGCTTTGCATGCAAATAAAACATCAAATTTTGGGGCAGCAGGCTTGAATTATGCAGATTTTTATGATTAAAATTCACTTGTTCATGTTCGGTTGCCATCTTTGTCTGAATTAATTGCAGGAATTCATTACAGGTGCTTTCTACAAAAGAAAAGGAGCTTTAATCAATGTCCAATACATTGAATATATCCTCGAATCTGAAGAATTATCCAGATCTGCACCAATTTTGAAGAATTCAGCCGAATAAGAAGAAAAAGAATTGTTCAGACAAAGATAGACAAAGCCATGGCAAAGAGGGATGAAAAAGAAAGCACAACGGAGTCATGCATCACTTCCAAATTTGCAGACATAGGAGACACAGATCTAGGTCGGAACCTCTTTCCGAATTGATTGATAGATCCAGAGTAGGAAAGACTTCACTCATGCGTGCAATTAAAAGCAGTGGAATTATTCAAGCTGCAGCCTTTCCATACACAAACCCGTTTGCAGAGTTCGTTATGGAGTGTGCTAGGTCTTACCATCCTTCATCCAGATCAGTGCGAGATGCTATGGGGAAAACAATAATTCGGTTGGACGCAAAGTTCATCAATTATTGTTTGAAGATTCGGCTCGAAAGGTGGTGACTTCCATTAGCATTCAGGATGCCGGCAGCAAGTGGGAGAAGCATAGAGTTGACTGCGTGAACATAATGAACAACAGATACATGAAGAAGCCCAGATCTCCTTCTAAGTTCCCAAGAACTCTTCCGCGGTCAATACAGTAGGAGGTAGATGATATTGCCAAATTGTTATGCAGGATAAATGGCGAAGCGAACGCTCACACTTTCGTACATGGATGTATGCTTTCATCAGGACCATTGAAGTCAACAAGGTTGATTCCATAATCAATTGGTCGGAAATCATTAGCAACAACATTGGTGAGCAACTCGGAACGTGAAGCGTACTTTCAGCTTCAAAATGACTTCCTATTTGGTATATGCAAGCAACTTCACAAGGCATCTTCTCCAAGCTGGATAGATGTGGCGTTCTTTCTAAGGACCCCATTTTCGAGTGCTACCCACAGACTTACTGTACCTGCGTGCAAGAAAGATTTCAAAGTGGTCAACGATGGATTCTTCTACGAATTCATTTGCAGGCTAGACAAGGACCTAAAGGCCAACAGGGTGAGCAAGGAAGCGTGGGAAGCCGTATCCAGAATTGGCAGTCTATTCATTCAGTTTGTGGATTTCACATACCTCAGGGTTACTGGCTTTTCTGGAGAACCGGTTAAGCTGCCAGATATCCGAATGATAGATTGATCACCATGGAGCTGAGCAGACAACTTGTGGAGATACACGACCTTCATCGAAAACGGCACAAGTCTACGGGCTTCTTCCCGATCACTGTGGGACATTATAGCTGCCAGAGCATTCATAAGCCCGAGAGATTGGAAGCGGAAATGTTATCCGAGTATGAGCAAGAGTTCTTCCCAGCACGGCTGAACTTCGATCCATTTGGAGTAGCCAGGAAGACGATCTCCCAGGAGTACGCACATGTGCCTTCATTAGAGGATTTTTGGATGAAGTGCAAAAGTGAGTACGAGGTTAAAAAAAGATTTCATGAGGCTATCAGCACAGACAAGTGTACGACTTTGGATTAGCACGGATACCTGCGGATCTTAAAGATGATGGGAATGTGTTACTTGACACTTACCATCAAATGGGAGGAGATAGAGCCGTACTTCAGGATAACGTAGGGGGCTGCCATACGATTGAGAAAGGTCTGGCGTTGTTCTGGTGAATACTTCAAACTGGTTGCTGACGAAGGGATACTGCCTTGATGAAGCATTGATGAATCAAATCACGGGCAACTTCGGCATAGGAGATTCTCTCAAGAGGAAGCACGGAGGAGAAAGAAAGCAAAAGGCCCGAGAAGATGAAAGTGCACAGAAGATCTCAATCAAAGGAGAAGATCACTTCCACGGCTATGACTTTAGTTCGGCTTCTCCAGCATCCAGTACTTCACCGACTGTTGCACCTCAGCAGGACACTTCCATGCCTCCACTGAATCCGGCAACATTCATCTTCTCTCCTCAGCCACTCCGTTCAGCACCTGTTCCAGAAGAGACGTTGAAGCTGCAGATGGCAGAGTTCGAAAGAGCTTTGTCCTTGGATGATTCAGAAGATGGCAGCCATAACACTGTAGCAATTTCGATGGAGAGGAAACAGAGCGGGAGATAGTAGTACACTCAGCAACTTCTCATTCTCCGAGAAGTAACTTCTCAGAATGGTTGGCTTCGCAGTTGGTTCCAGAAGCTAGAGTGGAAATGAACTTGGAGGAACACGACTTGCAGCTACTCCGGAGTCTAGGCGGAAAAAGACAGAAAACCTAAAGTTGTTAAGGTGACTTCAAGGTTGATCATCGAGGAGTCGGGGCGGAAGTTTTTTGAGATGTCGATTCGGACGAAGGAAAGAAAGGAGGATGAGCTCACGGAGAAGATGTGATGGCAGGAGTACCCATCGGTCAAACCACCACAGAAGGATTGAAGCAGGACACACAGACATTGATAGATGCTCTATTCCTTAGGCTTCACAGAGAAAAGGCGAGAGAAAGACGAACTTCAGAAGCAGGTATCTCAGTTGTGCGAGATCATAGCCAAGGTTGCTAAATCTTCCACTCAGCCCATTTCAGCTCAAGAGCAGGTGAGTGATCATCTTATGCAGGAGATGGAAGATGCAAGCAATCAGGTGAAAGCTATTGACGAATGGAAGAATCTGATTATTCGTCAAGCTTCAGCTTACATCTGACTTGGAGAGGTGCCGCCCCTTTGAAGGTTATGAATGATGCAGCAGAATCAGTCAAGAAAAGCGGTGAGCGAGCATAGTAGATATGAACACAATTGTTGAGAGTAACCTGAGTACTTTGGCTGAAATCAATAAGCACTTAGGAGAAGTGTTGGTGCGGAGCAGATTGTATGCGGACGGATCGGTTGAGAAGGGGAAGCAGCTGGAGTTTGCAGTATCTTTCCGTTTGGAGATCTGCAGAGTTTTGCTGAAGAGGATGCAAGCACTTGAGAGTAAGACATCGTCTTTACCAGACAGTATCATTGCTTTCACTGAGGAGGAAGTGGTCGGAAATGTTACTTCATACGTACGGATCATTCCTAGCAAAGTGCCTAATTCCCTGGAAGGGTCTCTTCTGATGGTACAAGGAAGAATTGATGGAGCTACTAAGCCTTTCACGATGAATTCCATTAGCAAGGTGGTGGGTGGCTGCGGCGGATATTGCGAGGTTCGGGCCGAGCTTGGAGGATGTGGAAGCGTGTATCGAAGGTGTTGAGCGAGATTGCTGCGATTCGTAATGAAAAAAGGAAGCGGTGGTTAAAACAGATGGGAAGATCTTTGAATTACATGTTCGACAAGTATATTCAATATCAGAACAAAAAGAAGACATAAATGTTACAGTTGGCTTGACTTCTTTCTATTCTTTCTTCTTCTATTTTCCACGTTTCGGATGAAATTGTAAAACTTTAAAGTTATTGGTTTTGAAACCATTACTTAAAGTTATGTGGAACAATTCTATTAGTTAAGTGATACATGTGTCACTTAAGGAGAAGTTAGTGGAGGATGATTGCCAAATGTCATCTTTACTTGTTTATGTTTCAGTTCAATTGAGTTTCCCATTTGTACTTTCCCTTCTACATTCTATAAGTAGAAGAAGAACCTCCGGGTTAAGGATCAGAATTTGTAAGCAACATTCTTGTGTTCCAGACTTTGTGCTGAAACCCTTGAGAGCCACTTGAAGCAAAGGAATATACAGGAGCAAATTTCCGGAGAACTTTGTGTCACGGTGTATTGTGTTTCTAGCTTTTTATCTTAGATCTTTTAATAAACTTTGTGTTATTTTAGATCTAGATCTAGAGCTGCCTTTGCTTATAATTTTGTGTTGATATCTATTGGTTTCTTCTATGTGCATGCAATCAACTCTGTTATCTATTGATTGGGATGCACATCTTCCCCATTTCTTCTCTGTGTTTATATAATTCCTTCTTCTATAAATATTTCATTTCTTAAACAACTGCTTACTTGCACGTTAATCGCATTACTATGGTTCATGAGGTTAAAGTAAAACCCCATATAGATACTAGCATACTTTAATTGACAAATCGACACGGAGCCTCACCGGTAAATGAGGGAGATTTATCTCATGACCGCCTAGGTTTTATATTGCTGTCACATTTGCTTCGCCCCTTAGCTTCTTGTTGTGAGAAAGATCATATTGTTGCTCAGAAATCCTTTTTCACTTGCTCAACCTTTTGAAAATATTGACATTTCACCTGTATATGGAAGGAAATTCACTAGGTATTCATTTCCACTTTTCCTTAGATTGAGCAATAATTGCAATCTATTTGTCCAGATGTAGAATCACTTGTCAAACACTATCTGCATTCATTTTTCAGTAAGAACTAACCCGATCAAAAGTCAAGGTCTAGCTCTCCACCATCAAGTATAAGGCCTCCAAATATGTTTCATAGGAGGGCGGCAAACTATTCAAAACAAGGAATCAGCACATCATCATCCACCTTTTTCTCAATGACAGCGAGCTGGTCTCAGAGATCTTTCACCTGAAGCAGATGTTATGACAGGGATCCACACTCATGCATCTTTGCTAAAAATAGCAAAGTATTAGGTATAAAACCCGACTTTTCTCCGAAGTTTGATACGTGTTTCAGAGACTGGTCCAAAGCACACTTGCCACAATGACATTCTAGACCTCAAGAGCTAAATCATCCAGCATGGCTATTTTGACAATAGTAATGCCTCCTTATAAAGTTTGTCATAATCAACAAAATTAGTAGTGGGCTCAATTCTTTATCAAGAATAATTTTATCATAATCACAATATTATGTAATTGTTAAAATCTTATAACTCCAAACAATGTAGTTTTGACCAATTAGTTTTTGCATGTTCCGCAGAATTAGATTCTAGATAATGGCTGTGATTCACACAAGGTTTGACTTTTGACAAGTAAATCAATGCAAAGTCTATACAGTAACCCTTGGTGCTACAGTATTTTGCAACTCTGAAATCAGAATTTCATACAAATAGCTTACAATCTCATATGAGACCTTCCCAAGTCTGTCATGTTCTCATCTTCTTGCAACTTCAACTGTCTTTTCTTCAGTTCTGCACTGTTGTTTCTCATTGGAAATCACGATCACAATTTTTGTGCTTCAAACTACAAACTGGAAAACCATGCAAAAGTCTGCAACCGTGAAAAGTGAAAATGACTGTAAAAATCATGAGAGAATGTTCGTGCCCTAGCACATCATGATTCTGCCCTTCACGTCATGATTCTATCCTTCTGGTCACAAAGAAATGAAATAATCTGAATCGATGCAAGAAAAACTGTTGTATGCTTCCTATCTATGTGCCCTAGATGCAGCATCAAAAAATGTCACAAAATCGTGAGCCTGGTCTTTTGTGGCCACAAAAATGTCTGCTCACTAACCACGAAAATGGTCCAGCTACACCGTCAATCTGGTCCTCCTCAAGACTGATCTTCTACCTCACATTTTCTGCCATTTTTTTGGTCGTTTTCCAACAATTTTTGTCCTGGTCTGTAGCTGTTAATTTCATGCCCTTTAAATCACAAATATACCATAAAAATGCCTCGAAAATACCTTTACAATTCACAAAAATGCATGTACCTTGGCCTTCTTTCATAAATCGTGACTGGTGATCCTCCCTTACGAATTTCTGACTGTTATTCGTCCTCCATCACTGCAAATTGAGTCACAAACCCTGCAACTCGACCTCTTTAATCTTCTCTGCAATTCATACCCTCTTCTAAGGGCTTCCCCAAAATCCTAGTTCCATTTGTACCCAATTAGGGCTTCCTTGAACTCTACAATTGTTGTTCATACCCTTCTCCTAGGGATTCCTCAAACAGTGGCTCTGATCCCATTGTTAGTAAAAGATGAGAGAGAGAATGAAGTGAATGGAAGGCCTATGGCACACGGCACACTAATATCTTGTGTGTGTCCATCATTTATCAATCCTAAAGTACTTACATTCCGGGAGGAAGCTGTATGATGTATAGCTAAAGTACATTGACATACATTTAATTAGTTAACATTTACACAATGACTTAATAACTTTAATAAAATATCCTACCACAAAACAGACCGAACAAGCCATGAATTTGTCATCGTGAAGACCCATTGATTCTTCTACGTTCTATTTACCCATGTGTTCAACCCCATGTTGGCAAATTCAGCTAGTCTCTAGCCGAACAATGTACACCTTGTTGTGACCAGTGTATTACGGCAACCCACATAACTGTTACTGGTTATGTCCATATTTGTCAAATAAACTGACTCCCAAGTGAACTAGCTTACAGGTCATTCATACACTCTAGAAACACACATATACAACTTAAGTTCACAACATGCAGAGTATGCTTCCTCAATACATAGTATCCTTGAAATTTAGAGTCTGTTCAGGCTTTTAGTTGAGCTTGCACAGTCATACATCTCTGCTACAAGATAAGTCTCTACAGGCAAGAGCTTTGAAAAATTCAAAAACATGAAAAAAAAATGTCAAAATATGGATGAATACACTTAAATTTCAACAAATATAAATATATCAATGAAATAGACAGGCAGAAACAGAGAAAATGTTAAATGGTCTATGGAAACTCATAATGAGATACAGTTCAATTCCAAGTTCTTTGGCAAAAAGATGCAGAAAGCAAATGAATCAACGAACGTAGAAATGATTATTTGATTATTGAATAATATTTAATATTTGGTACAATTACACAGATATTTGCAACCATGACATAATACATGAAACTTTAAATCAAGACAATCAAACAAAGCTTGGAATTATTATTTTATAATCAAACGCTCATAAAAACAATCTTCTAAACGAGTAAACACGCTTTCATAGGTCCTACAGAGCATTTTAGCCAACAAGATATTAATATTCATTTTATCTTGTCTTATAGTATTGCATGTTCCAAACCTTTTTCCAACCTTTACAAACTTTTCCAAAACCCAGAGATTTGCCAACTCTAGTTCATTTTCATAACAAAAATATTTTCTTCTTTTTCCATGGATGGATAAAAATGCTGAACACTAGCTAGTTCAACATGGCATTCATTTGGCTTTATCCCTGAGGTCAGCATCCTTTGTCAAAAGAACTTGTACAACATTCATAATCACAAAAAAAAATAAGGGAGCACAGAGTTTTAAAAGTTCTTTTTTTAATTTACTTAAGATAAGTTACTTAAGATTTTCTCATTAAATACCCAATAGAATGAGATTAAGTGGTAAGTCACCCGGGTTTTCATAGTGCAAGCAGAGGTTCAAATCCCCAGAAGACATGTTAAGTATTGAAATTGGGTAAAATACACGTTCAATTCTCAGTTCAGGGCGTCTCATATCCAACAGGAAGCCGGATGCGAACCTTGGATGACTCTGGCAAAAGAGATACTCCTAAATCATGACATATCTAGGCCAAGGTACCACACAAGAATTTACCAATAACAAAGAGTGTTTGTATGTCGTATACAAATATTAGGTAGATTCTTAGTTAATCTTCGTTTTTAAAGGACAAATTATTCCAGTTCAGGCTGTAATTCGTTGTTAAAACAAGCCGTCGCTATGCAAACTGTTCAGGTTTAAACCCCAACGAACAAGGAGTTTTCAGAATTTTAAATGAGTTATACGCTCTAAAACTTTATTTATTCCTAATGCCGATTCATTTAATATTATCTATAATATCAACAATAGTTTAACAAAAGACTACCAAAGAAAAACATTTTTGCCTAAAAATGACCAAATATTAGCGATTAAAGATTTCTTAATATACTGTAAGAAATTAGAATTGACAATCCATTTCTATAACATCAACTACAATAGAGCTTACAACCCATTTCTATAATACCAATAGATGGTCAAGAGCTCATCTCCATGCTGTTGTGTACCTAAACACAATATAGTATTTGGAGTATTGACATATTTTCCTCTTAGGCCTGTGGTCTGTGTATTAATTTAGTAGGAATATATCTTGCCGTATATCTAAATACAACACATAATTAGGAGCATGTTATTAACCTATTTTATTAATTAGGAGCATTTAATTAGCCTATTTTATGTCCATAGTCGTTCTATTAGTTTAATAGGCACAATACTAGGTTACATTTAGATTAGTTAAGGATTATTTCAATACAATTAAGGTTTTCTCCCATTTAATTTGTATTTTCTCTTTCAGAAATGCAGTCAGGGGACCCAACACGCAAAGACAATCAGCAAAGACAAATAGAGTGCAGACGCGGCAGTTCACAAAGGCATTGGATCTCTAAGGGAGCACTTGGTGCAGCATTGAGTTCTACTCTGTCCCTTTCCGCTATAAACTTAATAGATGAGTCTGAGCTATATGTTATGTTATTTATGGCTGTTAGAGCAAGATGATATCGTTTAAAAATTCTGAAGGCAGCGAAGTAAACATTCATTGAGAAGGCGCTACAGTCATGGCTCCTACACTTTTTAGCTTTTCAGTCTGCTCACTGTTCCTGCCTTTTTCAGCTCTCTTATTGATTGAGCTCTATTTTTTGGTAGTTGTAGAGCAACTCTCTTGTTTCAGATGGCTTCCTTTAAAGATTGACAACATTATGAAGTTTCTATGCATCAATTGGTGAAGTAATTTTTGCATGGGATTTTTCTGTAGTCGCTCCGAGACTAAAGAGCCATGGAGTTTTTCTTCATACAGTTGTGCTCTTTTTTGGGCACTTTTCTCTACTTCAATTGTCTGACTCTCTCATCACCACCAAGGCCATCATTTTGAAAGATATTTCATCTCCATCTTCAACACTTTTCACACATATTTATTATTGACAGTCTTCTTCAGCATTGTATTGGAGCTAGTTCTCCTTCTGAAGTGTAGCTAGTCTGGTGAAGCCCAATGTCAGCTTGTCAGTGTTCGAGTAGTTGGTTTTGTCCACTCATATAGATTTGTAGCGTCACTCCACCCATTTAGCAATATGGGGGGTATGGTGTTGATCCTACTTCGGGTGTCATGTCCATTGCCTTGGCAACTATTTTTGGTATTTGGTGCACCGCATCTTCTGGCAGTAGATCAGATTTAAGTTTGGTGAACTCTTACACTATCGACACTGCTGGCAGTCTCCTTGCATGGAGCTATTCTGGTGAATTACAATGTCAGCTATTTTGTTTTGTGTGATCGAGCAGTGGATCCAGACCACTAGTGCAGAATGAGTTTAAGTGAATGCATGTCTACCAAACATTTCTTCTGGTTAGCAGAACTTTAGCTCTCAAGAAGAGCAGTGGATTCGGACTTGGCAGTGTTTGGAAGAATGGCATCCCCAGCACCTATCAACTCTTAAGTAGTTTCGGTCCATGTTTCTCATCAGATCTCTTGTGACTTTCAAGTCCACTTGTGCACTTGTGTTTGATAGTGCACCTACTTCAACATTGTGTTGAGTTATGCTTCTTGGGACGCCTTGCAGCATAAGTTCTCTCTCCACTTTTGTTGTATTATTGGCTTTTGGGTGCCTTGCGGTGATACATTTCATCCATTCTAACTCTTTTTCCCAGTTCATTTTTATCAGTGTTTTTTTCTAAGTGAGCCTCATACAAAGTACCATTTCATATATGACTTGGCGGTTACAACGACTCAACATCCATGTATTCCAATAAGATGGACTGGTTACCATAGGGACACTTAGATTTCACTGTGTATTTGTACATGGGTACCTAATCAGGCCTAGTTGCCATGATCCATTAGTCTCTTTGCTTCTTCTTTTCTCACTCCCCATCTTGCACTTAAGGGAGGGTGTTAGAGTGTGCATGTTCACACTAGCTGTCGGTTCCAACTATTTCTGTACCAACTTGGTGTTGAGCGGTGTTCACACTCACAAAGGTGTTAAGCTTGATTGGGAGTAAGTTTATTATATTATCAGCTTGAGATTTTGATCACGTAGGTTTGTTTGAGCTTGACTTTAGGGACTTGTCTTATTCCATAATATTAGCTCTTGCAAGTTTCAACTATTTGGTTGTTGAGAATAACAATTTGTAAGCCTATATAATAAGGAACTCCCTATTGTAAAATATCAAACACGGATACATGAATATATAGAGACTTGTGCCTATTGTTGTGTGTGCTGAAACAATGAGGTTCCTATATGTGTGCAATGTTTGTTCGCCGCGGTAATGTGGTTCTGCTGAAGAGATCCTGCTGAATGAAGAGCATTCAACTCTCCAACACATATCAACTACTACTGAATAACAGGAATCTCAAATGATTAATGGGATCTTTGCCTTGAGACCGAACAAATCATAAGCGATATTGTTGATCAGTTCTCTGACTTGAACTTTACTTGCCCTTGATGACAGTTTAGACTGATCTCGCTAAACATGCATAAGTGGTGCTATGATGACCTGTAGAGATGATTAGTCTGAAACACAATCATATGAATCTTATTTGAGGCAAAACCTGTTACAAGAAGTTCTGGAACATTATGATTTTACATTCCTGAATTTTTCTAAGAGCCTAAATCCTAATACCTGGCCACGATCAGTACTGTAGGCAATTTTGATCTTCAGTGCTCCGGTTGTAATTATCAGATTTAATTCAGTGTTTTTTCCTCATTTGTATGAGTAACCAGCTCTCAAAGATCCAAGCAAATGAAAGAGTAAAGTCTGAACTCTAAAATGAAGGAACTCTCACCACAATAACATTCTGAATTAAAGATCTATGACCTTTATTCCAATTGAGGTTATTTTAGTTGATGCCCTAAGTCAGTTGTAGTGATTTGGGGCTTGATTTTTACACGGACTGATTCTTAATCCAGTCTGAATCAAGACCTACAGCTTAACTTGGTTACAGACACCCTACATTTATATTATGACTGGATATTACACATCGCCTACCGTCCGAATTGTAGAATCTTGAGCAGGTAGATAATGCTAAAATTAGAACTAAATCCCTTTACACAAAATTGTGGTTTAAATGGTGAAGAACTTGTGCGCTTTAAAGAAAGCTCACAAGTTCATGTCCTGCGGGGGTAGTACATTGTCATCGTGTACAATAAAAGGGAAAGGTCTCCTATATGTGTTGACTCCTGGCTGAACCCTAAGCCAATAGACCAGAGCTATAAGGCCTAGATCTTCTTTGATGATGCTATAGCCTTAAATATTAGGAGTAAGCCTTTAGACTAAACCCCGTGAACAGAATCACAAAGGTTTCTAGAGATTGGTAATCGATCCCAACTTCGAATCTGAAGTGAGTACTATATTGAACTGAAGCCTTGCTGATCTGGATAAATAATATGATCAGTCAGATCATGATCGGCACTCAATAAGTGCTCGCTTTTATATGGAACTTAGGGAAGGAAGTCAAAACATTGAGTCAGACCTTTAGTAGGTTGAGCTGCCAAGCAGCAGAGCAAGCTGCGAAATGAAGTGCTACGGGCCCTAACTTTCCTTTCTGCTGTCCTCTTCTGGTAAAAGAAGAGGTGTTGTGTTAAAAAATTATGGTCAGGAATTTAGTGAACCTTACACAAATCCCTATGTAGTGTCGATGGTCAGAGAATGTGGACGGTTGTTTTATCAGCAAACACTAAACCCTCAAACCAGTATTGACAAACACAGATGAAAAACTAATACTTGTCAAAGCAAAACAGTACAACGAGATTTTCAGTCATGGAAAATCAAAACAAGGATAAGGTCAACAAATAAACATAAACAAACACAAAGCAAGAACTTCACCATGAGTTTTCTTTAAAAAGACTTCACCGTGCAAGTAGACCAAGTTGAAAATCAACCGAGTCAATCAGCAGAAGAGCAAGAAAATCTGTAGCACAAGTGGATACAAGGTTGCAGAGAGAGATAACAACGACAGTTCATAAATAACCGAGTACCAAACATCAAAAGAATGATGTATTTTTGGAAAGGCAGCAGTAGGTTGGCTCTGGAAAAGAATCAATTCAGAGAGGAAAGACAAAACTACTCTATCAACGGAGTTGGGATTGATACTCGTTCAGAAAATGTCAAAAATTGAAGGAAGAAATTCAGGAGAGGAGGGAGATAAATAGCCCTACAACACCCCTTATATGGTCATCTGATCTATATGTTAGTGAACCACTGAGTTTCAAGACAACACTTGACTCTTTAGAAGAAAGGGAACAAGCAAAGGACATCAAGATATCAAAATTTATAGAAGCCAACCATAAGCTTAAGAAGGAAAATGAAATGCTCAGAGAGCAAATAGCCAAACTGCAAGAAAGTATGGACAAGGGACAGCAAAAACTACACACTCTAAGCAAACTTTACACCAATATGCTTCAAACCATAAATTAGCAAGCTTGTCGAAGACAATGATAACACCACATATTGCAAAAATTAAATTTGCATTAGCAAACTTGCATAACAAAGAGAAAAAATTAAAAGGAATCGAATTGAGGAAACCAAGTCATGGGCACATGCAATAAGTTGTAACGGAACTGTCAGTTACGCAAAAAGAAATAATAGAAAAACATTTCATGCTACAAATGAGAGAAGAACGATAAAGACATGATAGATCCATGATCATCGTCACAAAAGGAGTAAAAGACTATGGTAAGGATAAAACGCCAATAACCTGGTCAGGGACATCCTAGAAGACAAGTTGCAGTGGAAAGGGCACATATACCAAGCAAGCAGACACGGAAAAGTACAGGAAGGGGGAAGGGACAGGCATATCAAGGTTGCATTTGGAGGACATGAACATTAGTATAGAATGGAGGGTTATTGAAAGGCGCGCACAATTACTTAGATAGAGATCTAACTCCTATGCAAGAAGAAGAAGAAGGGCACGGGAGAAAGAGAAAGCAGCAAGAAATGGAGGAAAATTGGCATGGTTGAAAAATGGGAAATCTTACATCAGTTTTCAAACCCCACAAAATAAATAGGGTGTAGGACCTGCCAGGAACACTTAACAATGTTATGTTGGAACTGCAGAGGTTATCCTTGGAGAAGTGGACCCCATTTAGGGCCATAGTGAAGTGAAACGATATTATCATGCTTATTGAGACCCATGAGCACAACGGATGTGAGATCCCAAATTTTGAAGGCTACAAGAAAACACTTGTTTAAAAAGGAAAGGCTGAAAATGGAAAAGGACATGGAGGGGTGATGATCCTAATCAAGGAAATCTGAGGCAAAAGTATAAAGGTGGAAAAAATGGCAATGATCCTAATCAAGGAAATCTGATGCAAAAGTATAAAGGTGGAAAAAATGAACCTAACACACATTGCATATGGATCGAGTTAACCGAAAAGGGAATGACTATAAGCATTGCAGCATGTTATTTCATGCCACATGCATCCAAATCATAAAGGAAAAAGAACATGGACAGCAAAAATCCACATGCCTCCTAAAAAGAGACATCACCACGTATCGTCAATTCAGGTAGATTACTTTAATAGGTGACTTCAATGCAAGGATGGCAAGCAGACAAGCCATCATCTTGAAGCATGGAGATGGTACAAAGAACAATCCTTTGTAGTTAGAGGAAAAGGAAGTACAGGAATCGAAAGGGGATCATAGGATGAATAAGCAAATGTCACACACTGCAGTGAAGAGTTGGGGATGTACAGCTTATATGATTTGATCATATGCAACAGCATGAGTGCATGGCAAACATGAGAGGGTTTTCATGTAATAGTATAACAGGTAGAGTGCGGTCGATTATGTCATCTGCTCACAGCAATTTATACCAAAAATATTGGAGGTGGAGGTTGGACATTCCTCAGTGGAAATGAAGTCCAATCAAACTCTTGCATAAAGATCAACACGCCAAGAAATATGCAGCAAAAAAGCAAACTCAAGACAAAAAGGAAAAGTCGCCAATGCAAGAAAACATCCTCGTGACCAAAGAAAATTGGTATATCTTCAGAGCAGCATTGGAAAACCACTTTCAATATATAAAAATATAAGGCTTATAGTTTATTATTAAGTCACTATTAGTTATGTATTAACTAATGAACGGTTGTAACCACTTCAACCATTTTGTAACTATCTCTTGCATAATAAAATGACGGACACACAATTTACAATGTGTGCATTCCGATTCCTCTTCATTATTTCTCTTCACATCTTCTAACATTGGTATCAGAGCTATTAGTGCTCAAAGGGCTCGTAAGTTGAGAAGAAGATTGTGAAGGTCGTTCAAAAATGAAGTGTATAAATAAAACATGAAGTTCAGACAATTAGACTCGTCTGAATTGCAACCATTATTTCTCTGTTAAATCACGACTGCGTCTGAAATCGCAACCGCATGGTACCAACTTGCAACTTCTAAGGCAACAGAACCTGTACCAGTGCAAGGGAGTTTGACGGCATTAAATGGAATTTCAGGGTCATCATTAAGAGCTGGTTTTTTGAGGATGTGAGGGCATACTTACAGTCCCCATCACAGTTGTCGCCATTGCAGTCGAAATCCATCACAGTTGCCACCACTACAGTCAAAAATATCCAGTATTGCTACCACCAGGGCATATTTTCGTTGCTAAAAGACAGACATCACAATATACAGCAATAAACGTTGTGATTAGGACACGTTCCAATTGAAAGTGATATAAATCGTGACTCATCTGAAATCGCGACAGTATGGTACCAACTTGCAACTTCTAAGGCAACAAAACCTGTACCAGTGCAAGGGAGTTTGAGGGCATTAAATGGATCGTCAGGGTCATCATTAAGTGCGGGTTTTTGAAGATGCGAGGGCATACTTACAGTCCCCATCACAATCGCCGCCATTGCAGTCGAAATCCATCACAATTGCCACCATTACAGTCAAAAATCATCCAGAATTGCTACCGCTAGGGCATATTTTCGCCGCTAAAAGAGAGACATCACAATATACACCAAAAAAAATTGTGATTAGGGCATGTTCCAATCGAAGGTGATATAATGTGCCCGTTTCAGTCGCCATAAGAAGGGTACGATTTTTCTGGTATTTTATCTTGCAAAATATTTTCGTGTAGATGACTATGACATTCATTTACTGTACAAATTCAAACATTAAAAATTCCTTGCATTAATTTCCGAGACAAAATCAGAATACATAATTGTATTTTTCTCTGTTGAATTTATTTTTGTACCTGAAGTCAAAAATTCAAAATATAGACTATCACTTTCATTTTGCTGCATTAATTGCAGTTCAGAAATTAAAATTGGTGTAAAATGGCTAACAAAATCACTATATCTAACCACATAAATCATTTGAGGTCTCTCATCAGAAAGCTAGCATACAGTAGATGATGAAGCTGCCAAAGTTATTTTGCTAAATAGTCAGCCTTCTAAAAACAGCAAGGGGAAGTTCAAAGACAAACCAAATGTTGGAAAAATTCGTTGATGAAGACTACGTATTTTAAAGAAGCCGCACTTTGAAGAAGGGAAAGGATCTAGTGTAGATGAAGCTCAGCATTAATGGCTACCCGTTTAGTTTGGGGGTTTGTGGATTTTGGGAGTTATACCCTTACAAGGGTCATGAGACAACTTGATGGAGCATTGCAGATGTTGCTCAATATGAATGGCTGTTCAATAGTTTAGGAGATTTGTAATTTTGGAGTTTGGGGAGGTGGAATCTAGGAGCTCGAGAATTCAATTTGGGAGTAACCTTTATGACAGTTACATGGCAGCTTGATAGAGTTCTAGCTGGTCAATGAACTATTTTCAAAGCGAAAGCTTCTGAAGAATATGTGACTCTATTTAGGTTTTTTGTTTAAAATTTCTGTCAGTATGATTTTTTTTGCTTTCTATAGGGTAAGCCTTATGAGGGGGTATTAAAATATAAGGTATATAATTTTTTTAAGTGACTATTAGTTATGTATTAACCAATGAATGGTTGTAACCATTTCAACCATTTTGTAACTATCTCTTGTATAATAAAATGATGGGCACACAATTTACAATGTGTGTATCCAGATTCCTCTTCATTATTTCTCTACAAATCTTCTAACATAATAGACAAAGGCAAGCAGTAATTATATCAGTCCTAATTGTCCTATGGAAAGCAATAAGTTGATGTCAATAATTCACAACGTGTTGAGTGCGTGCAAAGGTCTGGCCCAAATAAGATAAGCACAAACAACTTTACAGCTAATCTGTGGTATGATGATGAGTGCAACATGGAAAGGGAATCATGCACAATAGAAGTAAACAGAAAGGAATATAATAGGTTGGTGAAGGTAAAAAGAGTATATGAGAATGCAAAGAGCAGCGCTAATTTTCCTCAGAAAACAAAACCCTGGAGGATTTTGGAGGAAATTGCAACAAAGCAAAACACACACTCTAACAATACTATAGAGACCCAATGGCTGGAATATGCAAAGCAATTTTGTGAGTGGAAGAAAGAAAAGGACACCCCCCCTCACACCCAAATAATCAACATTCAATACAGCAATAAGATTATTCTCAATAGAGGATACCAAAGAGGCATCAAGAGGATTGATAGGGGTAAGGCTCAAGACATGGATGGCTGCAAGCAGAATACATTAAGTGAGGGCTTGAGGCCCTGACAGCACACATTAGAAATATATTTAATGGTGTTTTACAAGATGGCTTCCTAGCTAATTGGACAAATATTGTTGGTATACCCCTCTTCAAAAGTGGCAATGTCAATAACGCATCAAACTACCAAAGTATTATGATCAACCCTCTCCTAGAAAAACTATTTGGATATATGATAGCACATAGGATCAGCAATTGGGAAAAAAAGACATGTAGGATTCGGGCCTAGGCACTCTACAATACATCACAGCATTACTCTTGGGCATTTGATTGAAAAGGTTTGGGATAAGCAAGGTGAAGAATTTTTTTGCTGCTTTATTAAATTTGAGAAAGCCTTTGACACAGTACCCAAAAGCAAAGTTTGGATGAGAATGGAAGATTTTGGTGTGTTGGATGAATATAGGGAAGCAGTTCGGAGGTTTTATGATCAGGTGCAAGCCAAAAGCAGAGCAAATACAGGACTTTTAGAGTGTTTCGGAAGTGACATTGGCATCAAACATGGTTGTTGATTGTCCCCAAGTTTTTGGTCTATACATAGACAAGTTATAAGAATGGATAAACGAACTTGGAAGTAATGGGGTTCATTTAGCTAGCATGTTCTTAAGCTGCTTCTTTGCACAGATGATCTCATCTTAATGGCAAAATCAACAAACAATCTAAGAAAACACCTGAAGGCTTTAGAACCCTTTTGTAAAGTAGTAGATATGCATGTAAATGCTGTAAAGACTAAAGCCTTGATTTTTCTCTCTTCAAAAAAATAAAAGACAGATAAACTTCCTCTTTGAGCGGAAACTGTTGGAGACTGTAGCATAATATAAGTACCTTGGCCTTGACTTCCACGACAAAGCTTAGTTGGGAACCATGCAAATCGAAAAGAATTCAAGGGGATTGGAAAGCACTATATGTGCTGCAAAAACAGGTGCAGAAATGCTGAGCTTTGGGATTGGGAAGCCACAAGAACTTTGTTTCGGACTACTTATCTCGCCGGTGATATTTGACAGAAGGGAGGCTTGAGGCAGCAATACCTCGGACCTAAGATGGAGACAGATAGAGAGGCACTTATTCATGAGCAACCTCAATATCAAAACCTTGACCCCTAATGAGATACTATTATAGCTGAAACAAGTGCATTTCCTTTGGAGGCAACAGCTATGACTCAACTGATAAGCTATCCATAGAAAACACCGAAGGACTGGATAGCAACAAGTGGCTCGAGATGGTGGTTGAAGAAGAGTTACGGAGGAGTAAGCGTACTTGGATGAAACAGGACACTAAGTAAATGAACAAGTGGGATATTAATCTTCGCAGTGAAGACACTAATCAAGAAATTAAATATATGTGAGAGAAAAATTCAGACTAAGCATGTGGGCAAAGAAACTAAACAAGAAGAGAGAGTACTAGATCAATGAATTCAAGACTACATATGGGCACCATCAACAAAACTATACAGGGGCAGAAATCATGTGTAAAAAAATGTTTTTAGCTCAGTTAAGAACTAGCTCTCACCAGCTCAAGTATGAGACAAACAGGTGGACAACAATAAAAAAAAGAGTGGGAAGAGAGTATGCATATTTTGTAGCCCAAGGATGGTGGATACAAAGTAGTACTATATTATAGAATGCTAGGTTTGAAAAGAGAATCCCATGGACCCGCTGCAGCTCCTATTATCCTGTTGCAGATGGTCCCATGTTAATTTTTTCAACCAGCTACAGGAAAAAACTGAATCTTGACCTGGAAATCAGGAGCTCCACATTTTTAGCCCCTTAAACTTCAGAGGTGGCTGGAGAGGGGGGGCTGACAGTTTCCCCTACTGTTTAGGCTGTTTTGTTTCCATGTGGCACCAAAAATGCATTCCTGCCACTATTTTTTGGTCATTTTGGAGAGAAAAATAAACTTCATATTTTAAATATGGTATAATTTTAGCAGTTAGAGGCTCTACAGATGAAAGTCCATGGGACCATAAAACTGCAATGGGTTCCTAAAATATCTCAGCAGAAATTGTAGAGGAAAATGGTAAAAACATGGGACCTTAAATTGGCTAAAATGTTCCTGAATTTTCTCAGCAGCACCCGCTGAGATATTTATGGAGCCCCCACTCCATGAGACCGTGACCTTACAATCAATTACGTAGACACACTAGCGGTTGACTCTTTGACCACCTCTTTGAGGAGGCTAGATTAATAAAGACGGAGAGTTTCAAACAAAAATAAACAGTAAGAGGTCTAGCCTCATAAAAGAAATGGCTTTGCAATATAGGGGAATTGGTGACTGTTCACAGATGGCAGGGAGCTTATAATGTTTTCTTCTTTTTGGTTTCTGGGCAGCGAACCAACAGAACTTTTGGTATTGTGGGTTATTAAAATCACTTATTCAATCCCCCTTACATGTGAATTGAGGACAGAGTGTGTCTATATACAGAGGACCGTCAATTCTACCTCGTATTTGTTTTCAGCCGGATTCGAATATGAAATTAAATATCAAGTGTGCAGCTCAAGAAAATAATTAGGAATACAAATTTTTTTACAAGTATCAATCGGTAGGAGAATCTTTTCAGTTCAAAAAAATTAAGAAGGTGTATCGTACGCAAATTCTCTGGAAAATACAAAATTTAATACTAATATATGAATATTTTGGTGAAAATTACATCTTCATGTACATTTACAGGAGAATAGTTCTTCAAAAAATTAGTGAATAACAAATACAATTTTTGGAAATTTTGAGAAAAACCTCAAATCCAATACGATACCAAATTTGCCATGAATCTAAAAAAATGATTTGTGGAAACTACCTGCGGATTTTCCATGGATGTTTCTAGATGGGCTGCTTGTGCTTTTGGTGTCGCCTCACTGGCACAGAATACGGTCTGCAATACTCCGTAGGAACCCAGGAAATTGGGTTTGCTGAAATCCTTGCTGGCGCTCCACGTAAGCCGACACCTGCGTGAAGAAGGGCAGGAAGAGGAGGAGGAAGATGAGGACGTGGAGAATGAGATTGTTGCTGCTACGGCTGCTGCGGGGATTGAGAGACTTAATACTTTCAGAAGAGCCATAGCTGTTGTGTTTCCTGATAAAAGACGGGTCCATTTTATGTATGTATTAAATATTATAATATTTACTCCTTTATTTATCACCTCAATATTGTTGTAATGGGGAGTTTGTCAATAGATTGACCCACAAGTTAAAGAGAGAACCATTGACCCATGGTTTCGGAGAGGTATATTCAATGAATGGGGTTTTTAAGAGGGGGAAGGTCGAGCAAGTAAATATACTCATTATACATCGAGCCCTCAATATATGTTGTAGGGAAATTGCGGGATTCGCACTCACAATATGGGTCAACTAAAAAGATGGTCAAGGCCAAGGTCGAGTGAGCCAACCCTAGGCTAATCAACTATTATGTTAATAAGAGGGTCACTTCCATTTTGCCTTTAAATATGTGTTTTATTTCTCCAAGTTAGATATGTCTCTTTAGTGCATCTTGGAATTGCTTCTATGATTCTAAAATCCTCGTTGAACCAAAAAAAAATCCCACATTAATTGGTGAGCTTACTCTCCGTAACATATAAACCACAATATATCATGATATGTGTGTTAATATGGATGATGCATGACCATGTGTGATATGTTCACATATGGTGTGAAGTTCACCTTAGGTATGTGTACTATCTAAGCGAGATATTTATGTGTAAGTCCTTTATGTGAAGAGAGGAACTTAAAGAGGATATTCTTAGTTAAATGAGATGTAGTCTCTAAAGAAACCTTGTTTTAGTGCAACCACTTATAGTCGGTTGCATGTTCTACATTGTATATTCTATTGTTAGATTAATACAATATGTTTATTTGTGTTAAATATTTTGTTCGAATCATGTATGTAGATGGTTTATCTACATTATAGAGTTTCATTGTGCTCATTTCGATATGTCTAGAGCTTGTTTCTAACATGCTCTCATAGTAATTTCTCATATGGTATCAAAATTATGGATCCTCACAATATCACGATGGAAGTGGCCCTCTTACTAACATAATGTTGATTGGTTGCGGGATGAGTATGTTTGCTCACTCATCCTTCCCATCTCCTCCTTTATAGCTTCACAATCCCCATAAAATATCATGTGTAATTATCTCTAAATATGTGCCTTATTAGCCTAAGTCAAATATGCATCTTTAGTACATCAAGGAATTGCTTATATGGTTCTAAAATTCTCATTAAATCAAAAACTTCATCCCATTTTGGTCGGTCCGATGTAACATTCCTTATGACAACAAGAGTGATGACACAATGGAAGTGGCACTCATACTAACATAATGGTTGATTGGTTGTGTGATGAGTATATTTGCTTATTGACCTTCCCATCTCCTCCAATATGACTTCATAATTCCCAAAAAAATCGGGCATTGAACCATTCATGATCGAACCACTCGTCAATGTGAACCACTCAATTGTTTAATGGATTATCGATAGTTATTTGATATCCATCATTTTTCTTTACATGTGAATTTACTTATTCTACTCATTGCTAACCTTTCGATTCATTCAACTCTCTTGATTGGATTTTTGGGTATAATCCCCTCTACTTTTCCCACCAAGCATGTCCTCCCCATTCATATTATCGAATGATAAACTCAATCTATTGCAAATCCTATTGGTTAGGTCCAACATTCATGATTTTTCAAATCATCTTGAATTTGTTTGACAAATAAAAAATAATCCGATCCATAGAGATTACTTTATTTGATTCAAAAATTGTAGATTGAAATTATAGATCCTTTGTGCTCTATTTATCAATAGATTTCGATAACGATTGTTTAAATCTCATATCAATTTCTTCATATGGAAGAATTTAATATTATATTTTGATTGTATCTCTCTAAATGATAAATAAGGGTTGTTGACTAAATGGTAGATTACTTGGCTTTTAAGTGTATCTAAGATCTATTACACATTTAAATGAGGTAAAATATTAGTCCATGACATCAATAAATTTTGTAAGACTACGACTAATCCTAAAAAGGATGATAATAGAAAAATTACAATTGATCGTAAATACATGCCTTACTACCCCAATCGGATGCTTTTAAGTCTATCTTGGAATCGCTTCTACAACTCTAAAAATCCTCATTGAATCATTGTAGTGTCACCCATATTGACATAAGGGATGTGATGGATTGGATAATTCTAACTTTTATTAAGGTATAGTATGAGGTCAAATTAAGTGGGATAATATAAATCTTATTAGGATAGATTTAACTTCCCAAGAAGATATATTATAAAGTTGGGTTAACAAGTATAATGTGACTTCGAAAAGTGGTTTGCACTAACAAATGCATTAAACTAATTACATTAATTTGTAATTAGGTATGAGTTTATGTATATGTATTGTACACACATATATACATTACATATGTATATGTATATGTATATGTATGTATGTATGTATGTATGTATGCATAAACACGTATATTTGGCAATTTATCACTTGGCAATGACAACATTAATTTAATCCTCAAATCATGATTTGAGTGCACATTCTAAGCTTAGTTACACATTCTCATCTCTATTTCATGACTTGTTTCCTCATTCACATTGGTTTGTCACTCATGAAACTACTCGCATCAATCCAAAACAAGTATATTCCTCCCAGGAATCATTCCCAAAATTATGCAAAATCCCAACACTCGCATGTATGAAATTGTTAATCACGGATGGAATCACCCAATTGTTTGGCCTAAAGTTAATGGTTTCACCTCCACCCACCCAATGGTCACTTTCTTAATTTGATATCTTTCTATGGGTTGGTACTTTCCTCATTGGTTAGCCTTAATGTGAAATTATACCTATGAACCCCTCTATAAGCAAGTCAAATGCACTCATTTACTCACCTAACGCTTGTAAGCACTCCTCGAGCAAATATATTCCAAAAAGGAACTTTTTTATAGAGGTCTTTGGAATCACTCATCGTGATATGTAACAAGTTATAGTCTAGGATAAATTCATGTTGATCCATTTAAACAATGTGTGAGCGATAAAACAAACTTTTTTAGCGTAGGTCCTTAGAATCACTCATCGGGACATGTAATACGTTATATTATAGGAGAAATTCGTATCATTCCATTTAAACAATATGTGAGTGATAAAAAAACATAACGCATAATACACACCACTACATAAGAGAAATAATTCAAGGAAGATAGAACTAAAAGATAGGAATATACAATAATAGACTAGAATTACATTGTTAAATCAAGAACTCATACATGAATTCAATGTGGAACTCAAGATCAATATCAAAGATTCGAGATCAACCTTCTCCATAGTGAACTAATATGTTTTTATACAATTTAAGGCTATTTTTGATTTACTAGTCGCTTCTTCTACCATTCCTTGTCAAAAGAGGCTCTTCTTATTCTCTACATATGTTTAGAGAGAATTACATATTCAATACTTTGTATTTTTATACTAGTCAAGTACATTAGGAATTGTATAATATACAACAATATTCAAAATATATTCAAGTCAACTTTTGAACCCCTATACACTCCCAACACTTTCCCAGACTTAACAGTTGTCTTGTCCCAAGATAAAAGATGCTTCGACAATCCTCACGGGAGGTACTTTACTTTGTTCAAGCCTTTACGATGTTGATTGCATTACACACCGAGATAGTCCTCTCACGGTCATCATAGAGGACTTTGATACGGTTTTTCATCCTCATGCACTACTTAACCTCCTTCACAAGTTTTCACTTAAGTACCATTTCTAACAAACTGCTCTTTCAAGTTTTCAATATGTCCAAACTCTCTCGTACATCGCCCTTTCAATTTTAATCTATGTGAGCATGCTTATAAATATCTAAACAAAATTTGTGTAATAAATGCTTTACAAAAATTACTTGTCACAAAATTGTATTTCTTAACCTATATATGTTGTTTGGATTGCTTGGTTGGTATTGGTTGAAGTTGTATTATTAGAATGGTGGATGGAGGTGGTAATGTTTATGCTTACCTTGATCTTTCGAAGCACGATATGAGGGATGCCATATTTTGGGGTATTCTTCATAATCTTTGCACTTGTAAGAAGATCTCCTAGTCTGCTCTATACACATTTGAATATGCAAGATCTTCATTTACTCGCTAATATATACTTGTAATTGTGACAATGTTTGCGTGACTTCAAACAGGCCGTCAAATTTTACATTTTCTGCAACTAAATCATGCAAATTTATAGAATATTGTATATACCAAATCAATTATTCTAACTTATCCCTCATATGTTATGCTTGCACACCTAAAAAATTATTACACGACATATTGTGCTCCCATTCTCGTAGTCCGCCATTGATATTGTCTTAAGCATGCAATGATGTTCGTAATGCCTTATTCACCTATTGATCATCTATTTCCACTATTATTTTGTGCTTTTATTGTTTTCATGATATCCATACCATCCTTGTTCCCACTCGTGGTAGTATGCATTTAGGTGTTTTAATCCAAGAGCTCAAATGTGATCTACTTGGTTGCACCTCAACTTGGTGTAACTTGACATATTCTCGCAATATAAGGACTACATCCTTCCTTAATTCCTTGATGGGTGACTTGTGACTTTACCTTGTTCGCATTTTCCTACTCCTACCAATTATCAACAAGTTTATCAACCAAGGTAATTAGTTCTATTTATTCACTCACGACTTGTTCACCTATTGCTTATGTGACAAGTTGTGGACAATTATCTTCAATTTGTGACTTTATATCATGCAAATTTTTCTCCAATGTTGTTTTTCTGCTAGGCCAATTAGATTTTTGTCGCGCCAATGTTTTCTTGAAGCATATGAACTCATTCAATTTGTGTTTGTAATGACAAATTTTCAAGATCTACCTCATTTATGATGACCACGCCTTGTGATGTTGTAGTTTGCGCACTCACCTAGGTGATCTCGTAGAACTATTGTGCATACATGGGAGGAGCGAATAATGAGATTACACTTTCTTTTTGTGTCATAGATTGTGATGCCCACCAAAATATTTGCATATCTCCTTTTAAATCAACTTCATGGTATTTGTATCTTAACTAGAGGTTTCAATATCTCTAGTGTTATCTTTTGATTATTGAGTTTATGCACTGGCTAGTTTCTTTTGAGGGTGATTGTTGATTGCACACTATCATTTGGTTTCTCAACTTACACTTCCTTATTATTTTGTTCCACCCCAGTCTTCATTTACACGAGTCCCTACTCCTTCACAATATGAGCATGTTCTTTTACTTTCACAATAGCTTTGGTGGTGCATTTTTATTCTTTGGCCTTCTTATTATGCTCCTCTCTTTATTGCTTCTCCTTATTGGCTCGTGTTTTAATAAAAATAGAATTAAATATTATTCTAGAGCAACTACTATAAATAATGATGTACACGTGCTAATATACAACAAGACATAAGCAATAAAACATGTGAAGTATCAAACCCTAAGAAAGATGAAGAGGTAAGAAGACTTAGCTGATTTTTGAATAGACATAAAGTGATCTAGGCGCAGTGCAATTTATGAATAGACTACAAATAGGGTCGTCTTTGGTCCTGTAAAATCTGGAATCTATGAACAATGTCGGACATAAGCACCCTGCAGGGAGGACAAAGGCGCTTGGGTGCTATGACTAGAAGCCGGGCGCTTATTATGGGGTAGGAGATCAAAATCGATTTTTGTTGTGTCATTACGGTTTCGCTTATTGTCTCTTGTTGATCACCTGATAATCATACTAAGTTCATTGATGATACCTATAACTAGTAAAATATAATTTCATCTACACAATCCCACAAACCGCATCAAACCTAAAAAGGAAAATGTAGAATGGGGAGTCAAATCGACCACGAAGGTCACTGAAGAGTGAACTTACAACCGAACATTGCACTACATCTTAGACTCCATGTAGTTCTTGTGTGTGTGTGTGTAAAAATGGTGCCCTAGGATGCCCTTGTGCAAGTTGCACTAGATAACATACTAGAATTGCTCAATGATGCAAATGTGTGAATGGAATAGAAAAAACATCCCCTTCCTATGTTGTGTATGCAAAGCTGCAACCATTATCCCTTAAATGGGTGTTTTTTGAATGTTCTTGTGCCTTTTGAATGCAAGCTTGGGTGATGATAGTAATGTTTAGTGCTTGGTCCTTCATTTTGAAAACATAACTATGTATTTATATGATTCCCTTGTTTGAATTTCGTAATTGATAACTGAAAGGCCGACCAAGGTAATAAAATGCAATTAAGAAGCGAAAGGGGCCCAAAAGGGGTAGGAAAAAGATAAAGAGGGACAAGAGCGCTAGGAGCATAGGAGCGTATAACTCTATTTTCTCGAACTAGGTGCTAGTGTTTGAATCCATAGAAAGATAAAACAGTCAAATGTCGACAAGAGTAATAGATGTATGAAGCCAATAAAAGTACAAATGACAAAGAAACAGGATAAGGGGAGTTGTCAATTACTAGTTTTCTTACTTAGGAATCATGTAAATGCTAGCATGCTTTTAGGACCTAGAAATGTACCCAAGCGTGCAATTTTATGTCTACATTTGCCCCCACTTTATGTTGTTGAGTGAATAATCAATAACATAAAGTAGATAGAAGATGTGTACCTTATGATCCATGTAGAGCGTGTGTCGAATAGTGTGTTGAGTAGACAAGTGAAGCATGGAGTGATTGCAAAATTAAGTGTGGAGACTAGGAGAAGGGAAGTGTGACCCTAGGGGTGAAGTGTATGCATAAAGATGTGATGCTCAAACTTGTGTTTGTTGAATTAATTTGCTCTTTGTTGCATATTAAAGATGGATGTGTAAAAGAAGAGCAAAAATTAGTTAAAGTTCGTATATGAAAAATCTATGTAAAGTATGCATAAGTATGTAAAAGTGTGTAAAAAGGAAAGTGTGTACCTGATATGTAAAAGAGTAAAAGGTAGAAATTTATCTTGTTGCTCGGAGATTGTTGATTTGAATGTTGAAGGCAAGGTTTTTGGGTGACTTCACGCCAAGAGGGAATTTTGGGTGATCTCATGTCAAGAGTGAGTTTTTTGGGTGATCTCATGCCAAGACCAAGTTTGTTGGGTGATCTCACACCAATGAGCAATTGTTGGGGAGAGAGGTCTAGTTTTACTCTCCTTCCACGACTCTACCCAATAATCACCATTATAGATGGTACGTCCCGATTTAGTTCTGAATTATTCCAATTATATTGATTATTCTGATTAAAGGAGATAAAATGCATTCTATAATTGGAGGCCAATGCATGCTACTATAGAACTACTCTAAAGACTTCGTTAATTGTGTTGATCTTAGAAAATGATGTATGTGCCCCGGGACATTAATGTCAGGGAGGACACATGCACCTGAAGCGCAATGATTGTGCATATCTTGGGTGCAATGTCTGGTCATGTGTGAGGTCCATGTCTAATTCTAGACCATTTTGGGATTGTGTTCTTATGCTGATTTTATATTATTCTGTGTTGAATTGTAGCTTTAAGCTATTGTAGGTGTGATTTGCTCACCCAATGTATGCTCCCCTCATTTGGGGTGCATGCGATGATAGTAGGAGAATGATGCCCAAAGGAGAGGACCGATGTTGTCGAAAGTGGAAACGTGCGGGGGTAAGGGATGTGCATGGTAAAACCAAAGCACTTGCAAACAAAGTGGGCTAGTACAAGTGTTAGTAGTAAAAGTATCTAGCATGCAAAAGAAGACAATGTAACAATCAAGTGTGCAAACAAGATAGACCGTGAAAAGCAAGTTTCAAATATTGGAAATCGTTCACAATTTCACGACACAATCGGGGCGAAGCGGCCAAAAATAAGCAATGATCACACAAGACAAAGGGCATGGCCCACAAACAATAGCATATAATAAAAAACAAGATCAAACAAAATGTATCATATAACCATGGTTGTAGATAGTCCTGCAAGGAAAATGCTACACATGAAGCACCCATTAGCATGTTAGAAAAATAAATGGTATGTCAAGGCATGTATATGGCAGGGAAAAGTGAAGTAATTGTAATGAGAGATAGTTAAAAATGTAACAATAGAACCTATGTTATGTAGAATGTGATAGTAGAGAAAGTAAATGCCCCCAATAGCCTCGGTGGGACTAGTAAAAGGTACATTTCCAAACATCATTGCAACATGTAATAACCTGTAAGAGATTTGAATTCACCTCAAAAGACCAAGTGAACACACGTGCAAATATAGAAAGATAATGAAATACTAAGAATTCATCTAGCATGGAAAACTAAGCGTAATATATAAGTAGAATAAGCTATCAAGAGTAAATGCAACCAAGATATGAAAATGTAATGTATGGGTGTGATGGAATGGTATGTAAAGTGTGAATATGAAGGGAGAAACATGCCCCTATGCAAATGTGTATAAGATGAGGTTCATTTATAAATGCTCCTCAATAAATAAGAATGAACCACAAAACAAGTGTGTGTCATCGAGAAATAGGTATGAGAGTGTAGATGCTAGAAAGATGTATCATGAAGCATAGAGAATGAAGAGTGAAGGATGTGAGGTTATTTCAGATTTAGACCCTATGCAATCAAGTATGAACCATAGAACTAGAGTACGTCATAGGGTAATGACGATACAATGTGTGTATCAAAGGGTGTGAGTGTGTAAAAGTATTAGTTATGATGTAGGAAGCACAAAGTGTGATAATATAAATTAGAGAAAATTGATAATGATGGGAGAGGGGGAGAAAGCGTGATGCCCCCCAAGGTGTCGATGATTGAGAGCTATGTGACTTGAGAGGAAGAGGGGATGGAGTGATTTTTAGAGGAGGTTGCTTAGTTGGAATTGGTTAGATAGGTGGCTCTTGACTGACCAGAGAAGGAACATTAGTAATTATGGCCTGATGCTCACTAGACATAGAGGGATTGGTTTTGGGAGCCCATTGGGACTTAGCAATTGGAGATGTAGCAGGATGTTGTGAAGAAAATGAAATAAAACCCTGATGTTCAAGATGCTTAATCCTTCGTTTTAAATCATAACAATCATTTTCATGATGTCCATTAAGTCTATGATAATTGCAAAATGGGAGACCTTGGTATTTGGCAAGTTGATAAGGAGGGTAACAATGAGTAGTTGTAAGTTGATCAATTGATGATTAAGGAGCTCAGGAAAAATATCATATTGCTTAGTATTTAGATGAAACTTGAGAGGTTTTGGTAGTAGTAAGACTTGAGGTTCACTGATATGAGCACAAGTAGAAGACATATGATTAGGGTGATGTGTAAAAAAATATTTAGCATGGGATTGAGAATCATCCTTGAGATGTTGGATCTCGGCTTTAAGAGATGTAATTGTTGTTTAGTAGCTTCAATCTTGTCTTAAAATAAACAATTTAAAGGTTGAATTGACTCTAATATGGGTTGATTAGATGGAGGATTAGGACTGATAGAGTCATCAGATAGACGATAAAAAATGACACTTACTTGAGTGGGTGGCATATTGTGAGGGAGATGCATAATGTCTAGGGATTTTTGGAGAACAACTTTGCAAGGTGGATGCATTTGAAGTAAATCATGCAAAGAGATTTGAGGAATTTTAGGAGCCATGAAAGAAGATTGGATAGAATAAGCAAAAAGAGGATCCAAATGTATGATCACGAGTGAGGTTCACCAAATGATTTAATAAAAATAGAATTAAATCTAATTACAGAGTAACTACTGCAAATAATGATGTATAAGTGGTAATATACAACAAGACGTAAACATAAAAAGCATTTAAATTATTAAACCCTTAGCAAGATGAAGAGGTAATAAGACTTAGATGTTTCGAATGGACATGAAGTTATCTAGGTATGTACGAGTCTTGAACAAACTATAAACAAGGTCGTCACTGGTCACTGTAAAATATGGAATCTATGAACAATGTCGAACATTAGCGCCCACGGGAGGACATAGGTGTCTGGGTGTTGGATACTATAATTGGATGCATGTGACTAGGCGGGAGCTCAAAATATGATTTCTACGATGTCGCTTAGGGTTTCGTTATTGTCCTCTATTGATCACCCGATATTCGTGACTTGAGATTTTTGATGATAGATGTAACTTTCGTAAAAGATAAGTTCACCTACAAAAGAGAGGTTCACCTGCGCACAAGACCAAAAACCGCATCAAACCTAAAGAGGAAAATGCATAATAGGGAGTCGGACTAGCCTCATGGTCATCCAAAGAGTGAACTTACGACCAATCACTACACTACATCTTAGACTCCATGTAGTTCTTGTGTGTGCGTGTAGAAATGGTGCCCTAGGATGCCCTTGTGCAAGTTGCACTGGATAATGGGCTAGACTTACTCAATGATGCAAATGTATGGATGGAATAGACTAAACGTCCCCTTCTTATGTTGTGTATGTAGGTTGTAACCCTTATCTCTTGAATGGATGTTTTTGAATGCTCTTATGCCTTTTGAATGCAAGCTTGGGTGATGATAGTAATGCTTAGTGCCCGATCTTTCATTTTGAAAACATAACTATTTATTTATATGATTCTCTTGTTTTAATTTAGTAATTGACAACTAAAAGGCCGACCCAAGGTAAAAAAATGCAATTAACAAGCGAAAGGGGCCCAAAAGGGGCATGAAAAAGATAAAGAGGGACATGAGCGCCTAAGAGGATAGGAACATCCGACACTATTGTTTGAAGCGGGTGCTAATTTCGAAGCCATAGAAAGATAAAACAATCAAATGTTGGCAAGAGTAACAAATGTATGAAGCCAATAAAATTGTAAATGACAAAGAAACATGCTAAGGGGAGTTGTCAATTACTAGTTTTCTTGCTTATGAATCATGTAAATGCTAACATGCTTTTAGGACCTAGAAATGTACCCAAGTGTGTGATTTTGTGTCTACGGCTTGTTCTTCCTATGCCTTTCTCTTCTTTTATAATTTTTTTCTTCTTGTCTTCTTCCTCTTCCTTGGTCTTTTCCTCTTCTTCATTATTTTGTTTCTCTTCTTTGCATTATTTTTCAATGAGGGTTATATGAGCTCCAACTTGCACAATTAGTTTTTTCTTTGCTACACTACCACTTCTTATGTGTGCTTTTGTTTTTCCTCCTCCTGTTTAATTTTTTGTTTCCACCTCTACTTTCTTCTTAACTTCTTTTTTTCTACTTTGTGCATTTTTAATTTGTTTCTTCCTTCGTAATGCGCTCTTCTTCTAATGCATTTTTAGAGCTTATTTGATGGCTTCTGTCTTGTCCCCTTCTTGAAATTAATCCATAAAAGTACCCTTAGCCTAATTTTTATTTCCCATAGGCTTAAGGGGTGTTGCAAGGGAAATATTTTATTTTAATAAAGTGACTTAAGTTGCCAAAAGTAACTTTATATTATAAAAACAACTTATGTCTTGTTATTAAAATAAAAGTAAATTGTCCATAAAGCAAAGTCAAATGTCAAATTAGACATGGGATGTCTCACTTAAGGACCTTTTTCATGAAAAGTGTGCCATGAAAAGTCATAAAAGGAGGTCAATGGGGGTCTTTTGGGCATCTCTTTTAGACATAATTTATTTTACATTACAAGTTTATGCACTTTGTTTTAGCTTCCCACCACTAAGGATGAAAACCCTTTGTTGGAGAATCGAGAGGACGAAAACCCTCCAGTAGACAAGATCTTGGGGACAAAAACATCACTTATTTATGATGATTCCATCCAGAATCACAATTGTACTTTAAATTTGTTTTTATCAAATTCATACTAAGGAAATGTATATATTTTATCCAGATCAGCTAGGGCTTCCCTCCAAGGAATGATGTCACACATTGGAAGGCTAAAGTCACACTTTTGGGCACCTTTCTAGGGTTGTGTCACATTTTGGAGCATCTTTTGGGGTTCACGCTAGTACCCTAGGCATGATGTCACATTTTCAAGCTAAGGAATCCTCATTTGTAGCCTTTTCACGGGTTAATTCTGCAATCTTTGCATTTAGTTGATTGCTTTGGAATAAAATATAATTCTATGCACTTGATTGAATAAAAAATTTGCCATTTGTTTCAACAAACTTGTTATTTCTAGTTTTCCTTTAAAACTTTAAAATTTATTTTTAGATCTAGGGTTTTATCGAAAATATTAGAAAATTCTAGAATTATGAAATTTCCCTCTAAGGGTTTTGTTCTAAAATTCAAATCTCATAATTTTGAAAAGTTTAGATAAGGGTTTACTACAATTTCTAGATTACACCAATATTTCTGAAAAGGGACATCACGAATTCCTCCTTTTTGATTTTTGCCTCTTGCTTCTTTTATTATTTTACCTTTGATTATTGTGTAGGTTGTGATATTTGCACTAGGAGTGTTTGCGCACTAGGCATTGTGGCCTCTGTTTTGTTTGCTTTGGTTTCATAGTTGTTTCTTCTCTTGTATTTCTTTTAGGGGGCGGTTTTTACTTAAGGAGATGAAGGAGGAGAAGGCATATTTATTGTTTATTGACAATGGTTTTTGGGACTATTATTTTGAATTTGTTGTGATTCTTGAGTTTCTCCCTCTTTTGCACCCAATCCTCTCTTTCTTGAGAAGTTTTATCTTGTGCTTGTTGTGCATATGTTTGTTGAGGTATTTCTTCCCTATCAATGATGTCCTTCTTCACATACTAAGCTGTTAGTGCAAAATTACATCACCCCTCAATTTTCTCATGATGTGTGTAGGGAAATCGGTGTAATTTGCTAACATGCAACCATCTCTCATGTTGTGGGACTTGCGAACTTGAGATGGTCCTTCGGAGAAGGTCGGCTTCTTTTAGCTAATCCTAATGCTAAACTACTCCTAATGCACAAAAACAACTAATCTAAACCTACACTAACACTACCAAGGACCAGGAGAGAGAGAGAGAGGGTTAGAAATATGCAAACAAGGGAAATACTACACTAAGAGGTGGTGATAACACCAAGAAAAGGTGGCAAGATACTCTATTGAGGGAAAAAGAGAGGGAAAGAGGAGTTGGGAGAGGTCAGACCAATGTGACATAGACCCAGATCCTCATTCGCCATCTGCACTCCATGAAACACAACATCCTACACCTACAAGTAATAAATCATATACAAAATGTAACAAAAAAATAGAGAGGCAAGGGAAATACAATGAAATATGTGCAAGGGTTGAAGAAACACCACAAACACAGATTTTATTGCTTTAAAACATGCACATACCATTTACATTTGATGCATAGAGGTATAAGAACACTTCCAGACCCAAGAGAAGGCTCACAACTCAATGGAGTTGAGAAAAAAATTGTAACAGTTTCCCCAACTCCCAAAGTGTCTCCCTTAAAATGAGGGGGTTGACTACATTATATAGGAAATTATATCACTTACCATGCATTAAATCCCTGACAAGTAGTTGAACCACCTCAACTACCACCATTAAACTGGTGGTTGAGTTATCTTTTCACGCTTTGCCCTCATTTTATCTCGTGACCCATCCAACCCGCAAGCCCTATAATTTGGACCACAAGTTTCTCTCTTTTGTGAATTGTGAGATGTTCAACCAGGTTTGGTAGGATGGCCATCTAACTGCATTGGACCGCATAACCTTCACCAAGTAAACAATGATCGACTCACGAGCCATCGACTTTGCCACTGTCCAACCATGTTGGGTTGGATGGTTATCGAACCTCCCTACAACACTATGCCGGGCCATTTAATTCTTCACCACTCTACCTAAAGTAACAACTGTCTAACCTGAGCCATACAACTATGCTAGTGAATGACCCGCCCAACCTCGCATCTCGTCCCAAACATGCCACCGAAGTTATTCAACTAAGCCGCCGTCACGCCGACCAACACGGGGTTGACGAATGTCTATCCTTTCCGGTCATACAACTAGAAAGTGGGCCACCCAACCTCGATAATTGTTAACATTGCATCATGAACCATCTAACCCCTGGGGCATCCAACCCCTAGCCCGTCCAACCCCCATCGAACCTACGACTTGGGACCAACTTGCGAAGGTGATATCTTGAGCTCCCATATGAATTTTGGGGTGGCATTTTATATGATTATGCCTAGAAATAACCCATTGAATCCAATGGTGATGGTATCAAGACATAAATTTTACTGAAACACCTACAAATGGCCCCTTCTTTCTTTGGATTTCTAGTTGTGCTCCAGTAGAATGAGTTGCATGGGAAAGTGTATGATGTTTCAAGATGTCCGTCTTTTCCACCATGTAGTGCATGAAAAATTATTTCCATAGGAACTTTGTTGGACTTAAAATTCCTCAAGTGGTTCCCAAAATATTTCTTTGAAGCTTAGGTCCTCTTTCACGGTGCATACTCCTTTAGGCCCAAAAGCCTGCTTCTGATGAATCGGCTCCAAAACCTATGAAACTTCCTAGAATCACTTACAATGCTCCCAAAACTTGAAAAATCACATGTATTATTCTATATTATTGCATGAAGCCTTGTCCAATGCTCAAACCCATCCTCCCAAGTTGTTTATTTTAACCAGGGGTAAAAATGGATAATAATTTGGTGACTCACGAGGCCATCTGCTTGCTAGATAAGGTTGAGCAGTTGCCTGTATGCATCCATTAGGCAAGGAGTCATCATGATAGCCCGAAACTAATCTAATCCATTTGAATTTTTCCCTGAGCCATTGAAACATTGCTACTTGAACCTGGAATTGCCTGTCAATTGCTCGAATTTTCCATCTCAATCACAAAATTATCTGAATTAAGGTTTGTGAGAGTGGAAAATTATCTTGAACCTAGAATTTCTATTTATCTGTAAGTCTAATCTATGGGATGAAGGATGAAGCCCTCTAAAACTGTCCCAAATCTGATTTCTTTCCAAGTGTGAAGCACAACCAACTAATGATATCTTGACAAGGATGAAACATGCATATTTTTGGGAACACAAGCTAATTAGGAGGGAAATCTAAGATCACTTTGCTAAAATTGATTTTTCCCCATGGACATACCTTGAACAAAATGCGTTGCGCAAGAGCAACAAAACCACAACACACAAGCTATGTACAAAGAGGAAAATCATACATGCCCCAAGTGGAAGCATGCAGAGTGTGCACAAACACTTCTTCTACTGAAAGCAAACCTACCTACTCTACTCTAACTAGAGGAATGGGCAACTTCACATGAACCCTGACACTGGCAAGGAAAAATAGCTACCCTTCCTCAACATTTTAGACCATGCAATTGATTTGACAATGGGAAAGGTCACGGATGAGAGACTAACATAAAGACAATATTCCACCCAACTTACCAAGGTATCAAAAACAAAGAAAATACCTCCTTGGTGATCTGTATTTGGTTGGAGGTGTTGTTGTTAACCCTTGGTGCATTGAAAATCATCCCCATGCTCTAGATTAAACATGACCAATGGAAACTCTAACCCCTGCTCCAGTGAAGCTAGGTACTTGATTGGGCAAAGCTTGATTTTGGTGATTTACCTACTCATTTATTCGGCCCCACAATGGGGCTTTTATAGAACCTTCTGAATATGGTTGTTTGCTCTACCGATCCATGATTTTTGTGCCTCTACAAACAACTTTGTTTCCACCTTGATGGCTATTGGCATTCCTTGGGTCTCTTCATTCCCTATTTCCTCTTGGTTCTTTCACAAAAGTGCAGCCGAGTTCCAAACAAGCAAAGCGGTGAGGATCATTGCACTCGCAAGAACATCCTGCTCACCTTGCAATTGCTCCTCCTCGAGGCCATGAGTGCCAATAGTGTTTAAAAATACTTCCTCCTCCTCAACATTACCATTTTGAGCTTCCTTCTCACCCTTTGCTTTGTTTTTTTGTTCGGCCCCCTTTTTACACATCTTGAACCTTCTCATCCTCCCAATCTGAATTAGACCAGTCACCTATTGATACAAAATTCTCGTCCTTGGTAAGACTAGTCAAGGAGAGGTGTAAGAGAGAGGTTATTGCTTAGTCTCATGTTCAGACCGAGTTGTTTGACGCTCAAGGGATCTGATTTGATCACTTGGGAAGCCAAATGATCCTCTAGAACATAACCCTTACTCTTCTACTATGTTTCCTCCAAAACAAATGGATGATTATGTCTTAAGCCTTGTTGTTTGGGGCATTGTATGGGCATATCCCTCTCTCGATAACATAACAAGTCTCTCTTTCTACCAACCTTGTGGGGTATCCTGATTTAGTGATTGCTAGGTAGAAGGTGTGGACGATATACAAGATACCACAACTTCTAGGAATATTGGTGTATGGTTTAGAGAAGTTGGGTAGTGCCTTGGGTGGAGATGGGAGGGATTTTGGTAAAGCTTAGGGAATGCTCTGGGCATAAAAACTTGTGAGACATCAAATGAAGGATAAGGAAGCAAAGGAGCTTCCGCTTTTGACAAGGAATGATGGGATTTTCTTTATTTTCACACTGGGAAGGAAGAATTTGAGGTGGTGGGGGAGGGATTATAACACCGTGGATGGGCTTTCTTTTGTCATCTTGAATCAAAATCTTCTTGGCTTGTGATGTAATAGAAAAACCTTGAGGACGACTACTACCCCGGAGACCGAATCAATACGGGTAAGTCTTCATCAAAGGACCTCAAATAGTACAAGAATGTCATACCTTGCGGGGTCTCAGTATTCTTGAGGAATTCTCATACTAGGTCCTTGTGAATCTGATGTTGAAATTAGGATTAAATTCCATTGGAGCCTGATGTATCTTGCTGAGATGTTCCATGAGGATAATGACATCCACATCCTCCTTAAACTGGTTGTGTAATTGTTCTCCCAGCTCATTCCATGTGGAAATAAATTGTGGAGCCAAGCTGTTGTACTAATCTCTTGCTTTTCCTTTGAAAGATGAAACCAAAAGTCTGAGGTAAACATTATATTCCATGACACCATGAATGGCATAATGGTTTACAATATATTGAATGTGATCAATAGGAGATTGATCTCCATTTCCATAGAAAAGGGGCAAATTTTTCAAGGTTGTTTAGGGGATAAAATCCAACTGCTACAAATAGATTGGACTAGAACTAAAATGAGGGAATGGAAAATCTCCTTGGAGAGCCATGGTGAGTGAAAACATTAAAATGAATAGAAGAATAAAAGAATGAGTCTCGCAACAAAGATAATGGGTTCTTGAATCAATGGAGTTGCTGGATATGCTCGAGAGTTACCTCTAAAGGTGGAACCTTTTCAAAGAGGACATCAAACATGATGAAGTGAAGTGGTAAGGTGCTTCAAAGCTATCTCACCGAGCATGCCAAAAGCTGTTAGTAAATAATTACAACAACCCCTAATTTTCTTATGACGTGTGTGGGGAAATCAATGTAATTTTCTAACATGGGATTATCTCTCAAGATATGGGACTTACCAGCAAACTTGATATGGTCCTTTAGAGAAGGTCAACTCGCTCTACCTAATCTTAATGCTAAACTACTCCTAATGCAGAAAAATAACTAATCTAAACCTACACTAACACTACGAAGGGACCAGAGAGAGAGAGAGAGGGTTAGAAAGATGCAAAATGGGGAAATCCTACACTAAGAGGTGGTGATAGCACCAAGAAAACGAGGCGAGATACTCACGAGGGAAAAGAGAGGAAAGATGAGTTAGGAGAGGTCAAACCAATGTGACACAAACCCAAATCCTCATTTTCATCCGTACTCCAGAAACATAACATCCTACTCCTACAAGTGAGAAATCATACACAAAATAAAACAACAAAATAGAGAGGCAAGGGAAATAAAATGAAATATACACAAGGGTTGAAGAAACACCGCACACCTGATTTTATTTCTTCAAAACATGCACAAACCATTTACATTTGATGCATAGAGGCATAAGAACAATTCTAAGCCCAAGAGAAGGCTTGTAGCTCAATGGAGTTAAGGAAAAAACTTGCAAGAGTTTCCCCAGCTCCTAGTGTGTCTCCCTTAAAATGAGGGGGTCGACTACATTATATAGGTAATTGTCTCACTTACCCCGCATTAAATCCCTGACAAATAGTTGAACCACCTCAACTACCACCATTAAATTGGTGGCTGAGATGTCTTTCACACCTGCACTTGCCTAATTTGTGACCCATATAACTTTGTGAGCCATACAATTTGGACCATGAGCTTATCTATTATGTAAAGTGTGTCATCCAACCGAGGTTGGGTTGGATGACCGTCTAATCGCATTGGGTCGTATAACCTTCACCGAGCAAACAACCGATCGACACGTGAGTCATCGACTTACAATCCATCCAACCATGTTGGGTTGGAAGACCATCAAACCTCCGTCTAACACCATGCCGGCCATTTGAATCCGCACCACTCTGCCGACCAAACAAGTGTTTGACCTATGAGTCAGCATAACTATGCGTCGCGCCCAACCATGCCATTGAGTCATTCAATTGAGTTGTCGTGACAAATAGCCAACATGGGGTGGATGACATTATATCCTTTCTAACCATAAAACTAGGCAGGTGGGATGCCCAGCCTTGAAAATTACCAACCTTGCGGCTGTGAGCCGTCCAACCCCGTCTAACCTGCGACATGGGACCAACTTATGAATGCGATATCTTGAGCTCCTAGATGAATTTTGGGGTGAAATTTTATATGATTATGCCTAGAAACAAATCACTTTGAATCCAATGGTGATGCTATAAAGACAAATTTTTACTGAAACACCTCTAAATTTCCCCTTATTTCTCGGGATTGCTAGTTGTGCGCCAAAAGAATGAGTTGTCTCGGAAAGTGTATGATGTTTCAAGATCTCCCATATTTTCCACCATGTAGGTCATGAAAAATTATTTCTATAGGAACTTTGTTAGACTTATAATTCCTCACATAGATCCTAGAATATTTCTATGAATCTTAAGTCCTCTTTCATGGTGTATGCTCCTTTAGGTCCAAAGCCTACTTCTGATGAATCAGCTCCAAAACCTCCAAAACTTCCTAGAATCACTTGTAATGCTCCCCAAACTTGAAAATCACTTATATTATTCCATATTGCTCCATCAAGCCCTGTCTAGTGTTCAAATCCATCCTCCCAAGTTCTCTATTTTTACGGGGGATAAAAATGGATAACACTAACTTCCCAACCCGAGAGCTTGAGATCTTCTTTCGGGTGTGCTCTTTACACTAACTTGTAGGGGTTTGTGTCTATTATTTTCCTCTTATGCGATGTTTTATTCTTCAATGCTAGATAGTTTGAAATATTGAAGATACACGATTGATTTTATGTTGACTCCTACTACCTTTAGTCCCTTCACAATGTTGACCACTAACTAGTCTTATGTTACATTCTCGATATCTATGTTGATCATGAAAGAGTGTGGTATGAGTGGAACTAAAATCATGTCTTCATCTATGGGCTTATGGATTAGAGTTTGTGCTCTTCTTATGACTTCCGGGTGTACCACAACCTCATTTTTGAAAAATAAATCTTTTTTCACGTCCTCTTAGTATAATAGTGTACACTTTGCTTATGCTTAACCTTCAACTTATAAAATTTCAAATTTGCAAACCAAATGGGTAGTTTGGGATATTTTTCCACTTGTGGTTGAGCTTGTTGTCTACCAATTGTCTTTTGTTTGTCCTTTATTTACCTTTTGGTTTGTCATTATGCTTGGATTATGGGTTTCACCTCAAATGTTAGTTATGCGTGGTTGTGGATTGTATGCTTCCTAATATTGTTTATGTCATTCATTCAATGCACAATTTTGAACACATGTAGCAATCATGATGTACTCTTACTCAATTACACTTTAGCTATATCCATATCAATGCAAAATGGGAGTTTCTATGATGTTTGGTTTTATCACCTTGAAGCATTGTATGAACCCATTAATTTAATCTAAATTGAATTAAATCTTAATTTAAGAGTAATTACCGTGAATCGATGATATTATGATAATTATATACAATATGCACATGCAATAAGTACTCAACAATGTAAAACCCTAAGCAAATGAGAGAGGGATGATGACTTAGTTGATTCTATGTGATCCGAAGATGATCGGGACTAAGTATTTATTGAATCTAGTTGGAAACAATGTCAAATAGGCTCAATGAGGGTTTAGAACCCTTGAAATCTTAGGAACAAAAGTGCTCATAGGAGGACATGAGCACCCGGGCACTAGTGATTGAACTACGTGCCTCGTGTCCACTCAGATGCTTAGGTTACGGTATTTTCTTGGTTGGAGGAGCTTTGGTGTGATCTCTCTTTGTCGCTTTGGTTTCGTTGTAATGTCGTCGATTGTATGTGTAACCTGTAAAATAGATGACTACTTGCTCATGCCTACAAACAACATCAAATATAATAAAAAATGTAGAAAGGGGACTCAAAATACGCCGACGGTCACCCAAAAAGTGAACTTACTCGAGCGATGCACTACATCTTAGTGTAGACACCTAAATATGCTTACACCTAGCATTTCCTCCAATTCAACCGATTAACGATACTTCATTAATTTCCCACTCTTCACTCCATTCTCGGATGCCCATTTGTGACACCTCTTTCGGTCATATTCCTCCTATAATCATCTAATTTGGCTAATATCTCTCTTATTAGCTAAACATTCCTCCTTTCGACCATTCAAAACCTCCCTAGTTCTCTCTAAACCACTTCTACAGGCTTTGTAGGCTATCTATCAGTCAAAAATGATTAACCAGACTCCTCCCAACTCTCAATGAGTCTCTAATCACTTGCTAATCAAGTTTAACTAGCCTAAACCTAGCTTAACTAAGCCTAAAGCATGTTTATCCTAATCTAATCTAAAAGTGCTTTTTGGCTTGCCTTTAGTCCCACATGCACCCAAAGTTCAAACTCTTCCATTTGGAAAACTATAAATACAAGGCTAAGCCTACCCATTCAAAAGACACAACTTTACATAACACAAAACCAAAACAAGCCTAAGAAATCTTGGATCTCATTTGTATTAGCTTTAAGCTAATTAGACATTTGATCTAAAGCTTTCCTTCCTCCATTGTTGAGCTAACACCTCCATTTGCATCCTTAAACCAAGTTTTAAGTAATATGGAGAGAACCATTGGCCTTGAAGCCATTAATGGTGAGACTCCATTCTTGAAAGCTTGAAAACCATAAAAATCTAAATAACACCTTTGATTGCTAAAACTAATCTTGTTAGGTTCAATTTCTAATTTAGTAATCTAAAGAGTAGAGAGTAGTATATATGCTAGGTTTTGATGTTTTTGTCAAAGTTATGATGCATGTATAGGATTAACTCTTGTTTATCTCTTATCTCATGGTGCATGGTTGATTTTAGTTAAGCTTTGAGGTTATTTAGCCTCATTCCATAGCTTTGCAACTTTTCCATTGCATACATTTGGCACGCCCGGTGGGACATGAAGTCCATCCTCCATTAATGGGGTCTTTTTAAAGCTTTTATTTTAGTTTCTAACTTTTTACAAGTTTTTATAGTGTTAAATATTTTGCCTTGGGATTTTTGGCCCGCTTTTAAGTAGTTAACCCTCATTTTCATGCTTCTTTGTTAAATTTATGCTAATAATTACATTGAATGGCTAATTTATAACCTATTGACACTTTTAAATTTTCATTTTTCGTGTTTTTTGGTGGTTTTCAGCGAGGGTGCACACACCTTTCGTTAACGTAGGTTCCTTCAAAACTGTAATTTTTTAGCAGAGGTGCGCAGGCACCCAAAACCATGCACATGCACCTTAAACTAGGCACACACGCCCAAACCATGGCCCACACACCCTTCTCGCTAGTGTGCACCCTACCAACTGTCATTTTCTACTAGGTGCGGGCACCCAAACCCACGCACAACCGCGGTGTGTACTCTCGACCCTCTCTGTCAATTTTTTTACCAGTGCACACATGCCCAAACCGTGGTGCATACACCCTTTTTTCGACATAAGTACCTCTCTGCCGCACACGCCCTATCATAGCTTTTACCATTTTTCACTTCCACAGCGCAAGCACCTATTCCTAGCACATGCACACTTACCTAGTCTAGGCATCTCTCGGGTAGCGTAGGCATCCTGCAGATCCGATAGGTTTATATAGAGGGGCACAAGTACCTAACCCATGCACACACGCCTAAAATGGTGTGTGTACACCAAGGGGGCACGGGTATATTTGTTTAATCTGGATTTGTTTTTTTTTTAGTATATCTTTTGACTCATTAACCCGTTTTCGGAGTTTAAATAGGTGTCGAAAAGAGAACGAAGCAAACTTTACGAGGGAACTTCCAAAATTAATATACCTTTAGTATCATTACTTCTATCATCAAACTCCCAAAGTTCCCCTGAGACCTCCAAAAATACAAAATACTAAAAGCATTGAAAATTTGCTAAAAATTAATTCATGGAATTTCCTATTTTTTTGGTTTTCTAAATTGTTTGCAGGTTCTAACAAGTAATTGCAAGTTTATTTTTTGTCTTATTTGACTAAGGTAGCAAGTGTTTCATTTTTCTTAGTTAAAAGGGGATTTTTGAAGTGTGTATGTTTTTCCCTCGCACCTTCTAGGTGATCTTGGGAATCAAAAACACCTTGTCACTTTTAAAAACACTTACGTTATGTTCAAATAATTGGATTAATCTTTCAAAGTTGGCTAAAATGAACTCTATCTTTCAAATTATCTTTTCACAAAGGCTTATTTTAGTAGGGTTTTCACATTTTGTATGCTCTTCCTTCGTGCCTTTTTGGTGATCTTAGGAATCAAAAACAACATGTAAAATCTCTTTCTTATTTGATGGAAAATTACTAACTCTTTGCATGTAGGGCCTAATGCTTGTCAAAGAAAGGAGAGGTCAAAACAAAAACCTTCTAATACACGTGTTTTTATATAAGTTGCCAAATGGTGTGCTGCTTAAAACCACATTAAGTTAAGCAAGATAAAAAACACACCACTTCACTTCACAATGTATTACAGGTTTTAGAAAAGGGTATGTCCCTATCTACTCAACTGGAACATAACCCCTTTGGCATAAAGCCTTAAACTATAACAATGGTAGTGGTTACAGGAACCCTAAAGTAATCCACCATTGAGTAACCTTGTGGATGAAACAGGAAGTGCTCCGCTTACCCACTTGACTAGATTTCACATTGTAAGTTAGAGTCAAAGTTGTCGTATCATGACCCCAGTGATGGTACAACTAAATGCACTAGTTGCTCATTGTATCATAAGGGGGTAAAGTAAAGCCGAGATACTCCCAAATCAGTTAATGCGACTCTTTGGGTAAATCATGCTCACTCTTAGACAACTTGTGACACCTAGTTGAGAGATCTTATTAGGGAAGCCATTCTATCTTGGAGCCCACTTTTCTAGTCCGTTATCACGTCAAGCCATCACAAAGTGACGAATTACTTGGAGTTTGAACCTTATTTTTGAACAAGGCAAAGAGCCCACGTAAGTTTGAGCTAAGTTTATTTCATCACGAAATTAAACGATGTCTCACTTAGCTCGGTTTCTTTCTCACCTTCGGACGAGGTGAAACTCTGCCCAAGTGGTGCTTAGTTTATTTTCATCCTTTTGATCTATACCCTTGCATTCTCGCTTCCCATTTGGAGTGAGAAGGAAGCATACCTCGCGAGTCTTATCAAAGACAATATTCGCCACTTTTGTCTATTTACACCCATCCATGTTTGTGGTTGGGTTGTTAAACATCTAAAGTGTGTAAGTACATTTTGTATCTTTGATAGTCCTTTGATCTTGATTTCAAGATCATATTCATAGTTAGGATTGGTTCATCATTTGATCCCCTTTGACGTGTTACCTTGTTTGTATTGTCTCGACACAATTAAGATACTTATGTCATGTTTTTCATAAACATGATCTAAGTATCCGCATTGTGGCGTTACACTGCACACATTTTAGCACATCCTTAGTATACCTTGACTTGGTTTAAATTTGAACATTGCTCCAAATCTTGACGGGTGTCACTTACTTTGTTTGTGTCGTTTCGATACCACTTTGCCACTAATATCTCACTTCTTCGTGAAGCTTGATTAATGTGTCCAATTGGTGTGGTTACGTAGCTTACATTTGTAAACCTCACCCTTTAACATTTAGGCCTTGTTGGTTGTTGAACTTGTCGTGGTATCCTTTGATTGGGAGTCATGCTTACGCTTTGTTAATACTTATGCCTTGTTCATTTTGAACTTGACTTAAACATTAACATTGTGTTGATCATCTTTGTGTCAAACTGTCATTGAGACACACATTTGCATAGGGAGTATTTCCTTATTGATTGGCTTTGTGTTTCACACTTGCATGATTGTTCCTTGTGATTATTCATCTAGAAAACTTATTTTCTAGGAAAATCCTTTTTGATCTCATCAATATTGCATCATCACGATGTCTATTTTCCTTAGACCTTCTTTGGAAAATCACACACGCATATCCATAAGAAATATCTAGTTGGATGTCTTATGCTTCCCTGAATTGACATGTCACTTCCGTCCCTTTGAAGGAGTTCCATCCCACTATCTAGGTCTAGGCATTCGCACCTAAACAACACCAACAATGACTGATTATTGCATGGTTTCTCACACTTACGAAAATATGGAACCTAGGTTTAGGAATTCAAATCAAAATATTCCCATTACGACTAAGCCTCGTTTGGTTCTTTTTGCTAGAGGGCCCAATCGGGTACCCTATTCCCCACCTTCAGCTCATAATCGGTGGTATGGTTTGGATGCTTCTGATCCAAATTATTATTTGGGTTTCCCCCACTCTTCTTCTTATTCAGATCCAAACTACTATTCGATTCCCACTCTTCGATGAAGATTCGAGATCCCAACTATAATTCGGATACCCCTAGATCAAATCTTAAATCACGGTCCTCCCTTTCTTGAAGGATCTTTATTCCCAATCACTTCAATGATGTCTTCCTCCTTTGAAGACTTGTGTGACTTCGAGTTTCATCGATCAAACATCTGATTGGGTTCTTGAGTCACAGTCTTCCCTTTCTTTGCGGGACCTCCTTCATTAGTTGTCTCAACGACCTCTTTCTCCATCGAGAGAATTCCATGACTCAGATGTCCTCTACCAATCATCCAATTTGACTCATAGGTCGCACCTAAACGGATGGCTATGTGATCCTAATTTCTAACCTACATTCGTCGTCTTTTAGAAAAATGACCCAAGTCTAGATCCAAATCGTCATTTCATGAGACGCCCACCACCTCGAGCCTACTTCCCCTCTTGTGTCATCTTCTGCTATCAAACCAACTTCAATCCCTCTTCATCCCTTGAGCACTTTCAATGATATCATACCATTTCCTCATCCATATTCTAAAGATCAATGTCTGTGACAACATCGAACCATTAGAAAGAAGCCATCTGCTAAGATATATTTTCAAAGCACTCTCAAAAATCTTTGTGGGAGTGATAAGGTCAAGCCTTCCCCTCGTCTACCTCTCTAGACATCTTCATCTTCTTCTATCAATCAATATTCCCCTCTTGTCAAACCTGTTTCTTCTAGTCAACCTCCCATAGTTGAAGAACAACAACCTCTACTGGTTGATTTCTCTTAGAATGAAGGAACAATTAGACTACATGATGATATCCCTTTAGAGGATTATAAACAAGGATTCTTTCTGGAACTTGATACGCCCACGTATGGGGAAAAAGAAGTTGATTCCTTTTATTAGAACGTAAAGGAAGATCCTAAAGTCATGGAACTTGATTCTTTTGTTGTTATTCCATCTTCACCTTCCTCTGAGCATGATAAGATGTCAGGGTCTAGCATTGATCTGTGGCCTATCTTCTCATTGTCAAACCATTCCTTATCTATCGTCATTCCTTAATCAAAATCCCACCTTGGGTCACCGCTAAGTAGCCCATCATCTTCTTCTATCATGGAGCCACCCGGGGTAGCCCTCCATTTTTGACTTGTGGTTCATCTCCTGGTATCCCATTACCTTCTATTTTTGGCCACGTCCCAAGTATCCCTTCCTCTTCTATCCATGGGACCCCTCCTAGTAGTCCCTCCTCATCTATACTTGGGCCACACCCTGAAGTGCAACCCTTATTTATCTTCTTCTATTCTTGGGCCATGTCCTCATATCCCAACTTCTTCCATCTTAGGGCCATATTCTAACATCCCTTCGTCATCTTTTATCAATGGCTCACCTCCTGGTAGCCCATCCTCTTCAATTCTTGGACCGTATCCTTTTCATCCATCACACCTTTCTTCTATCAATGGTTATGGAAAGCCCATGGTCATTTCTCACATCAGTTCTAAATGTCCATGTTCACTTTCTTCTCCTTCTCGAGATCAGACAAGTCATGCATCAGCTTATAAGAAACCCAAATAGTTTCTTAATCAAGCTCAGGTCAAAACTTCCAAGAGCTTGAAAGCCCCCAACAACTCGAACAATCTCAAAATTGTAAATCAAGCACGATTCAAGAACACACATCAATGTAACCATCAAGTATGGTGCAAAGTGCATAAACCTATGGATAGGGAACTCAAGCTCCCACATGAACAATCCTTGTTTCAGGATAAATCATAGTCATTTGTTGAGTATGAGCTCACCTCGATCATTGAGATCGGGGATAACATGACTCTTGATAAACAAACGCACCTAGTCTCCCTTATCAAGGAAGTCGCAGACATCGTTGTTGGATCTTACCACACAGAGTGAATTTGTTGGTCCCACCTTTCCAAAAAATATCAAAAATCTAAAAATCAAATCAATTCAAAAATATAATTTTTTTTGAGAAAACATAAGACAAATCAAAGGTACAAAGATCAAACATTGTAATCAGGTATTGTGTACACATGGATGTTTCTTTCTTCCTTTCCTTGTTATTCTTTTGAAAGTCTTCCTACCATTTTCATCCCTTCAATGATATTTTGGTTAGCCTATTCACATGCATTTTGTGACATTTATCTCTATGGTATCTGTTTGACCTTGGTCTTTCATCACCTTGGTAAATTAAAGAACGACTGACCTCTTAGAGATCCTATCACATTCAACATATAATAAACTTGTTGCGAAGAAATTTTGGACATATTTGTTGACACTAGCCAATGTCGTCATCACAATCACTTCCACCTCCTTTCATCAAGCCATCAGTGGTTCTTAACCCTTGTCAAACAAGAGAGCTGAAATAAGTTTTCAGAAAACAAAAGAATCAAAATAAATCAAAAGCTAAAAGCAAAAGCAAAAGCAAATTGATATATAACTTTGTCTTGGGGTATTTCCAATAATCTCTATCGAGGCTATCGATGCCAGTTGTGATGAGAGCAATGTTATAATTGTAATCAAATACATCTCCATCAGGGCTATGGGCCGGCGGGAAGTGAAGTAATTTATGGCTCTCCTTCCACCCTCCATTCACAAACTACCTTTTAAAATAAATCATTCCTACACATTGGCTAGGTGTCTTCACTTGTTGTCTATTAACTCTTTCTTTCAAGAGGCAATTAATTTCACGTGCACACACTTTGGATCACTACGAGCAAAGGATTAGTATGATACCAAGTGTCTTTTTTTGGAACTTATTCATACTCTTACTCTAGTCCGTATCTCATCTCACAATTTGTGCCTTTGGCTAATGACTTTTCATCATGAGCCTTCGAGCTACATTCATATCATTCACATCATTCTTCTACTTCATTCAGAACATCCATGTGTATGGTATTGCCTTTTTGCCTTTGTTTTCGGACACCTTTGTCCCCTTCGATAAAAATAATGTTCTCCTTCCTTTCTAACATGTGCTTTTAGGCCAACTTACATTGGGGGCATCCTTGCTTCTTCCCAGCACTTCATTGGTTTATGTTCATCATCATGTTGAACCTATCCATAATGGCCTTGGGTCCCACTTCTATGCGTGAAGAGTTTGCCTTTGAATACTCCCACCTAATCACTGGGTCATTTTCACATCTTCACCTATCTCATACGCACGTGGTATTTTGCCCTTGTACATCCCATCTATCACCTGGGGCATCCACATTTCCTTGTCTTCCTGTATATAGTTTGTAACGCTTTCAAAAATCATCAAAAACATTCAAATATGTTTCAAAGAACATCAAAAACAATATAAATTATCCTACAAAATGTCACTCTTTGGTTCTTGCTTGTTCTCATCATAAATGACTTGTGGATCATCTTGATCTACCTCCATCAACCGAAGCTAGGTTGCTTACTTTGTTTATACTCTGGGGCACAATGAGTTGCCTGGTACTATTTCGTAGTGCACATTGCTTTATCATCAGACCCAAGTGTCATCCGTTATTCCCCTCACATGTATCCTTGCTTGGGGCACCGTTATTAACCCTTGTCGTTAATTCAAATGGGTTGGAACTGAAGCTCGATAACAACAAAATTACATTCTATTTCTCTGTTAGTTTGGCTTGTTTACTTTCTTGTATTACATTGCATTTTGTATGTTGCATGGATTTAGGCATATTTTACTTTCTTGTATTGCATTGCATTTTGTATGTTGCATGGAGTTTATGTTTTTGCAATGTAAATTTGTTCGTATATGGCTTTTCATGTCATACTACAATTTTTTTCATTCTTTTTAATAAAGACCGATGATGAAGATCACTAGCAATATGATGAAAAATAAAGTTGTTTAAAAGGCAGTGGATGGATGTTAGCTCATTTCCCCTTCCTCATACTCTTTTTCTTCTAAATCCCTTTTCTTCTTCTTCACACTAGCCTTTCTTTTGTTATCTTTTTGTCATCTTTTCAATCATCGATCAAGTTATTCCATCACCCCATCAACAATTGAAGGGGCATCCTTCATTCTACTCATTTTTCTTCTATCCCTTCAAATTTTCTACTTGTTTATGGTTGTCTACTTTCTTTGAAGTGGCATCACCTACACTACCCCAAAGAGGGGAAAATGTAGAAACCTAAATATGCTTACACCTAACATTTCCTCCAATCGATTAACGATACTTTGTTAATTTCCCACTCTTTGCTCCATTCTCGGATGCCCATTTGCGACACCTCTTTCGGTCATAATCCTCCTATAATCATCTAACTGGGCTAATATCTCTCTTATTAGCTACCTCCTTAGTTTCTCTCGAACCATTTCTATAGGATTTGTAGGCTATCTATCAGTCATAAATGATTAACTAGACTCCTTCCAACTCTCAATGAGTCTCTAATCACTTGCTAATGAAGTTTAACTAGCCTAAACCTAGCTTAACTAAGCCTAAAGCATGTTTATCATAATCTAATCTAAAAGTGCTTTTTGGCTTGCATTTAGTCCCACATACACCCAAAGTTAAAAGTCTTCCATTTGGAAAACTATAAATACAAGGCTAAGCCTACCCATTCAAAAGACACAACTTTACATAACACAAAACCAAAACAAGCCTAAGAAATCTTAGATCTCATTTGTATTAGCTTTAAGCTAATTAGACATTTGATCTAAAGCTTTCCTTCCTCCATTGTTGAGCTAACACCTCCATTTGCATCCTTCAACTAAGTTTTAAGTGTATGGAGAGAACCATAGGCCTTCAAGACATTAATGGTGAGACTCCATTCTTGAAATCTTGAAAACCATAAAAATCTAAATCACACCTTTGATTGCTAAAATTTATCTTTTAGGTTCAATTTATTAATTAAATCTAAAGAGTAGAGAGTGGTATATATGCTAGGTTTTGATGTTTTTGTCAAAGTTATGATGCATATATAGGATAAACTCTTGTTTATCTCTTATCTCATGGTGCATGGTTGAGTTTAGTTAAGGTTTGAGGTTCTTTATCCTCATTCCATAGCTTTGCAACTTTTCCATTGCATACACTCAGACTCCATGTAGTTCTCCATGCTCATGGGTGTAATGATGCCCTAGGTTGCCCTGGTGTAAGTTACACGATGATAGCGGGCTATATGTAGATTGTATCGAGTATGCAAGATGTGTGTGATGAAATAAAATGAACTCCCCTCCTATGATGTGTATGCATAATAATGCAATCCTTGTCCTTTGTATGGAAATGTTATATGTATGCCTTGTAATGCTCTTGTGCCTTTGTTCAAGCTTAGGTGGTGATAGATAATGTTGATAGTGTTTTCCCCTTATTTGAGAGAAATAACTAAGTATATATATGTGATTCCCTTATTTGAATTTTGTAATTGATAAATGAAAGGCTGACCTAAAGTTTAAAAGGGTGACTAAAAATAAATGAGACTCCAAAGAGTAAGAAGAAAATAAAGAAGGGCAGGAGTGCCCGGGAGGGATAGGGGCACCTAGGTGCTAGTGTCTGAGGCCATAAATGATAAATCAATCAAGTACATGACTGAGCTATAATATGTGTGATACGAGTAAAGTGCAATAGATAAAGCAATCAAAGATCCAAAAGGAGTTGTCAAATGCTAGTTTTCTTGCTTTTGAATCATGTATACATTAGTATGCTTTATGACCTAGAAATGCACCAAAATTCATAGATTTTATGTCTAAATTTCCCCATTTTATGTTGTTGAGTGAATACCCGATAACATAAAGTAAATAGAAGATACACACCTTATAAAGTGAAGAGAAGTGTAGCTGATAACGTGCCGAGTGAATAAGTATCGTGAAGTGATCATAATGTGAGGCATGGAAACTAGGAAAGGGAGGTAGACCTTAGGGGTGGAGTGTATGTGTAGTAGCATGCTGCTGGTGTAGACATAAAATCATGCACTTGGGTACATTTCTAGGTCCTAATCACATACTTACATTCATATGATTCTTAAGTGAGAAAAATATTAATTGACTACCTTTGTCTTTAGCCTTTTTGCTTTCTTTCTTATTCTCTCTTTAGCCTTGCATACCCTATTATCCAGTCTGAATTTTTGTTACTCCACCTTTTTTGAGTCTAGACACCAACGCTCAACTAGGACACTAACACCCAAGCACCCTCATCCCTTCTATGTGCTCATGAGCTCTTTACATCTTACTCACCACTTTTGGGCCTCTTCTAGCTGTTAGGCATCTTGTTTTTGTAGTGGTCAGCCTTTTAGTGGTTAATTATGAAATTCAAATAAGGGAATCATATAAATACAATGCTATGTGATCATAATAAAGGACCAAGCTCTAAGCATCTACTACCATCACCTAAGGTTGCATCCAAAGGCATTTTAAGAGCATCAAAGCATCCATCTAGCTTAACTCAAGGGATAAGGGACTTCATTCTTCTGCATACACTTTATAGGAGGGGAAGTTCATTTTTTCATGCACACATTTATTTAAATTTTCTACATCTAGCTATTTCTCACTATTAAGTGCATCTTGCATGAGAGATTCCTAGGGCACGATTTTTGCACACACTCACTAGAACTACATGGAGTATGAAATGTAGTGCAGCGCCATGACCATAATTTCACTTAGTCAGGTGACCGTCAAGGTTAGTCTGAATCCCCATTTGCATCTTTTATTTTTAAGGATTTGATGTGTTTTGGGGTTTTGTAGGATATATCTTTCATTGCAGGTTACATGTGACATCTGCGAACTTAGTGCGACACAAAGGTGATAAAAGGCGAAGGTCATCAAACATCTAGCAACCCTGCAAAAACTAGTTTTTGAGGTTTTTCATAGATCCCGACACATAGTTAGGATATCTTATGCCTAGGCACCCCAAGACTAGTTTAGGTGTCCCGGGATGACATGATCTAACTCTCTTGCAATTTTTTGGGTTTGGTTACGACACTCTGTGTTCTAGTTCCAACAGCTTTTCCATCTTCGTACACCGATTTATTGTGAATCAGCTAAGTCTTTTCTCCTCTTTCTTACACTTAGGGTTTTAAATTATCTTGCTTTTATTATTCACCTCACATTCTATACTTCATTGTTATATTATTACATGTGACTCGAAATATCCCATTAGGTTTTTTTAAAAGTTAATTTTTATTAAATCAACCTGGAGCTTATGCTTGTATATTTGAGTAATTTCTTGTAAGGAAAAACCTACAAAATAAGAGCAAAAGAGTAGTCAAAGTATCATATGTGAAAATCGAGTGACATGTGTATAAGTAAGTGAAAGTGTGTAGAAAGTAATAGTCAAGGAAAGAGCGCACTGATGTATAAGAGAGTAAAGGATAAAAAGTTATCCTGATTGCTTTGGAGATGTTGTTGGATTTAAGTGTCTTGTTGCCAAAGGTGAGGTTTTTGGGCAATCTCATGCCAAGAGCAAGTTTTTTTGGTGATCTCATGTCAATGATGAGTTTTTTGGGTGATTTCATGCCAAGAGAAAGTTTTTGGATGATCTCATGCCAAGAGAAGAGTGTTGGGGAGAGAGGTATGTTTTTCTCTCCTTCTATAATGTTTCTCGAATAAGTGCCAATATAGATTGGCATGTCGATTTATTACCGATTATAACTGTATTGTAGTGAATTAAATGAATTATGTAATTGAATGCAAGTGCATGATATTGTAGATCTGTATTGTAACCTGCTGGAAATTATGCTCAGCTAAGAAACTGTTTGTTTTGCCCTTTAACATAAACACCTAGGTCGGACATAAGCACCCAATGTTCCCTGTCTGATATTGGGTGGTGTCTACTATGTGTTTGTGAATCAAATTTGATTTTGGGTCACTTTGTGACTGTGTTTTTGTGCCAATTATGTATTTTTATGTTCTATTTTGGAGCTCTGAGCTGCTGGAAGGGTGATTTGTTCACCCAATAGATGCCCCCCTCATTTGGGGTGCATGTGATGGAAGTACGAGGATATGTCCCAAATGATAGGACTCGATTCCGATATGCATATATAAGATTGGATGCCTATAGGGGTAAGGGATGTGCATGGTATAAACCAAGGCACATGTAAACAAGTGTTAATGCAAAAGAGGTAATATGTAATTAAAAGGAAATGAAACAAGAAACCGTGAATACAAGAGGTACTGCAAAAATTGGGTTGCATACATGGGACGTCACTCACAATTTCATAAGAAAATTAGGGCCGAAGCGACCAATAGCAAAAATGGTCAAGAAATTACCTAGGCATAACCCATAAAAAAATAACAAACAATAACTAGAAAAAAGTGGCAGATAACCATGGTTGTATAGAGTCCTGCAAGGAAAATGCTACACATGAAGCACCGTTAGCATGTTAGAGTGTTGAAGCATGTATAGAACAAAAAAGGTAAGTGTTAGTGCTAAGAAGTAGTAAATATCAGAATAAAGAGGACATGTGATGTGTAGAGTATGAGAGTAACAAAGGTAGATTCCCTTAGGAGCCTCGATGAGACTGGTAAAGAGAAATGTTGAGCATCATGCATCATGTAAGAATATGTAGAAGTCTTGCATTCACCTCAAGATACCATGTGAACATGCATGTGTGTATAGAAAAATATAATGACATACTAAGTATCCAACTAGCATAGGAAACAAAGTGTAACATGTAAGTAGTATAAGCTAACAAGAGTAAAGACAACCAAGATGTGCATATGTCATGTGCATGTGATGGTGTGCTACGATATGTAAAATGTGTAGATGAGAGGATCCACGTTGTCCCCCAATGGAATGTGTGTGAGATGAGGTTCATTTAAGAATGCTCCCTCAATAGTCAAGTATGAACCATAGAACTAGAGTGCTTCATCAGTAACGAGTGTAAAGTGTATGCGACAATGCTCATAAAGATAGCCATGAAACACAAAGCGTGAGTAGCTAAGATGTGACAAGTGAGGTTCATGGAGGAATTGCACCCTCAACAGTCAATCATGAACCATAGAACACAACTGTGTCATCGAGTAATGAGTGTAAAGTATATGTGACAATGCTCGAAAAGATAGACATGAAGCACAAACCGTGAAGTGTAGTAAGTAGAATATGAGTATACAATAGAGACAACCAATAGTGATGGAGGGGGAGAAATTGCAATTCCCCCAAGTGTGCGAGGTATAAAAGGTTATTCGACAATGATAGTGAAGAGTGAGGGGTCATTATCTGGTATCCAAGAAAGAGAGGGCATGTGACCATGGTTTAGAACCGGTGGTGTAGGAGAGTATCTATGTGTATGTGAGGGAGACCGATGTGGTAAATGGGGCATAGAACACCTATGTGAATGGTTTTATTAGGTAGGGAACTTATGCCAATGAGGTGGGCTAATGGACAGTGAGGACAATGAGGTCATGTGTGAATGGGAGAGCTAGGTGCAGAGATAGATTTAGACTTGATAGGTGTAGGAGACCTAGATGTCGTGACTAGTGTTGAAATAGAGGTAACGATGGACCGAGGTAATGGTGTAAGTGGTGGAATCCTTTTGATGGTGACAACTTACTTGTTATGAATGAAATTAAGGCATAAGTCGAGCATGGATGGGATAACATGGGTAGACAGAGCTAATATAGACCTAAGACCATGTCACAGCCCTTGATTTTAGATGTAATGATGAATTATATAGGTAAAATAAATGACCCAATGGTAATGGGAAGGATGACACATCTATAAGAATTGGGGACTAGAAATGTGATTTGAGAGGTTGGAAAGTTGTTAGCTAACAAGAGTGCTACAGAGAATGCATTGGAAAGGGTTGAGGGATTGACCATAGTATTATTGACTATATGAGCGCCAATACAAGATTTAATATGCAACGAATAAGAGGAAAATGTAGCATGGTAATCATGATTTGAGAATGTAATAACTGGTGGTGGCATATCTCAGTAGCAATGAGGAAATCAAGTGGTTGTGATGAGGGAGGAGGAACAACACAATATGTATGAGTGGCAGATGAATCAGTAGTTGGCTTGTCATGTTTTGGTAATGAGTCATTGAAGGTTTTAAGCTTTTGATTATCATTTGTTGTTTAGAAGTATAGGCTCGAGAGCTCGATTGAATTTTTATCGATGAGATCTTGAATGATATGTTTAAGCTTAAAACAATGATCAATAGAATGCCCATTGCATTGGTGATAATCACAATGTGCATTTTCATTGTAGTTACATCCACGTGGTTGAGAAGGATCTAGATTGAGCAGTGGAGGGAGAGTAATCGATGGATTTCCATGAGTTTACGTAATAAGAATCGAGGTGCGTAAGGTAGTTTAGTAAAGGTGCGTCTCGTGGATTGCAATTGGATCTCGGCTAGTGGAGGAATAGATTTAGCGTTGGTAGGCTTAGGATATGGTTTAAATGTGGATTTATCTTGAAACTTATTGGGGATGAGGTGGAAGAAGTATCATAATACTCCATTTTCCCCATAGATAGTAGTTTTATTTTGTGCAATTTGAGTGTATGGAATTGGTCAAAGGAAGGAGAGGTCTCGAAAATGACACTCTTGGAGTGGAGGCAAAAGACTTTAAACGAATAGATCTTGTAATTTTGAATCAGCGAGGACATTGGTCATTTTAGCAAGGTTTTTCTTATAGCACAAGACATAGTCTACAAGATGTTCATTGGATCCTTATTTGATTTTAGCTAGTTGTTCATAGGATATCTTAGTGTCGATATTTATATAAAAATGAGCAAGGAATGTGTTAGTAACCCGATTTAATCTCCTTCACAACTTGAGCAACATCATGGATTTTACAAGACACTCAGAGGCAAATAAATGATTTATATGTCATTTTGTAGTGGGAAGCAATTTATCTGACTTGTTAGCACTCAAGCTTTGAAGAAGTGGGTAGCACCTTGAAAGGATTTTGATCTAATCCTCACTATTTTAGGTTGTGCCTTTCAACCAAGGTAAGAGAACCTATATTGCAGCCTCTGTTTTGTGAAGGAGGTGGAGATATCCTTATATTGTGCATATTGTATGGAGATGGCCTTGGGAAAACATGATCAATTTTCCATTATTCAAACTCAATAGAGTTGTCACTACTAAATGATGGAAATGCTTTTAAGACAAGGTTGAGGCTGCTAGAGACATGGTATGATCCTGATTTACTTTGTGCATTTTTTGTAAATGGATTATATTCTTTTGTTGACACACAATGCAATGCAGGGGTAGTATAGGGTAGGATTAGTTATTTTGAATGAATTTTTGGTGGGAGATTTTAAACAAGACTAACTAGAATTTGCCATAATTCTTTGAGAACATTTGCAAGAAATTTGTAACACCTAAATAACAAAATGCTTCAAAGGGGTTAAGGTATTCCTTCAACCAGGATATGTGCACCAAATGGAGACCTAGATCTACACTCTTCCACACAATATTTGATAACCTGCCACAAAAGCTTCAAGCATTTAACCAACAACGTATCCATAAATCTCTATTTTATCATGACCTAAGGTGCACCCAAAGGTTTACAAACAATCTCAAAATTCAAGGAAGGTAAAGTGATTTTAAATCTGTTTATCTCTTTATTAGATGAAAGCTCTTCTGAATGTGAGACTACAGATGCCACTAAAATATCAACAAGAAATGAGACCATGTATGATCAAGAGAGATTTTAAACACAAGACTGCAACAGGAGCAAGAAACACAAATTGAAAACATTTTGAAACATAAGTGTATGCAAATTTTGCCAAGAGACAACACAAAATAATCTAGAATGACCAAATTTATCAGTAGGGGAATGTTATAAGAACAATCTCAAAGCTTGTTGATGGATTTACAACTGAAACCAACTCAACATGATACAAATCTGATGCAAAAGGAATTAGAAATGGTTCTCAAAGCGGTTTCTCAGAGAATGGGCTTCTTCCTAGATTTTCTCGTGAAATTCTAAGTTTCTCGACCTTTTACATGTCTCAAAACATGCATTATATAACTTTCAATTACATTTGATCCTTCTTTCCCAAGAAAAGAATATGCCCAACATCAAGTTTGTTACAAAATTCCAACATGATTCATGATAGGGACATTTAACAAATTTGCAACAAGAGTTGCCAGGTGTGTCTAAAATGGCGAATCATTAAAAATCCTTCATCATTATCCATTATGGAGGCATGTTTTTCATTCTCTAAACATGCAGACCCCTTTCATTTCATCATTTCATCCTTATCATTCCAAAATTTGATTATGTAACTTTATAATTTGATATTTCACGTTTTGCACGGGCCTGAGTAAAAATTCATTTTAAAAACACCTCAAATCTACAAATTAATCCCTAAAACCACTTGCATTGGTCCTTGTAGGCACAAAAATGGCGGCCAAAATGGAAAATGTATAGTTACCATTGATTTGCCCCTTTTCCTTCAATCTGGGCCCTCCACGTGTCAAAATATGATTGGGAATGAATTCGGGCTCACTTTTTGACTTTTTAACATTTTTGGAAAAATGGAAAAAATTGAACTTTTCTCCCCCTCCGCCCTTGCAATTTGGTGATGACACGTGGCATATGGTGGGTCCCATTGGGATCGCGGCTCAATTCTCGCACATTTTGACCCTTTTTTTAAGTTTGGAAAAATTTCACTTTTTTCCCCGTGGGCCTACACCTCCGCCTCTGTCCTTGACATGTGTCATCCTCTCTATCGCTAAAAATCCACGGGCTTATTTCATGTTTTAACCCCTTTTTCGCTAAGGGAAAAATTTCAATTTGCCTCCTGGTTCCTTCCTTGCCATGTGCCATTGCCGGTTGCTTGGTTTGTCGCGGAGCCACGCCTCAAATTTTCATTCTAAGTCTTTTTTTTCAAAAGGGAAAAATTCCCTTTTACCTCCGCTTCGCCCGCCGGCCCATTACCCCCACGTGTCTCCCTATGGTTCATTTGGACCCTGCCTTAATTTTTTGTTCTAAGTCCTTTTTCAAAAGGGAATAATTTCCCCTTTGCCCCCACCGACTGCTTGACCCACACCTTCCTCTGCACCTCCCACGTGTCCACCCCTTACTCCATTGCGGACCCGTGGGCCTTTCCACACCCTTTTTCCTTTCGTAAAAGGAAAAATTTGCCTAAGTTCCCCGCCCGCCTTCCATTCCGCCTTGGCATAAGAACATGACACGTGTCTTCCTGCGGAGTTGTGGGGGTAATGTTGAATTTTTTCCCAAAGCCAAAAATGCTAAGTTTTTCAAAGAAACCCGCCGATCCTTGTCCAACTAGAAGTGGCCACGTAGGAGACGTCATTTGAGCTTAATTTTGACGGTCAAATGACACCCGTATGACCGTCAAAAAAACATAGAATTTGCTAAGGATGCTCGAATTCAAATTTTTCATCATGGGTAAAGGATTTTTTGGTCAAAAAACATATGGGAAGTGGTTTTAAGAAATTTTCGACCATGGGGAAGGATTTTTGGGAAAATAAGTACAAAACGAGCAAATTCAAGCTCCACAGTAGGGAAAAATGGAAAAAATGACAGAGGCCCGTGGATTTGGAAATTTAGGGCATAAAACAGAGCCTACATGTATTTTTCTTTCAAGTTGGGGCAAAATAATAAGTTTATGAGCCATTTAAAGCATTCAATCTAGATGGGGAAACTTGCAGACCACCAAACTTGAAGAAAAACATTTTTGAGCACGTAGAAGAAAGGGGAAAGATGGGAAAATAACAGAGGATCAAAATGGGCACCAACATCGGCTCTTGCTCAGGGATGGGCACTCCTAGTGAGTGCCATAAGAACAACTAGTAGACCAAGTGCCAAAATAATCCATTGGGAAAATGGATTCATGAGCCAAAACCACCAAAAACTAGTTGAGAACTCGACAAAAATGGCTGCCACACACCAAGGCAAACCACAAACCGACACAACACTAAAAACAGAGCAAAAGCCAAACACTATACACTATACAAGTTGGTGCATAACTCGATTTGGGGATTAGTCCAAGAAATGCTTCGAGATGTTTGCCATTACAGGTAATTCAAGCAATTCCCCATCTAAATCTTTGAGAAAAAAGGTATTCTGACCAATTCTGATATCAATGGAGTAAGGGCCCATCCATAATGCATCAAATTTTCCATGTTTGCCCTTATCTTCATTTTTGTTGTCCCATAACAAAACCAGATCTCCAATATTGAAGGCCCTAGGAGTGACCTTCTTGTCAAACAATCTTTTCAACTTCTCTCTAAATCTGACATGCCTCTGGTGGGATGCTCTTCTCTCTTCATCTAGCTCCACAATTTGATTAATCCTTGCTTCATATGGACTGACCTCTTGATCTTCAAGTTGTTGAACAAACTGAAATGAAGATAATTACAGATGTAAGGGCAACAGAGCTTGAGTTCCATACACCAATTCAAATGGGCTCTTACCAGTAGCTCTCTTGGCAGTGATTCTATCAGCCCAAACTGTAAATTTTAGTTTTTAACCCATTTTCTCTTGTTTAACTCCAAGGTTCTCCTAATGATCTTTAACAAATTCTTATTGTTGGACTCAACTTTTCCATTTCCTTGGGGATTATAGTTTGAAGAATAATTCAAATTGGTTCCATACTCCTTGCACATTTCCATCAATGGTTTGGCTTTGAAACACATGGTATTATCAGCCACAATTTTGACTAGCACACCAAATCTGCATATGATATTATTCAACAAGAAGTCCATAACAACTTGGTGTGTTGCTTTCTTGGTGGGGATTGCCTCTACCCACTTGGTGAAGTAATCTGTGGCTACAAGGATCCATTTATGTCCAGCACTAGAAGGGTCTGAAATCTCACCAATGAAGTCCATCCCCCACTATTTGAAAGGAGCTTCAATTGATACAGTGCAAAGGAAGGGAGTCTAAAGCTTTCATTCTTCCAGAGAAATGCTGACAGCTTTCACATTTTTTGATCAGCATGGTTACATCTTAGAAGGGAGTAGGCCACCAATAACTAGCTCTCAAAACCTTGTGTGCTATAACACTTCCAACAAAGTGTCCTCCACAAACTCCCCCATGGAAGTCAACAACTACTTTGGGAGCTTCATCTTGAGTTACACACTTCAAGAGGACACCTTCAAGGTTCTTCCAAGCCAACCCAAAGTCGGTGATGATATATTTTGAGAAGCTAGCTTGAGATATATTTTCTAATTTTTATTTAAATGATCGGGACAACATAGGTGTCTCGAGGTAAAAGATTATATCCTTGTACCACTCGAACTTACCAATTTACCAAGAACATCCACCCTTTCTTCCTCTTACCAACTTTGTGGTTTGGATGTCCATATCATACTCCCGTAGTTTGTTCACCCATCTACATCTCTTGCTTGAGATCTCCATCTCGATAAGATGTCTTTTGCCATGGTGTGGGGAGCATAAGAAACAAATTTTGAACTTAGGATATAAGGCCTGAAAACCTTGTTGCTTTCACCAAGGCAAATGCTTGTTTTTCCATGATTGTGTACTTTAACTCAACATCTTATAAAGCCTTGCTAAAGAAGGAAATAGGCCTCTCAGCCCCATCTTCATCCTTTTGGAGCAAAACAAATGCAATAGTATTTTAGAAGCAAATGAGAAGATTTGGAAAGGATTTTTGTAATTTAGGGCTGCCAAGACATGTGCATGTTTAAGTGCCTCTTTGATTCCTTCAAAATCCTAAATAACAACCTCCTCCCACTTGATAACTTGATCTTTCTTTAACATGCATGTGATAGGAAGAGTCAACTCAGCAAAATTGGACACAAACCTTCTAATGAAGTTGATTTGCCCAAAGAAAAATTGGATGCCCTTCTTCATTCTTGGAATTGGCACCTTACTGATTGCTTATATTCTCTCAGGGTCAATTATGACACCAGCCTTTGAAACAATATGACCAAGCAGCTTGGCCTTTTGCACCCCAAAGTGACACTTCTTTGGATTGAGAGAGATTCCAAATTCTCTACATTTGATCAACATTTTTTCCAGGTGCTGCAAGTGATATTTTCCACTCCTTGAAAACACAGTCACATCATCCTAATAAACTGCAATGAAGTCATTTATATAACCAGCAAAAGCAACATCCATTGCTCTTTGGAAGGTAGCTCTAGCATTCATGAGACCAAAAGGCATTCTCACATAAACATATGTTCCCCAAGGAGTGGTAAAGGCAGTTTTAAATCTTTCTCGACTCTCGACAACAACTCGTTTATAACTAGAGAAACCATACAAGGTGGACAACAATTCGATACGATCACTAATCGTAGCATGTTCTCCATGTTTGGCAAAGGATAATTGTCTTTCAATGAAGCTCTATTCAGATTTCGAAGTCTACACAAAGTCGATATCTCCATTCTTCTTTTTGACTAACACAAGGCTGAACCCAAGATGAATACCTTATGGGTGAATGATCCCTCCCTCCTTGATTTATTCAATTCATCTTGAATTTTCATGGAAAGGAGTGGATTAATTGGCCTTTGCTTCATCAAATGGTTTGGCATTTTTCTCAAGAGGGATCTCATGCTAAAACAAGTCTTCTCTATATGATTTTAGCTCGAATATGTCCAGTAAGGTAGTCTTGATATTGTTTCAACAATTGGAGGTACGTTTGTTTTTCTTCCTTGTTTAAACCTCGCCCAATCAAACTTTTCTTGGTTTTTCCTTTGTTCCCAAGTCATGCTCTTCCACGTCCCTTGAGGTAGATATTTTTCTATTGATGATGCAATCAGCATTGCTAAAATTTGACTCAAGAGCAACAAGACCTCTAGGAATAGTGTTAGTTTTCAATTAGATAATATCTTTGACAAACAAAGTCTCTCTTCCTTCAGTCACACACACCATTGGTTCCCAATCAATATGCTGATCTATAAACTCACCTTGATTTCATAGGAACCTTTGCCCTTGAGCATCATCATTAAACACTTGCCGATGCTTGATGTTATCAGGGATAACTGGCCTAGTTAACACTTCAACATTGTACTCACAATAAGGTGAAATGGTGCAATCTCCAAATCTTGACCCCATCACTGCCAACTTATTAGCAGCAACATTGAAACTTATGTCATGGTGCACAATATTGAAGGAATCAAACATCTCAATTAGGTTCCAAACTGCATGCTTATATTGTTTCATCCGCTGATTTTTTGTAGCATACAGTTTTCTTATTTGTTTGAAAAATAGCTCTGAATCTCCCTTTTCAATGATGTCCTTGACACCATACTTCCATGTAATTCTCAGACCCAACAACAAGGCTTCATACTCAACAATGTTGTTAGTACATTCAAAATTAAGCTTGAAGGAAAAAATAAACTCTTCCAAGCTAGGAGAAATCAGAATTATACCAGCACCATTTCCAAATTTGGAGCAAGCTCCATCAAATAGCAAGGTCCAAGGAGAACTCACCTGTTCAAGGCACTTTGACTGATCCATCTTGTGTTCTTTACCATCAGCAAAACCAATAAAATTATCAACATCAACATCAGTAAATAATACTTCATAAGAAGCATTGTTTGGGTCCTCAATTAGATGCAACATTTTCTTTTCTCCATAGAGCTTGAAAAGGCTACCTTCAATGGGAATGGTGGCAAAAGACATATCCATTTGGACACTCCCTCCAACACTTGCAGCCCACTTTCTTGACAATAACATACCCCATTTGGCAAGGCAATCAACAATTACAACATCTAATTTTAAATTCCTCTCGGGATAAGATGTAAGTTACACCACCAAACCCTTCACACAACCAACAACTGACACTTCTCTTGAGTCCATGGCAGTACATTTTCCATAGGCTACTATCACTTTGATATCTAACTCATTCATGACTTCTAGAGGCATGACATTACATGATGCACTGGAATCAAACATACAATTGTGAAGTAGCCTATCCTTTATGATCAAAGTTGTGAAGAATGGATCAACATTCAATTGGGAATCAACCAAGGATGTCCCCAAATATACCTCAGGTGTCTCTCCAAAATCCTCTACTACTGGTGGTGTTTCAAGGTCAACAATTATTTGAGGAGGAATCTCAACAACATTTACATTTTTGCTGGAGTAGTCTTCTCTTCTTTCAACCCCAAGTACTCAAATGCTCTCTTCTTATGCTCAGGAATTCTAAGCAACTCAATGATTGGAACACTCACTTTGATTTGGCTCAATACTTGGGCTATGTCATAGGGAACACTCTTTGGCAAAGCAGCATTGGAAGGGAGACAAGAAGATTCATTTGATGGCAAGGGATTCTTGGCAGCTTGGGCATGAGGAGGACTGTAATTTTTGCTTGGGACAACAGAGCTTTTGGCAAGTGTTTCTCTCATAGGAGCTTCTTTTGGAATGCTTGTGAGAAAGGGTGTTTTAGGTTTGACTTGAGGCCTAACTCCCTTAACAACTTTGCTTCTAATGTTATAGTCTTTCTCTTGAGCTACAACAACATTCATCAACAATTGTCTATCTTCCTCCAGAAGGAATACCACCATCATACTTCTTAATCATCAAAGCTCTTAAATATTCAAAGTCATTGTTAGGAATTTCAAAAGCTTGCACTACATCAACTTCAAGAGTATGAGGGGGAAGGAAAACTTGTACCCGTTTGATGCAATCCCAAAAGGTTGTAGCTGTCCTTGCACTTATCACTTTAGTAGATGTTGCTCCTCCTTGTGAGCTTGAAGAACAACCCACCATGCAAATATCATCATCAGTACCATCATCATTATTAGCTTCACCTTCTTGCTGGTCCACTTCACATGGAGGATGGGGTAGAAAACACCTATCACACCAATCAAATATTAGCAACTTCCTCAACAAAGCAGCAACCCTAGTAGTTAGGGGATCAAGTAACACTCTTCCTTCACGTGCTTGAGGATGTCTATTTGCAAACCCCATGGGTCCTTTTCCTCTATCATCTACCCTTTGATCACCTCTAGGATGATTGGAAAATATATCATGGTTTTGTGCTCTTGGCTGACCTTGTGAAGTTTTCCCAATTCCTTTCTCAGCTCTTGCCAACTTATATGAGATTTCTTTGATTGCCCCTACCAAAGTTTTCACAACCTCCTCTAAATCAAAGCACCCTTGCTAGCTTGAGGTTTTTCAGGGTTTATCAATTCAGCACCACCTCTCTTGAGAGGTTTCCTAATTGCTTTGATATTGTTTTCAATTTGAAGTGCCATGGTGAAAGTTTGTCTTAGATTGGTAGGGTTCTTGTCTCTTAGGTAATAGGCTACCTTTTTATCAAATGCATCTACATATTTGATTAAACAAGACTCATCACAAGGCCTCAGACTAACATGCAACCTTCTCAAAGTTTTGTTAAACCTTGTGTTAAAGTCATGGACTAATTCATTGGGATTCTTCTTGATATTATCAAACTCAGACAAGAGAAATCTAGGATCAGTCTTGTCACCATATTGCAACCTAAATACATTCTTTATCTCAGTCCAAGAATCAATTGAATTATCAGGTAGAGCCTTGTACCAATCCCTAACATCCCTAGAATTAATTTAATATACACATCTTCAAACTCTATCTCAAAATCTTCCATCATGTTAACAAAAAGTTTGAGATGTTGATCACCAATTATTGCATTGTTACCTTGGAATTTTGGCAATCTATTTCTGACATCTTGTGGGACAACATTTGGGTAACCATCCATTCCTCTAAAGTCTATAGGACCAAAGGTGTTAACAACAAATGGAGGTCTAGGCTGAGCCATATTGTTTGGTGGAGGTGATCTTGGGGGTGACACAAGCTGATGAGGAGTGCAAGGTCTTTGGGGCTCAAGAATGTGATTCACAAGACTGGTATTCTCTAAGTGCTGATTTTCTTGGAAAGTTCTATTTGAATTGAAACACAGAGGTGTAGATTGGAGAAGGAACTTACCCGGTACAATAGAAGGACCTTCACTAGCTGAGGCAAACAAGTTTATGAGAGGATTGCTTGAATCAGAATCACTTGAAGAAGAGTGATAATCCTCTACCAAAGGCTGATCTCTCTCACTAATGGATATATCTTTTCCTGATGTCTGACCTTTAACAACCTTCCAAACTCTTCTCCCTTCCAACTCTGAGTTTCTTGAATCTGTAAACAACTTCTTAGCAGAGTCTCTAATGAAGAGAGATCTTCTTCCTTCCAGTTTTGCAGAGATTAGCAACACCAAAGTAAATGATAGAAAGGTTAAGACACTAGTATTTATCAAGATCAAATCAGCATGGAGTCGCCACTAAGGACTTTCACCCTAGTTGTGCAAATGCACTAAAATACTCTGTCAAATACCTATCAACACTGAAAATCTTGCCAAACTTTATAGATCAAACCTTCCTTTTCTTGAATTTATCAACCACAAATGCTAATGAAGTGCAACAACTGCTGGAAACTGGTAAAATTGCAGGTAAAACTTATATCTTCACTTAATCCTTACAAGTCTGATTATAAAATGATGCTTCAACAATGTATTTGCATGTAAAATTTGTAAGGGACTTTACCAGGGTTTGATATGCATTCAAATATCTCAAATATGTATGCACATGGATCAGATTGAACTAAGAGAATATCAAACTCAGAACTCTACTCTTCATTCCAATCTTATAAATCTGATCAGAAGATGATACTCAAATTTTGTAATTACACATAAATCACACAAGAAGTATTACCAAGGATTTGAAATACTGAAATACTGAATAATGTCCTCGGAAACGGCACCAGTAAAGGTGTTGTTGATGGGCTAAATAGACATGGATTGGCAAATGAATTAGAAAATCAATCTCAACAATGTAAATTATTTCTCAGAATTCAAAATAGATCCCCGACAACGACGCCATTTTGGTGTTGGTACCAGATTTAATCTCCTTCACAACTTGAGCAACATCATGGATTTTACAAGACACTCAAAGGTAGATAAATGATTTATATGTCATTTTGTAGTTGGGGAAGCAATTTATCTGACTTGTTAGCACTCAAGCTTTGAAGAAGTGGGTAGCACCTTGAAAGGATTTTGATCTAATCCTCACTATTTTAGGTTGTGCCTTTCAACCAAGGTAAGATAACCTGTATTGCAGCCTTTGTTTTGTGAAGGAGGTGGAGATATCCTTATATTGTGCATATTGTATGGAGATGGCCTTAGGAAAACATGATCAATTTTCCATTATTCAAACTCAACAGAGTGTCACTACTAAATGATGGAAATGCTTTCAAGACAAGGTTGAGGCTGCTAGAGACATGGTATGATCCTGATTTGCTTTGTGCATTTTTGTAAATGGATTGTATTATTTTGTTGACACACAATGCAATGCAGGGGTAGTATGGGGTAGGATTAGTTATTTTGAATGAATTTTTGGTGGGATATTTTAGACAAGACTAACCAAAATTTGCCAGAATTCTTTGAGGACCTTTGCAAGAAATTTGTAACACCTAAACAACAGAATGCTTCAAAGGGGTTAAGGTACTCCTTCAACCAGGATATGTGCACCAAATGGAGGCCCAGATCTGCACTCTTCCACACAATCTTTGACAACCTACCACAAAAGCTTGAAGCAGATGAACCAACAAAGTATCCAGAAATCTCTATTTTATCATGACCTAAGGTGCACCCAAAGGTTTACAAACAATCTTAGAATTCAAGGAAGGTAAAGTGATTTTAAATCTGTTTATCTCTTTATCAAATGAAAGCTCTTCTAAATGTGAGACTGCAGATGCCACTAAACTATCAACAAGAAATGAGACCATGTATGATCAAGAGATATTTTAAACACAAGACTGCAACATGAGCAAGAAACACAAATTGAAAACATTTTGAAACATAAGTGCATGCAAATTTTTCCAAGAGACAACACAAAATAATCTAGAATGATCAAATTTATCAGTAGGGGAATGTTATAAGAACAATCTTAGAGCTTTTTGATGGCTTTACAACTAAAACCAACTCAACATGATACAAATCTGATGCAAAAGGAATTAGAAATGGTTCTCAGGTGGTTTCTTAGAGAATGGGCTTCTTCCTAGATTTTCCGTGAAATTCTAAGTTTTTCTCGACCTTTTGCATGTCTCAAAACATGCATTATATAACTTTCAATTACATTTGATCCTTCTTTCCCAAGAAAAGAATATGCCCAACATCAAGTTTGTTACAAAATTCTAACATGATTCGTAGATAGGGACATTTAACAAATTTGCAACAAGAGTTGCCAGGTGTTTCTAAAATGGCGAATCATTACAAATCCTTCATCATTATCCATTGTGGAGGCACATTTTTCATTCTCCAAGCATGCAGACCCCTTTCATTTCATCATTTCATCCTTATCATTCCAAAATTTGATTATACAACTTTATAATTTGATATTTCACATTTTACACGGGCTGAGTAAAAATTCATTTTAAAAACACCTCAAATCTGCAAATTAATCCCTAAAACCACTTGCATTGGTCCTTGCAGGCACAAACAACATGAATTTGCCAAAAATTTGATCAAAATTGATGCAAAATTCATATTTCCACACTTCATTGAGCAAAAAATGGCGCAAAAATGGACAATGTACGATTATCGTTGATTTGCCCCTTTTCCTTCAATCTGGGCCCTCGCGTGTCAAAATATGATTGGGAATGAATTTGGGCTCACTTTTTGACTTTTTAACATTTTTGGAAAAATGGAAAAATTGACCTTTTCTCCGCCCTTACAATTTGGTGATGACACGTGGCATATGGTGGGTCCCATTGGGATCGTGGCTCAATTCTGCGCATTTTGACCCTTTTTTTGGAGTTTGGAAAAAATTCACTTTTTTCCCCATGGGCCCGCACCTCCACCTTTGTCCTTGACACGTGTCATCCTCTCTATCACTAAAAATCCATGGGCTTATTTCATGTTTTAACCCCCTTTTTCGCCAAGGGAAAATTTTCAATTTTGCTTCCATGGGCCCGCGCCTCCGGTTCCTTCCTTGCCACGTGTTGGTCGTTGGTTTGTCATGGAGCCATGCCTCAAATTTTCATTCTAAGTATTTTTGCAAAAAGGGCAAAAATTCCCTTTTACCTCCACCAGCCCGCCGACCCGCTCTGCCTGCCACGTGTCTCCCTGTGGTTCATTTGGACCCGCGGCTTAATTTTTGTTCTAAGTCCTTTTACAAAAAGGGAATAATTTCACCTTTGCCCCCACCGACCCGCCGACCCACACCTTCCTCTGCACCTGCCATGTGTCCACCCCTTGCTCCATTATGGACCCACGGGCCTTTCCACACACTTTTTCCCTTTCGCAAAAAAGGCAAAATTTGCCTAAGTTCCCTGCTCGCCTTCCATTTCGCCTTGGCATAAGAACATGACACTTGTCTTCCTGCAGAGTTGCGGGGGTAATATTGAATTTTTTCCTGAAGCCAAAAAATGCTAAGTTTTTCAAAGAAACCCCGCTGGTCATTGTCTCAACCTGTAAGAGCGACCATGTAGGAGATGTCGTTTGAGCTTAATTTTTATGGTCAAATGACACTGCACTATCATTGTAAAAAAAAAGAATTTTCTAAGGATGCTTGAATTCAAATTTTCATCATGGGTAAAGGATTTTTGGTCAAAAAACATATGGGAAGTGGTTTTAAGCAATTTTTGACCATGGGGAAGGATTTTTAGGGAAAATAAGTACAAAATGAGCAAATTCAAGCTCCACAGCCGAAAAAATGAAAAAATGATAGAGGCCCGTGGATTTGGAAATTTAGGGCATAAAACAGAGCTTGCATGTATTTTTCTTTCAAGTTGGGGAAAAATAATAGGCTTACAAGCCATTTAAAGAATTCAATCTGGATGGGAAAACTTGCAGACCACGAAACTTGAAGAAAAATGTTTTTTGAGCACGTAGAACAAAGGGGAAAGATGGGAAAATAACAGAGGATCAAAATGGGCACCAACATAATGCATCAACTAGAACGGAAAAGATGCTACCAAATAGACATGTAGATCATAGAACTAACACATAACATAATCATTTAAGCTTAGAGGAAACAATTTAGCTAACAATGTAAGGTGATTTAATCTAAATTGAATTAAATCTAATTGTAGAGTAACTACTATAATGAATGATATGCAAGTAATAGAATACAATAATGGACAAGCAACAAGCATGCAATAATATGAAACCCTAAGCAAGAGAGAGATAAATGACTTAGCTGATTTTGAGTGATTTGGAAGTGAGTGGTGAGGAACTACTAGAATAGACTAGGAAGGGTGTCGTTAAAGTTCACTGGAGCTTAGAACTCATAGATGTGCGGGATAAAAGCACCCACAAGAAGACATGATCACCAGTGCTAGTGGTAGGTGATATAAGCGCTAGTGTCTAGTCAGTACTTAGGTTCGATCTTTTATTGGTTTGAGGAGCTTCACTTTGTTGATCTTCGTTTCACACCTTGGTTTCACTCCAATATCGTTAGTCGTACCTATAACCTATAAAATAGATAACTAACTACACATGCCCACAAACCACATCAAACCTAATAAATAATATGTAAAATGGGGATTCGAGAATGACCTCAATGGTCACCAAAATAGTGATCTTACGATCGAGAGCTCCACTACATCTCATACTTCATGTAGTTTTGTGTGAATGTGTGTGTAATGATGCTCTAGGTTACCCTTGTGCAAGTTGCACTATGATAACATGTTGGATTTATAATTTTCCAAGTATGCAAATGTGTAAAAATGGAATAGAATGAACTTCCCCTCATATGTCATGTATACGAGTGATGCAACCCTTGTCCCTTCTATGGAGATGCTACATGGATGCTTTGTAATGCTCTTTTTCCTTTGGATACAAGCTTAGGTGATAGTAGATAATGTTAGTGTTTATCCCCTTATTTGAGAGCAATAACTAAGTATATATATGATTCCTTTGTTTAAATTTCGTAATTGACAACTGAAAATCTGACCCAAAGTACTAAAAGGTGACCAAAAAGTAAAAGAGACCCAAAAGGGTAAGAAAAGGATAAAGAAGGTTAGGAGTTCCTAGGAGGGACACGAGCGCTGGATGCTTTTGTCCTAACTGGGTGCTAGTTTCTGAGGCCATAAAATATAAATCAATCAATTATTGGTAGGGTTGTAAGTCTGTGTAATACCGGTAAGAATGCAAAAGATAAATCAAAGAGCCAAAAGGAGTTTTCAACCACTAGTTTTCTTGCTTAGGAATCAAGTATATATTAGTATGCTTTATGACCTAGAAATGTACCTCAATGCATAGATTTTGTGTCTACATTTCCCCACTTTATGTTGTTGAGCGAATACTCAATAACATAAAGTAGATAAAAGATGTGTACCTTTTAAAATGAAGAGAAGTATAGCTAATAGTGTGCCAAGTGGATAAGTGAAGTGTGATGTGATCACAATGTGAAGTGTGGAGACTAGGAAGGGGAGATAGATCTTAGGGGTGAAGTAGTGTGATCTTGGAGCTTGTGCTTGCTGATAGAATTTGCTTCTTGTTACATATAAGGACAAACCTATAAAAGAAAAGAAAGAAAGTAGTCAAAGTTGTGTATATGAAAAATCAGAGTAATATGTGTATAAGTAAGTAGAAAGTGTGTAAAGAAATGAGAGAACCTTTTGGAGATTTTTTTGGATTTGGATGCCTTATTGTTGATGGTGAGGTTTTTGGGTGATCTCATGCCAAGAGTGATTTTTTTGGGTGATGTCACGTTGAGAATGAGTTTTTCGATGATCTTAGGCCAAGAGTGAGTTTTTGGGCGATCTCATGCGAACAAAAGAGTGTTAGGAAGAGAGGTCTATTTTCTCTCCATCTATGACGCTTCTTGATAAGTACCAATTAGGAATATTATATTGTTTACATTGGTGAATGTTTTATTGTAATATATATTATCATGGAGATAATATATATGGGTGAATAAATAAAATGTAATATTATTAAATATGAGAAAATATATCTCATATTAATAATATAGGTTTTATATATTAGTTGTGAGTTTGTTGTATAAACAACTCATGTTGGTATTTTTAGGATTAGTTGAGTGTGTTGAGATAACTAAGGGATTGAGAGAGATTAGTGGAAGGTTGAGAGATATGTGGGATAAAGGATGACTCCTATTTAATGGGAGATCATATGTGTATTTATAATTCTCAATGTAAATGAAGAAATATCCCGAATGAATTGAAATTTATTCTAATATTATTTTATTCGGTGTTTTTATTGTGTAAGATTATTTCCAATAATCTGTACCAACTTCAAGAGTACCACTACAAATGGTATGTCCCTGATTTATTCCTATTGTTCCTTTTGTTCTTATCATATATGATTGTAATTGATAGAATTCGTTTTATAATTACAGGCAAGTGCTTACTCTTTGGAGAAATGTGCTATAAATTGCTGGAGATTGTGCTAGATTGAGAAATTGACTATTTTTTCCCCATGACAAAAGCACTTAGGGGGACACAAGTTCCCACTGTTACTTTCCAGGACTAGGTGCTTGTGTTTTCTCGTAGTTTTGGTCCAAGTCGATTTTGGACCATTCGTGACTATGTTCATGTGCCAATTTTGTATTGTGTTTTTCGATCCGTAACTCGAGCTATTACGAGGATGATTTATTCATCGAATAGATTCCCCCCTTGTTTGGGGTGCATGTGACAGATGCAAGAGAATGTGGCCCAAAGGAGAGGGCATGAAATTGATATGTAAATGCGAGTGTGGATATGTACGAGGGTAGGGAATGTGCATGGTAGAAACCAAGACACATGCTAATAAGATGGGCTAATAACAAGTGTTAGAACAAAAAAACTAGGATACACTATAAGGCAATGTAATAAGAAAGTATGAAGACAAGATGGACAAAGTGAAACTAGGGTTTCATACATGGGACATCGCTCACAATGTCACAAGACAATCAGGGTTGAAGCAACCAAAAGCATACAATGATCAATTAAGACATAGGGCATAGTCTAAAAACAATAACAAGCAATAATAGGAAAAGAGTGACAAATAGCCATGGTTGTATAGAATCATGTAGAGAAAATTCTACACATGAAGCACCAATTAGCATGTTATAAAGTTAAGTAGTATGTAAAAGCATGTATATATAAGCGAACAGTAAGTAGTAATAACAACAAGTAATGCATAATGTAACAATAAAACCTGTAATGTGTAGAGTGTGAGAGTATCAAAAGGTATATTCCCCGGGAGCCTCGACATGACCGGTAAAGATCAATGTTGAGCATCATGTATCGTGTAAGAATATGTAAGATATCTGCATTCACTACCAGAGACCAAGTGAACGTGCATGTGTGTATAGAAGAAGATAATGAAATACTAGGAATCTAGATAACATAGTAAAAAAAGTGCAACATGTAAGTAGTATAAGCTAATAAGAGTAAATGCATCCAAGATATGCAAATGTTGTATAAGTATGATGGTGTGGTGTGAGATGCAAGATGTGTAAATGGTGGGACTAGCATTTCCCCCTAGCGGATGTGTGTGAGATGAGGTTCATTTAGAATTGTTCCCTCAATAGTAAAAAATGAACCTTAGAACAAGAGTGCATCATCGGAGTAATGAAATAAAAGTATGCAAACCAATAATGTGGGGATTCTTGAAAAGATAGTCATGAAGCATGGAGAAAGAGAGAGTAGCTAGGATGTGATAAGTGAGGTTTGTTGATGAAGTATGCCCTCAACAGTCAAGTGTGAACCATAGCACTAGAGTGTGTCATCGAGGTAATGATGGTACAATGGGTGTACCAAAGATGTAAGAGTGCTTAGAAATATAGGCATGAAGCACAGAGCATGAAATGTAATAAAGAGGCTATAATTAGATACTAAAGACAACCAAAAGAGTTGGAGGGGGAGAAAGTGCGATGCCCCCAAGTGTGCGATCGAGGAATCAAGTAGACTCATCAAGGAGGTCATCAGTGTTAGGATCATATCCGATGGGGTTTGGATTAGAGACACAATATAATTCTTATTTCACAAAATCTGGGCATATTACATTGAATATGGACTCCAAAGTATTACAAGTTCGGAGAAGAAATTTGTCATTTTTTTGTGTATATTAGACTCCATTTTCATTTATATTGGATTATGATATTACTATTATTAGATTCTATTAGCAGTAATATTAGATTCCAATAGAAAAACTACAAAGTTGAATCAAGTTTCCTTGGGGAGGAATGATGAGTAGAGGGAGTGAGATTAAGGTTTTTACAAAATGGGATGAAGTGATGAAGATGCTGGGATTTTCGATCGAAACCCTAAGCGATTCCCCTTTTAACCTAGGCACGATAATGAATGAGGGAAACAATGCTAAAATACTTGAGGTGTGGAATGGTTTGCACCTAACCCAAAAGGATGCCGTATGTATCAGTGATTTCAACATATTGATCAAGAAAGACCAGGAAATCTTCTTAGATGATTTAAAAACCAGAGCGGGGTTGGGTTCCAAGAGCCATAACCGCCCCTCGACTTTAAATTTTCATAATATTCTTCCTACCTCAAATGGTGGATTCGGTTGGGGTGTATCGGGGTGGTAGAGATGTACACCATGCTTAGGGTTTCAATGAGTAGGTAGCGGTGGGTCTCATACTAATCCTTCCACTCCAAAATTTTCCTCTTTTAAGGTCGTCATCTAGCAATCTACCCCTGACTCGAGCGAATCTCACACGTACTTCATCGATCTTGCAGAGGAGATTTTGACGCTAATCTTGGATAAGCTAGAGGTAGGAGCCCATATGCTATCCTTTTCTCATTGGCTATTATTGAGAGATTTAATAGAATGTAGTGGATGCTAATGCCCTAACCCAATGGATTTATGAAAATTGGACCAACAATTGTGAGATTTTCTTCGCTCACAAGGACTCTTCATTGTCAGTTTCAAAATGAGGAGGAATACCAGTAAATGTATTTCGGATGGTTTGTGTTCTTGGGGTAATCTTTGTCGACTGTTCCTCACTCCTTGGTTCCCCAAATTCGATCTGAATACCCTTTCTATAACAAAAATGCTTGCGTGGGTTTGGCTCCCAGATCTTCCCCTTCACCTTTGGCATTCCTTGAGGATATTGGCTATGCTCTGGGGAGATTTCTAAAGATAGATCATTTCAGGGTTGTGTCAGGCATTCATAATTTCTCCGAATATGTGTTGAAATCAATCTTAACAAGGGATTACCATATAAGATCATCCTAAAAGTGGGGAATCTACAACATTTGTAACAACTAGATTATGAGAACACGACATTTCGGTGTCATCTTTGCAAGACTCCCCAGTCACTTACATGCATCTTGTCCAAAAATCAAAAGGAATAACACCGTAAAGAAAAAGAAGATGCTACATAGTAGTGGCTAGAATAATCCTCGTACAAATCAGGCTCGAAAAGTTGAGGCTAAGGTTGATCATGGAGGGATCGGGCAAACATAATCAAAAGAGAGAATGGAACGATAAGAAGAAAAGAAGGCAACAGGTGGAGTGAAGAGAGGACATGAATCTAATAAATCGAGATAAATTGGATTCGACCAAGAACATAATCCTAATTGAACCATACTTCCCACGGATCCCAAAAGCTTGTAGATGGTAGTTGTTTGAGTTGGGTCCGTGGAACGAGGTTAGGAAGAAAAAAGCAAAAGGGGCACTTTACTAATATGTTAGATTATTATCCCTCGCTCGATGGTAGTTTCGGTTAGCATTTTTGGTGGGTGTTCACGGCAAAGCATGGTTTTAACTCCAGTGTCTTTTTCTACCTTGTCAAAGTAGTGGTTACTTATTGAATATCATTCTCAGTGTAAGAAAGGAGACCCAAGAACTCCCGGTTCTAAGCTCACGGTAAAAGTGTTTACCTATCAAAAAATAAAATTAGATTCCAATAGTGTCATTGTTGGACTCATAGAATTCTAATTTCACTATTATTGGATTCTAATTTTGTTGTTTTTAAATTATCATCAATTTGGAAAATTCATGTTGGGAGTATGTAAGGTTAGTGACCACTAACTATTAAAAGGCATGATTTTGTTGTATTAAAAAAATGAAAAACTTACAATAAATACCGCAAAGCAATTTCAAAGTGCGAGCCTTGCACTTTCAAAAGGTGAGGCTCCACTTTCCTTGCACTTTGAAAGTGCAAGCCTTAATGTAAGGTTAGTGGTTGCTAAATATTATAAGGCATGAGCCCCTTAGATTAAAATAAAAATAAAAAATAACAATAAATTCATGCAAAAGAAAGTTCAAAGTGCAAGGAATTTCCTCGCATGATTTCAAAGTGTGAGCCTTGCACTTTGAAAGTGGGAGACTCACACTTTGAAAGTGCAAGCCTCACACTTTCAAAGTTTGAGGTTTGCACTTTCAAAGTGCGAGGCTAGTACTTTCAAAGTGTGAGGAAGTGCGAGCCTCGCACTTTGAAAGTTATGTGCATCCTTGATATTGGCATTGGCCTAACTTACAATAAAATTACGTCCTCACCCCAAAATATACCTTATTTGTTTATGAGGTGTCATATTTTTGGTGTTGTGTAAATAAGTATAATGTAAAGGATATCAACTTTCAAGTGTAATGTCCGACATTTAAAAAATCAAAATTCCTTGAAGATTCTTTAAGATTCCACTTATAATCTTGGCTTTTATGAATTAATCCACCTTCCTTGTTAACAATTGGCATATCACTATTACAAAATAATGTATAGACCTTTTTGTTTGATATTATATTAGTGAAATTATTGAAGCAAAATATGGAACTTGTGTCTAGTTGGTCATTCAATTTTTGGGCTAAAATTGAAAATTGTTGAAGATAGGTGGTAGAAGTAATTTTATTTTAGTTTTCTTATCTTAGCCATAACATTGTAACAACTCAAGTCTTTTTTTCTTTGATTGTACATGGCCTTAAGTTTACTACTAATTTTTATTATAAATTATATCTCATATTTATCATTAAAATCTGACAACATCATTGGGAGGTATGTATATCACAAATTCAATTAATGTGAAAGAAAGTATAATTTATGCTTGTAAATTGTTCCATTCTCCATATAAACGATGAGTCACTTACTTCCACAAGGAAGAAAACAAAGCAATTCTTAACACAATGCTTATGAGAAACACATTCAAATGTCCTTGGAGATACATTGAACCAATATTGTATGGTTTACATCAATCAAAAGACACATTGTGCCACAATTGTATTCTTTGTGAGTCAAGAAATGCCACCACATTTTTCCCAAAGTGTTGGACATTGTGAACAAGCTACATTTTTTTCACACCCATCATTTTGGAATAATGCTTTGCTCCAATCTGTTTTCTCAAGTCCCCCTCTTGTAGCCCAATCTTGTAGCCTTGTATAAGTTGAGTAGATCTTCATGGGTTGATTGAATGGATATCTAACTACCAGGCCCTTGTTATTCTTGAAGAATTTTATTGGAATATCATCTTAAATCCAAATCAATGATGCATGTTCTAGAGAATAAAGTAAAAATGTAAATATTTTGTAGGGTCAAACAAGAGGTATATACGCTACTCCTTATTTCCTTTCCCTCCACTGAACACATTTGTTGGGAGAATGAATGGCTGCCCATGCCTAAGAACTCAAATTCTATCTCATCATGCTTTGATTTCTATGATGATAGCTACAAATCACAATAATATAACCGACGCGACATACACAAGCAAAGGAAAGCATTGAGAAAATTAGGAGAACATGACTGTGGGATAAATGGTATAATCACCAGGTACCATATTTATTTACATACTGAAGTGCCCAAACAAATATGTTCCCTTGGATTGGAATCCAGTACCTACACCACCATCAACCACCACAGAAAACAACAATCTTCATGTCAAAATCTCACTAAATTTTTTTCCAATATAAAGAACTACTTACAAAACCGAATATCTTTTTGTAGAGTTGGTAGTATGATAGATCTTAAACTGCTACACACCCAATTTTGACAACAAAAATTGAAGGAAAAACCAAATGTCAAGCTCAAACCTTAAAGAAAGAACAAAAAACATGCATACACGACATTACTTTTACAAAAAGGCTACTTTTTTATAACAACCATTAGATTATACCATGAATAGTTGATTTTTTCATTAGCTAAGATTAAGAAGAGAAAATAAAGATCTATTCAAGCAATAATGAATTTATACGACAATACCAACTACAATCGTAATAAAAACAAGAGCTCATTTGTGAAGAAATAAGTGAGAACATTTGAGATAGTTTCAATGATATTTGAGATTATTACCTTGACATTTTCAAAGGTCTAACGGTTGAAAATTTTCACTTTGGGTTGTGGTAAGGTGGCCTCCATGGTTGTTGATGTTATGTCTCACCCTCTACTCTAACAACCAAAAATTTGAAAAATGATTAAACAAGAAACATTTATAGGAGAGAAAGGGTGAGTCACGACCAAAGAAAGCATGAATTTTCCATTATAAATAGTGCATGAAGGGGTCTACACAAAAATAAGGTACATTTTAGAACACATTGCCCTATCCCCTCACTCCTCCACAACCTCTTTCTACTTTAAATCTTGTTGCTTGTGAGAAAATACGTTGAAAATTACAGGGGAGGAGATGGATACCCAACCTCCTTTTGGTCCTCCTGTCACAAGGAAAAAGTGATAGCCATGACCATGAATGATGGTGCCATGCCACAACGCACCCCACACTGAGAGCATGATTTAGGGAATTGGGATTAACAATCACTAGGCTAGTTAATTTAATTTAGTAGTGGGTGAGAAGACAAGGTATGACAATTGAAAATTGGAAGGGCGATACAACATTTGGAAGCATCCCGTGTTGACTGGGAAGGGTAGTCTACGGAAGTTGGAAGCATCTCATTCCCATTTCCCATTCTCATATTTATCTATATGGGTCACACACAAGCGAGCATCGCACAATGTGAGAATTGGGTGAAAGGGCGAGTCACAACCAAAGAAAGCATGGATTTTCCATCGAATCAATGCATGATGCATGCGAGGATCTACAAAAAAATAAGATATATTTCGTAACGATTGCTCTGTATCCTAACTCCCCACATCTTTTTACTTCTTTAAATCTTATGGTTGGTGAGGAAAGACATTGAAAATTACGGGGAGAGGAGACAAATTTAGGGAATTGAGAACAAATATAGCTAGGTGTTTGACCAAACCTCCTTTTAGTCCTCTGTCACAAGGCCAAAGTGATAGCCATGACCACGAAAAACATTGGCATACTAAGTCTCGTGTACCATGCCACAATGTAACCCATAGCCACAACACACCTCCCACACACCGAGACAAATTTAGGGAATCGGGAACAATATAGCTAGGTGTTAGACCAAGTTTATTTTTGGTCCTCCTATCACAATGCCAAAGTGATAGCCACGGCCATAAACAACATTGGCATGCTGAGTTTGGTGGTGCCATGCCATAGTGCACCCATCACACCTGAGATGGATTTAGGGAATTGGGATTAGCGACCGCTAGGCTAGTTAATTTAATTTAGCAGTGGGTGAGAAAATAAGGTGTGGAAATTAGAAATTGGAAGGGTAGTCTATGGAAGTTGGAAGCATCCTATATTGTCGGGAAGAGGCAAATCTACAAAATTTAGAAGCATCTCGTTCCCATTTCCCATTCTCATATTTGTTTATGTGGGTCACACACCGGATGAGTATTGCATGGTGCATGAAGCGGGTGAAAGGGCGAGTTGTGACCAAATAAAGTATGGATTTGACATCATAAGCAACACACAAAGGGATCTGCACAAAAAATAAGGTATATTTTATAACCAAGTGCCTCATCCCCTCACTCCCCCACATCTTCTTACTGCTTTAAATCTTGTGGTTTGTGAGAAAAGACATTGAAAATTGTAGGGGAGGAGACAAATTTAGGGAATTGGGAACAAATATAGCTAGGTGTTCAACCCAACCTCCTTTTGGTTCTCCAATCACTAGACCAAAGTGATAGCCATGGCCACGAACAACATTGACGTGCTAAGTCTAGTGGTACCATGCCACAACATACCCACCAGCCACAACACACCCCCACATGCAGAGACAAATTTAGGGAATTAGGATTAGCAATTGCTTTAGGATAGTTAATTTAACTTAACAATGGGTGAGAAAACAAGGTGTGGAAATTAGAAATTAGAAGGGTAGTCTACATAAGTTGGAAGTATCCCGTGTTGATTGGGAAGGGAAGTCTACAAAATTTGGAAGCATCTCATTCCCATTTCCCATTCTCATATTTGTCTATGTGGGTCACACACCATGCGAGCATTGCATGAGTGCGGGAAGCAGATGAAAGGGTGAGTTGTGACCAAATAAAGCATGGATTTTCCATTGGAAGTAGTGCATAAAGGGATATAAACAAAAATAAGGTATATTTCAAAACCAAATTCCCCGTCCCCTCACTCCCCCACATCTTCTTATTGCTTTAAATCTCATGGTTTGTGAGAAAAGACGTTGAAAATTGTAGGGGATGAGACAAATTTAGGGATTTGGGAACAAATGTAGCTAGGTGTTTGACCCAACTTCCTTCGGTCCTCCTATCACAAGGCCAAAGTGATAGCCATGGCCACAAATTACATTGACGTGTTGAGTCTAGTGGTACCATGCCACAATGTACCCCTAGCCACAGTGCACCCCATGCCTAAGACAAATTTAGGGAATTGGGAAAAAATATAGCTAGGTGTTCGACCAAGATTCCTTTTGGTCCTCCTGTCACAAGGCCAAAGAGATAGCCATAACCATGAATAACATTGATATGCTAAGTTTGATGATGCCATGCCACAATTAACCCCCACCATAGCACACCCCCTACACTTGAGACAAATTTAGGGAATAAAGAACAATTAAAGCTAGGTGTTTGACCCAGCCTCCTTTTGGTCCTCTGTCACAAGGCCAAAGTGATAGTCATGGCCACAAACAACATTGACATGATGAATTTAGTGGTGCTACTATGCTTAATTTCATGCCATAGCGCACCCCCATGACTAAGTTTATAGAAGATGACATCAAATTACTGTCTAACACTAAAATGGAATTGAAATACCCAAAGGATTCCATTTTCACGTGGTAGTTTGGGAATAACAACACATGCTTCATCTGTAACTTTTTTTGGAATTAAGTGTTAGCATAACAATGACGGAAATTTGTTGAGCATCAAGCTCCCTGGAATGATGGTGGAAAGAGGATTCCCTAGTGGCTTGAAGTCTTTGTAGGAGTATGAATTATTTGGATCTCTCTGTAAATTGTATTTTACGTAGTTTTGAGTTTCTCAACATTTAATGAAATGTAGACAACTAGTCATCTCACCATTACAACCATACTCAATCCCCACCTAAGCTTTCCTCGTTAGGTCAAGCTTTTCATATTATAACTTGATATTTTAAGCCTAATGAAACTAATCTCAATATTTATTTTATTGCGTTGATGAAACATAACGAACATTTGAGATTAACGACTGCTACAATAGTTATTACCTTGCCTACCATTATAATTTTTGATCAATCATCGATTGTTGAGTGGGGCATAAAATCTTCTCAAATGCACCGAACACAACCCCCAATTAAAACATAGGTGGCATCACCCATGACACCAATTCAATGTCGCGGATATTGAGATAGGAAAAGGAAATTAAAAGGAACATCTAAATGTTTGTTGATTTGGGAAAAAAAGCCATAGATGAGCCAAATCAAGGGCGTGTTAGCTAAGAGCGCTTTTGGGTATGTAGAAAGTGAACTATATACAAAAATCTCTCACCTACATCAATGGATTGGACAAGAACTATTTAAATGAGGCAATATATGCATGCTATTTGAATGTTATGCGTGTAAGGGTCACTAGAACAATATGTGTGCAGAGTCACTAGAACAATCTGTTATTGTTAAATGAAACTTAGAGATTTGAAAAGCCTTGGAAATTTATAGAAAACAAATTGGTTTGGAAATAAAACTAACAAGCACTATGGGTGTTATGGGGAAGGTCTGATTCGCTCAAAATTTAACAAAATGAAGACAACTAATTACCTCACCATTACAACCACACTCATTTTGCACACTTTTAATACGCAACTCCACGTTACCATTAAAATTTATTTGCGTTGCTTGGGAGCATGGAATCATCCAAAATATTGTTGGGTGAGTTTTTGATTGAATACTTTTGCCATCAACATATGTTAAAATTCCACAATATTTTATATCTTCGTGGATTGACATATCCATAATTTATCATCAACTTCCAGAGTTTGAAATAGTCATCACACATATTTCTCATCGATTTATAAATCATAATAATATAGTGATCACTAAGCTATTTTACTATGATTTTTATTCAATCGATATTTTCAAAATAAGAAACATCAGACCTTAGTGGCAGCTAAGCCATTCCTTCTAATAAGTAATAGAGCTTAGCGATTGCTAAGCTTACTTCTAATCCATAACCAAGCATTTTATCTTTAGCTAGAGGAATGAAGGCTATGATCATGATCCAAAGGCTCACTCATTCCTACATCATGAAGCAAAGGATTGACTAGTTTTGATTTTTCATGATGGCCATGTTCATGAGCACCTCCTATTTGGAAATCTATATGCTTGTGGCCATGTTGATGAGCATGCTTAGATTTATGACTGTGGTTATGTTCTTAGTGTGATTTATGACTATGGTTATGTTCTTAGTGTTGGATATGAAATTATTTTCATACAATGGGAAAGGTGACAAGTAGATCAATGGTACTTCAACATCCACATCATTGATACATGTAGATTGGTGGTACTTCAACATGCAATGTTGCATTTGCGTATTTCATTATTTCATTTGTGTTTTTAAAATGTTATTCATGTGGTTTTAAGAGTGGAATATTAATCATATTTTCCATGAGAGTATTAATTAATATTAATCATATTTTCCTTGAAGGATTGGACATGGTCAAGCATGAAAGATTGGATTAGATTGTACGATTGATCTCACTTGTTATTCCATTTAGTGATTAAGGCCTGTTCTCACGTGTGCTCGAGTGTAGGGGGCTTTTTAATGGGTTGGTTGGTATTTCTATTTTCATCTTTTTCCTTATGCATTTTCAAGCAATGGAGTCTCCCATGCTTCCTCTGCTTCTATTTTCCATTTTATATTGTGAGATGGCCTTTTATTCTAGTATTTTGAAGCATAGACTAAGTTTAATCTTTTCCATTGATTCCAAACAATCTATGGAAGATATTGAAAATATTTTGGGAGATAAATATATGCAGCTATCCGGTCGTTCTGGGTAAATTTAGAAATAGCTACTAATTTTATTGAGCACATTCTGATCATTAATCCTAATAAATGTAAGGCAGTGGCTATGGGTCAAAAATGGATTCGCCCAAAATATAGAGTAGGTATGGAGATGGCTATTGAGCAAACATGTCTTGCTTCGTGGCCCTTGTTCTCATCTAACTTAGCTCATTAAATGTCTTGGATGGAAAAATATGGTTTCATGGAATTAAGAAGGAGAGTGGAGATTTGTAAGTCCTTCATTGAATCAATGATTAATTTCTATAAGCAAAAGGAACCCAATGTCCTTCGACTACCTTTTCTAGATTTAACGTCCCTATCTCGCTCCGCTTTCCATGCCTCCATGTTGGTGGGATGTTCGTGTGGCTCATCATCGAGAGGTGCATTATCGTATTTTTCGAGGTTGGGCCAATCCCCAGTAAAGTCACCCAAGATGTTTAAGGCCGGGTCTTTGGCGGTGGAGCTGATTGAAATCATAGACATCTCCTCCAATTCTAAAGCTATAGTGGGTGGAGGATTTGTTGATTTTGTTTCCTATCTACATATATGTAAATAGTATAAGGATGTAATCAATCATACACCATTAGGTACATAATGAACTTTTTTGTAAGTTTATAGTGTTTACTTATAAAAAAATCATCTCATATAAAGGTCTTAATCACTCTTGAGCCATTACATATGTGTGTTTGATTAGTTTTCAATCTTTCTTTAAAGTTATCTTTAATTTTAATATTTATTTCCAATTAAGTCATCTTTACATAATTTTATTTACTGTAAAATAGAAATTTGTATATTATTTTATGAGGTCAAGTTACTTCACTTTCTTACACTCGAACTATCAAACACTTTGCACAACTATCTAGATATTAAGAAACATGCAAAGCAAGTTGACACCCAAAATGTGATTCATTCTTCAAAGTTAAAATTAAGAAACATGCAGTGAGATTAATATGGATTATGTGCATTTGATTTGTTATTCGATCGCTATTTTGAAAATAAAAAACTGTTGAGCCTAGTGATCACTAAGCCATTTCTTTCAATAATTAATCTAGCTTAGTGGTTGCTAAGAATTTTCTTGATACTGAACCGATGTGTATTACGAAGAATAGATTGATAGGTCTGACCCTAACGGTTGCTAAGATAAGGAAAGAGTGTTAACAACCATAAAATCCTAACTAAAATTTAATTCCGGTGATAGGATACAATGCTATTGTACAAAATCTCACTTTCCTCAACAAAATTTAATACGACATGTCTCTACATCATGATGTTCACGAGTACCTGTAAATTTTTTTAGTAATAATATTTTTATTGACTAGGAAAACCCTCCATAGCCTTCGATAGTACGAAATGGAGATTAATGATCGCTAAGCATTTTATTTGATATAGAGCTTAGTGGTCACTAAGCATTTTCTTTGATATAGACCAAAGTGTGCATTATGAAGAAAAGATGCAAAGGTGTGAGCCTAGTGGTTGCTAATATGAGAAAATATTTATTACAACAAAAACATAACTAAAATTTAAATCTATCCTATAGGATATAATGTTATTATACCAAATCCAGCTTGCCTTAACAACATTTAAGACGACATGTCTCTACACCATGATGTTGTATGAAAACACTACAATATTTTTTAATATACATCTATTGTCCGACTAGTGCAAAGGCCTCCATAGCCTTCGAGAGTAAAAATGTCCATTACACACATATTTCTCATCAAAATATATAAAGGAAAACGCCCAAGTAACCTCTAATATCTATTTCTATGATTATTTATTCGATTACTATTTTCAAAATAAGAAACTATTGAGACTAGCGGCTATGAAACCATTCCTTTTAATAAGTATTGGATCTTAGCGGTTGTTGAGCTTTTTCTTTGATATGAGCCAATGTGTATTATGAAGAACAAGTTGATAGGTCTAACCCTAGGGGTTGCTAAGCTAAGGAAAGAGTGTTAACAACCACAAAATCCTAATTGAACTTTAATTTTAGTTGATAGGATAAAATGCTATTATACAAAATCTTGATTGCCTCAACAACATTTAATACAATATGTCTCTACATCATGATGTTGTACAAGTACCCTGTAAATTTTGTTAGTAAACATCTTTTTCCCGACTAGGGAAAACCCTCCATAGCCTTCGATAGTAAGAAATGGAGGTTAATGGTCGCTAAGAATTTTATTTGATATAGATCGATGTGTATTACGAAGAAAAGATGCAAAGGTGTGAGCCTAGCGGTTGTTAATCTGAGAAAATATTTTTTACAACGAAAAAACATAACTGAACTTTAAATTCGTCCTATAGAATACAATACTATTATACCCAATCTAGTTTGCCTCCACAACATTTAAGATGACATGTCTCTACATCGTGATGTTGTATGAGTACCTTACAATTTTTTTAATAAACATATTTTTTCCTGATTAGGAAAGGCCTCAATAGCCTTCGAGAGTAAAAATGTCCATTACACACATATTTCTCATTGAAATATATAAAGGAAAATGCCTAGAAACCGCTAATATCTATTACTATGATTTGTTATTCGATCACTATTTTCAATAAGAAATTGTTGATACTAGCGACCACCAAACTATTCCTTTCATAAGTATTGGAGCTTAGCGGTCGCTAAGCATTTTATTTTATATGAACTGATGTTTGATCTAATGCAAGTAATGGAGCTTAGCAATCACTAAGAATTTTCCTTGATATGAACCGATATGAATTATGTGTTAGAAACAATATATATTATGAGAAATATATAAGGCATGATCCCTCTCAAGGGTATGTAGTGCAGCACTTGGCTCCATTAGGGATTGTATAGCCAATATGATACAATTATAAATAATGAAAAATACTAGCGATCCAAAGATGTAAAGATAGTTTTTTACATTGTTGGAAAGTAATCCTATAAAATATGGAAGCTAGCGGCGTCTAGGCTTCTCCTTGACAAATTTATGGACACCATAAAACATTCATAGTTATTCAAGAACACATCCGGAAAGGAATAGCTTAGCTTCCGCTAAGACCTAATGGAAGTAATGGAGCTTAGCGATTGCTAAACATTTTCTTTAATACTAAACAATATGAATTATGTGTTATACACAATATATCTTATGAGAATTACATAAGGCATGATCCCTCTCGAGGGTATGTAGTGCAACACTTGGCTCCATTTGGGGATAGTATAACCAATATGATATAATTATAAATAATGAAAAATACTAGTGATCTAAAGCTGTACAGATAGTTTTTACATTATTGGAAAGGAATCCTAGGAATTATAGAGGCTAGCAGTGCTAGGCTTCTCCTCAAAAAATAAATGGACAACATAAAACATGCATAGTTGTTCATTAACACCTATTGAAAGGAATAACTTAGCGGACACTTTGAGACCTAAGGATTTATTATTTTAAATTTGGTGTTGGAATAAAAAATCATAGTAATGGTGCTTAGTGGTTGCTAAGTTCATTCTTATATATAAGCTGATGTGAAATACATGTGAAGCGGAAACTAATGTTTTAGTTTTACTAGTGTAAAATGTAATAACACCAAAATATTGACAAACACAAGAGATATTAGAAATTTCATGCCATGTGTCATTATTATTATTATTAGATATATAAATGCTTTTGACTAGAGCTATGAACCATAGTAAATTCAACTAAGATATAAAATTTAAGCTCAAAAATTAGCGAACCAAATCCACCACACTTGAACACACTTCTATCATAAACAATATCGAATTAGAATCCACCTTTGTTAAATCAGCCTACCAGCCACGCCACCTCAGACATTACCACCTAAACGAGGATCGTGCTTAAGTGGGCTTTGAACCCGGGTGGAACCGGATACAACCATGCATCTTAACCACTCCACCCAGACCCCATCAACAAAATTTGGATGGTAAATGATTTTGTTATACCAGAGATATGAAATGGAGTGGTGGAGGATCACTTTTTCTAAATGGGACATGAAGGTGAGCTTGGGTTCTTAATGTCCATCGAGAGATCCACATTCGGAGTGCCCCACTTTGTGTTCCACTTAGTTCATATGGAGAAGTTCAACCCCTACCTCAAGGTGTCTCCATGGCTACTTATTGAAGGTGTTCACTAGAATCAATGTGAATGGAACTTGAGTTGATGATTACAAACTACTTGTAACTCACCAATGGACCAAGACCTTGAGTCCAAAACTTTGGATGATAAATGCTTTTATTATATCAAAGATATGAACTAGAGTGGTGGAGAGAACTTTCTCTAAGTGGGACATGAGGGTAGTCTTGGTTCCTTAATGTCCTCCAAGAAATTCGCATTCGGAGCACCCCACTATGTTCTACTTGGTCCATATGGAGAAGTTCGACCCCTATCTCAAGGTGTCCCCATGGCCACTTATTCAAAGCATCCAATGAACTCAATGGGAATGGAACTTTAAATTTTGGATGGTAAACACTTTTATTATACCGTGAGCTATGAACTCGAGTGGTGGAGTAACACATTCTCTAAGTGGGACATGGGGGTGGGCTCGGGTCCTTAATTTCCACCAAACAATCCACATTCAGAGCACCCCGTTATGTTCTGCTTGCTCCATATGGATAATTTCAACCCCTACCTCAAGGTGTCCCCATGGAAACTTATTGAAAGCATCTAATAAACTCAATAGGAATGGAGCTTTGGTTGATGATTACAAACTACTTGTAACCCACCAATAGCCCAAGACCTTGAGTTCATAAATTTGGATGGTAAACACTTTTATTGTACCAGAGATATGAAATGGAGTGGTGTAGGAGCACTTTCTCTAAGTGGGACATGGGGGTGGGCTTTGGTTCTTAATGTTTGCTAAGTAATCTACATTCAAAGTGCCTCGCCATGTTCCGCTTGGTCCATATGGAGAAATTTGATCCCTACCTCAAGGTATCCCCATGGACACTTATAAAAACATCCAATGAACTCAATGCGAATGGAACTTGGGTTGATGATTACAAAATACTTGTAAATCACCAATAGCCCAAGACCTTGAGTTCAAAACTTTGGATGGTAAACAATTTTATTGTACCAGAGCTATGAACTAGAGTGGTGGAGCACTTTCTCTAAGTGGGACATGGGGGTGGACTTGGGTCCTTAATGTTTGTTGAGCAAACCACATTCAAAGTGCACCGATATGTTACACTTGGTCCATAGGAGAAGTTTGACCCCTACCTTAAGGTATCCCCATGACCACTTATTGAAAGCATCCAATGAAATCAATAGGAATGAAACTTAGGCCGATGATTACAAACTACTTCAGAACTAACTAATAGCCTAAGACCTTGAGTTCAAAAATTTGGATGGTAAACGCTTTTATTATACCAGAGCTATGAACTAGTGGTGAAGGAACACTTTCTCTAAGTGGGATATGGGGGTGGACTTGGGTCCTTAATGTTCGCCAAATGATCTACATTCAGAGCGCCCTGCTATGTTCTGCTTGGTCCATATTGAGAAGTTTGACCCCTACCTCAAGGTGTCTCCATGGCCACTTATTGAAAGCATCTAATGAACTCAATGCGAATGGAACTTGGGTTGATGATTACAAACTACTCGTAACTCACTAATAGCCCAAGATCTTGATTTCTCCACGTGTCAACATTTTAGTGGGTGTTATTTATATAATAATATTATGGATTTTTATAGGCTAAAAATATTTTATAGGCATTTCTTTAAATATAAATTTCTTAATAAATGTGTCAATTATATTGTTTCCTAACTATTTGGTTTAAACTTGCCATGTGACACATTTTATTTGAATAATTATTTTAAATTAGCGCGCACTATATCTAACAATCTCAATATCAAATTTTAAATTAACGTGCACACTATATCACTATATAAAACTATGTTTATAATTTTTTAATTTTGTTTTCTTGTAATATATATTTTATTATGCTTATATTAGTATTCACAATGTCGCATGTTTCAAAAGAAATATTTGTCGTTGTCTCGCTCGTTTCAAAAGAAAAATTAATATTTTTTTCCCACCTTTCTGCACCTTTTCTTATTGAGGGAAAATTCAAATTTTGAATTGTGAAATCCCCCAAATTTATAAATTTTTTAAATTTCAATATCCTGCACTTTTTCTTAATGAGGGGGAAATCAAATTTTCATATCCCTGCTCTTTTCCTATTTTTGAAATGTCTTCCATAGAACGTATCAAATAAAATTATTAAATACCCCAAAGAAATATTGATTAGGGTTTCTTTTTTATTTGGCATCGTAAAAAGGAACTCTTGAAATCAAAATACAATACGCAGAGGTAGTAGATTATAGGTTTGAGTGCATGAATCCCGATCATTTTTTGCAAGGGAACGATGAGGTAGTGATTAGAATATCGTTTGCAGAGCATGCACACAAAGGAGGCAAGAAAAAGAGATTGTAGATAGATTGCAGTGTCCAGTACATGAATCCATGCCATTTTTATAAATCTCAATTGTCATTGCAGAGAAGGAGGTATACAAAGCATGAAAACTTGAAGGAGACAAACAAAAGAGGTTGCATATAGAATCACATTGATAGTTTTTTTTAGAGAGAAAACAAAGGTTTCATCAGACATCATCAAACATGAAATAATTTCAGATACTACTAAAATAGGCATTTATCAAAAACATCTATTATAGTATATGTGTACCTTTATTGATTGCGGGAACTTTCAGTTACTCTGTCTTCACCTAGTTCTTGATTTTACATGGTAGTCAAGCCCTGCCTTGCCCTTTGCTACCTTTCATGCGGTTCCTTTTCATCACCTTGTCAAACCTCCTTGTTCTTTATGAAAACACAATTTTTGTTTTTCCCTAATGAAATAAAATGTAACCCCTTTACAATTTTCGTTCTTTCTAAAAATACAATTTTTGTTTTGCCTTAGCTCTTATATTCATCTCTGTTAAACGGGTTCCCTTTTCAACCCTTCTATGTCTCTCTCTGGATAATTTTTTTGTGGATTTTTCGTTCTCATTCCTATAATTGTTTTTCCCGATAGTGATGGCATGTCTCCCCAATTGCAAAACATGCGTCACATATTCACATTTTAAAAAAATCGTAATGGTTTGAGAGACTCAAAGTATAGTTTAGGTATTCATTATGACTTCCTTTAATGTTTTTATTAAGATGAAAGAAATAAACGTGGCTAATTATTTCAATGTACATTGTTTATATGGTTTTCGCATTGACATTCGAGAAAGTTTTTTCACGTTAACAAATTGATTTAAAACTATAGAACCATGTTAAGTATCCAATTGTATGATATATATTTTTAATTATATACATTTTCCCATGTAGAAATATATATTATATATTTCCTTTTGCGCACCTTATGTTATGCCATAAAATCACATAGCTTTGTGCCCTCCATGATATAATTCTTTATTTCGATGACCATTTTACGAAACTAGAGGTTTATTTCTAATTAAATGTGAACCTAGAGAATAATAGATTTCATATAAAATTTAATTTTTAATATGCTACATATCATTGGCGAGATATAGAGTTTTGTTAAATATATTAATACATGATTGTACATGTATATGTATGTATCTATATGTAAACTCAATCATGAAAAATGTTGTCTAGCCTAGTGGTCACCGAGCTATAATTATTCTTTGGTGAAAACATCTGTGTAGCTCAAGTGACCATGTGGCTCAGTTGTTTGTTTTTCCTTTTGACAACTAACTATTATTTGGACCTAGCAATCACATGATATTCAAAGCCTAACAATTTAGATTTATAAAACAAATTCATTATAAACATGATATAAGTACTTTGGTAAGATATTCCAACACGAAATTTTAATCCTAGAGGTATTAAGTTCAACATTATATTCGAATCCTATCACATGATATTAGAAGCCTAAGCCTAACGACTACTAAGGTTGAAGATTATTACATTGAGTTGGAGCAACATAATAAAGAATTGAGATTAACGACCGCTAGGATATTTGTTGTCTTTCATACAAGACAATTAGTAATGACTTACCTGAAAACTGAGTTAAGCTCCATTATTATGGTTAGATTTTTCAACATGATATTTTAAGCCTAGCAACCGCTAGGCTTGGATTTTATTAAATTGCATTAATTCAAGAAAATGAACACTTGACATTAGCGCTCACTAGTCTAGTATTTTCATTTCATAAAATAACATGATGAAAAAATATAATGGTAGGAGCCTAGCAGACGCTAAGGTAGACCATGATTTGTTATTCGATCACTATTTTGAAAACAAGAAACTACTAAGCATAAAAATTGCCAAACATTTAATTTCAATAAGTAATGGAGACTAGCAGTCGCTAAGCATTTTCCTTGATACGAACCGATATTAATTATGTGTTATACACAATATATCTTATGAGAAATACATAAGGCTTGATCCCTCTCAAAGGTATGTAACATAGAACTTGGCTCAACGAAGAATAGTCCATCCAATATGATTTAATTATAAATAATGAAAATACTAGCGATCTAAAACTATACAGATAGTTTTTGCATTGCAAGAAATGAATATTAGAATATATAGAGGCTAAAAACCTCTAAGCTTCTCGTCGAAAAATAAATGGACAACATAAAATATGCATTAGTGTCCATTAACTCCTATTAAATGGAATAACTTAGTAGCCTCTAAGACCAAACACAAGGAATAGAGCTTAGTGGTCGCTAATCATTTTCCTTAAAATGAACTGAAATGAATTATGTGTTATACACAATATATCTTATGAGAACTACATAAGGCTTGATCCCTCTCAAGGGTATGTAGTGTAACCTAATGACCATTTGAGATAAGCGGCCTTTACGCTAGTCATTACATTCTAGACAAGACAATTAGTAATTATTTTCCTGAATACTTAACGATTGCTTATATGGGAGAGGTGTGCTAAATTTAGCAATGACTACTTGTTGAAATTGATGTGTAATGCATAACAAAGAATTCTAGTGGTGATTCCTTGTTGAAGACCATTGTTAAGAAAGATTAGATAATAGTAATCGCATTTCATCATTTAATCCCGGGAAAGAATCATGTTCATCTTCACCATGCATATTTGGTGAATCGTATTGGTCTATTTTCTTTTAATGGTGATTTTCAGAAAATATGCAAGGCGAAGATAGACATGATAATTTTTCAGGTTTAAATGATGAACTTCTATTACTATGATCCAACCTTGCTTAACTAGGCCACTAAGGTAGACCATGAATTTTTATTCGGTCGCTATTTTGAAAACTAGAAACTGTTGAGCCTAACGACCACTAAGCCAATCCTTTCAACAAGTAATGGAGCTTCACGGTTGCTAAGAATTTTCCTTCATATAAACCATTATGAATTATGTGATATAAACAATATATCTTATGAGAACTACATAAGGTTTGATCTCTCGAGGGTATGTAGTGCAACCTTTGGCTCTACTAGGGATAGTCCAACCAATATGATACAATTTTAAATAATGAAAATACTAGTGATCCAAATTTTTACAGATAGTTTTTACATTCCTAGAATGGAATCCTAGAAAATATAGATGGTAGTGACTAATAGCCTTCTTGTCGAAAAATAAATGGACAACATAAAACATGCATAGTTTTTCACTAACACATCTTGAAAGGAATAACTTAGTAGTGGCTGCTAAGACCTAACTCAAGTAATGGAGCTTAGTGGTCTCTAAGCATTTTCCTTGATACGAACCAATGTGAATTATGTGTTATACACATTATATCTTATGAGAACTACATAAGGCTTGATCCCTCTCGAGGATGTGTGGTCTTTGCCTAACAACCATTTGAGATAAGTGGTTGTAAGGCTAGCATTATTACATTCAAGACAAGAAACTTAGTAATGATTTACCCAAATAGTTAGTGACTACATGTATGGGAGAGGTGTGCCCAATTTCAGCGGTGACTACATTTTGAAATTGCTTTGTGCAATGCATAACACAAAATTTCAAAGTGGTGATTCCTTGTTTAAGACCGTTGTTCACCAAGGTTAGATCATAGTAATAAAAGTTCATCATTTAATCCTGAAGGAGAATCATGTGCATCTTGGCCTTGCATATTTGGTAAATCATGTGTGTCTATTCACTTTAATGGATGATTTTCATAATAATCTTCTCTACGCACATAACAAGACTTTGGAGTTGACTTTGATGCTTTGTTGTCTATTATAACTAAGCATCAAAACTAACTCCAAATTATTGTTGTGGGCGTAGAGTAGATTGTTATGAAAATCATCCATCAAATCAAATAGATAGACATGATTTACCAAATATGCAAGGCCAAGATGCACATGATTCTCCTTCAGGATTAAATGTTGAACTTATATATGTATATATATATATATATATATATATATATATATATATATATATATATATATTGTTAAACGCTTTTGACCGGAGCTATGAACCGGAGGGGTTGGGGCCCCCACCTTACAACATAAAAGAAGTGAAGAAGAGATGAGGAGAGAGGAAGGGAGAAACATGCGAATGGAAAGGAAGAAAAAAAAGAGAAGAAGCGAAAGCGAGATGAAACATCGAAGGGAGACAAAACTACGACCGAAACACCGAAAGGCACAGAAAGGATGAACAGGCTAACCCAAGGAAGAACCTGCATGCTCATTGGCTACCTTAAGCAGCAACTCAAAGGCAACATCGGCTCGATCCTTGAGTTCATCATGGTGGTCGAGTGCTGAGTCAACCGGAAAGAGCGTTGCATCAATGTTGGTCATCGGTCAAGGAAACACTGGTCGAAAGAAGGGTGGAAGTTTTGGGTGAAGGTAACTAGGTCTCTGTACTACCCGTAAAGCCACTGGATGCCACGACCTGAACCAAGAGCGTGCTCGTCAACTTCCTCAACCCATAGAAGAGGATCCAAGAGAGAGAAATTCACCAATTGATCATGCAAACCAACCCGATGAACGACATAGATTTCATCCACGGGAATGAGTTCAATCGCCGCTAGATCGGGGTGAAGAAGAAGGCAGAATGAGATGAATCGTTGAAGCAATATCTGAATCCGTTCTTGGCCAACTAGCTCGGAAGTGATAGGAATCACCGAGAATGGTTTCTATGGCTTCTGCCTCTTCCTGCGAGGAATATTTAAAAATTATGGAGAGGCGATGGCGATCGATGGTAGAGGAGTCTGCCAGTTCTTTGAATTGGCCACGAAGGGTGACAAACGGGAAGCCAACAAAATACATGGAGGCCAAAAGTGCCAAAGCAGGGGAATGAGCCAGACAAAAGATGAAGAGGAAGAAAACACGAACGACATTTATAGAAACCAGGCCTCACATTTTTGGGGAAAACTTCTTTGGTAAGGAATGTCGCAAGCCCAGTCTAGGCTGAAATGATGCTAGAGATAGAAGCAACGTGTGAATAATCGATTGCAAGAGTGGCAAGAAGATCCACCACCGAAAAAAGTGATGGATGCTCCCACACTTAAAAGGAACACTACACACGTGAGAGGCCACTTCCCAACAGCAAGGATGAGCTGGCCCGCTCGTGGGAAATTAAGTTTGACTGCCCAATCCAATCTTGAGTTGTTCCTGAAGTGATGTTGGCGGCAGGGTGATCGATAGCAAAATTTGCAAGGAAATCAGCCGCATGGTTAGTTTCTCTAAAGTTATGAGTAATATTCCATGTGCTGATTTTATCTAACCAATAAAGAATTTGAGGGATAAATATGTTGATTTTCCATGAAGGGGATGAGCCTCTAGAAACTGCACATATGATAATTTGGGAATCCCCTTCGATGAATAAATGAGGACATCCTAACTGGGTAGCCATCTTGACTCCTTCCAAGAGTGCTTGGGCTTCGGTAGAATTGCACGAGCCATCTCTGAGAGGGAAGGAGCCAGCTCTGATAAGATTACCAAGTTCATCCCTGAGAATACAACCTGCACCTGATTTACCTGGATTCCCTCTAGAGGCGCCATCAAAATTAAGTTTCCAAGTGCCCTTCGGAGGGGGACGCCACCTAGCCCTTTTCCTTCGAATTGATTTTTCAACTTGTGAAAGTCCTTTTTTAACTATTGAGCCTGGTCTGGAGTTGTTTTTGAGTGGCCAAGAATGCATAATAATGAAATCCTGGAGGAGAAAGTTGAGTGTGATAAATAATTAGCACTAACTCTCTCAGAAATGGCCACTTCCAACTTGTTAAGAAAAGCTGGCAACTCAGCCGATTGTTCCCTAAAGAGACGAAGATTGCATTCCCACCAAATGTGCCAGAGAAGGAAGTATGGGGCAATGCACCAAATAGAGTTGAGGGTGCTGTTAAAGTTAAAGGATGGCCAGGAGAGAAGAGTCACTCCAATATTATTACAAGGAGCCCAGGCTAGATTTAATTTGTTCAGGAGCCAATCCCAACAGCTAGAGGCAAAAGGAAAAATAAAAAGAGGTGATCAAGATCTTCCTCCACGGCACCACACAACACACACATGGAAGGACCGGCATAACCCCAAGATCTCCACCTAACTTGGGTAAGGACCTTCTTTTTCAAAACCAACCAACCGAAAATAGCAACCTTAGGAGAGATACTGGGATGCCAACAAGCCAAAGGAACAAGGAAGCCCTTGGCCTGAACGAGAGATGAGAATATTATAACCTACTTTCACAGAGTAAGAACCCGATGCATCCCCAAGCCAAATCAAACAGTCATCCTTATTGAGAAAGTGCACGTTTTTTGTCTTGAATGGCATCCTTGAGGAGGTTGGACTCCTGTGCATTAGCTCGATAAAGGAGACATCCTTCCAAAGCCAGGATGGTGAGCCATCGGGATTCTGACGGCCGTAATTCAGCAACCAAAGATCCCCAAGACAACTTGGCCAAATTCATGACTCTGTTAAGAGCAGACGTGAGATTAAGAGGGGGAGCCATTCCAACTTTCATCCCAGAAGGTGGCAAGCTATCCGTTGTTGATGTTCCAAGAGACCGACTCAGCAATCAAGGATTTGGACTTACAAAAGAAATTCCAGATGTGCGAACCTTTGGGGAGCTCTGAGCTGGATAACAATAACTCGGGGTGACACCCACCGAGATACTTATGTGAAAGAACTTGGAAAGCCTGCCGTTTGACGTTGGAAATGAAATTCCAAACAAGCTTTGCTCGAGGGTAGAGTTCTGGAGAGCAAGGTCCAAAATTCCCATCCCTCTCGAGGCGTTTTGGAAGTTTGACCAATTCCCAGTTTGCAAGGTGAAATTTGCACTCTTCATTATTTCCTTGCCATAAGAAGGTTCTCACAATCTTTTCAATCTTGAGCAAAACAGATTTGGGGATCTGCAGGACAGACAACATATAGATTGGAATGGCAAGGAGAACAAAATTAATTAAAAGGGCTCGACCAGCCAAGGATAGCCATTTTCCTTTCCATGAGAGAAGTCTAGAAGAGATGGAGTTTAAGAGCCCGTCCCAAAGATGCGCTTTGCCATTCCCATGAAAAAGTGGAATACCCAGATATTTGTGTAGGAGAACTCCCACTGTAAAGCCGAGAATTGCTTTGATCCTACATTGTAATCTAGGGGCAACATTAAAGAAGAAAATGACAGATTTATGAAAGTTAATAACCTGTCTGCCGCGAGAAGAATAAGAATCAAGAATAGAAGATAGTCACTTAGCTTCAGGGATAGATCCTTGACCAAAAAGAAAAGTATCGTCTGCAAATTGTTGGTGTGAAAGGGCTGGAAGATTGGAGGTGATGAGAATACCTTTGAGGGATCCATCCAGAATGACAGATTTGATGCTTCGACTAAGAGCCTCGGTGACCAAAATAAAAAGAAAAGAGGAGAGAGGATCGCCTTGTCTCAATCCCCTGCTGCTATGGAAGAAGCCTTCAGCTGAACCATTAACCAGAATAGAGAATCGAGGAGTGGCTATGCAGCTGAAGATCCAATTACAAAAATTCCTACTGAAGCCCATGGCTTGAAGAGATTTGATGAGGAACCTCCAATTGACATGATCGTAGGCTTTGCTAAAATCCAGTTTCAGCATCATGCCAGCCCGGGAGGAGGCATGAAGAGTGTGAATCAATTCATGAGAGATGATGATCCCATCAGTTAATTGACCTACCAGGGATGAAGCCACTTTGTTCTTGAGCAACCAATTTTGACAAAAGTGGACTCAATCTATTTGCAATAGCTTTGGAGATGATTTTGTATGTCGTGTTGTAAAGAGAAATAGGTTTGAAATCATCCAAAGACTCGGCAGGAGATTTTTTAGGAAACATGCATATGAGAGTGTGGTTGAGAGCACCTAAAATCTTTCTGTTTGCCATGATTCCTCAACTGCATTCCAAATAGAGTTCCCAATGACATCCCAAAAGTCCTGGAAGAATGAGGTGGGAAACCATCAGGACCGGGTGCTTTTTCTCTCTTCATAGAAAAAACAATTTTTTGAACCTCCTCCTTGGAGAATGGAGAGAGAAGCAATTCATTATCAGCATCTGTGACCGAGGCAGGGATCTGGTGGAAGAAGGAAGATTACGCACCAAGGGGTTGCCAATTCACCATTCAAGAGCTTATTGAAGTAGGACACTGCTTCGGATTTGATCTGAGATTGAGTGGACGCAACAGATAAATCATCCAACTGGAGGGATGAAATGTAGTTGAAATTTCTTCTGGCTTTAACAGAAGCATGGAAGAACTTAGTATTTTTGTCGCCGTCTGCCAGCCATACTTCCCTGGATTTTTGACGCCAGTAAGTTTCCTCTTTTAGAAGAAGATCACCCAATTCCTTGAGAAGTGATTTTTCTTTGAGGAAATCAGCCCGAAGCATCCCATGAGAGAGTATAGAATCATTCAGAATATGGAGCTCCTTCTCAACTCTCTATTTTTCCTGAAAAATATTTTTAAAGCTTGAAATATTCCAGCTTTGAAGCTTGTCTTTCAACAAGGATAACTTTTTGGAGAGTTGGAACATCCAGGTCCCATTAACTGTGAAGGAATCCCACCAGAATTTAATCAGAGGCCTGAGTGAAGGATCCTGCAACCACATGTTTTTGAATTTGAAGGGTGAACATTGAGGGGGCAGGTCGAAGGAAATATTAAGAGAGATCGGGAAATGATCGGAGCCTGAGAGTGGAAGAACAGAGCATTTGAGAAGGAAGTTATTCTGCAACCAAAATTCAGAAACAAGGAATCTGTCAAGATGCACTGCCAAGGAACTGAACCCAGGCCTCCTATTATTCCACGTGAACCAACCCTGGCTAGGTTCCACATCAACCAGATTGGTAGAAGAAACAAAAGATGTAAAGTCCACTTGTGAACGTGGCTGCCATTGAATACCTCCGTGCTTATCAAGATCAGAAAGAGTAGCATTGAAATCGCCAAAGAATGACAATCTTGGAGTTGATAGCCGAATCAAGGACCAGATGAAGTTTAGACCAAAGATCTCTTTTTCTAATCAGATTTGAGGACCATATACATTGCATAAGAAAAAGGACTCATCAGAATGTTTAGTAAAAACCTTGCACCAAATAAAGTTCAAATCAACAAGAATAGGCTCAAGAGTACAACAACTGGATTTCCAAAGAATTCCAAGACCACCTAAGGCACCTGAAGAATCGAGAAGCAACCTTCCCAACCTTTCCATCTTTGAAACCATCCATTTTGCAACCATCCTCTGACATCTTAGTTTCCTGTAGAAGGAAAATATCAACAACAACATCTAAAACATAACGTCTTAACATACATTGTTTGTTAGGGGCATTAAGGCCCCTAACGTTCCAAGAATAGAGGATCATTTGATCTTCAGAGAGGACTCGCCTCTCCTACTCATAGAGGGAAAGAAGGAACAAAGTTGAAGTTACTTCCCACTGCAACCTCATTTAGGGAGATTTTACTCTTAGTAGGGCGACCCAGAATGCTTTTCGGACCAAGATCCATGTTAAGAAGTGGAGGTGTTGGGAGAATCGGACAAAGCTACAAATTACCAGAAGAATGAGCCTCGTGGTCAGCCTCCTATGAACCAATGGAGTCACCATCATTAGACTGGAGTAGTTCATCCTTTTCATTAACCCATTTTTCCAGAGAGGTAGCGTTCCCTCCCAGGCCAAGAGAGATACCATCATGAAAAAGGGATAAAATCCTAGTAGAGTCCTTAACCACTGCTGCCATTTCTTTTACCAAAGAGATGGTACCAGGGTCCAGAGTTAAGGACTCAAGAACAGGGGAGGGGTCAGAAGAGACCACTCGAGTGGAATGAGGCGTGATTGCATGAGAGAGGGAGGGGGGAGAGGATTTTTTTCTCCATTCCAGTTTGCTAGAAGAAGGGGTATTTTTGTAGAATTTACGGAAGTGGCCAGGTTTTTTGCATTTAAAGCAGGTGTTAGAGACACCTTCGTACTCCACCTTTTGCTCCCAAAGCCCAGACTGGGTGGAGATGAGAATAATGTCTTGAAGCTTTTGATTATGATCGATGGAAATGCAAATCCTAGCAAAAGAAGAGAGGGTACCTTCCAGAGTGACAGGGTCGATGCGAACAACGCGTCCCAGACTTGAGTAGATTTTGTTGAGAATGGGAGCAGACCAAAACTCACTTGGCAGTGAATAGAGTCTAACCCATACTTGTAATCCTTCCATTTCTACTCTAGCCGTGTCGAAGTGAGGCTCCCAATCACGAATCGCCAAGCCTGAATCAGCTAGAAGAAATTCTTTCCTCACCATGGTGTCATCCTTCTGAGCGGTGCTACGAAATAAAACTAGGAAAAAGCCCCTTTCAAGGAAACAAATACACAGGCCGCTACCCCACTGTGCTTCACACCAATTTTGAATGCCTTCCACAGCCAATCTATGACCAACGAATTTTGCAAAGATTGCTCTAGAAGAGAGAAGCTTTGTTTGGGCTGCTAAAACAACATCGTCCTCCAAGGACACGGAAATGGAGGTGGATGGGTCCGGGGGACGAAGCAGACCAGGGCAATTTTTGTCAATACCTTCTAGCACACTGCCCGACACGGGGCATCGGGGACCCAGACGCTTCTGCAAGGCTTCCGATAGGCCCTGGCCCGTCAAGGGCACCATCACCACATCACGGGGAGGTGAAGCTGTGTGATCATTGTGGGGGTTGAGATTCAAAAAAAGTGACTGTTCTGGTCCACGAGGCTTCGCTTCCCTTTCGCCATCACCCGACCCAAAACCAATATTACCCGAATGATGTGTATGTTGGTAGTGTTAATGTTGAACTTATATTACTATTATCTAACCTTGTTGAATAATAGTCTTCAAGATGGAATAACCTCTAGAAGTCCTTTTATACATTGCTCCCAACAATTTTAACAAGCAATCATTGCAATATTTGGAACGAATCTCCCATGCAAGAGTTAATGGATATTTGGTTATGGATGTGTGGATGACTAATGCATGCGAGGTATAACAACTAATATTCCTTGTCAAAGAGGGTGAGATTAATGCAAACAATGAAATTTAAACTCTTGAAATTTAAAATTTTGAAAAAGCCTTTCTTTCAATATGTAATGGAGCTTAGCAGTCACTAATCATTTTCCTTGATACAAACCGATGTGAATTATATGTTATACACATTATATCTTATGAGAACTACATAAGGCTTGATCCCTCTCGAGGGTATGTCTTTGTAGCACTTGGCTCAACTAAGAATAGTCCAACCAATTTGACACAATTGTAAACAATACAAAAGCAATAGAGAACCAAAGTTGTACATATAGTTTTCACATTCTGGAATGGAATCCTAGAAAATATAGAGGCTAGCCGTCCATGAACTTCTTGTCAAAAAATAAATGGACAACAAAAACATACAAAGTGTTGTTGAAAGAAATATCTTAGTGGCCACTAAGACCTAACACAAGTAATGGAGCTTAACAATGCATTAAATATTTTCCTTGATATGAACTCGATGTGAATTATGTGTTATACCAATTATATCTTATGAAAAATACATAAGTCTTTATCTCTTTCAATGGTATGTAGTACAACACTTAGCTCTTTTAGGGATAATTGTTGGGCCCTAAAACATTGACTAAGTATAAAAGGGCATGCGCGCACAGGACCAATAAGAAGAAAGACACTGGGGAAAGCACATAGGAAAAATGGGTTTAAGAAGGCTTTAAATGAAACAAGGAATGCACGGGAAGCAAAACACATGTTTAAAAGACTTAGCCATATTTGGCATTCTGGAGGCACTTGAGGAAAAACATGAGGACCCGACTAGGTGTGATGAGTGGATAAGGTGCCAACCTGGAACCTTGGAGGTCAAGAAAAGGATATTCCACGTAGGGAATATTCCTAGAAGACATCATTGTAGAGAGTGGAGGGTTTGTAAAGGGATAAAAATTCACCAATGGAGGACCACATCGACACTGACACGCAACATCAGGAGAGGCATGGCGGTGGGTGCTGATCCTATAAAGAGAGATGCTCAGGCTAAAGACAAAGAGAGAAACAAAGAGGATAATAGAGGAGAAGATAAAAGAGGGACAAAGAGATAGGAAAAGATAGAATGCAAGAGAGGATGGGAGACAGAGGGAACACATAAAGAATAAGAAGCAGAGTAACAATGTGCTGTAATAGTGCTAGGGTTTAGAGCACTTAGTGCTAAGGGTTGTGAGGGATGCCATAAACCTCTGTATGGCACTAGGATCTGTAATAAGGGTTAAAATGGGAAAGATATAGATAGGGTCTCATATGGGGAAGGATCTACGGGAGTTAAGTCCTGTTATTTATTGTATATGGTCTGAGATGACCCTTTTTTTGTAATGTGGCTACCTGAACTATGTTAAATCAATATATCTTTGGGTTCATTCTGTATATTTTGCTTAAGGGTGTAAACCCTCATGTCATTTGACTTATCATGGCTCTAGATCTAGTTTATTATGCTTCTTGCAATGTTCTTTAGCTTTTGTGTTGCACTAATGTTAGATCTGCTAGTTGCATTTCCTACCTCTTTAAATAAGTGAATGTACTCCTGCTTCTACAAATCATCCTCCATTTATGGTGGAACCTTCTCACAAAGCTCACATAAAGGAGGGGCTCGATGCTCGCGCATGCCTCGGTGAGAACCAAGTGCCCACTAGATGATAGGGTCGATGCGCTTGGGATTATTAAAGTTGTTAAGGGTAAATAAATGACTACAGTAATCCAACCAATATGGTATAATTATAAAAAATAAAAAATAACATTGATCCAAAGTTTTATATATAGTTTTCACAATGACTAAATCAAATGGTAGGAGCCTAACGATCGATAAGGAAGACCATGATTTTTATTCGATTACTATTTTGAAAACAAGAAATTGTTGAGCCTAACGATTGTCAAGTCATTCCTTTCAATAACTAATGGAGCTTAGTGGTTGTTAAACATTTTCCTTGATACGAACCGTTATGAATTATGTGTTATACACAATATATCTTATGAGAACTACATAAGGCTTGATCCCTCTCCAAGGTATGTAGTGCAAAACTTGGCTCCACCAGGGATAGTCCAACTAATATGATGTAATTATAATTAATTAAAAATACTAGAGATCCAAAGTTGTACAAATAATTTTTACAATGACTAGAGGTAATGGTTGTAACCTAGCGGCCGCTAATCTAGACCATGATTTTTATTCTATCTCTATTTTCAAAATAAGAAACTGTTGAGTGTAGCCACCACAAAGTTGTTCCTTTTAATAAGTAATGGATCTTAGTAGTCGCCAATAATTTTATTTAATACAAACGTATATGAATTATGTGTTATACACATTATATCTTATGAGAACTACATAAGGCTTGATCCCTCTCGAGGGTATATAGTGCAACACTTGGCTCCGCCAGGGGTAGTCCATCCAATATTATACAATTATAAACAATGAAAAACAATAGTGATCCAAAGTTGTACAAATAGTTTTTACAATGACTATATCTAATGGTAGGAGCCAATGACCGCTAAGGTACACCATGATTTGTTATTCGATCGCTATTTTGAAAATAAGAAATTGTTATATATAACTAATGCATGTCAAGGCTACAACAACTGGCCTTCTTTGTCAAATCGGGTGGCATTAATGCAAACGATTAATTTTAAACTTTTGAAATTTAAATTACTCTACAAAGTATTTATTCTTCCCATTTGTGTTCTATAGCTTGTTGATGCATTTCCTAGCAATTGTTAAGCTATAAATATATTACATTGATTTGTTATTGGCATTTGATCATGTATACTACGAAATGTCTATTATTCACATATTATTTTTCAGCTTGCATAAAAGACATTACTTAGCTAACGCTAAGCTCCATTAATACGATTAGATATTCCAACATGATATTTTAAGCCTAGTGGTTCGCTTTAATCTATATGTGCATTACAATGCTTTGATCCAAAATAACAAACAATTGAGATTGGCCGCTAGGCAAATTATTACATTCCACACAAGCCAATGATGGAAATTAATCTACAAAGTATTTATCCTTCCCATTTGTATTCTATAGCTTATTGAATATTCCAAGCCTAGCGGCCACTAAGCTCAATGTGTATTACAATGCTTTGATCCAACATAACGAATAGTTGAGATTAATGACCGCTAGGAAAATTATTACATTCCACACAAGCCAATGATGAAAATTACTCTACAAAGTATTTATCCTTCCCATTTGTATTCTATATCTTGTTGAGGCATTTCTAATGACCGCTAAGCTATAAATATCTTACATTGATTTGTTATTGGCTTATAATCGGGCCGAATTAAAGGTCGGGAGTGCCCTAGGCAATAGTTTGAGTGGGCGCCCTCCTCAAAAATTTATTTAATATTTTTTTCCATAAAGTAAATAAATAAAATATGTCTATATTTTTGTATTTTTAAATTTACATCATGGTCATAATAAAATAATAATAAAAATATATTATTAAATTATCACGGAAGGATAAAAAATATAATGTGGATGGAAAAATTTAATCGTAGGAGATGCTCATAATGCAAAAATACAATATTTTATACAAGGCTTCTTACAAGTCTAATTTAGCCTTATCAAGTAGGTGACATGAACTCTATCCTGAAATAAAGCACCATTTTTTTCCAAAGAAACAAAAACGTTTATGTAGCTCCCATGGTTTTGTGAAGAGTCGTATTTGGACTAGGCCTACAGATTCCTCCATAAAAAATAATAGAAAATTTCCCCACAAAATTAAGAATAGAAAATTAAATACTTGTTTCCTTTAATTATACTCACCTCTACTAGATACACCAGAACATTATAAAAAATACATTAACCTTTTTCTAAAACAAATTACACACCTATATAATCTGGAGCTATATCAAGAGAATGTGTAACAATACCAAAAAAATCATATGTGCTTATAAATATGTGATATTTTCTTTTACTTGAAAAAATATTACAAATTTTTTTATGTGTATGCGTGAAATTTATGTTACTATACAATAATATCTATAAATGGGTTGATCAATATTAAGTCTTCAGATAAATTATTTTAAAGTTAAGTTCTAAAATTAATGGACAAAAGGAAATTTTTAGATTCATGCGCCCATCGACGGACGTGGCGCCTACCAGCAATTGCCTAGTTTGCCTAAGGCTTAATCCCCCTCTACTTATAATCCTCTATACTACGAAATGTGTATAATTCACATAATGTTTTTCGGCTAGCATAAAAGAAACTACTCAACTAACACTAAGCTCCATTAATATGATTAGATATTTGGACATGATATTCCAAGCCTAGCGATCACTAAGATGAAATGTTGAGATTAGCGGCTGCTAGGTAGATTATTACATTCCTCACAAGCCAATGATGGAAATTAATCTACAAATTTTTTATCCTTCCCATTTGTATTCTATAGTTTTTTGAGGCATTGCGTAACGAGTGCTAAACAATAAATATCTTACATTGATTTGTTATCAACATATAATCATGTATACTATGAAATGTTTATTCTTCACATATTGTTTTTCTTCTTGCATAAAATACACTACTTAGCTAATGCTAAACTTCATTATTACGATTAGATATTCCGACATGATATTCCACACCTAGTGGCCATTAAACACGATGTGTATTACAATGCTTTGACATAACATTACAAACAATTGTGATTAACGAATGCTAGGTAGATTATTACAGTCTATACAAGCCAATGATGTAAATTAATCTACAAAGTACTTATCCTTTCCATTCGTATTCTATAGCTTGTTGAAAGTTTTCTAAGAACTGCTAAGCTCTAAAGTTCCATTTCGAATGATTTGTTAATCTACAAAAATAATCAGATTAAGATATAACAAGTCCTTTCTATTGATCTATTGAATTTTTTTTTATCCTTCCCATATATTTATGAATTATTAATTTGTTTAATTCCTTTTACAGGTAATATGTCTTCCATTGGTCGCACTGTTCGTGTAAATTCCATTCATTGAAGGAGTAGAGGGTTGGAAGAAAAGAGATGAGGAATGGTTTGTAGAAATGCATTCACCGAGAAAACTATCATGTTGATATGTGGTTATTTTTGTTGATGATGATGTTAACCATGAAGTCGAGTATGGTTCTATCTTCAAAAGTTATTGATCAGCGAACATTGTGTATTTAGGTTGAATACATTGACGTTGAAATTAATAAGTGCCTTATTCTTGAAATGGAGTTAGAAGTTTCCTTGTTCAGGAAACAAGAAATACAAGATTCTATCGAATGTGTTCTGTTCTAAATATGGTTCAAATTGGGGATGTTCATAGACTCTAAAAAAATAGGTTGTGAAAATTCCCATGAAATTCATAATGACATGAATTTAATATTAAAAAATTGTATAGATATGATAATACCTCTTCTGTTTGTCATTATTTGAATAGAAAATGTTTGCTTTCTCCACCAAAACATGTCAAGCTATTTACAATGCTAAGGTGATCTTATTTGTCTAAATTAAAGATAGATCCCTCTAAGTCAAAGTTGCACGGGCTTAAAAAGAATAATAAATCGGTTGGATTGTTGAAAAAACTACCAGTATATTCAAAAACCAAAATCTTCAACCATTGAAAAATTTATTTTGTTTTTGTTCGAGCAGATATGTGTTACTAAAGCGAGAGGCAACCAGTCACATTAATGAGACTTGCATGTAAATTACAACAAACATCATCCGCCAGCCACATACAAACCAACCGGATAAAAAAGGTGGTCATAGAGAGTGTTGGATACAACGAGCATTTGGAACGACACCAAAGAACAATAAAAAAGAAATAAAAAAACCACCCACACGGAACAACCCATAGAACGAGACGGAATAGACCATAGGAAGGACGAAAAAATGAGAAAGTGTCTCCCAGTAGAATAGAATTACAAGTAATAAGAAAAAAAACAAAACAAATTTGGGGCCATGGCCGCCCTGGCTACGACTGCTCCCCTGCCCCTTACCTAATCACACGGGTCAGCCGCTTCTCCCCATGTCTTTAAAAATATGCCAAAAGAAATGATATATGGATATATGTTAGAATAGTATTTATAATATTATACTTTATATTATATAGAGTATAGATATTTATAGGTTTAATATATTATTATATATAAATACATAATGCCTATGGTAATAGATGTTATAAATCAGATCATGAAATAATTATAATGTTATATTTTATACAATCTTACTTACACACACATATACATATATATAGATAACATTATTAAATATTTATAACGCTATTAGTACTATGGTTATAATATCTATAATATTATATTATGTATAATAGTATTATTATATAATATAATAATGATATAATGTTATAGCGTTTAAAACAAGTTGTAAGACATATAACATTTAATATAAGGTTCATATATTATGATGTTGTCATGAGGATTATAATGTTTGTAAAATTTGACATTTTAACATCTAAAGCGTTATAATGTTATATCATATAATATCACAACCTTATGAAATTAAACCATTAGATATACATTATAAGGCCATTACAAAATATTATAATGAACCTCTTATAAATATTTTAATGGAAAATTCTATTCATTTGAGATAACTAAACATCTTTAACTCTAATGAGATTTCCTTATTTAATAGGATTATAATTATTACTTTTTAACTAAGGTTCCAAAGCAAGGTAAAATAAATGTCTAAATACCATAGTTATTTGAATAACTTACACCTTGAAAACCCGTATAAGGAAATAATGGTCAACTAAGGCTAAGCAAGTTCTACCTTAGGGTCAAATGTGGTTGAAGTGGATAATAATTAGAAAAAAGCGTTAAGCTAATAAAAATTATTTCTCTAGTCAAATGATAATAATAAACTAGTGCGAGAATATAATTAAATAGATTAATGGGATAAAGTATGATTGTCCATGTTAGTAAATAAGTAGTAAATTAGTTCAAGGTAGCTAAAGTGTCGACTGTAAATAGGTCCTTGACATGAGGTCAGTGCTTTAATTAAAACTTGTGCAAGGAAATATAATAATTTATCTTTGTCTTATAGAAATATTATTGTGAAAACCATCTTGCAAATTGAAGTAATGTCACGATTATTGTCTTTTCCAATTTAAAGTTTACCGCTCATACGCATAGAATGATTATTCGTAAGTACGGAAAAAACCTAGTGGCATAGTGCAGTGATGCACAGTCCCACAACTAATGACATAAACTTGAAACTTTATTCCCATCATTTTAACATTCTTTTACCTAAAAAAATTATTGCATAATTTTTCCACCTCTAACTTAGTTTTTTTTTTTTTGAGTGAAATTATGGGGTGTCACACGTTTAAATTATATTTTTGCTTTAAAATCAAACAATATATTGTGCATTTATATGGAATAAAATAACTACCTTAAAGTTATTAAAGATTCACAGTCTTGCAATCATTTTTTTAATTCAAAATTTTGCAACAAAAAAGTTATTTCTAGTACAATGCGAAAAAAGAAATGTAACTTAATGAACCTGGAAGTGTCTCACATCTCTTGAATGTCATTAGCCTAGCGGTCGCTAGGCCACAAGGCATTTTTAATTATTCAAATCTGCATAGTTTAATCTTAAAGACATTTTAAAACTTATAAGAACCTTATTCCAAAACAAACATTAAGCCTGCAATGTCTTGCTTAGCCGTATAAAATAGAAACATGTTTTATTTATTTTTGTAGATCAATGTTGGCTTCCCTGAAATCATTAATTTTTTCCTAGATCTGCATAGTTTAATCTTAAGATATTTTAAAATTGATAAGAACCTTATTCCAAAGCAAAAATTAAGTCTAAGCTACCGCTAGCTCGTATAAAACAAAAACATGATCTGTTTATTATTTTGCGAGATCAATGTTGGCTTCCTTGAAATCATTAAATGATTTTTCCCATATCTACATAGTTTAATATTATAGACATTTTAAAACTAATAAGAACCTTATTCCAAAGCAAAAATTAAGCCTAATGACCATAGCCGTATAAAATAAAAACATGTTTTGTTTATTGTTTTATAGATCAATGTTGGCTTCCTGAAATCATTAAATAATTTTTCTCAGATTTACATAGTTTAATCTAAAAATATTTTAAAACCGGTAAGAACCTTATTCCAAAGCAAAAATTAAGCTTAAGCGGTCATTAATCTTTGTATAAAATAGCAGAAACATATTTTTTTATTGTTTTCCATATCAATGTTGGATGCCTTGAAATAATTAAACAATTTTCCCCAAACCTACATAGTTTAACCTTATAGACATTTTAAAACTGATAAGAACCTTATTCCAAAGTAAAAAATGAAGCCAACAAATACCGCTAGCCCATATAAAACATAAACATGTTCTATTTATTGTTTTACAGATCAATGTTGGCTTCCCTAAAATCATTAAATGATTTTCCCCAGATCTACATATTTTAATCTTAAATACATTTTAAAACTGATAAGAACCATATTCCAAAGCATAAATAATACCTAATGGCCACTAGCCCATATAAAACATAAACATGTTATTTTTATTGTTTTGTAGATAAATGTTGGCTTCCCTAAAATCATTAAACAATTTTTCCCAGATCTGCATATTTTAATCTTAAAGACATTTTAAAACTGATAAAAACTTATTCCAAAGGAAAAATTAAGCCTAGCGATCACAATTAGCCAGTATTAAATGAAACATGTTATGTTTATTTTTTTGTAGATCAATGTTGGATTCCCTGAAATCATTAAACAATTTTCCCTAGATTCATTAATTTAATCTGTAATCTAATATATTAGACTCCAGAAGGAGGTATAATGGGTTCCAATATTTTAATTTTTGGATTCCAATATTTTGATTTTCAAATTCCAATATATGTGATTTTGGAGTGCAATAACTTCTAATATATGTGATTTTGGAGTATAGTAAATTTCAATATTTAACATTTTGGAATCCAAAACTAGTAATATTGGATTCCAATATTGCTTATATTTTTAATTTGCTTGGATTGGAATAAGTCTAGATTTAGTGAAAGAAGCATTGTAGGAAATAGTGTGAGGATGATTATGGAATGAGCCTATACAACGTAAATTATACATACCCATAACATATTCTTCATCAATAAAAGGAGGTTGTGGACAATCATGTGCTTACCGGTGACTTAGGTTTTGTGTATAGACTAAGGAAGGAGTCATTGCGAATGGAGATGTAACCAAAAGGCATAGAAATGTGATATCAATATGATTGGGATAGAGAGTGCCACCAATGTAGTTGAGCCAAGATTTTCCAAGGGTGAGTGGAGAGGAACAAGTGTGTGTGCGATGAAGACCGACAAATGAAAGACAAAAAGACCATAAGTAGTAGTAATAAGTACATATCTAGGATATAGGTGGGGGAAATGTGGTGGGGAGGAGATCGAAATCATGAAGCTTTGATTGTCTTAAGCCTTCATGTGTGGAGATAGTGTCCGAACAAGTGCGATTGAATGGAATATGAGGAAAATAAGAGCCATCTATGAATAAGGTGCATGTGAATGGATCTAGTTGTGAATCGAGCTGATCCGGGGGAGATGAAGGAGGTGGTATGACGTCCACTATATAAACATTTATTTAGAAAGGAATCATGGCGGTAATAGAGGAAGGAGGTTTCTGAATTGATTTTCATCGGGGCTAATAGCAGAACAACGATGTCTTGGAAATAGGTTTCATCAACCTCAATAGGAGTGAAGTTAAGGTTGCACAATTTTTCATCAGTAAGCTCTATCAACATCAACCTCATCATCGAAATCGTTGGTGGAAACATTATCGTGTTGGGTAGCATTATTAAGGATATTGAGGAGGGGTGGTGGATGGAGGAGTAAAAGGGGTAATAAAGGGTGGAATAATGGTAGTGATAGAGGGATGTATGGTAGGGGAAATGAGATCAGTGGTATGTGTAGGGATAAAAGAGGTAGTTATTAAGGGAGATGAAGTAATAGTAACACTAGATTGACTGACATTATATGTATCGATATTATGGTATGGAATCGGGTTGAGTGGAGGTATAGGCATGGTAGTAGATGGATATATGTGACAAAACTTGAATGGGTTGTGGTAAGAAGAAATAGTATACTCATAGCCATCATGCAATAATTTGACGCACCGATGAACCGTAGAAGGAACAACATGCATAACATGGATCCATGGTCTACCAAGTAAGTAATTGAACTAAAATGATGTATTAATGATATAAAATAAAGTGGGGAGGGTTTTGGGTCCAACTTGTAAAGGCAAGGTGATGGTGCCGATGTATTTGTGTGTATAGAATCATAGCCATAAAAACGGTAGCGGATTTGGTGATTAGATTATGAAGAATTTGTAATTGCATGAGTAATGAGAGAGAAAATAGATTTACAACAGAGCCATTGTCAATTAATACACACTTAATATAATGACAACTAATAGTAGCTGTAATAAGCAAAGGTGACAAAGGATCACCAACAATGGTAGAGGAATATCCTAATTATTGGATTATATGGCATGTGGTAAATTTTTGAGGGATTGAATGAGATGAGCGAAGGTGATAGGAGAATTGTCACTTGAAATTTGGATAGAGAAGAGGGTAGCCTCTAATGTATGATGAAAATTTGGTGCAGTGCGTGAGAGACCATAAAGAGATATTTTGGCTAGTGTATTATTTAGTGGCTCAATGATATCATTACCTTTAGAGGTGTCAGTAGGAAATGTAGGGGCATAGGTGGTGGAATAAATATGGGTGGAGCCATGGGTTGCATATTACATCAAGTGGTGACCAAATTAATAGTTGGACCGGTCATTGGTTGGTTGAAATGGGGAGGATATTGGGTATGGCCTTCGCATAAAACCATCAACAATGGAGACATGCTAGAAACCCTATTGGGTGCATAGGATGGGTAAGAGGATTGATCCATAAATTAAGAAGGAGAGAGAATTTGATGCATGGTGAAAATGTAGGGTTTGATCGGTCGGGTTCACCAAATGATTTAATCTAAATGGAATTAAGTCTAAATACAAAGTAACTCTCTTTGTGATGAATGATTTGCAAGTGATAGAATACAATAATGGATAAGCAAAAAAATTTAATATAAAACCCTAAACAAGAGAGAGATAAATGACTTAGCTAATTTCCAAGTGATCGAGATGAGGAACTACCGAGAAGGGTGTCGTCAAATCTCACAAGAGGTTCTGGAACTCAAAGATGTGCAGGACAAAGCACCCACGAGGAGGACATGAGTGCCCAAGTGCTAGTGAATGATCTAAGTGCTAGTGACTAGTAAGGTACTCGGGTTCTAATATTTTTCAGGATGGAGGAGATTCATTGTTGATCTTCATTTGTTGCTTTGGTTTCCCTTCAATGTCCTTTGGTCGTACAACCTACAAAATAGATAACTAGTTGCACATGCCCACAAAACACATCAATCATAATAAATAAAATGTAGAATGGGGAGTTAGAATGACTGATAGTCACTCGAAGAGTGATCTTATGACCGAGCGCTGCACTAAATCCTAGACTCCATGTAGTTTTACGTGAATATGTGTGTAATGATGCCATAAGTTTCCCTTTTGTGAGTTGCACTATGACATGAGGGTAAGATCTAGAATGCTCCAGTATGCAAATATGTACAAATGGAATAAAATGAACTTCCCCTCCTATACATAGTGATACTGACCCTTATCCCTTGTATGGATGTGCTAGATGGATGCTTTGTAATGCTATTTATGCCTTTGGATGCAAACTTAGGTGATAATAGATAATGCCAGTGCTTGGTCCCTTATTTGAGAGTAATAACTAAGTGTATATATATGATTCCCTTGTTTGAATTTCGTAATTGACAACTGAAAGGCCAACCCAAAGTACTAAAAGGTGACTAAAAACTAAAAGAGACCAAAAGGGTGAGAAGAGGATAAAGAAGGTCATGAGCGCCCAGGAGGGACATGAGCACCTGGGTGCTTCTATCCTAACTGGGTGCTAGTGTCCGAGGCCATAAAATATAATTCGCTCAAGTATTGACAAGGTTGTAAGATGTGTAAGACTAGTAAGAATGCATAAAGCAAAAGGCCAAAAAGAGTTGTCAACCACTAGTTTTCTTGCTTAGGAATCATGTATATATTAGTATGCTTTAAGACCTAGAAATGTACCCAAGTGCATAGATTTTATGTCTACATAAGATCATCGACATAGTCAAGACATGCAACATGAAAGGATCCAAGGTGCTATTGAGGGTCACCATGGCCATTAAAGGTGGGAAGCTTAGGTGTAATGAAGTTAGGAGGTAGTAGATATGAGGAGATGGTGAGTGCAAAGGGGATATGAAGGAGGAGGGAGGATGCTAAAGATGGAGAGAATGATGAAGAGGCTTGTTGCAATTGGAAAATTTATATTTGTAGATCATGGTATAATGAGGCTAGGTAATGAGTTCTGAAGAGGATCCAGGTTGTGAATGGGAAGTATTGTGAGGAAGAAGAGGAGTGGTGGTTGTAGTAATAGAAATAGGAATAATGGAAGGTGGGGTAGATGTCATGGCGGTCAAGGAGGAACCCATAAGAGGGAGAGTGATAGTATCTCTAGATCTTTAGCAGTGAGTAAATCATTGAGGACATGCGGAATATGTGTGGGGTGGTTGCGTAAAGCAAAACAAAAGTTAGTGAGCTTGTCAAGTTGTTCTTGATCAACATTGGTATCCTCATCGTATGAGTGTTCACTATCAGAAGTTTCAATGTTTTCAAGAGGAATGTTGATTGAGTGAATCAGGGGATTATCAAAGGTAACCATTAATTTAGAGAGTTTACATGTAGATGGATGAATCTCAATGTGTTGAAGAGGACCGAAATGACTACTATGGGTAATGGGAACAAAAAGAAGGCCTTGAAGAAAGGTAGGGTTTGAGTAAATGGGTTCACCAAATGATTTAATCTAAATTGAATTAAATCTTAATTTTAGAGTAACTACTGTAACAAATGATATTATGATAATTATGTACAGTATGCACAAGCAATAAGCATTCAACAATGTAAAACCCTAAGAAAATGAGAGAGGGATGATGACTTAGATGATTACGTGTGATTTGGAGATGACCGTGACTGATTATTTGTTGAATATGGCTGAAAAAATGTCAAATAGTCTCGATGAGGGTTTGGAACCCTTTAAATGTCGAGAGGAAAAAGTGCCCATAGGAGGACGAGAGCACCTTAGGTGCTAGTGACTAAATTGGGCACATGTGTCTCGCTTAGATGCATAGGTTTTGGTCTTTTTGGGCTAGAGGAGCTTTGCTTTATTGATCTCTCTTTATTGATATGGTTTCATTGTAATGTCGATGGTCATACATGTAACTTTGTAAAATAGATAACTACCAAAGCACATGCCCATAAACCACATCAAATCTAATAAAAATATATAAAATGGGAGTTATAATGACCCGATAGTCACTGAAGAGTGAAATTACGACCGAGTCTTGCACTACATCTCAAGCTCCATGTAGTTCTTTGTGATTTTGTGTGTAATAATGCCCTAGGTTTCCCTTGTGTAATTTGCACAATGATAGTGGGCTGGATGTAGATTGTTATGCGTATGCAAGATGTGTGAAATGAAATGAAATGAAATCCCCTCCTATGTTATGTATATAGAATAATGTAACCCTTCTCCCTTGCATGGATGTGAAATATGTATGCTTTATAATGCTCTTGTGCCTTTGCGTAATCTTAGGTGGTGATAGATAATGCTTATAGTTGTAAACATTAAATCATTCGATTGGGTATATTTATAGGTCCTAAAAGCATGCTAGCATTTATATGATTCTAAGCAAGAAAAGCGGTGGTTGAATCTTTGAAATATTTTCTTCGGTTCTTCTTTTCATTTTGGTATTACACACCATGCATCCCAATCATAACTTTACTTGTTTATCTTTCATGGATTCAAACACCGATACCCAACTAGGATGGAAGCACCCAGTGCACCTATCCCCTCTAGGCGTCCCTAACCATTTATCACCTTACTCACTTCTTTTGTGTTTCCTTTATCTTTTGGGCATATTTTTCACTTATGGTTCCGCCTTTCAGTTGTCAATTACGAAATTAAAACAAGGGAATCATATAAATAAATAGTTATGTGTTCAAAATAAAGGGCCAAATACTAAACATTACTATCATAACCTAAGCTTACATTTAAATGAACCTAAATCACTCTAAGGCATCCATCTAACACCCATTCATGGAAAGGGACAACATACTCTGCTCTGCATACACGACATAGGAAGGGGAAGTTCATTTTTTCCAACCACACATTCTAATACATTGCAACATTCGAGCTACATCCCCTATTAAGTGCAACTTACACAAGGGCATCCTAGGGCACAATTTATACACACACTCACAAGAACTACATGGATTCGAGATGTAGTACAATACTCGGATTGCAAGCTCACTCTTGGGGTGACCGCCAAGGTCAGTATGACTCTCCATTCTACATATTTTTAATATTTGATGTGGTTTTTGAGCTTGTGCAAGTGAATTTATATTTTATAGGTTCTGAGATACCTTCGAGGATCATAGTGCGAAAACCGGGTGATTAACAAAGAATAATTGTGACACCCTAGCGACACAAAATAAATCAGATCTAGAGGTTTTTCATAGTCATGGGTGCCCAGATCGGTCATCAGCACCAGTGCCCTTGTCCTCCTATAGGCACCCTTGTCCATCCTTATTCATGAGCTCCATAATTTGAGAGATCAATAACGACACCGATTACATCTTGTTCATCACTACGCCTTCTCGGATCGGTTCTAGATTACATGAATATTAGCTAAGTCATCCTTTCTCTATCTCTTTCTTAGGGTTTCATATTTACATCTTCTTTTACTTGTGTCATTTATGCATTTTATCATTTATTTCAATAAGTGACTCTGTAATACTTATATTTAATTAAGTTTTTAAATTAAATCATTTGGTGAACCCCACTCGTGATCATACACTTGAATCCTCATTTTGCTTGTTCTATTCAATATTCTTTCATGGTTCCTAACATTCCTCAAGTCTCTTTGCATGATTTACTTCAAATGCATCCACCATGTAAATATTTTCTCCAAAAATACCTAGACACTATGTATCTCCCTCACAATACACCACCCACTCAAGTAAGTGCCATTTTCGATCATCTATTTGATGAATTTATCTTTGTAATCCTCCATCCAATCAACCCATATTAGAGTCAATTCAAGTTTTACATTGTTTATTTCAAGATAAAATTCAAAGCTATGGAATCCACAATTACATCTCTTAAAGTTGAAATCCAACATCTCAATGATGCTTCTCAAGCCCGTGTTAGTTCTTCTTTTACATCGCATCCTACTTCTATGTATTTTATATATGCTCGTATAAGCGAACCCCAAGTCTTATCTGCTACTAGCATCTATCAAGTTTGATTCAAATGATAAGTAACACAATATTCTTCCGATCTCCTCACCCGCCAATTGATCAACTTGTTATCCACTCATTGTTATCCTCCTTATCGACCAGAAAATACATTTGTCTCCCATTTTGTAATTATGACAACCTTAATGGACATAACGATGATTTCTATGCTCTAAAATGAAGAATCAAGAACCTTGAGCGTTAGGGTCTTATTTCATTTGCTTCACAACATCCTGCTACATCTTCAATTGTTATATCCCAATGGGATCGTAAATCCGGTCCTTCTATGTCTGATGAGCATCATTTCATAGTTACTAATGTTACTCCTTTGGTCGAGTTAAGAGCCGCATGTCCAATGCATTCCAATTAAGCAACCTCCTCTAAAAATTAGTCCATCAACAGTCCATCCCTCCTCCTCTCAAGCCTTCTATAGTGTTACCAATTCCAACTAAGAAACCTCCTCTAAAAATCAGTCCATACCCTCCTCCTCTCAAGTCTTCTACAATGTTATCAATCCCAAATAAGCTACCACCATTCAAGATCCCTCTCCACCCTACTCCACTTCAGCATCCAATTCTATTTTCTCAAACAATCTAATCCTTACATTGATGGCTTCTCACATTAACACATAGATCTCTATCATTCACACACTTAGGGGGCATCACACTTTATTCCCCCGATAACATCATTAGTTATCTATAATATCTCATATCATGTTTTGTGCTTCACACTTAATATTTTTCAGTACTCTTACACATCTTGATACACATCTTATATCGTCATTACCCAATGACACACTCTAGTTCTACAATTCATACTTGACTGCTAAGGGTCTAAATTTGAAATGAACCTCACCACATTCACTTTTCACACTCTATGATTTATGATATATCTTTCCAAAGACACATTTTCAAACCATTTCCCAATGAAAAACTCTTATTTTAGGTTATTTCACGATTATTGGGGGAATTTATAAATAAACCTCATTTCATACACATTCGCTAGGGGGCGAGCTGCTCATTCCACCTTCACAATTTACATTCCATTTCATCACATTCATTCACTACATTTTCATATCTTGGTTGCACTTACTCTTGCTTTCTTATACTATTTACATGATGTACTTTGCTTACTATGCTAGTCAGATAATATGTATGTTACTATATTTCTATATACTCACATGCGCATTCACTTGGCATTTTGGAGTGAATGCGGATATCCCTCTGATTTTCACACGCTGCAATGATGTTTGGTAGTGTACCTTTTACCAGTCCCACCGAGGCTCTTGGGGCATCTACCATTACTACTCTCACACATTATATGTGTTATTATTTCATCATTTACTACTTCCTATTCTTACTAGCACATTAATTTCCATTGACACATACATGCCTTGACATAATTTATATCTTTCTAACATGCTAATAGGTGCTTCATGTGTAGCATTTGCTTTTTAGGACTATATACCACAATGGTTATTTGATACACTTTTGTTGTCATTGTTTTCCATTGTATTTTATTTTTTACGAGCTATGCCCTATGTTTTGTTTGTTCATTGTATGCTTTTGGCCGCTTCGGCCTTGTGATCTTGTGACATTGTGAGCGATGTCCCATGTTTGAAACTCACTTTTCATAGTCTACTTTGTTTACACACTTTCTTGATTACATTATCTTCTATTGCATGTTTGTTAATTTTTCTACTAACACATGTTACTAGCCACTTTGTTTGTATGTGCCTTAGTTTCTACCATGCACATCCCCTACCCCTTATAGGGATACAATACAACACAACATTAGGTCCTCTATTTTGGGACGCATTCTCCTACTGACATCGCATGCAACACAAATGAGGGGGGCATATATTAGGTGAAAAATCACCCCTATGACATCTCAAAGCTACATAATAGATCTAGACAATACAAAAATAGAACATAGATTCGGTCAAAAATGACCCATAATTTGACTTGGGTCCTCTGCACAACATAGACACCGGTGCCAAGACTCAAATAGTATTGTCGAGGCACTGTGTCCTCCCCTAGGTGCTAATGTCATAGGGGCACACACATTCATCTTCTTAGATCAAAAAAGTTCACAGAAGCCTTCATAGCATTTCTATAGTTACAAGCACACTCCTTCGCTTATAATGTACATGCAATCTCCTACAATCCATTTCAATCGAAGAATAGTCAATACAATTGGAACTAATGGGGAAAACAAGAACAAATAAAGGAGATACCATCTATAGTGGTCTCTATCGGGTAGATTCATGGAAGGAGAGTAACACTAGATCTCTCTCCCAACACTTGCTCTTTGGTGTGAGATCACCCAAAAAAATTGCACTTGTTGTGAGATCGCTCAAAAACTTGCACTTGGTGTGAAATCACCCAAATAACTCACACTTGGCGTGAGATCTCCCAAAAATCTCGCATTTGACGTGAGATCACCCAAAAATGTGCACTTCACGAGAATTTCACAACATTTTTCTATCCGTTACACTTTTATACATCAAGTGCACACTTTCCTTTGTCACTACTTTTACATATTTATACATGTTTTACTCAAATTTTTCATATACACGACTTTGACTACTCTTTCACTCTTCTTTTACAGGTCTATCCTTAATATGCAACAAGAAGTAGCCTATAATAGTAAGAACAAGCACAATAACATGTATAATGCACTACATACGCTTCACCTCTAGGGTCACTTTCCTTTCCTAGTCTCCACGCTTCACTTTGCATCATTCCACGCTTCACTTGTCCACTCGACACGTTATTCATCTCATGCTCTATAGGATCATAAGGTACACATATTCCATCTACTTTATGTTATTGAGTATTCACTCAACATCATACAGTGAGGGAAAATGTAGACACTAAATTTGATACGAAATTAGAGAGAGCCAAACACAAAGATTTTACATATTATAAAATATTATAATGCACACAATAATATTTTCTTCTATATTAGTGTGATTGTTACTCACGTAACAATACACACTCTAAATAATAATCATTTATAATAACCCATAAATATGAGTTGTATATTTACACCAAACAACGTAACATAAAGTAAATTATATTTACAATACGGTAAACTCAAACCATGTGAGTACTGCATATTCCCAACATCCCCCCCTTAGTGTGAACATGGGAGAAAAACAATCATATTTCCTTTGCAACTTGCCACTGTGCTTGCTCATGATCTTGTACAACACTCGAATTGAAGATAGAAGAAGGAACACATCAACTTCTTATCAACTATGCGCTATCAGAACACATTTGACCGAAGAAGATGGGAACACACTCAGAAGCATCTACTTATCAACCGATCACTCTAGGAACACATCGACCTTGCGGTGTGTGAACTCAATCAGACACATCTAAATTTTTTTAATGGTTTTCCAGAGCCTAACCACAAACCTAGGTATGAACGGGAACACATCGACTATTCAATCTCATCAAGATTCATGACGGTACATTTATTTGTGCTATCTGTTCTTCATATCAAGGAATTAACATAGGAAAAACTAATCACTTTATTAGAACAAGAATATACTAAAAGCTGAATAAAAATAGGCACATTGCAAGCTGAAAAAACACGTTGAAACAAAATGTCACAATCTTGTTTTATGGCCTACAATCAATTTCTGGTGTGCAAGAGGAAGCTGCTTGTCTCTATCCTCCGTGCCTCCATCCTCCATTATATGTGTTGCTAACTCAACGGAATGTAAATATGAAGCACATTTTTCCCACATTGGCCGTATTCTTTTCTTCCCTCATGATGTGAAACACTTTATTTTCTAGATGTTGAGTAACACTAAAAAAATACATTCAGTAAGGCAATTTTTTTAATCCGAACTTTTTATAATGACAATGATTCAAAATTCCATATTTACACAAAATGACGACTTGGATCTTTGACATTGATTTTGACAACTAGACAAAATTTGACTCTTGACAATACAATAATTTGTCGACTCTCGACTCTTAAAGACAACATACAAAGGAAGAATTGTCTTAACTGGACAATACAAAGCTATGACCATTTAAATATGTAACGACACTTTTGATAACTTGACATGTACTAAAAATGACTCTTGGCTAGACAATGGACCCAAATGAAGAATTGACTATTTAATTATGATACTAATACAATAAAAAAATACTCAAACTATTACCTATACTAAAAAATAAATCATCGACATTAATAGACCATTTTAAATAAAATGAGTATTACCTAAATGTGAAAAAATGACTCAAGACTTGTTTATGCAATTAAATAAAAAAATAAACACAAACCATAGGCTCAATCAATGTTTTTAAAACTCGAACATTGTATTAGAAACTGCAGCAGAGATGATTTAATGGAAAACAAGGACATGTAACATAGTAGAATGACAACACCACATTGCACGAAGATAACACAACACAGTTAGACAATAGATTTGGAGGTTGAGCGATGAAATTTCAACAACATATTCATGAGGATACTCGTCTGTAGGTTTGGTGTCATTTTATAGAAATCACAAGTCATTGTGGAGTTTGAAATGTAAGGAATGTACAATTGAAAAAATATCTTCATAACAAAAAATGCAATAGACAATGCATATATTTATTTCCACTGTTGCAGGCACCAATATTGAGTGTAGCATTATCAATGACTAACATGTTGAAGATCACGTACCTTGAATCAGAGGGGGATTAAGCCTTAGGCAAACTAGGCGGCACTAGGGTGCCGGCCCAAATCGATGGGCGCATGAATCTAAAAATTTCCTTTTTGTCGTTAATTTTAGAACTTAACTTTAAAATAATTTATCTGAAGACTTAATATTGATCAACCCATTTATAGATATTATTGTATAGTAACATAAATTTCACACATACACATAAATTTTTTTTTAATAATTTTTCAAGTAAAAGAATATATCACATATTTATAAGCACATATGATTTTTTTGGTATTGTTACACATTCTCTGATATAGCTCTAGATTATATAGGTGTGTAATTTGTTTTAGAAAAAGGTTAATGTATTTTTTATAATGTTCATTGGTGTATCTAGTAGAGGTGAGTATAATTAAAAGAAACGAGTATTTAATTTTCTATTCTTAATTTTGTGGAGAAATTTTCTATTATTTTTTTATGGAGGAATCTATAGGCCTAGTCCAAATACAACTCTTCACAAAACCATGGGAGCTACATAAACGTTTTTGTTTCTTTGGAAAAAATGGTGCTTTATTTCAAGATAGAGTTCATGTCACCTACTTGATAAGGCTAAATTAGACTTGTAAGAAGCCTTGTATAAAATATTGTATTTTTTGCATTATGAGCATCTCCTACGATTAAATTTTTCCATCCACAATATATTTTTCATCCTTCCGTGATAATTTAATAATATATTTTTATTATTATTTTATTATGACCATGATGTAAATTTAAAAATACAAAAATATAGACATATTTTATTTATTTACTTTATGGAAAAAATATTAAATAAATTTTTGAGAGGGTGCCCACTCAAACTATTGCTCAAGGCGCTCTCGACCTTTAAATCGCCCTGCTTTGAATTAAAACGCCGATAAATGATTTCATGATATATCCTTAACACGAGATATGAGGTTTTCATAATATTTTGAAAAGCTGTTTCAAAATCGAAATAAACAAACCCAAAAAAATTCATAAATTTTCAAATTTGGGTTTTTGTGAAAAAATCAATTTACCAGTCATTATTTTTACAAGGTCGAATAAGAGCATGCGGTTTGAGGAGGAATAAATTGGATGTGTCTTCGAAGATGAGGATCCTCAATTCAGAATGTAATGTCCCTAAAAGTTGACATGGTCACAACAAAATCAAATTGTGTGTTTGATTCAACTCATGAATGAATGCCAAAAGACTAAACAAGAAATGAAAAGTGAGCAAGCGATGGAGTTGGGATGTGATGCGCCAAAGGTGAATGTAGATATGCAAAGAAATGGCACAATTAACTATTAAGCTTCCAACCAATGCAAACATGGCAAAGAAAAAATGATCCACGAGATGTGTAGAGCAGTCTATAATTATTCCCAACCATTGTTGTTGATGTATAACTATGACCGATTCAATATAAATACCATTATAACTTCTTATATGCATCCACCATACAAGTAGACACCAATAACACAACAACCAAGTAAAATTGGAATGAATTCGAAATGTGTAGATATGAAGACCACAAACACAACAACCCGTACAAGAAGATAATGACACAAAATGCACTAGTGAAAGAGTTATGTGTTTACAAAATTATTCCAAAATACATATTACTATGCAAACTCATTTACATTCTCGTCTCTCTCATAAGACTCTCATCTAGATTTTGATTTGATACCAGCGATAGGAAATCGGAGAGATCCGAACATAGAGACTTTATATATTATTAAATATTATAATGCACACAATAATATTTTCTTCTATATTAGTGTGATTGTTACTCACGTAACAATACACACTCTAAATAATAATATTTTATAACAACCCATAAATATGAGTTGTATATTTACACCAAACAACATAACCATAAGTAAATGATATTTACCATATGATAAACTCAAACCATGTGAGTACTACATATTCCCAACAAAATCATGCACTTGGGTGCATTTCTAGGTCCTAAAAGCATGCTAACATCTACATGATTCCTAAACAAGAAAACTAGTGGTTAACAACTATCTTTGTTCTCTTTTCTTTATTTGTTATTTTCTATTTGGTTTTATACACCCTATAGCTCAGTCAAAACTTTGATTTTTATCTTTCATGGCTTGAGACACCAACGCCTAACCAAGACGAAGCTCCCACGCGTTCTTGTCCCCTCACAGGTGCCCCTGACCCTTTCTCACCGTACTCACTTCTTTTGGGTCTCCTTTATCTTTTGGGCATCTTTTTCATTTATGGGTTTGCATTCAGTTGTCAATTATGAAATTCAAACAAGGGAATTGTATAAATACATAGCTACGTGTTCAAAATAAAGCTAAAAATGCATCTCTCTTTGGACTCCTAGTTGGCATACGTTGTAGATACAACACTCCCAAATTGGCTTCACTGTTGCAGAGCATCTTGTCATAAAATGGATTCACTCGGTTAGTTGGAAGGCCGACCCATAAGTGAAAATGTCTTCACTCGGTTAGTGTATTGCAATTAGGAGTCCAACGAAACCACCTCTAGAGAGGATTGTGCCTTGGGGATTTGAAGCTAGGTGGACCAACACACAACCGTTGGACTTGATCACACCACTCCCACACCATCGAAAAACATAATAACATAATTAACCATCGATACATAAAGGTTTTTATAGTAGCTTTGCTAACCTTTTGAGCATTGTTATTTAGTTCATGTGCAAGAAATTTAGGCTAGTTGAATTCATCACCTTATTCCCACATTTCAATGACTATATATACTTCACCAAATGATACTTGTTTCCTTGTGTGAGTAGCTTGTTGCTATATTTTTACCACTATTTCATCTAAAACTTGAACTAATTGGTTCACAATTTCTCCCAAAGGGTTCCACCTTCCTTTATGTAGATGTACTATGAAAATGTGGTTGCTTTCTTAATTGGAGGTCTAGTGCTTATATATGTGAGCATGGATATGCCCCTATTAGGCTATCATTTTCCAAAATTGTACCCCATGCAATTTTGGATGACTCATTAAGTTGGGACTTAGGCATTTTTCACTCAGAAACCTGCAAAACACCAAGTTAGTCTTCCGTGGAATGCATGAATGTAGTGTTCCATAGGTTCTCTTCACCCACGTGGTAAAGGAATTTGAGCTTAGGAATTAGGAGGATTTTTGATGGAGATAGTGTTTTTCAAAGGTTTGTTAGTCCTTTGTGTAAGGAATTCAATCTTTTGTGGAATTGAATTATTCTCTTGCGGGTTGAGGGAAGGACAAAAAACCGTGGGGTTTACACGCCATGCAAAAGGTTAGAAAATTGGCTTAGGATGAGTTTTAAGTTATTGGATATGTGAATGAAAGGGTGGGAAATAAGTTTAGTGCTTTGTGACATGGAAAACCCATAATTTTATGTGGACTTGGAAGGTATAAAACTTTGCAAAGTTTGTCAATTATATGAGAATAAGGTTATAGCCTATCAAGGAAAAGCCATGATGCAAAAGGGAAAAGGTGTTGCAAGGGAAATTAAATTTGAATGCGACTAAGGTTGGAAGTCATGAGACACTAACTTAGTGTCCCACGAGTTTCCCAAATAAAGTGTCCCACAAAAATTGAAGGAGTCGCGGAATGAAGGAACATGGTTACATGTCAAATGTCATGCATGGAAAAAAAATACACTTCATGGCATAACACGAGTGTTAAAAGGTAGAGTGTGGGAGTTTTCAAATCCACACAATAAGGAATAAGCGTAGGACATTCAAATTGCCACAAAATAAATAAATTTTTGGATGAAGGAAAACAAGAATGCAAATGGTTTAATGTATTGTGGGGGTCGAAATGACTCAACACACTATCTAGATGATATGAAAGTTGCAGAAACCATGAAAACATCAAAAGTCCATGAAGTATGACAAAGCCACACTGTTTGAACCAAACAATCAACCATTCATCAACCCAATTTTAATGATAAATGACACCCATCCCTCGACACTGCAAAATATGATGGCATGAAGAAGAAGTGATATCAGGTGCCCCTTTCCTAGTTTGTAGAAATTAATGATAACTCTTCTCTCCCTCTTCTTCTTTTTGATAAGTATGAGACTCATTATTTAAAAAAAGGGATCCAATTTTGTTGTAATGACACTATGCCAAAACAATGGGCGTAATGCATTTTTGTCTTCTGTCATGTACATGTAATGACATGTGCATCCTTTAAGAAATAAAATCTTGTGTTTGTGGCTACTCTCTGTCATATGCTTGTGTTTATTGCATTCGTACCTATTTTTTCACTCCCACACATCACATTTGCAAGTGTCTTCATTTTCGTGTGTTTTCAATGTGTGAGATGGAAGCCTAACGAGAGTGTTGGCATGTGGCACACTTGTTTTCCCCTTCCTCATGTATTGTCTTATTTTTACCATGTCATGGAGATTGATCATCCCTTCTATCTCGATGCTATCACCACCTATTTTAGCTTAGGTTTTACTTTCTGCATCTCTCTAACCTTGGTTCCTTGGATGTGTTAGTTTTATATTAGCTATAGGAGTAGTGTTAGCATTAGGTTAGATAGGTAGAGGAACCAACCTTCTCTGGAGGTTTGTCTCAAGATGCAAGTCCCACACTTGGGAGGCAATCTCATGTTGGCCTACATTTTTAATTTCCCACGATCCAAGAAAGGGTGTAAATCTAAGCCCCAATAGTTTTGGCATGCCCAAGTGGGAAAAATATTGAAGATATTTATAACTTCATATCTAGTCCTTATTGATCATATTCAATATATAGCCAACCATTGTGTCATTCACAACATCAAATAAGTGAATATTTGCCTCATACTTCTTATTTCATCATTTGTAGGAAAAACAAGAGATAGGTAAAAACATTTTGGCTCCTCAATCCATTTCCACATGTGATTAGCTGGAAGAACAACTAAATAATTGATTTAAGGAGAATGCAGACATTATTTCTCTCATGAAACACCTCAACACATTACAACGAGCTACAACGGAGTAAATATTAGATTTTAACATCAGATTCTCAAGGACATGGCTTAGAATTCCTCAAGAGTTCAAACCCTCACAAAATATGGAATCCTTGTATTCTTTAAGGTCCTTTGATGCAAATTTATTTGTATTAATCAAAACCCTATGAGGGGGTACTCTTTATTTAATTGCATTACAAGATGAGAAGGTGCTTATTAAGGATGTAAAAGAAACCCATCCCCATTTCTTCCATTATTCCCTTATCCCCTAAAATTATCCATTCCCTATGTGCAAATAAAGCTAAATCCATTTTCCCTTTCCAAAAATAGGAAGCTCCTTTGTTTCCTAGTCCTTATTTTGGTGCTCTACAAGTTTATCATGCCCAAACCCCCTTATGATCTATAAATTTCCCCCATATCCACCCAAGGTATTTCAAAACCTTATTAAATCTTGTCATAATGCCTTCAAAAGTTGTAGTGTTACACATGCTTCCTTAAAACTCTATCCAATCATCACTAAACCAAGTTATCCCATAAGGTGGGTAGATCATGATGTATGCTACTTTCATAGAGAGGAGGAATTGTATAGATCGGAGAATGTTTTAGAGGATCATTTGGATTTCCCAAAAATCAAATCAAAATTCTTGAGCCCAAGCCATCCTTGCCTAACAATACAATCAAGAAGCAACCCCTTGTCAATGTCTCATCTCCAACCAATTCTACCAAGAATGATAGCTATGTATTTATTGAAGATTGGTGTGAATCTGATTGGGAAGATGAGAAGGATGGAAATCCACAAAGGGATACGGTCAACATGAAAACAAAGAAGGCATATTTAAAGGTATAAAATCATTTTAGATTGTGGGTTGAGGAGAAAGTGTTTTTCAACAATTGTGACATCCGCATGTTTGAGGAAGAAGGTTTTCCAAGCGAGCAAGGTGAAAAAATTGAGTCTGATGTTTGCATTACCAAAACTCTTGCAAAGCTAAATAAATATACTAACACCACATATTCTATTAAAAATATACAAATTTACATTAGTAACATCGAGATATTAGCTTATTGAAATGCTTAAGGAAACTAACATGATATTAATCATCTAAGTTAAAACATGCCTACTTAGTGTGAATTGCTAATTAAAATGGACCTATGAAGACCACTAACAAATCAAATTGGGTTGTTGCTACTTCAAAATGGTGAAAGGATCTCTCTAACAATGGCTACAAGGCCATATTAGATATTCCTTTACTAACCAAGCATGAAGATTGGATGCAAAGATTGAGCAAGCTAATCCATCAATGGAAGTAAGGCTCTTGATCATATGTCTTATATGATTAATACTATTCAAAGTATGGTGTAAAGTATGAAGGTAGGAGCTTGGTACTTTTTATAGATTTATATTGTTAGAGAAGCTTGCATCTTGGTGCATGTGGGACTAAAGGATAAAGTAGATTAAGGATTGTTAATCTTGATTAGTGAAATTAACAAGTGATTAGCATGTGAGGTGCCTTAATTAACCAATTAGGATCAATTAAGAGGCTAGGATAAGCTTTTGAAGCCTTTAGAGATGATTTGGAGGGAAATGGGGTGATTTTGAATGGTTGGAAGAGGGTTTTAACCAATAAGAGAGTTTATTGATTAAATACAAGGGTAAATAGGGTTAATTAGCTAATAATAGCTAATTGTTTGCTCGAGAAGAGGATTATAACTAACGACGTATTGTCAATTGGCATCCAAAATGTGATAGAGGTTAGTTAATCAACAAAGCATCATTAATGAACTAAAATAGAGGGAAACATTAGTTAATTAGTAGAAATCACTAATTATAATGGAAATAGTAAGAATGAGGGTAATTAGTGCACTTTTAGCAATAAAACTGTGTAAGTGGATTTTAGTGTTTACATTTGCCCCTATTTGAGGTGAAGTAAGTAACGTCACTTCAAACATAGTAGACAAGCATAAACAAGTAAATTTTGAAGAAAAATTAGTATAATTAAGGATGCCTCCTTGAGTGTTGATGGGGTGATAGAAGAAGTCAATCAACGATCGAAAATTTGAAGGAAACAAACATAAGAAACATGGTGGAGATAAAAATGTTTTTATTGCCCCTGTGTGTTTGAAGAAAAGTTGAATAGTGATAAGACATGATAGTGAAGAATATAAAAATATATTTTTCATCCAATCGTTCAATAAACAACTTTGTTTCATCATGTTGCTCGTGATCTACATCATCGACCCTTATTAAAATAAACACATACAAAAAAGTGTAAAATAACATGAAAATATATAATACTAACATTTGTTCATTTTTAAAAATGTGTAACTCCATGAAACATACATAATGCAATGCAATATGAGAAAGTAAAATAGCTAACCTAATGAGATAAATAAACAATCACACATACTCAAACAAACAACGTTTAAGATATTTGCACCAATATTTTTGTTATCAATCTTGATTCTGAATGTTCGTGTTTTAATGACAAGGGTTAAAAATGGTGCTCCAAACAAGGATGCATGCGAGGGGAATCATGGAGGACACAAGTAGTCCCATGAAAAATCATTCATGTGCTATGACACAGTCTCTAACAACTCGTTGTTACATGGTAAATACTAACATAGTAAACAAACTAGCGTTGTTAATGGATGTAGATCAAAATGATCCGCGGGTAGTTTGTGAAAAGAATAAGCAAGAACCTAAGAAATATGTTTTGTAGGAAATTTTTGATGTTCAAGGAAAATTCATTTGATACAGGATTCAATTGCGTACATGCCATTTACCAATTTTTGAAAAATTTAAATTTTTACATTTTTGGATTTTTAATGATTTTACTAATTTTTTTGAAAACTTTAAATTTTACATTTTTTTGGTTGTTTTGAATTTTTAGGAAGAGAATTATCTAGAAGAATGACCATGTATGTGGACATTGCCAAAAAAATGATGGGAAGCACAAATATGCCGCAAGTAGCAAAAGGGTCATTTAGGAAGCAAAAACATGCCTCAATGTAGTAAAAATGGGAGAAAAATGATTATTCAAAAAATAACCATTGAGAAGAGTGCTAGAAGAATTCATAAGAATCATGAAAGTTCCACGTCACCTTGGGGGTGTGAAAAAGATCATAGGGGTTAAAATGGGTATAAATACCAAACCACGAGGGTAAAAACCATTGCAACTAGTTATTTGCTACCTATCTTTACCACTTTTTTGGTGATTTTTTTTTACGTGCAAGAGGAATTGTGAGGAAAGGGAAGAAAGAACATCTATGTGTATATAATACCTAATTAAAATGTTTGATATTTGTACCTTTGATTTTTTTGCAATGTTTTAATGTTTTCTCATTTTTTTGTACTTTTGAAATTGGGACCAACAATGTCATTCGTGCGTGATAGGATTTAACAAAAATGTTTGTGATTTCCTTGATAAGAAATATTAGGCATGTTTTTTTATCAAGAGTCATATTATCTTCGATCTTGATGATTATGGTGATCTTATACTCAACAAAATGACTGTAATTTATCTTAAAACATGGATTTTGCATGTGGGAGCTTGAGTTCCCTATCTATAGGTTTATGCACTTTGCGCCATACTTGATGGTTACATTGGTGTGCATTCTTGAATCACATTTGATTCTAAAATTTATGATCGTTTAAATTGTTGGGAGCTTTGGAGCTCTTGGAATTTTTGATCTGATATTGATAAAGAAATTGTTTGGGTTTCCTATAAGCTAATATGTGACTTGTCGATCTCAAGAAGTGGGAGAAGAAAGTGGATGTTTAGAATTGATGTGAGAAATGATGGTGGGCTTACCACAATCATTGATAGAAGGATAATGTGATGGATAAAAAGGATACAGTCAAGAATTGAAGAGGATGGGCTCTTAGGAGGTGTCCAATAGACTAAAGATGACAGGCTACTTAGGATGTGGCCCAAGTATAGAAGAGGATGAGATACCAGGAGGTGCCCCATAGATTAAAGATGAAGGACTAATAGGATGTGGCCCAAGTATAGAAGAGGATGGGCTACTTGGAGGTGACCCAAAAATAGAAGATAAAGGACTACTAGGATGTGACCCTAGAATAAAAGGTTACTGAGCTATCGGGAGGTGACTGTATGCACCCAAAATTACATGTGCTACTATACGTACCCAAAATTGTAGGGTCTTGCACCTTTGCTGAAAAGATGTTACACATACCCCAATGGTGATCTTGGTCTCGTCACAAGGTGTTAGGGATCCATAAAAGCTCGCCAAGTATATGTTTGTATCCCGTATGCCTCACTCGGCCTCTGCGTGCTTTATTCTGCCCTTTGCCCCTCTTTATTCTTGTATTTTGGTCTTAAATAACGAGACCACCGCCCGAGGAAAGGCGGCGGTCCTCTTCGTAATTTCTAGAAAGTTCGATGATCACGTCAAACATAAATCTTCAATTTCTATCTGCTTTCTTCAGCTACTTTGCTTTGCATTTATGTTTTGCCGCACCCTGTGAATAGTGTTTTCACTTTGTTTAATGGTAAAAGAGTTCAATTCCAAGTTACCTTCTAGTGAATGCATTTGCTATAAATAGCCATCTTGTTTTCAAACAAATGGCCCCTCTCCTTCTCTATTTAATCATTCAATCTTTTGATTTTCTTGCTTAGAATTCCAATAGTTTCATGTTTTGCATCCATTGTTAGTTTTCCTTTGCTATTTAGAGGTCATTTAATCTTCTTGTTTCATTCTTGCTTCATCGTTGTTCCATGCAAGTCAGTTTAAAACAAGATAGTTTCATTCTTAGATTGGAATCCATTTAAAGTTGCAGGTTTTGTTTAGTCACAAAAGATAGCTTCTAAAACTCTCGGCGCATTTGTGTTGTATTCCCACAATAAATCCCACTAGGAATTACATAGTCAAGCTCTATTCACTTGCACTATCTCTCTCTTACTCGCATTGTATTCAGTTTATATCCAAAGCTGCCATTGTTCGAGTACCTTATTCTACTGATACTATTATATACACGCTTTTTGGATTCAAGAGAACACGAAGGAATGAGGAGATCACCTTTGAGGGGATGAAGTCACACACAACCGTTGCATTTACCATTGTTACTTGATTTTGTAAACGCCATGTTTGAGCTATCAAAGTTCTAGTTACAATGTATCAAATAGAGTAGTAAATTATTTCATTTGAGTCAAAGCTCGCTCTCGATATCACCGGGAAGCTATGGGATTGATAGTTTCGAGAAAGCGTGATTCATTCCCCTTACGAGGTAGGATCGAGAGTCTTTCAATTAAAACCATTAGTTGCTTAGATATTTAGGATAAATTCACAAGCTATTGCACAGCAAATAGCCACACCGGGCTACTTTGTTTGTTTTAATTCTGTTATAAGATTAGTTGTCCATTTTCTAAATATATTAGAATAGTTGTTCTTTCAATTTTGTTAAAATATTTCATGAAAATACAAAAATAAAAGAATACATGCATAGTGTAGACATATCTTTCATAATTAGTTTGTTAGTTTTAGTTAAAAGTTGAATCATTTTGTATGACAATCACGGGACCTAGAGAGCCTAGAGAATACATATTTGAACCAATAGTGCCTCAACCAAATCTACCCATAACACTAGCTGATATAGATCAAGACCTTAGAATACAAGTCTTTCAAGCAACGGCAAACCTATGAGCAATCAATGAACAATTGAGAGAGTTAAATATCAAAGACAACAAGGCATACACATTACGGTCTTCCTGGTGTTGACTAACGGATTTAGCGAGTTGAGGGCCTCGTGATCGTGTTTCTGTGAAATCATCCTAACTATAGACTTCCCTGATAGGATATCCGCATGACCATATAAGAACTCGAAAGATAACAAATATTTGGCTGTGATCCATTAGTTCTGACTAGATGCGGGAGACCTACGATCGACATAGACACAGGGTTACGTATACAAGTTGCCAGAACCCCGTAAGGTATTCTGAGAAGATCGCACAACTCCTGGTACTAAACATAGAAGCTGAAAAGGCTTATGACCATTGGATAGTCGAAAGAAGGGATTGATTCTTCACATGACCATAACAGGTCCACAACAACCACGAACTCACGGTTGTGATCCCCAAGTCCCACAACCCAATGTGCATGTAAGTCGGTTAAGTATTGCTTTGGTTTACGAATACCGGTATTTAGAACCTCACCACTCCCACCAGATATCATAATGCAATTCTCTGTATTAAATATAGAAGCCAGTCAATCCAACATTTTCTGGACTAGACTAGAAAACCACCCATTGTTTACTAGAAATTCACTACACCTCTCATTACCATTTTAAATGACCTTGTCTGGAAATATATACGAAGCACCTACAGGTAACTTCCCATGTATCCAATAGCCAACAAACAGATCTCAGCAGAGCTCGACATTGATTAGAGCCTTCAAACAACTATTATATCCAAACGATCCATTACACCAATTCAGGTTAGGAGGGCCTTCTTTGCCTTAGATTCGTAGATTCCATTATTGCATATTGAGGATATAAGATTGCCCAATTAGTTTTGTCTGTATCCATATATATTCCACATTCATCACCAGTTGTCTCGGCACGACCTCGGGAGGTCGGGTATGAGGAAGAGGTACTTGTAGATTCCCATGCTCGCATGTCACTTTTCCATCGTACAACTACATTGTCGTAAAAACAGATTACAAAAGTCCCCAATGATGATTCATGTCCTTTCAAAAGATGTTTGAGCTCCTAAACCCATATGCAAGAGTGTATATTTGTAACATAGACATCCTTAGCCTTTCCACACTTGTTTCTTCAAGCTTCCCGCCTCTTTCTGTGTAGGTTTTGGCCTTCAAAGGATGTGGATCGCCACCTGCCTAGGGTGGTGGTCTTGAGCACTTTTTCCGAGAATCTGTCATGCGTATTTTTAACATGCGACACTTCACTTCACTTCACTTTTAGGATGCGCTTGTTAACCAAATTGTATAAAAATAGTTTTGATTGCTTGGTTCTCCTTTCCTCTTCTATTTTTAAATAGATTTAGTTAGTTGGAATTACCTCTTCTTTCCTTGTGCATGAAGGCACATCCCATGCCAATTCTTATATATTCCATGCTTGTATTCAAGAAAAAGGCCTGAGAATTTTTGTGTATCTTGCATAGTATTGCTGCCATAATCCTACTAGGAATTGCATAGCCAAGCTCAAATCTCTTGTGATATCTCTCTTCTACTTGCATTGCAACTAGACTGCCTTCAAGCTACCATTGCTCAAGCATATTTTTTTGTGGTTTTCTTGCATTCCCAATCCCTTAAACTCATATGGACACACAAAGAAAGAAAGGAATAAACTAAGGGGGAAAAATACAAATACAAGTAGATTAGCCAAAGTTCTTGCTTGTCGAGGTTGGAATTACTTATTTGTTTGTTTCATTTGTCAAATTATCAATTTCGAATCATTTGTTTTATTTACATATCAAATAGAGTAGTAAAATTGTTCACTTTAATTGACTAAGAAATTACAAGTAGATCAAATCATTAGAAAGCTTGCTCTTTGACATTACAGGGGAAGTTGGGAACAATGGCTCTTCTAGGGTTATGATTTGTTCTTCACCTCGAGGTAGTGTTTGATTAAATTAGGTTATATGTTTTAGATTTAGATTCATGTATTCACACAAGTAGTTAGATACATCCGGATGGTTACTTGTATTTAGTTTTATTTATTAGATTAGACACATTGCTTAAAAACCAGAAAAGATAAAAAATATTTACTTTCATTAGATTAGTTTACTTTCATTGTTTTGTATATAATACCTAATTAAAATGTTTGTTACGATATCGATATGTCAGAAACACACCAAAAACATAGATTAAATTTCCTTTGATAGTTATCTTGTTTTATCAAATCAATTCAATTTATTGCACATGACCATCAATGACCCTGATAAGAAAGGGCGTACAATTGTGATCCTTTAGTCCCACAAGCCAACGGTTTGGAATTGTTGACGATATATTGATATAAGTTTACACTTGCAAGTTTTATGCACACCTATTAGGTTTTTGAGAAGATTAAACAATTAAACACACTAAACATTGCTGCTAATCAAGCCTACGACTATTGGACTGCTCCTGACAACATGGTTTGATTACGTGCATGACCATACAAGGACCACAACGCCCATGAGTTTTTAGTTGTATTCCTTAGGTCTCACAACCCAATGGGCTCTGTGACCCGGTTGAACATTGACATTGGTTTGCATACATTGGTATTTAGGTCATCACCACTTCCACCGATATCATTGCACAACTTTCATTATTGAACATAACAACCGATTAGGCTAAGACTTTCTGGACTAGACTAGAAAATCATCCATAGTCCCTATGGTTTCATTACGCCTCTTGTTCTCACTTCCATGACCTTGTCTAGAAATCTATACGAGGTGCCGTAGGTCACTTTCCACATGTTCAAAAACTAGTGAATAAAATCTTAGCAGAGCTTGATATTGATTGGAGTCTCCGAGCAGCTATTATATTAGATCAATCCATCACACCACTTCAGTTAGGAGAGCATTCTTTTCCTTAGATTCACAGATCTCAATATTACATGTCAAAGATATAAGGTTGCCTCATTAGCTTATCCACCATCACCACACATACACATCCATTTCTATTCTACACCGGTTGTCTCGGCATGACCTCGGGAAGTCGGGTGTGAAGAAGGTCACATGTTGATTTTCTTTCGTACAAATTGGTGAACCCGATGTGAAGAGCTAGTCTCTAAGCGTTTCCACTTTCTTTGTCCATCCTTTATTCTACGGGTATTCTTATACCCCCCAAATATGTTGGGATATGATGAGTACGGTTGACCCATCCTAGGTTATGACATGTATAATTATCAAACAATTATACCAAAATAATCACCTTCTCTCTCAACATGGGTAGATAACCACTTAACTGCTTAAAATCATCTTCTTTAGGTAACAAATTTGGTTCCTCTGTATGTATCGAGGATCTTGACCAAATCACACAAACATATCCTCATGAACAATCAAGTTCTAACAACATGACTTTCACTAGGGAAGTAAGTTCATCTCCTCGGGTATTGTTTTAACAACCCATTAGCATGCAATCGGACCAACTCTTGCATCTAGATGAGGAGTACTTATCACGATACACCAGGAGTGAACAACACTTCCAAAATATGAACTAGGCTTTCGATAGGTTGTAAGGACATGGTGACGTTCTACTCCAAAACAATAACACTACCCCTCCAACAATGGAAAAATTGCCAATGAGGGGTGGCAAAACAACAAAAAATTCATAGTAGGATACCACACTCCTCAACAACCTCCAAAAGTTTAAACAACAAACACGAAACAAAACACCACCCCATCAATGGGTGACATCATCTCACAATTAGTAGAAAAAGGAAAAGATTTAGAGCTTGCCCAAAATACTCAAAATTTATACTACATGCAGAGGCAAGAAAGAGTTTCTCACCATCCGTAGAATTATAGACAAGCACTCACGCACAGTAACCCTTCAGTTTATATGGGTGCTCTAAGCCCTATATATTTGATAAGCTGGGATGGGCACCTTGGGTATGCTCCTCATGCCACATATGGATATCTACAACAGGCACTAGTCGGAAGTGCATTCTCAAATTCCATACCATCCAGAAATGTAACGTTCCCTAGCTTTGTGCCTTCAGCTCCATATCAAAGTAGGAAACTGTACGTACCTAAAATTGTGCAGGTACTACACCACTTTGGAAAGATGTTACACATACCCCAATGATGATATAGGTCTCCTCACAAGGTGTTCAGGATCTAGAAAAGCTCACCAAGTATACATTTGTATCTCACATGCCTCACTCGACCTTTGCGTGCTTTGTTCTGCCCTCTGCCCCACCTTTTCCTTGCATTTTGGTCTTAAGTGACGAGACCACCACCTAGGATAGGGTGGTGGTCCCGTAACCACCTTGCCTGCACAAGGCGGTAGTTCTATGCGTGTTTTCTAGAAAATTCCAACGATCGTGTCAAACGTAAAATTTCAATTTCTATCCACATTTTTCAGCTACTTTGCTTTGCATTTATGTTTTGGCCACCTATGAATAGTGTTTTCACTTTGTTTAATGGTAAAAGAGTTCCATTCCAAGTTACCTTCTAGTGAATGCATTTGCTATAAATAGCCAGCTTGTTTTCAAACAAATGGCCCCTCTCTTTCTTTGTTTAATCATTCAGTCTTTTGAATTTCTTGCTTAGAATTTCAATAGTTTCATGTTTTGCATCCATTGTTGGTCTTCCTTTACTTTTTAGAGGTCATTCGATCTTCATGTTTTAATCTTGCTTCATTTTACATTCCGTAAGTTAGTTTAGAATAAGATAGTTTCATTCTTAGATTGGAATCCATTTAGAGTTGTAGGTTTTGTTTAGTCACAAAAGATAGTTTCTAGAACTCTCGGTGCATTTGTGTTGTATTCCCATAATAAATCCGCTAGGAATTACATAGTCAAGCTCTCATTCACTTGCACTATCTCGCATTGTATTCGGTCTATATCCAAAGCTGCCTTTGTTTGAGTACCTTATTATGCTAATGCTATCATATACATGATTTTGGATTCAAGAGAACATGAAGGAACAAGGAGATCACTGCCTTTGAGGGGATGAAGTCACATGCAACTGGATTTACCATTGTTACGTAAACTCCAGTTTGAGCTATCAAAGTTCTAGTTACAAGGCATCAAATAGAGTAGTAAATTATTTTATTTTAGCCAAATCTCGCTCTCGATATCACTAGGGACGTTATGGGGATTGATAGTTTACGAGAAGCGTGATTCATTCCTCACTTTTGAAGTAGGATCAAGAGTCTTTCAATTTAAAACAATTAGTTGTTTAGATATTTAGGATAAATTCACAGCTGCACTTGCAGCAAATAGCTACACCGGGCTACTTTGTTTTAATTATGTTACTAGATTAGTTGTCCATTTTCTAAATATATTAGAGTAGCTACTCTTTTAATTTCATTAAAATACTTCATCGAAAATACAAAAATAAAAAGAATACATGCATAGTGTAGATACATATTTCATAATTAATTTATTAGTTTTATTTAAAAGTTAAATGACTTTTGCATGACAATCATGGGACCTAGAGAGCCCAGAGAATACATATTTGAACCAATAGTTCCTCAACCAAATCTCCCACAACACTAGGCTGATATAGATCAAGACCTTAGGATATAGGTCTTTCGAGCAGCAGTAAACCCATGAGCAATTAGTGAACAAGCTGAGAGAGTTAAATATTGAAGATGACAAGGCATACACATTTTGATCAAATCATCCTAACTATAGATTGCTTTGATAGGGCATCCGTATGACTGTACAAGGACTCAAAAGAGAAAAAGTATTTGGTTGCGATCCTTTAGTTCCACAACCTAGCGCAGGAGAATTCCTCATTGACATAGATATTAGCTTATGCATTTAAGTTTCAAAAACACTGTAAGGTATTACGAGAAAATTACACAACTTCTAGTTCTAAACATAGAGGCTAAAAAGGCGTATGATTATTGGATAATTGGAAGGAGAGATTAACTCTTCACATGACCATAGGAGGTTTGACACAAACATGAACTTATGGTTGTGATCCTGAGCCCCACAACCCAATGGGCCTATTAATCAATCAGACATTGATGCTAGTTTACTAACATTATTATTTAGGTCCTCACCACTCCCACCGAGACATCATTACACAATTCTCCTTATTAAACATAACGACCCGATCAAGCTAAGGATTTCTAGACTCGACCGAGAGAATCATCCATAAAACCCTAGAGAATCGCGCTACACCTCCCATCACCATCTTCATGACCTTATCTAGAAATATACTGAAGCACCTACAAGTCACTTCCACGTATCCAACGACCCAATAAAAAGGATCTCGGCAGAGCTCGGCATTGATCGGAGCCTTCGAACAACTATTATATCCAAATGATCCATTACACCAATTCAGGTTAGGAGGGCCTTCTTCGCCTTAGATTCACAGATTCCATTATTGCATATTGAGGACATAAGATTTCCCACCTAGCTTGTCTATATCCATATATATTCCACATTCTTTGGCCATCTCGGCATGACCTTGGGATGTCAGTACGAGGAATAAGTTACTTGTAGATTCCCATGCTCGCATGTCACTTTTCCATCGTCGCGAAACCCCTACGTACATATGTATTCTAAATCACCACAGGGGATATGTACACTTACTCGAGTCCGTATGAAAAGCCATAGTGGATTCCATATGCCCCAAAAAATGTTCTGTTGTGCCATTTTAGCAACGATCAACCTCCACCTCCCCAACAAGGATCTTTAATGGTTGAAACATACGCAATGGGGACCTATTCTGAGTATCTTAAGGAGCTGTTAGAATTTTTGTCCGAGACCATCATGCTCCACGAGACCCTTGCTCGATCTTCTAAAGTTCAAAGGGGAGGGTGATCCTAACGCTCACATTAGAGCTTATGCGATGACCATTCGAGAAAGCTGCTCAGTGGGATGTAGTTGTTGCAAAGATTTTCCCTAAGACGATAAAAGGTATTGCTCTCGACTGGTACTATAGGATACTAGAGGCTTCAATACACTCCTTCAAACAACTCATATCAGAGTTTATTAAGGATTTTTATATGAATAAACTTTTAAGGACAGGAATCAAATAATTCCTTCATATCAAAAAAGAGCACCTGTGAGTCCTGACCCACTTCATTCAAAGGTGGTGATAGGTTATTTACTCCTCTGCAAGTGTTTATGACTTGATCTATGACCTGACCAAGACCACCTCTCACATTTCCTTCTTGGATCTGTTAAAGAATTCCCCTGCTCATAGAGCCGCTCTATTAGAAGCACTAGGTCTTGGCCATTTGATCAATGTCACCCTCCTCCGAAGTGCGAGATAAACCATATAGATTTTGATGTTCATCCTCCAGGGAAACTTGAAAGAGACATTGGATTTGTCTTTGACATCAACAAGATGCCCAAAGATGCTAAAATAGCTTGTAGAGGTGATCCGACTTTTTTTTACAATTACGGATATAAAAACTATGTAAAACATGTGATGATTGATGATGGGGTAGTGGTTAACATAGTCCCCTTCTCTTTCCTTCAAAAGTTAGGTTATGGAGAGACCAATTTCTCCTCAACGCGTGAAATACACTGAGAGGCTAGGAAAACCTCAAAGTGACTTTAATCGAGACTACAATGTTTCTAGTCACTCTCGGACCTAAGAGAATGCTAACCAATTTTTATATTATAGACCAGAAACCAACTATAATATGATCCTTGGTCATCCTTGGATTCATCACATGAAGGTGATTCCCTCCACTTTGTTTCAAGAAGTCAAGGTTCTTACATTTAGGGAAGGTATTTGTGGCACAGGGTGATCCAAAACCCTTCAACATACATCTAGCTAACTTAAAGAAGAGGCCAGGGGTCCACTCTGAGTTTGAACTTCCTACAAATCAATTAAATAAACCTACAAGCTTAGCGCCAGAAGAAAAGATGGTTCTTACAACAAAATTAGAAGTCATGAGCTTGATCGAAGGCATTCTGACAATCAAGGATGAAACCATCATTATAGAGACAATGTCATTAGGAACCACAACAAATATTATCGAGCTATTGGAGAAGGATTTACCTATTCTCCTTCCATTCGATTATATGGGTATGAGACATACCCTAGGACTCGGTTATCTTCCAGCAGATGAAGTTTGTATGGTTGAAGTAACTAAGGTAAAGGAAGAAGATACAAAAGATGATCCAACATCCATTTTTCCAAGTAATTTTGGACTCTCCATTTTGATGGAGCTAAGTGTTGTTTTGGCTTTGGGGTAGGTGTGATCCTTACCTCTCTTGAGGGAAGGATTACGCCTTTTCCTTCAAGTTAAAATTTGAATGTACAAATAATGGGGTTGAATACAAAGCCCTCCTACTTGGTCTCATTGTAGCCAAAATAATGGGTGCTCTTAATATTAGGGTGCTAGGTGATTCAAAATTGGTGAAAATAAAATATCTAAGGTATATGAGACTAGAGTGAGCATCTACAACTCTACAAAACAACAATGCTAAATCTAACAAATGGGTTTGACTTCATATCGATTGAAGAAATTCCATGAGAAAAAAACCTCCTCGTAGACTCTATAGAAACTTATGCTTCCCACTTCACTCCAAGCAATGATTTGGAGGATACAAACTTCACGGTCTCGGTTCATGCTAAACCTTTGGTTCGTAAAACACCGATAACCCTAATGTTGACATACATAGAAACCGAGAGTGAATTTGTCATCTCAGATCATGTCAATAATGATAAATCAACTCAGGATATTTAAATGGCATCTTACTCATCACAAGGTTGATCTTTCCCTAATCCCACATTCTTCTTCCTATTTTGGAAATCCCATGATAGAATATTCCCTAGGAAGGAGCTTGAAATTTATGAGGTAGGAGAAGAGGGGGATTTAGAGTTACCTCTAGCCAGCCTTGCACGAGTTTGAGGAAGGAAATTCCTCCTTAATCGAGGGAACAATTGATATAAACATTAGGATGGAGGAGGAACCAAAAATATTGAAACTAGGATCCTCTCTAACTCTTGAGGAGGTTGAAATACATACCGTATCCTCAAGGAGCATCAAAAATATTTCACGTTTAGCTATAAGGAAATGACGGGAATTGCACCACACATTGCAATTCACAACCTCGTCACCTAGCCGGATGATAATCCAATTAAGAAAAATTCAAGGCCCATGAAGCCAAAGGTGGCCCTCATGGTGAAGGAAGAAGTGATGAAACTCTTGCAGGTAGGGTTCATCAAGCCAGTTGACTACTCATAATGGGTGTCTAATATCATCCCCATTCTCAAGAAGAATGGAAAGATCTGCATTTGCATAGAATTTTGGGATATCAATAGGGATTGTCCAAAGATGATTTCCCATTACCATTCATCGATGTTATTGTTGACGTAACACTTTCTGGTTTTGAGTTTTTGTCTCTTATGGATGGGTTTTTGGGTACAATCAAATTGGAATGTCCGAGGAAGATCGGTCAAAACTTCATTCATAACTCCTTGGGAACCTATTGTTATGTTGTTATGTCGTTCAGAATTAAGAACGCTGGTGCCAGATACCAACGGGAAATAACTTATATATTTCATGATCTTATACATAAGATTGTGGAATCCTATGTGGATGACCTTCTCACTAAGGCTAGAAATCGTTGTGATCACCCAAAGGTGCTTCATATCATCCTTTCTCGCTTAATTGAATATGACATCACCCAAAGAAATTCATGTTGGTGTAACGGAAGGCAATATTTTGGGATACATCATATCTTCATGAGGTATTGATGTAGACCCAGCCAAAATATGAGCTATCTTGAAATGAATCTACCGTCGGATAAGTTTGGCATCAGATCTTTTCTTGGAAAACTCAGTGCAATCTAAAGGTTTATCCCTTATTTGACCTTTTCTATTCACCCAATCAATAATTTGTTGAAAAGGATTGTTGCATTAATTGGAAGAAATAATGCAATGAGGCATTTGAGTCGGTTAAACGGTTATTATTGTCTCCTCGCACACTCATGCCACCTAGGTCAGATAACCCTTGATCTTGTATTCATGAGTTACAAATGTATCATTGGCTGTATGTTAGCTCAAGAAGATGATGATAAACAAGAACATGTAGTCTATTTTATTAGTTGAACATTGCTTGATTATGAGATGCGTTACACACAGGTAGAGAAGGAATGCCTTCTTATAGTCTTTGTGACAAAGTGCTTAAGACATTACATGCTTGTTGGGTTTTAGATTTACACTTTGGGTGAAACCACAATCAGGGGACAACAAGTCCCTCCTCTTTAATGGGAGAGGTTCCCTTATTGAAAGCAATAAAGACTTATATACATATACACAAATTTCATCATGTGGATTCTTGATACTTTAAGAGATTTCATACCAAAATGTCATCAATACAAAGGGCTCAGAAGAATGGAGAAGATGGAAAAAGGGGGGGGAAGAACAACAATACTTTCTAGATATATAGATTTCAGAGTATAACCTTACTTGTATTGAAATAGAAAAATGTAGAATGGGATCATTCACCTTCACAATACGTATCAATCTTCAGACACAAAGTTCCAGAGATCATATACATAAGAGCACAAAGTTTCTTTGCATGCAGAGATGAACAATTCACTAATTAAGAGCTAGAAGTGAAAGAAAATAGCTAGAGGAAGATAAGAAAACTTTTGTATTGAGCAATTTCAATTTTTACAATCTTTCAAAATGCTAGGAACCTGTATACAATGGAAAAGCATGTTTTTATAACAATCCTATTTCATCTTTGCTTTGCCTCCAAGGAAAGAATATCCCAATGGGATCAAATTTGTTGGAGATTTGTTTGGAAAGAGATAGGAAACAAGAATGCACTCATGGAAAATGTAGATGCCCTAAATGGTTGAAATTCATCATTTCAAACATGAATGCTTTAGCAGAAGTATATGGCGGTTTCCTCATTCATTTTCCCTCATCATTTCACCTTTGTAACTACCTCCAAAATGTTTGAGTGCCTAGTTGGCACATTTCTCCTTTTTGTTCACAAATGCCTGATTACCCTATCTCTTTGAAAATCAATCATATTCCCTTTGAAAATCGTCGATTTTGTTCCAAAACAGACCCAAAATGCATTTCCACAAAAAACGACCACGAACAAAGAAGGAAGGACAAAAAATGATCCACACTCGTCCATTGTAGAGCTCAAGCTAAAAATGGTGATAAAAAAATCAGATGCAGATGTAAATAAACCATTTTCCCTCTTTTTTACCTCGAAATTGGGACCCTACACGTGTCAGAATTAGAGAAACAATGAGCCAGGTGGAAAAATACGTTTCCCAACATTTGGGAGAAAGGTGCGATTTCTTGATTTCCTCCGCCCCTCATAACTCCACCAAAGGCTGGACACATGGTGCCATCCGATTGGATGAGGAAATGTGGTCCAAAAACAACCATTTGAGCCCTTTTGGTGAGAATTTCAAAATCTCAAATTTCTGCGGGGTTCAATTTGCAACATTTTGAACTTTTGGCACAAAATTTGATTTTCCTCATGGTCTACTACCTTTACCTTGGATGACATGTGGCTACTTTTGTTTGGTTGAGGGCTTGCGAGAACTTATCTCTCCATTTCTCCATGTGGGCTCATGGGTCACTTTTGCTAACTTACCCCTTTTGGTGAAAAAGTGCAAAAATCACAAGGAACTCCGTAGGTCCGCCAACCCGCCAAAGGGAAAATTTAACCACATAGGTCTGCCGAGCCATAACTTGCAAAATACAAGGAGTTAGGAGGAATTCTTCAAATTTTTGGAAAGGGGAAGAGATTTCCCATCTGATGAATGAGTTTTCAAAATTCTTCAAGTCCTTGGTTAGTCCCAGATTCAAAAATACCTCTTTCAAGCATACTTCAAAGGCACCAACTCAAAATTTAACATTTTTAGACTTGGAAAATGGAGGGAAATTTGAGGGTGACAATAACTAGCTCCTTTTAGGGATGACTTGGCTTGGCATGAAATACAAGGCAAGATCAAGAACCTTAGAAAAATTTGGGAAAAGAAGACTAGTGCCTTATCCATTGGGAAACAGAGTCAAAAACAAGCTCAAAACAGAAGGGGAGCACACACCAAGCGGGAAAAGAAACAAGACAAAAACCAAAGGAAAAAAACCAAAGGGAAAGTTGTACAAAAATACAAATGACTCCCAAGTCACTAGGATTTGAATAATTTCAAGTGTTTCCCACTATAAGGAAGTGGGAGAGGAGAACCATCCAAGTAATCCAAGTAGAAAGAATTCTCACCGGCAAGATGTCTGATTTTGAATGGGCCCAGCCAAAGAGAATCAAACTTACCATGGTTGCCCCTTGGTTCATGCCTTTTGTCCCAAAGGAGGACAATGTCTCCCACTTGAAAAGTTCTGAGTTTATCCCTTTTATCAAATAGGGCTTTGACCTTGAGTTGGTGAGCTGATATCCTATCAACCACCTGCATTCTATCTTCATTCAGCCTCTGAAGGTACATAATCCTTTTGTCCAATGAGCTGGAAAAACTGGCATCTTCAATGGCCTTCATCAAGTGCAAGGCTGGCAGTTCCAACATTACTAGTAGCTGAGCATCAACTCCATATACCACTTGAAAAGGAGACATTCCAATGGCTCTCTTAGGTGTAATTCTATCAGCCCATAAAGCATCATATAGTTTCTTATGCCAATTCCTCTGAGAGTCATTTACAAGCTTCCAGACAATTGTGACTAAGTTCTTGTTTGTTGATTCAGCTTGCCCATTCCCTTGGGGATAATAATCTGAAGAGTGTGCAAGGGAAATGCCATAGCCATAGCAAAAATCAGTCATTTCAGTAGAGGAGAAGTTTGAAGCATTGTTAGTGACAATCTTGTTTGGTATCCCAAACCTTATTAAGATATTCTCCTTGATGAAATTGCAAACAACCTCGAAGTAGTACTTTTGACTGGAATGGCTTCCACCCACTTGGTGAAATAGTCAATGGCAGTCAAAACATGAGTGTGTCTAGCACTTGAGGGTGGATTGAGTGTGCCAATAAAGTCTAAACCCCATTGTTGAAAAGGCTCTTCAATCACTACTAGTTTGAGAGGTAGAGCAGCCAATTTGGGTCTTCCAACAAAGGTTTGGCATGCTTCACATTTACTTACCCACTCGGATGCATCTCTGAATAATGTGGGCCAATAATACCCAGCACGTAGGATTTTGTGCTATTACAGTGGAAGAGAAATGACCCCCACAGGCCTGATCATGGAAATCCGAGAACAATCTCCTTTGTTGGTCCTTGTCAACGCATTTCAAAAATCTTTCGTCAATGCCATGTTTGAATAATGCATTTTCCCATAATACATATTGAGAAAATCTCAATTTGATGGTTCTTTTCTCCTTGGTAGTCAAATGGGATGGGAATTCCCCATAAGTGAGAAATTATGCAATGTCAACATACCATTCATCAGTCAAACTGAGGAAAAGAACATCAGGCATATCAACTTCTTCCTCTAGCAATTTAGCATCAGCTCCTTCGGCAATGAGCTCACATAAGCCCTTTCCCCTGACCAACTTGGTGGGTTTGATGTCAAGGTCATACTCCTAAACTTTGGCTACCCAATTACCCCTCTTGGTTCCAAATTATTGCTATGTTAGAATGGATTTAACAATTGTATCAGGCACAAGAACAATAACATGGGAGTTGAGGATATAAAAATGAAACTGTTTCACCACCTTAACCACTGCAAAAGCATGTTTCTCCATCATGGTGTACTTCATCTCATGGGCTTTCAAAATATAACTCATGAATGCTATGGGGAGCTCATGACCTTCATTATTTTCTTGGGTTAACACAACAACAAGAGTGTATTCGGTGGCATAACAATAAATAATAAAGTCCTTACCAAAATCTGGGCATGCCAAGATTGGAGTCTTTGCTATAGCTCTCTTGATGCCTTCAAATGCAACTTTTCCTTCAGAGGACCAGCCAAATGTCTACTTCCCCTTCATCATGTGAGCAATGCTCAAAGTAAGCTCTGCAAAATTAGGTATGAACCTCCTTAGGAAGTTGATTTTCCAAAGAAAGAATGCACACCTTTCTTGCTGGTTGGAAGAGGGATCTGCTGAATTTCTAAACTCTCTCCAGATCAATCTTGATCCCATCCTTAGAGACAATGTGTCCCAAAATTTTTCCTTCAGTGACACAAAATAATGATTTCTTTGGATTCAAGGAGATGCCATGCTCTCTACACCTTTGGAGGACTATTTCAAGGTGTTTGAAATGATCAGTTCTGATTTTCAAAAACACAGTCAGATCATCAAGGTAAACAACTATGCACTTTCCCTTGAGGCTGCCAAAGGCCAGGTCCATAGCCCTCTGAAAAGTAGCACCAACATTGATGAGGCCAAATGGAATTCTCTTATAAGTGAAGGTGCCCAAGGAGTGGTGAAGGCGGTCTTATGCGATCAAAACATTTACTTCGACCTGATTATAACCTGAGAACCCATCAAGCATGGATAACATCTCTGAACCTGTAATGGCTTGCAACACTTGATCCATGGTGGGAAGAGGATAATTGTCCTTCAAAGATGCTTGATTCAAGTTTTTGAAATCAACACAAATCTAGATCTCACCATTCTTCTTTCTAACTGACACAATATTAGCAATCCACGTTGAATGGTGAATAGGAAAAATGATCTTTGCTTTCAATAATTTCTGAATTTCTTGGAAGATTGTATCAGCAATCTTAGGATTATATTTCCTCTGATTCTTCCTGAAGGGCTTGATCCTAGGTTTGAGAGGAATGAAATGCTGCATTTCTTTTGGTTGGAAAGCCTTAAGATCATCATATGAGTAAGCAAGAACATCAGCATACCTCTTCAAAAAATCTGCTACTTTTCCCTTCTCCTCTTGTGTGCAACATTTTCCAACGTTTATCAGTTTGGGCTCATGAGAACTTCTAATATTTATCTTCTCATACTCAGTGGACTAGTTTCCTTTGGATTTTGACTTAATATATCTATCATGTTTATTGAATAACTCCTCCAAGCTCACCAACCCCTTGGGTATTTTATTGCCTTTTAGTTTTAAACAGCCATCATGATCTATTTCTTCTTCTTTGCAACCTTCTTTGTTTGGAGGCACACACTCCCTAGGTGGATTTTCACTCCCTTCAAAGTATAACTGATCAAAATTATCTCTAAGCTCCAGGAAGGACAGCAGATGCTGATCATCATTGAAGACTTGCCAATTATTTGCATTGTCTGGCACACTAGGCCTATGAATCATCTCAATGGTGAACTTCTCTTGGGAGAAATCTGGATGAGGAATTAACAGAGACCCGAGACAGCCAATGAATCAGCCCTTGTGTTTCTTTCTCTTGGCATGGCTTCGATGGAGAAGGCATCAAGGAACTCAATTGAATCCCAAATCAGATTTCGTAATGTTTTAGCCTTCTATTTTTTACTTGGAAAATATCTCTAACCTACTTTACAATCAGCTCTGCATCACCACGAGCAAGGAGATTCTTAATTCCCATTTCCTTTTCCAAGTTAAGACCGAGAAAGAGAGCTTCATACTCTATTGTGTTGTTTGTGTTTTGAATTGGAGCTTGAAAGAGGAAGGATGAAGCTTCCCTTCAGGAGAAATGAGCACTACACCAGCTCCAGAACCAGCTGAGGAGCAGCTCCCATCAAACTCTAAAATCCAAATGCCATTGGGATCAAGAAGTACTTCCTTGGGATGCTTTACCTCATCTTGTGACACGACCATGTAATTGCCATGACCTCTGTCTTCATAAAGTATTTGTGCTTTTGGATCATCTGTCTTTTACACAATATATTCAGTTTGCTTTTCAGGCAATAGCTTCTTCATCTTCCCATTCACTGGAATGAGGGCATGTGACCAGTCCATCATGATCTCTCCTCCAACATCCTTGCAAAAGTTTCTACTCAATAGCATGCCATAAGAAGGAGGTATATCAGCTACCAAGATGGTTGCTAAAACTCTTTTCTCTAGCATAGCAACAAATGCAACTTGTGCATCCTTGATTCTACCAACCAATGGTACTTCTCTACTTTCCATTGAATAACATGAGCCAAAAGTGTGGGTTAGGGTCAGGCCTAGGGCATGAGCTACCTTGGTGGGCATCACATTGTCTGAAGCACTAGAATAAATGACACAATTGTTGAGTTTATGACCAATTATGAGGAGGGTAACATAAAATGGTTTGATCTTCTCCTCAGATGAAGTAACTACTACTACAAGGCTGGGTTGAGATGAAGAAGGAGTTGGCAAGAGGCCCTTAGAACCATGGGGTGAAGGCTTAGATTTAGAATTCACAAAGTCTACCATCTTAGCAAATGCCTTGGGATGAGTTTGGTAGAATTCAGCCTCTGAGATCTGAATCTTAGTTTTCTTGAGATGGTCAATAATATCAAATGAGCCAGAGGTAGATGCAACATTATTAATAGTAGTAGATGGGAATTTTGATCTATCAACTCTATCACTAGGATGACAAGAAGTTTTAGGAGCAGGAGCAGAAGAAGAAGGAACAACAGAGCCTACCTTTTGCGTGGAAGAAGTTGGAATAGGAGCTCCCCTCCTTGCAATCACTGGAATGGTTGTAGGAGGATCCTTAGATCTTTTAGCAGGCTGCACTACCTTTTCTTTCTTTCTCGTTTGCTCACGAGTCATGACAACATAAGATTCATTGCTCATCTCTGCAATTCTTTCCTCATAATCATCTTCTTCATCTATACCTTCAGTAGTGAGAAAATGGACATGGGATCCACTCAGCTCTTCCAATTCTTCATAGATTTCATTCTCCTCTTCATCATCAGGCTCTAACACTTCACATGTGGCATTGACTGGAACTTTGATAGGTGGACCTTCAATTGCTAATCTAGTTTGAGGAGGGGCTAACTAATTTTTAGGCTGAAAGTTCTTTCTAGGCACATCTTGATAAGGAGCATGTTGAGCTAATTGTTTCTTGAGAGCAATCAGATCATTAGCAAGCTTCTGGACTAATTGATTTGCATTAACTCTAGGAGAAGATGTGGAAGAAGAAGATGCTTTGGATTTAGAGGATTCTCTCCTCATCTTGCTAGACATTATCAGATCATCTTCTACACTAACAACCAACCTTTGATCAACATCCAAAGTGGCAAGATTAGCTCTCCTAAGCGCATAGCTCACTTCAGGTAGTTGAGCATTAAGGAAGAAACACTTCTGAATCTGATCCACAGGGTATGTAGCTAATGGAATCTTATTGATCAGCCTATTGAATTTAGCTACAAACTCCCTCATAGGCTCATGAGATTCTTTCTTGATTTGGGAAATCTGAGCCAAGAGGGCATGCACATCTTTAGCTAGTTTAAAGTGCTACTCAAATCTGGTTGTCATGGTGTTCCAATTGGTGATAGATCTAGCAGGTAGGTGATAAAACCAATCAACAACATTATCTTGTAATGTCTCCACAAAAATTCTAACAGAGACATCCTCATGTTCAACACCAAGAACACCACAAGCAACAATGAAGGCTGCTATATGTTCATTTGGATGAACTTTCCCATCACCTCTGAATTTGGGAAAATTCTTTCTATTGCCTCTAGGAAATTCATGCAATGGTTGGGGAAGAGAAAGAGGCCCAACCCTTTGGCCCTAAGGCAGAGGAGCTTCCATTCTTGGAAATATTGTTTGGAGAGGAACAATAACACCAACAAGGATCAGAGCATGCAAATTGGGAGTGATCGATATTGAGGACTATCACTACTAGAAGTTTTAACTCTATCAGGAAGAGTGCTTGTAGATTTTTCTCCTCCTCTTTTTTTTGTTGATGAAGGAAGAGATAAACCTTGGTTGTCCAACAGCTAGAAATGAGGATCTTCTTCCCCAAGGGTTATCCTACCCCTAGTGTATTTTGGAGTCACCAGATCAGAGATGATCAAGAAGTAATTCTTCAAAACTGGAAATCCTTCACAATGGATTCCCAACGGAGTCGCCAAAAAATGTTGGGTTTCAGATTTGCACTTTGGGTGAAACCATAGTCAGGGGACAACAAGTCCCTCCTCTTTAATGGGAGAGGTTCCCTTATTGAAAGCAGTAAAGACTTATATACATATACACAACTTTCATCATGTGGATTCCTGATACTTTAAGAGATTTCATACCAAAATGTCATCAATACAAAGGGCTCAGAAGAATGGAGAAGATGGAAAAGGGGGAAGAACAACAATACTTTTTGGATATATAGATTTCAAAGTATAACCTTACTTGTATTGAAATAGAAAAATGCAGAATGGGATCATTCACCTTCACAATATGTATCAATCTTCAGACACAAAGTTCCAAAGATCATATACACAAGAGCACAAAGTTTCTTTGCATGTAGAGATGAAAAATTCACTAATTAAGAGCCAGAAGTGAAAGAAAATAGCAGAGGAAGACAAGAAAAACTTTTGTATTGAGCAATTTCAGTTTTTACAATCTTTTAAAATGCCAGGAACCCGTATACAATGGAAAAGCATGTTTTTATAACAATCCTATTTCATCTTTGCTTTTCCTCCAAGGAAAGAATATCCCAATGGGATCAAATTTGTTGGAGATTTGTTTGGAAAGAGAGAAACAAGAATGCACTCATGGAAAATGCAGATGCCCTAAACGGTTGAAATTCATCATTTCAAACGTGAATGCTTTAGTAGAAGTATATGGTGGTTTCCTCATTCATTTTCCCTCATCATTTCACCTTTGTAACTGCCTCCAAAATGTTTGAGTGCCCAGTTGGCACATTTCTCCTTTTTGTTTGCAAATGCCTAATTACCCTATCTCTTCGAAAATCAATCATATTCCCTGTTAAAATCGTCGATTTTGTTCCAAAACAGACCCAAAATGCATTTCCACAAAAAACGACCACGAATAGAGAAGGAAGGACAAAAAATGATCCACACTCATCCATTGCAGAGCTCGAGCTAAAAATGGCGATAAAAAAATCAGATGCAAGATGTAAATAAACCATTTTCCCTCTTTTTACCTTGAAATCGGGACCCTACACATGTCAGAATTAGAGAAATGATGAGCTAGGTGGAAAAAATACGTTTCCCAACATTTGGGAGAAAAGGTGTGATTTCTCAATTTCCTCCCCCTCCAGCTCCGCCAAAGGCTGGACACATGGCGCCATCCAATTAGATGAGGAAACATAGTCCAAAAACAACCATTTGAGCCCTTTTGGCGAGAAGTTCAAAATCTCAAATTTCTTTGCAGGTCTACCCTCTCGATTTGACTAGGACACATGTCACCTTCTGATTGGATAAGGGGTGGGGCTCAATTTGCAACATTTTGAACTTTTGGCACAAAATTTGATTTTCCTCCGTGGGTCCACTGCCCGATGACACGTGGTTGCTTTTGCTTGGTTGAGGGCTTACGGAACTTATCTCTCCATTTCTCCATGCGGGCTTGCGAGTCACTTTTGCTAACTTACCCTTTTGGTGAAAAAGTGCAAAAATCACAAGGAACTTCGTAGGTCCGCCAACCCGCTAAAGGGAAAATTTAACCACATAGGTCCGCCAAGCCATAACTTGCAAAATACAAGGAGTTAGGAGGACTTCTTCAACTTTTTGGAAAGGGGAAGAGATTTCCCATCTGATGAATGAGTTTTCAAAAGTCTTCAAGTCCTTGGTTAGTCCCAGATTCAAAAATACCTCTTTCAAGCATACTTCAAAGGCACCAACTCAAAATTTAACATTTTTAGACTTGGAAAATGGAGGGAAATTTGAGGGTGACAACAATGCTAAATCAAGAAACAAGGGTTATTGTTAAAACAAATCACCTGCGACATTCCTCACACAAGGGTACTTATCTAAGAAAGTGGGGTGCTTCATAACTCTAATGGGAAAATTTGAGTTAACATTTGTAAATCAAAAATCTGTTAAAGGAAAAGCGGATGGTTGGTAATCGACAACCTTGTTAGATGGAGGTGATCTAGTAAATCTAGACTTCCCGATGAGTGTGTGTATTTCATTGAAACCAAGCCTCCCATTTCTGCGTGTCCATGGTACACTAACATCATTAATTTTATAGTGGACCATACATACCTAGAAGGGGCAACATCACAAAAAAGAAGGTGGTTACGTGTTATAGCCGCTAAGTATGTTATCTTGGAACAAGTGCTCTATCGTAGAGCCTTTGATGGAATGTTGTTAAGATGTGTTGATGAAGAAGAATCTGAAAATATTCTTTATGAATCACATAGTGGAGTATGTGGAGGTCACTTCGGTGGCCACGCCACTACTTAGAAGATACATCAGATGGGATACTTCTGGCCCACACTAGAACATGACGCGGTAGAGTTTGTGCATAAATTCCATAAATGTCAAGAGTTCTCCCATGAGATCCACATACCGCATAGGCTTTGTAACCAATTGTAACACCATGGCCCTTTTCCACATGGGGTCTAGATTTGATAGGTAAATTCTCTCCCTCATCAACAAATGGTCATAACTTCATAATCATAGCCACATAGTACTTTACTAAGTGGGTAGAGGCCATGCCTCTTACCACCGTGCTTGGATTTGTAATCACTAAGTTCATTATGAACTAGATCATTTGTAGGTACGGGGTCCCACAAGTCATTATCTCGGATAATGGCACATCTTTCAAAAATGATGAAGTATGTGAACTATGTGAAAAATTCAAAATAAGTCACCACACAACTTCTCTCTATTACCCTTAGGCCAATGGACAAGCTGAGGCTACGAACAAGACATTGAAATCCATTCTCCTTAAGACCATTAGGAGAACAAACGAGATTGGAATTTAAAGCTTTTTCCGGCCTTGTGGGCCTATTGGACATCTAGTAAGAACACCAATGGGGGAAACCCCTTTTCTTTGGTATTTGGTGCAAAAGCGGTTTTACCACTCGAAGTCAAAATACCTAGTCTTTGTATCTCGTTGTAAGGAATTATGGGAGAAGAGGGCTATCGAGAGGCACAAATCTCTCAATTAGAAAGTCTTGATGAAGCTAGACTCAACGTTGAACAATGACATAACATTTACGCTAACCGGATGGCTTGACAATACAACAAGAAAGTCTATGGGTTGAAATATATGAGGGAGATTTGGTTTTAAGACTTGATAGCCAAATAGAAAAAATACCAATGAAGGAAGGAAATTCAGACCTAGGTGGTTGGGTCCATATCGAGTAGTAGAAGACTACAAAAATGGGGCATTTCACTTGTGTACACTAGAGGGTGAGGATTTTAGCAAATTGTAAACTCTCTTCACCTAAAAGAGGTATTGCTCATGATCCATTAGCATTTTCATATGTACATTACTGCATCTGCATTGCATTTTCATCTACTAGTTCATTTTGTAAAATTTGTGATCAAGGGACTTATTCTTATAGCAATTCCTAAAAACTTATGAAAATGTTGGAAAAACATTCAAATCATGCCTTTACAAATCTTCATGGTATCATCAATTGTTTCCAAATCATTTCATTGATCCACACATGATAAGAAAAAGTTTTGATAGTAACATACCAAGGCTGCATACTTGGTTCTACTTAGTCTCTCTCTAAATTAGGTGTCTTTTTCTATAGTCTATTCCGAAGCTTCATGGTGTCACATCTATCTCGTACACATCTCTTGGAAATAAGAACATTCTAAACATTTTGCCTAGATAAATAATTCAAATGCAAATCCACATAAATTTTTTTATTTTACACCTTTCTTTTCCCTACCAATATTTGGTGTTGAGCTTGCATCTCTTACTAGTGATGTAGGGTTGGGAAAGGAGAGAAATGCCCTTACTCGCCTATGCCTTGTCTATGGTGATGAGCCCATACTTCCTATTGGTAGCATGGGGCAAGGTGCAGGGGTCTCTTTGACAAACTTAAAAGTTAGTAATAGTTCATTCAAATATTGTAAAATCATAAATCAAAACAAAGTGAGTTAGATGTCCAAAATTCCAAAAGAGCTTAATACCTCAAAACCAAATTTTGTCAACCAAGTGACCATCTATGGATCTAAGTCTAGATAAACTAGAAAGCAATTCACATTCTAAACTATGAAGCAAACTTGAGTAGAGTGAGGTTGTAGTGTCTCAATTTGCTTTTGTCAAATCCTTGTCTTTCTCTCATCATTACAATTCAACAAATTTCATAACTTGTGCTCTTTTTGGCTCTTAGTGTGGAGCCATCGCATCTACTCTTGGTTATGTAGATAGGGGAGTTAGGAGCGGGGAAAGTTCATCAACTTATCATATCACTCTTTTGCCATGTTTTCCAAAACAACACGAAGTACCAAAGATTGCTTAAAGAAACTAAAGTTCAACATTACAATGTGTTTGCATTATTGTATATCAACATTATAAAATACAAAAATAAATCATTTTGTTAGCATTCATACCCACTACATAATTTGAAAGGCATAGAAAAATGAGAATTCTAACCATCTAGAGTACACATGTGAAATAAGCCAAAGAAAGTCAACTCAAATACAATGGATTACCAAACCAAAAATAAGAGTTTCATATATCATTATTAGTCAAGTTTTTGTATAATACCATCACATGACGGGTGTGGTCAAAATGCTTGCAAATAATGAGCCCAAAAAAATGACAACAAAGCAATAAAAAGGCCCAATGGTATGTCACAATGATTTCTCATGGAATCCATCTACAAAGATGGTGAACGGCCATGTCGTTTAGGACTCCAGGCAGTGCTCGCAGCTACGCAAATGAGAACAAACTAAATGGTGTGAGTGCTCATGGTGGTAGCCACTAGCCGTGGTCTCGCTACGAGAGCGACTCCGCCTCATCAATCTCTCGGTTGCCTCATACCCAGCCACCTGAGTACGAAGAGATGTCATCACATCCGCTACTCTCCAGACATGTGTAAACACATTAGTGTGTCCGGGATCGCTAGAGCTGGCCTAAATGCTTAGTCATCTCGACTCGGGTCTTCCCGAGGGGATTATTAGGGTATCCATGCACACTCATCGAATAAGCTCTCGCCACTCCATGCGGTCACTATAAGCAAGAAACATAGAAAAAGAGCAAGTTAGTAACATATTTCAAGAAGTAAGCTCAATAAAAACATGACAAAACATCAAAAATTCAAAAATTCAAGTTAAACATAGGTTTTGGTCATTCTATTTAGAAAACCTTGCCTCCGAGGTGGTGGTGGTTTCGTGACCGTTGCCTTGCTTTGGGTGTCGGTCAAGGACCAATTTTTCAAACATGTTTTAACCCTAGAAAATGCTCAAAAACACAAAAATACCATTTTGGACAAAACAAAAGATTTCCTATGGGCACCCCCTAGAGATTCATTTAAGACAAGAAATTTTGAAAATGATCCCCCTAGGTAAACTTTTCAACATTTTTATGTTTTATCTTTAAAAGCGCAAAAGTGAAAAAAACCAACCTTAAACTGTGTAGGTTAATCTCCTGCTCATGGAGGCATGATCACAATCTTGTAATTGTCATTTCAGCTATACTCTCATCGAAAATGGTCACGTGGGTGGGTCAGAGCTCCAAAATCACCAAATCGAATAAGCAGCAATGAATTGGAAAATGAGTTTGTTTTGATATATTTATATGTTGTTTTGACCTTTATTTTGAGTGTATGTGCTCACAAGGTAGGAGAGTTGGTGCAGGTATATCTCTATATCCCCTCACAAATGGTAAGCCCTCTTGTTATTTTGATCTAGTGTTTATTTTTGATATTTTATTTATCTCGCACTTGAGTCTTCTTTTCTTCGCAGAGTAGTTAGGGAGCTTGGAAAATGACATTTGACACACGGGCATATCGGGTATAGCTTCTAACTCCCATTTTAGGAATTCCACACTCGGACTCTACGTTTTCTCCTCTTCATGGATAAGACACTTCTTTGAGGGAGAAATATGTATGCACCCAAAATTACATGTGCTACATTGTGGGAAAAACAGATTATAAAAGCCCCCAATGTTGATTCATGTAATTTCAAAGATGTTCAAGCTCCTAAACCCATATGAAGTGTATATTTGTAGCCTAGACATCCTTACTTAGCCTTTCCATGTTTTCTTCCAGCTTCTCGCCTCATTCTATGTAGGTTTTGGCCTTTTGATAGCGGGACCACCCCCCTGCCTAGGTGGCGTTTGAAACCGCCGCCTAGGCAAGGCGGTGGTCCTGAGAAATTTTTCTAGAATTTGTCATACATATTTTTAACATGTGACACTTCACTTAAATTCAATTTTAGGATGCATTTGTGAACCAAATTGTCTAAAAATAGTTTTGATTTCTTGGTTTTCCTTCCCTCTTCTATTTTTAAATAGATTTAGTTAGTTGGAACTACCTCTTCTTGCCTTGTGCATGAAGGCACATCCCAACCCCAATTCTTATATATTCCATGCTTGTATTCAAGCAAAAGGCTTGAGAATTTTTGTGTATCTTTCATAGTATTTCTGCCACAATCCTACTAGGAATTGCATAGCCAAGCTCAGATCTCTTGTGTTATCTCTCTTCTACTTGCATTACAACTAGACTGCCTTCAAGCTACCATTGCTCAAGCATTTTTTCTTGTTTTTGTTTTTCTTGCATTCCCAATCCCTTAGACTCATATGGACACACAAAGAAAGAAAGGAACAAACTGAGGGGAAAGATACAAATACAACCAGATTAGCCAAAGCTCTTGCTTGTCCAGGTTGGAATTACTTATTTGTTTTCTTCATTTGTCAAATTATCAATTTTGAATCATTAGTTTCAATTACATATCAAATAGAGTAGTAAAATTGTTCATTTCAATTGATTAGACAATTACAAGTAGATCAAATCATTAGAAAGCTTGCTCTTTGACATTACCAAGGAAGTTGTGGGGAACAATAGCTCTTCTAGGGTTATGATTTGTTCTTCACCTCTGAGGTAGGGTTTGATTAAATTAGGTTATTTATTATAGATTTAGATTCACGTATTCACACAAGTGGTTAGCTACATCCGGTTGGTTACTTGTATTTAGTTTTGTTTATTAGATTAGAAGCATTGCTTAAAAACTAGAAAAGATAAAAATATTTACTTTCATTAGATTAGTTTACTTTCATTGTTTTGTTTTGATATATTGTGAAAACACAAAAACATAGATTAAATTTCCTTTGATAGTTAGTTTGTTTTATCAAATCAATTCAATTTGTTCCGCATGACCATAAATGGTCCAAAATGAAAAAAGAAACATAGTTGTGATCCTTTGGTCCCACAACCCAACATGCTAGAATTGTTGACGGATATTGATATGGGTTTACGCTTGCAAGTTTTATGCACACCTGCTAGGTTTTCTGAAAAGATTGAACAATTAAACACGCTAAACATTTCAGCTAATCAAGCCTACGACTATTAGACTACTCCTGACAATAGGGTTTGATTACGCACATGACCATATAAGGACCATAGCTCCCATGAATTTTTGGTTGTGATCCTCGAGTTCCGAAACCCAATGGGCTCGCCGACCCGAGTTGAACATCAACACTGGTTTGCATACGTTGGAATTTAGGTCATCACCACTTCCACTTGATATCATTACAAAACTTTCATTATTGAACATAACAGTCGATTAGGCTAAGAATTTCTGGACTAGACCAGAAAATCATCCGTAGTCTCTGTGGTTTCATTGCACCTCTCGTTCTCACTTCCATTACCTTGTCTAGAAATCTATAGGAGGTGCCCGCAGGTCACTTTCCACATGTTCAACAACTAGTGAATAGAATCTTGGTAGAGCTCGATATTGACTGGAGTCTCAGAAGCTATTATATCAGATCAATCCATCACACCACTTCAAAGTTAGGAGAGAATTCTTTACCTTAGATTCGTAGATCCCGATATTGCATGTCAAAGATATAAGGTTGTCTCATTAGATTATCCATCATCACCACACATACACATCCATTTCTATTCTACACCATTGTCTCAACATGACCTCGGGAAGTCAGGTGTGAAGAAAGTCACATGTTGATTTTCTATCGTATAATGACCCCCAAATAGATGATGAAGGGCTTCTTGGAGGTGTCCCACATATAGAACTAGATGATGGTCTACAAAGGCGGTGACCCAAGGGTATATTGTGATTGAGGAATCATGATAGATAAATAATGATTTGGTAATGAGTATATAGGCCATGGATCAATGCAGAACTAAGCATTTCATCATGCAATGTGTTGGATTTTTTCTATTATCATTAAATTGGTCATTGATGTCAAGTTGCATTTATGGAAAAAAGTGTAGATGCAGGATGTAAGGCGACATAAATTATAGGAACCATGTATGAAAAGATACAAGGAAAGGAAATCAAGTAGTCTCTACATGAAAATATGAAGGTTGATTGGTAGTGTGAGCTATGTGAGAAGAATCACGTAAGAACATGAATTTGGTTTGTTCACTAACTATCTAGGATGATGCATGAGGGCTCTAAAGGATTTAATAAAGTTTTGAGATAGTCACAAATATAAGAAGGAAGTCGCCAAAGTCTATAAGAAACTACCTAAGTCCGAGGAGCCTGTAGATTTCTAATGCTAGGCTGCGGGTTCAAGGCATGAAGCCGCGGGTTAAGGAGGAAGTATAGAGGTATCCATGAAGCAAAGGAGGACAACCACAAATATAAAGGAAAATTTATGGGTAAAGGACAAAAGCCTTGAAGATAAGAAAGCTGCGAAGTAAAAAGAAAATCCGTGAAGACTAAAAGAGTAGTAAAAAAGACTAGTAAAGGGCATGGGTAATAAGAGAGATCCATGGAACATAGGATGAAGTTGTGATACAAAAGAAGAGATGTAGAAGAAAATAAATAGGTCGCGGATGTGTGTTTGAGGATTGGACATGATTTGAAATCATTTAGGTGAAAAATTTGGATCTGATTTGAGAAATCTCGAGGTTTAGGCGCCAACATCAAATGTTCAATTGAGTCCTTGGAGAAATGGTTAGAATCCCTAAGAAAATGCCAGATTTCTAGGTGTTGATGAAGAGCATAAATAAATCCTTGGTTTGAATTTGTTTTGTTAAAAATCATAGAATTGGCTCCTAAATTACCACCCAATGCAAGTAATGAGAAATAGAATTGGCTCCTAAATTAATGATTTAAAAACTCAATGCAAATTTTTAAATCAAATGGTAAAAATACAAAAGGAAGATGAGTATGGATTGTATATATAAGAAAAAACTCCATGCGGTTAGTGAGTGATTGCTCATGTGAGAAATTGATGCATGCAAATTAGAAGAGCAAAAGAGGGAGAAATAGAGCTCAAGTGTAAATGTAATATACAAGATAAAGAAAAGGTAGAGAGCAGAGATTAGAGGATCAAATCTTATTTGATAGACAAATAAAGAAGATGCAGAGAAAGCTGAAAGAGTGAGTGTAGAATAATACAGAAAAGTGATCATAATATGTTGTGTAAGCAAGATTGATTATGTATGATCAAATTATAATTGTAAAATGATATTTCTAAGTTGGTGCTTAGACTATAGGGGTGGGTGCTCCTTTCAAGTTGGTGCTTGCTGAAATTCACTTAGTGGGTGCTCAGTAAATATTTGAGTGGGTGCTCAACCGAAACCATGTAAGCTTTGGAATTGGTGTTCCTAATAAAGCCTTGGTTTCAAGTGTGTTTACCTACCGAAAGCATTTCCCACTATAATTTTTGTGTTATCTTGCATGGCATCTGTTTGTTTAAATGTTCATCATACATTCTGCTGCAATCAACTAATAAATTCTCGGATTAATATTATTGTAAAAGTTTTTAATGCACTAATTCACCCCCTCTCAAGACTTGTGATCTTTAACACAATGAAGAATGTGAAGATGAGAGAATAAGAGGAGGATCAAGTTCGATGATCCTAAGGTCTTCCTCTATTTCGATAAAAGGAATCCACCTCTTCCCCACAATATGTGAATGTATCAAGGTCTAAAGAGAGTTCCTTCTATGACCTTTTAGAGGAATATCTTCATGTACCCCCATAAATTCTCCAATCGCATCTTCATTCTAAAATGAATTGATCGGTATGTATTGTTGGTCAACCATAATAGGTTCGACATGGATGTAAACATTGATCTTTAGAAGATGGATGAATATAGAATAAGGCATGATCAAAATGACTCAAGGGTCAAAGAGGGATTGGATTCTAATTGATAGAAAATGACTCAAGAGACAAAGTAGATTTAGATTCACATGTCTCGTAAGTGGAAGAAGTTGTATATTTGAAATAAATTAGTATAGGTAGGCCTAGAAGATGACATTTTTCCTTATAAAGATATGTTCTATTGATTGTTGGAGATCATGCTTGATATGGAAAAATCATTTCTATTCTTAAGATCCTTTGACTGAATTGGAATGGCTTCCTTGAATCCATTTTTCACTTCTGTAGGTGAGTTTCAATCTAGTTTAAGAGTTGTAAACTTATCTATTAATCTGACTCATCCTTGGATCAATTTCAGTGATCCAAGGAATGTTTTAAATCTGCTCTATTGAACGAATGGTAAATTGACATTCCATGAATTAAGAGACATATTAACTGAACTTTTTTATTACAAGTTCTTTGATTTTTGTGTGAACGTATTTCCATTCAGTTGTATGTTGTGCTTGGGTCTTTGGAGATCGATCATCATGGGACATTCTTGTGAACACGAAAATATAACCTGTTCACGGCATAGGAAGGATTCAGGATCCTAAAAAGGACTATCCTACATAATCCTAAGCTAGGTAAGAATATTTGCTACCTAAGCTATGTCACTTAATAGAATTCTTATTCTAACCTAAAGCTTCCTATTCTACTTTGTTGGTTGAATGGCATCCTAACCTAAACTCTGTGCTAAAGGATATGAAAGGGTTACTAGGTTATTAAAAATTAACCTAGAACCTAATACTATAAGGTTTTATGATGATCTAACCTAATGCCTAAAACTATTATGTTGTGAATTAATCTAACCTATGTGGAAAACTACATAAGGATATGTGTTAAGACCTATGGTGGAAATTTGTTGTTAGGGTTATATCCTAAGGTATGTATTATAAACTACCTAAGATCTAACCTAAGCAATTTGATCTATCCTAAACTAATGGGTATGAAAGGGGAATTAGGTGGTCGCATGCATTAAGGGCAATGGTTCTTATGGCATTTATGTTATTGATAAGTTATTTTAATGCATAGGTACGCAGTTTTGGCAGGGGCTAGTTGACTTGGCGGAGGCTTATGTGGAAGTGTCACTAAAATGGAATTGCATGTTAATTTTGATTTGGCATTCACTAGACTTGGAAGGTGGTGGCAAGGAAGGATAGGTGGGAAAATTAGAATTAATGAAATTTATTATTTTTGGTTTTCGTGCACAAACCATCTTGGAAGGCATGTAAGCGGGTTTGTCTGGGGTTGTTTCACTTTACATGTTTCACAATTTTTGCTCTACATGCTCTCTGGTTTTTCGAACCAACAAATTAAACTACACTTAATGGCTATTTTTGAAGTCTTAGACCTATTTTTGATTCGTGGGATGTATAAGAGATAATGTGGAAACAAAATATGGTTGTTTGATCTTTCGTGGGGAAGAGGAGAAGTTGTGAGCTTGGCTGGAGGTCTCCTTCGATTTGGCAGAAGCACTATCAGGCATGATAGGCTCTAACCATTAAAATCTCTTGCTTTCTTCTAAATGTTTTCATTAAAACAACTCTACTCTATTAAGATTTGTGGATTGCATATTTTATCTGGTTATTTTCTTGTTGGGTTTAATAAATCTTGAGTTCTTGATCATGAATCCATGGTAAATATGGTTTTGTTGGAAACTTACGTTGTGTTTGTTTAAAAACATGATACATGCATGCAAAAACATATTTTGTAACTCTGCTTGACTTTTTTTTTGTGTATCTAGTAATTGAAGGGTTCTATTTTGATGACCTTTGTTGCTAATGATTATTATCTTTGAGTTATTTGGGAACTTTGGCTTCCATCTCATTATGTGGGAATTCATGTTTGTTGATCTTGAGCTTGTATTCAAGCTCATATTTCTGTTGGATCTTGTTTTGGTTTCGTGTTCGTTTTGAACTATTGATAGAGGTTCTTGTACTAAGGAATCATGTTTTGATTCTTGTGATGACCTGGACTATTGTTGAAGTCCATATATGGCTTAGAGCTTGTGTTTATTTTCTAGTGACCATTTGAACTGTTATTGAAAGTTCATTAAGTACACGACACTTGTATTTTGTTGTTGGTATAGGTCTGAACCCCGGTAAGAAACTTATATTTCATTTGAATTGGAAAATAGGGTTTGATGAGATGTTAACAAGAAATGGAAGCTCTTTTCTTTTCTAAATTGTTAATAGGTATTTGTATACTACCTTGTTTTAAAGATGCTGGTGTATATTTGAACTCATGTATGAGATTCGTGATGTGACACTGTATAATTTAATTGTTACTAATGTGTTTGGAAATTGTAACCTGAGCAAGGTGTCGGTTCTGCTCTGGTGTTATTTTGGGTTTTCTTTGTTTAGGATGTAAACTAAAAAGAGAATATACTTATTGTCTTGAACTTGTGTATATTCCTTGAGTGGTTTCGAACCTTTGTGGGAGCTTATGTTCAACATTGTGCTCAAAATTGTTTTACGAGTCCTAAACTGGTTGTATTACAAATATGATCGATTGGGTCTTGGCTTTGAAATTGGGTTTATTACTTGATTAAATGGTTTAATAACTCAGAACTCTTCTTGAGACCAACTACATGCAAGGAGAAAAATGGGAAGCATGGTTTAAATGGGTTGTTGGGTAACCTCTTTGAGATCTTGTTTGGAAAAATATTGTTGGTTAACCATTCTTCTTGGAATCCCAATCTGTTTGCTCTTGTATTAAGAAGTTGAAAATTATTGCAAGTTAGTTTCTATCTTGACTGAGCATATGGGTAATTTCAGAGTTGTTAGTTTCCTATTCGGGTTTGACACTTCTTGTTGGGTCCAATAAATGAATGCTTGAGTCTTAAGGATAAAGGAAATTGTGATTTCTTAGGGATGTAGTGTTGTTTTAAACTTCACTGTTATACTGATTCGAGCTAAAAATGGAACTCATGCCTTTTTATGGTAAAGATTTTAGGGAAGGTTTCAATACATCTTCTTCTTATTCTAAAGTTGATCTTGAACTCTCCTTGGAAATAAATTTATGAACTTATTTGTCTGCATTAGAAAAAGGAATTGTTGTTAAGTATAATGGGATGAATTAAGGATTGAACCATATCCTGTTAAGATTCCTTTTTCTAAGGTTGTTTGGTTAAGTTCATTTGATTAGAACCACCTGTTAATTATCCCTATAGGAAAAGAAGATTATTACGTTGTTTAGTCTTCTTGTACATAACATTTGACTGAAATAAAGTAGAAAGAGATTGATGATTGGTTTGTTGAATAGAAAATGTAAACTTGTTTATTGATTGTTGATCCTTTATTTTCCTCTTGGATTAATATGTGATTCTATTATGATAAATATCAAAAATGTTGAATTTTAAGGTAGTTGACCTTTAAATGAAACAGTTTAAGTCATGACATGAACCTATTTCTGCTTTGCGGATGTTATGTGTTTTGGGCATAGTTGAAATGGTTTCTCTTCTTCCTTTGCTTAAAAGTTAGGTTAATCACCCTACTGAGAACCATGCTGTAAACACTTCTTTTGTCTTATAGTAAAGATAAGTGTTGTATTCTATTATTGTAGAATTGGGAACAATGAGATGATAAGATCTGTTGTTTGATAAAGGTAATTGTTAGGATCAATTGAACTTTAAATTGTAAGGAAAATGTTATATATTCTGCTCTCTCTCTTAGAAGTGAATTCAGATTTATTAATGTATTCCTTCTCTGATTGTTGTTACTTATGCTTATAGTATGATATACTAATTGTTTCATTAAAGCAGGGTTGTTTTTAATGGAACAATTAGTGGAATGCACTTCATTTTAAGGCTTAGTGCTTATCATGCTCAGTTCATTGAATTGACTGCCATGCTAGCAATTTTTGCAGATGGACTTCGTAAGTGAAAAAGAAGGAAAAAACTTATATGATGCATTGGCTGATTTAAGTCTGATTCTTTGTAGAGAATTCTGATTCGTTCTTGAGTTGTATTGAAAAAGAAAAGTTATATTCTTTTTAGAATGAAGGTTGTTGTTAGGTAGTATGCCTAAAATGCATAAGTTTTGTAAATGTATAAGTTTTAAAGATGAATTGAAAGTTGAGAATTTACTTGCATTGGATGTGTAAATTATCTTGTACTTGTATAATAGAGATGGAATCCTATCTTGTCGATATTCTCCATATTATTTATATGCTTAATTGGGTATTCTTGGATAAGTTTGATAAAGGGATTTAGAATATTCTCCCTAAATAAGATGTAGCTTGTTAAGTTGCAGAATTTGATGATCATATCTAAACAATTCAACATAGTAATATGATGTGGAATGAACATTCAGTAAAAACTAAAGAATTTGTAAATGATATAAAGGGGTGCTAAACCCTAGCACTTAACCATGTAAAGGAAGACCCTTCCTCTAACATAAGAATGCAAATGAAAAGGAAGATATGATTCCTAATCATTAGACTTCATTTTAATAAAGTCTACTTAGTTACAACCTAGGTGGTTGCTACACTTCCTTGAATGGTTAAGTCACATTAAATGGAACTTATAATGTTGTTGTCCTGTTTTGGTTAATGGCTTATTAAGCCCATTAAACGAACATTAAAGGAAATCTTAAGTCAAGGAAGTTCTTTAATGATCAATTGAATCTGGTATAGAAAAGAACTTAAGGAGTGTTGGATTAGGGCTTGGCAAGGTTGCTGAAATCTATTTTTAATAATCCAAATTAATTAAATTATAATAAGCTCCTAGGGGTATGTACATCTCGATGAGAGGTTGTTCAGCAGGATTTGGCACACATGCCAACGTAGGGCTATGTACCATTTGAGAAGATTAGGATCTTCTCGAGGATACAATGATGCAGTTGACATGTGGCAACACCCTTCTGCATTGATCATCTAGATCTACACACATTGGACTTGAACTTAGTTTCTCTCTAGGTCTAGTTAGTAGCATGTTTAAGATAAGGAGTAGCCCTCTAAAACTCTAGGTACCTTGGCACATGGGGTTGACTTAGGTTGACCCAGTATGCCAACTTACCCTAAGTTTTCGTGAGCCTCTTCCTATCATAACATATGTTGTTAACTCGAACTAGGGTTAAACCTTGGGCAAGTGGACTGACGGAAGTCAGTAAAGGACATTCTAGATAACAATAGAGTGGGGTGAAGGATGTATTCCGGATTGACGAGTATGTCATCAAGGAATAGTATATCAAATAGTATGTTAGAAATCTTTGGCCAAAGTATCGTAAGCTCGTTGGTTGTGTTGTCCTATGTCACCTAGTCTAAGGTTCGTGATGCAGATGAATATTGGTAACAAATATTTAGATAGGTTCCTTAGATAGATCACTTAATACCTAGAACAGGGAAAGGGAACCAAGTATACATAGTATACGGAAAAGTATTCAATACTTAATGTTAAACATGAATAGATCGGTAGTTCACCGAGTCATGAAATGAATAGATCAGTAGCTCACCGAGTCATTAAATGCATATGGTTATCTATTATAAGAATGGTTGTTAAAGAATGTGTGTTCTAAATTATGTATTTAGAACAGAGAACATTATTCATGCAAAAAAATTTCCCTTGTTTCTAAAGTCTTAAAATGGGAATGTTACATCTTGGTATCAAAGCTGAAGGTTGCAGCTCTTGGACCTATTGTGTCCATAATCTGATGAAACTTAAATTTTCTTGTAACAAAAAATGGTGAGAATAAGAGGAAACGTTGCAAATAACCCTCCACCTGAGGAAGGAGTGGAAACTACCTAAAAACTCGATGAGATCCTTGTTGCCCTGTTGGACACAAGAGATTGTTTGGCTATGTTGGAACAACAAGTAATGGGTAATGAGGAGGAAGAAGAAGTTGATAACAATAATCAACCACCTCCAGGGGACAATGCCAATGTGGGTGTTGATAATAACAATGTTAACATACCTGTTCAAGCTTGAAACAAAAAGGCTAGGCTAGTGGAAAGAACTCACTAATGACATAAAAAGGATAAGTCCACCCAAGTTTGATGGCACCACATTAGGAGATGGGCTGAGAACTGGCTCAGTGAAATGGAGAAATAATTTGCAATAAGAAATTTCTTAGAAGAAACAAGGGTATATGGGGAGCATATCAACTTTCACATGAAGCATCTTCATGGTGGGATAACCACAAGGCTGAGTTAAATATTGATGAAACTAACATCACTGGGATCAATTTAAAAGTTATTTTAGGCAACGTTGGCTGCCACAACTTTATTATGATTAGAAAATGACTGAATTTTAGAACTTAGCTCAAGGAAAGCTAACTGTAACTGAGTATTGGGAGTGATTTACAAAACTCCTTAAGTATGTGCCTCAGTACCAAACTGATGAGAAGTTAGGATATGGAAATTCATCATGGGATTAAATCCCATTATAGGAGGAGAGGTGGATGTTCACAGCCCAACCACGATGGAAGGGGTTGTTGAAAAATCCATAAGGCAGGAACATAAATTAAAGGCAATTTCTTCTCATAAGGAGGAAGTAAGGAAGAAGAATCCCAACTCCTCTTCATCCTCTCTTGCACCCAAGAAAGGACCATGGAAGAAATTGGAATGAAAAGTAAGATTTCATCTGATAATAAATAGGAAAAAGCAACAATGAATTTTTCTTTGGAAATGCATGGAACAATTTTTCCAAGAATAATAACAATGGACAGAAGTCCTATGGAGGTCAAAATGATAACTCTAAGGCTGGAATTAAAACTGAGCCTAGGAAGGGACCTAGTAGGAGGCTATTATAACTATGGAAAAGATCATTATGTAAATCAATGTCCTTTGAAGAAGGATGATCGTAATCAAGCAAGCACAAGATACATGTTGCAGTAGCTAACAAACAAGTTGAGAAACAAGCCACACCCATAGAAGTTTCGGGTAAGTTATTTGGTTTACCAATAACTATTATTTTTGATACTGGAGCTATTGAATGTTTTATTTCTAGTAAATTAGCATCAAAATTAAAAAGAAAAGCTGGAAACATGGATAAAACATGGACTATATAGTATGGTAATAATGTTGTTCATATGGTTAGTATGTGTCTTTTTGGAGCAGTCCTTGATTTACCTAACTTTTCCACAGAGGTTGATATTTATGTTGCACCTTTAGGGTCTTATGATGTAATCATAGGTGTTAATTTTTTAGCAGAACATAAGGCTAAAGTGGACTATTTTGAAAAACACATTAGTTGTTTAGACGACTTGTAGAAAACAACAGAGATTCAGGGTGTGAAATGTGAGATTTCTGTTAGAAATTGTTAGCTATGTAACTTAAAAAGGCCAAAAATAAAGGATGTACCTTATATGCAGTAAAAATTATTGAATCAACAAAAGAAAGCAGTGATATTATGGAATGATATCCCGTTATTACGAGACTTCAGTGATGTATTTCTAGAAGAATTTCCAGGTCTACCACCCAAAAGAGAGTTTGACTTCACGATTGAAATCAAACCAGGTACTGAACCTATTTCTAAGGCACCTTATCGAATGAATACTATAGAATTAGTAGAGCTTAAGGCTCAATTGCAAGAACTTTTGTCTAAGGGTTTGATTAGACCAAGTGTTTCACCTTGGGAGCACCGTGATTTTTGTGAAAAAGAAAGATGGAACACTTAGATTGTGCATCGATTATGAATGTTAAACAAGGCAACAATCAAGAATAGATATCCACTCCCTAGGATTGATGATTTATTTGATCAGATGCATGGAGCATCGGTATATTCAAGATAGATATTCGATTTGGATATCATCAATTATGAATTAAGGATGAGGATATTCATAAAAAAAACTTTTAGGACAAGGTATGGACATTATGATTTTACGGTTTTACCTTTTGGATTAACTAATGCACCTGTGGCATTTATGAATTTAATGAATAATATCTTTCAAGAATACTTGGACAAATTTGTGCTCGTATTCTTGGATGAAATTCTCATATATTCTAAAAGCATTGAGGAGCATCATGAGCATTTGAAAATAGTTTTGGAAATTATGAGAAAGAGACGGTTGTTTGGTAAGTTGTCCAAATGTTCCTTTTATGACACAGAAGTGCACTATTTGGGTCATGTAATTAGTAAGGATGGAATTTTTATAGATCCTTCTAAAATTATAGCTATAACGAATGGCTTGCACCAAAGAATGTACATGAAGTTAGAAGCTTCATGGGACTTGTTGGCTACTATAGGAAATTTGTAAAAGAATTTTCTAAGATAGCTGCACCAATAACTTCCTTATAGAAGAAAGATAAAAGTTTTTTTGGAGTGAGAAATGTGAAATTTCATTTAAAACCTTGAAAAGTTAGTTAACTTAACACCTATTCTTGCGATACCATGCAGATCCTAATGGAGATTTTATGGTGGTAACTGATGCATCCGGTGAAGGTCTAGGAGGTATTTTGTTACAAAGTGGTCATGTTATAGCATACGAAAGTAGAAAACTTAAGTTACATGAGTTGAATTATGCTCCACATGATTTAGAGCTTGCTACCATTGTTCATGCACTCAAGTTTGGAGGCATTATCTACTTGGTAAACCATTTGAGTTGAAAACTAATCATCTTGGGCTGAAGTACATTTTTACTCAGCCAAATCTGAATGCAAGACAACGAAGGTGGTTAGATTTTTTGTCTCAATATGATTTTGACATAAGTTACATTAAAGGAAAAGAAAATAGAGTTGTTGATGCTCTAAGTCATAGGAAGCACATTTCTGCTCTTATAACACTTAGAACTTAGTTTAAGGATGAAGTAAAAAGTGTTATGGAATCTGATTCTTACTTTTAGCAAGTAAAAACAATGCTTGCTGCTGATTCTAATGATTTGAGGTATAAAGGTTTTCACTTTGATAGAGAAGGAATCTTATGATTTGAAAACAAAGTTTATGTACCTTTGCTTAATGATTTGAGAAAGAAATTGTTAGCTGAATTTCACAATTCACCTTTTTCTGGACACCCTGGCATTACTAAGATGCTTGCTGATATAAAACAACAATATTTCTGGAAAGGAATGAAAAAGGATGTTATTGATTTTGTGACACATTGCCTTGAATGTCAACGTGTTAAAGTGGAACATATGCACCAGCCTGGTTTATTGTATCCTCATAGCATACCACAGTATAAATGGTAGGTAATAAGCATGGATTTTGTACAAGGGTTACCTATGTCAAGAAATAAACATGATGTTATTTTAGTAGTTGTTGATAAACTAACAAAGGTAGCACATTTTATTGTTGGAATATGAAGGATGATTCTCCTATTTTGGCTAAAAGATTTGTACACAAAATTTTTAGATTACATGGAGTACTTGAATTAATCATATCTGATAGAGATCCTAGAATGACGTCAAGATTTTGGCAAACACTTAATGTAGCTCTAGGAACTAAGCTAAATTTTAGTTTTGCGTATCATTCGAAAATAGATGGATAGATTGAAAGAGTAAATCAAGTTTTAGAAGATATGTTACGGATGTATTGTATGGATCAACAAAGTATAAGTGGGAAGAGTATCTTCCATTAGTTGAATTTGCATACAATAATACATATCATGCTTCTCTTAAGATGGCACCTTTCAAGGCATTATATGGAAGAAAATGTAGAACCCCTGTTAGTTGGGATAACATAGAAGATAGAGAGGTAATTGGACCTGAAATCCTTACGGAAATGGAACAACAAGTTAAAATGATTCGTGAATGCTTGAAAGAAGCAGCAGATAGGAAAAAGAGTTATGCTGACTTAAAGCGGATTGACAGGAAATTTGAACTTGGTGAGAAGGTTTTTTCAAGTTAAACCGAAAAAGAGTTCTATAACTTTTGGCAAGGCTGCCAAGTTATCACCTCATTATGTGGGACCTTTTGAAATAGTTGAAGTAATCAACCCGTAGCTTATCATTTAGCATTACCACCTACTTTGTCATGAATGCATGATGTTTTCCATATTTCTTTGCTTAAGAAATACGTTTTAGATTTATCACATGTGTTAAATTAGAATTTCTTGTAGGTCCAAGACCCAGGAATAATCGTGGTTAAACCCATTTGAGTGTTGAAACTCACCAGTTGCATTTAAGAAATCGAGAAATAAGTCAATGTAAGGTCCAGTGGGACCAGTTTAACAAAGAGAGTGCAACTTGGGAAAATCTAGAGGATATGAAAACTACTTTTCCATATCTATTTGAATAGAATTGATTTTGTTGATTGATAAAAATTTATGATTTTATCTTTATATGACAATAAGTATGCTAGTTTTGGGTAGATATTTATTTGATTTGAATAAACAACTATTTAATGCTGATTTCTGGAACTATAAGGTTTGATATATTTAACTTAGGATAAGAGAAGTGAATGAATTGATTGTCCTTGATGTAAATTATTAAAAGAGGTAATCATCGGGATGATGATTCTTTTAGGAGGGAAGCATGTAACACCCTTGATAGTTGTTATTTTCCTCCTTTGCATTTCAAGTGTTGACATGTGATTTTCCTTATAAAGATATGTTCTTTTGATTGTTGGAGATCATGCTTGATATGGATAAATCATTTCTATTCTTAAGATCCTTTGAATGAATTGGAATGGCTTCCTTGAATCCATTTTTCACTTTTTAGGTGAGTTTCAATCTGGTTTAAGAGTTGTAAACTTATCTATTAATCTGACTCATCCTTGGATCAATTTCAGTGATCCAAGGAATGTTTTAAATCTGCTCTGTTGAACGAATGGTAAATTGACATTCCATGAATTAAGAGACATATTGACTGAACTTTGTTATTACAAGTTCTTTGATTTTTGTGTGAACGTATTTCCATTCAGTTGTATGTTGTGCTTGGGTCCTTGGAGATCGATCATGGCAGGACATTGTTGATGAACATGAAAAATACAGCCTGTTCATGGCATAGGAAGGATTCGGGATCCTAAAAAGGACTATCCTACGGAATCCTAAGCTAGGTAAGAATATTTTCTACCTAAGCTATGTCACTTAATAGAATTCTTATTCTAACCTAAAGCTTCCTATTCTACTTTGTTGGTTGATTGGCATCCTAACCTAACTCTTGTGCTAAAGGATATGGAAAGGTTACTAGGCTATTAAAATTAACCTAGAACCTAATACTATAAGGTTTTATGATGATCTAACCTAATGCCTAAAACTATTATGTTGTGAATTAATCTAACCTATGTGGAAACTACCTAAGGCTATGTGTTAAGACCTATGGTGGAAATTTGTTGTTAGGGTTATATCCTAAGGTATGTATTATAAACTACCTAAGATCTAACCTAAGCAATTTGATCTATCCTAAACTAATGGGTATGAAAGGGGAATTAGGTGGTCACATGCATTAAGGGTGATGGTTCCTATGGCATTTATGTTATTGATAAGGTTTTTAATGCATAGGGTACTACTAGTTTTGGTAGGGGCTAGTTGACTTGGTGGAGGCTTATGTGGAAGTGTCACTAAAATGGAATTGCATGTTAATTTTGATTTGGCATTGCCAAACTTGGAAGGCGGTGGCAAGGAAGGATAGGTGGGAAAATTGGAATTAATGAAATTTATTATTTTTAGTTTTCATGCACAAACCGTCTTGGAAGGCATGCAAGTGGGTTTGTCTGGGGTTGTTTCACTTTGCATGTTTCACGATTTTTTCTCTGCATGCTCTCTAGTTTTTCAAACCAACAGATTGAACTGCACTTAATGGCTATTTTTGAAGTCTTAGACCTATTTTGATTTGTGGGATGTATAAGAGACAATGTGGAAAAAGAATATGGTTGTTTGATCTTTCGTGGGGAAGAGGAGAAGTTGTGAGCTCAGCTAGAGGTCTCCTTTGATTTGGTAGAAGCACTATCAGGCATGATAGGCTCTAACCATTAAAATCTCTTGCTTTCTTCTAAATGTTTTCATTAAAACAACTCTGCTCTATTAAGATTTGTGGATTGCATATTTTATCTGGTTATTTGCTTGCTGGGTTTAATAAATCTTGAGTTCTTGATCATGAATCCATGGTAAATATGGTTTTGTTGGAAACTTACGTTGTGTTTGTTTAAAAACATGATACATGCATGTAAAAACATATTTTGTAACTCTGCTTGACATTTTTTGTGTCTGGTAATTGAAAGGTTCTATTTTGATGACCTTCGTTGCTAATGATTATTGTGTTGAGTTATTTGGGAACTTTGGCTTCATCTGTTACTATGGGAATTCATGTTTTTGTTGATCTTGAGCTTGTATTGAGCTCGTTTTGTTTGTAACTTGTATTCAAGCTTGTATTTCTGTTGGATCTTGTTTTGGTTTCGTGTTCATTTTGAACTGTTGATAGAGGTTCTTGTACTAAGGAATCATGTTTTGATTCTTGTGATGACCTAGACTATTGTTGAAGTCCATATATGGCTTAGAGCTTGTGTTTATTTTCTAGTGACCATTTGAATTATTATTGAAAGTTCATTAAGTACACGACACTCATATTTTGTTGTTGGTATAGGTCTGAACCCCGGTAAGAAACTTATATTTCATTTGAATTGGAAAATAGGGTTTGATGAGATGTTAATAGGAAATGGAAGCTCTCTGCTTTTCTAAATTGTTAATAGGTATTTGTATACTACCTTGTTTTAAGATGTTGGTGTATATTCGAACTCATGTATGAGATTCGTGATGCGACACTATACAATTTAATTGTTACTAATGTGTTTGGAAATTGTAACCTGAGCAAGGTGTCGGTTCTTTGGTGTTATTTTGGGTTTTCTTTGTTTAGATGTAAACTAAAAAGAGAATATGTTGTTGTCCTGAACTTGTGTATATTCACTTGAGTGGTTCGAACCTTTGTGGGAGCTTATGTTCAACATTGTGCTCGGAATTGTTTTACGAGTCCTGAACTGGTTGTATTACAAATATGATCGATTGGGTCTTGGCTTTGAAATTGGGTTTATTACTTGATTAAATGGTTTAATAACTCAGAACTCTTTTGAGACCAACTACATGTGCAAGGAGAAAAATGAAGCATGGTTTAAATGGGTTGTTGGGTAACCTCTTTGAGATCTTGTTTGGAATATATTGTTGGTTAACCATTCTTCTTGGAACCCCAATCTATTTTCTCTTGTATTAAGAAGTTGAAAATTATTGCAAGTTAGTTTTTCTATCTTGACTAAGCATATGGGTAATTTTGAGTTGTTAGTTTCCTATTCGGGTTTGACACTTCTTGTTGGGTCCAATAAATAAATGCTTGAGTCTTAAGGATAAAGGAAATTGTGATTTCTTAGGGATGTAGTGTTGTTTTAAACTTCATTGTTATACTGATTCGAGCTAAAAATGGAACTCATGCCTTTTTATGGTAAATATTTTAGGGAAGGTTTCAATACGTTTTCTTCTTATTCTAAAGTTGATCTTGAACTCTCCTTTGGGAATAAATTTATGAACTTATTTTTTGTATTAGAAAAAGGGAATTGTTGTTAAGTATAATGAGATGAATTAAGGATTGAACCATATCCTGTTAAGATTCCTTTTCTAAGGTTGTTGGGTTAAGTTCATTTGATTGGAACCACCTATTAATTATTCTTATAGGAAAAGAAGATTATTACGTTGTTTAGTCTTCTTGTACATAACATTTGATTGAAATAAAGTAGAAAGAGATTGATGATTGGTTTGTTGAACATAAAATGTAAACTTGTTGTTGATTGTTGATCCTTTATTTTCCTCTTGGATTAATATGTGATTCTGTTATGATAAATATCTAAAATGTTGAATTTTAAGGTAGTTGACCTTTAAATGAAATAGTTTAAGTCATGACATGAACCTATTTCTACTTTGCATGGATGTTATGTGTTTTGGGCATAGTTGAAATGGTTTCTCTTCTTCCTTTGCTTAAAAGTTAGGTTAATCACCCTACTGAGAACCATGTTGTAAACACTTCTTTTGTCTTATAGTAAAGATAAGTGTTGTATTCTATTATTGTAGAATTGGGAACAATGAGATGATAAGATCTGTTGTTGATAAAGGTAATTGTTAGGATCAATTGAACTTTAAATTGTAAGGAAAATGTTATATATTATTCTCTCTCTCTTAGAAGTGAATTCAGATTTATTAATGTATTCCTTCTCTGATTGTTGTTACTTATGCTTATAGTATGATATACTAATTGTTTCATTAAAGTAGGGTTGTTTTTAATGGAACAATTAGTGGAATGCACTTCATTTTAAGGCTTAGTGCTTATCATGCTCAGTTCATTGAACTGACCCATGCTAGCAATTTTTGCAGATGGACTTCGTAAGTGATAAAAGAAGGCAAAAACTTATATGATGCATTGTTGATTTAAGTTTGATTCTTTGTAGAGAATTTTGATTCATTCTTGAGTTGTATTGAAAAAGAAAAGTTATATTCTTTTTAGAATGAAGGTTGTTGTTAGTGCAGTATGCCTAAAATGCATAAGTTTTGTAAATGTATAAGTTTTAAAGATGAATTGAAAGTTGAGAATTTACTTGCATTGGATGTGTAAATTATCTTGTACTTGTATAACAGAGATGGAATCCTATCTTGTTGATATTCTCCATATTATTTATATGCTTAATTGGGTATTCTTGGATAAGCTTGATAATGGGATTTAGAATATTCTCCCTAAATAAGATGTAGCTTGCTAAGTTACAGAATTTGATGATCATATCTAAACAATTCAACATAGTAATATGATGTGGAATGAACATTCAGTAAAAACTAAAGAATTTGTAAATGATATAAAGGGGTGCTAAACCCTAGCACTTAACCATGTAAAGGAAGACCCTTCCTCTAACATAAGAATGCAAATGAAAAGGAAGATATGATTCCTAATCATTAGACTTCATTTTAATAAAGTCTACTTAGTTACAACCTAGGTGGTTGCTACACTTCCTTGAACGGTTAAGTCACATTAAATGGAACTTATAATGTTGTTGTCTGTTTTGGTTAATGGCTTATTAAGCCCATTAAACAAACATTAAAGGAAATCTTAATTCAAGGAAGTTCTTTAACGATCAATTGAATCTAGTATAGAAAAGAACTTAAGGAGTGTTGGATTAGGGCTTGGCAAGGTTGCTGAAATCTATTTTTAATAATCCAAATTAATTAAATTATAATAAGCTCCTAGGGGTATGTACATCTCGATGAGGTTGTTTATGTAGGATGCTGGCACATGCCAACTGTAGGATGTGTACTTTGAGAAGATTAGGATCTTCTCGAGGATACAATGATGTAGTTGACATGTGGCAACACCCTTCTGCATTGATCATCTAGATCTACACACATTGGACTTGAACTTAGTTTCTCTCTAGGTCTGGTTAGTAGCATGTTTAAGATAAGGAGTAGCCCTCTAAAACTTAGGGTACCTTGGCACATGGGGTTGACTTAGGTTGACCCAGTATGCCAACTTACCCTAAGTTTTCGTGAGCCTCTTCCTATCATAACATATGTTGTTAACTCGAACTAGGGTTAAACCTTGGGCAAGTGGACTGATGGAAGTTAGTAAAGGACATTCTAGATAACAATAGAGTGGGGTGAAGGATGTATTCCAGATTGACGAGTATGTCATCAAGGAATAGTAATATGAACAATATGTTAGAAATATTTGGCCAAAGTATCACAAGTTAGTTGTGTTGTCCTATGTCACCTAGTCTAAGGTTTGTGATGAATATTGATGAATAATGGTAACAAATATTCAGATAGGTTCCTTAGACGGAAAAGATCACTCAATACCTAGAATAGGAAAGGAACCAGTAGTATACGTAGTATATGGAAAAGTATTCAATACTTAATGTTAAACATGAATAGATCGGTAGTTCAGTCGAAGTCATGAAATGAATAGATCGAGAGATAGCTCACTAGTTCAGAAAGTCATTGAGACTACATATGGTTATCTATTATAAGAATGGTTGTTAAAGAATGTGTGTTCTAAATTATGTATTTAGAATCAGAGAACATTATTCATGCAATTCAAGTAGGATAGTGAAAACCAACTAGACATTTTGTAAATATGGGCCCTAGGACAAACCAAGCAGCATAACAACATAAAATCGTCACAAAGAATGGTAAAAAATCAAAGGATCAATTTGAACCAAAGACACCAAAAAAAAATAATGAAACACTAACAATGTTTTATATAATTAGTATCTAAGACTCACAAAAATAATTTACTTGCTATGTTTTTCCCGGATAGGTTAAACACCACTAGTGATAACACAATATCACCACTTAGGTCAAGTTTAAAATAAACAATACCTAAATACTAAGAAAGTGTTGACGTGATCTCCCAACAAGGTATACTAAAACCAGTTTTAGACACAAACAAAGTCCAAGTCTTTGAAAATGGAAGTTACAAATGCGAGTAGCGTAACAACACTATTTGGACACGTTAATCAAAATTTGTAATAAAAGCAAGATTTTAGTATCAAAATGATGTTATCACAATGCAAACAACGTAACGTCAACACTCTAAAAAACTCAAGGAAATTTTGGGATCAAAACTAAGCCTAAGTATATCAAGAAGTTGTTATTTATGCAAGCAACGTAACAATACAATTTAGAGACTTAGATCAAGTTTCACAATGGAAAAAAGACGTAAGTATCACAATTGTATGGCTATAATGCAGGAAACATAACAACTCAAAGGAAGTTAATGATGATACAACCTAGCTACATTATGAAATCTTGATTATGGGCATCAAGATGATGGCTATTAAGATACAAATACACACCACCACACTTTCAACACTTACTATTGCAGTCACAATAAGGAAGGATGTAAACGGGTGAAAAAGTGGTGGACACAATCTTTGATAGCACTACATATATATGTTTTATTTTGTCCCAAATGGGAAACAAGAAAATAAAGGAGTAGACCAAGTGGTGATGAAATTTACTTGGCGTAACTTTTGTGGAGTTTCACTTTGTCTTAGGACAAGTGAAAAACTAGGACAAAGTAACACTTCGTAAGTTTCATGATGAAATAACACACAATTTTAACTTTAATGGACTCTCCCTTGTTCGAATAACAAGGTTTTGACTCCAACAAAGTTGTCACATTGTGAGAGCTCTTTGGAACACAATGGATAAAGTCAAGTTGGCTCCAAGCCACAAGCCTCCTATTGGTTCACTCTTTAGGTGTCACAAACTATCTCTACAAGTATGGTTTATAAGAAAGTTGCAATGACTAAATCTTGGAGTATCCCAGCTTTACTTTACCCCCTTTAATATAATGAGCAATAAATTACATTTAGTTGTATCTCATTGGGGTCACATGAAGATAATTTTGACGCTAATCTCTCCAAGGTGTACTAGTCAATTGGGTAGTGGAACACTTTCCCATTTCATCCACTAGGTTCCCTCTTGGTGTGGAATAATTTGGCGTTCATGGGAGCAATCTTATGGGTTTTGACGGCTTATGCCAAGGCACTTCTCCCAGTTTAAAGCGGATGAGCCGTAGCTCTTAATCGAAACCTACAAGTACACTGTGATGAATAAAGGTGGTGTAATTTTAATATTTTGGATTAAGAAATTTGGTTTAGACCACCATTGACAACCTACAACACATGTGTAGTTAGAGTTTTATTTATATTCTCCTTTCTTTGGAAATAGTTAGGTCATACACACAAATAGGTAGTAGTTATCCAAAAGATTTACAATGTGATGAAAAAGAGGATTAAATGTTGTTTTTGGTTCTCAAGATTGTCCAAGGATGTAAGAGAAGAGAATACACAACAAACAACCCAACTAGATAACAATGAAGAACTTGTAAATAAAAAAACACCATAATGCTTTGTATAAAGTTCATTCCCAATTAATCCAACTACTATTTTTTTATAAGAAAAACACTTTTTACTAGAGCTATGAAATGAGGGTCCTGGGTCCCCTCCTTTACATTACATAATGTACAACTAATATCAAAATATTCAAGGTGACTATGAAATAAAAAAGTGATAGATAGTCACCCTGAGACAAAAACATCAAAATATCTATATAGACGTATATACTATAAACTACAACTTAATCTGATAGTTTGATCGTCTCCTCCTTCACACGCTTCTTTGGTACTACATTAACCTCTGCACTTCTTTTACACACACTAAACCTATGACCTACTTCACCAACACTTGGCGGCCTTAAGAAGGATGTCATAAGAGAATTTACTCTTATTTTTGAGATGGACAACATGCAAGGGTATAAGACCAATATGCATAGAGAGATCTTCCAAGTGTAGAGGGGAAATGAAATAATCCTTAGAGCCCTTCATGTGGAATTTTTAATGGAGAATTACAACGAATTTCCATAACATCTTATTTCTCCAATCCATCTTAGACACAAATTCTCTCACTACCATATTCAAGCTACCATCATCTCTTTGCTTGAATGTGGCTCATAAAACAAACCGAAGTTCCATACTTCTTCTTCCAACCCAATCACATGCCTAGGGAAAATAGTGTGGCGGGTGATCAATACGACTTCTTCTTTATTTCCGCCGATGAAAATCATATGGGTAATAAAAGCTAAAGCTATCTTTGTGTTGAATCTAGCTCGGTTGCCGCCACGAAAGATAATCGTCACCGATAATTCTTTAAATTGCATTACCCACTGAGCCCGAAGCAATCCGGAAGAATTTTCTCAAATGGGTGAGAGAAGTTGGACCATAGAAGGCCATCGACGTGATTCCCCTCTTAGAAAAAGACATGGAAAGGGCATGAAAGCCATGGAAAAATAACGACAGAGCAAGCCAGCGACATAATGAAAACAACAGAGAGGATGTATGTGAAATGAGGGCTCGAAGTCGCATTAAAAGGATTTCCCATGTGTCAAAGCCTAACCATTCACTTGTGCCTTAGTTTGACATCCCTTTCCATAATAGAAAGAGCAGGCCACTTTAATTTATCATTAGATATGCTTACGTCTTCCTTTTGTTCCACCCCACAATTTTCCAAATAATCCACCGTTGAGTTAGCCTCCCAAAGTAGATGTGGCCAATATTACAAGTGTCCATCTTGACAAGTCAATGCAATGCTTTAGAAATATAAAATTCTAGGGTCCAATTAGAAGTCTTACCAGAAATGATGGCCTAAATGATTATTTGTGAGTCTCCCTCAATCAGGAGATGAGAGCAGCCACAATCCACTGCCCTTTTAATACCAAAAAGGAGAGCTTGGGCCTCCTCTTGATTACTTGTTCCATCTTGAAGATGAAAAGATCCCATGCTTAAAAATTCACCGAACTCATTTATAATGTTGAACCCCACCCCTCAAAATTTGGGGTTCCCTTTAGAAGCCCCATCGAAGTCGACTTTACAAAAACCAGGGGGGTGGAATCCAAGTGCTCTTTAGTGAATGAGAACTAAAGTTGTTTTTGATTCTCAAGATCACAAAATGGTGCAAGAGAAGAGCATACACAAGCTTTAGCCTTAGTTGTTTATCAAATGAAAAGCTTTTAAATCAAAGGATCATATCAAATGCCATATGAAAAGTTCATTCCCTTAAGCATAAAAATGAATAATGAAATTTCCCACTTACTCTAATGTTAGCAAAAGAAGGTTTAAAGTTTCTTTTGATTCTCAAGATCACACAATGGTGTAAGAGAAGAGAATACATAAACTTTATCCCAAACTCATACAAAGCATGGAAAAAAAAATATTCATCAAAAATTAAGAAAATTTGTTAGAAAATCTGATTATAAATGTTAAAAAACATGTAGATTTTTTTAGGAAAACCTCTGACCAACAACAAACATAAAAAGTCGAAATTAAAAATATTGAAAATAACACCAAACTTAAACTTATCACATCAGCGTGCCCCTGTCAACAAAAACACATCCCGAGATAACACCAATGCATCTTGATAGCACCAACATGGACTTTATCACAAGAATGCACCTCGACACGAAAATATAGGCAGGTTGAACACTAGTGCGTCAGAGAGACACCTATGCACCTTATCACCAACGCGTCCCGAACACGAGAGAGCTAGAAAGTAGTTTAATGTATACACACCCGAGAGAAGTAACAACGCGGCCTTGACAACACCAATGTGGACTTGATAACACCAACACATCCCTTCTAACAACAATATGTACAGAGTAACACCAGCCCACACTTTCCTGTAGGTGGTCAAAACACACGTTTTGACAAGAAAAATCTCAAAACTTTAGGAATCTAATCCAATTTTGATAGCACCTCACCTCCTTTGATCCTATAAAGAACATAAAAAAAAGCAACTACAACTAATCTAGCTTAAGAAACCTCATATTTATAAAAAAATAATGTAAAAGAGGGTTAGTAAACTAATCTAAAAATCTTGAAACTAATGTAAACAACTTGAAATATAATATAAAGGACAAGGAGTAAGCTCCCATTGGGTGTGCCAAATGTGCACTACCAAAACTCTTGCAAAGCTAAATAACTAGACTAACACCACATAGTCTATTAGAAAAGCTACAAATTTACAATAGTAACATCAAGATCTTAGCTTATTGGAATGCTTAAGGAAAATAACATCATTATCAATCATCCAAGTTAAAACATACCTTCTTAGTGTGAATTCCTAATTAAAATTGAGCTATGATGACCACTAACAAATCAAACTGGGTTGTTACATTACCTAAAAGTGGTGAAAGGATCTCTCTAACAATGGCTACAAGGCCATATTAGATATTCCTTTACTAACCAAGCATGAAGATTAGATGTAAAGATTGAGCAAGCTAATCCATCAATAGAAGTAAGGTTCTTGATCATATGTATTATATGAAGATTTTTATTGTTAGAGAAGCTTGCATCTTGGTGCATGTGGGACTAAAGGATAAAGTAGATTAAGGCTTGTTAATTTTGATTAGTGAAATCAACAAGTGATTAGCATGTGAGGTGCCTTAATTAACCAATTAGGATCAATTAAGAGGCTAAGATAATATTTTGAAGCCTTTAGAGATGTTTTGGAGGGAAATGTGGTGATTTTGAATGGCTGGAAGAGGGGTTTTAACCAATAAGAGGGTTCATTGATTAAATACAAGGGCAAATAGGCTTAATTAACTAATTATAACTAATTTTTTCTCGGAAGAGGATTATAACTAATGATGTGTTGTCAATTGGCATCCAGAATGTGATAGAGGTTAGTTAATCAACAAAGTAGCGTTAACTAACCAAAATAGAGGGAAACATTAGTTAATTAGCGGAAACTCACTAATTATAATGGAAATGGCAAGAATGAGGATAATTAGCACACTTTTAGCAATAATAATATGTAAATGAATTTTAGGTGTCTACACAATGATCTACATTGCTCTACATGCCTTGAACTTTTGCATTATTGGTGGAAACCAGATTGGGGAATAGGATGAGGATGAAGTAAAACTACACGCTAAAGTGGAAATAAAGATATTTATGTGAGAACAAGGAATGCCAAGTCCAAATTAACTTATAAACATCTACTGATGAAGAAGAATGTGTCTCGACCAGCTCAAGTCTTGGAGCTAATTGTGAAGAAGATGGGAAAGCCACACAAATCAGTCAAATAATTCAAAAGAAATTTTTTCCAATTGAAGATATTTGGTTGGTTTAGAGTCAAATTATGAGTTGCCATCAGTCATGATCACTTCAGAGCATGAGGAAGATCATCAAGACATCAAATATCAGCTACATCACCTTTAAAAACCAAATGTAGAGTAACTTAAGGAGGTATTATTACTTTTATTAGTTGATACTTTGAGTAATTTGGGAAGTGTGGGCTATGCTTTCATTTGCAACATGTGTTTTACTATGCAAGGCTAAGCATATGCCATCATTTTGTAAGGAAGAGAAGCTATTTCTCCCAATCTGTCTCAGGTTTTGTTTAGCTTCCTTTACCTTTAGTTAGATTAGGATTACTTTAGGTTTGCTTATTGTAAAACAAGTGCTTGTGCAAACTCTACATGTTTCCACTTGGAACATGTATGATTTCTATACTTTCTATATAGTTTTTGTGTCATTTGTGGCTTTTTGCACAAGTATGGTTAGATTAGTTTTCATTGGAAAATCAAGATATTTTGGAGCAGTTTCCAAATTTTACTTAGAGTGTAGACACTTTGAAATTTGGTATCACTACCCTTGTTACACGTTCTCGCTTCCTTTACCATGATCACCTATCTAGACCCCCCTTCTTAATTAATTCATGTTCATGTTAACATTCCCATATTTCTCATCCATTATCCTATCTATTTTAATTTATTATTAATCTTCATCAATTATCCCCTAATCCTCACCTCATTAATCTTAATTATTCCTAATTTCCCTTCTTTAGGTTGTTTGTCATCCATAAAATCCCTAGTTCCTAATGCCTTAGTTTTTATAGCTTTTATTTAATCCATTTTAATCCCCCACTTACCCATATCACTTCCCTAGGAAACCCTAACCCGCCTAAATGCTTTAAAAAACTTATCCCAATCCATAAAAGATCAATCTCTCGAATAAATCATCCTTTCACCACCTAAATGGAAAGTTCCCATGATTGGCGATGACCCACCCCAGTTTGCTAAAGTCAAACCTATAAGGTAGTATATACCTATCCTCCCAAAAGAAGGCATAATAAGAATTATCTTACATTTTTACGATCCTATCTTCGAACCTGAGCTTTCTTGCGGCTGCTACAGTATTCTTGGAGTCACTTGGAGCTTATTTGCATCACTTTTGGAGACTTTGGGGAGTTTATCTTGATCTTATATTGGTTTATGCTATCATTTCTTATCATTACCATTATTTTCTAGTTACTCACATTTTCTGGTCCAACTTCCATCAAAGTTCGGATCCATCTTCTTGTCTTAGTTATTATGTTTTGCGGGTTGTTTATCCAACCCATCCATCCTTGGATTTGTTTAGGATTTCAGGTGTGTTGTCAACCCCCTATTTTTCACCTATTTTGACCTTTATGTCCTAATCAGCATGTTTCCCTATTCTGTTACTATTCCAATTCTTAGATCTGTCACTCTTCTTCTCTCCTGATTCAAGTTTTTCTTCCTATCTTTGATCGCTGCTAAGTGAGCCAAGTCACCATTTACATGGGTCCTATTTCCATCTAATCCATCCAAATCTTCATTTTCTTGCATGCTATTTATTTACCTATCTCGAGACCTTTCTCTATAGGTGTCTATCAATGTTTTCGGACATCTGTTATCATCTAATATACACTCAAATCCTTCTAGATCTGAATTTTCAGCTTTCTATCCCGATCCATCAACTCAAATTTTCATTGACCTACCCTCTACAACCTAGGTTTCCATCGGCTCAACCTAGGTAAATTTACTTTGTGATTGATTTAGATTACATCTGCACTTTTTATCCATTTCCGTAATTTCTAGATTTTGTTTAAGTTTAGTTTATGTATATTATTCAATCCTTTATTATCATTTTATCATCTTTCATCAAACATGAGGGTTGACATCCACATAAGGAAGTTAATGCTTCTTGGAACCAACTTCATTGGGAAACCCCCTCATCTACCATCTAATGAGACCATCTAATTACCATTTTAATTGTCTCATCTATTGTGTATCTTTTATACCCCGTACTTGTTATCTCTGTGATCTTGTAAGACATTCCCACTTGAACTTAAGTTTATGAAACTTATATATTAATTAGTATAACTATTACTAAGTTACTTTATTTCATGGATTTTGAATGTGCATGTTAATCTCTTTGATGCAATGAATGATTATTAGTGATTTATTTGAATGTTGTACTTGTTTGCAAGAAGTTGTTATATGTTATCTCTAACATGCAACCAAAGAAACTCTATCACAATACAAGGGACTCATCTGCAACTAATGGCATGCAACAACTAGGACTCATCCATGAAAGGTACCTCTGTCAAAGAAGAACACACATATAAAAACCATGATTATGGGAAACTTAATCAAGGATTATTCACTGAGTTTGCACTGAAACTAGTAAAGAAGTAGTTATGAAAACAAGAGTGGATCTCATGCCAATGCCTAATTATTCTCTGCAACTACAACTTGGAACTAGTTGATTTAATTTTACAACTGGTTATTTGAATGAATAGTTAGTTATGTTGATGTATTAGAACACCTTTCTTCAGTTCTGATTACATGCATAAGAATCTACAAATTTCTTGGGAGTGATCTGGTACTTAATCAAAATGTAACTACTAGTTGAAGGAGTCTCTTCATGTCTTTGTTGAATATAAAGAGAATGATAAGATTGTAGTAGATATCAATCCATAGTAAGGAAATTGATGTAAGTTGTATTATGTAATCTTCATGTTGGTGAATAAAAATATGGGTTCTATTATTCTCTGTAGACACAAGCCTTAGGAAGGGATAACACCAAGGCAGGTTCCACTTGTGGTTTGCTAAACCCATTTCCTTTTTCTTTCTTTGCTTAAGTTCTATGCATGAGTAGATTAGTTTTGCATTTCATTTCTTTACTTATGAGTCATTTTTACCTATTTTATTCATTAATTTGTAGTATCTATTTTTATCTGCAACCTAGTTTAGTTCTAACATTATATTTTCTAGTTATTGTGACAAAATCCTTTAGTTATATCTCTTAAACACTTGTAATTGTGTATACAACATTGGTAGTGTTGAAAGTCTACGTCCCTAGGTTTGATGAATAAATTATTGTAGATTAGTGAATACATACTAATTGCTGCAAGTTAATTTACACCACCATTTTTGACATTGTTTCGGGGACCCTTCCAAGTTATAAGTCCATTGAAGAGGGTTTTGCATTCTTTAGAAGCATTCTAGGTTTAGGAATTTACCTAGTTTAAAACCCCCAACTAATTACCATTGAAGAGTTGAGTCATTGATGCATGCACCGTCCAAAGGATTCCCATGGTATATTTTTACCTCATCTACAAGTAGCAAAAATATCTTCATTTAATTCTGAATATTTTGAAAAAGAAACCTTTGTACTTGGTTTTATTTTTGAAGACAATCCTCCAAGTGACAGTTTTGTAGCTACTCATGAGTAGCTAGGAATGATAGAAGAAGTAGATCAAAATGCTCAAAATGGGCGACCACCTTTGAGTTCCCCATCACTGAACAATAATGCAATCTGCTGGAATGAAGAATATTTCTCCATCAGCCTTGCCAAATTTCCATGGAGCTATGTCAGAAGATCCAAACACCTTTCTCTTTGAGTTTGATGTTTTGTGTAGGAGCTATGATTATACCATTGATGCACATAAATTGAAATTGTTTCTTGTAACACTCAAAGATGCAACTTTAAGGTGGTTCATGGGATTGGGAAGGAATGTTGTTACTACATGGGCATAGATGAAGGAGAAATTCCTTAATAAGTATCAAGAATATTATAGACCAAGCAATAGAGGAGGAGATGAAATATATAGAATGCAAAAAAAAGAGGATGAACCATTAGAGGATTATTTGGAAAGGTTCATGTTCTATGTTCAAAAGTCAAAACATACCACTGATATACCACCTGAATCCCTCAAATTTATCTTTTTAAAGGGGCTCAGTGATGAAGACATGGATGCTCTGGACCTGATAGGAGCAGGAGACATTTCAAAGGATAGTTTTGAAGATATATGTGATGCTTGTAAAAACTATTCAAGAGCTACTATGAAGAGAGTAAGGAATGTAAGATCAAGAGGTGGATTATCTACCAAAACAATGGGGGACATATCTAAGTCTGAGATTGTTAGCATGTTCAAAAATATGAAGCAAGAGATTGTTAATGATATGGCCAATCAACTGGATGCTCTACATGCCAAAAAGAAGAAAGAAGATGCGTAAAAGCACTCAAAGAGTATTGCCATACATGTAGAAGGAATAAATCAAACTATAAATGCATAGAATTAGCCAAACATTAGTCAATAGAGAGAGGCTTAAAACCTAATTTCAAAATGTTGGAGAGAGAAGATAGGAAATTTTTCTATGTTGCTCAAAGGAAACCATGACCACCAAAGCAAGGGGGTTATGACATAAGAACCTATGCATTCATTCCAAAATTGGTCTAATAATTCATAAATGAAGCTCCCACCTTGGGCTAACCCTCAAGGATGGGCTCCATATCCTAACCAGTACCAACAAAAATGGAAACCTCCATACCAAGGCAAACCACAAAAACAATGGAAACAACCTCCCCAATCATGGCAACAACCATGGAGGGGACAACAGTGGAATAATCCACCTCCTAATTACCATTTTTTTAAAAATAACCTCCTTATCAGCAGTAGCAACAAGCTTCGATTTCTAATCCACAATCATATTCTCAACCAAAATCTACAAAACTACCTATTCAACGAATGCCTAATCCTAACAATAAAGCTAGTCAACTAACCTATTCCATTGAACCAGCTTAATACCCTACTTATTCTGTTGATATCAACAATATCCATCTTTTCTTAGGAAGAGAACTTCCTTCACCAACTGGACCAACCATTACTGAAATTGTAGAGGAACCACAGTTGCATGATGACCAGCAACAAGGACAAAAGACACTGCAGGCTGATCTGCAACAACCTACCCAGAACTCTATCAAGCGTAAAACACAGGATAATTAGCTACCATTTCTTGAAAGATTACAAGAGAAGAATACTGACCTCATATTAGAATCTGATTCTTACTTTGTCAATCAACTTAAAGACATTTGTGTCAAGATACCATTAATACAAGCTATCAAGGATGTGCTTATCTACAATAAGCTAGTTAAGGACCTATGCATTAAGAAGCTAGGTAGGAAAAGGAAAGACCCATATACTATACAAGTCATTGGAAAATTAGTTGATATTATTCTTGGGAACTTAGTTCTACCCAAGTATATTGATCCAGACATCCCTCTAGTGAATGTCACAATCAATGGTACAGTGATAAAAAACACATTGATTGACCTAAGAACAACAATAAATGTAATGAAAAAATAAATCATGGATGATTTGAAATTAAAAGGATTAATACCAATAACCATAATCTTGTAGCTTGCAGATAGATCCATAGTAAATCCTGAAGGATTTTTGGAGGATGTGGTAGTAGTGGTAGACTCCTGGGAATACCCTGCTGACTTCATTGTTCTACAGCCAAAAGCAAGCTTAGGGGGATATCCTATCATCCTAGGAATACCATGGTTAACAACTGTTGATGCATTCATTGGATGTAAATCTAGAAATATGATCATCTCTAATGGAAGTGGCACCAAAAATATTATGCTCTACCCCCTGCACAACCATTCAATGAAGAAGATCAAACTGTTTGGGTGGAAGAACCAAAAGAAGATTAGAATTTAGTTTAACAACTCATGATGCTAGAGAATTCATGCATAATAGAAGGATAGGAGGAGGATGTTGTTCTTTCAAATGTGCTTCATAAAAATTTATGGTAAGAATGAAGAAGAAGATGACAAGTTTCAATGCATAAGCTGCCCTGAAAATCAAATCTTGCCTCAACAAAATACTAAGAATGTTCCAGGTAAGAACTGCATCCTACACCAGCTTATTCCACATGATTGTATCTTAAACTTTGTAAGTAGTAGCATATGCTCCATGATTGATCTTTCAAAGCAAGTAGATATTACACTTGATAAACCACTCAATGTGAACAAAACATTAAGCATGCAACATGAGCAACTATTAGTTGCACTTCTCAAAAAGCACATGAAAATATTTGCGTGGGATTATGAAGACATGAATGGAATCAATCCTAAATTTTGTACTCATAAGATATACATTAAGGACAACTGCAAGCTAATAAGGAAGCCATAAAGAAGAATGAATCCAACAGTAAGATACATAGTGAAGGAGGAATTAAAGAAACGGTTGGAAGCTGGATTCATATATCCAATTTCAGACAGTCAATGGGTGTCACCCCTCATTATTATACCAAAAAATAATGACAAATGGAGGATTTTCATGGATTATAGGGAGCTAAACGCAACAATGAAAAAGGATCATTTCATGATTCCCTTCATTGACTAGGTACTTGAAACTCTTTTTGGCAAAAGTATTTCTATTTTCTAGATGGATATAGTGGCTAAAATCAAATACAGATTGCTCTAGAGGATCAAGACAAAACCACATTCACATGTCCATGGGGAACATTTTCTTACTCTATTCTTCCATTCAAATTGTGCAATGCACTGCAACATTTCAAAAGATAGTTTTAAGTATTTTCTTAGAACTCACCAATGATTACATGGAGGTATACATGGATGACTTCACAGTCCATGAAAGTACTTATGATGAAGCAATGAAGAACTTCGACAAAGTTCTCAAAATATACAAGGAGCATAATCTGTCCTTAAGCAAAAAAAATGTTATATGATGATGTTTGAAGGGATTGTGTTACGTCATTATTTGTCATTTGCTTGGATCCAAGTAGATCTAGAAAAATATCAGTGATTATAAATTTGCCAACACCTAAAAAATAAAAGGATGTAAGGAGCTTCTTGGGCCATGTTGGGTATTACCAAAGATTCATCCAGGATTTTAGCAAAATTGCAGCACCATTGTTTGGTTTATTAGGGAAGGATGTTGCATTTATATGGACAAAAAATGTGAAGTTGCATTCCAAGCATTGAAACAAATGTTGACCTCTAGCTGAGTTGTGTGAGAGGACCAGATTGGATTTTTCCATTTCATATACATACTAGATGCCTCGGATCACACAATTAGAGCTGTTCTAGGATAGAAGGACGGGATACTCAATTATGCCATCTATTAAATGAGTAATAAATTGTAGTATGATGAGCTTAACTATATAATCATTGAGAAGGAATTATTATCTGTTGTATATGCCAACAAGTTCAGGCACTATATCATAGGGTATCTATTTTTTATCCATACACATCATGTTTCCATTAAATATTTGATCAACAAACCAGTTGTAAGTAACAGGATAATCAGATGGTTGCTTTACTCTTACAAGAGTTTGATGTAACAATTGTTGATAAGCTTGGGAAAGACAATGTTGTAGCAGATTTTCTCTCAAGGATGGAAAATAATAATGAGGAAGTAGTAGTGGATGATTTTTCCCAAGATGAGAACTTGTTTTCCATTTCCACCAAGACACCTTGGTATGCTGATATAGCTAACTATTTGGTTTCAGGTAAGACACATCCACACTATCTATATTATGAAAATAAATATATTGTAGAGAAAAGTGTGAATTTCTCTTGGATAGTTGGTTTCCTATTCCACACATGGCAGGATAATGTTATGAGAAGATGTATTGATGATGAGGAAATTTATGATGTCCTCAAAGCCTATCATAGTGATCCATGTGGAGGAAACTTCTATGTAAAAATAACAATGCAGAAGGTATTAAAAATAGGTTATTATTGGCCTACATTGTACAAGGATGCAAAATTGCATGGAAGAATATGTGATAAGTGCTAAAGAATGGGAAGATCTACCAAATTAGATGAAACACCATTGTAGCCTCATATAGTATTGTAACCATTTGATAAATGGGGATTGGATTTTATTGGTCCCATAGATCCTATGTCCTAACAAAAATATTACATTCTGGTATGCACATACTACCTTACCAAATGGACAGAAGTAAAGGCATTACCAAATAAAAAAAGTGAAAAAATTACGAAATTTGTGTATGACCATATCTTTACAAGATATGGAGTGCCAAGAGAGATTATCATAGATCAAGGTACCCACTTCATTGCTGAAGTTATTGCTGATTTAGCTATAGAATATGAAATCAAGCATAGGAATTCCACACCTTATCATCCATAATCCAATGGCCAAGCTGAAGTAACAAACAAATAAATTGAGGCCATCTTGACAAAGACTATTCACGTTGCATAGAAAGGATTGGTTAGAGAGAGTGTAGAGGCAATTTGGGCATTCAATACCATATGGAAGACAACAAATGGATTCACACCTTTTGAGATATTGTATGGTAAGATTTTTGTCCTCCCTATTGAATTTGAGCATAAGACATTAAGAACTACATTGGAATTAGGCATAGATTTGTCTGAAGCATAGAGGAAAAGGATTCTTTAACTCAATGAGTTAGATGAAATGAGGAGGCAAACTATTCATAATACGAAGTATTACAAAAAATGATCAAGTGACATGACAGGTTCATCAAAACAAGGCAATTTCAAGAAGGTGATTGGGCTCTTCTCTTTGACTCCAAATACAAGGACCACATGGGAAAACTCAAGATAAGGTGGCTAGGTCCATATGAGATTGAGAAGATATTTTCCAATGGAGCTATGAAACTCACCACCATTGATCCTGTGAGATTCAAACTACTAGTAAATGGTCATAGATTGAAGTTGTAAAAAAATCAACTAATAAGAACACCTTCATCCAACAGTTCAGAGGAGGCCAAAGAAGGATGGAAATGAGAACACCAGAATCAAAAGAGAAGTTGAACACGCTATTTCATCTTCTAAAACTTTTGAGGAATGAGATCTTGATTGCCTTGGATTATCCAAACTTACTGGACACCCCAAGGAGTAATAAAAGTGATGTGATCAGCCTTCATGGTGATCAATACCACTCATTAACATGTTTATTTTATTAGCATTTCTATTTGTAGGATTTGGTGTATCGAGACAAGGAGCGCATAATCTTTGATAAAAGGAGATAGTGCAAAGACCGAAATGTCCACTTATAATAACATGCAACCAAAGTCCTGTTCTTCTTTCATTTTTGATAGGACTCCGAGATTATATGAATATTCAAGAATCCAACTATATGAACACGAAATATATGAAGATAATCAACACCAGAATAATTCAATCTTCCCTCTCTAGGAATTAATTGGATTAATTATGGATCTCATTCTATATGACATCACATGCAACAACACCACCTGCAACAATACTACTTGTAGCCACACAATACCTCAACATGCAGCCTCATGCATACATCCAAGGGTGCGAACTCCAAACACGACACATGTCAAAATAATTCAACGTACATCTCGAGTTAAGTGCACTCAATTTCTTTTAATTTAGTATCACTAGAATAATTATATTTAATTAATATATGTGCCTAGTTGTCAAATAAACTTTATTTTCCATAATGTCTTGCCACCTTTTTATTTGTGACCTATCTCCCACATCATTCCATGCCATCACTTCACATGGGGGTATACTTCAATTCAAATTAATACTTCCCCTTTAAGCTGTGTGTGTACTTAGAATCAAATTTTGAAAATGCAGAGCACTTTGTTCTTTTGTTCATTTGCATTTTGCATTTTCAAAGTGCAAAGAAAAACCTCTTGCTTTGTAGAGTTCACGAGTTGGAAAAATTACAATTGGAGAGATTCGATAAGGAATGAGTGAACGAATCATTTGCAATTGTGGAATCAACCACAAATCCTCCAGTACTTTCACAATAATGGCTAGATGGATTACATTAATAAGTTTCAAGGTTTTAATGAGTCAATAGTTATAGAATTTACCACTACATTCAGGGATGGTCAGCCAACAATGAAGGGATTGCATGTTAAGGTTAATGATGATATATTAGCTATAGTCACCGTATTACTAGAAACATGTGATGTGTATCCTGTGAAGGCCAATCTAGAGGAATCTCGATCCAAGTATGTAGATGAAGATGACAATTTTGTTATAGATAGACAAGGTACTCTAAGAACTTCCTTAAAACCCTTTTGGGAAGATGTCTCCAATTATATTATAAAATACTTTACCTGTGAGGGTTGATATTCTCATTTGAATACTGTCCATTTGAAATTTTTAAATCATTTAAAGAATGGAGGACATGTGAAAATAATGAGTAGGGAAACACAGAGAGGAAAGTCTTCCTTATCACACCATTGTCTTGTCACCTTAATTGTAAAATATGCATTGACCACTGAGCATCCTACAATAAATTGGGTGGAATTTTCTAGAGCTAAACATATTGATGACCTGTTGGGGAAGGGTAAGAAGAAGACAAAGATTTAGACTAGTTCTTATATGCCTCCACCTAAAAAATTATCTACATAAAACCCTACTCCTTCATAAACCCCAATTCTGTTGAAGCTTCCATACCTTATGTAACACCAATTAATGAAGAACCTCCACTTCTAGAACAAGGCCCTAGGCCCATATGTTTTGATAGATTTCTATTTAATGAGGCACTACTAAATATATCAACCCTAGAGTCTTCTTCCTCCAAAGGCAAGATGAAGTCTTCCAATAAAACCTTTGGCCCACTAAGGAGATCACACAGACTCAAAACCAAAAATCCAAAACTTCAAAGTTTGGACACAATATTCAAATCTCCCTGGATAGTGATGAGGAGAGGATGAAGAAGACTGAGGAATCCATTCCAATGGAATTTTATCAGGAAGTTCCTATAGTCATAGATACAGACATAGCCATCAAGGAACAAATCAATGAAGTATACAAGAAAACCAAGGAAGAGTTAGGTGAGCAACCCGACATCGAGTGCCCCATCGAACCAATTGAGGTTCAAACAGAGGCCCCTCATGCTAGGGAAACCCATGTGTAGTATGAAGAAGAGGTAACCATTTAAGAAACTAAAATTTCAACCAATGTTCATGAAAACCCTAAGGAAACAAAGATTGTTTAAACACAGTATGAAGAAGATACATTACCTAGAGAAGTTGAAGAAGAAATAGCAGAAACACAACTAAATGTCATGGATGTTGCGAAGATTTTTCACTTGATGTGGAAAAAATTATCTAGAACATTAAGGAAGAGATTTTTCAATAATCTAGTTAAACAACGTAGATAGATATCCCCCCAATCACTCCTATATCCTCGTAATCGGTGTTTCAACCCTCCAACTGTAGCCACATGTTATCATATAAGAAGTATTCAGAGAGCATCCTAGGCCAACTTGTAACAATATGGCAACACAAACCAGGTTGTAATATTGTTTACGAAGTTTGAGAACTATTGTAATAAACTACAGAGAAGATGGGAAAGAGAAAAGGAAGAATTACTCTTCCAACACCAACAATATTTGGAAGAAAAGGATAAGTAACTAAGGGTAAAAGACAATGAGATTGCATGGTTGAAAAAGAAACAAGAAGACACAATACATGTAACAAATGAAATTTTCAAGTGTAGACCACCATCAAATGTTTACTCTGTCTTCTTAAAAGAACAAATGTTGCAGTTGAAATATACTTGTATCAATAATGATATTCCATTTGACATTAGTGGAGCAAGGTCATTTTTTAGAATATATCTTAGAATGCCTCGAGAATATTTGTGAACTCTATAAGTGTAATTATGCTTTAGAGTATGACAGGGATTGGATCCCTATTATTTACATTGGAGATGTGCAAATTTGAGCACTTTGTTCTTAATTCAAAAATGAGCTCTAAAGGGAAAAACAAATGGTTGAGTATAAACAATTGTGTAAGCAAAAACCACCGATGATCGAGTAAAGGCTATCAATACAAAATAAATGATCAAGAGTATGACAAGTTTATGAAATAACAAAAGATCAAAAAAAGAGTATACATGATGAGAGAAGAAGTATATGATGAAGCAAGAGGATTACATAAAATACAAGGGTGCATAAATAGTCATGGCATGCGCAGATACGAGATGGGAGGAAATGCCAAAAAAATAAGAAGGAAGGAAATGCATTCCTATCTAAATACTATCCCAACTCGTAAAGGATCAATTAATACATTAAGGTAGCTCAAGTATGTGGAAAATCTTGGTTCCCTATTAGGTACTATCCACCTATTTTCCACTATCCAATACCTCATTAGTCTGGGGATAGAGAACTCAACGAAGTGAAATAAATGATAATGGAATGCTATAGGAGGAATGCATGTTACTTCTTTACTAAACCTAAGGGAACATCCATACCAACTGACTTTAGGAAACTATGCAACATCATCTAGGTGACCCCAAGAAAGAAAATGATAAACAAGTAAAATATTGAATGAGGTCATTCAATAAGTTAAGTCTGGGGGTGTGATGAGACCCTCTAATTACCATTTTAATTGTCTCATCTATTGTATATCTTGTATACCCCATACTTATTATCTTTGTGATCTTGTCAAACATTCCCACCTGAACTTAAGTTTATGGAACTTATATATTAATTATTATAACTATTACTAAGTTACTTTATTTTATGGATTTTGAATGTGCATGTTAATCTCTTTGATGCAATGAATGATTATTAGTGCTTTATCTGAATGTCGTACTTGTTTGCAAGAAGTTGTTATATGTTATCTCTAACATGTAGCCAAAGAAACTCTATCACAATACAAGGGGAATGGTCCGATAGATGACATGCAACAATGGGACTCGTCTGCAGAAAGGCACCTACAGTCAAAGAAGAACACACATATACAAAACCATGATTATGGGAAACTTAATCAATAAGGATTCTTCACCTGAGTTTGCACCTACTAGTAAAGAAGTAGTTATGACAACAAGAGCGGATCTCACGCCAATGCTTGACTATTCTCTGCAACTACAACTTTGAACTAGTTGATTTAATTTTATAATTGGTATGTTGATGTATTAGAATACCTTTCTTCAGTTCTGATTGCATGCATAAGAATCTACGGATTTATTGGGAGTGATCTGGTACTTAATCAAAATGTAACTACTAGTTGAAGGAGTCTCTTTATGTCTCTGCTGAATATAAAGAGAATGATAATATTGTAGTAGATATCGATCCATAGTAAGGGAATTGTTGTAAGTTGTATTATTTAATCTTCATGTTGGTGAATAAAAATCTATGTTCTATTATTCTACTGTAGACACAAGCCTTAGGAATGGATAACACCCAAGGCAGGGACCACTTGTGATTCGCTAAACCCCTTTCATTTTTCTTTGTTGTTTTAACTTCTATGCATGAGTAGATTAGAGTTGTAACAAATCATTTTTTACTTATGATCCATTTTTACCTTTTTTATTCATTAGTTGTAGTATCTATTTTTATTTGCAACCTAGTTTAGTTCCAGCATTATATTTTCCAATTATTGTGATTAAAATCCTTTAGTAATATCTATTGAACACTGTCAGAATGTATACAACACATGACAATGTTGAAAGTCGTTTGATGAATAAATTCGTATATTAGTGAACAACATACTAATTTGTGCAAGTTAATTTGCACCACCACCATCTAATCCAATTTCCTCTTAGTTACCTTTATTTTATAGGTTCATTAGGTTTGTAGCAAGGAAATCTACTTTGTGCCCGTCCTTTTATCACTATCTTCTACCAAGGTACCTTAAACCCTTGCATCTTTGGAGTTGTTTGATTTTATTTAGTATCTATTTCAATAATCTGAATAGGAAAAAGAAAATTTGGTCAACATTTTGGCATGCTCATTGGGACGACCATTTATATGAGTCTCTTGAAATTAATTTCATTTTTAAATATTTCTTCTATTTTCCACTAACATTACAGGTAGGGGCTTTGCTTTTGCTTTTTCATGTTGGGATTTTAGATTGCTCAAATTTTCTCTTCGCTTACTTCCTCTTGAAGATCAGATAAAAAGGAAAAGTGCTCTCAGGTATTCTCCTTTTTGTCTTATTTTCTCCTTTTTGCATCATTTTTCCTTCCTTGTGTGTTTGTTCTCATCAAAATTCCACATTTGGTTTTGGGCTTAAAAATAACCTCTTACATCCTTGCTTGTAAATCTAGTATAAGTAGGGGTTTAATTGGTTGCATTTCACATTCTATCACACACAACCAAACTCACACATCAATTCACACATCGAGACATTCCCTACTAGGTGGAACTGATTGGGATTTCATCACCCAACAGAAAGCTGCCATGGTGTTCTAGTCGTGTTATAAATCCTACATAGATTTCGGCCTCATGCACCTTTGGCTATATCGAGGACTCCCCATCCAAAAATACCTGAAACCAACCTTAGATTTCCATTTCTTAGGTACCTTTGTTATCCATTTCCCATTTTATTTTTCACATTCTTTAATTAATCAAGATAAAGAAAACATTGCATGCTTGACTTGTTTGTCTTAATTAGTGTAACAATCATTTTCTTGTTTTGTTTCATGCTTGTTATCACATGCTCTTTAGCTAGGAAAATGGAACAAAATCTTGCATCAAGAAATCCCATCATTTCACCCCAATTAACTCCCATTGTAGCCATTAGCTCATCCATGCCTATGGTTACCTCTTTCATGGTCACCCAACCTTTGATCATCAATGTGCCTCATGAAGGGGCTCTTGTTAAAAATACCACATATGATGAAACCAATCCTTTCTTACATCATCAATCTATCCCATATAGGTTGGCCACTCCTCCATATACTATGTCATTTGAAGATTCTGGGCCTCCCATTATCCCTTATGGTAGTGTAGATTTCCAAGAGCTTCTCGATGCTAATCCCATATCCCTCTATGATTAAATTCTTAGGAAGTCAACCCAACTTCCTATTGATGGGCCACCTCTCCAACAAATCTATGACTATCATTCCAATCCCAAAACAACCCAAGTTATTTCTTCACAACTTGTGGTGTTTTTCCCTTGAGCCATGAGTGAGCTCACTATCACCAACATGATCTTGATCCATCCTCTTCTACCAATCCTCCACCTCATCAAACCACCCAAATAATCACACCCATCCCTCCTAATCTACCTCTAATCAACACAACTATCACCACTTCCATTCCTATCACCTCTTCGGCCACTATCATCACTAGTTTCCCCATCATATCCAAACAACATAATCAATATTTACCTATCACATCCCACATTCATGCAAATTTCATCACCTCCCAACCACCTCTTATGAGTGCTTCTCATTACATAGTGTCTAATCCACCTCCTCAACAATTTCAACCCATCAACACTCATATCCCTACTCATCATATGCCTCAACAACCAACCCAATCTCAACAATCACATTACATCCCCATTTCTCAACATCAACTATTGCAACAACCCATCCAATCTCAACCAATGACCTACGTTCATCCCCATCAAGAAATTCCTCAAACACCTACTCATCCACAAGTCCATCAACAACCTTATCCGGCTACTTCTCATGTCATGCAACCACAATCATTCACCTCTCATGACCCCATGCATGCCTTGATGAATAGGTTGGCTAGTCTTGAGGCCACTACCTGGGGTACAAGGTCACATTATCTTATGAACAAATTTGCAATAAACCCATCCATCCATCAGTCCCAATCAAACCTTATCCTCCCCATTGGGAGATTTGCTAATTCACCAAGTTTAATAGTAAGGAAGATCCCCAACAACACCTTTGTGTGTTTAGGCATGCGTGTTATCTCATTTCCCATGACCAAGACCTCATGCTTCACACTTTCCCTATGTCCTTGACCGGTTCCGCATTGATTTGGTATAATGGCATCCCCAATATTCATTGTTCTCTTTTACCCAACTTGCACGACTCTTCTTAGAACATTTTTCAATCAATATTGCACGCAAGATCACAGTTACAAACCTATATGCCATTTGACAATTTGACAATGAGTCTATTAAACACTCTGTCACACACAATGGCATGGAATCATAAACCAATTATCATTTTCCCTTCCATAGACAAAGCTTATTGAATTATTCTCATGCTCTTGTGCAAAGCATATCTCATCCACCTTACAAATCCAATCATTTCAAACATTTGAAGAAGCCTTCACTATGGCTTGTAAAATTAAGACTCATGCCCTTGAGCAAGGCCAACTTAAACTTAAATTAAACAAGACAAAAATGAGTTTACTAAACCATCTACACATAATGACAAATCCAAGAGTGCAGCCAATTCTCGTGGTGGTTAAATCTTCTTCTACACCCACCTCTAGCACATGGCCTCAACAAAGAGCTCCTAGACCGCCACCTAACTACACTCCTCTTGGAGAGTCATATAGTTAAATATTTGATAAGTTGATGGTGGTCCATCTCATCATGCTTCCCCATTTAACCATTCGATGAATCAAGACCCAAACCCGCATGGTACCGTGAGGACCACTATTGTAAATACCACCAAGTTCACAGACATGATATAGAAAGGTGTCGAAACTTCAAGGATATTGTCCAAAAACTCATTGACCAAGGTGACCTTCAAGTGGATAACCCTAACGCACCTCCAAATCAACCACTTGATGTTTTTAAACAACCATTTCCTAATCATGCACCAACAAATCAAACCACTCCTCCTACATCTCAACCACCCAATGCTCACACCATTAGCACCATCAACAAGTACATACATTACTAATCAAGATCCTATCCCATCCATAACTTCACCTCCTTCACCACATATCACATCCACCTCTTTAGACATTTTCCCTATATCTACAATTTCACAAACACTCATCCCCATATCTACACCAATCATACCTACATCTACATTGAAATCTACCATTGATTCTACACCTATATCTACTTCATCACTTGTCACATCCACTTCATCGATTTGATCGTACCTATTATTCCACCCACATATATTTCACCCTTACGTATTATACCATCCTTAGAATCAATCCCAATTCCCCTTTCTTCACTTTTACCCGCACCAACCACATCGACTATTGTGACCACATCTACACCATCTTCTCCTCCCACATCATTCTCATCATTTGAAGAGTTTTTAAAATCACTCCAACTTGCAATAACTTCAAATGATGTCCCTATATCATCCACAAGATCAGACATCCCCACATCAAGCCAATCTTCACCTTCCTTAGATCTCATCAAACATAAATTACTTCCTCCACCAATACCAACCACACAACCTTTAGATCCTCCAGTTGAGATCATTGTCATTCCTCCCAAGGGTACTTCTTCACAAGAAAAATCTAAGACCCTTGGCATCTTTCCTCAAAGGTATCTTTCACATCCCCATAAAAAGATAGATATTCCTCCACCTAAGATCAAACAATCCAATGTCACATCATCTATCTTAGGACCACATCCATCTCTCCTAGGACTTCCCCTTCATCCAAAACATCACAATCAATCAATCAACCCAAACCAAAATCATCCAACACTTCTTCTTCTAGAACACCAACCATCACTAAACCTGAATCCAAGACATAAAAACCTCAAAATACTAGGACTCAACCTTCAACATCCAAGACATCTCACACATCCATATCTCAAACATCCACTTCCTCTTCTAAATCCAAAAATTCTCACAAAGATAAGGTATCTCCTAATACTTTGGTTGAATCATATGCAGAGGTCCTTCAACACTTGCTTCAAATTTCCACCATCACACTTCCTCCTATCAAAGCCTTCAATCCACATGGTAAGAAGCCATCATGGTTTGAATCCAACCTCATTTACAGTTATCACTGTACACCCTGGACATGACATAAAACATTGTAAATCACTCCAAACCATTGTCCATAATATTATCAAGGAAGATGACCTTCTTCTTGAAGCAAATCAATCCCCTCCTTCCACCTCCTCATCCCTATCCACATCATCAACTTCATCCACTAAAGTGCACAAGTCTCCTCATTCATCACAAAATTTTGTGACCATCCCACCACCAAGTGACGATTCCTCCAAGGATGGTCCCCCTTATTCATCAATGTTATTTGGATATCCACTTGATATGGCTTACATTATTCCAAACCAATAATCAACCAAAACCCAGGACTTTTGTCGCCATTCCTCCTCCTAAGGAGTATACCTCATTCATGCCATCATCAAAACCAGAGGTTGTCATCACTATTCCTTTTAGCAAGCCCACTTCATCTCCATCATCATTATCAAAACCTTAAGTTTCTATCCTAGATGCCTAGATGATTAAACAAATCATTGTCGAAAAACTTCATCATGCCCTAGTTAAGATGTCACTTTATGAGCTTATTCATAGAACACAGGACCTTAGACATGCTCTAATCAAGCCGTGAAACATATCCCAACATCTAGTGATGAGACTCAACCTTTTGAATCTCTCGTAGGGGCACTTACGACTTCTACTACTATCTCATTTGACAATGCTAAGATTCTAGATATCACACAAGAAGAACATGATCTTCCCATTTTCATCACAGTTAGAATCAATGATACTTTCATTCAACGATCCATGATCAATAATGGGGAAAGTATCAACATCATCCCATCACATACCTTCGATCATCTCAAGATCCCTAAATCTACTGTCACCCAAACACTGTGGTCCTTCATGCATTCAATGATGTTATCGCTCTCGCCTTGGGAACAATTGTCCTTGCTATCAACATTGGTGAGAAGATCCTTTATGAAGTCTTTTATATCATAGAGGGGGAGTTTCAATACAATGTTCTTCTTGGACGACCTTGGATTTGTTTCATGCACTATGTCACCTCCACACTTCATCGATGCATCAAATATGAGCACGAGGAAATATTTTGATGCTTCCCAGTGATGTTCCTCCCTTCCAAGCATGTAACATGACCTATCGACCTAACAATGTCCTCATTCCCAAGAATGACCCATCTCAACCATCCACTATCTCATGCATCCCTTCATCTAAGCTTCCTAACGATGATTCCATAGACAAAGTCATGGAAAAACTTACAATGAGGGAGTATCATCTTCTCACACTCAACATACTCCCTACACCTCATCATCTTGGTAAACCCGACAAGGCTCCAATGTATCAACCCAATGTTGGGGACATCATTCCTTTTGGCCCACCTCATCTTCACACCTATCTCATCTATGATGGTGTCAATTACACTTCTTCTCACATCATTAACCATCCCCACACTAGACCTTATACTGGTAGTTATGGCTTCCTCGACAAACCCTCCTTCATCCACATCTACCTTCACTATTGTGCTTGGAAGGGATTTGACATGGGACATTATGAGTATGGCACGCATGATCTTATCATTGACCAATGCCACAAACCTCATGAAAAGTTTGGACTAGGTTATCAGGAGCAATTTTTCGATCCTCTCCTACCATCCACGATGATTACAAACATGCCTTCTTCGCCTTCTTCATCCTATGAGGCTATGGATATGAATGACACCATATCTATCACTTATATATTTTTAATCTCTAATATCACCTTGGGACCGATCACTTATCAGTGTGAGAATTAGACTAGGTCCCTCCCCTTTTGCCATCTGGATATGATAGAAGAGGGCTCTTCTACCATCTCTATTCTTCATTGCGTGGACAACGAATACATTCTTTCCCACATAGGGGAAAAATATTCTTATCTTTATAAGACCTTTCCATCCAACACATCCATTCTTCTCAATGAAGCCACCATCGACATCAATATCGTGACTCCTCAGTAGTCTTGCATCCTTAAAATAGGTCAATCTCTTGATCCACGGGAGCTTAAGTCTTTCACCGCATTCCTTTCTCTTCATACTCAGGCCTTCGTATGGTCATACTCTGATATGCTAGGTCATGATCCTTCTATCATTATCCACAACATCATCACTTTTCCTAATGCCACACTGGTGAAGTAGAAACTTCACCCTCGAGTTTCCCTCCTTGTTAAAGAGGAGTTGCAACACCTTCTTTCTGCTAACTTCATCATCCCCATTGACTATCCCCAATGGGTTTCTAACATCGTCCCTATCAAAAAAGTGACTGGAAAGCTTCATATATGCATGGAATTTTAAGATTTGAACCTTTCTTTCCCTAAAGACAAAAGACAACTTCCCTTCCAAACATCTCTTAATGGTTTGGATCTCATCACACCGGAAGTAAGACATCCTTCATCATTCCTTAGGGGACCTTTTGATATCTCATCATGCCCTTTAGTCTAAAAAATACCGGAGCTACTTATCAATGGGCCATGAATTACATCTTTCATGATCTCATCCATAAGACTATAGAGGACTACATCGATGATATTTTGGGTAAATATAAACATCAACACAATCATCTTGTTGTTCTTGAGGTATTTTTGAGCATCTCATTCATTTCTTTCTTCATATTAATCCATCCAAGTGTGTATTTGGAGTGCTAACTATAAAAATCCTTGGCTTTATCGTATCCATAAGGGGTATTGAGGTTGACCCCATTAAAATCAAATCCATCACCAAGATGTCTCCTCCTTCCAATCTTAAGAAAATTTGTAGTCTCCAAGGATGATTTCAATCAGTTCTCCTTTTCATATTGCAACTTTCAGATCATTGTCAACCCTTTCATCATCTTCTTCATAAAGATGTAGACTTCAATTGGGACCATAACTGCTAGAAGGATTTTAATGATCTTAAGTAGTATCTCTTGTCCCCACTAGTTCTTACACCTCCATATGAGGGGGATCCCTTTTATCTATATGTCTCTACCACTGATCATGCCCTAGGGGCTATGTTAGCACATCGTGATGACCAAGGTCATGAGTAGGCCATTTATTACATCAATCGCACCCTCCATGACTGTGAGACTCACTACATTGAAGTTGAAAAATTGTGTTGTGCTCTCTTCTTTGCCACCTCTAAGCTTCGACACTACCTTCTCAATCACAAAACTTATGTTGTTACTAACTTTCATATTCTCAAAACAATGTATTCCAATTCTTATCACAATGACTACATTACTCAATGGCTCATGCCCATGACCGAGTTTGACCTAGAGTTCATCTCTCAAAAATCTATCAAGGGTCAAGATATCATAGATTAGTTAGTTGAAGCCCCTCTTCCTAGTATGCATCTTCCTCATGAGAAGTTTCCAGATGAATCCATCAATCACTTCCACCATGAGTATGATACCCTCGAATGACCCTCTTCTTTGATGGTTCTAAGTGTTAGCAAGTGGGAGGTGTTGGCATTATTCTCTTTCATCCTGGGGATGTACCTATTCCCCTCATAAAAAAGATTGAATTTGAGTCACGAATAACGGTAGAATATGATTCCCTCATCTTGGTTCTTGTAACTATTTACTTTTTAGGTGTTCAAATTCTTGACATCTATGGGGATGTTGTCCTAGTTTCTTTGTTTGTACTCAAATTAATATGCTAGCTACTAAAATAAACTAGTGACTCGAATATGGAGGGTTTATAATACCTCAAAATCATGATAGACGTGGATGAATGAGTGCCAAGTAATTGATCATTACTGTAGTTGAATAAACTTGCAGATAAAAATGATTGAAAAGGGGATTGATTAGATAATATATGCGCAGGATTCCTAAAAATCTAACTCCAAAAAGTGTTACCTTCCTTTCGCGGATGTCAACCCCCATTTGATTAAATAAAATACAATAAAGGATGAATGATTTGATAACATGTAGAAATAGAAATATAAAATCTAAAAGTAATAAGGATTAATTTAAACGTTGATATGATATGAATAGATGCAAATTAAAGAATACTTAGTTAGGGTCGATGGTGACCCAGACTGTGGAGAAGAAGGTCGGTAGTGACCTAGGAGTGAGGATCTGAATGACAAGTGAATATGTAAACCATGCAAGATATGGATGTAACCTAGTAATCGCAGAAGTTTGTTTATGCTGGAATCAACCTGTAGGAGGAATATGAGGGAGAAGAAACTAGAAAATGGTAGAAAGTAAGGGTTAGAAAATGATAGATTGAGAATTAGGACCCTGGTCGATGGTGACCAGGGTAGGATGATGGTGACTAGGATGCGAGATAAGCTAATTTAGATGAAACAACAAGACTGAATGATCGTTTTAACAAGCTAAGACAAAGACAAAACACACGCAGAGGCTAGAGATGGATCTAGAATTAGAAAACTCAACAATGAAGGATGAGTCGATGGTGACTCGATTTGGGTGATGGAGACTGGAGAGAAAAGTTGGAATAAGGTCGAAGAAAAGTAAGGTGAAAAGGTAACCTGCAAGTAAGGAAGCTGGAAGAGAAGGTTGATAATGGAGCTCGAGAGTGTTAGACCTTTGAATAGGATTTGGTCCTACAAAATGTTAGACACAAGAAAAGTAATGATAATATGATAATAAAGCAACACAAAGATGGTAATAATCTCATGAAGGATGATCACAAGTGATGTAAACACGTTCTAAGGATGTCACAGGAAGTCAGAATTATTGCAAGAATGATCCAATACTTGCATGCATCTGATCATTATGGAATAAACAACTCATCTTTGATTTTGTGCTTTAGGTTGGGATTTTGTGTTTTTAAGGAGGGAAAAAGCGCTTTAAAGATATGTATGGGATTAGGTTTTTTAGGGATGAATCATGGGTAGTTAGAAGATAGGGATGTGTAAAAAGCATAGGGATTTATATTTAGGATAAAAGTGTCCTAAATAACAAGTTGATTAGGGAAAGTTAGGGATATGGATATTAATTAATTAATTAATGAATTAATCAATTAAGAATTAATTAATTAATGTGAATTAATAAGAATTAATGATGATAGGATAATAAGTGGGAATTTTATTAAATATTGAAGGGGATGGATTTAATTAAAGGGGACCTAGATAGGACCATAAAAAATATGCACACATGGGAAGACAAGGGTAGAGATACCAAATTTAGGTGTCTACATTTGCCCCTTTTGTTGAGTGGTTTGTGCTAGCAAGCCATGAGAAAAAAATAGTGAGAGAAAAGGAGTATGATGAAGATTGATAGAAAGGTTGATGATGAGATCCCCCTCAAATGGGGGATCGATGACACTAGAGGAAATCAATGACACATTTGAAAAGGTAGATGATGAAGGGCGGGTGGGTGAAGAAATATGGGTAAAAGGATAATATAAGGAAAGATGCCCCAAGTAAAAAGGATCACAATAAAAATAAAAACTATGGTGGTAATTCGATATCACATGGGTAGAGGGAAAATTGTTCTCAATGGAGATGGGTGATAATGCTCTACAGGCTAGTGAGTGGGTGAAAATCACTATAAAAAGGAGAGAATCCAATGGGAAAGCTCTCAAATGGATGCAATCTAGAATGATCATAGGGTCATAGGAAAGCATCAAAGTATGCACAACTAAATGTGAAAATTATGTGAAATCCTTCATACACATGAGGAATTGAGTGAAAAAATATGCATCCACAAGGGACGAGGATGAAATAATGGTGCCCCAACACAAGACATGAGAAAAAGGCCAAAAAGGTGAGTAGTGAAAATTATGCCCCAAAGGGGGAGAGAAGTATGGCCATGAGGTGGACTTTGTGCACAAATTAGATAGGATTGTAAAATAAAATGCCCGAAGAGGGAATAAGTATGGCCATAAAGGTGGACTTTGAGATTACAAAAGGATAGGATTGAAATATTGAAATAGAATGCCCTAAAGGGAAAATAAAGATGGCCACAAAGGTGGACTTTGAAGAATGCCCAAGAAGAGGTCATAAAAAAGGATGGGGATGCCAAAACAAAGGCTACCAAGGAAAGTCGACGATGACTAAGGCTAATCGACGGCGATCCAAGGGGTCGACGATGACCAAGTGTCGGTGGCTATATAAGCCTGGGTCTTTGGCCGACAATGCTCATTTTCACACGTAAAATTGATGAGAGAGATCAAAGTGATTAAAGAGAAAATTGAGAAATGGAGGTCGCAAGAGCTATAAGGAAACCCAGAGGGTGCGGAGGATGGTGAGTAATAAAACTCAAGCTTTTTTTTTTAATTTTATATTTTATTTATTTTTTTGCATTTTTTAGAAAAAGTGGATGATGTTAGGGGCGGTTGGTGGTGACCCTGGGTGGGTCGATGTTTGAATGGGCTGTTAAGGCATGGTGATCGACCCTTAAACATGTCGACCCAACCTAGGTCAGTGTTCGACTAGGGTGGATTGGATATGTTTAGGATTAAATTGGATTTTTAATGAAATTTAATGGATTTTGATTGGATTTTGGATTTTGATATGATGTTTGCATGTTTTATTTATGATTACAGGCTAGAGAGACCCTATATTTGAGAGACCAAGTGTGCTGCTATATACGAGAAGATTAGAGGAGATGTTATAGATGCCGAGTGGGATCACTTGGTTATAGTGGGGTTAGGTGGGTTCAAACATTATCAGAGGATCCCACGAGATGTGGGATTGATGATCACTTTGGTGGAGAGATGGGACCGATAGACGGGTACCTTTTGGTTCAAGATGGGGAGATGACCATCACCCTGGAGGATGTGTATAGGATTATGAGATTTCCTATATAGGGGAGCAGATAGTTCCCATCACATTTGACAAGCAAGCTTGCAGTTTTGACATGACTATTTGGAGCCGATGTGCCCCACATCAGATTTTCTTTAAGGGAATTTTCATTATGAGTTGAGGTATGAGGACATGCGTACCTCATAGTTGGTTGATCTTCTTGGTGATGATGGTCAGTGTCTTGTTATGATTTTTAGACTTAGGTGGAGCTGGTTTCCATGGGCACTAGTGATGGTGTGGTGGTAGATATAGTTGAGCACTAGACAATGTTCTCTTTTGGGACTACCTTGCTAGCTCAAGTGTACCATGAGCTATCAATGTACATGGAAGGAAAGAGGTTAGGGTTAGACATAGGATTCTTGCTTCACTAGTGGGGCCTATGAGCACATCATTTTTCATTCGGCCACCAAGGCTTCCATGGGTCACAGGAGACCATATAGAGCTAGCGGTGGGATTTTTGAGATGGAGGGATGATCATGCTCATGAAGACATGGGGAGAGAGGAGTAGAATTATGTTGGATTGGTTTTGAAAGTTAGAGATTGATTATATTAAATGACGTCCATATAGGGACTTTCTCATATGGCCAGGGATGGAGGTGGATGAAAAGTTGGTCAGATGAGGAGGATGAGATGGGTTCAAGCAGGAGAGACCGATTAGAGATGATAGAGGTCATTTAGTTTGACAAAGTGTAATGACATTTTGGGGTCATCTAAATGGTGCCTCATGATCCTATTTTATATAGGAGGAGGAGGATATAAGGAGTTGTTGGGCCTACGACATGCAGATCCATTAGAGGAGGAAATTTGACCGTGGGATGATGATGATGACGTAGGAGTTGAGGAGGATTTTGTGATTAGATGACTATCATTGGAGGTAGCTAGGGTGGATGTAGAGGGAGGGAGGAGGAGAGGAGATGGAGGTTGAGGAGATATCTTGAAAGTGGAGGTAGAGATGGAGATGGAAGAGAGAAAGAGCTAAGGTGGCTTAACATGACTTGCATGCCGAGTTAGACCAAGATGAAGGTGAGAGAGACATTGTGATCAAGAGAGGGATGTAATTTGTATAGGATAGGGACCATTACCTGGAGATAGAGGGAGGCCTATAGGGGCATTTTTGGAGATCTTGCTACCATATTGACTACTAAGGCTGTGGGTGGAGGACAAGAACACGTAGGGAGGAGGAGGAGAGATGAACCTCCTAGTATGATTTCCATGATAGATATAAATCCTTAGCCACATAGAGGCTAAGTATTATGAGGGTATCATGATTAAGAAGCTATGCTGGGAACACTCGATATTAGGAGCATCTATAGAGGAGAGTGACAGGTGGAGCTGGGCCATATGGGAGCACAACGAGTGTGGCTCAACCACATCGAGGAGAGGGCCATGGCGGATGTGACAAGGCTGATAGATAGATGGATAGGGACCTTGCCTCAGGGGAAAGATTTAGGCTCTCGATGTTAAATTTAATGATTTTATATATTTCTACTTTGAGAGAGCCCTATTAGAGGAAATGATGTATTGATACACTTTTGATATATATATATATATATATATATATATTTTATTGTATTTATATATATATATATTGTGTAATGTTGATTATTTGATTTATGATGATGATGATGTTTATGGGATATGTAATGATGATGATGAATCATTATATTTTATATATATTTGATGATGATTGTATATGTATGGATAATCATGATTGAATTTGTTGTATGGTTAATGAGGATTAGGATTACATGTTAGTTTTGAATTTGATCATGGTAATGAGATGAATGGATAGAATGTGATGTGGATGGAAAAGTAATGTGGATGTGATTATTGATTAATATAAGTAAAGATTGATGTTTAGGATAGATAGATAGATTGATAGGTGATTGAGATAAAAAAATGTGTTTAAACATGGATGAGAGATAGATGTGAAAAGAATTAAGGGAAAGAATAAACCAAATGATGGTGACCTATAGGTATGAATGACATTACATCATATCAAGGAATGCATGAAGAAAATATGCCTCTAATTGCATTGGAGGTAAACAAGAGGGGATCCAAATAACACAAGGCACATGTGACCAAAACATGTGTTAGAATGTAACCAATGATAATTAGTTATATCAAAGATCATAAAGAGACAATGGATGGAATGGAACTCATAGACCTAATGTCGACACAAAAAAGGGGTTTGAGATGTAACTTGTACATGGGAAAAGGGTTCTCCATTAGTGGTGTTCCCTAAATCTATGCCCCAACTCTAGGAAAGGGGAAGATAATGCTAGAAGAAAGTTGATCAATGTGGGAAGATTTCTTAGGATGTTGATAAAATGGAAGGTTGATCAATGTGGGAAGCCTTCAATGCCATGATAAAAAGAGTAGCCATCCTTGAGGGTATGGTCTACTTTATACATATGTAATATAGATGGAAAAAGATAATATATATAATAGCCATCCTTCGAGGGATCAATCTATTTCTTTGATTTGATTTGATTTGATTTTTTTTTTGCATGAACAACTGTCCTTTGAGGGAGCAATCTATTTTGAGTTCTTTGAATTTTATTGGAGCATCCTTTGATTTTGTATTTTGACATGGGGAAGATCTAGGAATAGCTAAGTAGACCACTTAGGAGGGGACAATGAATGTACAAGAGACACCCCTGGACCCTTTGCATGGTTCCAATAGGTGAATGAGAGGGTGATGGATGTAATGATCACAGAGTTCTCACCGAGATGGGAGAACCTATCCATAAGGAATATGCTACAGAGTAGAGTCCATGGTGCTCATATTTAAGGTCATATCTAGGAAAGTGACGGATGACCACATAATTCCAAATCACTATGATGAAATATGGAAGAGGCTAATGATGGAGGGATGATCTAAGGATATGACTAAGAGCTCATTGGAAGACATGCTAACAGTAGAATGGTCACAAGTGCAATGCGTTAAGAGGTTCCAATTTCTAGTTTACCATAAAGGAGGCCAATCGATAGGCTCCCAACCCATACTTATGCGTGATAATGTATGGTCCAATCTAGTTAGGGAAAAATTTCCACGTTGGCTCCTTTCTAGAGTAGTGACGTTATGATTTTATTTGAGAATGAGGTCACCAACATTAAATTCATGTTATTTGATGTGCTTTTGTAAGCACATTTGATGCACTCTTGATAAACATGATGGTGTTCAAGAGCAGAGAAGGCAACACTCATCTAACAACTCAAGTTGTGTTAGATGTGCTTGGTGATAGTCTTCATCAAAGATGAAGTCACGAAGGGACATGTGTAAAGATAAATTTGAACTTTGAGAGGAGGATGGATTTAGAACCATACACAAGTGAAAAGGGGTAGCCCCCGTGGAAGTACGGATGCTAGTCGATAAGCCCAAAGAGTGAAAGGGAGATGAAGATGTCAATCATAACCTGATTGATCAATAGTTTTTGAAGAATGTTTTGAAGAGTTTTATTAGTGGCTTTGGCTTGGCCATTAGCTTGAGGATAGTATGGAGAAGAGAATTTGAGTTGGATGTTAAATGAGTCACAAAGCTTCTTAATATATTTTTTTAAAGGACTTTCCATTGTCGTGACGAGTTTGTGAGGAATGCCAAAGTGAAAAATGATGTGTTGGTAGATAAAGTTAATGATTGGACCAGATTTGGTTGAAGTGAGGGGAATTTCTTCCACCCACTTAGTGAAATATTTATTTGCAGTGATGATGGAGTGATGTTGTTGTGAAGATCAAGGATTAATGAGACCAATGAGATCAAGACCCCATTGTGAGAAGGGCCAAAGGTCTGAGCCGGCTACAAAGCTTGACTAGGAATGTGAATAAGATTGGAATGTTGCTGAAATTTTTCACATTTCTTAACATATTCACAATAGTCATGATTGAGAGAAGGCCAATAATAGCCAAGATGAAGAATGTGCTTAGCAATGGCTAAGCCACTAAAGTTTCCACCACAAATACCATCATGGAATTCTAGATAACATGAAGAAGATTCATGGGATTTAAGGCATTGAAGGAGAATACCATCAAATCCACATGCTTATAAAGGATTCCACCAAGGATTACATATCGTTAACACACTAAGGAAATGATCTCCTAGATTTTTGGATAGATCTAGAGGAATGATGGATTTGGATAAATAATCGAAGATTTGGGAGTACCAAAGATCCGATGAACTAGATTCAACAAGATTAACTTGGGGTAATTCATGAAATGGTCGATCACTATGATGAATGAAACGATGACAGAAAGCTTGGATTCCTTCATTGTCCAAGGAATGAGAGCTACAAGAGATGCCATCATATCAGTGAAATGATTGGATGATCGAGGATAGATTGGATAGTGTAAGAATCAAAGGCTTGAGGAGAAGATGAACAATGTCATGATATTTTTGAAGAGTATCATTTTTACATTGATACTCACTGTGACTTGTTTGATGATAAGTTTAGAATCTCCATATATGTCAAGGATTTGAACTCCTAGAAAGAGATGGTTTCAAGACCTAAGATAAGCTTCATACTCTGCCATATTATTGTACACTCAAAATTGAGTTTTTTGCAAGAGGAATAGGAGTATCCCAAGGAGGAATGAGAATGATGCCATGCCTCCCCTTGTTGAAACTTAGAACCATCAAAGAAGAGGTCATCTTAAGGATGTCATACTCATGATGAAAGTGATTGATTGATTCATCTTGGGAATTTTTCATGAGGAAGATGTGAACTAGGAAGAGGGGATTCAACTAATTGGTCTACATGATAGCTTGGCCCTTAATGGATTTTGAGAAATAAACTTGAGGTCAAACTAAGTCATGAGCATGAGCCATCGAGTAATGTGATTGTTGTGATAAGGTTTAGAATGCATTGTCTTAAGAAGATGAAAGCTAGTAATGACATAAGTCTTGTGATTGAGAAGATAGTGTCAAAGCTTAGAGGTGGAAAAGAAGAGAGTGCAACACAAATTTTCAACTTCAGTGTAGTGAGTCTCACAGTCATGAAGGGTGTGATTGATGTAATAAACAACCTTCTCGACCTTGGTCATCATGATGTGCTAACATATCCCCTAGAGCATGACCAATAGTAGAGATGTATAGATAAAAGGATCCCCCTCGTGTGGAGGTGTAAGCACTGGTGGAGACAAAATATATTGTTTAAGGTCATCAAAATACTTTTGGAAATCTTGATCCCAATTGAAGTCTATGTCTTTTCAAAGAAGATGATGAAAGGGTTGGCATTGATATGAAAGTTGTGAGATGAAAATGGTGGACTGATTGAAGTCGGCCTTGAAGAATACAAAGTTGCTTAAGGTTGGAAGGAGGTGGCATTTTGATGATTGCTTTAATTTTTGTAGGGTCAACTTCAATGCCCCTAATGGAAATGATAAATCCAAGGAGTTTTCCAGTTTAGCACTCAAATACACACTTGGTTGGATTAAGGTGAAGGAAAAAGTGAATAAGGCACTCAAAAAGGACTCAAGAATGGAAAATATGGTCATGTCGATGTTTAGATTTACCTAAAAGATCATCGACATAATCTTCTATTGTTTTATGGATGAGATCATGAAAGATATAAGTCATGGCCCGCTGATAGGTGGCTTCGGCATTTTTAGACCGAAAGGCATGACAGTAGTAAAAAAGGTTCCCCAAGGGGTGATGAAGGAAGTCTTATGTTGGTCTTCTTGGAATGATGAGGATTTGATTGTAACTAGAAAACCCATCCATAAGGGAAATCATCTCATGGCCTATGGTGAGATCTACAAGTTGATCGATGTTGGGAAGTGGAAATTCATCTTTAGGGAAAGTAAGATTAAGATCTCAAAATTTGGTACATATACAAAGTTTTCAAATGCTTTAGATATGAGGATAATGATGTTGGAAACCCATTGGGGATAGTCAATGGGGATGATGAAATTGATAGAAAGAAGACATTGCAACTCCTCTTTGACAAGGAGGGAAACTCGAGGATGCATGCGGTGAAAGCTTTTGCTTTACCAGTTTAGCATTAGGGAAAGTGATGATATTATGGATGACGATAGAAGGGTCAAGACTAGCATGTCTGAATATGACCATGCAAAATCCTAGCTATGATGAGAGAGAAATGTGGTAAAAGACTCAAGCTTGTGTGGATCAAGAGATTGACCCACCTTGAGGATGTGAGGCTCTTGAGGAGTCCCGATATTGACATTCGATGGTGGCTTTCATTGAGAAGAGTGGATGTGTCGGATGGTAAGGTATTATGAAGATAAGAATCCTTTTGCCCCCATGTGGGAAATAATGATGTCATCATCATGCATTGAATATGTCAATGGTAGAAGAGTCTTCTTCTATCATCTCTGGATGGCAAAGGGAAGGGACCTAGTCTTGATTCTCTGACATTGATAGGTGACCGGTCCCAAAGTGATGGTGGAGACTAAAAAAATTCATAAGAAATAGACATGGTGTCATCCATATCCATGGACTCATGGGATGGAGAATATGGAGAAGGCATGTCCATGCACATCTTAGATGGTGGGATGGGGGTCAAGGATTGCTCTCTGATATCCTAATTCCAAACCTTTTCAGAGAGTTTGTGGAATTGATCAATAATGAGGCCATGTGGCCCTTATCATCAACGCCCCATGTTGAATCCCTTCCATGAAACAATAGAGATAGGTGTGGGTGAAAAGGATGGTTTGTTAAGGAATCCAAAACCATTGGTATAAGGTTTGGTGTGTGGAAGATCAATGATATGAGAAGAAGGGGTGTCAAAACCACCATAGATGAGGTTGGTTCAAAGATGTGGTGGACCGAAAGGAATGATATCCCCAACATTGGGTTGGTACATGAGAGCTTTTTCGGGTCTACAAGATGGTGAGGAGTGGGAAAGGTGTTGAGTGTAAGAAGGTGATACTCCCCCAATGTAAGTTTATCCATTACTTTATCTAGGAATCATCATTGGGAAGTTTGGAAGAAGGGATAGATGAACTAGTGGATGGTGTGGATGGATCATCCTTGGGAACAAGGACATCATTGGGTCGATAAGTCATGTTGCACATCGAAAGGGAGGATCATCCCGGGAAGTGTCAAAATCTTCCCCTCATGCTCATATTTAAGGGAATGATGGAGTGTAGAAGGGACACAACACATAATAGATCAAGGTTGCCCAAGGAGAACATTGTATTAGAATTCCCTTTGTATGATGTAGAAGACCTCATGGAGGAGCTTTCTCACCAATGTGGATAGGAAGAATGACTGTTCCTAAGGTGGGAAGAGTGACAACATCATTAAAATGCAAAGGACTGTGGGTGTTTGGGAAAATGGAGGACTTTGGTATCTTAAGTTGATCAAAAGTATGTGATGGGAGGATATTGATGCTCACTCCACTATCAATCATGGACCATCGTTAGATGAACATGTCATTAATCTTGACCATGATAAAGAGGGGAAGATCATGTTCTTTTGGTGGGATATCCAAAATCTCAACATCATCAAATGAGATGGTAGTAGAAATCAGTGAGTGCTCCTACAAGGGATGCGAAGGGCTAAGCCTCATCATTAGATGTCGAAATGCACTTTAAGGCTTTAGTGAGAGCTTGTCTATGGTTTGGTGAGATTTGGATGAGCTCGTAGAGAGACATCTTGATTGGGGCCTGGTGGAGTTGTTTGACTATACTTGTTTAATAGGCCTAGGTGCTGCTAAGATGGAAACCTTAGGTGTTGATGATGTGGTTAAACTCCTTAGGAGGAGGAATGATGAAGGTTTTAGCTTTTTGGTTTGTTGATTTAGGCTCACGTTTTTAGGACCGAGTGGTTACTTGAACAAAATTGATGAACAAGGGGGACTATCCTGGAAGAATGGTCACCTGGAGGTGGGATGGCTGCAAAATTTTGTGAAGAACTAGGGGAATTTTGCATTTGGATGGATGAGGTCAAAAGGCAATATGTTGGAGTGGAAGGAAGAGATTGATTTGGTTTGGGGAGAAGGTATTCTTCCTCAATGAAGCCATGAATGATGGCTTGGAATGCTCTTGCAATGCTCAATGTCATGTCTAGGGGTAAATGGTATATGCATAGATGAGGTTGGGATTAAACCACAAATGGATTCTTTCTATTTGGGTCAAAGGCCCTAATAGGTGGAAGTGTGATTATGGAAATTTGTAATAAGTGTTGGAAAATGTCCGCATATGATTCACCCAAAGCCTTAGGAGGTGATTTTCCTTGTGGAATGTCTTGGTCTTTGAAGAAGAAGTGGATTTATGAGATGATAAAGTTTGAGTATGTTGATGTCTTGATGGTCCGGTTTAGTTTTGGCATAGGTTAATGTCTTAGTGTTGAATGGTTTTAGTTTGGGTTGATGAAATGTTCTTGATGAAGAGGTTGTTGTGTTGGATGGTTTAGAGGTGGGAATGTCAATTTTCTTGTAGGAATGTACAAGGTATTTTTGAGGTAATGTACTAATGGTTGTAGATTTTATTTGTAAGGTGCATCCTTAGGAGGAGTGAAAAATTTCCACCGGAGGATCTGGAGGTGGTGTCATAGTTGGTATAGGCGTAGGAAGCAATATTTGTTTGATGGAATCTAAGGAAAGTGAAGATTGATTTGATTGATTGCATCGATGAGGTAGAAGGATCATTTGAGGTTGTTGGAAGTTGAAGTGTTTTCAAAATTTCTTCAAATAATAAAGATGGTGTTGAGGAAGAAGGTGGTGTGGATGCAATTTCAACAGTTGATGTGGGTGTGGGTAAAATCTCTAAAAGAGGCACCGATTTTAATTCTGAGGATGGTATAACATAGTAGAAGTGGAATGGATGTAGGTAAGGTAGCTAGATCCGGTGAAGTGGATTTGGTGAGTAATGAAGTGGATATAATAGGTAACATAGTAGATGTGGAACCAATGTCAACTGTAGAAGTAGGTGGGAATGGTTGTTTCATAAATAATTATAGGGAAAGAATGATATGTTTGCGAATGGGGTCCTAGTAGTAGGAATGGATGTTGAGGTAGATGTAGATATGATTGGTGTGGTTGTGGGGACAAGTGTTAATGGGTTTGTAGATGTAGGAATAATATCAAAGGGATTGATGTGATTGGTGATGAAGGAGGGGAAGTTGTAGGTTCTTGATCAATGGTGTTTGATGTTTATAGTATGAGCATTAGGTGTTTGGGTTGTGGAAGTGGTGGCGACTTGGCTTGTTGGTGTATGATTTGGAAAAGGTTGTTTGAAGATGTCAAGTGGTTGATTGGGTGAAGCATTAGGATTTTGACCTAAAGGTCACCTTGATCAATGAGCCTTTGAACCAAATCCTTGAAAGTTTGACATTTCTCTATGTCGTGACCTCGGGTTTGGTGGTATTTGCAATAATGGTCTTCATGATACCACACGGTTTTGGTCTTGACTCATCAACTGGTTGGATAGGTGGTAGTGTGATTAGATTTTCCACTATCAACTTGTCAAAGATAGAGCCATATGATTCCAAGAGGGAGTGTAGTTGGGTGTCGGCCGTGGAGCTCGTTGTTGAGTCCACGTGCTAGATGTTGGTGTAGGAGAAGATTTGATGACCACAACATTGGTCACTCCCTTAGATTTCTCATTATGTGTGGATGTTTTAGTGAATTCATGTTTAGGTTTGTTTGATTTTAGTTTTAAATGGCCCTGCTCAAGGGCATGCGTGTTTCAAGCTTGTGAGCCATGGTGAAGGCTTCATCAAAGGTTTGGAAGGATTGGATTTGTAGGGTAGAAGATATATGTTTTGCACATGAACGTGAGAAGAGCTCGATGAGTTAGTTTGTGGAAGGGTAAATGATAGTTGGTTTATAATGCCATGCCATCATGTGACAAAGTCTATGATGGACTTGTCTTCAAACTTGTTGGATGGTGTATAGATCAGTGATAGTTATTTTATGCACAATGTTGATAAAAAAATGTTCTAAAAATAATTGTGAGATGAGTGAAGGAAAATATGAATATTGAGGGATGTTATTGTACTAGTCTAACATTGGACCAACCAAAGACATGGGGAAAGTGTGGAGCATCAAGTCTTGATCATGTGCAATAAGGTAGCACATATGTCGAATGCATGAAGGTGTTGTTGTGGATCCTCCTTGCTGTTAAACTTGGTGAATTTTGGAAATTCCCAATGTGGAGGATATGACTTAATTGGTATGGATGGATGAATTGGCTCATTGCAAATTTGTTTGTATGATAATGCAACTTTGGGCCCTAGGGTGGTGGCCTCAAGGTTGGATAACCTATTCATGAGAGCATGCATAGGATCATTTGATGAAGTGATAATGGGTTGTGGTTGTGGTTGCACAACTTGTGAGGTAGTTGGATAAAATTGTTGGTGAGATTGAATGTGTGTTTGGGGGATTTCTTGATGAATGTGAGTTAAAGGTTGAGTTTGGAATGTTTGGTGTTGTGTCATGGGGATATTTTATGATTGTTGAGATTGGGTAGGCAATTGATGAGTATAGGTGGGCTGAAATTGTTGTTGAAAGGGGTTAGACATCTGAATAAGGAAGAGCACCCATAAGAGGAGGTTGGGAAGTGATGATATGCATGTGTGATGTGAGGGGATCATGTTGTTCAAATAGGGGACATGATATTGGGGCCAAAGAGGAAATAGGAAGGGTAGTGGTGATGGTTGTATTGATTGGGTGAAGATTGGGTGGAATGGACATGACTAATTGAGTAGTTTGGTGGGGTGGGGATTGTTAGAAGATGAGGCAAGCTTGTTTATTGTAAATTATTGATTGGCATCGAGGATTGATCTGATAAGGATAAATTTGCTGAAGTGGTGGACCATCTGGGGAAGCTGAGTTGATTTCCTAAGGAGATAGTCTTGGAGAGCCACCGGATTGGCATCAAGGAGATCCTGGAAATCCAAGTCACCATGAGGGATGATTGGAGGTCCAGAAGGTCTTGATGCAGAAGGAGGGGTGGCTGGTCTAGATGGGATAAAATGATGATAGAAGAAGGGATTAGTTTCTCCTAAGGTAGTGGTTTAAACAAAGGATCTGGGTGAGAGACACTAAAGAGGGGTTGAGTGCCCATGAAAGAGGTAATCAGGGTATGGATGAAGCAAATTGTAGTAGATGTCTATTGAGTTGAGGTAAAACTGTTTGAAGGAATTTTTGTTCCATTATTTTTAGTTTTTGAATGAGTAATCATGGGCATGAAACAAGAACAATTTTTATGCTAACTAAACCAAGCAAGTCAAGAAAATAATTCCTTTTTTATTTTTAATTAATTAAAAAGTGTGAAAAATAGAAAAGGGAATGGATAACAAATGGTACCTAGGAGAAGGAAGTATAGATCTGGTTTTAGGATTGTTTTGGCTTGGGGGAGTCTCGGATAGCTTCTGTTGGGTGATGAAATCCCAATCAGTCTATCGGGTAGGAGGATGTTTAGATGTTTTGATTGATTTGTGAGTTTTAGGTTGTGTGTGAGGATTGTGAGATGTAACAAGTTAACCCCTACTTAAACTATGTAAGTAAGAAGGATGCAAAAAAGAAAGGTTCTTTTAAAAACCAAATCAAAGTGTGATATTTGATGAGGACACACACAAGAAAGGGAAATACGATGAAAAAGGAGAAAATAAGGAAAAATGAGGAATACCTAGATAAAACTTTTCCTTTTATCTGAACTTTAGCAGGAAGAGAAATCCAATAATGAACCAACATGAGTGAAAAATCAGCAAGTCCTCATGTTGTAGTGTTAGTAGAAGATAGAAGAAGCAAGAAAAATAAAAAGAAATGAAAAGGGATCACTAAGGGTGGTCCCACTAGGTGTGCCAGAATTTTGACCAAGTTTCTTCATTTGTACTCAAATTAATAAGCTAGCTACTAAAAGAAACTAGCAACTCATAATATGGAGGGTTTATAGTACCTAGAAGCATGATAGACGTGGATGGATGGGTGCCAAGTAATTGATCCTCACTTTGTAGCTCAATAAACTTGCAAATAAGAATGAATGAAAAGGGGATTGATTAGATAATATATGCGGGGTTTTTCAAAAAATTTGGATCCAAGAAGTGTTACCTTCCCGTCATAGATTTCAACCCCGTTTGATTAAAGAAAAATTGAATAAAGGATGGATAATATGATATCATGTAGAAACAAAAATACATAATCTTAAAGTAATAAGGATTGATTTAAAAATTGATCCGATATGAATAGATTCTTATTAAATAATATTTGGTCTCAATCGACGGTGACACAAGACTATGCGAAGGCAGTGTCGACGACAACCTAGGAGTGAGGATCGAATGGAAAGTGAATATACAAACCTTGCAAGATCTAGATGCAATCTGGTATCTGATCAGAAGTTTTTTTATGTTGGAATCAAACTATAAGTGGAATATGAGGGAGAAGAAACCAAAAATGGCATAAAAGCAAGGGTTGGAAAAGGATAGATTGAGAATCAGGACCTTGATCAATGGTGAACAGTGGTAGGATGATGGACAATGACCTGGGATGAAGATACGATGATTTGGATGTAAGCAACGAGACTAGATGGAGGTTTTGGCAAGATAGGACATAGATAGAACAAATGTAGAGGCTTAAGATGGATCTAGAATTAGAAAACATAGTTTCGTAAAATTGAGTCAATGAATGAGCTGAGCTAGGTGATGGTGAATTTAGCAGAGAGTTGGAATAAGGCTAAGGAAAAGAAAGATGAAAAGGAAACCTATAAGTAAGGAAGATGGAAGAGAAGGTTGATAAAGAGCTCGAGTGTGTTGTTAAAGAGGATCTAAGGTCCTCCAAAACATTAGACACAAGAAAAACAACAATAATATGATAATAAAGCAACATAAAGAAAATAATAATCTCACGAAGAATGATCATGAGTGATGCAAGCACATTCCAAGGAGGATTAGGAGGTCTATAAATATTGCAGTGAATGCTCCAATATTCACATGCATCTAATCATTATGGAAAAAAAAAACTTAGTTTTATAGGGTCGACGACAAATGCACTGGGATGGTCACCACGACAAGGGGAAAGTTTCCCAATGGGGTGGATTTTGTGCTTTAGGTTGGGATTTCATGTTTTTAAGGAGGAAAAAGTGCTTTAAAGATTATGTGTGTGATTAGGTTGTTTAGGAATGAATCATGGATAGTTAGAAGATAGGGATGTGTAGAAAAGCATAGGATTTATATTTAGGATAAAAGCATCCTAAATAGAAAGTTGATTAGAGCAAGTTAGGGATATTGATAATAATTAATCAATTAATTAGAATTAATTAATTAATATGAATTAATAAGGATTAATAATAATGAAATGATCATAGGATAATAAGTGGTAATTTTATTAAATATGGAAAGGGATTAATTTAATTAAAGGGGGGCCTAGGTAGGACCATAACAAAATATGCACAAGCGGACATAAAACAATAGAGATACTGAATTTTGGTGTATACAGGGGATTTTGATCTTATCATCAAACAAGTTACGAGTGAGTATCAATGTAAAAATGACACCCTTTAGAAATATAGAGATATCATCCTTCTCCTCCTTGAGGCCTTTGATTTTTACACTATCCAAGTTGTTCCTCAATCATCCAATCATTTTGTTGATACGATGGCGTCTCTTGTAGCTCTCATCCCATGGGAAGCAGAGGAATCTAATTTTTCTATTTTTGTTCATCATAGTGATCGACCATTCCATGATTTACCTCACGTTAATCTCGTCAAGTCTAGTTCGTTGGATCTTTGGTATTCCCAAATTTTTTATTATCTATCCAAATCCATCATTCCTTCCGATCTATCTAAGAATGGAAGGAGGTATTTTCTTCAACGTGCTAACCACTATGTCATTCTTGGTGGCATCCTTTATAAGCGTGGATTTGATGGTATTCTCCTTTGATTCCTTAAATCCCATGATTCTTCTCATGTTATCTAGGAAGTCCATGAAAAAATTTGTGGTGGACACTTTAGTGGCTTAGCTATCACTAAACACATTCTTCATCTTGGTTATTATTGGCCTTCTCTCAATCATGACTATTGAGTATGTTAAGAAATGTGTTAAATTTCAGCAAAGCATTCCAATCTTATTCACATTCCTAGTCAAGCCTTACATTCGTATTAGGACCTTTGTCCCTTCTCGCAATGGGCCCTTGATCTGATTGGTACCATCAATCCTAGGTATTAACAACAAAATCACTCTATCATCACTGCAACCGAGTATTTCACTAAGTGGGTGGATGTAATTCCACCGACCTCAACCAAATCTGGTTTAATTATCAACTTCATTTATCAACATATAATTTTCCCCTTCGCGATCCTCACAAAATTGTAACGGACAACGGAAAGTCCTTGAAAAACAAAAATCTCAAGAAGTCTACCTAGCTATTCCCAACTCTTCCCCTTGTAAAATTTAAAATTTGTGGATGCTCTTATCAAGAAGTCAAAATTAAAAATAGACCGCTCTCTCGAAGGACAACTAATCATGTAAAAAGAAAAAGAAGAAAAGAAAGAAAATCAATTCAATAGACCAATCCCTTGAAGGATGACTATCATGTATATTATCCTTACCATTAAAATCATAAATCATATAAAGTAGACCATACCCACAAAGGATGGATATTGTCTTATATAATGGCATCGAAGGCTTCCTACATTGATCAACCTTCTATCTTATTGGCATCGTAAGAAAGGTCCCTGCATTGATCTAATTTTTCATAGCAAAATTCCCGCATTGATCATTTTCTCTCTTTCCCCTACCTAGAGCTGGGCATAGACTTAGGGAAATCCACTTTTGGAAAACCCTCTTTCTGAGTACAATTTTCATCCTAGACCCCTTTTTCATGTCAACATTAGGTTTGTGATCTTCTTTCATCCATATTTCCTTCATAGTCTTTTGATATAACTAACTATCGTTGATTATGTTTTAACACTTGTTTTGGTCACATGTGTCTTGTGTTACTTGGATCCCCTTCTTGTTTACCTCTAATGCTGATGGAGGAATCATTTCCTTGCGTGTTCCTTGATACGTCATAGCATCGTTTGTACCCATAGGTCACCAATCATCAAGTTGTGTTCCATTCTATGTTTTCCACATCTATCCTTTATTCCTTTTCAGTTAAATCTACTCTATCTCAATCATTTGTGTACTATCTATCAAAAATCACACATCCAATTTACATGTTCTATCTATCATCATCTATCTTTATCATTTATCATCATCTATGTTTATCATTTATCACATCTATTTTTCAACTAAACATCACATATTACATATTAGAACATCCAACCATTGCATATAAATTCACCATCATCATTAACACGTATAATCATCATCATCATCACATATCCACATCACATCATCATAAATAAAATAATTAACATCACACAATCGACACATGCTAGAATACGAAAAAATCATATATCATCAAAATAAAGTGTATCAATACATCATTGACCTCTAAGGGTCCTCTCTCAAAGTAAAGATGCTATCAAAATCAGTAAAGTTAACATCAGAAATCCTAAAATATTTCCCCTATGAGGAAATTCCCTATGTCTGTCTCTTGGCCTCATCACCTCCACCCTGGCCCTCTCCTTGATGCGATGGATCCACAACTACTATGCTCCCAAAGGGTCCCGCTCCCGCCACTACTCATCGTTGCACGTACTCCCAATACCTCAGTGTCTGTGGAAACTTCTTGATCACAATCCCCTCATAATACTTAGCCTCTATGGCTAAGGATCTGTATCAATCCATGGATATCATACTAGGAGGTGCCATCTCTCCTCCTCCCTGTGATGTCAGGTGCACTAGTCATAGACTCTAGATATAATTGTAGTAAGATCTCCAAAGCAGGCTCTATAGGCCTCCTGCTTCTCTTGTGTACTAATCTCTCTCCTCGATGACTTAGTCCCTCTCCTATTGAATGGTCTGGGACTCCTATCATGCAATATCTCACTCCCGATGAGTGACATCCCTCTCGATTCTCACCCACACTAACTTCATGTGTAGTTGTGCCATCTCTATTGTCTCTCCTTGACCTCCATCTCCATCTCTCGTCTCCAAGAGAAACCTCTACATCAATATCCATCTCCTCCTCCTCCTCATCCCCTCTCTCTCTGGCTACCCTAGCCGCCCAAGTAGTGGTCATCCAATAAGACAACCTTGCTCCAACCCCTACATCATCATTCTCATCCCATGGAACCGGTTCCTCCTCCATCGCTTCTACCATGTCGGGACTAGGTAGATCCATATTTATCTCCTCGTGTCTATAAGATATGGGCTCCTTGGGTACCCTCTCGAATGACTTGAAACTATCATCAAACCATATCAAACTGAACGGCCTTGATCATCTTTGGCATGCGTTTGTTCACTCACCTCATCCTCTTCATACCAATCAACTCTACATCCGCCCTGGATATGCGGGGAATTCCCTATATGGATGCCATCTAATATTCTCTCCCTCAATCTCTCGAAAACTTGTCACTATACTAGTCTACATTCCTCGCTCCTCTATCTCCAATGAGCTTGGTCGGCTTGCCATCTCAACAATCCCACCATGATCTTTATATGGTTCCTAATGACCCATGGTATCCTTGGTGTCCATATGAATGCAATTTTCTCATAAGTCCAATAGTGTAGGAGGAAGTCTACATCCAACCATGTCCCCCTCTTAGCTCTGTACATTGATAACTCATAATACATGTACGCTAGTAGAGAGGTACCAAATGAGAACACTGTCTGATAATAAACCATATCATCCAGACCCCTGTTAATGCCCACAAAACCGAGCTCCACCTAATTCTACCAAAGGCATAACATGAAATGTCCATAATCAAAAAACAAATCAATCTACTCCATGCATCCCCATGATCATATATCATCTCATAAGAGAAATTCCCTGATGCAAATGTAATATGGGGTGCATCAACTCGAAACAACCATGTTAACACCGCTAATCTACTATCCATTATGATGGGAACCTGTCGCTCCCCTATATCGCAGTAGTCTAAGGATACGATACACATCCTCCAGGGTGATCCTCATCTATCATGTCCTAAACTAGAAGGTGCATGTATGCATATCCCACCTCTTAACTAATGCGATCATCAACCCCACATCCCGTGGGATCCTCTAATAGTGTCTAACTCCTCCTAATCCAATTACCGCTAAGTGATCCCACTCGGCGTTAGCTACATCCCCTTTAATTTGGTCATATAATGCTAAGACCCAATCCCTTGAATACAATGTCTCTCTAGCCTCGCAATCATACAAAACAACAAAAAAATGTCATTTTTCACCATCATTTCACCCCCTAATATTTTTATCTATCAAAATCATTCATTTTGTCCCGGACGCCGACCCAGGTTGGGTTGATTCGCATAGGGCTTGATCGACGTATTTTAGGGATAAGTTGATGGCGACCCTAGTTGATCGCCGCCGACCTCCCTCACCACCAATCTAAATTTCTAAAAAATGCAACAAAATAAATAAAACATTAAAAAATTAAAAACAAGTTAGGGTTTTCATTATTCACCATCACGCAAACCGTATGGCATTTCCTAGTTGCTCCTCGACCTCCATATATCTCCAAATCGTGATCTTTTTTATAGCATCGAGCTCTGAATTTTCACTTGCATGTGTGAAAATGATCTTTCTTGGCTGACTTTTGGGCTTATACAATTGCGATCTAAGTCATCACCGACCCCCTTGGGTCACCGTCAACTCTCCTTGGGTGTTGTCAACCCGACCTACCTTTGTTTGTTTTGTGCTCTTTTGATTAGGGCACCATCTTTGTTTTCAAAGTCCACCTTTGTGGCTATATTTATTTCCCCTTGGGGCATTTTTTATCCTCAATTTTTTGTATTTTTCCTTTTTGGCCATTTTTGTGTCCTTTACCAAGGCACCATTATTTCCATTCTTGTCCTCCATGGACACATACCTCCCATTGATTCCTCATGTTTGAAGGATTTCATATTACCTTCACATTAAGTTGCACATAATTTTGATGTGTGCCTATGACCCATTGGTCCCCACAGCTTGCATCCATATTGAGTGGTTTCCCATTGGATTCCCTCCATTTCACTGTGATTTTACCGACTTATGGGCCTGTAGGACATTGTTGTCATCTCCCTGAAGACTATGCCTTGTGTTTCCTGCCAATGTGACTCCTAAGATCACCGCCTTGTTTTTACTCTTTTTTATTTATACCTTTCTCGCTTGGGGTATCTCGTCTTGCCTTATCATTTTAACCTTCTTTCTTTTCCCACCCGCCCTTCTTCAACTATCTTTTTCAAACTTGTGATTGATTACCCATTGTATCAACGATCCCTCATTTAAGGGGGAGCACATCATCAATCCTCCATCATCCTTAATCTTGCCCTTTTGTTTCTCCTTTTTTTTGTCTCACGGCTTGCATAATGCAAATCACTCAACAAAAATAGGAAAATATAGACACCGAAATTGAGATCGCTACCCTTGTTACACATCTTTTCTTCTTTTACCATGATCACCTATCTAGACCCCTCATTATTAATTGATTCATTTTCATGTTAACATTCACATTTTTCCCATCCATTATCCTATCTATTTTAATTTATTATTAATCTTCATCAATTACCCCCTAATCATCACCTCATTAATCTTACTTATTTCTAATTTCCATTATTTAGGTTGTTTATCATCCCTAAACCCCTTAGTTCCTAATCCCTAAGCCTTTTATAAATTTTATTCAAACCATTTTTATCCCCCACTTACCCATATCACTTCCCTAGGAAACCCTAACCCGCCTAAATGCTTTAAAGCACTTATCCCAATCCATAAAAGCCCCATCTTTCAAATAAATCATCCTTTGACACTTTGAATGGACGGTTCCCCGTAGTTGGCAAGACCCCACACGGGTCTCCGTCGACCCTATAAGGCAACATTTACCTCTCCTCCTAAAATGAGGCATACTGAATTATCTTACATATTTTGCGATCCTATCTTCGAGCTTGAGCTTTCTTACAACTTCTACAGTCTTCTTAGAGTCCCTTACAACTTATTTGCATCACTTGTGTAGACTTTGGGGAGTTTATTTTGATCTTATATTGGTTTATGCTATAATTTCTTATCATTACCATTATTTTCTAGTTACTAATGTTTTGCAAGTCCAGCTTGCCATCAAAGTTTCCGATCTATCTTCTTCTCTCAATCATTTTGTTTATGGGGTGTCTGTCAAACCCATCCGGCCTCAACATTTTTAGGATTACCCGGTGGACCGTCGAAATAACCCTATTTTGTCACCTATTCTTCCCTTGTGTCATCATCAATATATTTTCCTATTTTATTCTTATTCAGTTCTCAAATCTATCACTCTACTCGTGTCGGGCCCAAATCTATTCTACCTGTCTCAGTCTGGTCGCCACCAACTAAGCCAAGTTATCATTGACTGAGCCCTATTTCCATCCAATCCATCCAAATCTTCATTTTCTTGCATACTTCTTTTTCCCTGTCTCATACCTTTCTTTGTAAGTTTCTATTAGTTTTTCGGACCTTTGTTATCATATAATCTGCACTCATATCCTTCCGGATCTGGATTTTCACTTGCTTTATCTAGATCCATCCACTCGGGTCATGATCAACCCGCTCTATACAACTTGGGTCGTTGTTGAACCAACCATGTAAATTTACTTTGTGATTGATTTAGATAAAATCTACACTTTTTATCCATTTCTACAATTTCCATATTCTGTTTAACTTCAGTTTTTACATGTTATTCAATCATTTACTATCGATTTTATCATCTTTCATCAAACATCGGGCTTGACATCCGAACAAGGAAGTTAACGCTTCTGGAACCGACTTCGTCGGCCCCCTCATTTACCATCTAATCCATTTTCTTCTTAGTTACCTTTGTTTTGTAGGTTCATCAGGTTTGTAGCGAGGAAATCTACTTTGCGCCCGTCCTTTTATCATTATCTTCTACCAAGGTACCTTGAAACCTTACATCTTTGGAGCTGTTTGATTTTCTTTAGTATTTATTTCACTAATATGAACAAGAAAGATAAAATTTGATCAATATAGAGCTCCAAAGGATCGACTTCAGTTTAGTGTTAGTGTTAGTTCATGTCAATTCAGGGGACATAATCAAATGTTTTAGATCAATTTTCTTCAAGTTATGTGCTCGATTCCATGCCCAATGGATGGTTCAAGGGCATTGGTCTTAATCATCTAGGTGACAAACATCCCTTGAAATTCACCAAATTGTTCAAAATTGCGCCCCATGCAATTTCAAATGACTCATTTAAGTTGGGACTTAGGCATTTTTTACTTAGGAAATCCACAAACGCCAAGTTAGTCTTCCCGAAATACGTGAATGTATTTTTGTGGGTTCTCTTAACCCACTGGGGCAAAGAAATTTGAGCTCAAGACTTAGGTATAATTTTGATGGAGATAGTGTTTTGCGGAGGTTCGTTATTCCTTTGCGGCATTAAAGAAGTCAATCTTTCATGGCATCAAATGAGTCTCTCTAAGGTTGAGGGCGAGTTAGAACACCACGGGGTTTACATACCCATAAAAGGTTTTAACATCAATTAAGGAAAAGTTTGAAGTTAATGGATCCATGAAGCAGAAGAGTGGGAAAGAAGCATAGTGCTTCTCATCATGGAAAAATATAGTGTTACATGGACTTGGAAGGTATAACACTTCATATAATTTGTCAATTCTACGAGAATAAGGATATAGTCTATTAAAAGGTATATAATTCTTACTCGGTACTATGTTATAGCTCCCGAGATGTCAAAATTGTTCATTAGTTGTTTAAGAAAGCTTGAGTAACTCTGGTTTTCTTGCCGAAAAAATATATGAGCTAGCGCAACATTAATCACGTATCATTTCAACGTTCAAATCCAAAATTTACTTTTATATGGGAATGTGGCTTTTGATGCACCAGTCTCTTCTCAAAATATGATTACATGAATGAAAACACTATTTATTTCTAATAACTTAAAACACAAGTTTTTTTGTAGTTTCATTTGATGATAAATAACAAAGAGAGAAAAATGATCGATGCTTTTTCCACCTAATTTTTTTCATGTTAGGAAAATGACTTTTTTTTTCTAAAAATTGTGCCACTACATAAAAAATACAAGCAATAATTATGCTAGGTGTTTTAAGTGCCTCTATAAAACAAATAAAAAAAATTGCATCACAATTTAAGCCTAATCTTGAATTACTATGGTGAATCCGTCAAGACTGCAATCACTCTTATTATAATGATGTATCCTTTGTCTTACATGTACAATAGAAAGGTACATAAATTCAATAATTTAAGAAAATGAAAGTCCATTTGTCATACATATTAAATTAAAATATAAAAAATCTAACAAGATAATACATTATATTAAATTAAATGAATTGATAGTTTATTAAGGATAGATTTTTCTAATGTTTTAAAATGGAATGGTGTTTTATATAAGGGTTAAAAAAACTAGATACAACAACATTTGCATCGATATCTACAAGACACGTGTCTTATTTAAAATCTTCTATTTTTTCAAATTATTGACTTGTCCTATGAATGCTACTCAAAATTGAAATAATGAAAATATTCATTACAATGACTTAAAAATCAAGATTTTATTATATATTTCCATGTTTACATACATGAAACACTCATATTTTGTTTCCCATTACCATACACTATATGAAATCTTCCTTCCTCTTGTTCTTTTTATTGCAAATTATGAAGAAATTTCTTAAGGACTATGTTAGCAATTTAACTCAAACTAATTCATTTACATAAAAGATGAGAGAAAATCATATCACAAAATAAAAATAGGGACTCTATATTTTAAAATATTACTTAATTTTTTATTATCTAATAAATAAACGCACACCAAAAATTAGAAAGTAATTGTAAATATAACAACAATAACATATTCAACAAGGAGGTTGCATATTATCTAGTGGTTGTGTTTGTTGATGCATATGAAATAAGTGTATATATCCATCTTGTCAGATGGTCTAAAACCTTGATTTATATAGCTTTTATAGACAATAATTTCTAATTTGGTTTCCAACAACTTCTTTGGTTGGAGTATCATGTCTCCAAGTTATCATTAATGATATTTATTATTCACAATCATGTAGTAGAGTGTGGAGTTTTTCAGTGTTTGAGTATGTTTGCAAGGTTAGAATATTAAGGAGAAATGGGTCTCTCATTTGTCTTTATCTTTAAATCAATGGCCATTCTCGATTTAGTGTGTCACGAGGGGAAAGGCAAATGCCAAAGCAAACCAAAAGAGTTGAATTCATAATTCTATTTTTTTTCCTTTTGCCTAACCATTTTAAATGCCTTTCTACATGTCATGAGCATAAAAGCCATTGAAATTGCAATATTGCTCACTTTTATGTTGTGGTAATTAGATTTGTGATAATGAAAATTAACTATATAAACAAGGTTAGTTACAATTATTCTTTTTATCTTTTATGAGAAGTGAAATTTTTCATGCACATTTGACATGATAAATAATTACACCGAAGGCATCCCCCTATGGGAAAGGCCCCTCTGGACATTTCGGCGACTATGCTAAATTTGACGTTCGTTTGGACGTTTTTCAAGGGTTTGCGTATATTTCACTGTGTTTGAGTTTATCTTACCTCGTGCATGACCTTATAAAATGGTCTTTCCATAAGATGTATGCTGATTTGGATTCACAGTTTGAAGTTCAATGAGAATAAAGGTTTAGGGTTCAATGAGATTTTTTTTTGTAGATACGGAAATGATGGATTTAGGGTTTGACTGAAATTTTGGGGATTTATTTCTTAACATAAGTTGGTGCAAAAGGGCATCATCAATCGCATTAGGGACTATTCAGTAGTGGTCACATAAATGTCAACATGGTGTGAAAATTAATAGGTATGGTGTGACTATCCGGTTACTTCTTCCTCTACCATGTTGTTACAAATTTTTATTGTCTGAGTTGTTGTGTGTATGCAAGGATTCCACGATTTATTCAAAGTTTGTGTCATCTGTGTGCAATGTCCAAGAAAGAGAATTTATTGTTTATTTTCCCAAAATCTATTCCTTCAGCAAGGAGAATTTACAGGTTTTCATAAAAAAGGTATGGATAGTATTGTTTTTTCATGTTTTCTACCTTTTTGTTAGGGTTTGAGAAACGATCTATTGGAGAAGATAATTTCTCTGTCTCCTTTGTCCCTTAATACTATCCCACCCAGAGGAACCCTCCTGGTCTCAGTACCTTGTCCCAGTCAAAGAAAATGAAGTCTAACAACTGCAAATTAATCCATGCATCAAGAATCCCTCCCGTATGAATGAGATCACAACCAGTCGATGAACGCCTGCAAATGTAGAGTGAAAATATAATAAAACTTGGAAACTCACCAGAAATAGTGGTGGGATATGCAGAAGTAATGGACAGGACAAATCATAAGAAAATAATAAAAATCCCCTTAAATGGTTCAACAAATCCCAAGGTGTAAAGCTTAAACTGGCTGAAATCTCTTTCAACGTTTTGATAAAGCTTAAGAACTGACGGGCATCCCTTTCAAAATTGTGATAATTCAAGTGAATTGGGACTCTTCATTGACATTCAATGCATGTAATGTAATGCAAGGTGCCTGATTATGTTTTTCATTAGGGACTGAACTGTTTGTTTATATTTTAGATTTGGAATTGGCTGGATATAAACAAAGGAACCAAGGTGAGGAGTACTATTATTTTGTAATGAAACTTCATTTGATTTATTTAGGATTTTTTTGGAGGCCAATAAATATTTGGACATGTGGATAGATAAAATGCTTCTCTCATCATTATGAAAAAATGGATATCTATTTTGTCTTTACAACTTCTACCTGGACAATATTGACATTAGGCAAATTGAATCTGTGCGCCTTTTTTTATGGTTACATGAGTATACTTTTAGCTAGCTCAGACAAGCTGCCATGTCCCTGTAATAATATATTTGGTATTCCCTTTTAAACATTTGAATGCAAACTATAAATATTGTTTTTTATGTAACTAAAAAAATTTACAGCCAAAGAGGAACATAAAATGTAATTATGATGAATTCCTGAATAGAGATGAGCTTCTTCTCAACCTGAGCTTCAGTGTGTCTAAGTCTCGGATAACAAAGCAGGTTGGTGTCTAAGATGTTACATGGAGCACAAACAACACTTGATGGGTATTTGTTTGTGAGATTTGGTGAGGTGATTTCACAAAACACTATTTGACAGGAATGAAACTAGGACGTGTATTGTGTCGGAAAAAATGCATCCCCATGAGTCCTCTCTATCTCATGATTTTCTTTTCTCAACGGATGATCCAATTTTCAAGTAAACAATGACTAATTTTTCGTTTTTAAAATTTTCCAAATTTTTCCATACATTATCATCTAGTCTTGTGTAGGGTGGGTACTTATAATTCAGTTGCATCATGCATGTAACTTTTCCATACATGTTAATGAAGCAATCTGGTTTTAACCCATCACTCTCCGATAAAAGGCACAAAATTGTATTGCTAAGCTTTTGAATTTCAGTAGCGTATTGATCCACTGTGTCTCTGCAACAAATGGGTGGTGCAATTAGCTGTAAAGTGAAATTGATATAAGGCCAATGGATAGGAGCAGGCTACCACAACAAATAATTATTTTAAGCTAAGACATTGTACCATCACATAAAATTTAGGTGCTGAAGTCCAGAGGCCTTGTTGGCCACAAATTCAATTTTCTACTCTCTGGAGGTAAAGTGGTCAAGTACATGGTATCTTCCCAGTCCATTTTTTGGTTGTTAGAGCCCACAAAGGTCTGGCCATAGCCTTCAAGCTCTTGCACTTCATACTTGATCTTTTCTTCCAATGGTAGTTGAATGAATTCCCTCACAATTCCCTTCATTCTCTCCATCAGAGACAGAGGAATTCCATGATTCACAGCCTATCACAAAGACATGCATACCATCATAAGTAAGCGAGTGAAAAGGAGTGAGTTAATCTGTAATGAAATACCATCATAACCATATACCACCATTAATGGCTTGCAAATTACTGACATGGTACATCACATAGATAACTACTATGGACTGAAGGGGAGGGGTATGCTTGAAAACCTTACAACTCCACATACCCTTGTTGTCATATTGATGTAACTCTTATGTTCCTTTAAATAATATAAGATGTCTTATTAATAAGTACAAAATAGTGGGAGGAATGTAACATACTAACCCCAAACCACAACCTAGAAAGAACCCACTAGGAAAGACACTGAAATGTCCTGCAATATTAGGCAAGACACTGAAATGTCCTCCAATATTAGTCCAAAGTGACACAAGTAGACTTGAATCCCAAAGCTTATTTTTCAACATTGGCAAAGCTTTTGTTACAAAAACTACTACTTTGTCACAATTATTGGTCAATTATATTGTTTATAATCAATTTCATTGTACCCACCTGAAAAATTCCCCATTGTTGGCATGCAACTCCAATTTTATCCATTTCCTTTTGCCCACAAAGATCTAAAGCTCCCAAAACATGCCCATATCAATAATGGCGATGTCCAAATGATTATTAGGACATGCATTCGGTCTCTCTTTCTCTGATCTGATGTACCTTTGAGGAAGGTTGTCAAGGTGCTGAGATGCCAATTCCTGAACAACAGGAATTGAAAACCTTTTTGAAGTTCCATCAGATGGATCAAACACCAGGGTTGAATTATACATGATATATAATTGATCTAAACAAGCCAGTGGGTTCTACACTCCAACACTACATGTAGTAGAGAGTTCAATCTGCTCTTGAAGATAGGTATATGAGTAACTTTTCATATTTGTCAAAAAGTGTTTCAATAAAATTGTAATCTTCCAAGGTAAGTTAATGGAGAGCTTTTCTATGTTTTCCTTTGTTCATTCCTTTTATAATTATTTGGGTGTTTGGTTTGGAAATGACTATCCCAGGGGACTAAAGTGCAATTAATATGCAAATGTACGGAAGTCTTCATGTATTCATGTTTAGTTCAAATAAAATAGTCATGCAAAATGCTACCACTCATGATATAAGATTTGCAAATGTATATGTACAAATTTGTAACAAATTTGAAATGTAGATATAGAACGCTTAAATGTAATGCTTTATCTATATTCCTACACTTACAAAATCAATCAGACCCCTTATCAACATCAACTACAAAAGTAATAATTATCCCTCTAAATCAAATAACATATACAATTCGGCATTCACATTGCATTGTACACATGCGATTGCTAGTAATACTTTTCTTTTGAGTATATATGTCTCTCTAAAACAAAAATTACATCTTTTATGTGACCGATAATATTAGGAAGAAAATTATTTATATAAATATTTTAAACTCGTGAACATACCATATGTATAAAAGAGCACCATTGACGGCTAAAATGAAAAAACCTACCAAATTACTAATTCTCATTCAAATACCATGATGTGGATCTAATCCTTTTGATTGCAATGGATGTAACACCTTATTTTGCTTGTGTGTGGTCAATATTTATTCTTTATCGGATCAATTATAGTTGAAAATACGACGCCACTACCAAACTTCTAATTTTTGTGAAATTTGTTGCTCAGCTATGCTAGGGTAACACTTATTATGTTTGGCTCCTATGCGTTTATGGCATCTCGCTATATGTAATAAGGGAGAGGAGCCAATGGTTGTGCAACCTAAGTTGAGGGGTGTATACAACTATATAAGTAAGTTATAAAATTTGAAAAAAAACCCTTTAATATATTTTGTTATTTTTAATCTAAATATTTTATTTTGAGCATTTATATTATATGGAAAGTGGTTTTTTAAGGTATTTAAATTAAGTATTTTTCATACAAAGAAATTTAGGGTGGACCATTTGCAAGAAATTATGTCATGCATTTTTTTCCCACTTATGTGACATCATTTGATTGGGTGATTGTTTGATGTGATTTGATATGGGCCTCATTTTATGCCATGCATTTTTTCCCATGAAATTCAAGCAAAGGAATCATATAAATATAAAGTTATGTGATCATAATAAAGGACCAAGCACTAAGCATTATCTATCACCACCTAAGGTTGCATCCATCAAGGCATCTAAGATCTCCATTGCATCCATCTAGCTCCATCATAAGGGACACAAGGGATGGTTTTATGCATCACACTTCATAGGAGGGAAGTTCATTTTATTCCATGCACACATTTATTACATTATACATCTAGCTACTTGTTTGCTATCCAAGTGTGACACACACAAGAGAAACCTAGGGAACAATTCTACACACACACAAAACTACATTGGGTTTGAGATGTAGTGCAATGCTTAGTCGTAAGTTCACCATTATGACAACTGAGGACATTTTGACCCCTCATTTTGCATCTTCCTTTTTAGGATTTGATGTCTCGACCTCGGTGATATTGGTGCGACCTCAGAGCAATCAAAGGAGACTAAAGGAAAACACCTTGTGACACCTCAAAGGATGTTTTATGAGCATTTCCGTAGACCCAGGCACCCAGAAATAGGTCTAGGGCACCCATGGGCACCTCTATCCTTCTCTAAGCACCTAAGTCCAGGCTATCTCTCAAGATCTACATTTTTCTGTGCTCTAGTGTGATGGTCAATGCTTCTAGTTTCCTAGATTTACAACTGCGTGCATTCTCCAAAACTCGTGAATCGCCTAAGTCTTTTTATCCTTCCTTTACACCTAGGGTTTTACATTTTATTTCTTAGTTTACTTGGGTAAATTGTTGTACTTAATTTATCATTCATTTATTGCAATCTTGCATTCATATTAGGCTCTTATTTACATTTTACCTTAATCATATAAAAGGTTCATGTATTTTTTTATAATGTCACCTAGTATAGCTAGTAAAGGCAAGTATAATTGAAGGAAATAATTATTTAATTATTTAATATTTTGGGGAAATGTCTCTTTTTATGGAGGAATTAGTAGGCTTGGTTTAGATACCACTCTTCACGCGATGGGAGCCACCTAAGAATTTTAATTGCTTTGCAAAAAAATGGTGCTTTGTTTAATTTTGAGTCCCATCACCTACTTGATATTGGTAAATAAAATGAATAACCAAGCTTGTATAAAAATTGTATTTGTTGTATTCTTAGCACCTTCTCGATTAATTCTCTCCATTCATAGATTATTTACTTGTCCTTATTTGATAATTTTATAGGATATTTTTATTCCTTTTGTATATTAATTTCTCTAAATTAGTGGTTTATTATGATCCTTATGCAAATTCTACGATAATATACATAGCTTTTATTTATTTATTTAATAGGAAAAATTATTAATTAAAATTATAAAAAGGGCATCCACTTCAATTATTGCACTCGGGACAATCATAAGCCTGTAATTTAACTCGTGTAATGTATTTTGGTGTAAAGTTTTTGTTTAATTAGGCCACTATCTGTGTTTCAGGGCACCTTTTTCGTGACAATATTTCGACACAAAATTCCAACATGTAAAAAGCGTAGCTTTGATTTCTTCTCAAGTTGTAAAACTCTTGTATGGTTTGGTGGATTGTAGTAGCTATTTTTGGTGGAAGAGATAATTGGGTATACATGTTTTAATGGTCACCCATCATTACAAAGGTAGGGAAAATATATTTCAATGGGAAATCTATTGTTCATAGCCACAAGGTGATGTATTACTCATAGTAGACCAAGACGGCTCAAAGTGTTACTTGTTAGGAAGAAACCCAAAAATGCTTGCTTATGCTTGTGAAATTGAATGGCTCCAGAGGTAATTGACATAGAAATGGTGTCCACATCATCAAAATAGATTTCTCTATGGCCCCAATAATGTCGATCTACTTGACAAATACCAACCTTTGAAAATGGAGTGCCTTATCCATCCGACATGTTCTAATATATTGTGATGTGGCGGTTGATCCCACCATTGGTCAAACTAATTCCATCTGTTAATTGTGTCATCCCTTAGTTTAGTGGTCATCCATGTTGTCGTTCACAATAACGTTCTTTGTCGCCTACTCTATGTACGCTCTCATGTTTCATTTTATCACGGACTCTTTCCACCAAGTTATGTCAGCGTGATTTCAATTATCTGTCATGTTGTAATCTTTAATGTGATTTGAAATTTTCACTCATTCGTAATTGAAAGCAAAAAAATCCTTTGTGTGTATATATATATTATATATATATATATTATATTATGTATATTATATATATAATATATATTATATATATAATATATATATATATATATATATATATATATATATATATATATATGTATGTATGTATGTACATGTATACGTACATACATACATACATACATACATACATATATATATGTATATTATATATATAATATACATAATATATATTATGTATATTTTTTTGGATTGAGGGTAAATTGAGGGTGTTTGAAAGGACCCACATCCTTGTACACATGAGGATTTTTGAGAGGATCCACAACCTGGTTACAATGAAGGGGACCACTCATTAGGAACCCAATTGAAGCAACCATGAAACCGAAGTGAAGATGCAGCGACCGTCGACGACCGCAGCGAGTGGGACAACTTAGAGCAGCTACCAGCGTCGGCAGCGAGAGGAGCAGCCACCAGGATCAGCAGCAAGCGGAGCAGCCACAAGTGTCAGCAGCGAGAGGAGCAGCCACGACCGCAGCGAGAGGAGCAGCAACCGTGAGCGGAGCAGCCACCAGCGTCAGCAGCGAGAGGAGAAGGAGCCACCAGCGTCGACAACGAGAGGAGCAGCCACCAGCGTCAGCAGTGAGGAGTAATCACCAGTGTCAGCACGAGCAGAGATGCCGCCTCTAGCGGCGAAACCACCTCCGAGGAGGATCGTGCCTCGGGGGGATTTGAAACCGGGTGGGCAAGCACACAACCATGTGACTTGACCGCACCACTCCCACCCCATCGGCATATTATTATGTATATATATATATATATATATATATATGTATGTATGTATGTATGTATGTATGTACATATACATACATACATATCTATACATGTGTGTGTGTGTGTGTGTGTGTGTGTGTGTGTGTGTGTGTGTGTGTGTGTGTGTGTGTGTGTGTGTGTGTGTGTGTACACACACACACATACACACACACAACTAGAAAAGACTAAACTAAATTTAATTGTTATTATTTTCATTTTTATAATGGAAGATTACATTGTATTCAAATATAAACTATATCAATAGAATAATTTTTAAATATTTAATGTAATACTCGAATTAAGGGTTCTCATAATCTAATTAATGTTTCCCACAATATAAAGTATATCAATACAAAATTTAAAAAAATAAAAATTATTACTTTCATAAGGGATTTGTTATTACTTTCAATTCTTACTTTTTTATCTTAAAAAATTAATTAGTTTTTGGTGAATATTAATATGATTTTTTAAATTGAAAGATTAAGAGTGCATGTGTTATGTATTCTTGTCTTATGACCTATGATTGAGAGGCATTCCATTTCATCAAATTCGTCTATTGTACAATCTCAACCTCATCCTTTTTTATTGGCATCTCTTTGAATTTGTAACTTAGTGACTAGGAAACACCTTTTACACCATCATTCTCACCGTTATATATTAATATAATATAAACCGTAAATAGTCATTTTGTAAGTTATTAGTGGAGATATTCATGCACTTTGATTCAATTCAATCTAGTCATTTTTGTATCTATGTGCTTGATTTATTCAATTCAATCTAATTCTTGTTATGTGTTGTTAGTTATTCTTGGTAATTTTATATAATATATAATCACTAAAAATCTCTGCAAAGCTACACTTATCATTTACTTGTTATGTTTAAATTGAAGTATGGCATAAATCTAGGATTTATTTTATAGGCATTTATTAATTTAAGTATCTTGACAATGGTGGTTATGGTCATCATACTCATCATAAATACCATTTTTATTTTCAATATTTAATCATGCAAACAATGTGTCTCTTTATTTTTTCTTCTATGACATAGGATACAATGTAATTTAGTGGTTATTGAAATACATGATCTATTGGATGGGGTTTGAGCATACACAAATGCCAGGGATTGACATTAAAAAGTGAAAAAAATGGCATTAATACAATGTAAAGAAAGGGCGTAACATTCATTGTTATATCTAGAGTGAAAGCCCTAGATATTTAAAGAAAGGGCATAACTTTATTAAGAAAATCTATAGTTTTGGGGAATTTTTTTTTAATAAATACCATATATATTTTATTTTATTGTACGCTTATTATTTTATTATATAATATCATCTATTAATAAGTTCCAATTATATACATGAACACACTAGACACTACTCAAAATATATTTTTATTATATTTTTATGAATTCCTACATGCATTATATCCATGATATATTAAGATAATTTTTTTCCTTCCTATTTATATCATTGAGGGTGAGTGCTTCAATCTGCCTCATCTAGGTGGAGAGCTTTGGATGTTCTCATTATGAGTTGGACTACCAATTCATTTAGGCTCCCTTTCACACAAAAAAAAATCTAAAATTTAAATTGTAATTATTTATATTTTTATTTCTAAAAACATTGAAATGACTATATAACAGAGTCCTAATGTAAATTTAATGCATTATCAAAAATTATATATCTACTTTTACAATAATCATATCATTATAATATTATATTTTTAAATAACATCCATCTATTAATGGGGCACAATTAGCCCCAATTGCATAACAAATTGAACCAATCAAATAATTGGTTCAATCTAGTGTACATAATTAAGGCTAATTGTGCACCAATTGACAATATATTGTCACAATTCATTTGAGGGAGTACATTTGGGTCCATTTTCCCCTTAATTTCTTATAAAAATAATCTATTTCATCCTCAATTTATTGTAGCCATATTTGAAATCACCCCAAATCAACCTTAAATTCCCAATTTCATTTTAATTGAACACAATCATGCCCTTTTTCACTTGATACAATGAAAATACTCAACATAATAATCCTTTAGTTTTCTTAATGATACTCTTTCTACCCAAATACAATAATTAATTGGAACAAAGGAAGATAAGTTAGCTTTCACAACATTGGAATGCACTTTAGGAACACTAAAAGGTTGAATAGTACATTATATTTAGTTATTTACAATTGATACAAATTAATACTTATTGGTGTGTTTTTCATATTTTCACAATATACGCTCTTTGTGTAGTCTCCTTTTTATAACTTCTTTTAAAAATAATTCATATTCTCATTCTTTTATTATTAAACTTTTGTGATACCCAATTTTATTTTTGATTTATTTTAGTAGTTTAAACTTTCAATTTATTGTTTTAGATATCATAGCTTTTCAAGTTTGAATCACAACTAGGTATATGTATACTTTAATTTGATAAGGATCTTGAAGACATCTTCACCAACATTTTAATTGGTAAACAGGTTTGAGAGTTTTAAATGTTTAACATGATTTTATGCAAGCTTTGATATATTTTTGTACTCGATGGCACACCTTGCCAAAGAATAATTTGGGAGGCACACTATGCCCAAGAATCAAGGTACTTCGACAAATTGTTACCAAAACACTTTAGACTACAATGAGGAGACACTTCTATTGGCTGCATATGTGAACATATGATGAGCACCACTTCAAGTATTGTATTCATTGTTACACCATATATCCCATGACTAGGAAGCCATGTATTTACACACATATCACAATTCCATCTAGACTACTGGAATCCACTAACATGGATTTCATGACTAGGATGTCTATGAGGACTACCAATTTGATGATTTTAATGGACATATTTTCAAAGATGGCTATCATGGTTTCCTACAAGAAGGACATTGGTGTTGTTAGCAACATTCAAACTTTCTTCAACCATGTATGGGTTGAATTTGGACTCTCAACATCCATTTTATTTGATCAATATATGCTCTTTGTTACTCATTTTTGGGAAAAATTGTATGAATTGATGAGTTAAATGATTCAATCAACAAAATTTAATCCTCAAACATTTATAAAAATGAAAATGATCAATTGTACATTTGTTTATCTTTCACATATGTATAAACTTAAGCATGTTTGTGCTTGGGATGGTAACTTTATTTACATCAAACATGCCTACGATAGATATATTCACATGTCTACGGGGTATATAGCCCATTTCATAAATGCATTAGGTTTCAACCTCTATAAATCTTCTATCACATACTAGTTGGCACTAAGTCATGTGCACATGAATAGAAAGTGGACAAAGAGTAGAAGTTCCTACAAAACATACAATATTTTCATCAACATGTTTAGCATATTCTCTCTTGTTCATAACAAAAGTACAAAGAGTGTCATGGCATGCATCACGTACCTCACACATTCCAAGTTGGTTATAATGTATTATGGCATATTTGGGTCTTCATGTAGTATAAAACATGGAGCTCTTTAATCCTTACTTACCTCCCTTGAGCAACAATTTTTAACATCCTTAAAATTTGGATCTTTTTATATTTCACTACCTAATAATATAGATGGTTGTGTCTTTCACTTTATTATGTATTGGAAGGTGTAATGCTATCAAATAACATCTTGTTATACCATAATTGTTTGAAATGTCTATAAAATTTATCTTGGAGTATAATTGTCTGTACATTTACCCATATTACCATAATTAAATAAACTTTATATTATAATTTTAGAGAGTTGATTATAAATTTGTTTCCAATGAGATTGCTATCAAACTTGAAACTTAATTATAAGAAATTAGGTTTGTAAATTGAGTCATGATTTTTTATTTTAGGTATCATGGATTTTAGGTTTGAATTTCTTATTTTTTGGTATCATGATTTAATATGCTTGGATGAATTTTAATATAGTGCAATGTAGAACATAATGTGTTATCCAATAATTTATATATGATTGAGTGAAGTTTAATTTATAAATCAATTTTTATATGACCCTAAATAAAAGAGTGATAAAATTAAAATGTGCAATGGATAAAAGATAAAATCCCATGACTTTTATATCTATTGTGAAACAAAAAAATAAATATATGTAAAAATAAAAGGTAATGTTTATTGACTTATTAGAAACATATACATTATTATGGAAATAACATAACCAATCTCATAGTTGCAAAATAATATAATATAACCAATCCTACCATTGACAATGTTAATTATTAATTTAATCCTTTAAAAAACCCAAGGCCATTTCCATTATATTTATACAAAAATTATAATAGGCAAACTACATAGCTTAAAATAAAATAAATTAGGATACATAATAATATTTATAGGATTTTTCTAATGTTTCCGAATAATTTTTTTATTTTAATATAGCTCTTTTTTTTATGTTTTCACAATTAAAAAATCCCACCCATATGGGCCCGATGTATTGAGCTTTATGTCTCTTCTTGTTGGCTATCTCATCCATTGGATGTTAGCTTTCATGGACCCCTTATGAACTCAAAAAAATTCTATAAGAGTGAGGTTGAATGTGTAAAAGCAGAATTTATTGTTTCCAAGAGAACATCCTTGTTAAAAGCAAAAATCATGTATCTAGATAATATTCTAGTATTTATTAATTTTTATTTGGCATTCAAAGAAAAGCATTGGGATACATTTATATATATGGTCCAACATTTACTAGTTATTTTGTATGCTTTGAAAGATAAACATTGATAAACTTACATACAATGAACTCACCAATTTTGTGATTTTGTTCAGAACACGAGGGCACTCATAATAATAAAGGGGTAACATATACTCCCATTGACTTCCTCCATTTAGTTTTACATTTTTCTATATTCTAGAAGTCCCCTTATGTCTGATAAAACTATTTTATCTTAATTTAACTTCATTATCACTTAAATATAATTAATATTACTATTTTTGGTATTGTAAAACCACTTTCCATATCTATAGATAAGATATTATATAAACATGTTGAAATTATATGTAACTTAATAATAAAATGAACAAACTAGTTTTCACAAGAACAAACTAAATTAACTAAACAAATAAGATAAAATATAAAGATGATTGAGTGCTTGAGCCTTAAATACAATTTTTTTCCCATATAAATTATACTACAAAAAATAAAACCGTTTGAGATCTCACAAGAAAAACAAATCAATCGGATAACACCAATTTTTCTTAAAAATTGTTGGCAAGAAAATTTTTGGGTGGACAAACTTGTGAATCCCTTAGTCAAAGAAAGCTAGAAACTCTTCTTCTTGTATTAATTTCTCAAAAAAAAGTTGTACATAGTGGAGAAATGGAGGAAATTGAGAAGGGGAAAGGAAGAATTTGGCTATCTCCTTTGTTCTCTCAAGGTAGAATGCACTCTTGAGCTTACAAAATTAATGACCAACCCTTTGAAATGGGAATGGCATTACAATTTATAGAATGAGAGGTGACTTATCATCTCTACCCAATGGATTTTCATATGTCCTTGTGCAACTTAAAACTTTTTGACTTCCTAGGAGAATATTAAGTCCCTTTTTATAACATAAAGGTGACTTATTACATTAGGAACATTAGGACATATGAAAAAGTGCAACCCCAACGTGAAATTAGAATATTGGAAAGTGAGAGAAAGTTGGGGGGAGAGAGAGAGAGAGAGAGAGAGAGAAGAAGAAGAGGAGATGTCATTCCCGATGAAGTCCGTTGGTCCTCGTTGATGGAAAGCTCCAAATGTAGTGAAACTCTGAATCTTTGAACTCCTTGCACACTGTGAAACTCCTTCAAATTAGCTCACATGAATGCTTGCCAAGTTGAGTGAATTATTCTGCTGATGACCGCAACTCCTAGCCTATGTATGATATACATGTGACCTGAACTATGTAGTGAGTGTCAAAAAACATTGTCTAGTTCCCTGAGATGATCACCCCTCTATGTCTCATTGTGCCAAACTTTCCCTTTGAGAACAACCTGCTATTAATAGTAAGTGTCCTAGATGGAAGGCTTACTATTTTTAGTGAGAGGTGATTTTTGCCTCTTCTCGACCATCGTGATGTGATGAACTCCCTCATTCGATCTTGTGCACATTGCCTTTGCTTTGACCACTTCTTGGGGTGACTTACTATTTTTAGTAAGCACCTATATAAGGGACTTACTATTTTTAGTAAGTGATCATTTTCATTTTTTCTTCTCGGATAATCATTTTGGCTTCTTGGAGGTCTTTAGTGCACACTTGCCTTTTCCATAGCCTACTTTTGATGAAGACTTACCAAAAATAGCAAGCATGTGTAGGAAAGCTTACTATTTTTAGAAAGTGGGTTTCTAGTGCTTGGTTTGTGATGGAGAACTATTTTTTTAGATTTTCTCATTTTCATCATGTCCATGTCCTCCGAATTTCACATAATTTTTCCCACTAGAATGCCGGGAAATAAAATTTAAAATTTTCACCTAGTAGTGGCTTCGAGCACGGAGCTACATGATGGCCATTAATGGAGCTCAAAATTTGTAGGTCTGGTTTTTGTCTCCATTTGCAATGAAAAAAAACTCCATTGTGATAGTTTTTCATTTGGAGCTCATGTGTGCAAAGTTTTAGCTTGTTTCCATTGCCAGAATGATGGGAAATCGACGAATGTGAGTCGGTGCATGAAGTGAGGATTTTGTTGGAAAAAATAATTTATGGGCACCATTTGACCTCCCATTTGTTGCATCATGATCATCTTGAAAAATTTGGAAGTCTAAGAAGATGACACCTTGATCGACTTGTATCTTGTGAGATATGAAGATTTCTCGATCGGGTGACTTCACGGTTATCTAGTAAAAAAACCTTCATTTTCTTCCCGTTCTTCATTTCTTCAACACTTTTGATTTTCTTCCGATATTATGTTTTTCATGAATTAGAGTGTTTTGTGTGACCATGGTGGAGCTGGTTTGGATCATAGTAATGGTGGATTGGGTGTCCGGAAAAGCAAGAACAAAGCCATGGCATGCATGGTGAGAGAGTTGTGAAGGAGAAATGAGGGGAAAAATGGCAACTAAGCCGGATTTGAATATTCAAAAAATGATCATGTAAGGGTGGGGAAAATTTTTTCATGTCTGATGTCCCTGACCTTAGGGACATGAGGGACATAAAATTCCATGGTGAGACAAGAGGATGACACGTGTCCTCGATCGATGGTAGGGGATTTGCTTGAAAAAACACTAGAAGCACTGGGGGCTGAAAGTCGGTCACGTGGATGACCAAAGGACTCCCCATAGGGGTTGGGAACATTTTTCCATGTCTTATGTCCTGACCTTAGGGATGTGAGGGACATCAAATTCCATGGTGGTCTGGAGTTGACACGTGTCCTCGATCCGACGGCAAGGAATTTGAGCTCCAAAAATGCACTGGGGTTGAACTATCAAGTCTGAAGGTCACATGAGGGTCCCAGAGGTCACATGGGGGCTGGAAAATTTTTCCAAGGGTGTTTACCTGACCTCAGGGATTTGGGACATAAAATCCCACCAGGCTCTGGTGTTGACACGTGTCCTCTCGAAAATTGACTAACTCTCAAAATTGTCTCCAAGAGGGTAACTTGGAATGATGATAACTTGAGCTCCCGGTGGAATTTATTGGTGAAATTTTATATGATCCTAACTGGAAATTTCCTTTTGAATCAATGGTGTGGGTCTCATGTCTTGATTCATCCATTTGATCCCTGAAAAATGGAATTGTGATTTGGTACTCCACTTGTGCCTGAGAAAAAAACCTACAAACGATGATGCCAAAGTGTTGTGAAAAATATGATTTCACCATCATGTAGGGATTGGAATTATATTTTTAGAGATGTTTTTTTACTCCTAACTCCATCAGAGCTCCCAAAATCTTCTTGAAGCTCAATAGTTGTTTTTTTAGGCTGTGTGTTGCTAGGCTTGTGAACCCTGCTTTTCATTCAAACTACTCCAAGTCTTTCAAAACTTCCCCAAACCTTCCAAAATAATTTCCATGATGTTATAAGGTCTTCAATTCACCTCCATGTTGAATTTTTCCCTTTTTTTCCACTCCAGGGGTTGATCCAGTCTGGGAAGGCCAATGATAGCCCTTCCCAATACTGCCAGAAGATAACATCTTTTCAAGAACTTCCTAAAATCACCTAGGGGATTAAATTGAATTTCCTAAATCACCTAGGGGACAAATTTTTGACATCAAATAGGGGGTGACAGATTGATGGATTTGACTTGGGGTGCCTAGGAATGATAAAACATGAAAATTTTTGGCACATGGGTATAGTTTCGTGCTTAGAAATTGTCAATTTCCTGTTGCACATTTGCATGACAACAATTGGCTCTAGCTTGGGGACATGGCATGGAATGAGCATAGTGAAGACATGACATGGGAATCCAAAATCTCAATTTTAGACCATATAGTTCATTGACCAGTGCCTTATCCATTGGGCCTGTGGAGTCATGTACAACTTACACAAGAGAGAGAGAGAGAGAGAAGAAAAAACACACACACACACACACAAAAAAAAAAAAAAAACACACAAAAAAAAACACAAAAAACACACAAAAAGAAAGGAAACACACCTAGAAATCACCTATGGTATAAGGTGGGGGACAACCCACTTTCACTTGAAGCACTTTTCATTTCTCAAAAGTTACCCCATGAGAAGGGAAACATTGAATGATGATGTTTCATGAAGCCATTTGATGGTTCAAAAAGTAGCCTCCCTCCTTAATTTTTATGAAATCTAGGTGCTTTCACAATTTTTTGTGTACTTGGTAGGAGTGAGTCCATGTGAGCTTCTTGATGCTCAGGTCCTTTGCTTGGAAATTCCATTGCCTTCATCCTCTTTGAAATTGGTTTCATAGTGCCAGTTGCCTTCCATGTTTATCCATATAGTTGATTCTTCATTGAGCATCTCATCGCTGCCCCAGGCTGATTTTCATTCAAATTACTTGAACATTTTGGATTCTTTTCTTTCCCAGGTCTATGCTCATTGACCTCTTTTCCATGAGAAACCTTAGACTTATCCTTTTCCTTTACTCCACTGTGAGGTGCTTGAGTATTGATGGAAGGATTGGAAGTGACCTCATACTTGTCTTGTATGTCCATGACATGAGTGAAGAGATCAAGAATCAGCTTGGGGTCTTCCAAACTTCTACTGCATCCAAGATTTCTTACATGGAGTTATGCTTCATCATTTCTGTAGCTCCTCTTTGTACGCCTTTGAAGAATCTTTATTTTTCAGCTCAAGGAAACTATCTAGAGGGATTACCTCATCATCTTGGGAATCGCTGCACTCTACCGATCCTTCATCAAAAAGAGCTTCATCTTCAAAGGCCTCAAAACTTCTTGCTTTAATTTCTTCATCATGGAAAGATTCTTCCTCTTCAAATGGGAAAGAAAATATCTCCATTTCATCATTGTATCCATCAACCATTAGCTCAAGAGGACATCATATTTCTCATCTAGATTTATCTCAATATGGCCAACCTTCACATTGGTTAAGGCTTCCAAATCAGCTTTCATGCTTGTCTTGTAGATTCATGGCTTGCATCAGGAGTTCAAGACTGAACTCGGGGTCCTTTGTTTCTTCCATGGCTCTTAGCATAGTTCTTGTACAAGATATTTCTTTCAAACCTTTCATGGGCTCATCACAAGCTGATTTTGTCTCTCCATAGATGGCCTAATGAGATCATCTTCATCCCCAAATGGGAATGAGAATAACTCCTCATCTTGGATAAGCATATAAGCTGATTTTTCTTCTTGAAAATCATCAAGAACCATCTCCTCTTCTCATGGTTTGCATCATCCGGTAATTTGGGGCTGCCCTCTTGTAACTTGAATCTCCTCAATGCTTCTTCAAAATCCAAATCTCTGGGAAGGCATGTCTGGACCTATCAAGATGGGGATATCCTCTTCCTCCTCGGTTGCCACAAAGTGATTCATCTCCTACTACCTTGATACAAGATGTTAGCTTAGGGCTTCCAGAATTTTTACCGTGTACCTCATCTTCTTCTCGGGAAGCAATTTCTCCATGTCTCCCTTCACTGGTATGGTTGTGGATGACCAATTCATCTGAATTTTCCCTCCCAAGTCTTGGTAAAAACTTCTACTCAACAACATTCCGAATGAGGTTGGGACATCTACTACCAAAATCATCGTTGAAAACTTTCTTGTCTGGAAATATGGCAAGAGCCACCTGTGCATCTTTGATCTTCCCTACAAGTGGGACTTATTTTGACTCAAAGAGTAACAAGAGCCATTGGGTGGAGTCATGGTAAGTTTGAGAGCTTTTTGAAACCTTCACGGGCATGACATTATCCGAGGCACCCGAATCTATTATGTAATTGTTCAATACATATTCTCCAACAAGAAGGGAGACATAAAAAGGTTCAACCTTATCAGTCTTTGATGCACTCAAAGAAAGCATGTTTTGTGAGGGAGGTGTAGGTGGGTTTGGTAGTATTCCTTTAGAATGAGAAGCTACATCATTGGGTGTTAGACTACCACTCCATGATATATGAACAAACCTCTCAAATTGTTAGGATGAGTCCACAAATATTTGGTTTGGTAATCTGCACTTTGGCTTTGTTTGCATATTCTATGAAGTCAAAGGGAGAAGATGTGGAAAAGGGGGTGAAGGGACTGATTTTGGAGTCTGGATAGGCTTGGGAGTAGGATTTGATTTTGAGGAATGGAGGGTATTTTGAAAGGTACACTAGGAGCTTTCAAAGTACTAGATTTTATAGGATCAGATTTAGATTTAGACTTGGAAGAGACATCAAAAGACTTACTTGGGATTACGGGAGCCTTCTTACTTGCTATGGGATCAAGGCTCAACAATGCAGACTTCATGGAAGATGGAAGTGGGGATCCTCGACTGATTATTTTGTTTTGTGGAGTCACCATAGGAGGATCATCAACCTTCTTTTCTTTTGTAGTAGTGGAGGGAGATGCTCTTTTCTTGGAATGAGAATGAGTGAATACCACACATGAGAAACTAGGTGCATCTTCTTTGTCTTCTTCATCACCTCTGGAATACTCACAAAATCTGATTTGTCTATCATTCTCAAGTTCATCGATCTCTAGGAAGTTTCCACCTTCACTTTCTTGTTCAAGCTCTTCTTCACTTTCTTGAAATCTGTAATTTACATTCATGGGTGGGGCCTCAAGGTGAGCCTTTGGGGTGCTCCTGCAATCTGATTTGTGTTGCTTCTTTGAGAAGATACTCATTCAAATAATTCCCTCTTCAAATATGCCATCTCATTCCCAATTTTTGCAATGATGGATTGGTTCTCTCATCTCAGGATGTTGGGCCTTTCCCTTTGATGGATTCTTGATCTTTCATAGAGAGGATGAGATCATCATCAAGTTCAATGGCCATCCTTTTGTGCTTCTACAATGTTCCTTGGTTGGGCTCTTCATAGAAAAAATCCTACTTTTGATGATTGAGCATTGATGAAGAATCTCTTGATATTGTTTTCAGATGGTGAATCTTCTTCGGTATCTGAAGCAACCATTCAAAATGAGCCATGAAGTCTCTCATGGTTTCATTTTCTCCTTTCTTCATTTGAGCCAACTGCACCAAGAGGTCTGATAGTCTTCAGTTGATTTAAATATTTCCTTGAAGGCAGTCTTGATGTCATTCCAACTAGTGATGGATCGGGTAGGAAGGAGGTAGAACCATTCTGCTTACTTTTTCTTGGAGGGACTCCATGAATAATCTTACAACAACATCTTCATGTTGGACACCAAGAATTCCACATGATGTCATGAAGAAGTGATGTGTTCTTTAGGATGTTGTGTTTTTCACCTTTGAACTTTGGAAAGTTCTTGTGGGAACTTGTTGGTAGATCATGGAGAGGTGGTTCAAGAGAAAGTGGGCTGTATTCCTTCCCCATGGAACAATGGGTTGAGGTATTTCTTCTTCATCAACCATCATTTTTTTACTTTTCTTCAGCCCTTTCTTCTACAAATTCTTCTTCAAACTCTTCTTCTTTTCGGGAACTCAATGCTTAATGGTGATGGAAAAATGGGAGAATTTGAAGGGGAGTATCAACAAGAGTTTTGATAGTATTTCTAGGTGAACTACTTGAAGAGCTAGATGGAGAGGAGGCTTGAGAGAAGAAGTATGGATTATCTCTAATTCATTCTTGCTGATTTTGCAAAGCCTCGAAATTGGAAACAACACACCTCTCGACCTATTCAACCTGGTGTATCTTCCTTCAGCCAACTTTTGGAAATTCTTGAAGTGGGAATATGAAAAGACACTATGGAATATGAAAGGTCACATGTGTAGGAAATTGATAGTGTATCTTTCATAATGGATTTTCATGAATCTCTTTTTTTTTTTTTCAATATTTTTTTTTTGAATTTTGGGACCTTGTGGTCATATTTTGGGTGTAGATGCTGCTAAATCTGCCCCATGGTGGGTGCTAAAAAATGTTGGCAAGAAAATTTTTAGGTGGAAAAACTTGTGGATTTCTTTGCCAATGCTTGGGAATCTAAGTCCCTCTACTTAACCGGTGCAACTATCGTATATGCATGCACATGAAAAGGTGGATTTTGTGGTGGCCTTTTGATTGGGGATCACAGGGGCACTCCATTGACCTACGGAAAATCTAGAAATCTCTTGCTAAGGAGAGGAACTTTTCTGAAAGAGAGGGAAAGGGGAGTGAGAAAGAGTAGGAGGAGAACTAATGTTGTAGGTAGAAAATCAGATTCCTGCTGCACACACTAGTTAGAGTTTTATCACATGCATTAAAATTGAGAAGAAAAACTTTGTAAGCATCATTAAGACCAAATGGAATTTTATGATTACACAAAGTATCAAAAATCCCTTAGTCAAAAAAGGCTTGAAACTCTTCTTCTTGTATTGATTTCTTAAACCAAGTTGTACATAGTATGAGAATGGAGGAAAATAGAGAGTGGGGGAAAGGAAGAATTTGGCTATCTCCTTTTTTTCTCTCAAGGTAGAATGCACTCTTGAGCTTACAAAATTAATGACCAACCCTTTGAATGGGAATGGCATTTACAATTTATAGAATGAGAGGTGACTTATCATCTACCCCCAATGGCTTTTCATATGTCCTTGTGCAACTTAAAACTTTTTGACTTCCTAGGAGAATATTAAGTCCCTTTTTATAACATAAAGGTGACTTATTACATTAGGAACATTAGGACATATGAAAAAGTGCAACCCCAAATGAAATTAGAATATTGGAAAGTGAGAGAAAGTTGGGGGAAGAGAGGAGAGAGAGAGAGAGAGAGAAGAGAGAGGAGATGTCATTCCGATGAAGTTTGTTGGTCCTCGTTGATGGAAAGCTCCAAATGTAGTGAAACTCTGAATCTTCAAACTCCTTGCACACTATGAAACTCCTTCAAATTAGCTCATGAATGCTCACCAAGTTGAGTGAATTGTTTCATTGATGACCACAACTCCTATCCTGCATGTATGATATACCTGTGACCCGAACTATGTAGTGAGTGTTGAAAAACATTGTCAGTTCCTGAGATGATCACCCCTCTATGTCTCATTGTGCCAAACTTTCCCTTTGAGAACAACCTTATTAATAGTAAGTGTCCAGATGGAAGGCTTACTATTTTTAGTGAGAGGTGATTTTTTCCTCTTCTCGACCATCGTGATGTGATGAACTCCCTCATTCGATCTTGTGCACACTTACCTTTTCTTTGACCACTTCTTGGGGTGACTTACTATTTTTAGTAAGCACCTATATATAGGGACTTACTATTTTTAGTAAGTGATCATTTTCACTTTTTTCTACTCGGATAATCATTTTGGCTTCTTGGAGGTCTTGATGCACACTACCTTTTCCATAGCCACTTTTGATGAAGACTTACCAAAAATAGCAAGCATGTGTAGGAAAGCTTACTATTTTTTAGAAAGTGGATTTTCTAGTGCTCGGTTTGCAATGGAACATTTTTTTTTGGATTCATCTCATCATCATGGTCACATCCTGAATTTCACATAATTTTTCCCACTAGAATGTTGGGAAATAAAATTTAAAATTTTCACCTGGTAGTGGCTTGAGCACGGAGCTGCCATGGCGGCCATTAATGGAGCTCAAAATTTGTAGGTCTGGTTTTTTTCTCCATTTGTGATGAAAACAACTCCATTGTGATAGGTTTTTCATTTGGAGCTCGTGTGCAAGTTTTTTAGCTCATTTCCATTTCGGAATGATGGGAAATCAACGAATGTGAGTCGGTGCACGAAGTGAGGATTTTGTTGGAACAAATAATTTTGGGCACCATTTGACCTCCCATTTATTGCATCATGATCATCTTGAAAAATGTGGAAGTCTGCAGAAGATGACACCTCGATCGACTTGTATCTTGTGAGATATGAAGATTTCTCGATCGGGTGACTTCATGGTTATTCGAGAAAAAAACCTTCATTTTCTTCCCGTTCTTCATTTCTTCAGCACTTTTGATCATTCCTTCCCCTAAAACCTGTGTATTTTCATGGAATGGGTGTTTTTGGCCATGGTGGAGCTGGTTTGGATCAAAAATGGTGGATTGGGTGTCTGGACAAGCTTGAGCAAAGCCATGGCATGGTGAGGAGCTGTGAAGGAGAAATGAGGGGAAGAAAAATGACTAAGTGTCGGATTTGAATATTCAAAAAAAAATGCATCATGCAAGGGTGGGGTGAATTTTTTCATGTCTGATGTCCCTGACCTTAGGGACATGAGGGACATCAAATTCCATGGTGAGTAAGAGGATGACACGTGTCCTCGATCCGACGAGGGGATTTGCTTGAAAAAACACTAGAAGCATTAGGGGCTGAAAGCCGGTCACGTGGATGACAAAGGACTCCCCAGGGGATGGGTGCATTTTTCCATGTCTTTTGTCCCTAACCTCCTTAGGGATGTGAGGGACATAAAATTCCATGGTGGTCTGAGATTGACACGTGTCCTCGATCCGATGGTAGGGAATTTGAGCTCCAAAAATGCACCTAGGGGTTAAACTGTCAAGTCTGAAGGTCACATGAGGGTCCCAGAGGTCACATGGGGGATGGGAACATTTTTCCAAGGTTTGTGTACCTGACCTCAGGGACATTGGGGACATAAAATCCCACCAGGCTCTGGTGTTGACACGTGTCCTCCTAAAAATTGACTAACTCTGAATTGTCTCAAGAGGGTAACTTGGAATGATGATAACTTGAGCTCCGGTGGAATTTATTGGTGAAATTTTATATGATCCTAACTTGGAAATTTCCTTTTGAATCCAATGGTGTGGGTATCATGTCTTGATTCATCCATTTGATCCCTAAAAAAATTAGAATTGTGATTTGGTACTCCACTTGTGCCTGAGAAAAACTGCCTGCAGACCTGATGCCAAAGTGTTGTGAAAAATATGATTTCACCATCATTTAGGTCTTGGAATTATATTTCATAGATGATTTTTTTTTTACTCCTAACTCCATCTAGAGCTCTGGAATCTTCTTCTGAAGCTCAGTAGTTGTTTTAGGCTGTGTACTACCTAGGCTTGTGAACCCTACTTTTCATTTCAGACTACTCCAAGTCTTTCAAAACTTCCCAAACCTTCCAAAATAATTTCCATGATGTTCTAAGGTCTTCAATTCACCTCCATGTTGAATTTTCCCTTTGTTCCACTCTAGAGGGGTTGATCTAGTCATGGGAAGGCCAATGATAGCCCTTCCCAATATTGCCAGAAGATAACATCTTTTCAGAACTTCCTAAAATCACCTAGGGGATTAAATTGAATTTCCTACAGTCAAAGTTTACAAATAATCTCACCAATAAAAGAAAAATACGTAGAGCGTAAGATTCATGTGCTCTGGTCTCGTAGAATTAAAATGTATGCTTGCTACCACGTTGCATTCCACTTTAAATTAAAAATACACACACACACACACACACACACACACACACACACACACACACACACACACACAAACACACACACACACACACACACACACACACACACACACACACACACACACACACACACACACACACACACACACACACACACACACACACACACACACACATGACGGTGAGCAGATCACGCACGTCGGAAATCGATGGTCTGTCAGCCCTCTTTTCACTAGATATTTTCCATACATGGGCAGTGTTTTATTCAGCGCTGTCTCATTCAAAATTATTTCCTTTGTTGCATATTGAATGTCTCATTTCTCTTCCCACGTATATGCCTCCCTCAGTAGGACAAGTGGAAACATGTAATCTGCCCTCCCCTTACTGACTCCCTGAGTTGGTATGCATTTATTGGCAGTCGATTTAATAGTTCCCACAATAACTATTTAAAAAATCTATCTCCGACTATAAATAACCTATCCCATATTCATTCTAACCTGCATCACCTCCAATCATCTGGTTCATTCTCAGAACTACATCATCTTGCTCTATATTAGTCACCACAACTCAACTATTTCCATGGTATGCATCAAACCTGTTATGTTGATTTGCTTTCAAAACTTTCTTATCCTTCTTGTCACATGCTCTAGCCTACCATCTTCAGTCCAAAAGTTTGATCTATATGATTTATTATTGATGGATGTTGATAAGATCATGTTATTTAGTGACTAAAAAGGGTTAATTTCTCTAGAGATGGGTATTAGCTTCCTCTTTTTTTTTTCTTAGGCGCGTACTCCTGACAATTCCTTATGTTTGATAGATGATGTTTTTGTAGGTTGAATATTGAGCTAATCTAGGAATAGTTGACATAATTTTGAATTTATTAAGTGTTTGTTGATTGAATATTTCTCAAATATTGATCAAGTATAAATAAATAGTACATTGAAGAAATATAAATTAACCCTTTCTTTTTCCAAACACTTAATTTTAATATGTTTGTCGAAAAATTTAAAATCTTAATTGCATGGATGATTATTGTTTAAAAATATTCTCTACGTGTGTTCCAGCCTTTGGAAAAGTGTTGGAGAAAATATCCGCTAAAAGTCCTTTTTGGGCCACCAGATCTGTTAATCATTAATAATATAAAATAAAACTTCTTGTCTACCTAATATAACATACTCAATTTTAGTGTCTATTCCCGCAACTCATATTGGATACTCTTTGTGGTGTTGATTCCACAAGAGTTTCACTTTCGATTTAAAACCAAACCATATTGTACACACGAATTCAACCCCTCTCAGCGTAATTTGCAACTCTTGTGTAATTGCTAGTAATAATTTATATTGAACAAATCAACCTTCCTAATTGTCAATACTTCTAATTTTTTCAAATTAAAGATACCATTATACTATGTCAACATTTAAAAGAAACAAAGATTAAGACAAATATAAACCTTAAACAATTCACTATTCATAATTCAAGGAATGGGTGGTCTTTGTGATGGATAACAAATGCAAAATGTGTTTGTTTACACTCATTGAGGGCACATTCACGGAGGCATGCCACCATGAAAATTTCCTCGAGAAGATTTCCTTTAGGGAAAATTCCCTTCTCGTACCTTGACTCTTTAAAGAAGGAAAATAAAATGTGATTGGGAGATGTTACATATGCAAACAAGATAATTCTATTTTAAAGGAATTAATATAATATATAAGAGGAAAGTAGAGAAAAAGAGGAAATGACATGATCAGGTTCGCAGACTAATAACTCTCCATGAACACTAAGAGAAACTCCTAGAGGACGACCTCCCAAGTATGCCCATTTCTCCACTTGCACAAAGGAATGGGAGTCATTGTTAAGGAAAGAGAATTGAGCTTATCATTGTAATCTAAAAATCCCACCCTTTATGGAGGCGGAGGAAGGTCAATATGGGCTAGATCTATTGGAAACCTACATGCAAGGTAGGAGTTATGGGCGACATTGAGGAGGGTGTTTCACGATCACAGTCCAAATGGTCACGACAGACTTATCCATAGTTGAGGCATGTGAAGGATACCATGGTGTTGGAATTCCAAGCATAGGTGAACATGGTGACGTCGGTCTCGTCCTCACATAGCCTTACTTCCACGACTGCGTTGTGAAGGAGAGGTCGGTAATGTCGTGACCTTGGTGGTAAAACAACAACGAAGAAGGCTGCCTTGGGCCTGCTATAACTCGTTGCATACACATCTAACTGGGAGGAATCCATAGGGAGGGGCATTTTCTTTTGGTCGGCGCTACACGTGGTCGCATGGGGTGAAAGATTGTTGTACATTAAGGTCTAGAAAACTGCCGAAACAATGGGAATATAGATTGTTTTGTTCTTAGCTAATAACCAAGTTGGCCCCATGAGTTCACAATCCCAATTATAAATCCTTCTCGTTCTGTCTGATCTTTCATTCACCTCTGCCATTTCATTAACCTATTAACAAAAACCCAGTAATCAGCTAAGTTTACTAATTTTCAACAGTTAGAACACCCAGAATAAGTAGGCGTTCTGTAGCTATCCTGAAGAATAAGGAAGGAGGGCGAGGCTGTCACATGGTGGGGGTGATCGGTGACATTGAAGGCTTGCGGGCACGTCGGAAGGCTAACTGCAGTGCAACCAAGTTCCACAAAAACACACCATGGGGTCGCAGGTGTCATTAGGCTAGGGAATGTGTATTTTGTGGCTAAGCAAAGCGTTATGCAAATCATCCAAGCACTTGAGGGAATCATCTCTTTGTTTGGTGGGTAGAAGAGATTCAGACCCCTGCCGATGATACCCAAGATGTTGGAGTGGAAGAGCATCTCCACGATTCCTATAAACGAGGGATGCATCTTTCTATTCTTATCTAACCGCTTCTACTCGCGATTTACACATTCGTCGGCCTTCTTGCTTGCACAACTAAGGTACAAAGACATGGTTTCTTGTTTACATTTTCCCGCATACTCCTCGCCTTATTTCACCGTAAACAACAAAAGGTCTCCAACCCGATCAATTTAAATTTGCCAGCATACTCCTAGCCTATGCCAACATAAGAACTCTCGAACAGGGTATGGACAACCATCAATGCATAAAATATAGAGGAATTTTGTTAGATGTAGTTGCAAATGTTTTGGTAGACATGTATGCAGAATGTGGAACCTTACATAAAGACATGTGAACTATTCAAAGATAATACAACTTATGTTCTTCGCTCAAACGTCTATCATAGATCATAGAATATATTTTACAACAAATTACACCTCCAACAAACTTAATAATATTATCCTCACCAGCATAAGTTACAACTCATGTGCAATTGCTAATAATTTATATTGAACAAAACAACCTTCCCAACTCTCAATACTTTTTAAGTTTTTAAAATTAAAGATACCATTATACTATGTCAACATTTTATAAAAATAAAGATCAAGACAAATACAAACCTTAAACAATTCACGATTCATAAATTCAAAGGAGTGGGTGGTCTCTTGCAGTGGCTGACACATGCAAAATGTATTTGTTTATACTCATTGAGGGCACATTCTTGGAGGCCTGCCACCATGAAAATGTCCTCTGAAGCTTTCCTGTGGGGAAAATTTCGTTCCCGTATCTCGACTCTCTAAAGAAGGAAAATAAAATATTGTATTTACTTCAATCGCCCGCCATGTAATGTTGAAAATGGTGAAATCCATATACCCACACGCTCTGCTCCTTACTGTTCCAAATTGAACCAATTACCAGATTTCTTTCGTTTTTATGGATGAGAAATTGGCAATTGGGCTAATAATCTATCAGATCTAATTTGTTTATGATTACGGGCTACACTTAAAAACCTCAGTATGGATTTATAAAGAAAGTGTAATCCAAACTATAAATAAGTACCAACCTATCAGTATCCTTCACAACGAGCTTCTAGGCATCTCTGAATCCGTCTAACAAAACTTAAAGTGTTTTTCTCCATGAATAAAATCTTGCTTCCTAGTACAAACTGATTGTAAGTACCCTAATAGCCGGGTCATTTGAAATTTAAATGTGTCTGTACCCTAATAAATACATATGGCATTAACAGCGGGGAATATACCAATGGTAAGATTCGAGGTAGCTGGGCAATGGGGAGACGGCAACTGCAAGACAGAAGACGGAAGGAGTGAGACGGACAGAGGGAAGGATGGAAACGGCAGGCGTTGACCACTAATGCCTGCCGTTTCCATCCACAAACGTTGAGCTTAATTAGTTGATGTGTTCTCTCTTGATGCATGGAATGGTGACCATTAATGCATCAACATTCCATGCATCGAGAGAGAACACAACGGCTAGTTAAGCTCAACGTTTGTGGATGGAAACGATAGATGTTAGTAGTCAATGACTTCCTTCCTTTCTTTCTAGCCACATTTTATAGCCAATATGTACACACCACATCATATTTTTTATGTCCCAGATCTGATCATGAATATGATGACAATTACACTGCGAGGTGGGGCGGCGACCTAATCTTGCCGCACCACCCTTCTTTAAAAAAAAAGTCTACGATTTATGCTTTTACGAATCTCTCACCTTTTTCCATACCATCTCCATTCATAATTTACTCCCGATCTCGTATTAATGCCACAATGGTTGCAAAATGCCCATCCATAAATTGTTGGCCCCTTTCAATCATGCATAACAACAAAGCGAAAAGAATTCCACTCCCAATCAGCACATAAATACATTAACATCATATAATGAGGAGGAAGACAAAGCAAATAGAAATCATAATTATGTGATTAGGTGATTAGCTAATATATATATATATATATATATATATTATTAATGATTAATCTATTTGATTTCTTTTCTTCTTCCTCCTCATTCTTTGGGTATGATGTTAATGTATTTATGTGCTTGTTGATTATATAGTGTATTTATATGTTTGTTGTTTATATGCACAAAATGAACTTGTTGAAAAGACCTTGAAACCCAACTCTGTACTTTTTGTTAGCATATTCTCAAAATATACAAAACATTATTTCTTATTGTTCAAGGTATTGTGACAAAAACGTGAAGATTATCGGTTTCACTGCTATGTTTCTCCTCGGGCCATTTACATATCTTCATAAAATAGCTTATCACAACATTCCAATGAAAAAGATATTATTTGATTGGTATGAAAATGCATCTAGGGGTCAACATTTCAATTTTACGTGCCTCCTTGATCATATTTAGGATCGAAGAGAAAAGTGCATTTGATCAACAAAACACTTGATTCCATTGTCACGAAATCATGAAGGATCTTTGTACTCAATCTTGAAGCCAACATCTCGAGGGTAGCGCTCAATGAGAGGACAACCATTAAACCAAAATTATCATCGAGTGAGTAAATATGATTTGTCTCCAACCAAAATGGCTAAATGTGGTCTGCAATGGTTTGCATTTCAAGGTTGTCATTGTTTCATGCTAACAAAAATAGATTTTTTTTTTTTTTTGAAGATAATGGGACTTGTTGATGAGAAGGATACGATTGTGGTATTCCTCATCTTGAATACATGATATGATCTCTATGACCCCATATGTTAGTGGCCATGGTATCACTACCAATTCTCTTCCAAAAATATTAATAGCAATATTTATCAACAATACACAACATGAAATATAGATTACAAAAACATGATATTAACTTGAAAGTAAGAAAGTTATTTTTATTTTAACTTAATAACATATTAATACCCTCAAGAATTGATTACCCATCACATGGGTGAACCGCTAAGCAAGTGTTGTTGAGTAGTTGGGTATGCTTGTTAATATCATCTATTGCTAACTTTAAAGCATCCTTCGCTACTTTTCCAACATAGTTTGGAATTTACTATATGTTCGTGATGATGATCTAATATTTTTGAAAACAATGTAATCATGCATTATTTAAGCCATACAATAGCCACTTTTCTCACCCATGATTCAAAATCTAGATACAACATACACCTATTATGAATCGATATTTACGAAAAATAATTCAATTATGCATTATTTAAGCCATACAATATAATTGATATATAATATTTTTGAAAGTATAGAAAATGACATGTAGTAGATGTTAAAGAGGGTAAATAAATTGTAAGGAATTATTACATGATTTTTTTGGAAGGACATAGATTATTTTTAAAAATTAAATAGCATTTTCTCATATATATATAATAACATAGACATCCTCCTAGCCTCTAACAAAATGGGAGATTTAGAACAAGTCACAATCGGCGGGTATAAGGTGAGACTCCAATATTTGTCAACATCATTTTCAATGCTAACGAAGGTGTTAATGTTGGACAATTGGGGCTATGTTGTTTAGTTGTCCTACCAACAGCTTTTTGAGTTGCATTTTGTGCATCAACGTACAAAAATATGGATATCCCCACGAAGCATTGCCACTATTTCATCAAATGCTCCCATTTTAAAGACAAAGTGCATAATGTAAATTTGATCTCATGGACAACGTTAATCACAAGATATGCAATCCAATGCTACGACAAACATACAAAATTAGATGAATTGTCTCGAGAGAAGTGATAACATGTAACTATACAACTCTAGAATGAAAATCTAGTCTAGAAAATATAAGAACAGGAAACACAACTCACTTCACAATGAAACTAAATCTCCCCAAATTTTATCTCAGAAAGAAAAAATGATAATTAAACATTCACATGTTCCCATCACGAGATAATTTGACATTAAAAATAGACTAGAATTACAATAGGCAACGGCTACTTAAAATTCCAAATACAAGAATCTCGTGATTTTCCTAGTTTCCCGTAAATTCTGCGTTTTTCTCCACGCGGCCTTCTAGAAAAAGTTCTACTTTTAATGTTTCGTAATCGTGAGTGCGCATGTCACACGTCTTAATATTGAAACACCTGTCGTAATGCGGCGCGCATATCAAAGATCCTGTCGTCTTCACAAATCAATATCCGTATCTTTTATGAATTAAAAATTGTTTACTTTAGTCTTGGCGCGTCAACTTTTGTTTTTTTATCACAAACTTCTCAACTTTAGTCTTCACGTGTCAATGTTGATAGATTTTGCTATAGACAAATCTCATCATCTTACATTCATAGTAATTAAAAAAAAAAATAAAAAAATAATTTTTTTTTTTAAGGAAACCGACAATTTAATATAAATGTGACCATCTTTCTCATGTTTTTATGGCGTATATATATATATATATATATATATATATATAATAGATTATATTTGTTGAGTAAGTATATATCAAAGCTTCTTTTTATCGAAGCAACAATGATTACAAAGCATCTAATTCATCAACGTTCCGTGAGGGAAAGATTCTTGTCTTATTCATTTGATTTTTCGTGTTAGATTTCCATAAGATTTTGTAACTTGATTGATGCTATAACAAGCCATCTTTCTCACCATTAAGTTATGACCCGTTTGATTCCATAGTAAAATTTTGGTTTTGATGGTTTCACAACAAAATTTAGTAGGTATTAAGTTTTCAATTTATTCTTTAAGTTAATGTACTATTTTCAATTTGTACTTTTGGCCAATGTATTAGTTTGCATCAACTCCACAATTTAGTGTAGACGCCTAATTTTAGTGAGGACTAATTAATGTATCTTTATTGATTAATGGTTTAGGTACATGTTTTTGATTAATGCATCTTTGATTTGTTTTTCATGTGTCTTATGCTTATTCATTACTGGTTTAAGTTAGGCATTTTTCGTAACATGTATTTCTTATCATCAATCTTCAATTTGTTTCTCATGTCTCTTATGACTTTCAACCCCTTTGACTTAATTTTTCTTTGTGTTTGTACATCCATGTTTTCTCTCTTCTCCCATATTTTTGTCATGGGCTCCATTTTCATGCAATATGAAATTGGTCATGCCATTTCCATTATAAAAGTGGTCACTACCTTTTTGTCACCCCTTTTATTCTTTTTTTTAAAATTATTATTGGCAAATAGTTGTTTGAAAGGGACTATACCCTTGTACAAGAAGGCTCAAAAAGCCGAATTAAACAATTAAGGTACAACAAAATGATCAAAATCAAGATAAAATGTGAACGCTCAACATCGAGAAAACAACCGCTCAAAATAGTACCCAAAACTTCGCATGACACATCAACAAAAATAGTTGATGTCTGATGACCAAACAATTGTTGCCCAACAAAGAACAATCGAACAACAATGTAAAGCTAACAAGGCGGAGAATCAATATTCTTGGAGATAAATTTTTCTTTTTACGCACCATTATCCAACCGTTGAAGCTTTTGCAAATGGAGGATTAAATAAAGGAGGCGTATTTTCCTTATCCTCCATGATTCCAACTGGGACAACAATATTCCTATCCAAAGTTAAATCATTTGTATTTTTCTTACTGTCACCAACTGAATGAGATACTTTGGCATTTTCCTTGCTGTCAACAACTGGAATTTCCGAAAGAGGGGTTTCGGGACAAAATCGAAATCATCTTCAGTATTTGCATTTGATTCTAGATCCTCTTTGGCTTCGAAAACCAGGTGTTCGGGAGGGCATCTTTCCACCAGTTGTGTCTCTCATGTTGGTGCTTTGTTATCCCACAATCAGTAGAGGTGTGACCTAGACAGAAACACCTTCTACACCAAAATGGTAGGCCTTCATAATCTAAAGGTTGTGACCAAGTTCTTGTTTTGCACTTTGAGATCAATGGTTGTAGGAAGGTTTTAGCGGTGTCAAGTTCCACCAAGATCGGGCATAAGTAGTATGGGTATAATAAGAGGTTTGAGAATCTATATATAGGGTAGTTCCCAAGGCATTTCCAATAGAAACAAGACAATCACGACTCCAAAATTGGAGAGGTAAATGGGGTAGCCTGATCCAAACAAGTTTGCAGGAGAATGATTCAGTGAGCGGGTTAAAGGAGGGGAACCAAGGTTTCATAACCAAGTATCTAGACTAGCAGATCCAGAGCTTGGATGCGATGGTGTTCTTATCAACTATTGAAGAAAAACAATAATGAAAATACCTTTAGCACACAGGTACAAATATAACCTTCCAGCTAGTATTGGAGTCCAATGCTTGGATATCCAATCATGAAGTGTAGGAAGGTTGGGCCATAGACCTCCAAATCTGTAGATTAATGTGTGTTCCTCATAGTATTTTTAGAAGAAATAACCTCTTCCCCAAATGAAACACATGGGGTAATCTTGAACTCCTCAAAGTTTGTGGCTTTTCTTATTGGATTTTGGGGCCACTATGTGTCAACTTGTGTATTAATAGGGTTCTAACTTGAATTGAAGAAGTATATAAATATATGACTACATTAGTTTATTGAGGACATGAAGGCGCATTCAAAGAATGAATAATTGTTTAACACAAGTGATATTGACCTTGTAAGCTCATAATAATTTTATTATTTCTAAGATTCCCTGTACAAAATTTGCATTCAATCCTTTGGAGAGCATTATAACCTTTGGTAGTTGTTATTGCATGCTTGAAAGATAAGGGTTGGGATATTTCACATACACTTTTGGATTGTTTGTTGACTTATACCAAATACTAATTATGATTTTATTCAAGACATAATGTCCCTAATAATACCACAAAGGGATGTCATAAGACCCCATTAACATCCCTCATTTTTATGGGTCTTGCAAGGTGTTGAGGTCAAATTAGAGTTTTTATCAAGAAGAGTAAATTCTTAGTGATTCGCAACATAGCCAAAGAAAGTGAGCAAGGTTTTTGGAAAACAAAACCAAGGGATTGCATTTTCATAATTATATTTGTATTTGGAAGAGTTGATCATTTTTGTACCCATTGTGAAAGTGGTCAACCATTTTATACCCATTACCTATTTTAGAAAAGGGCATTATGGTTTTCTAAGTCATGTCTTATGGAGTCTATTTCTCTTATTGTTTGGGGATGTCTTTTGTCACTTATTATTGATAATCGCATTGATTGAAACCCTAATTTACTAACACTTGTACTATTTTATATTTTTGTATAATCGAAATAACCCATTATTTTATCTAATTAGATATTATTTACTAATTTATTTGAATTCAACCTTACTTTGTTGTCCCGGATGTTGTTAGTATAGTGCATTGTTAGGACTAAACCACTTTTCATTTCTATAATTAGCTCACATTTCAATGGATTTGGATAATTTGATCATGTTTATTATATTAGGTTTCCTTCATTTTATGCCAAAATTTCAAAGTGTCTTTTAAGAGTGTATTTTATATTGAAAATAAAATAAAAATTATAAAGAGATACTAAAAAGAGATAATATTGGGTTTGAGTTCCACATGTTTGGTGAAATGATACCCTTTAATCCTTGACACCAAACTAAAGAAGGTCAATTATTTACAAACCCAATACCTTATTGGTTTCAAGTTAAGAGGTTTACAACTTGGAATGCTTAAGTTACATTCAATAAAAATGCAAGACTGACTACTATTTGTGTTGTGGAAAAATTAATATTGTTTCCAATAATATATAAGTAAATGTTATATAAGTGATTTTTATGAAAGTAATATATAATTAATATTTTTAAGAGGATGGAGACTAGCCATAGTAATGAGACACTACTTGTAAGGCATTTGCATAAGATAAGATAAAATAATAAGTTATCAATGTCCACAAAAGGTCAAAAGTGGCATATGGGACTAGAAAAGGACAATGTAAAGTAAGGAATAGGGAGTGTATGAAAAATTCCAAAAATCCCAAAAGGGAACATAAACTAACAAGGACTTGCACCCAAGCGAGTAAATACATGAAAACAAATAATATTCTCCAATATCTAATAGATCTCCTCATATCTACAAACTTCTAATATGGTCTCTTCTTGCTCAATATTGAAAGAATCAAGATAAATGAAATAATCAATCCTCTAGGTGTAAAATATTGTGGAAGAAAAGTATACGTCTAGAGATTGGAAAAGATCAAACATTTCTAGAAATAAAAGAGTCAAAATTTATGATCCTTGTGATCATTTAAGGTATCAAAGTTGTATGAATATATGAAGAGACAAAAGAGTTTCCCCGATCTCATAGTACAAAAAGCATATATATAATGGTCTTTGATTTTAAGGCTTCGTGGAACAAATTTGATGAATATGATGCACTCGAAGAATATGATGATTTGTCTATGTGAGAGGTGGTGTGAGTAAACCCTTGATTTTAATGTTGAAACTCTTAAATGGAAGTGTATTTGAAGCTTAATGTCACTTGGATGTTGGATAATCCCATCCTCAAAATTGAAGTTATGAACTAGATTAGGGCTAAAGACTTGAGGAAAGAGGTTCCAAAGGACCTAACCATTTGAGTTGTAGGTACTGATATAGATCTCATATATGATAACTCTATTCATATATCTTCTACATACATATGTTGCAAAAATTGAAAATGTATGTATGGAAGTATGTTCATGCCAATATCTACAAGGCATACGAAAGAGGAATCCTTGACATAGTTAGAGTATATCCTCTTTGGTTTGATTGCATAGATGATTTGAATGCTTGATATGGGTATTGAAGAAATAAACCAAAAAGAACTTACTGTCCTTTAAGCATGTGTATCATAGTTACAACTTAAAATGTCACAATAAAGATGAGAGGGGTTGGACCAAATTCAATAAGAATGATTCCTTTGGGAACTAATCTTGTAATTGGAGATGCTTGGAGTACACAAAGGTAATAAATATTTCAATTCCGCTTCAATACTTTTTCTTAAGGTAAGGACCCCATGTTTCTACCCCATACAAAAGTAAAAAGTGAGTAAAGAGGCATAACTTTGTACATTTTTATTGAAACTAAATCCTAAAGTTTTTATTTTATTTTATTTTATCAAGAGTGGTTAGGAACGTGCCATTTTCTTAGTCTATACTCGGTAATTTGTGACACCCACATTATGAGTTCGTGATAGATTTTATCTTTATGAATCAATAGTATTTGGGTGATGAAGTCTCTTTTGGATGCATATGAAATTCATACTTAGTGATGTGGCCATGGTTAGGGGTACTAATAAAATGTTACCTTACCCATTCATTATATAGAATCACATTTCATAATATCAACAATAACACAATTTATAAGAATAACAATGTATATGTTCAACAATATTAGGTTATACACTCAAGGCTAATCACCAACAATTTTGTCATGGAACACATAATTCTTAAAAGAAAACACTCAACATTGCAATTTTTCCTCTACGATTCAATATCCCTTTTACCTTTCCTATACATACATGCATATCTTATTCTAGAACTTTGTATAACTACATATAGGTCATTACTATATGGGATTTCTAATTTAGAACTATATTTAACTAAATCTTATCTAACCCTATATTAGATTGCATCCCCTTTTAAAAATTTAATGATGTGTTTATATAGACATAATCAATTACTTACAATCTAATCCCCAAGACATCCTTCCCATAAGCAATGAAACATGTTTCAACTATTAAATGAAAAATAAGGCCCAAAGGACCTACACATAGCTAAAATTGATGTAACACAAGCAAACTAAATAAACATAATTTTAAAGTTGATTAACATTCGATTGCCTTCACTTATGATCATAATATGGTTAATTCAATGATATCTCTATTCGCCCCATCAAGGCATCTTACCTGTCATAACACAATAACTTTCAAGAATTCTTCATGAAAAATATAGTTACTTCATAGTTTCATATGTAGGCTCATGTTATCAACATGAGTATTCTTTCCTAACACAAACTTTTGTGAATGTTTTGAATAATTCCAAATATGTTTGATATTTTTATGGTTTTGTGTTAGAATTCCAACTGGTTGTGTCATCTCAAAAAAAAATTCTGCATTCAAAAATATTGTGGATCTCCTAAGACACCGTGACAATGTTGTAAAATATAAATATGTGCAAATACTACACCTACACTAACACATAACAAACATTCCCAAAGAACACGATAGTATATACACGCACAAAAATGCATAAACACTTTGATTCCTAAAAACTAGAAACAACTAAACTCAATTGATTCCTATACTCTAAAATATATTTAGTTGTTGCAAGATCGGACATAAACCCAAATGCTCATACACCGACTTACACCTTAGAGTTGCATGTTATTTTCTACTATTATTTAAAGATAACATATATAAAATGTAATTGGAATTTTTTCATTTGCCTCGTTATGGCTCAATAATGAGCCCATAAATATATGATTACTGGTTGGTGGAATTATTTGGTATTTCAATTTGGACTAACATATTTTTCTTGAATTTTTAAACTACAATGCATGTCATTTATAAAACAAAATTTATACTCCGTGCCCTAGAATGGTTATAATATTTTAAACTTAAGGGGGTGGGTGAATGACCTTCAAGTTCTTATGTTACAATAATTTACTATTATATATATCCTAGTGTATTTAAGGCCCCAATATGTAGTATAATAATACAATGGGCTTCTAAAGACCATGAAAATGATTTTTGTTTTTGTTTTTGAGTAATCATGCAATCTTATCAAAATGATTTCTAATATATGTGTTCTCGTAATAGAACTATAATATAACCATATATATCATCTTGTAGATGTACAAGTGGTTACACAAATTAACAAATGCACTAAACTAACCATGTGCAATCATTTTTAATTTCAATAGTATTAATAAATTCATACATACTTGTATAAAAGAGGCTATCTATGGAATATAAAAGTATGGAATAGTAAAGGTACTTGACAAAATAGGTTTAGAGACCTAAATACATTAAATTTCATGAATCGAGAGTCAATTATGAGTGACAAACAAAGTGGAAAAATGGTCCAAAAGGTGAGAAGAACAAAACACAAAGAAATAAGTCATGAAAATTGGGTTGACCAATTTCATAAAGATTAATCGAGAATTATGAAGAGAAAAAATCCTTACTTGAAATTTTACATTGAATGGAAATTGATTTTTCTATCCCAAGATGAATCTAACTAGGTGATTATGATCTTTGTTTATTAATTAGTCCTTTAAGTATGTAAAATGCATAAAGAAAACACTTATTTTGAGGCATAAGTTGAACTAGAGAAAAATTGAGATTCATTGATATTTATCATGACCCTTAATTGTATGAAAATGGTAATCAACAAGAAAGTATAATGTATTCAACAAGTAGCTTTGTGTGATGTAATTTTCCCAAGCCTTATCTTTTCAATGTGTGTGACAACTAGTAGAGTCTATATACCTCTATATGTTTGTAATATGAATTTTTGTACATGGATACTTGAAAAGAAAACAAGTTATTTCCTTACAACTTCAATATAGATGTGTTATGTGTTCCTCATTTGTCCCTAAATGTAATAATTCACCTTTTTTATTTTCTCAAATTCAAATTTGGACCTTATTGACATACTATATAATACTCAATGGTAAGAAAAACCAAACACCTCAAGGAAATGAAAATTAAGGTTCAAAAGTGCCCCCAAAAGGAAAATGACCACTTTCATGGAGATGGTCCTAGAAACATTAGTACGAAATTGGTTGAGTTAAGCACTATAAAAATGATCATTGACCAAAATCAAGATAAATTTTAGTAAAAGAGAATATATCATTAGAGAGAGTGAACTAGAGTAAAATGGAATAAATGAGACAAAACATGGCCCACAAAGAGAAGAATAGGAAGTCAACAAAAGAAAGCAAATTTCTAGGTGTCAAAAACACAAGAAAACAAGTCAAAATTTAAGGATCTTAAAGAGCTTAACTTAGACTAATAATCTATAAACACACAAATACATTAGTACCCATATAAGTAAATATTACTATACTTAAATTAGGTGTGTATATAAGTCCCCACTTTGATGTGTGTGCATGAATACATATCAATGGAAAATAAACAATCATGTTGATACATAATGAAGGTAGTAAAATCATCACATATAACTCTTGTGTTTGAAAATATGTGACCCTACAAGTAAATATGAGTGCATCAATAATTACATAATCTAGTAAGAAAGGAACTACAAAAACATGAAAATTATGAGAGAATGAATAGGAATGAATACACCTAAATGTGTTGAAAGTTGTATCTATGTTGAGTCTAGATCTAACATCTTCACAATGAGACCAAAGTATTAGAATATACCATTGGAATGTTTCTTGTGATGCGACTAAGGTGTTTATATTTATTTTGGGAACATGCACATCATCTCAAGAAGGGAATTTTAAAAGAATAAATTGGATATTGGAGATAAATAATATCAATATGTAACCCATTTTTGAGTTATATGATGAACCTATTGTTAGGAAATAAGGGATAAAATACGTGGAACAATCCCACACAGAATCACAATAGTAGAAAATAATATGTAGAAAATATTACATGATCTGAAATAAAAGTTTAGAATAAAAAGAGCACAACAAAAAGAGACAATATTTAACGTGGTTCACCTAATTTGGGCTACGTCCACCAAGAATCACTTGCTCGATTTTATTACAAACCACCTCTTCTCTCAATATAGTACCCGGATATGTTCAAACCCCTCCAAAGTATGTAATAGTAGTCTAAAAGCTTCTTATCAAATCGAAGCACATTTAAATACGAAATTTCATTTTTCCATGTATTGTGTGTTAAAAAAGGGATCATTTGATTGCATTGAATGAACATATATGGTGACACGAGACGAGTTTAGGGTGCCCAAAAAAGAAAAACCTTACACCTCGGACCTCAAAATACATGTGTAATAATCAAATATTTTGAAAACTTAAGCAGAAAAAAAACTTTTATTGTCAACTCAAAAAAATAGCAAAGTTAGACCAATCACAAATGATCCAATCTCATAAAATATACATTATATAATCATTATGCTCTTATGTCATGTCATTCAATATGGAAAATTCTCTATGTATGTATTACAATTATTGTGTCAAGTGAGATCACTCACTACAAATTATAAATGTTTCTTTGCGCCTTAAGTTCACATCTACACTCTAATCGAGTTCCTAAAACTCAAACTCCTAAAACTAAGTTCTAAAACTTGAACTATCTTGCTAAGAAAATTAGACTCTACTTATATATATAATCGATGCCACCTTTTATTAGGAATTCTAATGTTTAGATAAAATAGTATTTTTATTATTATTGGCAAATAGTTTTTTGAAAGGGACTATACCCTTGTGTACAAAAGAAGGCCTAGGAGCCAGAATAGGAATTAAAACCAGAAAAAGAAGGATCAGAATCCAAGTGTGACAATGAAGCCCAAAGTAGCCAAAAACAGCTACCCCATCAAGACAAAACAACAAAAACTCTGCAAAAAAGCAGCAAAAAGACCGCAAAAAAACAAAAAAAAACAAACAAGAGCAGCTAAAGCATCTACAACTATTTCTTGGCAGCTTTGTCGATGTTGGCTTTGATGTTCTTCCAGGATTTGAACATTCCCAAAGTTGTCATGTGGGCAGCGTCAGTCTTATCCAGCTGATCAATGGTCCTTTTGCTTTCCTTATCAGTGCCCCAAAGCGTTGTCGGAACTCCACTGAGATTGGAGACACTTCGGACATGTTGCTCAATGAACTCCTCAATCGCACTAAAAATGGCCATATTGTAATCATGCTGAGTTTTGGCCTTCCCTAAACGGGAGTCTAAGGAGTTCAGCTTCTTGTATATATCTTCAATCTGGTTGTTATCAATAATCACTTCCTCCTCCTTCTTCCTCTTACCTTTCTGTTTTGCCAAGTTCTTAACCTCATCCTTCAACAACTTCATATCAGCTTCTAAGGCTTCCAGCCTTTTTGTAGAGCTCTCCATATGCACATCCCGGGGACTAGCACTGCTAATATTCAGGAGGTCATGTGCAATTTCAATTTCATGAGGACCCTTCCCCACAGCAAGAGTATCGAGGTTAAGCCTTCTAGAGGACCTGGTGACCGGCCTGGCCGAGGTGGAAGCGAAGGGGGCGGGGGCAGCAGTAGGGGGAATGGAAGATGAACCGGACGGCCGGCTGGGGTGACAGCAGTGGTGGCGGGGCAGAGGGTGGAGAAACGGGGCTAGCAGCAGCAGAACCCGGCAGAGGGGGAACTGAGCTAGGGGAGGAAGGGAGACCAGGATACCGAAGAAGACAAAATTTATGCAGCAGCAAAATAAGCCCCTGGTGTAAAGGAACCACCGGGTATGCTTTTGAAACTCCAAAATGGAGCGCTCAAGAGAGTTCAACAAATAATGGGGAAACAAACCATGCGATTCCTATGGAAGTGGTTGAGAAAGATAAGGTGCTTAGCAGGTACGGTGACAAACCTCCCTTCCAAAGAAATGAATCGTATCATCATGCGAGTAACCTCATCATAAGGCGGAGGGATCGAGCTAACAAGCAGGCCCGCGGAAACATGGATCAGCTTCTCAGATCCCTCCACAAATCTCCTCTCTTCAGCATCTCTGTCAACCCTTTTGTTAAAAAACGCTATTCAACTCCTATTTTATCGGTTCTCAGATAAAATAGTATTATTATTGTACATACCTACAATTATTGTTATAGCTACCTCATTGCTCATGGGATATTCAACTCCTATTTATATGTAATGAGTTTGGTAATAACATTGATCAGAATAACCCCGGAGTATTATTTTCATCTTGTTCGGCCCGTCTTGTATGTTGTCACTGATGTAGCTTTAAATTCTCTGCTTCATTATTGTCGGCGGAGTACTTGGAAATAGTTTTTGGTTGGTTGCTTCTCTGTGTCAGCGTACCTGTTGAGGATTTATTTCCATTTATATTACGTTGGGACGGCTTTGCTCCTCTTATTCTCGTTCACGAGTTCATTGAATTTGGCCTGAGATCGGACTCAAAGGATGAATAAGAAATAGAAGATCACATTGAACTGGCAGCGAATTAATGGTTAGAGTCAACAAATCCTATCCTATCATGTTTATTGCAGTCTTGTCATTTAATCATATCCTTTCTAATACTGTTCACAGTCTACATTTGAGGTTGATGTCAACATTTCTGCTTATTTCTGCATTAGAAACATGTCTTCTTATATCGACATACCTATGCCCATCTAAGATTTTTACACGTCTTCTTTTAAACTTGTCCTCATTTGTCTCAAGTTCCAATCCAAGTCGTCAAAAGAATCAAAATTTGTATGTCATTTGTGTCATAGGATACATGGTAAGAGTTGAAAAACATTTATAAAAAACATTTACTTTACATATGCATTTTCGGTGGAGACTAACGTTCCGTGTTGTTTGGATGGATATCCCATTAGAAAAATTTACTAGTCTCAATTTCCACATTTAGAAAGTAAAAATCCAAACACGGTTAATGAACAAGAATATGTGGGATTGTGAATGGACAAGAAATATCACCATCAGATTGAACTAAATTAGCGAGCGACAAAGTAGGGATGATAAAGCTAAGGCTGTTATTGGCCTCACTCTTTAAGATTTTGAGATGCATTATGTGGATCTTGAGAAAACATCAAAGGATAAGTGGGAAAACTTAAACAAATTATTTGGAGCAAAAACAGTCAATGCCAAGTTTTCCTTAAAAATCCATTTTTTAAAATTCAAAATGAATGATGGGGTCACCATGTCTAGTCACATTAATGATTTCAGATCTCTCACAAGAAAAAAAAGTAAAAGTTAAAGCTCCAGTTGATGATGAGGATGCAAAATCCATATTGTTAAATAGCTTTCCTTCCAAATATAGCAATGTTGTTTTCACTCTTGGACAAATGCCTTCACAATCACTGAAAGATATGATATCAACTCTTCTAGCTAAAGAGAAAAGGACTAAAGAAGACAAAATAAGAAACTACATTGTACTTTAGTAAGAAGCACAAGAATATCTCCACCAAGTAAGAAACTCAATGATTTTAGTGGAAGAAAAAGGGATGTATCTCTAAGTATTGCGAAATTTGATCCACTCATCTTCTCAAAGGAAAATTTAAAACAATGAGGGAAATATGATCATAGAAGAGGGCTCAAATTTTGATGATGAAACAATGAATGAAGACATTGGTTATAATTCGAAGATTTCTTATACCGAGTTAGGAGTAGACCACTCATGAGAATGGAGGCAACATAGGTAAGAGGTTGAACAATGACCTCTCGTCGGTTATCAACAACAAGGCCGCACAAAATTCTTGTGGCATTTTTAGTGCGTATTTTTAGAGTTCCTATTTACCAATGTACTAGTTATTTGAATAAAATACCTTTTAAGAATTTGGAAAAGAATCAAGTTTTTGGAAAAGTCACTTTTTGGGAGAAGGAAAATATTACAAGGCAAACTCGAGGACGATTATCCAGCTAGTGTTAAGCTTGTGGATCTTCAAGATTCAAAATTTGAGCACCTAGGAGGAAGGAAAAGTCCCATAGGAACCCAAAGAGGTAGGGAGTAGTCCTGCATGATTCGGTTCGTTGTTACGCCTTCACAAGAGTAAAGAGATAACTTATGGAGTTTGTACTTGGTCTAAGCAATGCTTTCATGCGGTGTTCAACTTCTTCAAAATACGGTTCTTCCCCTTGTTCACACTAAGGGGGTGAATGTTAGGAATTCTAGTATTCACATAATATATTTTTGGTGTATTGTATATTGAATGTGCATTAGAAAATAACTTTACAAGAGGTGTATACATAGGAAGTGGGGAAGTGTAACCACCACCTTAAAATGTTAAGCATTACTCTCATATATCCCTTGTCACCTAAGAAATCTGAATTCATGTGTAGAAAAAACCATGCAATGGAAGAAAAACCTACACTAACGCCCCCTTAAAGTGTAGCTTAATTGGGTAAAAGAAATGGCTCATGACATTAAGGTTTGATGGCGTACATGAGAACATAGAAAATTCATCATTATGTAGGGAAAGGAGAAAAACCGTAGGAAAAATCCTCCCAATAGAGATAAAATAGAAGTGCATAGAAAATCTCTCTCAATAGGTAAGCCTCCTAGAAGAACGTGGAAAATCCCCACAGAAACAAAGATAGAAAAAAGAGAATAAGAGAGGATTAACCAGAGCCCCACAAAATGAAGCCTTGTGAAATCTTAATAGATCCCACACATGAATAATCTTGGTGTGAGTAAGGAAATCAATGAAGACTACATCTTGATAATGAATGCTCGATGCTAAACTAAAATAACTGGATCGATGGACTCAAAATGGATCCCATCATGATATGAGAACTGAACCAATAACCAAGTACTCTTGAATGAGGTGTCATTATGAATGATGACAGAGAGGTGAATCATAGGATTCTGGGAAGTGCAGTGGTTTCACCATAAAGCATGCGATGGAGTAGAAAATACATCCAAATAGGTAGAAGAAGTAACTCTATCAGAGTTGACATCAAAGAGAGGACACATATCCTTAATAATGTCATCAATATCTAAAAGGTGATATTCCACATATAGATATGAAATGTCTAGTAAGAATACCTACCATTGAAGTGAATCCTAAAGACATGAAGAACCCTACTGAAGAGAATCATTGTAATCCCTTAAGAATAAATTATGAACTTTGATGAAACAACAATGAGAAAGGAATGCCATGTTGTACAAAATTGCTAGAAGCTCTAAAGGAAGCAATTATGAACTCGATGAAATAACAAATGATGGATGAATGTCCTGCTTTATAGTGAATCACCATAATATATCAACGAGGAAACTACGAACTCGATAAAATAAGGTAATGAAGGAATGTCCTAAAAGATGAGGAAAATGTCCTCAATGGTGTCATATAAATCTAAAATGTGGGACTCTATAAACAAATAAGCAATGTTTGATAGGTATGTGTCTAAATGAGTTGAGTCGAGAAGACATATGATCATGTTGCAAAGAATCACTTGAAGCTCTTGACAAAGAGACTCTTGAATCTGAAATAGTAATAGGTACAAGGTGAATGACACTATTTTATAGCAAAGATTCACTAAAAGCTCTAAAATAAGTGAATATTGACTGTCGAGTACAACAACAAGAGGAATGTCATGATCCTGCTACAAAGAATTACTAGAAGATATCTTATAAGTGACTCTTGATTCTAAAGAAGAAACATGTACATGGAAATGATGTGATCCAGCTTCAAAGAATAATTTAAAGCTCTCAAAGAAATGAGTCTCGAATTTGAAATAACAATAGGTATACGATGAATGTCATGATCCTACCGCAAAGAATCACTGGAATCTTTTGAAGAAGCGACTCTTGACACTAAAGTAGAAACACAATTCTCCTCAAATATAGATGGGGTGTTAGAAGTAGGAGGGTCAGATTATCAATAGTAGTATCATCCACACATGAATAGTTTTATGAGGAAGCATCAATTTTAGATGGAGAATCATGGTCTCCATACAAATTCCAGATGAATTTCCAAGTATTTAAAGGGAAATTATTTTGCACATTGATGATTTTGAATATCCTCAAGAACAATGAGACATATTAGTCCATAGACCATGTCATTTTTTTCAACCACTTTATCTTATTCTTATAGTAATCAGGGATATGAATGATTCCAAGAAGATAGGGCATTAGATCATGCAATATGCAATGATCCTGTATCCACTCTTTCCAAGACGAATAGTTCTCTCGAATTTAGTTGAACAATAGAATGATGGAATTTAATACCAAAACCCATGATAAAACCCCCAAAATGGAACTTTATCTTAGTTCATTATTACATTACCCCAAGATATGACACTTTATAATGTAGTGTGAATATAATATTCTAAGGCTTAAAATTTTCTTATAGAGGCCAAACAAGGAAATGAAAGTACCACTAATACAAAGAGATAAAACACTCTTTCAAAAATGGCACCTCAAACGAAGTTGCCAAAAAAAAATTATGCCTTTTATAAGTTCATTACTCTTGCGAAAATTCAACACTTTCTCCTACACCTAAGAAAAATGTTTACCTTCTATGATAAACCCATGTTACCAAGAACTCGAGGCTACGAAAGTAAGTGTTAAGATGCCATAATTCAAACAAGTGCACGTGTGGCATCACCTTTGGTGGGGAGTTGTGAACTTGCTTATCTACTTACCCGATAACCTATCAAATACCACTTATTGAGAGAATGGTGACCCACATATAGCAATGATTTGTTACCTAACACAATACCACCACATCAAACTACACACACACAAGTTTCCTTGCAGCACACAAATGTAACTAGCAACTATGCTCCCACATAGGTAAAACCACCTAGTAAAGAAACCAAAAACAACAACTACCAAGAGCAACAAAGCACCCACATAGGTATAGTCACATCCTTAACTCTGGGTAGCACTCACGTGTAGTATGGGTTTAGGTAGAGTTAGATCTTCCTCCATGCATTAAGTATAATGTTCAATAGAAGGTCGATACGGCCATCAAGAAAAGTACAACAACCACACTACGATAGTACAAGAAAAGTACAAGACCTACCTAAAAAGAATGCATCCACTAGATATTGAAAACCAAAAACACCTACGAATTTCTAGAAAACCCATAAAACTCAAACTTTGGCATTGTATGAAACTCCACCAAATAGCCCAAAGATGACCATAAAAACTAGAAAAGACTAGATCTGGAATGGCTTAAAGCATACTCAAGTTTACTATCGATCATAGGGTTTTGACATGATCAAGACTCAATGGTGTGGTTTGTTTCTCTATAGAATGTATAGAATGAAATTTGTCTTGCAAAACCACCTATTTCCTTTGTTCTTTTCTAATTCTCCATATCATCCAAAGATGTAAGATAAGAGCATACTAAGAGATCGAAGGATCTTCAATAACATGCTTAAAAACTCAAGATTCCAAAAAACACAACAAAACTATGGAGTTCAATTACGAACAAGCTTTGATACCCTATGATAATGTGGGCCAAGATCGAGCACTGATAAAATATGAATGCAAAAAGAGAGTAAAGTTGTGTGAGAGAGATAAGATCCAAACATGGGCCAAAAGATAGTGTGTATACTAAATTCATTATAAAATAACTTTACAAGAGTTGTATAAATAGGAAGTGGCACAATGTACCCACCATGTACAAAGGTGAAGTGTAACTCCCATCTATCCCATCGACACCTAAGCAAGATAAATACATGTGTAGGAAAAACTCTGCAATTGAATAAAAAACCTACACCAATACCATCAACATAAAATAATAAAAAAATGCACAACATAATGCAAACACAATCTCACACAAAATTTTTAACTATTTTTAGTATGATATAATATTTCTTGTTAACCAAGATACTCTAACATGGTAATTTAAAAACTTGAGCTCCTAATCAAGAAACTAGAAGTTCATATTGTATGGCATTTGTAATACTTAGCAAAGTTTCATCTTCAATCTTCGTTCCCTTACACTTTTCTGAATACTATGTATACATCTTTCTCTATGTCTTCTTGATCTATTTGTCTATTACCCTTCTACCTAAATCATGTTATTTCTCTAGCATATTTCTTATCAAGTATATTCATCCATCTTTAGCTTCAAAGATCAACATCGTCTTCATGTACTATGTGGTATGAATGTAGCTCGCCATGCTAAATATGTTAGAGATATCAATGCCTTATGGTATTTCAATCTCATAAGATTTCGAGAAAAATCATGATGATTCTGCATGGCCCTATCTTCTTCCACTTAAGCTTATTACATGTTCCCTTTGGAAAATTTTCATTCCACAAATATGCTAAGACTATGTCTCGAATATAATATTCAATTTCTCTATTTCTCGTCCATGTGTTGTTTATATTGCACATTCATCTTTTTCAAGTGATTGCACATTTGTTTGTGTACTTCTTTCATATATTTTTCAAAGTATCTTATTTCCACACTCATATCTTCATTATATGGTAATTGTCTTAAATTTTTAACTCCTCTTGGGTTGTTCCCATATACAATTTGGAATGGGGTTTTCCTGTACCCTTAGTAATTGATTTTTATAGCAAAATTATAGCTATGTTAGATCTGAATATGAAGTTCTGGAGTATCTGCAACCAAACATCTAATAAAATATCCAAGGATTCTATTTACAAATTTTGTGTGTCCATCGGTTCTTGGATGGTTAGATGAATCTGAATCATAACTCGTATCCAATTTCTTCAACAAAATTCACTAGAAATGACCCAAAATTTTGGTATCTCTATCGAGACACTATATTGTGTGGTAATCCATGTAACCTCATAATCTCCTTGAAGAAAGTGTTGTATCCCTAAATTCCCATACATTTTTTAGATAACTCCCACATTGGGAAAATATTGTTATTCTTTATTCTTTCTTCTTTTCTATTGTTTGGAGAATTCATATTTTAAGAGAAGAACAAGGATACACTATGCACAAGTTGTGGGATAAGAAAAGGAAAACACCCCATGAAAATATAGAACATGGAGAAAATTGAGACACACACATATATAGTAGAAAAGGGACACATATAGATAGTTGGGTTTGAAGAGTAGTTGCATGGGAAAGAAATTTTGGTGTATCAAAGGATTATAAGGGCTAAAGTAAAAAAAGCAACTACAATTCTTGATGCGTGCATGCTAAGGAATAAAGGAAAAAGTAGTCCAGTCTAAGAATATAGAATCTAAAGATAGCCTAACATCACATGGTTATAATGGTTCATGCACATCTTAGCACGTGTTAGTAGCGAAACTAGATGCAAAACACTTTGGTTATATGAGGACCCATCATTATTATATTGAGATGGTGAAGTCGGAAAAATATGTTATGACTCATTCAAGAGAATAATAAACATTGGTAAGACCAAATTGAAAAGTATTTCACATAGAGACATCCGAGTCTAAATAATTATTATCCCAATTTCCCTCTAAATACTTGGGTGGAAAACAATATGTATGATGAACTCTATGAAACCTTCTTCAATGAACTTCCAAAAATCCTATATGTTTGGTTAGTGGTCTACTATTTGGATAAGAGGTTGAATATGGGAAAGAAGTACACTTAGAATCCAAAGTGAAAAATAATACTTACAAAACATGACACAAATTTTATGTGTGTCGTAGATTACCGGGTAGAGAGGTACACTTTGTAGCTACGTTCTTGAATATATGGTGTCAAATTTTTCTTTTACGGGTGAAGCCTATTTCAATTTCATTCATGAGTCATGTGGATTATATTTTCTGAAACTCCCATTGGAAATATGGAAGTTTATGTTTGATTTTGGAATCAAGGAATTCCCTATGGATGGATCATTCTCACACACACGTGATCAAGTGCACAAGATAAGGGAAATGAAGTAGAAACTTGACCGCATGGATTCCTTAGATGAGCACACATTGATGAAGAATCTTGGTAGAATATGTTAGTTGAAAGGGAACTACTTCGGAGGAAGATTTAACCTTGGGAACTATTTCACGAAAAATAGAGCATTCAATATGGAAGGAGGGATAAAGGAGAGATGAAGGGTATTAAGAGCATAAAATGATGTGCACTAAGAAAATAATAGCTCAAAATGATGAAGAGGTGTAATATAGTATGGATGGAATCCTTTCCCGAGCTACTAGGCCCACTCATGCAATCAAGTCCCCTAGTATAGAAGACCAAGTACTTATTGAGTAAATAGAAATGAAAAATCAAATACAAAAATGAAAAGGAAGTTTTAGATAGTATATTTCCATTTGTCTTCCAATAGATTACACCAACACCAAAGAGGATACAAGTTAAATCCTATCATCCCCAAAGCATGTTGATTTAGAATGATGAGTGGTAATCAAATAGGTCAAGCTATATAAGGTGTACAGGAGGCATGTTAGAACGTGGCATGCCAAGAAGAAAGTTATAATTATTACCGTGTGAATTCTAACAACGGAGGAAGTGGATCCTCTAGAACACTCCAATGTAGTTAAGGATCACAAGGGTGAGTTATAACGACCATGTAACCAGTACCAACACACAAAATATTGTATGAAATGTCGTTTGCACCTTCCGTAGTATCATGAAGTTGAGAATGCCAAAAACATGTGCATAAGTGTGAACTAATTTTTCGTGTGAAAGGAAGTACTTCTCCATAGCATAATCCTAGCTAATTTTCAACAAGTTTTGTATATCAAGCATACACTTGGTATAGAAATCATGATCCACAAACAAGTCATGGATTATGACCAATTGAAGGATGTCTTGTTGAAATAATTTGACATACCTGAGTTTGAGCAACAAAGTATATCAACCCTCAAAGAGATAAAATAGGAGTTCATCAAAAGTGTGTATGCGCGTATGATGCACATTTAAAAACATTGATCTCAAATATTTCCTATGAGATCTATATGACCCAACATGTAAAATGGTTTTTTGGGGTTGTTGTTTTCCATTCAGACATGATTTCTCATACAAGACATTTATAGACCCACTTGAAGCATTGGAAGCAACAAAGTGCACACAAAATCTATTAATAGAGTAGATATTGGAATAAGCTCATTTATGAAAGCACGTATTGCATCTATGTAAAATCAACTAGAAAATTTAATGACAATTATGGATAGGGAAACTTGTGGTGGACTTTGGTCCATCGATTACGAAGTGGAGGGAAATACAAGGACTAACTTCCTTGTTGTAGTGTCAAGGCAATTTTTATTGCTTCGAGATTTGTGGGGATGGGCATTGTGTTACAAAATGTACATTATTATAGTGCATTGTTGAAACAAATTTTTCTTAATATTGTAACATGTACACTCACAAAACCATATATTCTCTCATTATAAACCATATACATGAGCCACAATCATTGGGGTTTAGGTAGGCCATTATAGGCAATAAAAACAAGGATCAAAATGGAAATATACAAGGGATAGGTCATGGAAGAGGTAGAGAGGGAGGAATATTTTTTCCAAAGACTTGTTACAAGTGTGGCTCAGACAAGGAGGAAGATTTTGTAGTCACAAAATCATGCACTTACTATTAATATTACACCGCCAAGTATGTTGTTTTATATATGGATCTTACATAGGAAAAGTATTCATTGATGACCCATCCCATAGTCCAGTCGTCGAGTCTTGTTGGTCTTTGTCATTATTTGTCTTGCACATTTGTTACTCACTCGCATAATTCGGTCGGGTCTCAAGGAGTCTTATCTGTTAGTACTCATTCGGTTGTCGTCACTAGTCTCGACTAGGGCGCCTAGAGAGGGATTAGGGTGCATGGGATGCTCTAGTCCCTATCACACTTGGTTTGTTTTAGACATTCGAGGTTGGTATTTTGGGTTTTCCCACTCATCTCCCTAGGTACTAGTTGGCATGTCGAGTCATTAGTGTCAAAATTTGAACAAGAGATCCCTATATAAACACAACATACATACTACCTTATGGGAAAAATATTTATACTAAGGGATAGCTATCTACATAGAGCAAGGGACTACATTTGGGAACTATTATGCATCACACACTGCATAGGAAAGGGAGTCTATTCTATTCCATCCACCATTTTACATTTTATCTAGCTATTACTTACTATCTTTGCTTCATCGGCGCTAGGGAAACCTAGGCACATTATTTCTTAGACAAACACATAGAACTACATTGGGTCAGAGATGTAGTGCAACAATTAGTTGTAAGTCCACCATTGGGGCCACTAAGGACAGTCCAACCCCTTTATATGCATGTTTATTTATTTAGGCTTTGATGCTTTGTGTGGGGTTCTTGATTTATGGTGACACCAAACTAAGCAAATGCGACATTAATGTGACAAAACATGAAGTACTGCAAAGATCTAGTGACCATACTAAGATTAGAATTTGAGTTATTCTGAGACTGGGTGCCCTAGGAACCCTCATACTTCCCTAGGTGCACCCTAATCTAGCGATCTACATCTACTACAATTTTATGAGGTTTGTTATGACGCTCTACTCCGCCATTTCATCACTCTGTTTAGTCCCATATCATTGTGAGGTAAGTCCAATTTAGGTAAGTACCTTTCCCCTTTCATTTCATTTCATTTAAAATATTAAATAAATTACTTAACATTTACATTTCAGTATAGTTCATTTATTACATTGTTGTACTCTTAGATTCATAATAAAATTCAAATTTTATAGAATCATTTTGGTGAACCTATAGATTAGAACATTTCCCCTAGGATCCACTAAAACCCTAATGGCTAAGGATAGCTCTTCTCCTTCTTGGCTCATCATGCCTCATGTTAGTGTTAATCCTATCTATGATGAGGCAACTATAGTTGAGCTTATGGCTCTATATCATGATGTTACTATGTTGGATCATATTTGACAAAAACTCTTAGCTAACGAATGCAATTTACCTATTAGCTTTGAAAATTCTCCACCTAGCATTGTTTTAGATATGACTAGATTTTCTAGATGTCGACCTTGTTATACATTTAGCCATGATCCTCCTTCTGACATTACCAAAAAAATCTAGATGATTCTCTTATTGATTTTATGCTTGGTCTTGATGATAGTACACATGTGCATACTGATTCTCCTCCTAGTCAGACCACTACTATAGTTGCATCTCATGCTTCTCCTATTTATGATACTGCTTCTCATGATCCATTGCATACTAGTTCACATACTTCTTCATACTATGTTGATGATCCAACTGATAACATACTTAATGACAATTTCATATCCGAGTCTCTATCTGATCTCAATGAAACAATCAATAGTCATGATTCTACTACTTTACATACTTGATGAGTGTGAATCTCCTGCTCCATTATCATCTTCTCATGAGGTTATATCTAACACCATGCATGAGTCATCTCCATCTATTAGTTCATCTCCTCCTCTCATCGTATCTCCATCTTTCGATTCATATCGTAGGGTTGTTTTGATGCTAGTCATACCACTTCTATGGATGTTCCATGTCCTTCATCTCCTATAACTTCTTTGACACCTACACCTAGTGTGCCTTTAACATTAGAATCTCCTTTATCTCCTCTAGATGTCCCTATGATTACTCATAATGGAAAGTTACAACTGCTTAACACATTGTCAAGACATCTTCATGTCTCATCATGCATGTTGTGGGTCACTTACAATCTCAAGTTCAATCACTTACATTAGAAAGCAAGGCCTACTATGCTTCCATTGATAACAATTCATTGCATGAAAACCCTATTCCTAAGAAAATTCATAACTCAACGTTTCCCAAGGATTTTATCATGCCTACCTTTTCATGTTTTGATGGTACTGGAAACCCTTATTTGCATCTCAAACATTACCGCATGGCTATGGCTTCATATTCTAATGATTGGTTATTTCTTAAGGCCTTCCAACATAGTCTTACCGATGATGCTTTACAATGGTATACTCACCTCCCTTTTGGATATATTAGCACTTATTGTGAGATGGAAGAGGATTTTCTCCATCGATTTATCATCAACAATGGCCCTAAAGTTACATATGACCATCTACCTACTTTACATCAAGGAAAAATAGAGCCAATCATGGATTATATCTTACGATTCAATGCTTGTATGCACCAATTAGTCTTCCAACCTATGATTTAGAGAAGCAATTTATCTTTGTCATGGTTTGATCCCTGCACTAAAACAAAGGTTGCAATATGACACATGTGAATCATTCACACTTCTATGTTATAAAGTCATTGATCTAGAACAAGACCTCATTGCTACACATGTTATAGATTCTCCACCTATTGTTACTATTGTTACTTCATCTAGTTCTTCTCCATTTGCCATTAGTTTAGCATCCTACATCTCCTCCTCACAAGAAAATTCAGCCTACTACATCATAAAAACATCATTATTATCCTACTCCGTGGAAGGATACACCTCAATCTTCTACAATTATTTCATGTGAGCCCTATCATTTCTCCCATCATGGTCAACCACATGATGTGCTGTAATATTTTAGATTTCTCAAAAATCATTTAATTCACTTACCTTCTAACCAACATTAGACATAACATCAACATGATGATTGTACCGTATTGTAACTATCACCACATCAATGACCATAGGAACAATGATTACTTCGCCCTTCATGATCGGTAACAACATTTAGAGGATAAGGGAATCATTTCCTTTGGATCTTTCTTATGTGAGAGGTCCATATCTCTTCTCCCTCATCACCAAACTACTACTCCAATTAAGTTATCTCCTTCCTCCAGTGTAAGGTCATTATTTGTCCATCGCCATAGGTTATCACTCATGTGTGCTCTCCATCACATCCATCAATCATTGTACCATATCATTCACCTCATCCATCTCATCCATCGCATCATGCTCTTGCTCCACTTTGTAGACACCTAAATTCGAGTATCTACACGTTAATCGCCCGCATGCACATATTTTATTATTCATCCCCTTGTTTAATTAAATGCCCCTTTGGTCCTTATTAATTAATTAAGCAACATTAATTAATTAATCATTTAATATTTTACATGCCCAATTATCCCATCCACATTAATCCTTATTAATTAATTAATTCATATTAATTAATTAATCATTTAGATCCTCATGGCCCTAATCAACCTTCTAATTAGGATGCTTTTATCCTACATATAAATCACCTTGCTTTTCTAGCTTTCATCCCATCTATTTTTATGCCCTAACTACCTTGGATTCATCCCTAAGTCATCTAATCCCGCCAATATGCTTTAAAGCATTCAACCAACTCTTTAAAATCACCAAACCCCGAATTAAATAAAAATCATGCCCATTAGGAAACTTTCCTCGTGATCGATGTTGACCCAACTTGGTCGCCATCGACCGCTTTAAAACAAGTATTTTCTTCCCATTATGAGGGGCATGTAATCACTCGATAATCAAGTAACCGAGCTTCCTTGTGACTTCTAGAGCTTCCTACAACTTGACTAAAGACATCCCATCCATCATCAAATGTGTTTTGCATCACTCACAATATTCCTTCATGAGATTTCTTGATTTTATAGTGCTTTTATCAAGTCTTCTATCAGATCATCTTTATTTTCTTGCAGATTAACCTTTTACAAGTCTAGAGCAACATCCAACCATCACTCAACAACCTTTAATTCCAGTCCTAGTGCTTGCAGGTTGCCATATTCAGCTATTTCTTTTTGGCCTCATCTCGATCCTACTACGGTCACCACACCAATCCTCCCGGTTGTCATCGACCTGAGGGGACACATCCATCCAATAATCTTCCTATATCATCCTTTTCTTTAATTTTCCCTACCTTTATACCTTTACTCCTCTTTTGACGACCGGGGACACCGTCCATCCAATAATCTTCCTATATCATCCTTTTCATTAATTTTCCCTACCTTTATACCTTTACTCCTCTTCTATAGATCATCCTACGGTAGCTATAGGTCATCATTAGCTTCTAGATTTCTTCTAGACCTTGTAGGTTTGCATATTTCATCTACAACTCCGAATCCATCCTCTTAGGTCACCGTCGACCTGCTTGTTCATAGTCCGGGTCATCGTCGACCCGGACCATGTAATATTTACTTTAGAATTATTTTCATCTAAATTGCTTTAGATTAGTTTCTACCATTTTTAGATTCAATGATAGCTCATTGTTTACGCTTGCTTTTACTTTTCATCCTTTTATCTAACAAACAAGGTTTGACATCCCCAAGGAAGCTAACTACTTCGTGGAACCGACATTGTTAGAAACTACCGGATATATTTAACTAATCAAAATCATTTTCATTCTTACTTGAAAGTTTGGCGGCAAAGCAACAACAATTCATCATTCAACGTGCATATCAAGCATCATGCATACGAGGTAACATAAACCATATATCTTTTCGGAGTTGCTAATTTCTTTAGTAGCTAGTGCATTCATTACATTAAGAACAAGAAATTTGGACAACATTCTGGCATGCCCGGTGGGACCACCCTTTAGGTGGTTTCTTTCTTTTCTATATTTTTCTTTTTCTTACTAACACCGCAGCGTGAGGCCTTGCTTTATTGCTTTCTTGGTTCGTGGCTTGGATCACTCATCATTCAAGAAGTGTAGATAAATAGGAAAAGTGTTATCCAAGTATTTCACCTTTTTCCCCTATTTTCTCATCTTTGCACTATACTTTCCCTTATTTTTGTGTACTCATCAAACATTACACCTCGTTTTGGGCTTAAAAGGATTATTATTTTTACATCATGCTTGCCCACATAGTTTAATTAGGGATTTAACCCTCTACATCACATGTCTTATCACACACAACCTAAAAATTCACAAATCAATTAACACATCAAAACATTCCTTTCACCTGGTTCACTAATTGGGATTTGATCACCCAATAGGAGACCATTTCAAACATTTCCCAACCACAACTTACCTGATACCAAACATAGTTTTCCATCTCCTAGGTCCTTTCACATCCATCCTCTTCACACTTTCTTAATCAAAACATAAAAATGAATTGTTTTCTTTCTTGCTTGTTTAAAAATGGAACCAAAATTTTCCTCGAGTAGTTCTCAATAGTCCTTTATGACCCCATCTAGACCATCAATTGCTTTTAGGGCTTCCTCTAGCCCTATCTATGACTATCTTTTTGTAGACCTTCCACCTCTCACCCATATCAATCCGTAGACCATGCTTCACCCTCATTTCCTTATGCATCATCCCCTTTATCTCCATCACCTTATACTCCATTGCCTTATATCTCACAATCTTTAACCCCATCCTAGTACACCATTTCTATTTACCCCCATCAACTTTGACCTCATTACCTTGTGTCATTCTGTGTCAACCAACATCACCATACCTACTTCTCTTATGGACATTCCTCATGAGAAATAAATGTGTGTCTTGCTTCTCCATAGGTATTGATCAACAGATCTTACTCCATCCTATGACATCTCTCCTCCTGTCTCACCGAGGAATACCTATGAAATTCTGTCATATTAGATCTCCCTGTTCTTGCCCCATCTCCATCATCTCATTATGATCCCACTTATCACCATGCTCCTACATCCCCCCAAGCAATCCAATCCTCATCGCATGACATCTTTAGACAACCATTTCCTAATCCTCCACTAGATAGTTCATCTTCACCTTCTACATCACACCTATTTGATCCATTCTCAATCAATACCATACATCAGACACCTCTTTCCACACTAGTATCACCCATTTCCTCATCTAATTCCATCCTAAATATTTTTCCCTTGGCCCCTTCTAACATTATTCCTACATCTATCACATCTACAATCACCTTGCCTACCTCCCTTACTTCTACCGCTTCTCTTACAACCACATCCAATCCTACTCTCACTACATCTGCATCAGTCTTGGCCACACCTATCTCCTCATCTACACCCTCGCTACATTGACATCCTTATCACATATTTCTTTGTCTTTTCTGCATCATCTGATACTATATCTACCCCGACATCCCTACCACCTATCTCATCACTTATGACCACCCCACTTACCTCATCTACCACATCTATTTCCAAATCTGTCACACCTCCCCAATTCGTTCATGTGTCTTTTTAACACACATACCTCTTTCATCCCTATCCTAAACCATCCACCATCTTCCCCATCTCACATAGATATCATTAACCAAATCATCCAGATGCCTCTCATCATTTCCACACCCCCACCTATTGTGGATCCCACATCTACATCTGTCGTATCTACTTCGAGTAGATTCAACATCTCCATCTACCTCTACTCAAACAGATCCTATTCCTTTGTATACATCTATTCCACCCTTACCTGTCCTACCTTCCATAGATTTAGTACATGCTCCTCTTTCCATACTCCTACCTATACATATTGCATCAACCATTGTCACTACATCCCAATTATCTCCCTCTTCATCCAAACCACCTTTATCGGTTGAAAAATATTAGAGTGATCTTCAACTTACAGTGGCCATAGGTGCAACCTCGTGTCTCATCCACACAACTAGAACTCACCACATCTAGCCAATATTTACCCTCCCTAGAATCCATCATACGGAAGCTACAATTAGTGCGAAATCACAACACCCCCAAATGAGTTATGGATATGCTTTTCTAAGGCGGGGTCATTTGGTTTGATTTACATAACATTGGATCATTCCCCAAGCTGTGGACTTGCAAATGGGAATGATCCTCCAGAGAAGGCTGGTTCCTCTTCCTAATCCTAGCACTAAACTACTTCTAAGGAAGGAAATGCAACTATCTACTCCTAATCTAACAATTCCAAGGGACCAAGGAGAGAGAGAGAGAGAGAGCATGAAAATAAAGAAATCCTACACTACAGAGGTGATAGCACCGAGAAAAGAGAACTGCTGATCACAAACCCAACTGCCTGAAATGGAGAGAGGTGAGCAATGGAGAGGATGGACAGATGCATCACATACCAAGGATGAAGTTCATACAAAAACCACTTCAAACCCCTTAAACACAACTCCCAAAACCTGTAATGGACATCGAGATATGCACAAGTATACCCTGTAATGGTGAGAGGTGAGAAGAGACAACAAAATGAGAAAAGGATGGACAAAACACATCACGAATTTTTTTATTGCTCGGGGAGTTCACACAGTACACCATTAATGGGCAAGGGGAAAAAAATGGCATTACAAAGCCAAGGAGGAGACTTGAAATCCACATTTGACTCTGGAGAAGAAAGAGAGAGGGGGCAAGGAAGAAGAATGAACAATCCTTTACAATGAATCCTGCCCTGTATTTATAGATTTGATTGGAGAGAAGAAAGAGAGAGGGAAGCATGAAAAGTGAGTGAAGCTCAACCATTCTATTAATACTTCTAATAAAATATGCCCCAAATCCGTCTTTACTACATGATTCCTTGATTCGGCACCTTAAAAGAAGAGGAAATGAGCAGAAACAAATTGAATCCGATCTAGTTGTTGAGACAGATGGATCCTGCATTGAATGCCTAAAGAAGAAATTTATTCTATTTTCCTTTACCTAACCACCTCAAAAAATTAAAGTCTCAGATCTCCATGGCATGGGCGAGGCCGAGATCTTTCCAACAACATTAGATTTGTAATATTTTGAGCCATGAGTCGAAAGATATGCCCCTTTGAAGTTTGTATCGGGTCCGTATAGGAGGGCGGGAAAATAGCTTGAAAAATGGGTCCCCTTTTGATATGGGACATGTGGCAGCCATATTGGAACAAAAATCAGGCCTACAGGTCCACAATTTATCTTTTTCCCTTTCCTTCGATTCCGCTTGGCTTTGACTTGGGCCCAAATGCTAACTTTTTCCTTGGGCAGAGTTGTGGGCCATTTTGCAACTTTTACCCCTTTTGAGATAACAAGGGGCAAAGAACCAACCTTTTCCCGATGAACCGCTTTGACTTGGGACACACATGGTGATGCGGGGCTCGTTTAGAAACCTTTTCTCTATTCACCCCTTGAATCAAGCGCCATACTGACACTTGGCATTCTCCGCTTACACCTTTATACTTAGCCAATTTTGAATCCTTTTCTGTCTGCCTTTTGACTCTGTTTCCTCTTATGCGGGATCATGGTCGATCTAATATTTGGCACAAGGGTGAAATATGGATGACAACTACTTCCACCATCAGCCACCACGCCATCACCAAATCCCCCAGTAGAGATTATTATCATCCCCACCAAGGGTAATCCTCAAAAATCTAAATCTAAAGACCTTGGCGTCATTCCTCAAGAAGTCCCTTAAGTGTCCTCACAAGAAGATCAAAATCCCTCCAATCAAGACCAAATCTACATCTTCCATCCTGGGCTACACCCATCTATCTTATGCCCCCTCCTTCATCACAATCCAAAACATTTGATTATGTCCTGCAGGGCCAGCCCCTCCATAAAAATACCTCTAATTATATAGCCATCCAAGCCTAAAACATCCACCACTTCTTCTTATTCTAGACCACCTAGACCCCGACCTAGTCTAGCTTTACCTTCACCATCTACACCATCCTATAGGACTTTTCCTAGTGCTCATATCGAATCATATGCGAGATGTCCTCAAACATTTGATTCATACTTCGACATCACACTTCAACTTATTAGATCCTTTGATTCGAACCATCTAAAGCCCTCATGGTTCAATTCTCATCGCATTTGTGCTTATCATCGTATCTCGGGCCATGACACCGAGCATTATAAGGCCCTCCAGTTATTTTCCATGATCTTATTAAACGAGAGGACCTCCTCAATGGGTCCCCTTCACCATCCATTGCTTCATCCATAACACATCCGATCCCTTTTATTGCATCTCCATCTGATCAACCTCTTGACGAGGGTCCTCCCTTGTTTATCGATATATTTTGCCTTGATACACCATCTTCCTTACATCCATATCATTTAACATCCATTATCTATTTTCATCCCTTTCACTTTGTGGAAACATCTCACCCCTCGTTTTTGATCTTTTAGCATCCTTCATCTCATCTCCATCGATTCATTCTCCCATGCTAGGGGACTTCATTCTAGGACTTGTCTTCTCATAGATTAGTCCCTCTTCACATTTGACATCATCTTATCTCATCCGCATTGGTTCATATGATCATGAATTTCATCCTTTCCTCCTATGACTAATTTTGTGGCCATATCTATGCCTCCCTTGGGAAGTACCATGGCTCTCATTTAAGGACTCGCCGTCATGGTGCATCTATTTTATGATATGTATTTAACTTATCTCGTTTAGTCGACATGTTTTGATCATCATTTTGATCCATCATAAAGTCACATTTCTCTCTCTCTAGGGGGACCTTTCACTCATCTTAGACACATACCTTTTGCTTCCTTGAGGGCCAACACATTCCATTGTTTTCACTTGTTTATTCCATCTTCCAAAATGTGACGGTGATTAGAATGTTGATACTCTAGTTAGGATCCAACGTAGAAAGTTTTCCACTTACTAGATCGGACCATACGGTAAACCCGAAGTGGAATCACTTAACACTTTGCACTTGAAACCTTTCTTTTGTTAGCACATTTACCAATGTGCCCTTATTCATGTCTTTAGATCATTCCTCCATCTTATCCATTTCCATTTCTCATCATGATGATTTGGAACTATGTGGTCTTCCATCACTTCTAGATGTGACCTTAAATATGGGCACCATAGCTTTGCCCATAACATTTTCCTTATGGATAGGTTCTCCCCTTTGGTGGTAACTCCATGATCATCACATCCATTTCCCTCTTGTTCACCTATTGGAGCCATGCAAAGGGTCCAGGGATGTCTCTTGTACATTCTATATCCCCTACTGTGCGGTCTACTTAGCTAATCCCAACTCTCCCCATGCAAAATCAACAATCATGGATGCTCAAATAAAAATCAAAGTTATAAAAAATAGATTGATCCCTCAAAGGACAATTGTTCATGCAAAAATAAAAAAATAAAAATAAAAATAAAAAAATAGACCGATCCCTCGAAGGACGACTATCATTTATTCTTGCCATCTATATATTGTAAAAGTAGACCATACCCTTGAAGGATGGCTACTCCTTATGGCATTTGAAGGATTCCCACATTGATCAACCTTCCATTTTATCAGCATCCTAAGAAAGCTTCCCGTATTGATCAGCTTTCTCTTTCCCCTTCCCAAAGCTGGGGCATAGTTTAGGGAATGCCACTTTTGGAGAACCTTCTTTCCTCTGTATAAGTTTCATCTCAAACCCCTTTTGTCATGTCAACATTAGGTTTATGAGATCATCTCATTCATCATTTCCTTATGATTTGTGAAATGACTAACTATATTTGGTTATTTTCTAACATCCGCTTTGTTTGGATGCACCTGTAATACCTAGATCCCTTTTTGTTTACCTCCAATGTAGTTGGAGGCATATTTTCCTCATATGTTCCTTGTTATAATGTAGTGTTGTTAGAGCCTATACGTGGCTACCATTTTGATGCATATTTTTCTAAATCCTATCACATATGTCTTTCAACACATCTTTCTTCATCTCAATCACCTATATGTTATCTATCTATCTTACAACACATCCATCATCCATCACATTCATTCTTAATTTTTTTCATCACATCTTATCCATATACATTTTAATCATCATGATCAAATTTAAACACAAAACATGTAGTCCTAATCATCACATCACACATCTATATCCATGCTTACATTTGAATCTAAAATCACAATCACATATAATCATCATCATGACATATGATCTAAAATCATTACATGACATAAATTTAAATCATCACATCATACAATAAACACATGGAAAAATATAACACATAATGATCCATGAATCAAAACTATGTGTGTGTGTGTGCATGTGTGTCAAAATAGTATCAATACATCACAGTCCTCTAGGGGACTCCTTTAGAACCAAAATACAATAAAAATTAGTAAAATGAATATATGAGTCTCTCAAGTCCTCGTCTCTGGGACAATCACAACACATGATCCTTGCACATCTCCACCACCCTTGTGGCCTCCCCTCTACTCTTTGTGGCTATGCCACACTAGCCACACTCTTAGATGCCCCAAATCCACCTGTCTCCTGCCTCTTGAGATGTTCCCGGTATCTCAACATCCGAGGTAGCTTATGAATTACAATATCCTCATAATACTTGGCCTCGAAAGCCAATGCTAAGTACATATCCATCCTAATCATGCCAAGGGTTTCCATTTGTAATGATCCCTACGGTATTTCTGAATACCTTCGGTTGACTCCATCGCTACAATAATAACCAGATCCCAAACGGGCCCTATAGGCTTCCCTCTGCTGCGTAGTGGCAGCGGTCTCTCTCTGAGTAACTAGGTCTCGGTCTGCGTTACCTCATCCCACTTTTGTAGAGATGTGTCTCACTCTACACATGTCCGGTATTTCTTGACCCTCATTTGATCCAATTTGGAATGCAAGCATGTCACTTTAGATACTCTCCTACTTCATCACCTCCACCTCCTCCATGAGCCACATAAACATCTACCTCCATCTCCTCTATCTCATCCTCTCCTCCAACCTTAACCACCCGAGATGCCCATGTTATTGTGTGCCAATCGGAGTAGCTTGATCCTACTCCCACATCATCGTCATCATCCCAAGGTGAATCCTCCTCCTCTAGTGGATCTTCCATAACAGGACTTGGTAGCTCTCTTTCTAGCTCCTCCCTTCTATACAAAATCGAGATCATGTGACACTTACTTTGGATGACTCCAAATGGTCATCTCACCCTGTAAAATTGAACAACCTCTATCATCTCTAGCCATCTCCCTGCACCCATCTCTACCTCCTCATCCCCACTAGCTCTACATCCACACCAAGCCAAATCGGAGATCTTGATATGGCCACCATCTAACCTGATCAATATCTAGCTCTATAAGCCGATCGACATACCAATCCACCCCTCTCTCTCACCCCTATTTCTAAAGGCTTGATCGGCCCTCCATCTCAAGAATCCAACCTTCAATTGAATATGGTCACATGTGACCCATGGAATCCTTGGTGGCCTAATCACAACAATATACTTGTAGGCCCAATAGTGTATCAAGAAGCCCATATCCAATCTTGACCTCCTACCCACCTAGTATCTAGATAGCTCATGATAAACATGGGAAAATAGTGTGGTACCAAATGAAAACACTTTATGATGGTCAACAATTCCGGCCACTATACCAGTTAATGCCCATGGAAACCTAGCTCCTCCCGAGTCCAAAAATAATAACAGGATACTACCATCATAGCCATATAAATCAATTGGTTGTATGCCACCTAGCCTCATATCTCAACTCATAGGAAAATTCCCCTGAAGAAAATATGATAAGGGGTGCATCACTCTAAATAGCTACATCAAAACTACCAATCTATCATCACTAGTCATGAGAACTATATGTTCCCTTGTATTTCCACCCTAAGAATCGATATACATCCTCTAGGGTGATAGTCATCTCCTAAGTCCTAAACCAAAATGTACCATTCTTTCGATCCCATCTCTCCACAAGAGCAATCATAAGCCCTACATCTTGTGGGATCTCTGATAGTGTCTAAATACACCTAATCCAACTGCGGATAGATGGTCCCACTCAACATCTATCACATCCCCTCTAATATGCTCATATATAGAGCAGGCACCGATCTCTTAGATATAAGGTCTCTCTAGCCTGTAATCACAAGCAAAAAAATACACACATAAGATCCATAATCCAAAAATACATTTAAAATATCTTAATTTTCATCCAAAATCAAATCAGACCCTAACTTATCTAATTTTACCTAGTCAATCTTGACCAAGTCAAGTTAATGCATTTTTGGTCAAATCGACACACCTTAAGGCCCAATCGACATTGACTCCACTCCGTGTCACCCTTGACCTCCCTCAAGCATCATCAATTTTTTGCAAAAAATGCAAAAAAAAAAACATGAAATTAAATTAAAAACCAGCATAAGTTTTGTTACTCACCATCCTCCGTACCCCTGGCGCTTCCTCGCAGATCCAAAGAACCTCCATTTTGTCAATCTCTTTTATCACTCTGCTCTTTCTCATCAACTCTACACATGAAAATGAATTTTTTGGTCGACCATTGGGCTTATATCTTGGTCACCATCGACCCCCTTTAGCCTTAGACAACCGTCGAATGTCCTTACCACCACCATTTTGGGCTTTCTATCCCCTTTCTGTCATCCCTTCCTAGGGCATTATTTCTTATTGACCTTACATCCATTTATGGCCATATCTATTTTCCCTTTTGGGCATTTTCATAGAACATTTTCTTTGTCCGAGCATACATATTCTTTAAGTCCACATCCGTGGCTATAATCAATCTTCCTTTGGGCATACATACTCTTCAAGTCCACATTCGTAACTATATTTTTTTCCTTCGGGAATGTTAATCATATTTATTTCATAAGTCCACACTCATGGCCATAATCATTCCTCTATTGGGAATTTCAGAAATCCTATCCATCTGCGTATGAATTCCTCCTTTGAGGCCATACTATCCTCCCATTTGGGCATTACATTCATTAATTAAATCCTCCTTTGAGGCCATATTATATCAAGTCCTCCTTTGAGGCCATATTATATCAAGTCCACTCTTGTGGCCATATTCGTGCCTTCCTTGGGGCACCATTATTGTTTTTCATGAAAGTCCACTATTGTGGCCATATCTATTCTTCGGGCATATAAACTTTTCTAAAGTCCCACTAGGCCATAATTTTTCCCCACTTGGGGCATATTTTACATTTTATTTTTTTTGCCTTTACATCCATACTTTCCCCCTTTAGGGCAGATTGATTTGTACTTGCTTTTTCATCTTTCTTTATCAACCATTATTTAGTGTCCCATTGGGCACCATATCATGCATCCTCGTCGCTTGTGGATGATACCTTTTCACTCGATTCCTCATGTATGAAGGATTTCACATACTTTCTACATATAATTTCACATATTTGATGACTTTCCCATGACTCATTGGTCATCCCAGATTACATCCATAATATAGTGGTCTTCACCCACCACCGGTCCATAGAACGTTGTTGTTTATCTCCATTAGGACTGCCATTGTCCCCTACCGATGTGATATTGGAGTCACCACCATAGTTTTTCATCATTATTACAATCCTTTTTTCTTGGGGCATTTTCCTTGGTTATGCTTTCATGCATCTATTTCCTTTGGATCTTTCTCATGTGAGCAGTCCATATCTCCTCTCTCTCGTCATGGAGAGCTACTATTCCAATTGATTTATCTCCTTCCTCTATTGTTAAGGTTTTTATTCATCCATCACCACAGGGTGTCACTCATGCACACTCTCCATCACATCCATCCATCTTTGCACCATCTCATTCACCTCATCCATCTCATCCATTGCATCACGCTATGCTGCTCTACATTGGCTTCCATAACCCTCATTATTTACACCCCCACCATTGTTCCCCATGACATTGAGTTTGGTTTATATGTTCACACTACTTTCATTCCACATGTTTTCACCACCTCATGTTGTCTCGGTCTTTGGTAGGTGATTACTATCACCTTACCCCTAATGACGCATTTGTGTTCTTACGGTTCTTAAATGACTGTTGAGGGATTTGCTATAATAAGAACCTCTATTCAGGTGCTTTATCAATTCATCTAGCACACACTACCAAATCATTTCTTGATGACACATTCTTGCTTTATGGTTCATTCTTGACTATTGAGGGTTCTTATATAAATGAACCTCATCATCTATACACTGGGGGGCATCATTATTCCACCCTCCCCACCTTCATCCTCCTAACATGTGACCACATCATACTCTTACACATCATCAATCATTCATCACAATTTTATTTTCACAATCATATTACATACATAGTCTATTATCCTATATACTATATCATCATCACATTACTCATTACTCGAAAACTATGCATTACAAATCAATTCAACAAATACGAACAACACTCAACACATCAACCATCATATATAGTAACAAAATCACATACATCATCATAACATCAATACACAGTGAATACAATCATTATATACTAATAAATCCGTATATATATATATATATATATCAATTACAATCATAGTTACAAAACATCTCATCACTAGGGGGAAACTCTTGTACATCAATAAGAATCATATCTCATCATCACTATCACTATCTTGCACTCAAGTGCTCTAGAGCTCGATGCCTTCCACTAACTTTACGCGTCATTGATCATGACCTCTCTACATGCCTATGTAATAATGTGTTCTCCATCGAATGCTCCACAAAATGACTGTAATGCCATGAATTGTGCAAACACATCCTGTGCTAACGAACCACCACCTTCCACCTATCTAGTTCATCATGTCTCCTCACATGCCTCATCCTTCTCACTTAGTAGAATGGTACACATCACTACTACTATAGCCACGACTCAAACAAATGGGATGCTCATATGTAATGTCGTCCACACGCTCAAACATCCCTCCACCCATAAGTATGTCATTGGTCACATTCTACGCATCAATGTGTGGATAGATGTGTCCATAATCAAGGACCAATACACATCACCTAAAACCAATAGAACAACACATTAGACAACCATAACCATCACATAAGAAAGTAATAAATACTATAACATAACTATATAACTACTCACATTTTCGGGGCATGTCCTTTTCCTCTAATCCTCCTCATTATGGTAATCTCGATGCATCCACAAACAATGGGAAAAAACCACCCATCGATGCACTGCCCAACATGCACGGTATGCCTCCATACATCTCGCATCATCTACATCAATTGGCTCTATCATTGCATTAACCTCATCGTCGGCCCGAGAGGTACTAGCTGCTCTCCTATGGGCCCTGGTCTAGCTTTGGCCCTTCTCGGTGCTCTAACAACTCTAAACCACATGTATGGCTCTGGGGGCACATCCTAAACCATATCAAACTATCGAGATACCGGCTCTACCTAGAATAACTCAGTCACACCAAGAAACTGATCCTCCAACTACATCATCCTCCATATGTATCGTAACTCTACAACATCCTCTATCCATCCTCCATAGTATTAGTTTGGCCTCCATGTCACTGCCTCTAGTCCTATCCAATCTACCAAGGATTTATAGGTATCAGTATTTGTCTTCCACCCACGCACATAAATCCATCTCCTATAAAATATGTCTATCTAGCCCAATCTTCTTGCGGACCACCAAATGGCCTCAATACTACTATATGCTCATAGGCCCATACATGTAATAGTGTAGTAGCTCCAATCCCACCTCCATGTTCCTCATGTGTAAATATGTATAGATCTCTATATAGGTGGGATAACACACATAATGCCCAAGAATACCTTGTACTCTCCTCCTCTATTTGATGGTAAATATCGTGCATCTTATATAAGATGCCCACACCACATCCCTCCACTACAATAGATGACACAATAACCATAGTTATAAAATTTTGCAAGTATAGAACCCACACATCAAGATCACATTCAATATAATATAAGCCTCGAAAGGTACTTGATTCCCCACAAAATACCACCTAGCGGCTCTCATATATCTCTACATATTATCCATGCCATGACGTGTACCCTCTCACCAACAACTAATAATCATAGTTGTGGTATACATCCTCTAGTGTGAGTGTCATCTCACATGTAGGTACCCAAAAGGTAAAAGTGTCCACACCCCATCTCTCAAAGAACACTATAAACATGGGCATATTATGGGGCACATACCCCATCCTCACTATGTGTCGCAATCCGACATGGTCCATAACCTCCCAATCATTTTCTAACAAACCCAACTTGAGAAACGTACTCAAGTGGCGACCACCAAGGAACTCCCTCGAATGGATATCCCTCTCGTACAAAAAAACAACAAACATCTCATTAGAACACTATACATATGAAAACATAACCACTTATGAAATCACTATACATCAAATTTCATGTTTACATCACTTAGGATAAAAATCATACTTTTTGTACATGGGCACCCAGAAGTAGGACTGGGGTGCCTAGAACAAGCAACTAGCGCCCATGTCGGCACTCTGTATCCTAAAGGCCACTAGAACCTTTATTGCTCTTGTCCAGGTCCCAAACAACAAGAAAAAAATAACAATTTTGCAAAAATTCACCAAAAATGACTACTACACATGCATTTTTTGAAAAAATCACACTTACCAACTTCTGTTTTCATATGCGATGCCACAACAATCACTACCATCTCAAAATGGCTAGGTCATGGTGCTCTAACTTGCCATATCCTTACACACTAAGAGTTCACTCTCAAACTCATGCAAAAGACAAATGAGTTGCCTAATCACTTTTTCACTTTACTATTTATATTCACATTTCATTTTTAACTTGTTATGGTCATACTTCACATTCATTACTCCACTAATACATATCACATGATTTTGCTAATATCTTGAGAATTTTTACTATGATTTCAGTCCTGTTTGCAGAATTCTCTTCATAATTATGCCTATTATCATATCATACACATGAAACACATGATATTTTTCTTTGATGTTGTATTTTACTACATCTATGCATAATTTTTGTGATATCCATCATACAATGTCTATTGACATGTTTACTTTCGGCTCAATATTTATTCTCATTATTGATTCCCCTTTCGCCAAAAAGGAGGGCATACATTGGGGCATCCTATAATTCCCCTTACACCACTAAGTGATCATTCAACAATTCTAATTCTCCATTTTCGAACATTTACCAATTCACCATGCAACATTTCATCATTTTATATCAATTTCCCCTAATGACCTAACCTGGGGGAAATAAGAATAAAATCTCTATGATTAAAATGATCAAAACAATCAATCAACATGTTTAAGTCTCTAACAATGAAAATCACACCATTTAATCAACACAATAACAACACATTTTTCCTCCCTAGATGATGTAACTTGGGAGTTACATTTGTTACTTTCCCAAATGACCTAACATGGGAATTTATTCTACATTTTGTGTTACTTCCAGATGACCTAACATGGAAGCCTTCATACATTTCACATTTTCTTCTAGATGACCTAACTTGGAAGCCATCATACACTTTGTGGCGACACCCTTAGAGTGGGAGCAATGAGACATCATTACCTTTCCTATAATGCTCTATCTGAGTCAAACTTATTTTAATCAAAATTTTGGATCTAAAACCACTTTGAAAATTTGATATGTGTCATCGCATGTAGTGGCTAGATCTTTTGAGGATGTAGTTAAAGGTTTGATAATAATACACCTTTCTCCTTACACTCTTCCTCTGGCGGTAGGACACCCAAATCCTCCATTTTTTCATACACACGTAATCAAGTTTGGAATTGATCACTCCCTACCCCATCACATCATCATCATACAACATTCAAAATCATAAATCATTAAAAATTACAATCATCACTCTCGTTTAGTGTGATTCATCATGGTTTTACATCTCTCGCTACTATGCATGGATCAACATGTTGATCCATGGTTTTTCATACTATATGTTCTCATTTGACACACTCTTATACCACATCTGTGCATTCTTAAACAACATGGGCTTCTCTAGATTTCTCTTAGGTACGCATCTCTAACTACTTTATGTTACGAAGATTTTCTAACCAACATAAAGTGGGGGTAAATGTAGTCACAAAATCACGCACTTACTACTATTATTACACCACCAAGTATGTTGTTTTATATATGGGTCTTGCGTAATAAAATTATTCATTGATGACCCATCCCTTGTTCTAGTCATCGATCTTATTGGTCTTTTTCATTATTTATCTCACACATTTGTTACTCACTCGTACATGATTCGGTGAGCTCTCATGGAGTCTTATTTGTTAGTACTCATTCAGTTGTCATCACTAGTCTTTGACTAGGGCACTAGAGAGGGATTAGGGCACTTGGGGTGTCCTGGGCTTGATTTCTAGGTGCACTTGTCAATTTCACACTTGGTTTTGTTTTATACATTCTAGGTCAGCCTTTGGGTTTTCGACTCATCTCCTGTGTACTAGTTGATATGTTGAGTCATTAGTGGTGGACTATTTCTATTAAGAGATAGCTATCTACATAGAGAAAGGGACTGCATTTAGGCATTATTCTGCATCACATACTACATTAGAAGGGGAGTCTATTCTATTCCATCAACCATTTTGTATTTTATCTAGCTATTTCCCACTATCTTTGAGTCATCGGCGTCAGGGAAACCTAGGTACATTATTGCACACACAAGCACACATAACTATATTGGGTTTGAGATGTAGTGCAACACTTAGTTATAATTCCACCATTATGGCCACTAAGGAAAGTCTGAACCCTTCATATGTATCTTTATTTTTTAGGGTTTGATGATTTGTGTGGGGTTTTGTAGGTAAATCTTCATTCCAGGTTTACGGTGACACCAACTAAACAAGTGTGACATTAATGCAACAAAAGGTGAAGTACTGTGAAGACCTAGTGATCATACCGGGATTAGATTATGAGATATTCCATAGACCAAGGTGCTCATATTTCATAACAAGGAGCCTCGGGTGCCCTCATACTTCTCTAAGTGCCCAAGTTTAGTCAGATTTTCCTCCACTGTAATTTTTTGAGGTTCGTTATGATGCTCTTCTTTGTGATTTCATCACTCTATTTAGTCCCAAATCATTGCAAGGTAATTCTAATTCAATTAAGTAACTTTCCCCTTTCATTTCATTTCATTTAGAATATGAAATAAATTACTTAACATTTACATTTTAGTATAGTTAATTCATTACATTGTTGTACTCTTAGATTCATAATAAAAATTCAAATTTTATAGAATCATATTTTTTCCAAGGACTGTTATAAGTGTGACTCACCAAATCACTATCAATAAGATTTCTTAGCATTTCCTATATGTAAGTATTCGAGAAAGAGCTTAATGTGGAGGACTACCCTAATATTTGTGTGGCCATGTTTGAAAAAGAGTGAGAAGGTTTCAAGTAATGATCAAGATCATGCACAACATAATAAAGGGTCTAGAATAAGAAAGCACACCAAAAGTAAACCAATGACCAAAAATATAGATAAATACTAAAGTAGGTGTGGTGCACACGTAAATGCATAAATCCCCATTGGAAAATATTTAGCATAAAAATTCTCATTCTCAAATATGAATGACTAGCTAGGTGTAAGACAACCAAAAATATTATACAAGAGACTAAGGAATTGGTGCACAAATTGTAGGGAGAAATTAAATTTTTAAGGGAAGAATGCGACAAAACCAAATCATAGAAAACACCTTACTTTATAGTGTGGAAAGGAATGATTTTCAGGAAGTATGTAGACTATTGCACATTAAGGGTTTCATTCCTCTACTCATCTAATGGTTGTCACACCAAATCAATAATATGGCATTCGAAAAATAATTAGGACACACACAAAGGAAGGAAGTTAAGATTTTTAGGAAATATTACTATGATAGGAAATTATTGTTAACACATGTATAGATGGGTGTAACATCAATGATATGCTAGTGGGTACTAGTGGTGAAGTTAATATCTTTACAACAAATGCTTGGAATAAAATGGGTGACATGTTCTTCATCCTTCACTACATGTTTTGTTTATGGCTAATAAAATGTGCGTTATGCCAATTGGAGTTTTGAAGCATGTTATTATTAGCATCATGGGGTGAATTTTATTATAGATTTCAAAGTGGTTAACATGGCATGATAGACAAATTTCTAGTGTAACTTGGTAGAGCATGGTGTTATGCAAATAATGTCGATATGTGCTTGAAAAATGCTACATAACCTTTGAAAATGGTATGCAACACATAATACTTTTGATGGATCAAAACAAGGAATTCTCTATGTTGAAAACATCAAGAAACATGAATATTTAGAGCACATATACAATATTAAGGGTGAAGGATTAGAAAAAATTGAGCTAAATCAGGATGGAGTTCTATAGTGGAATGATGAGCAAACAGTCGTGGATATAACAAGTGAAGCATGTGAAAACCGGGCACATGGCTCATATAAATTGAGTGGGCATGATTTTGGCACAATAAAGTGAACCTTGAAGCTATGGATGAATGGGACATCTATCTCAACATGAAGGTATGTGAAAAATTAAGAAAGGAAAAAAACCTCCCATACCAAGTTACCAAGTCGAGGGGGTAGTGTTAAGGAGTATCTTAAAGAAATAGAGACATATATGCCCTCTGAAATAGTGTGCATAAATTTTATGGCATATATAATCAGGAGTATAATAGAAAGATGATGGGTCACTTATCATTCATACTTAAATACATGGGAACATGTATGTGAGCTCATGTGCATAAGATTTGAACAGCAATAATTACACACAAAGGATTTTTAGTTACATTGGAGTTACAAAATCGAGAGACGACATAAGGTAATGGGAAGAGTCTTGGAGTTTAGGCACCAAAGTCTCGAGCAAGAGTTTTGGGATCATGGTTTCTACCATAAATTATAAATTTAGGTGCACATGTAGAATGTATATTGTGAAGCGCACAAGGAAACATCCAAATGGGATTACTTAAAAGAAATGTTTTTGTACACATTTTCCTTTACATCCAAAGTGTCGAGTTAAACCCCTTGTTATGAAGAATTAAGAATACAATCTTTGGAAATGAATCCATAATGGAAAAAGGAATGTTAATACTTCATAACAAGAAGTGATTGATGTTACCCAAAATTTATGAAGAATGAAGCATTGATAGTTATTCTAGTGATGAAGACAAGGCTATCTAGATGATATATAATTGACGATAAATTAAGGGGAAAATAAATATGGTATTCCAAATTAATGAAGAGATGGATGCAAACCATTTAGATTTTGAAACTTCATATGGATCTAGGGATGTTATCAACATAAAGGGTATAAATATCACACCATGTAGTGAACCATTAAAATTTAAGTAGGTAAATGTCAAAATAGAAGAAAAAGCCAAATATTTCCACTATTGGAGACTATTGGTTAGAGGCTAAATTTTTTAAGATAATACAACTTCTATGCAACTATGAAGACTTGTTCCCAAGAAGCTACCAAGAGATAAAAAGTACTACATCCTTCATTAGGAAAAATGTAAATAAAGTTGGTTAAAGGTACTAAACTAGTGTATAAAAGGCCATATCAAATGAATCCAAACTTATGCGCGAGGACAAGAAAGAGAGAGATGGAATGTTGTATGTAGGATTCATTTTACCCATTGAGGAATCGAGAATGGGTAATCCTAATTATCATAAGTATTAAGAAGAATGAGAACATAAGAATTTGTTTTGATTATCACATGTTGAATGCCATATATGTGTAGTAGATCCATTCCCAACACCTTTTACATATGAGATTCTAAAAGGAGTTGGAAGAAGGAAATCTACACATTTACTTATGGGTTTCCGAGATATCATCGGGTAAATATAGCTAAAGAGTAGCGTGCAAAAACAACCTTTTTAAGATGAATGGGGTCTTTCACTTATAAAGTAGTTCGTTTGGACTAAAGGATGCACAATTGTTTTCTCATGCCCATGTTTAAAGATTTCATCATAAATTTTTGTAGGTATATTTAAATGATTGTGTTGTAATACATGGATTAGTTAAGGACCATTATGAATGTTTACACCTTATGTTTGAGCACTTTTAAAATTTTCATATCTCGTTGAACTTGTTATAACGTGTATTTTTGTCTCCCTTTAGGATGTTTTTGGGCCACATATTTTGTAAATATAGGTTAGTTGTTGATGCTTCAAAGATAAGCAGTAACTCTAAATCCAGAGACCCCACAAACACAAAGTGTGTGAACACATTCCTTATACATTTTAGATATAATGAAAGTTCATTTGCATGTATGAAAAATAGCCACACCTTTGGGGAAAATTTTGAATAAACAAGGACCATTTGAGTAGGGTGCGAGAACAACAAAAAAGCATTCAATGATTTAAAATAGTGATTTTCAAGTGCACCCATATTACAATTACCCGGTGTGAATAAGTCCTTTCATGTATATGTGAATATATTAATGATGAAAATAAGATCAATACTTTCTCATCTAGGGAAGAAAAAATTATACTATCGAGATCTCCTTTACAAGTGAAAAGTTAATGAACACAAAGAAAACTTACACAACTATATAGAGAGAGGGGATTTTAATGGTATAAAAACTCCAAAAATTTAGACACCATCTTTTGGAATCACCCTTTATCTTTTACACCGATCATATGGAGATAAAAAATGTGGTAAATAAAGCAAGAGTATTACATGGGCATATATGCACGTGGATAATCTTATTTCAAGAACTCCAATTCTCGAGTAGTAGTAAAATTGGGCAAGAATAATTCAAGACTTGATCATGTCTCACACATAATTCTTGGATAGGAGGAAGACACAATTGAAGATGGAATCAAATATGAATATTTATTACAAATCAAGAGCACGTTGAAACAACTCAATGATGTGGCATTGTTCCTTAAAAAAGGAATTGTGGCGGATAATTGGAACATGTAGGAAAAAAAACAAATTGTTTCTAGGTCTACACAATGTCGAGATCATTATTGGAGTTCTTTAAAAAATAGGGTGAGATGAATTACTAAGGTATTGTGTGTTAGAACATGGTAAGAAATAAATATTACGTGAAGCGTGTGAGGGAATAGAAGGTGGGAACTATGTCATTGATACAACAACGTGCAAATTTTTACCAACATGTTTATGGTGGAAAAATCTATTCCGAAAACAAAACAAAGTATGCACACACATGATATTTGTCAACATGTTGGAAAACTTAATAAAAGAGATGAAATGACTTTGCATCTATTTATTGCACAAGAGCCTTTCAAAAATTAGGTCATTGACTTTGTGGGGTCATAAATCTTGTCATGCACAAAAGTGATGTGTGTTTCCTCATCATAATAACAATTTATTTGAAAACATGTGTTGAATTCGTATTAACAAAATAATGTACAAAAACCAAAACATTAAGGTTAATTTGGGATAATATCATAAGTAGGTATGGGTTCCCTTTAATTCTTATCGGTTATAGGGAACCCCTTTTCACAATGATACTGATGCACATAATTTAATAGGAATTTATGGTCATACACCATAAGATCACTCCATATCATCCACATGTAAATGGGAAGCCAAATAATTCAATAAGATATTGAGAAATCCCTTGAAAAATATATGCGATGTGGGTTGGAAAGACTGGGATGATAATATTTCAATGTTCTATGGCTGTACAAAACCACATATAAAGGTTAAATCGAGTAACACATTTCTAATAAGTGTTTAGAAAATAAAAGCGGTACTTCTTATTGAGTTCATGGCTCTATTAATTAAGATAACACATGTTGTAAACTTGGATGATGAGGCATCAATAACATAATGCCTTACTAAAATATTATATTTAGATAAAAGAAGAGTGCATGCAATATGGAGCTAAGGGATAAATAAAGTGCACTAGAAAGCATATCATGATAGGCATATAAGAAACAAAACTTTAACTATAAGCGTGGAAAAATTACTTTATGACTAAAAGTTTGTGCAAATATTTAGATGCTAGCTAATTCCATATGACATACATGAGATATTTCCTACTTAGGGCATGTAAGTTGAAGCACATAAAAGGGGAATTTCTACTATACCACTTTAATGGGGTAGGATTAAACCCTACTTCTAGAAAGGGTCCTATTTATAATCAAATAAGGTATATGTGATTAGAATATATGTCATTTCAATTCTTAGGATAGTTTCCTTCTTTGCATTTGGAAAATTTATTTTAAAGTTTTTTTTTGTAATAAGTGTGCATATTTTTGCAATAGAGTTTGGATAATCTATTGTCTCATTCTATGTACTTGATATAAAAAATGAATAGAGCACCACACACATAATTAAATTAGGGAGGATAAAATATTTTTACTCACTAAGTGTAAAAATATCATGTAAAAAGAGTACAACAATGTGCATCATGTGGAAGGTATCGATATAGTGGAAAGAGCGGAGGTTAAAAATAAACCTCTAAAATGTGTGGAGAGTAGAAGAACTAATTAATGTCCATGTTTTTTTCATCATGGATTCACACAAAAAAACTAGAAACATTTTGGAGGACATAAAAACTAATGCTCTCTAAGTTTCATTCATCGACATCTTTTAAAGAGCGAAGACATAACTGGTAGAAGGTTGCGAAAAGTGGTGAAATTGATGTTCTCCACGTGTCACAAATAGGAAAAGGAAAAACATCATGGTTTAAGGCTTGTGGTATTTATGAGCATGTAAAGAAGGATTAAGGATGTTATTATATGGTCATACACCCAAAAATTGGAGTGTCATTTTAGTGTGGATTACACAAGAAAATAGTAGGAAGTATGTGTTAAAAATTAACAAAGTGCTTGTAACTTAAAAAATTTGGGGAAAGGAAAGGTAGTGTGCTTGATCTGCAAGAACTAACAAGGTAGGAGATAATTGGTTACACAAGAAAAAATGTGAATTAAAAACTCAACAAGGAAAGGTGAACAAAGAAAAGGGGAAGTGAAGCATGCGAAAAGATGGAAGTGGAAATGGTAAAGTGATTGCAAGAAATCTATAAGGTGAGGAGGCACACAAGAAAAGGAAAGTGCATAGGGGAATGTGATGTGGCCTAGGAACGTAAGATACCTATTATAGCTAAAGGAAAAGGGAAAAAGCAGCATAGGTTGACAAATTTCACGACATAAATGTAATTGTGTGAGTCATTAAGTTAAGTTTAAATTGAGAAAAAAACATAAACAGAAAAAGAGGAGAAAATATGTTAACCACTTGGTATAGAATGTAGTTAATAAGTAAGTGATATTTCACACATGCGGATGGTGTAAATGCAGCCTTAGTTCCAAATTAGAGGGGTGTAAATGGAGGGAATAACTCATTTCAAAGTTACATTGCATTCATATGAACAAAATATCCAATTTAAAAAATGATAAGCGAGTTAAAATTTGATATAAATCACACAAAAATGTATACCTTTCCACCATTAAAGAATATTTCAAGATATTATAGGTCTTAGGGTAGAGAAAAGAGGTGGAAAAATATAAAAATTAACAAATTACGATGAATGAAATAAGTTATTCAAGATTTGCAAACACTCTGACTCGCCATTAATGTGGAGGTCAAAGATTTCGTAACATAAGTAAAGGAAATTTGAGGTCTTAAACCACCAAGAGTGAATCAAAGAGGGTTCCAAAATAGGTACACAAAAAGAACAAGATGGAAGGAGATGCATGAGATTAGGGATTTGCATTAGTCAAGTTCTTCAAGCAAAGCTAGTTCAAGTCATTCAAAGGAATTGATGTTGGGAGAAGGACATGATAATACCATTATAAAGGATATTGAAGAAGAATAATAAGAAGTAGAGCAACAAATAGTAGAGTAACTAAAGGAGATTGAATCCAGAGCTAAATTAACACTTCCACATGAACAAACAATAATGGCACAAAAACCATGAATCTTTAGCGAAATAAAATTGCTAAAAACAAAGTTCTATGCCACTATTACCCCTAAGTATGGAGATGCGAGTACTTAGAAAATGTTTTGGAAGGAGAAATTTAGAGGACTAAAGTGAACATGTGTAAGATAACATATTTTAACCATCAAACACCTATATTAGAGGGAAACTTGTTGCAAGATTATCTTTGACAATCATATAAGAAGACCGTTTATGGAGATGTGATATTTGATGATAACATGAACCATATGCTAGAGAAGGTTTGGTTCTTACAACTCTATGAGTTTCCCTACTTCAACAAGCTAATGGAGTTGGAGTAATATTTAATCTCACACATATATTATGGGTATTTCTACTTCATGGGAAAGTGCATGAGAATAATTTTTGCACTCATCGGAAGGTGACCTGGACTAGTCAACGGTGGCAAAGAATTGGGGTTAAAGCTATGTGATGATGGTGAGATAGATAATATTTTGATCTTCGAATTAAAAGAAAATATGGAACACATTGCCCATTTCTAACATTGAAGACCTAAGAACAAGGGTTGTGACATGCCTTCTAAATTCTAAGCTAGCTAATGCGAGAAAGATGGGTGAATATTAATAAGATTTTTTGTACATTGCCCACAAGATGGTGAAGCGGGAAAATTATAACCTCTCCAGATACATAGAAAAAAATATTGAGAAAGACATGAAGAATACACAAAGAAATGGAGGAAAAATTATTTGGGGCATGATCCTCTTGATATTAATATTCAATGAAATAGTATGATAGAAGGGAGTGGGAAACCAATGTGGGTATATCTCATGGACAAGAAATCACCTACTAAGTGATATAAGGAATTCTTGGATCCTACCACCTTGAAAAATACATGTAAAGCTAGACTCACAACTAGCTAAGGAATATGAGATATGTCATTGAAGAAGAATGGAGAATAATGTGATGATTTCTATAAGAACTAGAAGGGGAAGTAAAATTTTCTATAATGAAAAATTATTCTTTAACACGATTTAAAATGAAAATGTAGAGATATCACCTGGGAAAAATTTCCATTCACCTACATTGTTGATTACTTTGTGTGATCCATAACTAGATCGGGGATGTGAAGAAGTTAAAAATTTATGTGTTGAATATTGATGTAGATATGCATACCATCTCCACTAAATATAGGCATGGAAGTAAGAGTAAGTGTATAGAAACACAATAAACAAACATATGCATGATAAATCATGAGGAGACAATAGTAGTAGATAAACAAGAAGTAAATTTTTTCTACTACTAAAATCCTAAGAAAAATAATACTAGTCGGACATGAAGTTAAGGAGGCATATGAATAGATGCACACACCTCCAAGGTAAGAGAATACAATTCCTAAGATAGGGAAGGGAACATGGGAATTAAATATTCTTCCAACTATTGAGGGCATCGTGTAGTGGGTGAGGAGGAAGAGATGGAACATGCCACGATAATGTGGCTTTGGAAAGAATAACAAGGAAAATGTTGAACATAGTAGGAAATTTTATGCCCGACACAATGTTAAATAGCAACATAAGGCCAGAGAAGGGACCAATTGAAATATTAATGCCAAAGAAAATGGAAACTTCCATTGAATCCAATCACAAAGATTCATACCTCTAAAGAAGGAGAAAAGATAGGAATAGGCACACCCACTATTTCTACTTCTCCAAGGGAGCCATTCCCTACAATAAGTCTTATAAAATTTAGTCTAAGAAGAAGTAAAGAACCTAAGGAATCTAGCGCATAAACATTTTTACCTCCAAAGACCTCTCAGAAATCATCAATGTCGAAGATGAAAGTGAAAAAGAAAAATATGGTGATGAAGAAGAGGAAACTAAGAATGAAGAGGAGGAAAATAGGATGATGAAGAAGAAGGAATATATGATATAACACCAATAATTAATAATAAGATTCACGAGTTTCACATGGAAAAATGGAAGGACGTGCAAGAAGAGGAAAAAGAGGAAGAGGATGAAGAAATGAATTACTACAATCCATTCACTCAAGATTCCATAAGGGTAAGACCAAAGTGTGATTGTTCTATTGGAATTACCTAAAGGATATAGTCATGAAAAAAAATCCTTTACTCGGGGTGCTTGCATAGACAAGCCCTAATTCAAAATCCATTACTTCATCATACACAAAGTCCCAAATTAATTCAAGAAAGGAGTGGGATTGGCCCTTGCTTGACACTTTCCAAATGTTAGAGACATAGGCTATAGACATGTTTCTAAAGATCGTAGGGGATTTTTGTAGAAAAACATCTTCAATAGCTCAGATGACCACTTACAAAGGAAAAGTGTAAGAATTTACCAAGGATATCCAAGTTACAAATAAAAATCTAGAGAAGCTCGCTAAGGATCATAAGGAGCTAATTGAGAGGCATACACGTGATAACTTAAAAGTGATTAACTTATGTCAAAGGATTGTCACCAATGAAACTTGGTTAGCCAATGAACTACCACAAGCTCAGGTGGGAGTGTGGATAAGTTATGAAATTTGGTCACTACGATCCTAAAGTTGAGGGAAATAAAAGAGGAAAACCAAACACAACAAAGAAAGTTAGAGAAGGAAATTGAAAGAGCTCTATGTGCAAAAATATTAAGGATTTGCACAGATTTGGTTGCTAAGCTTGAGGAAAAGGTTTCATGTGCAAATAGTGTGGTCAAATTATTCTTCAAGTAATCCAATATTATTGATGTGTGGATTCTCATTGAGGTCCAAAAGTAAAATGCCTTAGAAATGCAGATGGAGAACAATGACACCAAAAAGTAAATATATGAAAAGCTTCTACAAGATATTAAAAACTTGGAAGAGGAGATTAACATGAAAAAGGATAATATCAAGTAGCAATTGGGAGAGCTAAGGAAGAGGGCACACTTGAAGCAAAAAAATGAGAGGAGAGAAAACCTTACAAAAATTTTAGGATGATGTATAACATCTAAATAAAAGTACCAAATCCCTAAAGGACCTTCTTTGCGTGTGCTAAAAATATGGCCCCTTTATTGAAAGCTTTAAATCAATGGAAGGTGGATGAAGATATAATAAGGTAAGATGTTCTAGAATTATTTGAAGAAGCAAATAAAGGGTTACACAATGGGGAAACAACTTTGGTGTGGTGTGTTGTTGGGCCCCTAAATTATTATACATTCTTTTTTCTAAGTCCCGCATTGGTAAAATAATGTTATTCTTTATTATTTTCTATTCCTGGAGCACACATGGGATAAGAATAAGGAAAATTGTGCACATTTTGTGAGTAAGAAAAGGAAAAGTCCACATGTAAATATAAAACATGGAGACAAATTGAGATCCATAGATATAGTAGAAAAAGTGACACATGCAAATAGTTAGGTTTAAAGAGTACCTCCATGGGTGATAAATTTTAGTGCATTAGAGTATCATATGGGATAAAGATAAAAATTAACTACAATTCTTAACACGTGCACAAGGAAGAGAAGACAATGTGTGGAAAAGTAGTTAAGCCTAAGAATAGAGAATCCAAATATAGTTAATCCTAAGGAGTGAACACCTAGAAGTCAAAATACTTCCATCAACAAAGAAAGTATTCCATGCAAAGTAATAATGTGATATTTGGTGACATGTGGAATAAATTCCATCTCTATGTAATAATTATTTACTAAAGATAGAACCTACGTGCTATTTATAACCCATATTCGACTAGTAAAGGGAAAGTCCCCATTAGAATATATAGCCCTTAGGGGATCATTGTAAGGCATTATTATGAAAAGGATTAGTATCATCGAGAGATAGAGAGAGAATTTGAATGAGATCTATAGTTTGACTATGAATATAGAGTGAACTATTATGGAGATATTATTTTCGTGATTATGTGTTTAGTATTTATGTTCTTGTTGTTATAGTTTATGTTTTTGTTGTATTATTTCTAAAAATACTTCATATCAACATACCAAACATGATAGGAATTGAAAATCTCTTGTGTCATGGGTGAGTGTGCTATTTTTTTACCTTAATATAATTTGACAAAGTGAGGTAATAATATTTTTGTGTGGGTTAAGGTGATAAAATTTTATGCGCATCTTAGAGTGAGTTACTAGTGAAACTAGACACGCAGATTTTTTTGTAAAATGCATTGAAAAATTGGTCTTCCTACAAGCAATAAAATGTGTCATATTTGAAAATGTATCCGCCACTACAAAAATGTAATTTATACCCATATGTTTCCTAGGAATACCCAAAACAAACTACATATTTATATATCTCTAAAGAGTCTTTGGAATTAGAAAATTTTAATATAAATTTATGTTTTACCATATACCTTTAGCTAGTAGATAGATGTAACATTCATGTCCAAAATTTCTCGCATATCCTCTAGTTGTGTTAAGGTTTTATTTAAGGTAAATTCCCTGCTAATCCTTTGTAATTTTTATCCCTTACAACATTCTTCTACATTTACCCTCATGGTATGGATAATTATTTTCCTATAAATATAGTCCAACCTACAAAAAGTAGTCGAGTAATGTGTCATATTAGTGATTAGGAGTATTGTACATGCTTCCCATACTTTATAAAATCTTCATCATGTGCATATATCTTCCTCAAGGATTCCTAATCCAAAACTTCTAATTTCATCTCTATCAACAAACAACTACACCTACCGAGTGTATCAACCACCGTATTTGACTTTCTACTCATGTTCTTTAACAAAAATGTCTATGATTATAAGTAATCCACTTTCTTCATATGCATATTATTCAGCTTTCCTTTCTATTAAAAATGTATTTATTTTAAGGTCCTTGTATGACACAAAGTCCTTTGGTAATAGGTAATTCCTCAATGCCTACAAATTGTGCCATAATATTGATCATAAACACTATAATTCCTCCTCACACCATTAATAATTTTAGTGAAATATTAAAAACTCTACCTTCTTGACTCAACCTTACACCAATGAATATACTACTAGAATCACAATCAACCAAAAATACTTTTATGAAATATGGAAATTCCTTAGGAAAAAACATTCATAGTAATATCTTTGGAAAAAATAAAACCAAAGAAGACTTGGCCAAAATTGAGGAAATAATTGTGGAGAAAGGTATGGGTGTGAATGATTATTTTTATAAAAATACCTTCTTGTTGAATTTCATACCATTAACTCTCATGAAGAAACTATCTAGGAAATAAATCCCAGGCCCTTTGGTTGAAGGAAGGAGACCACAACACCAAATTATTTCATATGACCATTCTCCATCATAGAATCCATAATAGAATTTCTAAGATTACTACTAAGGATGGTATAGTTAACAACAATATGGATATTATCGGGAGGAGGCTATCTCATTCTACAAAATGCTTCTTAATGGGGAATCCTCTCGTGAGGATGAGGAAAATTCCTCTAGATCCCAACTTGGTAGATCATAACATATTTAAAAAGGTAATGGATAAATCTTCAATGGAGGAACTTCAAAAGACAATATTTTCAATGAAAGGAGATAAATCTACGATTCTTGATGGTTTTCGACCAGTTTTTCAGAAATATTCAAAAAATTACAAAGATGATCTCCTTAGGGCCATTAATGAATTTATCGTAATAGGTAGTCTCTAAGGGAAATCAAAAATACCTTTATTATTTTGGTCCCCAAAAACAAATGTGTTAAAGATTTATAAGATTTTAGACCCATAAGCCTTTCTAATGTGTTATACAAAATATTCATGAAAACTATTGATTCGAGATTGCATCCTTTACTCCCAAATCTCATCTCACATCAGTAAGGATGATTTGTTAAGGGAAGGATTATTTAAGATGAAATCACATTGTTTCATGAAACTATACACTCCATGGAAAAGAGTAAACAAGAATGTATGATTATTAAGATGTATATGAATAAAGCCTTTGACCGAGTCTCCTGGAGGTTTCTAGATAAAGTTTTGGAGAAGTTTGATTTTGACAAGCACTTTAGGAATGTTATAAGGAATTATATCTCCTCCCAATGTTCTTGATGTTGGAAAATAGATGGAATGAATAATTAACACATTATAGATCAATAAATAAACTAATGATTATAGATTATAATGTGTAGACATTAATTAGATGTTTACATATTAATATAATAAATAATCAGATCATAAATGAAATGAAGAGATGAAAGTAAAAGAGATAAGAGAAGACATAGATAACACCATATTTAAGTGGAGAAACCCAAAGGGAAAACTCCACTAAAAATCATTGTCTTATATTAAGAATTTATAAATTTAACCCAACACTTCCACTTCACTCCTTGGTCTCATAGTAAACACTCACAAACTTATGCCTCGTTGTATAACATCTCACATAAGTGGCTTGAGATTAGATCAATTGGTGTGTATGTTCATTAAAAAAGTAATATAATCCAGTTGTTCAATCCGTGAGGGATCATCCTATTTATATAGGATGGGTGAGCGGTTATACCACTTCACTCTTTTCTAAGTGTGAAGACCTGACTAAGATTATTAAAAATAATCTTTAAGACAAGGGCTATCTAAGTGGCTATCCCCACTTGACATTAACACCCCAACACTCCCCCTTAATGTTAAGTGGGGAAGATAAAAAAAAAATAGACATGCCAAGTTTACCTTTTTCTACAAAAGGATTTACAAATCCTTGAATCAGAAATAATGATTCAGGCTAGCATGCAAACAGGGAAATCAGATGATCTTCCCATACAAAAATTCTTAAGAACAAGTGCTTTATTTATGAAGACTTACATCAGATTATGGAGCCTTTTATAAACCAAGGCATACCCATAACTAAAGCTTCGTTGGGATTTATAAGTAACTTCACATAGAGTGACACATTTACTTTTTACAAAATGGAGGAAGTATTGGAAGTTTACAACAAACTACCTTATGCATTTTATAGTTCACATACAATGTTACAACCATGTGTAACCAATCCTTACAGGATCACTTTGTTACATACAAAGTGGGTGGTCATGATCCACTTTTAATAGTTAACCTGGGTCTTTTATAATAAGTCATTAAGAGGTGGCATTGTTATGCACAGTCCCCCTCAATGGAAACTCGATAGGCCCAACAAGGCACAAAACTTGAAAAAATTAATAGCACATCATGGCTTCATGAATATATCTCTGCAACATAATCTTTGATGTTGAACTATGGATTCTTTATCAAGAGTAATATGGCCTTCACATTGAGGGGGAACACTCCTTTAGCTCCTACGTGTATCACTACCAGCAGCCTCTTTAACCACATGTCTCTTTTTCTGCTCCAATTGATGGCACATGCATCAAAACTTGACCATAAATCCAATTGAATATCTAACACAACATCAACATGGTTAAATTCATGATAAAAACAACATAATAGGCATATCAACTAACATAATGATATGCTTAAACAACTAACCATGTTACATTACAAATATATTAAAAAAATTCAACATATTATACTACTAAAACATTAATTAGATGGAATCCATATTGGACGTCTCCAATACCAAAGGCATCCCCAAGTGTCATTTGATATTCATATGATTAATATTTTAGTAATCACATATAATGTTTTTCCAAATATTATATAGATAATTAAATCTAAACAGATAATCAGATCATACAAGAATAATCACAGTATTCATTGAAACCATGATCCACTAGTGGATACTTTCCATGGATTTTGTGGAATTTGCTTTAAAAAATGACCATGTAAGAACCTTGAAAAATATTTTCATAGGTATAAAATTTAAGCTTAAACATGTCATATATGATCAGTTTTGCATGACAGAAGAAACATGACAATATCTCTATTTGAAGAAATGACCAAAAAAAAATACATAAAAACAATTTAAATTCAGTACAATGTATTTTGAGGTGAAAGATGAAGTTTATATAGCTACTACATTAGCTCTATGATCATTTTCTTCATCTTCATCTTGATTTTGATCTGATTTATTCCATTTCCTATTTCTGAAATTTGACTTCTTTTTGGATTTACAATCCTCTTTCTTATGGCCAAATTTTCCACAGTTGTGACATCTACCATCAAAACTTACTCTTAAATTTCTTGATTTCTTATCTTTACAAGGGGGTTTAAGAGATGGTTTTTTATTTTTGAATCTAGAAGGCTTAATTTTTATTCTTGAGTGAGAAGTTCTGAGTAGCATCTTCTTTGGTATCAAAATTTTCCATAACACACTCTTCTTGAATTAACAACGAAGATAAAGTGTCTAGATTAGGTAGATCATTCTCATTTTGATACTTAGAGTTAAGAATTGAAATGAAATTTCTAAACTTTTCACTAATGTTAATCTGGATTATAAAGTACAGAAGCTTGTCTTGAAATAATTCACAATTTCAACCATCTAGTTGAGATTTAATGTTCTTAATTTTAGCTAAATAGTTGAAAATTTTCTCATCCCCCTTCATGGGTGTTGTAAATAGCTCTAAAACTAGTTTAATTATTTTAGACAGCCTATTGCCTTCATGCATGGTCTCTAATTGTTTCCATGTATTTGCAGATGAGTCCATATGACCTATATGCATCAAGAATTCATCTCTAATGCTTTGCAATAGGATGGGCATGGCTTCTTGAGGTCTCTAAGAAAAGAAGCTAAGGTTTTCAGGGGTAAATTGTCTCCCTGTGGGATGTTTTTCAATACCAGTCACAAGATCCCAAATATTTCTAGCCATGAAACAAGCTTTTAACCTTACCCTCCAGATACTATAGTTCATTCCATTCAAAAGTTGAGACTTATCCAAATGAAAAACTAGAAGAACTGGCCATTTTTAATGCTTAGACGACAATGGAAACAATTAAAATTTAAAAAACAAGTCAAGGAAGCCAAACAAAGACAAAAGACTAGCTAAAAATATTTTTAATAGCTATACAAAAGCAAACAACTGAAATTTGAAAAAAAAATAGCTTGATTTGGTCAAATTTAGATCAAATTTAGAACAAATTGGGTTGATGAAAAAAATAAGTACAAAATAAGTTAATAAACAACTCATTTGGGGGTTGACACATGGTAAAAAAAAAAAACCAAGTGAGGCATGTGTCGGCTTCAAAATAGATCCTTGGGTGGATGCGATGCTTTAAAAATTATGAAAAACTAAAGTTAAAGCCTCTTTGGGTCCAAAACCAATTCAAAAAACCGTGACAAAAGAAAAGCAAACACGCATCAATATGTGTAGCTTTAAAAGATAAAGAAAATATAAATGTTACCTTTTAATTAGCTCGTATTTTATAATGCAGTAAATAAGTCAGAAGATAATTAATTAAAAGATAGAACCGTATACATGTGTCTTTAATTAATTGGATCGCATTTCACACTTTGACACAATGCAACAACAAAGTCTAGGTCAAATAAGCCACTTGTCAAAAAAAATAATGGCTAATTTAAAGCAAAGATTGATACCCTGACACTTGATAAGTATTAAAAGATAGTTGGATCCCATTTCACAAGTCTGAAAAATGTGAAAAGTGTGAAAAAGCAAAATACGTGTCGTTTTTCAATTAGATTAGGCTTCACAATTCACAGACTTAAAAAATCCCACATAATGAAGAATTTTTTTTGGAAGCCGCGATACAAAGAAAACAATGGTAAAACCATGAACAAAACATAATATGACAAGAGGAGAGCTAAAAAAATATGTTAACAAATGAGTGGTTCACATTGCACAAGTCTGTTAAAAACCGATAAATATACGTGTCTAAATTCTATTGAATTGCACTTTGCAAATGAAATCAATAAAAAAGACTAAGTTAAAAGAGATATGTGGAGCCTTCTAAATGGCTCGCATTTCACAAATCTAACAAATGTGATAAGAAAAATATACTTAGAGAAATTTTATTGGTTTACCCTTTGCAAATGATCAGAAGACAATAAATTGTGAAATATTTGGCTACTTGGAGCAATTTGATCTAGTCATATTTCACAAATGAAAAAAGATAGCTAAGAAAACTCTAATAAGAAGGAGACATGCATAAATCTTTTATTGGCTCGCGGATCACAACTAACAATTAGATAAACAATATTCTGACACCACGAAGAAAGATGGAGCTTTTTGATTGGCTCAACTTCATAAAAACTAACAAATGTGAAGCTAGATGGAGCAATATAATTGGCTCAAGCTTCATAGTCAAAAGAAGTCAAAAAAGACCTGGCAGGGCAAGGATAAATGACACAAAATGATTGGCCCAAGCTTTGAAAATATAGAAAGATGCCGATTGACCCAACTTGCAACTCTCTGACCGGGTACGACTTCTCAAACATGAAAAAAAGAAAAGAAGTTATTTGGAGCAATTTTATTTGTTCAAACTTGTAAAACCGAAAAAACGAAGCCAAATGGCAAAAAAATATTGGATCAGGATTTTAAAAGCATAACAAGTGACAAATAAAAATTAAAATAAAAGGAACATATTTAAAACCCCGAACTAACTAGATCTAAAGAGATCTTTTGGGTCATATTCAAAAACTAACCTAATGGACTATAAAAACTCGAAAAATCAAAATAAGCTCATCAGACGATGGTTTTAAATTGAAAACAACTAAAACAAGATGCAGAAGCAAAGATCAAGCATACAAACAACTCTAACAAGATTTAAATAGTCAATCAACCAATATCCAAGTAATTTGGGGATGAAAATTAGAACTTTGCACTTGATTTAGCTTGAAGTTGTCAATTAAATTTTTAGGGTTTCACATATCAAACAAACTACAAAATTCTTCACTCTTGTAAGCCAGAAAACATCCAAATCTAGCTCTGCACACACATAATCACAAGCTCTGATACCATGTTGGAAAATAGATGGAATGAATAATTAACAAATTATATATCCACAAATAAACAACTGAGAATTATAGATTATAATGTGCAAACATTAATAAGATGTTTACATATTAATATAACAGATAATAGATCATAAATGAAAGCAAGAGATGAAAGTAAATGAGACAAGAGAAGACACAGATAACACCAAATTTAAGTGGAGAAACCCAAAGGGAAAAACTCCACTGAAAAGCATTGTCTTATATTAAGAATTTATCAATTTAACCCAACACTTCCACTTCACTCCTCGGTCTCACAAAGTAAAAACTCACAGACTTACGCTACATTGTTGTATAACATCTCACATAAGTGGCTTGATCTTAGATCAATTGGTCTCGTATGCATGTTAACAAAAATAAGATCATCTAGGTGTCCAATCCGTGAGGTATTATCCTATTTATATAGGATGGGTGAGTGGTTATACCACTTCACTCTTTTCTAAGTTGTGAAGACTGAGTAAGATTATTAAAAATAATCTTTCAGACAAAGGGCTATCTAAGTGGCTATCCCCACTTGAAATTAAACCCCAACACTCGATCTTTATAAATGGATCCCCAATGGTTTTCTTTAAAAGAAACCATGGAATCGGGAAAGGTGACCCTCTTTCCCCTCTTATTTTCATTGTGATGGTGAGAGTCTCGAGTAGAAGAACTATTGAAGTTGTCTCCTCTAGCCTTCTCAAGGGTTTTAAAGCGCCTTGAAGGAGATCAAGGATTCTAATCAAAAATTTATATATGACACTATCTTTATCATGATGGCCTCATGGTGGAAACTAAGAGATTAAAATCTATTCTTAATGATTATGAAGATGTCTTGGGGTAGTTGATCAACTTTGATAAGAGCTTGATGTTCTTCCTCAATACCCCTATCATAGGCGAGTTTAAGATTTCAAAAAAATTGGTTTTTGTATCAATAACCTTCCTTATTATTATCTTGGAAAGCCTCTCTTCACAAAAAAAGTCCCTAATGAAGTTTGAAAATCTCTCTGGAAGTATTCAGAGAAATATGGAGGATTACAAAGTTACACTTATTTCTCAATCTAGTAAGTGCCTTATCATAAAGAGTACTCTGCCAAACCTTCCAATATACTTGATGTCTTTCTTTAGGATACCTAATGTTGTCATTGAAAAAGGAAAAAAACCAGAAAATGTTTCTTTTGGGCAGGGGTTGAGGAAATGACATGATTCCTCTTGTGGCATGGGAAAAAATATACCTTTCTAAAGCTTGTGGGGGCCTGTGATCAAAAACATAAAATGGATAAATAAACCTTTGATAAATAAAATGGGATGGAGACTTATCAAATAAGACCTTCCATGGAATACTCTTGTCAAAGAAAAATATCTTGAGTCCTCTAATAATTTATGTTAGCTCAATTAAGATAATATCCCTTATGGTTCATCCTTGTGGAATTCCTTGACTAAACGAGACTCCTTCTTGTAAAACACAAAAGGTAGAAATTAGGAAATGGAATAAATATATCCTTTAGTGATGATAAAATGGATTCCTCTTCCCCTATTAAAAACATAGTGTTATGGAATCGAGTTGGTTATTCATTTTAAAATGCAGATTGGTGAAATCTTCAATGATTATATTATGAATTTAAATTCAAATAAATATTGGATCCATCTCCCTAGTATAGAAACCTCCCCTCAAACTCTCTATAGAATTAGCAAGCTTTAGGATCTTCTAAGTACTCAACACCTAGGTCACTCAAAGGTTCATGATGAGATCATTTGGGAAAACTCATTTGATGTATCTTACTCTATTAGGACTTGTTACCTTCTCCTTTCTTCAACTCAACATTCATCCTTTGATTAGAATAGGATTTGGATGAAATAATTAACTCATAAAGTAAATCTCTTCCTTTGGTTAGTCCCCAAAATAGATTTTTGACTATTGAGAATTGGGTTAAGAGGGGACAACACTTTCCCATAGTTGTGTGATATGTAAGAACTTGAAATAATATGTTATTCACCTCTTTCTTCACTACTCTTTCGCTACACTTGTTTGGAATATATTATTTAATTTTATGGGTGTCAATTAGATTTTTCCTACTTCTTTAGTCTCTTCTTGGGAGCAATGGATGTCTTTGTTTAAACATTTGGTCATTAGGAAAATTTGGATGCTCTCCTTCCCTCGTATCCTTTGGAATTTATGGAAAGCTTGTAACTCCAATATTTTTGAGGACAAAGAACCCTTATTTGGCAAGACTTTTCAATCAGATGTTTAAAGACATCTAACAAAAGTGCTTAATTTTAGACCCCAAAAAATTCCATTAGAGTCTTGAAGATTTTAAAATCTTGGAAAATGGAAAATTCACTTATTCATCAACATTCTTCCTAGAATCTCCATGGAAAGAACTATAATCACTTTGACCCCCTACTCCATGGTGTTTTAAACTTAACTTTGATGGAGCTTCTAAGGGGAATTATGGTATTTTTGGAGGGTGGATACATTTGTAATGAAAATGGTCATATTATTTTTCTATTTGTTGGGCCTATGGGGGTGAAATATAACCATTACTTAGAGGCTTTGGAGACTCTATGGGATTTGAGACTTACCAAATCCCTCAACATTTATAATTTACTCATTGAAGGGGACTCCATGAACATTATTAACTTCCTTAAAGGAATTTCTCTTGTCATATGGACTATTAGTATGATCATATCTTAGGCCATTCAATTGTCTAAGTCCTTTATGATTATTTCTATATATCACACGTATAGAGAAGGAAATAAGCTTGATGATTTGATGGCCAATATAAGTGTTTTAGCTAGGGATTTTAAAGTATGGTTCCAAGGTGATCCACTTCCTATAAATGTCTTAAGAATCATCATAAATGAACAAAAGACATAAATCCTTTCCCGTGTGTAAGATTTCTCATGACTTCAAAACTATGAACTAGATCTCCTTTTTTTTAAAAACTGACTTTATCTCCAATGGCATTAGAAACTGGAAGAGAAATAAATCATTATTCATATGGGGCAAGGGTTTCAAAGTTTTTTTGGATTTAAATCACAATATGGGATGAAATTTTTGTAGGTTGAACCTGTGATCAATGATGAATGGAAACAAGATGTTGAACTATGGGATATTTTGGGAAATTGATGTTTCAATAGATTCATTGATAGAGTTCGTGGCATCGTATGCAACTCTCATAGGATTTTTCAAAAAAAAGGAAAGATAAAAAATATCATGTAAAATGAAAGAGATTTTGAGATTACAGAGTATCTCATCACTCTTTTCATGGTTCTTCATATGAAAGGGGTTAAATTTTACAAAAATAAGTTTGATAGAAAGGTGGAAGATAAGAAATTCCTTTATTCAGGGGAAGGATTACTCATATCAAAGGTGGATTCCTGAGAGAGTCACTACCACATTCGTATGATAGAGTGGGTCTCATGCTGATGAAATTCATCACTTTATATGGAAGATATGTGGTAATGTATTATTTTCACCTTGTTTTCATGAATCATTTTCGCATAAATGATCTTGTTAGTTTCCCTTTTTATTCTACATTCCCTTAAGAACTCTATCAATCTTGTTGACTAGGGAAATAGGGTTCACCCTCTCTGTCATGTTGTCATTCTTATGATTTATAAGTGTATGTACCACCTCATTCTCCATCCTCAATTTATCCTTATCCCTCATGCTCCTGCTCTGGGGATTCTCTTCCCTCCACCTCTACCCATATCCCTATTACCCCCTTTGTTCCCTCATCCTCCAAGAGATCACATTCCTCTACCTCTTTTCGTATCCTTTGTATAAATTTTCCAAGGGTATTCTAGGAGTGGTTTCCCTTATACTCCTTCATTTCAAGGTGAAGGTGAGGATACTATGAGCCTCTCATCCATTGGTAAGAATATTTTGGACCCCCTTATATCTTTAGTGGTGAAAATACGGATTGAGGTGGACCTTCACAATGATATGCTCAATTGGATTTGTAAATAAGTTAGAGACCTCAAGGAAAAATTAGAGGATGAAAGATTTTTGTAGATAGTGGTAAAATGGATGACAAGCTGGTAGAGGAGATAAATATTAAGGTTTGTAAAATTAAAAAGGAACATGAAAACATCAAGGTTAAACAATATGATATTTTATCTATTCTCAAAACCAACATTGACCTCCTCACTCTTATCACCTATCAGTTGGAGGATAGTAAGGGCAAAGAGAAAAACAAGAAAGATAATAATATCAAAGATATCAAAAATGACTTAGAAAGAATCAAGAAGGCCTTCCTAAAATCCATGAAGTAAATCCTATTGTTGGTGCATATTCGTTGTGTTTTTGTTGGGTTTTGGTTGTGTTTTTTTTATGTATTTGTTGTGGTTTGGTGAGATTTTTCTACAACCTCGTTTCTATTTGATTTTCACTTTCTCTGAGCTCTATTTATTTTTGTTAGATTTGGCCTTTTTGTATCTGGGTAGTGGCCCGGTCAAAAACATTTTATCCCTAATAAATGCCAAAAATGTATTTTCTATCACCTTTTTCTTCAATTCTACAAAACTCCTCTCTATACCTATGTGATTAAGCTAAAATGTAAATAAAGAGCCTAATCTAAATGTTATAGCAACATTAAATGAGTAACAATGAAATACATAAATTACACCCAAGCAACTAAGCAATATATAATGAAACCCTAATGTGCAAAGATGGTGTAATAAACCATAGTTGATACGTAGTAAAATCGAACTATGTGGGAGTTATGACCAGGTGAACGGAATGATAGGAGCATCATATAAAGACCTAGAAAAGTTCATATCGACACAACATGCTTTGGATAAGGGTGCTGAAGAGGGATAAGGACACATGTGGGCATCTAGGTCCTAATTTTGGGCACTTATGTTTACAAAAAGGCTCAGAAAACCACCTCCAAGTGTCGCAAGGTGTTCGCTTTTATTCACCTTTGGTTGCTCGAGGTCGCACCAAGATCGCTGAAGTCGCTATAAATATGTAAAGAAGAATAAACCTACAAAACCCTCAAATAGACATCAAATCCTAATAATGAAAGATGAAAATTGAGGGTTCGGACTATCCTCAACTATCATAATAGTGAACTTAAAAATTAGTGTTTCACTACATCTCGGACTCCAATGTACTTATGTGTGCATTTGTGCAAAATTATTCCCTAGGTTGTTCTTGTGCATGTAACACTTGGATAACAAGAAAGTAACTAGATGTATAATGTAATAAATGTGTGCATGGAATAAAATGAACTTCCCTCCTATGAAGTGTATACAGATGAACCAACCCTTGTGTCCCTTTTGATGGTGCTAGATGGATGAAATGGATCTCTTAGATGCTTGATGGATGTAACCTTAGGTGGTGATAGTTAATGCTTAGTGTTTGGTCCTTTATTATGATCACATAACTTTATATTTATATGATTCCCTTGCTTAAATTTCATAATTAACCTTGAAAAGGTTGACTACCAAAAATATAAGATGTTCAAATGGCTAGAAAGGACCCAAAAGTGTGAGTAAAGTACAAAGAGGATGGGAACGACCAAAGGGGATGAGGGTGCCTAGCGTTGGCATCCTAGCTAGGTGGTGTCCGGGATGAAAAATACCGAGTTGTAAAAATACAGATTGAGAAAGGGTGCAAGACTGAAAGTAGCAACAAAAAGCAAGGAAAGGTGGTCAAAGATATGGGTTAATCAATACTTTTTTACTTAGGAATCATATGAATAGTAGCATGCAACCCAGACTAGATAATTACCCAAAGTGCATGATTTTCTATCTACACTATGTTCTAGGTTAAATACTTCTCTCTCCTACCATGGTCTCTATAATTTTTTTCATGCAAACACTTGAAATTCGTGATGAACCTAGATTAGAAAGTAGTTAACCCATAAATTCTACATGCCTTATAAGTACTCATAGGTGATGGCTAATCCATGATTATGTAAAAATTTAGGTCCCGTCTTCAATCCTTGTTCTGAAATAAAAAATCCTTGATATATTGATCCCTCCTTTAAAAATACATTTCTTCACTTTAATCAATAGTTATCTCTTCTCAAAATATATGTCACATTTACATGATATGTAGTAAATGATTTTCACATGTCCTGCTGAAATGTAGACTATAATCTAGGTACACAATCACAAATTTAGCTAAAAATGAATTTATTACTTGATTCATTAACCTCGTGAGATTACTTGGTGTGTTTCTCAATATTAATGACATTTAAGCCACTCATATATACCTTCGAGTCTTAAAGGTTGTATTCCATTCATCTCAATATCTTGTGAAAATTTGATTCCATCCACTCTTCAAATCAACCTTGTTGAAATACTTTTCTCCACTCAAGAAATACATGATGTAATCTATGCATGCAAATGGAAACCTAAACTTTATGGTGATATTATTTATGGCTCTTGAATCAATACACATATGCCACTCACCACCCATCTTTAGTGTTATAACTATTCGAACTACGCACATACTTAGACTCTCTTTGATGAGTCTTGTATCTAAAAAATATGTGCTTTCCTTTTTATCTCCACATTTTCTTTGTTTGAAAACCTCAATCATAAAATTAAATCCATGTGGTGACTAATGCATCTCAATTCTGGTAATGCTTTAGGTAACCCACTATACATTGTATTTAGGTGAATAATGTATCTTACAACATCTCTTTCACCTCCTACGACATTGTATTTTCTTTCTTAGATACCTATTCGATACATTCTTCATGTGTGGTATGCACTATGTACATAACATGCAATTGTCATACTTTACTTCACTTAGAAACTTCTTTCCCAAAAGTAGTGTTAGAATGGTATTGAGGCCTAAAAGTTAACATGGTGTATTTTTATATTTCAAAACACCTAATTTATGTGCAAATTCTATATAAGATAAACTAATATACATATAATGCTTCTCTAGTTTAGGAAGATAATGCAAAAATTTCCTCTAGTTTGTAGACAAAAATCACACATACATTACTATTACACTTTGCCACCGAGTATTTTGTTATACGCATGAATCTTAAGTAAGAAATGTATTCACTAGTGACATTATCTCTTGTCCATCTATGTTCTTTGATTCATTTCTATTTTGACCATATTCTACATCTCTCATTTCTATATCCACTTCTAGTTAGATCACACGGATCCTTATCTATCTATCTTTTCACATTTTTCATTATTTGTATCAGGACACTAGCACTCAAGTGCTTGTGTCCATTTTGGGTGCTTCATATTGTTTATTCTTTTTACACATTTTGACATTTTGGTCTACCTTGTTATTCGATTTAACAAAAATAGATTTTATAAAACCATAATTGTAGAGTCACATATGATAATAAATGTTAAAATATAGATTTGACACAAGCAATAAGCTAATAAAATATGAAACCCTAAGTGCAAGAGAGAGATAAATGGACTTATATTATTTTACACTTTTATCGGGACTGGTCGAGATGGGAAAATTGCCGAATAGGAAGTGGTCGTGTTGTAATCATTCAAGATAAATTACTGAGAATGTAGGAATATGGCCAAACATGGGTGCCCACAATTGGATAGGGGTTATTGGGTGTTGAAGATCTCTACTAGGCATTTGTGACTGAAAATGGTCAGAACTTGATCTTCATTGTATCACACAAGTGTCAAAAATATTCTATGTTGATCGCATGTATGTCACAATATTATCGTTCAAAGTACCTGTGACCTGCAAAATAAAGATTCACTTGCAAAACCCACAATACCACATCAAATTTCAAAAAAATAAAGACACAATATGGGGAGTCGATCGACCCTGACGGCAGGTCACCTGATAGAGTGATCTTACAATTGATTATTGCACTACATCTCAGACTCCATGTAGTTTTTGGTGTGTGTGTAAAAATCATGCCCTAGGATGCCCTTGTGTGAGTGCACTTGATAACAAGCTAACTAGATGTAGCAATGTAAATAGAATGTGTAGATGGAAAAATGAACTTTCCCTTCCTATGTTGTGCATCTAGAAAATGCAGTCCCTTGATTGAATGCCAAATGGATGCTTTGAAGTTCTTTAGGTGCCTTTGAGTGTAAGCTTAGGTGATAGTAATAATGCTTAGAGCTTGGTCCTTTATTTTGGTCACATAACTATGTATTTATATGATTCCCTTATTTGAATTTCATAATTGACAACTAGAAGGCCGACCCATAAGTAGAAAAGATGCCCAAAAGATAAAAGAGACCCAAAAGAAGTGAGTAAGGTGGAAAGGGTCGGGGGCACCTAGAGGGGACAGGGCGTCTGGGCACTCTTGTCCTGGCTAAGCGCTGGTGTTTGGAGCCATAAAATATAAGCAATAAAATATTAACTAGGAAGTAGGGTGTGCATGACTAGATAGACAACAAGAAACAAAGAAAAAGGCCAAAGATAGTATCAATTACAACTTTTCTTGCTTAGGAATCATATGAATGCTAGTATGTGTTTATGGACCTATAAATCTACCCAAGTGCATAAATTTGTGTCTACTGATTACTTTTCTTATCCTTATCCCATATTCTTAGTCAATATTTTGTGTCACAAGTGTTAAAGTTCAAACAATCGAGTCTCGAATCACATATATACACAACATGCACACTATTGTTCTAGTTGGAAATTCAAAAGGGCTATCAAATCTACATATTACTACTATTATCAAAGGGATTACATTTTTGGGCTACATACACTACATAGGAAAGGTAAGTGTTAAATTCCATACCACACAATTACATCAAATCTAGCTATAGCCCGTTATCTTGGCATCATTCGTGCGAGGGTGAACCTAAGGAAATTGTTTTACACATAAGCAAATAGAACTACATGGTTTTTGAAATGTAGTGTATTTCTTGATACTAAGTTCATTCATCGGGTGACTCACGAGGTCATCCGACTTCACATATTACATATTTTATTCAGATATAATGTTTTTGTGAGCTTATGTAGATAACTAGGGTTTTTTTACATGTTATAAGTGTGATCAAAACCCTAACGGTGAAGTTTGAGTGAAAAGAAGATATTGGAATGAAGGCCCTTAGACCTAGAAAGAGATCGGGTCCCGATTATTCACACAAACACTAGCACCTAGAATAGACACTAGCGCTTGGGTGCTCCTTTCCTCATGTGGGTGCTTCGTCCAACACAAGAAAAATTCCCATAACTATGTGCCAACCACTATGACATCATTCTCATTCATATCTAGTAGATACACGGTCCCGACTACCTCCAGTTGCGTAGAAATCAGCTAATTCATTTATATCTCTCATTTCTTGGATTTCTTCACGTTGAATATAAGCATTTTTGTATATTACTATATATCATCAGTTACATATCACTTTTTATATTAGTTAATTTGAAATAAAGATTTAATTCAATCTAGATTAAATAATTTGGCAAACCCGCTTCTCCCTCGAACCTCTTGCCTGGGATCCAAATCCCTTATGGCTAAAAAAAGGTACCCATCCCCAAATCACCCTATGACCTATATGAACATGCAACCAATTTTTTCCAATGCCTCTAAAGAATCTAAATTTTGTGACCTCATGTAAAATCCTCAATATGATCCAAAATTCCTTGAATAAGTCCTTGCATTCCAAGAATCTCCTCCTATTGGTTTCAAAGCCCAAATTTTTCAACATTTCCCTTGTCCAAAACCTTGAAAAATATTCTCTCTCATATACAATAGCCATGAATGATGCTCCATCCTCTTCTCCTTGTATTATGAAAAATGCTAGCCTTAATATAGAATCTTTGCATGATGAGGTTCTTGCTTGTGAAAATATAGATGATAATGACTCTTATTTTGATAATGCAAATGCACATTTGAATGACGATGATTCCACTACTTACCATGTTCCATCTAATTATCAAACTAATGTAGATTATTTGTATGCCAATGATTTTTTTAATGAACTTATTCATTACTATAATGAATTTTATACTACACATGTTAATGATGATGTTTCTTCCATTAAGATTTTTGAATGTGAATCTATACCTCCTCTCTCTTCTACTTCTGAAGTTTTTTTCAATGATGGGTATGTTGACACCAATGCTACTCCTCATGCACCTATTACTAAACCTCATGATCCTACACCTAGTACATTTGTAAAGATTCCAAGTTCATCACCCCCTTCCACATCCCCTCCCCCTCTCGGGGTCACATGATCACTCACAATATGGAAAGATTCAACCCCTCAATGTGCCTCTCACAACCCAAACCATCCCTCCACAAAATATCCTCTTTCTCATGTATGTTGTTGGTAATTTGTAATCAAGTTTACACCCTTACCCTCAAGACTAAATCCTATTATGCCTCCATTGACAATTATACCCTTCCAAGTAATCCCATTCCTAAGAATATTCAACATTATGTTTTCCATAAGGGTTTCATTATTCCTACCTATTATCAATTTTCACTCCCCTTTGATGAAATGGACAACCTGGGAAATCCTAGACTTGACAATGGGCAAAACCATCAGGGTGAATCTAAATTTTGTAGATATTTTTCCATATCTTAAGGGAATTTACATTTTTTTGGGAGATTTAGTGAGAGGAAATATTTTTTCCTCTTCTAGGATTCAAATCCTTAGAGCTTAGTTGAATAAAGTAAGAATAGGCTCGCGGGCCCACATGTGACAAAAATGGGTAAAATTTGAAAAAAATTACCCCAAGGAATTTCAAAATACCCTGCATGTCCTATTGACTCAAGAAAACCCCATAAATTCATAAAAAATAAAAAATGCTTATAAAATGAGCAGGGGGTGGAAGTTCTCATTAAGCTCCCCAACAACTCGCCGAGTCATAGGAAAGTTGGTTATCCGAGATGGTAAGTTTCATGTTGAAGCAGCAACTGATGATTACGTGAGGGATGGCTCGATGCGGGGTGGAGCGTTGAGTAACTTGGAAAGCCGAGTTGGCCATCGAGGTTGGAGATAGGGGACACGCAGGGTGGCTCGCCGAGAGGAGTTAAGTGAGTCCAGGAGAAGGTTGATAATGGAGCTCAAGGTGAGAAAGTTATCGGTGGAGCTTGCAAATGAGGAAAAATAAAGAGGTGTCAATGAGGTTATTATCAAGTTAGGGTCATGATCAATCCCACCACATGGAATAAGGTGAAAGTGTGGGGGAGAAATGAAGGGAACCCAAAGTGAGCCAATAAGAGAGTGGTGTGTGTGGAGTGAGTCCGAGGCAATGGAGGTGAAGGATTGGGGAAAAGCTTAGCTACAAGAACATTGAGTGAGCTAAGGTGCTAGGTTGAGTCAACCGAAAGGCCGACACAGGAGACAAATTTGAGCCTAGGTGTAGCTCAAATGGGTGAGCTCACGACATGGCCAGTGTAACTTGGTGAGGAGTTGTTTGGGGCATCTTGGGGAAGCAGAGTAGGGAATCACGGTGTTCATTAGTGGGATTAATTATAATTAATGCCCCCAGAAATGAATGCAAGATACAAGTCAATGAAAAAAAATCAATGATTGTGTGATTCAAAGTGTTTTCAAGGCGTGTTAATGAAGTAACGGTGTTCACGGGGTGAATTACTTATGAGTAATGCACCCCTTGTTTAACACAAGCACAAGACATCATTGGACGATTGAAAAAGGGTGACCGAGTTTATTTGAACAAAATAAGTACTTAGGAAGGTGAAGAATCAAAGTGGGGACCCTACATAATGAGGAGTTCAAGTAATGTGGAAGCTCTATATGAAGGCAAGCCAAAAAGTGAGTTTAGCAGTGATCGGGGCAGTGAAGTCTTAAGCGGTGAATGCTCGAGCAAGTTAAATATGTTAAAATCCCTACGGTGAAAGAAAATGGAAAATCAAGCTAAATACCAAGTGGATAATTGCAAGGTCCCAATGTAACATGGAATGAGTTGTGCAATGAGCTATAGGGCAAGTTGGCTCACTCTCCCCAAGCAATGGTGATTTCCCCAAGCTCCGCAAAGCAAGTACGAAAAAGTTGAAGTAATGAGGGAATTTAACATTACTTTACTTCTTTAAAACATGAAGTAAAGAAATTTGAAAGTTCTGATGGGCAAGTAGAAGTAATTGGGGGTCAGATTCCCGTAAAGAAGGACAAGTAACAAGCAAAGTGACCCTGGTTTCCCGCACAAAACCGAGGATCTTCAAATGGCTATAAAGTTTGACTAGGAGCTCTGTTTTGCACAAAATTAGACTCTCTCGTAAAGGTCTCAAAGCCCTCTACATTGAAAAAATATAATTTTAAATCTATGGTGAGGTAAAGGTGATAAAAATGGGAAAAATTATTTTATACTCTAATGCACCTGTACAACCAACCACCACTATTAATGAAGTATGGAGGCCAATTTCATCTCTAAAAGGCAAGAGTACAAGATGGAATGGATTTGCAGGTGTCCCATGATGCTTTCAAATCAGTAATTTCATTTTGAGTGTAATGAATGCATGAATTTGGGATTCTTATTTTCTCTCTTTCTCTCTCTATAAATTGTAGGGGGCCTCATTTGTAAAGATTTGGACATTTTTCGGTGTGTTCCCTCCCTTTTTTCTTTGCAAGAATGTTTGTGGAGCTTCAAGCCTCCATGTTTGAGATATGTAATGATGAATCTTTCCTCTCCCTGCTATAATGATGTATTGTGCATACTCTTGGAGCAATAAAACTAATGTGTTGTGATTACTTATCTATCCTTCCATTAGTTTCTATTGTTTTTTTGCCTTTCTTCATGCTTGCGGTGGTGTGCATTTCCTTGTTCCCATTTCATGTTTAAATATGGTTGTGCTTATTTGAAAATGGTGTATTGTGTGTAATCTTGGTCTATGATGCTTTTCCCTCCTCTCCATGCTCACCTTTCTCCATTCTCAGGCATTGAGGATTGTTCAACACATCCCTTTTCTTGGTGTTATCACCTCTATAGTGTAGGATTTCTCCCTTTCACCCTTTCTCCTTCTCCATATTTCTTTAGAATTGTTAGGATAGGTTTAGATAGGTGTTTTTCTTGCATTATGAGTAGTTGTAGCATAGGATTAGGAAGAGGAATCGACCTTCTTTAGAGGACCATCTCAAGTTTACAAGTCCCATAGCTTGAGAGATGGTCCAATGTTAACAAAAAGTAGGGATCTACAAAGCAATATCCTAAGGTGTAAATTTTGTTGTGATAACACTACCTTCTCATGTTTCAATGACAAGGAAATACCTATTTACACCTAAAACATTTTCTATTATCTATGGTCTCTTATTCTAATGATCGATTGTTACTCAAATCTTTTCTTCATAGTCTTTTCAATGTTGCTCTTCATTGGTATACGCATCTCCCTAATCGATCTATTAGTACTTACTACGATATGGAGGATGCATTTTCTTACACATTTTGTTTCTAATAAAGGATCTAAAGTTACACATGAACGCTTTACTTCTTTGCATCAAGGAAAGTTAGATCCAATTTTAGATTACATTTTATGCTTTAATTCTTGCATGCACCATTTACTTTTCCAGCCCATTGATTTAGAAATGCAATATATTTTTTCATGGCTTAATTCCTCCATTAAAAGAAAATATATTATATGATACATGTGATTCATTTACTCTTCTTTGTTATAAGGTTATTGATTTAGAAAAAGACTTAATTGCAGATCATGTTATAACACCTCCTTCTACTTCTTCTACTCCTCACTTGACCACTAAATCTTCTCCTCTCCCATTTATTAAACCCCTGCACAATCAATATCTCCTCCTCGTAAGTAAGTGGTGGCCTTCCTAGATCTTCCCCACCTCCCACCCATGAACCATTATACTTTTCACATGCTGCTAAACCACATGATGTCTTGCATACATTACTTGATAAGTGGTTGATCCATTTACCTTCCAACCAACATCATCCCTCTCACCACTTGCATCGCTATCATGACCACCCTTTTTGTAATGTTCACCCTATTAATGGTCATCACAACAATGACTTCTATGCTCTCCATGATAGACTCTAACAATAAGAAGATAAGGGTGTCATTACATTTCACACCCATTCTCGTGAGAGCTCTCTTTCCTATTCCACATCAGCAAACCTCTACCACTATTATCTTGTCTCATTCACCTCCTCCTAAGGTTATTATTCATCCACCTCCTAAGGTCATCATTCATCCACCTCCTCCAGTTGTCCCACCTCTTTCCACATCCTCTCACCCTACCCATATTGCTACTACATCTCATTGGATTCCTAAGCAGCCCACTTCTGTATTTCCCACCATCACACCTCCCATTGTTGGCACCATCTCCTCTGATATCCAATTTGGCACCTATACATTTTGCTATTTCACACACTCCTAATGAGCATCACTGACCTCTTCACCTATGCTAGATGATATTCATCTCCATCTCATTACCCGATGATGCACTTGTGTTATTAACATTCATACATGATTGTTGAGGTAATCAATTACTTAAATGAACCTCACTATTACACTGGGGGGTAATTATTCTTCTTCCCCCTCATTCTCATCACACTCAATCATATATGTCATTCATGTCTCATTATCATACAATTCTCAAGGCATCATTACTTTATTCTCCTACAATATTTAATCACATTACCATATCTATTTATCTCGACATATTGCATCATATATATACATATCTATTTACCATATGTTATATTATTCACTCTTATCTAAAAGAAATTCATATACAATTCACCACTTAGCAATTCTTTCCACATCATAACACATTTTAACAATCAATAATGTGTGTGTGTGTGTGTGTGTCACATCAACCATACCAACATTACATATAACATCCAACAAACTATACAATCATCACCGAGTGAAAACCACAATCATTGCATAGTATATTATGAACATAAAAATAAATATGATAGCATGTGTGTGTGTGTGGGTGTGTGTGTGTGTGTGTGTGTGTGTGTATATATATATATATATATATATATATATATATACATACATATATATATATATCATCCAAAATCATAGTTAAAAAATACAATCGTTGGGGGAAAGCCCCCATGCCTCAATACATTACATCATATATCATCCTTACAATCACTATATAAAATCGTGGGAACTCTCAAAATCAAAGCTTCACCGATCACTCTACGTCACCGATCTTAACCTTTGTATCTATCAACTGGATCCATAATATAGAAATTTATGTCGTCTACTTTACATATCGTCCCTAGATCTAAGTCATTCTCTCCCACAATTTGTTTTGTTCGCTTTGTCTTTATACAACCCTCATCTTGCTCGTTCAACAAAATTATGCACGTGGTGCGTTGTTATCACCACGAGTTTAAATAAATGGGCATACTCACCTGTAATCACATCCACCCACTCTAGCATACCTCCTCCCGGGAGCACATTTGGGGGCACATTTCTGAGTCAATGTGTGTATGGAAGTATATATGATCAACTTCAAATAGGCATCACCTATAATAACATTATAAATACCTCACATTAACACTTACACAATGTTGTATTCACTTACCAAATTAATAAAATAAACCAATCACAATATATGCTACTTATGTTCTTCTCATGTCATTGTTATATCATCTACCTTGGGGTGGATGCATGCCCATCAAATCCTCCAAGTTATCGCCCACCTACCACATCGAAGACTATTATAAATAACAACATCCATCGGTGTGTCACCCACCACTAACTATACGCCTAAGTTCACCCCACATCATCTACCTATAATGGCCCTATGGTGGATCTACCTTATGTGGACCGGGGGCACTAGTTGTGCTCTGTTGGACCTGGCCTAAACCCCTGGTTGTCTCATTGCCCTAGTAGACCGATGCCACATATATGACTCATGGGGCACATTTTGGGCCATTCCAAATTGTCGAGACACCTACTCACCCTAAAAAAACTCCATTACTCCTATAAATTGATCTTTTAACCATGTGGTGTGTCGAATACACTAAAAACTCCACTCATCCCCAGGGAATATTTATATAGCCTCCATATAATAACCCTAGGGGCCGAGTTGATCTAATATCGACCTATATGTGGTCATACCCATCCTCCTATTATGAGTACCCACCCACCTCTTCGTAAATATCTCTAGTCAATCCCAATCAACCCGTGGCCCAGTGACCTCACTATAGCTATAAGAAGATACATCCAAACATGTAACAAAGTAGTGGCTCCTAATCCACCTCCATAATCCTCTTGAGTAAACATGTACAATTCCATGTATAAATGGGCCAACACACATCATTACCATGCATATCTAGTACCGTGCTCCTCTATACTCCATAAAATATCATGCATCCTTTAAAAAATACCAACTCCACCACCCTCACTACCACTGACAAAGCTAGAACTACTACAATAAATTTCCGCAATCACGGAACCCCGATCTCACAATCACGTCCAAGCTTATATGTCTCATCTTATACTCGATACCCTACAAAATATCACCAAGATTCCCTCATCTCGGCCACGAGCATCTACTACCACTATCACCCGCACCTCCAACAATAGGCAACCACATTATCATATATACATCCTCTAATGTCACCATGGTCTCGCCTATCAAGAACTAGATATTATCTTGGTTAGATCTACACAATAACAAATATAATGAAAACACCGAATAATGATGTATAAAATTAAAAATTGGGATTTATTATTCATACATAGATTACAATATATAGAGATTTACCTTCCTATTATATGTGGAGTCAAATCTCATCTTGAATCCAGCTTATCTCTCCACAAATCTCTCAACTTATCCCTAGGATAACTCACTCAACTCTATCCGTGAGTTGTTTATTACAACTTCACACTATATTATTATTAAATGAGTTTCACATCTCATTTAAATAATAATACACACAATACAATAATGTTACACAATATATAATATATATTTGCACACACACAAATATATAAATATCTAATGTTCACAATAACAAGCTAATTCCTAACATTCACCCCCTTAGTGTGAACATGGGAAAAACATACACACTCTTATCTGCAGTATGCTCTCCTCTATGGAGCATGTCAAACTCTATGACTCATGACCTTGATACTAATGAAGGGAGCAATGCTCAACCTTCTATGGTTTTACAGGTTTACCACAAACCTTGACGTGTAACAGATCCATCGCCTGTCCACCTCGTGTGGTTTTTTGGATCTTCCACAAACCTTTTCAAGATCCATGAACTGTCTTACACTGGTGCTTTTGCTCACCTATTTCATTACATCGGGAGTTACATTCAGGAATGTTTATACATTACTTTTGAACAATCATTTGTTCTTATTCTCACAAATGTACACGTTGAAAGCAAACACACAACTTAAAAACTTGGCCACCAGTTCAGTTTCACGGCCTCGTCGATGGTGCCTGACGAGAGGTCGCTGATCAACCTCCTTCCTCCGTTGCCTCCAGCCTCCATCAATGTCCCTGCTAACTCAGCAGAAAGTATAGTCAAGGATGATACATGTTCCCTGTCGTGATACAAGGCGGGGTTGAGGGGCAGAGCCCCGAAGCTAGGAACGGTTTTCATTTTCATTTTCCCTTAAAAATTGAGTGTCGGATTACACAAAAATGCACTCATTTGTCCTTTTTTTTTAACAATTTTTCGACTCTAACATGAATATCCTAAAACACCTATTTGATTGACAATGACTTAATATTATTTTTAAACAAGAGACTATTTGACTCTATAAAATCAAAATCTATTGCTAAAAAAGTAATATTTAATTACTTTCTAAAGTGACTGATCTACAAATTCCAAATTGACCATTAAAACAATTTAGTCACACTCAACTACAATAATATGTTTAAGCGACTAGATCAAAGCTCACAAAGTAGAGATCTTCAGAATTCTACGTACTGAGCAGGAACAACTGATAGATGTAGGAGTTGGCGTGATAGGTGGAGTTGCGTTCAGGAATTTCTGATGCGTATGCAAAAACAAAGCATAGACTATGCCTTGAAGTTATTTTAGAGGGACTTTCATTGAATGATGAAAGTAGGTGAATACTTAACTGATGAAGACACTCCCTCCACGTGTGGCTGCAAATGCATTGAAGTTTGTTTGAGAAACAGTGCGGGATCTGGCGAGATAGATCGACATGAGATAAATTGTATGTCACGTTCAGGCACCAAATCCGCTTCTATCTTATTATCGTGAATGATGGAGATTCAATCTCACTATTTGAATAAAATGATATCCTTTTTGATCTGTTACGTCCTAGCTGTATAGAACTAATGATTATCGTGGATCTAGAAGATTGACAATCCAAAATGTTGATTGAGATCACCTATGCATGGTAATTGGACTAAACATCAGGTTCCCAAATTGTTGTATGTGAATTGATAAGCACCAAAACAATATATCTCCTCACAAAACACAGAGTTACATTCACAAATAAATCTACCTAAAATGAAAAACTATTCATAGAGCTATCATCGATCAGGGCAAATAAAAACATGTCTGCCCCTAAAAAATAATAATTAAGCTTCCATTTGTGAGAGGATCGACACACACGGCTTTGATACCAAATATCATCTAAGTTCGATCTACACAATAACAAATATCATGAAAACACCGAATAATGATGCATAAAATTAAAACATTGGGATTTATTATTCATAAAGAGATTACAATATATAGAGATTGACCTTCCTATTATGGTGGAATCAAATCTCATCTTGAATCCACTTATCTCTCCACAAATCTCTAAACTTATCCCTAGGATAACTCACTCAACTCTATACGTGAGTTGTTTATTACAACTTCACACTATATTATTATTAAATGAGTTTCACATCTCATTTAAATAATAATACACACAACAATAATGTTACACAATAATGTTATAATATATAATATATATTTGCACACACACAAATATATAAATATATAATGTTCACAATAACAAGCTAATTCCTAACACTAGAATGTATAATTATTCATGCACCATCTCTCGCATAAGGCAACCAACAAAGGCATGCCATGGGGTGTCTCCCACAATCTAGTAATGTGTCATAGGCCAAAGACAAATTCCAATATCTCCCACTCATATTTTTTCAACCCTAAACCAAGTAACGTGTCAAGTGACAACTGCCGTACAAACTCCCTCGAATGGATATCCCTCTCGCACAACACAAAAATTGACAATACACAATATTCACACACTAACATCATTCGTAATTAGCTATAATACTAACAAAACACCGTTAAATACCCAAACCATGCCAAAAGATTGGTCATGGACACTGCACTAGGACACAGACACTAACACCTGAAACATGTCACTAGTGCCAAGAACTGGGTGCTAGTGTCCCAAATGCTAGAAACACCCTATCCACTTTTGTTTAGGTCGAAATGTCAAATACTACAAAATTTCAAACTTTACTAAAACTGATAAAAATGAGAATATTTGACAAAAAAATCCAAATTTGGTCATACATACCAGGTCCATGGTCATCTACGTAGCCACAACCGCCATCCTCACAAACTTAGAGCTCAAACCTCAATCACTTTCGGTTCAAATGAAATTACTATTCACACTTTTCATATTACTATATATAGTAATTCAATGTTTTATCTATACTTTTTGGTGAGAAAATTTTTCACATGTACTAATTGGTTGGTATTCTCCAACACTGGGAATCTACATCCCTTTACTTGAATGGTACAACTCCATATTATTTATTATGCGTGTTTGAAATTTAATTATGCGGTGGCCTTATGGACGGGTTCCAACAGGAGAGTGAACTGTAGAAAATCTTACAATTTCTGCAAGGGAGGAATTTTTCGAGACAGTAGGAAAGAGAGTGGGAAAAAGAGAGGGGGATTAATATTGTAGGTAGAAAATCAGATTCCTACAACCATTAATTAGAATACTTCAATACACATAGATTTAGAAGAAAAATAATTTTGTAATTGGCAACAAGACAAGATAAGATTAAGAACACAAAGTTTCAATAATATCCTCATCAAAAAAGGCAAGAAACTCCTTCCTTCATTGATGCTTTGGCAAAATTGTACATAGTGAGAAAAAAGAACATAGAGAGGGGGAAAAGAGGAAATAACTATCTCTTTTGTTTCTTCACAAGTAGTAATCTCTCATGAGCATACAAAATTGACAACCCCTAAGAATGAGGGTGCCATTACAATTTATAGACTTGAGAATAATTATTTTCCTACCTCCTGCAGACAACTTTTCATGTGTTCCTTACAACATGTGCCTTTTCATATTCCTACATGTAGGGTTGAGTCCTATTTTATTAATTAAGGGTGACTTATTACATTACAAGCTAAGATCAAATTTAAATGAATAAGACAAAATAGGAATAGGAAAAATGAAAAGTGCAACCCCTCAACAAAAGAAAATAACATGGAGAAGAGGGGGAGAGGGGAAAGGGAATAAAGAGAAAGAGAGGGAAGGAGAGAAACCTATGCCGATGAAGAAGTTGCTTCTATTGATTCTTCCTTGCCACATGATTGATCTGATCGAGCTCTAGTAGACATGATTTCCACTCCCTTGAACTCTTTGTTGTATCGGGCTACTGCAGGTGCTACCTTATCTACTTGAGGAATGCGAACACAACTTAGGGATTCGTGCCAACCATATGAGATATCATTGACATTTTTGCTCTTTATGAACAACGATGAATGTTTTTCTACAATATTCTGGGTTGTGGCTCATATTTTAGGTAGAGATTACAATGCATGTTCGTTGAATTAAAAGGGATCCCGAACTTTTTCTAAACATACTCCTCAAATAGTCTTATCAACTCATCTGCGGTGGTGTTTTCATCAAGAGTAGATACTCCAAGTTTTAATATTATGATATTGATTTTCTATTTCATCTTGAAGGCACGCTCCTCATTTGAATCTAGCTCACCAATGGCCCAATTTAATATTGTGTAACTAGAGGCAAGGGTTCTTGCCCACACACATGAAAAGTCCTCGGATGGAGAATTAAATACTTTCTTGATCACCAACACCTAGGAGTGAACATCTCCCATCTCCATCACCAATGGATGAACTTGGTCCCAATGTTCTTTTTTCTTTTTCAATCCTTCCCTTGTCATTTGGACTTTGTCTGCGGTGGCACACATGTACTTGTACAGTGAGATCAACTCTAGAAGAAGTAATTTTCCTTTCTCGATGATCATGCTCATCCACTTATCATTTTCTCATCCCCGCATGTTGAAGGCATATGCATTATTAATGGACTATAGGTAGAAGCTACTGATTAGGGTAACTTATTCAATTGGGAGTGATGATGAAGCATTCAGGTCCATGAAGTGTTGCACATACGAAGAGAGTGTTTGCACTTGGTCTTCCAACTGATCAATTTTCACCTTATACTCTTGATTCCTCATGAGGATGCGAGTGGAAGACTCCTGGAACATGTGAGAATATCCTTCATGAGTGGTTGGGCTTAGGGGAATGGTGCTCATTTCATATTTAGTTGGTGTCATCTCTTTAACAAGATTGATTACTTTTAGTCCGAATACCTCTACATCTTTATTTCTGTGGTACCACCGAAGAAATGTGAGGCCACTTCTACATAATTTTTCTTCTTTCCTTTCTAATACTTATATTTCTGAAAAATCAAGGACAGTTACCTATTAGACTATACAAGCTTCTTTAGTGATCATTTCCTTCATCCATGGAAAAATCTCATTTTTACAGCTCAGGAAACCGATGTGACTATTGTCTCTTGCTTGGATGAGATGGTAAATATTACACATGGGAAGTAAGAGTGGCCATGGAAGGTGAAAATTTTTGAGCTTGCTAAGAAGTTGATGGGTGAACCACTTCATTTTCTTCAAGATCTATTTTGACCACATGATCCTCTGTTGATCTAACATTTTATGAAATATCATGTAGTAAGGGGCATCTATCTCCACTAATTTATGATTTTAACTCTCTCCGGAATGGATTGAGATTGAGATATTTTCCACAAAATTTGATGAAGAATGATGTGATTCCTATATTTAAATGGTTTGGAAACTTCCTGATGAGATGGAGACAACCCTTTTCTTCTTGAAACATTATTTTGATCTTCCGATCACTACTTTAGTTGCTCACTTACTTCTCTCGAATAATGAGCATTCCATGTTTATTGTGGCAAAGGTGAAGCCTTCATTTCTTTGTATTTAGGATCATACAATTATGTTCCATCATCCTAAATTCCTTCTTCATACTAGTCAAATTTTAATCTTCTCATTTGTCCCGATTTCATTTGCATATAGTCTCCTTCCCTAATGTTAAATTATATATGCAATTTACTAAATAGTCTTCCATCTACATGACATGATATGATTATGAAAGCTGGAAAGTGTATGGATTTCATCGGATGTCAAATATTTCCCTGGTGTATATGAGTACAAGCTCAGGGGTGCGAAGGTGGCTTCAAGGTGTGATGCATCATTGACATTTTCGTAGGTGAAGAATCAAAGAGAAATGGGGAAAGAGACATTCTTTCTCATCCAATTCTCAAGCTTCTTGTGAAAAAGTGCCAATTGCTTGCAAATATTGAAAAATACAATCTTCTCGCTTAGCTCTTGAGGTATTATAAGTGGGGAAATATCGTAACTAGAGACTCGGGATGTATGTGAAGGTAGAGAATTGTGTGAATTATGACCCGTACTTATTTATCGGGAAGTGCTTGTGGCGATATCCTCGAGTGAAGGTTTCCCTCCAATGTCCTAATGATGAACATGGTGAAGGCATCATTTACCCTCGTGAAGTTCCAATTTCTCTCCTTTAAAACCAACTAAGGATATTTCTCAAATGTTGGAGCCTTGGGAGAGATGTTTTGAGCAAGTGTTAACCCTTTAAAAGGTATCGAGATTGTGAGAGTGTACACCAAATATGAATTCATTATGAATTTCTTTGTGACTAGTACACTAAAGCAACCTGGTGGTGCATATTTTCACTTATGATTTTTCCCCAATCAATCCTTTGTTTGTCTTCCATGATCATGAATATGAATAGAGCCATCTAGTCTTGAAATTACTTTGAGGTTTCTTCACCCATCTCCTGATGAAGAGTATGATTTCATCTGAATATCCTTCATGAAATTCATATCACAAGAAGGACTTGGGCACCCGTGAAGGTTTTCTCACCTGTTTCAACCATGAGCCAAGAGCAAGGCCTTGAAGGTATGAATATGTTTTGGTCCATTATCTTGCCACCACCTACTTTGAAATGATAGCCATATTATTCCAAATTGGTATTTGCATTGATTGGGATATAGGTCTTAGATAAAGTACTTTTATAGCTAATTCATCATTTACTCTAATGGTCCTAGTCTCGAGCTCAAAGTTCGTGAACAAGCCAACACCAATTCCACACTCGCATCGAGACCGAATGTCCACCTACCACATATAGTTTTCTCATGAAAACCTTGTCTTCCATTGGCTCTCTTGGTTCTCCAAAAATTTGGCTCTTCAAATATTCTAGGTCCATGCATTTTACATTATTTTCCCTCGCAACTCTATACTTAAAGAGAGAGATGGGACTGGTTTAATGCCCACAAATTTAAACTTCATCTTTGACACCAAAATTCTCTGTGTCCGAATGGGGACTTAATTTTTTTAGTAAATTTAATTATTCACCTTTTTGACTCGAATCACTTTCCTCAGTCCTCTGAATTCTCACTGAAAACTCATCCTTTGTGAAAACTGCATTATGTGAAGGTTTATTATTTATAGTAAACTCTTGTGTAAAGACTTAATTTTTGGAAATTAGGTCTCACGGCCTCAGATTTGGATGAAATCAACTTTATTGATATGGGTTTTTCCTTTTTATCTCACATATGAAATTTCATCTCAATCTAATCTCTGGAATAGGAGAAATTAAATTTCAAAAATGGGGGTGGGAAACTAGGGTTTTCTCACTGCAAAACATTTGGGTTGTGCATGTAAAATATTCCACTTGAGTCTTCAAGGTGCCTATAAATGTGAATGAATATAAAAATCCCATGTTGATTCATGCATTGGTTTTCAAGATATGAACAATCTCACTTTGCGGGTTACAAAGTTCTTCAGTGAAAAATCTTGCTGGAGCCTTTAAAAATTTGTGCTTTTTGATAGATTTATATATTTAGAACACGAGAACATGTGTGGAATGGATGGAAATGGAAAATGGAAAAGGATGAATTTGGAAAAAAAAATCTAGAGTTATGCAGGTGAAAATGGAGAAATGTGGGGGAGTGAGAAAAAATGGCAAAGTGCGGTATTTAAAGGTGTGAGATTCGAGAGAGGAAAAGGGGTGCATTTTTCCTCCCTTTTCCCTTGAGAATGGTAATGGGGACATGATGTAGAAACCTTGAATGATGCAGATGCACTGCTGCATACATGCTTAGATCACCCAAAAAAAATTCTTAAAAGTCATGAAAACATCTTTAACATCCACTTTTCTCTATAGTTCTCACTTTGCAAATGCTAGTTCAATATGCCAAAAAGGCTTAAATTGCATTAAAAGAAAAAAAAATCACCTTAGAAGGTAGAATATAACCCAAAAATTTGTATCAAAACTCTCAAACAATGTCCTTCTTGCTATCAAAATGTTCCTTGACTAAGAAAACAATCACTTCTTTAGTTATTCCAAGACTTACACTTTCACTTTCTCATTAACTCTTTCATCATAAAACCAAGCATTCTTACTTTTTCACCTCGCTAGTGTCCTTCAAGAAATTTTTCTTGTTGCACCACTTCATATTAGTGTTATATTCAATGAAGAAAAACATTCAAACCTTTAAAATTCCACTTACTCTTCCTTTCCAAAAGCGCCTCCTATATTTCTCAAGAGCTCATTTCTTGCTCTAACCTTATTTTCCCCTTTCACAACTCCTCACAATAGAATAACCCATTAATTAATTTAATTTTCATACTTTATATATGTTTACAAAATATCAAGACTCAATTCTTTAGGCAATTCCTTATAGGTCTCTTTTTGTAAATTTGCCTTCAAACCCTTGATTAGGTCTTCCTCGAGGTATTGTTAATGTATTTTCCTTTTTATGGAGTTTCAATGGATAATAAATATGTATTTGAGTACCCTTTAATGGATTATTAATTTTTTTCCAAATTTCATCCTTTTATTTCAAGGAAAAATGCCACTTCCTTACCGAACTACCTCTTTAGACTAGTTTTCTTGACTATATTTGCATACCTAGGCTTAGACTGTCATAAAAATAGAAACCTTGACCCATAATTTTTCCAAATTTCCTTCACAATATTTTGGTACACCTACTTAATATCATTAGCACCAAGCTTTAGGATAAAATAACTTTATTTTTGTTTTTAATCTCTTTCCCTAGCTTTGTCTTTCAGTGCATTTCTCAAAAGGCCCGAGAACCAAAATCTTACTTTAAAATTTTCTATATGTTGACTCAAGGTCCCAAGATTCATATGAATGGTTGTATCTATAATGTGAAAGGTTTGATTTTACTAGAATGCTTTAATGAACACGTGCAATCATTATTTCATGGCCTTAATATTATCCTATGTTTTGTAGGTACACGTTTACCACACATCCTTTCAAACCTCTCTTCCTATAAACACAATCACAAACCCTATAATAGATGATCATCTTCAATAACTCTAAAATCATGTATCTTGACAATGGAATTAACCAAGAAGCCACTAAATTACTCCTATCATTCTTTCCAGTCAAAATCAACCTTCACAGTCATGCTTAATCACATTTTTCAAGGACTAGACTTGTATCTTGATGGTAAGATTCTTCTTCTCTCTGTGAATATAACTTCAACTTACTTTCTTAGTTCCTTCTATAATCTTATGGAATGATATTTATTGAAACTTACATTAATTAATCTATAAAACTCTTACTACACTTCCCAGATTGTGGTTTTTGACATATAACCCCAAAGACAGGTACATTGACATATTTTACACTTTCTTTGGAATGTTCCACACTTGTAGAGAACTAGAACAATTCTAATAATCTCCTCACAACTTGACATTGTTCATATATTCCCTAAACTCTACATTCCTCCAATGAACTCGAATACACTCCTTTCCTAAAGTAAACTTGGGATGCGTGCATGTGAAATTTATGCATACAAACAAAGTGGATTCAAGCAATAAGTAACCTATGATCATTAACAATGGCTTATTCCATTCTTCCTCGGGGTTTTCAATTATAAAATGACATTTTAAAACTATTTCCAAGCACTCAACATCACATAAGTCTTCCTTCATTTGAATATATGATTTCGAGATAGAGTATTCTTATCATAACAAATTGAGTCCATACAATATTATTATGCTTCCAGAGAGTTACCTAATCTATTTACCTCACTCAGTCTCCACCATGACTTATTTCATGCATGTAACACCTCTTCTTCTAGTTAAGAAATTGGAGATACCTTCTCTAAGATAAGATAGATGCATCATGTTTTAACTCATATTTAAATATATTAACATTCTCGAGAACAAGATTATGAGATTACCAACTCTTAATGTTCCTTCTTGACCCTCGAGATGACATTAAACACCAACATTCATGATATTCTTAGCTAACTTCTCAAAATACAATACATTTCATTCCTATATACAATCCAACATAGATTTAAACAAAGAAATAAGTTTTATTTTATAAACCTTGATTATACACAAGCTTCATGAGCCCTTATAGGCCGTCTCACGAGAGATCTTTTTCTCAAACCTTACTCTACTTTTCCAGCCCCCTTTTCATTCGAATCCTCCAAAATTTTAAGAGGATGAAAGCTTAGTTAGGTTTTAATTAACTAACCATACATGCTTATATTAACTCCATGTGAGTTTTCATCTTAGTTAAGGATAAGAGAGTAGGTTATTAGCAAGAACACCTCTTTACATTTATCTTAGGCCTTCACTGACTCCTAAAAGTCTAACTTGCTAACACCTAGGCCTAATTCACTAACACCTAGGCTAGATTACACAACTTAGAACATTTGAATATTTCAATATGGATTTTGGAGGGAAACCTCTAAAATGTCATTTATTACATCAAGAAGGGTCCACAAGGACTAAAACAACTAGAAACACTAAAGACACCCTACCAAAACCAATCGAGCCAAAATTTGAGCTAACACCTGATTCTCCTACATCAGAAACCAAAAGTGCACCTTATCCCTAGGGTGACACATGGCACACATGCAAAAGTGAGGGAAAATGAGAAAAGTGCTTAATTTTAGCTCCCGAGGTCAATTTTTGGTCACATGAGTGTCTTGGTGGAAACATGGAAGGGGGCACATTTTTTTCGAACCCCTTGTCCTCTTGGAATGGGACAAGGGGACACCAAAATTACACCTCATCCTAGAGGTGACACTTGGAAAGTATTTGGTGTGTGAGGAGGGGGCGCAAAATTTTTTTCCAAAAGTGCGTAATGGAGGTCTCGGGGTCACATGGTGGAACCAAAAGGCCTAAGGTGGGGGGCACATTTTTACCCCCTTGTCCCCTTGGAACATGACATGAGGGCAAGAAAAAAATGTGCCTCGGGCTAGTGAGGATAAGTGGCACATGTACAAAAGTTAGAGTGGGGCTAGAAATTTGAGGAAAGGTGCTTATTCGGGCTCTCCGGTGGTCATGTTAATGGTGCATGAGGCCTAAGGTAGGCATGGCACATTTTTTTGCCCCCCTTGTCCCCTTGGAGAGGGACACAAAAATTTTGCCTCATCCCCATGCTGCCATGTGGCAACAGAGAAAATGACCTTCGGCGGTGACTTGAAATGACATATCTCGAGCTCCCGGATGAAGTTTTTAACGTTTATATCATGAAAACTAAAACTTTAACTCTAGAAATTGAAATTGACAAATAGATAAAGAAAGAAAGGATTTATATTATTTTGATTGGAAATGAAATTTTGAGAAGGATGGGAGGTGTCTCAAGGTTTTATTCTTCTTGAAAATTTCTCAAAAATTATCTTTTTCATCATGATCACCGATTATACCGCAAAGAATGAGTTGTGAAAAATAAGGTATGGGTGTTATGAAAAACATAAAATTACCACCATATAGGGATTTGAATTATATTTCCATTGATATATTTTTGTCCTCCAACTCATTCTAGATCTCCTAGAATCATCTCCCAAATATCAAGTGCTCTTTCACGGTGAAAGCTCCTTCACCTCAAATCCCACTTTTGTTAAATTAGTTCCAAAATCTATAGATCTTTCCAAAATATTCCTAAATAAGTTGAAAAATTATCATGGCTCATTCCTTGATTAATTTGGTACTTTAACTCAGCTCCATAGAATGTGTACCCGCTTGAGAAAGGCTAGAAATAGACATACCAAATCTGTTGAAAAATCCACCTTAAAATGCACTATCTTGAAAGACTCATTTAGACTTATTTTCTCCTTTTTGACACATGGTAAGGGATAAGCTTGGCATGGGGATGGAAAAACCTAGAGAGGTTTAAGGAAGGGTTAAATGAATTTTTTTGACACTAGGGTAAAGTTGTCTTGTTTTCAAGTGAAATTTTCCTTGCAAAAACACATGAAAACAATACTATAATCAATATTTCATCACATTCCTAAAAATAATACAAGCACATTGTTTGGCTCATATATTATGCCTCATTACATAGTTCCTCTCACCATTTTTACCATTTGGATGATGATCTCATCTAATTTCGTAGTATATAATTTTGAAACACTACATCTTCAATTCGACACACACATTACTCCATTTCTATACATACTTTGTCAAACACTACTATATCTCTCACACTATATTATGGTTACTATTACAATCCTTCATGACCTTGATTTTGGCTCAGTTCTCATATATCCACCCTTCACCCTTTCATTGAAAGGGGGCATACGATCGGGATCATCTTATAATCCCTTTGAGCATTAAAAGTATAATCAATAGATATTCCTAATACATTACTATCACATTTTATTTTATCTTAGTCAAACATGGTTATAATTATTCTATACGACAGTCAATACTTTTTTCTATTTCAAATCTATTTTCTCCTAAATGACCCAACTGGGGCAACGTAAAAAACCTCTCCGTGATTAATCTCCTAAATACATCATTATTCAAACCAACTCCTATCACTCAAATCAATCAATCAATGCAATAATCATAGTTTCTATCACTTCCATATGACCTAAATTAGGAGTCAAATCACATCACCATCACTTCCAGATGACCTAACTTAGAATCCATGTAATATTGTTCAAATCATAACACCCATTACTATAGGATTGGGGATAATGAGACGTCATTTCTTTTCTTGTACTACTCCTACATGGGTTCTTGATTAGGAGAAAATAAGTTATAATTAGAACTAAACAAGTAACAATTTAGTATTTTCCATTTGTAGTGGATTTGAACTTTTGGGGAAGCGTCACGGAAGGAGGAAAAAAGAGATCTCTCCCCAAAACTCTTCCTCTAGTGGTAGGACGCCCAAATCCTTCAATTATCAATAAATCAGGTTGGGAATTGATCACTCCCTACCTCTTCTATCACATTTGAAAATAATCCAACATCTCCAATATCATCACAATCAATTCTCCAAGTTTCTCCTAACAATGGTTTGTTATCTCCTCATACGCCACATGGGTCAAAACATTGATCCATGGTTCACCATGCCATAAGTTTTTATATTCTACACACACTCTACAATATAAATTTTTTAGATCCTATACATGTATGTTCCTTACTTCCTTTACACTACTTGAATTTCATTCAAATAACATAAATGGGGGAAATGTAGACACAAAATCATGCACATATTATTATTTTACTATGTCATCAATATGTTGTTATATGCATGCATCTTAAGTAATAAAAGTATTCATTAGTGACATTGTTTTCTTGTTGATCATTGTTATTTGATTCATTTCTATTGTGACTCTCTTCTAAATCTCTCTCATTTCTATATCCACTTCTAGCAGTCATAAGGATCATGTTAATGTGAAATCACAACACCCCTAAATGAGCTCTAAAGGATCTGATTTTCTAAGGCAGACTCATTTAGTGTGATTACGTAACATTGAACTTTCCCCAAGGTGTGGGACCTTGCAAAATGGGAAAGCTCTCCAGATTGAAGGCTAGTTCCTTATTCCTCTATTTAGGTGCATACGTAGAAACTTGCAGAGGGTCCATTCTTAATCCTAATCTAAACTTTACCAAGGAGACAGGGATAGAAGGAATACAAAAATTAAAACAAAGCTAAACTATGAGGTGATGCACCAAAGGAATGATGAACACTTATTTTGCTAATAGACACAAACCAACAAAATGCATACAATAAACAAGCACATAGATAGCTAGATATATAATGGGAGACCAAATGAAAGCAAAAGAGACAAGAGAGGATCTAAAATCGATCACATACGTGTTTTATTACTCTGTAGATTGATACAATCCATTACAAAGTAGCCAAGAGGTAGAAACGTAATGTAATTTTGATAGAAGGCCTGAACCCCATAGATCCCTTTACTAGAAGGAGAAGGGAGCCTGCAAAACAAAGAATGTCCAACCCTTTACAATGAACCCTACCCCGTATTTATAGATTTAACCTGAAAGAAGAAAAGAGAGAGAAGGGAAAATTAGGTTGAAGTTCAACCACCGCTATTAATGCCTCTGATGAAATCTCTCCCCAAATCCATCTTTACTGCATCAATCCTTGGTTTGGTGCCTTGAAGGAAGAGGAAACAGTGAAACAGATCAAATCTAATTTGGTTGTTGAGGCAAGAAGATCCTTCATTAAAATCCCAAGACATTTCTCCATTTCTCTTCACCTAACCTCCTCAAAATTAAAGTTTTTAGACCCCATGGCATGGGTGAGGCCGAGATCTTTCCAACAGCATCAGATTTGCAATATTTTGAGCCCTAAGTCGAAAGATATGCCCCTCCAAGTTTGTATCGGGTCTATATAGGAGGGCGGGAAAACAACTCGAAAAATGGGTCCCCTTTTGATATGGGACACGTGGCAGCCAGATTGGAACAAAAATCAGGCCTACGGGTCCACAATTTATCTTTTCCCTTTCTTCCGATTCCCACTTTGGCTTTGACTCGGGCCCAGATGCTGACTTTTTCCTTGGGTGGAGTTACGGGCCATTTTACAACTTTTACCCCTTTTGAGATAACAAGGGGCAAAGAACCAACTTTTTCCCCGACGGTCCACTTTCCCCGGGACACGCGGTAGTCTAGCGCTCATTTAGAAACCTTTTCTCTATTCACCCCTTGAAACAAGTGTCATACTGACACTTGGCATTCTCGCTTACACCTTTATACTTAGCCAATTTTGAGGCCCTTTTCTATCCACTGCCTTTTGACTCTATTTTCTTTTATGCGAGATCGTGGTCGATCCAATATTTGGCACGGGGAAAAATATGGATAACAATTTGGCAACTCACAGGGGTATCTGTCTGCTAGATCAAAAGACCAATTGCCTTGTCATATCCATTGGGCATGGAGTCATGAGTGATAGCCTGCTACGATCGATCTTTGAAAACCGACCTGGGCGCTTGGAAACCCATTAGAACCGAAACTGATCTTGACCAAATGCCGAGTCCAAACACTGCATGAGAGAAACAAAACAACACCACACTATATACAAAACTTGAAATCATACATGCTCCAAATGGAACACAGAGTGTGTAAATCACTTAGAGAAAAGCAATCTGCACTATAGCAACAAGACAATGTGCATAAGCACTTAGAGGAAAGAGAAAACTAAACTAATATGTAAATGGTGAGAACTCCCCTTTTAGTAGCAGTGCTTAAGATAGATCCCATTTACTAGAATCTACAACTCTTCACCCTCCAATGTAGACAATTGGAAGGCATTACTACTTTTACATCTTGTGATCATATAGGGGCCACTCGAGATGGCGTAAAATTTGGAATGCCTTCTTGGTTTTGCTCGATCTCGCATCCCATTTCAAAACCAGTCTCCTTCCCTGGAAGGTCCTTTTTTTGTCTTCTTGTCAAAGCATTTCTTGATTGAAGCCTGATTCTTCTCTATTGCTTGGAGAGCATGCTCTCTGGTTTCTTCTAATTCTATCAGCTCCACATACCTGGCCTCCATTGGTCCAAATTCAGACATCTCTAGTTACTTCACGAGCTCCAATGTTGGTAACTCAAGTGATATAGGCAACACTACCTCTTTCCCATAGACGAGCTTGAATGGAGAGCTTCATGTAGATCTCTTGGGTGTTATTCTATCAGCCCATAAGGCCATTTTGAGCTTTGTGTGCCAGGTCCTCTGATTCTCATCAAGAGTTCTTTTGATGATCTTTAACATGTTCTTGTTTGTGGACTCAGCCTAGCCATTACCTTGAGGGTAATAGTTTGATGAAGTAATCAAATAAGTCCCATTCTTGATGGCCCATCCTATGATCTTGGAACCTATAAATGCTAATGCATTGTCTAATATGATGGTGGTTGGCACTCCAAATCTGGTCACTATCCCTTCATAGAAATCCAGGATACTAGACTCATTTGCTTCCTTGAGTGCCACTGCCTCAGTCCATTTGGTGAAATAATCTGTCATTGTCATGATCCATTTGTGACCTTGGCTTGAGTTTGGATTGATGACTCCAATGAAGTCCAATCCCCATTGCATGAAAGGTTGGCCAACTGAGATTGGGTGCAATGGAAGTGCTTCTAGCCTTTCCTTGCCTTTGAAGAATGCACAATTTTGCACCTTTTGATCCATGTGTAGCGAGTCACTAAACACTGGGCCAATATTATCCTCGCTTTCATGATTTTGAGTGTTGTCACTCTTGGAGAAAAATGGCCTCTAGCTGCTCCAACATGGAATTCTTGTAGCACTCTCTCCACCTGATCTGTCCTAATGCATCTCAAGTAGAATGCCATTGATGTCCCTCTTGAACAAGACACCATCAATAAGAACATATGGGATGGCCTGTAGCCTGAAATGCCTTCTTTTTTCTTTACTCATCCCATGAGGACACAGGCCTATTTGAAGGAAGTGCACCATATCTTGGGTCCAACAAGGAGCAGGTACATCATCTCTCCCTTCTTCTTGATCATCTTGTAGAACAAAAACAACCTCCTTTTCACTGTCTATTTCATCTTGTTGACCTGAGGCTAGTTGTTCACATAACCCCTTCCCATGGACCAGCTTGGTGACCTTGATCTCAATGTCATATTCCATGACATGAGTGATCCATCTGCACACTTCTCATTCAGGTCCTTACTGAGAAGGAATTCTTTAACTCCCGCATGGGAGACCAATAGTTGGATTTTGTTGTTTAAAACCAAATGCTTAAACTTCTTCAATCCTCTAATTACCGCCAGACTCTGCCTCTCAATGAAGGAGTACCTTACCTCATAATCTTCCAGACTCTAGTGAAGAAAGCAATTGGTTGTTTTGTACTTTCTTTGTTCTGCTGCACCAAGATTGTAGAAATTGTGTCACTGCCACCAAAGGCATACAATATGAAGTCTTTGGAAAATATGGGTTCACAAGAGTTGGGGCTTGTGATATGGCTTCTTTGATAGCCTCAAAACTTGCTTTTCCTTTAGCTATCCACCTGAATGTTAAGCTCTTCTTCAACATCAATGTTATTGGCTTAACAAGGGTAGCAAAGTTTGGAACAAACCTATAGACAAAATTGATTTTTCCCAAGAAGCTTTGAAGAGCCTTCTTGTGACTTGGCAATGGCAATGCTCTTATTGCTTGAACTCTTTCGGGTCAATTTCCAATCCTTCCTTTGATACGATATGGCCTAGAAGCTTGCCTTCATGGGCCAAGAATATGCATTTTTGGGGTTCAGTGACACCCCAAAACTCCTGCATCTTTGGAACACCTGTCTTAGATAGAAAAGTGGTCTCGTGCATTCTTGGAAAACATTGTAATGTCATCCAGATAGATCAACACTATTTTATTGATTAGCCCCTTAAATGCCATATTCATTACCCTTTGAAAAGTGGCTCCAACATTGGATAATCCAAATGGCATTTTCCTGTAGGCATAGGTGCCCCATTTGGTAGTGAAAGCTATTTTGAATTGATCATATTCTTTCACCATGATCTGGTTGTATCTTGAGTAGCCATCTAGAGGGAGAACCTTTCTGACCTTGACACTACTTGCAAGATCTGCTCCATTGAAGGGAGTGGGTAGTGGTCTTTGAGGGAGGCTCTATTCAAATCCTGAAGTCAACACACAACCTGATTTCTCCATTTTTCTTCCTGATGAGACCATATTTGCAACCCAACTTGAGTGTTTGATTGGAAATATGATGCTTTCCTCTCTCAACTTGTTAATCTCCTTCATTCATCAGAGGCTCTATATGTGGGTTGACTGGTCTCTTCTTCTGCCTGATGGGCTGAGTAGTTGGATCTAGTTCTATTGTGTGTTGTGCTAGCTTTGGATTGAACCCCTTAGGTCTTCATAACTCCAAGAAAACACATCAGGAGTTCTTGGCAAAGTTATATGAATTCATACCTTTCTTGTTTGTGGCCACTTTGCCAATTTGAAGTGTTTTGTCTTCTCCAATCTGGGATTGAATCTGAATCTTCTCCTTTGATTTGCATGTTAGCCTTCTCTTTTTGAACTGATCATTAGGATTGAAAATAGATTCCAGTGTCACTAAGCCTTTGGGAAGCTTGTTTGTATGCAGTTGTACTATCTGATTCCCGTATTGCTGCTCTAGTCTGCTTTAGTTTATAGCTAAGAATTCAACTTCTTCTTGTAGAAAGTTAATGATCTGTTGATCATTCTCAAACACCTACCAACATGTATTATTATCTAGAACTGTTGGCCTCACAACCACATGGATATGCGGTTGTTCTTGTCCCTCTTGATGTTGTCAACCACATCAAACATTGCTCAACTGCTGCAAGTCTATCAACAACTTCATTCTCCTTCCTAGGTATGGACACAATACTGAAGGCCTCGAAATCCTCCATGAGATCCCATACCCTACTCTTGTAGTTTTTGAGTAGGTCATTTTTGACAGCATTAAGTCCTCTGACCTGATTGGCAACCAGTTCATTGTCACCGAATACTTACAAGTTCTTGATTCCCAGCTTCCTTGCCTAATGAAGACCTTGGACTAAAGCCTCATATTGAAGCAAGTGTTATTTGAGCAAGTGAACTGGAATCTGAAGGTTGAATAATATCTCATACCTCTGGGGGACACAATCATGGCTCCTCCTCCAGCTCCTTGTCTACTCCTTGAGCCATCAAAGAACAATTGCCATACCTCATTGTCATCCTTGCATTCTCGGCTTAATCAGGTCAGAAGAGGGTGGTTCTCTTCATGTACATAGTAGACACCTAGCTCAAATTCTTCCATCTCCCTATAGGGGTCAAAAGCATGGATTTTATTGGCCCAATCATTGAGAGTCAAGTCTGGGATATATCCCACCTTGGTATTTGCTTCAAAAGTGCTTAGGAGGTCCTCTTGATCAAAATTGAGAGGAATAGGGCATTGATTGGGCTAGGCATATAGGATTCAATATGATATTCAGCAATAGGTTTAGATCTGATTGTGGCCTTCACTCCATACCTTGTCCTAAAGATCATATGTGACCAATCAGTAGATAGGTAGCCTCTAATTTTGGTAGTGAAGTCCCTGGACAGACACAAAGCAAAATGTGGTGGCAAATCTATGATTGACACATTTTGCAAAATAGTCACATTAGGGAAAGCATGTAGAGTGAGACTCAGATCCTTGATGATTCCCATAGTAGTCACTGTTGTCCCATCTAATTGGACTACTCCTCTAGAGATGACCTCATATTGGAGACCCAATTGATCAGCTATTTGTTTGGGCATCACAGAACTACTAGCCCCAGAATCAATCATACAATTGTGCACCAATTTGTCTCCAATAATTAATGAGACATAGAAGGGAGGAGGTCTCAAGTTTTTACCTTGTTGTTCTCCATGGTTTCTCCTTGGTTGAACTGCATTGACAAGCACTTTCTCTTGTTGGTTAGGGGGTGATTTGAACTTGACCAATCCTGCATGGCAGTCTGTAATAGATCCCTCTGCCCTGGAATGGCCAATGACTCCCATAGTGAAATGTTCACACTTTTCCTTTTCATCTGCTCAATAATATTGAATGTGTTGTCCTTTTTCTGCCCCTTCCCAAACACATTTCTTTCTTGCACATGGGTTGTTACAACCGTGCTTGACTGGGTTTGGGAGGTGGCTTGGATTGGTTATGTATGTTTGGAGTTGTACTTGGAACACCAGGACCTTGTGGAGTGATGGAAGATTGAGGGTCACCTGAATTTAGTGGCCGGCCCTCTCCAATACTTCTCTTTTTGGACCGTGTATTGGTAGCTACACTTTGAGAAGGGAACTGATTCATCCCACATAAGTCTTCAGCCTGCCAGTTGACAAGCATAGTCTCGTTTGGGGGGCCACCTTGTTGTTGATCTTCCTCTTGGCCAGGTTCTTGCGGCATCATACTAGTTTGCACCATCAAGGCCTGATTTAGAGCACCATTAAAGCACGTTGATTGGTTATGTGGCTGATCGCATGGAAAACACCAATCATATTCATGTGCCATATTGTTCTGTGTTGGGACCAATGCTCTTGATGTTTAAGTTGTGTTAGGATTATACGACCTCAAAGGTCTAACAGCTTGAGGCTTTCCTTGGTTCTAGCTCTAGTTTACATATCGAGGTGGTATCCTATTCGCTGATACGGGGTCTAGCTTGATATTGAGCCTGGGGTTGGTATGGCCTGGAACTCTGAGCTTGTTGTCTTTTGATGGTCACTAGCTCATTCCCAAAGTTCTGAAGTTGCTTCATCACCGCTTCCTAAAACTCTTTAGAGGTATTAGATGATGAAGTGGAAGATTTAGCTGAGCTTTGACTCCTGGGGGTGGGTATAGGAGCTAATGTAGGTACTTGGCTAGTATCTGGGCTTCCTAACTCAGGGTACAGAGGCATGGATGGCCTAGGAGTGATTTTTCCAACTTGAATCAAATGGTTCTAGCCCCTATGGAGAGGCTATAGGTTGTAGGTAATGTAGTGCCCCCATTGACTGAATCATTAGAGAAATATCAAAATTTAAAGCCCTAAGAAAGTATAAGAAGGCACCTTCATTAGTGGGCTTTACTGCTGTTGGAATCCTATCCCAGGTCCGTTGGAATGAGGTTGAAGTCTGTCAGCTACTCATTTGGGGCTCTCTTGATTGTTGTTAGTTGCTCCAACAAAGACAAGTTATCACCTTTTTCCCCAAATTGATTGTGAAGGGCCGTGCACAACTGGTTCTAGTTCTAGATAGAGCTTGCTTCAAGACTCCTGAACCATTGTGAAGCTTTCCCTTTGAATGAAGAGGTGAGCAACTTGACTGCAATGTCCATCTCATGGATCTCATGGATTGTATAGACATTTGCAATATCTTGGACATGGTCACTAGGAGAAGTTTGATTTTCCCCAATGAAATGTGGGATGCTCTTTAATGCTGCAATCAGAACTAGGTTTTGTGCAATCAAGGTGAGTGGACTACTATCGGTTAAGTTGACATATGGATTTGGTTGTGCCATTTTAATTAGCCTAAGAATCCTTACAGACTGAAAAAAAGGCCTTGCAGGTGGAGGTGTTGACAAGGTTTTGCTTGGTGAGATGGAGACCTCTGAATTCTTCTTCATTTCCTTTCTCTATCTCGGGGATAGACGCAAGTATTCAAAATATAGCTTCTTTCCTTACTCTAGATCGGGTATTTCTCATGAATCTCCCAAGCTTGGGCTCAAATGAAACCTAGTAGATTTGTTTCTTTTGGAGTCGCTAGATGTACAATTTTAAGGCTTTTAAAGCCATAATCACAGCAAGTGTACATCAATCCTTACTGTAATAAGATGGAGACTTCTTAGTCCCACCGGGCATGCCAAAATTGTTAAAGTGAAATCACAACACCCCCAAATGAGCTCTAAAGGATCTCGATTTTCTAAGGCAAGAGCTCATTTTGTGTGATTGCGTAACATTGAACTTTCCCAAGGTGTGGTACCTTGCAAAATGGGAAATCTCTCAGATTGAAGGTTGGTTCCTTATTCCTCTATTTAGGTGCATACGTAGAAACTTGTAGAGGTCCATTCTTTATCCTAATCTAAAATTTACTAAGGAGACAGGGATAGAAGGAATACAAAAATTAAAACAAAGCTAAACTACGAGGTGATGCACCAAAGGAATGATGAACACTTATTTTGCTAATAGACACAAATAAACAAAATACATACAATAAACAAGCACAGATAGCTAGATATATAATGGGAGACCAGATGAAAGCAAAAGAGACAAGAGAGGATCTAAAATCGATCATAGACATGTTTTATTGCTCTGTAGATTGATACAGTCCATTACAAAGTAGCCAAGAGGTAGAAACATAATGCAATTTTGATAGAAGGCCTAAACCCCACAAATCCCTTTGCTAGAAGGAGAAGGGAGCCTGCAAAACAAAGAATGTCCAACCCTTTACAATGAACCTTGCCCCCGTATTTATAGATTTAACCCGAAAGAAGAAAAGAGAGAGAAAGGGAAAATTAGGTTGAAGTTCAACCACCATTGTTAATGCCTTTGATGAAATCTCTCCCCAAATCTATCTTTACTACATCAATCCTTGGTTTGGTGCCTTGAAGGAAGAGGAAACGGTGAAACAGATCAAATCTGATTTGGTTGTTGAGGCAAGAAGATCCTGCATTAAAATCCAAAGACGTTTCCTCCATTTCTCTTCACCTAACCTCCTCAAAATTAAAGTTTCAGACCCCATGGCATGGGTGAGGCCGAGATCTTTCCAACGACATCAGATTTACAATATTTGAGCTCGAGTCAAAAGATATGCCCCTTGAAGTTTGTATTGGGTATGTACAGAGGGCGGGAAAACAACTTGAAAAATGGGTCCCTTTTGATATGGGACACGTGGCAGCCAGATTGGAACAAAAATTAGGCCTATGGGTCCACAATTTATCTTTTTCCCCTTTCTTCCAATTCTCGCTTTGGCTTTGACTCGGGCCCAGATGTTGACTTTTTCCTTGGGCGGAGTTGTGGGCCATTTTGCAACTTTTACCCCTTTTGAGATAACAAGGGGCAAAGAACCAACTTTTTCCCCGACAATCCTCTTTCCCTTGGGACATGTGGTAGTATGGCACTCATTTAGAAACCTTTCTCTATTCACCCCTTGAAACAATGCCATACTGACACTTGGCATTCTGCTTACACCTTTATACTTAGCCAATTTTGAGGCCCTTTTTTGTCTACCTTTTGACTTTGTTTTCTTTTATGCGGGATCGTGGTCGATCCAATATTTGGCATGGGGGTGAAATATGGATAATAGATCCTTTCTATCTATCTTTTCACATCTTTCATTATTTGTCTCAGGACACTAGCACCCACTCTAGAAACTAACACCCATGCGTTTATGTCCATTCTAGGCACTTCTATCCTATTTATTATTTTTACTCATTTTGACATTTTTTCAAGAGTTGTTACTTCTCTTATCCTTATCATTATTCTTACTTAGACTTTTGTGTCACTAGTGTCAAAATTTAAACAAGAGACTCATATATATACACAACATACTCACTATTATTTTGGCTAGCAATTCAAGAGGAATATCACATCTACACATCATCACTTTATTAAGGGTACTACATTTTTGGCTGCATACACTGCATAGGAAAGGGAAGTGTTGAATAAAATACCACACATTTGCATGAAAGCTAGCTATAGATTGATATATTGGTTTCATTGGCGTGAGGAAAAATTAAGGACATTATTTCACGCAAGCAAACAAAACTACATGGAAGCTAAAATGTAATATAGTTCTCGGTGCTAAGTTCACTCATCGGGTGACTATCGGGGTCGATTTGACTTCACATAATGCATATTTTATTTAGATCTAATGTGTTTTTGAAGCTTATGCAAATATCTATGGTTTTTTTAAAGGTTACGGATATGATTTAAACCCAAACAGGTGAAGTCGATCCATAAAGTAGATATTGAATGAAGGCCCTCAAACCCTTAAAGAGATCAGTCCTAATTATTCACATGGACACTAGTTCCTAGAATGGACACTAAGCAAACGATCACTCCTGTCCTCATGTTGGAACTTCTATAAAACATAATAAAGAGTCCCAAAACTCTTTGTGTGCCACCGTGACATCATTTCTAGTCGGATACATAGTCTCAACTACCTCCAAGTTGCACCGAAAAATTTAAGTCATATCTCTCTCATTTTCTTGGATTTTTACATTGTTGAATACTTAGATTTTTTATATGTTACTATATATCATCGTTACATATCACTTATTATATTAGTAACTCTTAAATAAAAATTTAATTCAATCTAGATTAAATCATAGTCATAAAAGAGAATATTAATGAATGGAAGGCCAAAAATTACCTTAATAGTTATAAAACTATGTAAATGTGTGTGTAGAAGGTTGGATTGATATTGAGTTGTAAGTCTTAATATATTAGTATTTTTGGCTCCTACGATAATCTAATTCTAGTTATGTGAAGTATATCTCTCCATCTTGCATGTTTTCCTTTTCTTATTTCTAGTTTTGTAACTACTACACAATATATTATTTTTTCCATAGTTGTTATTTAACCTATTTAAGAGGTTTAATATAGATCATCTATGCGAAATATCCTAGACTAGTATTGAGGCATGTCTTGACGAGTGATTCCAGGGGACCATTATTTATAGTGTGTTTAACCCTTAATTAAATTTTAGGTCAATTTAATTAGGTTTTAGATTATATTAGATTTTATTATGGGTCTTACAAAGATGTTATAATAGAAATAATAACTTAGATTTGTAACTCAAATCAGATAAAAATATAACATACATAAATAAACCTAACACGTAATTGAAAAAGTAAAAGCAGATGAATAGACACACTTAGTTGATTATAAATTACTTTTGGAGATATATCTAGGATTGTGCAATGTTGAAACTAGAGGTCAAAACATGAATCATCCTTGTAATAGAGGATGGAACTATGAATCAACCTAGAGCGGGGCCATACCAAATTTCCAAGACCATACCATATTGTCTTGAGCCTATCGTATAGTCTTGGACATGCTCTTCTTTAGCTTATATAAATTTCTATGGTGCTCACTTTCTTGTATTTGTCTATAACTTTCAAACCCTAGTTGTCACACATGTAGTGAGGATCTTTGAATAGATTAGACTTCATCTCAAACCCTAGCCACATATGAATATTCTTGTAAAACAAACATTAGAAGGGTTGTGGAAACCCTCAGTGCACTACCAATGTTAGCACTACTTTGAAGAGACCTTAAATGCACATAATTTTCCACATAGTAGGGTAATTTCATGGAAATGGGGGCCAAAAGGGGGTCAAAAGTGGCCACTTTTTTCTTGAAATCAGCAAAAATGAACTTCAACTAATAATTTGGCATACATATGCTCAAAATTTGACAATGTGATAAGAATAAGAATCGTAGTTCTCATAATCTAGAATTTAAACTACTATTTTTTTAAATGGTGTAGATTAAGAAGTTTAAATGTGGTGTGCACACAAAGTGTGCCTATATTTATGTTGTGTGTGCGACCTCCATTTTTAGTTTTGTAAACGATTTTATAAATCCCTTTAGTAGAAAGTTATATAAGACCATGTGTCAAGTCCCACTACTTTTCAAAGTGAACACATCTCAAAAATAAAATATTTGTGTGTCCATCCCCTAATTTTGAGAAAAATAGTGAAAAAAATAAAAAAATTGAGAGTGTATAGAATGGAGTTTAGATCAATATTTTTAAAAAAATTGAATGAGAAAATCATAAATTTTATATGTGTGTGTGTGTGTGTTTTGTCAAGAAAATAAGGAACACATAAAACAAATTAAGGATGAGAGTCCTAAATTAATCGATTTTAGAAAGAAATATATTATCACAAACGTAAAATAGAGCTTGACATCGTAGTCATGTTTTTTTGGAATATTGTTTTATAACACATGAAAAAAATGGGGCGTATACTTGAGATTATTATGTTTTTATGTAAAACACATATTTATTCATGGATTACATAGTCCAAACCTTAGGCTTAGATATCCAAGCCAAAGGGTGGGTGGTTTCCAAGCCAAAGAAAACAAAACACACTCGTTTTATAACACGCTCATGTTATAATGCACGTGTGTTATATTTTTCTTAGTGAAAATTTAAAATTTACATAGTAAAAAATGCACTCACGTTATTAGTGTCATAACGTGTGTAGGTTAAATGCGCATTTTTATTGCATGGTCACATTGTAATTCAACTAAACCATAACACACTCAAGTTATGTGTAAAATGGCCAAAAATAGACTTTGGTCGCTTTTTGGCCTCCCATATCCATGCACATGCCCAATATATGATATCTAGATAAATTAATTAGATTTAGAAATTGCTTTGACCACACTTATTTTGAATTGGGTCTTGCTAAAACACTTAGAATTTGAGTTCTTGTAGATGAGAGATATGACTCGCCTTATCTTGGTTTGTGGCTTTAGACCTTTTGTGGTTTTTTCTCTAATGAATTCAAATGTGAAAATGTGAGATTTAGGGAGCTTTGGATACCTTTTGTAAGTGTATGAAGTGATTGATCTAGTGTATTGCCTTAGGAGTTCTAGGTTAGCAAATGAGGTAGTGTTTACTTGCTTATATAGGGTTCCATAGATGATTTATCTAAGAAAGGATGACCCAAATGAAGTATAAGACCCACAAAAGATATCAATTTGAAATAAAAGTTAGAGGACATGTCGGTCCAAGACCATACAAATGGGTCGGGACACGATACATATTCCGACCAAACTATATGATCTTGACTTGGATAAATAAACATGCCATATGAAGTTATGAAATGATAAAATGATGGTTTTATATTTATTTTATGCATTGTATTCTTAGAATGTGTCGACATGTCAATGTACAAGGATAAACAAGCTAAACAATGGACCTTGGAAATTACTAAGTGGGAATGGAGAATTTGTATTAATCATAGAAATAATGCATAGTCAATAGAGTTTCCAAAGTGAAAATTATCAAATTTGAGTGTCTACATTTGTCCCCCATTTAAGTATGAATTGAAAATTGCATGCTTAAAGTAATATATACTTGAGTGTGTAAACACACTTCCTTTTATTGAATGTGTGTTTTGTAGCTACATTGTTTTGCTTAGTGTTGACATGATCTATGATGAAACCTACAACACATAGTATAGTTAATATATATGATAGATAATTAACCTTAACTCAAATAAAACATATAAAATAAGAGTTTTGTATTTTCATATATGTGAAGTGAAAATATGTAAACAAGGAAAGAATACACCTATTTTCTTGTGATTTTATTTTTCTTGGAGATTTGTATTTGTTGAAATCACTGAAGGATTGGAGTTAATCATTCCTAATTTGTGCTAAGGATAGAATGGAGTGTTAGGTGCATGCAACCCAACAAAAAGATGTGCAAAAAAGAGAAGAAGAAAGAGTTATAAATACATCCCTATGAAGGAAGAAGATTGTGTACCAAAGTTATTCAGAAAATCTGATATATTCCCCTTTAAGTGTAATAAGAGAGGAAATTCTACCCATGAATCCCTTAGCTATTTTTCTACCTTCCATAACCCTACATATCACACCACATTAGATGGATTCAAACATGATTTTGTAAATAAGGACATATAATGTATAAAAGAGAATAGGTGTTACTAAACTATTCCCATATGTCGTGCAATAGAGTATGAGCTAAATAAGTTTTGGAATAAAAATGTGCTAATAAATCTAAACTAGGAAGGAGATCTATGACCCTAATATTCCTAAAAATGAGCTTGAAGCAAGTGTTAATGCAAAGAAGGAATGAAAAATTTCATGCCCCCTATACTAATCTAAATTGAGTATTTTAGATATGAAAATTTGTAGAAAACTTGTATTCATAGATGAAAATATGAAAATGTTAAAATACTTGTTTAAATTACTCGTGGTCCTGAAATGTGTGGGGGGTCGGGACCATAGCATATAGTTCTCACCAAAGTCCATCGCTTTGACCATGTGCTGATTTTTCCAAGATTTTGTGTATGAATGCATTTATGAGTACATATACCATGTCTATACCCTCCTCTTTCCCCATAATTCTATATGTATATGCTAAAATGTAGAGTAAACCCAGATAGATGCCCCCTCATTTAACACATATTTGAAAACCATTTTGAGCATGTGGCTCAAAAGAAATAGATGTGTTCTCGGTGAAAGAGACGTATGAGGAGATGTATAGAGTGTTGTAGAGGTGGTCATCTAGGAGAACCTATACTTATAAAATTAAATTTGTTTTTGTATGGTGGAAACCATGGCATGTAACAAAAATAATGCTAGCAATAAACAATGATAGTAGAAACTAGAGAAACCAATAGGAACAATGTATGTAGGAGTAATTAGGAACAACATAAATGCATCTAATTGTAAACAATGGCTTACAAAAGGCTTGCATTCTGAAAACATGGGACACCCATGATGTCACAAGAAAATCAACTCCTTTAGGCCAAATAAAAAGAGCAATTAAGGGCATACAAAAGAGGCATATAACCACAAACATGGGACACCCATAGTGTCACAAGACAATCAATACAATGACACAATAAATGAAGCAAACAACCAATAACACACATAACTATAAATCATATATAATAACTAGGAATGTCAAAATTTGATAAACAACAATAGCAATAGAAAACAAGAAATGTTAGTTATGGACAAGACACATATGTTAGTCTTATTACTTTTAAAAGAAGCAAGTACACAATGTGTATAATTAAGTGTTAATGAGGAAGTGAAAGGGACTATAATAGAATAATAACACATGTAGAATGTGGAGGCATTTCCCCCAATGATGATAATATAAGGAAGTAAGAGTGCTCTTATAAGCATATATCTATTTTTCTGTCTTGCATCTAGCTCAATATACCCAATGAATGCATGTGTACAAAAATAAAGCATGTTATTTATCAAACCAAAATGAAAAATAACATGTGTAATGTAAAGTTATAACAATGCAAGTAAGATGCACATGTCCTAATTTTGTATTTTTGCAAATATTTGAATGTTTTTGTATTATCTTAATGCATAGTTATGTACAAAATATGGATAGAAAAAAATCCTTTCAATGAGAACCTCCCGAGGAGGTGAAGAATATTCAATCAGAAGATGGAGATTCGGGCCTCAGTGGTGATGCAAATGCTAGTGAGACTATTGTAGTAACATATTCAAAGAAGGTTTAGTAGATGTAGAATTAACATACTCATAATGAAGTCGATGTGGTGGACTACGGGAATGAGTGCATTCACCACTAGGAGGGTAGTAATAAGCTATGGTGGTAGTATGTGCAATAGAGACCAACGTGAGTTCTTAGGGGAATGAGAGTAGTGAGAAATAGTTCAAGGTATTGCAATCCTTTGAGGAGGCCTAAATTCATGACATATATATATATATATATATATATATATATATATATATATATATATATCAAGGTTCATTTTAAGAAGACCCTCTAAAAAATTACTTTCAAATCATTGGTGAATCTCATAAATCGACTTTCGAATCGTTGGCAAATTTCTGAAAAAATGTTTTGTGGCAAAGGTGATTTCACAGAGCATTGTTCCCTCATTTTTCACAATTTTGGTCAGCCCGGTGGGATGGTTGGATGGGTGAGTTAGATGGGTGTGTTGGAAGAGGAGGTTAGAAGGTCGATGGTTGGACGGGTGGGGTGAGATTGGATGGGCGGGTTGGACAGGATGGTGAAGTGTGTTGGATGAAGGTTGGATAGTCAATGGTTGGACAGGAGAGCTGGGGTGAGTTGGATGGGTGGGTTAGACGGGTGGGTTGGATGAGTGGGTAAGACAGGAGGGTGAGTTGGATGGGTGGGTTGGATGGGTGGTTGGATGGGTAGGTTGGATGGATAGGAGTTGGACGGGTAGGGGTTGGATGGGATGGTGAAGGATGGGAAATGGTTGGTTCGGGTGGGTTGGACTCATGAGTAGTTGGACGGACAAGGGTTGGACGTGGTGGGTTGGACAAGAGAGTTGGACGGGTGGGTTGGATGAATGAGGGGTTGGATGGCGTGGGTTGGGTGTTATTACCAATGAATTTAATGTTCATTAATGATACCCCACAGGCCCTATAAATACCCTTTTAAGGTTCATTTTTTCACTTTTATACGTAAATTTCCAGTGCTCGAGCTCTCCAATTTTACACCCAAATTTCACTTCTCCCAAATTTCAGCAATGGCTAGTACAACATCTAATCCTACACCAAATTTCAATAAAAACCTAATGTGCCCACATATTTTAGATCTACTAAAAGTAAAAGATGCTCTAAAGGATTGGCTCGAAAAATCAGAATTTTCGAGGCTTGTGAACATCCCCAAATTTGACACGGATACATCAGTCCTTGATTACCTACTCGCCTCTTACAACGACAATGATGGATGATTTTCTATTCTTATCGAGCATCTGAAATGTCATCAAATTCTTAATCTATTGAACCCGAGGGCGTGCATTGGTTAATAGGTTTACCTTTCAAAAATAAGCCACTGTTACTACAAAGGTTGTCCTTACAGATGACGACAAAAAGTTTTTGGAGTCTCATTACAATTTCTCTCATTCCCTACATTTTAGTTAATGGTAAGTTTATTATTTTCAAATTATCTTTTTTTTCTTAACATTACTTGACGACACAAAGGATCTAACGTTTCTTTTACTGTAATTGCAGCTCCCTTAATCATTCATCAAGAGGCCTTCTTCTTACAAGATATTACAAACAAATTCTTTATTGCGGTTGCTTCACTTTTCGAGGTTTAGGATTGTATTACAGGAAGATCTGCAGACATTCCATATTGGGTAGTTTAGTATTTATTATGGACACTAGCAGAAAACAATTTGATTAAAGATCAATTTTCCAGAATAAAATCGAAAGAACGAAGATATCTCCCATGCCCGTAAAGCCAATCAAACCGATAAATCGAGGATTGTATTCTCTTGTTGCAATTTTATTCTTGCTTTCTATAATGAAGTGTACTACGAATTGACATGCAACATAAGATTCCTACTACAATCAATGATAAGATGATTGGTCTTAGTCTCGAAGAACAACAGGTAAGATATTACTTTTCTTTTTTACTTTTATTATAACGATTTCAATTTCAATATTTTAAATAAAATAATAATTGTATGATTTTATTTTACAGAGAAAAATTATAGTTGCAGCATCGCATAAGGAGGCAATTGCTAGAGGTAAAGCCCCTCCAGAGGTCTCTGCTTGATTCTGACATGGATTCAGTAGAATCAACACCAGTAAGACCTCATCAAAAGCAACCTAGGGGGTCGATATGCACAACACGTTTACCATCACATTTAACTACATGTATGAATAATGAAGTTATATTTTTATATAAATTACAAATTCAAACAATTACTATAGATTATGTATTCTAATATTTCTACTGATCTTTTCTACATGTATTGTATTCAGAAACTACTGAGTTTGATGATGAAGATCAAACTCATTCAGTGTGGAGATCAAAATGTCACAATTGTGTCTCCGTCTATGCAAGGTATATTATATGGTAGTTTGATTTGCATGTTTTGTTTCCTTACAATTTTTTAGCATTTACAAAGCCCAACCATTATATTCTAACAATTTGTTGTTTGCTTCATGTAGGTAATATGGCTTCAGGTCATGTTCCACTTGCAAGGAGGCCACCAATTCCTCCAACATGTCAAGTACAAACACAAAGGAGGACTTTAGGAAAGAATATTAGGATTCCTGCAGAGTCAGCAGGAACAGTTCATCCTGCTACAACCAAATTTCTTGGGTGTCACTAGGTGGTGTTTTAAGTGTAACAACCACACAACTTTTCAACAACATCACCCTTGACGAGGAGTATTTAGGATTTGATAGTGGCGATGCAGAAAAGAGTAACTATTTTGACACCCATGATATGATTCAATCTACTCGCCTCAACAACAAAATGTGCATGGAATACAGGGAAGTGACTCTCCTCCTCCCCAAGGGATACTCCACAAACAGATGATGAAAAAACACATTTTATATTAGAAAATCTGATATCAGATAGTATGGGGGCAACAATTCAAGAGGTTGTAATGTCTGATGTGGATTTGGTGCGGTCTTGGGAGAGGAGAGCAAAAATTTTGATAAAAGAAATAAATACAAGATACCATAATCATGCTCAAAGGCATTCATTGTTCATTGCCGTAGAGAGCCAACCAACATGGTAGGATGTTTTGCTAAACAAAGCTCAATCAGGGACAATTTCATATAGTAATGATTACAATGATGAAATTATAGACATAATGCTAAACAGGTTGGAGAATCTCAATGCTGAAGCATAGGCTTACTACAACAAATGGTCTAAAGACAAGACTAATGTTTTAATAGAAAATGTAGAAAAAGAGAAAGTTGTTGTGAGTGGGCATTTACTTTTACATGAAAAACTAAAAATTATCTGATATTATAACCACTGCAATATATTTTTTCATATTATCTGATAGACTAAAAATTTAATATTTCTATTTTGTAGGAAAAATATGAAAATTTAAAGAAAGAAGTAGTTGTTTTTGAAGCACATTTGAAGAATGCCCGCAAAATCCTGAATTCTTTTATACAATTGAAGGAAAAACTCATTGTTATTAATAAACAAAATAATACATTGAGAAGGATAATAAAGGAACATAAGATGGATTAGAAGTCTTTATGAAGGAAAAGATAGATGCAGATGAAACACTTTTATCTGCGGGAGATGTAGCGAGGAGGAGCTGAATATACTAGAAAATATCAACACTGTAGTAGGAGATCTTCAGGCATTAGGAGTTATTCCTCCATCTCTTACGCAGGAAAAATAAAAACCTTCACCTACATCATAAAATTTGATAAGTTAGTAAAGTTCACCATGTGACAGGTGTGTTGTCACAATTCCGACATTGGCGTAGGAATTAAAAGATAGTGGCCAACCCTTTTTAGTTTTTATTCCATGTGGCAGACGTAAGGACAACTATGATTTTGAATCATAGGCAGAAAAGAGGATGACCTCGTAATGTGTCCTTATATGAAAGAACTTGTCTAGAAGCTTTGAGATGTTATTACAACCCCTTTTTGAATTGTATTGGCCGACAATGCTTTATGAATTTGTACTTTTTTCATAAAGTAATCCACCACATGAGAAATCAATTTCAAAAGAACTTTGGAAGTTAGAATTGTATAATGTTACTATATATTAATACAAACTATGTTTCTTTTCTATTGTTTACGTAAATGTTGCTTAAATTTACACTATTTTGTTTCTTTACATTTCTGAATTGTTGCAGATGTAAAATAAATAAATTAACAGATATAAAAGATGAATGTGTCCTTATTTCAGTCTGAATTTGAAAACCAAACATAAAAAAACAAATGGCATAATTGAAACAGATAATGACATTGTTCCAATGGTGAAGGATCAAATAATGACAAATATAATATTGCATTTATTGAAAGTTGTAATCACTGAATGAAGTACATAAGTAGTCTCAATAATGTATAGAAGAAATGAAATCTATGTGAATTCAAATAGTCCTAGAGAAACACTTTAATTTGTGTCTTGGAAATCAACTGTAGCATGATTTGTGGATGTGTCTCGATCCCCTAGGTCAAGCAGAATATTAATTACTCCTATTCTATCTACTAGTGAATTCCACAATGCCAGTGCTCTATCATAAGGAAAAGACTCCACTGAGTAACTCGATACATACAATCTGAGACAACTTTCTAGATTCCTATCCAATCTGTTTCAAACTTTTGACTTTAAAAAGGATAGTGCACTGAAAACCCTCTCATCTTCCATAGAACCTAGAATCATTGTTTTGTGAGCTCATACATCTTAATATACTCTCTCAAATCTTTACTTAGAATACTACTAGAATAGATATCCTTCCAAATCCTTTTCATGGCACTGTAATCCTGTGGGTTTTGTAGAAGTTGAACTTGTCATATCATTGTATTAGAAAAATCAATTGACTGTGAACTAAGTAGTTTTATTTCCAAAATTCCTTCTCTCTAGAAACTCCATTTATCTCTTGATCTTCCGAAATGATCAAGTAAGATCACCCATGTTTTTTAAATAAAAAATAGATGTATAAGGTTTGCTCTAGACAAATTCAGCTGTGGATTTACAACTCCCATTGCTTCAAGTATTTTATCATTTTTGAATCTTTCCGGATCTCTTTAGCTAACGATTCAGAGATCTTTCTCAACTTATTCCTAGTTTTGATTAATACTACATCATATAAATTTCATGTCACTTTTACTTCTTCTATTTCTGAGTTAGCCATATCAATTCTTTTTTGGTATGTATGAAGTGGAATCTCTTTTCCATGTGTTGTTATACATAGATGATCATTTATATTGTACTTTAAGAAGCACCTAGAATTTTTCAAATCTGTCAATGCATTCTAGTTTTCAAAAGCAGCACCTTGAAAACTCCCATCAAAAATATATAAACTTTCTAGACTCCAACAAACACGTCTTCTGAGTCTTATAAAGTCTATAATGTAGAAAGACCGATCTTGAGCATGCTTCGTTAAAATATTAAGCTCCCTCAACATGGGAAAAATACCACAAAGTGTGAGTAAAGTTTCTATGTCAGTTAGATGACACAATAGATCTTTAGCTTTATCTACATCCCTGCGGTATTTAAACATAAATCCTGTCAGTGAAGGATATTCATCATATATTCTACAGGTAGGTTCATACATAGATATCCATCTGGTATCTACATCTTTGAGAAGTTTTTTTCCCTCTGTTAGTCCAATAGAAAATTTTGAAATTCTAAAAATCTCTTAGGACTGCAAGAATAATAGGCATGGAGATCACGTATCAATTCCTCCACTTTAGCTACATTTTCAAATGTGCTCACAATTTTGTAGGTGAGATTCATTCTGTGAGCCATGCAATGGACAACAACCATATACGGAGCAATAGTTGTCTAAAGTCTAACACATAGACCATTTCTGGCTCCCTGCATTACAGTTGCACCATCGGTTCCGACACAAACTAATTTTTTTGCAATGGCAAAGTCATCCATTCCGTGATATCCTTTAGATTTGACACCACCAATTTATAAATATTTTCATAATTGTAATTCTCTATCATTTTATGAATTTCCAAGAGGTGTGGAGTCCTCATTTCATTAGCAAATGTGTAAACATGAATACATATCCATGAAGTATTATCGACTGCAGTAACCTCATCTAAAGAAAGGGAAATATACTTTTCCTTTTGAACACACAGTTTCAGATCCTCCTTCTCTACTAGAGATAGAAATTTTACAATCTCCCAGCTGCTGGTATCTAACCAATGAGATTGAGGAACGTTCTTTAAACCAATAACTTGATACATCATTTTATTTTCTCCAAAATCGACATCGGTCTTCCCCTTTTCATTATATGAAATACGGTTGCAAATTGAATACCCTTTGCTTGCATTTCTACCTCCATAGCTTTGCTCAATTTTTCTACTATGGTCCCACCTTTTTCATTTACATATTTGATATGTTTTTGTTCCTTTTCATACTCTTCTACGTATTTGACATGTAGACAATATTTTCAATCTTTCCATTTATGTGTTTGACTATGTTGCCATCCTTAAGCTTTTGGGAAATGTATATTTTCCCCAAGTATTTTTCAATTGTGTCTAGTTATAGTTGCATCATGTGATCCTTCCCTGTTTCCAACCACATATTTTGCATCGACATTGTGTTGGAACATCATTACAATTTTTAGTGTGCACAGGTTCAATAAAAGGATATTTTGTAGCCCATTCGAACTAGAATTTCCTTCCAATTGTCCAGTTTGCCATCTTTCTTCTAACATATTTTTTTTTTTTCCTTGGGATTCAACTTTTGCATCTGGGCTGTCAGCAAAAATATTTTGAATCTCATGTCTCCTTTTTCTAGAAATAGACCTTGGAGTAGAAGCTTCCTTTGTTGGTGTATCCTGAGAGTTCGATGAATTTTCTTGTACTTCTATTTCATCAAGGGATGGAATGTTTGCCTCAACATATATTGGATCATCAATATCTATAAATTGATTATTCTGTGAAGGAATTTCTGAAACGTCTGAAAATATTTTTATAAAATTGTTACTTATATAGTATTAATCTTATCTATAGTTAAATTTTTACAGAGTACAAATGTCAAAGAGTTCCAAGAACAGTATCATAAACATAATTATTAAATTTCTGTAAGATAAAATAACTAGTAAATAACACTTACCACATACCGATATTTTCAGTTGAAGTAGAAATCGACTTCATTTTTTTGTGATTTTCCAAAATAGCCAAGCAAAGTATTGGCACCTTTTTTGAACTTGTTGAATTTGTAATCTTCTTGCCTTGATTTCTAGTATCCATGACTACTTACTGCTTAGGCCCTTAGGGGCGGCTCTTATGTTCCAAGGCTCGAAAATGGATGGTAAAGGGTTGGATGGCTAAGGGTTGGATGGCTATAGGTTGGACGGTTTAGGGGTTGGACGGCGAGGGTTGGATGACTTAGGGTTGGATGGCTTAGGGTTGGACGGCTAGGGGTTGGATGGCTAGGGTTGGATGGAATAGATTTGGACGGTTCGAGATAATAGATTTTTTCGGTCAAGGCTATATGGCTCAGAGTTGGATAGCTCAGAGTTGGACACCTTACGGTTGGATGGCTCGATTTTAGACTTCAGTGTTGGTGGTGAGGATTTTCTTATGTTTACTTTAGTAAATATGTGCATGATATGATTTGAAATGGTGGCAAATTACATTCATAAGATCTTATATATGTGTAAAATCTAGGCAAAAGGAATAGTATAAGGGACATGTTGGCCAAATTTTTGGTGAATAAGTCGGCTCATGAACAACATAATATTTGCCATTTTGAATTTCTATAATCCTCGATTTTCACGAGTTTATGAAAATTCGCCACTAAAATTTTCATATATATATATATATATATAGTGTAACCAAAGGCCTATTGGGAGACCTAAGAGGATCAAAACTAGGAGAGGAAGTGCATGCAACAAAGGGCCTAGGAGAATCCATATAATTAGAAATAGAGTGTAGGAGTACTAGCTTAGGGAGTAACATAGAAGTATTAGGATTGTGAGATACATTGTGCATAACCAAAGATCTATTCATAAAAGGACTATGAGGAGGAATTATAGAAGGAAAATGGGCATGTTAGGAAGGTCAAACTCAAAGAGAATACATCTAATGGTGATAACTTTTTTTTGTGGATGAACTTAATGTTTTGATGTATAACTCAAGAAATGGCCTTAAGAGTATGTAGCCAAGGGATACCTAACTCGCAAGGTGCCGAACTAAGAGTGGAAGTAACCAATAATAAAATTGATGTAATAATGTGACCAACAATGATGGGTAGAGTGATGCACCAATAGTGATGATTTACATCAAGTGTAAGATTTTGCATATAAATACCCAAAGATTGAAGTAATGTGAGAGAACAAACATTTTCCTTATTATGTGGATTGAAAAAACACCTTGTATGAGAATTTTATTAATAGAAACAAGAATGGACAATGTACATGAAATAAGTGTAGCATCTACATCGGGGTCATCAAAAGTGATGATCAAAGCAATAAATATTGTATGATTAACTCTGTCATCTTTGCATCAAGGGATGATTATAAAGGAGGTGGAAGCACTACACAATAAGAATTATGTACATTTGAGGAAGATTTCACGTTATCATGCTTAGGAAGTGGATAATTGAATATTTTAATATTAACATTATTATAAATTGGTTGTTAAGATTCAATAAGATCATCTCATTTAATAGAATTAAAATCAATAATATTTTGAATAACATGATAAATATTTACACAATTGTTTATAGAGTGAGTGACACATTGGTGATAATCATAATGGGCATAACATTGAAATTATTTCCTTGAGTTCTACTCATATCAACCTCAAACAGTGGAGGAAGAGATATGAGATTGCACTCAAGAAATTATTTCAATATATTATGAGGAGGACTTGGCAAGTGAGTAAATTGATGACACATGAATCATAATTGTATATTAATGTGAGATGACATTAATGGTTTCTTTAGATTCATATTTGATATCAATAGGCTTGCTTTTGAATGTGATTTGACTTTAAAACTTAGCACTAGATATGGAAGGAGAGCTAGCAACGTACTTGAGTTTGTTCATATGTAACAATTTAGTCTCACACTCTTTCAAGTTGTGGCATATATGTGTTGGAAGAAAAATGAATGTGAGGGTGGGGTGAATCATTCCTTTAAAATTTTATTCAATTAACCATACAAAACATCATAACCCTTCCAGACCTCCATGATTGGTTTTTACCTCATTAGACCATTAGTGGTAGCCACATTTGGAAGAGAAATTTCACTCATTTCTTGCATTGATTATTTCCCAAAATTTTCATGAGAACTTAGATCACATCCCAAGCTTGAGGAAACAATTGGTTTCACTTCATGAACCTTGTAAGACATGTCTCAGTATATGCAAATTTCCAAAATACGGGGGTTTTTTTAGGTTACCATCACACCTGAATCATGCCACCACCATCAAAATGAGCTTTGATGAATTATCTACATGACTTAACCTTCATATTACACTTCCCAAGTCATTTCATGTCCAAACCTTTCATATTTTATCCATTGTGACAAGACTAGGATTTTAAGAGGGTTTAAACCCACTTAGCTTCTTTACAATGATTCATAAAAGTATAATGACCAATTGAAAGCATTCCACTTGGAAATTTTTCTTAGTTCCATGCCCTAACATCCATAAAAATATTGATTCCCATGTAAAGTACACACATGTGGGTTAGCATTAAAAGTTGACCATCGAGCTAAGAATGATAGTTTTGAGAGATCGATAGAGCTCAAAACAAATTTTAATGTTTTTTCATCAGATACCTAACCTCAAACTTTATAAACACCTTTATAATCCCCTCCTCCATGATTTCTAATGATCGTCCATACTTTCTTACCTTTGAAACTCATCATGCTACATGTTTTCCATGTGTAACTTGTCTTGTCTTCTAGGTCTTGCTTTTAAGGACCTTGAATATGCGTTATACACATAAAATGTGACCTTGTACACCTTCCACTCCTGATATGCAATGTCAAAACACTCCTCACATGCTCACACTAACTTTCCTTGGCTTTTTTTTTCTTCAAACCTCATGCAACCATACCATCTGTTTATACTAGATCTAGGACTAGGCCTAGATTGGCTTGCTTCAACACACGCTTCATGGAACTTGAGCTTTTATCCATATTTCATACACTGATACACCCATTACACATTTCTCTCGAACATGTTAGACATCATAAAAACTTCATACAACCTCTATATCTAAATTACAACACCTTACTTGTAATAACCATGCATCAAGAACATGCATATGCATCAAGACACCATGTCATTACACCAATGCAACACTTCATGACCACAAAATAGGACACTAATAATCAACCTTCATGATTCTTGATGATTGACACCTAATTCAGACTTATATGCCACCAAATTTTTTTTTGACATTAATGCAACTTGACATCAATGAAATATGTCCAACAATCTCCCCCTTTGTCATTGATGACAACCATCTTTAGAAACATTGATGGAAATCAAACATGCAAACACCTTCATGGATCTCTTTTCTTGTTTGTTATTTCACGATCCCCATTTTACATCTATGACAAAGGAAACTTGACATGTAAATAAAATCAACAATGCATAAAGTCATACTTACAAGCTCCCCTTGGTTTGTATTCACTCTCTTGACTTCAAAAACTACAGATGATCCATGGACCTGGTCTTCAAACATCCTCAATGCTCCCCTGAAAAATACACACCACTTTGGTATCATGCTTGTTTTAGGAATATTTTCTTTTGACTCATCCTTTTGGTTGGAAACATCAACCAAATCAAACAAGGTCCTTTTGACCTTCTTCCTTTCCATTCTAGTTCTTTGGAGCAACACAACTCCCCCTTGGCAGATGCATACTTCTGACTCATCCTTAATCAACAACCAATTAATGGAAACCAATAGCTTAATAAATGACATAATAGGGCTCATACCTTACTCAATTAAAATTCCTCTTGGATTTGTGCCTATTTTGACTACCAATTGGCTTAGGACACCTTCATGACTCAACTCAACTCCCCCTGGGATGATGCACAACTACTTGGAACCAATTAATCAAAACCATCATGACCATATTGCCTTGTTTATGCCCTTTATAACTAACACACCTCTTTTTATTCACATATTTACCAAGCCTAAAGATTATTCATACTTTCCTTAAAATTGATGAGTTTTCAACCTCATTCAGATTAGACATTTCCATAAACTCATACACAGTACATAACAATCTCTCAGGATCCTTAATGCACACTTCTTACCTTCATGAGACTACTTGATGCATGATCACTTCTGATACACCTCAAAAGTTTCCTTCAATATGAATCCAAGATTGAGACATAAACCGATATAACTAGTCAAGACACAAACATACCTTGAATCAAATATGAAGCTCATTATTTCAACATTAGTAAATATCTCTCCATGCATTTGATGGTCTAATCAAGTCATCATATAAAATGAAAGAGAATATTCTTCATTTGTACTTGTAATAGTATCTCGAAAATCTATCTTAATGCTTCTCAAGAATCTCACCTAATTCCCTACCTCCTATAATTGATAATAAACTTTTGTATACCTTCTTGAAGAAACCAATTACTCTATCATATCTTTTTCAACATTTTTGAGACAACATATCCTAACTATACTTGAAATAACTTGTATTAGTTCTTAAAACACTATCTCAAACATATACATACAACTTCAAGAGCACACCAAGTATTATTTTAGATTTCCTCCTCTTCTTATGGACTCTCACAACAATCTACAAACCTTCTTATTATATACTTGTACTTGATCAAAACATCCTTGCCATACTTGTTTAAGTTAAAAATAGAACACATACCTTATCATGGCATAAAATTACATTATCTTTGTAATCACAGCCCTATGATGCTTCAAGAAACTTGGATAATGCCTCTATGAAGCATATAAGATACACTCATTTCAACTGGATACTTTAGCAATTTCAAACACCCATCTTCTCATGGGACAAGTCACCAAACTTAAGATTCCACTTCCTTAGTAGACGTTTCTTCATCTCTTCATCATCTACTGGTAGTCTTCTTGTGATGATAGAAATATTTCTTTGGGTTATTCAACAACAAACAAGATTATTTGACCAATAGGCTCATCATGTCTAGAGCAAGTTGTTTTAGGCTCTTCCTTTTCTTTCTTAACATGGTTATACCTTACATATGCCTTCCTCCACTTGCAATATCTTGCAATGTGCCCAACATTGTTACAATTGAAACAAAAAAAATTATTCTTAACTCTATGGTTTTAATCTCTCTAATTATGTCTAGGTGACTCTTGACGACGTATCTAGAACTATCCCCAACGTAGTTACAATTGAAACAAACAACGAGATTCTTACCTTTATTTCTCTAATTTTGTCTAAGAGGCTCATGATGAAAGTATCTAACAATGTGACCCTTCTAATGGAAATTATAGCAATTATTTTTTCTTGACTGATATGAATGATCATTTATACTATTTCTTCATATATAATCATTCTTGAAATTCCTTCTATATTCCCTAGCTCTATGAACAAATTTTTTCATGAGTAACAATAACCATTAAACTTACTTGATAACCTCATTGCATTAGGTTGTCTTATGACATTATTTTGAACCTTGATATCCTTCTTATCTTCATTAGGTCCTTAACTTGGCTCAAGATGTTTCTCTTCCTTCTTTTTTTTTTTTCTTGAATCCCAAACCATATTTTTCACTAGATGGTCTTTGACTGTTCAACAAATCATCAAGAACACTGGTGCTCTTCTTAAGTCTTTGGTACATCTTCATATTGCTTGAGGCCAGTTCTAGATCTGCATTTAAGGACTCCATAGTCATATTGAACTTGATACACTCATCCTTCTTGGCCTTGAGACTAATTGTGAGCATCCCAATTTGAGTTTCCAACTTTGTGCATAACTTGGTACATTCATTTTCCTTGGCTTCTAGATTTTTATGCTCATTTCAAGTTGATATTTTAGTTGTTTATTGATTTATTCAAACTCCTCAACATCCTTGATCAATATTCTTTCTAGAAGACTAATTTTTTCTTCATAGTCCTTATTTGATGACCTCATTTTTACTTCTTCTTTTGAATTTTTATCTCCTCTAGGGCATTTTCATATTCAACCTTGAAGTCAAATTCTTCCTCTTCTTCATTTGAATTCAATCCATCGCCATAAATAATTGAATCTTCTTCTTTGGATAAAATGGATTCTTCTACCATGAATAGGGGGTCAAAATTATTTTTCTTGACAACATCATCCTTACTCTCAGAAGTGCCACTATCATAGCAATAAGAAGAACTACTATCTTCTTTAGTATAGAGGCTTTTCTTGTTCTTATAAAACTTCTTCTTGACCTTAAATAGTCTAAAGTTCTTCTTGCTCTTGTTATATCTATTGGATTGTTTTTCTTCATCATGATATTCTTCACCTTCTTCTAACTCCCAACCTTATGATTATAAGGTCACTTGTTGGAGAAATGTCCAATATTACCATAGTTGAAACATTTGAAAGATAATTTACCATTATATTTACATGAACTAGTCTTCAACTTTCTAGAAAACATGGAAATCCACTCATCATCATCAAAATCATAAATATCATCATCTAAAACCTTCTTACCTTTTGTCTTATTTTCAGCTTTGAATGCAACCTCCTTCTTGATAGGTTTTGTATCAATGGTCCTCATCTCATAGGCTATCAAAATGCCATAGAGCTCATCCATCAACATAGTACTCAAATCCTTGGCTTCTTCAATGGCTGAAACTTTAGCATAAAACTTGGGAATGAGTGATATCAACACTTTTGCACCACCACAACTTCTTTCACTTATTCTCCTAATCCTCTGATAGTATTGACCACTTGATATACTCTGAGAAGGTATGCAATAATTGTTTCTTCTTCCTTCATCTTCATACTTTCAAACTGACTTCTATAAGTTTGGATCTTTTCCATCTTCACCTTAGAGTCACCTTCATAGATTAATTTTTTTCCCTCACTTTGCCTTAGCTGAAGTACAATGCATCACTTTGACAAGTTTTGATTATCATAAACCACACACAATAACATTGTTTCTTTAGCATTATCATTATTAGCTTTCTTACCTACTAGATTTTTAGGAGGAGCACGAGGAATAGTATACCCATCTATCATTGATTGCCAAATATCACAACCCATAGAACTTATGTAAGTCCTCATCCTGATACTCCAAAAGGCATAATTAGTCCCATCAAACATAGGTGTTTTTCTAGTAGAAGAACTATTGTGTTGACTTGCCATTTTTGTGATTCAAATGATCTCCTTTAAGTAGTTAAACTTGATTCAAAATGACCTTGCTCTAATACTAATTATTTGAAGCACAATGAATGAGAGTGGGGGTGAATTAATCCTTTAAAATTTTCATTTAATTAACCATGAAAAACATAACAACCCTTTCAAACCTCCATGACTAGTTTTGACCTCATTAGAGCATCAGTGGTAGGCACATTTGGAAGAGATATTTCACTCATTTCTTAAATTGAATTTGTCCTAAACTTTTCATGAGACCTTAGAACAAATCCCAAGCTTGAGGAAAAAGTTGGTTTCACTTCATGAACCCTACAACACATGTCTATATATGTAAATTTAAACAAAAAGGGGTTTTTATAGCTTACCATCACACCCGAATAATACTACCACTACTAAAATTAGATATGATGAATTCTCATATTTCCTGAACCTTCATACTAGATTTCCCAAGTCATTTAATGGCCAAACCTTTCATATTTTCTCCATCGCTACAAGATTTGGATTTTATGAGGGTTTAAACCCACTTAGCTTCTTAGCAATGGTTCATAAAATTATGATAAAAAAATGAACCCATTTTATTTGGAAAATTTTCTTATTTCTATGCCCTAACATCCACAAAAATATTGGGTTCCCATGAAAATTACACATGTGTGGGTGAGCATTCAAATTTTACCATCAAGCTAGGAATGATAGTTCTAAGAGCTCTGTAGAGCTCAAAATATTTTTCATGCTTTGTCATCATATTCTTGACCTCAAAATTTACACACAACTCGTAATCACTTCCTTCATGATTACCAATTTCATCCATACTTTATTACCTCTGAAAATCATCCTACTACCTAGTTTTCCCATGTCTTACTTGCCTTATCTTCTAGCTCTTGCCTCTAAGGGACCATTATACACTTGAACCATGAACACATTCCACACATGTTATGCAATTTAAAAAAACTCCTTAAATGCTCATGCTAACTTGAAATTTCTTACTTTACTTCATACCTCATGTAACCATACCACTCACTTGTACTAGATTTAGGACTATGCCTAGATTGGCTTGCAACAACACATGCTTCATGGAACCCGACTTTTTCTCCATCATGTAGACAATAATACACCTATGAAACATCTATCTAAACATGTTAGGTATCATAAAAACATCATATAACCTTTGGAGCTCATTTACAACACCTTACTTACAACAACCATGCATCAAAAACATGTATATGCATCAAGACAATATGTTATTACACCAATGCAACACTTCATGACCGCAAAATGAGGACACCGCCAATCAAACTTCATTCTTCTTGATGATTGACACCTCATGCTGACTCGTATGCTATCGAGACACCCTTTTACATCAATGCAACTTGACATCAATAACAACACCAATGACACTATGTCCAATAAGATTTTCAAAAGATCTAAACTTATGAACATGACCAAATCTTATAAAGGGGCTAATAAGCTTTGTATGAATATGTATTGCAATTCATTATCAGCTAAAATATTTTTCATCTTGGTGAGTAGGGTCTTGTAACAAAATACATAAGCATTAAGAGGCTCAATAGGCCCTTGTTGTATTTGAGCCAATTGTGCATAGCAATTTTTATTCTCAATATTGATAAAGAATTGTGCCAAAAATAAATTGGCTAAACTAGTGAATGCATGCATAGAGTGAGTTTAGAGAGCGTAAAACCACCGTAATGCAAAAAAATTAGGAATTCAGGGGAAATATTCATAAACAAGATGTCATTAGAATCATAATCACAGAGAGCAACATGGAATGAGTGAATATGCTCAGTAGGATCCCCTTTTCCATCATAGATTAAAACAAATAGGAACGATAAAACCAACATGTAGGAGATCAAAAACCACTTTGGGTACAATTGGATTATGAAGTAACTATATGGAATCCATAGAACTATAGGAAGCATATTCACCTTTTTTTTAGTTGTAAGCTTTGTGCTTATAAAGTATGAACAATGGATTCAAGAGCTTGCATTCTAAAAGAGGGTACGTGCAATCCATGAGGAGTATATATGGAATGTGTAGTAATAATTATGGTTATAGGAATAGACATAGATATTTTTGGAATTAATATATGAGGTGTACCCAAATTAGTAGGCACCATGGATGTGGGAACAAGAGATGTCGTGGTGTGTGCTGATGAAACATGCTTAAGTTGATCTCATATAGCGTAGAGTAGAAGATTGATATTAGAGGGTTTTTCTTGCAATTATTAATCAAATTGATGGGAATCCTCATCGGAGAGACCTTGATCATGTTGTTCATGGTGATTATTAGAGCCTTGGGCTTGAGTGTGAGCAATAATGATAGTAAAGGAAGTATTAGCAAAGAAATCATGTGTTGGATCATAAGAATAGGGGGAGTGAAACATCATGAGTGGAACATTCTATAGGAATAAAATCGAAAGTGGCTATATTAACTTCATCTTATTTTATGTCATTTGTTGATAGAGATTCAACATGAAGTGGTGCCACATGAGTAAAAGAGAGGGTAAAATTTGTATGGCCTTTCTTAGGAAGGGTGGTGTTAATATCATCACCACAATAAGAACCATCGGTATATTCATGAGAGTATGTACGATTGTTAGATCATTAGCACCTATTTTCTTGAGGGGGTGGTATCGATTTAATTTGGTTACGTAACTCATAAAGCACAAATTTCCAAAACAAGTTGGGTTTAAAAGTAGGAGGGATAATTATGGTATTGGTAAATGCATCAAATTCGATGATGTTTGTGAACCAATGGAAAATCAACCGTGAAGTGAAGATGAAAATTAGGTATGATGATGAACAAAATGTAAAAACCTAGAAAAACAATCACGTACTCAAATAAAAATCCTAAATAAACTAGGGTTCAAATAAATAGGCCTAATACATAAGGAATAGATCCTATATTAGGTTAAAGATTTGATGAAAAGAAGGTTCACCAAAATGTTTAACCCTTAATTAATTTTTAAGTCCATTTAATTAGGTTATACATTAGATTAGAGTTGATTGCAGATATTATAAAAATGTTACAATACACCGTGATTTTCAGCTCAAATCAAATAGAAAACATATAGGATACACTAATACACCTAACATGCAATTGAAAATATGAAACATATGTATAGAGTCACTTAGATGATTACACATAACTCTTGGAGATATCGATTGTGCAACAACAAAATTAGGGGTCTGGACTCGAATGATCCTCCTAATAGAGGTTAGAACTGTGAATCAACCTAGGATAGGGTCTTACAAAACTACCAGAAATAAAGTGTATGGTCCCGACCTATTATATGGTCTAATACCAACTCTTCTTTAGATTTTGTAACTTTATATGGTTGCTTCTTTCCTAGATTTTTTTATCATTTTCAATCCATAGATGTTGCACATGAAGTGAAGATTTCTTAATATAATGGAATTCATCTCAAACCCTAGCCACAGATGAATATTTCTAGACAAAAACATTAGAATTATTATGGGCACCCCTGTGTAACTCTAATGTTTGTGATTTAACATAAATTTGATTAAATCTAATTACAGAGTAACTACTATAATGAAATTTATACAAGTAAAAATGTAATAAATGGACAAGCAAAAAAGGCATGCAAATATAAAACCCTAAGCAAGAGAGGGAGATAGAGAGACTTAGTTGATTTCACATAACTGGAAATGATCTAGGTAGGTGAATATAGAGAAAAACTTGCAACAATGTTGTTAAGGCTCGTTGAAGGTTCCGAGACATACAACTATGTAAGACATAAGCGCCCACAAGAGAAAGCAGCTTGTGGGTGTTGGTGACTGGATCTAGGGGCTAATGTCTACCTAGATGCTTCAATTTTGATCTTTATTTTGTGGGAGGAGCCTCACAGTTAGTCTTTGAATGTCACTCTAGTTTCGCTTCAATGTCATTGAGTGTACCTAACCCTGTGAAAAAAATACCTAGTTGCACATACCCACAAAACACATCAAATCCTAAAAATAAAGATATAGAATGTGGAGTCATCGGCTCGACATTCACTCAAAGAGTGAACTCAAGTAGCGATTGTTACACTACATTTCAGACTTTGTGTAGTTATGTGTGAAAGCATGTGTAATGATGCCCTAGTATTCCCTTGTGCAAATTACGAAATGATAACGCTAAATCTAGAATTTAATAATGTATAAAATGTGTGAAATGGAATAGAATAAACTTCCCCTTCTTATGATGTGTATCTTTGAACAATGCAACCCTTTTCCCTTGAGTGAATGTGCTAGATGTATGATTTTTAGTGATTTTGTGCCTTTGGATGCAAGCTTAGGTGATATTAGATCATTCTAGTACTTGGCACCTTATTTTGAAAGCAAACTATGTGTTTACATGATTCCCTTAATTGATTTTCATAATTGAAGACATGAAGGTTGGCCCAAAGTAGTAAAAACTAATCAAGAAGCGAAAGGGGCTGAAAAGGATAAGAAATAAGGCAAAGAAGGATAAGAGCACCCGGGAAGACAAGAGCACTGAAAATAGTGTCTTAATTGGGCGTTAGTGTTTGAGGCCATAGAAAAACAAAACAATCAAATTTTGGCAAGATTTTAAGATGTATAGGGTCAATAAAAGTGAAGAAGATAAAGTGAAAGGAAAAAGGGAGTTTTCAATTACTAGTTTTCTTGGTTAGGAATCATGTAAATGCTATCATGCTTTTAGGACCTAGAAATGTACCCTAGTGCATATATTTTGTGTCTATATTTCACCTCCACTTTATGATGTTGAGTGAAAAGTAAATAGCATAGTTTAGATAGAATATGCATACCATGTAACCTTATAGAGAATTATGTAGCCAATAGCATGCCAAGTGGACAACTGAACCATGGAATGATCACAATATGAAGCGTGAAGATTAGAAAAGGGAAGTGGACCCTAAGGGTGAAGTGTATGCATAGTATCATGTTATTAGAACATGTGCTTGCTGATGTGAGCTACTACTTGTTACATATTAAAGATAGATGTGTAAAATAAGTGTGAGAGAGTAGTCAAAGCCTTGTATGTGAAAAATTGAAGAAATGCATGTATAAGTGTAAAATTTTCTAAAAGGAAAGTGTACACCTGATGTATAAGAGTGTAAGAGATAGAAATTGGTCATGTTGTTCTTGGAGTTATTGAATTTGTTGCCAAAGAGTGAGGTTTTTGACGATTTCAAGCCAAGAGCAAGTTTTTGGGTGATCTCACGCCAAGAGAAGAGTGTTGGGGAGAGAGGTCTAGATTTTCTCTCCTTCCATGATGCTTCCTAAATAAGCACCACTACAGATGGTACATCCTTGATTTGTTCCAAATTTTTTTATTGTTACGATTTGTTTTAATTGTTTTGATTGTAAGTGATTGTAACTTAAATGTAAGCTGATGTATTGAATTTTATACCTAGAGGAAAGTTTCTTCTACTAGAGAACTGATATGAGAATTGCTGTAAATTGTGTTGGAGTGAAAAAATTCCTATTTTTTCCCTTAGTACATTAGTACCCATTGGGACACAAGTGCCCACCACTACTATCCAGTTATGGGTGCTAGTGTGTGCTCTTTATTTTGGACCCAAGTCGATTTCAGGCCAATCAGAACTATGTTCATATGCCATTTATGTACAATGCTAAAGCTTTGAGATGTTGTAGAGGTTATTTTTTACCCCAATAGATTCCCCTCATTTAGGGTGCATGCAAAGCTTGTGAGGATAATATGGTCCAAATGAGAGGACCCGATATGATATGCATATATGAAGTGGATACCTACATGAGTAGGGGATGTGCATGGTAGAAACCAAGGTGCATGCAAATAAGATAGGCTATTAATAAGTGTTAATAAAATTAGCTAGCATGCAATAGAATACAATGCAATAAGAAATTAGGAAGACAAGATGGATCACTAATAATGTGTTTCATACATGGGAAATCATTGACAATCTCACAAGGTAATCAGGGCCAAAGTAGCCAAAAGCATAAAATGATCAATCAAGACATAGGGCATAGCCTCGCAAACAATAGCAATCAATAACAAGCAAAATATATCGAGATAACCATGGTCTAAATAGTCCGTAAGGAAAATTCTACACATGAAGCACTTGTTAGCATGTTAGAGAGATAAATATTGTGTTAAATTGTGTACGAATCAATGAAACATTAAAGTGATAGTAGTGAGTATTTAATAATGTGACAATAGAACATGTGATGTATGAAGTATAAGAGTAGCAAAAGGTAGATCTCGTAGGAGCTTTGGTGGGACTGGTAAAGAGGTATGTTAAGCATCTGCATCGTGTATGAATTTGTAATAGTTCCTACATTCACTTCAAGATACCAAGTGAACACACATGTGTATATAGAAAAAGATAATGACATACTAATAATCGACTAGCATAGTAAGCAAAGTGCAACATATAAATAGTATAAGTGAACAAGATTAAATGAAACCAAGATATGAAAATGTGGTACATGAGTGGGATGGTGTGATATGCAATTTTTGACAATGATAAGAGCAATGTTTCCCCCCAATGGATGTGTATGAGATGAGGTTCATTTATAAATTCTCCCTCAATAGTCACAAATGAACCATGGAACAAGAATGTCATCAGAAATGAATTAAGGTGTGCAAACTAACAATGTTGTGATGCTCGAGAAAGATAAGCATGAAGCACGAGAGTGAAATAGATTAGTAGGTGTTAGGAAAGATGTATTGTGAAGCACTGAGCATAAAGTGTATATGGTGTGAGGCTCATAAAGAATTTAACCCTCAACTGTCAAGTGTGAATCGTAGCACGAAAGTGTGTCATCAAGTAATGACAATACAATATGTGCACCGAGAGATGTGAGAATGCTTGAAATATTTATTGTGAAGCACATAGTGTATAACAAAGGAGCTAAGAGTAGATGAGGCTCATTTAATAATTGGGCCCTCAACAGTCAAGTATGAACCATGGAACTAGAGGCGTCAATGGGTAGTGACGGTGCAATGTGTGTACCAAAGAGTGTAAGAATGCTTAGAAATATTACACATGAAGTGTGGAGCATGAGGTGTAATAGTAAACACTAGAGGAAATTGATTGGGAGCTGTTGGCAAATAGATGTGATAAGAGTAGTCAAAGTATGTATAGTGCATGCAAGGATGTATACCATATATAGAAAATAGTATATGTACCATGAATAGAAGAATCCATAAGTAGGCATGAGGAGAAAAGTGTGTACAGAGTAACATAGGAGCATGGATAAATGTAGCAAGGTATGCACATAGTGTAGATAAGAGAAAGTGTTGCTAGAAAGAATAATGTGAATTAAAAAACAAGAGTAATTTATAGATTTTTATGTGAATAGTATGGATAGGTAACAACCGATTAGAATAGGTTCCTATGAGGGGAGAGATTTTGATGCCCCCAAGTGTGCAAGTAATGGAAATATATGTGATTAAGTGAGAATAAGCATGTCATGTATCATAGTAAAGCACATGGTTGTCATTATGGTAGGTGGGAGAAAGAGTAGGACCAGGGTTGGATTTTGGGTTGACAAGAAGAAGCTTATAGATGTCAACTATTACAAGGTGAATTGGTTGGTCTTGCTTGGTTGGTGGTTACTTATTTGGAATTGGTAACATTGTAGAGGATTTTATAGGAGGATGTGATGGGGTACAAATTTTTAAGGTGGTATCACATTAGGTGGGATAGGTGGCTCTTGGTGACTTGAAAAGGAACATTGGTAATTATGGAATGATGCTCATTAGACATGGAGGGATTGGATTTGGGAGCCTAGTGGATTTAGCAATTGGAGATGTAGCAGAATGTTGTGTAGAAAATGAAATAAAACCCTGATGCTCAAGGTGCTTAATTCTTCATTTTAAAGCATAAAAATCATTGTCATGATGTCCATTAAGTCTGTGATAATTACAAAATGGGAGACCTATGTATTTTGAAATCTGATAAGGAGGGTAGAAATGAGTAGTTGGTAAGTTGATCAATTGGTGATTGAGGAGATCAAGAATAATATCATGTTGCTTAGCATTTACATCAAACTTTATAGGTTTTGGTAGCGGTAAGACTTGGAGATCACCTATATGAGCACATGTAGTAGACATAGGATTAGGATGAGGTGTAGAAGAAGAACTAGCATGGGCCTGAGAAGCATCCTTAAGATGTTGGATTTCATATTTGAGGGATGTAATTGTAGTTTCCACATCCTAAAATTTATCTTGAAAAACATGATGTAAAACTTGAATTGACACTAAAATGTGTTGATTGGATGGAGTATGAAAAAGGATAGGTTTGTCGGAGAGATGATGAAAATGAAACTTACTTGTGTAGGTGGCGTATTGTGAGGGAGGTATATAATGTATAGGCATTTTTGGACATCATATTTTACAGGTGGGTGCACTTGAAGTAAGTCATGCAAAGAGATTTGAGGAATTTTAGGAGCCATGAAAGAAGACCTAATAGAATAGGAAAAATAAGGATCCAAGTTTATGATCACGAGTGGGTTTCACCAAATGATTTAATATAAATTGATTAAATCTAATTATAGAGTAACTACTATAATGAATGATAAACAAGTAATAAAATATAGTAAATGGAAAAGCAACAAACATGCAAATATAAAACCTAAGAAAGAGAGGGAGATAGAGATACCTAGCTAATTTTGCACAATATGGAAATGATCTCGAGTAGGTGAATAGTTGGAATAGATTTGGCAGCAACAATGTCAAGGCTCACTGGACCTTCTAAGACATGAAAATATATAAGACAGAAATGCCCATAGGAGGACAGGAGTGGCTAGGCAATGGTAACTGGATCTAGGCACTAGTGTCTACCCAAATTCTTGGATTATAATCTTTTATGTATGGGAGGAGCCTCCCTTTAATCTTTGATTATCACTTTGTTTTCACTTCAATGTCACCAATTATACATGTAACCTACAAAAAAATGTCTAGTTGCACATACCCACAATTGTATATAAAATGTGGAGTCGGATTGACCTCGATGGTCACCCGAAGAGTGAACTTAGTGTCGAATGTTGCACTACATTTTAGACTCCATGTAGTTATGTGTGAATGTGTGTGTAATGATGCCCTAGGATTCCCTTGTGCAAGTTACACAAATGATAGCAGGCTAGATCTAGAATGTAGCAATGTATAGAATGTGTGAGATGGAATAGAATAAACTTCCCCTTCCTATGTTGTGTATGTGTAAAAATATAGCCCTTGATTGAATTTGTTAGATGGATTCCTTCTCGTGTTCTTGTGCCTTTGGATGTAAGCTTAGGTGATAGTATATAATGCTAGTATTTGACCCCTTATTTTGAAAGCATAATTATGTATTTATATGATTCCCTTGTTTGAATTTCATAATTGACAACTAGAAGGTTGACCAAAAGTAGTAAAAATTAATTAAGAAGTGAAAGGGTCCCAAAAGGATAAGAAAAAGGTAAAGAAGGACATGAGCATCTAGGAAGACAAGAGCACTGGCGTTAGTCTCCCAACTAGGCACCAATTTCGAGGCCATAAAAAAATAAAACACTCAAATACCAACAAGAGTGCAATATAAATAAGGCCAATAAAAGTGAAGAAGACAAAGAAAAAGGATAAATGGAGTTTTCAATTACTAATTTTCTTGCTTAGGAATCATGTAAATTCTAACATGCTTTTTTAGGACCTAGAAATGTACCCAAGTGTATATATTTTCGTATCTACAATTAGAACGAATCGAAGAGGCCTCAAACTAGACTTTGTTCTCCTCCTACCATGTGATATCTAGATAAATCAATCATATTTGGAAATTATTTTTACCATGTTTATTTTGACTCGTCTCTTGCTAAAACAATTGGAGAGATGATGTTTGAGTGCTTATGGATGAGAGATATGGTTTTCTTGACCTTGTTTGTAGCTTCATATTTGATGTGGGTGTAGCCCCGTTGGTTGAAAAATTTATTGTTGAAGACACAATCAACAATTTAGGAGACAACATTCCCACCTCTTTAATTGGGAGGTTCCCTTACTAAACCAAAAACTTGTAACTCTAAAATATTTACAAATTTACAAACTAATAATATTTAATGAGGATATTGGTGTTAATGAATAATCCCATGATTTTTAATACAAAAGATAGATTAAGAACTCGAGAATGTAGGAAAACATAGCAGTGAATTTATGGAAAGACAAATAAATTAGAGACACACAATTCTAACTAACTCATCGATCAAGGAAACGTGATTCCTCCTTGGTTCCACAAGATTGCCACAGGAATGAATAAATGAGAGGGAATAATAACACCACTTTTAGATAAGAATATTGTAGATCTTATCATACTCTTACGTGTAAATGGAATTAAAGAACATACATGCCTTCATAAATAGATTTTTTCACAATAAACAAGATATAGATTGAATCAAAGTTCAACAAATCTTGGCCCATGAAAAATATTACAAATCTTTCAATTCCAAATAAATCAAGAAATATTACAAATGAGACATGAACAAGAAAATAAGATAGGAAGAACAAGAATGGAGATAAGGAAGGGTTTTTCTTCTTTGTTTCTTACATACAAAATGCACCAATATCCAACCCCTTTTACAAAGAAAATGAAGCCTTATATAGGCAAAGGGGAAAGGATAACTACCCAAACTAACTAGTTGTCTTAATTAAGTGTTAAAAAACTTAATTAATTGAATTTACATTCAATGAATTTATATTACAAATTTACTTTTATACAATAAATTCAATGACAAAATAGAATAACTAGTGATGTCATGAGCCTGAAGAAGATGGAAAAGAAGGGATAGCAATTACATTGTGGAATTTGAGCTTCAAAACATGCATTCAGAACTTGGTAACTACAATTGATATCTCTGTATCTTTAGGTATAATGGTATTGGAGAGATTTATCAACCAAATGCCTAAGAGAGAATTCCATTTCTTTTGTTGTTCCATTATATCTTGAGAAAGTCTTTTTCACGCTTTTATGATGACTTTGTTGAGCTTTAACAATTCCTCCATATTTTCTTTGTTAACCAATTCTTCCTTGAAAAACTTCTCCTTGATGAGTGTATTAAAATATCCTTTGATTTGATTAATATAATTCCTCTTCGATGAATTTTCTTGAACAAGTGGATAGAGGGTTTACAAATCTACAAAAATCTCATTCTTCAAAACTCTCCCTCTAAACCACATTTTGTAACTAAGTCAAGGCTTCTTTGAGGAATTTTATTCTCCATTATGATTTAATATAAATTGAATTAAATATTAATTTCAGAATAACTTTACAAAGACTAATGATATACAAGTAATGAACTACAATAAGACACAAATAATAAGCAAACAATAATATGAGACCCTAAGCAAGGGGGAGAGGGAGGGTGACTTACTTCATTTCCATGTGATCTAGATGTATTATGAACTAGGAAATGATAGAACTACCTGGAAACAATTTCTTTAAGGCCGACTCGAGAGTTATGGGACTCGTGAATTTGTAGGATATAAGTGACCATAGGAGGACAAGAGCACTCGGGTGCTAGTGATTGATTTGGGAAATATTTTTGAGACAGATGCTTAGGTTTTGTCTTTTTCTTTGTAGCACGAGCTTCGTTGTTGGTTTCCTCTAGTCACTCTAGTCTCACTCCTATATCATCAATTATACATGTAACATATAAAATATATAAATAATCGCATGTACCCAAAACCACATCAAACCTAATAAATAAGATGCAGAATGGGGAGTCAAATTGACCCCAATAGTCACCCGAAGAGTGAGCTTACGATTGAGTGTAGCACTACATCTCGTAATCCATGTAGTTTTGTGTGTATGTGCATGTAATGATTCCACTAGGATTACTTTGTGTAAGTTACATAATGATAGTTGGCTAGATCTAGAATGTAGCAATGTATAGAATGTGTGTGATGGAATAAAATTAACTCCCCCCTCTTATGTTTTGTAGTCAAAGTGATGCAACCCTTTTCCTTTGTATGAGTGTGTTAGATGAATACCTTTGAAGTTATCTTGTGTCATTGAATGCAAGATTAGGTGATAGTAGATAATTCTTAGTGTTTGACCCCTTAGTTAAGTGCAATAATAAAGTGTGTGTGTGTGTGTGTATATATATATATGATTGTGTTGTTTGAATTCCCTTGTAATTTCATAATTGACAAGTGATAGGCTAACCCAAAAGTGTAAAAGGTGACCAAAAGGTAAAAGAGGCCCAAAAGAATGAGAAAAGGATATAGAGGGTAAGGAGCACCTAAGCGCTTTTGTCCTAATAAGGTGTTAGTGTTCTAGGCCATAATATATAAATAAGTTAATTTGTTTCAAAAGGTGTATGATGTGTGAGGCCAATAAGAATGCAAAAGATAAAGCACAAGGCCCAAAAAGTGTTGTTAACTTCTAGTTTTTTTCTTAGGAATGTGCATGTATTAGTATGCTTTAGGACCTAGAAATTTACCTAAGTCTATAGATTTTTTATCTACAATTTCCCTACTCTACGTTGTTGATTAAATACTTGATAAAGCATAAAGTATATAGAAGATATTTACCCGGTTATTTTATCGATGATTTAACAAATATGGAATTTGTAAAACCCTAGAATATTTCAGTCATGTGTAATAGATAAAACACCAAAGTACATATCTAACCCAAGAAATAAGCTAAAAAAATTTAAAACCCTAAGTGAAAGAAAGTGAATGAGATACTTATCTGATTTCACACCTTATCCCAAGGTATGTTGATTGGAAAACCAATGAAACAGAAAGAAGATTGTCACAATCAAACCCAGAAAAATTGTGGAACTTCCTAAACAAGTTGGACCAAGGTGCATGTACTCGATTAGGGGGCACCTAGTGTGCTAGAGAGACCTTACTGGGAACCCATGATCTTGAGAAAAACCTCATAAACTAGTTTTTTTGTGTCGTACCAATGTCACTAACCTTCACTATTTATCACTTGTATATTGTTGGATGAGTGCAGATTTTTCATGTAACCTAGCAAAAATGAAATGATCTCCTTCAAAACCCTAAAACATATCAAATCCTAAAAATAAAGACACAAATGGGGAGTCATATTGACCCCAATGGTCATCCGATAGAGTGAACTAACAACTCGAGTACAACACTACATTTCAGACTCCATGTAGTTCTTGTGTGTGTGTGCAAGAATCATGACCTAGGTGGCTCTTGTGTAAGATGCACTTGATAATGAGCAATAGCTAGATTTAGAAATGTAGATAGATGTGTGGATGTCAAAATGAACTTCCCCTCCTATGCATGTATGTAGAAAATGTAATCCTTTGTCCCTTGAATGAAGTTGGATGCTTTGATGCTCTTAGAATGCCTTTTGATGTAACCTTAGGTGATAGTAATAGATTCTTAGAGGTTGGTCCTTCCTAATAGTCACATAGCTTTATATTTATATGATTCCCTTGGTTGAATTTTTAATCGAAAACTAAAAGGAAAACCCATAAGAAAATAATATTTCCAAAAGATGTTAGAGGCCCAAAAGAGGCAAGCAAAGTACAAAGAGGTCAAGGGCACCCTGAAGGAGGGGGTGCTTGGTGTTGCCATCCTGGGTGGACATTTGTGTGAGAGTGATAAAATGTGAAAAGTAAAGTATTTACTAAGGTCATAGGGTGTAAGAGATCAAAAAGAAGCCATGAAGCACGGAAAAATGGCCAAAGATAGATGTTAATTTCTAGTTTCTCTCATTGAGGAACCATATGAATAGTAGTAAGTGACTAGGACCTAAAAATGTACCCAAAGTGTGTGATTTAGTTTCTACATTTTCCCCCACTTTATTTTTTTGATTGAATACTCAAAAATATAAAGTAGATAAGAGATGTGTACCTGATAATCATGTAGATCGATGGTGAAAGCATGTCAAGGAGACAAGAAAAAGTGTGGAGTGATAAAAATGAAGCGTGGAAGCTAAGTTAGGAAAGAGGAAGTGACCCTAGGGGTGAAAAGTGTAATGTGTGTACCATGTTGTACCTATTGTCATTTTCATGCTTGTGTTATGCTTGAGACTACTACTTCTTATAAGGATGGACCTAAAAAAAAAAGAGCAAAAGAGTAGTCAAAGTCATGTATATGAAAAATTCGATCTAAGTATGTAAAAAGTATGTAAAAGTACATTAAAATTTGAAAAGAAACATGTGCACCAGATCCATGATGAGTGAAAAGGATAGAAAGTGTCTTGAAAATGATATAGAAAAATAATTTTTTTGGGCGATCTCATGTCAAGTGCGAGTTTTTTGGCAATCTCATGCCAAGTGTGAGTTTTTTGGGTGATCTCACGCCACAACAAAAGAGTGTTGGGGAGAAAGGTCTAGTGTTATTCTCCATCCCTGACTAATTAACGATGATTTATACACCACTGTAGATAGTGTGATCCTACTTTGATCAAGTTTGATCCAACACAAATAAAAAAATGAGATAGAATGCATTCTAACTAATGGAATATTGTGTTTGATCTGTGTAAAACCACTATGTAAACTACTGAAAACTATTCCAATATGAGAAAATAACTGTAACTACCCCTAGTCATAGTGTCAAGGAAATGTTGGGAGTTCCGAGGCACTTATGTCTATATCTGAGCACTGGTTTTTGTGTTTATCTGATGACCCAAGTCAGGATCTAGGTTGTCTCTGAGACTTAATTTTGTGTTGATTTTGTATTGAACTATGTTGTACCTTAACATGATTTGTGTGACGGGGTGATTGATTCACCCAATGTATTCCCCCTGTTTGGGGTACATGAGATGTCGTAAGGAGAATGTATCCCAAAGGAGGACCTACTATTGATCTAAAACAAATACCCTATAGGGGGAAGGAATGTGCATGGTAGAAACCAAGGCACACACAAAAAAATGGTTAGGACATTAAATCAAGACAAATACAATATAGAAGACAATGTTTAATACAATAAGAAGACAATGTAAACTGTGAAAAGTGGGTTTCAATATGAGACATTACTCACAATGTCATAAGAAAATCAGGGACGAAGTGAAAAAAATCATATAAGCAATAAACATACAAGACATAGGGCATAACCCAAAATAATGGAATATAATATAAGACAAGATCAAGAAAAGTATCAGACAACCATAGTGTAAAATAGTTTTTATAAAGTAAATGTTACACATGAAGCACCCATTAGCATGTTAGAAATATAAAGAGTATGTCAAAACGTGTATATACAAATAGAGTAGTGCAAGTAAGAAGAAGATGAAGTAATATAAAATGAAATGATAACACCTGTAGTGTGTACAAAAGTAAATGCCCCCAGGAGCCTCGGTGGGACTAGTAAGAGGTATAGTGCCAAACATCCATGTTGTGTGTAAGGATCTATAGGAAATTTACATTCACAACTAAATACCAAGTGATCGCGTATGTGTATATAGAAAATATAATGGCATACAATGTATATGTCTAACATAGTAAGCAAGGTGTGCATCTAACTAACATGAGCAAACAAGAGTAAATGCGACCAAGATATGAAATATGTTGTGAGTGAGTGTAATGGAATGGTATGCAGAGTGAATGTGATAAGGGTAGTGTGCCCCCCAAGTGGATGTGTATGTATGATATGAGGTTCATTTATAAAATACCCCTAGATAGTCAAGAATGAACCATAAAACAAGAGTGTGTCATCGGGAAATGGTTTGAATTTTGTGTGATATAAATATTGATCATAAAACATAGAGTGTAGAATGTAGAATGTGATGAGGTTCATTTTATATTTAGACCCTCATCAATCGAGTATGAACCATGAAATTAGAGTTCTTCATAGGGTAATGGTGATACAAGAGTGTATCAAATTGTGTAATGATGATTATAAGTAAGACGTATAGAGCGTAAAACATAAACACCTTAGAATGTTAGAAGGGGGAAGTAAGTGTGATGCCCCCAAGTGTATGATGTGAAGAAGAATCAAGTAACATCATCTAAGAGATCATCATTGTCATGATTGAAGCCAAATGGAGATACATTAGAGACCTGGTAAGTAATAATATGTGTTAATCATATAAGGAGCCATTGTGACATAAATTGTACATGCCCATTGCGTATTCCTCATCAGTGAAAGGTAGTAGTAGACATCCATGTGCATACCAATGAGTAATATTTTGTGAATATCCAAGAAATGAATCATTGCAAATAGAAACATGGCTGAAGGGCATAGGAAATGTGATATCAATATGAGTTGGATCCGAGTTCCTTCAATGTAATCAAGCCAAGACTACCCAAGAGTAAGTGGAGAAGTGTGAGAGGTGTGTGCAACAAAAACCGATAGATGAAAGAGGTTGAGGCCATAAGCAAGCAGCATAATGCAAACTTATCCATGATATAGATGAGAAGAATGATATGGAGGGAGGATATCATCGAGTGTGAATCTGAGTCAATCCAAGCCATCATATGTACAAATAGTGTTAGAGCAAGAGGGATGAATGGAATGTGTGGTCAATAAGAATTATTCATGAATAGAGTGCATGTGAAAGGAGGAAGCGTAGATATAAGTTGCTCATGAGAATATGAGGAAGGTGGTATGACATCAATATATGGATAGACCCCCAATAAAGTACCATAGCATTAGTAGAAGGAGGGGTTATTTGAGTTAATATTCATTTAGTGGCGATAGCAATGAAAGTGTCATTGAAGTATGATTCATCTATCTCGATAGGAGTAAAATTAATATTGCACAATTTTTCATCAATAAGCTGAATGTATCAACCTCATCATCAAAATCATCAATGTTGGCATTGTCATGCTAGATAGTCGTATCAAGGATATTGGTAGGAAGTGAGCTAGATGTAGGAGTGAGAGGAGTCTCAGTGAGTGTAGTGGTGGTGGGTATGGGAGTAGACACAATAGGTGAGTGAAATGATATCATTAGTGTGAGTGGAAATGGATGGTATGCTTGCAGAGGTGGAAGAAGGTTGTGAAGCACTAGACTAACCAATATCATATGTATTAATATGAATTATATGGAATAGGCTGCGATGGAAGAATAGGCATAATAATAACAGGTTCTATGCGGTAGAAATTGAATGGATCAAATTCAAAAGTAATGGTATGTTCATAGCCATCATGTAAGAATTTAACAAATTGATGAATAGTAGACGTGACCACATGCATTGTGTGAATCTAGGGTCTATCCAACAAGAGATTAAACTAAAACGAGGCATCGATAATGAAGAATACTATAGGAACAATCTTAGGCCCGACTTGTATATGTAATGTGATAGTTCCTAGGCATGTATGAGTAGTGGAATCATAACCATGAATGAGAGTGGAATTTTTAGTAATGAGATTATCAATAATGTTGATTTTCTTTAAAAGAGAGTGAGCACATAAATTAATGGTGGATCCATTTTCAATGAGTACATGCTTGATATAAATGGTTCCAATGATAGAGTGATAAGCAAAGGTGCACATGGATTATCAACAATAGATGGCGATATGTCCTCATCACTAAATGATATAGCACATGGTAGATTTTTTGAGAGACTGAATGAGATGTGTGAAGGCCACCAAATAATTATTACTTTCAATGTGGATAGAATAAAGGGTGGCCTCTAATGTATGATGAAAATCGGGTGCATTATGCAATAAGTCATAGAGAGATATTTTGGTGGTGTATTCTTAAGTTGTTTAATGATATCATAGCCCTTAGAAGTGGTAGTAGAATCATAGAAGTGATAGGTGGTGGGATAGAAATGGGCTAAGCCATGGGAGGATGAGTGCGGCGAGTGGTGACTACATTAATAGTTAGATCAGTCATAGGTATAATAAAGCGAGGAGGATGTTGAGTACAAACTTGCATAAAATCAGCAGTAGTAGTAACCATGTCAGAAACCTTAGTTGGGGTGAAATAAGGATAAGAAGATTGATCCATGACTTGAGAAGAAGAGAAATTTTGATACATGCTTAGAAGGTAGGGTTTGAAAGATCAGGTTCACCAAATGATTTAACAAATATGGAATTTGTGAAACCCTAGAATATTTCAAAGTCACATGCAATAGATAAAACACTAAAGTACATATATGACCCAAGAAATAATGTAAACAAAATTAAAACCCTAAGTGCAAGAAAGGGAATGAGAGACTTAGCTGATTTTTCACTTGATCCCGAGGTATGATGATCTATAAAAATGATGAAACAGGAGGGCATACTATAGCAATCAAACCTAGAAAATTTTGGAACTACTGGAACAAACTAGACAAGGAACCTAGACTGGGTCAGGGGCACCTAGGCACTAGATATTTCTTTTGGGCGCCCGTGATCGTGAAAAATCTCATAAACTAATTTTTGTTGTTTCACACCAATGTCGTTAACCTTCGTTTTTTTTTGTCTCAAGTATGTCGTTAGATGAGCGCAAAGTTTCATATAACCTAGAAAATGAATGATATACTACAAAACCCCACAAAACATCAAATCCTACAAATAAAAAGATGTAATGGGGATTCAAGCTAACCCTAGTAGTCACCGACAAAGTGAACTTACGATTGAATGTTGCACTACATTTCAGACTCCATGTAGTTCTCATGTATGTGTGCAAGAATCGTGCCCTAGGTAGCTCTTGTGCAAGATGCACTTGATAGAAATACAATAGATGTAGTAATGTAGATAGATGTTTGGATGTCAAAATGAACTTCCCTTCCTATGCATGTATGCAGAAAATTTAGTCCCTCTTCCCTTGAATGAAGCTAGAAGGATGATTTGATGCTCTTAGAATGCCTTTGGATGCAACCTTAGGTGATAGTAATACATTCTTAGAGCTTTGTCCTTTATAATGGTAACATAACTTTATATTTATATAATTAAACAGGCCGACCCATAAGAAAAAAATATGCCCAAAAGAGGTGAGTAAAGTAAAAATTGGTCGGGGACCTAAAGGATGGGGGCACGTAGCATTGGTGTCTTGGGCTGGGCGCTAGTGTTCAAAGTGATAAAACATGAAACAATAAAGTATCGACTGAGTTGTGGGGTGTAAGAGATAAGAAAGAATCCATTGCCAAAGACAAATGCCAATTACTAGTTTTCTCACTAAGGAACCATATGAATAGTAGTATGTGACTAGGACCTAAAAATGTACCCAAAGTGCATGATTTAGTGTCTTTAGTAGATAAGATTAAAGCTGATAGCATGTTGACTAGACAAATGAAGCTTGATGTGATACAAATGTGAAGTGTGGAAGCTAGGAAAGGGAAGTATACCCTAAGGGTGAAGTGTATGCATAGTAGTGTGTTGTTGGAGCTTGTGCTTACTGATGTGAGTTGCTTCTTTGTCGTCTATTAAGGGCATACCTATAAATTAAGAGTGAGAAATTAGTAAAAGTTCGGATGTGAAAAATCATATTAATGCATGTATAAATAAGTAAAGAGTGTAAAAGTGTGTAAAAGGAAAGTGTGCACTGATATGTAAGAGAATATGAGATAGAAAATTGTCTTGTTTTCTTGGAGTTTCTAGATTTGAATGTCGATGGTGAGGTTTTTGGGCGATCTCATGCCAAGAGTGAGTTTTTGGGTAATCTCATGCCAAGAGTAAGTTTTTGGGCAATCTCACGCTAAAGGCCAAAAGTGATTTTTTTGGGCGTCTCATGCCAAAGGCAAGTTTTTTAGATGTTCTCATGCCGAGATAAGAGTGTTGGGGAGAGAGGTCTAATTTTTCTCTCCTTTCATGATTCTTCTGAATAAGAACCAATGCATATAGTACGTCCCTAATTTGTTCTTTTTGTAACTAATTGTAATCGATAGACTGAATTTTGTAACCAAAGGCAAGTGCCTAATACTAGAGAACTATACAAAAACTCATGTAAATTGTGTTGGAGTGAGAAAATGACTATATTTCCCCAGGACACAAGTGCCTAGGGGGATGTAAACACTCACCGCTACTATCTCAGGACTCGGGAACTAGTGTCGATCTTTGTTTTGGACCCAAGTCTAATTTTGGGAAAATATGTAACTATGTTGCTGTGTTGATTTTGTGTTGTCTTGTGTTGTTCGGAGTTTTAAGCTGATGTAGGGGTGATTTTTAACCCATTAAATACCCCCGTTTGAGGTGCATGTGACAACTGTAGGAGAATGTGGTCTAAAGGAGATGACTGAGCTTATATGCATATCATGTATTGGATACATGTATGGGGTAGAGGATGTGCATGTATAAACCAAGGCACATGCAAAAAGATGAATTAGGAAACAAGTGTTAGTGTAACAATAACTAGCATGCAATAGAATACAATGTAACAAACAACTATGAAGACAAGATGTGCCATGAAAATTGGGTTTCATACATGGGACATAGCTCACAATGTCACAAGACAATCAAGGCCAAAGTGGCCAAAATCATGCAATGATCACTCAAGACATAGGGCATAGCTCACAAATAATAGTAAATAGTATCAAGCAAAGAGTGAAGATAACCATGGTTGTATTGATTTTTGAAGCCAAATGCTACACATGAAGCACCCATTAGAATGTTAGAAAGATAAATAGTATATCAAAACATGTATAGATCGGTGAAAAGTGTAGTGACAAGTAATGAAAATAAGTAAATATTGTAACAGTAGGACCTGTGATGTGTGAAGTATGAGAGTAGTAAAGGATAGATGCCCCTCGAGTGAGCCTCAGTGGTAATAGTAAATATTTATGTCGAGCATCATGCATCATGTATGAATATTTGAAAGTCATGCATTCACCTCAAGACACCAAGTGAACAAACATGTGTATATAGAAAAATATAATGCCATACTAAGTATCCAACTAACATAGGAAACAAAGCGTAAAATATAAGTAGAATAAGCTAACAAAAGTAAATACAACCAAGATATACAAATGTTATGTAAGTGTGATGATGTGCTACAATGTGTAAGATGTGGAGAGAGGAGGATACACATGTCCACCCATTGAATGCATGTGAGATGAGGTTCATTGAGAAATTCTCTCTCAATAGTCAAGAATGAACTATAAAACAAGATTCCTGTCATAAGGAAATGACGATACAAGTGTGTACACAAAAGACATGAGAGTGTTAGAAAAGGTATAATCGTGAAGAAAAAGTGTAATGTGTAGCAATAATAGACGATGTGAGGTTAATTTAAGAATTATACCATCAACAATCAAGCATGAATCGTGGAATTAGAGTGCGACATCGAGGTAAAGAAAATACAATGTATGTACCAAAGATGTGAGAATTCTTATAAAGATTAGACATGAAGAGTTGAGGATGAAGTGTAGTAGTAGACACTAGAGACAGTTGATAGTGATGGAGTGGGGAATTTTGATGTCCCCCAAGTGTGCAAGTGATGGAGATCTTGGTGGTGGAGTTTGAAATGTGTTATAAAAAAATATATGGTCGTCACAATGGTAGGTAGGAGCAAGAGTATGACCAACATCATATTTTGGGTCTAACAGAGGAAATGTAAGTAGGTGATGGATCGCAACTTGTGTTGAGTGAATTGGTTGTGCTTCCTTTGATGGTGGTTGCTTATTTTGGATTAGTAACATTGTGGATGACTTGATAATATGAGGTAATGGGGTAGGTATTTTTAAAGTTGGTATGGTACTGGGTTGGATAGATGGCTCTTGACTTCATCAAGAAGGAACATTCGTAATAATGGTGTGATGCTAACTATACATGGATGGATCATATTTGGGAGCCCATCCGGATTTTGTAACTAGGGATGAGCATGAAGAAGAATGATGTGTAGCAAATGAAATGAGACCGTTATGCTCCAAATGTTGGATTTTTTGTTCTAAATCATAGAAATTTTCATCACAATGTCCATTAATCTCATGGTAATTACAATATGGTCTATTTTTATAATGAATGAATGATGATGAGGGTGGTAATGATGGATTAAGGAAGCTATTAAGTGATTATTGAATAAAGCGTGAATAATATATCATGTTGTCTAGCATTTTGATCAAACTGGAGAGGTGTTTTTGTGGTAATGCCTTGACCTCGCTTGTATGGGCACATGTAGTAGACATGGGATTAGGATGGGATGTAGAATAAGAACTAACATGGGTATGAGAAGTTGCCTTGAGATGTTGGATTTCAGATGTAAGGGATGTGATATTGGTTTCCATAGCTATAAATTTATCTTGAAATAAAAAAGTGTTAATCTTCAATTGACTCAAAGATGGATTGATTGGTTGTGGTATCAGGATTGATAGAGTCGTCAGAGATATGATTGAAAATGGAACTTACTTGTGAGGGTGGCATATTTTGAGGGAGGTACATAGTGTCTAGGGATTTTGGAGAACATCTTTACAAGGTGGGTGCATTTGAAGTAATTGATACAAGGAGACTTGAGGAACCTTAGTATCCATGGAAGAAAAGGTAATGGGAAAAATAAGACCTCTAGAATGACAATACCAAGGATGAAACCTTATGAAGAGATATGCATATCGAGGTATGATAAATGATAAATAGGACTATAAACCTTGATGTAGATAGAATGGAAAAAAATAAGCATACGAGTTATCGATCATGAGTAGGGGTTCACCAAATGATTTAATATAAATTGAATTAAATCTTAATTTCAAAGTAACTTGTATTGTACTAATGATATACAAGTAACAAACTATAGTAAGGCAAAAGAAATAAGTAAGCAATAATATGAGACCCTAAGCAAGGAGGAGAGAGAGGGGGTGAGTTAGCTGATCTCTACGAGTGATTTGGACACATTCTAAACGAGGAACTATTGTAACTTCCTAGAAACAATGTTTTCAAAGTTGACTAAGAGTTGTGTGACTTAGGAATGTGTAGGATGAAGGGCCCATGGGAGGATAGGATCACCATGGTGCTAGTGACTGATCCTGGGCACTAGTGTCCAGTTAGATTCTTAGATTCTTTCCTTTTCTATGTAGAAGGATCTTCATTGTTTGTTTCCTTTTGTTTCTCTCGGTTTCACTCCTAGATCGTCAATTGTACCTCTAACTTGAAAAATAGATGTTGTTGTGCATACCCACAAACCACATCAAACCCAATAAATATGATGCAAAATGGGGATTCGGACTAACCCAGATGGTCGCCTGAAGAGTAAGCTTACGAATGAGTGCTACACTAAACATTAGCCTCCATGTAGTTCACGTGTGCATATGTGTGCAACTATTCCCTAGATTCCCTTGTGCAAGTTGCACAATGATAGTGGGATAGATCTAGAATGTACTAATGTATAATATGCATGTGATGGAATAAAATGAACTTCCCCTCCTATGTTGTGTATGTAAAGTGATGCAATCTTTTCCCTTGTATGAATGTGCAGATGAATGCCTTTGAAGTGCTCTTGTTGCTTTGAAAACAAGCTTATGTGATAGCAGATAATGCTTAGTGATTGGCCCCTTATTTGAGTGCAATAACTAAGTATGCATATATGTATATGTATATATATATATATACATATACACACATATATATATACATACACACACACACATATACATATACATACACACACACACACACACACACATATGTGTGTGTGTGTGTGTGTGTGTGTGTGTGTGTGTGTGTGTGTGTGTGTGTGTGTGTGTGTGTGTGTGTGTGTGTGATTCTCTTGTTTAAATATCTTAATTGAAAAGTGAAAGGCTGACCCAAAAGTGTAAAAGGTGACCAAAAGGTAAAAGAGTGATCCGTAAACATATATATAAAATTACTTCTACAAACATATTGTTTACGGATACTAACCAAAAATTTGGAATGAAATCTATCCAATATGTTTTCAAAATCTGATTTTAAAATGAATATAACATTCATATCGCTTAACCCATCGAACAATTCACATACTCCATTATTACCCAATTTTACTATAAGCATCACAACTGAATTTTAATATGCAAATTTTGATTAAATGATTAATTAAAATGTGGAAATAAAATTAGAAATTATAATATAATCAATGATAAAAATTGACACCAGAAACTTGATAATGGAGTTTGGCTATGCAAGCCCCTACGTCTAGAATGGTTCATATAAACCGATCTATTAAAATTTGCTAAAATTGTAAGTACAATAACCCTTAAAATCAACAACATAGATCATAACCTATAAAAATATACTTTCCGACCTTCCAAAGACACTGACATAATTCAATAAAACATCTTTCACCTTTCCGAAGCAACTACTGAGGTTTATCCTTAGGAATTTTGCAAATAGTGACTTCCACTGGGAAAATTTTTGTCATAAAACTCCCAAAATAGAAAATTGATTACACCATTAGGATTGTGAAGAAGTTCTAAACAATTCTCCTTTTTACTCTAAAGGCTGGTTTTGAGCCTAGGTGCTCCAAAATTGCAGATTTCTCCATGTAGGTCTATTGTGCCTTATTCACGAGGCCTACACAAATGCTTCTTTCAATAGATGAGAGCTCTCAATTTAGCTCCCGAGCTATGGTAGAATGTTGGTGGGGTGCATATTTTGTTAGTGGGTGGTTGGGGGTTTGAACCACCCCAACCATTTTTCTCCACATTGCATTCATATAGAGAATAATGTCCTACATGTCTAAGGCGGTGTAGTTTTAAAGCCTTTAAATAGGCTTTTGCCACCAAGTGTGATTGTGGTTGTGGCCATGTATTAATCCCTTTTTCCAAATTGTGGCTTTATCGGTGGAATTAATTTAAATGGTCGAGCTATAGTCCGGCTTTGTTAGGTTGGATTGAATGCCACATGATCATGCGAGGGTTTGACACTAAGTTATAACGACCCCTCCGCATTGTTTAAAGGCTTGTCCAAGTTTGTTTGAATGCCATGGGTGGCTTTCCTAGTAGAATGGATAACTAGTGGTGGTATAACTCCTCAAAGCCATGTATCTTACATGTAAAATGTTTAGTGAGTAGTGTATTCGGTAGTCCATGTGAACATTGGCGTGGAGAATTACCCGAACTCACCAAGTTTAATAAAATACACCACCATAGGGAATGGGCTGAGTTGATTAGCTTAGTCCCCAATGTAAGTGTGAACTCCTCCAACATGATAAAGATCTCACCGAGGTATGTCCAACTGTTGGCTTGGTCCCAAGCAATATTACAATACAATGCAATATATACATATATCAATAACCTTGCAAGATATTAACTCGCCGAGGTAAGACCAAGTTGGCTTGGTGTAATAGTGGTGGTAGGCCACGTGGTGGTCTGAGGACCCACCATGTGGTAAAAAATTAAACACGATGAAAAAGGCACCCTTCCATGAAAAGGGTGTGCTAAACTTGGTTGAGGGACCCATCAAAGAAATAACGAGGCCCACCTTTTCAATCTCGATCATCGAAGCCCAGTGCGTTCTAAAACAAGATTTTAACCATTTTGATCAAACTTCATTTTTTCACGTGTCATTGCTTGATTGACCGAGTTGACCCCTTTTCAACTATGACCTTTTGTGGATAGTATCTCGCTCGACATAGTCCATTTCATGCACACAAATAGGTGACAGAAAGTTCTCGAGAATGATCTTCCGTAATGTAATAGCTTAGGGAAATTTAGGGAATGTCCAAAGCCCCAAATGTCCTCTAGATTACACCTCCCCACTGAGAAGTATTTTTTCCACAAAAATCTATTTTCACCCACAAAAATTATCAATCCCCTTCATGCATCTCACAAACACATACATGACACTATAGGAATAACAATATGGGTTAATAAAGAAAATGTTGATTAGCTAGTCACAAAAAATTGATTAGTCAAAATACAATTATAAGCCACAAAAAGGAAACTTTCCACTCGATATTCTCGTGACCACATCAACTTCTACAAACAACTTGGATCAATATAAAAATACAAACCAATGCCCAAGTAATAGGCAAATTCCTCACTGAATCATGTAGATTGTCATCTAAATGTGTTGCCATCACAAACAATCAATTAGATAAAAACACCCAATCAACAACAAAAAGCAAGTTTCCAACTAATACTCTGTGATATGGCCCATAATGAAAGTACACTTCCACCAAAATAGATCAATATAAAAGACATCTAAAATGCCCACAATAGGCTAGTGTCCATTGTCCATGTGAAACTACAAAACATTGCAAATTGTCACCAATATGATCCAGAGTAAACATGCTAAAAATAGACAAACTGAACCAAGTGAACTGCCAATGAAAAATAATCTATCCCCATAATCTACACTACAATAGGATATAATTAAACTATCTACACAAAGATGAAATACCCAAAATAGTGAGTTATCATCAAGTGCAAAGATCACTAGGTACACTTTATAAACCATTTTTTTAGTGTAATCAACATACACCCTAATTGTAACCACAAAGGATAGTTATAATAAATGCCCAAAATGAGGGACTTAGTAAATGTGTAAGCATCTTGTATGGATACAATGAGTTTGTAAATTAATTACAAAAACAAAATGGTTCCCAAAAATGGGTCTTACAAGCATCCATACTTTGAAAATGCAATCAACAACATATACTAAAATGCAAGTTTCCAAAAATAAACATTTCAACCATGCCCACTGAACCTGCATACTGCTATTAGAAATCTCCCAAGCTAAAACATGAGTTGTACCCAACTGTACCAAAAACTCAAAGCTGAAATAAGGAGATGCAAATGGATTATTAATCAAATTTTCAAAGTAAAAACCAATTGATTATGGTAAACATGTCCCCATCTTTTCTCACAAAATATGAACTCAAAAACCATTCAAAGCTAAATGGGAAAAACAATTCCATATAATAATCAACCGGAATCCCATAACACAAGCCCTGAATTAATTACATGTTATAACAATCAAGAGCTATGCAATATAAAGTTGAATTTTTTTACCAACCCATGCCAATGAATTTTCATCTACAGGTATCACTTGATACAGGGTTGTAACATCAATTGATGGTGAATCTGAAACTTCATTTACCTTTGAAATAGGCCTATACTCCATCTTTTAGTTTTCCACTATGTTGATGGTGAGATGGATGAAGTTTCTAAAAATGTTCACCCGATGTCCATCGTCACGATAAGGGGCATAGAAATTCCTAGCAATAGAGGAATTCTTCTTGCCATTTCTCACTCCTGAATGACAAGATTGGTCTTTCTAATTTTCCTTGTTCTTGACAAATGGAAACAAATTCTTCAATAAATTCCTTCTCTTCCAACATTTGGTAACATAATGGTTATGCATCCCATAAAACGTAAAAGGAAAGGCATCCATAATTTTTGAATATCAAAGCCAAACTTTTCAAACTAAAAGAGTGGATCAAAATTTTTACAACCTTTCTTCTTAGAATGCAAAGGTTTGTAAGAAATAGAGGTGGTATCTCATTACCTCTTCATTGAACCTTATTACCAACCAACCTCGAAGAAGATGCATCATTTTCCTATTCAAAATATTCCTACAAGACTAGTGGGGTATTTTCTTGGCTTTTGGAAGCTTGTCTCCCATCAAAGCATGCTTAGAGAATTCTCCAATATCCTTTCCCGCACTAGTAAAACCCAATCTTGTAAAATGAGGATAATCCTTGACCTATATTGGGTTAGAAATGCCTTAACTATCTTTTCCAAGACCTCTTCCATCAAAACCCATCTTAAATAACAATTTGGATCCAATGCCTCTAGTATGATTTTCAAATGAACCAAAGACATCATTACCTGAATCTTAAATCGAATGGGAGGAATAAGAATATTCACGTGGTGAAAAACTTATAGTGCACTCTGTCATAGTTTTTGTATCTAACATGAAAGAAAAGGCTAGCTTATGGTTGATGCTAGCTATGTTTTCAACTGGTCAAATTTCTCTTTGAGGGAATAGAGCTTGCATTTCAGAAACACATTTTCTTCCTGGACTTGTCTATTGATGCCCTCAAGCTCTTCTAGTCTTTCCCTCTTCAATGCTTTCCCCATGATTAACCACAAACCAAATGATCCAAAAAATACTGCAAAACTACCAAGCAAGAAGATCAAGCCAAATAGTTTGCACTAATGGGATTAAAAAATCATAAATTGGTATCTACATGCAACTAAAGCAATCACGAAACCTAGCTCTGATACCAAATTAATCCGTAAACATAACAAAAATTACTTCTACTAAAATATTGTTTACCGGATATCAAAAATTACAAGTCCTCATAACTGAATTAACCAAAAATTAGGAATGAAATCTGATCCAATGTGTTTTCAAAATCTAATTTTAAAATGAATATAACATTCATATCAATTAACCCACTGAACCATTCACAGATTCCATTATTACTTGATTTTACAATAAGTGTCATTACTGATTTTTAATATGTAAATTCTAATTAAATTACTTATTAAAATGTGGAAATAAAATCAAAAATCAAAATATAATCAACAATAAAAATGACACCAAAAACTTGATAACAGAGTTTGGCATGCAAGCCTATGTCTCTGGGTTCATACGAACCAATCTATTAAAATTTGCTAAAATTGTAAGTAAAATAACCCTTACAATCAACAAAATAGATCACAACCTACAAAAATATACTTTCAAACCTTGAAAGACACTGACATAATTCAGTAAAACATCTTTCACCTTCCCGAAGCACTTGTCGAGGTTTCTCCTTAGGAATTTCGTAAATAGTGACTTCTACCAAAAAAATATCATCACAAAACTTCCAAAATAGAAAAAGGATTACACCATTAGGAGCATGACAGAGTTTTGAACAATTCTCCTTTTTACTCCAAAGGTTGGTTTTGAGCCTAGGTTCTCCAAACCGTAGATTTCTCCAAGTAGGTCTATTTGCCTTGTTCACGTGCCCGATGATGCTTCTTTAAATAGTTGCGAGCTCCCAATTTAGTTCACCAAGATATGGTAGCATGTCGGTGGGGTGTATGTTTTTTTATTGTGTGGTTGGGGGTTGAACCACCCCAACAATTCTTCCACATGTTGTATTTTTATAGGAAAAATATCCCACATGTCCTGGGGCGGTGTAGTTTTAAAGACTTTAAATAGGATTTTTCCACCAAGGGTGATTATGGCTACAACCACATTCTTAATCCCTTTTACCACATTGTGGCTTGATTAGTGGAATGTATATAAATAGAAGAATTATAGTCGACTACATCAAGTTGGATTGAATTTCACGTGATCGTGTAAGGGTTTGACACCGAGTTATAACATCCCCTCGCATTGTTTAAATTTTGGTCGAGTTGGTCCGAATGCCACGTGGGTGGCTTGGCGATATAATGGATAAAGGTGGTGGTATAACTCCTCAAAGCCATGTATGTTACATAGAAAATGTATAGTGAGTAGTGCATTTAGTATTCGGTGTGAACATTGGCATGGAGAATTACCCGAACTCGCCAATTTTGATCAAATACACTGCCACAAGTTGAATGGGTTGAGTTGATTAGCTCGGTCCCCAATGCAAGTGTCAAATCCTCCAACGTGATAATGATCTTGCCAAGCTATGTCTAACCGAGTTGGCTTGGTCCCAAGAAATATTACAATACAATGTAATATATACATATATTAATAACCTTGCAAGATATTAAGTAAGCGAGTTAGCCGGTGTAATAGTGGTGGGCCATGTGGTGGCTTGAGGACCCACCATGTGGAAAAAAATTGAACACAACAAAGGCACCCCTCTATGAAAAGAGTGTGTCGAACCTGGTTGAGGGCCCTAAGCGAGAAAATAGCAGGCCCACTTTTTTGATCCTGGGTGTCGAATCCTAGTGTTCTAAAATAAATTTTTGCTATTTTGATCAAACTTCATTTTTTCCATGTGTCACTACCTAATTGGCTATTTGACCCCTTTTCAATCGCAACCTTCTACAAACTATATCTCACTCGACATATATCATTTTTACACGTAAATAAGCGACGAAAATTTCTCACAATGATCTTCCGTATTGAAACAGTTTAGGGAAATTTAGGTAATTTCAAATCTCCAATTTTCCTCTAGATCAAAGAGGCCTAAAAGGATGATAAAATATAGAGAGGATCAAGAGTTCTGGGTGCTTCTATCCTAACTAGGTGCTAGTGTTTGAGGCCATAAAATATAAATAAGTTAAGTTCTAGTAGGAATGTAAGATGGGTGAGGCCAATAAGATGCAAAATATAAAGCAAAAGGCCTAAAATGAGTTGTCAACTACTAGTTTTGTGCTAAAGATTCATGTATATATTAGTATGCTTTAGGACCTAGAAATATACCCAAGTGCATAGATTTTGTGTCTACACATTCTAGACTGAAATTCCAAGTCCTGGATAAATTACTTTTAGAGTCATCAAAAATATTCTTAGAAAGGAGTTTCTCATTCGTGAGAGTCATGATTAGAGATCTTGAATGACATCAGCCCAAACTTTGATTTCCTTATCAATATTATCAATCGAATTGATCTAATCTTAAGCTAAAATGATTTTATCATAGGTAGTACAAGCTTCATCGATGAATTCCAACTGGAACAAGGATTTTCTCTACCCGGGCCTTAGATTTCTTTTCAAGAGTGGTGTGCCTATGGATTTTCGTTATTTCTTTAAGATCAATATCAGCAATGTCAATCGGCTGGTTGGTGGAAGTGTAGATAGAGGAGTTGGATCTAAGGGAGTTTTATCAGATGAGAGGAAAGACTTAATAAAACCTACAAGTACTTGTACATGTTTCTCTAATTGTTCTTGAGTTTTCTTTCCTTTCTCAACTCTCTCAATAAACTTAGAGACAATTTCCTTAAGGTTGTGCACTTCACCCTCGGGGTTGATTCTCCCAAGGATATTCTTGTCAATTCAAAATATGAGATTGAAATGTCTTTCTCATTCTTATCCTCTTTTGGCCTAGCAATTTCTAGAAATTGTTGTCCTCTAGAATCAGAGATAAGATGAGAGGAAGTCTTGGCTTTTTTTGAGGAGGAGAAGTGCCAAGAAGGGCAGCTACTGCATCAAATTTTGGAACCTCAATCCTAAATTGATCCTTTCTCTTTTGTTATCTACCATGGGCTAAACCCATGTGAATGATTATCTTGATGATGTTTCTAGAGGAGGAAATTCAAGGGAAATATGAGAACTATAAGGTGAGAGATTGAAATTTCTATACTGGAAGTCACAAGTGAAGAAGAAGAAGGTCTTCTTACATCCATATTTGGTCTTGAAGCACTATTTATTCCTAGATTAGGGGTAGCTACTTCAACTACAAATCTTACTCTTCATCACTTTCCCCAATTTCTTCTTCTTCTTCTTCCTCTTCAACTTGTTTCTTTTCACTAACTTCTTCATCATCCTATTTTGTTTGTTAAGGGCTACTCTACCTCTTAACTCATGTGTTCTTTCTTGACCATGACCTTGTTTTGGTATTTTTATCTTCTTCTCTCCCTCTTTGTACTTATTTTTCTTGGTATAAATTGTGGTTACATTGACGATTATCTTTGCAAATGAACCATCAAAGTCATGGGAAATATTAGGGATGTGGGACTTGGCCCCTAAGATAACCTCCAGATTTTATAGAAGTTGGCTCTTCTCTTCAAGCGTTGAGATAAGGGTTAGAAGGAAACTAAATAACTGCAAATCCTAATCTAAGGCAATGCGCCAAGATTTACCATAAAGCACAAAGATACATACCCAAACCACAAAAAAATAAGTTAAAGAGAATTGAGCATGATTAACCTATTTTCAGAAAGATTCGGTATTATCTAAGGCTAGAGAGAACTAAAACATAACCATGCAAATGAGAAGATGAATGTAAAAGAATCTAAGGGCGTATAGCATGGTAGAAACTAAAACATATATCTAAGAGTTAAATAAAATCATACATAAGGAAATAAAGATTCAGAGTATTGTGAATCCTTTGTGCACAAAACAAGAACCCTTTAATTATAGAGAAAACAATACATAAGGCCAATAATGGCACAAATTATAGTGCTTCTTTACAACAGATCCTTGTTAAGGATGATAAACACAAACTACTAAAACTAAAAATCCTCTGGAGCTTTCTAAACAACTTATCATCTATTCCCCCTTTTACTAGTCCGATGACTCTCTTATATATACCATGCGGCTCGCACTCCAACGTGTATGTCCATCATACTCTCCACCATCTGTATTTAGTTCTTCATCTTCCTAATCTTTGACCCATGCGGTAGATCTCAATTGCTTGCTTTGGGACTCAAGATTGCATTCAATTCATCGAATGTGAGTCCTTTTACTTCTTTGGTAGGCTCTATGGATGGTGATAACTTCTTTGAGTGACACATGGAGGTCGTGTGCTAATTTGGGTCTGCCTTCTATTTTCTCCCTTTGGAGTTGTGCCTGGGTGACATGTGGGGCTCTGCGGGCTCATCTCCTTTTCTTTTGACTTTTCAACCTGTTTGGGCTATGTTTTGTGCCTTTTCCATGTGGAGGTCGCACACTAATTTTAAGATCCCAACTCTTTGTACTTCTTCCAATCATGCACCGAAGAGATATGTGGATACCCTCTATGCTTGGTTCCATACTTAACCAAAATTTGCTCCAAAGGAAGAAAGAACACCAAAAATAAAAGGGTCGAGGTGACGAAAACCAAGAGATCCCTACAGATGTAGAAATTATTCTATAGTTATGGTGATTCACTAAGGGACTCTATGCCTGTCATGGAAGAATCTAGAAATCCTTCCCTGACTCAAAATTGTAAAAATGTGGCTCAAAATACGCCACTCAGAGCTGCTTCAAAGCATCCTGGTACCCGATCCATTCCTCCTCTATCGGGTATGTTCTTCTTTGTAGAGTTTGGAAAACTCTTTCCAGCTTGATAATCTCCTTGTACGAGAGGGTTTGAAGATCTTGCACCATTTATGTGCAATCGAACTCTAGTTTCACTATCAGATTCAGAATGATCTCCACCTCAGCCACACTTGATTCCTCTTTTAAAGACTAGAAAACAGTCTTGTCTTGTTCCTTTTTATGAGTATCTATTGGATTTGGTCCTCTAAAAGGACTGTGGAGTCATTAGGAAAGGGAGAAGGGAAGCCCAATTGTACCAAATCCTCAATGTGTTACTTCTATTCCCTAATTCCAAGCTTGAGTTGGGTGAGGATATTTTGACACTTAAGTGTGGCCTTGTTGCAACTCAAGATCTCATTGATTTTGGCCACTGCCATTCACCTATCCATGATATCAGCCCCTTACATTGTAGAGTCCAAGGAACTTTATAATTTTTGGACCAATGCTTGTGCTTTATGAACCTTGGTGGAGATGGCATTGTTGATGGTGGATGCAGAGGACTCCACATTAACACACAAGCCCTGTGCATCAAATATAAATTTGAGTGCAAGTGACAGGTATTTTGTCATAATGGCAATTCTTTTGCAACATGAGGTATATAGCCCCTACACTAATGTGATGATTCCTCCCTTTTTAGTTGCTTTGAGATTTTCTTGGTAAAATCTTTGATTGTGTCCTCTAATGACTAGTTATTTTTATACTCCCTTCGCATATTCTTTAGTGCTTAGCTTCTCTTGAAGCATGGCAACATCCTTTTTCCTTACTTCAAGCTCCCACTGAAGTGAACCAATCGAGGTCCTAGAGGTTGAAATCTCAAATTTAATTGAATCAATCTCCTACTACAGTGAAATGGCCATGGCCTTAGAGGCTGCTAACTCAACCTCTAACCTTTTTACTTCGCCTCTCGAAGTTAAGAGTTTCCTTCGAAACCACCTCTTTCAACTCCTGCGGAGTTGCTCCAACTCTTTGTTTTTACCTTTGATTTCTGAGTTGAGGTGACCAACAATGCCCTCTGTTTGTCTAAGGCTAGCCTCCACTTTCTTCATCTTATTTCTAACCTTGTAATTCATAGTGATACAATAGCTGATTCAAGTTCATTAATTTAACCTTATCCTGAGGCTAAAATTGAGTCAAGTCTACTGCCATGGCATTGATAGTGTAATCGTCTGGTTGCATTTGTTCCGCAGGTTTGGAGACATTAGGAATCATTTGCACAATAGTGAGGGAGCTCTATTGATGGTCATACAATGACCACATGTGCTTCATTTCTCCACTCGCCATCTCCTTATTCTTTTGCTTCTCCCTTCTCCTAATGTGGGCTACTTTGGCCAAATCAACCTGATTTACAAACTCTGCAGGGGAAGGAACAAGCTCGCCTATGAATGGGAACCCGATGATATGCTATATGGAATGGTAGTGGGTTGTAAGGGTTGGGATGTTACAAGAGCCAAAGAGAAGGGTGTCAGGACCTTGGGAGAGAAGGAAGGGATGGTGATATGTGGTGGAGGAATAAGAGAGGAGCTAGGGAGTGGATAGGTTTGAGTTGGGGTGACCTAATGCAGAGAGACATCCCCAGTTCAAGAAATGAAATTAAGAGGAGGAAGGAGTAGGTGAGCACCATGAGGTGAAGAAAATGGAGGAATTGGAATAGAGGAAGGGGCAAAGGAAGATGGTACCTAAGACAATATTTTCTTCTTTCTCGGTGGGCTAGGAGGGCTAGAAATCTCAGTGGTGGCGATGGAGGGGATGACCAATGGACATGTTGAAATGGGACCCTAGTTTGGGTCCGACATTGATTGCTTCCCGCTTCCAAACCTCGAGGACCTAAAGTGTCTCTTGAGTCATGGGCATATTCCTCGACGGGGCATGTTAGGAGACCGAGAGAAGGCGCGGTGGTGCTTGCACGAGAGGAGCCATGAGATTCTTCTTCCCGTCTGTCTCGAGGGGATGTGTTATCCACCTTATGAAAAATCCTCACCATCCGAATTAGTCCCGTGCCTCGGCTTCCCATTTCTCATCAGTGGACACCTCCTCAAAAATTTGGGCAGTTTTCCAACTTTCCGCCTATATTTCCAAAGGCATCAATTTTTTTCAGTCTACCTTTTATAGTTTTCCTCAAACCCTTATCCATAATAACAGAGGGTCATGATCAGAAGGACCTAATAAAAAGACTCCCATGCTGGGGTTGGGATATATTTTAATTCAACAAAAATATCAATAGCCTCTTCCTTAGGATACCTCTTATCTTGAACATTCTCCGGTCATGCTTGCATGAACCGAGACCAGGCTTGTGGGACTTGTTATCCAAAATGAGCCCCTTGCTTGTTTTGTGGCTAACTCCTTAATTCTTCCCTCTCTTGTGCCTCAAGTCATAATGTTTTTTTTCGTGCACTCAAGACTTTGGAAATGGCACCATTGGATAGATCTTTTCTGAAGCTTTCCGAGAAGGTAAATTTTTCCTCCTAACTCCATGTATTTTTGAAGTTATGGCTCGGTGGAGTTTTTGTGGGAAAATTTCCCCTGAAAGGCCCGTAGCTAGTAATATGCTACCACGTGTCCTCGGGAGTGGCAGAGGGTGGAGGTAAAATTGGAATTTTACCAAGTGATTCGATAAGTTTTCAAAAAGAATATTTTACCACGCAGCCCGCCGACAAATTGATCCTGCCACGTGTCCTGGGGAAGAAATTAGGAAAATTTCCTAAGTGTTGGCGCAACTAAAAATTTTCAGCCCTAAGGCCCACACCCAACCACACTGCGCCATGTGTCCTTAGGCCAAGAAGTGGCGGAGGGTGAGATGAAGTTAAAATTTTGGTGAAATGTTTGGCGAGGGCGCAAAGTCAAATTTTTCCCACAGGTCCACATCCAATGGCTTCATGCCACGTGTCTCAAGACCCGTGGACCGCGGAGGGAGATTTAAAATTTTGGCGAAGTGTTTTGGTTAGGTCAAAAAAATTAATTTTGCAGCTCGCCACTCCAAGAGAATCATGCCATGTGTATAGGGGTGTCGAAGTTTCGATCACCGGGAAAGATTGGGAATTTTCCCAAAAGGTTAGCGCAAGGAGGAAGGTTCGCCCCAAAGACCCGCATCCAATGGGAGCTTGCCATGTGGCACCGGAGCTTCAGAACGGGGGGAAAATTGGAAATTTTCCCAAAGCAAAACGAAGGAAATTTCAAATGGAAAAGGCTGCCCCCCAAATGCGAGCCAATGGAATCTTGCCACATGTCCGGTGGCGGAAAAAATTACAGAACATGCCCGCAGGGAAAAAGGGAAGTGGAAAACCCACAAAGCAAATGGGGATTTTCCACGTGTCTGCAAGTCAGAAAAATGGTCAAACAATGACGAAAAATTTAAAAGGAAATGCCCACGGTGAATCACGTTATGCCATGTGTCCCCAGGTCATCGGCCCGGTGGAGAATTTTTGGAAAATTTTCCAATGGCCAAAACAGTGGAAAATGAAGCGCAGAAGGCCCGCATCCAATCAGATCATGCCATATGGTACCCAAAACGGCGGAGTGTAGGGATTTTTGGGAAATTTTCCCAAATGCAAAAAGTGGAAAATTTCAAATTTTTCACCCGCCAATCCGTTTTGGCCCTATTTTGCCCTAAAATTTCAAATGGCCATAACTTTCGATCCAAAGCTTGGTTTTTGCATTCTTTATATCAACAGAAATTTGGTGAGATTCTACAAGATTCCAAGGTCAATTCTTTATTTTGATGGAGCTTGGAGAGATAAAATCAAAAAATGCCTCAGACGCGTGGCAATGAGTAGAAATGATGTTTCAACCACCATTTTTAATGAAGAATGGCTCGCATTCTCTCCCAAAGATGGTGAAAATGTCGAGTGGAATGGACTGTAAGGATGCCCATGTTGTTTTATTGCATTTTTAGTTGGTGGTTGAAGCTCTCCCACGTTTTCCCACATTTCTCTCTTTTGGGCTTGTTTTTGCATGGTAAAAGCCATTTGGCCTTTTTGGAAAGGTTGAACATTTTATGTATTGCAGGCTCCCTCTCTCACCAAAAAGGTGGTTTTGTGGAAATAAGGAGACCTCTTCCAAGATCGTAACATGTTTTTTGCCCTCGGATGTTGTAATGCAAGTGTTTTTGATGTTGAAAATGACAATGCTAGACTATGTGAATGAGTTTTAATCCTTTGTTTGTGTTGTTTGATTCATTTCTGACCTTCCATTATAGTTTATCAATTTGTGCATGAAGTTTTGTTGCATTTCTATGAATTGTGCCAATCTGCAAAAGTAAAAAAATGCTCACCACTCCTTTGGTGCATCACCTTATTAGCACTAGTTTCAGATTTTGCATTCTCTATCTCTGTCCCCTTTGGAATTTAGAGTAGGATCTTGAATTCAAACCCTCTGTAACTTGAAAGTAATATACCTGATAAGAGGAGTTGAGGAACCAACCTCTAATCTAGAGATTCTTTTCCAATTTTTACAAGTCCCACACTTGGGGAAAAGATTCAATGTTGTGCAATCATGCTTTGGATGTCCATCTCCACCAAATGCAGAAATTTGATCAACATCCAGGTGCTGCCTGATTTACACCAATAGGGACATAATGGCATTCATTTTCCCATTAGGGTCATATATTCATCTCTGTCCTGGATCAAGGAGAAACCATAGTGGACCAACTTTTGTGTGAGGATATGCCTCGCCTTGCGCTTCATCATAGTAATGCCTCCCTTACTCCAGGGGAGTTCAAATAACATTTTCTTCTTGCAGGTAGAGTTGAACTCTTCATCCAGATTTTAGTTGTTTGGCTTATCCAAGGCCACTACTTGTTTTGTGAGGACTTTGGGGAGCATGAAGGATTCCTCTCGTAACCCATGCACTCTTATCATTGAATGTGTTGCCCTGAAAAAGTAGTCGCATGGGTGTAGCTTGTCTTCAAGGATGGCTCGGGTGAGTGAATCATTTTTTATCAACCCCATCCTAGTCTAACTTAGGCAGAAGTGGCACAACAAAACATCTTGCGAACTCATATGCATCCAAAGAAGAGGATAACACATGGGTCCATGTTGATACTGGTATAATACTTAGAGGGTTGATTTTTGTATCCCAGTTGATAGAGGCATATACTGGCTAAAGTATGATTGTTGCTAGGACAAAATGAGGTGGAACAAGTATGAGGAATACCTAAAGGTGGAGTTGATGTGGAAATGGGCCAGTTGGTGGCAAATAGTCTGTGCAATGACTTTAGAGAAGTCAAACTTATATGCTTTCTCTTTTCCCACCGCCCTCATTCTAAAAAGGGCTCCCATCTACTAGTCATGGACCTCTCTATCTGAATCTGAATAAAAATAAAGGTCATCATAGAGCAGGCATCCTGTGAATTTGGTGTAAACATTTTCAATGGAATTGGAAACTCCGGAAATTTAGAGTTACTCGAATCATCTTGATGCAATTCCTTCTGGAGGAAAACGGTCTTATTTTGGCATGAAGATCAAAATTCTAAAGCTTGGCCATGTCATAAAAGCTAGCACTTGGGTCATATGGAAGGCCAACATTTCCTTGATGGCTCGTGGTGATATTTCCACCTACATATTCTTTTCATTGATGGTACATCTGGTGAGGTCGAAACAGTGTGTGCACATTTTCAACAGAATTGGAAACTCCGGAAATTTAGAGCTGCTTGAATCATCCTACTAAAATTCCTTCTGGAGGAAAATGATCTTATTTTGGCATGAATACCAAACTTCTTGAAGCTTAGCCATGCCATCAAAGTTGCCACTTAGGTCATGGCAAGGCCAACATTTCCCGGTGCTGTGTGGCAATATTTCCACCTAGATTTCTTGTCATTGATGGTATAACTTGTGAGTTAGAAATGGTGCACACACATCTATACAAGGTCTAGATATGGGTGCATAAGGGGCATCATGTATTGATCCAATAGTCCAAATCCTAGAGGTGAAGAACCCATCATCTCTATGGTTAAGGATGGCGTAGGCTCCATCTTTGAGGGTTTTTAGATTCTTGTTCAATACATGGTCCAAGACGTCATCTTCATATTCGATAACCAAGGAAGAATATATGTAGTATGTAACCTTTTCAGGGTAAACTAGTTTTGGATGCAGAGTGCCTAGCTGTGCAGAGCGTCTTACATAAGACTTTGATTGAGAGGCTAAACTAGAGGTTATCATGGTTGTTCTAAGGATGAAGGAGACTTTGGTTCTTTCTGCTAGTGGTTCAGAGATTCAGGAAAGAGACTCTTTAGCATGTGGAATGAAAATCAGGTAACCCACTACTGCCTTAATATCCTTCCTACTTTTACGAATTAATGGCTCACACACACAACCGGTCACGTCTTGCAACAGCTCCTAGGCCGAATGACCTCTAACGCCAAATTTCACATCTCCCAAGAGATTTTCCATTACTTCCTCAATCCTTTTCAATAAGTACTCCAAAATTCATTGGATCATAACTTCAGGGGAAACATAGGAAGGTACACCCTTCCCAAAAATTCAAAAAGGGGCACGAGAGTCTCCATAGGAGACATGTGTCCAAGGACACTTATTGGAAGGAGAAAAAATTGTGAAACAAAAGAGACAAAAGAAGCAACTATACACATGATACACTATACAATATCCAAAAAGACTCAATGAAAGGGTTTAAGATGGATTCCATTTACCGGAATCACCAAGGGTTCTCCTTTCATGGTCTTGAGTTCAAAAGCATTATGTTGCTTACATGCGGTGATTTTGAATGGACCAATCCAGAGGGGATCAAATTCTCATGATTTCCAGGCTTGGTAGCTCTCGCATCCCATTTTAGTACCAAAGTGCCAACTTAAAGATCAGGCTTTGAAGTTTTATGGTCAAACCAAGTTTTGATAGTCTATTTTTGGCCGATCATAGACTCTGAGTGACTCCGCTTCTCTTGTAGTTTTTTCAATTTTGTGAGCCTCACCTACATTTCTCCATGTTCCTCGATCTCTACCTGCTTTAATAATTGTAATGTTGGAAGTTCTACCATGATAGGCATCACTATGCTCTTACCATAGACTAACTCATATGGTGAAGTCTTCAAAATCTATTTTGGTGTGATCCGATCAACCCATAAGGTTGTCTTGATGTGTTCATGCCATGACCTCTTGTGCTTTATCCCCATTCTTTTTATGAGCCTTATCATATTTTTGTTTGTGGACTCTGCCAAACCATTACCCTGCGGGTAGTAGTTGGAAGATGTTTTTAAGTAAATGTCATGCCTCATGGAAAAGTCAAATACTTTAGCACCCAAAAAGCTTTAGCATTATCTGATATAATTGTACGTGGGGTCCAAAATGGTTGGTGATGTCACGGAGAAGCTCCAGGATCATATTCTCAGTAGCTTCTTTCAGCAAGATCTTGCTTCCTCCCATCTGGTAAAATAATCAGTGGTTGTTAGGATCCACTTATGGCATACGCTTGATACTGGGTTTACCATCCCAATGAAATCCAGACCCCATTGCGCGAATGGTTCTTTAATAAGAATTGGATTAAGGGGTAATGTGACATTTCTCCTAAAACTTGTGTAATACTGGCAAGTTTTACACTTTTTCACCATCTGATAACAATCAGCAAACAAGTTGGGCCAAAAGTATCCTACTTGCAGGACTTTTATGGCTGTAGTTTTGGCCGAGAAATGGCCTCTGAGCTACCATGATGTAACTCATGTAAGACCCTTTTAGTTTCCTCTTTCTCTAGGCATCTAAGTAGAATCCTATCAAAGTTCCTTTTGAAAAGGATATTGTCAATTATGACGAACTCGGATCCCTATTGTTGGTAATACCTTCTCTTTTTGAGAGGAAGGTGACTTGGATACTCACTTATTCGCATGAAATGTATTCTATCACATACCTAACCTTTGTGTTCATTTTCTTGAATCTATAACACCATCTTAGATTCATCATTAATTGGTGTCATTAATTCCTGGGCAAGATATTGGCACATGCCTTTTCCCCTTACTAACTTTGTGGGTTTAATCTCAACATCATACTCCAAAATCCTAGTGATCTAGTTAGCTCTCTTATCAGTTATAATATATTCCTTGACACTAGAGTGTGCCACCAAGATCATGATTTTGTTGTTGGTCACAAGATGCTTGAATTTCTTTAGTCCTTTAATAATGGCATAAGCTTGCTTTTCTACAAAGTTATACCTAGTTTCGTAGTCATGGAGATTCTTTGAAAAGAAGGCTATTGGATGCTCCTCTCCTTGTGAATCTCCCTTTTGTGTTAGCACAGAGGCTACATTGTGTTCACTTCCATATACATACATGATGAAATCTTTAGTGAAATATGGATTGTATAACACTAGGGTAGATGTAATGGCTTTCTTGATTGACTCAAAGGCTTGTTGGCCTTCGGTGGTCCATTTGAAATTTAGGTCTTTTTTAGCATCAAAGTGATTGGGTGGATCATCCAAAGCAAAGTCTGAAATGAACCTACTAACAAAGTTAATCTTTCCTAGGAAAGATTGAACTACCTTCTTATTGATTGGCAAGGATAGCTCCATAATAGCTCCAATCCTTTCTGGGTCAATAGAGATTCCATCCTTTGAGACGATATGCCCCAAGAGTTTTGCCTTGCGGGACCCTAAAAACACACTTTTTAGGATTAAGAGAGATCCCAAATTCTTGACATTTTTTGAATACACCTCTAGTGCATCAAAATGATCCTCTCCTTTTTAGTGAACACCGTGAGATCATCCAAGTATATCAGAATCACTTTGTTGATAATCTCTCCAAATGTAGTATCCATGGCTTTTTGGAAGTTTTACCCAGCATTGGTGAGTCCAAATGGCATCTTTTCATATGTGAAGGTTCCCACTTTGTTGTGAAGGTGGTCTTATGTTGATCTTCTTCCATGAGCCATATTTGATTATAGCCCAAAAAAACCATCCAGAGAGAAAACCTTTCTGAACCTACCACCATTTGTAATATTTGCTCCATGGAAGGCAAGGGGTAGTGATCCTTAAGAGACACCTTATTCAGATCTTTGAAATCCACATAGAGTCTAATTTCACCATTTTTCTTCCTCACAGGCACCAGGTTAGACACCCATGTGGAATGCTTGATTGGAAAGATTATTTTGGCTTCTAAGAGCTTCCTAAGCTCTTCATCCATGAGAGATTCTATTTTGGGTTCACCGGCCTCTAATTTTTGATGCACATGCTTTGTTCCTTTCTCCAAATCAATGGTATGTTGAATGATATATTTTTTATAACCATGTAGGTCATCATAAGTCCAAGCCACCACCTTATCATATTTATGGCATAAAGCCACAAGCCTTTCTCTTTCTTGCTAGGTGACTAGTTTCCCTACTTTTAGCTTCCTTCGTGAGCTACTTTTATTTCAAGTATAATCTTCTTTGATCGCAGTGAAATTTCTCTTGTCTTTGTTAGCATCATTGGTATCAAAGAGATTCTCCAATGTTATCAACCCTCTTAGAAGCTTGTTCATTCTAAGCTAGATAACTTGATCTCCATATGCTTCTTCAATTTTTGGTTGGAGTTGGTCTACGAATTCTTCAGATTGTTGTAGGAAAAGCAATATTTGTTGGTCACTCTCAAAGACTTTCCAATGGTCTATATTGTCAGGTATAGATGGGTGGATGATCAACTTTATTGCATCCTTGTTCTCCAAAGATATTTTGGTGGGATCGAATTGCGATCTGATTTGAGCCATCTTGTTTGCCTCTATGTTTTGGTCCTCAAGGATAACCTTGATATCAAAGGCTTCAAAGTCTTCAATAAGATCCCATACCCTATGTCGGTAGGACCTCATTCTTGGGTTCTTGGTTGCAACATTGTTCCGACTCTGTGTTACCACTAACTCAGAGTCTCTAAAGACTCTTAGTTGTTTTATACCTTCCTTATGTGCCAAGGTCAAACCATGCACTAAGGATTCATACTCCACTTCATTGCTGGTGCAAGTGAATTAGAAATGGAATGCTTGGAGTATCTTTCTTCCGCTTGGTGGAGCTAAGAAGATACTGGCTCTAGAGCCATTTCTTCTTCTAGCACCATCAAAGTGCAGAGTCCATATCTATGGATCCTTTGTGGGATTCTTTTCACTTTTATTATCCTCTTTCATGATCTTTGGAATGTTGGTGTTTTCATCAAAAATCACATAAGTTCCCAATCTAGTGGAGTCAAAATTTCCAAAGGGATCCCCTAGTGATAGGTCAACCAGATAGCTTCCGCTTTGATGGTCACCCTCTTCTATGTATGACTCTTCTTCTTTGGTGATCATGGCGTGTGAGGATTCAAAACCTGAGGTTGTCTAATATGTGATATGCTCTTCCATGAGAGGCTCTAATAACACCTTCATTTTGGACCCATACTTAGTCCATAGAATAAGATGTGACCAATCAAGAGACATATAGCCCCCAATTTTTGTTGTGAAGTCACGGGATAGACATAGTCTGAAGACTGGTGGTACATCAATCACCACTATGTCTATGAAACTATTATGTTCGGGCAGGAATAGAGTTATAATGGGAGACCTTTGATGACTCTAATGGTTTGCACTGATTTTCCATCCAACTACATGACTCCTTTCCTCAAGGGTTCATATTTGATTCCCAAGGCATCCGCTATTGCTTTAGGCATCATTGTTGTGCTTGCACCAGAATCTATCATGGAATTATGTAATAAATTCTTACCAATAATAAGATTCATAAAGAAGGGTTAGGGTCTTGGTTTCTTCCTTCCCCTTCTTATTCATCATCATTGACTCTTTCGGAGCTTGAGCTGCTCCGAGTTGTTCTTTACCCTTTCTAGTCACGCTCGAGCCGCTACTAGATTTTAATTCCTCTTGCAGCAATTCCTTTTTTCGGAATGCCCAAGATATCCCACAAGGATACATTAGCTGGTACTTTCTTGAGTTTCTCTACTATGTTCATGGGCCTGAGTGGTTGTGCCTTGGGGACTTGTTGATATTTTGGTCTTTTTGCCACTGGATAGAAGGTACTTTGATTCTGAGCTACTTTCGAGACCTCTTGTCTGGCTGGGGACAAAGGAGAAATGAATATCAGATGCTCTTTTCTTACTTTATTCTTTGTCATAGGAACTAGACTTGTGGCTTCCGTCATTCACCTCTTAAAACAAGTGTTGTAATTTGATTGAACTAGATTTGAAGTAGATACTTCATTTTTGAATACAAACTCCTCCCCTTCAATCCAAGAGAAAATTACATGCTCAGGAGCAATCTCTACTTCTTGTTCCAGGACATTCCTTGCATCTATGCAATAAGGGCCACATTATGGATTCCCTGGGACTAGTATGGTCCACCTTCATTGACCTCGAAACCCTCCATTTCTCTTTTCTCTACTACCTTTTGTTGTAGATTCCCTTTAGGGAAATCTCTTGGCATATGAGGGGTATTGCAAGGAAAGCACCAAGCATTGGGGTCTTCTACCAGATTGTTCTGTCCTAGAATCATTTCTCTCCCCTTATTAGGTGGGAGAGTCTAGAGCGGTGTCGAGACTGGGAAAATTTGGTTAGATGGCTAGACCGGAGGTGGTCTTTGGGTATTTTGATATTATGGAGGGTAAGTGGGCCTATTTCCTTGGTAGCCTTGATAATTTTGTCTAGGGTAAGCACTTTGATTCCTCTTAAGGTTAACTATCTCATTAGAGAAGCTCCTAAGGATATTTTTCATTTCTTCCATCTAGGAGAAGAAGTGGATGTTGTTGTAGGGAAAAAATTTACTTGAGGGGATGGGTAGCTATATATGGATGTAGGAGTTTGGGTCGATCCTGAGGTCTATGCCGGGGAAGTGGGGCTATCTCTAGATATACTGGCAAAGGAACCTTAGGGGGAATTTTACCAACATCTATCAAATTGTTCTCATCTGGACCACAATATCATATGCATGTGGCAAAGAATCTCCTCCCAACGACTAAATCATGACAGAGATATCTGAGTTCAAATATTTTAAATAGAAAACAATAGCCATACTTGTAGGTGGCCTAGCTAGAACTAGAATTCTTTTCCATGTCTTATGGAATCTGGTATTGAAGTCGGTCATAGGCTCTTGCAGAGCCTTTTTGATGTTGATCAGTTGTTGAAGAAGTGAAGATCTATCTCCTTTTCACATAATCTTATGAAAAATATATTTCCAAGATCATCCCAGGTACCAATAGAATTAGGAGTTAAGGATCTATACCAATCAAGATATTTTCCTTTGAATGAGGCCACCATAATTCTCAAGGCTATATCTTGATCTCGATGAAATGTACTACACATATCTCCACGAAATCTTGGAGATGTTCCTCCGGAGTCTTAAGGTCTTCACCGCTGAACTTGGGTAGTGATTTCATTGCATTTTTGGAATAGGGTTCCATGTTTGCCGGATGTACTGGTGTAATAAGTGGACTCCCTTGATTCCACGGGACAAAACTACCTCAAAGGTTGAGGTTGTTGATGGGCCATTCTGATAGGTCTGAGGACTCTAGTAGATTGTGAGAAGGGCCTCCTAGGTGGAGGTGTTGAAAGAGTTCGGTTCGGAGGAGATGGAGATCTCTATATCTTCCTTCCTCTTCTTCCTCAACCAGGGGATAGTTGTAAGTACTCAAATACGCTTCTTCTCTTGCTCTTGAAATACTCGGGATATCTTTGTGGCTCTTTTCCCACTAAAATAAGCACTCATGTGCCTCTTGATCAAGCTTTAGATTAGTCCCACCGGCGTGTGCCAAGAAAACTGTTGACGATTATCTTTGCAGATGAACCATCAAATTCATGGGAAATCTTAGGGACGTGGGACTTGGCCCCTAAGATAACCTCTAGATTTTATATAAGTTGGCTCTTCTCTTCAAGCGTTGAGATAAGGGTTAGAAGGAAACTAAATAACTACAAATTCTAATCTAAGGCGATATGCCAAGATTTACCAAAAGCATAGAGATATATATTGAAACCACAACAAAATAAGTTAAAGAGAATTTAGCATGATTAACCTATTTTCATAAAGATTCAAGTATTATCTAAGGCTAGAGAGAACTAAAACATAACCATGCAAATGAGCAAATGAATGTAAAAGGATCTAAGGGTGTATAACACGGTAGAAACTGAAACATATATCTGAGAGTTAAATAAAAGCATACAGAAGGAAATAAAGATTCAAAGTATTGTGAATCCTTGTGCACAAAACAAGAACCCTTTAATTATAGAGAAAACAATACATAAGGCGATAATGACACAGATTATAGTGCTTCTTTACAACAAAACCTTGTTAAGGCTGATAAACACAAACTACTGAAACTAAAAATTTTGGATATTTTTCAAAAAAAATTCATTTATTTCCCCCTCTTCATTGGTCCAAGGATTCTCTTATATAGACCATACGGCTTGCGCTCCAACGTGTTTATCATCATTCTCTCCATTTTCTTCATTTAGTTCTTCATCTGCTTGGATCTTGACCCATGCGGTAGATCTCAACTACTTGCTTTAGGACTTAGGATTGCATTCAATCCACCGAATGTGAGTCCTTTCACTTCTTTGGTAGGATTTTGGATGGTGATAACTTCTTTGAGTGACACATGGAGGTCACACACTAATTTGGGATGCCTTCTATTTTCTCCCTTTGGAGTTTGTGCACCTGGGTGACACGTGGGGATCTATGGGCTTGTCTCCTTTTCTTTTGAATTTTTAGCCCATTTGGGCTATGTTGTTGTGCCTTTGCCACATGGAGGCTGCGCATTGATTTGAAGATCTCGACTCTTTGTACTTCTTCCAACATGCACCGAAGAGACACGTGAAAATGCTCCGGCTCCATACTTAACCAAAACAAAGGAACAAAGAATGCCAAAAACAAAAGGTTTGGTGTGATAAGTAAAACCAAGAGATCCTATGCAAATGTAGAAATTATTCTATAGGTTCCAAAATCAAGAGGAGAGGAAGAAGGATTTTTCTAAACAGAGCATCTTGTTGTGAAGAAGATGCCTAATGAGAAGAATATGTCTTTGAGACTCAATAAAATCCTTAACTTTCTTGTTAATGTAATGTCTTTATTCTAGGAGAACATGAGTTTTAAGATCATCTAGATTTTCCTTTTGATTCTGTGACTAGTAATTGGTGGGAAGTGGAGTTTAGTGAAAATAATTTATGAATTCTAAAGTGAATAGGTTTGAATCATCATCACGCATTCCCTTTGGTACGCATATAAGTGGAAATATTAAATATGTTTCAAGGCTAATCTACTATAATCTCTCTTCATGACCTCGTATTCATCAATGTAATCCTCCCAATAGTCTTCAAATGTTGGTAAATGGTGATATGATAGCCAAAGATTCTTCCCAATAAAATTCTTACTATCAAAATAGGCTCTCTTTTGGTAAGGATGAAAATTGAATGGATAAATAGTCCTTTCGATATTTTTACATCAAGGGTTTATCTCAGTATGTAGAGTTTCCCAAAGTTATGGGAAATTGTATATCAGAAATCTTTTTATCTCGGTAAGTCTTGTGAAGTATATCTAGTTGTCTACAAAGCTCAACTAGAATGATCTTATTAGTGTAATGAATTGGGAGTTTGTATGGAGTTCCTCGAACCCATTTATTCATATGTAAGAGAACTTCGAATTGAATGAATAATCTTTCATAGACTAAAATCAATTTGTGTGCCTCTAGGATACTATGTTTGTCACATTCCTCTCTAGGAACCTCACCAAAAATATTGTAAAAGAATCATTGACCCTCCTATGGTGGCTCTTATTTTTTCATAAGTTAATTGTGTATAGAAATCATATATAGCCAAAAATTGTCTACTTTCTTGGCTTGAAAAATTAATCCATATTATGTAGCCAGCTATAGTGTACATCAAGTAGGATATCATTTAGAATATTTTCTAGATGTACCTGGGTGAGTTGCTAAGTCAAATTCTCACAAATGATTTCTCCCCAATTCAATGACTGCAAGCCTTCTCAAATCAAGGTTGATATAGATACTCATCCAATCTTGAAACTCTTGAGTTGAGGGCAAACCCATTACCCTTACCAATAATGTTATCATATCTGATAATTCCTCTAGAAATTCAATCTTGTAAAGAGTCTTAGGCAATTTAGATGGTCCTTTTTTTTGACTCTTAGCCAAGATTTGGCAATCATTGTTTGGTACTTGACATGAGTGAGATCAAACTCCTTTGGGCTTCAACCTTGGTTAAAACTTTGGAACCTTCAAAATTTGGAATTCTTAGGGTCAGATTGATATGGTGAGCATCCATCTATGTAATGACTTGTCCTTGAGGATCCTTAGTTCTTTGGTTTGAGGATCAAAGTAAGAGGCACATGCTAGGATTATACCTACACACTGAATTGATGTAGGAAACCCTCCCACATGGGACAATCCACTATTCATAGTACTTTGGGCTAAGAAGGTTGGGTTTTTATCTTTCATCCTAGCCCACAAATCATATAAATTCATGTGTTTCACATCACTATCTCCTATTTTAGGGACATAGGTTTCAAGTGAGGAGATATGCTCATATCCAGCATACTAAAACTTCATTGTGGAAAATTAGGTAGGAATCGGGGAAGGATAATGGTTTTATAATTGTTTTTAAGAGGATGTGAGGGAAAGAGCACAAAAATCCAAACAACTCCCAAAGTGGATGAAACAAGGATAAAACTACTTGCCTATTAGATGAAGATGAAAGAAACTACTTAACGTTCATAACACAACTAAAAGTCTTGAATTTGGATAAGAAATAAAGGAGATACAATAAAAATGCACCTTTGCACATGGGAGGAGGGAGAGGCCACAACACAACGGTGGAGGATTTTTAATGCAAATGTGAGAAAAGATATAAGATTGGTGAATTTAAATGCACAACTCTCTGCATGACTTATTAATGTGGTGAATGGATAAAAACAAAAATCGGTGGAAATAGTGGAATAATTAGCAATGAGAAGAATGGATAGAACACACCTTGCTCGGCTCCCAATTCTCAAATGTTGCCTTGTGGAGAGACCAAAGATGAAGGAAGGCGAGGGAAGTGAGGAACATTTGCTTGGGTTCCAAAAGTACACCAAACATCGACATGCCTAAAGGGTTGAGAGGGGAGTAAGGAGGAGTGGGTGATCGAGAACCGAAGGCACAGAGGAATAAGGTTAGGAGTGTCGGTGGGGCCCAAAGTTGCTGAAATAAGCGACGAGGTAGGGAAGGATGGTGAATCGGTGATTTTGAGGAAGTGGTGAACAAGTGGAAGTAAGGAATGGTATTGTTTAAATACCCAAAGTGCCCAATACCATTTTTCCGACAAAAGTAAAGCAATAGCTAAAAGTAGCAAAGTGGGGAATAGGAGAAACAAGGGAACACTTCCTCGTGTTCTTTAAATGATTGATTCATCCAATTTGGACTATAACAACCTCAAAAATGACTAATAACTAAACTTTTTCTCTTTAGACTTGACACATAAAAGAAAAATGCAACCAAGAGGAGAAAGATACTTAGCCAAAATTGAGAACTTCACATTTCATGTCTCATGACAATAGTCCCTAATGAATTTAAGAATTTTGGATACCTTTTGTAAGTGTATGAAGTGAGTGCTCTAGTACATTTCTTAGGAGTTCCATGTTAGAAAATGAGGTAGTGTTTACTTGTTTATATAGGGTTCCATAGATGATTTATCTAAGAAAGGACAACCTAAATGAAGTATAAGACCTAATGAAATATATCAATTTGAAATAAAATTTGGAGGACATGTCGTTCCAAGAATGTATAGATGGGTCGGGAAAAATACAAAATCTTCACCAAACTGTATGGTCTTGACTTGGAGAAAGTAATATGCCACGTGAAATTTTGAGTGATAAAATGATGTTTTTCTATTGATTTTGTGCATTATATTCTCATAATATGTTGACATGTTAGTGTGCAAGGATAAATAAGCTAAATAAGGGACTGCGCATAAAGTACTAAGTGGGAATGGAGAAACCGTATCTATCATAGTAGGAGTCCATATTCAAATCAAGAGTTTCCAAAGTGTAAATTACCAAATTTAGTTGTCTACACAATGGTTCCATTTCTAATACATATAAAATGTTAATATGTCTACCAAGACAATGGGATTAAGAGAGATGGCTATAGGAGAAAATGAAACATTGTGTGGAAGATTAAGAGGTTGTGAAAAAATCCTTACAAAAGGGATGAAGCTAGAGCACGTATATAAAGATATTCATGAGATATTTCGAGTGTGATATTTTGGAGCAACAAGCCACATAGTTATCAATATTAAAAATTATTTTTATAATTAGATCTAAAGAGGAGTACATGTATACCGAATACAAGATAGAGAAACTATGCAACCTAGACACTTAATCAACGAGAGATGTGGACCATTACCTACGAGAATATAATTGATGGGTATGTAATAGATATTACTTTACAAAAATGGTGTTCCTTTTATTCTATAAAATAATTTTTCCTTAATAGATTGCGATGAATTTTTAAAAGTAACTTCCCTTCTTTGTAAAGATTATAGTTGTAGAAAAGGCCATGGTGACAACTTCATGCAACATAGAGTAGTTGGGTAGGTGAGAAAGGGATGTATTCTAGAAAATACAAGATGAAGGGGAAATGTAAAAAAATCAGGCCCATAAAGATTATGAGAAGGATTAGAAAGAAAATTGACAAAATTAGAAATCTTTGTAAAGACAAGTAAGGAATCGTAATAGATGGGGAAGCATTGTTATGAGGGGTAATTCCAAATAAATTGTGGGTAGAATTGAAATAGGTAGAGAGAGTACGGGGAAGGGGGAATGATCCTCTTGAAATGATAAAAGAGCAAAATGATGAAGCTAGTGGAAGTGAAGGAGAGGGCGTGTAAGGAGCCATGGAATCTAATGGTGATAGTGGGATAAGGATAGAATCTAGACAAGGAAAAATAAGAGGAAATGACAAGTAAGGAATTGGAATTATATAGGAGAAGGTTTATGATATAGTTAGAACTTAACCTAAATAATCCATCTTAGAGACCTTGGTATTCCATAGATGGATACAAAGTAGGTTACCGTCAAGGATTCATAATGGTCCACATAGGCATGTAGAATACCATAATACCCCTTTTCTAAGATACGCATCCTGGATACAAATAGGGAATTCATCACTTGGGATTGTTTGAATGACTGTGAGAAAATAAGTATTTTTCAAGAAAATAAAATGTATCAAGAAAGGTTATAATAACTAAGGGAGATTTTAAAAAATCATACAATGTGAGAAATATTGATAACAACACCTACAACCATAAATTATATTAAAGATCTCATAAGAGATATAGATTCCAATTTAGGTTAAGTAATCACTAAGCATTAGATATATTATTAATAGTAAAATAAGAAGTGTTGATTATAACAATAATACCTTAGTTAGCCATAAATATAAAGCAATATTTCTTGAACCCATAAAGTCTAATGGTAGGCCTTCTTACTCTAAGAATTTGATGTGCACATCTATTTGTGCAGTGTGAATATGTGTGTAAACACTAATCAATTGCAAGTTAATCAAAACTTTGGTATCATTTCAACACAATCATGGTGAAGGAAACTATTTATAGGAATAAATATTCTCATGTTCTCAATATGTATGAAAATGTACACCCCTATGATGGATTAATTGACCTGCAACATTACTTCTTAACTTGTGAGATTATATGGGGTACAAAATAGGTCGTTGATGAATGCAAATAAATGAAAACTCATAGATGATTTGTATAATAAGGCATTGAATTCTATATATTCTATAAACTTGAGAGTAGAAACACTAAATGAAGTTCATGATGCTCTTACCCTTTAATTTAAAAGAACTAAGTGCATAGTGAAAACAATTCAATACTTAATGGAAAGTAAGCAAAAGCTAGGAATTTTGTGTTGGAATATAACCTTTGGTTTTATGATGTAATGGACAAGATAAGTTTTGAGTTCTATGATATAAAATGGTTACTTGTTTTATAGAGGATTAAGCAACAAGATCCATTTTTTCTATTACATGCAAAATAATTTTTACAATAAGGCACAAAAAATTGGGGCTTCATTAATGGTAGAAAAGATTGAAGACTACAAAAAAATGTAAGCTTCAACCATAAGAGGGAATCTAAGGTGGATGATATGATGTAAAGGTTAGAATAGCTACAAGAGGGAAAAACTAAGACTAGGCATTTAGTGCGCATAATGCGAATAACAAGGGCATCACAAAAATGACTACCCAAAGTCTCAAGGAATAAGAAACTATTTTCTCTAGATAGAAGATACTTGATGAAGGAAAAGTTTACAAGGTATCGGGTCATCCTACAACTAAATTATAGATGATGTAGCACTATGTAAATCAGCCTTAGAATGTGGTATGCATTTTTAAAATATGCATGAATCTAAATATTGCTAAGTTTTAATGGACCTAAAGAAGGAAGTACCAAGGAATGTATTTCATAAAGTACAAGCACAATTAGCTTTGAAACCACAACTATCTCTGCACCAAAAATAGAGATGGATCTATTATGGAGTTATTCTCCTTTGTCCCTTTAGCATAATGCATAATGGGTCTCATCATCCCCACAACAAATTATAAGTTTGGATCTATGTTATCCAAAAACTATGATGGGTTGGGCACCTCCTTCACCAATAAATCAACCACGATGAAATACCCCTCCACCTCAATTCAATATGATGGATATTATAATTTAAATCAGGTTTATAATTCTCTACAGATGCCATATAATGTGCATTAAAGGTTAGCAAGGTGTTTATTAGAAAAAGGAGGAAGATACCTTGACCCCGAGAGGATATTGATGGTTTGTTATATTTTTGGAGCAAAATCATATTGTGTAAAACTAACCTTTGAATCTGGTACAATAAATTTATTTTTCATATTATAGAGTGCTTACAAAACACTAAAGAATATTATCTCATCTTGGAGAAGCAACAAAATCATAATTAATTGTAAAATGCTAGGATGTTTAATACGGATCCCAAGAAAATTACAAGTTTACAAGATGTGACTAGGTTCCAAAGAAAATAAAAAGGCTTGGGACCTTTAAAGATGGAGGTGAAACATCATATATGGCATTCCAATGAATATGATTTCATGAAACCAATAAAGTACAAGAAGTTGCTAGAAGAGGAAATAGGGTTGTTGTATTCTATATATAATCTGATTGAGGAAGCCAAAATCCTAGAGAGGATGAAGAACAACAATATGTGTAAGTAGTAAGAATTTTGAAACAAGGAGTAGTAGATGTAATCACTAACCTTCTCACAATAATTAACATATCACATAATGAATATATCTCTCATAACATATCCAACTTGTTGAAAACCTTTTTATAACATGTAATTAGTGGAGTCATGCACCGATAAGATAGTTGGGTACATGAAGACCAAGTTACCATGGTATATTGATACATGTTTGAATATAGTTCTTATTTTCTATGATATGTGAGATGTTTGATTTTAGGAGTACTATAAACATGTAGCCTAGATCCACATTAAAATTTATGGTGTGCATGTATTAGCATAAAATTCAATGACTCTAAATCTAGTTGTTTAAGGAATAATAGATATAATTGGGTGACTAAAGAAATGGAATTAAATGTAAGGGATATTATTTTGAAGGAAAAATTTAAATTCATAGACATGAAGACAAAAAAATACACTATCCAATCTTAATCGGTAAGAAATAGGATTATGATGAAAACATGACAATTAATATAGTAACCAATCGGATAGAAGCAAACTTAGAGGATTTCATTATCATCATTCATATGAATAGGAAAGAATAAAATCATTATACCAAAAAGACAAACATTTATATATATTTAGGGTCCATCCTCACCACAATATTTATAAGTTTTAAACCACCCAAAAGGGAAAAGTAAATGCTGAAATGTATAACTAATTATCGAAACTCCCACTAATGTGGTATGAGATTAAAAAATTACAAAATCAATAGTGGACACATGAACAAACATAACTAAAAATGCCAAACTTGTCTACTCAAAGTAATAAAAAGTTAACCTAGAAATATATTTTTCTTTCAATTAATATTTATAAAAGATATTAATTGATATAATTATGCCATTAGCCATTGTCTAAGTGATACAAACTTGGGTAATTCTAACACATCTAATACATATCAATGGTTGTGTAGATATTTGGTAAATGGTCATCAAAAATTTAATCTCGATCATTTATTTTGAAATATAACCTCATCAATGGTGTTCATGTCTTGCATCATTTGTTGGAAATTCTCTAACTCGACCTCTACCTACATCAAAAACCAAACATTCTAGTACTCTTACTATTCTATTCCTTCATATCACACTTAATTCATTAGAATTTAATGTAATAAACCGTTACACCAAAACCTTGAGGCATTAGTGAATCTACACACCAGGATCATAACATCCCACCATGGTTCCGTAGAACCAAACCTCGAGTTGGGTTTGCACCCACACTCCCATATATATGAGTTGCACTTCACTAATATTTAGATGCCCCACATGCTCTAGCTACATGGCATAACCAACCGAGTGGGATTCAAACACATGTGGTTTCTCTAATACCAAATGTAAAAAACCATTACACAAAAACCTCAAGGCAAATAGGATCATAACACATAATGATAATTTCCTCAAGGCATGACAAATCTAGAGGTGGAAGTGTTATAACAATGTTCTTATTTTGATCTCTTCAAATACAAGTCTCTCGATGTTGGTAGTTGATGTGGAAATTGATTAAGTAAATATAGGATTTATAGATTCCTAAATCTAATTGAAATGTAGTAGTAAAGGAATAAATAATTAAATACATAAATGGCCCAAGAAAATTAAGCTAAAAAGTAGGAAACCGTGGCCATAAAGAAGGGATAAGAATACTTAGTTGATTCGTGACAAAATCTAGATTGTGCCACAGTTGATGAACTAATGAAAAAGATGGAGAAATGTCACACAAAGCCTTAGAAAAATATGTGACTGGAATATTTTCCTAGACTGGGGCACCTCGAATGGGTCGAGAGGTGCTCGCATGGCACCACAAACCTATTCTAGGCACTTCATACTACTCAAACCCTCAAGAAATCTCCTTCACATGGTCGCAAGATGTTCATTGTCATTCACTTCTAGTCGTTAGTATGTCACACAATGATCACCGATGTTGTTGATAACCCCTCCTATGAAGTGTATACGAAGAATGTAGTCCCTTTCCCTTGAATGGATGCTAGAATGGATGCTTGAATTATTTTGAATAGCCTAAGGATGCAACCTTAGGTGGTGATAGCTAATGCTTAGTTCTTGGTCCCTTATTATGATCACATAACTTTATATTTTATGATTCCCTTGCTTGAATTTCATAATCAACCCTAAAAATGTCAATTGTCAAAAAGATAAGATGCTCAAATGGCTAGAAAGGACATAAAATATGTGAACAAAAAGAAATAGGTTAGGGGCCCGGAGGGGACGAGGCACTGACGCTAGCCTTTTGGGTGGGTGATGGTATCAAGGATGAGAAATTTGAGGTGTGAAAATATAGATTGAGCTAGAAAGAGTGTAAGACCAAAAATAACAACATAAAGAAAGAAAAGATGGGCAAGGACATGGGTTAATTAGTAATCTTTTTACTTAGGAATCATATGAATAGTAGTATGTAATTGGGACTAGATATATATACCCAAAGTTCACAATTTTATGTCTACATTTTCCCCCACTTTATGTTATTGAGTGAATTATTGATAACATAAAGTAGATAAGAGATGCATACCTTATAATTATATAGATCGATGGTGAAAACGTGCCGAAAGACAAACTTGGAGTGATGAAAATGTGGAGCATGGAAACTAGAGAGGAGAAAGTGAAAAATTGATGATGATGATGATGATGATGATGATGATGATGATGATGATGATGATGATGATGATGATGACCCTGAAATGCATGTGTAGATGTCACGATTGTACTTGTTGTTGATGTCAATGTTGATGTGATTTATTTTTGTTGATGTATGATGATGTAGGATGATGTGACTATTACTTCCCATAAGGATGGACCTGCAAAAGAGAAGAATGAATGAGTAGTCAAATACGTGTGTATATGAGTAAAAAGTATGTAAAATGTGAAAAATGTGAAAAAGGAACATGTGCACATGATCTGTGATGAGTAGAAGAGTGTAGAAAGGATCCTATAGATGATGTAGAAGATCAATTTTTTTGGGCAATCTCATGCCAGCTACGTAAAATGTGAGTTTTTTGGGTGATCTCACACCAAGAAATGGAAGAAGTATAAGGAGAAAAAAATGGTGTCATCCTCCAATATTTAACTACTTCCTAAAGTATGGAACACCACTGGAGATGTTGTGTAAAAATCTGATCCAATTTGACCAATTCTGGTCCAATGAAAAAGTATAAAATGTTGTATGGTGCATGTATATTGAGTATTAAGGACTATATGCCCTGTAAAATCCATTGTGTGAAGTTTGTAGACTATGATGAACTGAAAAATGTTGTGTAATTGCCCCCTGGTCATAGGCATCCAGGAATGTTCAAGGGAACCAGCACTACTTGTCCGGGTCTAAGCACTAGTTTATGTGTTGTGATAAGGACCCAAGTCATATTCTAAGCCTTGTATAAGAATAATGAATGTGTTGTACCAGATCTTGAACTATATTGTGAGGTGACTATAGTAGATTTTTGTATGGGGTGATTGATTCACCCAAATGATACCCCCTCATTTGGGGTGCATGTGAAGTTCACTGAGGAGTATGCGGCCCAAAGGAGGACCAACCATTGTATTGAAATTGATTCTCTCTAGGGGAATGTACTTTGTGGAAACTAAGGAAAATGTAAACAAATTGTCTAGGAAACAAGTGTTAGTACAAGCAAGACAAAAACGCATGTAAAATATAGAATGTAAGATAATGAGACAAGAAAATAATGTATAAGCTAAGACGCAGGAGACACACACGTAAGAAGACAATGTAGACCATTAAAACCAAGTTTTAAATATGGGACACCACTCGTGATGTCACAAGACAATCAAGATCATAGAGGCCATAGGAAATCATAGAATAAGCAAGACATGGGGAAAATCCCACAAAAATGGCAAACAATGATAGACAAGAACAAACAATGTAATAAAAGCCATAGAATAAAATAGACTTGCAAGATAAATGATGTGCATGAAGCACCTATTAGCATGTTAGAAAGATAAAGAGTATGTCAATGTGTATAATCTTATAATAATGTCCTATGAAAAATGAAACAATATCACATGTAGTGTATGAAAGTGCATGCCCTCATGAGCCGTTGTGGGACTAGTATAGGTACTATGCCAAGAATCCATCCTATGTGTGTGGATCATAGGATTTGTGATCACAACTAGAGAGAAAGTGAACATGTATATGTATATGATAAATATAATGGCATATGAAATATCTAACTAGCATGAGTAATAAAGTGTGCATGTAACAAGTAAATACAAAGAAGACTAAATGTGACCAAGATATGCATGATGCGGTAGATGAGATGGAATGGAATACAAAGTGAATGATAAGAGAATTGTTGATCAATTAGACCCCGACACTTAGTAAAGAAAATACATAAGGTTCTGAGGAGAATAGAGCACATTCAAAGGCAAAGGATCTATTTTGGAGATAGTGTGTGGAACACTCAAACTGATTGGAGACTTGTGTGTCACGCATTGGCTATTTTTGGAGGACCTGATATGAAGAGCTTTGCATAGACATAGGCCCGAAATAGATATGATATTGTCAGTTAACTAACAGTAGTCTATTGTTAGCGCACTTGCATGTGTGGTTATTTTTGTAATGGTGCGTGGCTAATAATAGCATGTGACCTATTTTGGAATTAGATAAGTGGTGAAGGGAAAGTCCCCACCCTTATAAGTATGTAGTAAAGTATGTAGTAGATAGAGAGAGTGTGTGACATGGAGATATAGTGAGATTATGCTGCTAAATCTGTTATGCGTAACAATGTATACTATTGTTATTGTAATGAAGCTTATGTGTACTTATTGCATTTAATCTAATGGAGGTTATGGACTGAATCAAGGTGTTATCATGTTTATAGTTCAAGTATTGCATGCTTGATTTCATTATGGGTATCTGTTAAGTCTATTATTTTCTAGATCTAGATTTGACTATGCACTGTATGAAAGACATATTAGTTATAGATCTGAATGATTAAGTCTTCATCATGCTAACATCCTGAATCAAACAACCCTAAAGAGGGACCTGGTACTTTTTGCATGCTTTGGTGAGTGCTCAATCTAAACAGAGTGATGTGACAATGTGCCTAGGGTCTTATTGAGCTTGTATTACTGAATTCTAGGTTGCATCATTGGTTCCATTTTGGGACCTCTTTTTCAGTTGTTTGGATGGTTCGCAATGAAGACATACCGGTTGACCTTAGCAAGTGTTGAAGAGTGGATACATGATCTGGAAGAAGAATACGCATCGATTTAGCACTGGATCTGAGTTTAACACACGCATATGGGTGGAACAAAAATGTATGACAATTTATATGAGAGCTTCTTTGCTATTTCTAGTAGAATTGTATGAGTGGTTGATTGCTTATGCATCTAAGTGGAATTGGAGGTATCACGCACTTATCTGGACATGCAAGAAGAATTTTAGGCCCTTTATGATGTTGATTTGATTTGGACTCGAGCTATGGATACGTGGTTCCATGGTGTTTTGAACAGTTATATCTTGGAGTACTCAATTTCCACTTATTCATGTCCAGAGGTAGCTGAATTCCAGTTTTTATGATATCCAAGGGGAACTTACCTGCAAGGCATTCCATTGCGATCAAGATCCTGATGGTAACTTTGAATCTGGAGAGTAAACCGATGGCTAACTAAACCTCACCACATGGGGGCAGGAGTAGGTTTGGTGAAGGATGGAAGACCTAGTGGTAGAAAGGCAAAGAGAGGAAAGGTGGCTTAAGTATAATGAGGCACGCGAGAGGGAGATCGAGAAGTAGTGGGAGGTTGCAGAGAAAATGGCGTTGTGGAGAAAGATAGTTTGGGAAGGAGTTGAAATTCACGTAGAAGATGTGGAACCCGAGCCTCAGAACTCCCCATTTGGGAAAACATGATAGGGAACCCTCCTCGGCCTCATGTAGAAGCACGCCAAGTAGAGATGACCTGGGCCATGGGCGCACATCTGAATCCACTTGGAAACCTTGCCCTTGTGCTTGGTTTTCCAGCATCTAGTACAACAAGTAGTCAACAAGCTAGTTCAAGCAGTGGGAGAGTAGGAGTGAGTCTTATAAGAGGCATAATGATGGCAGCACAAATGGCTTCATTGTTATATGGGAGTACCTTTTGGGTGTATCATCAACATAGAATACAAGCACACTGATTTTTGGACTAACTTCTGGGAGTAGTAATGCTTTCACTATTGGGGTATAGTTCAGTTTCTTGTTGGGACATAGGAAGTACATCTTCTGGTCGAACCCAGCTATAGGTTTGGGATCAAGAGGCATAGGTAGCTCTGGTTTAGGTGGATCTAGAGGTTCTGGAGGAGGGGAAACATAGGAGGTTCTTTGGATCAGGTGGGAAAGGTCCGCACCAACCCCAGAATATTTACATGGAAATGTCTCTTCATCTTCTAGAGTATAGGGGCATAGAAGATGTTGTTGAACATGTGCATATGTGTGAAATATTATGGCATGCAAAAGGAATCATGGCTTCGAGTGTGTAGGAAAGCCAATTTTCTACTACATTACAAGGGCACACACACAACTGGTATATAAAGTTTGACCCTGATCAGACTTGTGTAGATTATATAACTTTAAAGGATGCATTCCTTAAAGAGTTTCATATCCTTGAGTTTGAGCAGAAGAGTATAAGTGTGCTCAAGGATATTAAGCAAGGCACTACTAAAAGTGTTAGAGAGTATGATGCATGGTTTAAAATGTTGTTATCAAAGCTTTCTTATGACATACATGCAAGCCAACATGCACAATGGTTCATTGGGGGCTTGATTACCCCTTTTAGGAGGGCATTATCACATAAGACATACATTGATCCCATGTGAAGCACTTGAAGTAGCCTTGCATGCTGAGGCAATTGGAAGCATAGATATTGGGGTGAGCCCATTTTTAGAAGCACAAATAATAGCTATGGCAAAATAGTTGGAGAAACTATCAACAAATTTAGCACATGAGATGTGCACAAGGATTTGGTGCATAGATTGTGAAGTAGAAGGTCACACAAAGGATAGTTTTTCCTCATCAGAATAGTACACTCATTGTTGATGGATTGTGAAATATGCCATTTAAACCATGATGTTAGCCATTACCCATTATTACAACACGTGATAAGGAAGAATGTTTCAAGCTATTGTAAAATATGTAGGTCCATGACTCATGACATGGAAGACTGTCGAGCTGATTGGAAGATACATGATGTTATAGATATTGGTGTATGATAGATAGGAGTTTTAGATAACTCTAAGGAAAGAATGAGCATCAGGACCGGGATCACAATCAGGTGTGCACTATGATTGGAATGAAGGGCATTTTGAAGGTGGGTTGTATGGAAGAGGTCGAGGATACCATGGTGGATTTGGAGGATGAGGCCATGGTGGTGGAAGAAGTGATTTCCCTCATGGAACATGTTATACATGTGGATCTCTTGACCACTATAGGCATGAATGTCCCCAAAATATTACATGTTCTTTTTGTGGAAAGAACCATAGCTATGAGGAGTGCCCGGACTTGTATGAGCATCTGAGTAAGCAACATAAACAAGAAAACAAAGGCACATGGATGGTTAGGATACAACGTTGTTGAAAATCAATGGATGCCTAAGTTAGAGGTAGAATCTGAGGCACTACAAGTGAAGATCATCATGACCCGTGCTGAGGCGGCACATGCCAAGGAAGCATTACAACAGAAACCTACCATCACTAAAGAGGAAGTTCTTCATGCATGGTACCCAGATCCTACCTATCAAAAGGAGGTTTATCAGAAACCATGGAAGTTCTAAGGAATCTTCAGGGTGAGATACAATACTTAAAAGAGAAATCATGGAAGATGGAGCAAAAGAAAGCATCAGAGACGGTCCAAACTGATATAGATGACTTGAGGGAAGTGTGTAAAATGTTGTGCCAGGAAAATATTATTCCACATTGTTAGGGAGTTGGTTAAAAGGAAACACTCCATGTGCAAGTACTGAGACTGGATGAAGATCCTACATGTGAATCTTCCCCCTCATAGCCTAGATTATGACAAGGAAATCACTCTGAATGTTGTTGTGGATGGGTGGCTATTGAGTAATATATTGATTGATACAGTGTGGAAGTCAATGTTCTTACCTTAGATGCATGGGTACAAATGGGAAGACCCCCATTGCAGCCATCCTCTAATGTATTATTCATGGCTAATCAGACTAAGGCCACTCCCATCGAAGTTTTGAAAGATGCATCCATTACCATACAAGGAGCCAAGTTCACTGGAGACTTTGAAGTTTTAGTGCTGGCAGAGTTAGATAGCTTCCCAATCTATTGGGGCATCCTTGGTGCTATGTAAATAATGTTGATCTTCGGTTCAATAAGGGCTATATCAGTTTTGAAAACAAAGAGGAAAGAGTTATTATCCCTTTAATAGATGGAAAATATATGCCCTATGTTGAGCCCTTAAGTGAAGAAGATCTGAATAGGATTTATGTACGTGCCATCCGAGATCCAGAGATACTTGAGCCAACCAAAGAAGGACTAATTCAGTGGGAGGATGCACATAGTCTATAAGTGATACTACAAGTGTTGTTTGTGATAATTGGGCTCATAGCACTTATGAGTTGGTAGGGCACAAAGTAAAGAGCATATTTCCTAGAGGCAAGTAAACCACGTTATGTCAGGAGGATAGGTAACAACTTGGTACCTTGTTACACAGAGAAGGAGATCCTATGGTATTCTTGCACACCATGGAAGAACAAGTGGATAGACCCACTAGAAAGAAGGAATATGCTAGCATATACACTACGTGGGACAACAACACACTGGTGGGTGGCCCATAGGGATAATCTTGTTGGATGGAATGAAATTAGGATTGCTCTTACTACTAGGTTCTTCAGGAGCAATGCACCTACTCAAATAAATACTTATCACGGTAATCAACCTATTCAACACCACGTTTAAAAGTGTGAGAGACTCTAGATAGAAGGGCAGAAGCTTTACCACCTTCGCTATGGGTGCACAAGTTTTATTCCACTTTACAAGGCTACGTGTGTGCTTGGTATGTGTATGCAGAACTCCATAGAGAGACTAGAAATTGGTAGGATTTAATTGCAGGAATGGCCCAGACATTTGAATTCTTCTCTACAAAGCCTCAGTGGAAGAAGCATTAAAAGTCATAAAGTGCTTAACTATGGGAGATAGTGCCAAGGTTGAAGAACTCCTTCAGGAGTTATTGGATGAAGGAAACTCAGGAGCACATCTTGTTGAAGAAACAGAGGCCGATGCCATACTACTTCAACGTGCTTGCCTTGAGAAAGAAAAAGGAAAAATGGTCTACTTAGTGGATGATGAAGAAGTAGAAAATCTGGATGTAAACCATTCAACAGGAGGTGTGAGGTATTGGATAGTGTGGATAAGACCACACATGCCTATCATGAACCTATGAAGACAAATTAGGTGAATATTGGAATAGATACTGAGCCTAAGGAAGCCATAATTGGAGACTATTGGTAGACTATGAAGTGGAAAAAATCATAGAGTTACTAAGGGATTACCAGGACTTATTTCTAGGGGGTACCATGAACTTAAAGGCATGCATGAATTGTTAGGGGAGATGAAGATAAAGCTTAAAGAGGGTGTGCGCCTAGTTAGAAAGAGACCTTATAGAATGAACCCAACTTGCGAAAAGGTCAAAGAAGAGATTGATAAAATGTTGAAGTATGGGATTATCAAGCCCCTTGATGAGTCAGAATGGGTTAGTCAATGGTGATCAATATCAAGAAGGATGGGTGGATTAGGATATATGTGGACTATAGGGAGCTGAATGTTGCATGTGTAACTGATCCATTTCCTATGCCATTCACTGAGGAAATACTAGAAGGCGTTGCAAGGCACGAAATCTATTCATTTACAGATGGGTTCTCTGGGTATCATCAAGTTAGGATTTCCAAGAGGATCAAGAAAAGACTATGTTTACTATTGAATGGGGTAGCTTTGCCTATACTGTAATGCCTTTTGGCCTGAAAAATGTGCTTGTTGTATTTTTCGTGCATAGTTGTTCAAGCATTCAAGGAATTTATTCACAACTTCTTACATGTCTATTTAGATGATTGGATGGTGTATGGATTAGTTAAGGATCATTGTGACAATCTATGCTTAATGTTTTAAATGGTGTAGATAGTTGAGTATCTCTTTGAACATCAAGAAGTGCATATTTTCTACACCATTTGGGATACTTTTAGGACACATAATCTGCAAGGAAGGTTTGTTGGTTGATCCAACAAAAGTTGCAATCATTATAGGCCTAAGGGAGCCTACTACCAGTTAGAGTGAGGTGCAGATTTTTGGGTCATATAGGATATTACATAAATTTTATCAAAGGATATGCCAAAGTTTCTACACCATTGGAAGAGTTACTAAAAGGGAAGGGTATGTTCTACTGGGGAAAACAACAGCAAAGCGCGCATTGAGACATTGAAGGAGAAACTTACTACCGTGCCTATTCTATGTTTTCCTTCAGTGGGACCAACCATTTCATGTACATGTTGATGCCTCTGGCATGGCCATTAGTGCGGTGTTGGCTCAACCTGGAGAAGGTATTGTAGATCATCCTATCTATTTTGCTAGTAGAAAGTTGACTCTTGCAAAATAGAATTACACGACTACAAAGTGTGAAGCTTTGTTAATGATATATGTGCTACATAAATTCCACCAGTACCTACTAGCTACACCATTCATCTTTTATATAGATCACATGGCATTGAATTATTTGGTAAATAAACCTATTTTACAAGGGCACATATGTCGATGGGTGCTCTTATTTCAAGAATTTGATTTCACAGTTGTGGTAAAACTAGAAAAAGTAATTTGGACCAGACCATCTATCACAAATACAGTCAGGAGAAGAAGCATAGGCAATTGAGGATACCATGTCAGATGCATAGTTATATAGGTTATAACAAGTGCCATCAGAACTAGAGGACATTGTTGTCTTTCTACAAACAGTGGATGACACCAGAAGGAATGAAATCCTTAGAGAAGAAACAACTTGCTATACGTAAACACCTTATATGTTAATCAGTGGTGACTTGTACAAATTGGGCCAAGATGAGGTATTGCATCATTGTGTATTGGAACATGAGTGCATGGATATTATGGAAGAGGCTCATGGTGGTATTGCAGGTGGCCACTATGTCGGTGATGCCACTGCGCGCAAGATTCTACTCATTGGATTATGGTGGGAGACCCTATATAAATATTGTAAGGAATTTTGTAAGGCATGTGATCATTTTCAACATCTTGGAAAACTAGTCAATGAGATGAAATGCCTCTGAGACCTATTACTAGCACAAAGCCATTTGAGAAATGGGCTATAGATTTTGTGGGTCCTATTTCACCAGCTACATGTAAAACTGGATCATGCTACATCATAACTTGCACAAACTATCTGACAAGGTGGGAAGAAGCAACACCTACAAAGGACTACAAATAGCTACAACATCCCAGTTTCTATGGGAAAATATTATTACAAGGTATGGATGTCCTTTAAGTTTGACCAGTGATAGGGGCACACATTTTCTTAATGAGACAATCAAAATTTTATTGGATGAATTCATGATTGCACACCATAAGACTACACCCTATCATCCTCAGAAAATGGAACTACTGAGGCTTTCAACAAAATTTTGAGCTAGACATTGACAAAAATTGTGATGTTGGAAGAAAGGATTGGGATGATAAAGTATCTATAGTACTTTGGGCATATCAGACAACATATAAAAGGTTGAACAAGGCCACACCATTTCAGTTAGTGTTTGGCACAAAATCCATTCTTCCTATGGAATTTATGTTACCTTCTTTATGTATTTCACATGCATGAGGTCTAGCTGATGAGAAAGCTTTAGAAGAATGGATTGAAAATATCATTAAGTTGGATGAGTGACGATCCATAGCACATTGGAGTCAGAAGCAAGAAAAGGCAGGTAGAAAGCATGGCATGATAGAAACATAAGGGATAAGAAGTTTGAGATTGGAAAATGGTGCTTCTCTATGACTCTAAGTTCTTGTGCCATCCAGGAAAACTTAAGGTACATTGGTTGGGGCCATATGTTATCACTTACATCCTTGAAATAGAATGCTTTCTAGTTAGAAGCACTTGATGGAACATGGCTACCCGAGTTACTTCAATGGGAGTAGGCTGAAGCCCTACTATAAATAAGTCTTCTTGGTGTTTGTAATAAGGCAATATTGCCATTTAGATTAGGTTTTCAATTTGCATTCCCTTAATGTGTTCCTTCTTTGTTACTATGCTTTTTCAATTTAGTTGGTGTGTGTTGTGGAATAAGCGTGTTTACGTGCCAAAAGCTAATTACTATTTGAAAGATTTTTATGTGCAGAGGACTGCACATACTTTTAGTGTGGGGTAAGTTGTTGATATCCAGGTACATGACTATTGAAAATAAGTCCACATGAAAGGAACAAAATGGTACGGGTGTTGTTCAAGGTTGGAGAATTGAAATAATCTAAACAAAGATTATTCTAGATATAGGGACCATAGAAAGAGATGAATGAAGAAACAAGTATAACGCGAGGTAAGAAAAGGCCGGGAAGACTACCAGTGGAAGGTGCAGTGATGAGATACTGAAAAGCATGAGAGGAAGTGTATGAAGAGAAGTCTCTAGTATGGACGAAAGGTAGAGGGTGCTGTTAGAAGGTTGTAGCTTGGGTGCTCAAAGAAGATGTACCACAAAGATGGAAATAATGAAAATGGTCAATTAATGAGAGGATTGTTGGTAGGTGGAGGAGCAATCAATGCACTAAATTTTTGAAATTCTATATAAGGATGAGATGTGAGTTCATTTTTACCATTGTAATTGAGAGAATTTGAAAAGGGTTAAGTGCAAATGAGCCGAGCAATCGTGTTGAGGTGTGAAGAGTGTGAAACCAGACGTGAGGAGAAGGTTGTGCATAGGAGAAGCTTGTGTTCCCATAGGAGAAGGGTTTGAGCAAAGTAGATGCATTGCAAATGAGTTAGGGCACATGATTTCCACTAGGGCATGGAGATTTCAACTAGGGTTTTGACTTGCTTGATTACAAAAGGAGGAAAAGAGAGATTTTTCAAATGGCACCAAAGAAAGCACCCCAATAGGAGATAAAGGGAAGAAGAAGGTTGAAGTGGAAGAAGAAATTGCTCCCGAGAGTAATTTTTAGAAATGCAGTATCAGAGGGTGTGATTGTGGGACAAGAATGGGATTCCCATATCCACCAATGTAAAATCAATGATTACAACCATCAAACTTCAAATAATAAGGAGCTCAATGCGTTGCTGAGCATGAAAAAACAAACAAGCGCATGACAAGAGGATATGTTGGTTTATGATGACGTTGAGAGAAGTTGCTGAAGCAAAATGGAGTCTACCAGTTATACGAGTTGCCATACTTTGGAAAGTATGAGCCATTATATTAGTGGTTAATGAGCAGAGTCCATGAGGACTTTTTCTACTTTTCGGACGGAGGGTGAGAATCACAATTGCCTTGATTTCAATGGTGACAGGACTAAGGGCCTCAGGGTTGGATCTGGATAATGATTTAACTGATAAATCACAATCTTGGAGATGAGGAAGGAGCTGGGGTATACCAAGGGTCCACGTGGCATGGACATTGACAAGTTGAAGAAGTACCCAGTAGTGCAAGAAGCTGCACATCTTGTGACAAAGTTAAATGACCAAGGAAGGTGGTCATAGGTAAATACAATGTGGTTGCATCACCAAGAAGATGTCTCAAGGAGTGGTCTACAACATTACAGATCACATAGCAAAGACAATCATTGAAGAAGCACAGATAAGTGACAAAATAAGTTTTGGCATTGTATTATTGTCTTTAGTATTCATGGAGATTGGGGTGCCTGATGGGCCAAAGGAGAAGATTTGGGAGTACCCCATGGAACACAAGTCACCTAAAAAGGTTTGGCAAGTACTTGTGTGATGGATCAATGAGTGGACCATTCAAGCAGAGGGTGGAGATGTGGTATGATAGACTCCATGTGGTGTTTGAGGAAGAGTGGCACATACCCAAGGATTTTCCATCGGTGGTGGGTAAGGTAGTTTAGTTTTTCATATACCAACATTTTTGCATCGCGTGATTTGTGATGAAGGATGGGGCTTGGAGCCCATGGTGCAAACTATCGTATGCCTTCACAACAAGGTATTTTCAAGCATCAGTTCATCGGTTCTCAGATGCGTGCCATTTTAACTTTCAATGCGGACAAGGTAGATTGTGACTACCACACACTGAGGAAGAAGTATGTATATCTAGGACGTAATGCATATATTGAAAGGCTTATCTCATATGTGTTGAGCATAAAGCTAGTAAGTTTGGTTGTTGGGGACATTGGAGCAACACTTGTGTACCTCCAACTAAAGCCAAAGATGGAAAACAACAAGTATGTGGAAGATGAGTTTGCACTCCCAGGGCCACCGAAGGGTAAGCATACCATGGAGAACATTCCAAGTGCCTAAGCCCATAGAGACAATTGAAGTAGAGGATGAGGAGGATGAGCGAGGATAGTGGTGGTTTGGAACATAGAGGTAGAAGACATCCTATGAATAAGGATGAAGCTGAGCGTGCAACTACACCACCTCAGCCACAAGAGGGGGATGATGAGGACTTGGATGTAGTCCAAGGAGAGTGTCGATTCAAGAGAGTGTTCAAGAGAACAAGGACCCAAGGTGTTACTCGCAAATGGTGTGCAGGTCACCTCGACTCTCTCCATAGAAGGAGACAACCGAGAAAAGGAGAAGGAAATTAAATTTGAATGAGGAAGTGGAAGAGTCTAGAGGAAAGTGCACACCAATTCTCCTACACCTCTAGGGAATGTAGAAGAACAAAAAGATGAAGAAATGAAGGATAGAGAAGAGGAAGAAAAAGGAACAGATGAGACAACAATCGAGACTGCTCAGGACATAGAAACACAAGTCCCAAATCTGGAAGCTCAAGTTCCTAAGTAGCCTAGGTCAAGAAGAACAAGTGGGGAGCACATTCCACTAGCCATGGGTTACGTTGAGGACACAAGTAAAATTTTTGCGCCATTTCCAGAGCACACTGACACAAAAGGAGTTATATGGTTGGGAATTAATGGATGAAGATATGGCAATAGTGCACACAAGGAAGCAATTATCATGGTCGATGCACATGCACATGGATGAACCAGATTTTGATGTGTGTGAGGAGTCATGCATGTCGAGGAGGTTGAAAAAGACACCTCATGCTAGACACATAACAAGTAAAGCCTATTGTTATGTCAGATGAACAGGTGAGCAATGCATTGGTAAAAGTCTGATGGAGGTGGCACGGTGGAATATGGACAAAGCTACCACAATTAGGGTGCTAAGGGAAGAAATCAAAACTAAGGATGAGGAGATAATGTGCCTACAACAAGAAAGAGACTTAGCACAGAAGAAGAACATTGTGTTTATTAGCATCAGAGGAGATTGGTGACAATGTCATGAAGGCTAGGCCACACTTAGAGCCAAAGGTACCCAAGACGTTTCCTTTGGCAATACATTATGTAAGTACATTAGTGGACTTAGTGCTTGAAGATGAACCTCTGCAAATGTCATGCCAAGCCAAAGGATCCAACACAAGATGTAGAGTGAGAAAAGGCTTCAATGATGGAAGATTGCATCATATGAAGGATGCTGCAAGCGTTGGGAAGAACTAAAGAAGGCACACTAAGCCTTGAACATCTGTACATCTCCAGAGGTGCTCATCAAAATAAAAACCCTAGAGGAGAACAATGAGGTCCAGAAAGTGATGAAGGATGACACATTGGGCCACGTAGAAAGATTAGCAATGGTTAAACAAAAGCGAGGCCCTGGCAGCCCAAGAACCACACAAGGATGGCTAGAGGAGCTTGGGAAACTCATTTGCTGCAGAAGATGGATTTTCTAGAGGGAAGGATGACTGTAATGTCCAGCATTGTGTTGGTCTCTAGAATGAAAAAGGAGAGATTGCAAGAGATGAGTTAGAATCAATTGCAAGTGGATATTCTAGAGAAGGTAGAGGCCGCGCTCAGTGACTGGCAGATGTTAGAGGTGGAAATAAAAGAGGAATATCTAGAATTGATTATTTCGGTGACAAAAGAAGAAACTGCAGTTAAAAACATTCTTTCATTCATCCAAATTATTTCTATTCTTCTATTCATATTCTTTGATTCATTTTGGAGACAACCATTTGGGGTGGCAATGCAACTAGTGTGGGGTAATGTTGATCAGTCAAGACCCTAACACTTAGTAAAGAAAATACATAAGGTTCATGCGGGAGAACAGAGTGCATTCAAAGGCGTGGAAGTATCAGAAAGGATCACGCGCGAGGAACAAAAATAGGTTCGGGACTTAGCCATTTTCACGACAAGGATCTATTTTTGGAGATAGCATGCAGAGCACTCAAACTGATTGGAGACTTGTGTGTCACATTGGCTATTTTTGGAGGACCGGATATGAAGTACTTTGCATAGACATAGGCCATAAATAGATCTATTATTATCGTTAACTAACAATAGTCTATTGTTAGCGCACTTGCATGTGTGGCTATTTTTGTAATGGCGCGTGGCTAATAATAGCATGTGACCTATTTTGGGATTAGATAAGTGGTGAAGGGAAAGTCCCCACCCTTATAAGTATGTAGTAAACTATGTAGTAGATAGAGAGATGTGTGCATACATGGAGATATAGTGAGATTATATGTTGCTAAATTTATACGTGCAGGAGTGTATACTATTGTTCTTGTAATGAAGCTTTTGTGTACTTATTGCATTTAATCTAATGGAGGTTATGGACTGAATCAAGGTGTTATCATGTTTACAATTTAGTATTGCATGCTTGATTTCATTATGGGTATCTGTTAAGTCTGTTATTTTCTAGATCTAGATTTGATTATGCATTGTATGAAAGACATATTAGTTATAGATCTAAATGATTAAGTCTTCATCATGGTTGATTTCATGAGAGATATTTGAATGTGTAATGTGTTGTGTTGTTTGTGCATGAGATTTTTTTGTGAACACATCGAGGATGTAGTGTGATATGTTGAGAAATATGTATTGTGAACACATCGAGCTTGTAGTAAGTTGTGTTGTATGTATATGAGAAAGATATGTCATGAAAGTGGCAAGTATGTAGTGTGTTGTGAACACGTAGAGTGTGTAAGATGTTTGTGTTGATTGCATACAAGAGAGATGTGCAATGTGATGTAAGAGAGGTATGTCATGAAAGTACTAGGTGTGTAGTATGTTGTATTGAATGTGCACTAGAAATAATGTACCGTAAGCATGTTGATTGTATAATGATGAATATACATGTGTAGTGTGTAGTGTGTAGTGTGTAGTGTGTAGTGCAATGTGTGTGCGGTGTGCAAAGTGTGCAAAGTGTGTGTGCAAAGTGTGCAGTGTGCAGTGTGCAGTGTGCAGTGTGCAGTGTGCAGTGTGCAGTGTGCAGTGTGCAATGTGTAGTGTGTAGTGTGTAGTGTGTAGTGTGTAGTGTGTAGTGTGTAGTGTGTAGTGTGTAGTGTGTAGTGTGTAGTGTGTAGTGTGTAGTGTGTAGTGTGTAGTGTGTAGTGTGTAGTGTGTAGTGTGTGTGTAGTGTGTGTGTGTGTAGTGTGTAGTGTGTAGTGTGTAGTGTGTAGTGTGTAGCATATAGTGTGTAGTGTGTATAGGATGTCCTCAATAGTCAAGTGTGAACTGTAGCACGAGAGTGTGTCATTGGGTAATGATGATACAAACATATCAATATGTTTGAGATGCGTGTGAAAGACTAGATGTGAAATGATGAGAGTATGAGACGCATGTCGATGCTAGAGGGGAGAAAGAAATAGTGTGATGCCCCCAAGTGTGTGATAATGAATGTGCTATCTGATGAAAGTGAAAGATGAGGGTCCTCCACCCGATGCTTGCAGAGATAAAGGCATGTGACCATGCTCTAAGAGTGGTGGTATATCGATATATGGTATGTAAGTGAATGAATCCTATATGCATGCAATCGATGAGTATACTACGGAGGCGATGGACACCTTTGTGTAACAGAATGCAGAGGTGATGGACACCTATGTGAAATAGAATGTGGAGGTGATGGAAACCTATGTGAAACAAAATGTAGAGGTGATGGACACCTATGTGAAGTAAAACGTGGAGGTGATGTATACCGAAAGTGAAGAATTTTTCGAATGGTGGACCTAGACCGACATGATGGACTGGAAGATTGGTGAGACCATGTAGGCCATGTGGGAATAGGAAAGCTAGGAGAATATTATGCTTTAGTTTCGAGAGGTTGTGGGGACCTAGATGCTCTAGCTAATGTAATGGAAACCTCAAGAGGAGGTTGTGGCCATGGTGTAGATGGTGGAACACCATTGATAGAAATGAATTGCTTGTTATGAATGAATTTCAGACATAAATGGGTCATGGAGATGATATCCTGAGTTGTGTAGAGCCAAGAGAGACCTAAGAGCATGTCACACCCTTTAATTGATGGTGCCACAACAAAAGGCATAAGCATGGTGAGAGGACCAATAGTGACCAAAATTTTGACAACACCATATGATTTTGGAATTGGATATGAAATTTTCGATAGCGAATAGCCGATAGCAACAAGGAGTGTAATAGAACACATGTTGATACACCATGATGGATCAATTATAGTGTTATTAATAGGATTGGATCTAATAGAAGCACTAATGTGTAAGCGATCAAAAGAGAATGTAGCGTGATAATCATAATTGGAGAAAGTAATGAGTGGTGGGGATGTCTTAGTATGAGCAACTAGAAAATCAAGAGCCCCGATGTAAGAGGAGGCACTGCATGATATGTATGATTTTCCGAGTATTCAACCACTTATTTTTCATGTTTTGGAAGAGGATTATTAAATATATTGAGCTTATGATTTTCATTAATAGGTGCAGAAGTCGTAGGCTTTGGAAGCTCAATTGCATTATTATCAATCAGTCTTGAATGAGATTACGAAGTTTGAAACAATGATCTGTAGAATTTCTAACGCATTAATGATAGTCACATCTAATATTTTCATCATAATTATGACCTTTAGGAAGAGATGGATCTAAATTGAGTGGAGGAGGAAGCATAATAAGATTACTTTCGACAAGTTGTGGTAGTAGAATATGTGGATCGATAATCAATTTTGTGTATGTTTGCTTAGGTGGATACCATTGAATGTCGTTAGTGTTAGAGAAATCATTGATGGTTTCTTTAGCTTCATTGGGATTTGTGGATGGATTGAAAGTTGCTTTACTTTGAAAACTGTGTAGAGGACAAAGCTTTTTTGGTATTTGATCTTTCCTATAAATAAGAGCTTAGTTTTGCATAGCTTAAGAGTATGACATAGTTGATCAAATGATGGAGATGTCTCAAAGAGAACACTCTCCTGGAGAGGTAGAAATAGACTTTGAATGAATAAATCTTGAAGCTCAAAGTCCGCAAGCACATTAGACATCTTAGCTAAGTTGTTTTTATATCGTAAGACATAATCCGCTAGATGTTCATTAGATCCTTGTTTAAGTTATGCAAGTTGAGCATATGAGATATTAAAGTTGATATTGATAGATAAATGAGTTAGGAAATCATTAGCTAGATGCGTGAAAGATGTCACAGAGTGGATAGGTAGGTCATATAACCAATGCATCACATAATCGTGAAGACTGCAAGGAAATATCTTAGCTAGGACAATATGATCATTAGAAAATCTAAACATGCCACATGAAATACTTAGAGAAGTTATTGTGGATCTCCATGCTCGTTAAAAATGGGAAGCTTGGGGTGAAAAAATTAGGAGGAAGTGAGTAAGCATAGATGGAGGGTGTAAATGGAGTATGAAGTAATAAAGTGGAATCTAAATATGGAGATGCATGAAAAGTAGCATGTTCAATTGTCAAATTTGAACTTGGAGATCTTGATAAAGGGAGGTTAAATTTGTAGTGTCGGCGGAAGAAACCTGTTGTGTGTGAGAAACAAGAGGTGGAGTGAAATGGTTAGTGGGAGTAGGAATAGAAATGGGAACAATAGAAGTAGGAAGAAGATTGGAAGTAGGAGGTTGAGTAACAATGGAAGTGGGGATATCTCGGAAGCATTGAGTTCACGTGATTGTTGGCCTCCTCACGAGCAGCAAATAAAAGCAACTCTAGATCATGTGGATGCTCAACAAGATGATCATTAAGGTCTTTAAGGTGGGATTTAGTGAATTTACCATAAGATTAAGCCATAGTGACAAGAGGATAAGATCCCTAAGGAGAAGGTGGATTCAAGCAATGATTTCACCAAAATGATTAAGCAAATATAGGATTTATAGATGACTAAATCTGATTGCAATGTATCAAGTACATGAATAAACAATAAAATACATAATTGAACAAATAAAATTAAGCTAGAAAATAAGAAACCCTAGATGAAAAGAAGGGATAAAAATACTTACCGATTTACAACCAAATTTGGACTATGGCGCAGATGATGAACCTGATGAACATTGAGGGAGAAGTGTCACAAGAAGCCTAAAAAAATGTGAGACCATAATATTTTCCTAAAATGGGTGTGCCCGGAATGGGTCACGGGCACATGCATGTGCCACATACATGCTCTTGGTTCTTGTGACTGCTCAAACCCTTAGGAAACCTCCTTCGTAGGGTTATGAGTTGTTCATTGTCCTTTTCTTCTTGTTGCTAGTATGTCACACAATGATCACTGATGTCACTGATAACCCCTCCTATGAAGTGTATGTAGAATAATATAGTCCCTTTCCCTTGAATGGATTCTTGAATGCTCTTGGATATCCTTTGGATGCAAAATTAGGTGGTGATAGCTAATGCTTAGTGTGTGGTCCCTTATTATGATCACATAACTTTATATTTATATGATTCCCTTGCTTGAATTTTTAATTAACCCGAAAAGGCCAACTACCAAAAAGATAAGATGCCCAAACGGCTATAAAAGACCCAAAATATGTGAGTAAAGTACACTTGCATAACTTTGTAACAACACTTACATATTTTTCCAACAATATTATATATTTTTGGTTGAGTGGCTATTAAAATAAAATTATGATGATGAAAAAATGCTATTTTAATTTCCTTGACCATCTCCTTGTCATGAAACATCCGACTAACCAAAAATTTAAAAAATAGAGCATGACAACTAAGTCCCTAAGTGAAATCCTCTCTCTTAGTCATTGTGCATCTTTCCTCTTACCAGATCTGTCTTCATTCCCTCTCTCACCTCAACTCAAAGGAAAGTCCTAACAAGGTTTTTAATTTTTTTCATTGTGTAAGGATGATTGAATAAGATGATTTATGAGATCAATGTGACTTGATGGAATATAACTTCCTCCAGAGGCCTAAAAGGACATTTTTGGTCGCTCGAGCTAATCAAACACCCTCCAAGAGAGCTTAGGAAAGTTCTAAGCATCCAAAAGTGATTTTAGGGAGTCTTGGAAGTGTTGGAGGTAATTTAGGAAGATTTATTAAATGTACTCTCATTTTGGGACAATCTTCTCGATAATGGGTTTTCTAGGTGTAGGGAACAGACACTCTAATGGTGAAGCTGAATTCTATGTACAATTCTAGGAGCTCCATAAGGATTTAGGAGGAAATAAAATAGGATTTGGAAATATATTGGATTTATATACATTGTGGTAACATCAAATTTTAATCGAGGTGTGAAGGATTTATGAAGAACTCCAAACAATGCAATTTCCCTCGTAGTTCTTAACAAAAAGGACCTAATTTTTTATATTCATGAATAATAAAGTCTTTAAAATAGTTCCATTGATATATTAATGTGTTTTTCATTCAAAATAATATAATATTTAACCCTAAAACATTACTCTAAGCCTATGTGGTGAAAAAGTAAGTTTCCTAGTTATTTCGGACATCTAATGTAAAACAAGTTTTCCGTAATAGCCCGCGCACACTTTTCACCTCCATGTGTCCCAATTTTATCCTTGGGGAATGGGGACATGAGGGAAAAAAATATCACCCCCATCCTCTTCCACAAGGTGCACTTTAGAGCTTGTGTGTCCCTTTGTCCCATGTGTCCCATTTACACCCAAAATGCAAGGGGTAAGAGGGTCACGAAGTGCACCCTCACTACCTCACCATGGGAAAAATTTTGTGTCCCTATTTTTACCTCTTCCCCAAGGGAAAAAATAGTATAATAAAATGTGCCTCGTGCATTTTTTATCTTTTGGACCCTCCGCATGAGTCCTGGTTAACCCAAGTTGGGTCTAAGTTGAGTTAAGGTGTGTGAGAGTGAGAAAGAAAATTAAAATACATACATAGCCAAATTTCCACCATGTAAAATTTCAACATCTTTCTCTAAGGTGCAATTTTTTTCCCAGGTGTCCCCTTTGTCCCTTTGGCATGGTGCAACTCAAGCACAAACCCCCACCTGTAGTTAAGTTAAGCTTGTCGGGTTAAAGTGGATTTAAATGCATCTCATTCTCGCTTAATGTCAAGTTGCCACATGTCATCATCTTGATCCAAGGCACACTTCTTTTGCCCCATTGTCCCAATTTTCCCAATTTTTCCAATTTCATCATATGCAAACCACATTTAAACTCAGCTTCAACCTGGGTTCAAGGTGTAGTCAGTAGGGTGAGTTAAAACTTCATAAAACTCATTCAAACTTATCTCTCATCTTCAGTTAGCCATTTTTATGAAATTTTCTATTGAAATATTCTCTAACCTCCATTAATTTCTGCCATACCATACCAAAAAAATGACAGAAATTTCTATTTCATTTCTACGAAGATCTCGTAGGTGAAAATCTCTTAACCTTGGAGTGAATGATCCACAAAAAATATACATTCACTTGAGTTGTTTCTTGCGCAATGGGGTGGCTGATTTTTATAGATATTGAGGATTGATTTTTTCTTATTATTCTTCGCCCTTTGTTTAAAATCTCATTTTCCCACTCATCCGGATGAGGGAATCATCTAAAAATTGGAGCAGGGAATCTTAGAATAAAACCCAAAATTTCAAGACTATTTTCATTACAATCCAACACCGCTATAAACATACTAAAAAGACATATTTTCATGGTAGGGCATGTATAAAAATAGTAACTTCTCAAAATATGTGAACTCTTATCATCTATGGTCCCTCGATCGGGTAAGAAACATCAAGAAGTGAAAATAGTGAAAAAAAAATGCTAAAATAACAGTCCTTACTATGACCTACTAAAAATAGTAAGTCCTAGAATTGAGCTCACAAAGCTATGGAAAATTTCATTTTTCTTATCTTGTTTATTTTTCCATCATTATAAATCTAGGAGGGTGTCTCTTGGTCCAAATAGGAAAGAAAGTCCAGGTGACCTCTCTAAGCATCACCCGAGAGGTGATTTCTGCAAGGCACGGTTTGATGCAAAGGGGTTGAATGGTCCATATCATCCTAATTGTGGCAAAAGAGAGTCATCCTAAGTATGTTTCCATCATGAAGGAGACATCATCGTCACTAAACCTCTCCCCAAAGGTGAATATCATCATATGAATCAGATTATGACAAGAAACATATCGAGTGAGTTATTATGTGTGTGAAAGACAATCATTTGGGCAAAGTGGGAAAACATAGGAACATCATGGGGTCTATAAATGATCTAAAACATCAAGAGCTCTATTGAAATTCAATTCACCAAGAGGATGATTATCAAGAGAATGATGAGACAAGCTCACTATGAGTAAGGATGGATGTCATCTCAAGTAATGCATACCTCGAGAAGTGTTTCTAAATACTTGATAATGAGCTCACATCTTACAAGTCAAAAAGGTGGTTTTCATAGTGTTTCAAAGATAGTGTGGAGGACAAGAACATGGAACTCATTCTCATTCATTCCTTCAAGTTCCATTCAGGATCAGTCTTGCTATTAGGAAGAGGAAAACCATCTCTATGAGGAGTGGTTGATAAAGAGGGTGTTTAGACATTATAAAGATGTTTCCACTCGTGGTCAAATTAGTGAGTGAAATGTGAAACTCTATCAAATTGTTCTACGACAATAAATATGAAACCTTATGCACATTGAAGAGGGTTACAATTCTAATGGTGATAAGAACACTTCATGTAATCAACAAGAGAATGAATCACAAGGAAAACATTGGTGGTCCGACATGCTCATAGATAAAAAAATAAGAGGTATATATAGGATTTTTGTGTAACTTATGTGCATGAAATAGGTACACAACCCTAACTAACCCTATTGACTTATTCTCACTAAGTGAAATGACTAACCACATGAGGTAGAAAATACATTGAGTGACAAATAAACAAGTCATATACACCAACACTCCCTCTTTACCAAAGTTGAGGTATATGTCATGGAAATTTAGAACTGAAAGATAAATCCCCTAGACAACTAAGAAATATGTGGCAATGGGGCCTGACAACCAAAGTCATGATAAGGTACACATGTACAAACAACATCTCTCTGGAAAAAGAAGATAAAATGGCTCTCGACAACTAGGCCTAATGAGGTGCCCATGTACAATAAGGATCTCAAGTAATGGAGGAAAAACCCCTAAGTTAAAACATCCACTTACAAGAGATAAAATACTCTCCTAAACAATCTAAGAAATATGTATCATATGGGTCCCAGAACTAGGACCTGATGGGCCACCCATGTACAAATGATTTCTATCTAGAAGATAAGAAGAGGATAAGAGGACTAGAAATCCTAAAGAAGATGGGTGGCTACAACATACCTCACCCCAAGAACAAACCACAAGTGAAGAAATTTCACCTCAGTGAAAAGGCTTGGTGAAAATGTCTACAACCATATCGAAGTCTAATCGTATTGAAATTTGATGATGTTGTCGTGAATCGGTTGCCCAAATGAAGTACATATGTATCTCGATGTGCTTTTTCTCGTTGATGTTCAACTAGATTTCAGAAAATCGAGATGGTGCTCATGTTGTTGTAATAGATGATAGTAGGTCATTAATAGTGAATACCAAAATATGTCAAGATACCCTGTAACCAAACAACTTACGTGGTAGCGTTGACTACTCATATGTATTCTGGATTTGTAGAATATATCGTAATTATGTTCTACTTCTTGCTATAACAACTAACATGACCTCAAACAAGAGAAAAAAATGTAGCCCGAGGTATATTTACGATGATCTAGATCACCGACCCAATCAGAGTCAGTATATCCAACTAAGTTAATATCTACTCCTCCTAGATAATGAATGTCATTTGTATATGTGTCATGAACATAATGAAGGATCCACTTTTATTTCTTTCCAATGTAACTCATGTGTCACCTACATGAATTTGAGAATGATCCTAACAACATACGATAGATGTGGATGCGTGTCAAGAAGGTAAATCAAGCTCCTCACCAACTGTCGATAAATGGTACCATCAACCAAGGGAGTAGAGCAATAAGAAACCAACTTAACCTTAGAAAGGAAAGGAGTAGGAGAAGGCTTATAATCTAACATATAAAACCAAGAAAGCAAATATGGGAAGTACATAGGCTACAAAATTATGATTCCCGAGTCATATTGTGAAATCTGAATCCCAAAAAAGCAATGAAGTAATCCTAAGTCAAACATAGAAAACTTATTGGATAAGGCAATCTTCACATAATCGATGATAGAGGAAGAACTACATGTGATCAACAAGTCATCAACATACGAAAAAGGATGAGTATGGAGTCATCCTACCGTAAAATGTAAACATTTGGGTCAAAGTGACACCGAGTGAACCCTAATGTAAGTAGAAAGGATTTCATCTTGGCATACTGAGAGCTCGAGAGACTTTTTAAGACCATAGAGAGACTTCTTTAACTTACAAAAGAGGGAGGGATCATGGACATATCTCGAAGTTGTTCCATGTAGATATCTTCCTCTAGGTCCCCATGAAGGAAGGAACTCTTAACATGAAAAGGAAGCCAACAATCTCCATTATAATAGAATAACAACTAGATGCTACAAGAAAGCAAGTAAATAACAAAGATTTATTTACTAGATTTTGTTATAATTTATTTCGTTAGTTATTCTAATTATTTATTTTCGCTCCTATAGCATCATGTTATAATTTATTATAATGGTGTTATAATTTTTTTATATTAATTTAATTAATATTGAATCTTATTTAATGGTTAATGTATTTAATCCCTCAGATTTGACATGGCATTAGATCAAGTTCAAAAGGTTTCAAATAAATAAAATAATTCAATATGATGTTTGGGAGTTTCGAACTATGTTTATAATACCTAAAAAAATTAGTCTCTTTCTCACACAAAATGCCATCAATTCTTGAATCTGATGATGTTGTGTTAAAGGTCTCAAAGATACCTTTCCAATGAGACCAATTTTTCCTAATTTGGAGTTGTGGAGAGAAAGTTATGGCCATTTAAAGTTGTGCATCTCGGGAGGAACAACAAGTCGACATGTGGTAGTTTCTTATTTGCTTCAGGTTTTCCTATGTGTGCCTTTGTGATTATTTCCTTCTTTCCCTCATGTCTACCTTTTACTTTTCCACATGTCTCCTTTGACTACCTCAACCCTTCCCAAACCCAAAACCTTTTATTTGAAATTTAGTTTATTTCATAGGCTTGAGGTCCATGAAATACATTTGGTTGAAAAAAGCTCGTGAAATTACGCCACGTGTCCCTCCTTTAGCCCTTGGATATGTGACACGTGTCCACCCTATTAAATCAATTTATACCTTTATATTATTTACTTTCCTTGATCAAATATCATTATATGTGCTTTGATTAATAAATTCAGTTAGTATTTAACATATGTGTCCCACTTAATACTATTAAGCCTTGGTCACGAACCTGAAGTTGTAATTAATCTCCTTGATAAAGATGGAAAGATCATCATCAATTTGAGTATTCTCAAATCTTGTTTAGTTATGTAAATTACTTACTTATTATAAGTAATTTTAACCAATTATCAAAGATAAGTCTTGTTAATGACTAGTTAATGGATTTGAAATCAAGATCTAGTTGAGTATATTAGTATGTGATTACTAAAAATAGTATTATATGCATATCAAATGACACTTGGGAATGCCTTTGTGTTTTTATTAGAGACATCCAATACTGATTGCATCTAATATATATTTTACAAGATTAATATGTTGAAATTGTTCAACATATTGGTAATATAACATGGTTATTTATTAAGTGTATTGTTATTTAAGTTGTTATACAACTTGTTTTTTAACCTATCAATGTAAGATTTATAGATGGTTAAAATTGAAATCAATAATGATTTATATTATGCTTATTATGATGTCTATATGGATATTATGACTCTAACCATGTTGATGTTGTGTTGGATATAAAATATACATCTGGATTTGTGTTCAAGTTTTTGGTACATGTGTCATTACTTGGAGCAATAAAAAGTAGCCAACAATCTCCATTTCTTCTACTGAGGTAAAGTATAGAAGTGCAATGGAAGCAACAAAAGAAGCCATGTGGCTAAAGTGGTTGTTGGAAGAGATACACATGGAAGTGAAATGAAGTACTCCTCTTCTATGTGATAGCTAGAGTTTCATTTCTCTTGCTAAGAATCTAGTTCAACATCAAAGGAAAAAACATATAGAGATTCATATGCACTTTATCTAAGAGAAGGTTCTCTACTGGTGATATAGATCTCTAGTACTACCCGAATGAAGATCAAGTTGTAGACATGTTTACGAAGCCATTGTGTGTTGTAAAATTCTGCAAGTTTCATGCAATGCTTGGCCTTTCAAAGTTTCCATTGAGGGGGAGTGTGCATGGCAATGTCACCTCCTAATGGTCGATCGATTGATATATCCTTCTCCTCTATACTTTTACTCCAATTGTAAAGCATTATAAAAAAATCCTTATGATATTTGTAAACTTGTCACTCTAAGTTTACAGTGTATAGTCCAATGTGTTGCATTTATTCTAAAGGAGGTCCTTGTGTTATAAAAGGCTCCTAGAGATGTTGGTTGAGATTTTTCCATGAGAAACCGTGAGATGTATCACAAACCACACTTAGCCTAAATCATAACTTTTGGTTTATGGATTCAAAATCCTTTTGTACCAAAAGGTAAGTTGAACATGATGAAGGTGTTATAAATCCTTCAAAAGTGATATGTTAGCATAAACCTTCACTAATGGTTTATGGATTTGTAAATCCTATTGTACAAATAGGTAATGTTGGCATATGTTCCCCACTTAATAGTAAGGGGGTGTTATAACATAATATTAAGTGCTTATAAAATTTAGTTTATAATTAAATAATTTAGAATAGATTATATTCTTAATTATTTAATATAAACTTTAGGTTATGTTTAATTGGTTAATTATTAACTAATTTATTAAATCGGGGTACGGTTTAATCATACACTATCACTTAATAAGGTTCATGACCCATAGGGTCAAATAAATATGGTTATGGGTCATATTGTTTTATTCACCTCGACTAGATTGGTGGAGAGAGCCGAGAAGGGAGATCTGGACTGTATTGTTTATCACATAAATGGAATTATCTCCTTTTGTGGGTTTTTACACTTTGGGGGATTTTCCACATTAAACTTTTGTGTCTGTGTTATTTTTTATTGCATTTATTATCCAGGATAATTTTAGCGGCGAATATTCGTAATATGGCGAAAATTTCATTTTAGGAAAATTTGAAAAGGTGAATTATTCGGAGTGGGTCGGTGTCCTGTTCGCCTAAAATATATAGTATATTTTTTTTGGGGGGTCGGCTTCGCCTTCATTTGAAAACATCTCCTATAAAAACCTAGGTGATTCGCCGCGTAGTATACCTCAAGTAGCTTACCAAATTACCAATACTGTGAAATTTGAACTCGCATACCCTTGAGCACCAGAGATTCATATTACTGTTAGCCTGTGATTGTTGACGCGCGACAAGAGTGATCGACGCACGACAAGAGTTGATCGACGCGCGACAAGAGTTATCGACGCATGGCAAGAGTCAGATCTCGATGCGCGACAAGAGCTATCGACGCGCGACAAGAGTCAAGAGTTATCTTGACGCGACAAGAGTGACCGACGCGCGACAAAAGTTTTTTCGACGCGCGACCAAGGAAGTGTTGACGCGTGACTTGGGCAAAGAAGTGACGCGCGACAGAGGAAGTATTGACGCGCGACTTGGGCAGTGTTGACGCGTGACAGTATATTAAGAGAGTGGACGCGCGACCTCAGACAGTGGACGCGCGACAAGACCTCGACCCGGGACAGCAGTCGCTACTTGGTTCTTTTTCACGACGCAGACTCTTTTTCGTAATAATGGAAGGTGCCAGCTCAAAGAATATGAATAACCTAAAAGTAAGTAAGAAATCTCAGAAATCACTCTTCAAGTATTTTGGAAACTCTGTGGATACAGATATTGTAAATACCAATCATATAGATGCCACCACAGAGAATCAGAATACTGACTGTGTGGAAGGAATTATTGAGGTGGACATGCATTCTGCACAGTATCAAAGTCAAACAAATGAAACCTACGATAATATGCCAGATCTTGAAGATATTGTTCCTGTTGGGGTGCAACCAGAAGTGCAGCTAGATATCACAGATACAAACACTCAGCAAAATGGAAGACAGAAATCAAAATCAAACTCCGGTCCAAGAAAGAGGAAACCAGGTGATTGTGATATTGCTCAAAATTCTACTCAAAAAAGTAAAGCATTAAAAACGAACAAGAATATGTGGACCATTGGCAGGACATACAAGTTTGATTGGGCAACTAAATTTCTGTTTATTGAACCTGTACAATCATCTAATTCTGAAGAAATCCCATCTGAATGTACATGTAAAATATGTACGTGGAAATTGGGAAAGCAACAAAAAATGCAACTGAAGCTGGACACTATAGAAAAACATTGTGGAAAACAATATTTAACTGTAATGGGGGCGGATGGCCAGAAAATCAAAACACATAGGTGGAAAACTGAAAAAGAATGCATGCATGTTAGATACATGCAAATGGAATATGAGGCAGAGAGTAAAAACACAAACATCTCGTTGGAAAAGGGAGGAACGATCACATCGCATATTGGTAAGATGAAAGAAACAAATCTACATGCAAAAATCATATAATTCTCTACTCTTTTTCAAATACTTAAAAAGGAAGAGCGATTTCAGATTTCCTCGATTTCAAAGTTTTGTATCAATTTAACGGAATGTGAATGTACCTCGGTCTCATTGGTCCGAGAGTAGTGGATGGGAAATGGCAAAATGCCTCTCGATGATAGAGAAGGAAGATTTGAAAGAGAATGTAAAAAAGCAAACTTTATCTCTTTCAATTGATGAAGTGACAAGAATGACAACACCGCATGGGTATGTATCCACATCTATACTTTAGAAAATCATATAAGGACACCTCATCTCGTTGGGTGTTATGAAAATGGTTGAAACTCGCAATGCCAAAACCTATACAAAATAGTTGTTTCTCATTTGAAAGATGTCACTGGTATGACTGATTATGAAATTGCTACGAAATTGGTATGCGTTGGAGCAGATGGTGCATCTGTCATGCAGGTCACCGAACAGGCTGGCTCTGTGTTAGATTACAAACAACATGGCCCCATATATGCTATCAATTCATTGTATGGCTCACTGTAATGAATTTAGCGTATAAAATGGTAAGCAACCACGAAAATGTTGCTAAATTAGAAGACCTTATAAGAGAACTTCATGCCTATATGTCAAGCAGCCCAAAGCGTTTTCTCGAGTTCCAAAATTTGCAATTGGAATTACATATGGCAAAAACTTCAAGGATGTGGAGACTAGATGGATCTCTTTGTATGAACATGCGCATGCAGAGTTTGTGAGGAGTATCCTTCATTGGTTGGTTTCATGCACAAATACCGTCATGAAGTTGATAGGCGAGGGACTTGTTGTTCCGTTTAATCGATTTGGAGACATTGCTTACATTGGTTGGTATTCTTCCAATGTTAAAGGAGATCAATACATCGATGAAGCATGCACAGGCGATTAATCTATATTGTGGATTTTATACGGATGAGGAAAATGGTATGTCAAAGTCTTGATATATCAGATGTTTGTTCCAATGATAGTTTTGATGCACTGTTTTTGAAAATTGGAGAGATTTATTAGATCTTAAAAATCCTAACACCTTTTTGAGATTTAATATCCACGATCACCTCTGCATCACTGTTAATGGGAGGGAAATACCTGTGCACATTTTGCAAAAACGTCAAGCTCTTACAGGATCGGAACGAGAAGATGTTCCCGTGACACGTAATTTGTTTGAGTCTATTATAGTTGAAACAAGAATAAAGCTTAAAATTTTTTCAAAACCTTGTCATCGTAAATTAGGAACGTTTCGTAAAGATAAAATTTGGAAGCCATGGGTGTGATGAATCCTAATTTTGGAATATCAAGGTGGCGCAAGAGACTTTTTGTCAAGAAGCATTTCCATAAATCAATGGGTACAATAATGGAACAATTTACAAAGACGTCAGAGCTCAAGGGTGTGGAAATCAAAGGTATACTGAATGCCGATTTATTAAAGTCTCAGTCAACAAATTTTGCAACAACAATGAGGAACCAATATAAGAATTTAGATCAACCTTCTGAAAGTGGAGCTATTACAAGGCTGTGGCGAGGAATCTATCAAAGTTCTATTTTACAAGAAGATATCAGTGAATACTTCAGATTATATGAGTTATGCCAAACAATGATTTTGGGGTCTGTGGAGGATGAAAGGGTTTTCAGTGCATTGTCATTTATAAAATCAAAACTGAGAAACAGGTTGGATAAAAATCTGGAAAGCTGCATGAGGTGTTATGTTTCTCGATACTCCATCGAAACCTTTCCGTTCGACAGAGCAATTGCGCACTGGAATTCCCTTTGCGAAAGAAGAGGTGTGAATAATACAGCTACAAGTACAAATATTCCCAACCTTGAGAGTGTAATTGGCTCTTCGTCACATTCTACATAAGACAACATCGACTTTGATGAAGCTTATTGATAATGGATTGTTTCAACTTTAAAATGTATCTTCTTTATCTATCTTTTATCTATCATTAAAGATGTTACAGTCTATATACTAAAAATGTCGTGCAATTCACCCATCTATCTACTAATACATTTCTCGCGTTGGGTTTTTTTAAAACACATATCTAGCTCATTACCAGTGGCAATGATGATTTCAACTTTAAGGAGGTATCTTTTTCCCCTTAATCTTATTGTTTGTTACTATTCATTTATTCAGCTCTGGTTATCATTAAAGATGTTACAGGTGTATGTATTTACATTTAGTTAAATACAATATTTTTACTTTTTGAAAATGTGGGTTGACATCCATCCGAGGAAGCTGTTACTTCTCGGGACTGACAATGTCAGGCAACTCACCCACTTATCTACTAATCCATTTTTTGTGTTGAATTTTTTTTAAGACAAAGATCTAGCACATTACCGGTGATGATTTCAATTTTAAATAGGTATCTTCTTCAACATAATTTTATTGTTTGTTACTATTCATTTTTTCAGCTCTGGTTATCATTAAAGATGTTACAGGTGTATGTATTTACATTTAGTTAAATACAACATTTTTACTTTTTGAAAACGTGGGTTGACATCCGTCCGAGGAAGCTGTTACTTCTCGGGACTGACAATGTCAGGCAACTCACCCATCTATCTACTAATCCATTTTTTGTGTTGAATTTTTTTTAAGACAAAGATCTAGCACATTACCGGTGATGATTTCAATTTTAAATAGGTATCTTCTTCAACATAATCTTATCGATTGTTACTTTACATTTTTTCAGCTCTTGTTATCATTAAAGACGTTACAAGTCTAATTCTATATATTTACATTTATTTAAAGATATTGTTGGTCTATATATTTAAAGATGTTGCTGGCACTTCTCAGGAGTCAGGACTGACAATGTCAGGCAACTCACCCCTATATCATATCATCACCATATCATTATCATATCCTGAGTCCTGACACTACAATTATTATTAATACAATTATTTATCTAATTTTAAATTTATTAAAACAACTTCGTTTTTTAAAATAATTCATAATTATATCATTACAATTCTATCCATTCTAATCATATCGTTACAAGTGTAGAGAATAATTATCTTAAAACAAGTTCAAAAGTCTAGAGGAGAAGAATTACTGTGCTTGATGATAAATCTACGTCCACATTAAATTGATCATCGTCTTTCATCATCATCTATCATTAATTATCAATTATCATCATTCATCATCTACGTCCACATACAATTCATGACAACTCAAGTAAACAAGAAACATACATATAATTCATGATAATCACCATCTAATGCAATTAAAATTAAAGATCAGATATAAATCCATATAATTAAATTCAAAACCATAGTACATACTCAATTGTAGAAGTTTTCAAATTCAATATTTAAAGTTTCCTCAATAATAAAAGTTTCTAGTTTTCAAAACCCTCTCTTTCTTTATCCAATTCTACTCTGCACTCTTCCCCAACGGCTTCTTCCACTGTGGTTGTACCTCCTTCCCCAAAACAAGAAATCTCCATGCGACAGCAAATTTGGATCAGCTGCAGTGTTCAAACTATCCCGTTGCCAATAATTTTCATAACGACTAATAATCTCATTGATAAGAACCTTAGCCCTTCTCTCCCATTCTATAAGTTGATTCTATCTTTTTTGTGCTTGTCCAGTTGTATGAAATACTCCTTGCCCTCTTTAGAAGTACTTGTGCCAAAACCCTGTATGGTCCAAGCAACAAGTGATACCTAATCAGCAAGTGAACAAAACCAGAACTTGAAAACATATAAAGAGAAAACAAACTAGCATTACTTTGTAGTACTATATGGTCCAGCCAGTTATCGATCCACTCAATGATTCTCTCCAAGCTTCATACTCAGGAATTGTGTAAAAAGATAACACATTTCCATTTTTGTGAGTTGCCTACATCAACATGTGCCAAAATTAGACATGGAGATAAATAACATCTGGAGGCTTAAAAACAAATATAAAGAGTCTCAATACACTCAACAAAATATACAGGGGTAACAGTTACCCTGACAATAGGAGTGATAAATTCCACAACAAATGAAGGAATTTTAAGCAGTGATGGCCAGGTATGGTGTATGAAATTGATCAGCAATCCTTTGATGTGGGATCCATCATGGTCCTTTAAGAGACAAAGGACAAGTCAAAGGATCTCACTAGAAAGGATGTGTCAGAATTAAGCAGAAACTAAACAACGCTATACAAAGATCATGTACCTGGTCTGTCATTATCATCAGATGGCCATATCTTAAAGATTTAATGTTGTCATATATTTTATCTTCCTGTAGACCAAGGATTTTTTTTATATTTACTATCTCTTTATTCTCCATTTGTTGGTGAGTGGTAGCTTCCCTGACATTGAGCAGCTTACCTCTGAGAGGAAACACGCCATAATAATATTGACCAACAATAGATATTCCTGCCACCTGATAGAATAAAGATAACTAAAATAACAAAAAATTAAATTGGAAAGTGATGTCGAAACATGTCACAATACTACCAAATTCAGTATTCACATTTCCCTGATTCAAGGCACAAACACTTACAGCAAGAGCCTTGGCTGAGTCACCCTCTGTTAATATTAAAGTACATTGATCAGAATTCTTCCCCCTTGATTGATTTGCATCATCAAGTTTGGGAACATCAATTAATTTCCCCTTCTTGGTTCCATCAGTTTTCTTAAGATCTTTTTTTTGTTTAAACTTTTCCACTGCACTCATCAGGTCAATCAAAGTTACAAAGCTCATCTTAGACACTAGCATTGCAAAAATTACATGTACTCAGAAATGTTACATATTAGACACCACGCCTTTTATTTATTGACATGGGCTGCAAATGCGAAACAGTGAAAATTACTATAAATTTATAACAACAAATTGTATCAGAATAAAAAATATGAATTAAAAGGAATTATACTTACAATCAACATGGAAACCGAACGTTGATTCGAGAAAATTCTTTTCTTCCACGAGTGTTGCCTTGGTTGTAACAATTGGTAAATTTTTGAACGAAAGGCCCGTAAACCGATGGATGTCATTTGCTTCGATACTGAATTGAAAAATTCAGCCATCGTTCAGAGTCACATAAAAAATGCCGTCCTCTGAATTGTAGGATGACAGAAAGTAATTCAAAATATCCGGATCTGTTTCGAAATGGGGCATATTAATAGTATGGATGTGAGGGCATAAGGGATTCCTGTAGTTGATCTTGGAAATCGATTGAATTGGATTCTCTTGATTTTTGTTACTGAACTTGGAGTTGGGAAGCATCGAGACCTGCAAAAAATCTAGAGCTGGAAGGTGAAAACGAGAAAATGACCGGTTGAAGGGTATTTATAGGCTAAATTGGGCGTCAATGGCTTCACTTGACGCGCGTCAAAGGTTCTAGCTGACGCGCGACAATAGGAGTGAGCGACGCGCGTCAAAAGTAGAAAGTGACGCACGTCAATAGAATCCAAATGTGGCGCGTCACTAGTATCCGAGTGACACGCGTCACCAGAGCCGATGACGCGCGCCACAGTGGGAGCCGCGACGCGCGGCGTCATTGGGTGCCGTTGACGCGCGTCATTAGGTGCCAGTGACGCGCGTCATGGGCAAAGTGACGGCGTCATTAGTGCAAGCGTGGCAGCGCGTCATTAGTGCGCGACGTGCGTCATTAGCGGGAGTGTCGCGCGCGTCGGTCAAGACCATTGACGTTCCATTGATGCGCGTCGGTCAAGACCATTGACGTTCCATTGAGAAAGCCTGAGACTACCAAATAATTGATTTCTTATCCAAAATTTAATGGAATTCGAAGTTTTCACCTCTTTTGCTCTAGAGGAAATTCCCTTCATGTTTGCAATGCAACCAATTGAGATGAAGCCTTCAAATTTATCCCCAGACCAAAGAAACAAGTGTTTGGTGTGTACTTGATGATGATATAGGGTCTTGTTTGATAAGTTCAAAAAGAAACTTCATGATATATGCTAAGACTGAGTTTGAGATGAGGTACCAGTAAGGCACTGTTGACAAAATTTACACAATGTTACCTTTTTAAGATGATCCAACCTTGCACAGAGAACTTTATGTTGAGCTGTAAAAAAATTTCAATATTTGAGACACTTGATTTTATCAATTGTACTTCAAGAAGATCATGATTAATCAATTCAAGGCATAGAAATGGGGGAGCTTCAAAAAAATTGTCTTCAAACATACACTTCAACATTGTATCTTCAGCAAAGGAAAACAAAACAAGGTGGTAGCAGGAATTTTATACTTTGATACTCCTTGCAATGGTCAACCAAGTATTTCATCAGCTCAACAATGATAATTAGAAGAAAGTAAAAACAACTTTCCGTTACACAACAATTTTGATCACTTTACCCTTATTGTATCTTTCAAACCTCATTCTTGTAACTAACATGATATGTAAACAACCTTATTGAGCTATGATCATATGCACCACCTTAAAATTTTGAAAAAAAAAGAGACATATTTTAATTCAACCACTCCAAGAAGCAGTCCTGAAGAGAGAATCTCAAGATGTGAATCCTATACAACATATTTTGATACTGATCCATTTTCCCCAAAATATTTTACAATATCTCGAGATGTGAATCCTATACAAAATTAACTTCTTGGATGCTAAGAAGACAAAGTTGTTTAGTCTACGCATTTCTAAGCGATCAAGTTTTATAAAAACTTGAATAAGTTTAAATACTCATTTCAAAATCTAATTAAATTTGGCATGAAGCACTAAAAGACACTCCTATACACATTTCATGTTTTGGTTAACCATGGGTTTTCCTAAAGATGTTACAGGTCTATATACTAAAAATGTCAGGCAATTCACCCATCTATCTACTAATCCATTACTCGTGTTGGGTTTTTTTAAAACACAGATCTAGCTCATTACCAGTGGCAGTGATGATTTCAACTTTAAGCAGGTATCTTTTTCCCCTTAATCTTATTATTTATTACTATTCATTTTTTCAGCTCTGGTTTTGATTAAAGATGTTACAGATCTATATACTAAAAACGTCAGGCAATTCACGCATCTATCTACTAATCCATTTCTCGTGTTGGGTTTTTTTGAAACACAGATATAGCTCATTACCAAAGGGCGTTGATGATTTCAACTTTAAGGAGGAATCTTTTTCCCCTTAATCTTATTGTTTGTTACTATTCATTTTTTTCAGCTCTGGTTATCATTAAAGATGTCTATGTATTTACATTTAGTTAAATACAATATTTTATTTTTTGAAAACGTGGGTTGACATCCGTCCGAGGAAGCTGTTACTTCTCCAGACTGACAATGTCAGGCAACTCACCCATCTATCTACTAATCCATTTTTTGTGTTGAATTTTATTAAGACAAAGATCTAGCACATTACCGGGGATGATTTCAATTTTAAATAGGTATCTTCTTCAACATCATCTTATTGTTTGTTACTTTACATTTTTTCAGCTCTAGTTATCATTTATTTAAAGATATTGTTGGTCTATATATTTAAAGATGTTGCTGCCACTTCTCAGGACTGACAATGTCAGGCAACTCACCCCTCTATCTACAATGTCAGGAAAAACAAAGATCTAGCATGTTACCCTTGATGATTTCACAGCAATCTAATACGCAAGAGGTAAGCTAAACCCTATGATATTTGCAATTATGTTTAATTTCTTACCAGTGATGATTCTTTCTTGATTTCTTAGAATTATATTTAATTTATTTTTTATATGTGGAAAATCCTTTGATATATTTTTTTAACTGCGGGATAAACTATTAAACAATACATTATACTATTATAAATATAAGTCCTGACACTCTTCCTAAAATTCCATGCTTTGTCATAGATCCATCACTTCTTCAGATTTCTCCATGAAGAAATAGATCTATTTTTAGACTTATAATGATCATCCTCTAACACGAAGTTATTCAAACTCAATTCTAATGCTATCTTCCATATCCTATAGTCACCCACCCAAATCTACACTAATCACAACTATTTAAATCAACTTGACAGAGTCTTTATCTAATAAAAATCTACACACATAGTTTGCTATGATCTAGTTTACAACCTTCAATATTTTCTTACACACTCAAAATTATTCCAACTTATAGCCTCCCAATTCTAATCCACAATTATTCTTCACCCTTATCAAATATTAAAAAATGATAGGATTCTTCAACCTTATATGTTTTACATTAAACTTCAAAGTTCTATATCGAGCTTGACCTATCTTTTAATCACATGGTTATTCCAACTTTGGTTAATCTAGATTCCATAACCTTGACTATTTAGAGCAACTTGTCAATCTACTCTACACAAAACAATATCCATGATAACAAAACCATATCTTTTAAACCATGGTCTTGATTGTTTCCAGCAAAACGTTATTTTCTGACAAATGGTCTTGACTATTTTGGATGTCAAACAACCTCTCTAATGAGAGATTATGCACTTATATAGAGGTGAATCTCTTTAAAATAGAATTTTCCTACACCATAAGTCTATTAAGGAGAAATCCTAAAGATCTGCTTCAAATCTTAGTTGCTATTTTTTCCCAAAAACATAATTTTCAAGATAATTAAAGTCCCACAAGATATTTAGGCACTACATTTTACATTATACACATTAAATTGATCATCGTCTTTCATCATCATCTATCATTAATTATCAGTTATCATCATTCATCATCTACGTCCACATACAATTCATGACAATGCAAGTAAACAAGAAACATACATATAATTCATGATAATCACCATCTAATGCAATTAAAATTAAAGACTATATAAATCCATATTATTAAATTCAAATACCATAGTAGATACTCAATAGTAGAAGTTTTCAAATTCAATATATAAAGTTTCCTCAATAATAAAAGTTTCTAATTTTCAAAACCCTCTTTTTCTTTATATAATTCAACTCTGCTCTCTTCCCCAACGGCTTCTTCCACTATGGATGTACCTCTTTCCCCAACACCAGAAATAACCCCTGAACTTATAAGATCTTCTGCAGCACTGTCCAGATTTTTTATAATTCTTTCTTCTTGATTTGTTGCATCTCCATGCGACAACAAATTTGGATCAGAAGCTGCTTTGGCTTTGAATAATATGTCAGGGTCGAGACCATGCTCTTTAATTATCCGCTTTAGTGTATTGTTTTGTTTGTTAACCAAAACAATATTTTGCTTCAAATTTTTTGTTGCGGATAAGTTGTTCTTTGTTGTTTCCAAGTGAACTTGCAAAACCTTCGCCTGACTCTTCAAATTTTCATATTTCAACTGCACAAAAAGAGTAATGTCAATATAAAATATTAATGTAAATTCAAATTTTCAAATTAACAAAAATGATTGTTTAAATGTAATAGTACTTACAACAGCTCTATCTCTTTCGGCATTTGCGATTGATACCAAATCCTTGTCCTTGGACCATTTGTTAAAATATGCCTGGGCCTCGGCACTAATATTTTCCAATTTGTTTAGTGCCTTATCTAAAATGTCGTCTTTATAGTTGTTGTTAAACGTGACAGTCCCACATCTTACTTGGGTAAGTAAGGAATCCATCTTCGCAGGTTGATTCTGGACTGCAGCGTATAAACTATCCCATTGCCAATAATTTTCATAACGACTAATAATTTCATTGATAAGAACTTTAGCCCTTTTCTCCCATTCTATAAGCTGTTGGATATGAGGAATAATAAACTCACTGATATGGGATTGACAATCATTACCAATTAAGTTCTCCAAAGGAAAACGTGGCAACTGTTCACTATCTGAATCTGATGCAGCGATCTATCTTGCTGGAGAAGAATGGGGGCTTTCACCAAGATCAACTGCTCCTTGTTTCTGCCTTTGGGTGGGCTGATCCTGTTTTTGAAAAAATTAATCAAGATTTAGATAAATAAATTTAAATCAGAATGTAATTCAAAATTGTAAAGCATATTAAAATTGAAATTTGAAGTATACTTGCTGGCCTTGAATCATCTCGCGGGTATCGAAAAAACCAATTGGGTCATTGCTATCAATGCCCAAATAATCTTCATCTAAATTTATATTGTTCAAAATAGATATGCACGTTGCACTGGGCAAGCCACCAAGTGATAGAGTTGGAATTTGAAACGAGGAGGCAAGGTTTAGTGTCCCCAGGGGCCGGAGCAAAAGGCATGCGTTTACCAATGTTATTTTTCACTGTTCCTCGGTTGGCATTTTAAAAATTAATGGTTGAGTGGGTGTCGGTGCCATGGTTTGATCATGACTCGATGACATGTGATGAAAAGTACAAGAAAAAATGAAAAATATTAAAACAATTCATAAAGTCAAAACTACAAAATTAAACGTTTATAGAAAAGTTGTACCTTGTTGTCGAGGGGTTGTTTTTCTCGGTGCTACGGGTGGCCTTGTAGGAGTTGTACTCAAGTGGCTATTCGTAAGAAGATATGAATGCATGCGATGTATGGAGTGAGTTGGGGAAGAAGGTTCCAAAGTCCCCTGTGATTCATCAATATTAAATAATGTCAATTCTTTTGGTTAAAAGTTAAATTGAAAAATAAATATGCAACTTTGGAATTTGTAAATAATATATGAGAATGTATTACTTCTCTGGCGTTTAACGAGTTCAAACTATTGAGGGTTTGGAGAGGAGTGAGCTTCCATTTTAGATTGGGAGTCCCCCGAAGCCTCCGCATGTTGTTGGCCTCTTCCTCTCGATAATTTCTTTTTTCGGGGAAGGGCTTCAAGATATCTTCTCTGCAAAACATTTAAATTTAAGTTTTAATAACTGCACTGTAATGTCGAAAATTGAAATACAATTACAAACTAAATAGTTTATACCTGTTGTTCTTCAAATGGAATTGAGAATTTCTTCAAAGCCTCATCAGAGCAAGTAGGAATTTCTTTATCTTTTAAATTTAAAACTGCCTCATAGTAGAAGCCGAGGAGATAGTTTGTTGAATAAATGAAAGGTTTATCTGAGAGTTTTGAATTTATTATGTCAGTTCTTATTTTTTTGGATAGATATGTGCACCAATCGAATTGTCGTTTTGAGATAGTGGCACAAATGTATGCGATGGCCCAATTTGGTATATCTCTGTTTGGTGACCGCAAAACAATTCGGCTTGAAAAAACGAAATAAGTGCAAAGAAGAAAGTGGTGTGCAATTGATTGTGTATCTACACCACACTGGATTTATTGACATGGGAACGCAAATGCGAAATTGATAATTACTATAAATTTATAACAACAAATTGTATCGAGAATAAAAAACAATAAAAATATGAATTAAAACGAATTATACTTACAATCAACATGCAAACCGTGACGTTGATTTGAGAAATTTCTTGTCTTCTTCCAAAGAGTGTTGCCTTGGTTGTCAAATAATTGGTAAATTTCGAAAGGAAGGCCCGTAAACCGATGGATGTCATTTGCTTCAATAATGAATTGGAACATTTGGCCATCATTGAGTCACATAAAAATACCGTCCTCGAATTGTAGCATGACGAAGGTAATTCAAAATATCCAGGATCTGTTTGAAATGGGGCATATTCACGAGCCCTCGTAAATTCACACTCTTCCATCAAAGCTTGATATTCGAAGACATCTTTAAATCCGTATGGATGTGAGGGCATAAGGGATTCCTGTAGTTGATCTTCGAAATCGATTGAGTTGGATTCTCTTGATTTTCTTGCTGAACTTGCAATTGGGAAGCATGTGAAGTTGACATTATAGCTGTAATTACGTCTTTGACGACGATTTAGACCTGTAAAAATTCAAGAATGGGAAAACAAAAACGAGAAAATGAGTGGCACAAGGGTATTTATAAGCTAAATAGGGCGTCACTAGCCCCTATTGACGCACGTTATTTGCCCCTACTGACGCGTCCTTTCCGGGTGCTACCGACGCCGTCAGCTCTAACTTTTGTCGCGTGTCATCTAGGACATTTGACGCGCGACACTGGCACCTAGTGACGCGCAACATCTGTCCCCCACCGACACGTGTCACTCCTCCTATGCACGCCGCAAGTCGGCTAATACCTCGACGCGCACGTCAGCAGTTCCGTGACGTGCGTCATTAGGGTACAGTGTCGCGCGTCAATAGAAGCCAGTGTCGCGCGTCAAAGGTCATAGCTGACGCGCGACAACAGTCCTAGCTGACGCGCGTCAATAGGAGACAGTGACGCGCGTCAGTAGGAGCAAATGACGCGCGTCATCGGGGCGATGACGCGCGTGCAGAGGAGGCGATGTCACGCGTCATTACAGAACATATCGACGCGCGGTGAGGTGACGATGACAATGTAGCGCGTCATTACGAACTAGTGTCGCACCAATGTCGCGCGTCATTACGAACTAGTGTCGCGCCAATGTCGCGCGTCATTACATACTAGTGTCACGCCAGTGACGCGCGTCATTACGAACTAGTGTTGTCGCACGTCACTGATGGAGCCATGAAAAACCAGGTGAAAATTTTGTTTTTGAATACTGTCAAATTCACCTTTCGCTGAAACTGGTTACGGGGATATTCGCCAGGTATTTTCCACCTTCAATTTTATAGGGGTGTCTTAAAATGAACCCTGTTATTATCATGTTGTTGTAATGTTTTTATATTAATTTACTTAATATTGAATCTTATTTAATGGTTAATGTGTTGAATCCCTCAAATATGATAGTTCGAAACACCCACTTACACCAAATGATTTTTCTTCCTTTTGGAAGAGGGGTGAGATCCCAAGTATCGTTCTTCATGAGTGAGGAATAATCCTCATCCATGGTAGAATCCCACTTAGGAATACCAGAAGCCTCCCAAAAATATTGAGGGTGGAAGCGAGAGGCAAAGAAGGAGTGAGGTCCAATGAACTATGAGCGAGTCCACCTCTTGTCTGAAGGATCTCCCATCTACTCTCTAGCACTCTACAAAGTTTTCCTATCCCAACGAGGACCAGGAGGATCAAACTTAGAGCTGGAAGATTCATCACTCAAGTGAGAAGGAACAAGGTTCCAATCAACATTACCGTCAAAATCAGAATACTCCGAAGCATGAGGGTCGGGAGGTGCGGGAGAATCAAGAGGAGGAGCATGCACAATAACATCATCTTCTAAAGATTCAGATTCAGAATCAGAAAGCATAAGGACCTTAGAAGGTAGAGAAGTAGAAGTTGAAGAAGACTCATTGAATTTCATACTTCTCTCAATATAAAGAGGATTCAACAATCGATATCCCTTCACTCCATCGGGATACCCTACACTGAGATACAAGGTTTGGATTATAGTTCCAAAGCCTTGCATTTATTTTGGGAATAATATCCATAACTTTGGATCAAAAGACTTGAAAGTGCTCAACATCGGGCTTGCATCTAAAACCATGCTTCAAAGGGTGTCATCCCTCTTCGCCTTGTGTGCAACACGGTTTTGAATGTAATAAGCACAATTCACTACTTTGGCCCAATGTTATGGAGGAAGAAACTTTGAGTGAACTATACAAGTGGCCATTTCCGTAATCATTCAATTCTTTCTTTCCGACTCCATTTTGGCTATTAGCAACTGTATGTTACAAAGAAATCCCTTCAAAAGTAAAGAAACCCTTGAACCTATTACTCATATACTCTCCTCCATTGTCGGTTTGAAGAATCTTTATAGATTGTTCCACTTGTTTCTTAGCAAGAGCCTTAAAGTCTTGAAAGTGATCAAAAACTTCAAACTTAAGCTTAAGAAAATACACCCAAGTGTAACGTGAAAAGTCATCAATGAAGGTTAATATATAAAGAGCTATAGTAAACGAAGGAGATAGGAAAGGGATAGAAATTTCACTATGAACAAGATCCAAAAGATGAGTATCTCTCCAGGATTTTCCTTTGTCAAAACTCTTTTCAAGGGTGCTTCCCTGAGGGCACAACCCTCACAAAGACCCTTAGAAAATATGACGTGGGGTAACCTGTTGACCATTTTGTTTTGGCTCAATTGTTCAAGGTAACGAAAGTTCAAGATGGCCAAAACACTCATGTCATAGCTTACTAACCTCATCTGCATGAGTGAGCAAGGAAGTGGGCATCAAATAAGAAGTAAAGTAGGAGAAGATGTACAACAGTGAACGATGATTTGCCTTTCCCTCAGCCATAGTAGTGTTAGAGTGAAGCTCACGAATAATCACCAAGTTAGGACCAAATTCCACTCACATTTCTTCACCAAGGTGAGTGATTTGGTAAACCGATAGGAGATTGGTAGAGAGATCGGGAACACTCAACACTTGGTTAAATGATCCCCCATCCATCTCTACTAATCCACTACCAGAAACCGACACTGTCGTGTCATCACCCAACGTGATTTAGGACATGCCACATGGTTTGATGTTGGAGAACTCAACATGTGAAGAATCCATGTGGTGCAAGGCACTAGAATCTATAATCCACGTCAATGAAGGAGAAACTATAGCTACAAGGTCCTTTCCTTTCTTCTTATTAGATTTATACTCTCTTGCAATGGAAGACTCGGCTTTTAGAGCATTTTGTTTGATAGACTCAAGAACACCTATATGATTTTCTCAAGTAAATGAGTAAGGTGATCAATTTATTTTCTCATACATTGATGCTCTTCATGACCAATATTCTTGCAATATGAACACTTACACTTTTATTTCTTTGATTTAGGCTTAGAAGTTGAAGTGTTCGTGTTAGGTTTGGTTTTGGCTTGGTTGGTCTTGGTTTCCTTCTTAGGTTGATCCTTTTTCTCTTTATTAATTTCAATCTTCTTTCCCTTACCATTACTTTCTACAAGGGCATGTAACTTGGACTTGAGAGACCCCATTTGAATTATTTTTGCCAATTCTCGAATGAGTTGGGTTGAAAAACTATTAAATGAGGAATATTCCAAGCACTACCCAGAGTGGCTTTCGTAGTGTGAAAATTTGACACGAAGATGGAGTATTCAGGACCTAACTTAGAAAGAATCGACAAGATCAACTAAGAATATTTCTTCTCCACTTTACATTCCTTTAACAATAATCTAGTGTGGACAAACTTCAAGAAGAGTGCATGTGTGTTTTCAAAGTCACTAGGATTTAATCATAGTAGTTCATTTTCCAACTCATGTGCTCTCATGTCATCTTGTTTTCCAAAAATATCATCTAACATTTTCCACACAGAATTGGGTTTTAGACGACTCAATGTGGAAGAACAAGTCAAGATAAACAAACATACAAAGAAGACCTAAGGCTTCGTCACTTCGGTTCAACCACTTATATTTTTCAAGTTCATCGTCAGTTTAGTCTCAGTTCCCATGGTGATGTGAAATAACCCTTTACCCCTTATTTTCATTACCATTTTCAATCTCCATTCGAAGAAGTTTAAGGGCATAAGAAAAGGAATTAAAATTGCATCCATAGTGAAGAGAGAGAGAGAGAAGGAATGCAGAAAAGAAAAACAAGCAACACAACCACCCAAGACAATAGTTTAGTGTGTTGGATAAAATTAGGTACGAATGTGCATCACAAAATAGTTTCTCACTCACCTTATAATCAACATAATAACGTGCAAGAGAGGAGACCGCAATCAAGATTCTTTAATAGCAACAAATCAACATGATAAATAAGTACAACGAGCTAAAAACAAGAGAAGGGGCGAAAACAAGTCTTGTGAGAAAAAGTGTCTCACATCACATGCAGAATGAGGATCAATAAGTAACTCCATGCACACCAAAGAAGGTTGCACTTCCTATGGTGATAATAACACTTCACGTAATCAACAACAGAATGAATCACAAGGAAAATCAAGTATAGAAAGACATTGGTGTGTCTGGCATGCTCATAGATTAAAAAATAAGAGGTACATATAGGAGTGATATGTAACTCTTGTGCATGACACATGTACACAACCATAACTAACCCTATTGACCTATTATCACTAAGTGATATGACTAACCACATGAGGTAGACAATACGTCGAGTGATGATGAGAAAATTCATATACACCAACAAACTCAAGGAGTGAGTTGATGATCTCCATATCCTGACTCCACCATTATGTTCAAACCTTCTTTAAGGAACAAGCTAGAATGAGCTAGTCCAAGCTACCAAGGCATCTAGGACCATCATGCGTGAAGGATCAAGAAATCATTTATTCCCATGAGAAACATGTGAGCAGGAGGTATATGAGTTGATTCCATTCAAGGAGGATTCTGGAGCCAGGAAAGATAAAAATGTGATTATCTTTATTTAGAGCATCATATTTACAAGAACGGGAAATTATCTCTATTTCATTTGTTGTCATACACTTGGTAGTGTTCTTAAATACTCATCTAAAACGTTGTGGTGTGATCATGCCTCAAGTAGGAAGGACATTGTCATCACCTCATTTCATTGCAATAGGTGGCCACATGACAATAATTTCATTCAGGGGTAATCCTTTCACCCACATGATGAAGACCTATTTCAGTAAAAGAAGAATAAGCATCAAAATGTTTGAGCATCATGGAGTTGTCTCTTGTGATCATCAAGGTCAATTGTGAAAGTATAAGAAGCAAGAAATTGAGCCTCACTCTCATTGTGAGATCAAGAGGGAACCATCATGATTCGTTCAAGTAGTCATCCTAGGTTCACATTTCCATGTCTTGTAATAGTGTTTCTAACACTCTTTTGGAACTCCAGTGTTCTTGCATCTCATAGAAGGAGGAAGCATATGCAATCACAGTGTTTCAGTTCAACAAGTGGTTAGAGGTCAAGGTTCTCATTCATGAAGCATTTCCTCAGAGTTCTATCAAAAGGCTTCATCTTCATCAGATTGGTCAACCCTCTCTCTCTCTCTTCTTTTCTCTCTCTCCATATTCTAATTCTTCACTAAGAATGCACTTTTTCCCTATTTTTTCCTATTCACTTAAGTGACCCTCAATTCAACATTGTAAGAGTCCTTTTTCATCAATAAGAAAAAGACTCGTTGTCCATTCTTAGGAAGGTAGAATGTCACAAGTGGTGAAGGAAGGTGAAAATTCATATGGGGGAGATGAAATAAAAGTTTATATGGTTATAAATTGGAATGGTTTCACCATTCCAAAGGGTTGGAAATTATTGATTGATTGTGTGTTTTCAAGATTTACCACTACTACATCAAGCAATAAAAGCTACATTTCATCTATTTTCTATGCTTATGTTCCTTTATTCTTTCTCTCTACTGTCCAACTTTGTAAACATGGTAATCTTGTATAACCAAGAAAGGTGTTTGTGCCTTTAATGAAGCGAATCAATAGAATTATGTGTCTATGATTTGATGGTCTTATCATTGTTAACATTGTTGTGTTCTTCTAATTGAATGTGGACCTACTTTGGTTGATGTATATGAATTTTGTAAGCCTACTCACAACATTAACCCTCTCTCTTCTTATTTCCCTAACTCCCCTTTACATCTCCTCACTGCAAATTCCTCCCTTGTACTTTGTACAAGCACTTTTCCATAGGTTTAGTGAATTATTCTTATGCGATCCCTCGCCTAATGGCCACCCCTCACATTTAAGTGGCTACATTCACTAATGGGAGCCTTCCATACACAAGAAGGAGGGGTTTAGCCCCATTTGTTGGCGAAAACCAACAATTTTCACTGCAACAAATTATTTCACCAACACTCCCTAGCTTCATTTATGGGATCTATTTCAAATCCACTTACAATGTTCTTACCTTGTATTGTGCTGTGAGGCTTCCTTGGAGATATAAAATAAGGAGAAAATTTCAACCCTCGCACTAACTAATTTTTCGCCACCCAATGTCAAATGCCTTGAAAATTTCCCACTTCTTTATTTTTCATATTCAATAGAAATGTTTGATCTTGAAAATGAGTCTCGAGAGCTCTATTATGTTCTCGCATAGCCCAAGAAATTTGAAAAAACATTCCTCTTATCAAATTTATATGTTGAATAATTAAGATGATGTTATGTAAATACCAATTGTGTCATTTTTTCAATGTGAGATTTGATTATTTTTTATCATTGGTTTATTGACACATACATTAATTTATTATCAATATACTTATTTTGATTTGATGTGTTTATGAATTAATCTCATTTTTAAATGTTTACATGTTAATGTATTCTCTTGAGGTTATGTGTTTACGTGGTCTTTGATAAATGGTGGGCCAGATTTGAGATAGTGGGGATTTCAACTAAGCTTACCATTTTCCATGATAGTGTCTGTTAGATCCCTTTTAACTCCACTCATATTGTGTGCATCTGATTCCGTGTGTAAGAAGCTTCATTAGCAATATAATGTAAGGCACAAATTCTCATATTTTACCTCGTTTGATTTGTGATTTTCTAATGTCAAATTCCCTAAAACATTTTTTATGCTTTCTTTGCAAGATTCAATGAGATTATGTGATGTAAAAATGTGTACGATGATTCCTTTTATTTCTTGTATCATAATGGGGTTCTCATTAATACATGGAAGGATGACATGGATGAAAATTTAGGTGGTGGCGAAAATGTGTACACGTGTTTTTCTTCTAAAATTTTGAACAAAATTGAAGATTCATTAATAATATTTTATGTTCATAATATGTATATCAAATTTTATTCTTTTTTATTATTAAGTATTTTTATTTCCATTGGATTTACATATTTTATTTTTGAATTAGTTTAATACTTATGTATAATGGAATTGCAGCCATCTTGAAAAGTTACAAAGTTGTTACAAAGCGATTAAAAGTAGGGCTTCTAGGTTATTTCAAACATATTTAAGATGGATATAATGCTCAAAAATACAATTACGATGGATTTAATACTAAAAAAATTGCATTAAATAAGAAATTGTTTATATCAATGGATATTATGTTTTTAATATGTAACTTTGTAACTATAATTACATATGTTTATGAAAATATTGGATATTTTTGGTTGAGTGGCTATTAAAATAAAATTATGATGATGCAACAATGGTATTTTAAGCGGCTTGACTATCTCTCATAGCTTCATTTTTGGGACCAATTTTAAATACACTCACAATGTGGGTGTCTTTTACTATGCCTAGAAGGCTTCCTTGGAGATATAATCTAAGGAGAAAATTATTAAGCCTCTGCAACATGAATTTTTCACCTCTTAATGTTGAATTCCTTGAAAATTTGCCACTTTTTTATTTGTTGGATTCAAAAAAATTGTGTGATCACGAAGATGGGTCTTAGAAACTATTGTGTTCTGCATAGCCCAAGAAGATGAAAAAAATATTCCTCTTATCAAAATTCTAGGTATAATAATTAATATGATATTATGTCGATATTAATTACATTAATTTTATTTTCAACGTAAGATTTGGTTACTTTTTATCATTGGTTTGTTAACCCATACATTAATTTATTATCAATATAAATTTTTTATGTATTATATACTTAATATCCTCTTTATATGTTTACACATTAATGCATTCTCTTAAGGTTTATGTGCATATGTGGTATTTAATAGATGGTGGAGGGATTTGAGTTGTTGGGGGATTTCGACTAGGTTTCCCATCTCCCATGACTTCGTCTGTTGGATCCCTTTTGATTCCACTTATGTTGTGTGCACCTCATTTTGTGTGTGAGAGGATTCATTGGAAATATAATATAGTGCACAAATTATCAAAGCTTGCATCATCTAATTTATCATTGTCTAATCTCAAATTCCCAAATATGTTTCCACTTCTTTCTTCGTTGAATTTAAAAAAAAAATATGTGATGTCAAAAATGTGTACAATGATTCATTTTATTAGTGTCACAATGGGGTTCTCCTTAATACATGGAAAGATGATGTGGAAGAAAATGTTGGGGAAGTGAATATGTGTGCACAAGTTTTTCTTTTGAAATTTTGAACAATGTTAAATAATAATAATTTACATTCACAATATGGGTATCTAAATTTTTTCAATAATATTTAAAATGATGTAAGTTCTTTGGAACCCTTACATCAAATTTTATTGTTTTTATATTATTTAGAATTTTCTATTTTCATTGCATTTACATATTTTACTTGCTATAATAGTTCAACACTTATGTATAATGTAATTGTAAATTCATCCCAGAAAATTTACAAAGTTTTTTCAAAACCATTAAAAAGTAGGGCTTTCTAGGTTGCCAAAAAAATTTAAGATGGATTTAATACTCAACAATACAATTAAGATGGATTTAACACTCAATAGAAATTGCATTAAATATGACAATCGTTCATATTAATGGATAATAAGTTATTAATATGTAAGTTTACAACAACATTTATATATGTTTCTAGAAACATAAAATATTTTTGGTTGAGTGGCTAGTAAAATAAAATTATGATGATGTAAAAATGGTATTTCGACTAGCCTAACCATCTCCCATAGCTTCATTTTTTAGATCCCTTTCCATGTTCTTGCTGATGTGGGTGTCTTGTACTATGCCCAAGAGTCTTCCTTGGAGATATAATCTAAGGAGTAAATTCTCAAGCCTTGTACCAATGATATTGTTGCCTCCAAGATTGAATGCCTTGAAAGTTTTATGCTTCTATCTTCATTAGATTCAAACAAATTGTGTGATCTTGAAGATGAGTCTAAGAGCATATTGTATTCTCACATAGCCCATGTTATGAAATTTATATAGTTCTCCACAATTTTTATGGGTGAATAATAATTACGAGAGTAATTATTTGTTTGTAAAAAATTTAGTATATATTGTTATATAGTTGTTATATAAAACAACATATAATGAGTATTTGTTAGGGTGTTTTAACCACTAATGTTAATAGCATGTGGGAGAGATTCGTGGGAGGAGGTTCCTAAATTATAGGAATTATATATAGATATTAATACATATATTATATATATAATTTTATTGTTACGGAAAGATAATACAAATATATTATTATTGTGTGTGTTTTGTTGTACAAACTAATCCAAATCTTATAACCCAATAAGACAAAAAAATCTCTTATCGAAATTATAGGTCGAAGAATTAAGACTATATTGCATCGGTACCAATTACATCATTTTCTAATGTAATTTTTATTAATTTTTAATCCTTGGTAAGTTAACACATACATTAATTTCATATAAATATACTTCTTTTCATTTGATGTGTTTGTGACTTAACCTCCTCTTTATATGTTTAAACATTTATGTATTCTCTTGATGGTTATGTGTGTATGTAGTCTTTGATAGATGGTGGAGGGATTTGAGTTTCGGGGCTTTCACATTTTATTACCATCTCCCATGAATTTTCTATTGGATCCCTTTTGACTCCATTCATATTGTGTGCACCTCATTTTACATGTGAGATGCTATATTAGAAATATAATGCATGGTGCAAATTCTCAATTCTTGCATCATCTAATTTATTATTTTCTAATTTCAAATTCCCTAAAATGTTTCTACGTATTTTTCTTCTCGAATTCAAAAATAAAAATATTTGTGAATTGGACATATTTTAAAAATGTGTCCAATACATTATTTTGTTATCACATAACCCAAGAAGTCAAAAAAACATTCTTGATATCAAATTTCTAGGTTTTTGGTATTAGTTTGGAAAACCATGCCATATAATTTGAGGTCTCACTTAAGATTGTTAACTCCATACGATTTCAATTCCCTCATGAAAAATTCATACAATTCATAATATTAGAATAATCATATTCATATTGGTTTATTCATGGGATCTATTATAATATCTTCTTAGAATGTAATAATGATATTTATCAACTATAACATTTGTGTTACTAAAATCGATTACCCTTCTTGTCATTACACACACAAACACAATTAGAAAATAACATTTGATAAATTGAAAACTAGTGCATTTAATTTTGATAAATATAGAAGATATAAACCTTAACTATACTAGTGACAAAGTCATCTTTAGTGCAATGTTCATAGATTTGGTAAGATAAGATAAAAAAATGTTGGTATATATCCCTTCGACTAACATTAGTAGAACCCAAGTTAAATATATCATCTATAAATCTCCTACAAAACCACTTGACCTCCCATATTTTGTGTTTATCAAAGTCATTACTATGACCACGAGGATTCCTTGGGGATTTAATCTAACAAGAAAATTATCAATGCTTGCGCCAATGAATTTGTAGCCAACTAATGTTGAATGCATGAAAATTTGTTGTCGTACTTTTTCATCGTGTTTAATGAAATTTTGATCCTGAAGATGATCCTTAAAGCTTGTTGTGGTCTTACATAGCTAAAGAAGCTAATAAAATATTCTTCTTCTCAAAATTCTAGGCCAAACAATTAAGACAATGTATACGAGTCAATATTGATAATGAAAAATTTATCGGTTTGCGATTTCATTTTTTTTGTCATTGACTTGTTGACACATACATTAATTTATTATCAATATATTTCTTTTGATTTTATGTGTTCATGATTTAATATTTTAAATTTATGTTTACATGTTTTTAAATTTATGTTTACATGTTACTATATTCTCTTGAAGGTTATGTGCATACATAGACTTCAATATATGGTAGAGGGATTTGAGTTGTTGGTGGCTTTTAAATACTTTAGTCATCTCCCTAAGATTGTCTATTGAATCCCTCTTGACTCCATTCATATTGTGTGCACCCCATTCTATGTGTGAAATACTTCATTGAAAATATAATGTAGGGTGCAAATTCTCAAAATAGTGTGTCATCATTGAATTTGTCATTGTCTAATTATTTGAAAGACAAAATGTCTCATGAATAGCCATAACCCTCATGAAAAATGCATATGATTCATAATATTAAAATAATCATATTCATTATGGTTTCTTTAGAGGATATATTATAGAAACTTCTTAGACTATAACAATGATATTTTTAAGCGTAATGTTAGTAATGTTGAAATCAACTACCCTTCCTATCATTAAATATATATACTATTAGAAAATATCATATATTGAATAAACAATTATTGCACATAATTTTGATAATATGGAAGATAGAAACCATGACTATGGTGGAAAAATCTATGTCTTTTACTAAGAAACAAGAACATAGTAAGATAATTGTTAGGTCGTGTGTTTAAACCTCGACAAGTAACATTCTTAAGCAAATGGCAAATTCAATGAAAACATGGTGGTCATGAAAACCTTACAAGATATAAAAAAAATTATAATATTATAAAATAACTTTTAATGAATCAACAATTAGCACCTTTACTTTCAATAAATTCCTTACAAATTTTAGGAGAATACCTATACAATGTGTCCTCTCTCATCTTCTTTGACCACTCCCTCATACTGTAAAGCCCCATAATGCCGAATTAAAAAATAACATGCATAAGATTATACACATGACAATGCTTCAAATTTAATGAGTATTAAGAACATGGAATGTTGAGGAGGCAATGTCAAATATAAATCCATAAGGAAAAGTCTTATGATGATATATATTGTTACCTAAACAAGTGTGGAGAATGGTCTAAGATAATGGTCTATAAAGATGACACAATACCACCTAATGTGACATGTTTTATGGTTATTAGATTCAACTACTACATTGACTGATATGGAATACTCAAACCTCTTGACATCTCCCTATCTTTAAAGTATCTTGTGGCACACACAAGTGAATTCCCCTAAAACAATTGTGTGCTTTCATTACCCACAAAACACAAGTGTGGGAATTGCAAAAATAACTATTGGCATCGGGAGTATTGACTGACAAGGGCTTACTTTATGAGATATCTCCAAACTGTGATGCCTCGATGATCTATACACCACACCCTCTTTTTCCTTCAAGTGATTGAAAAAAAAAAAAGGCATGTCGTTCATGTTTCATGTCAAAAGAAAAAAGAGTTCCGCATATATTCCCCCAACATTTTCTCCACCTTTGGACTTTTCCTCCCTCAATCCCCTTCTTCACCACCCCTCTTCCTCCTACAATGTTTTACTCCTTCATGTTTATCTTCTTCAATGCATCCCTATTAGTGCCTCAATTGCATCACTCGCATGTGATTGCTAGCTAAAAATAGATGAATACGAATAAGGACTCCAACATAGAAATAGTATGACCACCAACCAAAACATTAATGACACAAGCAATAGGAAAATCATGTCTTAGAAAGTATAATCTAAGAAGTTTAATATAGTCTCTCCATGGGGTTTTAAAATTAAATATAAAATGGGCCTCTAATATTGGTTTTAGTCAAAACCATCATCCTTTTTGTGTTGTTATCACCTTTTAAAAAATCTACATTCTCCCTTGTAAATTAGTGATCTTCTAAGGCCAAAACTTAAATGTTCTTGATACAAATGTGGTTTTTAGACTTGAGTGAGTCCTCTATAAAAGAAGACTTACCAAAACTTTTATTTTTAATATCCCACATGTTTTCTAACCCTTATGTTGATGAAGCGACATGTCTTACCAATTTGTACTCTAGTATTCAAAACCTCGCTCAATTTCTTTCACTCTATCATAATCACCATGAATTTGATCTTCTTCTTTCGACTCCCAATCTAGTCTCTATATCTACATAAGACATAAGGAAAGAAAATGTGTTTAGGGGCCTTTATAAAATGTGCTAGTGTATTTGTGATTTTATTGATTATTGGTCTAGATTAGGCTCTTGTTAGTATAGGATCCTTGTAGTTCGGCTTTCAACACATTTATTAATTTCTCACATATCATTTCTACATGTTATTCTTTTCGACTCAATTTTACTCTAAATGTTTTTCATTGTTTCCTTCCCCTTCTTGTTTTCTTTCCCTTGCCAAGTTTTCTTTTCTCCCCTTATATCCCTATTTTCCAAGATAATTTTTGAAAACTATACCACTATAATTGTTATAGCATTTTGTGGGCATTATTGAGCCTTATTTTTGGTGTCTCAAGGTTTGTATCCTTTATTTTACATTCTTTCCCATTCATTTTGTGTCGTCATGTACATCAATAAGGTATTAATTTGAATTCAATAAGCTTATAAATGTCTAAGTGTTTTTAGAGACAAGGGAATAAAGAATGATAGAAATTCAAAACTAGGATTTTATTTATTAAAGAAGAATTATCATGCCAAAAATAAACTTCAAGCATTTTACTTATTACTTTCATCAATAAAATAAGGGTTGAAATACTTATATTAAACTATACTACATGATAATAATGGAGGGATACCGAAATCCCACTAACCCCTTTAGTGTTTGTGATTTTATAAAGTATTGTGAACATATTAGGGTTTGAAGGTAGGAGATTAGTTTATTAGTGACTTGCATTAAATTCAAGGAAAGTGAAAGATGTTTTGGAGTCTAGAAATAAATGAACATGGTCATTAAATCAATTTTACATTTTTCTAATTGTTCAAATTTATATTAATATAATCATAATTATATCACATTAAAAACCATATAAATATTCTCCTAAATTTATATAATTTAAGATTTGAGAAATAGCCATTTGCCAAATTCTTGAAGGGTTTAGGTACAATCTAAAATATTTCGTGGACTTGAAATAACAACCGCTGGTCAAATTTTCTTATGATATCGGTGGAGCTAAAAAGAATTTAAAACCCCACCACAAACTTTACCGAAGGGTGCCCAATTAAGTGGTACACGTTAATGTGGCGCACCTATCGAAGCAGTCATACTACTTTAAAACTTTTTTAACATAATACTCATTGCTTTACTTTTGGAAGCAAAATTAAAAGTCTTTCATTAAATGTGAAATCCATTCGATTAGATGCTCTCTTACATTAGGTAAGGCATAGTAAAATTTTATTTTATTTCATTTTTATTTTTGTAAATAGTGGGTTAAAGGCTCATGAGATCTACCTCTAAACAAAGTTGTTACTTTATTGTAAAATTTTATAAATGAAATACAAATTTTCATGTATAATTTTCACTATGAATAAACTAGCAATCGCATGTCTACAATGCAATGTGAACGCCGAACGGTATATGTTATTTGATTTAGAGGGATAGTTATTACTTTTGTAGTTGATGTTGATAAGGGGTGTGATTGATTTTGTAAGTGTAGGAATACAAATGAAGCATTACATTTAAAGGTTCTATCTCTACATTTCGAATTTGATACAAATTCGTACATATACATTTGCAAATCTTATATCATGAGGGGTAGCTTTTTGCGGACTATTTTATTTGAACTAAACATGGATACATGAAGACTTTTGTACATTTTCCGATCTTATATCATGAGTGGTAGTCTTTTGTGGCCAATTTTTTTGGCACTAAACATGAATACATTTGATATTGCTTTGGATAGTTAATTACTTTTGTAGTTGATGTGGTTTGTAATTATTTGGGGGAAATTGTGTTAGTGTTACGTGTGAAATCATCGGTTGTTTGGTTGTTTTTTTTTGAAAAATCCTTTTTTTGTTGATAACATATTGATAATGGGTGTGATTGACAGTGGAAGTGTAGGAATATAGATGAAACATTACATTGAAAGGTTCTACATGTACATTTCAAATTTGTTACAAATTCGTACATATACATTTGCAAATCTTATATCATGAGATCTGAACTAAACATGGATACATGAAGACCTCCATATATTTGCAGATTTTATATCATAAGTGGTAGCCTTTTTTTGCCAAGTTTAATTGCACTAAACATGAATACATTTGATACCCCTTGAATGGCACTGCCGCTTTGGATACAAGAAGTGTTGAGTAAAGTAGTAGTGGAAGTGCTATCAAAGTAGAGTGATAGTAGTCGACTCCTCCTTTCTTCTTGCTCCAAGTGTTAGTACGTGCGCCATTGTTGAGTACCTTTCAAATGAAAAAGGAGGGGAAATGCCACGTACGAGTTTTTGCTGAGAGTGGGATAACATCAACGTGACTACCTCACTATAACAAGAGTTGAAAAACATAGGACACGTGGGAATAAATCTCAAATAAATAAGGGAAAAGATTGTAATTTGTGAAAATGATAAATTCAAGGTAGACATAAACAGACTTATGATAAGTTGTAATTTCCAAGTTTTTCATTTCAGATTTCCTCAATTTTGTTAGAACCTTTTTTACCGAATGAAAATTCATGCATCATATCATCTTAGTGTTGATCATTTAGTTTTCTAGTTGAAGGGCCCATGCAGTTACACCTAGCAATGGTGTGGAAAGCGAAAAAATTAGCCCCAATAAAAACCTTTGGACCCACAAAACCCAAAAACCCTGTTTTCAAACAAAGAACTAACCTTGATAATTAATGAAGAGATAACATCCAATGGGAGATTTTCATCTATGTGTTTTCCTTCAAAGTAAATCAAACTATATATTTCCCAAAAACTATTAGATGTCCTCCAAATACCAACGAAAAAGGGAGAAAATATTAGCCACAAGTATATATTAGCCAGCTTATGTGCATGATTGTTAAGGCTCTAGTTCCATGAGGATGTCAAGCTTGCTATGCCAAGTACAGACTATTATATATTTTCTATCTTTTATACCACACATAAAACAAGCGCCTTGATGCATAGTTGCATACCACAAACAAGGATTATTTATATGTATCATTCCGGTCTCCTTTTCCTTCTCCTTCGGTATGGAGAGCTTTAAAAATTGGAATAAAAAACCTCCAAAATTGTGGGAAGAATCTTTCAATATTGCAGCTTTCCTAATAAATAGAAGAATCGGGAGCGTTGTTAAGAACTCCAATGAATATATGCACCAATACAAACCAATAATTTTCTTTTCCATTGCGACTGATATTTTTCTGTTTACAAAAAATCTTAACCTAAATAGGCGGCACCCAAAAACAATTATAAAAAAACACAGGCCCAAATAGCACCTGAAAATAAAAAAAGAATTTTATACAATTAATGAATTGGGTCTACTGAAAACATACTCCATTTCTGTGTGTTGTGTCTATAATAGCCGAAGGCGACAAGAACCCATCACCGCAAGTGTTGTGTGAATGCAACTCAAATATGACAGGAGCCGCATGGCAAGAAAAAAAAGGGCCACACAAAACACCAATTTTGACACAATTTACCAATCCGATTTGGTTACATATAACCACAAAATTTGGCATTAGCTTATAACTACAAAATAACAATTCAAGCTCAATATGCAAAAGATAGAACTAATCCAAACAATCAATCACACAAAATACAACTATTAAACCCTACTTTCCACGAGAGAAATCACACTTTCTCGGAAACAAATCAAACATACTTTAGATACTGAAAATCTGTTGTTTTATATGCAAGTGTGTGTTTGGAATCGAAGAAAGTAGAACTATGCTTAAAGAAAAAGAATTTTTCATAATGTGGATAATTTTTCTATATTTTTGTATAAAGTATTTTATATTTGAATGTTTTGTAGTAAAATTTAAATGATTTACAATATTCTAAATATTTTTTATTTTATTAAAAATTTATTGAATGCTGAAGTATATAAATAGATCCACTAAATTACATACAAAGTGTTGACATCTATACCCATGTTTCAAAAGAAATATATAATCAATTACAAGTTGAGTAAGTGTATATTTAAATTAATGACCTCTTTTAGCTAAATAGTTACGATATATTGATCTTAACTATTTATTTTCTTATCAAAATATCAAAAACCTTTACACTATAACAAAACAACTTTATCAATAAAAACAAACAACCTTTAACATTAATAGAATCTTAAATATCTATATCATATATATTATAGTAAAATGTTCGTGATTTAAAGATACTTTAAATGTCTTTCATTAGCAGAATTTTATTAATCCATATCTTAATCATATGATTCAAGTGCGAGCTTTTGCCATTATAGTTTTTCCTTGACCATATTTTTTTTTTTAGTTTTTTTGTGTTTGTTTTTCCCTTTTAAGTGATATGGGGTTTTTTTACTCCTATGAATACAATTATTTTAGGTTTCGTATTCTTTAATCTCTTTTCTATTGATAATTTTTAAGTAAGTGTAGTATTTTAGTCAATTATTTTTGTATTACAATTATTATCAATTTAAAATTCATTCAACTACAATTTAATTATTTATATAATTCTCTTTTTTATTATTATAAATTATAACTATAAAATAAAAAATTCTAATTTTATTTAATTACGCCAAGGCGTTCCCCTATGGGAAAGGTCTCTTGCAGACGCGTTTCGCAAGAATGTCTTAAAATTGACGGTTTGACGGCCGTCTGGACGTTTTCGCATTTTTCGTCACTTTGTTGTTTTGCTCGGGTCACGCATCTTCCAGTTTACAGTTAATGCGTGGGGCGGTGCTGCCACGTCAAACAACGCCTGGGTTTTAACTGGATGCCCTTTGCTGACTGCGTACGATTTTTACGGGTCTATTTATCCGCTTTAGGCGTGTTTAACGTTTGAATCATTTGTGTTGTTTTTACGTTTGGGAGCAAACAGAGAGCTGGGTCGCTTTCGTGGTCTGAAAATTTAGCAAAGGGTTTCGTTTTTTTACCACACCAACAATGCGTAGTGTGTCTCCGTAAAATTAACAATATAATTTTAAGTATATTTATATACCATTAATCAAATACGGGTTTGTAAGGTTAAAAATATTTTTGAGTTCGTATCTTGGAGTCCTGATTTTACCTTAGTTGCATTTTGAAAAAAATATGGTGATTTTTTTGTATTCCTCATGTCTCGAGTCTTTGATGGTCATTTGGAGTAAAATCATGGTGCCTTTTGAAGTTGTCTCCCTATTGACATGTTTATGTCAAACCAAAATGTAAAATATCCCCTCAGTGCATCTAAGACTTCATTTTACTTGTGGGGATGGAGATAAAGGATGGACTCGTGGAGAATTTTTTTTTGAAAAAAAAGTTAGAGGATGATCTTGGAATATCTTGGCTAATTTGAATTCATTACATTTATTATGATTATCCTTGATGGTATAAGAGGCATTATTAGTGTTACAGTATTTCTCATCTCATATTCAATAAAATGTGAAAAATTATCCCAAGGTAAGAGATATGGTGGGACCCAATTCATAATACATCGATTTAATGTGTTTTTGTAACATGTATTTTGGAGTTATTTAGGTTCATCATCATCTAGATCTACTAGTATAACATTAATCTCGTGTCTAAAGTCATAAAATTTGGGACGGGACACACTACGCATTGTTGGTGTGGTAAGTGTGGTTTCAAAAAAAAAGCATGCTAAATTAGAGTAATTCTTCAGCCAAATGTCAAACATTATTTTACAATATTGTTTTCGCTAGCCAATCACATTGTGCCACATGGCAAATCTATTTTTTGATTTTCACAATTTTATAAAGTTTTGCATCTATTTTTTTTGGAATATTCATCCACCCTTAATTCATGTATATTTCATTATTTAAATTAATATAATGCTTCTTAATAGTTTTAGTTGTAATTTTTTTGAGAGGTCAAACTCTCTCTTTCATTAATAAACTCCGAGTATGATTTTTCATTGCATGTAGAGGGTAAACTTTGTAACTGTCTGTGGCCAGGTTGTGTAGGCAGAGAAAGCACGTTTTCTTTTGTTTTCAATTTGATTTTTGAATTGTGAGAAGCCTGACAACATTAATGTACAAGTTGGGAGAGTTTTAGGTAGGTTGCAAGTGTGAGAAGAAGCCATTCGAGCCCTGAAGAATTCCAGTCCCAGCCTAGGCCGAGTTAGCCAAGACTAAGACTCCATCATATAATCAATAGTAGCAAATTCTTTTCTCTGGTTATTCTATCATAACTAGCATTTCACCTCAAAGGGAATGAGAAGGTAACCAAAGACCATAAGGAGTCTTGGATGACAACATAATCCCCTGTAATATTGAAAATTAGCCTTTGAAGCTCCAGAGAGGAAGTTGAGTGATATCATAAGCAAACTAAGAGGGAGTAAGATATCCTTAGCCAAACACCTTTACATCAAAACCGCAGAGCCCACCAAATACCACACCAACAAAGCATCAAAACACAATGGAAATGAATTCATACACTGGCAAAGAGCACTCAATAGACCTTCGCCTCGCCTCACACGGGGGAAGGGGAAGGTGCCCTGTACTCAAAATCTATATGAATATTTCCCATCCATTACCATAATTCAACCCAATTATGGTAATAATCCCCCGGGCCATCGAAAAATGATTTTTCATTACCAAGGTTTAAGGCCAATTTTGCATCATGCGAGGAAAGAGTTATAATTTCACTAGGAAAATTCTCTTTCCATTCATGACACTTTTTATGACATTCGTCCCATACCTTAACTCCTTTGTTAGCCAAGCAGTGGGCCACTTGATTCTTAGATCTTCTAATATGAGAAAAGTGAGTATGAAAAAAGGGGAGGATTGCCTTAATTTGTTGACTGATCGGTTCCGACAACCAAGCCTTAGGTTGCTTACCAATAATTTCCCTGATGATAATTTTAGAGTCTCCCTTTATCCACAAACACTGCCAATTCTAATTTTTAGCCTCCAAAAGACCGAAGAGGAGAGCCATGCCTTCCACCACATTATTAGAGGAAACTCTGCAATCTACAGCTAAAGCCATCACAAATTGACACCTTGAATCCTTAAAAATGCATCTGTAGCCAACTCTACCTAGATTTCCTCTCGATGCTCCATCAAAATTTAATTTGATCCATTCTTCCTCAGGAGCCACCATAGACTTTTTTGATCTTCCATGCTCCCATTACCAGGAGATATAAATAACTAATTTAATTAGCTATGGGGTGGAGTAAATAATCAACCATTTAATTAAATAAATGTTTAATTAAGTTAGTTAAAGGTTTATGAATTAATTTAATCAATTCCAAAGGGTATGATAGAATATGTATGAATGAATTAATTAATTTAACTAATCAATTCTAAGGGATGTAAATAACCAAGGATAAACTGGAAACATGTATGCAGTTTTAGGGTGTCTACGGGTACTAAATGCCAAGGGTTAACTTTCACAACAATCTCCAAAGTTCACTATGGCCTTACATTTAATGTACAATTTGAAAAATCACAATATGTAAGCCATATGATGGAGCTTGGAGCCTTTTATTCTCGGTTTTGACGTGTATTTTATTTTTATTTCCTATTTTTAGTGATACAAATCGAGAGCCCTACAGTCGGGAAAGTTTGGAGATAGCACCAATTGGTGTACTCATAGGAAAACCAGTCACATGATTTTTTTAATAGATCTTTTGTTGCCTTGTGGTTTTATTCTCACTGCTTACCTTGGATTAGTTGTTGTCTTTGTTATTAGCGACCCATCATGTTGAATCTATTAAACCCTTAAAAGTGCCCCATTTTTAATGCAACCAATTTGTTCATATAGTGTTTTCAGAAATCTTTATAGTTAGTTTGAGGAAAAACTATGTTAATATTTTGTGATTTTTCTGTTACATATTTATAAAGAAAAGCAGGAACATAATAACCTAAGCTACTCAAAGACTTAAGAAATCCCATTTACAACCATGCTCCAATCAGCCATCATATTGGAAACCGCCCAATATTTTGATGCATGTCTGTCTCACACTTTCTAATTAGGCTTATCAATAAGATTGTAGCTTAGTGTGCTTTAGTTCACGACTATATATTAAAATTTTGAATCTCATGTCGACATAACATACTGCCATTGAAGATTATTGTAAAAATAAGGTATTCTGAGCCCAAAACTGACAAGTAAATTCCCAAGCAACATGTACTCCATCCAATATTGAGTTTTTCTTTTTTACTTTAATTTGGGATGTATCAATCCCAAAACAGGGGCTCATCTTACTCGCAAAGCTACATCTTAAAAAAGCAAAAAAGCATCATTTTATTTACCAAAAAGCAACAAAAAAGCATCATTTTATTTGCCAAATAAAATCATTACTGCATCTGCATTAGTCATGTAGTGCTCAATAGTTTCCATGCACAAATGCAAGGAGACAAGGGTTCAATATAAAAGCATCATTTCAATAAATTTCTTTTGCAGATAGATGTATCTATGTTAAAATGAGGAGGGAGGTAATCACTAGACTTTGCATGTGATGGTACTTGAACAATAAAAAGAAAGAACTTCAATCAACCATATCAAATGTCAAATGAAAGGTCAAAGGATCTGAATGGCGGATCAAAGTTGTTTCCAATGAGTCCAATAAAAATGGCGGATGGCTTGCTTTAGACGTAGTTTGAAACCAAACGGAAGAAAAGAACCGAGAATTTATTAGAATGGATCACAGAAAACGAGTTAAGTAACAATGGACTCTTTATTTTTTTTTAATTTTGACATTTCTTGTCCTCATATTCTTATGTTACAAGGAATATTTTTATTGTTGATGGGGGTCACACTATACCTGGCTTTCCTTTATGGTCATCACTCTGACATAGGATTCATACCACGTCAGAATTTCCATTTCTCCATTTCGATTAGCAAAGGTATTTATATTGTTGTTTGTGTTAGGCACGTACCTCACTTTCATCAGACATTTATTCTTAGGCTTTACATCCATCATATATGATAAAATTAAATAACAAAAAATGGGCATTGTCAGGAGTGAAGAATAACAAAAAATGGTTATGTGCATCCTTCACTGGCTACTTTAATTGTGTATAGTATGTTTTATTAATAAACTGTTTTGGTTAAAAAAGAGAGTAGAAGAGACAGTGCCAGATTTGGAGTTCGGTGTCCTCTCCCCTGACAAATTTGTTTTTCCCATTGAAGTGCATACAGATTTGCAGGGGTATCCTTGTAAAATTAACAGTGTGTGAGGGCTCTGCATTAGTTAAACCTTTTAATTTTTTGCATTAAATGTCATAAGTTCACCCGGTGGTCGATGAGTCGATTACATCTTCCATGCTTTTGTGATATAATTATACTTCAAACAAGTTCTTCTACTGTTAAGGTGAAACCTATCCTTGTAAGATATTTTGAAATAGGAATCTTAATTTAGGTCATGAGGTACTTCAAGAACTGTAAAGTAGTCATAATTGATCAAACTTATCCTCAACAGTGACCCAACCAGAGTACAGTGTCAATGCCCTCTATTACCTTACAAATCTTCATGTGTATAATGTGCCCAAATCATATGACACCTGAGCTCTCAAGATTCATTCATTTTTGTGTTGGAGTTCACATATAATTTTCATCAGGTATGTCCCTTTCTTAAGTGCTTACATACTAAGCATGTTAGTTTTTAGGATAGGGGAGTTGTGATTGAAAACATCACCCTGTGTTTGCTGCAAAAATGAATTCTTTTACATAATGTGAAACTCTCTCTATACCTTTTCATTAGAGGAGCTACAGGAGGGTTCTTGTCTTTGTTGTTATCTGCTTCTTTCTTAGAAGCAACATATGATTTCTCTCCTTCAGGGTTATTTTCTGTAGAAGGTTCCATTTTTGCCTTTAAACAAGTCTGGACGTCGCAGAGGAAGCATTACCTTTATTTTTTGTTGTCAAATTTGATAGATACAATGGCCCATGTTGAGATCCCTCCAACCCGTTACATATTACCATACCCCCTATTTCGAGAGGGAATCAAAGACAATTGCCGATTAAAATGCCCTGGGAATTAACTATCCACAAGTCGCAGGGACTTACTTTGCACAGAGAAACCGTCAACATTGGAACCACTGAAAGGTAGGGTCTGACATTCACAACTTTCTCCAGAGTTCCCTCGCTTGCAACTTTGTGCATTTCACCTGCTTTTTCATTCGAGAGATACTCAAATATGGCGCACGTACCAACACTTGGAGCAAGAAGAAAGGAGGAAGCAAGACTACTATCACTCAACCCATCGTAAATATTACCCTCTACTTTGATAGCACCTCCACTACTACTATACTCAACACTTCTTCTATCCAAAGCGACACTTTCGTTCAATATCTACATTTATTTGATGTTTTCAAATATGAAATGCAACTTTAAATGTACGAATCTGTAACATAATTAAATGTACACTTACAACATTTGAATGTAATATTTCAACTAAAGTCCTACACTACAACTATCAATCACACACATTATCAACTGTATAATAAATGTTTTTCCAACAAAACACCAACTGAACAACCGATGCACAACTAACACAATATACCCAAATTAAATACATACAACATCAACTATAAAATAAATTAACTATAAAAAACGGTATCAAATGTATTCATGTATGAATTTTTAACAAGTTTGAAATGTAGAAACAACCTTAAAATTAATTGGCCCATCTATATTTCTACACTTACAAAATCGATCACACCCCTTATCAACATCAACTACAAAAGTAATAATTCTATCTCTAAAACAAATAACATATATCATTCGTAATGTTCACATCACATGAAACACATGCGATTGCTAGTTCATAAATATATTTGAAATGTAAAAACAAAATTAAAAATATATTTCTAAGTATCAAATTTTATAAGTTTTCTAAAATTTTAATAAGAAACTATAAATTAAAACGGAAACTAAATTAAATTTAAAAAAAAATCTTATTTTTTTAGTTAATATCAATAACAAAGCAATATTACTTAAAGTCGTATTGTTTTTAATTTTTCAATAAAATATAATAAAAATATATATTTAAAACATAAGATATATATAATTTTTTATTGGGTAAATGGTTTGGCATTCAAAAAATATAACACTAAAATATCAATTCATTTATATTATCATTTATTAATCGGCTCCTAATGTCGAATGCCTTGAAAAGTTGTCATTTCTTTCTTTTTAGATTCAAAAAAATGTGTGATCCCGACGATGAGTCTTAGAGCCTATTGTGTTCTTACATAGCCCAAGAAGCTGAAAAAGCTTTCCTCTTATCAAAATTCTAGAGTGAACAATTAAGATGATATTGTGTCAATACTGATTATGTCAATTTCATTTTCAATGTAAAATTTGATTACTATTTTATCCTTAGTTTGTTGACACATACATTAATTCATTATCAATATATTTGATTTGATTTGATCTATTTTTACTTAATATCCTCTTTATATGTTTAGACATCAATGTATTCTCTTGAGGGTTATGTGTATATGTGGTATTTGATAGATGGTGGAGGGATTTGATTTGTTGGGGGATTTCGATTGGGTTTCCCATACCCCATGACTTCATCTATTGGATCCCATTTGACTCCACTCATATTGTGTGCACCTCATTCTGTGTGTGAGAGGCTTCATTAGAAATATAATGCAATGCACAAATTCTCAAATATTGTGTCATCTGATTTGTCATTGTCTAGTGTTGAAGTCCCTAAAACTTTTCCACTTCTTCATTGGATTCAACAAATTATGTGATGTCAAAAATGTGTACAATGATTCCTTTTATTTCTAGTGTCCCAATGGGGTTCTCATTAATACATGGAAAGATAATGTGTAAGGAAATTTCGAGGTAGTGAATATATGTACACAAGTTTTTCTTTTAAAATTTTGAACAATGTTTAGGATTCGAATAATAATAATTAACATTCACAATTGTGTATGTAATTTTTTTCAATAACATTTAAAAATATTTAAGTTGTTGCGAACCTTACATTGAATTTTGTTCTTTGTCTGGTTGCATTTACCTATTTTATTTTCTATATTAGTTCAACACTTATAATATAATTGCAGTCATCCCGAAAAGTTACAAAGTTTTTTCAAAACCATTAAAATGTAGCACTTTCTAGGTTGCCAAAAATATTTAAGACAGATTTAATACTCAACAATACAATTAAGATGATCTAATACTCAATAGACATTGCATTAAATGGGACAATCATTTATATTAATGGATAATATGTTATTAATATGTAACTTTGCAACAACATTTATATACGTTTCCGACAATATTGGATATTTTTGGTTGAGTCCAGATAGTAAAATAAAATTATGATCTAATGCAACAATGTCATTTCAACTAGCCCGACCTTCACCCATAGCTTCATTTTTTGGATCCCTTTTAAATCTTCTTGCAATGTGTGTGTCTTGTATTATACCCGGGAGGCTTCCTTGGAGATATAATCTAAGGAGTAATTTCTCAAGCCTTGCACCAACGAATTTATTGCCTCCCAACATTAATGCTTTGAAAATTTTCCACTTTTATCTTTATCATATTCAACAAAATTGTGTGATCCTAAAGATGAGTCTCAAAGCCACTTGTATTCTCGCATAGCCCAAAAAACCAAAAAAACATTTCTCTTATCGAAATTATAAACAAAACACTTAAGGAAATGTTGTGTCGGTATTGATTACATCATTTTTTCCAACATACATTTTGATTACTTTTTATCCTTAGTCTATTGATACATACATTTATTTATTATCAATATACTTATTTTGATTTTATGTGTTTGTGACTTAATCTCCTCTTTATATATATAAATACATTAATGTATTCTCTTGATGGTTATGTGCGTAAGTAGTCTTCGATAGATGGTGGAGGGATTTGAGTTGTTATGGTCTTTCAAACTTTATTACCATCTCCCATGAATTTATCTATTGGATCCCTTTTTACTCCACTCGTATTATGTGCACCTCAATCTGCATGTGAGAGGCTTCATTAGAAATATAATCCAGGGTACAAATTCTCAATTCTTGTGTCATCTAATTTATTATTTCTAATGTTGAATTCCCTAGAATGCTTCTACTTATTTCTTCTCCGAATTAAACAAAATTATGTGAGGCTGAAAACTTGTCCAATACATTATTGTGTTCTCCCATAACCCAAGAAGTCAAACAACATTCGTGATGTCAAAATTATAGGTTTTCAATATTAGTTTGAAAATACTTGGCATACAATTTGAGGTCCCACTTAAGAATGCTAGCTCCATACAATTTCAAGTCCCTCATGAAAATGCGTACAATTTATAATATTAGAATAATCATGTTTATATTGGTTTAATCACAAGATCTATTATAACATGTTAGACTATAATAATGATATTTGCCAATGTAACATTCGTGTTCATGGAAATCAACTACCCTTCACACACACACACACACACACACACACACAAATAGCATTTAATAATTTGACAATTAGTTCATTTAATTTTGATAAATATAGAATATAGAAATCATAACTATAGCAATGACAAAGTCATCTTTAGCACAACGGTCATAGAAATTGTGTAAGATATAGAAAATTTGTTGGTATATATGCCCATGTCTAACATTTGTACAACCAAATTAAATATTTCGTTTAAATAAAGCTTCTACAAAACCACTTGACCTCTCATATTTTGTGTCTATCAAAGTTAGTATTGCGCCCACAAGGCTTCCCCGAGGATTTAATCTAATGAGAAAATTCTCAAGGCTTGCACCGATGAATTTGTTGTTGACTAATGTCAAATGCCTTGTAAAGTTGTTGCTTCTTCTTCGTTGGATTTAACAAAAATTATGAGCCCAAAGATTAGTCTCACAACTTTTTGTGGTCTCGCATTATTTTGGTCTCTTATAGCCCAAGAAGCTAACAAAACATTCCTCTTATCGAAATTCTAGGCCAAACAATTAGGATGATGTACCATCAATATTGATAATGTCAATTTTTTTAGCGTATGATTTGATTGATTTTTATCATTGATTTTTTGACACCTACATCAATTTTTTTATCAATAACTTTGATTTTATGCATTCATGACTTAATCTCTTAAATTTATATTTACATGTTACTATATTCTCTTGAGGGTTATGTGTATACATGGACTTCGATAGATGGTGAAGGAATTTGAGTTATTGATGGATTTTAAATAGACTCCTCATCTTGCTTGAGATCATCTGTTGAATCCCTCTTGACTCCATTCATATTTTGTGCACCCCATTCTATGTGTGAGATAGTTCATTAGAAATGTAATGTAGGGCAAAAAATCTCAAAATATGTGTGTCATCATTGAATTTGTCATTGTCTAATGATCTAAAATACAATGAGTCTCATGAATAGCCATAAACCTTATGAAAAATGTATGTTAATTCATAATATTAAAATAAACATATTCAGGTTGGTTTCTTTGTTATATCTATTATAGAAACTTCTTAGACTATAACGATGATGTTTTTCAACCGTAATGGTCGTGATGCTAAAATCAACTACCATTCCTATCATTCAATATATATACTATTAAAACATGTCATTTATTGAATTGATGGTTGTTAGGAAATAAGGGATTAAATATGCGAAACAATCCCACACAAAATCGCAATAGTAAAAACTAATATGCAAAAAAATATCATGAGATCTACGAAATAAGAGTGCGAGAAAAATAAAAGAACACAACACAGAGACAATATTTAACGTGGTTCACCCAATTTGGGCTATATCCACTAAGAATCACTTGCTCGGATTTTATTACAAAACACCTCTTTCTCTCAATACAATACCCATATCTGTTTGGAGATGTTCTCAACAAACTCTCTTGAATTCACACTTGAACTCTCACACACATCTACAATGTTATATCTCCCTACATCAATAGGCAATTGCTTAAGCAGTTTTACAATACCATGGGTACCAAAACCATGGGCCAAAACCACCCCATAAACATATGGGTTAAAAACTACCCATATGAGAGAACATATTTCTTGAGAAAACTCACAGAAAACCGCAGAGAGTGTACAATACTTTTAGTGTACAGTCTTCAACACTTCCACACATGAAAACATGCCCCACAACATAACAACAGTTATTGTATGTAATTTTGATTAATATAGAAGATAGAAACCATGACTATATCGGTGAAAGCCATGTCTTTGATTGAGAAACAAGAAAATAATAAGATAAGTGTTAGGTCATGTGTTCAAACCTGGCGGTAACATTGCTATGATGGTAAAGTCGATGAAAGCATGGTGATCATGAAAACTTTGCAAGATCTAGAAAAATATTTATAATATTAGAAAATAACATTTAATGAATCAACAATTAGTGCATTTACTTTCAACAAATTCATTTACTTACATTTATTAATTTTCCATTTATCATTTCTACATGCTATTCTTCTCGACTCACTTTTACTCTAAATGTTTTTCATTATTTCCTTCCCCTTCTTATTTGCTTTCCCCACCATGTTTTCTCTTTTCTCCCCTTATATCCATAGTTTTCCAAGATAATTTTCCAAAGCTATACCACTACAATCACTATAGCATTTTTCTAGGCATTATTGACCCTTACTTTTGGTGCCTTGAGGTTTGTGTCCCTTATTTTACATCCTTTCTAGTTCATTTTTGTCATCATGTGCATCAATAAGATATTAGTTTGAATTCAATAAGTTTATAAATGTGTTAGTGCATTTAGGAGACAAGGCAATAAGGAATGATAGAGTTTCAAGCTTGTGGCTATTCTAGGGACTGAATAGCGCACACACGCTATATGCCCCCATACACATGCCCATACATACATGCCCACGTGGGTCCCACCAGTTGTGGTAGACACACATTTTGGGAATCATGAAAATAAATACAAATGAGGTCAAAGGGTTGCATGTGGTAGCTGCTAGGTTGATTGGTAGAAGCGTGCGCTAATATTTGAGAGGTTGTGGGTTCAAATCACGAATTTTTTTGTGGTATACACGTTGTGTATACCACAAAACCCAAAAAATTTCTAACTGTTGGGTTTTTGTGGGTCCCACCTGCGCATGTATAGATGCATGTCCATCATGCGGGCCATGCGATTCTATCGCCAGAATAGTTGGCTCCAAGTTTCAAAAGTAGGGTTTTATTTATTAAAGAAGCATCCTCATGCCAAAAGTAAACTTCAAGCATTTTACTTATTACTTTTATTGATGAAATGAGGGTTGGGACACTGGATTATATTGTATTGGATGTTAAACTACATTACAAGTTTTGTGTGCTATTTGTTGAACTTTTCAAAATTTTAAATGCCTTGTAATAATTGAGGGATCTGGCGTCCATGTGTAACCCCTTCTAATGTTTACGATTTTGTAAGGTATTGTGAGCACGTATTTGAAGGGAGGAGAGCAATTTATTAGTGACTTACATTGAATTCAAGGAATGTGAAAGATATTTTTAGAGTCCAGAAATAAATAAACACAATCATCAAATCAACTTCACTTCTTAAAACAGTGTTCAAATCTAATATGGTTATTATTATATCACTTAAAAAACCGTATAAATATTCTCCTAAATTTATGTAATTTAAAGTTTTTGAAAAATGTCCATTCCACTATATTCATTTTCATTACTTTTTTCCCTATAAAAAGTATCCATTCGCCAAATTCTCAAAAGGTTTACAATCTAAAATATTTTGTGAACTTAAATATAACATCCACTGGTCAAAAAAATCTTTTAATATCGGCGGAGCTAAAAGAATTTAAAACCCCACCACAAACTTTATGGCAGTGTGCCCAATTAATAAAGCGGCGCAACTATCGAAGCAGTCATACTCCTGTAAAACTTTTTTATTGCTTTACTTTTGGAAGCAAAATTAAAAGTCATTCATTAAATGTGAAATCCATTCGATTAGATGCTCTCTTAGAGGAGGTAAATACATAGTAAAATTTAATTTAATTTTTCTTTTTCTTTTTGTAAATAGGGGGTTAAAACATCAATTGCCTACCCTTTTTGAATGCAATAATTAAGATATACCTTTAAAAATATTTTATATTTGAATATCTTATACTAAAATGTTAGGTGATTTATTCTAAATATCTTTTATTTTTTTATTTATTTTTTAAATGTTGAAGTCTTATACATGGATTCATTTAGATTATATAAAATGTTGATATTTAACTTCAAAATGAATGATTTAAGGTATAAGTCAATAAAAATTTATATTATATAAATCAAACAACTTTACCAATAAACCAAACAACCTTTAACATTAATAAAATCTTAAATATCTATATCTCAAACATTTAATATTTGAATATATTACAATAGAATATTCCATGATTTAGAGATACTTCAAATGCCTTTCATTTTAATCCTAGAATTGTAAATAGTCATATCTCAAATATACGATTCTTGCCTTTCATTTTATTAGTGGAATTTTATTGATCCATATCTTAGACATATGATTCATGTGTGAGCTTTTGGCATTATAGTTTTTCTTCAAGTATATTCATTCTTTCAAAGTATTTTTGACTAGGTTTTTTTTTTTTTTCCTTTGAAGTGATATGAGACTTTTACTCGTGTGATTTTAAATATGGAATAGTGACTATAATTTATTATTATTTTAAGCTTTTACTCTCTAATCTCTTTTTAATTGACATTTTTAAATAAGTGTGGTATTTTAATAAATCACTTTTATATTACAATTATTATCAATTTAAAATTAATCCAATTACACACACACATATACATATATATACATACACATACACATATACACACACATATAATTTCTTTTAATCACTATATAAATAGTAAATAAAATATAACAAAGAAATTCTTTTTCTAATTTTATATAATTTATGAATATATTTGAAATGTACAAAAATATTTTAAAATGTAATATTTTGAAACATCAAAATTTTAAATTTTTTTAATTTTTTAAAATATGAATGAAAAACTACAATTTAAAACATAAATTAAATTAAATTAATTTTTTTATTTTTGGTTAATATCAATAACAAACAATGTTACTTACAATTATATTATTTTTATTTTTTAATAAAATATAATAAAAATTATATTTAAAACATGAAATAATTATACATGTTTTATTGGGTAAATGGTTTGACATTTCATAAATATAACACTAAAATATCAATATTTATATTATTTGACACAATTCATTATTTTAATATCTCTTTATAACATAATTATCTCTTTTGATAATAATTTCTAAAAACTATTTTTAGAAGCACAAAATTATTCCAAATATACCCTTTTCTTTTTTAAAAAGACTTTTCCTCCATAATATGAAACAATTTTACCAATCCAAAAAATAAATACCAAAAAATAGAATACTAAAATATCAATTCATTTATATTATTATTTATTTTTTAAAATAATATAAATTCTCTTTCTATGATTATAAGGAGGAAGTAAGAAACATTTTAGTTCTTTCTATTTTACAATTCTATTTTATATTTTAATACAATTGATGATTCAACTATTTTACAACTCTTTTTAATTAAGTTAAAAGGTGTTTGCAGGGAGAAGACAACCTCACATCTCACATGACATGATATCTGATGACGATTGAGATGATTTGGTTGACGACGTATGGACAAACAATAGCCTTACATGTGGCGGCCAAAGGGAAGGAATGTTAGAATGTTATCGGTGAGGGCTCGGTTTAGCGTAGTTCTCTGTTACATATTGTTAACGGTTTCAACGTTGGATTTGAAAACGTAGTGGTTAAAATGCTTCTATTATTATGCAAGGAAAATGACAAGTCTCAAAGGTCATTTAGGATGCGTCGCTCTCCATGTTCTGCTATGGGTTTTGAAGAGTGCTTAACTGGGTTGGTGGGTTTGTTTGACATGGGTCTGATTTTTCCCATTCAACTTGTATTTTGTTGTTAAAAACATGGAGAAACAAACAACATATACGATACTTTTGAAGTTATACGATTCATATCACATCTTTTTCAACTACAATGTTATCAATCTAGGGAATATGTATATCGAAAACCCTTAAAAATAAATCTAAGCATGCACATATTGTGGAAAGAGAAATGAAGAAGAAGATGTTTGTGTTGGAGCGGAAATGATTATGGTGGCATGGTGACAATTATGGTGGTGGTGGCGTGAAGTCCACAAACACAATCCTCTAAGCGGGTGTATTCATTTGAATGAGTCATGGTGATTGCACTCTAGGAACGAACTCAGGAGCTTGCGCATTAAGCTAGCTGAATGAAGAGTTATTTTCAAGAGCAGTCGATGAAGACAATGCCTCTGTTGGGTTAGGATTTAAATTTCAAATCTTTTTTACATGGCATCGTTTTCCTCATTTAGGGTTTTGTCTAAAAAATTCTCCATGGATTTCCTCATGGGCAATGATTACATCATCTGATTGCGTTGTAAATGCATTGATGGTTTACATGGACGTTTTGAGCTTCCCATCAAACCCCATGCTCGGAAATCTCATGCTTTTCCATGGATGGCAAAGGGGCAATGAACCTGCAAAAAAATTAATATAGGAAAAGAGAATGAAGAGCGAGAAACATAGAAAATTACTTGAGCATTGTCTCATCCAAGGCCTATTTAATGGCAAGCTCTAGGCGTCGATTTCTAAACATCCCAAATCCGCTTCAAACCTGGGCATGCACATATTGTGGAGAGAGAAACAAAGAAAAATATGTTCGAGCTGGGGAGGAAAGGTGGCCCAAGAGGCGTCGACGAGCAGTGGAAGCAGTGTCCCGTTGATGGAGGGGTGAAGGGTGAGAATGATGTGAGTTTTAAAGGTGAGGGATTGTAGAACAAAGCTCATGCTCTTTACAATGCGCTCCCCCTCTGCACCATCCATGTTTAGGATGTGGTCACCCAGAAAAACGTCAAAGATGAATTTGTACTGAATGCCTTTTGGGTAGTTGCCGAACATGGTTTTCAGAATGTGCTCATATTTTGGGATCTGTGGTGACCACAGAAAACAAGTTTGCCATCCATAGAGGCCTAAATTGTAGCGTGAGATGCAAAAAAGAGGGTGAGAAAAAGGAGGAGAAGAAGCATTGGAGTGATGCAACGAAGAAAAACAAACTAGAAAATAAAGAAATCATGTATTTTCCCAATAGCTACGAGTATTTATAGAAATTGATGACGAGCTAGACAACCATAACCTTCAATTGTTGAAAGACATTTACTCTCTTGTTGCCATATCCATTGCTCAGAACACCGAGCATATTGACTTATGATAGGATGATTATGGATCAATTGCAACATTACATTTTTCTCTGCGTCAACTAGATAGTCATGCGACATGAAGTCCACAAACACAGTCCTCTAAGTGGGTGTATTCATTTGAGAAGACAATGTTTGAGTTGGAATGGTAAGGACTGTGGCGACAATGATAATTACGGTGGTGGCAACATGAAGTCCACAAACACAATCCTCTAAGCGGGTGTATTCATTTGAACGAGTCATGGCGATTGCACTTGGGAACGAACTCAGGAGCTTGTGCATTAAGCTAGATGAACAACGAGTTATTTTCAAGATCAACCGACAAAGACAATGCGCTCTGTTGGGTTAGGATTTAAATTTTCAAAGATTTTTTGATAGAGGCATCATTTTCCTCATTTAGGGTTTTGTCTGAAAAAAAATTCTCCAAGGATTTCCTCATGGGCAATGATTACATCACCGATTGCATTGTAAATGCATTGATGGTTTACATGGATGCTTTGAGCTTCCCCTCGGACCCCATGCCCAAAATATCATGCTTTTCCAAATGGTGGAAGGGGCGATGAACCTGCAAAAAAAAATTAATATAGGGAAAGAGAATGAAGAGTGAGAAACATAGCAAATTACCTGAGCAATGTCTCATACAAGGTATGTTTAATGGTGAGCTCTAGGCATTTGATTTTTAAACATCTCAAATCCACCTCAAACCCGAACATGCACATATTGTGGAGAGAGAAATGAAGAAAAAGATGTTCGAGTTGGGGTGGAAAGGTGGCCCGAGAGGCATCTGGATGTCGTCGCCCAGAAGAACGTCGGAGATGCATTTGTACTAAACACCTTTTGGGTAGTTACTGAACATAATTTTCAACATGTGCTCATATTTTTGGGATCTATGGTGACCATAGAAAACAAGTTTTCCATCCATGGAGGCATATATTTAATGTGTGATGTAAAAAAGAGGGTGAGAAAAAGGAGAAGAAGAAGTGTCGGAGTGATGCAACGAAGAAAAACAAACCAAAAATAAATAAATCATGTATTTTTTGCAACAGATACGAGTACTGATAGCAATTGATGACGAGTTAGACAACCATAACCTTCAATTATTGAAAGACCTTTACTCTCATGTTGTTAGATCCATTGTTCAAAACACCGAGCATATTGACTCATGATAGGATGATTATGGATCGATTGCAACATTACGTTTTTCTCTACGTCAACTAAAAATTCATGCGGCATGAAGTCCACAAACACAATCCTCTAATCGAGTGTTTTCATTTGAACGTGTCATGGCGATTGTACTCAGGAACAAACTCGGGAGATTATGTATTAATATCGTTGAATGGTGGGTTCTTTTCAAGAGCAACCGATGAAGACAATACCTCTGTTAGGTTAGGATTTAAATTATCAAATATTTTTGACATCGCATCATTTTCCTCATTTAGGGTTTTGTCTAAAAACATTTTTCCATGGATTTCCTCATGCGTAATAACTACATCACTTGATTACGTTGTAAATGCATTGATGGTTTGCATGGACGCTTTGAGCTTTCCTTGGAACCCATGCCCGAAATATCATGCTTTTCCAGGACTATGGAAGGGGCGATGAACCTGCAAAAAAAATAATACAAGGAAAGAAAATGAAGAGCGAGAAACATAGAAAATTACTTGAGCACAGTCACATCCAAGGCATGTTTAATGGCGAGCTCTAGGCATCCGATTTCTGAACATCCCAAATCTACCTCAAACCCGAGCATGCACATATTGTGGAGAGAGAAATGAAGAAGAAGACGTTCGAGATGGGGCGCAAGGAGGACCAAGAGGCATCGATGAGCATCGGAAGCAATGTGTTGCTAATGGAGCGGTGAAGGGTGAGAATGATGCGAGTTTTAAAGGTGAGGGATTACAGAACAAAGCTCGTGCTCTTTACGGCGTGCTCCCCCTCAACACCGTCCGCATTCGGGATGTTGTCGACCAAAATAATGTCAAAGATGAATTTGGGCTAAACACCTTTTTGTTAGTTCGCAAACATGGTTTTTAGAATGTGCTCGTATTTTTGGGATCTGTGGTGACCACAAAAAACAAGTTTTCCATCCATGGAGGCCTAAACTGTAGCATGCGACGCAAAAATAGGGTGAGAAAAGGAGGAGGAGAAGCATCAGAGTGATGCAACAAAGAAAAACAAACCAGAAAATAAAGAAATTGTGTATTTTCCCAATAGCTACGAGTACTGATAGCAATTGATGACGAGCTAGACAACCATAACCTTCAATTGTTGAAAGACATTTACTCTCCCATTGCTAGATCCATTGCTTAGAACACCGAGCATATTGACTCATGATAAGCTGACTATGGATCAATTGCAACATTACATTTTCTTTTGCCAACCAGAAAGTCATGCTTTCTATAAATTTATGGATTCAAACTTGTCTTGTAGATGGTGCTACTGGGTCTATCATCGACATTGTTTACGACAATTCGTTATGCTACCCCTGGTTTGCCTTTATTTCTCATCGTCAAATTTGATCGTTACACGGTGCTTTGTTGTCTATTTCAATTTCCTTTTCTGCTCACCAATATTTCCCTTTCGGCGTTAACATCACACACCTCACGTGCGATTGCTAGTATATTCTTAAAATAAATCTTATAACCACGAGATGCATAAATATTCCAATTCACATATCACTTGTAAATTATAATTCGAACTCGTGAATTTTAAAAATCTATTTTTATTTAAATAGATAATAATTCTAAATATTCCTACACAATTTTTAAAATAATTTTACTAATTCTTTTTTATTCATTTTTTAAAAAAATTTCCCTCGTAATTTGAAACAAGTCTACCATATCCAATTCCATTAATATGAACCAAAAGGCAATGTATCTACACCTTTCCATTCTTAAGATGAATACAATATAAGGGAAAATAATATTTAATATTATAAAAAAATTTAATATATTATTCTTTAAGTAGGAATTTTGGTTAGATTTTACACCATCATTTGTTTAATTAGCCACCATAAAATTTGGACGTGTGAGTGTAAATATGGAAATTTGTTTTACAATATCAACTAACAATCACACATGAACAATGCAATGGATATGTCGAAGGAGATGCGTTGAAGAAGTTAAATACGAGAGAGCACAATAGTGTAAGAGGAAGAGGAGTGATGTGCAAAGGTTTAAGGGAGGAGAAGTCCATGGATACAGAAAGTGTTGAAGGAAACTATGCTAAAATAATCTTTATTACGACCATGAACATAGGAAGCATGTGACATTTTTGTCAATCGCTTGAAGGAGAAAGGGTGTGTGGTGCACAATTTGACGAGGAACAAACTATGGATTTGTTTGAAGAAGAAAGGCTTAGTCGATCAATACTATCATTTTCACTAGTTGTTTACAATGTCAGCCATTGCAATTTGTGGGTAGTTAGAACACACATCAATTTAAGGGGAATTTGATTGTGAATGTTATGTGACACTGTAGAGATAGGGACATATGGAGTGGATACAACATCCCTAGTCGATTCAATGTAGTAGTTGAATTTGATAACTACAAAACATGGTCGATCAATTTGTTTTTTGCCATCTTTAAAGGCCAATATCTTAGGTCATTCATCATTCATAATGCTTGCCTAAACAACAAAAGATATCGAGCACAAGATTTTTCCTCGTGGATTTGTAGTAGGCAATGCCTCCTCGACATTTCAAGTTCTTAACACTCATTGAATTTGAATCAAGTATCACGTGTATCTATATCAAGGAAAGTTTTCAAAGCATCGACACTCTTTGGTTGACCTCGTTGCTACTAACATTGATATCATCAAGGTTTGAACACATCATAACACTATTCGTATAACAATTACCTTGATCGACCAATAGACAAATAGAGGATAATGTTAATTAGTCTTTGAATGACACTCATTGTTGTCATGCATGGAAGGACAGATGTTTGGTCACATTGCAGAGTCTCCTTAGCTATTGTCTATAGATATGGAAAATTGTATATGTTTGAGTCCTAAACACTACAAATGTTAGATATAGAAACTTTTTGTTTAGGGTTCCTTCTGCCATCGATTTCATGCACATTTGTGATTTGGGTTTCTCTTCAATGATTGAGGTTACGATTATGGTTTTCCTTATCAACAATATTGATGGCGTCGTGTCAATGACCATTGATGTAAAACCTTGACCTTCCATTTCCCCAATGTGTGTCATGCACATCCATTGAGACTCACATTTGGAAACACCTATCAATGTACTTAATGTTTGAGGCATTGGAAAAAAATTGTGTGTCCGGAACCTCGTTCAATGCTCTACATCATCCAAGGTTATAAATAGGGAACGTTTCAATTTGAAGATTATAATTCACTTGATCAGTTTGATGAGTCACAAATTTGAATGCATGGAATCTATTGAATGCATAGATGTCGATTGAGGACAGTTGGAAGAGCTATCAACCCGTATGTCTATGCATAAGGACATGTTTAGCATGCATTATCTAGTCGTTTGGAGAGTTGACCAATGCAATGTTTAACCACCGCATGCAAAGAAAAATAATGAGTGGGTTGAGGGAAGATGCAAACTTAGGTGATCCCATCGGTGGTGTAGGAGCTTCCAGATGCAAGCAAGTTTGAATAATAATACTCAATACGAGATATATGATGTAATATGATGTCGATCTCGGAGGGCTCTCAATGTAAAGACTAATGCCTATTGATGCGAAACTAAATGCAAATCTAATATAAATTGTATTTGATGATAAAGTTGAGCTCAACAAAAGTATACCCTTTGATGCGAACATGAAGCCACACGAAAATAGAAAGTTAGGACGAGGCATTCACTTTATAGGGCCCTGAAGAGGAGAATGAGTTATGGAAAATGGGTATTCAAAATTCAATAACCCCAAAACAATTCTCGAATATAGTAGAGATGGATCTAGTAATAGGGTGAGCTTCCTTCCCCACATCGGTATTCATTATCATATATTCCTAAGAGTAGGTGCTTACATGCAATCAAGGTGTCTTCATCCCTTCACAGATCATGCATTAAAGTGCTCTCGAGGAGCCTTCGAAAAGATACAAAATGGCCCTCAAACCCTATCCCCTTCTCTCCATCCTATGGTAGGGATGGTTTGGTCACTTCACTCTTGACCTCCCGCTCACCATCTTTGTATTAGAACCTGATGACTTCCAATTCTATCCGGTATCCCTATATCTCATCTTAGAAATCCCCAGACAATCGAAACTCGATCTTGTATCTCCCCCTTCACTTCACTCCCCTTCGCAAGCTTGATGTTCGGCCCCTATCCCCAAAGGTTAATGGATGAAATGCATGACGCCGATCATGAAGGATGCTCACATTGTGGAAGGATGTCCCCTCTCTATATACAGGAGATCCTAGGTAGATATTTGGGCATATCTTGGTGGGGAGTTTTTATAGTGTTAAGATGGTGGCTCGACCCCTTTAGAGATATGGATATGTGGAGTGGACTCGTATCCCAAGTCATGTCGATGTAGAATTTGAATTTGATAACCACAAAACATGATCGATCCGGTGGTTATATAACATCCTTATAGAGAATTATCTTAGGCCATTCTCGATGCTTGCCAAGCAACAACACACATTATTCATAAGATTTTTCCTTTATGGATTTGTAATTGATACCACCTCCTTAGCATTCTAGGTCATTAATGCTCATTAAGTGTCAATGATTATCATGTGTATCTGCTTTTGCAAGGGTTTCATGACTCCCACTCTTTTGTCGAATTTTCCACTTCTAACAATGTTATCACCAATATCTCAACATGTGGCCTAGCCTCGCTCTATAGCGATTACCTCTTCAACTGGTCGGAAAATAGAAGAAAACACTAATAAATATTTAAGTGGCACCCATTGGTGTCTTGTGTGGCGAGGTGGACTGGATGGTCGTAGTCCAAGTATCCTTTTCTATCGTGTGTAGATAACATAACATGTTTGTTTGGCATGAAATCCTTTGTTGAGTAAGCTTGTGACATTATAAATAATCATTTTTTTAATTGAAAAAGAATACCAAAAACAAGTAATTTTGTTTTTAGAATTTGTCTTCAAAGGCTTTTGGGTTTATAGGTAAATCTTAACAACAATACACCCAATTAGGTGTGTAGGTCAACATTAACAACAATGCACCATAATGGAGCCATTCATTGTAGTTACCATCAACGTAGATCATGTAATGTCTAGGTGTGAAAGAGATTCCTTGTTTTCTTAATTTAAGAGTTGATGTACTTTCTCTACATTAAAGCAACTAAGTTATTGCCAATTGTAGAGATGGAATTCATGAAGAAATGTAGTAGCCTTAAATAAATCAAAGAGTTTTGAAATTTATATGTTGGAAAATAGTGGTGGTAGTGATTTGGATGATTGGATAGAAAATTCATGCCATTTAAACTAGTGTTGACATAATTTTTAGGTGTTAGTTATCCAAGCTAGCTTTTGTGGTTTCGAGAATAAGTGGTGATGTCTTGTGTGTACATACAACCTAACATGAAATATTTTGATCTGTTTGATTATTAAACCAATGCCATAGTTGTCTAATGCTGGTTGTTGACACGACTATGGAAAATTATATCAGAAGAGTTGGGTCAATCCACTATAACTTGGAAAACACCTTCGACATAAATATATTAAACTAATCATATCTAGGGTGTAATTATGATTAGTTTAATCTAGATAAAATAATAAAAATAAAATCACAAAAAAAAGGGGTTATTTAGATTATGGAAAATGTAAAATAAATAAATTGTATTGAATTATTTAATTTGCATGGAAATAAAATTGGTCATGAAAATATGAGGATAGTTATCGGTGATAAGTGGTATAATCTAGGTCTAGATAACAAGATAAGTTGACCTTAAAACACAAAAATTAAAAGAGTAGAGTGACAAATTTTCAAAATGGGTATAGAAATGGTCAAACATGTTCTCCAAAATGGGTATGAAAATAGTCATTTTGACCAAATGTGAAACTCATTACATGAATATGTCACTTGGTTATACTCACAAAAACCTTGCTCATTTTTCTTAATTTTTTTATGAACCATTGAGAAACCCCTCATCTTGTTAAAAACCTTAATCCAACCTCAATAACTTACAAGGCCCATTAAAAATATGGGATGTTAATGGATGCATGTGTTAGATCCCTCCATTATTATTATGACCCTTGTGTCTTAAACAATATGTAATCAACACCCAATGCAAGTCAACAAATAATCTAGTGTATACAAGTGTCCTAACCCTTATCTTTTGATTGCATTTGATAGCTAGTAAATGCTATAATTCTCTCTAAATGTTTGAATTTGAATTTTGGCATGGTGATGCTCTTGAAAAGAATACATACTTCTCTTAAAAATTTAATATCCCTCTTGCATTTAGTTTTTTTGTGTATTCCTTGTTCGAATGAATAATGTACTCATGTATTTATATTCTTATTGAACTCAAATGATGACATCATTGGCGAACAAGTCGATATCTAATGGGTGAGAAAGTCAACAAGAAGAGCCATGAACCCAAAGGAATTCAAAATCAAGGGTTAGGGGCATCAATAGACAATGATCATTTGTGTAATGGGCACATTAATTGTACATGACCAATTTCATATTATACTTGGTCAATGTAGGAAAAACAAGGGATGTGAGGGAAACCATGAGTGAGAAACAAGGTCCGAGAGGGAAGAAGAAAGAAGAAAGAGGAGATGAAAATGTTGAAATTGGACAAATGAGGTTGAAAGTCACATGTGACATGAGAGAAACAAGTTAGAGGTCAAAAAACACAAGGGAAATGTGCCAACAATATCCTAATTTGGATAAATATATAAAAACACATGGATATGTTACACCGGAGTAATCAACAAGAATTGTGCCAAATTTATGTCTACATGATGCCCCACTTTGATGTGTGTGTGAAGGAAAATGCGCCAACAAGATCCTAACTTGGATAAATATATAATAAACACATGGATATGTTACACCAAATTAATTAACAAGAATTGTGCCAAATTTATGTCTACATGATGTCCCACTTTAGCGTATGTGTGTGCATGTGCATGTGAGTGCGCGTGCATGCGTGTGCGTGTGTGCGTGCGTGCGCGTGCGTGCATGTGCATGTGCATGCGTGCGCGTGCGCGTGTGTGTGCGTGCGTGCGTGTGCGTGCGTGTGCGTGGGTGTACGTGCGTGCATGTGTGGGTTCTTGAGTTCTTGAAGTTAGCAAGAGAACAAAATCAAGTTGAAAGTTGAAAGGAAAGAGAGATGACCATATCTATGATAATGGGTGGTTATGAAGATCGTGTGGCTAGAATTTGTACTCCTACATTTGGAAACATGTATTCGTAAACATATATAAACATGATGCACCTTGGCATTTGGATTCACAAGCTATTTTGCATCAACCAATTATAATTGAGTCCACCTTGTAAAACAAACACATAAAACTAAAAATGATATCGCATAATGTAAAAAAATTTAAGTAGAAGATTAGAAATGTTACTAAGTATTATGAAACACTACAATTTGTGAAACAAATACTACAAAAAGTCGGCAAAAATGCCATTAGGTAGATTAAAAATGTCGCTTTCATGAATGAAAATGCCAATACACAAAATGAAAGTACTAAGATAGAAAAACATAAAAATGTGACAAAAACTCGGAAGAACAAACAAATCGGTGATTAATACAGATTCTAACCGATCTAAAACACTCCAACACTTACAAAACAAATACAACAATCATGAAAGACTTTGAAAACTATAAAAATGTGAAGAGGCAAAAGAGTGTCCCACTTGAGCATGCCAATAATGTATATGTTAGATTTAGATTTCAATAAAGAAATAAAAATAAAAATCCTAATTGTAAATCCAACAAATATACCTCATATTGAGCAATGGAAAGGGTTTTCTCATGTTGGGATGATTGTGGTTACTCCATGACTTGTCCAAGATTTTAGTAACATATGGATGGAATGAAGATTGCCCAAAATGGAATGGCTCCCACAAGGAAATATTTCTAAAAATGAAAAGGTTTCCCAAAATATTAATCTTGCTTGTTGTACCTCTCATGGAAGTTCGAGAGGGTCCTTTTTATAGGTTTTAGATAATAAATAGATGAGATTTACAAGATTTAGTATTTTAGATGTTTATGATAACTAACTAACCAATAATGATTAGTTAGTTGATTAATTATTCATGTCTTTGTTATGGGATTTGCAATGGGACGAGTGCATTAATTAATTAATTGCCATGGTAATGTCAAGGTGTGTTTAGGAAGAATGGACTAGTGGTGGCGAATTTAGGGTGTTTATAACTATGATATAGTAGCATATCATTGTCTCTTGTATTAAATTCTTTACAACCTTTTCTTATTATCCACAACATGGGATTATAACAATTGGCCTAAATATCTTATGACACTTGTTTGTTACCTTTACTCTCACAACCTCATGATTCTAGTAATCCCCCACCCTTTCTAAGATACGGGCTTTAGAATCATATGCCTTCAATACGAGTGTGGATTACTATCTTCTATATCTACGACTTGTATGCCCCTTGGTGCTATTCTCGACTTGTGTGTTGGCCCTAGAATGGTCTTATACTTATATCCTAATCTATATTATTGATAAGAGAGAGGATAATCATATTGACCATTTTAGCTAACGTACATTTTAGCGAACCGATGTGAATCTTACTCCACCATTGAGTGAGTCCTTTTTATGTTCATTTTTATCTCCCATTATATTAACTTCTTATCAACATTACTTTTCATCCTAGCTTCTTAGCTTCTTACCAATTTATCAAGTATACCATGCTTGCCAATTTTATTTTATTTTCTTCTCCTACAACCATGGAGCATCTCTATAACATGATTGAAATATCAACTGGGTCTTGTTTCCTCAATTAGAATCCTTCTACATAGATTATAACATGGTCGATAATCATTCTAAATAGTTGTTGTTTAATACATATACTAATGGTGTTTCTTTGGATCTCCTTCAAACAAACCTATATGCCAAGAAGGCTTAGAGCGAGAAGGGTGAAGAAGGAAATAACATCTACCATGACTACGCACCCACCATGCAAAATTTCATTCCAAAATTTCTAGAATTTGTCGGGAAGCTCTCAAATCCATCCAACAATGTTTAGATGTGGTCATCTATCAAAATATATTTATTATCATCTTTTTGTTATTAGGGCAAGCTAAAACATGAACTCGCCCTTTCTTCTCAACCCATTCTCATCCATCTTATTCAACTATGACAAATGCTACCCTTAAAAATGCATTCCCTCAACCCAACAACACAATGCATTTTGTTTGTTGCCCTCATTGGTTAGTTTGTGTTTTCTTATTTATGTCGATAGATGTTTAAAAAGGGCAAAGAAGAGGATAACATGTATCTTGACTACACACCCACCATATTAAAATTTCATTCCAAAAGTTGTAGAATTTATCAGGAAGGTCCCCAATCCATCCAAAAACATATAGATGTGCTTTGTAAACAAAATAAATCTATTAACATCTTTTCAACTATTGGGACAAGCTAAAACATGACTTGGCCTTTCTTCTCATCCCATTCTTATCCGTAACAACACACCTCCTCAACCTAACAATACCAAGCAAAACACCCGTGGCATGGATTCAACTCAACTTATAAACCGAATAAAAAAATACAAATTACAAAACTGAATAATGCAAAAACTACAGGCCAACAAACATCAATAAACTCAAACTCAAGAATAGATGAGCAACGCAGGAATTTGGTGTGCAGATTGAGACAAAATTATTTTGGGTAGTTCCACATAATTTTCAACTTTATAATACTTCCTTCAACGTGCTTAATGTGACCTCCAAATTGTTGGAAGATCGGAATAAACGCTTAGCCTACCAACTCTGTCGTAGCAAAAGGGTAAAAGGGTTTTGCTTGTTGCAAGTTCACAAGAAAAAGGCCGGTTTATGCATTTATGTTTGCAATAAAAACTAAATAAAAGCACACGCTATCACCTTACCAAACTATTCAGTGGACAGTGGGCAGTGGGCAGTGGGCAGTGGGCCCTTAAATTCAAGGGTAGGCAAGTTGGTGATCACTCTCAGGAAATCCATATAATAGAATATATGCATGCGATTACCCATAAATATGCCAAATATAGGTACCTAACTTTTTTAGAAAATATCTCCTAAAAACATTCGTATAAAGAATTATGCGTCAGAAATATGAAAACAGGAACATATTCTTCTCCATTATTGGAGTGGAGTAGAGCATCAGCAGGTCACGGACGCTGCTGTTGCTTTTAGCCGCTAATCCCGCAACTACTACTTTTATATTATTATTATTAATATCGCCGCTTCAAAACGGTTCGATGGTATTTCACAATCAGATTTTTTTACCGTTTGATCCAAGGGTTGAAATAAAAGGAGCTCTGTTCTTTTTCTGGTGTAAAGTTCCGTGCACCGAGACGGTGAGGGGGCATTAATGTGTATATTCATGGCACATACCTAATAAACATTTTCTTGTCTGGTAAAGTTAAAAAAAGTAGATTATAGAATCGGGGAAAATCTATAACTAGGTTTTTGAGACGCGTTTGTGAGTGTGTGGCCACTGAATAATCAAAAAGTTTCGATTGCCATGTGCTGCGCTGTTGGTTTGTCGTGATACAATCATACTTTGCATTATTGGTTTAGCGTCGACATAAGTGGCGACTACCCTGCTCAGTCTCAGAGTGTGGTTTTGTTTAGGGTTTAAGTGATGGATTGTTGAAGAGGAAGGGGAAGACGGGAGTTGAAGATGGAGAAATGGGTGGGGATTTTAGTGTTTTTGAGTTGCCTGGTCACTGTGTTTTCCGCCATGAGCAGCGACGGAGAAACGAAAACGTATATCGTGCATGTGGCTAAGTCACAGAAGCCTGCCGAGTTTTTGAGCCACGAAAACTGGTATGCTTCTGCTGTTCAGTCTGTGATCGGAGAGGAAGACCAGGCGGCGATTCTTTATAATTATGAGGACGCCTTCCATGGTTTTGCTACTCGTTTGAATGCTGCGCAGGCGCAGGCACTGGAGAAATGGACGGGATTCTTGGGATTTATCCCGAGACTGTGTACGAGCTGCATACGACCCGCAGCCCTGAGTTTCTCGGGTTGAACGAGGTGGCGTCGCTGTGGCGGATGGAGCTAATTTTGGGCAAGATGTGGTGGTCGGGGTGCTGGACACGGGCATTTGGCCGGAGAGCGAGAGCTTCAACGAGCAGGGTTTGGGACCCGTGCCGGGTCACTGGAAGGGGGTTTGCGAGGTCGGAACGGCGTTTAAGGTCTCGCACTGTAATAAAAAAATTGTCGGCGCGAGGTTTTTCGCCCGGGGGTATGAGGCGGCAGTCGGGCCGATCAACGAAACGGCGGAGTACAGGTCCGCGAGGGATCAAGACGGGCACGGGACGCATACCGCGTCAACGGCGGTCGGGGCGGAGGTTCCCGGCGCGAGTTTGCTCGGGTACGCTAACGGAACCGCCAGGGGTATGGCTCCCAAGGCGAGGATTGCGGCCTACAAGGTTTGCTGGGTAGGGGGTGCTTCAGCTCGGATATTCTGGCGGCCATTGACAAGGCGGTGGCGGATGGAGTGAATGTGATCTCGATGTCGCTCGGCGGCGGGATCACTGCGTATTACAGAGACAGTATTTCGCTAGGGGCGTTCGGGGCGATGGAAAGAGGCGTTTTTGTGTCGTGCTCGGCGGGTAACAGCGGCCCGGAGGCGGTTAGCTTGTCGAACGTTGCGCCGTGGATAACCACCGTCGGGGCGAGCACCATGGACAGAGATTTCCCTGCAGTGATCGAGCTCGGAAACGGGGCGATTTACAGCGGCGTTTCGCTCTACCATGGGCGGCGGGTTTTGGGAACGAAGGTGCCGCTGGTTTACGCAACATCTAACTCCAGTGCCGCCGGCGGGAGCCCGGCGAATCTGTGTCTCACTGGAACCCTGGATCCCAAGGCGGTGGTGGGAAAGATCGTTGTTTGCGACCGGGGTATCACCGCCCGGGTGGCGAAAGGCGCCGCTGTGAAAGCCGCCGGCGGAGCCGGCATGATTCTGGCGAATACAGAAACCAACGGGGAAGAGCTCGTGGCGGACTGTCATCTCCTTCCGGCGTCCGCAGTGGGAGACAAGACTGGTGAAGCCATCAAGAAGTATATAAAATCGACCCCCAATCCAACTGGAACGATCCATTTCAGAGGCACCGTGCTCGGCGTCAAACCCTCGCCCGTCGTCGCTGCGTTCTCCTCCCGCGGCCCCAACATTGTAAACCCTGAGATTCTCAAGCCGGACGTGATCGCACCAGGCGTCAACATCCTCGCGGCATGGACAGGCTTCCAGGGACCGACAGGCCTGAGCAACGACCCGCGCCGCGTCAAGTTCAACATCATCTCCGGCACTTCCATGTCTTGCCCGCACGTCAGCGGGCTCGCAGCGCTGCTGAAAGGCGCACACCCGGAGTGGAGCCCCGCCGCCATTAAATCCGCTCTCATGACCACCGCCTACACGGTCGACACCACAGGAAGACGCTCCAGGACGCCGCCACCGCCAACGCCTCCACCGCCTTCGACCACGGGTCGGGTCACGTCGACCCGCGGAAGGCTCTCAACCCGGGGCTCGTCTACGACATAGCCATCGACGACTACGTCGAGTTTCTCTGCGCGCTCAAATACACGCAGGCCCAAATCAACAGCATATCCAAAACAAACGCAACCTGCCGCAATGCGTTCCGCAGCCCGGGCGACCTCAATTATCCATCTTTCTCTCCCGTTTTCCTCGTCCCGACCAACTCGACGGCCGACATTGTTGTGAAATACACCAGAACTCTGACCAACGTCGGACCCGCCGGGTCGAAGTACAAAGTCACAGCCGTCCACCCGTCCACGGAAGTGACCTCTGTAGTCGAACCGCAAACCCTAACCTTCGCGAAGGTCGGTGACAAGCAGAGCTACACCGTTACTTTCACCGGCAAACCGTTGCCCCTGGAAGAAGAAATGTTGGTCGCCACTTTCGGGTCGCTGACATGGAGCGACGGCGTTCACAGTGTGCGCAGCCCCATTGCCTTCACCTGGCAATTAGCAGACTCTTCCTTTTAAGCAAAACTCCATTGCTACTGTACGCATTTCGTTTGAATTTTCTTTCCTTTAAAAGCTTGTGAATTATTAGCCCTAGTAATATGTAGTTTACAGGATCCAGTTAAGTAAGCAACAACTGCTTGTTTTTTTAATTTTTATGATTCGGATTCGGATTTGTTTGTTTAATTTCTTGTACACAGTACCGAACCAGTCCAGTTTGGAAATAGTTTACCAGTTTCATGTTTTTTTTTTTTTGTGGAAGTTATTTTATGCCATGGAATAGACACATCTATGCTTTTGCAGTATATACACAAAACCGGAAGGAAAGCGTAGTTTCAACTGGTTCTCGAAATTGACAGGCTGTGGGCCGTTTTTTGTGATTTTAACTGTATATTATCGGTACAAAAATTTAGGTTGTTGATAATGTCTGCGAAAATTTATGAAAATTGTATAAAATTTCTAAGTGTTTCTGTAAACCTTGAAAATATACGATTTACTCATATTTATGTATAGAAATCATAAAAACAACTATAATTTTGTTCTAAGAATTTACACCCACCTGAAATACTTGGGCCGTCAACAAATTTGAAATTCCAGACGTGGTTAAATTTGATGGCCGTGGAGATGTTTTGTGATTTTAGTTCTAACCTGTAAATATATGTAATACCTGGAATTTTAAATAATCTGTGCCTGTCAAAGTAAAATTTGTTGACAGCTCTTTATGCTGTAATTTCAAAAAAATAGTTATAGATATATGTCTAATATGTTCATATATATATATATAGGTATTAAAAATAAATAAAAAAATTTGACGGTTTCAAAATTTTCATACGGTTTCTAAAATATTTTACTGTAAAATATGGTTAAAATCACAAAAATACAACCTGTCAATTTCCAGGCCTTTGTAATAGTCGTTGCATTATGCATATAACTTTGTATATGTAAAATGTAATTATAAAAATATATGTTTAAAATATTAAACATATAATAAATTCTTATAAATAATCCTGTAGGGCAGTATTGAAAAACGTGGGACAGGCAGAGAGGGATTGATTTTGCAGACGTGCACGTGAAATGGTTATATATGGTTACTGGCAAATTCTGAATGATAATAACTTGTGGGATTCTAGAAGATTTGCTATGGCCCATTGAAGATAATATTTGACAAACGTGCCAAGCAACTTCTTCACTAAATGACATAGCATCAGATCTGGAATTTCAAATCATGTGTGCCTGTCAAATCAAAAATTTGTTCAGGGTCTAACTCTTGCATGTGGGTGTAAATTCCAGTTTCTTTACACTTTTTTTTTTGATTTCGAGATAAATGAGTAGTATATTTGCTCATATTTTACATATATTTGTAGAAAAGTTTATTTAAGAAATTATACAATTTTTTAAATTCAGTATGTTATGGTCTACATCTGCCCAAAATTTTAATCGGTAATAGACCGTTAAAATCACAAAAACAGTCCACACCGTATTCAGGCCTGCATAGCATTAAGGAGTTCATCAAATTTCACTCGTAAGGGGCTGTTCTCTATACAAAACGTATATTTTAATTAAAAATAATTACACCGGAGGTGTACACATTTGAGGATGCTCTGGCTGGAAAACGTCAAAATCCGGTAGCCATTTTCCGGCAGCCATTTTCTCGGCAACGCAATACAGTGATACTGTTTCATGTAAATGTTTATGGTGAATAGTCATTTTGGTAAAGGGAGCGCAGATGAGTGGAGTTGCTACGACAAGAGTCATTTACGGAGCAATGCTTGCTCCTTTTCTCACCAACATCTGTGCTCAGATTTTGTCCACCGCTGTTGTTGCTACTGCCACTGCCTTCGGAAAATAGTAGCATTGTCAACGCCAATGATATGGATTTTGCCCTTGACAATTCCTTTATGGATTGCAGTCTGAATTTCGACTTCCCAGCCTTTTGGAGCCTATCGGAGGGATTAGAAGCAGTGAACCTGAGCGTGAATGATTACTGTATCAGAGGAATGATAGGGGAATCAAGCGGCGGCGCTTTCCTGGGGTTGTAAACAGAGTCAAATTATCTTGTAAGGGATGAATTTGGCGGCTTTTCTTTTGTGGAGGAGTTGGTCCCAGCAGGTGTCACTGTCGACAATGAAGAGTTCGCATACTTTACGGTTGTTGGGCAGGCACAATATGGACTGGTTGAAAATGCCTTGGAACTTTCAAAGCAAATGCATTTGGCAGGTGTTAAGCGGCCTCCACAAACATTGCCCAATTTTTCCTTCCCTGACCTGTGCCACGATGGGAGCTCCAGGCATGGAGCATGATTTTTGCAGGATTTTTTTTCATTTGATGCTGTAGTTAATGTGCGTTGGGAGATATGCAAGTGAAATGAGGACACATTCACAAGCGGTGCGTGACCTATTTGACAAAATGCGTACAAAAACGTGGCCTCTTGGATTATACCTTGCTTCATTTTTGTTTTGTTACCAGGCCACCGTGCATGTTTAATGGAGGAGGTTTGTAAATGCTTCAAATGACACGAGTTCTATTAAAACCAGGCCCAAAAATATTTTTCAACCCTTATGTGTGTGCGTGGAAGGAATTCTTGGCCATGTTAGTGCCTTGAGGAAACTTTATCTTCAACACGCTAGCTAAGCCTGGGGCGGTTCTGTGGATGTGTTTGCTTGGTGCTTGGAGCATATATGGTTATGGAGTCATTATTCATGACAACAAATCTTCCTTTTGTGTTAGATGATTAAATTTTACAGATATTGTTTCTTCACAGGTGAACCTATGTGAAATGTGGAGACACGCACGTAGCATGTGAACTGTTTGACAGAATGATTGAATGAAATGTGGTCTCATGGAACATGATGATTCAGGGTAGTATGTATTGGGGGAAATTTTGAAATTCCTTAGCAGGAGTATTACGTAAGTTTTCATGCGAGTGTTGCTACACTACACTACGTTGTTTCTGTTAAATCCGCTTGGCCTATTTATTGTAACAGAAAATAATTGTCTTTAGATTCTACCGATGAGATAATAAAAGCAACGGAAAAGGGCCGGATGAGAAAAAATCACCAAGCCGAGTCCATTCTATTGTTCTCAAGTGTTTTCCCAAGTCGGAGCTCTCTTTTTGTTATTTTATTTTATGCCCCGGATGCATATATTTCTATGAAATATCTCTGAATAGTCAATTTATTTAGAGATATTTTGTGACTATCTTAACCAAAATATTTTTTTATGTTTTTAATCCATATTCTGTCTTTTCATCTCCAATACTGCATTTTTCTCAACAACACGCAAAAAAATAGGTGTCCCTTAATTTTCTTGAAAGTTGAGGAGCACAAAATTTGCTAAATTGCTAAATATTTTCAATTATTACTCCACATCTTTTCCAATTGAAATTTGGTTCAACACAAGCTTCAACCCATAGGATCCATACAATGCTATTAATCAACGTGCCCCAAAGTGAGATATTCATATCTTTCTTGTTGGGGCAATTGACATTGATAGTAAAAACAAACTAGCATTTTTCTCAACAAGAAGCAAAAAAATAGGTGTCCCTTAATTTTCCCGAAAGTCGAGGAGCACAAAATTTGCTAAATTGCTAAATATTTTCAATTATTACTCCACATCTTTTCCATTTCAAATTTGGTTCAACACAAACTTCAACGCATAGGATCCATACAATTCTATTAATCAAAGTGCCCCAAAGTGGGATATTCATATCTTTCTTGTTGGGGCAATTGGCATTGATAGTAAAAACAAACTAAAAATTAAATAGTGTTTCACCAAATGCAACAAATGGATATTCAACCCAATTAGCTCACCTTCTCCAACATACTCATAAGTCATAGCAAAATAAGAGCTTACCAACATTGTGTGGACATCCATCGAGTCATAATAGGAAGTATTTTTTGTCAATTGTTGTAGTTGAAACAACTTATAATAACACATATTACACTGCAAATTACAACTCTACCAAATTTAACATTCTTATCCTCTCCGGTGTAATTTGCAACTCATGTGCAATTGCTAGTTAAACAACAATGTTGTATGGACAATGATGCCTCTTTGATACATAACAAACATTTATATCAAAATGAATAACATGATGTGACCATGCATGATGGATATGGTGCATTTTGTATATAGAATTATGTATACAACATGGTGTATTATCTCATGTAAAGAATTAGTCTTACCCAATGCAAAATACAATTTACATTTTCATGGGTTTAAGATGTCGAAAGCCAATGAATTTTGCTTGTTGCCCACATAAGTCACTTTGTTTTTATTCTTTATATTCCTATAGGTGATCTATAGTGGATGTCTCATGGCGTGATTGAGCTCCAACAGTTTGTGAAATGACCCCCAAAAATTTGTCAAAGTGCACTTCATAGGATTTCCTTCCACCATTAGATGCTGTAGATTTGTCAAGACTGAAATGTAGTAGGAAAGGATCTTGTCAACTTATTCCAACTTAAAGCCAAGAGGCACAAGTTTTACAGCTTCCCTAACTATGGAGGAATCCTGCCACTAAGATTGTTGGATCTTTAGGTCAAATTTCTCTAACAATACCAAGCTACCTATAGATGGAGGAATTGGTCCTTGTAGACTATTTTCACTGAGGTCTAGAATGGAAAGGCTCCTGAGGCCTCCAAAATTATAAGGAATACTCCCACCTAAGCTTATCAGAGCCGAGGTTCAAGCGTTTTAGTTTATCTAGCTTCCCAAGCTCAGAAGGAATAAAACCCTTGAGAGCATATTGAGATAAGGTCAGAATTCTCAGTTTATTTAACCATGAAAGTTCTGCTGGAATTGTACCCACCAAGGCAATCTTTGTCGGATTTGAAAAAAGTTCTAATGAAGGAGATAATTTAACTAGCAAGGAATGTATTGTGGCGTTGGATATGTGGAGACAGTTGAAGATAAAGAGGCTTATGAGAAAGGGGAGTTTTAAAATGGCTAAGGGTAATATGATGTCCCTTCGTGCAGCACTACTACAAGAGGGGGTGTTTTGAGACAATAATAGAGACAATACTTGATCAAATTGTCTCAAATAAAGACAATAAAAAAGTTGTATATTGTCTCTATTATTGTCTCAAAGCGGGTGTCTTTAATATTGTCTCTCAAGAGACAATATAGATTGATACACATATTGTCTCTTGAGAGAAAATACCATTTTTGTCTCTCTAGAGACAATATCATTATTGTCTCCTACGAGACAATACAAAATACTAGTTTCTTGTCTCTAGAGACAATATTAATTTCAATTTTTATTGTCTCTCTAGAGACGATATGAATTTAAAGAACGAAAAATTTGAATTTCAAGAATAAATAATAACCAAATATCATATAGTGTAATCGATTTGGCTGTAAAAATGGGCTAGTAATTAATATTTTAAATTAAAAACAATTTGATTTGAATCTTATGCCCAACAAATGGGTCCACAAACATTTTATTAATATCAAATAAGATAAAATACAAAAGGGTGTCAAAATTTTATTAACCTTTTAAATATAATGATAAAATACAAAAGGGTGCCTAAATGCCGTTATCCTTTTCATACAATATGAACACCTCTCCACCACCACCGTCAAGCAATCCATCGCTTCCCTTGTGCTACTTTGAGGTTCTTTTTTTGAACTTTTATTTTGAGCAACTGTCTCTTTGGTGGAAGATGTCATTTCATGTTCTTCGCTTTGATTGTCTCAACTTTGATATAATTCTCTACTATCAATAAAGACCAAGCAACTCCCCGTAGTCTACATCAAAACAAAAATTATAATGACTTGTTGCATTTATCAACCTGTGACTAGAAAATTTATAACCGAAAAACATCTCATTAAAATACCGAGGTTGAATTAAACATATAACAAGAAACCATCAACCTTTCATAAGAAAGGCCATCTTTAATAAAAAGGGATTCCTATGTTGAGCCTTTTGCATAATGTGACATTATAAAAAGAGTATAGTCACCTCTAAGCATAACTTGACCACGAGCTTTTGTAGGCCGGGATGAAAAAAGTCTATATTGAACTACACAATCAAGAGAGCTTGAATAACTTCAACAAAAATGTCTAAGAGGGAATGCATGTCTCTGTAAGGAGATTATGATCTAATTCTTTGGTGACTTAATATCTACACCTCCAATACTCAAACCCAAGAGTACAAATATTTCATACATCCGAACATTAAAAATCATCTCTTACTAGCTATATCATTGAAATCTAGTTTCCTAGTTGAAAATATATCATATTACACACATGTGAAAAACGGCGATCTTCAAAAGAGTGAACACAAAGACAATAAGTTACACTAGAGAGATTACACTATTCTTGAAGTGTGGCCATCAAAATTTTAGCTTAGCCATTTCCTACATATTTCTTTATCTACTTGATTTACCCGACCAATTCAAGAACTAACGGTAGACTCTATATGTCAAAGCAATATCAATACTACCGCACTTAATTTCTCTAATCGCAGATGCTCATTCACATAGTTGCACCTCCTTAATGTATATATTCTTAATACTTTTGTGTGTTGCTTGTCCAGATAATACAGGAGATCGATGTCCCGCACTCCAATAAATGTATTACTTTTTTAGACGGTTCAAAGATTCTATAATGTTCAAAGTGATTCTATATTACCGCAAATCCCTTCCCCGATACCTCAATTTTCTATGCAAATATGTGCTCCAAAAATGTATAATTCACAAAAGAAAATTTGATAATTCACAAAAAATTTAGTTGAGTTTGGAAGACATGTTTGCTCACCTATACTCCGGGATGAGTCTCTTGCATGAATTCAAAAAACATATTAACAACAGTTTTCAGAAACTTCCAGGTGGCTCTTTAAAACCTCAAGTATTGTCCTACTACATACCTATTCCATTGACTAGATTGTCGGATCAGTTCAAAAATTGCATATATATGATGCAAATTGCATAATGAAATGCCACTTACATGATGTTACTTACAAATACAATTTTATTATCTTTTCCATTGGTGATTTCGCATAGGTTGAATAAATCTCGAATAACTGTCACCAAGAATCGATTTTCTTGTCAACGCCCAAATATTTCAAATCAATAGAATGATAAAGTCTAACCATTGAATACTGATTCAAATCATTGTCACCCATTACAGGAAGATTAGAAATCTTTGCTAGTAGTTGTCTTATTAATGGGTAAAAACTCAAGTTTTTCAAACTTGCAAAGAAATTATGAAAAACAAATCAAGTTTATACGATGTTGGAAAGCCAAATTATCTTACTATAAGTATAGTTTGCACACCAACTACATTGTGGCGTAAGTATCCCATTTTCTTCTGAACACTTTTAACAGTGAAATGCGATTAAAATATGAAACCTCAGTTGAACATCCTATAATATTAACTAGTATACATCTTAAATACATTTATCTGAAAAATGAAGTAATTTTTCAATCTCTAGGCGCCTATCTTGGAATTGTTAAACAATTTCACCCATTCAAGAGTTCCGCATTGATTAACAACTCCATCACCTTCTCCACACATTTCCCGCAGACTAGGACAAAATTTTTTATCAACTACAAGCAAAAATAAAACTGCTCCATGAAAGTTATATGGACCTTCAAATATAATATTGTCCATTTTTATTGACATCTTACACCATTACACTTCACCACCACCATTAACATGTGTAACTTTTAGAGAACTTGTCAGTTATATGCATATTAAAATGTGACACCATTAACTAAGTGTAGGGAAAACTTGTCCAGACAACAAATATTATAATATAAAATGGGAGAAATGCATATATATCAAAACATAACAGGTAATCTGTAACACTTACAAACCCATCAATGTTAATCCAATCCCAATATACAAATATTCTATCATTAGACTGCGTACAATAATATACCTGGTCTTCCATCATAGAACCTGAGATAGATCCAATCGCCCAGCATAGTGGTGCTCAAGTTGTTCCATGTCCAGTCTTCCCCATTGAGTTGTTTATCGAGCTTTTCAAAGCATCTGCAGCCAATCCAGAGAAATATCAAGTTACAAATAACATTTGGACAAAAATCAAAAGATGAAATATGATTTTTTATTGGAAAGTATAATTTCAATCAACTTGATGGTTGTGATATCATCATCACACACACTTGCATTAGAAAACACTTTTACACATTACAAGAGAAACCACAACTGCAATTCATCTAATGAATTGCTAACATAGCTCCATCCATGCATATTTCTAGAGATATTGATGAATCATTTAGAGGATCCAAGAAATCTTGTGGCTAGACTATTTACTTAGGGAAAAAATCTTATGTGGTACGATTTTCTTGTCCCTTTTTTTCAATCTTAAAGCTCAATATATCATGGAAAACTGCAATTTTTCCCTCTTGGGCTTGTGTTATACTTAAATGAACCCTCAACAGGACATTGTAAATCATATTTGAGAATGCATGATCTTCCAACATGTCGTTACATTCCGGAGATCATATTATACTCACAAAGCCTTCCCTTTTGTACTTGTAGTGTACTTGTCTGTAATGGTCAACAGGTAAAGGTCAATCAATTTTGAGTTTCCATTTCTTTACAGAGGTCAATGGTTTCAGACTTCAATAAATCTCACGTGAAATGGCAGCTAAGAAAACCAGACTGAAACCTAGACATCTGAACTATTGGGATCAACTACCCATGGGCGTCCTTGCAGTTGGTGTGGCTTTCCACAGATGTAAAACATGACTGTGGATGATGACAAAAGGATGCATCAAGCAAATCACCAGGACCATATTTTACGTTAATATTTGAATGAATGTAATCACCGAATATGTATTTCCAATTTTGTTATCACAACAAAAAAGGAGTAAGAAGAGTTGAATTAAACAATAAGCAATAAATGTTTTGTTATGACATACAATCTCACATGTTGTTCTGTGTCTTCGTGGATCAAGGTGTGATAAGTAAATCAGTGTCTCCTCATTATCTCGCATATGAAATCAAAATATCTTTCAATTTCTTTCTGGGAAAACTAATCTTTAACACATCCCAAAACCATAACAACCCAAGAAAATCCATCCTAACACAGTTGACTAAAGTTTGAATATGTAATTTCTCATTAAATCGAATTTCAAACAAATAACAACAAACAGATAGTATCTACTTCCTTGGTTATTCATTAAATCATACCTTGTACTACACAATAACATCATTATCTTTCATGGTTTCTCTAACTATTTTTCCATTCTCATCTTCCACAGTCAGGACTCCTTTAAGCTTTACCACACAACAAATCATGAGCATCCTCAACTTGGACATAGGTTGAGCATATAACTCTCTGTGTTATATAAGCGAGAACCAAGCCCATCAACCATGGCATAAAGTATGAGAATATGCATAAGCATGCAACCAATAAACACTTAATTATTCCTATTACCAATCATTGTTTTGGGAAAGAAGTCAGAACAAAAAACTATATATGCAAATACAAAAGTACAATAACACTGTGTTTTTACAATAGAAAGAATTGGATTACAATATATATTGATCATTACATCAAAACAAATTGAAATGTATTGTCTATTTAAGTAACAACTTCAAATTTACATAACAAGGTTAAAAACTCGACAAATGAACCTATAATAGAAAAACAAAGAACATAATGACAACATTAAATATTGACATACCCGAAGTCTCAAATCATTAACAACAACAACAAGATTGTCGAGGCATGATGTGCCTCAAAAACTTCCGAAACTATAGTACTAAAATAATCCAGTCAAACCTGTAATGAAAGCAAAATATGCTGGATAAAAATAGTATTGTTTATGTGACATACTACAAGTAGAAAACAACAATCGAAAAACCCACCTTGAAAACTTAGGTATCATTCACATATGAAATGTCGATGAGAAGTTCTCCCACCCCCATGACAAACCCATTACGATCATGTCAAAAAGTAGAGCAATTATTTTAGCTAATTTGAAAAGCTGTCCCAAAATCAAGTATGAGATGCTTTGATATCAAAACAAAGAAAAAGGAGCGTAATAACATGATGCTTTGTGGGATCATCATAAGAATTGCAGAATTTGGAACACATAAATGAAGAGCAATAAATACTCACTTTACTAGAATGAGAGGGCCTAAATGACATCCTCGAGATTTGGTCTTCTCTTGTGTTCGTTCTAAACTGAAATAAAAAGAATTTTTAGAATTGAAACCTTCGAAATTTGAAATATTAGAGCTCTAAAAATACTAACCTATTTCTTCTCACCATATGTCTGCTTTACATAGTAGCAAGCAATTTATGATTAACGTGAGCAACATCTTCCGTCAAGAAGTAACCTAGGAGATGAACACCACAAGTGTTGCCATGAACTTTTTCTATTAAATTTTTTGTAAAACCTGAAACAAAAACAATACTTTTTGTTAATCCATATGAACTCGAAAAGAAGTTAAATTCATAAATATGTAATTGTTGATTAAGACCAAGAATGCATATTACATCTCGCAAATATATGGTTGTCTTCATAGTATAAATCTTAATGAAATTTGTCATCCAAATAAATTCACTATTTTTGGTGATTTTTTTCAGACTTTGAGATTCACCGAATTTCAAATTTAAGCATTGAAATTCAGCGAATGTGGTTACTAAATCTAAAACCTTGCACACTAATGGCCTCTCCACCGCTGTGAACCCCTATAGTTTATTCTACATATCTTCAAGTATTGCAGACCTGCATTAAAATTGTGGTTGTGGGTGGCCGTAAAAAACACTTACCTCACTCCATCCAAAGGCTCCATCTCGTGAAACTAAATTAATAAACCCCTTGCTTAGATAAAACTGGCTTACAGACCTCTGTTTTCAACAAATCGGCTATCAATCCAAGGGTCAAAACACAGAGACTTTAAAAAACAAATGCAAGGCCAATTCATTGAATCTCACCCTTCATATTATAGAGTTTCTGCCAGCTCGATTGAGATCGTTTGTCACTAATCAATGGTGAATTCAAAAACGTGTGAATGGGTTGTTCATTCAAAGTGTAACATAAGCAACCCAATATAAGTGCATTGAGATTGACATCTCTCAAGACGTTTTTCCAAATACATATATTAAAGATATCTGCAGCAGAGTTCTTGTATTTATAAGGCCCCAAAAGTAATATTAAAGGAACAAAGATTTGTAAATATTGGGTGTAGTTCCTATATAATACCCTATAATAACTAAAATACAAAAAAAATAATACCATTGTCTTCATCGTGAGGAGTTGCAGAAGGATCCGGCTCCCAGCAATTATTGGGCAAATTAGGGCCCCGCTAACCCAAAAGCTTCTTTCTTTGAACCGGATGAGAAAACCTAGAAAGTTCATTTCTCGGGAATTAACTTTTCCGCCTCTCTTTCTCGGAAAACAAATTTGAAGCCTTCTACTTTGATGAGGGCACAGACCACCACCCCATTTTCTTCAAAAAAATCGCTCAAAAGGCTCACCATTTCATATCTATGTATTTCTTCTACCAAAGGAATAAATTCATACCAAGCATAACTCCATTCTCTATACACGGCCCAAATATCGCCCTTGTTGGGAACAATTCTGATGCCAACCTGTGGGGATTTTCTTCCTTGTCACCATATGAGAAAATATATTTACCCATTTAATAGAGACTACATTTGTAGCTACGAAATCCCCCAAACTTCATAAATTTTAGAGGGCACGAGTCTGTCAAGAACTTTTATTTAGCAGAGGATCAAGCTACATCATTTTAACCTTGAAATCTTCAACTACAACAACTTTGACAATACAAGCATACAAGCCATGCATTTTATCATGTTCATAGTAGATGACCGAAATCTATCCTGCTTCAAAAATGTGGGGAGTTTGACCCTTGTCATAGAAATCATGAAAATCAAAATTTGTTACGAAATGACTGCTTTCATTATTCATATTCTCAACATGATTCATGGAGATATCTTGTGATTATCCTATGTCCATTTTGTCTATGATATTATATGTTAGCTTGCATTTGGAAACAACTTACATGAATAAAATTGAACAAGAAAATAATGATCGACCATAAACTCGTAATGGCTTCCACTTCATTTCACATACCAACTAGTAATATTTGCATTTGTGAGGATACTTATGTATTAATTATACATTAGCACTCAATAATCGTGAAAAGGAAGTGATATGAATGTTGCAAAATAACTATAAAAATTTACCAATATTAAAATGGCACAATGAACAGTTATGGTGTAGTTCAAACGTTGAACGTCCGTGTACTAACACTTATGTCTTTTCAAATATTCAAATGCCAAAAAGAATACTAGTAAAGCAAAGGTAAAGACATGAAGCTTTTCCTATATCAAGCAAGCCTCTATTTTTGATAATTTAATTTTCAACACCTATTTTCCCCGTACATGTCACCTACCAACATTAAAATCACATAGTGAATAGTAGTGGGATGAGTCAAGCGGATGTGATCGGTTGGATGGTCGTCCCTCCCATACAAAGCAAAACCGCCGCCATTGATCTGTTTCTCCTGGCGACTTTGGCTAGTTGTATAATGCCTTTCGGCATTAAGATAAGTTAGTGTGTGGACATCCATAAATGGACACTGGACCGCAGAGAATGTACATGTACCTCCACCACTGTGCCTCAATATAGAATGCCCTTACCTATTAAAAAGAGAGAGATGAACAGTCTGGAGAGAAGCAATGGTCATCATGTGCAGCTCAAATGTTGATCAATTATTCTTTATATAATATTTGCTGGTCTTTTCAGCATAAAGGAATGCCTATAATACCCAAAGGAATGCCTATAATACCCAAAGAAATGCCTATGGTATATGTGCAATTGTTGATTCCTCGACAGCTTCTTCTTGGTGGTGTCTTGCTTGGGATGTTGGGAGTGTGTGAACGAGTGTGAGTTCGCAACAAGTTGTGGAGTAGTATACAAGTACTAGACATATTGTTATTGTAAAGAATGTCCATAAGGGCACCTCAAGGCAATACAAAAGTAGTTGCAGTAACGAGATAATGAATAGGAGGAAATCTCTATCATGGAGTTTTCCCACATTGGGTTTTCCAAGATAATATTGTCTCCTTTGAATCTTTATTTTCTCGTACATTTGCATTAGCTTGCTTGCTCCATGTTTGAATTCAGTTTTCCTTTACAACTACACTAATTTTTAATGCAATTCTAAGCATAATCAAGATTTGTCTGTCTAGTACTTGTGGAGCAAATTACAACAATCTAGCTTTTTAGGAATGATCATAATATTCGTGTTTGAAGAATTAACTATGGAATATCCACTAAATTACAAAACATCATCACACAAAGAGCTTTGGTTCCACTTCAAATCATAGTAGCATTACTTATGCTAAAAGAACACAAGTAATTGTAGGGCGTAGTAAACCCACGCTTCTTTAAAATTCCCAATCTTTGAGATGTCATACCCTATTTGGAATGAAATAATAAAATCAAGCATTTCACTATTTTCATGAATATCATATCATTTTTTAAAATTTCCATAAAACCCATGAATATTTTTGTTGAACCATGTCATTGTGCATGTGAATGGAATGACCCCATGCTCCCAAGAAAGGAGGGACTGCCATACCTTCGCTGGACCAAAATTCGGTAACATCAATAATTGTCCAAAATATATTTTCCATGAATTGCATATGTAAATTTACAAAGGCTCCAAAAACTACTTTTACCTTCACCTTTTACTAACCAACATTCTTAAGAATATACGCTAATGATGTAAATAGGCACTCTTAATTTTTCTTTTATCACCACCCTCCTCTTTCCCCGCATGCCATAAACTCTCTTCCATCTATATGAATAAATTCGATAACATCCCAAACCTCTCACCTCCGTCGTGATGACGATAATGACAAATCAAGGTGAAGCATTGCTTGTATTATGTACCAAGGCTGTTACATGATGGTGTTTGGAGATTACTATGTTTTCTTGGACATATTAAAGCAATATACTCGTTAACTCGATATATAATTTTCCATTGTTGATATTTGTCAATAGGCATCTTAATGTCTAACAAATACCATAGCAAGTTATCTATCATGTGCCGCTGTGCCATATGAATTTTTGCTAGCATGTCACCGTAGTTTTCTGATGTAGGCTTCAAAAATAAAGTTGGTCCAAGAAACTAACTTCCTCTTGAAGAAAGGAGGTGCACACTCTCATTGTGATGAATGCAATTCCCCACTAGACAACAATATCATGTTTGCTTCAGTGTTAGCATTGGCAAAAGCCGCAAAACCATGTCATCATTATAGACCAACACCATAGTCATATGTAACTTTGAAGTATTAAAAATCCCTTGTCTTCTGGTGGAATTGCAAAAATTCAAATAAAGGCAAGGAGTTAATGAAGGAATGCAGAATCTGAAGAAAAAAGTATGCAATAGTATCACCAACACCCAAATGTGTTCCAAAGTACTATAGTAATGAAATGGTGTGGGGAAAGGGGTATAAGGAATGGAAATGAATTGCTAAAAATGACCATGAGATCACATTATATTCATCAAAGCATATTCTAAACACATATAAGATCCCCGTTATGTATTAACAACTCAAAAGCAATAAGAACAAATATATTTTAATCTCCCATCTCAAGGATTCTGTACTATTATGCAGCCATAGTGCTTCAGTTACATAAATGACAGGAAACAGAACTTACAGAACCTTTTTAAAATATATACCATCCATAAAAGGCAATATAATGACCTAAAAGCAATGTAAGAAGAAGACAGACATAAAAATGGCAGGTTATCATATACGCTCCATTTGCTATGGTGCAAAAGCTTATGAAATTAACCAAATGTACAACATCACACATGGTCAAACACATTTTCCTCATGTACCACATCCAACCCTTACAATGTCCCCGTCTGAAGCATGGCAAAGGGCTTCTCAAACCTTGCCTAAAGAAAATAAAGCCATAACCAATAACCAAAGAACATAAAGCCATAACCAATAACCAACGAACAAAAAGCCATAATCAACTGTTCAGAAGAGTGCTCCTTGAACCATTGTTGAAATGGTCTACTTGTTATCCTAATATAAGGGCAGACACATGCAATTAATATGATGATGATTCAAAAAAGTGTGGTTTGTAACATCGATAAATGTATGTCTCAAACCTGTACAGTAACCATGGGATGCAGATTTCACGCTCAAAGCTGTGGGCATAACACTCGCACCCGCCACAAGCAATCCCTCCACTTCCCACGTCTCTCCTCTCCAATCCACCACCAAACTACGCTCATCCACCCCCATTCTGCAGCTGCTCATTTGATGCACGAGAACACAAAGGCGTACACAAATCTCTCAACCCCCTGGAGCTCGCACGCTTTATGAATCTCTCCACCTTCCACGGACTCAAACCCTCCACCTTCAAACGCTCGCCATTACAGTGATGTGTCCGGATCTCTTCTGCCCCCGCAGTGAACAAGAATCCTCAGAACCTTTTCGATACCGTTGTGGAGATTCTTTTCATCGTGGAGATCGTGACGGTTCTTGAGCCCTTATCTCTCGGCTAGGAAAGAATATTGGCGGTTCGGAGAATCTGGACAATGAGCCCTTGTCTCTGGCCAAGGCAAGAATATGGGCGATTCTGGAGAATTTGGACATTCTTTCCTTCATATCCAGAGCAGATATCCATGGCATGATGACAGAAAAACAAACCCAGATGCAACGAAGGGGTCAGATATGGCGCAGATAACCAAACGGGTTAGGGACTGGACACATGGTTGTTATGATTGGCCCCTCGAAGCTCTTTCCTTCCATGGCGGCCAATGTTTCAGGGAAATAGCCCCACGCCATTTAAAATGGATGGAGATGAAGATTGTGCCCTATGTTTGGGTTTTAAGCCCAATTTTTATCAACAGAGTGGGACTGTAGAGTGCCCCACATGAAACCACAGTGACTTTGGATTCGATGAAAATGTTTTGCGATGTGTTTGGTGTCCGGATTACAAAGAGGGCCTAATATTTGGTCGCTTCCCGCCATCAAACACCAGACCGCCACTCAAATAGAAGGAACTCGATCCAACAATCGCCCCTGAAGCAAAACCCCCAAAATATGAAGCAAAAACAATGGGAAACAAGCATTAGCTCGAGACAGAGCATAGAATATGAGAGGATTGGAGTGGGGAACAAGCCGTATGGGATGATCCAGACTCCAACCGTCACACCTCCCTCTACAAAAAATTGTTCTTGTTGAGACATAGCAGTATTACATGCGTTGCCGCCATCGATTTGGTTCCAATTAGCATTAGGGCTAAATCCATTGAGCGATTGATTTGACATTCTTTACCAACAAAGTGAATATCTTATTTTAAAATATTAAAAATTAAAAGAAAGGAACTTTAGAGACGAAAAACCAATTTAGAGACAAAAGTAAACTTTTGTCTCAAAATAGGGCCTCATGTAGTAGTGAGGGTGTAGTAGAATCCGAGAGCAATATGAAGCTTTGCTACATGTAGGATATTATTGTCGTAGAAGTGCCTTCACAACCGATTCCAAGCCATAGGGTCATCTTTACAAGGATGTGAATGATTTGATCTCCGGTGGGATCGTCTATAATGGCTTCCATGACAACAAATAGCCCTTCCGGCCTCGGGGATCCATGTAAGTCATTCTTAAGCAAAGTTGCAGATGCTGTTCTACAATGGATGTTTCATGGCCATATGTAATGGAGTGAGCTTTTCTTTAGTTGGAAGTATCAATTGAAAATAGTAATTTAATCGATGTATGAAGTCGATAAAAATGTTCAATAAAATATCTTGGGTTATATATAGTGCAACTATTAATGAGTATGTGAGAAATGGACATATAATGAAATTATTAATCAATATGATGTAAAAATTAAAGATAACAAACATAAAAATGATCTATAACATAGTTTTAAGATATTATTTGTGTTTGAACATTGGATGCCTAAAATAATATTTAAGTGGAAGATTTCAAAGATTATATTTGGTTAGTGTGATGAAAATAAATTAAATCATAAATTATATGCAATTTATACATATTGGGGTTATATATATTGAAAAATATTAAAATCAATATCAAGAATAAAACCAATTTTGATTCGAGATTAACTTATTTTTTATAATTTTGTATTTATTTTAATGCATGGTGCTTATTGATTATTGGTTTGATCAGCATTTTTACCGACACACGTTTTGTGTTTTTTGGTCCCTTTTTCAAAATTTTGTAGTGTTCGATGATGCAATGCATGTCAATAGAGAAATACATGGTAACAATCACGCATAAACCCTTGCTAGAAAATTTGAAGAGAAACTAGTGTTTATTTGCATTGATTGGGTTATTGAAAGTGATAAGGTGGGCATATACATACACTCGAGTGATAGGTGAATAACATTAAATTTAGAACTAAGGAACTTGAGGGAACAAAATTGGTGAAATTTCACAATTGTTAGAATGCGCCCAACAATTAAGGCCCGTCGTATGCTAATGGTCAAGTTGTTTTGTACGTCACCGAGTTTGTTGGATCTCTTTTGTCTCGATGATAGATTTGACGTTGTGTAGTCAATTTTTGATGGTTGTCTTTCTGCAATTGCAACAAATCAAACATTTTCTAAAACTTCCTCTTATCAATTATTTACGTTATAGGAATATTAGATTCATTCAATCATATATGAATTTGTTGACTATATATGTTTCGATTCGAATTCGGTGCATGTGGTTGGTTATAATGCATTTCTTTAATATAACACCATTAATCACATCTATATTTTGGTGAACATGCATTGTATTGAACCCAATCTTACGAGCTTTATCGAACCTAACCTTAGCAGTTCACCTTGTGGGTGAACCCACATTGTCTTACGTGTATTTTTATACTAGAAATAGATTTTGCTTTCTATGGTGTTATATTTATTTGTTCCAAGACTTCTTCCATTTTGCTTGTTCAAAATCTATTAGCCCTAAGCTCTTCTATGTTATATTCCAAACTCTAGTATGCTTATAATGGCACACTCCTTAGATGTGTTTTTTTATTTTTACAGATTATGGTTCTCTTTGTATAAACCTTCATAACCCTCATGATTATTAAAATCCAAAATTTGATATGAAACCAATTAGTAAGTATGAGCAATATGGATTCAAACTTAGATGTGTACAACAACATATTGATTCCAAGTTTACTTCGTTACAAGTTAACACTTTGTGTTAGGCTTTTCTCGTGTTCTATAAAGGAATCAATAGGATGTGCACATTTAAGTCTGAATTCCTATTGCTCTTATTTAGTTTTGTTACAAGCTAACACTCTTCCCTTTACTAATTGGTCTCATATCAAATTTTGGTTTTCCACCATGATGAGAGTTGTAAAGATTTATACAAAGTGAACCATAATCTGAAAAAACACATCTAAGGGATCAATCGATAGTTGTGCACATCCAAGTCTAGATCCATATTGTTAGTTTACTTTGTTCCAAACTAAAACTTTTTGTTAGGTTACTTATCTTAGATGTGCATAACCACATATTGATCCCATAGATGTTTTCTTTAAATATTATGGTTTACTTTGTGTAAACCTTCATAGCTCAAATGATTATGGAGAATCAAAATTTGATATGAGACCAACTAACAAAGGGGAAACGTGTTAGGTTGACATAAAGTAAACTAGAACAATATGGATTTAGATTTAGATGTGGACAAAAACCTATTGATTTCTTTGTAGATCATGAGAAAAAGAAAACCTAACACAAAGTGCTAGCTTAATACACAAAGTAAGTTAGAACAATGTGTATCCAAATTTAGATGTACATAACTACCTATTGATTCCTTTGTAGAACATGGGAAAGCCCTTACACAAAGGCATAATGTGGATTTAAATGCTTGTTGTCAAGTAGAAATTATTTTTTCTTTTGTAAATGCTATTTCTTTCAAGACAAATAGAGGGCAAGTCAATTAATACTATTGAGAAATACAAAAACTTAAAGATATATCTAGAATTATGAATGCATTCAAAGAAGTTGTTTCTCAAAATCTACCATTTCATGGTTCTGAAGCTCCTCTTAAACCTACTCATGTGAACATTCATTCTACTATTCATTCCTCTCAAAATGCTATGTTGTCAAATGTTTAAGACGTTATTGCTTTTCCTCAAACTTTGTTTCCTCCAAATTTGTTTTAGTTCCTTCTCAAGCTTTGTAAATATCTCAACATGCTCCTAGAACTCCCGTAGTTCAACCAATTATTGCTCAATTCTCCCCGAATATTGTTAATCTCTCTTTGTTTTATTCTATTCTAATTTGCCATGCTTCTATTCATATACAAAATTATGAATTGACCACTATGATGCATACATTGTTTGATTTGCAACAACTAAGAATTCTTTCTCAACGGTCTTAAAAGCCAAGTGGTAGAGTCACTTGTCACGATATTCTTTAAGTTTTTGTTCACGGTGTACTTGTTTATCCTTTTCTAATTAGTTTTATTCCTCCCAAATTTGTGTTATATGGAGATATAATTATTCTCAACTTATTCAATCATTTTAATTTCTCTTGCTTAGACATAGCTTACGATGATACACTTTTAACTAAGTTATTTCCAAAATCTTAAGAGACTATAGTTGATTAATTGTCCTGCCTTATCACATGGATACATACATTCATTTGCACCTCTACTTGATTTTATTGGGTCATTTTCAAATCACTATTATTGAAGAGATTATATTTATGGAATTATCTCAACTTGGGAAGCATCCAATTAGTACATGCTATGATCCTCATGTGCAATAATTTAAGCAATTCAAATAATCAAAACAATACATAGAACATAATGAATATCGACACAATGAAAGAAATATTTGAGGGCCAATAAGCTCTAACAAGAAATACATTCAAAAATAGAATTATTTCCCTTGAGATGGGGCAACACTAAACAATATACTCATTTATGAAGGAGTAACTCCACCAGTTCTCTTAATATGGGAATGCAACTACGAGATTTATAGCTCTAATATCCTTCAAACAAATAGAAGAATCCACTACTTCTTTCCCTTAAGAATGATATTTCTTTTTATTTTGACCTTTATTTCTAATGATGAATGGGTTAACACCTAATCCCAATGTAGGCTAACTCATTTCCCAAAATACTTGATTCCACAAGTTGTCTATTTGACCCAATATAACTAAGGGGATATGTGCTACTTGTTGATGAATCCATCAACAAATATACATTATAGTATCATATCCTTAGGTGCATAACATGCCACCCATCCTTGACGCATTTCATCCTTAAAACCTAAGAAGAAACAAAAAAATAGGTCTTCTTCAAATCATGACACACTTGTCACCCTACTCGATCATCCAACCACCCATATGTAATCTTAGTGGGTGATAAATCTTTGAATCTGGTTCTTGGTTTTATTGTGCTACTTAGACTCCAAAATGACTATAGTTGTTCCACCTTGGCTTCCATGCATAGCCATAGTGATTGTAATCTTATGGTTCCATGTTCGTATTTGTTGCTCCATGTACAACCATAATGATTATTCCTTTAATTCCTTGTATATCCATTATAATTGTTCCTTTAATTCCCTATATGGCCATAATGATTGTTCCTATTTTTTCTTGTATAGCCATTGTGATTGTTGTTATGATGCTCTCTAACACACCTCCACGATTTTTGCTCTTGTGATGACGTGGGTGTCAATAGGCCCCAACCTTAGTATTGAATTTTAGATAATTTAATTATGTCAATATTTAATATTTGCTAATGTTTTTCTACCTACGACTCTCCTTGCCCATGCCTCCATGATTTTTGCCTCTCATGCAATGATGTACATGCATATATGCCTCAACCTTAACCTTTTTTCATACTTCATGGACATTTTCCTATGTTTTTTCTATCTCTTCCACATTTTCTTTTGTCAGGGTAGTTGTCTCTTAAGTAGATGGAATGTTTTTTATGTTTGTACTATTTCTTCATATATTTTTTTCTTATGCATCTTCTTTACATTGTTCACTTTTTTCATACTCATCCAAGTATGTTCTACCTTGACCTTTCTTTGTTCCTTTCTAAATGTGATATCCTACAAAATAACCTTTGTTCTCTTGTGCAAAAGCTTCATGAACTTATGCACATTAATATTGATTGTTTTCAAAGTGTAACTAAGGGTATCCAAGACAATATCCAAATCTTCCATATCCAAAGCATAAAAATTTGAATGAAAAACATATTTGTCCAAAGTGAGATCCAAATCATTAGAAATTTGAATATTCTTACCATCTACTTGGGCTTCTTTTTGCTATTCTTTGTTTGAACTTGTAGACGATGTGCCCCATCTATGTTGATAAAGTTATACCTAATGCTAGGGTTTATGGATATGATAACCTTCATTTGAATGCATCCATGAAACCGAAATAGTGAAGCTATTTTATTTGGAGCTAAATGCTTGAACCCTTATCCCTCATATCTCTTTTTGCCTCATCTTGATTCTCTACCTTTCCATCTCCACCATTCATCACCTTCTCCCACTAATCATTATGTTCATCTTATTCAATATCATCCTCATTTTCCACATTATTTTATGTCCCATAGATCTAGGAAAATTTGTTCCATTTATACACACAAAAATTCAACTTTTCTTTACCTATCCAAGGAACTAACTCAATGTCGAGCTTTGCAACAAAGTAATAAATTTATGTGCCAAAATATTGATTAAAAATATCTCCTTAAATTGGAGCCACCGTTCTCTTGCATCAATATCATCCTCTCTAGAGAAAAATTGAAACTCCATGGTCCATAATACATAAAAATGAGGGTTTCAAGAACACTTTGTATTAATTGGATTTCCTTTCCTACCCAAGATTTAAGGATAAAAAACTTGTAAAGTAGATATGAGTCTCTCCTTGAAATCCAAAAATGACATTTAATTTGTTTACATGAAATGAAAGATAGGAATTTAATTCCACATTTGCACCTTGAAAAACTGACAAACTTTGAAAATAAAACTTCCACAATACGATTCATTTTTATTATTAGTGTAAGATTCATCTCACTCAAAAACATTGCAAGAATAACAAAGCCTATGAAGTTTACTATTTTCCCCTTATTCGCATGAAAATATTTAACTAGATTGTGAGATTCATCTCACTTAGAAAACATGGAAAGAAAAGTGAAGCCTTTAAAGTGTACTATTTCCCTTATTCCATGTCAAAAATTTAATTAGAAATCATGTTCATAGGGTCAATTTCACATTACCATTCCTCCTTGATATTTCTCATAATATTTAGTGACACAACTTCAAAAATATTTCAAGATCTTTTAGTAATGCAAAAATCAACTCAATCAAACACTTATGTGAGGAGAATGAACCTTTTCTAGATAGGTTGTTTCAAGAGAAATGTACAAAATCACACAAATTGTCCATAAATATTTCTCCCAATTTTCCCAACTTGTTGTTACGATCTTGTTTTTGATGATCCTCCATGCAATTATGTAAACAATCCAAATAATCACAACAAGTATGTAGAGCTGAATGAAGACCAAAACAAGAAATATTTATGAGACAATGTACAAAAATTAAAAAAATACTCGAGTTAGGGCAGCACCATACAACACTCCTTTATGAAGGAATAATTCCACAAAATATCCCAATATGGGAATCTTTGCTTCGAGGGGGACAACTCTAGTATCTTTCAAACAAATAGAAGAGTCCCCACTTACTTCCCTTTATAATGACATTCCTCTCCTTATTTAGACCTCTATTACTAGTAATGAATGTGTTAACATATAATCTCTTTATAGGTTGACTCATCACCCCATATACTTAATCCTACAAGATATCTACTTGATACATAATATTATACCGATATGACTAACTAAGAGGGATGTGTGTCACATGTCAATATCTTCACCAATCCATATACATTATAATATCACGTCCATAGGTACATAATACTAATTAGTTAGTATGTGAGCTAAGGTTCAAAACCGTGGTCAATAATACTACTAATAAAATGCTAGATAATTTACATTTCAAAGTATTTTATCCATAATCTACTATCAGTTATCAAAGATAAATGTTAAATTTGGTCAAAGATCAATAATTGCAAAATACAACAATTATGAGATCAAAACGCAACATAAGACTCTTTTTGAATTTTATTCAAATATGTAGGGTATTTTCTAAGATTCAAACCATATTATCATCCATTTATTGTATAAGTATATCTAGTTATGCATGAACTTGCTAACAAGCCTAGCAAAAACTAATAATAAAAAAATACATCAAGTGTATTATAGCATATATATTATAGTGTAATAACTGTTGACGTAAGTATGTACACGCGAGCAAAATTTAGGGATATTTTCTAACCAGTTTCATTTTGTGCATTCACACCAATAAGATCCATTTGGGAGTTATAAGTTTAGTTGGCATTATCTCCTATTTTTGTGTGAGTTGTTTATCACTCATGTACACATTTGGGAAATGGTTTAAGAGTATTTGTGTCCTTTATTTGTGAGATATTCATATCTCCCATTTGTTGGGTTTCAAATTTGCACTTTAGGTGAAACCATAGTCAGGGGACAAACAAGTCCCTCCTCTTTGATGGGAGAGGTTACCTTATTGAAAGCTAGAAACAAGATTATTTACAAATCTACAACTTTCATCAAATGTGGTATTCTGACATATGAAAATGCATTTTTTTCAAGGAAAACCACCAGCACAAGAGAATGGAAGAATGAAGGGAAAAGAGAAGACAAAAGAAGGCAATACTTTTAGGGAAAAGAGATTGCAGAGAGAACCCCTAATTGCATTGGATAAATGAATTACAGAGAAGAATCATTCATGTTTTTACCAGTGCAATTACACAGACACAAATTTCTCAGAATTACATTTTGAAGAACAAAAAGTTTCTTAGCTTTTATTTGATCAAATGATTCACAAAAATGAGCAGAGGGAGAGAGGGAAAAGAGGAAAAGAAAAATAAGCTCTTGTATTGATTTTTTGGTTCAAAATTACAGTCTTGACATATCAAAATTTCCAACCCCGACAATGGCTTCCAGAGCCCATCAAATAGCTTGCAAAAAGTGGTTACAACTTCCTCTAGGTGAGAAAAACGGTTTGCAAATGAATTCCATCTTTCATGCCCTTCAAAATCATCCAATCGTGAAGAAAAACCATGGCAGAAAACCAATTGGCGCAAATACATAGACATTTCATTTTATTTGCTAGTTTCAATATGAACCATCGATTTGTTGTTAAAACGTTCAAATCGAGCCATCCACGTGGAAGGAGAAGATTAGAGTGGGTGTGGGAAAACCCCTTTCATTTTTGTGAATTTTTGTGTTTTGGCACTTTGGAACAAATTGCTCCATAACCTCGCTCTAGCTTTTTGACTTGGACACATGGCAAGTTGTGATTGGAAATGGGGTCGCGGTGCAATTCTGAACATTTTGACCTATTTTGCAAAAAAAAACACAAAATCTCATTTACCTCCGCCATGGCCCGCAGCTCCGATTCAGCATGGACACGTGGCACGAGCTGATTGGAAATGGGTGCATGGCTCTCGTTGCATCATTTTCACCTTTTTGGAAAAAGAGGCACAAAAACTTGTTTTATCCCTTCGCCCCCGCTTGCTCGCTTTGGCTCTTTGGACACGTGGCGCCCTTAGATTCACTACGGGTTATGGGGAAAATGACTTACCTTAACACTTTTTAACCTTTTGGCAAAAGGTTCAAAACCTTGAATTCTTCCATGGCTCCGCCGATCCGATCCTCCCTTTGGGCACGTGGCAGCCTTTGATTCGTTGCGGGTCCTTAGGAGATTTTGTTTCAATTCTCCCCACGGGCTCACGGGAAAAATCTTACCAACTTAGCTTTTTTCAAAAGAGCAATGTGCACAAATACCTCCGCATCTCCGCCAGTCCGCCAAAGGGAAAAGTTTTCAACTTAGGCCCGTCGAGCCATAACTTAAAAAGTACAAGGAGTTAGGAGGACTTCTTTACCTTTTTGGAAAGGGGAAGAAATTTCCCATCTGATGAAATGATTTTCATGAGTCTGAAAGTCCTTGGAAAGTTCCAATTTTCAAAATACCTCTTTCAAGCATACTTTAAGGGCACCAACTCAATTTTTTTGCAATTTTAGACTTAGAAATTAAAGGGAAATTTGAGGGTGACAACACCATTATAGGTTGTCTCACCTATTTATAAGGTGTAGATAGCCATGTATTAAGCCTATTTAAACTATTGTTCCTAGATATGGAATATGTGAAATTTATTGGTGTTGTCTGTGTTTTGCGTAAGGGAAAAATTCAACATGAAAACAAGAAAAATCTACCCTAGTATCAAATTTTTTTATTGTAAACCTTCTTAGGCACCCCTCCACGTTAGTCCAACCATTGTGCCATGCCTATCCCCATCCATGTAATGCCCATTTCCATGGTACCAACCTTTCCCATGTGTTGCGAAGAGGAAAAAAATCTCACAAGTTTCTTTTGAGGCGGTGTCTTTCAAGGTGGATCTTTCGGCAGAGCTTAGGAATGACTATTTTTAGCCTTTGTAAGGCAGGTGCATACCCTTTGGAGCTGAGTTGAAGGCCCAAATTCATCGGGAAGTGGTATTGAGGAGATAGGAACATTGTGCAATTGATTTTGGAATATTTTGGAAAGTTTTAGAGGTTTTGGGACAAGTTCAACAAAAGTGAGTTTTGAAGGTGAAGGAGCTTATAGTGCAAAAACCCTGAGCTTCAGAAGTGATTCTAGGAGCTCCATAATTATTTGGAGGTCAAAAAAGATACCATTGGAAAGGTATTTTAGTGCTCTAAATGATGGCAGTTTCATAGTTTTCACAATACATGAGAAGTTCTTCCCACAATCTATTTTCTGCATGCATAACTGCGGTCCCGAGAAAAATGATATTTTTAAGGATGTTACATGCATAATAAGAGCATGAGACCCATACCATTCTTCTCAAAATGATGTTTCCAGTAAAAATCATATAAATAAGTTCCTAAAAATACCTCCTGGGATGCTCTAGATACATTGTCGTCAAGCTTCTCTCCAAGGTATGCTTTGGGACTTAGCTAATTTTTGGGTGGACACATGTCATCACTAAGTGATGGCGTAATTTCTCACACCATCCCATACCCTTGAGAAATTTGGGACAAAAATTACATCTAGCTCCATTTAAGCCCTCTGGACCCTCATATGACCCCGACAAAGCTCAAACATGAAAGTTAAGCCCTTTGCTCCCATCCTCAACTCTTCTCGTCATCGAATCAAAAGTACCACTTGTCCTCACCGAGAATGAGGCATATTTTCTTGTACCTTGTTTCCAGTCCCTTGGGATAGTTGGGACACAAAAATGCACCCCATGCCCAACTTGGCCCTTGATCCTTCATGTGACCCTAAGAGGTGCTCTGCAGCCAATTTTCAGCTCCCTCTCCTCTCCCCATCACCGAATCACCATCTGCCACTTGTCCTCACCAAGTGAGGGAAAATTTTCTTGCACCAAATATCCCACCCCATTGGGACAGCTGGGACACAAAAATGTGCCCATGTCCAACCCTTTCTCAGGTTCCTCATGTGACCAGTCTCACCTCTACGTGCCTAAGGCGTAAGGAGAAGGCAATCAAAATAGGTACCTAATATTCCATAGATGCTTCATGAGGATTTAATAGGAAAAAAATACTCATTGGAAATATTGTATAATTCTCTACATGATGAAATATTCAAATCATTCATAAGATATAGGTGCTTCTTTCCACATCTCATTTTTGACAGGCACACCCTATTATCCCGAGAAAGAAGGAGCAATTTGAGGGGGTTTCAGAAAGAATTGGATCTTGATACCCATCCCATTACATTAAAAAGGAGCTTGGGAGTCAAAATCATATACGAGTTCATCAAAAATGACCTCCTTGAGCTCTGAAAATGTCATCTTCAAGGCCTCTCTCAAGGTATGCTTTCACAGTTAGAAATTTTCACCTCCTGGAGCATGGCACATTTTCTTGCACCAACTGTCCTATCCCTTTTGGAGAGCTGGGACAAAAAATTGTACCCATCCCTAGTTATGCTTTCTGGTCCATCATATGACCTTGGTGAAGCTCGTGATGCATTTTTAGCCCTTTTCACCTCATTCCAGCCCTTCCGTTGACCAATGCAACAACGCCACTTGTCAATTCAAGGGTGAAGAGAACATGGATGATTTTTCTCACTGTCAAAGCTTCAAGACTTCATCAATGGCTGCCATGAAACAATATCAAAAGGGCTGCGAGACACCTCTCCACTTCTCAAGGTTTCTGGCGAGAATCGTGCAAAAATTGGAAGAAATGATCCCTGAAAAATCTAGTTTCGCGTGAACTAGTTTTCGTGTCATGAAGTCCCTATTTTAGGGATATTGAGGACTGAGTTTTTCATCATAATTCTACCACCGTCGGATGAGGGAATCACAAAACTACAATTTTTCTTTTCAAATTTGCAAAGATCCGAATGAGAAAAACCCTTGAAAATTGGAGGAATGATCCCTAAAAATCTAGTTTTGTGTGAACTAGTTTTCATGCCATGAAGTCCCTATTTTTAGGGATATTGAGGACTGATTTTTTAATTAGCATTCTGCCCTATCAGACAAGGAACACTTATACCTATAATTTTCCTTTTCAAATTCGAAAAGAAATCCAAACGAGAAAAACCCTTGAAAATTGGAGGAAATCATCCTAGTGAGAAGTAGAAATTTTCAAGACCTTTTTCGTTGTAATCCAACACCCTGCGGTACACTTACTAAAAATATCATATGTTATTCCCCTCCACATGCTAAAAATATTAAATCCCTCAATTTTCAAGCTCTGATCATCCAGAATAGTCATAAACGGTGCAAAACGGAAGACAAGACAAAAATGGCAATTTTTCGAAAATAACAAGTCCTAAAAAAACAACCTGCTAAAAATAGAAAGTTGCTAAAATAGCAATGCATCATCAACATAAGAGGATGGAGTGTGCTAGAAGGTTCAGAAGGTCATATTGGAGCAAAATGGGTGATATGTCCCAAAATAGCAAGTCCTAGGTCCTACCTGCTAAAATAGAAAGTCTTCATTTTGGGTGTAGAAAGTTGCATATGGCTCCATTTTCACTCATCTTTCCAATTTTTGGACTCTCCACAGGATTGTAGTATGAACTCATGGCTCAAATAGAGAAATGATAACTTCATGAGGGTCCTGGAAACATAATCTTGCAACACAATGTGCTAGAACCAAGAGGCAAAGTGTTCAAGGTGAACTTCATCAGAGCTTTCCATCAGTGTAATAGTGTGCGGAAGGTCATCAGGGGTCAGTTTCCATCTTCCACTTCCTTGGAGTAGATTTTCATCAAAGGCGGAGTATTCCTCATCCATGCTTTGGAGCATTCTTTCTCTTCTCTCTTCATTCTTTCTCCTCTTCTCTATCCCCTTTCTAATTCTTCGTTGTGAGCAATCATGATGTTCGTCCTATTCATTTAAATGTGACTATGGTTAATATTGTAATAAGTCACCCTTAATTTATAAAAGGGGACTTAATCTCACTCCTAGGAATATGAAGAGTCACATGTTGTGAAGGAAAATGAAAGGTCATGTGGGGGTAGGTGAAGAGTCTTCTAAAGGTCTATAAATTGTAATGACTTCCCCATTCTTAAGGGTTGTCAATTTTGTATGCTCAAGAGTATAGACTACTTGTGAAGAAGCAAAAGAGATAGAAAATTTATTCTATAGCTTTATCTCATGTTTTTCTATTCCCTCATCATGTACAACTTTGCCAAAATATCAATGAAGAAGAAAGGAGTTTCTTGCTTTCTTGATGAGAGAATTACTAAAATTGTGCTCCTAATTCTACCTTGTCTTGATGGTAGTAAAAAATTTGTTTTCTTTCTATGTATGTGTGTTTAAGTACTTTGATTAATGTCTGTAGGCATCTTATTTTCTACCTGAGATATTAATCCCCCATTTCCCACTCCCTTTCCCACCTACTCAACAAATTCCCCCTTACGAGAAATTGCAAGCTTTTGCCGCAGGTTTAGTGGAGTGTTCTTGTTGGATTCCCACCTCTAGGCCACCCAAAAATTCATTTTCATTCACACATAATAAATGGAGCTGAACCATTCAAGCAGAGGGACATAGAGTCTTAGAGTGTTGGTGGATACCCACCAATTTTCCACTTGATAAATTTTATTGCAATAGTTTTGGTGCCCACCATGGGGCAGACTTGGCATATTGTACATCCAAAATACAAACCACAAAATCCTTAAAAGTAAATATCCAAAAATCCAAAATTGAAAAAACAAAATAAAAAAGAATCGAGTCTTTCACTATAGACATCAAATTTAGTCTCTTTTCAAATTCCACTCATTGGATGATAGTTGTCACTTTGCTAGGCCTATTCCGAGAACTTCCATTCAAAATGTGAGTGTATCAGGCCTTCATCCTAGAATAGAACCTGATTCGTTGATCTTAATATATCGAGCGATGTAGAATGTTTAAAATAATTTAATAAAATCTTTCTTCGCATCACGTATCCATACGTATTTTAGTATCTATATGTGGTAACGTCACTCGTGGAAGCATTCTAACATTGCAAAAGAGTTGAGGAAACTGTTATCCCAAATTTTTAATCAACCCCTAGATTAATTTGGAATATGGATAACTTATTTATAATGGACTTAGGTGGATCTTGTTTAAAATCCCGTGGAACAAAGCCATATTTGGAAGCCACTAAAATACTCTGCTAAACCTTTTGATAAGCCACAATGAATAAGGAGCGCCAAGTGTCACCCATTCTAGGCACCTAAGCGTAAAGGTATGCAAAAGAAGCCTCGATGCCCATAATTGAATATCAAATAGACAAGCGGAAGGATTCTAGGCCTCCTCAAGGAAAAGGCATTCCACGGACTCCAAACCCGCAAAATGAACCGATTTAATAAAGTTTCATGTCCGCGGTATAGGTGAGGTGAGGTAGAGTGGCAGTTGGGGGCACACGTGGCAAAGGAAATCTTAGTGAACAATTAGAATTTGCCAAATGGCATTCTCTTGTTCCTCCTAATATGTAAAATTTCAAATGGCCATAAATTTCACTCTACTACTCCAAAATTTGGAACAAAGCCATATTTGGAAATTGGAAGCCGCTAAAATACTCCGCTAAACCTTTTGATAAGCCACACCGAATAAGGAGTGGCTAAGTGTCACCCATTCTGGGCACCTGAGCGTAAAGGTATGCAAAATAAGCCCCGATGCCCGAAATTGAATATCGATCAAACGTGGCGATTCTCGGGCCTCCTCGGGCAAAGGCATTATGTGGACTCTAAGCCCACAAAATGAACCAATTCAATAAATTTTCAAGTCCATGGTGTAAGTGAGGTGAGATAGAGTGGCAATTGAGGGCACACATGGCAAAGGAAATCTCGGTGACTAATAATAAGCGCCACGTGTCATTCTCCTTCCTCCCGATCTATAAAATTTCAAATGACCTAACTCTTGCTTTGTTACTCCAAATATTGAAAAATTGGTCTTTTTCTTCATTATTTATCTTCTTTTTCTCTTTAACTCTCAGCTGCAATATAAAATTAGGTTCGTGTTGGTCTTCATCTTCCCATGGTATCTTACAAACCAATTCAACTTGGTCTTCATATTATTTGAATTCTTCTTCACCATTTAGGATCTTCACAGGTTCACAAGCTATTTTTCTTCTTGTCTTTTGTTTTCTTCATCTTCAAATAGGTCTCGTTTTTCGATTCCGGATTCCATCATAATTTCTTTCCAAATCATCTCTTCATCTATTCAGACAATGTGCATTCTCCATCTTCTTCATCTCTTCTTTTATATTTAGACTTCTTGTATTTTATGTCTTCTTTCATGAAAATGTTGTGAAATTGATTGGTAATTGACTGATTCCACTACCCCATTTGAGCAAAAGACACATCCTTTAAACTTTCTTCTCTCACAAGAATCGATACCCTTTGGTCTATGCCATCTTTCCTTAATAGTGATCTTGTGGTCGCTCTGCGGCCTCTTAAACCTCTTAATACACTTCTTGACTATCTTCTTGTTCAACAAAGGCTCGGGCATCGACATCTTTTCTTGGCTTTGTTTTGCTTCCTCTAATGTATGCCACTCCCTAACTATGTCACTGCAGAGTGGCAAGAGGGGGCACATGTTTCAAAGGCAATCTCAGTGACCAATCATAAGTCAGTCGTGTGTCACTTTCATATTCCTCCCAATATGTAAAATTTCAAATAACCATAACTTTTGATCTGCTACTCTAATTCTTGCAAAATTGGTCTCATTGGAGAGGTCTCCTCAAGCCCTTTAATTTTGCATCATCATATTCAGAAATTAATGAGGTTATGTGGGAAAAAGGTAAGAAATATATGAATTAACAAGACTTAGATATGAAAAGACAAGAAATATCTATGGGAATACGTGGAGAATCAGGAAAAGCAACATATTAAATCTACATCAGTTGTAAAAGCCATGAGTACTAGTAGGCAATAACTCAAAATCAAGTCATATAATGATTATAATTTATGATTTATGAGTGGCCCGTGGGTTAATAAATAGAAGATGGTGTCACACATTTGTCATTAATGTAGCTTCCCATGAATATAATTAATATTGGCTCAAATATAAATGTTTTATCATTACACTTTTCAATTTTGTTACAGTTTGCATGATTCAACGTCGAATACACTTTTCTATTTTGTCACAGTTTGCATGAATTTGAATTAAATGCATTAGTGTTTTGATCTTGTAGTTGTGGTGAATTGTATATAAGGACAAGTTAGAACTAGTATAATTCAAAAGTTGTATAAGCGTGCCAATTTGAGCTCTCTCTCCCCCTCTCTTTCTCTCATCCCGCGTTGCTTAAGCTTTAGAGTTTCCCATTAAAATTTGTTATTTCTATTTACCCAATCACCAGTGACCCACTATGGCTTACATTCCAAGGAGCTTATTGCAAAAATATTTTATGTCAGTGATGTTGAATTAGACTTTGTCAATCATGTCTTAACCTTGCCTAATCCCATGGATTTAATGGAAGATTTTTTATTTTGTTGACAATTTCTATTTTGGTTTTCATCTAGGATAACTAATATTACCCCCATCTTTCAAATGTATCAATTCCTTGTTCAGAATATTTTTCTGAAGGATATTCATATTTTACTTCAAGGATGACCTTGGCCTGAAGCCTATCTGGAAAAACTTCCACCCAAAGGTTATGGGGGTAGGAAGCCCGCGCCTTGACTAGCCACCTCACCTCCCTAAGACCTATTCTTAGTATGTTGCCATAACTAACTAAGACCTACCTAAACCCTAAAAATCAAAGCCTACATTCCCTCTAACCACATTCCCCCGTTAGAAAGGAAGCTTCCATTCTAATCCATGGAGGAAAATGAACAAGATCCAAGAAATCAAAGAGATCTTCCCATTTTAGTAAACCTAGAAATCCCACCCTAACCAACACCGGTCACCCTAAACCCGCCATTTGGTCATCCTAACCATCGTCGGTTACCATTTATTCCCAAAACAACCTTATTTTGAGGTTGGCACATTTTTTGAGAGAAAGAGACGAAACTAGAGCTATGCATGCAAGTAGAACCAACATTCACACACGCATCAAAACATCCACAGCCACCAACATCGAAGTGATCACAGAGCCATTTGCATTCATGGAAGCATCTGGGAAGCACCATCACCACACCAAACTCCATCCATCTGATCAACTACCATTGCCATCCAGCCATCAAGCTCATATAACAGTAAGTTTTGTTAACCAACATTCATCTACTTTCATTTTAGTAGCTCTTGTTACCTCTATTATTAGTTTCTACTTGCATTCCCATTCTCCCATCATTCACCTTCATGCAAACTTGATCATTCCTTCACCCACACCATTAAATTTCCCATACCCTAACTTTTAAAGATCTCTGAGTATACCTAAGATCTCCATAGACCTTTCCATTGCCCTCTCCATTTCCATTTAGCCTCAGATCTGTCCTCACACCAAGATTTTAATAAGTTTCCTCTACCTCGACCATACCGATGCTAGTTACCCATAACCATCACCGGTTTCACTTAAACCGACATCAGTCATACTAGACCGACGTCGGTCTCTGTGTTTTACCCTCAAACCAAGAACAGAGCCTAAAATCCCCACCAAATACCCAAAACAGCCCAAAACTAGACTGACGACTAGACTCAAGTACAAGACTGACAGAGAGACCTTGCCCTTCGATTCAATCATAGCTTAGCTTGTTGTGAATGAATTTTCTTATTGTAATCGAATGAGATACCTAAATCATTTTAACTACAATAGGATTTCATTTATTGTTAACATTGAATTGTTTTAAATAAAGTGGATTGACAACCTTCTAGGGAGTATCACACTTCCGGATCTAGCATACGCTAGGTAGTCCACTGTCATATACTATTTAACTTTCATTTGGTGGTCTTGTTGTTTATTTTAGGTAGTTCCTCCTAGCCAAAAGGAAGCTCTCACGATCAGCTATGGATCAAGAAGTCATACACGCGTGCAACAACCTTCAACCAAATTTAACAGTATTCCTCCTAGCCCATTTACCCTTATCTATTTCATCAATATTCAAAGAAATGCTCTAAGAATCAGGTGAAACATTTTGGCATGCCAGTGGGACCCATTCGGGGTTCCTTGCATTTCTTCATTTCTAGGTGAAAATTTGTATGTTTTTTTCCTTTCTGAAAGGTTCTCACATTAAATTTCTCCCTGGAATCTTCTCTTCTTTCTATTGTCTCAAAGCAATCGTGTTTTGGTGCTATAAAAAGAACTCTTCTTCTCTTTCATTTGTATTGCATTAGTGAAAGATCATACTCTCTCCTATTCATCTTTTTGTGTCATCGAATTCAATATTTGATTTGGGCTTAAAATCAACTACATTTCATTCTTTGCTTTACTACATTAGCTCACATTAAATGAGGGAAACCTATACACTGGAAGTCATGCCCAACTGATGGTTGAAAAATGAATCATAGAAAAGCACTTCCTTTCTTTTCTCTCTCTCTCTCGAGTCTTACCAAACATCACAAAATTGAAAAATATACACATTCTTAAACAACATCTTACCTGGAAGAAGCTGTAGGTGATCACATGATCATGACACAGTGGGCACCCAACTGTTTTCTTGTCGAGTCATTATCTTAGAGGATGGCCCGCCCCCACCATAACATAACCGAAACCTCTCCTTGTAGATCTCCTTCTTCGTAGGAAGCCTTCCTCACCAAAAACTCTATTCTAAAGTTCATGAGTCAGTCTTCTAAATAGCATAAGCTTGAACAAACATAAAGAAAAAGCACTCTTAGGATCATATTTTTCTTAGTGTTTTTGCTTGGCTTGTGTTTTGAGGTGAGAGGACACGTTCTTCATATTTTTATTTTCTCCTTGCATGCACTCCTCATCATAGTTGGTGTATTCCAACTTCATCTGAGTGTGCCTGGACCCCATTTTCATCATTCTCAGAATTCTGGGTTTGATTCCACACTTGATTTTAAATCACAACCACCTTTTTCTTCATCTTTGTTTCAATTTCACAAGAATCCGGTGTCGGTCCAATGACCATCATTGGTTACCCTCTGACCATCACCGATTTTACCCAATCGATGTCGGTTTACTATTCTTTTGGTTAACCTACCCAAAAGGACACTGTATTTCATATTCTTTATTATTTAGAGTCTCTGTAACTCTCATCATCTTCTCTGTCCTGATAAAATCCATCTACATCTTATCTACTTGGTAGATTATTAGCCTTTTGCCTTGTTTTGACAAACTATCATTTTTCCATAAATGACCGATCGTGTTATTTTTGACCAACCATGGTTACTGTGACGATCGACATCGGTTTACCCTAACCGCATCGTTAGCCTGTTCAAATTTCAGCTGACATTTTGTACCTAATCCACCTACCACCACCTATTTTTCCTATTTTTGTTGTATTTCTGTGTCATTTATAGAAAGTAGTCCTACCACATCAGTACTTGTTCACATGGTGCTGACTCGTAGCCAAGAAAATGCCCTCATATTCCATGCTAGTTGTCAACCACTCCCACCTAGTCCTTCACCACCTTCCATTCTATCACCCATGGATCCTACCCAACCTATCACTATCCACAGGGATGAGGAGTTCACACGACTCCTTGACTAGAACCCTGCCACCTTATAGTTCTATCTTTCCCACTCATCCACTCGAGATGCCTCGGGTCAGTTGATATATGACATGCCCATATCTATCCCCCCGACACTCATTCCTACTTCTACATCAGCCCCTTCTAGCTCCGCACTACCCGCACCTGCCTTGCCCCTAGTCATTTTCATAGCTAGGCCCTATACCTGCTATGACCGCCACATCTGCCACATCTATTGCACCCGCAACATCCACTATACCTTTCCACCACCCAGAACATAACCTCATCCATGCCTATTGTCTCACATATACCCATAGCAACACAACCACCCCTGGTGTCGATGACCCCTACCCCTTTTCAAAACATTGTCCTTTCTATTCCACAATCCTTAGCCCCCATCACTACTAGGTCACCTCGACCCTTCCACCTCCATATACATACTATCAACAACCTCCCATTTCATCTATCATTCATTTTGGGTATGTACCCCTATCTCACTCCCTCATTCTCAACCTACCTATGTGGCATCACCATATACTGGAATGCCACCTCCATCATATGTCCAACACCAACCCTCTTATGCTATAAGAGGTACCCATCCATCACCACCTACCAATGACCTAATCAAGTTAATGATGGACAAGATGCAGACACTAGAGGCATCGGTTTTTGGCTCACACAACTCTCTCACCTATGATGAAATTTGTAATGAGCCCATACACCCATCCATTCCTATTCATCCATATCCCATACATTGGGAAATGCCTAAATTTAACCACTTCAATAACAAAGAGGACCCACAACAACATTTGTGGTCTTTCAAACATGGGTGTTATCTGATCACCCATGATGATGCTTTTTGCTTTTGAGGACCTTTCCCATGTCTCTGACCGGGCCCGCATTAGACTGGTATAGTGGGTTACCTAGACATTCTATCTTCTCATTTAATCAGGTAGCCCAAGCCTTCTTGGATCACTTCTCCATCAACATTGTTAAGAAGGTTACCATGACTGACCTCTACTCTACGTGTCAATATGATGATGAGTCTATCACAGATTTTTTGCTCACTCGTTGGCATAGCTGATCAATCAACTCACATTCCAATTACCACAAACCAAACTCATAGAGCTCTTCACATGGGCTTGTGCTAGACATATTTCACCGACCCTGCAGGTGTAGACTTTTCGAACCTTCGATGAGGCATTCACCATGGCACGAAAGCTAGAGATTTGGGCCATCGAAGAAAAGAAAATTCAACTACGCAATAAGAACTTGACATTTAAGTCAAATGATACCTCTTCTTCTTCAAAACCACAGAATAATTATTCAAAAGCCAAGGGAACCACTAACGCATAGTGGTACTCAAGGCTACCCAACTCATCCATCAAATCAGGCTAAGCCCTCATCTAATCTTTCTCCTATCCAGACCTTTTCAATTCAGATGAGAACAATGGAAATACACCCCAATTGGGGAGCCTTATTCTTTATTTTAGAAAATCTCATTAAAGCTGGGGCCATCACCCTTCCTCCTATAAAACCACACACTAGTTTTGATCCTACTCACCCCACCCCACCGCATGGTACAAAGAGCATGACTTCTACAACTATCATCGGGTAAAAGGTCATAGTGATGGAAATTGCATCACTTTCAAGAACATTGTCCAGGAAATGCTCGAGAATGGTGAGTTAGTCTTGGATAATCCTAATGCACCTACCAATCAAAACCTACACATCTTCAAGAAACCATTTCCTAATCATGCCCCTTCTTCTGATCAAACTGGAGAGACCTCAACTAATGATAGCCATACCCGTGAGGTCCATGCTATTTTAGTGATGCACCAGTTGCTTCCCAATTACCTCATATTCCTTCCATAGAGGAAATCTTAGCCCGAAGTCCTCCACCTACACATGAACCCACTTCACCTATTCCTCCACCCATAGAGGAACACCCTTCATCTCCTCCTCCTCTGTGAAGGAGTCTTCTATTAACATCAAGACCATTTCACCTTTGGCTTCTCCACCTAGAGAGCCATCACCAACAGTACCTCTCCGACCCATGGGAGATGCTTGTTCATCTCCTCCACCCACAAGAGGAGCACCCATCATCTCCTCCACCTATCAAAGATCCAAGTAGAAATGTCATTACCTCTAGGTGACCATTCTCCATCAGCCACCCAAGATCCTGTTGACTTACTTTTGGCTCTCTTACCCACAGAGGCTGAAGCTAGCAAATTCCCATTTCTAAAACACATTTTATGGGAATCACCATTGGATCCACATCAACCTCACCCCACTAGTAGTGTCATTCTCACGCTTAGCCGATCACCTAGATTATGTGGATAGAGCCTTACTTTGGGGGTGTCTTCTACTTCTGTCTCAACACAAATGTAGATGTCACACTGACACCTCCACTATCTATCCAAAAGTATTTTGGTTGATCAAACCAAACACAACCACAACTATCACAAATTCTCCCACGATACCACTCATGGCTCAACTACACCTCTACCCATAACCCAACATGCATCTACATCTAAACCCACACCTACATCATCTTCCTTGCCTAAACCTATTACTACTTTAGGGGTCATCCCAATGGCTAGCCTTACTCATCCACCCATCAAATTAGATTTAGCTACATCCTCCAAAGCTAACACCAAACTTAATCCGGCCCCCAAATAGAAGAACCAATCCCCTAGATCTCATACCCCAACCTCACCAATCACACCTTCATCACCTTCACCCCTTCCGTCCATCTTAGACCTCACCCTCGACCCTGGCTAAGAAACCTCCACCCACCGGTAAACTAAAAATACAGCAACCCATTCCTCCCTCAGCACCTCTAATATACCCAAGCACCTGACACAACTTCCACCCACACATAACATTTTTACCACCCATACCTCCAATACCATCGATAACTTCTTCACTACCCACATGACACTTCATTCCTTTCCCTTCACACCTCCTACACAACCTATGCCATCTACCTCCACAACACCTCGGTTATCCCCATGGGTAACCCACCCTCTTCCACCATCCACTTTTCCCTCTAAATCTCATGTGCCCATATCACCTTTACCCAAGAAGGTGCAACCTAAAGGCAAAAATCCGCTACCCTCCAATAAGGTAGTTAAACCAACCACACACTCTATTTCCAGTTCATCTACCATGCCCCTACCCAAAACACATGACCACCTAAGACCACACCAACACCTAAAACCATAGCTCAACCCACTCCCCCTTTTGCAAATAGACCCTTCCTATACAATCAGCCACACCTACACCCAAACCCACATTCACCTCCCATTGTGATCCACTAGTGGGATCCTATGCCAAAATCTTAACCAACCTCCTCGAAACTTTTGTCATCACATTACCACCTCTTAGACCTTATGACCCACTCAAACCCAAACCAAAAGGGTTTGATGAAACCAAAATTTGTGCCTACCATCGTGTGCTAGGACATGATGTAGAGAACTATAAGGCTTTGAAAACCATTCTTATCCAGTTGTGTCCTCCTGAAGAAAACTTTGATGATGATGACCTTCTCGATGAGGACCCCATTTTCACCACAAGTTTCCATAGTTCTTCCTCATTTCCTACTCAAGTGACCAAGACCTCCACCCCCACAACTCTTAGAGCCACCCCCGAGATTTGAAATTAACATGGTTCACATAAGAGAACTCACCAAACCTCCACCCAAATGTCGGTGTGCCCAACTCATTTCACAAGGTTCCTTCCCACCTCTTGGCTTCTTCCCTTCCTGTCACTATACCTTTCATGGCTCACCTACTTCACCTACCTCCCCACCTCAAATCAACATGATCCACATTGCTACCCACACTCAAAAGGACAAAGGAAAGGAAAAGGCAACCGACCCACCAACCAACCCTATACCCAACATACCATCTACACCCACACCTAAAGTCACTATCCACGGCCCCACATATCCTATTTCTAATGGGGTTACACATCATCGCGTGATGCTCAAACAATTACACCAATCCTCCCTCAAAATGTCCCTATATGACCTCATCCAAACCTCTGAATCCCATCGCCAAGCTCTCATGGAGGTTCTTCAATCTATTGAGGTCTTACCCAATGACCCTACACCCGTAGCCTCCATTATTACACCTCATCATGTAGCCTCTCTACCAAATTACCATCTTCTTCTACACCTCCACCTACTCACCAAGTAGCCACCCTCAGCTTCTAGATGAAGAGATCACACCACACCAAACCGATGACCCTGATCCAGACCCTTTTCATCTCCATCCATATTGATAATATACATGTACAATGTGTTATGATCGATGGGGGTGCTAGCATTAACATCATCTCCTCCCATGCATTTGACCAAATGCATACCCGACAATTACATGCATAAACATCCCATCATGTTGCATTCATTTAATGACGCTATCACCTCTACACTTGGCACCATCATCCTCCATGTTCACGTGGCCCCCACACTATTCCAAGAGTTATTTTACATCTTGGAGGGGGAATTTCAATATAACTATTGTTCTTGGTAGACCCTGGATTCATGTTATGGGTTGTGTTCCTTCCACTTTGCATCATTGTGTGAAGTTTGAGCATGAAGGGCACACCTATACCATTTCGGCTGACCCATCACCTTTCAAAACCTACAACATGCTTTACCGACCCAATGACGTGCTTATACCCATTAAGGCATCTTCATCCATGACCACTTCCTCTTCACCTACACCTCCACCCACCAATGCCACCGCTACCTCAACCGCACCTAAATCCTCCATCCCTACCACCACACATGACTCCACTGCTGACCCATCAACCTCCCAATCAGCTGGCTCCACCTCCGATCCAATCTCTAACACATCATCTATCCCAGCTACCCACATATCGACCACCGATCCCTTGGAAGGTGTTTTTCAATGCCTCACTCTGGGGGAGTATCACCTATATAATGTCAACACATTCCTTACTCCACAAGAGTATGGAAGCCTTCACCAACACCCTCACTATGATCACACATAGGAGAGTGTCTCCTTTATGGTCCTCCCCACCTTCACACCAATCTCACCTATGGGGGACTTGATACTACCACTTATACACCTGAACCACCATCACAAACCCACCCATTTTTCTGCCGACCTCCAATCACTCACCAATCGCCATTTCACCCACACCTTCCTGCACCGATGTGCATGGAAGGGTTTTGGTTTTGGATTTTATGAGCAAGGCCATCACACTATTATTCCATGTACTACCCACAAAAACATAATGACCGTAGTGGTATCGGCTTTGTTGAACTACCTACCAAGAAGGCTCACATTGAACTCATTGAGGATATCGACCCTTCTCCACCTTCTTCACCGCTCCACCTTCTTCACCACCTTCACGACAGAGTCGATGGATCTAGAATCCATCCCTCCTACTTTTTTTTTTCATAAACACCATTTCCTTGGGGGCCTCGACTTATCAATGTGAGGGCGAGGCTCCTCTTCTCTTCCCTTCCTATATCCTGAAATGATCGATGATGATACACCTTCTATTAATGTCATTCAATGTCAGGATGATGAATCTATACTCACCTACCTTGGTGTAGAAGACTCATATATTCATCGGTCATTACCATCTGAGATGTAAACCATGTTGAATGAATCGACTATCGAAATCAACATCCACACTCAGGATGACCCACACATTCTAAAGATTGGCCAATCTTTAGATACTGCTGAAAACAGAAGCCATCACTTCTTTTCTCAAAAATCATAACCATGCTTTTGCTTGGTCTTACGCAGACATGCCGGTATTGACCCCACCATAGTGGTCCACAATATCGTAACCATTCCCGATGCCAAACCCATAAAACAAAAGTTGAGGAAAATGCACCCTCGCATGCTGCTTCTGGTCAAAGAAGAACTTCAACGCCTTCTTTTTATTTCCTTCATCTTACCCATTGATTATCCCCGATGGATTTCTAACATTGTCCCTATCACTAAGGTGATAGGGGACTTCACATTTGCACAGATTTCGTGACCTCAACCTAGCTTGCCCAAAAGATGACTTTCCTCTACCCAAGTATTGACCAACTGGTTGACCTTACCGCTGGTCACGAGATGCTATCACTCATGGATGGTTTCTCGGGTTATAACCAAATCTTGCTTGCCCAGAGGATCAACACAAAACCACATTCATCACCCCTTGGGGGACCTTCTACTATCGAGTCATGCCTTTTGGCCTTAAAAATGTTGGTGCTACATATCATCGGCTATGACTTACATCTTCCATGACATCATGCACCGTATATTGGAAGATTACGTAGATGATCTCCTGCCAAATCTAAATGCCACTCCAAGCACCTCACCATCCTAAAACCATCTTTGACCACCTCATTAAGTATTGTGTTCACCTTCAGCCCAAGAAGTGTGTCTTCATGGTTCTCTCTGGGAAAGCTCCTGGGATTTATTTCTCCTTACGTGGTATAGAGGTTGACCCTGCTAAAGTCAAGGCCATTCTGAAATGCCTCCACCCACTAATCTACGGTAACTCCATAGCCTGTAAGGTAAGTTGCAATCTATTCCATTTCATTTCACAACTTTCTCGATCGATGTCAACCATTTCATCATCTTCTCAAAAAGGATGTCTCCTTTAAATGGGATGATGACTGCCACAAAGATTTTGAGGCCTTAAAACAATACCTTCTCCAACCACCCATACTCATTCCACCTAAAGATGATCAACCCTTCTACCTATACATCTCTACTACCGATCACTCCTTAGGGGCCATGCTCGCTCATCATGATGAACAACATAGGGAGCAGGTGGTTTATTACATAAGCCATACTCTTTTGGACTATGAAACCCGATACACCCATGCAAAAAAATTTTTTTCTTAGCCTTAGTTTTTTTTTGCCACCAAACTCGCCATTACCTACTTAACCACAAAACCTATGTTGTGACCAACACCGACCCCTTACACTTCATGTATGCCAAACCTTACCAAAATCAATGGGCTGCACACGCTTTGGCTTATGCTTCTTGGCCAACCTTGACCTCAAATTCATCCATCAAAATTCCATCAAGGGCCAAGCTATCACCGACCAATTGGCCGACGCACCTATTTCTGGGGATCAACCCTCTAATTTTGACTTTCCAGATGAGTCTATTGCTACCCTTTCCTGGATGAACCCGCTTACCAAATGACACTCTTCTTCGATGGTTCCAAGTGTCAGCGTGGGGGTGGGGCTGGTGTTATCCTCATTCGCTTGATGGTGAACCCATGCCTTTGTCTTTCAAACTTGATTTTGATTGTACAAACAATATTGTTGAATATGAAGCACTCGTATTGGGTCTCCAGGCTGCTTATGCCTTAGATGTTAAGTCAATCAACATATTTGGTGATTCTCAATTGGTCATAAACCAAGTCAATGGTATATACTAGTGTCGTAATGAGATACTTCAAAAGTATAAGCATCATGTGGACATACTTTTGACCACCTTCGACCATTATGCCCTTCAAACCATCCCACATTCTACCAACAAATTTGTAGATACCATGGCCTGCTTGGCTTCTCAGATACCCACTTCACCCACCGACTCTAAAATATTTGTCACCATACAAAGACTCCAATCACCCTCTTATTTACCTCATGAAGTTTACTCTATCGAACCATCACTCCCGACCCGAGTGACCTTTGGTATAAACAATACTCAGACTATCTTTCCCTCTCCATCTTACCTCCCGACCTCACTCGTAATGGACAATGCACCTTTCTTAAAAGGGTCTCTCATTATGTCATCATGGGTGGCCTCCTCTATAAGCATGGCTTTGATGGTATTCTCTTATGGTGCCTTATAAGTTCTAAAATTCCTTATACCATTAAGGAAGTTCATGATGGCATATGTGGAGGTCACTTTAGTGGCCTTGTTGTTGCTAAGCGTATTCTTCACCTAGGCTATTACTAGCCATGACCCTTAACCATGATTGTTGTGACTATGTTAAGCATTGTGTAAAATGCCAACAACATGCTAATCTTCATCATACACCTAGTCATGCCTTACAGGTCAGCCCGTGACCTTTGGCCCTTCTCTCAATGGGGTTTGGATCTTTTCAGAGAGATCAATCCCCATTCTTCCCAAAGACATCAATGGATAATCACCGCTACCGAATATTACACCAAATGGGTTGAAGCCATACCTCTCATCTCCACAAAAGCTGAGAAAATATGTGAGTTCATCAATCATCACATTATTTTGTCACTTTGGTGTCCCACATCACCTCATCACTGATAATGGAAAACAATTCAAAAATAAAACCTTGCGAAAACTTTGTGATGCCTTCGGTATTCAACTAAGTTTCTCATCACCATATTACCCACAAACCAACAGCCAAGCCTGAATCCACTAATAAAACCCTGAACAAAATTCTCATGAAAGTGGTTAACGATACTGGGAAGGACTGCATACGCACATTCCTTTTTCCCTGTGGGCATACTACGTACTAGTATTCACACTTCCACTACTGCCACACCTTTTTCTCTGGTCTATGGTATAGAGGTTGTTCTACCTCTCAAAGTCTAGATTCCATCACTCTTTGTATTTCTCTCCATGACATGCTCAATGATGATGAATTTTTCAAGACCGTTTAGCACAACTTGAGTTATTAGATGAATGTCATCTTAATGCTCTTGACCATCTTCAAGTTTACCAAAAATGTATCAAATGTGCCTATGAAAACGTGTCCATGAATGAACTTTCCAAGTCGGTGACCTTGTCTGAAGGAAAATCAACATGTAACCAAAGTAGAAAAAAAGTAAACGGGAAAATTTTCTCCTAATTGGCTTGGACCATACATCATGACTCATGCTTATGGATCAGGTGCTTATCATTTATCTTCACTAGATGGTAAACCCAAACCTGAGCCCCTTAATGCCTTGCATCTTCGACCATTCTACTATTGAATTTTAGTCCTACCTCACCTTCTGCCTCTTTTCATGCTCGTCCCTTGAGTGCTATTCACTTCCCTCCTTTCACTATGCCATCCCCAATGATTAAACAAGAATCATGTGCATACCCATCACTCTTTTACCCTCTCTTAAATATGTGTACCATGGCTCTGCACATGGCATGATTCTCATGGATACTTTTCATCTGCTTTTAGATGAGATCCCATGGTCATTTCACCTTGATTTTTGAACAAGAATCTGATTCTTCACCTTAGTCTTGTCCATGACTTAAAATCCCTCACATGGGATCCAACTCCTTGAGTCAAACTTCCAATAAAAAGATGACTCCCTCAAAAGGACATCTTTCTCTCTACATCGCTGCTATAAATAGATTGCTCCCTCGAAGGATAGCTATGTAAAGCCTGCTTCAAAAAAAAAAAAGAGAGAGACTAAAGCTTCCCACATCGATCAACTTCATGAAGACCTCAAGGAGTTAATTTCCTCATCCCATATAGACTTCCCACATCGATCAATCTATCTCAAATACAAGTCAAACAGAAAAAACTTTTTTCATCATGGACTTGCTCATTGTGATCTTGGATCTCTTTGCCAAAAGGCATGCTACCTCATACCATATAACTAACCATTTTTTCACCTTCTCACCATTCACACCTTCATTTCCTACCGCCTCAAGGGACCTGCTGGAACCGTGACATTTGGTGATCATGTGACTATTCTTCACCTTTAGAATAATCAATCATGCAATGTCTTTAGGGTCTTACGTTCACTCAACCTATCTAAGGTATGACCCACCATTATGATCCTCACCAATCAGGTGGCTCTCTTGCCTCCTCTTATCTTTTAACTTCTTCATTACGTATTGATCATCCTATACAGGACTAGACCCTCGATGCTTATCTCTGGGAAATTTTCCTCTTTCACCACAATCAACTTAATATCACCCATACCTATTTTGCCCACAATTCAACCATACCTAAAATACCTAGACTCAATCATGCCTATAACCTACCAACCCATTCTCATACCTCCTCACATTTTCCCTAGCTTATGGGAGAACTACATCGGCCTGAGGTCCCTTTTCACCTGGGACTATGTAGGCAGCACTCGAGGGCATGGGGCCCTTGGAGGTTAGCTCGGCCACTCTCTACCCTAACCAATTCCCCCTTTCCCTTTCCTAATCACATTCTACCCTAGTTAGTTTCCTTTTTATATCAATAATTGGAAATTAAACCAAACAAAAACAACAATTGCTTCACATCTTTACCATCATCATTCATACATTCATTATGTCTACCATTTCTTTACCATTATCATGCATTTTACTATAAAACATCTCAACGTGACTCATATCATCATTAATTACACAAATTAATGAATTACAAACTCAACCAATCTCAACTCAACCATACCTAAAAAAAACCCGACTAAATCCATACCTATGACTCGACTTGACTCAATGCCAAACCACAACCCGACTCAATCCATGCCTCAATCATCCATGCCACACTAACTGACTCCATCCATGCCTAATCCACAACCTGACTCCATCCATGCCTAAACCAAAACCGACTCAATCATGATGCCTAATCCATGCCTAACTGACTCCATCCATGCCTAAACTCCATCCATGCCAACCTAAATCCATGCCTGACTCCGACTCCATCCATGCCTATGACCTGGTTCTATCATGCCTACACTACTTAGTTTCCATCACATATACAAATCAAAATAGCAAGTTAAACACAACCATATACACATAATGACCATAATCACCATCATCTCTATAAATCAATCATCTAAACATGTGTATCCATATACATGACTCTCAAATATCTTCGCACATGCAAGCTAGTGTATATAAAAAAATCTCAAAACTCTCATGTACATCCTCACTATCTTCGGCACGCAGGCCGATATATATGTCAAAAATATGATATCAACAATAAAATAATCATGCATGGAGCTCAATCATCCCCATATAATGTCCAAACCTATTCATCTGTCTCTCCCCGCTCTCTAGCCTCGACATTTGAATGACCTCCTCCGCCTCGCTCGCCTCGGTCGGCCCCCGATGGTCCTACCCTCGAGCTAGCCTCATGCACTAGTGGCCTCACCCTGAACCGGCCCCTGGGCTCACTAGCCCCTGTACTCTCCACACTATGTGTGTGGGATCTACTCCTCTCATTCGAGGCCTACTATGCTCTGTACTCGGCATATGATAAGACATATATACCCGCTGCCATCAAATGATCCTGGTAGTATCTCACCTCACCCATGGCATCTCTTAATCTAGCAAAGTGGGTACTATTGTCATGGTGGTGCCATCGGCCTCTCGACCTACCCCCTACTCCCCTGAATATGGGGACCATGTCCCTCGCCTCTTGTGGTGGTGCCATCGGCCCTGAGCCTGAGCTGTGCTTATATTTCTGGCCTAAAAGGCCGCTATTTATGCCTTGCATGCAAAGGCAACTAGCCCTGCAAACTATAACATGTCCCTCGCATGGCCATGGCCAACTAGCCTCGTAAACCTCATCACCTATGCTCGTAGGGGTGGCTACTACACACCCCATCTCCATCTCCCCTCTCTCTCCTCTCCCTCAGTGTGGGTGCTGGTCCTCGTACTCCATGTGCTCGAAAAGTGGCCACTGTGCCTCTGCAGGTCGCAACCCATGTGCCTCGCCCCTGCGTTAAATGTCCCTATACTATGCCCAACTAGGTCACTAGGGGGTAGCACCTACCCCGTGTAGGGCATCTCTACACTATGATGGTAGCCAAATTCCGGCTGCCCCGCCTCGGTGGTACTACTACTCGTAGTGTGCAGCCCACCACCTTATACCTATCACTGTCACCCCAGCATCATCTATCTATCGTCGATCGACGCTGCTCCTCCTCGGCCTGGTCGACATAGTAGGTCATGGTGGAGACATAGGCCTCTCCACATCATCTCTCTCCTATATCCGAGGGAAGGGGGGGGTATATCTGTGGCAACCTAAACTACCTGCCATCTCGACCCGGTCCCATGGGTATCATCTCATGCTCCCGACCCACCCCCCTCTATCCACCGGTAAATCTGTAGCCCATCCAGCTCTGCCGCCATCTCTCGTATGAAGGATAGCCTACATATGGCCTCCAAATAATGTCCACACCAGAAAACCCTCCAAGTAATCACCTGTAATAGGCTACATCATGTGTCACTCTAGCCGCTCGACACTCTCCCATAACTAGCACCCATCCTATAGCCCACTCAAACAAAACCAGGCTCAAATGCATCGCCCAGGGCATACCAACTGGGGCACACACACATAATGTGCTCATAGGCCCAACAATGTAACAAGAATGTGTAACACAGATTGAAACGTCCGTAATCACCATAAGCCCACAACTCCCTATATAGCTATACAAGAATGAAGCAGCCCCTATGTAAATCAAGTCCTGCTCTCCACCATGTCATGAAGAACCCCCATCAATGACCATGGGAATCTCCCACCCTCTGCATCAGGTAGTGCAAAATAATAGACTACCTCCATCAAAAGTACTACTAGCCTCATCTCCTCGGGGTAGGCTTGGTACATCACCCCGTAGCTCATGCTGGCACTATGGAATCCTAACAAGGCCAACCCCTCTCCAAAAACTGGTAATAGTAACTCCTCGGATGCCTCTGAGGAGATCGAGTACACATGTGTACCTCCTATAGGTAGTCACAGGATCTTGTAAACATCCTCTAAGGTGATCGTGATCTCACCCATCGGCAAATGAAATGTATTGGTTGCCAAATCCCATCTATCGATGAGGGAAACCATCAAGCTCACCTCCCGACTATGTGTTGGTAGCGTCTGACACCAATCAGACCCACATCTACAACATGGATCCACTCCTCACGTGTCATCTCCCCCATATCTCCATAAGTAGGGAGGTACTCTATCCCTCATCCGTAGCTGGTCCCTGGCCTGCATATACAACCAATCATATTAATCAAACTTGACCACACTTACATGCAACCTTGCTATCCCCCTACTACACCACTTACCCTAACTAAATCACCCTTTCACCTATATCTATGCCCTAAATCAACACTACCTATCTACCTATCTACCCATGCCTCGACCCTCACCTATTTTCATTTTTCTCCTCTCACTGATCTTCCTTATTCACTCACCTACCCATACCCATAACTCTCCCCTCCTAACTCTCCCTCCCCCTACCTATATATCTGTAACCCATCCATTTTACTCTTTGAGGGCTTGCCTCTTTAGCCTGTTGACCGGCATTCGGTCAACATTGACCGACCATGGTCCAACAATAACCAACATCGGTCATCACATCTGTGACCGATACCGGTCCTTACCCACCGATGCCGGCTAAGAGTAAACCGACATCGGTCACTGTCGCGATGACAAACCCATGACACCCTCCCATTTTTCTCCCACATTCCTCCTTTCTACCCATTTCCCCTACCCATACCTACCCAATACCCTTCCCACCCCTTATTTACCTAAATCTACCCTCCCTTGTTCCCTTTTCTCATTAAACCCCCACATTCAAATTTTAAAAGTTTCCCCCAAAACAAACCTCATTTTCCCTCCTACCCAATTCCTACCCTCCACCTACTCACAAACAAAAAAAACAATCGGAATAGCCTCTTACCTCATCATGCTGCCATCTGCGTGGTGGCACCTTGGGCCATTGTGTAGGTCCACCCGATCCCTCTCCTGCCTCTGCCATCACCGATCATCCGCTGGCTCAATCAATCCAATCGATCACCCAATCAATCACCGTGCTCTTGTAGACCCGCCTATCGACCAATGATCACTCACTCTGCGGCTTGCCAACTCAGCTCTCCATGTCGTTTGGTCACTTTCCACCTCATTCTTCCTCTCTTGTCATTTTCTCCAATTTGGTAAATGACAAATGATTTTAAAAATGTGGCACTTTTTCTTTTTTATAGCCTACCCGACTTGACCGGGGACATGGTTTTACCTCGACCGACATCGGTCTGTGTCCTAGCCTACCTGGATGGTTTACCATGGTGGTCCTAGCCTCCATGGTCGGGTCCAATGATCAACATCGGTTCCTTATAACCATTGTCGTTATCCTACTTAGTCTTATTACTACCCATTACCCCTAATTTCTGGCCTGAATCCTTTTTACCTCACCCACACCTGACTTAGACACTTCACTTTACCCTCCTGACCTCATCATTTCCACCTAACCTCTTCCTCATTTGGGGACTCATTATTTTACCCATACCTCGGCCCTACCGTGTCGTGACCTAGCTACTTGGACTTGGAATATTGCTAGTGACCTGTGACCTCATGTACTCATTATACCTTGTGACATTGTTACCTGTGTTGTTTGACTTAATGACCTTACCTTACCTTTTTCGTGACCATTTATCTTGACCCAACCTTTGGTGTACCAGAACATACCTAAACATTCCTACACCTGACCTGCGATGTGTTTCCTGACCATATCCTATACCTTGGATACCGGAATCACCTCAACCTTGTTTGGATAAACCTATCGACCTTAGACAATGTAGAGTTTTCATGCTCTTCAACCTGGTACCATGCTGCAGTTTATATGTGTGTGTGTATTTGAATGTTACTACCTTTGACCTTGACCCATTACCTAGATTACCCGATTGGACCTTTACCCTTTACCCTCATTGCCCACCTTCCTCTTCATCACATTCACCTTTTATCAAACCACTCACCGATTCTACCTTCTACCTCATCAGTTCCTGGTTTGAGGGGGATCACCTTCACCCACACATGGGGCAACCACATCTTATTTTTGTCAGCATCGCTTACCAATACAAGCTATGCAACAAAAAGGGGAAAATGTAGACACCAAAATTGGGTCACACTCCCCTTGGTCCCTCGTCAAATAATCACCTGAACACACTCACCTAACCATGGCCCCTTACACCCACTCTAATATTAATTTAATTAATTTAATTAAATTAATCCATGATCTCACAATATTTATTATTTAAATATCCTAATTAAGATAATTTCACACCACCACCTCACCTAGCCACCTCACCCTAAGACCTATTCTTAGTATGTTGCCATAACTAACTAAGACCTACCTAAACCCTAAAAATCAAAGCCTACATTCCCTCTAATCACATTCCCCCATTAGAAAGGAAGCTTCCATTCTAATCCGTGGAAGGAAAAGGAAAAAGATCCAAGAAATCAAAGAGATCTTCCCATTTTAGTAAACCTAGGAAATCCCACCCTAACCGATAACGCCGGTCACCCTAAACCACCGCCGGTCAACCTAAAACCATCGTTGGTTACCATTTATTCCCAAAACAACCTTATTTTGAGGTTGGCACATTTTCTGAGAGAAAAGAGATGAAACTAGAGCTGCATGCAAGTAAAACCAACATTTCACACACATTTGAACATCCACAACCAACATCAGAAGTGATCACAAAGCCATTTGCATTCATAGGAGCATCTGGGAAGTGCCATCACCACACCAAACTCCATCCATCTGATCAACTACCATTTCCATCCAGCCATCAAGCTCATACAACAATAAGTATTTTGTTAACCAACATTCATCTACTTTCATTTTAGTAAAACTCTGTTACCTCTATTATTAGTTTCTACTTGCATTCCCATTCTCCCATCATTCACCTTCATGCAAACTTAATCATTCCTTCACCCACACCATTAAACTATCCCATACCTGACTTTTAAATATCTTTGAGTACATCTAAGATCTCCATAGACCTTGCCATTGCCCTCTCCATTTCCATTTAGCCTCAGATCTATCCTCACACCAAGATTTTAATAAGTTTCTCTACCCCGACCATACCGACATCGGTTACCCATAACCATCGCTCGGTTTCACTTGAACCGACATCGGTCATACACTAGACCAACGTCGGTCTTTGTGTTTTACCCTCAGACCAAGAACAGAGCCTAAAATCCCCCAAATACCCAAATACCCAAAAAGCCCGACCAAAAACCAATACTGACAGAGATCTTGCCCTTCGTAATTCAAATCATAGCTTAGCCTGTTGTGAATGAATTTGCTTATTGTAGTCAAATGAGATACCTAAATCATTTTAACTATAGTAGGATTTCATTTATTGTTAACATTGAATTGTTTTAAATAGTGGATTGACAACCATCTAGGGAGTATCACACTTCCCAAATCTAGCATACGCTAGGCAGTCCACTGCATATACTATTTAAATTTCATTTGGTGGTCTTGTTGTTTATCTCAGGTAGTCCCTCCTAGCCAAAAGGAATCTCTCATGGTCCGCTATGGATCAAGAAGTCATACAGCGCAACAACCTTCAACCAACTTTAATAAGTATTCCTCCTAGCCCATTTACCCCTCCTCCATTAGGGAGGACTTTGATTGAAAAGGGGATGTCTACATCCTGCATCAGTCAAATTTTGTACGTATTTCGGGCCATGGATGATTACAAGGAATTTCATGAAAGGAAGGAGAGACTACTCTTTGGCTCTACACCAGTCTCAAGTTCTCTTGCTCGTATGGAACTGTGAGAAAGAATAGTCTTGTATAGCCGCATAACATATCTATTTTGTTGATTTGTAAGTTTTTATGTCAAGACTATTGTTTCCTCCTACATGATATCTTTTGTAACTTTAGGTAGTACAATTATATGGATTTAATATATATATATATATATATATATATATATATATATATATATATATATATATATATATATATATATATATAAGTTTCAAGGGTGAGGGCCCCAATAGATCCCTCTTCTATTATGTAAAAAAATAGTAACATGTGAAACACTGAAACAATAACTTGGTTCATATCTCAGGTCTGTTAGGGCCTTTCTTGTTGTTACTATTTATTTTTGTGACTATCATAACATTTTATTATTAATAGAAGCATTCTCAATTTTTAAAAACACTGAAACTACTCTTTTTTCTTATCAATATTTGGAAAAGATAATTTATAAGTTTATAAATTTCATTGGAGAGAAAATTTGACAGAGGGTATTTTCCAAATTAGTTGTAGGAGATTCACCATTCGTTCTGTAACTATTTTTGATATTTTTACCGTTTTTGCCAAAACATCAAAACTAGTTACTGAGAGACATTCGCCAAACTATGAAACTAGCTAGAGGGACATTCACCACGATTTCTATAAGTTTTTTTAGGGGGTTCTTAAAATTTTCCCGGAGCCAGTGGTTGGAAAGAGGGGGATGATGGTGCTTATATAGATTTGGAGTACATAGGGGAGTGGGACACACATGGGTGTAATGTGCATTGGACATGCACATGTGTAGGTGTGATGAGACAAAATTAAATGTGAGTGGGTGAGGGTTAGTAAATGGGTGGTGAGTTGTATTTTATCCCCATTTATAGGGTTTTATGATTTTTTGGTCTCTTTTCTATGTTTTATAATGTTTTAGTGTTTTCGAATAAAGGACCTTCTCGCACAAGGTGCATTTTCTAGTGTCTATAACTTAAAATGGAGGAAAATATAAACACCTAAATTTGATAAATAGACACTTAATGCTAATGATTTGGATTATACCTTAGTCATGATTTGCACATGCACAAATAAAGCTTAAACACATTATATCATTCTCTTTTAAGGATTTTAAAACATTTATAAATATGCTACTATGTTGCTTAGTGCATACATGATTGATTATGCTCCTTATATACACCTTATACCTACTATCAAAATTTTCCAAAATTCCAATTGCAATGTTCTATCTCCTAGACACTATCGTATAGTTTGGACAATTTGAAGTGTTGTACAATTTTTTCCAACATTTCTTTAACACTTATATTGTTCTATCTTATGTATTCAAATGGTTACATTTTCTTATTTTTATATTTATTCCTCATCCTAGTCGGATTTAATATGAAATTATATCTCGTGGAATAGTATAAATACAAGTTAGACACACTCATTTATTCACCTAATACTCACTTCGAATTCTCAAGAGTTCCTCTAAAAATATCCTTTGAAATACAAGTTTTAAGATGCCATTTTTTTTTTTGAGATATTTAGAAACCTTCAAGGTTTCTCATGAAGATAACCCTAACTCTCCTAATGTTGTTGAAACATATATATCCTAGCATACCTATCTTATAAAAATCTATGTAAAATATGCCAAGAGGCATAGTGTTTTTTTTCTTATGTAATTATTAAAGTGCAACAAGTAATTTTGATTTACGCGTACAAAATAAAATTCACAAAATTGTAACAAGTTTTTTTATTTACTTATTTACGGTACAAAATAAAATTCACCTCAGTTTTTATTTATACGTACAAAATAAAATTCATTACATTTGTATTTGTTTTTATTTTTAAACACACACACACACACACACACACACACACACACACACACACACACACACACACACACACACAGACACACACACACACACACACACACACACACACACACACACACACAAGTGATAGACTTCTTTGAAATTACCTTACTAATTACACCATATGTATGAAACCCTAAAACCATTTTAAGGAGAACACTCCTTGTTTGTCATCTTAGAATTTTTGAGTAGGGGATACCATTTCAAAGTTCCCAAAAACAACAATGAAAGATTCAACATTTTAGATTTTTTTCTTCCTATTTTTAAAATGTCAAACCCTACTATTTCTTACTTAATTTTCCTTAGGAATTCACATAGTTTCCTAAGACGGGGGGATGACGGGACGGCAATTTTTTTCTAAATTTTGGGGATGGCGGGGGACAACTAATTAAAAAATATTTAAATATTTAAAATATAAAGATATAGTGACTAAATTATATAAATAAGCTTAAATATAGATCCATGTGTTGCCCTTATTTAACAAGTCTCTTAGCAAGTTATTTAACAAAGTCACGATGAGAGATCGAGGCAAAATTCGAGCCCAAGAGTGAGAGGAGGAGCCACGATTTTTAGCAGGTGGTGTTTGATGTGCCCTCTAGTGTTCAACAGAGTAGAGCCACGAAGCTACAAAGCCTTTGCAAATTAACTAGAAGGAAACACTAGAAAGGAGTCTATGCAACGAACTGTAAGTAAACACAAAATTCCATGAAGGGCATTCATGAAATGAAGGGAAATACAATCGATAAAACGTGTTCGTCTAAGGTGCAGAGCCGCGAATCACTCCCGGTGATCCACGACACAAGACAAAGATACAATACGTGCGATGCCGGACCACGACCACAGATACATGGCCACGACCATGACCGGACACAAGTTTACGTGAACCATGAAACAGAGTCCACAAATTTGTGGAGGTTACTTGAGCTAAACTTGTGAAAGAAATGGTTAGATGAATACGAGCCACGATTTTGATGTAGATCATGAATTTTAGGGCATCTATGTAGGAATCGAGAGCTCCTTCGACAGAGAAAGCCTCGTGAAGATCGTGGGCCACGAACCGGCAAAATCATGAAGCAAAACGCTTGACCAATAATTGTAGTCATAAACTCAAGCCACGACAAAGCAAAAGTGAGCCACGAATCGGAAGAAAGAGGCCATAAACAAGGAGAAACGAGCCACGATCCAACCAATTTGCATCTATCACAAGTGCCACCATACGCTTATGGAAATGCAAGAAAATGACAAGAGTTTTTGAACAGTGGACACAGGCCCCCCACGTCCCTCACGCCCCCAAGACATTTTCACCTCTTTAGACGCCCCTGTGGTGTTTCCCATCAAGCATGCACAGGGAGAAACGTGGGGGAAACATTTCCCCCATGTCCCCACGTCCCCAAGACGTCTCGGACGTGTCAAAAATGGGGGACGCGTCCCCATGTAACTATGGGAATTCAACACTAAGGCCCTAACTCTAACACACATATCTAAAACCTTGATATTTAAGAAAAATCCTTTCCAAAAGTTTTTCAAAACCAGTTCGGGACTTTGTATTTATTGAGGATATTACACTAGAACTACATGTTGTTTGTCCTATTATAATTTTAGTTTCACTCTAAAATTAGGCACTAAGGATTGACCAAGTTAAGACTACTTATAGGCCACCACCACTAGACTTTGGGTTTTGATTACTATAGTTAAATTGCTACTATTTTTTACGTAAGCACAATTTTTGCTTCCTTCCTTTACACTTTCCATTCCCTTCCTTATATTTTTTTCAAGGCACAATTATTGAATTTAACTCCAGTAAAATGGGTTGGTTGAAATCTATAAAACATAAAATAGGTTCAACATTATTAGTTTCATTTGTATTAACTAAGTACTGCAACAAATTTTGAATTTTGAAACGAAGTTCTTTCATTTTCATAGCCACAAGCCAAGAAAGGTAGAAGCGCAACTATGCCCATGTAATGGATATTGGGCTCCTTACGTTGTATTTTCCATCACGAGACACCCAACTCAGAGACCCCTCTGCATACATTGTAACAGAAGGTGGCGCCATAATCCCATCAAATGTAACCACATAATTCTTCTTCTCATTCTGCGAAGCATTGTAGTTCAAGCTACAGAGATAAGAAACATAGTCATCAACACTGATATCATAAACAAGCCCGGGATCTGCTGCTCTTTTGGGATTCACATGCCCAGAACCAGTCGCAAAATGATCTGCAAAACTTCCGTTAGAGTTGTCCGCATTAGCATTCCCTGCACGATGAAGAAGCCACTGCAGGAGCATTTCTTGAGCCAAAGATCGTGCCTTTGAAGGAAAGTTTCACGGTGGGATTTACAGTAGAATTTTGGGAAGAAACATGTTTTAGAGGGTGAGAAAACTCAAAATAATAGATACTATTTTTGATGAGAAAACTCAAAATAATAGATAATATTTTTGATTCTCATGTTTTCCTGTTTTTCTTTTACCTTTCATTTTTCTTTGTATAATTTATTAATTTTAAACAATTTCCTTTTAAATGTCTCCAAATATATATCTTATGAAAACAAGAATTATCTAACACATAATTAAAAATAAAAATAAAAATATTGTTCATTGTATTTCATGGATTAAATTGAAAATTGTTTGCTTGCTTGACCTTCCCCTTTCTATTTAAATACATGTCGGCATTCAAGTTAAAACTAGGAAAGTTATAAAAACAATTGTCAAACCTATATTTATTAGGTTCACAAAAATTCTTATGTCCAAACAATTTTATGGCAGAGATATTTTTCATGTAGAAGAAAATTGGGAAGAAAAATAATTTCAATATAATATTAAACATTAAAACTTTCTTTGACAATCACACTAAAACTAGCAATCACATGTGTACAATGCAATGTGAACGCCAAACGAAATATGTTATTTGATTTAGAGGGATAGTTATTTCTTTTGTAGTTGATGTTGATAAGGGGTGTGATTGACAATTCTGATTTTCTATTAAAGTGAAAAAAATATTGCAAAGTACATTGGAAGGGATATTAAATAATAGTTAGTTGTGTAATAATCAAATACAAATGCAAGTGAGACATGTAAGTTTGCTAACACTCACTCTTGAGAATGTAGTGAATGTGAAGTGTTGACGTCAAAGTAGATTGAAAGAACCACTCAGTGCTTTAACATATTAGCTCTCCAAGAAACATAAATGAGACAAAATATGCAAGCAAATATAAACAAAGCTTAAATGGTTAGGGTACATTGTAGAGTGCTTTATTATCTCAAAGAGTTTGAGAGCATCATTGTTAGAGCTATTTTGTGCATATCCTACAATTATGGCATTCCATGAGACCACATCTCTTTGAGGCATTTTGCAAACAAAAATCCACTTTCCATTATACTTTGATGGATGTTCATACCTTGTGCTAAGGCTCCCATATTGGTATAGAAAGGGTGTATGCTGACAAAGGTTGTGGAGGCTGGGTTTGCACTTGTCAAATGCATTTTGCCTAAAAGTTTTGAAGACATTTTCAACAAACCCATTTTATGCATATCCTACAATCATTTAAGTCCATGAGATCACATCTCATTGAGGCATTTTATCATATAGTTCACATGCCTTGTGTATGCTTCCACATTTTTCATACATGTTTACCACGACACTTGCAACTACATCTAACAAAAATCAACTTTCTATTATACTTTGATGGATGTCCATGTCCTGCTTTAAAGCTCCCATTTCGACACATGCTGGGATGATGATGGAAAAGGTTGTGGAGACCGGAAAAAGTTTCATATCTATTATTCTTTGGTGAATGTCCATCCCCTGTTTTGACATAGGCTGACAATATGCTAGCAAAGGGGAATTGATATTCAGGTTGGCTACCTGTTGTTGTATTTGGTGAAACAAAGTCAATGCTTCATGAGGATGTTCATGTCTTCTATAAGCTGGAATTATAATACTCCATGAGAAGGGGTTACAAATAATGAACCAAAAAATATATAATTATATTTAGAAAAACCACTTCTATAATCGTCAAATGTAACATTGTATATTCCATGACAAAATAGTACCATATTTTAGAATATCTCTATAAATACAAGGGTATGAGCATAAAATGACAATGATCTGAAAGTAAGTTTTGAATAAGTGCCCACCTTCCATTAGAAATGCCTTCTTTGGGCACAAAGAGCTCTACTTATCAGAAACACAAAGATGAAGTTCCTTTTGAATCACTTGTATCATATTGTGAATGTTGTTTTAATCTATTGAAGAAATCAACTAATTGTTTGACAAAATGCCAAAATTCAGTCTTGATATTGTCTAACTTGTATGGGGAGTCTAACAATGTTTTAATGTTGTTTTATTCATTAATAGGCTTTGGGAAAACCTTTAAAGCACTTGTATTTCTCATGAGTATTTGATCTTGGTTGAATTTGTGTCGTAATTTGTTTAAATGGTCCTATGTAAGAGTGTTTTCATGATTATGGTAGGATTGTATTTAGTGTTCTCTAATCTTGACTACACCAAAAAATGTGTTACATTAACCCCACATGCATTTCTAATTAATCTCAGTCCACACAGGTGAAAGAAAATTGCATGCATGTTTTAAGAAACAAATTTGAGAAGCTCCCGATTATCAGTGTCACATAATCGAATAAAAACCACAAAATGCATTATAGCTCTTTCTAACAAACAAATGTAAGCATCTTAGTTACTTATCGAAATACTTCCACAGTGACAAAATTTCTGATTTAATGATATGAATAATTATAATTATGGCCTTAAATCCCTGCTTTATAGAAACATGTTCCTCTGATATAACGGTAGGAACAACTTATATCATGGCATTTAATCCCTGTTGTAGAAAACATTCTCCTCTGTCACCCAAAATAGATAGAGGTGTAATCACAAATCTTAGTGTGATTAATTAGAACTATTCCACGAGGCTTTAGGCCCCCTTGCTAGAGTTGATAAATCCTTGATAAATTTTCTCGAGCTTCAGTAAATGCTCACAAAGATTACGAAAAGGGAGAGAATGCTCAACAAATGACAAAATCATATGTACTTACAAGTCATCCATATCCTATACATTACAGATTTCCAGCTCTTTCACTCACCTATTGTCATTGCCAAGAAGTTTCTGCAGCATCCTCACCAAAGCAACTTGTATTCACAATGTTTTTCAAATCAAGCTCAATGAATTGTAATCTAGAGGTCTCACAAACATTGTATTCTCAAGAATCAAATGTCTCATTCAATTCAAAATATAATGAAAACATGCAGCAACAAAACCTTCTTCATTGCTAATACTAATGATAGGAAAAGGAAAGAGAATGAAAAAGCACAAGAATGATATGCCAACGAGAATTCCCAACTTTTTGTTGCAGATCCTAGACTCTATTTGGTACTTTAGCCTTCCCACTAAACCCATGGGCTACACCGACAAATGGTTAATTCTTCGTCCCACTTTTTCCAAACTCTTTATAATTTTTCACTCACTCTTTTTTGTGCTCATTTTTTTAACATTCTATAGCTTTCACAACCACTATCATTCTTGACTTCACAAAATTAATACAATCCCAAAATCCCCGCAGGTTGCTGCAACTTCCGTATCAACAATTTCCATGACTATGTTGTTGTCTACTTTTGATAGAAATTTATGTTCACATACCAATGTCAAAGACAACTCCATCCACATTTGATTGCTCCATGCTCCGAAAACAAACCTTAAAAATACTTAAACAATGTACAGTGTAAGCTCGAAAGAAAATTAACAAACAAAAATCTTACCAACTAAAGAAAATTTGAGTCATTATCCACAGATTTCCTTCCTGTCAGCAACTCCAAAAGAACAATTTTGTAATTGTATACATCATATTTCTCATTAAGCCTTGATGTTCTTGCATATTCAGTGGTCAATGTAACCAATGGTACCCATAACATAGGTAGAGGTGCAGATTTTGGCCAAGGAAATGCACTTGGCAATGCTAAAGTATGACAAATGTGCTTCAAAATTATCATCCAAAAGAATGTGCTTGCACCTACATGTTGAATATGAACTCGCAGACAAAACAACAAAGAAAAAGAAGAAATTCACCGCCAATATTGATGCTCTACTCTCTCCATTAACATAATAGATTAAATGGATTTACAAGAATGAGGGATAACATTGCCTGGATTAAGGCCAAGCAAATGCAAACTGCACCAAAACTGGAGATGCATAGATGGTCTATCTTACAAAATCCAGCTGCTTGCAAGTCGGGGGTTCTGTGCAGACACAAACTTATCAAAGTATTGTTTTGTTTCCTCAATATGTGGTGTATCCACCCAGTCCAATTCAACAATTTTAGGGCATTCTCAAGCCACAATAAACCATGGACATGTGTGGAGCCTCTGTGTTGCCATTCATACCTGTGAGACGAGGGAACATAAATATCAACTATGTAGTTTGGAACAATCTTATAAAAAAGTAGATTGTATTACCTGTACCAAAAGTCTACTGCTCCATGGCCTTTTCATCAAGCCCATTTAACGCATATCCTACAATCATGTCATTCCATGAGATGACATCTGGTCAAGGAATTTCTTTGAAAAACCTAAAAGCCTCACCGAGAAAACCGTTTTGCATGTATCCCACAATTATATCATTCCATGACACCACATTTACTTGAGTCATTTCTTTAAAAAGCTTTAAAGCCTCATATGTATCAACAATTTCCATGACTGTGTTGTTGTCTACTTTTGATAGAATCTGTGTTCACATGCCAATGTCAAAGCCAACTCCATCCACATTTGATTGCTCCATGCTCTAGACAACAAACCTTAAAAATACTTAAAAAGTGTACAGCGTAAGCTCCGAAAGAAAATTAACAAACAAAAATCTTACCAACTAAAGAAAATTGAGTCATTGTCCACAACTTTCCTTCTGTCAACAACTCGGAAGAACAATTTTATAATCGTACCAAAAGTGTATTGCTCCATGGCCTTTTCATCAAGCCCGTTTAACGCATATCCTACAATCATGTCATTCCATGAGATGACATCTGGTCAAGGCATTTCTTTGAAAAACCTAAAAGCCTCACCAAGAACACCATTTTGCATGTATCCCGCAATTATAACATTCCATGACACCACATTTCTTAAAGTCATTTCTTTAAAAAGCTTTAAAGCCTCATCTGTATCAAAAATTTCCATGACTTTGTTGTTGTCTGATTTTGATAGAATCTGTGTTCACATGCCAATGTCAAAGACAACTCCATTCACATTTGATTGCTCCATGCTCCATGCTCCATGCTCCAGACAAAAAACCTTAAAAATACTTAAACAATGTACAATGTAAGCTCCGAAAGAAAATTAACAAACAAAAATCTTACCAACTGAAGCAAATTTGAGTCATTATCCACAACTTTCTTTCCCGTCAGCAAAGCTCATATTCCTAGTAAACCTAGTTCATTTATTCCACAATAATTTTATCAAAGAAATTGGAAATCAGATATTCAGGGTAAAAAGAAGTGAAATTGTTTCAAAAGTAAATAGCCAAAGCTATGATCTCTCAGTGTTGGGCATGCTTATGTAAAATGCATTAAAATAAAGAAAATATTGCAGTTACTATATCAAAGTAACCCCTAATGTAATTAAATTGCAAAGTAGAAAATGAAAGTGCCTTCGAATCTTACCCCTCCAAACAAAAAAATTAAAATCTCTACAAAAATATTACCTGTCAAATGCTTAAGTCGCCAGAATTCTGGCGGAGATAAATTTTATGCAAGGCGATCAGAATAATACCTGCAAAAATGAAATAGCGAATGGTAAAACTTAGACATAATTCATAGAGAAGTTGTGAAATTCATTAAATTAAATGAAGTGATCTTATTATCTACAAACCTTAAGTTGAAAATTAAATAGCAAGGTATTTAAAACTTTGTAGATTTTGAGAAAATTCAAAAAAATTAAAGATTCCAACAGCAATTATTAGCTGTTAATTCCCGTAAATTGCCAAAACTCGCAGAAACCGTTTAAACACATGAAATTTCGAAAAATTGTGAGAGAGATAAATATGTTAGCTCCCGTATAGAGGGAATAATGCTACTTAAGCCTACGGTCACAGAATTTACAGAAAATAAAACCATAACATGCATCGAACCCACAAGAAAGAACGCACCTGTTAACTGTGGAGGCCTTGCGGCAGAAAACCAGAGCATGTCATTTTTATTCGAAGCATGCACACAAAGTAGTGCACACGGAACTGAGCATGCAAAGATCTAAAAACTGTTAAAAATAACGTGAAAACGTCCAAACGACCGTCAAACCGTCAAATTTAACATAGTCCCAAAAATGTCTGCAAGGCCTTTCCCATAAGGGAACACCTTCAACATAATTATATGAAATTATTTTTAACAATTGATTTGAAAAATATATGTATATATATATATTAATTTTTTCTTAATATTTACTTATCCTTTTAATCCTTTTAATGTAGAAAAAAGTTGGATAGTGAGAAAACTCAAGACAACAAATTATATTTTTGGTTCTGAAGGATATACTAATTAGTTGGTGATGAGATAAAGTATATTTTCTTGCTTGCCATCTCTTTAACTTTATATCTTCTTCATTTAAATATCTACTTTACTAAACATACAAATAGTAAAATAAGTGATTTTTTTATCATCCATTATATTTCATGGATTAAATTGAGGATTGTTTTGGTTGACTTTCCCCTCTTCACATAAATAACTTCCCAATTTTAACTAATTCTTAGTTAAATATCTCAAAACATATATTTAATTATAGATACACTTCTACAACATATAAATAGAAAAATAAGGGAAAAAATCCACACTCCATTACATTTGATAGATTAAATTGGGGTTACATACACTTTTATACCTATTTTCAGACATTACAATAGATCTAAATTAATCCGGGGTAGTGTACACTTGTTGTACACAAAGTTTTAGTCATCATAATGGATCTCACATAACCAGCCAATGTATCCTATATCATACTATTTTTTTGGGTATTACGATAGATCTTATATAAAAAATCAACATGTTCTATGTCTACAATCAATTTTTAGCCATTACGGTGGATCGATGTAAACAACTAGCATGTCTACCGTACCATGTTGGGCATTACAATATATCTCACCTAAATTGTAGGTTTTGAATTGGTGGGCATTACATTGAAGTCTCACATGTCAATTGTTCCTAAATAATTTATCTTGTAATTTCCAAAATTAACCTCCTAATTGCTAGTAAACTTTCTTTCAAAAAACAAACTAGTATAGATATCTTAAATACATCTATCTAAAATACACAGAGATATATCAATCATGAGGCACCTATCTAACTATGCAAGTGTAATCATTTAACTACACGATTGTGTCGGTCTCAAAAATATCTATTCAAGAAAAAAAGAGACAAACATTACTACATGACCAAGATATTACTATTTTTTGATTGACTTCTCCAAGAAAAAAGAAACAAAATTATTTAAGTGATAGTCTAATAGAAGTCAAATTTATGAATGAACTATCACATGATAGTCAAATGAATGTCAAATTTAATATCAAGAATAAAAGTGAACAACACACTCCATTACAACCTTGCCTACCATTATAGAACGCCTCTCGACACAAAAAATATAAGATCCTTATTTAAACTCTTTCATTACAATATATATACCTTCCTTTTACTGATATAATAATTGAGTGATTCCTCTCCAAATAACTTTAAATACACCCTTTATTACCCAAAATCAAAATTCTCAAAATATATCCCTCCATAGCTAAGTGATATATGAAATATAATTAGAAAACCAAAGAAAAGGTGTAAACAAGAAAATACCTCGAGCTGTTCCATTGGCGACTCCAAGAAAATTAGCGTCAATCACATTATTCCCAGCTGCTGTTGAGGAAGTATGAGTTCCATGTCCATATGAATCTCTTGCAGAATTACCATACTCTGTAGAACTAGCATTTGTTCCTTTGTTATTGCACTTGGAAGGGATGAATTTGGTTCCATTCTGGCAAAATCCCTTCCACCGTGCTGGTGGAGCTGGAATTCCATTGTCATGAAAGGAAGGGCTCTCTGGCCATAACCCACCGTCCAAAACTCCGATAATTATCCCTTCTCCCTGCCCAGATTTCTGCCATAGCCCACCATTCTTCAAAGGATCTCGCCCGAGAAACTGAGGAGAATAAGTCGTCTGCAACTGCACAACTGCATCTGGATAGGCTTGCAAAAACCCATCTGCACCTTGCATTTCTTGGATTTCCTCCTCGCTCACCCTGGCTGCAAAACCAGTGATTGCATTCTGGTAAGAATATATAAGACTCGTCTCGTCTCGCAGAAATGATGAATACCATGTTATGCGTTCATTATAGCCAAGAAATCCCTCCTCTGGTTCTTCAAGATGAACTATATACATAGTCTCTGCTATTACTGTTTTGACAGTTATAATTATTGCTGTCAAAAAGAGCAACAAACACAGACCATGCCCATCAATTTCTCTGCGGAGCTTCGTTGCCATTGTGATTAATATGCTAGGTATAACACACTGATTATTATTTCTCTGGTTTAAATAGGAGAGTTATAGTGATAATTATTACAGAGATATTCATCGTTACAAACTTCTCAAGATGGTTTGTAGTAGACGTAGGTATCCATGGAGCCAAACATTCCCTCCACACTTATCAAAGGATCGACGAGTTCGATGATTGAAAACGAAAACTACAATATAGAACGAAAGATTAACGAAAATTTTAACTCATTTGTTGAGGGGCATTTCACAAATTTTCGTTGATTTTTGTGTTTTACTTGACTAAGTATTTTTATGGTTTTGAAATGTTTTTGCTTTTCATATTCCAACGTGTATTGGCTTAATTAGATTTAAACAAATGGGAGAGTAACTCGAGGACGTGCAAAAATTATATATGGATTTAATGTGGAGTGAATAGAATGCAACAAAGAAAAACAGCATTTTACAAATTTAGTGTCAAGAAGCAATGTTGGGAGCAACATTTTTATAGCTATTTTTTTAAAGGACGAGCTTATCTTTTATGTAAGTTTGTTTATAATAGGGGTTGTCTTAATTTTTACTATTGGAACTGTTCTTTAATTAAAATAAAAGAGAGTTACAAAGTAAGGGGGAGATCGGACAAGTCATGGTCCCACAAAACGCCACTAAGGCATATAGTATAATGCCCATAGGGCAACCAGAAAACAGAAAACAAACACCATCAAGCACAGACATGCATTATTGTCTTAATTTTTGCAAACAATATGATTAGTTGTAATAGAAAAAGTAACAACACATTACATTGTTATCTAAAAAGATAAAAATATACTATGTTACCTTTTTCATTAAAATTAATGGAAAAGGTATCAATGTAATGTGTTATTAACAACAAACAAGTTCGAGTAAAATGCATGGCAAAATGGTAAAACATGGGTATTAAAAGTTTGGAGGTTGTGAGTTTGAGGTCGAGTCAAGTAGGGAAATGAACTTTTGTGCATAGATTGGACAACCTATTGATTGTGAACTCATGTAACCATATTTTTTTTTGTGGCGCAAATTCTATTTATACCATATTAGGCTTGTTTGGTTGTATTTAAAAACATCATGCCATTATGCAACTCGTTGACTCAAAGTCAAAGTATATAATTATAGGCTAAAGAACTTATATCACATTAAATATAAATGGTTGTCAATTTGAACAATGCCAAATGCATGTCTTTGTTGAATAAGTAATATGATTAAGATGATAATAATTTGTTCATATAAATAAATTGGCTTCAAATACTTATTGCAAAATAAGGTAAAGCGTTAATATTCTATTGAAAATTTGCTTCAATTATGTCAATAGATATTTTAAACTTTTTCATCCTTTTATACTCTATACAATTCACTCAATATTGCCTTTTGTCATCTTTTTGAACTACTTGGTTGCGAATGATGTCATTTTCCTAGAAATTGTTAGCACTTAGATTCTATTCAATTTGTTGACACTCAAATTTGGTAATTTACCCTTTTGACAATGTCGGTTCGACTATGCTCCTTTCTAAGACAAACATCCATATTTTATCCTCACTTAGTACATCTTATATCTCTCTCCCAACTTGCATATTCCAACACATTGATGTGTAGTCACATTATGAATATAAACGCATAAAATCACTATTTAACCTCTACTTATCATGACGTATCTTCCAAATTTCACTCACTATCACCCTTTCAAAACCAGACAGTCAGTCGGGATGTAATTTCTACTCCCGACCGACCATCTGATCTTAGACCAACACATGATCACATCCTCCAACATTGATTTTGATTATATTATCTTTCTTAGGCCTTTTATCCTCATCCAGTCAGCCTTTACATAACAATTTACCTTCGGAGCCCTATATAAGCAAGTTTATATCACTTCATTTACTCACCTGACACTCTCATGAGCTCTCATTGCAAATACTAATACCAAAGACACTCAAGGCTCCCTAAATATTCCCAAATATGATGCACATCCATTAGAGAAGTCACGAATATAGTTTTAAAGCACTCAACCAAGTCAAGGATTTTAAATTCCCTCATTTCTAAGCATCCAAAGATCCCAATTCAATGTCTTAACAAGAGAAAAATCATCTCAAGTATGGTCAAAGTGGTTCAAGTTTCCAACTAGCTACATCCATATAGATATTACATGCTAGGTGAAGAGATACGTGTAGTTTAAGGCATCTTAAGAGTAGTCTTGACATAAGAGTGCAAAGATTCTACTTCAACCCAAACCCCAACCTTTTTGTAGGATATTCCACCCATGGTTAGGGTTCAAGTTTGATTCATCTTGTTCATATGGTTTCAATACTATGTGACACTCGGGGTTAGAAAATGACACACATTTCCAAACAACTAAAGCACACAAAAAGTTGGAGAACCCCACTCCAAGTATAAGCAATACCATAAAGTAGGTCCAAGGCTATATAACCGATCATAGTAGAGTTGTATGATTTCAAACTAGGGAGTTTTCAAGTTGCGATCTTAGAGACAAAGCATCTCCAAGTTCGGTACTCCTAGATTATCTAGTCTATGCACCCACATCTCTCCTATATCACTCTATATAAATTTCATCTTTACTTTTATGTTTTTAAACATATATCATATCGTTATCAATAGTTACAAGTATTAATGTGTTGTTATGATATTGCATGATTGATGTTAGAAGCTAATTAGTATGAATAAATCCCTATAAAAAAGCCTTACATCCTTATATGTTGTGCATTTCCATAACATAAAAATTAAAAATGGTGTAAAAAGTTGGTGAACTTGACTCTGTGAGATTATGGACCAAATTCGGGCACTAATAAAATATGAATGTATAAAAAGAGTAATGTTACAAGAGAAGGGAAGAAAACATGAGCCAATAAGATAGCTTGCATTAGAATACATAAGAAAATAACTTACAAGAGGTTATAAAAATAAGTATGGAAGTGTAACCACCACCTAAAAAGGTGCACCTAAAAGGTGGAGGAATGCAACTCCCATCTATCCCTTAAGACCTAAGTAAGCTAAATATGTGTGTAGGAAAACCATGCAATAAAATAACACTAACACCATCCCTTAAGCGTAGCTTATGTGGGTAAAAGAAATGGGTCCCATCAACATGTCCTGATGAGGTACCTAAGTACATAGAAACCCCTCATAAAGTGGAGAAAAGGGAGAAAACATGCATGAAAAAATCCTCCCAAAAAGAGACAAGAGAAGTACATAGAAAATATTTCTCGGAAAGCTAAGGCTAAGCCTCGTCAAAATAACATGGAGAAGTATCCCGAGTAAATAGAAAGGAAAAGAAGAGACTCACCCCCTCAATAGATTGTGCAAATGAAGAAGCCTTTTGTTAGTAAAGAAATCAATGAAGGCTGCATATTAATAAGGAATATTTGATGCTACAATGAAATATTGAGTCCGAAAGGTAGAGGCAATGAAGGATAACCATAGATACTACTAAAAAAATCTAATGATAAATTGTGACAAGTGATGATGAATCAAATCGGGTATAAAATGGGACTCATAATGGTTCTCAACATGGATATGAGAACTAAATCAAGAACCAAGTACTCTTGTATAAGGTGTCAACATGAATGATGACAATTATGCATCATAATATTCTATAAGTGCAAGTGGTGTCACCATATAAACACGCGTGGAAAAGAAATACATCCAAAGATGTAGAAAAAGTAAATCTATCGAATTGACATTGAGGAGGGGAGAAATATCCCTAATAGCATCATCAAAATATGTAAGGTGATAGTCCACAAATAGATATGAAATTTCGGTAAGTAGACCGAGAGATAATTTGAAGAGACCTACGGGAAATTAGAGGTGGAAACTCCCGAGCGAATATCCACGAAGCAAGTTTCATTGGAAAGGTGAATGCCCCTAGGCATGTGTGAAAGATTTTATGCGCACGATAAGAAAATTCTCTTGTCGCATGATAACAAGTTTCATGTCGTATGCCAATAATTTTCTTGACGTGCGCCAATTAAGTCCCTATCCCACGACAACAAAGTTCATGTCACGCAAAAAAATAATATTTCTATCACATGACAACAAGATTATTGACATGCGTCAATTGAGTCCCTATCGCATGATAGAAAATTTTGTGTCACACGACAACAAGATATCTGTCATACGACACCAATAAACTATTATCACCCATCTATAAGCTATTGTTATCACTTGTCCCTTGAGTTTTGTTGTCGCTTGTCTCGTGCCTTTTGTTATCGTGCCCCAATCCTTTCTTGTTGTGCGTCTTTAAACCTAACCCTAAACCCTATAAATACCCCCTCCACAATCATTTCTCACACTTCTCACACCTTATTTTCCACAATTCTCCGTGCTCACAAGTTTCCTATTCAACTATTTCAATGCTCACATATCTCATAGGTTTTGTATTCAACTATCTCGGTGCTCACATGTCACACAAATTTCCTATTCAACTATTTCAATGCTCACATGTCACATAGGTTTCCTATTGAAATATTTAGTGCTCACAAGCCACATCCTTTATCATGACACCATGACAACTCAGCCTCAAACTAGGCAGGCCCTACCAAAAATCCCATACAAGAACATAATGTGCCCACATATTAATGTACTCTCGTAATTGAATGAAACATACAAGCATTGGGTCCAAGATTGCGAGTTCAAAGGACTAGTTAACATGCCACATGTTATGTTTGTGGAGCCTATTTTCATGTTAGAGTGTGGTACAACTTCTATGTGTTACACTCGGGTAATTTTACAGTGGTCCCGCTCACCGATGAGTGGGTTAGGGGGTTCAGGCGAAGCCCCAAATTCATGGGTGGTTTATTAACCCATGGGTAATGGGTAGTAACGTTATGGGCTGTTTTGGGCCCATGGTTTTCGGTACCATTATTTTGATACCCATGGTTTTGATACCCATGGTTTTTGCCCATGGTTTTGATACCCATAGTTTTGTATCAAACTACTTAAGCAATTGTCTATTTATATGGTCTTATGCATATGATACATATACAAGCAAATGTATTATAGATGCGTTTTGAATTCGGATGTGAATTCAGCAGAGTTTGTTGAGCATAGCCCAAACGGATCTGGGTATTGTATTAAGAGAGTGAAGGCTTGTAATAAAATCCGAGCAAGTGATTCTTGGTGGACGTAGCCCAAATTGGGTGAACCATGTTAAATCTTGTCTCTCTGTGTTGTGTTATTTATTCTGCACTTTTATTTGAGATCTGTAATATGTTCTACATATTAGTTTCTACTATTGCGATTCTGTAAGGGATTATTCCACATATTTTATTTCTTATTTCCTAACATTTGCTATCGAGTCCTGGTTTGGTTTGTTGAAGTGTTGAATCGCAGGAGAGTTTTATCTTGAGTGGGAGCTATGACGAGATGATGGAAGATCTAGGGTTGATAAATTCAACGTGTAGAATTTCAGTCTTTGGAAGATGCGGATGGAAGATTACCTTTATCGAGAAGGATATTTATACTCCGCTATACGAGAAGGTGAAAAAACCCTTGAGTATGACAGATGCGGAATGGGATTTGTTAGATCGAAGGCACTTGGAATGATTTATTGTGTCTTGCATCTTTGGTATTATTTAATGTTTCAAAGGAAAAGAATACAAAAGAAGGCGATGGATGCATTAGGAAGTTGTATGAAAAACCCTCTGCTTATCGATAAGATTTTTTAATGAAAAAGTTGTTTAATATGAAGATGTCTGAGAATAGTTCAGTAGCATATCATTTAAATGATTTCAATACGGTTGTGAATATGCTAGCTTTGGTTACAATAGAATTTGATGAAGAATTTAGGGCTTTATTAATTTTGTGCTCTTTACCTAAAAGTTGGAAAAGCCTGGTAATGGCGGTAAGTAACTCAGTTCTAGCTAACTCGAAGTTGAAGTTTGAGGATGTTGTAGGGGTGATTCTAAGCAAGGAAATGCGAAAGAAAAGCTCTGAGTAATCTTCTACTTCAGGGAATGCTTTAACAAAGTGGAAACTAGAGGGAGATAGAAGAATAGAGGAAACCGTGGAAAATCGAAAGATCGAGCAAGGTCAAAATCCAAGAGCAAGATTGTATGTTGGAACTGTGGAAAGTCTAGGCATGCAAAGAAGGACTGTTGGGAGCTTCGGGACAAGAAGAAACAACAGGAAGAAAACAAGGAGGCAAATGTGGCATCGGGTAATGTATGCCAGGATGCTTTGATTCTTTCTTTACATAATATTACTGAATCTTAGGTTTTAGATTCAGGGTTTTCTTTTCATGCTGCTCCACATAGGCATTATTTTGTTGATTATGTTCAAGGGATTTTGGGGATGTTTTTCTTGGTGATGATGAGCCTTGTAGTATAGTTGGAAAAGGTTACATTGGGTTAAGATGCGAGAATGGGAATGCATGGCTATTAAAGGATGTTAGACATGTGCCTACATTAAGGAGAAATTTGATATTGGTGGGGCAATTGGGAAGTGATGGTTGTACTGTGATATTTACAGCTGACTCTTGGAAGGTTACCAAGGGTGCTCTTGTGGTGGCAAGAGGTAAGAAGGTTGGAACCTTGTATTTATCCACTAATAGTACTAATGATTGTAATCTTGTGGCTTCAGATGCAAATACAACATTATGGCACTATAGGCTTGGTCATATGAGCCATAAGGGCATGGACATCATAAAGAAGAATTTTCCTGGATATACAGAAACAGGTTTGGAGTTTTGTGAGGACTGCATATATGGGAAATAGAAGCGAGTAAGGTTTCTCAAGGTTGGACCTACAAAGAAAGAGAGTAAGTTAGAGCTGGTGCATTCTAATGTGTGGGGGCCGGATCAGGTATCATCTCTTGGGGGTTCAAGTTATTATGTTACTTTTATTGATGATGCAACAAGGAAAGTTTGGGTTTATTGTATTAGAAAAAAATCGATGTCTTTGACACTTTTGTTAAATGGAAAGCCTTGGTAGAGAATGAAACAGGTCTTAAGCTAAAATGTCTCAGGTTAGATAATGGAGGGGTGTATTGTAACAATGAATTTAATGATTATTGTTCTAAGAATGGAATCCGTAGGAAAAATATGGTTCCAGGAACTCCGCAGCAGAATGGGGTATCAGAAAGGATGAACAAGAACAATAATGGAATGTGCTAGGAGCATGAGGTTACATGCGGTAACTACCTCTTTCTTTTTGGGCGAGAAGTGGTGAGCACAACCGTGTACTTGATAAATAGAGGACCCTCAAGTGCCTTGGATGGATGCATACACGAGGAGGATTGGTATGGAAAGAAAGTTGATTATTCATTTCTTTGAGTCTTTGGATGTGAGGTGTTTGTTCATATAGACAAGGATGATAGGACCAAGCTAGAGGCTAAATCAGAAAAATGTACTTTCATTACTTATGGTGGTGATGACTTTAGATTTAAATGTTGGAGTATTAAGGACAAGAAAATCATTCGGTCTAGGGATGTGGTCTTTAATGAGAAAGTCATGTATAAGCAACAGTTGCAGGAAAACATGGAAGAATCCAAGAAAGAATATGTAGTGGTAGAGGATCTTCCGGATGGGACAGTGACCCATGAATCAGTTCAGGAACCGACTCAACAGGAACCCCAAACTCCTATAGTGAGGAGGTCATATAGGGTAAGAAAAGAACCTGAATGTTTTTCTCCTTCTCTTTATTATTTATTACTCACTGATAGTGGAGAGCGAAAGCTTTGATGAAGCAATGTAGGTAGATGCTAGTAAGAAGTGGGAGCAAGCCATGGATGAGGAACATAAGTCTCTCATGGAGAACCAGCTTGGGATTTGGTGAAGCTACTGGAAGGCAAAAGAGCATTGCAGAACAAGTGGGTGTACAGAGTTAAAGATGAAGAAGGAGGAAAGAAAAGATATAAGGCCGGTTGGTGGTCAAGGGGTTTGCACAGAAACAAGGTATAGATTTTGATGAGATATTTTCTCCTGTAGTAAAAATGACTTCTATTAGAACTATTCTTGGAATAGTGGCATTGAAGACTTGCAGCTTAAGAACAGTTAGATGTAAAGACCGCATTTCTCCACGGTGATTTAAAGGAGGAACTATATATGCAGCAACCAGAGGGCTATGAGGTCAAAGGTAAAGAGGAGATGGTGTGTAAACTGAAGAAGAGCTTGTATGGCTTGAAACAAGCTCCACGTCAATGGTATAAGAATTTTGATAGCTTCATGATGGAGCAAGGTTATATTATATGTCATTCTGACCATTGCGTGTATATAAAGAAATTTGAGGATGGAAGTTATATTATCCTGTGTTTGTATGTTGATGACATGTTGGTTGTAGGTAAAAACATGCAAGAAATTAAAGTACTCAAGAAACAAATAAGTGAATCCTTTGATATGAAGGATTTGGGGGCAGCGTGAGACAAATCCTTGGTATGAGGATAACTCGGGATAGGAAGGAGGCGAGAAGTGACTTTATCTCGGGAGGATTACATTAAGAAGGTATTAGATAGGTTTAACATGTAGGATGCTAAACCGGTTGGGACTCCTTTGGTAGGCCATTTTAAGTTATCAAAGGAGCAGTGTCCCAAGACAGAGCAGGAAAGAAACCAGATGTCCAAGGTACCTTACTCATCAATTTTGGCAGTTTGATGTATGCTATGGTGTGCACTAGGCCTAATATTGCCCATGCAGTGGGAGCTGTGAGTAGATTTATGAGTGATCCAGGTAAAGAGCATTGACAAGCAGTAAAGTGGATCCTTCGGTATTTGAGAGGGACCATGGGGACAGTTTTGTGCTACAGTGGATCAGACACCACTTTACGTGGTTATGTAGATTCAGACATGGCTGGAGATGTAGACAACATGAGGAGCACGACAGGTTATATTTACACTGTAGGTGGGACAGCAACAGTGAGCTAGATTTCACGACTACAAGAAGCTGGTGGCTTTGTCAACCACGGAGGCTGAGTATGTTGCTGCCACAGAGGCAAGAAAAGAGATGATTTGGTTACAACAATTACTTAAGGAGTTGGGGCATAAGCAGGAGGAATGTAAGCTGCATAGTGATAGTCAGAGTGTTATACACCTAGCTAAGAACTCTGGTTTCCACTCTAGGACGAAGCATATACTGTTGAGATATCACTTCATCAGGATAACTTTGGAGGAAGATAAGTTGAAGTTGGAGAAGATTCATACCATTCATAATCCTGCAGACATGATGACCAAGGTGGTCAAAAGGGATAAACTAAAGCTATGTTCAACTTTGGTTGGCCTTCGCGGATGACAGTGAAGGGTTGAGAAGCTTGCTCAGTGGAAATCAGTCTCAAGTGGGAGATTGTTATGTTTGTGGAGCCTATTTTCATGTTAGAGTGTGGTACACCTTCTATGTGTTACACTCGGGTATTTTTACAGCGGTCCCGCTCACCGGTGAGCGGGTCAGGAGGGGCGAAGCCCCCGAAGCAAATTTTCATGGGTGGTTTATTAACCCATGGGTAATGGGTAACCGTTATGGGCTGTTTTTGGGCGCATGGTTTTGGTACCCATTGTTTTGCTGCCCATAGTTTTTTGCCCATGGTTTTGATACCCATGGTTTTTGTCCATGGTTTTGATACCCATGGTTTTGTATCAAATCCGCTTAAGCAATTATCTATTTATATGGTCTTATGCATATGATACATATACAAGCAAATGTATTATAGACGTGTTTTGAATTCGGGTGTGAATTTCAGTATAGTTTGTTGAGCATAGCTCCAAGCAGATCTGGGCATTGTATTGAGAGAGTGGAGGCTTGTAATAAAATATGAGCAAGTGATTCTTGGTGGATATAGCCCAAATTGGGTGAACCATGTTAAATCTTGTCTCTCTGTGTTGTGTTATTTATTCTACACTTTTATATGAGATCCGTAATATTTTTCGCATATTAGTTTCTCTTATTACGATTACGTAAGTGATTATTTCACATATTTTATCTCTTATTTCCTAACACCACAGTTTGAGATAGATGTCTCCATTCTAAACTACCTCCTTTCTTCATACAATCAAGTAGACAAACAATTCATTGTGATTTTTTCAGATCACACATTCAAATTCAATGTCGATCCTAAGGATATTCATTGATTGATAGGCCTTCCTTTCAAAAATTGTAACGTTGTTACAACCAAAGCCACTTTGACTAAAGCCGATAAGATTTCCATCGATTCGATTACAATTTCCAAGTAGATGTATGATGTATGATGAGTGACTTTCGGGGTCATTCCGATCCACATTCTACATCTTTTTCTATTAGATTTGATGTGGTTTGTGGACATGTACGCGTAGTCATCTATTTTTTAGGTTACAAACATGACCGACGATCTAACATCCAAGCTAGAGTTATAAAAGTGAGCAACAATGAAGTTCTTCCAACCCAAAAATACCGGGTTCTAAGCATATGAGCAAACATAGGCACCGGACCATTAACGCATGGGGCAATATTTTCCTCCTACGGTGCTTATGTCTTGTACATTCCTAGGGTTCTAAATCCTCATCAATCCATTTTGACATTGTTCGCATCTAGATCCAAAGCCTCGACAATCTCGATCATTCCATGTTGCGCGGAATCAACTAAGTCATCTTTCTCCCTTCATTTTTAGGGTTTTACATCATTGAATGCTTGTTGCTTGTGCACTACTGTACTTAATTATCATAATATCATTTATTATAGTTTCTCTAATTTATAAGATTTCATTCAATTTATATTAATTCAAGTTCATAACCATTAAGAAGTCCATGGTGTCAAGCTTGAAGGGGTCCCAAATTTATCAAGGGTTTTTTCTGTTTCTTTTTAACAACATCAAACATTATAAAGCCATTTTCAATCACAAAATTTGGTTTATCTGCAACACTTTGGTTGTTTTTATGCCTTTGGACCAAATATTAACCGGTCTTACGGTGGCGCATCTACCGATGGATACTTATTTTTTAGGAATTTGACTTCATAGTTACATTGAAGCCAAACAAGAGTAATTTGGGACCCAACCACTTGTCAAGGGTCAAATATGGAGAAGACATGCAAAGAATTGAGGATACTATGCCAAATTCCCAGTTATTTAGATTAAACCATGTGCCCACCGAATTCGAGGACATTGCAGTATTCTTACATACTCGGACTTACACCGAGAAGGTATGAAGATTCTATAAAAGAAGCATCTTACAATTTGAGTAGTGACATATCAGCTCATTCAAGGAGACCTGTACAAAATGGGTAGAGATGAGGTCCTTCAAAGATGTGGTCTAGAGTATGAGTACACAACTATCATGGAGGAAGCAAATGGAGGGATAATTGAAGGACACTATGTAGGAGACATTCATCGCACGCAAGATCTTATTAATAGGTCTAAGGTGGGAGACATTATACAAGGATACCAAAGATTTTTACAAGGCATGTGATCATTGTCAAAGACTTGTAAAGCCTGGAAATAAAGATGAGATGTCATTAAGGCCCATCGCAAGCATGAATCATTTTGAGAGATGGGAAATTGATTTTGTAGGACCTATTGCACCACCTGCACATAGGAAATGTGCACGTTACATCATCACATGTACTGAATACTTAACAAGGCGAGAAGAGGCTACACCTACAAAATATTACATAATAACGATAGCAACAAGGTTCCTTTGGGAGAATATCACCAGCAAGTATGGATTTCACCGAGCCTTACATGTGATAGGGGGACTCATTTCTTGAATGATACTATCGGGATTTACTTGGAAGAGTTTATGGTGGCACACCATAAGACTACCCATTATCACCCTTAGGATAATAATAATACCCAATCTTTCAACAAGATATTGGGTCGACTCTAAAAATATATGTGATGTTGGATGAAATGATTGGGATGATAAGGTATCACCATACTTTGGGCATACGGAAGCAACCTATAAATGATTGAATAAGGACACACCTATTTAGTTGGTGTTTTTCATAGAGGTTGTTTTACTTATGGAATTTTGTTTCAATCCTTGCGTATTGCGCAAATAGAAGGATTAGATGATGAACATGTATTTTAGGAGCGCATTGATAAATTAATGCAATTTGGATGAGTGGTGCTTGAATGCGTTAGAGTCGGGGAGATGGAAAATGAAAGATAGAAGGATTGGAATGATACGCATATCAATAAAAAGTATTTTGTAGTTAGAAAGATGACACTCTTATATGATTCCAATTTTGTGTGCCATCCAGGAAAGTTGAAAGTTCACTAGTTGGATCCCTTTGTAGTAACAAGATACTTGAATCAAGCGCTTGTCAATTACTGGCATTTGGATGGAACCATATTTCCCAGGTGACTTCAATGGGATTAGGTTGAATCCCTACTATAAATAAGCTTCTTTTATATTTGTAATAAGGAATTATTTCCACTTAGCTTAGATTTCCCTTTCATGTTTATCTCTATTTGTTTTGTTGTAATAAGCTTGTTCGCGTGGAGGAGATGATTAATATCTATTAATTTTATGTATAGAGCACCACACATATGTTTAGTGTGGGGTAAATAGAATGTGCACACACATGAAAAAGAGGCTATGTGATGTTGGTATGTGTTTTGGAGTAGTCTCGGGGGTGCACGAGAGGTAGGAATCAGTGCACACGATGATATGAAATGATGGTGTGAAAGAAGGGTGATTGGTTGATATGAACTAGGTATGTATGAAAGAAAAGAAAAGTGTTGCATGTTCTTTAGGATTATGGTACTTGAAAGTAATTAATTAGAGATGGAGACCACATGGGAAATATGACTACATAGTGTAACACGAGGGAGGTAATAACATGATAAACTACTTGGCAAGTGGTGCAGAGGAAGATGGTGTGCAATGTAGGGAAGCATGCATAAGGAAGACTATAAATTAGGAAGTAGTGGTGCACACGAAGGTTATGAATATCATGCATGGAAGATAAAATCGTCAAGGAAATCAAAAATATATTTTAAATGAGAAGGTTCTTTAAAACAAAAGTGCGGGAAAAATGAAAACGTGTTTTAAAGCCAAAAATAGTTATCGATGGAATAATTAATTGCGAGAAAAACTATAAAAGGGACAAACGATTTCATTTTTACATTTCCTTTTGAGAGAGTTGTGAGATTAAAGAGATGAGTGAGAAAGAGTGAAGAGCGTGAAGAATTGAATCAAAAACAAAGTGAATCAAAGTAGAGTGCACAAATCCTTCAATTGAGGATGTCCTTCAAGAAAGAGGACGTGGAAGCTTAAGAGAAGTGTGAGGGCACATGTGAGTGAATATTAGGGTTCATAGAGTTGGAAATCATGGAGCTAGGGTTTACATAGATTCGAAATTGAGCAGGCTAGGGCACAAAGGAAAGACATACAAGAGCACAAGGAAGATTGGACGCATGACATTGGGGTACAAGGGTAAGTAATTTAGTTACTATCAAAGTACTAGGACACTTTTCAGTGAGGTTTACACCCAAATTTGAGAATAGAAATGGCGCCAAAAGGGCATCGAAGAACAAGAATGATGTGGAGGAATCACTTGAGAATTGGTTCTCGAAATGCAATACCCGACCAAGGTGATTTTAAGACAACCTTAGACATCACAACTCATAAAATGCAAAATCAATGAATATAACCACCAAGCACGAGGACATGAGATTTGTTAAGGATTTTCCCACCAGATCAGCTGAGAAGGACATGGTTGTTATGAATGACAAAGGTGGAAGGATCTTGAGAAGGTAGGGGTTCTTCAATTTCTTCAATTGCCTTTATTTGGCGGGTGCTTGTAAACCTCTTCTAATGGATAATGTCATGGGTATATGACGATTATTTCTACTTCAGGGAGGAGGATATAAATAATAGTAGGTTAATTGCGTTTGGGAGAGTGACAGGTTATGAGAAAGCTGGTGAAGACCTAGACCTAGATCTTCACGATGAAACCAAAATTGAGGAAATTTCCACATAACTCAGTATGATAGGGGACACGGGGTAATGAGTGTTGATAATATTGCAAAACATGCAACCGAGTAGCGAAATGATTGGTTATTCTAAGCTTAGGGCTTACGAGCATTTGGGTGAGGTAAATTGAAAGTTACTTTATATTGCACATAAAATGGCACACAAAACTCAATATAATATCGCGAAGTATGTTTCTCGAAGCGAATTATATAAGAAAGTCGAGGGCACAAACAGAAATATGGGACAAGATAACATGGGGATCTATCTTGTTGTTGATCATATTCTAGGATATTGGTGTCCCAGATGGGCTAGAGGATGATATGTGGATACATCCGGTGAAGATAAGTCCCCTACAAAATAGTTTGAAAATTTCACATGTGAGGGTGCAATCACAAATCCTTACAATGTGCGGTTCTGAGAAATGGTATAAGAGGATGCATGAGGCATTTGAGAACAAGTGGCACACACCCATGGATTTACTAAGTGTGGGAGGAAAACAAGAAAAAGTTTCAATCATGCAACACTTTAGGCTTGTGATATTTATGATGAACAATGGAAAAATGGGGCCGTGGTGTAAATTACCATTTGCATTCACCGCCAAATATTTCAAATGCTTGGTGAAAAGGATAAAATATGAGTAAAATATGAATTTTTATGTGAAGAAGGTTGAATCGATTGGTACATACCTTACGCAAGACATTTGGATACACTTGAGGTATGTATACTTAGAAACAATGGAGCCGAATACTTTGGATCTCAATCCAATCATGAACGTGATGATTAACAACATAATATGTAGATTTTTTTCAACCTATGACCAAAGATGAATAACGGAAAATAAGTTGAAGTGTTTGTCTCCACATGTCGCAACATCCAAAGAATAACATGGTGAAGATCCCAAATAAAAGACAAGAGGAGACTCCACCACATCATGAGGAATAAGAATAAGAAGAAGAGAGAGAAGGAGCGAAGATGTTGTGTTGGATCAAATCCAAAGGAGGAAAATGCCAAATAAGAGAAGAGAAGAAAGTAAGGGTGTAAGCTCTTCATGGCCAGCTAACGAGTCTCTCTTAGTCACATCATCAAGGTAACTCCATTAAAGAGAAAGATGGGTCAAAAGAGGGCTTGAGTCATTTCGATGATAAGGAGGATGCACGAGAAAAGGATTCCAAAGAGTTAGAGTGTGGAGAGTCTACGCACGAAGAGGAAGAAGATGAGGATCATCAAGACCGAGATAAGCATGCACAAGGAAGAATTCCCGATATGAGAAGAAGAGGGGCACAACGCAAAATAGGATACCAAGGAAGATAAAGGAAAGGGTGAATAATATTATATCATCAAAGAAGATAAGGGTACTTAGTGGAGAGACAAGTAAGCGGAAATCGTTCAGTAGTGCGTAGGAACCACCAAAGAGAGCGTGAACCAAAGATAAGGAAACAAGTGAAAATGAAAGATTATTTAGATGAAACCTATTAAATGAAGACAAAGTGTCACACAAGAAAAAATATATTGTGGAGCATGCACATGCATGTGGAGGATCCATATTTTGAAATAATAAATAAGGCTTATTCCAAATTTACATTAAGGAAGGAGTCATGGAAAATATACAATATTTTTAACCCCACAAAACTAACTAACAACAGAGCACTATAATGCGCTAAATAAGATTACAACTGAAGTCACATGCAAGATTTTGGATAAGGGAGCTACGCACAAGGTGATTTTGGGGATAAGAAGGAAAAAAGCGCGAGATTCAAGATATCGAATGAAAAATTAGGGAGAATAAGAAACTCATGACTGGAGTATATGATAAAGCAAGGGAAATAATCAAGAGCATCACAAACGTCTCATGGAACTAGTGAGTCGGGGAAAGACAGATACGCCATAGAAATGGAATATCTTAAGGACTTAGTTGGGATTCTTATTCATAATATAAAAGAGTGAAAGAGGCCATCAACAAAATAATTGGCCGATACAAAGAGGAGGAATGAGGTGGAAGTAGAGAAAAAAATATCAGAATATGAGGTGTTGATCACTTTGAGATCAAGGAGTCCACTAAGAACATGGAGTGGAATTTGATAAGTGCCATAATTTTTATCCAATTATTAGCACACATGTTTTAAATGAAGAGGAAAAGCTAAGATGACTCCAAGCTACCATGAAGAATAATAATCTTGAATGGGAAAAGGTCATGGCATAATTGGTAGTGAAGAGAGACTGATCTAGGAAATGAAGAACACATTTTAGGATAGGCTCAAGGAACTTCATCCCATGATCATTTTTGAATGGATGTGTTAGAAAGTGTGACCAATGCTTTGTAGGTGGTGATGAAATATTTGAAGAGAAAGTTGATGAAGTTGTAATTTGAAAAAATATATGGTATTATTGAGGTCATGCTAGAAAAATATGTAGAGGATCTTGTGAGATGGAGAGAGTTAGAAGATACTTTGAATAGGAAGTTCTAGAGCTTCTCCAGCCACCTCGGGCTTGAGTTTATGCGCACATTTGGTGAATTATTTTGTAAATTTTGGCCCTTATTCTTTATTCTTCAAAATTATTTGATTGATTCATTCATTGGAGAAGTGAGTTTGATGAAATATTGTTGAGGACAGGTAATGAATTTAGTGTGGAGTGATGTTGAGTGAAGAAAATGGCTAAGTAATAGCCATGTGAAGAGGTTAGAGACCACACACACGGGGTGTACAAAGGGGCACACAACACATAGAAGGGTCATTGTGCGAAGGTCCAACCATAAGCACACATGGTTTGGGACTTAACCAATTTTACAGGAATGCGGCTAAAAATAGCAAGACATAAGATAGAGTGGTGGTTAAAAAGATCCAAAATAGACAAAAGCATGATATCTTGGCATGCATGGAAGAGGAGATATTATTAGGAAAAGCACATGCAAACAAGGATAAAGGAAATACATGAAGCAAGATAATAATAGGATTAAGGGGGATAAAAGCATGTAAGGTCTTATTTAATTATAGCTTAATCTATTGTTAGCTAAGACAACTTGTAAAAATCATTAGAGCTATTATTAGATCACACCTATTATTAGGAAGGCATGGAGGCGGTGAAGGGAAAGTGCCCACTATATATATAGGTTATGCATCCTTATTTGAGAAGGATATAGAGCTAGTGGTACTTAGTGATTTATTGATGCACGTGCCTTTTGGATTATGTATCCAAGTTACGTATGCATGTATGGTCTAGTGTTGACTATATTGGATGTAATTAACGGACTTGTTATGTAGTCAATTATGTTTTGCTATGGTAATTATTTTTGCATTTTTAAGGTAACTAGATCTCAAAGTGGATTTATGGGAATTCAAATCTTGTTGATCATTCTTTATGTTGATTGAACTTCCTTATTATATGTGTTGCTAAATTGATATGCCATGATGTATCTTCTTGCATAAATGGTTGTTATGGTTATGATTATGAACATGCATGCTAACATCTTGTTAAGCAACAAAGGAGGGACCTATAGGTTGTGTGCACTTCAAGTGAGCTTCCATCCTTGTCTGCAGATGAAGTGTCATCGCGCTCATAGATATTATTGGGTAAACAAAGACTATAACAAAGACTATAACAAGTACTACTAGAGACATTGGAGTGAAACCGAGTGATAAAATAAGATCAACAACAAAGCTCCTCTAGCCCAAAAAAACCATAACGTAAGCATACGAGTGGACACAAGTGCCTAATTTAGTCACAGCTAGCGCTGGCGCTCTGTCCTCTCGTGGGCACTTCTTTCATGTGGAGTTCTGAGTTTTAGAACCCTTGGTGAGCGTTGATGGCATTCTTTCCTTGTTCCAAAGTAGTTACTAAGTTTAGATCACTCTCATATTGCACGGAAATCAGCTAAGTCACCTTCCCTCTCTCATTTGTTTAGGGTTTTACATTTTTGCATGCTCATTGCTTAGACATTATTGTAGCTTATTACTTGTATATCATTTATTCTGGTAGTTACTACGAAAGTAAGGTTTAATTTAATTTATATTATCACTTGTTTATCTTTACACAATGTTATATTGTCAATTATGGAAATATTATCTCATCAAAGTGCATAAAAATCTAATATTCATGACACAAATTTAAGTTGAGATGTTTCTCCATCATATCCAAAATTATACAAAATGTTTGGGATGTGGGGTCCAATCTAGATAACGTATATGGTCACACCCTTTTACAATCATTGACTCTAATTTTAATTTTAAATCATTATTTGTATAATTTCATCTTCCTAATGTCATCCTTATTATAATATATTGCCTACAAAAGACTATATAAGAAATTAATTATCACCTTATAATGCATTTGGTATTATTACAAGATCATATTGCAAACATCATTCCAAAATCACTCAAAGGGTTCCTAAATCTACTTAAATTAGTTGCACACCATCTAGGAAAATGCCTACTACAAGTCAAAATCACTCAACCAGTCAAATAGTTTAGCTTCATTCATCTACAAGCATGTAAAGATCAGAGAGTCGAGTCTTAAAAATATTAAATTCATTCTAAGAATCACACAAGGGTTTTAATAAATAAAGGGTTAGGTCACATAGTTGAGGCACACCACATATCACTATTAACATACTAGGCACATTCATGCCACATATTTATCACAAGGTATCTTGGTGTCAAGAGACACAAGGGCACCCCTAGGGGTTGGTTAGCTATACACACTTGCACAAGTACTTAAGAGAACTACATGAGGCTTGATTTCCACAATGAGGATATATAGTGCAACTCTTGGATTGGTTTAGTGGCTAGTATTCTAAACATGAAGGGTGATCCTACCTCAAACACACACACATGATTTCGTCCTTTTTTTCATAATGCTTTGATGAATGGTTTTGTAAGTTTTTATGGTTTCTACTTTGTTGCAAGTCATCTTGATTTTGTGGGAAAAATGACAGACATCGAGCACCATTTCAAGAAAGTGAAACACACATGAAGTTTCAAATCCTAATGGTCTCAAGGTATAAAACCATATAGTTCATGCAATGGAATATACAACTACTGCCTATATCATATAGAATATGTGTGGTCATGATCCTGCTCATTATCTAGTTCTAAAATATTTAGTGTAAAATTCACTACTCCATATCTTCGTGTTCCACTATCCTACACACCAGATCATTCCATAATCATCTTGAATAGATAATTCTATCTCTCCTTTCATGTTTTAAGTAATTTATTGATCATTTACCAATCATATTTATCACTCCAAGTTTTAATGCATTATATTGGTCATGCATAATTGATGTTAGAATTAATTAGGTCATAATAATCTACTTATTGCTAACCCTTATACTATTCTTAGTTCTATAATAACGTTCTAAAACTTAACCAACTAGAGATGATCTAAGCATTTGGTGAACCCAACATGAAAATTGTACATCAGCTAGATTTTTCCCAAGATCACCAAATACGAAGCCTAAATATGGATTTTCCCTCACTAGTTCTACAAATATTATTCCATGAAACATGCTTATATCTAGTGGTTTCATATTTAAATTATATCAATATGCACAAATATATAATCCATTCTTGAATAATCAAGGTCGTATGCATATCTCCCTTCCTTATTTTCCAAGAATAAGTTTCCTTGCACTATATATGCCCCTACAAAATCTGGAAAGGGTGGTGCTTCAAATGTTTTCTAATACGATAATACTAACCCTAATCATCACATGTTATATCACATCTCTTCAATGATAATGGGTGTCCCACATAAATCTAAACCAAAATAAATTGATTGAAATCTCTTTAGACACAATATTATAATCACAAATCTCAATTAAAATTATTCTACTCATACAATTTCTAATGAGTTTATCACTCTTCATATTTCTATGAATATTATGCCTCCTCATAAGCTTATACATAATTATCATTATTATACTATGACATATTTGATGCCTACACCTCCTTTACTATTTGGGGTTCATCTTTCACGTTGATGAGACTCTTCTTAGGTATCTCTTGTGTTATCCCATTTCTTTTACATAGTTCATTTCAAAACACTACAATAATGTTTGAATAATCACGTAATACAAAAACATTCAAATATGAGAAAAAAATATTAAATTATGATATTTTCTAGTTTGATTGGATAGCTTGTTACTTTATACATGATGTTTGTCACATTGATTTTATACATAACATGGCTAATATTTACAAACATACATTCATGAGGTAGCTTGAGCTTGATGTAGGACACTCACAAATTGATACATGATGATGGGATTCAGATTTTTTCTTACACTACTCTCTTGGGGCATCTCTCCATAGTATGTAAGTAATTTTGTTTCGTTATATGTTACTTTACACCTTTCTAATCATGTTTTATTACATACATAGTGTTTATTGCTATTTATTGGATCAATAGAACTAACACATGTGTCTTTTGCAGGTGTTAACCTATCTTATATTTGTTGTTACTATTATGTATGTTTTCTATATTGTTGTCACTACTTGTTTATGTAGATTCATTCCTTGATTACTTACTATGTGCATTAATTGATTATCTTATCTAATTATGATATTATGATTGTTTATTTTGTGTCTTAAGGTCCTTGTTTGTCTTGTGACACCATGGGTGTCCTAGTTTATGGATACATACCTAATTTGCATGTATGCACTTACTTATTTGATTGTGGCACATTTTACCTTCTAATACGATTGTCTTGTTACAATGTGGGTGTCCCATGTTTATGGATTTATGCATATATATAATTTTTTTCTGCATATCGGTACATATTTGATTGTACACTTTTTTTCTAATAATCTATTGTTTCTAGTTTACACTAATTGTTACATTATTATTTTTGTTATGGATGTTGACACGATTACTATGTTGATTATATAATTGTTTTACTATGGAGTAGGACATGATTTATATTATTATTTTTGTTAATAGTTGTTTTCCATGTGTATTCTTATTTGTTTTCTGTTACATGTTGCTTATTCTCCATGTCATGGTTGTCACCATGTGTGGCCCCTTTTAAGGTAAATATTCTTACATGTGGCCACCACTTCAGCCTTCTATGTGATCCTACGTAGATTATCATACATATGGTGTGGGTACACATCTATTCTTATAAGCCACGTTGTCAAAGGTTTTATCACACTTTCCTCAAAATAAGGGGCATTCAAAATGTATTCTATAACTATATAAATATTACATGATAAATAAATAGATTTTAAAATGACTTAAATCCTCGAGAAAAGGTCATAGATAGAAACGTGATAAAATTTAAACAAAGTTAAAACCATATATTATAGTCAAGACGTGGTATGGTCTTCACCTTCCCATATGTTGTCATATAGGGGAATTTTCACTAAAGTTTAAAATTCTGCATATTTTATTAGAGGTTTACAATATTTTTACATAGATTACAAGAACAAATGACACAATTCATAGTATGTTACATTGTGCATGATTTCTTCATTCCTTCTTCACAATGTTATTTAAAATGTAATTACAAAATTGGTTTAATGCCATGGGCCTCCTTCTCACCTTAAATGTTTTGAAATTATACACAATCAATCTATAAACAGTAGCACCTTAGGTGGGCATGACAATTATCATTCATTCTAAGATATTATTTTTTCAATATGGAGAAAATTGGGCCTATATTTGTCTACAATGATATGGTATGTAGGTTTAACAAAAATTTTCAAAACAATACTATGAGATTCATAGACTTGTATTTTCTCTTCACTCACTAGATTATCAAAATAAAGATAGCATTGAATCAAAAATATGAGATTCATATAGAGATATTTCCTCCTTTCTCTTCACATTCTCAAATGGGGAAGGCATCAAAGCACATGGGTTTGCATATTCTAATCCTTCATACTCTCTACTATATCCTATGTTGATTAACCCCAATTATATTACATCTCTAAATAAAATTCCAACTCTCTAAGGTACCAAAATAATGGGAGATCCTCCCTCTACAAAATGAATAGGTGTATTCCTTCCATATTTTGTGTATCCTTTTCTTACTTTTTCAATGTTCAAATCTGCAATGCATTATCTATATTTTGAGTTAAATTTAATTTTCTATCATAGACTTTGACTACACTTTATGTTATAGGTTTAACCATGGAGCATACCAACACCAACACCAACAAATAAAAATTCCTTTTTAGTGAAGGCAAAGTTTGTGTGCACATTCGAGGAGTGCTTTCCTTTAAGAGTGAAAATTTAAATTACACACTTAATGGGGGGAATGTAGACACTAAAAATTTGTAACTTTTCCTTATGTAATTCTAAGTATAACCTTGTATCCTTATTGAGACATATTATCACATTTATAATTCAATTTTATCATATCACTAGCCATTCTATAACTTACTTATCTTTACACAATGCTCTATTATCAATTCTAGGAATATCATCTCGTCAAAGAAACAAAAACATCTCATATTCATGAAAAAAATTAGTTTAGATGTTTCTTTACTTGGCCCAAAAAATAGAATACAGAGTCAAGGATTTGGGGTTTGATCTTAGCCCACCTATAAGGTCCCACCCCTTCATAATCCCCGACTCTACTTTCAATTTTAAATCATTCTATGGGTCATTTCATCTCCTAAGTGTGGCCTTATTAGAATATATTTCCTACATAAGACTATATAAGAAAGTCATTATCACCTTATAACTCATATGACATTCTTACAAGATCATATTACAAACATCATTCCAAAAGAACTCAAAGGGTTCCTAAATTTACTCATATTAGCTACACATCATCTAAGGTAGTCCCTACTACAATTTAAAAGCACACGAATTGGTTCAAATAGATTATATTCATCCATATGTTTTACAATTTTCCCAAGCTCCTATTTCAAGTTAATGGAATGGTGTGAAAGAAAATAAGAAAATCAATATATGGAAGGGTTTAAGGATACCTCCAAGATGTGTGATGATGATGAAGATGAGATACGAGCACAAAGGTCCTCTCTGTGGTGAGCTCATTAACCTACACAAAAAGAGACAAGTAGAAAAGGACAAGATTTTAGATTAAGGGATGGGTTTCTTGAAAACGTCATTCTCGAGATGTGATAACATCCTAGGGAGGATGTCAATCACACGTTTATTAAAATATTGATAAATTATAAATAATGGATAACATACAAAATATACTAGAAGAAAAGATTGGAGTTATGATAAGTAAGCTAAGATAAAGATCTAATAACAATAAACTGAAATAAAAGAAATCAAACCTGATCGGGTCGATGGAGACCCGAGAAAGACATAGGAAGTTGACGGTGACTATAGAAAGGAAGATCAAAAGATGTAAAGAACATAGGATCGTGATATGATTGTGAGATGTTGTAGTTGTCATGAATCTTATGGAGAGAGGTAGGACACATAAAGGATGTAAAAAATAGAAATATCGATGAGAAAATGATAGATGCGATTGAGTCAATGGTGATTGGGGGAAGATCTAGGGCATTGATGGTGATCAAGACCAAAAATTGATATATGGGTTGTTAGATAGGTGGATCATAGAGACAAAGGGATTTAAATGTTGAAGGAGGCTGAAAAAATATGACAAATGAGGTGAAAGGAAAAAAAAGTTGTTGTAGATAGGGAGATTGATGGCAGTTAGGCTAGATTGAAGGTGACTAGGGCGAGAATTGGGGCTTGATAGTGCTTGATATGTGGAAAAGGGCTATGAAGGATAACCAATGATGGAAAGATTATGGTATATTTCAAAGCCATGAACAACCTATAAAATTGATGGAAAGAAATGATGAAACAATGGTAGGGCTCAAACAAATTTATACTTTAAATATCTAAAGGTTGAAAGAGATAAATGGAGGAAAGAAGAAAAAAGGAGAAAATATGCCCAAGAGGAGAGTGATATGACCATTTCGGGAAGGATAGGATAAAAAACAAAAAAGAAAAAGAAATATGGTGGTGATATTTGTAATAACTTGGTAGGGAACATAACATGGCCTCAACAGAGATGACGTTAATGTCCTACGAACCTATGAGTTGGCAAAGATCACTACAGATGGAGGAATCACTTGAATGGATAAAATAAAGATGGTAGGAGTCCTGGAAACACATCGGTAGGGAACATAGCATGGCCTCAACAGAGGTGACATTAATTTCCTACGGACCCGTGAGTCAATAGAGATCACTATGTTAGAACCTAATATTAAGTTCCTATAAAATTTATTTGATAATTCAATATTTTAGAATAGGTTATATTTTTTATTATTTAATATAAACTTTATGTTTATGTTTAATTGGTTATTTGGTAACTAATTTATATTAAATCGGGGTACGATTTAATCATACCCCATCACTTAATATGTTCATGACCCATGGGATCATTTAAATATGGTTGCATATCATATTATTTTTCACCTCATGTGAATGGATTGGAGATAAGTGAGGAGGAGATATGGATTGTAAAGGTTGTTTCTCGATTAATGGAATTATCTATTTTCATGGTTTTTACCCTCGAGGGTTTTCCACGTTAAATATGTGTTTCTATGTTATTTTATTTATTTCATGTTATAATGTTATTATAATATTTGTTATATTAATTAATTAATATTGAATCTTATTTAATGGTTAATGTGTTTAACCCCTCGGATCTGACATGGTATCAGAGTAGGTTTAAAAGGTTTCAAATAAATAAATAAATTTAATCTGGTGTTTGGGAGTCTAGAACTATGTTTTTAATACCTAAAATTTTCCCTCTTTTTCTCTCGAAAATGACATCAATTATTGAATATTATGATTCTTCATTAAAGGGATCAAAGATACCTTTCCAACGAGACCAATTTTTCCTAATTTGGAGTTGTGGAGAGAAAGTTATGGTCATTTAAAGTTTTACATCTCGGGAGGAACAACAAGTTGACATGTGACAACTTTTGATTTGCTTAAGGTTTTCCTACGTGTGAATTTTTGATTATTTCCTTCCTTCCCTCATATCTACCTTTTACCTTTTGTGTCTCCTTCGGGGCAAAAATATTTTATTTGAAACTCGGTTTATTAGTGAACTTAAGGTCCATATAATACATTTGGTTGAAAAAAGTGCAGAGAATGACATCACGTGCATTTTTATCCCTTTGATATGTTACACGTGTCTAACTTTTTAAATCACTTTATACCTTTATATTATTTACTTTCCTTGATCAAATATCATTATATGCACTTTGATTAATAAATTTGGTTAGTATTTAACAAATGTGGCCCGCTTAATACTACTAAGCCTTGGTCACGAACCCAAAGTTACGATTAATCTCCTTGATAAATATGGAAAGATCATCATCAATTTGAGTATTCTTAAATCTTGTTTATTTATGTAAATTAATTACTTATTTTAAGTAATTTTAACCAATTATCAAAGATAAGTCTTGTTAATGGATTTGAAATCAAGATCTAGTTGAGTATATTAGTATGTGATTACTAAAAATAGTATTATATGTATATCAAATGACACTTGGGGATGCCTTTGTGTTTGTATTGGAGACGTCCAATACTGATTGCATCTAATATATATTTTACAAGATTAATATGTTGAAATTACTCAACATATTGGTAATATAACATGGTTAGTTAGTAAGCATATTGTTATTTAAGTTGTTATACAACTTGTGTTTAACCTATCAATGTAAGTTTTAGAGATGGTTAAAAGTGAAATCAATAAATATTTATATGCTTATATGGATATTGTGACTCTAACCATGCTGATGTTGTGTTAGATATAAAATATACTAGATATGTGTTCAATTTTTTTAGTACAGTGCCATTACTTGAAGAAGTAAAAAGTAAATGACAGTCTCTCATCCTCTAACTGAGGTAGAGTATAGAAGTGTGATAGAAACAATGAAACAATCCATGTGGCTAAAGAGGTTTTTAAAAGAGAAAGACATGGAAGTTGAAGGAAGTAATCCTCTTATGTGCGATATTCAAATTTATTTTACTCTTGATAAGAATCTAATTCAACATCAAAGGACAAAGCATATAGAGATTCATACACACTTTATCCGAGATAAGGTTCTCTGCGGTGATATATATTTCAGACTTGCCTTGATGAAGATCAAGTTACATATATGTTTATGAAGCCATTGTGTCTTTGTAAAATTCTGCAAATTCTATGTAATGATTGGTCTTTAGAGTTGTCATTATGGGGGAGTGTGCATGGTAATGTCACCTCTTAATGGCCAACCTGGTTGATATCTCCTTCTCCTCTATACTTCTACTCCATTTGTAAAAGCATTGTAAAAATATCTTTATGATCTTTTGTAAACTTATCACTCTAAGTTTACAGTGTACAATCCAGTGTGTTGCATCTATTTGTAAAGGAGGTCCTTGTGTTATAAAATTCTCTTAGATATGTTGTTTTGAGATTTTTTCCATGGCGTGAGATGTAGTCTCAAAATCATGCTTAGCCTAAATCATAACTTAGGATTTATAGATTCCAAATTACCAAAAGGTAAGTTGAGCATGATGAAGGTGTTATAAATCCAAAATTGATAAGCTATCCTAAACATTTACTAATGGTTTATGGATTTGTAAATCCTATTGTAAAAATAGTTAATGTTGGCATATGGTTCCCCACTTAATATTAAGGGGGAGTGTTAGAACGTAATATTAAGTTCTATAAAATTTAGTTTATAATTAAATAATTTAGAATAGGTTATATTCTAATTATTTAATATAAAATTTATGTTTATGTTTAGTTGGTTATTTGGTAACTAATTTATATTAAATTGGAGTATGATTTAATCATACCCTGTCACTTAATATGTTCATGACCCGTGGGGTCATTTAAATATGGTCATGGATCATATTATTTTTCACCTCGTGTGAATGGTTTGGAGAGAAGTGATGATGGAGTTTTGGACTATAAAGGTTGTTTCTCGATTAATGGACTTATCTCTTTTTGTGGTTTTTACCCCGGGGTTTTCCACGTTATATATATGTATTTGTGTTATTTATTTATTTCATGTTATAATATTTGTTATATTAATTAATTAATATTGAATCTTATTTAGTGTTTAACCCTCGGATATGACACACCTGCAGATGGAGGGAATCGATGGGAATCCACTTGAATAGAGGTACAAGCCACATGACCAAAGGGTCACGGGAAGGCATCAATGTTGTGCACAAAAATGTGAAGATGGTCAAGACAATGGTCTGAAAAAATGTAGGGGAAAAAGAAAATGTGTTATCCTACAAATATGAGGAAACAAGCAAATATGTGTCTTGGTGGGATGAAGATGGAAATGATGGCCACAATAGTGGGCTTAAGATGAGATATGTTTCCTTGAGAGGATGCACTAATATGGACACACAATGGGCTACTTGATGTGATGAAGGATGCGTGATGAGATAAATAGATAGCAAAATGAGCCACGTAGGGTAGGTAAATGTGTGTTATGGTTGACACATGAAGTGAAGTGGAAGAAAATATAATTTGAAAAATATATGGATGAGATGGGATGAAGGTTGAAATATTAGGGTTGGATCGGCGGTGATTGGGGAGATCAACGGAGAATGGGCTTGGGTCGACGAAAATTGGGTGGGGCACCTATAAGCAAAGGAGATGACTAACAAAGCTCATTTAAATGACATGATTTTGATGATCGAGAGATCTAAGTACTATAAAATATTAAGATTGAGTGGAATGGAAGCCATTGGAGGAGTAAGAAATTTCCAAAGGTCTCGGAGAGTGGTAAGTTCCAAAAACATAGCTTAATTTTGATTTTTAGTTGATTTTTTTTATGAATTTTTAGATTTTGGATGGGAGATAAGAGTTGGTCGATGGTGACTATGCGTCTTTGTCGACCTAGGAAATTCAACCTCGACCAATATGGGGTCGATGTTGATCGGTAGATATGGATAATTTTTGATAGAAAATGATGATTTTTTTATTTGATGTTGATGGAGATCTTATTCGATTGATTTTCTAGGCAGTGACACTTTATACATGAGAGATAGAGTCAAGAAATGTTAGGGAATATTTAGGAAGATGTCATAGATGTCGAGTGGGATCACTAGAGGTAGTGGGATTGGGTGGTTTCCACCACTATCAGAGGGTTCCTAGATACATATCGATGATTATAGATTTGATAGACAAATGGGACCTAAGGACCAGTACCTTCTAGTTCCGGACAAGAGAGATGATGATCATGTTAGAGGATGTGTATCACATTTTGATATTTCTGATTTGGGGGCACCCATAGTACCAATTATAGCCTGAGGGTCAAATGGATGCATTGAAGTTGTTGTTTGGAGCAGAGGCCCCACATGATTACATTTGTATCGGGGTCATTTCACATTAAGGCACACTATCAACCTTTAACGTCGGGGAACCAGATGATATTCCTAGTGATGATGGAAATGTATTGTTACACATTTCCATATTCAAGTGGGGCATGATTCCCATGGGCCTTAGCAGTAGTGGTATTGGACATTGTTTAGCATAGGACAATGTTTGCATTTGAGGCACTCTACTAGCATAGGTGTACTATGAGATGTGGATGTAAGTTTCGGGGATGAGGTCGGGTATGGATATGGGCTACCTATTACACTTACGGGCATATGAGCACATAGTTGTGGTGAAGCCGCTGGGCTTTCATGTATCACAAGAGACCACATAGAGTTGTGAGTGGGGTTTATGCGATGGAAGGGCGACCAAGATCAAAGAGACAGGGCGAGGATTGGTATGCAAAGATATGGGGAGCTTAGATGTGGATGATGTCGGATGGAGGCCATACGGCTAATTCCCTGCATGGTCTGCGTGTAGATGTACAACTTGTAGACATAAGGAGAGTTAGATGGGTGCGAGGGCGGAGGATGGATATGGTAGAGAGTGTATTGTTTCCATGGGTGATGAGGTAGCTCGGGTTGGTGTAGATGATGTTTGGGGCACCGATTAGATAGAAGAAAGATTAGGTGGAGAGGTACTTACCTAGTCTATGATGATAGAACCATTAGTGGAGGAGGCGGAGCCGTAATATATTGATAAGGATGTCGTGGGAGTGGTGGAGGGTTTTTTGGAGTGTGATGATACGGCGGTGGGCAGCCCGGGTAGTTGAGGAGGTAGTACATGTAGGAGGAGAGGCATAGGTGAATTTAGGAGGAGAGGAGGTAGTTTATAGGAGGATATGGAGGTGTTGTGGTGGAGATATCTTGGTTATAGGAAGAGCTAGATGCATCTCGACACAAGCAAGACACTTTACGGCGGGAGTTTAAGGTGACATGCCAGGAGAGAGACACTGTCTATCTAACAACATGACAAATATAATATACAGAGAGAGGCCCTATGGGCTGAATACGGAGATCCAAGCACTCCATCTCGGGCATTAGGGGAGAGGCTCGGGGACCCACATAAGGATTGGAATAGATGGCTTCACCCAATTTTGTGACACTAGAGCAAAGTATTAGTCCTAGGGGATGATGCATGCTATCATGAGTGAATAGTTACGATGAGACTACCCGATGTGGCACGTTATGTGGCATACATGGTTATAGAGAGGATATTTACATGTCGAGAACTTTAGGGATCATGATAAGCATAGTGTAGCCGCGTCACGATGGTGGACCGGATGGTGTACATGGGGGACAATAGGAAGGAGGACAAGGTCCTACATCGAGACTCAAAGCTTTTGATATTGTGTTCATCAAGTAGTGGGTGAACATTATATAGATATAGATATATTTTGATGTATAGATTTTGAGATAGATCCCGAAAGGCCTATCACGGATGTACATACACTTCAACGATTTTTTCATGAGTTGTGAGTTAATATGTGTTGTGATGAGTAGATTAGATGCATGTGATGGATTGTGATTATTTGATGTTTGATAGATAATAGATGTGAAAATGATTAGATTGATTATAGATGTTGATTTAGATATTTGATATGATGTATTTAGATGATATGATGGTGTGATGTATGGATTTAGATATTGATGTGATGTATGGATGATAAGGTTAGAGTAGATATGATATGGTAGGATTGTGATTAGAATAGATGTGATGAATTTAGATGTTAGATATGATTAGATGGATTTAGATTTTAGAAATGATGATAGATTAGCATCACCCGGCTGAACTAAGTGCTCACCCAAAGCATGCAAAGGTACCATGCCCATATTTAGAGTTCTTTAGACAAGATGTTAGTGTGATGAAGATACAACATATTCATAAGTAAATAAGCATAAACATTCCCACAAGCACAACCAAATTTGAATCTTAGAGAATCATGAATTAAATAATAACTATAATAAGATTAACCATACAAGGACCTAGTTACAGTCATGTTTAAAACCATTATCCATCCAATATACTCCATTATATTAAACATTGTAATACATAAAGCTTCTTACATTATAAAGCATCACCATAAGTTATGCATGCATCAGATCCAACAACATAACTCTATAATAATTCACTACTCAGTCTCTCTATCTAACTACACAGTTCACTACATATTTATAGGGGTGGGGACTTTCCCTTCACCACCTACACACTTCCCAAAATAGGTCGCATGTTGATAATAGCCATGCCTTTACAATAACATGCACACATGCAAGTGCGCTAATAATAGACATCCTATAGTTAACTGGAAGAAGTAATCCTATTATTATCTTGAACTCATGCATGATGCTTATCAGATCGCTCATTCCCAAAATAAATTTTGTGTCGTGCAAGTCTCCATCCCAATGTGTGCTCTCCACATGCTATCTTCCAAAAATAGCCCACATCCATGAAAATGGCTAAGTCCGAATCAACTTGTCTAGAGTGTGTTTCCTTTCCTATCCTTTTGCGCCTTCAAGTATGCACCTTGTTCCTGCGTGTGAATCCTATGTGTGTCTTCTCCTTAGGAAAATATTGTCTACTCAACATTACCCCACACTAAAGTACATTGTCATCCGAAATGGGGATTCTTTTTGATGTTCCCAAAGAATAAAGAATAAGAATGGAAAGAATATAAAGAATCACTATACAAAAGAATAGACCTTTACTCTGCAACACCTTCTTCTTCAACTGGGAGGATCAATTTTGGATATTCTATTTTAATCAAAAGCCTCAATGTCGCCATTCATTCATCAACACGGTCCTTGTCTTCTCTGGAATGTTTGTGGAAATGGCTTCCAATTCATCCTGAGTAATATTTTCCTTCTCATTCTACAGTACTTGGACAACATTGGCCATAACAATCATCATTCCCTCTAGAAGATCCCATCTTTACGTTATGTGCTTCCCAATCTCATCTATTCTCTCCTTATGTGGGTCTTGGGCTGCTGCAAGGGCTTCACGCTTTATTTCACAAGTGCCAATCTTTTTGTGTGTCCTAGTGTCTCATCTTTCATGGCCTTCAGAACATCATTATCTTTAACCAGAGTTTTGATCCTTATCACTACTTCTAGTGCTGCACAAATATTTAGAGCTTGGTTGGCTTTCTTCAGTTCATCCTTCAGAGTTTGGAGCAATGCCTCATAATTTGAAATTTTCCTAACCACGGAGGCCCTTTCTCTTTTGCTTCTTGTTCAGGATCCTTTGGTGTTGGCATTCAAATTGGTCCATCTTCTAGCACCAAATCAACCAATGTGTGCACATAATGCATAGCTGAAGGAAACTTCTTAGGTACCTTAGACTCAAGATGAGGTCTTGCTTTTAGAATATAGTCACCAATTTCTTCTGCCATGTTAATGAAGGCCTCATTATTTTTTTCTATTCTAGGTCCTTTTCTCCTTTTAAATGTGTTATTTCTATAGTTTTTGCCTTGTTATCTTCAAGTAGTGCTCTAATGGTGGAAACCTTATCAATGTTCCTCCATGCACCACCTCTGTAGATACTTTAACCAAAGCATTGCTCACCTGCTCATCAGACATTAGAGTAGGCTTTACTGTCATGTGTCTGCTTTGGGGTGCCTTCTTCACTCTCCTTGATACACAAGATTCCTCACAGAATGTTCAAAATTGGCTCATCCATATGGGTCTGCATGGACTAGGATAATTGTTTCCTTGTGTGCATGTGGTGGCCATGTCTGGATCCATCAACTCCCATCCATACAATTCCTTAAGGCCTATTGTGCTCTAAAATCGGGCATGGAATGATTTTTCTTGTGTCCTCAGCATAGCCCATACTTGGCACAACATATTCTTCACTTGTTCTCTTTGTTCTTGGCCCCTTAGGAACTGAGTGCAAGGTTTGGAGTTGGCCCTTCTTCTTCCTAAGTAGTAACATGTGTTGGGTTGCTCTTGCACCATCTCTTCTGCTTCCTTCATCCCTTCCTCTTCATCTTTCATTTCTTCATCTCTGGGTTCCTCCATATCTTTGGTTGTACTGGGGTTCAGGCGCACTCTCTTCAGACTCTTCCACCTCCTCATCAACTTTAGATTTCTCCTTCTCTTCTTCTCAAGTGCCTCTTTCTGAGGGGAGAGTCTAGGTGATCTTCTTATAGGTTGTGGTGTTCCCACACCTTGGGTCTGGTTCTTCTGAATACCTTCTTAAACTCGGTGCTCTTAGGGATTGCATCCACATCCAAGTCCTCTTCTCCTTCTTTGCACCTATGTGGTGGAGTATCTGCGTGCTCACTCTCCACTTTTTCTATGGGTTTGCCTCTAGCCTCTATGATCCAAGCCTCCACTATCTTTTTGTTCCTCTTCCTCCTCATCTATCTGTATGGTCACAACAGGCTTTGGAGTTGGCACATTCTCCATTGTGTGTTTTGCCCTTAGGTGGCCTTGGGAGCATGAACTCATTCTCCACATACTTATTATTCTCAGCCTAGGCTTGAGCTGAAGATATATGAGTGTGGCTCCATTGTCCCCAATAGCCAAACTTATTGGCTTCATACTTATGACATTTGAAATGAGCCTCTCAATGTAGGAATGACTGGATATACATATGTTTTTCTGAGGGTGTGGTAGTCACAATCTACCTTTATGCATTGAAGTTTAGCGGTGTCATTAAAAATATATGAAATTGAAGGCACTAGAAGTAGCGCGTTGTGAAGGCATATGGTAGTTTACACCATGGACTCCATGTCCCATCCTTCATGGAAAACCATGTGATGTAGAAGTGTTGATACACTGTGAACTGTATTACCTTGCCTACTACCGAAGGTAGTTCCTTTGGAATGTGCCATTCCTCCTCAAATGCCATCGTGAAGTTGGTCATACCACATTTTTTCCCTTTTCTTGAATGGGCCACTCATTGATCCTTCACATAAATATTTCTCAAACCTTTGTGAGGGACTTTCTTCTCAATGGGGTATTCCCAAATTTTATTCTTTGGCCCATCGGGCACTCCAATTTCTACAAAAAACAAGAGATAAGAGGATGGCACCAAAACTTATCTTTTCACCTGTGCATGCTTCCTCAATAATGGTTTCTACAATATAGCCTACTAAGTTGTAGATTTCTCCTCTAGGACATTTTCTTTGCAACATAAAGCCACATTGTATTTACCTGTGACCATCTCCCTTGATCATTCAGCTTGGTGAGTAGATGTGTGACTTACCTGCACCACATGGTACTTCCTCAATCTGTAGATGTCCATTTTTGTGTGGACCCTTGGTATACCCCAACTCCTTGCTTGTGGCTATAACCATTGCTTTATCAGTCAGATCACTAACAATGTTTGTCCTGTGCCCTTCAATCTGTTAATGTCGTAATTAGGGCCATTGTGAGCCTAACCCTCCATCTGGTGAAATAGAAGAAGTCCTCATGGACTCTACTCATAAGCCATTGGTATAAAGGTTCATATTTTCCAAAATATGGGAGCTCATATAGTTGATAAACTCCTACCTACTTAAGAAACTTTTCCCCAACGTCATCATACACTAGCATATCTTCCACTGTACATGTGCTTGTTGGTCTTCTTATTAAAAAGCATCCAACTCTCCCTTGTTATCAGTGGTGTGGTGGTTGTAGTCATTTACTTTGCATCTATGGATGTGGGAATCCCAATCTTTCTCGACTATTACTCCTTCCAGGTACTGCATCTCTAAAAAATTTCTCTCGGGAGCAATTTCAACCTCAACTTCCACCTTTTTCTTTCCTTTTGTGCCTGTTGTAGGTGCTTTCTTTGGTGCCATCATAAAAATCCCACCTTTTGTCTTTTGTGTTGAGTAAGTTCAAACCCTAGCTCAAAATCATGTGCCCTAGCTCAAAACCATGTGCCCTAGCTCCTTCTCAATGCTTCTGCTTCACTCAAACCCTTCACTAATGGGGACACAAGCCTTTTCCATGCACAAATCTACTCTCCACATCTGGTTTTCACAACTCTCCACACCTCAAACATGATTCACTTGGCTTGGTTGCACTTAGCTCGCTCGAATACTTGTGATTGCAAAGGTAAAAATGAACCCGCATCATGTCCTTATATAAATTTTCAAAAAGTTAGTGCATTTATTGCTCCTTCACCTACCAAAAATCCTCTCATTAATTGACCATTTTCAAAAAAATTTCAAAAAATTTTCCATGTGGTACAATTTTCATGCCCCAGTTATAACCTTCTAGCATGCCTTCCTACCCTCTGGCTATAGACTTCTCTTTCACATGTGCTTCCATGCCAAGTACCTCGCCACTGTGCCCTCTCATAGTAGTTTCCATGGACCCTTTACTTACCTCACGTTATATTGTCCCTTCATTCATTTCCATCTATGGTCTTCTTTAGAAGTAATCTCCTTTCTAATAACTCCTTTCCATACTTGAATAACACATGTAATAGTTTATTCTCATGTGTACCCATTTGTGAATAAAAATAACAACCACCCCACACCAATGGTATGTGTAGTCCTCTGCATAAAAATACTTTAGATTGTAATTAGCTTCAGTGCATGCAAACACACTTATTACACAAAACACCAAACTAAATTGACAAAGCATAGATGAAGAAGGAAATACATTAAAGGAAATATAGAAAGGGAAACCTATACTAAATGGAAATATTGCCTTATTACAAACACCAAGAAGACTTATTTATAGTAGGGCTTCAGCCTACTCTCGTTAAAGTAAATTAGGTAACCGCATTCCATCAAGCACCTCTAACTGGAAAGTGCACTTGAGTCAAGTATATGAGTGATAACATATGGTCCCAACCAATGCACCTTGAGCTTTCTGGATGGCATAAAAACTTAGAATCATAAAGTAGTACCATTTGTCAACCTCAAGCTTCTTGTCCCTGATGTGTCGGTCATGCCATGCCTTTTTGCCTAGCCTTTTCTTACTTTTAACTCCAACGTGTTATGGTGTGCCTCTCATCCAATTGTATTAACTGTCAATTCTTTCTTCTAATGCTTTCTCATCAGCTAGACCTCAATGCACATAATACACAAAGAAGGTAACATGAATTCCATAGGAAGAACTACTTTTACACCAAACACCAACTGAAAGGGTGTGGCCTTATTCAACCTCTTGTAGGTTGTTCTATATGCCCAAAGTACAACAAAAACTTTATCATCCCAATCTTTCCTTCCAACATCACAATTTTTGTCAAGGTCTGGCTCAATATCTTGTTAAAGGCCTCATAGTACCATTTTCTGAGGATGATAGGGTGTAGTCTTGTGGTGTGTAACCATAAATTCATCTAATAATATCTGATTGTCTCATTCAAAAAGTGTGTGCCCCTATCACTTGTCAAGCTCAAGTGGACATCCATACCTAGTAAGAACATTTTCCCATAAGAACTGGTTGTTGTAGCTATTGTACAATCCTTTGTAGGTGTTGCTTTTTCCCACCTTGTAAGATAATATATGTAAGTGATGATATATAGCATGATCTAGTTCTACGTGCAGTTGGTGAAATAGGACCTACAAAGTCTATAGCCCATTTCTCAAATGGCTCTACACTAGCAATAGGCCTCAAAGGCATTTCATCTCTTTGCCCAGGTTTTCCAAGGTGTTGATAGTGATCACACGCCTTACAATACTCTTTATAATCCTTGTACAGGGTCTCCCACCATAATCCAGTGAGTAGAATCTTGCATGTGGTGGTGTCACCTGCATAGTGCCCACCTGCAATACCACCATGAGCCTCTTCCATGATATATGTGTGCTCATGTTCTAGTACACACCGGTGTAATACTTCATCTCGACCTAGTTTGTATAAATCTCCATTGATCAACATAAAGGGTGCCACGTGAATTGTAAGTTGTTTCTTCTCTAATGCTTTCATTCCTTTTGGTGCCATACCCATGTGTAAAAAGACAACAATATCCTCAATTATGAAGGTGTGCATGATGTAACTGTATAACTATGCATTGTGCATCTGACATTGTATCTTCAATTGTTTGTGCATCCTCCCTTGATTGAATCCTTGATAAGTGGTGGGCAGAATTACTTTTACTTGGTTTTACCACAACTGTGAAATCAAATTCTGAAATAAGAGCACCCATCGACATATGTGCCCCTATAAAATGGGCTTATTTACCAAGTATTTTAATGCCATGTGATCAATATAGAATAAAAAGGTGTTGCTAGTAAGTACTATCTGAATTTATGTAGTAGCGTAGATCATCGACAAGGCCTCGTGCTCTGTTGTTGTATAATTCTACTCTCTACAGGAGTCAACTTTCTACTAGAAAAATAGATAGGATGATCTATAATACCTTCTCAGGTTGAGCTAACACATCATGCCAATGGTTGTGCAGAGGCATCCACATGTACATGAAATGGTTGGTTCCATGAAGGAAAACATAGAATAGGTGTTGTTGTAAGTCTCTCCTTCAACACCTCAAATGTGTTTGTTGCTGGTTCTCCCCAATAGAACGTCCCTTTTCCTTTTAGTAACTCTTCTAGGGGTGTGAAATCTTCGCATATCCTTTGATAAATTTTCTATAATACCCTGTGTGGCCCAAGAATCCATGCACCTCACTCTGACTGGTAGGCTCTTCTAGGCCTACAATAACTGCAACCTTAGTTGGATCCACTAACAAACCTTCCTTTAGAGATGATGTGCCCTAAAAAGTTCAAAAGGTGTAGAAAACACACACTTCTTGATGTTTAAAGAGATGCTTAACTATCTACATCTTTCAAACATTAAGTGTAAATTGTCACAATGATCCTTAACAAGTCCATACACCATCCAATCATCCAAGTAAACCTGCAGGAAGTTGTGAATAAAATCTTGGAATGCTTGAACAACTATGTGTGAAAATACAGTAGGCACATTTTTCAAACCAAAGGGCATCACAATATATGAAAAAATTCCCCATTCAGTGGTGAAAGTCATCTTCTCTTGATCCTCTATGTAATTCTAACTTGATGATACCCAGAGAATCCATCTGTAAAAGAATAAACTTCACACCTACTGATGCCTTCTAATATTTCCTCTGTGAAAGGTGTAGGAAAAGGATCAATCACACATGCAACATTAGTTCCTGTAATCCACACAAATCCTAATCGACCATCTTTCTTTATATTGATCACCATGGGGCTAACCCACTCTGATTCCTCTAGGGGCTTGATGATGCCAGATTTCAACATTTTTGTCAATTTCCTCCTTAACTTTGATGTGCAGGTTAGGGTTCATCTGTAAGGTCTCTTCCTGACTGGGTGTGCTCCTTCCTTTAGCTTAATCTTCATCTCTCCTAATGACTCATGCACTCCTTTTAACTCATGGTAGCCCCTAGGAAATAAGTCCTGAAAATCCCGTAGTAACTCAATTATCTTTGCCACTTCAGAATCAAACCAATAATCCCCAATTATTGCCTCCTTAGGTTCAACATCCATGCCAATGTTCACTTTCTTGGTCTTCATAGGTTCATGATAGGTGTGCACACATTTCTTATCCACATTGTCTAACACTTTCACGTGTACCTGTTGAATGATCTATATCCAGATTTTCTACTTCTTCATCATCCACTATGTAGACCATCTTTCCTTTTTTTTCTTTCTCTCAAGAAAGCATGCTTAAGTAGTGTGGCATCTGTCTCTTCTACTTCATCAAAATGTGCTCTGAGTCTACCTCACCAAATAACTCTGAATGAGTTCTTCAGCCTTTGCACTTGTCTCCCATAGTTAAGCACTTTATAACCCTTAATGCCTCTTCCACCAGAGGTTTAGTAGAGAAGTAGTCAAAAGTCTGGGTCATTCTGCAATCAAGTCTGCCAATTTCTAGTCTCCTATGTGCAGCTCTGCATAAACATACCAGGCTCATGTGTAACCTTGTAAAGTGGAATAAAGTTTGTGCACCCAAAGTGAAGGTGGTAAAGCTTCCTGCCCCCTCTATCCAGAGTCTCTCACACTATTGAATGTGGTGTTGAAATAGGTTGATTACCATGATACATGCAGATTGTAGTAGGTGCATTGCTCCTAAAAAACCGAGTGGTTAGAGAAATTCTGACTTCATTCCATTCCATAAGATTATCCTGTGAACCATCCACCACATGTTGTTGTTGTTGTCCGCATAAGGTATATACTAACATATTCCTTCTTTCCACTTGATTTTTCCACTTCTCCTCCATGGCATGAGGAATACCATAGGATCTCCTTCTCTCTAGTGTATGAGGTACATGGTTGTTACCTATCCTTGAATACATCGAGGTTTCTTCTCCATGCAAAAATGTGCTTCTTACTTTGTGCCCAACCATCTCATAGGTTCCATGTGCCCAATTGTCACAAGAAATACTTGTAGTATCACTGATAGACTGTGCATCTTCCCATTGGAGGATTCCTTCCTTTGATGGCTCAAGTACTTTTGGGTCCCGAATGATGCATACATAAATTTTGTTCAGGTCTTCCTCACTCAAAGGTTCAACATAAGGTGCAGATTTCCCATTTGTCAAAGGGATAATCACTCTTTCTTCCTTGTTCTCAAAACTTATATACCCCTTGTTGAACCGTAAGATCAACATTATTTGCATAACACCAAGGGCACCCAAGTAGAGTTGGGAAGTTATCTGATTCTGCAAGTGCTAAGACCTCAAAGTCCCCAGTGAACTTGGCCCCTTGTATAGTAATGGATGCATCCTTTAAAACTCCTATGGGAGTGGCCTTAGTTTGATTGGCCATGAACAATACATTAGAGGATGGTTGTAATGGAGGTCTTCCCATCTGTACCCATGCATCTAAAGTAAGCACATTAACTTTTGCACCTGTATCAATCAATATATTACTCAAGAGCCACCCATCCACAACAACATTCAGAGTGATCTCCTTGTCATAATCCAAGCTATGAGGGGAAGATTAGCATGCAAGGATTTTCCATCCATTCTCTATACCTACTTGTGTGGAGTGTTTCCCTTTAGCCAATTCCCTAGTAATGGAATGATATTCTCTGGCACAACATTTTGCATACCTCTTTTAAGTCATCAATATCCGATTGGATTGTCTCTGTTGCCTTCTTTTGTTCTAACTTCCATGATTGTTCCTTTAAACATTGTATTTCACCCTGAAGATTTCTGAGTACCTCCATGGTTTCTGATAAACCTCCTTCTGATGTGTAGGATCTGGGTACCTTGCATGTAAAACTTCCTCCTTGGTGATGGTAGGATTCTGTTGTAATGCCTCTCTAGTGCTGCAACTTTAGCGCGTGTAGTAATCTTCACAGGTAATACCTCAAGTTCGGTGTGACTTTGGCATCCATTGATTTTCCACAGCACATTGTATTCTAACCATCCATGCACCTTTGTTCTCTTGTTTATGTTGCTTTTAAGATGCTCATATAAGTCTAGGGCATTCCTCATAGTTGTGATTCTTCCCACAAAAAGAACAAGTAATATTTGAGGACATTTTGCATGTAGTGGTAGGAGATCCACATGTAAAACATGTTCCATGAGGGAACTCACCTCATCCACCACCATGGCCTTGGCCCCGAATCCACCATGGTATCCTCGACCTCTACCATGACCTCCTTCAAAGTGCCCTTGTTCCGATCATAGCATGCTTGAGTGTGATCACGATCATGGTGCTCACTTTTACCTTTAGAGTTATCTGATACTCTAGTCTATCACACACCAATATCTATGGCATCATGGATCTGACCAATCAACCTAATCTTTATATATGAGTCGTGGACTGAAAATTTTACAATAACAAGATACATTCTTCCTTATCATGCATTGTAATAATGGGTAGTGGCTTGCATCATGGTCCAAATGACATATCTCATAGTCCAGCAATAATGAACGCATTGATATGTGAGGACAACTATCTTTGGTGTGCCCTTCCACTTCACAATCTGTACACCAAATCCCAGTGTGCATCTCATGTGCTGAATTTTCCGATAGTTTCTCCAACTACTTTTCCATAGCTGTAATTTGTGCCTCAGGAATGGGCTCACTCTAGTGTCTATACTTCCGACTTACCTCGGTGTAAAGCTGCTTCAAGTGCTTTGCGTGGGTCCATATAAGTCTTATGTGACAGTGCACCCTCCTAAAAGGTGTGATCAAGCCCCCAACAAACCATTGTGCATGTTGGCTTGCATGAATATCATAAGAAAGTTTAGACAATAGTGTCTTGAAATGGGCATCATATTCCCGAATGCTCTCAGTAGTGCCCTACTTAATATCCTTGAGCATGCTTATACTCTTTTTCTCAAACTCAGGGATATGAAACTCCTTAAGGAAAGCATCCTTTAATGTTGCATAATCTACATGCAAGTTTGATCAGGGTCAAACTTCTATACCAATTGTGTGTGTGTCCTGTAATGTAGTTGCAAAACTGACTTGCCTTGTGCTTAGAAGCCATAACTCCTTTTTCATGCCATATATCTCACACATGTGCACGTGTTTAGCAACATCTTCTATGCCCCTATACTCTAGAAGATGAAGAGACATCTCCATGTAAATATTTTGGGGTTGGTGCGGACCCCTTTTTGATCAGAACCTCTTGTGTTACCTCTGCCTCCAGAACCACCAGATCCACTAGAACTAGAGCCACCTATGCCCCCGATCCTCCACCTATAGCTGGAAGTGGACCAGTGGATGTACTTACCCTGTGTCCCAACAAGTGGTACTAAAATGAAACTCCTATAGTCTGTGAAGTGGTACTACTCCCAGAAGTGAGTCAAAATTATGTGTGCTTGAGTTATGTGTTGATGATGTGCTTGAAAAGGTACCTCAAACAACAAAGAAGATATTTTCCCTGCCATAGATGTACTTTCTATCTGACTTACTCTACTCTTCTACTAGCCCAAACTAGCTTGTTGACTACTTGGTTGTACTAGATACTAGGAAATCAAGTGCAAGGGCTAGGTTACTAGGTAGATTTAGATGCACACCCACGGCCCATGTCATCTCTGTTGGCATGCTCCCATGTGAGGCCGAGGAGGGTTCCCTATTATGCTTTCCCAAATGGGGAGTTCAGATGCTCTGGCTCCACGCCTCTGCGTGAGCTTCAAATCCTTCATGAGCCATCTCTCTCCTCAACACCATCCACTCTGCAATATCACATTGCTTCTCTATCTCCCTCTCATGTGCCTCATTATACTTAAGCCACCTTTCTTCTCTCTACCTCTCTCTACCGCTAGGTCCACCATCTTTCACCAAACTTGTTCCTGCCCCCATGTGTGGTGGGGTTTAGCTAGCCATATTTTTCTTCCAAGTTCAGGTTACCATCAAGATTTTGATCGCTAATGGAATGCCTTGCAAATAAGTTCCCCTTGGATAACATAAAAACTGGAACTCAGCTACCTCGGGAAAGAATAAGTGGAAATTGAGTACTCAAAATATAACTATTCAAAACACCATGGAACCAAGTATCCATAATGCATGCGTCCAAATCAGATCAACATCATAAAGGGCCTAAAATTCTTCTTACATCCAGACAAGTGTGTGATACCTCAATTCCTTTTAGATGCATAAGCAACCAACCACTCATACAACTCTACTAGAAAGATAGAAAAGAAGCTCTCATACAAACAATCATACAAATTCTGCTCACCCACATGTGCATGCATCAAACTCAAATCTAGTGTTGAACCTCTGAGCGTACTCTTCTTCAGATCCTTTATCCACTCCTCAACACTTGCTAAGGTCAACCGGTACGTCTTCATCATGAAACATCCTGAAAAACAACTGAAAAGAGGTCCCGACAATGGAACCAATGATGTAGCCTAGAATCTACTATATAAAACCAGAAAAACCAGGTGCACTTTGGCACATCACCTAACTTGAGCTGAGCACTCACCCAAAGCATGCAAAGGTACCAGGCCCCTCTTTAGAGTTTCTTATGTAGGATGTTAGTGTGATGAAGATACAACATATTCAGAACCATAAATAAGCATAAACATTCCACAAAGCATATTCAGATCTAGATCTTAGAGAATCATGAATTAAACAATAACTATAATAAGATTAACCATACAAAAACCGATACAGTCATGTTTAAAACCATTATCCATCCAATATACTCCATTATATTAAACATTGAATTACATAGAAGCTTCTTACATTACAAAGCATCACCATAAGTTATGCACATCAGATCCAACAACATAACTCTACAATAATTCACTATTTCATCCTCTCTCTATCTAACTACATAGTTCACTACATATTTATAGGGGTGGGGACTTTCCCTTCACCACCTATGCACTTCCCAAAATAGGTTGCATGTTGATAATAGCCATGCCTTTACAATAACATGCACACATGTAAAGTGTGCTAATAATAGACATCCTATAGTTAACTGGAAGAAGTAATCCTATTATTATCTTGAACTCATGCTTGAAATTTTGAAAAATTGATCAATGCAAGAAACCTTTTATTTCCATGATATAAGAATGTAGCCATCCTTTGAGGGAGTGGTGTACTGATGGGATTTTGTTTTGGATTTTGACTTTTGATTTTTTCTTTTGGATAAGGGGGATAGAATGCATGATAGTTTTCCTTTAAGGGATCATTTTATAATTTTGATATTATTTTCTTGATATGGATAGTTGTTCTTCGAGGGAGGAGCATGTTTTTGGATAACATGGCTTTTGATATGAGCATCCATGATTTTTTGAATTTTAGGATATAGCTGAGGATAGCCAAGTAGACCACTTGGGGAGGGGAAGGAACATGTAGAAGCTACACATGTGGACCCTTATAAATTTGCTAGTAGGTAGATAAGAATAAGATGGATGTAATGATTGTGGGGTTCCCACCTAAAAGGATGAACTTGTCCATAAATAATACGCTATGAGAAAATTCATGGTGCCCATATTCAAGGTCACATATATGATAATGATAGTAGACCACATAATTCTAAATCATTATGATGAAGGATGGAAAGGATAATGTGGGAAATAGATCATTAAATTCAATTAAGATCACACGGATAGGTGTGTTACCTTTATAAAGGCCACAAATGCAAGGTGTTGAGAGGTTATATTTCAATTTTACTATCTAGGGAAGCTAAATGATAGGCCCTAGACCCATACTTATGCATGATAATATATGGTCCAATCTAGTTTGGAGAAAATTTCCACGTTGGCTCCTTTCTAGAGTAGTGATATTTTGATTTCTTTTAAGACAAGGTCACCAATGTTAAATTCATGTTATTTTAGATGTTTTTTGCGGGCACATTTGAATCATTCTTGATATACGTGATGATGTTAGAGGGTGGTCAAGCAATGATTTTCTAATGATTCAAGTTGTGTTAGATGCTCTTGGTGATAGTATTCATCAAAGACAAATTCGTGAAGAGAAACACGTAAGGATGGGATTTAAAATTTTAGAGGAAGAATGAATTCAAATCCATAGATCGAGAGATAAGGGATTAGTTCCCATAGAGGTGCGGATGCTAGTCCAATAATCCCAAAGAGAGAAGGGGATATGAAGATGCCAATTTTGACATGCTTTATCAATAGTTTTGGAAAGGATGTTGCAGAGAGTCTTGTTAGTGGCTTTAGCTTGGCCATAGCTTGAGGATAATAAGGAGAAGACAAGCTAAGATTGATATTGAAGGATTTTAAAGTTTCTTAAGGTATTTATTTTTTAAGGAATTTATGTTTTCCGTGATGATTTTATGAGGAACACTGAAGTGACAAATGATGTGTTAATAGAAAAAGTTAACAATTTTATTAGCTTTGGTAGATGCGAGTGGAATTACTTCCACCCACTTGGTGAAGTATTCAGTAGCGGTAATGATGGAATGATGGCATTGAGAAGAGCATGGATTGATGAGGCCAATAAGTTCAAGCCCCATTGTGAGAAAGGTCATAGATCTTAAGTCGGATGTAAGGCTTGGCATGGGATATAGATGATATTGGAATGTTGTTGGCATTTGATGCACTTTTTAATGTATTCACAACAATCTTGATTGAGGGTGGGCCAATAGTAACCCAATTGAATAACGTGCTTGGTGAAATATAAACCGCTAAATTTTCCACCACAGATGTATTCATGGAATTCTTGGATAACATGGATAGATTCATGGGATTTAAGGCATCGTAGTTAGATACCATTAAACCCATACTTGATAGAGGATGCCCCAAGGATGAAATAGAAATCTGGGATACCAAAGATCATATTAATTGGTGTTGATGAGATTGATGCAAGGAAGCTCATTAGTATGAGATGGTTGATCGATACGATGGACAAAAATGAAGAGTTTGGATTCTTAGGTTGTCAAGGGAGGGATGTTATGGTCTATGAAAATTGGTGTATTGAATGAAGGCCTCAAGGAGAAATTCCATGATATCCTTGTATTTATTAAGAACTTTGTTTTTGCATTGATAGATTACCTTGATTTGATTAGTGGTGAGCTGAGAGTCACCATAGATATCGAGGATTTTAATATCGAGCATGATATTAGTTTGGAATCCCAAGATGAGGGATTCATACTCATCCATGTTTTTAATTCACTAAAAGTTAAGTTTTTAAGTGACAAGGATAGGAGTATCCCAAGGAGGAATGATGATGATGCCAACACCTCCCCTTGCCGACAATTAGATCCATCAAAAAATAATATAATTTTTAGAGGAGAATACTCATGATATCTAGTGTGGATGGATTCATTAAGGAATTTTTTGTGAGGGAGTTGATTGTCAAGAAGAGGGGCTTCGGTGATTTGGTCAATGATAGCCTAGCCCTTGATTTATTTTTGAGAGATGAACTTTGGGTCAAACTCAGTCATGATCATGAGCCATTGAGTGATGTGATCATTATGGTATAGCTTGGAATGCATGGTTTTAAAAGTTTTAAAGCTATTAGAGCCATAGGTTTTTGATTGATAAGATAGTGGAAAAGTTTGGAAGTAGAAAATAAAATATCACAACATAGCTTTTAGGCTTCGGTGTAGTGATTTTCATAGTCGTGAAGAGTTTGTCTTATATAATAGACAACTTGCTCCTGCCCTTGCTCATCACTGTTGTGCCAACATGACACCGAGGGCATGATCAGTGGTAGAGATGTAAAGATAGAACTTCTCCCCCTCATGTGAAGGTGTGAGAACATGTGGAGATAGAAGATAATGCTTGATTTTTTGAAGGCATTTTGGTAGTTGGCATCCAGCTTGAAGTGAGTGTCTTTACGGAGGAGGTGATGAAAAGGTTGGAAATAATTGGAAAGCTAAGAGATGAAGCGGAAGAATAATTGGAGTCATCCTTGAGACTGAAAATTTTCTTAATATTAGGAGGCATCTCGAGGATGGATTTAATCTTGGTATGGTCAACTTCAATGCCAACCTGAGGGAAACAATGAAGCCAAGCCATTAAAACTCCAAAACAAACTTGGAGGGATTGAGACTAAGGAAGAATAAGAAAATACGTGTGAAGAGGATTTCAAGGATAGGTATATGGTCCTTCCAACTCTTGGATTTATTCAAGAGATCATTGACATAGTCCTGTGGTTTTATGGATGATATCGTGGAAGATATAGGTCATAACAAGTTGATAGGTGGCCCCTGCATTTTCAAACCAAAGGGCATGACGCGATAGTAGAAGGTTCCCAAAGGGGTGATGAAAGAGGTCTTAAGTTGGTCTTTGATTTTGACAAGGATTTGATTGTAACCATAAAAACCATCCATAAGATAGAACATCTCATGGCCAACGATGAGGTTAAAAATATTATCGATGTTAGGAATGGGAAAGTTTTCCTTAGGGAAAGAGAGATTTACGTCTCGAAAGTATGTGCGAGATGTGAATCTTTCCATAGGCTTTGGAAATGGGGATGATGTTAGAAACCATTATAAATAATCAATAGGTTGTATGAATTTGGCGAGAAAGAAGACATTGCAATTCCTCTTTGTGACAAGGAGGGCAACGTGAGGATGCATGTGGCATAAATTATGCTTAATCGACTTAGCATGAGGGATGGTGATGATGTTGTGGACAAAGATGTTAGGATCGAGGCACGACATATTGGCGTATGACCATGTGAAGTCGACTATGTTTGGAGAGGAAGGTGGTGAAGTATCCTAGCTATTATGGATTAAGAGATTGGTTGACCTTGAGGATGCGGGGCTTTTGCGGAGTCCTTTGTGTTGATGTCGATAGTGTATTTGTTGAGAAGGGTGGATGTACTAGGTGGTAAGGACTATGAGGATAAGAATATTATGCCCCCATGTGTAGTCACAAAATCATGCACTTTAGACATTATTTAGTCCCAGTATCATACTAATATTCATATGGTTTTTGAGTGAATAAATTACTAATTAACTGTTATCCCGTAAAATTGACAAGGGAAATTTTACCGATAACCATACCAAAAATTTTGTTTCGATCCCTCATTAGGGGTCCCTTGCGTTCGGAACGTTGCAAAATCCCTTTTCCGGGAAATCTGGTTTTCCGAACTTAGTCTTTTTGGTCTTTTTGGTTGGGCGCATGGAATTGCTGTGTAACATCACTTTTGGTGCGCCCCTTAAAACCTTTGGCGCGTATTTTATTGTGTCAACACTCCTTTTGGTGCGCCTTGATATGTTGAGTCTTCCCTGCGTGCGCCGTGGCGCATGCGCCTTCTTGTCAGCAACTCCTTTGTTGCGCCTCTTTTCGGTGCGCCAAAGGCGCGCATAATCATGTGTCGACACCTCTTCCGGTGCGCAAAGGGCGCGTGTAACACTGTGTTGTCATACACTTTGGTGCGCCAAAGGGCGCATGCTTTTCTATGTCGACAGAGACTTTGGTGCGCCCTTTACAAAGTTGGTGGCGCATTTATTGCTGATTCATATATATATATATATATATATATATATATATATATATATATATGTTTGCGCGTCGCCAAATGTCATTATCTCCAGACGCAAAACACGTGATTTCTATTCTCTGACGCCTGCACATCAGCACCTGCTCTGTTGTTGTCAACGCGTTGTGGACCCGTGTGCAAGTTTTTACTATTTATCCAGGTAAGAGGTTCTTATCTCTTTCGTGCGTTTTACGTTTTTGGTTCTCTGTGTGCTTGGTGGTCTGGTTGTGGTTTGGAAATATGGAAATGTTGATCTAGCCTCCCCCTTTTGCTGTCTATCCATATCCCTCCCCCTCTGTCCAGATCTGCTGGTAGGGAAGTTGTCTAAAAAGCATGGTTTTATTCCCTTTTGGTTGAACCATTTTATTTCCCAAATAACCCTGCAAAAGAAGAGAGGAATGGAGAAAAAGAAGCCTATTTTTCCCTTTGGCGCATCTGCTGCAACATCAAAAACAGTTGCGCCCCTTTGGCGCATCTGTCCCCCTCGCAACATGAATAAAATCCGCGCCAATGGCGCACCCATCACACTGTTGCATCAAGAACCTTTGCGCCCTCAAGGCGCGCCTCCTTCACATGCTGCAAGCGCTAACCTTGCGCCCTCTTTGGCGCACCAACCTTCCGTGTTACATCGCATATACATGCGCCCCTTTGGCGCACCCCACATCTGCGCAACACCAGCTTAATCTGCGCCAAGTATGAAGTTATAAAGGCGCAGGTGCTTTCCTCGTCACAAAAACATCATGTCATGTAAACCCTCCATGCGCCGCGCCAAGTTGCCTTTGGCGCACGAAAAGTTCATGTTACACAAAAGATACATGCGCCTTTGGCGCGCCCATTTCCCATGCAACATGAACAATCTATGCGCCTTTGGCGCATCCTGTCTCTTTGTAGCACCAAATCTTCATGCGCCCTTTGCAAAATATACCCTGCAGTCTCTATGCGCCATGCGCCTTTGGCGCTGATTTAACCTTTGCAACACCTCTTTTCTGTGCGCCTTACCTATTTAGCCCTGTAAGCTGCAGCTTTCATGCGCCCTGCATGCCCTGAGCCTCAAATCACTAACTCTTTCTTCTGATATCACTTCAATGGAAGATCAAATGGCTAATACAACCTTTTTGGATTGGGTCTCGCTTCTTCTTCGTGCAGATCAGCAACTAAGCTCGAAAGAATACATGTCTACATCAAGCAGGAGACCTACAAGTCAAAGGCAAGGCCAAACTTACAGAAGAAGAGATGAAATACAAGTATCAGAGAGTCAGAATGCCTGACTCCCAGGCCGAATGCGACCTAGACATCAGAGACTCAGAATTGGGTCACATTGATATGGAGGAATTTTGGGCCAGAACTCAGAAAGTCACAAGGAGTCCATGGATGGACAAACTAATGGGTAGCGCCCTACATTTTGCTGGAGGTATCCCAGTCAGCACCGTCAACAACGAATTCATGATGGTGGTCGCCCGGTGCTATAACAAGGACACAAGGTGTGTCGTAAATGACAAGGGCGAGGTAGTCATTAACCTCACTGCCCGCCATTTCGAAATAATACTCGGCATCCCTCATCACAGGCACTTTGTGGCCGTCAGCCGAGAAGATTGTATTAAGGCCTGGGATGATAACGAAGATCAGTGTATGCAGCTGATGAACGAGGTCTACTTGAAGAATAAAAAGGTGGTGACCCGATGGCCTCAAACCATCCACCGCAGCGACTTCTCAGAGGAGCTCAGCGACACTATCACATTCCTGAGCGAGTGTTTGGGCTTCCTGACGCCCACTTTTTCCATAAATGGATGTTGCGATACTTAGAGACCATGAACAAGAACGTGCCCGATCAGCGCTTTTGCTGGGGAGAAATAATAAGCAGCACAATCTCCGAACAGCTTCAACAATTTCTTACAACGGGATGTTTCTACATGAACTCCTATGTTGTCTATGCTGCAGCATCAGAGAGAGACTACCCAGGCCTGATGCGAAGTGGAGTTTGGCCACAGGTCAAAATATATGAGTACTACCCAGAATTGAGGCTGGAGAATAGTATCTCCCAATTCACAAAAATTAACGATGTGTTTTTCTATCACATCATCTACCTGTTGAGGCCAAATATGACTTATGGTCGAACGACCAAAAGCATAGTAGCAGCCACTGAGAAATGGGGGGCCCTGTTCACCCAGTTTCCCACGTTCACCTATCTAAGGGCTGCCAACTTTTTGGGAGAGCCAACTGAGGCTACGAGGTATCTTTGGACCCAAGCCCGGTCTGCTTAGAGTATCAAGGCGGTGATCACCTATCATGAGAAATGCCTGAAAAGAAAGAAGGGTGGGACTCCTTTCCCCCTCACAGTGGGCCGATATACATGCACTACCCACCACAAGGCAAAGGACATGTTCGCAGAGCTGGAGCTGCTCAATTTAAGACATGATTTCCGGTGGGCCTACCTTCGACCCAAGGAATTGTCTACCAAGGGCAAAGCTTGATCCAATCCATGTCCCTCAGATCGAGGACATTTACATCGACGTCATCCATGAGGTTGAGCTCAGGAGAAAAGATCACTCTCGCTTAGCCTTGGCAGAGATCATCCAATATGGGATAGCAATTGTGCCCAAAGGCTTCCAAACCACTGAGGACGAAGTCGATCAAGTATATACTAACACGGATGGGGACAATTGGCCTTTTCCAGCTATTGATAGAACTAAGGCACCTCAGACGATTGAGGAGAGGGTTAAGGAGACTCTGCGTAAGCGCGAGCATTGGTGCCGGATGAACGGGTTAATCTACCTCGGGGTTGATTTCACAACCTCCCCACTGGGTAACGCACCTCCTCGATCCAAGTAGCAGCCTAAAGGCAAGGGCAAAGGCATAGAGGGTGAACCCAGCACCACTCAGGAAGAAGCTCCAGCAAGTCCTCCTTCCACGGCACCCGAGCAGAGAGTTATAACTAAAGCCGCCAGAAGAAAGTAGAAGAGGATGTTCCAATAGGCCCATCCACTCAGGATGTCGGCATTGCTACAACAACCGAGGTCCCTTCTATCCCTTCTTCTTCTCTTCCTTCCCCTCCTCGAGTGACTCAGGCGGCCATTCCTTTGGTCGTGTCCTCTCCCCCTTCTTCTACTCCTCCCCCCGCTTCTTCGTCTATCTTCTCTTCCCTTGTGGATCTTTCCTCCTCTATTTCTTCCCTCATCTCTGAGCTCCCTTCCCTTCCTATGTCTTCCATTGCAGTTTCCCTTCCTCCCGTGGACACTTCTTCGGCTATTCTCTCCATGCCGCCCCACGTGTCTCCACGTTTTTCCCCTCCACTACTGTAGCTGCCCCCTTTTCCATTTCGGCCCTTCTCCCATAGGTCCAGCCTGGATCTCCCAGCAGCTAAGTCAGCAAAAGAGGAAAGTTCCCATCGCTCCGATGGACTTTTCTGTAATCCCATCTAAGGGGGAAAAGAAGCAGAAGCCCGTTACGCTTCTCTCAAAATGCTGCGGGAGAGAGGGTTATGGAGATCGCGTATCCCAATCCCCTCAAGGAGAAAAAGGATCTGTCTCTGATAGATTTTACTATGACCCAAGTCACAATGGGGACATCTTCTGAAAGCCTTCAGGGGGAAGCCCTTTTTGCAGTTGACGCCCTCTGCAAGAAGCTTCAAAAGACAAAAGAAGAGAAAAGGCAATTGAAAGAGCAAAACAAATATCTGCTCCAAGCCTTACAGAAGATGGGTAGTGTGCCTCCCATAAGCTGCATTGCAAGAGACTTCTGAGCTTCTCAGCCAGGAGAAAATTAATGAGTACGCGAAAATCGGCGAGCAGGGTATGGCCGTTTCCGCTTGGAGGAGCCAAATCATCAAAGACAGTGAAAAAGTAATCGCCGAGTTCTCTAACTTGTATTTGAACATCAATAAGGCGAATAAAGAGCTCCAAGCGTTGGCGGGGCCCATATCAGAAGAGCTGGAACATGCTAGACTGCAGCACGAGACCTTCCAACAAATGTTTGATTGGTCGAAGATCTGGTTAAGTTCGGCGTCTTCGGCCATCCCAGGGCCCTTAACAAAATCATGTCCACTCTGGACTACCGGGTGGATCAGCTAGAATTTGTCTTGGAAAAGATTGACAAAGTAAAGGAAGAAGCCCTGGACGCGATGCACCAAATGGAACGAATCGTTCTTAACATGTCGCCAGGGTTACTTACTCCTTCCTTTACTTTAAGAAAAGCTGAGGAGACCATTCAGATCTTCAAAGAGATCATTTCTCAAGGCGTAGGGCCAGAGGTCACTTTTGACGCAGAGTCTATCAACAACTGACTGCTTTGGCTGTAGAGACTTCATTGGGCTACTCATTGAGGGAAAAGACTATTCCAAGCTCCCGAGAAACTCACGAGATGAGCGGGAAACTTGTGAGGCGATAAGTGATAGGCCTGAGGATCCTTCCCGGGGATCGGTAGGGCCGATGATCAACAAGTTTATGGAATACCGCTCTCGATTCCATATCTCGTCACACGAGCAACAACAAAGTAGTCCACCCCCTTTCGGCCGCGGGATGATGACAAGTAGCTTCTTCTTCTTCTTCTTCTTCTTCTTCTCTCTCTCTCTCTTCTTGATTTCTCTTCGAGAATATCTCGGAGTATGTTGATCTGAAATGGTGACATCATCCATGTTGCATCATGGGATGATGTCATCCATCAAGTTGTCAAAAGTCAACATGACTTTTAGATATTTTGTAAATAAGTTGTTGGCTCCTTTTTGCCTTCTTTTCTCTTCTTCTTCTATAAATACCCCAATACTTGTTGTATTATGGATGAGTGAATATCTTTCAGATGAAAAATAGAAGTGAGGAGAAAAGACTTTGAGCTTTTTGTAACAGAAGGAAAATATTAATACAATATTTAGACTTTGTGCTGAATACATGTGTTATGTGCATTAGATCTTTCTTACGTTAGATCTGTGTGTTTATTCTGTTGGATCTGCTTCTATTTTATTGTCATTTATTTATCATCAGTATTGCTTTGCTCGTTTATGCAAGTAGGTTTGGCTCTGTTTACTACCAATCCCAAAACATAAACCTTCTGACCTTTCTGCTTTGGAATTCATTTCTTTTCTTCCTTTGGACCTGCTCTTTCTTCATCCCCTCTTCCTTTCCTTTCTTTTCGTAGTCGGAAACACCCCTATTGGGATGAGATCCCAAACCCCGAAGGCAGAATCTGTGAGACTTGCATAGATTCCTGCTTTGGTAGAATAACAATAAACCGGTTTCGCCACTTCTTTGACTCAAAGAGGGCTATGCCCCCGCACACTATTGGCTCGTTTATCCATAGATCTGCCCAAGCGACAGATTTTCGGACCAACAGTTTTTGGTGACTCCGCTGGGGATCGAATAGATCTATCAGATCTATGATGGTGGTAGGATAGAAAATCGGAAAAATAAAAAAAAATTGCTGCCTGTTTGCAAATCTGCACATTTTGTCAAAAATCCAAAAAAATTGCAAAAGTAGCTCAAATTGAAAATTTTTCTTCTGAGATCCATAGATCTGGCCTAGTTGGAGACCTTTAGTTCGCTGAGTTTTTATAAAAATCAGTATTTTGCATAGATACGAGCTTTTGTTGCTTGCTAAAAGTTTGAAACCCTTTAAAAAAGTCAAAATTAGATCTGAAAATCAGCTTACTAATCTTCTCTGCCGTTTTATCCTCGCTGTTATTTGTCATTAACCGCAATCGGTTTTCTGAAGAGGATAATTTTTAAATATTTAGAAAAGTGCATGCTGCTGGTTTTTATCAGAAAAGCCAGAAAATCAGCAAGTACAGCCAAAAAGAAAGTTTGAATCCACGCTACAAAACCGCAGATCGGAAAGACACACTTTGGCAGTGAACCCTTTACGCGTAGCAGGAGAGCTCGTGGAGAAACTGATCCTATTTTTGATCTGCTTCAAAGGCACAATTTCAGCGTAACACTGCAAAGCACATTTTTCAGCTGAGCTCAAGGCTAACCGGTCATCAGAGTGTCTCACCTCCACGAAGAAAGAATCTTTCGCAAGGGGCATCCTCATCCCTTTGTAGTGCCTTGCTGCTCAGTGGAACCGTGCTTCCAGCTCGTGTTCTTTTTCCAGCTTTTCAAATGGCGGTACCATGGGAAATCTTATGGGTCCTGGCTTTGCCACATCCAGTTCACGCGCTCCCTCATGGAAACCGAAAGAATTTTCCCAAATTCGATGGGAACGGAAATCAAAGCACGGATTCCCACATATCTACATTCATCATGTCATGCAAGTATTGGATGTAACTCATGAGGATGTGTCGGTTCACCTTTTACGGAAACTCTCTGAGGGCCTTGCACTGAATGGTTTCAGCATTTCTGGCCGAGATCTATTACGAGTTGGGCCACCTTACGAGATGCTTTTGAAAAGGCAGTACAAACCTTCGGAAGATGCATTTGCATTATTATCACAGATCACTCACGAAGAAAGAGGCGGAATGAAACCATGCGTGATTTTATCGCTAGGTTGATGCATTAATCAATCGTGTCCTGTTGCAATGCTTCCGACACCGAAGAATCAAAGTGTTTCTTAAAGTAAGCGCTATGAGCTCAAAAGTTAGTTTGTTGCTCCTTGAGAGCGAGTGGCCACCTTGATTCTCGCCCTGCCACCTTTGCCATTCGAATAGAAGATAATTTGATAATATCGGCGAATTGAAAAAGGAATCAGCTAAGCCTAAATCTTTGGGCCCTTCGCCCGCATTACTTTGTACGATCCGGCCTTTCAAAAGATGGCAAATGACTTGCTTGCATTGAAGAAGCAGTTGGCCCAGGCCTCCCCTAGTTCCTCATACCGGGATATTCCGCGGAGGAATTTCGTTCCTAACAATGTTTCACAAAGGCCGCGCTTACCCGCAATTGCTCCATGGTTGGCGCTTGAGGCTCCTCTGGTCAACGCTCTGGCCGAAATCAAAGAAGAAGAGCAGTATTATGAAGAACCTTCGTCTCAGGGCGAAGATGATCAAGATGTCGGTGAACCGACTGGCGACTCTACTATCGGGTATATGGAATTTGATGAGGAAGAATCTGATGAAGAAGAGGGTACCCAGGGATATGCAAGCAGACAGTCATACGCTGTTTTTACCCGCTTGCAAGGAAAAGACACGGAAGTTGCTACCCATGTCCCGGGGAGAAGGTTTGTGTCAAACGCGCCTCCGATCATTGTTAAAAGAGGTAATCCTCTTCCTACTCAACTCCCTGGCAAATCTTTTACAGGAAATCCTTTCCCCCATATCTCCTCCAAATCAGTCCTCTCATGTTCCTACCAAGACCAAGTAATCTGTTACACCATCGCGAAGTGAGGGACTCATTCCTTCACCAATGACCCTTGGCGCATTTGATATCATAGATCATGCAAAAAGACCAAGATCCAAATGTCCAAGAAAGTGAGTATCTTGATCTAACCCGACTTGACTTGTAAGATTGACCAAGTATATTCAAAGTCAATTTTTGTTGTATCTAAGTGAGTTTCCCAAAAGGAATCCTTACCACTCCCCCTAAATCCCACATAAATGTTGCCTCGATGTCGCATCGGGCAAGATAGAGCCTTTCTATCTCTCCTCCTAATCAATAGAACAAGTTGAGTAAGCGCATAATTGATTAGGGCTTACGATAAGGTCATGCCGGTAAAAGTCACCCATGCTTTGGGCCTCACTCTTACCAAGCCTTTTGTGAGATGTTATTCCTTGGAAACGAAGTAGGTTCTATTGATTGGCCAAATCAAAGCGCGCGGTAATTTGCGTTTGCGGCATTCCCAGAAAAGAGAGTAAAGATACGGTTCGTTGCTTAACATTCGGAAATGACCTACGAAATTTTCTTTGGGAAGAAACTTTTTGCAGCAAAGTTAGTGGAGAAATTCATATGGATTGGTCTAAAGCTAGAATTCCGTCCAAAGGTGTAATGCAGACTTTGGAGCCGGAATCACAAAAGAAGTACTTGGTTACGAGCTCTGAGGACCCCAAAGACCAAATCCTTTTTGAATCATCAGGGATGGGGAACTATTTCTTGTCTACCGAGTCTGATAAAATGGTTGTTCTCGTTCAAGAAGGAGATCTTAATAAGATCTGGACCTTACAGTTCGATGGCAGTTGTGCAACCAGTGGATGTGGTGCCGGAGCCGTGCTAATATCTCCCGAGGAAGAAGTCATTCCTCTCTCTTTCAAGTTGTAGATTTTTAACACAAATAATACTGCTGAGTATGAATCTTTATTACTTGGCATGCAAGCCACAAAAGAAAGAGGGATTAAGAATCTGAAAGTACAAGGTGATGCGGAGCTAGTTGTGAATCAAGTTAAAAGGATTTACCAAGTGAAGAATGAAAGGCTCAGACATTACCGTAATGCGGTATGGGATAGCATTGAAGAGTTAGATGCTTTTTCGATTGAATCCATTCCAAGAGTCCAAAATGACATGGCAATTCATTGGTTTGTTTAAACATCCCTCATGCTTCCTCACCCGAGTTTGAAAACAAACAAATACACCATTGAGGTGGTTTTCCACCCGAGTGTGCAGAACAATTCTCATCACTTTGGAAAGTATTCAACGACGATAATCAACTCATTGCCTTTACAGAAGGCGGAAAATTTTAAAGAATTGCACTTTGAAGGATCTACTTCCACTTGCCGTGAATCGAGTCACCGATCAAGACGATGAATCAAGGAACGCGGCATATGCCGGCTCAAAGGAAATAAAATCCCAAAGGGCCTGGTTTCTCTCGAGCGGTTGTTCAACGAGCATGACCATTTTATGAAAAAGAAGAGGCGAGATAACCACGACTCATCCCAGGGAAACCGAACCGGTCAATATAGGTTCGATAGAGCACCCATAATTTGTGAACATTGGAAAATGTTGCACGCCAGAGGAGAAGCGGAAATTTTTCAAGTTGCTGAAAAAAATATGGATGTGTTGGCATGGTCTATGCCGATCTAAAGTATTTTAAGCCAAAGGGCGTCAAAGACAACATCCCGTTGAAAGAAGATGTCAAAGCCTTTCGCCAGAAGCAGAGGCACTATAATCCTAAGATCTCAGGCACCATCCAGGCCGAAATTCAGAAGATGCGTTGGATGCGAGAATCATCTTTCCTATCCATCACAGTACTTGGGTAGCAAATATTGTGCCAGTGCGCAAGAAAAATGGCGAGATACGCATATGCGTAGACTTTCGCAATTTGAATCAAGCTTCCTTGAAAGACAACTACCCACTTCCGATAATGGATCAAGTTCGCAAGCGATCGGCTGGAGAGAGATCTTATCCATGCTTGATGGTTTGAGTGGTACAACCAGATTGAGGTTTCACCTGAAGATCAATTTAAAACAGCATTCACTACTCCCTGGGGTACATTTGCCTACAGCAGGATGCCTTTTGGCCTAACTAATGCTGGCGCCACTTTTCAGCGGGCCATGGATTTTGCATTCAAAGGTATGATGGGGAAAGTCATTGTGGTTTATCTAGATGACTTAACGTGTTCTCTAAAATTACATTCATGGGCATAGTGACCCTGAGAGCATCATAGAGCATTTCATGTAGATTTTCTTGAATTTGTGGACAATCATATTCTTTTGGCTAAAATATTTCCCGTAGTCTCCATGATTATGTGATGCATTTGTTTTCTGACTTACTTGTTCATTCGATAAATACATTTACACATCTTTCGATACTTACTCATTTTTCTATTAATATTGGCTCCAAGATCTCTTATGCTCAATTAGCACAACTTAAATAGGGCTCTAATGAACACCTTGCCAATTATGTGTTGAGATATAAAAATAATCTAGCTAAGATGTCAAATGTGCTAGCGGATTCTAAGCTTCAGGATTTGTTCATTCAAAGTCTTTTACCACTGCTTTAGGAGAGCATTCTCTTTGAGACCTCTCCTTCATTTGACCAATTTTTCACACTCTTAAGCTTCGTGAAACTAAACTATTATACATAAAATAGATTAAATATCAATAAAAGCCTTGTCTTTTGCTTGTTTTCCAAATAAGACACCATTCAAGTGTTCTGTAACTAAACCAATTGACACCAAAATTATTGTTAATATAGTCACTACTCTTAAAGAGGTTCTAGTCACCACCACCTAGGCGTATGTTTATTAACTTTCCTATGGCCCCACATCTCATATTGCGAACTTCTTGAGAACAATCTTATCACGCTTCCTCCACCGCTCGAAGTAGACCTATCATGACTAAAAGGTAGGAATTAAAATGATAACTTCTGATATGACTATCACAGATGTGTGGGACACTCGATGAATCAATGTTTCAAGCTCTACACAATCATCCAAAATCTTATTGATAATAACAAGCTTGATTTTCCGGTGCTGCCGACTCTCCACCTACCACCGATGAGGGTAAACTCAAACTATTTAATAACCAAACTCAATAACATGAAAAGAAATTAGTTGAACCTTCATTAATCATGCATACCATGCAGTGTCTCCTCTTGCTATAGGGGCCCTTGACTTTTTAGTTGTGCATATTGATGCTTCACCACCAATCATTTATTTTTCTAACCATGACTATCATGCAACTTTTCAATCTAATCACTTACATATCAACGCATCTATTGGCTCGATCCCCATCAATAATACTAAGGTTGACCCATCTTGGCCTATTAGTGCATGTTCTATTCCATTTCTTCATGCCATTGGTTACCCGCAATCAAAAATTGAATACCCTTTAAACAAACCATATGGTGTTGTCAAATTACACATTATGGTTGGTCCTCTCACTTTGTTTGTCCCCTTCCTTGTTGGGAAAACAGTCGATGGTTGTGACATGTTACTCGGACTCAATTGGATTCATAGGTCTCAATCCATTATCTCTATGAATCATTTACAACTCAAATTCATTCATTCAATCGGGTAATCTCTATTGACAACGTACCCCATCTATTCCATGGTCATCATATTCTCGAGCATCAATTATCACATATTCCACTTCATCTAGTACATCGCAATTCACACAATCTACTCCTAGTTCACCTACTCACACACCTTCTATGTGACCTCACCATTCCACTAGTCCTACACATAGGCATAGGCCCATTCCTAGGATAATTACTGCATCTTAACATAGGTCACCACCTCATTTCATTCCATGCAGGTGTCCATCACCTCCACATTCATCTTCACATAGATCTCCATCACCTACACATTTTATTGCACCTACACAGTCATCATATATTCATCCATCACATGCGCATAGGCTTCACTTGCCCACACAACATCTATCTACTATACCACCCCTACTAGCACATGGTCATATGCTTTCATCACCACATTCATTGGATGAAGGCCCTTCGTCCTTCACTCTCATTGGATAGATCATTCACTCACGCACACTTAGGGGCATAAGCAATCACACAAACCCAAACGTAACAACATTATACATCACATCATAGCATACTTCTATAAGCATATGCATATCGCATCCTCTTCACATCACGTGCTCAATACACTCATACTAGTATCGACCATTTCCTAATGACACACTCTTGTGCTTCGGTTCACACTTGATTGTTGAGGGCATTGTACCCATCGACCTCACACACTACACAATAGGTATTACACATTATGTTTCTTCACACACCTCACATCATTTGACTTGGATATTACATCCTACATTCTACATTTAGTTTATATCTTCTAGACCATTGCGCATTTACACATCATATATATTCTACATACTACACTAATGATCATCACATATGTGTCACACTCCTATCATCTACGAATATTGCATTACATCCTACTCATTCTACATACTACATAACACGCATCTTCACATTACTCGTCTATCACACACATTTCATTGAATACTATTTATCATGTATTTACATCATACACATCATATGTTTGTCTATTATTATCTGCATACTACATCATCTTCTATGCATTACACTCACTAACCTATGATGCATTTTATTTCTTCGGTCCAAACTCGATTTTCAAGGTTTTAGAAATCAAATGGACCTTATCATACCTGCATGTTCAACATTATACATTCTATTATGCACTATTCCTAGGTTAGTGACATACGCTATAGGTTAAATTTTCACCTATTTGTTCATCTTGTAGTGGTATATGCTTTAGGCGACATTACCAATCCCTCTATTCATCTGGTAGTGATATATACTTTAGGATACATCATCACTCCTACACTCATCTTATCATGATATATGCTTCGGATATAGGGTCATGCACATACTTCATATGTAGGTCGTATATCATCAACACACATACGTAATAATCTGCGCTAGATACAACACATTCTACGACCATTTCCCAATGACACACTCTCATTTGTGGTTAATTATTGACTCTTTGAGAGGGCATAATAAATGAACCATTGCATCAACTCCATTCACTCTGGGGGAAAGTGGATCCTATCATCCATATTGTATTCCATTCCATCTATCCACAACATAATGCATATCTTGGTTGTTTTTACTCTTGCTTGCATCCACTTGTATATGGTCACTTTATTACAGATGCTAGTTATAATTCTTGTATGTCAGTATCTTTAACATACACACATATGCATTCATGCATTTTCTCTAGTTATGATCATAGATACAGTCTCTTACATGCATCATGTATATTCACATTCTACCACTCCTATAATGGTTCTTTAGGGCATCCACATTCGTCTCTCATAGGTCTTTATTGTTTCATTTTATACTTACAATTTTTCATTATTTTCTTATACACACTTTTGACATAATGGTTATATTTCTAACATGATAATAGGTTATTCATGTGCAACATTTGTTTTGCATAATTATTTACTTACATGGCTATCTATCTGTTTGTTTATTATTACTTGTCATTTTTTTCTCTTGTATGCGAGCATTACCATTTGTTTAGTGTGTAAACTTGTTTTTTGTATATGGCCATTGTGGCCTTGAGTGTCTTGTGACATCGTGAGTGATGTTCCATATTTTCCACTAGGTTTGGAAATCCATGATTGTCTTCTTTCATGCTTACTTGCCTTCTATCTTACTAACACTTGTTTCTAGCCACTTGTTTTTTTGCACCTTGGTTTCTACCAAGCGAATTCCATTTCCCCTATGAGGCACAATTTTTATGGTGGTCCTCTTTTGGATTTATATTATCCTATTAGCGATGTTGCATACGCCCCCAAAGAGGTGGGGCATCATTTGGGGTTTTACATTTTACACATCGCTTCTACACCGCTACAATTCAATTCATTTTTACCCTTGGCATTGTGGGTTATACAACGAGTGGGTTTAGACCAGTCTACGAACCCCATACACAAAAATTTATAGGACATGGTTGTCCTTAACATTATGGGGAGCAGTTATAGGTTAGAGGATACAATAGATTTCCTCTCTACACTACTTCAGCCCGGTGGCGTCGGATCACCCAAAAAGCAGCAATACAAAGATCTCTTCAAATATCTTAGGAAGTAGTTACTGAGGTTTTATAATAGCACAAATTGATCCCTACACTTCTTTGGCCATGGTGGCGTAAGATCACCCAAAAAATTGCGATACAAGTATATCCTTTCTACACCCTTTTTCTCATCACAGATCAAGTGCACATGTTCATTTTACATTTCCATTTCCATTACATGTTTTTTACTATATACATGTGTCTTTACATGCATTTTTTACATATATACATGTGTATTTTACTACTTGATAGTCTTATCCTTGTAGGTTTGACCGTATGAGAATAAATCAGTCAACAACAACATTTGTAGCAACATACACATCATACTAACATACAAGTACATCAAACACATTGGAAACTACACAAGTGTTTCCTCACTAGGTTCAATCTCATCACTTTTTCTATTTTTCATCTTTAGTTTCCATGCTCCATGATTCTTTTTTCATTTCACGCTTTATCTAGTCTATCGACACACTTTCTACATCACTCTACATGGATTATCGGGCATGCATCTCTATCTGCTTTATGTTACTTGAGCTTTCCACTCACCAACATAAAGTGGGGGAAAATGTAGTCATAAAATCATGCACTTTAGAAATTATTTAGTCCCAGTCTCATACTACTATTCATATGGTTTTGAGTGAAGAAAGTAATAATTAACCCATGTCTTTTGGCCATTTTACTTTGCTTTCTATCATCACTTTGTTGAACCCCTGCATCTACTCACCTAGTTAATTTTCTATTTGGCATCGTTTTATCTTTTATTGGGGCACCAACCCTGTACTTAGGGAACCCCAAGCTCCTGGTCCCATTTAGGGTGCCCCGAGCCTTCTTACACTTTCCCGCCAATTTTTGGGCACTTTCTAGCCATTTGAGATTTCTATCTTTTTAGTGGTTAGCCTTTTGGGGTTAATTATGAAATTAGAACAAGAGACCATATAAATATAAATTTATGAGACCATAATGAGGGACCAAAAACTAATCACTACTATCATCACCTAAGGTTACATCCATCAAATGCTCCATTTACATCCATCTAGTTCCATCACAAGGCACAAGGCTGGTTCATCTACATCACACTGCATAGGAGGGAAGTTTATTCTATCCCATTCACCATTTTATTACATTTATACACATAGTTATTACTTCTACTTTCACAAAGTTTGAATGGAACAAGAGCACCTAGGGCATGATTGCACACACACACACACACACACACACATAACTACATAGGGTTTGAGATGTAGTGCAATTCTTAGTTATTAAGTCCACCATTTTGTGGTAAAGACATTCCGACCCCCTTCATATGCATCTTTATTTTTTTATGGGTTTGGTACTTGTCTTAGGGTTTTACAGGTATCATCTTCATCATTGATTTGTAGTGACATAAATCCGAGTTTAGCAACACTTTGTGTGATAAGAAGCCAACATAGATGATCACTCTGACACCCGGAGGAAGGTTGAGAGCATTTTCAAAGACCAAGGCAACCATTTCTCAAACTAGAGTGCCCACAAGTTTCCCTTCCCTCTCCGTGCACCCCACTCTAGCCTACTATTCCAGATCTATGTTTCTATAGCCTCTTTATATTCATTCCTACATTATTTTCATCAATTTATTCTATGACACGGTTCAAAGGCATCACAAAATTATTAAGCTCTATCTAACTCTTCTTGCACTTTAGGGTTTCATGTTTTCATAGCTTAGATTGGTTGGGTCACTTGCCTTATTTAATTTAGAGATTTATTTCAATGATGTACTTAGGATAACTCTTAAAATTCATATTTTAGTTAATCACCATGTAGGAAATAATGGATTCATTTTCGCTACATTAAAGAATATCGATGGTAGGGGATTCTCATATACCATGTTGGAGAATTTGAGAGGAAGGGACTAGTTTCACCTTCGGCTTGATAGGTGACCGGTCCTAAAGTGATCATGGAGATTTTAAAAAATATAAGAAAGGGACAATATTTCATCCACATCCATGAGGTTGTTAGATGGAGAAATATTAGATGAGTCGATGTGCATGGGAGATGTAGAAGAAGTAGGCATAGGAGGGTCAATGGGATGCTCTTTAAATCCAAGTCTAAACTTCTCGTGAGGTTTGTGGGATTGGTCAAGGATAATATCATACATGCCTTATTCATAATGTCCAAGACCAAATCCCTTCCACGTGCAGCGATGGAGATACATGTAGGTGAAGGATTTGTTGTAGAGGAAATCAAAGCCATTGGTGTATGGCTTAGTGTGGGGTTGATTGTCGATGTGAGAAGAGGGTGATCAATGCCACCATAGATGAGATTGGTTTTCAAATGAGGTGGAAAAAATAATATGATATCCCCAACATTAGGTTGATACATAGGAGATTTGTCAGGTCTACCAAGTTGATTGGGTGTGGGAAGAGCATTGAGGGTGAGGATTTGATACTCCCCTAGTGAAAGACATTACATCATGGTGTCAAGAGATTTTTCATTAGGTAACTTGGATGTAGGTACATGAACTAGTGGATGCTTCAAAGGATGAATATGGCTTAGGGATGAGCACATCATTTGGCCGATAGGTCATGTGGCATGCTTTGAAGGGAGGTAGATCAGGGGAGTGTATGAATTTTCCCTCATGTTCGTATTTGAGACAACATGATGATGGAGAGTGGATGAGACACAGTGTATGGCACAGATCCATGGGTTTCCAAGAAAAACATTATATTGGAACTCCCCCTCAACAATGTAAAATAGTTCATGGAGGATTTTTTCCCAATGCAAATGGGGAGGATAATTGTTCCCAAAGAAAGGACAACAACTTCATTGAAGGATTGAAGAACCATGAGTGATTGAGAAACAATAGTGTTGGGAAGTTTAAGTTGGTTGAAGGTATGGGATGAGATGATATTGATGCTAGAACCATTTTCAATCATAGATCGTTAAATGAATGTGTTGTTAATACTGAGATAGTGATGAAAATGCGAAGATCATGATCTTCAGGTATAATGTCAAGGATTTCAAACTTGTCAAAGGAGATAGCAGTAGAATCTATAAGGGATCCGATAAGGGATGTGAAAGATGAGGTTCATCAATGGTGATTGGGATAAATTGCAAGGATTCAATGAGGGCTTTTCCATGATTAGGGGAGATTTGGATAAGCTCATTTTGAAAGTGGCTTGATGTAATTGCTTTACTGATGTTTTTCTCTATAACATTAGGTTTTGGGGTACGTAGAGTGGCTAGGATGGATACCTTAGCTTTAGATGATGAGGGATATGGAGTGGGTTTGTTGGAAGGATTATTGATGATAACTTTGGGTTTATGTTTAGTATATGGTTGTTAATAATGGGGAAAGAGTGAGTGGTGATACAAATGACATTGATGAAAAGAGGGGACCTTCTTTATAAGAAGTAGAGCTAAGTGGTGGGATTATGATGAAGGGTGTTGATGAAAGACCAGATTTTGAGGCCTTAGAAGTGGTGGATTTGATTAAAGGGTTGTGTTTGGATGTGGATGAGATGGTAGATGGAAGAGGGTGGTCTTCTTTGACAAGAAGTCCATCCTCTTCTATGACATTGTGGATGAGCGTTTGAATAACCTTACAATGATTTGTATCATGTATATAGGTATGATGATAAGAAAAAATGGTGTTATAGTAAAACCACATGGGTTTTTTTCCACATGAATTGAAAGATTTGATAGGGGAAGGGTGATTACAGATGCTTGGATGAGGTGATGAATGATTTTGGTATAAGATCCACTCGAGTTTTTGAAGAGGGGGTTTTTTGGATTGGGGATTGATTGGATTTGGGGAGGAAGATGAAAGAAAAAGTGGTGCCTTACTCTTATGAGGTTTGATAGGGTCTTTGATTATGATTTGGGCTTGGAAGGAGGAATAGATGGTTTTGATTCAGATTTATTGGTGATGGAGGATTTGGATGAAGGGAATGGTCCCAAAATAGACATGAAGGCCCTAAGATAGAGATTGGGTGTTAAGTTACTTGGGTTGATGGGATTCACGAAGGAAGGTCTAATTTCTTGTGTGGATGGGTGAAATATTTTTTGATAGGGGCACAAGGTTTTTTGATTTTTACGTGGGGTTTTACCTTTGGTAGGGATAATGATGATTTCAATAGTAGGATTGTATTTGGTAGTAGGATTAGATGATTTAGATGTATATTGTGTCATAGATGTGGGGATTAAGAAGGAATATGGGGATAGTTTTGGATAACATGGTTGGTGAGATTAGAAGAAGTTGTAGTTGTGTGGAATTTGGGGGTGTTGATGTACATATGGCCATGGATCTATATGTAGATGTAGGTACATGTATAGTTGTAGATATGGATACATAATTAGATGTAGACGTAATAGATGTGGGTGGAATGGATGTAGATATAATAGTTGTGGATATAATAGATGTGAGTATAGTATATGTGAGGATATTAGATGTGGATGCAGGAATGGACATAGAGGTAGATGTAGAGATAGACGTGGGGGTGGATATGGGTATGGTAGTTATGGGTGTAGTATATGTAGGTGTAGTAGGTGTGGGTGTAGTAGATGTGGATATAATAGATGTAGGTGTAATAGATGTAGATATGGGTGAATATGCGAGATAAGATTCTAGATGTAGGGATATATGTTGAAGTAGACATGGGTCCAATAGAGGTGGGTATAATGGATGTAGATGTAATACATGTCAGTGTAATGGATATATGTGTAGTAGATATGGTAGTGTGCAAAATCATAACTTAAAGTATTGATTATATGGGCGTTGGGTGCTTGAGATGTGGAGGATTATCCTGGTTGTTCAATGGATTGTTAGGTAATGGCTACTTGAAGACATACATCCATGGTTGGTTAGGAGGAGTGTTAGGATTTTCCAATTGAAGTTCCCAGATCGATAAGTTGTTGTACTAAGTATTGGAATGTATGAATTTTTTTATATCATGACCATATACTTGATGATGTTTGAAATAATTGTCTTCATGGTACCATGTGAGATTGGGACACAAATCATAAAGGATGGATGGGAGGGAGTTGGATATTATGCGCAACCATGAGTTTGTCGGAGATGGAACTATAATATTCTTCGAGAGGAGTATATTAGGGGTTTTCAAAGAGCCCTTTGTGGAGGATCAATATGGGATGTAGATGTAGAAGAATATTTGATGACAATGGAATTGGATGCATTTTTAATTTTTCATTATGGGTGGAGGATTTGGTGAATTTGGTTTTGGGCTTGTTGGAGAAAATCTTGACATGGCCTTGCTCAAGGGCTCATAATTCTAATTTATGAGCCATGGTGAAGGCTTCCTTGAAAGTTTGGAAAGATTGGATTTGGAGGGTGGATGAGATATGTTTCATGCATGATCTAGATAAGAGCTTGATTAATTCGGTTTGGGGAAGTGAAAAGGATAGTTGATTGATGATGTCACGCCACCTAGCGATGAAATCATGATTGATTCATTTTCAAATTATTTGTTCATATATATATATATATATATATATATATATATATATATATATATATATATTGGTGATGGTGATTTTGCATTGATATTGATGGAGAAGTGATTTAAGAATAGCTACAAAAATTGAGTAAATGAGAAGAGGGAATGTTGAGGAATGCAATTGTATGATCAAGGAGTCAGGCCAATGACATAGGGAAAGTGCAAATCATGAGGTCCTGATCATGGAAATGAGAAAACACGAGTTCCTAAAGGCATGAAGATGTTGTTGGGGGTATTCCTTGATGTCAAACTTGGAAAATTTAGGAGATCCTAGTATGGAGGATAATATTTGATGGGTTCATATGGGTTGATAGGCTCATTACATATTTTCCGTAAGTGAAAGTTATTTTAGGACCCAAAGTAGCGGATTCTAGGTTATCCATTCTACTTAGCAAGGTTTGCATGTGGCCATTTGATGTATAATGATGAGGGCTGATTGATGAGTTTGTGGATTATAAGAGGTAGATGGGTTGGGTTGTGGATAGGATTGATATTGTTGATGTATAAGTAGGAGTTTGTGGAGGTGGTTGATAAGGAGAAAGATAGTTGAATGCTTGTGATTGGATAGGTTGGGAGATAGGATGTTATAGAGGGATGTAATAGGATGGATATGATTACAAGGATTTGTGTTGAGATATGGGAGGATTATATTAGGATTGTGTTGGGTGAGTTGGGATATTCATATGGGGAATTTGTGATGTTTGGATGGGTTGATTAGGGAATATGTGTTGACATATGCTTTGGAGTGGTGGTTGATGAGTTTGAGTTAAATCTAAAGGGTGGGGTTGTGAGGTAACAACATTGGCATGGAATTGAGATGTGAAAGAGAGGGACTGAGTTTTGAATGTGTTGCTTGGGTGGTGGATGATATAGGTTATATTCTTGAAAACTTTGAGTAGGATAATTGATGACCACAATAGATGAAGAACTGATGGGGATAGAAGATATGGGGGTGGTATTGATGAAAGGAAAATTTGTGGGAATAGGACCACTAATTTAGTGGATTGATGGGCTTGAGTAATCATGGTGGAATTATTATGAGGGGTGTGTTCATGTTGAGCTATTACTAGCTCATTCATGGCTCTTGGAAAGAAAACAACATGTTGGGAAGTATTAACTTCGTGGATTCAAAATGTGGGGGATAAGCATAGATTTTTTGATGGGGAGGTACATGATATGAAGATGGGTGGATTTATGAGAAATATAATCATGAAGAGAAATGGTATTAGCATCAAGAAGATCCTGAAACTCCATACATCCATGAGGGATAGTGGGAGGTCCAAAGGCTCTTAAGGAAGTGGTATATGGGGGTGTATCTGGTCTAGAGGGGACAAAATGGTGATAGACAAAAGGATTGGTTTCAAGATGGGGATTATTTTGGATGACATGGGTCTTGTGAAGAGGAACCATAGAAAAATGGGTTGGGAGACCAAAGGTGTGGTGATCATAGGTGTAGAGGAAACAATGGCAAGTGTGGAAGTTTTTGGGAAAGATTGTTTGAGGTGGGGATGTTGTTGGATGAGGTTGATTGTTCCATTTTTTTTTTCGCTTGAGAACAAGTGATAACGTGCATGAAATAGACAAACAAAAACTTATGCAGATTATTAATATGAAAATAAAATCAAGCAACAAAGTTTTGATTATCTTGTTTATTTAGAGAAGTGTGAAAAAGAAAAGAAAGAGGCTCAAAGGGAACCTAAAGAAGTGGCCAATCTAAGGATGGTTTCAGGTTTGTTTAAGGATAAATTCCTCGATATACCCAAAGGTATGTGAGGCACAAATATGTGATGAATACCAGTACATGGCTTTGTATTGGGGCCTAACCCCGCACTTCACACACCACAACGATAAAGGTATCAAGTGCTTAGCTAATATACCGATAGTCAAAAAATTTGTTACACAACTAGAAAACCATGGCAACTTCCTTATTGGGTGATGAAATCCCAATAGATCCACCTAGGAGGAAATGTTTAGATGTGTAATTTTTTTTTTTGTGTGGTTTGGTTGTGTGTGAAAGAGATGTGGATGCAAAATATTACCACCTACTTAAACTATGTGATCAAAAACATGAAGAGGTTTCCTTTTTAGATCCAAAACAAAATGTGATATTCGATGAAAATAAGAAAATAAATGAGGGAGAAATTATGAAAAAAGGAGAAAATAAGGACAAAAAGAGAATACCTTGATAAAGCTTTTTTCCTTTTTTTCTTTTTTACAATTTAAACACCTACATTGTTGAGAAAAGAAGTGAACCCACCAAGTATACAAGAAAACAACTCCATCCCGCAAGGTTAGTGAAAAAGAGAAATATAATAGGAAATGAAATAATTAAAATAAATAAAGAACTCACCAAAGAAGATAGGTGGGTCCCACTGGGCTTTAGAATGTTTGACAAATTTTCCCACTCTTGTTTCAAGTTAATGGAATGGTGTGTAAGAAAATAAGAAACTCTAATATATGGGAGGGTTTAAGGCTACCTCTTGATGCATGATGATGAATATGAGATATGGGCTTAAAGGCCCTCTTTGCAATGAGCTCAATAACTTGCACAACAAAGAGATAACTAGATAAGGAAAATATTAGTAGATTAATTGGTGGGTTTCCTCACTGAAAGTTCAGTCTCTTGAGAAGTGATAAATTCTAGGAGGATGTTAACCCATGTTGATTAAAATATTGATAAAATATAAAAGATGGATAACATGTAAAATATAAAAGAATAGATATTAGATATATGCTAAATAAGCTAAGATAAATATCTGATAACGATAAATGAAATAAAAGAAATCAAACCTAATCGGGTCGATGGTGACCCAAGAAAGACAGAGGTATCGACAAGCAATGTAGTAAGGAAATTCAAAAGATACAGAAAATAGAGGATAGGGATCTAATTGTGAGATGTTGTAGTTATCTTGAATCTGATGCAAAGGAAGGAAGGAAATAGAAAGGATACAAGAAATAAATAGATCTTATGAGAAAATAATATAGACATATCGGTTCGATGGCGACCAGGGAGAAGATCTTGGGCATTCGAAAATGATTGGGACCAAAAAGTGAGTTTTGGGATGTTAGATAGGTGGATCACAAAAAAAAAGGGATTTGAATGCTAAAGGAGGATGAAATCAAATGATAGATGAGGAAAAAGGTAGAAAAAAGTTGATGCATATGGGTTTGAAGGTGAATAGGTTGGATCGATGATGACTAGGGAAGAATTGGGTCTTGAGAGGGATTGATATATGGCAAGAGGGCTATAACTAAGAATAACGATGGAAGATATGATGGAATATCTCCAAGGCCAAAAACATACCTATAAAAGTGATGCAAATAAATGATGAAATAATGGTATGGATCCAAGTAACTTTGTACTTCATATCTCTAATGATGGTATACAAGGGCTCCAAGATGACTCCAATTTGATGATTGCATCTCGAAGAGAGAGAGAGAAGAAAGAAAAACTCGTAAGAAGGCTGAAAATCCAAAATTTCATCCTCCAAGGAGGAGGGTAAAGGTATACTTATAGGTCGAAGGAGACCCATTATGGTCACCATCGACTACATCTAAATTTCGATTTGGGTAGTGGGTATGATGCACAACTAGAGACTAGGGGTCCTTATGAGGTTTAATTAGGATTTTGAGTTGTTTAGGTGGGTTAGGGTTGCATAGGGATGATAAAAGGTGGTTGGAGGGTGGAAATGCATTGAATAAGTATAGATGAGATTCTACGAATGATAAATGGAGGGTTTAGGGGTGTAATTAGTGTAGCTTATGGATTTACGGGTAATTAATTATGCTTAGGGATGGATTAGGGGAGATAAAATAATGATAGGATTAAGATAGGAAAGTTGAAAATTAGATGAAATAAATGGGATGTAGGACAGAAATAGGAATTCAAATAAGATGTGAGTGTGAAGGTGCAAGATGAAAACAAAGGGGAGCGAATGGGAGATGGGGACAAACATACCAACATTTGGGTGTCTACACCATATACAAGCATGTAAATATCATAGAGTTGAGTATTAACAAGATCAAATTAATTCTAATAATATACTGAGGGTTTCAATTAACAAAGGGTTATGTCACATTGAGGCACACTTTGCATCTCACTATTACCACACTTGTTGCATTTTATACTATGTATTTATCCCTATATCTTAGTGTCAAGAGATATGAGGGAAACATCTAGGGGTTGGTCAATTATACAAACTTGCACAAGCACTTGGTATAGCTACATGAGGCTTGATTTTGACAAGGATATGTAGTACATAAATTGGATTGGTTCATTGTTGGTAGTCTAACCACCAAGGGTATTCCATCCTCAAAAACACACACACACACACACACACACACACACACACACACACACACACACACACACACACACACACACACACATGTTTTCCTCCTTTTGTTTGTTAATTCTTTGATGAAGGGTTCTATAGGTTGTTAGGGTTTCTAATTTGTTTTAGGTCATCCGAGGTTGTGTAAGCAAGAATGACACACAAGGAGCACCATTTTCAAGAAAGAAAAAAACACAATAAGTTTTAGATCCTAATTGTCTTGAGATATAAAAATGTATGGTTAGTGTCCTATACTATATAGCTCTAGTCTAGTTTATATAAAAATATATGTTCCTACATATTTTCATTGTCCATTTCGAGAATCTTCGGATCTGAAAAATCCATATCTTCCTATTCCACTACCCTACACACCCAAACAATTCCATAATCATCCTAAGAAGCAATTTAAATCTCTCCTTTCTTATTTTAAGCAAGTTAATAATTGTTTATTAATCATATTTATCACTTCAAGGTTGAACAAATTATTATAGTCATGTATAATTGATGTTGGAAGTTAATTAGATAATAATAGTCTACATTTCGCTAACCCTTGTACCATTTTTACTTATTATATAATAATGTTCTAAAACCTAACTAACTAGAGAGGGTAAAAATTTGGTGAACCTGATGTGAAAATCAAATAGCATTCAATATTTTCCCTAGATCACCAAATACATAGCCTAAATCTAGACATTCACTTGTTGGTTCTAAAAATATAATTCTATGACACATGCTTCTATTTAGTTTTTTTTCTTTATATTTTATCAATATGCACTAAAATATAATCCCTTCTTGAATACTCGAGGGCATATGTATATATCCCTTCATTATTTTCTAAGAATAGGTTTCCTTACACTATATATGTTCCTTCCCACTTTGGTATGGGTGATACTTCCAATATGTTTTTAATACTACTAATATTATCCCTAATCATCACATGTTATATCACATATCTTCAATCACAATGGGTGTCCCACATAAATCAAAATCAATATCAATAAATTGCAATATTTTTAGACATGGTACTCTAATCACAAATCTCAATTCAAATTATTTTATTCATGCTACTTATAATGGGCTTATCCCTCTTCACCTTTCTATCATATTATGCCTCCATTATAGTGTATATACATTTATTTATATTTTACTATGACATATTATAGGCCTATACCTCCTTCACCACATAGGGTTAATCTTTCCCCTAATGAGACTCTTCTTTAGTAGCTCTTGTGTTCTTGTACATGGTTCTTTTAAAAACTAAAAAAATATTCAAATATGAGGAAAATATAAAATAAATGTGTATTCTATTCTTTTTTTCTTGGATAGCCTATTACTTTATACATTATGTTTTTCACGTTGATTTGATACATAGTATGGATACTCTTTACACACATGCATTCATGAGGTATCTTGAGCTTGATGTGGGACAATCACATATTGATACAAGATGATGGGATCTAGAATGGTTTCTTACATTACTCTCGTGAAGGCATATCCCCACACTATATAGATGATTTTTCTTCATTATATGTTACTTTATACCTTCCTCATCATGTTTGATTACATACATAGTGTTTATTTCTATCTATTCGATCAATAAGACTAATAAATGTGTCTTATATAGGCTGACCTATCTTATCTATATTATTATTATTACTATTATTTTTACACTTGCTTTATATATTCTTATCACTACATGTTTATGTAGATTCATTCTTTGATTGGATACTACATACATTCACTTGATTGGCTTCTCTAATTATGATATTGTGACTTATTCATCTCTATGGCTTAAGGGCCTTGTTTGTTTTGTTAGATTGTGGGTATCCCATGTTTGTGGCTTCATTCCTACTTTGCATATATGCACTTACTTATCTTATTTCGACACAATGTTCCTCCTACTAAAATTTTCTTATAACACCATGGGTGTCCCATGTTTTTGGCTTTATGCCTACATATACATGTGTTTGTATATATTACTACTCATATGATTGTATATTTTGTTTATACTACTCTATTGTTTCTAGTTTACATTGATTGTTAGACTCGTTATTTTTTCTATGGATGTTAACATGATTAATTTGTAGATAATGTGCTTGTTTTATAATGGAGTAGGACATGATTTTATTACTTAATGTTGTTAATAGTTTGTTTCCACAATTATTCACACTTGTTTTTGTTTCATGTTACTTGTTATTTATGTCATGGTTTCCATGATGTGTAACCCTTATTTTATAGGTATAAGTTCTTATAGATGGACACTAATTCAGCCTTCTATATGATCCTATGAAGATTATCGGATGTATGGTACATGGGTACACATATATTTTTCTAAGCCACACACCCAAATGTTTTTTCACACTCGTCTCAAAATAATGTATATACAACAATTTATTTTGACATCTATAGATATATTGCATGATGTATGAATAGATTTTCATAGGTCTTAAATCCTCAAAAAAGGTTACGAGATATTGAAATGTGATAGAATTCAAACAAATTAAAATCGTAGTGAATATCCAAGATCGTGGTATGGTATTTACATTCCCATACATTCTATATAAAGGGAAATGTTACTCAATTTTTCTATTTTATATAGATTCTATCATAGGTTTTCAATATTTTTACATAATTATCGACATAAATGACACAATTCATAGTAGGTTATAGGGGGCATGAGTACTTCATTCCTTCTTCATAATGTTATTTCAAATGCAATTATAAAATGGGTTTAGGGGCATGGGCCTCCTTCTCCCCTTCAATATTTTAAAATTCTACATAATAAATTCAAACATAGTAGCACCTTATGGGGGCATGACAATGTCCATTCCTTCTAAGGTCTATTTTTTTCAAGTTGGAGTGAATTGGGCCTAGATCCATCTATAGTGGTGTGTTCCATGTGTTTAGGCATAAGTTCTTGAAGTAATATTATGAGCTTAGTAGATTGATATTTCTTCTTCTCTTATCATATTCTAAAAATAAGGAAAGCATTGAAGCAAAACTACAAGATTTGTAGAATGATATTTCTTATTCTCTCTTCACATTCTCAAATGAGGAAGGCATCAAATCAAATGGGTTATTTGTATTATGATCCTTCCTTCTCTTTACTATCTCCTATGAAATAACATTGGGGATTGATCACCCCCAATTCTATGACATCTACAAAGAAAGTTTCTACTCTCAAGGCATAAAACCAATGGGAGATCCTCTCTAAAAATTAACAAGTGTATTCCTTTCATGTTTTGTGTATCCTTTATGTACTTTTTGTAATGTTCAAAGTTATAATGCATTATCTATATTTTGAGTTAAAGTTTAGTTTTTATCATAGACATTGACTACACTCTATGTTGTAGGTTTCATCATGGAGCATGCCAACACCAACACATCATGAAGTGTATTTGATTTTAAGGAAACATTTGTGCATACTCGGGTATATTTTTCCTTTAAGCATGTAATTTTAATTATACACTTAAAGGGGGAAAATTCAAACACTAAAATTTGGTAACTTGTCCTTGTGTAATGCCAAGTTTGACCTTGTATCCTTTCTAATAAAAATTCTCACATTTGGAATCCAATCTCCTCATATCTGTAGTAATTTTAAAAGTTACGTATCTTTACAAAAATTATGTCATCAATTATGGGAATATTATCTCATCAAAGCAACATAAAACATCTAATATTCATGACACAACTTTTAGTTTAGATGTTTCTCTCTCTTATCCAAAACCATATTTTAGGGTGGGGATGTGGGGTCTATTCCTAGCTAGCTTATATGGTCCTCCCCTTCACAATCACTAACTTTGATTTCAATTTTAAATCACTCTTTTGGTCATTTCATTTTCTGAGGTTTTTCTTATTAGAATATCTTTCCTACAAAAGATTATGTATGAAAGTAATTATCTTCTTATAACTCACTTGACATTATTATAATCTCCTATTGCAAACATCATTCTAAGAAGCTTCCTAAATCTTCTCGAATCAGCTGCAAATCATCTATGGTAGTCCCTACTACAAAATAGAAGAACTCAACCAAGTCGAAGAGTTTAGCTTCATCCATCTACAAGATTGCAAATATCATAGAGTTGAGTCTTAAGAAGACCAAATTCATTCCAATAATTACACAAGAGTTTCAATCAAAAAGTGTTAGGTCATGTAGCTAATGCACACAAAATCTCACTATTACCACTTTGGGTACATTCTATACTATGTAGTTAGCTAGCTATCTTCATGTCAAGAGACACAAGGATAACCCTATGGTGTTGATTATCTATACAAACGTGTAAAATCACTTAAGAGAACTAAATGAAGCTTTATTTCCACTAAGGATATGTAGTGAAATGCTTAGACTAGTTCTTTGGTTGGGATCATGGCCACCAAGGGTGGTCCATACTCAAGTGTGGACAAATGTTTTCTTCATTTTGTTTACTTTATCGTTGATGAAGGGTTCTACATGTAACACCTCATTATTACGCTTCATCAAACTTAGGGGAATTTTTTTACCCAATTAATTTATCTTGATGCCTTCAATGATTAACAGAAAAACAAAAAATTAATCCAACATTAATTAATGTTTATAATCCAACCAAAAAAGCTATGATAGCCATGTGCAATTGTAAGGGTTTAGATCCTACTCGATCCCCTTTCAAACACTCATTACAAGCCAATATACCCAGTATATCATTTGGTTAAACCTTTTTAAAGGTACAAATAACTATGTGTATCTTAGTGTTAGCCTCCGGGCACAACACAGTTTAAAATAAGAAATGGTGATTAGACAATGCAATCAGTCATTTGCAATACTATGGCCATAGTTTTGGGCATCACACTAGCTAGCCTAGTTTTGTGACTACACATAAGCCACATGAAACTTGTCCCTACATTCACCACACAATTGTCTCATTCATAGTATTGGGATTCTTTCTGTTATTTTGTTATTAAGTTCATAGTACACTTAATTTATTAATCATCATTTGTTAAGGATCATAATACAACAATGAGATATCATTTGTTATGATTATATCTTACGTGTTATTATAGAAATAGGTTCTTGGATTCATTAACATTTATTAATTCTTAAACATATAATTAATCATCTTATACACATCAATTAAACATATTTATATGTGTCGACATATTAAATAATTTGCAATGTATCTAAACATTGTCATTGTGTTTTTGGTAGTATATTGTCTCGACTTATCATTCGAAATAATCAAATCATAAAAATTAATTATTAAATTGTACTTGCATTATCATACATTCACATTATGTTGTAATTTTCGGCATCATAAAACTATATATAAACACAAGTGTTGTGAAACAACATCATATATATTCATTAATGGAGGTTAAACCTCGTTAAAAGTACATAATGATATTACAAACAATAATAAAATATGACATGCCTTTAATTTCCTTTCTTACATCATGCGAAGTAATTTCTTTCGCTTTTAACAATATAAGTACATTTATGGTATTTCACAATTTAATCAATGTTTAAGTAAGTTTATAATAACCAAACTTTATTTCCTTTCGCATTAGTTTTCAACGTGTAATCTAAAAATGATGAAGTACAACATATCAATACATTATGAAATATAGTGAATTAAGGGGCTACCTATCATTTATTCATCCTAATATAGTTTAATCCAAATAAAATAGTTACCAATAAATCATGAATACAATTAAATTTTATCATCATTACATGAAATAGTCATAAACACAAATAGATAAACCATATCTATGAAAATGAATCTTTTTATCCCACTTTCCATTCTAGCACATTTAGTGAGAACAATATAGTTCATGCTTTACTTCAGCAACTAATATTGTCACTTGAATTCTTACACCAATTCATAATGAAATAAGAGATTAAATAAGAATTCATTTCAAAGTGCAATTTTAATTATACTATATCTCTTGTTTACCTTAAGTTACTTAACAGTCTCAATTCTGTGAACCCCATTGGGGAGAAGTTATAAATTTTATATACATCGTCTAAATTTAGGGCCAGACCTCATAGGGATCTTTAATACCTTATTCTCTTTGATGATCCTTTTCTTTAGACATTTGGGTTATAATTCCTTGTATCTTTTAAAATCCTTATTTCTTTTAAAACTAGGTATATCAGCTTTTCCCAAGGAAAACATGTCCAAATCATCTCAAACGAGATGAGGAGCACCTCAATTCTTCTCAAAGAGGTCTAAACCCTCTATATTCAAAATGATAACCTCTTCTAAAGATTAACCACCCACTCAACACAATCAAATATTTGAGTATTTATCACTCATGAACCCGAGGTTAAACTTAATAGACTACAATAGATAATCAAGTTTATGATTATCACACACACACACACACACACATAATTTTCAAAGAATAGCCAACATATGGTTTAACAACAACCTTATAAGAACATTTTTAAAAAAACTATGATAACCCAAAGATATTCATAGTTTCTACGTATTCAAAAATGGAGGCCATAACCCCATTATTGTTCTTTTAAAATCCCGATGATTTGTTAATTAACTAATACGGTATGCCCCTAAGTAAGGGAGATAAATCCCCTACAAATACATAAAATATTTTCACATAGACCTCATAAATGAGGTAAATCACATCCTAATCAGGTAATCACATTTCCTTCTAATTCATTATCAAGTTGTTGGCATATTATGCATTCAAACCACTTATACCAATTAGTCAAAGGCACAAAAATCTCACTATTATCACTTTGGGTACATTCTATACTATGTAGTTAGCTAGCTATCTTCATGTCAAGAGACACAAGGATAACCCTATAGTGTTGATTAGTTATACACACTTGCACAATCACTTAATAGAACTACATGTGGCTTGATTTCCACTAAGGATATGTCATGAAACACTTAGAATAGTTGGCGGTTGGGATCCCGACCACCAAGGGTGGTCCATACTCAAACGTGCACACTTGATTTCCTAATTTTATTTGTTAAGGCGTTGATGAAGGGTTCTATATGTAACACCTCATTATTACACTTCATCAAACTTCGGGGGAAAAAATGTTTTACCCAATTAAATTATCTTGATGCCTTCAATGATTAACAACAACACACAAGAAATTAATCCAACATTAATTAATGTTTAGAATCCAACTAGACAAGCTATGATAACCATGTGCAACTGCAAGGGTTTAGATCCTACTCGATCCCCTTTCAAACACTCATTACAAGCCAATATACCCAGTATATCATTTGGTTAAATATTTTTAAACATACTGAGAGAACTAAGGGTATCTTCTTAGTTTCGCCTCCTAGGAACAACACAGTTTAAAAGAAGAAATGGTGATCAGATAATGAAATCAATCATTTACAATACTATGGCTATTGTTTTGGGCATCGCTTAGCTAGCTTGGTTTTTGTGATGCACATAAGCCACATGAAACATGTCCCTACATTCACCACACAATCGTCCCATTCATAGTATCAAGATTCTTTATGTTATTAAGTTATTAAGTTCATAGTACACTTAATGTATTAATCATCATTTTTTAAGATCATAATACAATAGTGAGATATCATTTGTTATGATTATCTCTTACACGTTATTACGGTAATAATAGGTTGTTGGTTTCATTAACATGTATTAATCCTTAAACATATAATTAATCAGTTTATACACATATTTTAAACATATTTATATGTGTCAACGTATTAAATAATTTTCAATGTATCTCGAACAATGTTGTTGTTTTTGTCGTATTATATTGTCTCGACTTATCATTCAACAATAATCAAATCATAAAGAAGTAATTATCAAATTGTACTTGCATTATTACCCATTCACATTCTCGTCATAATTTTAGCATCATAAAAATTTATATAAACACAAGTTCGCTCTGAAACGACATCATATATATTCATCGATGGGGGTTAAACCTTGTTAAAATTACATATTGATAATACAAACAATAATAAAATTCAACAAGCATTTAATTTCCTTTCTTACATCATGTGAAGTAATTTCTTTCACTTTTAACAATACAAGTACATTTATGATATTTCACAATTTAATCAATGTCAAGTTTATCCTCGTAGACTTTATTTCCTTTCACATTACTTTTCAACCTGCAATCTAAAAATGATAGAGTACGACATGTACATGCCGTATGATATGGCATGGATTCATTACTCTTAAACATATTGTTATCCAAATAACTCTCCTAGTGATTTGGGTAACTTGCATACACATTCCAACTCCAAGTTCTCTATTACATGGTTGCACGCACTCAACTCACTTGGCACATTCCTTTTTTCCGTAGTTTTCCCTACGTGCCCCATCCTTCCTCTTGCACGCCTTCCTCGGTCCATTATTTTTCCTTATTTTCCTTTTCCTCTTTGTTTTCATCTTCTCCCACGCCACGCACCTCACACTTGCTTTAATCAGCCAAGTTCTCGGCCCTCTCGTGCACCGTGCTTATTACTTTGTAATAGTTGTTCCTTGACCATGCATTCCTCTACTCACACTGTTTGCCTAATTTTCCCCATGCACGTGATGCATGTGCTTCCTTCACCTCTTTTTCTTTCGTGCGTGCCATTTTGCACCCTTCTATGCTAAGTCATCTTCTAACCTACTTGAGTGTGTCGTACGCTACCTATCAAAGCGTGCCAATAAGGCGTGCGAATCCTTACAAAAAACCAATGGGTGACATGTGGCAGAAAATGACAAAAAATAGCTACACATTTGGCCTTCATTTCATCCAATCGATGCGCGCCATGTGTTTTATGTGTGCCAACGGCTCTGACATCTTATGGCATCCGTATCTTCTACTACAGAGCTCAGATAGGCACATGCCTAGACTTTTCAGAGAGCTACTGACATCAGCTATAGTGCCATAAATTCAAAATTCAAATTCTGATGGATATGGTAGGTGAGAAATAGGAAAAAATCCTTATGAACATTGATGAGCAGATCTGATTGCTCAAACCACCGATTTGATATGATCCACTCTCCTCTCCACAGCATCTCCGGGGAAGATTTGTATTCAATGCTTCTTTTGGTGGTTGTGTTTCAAATCCAAGTTATCCCTCCTTCTTCCCTTCTTCCTCCATGGATTCATCTATAAATGTAAGAGTAAGGCTCATTTGTTATGTTGGACACTCTAGATCCTTATGTGTTTTGCCAAGGACTTCATATTTTCTGTATTTTGAGTTGCAGACCTCTATGTTTGGCTCTTACATGTGGATATCGGCCTCCTTCATCATTATAAAAGATTTGTGCATTTCATGGAAGTAATAGAAGCATTATTTTGAGACTATTCTCTATCCTAATGTGCTTGCATTCCTTCTTCTTTCCTTTTCTCTTGTGTTGTGTGTTGGTTGTGCTATTTCAGGTCCCTTGCAGCTCCATATTTAGTTGTGTTCCATGAGAATGATCGGTTGATATGTGTTTCATTATGCTACTCATGCCTAGCCTCTTTTCATGCATTTCCCCTCATTCTCACTCAGAACAAATAGTGTTCATCCCTCTTTTCTGGTGCTATTACCTTTTAGTGTAGTTTCCTTTCATGTTATCCTTCTTTCCTTGGTCCCTTGGCATCATTAGCTTAGTTTTCCTTTAGCACTAGGAGTAGTAGTAGCAGTAGAAATAGATAGAGGAACCGGCCTTCTCTCGGAGATCCATCCCAAGCTCGCAAGGTCCCAAAACTTGGGGACAATTTCCATTGTGGTCTCAAACAACCTCGGCCCTTTCGAGATCGAGATGCGGGTGCACATTTGAGCAACCAATAGTTTCTAGCACGCTTGATGGGACCAGCATTGAAAGCTCAAATTTCATATCTCTAAGTTCTGGTGTGTGGACTTAGTGTTTCAGCCTTTGGAGGCTCATTTCAACACATCTGGTGACTCCTAATATTTTAAGATCTTTGTTTCATAGTAGTCCTGAGCACCTTTCATGAGAAGAGTGCATACAAGAAGAAGTAAAACAGTTGAAGATTCTTTTGATTACCTCAAGCTATCCCGAGAAGAGTTCATTCAAAAATCCGCACGCGCATGGATCTCTATCTCCAACGCACTATGCCCATTCAAATCCTCTTCAAAATAGACAATTTGTGTGCCCTGTAATTGCGCATCAACAACCTCCTCCATTAAGAAATTTGTAAACTTTTCTAGAGGGAGTTTCCCTTACTCCTAGATGCAAAGCATGATATGCCAAATTACACACTCAAGAGTATTCCTTACTTTACTGGTGAGAATCAAGTCACCCCTCAGAGCATATCCAAGATATAGTAAATGTGTGCTTCACTATATCTCATCAACACATGATGATGTAGGAGTCGGTTGTTTGCGGCCTCTTCAAAGGTAAAGCACTTCAATGGTATTGAGGCTTGAGACTTGGGTCTATCACCACTTGGGATGAGCTTGGAACAACTCTTTGTAATTATTTTAAAGATAAGTCAGATCACCTATCTTTGGTGGAGCAACTGAAAACAACAAGGAGGGTACCCAATGAGCAGATGACTGATTTCAACATCATATTTTAGAAGACTTGGGACAGAATCCCTCTTGTGGTAAGACCTACAACCCAACATGATTTCTTTTATTATCTAAAGGTGCAACAACAATATTTCAGTTATGATCCAATCTATGGGAGGTAGGACTTTACCAACTACTTATAACATTACAGTAAGGGCAGAAAATAGTCTCATTTAGGTGGGAAAGTTGGCTCCTAGACCGCCCATGCCCTTGTTCCCAGAGATGCCACAAGCACCCTAGCCTTCTGTGCGGCCCTATTCCTATCCCTGAGCAAAGCACAAAACCAGTTGCCTTAACATCCTATTCTCCTTCATAGTAAAAGGAAGATGAAGAATTGAAGGCCTTGATCAAAATTTATCAAACAAGGTCATATCATTAGAAAAGCAACAGCGCAAGCCTAGAGAGGTAATTCATATCATGCACATGGCCAAGGAAATTAGCCTTGGAGGAATCAATATGGAAATCAAAGATACACACCCAACCAGAATAATGATAGATGATAGCCTAATGCAAATCTACCCTTGCAAGTTGACCCTCCTGCGCCTTCTCTCCCAGCACCCAGTGTAATTTGGGTGCTTGTTCTAGTTAATAACAACTTAGCACAAGAGTTAGAATGGTGCTTCCCTTGCAACATGCCTCATAGTCAATATCATTGTGCTAATGTTGCATGTGCCCAAGCTTTCATGATCCATAATGCTTCATCTTGTGAACCTTCAACAAGTTCCCCTGAAGTAGATAACCTAGAAAGACTAGAAGCTCCTCCAGAAGAAAAATTTGATGTTCTTTGGCATGGAAGAATTATGTGCAATCAATCAAGCTGAAGATACAAATAGAATGCGTGCCCAAGTTTCGGACAACACAAGATACACGAAAAGAATGTTAGAGTCAAGCACACACGAGTTATAATCCCAAAATGCAAGTAGATCCTCAGAAGAAGAAAGAATTAGACAAGGAATCTTGTAGTAAAATTTCTCAAATCCCTATTTAGGAGGCCCCACATAAAAATCCTTCTAAAGTAGCATGTGCCCCTCCTTTGGTATGTCAAGCCTCTACTCTAGCAAAAATTCAGGCTTCCATGCCTGAGCAGTCAAGAAGGGATGTTGTTCCCCAAATGCACAAGATGGGGGCCTTCCATTTAGCATTGTTGAACATATGAAGATAAAAAACATAAAAATCACAATGTGGGATGCCCTGACCATTCCATCTCAACGGGATCTATTATATGAAGCTATGGAGAAACTCCCCGTGTTGATCTAGTTATGCAGAAGCCACGTGCTTCTATCAAAATCTTCCAATAAGAGGAGAAACAAGTAAGTAAATTTGTTAAAACCCCACCCTTCTATATGTCCTTGATTATAGGTAAACACCTAGTGCATAACTGCATGATTGACTCAGGCGCTAGTACTTCTATGTTATGCCTAAAAAGATAGTTGATGTCTTAGGTTTGAAATATAGCCCTTTGTCTAAAGGAGTCCTACAACTTGATGGATCAATTTTTACCACCTTAGGATTCATCATGGATCTTGAGTTAACCCTCCATGCATGTCCAAACCTAACAATTACTCAAGATGTGTCAATCATTGACCTTCCCCCTTTGTTTTCCCTATGTTTATCAAGAGAATTTCTTTGCTAAAGTGGGTGGTTACTTGTTTTCGATTGGTCTCATATGTTACTCAAGACAAGATATGGTACCCGGTTTACCATACAAGCTGAGCCTATATTTTCCTATCATGTAGAGTCATATGTCCCATCCCTCTCCAAGCCAATTTTCTTATCCAAGAAGAACAAGTTTCAGATTCAAGAAGAGTAGTCTCTTCCACCCTCTATTCCAGACCTAGTGCTTGATGAATGGGTGGAAAGACATCAAAAATTTGATCCCTATGCTGAAGAACTGGAAGCTTATGAAACTGGGCTTGGTACTTATTGCATTCTAAAAGAAGACGTTATGCTTCCGCACACAATGCTCATGAAAGACAAAGTTTAAACTGGTCTATGGAAGTTGTACTTTGATGGATCCAGAAGGAAAATGATGTGGGAGAAGGAGTGGTTCTCATTTCCCCTAAGGATGAGAAATTATTCTTCGAGCACAGGCTACAGTTTGCATGCTCTAATAATGTGGCAGAATATGAAGCACTAGTGCATGGCTTGCTCATTGTTGAGAAGAAGAAAATTAAGCGCTACAAATCTTTGGGGACACAAAATTGATCATCCACCAGGTTACCAACAAGTTCCAGAAAAATAATAAGCTTCTCAAAGCTTATAAATATAGAGTATGGGACCTACTTGAGATATTTGATGCCCTTAATCTGTAGGTGGTTCCGCATAGAATGAACAAAGAAGCTGACCAAATGGTCGCTGTGCTCGGTTCATAGTTTTCTCTGTTGAGGACTTTGTCAAAGGAAACACTCAACACATTAAGATGGTGATCAGACCATCCATTCTAGACAATAACACCAGCTAGAAAGTGTTTGACAGTGACACATAGATCATCTAGTTTATCCAAAATGAAGCTGAATTTTCATCAAGTATGCAAGCTGACTTGCATGATAATTATGGTGACCAAGTAATACAATTAAAGAAAAATAAGTTTCCTAAAGGACTGGTCACCTTAGAGAAAATGTTCAGCCTTGATGATGAGTTCAAGGGTGAAAGAAAGATACATGTGTGCGCACAAGAAGACTTCTCTTCCATTACTATTGTGTGGGAAAGATTTTTCTCAATAGGACTTGTGCGCATGAAGAAAAACAGGCCTTCATCTCTCTCTATCAAAAATACAGTGATATTTTCTCATGGGAGTATGAAGACCTCAAAGGTTTTGATCCAAGTGTCACTCAACACTCCATTGACCTTGATCTAGTATCAAGCCCGTTAGATAAAGTAGGACTAGTCAATCCAAAGATAGAGCCCCTCATGAGAAAGGAGTTATCCAAACTCATTGAGGCAAAAATTATCTTTCCCATCAAATATTCCACCTGGGTTGCGAATCTTGTTCCAGTGCACAAAAAGAATGGTGAAATCAGACTTTGTGTTGATTTAAGAGATTTGAATAAGGCATCTCTAAAGGATCATTATCCTTTGCCTTCAATGGAGTAGATTTTGCAAACTGTGGCTGGTGCGTAAAAATTCTCAATGCTAGATGGATATTCGGGTTTCAACAAGATCCTGGTCAAGAAAGAGGATAAATTCAAAACAAATTTACAACTAAATGGGGAACATATGCATATCAAAAAATTCCCTTTGGTTTATCAAATGCAGTGCACCACATTTTAAACAGTGCATGGATATTGCCTTCAAAGGATACATTAATGAGTTCATCTTGGTTTACCTTGATGATATAACTATCTTCTCAAAGTAGAGCGTGGATCACATGGGGCACTGGAAAAAGTCTTTAAGAGATGAAGAAAATTTGGGCATCTCTTAACCCAAGAAGTGCAATTTTATAGTGGCGCAGGAAAGCTTTGGGCCATGTGGTTTCAAAGGATGGCATCACGATTGATCAACCATGAGTGCATCTCAGCCATCCTATCCCTTTCCCTGTGTGCACAAAAAGGCCTTACAGTCCTTCCTTGGCAAGATTAATTTTGTTAGGTGTTTTATCCCTAACTTTTGTAGGATTAGTTAAGGCCCATCACCCTTATGCTCAAGAAGGACTCAACCTTTAGATGGACAATAAAAGGAAAAGAAAGCTTCAACAAGATCAAGAAAGAAATTTATTACATGCCAACACTCATTAACCCAAATTACTCAAAGGATTTTATCCTTTATGCTTATGGCACTGATGCAAAGTGTTGTTGTTATCCTAACACAAGAAAATGAACAAGGACTAGAACAACCAGTGGCCTTCTTCAGCCAAACACTAAAGGATTATGAATTGAAATACAAGTCACATGGAGAAGCAAGTCTTTGCCATCATGTACGTGCTCAAGAAATTCAAAAGTATGCTCAGCCACAAATCATATCAAGGTGTTAGTCTCCCACTCTTTGGTCAGAGACTTCATCATGGAAGTAGAAAGCAATGAGAAAAGAGAGCATGATGGGTGACCAAAATCATGGAATATGATGTGACTATCAAGGCCACAAAATGGTAAGAGGTAGTGCTCTCTGTAGGTAGATTGCAGAGGATGCACAAAATGAACCTGAGGCTTCATTGTTTCGGATGAGTCTCTTCCACGTGTAGAAATTGAGCAGAACGTAGATCTGGTGTGCACGACTAGATGAAGGACATGATCACATTCCTTTCTCGGTGCCACATACCCTCCGGTTTAAAAAAGAAAAGAGAAGGCATCGAGGTTACAATCTATCCCTTATGTTTTGATTGATGGAATTCTCTTCAAAAGGAATCTAGATGGCATGCTGTTAAGATGTATCAATGGTGCACAAACTAAAAAAGTGTTAGCAAAATTTCACGATGGATTCTCTAGTGGACACTTTTCTACCAAGACTACAACAATGAAGATCATAATGGAAGGTATCTTTTGGCCTACCCTATTTGTAGATGCACACAAGTGGGTCACAAAATGTAAAGAGTGCACTTTCTTTGTAGGAAAGAAAAGGTTAAAGTGCTTCCCCTTCAACCAATCTCAAGTAGATCAGCCTTTTGCACAATGGGGTCTTGACTTCATAGGCATGATCAATCCACCTTCAAGTACTAGACATAAATGGGTGTTGAAAGCTACATATTACTTCAACTAGATGGACATAGAAGATTGTTGTGCTCAAGGAATCAACCAAGTTAGTCATCCTTGACTTTCTCGAAGGTTTAGTCACAAGGTTTGGCATTCCTCAAACCATTATCTCTGATAATGCAAAGGCCTTCCTTGGTACTAAAATCACTGATTGGGCTCTAAGTCTGGGCATTTACCTAAAAACCTCTTCCAACTATTACCCTCAGGGAAATGGTCTAGAAGAATCAACAAACAAGAACCTGATCAGAATCATGAAGCATAATGAACATCAACCAAAGACATAGTGGCATACGAAGGTCTTGCATGTGCTCTGGGTAGATAGAATCATAGTAAAAAAGGCAATAGGAACTTCACCTTACAAGCTTGTCTATGGAAAGGAGGCTTCCCTTCCTTTGACACTAGAACTAAATTCATTGGCACTTTCCCAACAGCTAGAATTGGAAGGCATGGACTAGAGAGAAATTAGAATGGTAGAGTTGGTTAACCTTGAAGAACTCAAGAACTTTCCATGATCAAGCTAGAACAACATCAACAAGCAACAAAGAAATGGTTTGACAGAAAGGATAGGCCTCAAGATTTCAAAATTGGGGACTTGGTTCTAAAATGGGATGTTGACAGAGCTAAGCCAAGGCGCCATTCAAAGTTTGATGCACTTTGGAGTGGCCCATACATCATTAGTTCTGTAAAGAAGCTAACTCTTTCGAGTTAACTCATCTTGATGGAGGCATGCACTACAAATCCCAGTAAACAAGATCTATCTCAAATCCTTCCATTAAGTTTGCTACATCATGTTGTATATATTAGAATAGTTTCAATTCCTCCAAGTGTGCTCTGCACACATTTGTTTGTACATAGTTCTTACATGCTTCTTGCCTGCTCTTTTGTTGCTTCATGCGCATGCTTTTCAGTAGTTGTAAGACTTCAAAAAGAGTGCATAAATGATTCTCAAAGTGATCACAAGGGTAGTTTCATGATTACATAAGTGGAATCCATGCCCAATGGATGCTTCAAGCTACTCGATCTTTTCATCTAAGAGGGAAGATGCCCAAAAGTCACCAAAACTATTATCCAAATAACTCTCCTAGTGATTTGGGTAACTTGCAGTATACACATTCAAAGCTCCAAGTTATCTATTGCATGGTTGTGTGCACTTAACTCACTTGGCACATTCCTTTATCCATAGTTTTCCCACACACGCCTTCCTTCCTCTTGCACACCTTCCCTTGGTCCATTCCTTTTCCTTCTTTTCCTTTTCTCTTTTTTTCATCTTCTCCCACGTGCCTCGCACTTTCTTCAATTAACCAAGTTCTCGGCCTCTTGCGCACACTGTGCCATTAATTTGTAATAGTTCTCAACCATGCATTCTCTGCTCACATGTTTGCCTCATTTTCCTTACATGCATTTCATGCGCACTTTCCTTCCCCTTCTTTCTTTCCTCTCATGCCTCTTTCTCCACATGCCCTTTCACACCCTTCCTCATGCCCTTTTGTTCCAAGTCATCTTTTGACCTGCTTGAGTGTGCCACACTACCTATCAAAGTGCACACAACAGGGCCCCAAATCCTTGCAAAAAACCATTGGGTGACACATGGTAGAAAATGACAAAATATTCTACAAATTTGGCCTTCATTTCAACCAATCCACGCACCACATGTTTTGCATGCCAATGACTCGACATCTTCTCGACAACCGTATCTTCTTGCTATAAAGAGCTCTCGGATCGGCGTGTGCCTGGACTTTTATCAGAGAATGCTGACATTAGCTACAGTGCCAAAAATTCAAAATTCAAATTTTTGTAGATCTGGTAGGTGAGAAATGGGAAAACATCCTTCTAAACATTGATGAGCAGATCTGATTACTCCAACCACCTGATTTGATATGATCCACCTCTTTCTTCTAGATCTGTCAAACAAGCATGGGAAAGCATATTTTGTAGATTTGTAGGCATTGAATGCTTCTTGTTGGTGGTTGTGTTTCAAATTATGGGTTTTCCTCCTTCTTCCCTTCTTCCTCCATGGATTCATCTATAAATGTAAGAGAAAGGCTCATTTGTTATGTTGGACACTCTGGATCCTTACGCATTTTGCTAAGGACTCCATATTTTTGTATTTTGAGTTGCAAACCTCTATGTTTGGCTCTTGCATGTGGATATCGGCCTCCTTCATCATTATAACAGCTCTATGCATTTCTAGAAGTAATAGAAGCATCATTTTGAGACTATTCTCTATCCTAACATGCTTGCATTCCTTCTTCTTTCCTTTTCTCTTACGTTGTGTGCTGGTTGTGTTATTTCAAGTCCCTTGCAGCTCCATATTTAGTTGTGTTCCATGAGAATGATCCGGTTGATATGTGTTTTATTGTGCTACTCATGCCTAGCCTCTTTTCATGCATTTCCCCTCATTCTCACTTAAAAAAGATAGTGTTCATCCTCTTTTTTGGTGCTATCACCTTTTAGTGTAGTTTCCTTTCATGTTATCCTTCTTTCCTTGGTCCCTTGGCATCATTAGCTTAGTTTTCCTTCCAAAGCACTAGGAGTAGTAGTAGAGTAGAAATAGAAATAGATAGAGGAACCAGCCTTCTCCGGAGATCCGTCCCAAGCTGCAAGGTCCCACAACTTGGGGATGGTTCCATTGTGGTCTCAAACACCTCGGCCCTTTTAAGATCGAGACATGCGGGTGCATGTTTGAGAAACCAACAGTTTCTGGCACATGCCCAATGGGACCAAGCATTAAAAGCTCAAATTTCATATCTCTAATTTTTGGTGTGTGGACTTAGTGTTTCAGCCTTTGGAGGCTCATTTCAAACACATCTGGTGACTCCCAATATTTTAAGATCTTGTTTTAGTAGTCTTGAGTGCCTTTCATGAGAAGAGTGCACACAAGAAGAAGTGCAGTAGCTGAAGATTCTTTTGAATACCTCTAACTATCCCCGAGAAGAGTTCATTCTAGAAATCCCACGTGCATGCATCTCTATCTCCAATGTGCCATGCCCATTCAACTCCTCCTCAAAATAGACAACATGTGCACCCTGCAATGGCACATCAGCAACCTCCTCCATTAAGAAACTTTGCAAACTTTACTTTGGAGGGAGTCCCTTACTCCTGGCCATGTGTAGCATGATATGCCAAATGGCATGCTCAAGAGTATTCCTTACTTTACTGGTGAGAATCAAGTCACCCTCAGGAGCATATCTAGGATATAGAAAATGTGTGTTCACTCTATCTGATCACACATGATGATGTAGTAGTCAGGTTGCTTGCAACCTCTTTCAAAGGTAAAGCACTTCAATGGTACCGAGGCTTGAGACTTGGATCTATCACCACCTGGGATGAGTTGGGAACAACTCTTTGCAATTACTTTGAAGATAAGTCAGATCACCTATCATTGGTGGAGCAAATGACAACAACAAGGAGGGCACCCAATGAGTAGATGACTGATTTTAACATCGATTTTAAAAGACTTGGGACAATAATCCCTCTTGTGGTAAGACCTATAACCCAACATGCTTTCCTTTATTATCTAAAGGCACTCAACAATGATATTTCAGTTATGATCCAATCTATGGGAGGTAGGACTTTACCAGTTGCTTATAACATTGCAGTAAGGGTAGAAAATAGTCTCATTCAAGTGGGAAAGTTGGCTCCTAGACCGCCCATGCCCTTGTTCCTAGAGATGTCACAAGCACCCCAACCTTCTATGGCCCCTATTCCTATCCCTAAGAAAATCACACAACTAGTTTGCCTCAACATCCTATTCTCCATCACAACAAAAGGAAGATGAAGAATTGAAGGCCTTGATTAGAAATTTATCAAACAAGGTCATATCATTAGAAAAGCAACATGTGTAAGCCTATAGAGGTAATTCCAATCAGTGCATGGCAAGGTAATCAGCCTTGGTGGAATCAATATGGAAATCAAAGATACATGCCCAACCAGTAGAATGATAGATGACAAGCCTAATGCACATCTCCCTTGCAAGTTTTTCCTCCGTGCCTTCTCTCTCCTAGCCCAAGTGATAAGTTGGGCACTTGTTCAGTTAGAACAATTTGGCACAAGATTCAGAATGGTGCTTCCCATGCAAACATGCCTCATAGTAAATATCATTGTGCTAATAATACATGTGCACACCAAGCCTTCATGATCCAGAATGCTTCAGCTTGAACCTTCAACAAGTGCCCATGAAGCAGATAATCTAGAAAGACAAGAAGATCCTCTAGAGACAAATTTTATGTTCTTTGGCATGGAGGACTTATGTGCAATCAACCAAGCTACAGAAGATACAAAATAGATCATGTGCCCAAGTTGCGGACAACACAAGATACAAGAAAAGAATGTTAGATTAGGCGGTGTGTCAGGTCCCATCCCGGCAATGCAAGTAGATCCTTAAGAAAGAAAAAGAACAAGACCTCTTATAGTAAAAGTTCTCAAATCCCTATGTAGGAGGCCCCGCATAAAGCTCCTTTCAAGCAATAGCACAGTGCCCCTCCTTTGGTAGGTCAAGCCTCTATTCTAGCTAAAATTCAAGCTTCACGTGTTGGAACAATCAAGAAGGGATGTTGTTCCCCAAATGCACAAGATGGGGGCCTTCCATTTAGCATTTTGAATAGATGAAGAGAACAAACATAAATGTCACAATGTGGGATGCCCTGACCATTCCATCTCAAGTGGGATTTGTTGCATGAAGCTCTGGCAGTGCAACTCCCGCATGTTGATCCAGCTATGCAAAAGCCACACGTGCTTCTATCAAAATTTTCCAAGAAGAGGAGAAACAAGTAAGTAAAGTTGTTAAAACCCCACCCTTCTATATGTCCTTGATTATAGGTAAACACCTAGTGCATAACTGCATGATTGACTCAAGCGCTAGTACTTTTGTTATGCCTAAGAAGATAGTTGATGTCTTAGGTCTGAAATATATAGCCCTTTGTCTAAAGGAGTCCTACAACTTGATGGCTCAATTTTTACCACCTTAGGAGTCATCAAGGATCTTGAGTTAACCCTCCATGCATGTCTAAGCCTAACAATTACTCAAGATGTGTCAATCATTGACCTACCTCCTTTGTTTTCCCTATGTTTATCAAGAGAATTTATTGCTAAAGTGGGTGGTTACTTGTCTTTTGATTGGTCTCATATGTTACTCAAGACAAGGTATGGTACCCGTTTACCATACAAGATGAGCCTATATTTTCCTATCATGTAGAGTCATATGTCCCATCCCCTCTCCAAGCCAATTGTCTTATCCAAGAAGAACAAGTTTAGTTCCTGAAGAGCAGTCTCTTCCACCCTTTGTTCCAGACCTAGTGCTTGATGAATGGGCAGAAAGACATCACAAATTTGATCCCTATGTTGAAGAACTAGAAGCCTATGAAATTGGGCTTGGTACTTATTGCATTCTAGAAGAAGACACTATGATTCCACGTATGCTCATGAAAGAAAAAGTTCAAACTGGTCTATGGAAGTTGTACTTTGATGGATCCAGAAGCAAAATGACACGAGAGCAAGAGTGGTTCTCATTTCCCTAAGGATGAGAAATTATTCTTTACGCATAGGCTGCAGTTTGCATGCTCTAATAATGTGGTAGAGTATGAAGTGCTAGTGCATGGCTTGCTCATTGCTGAGAAGAAGAAAATTAAGGTGTTGCAGATCTTTGGGGACACAGAATTGATCATCCACCAAGTTACCAACAAGTGCTGACAAAGAATAAGCTTCTCAAAGCTTATAAATATAGAGTATGGGACCTACTTGAGAGCTTTGATGCCCTTAATCTACAGGTGGTTCTACGTAGAATGAACAAGGAAGTTGACCAAATGGCCATGCTCGGTTCATAGTTTTCTCCTGCTGAGGAATTTTTCAAAGGAAACACTCAACACATTAAGATGGTGATTAGACCATCCATTCTAGACAATAACACCAGCTGGAAAGTGTTTTCCAATGACACATGTAGATCGTCTAGTTTATCCAAAATGAAGCTAAATTTTCATCAAGTATGCAAGCGACTTAACTTGATGAAACTATGGTGACCAAGTAATACTAAAGACAAATAAGTTGCTTAAAGGGTTGGTCACCTTAGAGAAAATGTTCAGCCCTGATGATGAGTTCAAGGGTGAAGAAAATACATGTTCACATACACAAGAAGACTCCTCTTCCATCACTATCGCATGCATGGAAAGAGTTGTTGCTCAACAAGACTGTGTGCATGAAGAAGAAAGACATGCCTTCATCTCTCTCTGTCAAAATATAGTGATATCTTCTCATGGGAGTATGAAGATCTCAAAGGTTTTGATCCAAGTGTTGCTCAACACTCCATTGACCTTGATCTTGGTATCAATCCCATCAGATAAAAGCAACGGCCAATCAATCCAAAGATAGAACCCCTCATGAGAAAGGAACTATCAAAACTCATTGAGGCAAAAATTATCTTTCCCATCAAATATTCCACCTGGGTCACGAATCTTGTTCCAGTGCGTAAGAAGAATGGTGAAATTAAAACTTTGTGTTGATTTCAGAGATTTGAATAAGGCATCTCTAAAGGATCATTATCCTTTGCCTTCCATGGAGCAAATTCTACAAACTATGGCTGGCAGAAATTCTCCATGCTAGATGGGTATTTAGGTTTCAACCAGATCCTAGTCAAGGAAGAGGATCAATTCAAAACAACATTTACAACCAAATGGGGAACATATGCATATCAAAAATGCCCTTTGGTCTGTCAAATGCGGGCACCACATTTCAACGCGCTATGGATGTTGCCTTCAAAGGATACATTAATGAGTTCATCTTGGTTTACCTTGATGATATAAATATCTTCTCAAAGTAGAGCGTGGATCACATGGTGCACCTGGAAAAGGTCTTTGAGAGATGCTAGAAAATTTGGGGTATCTCTTAACCCCAAGAAGTGAAATTTTGTGGTGGTGCAGGAAAGCTCTTGGGCCATGTGGTTTCAAAGGATGGCATCATGATTGATCTTGAGCGCATCTCAACCATCCTAGCCCTTTCTCTGCCAGAGCACAAAAAGGCCTTATAGTCCTTCCTTGGCAAGATCAATTTTGTTAGGAATTTTATCCCTAACTTTGTGCAAGACTAGTTCAACCCATCACCCTTATGCTCAAGAAGGAATAACCTTCAGATGGACAAAGAAGGAAAAGAAAGCTTCAACAAGATCAAGCAAAATTTTTCTTGCACCAACACTCATCAACCCGGATTACTCAAAGGATTTTATCCTTTATGCTTATGGTGCTGATGCAAGTGTTGTTGTTGTCCTAACATAAGAAAATGAACAAGGACTGGAACAACTAGTGGCCTTCTTCAGCTAGATGCTGAAGGATTATGAATTGAAATACAGTCACATAGAGAAGTAAGTCTTTGCCATCATGTGCACACTCAAGAAATTCAAAAGTATGCTCGCCACAAATCATATCAAGGTGTTAGTCTCCCACTCTTTATATGAGACTTCATCATGGGAGCAGAAATTAGTGAGAAGAGAGCACGATGGGTGACCAAAATCATGGAGTATGATGTGACTATCAAGGCCACTAAACTGATAAGAGGTAGTGTCTTCCTGTAGGTAGATTGCAGAGGATGCGAAAAATGAACTGAGGCTTCATTATTTCTGGATGAGTCTCTCCCACGTGTAGAAATTGAGTAGCAAAATAGATCTGGTGCACACACAACTGGATGAAGGACATGATCACATTCCTTTCCGAGGGTGCATACCCTCCCGATTTGAACAAAGAAAAGAGAAGGCATCTAGAGGTTGCAATCTATCCCTTATGTTTTGATTGATGGACTTATCTTCAAAAGGAATCTAGATGGTGTGTTATTAAGATGTATCAATGGTATGTAAAATGAAAAAGTGTTAGCAGAATTTCATGATGGATTCTCTGGTGGACACTTCTCTACCAAGACTACAAGCAATGAAGATCATAATGGCAGGTATCTTTTAGCCTACCTTGTTTCTAGATGCACACAAGTGGGTCAAAAATGCAAAGAGTGCACTTTCTTTGTAGGAAAGAAAAGGTTAGTAGTGCTTCCCCTCCAACCAATCCAGCAGATCAACCTTTTGTGCAATGGGGTCTTGACTTCATAGGCATGATCAATCACCTTCAAGTGCTGGACATAAGTGGGTGTTGACAGCTACAAATTACTTCACCGGATGGACAGAAGTTATCGTGCTCAAGGAATCAATCGAGTCAATCATCCTTGACTTTCTCGATGGTTTATTCACAAGGTTTGGCATTCCTCAAACCATTATCTCTGATAATGCAAAGGCCTTCCTTGGTGCTAAAATCATTGATTGGGCTCTAAGTCTGGGCATTTACCTAAAAACCTCTTCAACTATTACCCTCAAGGCAATGGTCTGGCAGAATCAACAAACAAGAACCTGATCAGAATCATGAAGCACACAATGAACATCAGCCAAAGACAAAGTGGCATATGAAGGTCTTGCATGCTCTTGGGAAGATATAATCATAGTAAAAAAGGCAATAGGAACTTCACCTTATAAGATTTTCTATGGCAAGGAGGCTAACCTTCCTTTGACACTAGAACTAAATTCATTGGTGCTTGCCCAATAAGTAGAATTGGAAGGTGCAGACCAAAGAGAAATTAGAATGGCAGAGTTGGTTAACCTTGAAGAACTTAGGAACTCTGCCATGATCAAGCTAGAACAACATCAAAAACAACAAAGAAATGGTTTGACAGAAAGGCTAGGCCTCAAGCTTTCAAAATTGGGGACTTGGTTCTAAAATGGGATGTTGACAGAGCTAAGAGGGTGCCATTCAAAGTTTGATGCACTTTGGAGTGACCCATACATCATCAGTTCCTATAAAGAAGCTAACTCTTTCAAGTTAACTCATCTTGATGGGATGTGCACTGCAAAAATCCCCATAAATGGGATCTATCTCAAATCCTTCCATTAAGTTTGTTACATCATGTTGTATATATTAGAATAGTTTCAATTCCTCCAAGTGTGCTTATGTGCACATTGTTTGTTTGTACATGGTTCTTTCCTCTCATGTGCTTCCTACGTGCGCTTTTTTACTTCCAGTATAAAACTTCTCTCAAAGATTGTAAGATTCAAAAAAGAATGCAAAAATGATTCTCAAGTGATCACGGGGGCAGTTTCATGATTGCATAAGTGGACTCCATGCCAAATGGATGATTTAGGCTACTCATCTCTTTCATCTAGTAAGTAGATGGCCCATAAAGTCTCCAAAACGGTTATCAAATAACTCTCCTAATGATTTGGGTAACTTTGCATACACATTCTAGCTCAAGTTATTTATCATGGTTGTGTGCACTCAACTCACTTGGCACATCATCCTCGTCCACGTTTTTTCCCGGCACCTCCTACTTCCTCCATAGTTTTCCCTTCACGCACCTCATCCTTCCTCTTGCATGCCTTGCCTAGTCCATTCATTTTTCCTTCTTTTCCTTTTCCTCTTTGTTTTCATCTTCTCCCATGCATCTCACACTTGCTTCAATTATCCAACTTCCTAGCCCTCTCACACACCATGCCTATTACTTTGAAATAGTTATGCCTCGACCATATGCATTCTTTCTCACCTATTTGTCTCATTTTCCCCGTGCATCATGTGTGCTTTCCTTTGCCTCTTTTTCTACTTTCCTCCCATTACGCCTTTCTTCCGTGCATGCCCTTTTGCATCCTTCTCGTGCCCTTCTATGCCAAGTCATCTTTCGACCTGCTTGAGTGTGCCGCACACTACCTATCAAAGTGTGCCAACAGGGTCGAATCCGCAACAAACAAAAGAGTGGGTGACACATGGTAGAAAATGTCAAAAAATTACACAATTGGCCTTCATTTCAGCCAATCCACGTGTGCCACATGTTTTGCATATGCCAACGACTCTAACATCTTCTTATGATAGTCGTATTTTTCTACAGAGCCTCGGATCGACATGTGCCTGGACTTGTTAGAGAGCTGCGACATCACTACATTAGTGCCATAAATTCAAAATTCAAATTCTAGTGGATCTGGTAGGTGAGAAATGGGAAAACGTCCTAAACATTGATGAGCAAAAATGATTGCTCTAACCACTGATTTGATATGATCCACCCTCCTCTAGGAATGTGGATTTGTGGGAAAGCATATTTCATAGATCTGCAGATTTGTAGGCATTGAATGCTTCTGATGGTTGTGTTTCAAATTCGGGTTTTCCTCCTCCTTATTCCCTTCTTCCTCCATGGATTCATCTATAAATGTAAGAGCAAGGCTCATTTTTATGTTGGACACTCTGGATCCTTACGCATTTTTCCAAGGACTCCATATTTTCTATATTTTGAGTTGCAGACCTCTATGTTTGGATCTTGCATGTGGATATCGGCCTCCTTCATCATTGTAACAGCTCTGTGCATTTTTAGAAGTAATAGAAGCATCGTTTTGAGACTATTCTCTATCCTAACGTGCTTGCATTCCTTCTTCTTGCCTTTTCTCTTGTGTTGTGTGCTGGTTATGCTATTTCAAGTCCCTTGCAGCTCCATATTTAGTTGTGTTCTATGAGAATGATCCGGTTGATACATGTTTCACTGTGCTACTCATGTCTAGCCTCTTTTCACGCATTTCCCCTCATTCTCACTCAGAAAAAATAGTGTTCATCCCTCTTTTCTAGTGCTATCACCTTTTAGTGTAGTTTCCTTTCATGTTATCCTTCTTTCCTTGGTCCCTTGGCATCATTAGCTTAGTTTTTCCTTCCAACACTAGGAGTAGTAGTAGCATTAGAAATAGATAGAGGAGATTTCCTAAGCTTGCAAGGTCCCATAACTTGGGGACGGTTCCATTGTGGTCTCAAACACCTCGGCCTTTCCAAGATCCGAGATGCGGGTGCACGTTTGAGCAACCAATACATATCAATACATTATGAAATATAGTGAATTAAGAGGCTACCTATCCTTTATTCATGATAATGTAGTTTAATCCAAATAAAATAGTTACCAATAAATCATGAATACACTTAATTTATATCAGCATTACATGACATAAACTCCGAACAAAACTAGATAAAACATATCTATAAAAATGAATCTTCTTCATCTCACTTTCCATTCGTGCACATTTAATTGAGAACAATATAGTTCATGATTTACTTGAGAAACTAATATATTCACTTGAATTCTTACACCAATTCATAACCAAATAAGAGATTAAATAAGAATTCATTTGCACACGCTTTTAATTATACATTCTCTCTTGTTTACCTTGGGCATAATAGTCTCAATTTTGTGAATCCCATTGGGAATAATTTATCAATTTTAGATACATCTTCTAAATTTAGAAACAGATGTCATGGGATCTTTAATACATTATTTCTCTTTGATGATCTTATTCTTTAAGCGGTTGGGTTATAATTCCCTATACATTTTAAAATCCTTATTTCTTTTAAAACTAGGTGTATCAACTTTTCCCAAGGAAAACATGTCCAAATCATCTCGAACGAGCCGAGGAGCACCTCAATTCATATCGAGAGGACTAAACCCTCTATATTCAAAATGATAACCTCTTTTAAAGACTAACCACCCACTCAACACAATCAACTGTTTTAGTATTTAGCACTCATGAACCCGAGGTTAACTTTAACAGACTCTACAATAGATTATCATATTTGTGAATATCATATATATATAATTTTCATAGAATAATTCATTTCCAAATGGTGCTTGCTACTTATCAAAAATTTTGGAGGCATCTCAGTTTGGCTATCTACAAATCACTGATAAAGAGGGAGTAGTTCACAAACATGAATTGCTTTACACATCTATTCCCAATGCACATGGTGATACTCTTAATACACAAAAGCAACGATTCAGTCCTTGTATTGATGGCACATTACAAAGTTGCATACAACTTACAAAAGATTATGTTCAAAGACTAACAGATTGTCTAAATGCAAGGTTTCCTGATCTTTCTATTTTCAATGCAGTGAAGTTGTTTAGTCCCTCACACTATTCACATGATGTTTTGGTTAGAGAAAATAATTCAATGCGTTGGCTTGAAAAACTTTTCCAACATTTACAACAGATTGTTTGTAATGAAGGGATGGACATTCCATCATTTGACATCGAGGCTTGTAAAAAAGAGTTGCATCAATTTATTGATACACTCCACTCAGGGTGTGAGGGATTTTCTATTAGAGAAGCATGGAGGGTTTTTTGTATTTCTAAAAGTTGGCAAACCAACTTTCCAAACATGTTAAAACTATGGCAGAGTACACTTGTGATTCCTGCAAGTACAACAACATGTGAGCGAGGGTTTTCAAAGCAAAACCTAATTAAAGATATAAGAAGATCAAAGCTAGAAATCATAACATTGGATGCACTCATGCGAGTATCACTAAATGGACCTGATCCTTCTTTAATCGACTGGGAGAAAGTGTATGACATTTGGAGAGGGGAAAAACAAAGAAGGTCACAAAATATTTTGTGAAAGCATGGTTGATCAATGTAAGTTTTAGATCTTTGATAAACTCATTTTATCTAAATAAAATTTGTAGTGATGTTTTATTTCACATGATGTTTATATTCTACTAAATATCTAGAAATATTATGCATTTAATTTTATATTATTTATTTCAATTTCATTTTAGAAATTTATTTAAAGTTATTTTTTCAATCTTGTAGATGTAAAATTTTACTCAATTTTTTATTTTTTGTAATAGTTATTATAAAAATAAATTTGACGTGCATATTATATTTTGAACGTCAAATGACATCCATGTAATTTTTTAGACCGTCAAATAAGATTATTGTGACATGTAACATTGAACGTCAAAATCCAAAGACTCGATATTAGAATCTATAACCAAGGGTTTAACAATAGCCTTACAAGGACATTTTTTTAAAATTCTATGATAACCAAAATATCTTCATAGTTTCTACGCATTCGAAACGGAGGCCACAACCCCATTCTTATTATTTTAAATTTTTGGGCTTTGTTAATTAACTAATATGGCATGCCCCTAAGTAAGGGAGATAAATCCCTTGCGAATACATCAAATATTTTCACACATACCTCATAAATGAGGCAAATCACATTCCAATGAGGAAATCACATTATCTTCTTATTCATTATCAAGATGTTGGCTTATTATGCATTTAAACCACATGTAAAACTAGACATAAACCGAGAGAGGCAAACCCCTTTTTCATTAGAATAAAACAGAGTTGTGATTTAAATTTTATCCAAGCATTCATACGTGGATGCCTTTTTAATACCATAGTACCTTATATCTTTTATTCCATCATTCAACTATATAAAAATCGAATACATCCATAGAAGATGTCACTCGGACACCCATCAAGTATATTAACTACTTATGGGAAAACTCATTAATAAATTAAATATCATATTGTAAAGTAGGTTTAGATTAAGGAATCTCGGAGCGTGCTTCTTTGTTAAGTCTGCTTTAGAAATAGACCTAGAACATTCAAAGATTCAAGCAACCAAATATCCTCAATTATGCTCTACTTTATAAAATTCTCAAGCCATCATACTAAAAATAACCAAATCATAGTTAGCTGTAAGATCCAATATTATCTTAACCGATCTTCGCTCCAAAACCAACATGCATTGCTCCATAAAAGAGAGATCGAGATCATCTAGGTCACATAAAATCCAACTCCCGCATGTCTTCACCCAACCGAACCAAAAAAAAATAAAAATTAAAAACAACATTACATGCAATGATGGTAGCTTCAAGAAGTTTTGCCACTTTTGAGGAGATAAATGTGCATTCATTGATCACAAGGTGTGCCACGTTATGGCCTTTCTATTTTTTCCACCGCCTCCATTTACTACCTCGCAAATTTGGTGGCACGAGAATTATTTAAATTCTCTTAAACAACAAAATTTGCATGGGGTCGACCAACCACTTCCCAATAATTAATTAATCAATTGTAAATGCATATTGTAGTAAACCATATTTCTATCAATGCATAAGTTACATGCATGGAGTTCCCATACATTCAGGTTGAATATATATATATATATATATATATATATATATATATATATATATATTCAACCAATAAATGACCTCTTTGCTCTTATATGATTAATCGACCAAAGAAATTATCAAATTACACATACAATCCAAGTTTAGCCAAAATCTAATTTGGTGTAACCCATATTTACTTGTATGGGTCATTTCAATCAAATCTCAATTATTAGCATTTCTAATAAAACACAAAATTGGTTTGGGAGTATGATCCAATAAAAATCAGCCCCAGAACATTAAATCTTTTAAACAATGATCCAAGCCATACGGTTGGTCAAATACCACTTTATAAACAATATCAAACCTTCTAACTCATTTTCCCAAGTCCAGCAATATTCGATAGAAGGTTCATTATATCAACTTCGAAAAAATTACCTAGACGTTCATAAAATTAACCCACTCTTATCGTGAGCCATCATATTTCTTCATGATCAATGACCACAATAACATCAAAAGAGTTAGAAAATTTTAATTCCAGATTCGAGATGATACTTTCTACAGCCTAAGTACAAATTCATCATCATTGCAAATTCATAATTTCAGAAAGTGAGATGTACCAAAGTATTAATCATACTTACAACAACCAGAAAGACACCAATGCATAAATCATCACTTTCGCTAAGTAACACAAAATATCTAGGTGCACAACAATATTTATTTAGGTATAGAAATCGAACAACCCAAAAATTCTCCACATTATCTTACCCAACAAAGTAAATACATACAACATCAAAGGAAAACAAGAATGTGTCATAAATGCTAAGTATATTACAAGTGTTGAATGACAAACGTTGTTGCGTAGTTATACATGTAACTACACGTAATTATGTATATACTTTTCAGAATAATATACATATGTACATGTGGTTGCATATGTAGCTATGCAACATAGCTTATTGTCGGATCTCATAACCCACTCTTCATTTACAAGTTATTCCTTTCCATGGAAAAAGTGAAATTGCAGGATGTGACACTACATGTTGTTATGGTTTCTACTTTATTGCAAGTCATCATAGGTCATCCGAGGTTGTGCAAGAAAAAGTGACATACAACAAGAAACATTTCTAGGTAAGTGAAGAACATAGAAGACTTCATATCGACTTTCAAGGTTTTAAAGCATGTATTTCATGTCCTAAACCATATAGATCCTACCTAGATCCTAAAAATATGCATGGTCCTACATGTTCTCATTTTCCAGTTCTATAATATACACAACTCCATAACTTTATGTTCCACTACTTACACACCCGGATCATTTTAGAATCATCATGAACAACTATTTAAATTTAACCTTTCATGTTTTGAGAATTGTATTGATTGTTTATCAAACATCTTTATCACTTAAAGTTTGAATGCATTATTTTGGTCATGTATAATTGATGTTAGAATTTATCTACCTATTATGCAAAACCTTATACCCTAGGTTGTTATATAATAAAACTATAAAACCAAACTAGAAAGGGTACAAACAATATAGTGAAAGGGCTTGTAACATGAGGTTATTCTAAATTAATTAATATACAATTAACCACATGTAATCAAAATAATACATTAATACTTACAAAAATATAAGTGAAAAACGATAACTCAAATACACAAGAGGAGATGAATAATTAGTTTTATAGAATGGAGAATAATATATTTGGATGTAAAAATAGGGAAACCAAGTTTATATGAGGTTGAAGATGCTTCATTTTTAGACTGGAACTAAAAATTTCCTGTTATATGGCCATATAACTATTCAGATGGCCTTTACCTTATTTTGTACAATTTTTCATGTATTGTATGGCATTGGACCTTCTTAGAGTGAGGTTTTGCAACTTTATTTGACCATTTATTTTTTTGAGATATGTTTCACTATATGTTGCTCTTAATCACACAACCTATAATGACTTGTAACAAATGAAACCTTAAATACGTGTAATATCCTTCATCAAATAATTATATAAAAATGATAAATTAGTGTGTGGTGAGGTTGTACTACCCTTGGTGTTCAACCCTTGCCAAAAAAATCCAAGCGTTGCACTATGTGCCCTTAAGTGAGATCAAGCCTCATGTATTTATCCTAGGTGAATGTACAAGTGTGAGTGTGATTTAAGATAACCTCCTATGAGTATCCTTATGTATCTTAACATAAATATAGTGGGATAACTACATATTAGAGAATATACCCACTATGGTATTAATGTGATGTGGTATTCTTCAATTACAAGACTAAAACCCTTTTATCCTTGAGGACCTTTGACAATGTTTGTAGTGATGTTGATTTTTCTAAGACATGGATCTAGGACCTTTGCATGCTTGAAAATGTAGGAATATAGACTATTTGACCTATTTTAGTGCTTTATACCTATATTCGTGGGTGCTCTAAGTGATTTACAAAAATTTAGGAATATTTAGGAGAGCCTTGAGTATTTTTGTATTTATATTTGTAATATGAGCTCATGAAAGTGTTAGGTGAGTTATGAAGTGATGTTGATTTACTTATATAGCCATCCATAGGTGAAATATTATTATAATTATGACCGGGAAGATGAAACAACACACTTAAGATATTCAAATTGAAAATAGAGTTATAAGATAAAGGGGTAGGATAGTACAAGTCTGGCTGGGACTGTAGTCCACTCTAACCCAAACCCTATGGTTTTTCCCATGCGATTTGTGATGTAAAACCAAAAGTTTTGGAATGATGCATAGAGATAATTTTGCTTTGAGTAAGAAATAATTATTAAAATATTGATAGATCATATTATAAAGATGATAAAGTGAAGAAATAGCTAGTGACAAATATTGATTGGACTTAGAATTTGATCATTTGTCTTAGTAAGGGAACACATCCAAACTACTCATTGCAAAGGATAAATGACCAAATTTCTACAATTGTTTAATTGTAGATATTGATTTGGCCATGTTACATACTTTCTTGATTTGACAATTTACTTTATTATTTTCTCAACGTATACTACTATATATTTTATCCCTAATTTGAAATAAGTAGTTGGTTATCTTTAATTTGGATCGCAACTCAAAATTGATCCCCAATCAGATTTCATAAATAATTGATCCAACATTAAGACTTGATGGTACATGTAAATGTAATACATTTTTTATATTTAACCAAGTTATCGGTAAAATGTAATAGATCATAAGAGAATGAATTGTCTTATCTTTTCGATGAATCACAGAGTGTTATGGATTTAGAATTAAGCAAAATAGACTGTCATTTTGCCAAATGTTTTTCATCTCAAAATACAAAACCTGAAACCCTATCAAAATCTAGCAGTAAACTTAACACTAAAACCTAGTACTTCCATTATTGAGTGCTAGTTTCTATCTCTAGTAAAATTTTAATATTTTATGTGTATCTCCTTCATCATTAATAGCTACTTCTTACACTTTCACTTAATCTGAAATGCTTATGCATTAACTTATGTGATCAAAACCCTAGTTTCTTATTATAACACTTGATTAAACATTAGAGAACAAAATAAAATTATGTGTGGTGGATTTGGACTACCCTTAGTGCCTAAATCCGTTGTTAATTTCGACCAAATGCTACACTATATTGTCTAAATGAGGGCTCAAAATCCATGTAGTTCTCTTAATCATTGTGCAAGTGGGAATGGAATCCCTTATGTGTTCCCTTGTGCCTCAACATGAATAGGGGATAACTAGGCAGATAAAATGTACACTTTGTGAGTGTTGAATAGAGTGATAAATCAAAGTGCTTATATATAGATAGAAAACCCTTGAATTTCTCTTTGGTGTATAGAAGCTTGATAACACTTTATATGAATTTGGAATTATTTTGAATTGGATCATAATTCCCTTGGAATATTTTGGAGTGCTTTAGACTTGTTTATGGCTTTCCTATGATGTCTAATATTAATTTATGGAAGTTTAGGCACATTTGCTAGATATTTGTAAATGAAGATTAAGTGTGCCTTTTCCTTTCTAGGTATTAGCTTGATAGTTTTCAAGTGAGTAAATGAAAGTGTTTGGTTCACTTTTATCATTTCCATGGGATATAATTTTTCATTAAGGAAAACCTAAAATGGGAATAATGATAAAATTAATAAATTTGACCATCTGGAGATAAAGAACACTATCGCTTGAAAGGGATAGAAGTGTTTGATGTTTCTATCCAAATTTATAGTAGTTTCTAAGAAAATAATAGACAATAGGAAATTTTTGAAGGATTCTGAAAGAAGATAGAAGATTTATATAAGTGAAAAGAATGGTCGTGTACATGTCTAATCAACTAAATGAGAGAGAGTAAGAAGTAATTGCAAGCTTTAAGAATGGGTATAATAATGATTTTAAGATCTTGTTTGTGCACACAAGTCATGATCAAAGAGTATAATCCAAATCAATGTTATCATACACCTAATTTTCAAATTTAGATGTCTACATTATATTGGTGTACTATTATTGTCTATGGGCTCTTATTGTTTTCTATTTGAGATTCCTTCATATGTCACTCATCTTATACCTACATGTTACTTGATTCATGATTACTTTTATATGTTTATATGCTCATTTATGCTTATAGGATCTTATATGTTTCTAGGATCCTATATGATGTTATTTTTATGTTTATCTGTGTGGTTCTAGGATAGTTTTTTTTGTTTTAGGCTAATGTTTGCTCTTAAGATCGTGTATGATTTTATCTTCACATTTTCTTCTATGCTCATGTATGATTCTAGGATTATGTTTGTTTCTAGTATTATGTTTTTTCTGCTAGGTTCGTGTTTTCTTCTAGGATATTTTTATTTTCAAGCTCCTATATAATTTACGACCATGTTTTCTTTTACACTCATGTATGATTAGGTTTTCTTCTAGGCTCATGTATCCTTTTATGATCATGTTTCCTTATAAGATTTTGTATGATTTATGATCATGTTTTTTTTATGCTCTTGTTTTCTTAATGCTCGTGTTTAGTTATATGTTTTTATTCTTCCATGTGTAAACACCTAATCTACGAATTGTATGTTTGATAATTATTTATTTGTATTTATATCCCTTAATTATTACTTGTGTATATAACAAATCACAAATACATAATCATTCCCTCTTCTAAGGCCTACAAATACTCATCATTCTCTCACTCACATACTCAAACACTTATAGACTAATCTAAATTCTTATAATCATAGCTTACTTGTGTAAGGCCTCCTACAGGACTCTCATTACAACTTATATCCTCTAGATAATAACTTCTCTTAGGACACCGGTTCCCATAGTTCAAGCGTTAGTTTCTTCTACTTCATGATGATCAAATTACTTAGGTTTATCTTAATTCCCCATTCTAGGTTATCCTTAATGAAAAATTACATACCTTGGAAAGGTATAAAATTTAATAAAACACTATCATTTAATCACTTGGAAAATTAGCGGTCATCCAACTCCTACTTGGAAATATCAAGGCACTATGAGAGTGTATGCAAAGGTCGAAGCACTTTGGTAAAATACAAACACACTAAAATTTAAACAAATGCAAGTGCAAAAATATTGTTGCATGAGAGAGGAACCAAAAATGAGCCAAAAAATATATTGTATTTAGAATTAAAAATAACTCTGTAATAGGTACATAGATAGAAGTGGAGAGTTGTAGCCACAACCTAAAATTTTTGAGATGTGTAACTCCCATAAATCCTAGTTAAGCCTAATCAAGTTAAATATAAGTGTAGGAAAATCCATAAAATGGAATAAAATTCCTACACTAACACCCCCTTGAGCATAGCTTAGGCGGGTAGAATAATTGGGTCCTATCAACAAGGTCAGATGAGGTACCCAAGTACATAAAAAATCCTTCATAAATTGTAGAACATGAGAAAACTTGTAGGAAAAAATATTTACCAAAAGAGAGAAAAGAGAAGTACATAGAAAATATCCCTCACTGGATAATCCCCTATAAGATCATAGAGAACCACCCCATAAATAGAGAGATAAAGAAGATAATTAGAGGGGACTATCCAAACCCTAGAAAATGAGGTCATGAACTCTCAATCGATCACATAGATGAAGAATATTTTTGTCAATAAAGAAATCGATTAATAATGTTTCTCAATCATGAATGTCATATGTTGCATTAAAAATATTGTGGATCCAATACAAAGGTAAATTGAATGTGAAACATCTTAGAACTATGGCCATGTTCATATGTTGTTTAATGGATCACCTACCAAATTAACTACATCTTATCTAGTGTTTTCATATCCCAAAGAGGACCATGATTTATATATTTGAGATGATATTCATTAACATTTAAAATTGACTAGGAGGTGAATGATATGAACCACTATCGCTTCTCTCATCATCTCGAACTAGAAGAAGAATCCTCATCATCAGAATTTCCCAAACTAATATGAATAGTCATAATTATTATCAATACCTTGTGATGTAAATAGAAGTGAAGTGTCAAGATTCAAAATCAAATCTCTCCTAATCTATAGAGGAATCATCATCAAGAGAAAAGTGTGAGAAAAGATAAAACCTAAAACCGGTGATCTTCTCTCCCGATTACACTAGTAAAACCACTCTCTGCAATTCTCTAATAACCACAAAATATGGAGTGAACTCAACTTGATTTACTAAACCATGGTTAGTTATATAATATAATTATAAGACATTGTATGAGAATTAAGGTATAGAAATAACATCCTAAAATGTCCCATCACCTATGTTAATAGACCCTCTCCCATATACCTTAGTAAAAGTGTGATCACCCATAAAAAAGTTGGTATATAAAATGGCTCTAAGGAAGTGAAGGAAACCTATGATGAATCCATGTGGTGTGAAGCACCCAATTCAATAACCCATGTGGTAGGATGATATGTAACTATTACAAGGGGTTTTCCTTATTTTTCCCCATAACATTATCTTTTCCTTCGTAGACTCCTAAATTTATGGACTATGCTTAATGGAATTAGGGACACTTATGTTTTTCAAGGATGGTTGTCAAGTGATCAATCTATTTCTTCATACATTTTTGTTCAACATGCCCATTCTTCTTACAATAATCACATTTGACCTTCTCTCGTATTAGTTTTAGCTTTAGAAGAGATCTCAAGTATTGCTTTAGATGTAGTGGATTGTTGATCCTTCTTTTTCTCATTGTATTTTTGTTCTATTTCTTATCCTTGTTATTTGAGGCATTCATTTTTTCATGTCCAAAAATAAAGGCATGTGACTTAGAGGATTTCAATATACCCATTTGAATAAGTTTCTCTCTCACTAGTCAAAGAAGTGACAAAATCATCTAAGGATAGAATTTTACATGTAGCTCCAAGATCAAACCTAGTGGCATGGAAGGTAGAAAAAAATAGAATAGTCAAGACCCAACTTAGCAAGAATGGAAAGAATCAACTATTCATCAATTTCATTTATCCTACATTGTTTCAACTATAATCTAATTGATTTAAATTTTGTGAAGAAATCTTGTATGGTGTCAAATATTAATTGACTCAAACTAATGACTTCATTCTCGAGTTCAAGATCCCTCATTTAATCTTGCTTCCCAAATATTTATTTGGATATAGTTCAAACGTCATTATGTGTACTATTAAAATCTATGTGAAATATCAAGTTAGAATATACAAACAAACATAATAAACTATAAGCCTTGTTACATTGGTTAAACCCTTAACTTTATATACATCGGATGTTGGTTTAGTTTCAATACCCATTGTGATCTTGTGTAAACCCTTACTCAAGAATATCTACATTTTAGTTTTCCACTAGTGATATTTAAATGGTGTGATAAGTAGAACCAAATGTTGATCCATAACGTAGAAAAAGAGGTTGTAGAAATGAAAGTATAGAAAATAACACAAGTCACAAGACAACTCGTTGATATTATTAACAATAACACCCACGAGGTTGGAACTTTATAATTTAGTGCATTTTTTTAAGGATTGAAATTATCTTGAATGTAAAGAGATCAAATAAATACAAACTTTTAAAATAAATGGACCTCAAAAATATTTTCCCCTTAAACGCTATATATCCTACAACTTTCTTCTACTTATCAATTTCAACACTTTCTCATGTTCCTTGAAATAATTTGAATTCCTTGGCTTAATCCCTTTTCTGTTGGCCATGAATAGGATACACTCCATGTTACCAAGGTATATAGGGATTATTAATAGCCCAATCCAAAGAGAGGCACATAGGGTTGCATCAATGTCTAACCACCACTTATGGTGGACGTGAAAATATAGGCACCACCTAGGGTTGTCAACAATTTGACCACCTCACACAACCGGATAGGATGTTATATTCCTTGACCCACACACATATAAATACAACCACAATTTTCCACCCACTTCACACACCAATAAGAAATTTTTACCATAATGTGTAAATTCAAACTAAATGTCATGAACAAACAATAAACACAAATATTATCACTCACATAATGACACACAATAGGTATCCATTGTCACACACACAACAAAAAATCAATTTTTTCATTGGTGAATGGGATATTCCGACACTAAACAAACCAAATTCACCATGCACAACACTCATTTACAAGAGACCAAATGTCATAGACCTAGAAATCATCACAAAAAACCTAGAAACTATATTTCTCTCCAAAAAATGTCACCACCCAAGATAGTTTGAGTTACCCAAAACCTTGATAAATTTTAAAATCAATTATATTTCACTACCTCACATCATAATAGACTTTATAGTTTATTCTAAAGTTTTTGCATGTTCCACAATCAATGTCACTATTTATTTTTCATTAAAAACACTAGTTGATATCTAGCTTTTCGTAAAAATGCCTATCTAAGAATTTCTTTTCTCTTCTCTTTTCTTATTCTCAAAATCATCCATAAATGTAAGATAAGATCACATATATGTCGGAATATATGAACAACAAGATCAAAAAAATCAAGATTCAACCAAAATAAACACAACAAAACATTTTTTCCGATTACTAGAATGTGCTCTCATACCATGTGAGAAGGTTGGACAAAATTAAACAATGGTAAAATACAAATACACTAAATTTTAAGTAAGGTAAAATGAAAGAGTAAAAATATTTTTACAAGAGAGAGGAACCAAACATGAGCCAAAATGTATTATATTTAGAATTATAAAATATTTCTATTAGAAGTACATAAATAGGAAGTGGACAAGTGTAACGCCACATAAAAAGGTAGAGAAGCATATATCCTATTGATCCCAATGGAACCTAAGCATGTTAAATACATGTTTAGGAAAATTATAAAATAGAACAAAATAACATGCACTAAAAGGAACACTCAATCTTCATCTCCAAATATCTATCAAAACAACCCGAATTTCCTTAATTCAAGAACATACATCAACAAAAACCCTAATCAAACTTGAATCACTCCAAAGTCATCTAATACTACCCCAATGAAATTAAAAATCATTCCTAATTCTTATCAAGTGTTATCAATAACTTATACAACAAAGAGAACTTTAAGTGTTTTTATTTACAAGCACTCTACTTAGGCACTTTACTTTAACACTCTATCTATCATGAAGGGTACACTCTATCTATAGTTACACCTTCTATTTTTGTTGAGGCATGAGTGAAAACATAGGGGGAAATGTTGTTAGATTGTATTCACACTTGCATAAGCACTAGGAGAACTACATATAGTTTGAGCCTCTCATTTGGGAAATGTGTTGCAACGCTTTGTCAAAATAAACAAGGGGTTGACTACCAAGGGAATTCCAAGTCCACCATATTGATTTATTTTACTATCTAATCACTATCTTGAAGTTCCATTGTAGGATAATTAAGGTTTTGATCACATAATTTTGTGGATGAAGATTTTGGAATCATCGAAACCGTAGGAAGGATCTACGATTAGTAAAAAATCAACCTAATTTTACCATAAGTAGGACATAAGTGCCGTAAACTAGTACTAAATAGGATGGTAGATCTTGACACCCACATCCAATCATGTACCTAGCATCTACTAAGGTTTTGGGGTCCAAAATCTAAGACAAAACAAGTTCAACCTAGTTACAATTTATTTTCCATAATTCAAAACCCAAAATATTTGGGATATATCTAGAAAGCTAAGTCAGTCTATATTCTTATGTATTACTATATTTTTGAATGTGCTTAGTTAAATAATATTTCTTTATGCATTTACTTGTTTTGTCAAATTTTAATGTCATTATATTTATTCACAAATTTTGATTGAGCATTAGTATATATATTTCTAACCTAATTAGGATATTATTACCCACCTATTTTGATTGTTCAAATTTGGGTTAAATCATATGATGAAACTATTTATTTATTGAATCCAAATTCCTTTCCCCTTTAGTGTTTTATTATCATATTTTAGGGTTTTAATTTTCATATTTCAATTTAGATTTTGGTATCCTAAATTTGAATTTACATATGTACCCTAAGGTTTGCATATCCTTGTTGGTTCTTAGAGTCACCATAGGAATATTATCTCAAACCCTATATGTTATTAGGGTTTTCTTTTGTTACATAGATTGAATACTCCACTTTATTATTTATCTCTAAAGAAAAGATTAATATGGTCATCTATTTCAACCATGATAATTTACCACCTAATCCTATTAAGGACTCATATCGATTATTACTTACTACATCCCACCTTCAAAATTTTCTAATCAAGATCATTTTTATTAATAACGGTTCAACATTGAATATATTTATTTCCTTATTACTTCAACTATTGGGTTTCTCTATGAAATTTGTGCATCATTCAAATATTATTCTCAAAATATTTGATAATACTACTTGGCCTACAATAGGTACAATCACCTTAGATATACTATTAAAACTGAGACAATTCTTACTACATTTCACATTATGGAACCTAATCTCCCTTGTAATCCCTTATTGGTATGACTGTGGATTTATGATATGGAAGCTATTCCCTTCATATTACATAGATGCATCAAATTCCTCCATAATGGACATGAGTATACTATAATATTCAACGATGCCCCCTCCAAGTATTGTTAACTTAAGCACCCCTTCATTGAATTTGTCATGACTATCATTGCTAAACATTCTCAAGAAGAGTTAAATATAACTCATGATTTCAACACTTATGATGAAGAAGATGAGAGAAATTTTTCTTAATTTCTTGATAACAATTATACCGATTTCAGTTTTGTTATACATTGTTTGGGATGAAGTCAAGAAATTATCTACATCTAGTCTACCTACATGTAATGTGGATATTCCTACATATATTATGCCTACATTTACCCTTGGTATGAGAGAACTCTATTCCATAAAAAAATCCTACATCTAACTAACCTAATTCTACCACTTTTACATCACCTTTTTTTCCCACATATGGATCCCTTAATGCCTCATCTAATGAACATTCCTTCATGCAAATTGTTAGAGAAAGGTGAGTGTATGAATTCTCATGCCATGGATTCCCACACTATAATTCATAATACATTAGCACCCAAGGTGCCTTCCTATCCTTTCCTATGTAATTTTCACCCCTAAGCTTATTATTTACAACTTAGGTAAAGGAGATTAGGAACAACGCCTTTTTCCATTCATGAATCTTGTCTATATTATGCCTACGATGATACATTCCTTACTAATATATTTCCATGAAGTTTCAAATATTATACTCTACAATGGTTATATGATTTACCTCCGCATTTTTTAGGACTTTCAATCCTTAGATTGATCGTTGTTTAGCACACTTATCTATCAAAATTTGTGATAATTTATCATTTTCTCAAATTTATAAACTTGAGAAAGACTCAAATGATATTGTTAGTGATATATGTTAAAATATTATCTTTACTAAGATGAATAATATGTTAGCATTGTGTTTTCATTGATGTCAAAGTGATATGATGTATTTTTTTATTGATGTTTGAGGTACATTCATGTCAAATGAAGTAAGAAGCATGAAGGTTGATTGGTAGGTGTCTTATTGAGTTGTTTAGTCTTGGTGATGTTCCATGGTGTCTTGAGTAATATGGTGTCTTGCAAAGGTGATGCAAAGATAGAATCACGGTTCATTTTAAGAGACCTATGGGAAATCAAAGTTGAAACTCCTTGTTGAATATGCCCGAACCACTTTTGTAAAACATGTGAATTTTTTGGGGTTTGTGTGCAACATTTTCACCTGAAGAAGCTTTCATTTTCAAGACATGTGACAACAAGTTTCTTGTCATGGTAGTAATTTTACTATCATGCTACAAAAACCTTGTTTTCAAGTGACAATAAGGTATCTTTCGTGATGACAACAAGGTTGTTGTCACGACAACAACCTCGTTGTCGCATGTCGCCAAGGGTGTTGTCTAACACCATCCTTACCGATGTGCGACAAAAGGTTATTGTCATGCAACAGAGACCTTATTGTCACCTGAAAACAAGGTTGTTTTCACATGATAGTAAACTTTTTGTCACATGACAAAAACCTTGTTTTCACACGATTCGCAAAATTTAAATCTATCGCCAATGAATATCCTTGTCGCGTGGGTCATTGAAATATTATGCCATGCATCAAAAAGAGTATTGTTGTGTGTCACTAGTAGTAGTGTCATGCGTCAACAACCAAACCCTTGTCCCACGTGCATCGTGAAATCTCTTTGTTGCACGTTAATAAATAGCACTTGTCACCCGACTACAAACTTCAAAACAAATCTACACTATGCATTGGTGCTTAGAGTACACAAGTTCATGGTACTTGATATGTCGATACCTCAACTAGTAGTTAGTTAGTAGTATACTACTTGGTGAATCACCTAGGTTTTTATAGGAGATTTTTTCAAATGTAGGTGAAGCCAACCCCTAAAAAAATACACTTTGTAAATTTTAGGTAATGGGACACTAACCTACTCTAAAAAATTTGCCTTTTCAAATTTTCCTAAAACCAAATTTTCACAATGTTATGAATATTCACCACTAAAATTATCCTGGATAGAATAATTTTTTTAAGGTTTCATGAAGTGTGTTGTAGGTTCTTGCGAGTTAACAAGAGTGGCAAAGTGGTGAGGAGGTCAAGCATTGGTGAAGCAAGCATGTTCAAGATGCTTAGTTTGGAGGCCTTATCAACTAGATAATGTATGTCATGATGGAGTACAGGTATGTATGATCCATTTGAACTTAGTGAGAGCATGGGAAACATGTAGATGAATTATGGAGATACTCATAAATGTCTTAGACTACATGTATAGGGATAATTCATCGCTTATAGGTCTCGCACTAGACCTAGTCTCAAGCCCTAGGTGATCAAATGAGGTGATCTAATTATTTTAAGAGTTAGGTATGCAAATGTGAGAATTATATAAGGTGTAGTAGGTTGTTCCAGTGGTGTGAGTGAAGTTTTAGGTGTTATTTTGTAGGTATGTGCAAGAAATTGAGTTTTTACCTCTACCTCATTTTTGGAAGTATGAAACTATGGTCGATTTGGATTATTTCATGTTCATTGGCATGTGTAAACTCTACATGGTGTCCCAAGATATTCATTGTAGTTGGAGAAGGGTCCCGAGATGATGTTCATTGTAGTTGGGGATGGGCAGAGTTTTATGAACAATTGTTAAGAAGGTAAATAACTTCTAAACCCTAAGTCAAAAGTAATGAAGAATATTTATCTCATTCAATCATAGAATGTATTATTTTGGCTTGTATGATGATTTTATGTTTTAGAGGAATATCTAATTTTTCTCCAGTGTAATTTAGGTGTCATGGTTGTATGTGGACCCCACTAAAAAGGAAAGTTTCTAAAGAATTTTATATTCCTCTCAATTTTTTCATTAGAATAGGTGAATAAATTGATTCTAGATGAAGTTTGAAAGATATAATTATGTCTAGAAAGGTTTGAGAATAATTTTGATCCCTTAGGAGGTTTGTGCAAGTTCATTTTCCAATACTAGTTTTCATGCGGTTTTGGACAATTTCAGTGACCTGGTTACATAGATGTTTTTGAGCTTCTACAATATCCATGTGATGGTTTTGAGATCACTTGGTGATGACCATGAGGTCATGATATTTCTAGTGATATATCACACTTGCAAAGTTGATGTGATTTGATGAGGTTTTGAGCTTCATTTTTTAAGACTAGTTTTGTAGGTCATAGACCTAGTGAGGATTGTTGCTCCTAAAGGTGATGACATTGCATGAGATAATGGTGTAGAGGTTTAGAACATTTCTGAAAGTTTATATTGGTCTTATAAAGCATTTATAAGTGGTAGTTGTTTTTTAAGGTCTTGTTGGCTCAAGTGACTTGGTTTTGGTGAGTAGGCTAATTTAGTGTTTTAGGGCTTCTTGTGTCCTAATGAGGGATTTGAGTGTGAAGATGATATTACCAACCTATATGGTCCTTTGTATGATGTTTTCCTTATTTTTTTATTTTTTTTTTAAGCTATTTTTCCCGTTATGGCCGACCTAGATGATTTATGATCATGATTCATGTAAATAAGCATGTGTTAGTGGCTCATTTGAGTAGTTGAGAAGATTAGAGAAAGTGCGAGCTAGAGGGGAAGCTTATGGAGGTGTAAGAGGTCTTTATGACCATTAATAGAGGGAAGATAATAATATATGATTTCTAGATAGTGATCATATATTGGAGAGATAAATCATTACACCTTATCATCTTGAAGAATAAGTTCTTGAGCGAGTAAGGCTAGAGGGAAGATTTGGAGAAGATAGAAGGAAAGAGAGCTTCATAGGTGTCATCATCAATTGTGGTGGAACATTTTAGAGGTGAAAAAAAAATTAGGTGGATTTAGTTGGTGTTGAGTCATCTAGGGGTTGGTGCTCCTTTTAGGTTTGGTACTCTACTAAATTAAGTGTTGGTGTTCCTTGTGGGGTTGGTGCCTCATTAAACCTAGAGGTTGGTGCTCCTTGTTGGGTTGTTGCTCAAATAAATTTGAATCATTGATATAATAAATCTTTGTTTCAGTGGGTTTTCTTCCCCTTGACTATTTCTTATTTATATATGGTTTTCATGTGTTAATTTTTTCTCATTTACTCATGTTTGGTTATGGTTCTTGAATACATGGTTAATGGTTAATGGTTAATGTTTAAGTTGATAAATGATTAATGAATGGATAAATTTTGAGTGATTGAAATTTGTAATACCCACTGATTCATCCCCCAGTTGTAGTTCTTCCAACATTTTGTATCAGAGTAGGTCCTTTGAATAAATATTAACAAGCTTGAGGTGATCCTTTGAAGCACAAATATGGTGAGTCAGCAAAGTGGTTCCTCTACTAGAAAAGCTCCTATGTTTGATGGGAAAAATTATGATTTTTGGAGTATCAGGATGAGAAATCATATTATTTCCTTGGGATGTGATATATTGGAAATCATTTGTATATGGATACATCATTCCTCAAAATCCTCCAATTGATGCAACAGGTAAGAAGGCTAGTAATGATAACTCTAAAGCTATGAATGTTATTTTGTGTGGATTGGAAGAATTAGAGTTTTTCAAGGTAATGAAATGTGCTACTACTAAGGCTATGTGGGATAAGATACAAGTTATTTATGAAGGTTGAATCTAAGGTGAATTTTTCAAAGCTCTAGACCTATAAGAATCAATTTGAAATTTTGAAGATGAAGGAAGAAGAAACAATTGTTACATATCTTCTCAGTATATCAAGTGGTCAATACCATTAGAGGATTAGGAGAAGATGTGAAAGAATCTTTAGTGGTGCAGAAGGTGTTGAGATCTCTCACTTCCTAAATTTGATCCTAAAGTCTCAGTTATAGAATAAGCCAAGGATCTAAGTAATTCTATTGATGGATGAACTCCATGGTATCTTGACTACTTATGAGATGAGGACATGTGTTGATAAACCTCCCAAGAAGGAAGTAACCTTCAAAGTTGAAAGGAATTCAAAAGGTAAGAAGATCTTGGATGATGATGTTTTTGATATTGATGATGATGAATTGATTTTATGTTTGCTAGGAAGTTGAAGACAAGTTCAGGAAAGTATAAGGGTAAGTTTCCTTCAAGTGTTTCAATTGTGGTGAGATTGGAAATTTTGAAAACAAGTGTCCTCACAAGCATAAGGGGGTGAAGAGCATGATGATGATCATGATGATGATAAGAGGTCCCATAAGTATGATAAAAATAGAAGAAATTTAGAAAGTTGAAGACAAGAAGAATTCCAAGAGAATATTTTACTCCAAGGAGGATTACATCTCATCAGAGGTAAGTAGTGAAACTTGTGATTCTGATTCTAATCATGATGATGTTGGAAATGAAGTCATATTCATGGCCAAAGGATCTAGAGTTCTAAAAATTAAGGTTCCATATATGGAGGTTCATGTGTGGATTCAAAATGAAGAAGAGGTTGAAGTTGATCTTAAAATTGAATTTGATGTGTATCCAAGAAGAGTTAAAGCATGTAGAGAAGAAGAACAAGAAATTGAAGGCACATGTTAAGGACTATGAATAAAATATTCATCTTCTTGAAGAGAGACATTGGATTGACATCCATGAGTTAGAAACTCAAGTGGAGATTGTAATACAAATCCAAAGTCTAAGGAGGAAGAGTGCATCAAATTTGAGAGAGAAATTGATTCTCTAAAGGCATAAGTAATTGAAGTAGCTAGCAAGGTAAGATCCTTTCAGAGGTTTGAGAAGAGTTCAAGGATCTAGATGATCTCTTGGATAGTCAAAAATACTTCTAGGTGATAGGACTAGTCTAGGATTCAAGGAAGACCTAAAGAATGGAAAAGTGACTCAAGAATATGTTGTTTAAAGCAAGGAGGATGATGACAATGTTGGTCCAAGTTTTAATGAAGATCAAAAGAAGAAAAATTTTAGGGGAAACATGAATCCAATATTAGGAACCTAATGCAATGAGGTATGAAATATCCTTTAATGGTTATTGTTATGCTTGCAATGAGTTTGGACATAGGGAAAAAGAGTGTAGAAGGTCTCATGTATGAGGATGAGGAATCATGGAAGGAGTTCAGTTCATATTAACCAAGAGGTAAGAGTGAATTTGTTTGCTATAACTATAATCATGTTGGTCATATTGAAAAAATTTTTGTTTTCATGGTCCTTTAAGGAAAAACAATAAGTTTTAGACTCCTAGAGTACATGAGAAGAAAAATAAGGCATGGGAACCAAGATGAATCAAGATCCATCTAATCCAATTTAAATGTTAGAGCAAGTCAAGGATGTTCACAGGTTTCTGATGAGAAGAAGTTTGAAGAGGTCAACCCATAAGTACCAAGGAGGTCTTGGAATCTCCTTAATTTTTTTTTAGATCCCCATGGTTTGGGATGTCTCTCTACTAAGCTTCTAAGAGGCATTCATCAATTAAAAATAAGCATATAGTTAGGGGGAGCTTGAATGGATGTAATGGAGATATGTTGTATGTGATTAAAGGTTGAAAGATAGTTTGACACCATTGATGAAATGTTGAGTTCATGAATCATGACTTTTATAGTTGTGTGAAGACTGAAGATAGTTCATGGAGGGACAATTATGATAGACAAGAATTGAAATAAAATGTATGTACTTGTTAGTTTAATCTTTGATTACAAATTCATAGTGCTAAGTAATGTGTGTCAAGAAATTCATGTGAAATATAGTCCATGTTTGGTATAGGTTATGTCTTGAGGTATTTATTGTCACATATAGACAATCATAAAGGGTTGAGTGTCCTCTAACCTTCAAATAGAAGAATGAAGACCCAACAAGTGGTGAATTGGTCTGAGAAAGCTATGTGCAGAGATATGATGAATTGATCAAACTATAATCATGTTTGTTTGTTTGGTACAAGTATGCTTTTGTGTTTCTTGAGGTGAGAACCATATTGTCATTTATTACAGTTGTGTGAAGATAAAATGAGTGATATCATTTCTAATATAATTCATCAATATAGGGGGAGTTCTATTGATGCATCTTGAGATTTGTATTGTTATAACATTGAAGATGATTACGTTAAGTTTCCATGATGACATTTCATGCTTCAAGAAGTTTTGGAAAGAGTCAAACACTTGAGAAATGTTGAAGAAAGTTGTATCATGCTTTAATAAAGACCTGATTAAGGTAAATATTTACTTTGATGAAGTGAGATGTCTTTTCAAGTAGGTTGACAAAACTTAAAGAATTATAGTGAGCATATTTGTCTATAATGAGCTTAGAAGTATCATCATGAAGGGTCTCGTATTCTAAAGATCGGGAGTGTATAAATAGGAAAATAAGACGGAAACATAATAGGATAAGGAAGTGCCATAAAATATCAGTTTGAAAGATGGTAGTATGAAGAATAGAATCCAAGAAGGACATGTTGATACTTTCAAGAGTTGCTATGGAGAAATGAAAGGTGCATGACAGAGTAATTGATAAAAAGATATATTGATGTAAAATATGGTAGATATGTTCTGGTAAATGATATGATTGAGTTTTTGCAAATGGTTTATAGGTACAAATTTTTATAAGGTGTGCATTTAATGTTTATTTTTATGTTGTATTGATATTTGTTGACAAATAAGGGATTGAAGAAGGTTGTGTCATGCATTCAAGAAGATGGTTGGAGATCTATAGTTGTGTTATGATGGCTTAACATGGTTAGAGTCATGTTGATGACTTGTTATAGTTGTGTAAGGACTTGTGATTTTTACAAGTTCTATTGTGCATTTGATGAGATTTATCATGATGAAAGTTTATCAAATATGGGAATCATGATGAGTCCTTAACAATATTAAAATTGTGCAGATAATGAATAATGAATATTAGTCCTTGTTGACTGAGTTTTATGTTATAAAGGTGCATGATAAGGTTTTATGGATTAAGGAACATGAAGTGGGTCTTAATGAAGACAATTTTATGTTTGATTGATGTCTTGGTTTGTGATTTAAGATCTATGTTTGTTAGTTATGACCTTGAAGTGCAATATTTTGGCCTATAAACGTTATTTAAAGACCAAGATGTGAAAAAAATGAGCATGAAAATGTTATAGTGTGTTTTGAATTCTTGTTGTAAGAGAGAGTGTCCTAAAAGGTGCAATTGTTAGTCTATGTTGATCTCGGGGGAGTTTGGTGACTCTGTTTTGAAGGAATAAGGTATGCAATGTTGGTTTAATAATCATTTCCTTTGGTCTAAGTTCATCTATTAAAGAAGAATTTCTAGTCTGAGAAGATCTATATCACTTGAGGGCAAGCTAGTATGATATCCAGTTAGTAAAAGGTGTCATGAAGTCAAGGAAAATTGTGAGTTTGGAGAAGGTATGAAATTTGCTTATGTTTTTTTGTCTTCATAAAGGATTTGATTTTTGCATTAGATGAGAAAATTTTATGTAGTCAAGGATGAAGGTGTCATGTTTTTACTCAAGAAGGTATCAAGGTCATGTGAGTATGATTATTCTTGAGATCACATTTAGAATATGTCACATGGTTTCTAGGTCTAAGGAGGAGCATTCAAGAAGGAGAAGAGCTCAATGAGAAGGTATATTATGCCAAGAATACATGAACAAGTGTATTTATTCTAGTTGGTTTGATGTATATGAAGGAATGAGTCATTAAAGTCATTATAGACAAACTAATATGTATTGTTGCCATTAGAAAATATGGTACATGTATGATCATGTCTTGTTCCTTTTAAGTAAATATTTTATACATGGGGAAAACGAGATGCCAAAGGAGGATATTCTAGTTGAAGAAATGTCTATGCATATTGTTGAGTTCAAGGTTTGAATATGGTTTCTTGTTTCAAGAAGTAGGTTGGTATTTAGTAATCAAGGTAAGTTCATTTCATGAGTCCATGAAGTTATCAAGAATATGAAACATAGAGAAGGTGTGAATAGTTATAATTCTTGTTAAAATTCATAAAAAAATTGTCACGAACTTAGGGGGTAATGTGTAGCACATCTCAAAAAGGAAGGTATGAAATTTCTTTTAAGGTGGGTATCATTAAGGGAGTTGTGTTTCTCAGATGAGTAAAATCAAAGAAAAATAGGTCTAAATGGACCTTGTTTTGTTTGGTTGATGTTTCCAACCAAAGGTGAGCCTATTGTGATGTCGAAGGAGTTTGTTGTAGGTATGTTTTTTGTCATTTATGTCAAAAGGGGGAGAATGAATGATGACACATGTGAATTACCTTAGGGAGAGAATGATTTATTTGTGTTTGCCATCGATGGGTTTCCTATCAATTAAAAGGGGGAGATTGTTGGCATTATGTTGTCATTGATGTCAAAGTGAGATGATTTTGTTTTCATTGATTTCTTAGAATCATTGATGTTAAAAGAAGTAAGAATCATGAAGGTTGATTGGTAGTGTCTTGTTGAGTTGTTTGGTCTTGGTGATGTTTCATTATTTTGAGTAGTATGGTTTCTCGCAAAGGTGATGTGAAGTGATAGATGTATGATGTTATTAAGATGTCATGAATTGTTTTAAAAGGTTCTTGCAGGTTAGAAAGAGTGGAAAAGTGATGAGGAGGTAATAGTGTTTTGTAGTGTTCTTGCATGTTAAATATGTTTGGTTTAGAGGCCTTATCAGTTGGATGAGGTGTGTCATGATGGAGTATAAGTATGTATGAGCTAGTTGAGCTTGGTGAGAGCATGAAACATGTAGATGAATTATAGAACAAATCACAAGTGTATCAAAGTGTGGGTATAGGGCTAATTCATGGTTTCTAGGTCTACACTAGACTTATTCTCAAGCCCTAGGTGGCCAAATGAGATGAGTTGATCTAGATTTCATCATGGGTATGAAAATGTGAGCATTAGAGAATGTGTAGTAGGTTGTTATAATGGTTGAGTGAAGTTTCAAGTGTTAGTTTGTAGGTATTACAAGAAATTTAGGTTTTACCTCTATTGAGTTTTTGAAAGTGAGAAACCAAGGTCGATTTGGATTGTTTGATCATTGACAATATTTTCATGGTAGTTGGGAAGGGTCATGAAATGTTCTAAGAATTATTTTGTGGTTGAGGGGTAGAGCTTTATGAACAATCGTTAAGAAGTTAAAGGTCTAAAACCCTTCTTAAACCCTAGGTCAAAAGTGATGGAGAATATTTAGCTCATTCATGCCCATAATGGATTAGTTTGGATTTTATGATGATTTGAGGTTTAAGATAACTCTCTCAGGTTTCTCTAGGTGCAATTTAGGTGTCATGCTTGTATGTGGACTCCACTCAAAAATGAATGTTTTTGAATAATTTAATATTTCTATGAGTTTTTACATTGGAACGGTGAATAAATTATTTTGGAGGAAGTATGGAACATATAATTCATGTATGGAGAGGTTTTAGAACAAGTTTGAGCCCTTAGGAGGTTTATGTAAGTTCATTTTGCAAGACTCATTTTGGGGCAGTTTTGGCGGTTTGAGGTGATCCTTTGAGAGGTGCTTTTGGGATTTATATTCCAAGTGATGGTTTTAGATAACTTTGTGATGACCTTGATCTCATGATATTTCCATTGATATATCACACTTTCATGGTTGAGGTGATTTTATGAGGGTTTGAGCTTCATTTTTAAAGACTAGTTTTGTAGGTCATAGACCTAGTGAGGATGGTTGCTTCTCTAAAGGTGATGAAATTACATGAGATGATGTTGCAAAGGTGTAGAATATTGTTGAAAGTTTTAGTGGTATTATAAAACATGTTTAAGTGTTTTTTTTGTGAAGGTCTTGATTTTCAAGTGACTTGGTTTTGTGAGTAGGTTGATATAATGTTTTAGGGATTCTTGTGTCCTAATGAGGGATTTGAGTATGAAGATGATATTTCTAACTGTATGGTCCTTTGTATGATGTTTTCATAATATTTTTAAGTTTTTTTAAGTGATTTTTCCCCATGATGGCTGACCTAGATGAGTTATGATCATGAGTCATGTATATAAGCATGTGTTAGTGGCTCATTTGAGTAGTTGAGAAGGTTAGAGAAAGTGTGAGCTAGAGTAGCTTGTGGAGGTGTAAGAGGTTTTTGTGACCATCAAGAGAGGTTAGATAAGATGATATTATTTTCTAGAGAGTGATCAAATATTGGATATATAGGTATTTATACCTAATCAACTTGAAGAATAAGTGTTTGAGCGAGTTTCTAGAGGGCATATTTGGATAAGATAAAATAAAAGAGAGCTTTATAGGTGTCATCATCGGTTGTGTTGTAACCTTTCAAAGGTTACAATAAATTCATGTGGATTTATCTGGTGTTGAGTTATCTAGGGGTTATCTCTCCTTGTAGGGTTGGTGCTCTACTAAATCTAGGGGTTGGTGCTCCTTGTGGGGTTGGTGCCTCACTAAACCTAAGGATGGTGCTCTTTTTTGGTTGGTTCTTAACTAAATTTTAATCATTGTTATAATAAAGCTTTGTTTCAATGGTTTTTCTTCCCCTTGATGGTTTCCCACTTATATATAGTGTTCATGTGTTGATGTGTTCTCATTTTCTCATGTTTGGTTATGGTTCTTGAATGCATGGTTAATGGTTAAGTTGATGAATGATCAATGAATGGATAAAGTTTGAGTGATTGAAAGTTTAATTTCCCACTGATTCGCCACCCTAGTGGTTCTTCCTATCATTTCCCCATGGAATTTTCACCCTAAGCTTACTATTTACAAAGGTAAAGGAGATTAGAACAACGCCTTTTTCCATTCATGAATCTTGTATATATTATGCCTACAATGATACACTCCTTACTAATATATTTCCATTAAGTTTCAAATATTATACTCTACAATGGTTATAAGATTTACCTCCCCTTTTCTTTAGGACTTTTAATCATTTAGGTGATCATTTTTTAGCACACTTCTTTATCATTATTTTTGATAATTTATCATATTCTCAAATTTCAAAACTTGAAAAGACTCTAATGAGATTTTTAGTGATATATGTTATAAAATTATTCTTACTAATATGAATAATCCAATTTCAAACAACGAACTTGAATATTTATTCATGCAGAGTTTACTTGATCCCTTATAAGAGTCTACCATGTTTTCAAAGTTTCAATCTTTCGATGAATTATTTCATATCCTAAAGGATCAATAATTCATATTATAATAATGAACGATTTTTGATATGCACCTAATGTCGAATATATGCCAAATAGCAAATTTTTAAGTAAAAATGTTTCAAAGATAATATAACAACAATAAAAATGAAGAAAAGAAAAATCCAATGTTATAACGAAACCAACTAAGCTTTAATTTCAAGCCCCTTCTAATAAAAATTTCACATGACTATCATGACCTCTACATATTGTAATTGAACACTTGCTTAAGAGTAATGCCATGTCTATCCCTCCACCTATCAAGGTTGATATGAGCAATCCTCAATAAATAGCATTCAATGAAAATGAATATTATGACTATCATTGGTTTATGTGTCATTTTATAAATCAATGTTTTGCAATAAAGCATATCATTTAAGATCTCATTAATAATCAAACAATTGAAATTGATGCAAACTAAGAAAATCCTAAACTGAAAATAATGAGAATGTAAATCTTAAATGATGCATCCTAGAATTTGCAAGATAACACCCTAGTCACGCTGGCACATCACTCAGCCTAGATCGAGCACTCACCCGTAGTGCACAAAGGTACTGTGTTCCTCTTTAGGGTTGTTGAATAGGTGTTAACATGATGAAGGAAGAAACATATAGATTCATAACTAATCCATCATTCTATAATGCATGTTATTCACAAATCTATGAAAGAACAAGCTTTAAATAGTAATCATGATTTAACCATTAACATGCACTACTCAATTACACAGAATGACACTTAGATCTAACCAATATCTTCCATCTATTAGTAAGTACAGAAGCTCTTTATAGTTTGTTAGTTTATACCAATGTGCATATGGATTTGATACACACATTCATACATCCAGAATCATACATACACCACTCTCTGTGATCCCTCATCTACTATGCACCTAACATCATATATATAGGGTGGGGACTTGCCCTTCACCACTTATCTATTCCATAAATAGGTCAGATGCTATTGATAGCCACACATCATTTACAATCATAGCCACACATGCAAGTGTGCTATCTATAGTTCTCTTGCAGTTAACTGAAGTGTCAATTCTATTCTCAGCTTGTCTTCATGCATAAACGCTTCGAACCACTTCTCCAAATATAGACAATGCATGGCATGTACATCTCTGCATCGTTGATGTGTTCCACACACCATCTTCCAAAAATAGATCCTCATGCTCAAAATCGGCTAAGTCCTGAAATCTAAACTTGCCTTCCACGCACGGGTCCTTCCTGTCCTTCCGCGCCTTTGATCTTGGCCTTATATCCCGCGTGGACTTCTTGTGTGATTTTTGACAAGTATTCTTTGATCAACATTACCCCACACTAATCTCATTATCATCCCGATAATGGGTATCTCCAAAAATTTGAAGGAAAGAATAAGAATGAAAGAATGTGGATAAATAAATAATTTCTTATGTAGTTATGAGGTAGCCTCCTCTGTATCAGTTTGTAGTATCAGCTCTAGATACTCCTCTTTTATTACGGCCTCCAAAACCTGCCATTCAGTGAGTGCTTGCTCTAATTTTTCTGGGATGTCCACAGCAATGGATTCCAACTCATCCCGCGCAATCATTCCTTTCTCATTTTACAGAACCAACACAACACTAGACATTGATGTCATTCTTCCTTCTAAAAGGTCCATCTTCTGCGCAATCATCTTTCCAAGCTCTTCTAGTCGTGTCTTGTGTGGTTCTTGTGTTCTTTATCAGTGGCCTTACGCTCGTTTAACCATTGACAACCTTTTTGTGTGGCCCAATGTCTCATCTTTCATTAGTTCTTGACCTCATTATTCTCTTCTAAGGTCTTGATGTTGATGAGCACCTCTGGAGCTATGCATATATTTAAAGCCCGGTCTTCTTTCTTCAATACTTCTTGTAATGCCTGCAACAACCCTTCATAAGATGCAATTTTTCTCATCACAGATGCTTTCTCCCATTCAACATCTTGTTTTGAGCATTTTGGCACTTGCATATGCAGAGTTTCATCTTTGAGCACCAAGTCCACTAACTTTCCCACATAGTGTATCATTGAAGGAAATTTCTGTGGCACCTTGGGTTCCAAGTGTGGCCTTGCTTTGATTACATTGTCCCCAATCTCCTTTGTGATGCTTATGAACACTTCATTCTTCTTCTGTGTGAAGTCCCTTTCCTATGTTATGCACGTTATCTCTATGTCCTTTGTCTTCAACTCTTTGGCAAAGCACTTTGATCATGGCAAATTTTTCCATGTTTCTTCTAGCCACCTCAACAGAAAATTTCACCAACGCATCTTTGACTCCGCTCATCTGACATGACAGTAGGCTTTACTTTCATGTGTCTAGCCTGAGGTTCCTTCTTCAGTCACCTCAAAATGCATGACTCTTTGCACACATCAAAGTCAGGCTCATCCATGTGGGTGTGCATCGACCATGATAGTTTCTTTCATGTGCACACAATCACCATATCCTCATCCATCAACTCCCAGCCAAATAAATATTTTTATGTGATCATGCTCTACAAGTGGGCACAGAAAATTTTTCTAGTGTCCTCTACATACCCCATGGCTGGTGGAATGTGCTCTCCACTTACCCTTCTAGACCTTTGTTGCTTAGGAACTTTAGCCTCCAAATTTGGGACTTACATCTCCATATCCTAAACACCTTCTGCAGCTATCTCCTCTGGTCTTTTCTCTTCCTCTTCCTTCTCCTTTGATTCCTCACCCTATTCTTTTGTGTTCTTTGGAAGTGTAGGAGATGTAGGCACACTCTCCTCTGGCTCTTCCACCTCCTCATTCAACTTCGGTTTCCTCCTTCTCTTTAGGATTGCAGCTTGCCTTTTGTGGGGAGATTCGGGTTAATTTACATACGGTGGTTAGGTAGCATCTTGGGTCCTTGTTCTCCTTAATACTCTTTTAAACTTGTGCTCCCCTTGTATTGCATTCAAGTCCTCATCATCCCCCTCTTGTGGCTGAGGTGGTGTAACAGCATGCTCAACTTCACTCTAACTTGTAGGATGTCTCCTACCCCTATGCTCCAAACCACCACTATCTTCACACTCTTCCTCCTCATCCTACACTTCGATTTTCTTTGTAGGCTTAGGTGTTGGGATATTCTCCATTGTATGTTTCCCTTTTGGTGGTGCTGGAAGTGCGAACTCACCTTCCACATATTTTTTATTCTCCATTTTTGGCTTCAACTAGAGATATACCAATGTTTCCCCACATCTGCTATAGCCAAACTTATCGGTTTGATGTTCAATACCTCTCGAATTAGTTCTCTATATAGGCACTTCGCCAGATACACATACTTTTCCTCGGTGTATGGTAATCATAATCTACCTTATCTCGCATTCAAGATCAGTTTGCATGTGTCGGTAAATCTATGAAAAAATTCTTGAAAATACCTTACAAGTGAATGCATAAGGTAACTTGCACCAAGGGCTCCAGACTCCATCTTTCATTGGGAAGTGCACGATGCAGAAATGCTGATATACAACAAACTGAACTTGTTTCCCTACCACTATTGGTAGGTCCTTTGGAATGTGCCACTCTTCCCCAAATGTCATGCGGATCCTGTCATACCACTTCTCCACCCTTTGTTTTACTTCATCTATCATGGTCCCCTTGCATAGGTACTTACTAAATCTTTCAGCTGGGGACTTGTTCTCCATGGGGTATTCCCATATTTTCTCCTTTGGTCCATCTAGTACTCCAATCTCCATGAAGACCAGTGATAGTAGAACAGCCCCAAAGCTGATCTTCCCTCATGTGTGTGCTTCTTTGACTATTTTCTCTGTAATATAGCCTGCAATGTTGTAGATTGTCCCTTCCGACATCTTACGCACCACATGTAACCACATAGTGTTTACCTATGACCACCACTCCTAATCATTTAACTTGGTAACAAGGTGTGCTACAACTTGTACAATTAGATAGTTCTTCAATTTATCTATGTCCATTCCACGTGGACCCTTCAGGTATCCCAACTCCTGTTTGGTCTATAAGATTGTGGCTTTATTTGTAAGATCACCTCTTATGTCTTCTCCTATGGCCTTCAGACCTATCACTGATGAAATCAGCACCGATGAAATTCTAACTCTACGTCCTGCAAAGTAGAAGAAGTCTTCGTGTACCCTGCTCATGAGCCACTGGTACAAGGGCTCATACTTCCTAAAATATGAAAGCTCATACAACTGATAGACCCCAATTCTCTTCAAAAAAATTCACCCACATCACATATATATCTTTGGCATGTCATCTTCTCGTGTGTTTGTTTATTTTAGCCATGAGCAAGGAATCGAGCTCCTTCTTGTTCTCTCGAATTCCTATGATTATATTCTCTCACTTTGCTCTTTCTAATGGGTGAATCCCACTCTTGGCCAAAAATGACTCCTTATGGGTATTGCAACTCAAAAATGGCTTTCGAGTGCCATCTCTTCCTCCTCAACGACTACCTTCTTCTTTTCTTTGACTGCTGTTGTAGATGCCTTCTTTGGTGCCATTTTCACCCTGCAAGTGTCCCCTCTTCAACTCCTCGAAGCAAATTTTCATGGGTGGTTTATTAACCCATGGGTAATGGGTAACCGTTATGGGCTGTTTTTGGGCCCATGGTTTTTGGTACCCATTGTTTTGATACCCTCGGTTTTTTGGCCCATGGTTTTGATACCCATGGTTTTGTATCAAACTGCTTAAGCAATTGTCTATTTATATGGTCTTATGCATATGATATAAAAACAAGCAAATGTATTATGAGATGTGCTTTGAATTTGGGTGTGAATTATGTAGAGTTTGTTGAGCATAGCTCCAAACGGATCTCGGGGTATTGTATTGAGAGAGTGGAGGTTTGTAATAAAATCGAGCAAGTGATTCTTGGTGGACGTGGCCCATATTGGGTGAACAACGTTAAATATTATCTCTCTGTGTTGTGTTATTTATTCGCACTTTTATTTGAGATCTATAATATTTTTGCATATTAATTTCTCTCTGTCATGCGATTCTCGTAAGGGATTATTCCGCATATTTTATCTCTTATTTCCTAACAAAAATGACTCTGGTATCAGATCTCCAAAAATGGCTTTGGTGTGCCATCTCTTCCTCCTCAATGAATACCTTCTTCTTTCCTTTGATTGTTGTTGTAGATGCCTTCTTTGGTGCCATTTTCACCCTGCAAGTGTCCCCTCTTCAACTCTGCGAATCAAACCCTAGCTCAATTTAATTATGCCCTAGGTGGAAACTTCATAACCTAACCCTTTCCTGTATCTCTGCTTCGCTCAAACCCTTCACCACCTGGGGATGCAAGCTTCTTATCACATAGATTTGGTTGTCACTCTTGGTTTCACACCCTTCGCACCTTAACTCGATCACTGGCTCTTTGCACTTGGCTCTTCTCTCAAATACTCTTAGTTACAATGGTAAAAATGAATCCGCATCCCATCCTTATATAAATTTTTCAAATTTTGATGCATTTATTGCTCCTTCACCTACCAAATATCCCCTCATTCATTGACCAAATCCATTCATTCCACACGATACATCTTTGCGCCTCAGCCTATAAACTTATAGTGCGCCTTCCTACCCACTCGGTCATAGACTTCTCTTTAGCGCGCACTCCTGCACCCGAGTACCTCATCACTGTACCTTCTCCTGGTAGCTATCATGGCCTCCACTTACCTCGCATTATATTGTTCCTTCATCCATCTCCATCCTTGGTCACCTTTTGAGAAGCAATATTCTTTTGACTTAAAGCACACCCGTAGTAACTTATTCCTTTCATCTTTCAATTCCCACAGTCTTTTTCTATCTTTCTCTTGGATCACTACAACCACCCCACACTAAAATTATGTGCAGTCCTCTACGCATAAACATTCTTCATACAAGTAATTAGCTTCATGCGCGTAAGCACGCTTATTACACAAACAACAACTAAATTGACAAAGCATAGTGACAATGAAGGAAATACATTAAGGAAATACATAATTGAAAACCTAAACTAAATGGAAATACTACCTTATTATAAACACCAAGAAGACTTATTTATAGTAAGGCTTTAGCCTACTCCCATTAAAGTAATTGGGTAGCCATGTTCCATCAAGTGCTTCTAACTAGCAAGAACTTGATTCAAGTATAGAAGTGATAACATACAGCCCCAACCAATGTACTTTGAGCTTACCTAGATGGCGCAAGAAGTTTTAGTCATAAAGAAGTACCATTTGTCCAATCTCAAACTTCTTAGCTCTTATGATTTTGTCATGCCATGCCTTCTGCTTGGCCTTTTCCTACATTTGACTCCATCGTGCTATGGCTCGTCGCTCATCTAGTTGAATCATATTTTCGATACACTCTTCTAAATCATGTTCATCAGCTAGACCTCCAGCACGTGCAATGCGCAAAGAAGGTAACATAAATTCTATAGGAAGAATAACTTTTCTCGCCAAACACCAACTAAAATAGTGTGGCCTTGTTCACTCTCTTATAAGTTGTTATCTATTCCCAAAGCACAACCGACACTTTTCCTCCCAATCCTTTCTTCCAACATCACATATTTTTGTCAAAGTCTAGCCCAAAATTTTGTTGAAAGCCTCAACAGTTCCATTTTCCTGAGGATGGTAAGGTGTAGTTTTATGGTGTGCAACCATAAACTCATCTAATAGGATCCTGATTGTTTCATTCAAAAAGTGTGTACCTCTATCACTTGTCAAGCTTAAGGGACATCCATATCTTGTAAGAACATTCTCCCATAGACATATAGCTATCAGAGTTGCCTGACAATCTTTCGTAGGTGTTGCTTCTACCCACCATGTAAGATAATTTGTGCAAGTAATGATATAGCACGATCCAGTCCTATGCATGGCTAGCGAAATAGGTCCTACAAAATCAATGGCCCATTTCTCAAATGGTTCAACACTAGTAATCGGTCTCAAAGGCATCTCATCTCTTTGCCTTGGTTTTCCTAGGTGCTGACAATGATCACATGCCTTACAATACTCTTTATAATATTTATACAATGTCTCCCACCATAATCTAACAATTAAGATCTTCCAGGTAGTTACATCACCTACATAATGGCCTCCTACAATACCACCATGAGCTTCTTCCATGATATCCTTGTGCTCATGCTCTAACACACAACGGTGTAATACTTGATCTCTTCCTAGCTTGTAAAGGCCACCACTAATTAACATAAATGGTGTCGCGTGTATAAAGTCGCTTATTTTATAATGATTTCATTCCTTCAGTGCCATACCTATTTGTAGAAAGACAAGTAATGTCTTCTAATTCCGTGGGCGCGCATTGTAACTTGTATAGCTATACATCTCGACATTGTTTCTTCAATTGTCTATGCATCCTCTCCTGAATTGATTCTAGATAAATGGTTTGGTCCAGAATTGCTTTTCCCTGGCTTCACCACAACTATGAAGTCAAACTCTTGAAATAGGAGCACCCATCTGCATATGCGCCCTTGTAAGATGGGATTTTTACTAAGTAATTTAATGCCATGTAATTTGTATAAAGCACAAATGGTGTTGCTAACAAGTATCTTTCGAAAATTGTACAATGCATAGATCATTGACAAAGCTTTGTGCTCGTAGTTGTATAATTCCATTCAATAGAGTCTTCTTCCTACTAGCAAAACAAATTGGATGATCTATAATACCTTCACTAGATTGAGCTAACACATCACCAATGGCCATACTGAAGCATCCACATGCACATGAAATGGTTTATCCCGTGAAGGAAAGCATGAATGGGCACAAGAGTAAGTTTCTCTTTTAATACCTCAAATGCGCATCGTGGTTCTCCCCAATAAAATTTACCTTTCCCCTTCGCAATTCTTCCAAGTGTGTAGCAATTCTAGCATACCCTTTTATGAATTTTGTAATATCCTACATGACCTAAAAATCCGTGCACCTCACTTTGACTAGTAGGCACTTCGGTGCCTAAAATGACCGCAACATTGGTTGGATCAACTAACAAACCTTCCTTATAGGTTATATGCCCTAAAATTATTCCAAATGGAATAGAAAATATGCACTTCTTGATGTTCAAAGAGATACTCAATTGTCTACATCATTCAAACATCAAACAAAGATTGTCACAATGATCTTTCACAAGCCCATATACTTTTTAATTATCTAGGTAGACATGTAAGAAGTTGTGAATAAAATCTTTGAATTCCCGAACAACTATCCGCAAGAATACAAAGCAGGTTCATTTTTTAATCCAAAAGTCATCACAAAGATAGGAAAAACTACCCCATCGGATGGTCAATTTTGTCTTTTCGATCCTCCGAGCGATCCTAACCTCGATGATACCCAAAAAATCCGTCTCATGAAAGAATATATTTTGCACCCTCCAACTCCTTCTAGTATTTCCTCACTGAATGGCGTAGGGAATGGATATGTGACGCATGTAGCATTCAACTCCCTATAGTCCACACATATCCTAATCCATCTGTCCTTCTTGATACTAATCACCATTGGGCTAACCCATTCTAGTTCATCAAGAGGCTTGATAATTCCATATTTCAACATTTTATCATTTTCTTCCTTTACCTTTTTGTGTAAATTAGGATTCATCCTGTAAGGCCTCTTCCTAACTAGTCATGCACCATCCTTAAGTTTTATCTTCATTTCCCCAAGTGATTCATGTACACCCTTAACTTCATGATATCCTCTAGGAATAAGTCTTGATAATCCCGAGTAATTCAATGATTTTTGTTACCTTCGAGTCGCACAGAATCTCCAATTATGGCCTCCTTAGCTCACCTCCGAACCTATATTTACCTTCTTTGTCTTCATGGGTTCATGGTAGACATGTGTATCATTTTCTCGCACTTTCCGAGACCTCGCGCACCCCCTGTGAATGTTCAATATCTAGGTTCTCAACTTCCTCATCATCCACGATGTAAAATATATTTCCTTTCTCTTCTCAAGGCAAGCATGTTCAAGTAGTTTGAAGACTATTTCTTCTCCCTTTTTAAAACATGTTCCAAACTCTATTTCATCGAACAATTCCATGAATATGCTCTTCTACTTTTGCACGATCTCCCATAGTTAAGTGCTTGACAAATTTTAATGCATCTTTTATAGGAGGTTTATTGAAGAATTAGTCAAAGGTTTGGATCATACCCGCACACAAATCTTGCCAATTCTAGTTTCTATGTAGTTTACATATACATATCAAGCATGTGTGCATCCTTGGAGCGTGGAATATAATCTATGCACCTAGATTGATGGTGGTAATGCTTCTTATCCCGTTGTTTAGAGACTCTCACACCGTTGAATGTGATGCTGAATAGGTTGATCACCATGATAAGTGAAAATTTGTGTAGGTGCATTGTTCCTTATAAACCTAGTAGAGAAAGCTATTCCAATCTCTTCCCAAAGTTGTATAAGGTTATCTCTGTGGACTACCCACCAAAGACATTGTTGTCTCACATAGTGTATATGCTAACATATCCCTTCTCTTAACTAGTTTTTTCCACTTTGTGTTTCCATGGCCTTTAGAAATGCGGGGATATCTTCTACCCCTATATACCAAGGTATCTTGTGTTGCCTCTTCTTCAAACCGAATGAAGTCCATTCTTGCGCACAACCATGATTTTCACCTTGTGCCCTACTAATTCATATGTACCATGAGCCCAATTTTCATAAGCAATACTCATAGTATCACTAATAGAATGAGAATCCTCCCACTGTAGGATGCCTTCCTTTGATGGCTCATCGACCTCTAGGTCTCGGATAGCACATGCATAAACTCTGTTTAAATCCTCCTCACTTAGTGGCTCAACATATGGCGTAGAATTTCCATCTGTCAAAGGTATCACAACCTCTCCTTCTTGTTTTCAAAGTTAATATACCCCTTATTGAACCTCAAGTCACTTTATTCGCATAAACCCAAGGGCATCCAAACAAGGTTGGAAATTTTTTTGCTTCGTAAGTGCTAACACCTCAAAATCCCAAGTGAACTTGGCCCCTTGTATAGTGATAGATGCATCTTTAAAACTCCTATGGGTGTGTCCTTAGTCTCGGTTTTCCATAAATAACACATTAGATGATGGCTACAATGGAGGTCTCCCCATTTGTACACATGCATCTAATGTAAGCACGGATACTTCCGCACTGTATCTATTAATATGTTCTCAAAAACCCACCCATCCATAACAAAGATTCAGAGTAATTTCTTTGTCATATTCAATGCTATCAAAGGGAATATTTACAGTGAGAATATGTCATCCGGTCTCAAGACTTGTGCATGGAGTGTTCCTTTTAACCAACTTCCTAATAGTGGAATAATGTTCTCCTAGAGCAACATCTTGCACACCTCCCGAGAGATCATCGATATCGGTTTGGACTATCTTCGATGCCTTATTCTCGATCCTTTAGGTATTGTATCTCACCCCGAAGATTCCTTATCACTTCCATGGTATCCTGGTAAACTTCCTTCGATGAGCAGGATATGAGTACCTCACATGCAAAACTCCTCCTTGGTAATCATAGGCTTTACGGGTGTAATGCCTCTCTCACACGTGTTACTTCAACACATGTAGTAATCTTCACCGTCAATGCCTCAGTCCTTCTGCATTATCTTGGGCATCCACCGATTGGTTTCTCACCTTGTGCACTAGATTCTAACCATCCCAACACCTTTGTTTTCTTGTTTATGTTACTTACTGGATGCTCATATAAGTCTGGGCATTCTTCATAGCTATGGTTCTTCCCAGAGAAAGAACATGCATTATTCTAAGGACATTCGCACCTATATTGGTCGGGAGATCCCCATGTATAATGAGTTCCGCGAGGGAACTCTCCTCTTCCTCCACCTTAGCCTTATCGTTCATATCCACCATGATATCCATGTCCCCTTCCACAACCTCCTTCAAAACACCCTCATTCCTTTCATAGCACGTTTGATTATGATCCCGATCGTGGTGCTCATTCCTACCCTTAGGGTTATCTATTATACTTGTCTTTCATACTCTAATGTCTATAGCATCCTGGATCTCGATCAATCAACTGAAAATCCTCAGTATCATGGGTCTTGGACCTGCAAATCTTGCAAAACAAAGATACATTCTTCCTTATTGTGCGCGGTAACAAAGGACAGTGACTCGCATCATGATTCAAATGAAAAATCTCACGATCTGTAGTAATGAGCATACAATCTGTGAGGGCAACTATCCTTACTTTCGTGACCTTCCACTTCACAATCTCATACACCGAAATTCTCGAGCGTGTTTCATGGGCTGAATTTGCTAATAGCTTCTCTGACTACTTTTCCATAGCTACAATTTGTGCCTCTAGAAATGGACTAATGCCAGTGTCAATGCTCCTAATCTACCTCAACACATAAAGCTTCTTCCAAGGCTTCACGTGGATCCATGTATGTCTTATGTGACAGCGCCCTTCTAAAAGGTGTAATCAATCCTCCAACAAACCATTGTGCATGTTGGCTAGCATGGATATCATAAGACAACTTAGATAGAAGTGTCTTAAAATGAGCATCATACTCACGTACACTCTCATTAGTGCCTTGTTTGATATCCTTAAGTGCACTTATACTCTTCTACTCAAACTCAGGGATATGGAACTCTTTCAATAAAGTATCTCTCGGTCTTTGCATAATCCATGCAAGTTTGATCAAGGTCAAACTTCCTATACCAGTTGTGCGCATGCCCCTGTAATGTAGTGGTGAATTGACTTGCCTTTCACTCAGCAATTGTGATCCCTTTAGCGCGCCACAAGATTTCACACATATGCACATGTTCAAAGCATCCTCTATACCCCTATATTCGGAAGATGAAGAGACATATCCATTTAGATTTTTTGTGGTTGCTTTGCAGAGACCTTGACCACCCGATTTGGAACCTCCTGGGCTCCTCTACCCCTAGAACCACTAGATCCACCAAAACTAGAACCACCTATACCTCCTGATCCTCCACCGTAGCTTAGAGTAGGACTCGTAGATTTACTCCCCTTATGCTCCGACAGTAGTACTATACCGAACCCCTGGCCTATGAGGTAGCTCCACTTCCAGAGGTGAATCCAACATTTTGCGCGCTCACATTCTATGCGGATGATGTGCCTAAGAATGTTCCTCCATATAACATTGAATTTTTCTATCCTGCCATTGATGTACTTGATCCCTGACTTACTCCTACTCTCCTACTTCCCAAGTTAGCTTACTGGTTACTTTTCATACTAGATACTGAAAAACCAAGCACAAAGGCTAGGTCACCAGGTGGATTAAGATGCACGCATGTGGCCCAAGTAGTCTCTGCTGGCACACTTTTGTGTGAGGCCGAGAAGGGATCTCTATCATGCTTTCCAAGATGGGGGAGTTCCTGATGCTCTGGCTCCATGTCTTCTACGTGATTCGTAAATCCTTCACAAGCCATCTCTCTCCTCAATGCCATAATTTCTACAATGGAACACTGCTTCTCTATTTCCCTCTCGTGCGCCTCATTATACTTAAGTCGCCTTTCCTCTCTGTTTTTTTCGCCGCTATGTATGCCATCTTAATACAAACCTCGTTTCTTGCCCTTCCTCGCGCATGGTGAAGTTTAGTTAGCCATCGGTTTACTCTCCAGGTTCAAAGTTACCATTAAGATCTTGATCACCAACGGAATACCTTACAAATATGTTCCTCTTGGATACCTCAAAAACTGAAATTCAGCTATCTCTCGAGCAAGATTATGTTGAAATTGAATATTCCAGAATATAACTGTTTAGAACGCCATGAAACCATATATCCACCATGTGAGTCCAGATCATATCAACATCATAAAGGGCCTAAAATTCTTCCTGTGTCCAGACAAGTGCATGATATCTCCAATTCGTTGAGATGCATAAGCAGTAAGCCACTCGTATAGTTCTACTAAAAAGATAGTGAAAAAGATCTCATATAAGCTATCGTATAGGTTATGTTCTACCCAAGTGCATGCGTTAAACTCAAATCCATTTCTAAACCATCATGCATATTCTTCCTCTAGATCATGTATACATTCCTCAATACTTGCTAGAGTTAACCGATACGCCTTCATCGTGAACCATCCCTAAAAACAATCAGAAAAGAGGTCCGACAACGGAACCAATGATGCACCTATAATTTGCAAGATAACACCCTAGCCATGCTAACATGTTACTCAACCTAGGTCGAGCACTCACCCGAAGCATGCAAAGGTACTAGGTCCCTCTTTAGGGTTGTTGTAACAGGATGTTAACATGATGAAGGAATAAGCATATAGATTCATAACTAATCCATCATTCTACAATGCATGCTACCCATGATCTATGAAAGAACAAGCTTTAAATAGTGTTATCCTCGTAAAATTGGCAAGGGAAATTTACATCGATAACCATACCAAAATTTTGTTCCGATCCTCGTTAGGGATCCCTTGCATTCTAACGTTGCAAAATCCCTTCCCGAGAAATTTTAGTTTTCCAACTTACTCATTTTGGTCTTTTTGGCCAAAGCGCATATAATGACTATGCTTACATCAACTTTTGATGCGCTCTCCCCTTGTTGGGTCTTCTCGCATGTGCCAAGGCGCGTGTGCAAGGCGCGTGCGCCTTCCTGTCAACATATCATTTGTTGCGCCTCTTTTTGGTGCGCCAAAGGCGCACATATTCCTCTGTCAACACCACTTTCGGTGCGCAAAGGCGCACATATCTTCATGTTGACAAGCATTTTGGTGCGCCAAAGGGCGCATGTTTTCTCGTGTCGACAGCTCCTTTGGTGCGCCACTTGAAAAGGTTGGTGGCGCATTTATTGCTACCTCACCTATAAATAGGCGCATCTGCGCTGTCATTGTCACCAGAGCTATCACGTGATTACTTTTAAAAATATTGTTTTCTCTGAGCCTATCAGCGCCCCCCCTGTCGCTTTCGATCACATAGTGGACCCGTTTGCACGTTCTTTGCTATTTAAGCCGGGTAAGTGGCCTTCTTTCTTTTGTGCGTTTTGTGTTTGAGGTTTTTGGCTGTTTGTGGATATGATTTGGGTTGAAAAGGATAAAATCATGAACTTGCTGTCCCCCTTCTTGTCTTTCCACTTATTCCTCCCCCTCTCCAGATCTGCTGGTAGAGAGAGTCTTGTTCTGAAGTAATAGCTTGGAAACCTTTGTTTAAACCTCTTCATCACCCCAATGAACCTTGCAGAAGGAGCTAAGCCATATGTGAAACCCCTCAGAGAAAAATCAAAGCTTTAAAGGAAACTGCATTTTCCTTCTCCTTTGGCACACCAAAGTACCATGCAACATCAAGGACAGTTGCACTTGGCGCATCGCATCTGCCGCCTCGTTATGCAATGAGTAGCCGCACCAATGGCGTGCATTTCCTACCTGCTACATCATGAAAAGTTGCGCCCTCATGGCGCACTTCCCTCGCTTGCTGCAAACGCTTACCGTGCGCCCTCTTGGCGCATCAAACTTGAGTGCAACATTACAAATTCTCCCGCGCCTTAGGCGCACTCCAAAGATCCATGTAAAGCAATCCTTTCCTCTCGCGCCAAGTGCAAAGCTATAAAAGGCACAGGCGCGTCCCCCATCGCAACAACATTGTGTCATGCAGACCTTCCATGCACCGCGCCAAGTTTCCCTTCGGCGCATGAACATATGATGTTACACGCATATTCCTGCGCCTTTCTTCGGCGCACTCGTACCTGTAACATGAAAATAATCTGCGCCCTTTACAAAATGCATACCCATGGCACAGGCGCACTTGTCCTTACAGCAACAAAATGCATCATGCAGTGTCTATGCGCCATGCACCCTTTGGCGCTGATTTAACCCTTGCAACACCCTTTTCCTGTGTGCCTTGTCTATTTAGCTCTGCAATCTGCAATATCCATGCGCCATGCGCCCGAGGCCTTTAAATTGCTAACTCTTTCTTCTGTCAGCATTTCAATGGAAAATCAAGCAGCTGACACGGCTTTCTTCGATTGGGTTTCACTTCTTATTCTTGCAGATCAGCAGCTAAGTTCAGAAGAACATATGTCAACATCAAGCAAGAGACCTACCAAATCCAAAGGCAAGGCCAAGCTCACAGAAGAAGAAATGAAGTATAAGTATCAGAGGGTCGAATGTCTCGACTCCTGTGTCGAGTGTGACCCGGACATCAAAGACTCGAGTTGGGTCATATCGATATGGAGGAATTTCCGGGTCGGGACTCGTAAGGTCACAAGAAGTCCATGGATGGACAAGCCGATAGGCAAAGGCTCCCGCACTTTACCGCTGGAATCCTCAGCCGCCGTTAACAATGAATTCATGATGGTGGTTGCCGGTCTGGCATACAATAAAGACATAAGATGTGTCGTAAATGAGAAGGGCGAGGTCATAATTAACCTCACTGCCCGCCACTTTGAGATAATACTCGGCATTCCTCATCACCGGAACTTTGTGGCCATCAGCCGAGAGGATTGTATCAAAGCCTGGGACGACCATGAAGATCAGTGCATGCAGCTGATGAACGAAGTCTATCTGAAAAACAAAAAAGTAGTGACCCGTTGGCCACAAATCATTCACCGCAGTGATTTTTCGGAGGAGCTCAGTGACACTATCACGTTCCTGAGCAGGGTGTTTGGGCTTCCTGACGCCCACTATTTCCACAAATGGATGCTGCGGTATTTAGAAACGATGAACAAAAATACGCCCGATCAATGCTTTGAGTGGGCGTAAATTATAAGCAGCAAAGAAAATCAGCTACCCCCTTTCGGCCACAGACGACGATTTACGATGAATAGTGGCTTCTTCTTCTCTCTCTCTTCTTCGACTTTCTTTTTGTGAATATCCGAGTATGTTGGCACAAATGATGACATCATCCATGTTACACCATGGGATGATGTCATCCATCAAGTTGTTAAAAGTCAACATGACTTTGAGATATTTTCAGAAATAGGTTGTTGGCTCCTTTTTGCTTCTTTTCTCTCCTTCTTCTATAAATACCCCAATACTTGTTGTATTGGATATATATGTGAATATCTTTCGGATGAAAAATAGAAATGAGGAGAAAAGACTTTGATATTTTTGTAACAGAAAGAATTATTAATACAATATTTAGACTTTGTGCTGAATACGTGTGTTATTTGCATTGGATCTTTCTTACGTTAGATCTGTGTGCTTGTTCTGTTGGATCTACTTCTATTTTATTTTCATTTATTCATCAAAAGATTTCTTTTCTCGCTTATGCAAGTAGGTTTGGCTCATGTTTACTACCAATCCCAAAACATAAACCCTCTGACCTTTCTGCTTTGGAATTCATTTCTTTTCTTTCTTCGGATCTGATCTTTCTCCATCCTCTCTTTCATTCCTTTCTTTTCGCAGTTGGAAAACCCTACTAGGATGAGATCCCAAACCCCCGAAGGCAAAATATTGTGAGACTTGCACAGATTCCCGCTGGTAGAATAGCAATAAAAACCCTACTTTCACTTTCTTTGACTCAAAGAGGGGCTATGCCCGCACACCGTTGGCTCGCCTCATCCATAGATCTACCCAAGCGGACATGATTTTCAGACCAACAAATAGTAATCATGATTTAACCATTAACACGCACTACACAGCTTATGTAGAATGACACTTAGATCCAACCAATATCTTCCATCTATTAGTAAGCATGTAAGCTCCTTACAGATTGCTCGGTTTTTATACCAATGCGCGTATGGATCGGATACACACATTCATACATCCAAAATCATATGTACACCGTTCTCTATGATCCCTCATCTACTATGCAGCTAACATCATATATATAGGGTGGGGACTTGCCCTTCACCACTTATCTATTCCGAGAAATAGGTCACATGCTATTCGATAGCTACACACCGTTTACAATCATAAATGCCACATGCAAGTGTGCTATCTATAGTTCTCTTATAGTTTATCAAGTTTCAATTCTATTCTCACTTGTCTTCATACATAAACTCTTTGAACCACTTCTCCAAATATAGACAATGCATGGCGCGTACATCTCGCATCATTGATGTGTTCCGCATGCCATCTTCCAAAAAGAGATCATCATGCTCAAAATAAGATAAGTCCCGAAATCTAAACTTGCCTTCCGCATGTGAGTCCTTCCTGTTCTTCCATGCCTTTGATCCTCGGCCTTCTATCCCTGCAGACTTCTTGTGTGATTTTTGACACGTATTCTCGATCAACATTAAAATTTTCAATGATCCATTAGCTAAACATATGATAGAGCATGAAGGTAATTATGAGGTTGATTATGTGTATAGAATGCATCTTCCTATGATATCCTATAGTCATCTCATTAGATGTCATCATTAGAGTTATCACTATTGATCCACCTCCATGACATATTATTGCATTCATTGAAAGATAATTTATAAATGATTCTTTGGATAACAATGCACTATACAGTCAAGCTAGTATTAGTGAATAAGTTACTCGTAGTGTTACGCTGACAATGGTTGTGACAATATATGTATAATGACATTGCTTAAATATTTGGGATATAATGAGAAACATTAAAACCTACTTCTTGAGCTACCTATGGATCTATTAGATATATAACATTACACCTTCAAGTGGGGGAAACTATTATATCTACACCTTTCTTGATTATCTAAAATATTGGACATGCAACATGTTACTAGGGTGCCCTTGACTTCATAAGATCCGCACTATTTCTTCTACTTTACATAATTATGTCAAGTATATTTTTGCAATGAATTTGTGAAGGTTCAAGGCATCCCTTATGATTCTCCACATACTATTTATTAAAATCCTTGTGTATAAATTATTAATCCACCTATACTTATTCTATCTACTCAATTTTCTCCTAACCTAGGTTAACACTCCTATATTATTGTCCCTTATACATACATCATAATAAAGACCTAGAAAATCTATCTATCCTACAAAATTCAAGATAAATCGGTATATCCTATAACCAAATATTAAAGTGATGCAATCCTCTTCTATATGCGGTACTCAATAGAGGTAGAAGTATCCTATAGTGTTTCATTTTATCCATTCTCCTATATCTCAACATCCTTCTACTATGGCACATGTTCTTATTCAAGGATATCACACACATACATCTATCATATATGGTTACTTGGTCATAGTTCCTACCCTCCTTCATTTGATTTTTTCATCATATATTTCACTTTCAAGACTATTATAAACCAAAATATTTCAAAACTACAACACAATCATAATATTTCAAAATTTCTAGAAAAACCCAAATATTCCAATAATATAAACGCATGCCTTGAGCATGATATGATTTAATAGTTTCTACTTTACACATGTTGATTGTCACGTGATTTGATATATAGCATATTCTCTATTATATACACACATGTGTTTCATGTGGTATGTGATCATAATATAAGATGCACATGGCTCCACATGATTTAAAATGTTAGGATTTCCTTTCACCCGAGTCATATTGGTAACTAGGGCATCTTATTTTTTTATTTCATAGTTTTCTACTTCATGTCTTCTAGTTGTTATCCTGATCATGCACAACTCTAATAAATCATAATGGAATCTTGTGAAAAAATTCAGTGAAACACAACCAATCTCTATAGGCCTTTCAATTCTATATATAAATCCTCCACCCAACAATATTCTAATATCAAAAGCACCACATCACTTCACATTGTTCTTCCAACATCTATTCACTCTTTCCCCTTCAAAATTTCATGTATTTAGTTCCATATCTCCAATTATATCATCAAACCACTCAATTTATATAACCAAATGTAGCTTCCAAGTAACTCTATCTCTGTCACCATAATTATTCTTGCTTAAATGTCTTTTCCTTTTTATAGCTCTTCAATTTATGCCTTCTAAACTCTTTTTCATTTTCCTAAGAACTTATTTTCTCTTTCTAAAAATATGTATTCCTCACCCCATTTTCTAGATGTTCCCTCTATATATATATTATTTGTAATTTTAATATTACAAAAATATTTCCATAGTAAAACAAATCTTCAGTAGCCAAAAAATTGTACCTATGTAACAAAAAAAAATATCAATTCATACACATCCTTACATATTTTTATAATCCCCAATACTAACCCCTTCATGTCTTAACTCATTCTCTCCTTTCCATGTATATGAATAATTGAACTATGATTTATGCCTCAAACCCAAATCTCCCAAAATCATATCAAGTGGTTTTAGTGACATCCATCCTAACTGAAAGCATCAAGACCTCTCTCTACAACCGAGCTACCATGAAAACTGCAAAATCAAACTATACACAATCTTAAACATTTATCATCATATGAAAACCAAATAGCTCATCCCGAATTTTTCTTCCGTTACAACTACACAAAAACTAGGTTTTCAGAGACCAAGGATATCCATTCCCTACCATCTCGTCACTCCTTTCTTCTTCTCACATAGTTCTTGAAGCTTCCATTCCTTAAATCACCCAATATTCAAATCCTCTATAACCCTCTCCAAAATATAGTCATAGGTATAGGAAAAGGAAGACACAACAAAAACACTTATAATAAAAATTAAACTCAAATAATTTTGATTAAAAGCAAGGAAACATTCATCTTTAATTACAAACTATTCACCTATAGCCACCACTACTTAAGTCTATCACCTTACCCCTCTACCTAAAATCCATCTTGATATAAATATGTGTCCTCGTAACTTTACCTATATGCATCTAAAAAAATCTACAATAGTTAGCCTTTTTCTCATTTCATTTTCCTACGATACACCTAAAACTACATCCTTATTCCTTAGGAATTAGGCTTCAAGAAGGCAGCAATACCTCATCATATGAAAAATTTCATTCCAGTTGATGAGAAAATTTCTAAGCATAGTCTTCGACATCTCATTTGTACTTCCTCTAAATATTCTTCAAGTAATTTTTCCACCATTGATTTATGTCCATGTTTCTTACTCTTCATAGATGACAAGAGTGTGACATTATTTCCTTCTTTGGTTTGGGATACAAAAATACTAAAAATAATTTGTAAATCATAGACTTTTGTAAAATCTTGAATTCTTCCAAGTCTATCTTCTCCTCCAAATTATGAAAGCTCCTAGCCTACTTAGAAACTTCTTGATGGATTGTTGTTTCTATATTTGAATCTATACCAACCTATTATGATGGGACTCCATTTTTATTATTGTTTCTAACAAAGGATAGGGGTAAAAATTATTTCCAAGGTATCCAATAAAAATGCATATTCCAATTGTTATGGTTCACCCTCTTGTACACTTTCTTGTTCACGTTGAACATGCTCTATTACTTTCACTTTCAGCTTCTTTTTCTTATTTTAGGTAACATGGATTCCTTCCTAGTTTCTTCCACGTTAGGATTAAAAGAATAAAAACCAAATGTATTAACCTTTTTTCCCCTTAAATAAATAGCCTTTTTCATTTCTACCATTTTCACAACATCTTCAATATCTTTCGATTATTGTCTTCTTTTCCAAACTTTTTTTTGTGCCCAAATATTCTTGTTGATATATGTTATTTATCATGAATTTTGGGACTAACAAGTGTGGATGATACATGACTTTTATATCTTGTTCTATGCACATTTTTTTCTATTGTCTATTACTTATTTACACATTGGATTACTCATTATTTGTCTTTTTTTTTGTGCAACCTTGGCCTATTATGTGTGTGTGATACTTCGTTGTTCCTAGTTTGTGGCCTCAATATCCTTTTCTTATACAATCCTTGGCCTATTATGTTTATGTGAAACTTTTTCATCCCTTGTGTAGCCATATGGAATTTTTATGTGTTATATGTGTGGCATTGTGCATAAATTTTGATGCAATCTTGTGTGCTTTTATTTTTATTGTGTTTGTTATCTTCTATGTGCCATGATCTATATTATGCACTCACTATTTGGGCTAGTTCTACATTGTGGCCACCTACATCTACCTTCTATGTGATGATTATTATGTACACTTTTATTATTTTGATTCAATATACCTACAAGGCATCTCACTCATTTCAAAATAGGGGAATTCAATGGGGTTATTCAGAAATATCAATGGAACATACGGGGAAAGATTATATGTTACACGTTCATTTATTTGTTACAACACAAGGTGAATGATTATCATGGTAGATACAAGTTACAAATTCACTTAATTTATTAAAAATTTAGGTGGTATAAATACCTTACTAATGTCATGTTAAATTTCTAGCATGAAAAATTGAAAAATTGGCCACAACAACTAAACCTGCCATTTAAAACCTATCTCCCGATCATTGTGAACCCTTCCTCTAGCTATCCCATCAACTCACAATGTCACCCTCATCTTGGATGAGAGGAAGGTGATGACATGGTTTTCAAGTGTGTTTCATTTCTATGGGAATAGATCCAAGATGGTTTCATGATTAGATTAAGTTCCGAGGTGGAATAGTTTTATCTAAAGCACTAAATTTGTTATTTTTAGCCATATTACAACATAAGGACATCCTCAGAAGCTAACGGGAAGAATCATGCCATATGGAATTTTTGCAGGAGATAAATGATGTTATCTGAGGTAGTTTGGTGGAATTATATGGAGCTTATTGATGTTGGGAATCAAACAAGAAAAACATGGTCATTTCATGTGTAGGGGATGTCATACTCTAATGGAGAAAGCTGACTTGTCTAAATGATTTTGGGAGTTCTGGGAGGATTTGTGAGGAAAGAAAATATTCAATGGAAATATCTTAGAACCCTACACATTATGGACATGTCAATTTTTGTTCCAAGGCTCCAAAATATTTCGCCATAAACCATGACACTAGAATTGCCCCTTCGAGTCAAAAGTGGAACAATAACTAAAAATCAATTTTCATGCATAATTGGCTCATGAAAGTTGTTAGTATGATCTCAACAAGTTATTTTGATTCAAAATAATTTAATTTTTAACCTCAAAACACCATTCCATTCTCCCAGGATGCAAAAATCACTTCGGTGTTCTAAACGAAGAGTGGCAAGATGACATCAACATATCAAAAAGCATGAGCGCACTTTGGAGCATGGATTGTCCCTTTAATTTTCCCCAAGGTGAAAATTGATGTGGGGGACATAAAATTGTTCCCCCTTTCCTTTTCTAAGTTTCAATAACTTTAAATCATCAACTTCAAGTGTTATAAATGATAGAGGTGCATGCTCACGTTCTAGTCAAATTTGGTTCCCTCTCATGTTCCCAGGACTCCATCGTACATTTTATAGAATGGAATTTTCCCTTAGATTATCACCAAGGTGAAAATAGACATGGGGGACACAAAAATGTGCTCCCCATGAGCCTTCTCTCTCCATAATTTACACATCATCACTTTCTCCCCTAGAAACATGTCTAACTTACATTTTTCTTAACCACTTCCCTCATCATGTCTCATCATGTGTTGATGACCCATGGTGAATTTTTTGATCTAATGGTATCCCCTCACATTGTACCAACATAAAAAGTTACAAAGGTGACATTAAAATAAAGAGACTTGCATACACCAGCCAAAAATTTCATTACATGCACTTGAATTTAGAAGAAAAAAATTTGTGTAATAACAACAAGACCAAATAGTGTTTAATGAGCACAAAGTACCACTAAACTCCTCTAGTCAAAAAAGGCTAAAATTCCTTCTTCCTTTATTGAAGCTCAAGCAGAAATTGTACATAACATAGAAATAGAAGACATTTTTGAGTAGGGAAAATGGAAGAAATTTTCTATCTCTTTGCTCTCTTCACAAGGATATCTCTCTCATGAATTCACAAAAAAAGCTCCAATATCTAAGAAGTCTAAGAAGTTTTCTAAGAAGAAGCCTCAAATGAGGAGCTTGTTACAATTTATAGAAGAAGAAGGCAACTCTTCATCTTCCGGTGACTTTTCAAATACTTTAATGTGACTTTAGACTATTCATATTCCACTTAAATATTTAAGTCCCTTTTATAAAAACAAGGTGACTTAAAGTTTACATTATGTTTCTAAAGTCACTTAAAGTTATATTAAAAAGTGCAAACCTCAAACGCAAAAATATAACATTGATGAGAGAGAGTTGGGTGAGAAGAGAGAGAGAGAGAAAGAAGAGAAGAAGAAGAAGAAAGAAGAAGAATTATGTAGAAGAATGAGCTTTGCTGCAGTGGATTTGATCTCACTCTCCTGACTGGTTTCCACTTGCACTCCTGAGAAGGCCTTTGTTCCTCCAAGATCTTTTCTAAAAATGAGCATGCTATAGGTTCCACTTTGTCGGCATGAGGAATGCAAACATAGCTCAAGGTATTTTCCATCCATCAGCCACATTGTTGATGTCTTTGCACTTCCCGAACCATGATGAATGTTTCTCTCGATGATAAGTGCAATAGAGGCCCGAATCTGAGAGGAAGTTGAGGGTATCCTTAGTGAAGGATGATGGGTTTCCTACCTCTTTCTTGATGTATTCTTCAAATGGACCAATCAACTCATCAGCAGTTGTATCTTCACCCATTGCAGGTACTCCAAGTTTCTAAATTTTTTGATTTACACTATCCTACAATTTGTATGCTTGTTCCTCTTTCTCCTCCAGCTCTTGTGATGGCTGATTGATTGCCTCAAACCTGATTTCCAAGGCCCTCACCCACACACGTGAAAAGTCTTTTGAAGGAGTTTCAAATATCTTCCTATCGATCAACTCCTGATGATGAGTGTTGCTCATTTCATCTACTACTGGGCCCAAAGGTTCCCAATAGTCCCTTTCTTTCTCCAAGTCCTCCTTGAGTGTTTGTGTCCTATTTTTTGTCACACACATGTAAGCAAAGAGTTTGACCACTTCTTGGAGCACTGACTTCCCTTTTTCAGAAATTGAGTTGATCCATTCATTATTCACTCACCCCTGTATTGTGAACTCGTGTGTCTTCCTGATGGATTCTGGATTGAAGCTACTGATGGGTGCAACTTCCTCAGTGGGAATTTTCATGGCATTAGGATCAACTAGATGTTGCACATAGAATGATAGAGTTCACACCTACTCTTTTAGTTCATCAATCTTCTTCTTATACTCCTTATTCCTTGCCACCATGTGAGTGAAGAAGATTGTTGATACATGTGCAAATCCCCTTCATGAGTTTTTTCGGTCCTAGTTGAATTGTGCTCATTTCATAGTTAGTTGGTGTCATCTCATCCACGGCTTGATTACTTTGGGCTGAGCTACTTGATGTATTGATTACCCATTTCCCCACTATGTAGAACCGTGAGGCTGTATGTGTGTGAGCTTTCTTGATCTTTTTTCTTTGGCCAATGAGACAATCATTGATAGATCAGGGGCTGCCACTTGCTTTACATAGTGTGGGTGTCAAGGGGAAATTATTTCCTGCATCCAAGGAAACATCTCATCGGACTCGGGTTCAATGATAGGTGCACCAACCGATGGTACCCTATTCTAAAGAGGAGGAAAAATCCTTGAATGAGAGAGGCATGGGTGTCATCAAGAGGGAAACTCTCTGTGGTGGCTCAAAGACTAAATCTTGAACCATGTGTTCTTCATCCACTTGTGCCTTTGTCATGGGATTTTCTTCCTACATTTCTGTGATCAAATATTCCTCTCGTAGTGATGTAAATGAGCCTTCTTCTACCCTGAGTTTCTTTGGCATCTTCTCGTGAGGAGAAGCTTCCAATTTTGTGGCCTTCCTTTTCAAACTTCTCTAGAGTGTTTAGAACTAGAAGTCACCTCTATGAATTTTGAAGATGACTGATGGGAGAGCTTGCTTCTGACTTGGGGGAATTCCTCGTGACTGGATGATCATGGTTCTCTTCTTTTGAAACCAATTTCTCATTCTCCTCACCACCTTCTCAATCCACTCTAATATATCCCCTGATTCATGAACATACCAAGTTGATTGGAGGTAAGGGGACATCTTGACTACCACATACTTAGGATCATACATCTTTATCCCATCATCATGCAAAATATCTTCATACCAAGAGAACTTGAATTTCCTCATCTCATTGATTGTCATCCTCATATGGTCCTTTTCACGCACTTCAAATTCATCAATGCAATTGGCCCAATAGTCCTCGACTTGTGGCTCATGTTGCAATTTGGGACATAGAAAGAGTTGGGATCTTCTCGGATGTCAAAATTAGGCTTGAGATGTAGGAATGCAAAGTCAAATGAGTGAAAAAGCCTCCAGATGAGATGTCATTTGAGCTCTTGCACGTGAATACCCCGAGAGAGATAGGAAATGGAATCAACTTCTTCCTCCTACTTCTAAGCTTGTTATTCACTTGAATGATCTATCTGTAGAGCTCAAACAATACAATTTGGTCACTAAGGTACTTAGGTAGCCTTAGCGGGAGCTTGGTCAAAGCCAACAACTCAAGGTAGGAGAATGTCGAGAATTGTATGAAATAAGAACCATATTTCTTGATCAAGGATGTCACTTGTGATGACATCCTAGCTTCCAGATCTCCTTCTAAGATTTGGACACATACATTGTGAATGCATCATTCATGTGAGTGAAATGCCTATGGCTTTCCTCCATCACCACTGTGGAAGTTTCTCGAATGCAGGCACCTTGGTGGAAATGTTTTGTGTGAGAGCCAATCCTTGAATGATCTTGAGCTAGCGAGGAGGTAGACCAAGTAAGAAGTCATGTGGAACTTCTTCATCATGGGTACTTGGAGTAGTTGTAGATGGAGATTTTCATTGATGATCTACCCCTAGTCAATTCTCTGTTTTCCTTTTATCAATGTCAAGATGAAAAGGCCCATCTAGTCTTGGAAGTCTCTTGTGCTTGCTTCACCCATTACTCTACTGAGGAGAGTGATGACATCAAATATCCTTTCTCGAACTCACACCTTGGAAGGTTCTTGGGCATCCTTGAGGGATTTCTCCTATTTTCAACCATGACCCAAGCTGCAACCCCTTACATGTATGCATCCATCATTTCCCAATCATGCAAGGCCCTATCTTTTGAGATGATGACCATGTTGGGTGATGTCGGTATCTACAGAGAAAGTGAGATGGTTCTAGGGCTGATGACCACCATTGTTGTACCATTTTCAGCTCGGATGGTTCATGTTTTGGGCTCATAGTGGTGAGAGTAGGCTAGGACCAACTCAAGACTTTTGACAAGACATTGGGTGTCCTACTGTGGCAGCAAACAAGCCACTTGTGAATATCTGATCTTCAATCTTCTTTTGGTCTCTTGGATGTCATGTGAGTTCTAAGGTCATTTAGGTCCATGTACAAAGACATCATTGTCTTCTATCTCATACTCGCAGTGAAGGGTTGTGCCAACTTCTGTCCCATCCACTTTTGCTTCATGTTTTCCTTAAAATAACAACTTACTATTTTTAGTAAGTATGAAAAGTAACTCCCTCGAACCTCAACTGGATGTTACAACTTGATTTCCCCTTCTCCCTACATTCCTCTCCTTCTAGGATCAACTTTCTATTTTTAGCAGGTGCTCATGGGACCACTTACTATTTTTAGTAAGTGCCAAAAATGCCCATTCTGATGAATTCTTAGCTGCAATGCATCTCCAATGTCTCTGTCTCTCCTTCGCAAGTTCTTCTATTGATGACTTTCCCAAAATAGTAGTCCCTATATGAAAGACCTACTATTTTTAGAAAGTGGGCTTCTAGAGGTTGGATTGACATGTGGAAAAATTTTTTTGATATGGGTTTTTTTCCCAATATCACCCCTCTGAAATTTTAGACCTACCCGCTCAATAGTCTAGGAGATTTTAAACTTTCAAATTTTTGACCTGGCAGTGCTTTTGGACATGGCAACCATTAATGGACCTCAAAATTGCAGGTCTGGTTTTTTCTCCTCCATTTTTGAAAAAAATTATATTTTTGATATGGGTTTTTTCTTCTTGTGCTTCATGTGAAATTTTCTTCAATCCGACAACCGGTTTGATGGGAAATTCAATTTTTTCTTCGTTGAGCCGGAAGGAGATTTCTTCATTGTGAATGATCTATTGCATGAGAGGAGAGTTTGAAAGGTATTTTTTTATGGTCTTGGATAGAGGAAAAAAAAAAAAAAAAAATGGTTTATTTCTTCATGCACTGGTTTGCAAGATTTCTATGAATCTTTGTTTCACGACAATGGAGATTTTCATTGTTTTCTTCTCTTGTTCTTCGCTTCTTCTTCCTTGTTTGCTCAAACTTCCTTCTGAGACCTGTATGTTTTCATGGAGTGGAGGAAAATATTATTTTATGATGGTTGATATTTTTGAGATTTTCAGCAATGGTGGAGTGATGGTATGGGAAGTTTCAGAGAAGAGTATGGAGAGGAAGATGGTTGTGCACAGAGAGTTAGATATAAAAAGGAAGAAAGTGAAAGTAGGATTTTAAAATTTCAAAAAATCATGCATAGAGAGGGTTGGGACATTTTTTTTTCCCTAAAATCCCTCACCTCAAAGGGATGTGAGGGACATCAATTTCCATGGTGAGCAAGAAGAGGTGACACGTGGCATCGATCCGACGATAGGGAGTGAGAGCTAGAAAATCAGCTTTAAAGCATTGAGGGGCTGGAAGGGTCACATGGGTGACCAAAAGTCTCCTTAGAGGGATGGGAACATTTTTCAAGGTTTTATGTCCTGACTATGAGGGACATGAGGGACATCAAATTCCATGGTGATCTTGGAGCTGACACGTGGCGGAGATCGACGGCAGGGAATTTGAGCTCCAAATTACACCCGGGGGCTGAACTGACAATCCTGAGAGGTCGCATGGGGTTTTAGAGGTCATATGGGGGCTGGGAAATTTTTTCAAGGTTTATTTCCCTAACCCTGAGGGACTTTCGGGGACACAAAATCCCACCAAGCTCCTAGAGCTGACACGTGTCCTCCCAAAATTTGGCTAACTCCCGAACTCGCTCCAAGAGGACAACTTGAGATGATGATAACTTGAGCTCCCGATGGATTTTTTTGAAAATTTTATATGATCCTAACTAGAAATGGAATTTTGAATCCAATGGTGGGGTATCATGTCTTTATTATTCCATTTGATCCCTAAAAATGGATTTTTGATTTGGTACTCCACTTGTGCATGAGAAAAACTGCTTGTCAGACCTAATGCGCCAAAGTGTTGTGAAAAAATGATTTCACCATCTTGTAGGGATTGGAATTATATTTTCTAGATGATTTTTTTTTCTCCTAACTCCATCCGAGAGCTCCTGGAATCACCTTCAAAGCTCAACGGTTGTTTTGGCATGTGTACTGACTAGGCTTGTGAACCCTAATTTGGTGAAACTACCCCAACTTCTTCGAGCCCTTCCAAAATCTTCTGAATCATTTCCATGATGTCCCAAGACCTTTGAATCACCTCCACGTCCATTTTTTTTTTTTCTCCACTCCATGGGGTTGCTCCATCCCTAGGAAGGCCAAGTGATAGCCCTTCCCACAACTGCTACATGTAGCTTGCAATTTTAATGAACTCCTAAAATCACCTAGGGGAATGAATGGAATTTCCTAAATCACCTAGGGGGATGAGATAACATTAATCGGGAGGTCACTTGGACTGATGGATAGACCGGGGTGTCTTGGAATGATAGGACTTGAAAAAATTAACACAGGGTATAGTTTTCATGCTCAGAAATTGTTAATTTCCTTGTTGCACATTTGCATGAAAACAAAAAGGCTCTAGCTTGGGGACATGACATGGATGAGTGTAAGTGAAGACATGACATGAGGAATCCATAATCTCAATTTTAGACCATATGATCCATTGACAGTGCCTTATCCATTGGGCCTTGCAGAGTCATGTACAATTTACAAGAGAGAAGGATAATGAAGAAGGAAACACACACACACACACACACACAAATGACAAAAAGGAAACACATGACACACAACATAAAGGGAAACACACCTAGAAATCACCTATGGTACAAGGTGGGGACAACCCACTTTCACTGATGATACAATTTTAGGTATTTCCCACTACGAGGAAATTCTAGTGGCATTCCATCCAAATATGAGAGTAGAAAAACATTCTCACCCGCAAGCTTCATGAATCTGGAATGGGCCTGAGCCATAATGAATCAAAATTTCCATGGCTGCCTTTTGGTTCCCTTCTCTTGTCCCATAGCAGGACAAAGTCTCCAACTTTGAATTCTCTCACTTTGGATTTCTTGTCAAAAATCTTCTTTACTTTCAATTGGTGCTCTTTAATATGGTCCACCACTGAGTCTATTTTCTTCTAGCTTCTCAAGAAAGAGGATCCTCTTGTCAATGGAATCCTTGTACTATCCATCTTCTATTCCCTATAGCAACTTGAGAGCCGACATCTCAATCATGATGGGAATTTCTGCTTTGACCCCATACAATAGTTGGAATGGTGACATACCTATTGCCTTCTTGGGAGTGATCATGTCCACCCACAATGCATCATACAATTTTTGTGCCAATTCCTTTGGTTTTCATCTATGAGTTTGTGGATGATGGTTACAATGTTCTTGTTGCTTGATTCATCCTATCCATTTCCCTATGGATAGTAGTCCGATGAATGAGATAAAGAGATTTCCATAGCCATAGCAAAACTCAGTCAACTCCCTTGAAGAGAAATAGGTAGCATTGTCTACTACAATATTTTGTGGCACTCAAAACGTACTATGATATTCTCCTTGATGAAGTTACATACTATTTCGGTGTTGGCTTGCTTGGCCGGAATGGCTTCCACCCATTTTTTGAAGTAGTCTATCACTGTGAGCACATAGGTGTGCCCCCGTGCACTTGAGTGAGGATTCAGAACACCGATGAAATCTAGTCCCCACTGCTGAAATGGTTCTTCAATAACAACTAGCTTGAGTGGTAGTGCAACAAGTTGTGGTCTCCCAACAAATTTTTGGCATGCTTCACATTTGGAAACCCATTCTTGAGTGTCTACAAAGAGGGTGGGCCAATAATACCTTCCTCGAGGATCTTGTGTGTAGTGACCATCACTAAGAAATTTCCACCACATGCTTGGTCATGGTATGCTTTAAGAAATTTTTCTTGTTGCTCTTTATCTACACACCTGAGGAAGCATCCATCCAGACCTCTCTTGTAAAGTGTGTGATTCCAAATTACAAATTTTTGCCTTCAGCTTGAGTGTTCTCCTTTTCTTGTAATCAAGATGAGAAGGGAATTCTCCATAAGTTAAGTAATAGGCAATATCAGCATACCACTCATCAGTAGTGGTTACAAAGAGAACTATGGATTATTTTCAAACAAGTTGAGCAAGCACAATTGTCTTCACCATGTTGAGATTTGAGTGTTTCATCTTCAAGCAATCAACCTACACAAACCATTTCCCTTACTAGATTGGAGGGTCAAAATCTCTAAGTCATATTCTTGAGTCTTTGTAATCCAATTTCCTCTTTTAGCTCTGGGATCTTGTTGTGTCAAGATGGACTTGATTGCACTGTCAGGACCATCACCACATTGTATGAGAGTTGAGGATGTAAAATCTGAAATTTTTTTACAGCCTTGACCATTGCATAGGCATGCTTCTCCAATTGGTTGTAGTTTAGTTCATGCTTTTTCAATGGACAACTCATGAAAGAAATAGGTGCTTCCATGCCTTCATCATTCTTCTAAACAAGAATGGTAGAGAGGGTATGTTCTGATGCATAACAATACATGATGAACTCTTTGTTAAAATATGGAGACACAAGGGTCGGAGCCTTAGCAATGGATTTTTTGATATCTTCAAATGTTTCCTTCCCTTCATTGTTCCATTTGAATTTTTCCTATGGTTTCATCATGGTGGTGATGTGCTTTGTCAATTTAAAAACTTAGGAACAAAGCAACGAAGAAAATTCACCTTTCCAAAGAAGGAATGAACTCCTTTTTTCTTGTGGGTAGAGATAGTGCTTGAATGGCTCATAATCTCTCAAGATCAATGTGTTGCTCCATGTTTATTCATAATGTGCCCTAGTAACTTGCCTTCCGTAACTCCAAAAATGCACTTTTCGGGTTTAGTGATATGTCATGTTTTCTACACCTTGCAAGTACATGTTCTAAGTGATGGATATGATCTCCCCTCTTCTTTGAAAACACCATGAGATCATCAAGATATATGATGATGCAATGCTTTAAATATTTGAATGCCAAATCCATCACCCTTTGAAATGTATCTCCCGTATTGATTAGGCCGAAAGGCATTCTGTTGTAGGAAAAAGTGCCCCAAGGCGTTGTGAAGGTTGTCTTGGTGCGATCCTCCTCTACCACTTTGATTTGATTGTACCCTAAGAATCCATCAAGAAATGAAATCATTTTAGATCCAGTGACTTCTTGCAAAATTTGGTCCATGATAGGGAGAGGATAATTATCTTTCAGTGATGCCTGGTTCAAGTTGGAAATCAACACATATTATTATTTCACCATTCTTCTTCCGCACCTAACCGGACAATGTTGGCTACCCATGTTGAATAATAGATGGGAAATATAGTCCTTACATTAATCATATTCATTACCTCTTTGTAACATTCCCATTTTAATACATTAGAACAAGAGATTTTTTTTTTTGATAAGTGCTTCCTAGTTCTAAATACATAATTTAGAACTCACAGATCAAACAATCATTCTCATAATAGATAACCATATGTAGCTGTAATGACTCGGTGTACCACCGATCTATTCATTCCATGACTCGGTGATCTACCGATCTATTCATGAGTATCATAGAGTTGGCATTTTTATCTTAACACTTCACTCTTGTGGTTTTCTTCCCTAATCTGGGATTTCAGAATGCTCTGTCCAAGGAACCTATCTGAATAATTGTTACCATTATTCATCGGCATCACGTCCCTCAGACTAGGTGACATAGGACAACGCAATCAGCAGCTTGCGATACTTTGGCCAAAGATTTGAAACATACTGTTCATGTCTCGTATTCCTTGATGGCATACTCATCAATCTGGAATACGTCCTTCACCCCACTCCGATGTTATATAGAATGTCTTACTCGACTTCTGTCAGCCCCCTCTGTCCCAAGTCATTCACTCAGGAACGGATTAATAACATGACAACGTTATAAGGATGCTCTCGAGAACTAGGGATAAGTTGACATACTGGGTCAACCCTAGTTAACCCTGTGTGTCAAGGTACCCCGAGTCTCCAAGGGCAGCCTCATAACATGACCATGTTCCTAACCAATCCCAGAGTAAAAACTTGTTCGAGTTTAAGGTGTAAATCTTAACGATCAATGCAAAGGGTGTCGCCAAAGGTCACCTGCATTGTTGTATCCTCGAGAAGATCCTAATCTTCTCGAAGGTACAACCTTGCAGTTGACATGTGTCGACATCCTACAAACCACCTCGAAAAGATTTACATAACTTCAAAGAGTTTCTTATGTTAAGTTGAAATTGAATTACAGACCCTCCTAACTAGGTAGTCTTTTCCCAACCCTGAGTTCCACACCCTTTGAGTTGCCTTACTTAATTAAGTTCAATTTCACAGAGAGAAGTTTAATAAGATTTGAGATCACGTCTAGGAGTTCATTGGTTCCCAATAATCTTATTCTACATAATTGGGCAATAGCCCTAAGTTCTCTCATAAGGAAGATAACTAAACCCGAAAGGGTTTATATCAACTCCGAAGTCTAAAGTATATCATGCTTATTGTTATTAAGACATAGTGATTTAAGATCATCAGTTACGTTGTCTTTATTAGATCATGGATAGTGAGTAATAGATTACTCTTCCCGTTTCAGCTACCTATTAAGGTTTAGTTTAATCTTAACTTCTCGAAAGGCAGTAGACTAATTTCCAATTTAGCCTTATTTAGAACATAACAGAACTACTAATCATTCACGTAGTATTCAATCACATAACCTTTACAAGGCCTACTTGGAGAAACCAAATAACTCCAAGGTATACAATAATAAAAATGCACTTAAAATCAATCGAACCTAAGAAGATCAATTCCATCAATTAAAAATACAGCCACATAAGTAACATCTTTTTCCCTTTTCATTTATTTCCAATCCATACAATTACAACTTATGCACTTCGGCATATTGGATACAATACTCATCAGCAAAAGTACAACTTTCTTACTATAGTACAATTAGAGATATCAAATAGGAATTCATCATAAAACCAGATTGAACAATCTGAACATCATATCAAATCCACGTGCCTTTATTACTTACAATGGCCATCTGCAAAATTGTTAGCACAGGTCAGTTCTGTGAACTGAGCATGATAAGCACTAATTCTTAAAACAATTGCATTCTACCAATTGCTCTCATTAAACAACCTGTTTAAATGAAATCATTTCTTCAAATCCTTAAACATGAATCAGGCTAATCATCTTTCTACAATTCTAACATGACTATAACGCATAACTCATATTATAGCTGCCAATTAAACCTAAATATTTTTCAGATGATTCATCATAAATATTAGAGACTAAGAAGAACAAAATGAATCCAAAACATCCATCCATAAGGACAACAATAATCCAACAATTTATTCCATTCAAAAAAAAAGGAATATCCTATCAGTTCGAGTATCCTACAGGTATGTTTTTAACAATTCCACAAGGGCAGATTATAACATCCAGCAAGCTCAACTGACGGGATTCCTTTATAATCATAACATTATTTCAATGGTATTTACAAGTATACAAACTTATACTGCAATACTATTTTTACCAGTCCCTCCATACCATTTAACAGTCTATTCTTCTTATGCCTGTACCGTAGAGTTCACATAAGGATACAAAAGAAGAAAGCACTCATAGTTTCTAGACAAGGAGAGAATATTTTCTTATTCCTACAGTTATATAACAACGTATACTTTACAGCTTAGGAGAAAGAAACAGAGGCAATCAGATTTCCATTCCAATCATGTTCAGGACTGTACCAACTTCTCAAGAGTAACGCATATACTTTCAATCTTGAAATCAATAAGGAAGAAGAGAGAGCAAGTAAATCAACACCCATCCCTTCCAATTACAAACCTGATTTCCATCCATGCAGACCCAGGATTACCCATATGTTATTAAACATCAAAGTTCCTCAAAGCAAGATTTCTCTCGGTCAGGCTGTGTTCCCATTTACCAAGCAAGGTCGTAAAGAAAACAATAATTACATTAATTTCTCATCACATACAGAATCTATAAACATAGACCATTCAAATCCTTTTCACAGAGATGCAGGTTTAAATATCACATACATCATACGCACTCGACTAAATCAGTCGAGCCCAAAAGAAGAAACCACAGTTTCATCCCAATACAATTATATAATCACCTGAAGCTATTAAGCAATACAAGAGTTCTTGCGACCCAGTAACAATCAATAAAACTACCAAATTAGACTCAACAATTCTTTCCATATCATTCTTCAAACATGAAATTACCCAACGCCATCGCCTGACATGGCACAGTTAGGAACTCATTATCTCAGTCAAACCAGAGACTAGATAACATCATAAACAGAAGACGTATCCATATGCGAACACAACAAACATTTCAACTGAGTCGAACCACATACAAACACAACAAACATTTCAACTGAGTTGGTTCTATAAACAACACAGCAACATTTACAACTAAGTCGAAATCATAAAAAACAGGCTCAAAACGCAACATTTACACAAGTGTTTCAAGTCAAGTCGGTTCACAATAATCAATGAGAATACAAAACATTTCAAGGACTCCAACAGAGTCATTTCCAACAAGTGTTCACAGCAAGGCTTCATAGAAGTTGAAATCATACAAAAACATTTCAAGGACTCCAACAGAGTCATTTCCAACAAGTGTTCATACAGCAAGGCTTCGACAGAAGTCGATATCATACAAAAACATTTCAAGGACTCCAACAGAGTCATTTCCAACAAGTGTTCACAACCAGGCTTCGATAGAAGTCGAAATCATACAAAAACATTTCAAGGACTCCAACAGAGTCATTTTCATATATAATCCTTGCAACCATTTCAACAGAGTCTAACCAAAATGAAAAACACAGCAAGATATTTCAACAGTAAACGAATCCATATGTACACTCAGCAAGATATTTCAATCAGAAATCGAATCCATATGTACACTCAGCAAGATATTTCAACAGTAAACGAACCAGCATGAAAACACAGCAGGCATTCCATACATTGCTACCATTTAAACCAACTGAACCAAAAATCATCTGAACAGAGTTGTTCTAATGAAAGCATTTAAAGGAAAGCAAGATTTTTAAAAGTTAGGGCCTATCATGCCTGATAGTGTCGCTTAAAAATCCATGAAGAAGACCTCTGAATGTGCTCGCACCTTCTCTTCTTCTTCCACGATAAATTAAACAACAATAATTTGTTACCTTCATGCCTTATAAACTTTCCCCGACAGAGAAAGGAGCTAGATATTCTCAAAGTTGCCATGCAACACAGAGTAGACTGGTTCGAAGAACCAGTGATCAAGCAGAGAGAAAAATGGAACGCATGGAAAACCAAACAACCAACAAATTTTCCTTTTGCATGCCTTCCCAAGCAATCCACGCTCGGGAACCGAAGTTCATCAATAGCATTAACTCCCATATTCCCACCTATTCTCCATTGCCACCGACCGCCAAAGTTGGTGATTGCCAAATGAAAACAAACAACCATTCCCAAATTTGGTGATACTGCCACGTCAGGTCACAATAGCCATTTGCAACCTCCACCAAATCCCAAGTCCTTTATCCTTATCCACCTCATAAATGCCATGGAAACCACCGCCCATGACTCACGCCCCTTCATAGGTCCCCCTCCATCATTTATCATTAGTTAAGATAGGTTAGAAACATAGGTTAGATCATAAGGTAAGACATTAGTCTTACTTCCTTAGTGCTAGGTGTAGCTAACCTTAGGAGCATTAAGCTTATAGTTTAGGGCTAGGTTAGATTAGCAATAATTTAACCAATAGGTTATAGTTTAGGTTAAGGTTATTAACCTTACCGAATCCAGTCTAGGTCTCCCAAGTAGGACCGATCAGTATTAGAACCAAACAGGGTAAAACATCCCTGTAAAGGATCCTATCCTGTATTGCTAATTAAGCTTATTGTATACCCAGGAACATCTTACCTGGCTTAAGGTCTAGGCCTTCCCGATGTTACGGTATTTAGAACCGAATTTCATTTAACATGATCAGCCTGAGTTAAACTCCAAAATTGCTCATTCAACTCATTCAGACCTTGCAACTTTCGTAAGGTCAATCAATTTTGTTCATCCTGAATAAACTTAAAACATCTCTTGGATCAATGCAACTGATCCAAGGCTGAGTCATAAAGATGGATAAATCCACAATTCATCCCGAAATCAAATTGAACTCAAGTGCTAAAAATGAAAGAAATAAAAGAGTCCAAACATATTCTGACTCAGTCAAAGATCTTCAAGAGCAAAGAAGATACAATCCATATCAAGCATGACTTCACAATCAAAGGAACACGTCCTTATATAGAAGAAATCATATATCAACACTTGAGTGCTCAGGAGGAAGTAACAACAGTTCAGGGTGTTACATGCTTCCCTCCTAAAAGATTCATCATCCCGATGATTACATATTTTGATTTACCTTCAGGTCAACCAATTTATTAGTTCACAATACAAGAGACCAATTCCAACATGAATTATTTTCTTAGATCAATGTCATGATATAATTTATTCAACCTGAATAGTGTTTGCCTCAAAGCTGGCTTACATAAAGACATGAAAAAGACAAGTTCATAATCATTTTTTTGTCAACAGATTCCATTCTGTTCAAAAAGAAAGGGAAAAGAAATTTTCATCTCTTCCATATTTTCCCAAGTTGCACTCTCTTCGTTAAACTGGTCCCACTGGACCTTACATTGCTGTATTTCACGATTTCTCAAATGCAATTGGTGAGTTTCCAGCACTCGTGTGGGTTTAACCACGATTATTCCTGGGTCTTGGACCTGCAAGGAATTCCAATTTAAAACATGTGACAAGTCTGAAACGTATTTCTTAAGCAAAGAAATATGGAAAACATCATGCATGCGAGACAAAGTAGGTGGTAATGCTAATCGGTAAGCTACATGATTGATTATTTCGACAATTTCGAAAGGTCCCACATAACGAGGTGACAACTTGGCAGCCTTGCCAAAAGTTATAGAACTCTTTCTGGGTTTAACACGAAGAAAAACTTTTTCACCAAGTTCAAACTTTCGATCAACCCGCTTAAGGTCAGCATAGCTCTTCTACCTATCTACTGCTTCCTTCAATCATTCACGAATCATCTTTACTTGTTGTTCCATTTCAGTGAGGATTTCTGGTCCAATTACCACTCTATCCTCAATACTATCCCAACTAACAGGGGTTCTGCACTTTCTTCCATAAAGTGCCTCGAAAGGTGCCATTTTAAGAGATGAGTGATAAGTGTTGTTGTATGCGAACTCAACTAATGGGAGATACTCTTCCCATTTATATTGTTGATCCATGTAATACATTCGCAACATATCTTCCAACACTTGATTTACTCTCTCTATTTGTCCATCCGTTTCCGGATGATATGCAGAACTGAAGTTTAGTTTTGTTCCAAGAGCTGTATTAAGCGTTTGCCAAAATCTTGACGTCATTCTAGGATCCCTGTCAGATATAATCAATTGGTACTCCATGCAACCTGAAAATTTCATGCACGAATCTTTTGGCTAACACTGGTGAATCATCCTTTAGATTTCCAGTGATGAAATGAGCTACCTTAGTTAGTTTATCTACAACTACCAGGATAACATCATGTTTATTCCTAGACATAGGTAACCCTTGTACAAAGTCCATGCTTATTACTTGCCATTTATACTGCATGGTATGCTATGGGGATATAATAGTCCAACAGGGTGCATGTGTTCTGCCTTAACCCGCTGACATTCCAGATAATGAGTCACAAAACCAATAACATCCTTTTTCATACCTTTCCAAAAGTATTGTTGTTTTAGATCAGCAAGCATTTTTGTGATACCCGGGTGTCCAGAAAAGGGTGAATTATGAAATTCAACTAATAATTTCTTTCTCAAATCATTTAGCAAAGGTACATATACTCTGTTTTCATAACGTAAGATTCCTTCATTATCAAAATGAAAACCTTTATACCTTTCATCTTTTGGTTCTACAGCAAGTGCTGCTTTTACTTGCTGAAAGTATATATCAGATTCTGAGGCACTTTTTACCTCATCTTTAAACTGAGTTCTTAATGTTATAAGAGTAGAAATGTGCTTCCTACGACTTAGAGCATCTGCTACTCTATTCTCTTTTCCTTTGATGTAGCTAATATCAAAATCATATTGAGATAAAAACTCTAACCACCTTCGTTGTCTTGCATTTAGATTAGGCTGAGTGAAAATATACTTCAGCCCTAAATGATCAGTTTTCAACTCAAAAGGTTTCCCAAGTAAATAGTGTCTCCATACTTGAAGCGCATGAACAATTGCAGCAAGCTCTAAATCATGAGGGGCATAATTCAGCTCATGTAACTTAAGCTTTCTACTTTCATATGCTATGACATGATCATTTTGTAACAAAACACCTCCAAGGCCTTCCCCAAAAGCATCCGTTACAACAAGAAAGTTTCCATTAGGTCTAGGGTCACATGCACAACTAATATAGGTGCTGAAGTCAACTGGCTTTTCAAACTTTTGAAAGTAGTTTCACACCTATCATTCCAAATAAATTTCTTATCCTTCTTCTGTAATGAAGTTATTGGTGCAGCCACTTTAGAAAAATCCTTAACAAATTTTCTATAATAACCAGCAAGGCCCATGAAGCTTCTTACTTCATGTACATTCTTTGGTGCAGGCCACTCGGTTATTGCCACTATTTTTGAAGGATCCACTGCAATTCCTTCTTTACTAATGACATGACCCAAATAGTGAACTTCAGTATCAAAGAAAGAACATTTGGATAACTTACCGTATAACTTTCTTTTTCTCAAAATTTCCAAAACTATCTTCAAATGCTCATTGTGCTCTTCGACACTTTTAGAATATATGAGAATATCATCCAAGAATACAAGTACAAACTTGTCCAAATATTCTTGAAAGATATTATTCATTAAGTTCATAAAAGTTGCTGGTGCATTAGTTAATCCAAAGGGTAAAACCGTGAACTCATAATGTCCGTACCTAGTTCGGAAAGTTGTTTTATGAATATCTTCATCTCTAATCCTTAATTGATGATAACCAGATCGAAGATCTATCTTGGAATAAACCGCTGCCCCACGCATCTGATCAAATAGATCATCAATCCTTGGAAGTGGGTATCTGTTCTTAATTGTTGCTTTGTTTAACATCCGATAGTCAATACACAACCTAAGTGTTCCATCTTTCTTTTTTACAAATATTACTGGCGCTCCCCAAGGTGAAACACTTGGTCTAATCAAACCTTTAGACAAAAGTTCTTGCAATTGTGCCTTAAGCTCGACTAACTCTGTAGTAGTCATCCGATAAGGTGCCTTGGAAATAGGTTCCATTCCTGGTTTGATTTCAATAGTGAAGTCAAATTCCCTTTTGGGTGGTAAACCTGGTAATTCCTCCGAAATACATCCTTGAAACTTTGCAACAGAGGGAATCGTTTCATGGAATCACCATCTTCTTCTGAAAATTTAGATATCTTTACTGCATATAAGGTACATCCTTTGTTTTTAGCCTTTTTAAGTTGCATAGCTGATAGTTTCCTAACTGAAATTTCCCATTTCACCCCTTGAATCTCTGTTGTTTCCAGCCGATCATCTAAACATCTTATGTTCTTTTCAAAGTAGTCTACTTTTGCTTTATGGTCAGCTAACCAATTGACACCGATGACAATGTCATAGGATCCCAAAGGTGTAACATAGAGGTCAACTTCCATGGAAAAGTTAGGTAAGTCAAGGACTGCCCCAAAAAGACACATACTCACTGTATGAACAAAATTATTACCATACTGTACAGTCCAAGATTTATCCATTTTTCTAGCCTTTCTTTTAAGTTTAGAAGCAAGTTTACTAGAAATAAAACATTCAGTAGCTCTTGTATCAAAAAGAATAGTGACAGGTATGCCAAATAACTTACCCGGAACTTCTATAGGTGTCACTTGCTTTTTAGCTTGCTTGTCTGCTACTGCAACATATATCTTATGTTGTTGATTACGATCATCCTTCTTCAAAGGGCACTGATTTGCGTAGTGGTCTTTGCCACAATTATAGCAAGCCTCCTACAGGTCCCTTTTTAGGCTCAAAATTACTTCCAGCCTTAAAATTATCACGTTGTCCTCCATAGGGCTTCTGCCCATTGTTATAATTTTTGGCAAAACTATCCCTTACATTTCCAGCAGGCTTATTCGCTATCGTTTTCTTACTATTATCCACTGGAAACTTACTTCTGTTTCCAAACTTTTTCCATGGCCCTTTTTTGGGTGCAAGTGAAGTTGAAGAAGGGTTTGCAATCTTCTTCCGCACTTCCTCTTTATGAGCAGAAATAGCCTTTAATTTCTGTTCTTGCCTTATGGCTTTTTCAACAACCCCTTCCATAGTGGTTGGGCTGTGAACATCAACCTCTCCTCCTATCACAGGATTCAGTCCCATGATAAATTTCCGTATTCTGAACTTCTCTCGCTTGATATCACGGTACGTACTTGAGGAGTTTCAGTAAACCGCTCCAAGTATTCGGCCACAGCTTAGCTTTCCTTGAGCTAAGTTCTAGAATTCTGTCATTTTCTGATCATAGAAAAGTTGTGGCAGCCAACGTTGCCTAAAATAGCCTTTAAATTGATCCCAAGTGATATTGGTCTCATCAATATTTAGCTCAGCTTTACGGCTGTCCCACCACGAAGATGCTTCGTGGGAAAGCTGATAGGCTCCCCAAATAGCTTTGGTTTCCTCGAGAAGTTTCTTATTGCAAAGTACTTCTCCATTTCACTGAGCCAGTTCTCAGCTCCATCTCCTAATGTGGTGCCATCATATTTAGGTGGACTTATCCTTTTTATATCATTAGTGAGTTCCGCTGCCAACCTGGCCCTTTTGTTTTCTGGTTGGACAGGTACATTTTCAGTGTTATTACCAACACCCACATTGGGGTTGTCCTCAGGAGGTAGCTGATTGTCGTTACCAGCTTCTTCATCCTCCTCATTTCCCATTACTTGTTGTTCAAGTACAGCCAAACGATCTCTTGTGTCCAATAGGGCAGCAAGGATCTCATCAAGTTTTTGGGTTGTTGCTGCCCCTTCCTCAGGTGGAGCATTATCCGCAACATTCCCCCTTGTTCTAACCATTTTCTGTTACAAGAAAATTCAGGTTTTTATCAGATTATGGACACAATAGGTCCAAGAGCTGCAACCTTCAGCTCTGATACCAAGATGTAACATTCCCATTTTAATACATTAGAACAAGAGATTTTTTTTTATAAGTGCTTCCTAGTTCTAAATACATAATTTAGAACTCACAGATCAAACAATCATTCTCATAACAGATAACCATATGCAGCTGTAATGACTCGGTGTACCACCGATCTATTCATTCCATGACTCGGTGATCTACCGATCTATTCATGAGTATCATAGAGTTGGCGTTTTTATCTTAACACTTCACTCTTGCGGTTTTCTTCCCTAATCTGGGATTTTAGAATGCTCTGTCCAAGGAACCTATCTGAATAATTGTTACCATTATTCATCGGCATCACGCCCTCGACTAGGTGACATAGACAACGCAATCACTTGCATACTTTGGCCAAAGATTTGAAACATACTGTTCATGTCTCGTATTCCTTGACGGCATACTCACAATCTAGAATACGTCCTTCACCCCACTCCGATGTTATATAGAATGTCTTACACTGACTTCTGTCAGCCCCCCCTGTCCCAAGTCATTCACTCAGGAATGGATTAATAACATGACAACGTTATAAGGATGCTCTCGAGAACTAGGGATAAGCTGACATACTGGGTCAACCCTAGTTAACCCTGTGTGTCAAGGTACCCCGAGTCTCCAAGGGCAGCCTCATAACATGACCATGTTCCTAACCAGTCCCAGAGTAAAAACTTGTTCAAGTTTAAGGTGTAAATCTTAACGATCAATGCAAAGGGTGTCACCAAAGGTCACCTGCATTGTTGTATCCCCGAGAAGATCCTAATCTTCTCAGAGGTACAACCTTGCAAAGTTGACATGTGTCGACATCCTACAAACCGCCTCAAAAGATTTACATAACTTCAAAGAGTTCCTTAAGTTAAGTTGAAATTGAATTACAGACCCTCCTAACAAGGTAGTCTTTTCCCAACCCAGAGTTCCACACCCATGAGTTGCCTTACTTAATTAAGATCCATTTCACAGAGAGAAGTTTAATAGATTTGCGATCTCGTCAAGGAGTTCATTGATTCATAATAATCTTAATCAATGAAATTGGGCAGTAGCCCTAAGTCCTCTCATAAGGATGCTAACTAAACCCCTATAAGTTCATATCAGTTCTCAAACTGAAATATATCTTACTTATTGTTATTAAGATATAGTGATTAAAAATCATCAGTTACTTTGTCTTGACTTAGGTTATGGATAGGAAGTAATAGATTACTCTTCCTACTTCAGCTACCTATTGAGATGTAGTTTAATCTTAACTTCCCATAAACAGTGGACCAATTTTCCAATTTAGCCTTATTCACAACATAAAAGAATTACTAATCATTCACGAAGTATTCAGTCACATAATGTTTACAAGGTCTACTTAGAGAATCCAAATAACTCTAAGGTATAAAATAATAAAAATGCACTTAAAATCAATCGAACCTAAGAAGATCAATTCCATCAATTAAAAATACAGCCACATAAGTAACATCTTTTTCCCTTTTCATTTATTTCCATTCCATACAATTACAACTTATGCACTTCGGCATATTGGATACAATACTCAACAGAAAAGTACAACTTTCTTACTATAGTACAATTAGAGATATCAAATAGGAATTCATCATAAAACCAGATTAAACAATCTGAACATCATATCAGATCCGCGTGCCTTTATTACTTACAATGTCCATCTGCAAAATTGTTAGCACAGGTCAGTTCTGTGAACTGAGCATGATAAGCACTAATTCTTAAAACAATTGCATTCTACCAATTGCTCTCATTAAACAACCTGTTTAAATGAAATCATTTCTTCAAATCCTTAAACATGAATCAAGCTAATCATCTTTCTACAATTCTAACATGACTATAACGCATAACTCATATTATAGCTGCCAATTAAACCTAAATATTTTTCAGATGATTCATCATAAATATTAGAGACTAAGAAGAACAAAATGAATCCAAAACATCCATCCATCTGAATCCCAAGGACAACAATAATCCAACAAATTATTCCATTCAAAAATGAATATCCTATCAGTTCGTGTATCCAACAAGTATGTTTTTAACAATTCCACAAAGGCAGATTATAACATCCAACAAGCTCAACTGATGGGATTCCTTTATAATCATAACATTATTTCAATGGTATTTACAAGTATACAAACTTATACTGCAATACTATTTTTACCAGTCCCTACATACAATTTAACAGTCTATTCTTCTTATGCCTGTACCGTAGAGTTCACATAAGGATACAAAAGAAGAAAGCACTCATAGTTTCTAGACAAGGAGAGATTATCTTCTTATTCCTACGGTTATATATCAACATATACTTTACAGCTTAGGAGAAGGAAACAGAGGCAATCAGATTTCCATTCCAATCATGTTCAGGACTGTACTGACTTCTCAAGAATAACGCTAATACATTATACGCATGTGACTAAATCAGTCGAGATCACAAGAAGAAACTATAGTTCCATCAAAATTCAATTATAAAATCCCTTAGCTATTAACAATACAAGATTTCATCCAAAAGCAATAATCAATAAACCAACCAAATTAGACTCAACAATTCCTTTCCAAGCAAGATCATTCTTCTCATGAAATTACCAAGGTATGCCATTTACCAAGCAAGGTCTAAAGAAAACAATAATTACATTAATTTCTCATCACAACGTAATCTATAAACATAGACCATTCAAATCCATTTACAAAGATGTAGTTTAAATATCACATACATCATACGCACTTGACTAAATCAATCCCTAAACAAACAGAAGAAACATTTCATCCCAATACAATTATATAATCAAAGCAAATTATTAAGCAATACAAGAGTTCTTTTGACCGAGAACATAAATAAAAATACCAAATTACAACTCAACAATTCTTTCACATATCATTCTTCAAACATGAAATTACCCAACGCCATCACTTCCGAACATGGCAACACTTAGAACTCATTATCTTAGTCAAACCAGAGACTAATAACATCATAACATTTAAGAGGTATCCATATGTGAACACAACAAATTCAAAATAACACAAAAACATTTCAATAACTCCAACAGTCATTTCCAACAACAAACACAAAAACATTTCAATCAAGTCGATTCTATAAAAAACATCAAGGACATTCCAACAATCGATTTCAATCCAAGTAAACAAACACAATCAAAGGACTTTCAACGATATGATAGCTCACATCACATGACTCCACAAGAACATTTACAATCAAGAGTTTCAAAAGGCTTTCAACATAAAGTCGATTCAACAAGAAATAATCACATCAAGGACAATAAAGGATTTCAACAGAGTCGATATCATACAAATCATGCAAGGACTCCAACAGTAGTCATTTCCAACAAGTGTTCACAAAGAAGGCTTTGATAGAAGTCGAAATCATACAAAAACATTTCAAGGACTCCAACGAGTCATTTTCATATATAATCCTGCAAACATTTCACAAGGAGTCTAACCAAAATGAATTCACACAACAAGATATTTCAACAAGAAAATCCAAAGTCATCCATATATACACATGAAAACAAAGCAAGATATTCAACAGAGTCTAATCCAAATAACTAAGCATGAATTTCAACACAATCTAATCCAAATGAAAACACTCAAAGCAAGATATTTCAATAAGAAATCAAATCCATATATACACTCAAAGAAGATATTTCAATAGTAAACGAACCAGCATGAAAACACAAAGCGCAAGATATTCCATACATTGCTACCATTTAAACCAACTGAACCAAAAATCATCTGAACAGAGTTGTTCTAATGAAAGCATTTGAAGGAAAGCAATATTTTTAAAAGTTAGGGCCTATCATGCCTGATAGTGTCACTTAAAAATCAAGAAGACCTCTGAATGTGCTCGCACCTTCTCTTCTTCTTCCACGATAGATTAAACAACAATAATTTGTTACCTTCATGCCTTATAAACTTTCCCTAACAGAGAAAGGAGCTAGATATTCTCAAAGTTTCCATGCAACACAGAGTAGACTGGTTCGAAGAACCAGTGATCAAGCAGAGAGAAAAATGGAACGCATGGAAAACCAAACAACCAACAAATTTTCCTTTTGCATGCCTTCCCAAGCAATCCGCATTGGGAACCGAAGTTCATCAATAGCATTAACTCCCATATTCCCGCCTATTCTCCATTGCCACCGACCACCAAAGTTGGTGATTTCCAAATGAAAACAAACAACCATTCCCAAATTTGGTGAGACTACCACGTCAGGTCACAATAGCCATTTGCAACCTCCACCAAATCCCAAGTCCTTCATCCTTATCCACCTCATAAATGCCATGGAAACCACCGCCCATGACTCGCGCCCTTCATAGGTCCCCCTCCATCCATTATCATTAGTTAAGATAGGTTAGAAACATAGGTTAGATCATAAGGTAAGACATTAGTCTTACTTCCATAGTGCTAGGTGTAGCTAACCTTAGGAGCATTAAGCTTATAGTTTAGGGCTAGGTTAGATTAGTAATAATTTAACCAATAGGTTATAGTTTAGGTTAAGGTTATTAACCTTACCGAATCCAGTCTAGGTCTCCCAAGTAGGACCGATCAGTATTAGAACCAAACAGGGTAAAACATCCCTGTAAAGGATCCTATCTGGTATTGCTAATTAAGCTTACTGTATACCCAGGAACATCTTACCTGGCTTAAGGTCTAGGCCTTCCCGATGTTACGGTATTTGGAACCGAATTTCATTTAACATGATCAGCCTGAGTTAAACTCTGGAATTGCTCATTCAACTCATTCAGACCTTGCAACTTTCGTAAGGTCAATAAATTTTGTTCATCCTGAATAAACTTAAAACATCTCTTGGATCAATGCAACTGATCCAAGGCTGAGTCATAAAGATGGATAAATCCACAATTCATCCCATAATCAAATTGAACTCAAAGCTAAAAATGAAAGAAATAAAAGAGTCCAAACATATTCTCGACTACCAAAGATCTTCAAGAGCAAAGAAGATACAATCCATATCAAGCATGACTTCACAATCAAAGGAACACGTCCTTATACGTAAGAAATCATATATCAACACTTGAGTGAATCTATCGTGTTTGTCAAAGACGTATTCCGAGAAACTAGGCCTTTGGGAATCTTGTTTCCTTTCAATTTTATCACTCCTTCATTAATCCCTTCAATTCCTTCTTTCTCTTCTTCGCTACCGCTTCTCGGTGTGGATTTTCACTTCCTTCAAAGAAGAGATTATTGAAATTATCCCTTTGTTCCAAAAATGCTAGAATCTAGTTATCATCATTAAAGACTTGCCAATGATTTGCATTATTTGGTACACTAGGCTTGAATACCATTTCAATGGTCACTTTTTCTTTACCAAAATAAGGATGAGGTGTCACTAGGGAATCTAACACTGCAAGAGAATCATCCTTTTCATTCTTCTCTCTTGGGATAGCTTTGATGGAAAATGCATCAAAAGATTCAATGTAGTCCCATACTTTGTTTCTATAATGTCATAGTCTTAGATTTTTCACCTTGATATTGTTGCCTTAATTGCTTTCCTATCACCTTGCATCATCCCAAAGACATCTCATCTTCTTGATTCCCATGTCTTCTGCCACACCCATTTTTAAGAGGGGAGCTTCATATTTTGTCATGTTATTTGTATTGTCAAATATGCAGCTTCATAGCCAAATGGGTACAATTCATCAAAAAAGGAGAGTACAACGCCATGCCCGCTCACGAACTCAAGTGGAATGACTACCATCAAATTTAATCGTCAAACTTGATCTTCTTCTTCTTCCATAAGAAGTGGAAAGTTTTCATCTTTTTCTGATGTGAGGAAGTAGTTTCCTAGCCCATTATCTTGAAAAATAATGTTTACCTTTGGATCATCAGACTTTCATACTGTGAACTTCATCTTCCTTACTAGCAGTAACTTCTTCCTCTCGCCTTTCACTAGGATAGTTACATATGACCAATCCATTTTTATTTCTCCACCCAATTCTCTCGAAGAAGCTTCAGCTCAGTAGCATGCCAAAGGATGTTGGGATGTCCACCACTAAGATGGTTAGAAGCACCTTCTTATCTGGAAAATTAGCTAATGCTACCTGTGCATCTTTGATTCTTCCTACTAATGGCACTTTTTTGGATTCCATTGAATAGAAGTAGGTGCCATTTTCCCGGTCAAGGTGAGGCCTAGATCATTTACAACTTTGACAGGATCACATTGTCTGAGGCTTCAAAATCTATGATGCAATTATTTAGTAGAAGCCTTTAATGAGGAGTGACATGTAGAAAGGTTAGACCTTGTTGGTTTTGGAGGCATCGAGGGCTAACATGTTTTATAAGGTGGTGTGGATGGTTTGTGGAGTAATCCTTTGGAATTTTGACTCGAGGTTATAGGATTACCACCACGGACTACATCAATGAACCTATTCAAATTGGGCATGGTGGGTTTGTAGGTATTATATTTCTATGCATTGGAATTTAGTTTTGCTTGCATGTTCCACAAATTCAAATGGGGTTATGATGGGAAAGGTAGAGGTTCTAGGAATGACAGAAGATTTACATGGTGAAGGCTTTGCTACTTTGGGGGTTGAATTTTCCTTCACGAGTGTAGTAACTAGCTTGGAAGGAGATGGGGATGTAGGTTTTGATGGAACCTTAGATGTTTTTGCAGAAAAACATTTGAAGGAGAATTATTTTTAGTAACTTTTGAGTTGGGAGAAGGACTAGATGACTTACTTGGTATGGCAGCATGATCCTTGCTAACCAGTGGGTCTGATTTTTCTTTAGTGAATCCATCGAAGGTGGTAGTGGTGATCCTCTCGTTGATGATTTTATTTTGTGGAACCTCCATAAAAGAATATTCTTTCTTCTTCTTGTCCTTTACCGCATCTTATGAAGATGGAGCACCTTTCTTGGACTGTGTGTGAGTGAAAACTATGCATGAGAAACTTAGAGCTTCTTCTTCTTCATCATCTTCATCATCAACATACTCAATTAGGTTGTTGTGCATCACCATCAACTTCCTCGACCTCAAGATAGTTTTCATCATCCCTCACATTTTCTTCTTTAGGTTCTTCAATTTACACTTCCTCTTCTGGTTCTTTGGTGTCATAGGCGGCATTAAGTGGTGGTGCTTCAAGAGTGAGCCGGCAAGGAGGTGGAGCAATCCTTGGTCTATTGGGAGGATTTGGTTTCCTTGGAGTATTCTACATTGTGATCTGGGAGAGTTATTTCTTCAAGGAAACCAAGTCATTTTTCATTTTTTGGAACATTGGATCCATGGTGACTGATCATGAATTCTAGCATTTTTGCTTTCCATTTAGGCCTTTCACTTTACCGGATAAGATTAGATCATCATCGGTTTCTATCGCATGGTCATGAACTTCCCTCAATGTTCTTGGTTGGGTTCTTCTAAGGAAGAAACCTACTTCTGATAGCAAGGCACTAATGAAGAATCTCTTCAAATTATTTTTAGGAGGTACCACATCTTCAGGGATTCTTCTTATCACTCTGTTATATCTTTTATGAAGTCTCTCATTGATTCAGAGGTTTCTTTCTTCATTTGTACCAATTAGACCAAGAGATCCTGACAGTCTTTCGTGGTCTTGAACTTGTGTTCGAATGCACTTCTTATATCTTCCCAGCAGGTGACAGACCTCGAGGGTAGCATGTAGAACCATTCGACAACTTTTTCTTGGAGTGACTCCACAAAGAGATAGACTGCCACATATTCGTCCTCAATGCCAAATACACCACAAGTGGTGATAAACACTGCTACATGTTCTTTAGGAGTTGAGAACCATCCCCTCTGAATTTTGGAAAGTTTTTCCTTGAGCCTTTTGGTAGCTCGTGAAGTGGTTGAGCAAGGGAGTGGGCCAGTGTTTCCCCATGGTACATTAGGCCTACGAACCTCATGATCATGATCCCCATTCCATTTATGTTTCTAGCTTCCAAACTTGATAAGGTTGTGGCTTCTTGTTGTTATTTCTTCCACCTAGGCTTGAAGTCTTTCAATTTCTTCAATCTAAGCTCTTATTCCCTCTTCTTTTCTTGCTTCTCTTTCTCTAGCTTCTTCTTCAATCTCTATGTCAGTGAAGTCTTCAAGGTTCTCGTTGATGTATGGAAATTCAACGTCCAAAGGATTAGCAACACTCAGGTGCTCCCAACATGATTGATTTCTTGATGAAAGGGAGACCTCTAAATTATGAGAAGCTCTTGTCTTCTTTAAATCTCTTCAAAAGTGGGGTTGGTTTGTCCTCCTTGTCTCTTGTTGTCGGGTGTATCTTCTATCCGCCATACTTGAAATCTACGTTCTTCTTTATAGCATTGGAATTTGTCTTTACCTTTCCAATTCAGCAGTGTGTTCTTCTTTAAGGTCAAGAATTCTTGTGGAAATGAAGTAGTGGTTGACACTTCACCTATTATGCCAAATAGCTTCTCTCAAATCAAGCAATATCCTCTTGGATGTGGAAGAGAAATTCAGGTCTTTCAACAAGAGGATTTCTTGGAATAGCCATGGTTTGTAGACATGAGGCTCATATAGCTATTCAAATTCAAAAAAAATTTTTTTAACTTTTTGAATTTTATAAAAAAAATTGTATTTTTCTAACCTTCTAGTTTGTATTCAAAGTGCGAATCTTTGCTAAATCTACCCCACAGTGGGTGCCAAAAATTGTTGGTGAGAAAAATTTTAGGGACAAATTGGTGGTTATCTTGTTAATGCTCTGGGATTCTAATTCCCTCTACTTAATTGGTGTAGTTGTCGTATGTGCATGCGCGAGTAAAAATGAGTTTTATCCTAGTGGCCTTTCAACGGGATCCAATAGGGGCACTCCATTGACCTTGTGGAAAAATCTTGCATATATCTGTAAGAGAGGAATTTTCTAGGAAAGTGGGAAAGGGAGTGAGAAAGTTAGAAAAGAGAAACTAATGTTGCAAGTAGAAAATTAGAGACTTGCATACACCAACCAGAAATTTCATTACATGCACTTGAATTTAGAAGAAAACAAATCATGTAATGTAACAACAACAAGACCAAATAACATTTAATGAGCACAAAGTACCACTAAACTCCTCAATCAAAAAAGGCTAAAATTCCTTCTTCCTTTATGAAGTTCAAGTAGAAGTTTTACATAACATAGAAATAGAAGACATTTTTGAGTAGGGAAATGGAAGAAATTTTCTATCTCTTTGCTCTCTTCACAAGGATATCTCTCTCATGAATTCACAAAAACAACTCCAATATCTAAGAAGTCTCAAAAGTTGTCTAAGAAGAAGAAGCCTAAATGAGGAGCTTGTTACAATTTATAGAAGAAGAGGCAACTCTTCATCTTCTCAGTGACTTTTCAAATACTTTAATGTGACTTTAGACTGTTCATATTCCACTTAAATATTTAATTCCTTTTATAAAAACAAGGTGACTTAAAGTTTACATTATGTTTCTAAAGTCACTTAAAGTTATATTAAAAAGTGCAAACCTCAACGCAAAAATATAACATTGATGAGAGAGAGCGTTGGGTGAGAAGAGAAGAGAGAGAAAGAAGAGGAAGAAGAAGAAAGAAGAAGAATTATGCAGAAGGATGAGCCGCTACAGTGGATTTGATCTCACTCCTTGACTAGTTTCCACTTCATGCTCCTGAGAAGGCCTCTGTTCCTCCAATATCTTTTTTGAAATGAGTTATTGTAGGTTCCACTTTTTTGGCATGAGGAATGTGAATGTAGCTCAAGGTATTTATCCATCCATCACCACACTGTTGATGTCTTTTTCACTTCTCGAACCATGATGAATGTTTCTCTGTGATAAGTGTAATGGAGGCCCGAATCTCTGAGAGGAAGTTGAGGGTATCCTTAGTGAAGGATGATGGGTTTCCTACCTTTCTTGACATATTCTTCAAATGGACCAATCAACTCATCGATAGTTGTATCTTCACCCATTGTAGGTACTCCAAGTTTTTGATTTTTTTATTAACACTATCTTGGAATTTTGTACACTTGTTCCTCTTTCTCCTCTAGCTCTGTGATGGCCCGATTGATTGCCTCAAACCTGATTTCCAAGGCCCTCGGCCATACACGTGATAAGTCTTGGGAGTTTCAAAGATCTTCCTATCTGATCAAATCCTGGCAGATGAGTGTTACTCATTTCACCTACTACTGGGCCCAAAGGTTCCCAATAGTCCCTTTCTTTCTCCAAGTCCTCCTTGAGTTTCCGTGTCCTATTTGTTTTGTACACATGTAAGCAAAGAGTTTGACCACTTCTTGGAGCACTGACTTCCCTTTTTCAGAAATTGATTTGATCCATTCATTATTCACTCACCCTATATTGTGAACTCGTGTGTCTTCCTGATGGATTCTAGATTGAAGCTACTAATGGGTGTAACTTCCTCTAGTGGGAATTGTCATGGCATTAGGATCAACTAGATGTTGCACATAGAATGATAGAGTTCACACCTATTTCATCAATCTTCTTCTTATACTCCTTATTCCTTGCTACCATGCGAGTGGAAGATTATTGATACATGTGTAAATCCCCTTCATGATTTGTCGGTCCCAGTTGAATTGTTCTCATTTCATAGTCAGTTGGTGTCATCTCATCCACTAGCTTGATTACTTTGGTTGAGCCACTTTGATGTATTGATTACCTATTTCCCCATTATAGAACCATGAGGTTGTATGTGTGAGCTTCCTTGATCTTTTTTTCTTTGGCCAATGAGACAATCGTTGATAGATCAGGGGCTTCTACTTGCTACATAATGCGGGTGTAGGGACAATTGTTTCCTGCATCCAAGGAAACATCTCATCAGACTCAGGTTCAATGATAGGTGCACCGATGGTACCCTGTTTGAAGGAGGAGGCAAATCCTGAATGAGAGAGGCATGGGTGTCATCAAGAGGGGAAACCTCCTATGGTGGCTCAAAGACTAAATCTTGAACCATGTGTTCTTCATCCACTTGTGCCTTTGTCATGGGGTGTTCTTCCTACATTTTTGCGATCAAATATTCCTCTCGCAATGATGCAAATGAGCCTTCTTCTACTCTGATTTTCTTTGGTGTCTTCTCATGAGGAGAAGCTTCCAATTTTGTGGCCTTTCTTTTCAAACTTGCTCTAGAGTGTTTAGAACTAGAAGTCACCTCTACAACCTTTGAAGATGACTGATGGGAGACTTGCTTCTAACTTGGGGGAATTCCTCATGACTTGGATGATCATGGCTCGCTTCTTTGAAACCAATTTCTCGTTCTCCTCACCACCTTCTCGGTCCACTCTAATATATCCCTGATTCATGAACATATCATTGATTGGAGGTAAAGGGGACATCTTGACTTTCATGTACTTAGGATCATACATCTTTGTCCCATCATCAGTGTAAAATATCTTCATACCAAGAGAACTTGAATTTCCTCATCTCACTGATTGTCATCCTCATATGGTCCTTTTCATGCACTTCAAATTCATCAATGAAATTGGCCCAATAGTCCTCAAATTACGGCTCGTGTTGCAATTATGGGACATAGAAAGAGTCTGGATCCTCTCAGATGTCAAATTAGGCACAGTGATATAGGAATGCAAAGTCAAATGAGCGAAAACAATCTCAGATGAGATGCATCATTTGAGCTCTTACATGTGAATACCTTGAGAGAGATAGAAATGGAATCAACTTCTTCCTCCTAATTCTAAGCTTGTTATTCACTTGAATGATCTTTCTACAGAGCTTGAACAATACAATTTGGTCACTAAGGTACTTGGTAGCCTTATCGGAGCTTGGTCAAAGCTAAAAACTCGCAGTAGGAGAAGGTCAAGAATTATATGAAATAAGAACCATATTTCTTGATCAAGGACGTCCCTTGTGATGACATCCTAGCTTCCAGATCCCCTTCTAAGCTTTAGACCACATATATTGTGAATGTGTCATTCATGAGTGAAATGCCTATGGATTTCCTCCATCACCACCTATGGAAGTTTCTTGAATGCAGGCACCTTGGCAGAAATGTTTTACATGAGAATCCAATCCCTTGAATGATCTTGAGCTAGTGAGGAGGTAGACCAAGTAAGAATTCATGTGGAACTTCTTCATCATGGGTACTTAGAGTAGTTGTAGATGGAGGTTGTCACTAATGATCTTCCCCCAGTCAATTCTTTATTTTCCTTTTGTCAACATTAAGATGAAAAGGCCCATCCAGTCTTAGAAGTCTCTTATGCTTGCTTCACCCATTACTCTATTAAGGAGAGTGATGACATCCAAATATCCTTCTCAGAACTCACACCTTGGAAGGTTTCTTGGGCATCCTTGAGGGATTTCTCCTTGTTTTCAACCATGACCCAAGTGCAACCCCTTGTACATATGCATCCATCATTTCCCAATCATGCAAGGCCTATCTTTTGAGATGACCATGCTAGGTGATGTCAGTATCTATAGAGAAAGTGAGATGGTTCTAAGATGATGACCACCATTTTTGTACCATTTTTGGCTTGGATGGTTTGTGTTTTAGGCTCATAGTGGTGAGAGTAGGTTAGGACCAACTCAAGACTTTGATAGACATTGATTGTCCTGTGGCAGTGAACAAGCCACTAGTGAATATCTGATCTTCAATCTTCTTTCGGTCTTTGGTTGTCATGCGAGTTCTCAAGTCATTCAGTTCCATGTACAAGACATTGGTGTCTTCTTATCTCGTACTCACAGGTGAAGGATTGTGCCAACTTATGTCATGTCCACTTTTGTTTCATGTTTTCCTTATAATAGCAACTTACTATTTTTATTAAGTATGAAAATCAACTCCCTCGAACCTCAACTAGATGTTGCGACTCTGATTTCCTCTTCTCCCATTGGTTCCTCTCTCCTTCTGGATCAACTTTATATTTTTGGCAAGTGCTCGTGGGACCACTTACTATTTTTAGTAAGTGCCAAAATGCTCATTTTATTAATTCTTATATAATGCACCTCAAATGTCTTTATCTCCTTCGCAAGTTCTTTTGTTGATGACTTTCCAAAAATATCAGTCCCCTATGCAAAAGACCTACTATTTTTATAAAGTAGGCTTCTGGAGGTCGGATTGACATGAAACAAAGTTTTCCGATATGGGTTTTTCCCAATATCACCCTCTGAAATTTTAGACCTACCCGCTCAATAGTCTAGGAGATTTTAAACTTTAATTTTGACCCGACAAAGTGCTTCTAGATGGTAGCCATTAATGGACCTCAAAAATTGTAGGTTTATTTTTTCTCTCCATTTGTCAAAAAAAAAATTTATGATATGGGTTTTTCTTCTAGTGCTTCACATGAAATTTTTCTTCAATCTAACAACCAGTTTGACGAGAAATTCAATTTTTTCTTCGTTGATCTAGAAAGGAGATTTCTTCGCTATGAATGATCTGTTACATGAGAGGAGAGTTTGAAGGTATTTTTTTATGGTCTTGGATAGAGGAACAAATAGAAAAAAAAATTTGTTTCTTTGTGCACTAGTTTGCAAGATTTCTACGAATCTTTGTTTCACGGCAATGGAGATTTTCACTATTTTCTTCTCTTTGTTCTTTCTTCTTCTTCCTTGTTTTCTCAAACTTCATTCTGAGACCTATATGCCTTCATGGAGTGGGGAAAAATGCTGCTTTGATATACCTAGTTTGAGGTTCAGCAATGGTGGAGTGATGATGGGAAGTTGTAGAGGAGTTTGGAGGAAGAACTATGCACGGGAGAGTTAGATATAAGAAGCGGGAAGAAAGTGGCAGTTGGGGATTTTGAAAAAAATTCAAAAACATGCATAGAGAGGGTGGGAACATTTTATTGTCCCTAAAGTCCCTCACTCTAAAATGGATTTGAGGGACATAATTTCCATGGTGAAGCAAGAAGCGATACATGGGCGATACATGGCAGCGATCCGCGGACAGGGAGTGAGAGCTAGAAAATCAAGCACGAGGGGCTGGAAGTGGGTCACATGGGTGACCAAAAGTCTCCCTTAGATATGGGTGAATTTTTCAAGGTTTTATGTCCCTGACATGTGAGGGACATGAGGGACATCAAATTCCATGGTGATCCTCGGAGTCGACACATGGCGAGATTCGACGACAGGAATTTGAGCTCCAAATTACTGGGGCCGAACCGGCAATCTTCAAGGTCGCATGGGGTTCCAGAAGGACACATGGAGGCTGGGCACATTTTTCCAAGGTTGATTTCCCTTAACCTGAGGGATTTGGGGACACAAAATCCCTGTGAGGCTCCTAGATTTGAGACATGTCCTCCCAAAATTTGGCTAACTCTCAAACTCGCTCCAAGAGGACAACTTGGGATGATGATAACTTAACTCCCGATGGAATTTTTAGGATAAATTTATATGATCCTAGCTTTATAAATTTCCTTTTGAATCCTAATGGTAGGGGTATTATATCTTTATTCTTCCATTTTATCCTTAAAATCATGGTTTTTTATTTGGTACTCCACTTATGCCTGAGAAAAATGCTTTGCAGACCTAATGTGCAAAGTGTTGTGAAAAATTATTTCACCATCTTGTAGGCTTAGAATTATATTTGCGACGATGTTTTTTTTCTCTTAACTCCATCCGGAGCTCCTAAAATCACCTTCAAAGCTCAACGGAAATTTTGCCTGTGCACCGTTTAGGCCTATGAACCCTAATTCTGGCAAAACTACCCCAACTTCTCTGAGCCCTTCCAAAATCTTCTTGAATCATTTCCATGATGTCCCAAGACCTTTGAATCACCTCCACATCCATTTTGAATTTTCTGCTCCACTCCATGGGGTTGCTCCAACCCTATGAAGGCTAGTGATAGCCCTTCCCACAATTGCCTCTAGCTTTGCAATTTTTATGAACTCCTAAAATCACCTAGGGGGAATGAATGGACTTTCCTAAATCACTAGGGGGATGGGATAATGTTAATCAGGAGGTCACTTAGATTGGATTGATAGACTGAGGTGTCTTAGAATGATAGGACTTGAAAAAATTAACACTAGGTATAGTTATCATGCTCAAAAATTGTTAATTTCCTTGTTGTACATTTGCATGACAACACTACACCACATCCCGCCACTTATCAAAATCAAGTGAAAATCACACTTTCTTACACCTCTTGTCCCCTTTCATCTCTTTTCCCTATTCTTAGGTGTAACCACATGTCAACCCTCCTCCTAACCCCAATTTAGCCTATTGGGTTCAATCTGAGTTAAAACTTGCATTTGAATGAAATAACTCCACAACTCAAAACACTTAAACATTTTTGAATTTCAATATTTGTGATTTTTCCTCAAAACTCCATTGTTGCACATGTATGCTTTAGTTTTTCTTGGAACATCAAGCTCAAAAATTGAATTTTTCGGATCTCTAAACCATGCACCCAATCTTGAAAATTCACCAAAATGCTCCTCTTGAAAAATTATTTCATGATATATCACTTTGAGGTAGTATGGAATGATTTATTTTATAATTTGAAAAACAAAATCTAGCTATGAACTCCATTGTTTCCTAACATTTGAAAATAAAATTGCATTTTCAAGTGATTTCGGTGAGCCAAATTACCTAAAATTTGGAGCATATGATCCTCATAAATCTAGATTTCATTTGAGCCATTTCTTGTATGATGAAGTGGGGTATTTTTAGGGATATATAGGACTAATTTTTCTCTCAACATTTTCCCCTCTTGTTGTAATTTTTTTTCCCAATGATCAGGTGAGCCAAATTTCCTAAAATTTGAGAAAATGTTCTTCATAAAATCAGATTTTATTCAAGCTATTACTTGCATGATGAGGTGAAGTATTTTTAGAAATATGGAGGACTGATTTTTCTCTCAGTATTATTCCCTCTTGATGAAATTATCACTTTCCCACTAATCCGAATGAGAGAATCATCTAAAATTCAGAGCAGAACATCCTTGAAAATTAACAAAACTTTTGAGACCACTATCATCTCATTCTGAAACTCAGAAAACCCACTTCTAAAAATAGTAATTATTTCCAAGTCTCATATTCTATAAATAGTAAGTATTGTAAACATATCATTATCAGAGTTTTCATTGCTCCTTACACATTAGGAAAACTCAAAAGTGTCAAATTGAGCAACTAGTGACTAAAAATAGACTTCTACATTAAGGCTTACTAAAAATAGTAAGTTTCAAGATATTGGTCAAGAAACAAGGATGTTGAGCCTCTCATGCTAAAGAAAGAGCACATGGATATGTTCAAAAATAGTTGTTTCAATGTTAGAATATGAGTGAAGGAGCAATCCTTCTATCTAGAGGAGAATACCTTTTTCAATGAGTAACAAACAAGCAAGAAAATGTTTGAGCATCTTGAAGTTGATTCCATTTATAAAGGAGACATCTTTGTCATGGAGGTGAATTTTGAGGCCAAGAGGAGTAAGGCAAAGTGATCTCCATGTTCTAACTCCTACCTTTTATCAAAAATATCATCATGTTTCCATCTCAAATTAGATTTCATATAAAAAAATTTAACACTTATTCAATTCCTTTGAAGGTGTCTACATCTCACAGGAGGGGTAGTTTATAGTCTCAATGTTTCCAATCAACAAGAGGTCAGAGGCAAAGAATCTCATTCATGAAGCATTTCCTCAAAGATCCATTAGAAGAAGTTTCTTCATCAACAGGAGCTTTTCCATCTCTCGGATTTTCACTTCTCTCTCCCCCTCCCTCTTTCTCTAACATTTTATTTCTTCATTGGGAATGTAATTTTTCACTCTTTCATCTTATTCACTTAAGTGACTTAATGTTGCATTATAAAAGTCCCTTTTCAAAAATAAGAAAAGGACTTAATTCCATTCCTAAGGAATTTGAAAGGTCACAAGGGGTGGTGAGATGAAAAGTCACATGGGGGAGAGGAAGAGACATTTTGTGATCTATAAATTATAATGGCTTGTTTATTCAAAAGGATTAGCATTTGTTGATTATTACTAGTTTTTGGCTTTCACTTCTATTACAAGCAATAAGCTACATTCTTCTATCTTCTTTCCTTTCCTATGTTCTTCCATACTCTTTATTTTCCAACTTTGCAAGTAATTGTGATCTTATATAACCAAGAAATAACTTTGTGTCTTTGATTAATGAATTCATATAACTTTGTTTCTTTAATTTATTAGTCTTGTTATTGCTTACATTGTTGTTTTCTTCTATTAAATGTGGACCTACTTTGGTTATTGTTGGTGAGAATTTGTAAGTTCCTACTCACAACATTAAACCCCTCTCTTTATTTCTCCTACTCCCCTTTACCTCTCTCCAAGAAAATTTCTCCCTTGTACATTATACAAGCACTTTGCCACAGGTTTAGTGGAGTATTCTTGTGTGATCCCTAGCCTAACGGCCACCCCATAGTTTTATTTAGTCCTTGCATTCAATAAATCATAGCCTCCCCATACCCAAGAAATATGGGCCTAGCCCCATGACCATTGGTGAAAACCAATAATCTTCCTACAAAAAATTATTTCACCAACACTTACATATTGCTATTTCTATTTAAATAATTTTAACTAAGTTCAATACATTCAAGAATTTAAAACCTAGATCTATTTTCAGTATTTTAGTTTATTAGAAAAGGTGCATTAATGTTGTGATACACAATATTTTGGGGCATTATAATTTTTGGGCCATTTGGTTCCACTCCTCTTTTAGTGTTGGTGTATTATGCCCTAAGACTATATGTTTAATTTTATTATTACTCTTTAACTATATGTGTTGAGGTTTTGTGTCACATAGCTCTCGTAGCATTTTAGGTTGTGGAAAATCTGCCTCCAACCTTGTTTATTTCTAATTGGGGACTTTATCACCCCTAATTCTCCATGGTTGTTATTACAATCTCTATCTCTCTACACAATTGGTAAAGGAATAGTCTTCTCCATATATACAAAAAGTTAGCTTCACACATACACATTCACTCCTTCATTTCTCTTATCTACTTTTACAAGTAAAAATTTCAATATTTTCATAACTAAAAATTCATATTTCATTATATGGACATTGACTAAACTCTTGTGTTATAAGTTTCACTCTTGGGGGCATCTAGAAACATCTTAAAAACTCAAGAAAATCCAATAAAGCCAAAGTGTGTTTACACATTTAGGTTCGAGCATATTTTATTTGCTAAATTAAAGGGGTGATAAAGGTAGACACGTCAATATGGAAATTATGTGCTTCAAAATTATTAATTTGGATTATATCCCTTATTAATGACTTACATGCACAAACAAAGTGTAAATGCATTATCATTCCTTTTCCTAAGGCTTACAAATACTTCTTATCTCTCACTCGGTTTCTCAAATACTTATGAGACTACTCTAAATGATTATAAACATCTCTTTCCTCTTGTTATGCATCTCTAATGTTTCTCATTATAGCTTATGTACTCTAGTTATTAATATCTAGTAGGAAACTAGATCCAAACTAGTGTCCGAAAGCTAGGCACTAATTTACTCTACTTCTCAATGATCAAATTTCTTAAGGCTATCCTAGTTCTCTTTTCTAGGTCATCCTTAATGTAAAATTATATCCCATGGAAATGTATAAAATAAAATCAAATACTCTCATTTACTCACTTGGAAACTTGGCAATCATCTATCTCCTAGTTGGAAATAGCAAGGGCACTTAATATTTATCTCCATATCTCTATCAAACCCACCCTAAACTTCCCTAAATCAAGAGAAACATCAACAATATGGCTTAAGTAAGCTTTAAGCACTCTGCACTCTTTCATGAGTATCCCAAGCCAATTCAAAAGCATTATAAAGTCTTATTAAATGTTATCGTGCACATATACACCAAAGGGAACTTCAAGGGTTTCTATTTACAAGCACTCTACTTAGGCACTTTACTTCAACAATTTATCTATTGTGAAGGGTGCATTCTATTTATAGTTACAAACACTATTGATGTTGATACGTGAGGGAAAACAAAGATCTAGATGAAATTTACACATGTGCAAGAACTAGGAGAACTATATGGTTTATAGGCACCTTATTTGGGAAATTTAGTGAAGTGTTTGGTCGAGAATAAAAAAGGCCACCAAGAGAAATCCAACTCCACTACACACCACTTTCTTTTGTTATATAATTGTGTGCTTAAAGTGTAAGCATGAGAGAATTAGGTTTTTATCACAAGGTGCATGTGAATATTTTGGGAACATTAAAAGTGTAGTAAAGATATACGATTAATGACGAATCGATACAATTTGATCATAAGTCAAAAAGTAGCACCAAACATTGACATCAAACATTACATTAACACCGGCACCTATTTCCAAGCATGGCACAAGTATCCTACAAGGTTTTAGGGTTCAAAATTCAATACAAAAATTTTAGATGAATTATGGTCTATTTACCCTAATTATTGATCTATAACATCTATAAGATATCCATAAAACTAATTCAACATATCTTCTTTTGTATTACTATATTTTGACATGTACTTAATCAAATAATATTTCTTTATTACATTTACATGTTTTGTCAAATTTGAATGTCAATATATTTTTTCATAAAATATAATTGACCATTAGTCTCCTATATTTCTAACCTATAAGGATAATTACCCTAACGTATTTCGATTATTCTAATATGGGTAAAATCACTAGGGTCATGTTTGCTTCTAGGCTCCTACATGGATCTAGGCTCATATTTACTACTAGGATCCTATATGCTTTATGTTCATGTTTGATTTTATGTTCATGTATGCTTCTAGGCTCTTGTATGGTCTATGATCATTTTGATACTATGTTTTTATATACTTCTAGACTCATGTTTTCTTTTATAGTCACATATGCATGTAGGATCATGCTTACTTATAGGCTCATGTTTGTTATGTGATTAGTTTTTATTCTATGTTCTATCTATTTTATGCTCATGTTTTCTTATATGTTGGTGTATACTTATATGTTCTTATATGTTCTATTATTATGTTTTCTTCTAAGCTCATTTTGCATATGCTTTTAGGTTTGTATTTGTCTCTAAGCTCATGTATACTCTATGCCCATGTTTTCTTCTAGGGTCTTGTATGTTCTATGATCATGTTTTTTTTTATGCTTATGTATGTTTTATGCTCATGAATTCTCATGCTACATTGTTTTGCACACATTTTTAATTTATATCATGTTCACGATACATTGTTTAACACGAACTTGCTTTAATCACACAACTAACAAGTACTAACACTATTCAAGTCATCATGTTTGATCAAATATCTCAATTTTATAATGGTTTAATCATGCCATTTTATTTCATGTTGTGTCATAGGTATGAATGTATCCATTGGGAATTGAGTTGTGTATTACTATTATACTACTCTACCAATGACTATTATACTCTTAGATATGGATTTCTATAGATTATTGGACTTACTTATGATATGCCTAATGATGAGGTGACACCTATTACTCATTCAAAAATGTTAATTTATGATGTACTTTTCTTATATATCACCGTGTTTAGTTTCCATGGTATATGTGGTTTACATCCTCGATGTTATGGTCATCGATTTTTAAAGCTAACACTTTAAATTTTGAATTAATTTATCCTTTAAAAAATCTCTCATATTAAAAGGATGCATATTGTGGGATTGTATAATATTTCATATGATGTAGGAGCATCGAGGTTCATGAAATGCTACATAATTTTGGTGAAGGATGGGTGCATGTAAGGTAGGAAAATTGTGTAGGTCATATATGAGCATTACGAGAATAAAGTGGTGATTTCATGAGAGTGTGGAAGTACTTTGCATAGTAGTTATTACCAAGGAGTGTAATGCATGGATTATGTAGAGGAAGTAAGATTATATTATTATGTGGGAGGTTTATAGAGTAAAGCAAGTGCGGAGGAATAATGTACAATGATACACGTAGTATTTTGATAGCACAATGGGGTTTTGGCACATCTTGATAGGTTGCAAACATGTGGTAATTGAGAATAACTTAGGCATAAAATAGTATAGTATGTAAAAGGTATGGAAGGATGAAAAGGAGGATTACACGGTAACCGGACTACATAGGAGACACACGAGAAGATTGATAGAAGGCCCAAAATGCCCTAAAACAATGTGTGAAAGGTGATGAAGGTAGAACTTGAGTGTATGAGTATGCGATATAAGAAGATAAAAATATGGCCAAAGAGTGTCACAAAAGAGTGTGGATGAACTAGTAGTTAGAAATTATGGAAAAGTCAAAAGTGACTATTCCTAGATAGCTAACAGATACCTAACGTCGAGAAAAATACTAATGACTAAGTAGATGTGGCATGCGGGATAGTTAGGTGGAACTGAAATAACTCATAGAATTAATGAACTCAAGTTAAAATTTGAACTCGAGTAGGAAGGAGTCAAAGAGAGAAAAGAGGGAAAGTGTCCCTATATGATAGAAATGAGTTCTTTAAAAAAGGAAAGGGGGAAAGAAAAAGAGAGAAGAGGAGAAAAATGAATCGACCTAAGGAAGGAATGACTGAATAGGTTGAAGATGAGGTCGTTAAATGTGTTTTTGAGCATAAATTCCAATCTAGGATATGTCTTAGATAAAACACCTATTTTTACCATTTTTAAATTTTATTAATATTTCAACCTATAACCAAAAAGGAATGAAATAGAACCTATAAGGGGGTTATTTTGATTAATTAATTTCCAACATAAACCATTCAATACTAGAATAACGCATTAATACTTTCAAAAATTTATATACGATATAATATAAGTTCGCAAACACAAGGTTTGAGTATACTTAAATGATTATAGATGATTTTAGGCAAATCTAAGTGATATGAATGATGAAACAGGGGTATATGGAACTAAGAGTACTTTGGAACTAAAACTACGACCTAAAAAAATCTCCTAGAAAGGACGTATAGTAAGGGTGGGAATGTTTGTGTGCTCTTGACCCTACAGAACTGGAATTAGTAACTTTCTAGGTTTTTCTCTTAGCTAAGTCTCTTCTTCACTCTTTTTCAGTCATTGTTTATCACATTATGGGGTCTCTGAATGCTCTGCTCAATATTTCAAACAATAACCATGGATAATAAGTCATGCAAAAAAAACCATTAGTTGGGTTATGGGTACCCCATGCACTATCAATGTTATTACTACTCTGAAGAGGCCTCAAACTACATGTCATTCTCCACCTAACATGTGATATCTAGTTGTAGTGCAATCATATTTGACATCCTTTGAAAAATCTTGAATTGAGTTTCTCTCTTGCAAATCTACTTGAGTGGGTGACTTTGAGTGCTTGCAAATGTGGGAAGAAGTCCCTTAGACCTAGTGGGAAGCTTCAAACTTGTAGTCCCTAATGAATGTGTAGAGGTATTTTCAAAGTGTAGGGAGCTTTGAGTGCCTTTGTGTTATCATTTGCAATAGGAGTCCATAAATTTTTAGGTTCTAAATGAGGTGAGTTTTACTTTCTTATATATGTTTCAGAGGTATTCGACAAGAGAAATGAATAAGTATGAAGACATGCGCAAAGGTATTAGGACATGTGGGGGTGCACACGGAAGTATGAAAGTAGAATTTTCACAAGTAAAATAAGTGTGCAATTTGCACGCAGAGGTATGAGGAATGAACACATGAAAGGTTCGAACAAGGACAATAGACTCATAAGTTAGCCAAAATTGTGAGACAAGGATAAAAATAAGACACATGCGAAGATTACATATTTTACAAGGCAAGCCAAAAATAGACTAAATAAGGCATGGATAGAATAGGATAAAGCACATGCAAGGTTAAGATGGACATAAACTATGCATGGATGAGAGCATATCTAATTATAGCGCATGCAACATGACTAAAGTAAAGGCTATTTATAGCACTCAATAGGATGCTTTTGGAGAACCACAAGATGGCTCCTAATTATAGGAAAGTGCAAGCATGCAAGATATGTATAGGAGTGATCTAAAGTTAGATTAAAGCATGTAAGTGGTGAAGGAAAATTTTCCACCCAATATGTGTGTGTGTAGATGTCCATGTAAATAAGTGTGTGTATGAGTATGTATGTGTGAGTTTATGTGTGTGTTGTTAAGTGTTTGAGTCATATACAAGTGTATGGGCTTGTCATGTGTTTGTAATGGATAATCTAATATGGATTTCCAAAGTATAAAAGGATGAACATGGTGTTCTTGGTATCCAAATATTGATAATGATTGTATATGTTGATGAATGAATACAAGCTCCTTTGATGATCAATTACCTTTGTGCATAGTGCAATAGGTCATAATCTACATATGAAATATATTGCATGTTATGTTAACCATGTTTTAGGAACCATGTCTCAATTTCCACCTAGAAGGAACTCAAAGGAGTTACGTGTGATTTGAGTGAGCGCTTAGACCTATGTCTAAGTGAGGTGCAAGTGTGCCTGACTACATTGTGTTGATTTACTAGACTACAACGTGACATTTTGGTTCTATTGTCGAGACCTTCTTTCATTCATGCTCTCAAGATGTGGTGAGATTATGGCATTTCATTTATCATTGGAGAACATTGAAAGGTGGTTATGTTATGAAGAAGATGAGTTTTATAGAGATACAACACCGATGTTAACTTTAATCCGTGTAAATGGGTCAAAGACAACTTGTATGATTTTTGTATGAGACATTATTCAACTTATTTCCTCGGGAATTATATGAAAGGTTCAGTTAAGTGTACATGCATGAGAACAAAGGAAGTAGGATCGAGATGAAAGAAGATTGGAGTCGAGTAGTATCGAGCCTTGGCTGACTTGGAATGGTTTTGGATGCGCGTGAGAGATCATTGGTGGAAGGAATCTTGCAAAATTACACTTTGGAGTACATGACCTCAATATTTTTATGCCCGAGAGGAAGAAAACTTCAATTTCCTCTACGATCCTAGAGGATCAAATTTACACATGCTACCATTAGCTATAAATATATTAATGGTTGAACTTAGATTGGAAAATATCTCAATGGCTGGATAAAAACCTCACCGCACACATGGGAAATGAAGGGGATTGGGAACATTGCATTGGGCCATATGGAAAATATGGATAGAGAAGAGATGTACAGATATATAATGATGCATGAGAGAGGGTAGTTGAAGAGGCGCTAAGATAGAAAGGAATGAGTTCGGGTGGACATTATGAGAACCCTGCGTGAGGTAGGGACTATAGGACCATGTCCCTATAATATTGGGGAAGTGAAATTGAAGTACCTCCTCAACATTTGATGAAAGTGAGTTTGGTTAAGAGAAAAGAATTGTTGGCACACATCTGAGCCACCCTAAACCCTTAGCCCTTACTTTGGGGTACTCGAGAATCATAAGTTCATATAGAGGATCATCATAGTGATGAAGAAGAAGAATGTAATCAAGGGTCACCACGTTGGGTCAGAGATATAGTAAAATACGTATTAGTTTCAACTCGGGAGGTGTAAAATAAAAAAGAAGCTCACATGGCTACTCTCATCGAGATGTTGGCATGCACACATAATTTATTTAGAAGTAATACATTAGGCACAATGTCGAGGATAGAACATTAGCACACTATTTATTGTAAGTATTATTATTGGTGGGATACCGGGACATACTATTGGTGTGTAGTTTAGTTATAATATGGTTACGTAGACCAGTTATTCCTTAGGACCACCATTAATTTTAGTGATAGGAGGCTCAGGAGGTTCTGGTCCTCCCCATAGCGGAGGTAATCCTAGTGGAGGTTTATGGTCGGGATATTCTTTTCCCCCAAGTGGAAACAATCCAAGACAAGGAAGTACCCCACCACCACAACAACCTCCTCAAATTTTATTTGAAATGTCACTCCAATTACTTGAGTATAGAGGAGTAGAAGACATAGTAGAGCACATGCATAAGTGTGAACTATTATGGAGGGTCAAGGGAATAACAACTTTAAACATGAAGGTGAGTCAATTTATGACCATGCTACAAGGCCACACACATAGTTGATATAGGAAGTATGACCCACATCAGATGGAATTGGGTTATGATGTGTTGTGTGCCACCTTTTTGATGAGTTTCACATACGTGAGTTCAAGAAATAGCATCAGCAACACACTCAAGGAGATTAAACAAGGACTATTTGAGAGTGTTCGGGAATATGATGTGCGATTCAAGACTCTTTTGTCTAAACTCTCGTATGACATCCATCAAATTCAACATGCACAATGGTTTGTGGGTGGAATACTAACACCATTTATAAGGGTGTTATCACATAAAACATTCACACACCCGTGAGGCTCTGGAGGTAGCACTACGCGCGTAGAGGTAGTTATAAGTGTAGATATTATTGTAAGTATGTTCTTTGAAGTGTAGATTAAGCTATAGAAACACGGTTGGAGAAGCTATATGCTAATTCCATGTACATGACACTCATAATGGACTATGGTGTATATATTATGACATAGATGGGAAAACTAAGGATATATTTATGTAAAAATATGTGTGCACTACTCTCAACTTACGATGTTTTCCATAAAAATCATGATGTTTGGGATTTCCCCCTCCTTCAAATGCACTACCCAGAAGAATGTGTCACTCTATTACAATATTTTTATGCACATACACATGATACAACTAATTTTTGGTTGATTGACCATATCCATGAGGCTTGTGAAATAGGGTTATGCCAAACCAACACAAAAATCAGTTCACATGTGCTCGAGGGAGGGAAAAATAATGGTGCGAGTTAATAACGAAAAATTGATATTTTAAGGGAGGATATGATGGTAGAGTTCGTGGAGGTCATGGAGTTAGGTTAAGTGAGGAATATGATATACATGTGGGTCTCCATACCATTATTAGTGTGAGTGTCTAAAGAACTAGTCTTGCATGTATATTGTGGAAAGGGGCATAAAGTAGAATATTTCCTGGACCCTTACACATGTATGTGCAAAAACAAAAAGGACATGGGCGTAGCCATGATACAAAGTTGAGCATTATAGGTAGGGACAAGTGGAATCCTAATACTTTAGTTGTGGTAGATAAAGCAACCCATTATTTACTACATGCGCGAAGCTTCACATGCGTATGAGAAGGGAAGATCAAAGCATTAATTAGATGGGATGAGAATGTGTAGCAAACTAAATATCCAGCAAGGCAGCAAAAGGAAGTATTCCAAGAGACCATGGGCTTAATCAGAGAACTACATGGGAGATACTTTTCTAAAGTAATAAGTGTATGGGATAGAGAGAACCTAAGCAGATGAAGTACTTGATAAGAATGTTGAACAATATCAAGGAAGTATGCAAAATTTTAGACAAGAAAATATCATACCCTTGTTAGGAGAATGGTTGTGAGAGAAAGTGTCACATGTAGAAAAAAGAGGGAGTGACATATCCTACATGTTAATTTACCACCTTAGAACCATGAATACGACAAGGAGATTACCCTAGATATGGTTATAAATGGTTGGTTAGTAAGTAACATTTTGATTGATACATGTGTGGAAGTTAATGTCCTTACCCTTGATGCTTGGAATAGAATAGGAAGACCACCATTACAGCCATCCTCAAGTGTGTTGTATATGGAAAAAAAAAAGGGCCATGCCCATTGTCATTTTGAAGGATGCAAGCATCATGATTCAGGGAGAAAAATTCAGAGGAGATTTTAAGGTTCTAGAGTTGGCGAAGGAAAACAACTTCCTTGCATTACTTTTTTCATCTTTGGTGTAATGCAAACAACTGGACATGTGCTTTAATAAGTGTTATGTCAATTTTGAGAATGTAGATGAGTGGGTAGTGATCCCTATGGATGGTACAAAGGTTACGCCTTACATTGATCCTATAAACAAAGAAGATCTTAACCATATCTATGAGTAGACGGTGCTCGACTTGGAGTATGTTGAGCCAATGAAGGAAGGGATGCTCAAGTGGGAGATGTGCATTCTATGAGTGAACACTACTATAATTGCTTGTGATAAATTGGGCTCATGGTACGTATGAAATGATTGGTCATGAGTGTCATGAAAGAGTCACATGAGTGATAATACCATGGATAGTTAGGTGATTACAGAAGACCACACTACCAAAGTTTATTGGAGAAGAGAAGCCAAAAAAAAATTATGTGCCATGGAAGATCAATTGTGTGATGAGGGAAAAAGGATAAATCTTCTTGTCTATTCACTCAAGGGAATGGTAACGTTATGGTTTATGCACAGAGACAACTTGTTAGGATGACGTAAAATTAGGATTGTTTTCTTAACGGTTTGTTAAGAATAACCTTCCTTTAAGGATTAGCAAGTCATCTTCTCCCCTTACTCACATTCAAAGTTATGAAAATAATTGTCTTATGGGACATGATGTATTACCACCATCTCTATGGGTACATAAGTTTTATTCCACATTACGTGGGTGTGCATGTACATGGTACATACATGCTGAGTTGAAATAGGAGACCACAAATTAGAAGTAAATGACTTCAGGTATGATACATGTCTTTTATTACTCTTCTACTAAACCACCTATGCATACAAATTTGTAGTTGATGAAGCACATCACTCTAGGAGATAAATTTAAAGGTATAGGAGCTTGTAACACGGTTACAAGGGTGAGACTTTTGAATGAGTGCACCAACACTTGTGACTAGATGTATTTAGATGAGTACCTCCTAGAGCACACCTAGAAGGAAAAACACAAAGGCAAGTTGGTGTACATGATTGATGATGAAGAGGTCAAAAACATAGATGTTGAGCACACTGAGGGAGAGTGTGATGTCTTGGCCACACAGATGAGCATGCGCACACATATCACTAGCCTTTAAAAACATAAATATTTAACAATAGAATGAAAGAGGATGCACCTAAAGAGGAAATAATTGGTGATTATTGGTCAAATTTTGAAGTTGCAAAGATTATATAACTAGTGTGGCTTCCAGATATATTTCCTAAAGGCTACCATGATTTGAATGGTTTCATCCTTCACTCAAGGAAATGAAGATCAAGCTAAGGGAGGGCATGAGACCAGTATGGAAGAGGCCTTATAGGATGAATCTAACTTATGTGTCAAGGTAATAGATGGGATAGACAAGATGCTCAAAAGAGGTATCATTAAGTCAATAAAGAATAGAGTGGATCATTCTAATGGTCATCAACATCATACAAAAGATAGAATAATGATTTTTGTAAACTATATGGAATTTGAAATCCTCTTGTGTCATTGATCATTTCCCCACACCCTTTACTAAAGAGATTCTTGAAGGTGTGGCAGGGCGTGATATTTACTCTTTTGCAGATGGTTTCTCTAGATACCATCAGGTATGTATAGCATGCGAGGATCACCTAAGATAAAAAAATTACATAATGGGGTTGTTATGCATATATAGTTATGCCTTTTGGGCTTAAGAATGTGCCAAGCAATATTCTTGCGCATCATTTTCTAGGAATTTGAAGACTTTATCCATAAGTTCTTGCAAGTGTACCTTGATGACTGGACCATGTATGGTCTAATTAAAGACCATTGTGACTATTTAAGACTAATGTTTAAAAGATGTAGGTAATTATGCATATCATTGAATATTAATAAGTGCATCTTTGCAACACATTTGGCACACACTTGTTGGGCATATCATCTACAAAGAGGGTCTTTTAGTTGATCCTGGCAAGGTAGCAATGATATTGGGATTACTAGAACCAACTAATCAGAGTGAAGTGCATGGTTTCCTTGGCCATATAGGTTATTATAGGAAATTTATTCAAGGGTATGTCAAGATTGCCACGTCATTAGAGTAATTGATCAAGGCCAAAGGGAAATTCTATTAGAGGGATGCCCAATGTAGAAGGATTTCAGCCAATTGAAGGAAATATTAACTATTGTGCATATCCTTTGGTTCCCTTCATGGAATTTACCTTTTCATGTACATGTGGATGCTTCATATACAAAAATTGGAGTTGTGTTGGTACAACTTGGTGATGGCAAAAATGTTGATCATCCCATTTATTTTACAAGTAGGAATCTAACATCTACTGAAAGCGTAACTATACCACAACCGAACATGAGGCATTGTCGATGGTGTATGTGCTACACAAATTTAGACAATATATTTTGGTGACACCATTTGTCTTTTACACTGATCACATGGCATTAAAATAATTAGTCAACAAACTAGTGTTATAGGGTCAGATATGTAAATGGATCTTGTTTTTTGAGAATTTACATTTTACATTGATAGTCATGCCTGGAAAGAGTAATTTGGGACCAAGAAATATTTTTGCATCGATTCTAGAGAATATGCGTAAAGTATTGAGGACACTATGCCAAATGCACAATTATTTTGGCTACATTAGATGCCTACAGATTTATAAGATATAGCACTATTTTTACACACGAGTGTTGTGCCACGAAGGGATGAAGACTCTGGAGAAGAAGTAATTGGCCTTGCGTGTTGCACCCTATCAGCTGGTAGGAGGAGACCTCTATAAGATGGGCCACAATGAGGTATTGTGTAGATGCATATTTGAATATGAAAGATAAGTAATAATGGAAGAGGTGCATGGTGGAATTATAGGAGGCCATTATGTTGGGAAGTCACCGCGCGCAAGATACTCCTCATCGACTATGGTGAGAGATGCTCTACAAGGATACTAAGGAATTTTTTAAGTCATGTGATCACTTTCAAAATATGGGAAAGTCATCCTAACCTGATGAAATTTTGTTACACCTCATAGAAAGCATAAAACCTTTTGAAAATTGGGTTAATGATTTCGTTGGACCAATTGCACTAGTTGTGTGTTGCACAAGTACATGGTACATCATTATTTACACTGATTACTTAACAAGGTGGACATAGGTTACGTCTACCAAGATTGTACTTCCACCACATCTTTATACTTCTTATGCGAGAATATTATCAACATGCATGGCTATCCTTTAAACCTTACCAATGACATGGGAACTCATTTTTCGAATGACATAATCTAAATATTGTTAGCTGCATTCATGGTGGCTCATCATAAAACTACCCCCTATCACCCACAGGAAAATAGTATTCAGAGAGTATTTTAACAAGGTCTTGTGGAAAACCTTGACTAAAATCTATGACGTGGGAAAGAAAAATTGAGATGACAAAGGTTCAAATGTACTATGGGCATATAGAAACTACCTATAAGAGGTTGAACAAAGAAACACTTTTCTAGTTGGTGTTTGGCATAGAGGTCATCTTACCTATGGAGTTCATGCTACCATCCCTACGTATTTTGTGCGTAGGAAGATTTGAGATGAACAAGAGGTAGCCAAGAACATTGATACAACTAGATAAACGATGCATTATTGCTGTGATGGAGTCAAAAACAAAAATGTGAGATAAAAGGCTTGGCTAGACATGCACATTAATAAAAATTATTTTCTGAGTTGGGGAATGTTCCTTATTTATGATTCAAATTTTATGCACCACCTAGGAAATTGAAATTCCATTGATTGGGACCCTTTACAATAACCAAGATATTAGATTGGTGCATGTTCTGAAGTGCTAGATGTCACCATGTTTCTGGTACTTTAATGGGACTAGGATAAATTCCTATTATAAATAATATTCTTCTTTTATGTTTAGAATAAGGAAATATTTCCTTTAGCTTAGATTTCCTTTCAAACATTGTTCTTGTGTTTTGTTTTACTAAGCACGTTTACTCATGGGATTTGATGTATTTGTTAAATCATGATGCACATAGGACCGTGCATACTTTTAGTATGGGGTATCTAGTAAAGGTGCATGAGGGAAAATGAGTGAATGTGCAAGAGTGTGTGATGAAGGATTAGTAGTAAGCCGTGCGGGACTCGGGCGTAAATAAATTTGTTTTGCTCATATTTACCTTACATAATTAGTGTAATGGATTTTCTTGCTCAACGACGTATAACGAAGCTTGGTGGAGATGAAAATAGATGGAATAGTGCACGAGAATAACATGAGGTATGTAACATGAGAGAAAGAAAATTACTTGGCTTGTGGCACATAAAAAGGATAAGTGTGGCATGGAGAGGAGTGTGTAAAGGATTTTGTCCTAGGAAAGTAGTTGTGTGGGCACGGAAGGGAGTGCGTAGGAAAATATATAGCCTAAGAAAGTAGTTACACACCATAAGGTTATACATACCACACATGGAAGAGGAACTTGGAAGACTTAGGGTTAGCAAGAAAAAGGAAGGTAATAGAAAACTTTGGCGGGAAAGTGTCACCTACCACACCTACCACATTAAATGCTCAAAAATTTTGGAAACCAATTAAAAGGTGTGAGTGATAGCTATAATTCAACTTGTGAAATAAGAACTTGTGAAATTTAGATCTCCAAGTGAAATAGTGTGATAAAAGGCGATGAGAAAGGCACCGAAGCAACCAAAGATATCCTTGAGTTTGGATAAAATGACGAGTGGAAGCTTTAGAAGGTTTAGAAAGGTGTGATGAGTGGTTAGGGTCATGTCAATATTGAACAAGAAAATAATTTGTAGATTTAGGGCATGACGGTTGAGGAGAAGGATCAAGTAGAGTCTCGAATCAAGAGTGGATAAAACAACTAAATCTAGGAGACATGCCAAGTAAGCAATAGAGACCAAGTGGTAAGGGTTCACGAATCTAAGGCATGCAATTGGATAAGTTTGTAGAAAATAAATCACATGTGTAAGCAATGGCATTAGTAAAGAGGGAAACCAAGAATAAGAATAATGTGGAAGATGCACCTAGGATGATTAGTTATAGGAACCGAAATACCTAAAAGAGGTTATTGTTGCTAAACCTTGGGCATCACAATTGTGGAAATGCAAGATAAGTGAATAAATCACCACACATCAGGGAATGAAATAGAAATTAATAATGATACACTAGATGAGACAGTGCATGCACCATGAAGGCTAGTTGGTACTAGATGATAAAGTGCACAAGACCCTATATATTTTTAGAGTATTGCAAATCTTTGAGTTGCCATTTTTTGGCAAGCCCATGCAACTATTCTAGTAGTTGATGTCATGAGTCCATGATGACTATTTTTACTTTACATGTAATAGAATTTGCATCACTACGCAGTTAATTGGTAAATTCATAGTGATGTGCGACAAGGGGAGTGAAATTGCGTTGCATATACATGATGAGGAAATAGAATAGGCAACAGCCACCACCATACAATATCAAAGGGGAAGTCATGCATTTAAAATTTCACATATTGCTGACCCCGGGACTAAAGTGGTCACGTGCCTAGTAAGTTGTAAACTTAGAGCATCAAAGAGATGGACCAAGGTAAATAAAAAGTTCTTGCATATCGTGAACAAGATGGCGTACGTGTACCGCAAGTACAACATTGTGTTCTACATCACATAAGGAATTATCAAAGAATAAAATACCCAACTTGACAAAGGAGAAAAAAATTACATGGGATTTTGTTAGCATATGAATTTGCACGCATGCAAATGACATGCAATAGTGTGGGAACGAAGTCCCTCCTCAATGAAGGTGAGGCTGCCTTTATTGAAAACCAAAACTATATTTACATCTGTACATTCAAAATTTTATGTGGGGGGTGTTTTGGAACATCAATGGAAAGAAAAGTGAATGAGGGAGATGGAATGGAATGAAGGAAAGGAGTGGAAAGGAATGAACTGAAAGAACATGCAAGAGTTAGGTAAAAATAGAGCCTAATATTGCATGAAGAGGAAAGATGAATAACCAACACAAATAAAACAGAGTTTGAGTTAGCCAAACAAAAACGTGTAAAAGGGAACACACATGAGCAAGTAGATAATCGAGCTTGATCACCGTGAACTAGAACAACCAAATAATAACGTTGATAAGAATCAAAGACAATATTTGCATGCAAGATTCAAACACTAACATCTAATGAACGTAAGAACATCAAATGCTACAAGAGATAATGAATGAGACATAAAGTTTGTATTTCATTAACTCTAAAATGTTTTCACAAAATAACACAAAGTTTCTTCTGAAAAAAACTTGCACACAAAGTATTTCTTCTCCTCTCTCAAAGTCACCCTTACAAATGAGCCCCGACTTCCTTTTATAACCCAAAAGTTGGTTACAAAGTAGTTAGAGTTTTAAATGCACATTAAATAGGGCACTTAAGTGACCTTTGAATTTTTCAACCAACTTTATTAAAAAGTGACTAAAAATAGAAACCACTTAAGTTAAAAAGTCATTTAAGGAAAAATACATAAATAAAAGAAATGGGTACATGTGGACCCCACTTAAATGACTTGGACGCACACCTAGACATCCTAGTCAACAATGCGCCACCTAGATCAAAACACCTAGGGTCAGTGCCTTATCCATTGGGCCAAGAGTCCGCCTATCCCGATCGTATGGGAATGAACTCATTGATCGTGCTCCGCAATCCTCCAGATGATAAGAGAGCCGATCTTGAAACTTGAGCAATTCATCCACCCCTCCGTTTGAGCAACATCCTAGTGTGAGCAAGTTCATCTTCATTTATATTCACATTCACAATTACGCACAATTCTCCACATGCTCGAATAGCCTTCCATGATGAATTATTCATTTTCATGAGACTGTAGTCATTACACCACCTTGGCTTGTCAAAATCTAACTTTTGATCTTTCGCCATTGAGAAGATCTTCCAAGAGCCAAAATTGCAATTCACTTCCTAGAGTTATGTATTTTGTCTTTATCACCATCCCGAAGTGTTGGCATTTTGATCCGCTCACAATCATCCAATTCGAGAACGCTCCAACTTTAAGACTAGCCGATGAAGTATTGTGCCCGCTACTAACTAAGAGCTGACAGGGACACGCTTGAATGATGTGGCCTTGCTTGATGATCCGCACAATTACACTTGTCATTGGTCTTGGTTTGTCGATGAATAGATCCTCCATAATGATCAAGTGAAAAATTGATGTAGACAAGATTCTCCCATTATTGATCTTTGCCGATAACCATAGCTTTTGACTCCAAAGAGACCAATGCCAATAGCTACGACTTATACCGCATAATGAGGAAGTTAGAGGTTGCTTCCACTTTGGAGCCATTGGAGTTGAATCGCCACACTATGCAGATTTCATGGTGCATCCATGTAAGTGATGACCAATTCAGAACAAGCGTCAGGAAAATTGTGACTCGCCTTCTGGTCGATATGCGATCGCAGAACCGACTTACATCGACGTGTCCCAAGTTGGCATCGACGATGTTCTCATACTCTGAATGGAGCGTCGGGGTGATTAGAATGCCTTGGAACTTATACCGCAACATCATTTTGTTTGGAGATGACATGATTGTGATAGAAACGTGATTTTAGGTGATTACTTCCATCTTACAAAACTGCACAAAATGCCTGTAAAACTGCCCTGGGAAAAATAGCAAATCTTGTTATGAGAAACTATCACTGGATGAGGAAGTATATTAAGGTACCACAAGTTTGTGTGTCAAAGGGTTTTTTCCCAATAAAATTCTTCAGTCAAATATTTAAAGGTCAAAGTTGACTCTTATGAAATTGCTAGGAAAATGCAGGTGTAAAACTACGAAAATCTCGTTTAGTTTTAGCCTGGGAAAAATACCAAACATCACCCTGGGCATCTAAAACTTGGCAAGGAGCATATGAAGGTGGGGATAATTGAACGAAATAATTTTTTCTCTTGAAGATCACCTGAGTTCAAAATATCAACTCTCAAAATGAGTCACCTTGACAGGCTGAAAACTACGCGCGCAATGAAATCATGCAAATTACATTTTATTTGACTCCGTGAAAAATATCAAACGGAGAGTGTACATTTGAATTTTTGCAAAGAAGTACATGAATGTGGGAATAATTCAATGAACCAAACCATTTCTCTTGATAATCATCTGGGCTTGAGATATGGATTCTCAAAGTAGGCCTTCCGCCAAGCTAAAATTGTGCGCGTGACAAAATTGAGCAAACTAAGTTTTTCTTGACTCCGTGAAAAATATCAAACGAAGTGTTGTACATTTAGAATTTGGAAAATGAGTATAGGAAGATGGGGAGAATTCAACGAACCAAACTTTTCTTCCCGACGATCATCAGAATCCGAGATATCAAGCTTCAAAGTTGATTACTTCAACAGTTACAAAACGTGGCAAAAATAATAACTCTTTTTTTTTTTAAATATCCGGTCGAAATGGCTCCGCATAGGATCAACTTTAATCTTTTTAATTCACTATTTCTCTGTCTTTCTGGATTCTAGTTTTGGCTTGCTACCTCCCTTGCGTGACTTTTCTGACAACCATCTTGCCTTTTTATTCAACTTGCAAAGTAATGGATCTTCCTGACATCTGCGAGTGATGGGTTTATGGTGAAACGTGGTCCGCTGCTTTCTCCTTGAAAGGGCATGGAGCTTCTTTGGACAGCTATGCATGTGATTCTCTACCTCTGGTTGAGTGGTGTTCCCTTTAGCTGGCGTGGAGAATCAATTCCAGCACTTGGGTATATATTTTTGTTTCTTTTTTTTTTTAATGCTACAAATCTGTGTTGAATGTTTTGTTTGGCTAGTGCGTGGAATGTTTAGTTTATCCTCCACCAATGCGTAGAAATAGTTGTTTTTGGACTATTTAAATATATCTTTTCTTTTCCAGGCATACGTGGATCTGGTCTTTTCTTCATGATTAGTGTGGAATTTTATTTTTCTTTTTTATATTTGCAAATGCGTGGGTAACTCCTCTCAAAACCAAGACTGCAATTTTCTCATCCCCACATGTGGCCTCTGCTGCAAAAAGCAAACAAAAATTAAAACAAAATGCATGGAATTTGCAAATTGTTGGATTTCCTGCCTATTTCTCCTTTCAACGTGGACTCTTGTTTTTGGGCATGCGTAGGAAGCTGTTGTTTTGTTTTATTTGGCACGTGTGGAGCTGTGGGCTTCCTTCCAAAACCTGCAGTTCTTTCTCCCTCCAACGTGAGCTTCCTCTTCTTGATGTGTAGACATGCACAAGAAATGGATTTGACATTGAAACATGTTCCTCTCTTGCGTGGAGATTTGCTTTTATCATCTTTTTTGTTGTATTTTTGTTGCGTGATCTTTTCAAGCTTGACCTCCAAGGCATGGAAAAATGATTTTGTTTGGATTTTCCTCTTGCTCCTGCGTGGGACTTATAGCTTGGGCTTGTGTGATGGATTTATCTATTTCCTTTGGCTGAGTGTGGTGTTATGACAACTACATGCAACATCTTTTTAATCCTTGGGCGCTAAAAACTGACTCCTTCCACCTATGCTACGTGGAAGCTTCTAGTTTGCTCCGGTGTGGTTACTTTGGTGGAATTTGTGATGGTTAAAATTGTTGTATTTCACTCCTGTGTCACCCCTGTTGCGTTAGAAAACTCCTTCAATCTCCTCCAAAGCATAGATGCACATCAAAACAAAACAAAATGTCCCATTTTCGGACTATTCTCTCTTTTTGCATAAAACTTTCTATGACTTCTGATGTTGAATTCTTGTCTTGTATTTCTCCTTCACAATGGTGTTCGCAGTATTGTGGGATGTGATAAAAATATTATGTTCTTTAGAAGAAGTGAGAAGTAATTTTAGAAAGCTTCGTACGACTCTTTCCAACGAGTTCGTCGGAGGAATTTATGAGGGTCAAACCTGACTTCCCCTCTTCCCGGTAGTGGAATTAATTGCCAGGGGAAATGGGGAAAGCAATGGCAATTCCCAACAGGAATGGCAAAGTGGGTTGGAAATCTCCGTTCAATTTCCCCATGTGGAAAATCGGGAGATTTCTTGCCCGTTTACCAATTTATTAATTTGGCAATTGTGAAAAGAAATCCCACAAGCAGGAATTTAAAACAATTTTGCCAAGAAAGGGAATCTGGCAGGAAGCCAATTTGGCATCCCAGCAATTGGAAGCGGAAGCTTATTTTTCCCCGACAATTAAAATAAAACTTGTTGAATGAATTTAAATTTATATTTATTTAATTAAATACTCTCAAGTCATTTTAAAAAATTAATTTTATCAAACAAAGAGTAATTAATTAATTAATTATTAATTAATTAATTTTAACACAGTTTAATGCCTGGCGGGAGGAGTTCTCACACGAAAAGGACGAAACGAAGACTGAAACGATCACAAAAATGAGACGGTCGTGATGAAAGTGATAAACCATGCAAAGTAACAATTTTGAAAAATTGCAAAATTTCCATTTTTATTTTATTTATTTATTTAAAATTTTGCGCAGTCAAAATTGGTGATAATGAGTTCCATCTTACTACTAATTATGATATGGGAGATTAGAATTCAAGATGGTCTATATGGGAATGATCACGATTACCCCATTGAGGAGAGGTTTCAGCAAAGATATTCTCTAGATATACTACACAATAATGATTGCATGCGAGAAGTGCCTAGAGGTGTGGTAAAACATAATACATGACGCATTCGAAAATTAATGGAGCATACCTAGGAGCTTCCCATGGATTTATATAGCCAAGAGACTTTGTTATTATGCAACACTTCTTCCTCGCAAGATTTTTGTTGGTCAATGCAGAGATGCGGCCTTGGTATAAACTTTTGTTTGCATTTACAACCGAGATATTTCAAAGCGTTGTAAATAGAATTAAGGACACACAACCCTTGAAGTTCAACGCTAACAAGGTAGATGTATATTACCATACTTTGTGAAAGACCTATGACTACATTCTGAGGTAGTCATATGAAGAAGCAATGGAGTTCAATTCAATGGACTTGAATCCCATAATGAATTTGGGAGTGGGTAAGGATGTGTACTAGAGTATATATATCTCATGCCAAAGTTGAAGGTGATTAAGATAAATATTGAAATAAATAGATGCTTAATCTAATTATGTAACAATTTTGATAAATATGCAATAAAGTACATAGTTGACCCAAGTAAGATACCCTAGAAATTTATGAAACGCTAAGTTACAAATGAAAGGAAAGAATACTTAGTTGATTTGCAAATAATCCTGGATTGTGCCAAAGTGACAAAATGACGAATAAAAATGGGAAAGTGTCCACATTGAAGCTCGAAAAAATTGTGCGACCACGGGATCTTCTGGTCGGGGCATCTAGACTGGTCAAGAGGTACTGTGGGCACACTGCAAACTCTATGGGGCGCTGTGACTGCTCATAACCTCAAAAATCCATCTTGAGAGGGTTGCGAGATGTTTGTTGTCCTTATTTACCTATCGTTAGTATGTCACACCAATTTTGTGGATATCACTTGTAACTTACAAAAAAGAAATGACCTTCCAAACCCCAAAAGCACATCAAATCCCAAAAATAAATTAATGTAAATGAGGGTGGACTTTCCTCTTAGCTATCGACAAGTGAACTTATGACAGAGCATTGCACTACATCTCGGACCCAATGTAGTTTCTGTGTGTGTGTGTGTCAAAATCGTGCCCTAGGTGACTCTTATGCATATCGCACTTAATAGCAAGTAAATAGCTAGACGTAAAATATGTAAATAGATGTGTGCATAAAATAATGAACTTCCCCTCTTATGCTTGTATGTAGAAATGGCATTCCATTGCCACTTGTGTGGAGCTAGATGGATGCTTGAATTTGAATGCTCTTAGATGCAACCTTGGGTGGTGATATCTAATGCTTAGTTCTTGGTCTTTTATTATGGTCACATAACTTTATATTTATATGATTCCATTACTTGAATTTTGCAATTAACCCTGAAAAGGCCGACTACCAAAAAGAAAAGATGCCCAAATGGCGAGAAAGGACCCTAAATATGTAAGTAAAACATAAAAAGGTTAGGAGGTGCCCCGGAGGGGATAGGGGCACTGGCGCTAAGCATCTGGTGGGTGTTGGTGTCGAGAGTGAGAAATGTCTAAGTGTAAAAAGACGAGTGGGAAAGAAAGAGTGTAAGACCACAAAGGAAAACTAAATGCAATAAAAAGATTCCAAAGACATGGATCAATTATTACTTTTCTTGCTTGGAAATCATATGAATAGTAGTCTGTGATCGCACTAGATAACCCAAAGTGTGTGATTTAGTGGCTATATTTTCCCCACTTTATGTTGTTGAGAGAATGCTCGATAACATAAAGTAGATAAGAGATGTATACCTAATAACCATGTAGATCGATGGTGAAAAGTGTGCCGAGAGACAAGGAAAAACATGGAGTGATAAAAATGTGAAGCGTGGAAGCTAGAGAAGAGGAAGTAAAAAAAGTGATGATGATGACCCTAGGGTGAGAGCGTATGTGTAGATGTCACATTTTTACCTATTTTTGATGTCAATTAATGTGTGATGACAATGTGATTAATGTGTTAATGATGTGACTACCACTTCCCATAAGGACGGACCTGCAAAAGAGAAGAACAAACAAGTAGTCAAATACGCGTATATGATCAAAATGAGTAAAAAATATGTAAGAAAGCATGAAAATGTGAAAAGGAACATGTGCACCTGATCCGTGATGAGTAAAAGAGTGTAGAAAGGATCCTAAAGATGATGTATAAGAACAATTTTTTTCGATCTCATGCCAGTTGTGTTGAATGTGAGTTTTTAGGTGATCTCATGCCAAAAATGGAAGAAGTGTAGGGAGAAAAGTATGGTGTCATCCTCAACCTTTAACTATTTCCCAAAGTGTAGAACACCACTACAGATGGTGTGTAAAAATCAATCTGATTTGATCCAACACAAAAGTAGAAAAGAAAGTGTAATGCATGCATGTTGAGTGCTAAAGGATTGTTTGTCTGTAAAAGCCACTATGTAAACTGTCAAAAATTGTGTTGAACTAAAAATGTTGTGTAATTTCCCCCTAGTCACAGGTGTCTAGGAAAGGTCAAGGGCACCCAAGCACTATTATCTATGTGCAGGCGCTAGTGTATGTGTTGTCTTTAAAGACCCAATCGGAGTTTTGGGTCGTTGTTGAGGACCGAAGACTATGTGTTAACTATGTCTTTGAAATGTATTGTACTATGAATGTAAACTATTGTATGGGGTGATTGATTCACCTAATGATGCCCCCTCGTTTGGGGTGCATGTGATGTCATTGAGGAGTATGCGGCCCAAAGGAGGACTAAGCTGTTGAACTAAAATTGATGCCCTATAGGGGGAAGGGAATTTTCTTGGTAGAAACTAAGGCACATGCAAAGAGAGTGGCTAAAAACAAGTGTTAGTACAAGTAAATACAAATATGCATGTAAGAAGACATGATGTAAGCTAAAAATCAAGTAAACACTATGTAAGCTAATAGGAAAGAAGACAGTGTAGACCGTGAAAAGTGAGTTGCAACATGGGACATCACTCATGATGTCATAAGAAAATCAAGGCCGATGTGGCCAAAAGCATACAAGAAATCGAGATAAAAAACAAGACATAAGACAAATCCTGCAATCAATTATGGATAATAGTAAGTAAAGTAATAGTTAATCATGGTATCAAATAGACCTGCAAAAAAATTTTACACATGAAGCACCCATTAGCATGTTAGAAAGATAAAAGTATGTCAAAGCATGTATAATCCGATATAGTAATGTGCTTATGAAAAATGAAACAATAGCACATGTAGTGTATATGAAAGTGGATGCCCCCAGAGAGCGTTGTGGGATTGGTATGAGGTATTGTGCCAAACATCCATGTTGCATGTATCGATCTGTGTAAAGTATGTGATCACAACTAGAAGAAAGTGAACATGCATGTGTATATGGAAAATATAATGACATACAATGTATCTAGCTAACATGTGTAACAAAGCATACATGTAAGCATAAGAAAGCAAGAGTAAATGTGACCAAGATATGCAGTATGTTATGGATGAGATGGAATGGAATGTAGAGTGAATGATGTGATAGGAGCAACATGCCCCGAGTGAATGTGAATGAGTATGCATGTGATGAGGTTCATTTATACATGTCCCCTTAGTAGTCAAGAATGAACCATAGAATAGAGTGTGTCATTAGGAAATGGTTTGAATTGTGCGCTAGAAAGATATGATCATCAAAGCATAGAGCGTAGAGAGAGTGAGTGAGTGAGTGTGAGTGTAGTGAGGTTCATTTTAGATTGAGACCCTCAGTAGTTGAGTATGAACTATGTAACTAGAGTGCATCATAGGGTAATGAGTGCAACATGTAAAATTAGATGGAAGAATGATACATCATGAATGTATAGAGTGAATAATGCACATAGTGTGTGGTAGATGATGCGAGAGAAGGATGTCGAGAATGTGCGAAGTGTAAAGTGTGTAGTTTGTAGTGTGTAGTATGTGAGGTTTATATATATATTATGCCCTCAACATTCAAGTGTGAACCAAAGCACGAGAGTATGTCATCGGTTAATGACGATACCGATGTATCAAGATGTGTATGATGTATGTGAAAGACTATATGTGAAGTGTAAAGTATGTGAGACACTTGAGAATGATAGAGGAGAGGGAGAATAAGTGCAATGCCCCCCAAGTGTATGATAATGGATATGTTATCCGATGATGTGCATGAGACCGATAAGGATAATATGGAGACCATGGACATCTATGTGAGGTAGAACATGAGAGGTAATGGACACCTATGTGAATCAAAACATGGAGGTGATGGAACCCTATGTGATTGAGACTGCAGAAGTGATGGAGACTTATGTGTAGGAGAGCACAAAGGTAATGAGAACCTATGTGAAAGAACATGGGGAGGTGAAGTATACCTATGTGAAGGAGTTATTCGAATGAGGGGAGCTAGAATGATGTGATGGACTAGAAAACTAACCGATGAGACTATGTACGCCACGTAGAAATAAGAGAGCTAGGAGTAGATTTTGTGCTTTAGATTTGAGAGGCCGAGGGGACCTAGATTCTCTAGCGAGTGTAATGAAACCTCAAGAGGAGGCTACTGACCATGGTGTAGATGGTGAAACACCATTTATAGTAATGAATTTCATGTTATGAATGAAATTTATACATAGGTGATGCATGGAGATAATAGCCTACGACTTGCATGGAGCCGTGGGGGATAACTAAGAGCATGTCACACCCTTCGATAGAAGGTGTCCACGATAAAAGTCACAAATATGGTGATAGGACCGATTGTAACTAGAATCTTGACATAACCGTATGCTTTTGGAATTGGATATGAAATCTACCAGAGTGGATATCCAATAACGACAAGAAATGTGATAGAACATGCGCTTACACAAAATGATGGATCAACTATAGTGTTATTGATAGAAGTGGATCCATTATAATCACTAATGTGCAAGCAATTTGAAGAGAATGTATCATGATATTCATGATATGAAAAATTAATGATGGTTGGGGATGCTTCAACAAGAAAAATGAGAAATTCAAGATCCTCGATGCGGGAGGAGGCATTGTGCAATATGTATGATCAGTGAAGAGTTATCCGCTTACTTGTCATGTTTGGAAGAGGACTATTGGATATTTTGAGCTTTTGGTTTTCATTGATTGAGTGCCTAAGTCATAGGCTCTGGAAGCTCAATTGTATTATTATTGATGAGATCTTAGATAAGATTGTGAAGTTTAAAACATTGATCTATAGAGTTTCCAACACATTGATGATAGTCGCATCTAAATTTTTTGTTATAATTATAACCTTTAGGATGAGATGGGTCCAAGTTAGGTGGAGGAGGAAGTGTAATAAGGTTTCTCTCAATAATATGCAGAGCGATAGTCAATTTTGTATATGTACACTTAGGTGGATTTTCTTGAATCTCTTTAGTATTAGACAACATTGATAGTTGTTTTAGCCTCGGTAGGATTTGTAGATGGCTTAAAAGTTTATTTTCTTTGAAATCACGTAGAAGATGAAGCTTGTTCTTGATACTTAATATTTCCTATAGATAAGAGTTTTGTTTTGTGTAGCTTGAAAGTGTGACACAAATGATCGAATGATGGAGATGTCTCAAAGATAACACTCTCTGAAGAGGTAAATAATAAACTTTGTACAAATAGATCTTGAAGTTTAGATTCTGCCAAAACATTAGACATCTTAGCTAAGTTGTTTTTATATTACAAGACATAATCTACTAGATGTTTATTAGATCCTTATTTAAGTTAAGAAAGTTAAGCATATGATATCTTAGATCGATATTAATAGAGAAAGGAGCTAGAAAAGAAGCTGAATATATGCGTAAAATATGTTACAGAGTGGAAAGGTAGGTCATAGAATCAACGCATCGCATAATCGTGAAGATAATTGAAGAAAAGACTTAGCTAGGAGAATATGATCAAGTAAAAATAGACATTACATGAAACGCTAGGAGATGCTCTTATGGGTCACCATGCCCATTGAAAATGGGAAGTTTGGGGGTGACAAAATTAGGAGGAAGTGGGTAAGTGGAAATGGCAAGAGTGAAAATAGAGTATTAAGTAATAAAGTGGAATCCAAAGATGGAGATGCAGAAGTAGCTTGCTGCAATTTTCAAATTTGAACTTGAAGATCTTGATAAAGAGAGGCTAAGTTTGGAGTGCCAGTGGAAGAGACTTGCTGCGTGTGAGAAAAAAGAGGTGGAGTGAAATGGTTGGTGGGAGTACGAACAAAAATGGGAATGGTAGAAATAGGTGGAAGAGTGGAAGCAGGAAATTGAGTAGCAATGGACATGGAGGTGGGAATGGATGTAGGGACATTAAGCTCCACAAGATTGGTGGCCTCCTCACAAAGCAAAGCAAATAAAATCAAGTCTAGATCTTGAGGATGCTCAACAAGATGATCATTAAGCTCTTTAAGGTGGGATTCAATAAATTCACCATAAGATTGAGCCATAGTGATAAGATGATAAAATCCCTAGAAATAAGGTGGATTCAAGAGCTACGGGTTCACCAAATGATTAAGTAAAATATTAAAATAAATATATTCCTAATCTAATTATGTAATATGTGTTGATAAATATGCAATAAATTACGAGAATTGACCCAAACAAGATAAGCTAGAAATTTATGAAATCCTAAGTTATAAATGAAAGGAAAGAATACTTAGCTAATTTCAAATAATCCTAGATTGTGCCAAAGTGATGAACTGATGAAAAAGGGGAAATTTTCACACCAAAGCTCAAAAATTGTGCGACCACAAGATCTTCCTAAGCTATGGGATGTTTGGACTAGGTCAAGGGCACCTTCGGGCACTACAAACCTACTTTAGGCACACTGTGACTACTCAAAACCTCATAAATCCTTCTTCGAGAGGGTTATGAGATGGTCGTTATCCTTTGTTTCCTATCGTTAATATGTCACACCAAGTTTTCGATGTCACATGTAACTGCACTAAAGAAATGACCTATAAAACCCCAAAAGCACATCAAATCCCAAAAAGAAAATAATGCAAATGATGGGTTGGATTGTCCTCACATTTGTCAGAAATTGAAATTACGATCGAGCATTACACTTACATCTCGGACCCGATGTAGTTTTATGTTTGTGTGTGTGTGTTGAAATCATGCCCACGTGGCTCTTGTGCATATCGCACTTGATAGCGAGTAAGTAGCTAGATGTAAATTATCTAAATAGAAGTGTGTATGATGTTGGTGTGAGTTATCCTATGTGTCCTCCTCACATATTGGAGAGTCATCTCACATGGGTTAGGTTTAGGTTTAGGTTTAGGGTTTACATGTGTGTCATGCACTAGGGTTACTCAGCACCCTATATGTACCCTTTTACTATTCATTTATGAGCATGCCAAGACACTCCATTGTCTTTCCTCATGCAACCTTTGTTTGTTGAGAAAGTTCTTCCATTCTCGATGATTTCTTTCTTGCAATTCTTGGAGCTATCACGATTCCGTTGGAGTGCAACTACTTCATGGTGCATCGTTTCTGATTCGATTCTCACAAACTCTTTTCATGGTATCGAGCCATGCAGTTAAACGCGCCATCCCTAAAGTAGTGTGGCGATGGGTGACCTCTCAAGAAATTCCCGGTGTGTTTTGCCTCCTAATGTTGTTGGCCCGATTGGATGTATACCTAGCTCTGTCATGCAGAGAGGTGTTAGCGTATGTTTGATTAACATGATGAAATCTCTCTCCACCATTAGTTCAAGCCTGTGTGGCGAAAAGTCATGCAGCTACGATACCAAATGATTTGTTGTCACACCAAAAGCTCGGGCGATGTGGAGAGGGATCTCATCATGTTAATAGCTTATGCCAACATATGAAAGAATGAATTCTCCTCCTATGCATGTATGTAGAAATGGCGATCCCTTTTCCCTTGTGTGAATATATATGGATGCTTGAATGCTCTTGGATGAAACCTTAAGTGGTGATAGATAATGCTTAGTGTTTGGTCCTTTATTATGGTCACATAACTTTATATTTATATGATTCCCTTTCTTGAATTTCATAATTAACCTCGAAAAGGTCGACTACCAAAAAGATAAGATGCCCAAAAAAACTAGAAAGGACCCTAAATATGTAAGTAAAACATAAAATTTTAGGGCACCCGAGAGGATGGGGGTGCTTGGCGCTAGCGTCCTAGCTGGGTGCTAGTGTCTAGAGTGAGAAATTTTGAAGTGTAAAAAGATAGAGTGGGCAAGAAAGAGTGTAAGAACACAAAGTAAAATCGAATGCAAGCAAAATATTCCAAATACATGGGTTAATTAGTATTTTTCTTGATTAGGAATCATATGAATAGTAGTATATGATTAGGACTAAATAGATACCCAAAGTGCATGATTTAATGTCTACGAAGAAGGATGGAAAGGTAGTTGAGGTGTGGAACATAGATCTTGCTCCATCACCATTAGGAGAATGAAAATAAGGATGCGATAAAGAAGCACAAAAGATTTGATTTTTCTAGTAAGAAGAAGAAGAAGAATATGAGGAGGAGGAGGAAGAAGAAGAAATTTACTAGATCAAAGCTTCAAAAGAGGACGTGGATGGAGCGAGGAGAAGATTCACCACACGCACCACTAAGAACACATCTAGTAAGTCTGGTTGGAGCTCGCGCATGAACCAAGTTCAAAGGGGATGGGAAGGAACAAGAAACCACAAGGATGGAAAACTTGGAGGAAGAAAGGAGCCTCTATAATTTATATTGTATAATAAGAGAAACTCGTGCATTTTGAGCATAAGCAAGAAAATTCATAGCAAGAAGAGGAAGAGGAGTAGGAATAGAAGAAAGAGTATGAGGAGCACATGAAATAGGAAGAATACGAGGATATGAGGTAATAAAAAGAGTAATATTCGACATAGGAGTGGTACGTGGTGAGACAAGTCCTAGAGTCATCAACCAAATTTAGAAGGTCGAGGCATAGCTCACCTCACAATAACACATTTCCTACGTCGATGAACCATAAAAGTAATAAGGTGAGATTCCAAATCTCCATGGATAAGAATAAGCTATATGGTTGGGGTATGATGGAAAAATCATAGGCTCATAAAAGGACGTGTAAGATGTTATCCTTTGTAATGAAAACACACATGGAAGAGTCAATTTCAAGCTAAACAAAGATGCCATTAGTGAACTACAAGGGTGAAGGGATCCCTCAAATAAAATCCCAATTTTGGTTTTGACACACCTAAAAGATGTGTAGGAAAGCAACATGCTAATAAAGATGGTGAATGAAGTTACGTGAAGGATATTGACAAGAGAGATGCACTACACACGCACATAAAAATTTTAAGGATATAAGTAAGAAGAATAAGAAGTTGGTTTTATGTGAATAAAATCAAAACCCATTTGATTGTTGTAAATATTGAGATGGTAGAATTGATTACTTACATTGTGAATTCTTTGTCTAGATGTAACCTCGAAGGTATAGATGAATAAAAGTAGGGAAATTGACACCCTGGAATAATTGATTGATTTATTGATAGAGAAGGATAATAAAGGGAGGGTGTCAACAAGAGAGGACTTGGTGTGAATGAACCGGGAGAAGTTGACCAAAGAATAAAGGGGTATGAAGAATTGGGTTCGAGATGAATGAATGCATGCAAAGGGCTAAAAATATTTGGCAAATTCAAGGATACCTCAATAATAGACATGTTCCTTACAGAAGATGAAGTAGAGCTGAGCCACTTACAATATTTTTATATACAGGAGACAAAAGTGGTGCACGAGAAAATTTTACAAGAGATATGGGATAAGAAATTTTATAATAAATCCAAGCATGACATGGTAGAGGTGAGGCTAGGAGAGGTGCAAGCCATGGTAATGAGAAGAGTAGATATCCTAGAAATCTCTTCGGTGAATGGGATATAATTTTGAAGGAGCTACAGGAGAAGGTCAAAGGAATAGCTGGCCCTGGAAAAGATGCCAAACATTATTGAATCAACACCAAGAAGGTCAGAGATTACACTTGAAGAATGGAAGCAACTAGAGGCATCCATCACCTAGAATTTCCCGAACTCCTACCAATACCTTGAGCCTAGTTTTGGAGTGCGTGGTAGCATGTATTCTTATTCCTTATATTATTTTGGAATTTTCAAAATTCTTTATTCAACCATGATTTTTATTTTATCATTCATTAATTGATTCTTGTATTGCCAAGGACAAACAATATCCCTAGTGTGGGGTAATGTTGGATTGAAGAAATGACTAAGTATGAAGACATGCCCAAAGGCAAAAAGACACGTGGGGGTGCGAAGTATGAAAGAAGTAAAATAACATGTGTGTGTAGAGGTATGAGGAATGGATGCGTAAAATTTTGTGTATAGGGACAACAGACTCAAGAGTTATCCAGAATTGTGAGATAGGCTAAAAATAGGACACATGCAGAAGATGGTGTATTCACCAAGGAAGGCCAAAAATATAATAAAACATGGATAAGTCATGACTATAATAGGATAAAGCATGTGTAGGGTTAAGATGTACATAAAAAATTCATGAATAGGGGAATATATAATTATAGCACATGCAACAAGACTTAATTAAAGGTTATTTATAGCACACAACAGGCCACTTTTGGAGAACCACAGGATGACGCCTAATTATAGGAAAGTGCAAGCATGTAAGCTATATATAGGAGTGATCTAAAGTTATATTAAAGAATGTAAATGAAGGACATGTCCCACCATGTGTGTGTGTGTGTGTGTGTGTGTGTGGTGTGTATGTGTGTGTGTGACAAGCTTGTGTGTGTGTGTGTGTGTGTGTGTGTGTGTGTATGTGTGTGTGTGTGTATGTGTAATGTGTATATGAGTGTGAGTATGTGTAAGTATATGTTGTGAGTCATGTTTGAGTGTATGGGATTTTCATGTGTTTGTAATGGATAATATAATATAGATTTCCAAAGTATGAAATGATGAATGTGGTGTTCTTGGTATCCAAATACTGAATATGATTTTATATTTTGATGAATGAATACAAGATCCTTTAATGATCAAATTTCTTTACGCATAGTGCAACAAGTAAAAATCTACGTATGGAATATATTGCATGTTATCTCAACCATGTTTGTATGAACCATGTCTTGATTTCCACCCTAGAAGGAACTTAAAGGAGTTGTGTGTGCTTCGAGTGGGTGCTTATACATATGTCAACGTGAGGTGTTAGCATGCCCAACTACATTGTGTTGATTTACTAGACTGCAACATGACAAAAGGTGATTTAAGTTAAAAAGGATGACTAAAAAGAGTAAATGACCCAAAGAATAATGTGTAACTAAAATTTTGGGATCAAATAAAGAAAGATCAAAACCGTACAATGGGATTAGGAACATATGGCACAAATTGACCCTACATGTACATTTTGAACCTAGTGGAGAAATTTGAGGAGTGAAGTTTGGAAATTGAAATGGATTTCTAAATTATTTTCATGCATTCAAATCTTAGAAATAGTCAATATATTAATGTGTATGACCAAGAAATCTAGACAAAGATCTAGAGATGTACCAAATGAGAGTGGGTAAAGTTCACTTATTCGAGCGAGAGAGAAAGTCAAGACTAGCGAGTTTCAAAGAGTAGAATTATCAAATTTGAGTGACTACATTTCCCCCTTAAGTATGAAATGAAATTACATGTTTAAAGAAAAAGATAAATGAATGTGTAGACACACTTTGTCTTCGCTTAATGTTTGTTTTGCAAGATCCCATTATATTTGTGTTGGCACAATTTAAGATGAAACTTACAACACATAAAGTGTAGTCGTTAAACATCCATGATAAAAAAATTAAAATTTAACTTAAATGAAAATATGTAATGTAAATGAAATCTAAAACTGTATATAGTAAAATAAAGAAATGAAAAATGTGGAAGGAATACACTTGTTTTAAAGAGAGAAGAGTTTATTGTTCTTTGCTTATGTTTGGAGATTTTGGATTGTTGAACTTTACCAAAGAATTGGGGGTGATAAGTCCCCAATTTTGCTAAAGAGATGCCCAAGTATTGAGTGTATGGAGCCCAATACATGAATTTTAAAGAGAGAAAGAAGAATGAGGATCCAAAGCACCCCATAAAGGAAGAAAACTATGTATCAAATTCATTTAACAACTCTGATATCATTCCCTTTAGGTGTAAGAGGAGAGAAAGTATTGCCTACAAATAATTTAGTCACTTTGATACCTTCCATGACCCCATGGACCACACCACTACAGATGGATCTAGGCCCAATTTTGTAAATTAGGAAAAATGCTATAAAAGATAATGAATTTCCCCATACTCTCCCCATGTGCCACACAATTGAGTAGAAACTAAATAAAGCTAAAATGTGTTGAAATGTAGCTGGAAAAAAGGAGACCCATGTCTCCAATATCCCTAAAAATAAAACTAAAATTGGGTGTTTTAGAGAAGGAATGGGATACTTCATGGGCCTAAAATTGATATAAACTAAGTCAAATGAATCTGAAATTGTGTCTAAAAACTTTTTATGTGTGAAAATATGAAACTACTCGAGAAATTTTTATAACTTCCCAAGGATAAAATTGTACAAATGGATGGGGAACATTTGTATAGGCTAACCACACTATACATTTTTGAACTTATGCTTTATTTTCTAAATTTTTATGTGTTTAATGTTGTTTCTGAGTATTTTCCATGTTTCCTATCTCGTGTGCGAGCCCATAATTTTTTGTCGTGCTCTTGTAGGTGTAGAATATACTCAAATGAATCCACTCTCTTTTGAGGTGCGTGGAGTTTGAGTGTGTGGCTCAAAATAATAGATGTGTATTTATATCAAATAAGTCTAATAATCTACATAGAAAACACATGAAGGTATGATGTTGTGGGCACTAAGAAGAACATGTACCTACAAAGAGGATGTGCATGGTGGATACTATGATGCACAACAAAGAGAAATAATAATAATAACATTAATAATTTTAATAAGAAAAGCTACTAGTAGCAACAATAATAGTACATGTGTAAGTAAAAACAAGTGTAAAGATAGTAATGCAAACAATTCATACAAAATTATTTGCTAAAAAATAAACAAGTGTCAAGAAAATCAAGCCTTGAGTCTGCAATCAAGAAATGTCATGCAAGAAGGTGTGATTCCACAAACATGGGACACCATAGTGTCACATAAAAAAAGGCCCTTAGGACATAATCATAGTAGAAAATAAGTAATTACATAAACAAATTAGAAGCACATATAGAAAATAAGAGTATCATAATGTGATGAAATGACATGGTAAGTGAGATATAGGAGCATATGAAACAACAATTTTCAACACCACATAAGACACATGTGTTAGTCATGTTAGTTCAAAAGATAAAAATACATTATATATGTAATCAAGCATAATAAGGAAGTGAAAAGGTACTATAATGAAATAATAACACCTAGTTTGTGTGGAGGGATGCCCTTAGAAAAATATGTAAGGAATCATGCTAGCTCCCATTATCATGTAATGATCTATATGTCCTACATAATGCTCAATATACCCCATGAATGCATATGTGTGTAAAGAAGAAAAATGTTATCTATCAAACCAAAAGGATAAACAACATGTATAATGTAAAGTGCAAATAATGTATGCTAGATAAACAAGTCTTGATTTTGAATTTTTGAAAGTATTTGAATGTTTTTATTTTTGAGTATATCAATTTTTGTAATTTATAGTGCATATATATGTACAAGAAAGGGGATATCATGACAATTATCCAATGAAATCCTCCCGAGGAGGTGAATCCATCATAACATATGATAGAGACCCAAGCCTTAGATGTGCCAAAGAATATGACTCAACCGACAATGGAATAATGTAGTAATATATGTCAAAGAGGCCTAGAGAGGAGAAATGTGTAGTCACTAAAATATGCACTCATAACTATTATATTACGCCTCTAGTATGTTGTTATGATTTCTAAGTTTGGAAACTATGCCTTTGGTGACACCTCTTTGGTCCTTTTCTTACTTTGTTTTGCTTTTTTACATCCTATGTCTAGTATTTACATCCTTTTTTTCAAGTCATGGGGATCCATACTTCTGTCTTTTACTCTATTTTTGTTTCCTTCTTGCAAGACAATACTGCCCAGAGACATAATAGTAGCACCCAAGTTCTAATGTCATTCGGGGTGCTTCTATATTATTTGCTTGTTTTTTCTCCTTTCGGTTTGCTTTTTTTGCATTTTTTTCTTCTTTTCATGACCTAGGTTGGATTTTGGTGTCACTATGTACCAAAATTCAAACAAATAACTCATATATAATAACTATTTTAAGGGGAAATTGGGCTATCATTTTATATATCTACCACATACAAAGAGCAACACAAGGACTGCATTTTGGGCTACATTATTCACCGTGTGTAGGGGGAGGCTATTTTTAATTCCATATCACACATTTTTGTGTTGGGAAAAGTAGTTGTATCATGTTATTCTTTTGTGGTGGCACTAAGGCATCCTAGTTCAAGGGACACGATTTTAATTACACACCACAAGAACTACATGGATTCTAAAATGGAGTACTTTGCTCTTCGTAACAAGATCACATCGGGGTGACCACTAAGGTCAATCTAACTCTCTCATTTGTATATTTTATTTAGTATAATATGCACTTGGTCTTTGCAAGTAGCTAGGTTTTATTTTTCAAAAACATGTGTGAAATATTAAGATAAAATGAACCTAACGTGACCTATAGCTAAGTAACTTGATAAAGGAGACAAGAAGCAACATAGAAAGAACCAAATCCATATTTTTTCTACAAAAACTAACACCTAAAAGAGACACCAATGCCTAGGTGGTTGCACTCTTGTCCCTGAGATCTTCACATGCCAGTTTTAGAATCAGAGCTTACACAACCCAAAATATGTCAATTCAAATCATTCACTTGCCAGCATTGGTCTAGACCTATGGTGACTAAGATGAGTCATTCTCAAAACCCTACTCATCATTTGTGTTTGTATTTCCTTTGCTTGATCTTGCTTGTTTATTTTTATATTTATTTAATCATAAGTATCTTTATCTTATATTTAATTTTATCAAATCATTTGGTGAGACCATTTATTAATTAAACCCTAACTTTATCTAGGATCCTTTCTTTTTGTATATTCTTCATGGCCTACCAAAATATGTTGTGAAACCATTTATCCAAGTCTAGTTCTTCTAATTATGATTCCTTCCTAACTAGTGCTCAATCTTATTTCACCGATGTTATAGATGAATTTTTTCTATCACAAGTCTTATACTTACCCTACTTACAATACGGACATATCTCATGTGTTTACCAAGCTCTATAACCCTTACTCGATGTTGTATTATTACCCCTATGAAGCCACGGTGATTCGATCGTGAGTCTATTGCTACTAATGAGACATGAATTGAAGATCTAGTTGATTTTTCAAGTGAAGAATGCCTTGTTAATGAAACTTCTCTTTCTCCTAAATCTCTTTCCATTTTCAATTCCATCATTTATGGCCCTATCCCTCCTTCTTCTTCTCCCCCTTACATATGCACAAATCCTTGGGACTAGTCATGTTACGGTTGATCTTTCTATTTCAGATCCTTCTCCATCCCCTCCATCTACTATCATAGTTTACCATTGTGCCTCAAGAGACTTATCTTTCTTCTTCTCTTGCATGCATGGCTCCTTTAATTTCTTGTACTCTTGTTGATAATGTTCTATTGTTTCTCAAAATGTCTTACAATATGATTTTACTCATGATGCATACTACTAATGATATTTCTAAAGATAATGTACAAAATAATGATGATGTTAACGAACATTTGCATGTTTCTTGTTTCCTCCTTTGGTTGATCTTGTTGATAAATGTGTGCAAATATCCCTTCCTATTGAGGCTCCTTCCATTCCTACTACTAGTTACCCTCTTGTTGATCCTAAAATTGACTTCCAACCTAATAGTTTCCTATGGCTACCTATAATGGAAAAATCCAACCCCTTAATGAGCCCCTCAATGTGTATGTCATCCCTCCCCAAGAAGTTCTTTCTCTTATGCATGTTGTTGGTGATTTGAAAAATAATCTTCATATTCTTACTCTTGAAAGTAGGGCCTACTATGCTAGTACTAATAATAATTCCCTTCATGACAATCCCATTCCTAAGAAGATTTACAATTCATCCTTCCCTAAGGGTTTTTCCATGCCTACTTTTTCACTTTTTGATGGGACGGGTAATCCTTATTTACATCTTAAAGGTCTTCTTGATTAGCTATGGCTTCATTTTATAATGATAGATTGTTACTCAAAGATTTTCCTAGTAGTCTTATTGATATTGCTTCTCAATGGTTTCATCATTTTCCTAGTGGATCTATTAGTACTTATCTTGATATGGAAGAGGATTTTCTTAGATGTTTTATTTCTAATAATGGTCCTAAAGTTACATTTGAATATTTACCTTCTTTGCATTAAGGAAAGAATGAACCAATTAGGATTATATTTTACGTTTCAAGTCTTGCATGCATCATTTAATTTTTTAGCCTATTGATTTAGAAATGCAATATATCTTTTGTCGTGGCTTAATTCGTCCTTTGAAAGAAAAAAATTTATATGATACATGTGAATATTTTACTCTTCTTTGCTTCAAATTTATAGCATTAGAAAAATAATTTCTTAATGATTATATTATTGTACATGCTTCTACTCCTCTACTCCTACTCCACCTAGCACTTCTTCCATTCCTACACCACATAACACTTCCTCTTCTCTTCCACCCATTACACCACCTTCACAATCACCATATCCTCCTAAATATACTCATGCATGTTCTCCACCCTTGTGTAGGCCTCCACCTCATTTCACTCCACTTCCTAAGCATGAGCCATTATACTTTCCACATTATGTTAGGCCACATGATGTTTTACACACCTTGCTTGATGAGAAGTTGATTTGTTTACCTTCCAATGAGCATCATCCTCCTCATCGGTTATGATGCAATCGTAACCATCCATTTTGTAATTTCCATAGGATCAATGGTCATCGTGACAATGATTTCTATGCTCTTCATGATCATCTTCAGTTTCTTGAGGACCAAGGTGTCATTTCCTATTTGCATTCCATGTTGATAGATCTCCTTCTTCGTGTCACATGATGCCGCATGCCATCTTCTATAACTTTGACTACCTCTTGTCCTCCTCATGTCATATTGTCTCCTTCTATGACTATGTATAAGCCATCTACCTCACTTCTTGCTTAACTCTCACAGTGGGCCCCGAAGGAGCATCACTCGTCAATCTTAGGTTCACATCCTTCTAGTGATGTTACGATCACTTCAAGTTTATCTTATGGCACCTATACTCAGGATATCACATCCATCGAGTCACTTATGCATAGTTGTCACCTTCTCTCTCATTAGAGGCCATATATTCATTTCATACTATACACTTTCATGTTTATCCTATACTAGTATGATTATTAGCATGTGATCAATTATTTATTTCTTATCTTTATCAAAGGTCAAATCCATATTCAACATACATGCCTATCTATATTTTCCTATCTAGTATCATATTTCTAACATCATTTTAACATCTATGCTATTATTTTCAACACATCAAAATACATCACATAAGAAACTCAATATAACTCAAAAGAAAACATCATCAAAAAAACTATCATCATATGTATCTCAAAATGTTTTATAATACAACAATATAGGGTCCACGCTCTTTGTGTACATCATAAATCCTCCTCACTATTGGAGACTATAATTACCATAGAACTAGATGTACCCTCACTCGATCTCCACTGTTGCACTCGTGACCGTTTCTCCTTTAGTCTCACTTGTAATTCCACCGCCTCAATCATGTCCTTTGCATATCGACTATAGAGCTCCACGTATCTCTCAAACATGTTCTATGTGAGGCCACCCTCTCCAACTACCTCTCGTGCTCATGTGAACTCCTTCCATCCTCATCTCACTCAGATTGAAAAACAATACATTTAGCAATTGCACTCACCAATGGATCGAACAAATATTCATGCTCACCAGCAAGACATCCCACTCTTCCTCCTCTAATCCCAATGTTATAAATGTGGACAAATACCAACCCCAAGGAACTCCCTCGAGTGTATATCTCTTGTTACACAACACAAACAAGACAGAAAAATGCAACATTAGTAATCATCAAATGATCCAAACTCAATGTACAAACTAGTGAGCACTCCTGGACACAAGATCTCAACTCAAAGGACACTATTTTTCGGAACTAGGACACTATCACCCAAATCAAGATGGTCCTATCTAGAGGACATGATCGCCCCATCATCGGCACTATCTTGGATAGGAATGCCCAAAATACTAAAAATCACAAAAATGTAAAACATTAACTTAAACTACATATATTTTCCTAATCTAATATGTAAAATGCATCACTTACCAAGTTATTGATCATTTGTTTCGAAATGACCTCTATCGCCCTCTCAAGCCTAGGCGGGATGACCTCTCATATATGTGGCAATTTTCTCGCTCATATCTCAAATCAAAATTCTCAAGGTTATAAATCAAGTTCCTTTTGAATTTTCCACCTTACTATTTATAGTAAAATCTCATTACTGGTAGTTATTATAGTTCTTATACTATGATTGTCGGGAACTAATTCCTAATTACCATTTCTTTCATATATTTAACATTATTTATCCATTTTTTGCGCCATCCTGTGGCATTAGAACCATATTTTGATATATGTGTATTATATATTCCCAAGAATGCTTCTTTATTCTTAGCTCTATGATATTCTCATATTACACTCATTATTGTATTACTCATATATTGACTCCACATTTCTCTCTAAGGCATTTTACTCCATTTCTTTCGGCTCAAGGCTCAATGATTGGCCTCTCCCTCTTTTCCAAAAGAGGGGGAAATATTTGGGGTATCCTATTACCCCTCCTTTGACAATCCAAGAAATTTTTTCAAGTACGATACACAAATATCCTATATTCCAAGCAATCAAAGAAAATATTCAAATCTTAAAAGGTTATGATCCAAAATGTAAATTTCTAATCTATTCCAAGTAGCAACAAGTCACGCTTTCACAAATTCTCTAAAAATTTCTTAAATGACCTAAATTAAGGGAAAATCAATCCTTGTAAGTAGTTTCCAATACAATCAAATTCAAGAAAATACCATTTTTCTAAATCAATACTAGTAGTTGCAAATTCTATTCCAAGTACCAATTTTTCTCCCATATGACCTAACTTGGGATCCAATCCAATATATCAAGCATTGTTGTTTCAATTTACCAAGCAATTACACCCTTACATCGTAGAGTGGGGAAATGAGATGTCATTTCCTTTCTATCCTACTTTATGGGGGTTTCCACAACGCAATGTAGTAGGTAAGTTGCAAAATTGGTTCATATTATCTTTCAAGCGTGATAGAACTTGTTTTTGAGAAAGTGTCATGGTCAGAATGTGAGAAAGAGCAATTTACCAACACTCTTTCTCTAGTGCCAAGACACTTAAATCCTTGGTTTAGCGTCAAGATGCTCAAATCCTTAGTTTAGCGTTAGGACACTCAAATCCTTAGTTTAGCATCAGGATGCTCAAATCCTTAGTTTATATGTTAATTTGATAACTAATAACACTTGATCCCTCCTCAATCTTCAAATTTCAAATTCTCGTATATCTCCTTGGCAATTTCATATCCAATATCTCCTCTGTGACAACATAGGTCACCCTACATGGATCAAAATGTCCATGGTTCACCATGTTGTGTTTCTACTATCACAAGTTCTAGCCTACAATTCCTTTGGTTCACTTTAGTACGCTCTTCTTATATCATTTATACTACTTGAATTTCATCCAATATCATAAAGTAGGGGAATTTAGTCACTAATAAATGCACTTATTACTATTATATTACACCTCTAGTATGTTTTTATATACATGATTTCTAAGTTTGGAAAATAGGCATTGGTGACACCTCTTTGGTCATTTTCTTGATTTTTTTGGCTTTGTTTACATCCTTTGTGCGGTATTTGCATCCTTTTGGTCGAGTCACGAGAATCCATGTTCTTTTCTTTTACTCAATTTTTTTGGTTTGTTTCAAGACAAGTACCACCCGGATAGGATAGTAATGCCCATGTGTTAATGTCCTTCTAGGTGCTTCTATCCTATTTGCTTATTTTTCTCCTTTTTCGGTTTGTTTTAGATTTGGGTATTTTCTTATCTTATTTTCACAACCTAGGTCTGCTTTTGATCTCATTAAGTGCTTAAATTCAAATAAATAAATCATATATATACACAACCTACTAATTATTCTAAAGCGGTAATTGGGATATCATTTTCTATATCTACCACATATAAAGAGAAACATAAGGGACTGCATTTTAGGAAGCATTATTCATTTGCATTGGGGGATATCTGAATTTCATATCACACATTCTTGCATTGGTATATAGTAGTTATATCTCGTTATTCTTTGTGAGGACCGGCATTAGGGCATCCTAGCTCAAGGGACACGATTTCAATCACACACCACAAGAACTACATAGAGTCTAAAAAACGTAGTACAATACTGGGAAAAAATATCATATCAAGGTGACAATTGGGATCATTCTTACACTCTCATTGACATTTTTATTCAATATAATGTGTGTTTAAGTCTTGTACAGTAGCTAATGTTTTATTTTGTAGGAACATGTGAGAAAAAGTGATATCACAATGAACCTAACATAACCTACAATGAGCGAAACAACAACAAGAAGTGACACGAAAGAACTAGATCTATATATGTTCTACAAACACTAGCACCCATAACAAACACTAGCATCTAGGTGGTCATGTCCCCTCACGAGTTCTCTTTTCTTGAGACCTTCACATGTTAGTTTCATAATCATAATTTGCATAACCAAAATATATGTTTGTTCGAGATCATTCACCTGCCTAGAATTAGTCCAGACCTACATTGGCAAAGGTGAGTCATCCTCAAAACCCTACTTATCACTTGTGTTTATGTTTACTTTTCTTGATATTTCTTGTTTACTATTATATTTATTTAATCAGTAGTGTCCTTATCTTAGATTTAATTTTATTAAATCACAATGTATATCAATGTAATGACCATTATGTGGTGTATGAGATTTATATGTTAGATATAGAAGAGTGAGCACTCCTCGAAGACCAATGAGGAGATGTAAAGTGACATGGTGCACTAAAGTAAATGATGTAGGAGCATATATCCTACATTTGATTTTGTCTTGCAACATCAAAATTTGGTTTTTCACTTTGTGTTTGTAGGTTTAGGGGGTCATTTGGAGTCATCTAGAGTTGTTAGTTTGTATCTAGACCTTCACAAGTTTGAATTATGCATTTTCCCTCCAAAAGTACAAATTTGAAATTTTGAGGGTATTTTGGATTGTATTTTGTGTAAAGGTAATATTCTTGTATTATTCAAGAGATGTGATTAGTCTTATTGAGAGATTGAATTCATAATCATGACTTAAGTCATAGGGTCCTTAAGTTCTAGTCTAAGTTAGGATTGAAATGATGTATTAAAAGAAAAACCATGTGACCAAGAGGTCTTAAGGGATTATATTCGGTTGAAAACTGAGTGGAGGGATATAAAATGAAAACATGTAACTAACTATATTCATTCCATTCAAATGAGAATCAGAGGAGAGCTCTAAGAAATTTTGAGGAGAGATTTTTGTGTATACACAATTTTGTGACAGTTTTCAATTTATTCTTGTGCATTTTAGTGATCTCTTATCTTAGATAAGGTTTTGGAAGGAATTTTATTGATTTGTAAGAGCATTAATGGCCATGATATATTGTTTTTGTAATAATATGCTAGATTTATGTAAGGGTAGAACAATTTATACAATCTTGTAGCGATCAATGTGAGTGAGAGTGCATTCTAGCTTATGGTTTTATGGAGAGATTTGAGTAAGAGGTGAAGTATGTGATTGAGTCAGAGGATATATCATAGGAATAGACCTAAGGCATTTGTATAAATATTTGAAAGGATATATTGGATCATAATTTTTAGAGATATAAAGAAGAGGATTGTAAATCATGTTCTTGAGGGTAGAGAAAAGTGATTTGGCACCATTTTCAAAGTTTTAGATATTAGGAAGCCTCCGCTGCTAATATTTACATTTGAAGGAAGGTGAGACAAACCTTTGAGCAATATTTTAGGTATTTAAGTTAAAATATATTCATTTTATTGTAAAATTACTCCTACTAGTTTGTAGGAAACCCTCCTTAGGGTTTAGTGTGGATTAGCCATTTGAAGGCCCTAAATGTTGATTTAGGACATAAAAACTTGAACATATATTATTTACACCTCCCTCTCACTAATTTTTGAGTTTTCCAAGATTTATCTAGCCCATATTTTCTATAGTTCTTGACAATCATGATTATCAATCTTGAGTACGGTCAGAGACCTTATTGGATAACTAAAACAGGGGATTTGGAGAAATTTTGTAAGGAAGGTATAATGAAAATTGGTACAAAAGTTAAAGGGACAAATGGGTAATGAGAAATGTGCATGGTTTGTGGATTGAGTCATGTCATCAAAATTTAGAGTTGAAAATATAACTTAGGTAGGGCTACAAGAAGTTTAGACAAGTAAAGGAGGAGTGTGAGTTTGGAAAAGACACTTTACGAAGGAGTTGGAAAACCAGAAAATTTTACACGCCTATAGGATGCCTAAAGGGTGCTTGGAAATTTTTTATTATAGGTATGCCTATTTTCTCCAACCATGAAATCACCCATGGAATGCTCTTAAGAAGCCTTGAGAAGGTAGTTTGGAAAAGGGAAGAAAATTGAAGGTAGTGTTTGCATTATACCACTTTGATGGTTGAATAAGCTTGTAATGAGGTCTAGTAATAGGGTATAAGAATATTTCAAGCCCAAATAGGGGTTTAAGGTCAAATTTAGCTCAAGAAGGAAGAGTTTTAAGCTTGAAAAGTGAGTATTTTTCTTATAAAGTATTGTTTTTGGAGTTTTTAGTCAAACTAACCTTGTGGATGAGTTGAACTATAAAGGTTATTTTCATCATGATTGATGGGGCATCCTATGATAATGTAATCCATGAGATAAAATATGTGTGGATGAAAGGTTAGCGGAGAGGTCAAGGAAGACTAGAGCTATGTGAATCAACATGTGTAACCAAAGGCCTAATAGAAGGACTAGAGCTATGTGAATCCAAGGACCTATTCATAGGTATACTATGATTAGGGATGGATGGCAAATGTGGGAGAATTACTAGGCATACTAGGGAAGGATCCTCAAAACAAATGCATTGAATAGTAACAACATGTTGATTATGAATGAACTTGATACATTGGTGAATAACTAACATGATATCCTTAATAGGATGTAACCAGGGAAATTAGGGATAAGGTACCAAAGATAAGAGATATAGAAACCAAAAATTAAATAGGTGTGGTAATAGGACCAACAGTGATAGGTAATGTGATATAATGATATCTAGGATCATATTTGAATGTAATCTTCTATGCGAGAGATACCAGAGATTGAAGCAATGACTAGGAACACACATTATCTTTGTTGTGTGGATCAACCAATACACCATGTATAGGTACTTGATGAATAGAGATAGGAATAGACAATGTATCAGAAATAAATGTGTCATCTATATCAAATTCATTGAAAGTAATGCATGGTGTAGAAGCTGGTATATGAATAATAATATCAATCATAACATATAAGGGATGATCATAAGAGGGTAGTGGTGGTACCACACGATGAGCATTATGCACTTGAAGTAGATGTATCACTTGTATTCTTAGGGAGTGGATCATTGAATATTTTAATTTGGAATTTTGTTTTTGGGATTATAAGATCCGAGTGGGCTCATCCCATTCAATAGAATTAGTGTCAATAATATCTTGAATAACATGGCGAAGCTTTATGCATATGTCATAGAATGACCAATACATTGGTGATAGTCGTAATGGGATTTGGCATCAAAACTCTTACTTTGAGGCTTTTTGCATCAACCTCAAGATGATGGAGGGAGAGACACAAGATTTCACTCAAGTAATTATTTTAAGAAAATATGAGAAGAACATGGTAAATGTGTAAATTATCATCGTGTAGGTTAGAATGATAGCTTAGTAGGATTATTATAACATTGACGAGTGTCTTTAGAAAAGCCTTAGCATCATTATTCTTGTCCTTAAATGAATATTTTCTTTGCAATTTGGCATTAGATGTATTAGGGTTGCTAACAACATACTTAATTTTATTCATATGTAACAACTTAGCTTTGTGTTCCTTTAGTGTATGGAAAAGATGGTCAAATGATCAAAAATTGTCAAACATGATTAATTCTTTCATAGGAGGAAGAAAAATTTATGTAAAAAGGTCTTGTAATTCACTATCATCAGGATATTATTCATCTTGGTAAACATGGTCTGATAATGCAAGACATAATTATTGATAGGTTATTATATCCTTTGCGTAGCTTGGGCATTTGTACATAAGACACATTATCCCCAATGTTGATAGAAAGTTTGCCAAAAATTTATTTTCCAATGTAGTGAAAGAGCGCACAAAATGTGTGGGGAGATCATATAACCATTACAATGCAAAGTCCTTAAGGATCCTAGGGAACAACTTGGTAAGCAAGATGTCATAAGAGGCATAATCGATGCAAACCACATGAAATGACTTAAGATGTTTCATGGGATCACCTTTTCATCATAGATAGGAAGTTTAGGTGTAACAAAACCAAAAGGAAAAGGATAAGAGGCCACCTTAAGAGCTTGTGGATTATGTAATAATTTATTATTTTACATACCATGAGGAGAATTAGACACACATTTTTGCAATTGTAATATTTGAGCTTGTAATGTGTGAAAAAGGGTTTCAAGAGCTTGTGTGCCAAATGAAGAAACATGTGAACCATTAGATATAGGAGGTGTAGTAGCGATAATAGTGACTGCAATAATATGCATAGAAGCATTGTCCATTGGAATATTAGGTTCCCCAAGAATGTGGACAACGTAGATGCAGAAGAGTAGTATATGTCTCTAAGTTAAATGATGAAGCATGTTTAAGTTAATCTCATGTAACGTATAATAGGATATCAATGTTAAAGGGATTTTCTTGTAAAAATGTGTAAATTTTTAGGCATCATCATTAATAACGTCTCATTTATGATTTTCAAAGTGATTAAAGAAACCATCACCTTGTGCATGATCAACATTGATAGTTAAAATAGTATTAACAAATATATCATCATGGACTTGGGCACAAGAGCGAGTAGGGGTGGTATGGGAATCAAGATGTGGGAAAGATATATAGATATTGATAATGATCCCTAAGATTCGGCATGATAAAGCACAATATCCAAACACAATAAAATAGAATAGAAACCCTAGGGCCATTAGGGGTTTGAGACACAATGTTTGATTCAAGAGTCGGGTTCACCAAAAAAATTTCACCCTTTTTAGATTTGATTAAAAGTCACGCCTATAACCAAAAAGGAATGAAATATAAGCTACAAGGGTTTATTATGATTAACTAAACATTAACCATTCAATACCAAAATAATGCATTAATACTTGCAAAAAATGCACATGATACAATACAAGTTCACAAACATAAGGGATTGAGTACACTTACTTGATTACAAATGATTATGGGAAAATTTGAGTGATCTAAATGATGAAACATGGGTATTTGCACTCGAGAGTGCTTTGGAACTAGAAATGTGACATATAAATGATCTTGGATAGGACTTTACAATAGGGGCACGAATGTAACGCGGTCTTGATATGGTCTTAACCCTACTCAAAAAAGATCTGTAACTTTTTGGGTTTGTTGCTTGTCTAAATCTATTTTTTCTCTTTTTCATTCACTTTTGGTCACATTAAAATGGTATTTAAATGCTCTAATTAATATTTCAAACCCTAATCGTGAATTATAAGTCCTAAAAAATAAACATTACTTGGGTTGTGGGCACCCCGTGAACTACCTACATTGGCACTAATCCAAAAATGCCTCAAACCGCATGTCGTTCTCCACCTAAGACATGATATCTAGTCATAGTGAAATCACATTTGCATCCTTCCTTTGAAAAATCTTAACTTGAGTTTCTCTCTTGCAAATATACTTGAGTGAGTGAATTTGAGTGCTTGAAATGTGGGAAGCAATCCCTAGACCTAATGGGAAGCTTCAAACTTATAAATGGTGTTGCCCTAATGAATGTGCAAAGGTATTTTTGGAGTGTAGGGAGATTTGGGTGCCTTTTTACTATTTTTTCAACATAAATCCATAGGAGTGATAGGTTCTAAATGAGGTGAGTTTCACTTGGTTATAAATCCTTCTAAAGGTGATTTAAGTTACAAAGGTCAGGCGAGGAGGAGTAAATTATCCAAAAATAATGTGCAACTAAAATTTTGGGATCAAATCAATCAAGGTAAAAACCATAAAATGTATGATGATATAAGCTAACTATATTATACATTTTTTACCCTAGAGGAGAAATTTGAAGTGTGAAGTTTGGAATCTGACAAATGGAGTTTCTAAATGGTTTTCATGCATTCAATGATCATAAACTAATGGCGGATGAGTGTGTATGACCAAGAAAGCTAGACAATATACCTAGATATGTACTGAATGAGAATGGGTAAAGTACACTTGTTTTAGCAAGAGAGTAATGTCAAGAATGGCAAGTGTCAAAGAGTAGAATCACCAAATTTGAGCATCTACGACACCATAGAGTCTAAAAAATACTTCGCCTATGAGTTGTAAGCTCTTAGAGAGAAATTGTATGTAGATTTCATTAAGGTCGTTAATAGAAATATAAATTTTCAACTAAGTTTGTTGCTCATTGTGCAACGACTTTATGGGTGGAGGGAATACCCAACATCATCAAATGATATCATAACAAGCTACTTTCCTATAAGAAAGGAAGTGTAATACCTAGTAGAACATTGAATGTGAGGCAACTAAACAAGGTTATTATGTTCTCCGATGTGACAAAGTTGGGTAGAGAACATAAGAATAGATCCCAAAATTATAGTGGCTAGAGGAGATCCAAATATTTCTCAAGAAGACAAGATGTCGTCAAGAATAAATGCATATTCAGATGTAGATAGTTGCCGAGATGTTGGAGAAAGTATTAAGGAACTTAATGGTGTGTGTTGTTAATTGATATTATACCCTTTGTTGAGACTAGGCTCAAAACCTCAATGAAACATGGAAAGACCTCAAAATTGTGGGACAATGGCACCTTTTGAGGTCAATCTTCGAGATAAGGTTGGCTTCCTTCTATCCTAGCTCATTATTTACTACTATCTAGCTAGCACTAAACTACTGCTACCTATTCCTATTCTAAGAATTCTAAAGGGACCAAGGTTGAGAGAGAGAGAGAGAGATGTTCTGAAATAAAAGAGAGGTGATGCACCAAACTATAATAGGGTTCATTTATGGATTTAAAAGGACACAAATATAACTTTACCTGTAAATATCCAAAAGAATGTGTATAGACTAATCAAAGGAGAAAACATAAAGACTTAATTCATACAAGAAGATTGAAAGTATTCACATTAAACACAAAAATATTCAAAGGAAAGAAATTACACTTACATATATATATCACGAACTTAACCATTTATAGACTAAAAATCCGAGGCACATGAAATATTCGCGAGGCTCATTATAGGGGTCCACCATAAAATCTTTGAGCTCAAAATGGTAAATATCTAAGACAACAAAAAGATCAAGCAAACTTTAGGATCAAAGAACCCTTTCTTTTGATTTCACACTTACATTTATAGAATTTTTTAGAGAAAGTGACAAGAGACCAATCAAATCTAGTAATTAATAGATTTAACTATCCACCACCACAAGGACTAATCATCATTGATTTCATAGGCCAAGTATGGGTGCCTGAAATGTCTCCAATCACATGCCATCAGATCATTAATGCAAAAGGATGATGTCATTCATCATTTAATTTTGGTTATTGGAATGGTTAAGCTCCTAGACTAAATTAGGCATGGTTTTTTTGTGCTTCACGTACCTTTGATGTTATTCTAACTTGGTCATGTCTTTGCAGACTTTCTATTTGCTTTGATGAACTTTGGTGATCTGAACCATTTATGTCTTCATCTCATGAGTATATTTCATTCCGTAGAGTCACATATGTTTCACAAAAAAATTCCCTGTATTATGGACTCTTCGTTTTGTGGCTTTATATTTTCCTTGTCTTGTGGGATGACCATTCATTCATTCATGGGTTTTTCTTACTATGTGGACCTTTTTACACATCTTTCTTTATTTTCCTCCACTCAACTTTTCTAACATTTTGCACTCGACATTATTTCTTCTCCCATAATGTTATGAATTTATTTTGCCTTTGTTCCATGGCCTATTTCCCCATGACCATGTTCCTTTATTCCATGGGTTAACCAAATCCACATAACACTAAATTTTGGAAACCCATAGAACACTGAGTTCTAATTTATGTGAATTTTATACAAAAGTGCATATGTCTCTAGCTTGAATGAAGTTTTCAAAATAACATGGGTGCTATTTTGGACAACATGACTTAGTGACTTTTGGGAACATCTACCTCTTAAATGATTTGATCAAGTAGCTTGACATATCCATTAGGCATGGATTCAACATATAACTTAGAACTTTTTGAGATCAATTTGCTCTTTTCACCATCTAGAAACCCTCGATCTTTTACTTTTTATAGCCTTTTATCATGATGTGGCATTTGTCCTTTGATTCATAGCTCACACAACCTATGAAAAATGTAAATGGGGCTAACACTTGTGCTACAAAGCACTTATTTAAATGGTCACCATAAAAGGATTGAGGAGGAAATTTAATTGGTGATCAAAAAATAACACAACATAAAGGATCATCCAACAAAAGAGAAAAGAAACATAAAACAACTATGTACATGATACAACAAATAAAACTCAAAAGGAAGGTTTAAGATAAATCTCATTAACTTAGATTTGAAGTGCCTTCCATCAAGATTTGAAAGTCCAAAATATTTATCCTACTTAAATGGTGTGATCATATATATGGTCCACTCCAAAGTGTATCAATCTTATAGTGCCACCCTAGTTTAGCTCTATCAGTGTCCCATTTTAGAACTAAATCCCTTGTTTTGAAGGACTACACCTTAGCCTTCTTATCAAACCACTACTAGTTAATCCTTGATGTTTTTCCAACTTGATCATGGTGGATTTCCTCATTCTACTAGCTCATCCATGTTGATTGCTCTTTGTATCTCACCTTCTAACTCTAATTGTTATGCCAATTCAAAGAAGGAAATTCAAAGATAATGGGAGTCTAGCCTCTCTACCATAAACAAGAATAAAAGGAGAATTACATGTAGCTCTCTTGGGTGTAATCCTATCATCCCAAAGATAATTTTTTATCTATGTGTTATTGTCTTTGATTCATATCTATTTTCATTTTCATGATTATGATCAAGTTCTTATTAGTAATTCATCTATACCATTACCCTAAGGATAATAGTTGGAAGAGGTATTCAAATAAATGCCCTCTTGAGAACCCAGTCTTAAATTTTATAACCCAAGAAAGCCTTAGCATTATTAGAGATTATGTTTGAGGAACACCAAACCTTAACATGATGTCTTCCAAGAATTGAAGGAGAGTTGATTCAATTACTTCTTTGAGTGCCACGACTTCTATCCACCTAGTAAACAAGTCAATTTAAGTCAAAACCCATTTATGGCCGACACTTGATATCAAATTGATCATTTCGATAAAATCAATCCCCATGAGAGAAAGGTTGATCCACTTGAATCATATGAAGTGGAAGAGTTGTTAAATTTTTATTTCTAGTGAATAAGGCACATTCCTTGTATTTGCGAACCCACTTGTGAGCATACATGAATAATGTAGCCAATAATACCTAGATCTCAAGATTTTGATTATTGTAGCTTTTGGGGAGAAGTGACCACCAAAAGAACCATTATGAAATTTCGTGAGGGCCTAGTTAACTTGCTCCTATTCAATGCATTTTAGCAAGATTCCATCCAGATATTTTTAAAAATAACCCCACCTATCAATACATAAGAAATGGATTACAACCTCAAACACCGCCTATGGTCTTTTCTCAAACCATAAGGGTATTGGTTGGTAGACAAGTAATCTTGTCATGTTATTTGTCCAAGTTTCTTCATTTAGCTTATCTACAACGGATTTTCTTCATCCTCTTCTAGAAAATAAAAGGCTTCATGTTCATTTGTGGCATCAATAACCAACTACTCACATAATTCTCTTCCTCTAACCCACTTGGTGGCATTTATGGTAACATTATATTCCATGATTTTTATCACCCATCTAGCTCTCTTTTCACTAATTTTTTTCTCCCATTATGAACTTTCTTACATTGTGATAAGAGACCAATACCTTAATGTGGCTTATGAGCGAGCATGTGTTTAAAATTATTGATATCTCTCATCATGGAAAATATATCCTTCTCTACATTATTGTATTTTATTTCATAATATTTTAGTGTCGACTAAAAAATTCACTAGTTTCTCTAATCCTTCATCATTTTGTTGATTCAATACAACAACAATATTAGCTTCATCTCCATAAGTGTAAAGAATGGAGTCCTTTGAATAATCTAGATTAATGAGAGTGGGTCCTTGAGTAAATACTTTCTTGATGTTATCAAATTTTTCTTTTCCTTCCTTAGTCCTTTTGAAATCCACATCATTCCGAGAATCAAGGTGATACGCTTGACTAATCTGTAAAGTTAGGAATAAATCTCCTTAAAAATTGATCTTGCCAAGGAAATATTGTAATGCCTTCTTGTGAGCTGGTAATGAGAGAGAAAGGATAATTGAGACTCTTTCTAGATCAATAATAAAACCTTATTTTGAAACAACATGACCCTAAAGCTTACCCTACATAATTGTAAAGATGCATTCTTAGGGTTGAGTGACACTCAAACTCTCTACACCTTTCAAACACTTTCTCGAGGTGTTTCATGTGATCTTCACTTGCCCTTGAAAACACTATGATATCATCCAAGTAAATGAGGATAAATTTTTATAAATCCTTTAAATGCAATATCCATGGCTCTTTGAAAAGTGACACCAACATTAGTTAGACCAAATGGCATCTTCTCATAGGCATAGGTTCCCCATTTGTTGTGAAAGTTATATTATGCTAATCTTCCTCTTTGACTCTGATTTGGTTGAAACTAGAATGGCCATTCAAAAGTTAAAACCTTTCAACACTCGTTACGGTTTGCAAAATCTATTCAATTGAGGGAAAAGGATAATGATCCTTGAGGGAGATCTATTTAAATATCTAAATTCCACACCCAACCTAATTTCTCCATTTTCTTCCTAACAGGGACTAAGTTGGCCACCCAAAAGGAATACTTGATGGGGAATATAATCTTTCTTATATGAGCTTTGATATCTCTTTAATCATGAGGGGCTCAATTTTGGGGTTAACATGTCTTTTTTTTGTCTGATTGGTTTGGCATTAGGGTTAAGATCTATAGCTTGTTGGGAAATATTTGGATCAAATCCTTTGAGATCTTCATAGATCCATGAAAAAACATCATTAAATATCTAACACAAGGAGATTAAAGCTTTCATTTCATTTTCATTACATACCTTTCCCAACAATAACTCTTTGTCTTGTATGATGGTGACTAGTTGGTAATATTCCTCCTTTACTGTTATATTCTTCTTTTCCCCTTTGAATTCATCATCAGGGATGAATATATCCTAAAGCATAACTAGTACTTTAGGAAATTTATTTTTCCTCGATTGGATTATCTACTCACCATAGCTTTCTTGTAAGTTTGATGAAAAATTTTCCTTTTGCCTCATTCTAGATGAATTGAACAATTTTCTCATCGATGTAAAAAATTAACCAACTAACTTCATTATCCGGGATAAATGGTCTTACTATTATCTTAACATGTTGTTTATTACCATAGATGAGGTCCTTAGATGGAGAGAATTGTGATCCGATAATTGTCTTCATCGATATTCTTCTAGATTGACTTCCTTGCATGACCTCGTAAGTTGATGGCATCAAAGTTTTATATAAGGTCCCAAACTCTATGCATGTAAGATTTAAGCAACTTGTTATTAGTAGCACACCTTCTTGAATTGATGAAAGACAAGTTTAATATCTCCAAACACTTGCAAGCCTTTGATATTCCTTTTCTATGTCAATAACAATCCATGAATCAAGGCATCGTATTATGCTACATTGTTAGAGCAAAAAAATTATAACTTATGGAAAAATAATAACTTGTTCCCCTCTGTAGAAATAAGAACTACACCCGCACCAAGTAGATTTTTGCTTCTTGAGCCATCAAAGAACATCTTCCATAGACATGAAGCATGATTTTCTTTTTACGCGGCATGAGAACAATAAGATTTTCTTCATGAATATAATAGGTTCCCAAACCAATCTCTTTTATTTTCATAAGGATCAAATTCATAGTGTTCTTTGGCCCATTCATCTAATAAGAGGTCATGTATTAAAGGAGGAGTAGACTATTGTCTGATATTAATTATTTTTCTTCCTCTTCTTGGATCATGCAATTAGAGTTGGGGGAATCATAAGATTCAACATGATAGGAAGAGATTGGGTCAACCCTAATGGTGAACCTTGTACCATATCTGGTGCTTAAGATGATGTGAGACCAATTCGAAGACAAATATCTACCTATTTTGGTTGTGAAAAATATTGATAAATAGATGGGAAAAAGGAGGTAAGCTAATATCGAGATATCTTGAGTAATGGTCATGCTAAGACAAACATGAAGGGTTAACTCAAGATCCTTTATGACTCTTAATACTTTGACAGTTTAGTTATCAAGTTATAAGACTCCTTTAGAGGTTGGGCTATACTTAATGCCTGAAATATGGAAAAGTACTAGCACCTGAATCTATCATGCAAGTATGCAATAGGTGTTTTCCTATAATTAGATATATGTAGAAGGGTGGAGACTTCTTTTTTTACTTACTTTCTCATACATTGACTAACAAATATTAACTACAACATTTAACTTTTAGATGACATGTTCAAATGCCGCAATATTTGCTTCAAAGCTTCTTACAAAATATCCCTCGAAATGGAATACATAACTCATCCCACATTATCATATTCATATTTATCTTCTTTATCTGCTCGATAACATTCGAGAGGAATACCTATGAACTTATGCATCAAAGGTGTGGACTTTGCTTTTCTTTTTACTCAATCGACGGATTTGGTGCATTGGTTGGTGGACTTTCTTTGTTTCACGAGAGTGTCCTACGAACTTTCTAATGCTAAGGTGGAGCCATTAAATGAAGCCACTTGTATATCTCTACCTAATTATGCGTATTGTCATTTTTCTTTAAAGGGTAGACTTTGTGTTAAAAGGGATGAAGGAATCCCTCCTAATTACCACTTTTTTGATGTTTTAATGTCTCTGCTACATGAAGTGTGGCATACTAAGTTTTGTGGCTTGATTAACCACACAAAATTCTTTAGGGTTGTAGAACATGAGATTAGATTATGTGGTTTCTTCATGCATTATTTTTGCATTGGTATTTGTGATCTCCATTAATGGTTCTTGGTAATTGAAATAATTTTATACCCATGAGGGTTTGGAATTACATGTCATTTGTACAAGTGTTTTGATTATGTGGTTGTGATTAACTAAAATTGACTAAACTAATGTAGTAAAGAATAGTTAATCTAATCTAGGAGGACTATAATGTAATAAGTAAATGTTCTAAAAAAGCATGTAAATGAAATAAGTAGATAGTATAATGAAATTAAAACCCTAATATGCAAGAAGGGAAAGGAAAGAACTCAGCTGAATAATAGAATCATGATGAGGGATGTCGTAGTGATGCATAGAAAATTAGAAAGCTAGAACGACCATGTAGGAGTGTCAAAAAGGACAGATCTGGATGTTGTGCCTAGGCGGGGTGCTCACGGGTGCTCTGGTAAGGAATTTGGGCGCCACAGTGCGGAAAAAGTGTTTGAAACCGATGCTCATAGGGTCAAAAGTTTATCTAAAAGCTTTACTGCTGTCACATTAATTTCTTTGAGTTGCACCGAATGCTCCAAATATTCCAAGAGGAATTAATAACTTGCAAAAGACCAAAAGGAAGTATCAAAACCCTAAAAAAATAAAGATGCAAAATGAATGGGTTGGGTGACCTCGGCTACCCACGGTGGGCTTACTAACTAAGTGTTACTGATATATTTGAGACCCAAATGTAGTTATGGGGTGTGTGTGTGTGCATGTCATGCCCTAGGTGCTCTTGTGTCGATCGTTTTTGTGAAGTGGCAAGCAAATAGCTAAATGTAGAAAATGTAGTAGTATTTGTGAATGGAATAAAATAAAATCCTCCCCTATGAAGTGTGATGCAGATGTCCTAGCTTGTGCCTTGATGATGGAGCTATGTGGATGTTAATGCAATAGATGGATGCAACTCTAGATGGAGTGATAGTAGTGTATGATGTTAGGTCCCTCATTATGGTCTCATAACTTTATATTTATAGGGTTCTCTTGCTCTAATTTCGTAATTAACCCCAAAAAGGCCAACCACAAGAAAGATAAATATGAAAAATGGCTAGAAGAGGCCCAAAAAGTGGTGGGAAAGTGCTAGAAGGATCGGGGTGCCCCAAGTGGGACAAGGTGCCCATGGGCGCCCCAGTACTAAATTTGGGTGCCCAGTCGAGGCTAAAATTACATGGAAGGTGCGGGAATGACTCGAGAATATGGGTGCAATAGGTCACAAATTATGAAATAAAATAAACAAGATGGCAAAGGACGAGGGTTAATTAGTAATTTCTTTACTCAAGAACCTTCTAAATAGTAGTATGAGACCGGGATAAATAAATGTCTAAAGTGCATGATTTTGTGACTACATTTTGCCCCCACTTTATGTTGGTGAGTGGAAATCTCAGTAACATAAAGTAGATAGATATGTGTACCTGATGTCCATGAAGAGTGTAGTAAAAACATGTCGAAGGACTAGAAAAAAGCGTGGAATGATAAAAATATGGAGGAGCGTGGAAACTATAGATGAAAAATGTGAAAAGAAAAAGTGATGAGAGTGAACCTAGGGTGAAACGTGTGTGTGTAGTTGTTGCATAGTGTAGTGTACCTACATAAAATTGTGATGTGTGTGTTATAGTGTGTTACCACATAGTGTTGTTATCATTTTATTTTGTTGTTGCCCCCATTTGACTACTTGTTTCTCATACGGTTGACCTACTAAGGAGAAAATGATCAAGTAGTCAAATATGTATGTATGTAAGTGTAAAAATGCTATGTAAAAGATGCATGTGTATGTAAATGTAAAGTACGCAAATGTAAATGAAAATGTAAATGTAAATGTAAATGTAAATGGAACATGTGCACCTGATCCATGTCGAGAAAGAGTGTAGAAGGATATCATGTATTGTGAGTTTTTGGGCGATCTCATGCCACCCTAGCTGAAGAAGTGTAGGGAGGAAATGCTTATGTGTCCTCCAAGCTCTAACCACCTCTGTTGAAATGTGTGTGAGATATATCTTTATAGTATCCTAGTTTTTGGGTGATCCGATACCCTTTGGAAAATGTAGTGTGTAGAGAGACACACCCACTATAACCTCCAAGCATGTAACTTCTTCCTAGAAATGCTAAGGAGACCATGTCTATAAAATTTGTTGTGTATGGGGTTCGTAGACTAGTTTGAACCCACTCATTGAATAAATTGAACCAAAACGGTGTAGAATCTTTGTGTTAGTATGTAAACCCCCAAATGATGCCCCCTCTTTGGGGGCGCATGTGATGTCAGCTGATAGGAGACATGCGGCCCCAAAAGAGGGCCAACCGCATGTACGTTGTAACGTTGAAAAGTGCTTGGTAGAAACCAAGGCATGCACAAACAAGAAGGTTAGCCAAAAACAAGTGAAAACATGCATGCATGAAGAAAATAGTGTATAAGCTATGCAAACAATGTAAAAGCTACCAAACAATGTAATGTAAACATGCAAGAAGACAAGTATGCCACAAAAATGGGTTACAAACATGGGACATCACTCACGATGTCGCAAGACATGCAAGGCCATCATGGCCACAAACAACAGACAAGTGTGCACACCAAACATAGGGAAAGGCCCACAAACAATAGCAAATAAAGGTAGACAATAGCAGATAATGTAACAAACAAGTATGGAAACCAATATCCCTACATAACAAATGTTGCACATGAAGCACCCATTAACATGTTATAAAGATAGCTAGTATGTCAAAAACATGTATAAGAAAGTAATGTAAAGTGTTAAGTACAAAATGAAACAATAGCACCTAGAAGAGACGAGTGTGTGGATGCCCCCAACGACTAGTGTAGGAAGGGTAAAAGGTGAGCATCCATGCCACGTGTAAGAGACTATATCTATGATCACAACTAGAAGAAGGTGTGAACGCACATGTGTGTATGATATAGATAAATGCATACAAGTAATCAAACTAGCATGTGTAATAAAGTGACCATGAACAAGCAAAAGTAAGCAAGAATATAAGTAACCATAGTATGCAGTATGTTGTGGATGGATGGAATGGAATGCAATATGGAGTGATAGGAGCAGCATGCCCGAGTGGATAGAAATGTATGTAGTGAGGTTCATTTTGTTTTCCCCTCAACAATCAAGAATGAACTATAAATGAGAGTGCGTCATCGGGAAATGGTCGAGTAGTGTGTGTTGTGTCTAGTGCGTTGTGAGGAAATGTGTATATGCGTAGGGGTGATGATATGTGATGTGTAGAATAAATGTGCATGGACCTTATAGCCTAAGTGTATACCACGATGAGATGAAATGTGGAGTGATGATTTAGCCCTAAGCGTATATCACTACATGATGAATGGATGAGTGATGATTTAGCACTAAGTGTATATCACTATAAAGTGTAAGGAGGGTGTGGTGATGTAACCTAAGGTGTAGACCACTACAAATGATAGAATAGGTGACGATTTAGCCTAAAGCGTATGTCACTACAAGATGAATAGTAGGGAGTGGTGATGTAACCTAAGGTGTATACCACTATAGGATGATAGAATAGGTGATGATTTAGCCTAAAGCGTATCTCACTACAATATGCATATTAGGGAGTGGTGATGTAACCTAAGGTGTATACCACTATAGGATGATAGAATGGGTGAAGTTTAGCCTAAAGCATATGTCACTAAGCTAGTAATGTCACATGATGAAAGGTGGAATAGTAAATGTGTGATGAGTGTAGGGTCCATTTGATTTGTAAACCCTCGAAGTTGAGTATGGACCAAGGAAATAAAGTGTGTCATCGGGAAATGGTCGATATTAAAGTGTGTAATGAGTATGTGTATGCTATGAGATTGATGTATGAGAATGCAAAAGTGAGATATGCGTAAATGTTAAGATTAGGGGGGATGTGGGATGCTATGCCCCCCAAGTGTATGATAACATGTGTGTACAATGATGAATGATGTATGAGGGTGATGAAGCATTATAGATTTTGTTTAATTGATGATGTGTAAGGAGCATTAAAGTCTCATAGATGTGTGTATGTATAGGTGGTGATATAATGGAGGAATATGGTAATGTAAGATGAAACGAGGTTCTTTATGGTAAAAGACCCTCAACAGTCATATAAGAACCATAAGAATATGAGTGTGTCATCAGGAGGGTAAGGTGACAAGAGTCACCTACCAAACACCAAGTTTGTGTTTAGTGGTGGAAGCATGGTTCGGAAAAAGTAACAATAGGACCATGCGATTGTGGTGGAATTTGCAATGTGTATGACCACTAGTAGGAGGATTAGTTGCTTTGACGTACTTGATTGGTTGGAGCTTAGACTTGAGAGGAGGCCATGTTGCATTGAGTCTCAAGGGATACTATTTAGGTTGACTTGGTAATGTAATTGATGATTTAGTAAGAGTGGTTTGTGAACTAATTTTGATAGTGGGTTGATGCTCATTAAGTGGAGAAGAAGGAACATCAGAAATAAGAGAGTCATGTGATGGGACTATAGTATTTATCTGACTAGGAGAAGAATCATCATGCACATGTGAGTGATTATCAACATCAAGCATGTAATGAATAAGAGAAGCATCTAGAACTTCCATAGAAATATTAGAGGAAGGTTGACTAGTAGCCGCATGACATGGTATAGCAGTTGTCGGATCTTGACTAATTTGAGGAGGAATAGAATTAGATCCCATTGAGATGTAACTTGATGCATGAGATATGAAGTGAATGAGATAAATCCTTGATGATCAAGATGTTTGACTCTACATTAGGTAAAGGTATATCAATCATTTTCATTATGTCCATTGATTCGATGATAATTGCAATATGGATGATCCTGATACTTTGTAAGTTGATAAGGAGGATAACAATGAGTAGGTGGCAAAGTGATCAACTGATGACTAAGAAGTTGAGTAAGAATGTCATGTGGCATAGTATTATGCTCAAATATGAGAGGTCATGGTGATGACATGACCTAAGGTTTAGCTATATGACATGCAATGGACATAGATTGAAGAGGAGATGTAGAGGGAGTAGAAACATGTGATTGAGAAGCATCCTTAAGATATTAAATTTCAGATCTAAGAGATGTGATTATGGATTCCATAGCCGTAAACTTGTTATGTAATGCTTGAATCAAGTCTAATCATGGTTGATTAGATGGTGGATCATCAATACTAGGGTTCAACGATAACAATAGAGTATATAACTTAATTCATGTGGAGGAATATTGTCATCATAATACTTGGTGTCTAAGGATTTTTGCAAAGCATCCTGATAGTTAGGGTATCTCTTAAGTAAATCAGATAAAGAGACTTGATGACCCATGATAGAAGAAAGAGGGGATCCTAAGCATGAAAGCGATTGGGTTCACAAAATGATTAACTAAAATTGAACTAAACTAATGTAGTAAAAGATAGTTAATCTAATCTAGGAGGACATATAACACAATAAGTAAATGTTCTAAAATAATATGTAAATGAGATAAGTAAATAAACTAATGAAATTAAAAACCCTAATGTGCAAGAAGGGAAAGGAAAGAACTCAAGCTGAATAATAGAAACCTATTAGGTGTGTGTGAGTTATGCACAAAAATTAGAAAGTAGGAACGATTGTGCAGGAGTGCCGAAAAGGAAAGATTTGGATGTTGTTGACCTGGTGAGGTGCCTAGAAGAGGACTAGGGTGCCCATGGGTTCTCTAGTAAGGAATTTAGGTGCCCTGGTCTAGAAAAAGTGTCTAGAACTAGTGCTCGTAGGTGAGGTGGAAGTTGATACGAAACTAAGCCTCCTTATCACAATAATTTCTCTATATTATGTCGAATGCTCGAATATTCCAATAGGAAGTAATAACCTGTAAAAGACCAAAAGGAAGTATCAAAACCTAAAAAGAAAGATGCAGAATGAATGGGTCGGACTAACCTCAACTGCCACAATGGTGGGCTTACTAAGCGAAGCATTGCACTACATTTCGGATCCGGATGTAGTTGTGTGTGTGTGTGTGTGTGTGTGTGTCATTGCCTAGGTGATCTTGTGTTAGTCCCACTTTGTGAAGTAGTGAGAAAATATCTAAATGTAGAAAATTTAATAGTATGTGTGCATGGAATAAAAGAGTCCCCCTATGAAGTGTGATGCATATGTCCTAGCTTGTGCCTTGATGATGGAGCTATGTGGATGTCAATGTAATAGATGGATACAACTCTAGATGGAGTGATAGTAGTGTATGATGCTAGGTCCCTCATTATGGTCTCATAACTTTATATTTATAGGGTTCTCTTTCTCTAATTTTGTAATTAACCTCGAAAAGGCCGACCCCAAGAAAGATAAATATGAAAAATGGCTATAAGAGGCCTAAAAGTGGCGGGAAAGTGCTAAAAGGATCAGGGTGCCCATGGGCACCCAAGACTAAATCTAGGTGCCCCCTAGAGGCTAAAGTTACACGAGAAGGTGTGGGAATGACTGGGCATATGGGTGCAATAGGTCACAAATTATGAAATAAAATAAACAAGATGGCAAAGGATGGGGGTTAATTAGTACTTTCTTTACTCAAGAACCTTCTAAATAGTAGTATGAGACCAAGATAAATAAATGTCTAAAGTGTGTGCTTTTGTGACTACAAGTTGATTAAATATTAAAAACACTCAACTTCTTGTATGACATTGTTTTCATTGGAATAAGTGTTATACTTGAGTTGGCAATAAGAAGAAGTTGTGCGGGAGCAACTGTTTGAAGAGGTAGATGTGGATTTTGGCCTTGAAATTGTTTGTATGATTATTTTGGGCATATCTATGATTCATATATTGGGTTTTCTATTGATAGCCTTGACTAAAAATTGGCCGAAGATTGCTCTTGGTTGAAACTTGAGTAATTTCTAGGTGTTTGAGCTTGTTGCCTCTTTAGAGAGACAATTTCATTAGATAATTTTTTTACCAAGGATTTAAGGTCATCATCATCATTCTATTTGTGGGAGGAGTAAGAAGTGGAAGCAAGTGATGAGTAGGGAGCCTTTGAGCTATTTTTTCAACTTGAATCAAACAATTTTCAGACCTAACGGCCACTCTATATGCATCGGTAAGGTTATAGTCTCATATAGGCTGAATCATTGCTGCAATATCAAAATTAAGAGATCTTAGAAAATAAAAAAATGCACCTTGAGGAGATGCTCTAAGAAGGGTTGGGATTCTATCCCAAGTCTTCTAAAATTTAAAGTTAAAAAACTGACCATAAGCTCATTAGGAGCTCTCTTAATAGTTGTTATTTGTTATAGTAGAGAAATTTTATGCCTATTCTTATTTGCCAAAAAAATTTCTTTGCCAAATTCATCCCATGAATGGATTGAGGCAAGCCGTATACTTTTATACTATTACAATGATTTTTCCTTTAAAGAAGATGGTAAAGGTCTAACCACATCTTTAGCTACAAAATGAATGAACACACTTTAGCCACATCTTAGATATGCTCTACGGGGGTAGTAAAATTTTCACCAATAAAAAATGGAATACCCTTTAGAGCAAAACTGGAATATCATTATTATCTCGCACAAAGCCAAAGAATTGCATCCACTAAAGGTCACAAAAGGTAAATTCCTCTAAAGCATCATGAAAGGAATAGGCCTTAAGGATGGAAAAAAAAGTATCTACTATGGGGAGTAGAAAGAATTTTGTTCAAAGGTGATGGAGATCTATGCATTGGTATTTGTTTTCTTCTTACGGGTAGAGCTATAGATATTTAAATTTTTCACCTCTTTCTATGTTCTGCCTTGTTTGTATTCTTCTCATGAAAATGGGTACTTAACTCGCTTAAAACTAGTAGATATAATATTGGGAGTCACCGAATATGTAGATATTGATGGGAATATGGGATTGTGGAATAATGCTATGATTTAATAACAAAAAAATCATGCACGGGATCGAAACAATTCCCCACAAAATCTACAAAGCATGGAAGTATAAACTAGAATAATCCAAATCACACAAAAGTACACACACATAACAAGCATGTACTTTGTGGTTCACCCAATGTGGGCTACGTCCACCAAAGATAGAGATCTCATATATATAATATAACAAGAGATTACAAACCAACTCTTCTCGCACAAGAGTATCTCCTCCTCCCGAACTCTCCAATAGGATCTGCTGAGTAAACTAAACTATGCCTCCATACCACCACTTGTGTCTCCTCCAAATCACTTTTGGATCTACCTAAGTGCACTACATCTATGCCTCTTAAACATAACTAGATCTCACATACCTAAAGTTATCCTGCTCACGCCAGCTATGCGATTGAAGCACTCACTTGTATTGTGAATCTGCAAACAAGACCTCTACAATATCTAGATCTACATGGATCAACAATACAATATGATCTCATGGATCTACAATACAAGACTAGATCTACATAGATCTATAATACAAGATCTCACCAACATGTGGATCTACAAGAAGAAACTATATGTGCTTTGATACTATGAAAGCCATTACAATGAGACAATATCTATACAAAGGAAATACAGTAGCTGCTATTTCCTTTTGTCCAACTCCTCTCCATGGAGTCTCTGTCTTCATGTAACTGTTCCTTTTTCCTCTTCTTCTTCTTCATCTTCATCCTCTCAATATTAGAGAATCAAGGATCTAATCCGATCCTTCTCATTTTCATTTTTGCTTCTAAACCCTAGCTTTCATGCTTATATATAAGTATATAAACTTAGGGCACCTTAGCTATGCAATTACATCCAATAGATTTGCTTTAAAACAAAATCTATATTTAAAGCCCATGACTTAAAAATAAAACACATCGCATAGGTAACCAACGCCGGTTAGCCTTAACCACGGCGGTTCCCACTTGCTCTAACCGATGTCTGTCTATCTAACCGATGACGGGTTGTGGTTCCCACTTGCTCGACCAATGTATGTATTACCAATCACTTTCCATTGCATGCTAATTGTGAAGCAATCTAGCTCCACAACCTAACAATCTCCCACTTGGAGATAAATTGTTGAACCTTTGTACCTATACTTGTACATCACCATCCTCTACACACCGTGAAGACCATCTATTCTTTCCTTCAACAATTCTCTCAAAGAAAAATAAAACCAGGAAGATCAAACCATCTTCTCAAACCAAGAAGATGAAACCATGACTTACCAAACCTGCATGAAGCTACAACTAATCCGTGACACCAAGCCTCAAGCTCCCACTAAATCGTAACACCATACCAATTGTTGGTATCAGACAAACAAGCCAACCTAGCTCCTCATGCAATAAGCCATCATGACTAACACACCTGCAAGAGCTCCCACTCAAACTGAAGTTCTAAGCCTCAATCGCATCTGTAGCCATACCTGTAAAACCAACCATGTTCTCCATCCATCTATCCATGTCTCCATGCAACCACCAATGCAATTGACCAAGACAAGTCAAACTGGAATATGCAAAAGCAAAACAAGATCCTGGGTAAAGACAGCCCAAATGAGTTCTACCTGCAATAGTGGGTGATCAATCCACAAACCTGCATAACTCAAAGAATCCAAACACTACAATCTGCAAATCCAACCCTGCATAAACAACTAGATGTCCAAAACATTCATCTATAGATAACATACCTATCAAGGAGAAACATAGTAATCAAGAGGAAATACAAACATCCCCTACTCATGCTCAAGGCATCCATGTGCAAATCAAACATCTGCATCATCATAGACTCACAAAATTGAATCTATCCAACATGTACAAACTCACCATGTACATCCATCCATATCACTAGCTCTCCATAAGCTTAGTCCTGCCACGAAAAAAGCTGAATATGAGTCTTGTGCTCATCAATGTCAATAACAAACATCCATGCTAAACCATGCCACTAATACCAAGTGCAAATACCAACAAACATGTCATCAACATACTGCACAAACTAACCAAGATGAAAGCAAGACAAGGGCACCATCTTAAAATGGTAAATAACCACTGTTGTCAAACATGTAACCAAAACCGACCCGGTCATCGCTTAACCGACCACGGTTGCAGGATGACCAACCAAGGTTAATCCTAACCGACACCGGTCTCTCTCTATGATCATATTTTCTCTTTTAACCCTTAAAACTCAAAAATTACACTATCATCTTCACCAGCTGAATCTAACCATCAATGAAATCCCTAGGGATATCCAGCACCACAAAATAAACCAAAAGTGACATCACAAAGTAATAAACTCAATATACCTGCAAATCCGTGATTGTCCTCCAAAACCAACTAGTGCCTCTACCACTCTGAATAGTAGCAATCTCCTCTCACTCTGCATGTGCATCATGTATCCAATACCGCAATGCCAACAACCATGTCTTGCTCCCACTAAACATAAAATCCCCGCACTTTCGTGTCTAATCATGACTTTTCATGAGGATCTCATCCTTAAACTATAAACCCTTGTCCTCAATATTCCACACAACCGGGGAAATAAAATTCAAACAACACCAAGAAACCATGGTGTAAATTTGTGCACACAATCCAAACATAATATCAATTGCTCCAAATGAAAGAAATAAAACATGAACCATATAGAGATACCTGACTCAAAGTCTCAATGGACTAACCGAGCCAACTTGTCCTCTTTCATCCAAACATTCAAGTGATCAATATTGTTTCTTCACGTACACCTTTGTGGCGTAAACCGTAGGATCCTCCAAAACAGGACACTGGACCAACTACCCTCTCTTGCTGCAAAAACTTTACATATAAGTTGCCACAAAGACAAACCACGGTCATCCCCTAACCAACCATGTTATTGACTAGTATTGGTTCCTTTCAGGATCGCCTATTCTCGGACCGATGTCAATGATGTCGAGCAACCCAATGCCACACAATTTGGCATAAGACACAACACCAGTGCCTACTTGGACCGGGCCGATAAAGTTGAGCTTGCCGGTCATTTGTAAGAAGCATCCAAATCTCGTACAAAAAACAATATAACAAATCCATGCAATAAATTACATCAAGATGAAATACATCACCTTACCAGCACCAAGATACTCAACCACATCTTCAACTAAACTAAAGTACATGCTTCTCTGATGGAAGCCCCGTCTTCGTTCGAGCTACTATATTTACTTTCTAATGAAGCCCCGTGCATCTAACTGCACCAAAGGATGCATAATTGCTCCTCTATCTCATTCTCAAATCTAGATATGTAGTCCCAAACATGCATGTGCAACCAAAATAATATAAGCACTACAATACCAAGGTAAAACCATACCTCAATAATTGATCTGCAATCCGACTAACATGTTTGTGCCTCCAAGAACTGGAGACACCTCTCACAAACAAGATACATTCATGCATCTTTCCATTTCTTCAGATCTATGATTTTTTGTTTAAAACTAGGTTGCTCAAGATTCATGGTCACCTGAAGACCATGATTACCACATGATTCCGTAACCGACCACGTTGTTTGTACTTAATTTAATCACTATAATTTCCAAAGAACCTTACTCTTCAGCTCCCACTGAGATCTTCTCATCAGGAAAAACAAGCACTACTCGACACGCATTTATTTGGGAATACGGATCATGGAATAATATGATTTAATAACAAACAAACTCATGCACACATGATCGAAACAATTCCCCACAAAATCTGGACAAAGTAAAGTGGAAGTATAAACTAGAATAATACAAATCACACAAAAGTACACACACATAACAAGCATCCGTGGTTCACCCAATGTGGGCTACGTCCACAAAGATAGAGATCTCATATATATATAATATAACAAGAGATTACAAACCAAATCTTTTACACAAGAGTATTGTATCTCTACAAGAGTATCTCCTCCTCCCATCTCTCCAATGGATCGGCACGAGTAAACTAAACCGTGCCTCCATACCACCACTTGTGTCTCCTCCGAGATCTCTAACGGATCTCCAGTGAGATCTCAGTGCACTACAACTATGCCTCTCAAACATAACTAGATCTCACATACCTAAAGCTACCCTGCATCCGCCACATCATGCCCAAACTCTCACCTTTGTATTGTGAATCTACAAACAAGACCTCTACTGATATCTAGATCTACATGGATCAACAATTCAATATGATCTCATGAATCTCTAAGACAAGACTAGATCTACATAGATCTATAATACAAGATCTCACCAACATGTGGATCTACAAGAAGAAACACTATGTGCTTTGCATACTATGCAAGCCATTACAATGAGACAATATACAAAGGAAATACAATAGCTGTTGTTATTTCCTTTCAAACCTCCTCTCCATGGAGATCTTCGTGTAACCTATTCCTTTTTCCTCTTCTTCTTCTTATCTTCATCCTCTCAATATTGGAGAATCCAAGGATCTAATCTGATCCTTCTCATTTTATTTTTGCTTCTAAACCCTAGCTTTCATGCTTAAATATAATTATATAAACTTAGGGCACCTTAGCTATGTAATTACATCCAATAGATTTACTTTAAAACAAAATCAATATTTAAAGCCCGTGACTTTAAAATAAAAAACATCACACGAGGTAAAATTGACTTAGCCTTAACGTGGCGGTTCCCACTTGCTCGAAAGTCATGTCTAACAATGATGGGTTGTGGTTCCCACTTACTATGACCGATGTCGATTGATGTATTACAGTTACTTTCCATTGCATGCTAACTAGTAAAGATCTAGCTCACAACCTAACAAAGATATGCCTACAGAGGATGATATCCACTAAGGCACATGGTGATCTTAGGGAAAATGATATAAAGTGAGCTATAAGTGACTAAAATTTGTCCCACCTGCGCATGTCAAAATTGGTGTCACTTGATATTGCACCCTTTGTTGAGACTGGCTCAACACCTAAATGAAACATGGAAAGACATCCAAAGTGTAGGACAATGATGCCTTTTGAGGTAAATCTCTGGAGAATTTCATCTTTCTTCTATCCTATCTCACTGCAACTATCTAGCCAGCACTAAACTACAACTACTTATTCTTATTCTAAGAATTCCGAGGGGCTAGGGTTGAGAGAAAGAGAGATGTTGAAATAAAAGAGAGGTGATGCACCAAACTAGAATAGGGTTCATTTCTAGCTTTAAATGACAAGGATATATCTTTCCATGCAAAGACCCAAAATAATACACACAAAGCGTATGAAAGGGTAAACAGAAAATCGAAGTCATGCAACAAGATTGAAATTATTCACATTAAACAAAGAAGTATTCAAAGGAAAGAAATCACACTTACATATATTATCACGAGCTTAACCATTTATAGACTATCAAATCCTAGACAAGTGAAATCTTCACATGCTCATACGAGAGGTATTTCATAAAATCTTCAAGCTCAAAAGGGTTGACTCTAAGACTTAACAAAAAGATCAAGCAAAATTACAAGATCGACAAACCATTTGTTTGTGCTTTCACACTTACATTTATAGAATTTTTTAGAGAAAGGGAAAAGAGACCAATCACATCCACTAATGAATAGATTCAACCATCCACCACCACTAAGTACCAATCATGATTGATTTTACGATCCAATTATGGGCATCGACATTTTCCAATCAAGCATTATCAAATTACCAGTGTAGGAGGATAACATCGTTCATCATTTAATTATAGTTGTTGGAGAGGTTGAGCACCTAGACTTAATTCGGCACATTTTGTTTGCTTCACGAACCTTTGATGTTCTTATAATCCGATCACGTCTTCTGCAGATTTTTATTTTATTTGATGAATTTTGTTGATCAAGTGAACAAATGATTTATTTCTTCATCTCGTGGAGTATATTTAATCCACATAGTCACATGTGTTTTGCGACATTTTTACCTATATCACGGACTCTTTGTTCCACGCCTTTATATTTTCCTTGTATCCCAAGATGATAATTCCTTCATTTTGTGGGTTTCTCTTTACTGCATGGACCTTTTGTCATGTGAATTTCTTTATTTTCCTCTACACTCAACTTTTTTAATGTTATGTGCTCAACATTATTTCTTCTCCTATAATGCCACGAAGATCTTTTTCTTTGTTCCACAACCTATTTCCCTACAACCATGTTCCTTTGTTCCATGGCTTAACCAACTCCACGATATAGTGAATTCTAAAAACCCACATAACACTAAGTTCTTGATTTCATGATTTTTATACAAAATTACTCGGGCCCTTAGCTTGAATGAAGTTGTCAAATTAAACATGGATGTTATTTAAGACAATAGTGTGAAGACCGGACTAGAGGATGTGAAGGAAGACCACCATAGGAGATGGGGTCTTGTGGTATGAGATGTTTAGAAGAAGGATATGAATGGCTCGAAGGAGATTCAATAACACATAATGGATTGTGTGAAGAAAGTGATAGTAGAGGATTAGAAGAAAGAAAAGGTGTGTGTAGAAGAAAATGTGGAGGTTATGCAAGAAAAGTGCAAGAGCGAAGAGAAAACATGTGCATGATTATTGCAAGGAATGTGTAGAGGACATCATATGGAGAAGGCTCACAAGTTGAGCAAGAGGTGAAAATAGAAGTCATCGGGAGAGATTCAACAATGTATAAGAGTTTTATGTTGGAAAAGGATGTTTTCGAGGGAGAGGAGATGGTCTATATAGACCATGTACACATAGAGGATTGTGCATGCCTAGTTAAATGTAGGATCCCTAATAGATGGAAGGGAGATAATGCATATGCAAGGAGAATGGTGTATAGAGATGAATGTCCCGACTAGGGGATAAAAGGATGGAGAAATTGTCACTAGATGTCATGCACACACAAGAGGTCACCTGATGTCACCATTGGATGGCATCGGGAAGGAATGTCAAGAAGTGTGCGAGTCCTAGCAGAAGGACTAGAGTGTGTAGATGATTGTGCGAGAGGAGAAACTCCCTACATTGTAGTTGAGGAGTGCAAAGGTGTGCATAGAAATGGGAGTACCATTACATAAGAACTAGAGAAGAAAGGGAAATTTTCCTGAAGGAAACTAAAGTAGAGTAGCCCTCGGAGGAGACTACAAGAGTGCATGTGAAAAAGAAAACATCGAGGAAGATGGAGATCGACAGAGATCTCACGGAAGAGCATGCAAAAAGAAGCATGTAGGAGAAGGATAGTGTAAGGAAGAATTGTGTGAAGGAGAAATTACATCAAATGCAATTAAGGATGAGCAATTAAAGGAGAGATTACAGATGCACGCAATGTGAGAGGAACATAGAAGAAATAATGTGCAGAAAGGAAAGGCATGAAAACAATGCGGAGATGTTGCGGGAGAATGCATAAGTTTCCCTACAAGTAAAAGAGAAAGATGGGAGAATTGTGAAGAGGCTAAAAAAAATTGATGAAGAAGAAGGTGCACAAGAGAAGAAAATAAGAGAAGGAAAGTGGCCAGGAGAAATTTCCATATCAAGAGGAGAAAGAAGAAGCATCTCAAAGCCACCAAAGTAGATAATGTGGTGCGAAGCAAGAACACCTAATGACATAGAGACACAAAGGTGAGTGCACAATGATAGAGAACAAGCTATAGAAAAGGAGAAGATGTTGGAGCAGCCATAAGGAAGCGAAAGAGAAGTGACTTCGAACAATTAGATCATGGCTTGACATTACCCCGACAAGTGGAGTACAGTCTAACAAAGGCCAAGAAAAGGAGAAGGGAGAAAGAATCTTGTGGAAGACAATAGGCAAACCTACGTAAAAAAATATGTAGAGAGGAATGCATGAGAAATAAAATGCGCTAAGAAGAAAAACCCCTAGTAGAAAAGGGGAAGGTGGAGAAAAGGAATGAGAGATGGATAGTCCGGGTCCAAACCCATAAGTGTGTGAAGAGATAAATACACAAAGGAGAAGCAAGCGAGGGAAGACAACATTAGAGAATGCATGATGGAGCAATGGTATGCAGCAAAGAATAGCACAACCCACAAGTGCACAAAGGAGAATGTGCATAGAGAAGATGAGGTCACAACAAAAAGGTGAAAGAGGAAAACAAGGAAAGAAGTGCACAATGACAAAGTGTGCAACAAAAGTCTATGTAAATAAGATGATAAAGAATAATGCCGAGAAGAAGTGCATAAAATAAACAAGCACAAAAAGGAAAAGTCACAATGAGAAGGGTGACTGTGAGACATGAAGAGAGAAAGAGGAAATGAAGTGAGCACAAAATGAACACACAAAATATGAAAGCCTAGAGATGAAGTGGGAAAGGGAGGATAAAACCCGGAAGGATCTTAGGTGTAGGTTGATGGAAAAGGGAAAGCGTGGAGTTGCACAGGAGAGAGTTAGAGACAAGTATAGAATTGTAAAGTAGAAGGCTCAACAAAAAATCCTTAGAGGAAGAGGATGATTCAAGGAAAGAAGAGACTTACGAAGGAGAATAATAAGCAAAAGACACCAAGGATTGGAAAGGAGATCCATTTGGAGGAGGAGGATGGTTTACAATGGTGAGTAGAGACTCACCGAGTGCAAAAGTAGTGTGAAGAAGTCAAGAGAAGGTGACGAGGGACTAAAAGGACGTCGTAAGAAGCACCGAGGAAAGAAAAGGTTCGAGAGGACATGAAGGAACTAAAACTATCAACTTCTCAATAGTTCAAAGGGTGGTTCTACCACTCACTTAGTCTACTTGAGGTGGACCTCAAGTTTAAGTACCTCGGGTGTTTGATGTAGAAGCATCCAAGGTTCAAGGCAATCCTACACAATTTTAGTGAAGGATGGGTATGCGCAAGGTAGGAGAAGTGTGTAGGCGGGAGAGGAGTGCTACAAAATCAAGTGGTGATTGTGCAAGAGTGTGGAAGTACTTTAAGTAGTGGTTATCGGTAAGGATCGTAGTGCGCAAAGTGTGCGAGAGGAAGTAAATATGTAGTATTTACGTAGGAGGCTTGCGGAGTAAAGAAAGTGGAGGAATAATGCACAATGGTGTGCATATGATTTGGTAGCAATGGAGTTTTAGCTCAACTTGATAGGCTAGAAACACATGGGAATTGTGAAGGAGTTAGGCACAAAAGAGTATGGCACATGAAAGGCGTTGGAGGATGAAAATGAGGATTGCAAGGTAACTAAATTACATATGAGACACACAAAAGATTAAAAAAAGGCCCAAATGCTTCAAGTGTGTGGAAGGTGATGAAGGAAGATTTCAAGTATATGAGTGCATTGTGAAAGAAGACAAAAACACTGCCCAAAAGTGCATGGCAAAATTGGTAGTTGGCGGAAATGATGGACAAGTCACAATTAACTATTCCTTATAGGCTAACGAGAGACCTAACTAATGTTAAACAATCCTAATGACTAAGTGGATGTGGCATTCAAGGACAACTATGTGGCACTAAAATAGCTTAGAGCATTAATGAACTCAAGTTCAAATTCGAGTCTAAGCAAGAAGAAGGAGCTAGTGCGAGAGAGAGAAGTGAGCATGTGTCGATATATGATAGAGACGAGTTCTTAAAAAAGGAAGGGAGATAAAGAAAAAAGAAAAAGAGATAAGAGGGCAAAAAAGGAGTCGTCCCAAGGAAGGAACGAATGAATAGGTTGGGGTCGAGGTCATTGAATGTGTTTGTGAGCACAAAGTCCAGTTTAGGATAGATCTTAGAGAAAATATCATAGAGTCCGAAAATTCTCCATTAGTGAGAGCTCTCGAGAGAGTAGCTACATGTAGATATCATTAAAGCCATTAATAGAAATAGAAGTTTGCAACTTATGTGTAGCCGATTATATGAATCTTAAGGCAGAGGGGAGTACCCAACTCAATCATCACACCATTTGAGTCACAATGCTATAATTGACATTATGTGATGACATTCACATAGTAATGCAACACATATTATAGGCTTTACACATATCACATCATTATACATGTATTAAGATCTTATACCAATTGGCTTTAGCATGCTCAAGTGCTACAAATGGCCACTAGTGTGCCCAAATGCTACATATGGCTACTAACAAGCCCAAATGCTACATATAGCTACTAGCGAGCCTAAATGCTTCATATGGCTTCTAATGAGACTCAAGTGCTACAAATGGCTACTATCAGCCTACATGCTAAAGGTGGCTTCCAACAAACTTAAGTCTTACAAATGACTAATAACAAACTCAAATGCTAAAGTTTCGATCTCATGCACACGCTCATAAATGATAAAATTCATCTTTTTGACAATCTCGCCAATTATTAGATTATGTGATCTATTATGTACACGATATACAATATTTTGTACGATACTTAGTTGTATCGCGTCCAACAATGTAGGGTCATGGATGTGGTATGTATTACACAAAATGAAAATAGATTTAATATATGCAATTATTATGCGGAATAGTAAACTTGATAGATCGTTTTTACATAACACCTAAGCCCCTAACATTCAAATCGACACATTACAATAAAACTACCCATAACTTAGAGGACATATGTGGCCCAAGCCCAATGGTATTCCTAATCATCAATTACATCCAACACTTGATTCCACACATCAACTTGATCAATATCTTATTATCCTCCCACCCACAAAACAACAAAGCAATGCAAGGATGGGAAGAATTGGCAAGCTTGTGGACGAAGCACAAACACTTATGGAACTTGCATTCGAGTGAAGAGTAGACTTTCCCAAGATAAGAAAACAAGTTTGTTATCAAAGTCTAAAACACGACAAACGTGCAAATAGAGATTCTGGCGGATTCAACCAAACCAAAAGTTAAAAAATAAAAATTAAAAAAATTCAACAAAGGCGTTGGTTGACTAAAATAAAACCTCGCATGGATTTGTTGATCGTATATCTACGGCAGGATTGGAGATAGTGTGTGGATAGCGCGTGGCTCTCTGACCAATCAGCGCGTTGGGCCGATCTCCTTGTGACATTCTGTCAAACAGTTGTTGTTCATATTTGGGATTTTCCACGTCTCCCTCGGATCATTGTGTGGGCAATTGTGGAACCCATGGCTGCGACATCGAGTTTGGCCTCGGCATTTGCAGGAACCAGCGAGTTTAGTTTTGCAGGCCATGGCCAATGTGTTAGGGGATCCCAGTTGTCCAAGCCCAAATTCAACAGGAAAGCAGATAATGCTTTTGGTTCTGTTAATCCAAGGGCTAAATCTCTCAAGGCACAGCCAGAAGATGCCCAACCCCAATTTAATCTCAGTAACTCGAAGGCCGCCAGTCTTGCCGCTCTGGAGCAGCTCAAAACCTCTTCTGCAGACAGTAAGCGCCAATGCCCTTTCCTTCAAGTATCTAATCTTTCACGCTTCTGAATAATTACTCTAGGATTTGAACGCACAACCTACCCCCAGCTAGTTGGCTATCTTACTTTTTGATGGACTTTTCTAGTTGTGGGGATTCCAAAATTTCTCGAGCACAAGAATAATTGAATTCGTGAACAGTATCTGATAGTTTAATTGCAATATGATCCTAATAATGCCGGGTTGTTGCCTGATTTTAGTAGTATTGGTTCGTCCCAATTTACTCTTTGTCCCTTAACCTAGAGTGTGGGATAAACCCTCTTGAGGTGAGTCTATTGGGCTTCTACTATTTTCAGGATTGGGTGATTCCTTAAGCAATTTGGTGGAATGCTGAATCACCTGGCCTCCAATGACAAGTCTGTACCCTCTTCTACGGTACTTCTCCAGAATTGAGCTTCTATTTGTCAAAATTTTGCTCGTTTTCTCTTCCATCTTCTGGAAATCAGAGAACATCCCCATTTTGGAAATTTCCCCTCCATCTGGGAGCCATCTTCTGTCTTGTCAAGCATTAGCTTTTGCTGATTCTGTCTCAGCTGCTTTAGCTGGAAGTGTATTAATTTTTACTCTCTACAATGTAGTCATTTAGGTTAGATATAGTTTCAAGTGCTTTTTTTCTGACAGTGGAAATTAATAAAAAAAAGAAATTTTGAATTACTTGTGTCCGCTATTTTGTGTTGTACTTGTTCTTAAGATTCCATGCACCTTTTTCTCTGTGCAGGATACACAAAGGAGAGAAGCAGCCTATTAGTATTAGGGCTGAGTGTCCATACAGCACCTGTAGAAATGCGCGAAAAGCTGGCTATCCCTGAAGCAGAATGGCCACGTGCAATTGAGGAGCTCTGTACCTTGAATCATATTGAAGAAGCAGCAGTTCTTAGCACTTGTAATAGGATGGAAATTTATGTTGTTGCCTTGTCTTGGCATAGGGGAATTCGAGAGGTGACGGAATGGATGTCCAAGGTATTCTGCTTTTCTTGATAATTTAATTTTCTTTAGAGATATTATGTCTATTGAAATGCATTTTATGTATTGATTGATGCTGTAAATCACCAACTTGGAAGATTCAGTATATTTTGGTTGGATTTCACATAATAGAGGCTGCTTTACCCAAGGAAAATTTATGAAGTCACTGAAAAAACGGGTTTCTAATACCTCTTAGGTGTCTGTGCTTGCATAGTTTCATATTTGTTCACGTTTTCAGTTTGGATGTTTGGAATTTCAGTAACAGAACCTGTAATTCTTCTATAATTATTTGCAAAGAAAGATTTATCATCATTTCTTCTGCACTTTGATTACTCAAGTTTCATCCTTTATAAGTGAAACTCAACATTTATATCTTGATTCTTATGTTTTTACTTAATTTACAGACAAGTGGAATACCCCTTGGAGATCTACGGCAGTATCTCTTCATGTTGCGAGACCATGATGCATCACAACATTTATTCCAAGTTGCCTCTGGTCTTGACTCTCTTGTACTTGGTGAAGGTCAAATCCTTGCACAAGTGAAGCAAGTGCACAAGGTAGGCCAGGGAGTGGTGGGCTTTGGGAGAAACATTGGTGGTCTCTTCAAGCATGCAATCACTGCAGGAAGCGAGTCCGATCGGAAACCAGTATTGCTGCAGGTGCTGTATCAGTGAGTTCTGCTGCTGTTGAGCTTGCAGTTATGAAGCTCCCAAAGGATGGCATTTCTTCTGCCAGAATGTTAGTCATTGGGGCAGGCAAGATGGGGAAGCTTGTGTTAAGGCATTTAATTGCAAAAGGGTGCAAGAGAATTGTTGTGGTGAACAGATCTGAGGAAAGAGTTTCGCTTTTACAGAAAGAATTGACTGAGGCAGAACTTATCTATCAGCCACTTACTGAGATGCTTAGCAGTGCTGCCGAGGCAGATGTGGTGTTCACAAGCACAGCGTCGGAAACACCATTGTTTTTGAAGGAGCACGTAGAAAATCTTCCTCCTGTGACCATAAACGTGGGAGGGACCAGGCTTTTCATAGATATTGCTGTGCCTAGGAATGTGGGTCCCTGTGTTTCAGAAGTGAATTTGGCCCGAGTGTATAATGTTGACGATCTCAGAGAAGTTGTCGAAGCAAACAAGGAGGTGAGGCAGAAAAAGGCTCTGGAAGCTCAAGTGATTATTGATGAAGAATTGAGGCTGTTTGATGCATGGAGAGATTCTTTGGAAACGGTACCTACAATAAAGAAGCTGAGAGCATATGCTGAGAGGATAAGGATTGCAGAGTTAGAAAAATGCTTATCAAAATTGGGAGATGATGTCCCCAAGAAAAATAGGAAACTTGTTGATGACCTAAGCAGGGGCATCGTCAACAAGTTGCTTCATGGGCCTATGCAGCATCTGAGATGTGATGGCAGTGACAGTCGGACATTGAGTGAGACTCTGGAAAATATGCATGCTCTTGAACGAATGTTTAGCCTTGAAACAGAGATATCTGTATTGGAGCAGAAAATCAGGGCTAAGGTTGAGCAAGCACAAAAATAAGAAACTGTATTCTTTTGCAGGCCAAGATTCTTAAAGCTATTCAACAACACAGCAATCTCGGCTTTTGGCTTCTCTTTTTGAGTCTTCAACTCTTTGCTAATGGAAGTGTTAAACAGAGTTGATTTAAGTCATATGGGTGAAGGCTAATAAGAAGCAAGGTGCTTCATTGTTTCCTGTCACGCCACCGATTTTGTGTTAAATCTTTGGCAGTATTGATAGCAGGCAATTAACAATTGCTCTATCTGTGATATTAATACATTTGAAAAATCATAGGTAGCTTAAATGTTGAAGGACAATCTTGGGCATTGTGTTGGATGTCCTTCACTTGTAAGTGACACACTATGGTATTAAACACTATCTATAATTCTTCACAAATACACCTTTTCTAAATTTGATGTTTATTGTCCATTGTTTCCCAAATGATATGTTCGAGATTGTATATGTATATAATCTTAGACATTGTCTTTCAAATGATCTTGCAAATATGTAGCAAGGTGCTTCCTGTAAAGGCATCACAATAAGTTCGGCAATTGTTTTTCCAAGTTTTGACATAGTGCAGGGGATTTCGCACCCTTCGTAGTAGATGGCATGCTCAAGCTTTATTTGATATCTGCATTGGCCTTCATGAGGCTCTTCCAGGCCCCTACTATTGACAGGAAAAGGTAATCAGTCTTCTTGACCAACTACTTCACATAATTAATAACATCGGGGGTAGACTCCCTTTTCGAAAAGGCAGGTCGAGGTCGAGATTGAGATCGAGGGAGAGGGAGAGGGAGAGGGAGGGAGGCCATTTTTAGGCCATGAAAGCTTTGGGGTTGTCACAAGGAGTTGCTTTGAAGGATGTATAGGCTGAGAGAGGGGAGAGGGGAGGGAACAAAACAGAGACAGATATATGAATTCGTCTTCATGCTGCTCTTCCAGACCCCTGCTATGTTATATGTTGAGGGAGGGAGAGAGGGAGACCATTTCTAGGCCATGACAGCTTTGGGGTTGTCATGTGCCACTTCATTAGGAGGAGTTGCTGGGAAGGATGTGCAGGCTGAGAGAGGGAGAGGTGAGAGGGGGAGGGGAACAGGAATGGGGACGGATATCTGAATTCGTCTTCATGCGGCTCTTCCAGGCCCTGACTGTGTTATATGTTGATGGAACTTGGTCAAGCCAACCTTTAGAACTATTTTACTAAGCAGGGACACAACCTTGCACTTGAATTCCAAGTGGATATCATGGTACAGATTGCTGAAGGAATGAATTATTTACATTTGAATAATTTCATGCATCGGTACCTCAAAGCTGAAAACATTTAGGTGCAATGGGAAAGAATAACTGCACTCCAGGATGCTCAGGATGTACATGCTAAACTGTGTGATTTTCGGGCTTGCAAGAACTAAGATTAATGGCAGCATTCCATTCGTAGAACTCTAAATGTCTGTACAAACTTTGGAGAGATCCCCAGGTCTTAAGACAATCATCCACAGATGACTACAATAAGGGAGAAGATTACTCAGGTGAATCAGATGTATACAGATTTGCCATGACCTTCCCATGAAGTCCTACTAGGAAAATTCCTTTCCAAGATGCTTCTATCAATTTGTCAAACTTCAGGGTTAAGATCTTGCAGGGAGAGAGACCAGAACTGCCTAGAGACTGCTCGGTATACTTGACTTGCTACATAAACAGGTGTCAACATGGTATCCCACAAGGGAGGCCTTCTTTTGCTGATATATGTAAGATGTTGAGACATTTTAAGAGCCTTCTGCTAAGAATATGGGAATGAACACCGATTGATTTGCACATCTTCTCCATTTTTACTACTGCCATTTTGAATCAATTCGTTGTAACCTTGGTATGGGGTGGCGTATCAATGCAATAAGGGCGTATGAATTTTTAGGGAGGTTCTCCTTTCTTGGATAATGATTGAGAAATACTGTTGGAATGCTAAGAATGAGGAGAAATACAATGAGGTACTGATTGTGGAAGCTGAATTTTTTTCCTATACTACTGGATCAAGATATAATTCTCCTTGGGCATTTGACTTTATCCAGGATGCAGCAGAGAGTGAACATGCAGAGGCTTAGTGGAAGGTTGGATTGTTTCTAGAATTGAGTTTGGGAGTAGAGAAAAATGAAAAATAAGCTATCAGATGGTATGAATAAGCAGTAAAACATAACTATATCAGTGCATTGGTGGAACTGGGTCAATCCTATGAGTATGAACTAGGGAGGGTTTGAAAAGAGGCGTGATATAGCTGCAGAATACTGCAAAAATCACACATAGATTCTGACCGTAAAACAGTTTGCTGCATAATGAGCTCCTTATTATGCGGAACGAGGCTAAAAACCCTACATATAGTGAATTAGCAGCAAAAAGAGTGTCTGAACTTATGTTTGAAGAAGGGAGTTCCTTGATATCAGGCCCTGACTTAGAAAATATCCAATCTCTTGTAAATGCATTGGGTAAGAAGGCAACATCTGATATTGGGAGATACTTTGGGTGAATCCTTAAGGAATTTGCAGGAGATGCTGAAGCCGCTGAAGAGATTATATACTCTTGGGGTATTGCTGCTATTGTTAAGCATCTAAAGTTAGAACAAATGATGGATGGTGTAGGATTGCTGTAGAGACACTAGGAATTCTATTTTTCAGTTCAGCTACTTAAGCACAATATTTCTCTGTCCAGAATGGCCTAATTGATGTCCTTTATGAATGCCTTTGTTACAATGCTCTTGATTTATAGATGTTCTTATACAGTTTTGAAAGAGAACATGTTCAAGTTGTGGCTGTGGAGGAACACCAAGGTCATTTCTTCTTTGATGAACATACAATCTAGAGCTCCACGGGTATCAAATGATAAAGCTCTGGAAATCAGCAGGTGATGAGTATTTTGGATTCATGCAAGTTTAAGTTTGTACTAGTTGCAAACATTTCCATATTCCTTTACTGCTCATAAGCCATTAAAATTCAAAGCAATTATATAGTGTGAATCTTTTGTGGTCATACAAATTCCTAGGTCAAAGTTGGTTCAAAACATTACAAGAGAAAGAGGTGAAACAAGGAAAAATTACAGTAGACTGTAGCATATCCTTTAGGAATGCTTAAAGGCCTTGTACTGATAGCATATATATATCAGACCTGGTTCAAGTGAAATTGGAGCAGTGCACCAGCCTAATGCTAGGGGAAATTGATGGAAATGACAAGCAATCTGTGAAAATATCCTTTCAAGCACTTACGTGGTTTTCCATTCCCATATTCTCATTCCAAAGAGTATAGATTCAAAATCATTTGCTCATGGTAAGGTCACTTAACTTAGTTATATTTAAACTTGGGTCAACCATTGATGTAAATAATTTCTTTTTGATTGTTCTTGATATAAATCATTCCTAATCAATTATAGGATAAATGTATGTTTCTGTGGTTTTCTGTTGCTGAATTGTATAAAGTTGTAGACACCCTAAAATATCTCATTACGCAATATATACCTCCGAAATCATCCTGTAACACTTCACAACACATTACGATGATTTCTGACCTATTACAACCACTTTTGATACATTTCGCTACTTTACGACCCTTAATGACATTCTAAAACACACTTCCATTATCCCCACAACTTCCCTAATTACTTTTATGCTTGCGCAAAGCCCATAATCATTAAATATTCACACTATGGACCTTATTACACTCATACTTCACTCCTAGGATTAATTAATTAATCTTATCACTCTCATTATACACCCCTTACCCCATTAGCTAATTTTATTAGCTAATTTAATATCACAATAATTAAATAAATCCTCTTCATTCCACCTCATCTCCAACTCACTTCCACCTCACTAGTTGACATCTCAAGTTGGCTAAAGCAAATCAAATCATGACTAAGGCTAAAAATCATTAATTATATTCAAGAGGACAAGTTTAAATTAAATCAAATCATAGATTTGAGTTAACTAAAACATATCCCTTGAGTCATGGCTTTCCAAATTAAAGCAAAACTCTCTCCAAGCTAAAACTCACATCACTTTTTTGGGTGAATAAAACAAAAGACATGAAATATTGATTTAAAACAAACCTTTAAATATTTAAAAGACATGTCACATTTGCCAAACTCAATGACAACTCACCCAATCAAGCTCAAAATAGTAGTTTATCTTGCCAATCAAATTAGAAACTCAAACAAATCATTCCAATCATGCTTTAGTCAGCCTTAGATCAAAAAATCAATCACACAAATCAAGGCTCTGGATTCTCTTCCCTTAGCTATAAATAAACATTCATTCCTCTCCATTAATCATCTTTGGAAGCTTGAGAATTTGCATTGTTATTGTGTCAAATTGCCATTCAATTTTACACACCATTATGTTGTCCAATTGATCACCAAACCATTCAATCAATCAAATCATTGTGTGTAGCTTGGCTTCACTTCCATTCGAATATCTTGGAGCATCCACAAATCAAAAGGAATCAATCTTTCATCCGGATCCAACAAGAGTGTCACTTGACCCCACTCTTAGCTTGGTCCAATCTAAGGTTGCAAGGAACTTGTTCGAGAAAGGTTTGCACTTTGTTTATTGTTTGTTTTATTTTCTTGTTTGTATTTTTGTGGTATACATTTTTGGCACACCCGATGGGACACCCACAAATTCTTTAACATAGGTTATAAATCTAGCATTGTTGTCGTGTTCTTCTTAGTGTTTACAGTCACTTGACCAAATTTCAAATTATTATGTGAGCGTTTGCAAAAATTAGACAATTTGTTTGTGTTTTAACTTTTTGCAAGTACATGGGTGATTTGTGTTTCCTTTGTCTTTTGCATGCTAGTGTAGCTCGTTATCTGCGCTAGCTTGCTTGTTTGTTTTATTTTTTGTCAGTGTCTGTGCTAGTGTTGATATCTCGATGCTACTCTTTACCGTTTCTGTATGCACTACCATGCATCTACCTGTGTTTCCGTCACTTTTACTCACGCTTATATTCTTTTTTTTTACAGTTTCTCATATCTGCATTTTTTTGTTTTAATCCTTGTGCTAGCATTGCACTAAGTGTGCTAGCATACTAACTTTGTGCATTCATGTGTTTAGCGTGTTCTTTGTTGACATGAATAGATACGCATCTTCGTTGAATCCTCTACGTCTTTGTGCAACTATCTACGCCAGCATTTTGTATAGGTGCGCTTGTGTAGCATTCAGTGCACTTGTGTAGCTTTAAAGTGTGTTTTGTTCTAATTACTTGCCCTAGCACTCTGTGTCAACTTTATATTTATTCTAAAAAAAAATCGGAATGTATATGTTTACTCCTGTTGTTTTCTTTGTGATTATGAAACTACTCTCTGCAATTTAATTCATAAAAACAAATCTAACATTTGTAGTTTTTTTCATCTTCTATCATTTTCTTTCATGATCAAAAATTGTGTGTGCTCTTCTCGAGTGCCTTTGAGTGATCTTGAGAAAAAAAGTGGTTGAGATCCATTTATTACTCAGATCACTAATCATCTTTTTCGATCAAAAGCCATGTATGCTCTTCTCTTGCGCATTTGGGTGATCTTGAGAATCAAAAACAACAAAGATCTTTTTATACCTAACTTTGTTTAGTAGGAAAACTACTAATCATTTTTGTGTAGGACCGCTCCACTTGGAACACCTTACCAAACAAGAAAAAACTACTAACTAGTTTGCATGCAAGATTCCTTTGTCAAATATTGTTAAAAATTGCTAAAAATCAAGTATAATTTCATTTATGCTTGTTAATTATGCATTTCAAGTTGGAAAGAACTTGTTTTCTAATCATTCATACTTGTATTAACACGTAGTGACATGGATTTCATCACCACTTAGCTACATTAGTGACATGGACTTCACTACCACGCACCACTCATTGCATTGCATTGCACTTGAGACCTAGTCTCAAAACAACATTCGACGTTTTCCTCGCCTTTGTCCCCCATTTACAGGTAAAGCTATCATGATAAGAAGTGCAAGCATATGCCTAAAATAGTTGTAACAACAAAGTTTGTGGCATCGTCCTATAAATTCTTCGAGGAGAAATAAGGACACCATTCACATATCATTCCCTCATTACCCTACCACCTAGTCACAAACCCATCATTGGAGTGGTGATTCACTCCTCTAAGAGGGCTAGTAATGATTAGGTGAGTCTCTTTCAATATTCCAAGGGTTCTGTACCACTTTTGTCCCCATACATATTTGGTATATCAAGTCTTGGGATATATCGAAAGACGCATCTATTGGAGTTATAAGAGCCTTGCATCCATCCATTTCACGACATTTTGTTTGTTGCATTATCATAATTAACCTTGCATTTCTGGCAATTTTTATCATTTAAATCAAAACGAAACAAAATCATATCATACTTGTTGCTTGTTGTTTGTTAACAAGGAAAGTTAAGTCAAATCACTAGATCAAGAAAATCATTGTTTTCTTGCTATTTGAAAATGTTATTTTTATAGATCAAACAAACAAACTTGTGTTCCACACAATCCAATCAAAACTAATCAAGAATCAAATCTACCCAATCAAAACAAAGTATTATCCTTTGGATAGAAAATCCAATCAAAATCAACATCTATCTTAATCAATCGAAACAAAAATCAAAATCGAAATCAGAAATCAAAATATTATCCTTTGGATATCCGAATCCAATCTAATCTACAATCAAAGTCTTATCCTTTGGATATACAAATCCAAATCCAATCAAAATTTGAATCTATCCAATCTAAATCAAAATATTATCCTTTGTATATCCAATCCAAATCAAATCCAAATCACATCTAGTCATAATCCAATTAGCATCTAGTCTATCCAAACTAAAACACAATCTTAACCTTTGATCAAAATCAAAATTGGTTTCACTAAACATGTTTACAAGTCAAAATCAAGCAAACAAATCTAATATTCTCATCCTTTGAGCTTAAACCTATCAAACTTGTCAAAATCACAAACCACCTCTCACTTTAGGTTTTTACCTTTAGTACAAAATGGTGGTTACCCGTGTAACAAAAGCTATAATATATTTGACAATTTTGATATAAATCCCCTTGGAAAAGATAGTTCTAGCGAAAAGGAAGAAGTTTAACAACCCGAACTCACGAAGGAAAAAAGGACAAATAGATGAATTTTTAAGACAAAAAAATCAATACCTTCTTCGCATCCTAGAAATGGGAACCAAATTACCCTCGATTTTGGTGTAGATGACTAGAAACATCTTCTAGACAAACCCGAGTCAAGTAATAAAAACAAAACGTCCAATGAATCCTTATTAGCAAAAATCCATGAGATGACACAAGAACTTTCTCATATGGCTTCTAAGGTTGTCAAAAACAACGAAGAAAAAGAGCAACCTAATCATGAAACCAATATGATCATGGACATCCCTCAAACAAACTCTCCATTCGCACAAGAGTGGAAGAGCATGAAAGAAATGTTAATGGGAATGCAAAAACGAACCAAACAATTCAACTTCAAAGAGCTTTGTCCTTATCCATTTGATAAAGACATGTTGTGCATATCATTTCCTCCATCATTTGAAACCCCAAAATTTGATAAATATAAAGGAAAAGCGATCCAAAAGAACACGTGAAATAATTCTTCATGGCATGCCAAGAAGTAGCTTATAATGACATATACCTCTTGTGTCTTTTTCCTAAAAGTTTAGGAGGACAAGATTTAGATTGGTTTTTGCACCTTCTAAAGGATCCATTACTACTTTCGTTGACTTATCAATAAAGTTTATCTAGCACTTTTCCTTTAACTTAGATTTTGAGGTCATTATGATGGACCTTTGCAACACAAAGCAAAGGAATAACGAAACATTCACATCATTCCTCCAAAGATGGCAAAGAAACGCAAGTTGATTCCCTTGTTCAATACCTGAGAAACAATTGGTAAGTATCTTCATACCAAATCTCAATCCATAAATATCATTTCAAATGCAAATGCATTGTTTAACCAACTTTGAAGAAGTAATCAAGAAAGGAGCACAAATCAAGAGAGCCCTCATTGCTAAAGGTCTCATCAAAACTCCTTATAGGGATCAACCTAATAAGGATACTTATCAACATCAAGACAAATTGAAATTCATCAATCAAAATATCGCAACGTTGTAACGAGAGATCATTGATTCTCATGATATGTTGGAATGTTCAAACACCTCAATCAAAATCAAACAAATCAACTAATCAACCAATTATCATTCCTAGTAAAGAGAACACTCCACGTGAATTCAAACGAAGACAATTCACACCACTTGGAGAAAGTCTTTCTAGTGTATTTTGTCACTTAGCAAGTGCAAATATGATCATCTATCAATATCAAGACCCTTCGAAGAAGGGAAACCAAAACCGACATGGTACAAATAAAATGAATATTGCGAGTATCATCGTATAAATGGGCATCATACAAATCATTGTATGAAACTCCACCATTATATCCAAGATTTAATTGACCATGCAAAGATATTGAAATTGAAAACACATCTAACACTAAAATGCCAAATGAGAAACTAAAGGTGTTCAAGGACCCCTTTCCAAAACATGGTACAAATGATAAAGCTAAAGACAAGGGCCAATCCTCAAACAATGTTGAATTTGATTCCATCATTTCACTTATAGAACATACACCTAACTTCATGGCCCAGTGAAAATCCATACTCCTAACTATGTAGTATCAACGTGGTGAAAAAGGTTTGGGTACCTGCAACAAAACAACCATCCACATCAACTATACCTCAAATGCCTAATCCTAAAGCTACTTCGATCCAAAACAAACATCCAATGTTAAATCTTCATTTGATTCCTATGATATTATCAAACAATTGGAGAAGACATTTGCACAAATCTTTCTCATTTAGTTACTTAAGTCATCACCTATGATGCTTTAAGACACCCATACTCACGCACTCCATGACGTGCGTGTTCATAGGATATCAACACCCAACAATTCTAAGCTTTGATTGCAAATCTATAACCCCATAGTCCTATATTGTCATTTGGTCCTCGTGACGTTCTAAATCCAAATATCAAAAACAATAATTCCTTGTATATTGAAGCATTCATAACTCATCATAAAATCAAAAGAGTGCTTATAGACAATGGAACAACATTGAATATTTGCTCCATGAAATTATTAAGATGCCTTGGTCATAATTGAAGAAAGTCTAGGAACTAACATTATCACTATTTTTGTTTATGATAACAATGAAATACAATCCTGGGAACAATCACACTATCCTTGAAAGTTGGACCACAAACATTGGAAACCTTTTGTCATGTCATGGATGTTGAAACCTCTTATAACATTCTCCTTGGTCGCCCATGGATCCATGTCATGCAAGTCGTTCCTTCCACTTTCCACTAGTGTATTAAATTCCCTTACAAAGGAAAATAATTTACCTTGTTGATGTTAAACCCTTTGAATATTGCAAGCTTCTAGAGGGTAGATATAAGCATGCAAACTATTGTCATGTAAATAAATCTTTAGTTTCTAGCATCATTCTCTTCATCGATGCAAACCATATTGATCTCGATACCCTTCTAAAACGTTAACTTTCTACATCCTCCTCTCCACAGAATCAAGATCCTTGACAAAGGTATGGGCGAATATGAACTCCAAAATACTTTCCATGTTGGTAAATTACCTTTATCTCCCTGTAGTTATGGAAAACCTAATGCTTCCCACCTCAAAGTGGCTCCCATTTACAACCTTGGTAATACTCGTTGGAAACAATTGAAATCTAGAAGATGAAAACAATCAGGTTTATGTGAGCTCTTGGTTGTATGACGATTGGTTGGCCACATGATATGAATCTCCTGAATATAGTAAAGCTAATAAAATGATGAAGAATATGCAGTGGAAAGGTAAAGGAATCGGAAAACATGAACAATGTCATCTTGATCCTATTATGTATACAAAAATATCTATCATTATGGCCTAGGTTTCAAAGCATTTAAAACTATGTCTATATTGTTTGATGTATTGACTAGTGATGAGGATATTGACTTGGACATTGAGACAGGTTCCACACATAGCCTCTTCAATAACTTAGCCAACAAAAATTTATTCATTGAAGACCTTTCCATCCACACCATTGACTTTGACCTTATGCATCCTAGTCTCATAACTCAGGAACAATCAAATCACATAGCCATGGACCTCTTCCAAAATGATGAGTCCATTGAAGACCCTAGTCCACAAAAATAGAAAATCAAAAAGCGAAAAAAAGAAAAAAATGTCCCATAGCCATCACCTCACCAATACATTATTCGAAAATAAAAAATAGAAAAGAAAGCACCACCTATCCACGGGTACTCTCTACACTTGGGGGGGTCGCTTATACATTCTTCCCATCTAGATCATCTAAAAACAATTCTAAATTTTTTCTTCTATGTGGCAGTATCTCAATCATCGCATCTTCATGATTCTTCGCACTCTTCACATATTTATTCCATATCATCATGCGACAAGAGTTAATATTCCTCTTACTTTGGTATTGTGCATCGCATCCCTCTTGCGGTTTCTCCCATTTCGAATATTTCACCTATGGTCTTTCCTGCACAGAAGCTTACTAATGGCAAATCCTCCTTCCAAAGTTCTCCTTAATAAGAAAGCTCTAAAAATTTCTTTACCTATATCTTTAATCGCCCATCTTAGTCTTTGGTGATGAGCCCTCGAGTCCTACTAGTTGTTTGTTAGGCTGAGATTTGGGGGCAAATGTTCATTCTAACAAGCACAATACAAAACAATGCAAACTCAATTTAAAAATATTGCAAATAATTACACCTTTCGTCCTTCACAGTCTTTGGTGATGAGCCCGCTTCTTCTTTGTAAAGATGAGACTGGGAAAGGATGAAGGTACTCTTACTCACCTTTGTTGTCTTTGGTGATGAGCCGCGCTTCTTCTTGCGTGGTAGCATGAGACTGGGAAAGGAGGAAGGTACTCTTACTCACCTTTGTTTTGTCTTTGGTGATGAACCCTTGCCTCTTCTTTGGTGTCATGGGGCAGAACATAGGGGGTCATTTAAAAAAAACAAGAGAAAGAATGCCTCGAGACATTATGCATAAAAGTGTTTAATCATACAAAATTCCAGAGAAATAATTTAGATGCCCATGTTAAGAGAGAACCATTCTTTAAACCATATCTTACCAATCAAGTAAGCCACACATACTAGGGTCTAAGTCTAGTCAAGGCCTATAAAGTGAAAATCATCTTAGAATCAGTCAAGTAATCCTAATTGGAGACGAGTCACAATTTCCCAATTGAACCATTGTTACACTGGTGTCTTTACATCCATCATCTTCATTTTCGCATCACTATCTCATGTATCTCACGTCCTTATTGGCTTTCGGTGTTGACCCTTGTATCTTACTAGTGCCAAATCATCTTACCAACTGTATGCGTGGAGTCGAGGGTGGAGTAAGACATCCTATCACTATATCATCTACAATACATTCGCTAATGGAATGAACTTTTTAAAAAATATTTGAAAACGAGTTCCTAATGTGCAGCGTTTACATGTGGATGTTCACTATCACAACTAGGTCCTTCATGTCAATACCTAGTCAAAAAGCCCAAAAAAATACGAAAATCGCTAAACATTGAAAAACACAAAATCCCTAAACATCCAAATATGTTCCAAAAAAATCCTAACAATCCAGAAAATAGCAAACATTCCAAAAACTACCAAAAAACATATAAAACCCCGTCAAAGAATCTTTAAAAAAATCAAATAAAACATCCACAAAATCCTAAACAATTGCAATGACCAAAATCCCAAAAAAATCAACACATTGACTCTTATCATGGTGTTGGTTCGAAATATCAATCAATCAATCAATCAAAACAAACTAATACAAATCCCTTGCATGTATCCTCGCTTAGGAGCAATCTTAGCTTTAATTTTCTCCCTCACATGTATCCTTGCTTGGGGGCAATGACCCAATCAATCTCAACTCTTATTTTCTCCCTTATGTTTCCTTGTTGGAGGTAATGACCCAATCAATGCCAAATCATCTTACCACTTGTATGCATCCTTGTTTGGGGGCAAATCAAATCAATCAATCATCACTGTAGAACACATCGAGGACAAAGTTAAAAGTCTTTATGTAAAATTGTGTTGCATTGTTACTTTTCTTAATTAGTTGTTGACCAATTACAAGTTTATTTTTATCTTGGTTCATTTATAGCCATGGTGCAAACATATATTGTGTATATTGGGTTTGTTTTTACTTTTCTTAGTTAATTGTTTGACCAATTACAAGTTTATTGTTTATCATCTTGGCTCATTTATACCCATGGTGCATACATTTATTGTTTATATTGGTTTTGTTTTACTTTTCTCTTTATTGTGCATATATGTGTTTACGTACATAATGTGTTGATTATCATGATTCTTCGATAATCATGGTGCAAACTCTTTTGTGAAAAAGCAAAGCAGGTTGCTCTAAAATATAAAATTTGAATGGAAGCTCAAGCTACGAGCAATGTTAGTCATATCATCATTACATTCATTCATGCATCTCATTCAAAAACAAAAACATCATATCAACATAATTCATTAATCACTAACATCTCATCATATGCCTATCATAATCTCTACTCACAACCACAATAACATACATCTATAACAATGTGCAAATAAATAAAATCATCCATCACCATCTATATACATCATCATAAACAATGTCCATGTCTCAATAATGTCATATACATATATACATCATCATGCCATGATGGGCATCTATACAAATAAGTGTGCCTTCATCATGACACGTATACAAAACAATAGATGTATATCATACATAATCTTTCATGACACTCGCCCACCCTTGGTGCCTAGTCCTCCATCTCACCTTAGTGGAGGCATCTAGTGATCTCGCTGATCAAGATGGTTTGTGAGATCTCTCTGATCTCCATGACCTTGTCCTTGTCCTCTGGCTATAACATGGTGCTCTCTGGATAGCAGACCTCATACAACCCTATGTAATATCCCACATCATGAGTCGATGTCAACAACTCTTGTAACAAATCACCTATCCCACTTTGGCCCCGGATTACACGACGTCTGATATCCCTCTACATGATGACCTAATGTAGTTGTGTGCTCAACACGTCCCTCTCCACTGTCCTTTGTTGTAGCTAGCCCCTCGTAGAATTCAGTTGTGCAAATCTATCATGTATGTGCTAAGATCACAAAAATGTCTCTCTACTACATTGAGCTATAATCCCTTATCTATCTCTCTCTATTACTGCAGTCCTACTCGAGATGGTCCTTGGAGTGGTAATATAACTTTCTAGATCCAAACATATATATCTCCCTAATATCCCCATCTATCATCTCCATCTCCCTCCACCTCTCCTCATCCTCCATCTCCATCTACCCCTCCTTCTCTCGACCTTCCTAGACTCGGTGACCTCTGTGGTGGTGATTGGTGCACATGTACTTATACGTGTCCATGTCCAATTTTCCCATGTACATGTACCCGTACACCTGTATATGTCCATGTCCACCATGTCCTTACATTGGTGCCTATACACCTTGTCGGCCCCTCCCTCTCCCTCTCCTCCCTCTCTGCCCGTTGCGCATTAACCTCGATGTTGTCGTCATCCCTTCCATCATCAACGCTTGGGAATAATCACACGAATAGGTGTTATTGTGACATACCATGCACTATAACCCATTGGTGCTCTTAGATATGCAAATCCGATTGGTCATCCCATACTTTTGTGGCGGCACACTGAAAAACTTGCCTATACCTATGCTCGATCTAATCCCGAGGCCCAAACGTCTCTCATGTTACTCTAGCATACCACTACTTGGCATCAAGAATCTCATGTCTTACTCCTAATTGTCATGTCACCCTATCTCACAGTATGTAGCACTCAATAATATAACCCCAACTACTAATAAGATAATGCACTAACTCCACAGTCCCCCAACTCTGTTGCATCGATTGCCCACACATAGGCCCTGGAATGCCTCTAAGTGATGTGTCTCAACTATAGATCATCCAAGGCTCGCCAATAAAAAGCTAAATCTCCTTGATGTCCTCTTTAACCACATCTAACAATATGTCATCCAAATATAGACGGCTCCTTCGGCTGTTTGTCACTCAAGACCCCAATCGGTGACCACCGCTATATGATCCCATGCCCAGATTTGTAATAAGGTCATGGGCCCAAACTCCTCGACTCTTGTATACTACCATGTGTAGATCCATGTATAAATGTGCTAGTATATCAAGGTCCTCATGCAAAATTGTCGATATGTCCATCAATTCCACCACTATGTCAATCAACCCCAATTGAAAGTGCCTCTCGGTATTATCGGGACACACGTCTATATCGCTAATAAGAGTCATCAAATATATAGGTATCGCTCTATCCCATCGTCCTACATACACTTTGCAAGGTGAATGGTTAACCCCTCTCCATGGAGCTCATCCAATCCAAAAAGTGTGCATATATGAGCTCGGATGTGTGATGGTCTCCCATCCCATTGTATCAACCTACCCTACATCGACACTATCAATATCTAAGTACACATCCTCCAATGTCATGGTCATCTCTCATGTCGGTGAGTCGAAATTCTATGACTCATTATGCCATCACTCGGTCAATGCAATCAACAATGCATGATCTAATATAATCTTTGGCATCACGTGTTGCATGTGCCAACCCTATCATCTCCAACACCACCCACAGTGTTCTTTGCTTTGCACGCATCATCTGTCTCTCGAATGCTCTCATCCATGAATGCCTCTCCCTAACATCAAGTAGACCTAACCTCCTAATCTCCTCTCTGCTATGACACTCCTGCAAATAACAACATGATCTAATATAACCTCGCATGCATCCGATGTCTAATATAATCTTAGGAATCAGGTGCATCCGTGGTTGTCCATGATCAAAAACAACACTTGTTAGTCCTTTCTAAACAATTTCACTAAATTTCTAACACTCACCCTAGGTTATTTCCCTTAATAACATGCTAGCGCACGCAAACACATGCTAGTGCATTCATTCTCACGCTAGCGCATTTATATGTGTGCAAACACACTGACATACACACTAACACACTTGTCATGCTAGCACACCTACCCGCACACTAATGCATGTACTTTTACGCTAACACAAGGATGTTGACATTAGCACAATTTATAGGTAACGTTAATGCACCCGCATCCTTGCATTAACATTCTTTTCGTATTTTCTCTAACTAAAACAATTAATAAATGCACTTAAATTTTCAAAAAAATTGTTTACTTATCGACACATCGTCATTAGGACCTCATCAAGTATAACCGAACTCAATCCATGTGATGTCTATGTGCTAGAAATTATGTCATCTCTCTCGGAAACTCATATCTCAAAACTATCTCTAGCTAGCTAAAGCAAAACACTATATAAAAAAAAATGATCGATGATTTTTTCTCTCACCCACCCTTCTATTTAAACCTTCTTCCAAACCCTAATTCACATCCCAAAACCCTAATTTTAGCCTTTGAACCCTCATTTCTTATTCTCGAGAGCCTATTTTGCATGTCTCTCACTCGCGATCTCTTATTCCTCTTATCAAGCGATTTCCCCGTTTTATCGTGTCACCCATCCACTCGAGGGTGCACCTCTCTTAGGCACCATCTAGACCAGCCCAAGTGCATCCAAATGTGTTACTAGGGAAAATCAGGAAGTCCACCACACTTCTTTATCACATTTACCGATCTACACATGTTTATTATCTTTAAAGTTATTACTTTGTAATAACACTTTAAAGAGGGGCAAATGTAGACACCCTAACATATCCCATTACGCATTCTAAACCTCCAAATTCATTCCATAATCACTTCACGATACATTACGACCATTTCCGGACTATTACGACCACTTTTGATACATTCGGCTACTTTACGACCCTTAACAACATTCTACGACATTGTCTTGAATCACACTCTTATCATCCCAACAACTTCCCTAATTACTTTTACCACTTGTGCATAGCCCTGGATCATTAAATATTCACACTACGGACCTTATTACACTCATACTTCACTCCTAGGATTAATTAATTAATCATATCGTGTTCATTATACACCCCTTAACCCATTAATTAATTTTATATAGCTAATTAAATAAATCATCATCTCCAACTCACTTTCACCTCACTAGTGGACATCTCAAGTTGGCTGAAGCAAATCAAATCTTGACTAAGGATAAAAATCATTGATTATATTCAAGATGGCAAGTTTAAATTGAATCAAATCGTATATTTAAGTTAACTAAAACATATCCCTAAGTCATGGCTTTCCAAATTAAAGCAAAAATCTCTCCAAGCTAAAACTCACGTCACTTTTGGGTGAATAAAATAAAAGACATGAAATATTGATTTAAATCAAGCTTTTAAATATTCAAAAGATATGTCACCTTTGCTAAACTCAATGACAACTCACCCAATCAAGCTCAAAACAATAGTTTATCTTGCCAATCAAATTGGAAACTCAGAAAAATCATTCTAATCATGCTTTAGTTAGCCTCATATCAGAAAATCAATCACACATATCAAGGCTCTGGGATTCTCTTCCCTTAATTATAAATAAACACTCATTCCTCTCCATTAATCATCTTTGGAAGCTTGAGAATCTGCATTGTTATTGTATCAAATTTTCATTCAATTTTACACATCGTTATGTTGTCCAATTGATCACCAACCCATTCAATTAATCAAATCATTTTCGTACCTTGGCTTCATTTCCATTCAGAACATCTTGGAGCATCCACAAATCAAAAGGAGTCAATCTCTCATCTGGATCCAACAAGATTTCCACTCGAATCTGCTCTTCGGTTGGTCCAACCTAAGGTTCAGCAAGGAACTTGTTTGAGAAAGGTTTGCAATTTGTTTATTGTTTGTTTATTTATCTTGTTTGCATTTTCTCTTGTATACAAAAGTCATATTCACTTATTGGAGGAGTGTTTTGCATTGAAACATCTCACATTAGTAAATTTAGTTCCAAGTGGAGAAATGCTCTTATTAGAGTTTGAAATTAAGTCTTTTTCTATGTATTAAACTTGATTATATCCACTAAGCTTAGCCAAATTCAATATTGATGAAAATCTATCCAAATGACGCATTTTGAAAATTGCTTAGTTTACCTAAAGGAATTATGCATGTATATGTCTCGAAATATCATATACTTATATATTTTAAAATTATATGTAGATTATACTTGTAGCAAGATTTCAAGTCTTTAGGGGGAATTTCCTATTTTGGTGTATGATAAGTGAACTTGCAATTATATAAATTTACCTTAAAAGATGTGTAAGATCTTGTTTCAATCCTTGTGATAATAAAAAGGAAAGCATAATGTAATACCCTAATTTGTGGCATGTATTTATTAATTTGTAGCAAAATCTGCCTATGAAAGTGAAATGTCCCATCACAGAAATCGTGAAATTGCAAACCCCCATCGGGGAAAATTCCCCCAAACTTATGATGTAAATATTTTAAACCTATTTTCTTCTTATTGCTAATGATTTTAAACCCCCTATGTTGCACTCAATAAAGACAAATGACCAGATTGTTGAAAGAATTTGGAGGATTAAATATAAATAAGGCAAAAGAGAGCCATGGTGTGAGAGGCATTACTTGGGAATTGAACTTATGACCTTCGAGTGGAAAAGCTTACCTTCCCTACATAAAAATGCAATTCTCTTGATGCGAAGGTTTACCACATTGTTTATAATTGCAAAGACAAGAATTGCATGCCCACATCTCATGATGAGAGCCCTCTGTGTATCCTTCAAATAAATGAGGAATGATATGACTGCCAACTCCTCTACCAATGTTTTTATTGAGGCATTCAAATAATATTTGACAAACTTTGTATTATTAATTATACATTAATTCTCATTAGTCTCACTCTCTTTCACTTATGTAGGCTCCCATCCAACTCCTTTGGGCATGGCATGAAAAACTAAAGAGTTGAACCACACAAGGTTCTAATTTAGAGAAAACTATAAGATGTGAACTCATTCTTGGATGATTTTTCTACCTTGTTGAGATGCCAAATATCAACAATGTGACTTCATGAGAAAATATATTATCTCAATGAGCGAGAGGCCATTGTGTGATTTCATCAAATATATAATATTAGAATGCATACTTTACCCATGATACGATTGCATCCACAAGCCCTTTGAGGTATAAAACTCACGAAACGATGTTTATGTGCATCCAAGAGACCTTGAGATATAACTTTGTGGTATAAGATTATTTTCAAGAGCATTGATGTATTATTAAGTCCACTTGGTGAAACTATCAATTATGTTACTTGAACTTTTGAAGTATGATGACTACAAGCCACATTGGAATCACTCAATTTTTTTGTAACACTATAAGCTGAGACTCCAACATATTGAAAGTTTTGTGAAAGTTATGGCTAAGCCATGAGATCCTAATCCTACATGTCAAATTTGGATTTTCCCTTTGATAGAGACGTAGAGTGTGCATTATTGAGTTGTCGAATAATCCATTTTTCATTATCTTAAAATTTATTTGGATGGTAGCCTTCTCATAGTGAGATTGCTTGTTGGTTAAACAGAGATTAATCACTAAGAAATCTATTACACTCATTACATGTGTTAATTGCACATTACATGTGTTGATTGTTGTTGATCTCCATGGATGTTGCACTCGATTCCCCTCCTATAATGTCGGGGATGTTGATGATGTCGGAAGGTGGTGAGGGCATGCACAAGCATGGAAAACCTAGACAGAGTCTCGCACAAATGGGCAAGGATCTACCTTTCTTGAAAAGAAGGTGCATGTGGGGAAGGAGTAATAAGTAATTTAATGTGGACTTGATAAGTTCTTCTCTAAGGTTTCTTTCCTCTCTCATCGGATCATGACGGCCTGAAAATGTGTTGAGGAATAGCTCGATACAAGGGAGAGAGGATGTTTATGATATTGAGGGCATTTTTGGTTCATTTCGCTTCTCACTTGAGTGTGGGAAACTAGTGGCTTAGAGAATACACCATAAAAAAAGTTAGTTTGGGGATTTTGAAAGTAAAACAATCGATTAACATTCAATTATAGCTTAATGATTGTGCGAAAGCCAATAAAACTAATATTCAACTATGAGTATCACTTATAACATAAATATACAATGTGCATTGATTATTGGCTATAAGCATTAGTCCTAATACTAACATAGTTGATAAAAAAGTGCAAAAGAGAGTAGGGTAGGGTATAAAGAGAATTAGTAACAAATATGTGTCACTTTCCTAGCTCATTTGAATGTTGAGGATCATGAAAACCATGCCCGTGTTAAGGCCATTATGCACTTGATTAAGACACAAAGAGGTGCGAGAATCGAGGGGAAGGGCTTAAAACACCAAGAGGGTTACACAACACCGTTGGACTTACAGGATGCGCTCTCTAACCTTCAAATCACCAAATGGAGATGTGGAATTCAATCAACGATGTGAATCCTTAATACTTGTGAAACAAGATGAACTTAGAAGCTAACTTAGGCCAAGAACACAGATAGCCAAGTGAGAAAAATCAAGTGCAAATAAAACTCTCATAATCTTTTCTATTCCAGATTCAAGGACCTTTACAATGCATCGATATAGGTATTTATAGGAAAACTAAGATGAACAATGCTTACAATCATTAATGGTGTTGGGATCTTCACAACCTCAATTTAACAATATAAAATTACATGGTAGATGCATCGTCAAATTACATTGAATGCTAAGTTGGCCATCTAGAAGGCTTTTCATGTCAGAAACCATCCTCTATAAGAAGGAATATTCTCATTAAATGGTGTGAAGCTTGAGAAAAATCTTGAATATGGTATGATCGTATTTTATGCATTATGAGATAACATGGTGTTCATGGTCGAGATAATTCAAATTCCTCATTTAAGGAAACCAACTACCTCAAACATGGTGTGTACATGTGTTTAACTGATAATTCCTGACAAATTGACTAGATAGGTTGTCATGATTAGCGGGTAATTTAATTTGTCTCCTAATTGGCTTGACATTTTGTTGTTTTATGCATCTCTGCTTTGTGGAGTGCAATGGCGTGCACAAAAGGTTTGTGCAGAGGGTTGTGCGTTAAGACTTCCCTTTGGTGTGTGTAAAACTTAGCATGATGGTGACTCCTTAATAGAAGACTTTTGGATTTTGTGTGCGATAGGTCTTACATATTTTCCTTTGTATATCTTCTATCATTCACATTCTTCCTCAATGCTTTGCCTTCTTCCCGCACGCACAAAAACAAGGGGCAAATTCAACACTATGAGCAATAATTTAGGAGGGGAAGAATGCTTACTTGGCACATACACAACTCTTTCTTTAGTTTGTCGCACAATATTTTGATCGTGGGCACGTGGAAAGAATCAACACAGGTAATAGCTTGTTAACTGGTCGAGAGATTAGTTAAGTGTTGGGAGTCCACATAAGGTTTACTAAGTTTTGCACAACCTAGGATAAGTGAAAGTGTCGTGGAGCATTTAGGGGTTTTGTATGACTCGGGTTCAGGTTACACAATGATTGCGTGAAACTAGTTTTGAATGCGAAGGGACCGTATAATGGCTCCGGATAAAAGCGTGAAGGATTTAAGGGTGTGTGAAAATAGGTGAAAGTATTGCATGGTAGCTTTGTGCAAGGGTGAATGGGTGTGCACAAGGATTTCATGGGAATATTAGGAGTGTTTTTGTGCAATAAGAAGTAGGAACATTTGCGAATGGTGAGGGAGAAAATAATCATATAAGGGCCCAAGGAAAAAATGACTAAGGGATTAAATGCTTGGAAAGAGGAATTGTGCACAAGATGTAGCAAAAATAAGGGTGCACAATTTTGGACTACCTTGTGAAGGTCAAGAGATTCCATGATTTCACTTGTGAAATTATGGGCATGTCGTGGAGACAACAACAAATGATGAATCTTTGGAGAATGCTCCAACGCACTTTATCAAATTTGGGATCTCTAGTTCACCTGCAACAAAATAGAAAAGCATACTTGAAGATTTTGTGTTATCAAAACAAGAGCGCAATCTAGTATTTTAACTTTGCAATGTGAAAAACTAAATTGAAATCACTTTAAAGAGTATGGTGTGTGCGAATGGAGTTATTTACCTTGCCTTAGATATTTTCTATTTGGCACAAAGAATTCTCATGGCGTTCAAAATTGTTCACGTGAGATCATTATATTTTTGTATTTTTATGATTTTAATGGGATGGATGGAGGGGGAGGTTGAGGCATTGCTCTCTCGCCAGGTCAAGCGTCTATAGCCCCAATATATATAACTTTGGTTCTAATTGTGGCCTTGCTCCACTGCCAGTTAGATGTCTATAAGCCTCGTGGAGATTACCAGAAACACCCTTATACAAAAAAATTCTTTTGTAACAATTTAAATTTTTGGTGATTTCTCTTCTTCTTTCTTCAGTGCACGTGTGAATATTGTGTCACGGGTTGCAAAACCAATGTATCCAGTGAGAGGATGGGCGAAATAACAACGCATGCATGAGTCATTGGCTTTGTATATTATTGAAAGGCAACATCAATATGAATATTAGTTCGTGACTCTTTTTGAGAGCCTCAATCTTTCTAAATCCACATGACACCTTTAAAATAAAGATTAAGATTTTAACTTGAAAACACAAAAATATCAAGTAAACTTACCAAATTATGTTATGTAGTTTACCAAAACCCTGAATAGAAACTTGTTAGAATAGAACAATTTCAATTGCTATTATACTGACACAACAAACATCCATTATTGACCAAGTAGACTAGGAACATGTAGAATGGTCACGCACAAGAAATATCATGTTGAGAGGGAACAACCTAAACTAAGGTTTGCACAAGGGTGCATACATTTATTTACAACTACCAAAGAAAACTATGAAAGCAAAGCATGAACTAAAAAGGAAACTAATCTAGAAAGCAAGGAAAACTTATGTACAAGGCGTGAGGCTTACCCAAATTGTTGCAATGTATGCCTAGATTTGGATCACTTGCAAGATGGATTAATTAATATGAAACCCCAAAATCAACTACTAAAACATAATGGGCTTATGCTGAAATTGTAAAGAGAGGGTGAATAAAGTGGGTAAAATCTTCATATCTCGAATATAACTCGCACACAAACACATTTGAAAAATGTTAGTTGTTTTTGGTGGTTAGGGGACCTACCTCGGTCAGATCCCTAACCCTTTTAAGGAGATAAAAGACATTTTATTGATTAAAATGACAAAACAATAAATGAAAATGATAAGTATACATGATTCAGATCGCATGTGATCCATAGCTGTTGCGTTTTTTGTCGAGAATCGCACGAAGATCGCAAGCCAATCGTAGTTGTGATTCCCGTCTATGTTGGAATTTTGCTAGAAGCAGTGTTGCAAAAATTAGATCTATCCTTTGTGTTTCACCTTCCTTCTTCAAAACCTGCAAAACCAAGATATGTAAGCAAGAGAGCAAGAAAACTCAAGTATAGGATGTCAAGAGTTGCTAAGAGAACGTTAGAGATGAAATGATGTGTGAGAGGGTGGTTTTATAGATTGGAGTGCATAGGGGAGTGGGACACACATGGGTGAAATGTGCATTGGACATGCACATGGGAAGGTAGGATGAGAACAAATTAAATGTGAGTGTGTGAGGGTTAGTAAATAGGTGGTGAGTTGTCTTTTAGCTCCATTTTGTGGGGTTTTATGATTTTTGGTCATTTTATGTTTTGTAATGTTTTTTTTTTGTTTTCCAATAAGGGACCTTATTCGCAAGGTGCATTTTCTAGTGTCTACTTTCACATTAAAGTGTCACGCGGGATTGTGGCTTAGGAATAAAAGTAATGCTTGAGGAAATTTCCATCGATGGTAATAACACGTCTTTGTCATTGAGATTCTTGAGCTGAAAGGTGTTCTCACCTAAAATTTCTACAATTTAGAAGGGGCCAAGCTAGAGCTTCTTGAATTTGTTATGTTTCCCCTTTTTCTCATGTGTCTTATCCCAAAGTAACACTAGGTCTAGTATTCTAATGGATTTGAACTTAGTTTTCTTGTCAAACCAGCATTTGATGACCTCTTGGTGTCTACTAAAGTGAGTAAGGGTTGCATCATGTTTTACATCTAATTGTATGAGGTTGATGTGTCAAGCTTCTACTTTGTCATCTTTCTTGAGTATTCTTGCATGAATTTGAGCATGGGGATTTTTAGGTTCAATAGAAAGATAGGGTCTATGCCATAGATGAGATGGTAAGATGTGGTGCCTAGCGCAAATTTATTTCAAGTTCTATTTGACCAGAGGGCATATTTGAGCTAATTATGACAATCTCTTGGATTTTTAGCCAAGTTATTCTTGATAACTTCTAGCATGTTCTTGTTAGTTTCCTCTTAATACTATTTCCTTATGGAGAGTAATTAGAAGAAAATCTCATAATAATCTTATGATCATACGCCCATTCAAGGAATTATGCAAAAGAAAAATGGGACCATTATCGCACACCGGTGTGAAGGTCATACCAAACATGGTAATGTAGTCCTTAATGAAGTTGATGACCACATCGTTGTGAAAATCTTCAATGGATGTGCCTCTTATCAATGTGTCCAATAATTAGTCATAGTGAGGATGAACTTGTGGCTAGATGAAGAATTCTCATTGATAACTCCAACAAAATCCAATGCCCATTTTCAGTAAAGGGGTGTGCCTCAATAACGGGTTGCAGTGCATGTCATAATTGTGCTCTCTTGTTGTAACATTATAGAAAATGTGGTAACTTCTAACATGAGCATGCACGTCTTTGAACAAATAAGGCCAATAGTAGCCCACTCTTAAAATTTGGTGTATAGTAGATTTGTTTAACCCATGTCATGTGTCATGCTTCTCATGCAAATCACACAATATATGGAAGCTTCTTCTTTGGATAAGCGTTGTAATTAGATGCCTTCATGATTCCTTTGATAAAGTGTGTTAGCCTTTACCATAAAATTATTACTTTTCTGTGCACAGATCTCTAAGTTGTGTTTGATGCAAGTGCAAGAGGACATCTTTGATGGAGTAAATAATAGGCTATGTCCTAGTACCATTCATTGGGCACAAGAGATTTGACTATGTATTGCTAACAAACCATATTTAAATCAATCTCTATCATTGTGTGAATACCTCTTACTATCTTCATCGAATGGATCTCTAAGAGAAACTCATGGAGGATGGTCATCCATTTGCCACAACACTCACCAAGCTCATTTTGTATCAACATAGTCTTGATGTGGGATCATACACAATGTTGATAAATTTACTACGCAATATGTAGTGTGTCTGGAATTCTTCATGACCTTGATAAGTGATAAGTCTTATTTGTCGATGGTAGAATAGCAAAGTTCAGTGTTATACAAAGGTGAACTCATGAATGTAATAGGCCTCTTCACTCTCTATTTCTTCTTTCTTCGAGTCGAGATGACGCACAAGAATGCTCAAAAGTAAAGGCATAAATGAAAAAGGTGCACACATAGTTTGGGATGCATAGAACATGAACTCGTGTGATTGCTTCTTTGATTTCTATAAATACGACACTTCTTCTTTCCATTCAAACTTAGCATCTTATTTTAGCATTGCATTTAGCGCCTTAACTATATCAACAAAGTTTGAGATGAACTTTCTCACAAATGTACTATTTCCGAAGAAAGATTTCAATTCTTTTTCATCTATTGGGGAAGGGATATTTAATATAGCTTTAGTCCTCTCGGGATCAATGGATATTCCCTTCTCAAAGATGATGTGCCCCAACGATTTACCTTGGTAACCTCAAGATGCACTCCTTTGGATTAAGGGAGATGCCATGTTTCCACATTGTTAGAGAATTGCATGCAAATCTTTGACATGATTAACACACTCTTTGGAGAATACTATGGGGTCATCATATGTAGACAATGGTACATATGTAGATGGGGTCTTTGAAATCTATGTATATGGTAAGCTAAAAAGTTGTGCCAACGTTGATTAGACCAAATGACATTCTTTGATATGGAAATGCTCCCCACTTGGTGGTGAAGGCAATCTTCATCATGTCTTCTTCATGTATAATGACCGATTATATCCTAGGTATCCATCGAGGAAAGACATCATTTGAGCACCATTCACAATGTATAATAACTCATTAAGGATTGTAATAGGTAATTATCCTTCTTGGATGCCTTCTTCAAATTTTGGAAATCCACGCAGAGGCGAATCTCTCTGTTATTTTTACAAACATGAACAAGGTTAGAAACCCAAGTACAAGTGAAGGATTGGAAAATTGATGTGTGCATTCATAAATTTTGCACTTCCTTTAATATGAAAGGATTGAGGAAGGGATTGACGACCCTTTCCTTCGCGTAATGGCTTCATGTATCAACATTTAATGGGATGGTGCATCGTGATCTAGGGATCAAATGTTTACAAGTCATTGTATCTCCATGCAATAACATCTTGGTAGCACTCGAGGTTCCACACCAAGCCTTCTTTCTCTTGCAGAGTGCAAGATTATCCAATTGACATATTTTTTCGGATCAATGAAATCTCCCAATTTGAATGATTGATATTGCACACTCCCAAGAGAAGAAGCACACTTTCTTCATTCATTACACGGTGATCCATATCAAATATCCTTTCAAGGGCTATGATGCGAATGAGCATGTAATTGGTTTTTAGGCTTAAGACTCCACCTTCATCCGATTCAAGTTCCTCTCTGTTGGTTTCATCAATAATCATACTTCAAAATCTCTAAAGTTAGAGAGAAACTCTATGATGTGTTTATCATCATTGAACACTGAAAATGTTCAATGTTGTCATGTATGGATGGTTGGAAGACCAATTTAATCGAGAAGTGCTTAAGATTTGAATTTTGTATTGGCTCCAAGGTGTTGACACACAAGTTAGCGCATCTACAACACTATTCCCATTCAACAATATGGAACGAATGCCAAATGCATCGAAGTCTTCAATGAGGTTCCACATGCAACTTTTGTACCTAGATAGGTGTTTATCATGGAAAGTGTATTGGCTTCTAACTTGCTTGGCAATTAATTGTGAATCTCCAAATGCCATTGGGCACTTGACACCTTTCGTTGAGGAAATTGTAAGTCATGTATAATCACTTCATATTCCTTGACATTATTAATACATGAATTGAATTATAAACGCATTGCATAATATCTTTTACCTTTGGGTTGATTAATTCAACACGTGCACTTGATCCTTGTTTGGATTTGGACGCATCAAAGTACATGGCCCAAATGTGATCTTCCATCCTTGAATTTTGTGACTTAGAAGCCACAAGTCATGCTTATTTGACAATTGTATAATGGAAAACTTCATAAATTTCTTCTTGTATTGGGCTTTATGCAATGCCTTCTATATTCTTGCGAGGAGTCCCCCAAAAGAATTTTAATGTTTTCTTATAATTCCTCGCACACAAGAAATCATCCATGGAATTTGAAATGTATTGCGGGGATATCCTTCTTTGTCTTAAGGTGCAATGGAAACCTCGAGTAATGTTGAGTTTCTAGGTGGGGTGTCATCAATTGTGTAGGCTTTTACCAATCAACATTTACACTCTCGTCCCCCGCACAATGATTCGCACACTACGATTTTTGTTACACATTGGAGGATAGACAAGAAAATGACAAATGAATGCCTTTGAATGTGAAGTTGACACTAGTTGGGAAGTGCAAACAAGTCAATTTTGGCCTTCTCTAAAAATGTGAGGTAGTTTTCCCACAATTTATGCAAGAGGGATCCATGATCTATTTCCTTTTCTACGTGTATTTCCTCTTTGATTGGGATCTCTACACACCCATCCTCTTTGTCAATACCTACATACAACTCTTCAATTATTTTAGAGCTTTGTGTTTTTATGTGTGGGATTATCCCTTCCTTAGTAATTGTGCAATGGTTGTGCACTTCTTTATTTAGTACCTCCATGGGACGTGGATTGTGCTCAAGAATCTGCACACTCTAGGAATAACACTTCTTCTTTTTGCGGTGTCTTCTTCTCCGTAGCATACACTTTGGCTTCTCACTCAATAATTAAGATCTCATTAACCTTATTATACTGTGATCATGAACTACATGTGAGGCTCCTAATCAATCCTAATTTCATTTGTGACACTAGGTCGTGAAAACCATATATGTGAAAAGTTTTTGTCACATAGTCATTGAGAGTGCACAACCAATCTCTTAAGAGCATACCATATGCCTCGGGGATTTCCACCACTTGAATATCAAATAATTGTTGGACTCGTGGGTCTGCTTTGCGAGTTGCATATGAATGTGAGAGAGTTCTCTCGACCATGTTCACTTTTGTCTTGTCTAACTAAACCACTTTGCGGTTTGACATTACAGGGATAAATCCAACTACTTACAAATGGAAAACGACATGACATTTTTGAGGCTCCTAAATTAGCCAAACAATTGTGTAAGTTTTTACCAAAAATTCTAATTATAAGCAAGAAATGAGGGGACTATATTTTTCTTTATACACAACGAAATGCACGTCGATTGTTTCAATTTTGTAAGTTTATTTGATTTGAGGCGAGAGGGATTTGAACAAGATGTCTCTTTGGTTGGTGATGCAAAGAAGTTCATACATAGAGATATTGGCCTTGGTTTTGGATAGATCTTCAATGATATTATACTCAATAAGGATTTGTTTAGTAGGGTGTGTAGGGTTATGATGATCTTTTTACTGGGTGCATCTTTTGGACCTTTAGGAGGTGGTGACTTGTTGGATGTGTACACATCTAGAGGCACTTGAGAAGATTTGGGAAGAGTAGAGGTAGTTAGAGGCTCACGGTCTTTACTTTTAGAGGAGATGATTGTTTCCCCTTTGGTATTGGTGGTAAGTGTGAACTCTCTCTTGGTTTTCCTCTAGCTCGTTATCACTCTCTATGGGGACTCATATGTTTCCAAGACTAACGCAATCCCATGGTCATTCTTAATATTTTGTGCATCATCTTTAAGCATGGGAACTATCTCAAGATCGATGAGTTTATTCTTGAAAATGTCAAAAGTTGCACATGTGTAGACACTAAATCACGCACTTGGGTACATTTCTAGGTCCTAAACACATACTAACATTCATATGATTCCTAAGCAAGAAAACTAGTAATTGATGATTGTCTTTGGCCTCTTTGCTTTGTTTCTTGTTTTCTATTTGGTCTTACACACCCTATAGCCCAGTCGGTATTTATCATTCTATCTTTTATAACTTCAGACGCTAACGCCCGGCCGAGGACAGAGCACTCAAGCGCTCTTGTCCCCTCTGGGTGCTCTTGACCCTTTTCCACTTTACTAGCTCTTTTTGGGTCTCTTTTATCTTTTGGGCATCTTTTTCACTTATGGTTCGACCTTCCAATTGTCAATTACAAAATTCAAACAAGGGAATCATATAAATACATAGTTATGGGTTCAAAATAAAGGACCAAACTCTAAGCATACTTACTATCACCTAAGCTTACATCCAAAGGCATTCAAAACACTCAAAGGCATCCATTTAGTTTCCATTCAAGGGACAAGGGACTGCATTTTTTGCATACACTGCATAGGAAGGGGAAGTCTAATCTAGTTCATCCATACATTTGCATATTCTAGAAAATCTAGCTCGTTATCTAGTGCATCTTGGACAAGGGCATCCTGGGACAACATTTCTACACACACTCACCGGAACTACATCGAGTTTGAGATTTAGTGCAACGCTCCATTGTAAGTTCACTTTGTCGGGTGACTCCTGTGGTCGGTCCGATTACCCATATCACATCTTCCCCTTTTGGATTTGATGCAATTTTGTGGGTTTTGCAGGTGAACATATCTTTTGCGGAGTTACAGTATCTTCAAAGCAACCAAAGTGTGACATACATGCGATCAACGTGAGTTATTTGCACAAATATTGCACATTAGAAAATATTTAGCCCGGCCTTATACTACTATTTAGAAGGTTCTCAAGTGTACAAAGTACTAATTAATCCCACCTTTTGGCCACCTTTTTCTTATATTTTATTTCATCTTTCCCGCGTATTTCTCAATACCTATCATCCCATTTCATGACCTTTCTAACATTCTAGCTTGAAATTAGGGTGCCCCACCATTGGGGTGCCCACGAGGCACCCTTGGTCCCATTACAGTGCCCCGGTCTATGCACAACCTCTTTCGCTTCTTTTTGGGTCACTTCTAGTTGTTGGTCATCCTTATCTTCTTCTCAATCGGCCTTATTGGGATTAATTATGAAATTAAGCTTGAGAGCCCTATAAATATAAAGTTATAAGACCATAATAAGGGTCCTAGGTCATTACATCTTATCACTACTATCACTCCATCATTGCATCCATTGCATCACTTGCATCCACATAGTGCCATGCATTCAAGCTAGGAGATTTGCATCACACACACTTCATAGGGGAGGGATTCCATTTTATTCCATGCACACATGCTACTTACATTTCTATAGCTACTATTATTGCTTGCTACTTCACAAAGTGTGACTGACACATGAGAGCACCTAGGGCACAACACACACACACACACCAGAACTACATCAGGGTCCGAAATGTAGTGCAACACTCAGTGATAAGTCCACTAGTTTGGCAAGGTGAGGTCAGTCTAACCCATTCATATGCATCTTTCATTTTTCTAGGGTTGGATACTTCTCCTTGCATTGGGTCATTCTCCAGTTCATCCGACGAATCCAACGTGACAGATGAGAAGTACTCAAAGACATTTAGCGACCATACCAGATTGAGGTTATGAGAATTTACAGTGTTCTGAGTGCCTAGATTGAGACTAGGGCACCCCAGGGTGCCCCAGTACACTCCTAGGCACCTATGTCATCTAAGACAATCCAATCTACCCTTAATGAGGGCCCCTGAGGGTTCATTTGCACTTTCATATTTTATTTCAGATCTGCGACACTTTGTGTGATAGTCACCTTTTATTATCGCTAAGTCTTTTCCTTACTCTTCTCTTGCACATTAGGGTTTCATTTCATCTAGAATAATTTATTTACATTTATTTCATACTATTTTAGTTCATTTACAATGTTTTAGTCCTCTAACTAGATTAACATTAATACCCTAGATATCCCTTTAGGCCATCTAGGAATCCTTTATTTTTGTTAATCATTTTGGTGAACCCGACCTCTCTTCTTGCACCTTTTAGGGTTTGAATCCGCACTTTCCACCATGGGTAAGCATCATAGAAAGTCCTCTTCTTCTAAGCCTCCAGTTACTTTGTAATTTGATAGTCATGGCCATGCTTTCACCAACACCCCACTACTTCTTTTGGTTATAGCCCTTGTCCTTCATTTATTGAACTTCCATCTTCTGGGATGGATCCTCGTGCTATTGTGGATGTTTTACCTCCTACTTATGCACTATTAATCCTACTACTTTAGCCTCAACTCGTCACTGAAGTCCAAGCTCTTCCTCTTGATCCTATCGTTCTCTCTCCCACCTTGGACATAAATGACTCTAGCCCTACACCTCCTTCTTCTCCTCCACGATCATGTCTCCACCTCAACCAACTCCACCTACCCTAGTCCTTGTTGTTTTGCATGGTTGATCTAGTCCCTTCTACTTTTATGTTGTTACTTCGACACCATCCACTACACCCACCCCACACTACTCGGTTACTTTTCCTATTCCTCCCTTGTCCCCTTTTCTATATGACATGCCATTCACAACCACTCTTTGCATGCTTAGTATTGTTTCTTCCCCACCACTACACTACTACTGCTATTGTGCCATACCAAGATTTCTCACCACCTCTTGATATCATCCCATTCTTCCACCATCCCCACCTCCTTAGTATGCCCATCATTCACTTGCACTCTCTTCATAAACAATTCCTATTGGGAGCACATACCCTCGACACCTCATGTCCTACCACCGTATGTTCATATGATGTCTCCGTCGACTAGGGTTTCACCTTGATGACCTTCATACTCCTTTGAGTGATCCACATTTGTATCATGGTTATGTTATTCTCACTTCCGCTTATGGTTTGTATGTTTTTCACCTTGTGGTTCATCTCGCATGCCATCCTACTACCTATCCACTTACACTAGGCTAGTCTTGGTTAGATTATATTAGGGGCACCCTTGATTCGATCATATTGATATCACCTTCCCCATGCCATTCAAGCACAACTAGTATTTGTAGTAGTTATTTTGCTTGCTATACACCCAACCTCACTATTTGGTATGCTCAGGGATGCCCATTACCCACCTTTACGGATGAGAAATATGTCCATGGTCATGTACATTTTATGCATTCATGGTTATCTAGATGACCTCCCACATACACTTTCCTATCATGTATCTCAAGCGGTCTAGTACAACTTTGACACTTCTCTTGATGATCCTCTGATGATCTTGCCCCACCATTACCTTCATGTGGTCCACCTCCAACTACACCCTCTTCTATATCCACCACCACAGTTGATGAATCTCACCCTAGTCATCCTCCATCTCCCACCCACTTCTTGACATTATACAATTACTACAAACATAGTGTCAGTCCATGGAGGCAACAATTGTGTCTCTTCATGCTGAGATCGACCAACTTAAAGATGTCGCTAACTCACATAATCCCACTACTACTACATACCCTATAATCTTCATCCCTTGCCTCCCCCTTACTACCCCAAAAATTGTACCATTACCTTCACCCCTTATTCTTCCTTCCACTACTACACCACAGGACATTCTTGGCCACCTGCTTCATCATAAACTCATTGATCTACCATCTAATCACCATTATCCACCACCTCAACCAATCCACTATCGTGATCCATCATTCTAACGCCACTACCACCATTGAGGGCATCATATTGACTCTTGCCACACATTGAGCCATATTATTAGAGAGCTCCAATAGTTAGGTCTCCTTTCATTTAACACACACCCTTCTTCTACACTATGCTCCGCTCACCTAGTTTTCCCACATCGTAGGGGGAAACTCGCGCTACTCGCATCTCACCTCAACAACAACCTTTCCTACACTCTTCACTTCCCTCATCCTCACTTTCTAGTCCAGTTGCTTGTACATCCTCTCCTCTTCCCCACATAGCTACTATGAGGTTATCTACATTACCTCCTATGCCTCTTCCATCTTCTTTCCAATCACTCCATTCCGTTAGTCCTACACATCGACATAGCCTCCTACTTCGGACCACTACAACATCTCGCCACCACTCACCACCTCTCTATTCCCATTCGATCATCCTCCTCTTTACGCATGACATCTCCTGATCTCCCTCACCTACACACTTTACTACGCCATGATGTTCATCTTATATCCACCCCTCACATGCATATGGCTTCATTCCCCTACACAACACTTATCTCCTATACCGCCATTATTAGAGCATCCTTCTATGCTTTCCTCCTCTCATGTACGGGTCGATGGACATCCGTCCCTCGACCTTATTGGATGATTCCTCTTTCCTAATAGTTGAGGGGGCATAGCCATTAGACACTCCCCCCCCCACACTCTCACATCGCTACCTCTCGCATTCATACATTTTCATTTCTTCACATATCGACATTTTCATCATATATTATCACACCCTCGTTACCCGATGACGCACCCTAGTGCTTCGGTTCACACTAGACTATTGAGGGATTACCATTACATTGAACCCCACACACTACCTATACTACATTTGACCTATCATCATTTACATACATCATCATCCTACATTATATATCATTTATACATCATCATCTTATACACTAGTCATCATCATGTTATATGAGTCTAGTTTTACATTCCATCCATACATTCCACATTTACACTAGGTCACGTTATATATGAGTCTAGTTTTTTACCATCACTACATATTATACCTACACCTATTATCATATCTTCCACACTACATATACATATCTACACACCCACATTGCATTCATACATACATCTTACCTATTCTACATCCTACTAGATTTCATATACATTACACATGGGTCTAGTTCCATCTATCATCATTACATTCATTGTCATTTTTACATTACACTATTCATACCCTTTCATACATCTTACCTATTTTACATCCTACACTATATTTCCTTATACTTGGGTCTAGTTTTTACCTATCCTCATTACACATTCTATTTCTACCTACCACATATTCCAGGGTTTACATTCAAATGGACCCACTACACATTCACATGTCATCATACCACATTCATCGAACTTGTGACCTACATGTCCAGGCTATATCGTTTGGTCATTTATCACTACGATGTGGTTACACCTTAGGTTAAATCACCTATGACGCACTTTAGTTCCTGGTCCATACATCATTCTATCGAGGGTTTATCAATCAAATGGACCTTTCTACAATTCCACATTTATTCCATTCATTATCACACCATTCATCATATTGTAGTGGTATACACCTTAGGTTAAATCACCACTCCCTTCATCCATTCTACATTATCCTCTTACATCGATCATCACCTATTCTATTATCCTATTCTATGTCATTTTATTACCTCATCATTTATCCTACTCATCACTTAGTGGTATATGCTTTAGGCTAAAATCACCACACCTATTCTATCATTTCATCATGGTATACACCCTTAGATTACATCACCACCTTCCATTCTTTCATCATGTAGTGATATACGCTTAGGGCTAAATCATCACTCATCCATTCAACAAGTCGTGGTATACGCTTAGGCTATAGGGTCCACACACATCTTTCCATATGTCTCATTCACATCCACTCATCCCATAGTGATATACGCTTAGGGCTAAATCATCACTCATACATTAAACAAGTCATGGTATAATTAGGCTATAGGGTCCACACACATATTTCCATATGTTGCATTCCCATCCATTCATCTTATAGTGATATACACTTAGGGCTAAATCATCACTCCTTCATTCAAAAAGTCATGGTATATGCTTAGGCTATAGGGTCCACACACACCTCTCTACATGTCGCATTTCATCACCATCTCTATATACACACTCATCACAATGCGCTAGATACAACCAACACTACTCGACCATTTCCCGATGATGCACTCTTGTTTATGGTTCATTCTTGACTATTGAGGGGAAAACAAAATGAACCTCACTGCATACACATTCCATTCACTGGGGGGTTGCTCTATCATTCCATATTGCATTCCATTCCATCCATCCACAACATATTGCATTGTCTTAGTAGCATTTACTCTTGTTTACTAGTGTTTTGCATGCTCATTCTACTACACATGTTAGATTGCTTTCTTATATGTCATTATCATACACACATGCATTCATGACTTTGTCTAGTGTGATCACAGATACATGACTCTACATGTGGCATGGATGCTTTCACCTTCTACCCTTCCTATACTGGTCATTGGGGGCATCCACATTCATCTATCCAGTGTTATTGTTTCATTTTGTACTTAGCATCTTTTACTACTTGCTTCTACATGCTTTGACATATTAGTTATCACTCTAACATGCTAATGGGTGTTCCATGTGTAACACTTGTTTTGTAGGACTACATGTTTCCATGACTACATGTTTGTTTTTACTTGTCTGCATTGTTTTCCATTGTATGTGGGCTTTCCCTTTGCTTGTGTGCACACTTGATTTTGTTTGCGCCATGATGGCCTTGCGTGTCTTGCGACATCGTGAGTGATGTCCCATGTTTGAAACCCACTTTGTGTGGTCTACTTGTTTTCTTGTGTGTTTACACTACTTTTCTTGGTAGTTTTTACATTGTCTGTGTATTTTACACTTGTCTTATTTTGCATGCATGTGTTCGGACTAACACTTGTATTGGCTAGCCATCCCCTTTTGTGTGCATGCCTTGGTATCTACCAAGTGTTTCCTTTCCCCTGCAGGGTAGAGTTCTACAAGGTCGAGAGTGGTTGGTCCTCTTGGGGCCACATTCTCCTTCCAAGGTCATCACATGCGCCCCAAAGAGGGGGCATCATTGAGGGTTTTTACTAACACAACGTATCTACATCGGTTCACACACATGAGTGAGTTTAGACCAGTCTACGAACTCCATACACAATGCCTCAACAGGACATGGTGTCCTTTGGACAATTCTATGGAGCGGTTATAGGCTCGGGGGTTACAGTGGGTGTGCCTCTCTACACTTCTTCGTCCAAGTGGCATCGGATTGCCCAAAAAACCAGAAGACAATATAAATATCTCTTCCAACATTTCAACAGAAGCGGTTAAAGGTTGGAGGATACATCACATGGTTCCTCCTATACTTCTTCAACTAGGGTGGCGTGAGATCACCCAAAAACTTGTGACACTACAGGATATCCTTCTACACCCTTTTTCTCAACATGGATCAGGTGCACATGTTCCATTTTTCATTTACACTTTCTATTCTAGCATATTTTACATTTGCGTATTTTACACAACATTTTTACATACATACATATTTGACTACTTGATCATTTTCTCCTTGCAGTCCATTATATGAGAAACAAGCAATCAAATTGGGGGGCAACAACAACAACAAAATGACAATGACAATAAAACACACCACTATAGGCATTTGATTTTACTAACCATGTAGGTACACTACACACAACAACAACTACACACACATTCGCCCTAGGTTCACTCTCATCACTTTTTATACACATTTTTCATCTTTAGAATCCACGCTCCTCCACATTTTTATTTTTGTCATTCCACACTTGAGTCTAGTCCATCGACACGTCTTCTTCTACACTCTACATGGTTATCAGGTACACATCTCTATCTACTTTATGTTATCAGATTTTCACTCACCAACATAAAGTGGGGGAAAATGTAGACACAAATATTGCACATTAGATAATATTTAGCCCGTCTTATACTACTATTTAGAAGGTTCTCAAGTGTACAAAGTACTAATTAATCCCACCTTTTGGCCCCCTTTTCTTATCTTTTATTTCATCTTTCCGCATATTTCCCGATACCTATCAACCCATTTCATGACCTTTTTGACATTCTAGCCTGAAATCGAGTGCCTGGGCCTATCTTGGGGGGTGCCCCGAGGCACCCTGGTCCCATTCTCGGGAGGCATGGTCTATCTATGCACAACCTCTTTCGCTTCTTTTTGGGTCACTTCTAGTTGTTGGTCATCCTTATCTTCTTCTTAGTGGCCTTGTCGGGATTAATTACGAAATTAAGCTTGAGAGCCCTATAAATATAAAGTTATAAGACCATAATAAGGGTCTAGGTCATTACATCTTATCACTACTATCACTCCATCTAGGGTCACATCTATTGCATCACTTGCATCCACATAGTGTCATACATTCAAGCTAGGAGATCTGCATCACACACACTTCATAGGGGGAGGGATTCCATTCTATTCCATGCACACATGATATTTACATCTTCTATAGTTATTATTGCTCGCTACTTCACAAAGTGTGATGACTAACACGAGAGCACTAGGGCATGACACACACACACACCGAACTACATCCGGGTCTCGAAATGTAGTGCAAGCGCTTCAAAGTGATAAGTCCACTAGCTTGGTGATTGAGGTCAATCCGACCCATTCATTCGACATCTTTATTTTTCCTAGGGTTTGATACTTCTTTTTGCATTATGGGTCATTCTCTAGTTCATCGATGAATCAGTGACGATAGACGGGAAGCACTTAAAGATACTTAGTGACCATACAGATTGAGGTTTTGAGGATTTTCGGTTGTTCGAGCACCCAAATTGCGAGACAGGGCACCCTCGGGGTGCCCCGATACACTCCTGTGCACTGTGTCATCTCAAAAGTCTCCAGATCTTCCCTTCGCGAGGGTTCGAGGGTTCTACACTTCTTGATTTTATTTCAGATCTGTGGCATCTTGAAGTTATCAAATGAGTCTTTTCCTTACTCTTCTCTTGCACATTAGGGTTTCATTTCATCTAGAATAGTTTATTTACATTTATTTCATACTACTTTAGTTCATTTACAACATTTTAGTCCTCCTAACTAGATTGAATATAAAGCTAAATTTGCTAAGTTAACAAAGTTAGAGTGATAACTAGAGCTATTTGTTAGCTACACACTTTGGTCCATAGGAATTAATATGCCCCATTGTTTGGTTTAGTATTCCATTGTCTTTTATTACGTTGGAAGCTAAATTTTTACAGGGGTAGCTAGTCAAAGGTTGGCTTTTATTCAATTATGTGTCTTGTCTTTGCAAGTCTATAACTTCATTTGATATTTTTTCACTATTTGATGCAAGTTCCCGGTTTTGGTGTTTGAAGTTGAAGATGAAGGCATGGAAGAAGAAGGTTGGTTTTGAAACAATTGCACAACATGGTAAGAATTCCCAAAGTGCCAATGGGATGTTTCGTGGGGTGAGGATAATTTGGTTAGTGACCACCGCAAAGTATAATGATTCGGTGTGGGCAACACTAAGGGTTTATTAGTTTCATTTTGTGCAAACTAGTTGTGTGGAAGATTAATGAGAGAGGGATAAATGCCAAATGAGTGGGAAAATGAGCATACATTGGCATTTGTGTAATAGGAAATTGATTAAGTGATGGTTGGTCATGCACAAAGCACGTGATTGATGAGTTGAGTTTGGTTTTGTGTAGCGAGATAACGTAAAGAAGGCAAGGGCCCAACACAACCAAGACCTTAATGCCTCATTTCGAGCTCAATCTTGAGCACTTCTTTGTGAGCAAGGGCCAAAGTTGTTAAGGTGGCGAGAGTTATGCGTAAAAACATATATGTTAGGGGATTAAACACTTGGAGATAGAATTTGATAGCCACCACATTGGTCTATTTATAAGGGGCTTCCAAACTTGACTATTTTTGCACCCATGTGTTGAATTTCTTGATTGTTGTATGATATTGGTTTACTCAAATGCTTTGTGCATTTGCATGTTGGTTTTGTATGGTATTGTTTTATTTGAATGCTCTGCATTATTTGTATGTTGTATTCCTTGATTATTATATGAAAATGATTGAATTTTTTGTGCATTTATGTGATTACCATATGAAACTATTTGCCTTGCTTGCTTTAGATGCTTGTTTAAGTTGAGATATTGTCATAGACTTTGATTGCTTTGTGAAATTATGTACCATCTAAGTATATTTTCTCTTGTTTTTATGTTGTATACCATATTTACTCATACACTTGTGTGTTTTATTTTATGTTTGTTTCATATAATTGTATGCCTTATGCTTTGTTTATTCATATATTATGGATGCCTATACACAATTTCCGTTGCTTATTTTATTTATGCACATTCACGTTAGAGGCATACTACCCTTCCTACTTCCTACAATATGAAACTTATTATTACTTTATAATAATATAAACATCCTATGACACGTTACTTGTTATATCCTTCGACAAGACCACATATCTTATGACATATTGCGTGTTTGAGTTATTGTTGCATTAGACACACATTATTACATCACACTTAGCTTAAAACATACATTGTTTTGTTAAACAATGAGTCTTTTACACATTGATTGACACACATGGATCATTCACATACTTGTTTAACACACATTGCTTGATTGCATTTCTATTTCTAGGCCCTATGGTTTTTTTACACTATGATTATTGGTTGATTGACATTGTTTCTTACACATTGGTTTTTAGTATCTTGATTGAAATATCATTAGTTATTACACATTGTTCATGGAACTTTAGATGGTTATGCACTATGATTTAAATAATTGCTCATTACACTCTACTTTGCGTATATTGATGTCTATATTTCATGATTATGACATTGTTGGTTACACATTGCTCGATGCACATTGATTTCTATATTACGTGATTATGACATTACTTGTTACACACTACTTCATGCACATTGATTGTTTCTTTCATCGTTTACAACACAATGACTATAATTGCTTATTACACGCTTGCTTTATTTTAATACTTGTTCTTGCATGCATGAGCTAATAAGTAACACTACTAACATTGGTCAAGTTTATCACATCTTGTCATTCATGTGTCTTTATGATGGGTCTGTCATATTATGTTACATCATGTCATATCTTAGGTCACTATAGATCTATTAGGCGTTGAGTTGTGTGTTGTTATCATGTTATTCATCCTATCATTATTATGCTATCTTGTTGAATATTGCTATAACATGTTCATGATATGTTTCATTATTTTGATGATACATATATATTATCGATCTTACATTGTTGTTATCTTATAACTTCTATACATTTATTTTGCTTGAATTTCTAAATCTAACATGGTTAATATCATGACATGTTTACTCCTATGATCACACACATTGTTGGCTATTACACTACTTTATCTTATGAATGCTACAAAATACTTGTGTTAACAAATGCTTTTATATTATGAATTACACATGTTATACCATGTTAGTTGATACATTGATTTGATTTATATCATTGATCATGTTGTTAGTTTGATTTTACATGACTAACACTTTTTCTTTGAGATAATTTATTTTTATAACTCCCCTTATCTCAAAAGGGGACATATTATGGGGTTTTCTAACACATTCATACAAATTTCAAATAAAATGCTTCAGATAACACTATAGGATGATATGCATATGGTTATTACACAATGACATCTACATGACTATTGCATCATAGCATTTACATGGCTTCACTCAATAAGCCCAATTGTTGTGAATGTTTTACACATGGCTTCACTCAATCATGCCCAATTATTTATACATGACTTCACTCTTCAAGCCCAATTATTGCGCAGATGGTTTACATGAATTCATAGTAGGCTCAACCGATATTGTTCTATTTAGATTTGGTTTACTCTTCCTTCACATACAACATCGAGGGGCAAACAAGTGTACACATTTCATAAATTTTCACTTGACAATTACTTCTTCCCTCACATATGACATTGGGGGAAAATAAGTGTACATGTTTCATGCTTTTGATGTTTGATTTATGTTTTTATTGATTGTATTAACATCTTGATTGGACTTTAATACATGTTTTTACACGTGGAAAACATGTTCACATGTACAGATAGACACATGAAGGATAAGAGAACAAAAAAATTCTAGTCCCACACATGTGTTGTCCTTACATGAGGTTTTCATTTCACATCATTTATTTTTAATCAAGAAATTTTCAATAACCTTATCAAAACGAGTGCAAATATAGATACTTATATTTGAACCTACAACATTTGATAATTAATCCTTGGCATCTATCACAATACATAAATCATTATGCATCAATCCGACCAATCCCTATGCTCCCCTTTATCAAATAGAACTATTGGCCACTAGGCACACTTTTTATTCAACATTGAAAATTCAAAACCTCATTCTTAGAATATAGAACACATCCTTAAATATTTGATCACCATCTCCAATGACAATTTGTATTGTACACTCCACTCAGACAAAGATGGCCTTGACAAAAAAATTCTCGGGTAATTGTCTTGAGCCAATGAATTTGTCCTCTAAAGCTTGAAAAATCATATTTTAAATGTTACAAATTACTCAAGTCGGTTAGTGTCATTTGAGAAGGAAACTCATTACAACAATCACCTATTAAAGCACACTCACATAACTCATTTTAAGGGCCTCGCCTCTTACACCTTTGGGATACCTAGGAGATCACAACAATGCTCTTAATTGCTATGACAATCTCTTAAGCATATTCAACTAGCTATAAGTTTTCACACATCACACAAAACAACTCCCTAAGCCAACTTACAAAGCGACAACTCACACACCAAAGATTTTTGCCGAGTGTCATAGGTCCTATTAAGGTATTCATTACCAAACACATTGTGATATACATCTTGCACACATACATCGGGTGGGGAACTACGAGGGTTTGATGCCTCTTTGGGGTATTGCTACGTAAGTGTGGCGAGGGGCACCCAACCTTAATTGAACTAACCCATTTCTAAGTCCTCACGGAAAAAATAAGAAACCCTAATCATCTATAAAACCATGATCAAGAAATTTCATCCACAAAAGGTGAAAGCAAATGACATAAGGAAGAAGTAAAGATAAAATGGAGATCTAGATTAAAGCCACATATGACAAAAGCTGTCTACATAAGACAAAGTAGCCCATGTGACTTTGTCTGCGAGATAGGGAGATTTTGCCTCACTTAGAAGTACACTTCTATATTTTTAAGACAACTTTGTGACAACCCGCACACCCTTCCTACACATTCTCACATCACTATCACTCGTCTCAATTTGAAATTGGCGCGATCCCCTATAACCCTAACTTGTACTCTCTTTAGTTATCTCATCTATGTTATTCAATTTACCATTATTATTTGGACATGATTTATGATCATTATGTTTGCTATAATTTCATCGTAACCGATCTTAGTTCATATTTATACAATTGTTTAACACTTTAATTAGAATAAAACCTAATATTTACATTACAACTTTACGTTACTCATAATTGTTATTAAAGTGTGAATAGAAGTTTGAAATAAGAATGCAATAAAATATATAATCTAATTAAATTGTTCATGAAAACCACCAACTTAACATAAAATAAATGATTGAATTGTACTTGGGTTAATCTTACATTGATAATAATTGTAAGATAAGTGTGATTGATTAAGCACTAAACTTACCAAAAACTCTACCAAGTTTAATTGTAAAAAGAGTGTAAAGGTGAGAAACCCAATTGATGAATTATATCTGCCATTCCTCCTTCTACTAACAAATGTTTATGATGTTTGTGTGCTAAAATGGAGTGGTACCTTATTATTATTACCAAAAATATATAACCTTTGTTATTATTACCAAAAATATATAAGAAAAAATATTATTAAAACTACGATTATTTAGAAGTCATTGACATTAAAAAAACAGAAATAAAAATCCTATTAAAATACATAATCTAAAAATGCAATAGTTTATACTTACACATTAAATATTTTAATTTTTTTAATTGAATTTTCTATTGATCAAAACTTACAAATACATTTTAATTTGAAGCTTTGAAAACAATTGCGGGCTAATATTTTCAATCGGTGGCAAAGACTATATATATATCTATGCACTTCTTTTGGAATGTTACATGGTAGTCCTTCCCGGACGTTATTAAAAACATTTTGTTTATTCACTGAAAACCGAGCAAGCGTTTTATGAATTGTAGCATCGGGGTTGGAAATTCTTCATCCAATTAGGTAAGTACGAGGGTTATCAGATCTTTGTGAAATTGAGGATTTCTTTCGCACTGGTACTCAATTTCTTCATTCTCACCACATCTACTTAGCATTTTATGATTCCTAAACCCTCTTATGAAAGTATTATAAATCATGGCGAGCTTCAGAGATTGTACAACTGCAATTTAAATAGTAAATGTAATTTAGAGGGCAGGGCAGGGCAGGGCCGGGGTAATTACAGCTTATATTGGAGGTTTTTTCTTACTGAGCTGAGATTTTTCTTGCATTTTGGAGATAGCATAACCAAATAAGAAGAAATTTGTTTTAAGTACTTCTTCACCAAGTTTGTAAGAATATCTTATTCATGTTTTTTGGCTTTCTTGCGACATCTTCAGTTCTCCATAATAAAGCTGCTACAATGGTCTGGCCCAAGGAAAAGCATGAGGATGGAAGTGGAGAAAAGAGAAAGGGGACACATCATTAGCAGAAGATGAAAGTCGAATGGGAGGTCAACACCGCAGTAAACAAGATGATGAGGTTTGCGTCGCCCCTCTCGCAGATTATCATAGGGGAAAACCGTATGGCTAAATTCATTCACTGGACTCAAATGTTTTTAATTTTTACTCTTGTTCAAATATATCGAATACCCTAACCAGGAGCGTTGGGGGTTCCTTTACAACCGTCATAGAGTGGGGTTTGAACAGGGGTGGCACTGGAATGACCGCCCCACGTTTGCTGTTAAATCACATCTTCCCGCCGTTTAAATTTATCTTTAAAGAACAATCAAGATGATCAATAGTGGGTTAATGTCTAGCTCAGGAACATGATAATGCCCAAAAGAAAGATCTTAGAAGATTAATCACGCCTATGTAATTTCCAATTCAATTTATGTTGTTTACATTTTTCAGTAAAGGTTATCCTTATCCGTTTCACCTTCATGTTGCAATTAATGAACCACCTGTGCTAATTCAATGTAAAAGGGTTCATTGCATTCGAATGATTATGCCACAATAGGTGCTTTGCATTTTTTAATGCTGTTTTCTGACCATAGTGGCTCCCATCAAGGCTTCCCGGATAATTGAATTTGGGACCAAAAACCAATCCAATTATTTCCCCAGTGTTGCAATGGTCACTCCATTTAAATTGCATATGATGTATTTCAATTTATTTGCTACTTGGAAAATGCTATATAAATATAAAAAATTATCCAGTGTTCTGATGTTTTCATTTTTTTCAATGCAGGAATCCCATGCTCGTCTTGAAGAGTTTAAAAGTCAATTGAAGCAAAGTGTGCACTGCGTCGTGCTAATTTGAATCCAGAAAGGCCAGGTATGCACCTCATGGCAGCCACCCGATATTTCTTTACTAAACGATATTTCTTTACTAAACATAGAAGCAATGCATTTTTGCACGAAGGGAAGAGGACCATCTTCTGTAATTTCAAGAATGTCTGGCATTCATCTTATTATGTCTTTTGTTTGAGTCAGTCCTAATAACTGGTTTCACTCTTGTTTCCCTTTGGCAGTAATGAGATGATTTTAATTCTTGAAAATGTTGAAGCCAAATATTTGGAACTTCATTTTTGATGCTGCAATGCTTGTTAATAATCCCCAACATTCTCAATGCCTCTCAAGTTTATTTTACTCCAGAGTTATCTTTCTGCTATTCCAGAATGTTGGGTGTTACTTGCTATTTTTAGTATGCGTATCTTGAAAACTACGATTTTTTTTTTGGCATTTCTAAATATCTCATACCTTGTATTTTTTTGACAAAATATATTAATATCCTTGAATGGAACAAACTTTCATTTCCTTTATACGTTTGTACTGGAATAGATATTGAACATTGAAAGGTTAAACACCATTTGTAGTATAAGTAGATCCAAATCACAACTATGCATTATCTTAAGTTGAAGCTTGGGAGTTACATTTTGGAGTTAATATAGAGTCACAAGTTCGAACCATTGACCATAGTCTAACTTTGATCATTGAAGAAGTAGTTTTTGTTTCTTAAATATTTTTACAGGAACATTCCCTTATTTATCAGGTAAAAGACACTGTGCACAGTTACAAAAGCTTCTTAGAGTTGGCAAGGAATGATTCACTAGAAATCTAAGCAGGGCAGCAACAGCCAAAACAAAGACCTTTAAGGCCAAAATATTAGCTCTAAACAATGAACAATAATATTATTTAATTACTGCATATTCTTACAAGCAGATTGTAATGTCCCCTTTTTCCTACGCCAAATGGCCTAATGGCCAAATCGGGTCCAAAACGTGGTCAAACCCAGGGGGACTGGGGATGCTGGAAGCTTGTGGGAAGGGGCCCTGTGGTTTTAATATCCCGTTTGGCGTTTGGGGGTCACTTTTGGACATGGCGACTCAAAAAGGAAAAAAGTAACTATAGTTACTTTTTATGTTAGTGGCCCCTCCTTGGAATGAAATGCGGTAGGTTTGTGGGGACTCGTTTGTCAAAGAATAGTATATAAGGAGACAGGGGAAGGAAGAAAAGACACTTTTTGTCGCATACTTTTAGCCTCTTCTCGTGCAGCTGCTGCTGTTGCGTTTCTACAACTTGTGGAGTCAAATCCCACAGGGACCCTAGCTTCGGTGGTGAGAGACCCATCCCTAGCTAGCAGGGCATTCTTCGGTAGTGAGAGATCTACCCTAGTCTGTCATTTTGGAGCTGCTTTTTTGGGCCGTGCTACAGAGATATTTCCAGAGGGTTCAGAGGAAGGGTTTCGAGGATTTTGGGGGCTTTTGGGAAAGACAATCGAGAGGGCTCTAGATCAGACTCATGGCAACCATCTGGGCTGGGCGTGGTAGCACGTTGAAGGCGCCTCCCTCATTTCCCGACCCCATTCCTAGCGAGGCGACTTGCAGCCTTTATTTGGGGTTTTTCCAGTTGCCCGTTTCAGATCTGAAGGTGGAAACGTTATTGCTGTATCTATTACTGTTATTTCCAAAGACCCTTATTTTTGCTCTTGTATTAGAGGGACACGAACCTCTGTAGTTTTCCCGCTGTCTAGGGCACGCTGTGCTTTTTCTGGCAGCATTATAATATTCCAAAAAATGTTTTCATAGTGTTTATTATTACTGTTGCAAGCGTCCCTCAAATTTTCATGCACTGTGGGCAAATATTTTGTGTGATATCAATTTAATACCATTCGCTGTCCTAGCTGGACATTTTCATTAAAATCAATATTTTACTTTGCTGCAATTTTTCATATATTTTGTGCATTTTTAAGTAGTGTCCCACAAGGGATATTTCACAGATGTTCCTACATGAGACAGTTACGTATTCAAATTTGAGAATCAGGATCAGCTTTTTACTGTAAAACGCATCTTCCATCTACCTTGAGGAGACTTCAATTAAAATTGTGGGGTTTTTCTGCACGGTATTACTTGGTAATGAACTCAAACTCCAAAAACAGATCCCATTAAGTAAAAATTGGCGGAGTTTATACAGGAAGGTATGGAGCCTCAGTCTGCATCTAAAAGACAAGCCACACAAGGAAAAAGCTCCATTGCCATGTAGACATAGGTCTATGATGGGAATGTTCCACTATACAGGCCCTAAATCAGGCATGTTGCTTCCCGGCATCATGTTGAACCAATGGAGGAAGGAGAGCCTTCAACCATGCATGTCTATGACCATAACAGTGACTCTTAAGTGACACCTTGGGATTAGGCGACTTTTCTCTCCAATGTTTTTTTCTCAATTGGTCAGCCCCTGTTTTTGATACAATATGTGGATGTCTATAAGTATTGCTGTGATTATGTATTGGATTCATTTATTTTTTTCTCCATGACAATCAGCATCAGGCTAGAATAGGAGGGTCTTGGACTATATTTTGTAAATATTACTTCTAAGTGTGAAGGTATGTTTAGGACTTGTATGAAGAATTTTTGAGAAATACATCAATGAATTGTAATGCAGATCTTTACGTTGAAGATTTCAGTCCCATTTGGGTAGTATGGAAGGGATTGGGAATGATCTAATTCTCCTTTTATATTAATATAAATACTTGATTCTATAAAAAATAAAGTAGTTGTGTACTTATGCTCAAAAGCATTCATTGCAGTCGGTAAAACCATCATTAGAATCGCTTTGAGCGGTGAAAAGAACACAAGTGCTCCAAGCCCCTGGGCGATCGAGCCAACCACACTTTGGAATGGGTTGTCAAAGCACTCCATCTTTCCATACATTTGAGCTATGTCATAAGGTATGCCATTTTTTTGGAAAAAGTTCGAACTTTGCCGAACTTTCTTTGCTGAAACTCTGAACTCAAATTTTACTCTTTATTTTTATGTAGGAAGTTTTTGACATGATTTTGCATCATCATATATATACTGAGTGAAAGCAAAGGATGGAAAACCCTCTCCACTTTGTTTATGCATATTTTTAGAAACTCAAAATGTTAAAAAAATATTTTGTTCAAACTTTATTCATTGGTGAACTTGAACTGAACTTTATTCACTGGCAAACTTGAACCGAACTTTATCCTTGCTGAACAAGAAATCGAACTTGAACCTTGTGATTTAGCTTTTGACAAGCTTCCAACTATCAAGGAGATTAAGCTTTCAAGGCTTTCTCTAGCTAACATATTCCTTGTAGAGTAGTGAACCACTTTGTTGTGACCCCTATCTGTATATGGGTGAAAGAGGAGTGGGCGGGAGAAGGGAGATCGAGGGGCCGATAGAGGATGACACATGAAGTTTAATGGACGATTGCCTATCGCCTATCTAGTAACCGGGTTGGGTTCTTGGGCAATCAATTGCCTTGAGTTGGTAGGTCGAGGCCCAATTCCCAATTCCCAATTTCCTATTCCCTTTTTCTATTTCCTATTTAATAGATGGGATTGAATGGGGACTGGGATGGGGCTTAGAGCACTCGATTCAATCCATATTGATGTATTCTTCGATGAATCATTTGAAACCAATTCTCAAACTCTTCACAAGTCCTATATGGATTATTGGTATTCACCATAATGAATACTAAAGATCAACAAAGACTAACACAAAGTTACATTGGTAAAAAGAATTGAATTATATTTCCTTCAAGTCCTAAAATCTATTCGGATCTATTTGTGGGATATTGAATCTCAAGTGTTAATAAAATGGAATTATATTTCCATTAGACCTCTACCCTATGTTTAATAGTAGTTTTTAAGGGTAAAACATCCACAAAATTTCATTTGCTTGCATGGTGATATATCGATTTTACTTATGGTGATACTTTTCTTCTCAAAAATAGTTTGTTAGTCAAATTCATTCAAGGACAACATCCTTTGTTTTTGTCGTCATTTTCATAATCCTAATGCTTTTCTTAGAGCATGTGGCTAGTATTTATATTCTGATGCTTTTCCTTAGAGCACCACAATGTTATTGCGGGAGCACCACAATGTTATTGCAGGTGGCTCTTAGGTATATTTAATAAAACTTTTTATCTTGTGTTATTCTTGGCGCTATCTCTTAGGATGCATGTCTTTTTGGTATCAAGCTCTCTCGATTAGGTGAGCCATAGTTAACACATTCGAATTGGTCAGTGTGTTTTTCAAATACGTGGTGGGATCAATAGTATCTTTAGAAATGTGAGCGGAGGGATCATGTTTGTGTGGGCATACATTTGCACTTCATGTTTGGAAAGACGAAAAATTCGATTGAGGCATTCGATGTCGGATCAAACATGCACTCCAATATATTTTGATTATGGATGTATTTTTCCATGATTTATTGATTATTTATGTTTTTCTTTTTCCATGATTTCTTTGATAAACTTAGGTTTTCTATTTTCTATGCTAGTATGATAATAATCTCATAGGCAGTGGAGGGATTTTTTGTTTGCCAATGCATCTAGTTTGTGATAATAGCAATGGGATCACCACTTTCCCCCGTAGTTGCAAATCTTTACATGGAACATTTGAATAAGAAGACAGTTTTTGTCTCTCCTAAATCATATTTATTTCTAAGATATGTGTTAAGCACAAGATTATATTGAGAGGGGGTGAATCAGTATAATATATTCTTTTTATTTTCAACCACTTAATCTTAGATTCACAATTTAGATATTCAAGGCAATCAAAGAACACAACACAAAGTAATGCAAGAAGACACCAAATTTACGTGGAAACCCTTTCGGGAAAAACCACTAAAATTTTTTTCTTAATATATTTCTCAAATGTTTGTAGGCACCAACCTACTAGAGACACCAATCCCCAAATTACAATTTTGTAGGCACCAACCTATTGGAGCACCAACCCCTTTTGCCAAGCACCAACTCAGCAAGAGACACCAATCTCTTCGAATATGAAGGCACCAACCTCCTTATGAAACTTCCTTACCACCTTTGAACTGTTGTTGTCTCAACGAATGATGGAAACTCTTCTTTTCAACTTTAGATTTGCTGCTCTAAAAATCTGCTCTTATGCTTCTTCTCTCTTCTTCTCTTTCCCTTAAGATATTCAACTTGAATGCTTGAAAATAAATCTCAAATGATCTTCCTTATATAGCCATTCGTACCCTTTCGAAAAGGCATATTTTCTTCCAACTGACACACCCTTTCATTTAATTTAATTAACCATCTTTTATTTTAACAATGCAAATACATATGTCGGCCATAACTATATTAAATGCTTCCCATTAATTAAATAACTATACAAACAATTAATGTTGCCTCCTCAAATGCTAGCGCCACCCTCCATGCAAGATCGTGGGCCCTCCAAGGGCAAATCGTGGCTCCAAAGGCAAATTACAGGTCCTTGGGAGTTGCGCCATTTTTGATCATGACTGCTTTTTTCTTTGCTGATTGCTGACTGTTTGTCTTCCATTCATATGCTTATTTCCCTTCAATAGAACACTGCCTAATGCTGATTATAAACAACTGATTTGTCCTTCATGAATGCTGATCATTTTCTGCAACATATTGCTGATTATATCCTTCAATAAACACTGATATCTTCCTTCTATTGATTGCTGTTCACATCTCGATCATATCGCTGACTTTCTTATGCAAAAACGATCCTTTTCATATACTTAAACTTCTCTTATCGTGGCTCTAAACACTGCTGGTTATTTCTGTTACTTTCTGACATTTCCGTTACTTTTTGACAAACTTCCGTTCATAAGTCCAACCACTCCTTTGACATCAATGACAATATTTCCAACAATTTCCCCTTTGTCATTGATGGCAACCTTGCAAAGAATTTACTCCCTCTTTGTTGTAATGCACCTTCTTCAAAGAATCTTCTTTTTCTGCAACTCCTCCTTTCTGTAACTCCCCCTATCAACAATTCTCCCCCTTGACATCAATGGCAAAGGGATACTCAAGGAGCTTGATTAATGCAATGTTAGCTCCCCCTTAACCAATGCTTCACTTAGTTTTTCAATGAGAGGAAGCAAAGGATATTACTCCCAATTTCTCTGTAGATACTCAAATGTTTCCTTTGGAAGAGGCTTAGTGAAAATGTTTGCTATCTGTTCAGTTGTGGCGATGTATTCCAATTTGACCTGCTATTCTGCAACTTGCTCTCTTAAGAAGTGATATCTGATTGGAATATGTTTTGTTCTTGAATGCATAACAGGATTCTTCGAGATGCTTATTGCACTAGTATTGTCACAGAATATAGAAATTGGATGATCATATTCTACCTTGATATCCTTCAGGGTTTGCTTCATCCAAAGAATTTGTGTGCAACATAGCACTGCTGCTATATATTTTCTGCGTTGTAGATAGCGAAACAAAGTTTTGCTTTTTGCTCAACCAAGATACTAAGCGTTTCCAAGGAAGAATGCTCCTCCACTTGTACTTTTTCTATCATCAATGCATCTTGCCCAATCTGAGTTTGTGTATGCTACCAACGTGAAATCTTTACCTCTTGGATACCATAAGCCATAATCCAAAGTCCCTTTTAAATATCTAAAGATTCTTTTTATTGCTTGCACATGAGTTTCCTTTGGTGTTGCTTGAAAATGTGCTACCATGCCTATTGCTTGCATAATGTCTGGCCTAGATGCTGTTACATATAGTAAGCTGCCAATCATTGATCTGTAGAGTGTTTGATCTGCATTAGGAGATTCATCATCTTTACTCAACTTATTCCCTGTAACCATGGGTGTGCTAACAGGTGCACAATCCTCCATTCCAAATTTCTTCAACATCTCTTTTACATACTTGGTTTGGGAAATAAATATTCCTTTGCTAGACTGAGATATTTGCAAACCAAGGAAAAATGACAACTCACCCAACATAGACATTTCAAACTCCTTTTGCATATCTTCGACAAACTTTTTGGATATTTGCTCATTATCTCCAAAAATGATGTCATCCACATATACTACAACAATCAATTGATTTTCACCTTCAATCTTGATGTAGAGGTTGCTATCAACAAATCCTCTTTTAAATCCTTGTTCTTGTAGATATTTGTCAAGCCTTGAATACCATGCTCTGAGGGCTTGCTTTAAACCATGCAATGCCTTCTTAAATTTGCACACATGGTCTTTGTTTCGATAGGAGGAACCCTTCTAGCTGTTCAATATATACTTCTTCTAACTTGCCATTTAGAAAAGCAGATTTTACATCCATTTGATAAACTTTGAAATCCTTGAAAACAACATATGCAAGAAACATTTTGATGGCTTCTAGTCTTGCAACATGAGCAAAAGTTTCTTCAAATTCAATACCTTCCACTTGAGCATACCCTTTGCAAACTAACCTTGCTTTGTTCCGTGTCACTTGGCCATCTTCATTCAATTTATTCTTGAATACCCACTTGGTGCCGATTACATTCTGATCCTTGGGTCTAGGTACAAGTTCCCATGTTTCATTCTTCTCAATCTGATCCAACTCTTCTTCCATTGCCTTTATCCAATGCTTGTCATGACTGGCTTCTGAAAAATTCTTAGGCTCTGTCTTAGATAACAAAGAGAAATTTACTTGCTCAGGTGTACTCATAATTCTTCTCCTAGTTTGTACCCCAGCATCAATGTTGCCAATAATTTGACTCTCAGAATGATTCTTTTGAACAAATCGTGATGGTGCCTTCGTATCCTCCCGCTCTGTTTCATCTAGCTTTTCTACTTCCTCTTCCTTTTCTTCTATGAGATCAGGTATTTTGAAGGTTCTTTTGCCTTTTGGTTCATGATTTCATCCACTCTAACACTGGCACTTTCTACAATTGTTTGTAACCTTTTGTTATAGCATTTATAGGCTTTGCTTTTGGTGGAATAACCAAGAAAGATTCCTTCATCAGCTCTTGAATCAAATTTTCCCAAGTCTTCTTCATTTCTCTTAATGAAACATCTACTCCCAAACACCTTGAAATACTTGACAGAGGCTGGTCTTCCCTTCCATAACTCGTATGGAGTTTTATCATGATTTACTCTGATTTGTCCTCTATTCAAGATATAGATTGTTGTACTAACCGCTTCTCTCCAGAACTTGTCTGATAGCTTGGACTCATTTAACATTGTTCTAGCCATTTCTTGGACAATTCGATTTTTCCTTTCTACCACTCCATTTTGTTGTGGAGTTCTTGCAGCTGAGTAGTGTCTTTTTATTCCATGTTCTTCACAAAATTCAATGAATTCATTTGAAGTGAACTCACCTCCTCGATCTGATCTTAAGCATTTGATCTTCAACCCAGTTTCATTTTCAACTAAGGCTTTAAATGCTTTAAACTTCCCAAATGCCTCAGATTTTTCTTTTAAAAAGGCAACCCACGTCATTCTCGGTATAATCATCAATGAGTAACATGAAATAACTCTCACCTTGTATGCTTTGTGTTCTGGTGGGTCCGCAAAGATCCGTATGAACCAGCTCTAGTGGCTTGGTGGTTGAATGTTCTTTCATTTTGAATCTTGCTCTTGTTTGCTTTCCATGTTGGCATTGCTTGCAAAGAGTGCTTGAAGGTTTTGTTATCTTCGGCATGTCTCTCACAACTTGCTTGTTGCTGATTTTTACAAGGTTATCAAAGTTTATATGACCCATCCTTCTATGCCATAGCCAACTTTCTTCAATTTGACTCAAGCAACATTTCTCTCCTTTCACATCACTGAGCATGTATAGATTGTTTGTGGTTATGTGGGCATTTGCAACTAGTTCTCCTCTCATGTGCTTTTTGATTTCACATCCTTGGCATAAAACTTAAGTGTGTGTCCTTGATCACACATTTGGCTTACACTTAAAAGATTATGCTTTAATCCTTCAACATATAAAACATTTTCTGTTTTTGTTTTTCCATTGTCTAGGCTAAGTGTACCTTTTCCTGCTATCTTTGCCATGGCATTATCACCAAACTTCACGGTACCTTCACTTACTTTCTTCAATGAGATAAACTTGCTTTTATCGCCAGTCATATGTCTTGAGCATCCACTATCAATGTACCACTACTGCCCTTCATCCGTGCATGAAATGCCGTTTGTACAAGCATGGACTTTTCTTTATCTTGCCCAACTTCCTCTTGCTTCTTTTTCCAGATCTTTGTAGGTTCCTTTTTCTTTATATCTGAAGATCTTGTCTTTTGATCTGTCTAGAGGATTCAAACACACTTCTACAAAAACGTGCTATATGTCCATAATTGTTGCAATTATAGCAGACAATAGCATCCTCATTATAGTATGATAAGGGAGCAAATGAATTGTAGTTTCTATTCGAAACTCCATGGGCACCTTTGATTTTGCTCCTAGCTTCATTATCTTTCATTCACTTTCTACAATCTATCTTCTTATGACCAAAGAGATTGCAATAAAAACAATTAAACCTGGTCATATTCATATGTCTTGGAACAAATGATCTCTTGGAATTATTCTCTCCATTGCCTTCTTTGTGGACGGTGCTGGTCTTTGTGATGTCCTCTTCCTTCCTGCTTTCATTCTTTGTGGGTTCCTTTAGAATTTCTGCATAGCTCTTGGCCTTTTCTGTACTTGTAAACATCTTTATCCATATGTATGTGTATATATATTCATTTTTAATTCGTTTCTTCCATAAATTCAACTAACCTCCATTTTCTGTCACGTTTCCCGTTTCTTGTAACATAGATTTGCATTAAAAGGAGGTGCAAAGAGACTCAAGGTGGCTCAAGAGGCTGCTCCAACAAATGAAACAAGGTTTAAATGATGGAGGTATTAAACCTATTCAATGTGATAGTTACTAAGATCCTCTTATAAGTGCAATTGAAAATAGAATAGTGTATGAACACAATGAGATAAAAAAGATGAAACCTAGAGAACCACCTGGAATTGATCTGAGTTTGGGTGAAAAGGGTAAGAAAGAAGAGCTTCCTGATTTTGTAAATGGAGTCTAAAGGAGCTCAATTGTCCCCCAAATTTGATAAAATTTATTAAGTGGAATTTCAGGTGGCTGGAGGCTTATGATAGGAAAGCTATTGTCAGGGCCTTTAGAAATGCTAGAGAAGGTCTGTCTTTCTTGTTTTGCAAGAAGTGAAGATCATTGTCATTAATCTTGATTGGGAGCTGAACTTTGTATGGCCCGACTCTGTTAAAATTCCTACTGCTCATGAAAAAGGAAAAAGGCAGTTCATTGATATTGTTAAACAGAAAATGGACCAATTGTATTTTGGATAAAGGTTCTTCTCTATGCAACAAAGTTTCTTGGGTCCAATTGAGAATCAATTCATTCATTTTTGGATTGTGCTCTGTTTACGCTCCTAATGACTTTAAAGAAAGGTCTAGACTTTGGGAATGGATAGCTAATAAAGACTTTGGGAATGGGTAGCTAATAACTTGGATAATGTTCCATGGGTGCTTGGTGGAGATTCCAATATGGTTAAAGACAAGCAAGAAAAAAACCAGTGGACTACCTTTTGGATAGTAAGGAATGAGTTCTTTCACTGGTGCAAGATGAAATGAAATCTTAAATGTGATCGGGACCTTGTGGAAGGGAAAGATGGATGATAGAGGGGTATGGTATACCTAGTGCTGTAATCAAAAGGGCAAGAATAAGATTTATAGTAGATTGGATAGGTTTTTAGTCAACAAAGAACATTTTTCCATCCCTTATTCCATGAAGGAAATGAGGTGAATGTGTTACGATTTACTTTGTTTGATCATCATCTTATTGAGATTGCTTTTGCCCTTTTTAAAACGGAGATTAGCTTCAAGAGGTTCACATAAGCCAAATGTTTTTCATTTAAAAGTTATTGAGTGTCTAGATGTTCTTAAATTTTTATTTAAATTGTCTTTTGGTCTGTCAAGCCAACAATCATTTATAAGCTTTTTGTGTTTCTCATTTACTTTGTTTGATCATCATCTTATTGAGATTGTTTTTGTCATTTTTAAAATGGACACTAGCTTCAATACTTTGTTTTATTTAAATTGTTTTTTTGTGTTTCTCATTTACTTTGTCTGATCCTCATCTTATTGAGATTGCTTTTGTTGTTTTTAAAATGGAGATTAGCTTCAAAAGTTTTACATAAGCTAAGTGTTTCTCATTAAAAAGATATTGAGTGTCTAGAGGGTCTTAAAAGCTTTATTTAAATTGTCTTTTGGTTGGTCAAGACAGCAATCATTTATAAGTCTTCGGAATAAGTTTATAATGACTGCTCAAAAATATATGACAACTTTTGATAAATTTAAAGCCAAATTTAAAAAAATAGCTTAAAGTAAGAATTAAGAGATCCTCATTAGAGTTGAAGAAAGTCTCCAAATTGGTCCTTATTGTGCGCCTTGCAAGAAAAACTTGTTAAGGTTAAACATCAAATTGGGGTCCACCTGTTTTTTCAAGCTCAGGGATTGAGACCTAGATTAACCTATATTAAAGAGGGAGACCAGGGTTCCAAGTAGTTTCTCAATATATTGAGAGCTAAACATGTTAGAGAAAAAGTGCAAGCTATTGATGTTCGAGGTATCTTAGTCTCAGACATCAAGGAGTTGTCTAAAGCCTTCTTTTCTTTCTATTTTGGAATTTCTTCTTCAGATGGAATAAATGAATAAGTTGAGTTTTCAGAAAAGGTGGTGCACAATGTGTTCCCAAGAAACTTTCCTGTGAAGAGGTTACTTTTCTTGACTGTAATATTTGTATAGATGAGATTTGTCATGTTATTTATTCCTGCAAGGATGAAAAATCCTTTGACCATGATGGCTTCGTTGCTGAATTTGATAAGACTACTCAAGACTGGATTGCTTCTCTTCTTTGCAGGAGTATAATGAAGCGATCAAGTGTGGTTTCTAGGGTCAAAGATTAGTAAGGTGTTATCAAACTAATTTGTAAGGAGGTGGTGTTATGTACTTAGGGATATGCTATTATGATGTATATGAGTTGATGGAGATGCTAACATGTGGCATACATCCCCCTTAGTTTATATTGGGTCAAATGAGTAACTTGTGGAATTAGTTATATTGGGCATCGAGTTGGCCTATGTTGTGATTATTGGTTTACCCATCCATTATTAGTAATAGAGGTCTATATAAAGGAGATGAATATCATTTGTAAGGATGTCAACTAAATGGAGAGTATTCTATTAGATTGGATTCATGTTTGAGGTTTCCCCCTCGAAGCGGTATTCTCATATTGGGAGATCTTGTGGAGTGGCTTCTTCCTCAAGGGTAAATATGGTGTTACCCTACCTTAAGGGTAATCATTATTTTTCTCATTATATTGCATATTGGAGCATCTTGGCCCACAAACGTCTCTTGTGCTGTGTGATCTCTATTGTATACTGTATATTGTGATTATTTGTGTTATTATATGTGTGGATCTTACTAAGTGTTATCAAAACTTTGATTTGGGCAAAGTGTGAACAAAGATTTTTTTGGTAGATTGTGTAATATTGTAGATGTTTTTCAAAGAGAGAAATGGTCTATCTTGCAGAGGCTCGTTTTCCTCACACAAGTGTCTAATTGAGACAGGTTTTTCACGATTGAAAAGAGATGTTTGAGAGATTTCAAAAATGATCACACTAAGGATGCTGAGCAATGTTAAGGGAAATATGGTCGTGCAAAGCTGACCCTGTGAATATGAGTTTTGGTGAATTTTTGGCATGGAATTAGGGCACAAGCAGTCAACTTCAAAAGCTTCGGTTCTTTTTGCAAGATTTCATAATTTAGATGAATCCTCAACCATCATAAAGATATTTTCAATAGCTTTTGAAAAGTGGTTATATTAAGGATTATGAGCAATATCAAGGGAGATATGGTTGTGTAAAGTTGACCTTGCGACTTAGTGTTTTGATAATTTTTTTGACGTAGAACAAGGGCAAAAGAAGTCAAATTCATAAGCTTTGTTTTCCTTGTCAGTTATTTTGATTCAGATGATTCATGCACCATGAGTAATATATTTTTGAGAGCTTCCCAAGACGTGGTCACACTAAGCATTCTGAACAGTAATGAGAAAGTTGTGTCCATCCAAAGTTGACCTCTGAAATTTGTAGTTCTGTCATTTTTTCAAAAGGCAAGCCTAGAAAAATCTTCGTATTTTGCAATTCAGCTGTAGTTTTTATAGGAATTGTGGAATATGGAGTTACCAAAGTATTTTGGAAAGGATGATATTGATGTTAGACAGACGGTGGTATAAATTTAAGGATAAAAACATTGTAGGCGTTATGATTGGAAGGTTATCACTACTAACCCGCATGGGGAAACTTCTATTTGGTGGGAAAACTTTATAGAGAAAGAAAGATCATGAATCTTCCATTTGGGCGGGATGGAGCAGAACAAACTTTAAAAAAAAATTTAACACAAGAAACTTCTTATCTTAAAGAAGGATCAAAAAGTTTGCAAAAGAGAGTTGGTGTACAAAGGTGTAGAAATATCCAAATTGAAGGAGAGCAATTAAGTCTTTAGAAGGGAATTTCATAACAAAGAAATATTTGAATTGAAGGAGAGCAACAAAGTCTATAAAAGGGAATTGCAAAACAAAAAGGTCGAGGAGGACGTTAATGATGAAGATGAAAAAGAAGAGGAAGAAAGTAATGATGATGATGGTAATGATGATAAGGTGGAATATGAAAAAGAAAAAGAAGAAAAAAATAATGATGATGATGGTGTCGATGATGCTAATGATGATAAGGAGGATGCAAATGATGGAGGAGAAAAAAATAATGTTGATAGCGAGAATGATGCAAAAGGAAAGGTGAAGGATAAGGTTCAAGCAAGTTAACTCCAAATAAAGATTCTTCAATATTTCAAGTATCATGGATTCATTTAAGAGAAGGTTATGGTATCCATAAACCTTAGTAGCTGATATAACTTCATCAACATGGATGCGCCCAACATTGATAAGTTTAAACAAAAATATGAAGGAAGCTCAAGTAGATGGTAAGAGGATTCATGGATAGTTGAAGCTCACTACGGACAAATATGTCGTGCATTAAATATTTAATGTTTTGGTTATGGATGGTTTGGATATTGTTCTTGGATATCCTTAGTTTGGAGATTGTGGGAACAATCAATATTAATGTGCTGAATGAGATGTTCATGAAGCTTTGATACAAAAGAAAGAAGGTGACTTTGGAGGATATCACACATGGTGAGGTATAAAGAAAGATCAAGGCGAAGCATAGCGACGAATTTGAAGGTAAGGATAGAGCATACGGAAGATTTAGAAAAACAAGAAGAAGATTTGATAGGAAAGGAGCATACAAAAAGAACACTTTTTCTACTCAAGAGACAAAGCCACCAACAAAAGAAAATGTGGAAGGGGTACAAATAACAAAAGAAAAGGTTGATGAGGTCAAAGTAGTAGAAAAAGAGACCAAGGTTATGACATATAGACATCCGCATCATCACAAGAGGTAACAATCATGGAAGAATCTTTGTGGAGTGTCAAAGAAACAATCACTAGGGCTATACATGGAATTAGATGAACAATCACTATGGCTATATATGGAATCAACTGAGCAACAACTATGGATAGATATATGGAATTTGAGTAGTCAATATGGTTGTGCATGCAAGCCAAGGATAAACAACTATGGCAATGAATAGAATCAAGGCGGTGCGACAAGAGTATGGAACATTGAATCAAAGGAATGATCACTATGGCTATGCGTGGAAGCCAAGAAAGAAAAACCACGGTCATGAGTGGAATTAGAGTAAAACAACAAGATTTGGAACTAGGTTTAGAGAACTATCACCCACCAAGATCACATATAGGTGGTTGGATGATCGAGAATAGAAGCAATTATGCTATAATCTAAGGAACACTCATTACTTGGTTTCTTCTCATGTTTTGGGGACGGAATTGTCAAGGATGGATGGCATGTTATCTAGTTACTGAGATATGATATTATGATGTAAATGAGTTAATGGAGATGCCGACATATGGCACACACCCCTAGTTTATATTAGGTTGAATGAGTAACTTGTGGAATTAGTTATATTGGGTGATGAGCCAACCTTTGTTGGGATTAATGGTTAATCCATCCATTATTAGTAATAAAGGTCTATATAAAGGAGATGAATATCATTGTGAAGGATATCAAGGAAAGCGAAGTATTCAATTAGATTGGAATCATAGTAGAGATCATCCCCCTCGAAATGACATCTTCATATCGGGAGATCTTATGGAGTGGCTTCTTCCTTGAAGATTATTATATGGTGTTGACCTACCTTAAGGGTAATTATTATATTTCCGAGTATATTGCATATTAGATCATCTTGGGCCACAAACATCTCTTGTCGTGTGATCTCTATTATATTTTGCATATTGTTGTGATTATTTAGATTATTTATGTTATTATATGTGTGGATCTTACTAGAGGCATAGGAACCATGTCAAAAACTAGAGGCCTATAACTTTATTGAATATTTCTTGCAAGATTCTAGCAAAAGTTTTAGATATCGTCAGTTAATAAGTTTCTCCCTAAATTTTTCAGAGACCCAAATGTAATTATGTTAGGCCATGTATATTGGAATGACAAGAAAACAATAATTTGGTGCAAACCAAAATTGTATTCATATTTATACGAATGAAGAATGATTACAAACGTATACAACGAAAGGATGGCTATTAATTTCATCTTCCAAGAAGACTCTTCTCATTCCTACGAGAACTCATTTTGCAGCTTGCCAACATTTTTCATGTGGTTGGGACATGAAACGAGAAAGATAACTTACTACAAAACACAAATCCAGTCTAGTATTAGTAATATAAAGCAAACAACCTACTAATTGCCGATACACTATTTCATTAACCGGTGGCGAATCAATGTTAGTTGAGAGTTTTGTCCCAACTTCCGTAGGTGTAGCTGCTGGATTGTAATCATACACTTCGATTTTTCTAACAAGGATTTGACATATTTTGTTTGAGATATAAAAATAGTATAACCAAAATTGTAATACCAAAATTCTACACCTAGACAATATTGATGCAGTCCTAGATCAGTCATTTCAAATACGAACACATGTTGGCTTTCACCTGTTTAATCAAGTCATTCACATACGGTAATGGCAAGATCATCAACATAGACAACTAGAACCACTATGTCATCATCATCCAACTTAATATAGAGAGTAGATTTGAATTACTTCTTTTAAAATCATACTCTATTTATCAATTTTAACATACCTTAATCAAGGAGCTTGATTAAGTCCATACAAGAACTTCACTAACTTGCAAACTAAATGCTCTTTTCTAGGAATCTCAAATCCTGTGGTTGAACCATGTACACCTCTTCGTCCAAGTCTCCATTAAGGAAAGCACTTTTGACATCCATTTGATATACCGCCTAATTAGAATTGAGTGCTAATATCAATAACTAACTTGAATGTTACCATTTTGACTGTAGGAGCAAAAGTTTCTTCATAGTCTACTCCTTGTGCATATCCCTTATCAACAAGATGAGCTTTGTATTTATCTAAAGAGCCATTTGACTTACATTTTACCTTATAAATCCATTTACAACCAATGGATTTCTTACCTTGAGGTAGATCAGACAAAACCCAAGTGCCATTTTTATTAATGCATCATACTCCACCTTCATGGCAAATTCCCATTTTGGCTTTCCTTTTGCTTCGACAAAATTATCGGGTTCAAAAGTTTGTGAAATAGTTGAATTGAGAGCATAATTTACCTGTTCATCATTTTGCATTGCTTGTTTCCCAGACCTTGTGCACCTTTGTCCTTCCATGGTTGTTGGATATTCATCCTCCACATCTTTCAATGTGGTATCGTACCACTTTGATCTTTTATGTTGACTTATATGATCATTTGTGAATCTTTGGGATTTTCAATGGGATTGGACTTCTCTGGTGTATTCCTTTTCAAGTCCTTTTCAATTTTAGTACTTGATTCATAGCCATCATCGTAGCTATCTATAGATTACTAATGTTAGTGGTTTTTTGTTACTTGAGAAATATGGAATTTTCTCATTTATTGTCAAGTCTCTATCTAGTAATCTATATGCCTTGGATTGCTCACTATATCCCACAAACATGTACCTTTTACTTTTAACATTTAAACCACTCCTTGTTTCTCTAGGAATTAATGTTAAAGCAATTCAACCAAAAATGCGGAAATCGCTTACATGAGGCTTTCTACCCGACCATGCTTCTTTAGGAGTGGTATTTTGCACAACTTTACAAGGACATTTATTCAAGATGTAGACAACAATATTGTGACTTCTACCCAAGATCGAAAAGATACATTTTTGCTTTGCACCATACATTTGGCCATCTCCATAATAGTTCTATTCCTCCATTCCATGACTCCATTTTGTTGTGGAGTGTAAGGAGTAGTATATTGCTGTATATGCCTTTGTGCAATATGCTTTGAATTGTTTTGAGATAAACTCACCTCCATTGTTAGATCAAAGTGTTTTAACTTGTTTACTGATTGTTTTTAGCCAATGCTTTCCATGCAACAAAGTTAGAAAAACATTTTGATTTCTTATTTAGGAAATACACCCACATTTTCCTAGAAAAATCAACAATCAACAAGAAATAAAGTGCTTCAGACATTGTACAAGTTTTCATTGGACCATGTAGATTTGCATGAACCAATTCTAATACATTTTCTGCCCTCCATGCTTTTACTAGCGGGAAAAGGATGCCTATCTGTTTACTCACTTGATGTCTGTACAAACATTTTGATTCTCTTGAATTGATGGAAGTCCATTCACCATTCTAGTTTTACTCAACATGTTCAAATACTGGTAACTAAGATGACCATATCTTTCATGCCAAAGAGTACTAGTATGCTCAATTGATGCTAATGCAAGGTGTTCTACTGATTTAGGATCTACAAGCTTGTATAATCCTCTTTCTCTAATGCCAATAACAACTATCTTATCATTGAGAGTAGTTACTTTACATTTGTTTCCTTCAAATTTCACTACCAAACTTTTATTTTTGGTGATTTCACTTATGAAAAGGAGATTCTTATTCATATCGGTACATATCTAATCACATTCCCTAACATAATGTGTCCATCCATCACCTAAGGAAATGGTTTATTTACTACTATCATCCTCAATGAGATTTACATACCAATCTTTGTGACACGTATAGTGTTGCGATGCGCCCGAGTCAAAGTACCAAATGCGTGACTCTTCAGAGTGGTTATGTGATGCTACAAAGGCAAAATCATTAGATGCTTCCTCTTCAACTTCTCTGCAACATGAGCATATCTAGATTTCTTGTTTCCATTAGCCATATCTTGTTGTCGCTTACGACAATCTTTCTTGAAATGACCAGGTTCTTTGCAATAAAAACATTTCCATTTAAACTTTTTAGGACTTACATTGCTTTTGTTGCTTTTGGAGGTGTCCTTGTTTGCATTCCACTATTTTCCCTTGCCTTTTGACCTTGTGAAGAAAACATTTTCTATAGCAATTGATGTAGAGGCAACTGACTGATCTAGCCTCCTTTCTTTCTGCATGAGAAGTGTAGACAACTTCTCATAATTGATTTCCTATGTCTCTGCGATCATGTGCAATGACTCAACAAATGAGTTAAAAGATGGCAACAAATTCTGTAGTACTAGAGCAATCAAATCATTCTCATCTACAGGTTTTTCAACAGTTTTCAGTTGATTACATATATCCTTCAACTGTAACTAAAAGTCAGAATCTGACCCAGCTTCCTGCATTTTAGTGGAAATTTGGTACTGTTAAGTCAAACTTTTCCACAAATTTGAAGCTACCATTGCATTTCTAACTTCTGGAATTAAATGGTCAGCAACAAAGAGTTTAAGCAACATTAAGTTTTCCCTATGACATCTATCATAGTCGTTGGTTTCCTCTTCATCATCAGGTTGTAACTCTTTACCAAGTATTATTTGATTAATATTTTTGAACTCACTTATTGTAAGTATCTTATGACTCCAAAGACTAAAATTTTTACTAGTCAATTTCTGGTTGTCAGGCAGTAACAGATGCTGAATGCTAGCCATTTTGCCTAGTTTTTCACTAAAACAATTAAATTTAGAAAACTAGAAAGCCTATCACAAAAATTCTTTTGCATGTGGATCTGACACCCAAACTGGATAGTACTACTAGTTTTCAGCTTCAAACTCTTTACGGTTTATGGGAAATTAAATTACCGTTTTCCGAAAAATTGCCTAAAAAATGGAAAAATTAAAATCTCAAGATTTACACTCTTTTGCGAAAAATTCTTTTGCATGCGGTTTTAGGCACCAAACCGGAAAACTGTACAAAATTTCAAGGTTCTACTCCTTTCCGTTCTCTTGAGATGAAATTAACAGTCTCCCAAACAATTTTAAAGGACAAATAATAAAATTATGTTTCCTCAGTTTAAAAATAATAAACTTAAAATATGTGCTGCCCTAAATGCTTTTAAGAATGAAACTTTGGATTAAAATTTGTATTCTTTTATGGGCTAATCATAGAAGACCTGTGCAACAACAATATATGCCGCTCCAAGCTTCTCCGCCTGTATGGATCTTCAAGTTGCTCCTCCACTCCAATGGCTTCTGTATGCAGGAAATAATACAGTTTCAGCTACCAATGGCGCCTAACTTCTGTGTCATGCCTCTTTTCCACATAACCTTGTTGGAATGTCCTTCTTAGGACAACAAAAGCGACAAAACATCAGATAATACAAACAAAAATAAAGGTTGCTCTTTTATTGCTTTAGGTAGCGCCCTGAAAGTATTGTGCCTTCTTTTCTGGTTCAACTTTATCCACCTTCTCCTCGCTTTACCACATCCTCCTTAGAACGCCTTCTTGCCAAACATCGTCCCCGAAAGCCAACAAATGTATTATTCAACACCTTTAGAATGGCATCACACCTCCAACAAAAGATAAACTCTTCATCTCTTGCCAGATATAGAATTTATGTAAGCTGATTTCTTTTGGGTGTGTGATTCTCCACTCGCTTCCTCCCTCTTACCAAAATCTCTCTTTTGCCTTCTCTATTCCTTCACTAACCGGCTAACCAAGGATAGAATAGCACAGACAATTCCTGGCTTCATCCAAGCTTCCTAAAACCAAAGCTTTGATATCATATAAGATTAATTGTGAAGCCACAAGCCGTAATTTTTTACAAATATGGAGGCCTATTAAATAGGCAAAGTATAACTACATAGTAGGAAATGCTGCAACCACTAAGTTTATACAAGGCCAAAGATAAGCCTACGAACAACAAATGCAACAATAGGCAAATAAATAGTGTAACAAGCTTAACAAGCTCATTAACATGTGACTATTACAAATGCATATTAACTATTTATTCTAATACTATTCGTCTACCACCACAAGACAAAAGCTCTCCTACGTATTACACCTAGAATTAATTAATTTTGTGTACAATAATATTACATCCCTCTTTAATCCGCAGGGGTTGCTGCGAGACCAAGCATGCCTTTGAACTTTTCAATTTTTTCTCTTCCAGCGCTTTTGTGAATGATGTTTGTTGGTTGATCCGCAGGCAATGCAACAATTTTACACTACCATCTTTCACATAGTGCATAATCAAGTGGAATTTTGTGTTGATATACTAGGTTCAATTGTGAAACAATGGATTCTTCGCAATGTGGATCGCGGATGTGTTGTTAACCATGAGTGGTGTTAACAAAATATTTTCTTACAAATAAGAAAGAATCCTTTCGAGCCACAAAATTTCTCGATTGCCTCGAAGTTGACATGTATACGCCTTGTTGAAGAAATTGTCGGAATTGATTGCTCCTTTGACTTCCATCTGATCGTTGTTGTTCCCAAATTCATTAGAAAATCCAAAGTGGATTTTCCATCTCAAAATCACCAACATAGTCGGAATTTGAATATCTAACCATTTTGAAGTCTCTCGCCCTAGAGTATTTGAGCCCAAAATTTTGTGTTCCTTTTAGATATTGAAGAACTCTTTTTGTTGCTACCTAGTGACTTTCTCTAGATTGTTGCATGAATCTAGAAAGAACACCAATAAAAAGAAATATTTGGTCTAGTTGTGGTCACATAGATCATATTTCCAATGAGCTATCTTTATTCAGTGGCATCAACCAAATCTTTGGTATCTTCGATGTCAATTTCAAATTTTATTCCATGGGTATCTTGAGAGACTTACAACTAGACTAAATCTTTGGTATCTTCGATTTCAAATTTTATTCGGTTTCGGATCCGTGTAATGATGTCTTTGGTTCATTTGAAAAGCATACTAGAGGCCTTTGGATCCAAGTTGCTTTATTTAAAATGGGGCTTGATGGAAGAGGCCTTGGTGAAAATGGCTAAGGTATATCTAACCCAATACAAGTGGAGGATCATCCTCGTTATGTAGGTTTGGGTTTTCCTAGTGCGGGAATGGATATTGGAGATTACTCCAAGAATGCTGATGGAAGACAAGCTTCCAAAAGCAAAGTGAATACCCCACTAGTCCTGCAAGAAGATTTTGAGTAGGAAAATGTGCTTAGTTGTCACGGGATGAATGTGGTAAGAAAAATCGGTGAAGAGGTAATGAGATAACACCTTTGTGTTCTTACCATAAGCACAATAAAAATTGTAAAACTTCTGATCCACTTTTTCAGCTTAAGAAGTATGGCTATGATTTTCAGAAAATGTGGAATGCTTTTCCTTGTACTTTTTGTGGATTGCATAACCATTCTATCGCGGATGCTAGAAAAGGACACGATGACGAAGTTGATGTCGTTTGTTAAGAACAAGGAAAATCGAAAGACTAGTCTCGATATGCGGAGGCGAGAAATGACAATAAGATTTCCTCATCCCAGAAGGAGAATAAGAGGATATTTTGTGCTCATTGTCGAGAAAAGTGGGTATCGGGTGGACACTTGCTTTGGAAACTTTATCCACCACACCATCGGAAGAATGGTAAAGTGAAGATGGAATACAAGAAGCACATTGCGAAAGGTCAAAGAAGTTCCTAATCCACCACGATTGACAATTCAACCCATGATCGGGTAATGCACGAAAATGAAAGTTTGTTAAAATGGGTTAGTCAACAATTTTTCAATTATATATTGCATAGCTCTGATTTTTAAATAATATGCAATATATGTTTGGAGTTCAGATTTTGTGAGAAAAGCTGAGGGACAAGTTTACCATACTCAATGGGTTTTCTTACTTGGGAAAATTTGATTAATACTCCATTCATATCTCCATATTTAGCTTTTGAGTGCTTGTTATAGCTTGGATACAAGATTTAACTCATATTTATAAGCTTGGAGATTTGTTAGCCGTTTGTGCAGACAATTGAGCTCACTCGTGTCAGCTCGGATAGTCGTTTTGTGTAGAGGCATTGTGACCGTGCAACAGAATGGTAGCTGATCATCATTGGCATTTGATATCAGGTCATATAGTCACTTTGTGTAGAGGCTTGTGGCCTTCGCTGACATAGTGGTACTTGATAGTTGTCGTCAACAGGAGGCTTCGTACCGTGTAGAGGCAATAAGCGTCTTTGCGGTTGGAAGTCACCATTATTGAGCTCGTGTGAGAGATCAACTTGGATCGTTGTTCTGTGTAGAGGCATTATGACCATGCAACAGAATGGTAGTGGATCATTGTGGACTTGGCATCGGGTTAGATCTTCATTCTATGTAGAGGCTCATTATGGCTGTGTAGCAGGATGGTACCTGATTGTCATCATCATTGGGGCTTGTACCGTGTAGAGGTAGATGCCGTGCAGTGGGGTAAAGTCACCATTAGACACTTCTTTGTACCGTGTAGAGGCCAAAGCCATGCGGGGGTGGAGCAAGTGTCTTCTTTAGTTGCACCATTTGGTCGAGCGTCTGGCGAAGATGTTCGTGTAAAGTACGACAGAGCTCACAACCTTAGTATGTTGGATGCATCGTCAAATCGTTAGCTGCGAAGAAGGATCATACTCAAGGAGCTCGGTAGCAGTCATTTTTTGTCATGCAACAGTGGAAGGGGGTCATAGTCAACACAGGACATTGGGATCAATCGTAACTCTACAGAGTGGAGGAAGAACGTCATTGTCGGATATTTGGAGACTTGACATTGTACAACAAAAGGCGTAGAGGTCATCTGGAGATATCAACACAGGGGACCAAAGCTACCATGTAAGTATGCACTACGTGACAGGTTTATCATGCCTAGTGCTTTCTTTCATATTGGTAATGAAAGCTCCATATGAAGTCCTCACCAAGACCAAACGGAGATTCGTCATCTCGATTTGGCATCAAAGTGGCGCAAGCAGATAATAGGCGGTGAGCTCAAGTGCTACTGAGGTCCGAGAGATCGAACCAAGTGTTGTAATCCGTAAGTAGCAATTCGGAGACTACGGTATCAATTGCACAAATCTCTTCATAAGCAATGAGAGGGCTCATGATCCGAAGCGGAGAATAGAAACTTTTTGGGACAAAAGCCTTCCCACTAGGGAGGTGTGATCTAGAGGACAATGCGGAGGACACAATGTTCCCTAAACCTCCCGAAATCATTAACGTACGGAAGTTGACTCCATGAGCTTTCCATCGACTATGTGAATGTGGAAAACGGAGCCCTACGTGCAAATGGTGGCCTTATGACAGACAAGGTCAAGCTGGCAAGTCACGATAAGTGGCAAAATGCAAAATCGTGCGAAGGTGATAAGTACGGTTGATGTTTCAAACCTCGGCATTCGACACTGAGTAAAATCGTCTTCAACAAACGATCGAGAAAAAAATTCGCCACATGGTGGGTCCTCAAGGCACCACGTGGCTTGCCACCACTTATTTGCATTGCCCAACTCGGTTGAGCTAAGGGGTGAATTATACTAGCTCAAAGAGCTCTTGCATTGCATTAGCGAGTTCACGGTCAAGGCGAGTCATGCACAGCTCGGTCGAACCATATGGCGAGTTGGTTATATAACATTGGTCGATAAAAGCGGAGGATGTGGCTCGAAGCCATGGTTTGTAAGTTGGACAAAGGCTATTTTAAGCCTTGTCTTATCATCTCCCGCTCGATGTGGGATAATCCACATCGATGTGGATAAAGTGGCCGGGTCGAATGGTGGTGTCAAATGGACGTGGGCTCGAGATAGCGATCACGTGGACGGGTCGGCGACGGCGGCGGTCTACATGGCACGAAGCCCACACGAGAGAGAGAGCTAGCTTTGTAGGCGCGTGACGAGGTCGAGGTCGGGCACGTAGACATACACGAGCCGGGACGGTATGGACGTGGACGGCGGGACAGTTGCGTGGCACAACGAGGAGGCAAAAGACAAGGCGGGGAGGGGAGTTGACCCCGTAACCTCCCCACCATATCCGAATGACCTAATCAACCCGCCTAGCTTGGCGGGTTGGAATCGAGTTGGCCAATAGGCCATATGAACAAGTAATGCGGGCTGCATTACACTATATAGAGGATCACCCCTTTTTAAAACAAGCTCTCACTTCTAAGAGCCCGAGAAAGAATAAAGAGCCAAGGGAGATTTTAGAAGCCTATTTAAAGGCAATTGTGAGGGAGATAAGACCTAAAAATATTTTAGGCAATATTGTAATTAAGTCCTATTATTTTAATAGGCAAACTATTGTAAATTGGGAGTATTTATAAACTCACCAATCGACCCATTGAGCCACACCTTCATAGTGCGCGCCTGGAATTGTGATCGAGGAACCAAGGGCATTGTGTCGTGGAGGAGAATACTGAGATCGAATCTGCTTCATAAGACAAGGTATCTTCTCGGTGGTTGTGAAACATGTTATTGTTCCTCTTGTATTCAGATTTATCATAGCTTCTATTGTAATTTTATACTAGAGTTGCAGTTAAGAAGTGGATAATAAATTGGTTTGATTAACGAACCCAGAGATGTAGGCAATTTGCCGAACTCCATTATCAACCTGTGTGCATTGTGGTTATCATTTTGCTGTGATTTTTTAAAAAGTTGAATTTTAAATGGAGTAATTTCGGGAAAGAATTAACTGCTTATAAGGGTCCGAGGTCAGTCGAAAATTTTGACTTGTATTTTCGGATCAACTACTCCATTTTGTTGAGGAGTGTGAGAAATTGTGAGATGGTGTTTGATCCCATTTTTCTTGAGATAGGATTCAAACGCTTTTGAAGTGAACTCACCACCATTGTTAGTCCTGAGTGTCCCAATGTGGGATTGAGCTTCATTTTCCACCATTGTTTGAAACTTTTGAAACATTTTGAAGGCCTCTAATTTTTGTTTGAGAAAATATATCCATGTGATTCTGCTGTAGTGGCCAATGAACAACATGAAGTACTTGTGACCACCAACAAAGAGAATTGGAAGAGAACACAAGTTTGAGTGATTCTATCGGCTTTCCATTCCGAATTTTGAAAAGGTCCTCTTGTGTGTTTACCCAAAATGCAGGCTTCACACTTTTCAAATTTTGTGGGTAGGGTAGGCAAACCTACAGTGCCATTCTTTTGCAATACACGAATGCTGTTGTCATTGCTGTTGCTGTTGGCATACAAATCTTGCATGCCACAACATACTTGCAGACATTCCGTTTTCAACAAGATGAGCAAAATTCCTTGAAACTGATGGCTCACCCTTGAGTTTTATCAATTTGCCTTCCTCAAATCTAGTCAATATGATTGCATTGTCACTTTTTTCTTTTGATAGTGACCTCCCCATTGTCCAACAAAATGGAGTGCCCTTGTTGGTGAATGAGCACCAAGGACAAGAAGTTTCTTTTCAATTGAGGAAGGTATATGACATTTTGAAGAATGAAATTTGGAAGCCTTAGACACTTGAGTCAAATTGTACCCTTTCCTTTTTGTTTGCAGATTTGATTTATCTAACAGTTATATCGGACCACAATTTTCCTCATGAAACTCGTCAAAGAAGTCTTTTCGAAAAGTCATATGTTGAGTGGCACCAGTATAAACCATGTTGTACTCGTTGACATTATTTCTTTCATCTGAGTTGGAAAGCACATATTTACTTGTGAATTGGGCGAGTCCTGTAATTTGGTCTTCTTCTTTTCTTTATTTCTTCCTTTTGTTAGCGGTAGGCTTCAATTTTATTCCATGAAGTCTTGCATTGATGAGTCTTGTGCCTCCCTTTTCTCCCACAATATTTGCAGAACAATTTTTGTCTATCATTCTGCTTTTCATTCTGGTGCCCATAGTTCTTACTAGTTTTTGCCTCCTTGTCCCTTATTCTTCCCTTTGCCCTTATCATTTCCATCATTTTTGGAAGACGAGGCCTTATAGGAGGAAGAAACCTTGGAAGAATTACCCTTTTGATGGGCACGCCGCACAACAAATGCTCTCTCGTGGAGTCAGTTTTTCTCCCAAAGAGTTTTTAATCTTTCGTCCATCTTTTCAATCAATTGATCAAATGTGAGAGTCTTCAACTGATTGCTTGCTTGTAAAGACTCCAAGTAGGTTGAATAGGTGGGAAGAACATCTTTTATAAATGCAGTCACGTATATGTCAACTTTAACACCAATGACATCAACATAATGCTTGGAGTCATTGGTGTTTAACACCAATGACAGTCTTCAACTGATTGCTTGCAAAGAGTCCAAGTAGGTTGAATAGGTGGGAAGAACATCTTTTATAAATGCAGTCATGTATATGTCAATTTTAACACCAATGACATCAACATAATGCTTGATAGCATGGATTTATGAGGCCAGACTCATTACATCACCTTTTTTCAATTCAAGATTGAACAACTTCAGTTGCAATTGTATGAACTCCAACTTTGAGTGAGAATCATACAAGTCCTTCAATTTGCTAAGTGCTTCCCATGGAGTATTGCACCCTGAAATGTGACGAAAAACTTCTCTTTCAACCGAGCCCCTTTTCAAGGTCAGTGCTTTCATATTCTTGTGCCTCCAGGCTTGAATTTCTTTTGCATCTTTTGGTTTTGCTGGCTGTACTTTCCCGTCGCAAATGTTGAACCACAGATCATTGAAGATGAGAGTGTTCTCCACTTGTTGAGACCATTCTAACCAGGTGTCTTTTCCAGTTAGTGCTATGCCAATGATTGATTATATTGAGTTCATTTTGTAAGAAAGGGAGGTGGATTGGTTCCTCATCACTCCAAAGGTTCCCCTTTCTATATACCACCATACTGATATACCAAACTATTGGATATGCTCGCTCTTCGTATATACCCGTCAATACGTGGAAGAAGCTCATCCTTTTGATATACCTATCGGTATGTGAAAGAGACTTTAAAGCACGTGAGAGCAAAATGGTACGTGGCACCTTAGTATGTAAAAAAGATTCCCTCTATCAATGACACCCGCTTAATAGGAAGTTCTTGTATGTGGGCGTAACAACCCTATATACTTGGAGTGTTCTTGCTTTGGGATTTAAGTCTAGTGATAGTCGCGAATGGGTAATGAAGGGAATGGAAAACTGAAGTTTTTCCTTATTTTTCCCTAACAATTTATAGGGACAAAACCGTAGATGCTGTTGTTGTAACTATATCAGACTACAGATGCAGTGGTTTGATCTTGATGATTTTACTCGTAAGTGCAAACCAGAGGTACCATTGATACCGAGTTTGTTTGAGTTTGTATGATTTGTTTTGATTTTGTTTGCTTGGACCAAAATCAAATTTGTTTAGCTTTGATAGTATGAACAATTTACTTCGATTTTCCAAAATTTATTTTATTTTCAAAACAAATTACACCAAAAATTGACTTATTATTTACTTTAATATTTCAATGAATTAAAATAATCCTTATTTAATTTGGGAATGTCCTCCAATATTATTGTTTTTAAAGTTAAAGCTTAAAAGGTTGAAATTTCCAAAGATTAAAAAGACTTGGCTCATGAGGAAATGCCAATATAGTGAATTTATGCCTCCATAGTGAATGAACTTCCATGCAGCCAACGCCATATGGACTCACATGCAGTCAAAAATACCATTCAGCTTGTCAGAGATTGCAGAGGGCGCAAGTCTGAGTTGAAGTACCATGCAGCTCTTTCGAAGATGCCTGGAATGTCTCTTGACAGTCCAGCGCACCAGACTGGGCAGAATCTTTTCAATTTTTCAAATCTGCTAAAAACGCCTTTGCTCAGACCTCCAAGCGGGTCGATGACAGGTAACTCTCTGATCAAATGACTGAACATGAGCCTCTTGCAGACATCTTCTCTCCTAGCGCCACCTAGATGTTTTGAATGAAATGTCAGAGACTTTGTTTGCAGTTATGTCACTTTCAGTGCTGTTTCTGGTCAAGCACAGGTCTGCAGACTTCTAATAGCATGCCCACCTCCTTGTCCCTATTATGCAAGCAATTTTGCAGGCCTTACAGCTAGGAAGGAGGTGTAGAAACGAAGAAAATCCTGTGTGTATGGCAGGTAATGAGAGAAGGAACGATTAAAAGAATGAATGGACAAGACTGTGCTCTGTCAGGCCAGGTATATTCGAGGGACAAGAGAACAATAATCTGGTGCAAACCAAAATTGTATTCACATTGATCCAAATGAAGAAAGATTACAAACATATATAGCCAAAGGATGGCTATTCATTTCATCTTCCAAGAAGACTCTTCACATTCCTACAAGAACTATTCATCTACCACTACAAGACAAAAGCTCTCCTACATATTACACCTAGGATTAATTAATATTATGTACAATAATATTACATATGCATCAGGGCAAAGCATCGGGACAATCTACTTGTATCGCTCTTCTAGATTTTGAGATGGCTTATGATAGGATTGAATGGGGGTTTCATTGAATTAATGTTGAGATTAGTTGGGGTGGGAGATTTTGGTGCCTAGAAGGCACCAAATTCAATTCACTAGGATGGTTATAGTATTGTTCAAGGTTGACTCAGCTCAAGTTGATGTAAATTATGAACTTACTGATCCTATTTTTCTGTAAGGTCTATTAGGCAGGGTTTCTCTCCATCCCCTTCTATAATTGTTATTGTAGCTAAGGTTATTCTTTTCTTACTTAGAGATTGCTCCCTTGGTCCTCCACTTAGAGGAATAGTGTTACCTAACAATGATTCTCTCATGGAAGTACAATTTGCAGATGATGCATAACTCTTTTTCAATGCAGAAAATCAATCTTTGTGAAATGAATATGAGACGGGATAAATGATGTAAGGTATCGGGATCTAAATTGGCTATCCATAAATCCTCTTTGCTTGGTTGAGAGGATGATCCTCTACCATGGGTCAAGATGCAAGGATGGTCTTGGGTTGGCCCTTCTAAAATAGTTAGATACTTGGTGATCCCTTTGTTCTATCCCCTTCTTTTAGGAACATGTGGAAGTGGGTTATGGAAAATATTTGTAAAAGGTCTCTAAGTAACAAGGTCGGTTGCTTTCCTTTGAAGCGGAGTTCTAAGTATGTCAAAGGTTCTCTCCTCATACAAGTTATTATTCCTCTTGTTAGATTTCCAATTTTCATTTTCACATTAGTGTTAGATTGTGAGAGAATAGTTTATGGCACGATGGAAAACATTCGAAACAAGACATGCCATGTGTGGGGTACTTGTGTGAAACCAAAGGCCTTGGGAGGTCTAGGTCTAAAGGACCTCGGACTAAAGGTTATCTCATTGGCGGTGAAGTGGATTCTTAGTGCTTTTAAGGGATACAAACCATGAAATGTTCTTGTGAGGCATAATTTGTTTTTGATACTCCTATAATGAAGCATGATTGGATTGGTATACACTTAAATTGATCGACATTTGTTTCCCTTTCGAGGCAAACTTTTGAGACTCCTATCTAGGGTTCACTATGGAAGGCTTGAGAGTCTGCGGGTAGCATTTTGTCTATTTGGAGGGGAGGAGGATACTAGATATAGCCCGGCTCCTACCTCGTAGAAAGCTCTATCACGGAGGGGGCACTCCCCGTCCCTATACTGAGATATTGGGCCTCCCCTCCCTACTCGATAACCCTCCTCTAGGTTTTTTTGGGTATACTATGTAAGTTCCCACACACCTCTAGGGTTGGGGATTGGGATCGAGGTCATTTAGTAAAATTTTGAGGTCAAGGTAACTTGATTGAACATCTAAAATTGTTTTTGGCTTTTAGAGTAATACACGGAGGAGGTAAATTCAACTTTAAATCAAACAAATTGTTCTTGGTTACCCCAATAGGTCAACTTATCTATCTCCAAGTGGTTGTGAGTGCATACAATGGCTGCTCTCGTCCACTTGTCTTCTCGGATTGTATGAAGATGTGATGGCAAATAGCATCCATTGGGAACACAACAAATTGAGTGAGCAATGCGGCGAGTGTCGGGTGTGCCGAGACAACTGCCGCCTTCACTGGTTTGACACAACTTGCTATGGTTACATATCATTTGGTGGAATACGAGTATGAATAATAAGCCCTTAGCTCTTCTTAGAGGTTGGTTTACTAACTTTTGCGCTTCTAAAGGCATTAAATGTTTTGCTGACTTGTTACGGATGGGCAAGAGGTTGACATGGGAAGAGATTGAATAAAGATACACCATTCCTAGTTTACAAAGGTGATCCATAGGGATCCAGAAAAACACACCACTTCATCAGTTCCATCAGCACCAAGAAGGAGAAACAAGAAAAGTGAAAAAAATGAGGTAAACGGAGGTTCTGGATAGAACCGCCACTCTGTTCATGAGCGGCGGTTTCAAAATTGCCGCTCTGCAGGGGCGTCCTGAGACCGCCGGTCTGCACAGGGCGGTGGTCTTGACACTTTCGAACAGAAAAGAAGAATGGAATGCGAGTGGACGCGTTCTTGAAGCGCCCAGCCGTGTCTCTTCCCTTCCATGCCCTTTCACATCCTCCAGTGCACGAGAGGACATGGGAAGGCCTATAAATACATGAAAGGAGCAAGAGAATAGACATTCGAAGATCCAGAGAGATCGAGAAGCAGAGTTTAATGAGAGCAGTGAGCAAGATCTTCAGTGCTAGAATGGAATTGTAGGAGCAAGGTGTAGAAACAGAGCAAGCAAGTAATTGGAGAGAAGGTTTACACTGTTGCTTCTTTTCATACTTATTGTAATCTGTAATTGTCTATGTTAGACCAATAAAAGTGGGAAGAAAGCTTCCCGACTGGTTTTCCTCCTTGGAGGTTTCCAGGATAAAATTGTTGGTGTTGAAGTTTGAATTATTTCCTTCTCTGCAATTTCCTTTCTATAGCACTAGATAATCAGTCACAAAGCTCTAATTTTCAAGCAATTCTGTCATTTTCCAAAGTTGAAAGTAGAACAACATAGTTGTGTGATTCGTAGAGTTCCAAAGTAGAAGTTTACGGATCAAAAGGAGAACTTATATCATGCTAAAAAGAGCCTGAGCCTCCTTTGCAAATGGCCTTAGACTTCAATTTGACTATGAATGCTGGGATAATATTAGATGGATTAGAGGCCCCCCTCTGTTAGGAATCTCCTCAAAACAAGTGTATTCTAAACTGTTTCAGTCTGATACTATATGTTGGGATCTTAATTCTAAGTAAAAAGTCAATTTCTCTCATAGGAATTGGAAAAGTTGCTTTTTCAGTTATCTTGGATGCATGTTTAGAACCAAGGCAGGTTTGATTCAGATGACTTATATTGCTCCAAAAAATTGTTGGGGTTGTGATGATAAAAATTGGCATTAGTTCTAAAATCTTCTTTGTTTCTGGCTTCTTTGAATCTATCGAACATGAAATGAATGGCCACTTTGGTCCAAAGCTGTGATCCGTGTGTAGCGGCACGAGTCCACGCTCTTACCTTGAGTGTGTTGGTCACTTGCATGACTCTGCACTTTGGGCATCTCAGAGGTGCCCTTTGCATCATGTGCCTTCCATGCAGTGCTAGGATACATGCCGCGCAGCTCAGAAGACAACATTGCTCTCTTCACCTTAATTGGGGTGGAGCCCCAAAATGAGTCAAGGGCATAGCCCTTGTGGGTTGAGGTGCAGCACCCCATTCATGGGGCAATGCCCCATGAGTCCTAGACTGCACTGAAACATCCAGTACTGGCCCGTACTAGGTCTGAAACATACCTGGTACAGAAACTGGTACTGGTACTCTCTGGGTACTCTGTGGGTACATACCCACAGGCCCTGGGTATGTACTGGGTACAAAAAACTGTACCGGGATGTACCCAGGGCCTGTGGGTATGTACCCACAGCATACCCACAGTTTTTTTTTTTAAGTGCAAAAAAATAAATAAAACTTGAGGGCTTTGACTGGAATTGAACCTTGGAAAGTTCGTGTGAGATTCAATATTGCCAATAGGCTCCCAAGGGTCAAGAGAGATGAAAAGGACTTCATTTGGTTGACTTACTATTTGGGGGCTTTTTTTGTTGCTCCTCAAGGGTCCTTTATTCTTCAGTGAATTTGGAAGCACGGAACACGGGAACAAGTGAATCACTTGGTGGTTGGGCAGCCTATCTTCTCTTCCTTTGACACTAGGTGCCAAGCTATGTTGCTAGGAAAACGTGCAATGCGATACGTGGATAGGTCAATTTTAAAAATACTTGGGTACGATACGTCTTGGATACGTCCGTACATATATATTAAATTTTTAAATATATATATATATATATATATATATTTATGTACATCTATATTTTATATATATATATATATATATATATATATATTTATGTACATCTACTCATTTTATAGTATATATATATTTATGTACATTTACTCATTTTATAGTACATAAAAACTGAAATAGTAATACAAAACTTGAATCAATTTTCAAAACATTCGATATACTTAAGACTTTGCATTTTTATTGATCATGTGGCTGCCATACATATGATATACAAATATCATGTCAACATGAATACGAACAAAACTCGAAATTTGAAAAATATACTAGGATCCATGTTCAAATTTTCAAAACATACAATATACTTAAGATTTTACATTTCATTGATCATGTGGCTGCTATACATATGATATAGGAATATCATGTCAACATGAATACAAACAAATCTAGAATATACCATCTAGATTTTCCTCAAAATCAAGTTCTTGTGTGCCACTTGCGCTAGCTCCACTCTCATTATAGCTTTTTATAGCTTTTTGTGGTGATTAGGGTGTTTTATTTTATTCATTTTATTTTTGGGGTTTGGTTTTATGCATTAGAAAAGTAAAAAAAAAAAGAATTAAAACCTTTAAAAGACGTTTTTAGGGAGGGATACGCCACGGATACGTGTGGGTACCTCCCGGGTACGTGTGGACGTACCTGTGGCGTACCCTGGAGGTACCCACACGTATCCCACTCATATCCGTATCCGCACGTATCTGTAACGGATACGTATCAGGTAGGATTCGTGGGGGGCAGGGCGTATCCTGGCAACGAGGTGCCAAGCCTACAAATCGATTTGGTTTGAGAAGATCCTTGCCTTGACAAAAGGCTGCTCTGCCCTCCTTTGGTTTGAGAAAAGAATTAAAATATTTCATGACTTGTACAGATTTGGGAAGTGGATGGAATGGACAGACCTTAGAGCTTTCTATAAGCTTCCTCAATCTCAGTTCAGAATGTATACAATGCTCAGAAATGCTTTAACAGCTCCCTCTACAGTCTACTGGACTAATTACGGAGGATGAGAATGGCTTTTCGGATACTATGAGGTGGCTCAAAGGCCCCCTCTCCAAGAGGCTACCTCTAGACGACTCTATGAAAAGTTTGCTTTCTCCCAAACCTTTCCCTGGGCCTTAACAATAAGTGGAATGTTTGTGAGCCCATTAGTAGATGGACTCATAGATTTAATGTTTTGTGGTCTTGTATTCAGTCAAAGAAATCTTGCTTTAGATGGCTTCTAATTCATAATAAGCTCGATGTTGGCTTCTAATATTTTATAGGTTGCTGAGACTATAAGCTTGTTGTTTTCTTTAATTTTTATATATATTTATATTTTTAATTTTTAAAAATATATTGTATGAACGTACCCGCAGCGTATCGTACCAGGGGAGTTTTAAAAAAATGCCGTTTCAGTGTATCGAACCCGTATCCTGGCAGTCTAGCCCATGATGAATGTTTGAAGGTCAATCTTGACACTGTTCGGCACAATTCAGCATTATGTGGAATAACACATCCACACACTCTACACAGCACTGCACCATTCCATGCTCTTTGTGCAACCTCCGCACAACATCAACAACCCACTCAATATCCACAGACATGCCACAGATTATCCCCTGCACTAATCATCTAAAACTCACAATGGCCACGCGGACACTCAGTGCTGTCCTGTGCCATGCCAGGTGGTACTTTCAGGGCTCAGGCTATGCTAGTGCATTTTTCAGCATACCGCACACTTGGAAGTCGAGCCGTGTAACAGTCGGAAGACAAAGAGTCACATAGGGAAGCCCGAACAGGTCTTTCAGCGTCTATGGCTTTGTAACCTATGTGTGCATTATATAGTTAACAATGAGTAAAAGATAAGGAACCATACATCTCCCTCGAGAGTACGCCATGCACAAAATGCATAGATTAATATTATTTCCTGCTGTAGTTCTATTATTTTCTTTATCTGTGAATCTTTATGGTATTGCTTCTGCATACACATGCGTTTAGAACACAACTAAATCCTCATTAGAGTGTTGACACCTGGACCTTCTGGGATCCAGACCAAGCTGTGATTACATGGGAAGAAATAAGGACTGTTACTCTACATTCTGCTCGTTTCTTTGCTTTAAAGCTGTGATAACAGGGGCAGAAATATGTATTCTACTCTACATTTTGCCTGTATTTGCAAGAACATGAAAGAGTAAATTTTTTTGTAGAAAATTGTGGCTTATTTCTACAACTGAAGTGTTATGGTTTTTGTGGAAAAGGAGAAATGCTGACTTTTGGGATTGTGTTTATGTGGACAAGAATTCTAAATTAATCACCATTTCTTATTGCAGTTCATATGGTCTATGTATCTGCCTTCATAGCTGTTCAGTATATGCGTGAAATCTGATTTTTGCTCTCCCTGTTGTTAAAAGACTACTCAAGCTCAGTTCACATTGACAGGATCCCTTTGGATAGGTCTATTGAATTAATTTAATGAACAAATATGTGTATCAAGGAACATGCTTACATGAACACATTCCCCATTTACTATTACGTCAGTGCAATAATTGTAGAATAACATCGCTGCTACAGGTCTTTTACATTAAAGAATTTGGGCCCCTATAGATGAATAGTTGATGCTGACAATTCAATTGGGTCATCTAGATTTTAGATCACATTACCCCTGCCTTAGGAAGACTATTTTAACTTTCTTGAGACATATTTATCACTATTTAAAGGAAGCGGAGTTATCACGAAGGGAAACCAAATAGTAGTGGATGAAAACAGTTATCAGTGTCGGACTCCATGTTTGATGCCAACTGTTCACCTGAAAAGTCACGAAGTTGTCACTTACTTATTGATTAGAAAGTGAATAAAGTTGATTATAAATAATGGTTGACTACTTGTTGGAAGTAAGCTTTTAATATGTGCTGTCAAGATTTGATTATTTCTTTATTCATTCCTAGCGATGTCAATGTGGAGGATATGGTACCAGAATTCCGCGAGCCAGAATAATTACTGGAAGTAGAAAAGTAAAAGAATATTGATTGAATGGTCAAATGAGCGACCATAGGAGGCTACACAGGTTTTTTTTTTTTGGTTCATGAAAGGGGATTCAGTGGATGATGAGTTATCTGTGGACCAAGAGATGTGATGACGATCAAAATGGCAATTAAGCATGTTATTTGTCTCAAATGGTGTATGGGATGGCATATTATTAGAGCCAAAAGAAGCTACATTATTGTATAAAATCCCTATAGAAGTGGAAATTTGTGATATGAAATGTGTTAGAAGCCAGCTAAGCATGACATTATTTCCTGTGTATGTGTATGATGGGATAATTAATGATCTAGGCCAGCCCAGGCTCCATCTGGATAAGTCTATTGGATAAAATTGTTGCACAAACATGTACATTGAGGCACACCACCTTCCTTAAGCACATTGTTACCATCTGCTTGTCATATCAGTATTGTAATTGCAGAATAACAGTGCAGGTACAGGTCCCTCACATTGATGGAATTGTCCCTTATAGACCCATCATTTGCATTCTGAGGCTGCAATTCTGCTGAGGACATCTAGACGACCTTCCCCTGCCTTAGGAAGACTATTTGAGTATATTTTAGACTTGATTTATAAACAATCTGTAGCATATTTTGATTGAGGTACAGAAGGCAGAGCTATAAGGAATGAGAACTGAAATCATAGGGGAGGAAAACTTTTATGGTTGATGTTTTCCTGACAATACGGGATCAGATGGCTTATAGTTATAAAAGGTCAGTTATCTCAGTGAATCATCAGGAGTTAGTAAAATGAGTTTTTAGAATGGTTCTGATCGTTTTGGAAGTTATGTCAAACATGGAGTTGGTTTCTGAACCATTTCAGGACATGAAATTTCCTCATTCTTATAGCATTTGGTTGCTTATTTTTATATAGTTCTGCATGTTTTTAATTCAATAACTTCTAGGTGCCAATGTAATTTTACATTTATGAAGGTGGTAACTTTTAATTAGGTATGATTTCTTCCATTTAGAAAGGTAAACGTGTATGCTTTGATTTATATCTAACGCTAATTTATGGTTTATTTAGATGCTAGTAGTCATATGACTGACTGGTGTGCTTGGTTTATTGTAGACACTATCAAAAACATTATTATTTTGTGTTTCTGTGGTCTTAAAGAAACTTTCTTGTTCTACATCACAGATTCAGGATTTCTAAGGACTCTTGATTCTAGCATCAAGCGTAATACAGCAGTCATTAAAAAACTTAAACAGATAAATGAAGAGCAACGGGAAGGTCTTTTGGAAGAACTTAGATCTGTGAACTTGAGCAAATTTGTGAGCGAAGCTGTAACAGCCATTTGTGATGCAAAACTTAGAAGTTCGGACATCAATGCAGCTGTTCAGGTGACTGATATCAAACTTTATCTCATTTCTTATTCTTGACTCAGAGTTCGCTGCTTATAATCTCCTGCATTACTTAGCTGTACAATCTGATATTATTTGACCATAGATTAAGCTCTTATAGTTAGCTTTTTATACATTTATTATTTTTAATAGTATCTTTCTTAGGAGTGTTAACTTGTCCATTTTGGGCTGAGAAATTACGTTTACTAGGATAATTCATCATTTAGGTAGCTATTTACGTTTTATGTTTTGATTTTTTCTAATGATTGCTATCATAGGAGTGTTATGTGTACCTGAGAGATTTAAGCCATTTTTGGGGTAAGAAATTTTTGTACTAGTATCAGTTACCTTAGTGAACTGGTGAACTGGCTACTTTCTTTTACTAGCCTGAAAAGATGCTGGATGTCCAAATAAACAGATGGTTTGATCGCTACTTTCTAGTTCTTACCCTTGTACACACCCTAATATTTTAGTAACCTGATTACTCCTGAACCTTCTGTGATTTGCTAGAAACACTTAGTCTTTGTTTTTCCTCTATGAGGTTAATGAGATGCTAGTTAGGTTACTTTTTCCACGACCGGGTTCTCATTCTCCAACGTGGTTATGAGGAAGGTTTCAGCGAAAGTACTTGGTTCCTTGCTTTTGGAGATCACTTTGGGATGGAAATATATGTTTGGGCCCTTCATGCTTGAACATATTTTTGCAAAAAGGATTGATTGTGTCTGTAGCATGAACTAGATAATCCTTGCAAATGTTAAATGTAGAGCAAGAAATAATTGACATCAATACATATTTTTTTAATTGGAGGTTTGTTGTATATTCCTCTTTTTAAACTCTGGTGAGTATGAAAGATTCTTGCTATTCTTAGTCATATTCATGTACAGAAAATCTTGAAGAAATTGGAGATAGCAGTCTTATCTTTGCTTACCAGTATAGTTTGAACCTATATTGCACTAAGAATTGAAGATTAAAAACTATAATTGACAACATCATCAAAATATAAATTATTCTGATGTATATTAAGCTTTTCAATTTTTCATGTGTATGAAAAAGCTTCTTTTTGTAACTAATGAGCATTCATGGACATAAATGTTCAACAGGTTGTAAGCACCAGTTTTTTTTCCCCCTATTTATGGGTATCTTTCGGGGTTCACCCTCGGTAGAAATATTTTTGCACTCTTTGCTGTTAGCATGTAGTATGCTTTCAGAACAGTTTTTTTCATTTTGGGCCCTACCATGCTGTTATAACTGGATGCACTTTTTGAGTCCTATTGGCCTGCATCAGTCACTTGTGGACATTAATTCAATTTCTTTCTTTCTTTTCTGCTTCCCAGTATAGTCTGAACTCCGAACCTATGTTGTTCAAACAATTATAAAGGGAATTGGAACAATATGAACTTAATGCTTATATATAGACATGACTAGGGTTTCAATATCAGCAAAAAGCCTGGGTATGCTTCTATAAGAGTCATTGGAGAACTAGGAAATGGCCACAGTAGGACATACCAGGAAATACAAGAGGAAACAGGGATTTGAAATTTACTAAAAATAAAACAAAAGAAGAAAAAACATGCTCTTAAATTTAATCTTTTTCCCTTTTGTCACAGTTTTGGTTTTGATTCTGGTTCTGATTCTTACAGTATTTTTTCAAGTTTTTATGTAGTGAAATGCAGTTTTTAAAATTTTCTTAGATGAATGAGTTAAATATCTGTAGGTCAAGTCTAGGTATATGGTCAAAATGAAGAAAACTTGGAAGTTTACCAGGAGTTTCCAAGGTAGCCGCCAGTCAGGATATTTCCAACGAAGTTGCTAGTATAGTTTCTGAACTTCATAAGTTTGAACTATCTTGTTCATTCTTGGCCTTTAAGATATTACATTTGTCAAGCATGCTTTGCTTCAATCTGACAGTCTTATCACAATTAATTCATTGTCTGTTTTCTTCATGGTACCATTGCTATATGTATATGCCAGCATCTCCTAAAGATCTTGAAAATCTAATAAAGAATGTCCAAATTTCAAGACATGGTGGAGGTTAGTACGTTGACATCCCTCCTTGAATATAAATACTGTTACTAGCTTTTCTTTATGAAACTCCTGGATGATGGCGATATACTAAGTTTAACTTTTCATTTCTAGGAATTGACTGTAAAATACCACCCTGATGCTTCTCATCTTCACCCATATACTCTTAAAAGACCCACATTCCTAAACTACTCTTAAAAGACTCATCTTCACTGATGTACTTTTAAATGACTCATAATCGGATCATTAATGAGAAAAAGAAGTCAAATTCGAAATTGTCAATTGATTAATCTGGAAATTTCTCTATATCCAAGGAATAAGTTCTGGTCTCTTGAATTCTAACTTATCTGACTGCTAGGCCAAGACAAAGGATCAAAAAAGCAGAAAAAATATAAACAATAAAGTGGAGATTTCAGCATAATCAACTATTATTTGGTGGTCAAACACTACCCACCATTATCCTAAATTTACAAAACCATAGCATTTTAGAATAATCCAATAAAGGCAATGGCCCCCAATTGTAATGCACTATAACACCATGTAATAATAAGATATGTAATAAAATATATCAAATCGAAGAAACTGATTCTATATAACTACATGCATTTGAAATTAATGGAAAAAATATAATGGAACAATGTTTGTGTCTTAGCAAATATATCTCTGGTCATGATAGTAGTGTTATCTTGAACTGTGCAGCAGGTGAAAATCCTAAATCTGAGTTTCATAGATTGAGCATAAACATTTCAGCCGCATTCAAATTAAGAGGAAGGAAATGCATATGCTTGAGAAAAAACACGTTTAATCAAAATGCTTGAAAATGCTGTCCCTTGGTTTATGGGTGAATGACTTTTCAAACTATTAATTTTGTGACGGTGGTTTTTTGTCCACTGCACTATATAACTTTCCTTGACTCGAACATAATTCAGTTGATTCTTTAATCTGAGTGACTTATTGTTTGGTTAACTTCTGAACTGGGGTACCTTTGAACACTAAAACTTTCTACACAAGGCATTTTTCTCACACAAACCCGTTTTACTCAGCTTGGAAGGTTGTTTTTGATGACTTTTGATGACATTTTGGTGAAACCACAATTTAAATTCCATGTTGGATTTGGACAAGCAACAATATCTAGTGTTTTAATATACTTGCTCAATGTTCTGAATAGAATAAGGAGAAAAGATAAAAAAATACTTTTCCTTTTAACACTCAGATACAATTAAAGAAATAAACAGAAACACACGCTATGCTCTTCTCTTCTGGAAATATCATATGGTCTTTGTACAATGGATCATTCTTTATAAATGCTCTTCAAGACTCATATTTAAAGTGCGATGATCTGTTTAAAATAGTTTGCATCCAAATTTCCAAATTATAGATATAAACAGAAATGCAATATGCTTTATTGTTCTGGGAATATCAAGTTTTCTTTGTACGATGGTTCATTCTTTTGACAAATGCTCTTTGAGACTTCTTTACGAAGTGCAATGACCTATTTGTGACACCCTCTGATGAAAAACTGATTTCAAACAAAAGTTCCTGAAGGGTTTTGTGTGCATTGAGTTGTTTTGTTTATCTAAAACTCATTTGACCTCATCTTTTTTATAAGAGGTGCCACTCTTTGCAATATTTGTTTTCAGTATCTGGAGTAGTGCAGGCTTGTTTTATGTGTGGTGTGCCTTATCATTATATTGACTGTACAGACACTTGTTACTGGTCTTGATGATTATTTTGGTCCTTTGATTGTTGTAACTTATCTTCAGCGATAGTTTACAGTGTTTGTTTCATATTTAATCGCAGAAGTATTACCCTTTTCATCCTTCTTTTCAATTAGGAACATCAAGCATTCAAATGTGTTTTAATCTCGAGGATACGAGTTTACAAGCTGTTAGTGTATGATTTTACATCTCACAAATGGCAGTTTGTTTTGTAGGTCTGTTCATTACTTCATCAGAGGTACAAGGATTTTTCACCCACTTTGATTCAAGGGCTCTTAAAAATTTTCTTTCCTGGCAAAGCTAGTGAAGATGTGGATGCAGACCGGAGTTTAAGAGCAATAAAGAAGCGAAGCACACTGAAGCTTCTTATGGAGCTCTATTTTGTTGGAGTTATAGAGGATTCTAGTTTTTTCATAAATATCATAAAAGACCTTACCAGTACAGATCATTTTAAGGACAGGGATACTACTCAAACACATCTATCACTGCTTGTGAGTTTTGTTCGTCAAGGGAGGGTCTTTCTAGGGCTTCCTCTTTCAGGCCAAGATGTACAGGATGAGGTATTTTGTGGATGTAGATGCTTTTCACTTTTCAGGCTTCTTCAATTTTGTATCTAGTCTAATACTTGATAGTTGGCTGACATGCTTATGTGCCTTTATAGTTGCTCTTCTAATTACTACAACCAAAATTTATTTTATTTATCATGTGGTTTTCTTTGATTAAATTAGAAGTACCATCACAGTTGCCAATTCATCTGTAGATGTTTTTAGTTTAACAACTGCGATGGGACTATTGACGGGTTTGTTCAGGTTTGGTTTTCTCTGCAAAAGGTTAGTTGGACTTTTTGCTGGTGTAATTTATGTTTGTTGCTATAGTGGCATGGCAGCTGTTTCACATCATCTTTTTAGTGCTGTACTGACTTCCGGAAACAATTCTCTTGGTGAAACCCACACAAGATGGTTCATTTGCTGAGGTTTAAGTCGGTGAAAATTACTGGTTCTTCCACATCTGAATTTCGTCCATGGGATAAGTGGTCAATATCATAGTTATAAGCTTAGTCACCGCATTCGCCGAAAGGCAAAAATCCGAATTTCGCTGAATCTCAAGCTGTCACAGGAAATTCGTTGAAATTCACGATTTTAATACCCCTCTACAAAAACTATGTTAAAAACTCGAAAATATGGTGATTGTAAGGTCGTTTTGACCTAGCCGCTGTGTTTGAAGTTCACCAAAAGAGTTATAGCATGGTTGGGAGCTAACATGCCCTAACGCATTTAAAAACCATTCCAAATTTCTTGCAAGATGGATTATTCCGAGTTTCAGGTACGCGAATGCAGGCTTTTGTAGAAGTTCTAGACGTGGTCTTTGTTGTGGGCTTTCATTGCCGTAAACTGCGCGACTGCAGAAATGTCAAAACAGTGTTTTATTTTTTCTTATATAACATATTATAATATCTTAGCACGTATAGTTTTAAAGCTCTTAAGTGATATAAGAAAAATAATTATTTGTTTTTTATAATTACTTTATGGTTTAGCTTTTATTTTTTATGTTTTTATTATATTTACGTTTTATAAATAATAGTTCTATTATATATTTATATTTCACATTATTATTATATATTTATATATATATATTTCAATGTTTTTATTAGAATTTTTATTTATATATCTATATGTTATATTTTCTAAAATACAAGTATATTTTTGTTAGTCAAATTTAGTAACGAGTTTTATCTTTGGATTTTTTGTAACAAATATTTTACGAATTTTATCTTCCGCGAATTCGAATGTGGTGACATAGGTTATAAGAGGCTAGATCTGGCCTAAATTTGGTCCAGAGCAGGTTTTGGGGACGAATTGAAGTGGTGCCATTTGGTCTGGATCTTTCTTGCCATTTCTATCATTTAAAAATCAGTTTTATATAAAATGTTTAAAAAAACAAAAACCTAAAACTTAGGTCTCTGCTCGGGACATTTCTTCATTAAAAATCAAAATTTGTCCAACTTCCCTAGTCTGGAATAAAATTTTGGAATGGGAATAGCGATCTTTCAATAACTTTTCAATTCACGTTGTGCATTTGTTTCTTTTATCAAGGGTGTCTGAAGTCTTTATTGCAGGTGTTTTTCAATGATCACAAATGTAGTAATGTTATGTTTCAATTTTTAATATGATGAAATGTATATAATTTTCAGGTAAGTTTTCATTTAGCTTTTGTATGAAAATAGATTTGCATATCTTTATTTTTCAATTTTTACAAAATAATCTGTAATTTTATAGGACTCGTGCAGTTATTGTTTTTGTGGACTTTTGTTTATGATGATTTTTTAATTTGAATTTTGTTTATATTTTGCATATTTTAATGTTTTATGTTTACATATTCTTGATCGATTTTTTAAATATTTTTGGAAACTTTGGATTAATGAAACTGGTTAGTGTGACGGTGGTCGACAATTATACTTTTATGAATGCAGGTCGACAATAACTATCATCAATTATAATGCATGCCGATTGAAGCCTATTTTCAGATTACTAAGGACTTATTTTTTTGGATTAGGGTAAATGTGAGGGTTTTGAAAGGACCCACAACCTTGTACAAAGAAGAAAGGGATAAGGAAAAGATGAGGAGCCCTCCCACATAAAAGAAGGAGAAAAGAAGAAAAATCCACTAGATAGAAGAGAAGAAAATGTTGCAGTCATAGAGTCAACATCCGAAGAAGATATAGGAAGGATATAAGGAAGAACATCCTTGGCTGTAACCGAAGACAGCAAGGACCAGTCAAGTAGGGGAAAGAAGATGCAGCTCCAAGGTAAGCTGTCGAATGAAGAGGTGGAGGCAACTATGAGGTGACCACAAAAGAAGCAGAAGAAGAGAGGAGAAGTTGAAAGATTCGACTATCAATGTTTACCCTTCTTTCCCTTCTTCGAGCATACCAACTGCCAATTCTCTGGAAATTGTTCCTCTGAATCCAGCGTGTTTGTTAAGGCTAGAATCAGAGGGGATCCAATCTGTAATTCCGTGTTCAGAGAGATGGGACCCTCCTTATCCGAATCAGAATGATCGGATTCATGAGGCCTCTTGATTCCCGGAGTAGGTCTCTCCCCTGGGGGAAAGCGCTACTTGTTGACTTGCCGCACCACACTCAGTTGCTGCAGCAGGTTGAGTAGCAACCAGCGGATCTACTCTCCTAGCTTCTTGAACTTCCGCTTCTGAATCCAAATCCTCCTCCAGATCAGGGATGTTCCACCGTTCGGAAGACTTTTTCTTTGCAGATTGAGCTTTCTTATGAGGGCAGGCAGACTGTAGATGGCCTGTAGACCTGCAGTTTCTGTATCTAAATGCTGTATTTTCGTAGTCTAGAGATTGAACGTGGGACACATCACCCATTTTGAGGGTCATTTTATCCGGCAGTCCTTTACTGAGGTCAACTTCAACACAAATTCTAACATAAGTGAGTAGCCCACCATGGAATCGTGAATCATCTTGTTTTATGAATCTCCCTAAGCAATTCCCAATATCCTCCGCAACAAGATAAAAATTGAGAGGGAGGTTGGGTAGCCTCACCCAAACTGGGACACATGAGATGGAGAAGGTGCATGGGTCAAATTGTGGGAACCATGGTGTAGTGAACAAACCCGTAGAGCCCCAAAACCAAGGGCCCTCATTAATGACCCTGTGATAATCATCCTGATCAATGAAAAGAATGATGAAAAAGCCTCTGGCATAGAAGAAATGATCATTTTTTTGGTCCAATTGGAATGGATCCACAGGATAAGGTCATTTGTTGAAGGCTAGACACCATTAAACCTGCAGATGAGAGCCTTTTTCTTCAGATTTGTTTGGAAGGTCAGAGAGTCAGCACTGGTGATTTCCAAAGAAGGGGTATCCACAGCTTGTTCCACAATGTAGGCTGGGGGAGGGGTAGCAGCCGCAGAAGCTGATGCAACATTTTTAAACAGAGCTTCTTTGAATGAAGCAGGGTTATGAGCTCTGGCTCCACCTCTCAAAAAGCCCGTCATGAAAATCAGAGAATCCCTTTCAACCCCATAAGAGCTGAGCAGGGAGTTATCCTCTAGAAATTTTCCTCCAAAGGAAAGATTAATGAGATCAAATCTACAACACATTTTGAGGGAAATAGCAGATTTAAGATCCATACCCTTGGCGCGTGGGGGCAACAAAATGCAGAGTGTGGTCCCATTCCACGTGCGAATGAGAACCTGGGAAGCGAGGTCAAGTTCCTGCTCTGTAGTCTGTGGAAACAGATCGAAGCTGCAGCCCGAACCGCCACTGTTTCTATCCATTTCTGGTACACCATATTCAGATGTGGATAGCCGTGCCCTAGGGGCAGACCAGGAAACTCGAGTAAATGTCGAAAGAACTCCCCTCTTGCAAGACGGACCAGGGTAATCATTAATAAAACTGTCACGCCTATGTCCTGTACACAGGAACTCAAAACCATCTCCTGCCGAAGGAGATCCGCCGCCATGGGCCGAGAACTCAGAGCTAGGGTTTTGTCGGAGAGAAACGCCATTCGCGGTTCGATCTTTTCCTCTATTCTCACAATAAGGACTTGTTTTGCTGTACTGCTAGTTTCTGTTAATTAGCTGACAGCAAAGTTGATTTCATTTAACGATTTTTTTCAACCTATATCTATGTCGGATGTATTATACCGGCATTTCTCTATTTTTGAAAAATGTTTGTCTGATACTTACTAGCAATAGCACCTTTAGGTGCAGATATTCATCAACAGTATATACAAAGGAATGTTTGTTGATTTTTTTATTGTTAAAATGAGGGGTCTGCTGGATCCCCACCCATTAAAGAGAAAACAGGTACCATGCCCAAAAATAAAAAAAAAAAATAGCAGAGTGCTGGAAATGTTCAGTAAGGTTTTTCACACATCAACAAGACTACTGCTCTTACAATCCATACCATTTCAACTGACAACTGAAGTAGTAGCTGAAAAATTAACCTTGAAACAAGATCTGTGCAAGCACACAGCTGACCTTGAAACAACATAAATGGGAATGCAAACCCAATATGGACCATAACAAACACAAACATTAACATAAACCTAAAGCTTCTTTATACACTATCAGAGGAGCCCCACGTGTCATGGGTTAATTTCAGTAGTTGCAGACGCGTCTGATCCTTTTGAATCAGCAGCCCCATGTACGTCCTCACCCAGAAGCTTCCTCACCCATCTCTTTACATCAAACTCACATGATTCCCTGATTCGGAAGCCTTCCAAGATCTTATCCACCTCTGCACATTTAAAGCTATATGTGGCTTTGAGCCCCTTTTGACACGATGGGGCCTCTGTTGATTGAGATAAGATCCCTGTTCATATCAGTTCTTCATGCAGTGCCTCTTTGTTGTCCTCCCTCTCCCTCTTCTCCTCAGAGTCTGCCCTCTATCTCTTTGGGGATTTTTAAAAGAGATTTTCCTTCACACAGCTTATGCATGAGGGCTCCATAGAGTGGGCTTACCCCCATCCTCCACAATATTTTGGTTTGTAATGAACTTACTTAAGCCTAGCAGATACTTTGTAGCAGCCTCTAGGTGTCCAGAGAGCGATTTTCTTCTGCTTGGGGCTGGCTTGGAGTTGATATGGGATTTTTATTTAAGATATAGGGTTGTAAGGCAATGTTAATGTTGACAGGCAAAGCTCTATCTAAAATTTTAGAAGCAATATTTATTAATTGTTTTTGAAATTTTTTGAGGCACCTGAATAGATAAGGCCACCAATCTAGAGCTACATCTAAATTTATTAGCTCAGCCAAGGAGGGGAGGGGAATGTGATAGTTTATAACCTGAGCAGATCATTGATTAGGAGTGACTGTTGGCTGTAGCCTCTCCCATGCATTTGAGTCGAAACTTTTTAATGATGTCAAAGAAGATTGCCTTGTTCCCGAATTGGCAAGGGAATTTTAAAAGGGATTTTCCTTATTACAGCTTAGGCATGAGGGCTCCACAGAGTGCGCTTACCCTACCACCACGTTATTTTAGTTCCTAATGAACTTACATGAGCCTAGCAGATGCTTTACACAGCCTCTAGCCATCCAGATAGTGATTTACTTCTGCTTGGGGCTGGGTTTGGAGTTGATATGAGCTTTTGATTTGGGATCGGATTGTAAGGCAATGTTAATGTTCAAAGCCCCATCTAAACATTTGAAAGCAATCTGTTTTCATTGTCTTTAAATTTTTTTGAGGCACATGAATAGATAAGGCCACCAATCTAGGGCTGCATCTTAATTTATTGGCTCAACCATGGAGGGGCATATGATGTTTTGTAGCTCCAGTAGATCATTGATTGGGAGTGACTGTAGTCCCTCCCATTCCTTTGAGTCAAAACTTCTGAATGATGTCAAAGAAGATTGCCGTACTCCTCAATTGGCAAGTCTGCTTGTCTGTTGATCTCTAAAACAGTGTCGGAAACTTATTGCTATGAACTTGGGTGGGATATCCCAATCTTCTTTGAGTATGCTGTTTAACTTCCAGTTGAGAGTAACTCCTTTTTGCATTGCATTCATTATGATTATTGAATCCCTTTCAACCACTAGGGGTAAGTGACTTTGATCAACGAATAATTTGTGCCCCACAACAAGTACAATTTCCTCAACTATCGTTATTTGATTGCCGGGAATGAACAAAGAGCAGCCTCAAAATAAATGCTGTCATGATCCCTTAAAATACATCCTGCCCCAGAAATCCAAGGATTTCCTTTGGAAGCACTGTCAAAATTCAAATCTTCAAATCAAGCTTGTGGGGCCTGTGATTTTCCTTTTTGGCTTAATTTCCTTTTTATCTCTTTTCCCATTAACATGAATATCCTCTAAATTTTATGTGAGAATATTTTTCAAAATATAAATTTATTCAAGTTTATATTTAATTTTTTTATGTAGGCTATCTCACATATTATTTTGGAAATATCTAAATACGGTAAAGTTCAGAGTTAAGTGAAGTTGAGAGTGAAGGGTCTGGATATAATTAATTAATTTTGTGGTAGTATGGAACTTGAATAGAGCCCATTAAATGGGTGTTAAGTTTAGTTAATATTATGGTATAAGATATTTTTGAAGTACACTAAAGATGTTTAACACATGATTCTATTGAATGAGTTTGATGGATGTCTTAACACATTTGTAATTTTCAATTGGTCACATCACTTTTTTAAAATTACTAAAGCTACGGTTTTAAAGATCCTCATGGTATAACATCTACCAAATTTAATAGAAGAAACTCAGTGTGAAGACCATTTGCAGCTATGGCTTATGCAGTTGCTTTCAAATGATTGTGAATGACATGTTAATCGTTTAGATAGACAGACCATCCTATAAAGCAATATTTAAGGTGTTCATATAAATGCTTGCGTGTGTTTATAAAGTAGCTTTTGGAATATTTAATGCTATTTTTATTTCGGCTATATGTTAGGTGTTTTTTAATTATCTGATGCAGTGTATGTGAGACTAACAATTGAATATATAATATGTTGATATGGTTGTAACTATCTAAATGGTCGTAATCACTTTGTAACCTTTTCTATAGTTAATAAAAAGAAGACACACATACATCATTTGTGTGATTTACCTATTTTCCCTCCATTCATTCTATGCATCTGATGCCATTTGGTGTCAAAGGCGGAACAGTGACATGAACAATACTAGCGAATAGTGCCATGAAGAGAACTGTGAACAGTGCCATCAAAAAGAGGAAACCCAGTGAGGACAGACACAAACAGGACATTCACTGTTAAACCAGATTCTGAAATTTCTGTTAATTATTAAATATCTGCAAATTTCAGAAAATCAGACTTTGTTAACATTCGAACCCATTTGTATATTATAAAACCTCTGAACAAATTGTATCTTGTGAAACTTTTGTCTGTATAAGTCTCCTGTAATTGGTGTTTGAGACAAACATGTATTTGGGAAAATCTAGTCATAGCCAATATGCAGAACTTAGTTTTGTCTAAGTCACAAAAACTGACTAGTCGAGACTATAATTTATGGAGTCACAAGATACTCACAATTAGTGGGTATCAGGATTTGGCAAAATAATTCTGAAGTCTGAGTCAAAACTTGCAACCAACACCAGTGATTATGACAAGCATCATAAGGAAGCCCTTCTACAAAATTTATTTGCATGCATCGGGTGTCGAGAATGGTGGTGGCATTATTTGGCACGAAAGTAAAGCCATTCAAATTTCTTGTAATGTCCCCAAATGAACATATTTGACCCAAGTTGGATTTTGGGCAAATCCAAACCCCAGAAGCAATATAATAAATTACTTATCAAATCAAACACTGCAGATCTGAATTTTATATGAGAAGTGTGACTAGGGTGGAGTGAAATACCACCACAAATCAGCCCCTAAATCTATATCATTCCACGCAAATCTGATACCACTAATTTATAAAGCCCAAATATGTATAAAAATGCAGATTTCTGATATAAACAATGCTGCAATAAATTATTTAAAAACCATGTCTGCAACATAACTTCAAAAATTCATATCTTTTGCTAGAGAAGTCCAAATGAGCTGAAACTTTGAATCTTGGGCCACAAAAATATGAAGAATAATATTCTAAACATAGTTACCCGAGACGGGGACTACAGTGGGGGACGGCTAATTAAAAATATATAAATATTTAAAATATAAAGATATAGTGACTAAATTATATAAATAAGCTGAAATAAAACCATTTGAGATTTAAATAAGGTGAAACTTGAACTCATAAACATCAAATACATTCCTTAATACTCATGATTCTTTCAGAAGTTTGCAAGAAGTTGCTTGGTCCAAAAAGGTGCAAAAATTGATTTTATGAAAATAAGAAAATTATTGCCATCAATGCATAGAGCTCAATAAAATATGCACTTTTAGAGAAAACGACACTTGAAACGGAGCCACAGAATGAAAGTTATGGCACATGCAAGTTTTTGCTACTACATCTTCCCGGACCCTTTCCAAAAATGGCAAAATTTTTCTATCCTTGTGATTTTTTCACCAAAAAGCAAAAAAATGCCAAAAAAGGAAATAAATTCGTGGGGGACGTCTGGACATCCCCCCCACGTTTCCCACGCCCCCCCCACGTTTCCCCGTCCCCGGGACGTTTCCCAATGTTTTCAGACGTCCCCAAGACGTTTCTAGGAAAAGAAAAAAGGAAACGTGGGGGAAACGTTTCCCCACGTCAAGGCGTCCCGGGGACGTTTGGGACGTCCCGGACATGTCAAAACAGGGGGGGACGCGTCCCCGCGTAACATTGATTCTAAATTTAGTTTTCACACAAAGAAACATGAAACCCTAATTTTTCCCTAAAACTAGGTCGCCAAAGACATTTAGGGCATCAAATCAACTCCAAAAATTATGAAATTAATTTATTTTGATTCCCAAAATTCAGTACAATAAGCAGCAATAAATTTCAGACCTGGAATGTCTCAAATACACTGCAAACCAGCCAAAAGATGGATCGCTCCAGTTGGTACAATGAACATACAACTGCTGCAATTTTATTCTTCAACAACACTGTTGAAAATAGTAGAAATCTGTGAAAGCCCAATAGAATTTCCTGAATGGAAATTCCTCTCAAACTCTTGGGGGTTTTCGTCCACAAGAGGGAAATACTAAAGGTTTTCGTCCTTAGATATTTTTATGCAAAAGCTACAAGCTTAAGACACAAATAAGAAATTATCAAGTGAATATCGAATGCCTCTCAAGCAAGTCTACTTCTCCTTTTAAAGGAAGAAGAGACCCAAAGGAACCTCCAAAATATCCAATCAGCTTGCATGATTCTTTCAATGCATTTTCCACCCTCCATTTCTCTTAGGGAGAATACAAAAGGCATTTAATAATTATTTTCTTCTCCCAAGTTTGGTCGCTTTTTCCCTAGAGGGAATACAAAATATAAATGTTTTATCCTTTCTAAGTTCCCATTATTCCCCCAAGGCAAGTTGCCATTTTCCCTAGAAAATACAAATTAAATAAGTGTTTTTCTTTTTATGCACTTTTCTAGGTTCTATTTTAATGTTAAGTTTATTAATTTATTATATGTGCTATTATATTTTAATTTTTTGCACAATATAATAAAATTAATAAAACTTAAGTCACCCATATATTTTTCCTTTGGCGTTGGTGACAAAATAGGCCAAAGGTCTTTGATTGGGAAGGGGATATTACATTTCTAGTACTTGGCCATGCTTAGTTGAACTAATATGGTTCAAGGAAGCCTTTTATCTTTGGAGAAACAAGACATGTAGCATTCTTGGGTGGAAAACATAAAAGCTATGTTGTCAGGAAATGTAAATGGGTATGGGTTTGGGCTTGAAACGTGGAAATGTCGATTTTCAAAAAAAAACCTTGGGTATGAAATGTTGCGTAAACCTCCATACAACATATTAAAAATTTAATTTTTGTGTGTATGTGTGTGCGCACGCGCGCACATGCACATAGTACCCATTTTGAAAGTTTTAGCCCATAAGAGATAAAGCACTCAAAATATTTTGTATTCATTGAAGTTCAAAAGATTCAACATGGTTACAATTTCATATATACATGATTATAATCTAGATTCTAGAATATATCATCTAGATTTTCTTTGATGCCTCTTTGTTTTTCGCAATGCTGAATGTTAGTTTAGTGAAAATTGAATTCAGCAAGAGAAAGAAATGAGTGTGATTTAGAATGGACCAAAGATGTCATTATATAGCTTTTAAGAAGTGTCTTTAGGAAGGTTGGGTGGGTAGATTAGGGTTAGAAACAATAAATGCTAAAGAAGAGTTATTTTTGGCTTTTTAACATACCAATGGCCATGGGTACGGCACTGAAAATGCCTCGAGATACAACCTAGAAATGTTTTGGGTATGGTATAGTACTCTGCAACATTTTTGGCTATTACCCGGTTTGTGCATGCGTTCGGGATGTTTCCTGCTGTTCCACACCCAAAACGTTTCTAGGGGGTATGGGCAAGGGGCATTTCCATGCTACATGTAACAAGAGAAATCCATTTCCTATAGAAGGTGCATGGCATACCAAATGGGTTCTTGATTTCATTCATGCATATTTGTGTGAACCATGTTGAAATCATGAACCATTTTAGAGCTAGGTAATTTCTCTTTTGGGTTATCACTTCTCACATAAATTGTGGGTCTACTCTCTTAAAAAGAAATTTGAATGCTTTAGTGCCGGATCGCACCGAAACGCCCAAAGATCGCCCGTATTAGGTCTGAAATGTATCAGTATGGAAACCGGTATTGGTATGTTGTGGATATGTACCCACAGATCTCGGGTATGTCTTGGGTACAAAAACCATGCTCGAGAGGTACTTGAGGGCTGTGGGTACGTATTCACAACATTCCCACACGTTTTTAAGAAGTGCAAAAAAATTAAAAAAATACACTCAAACTTAAAAAAGTGAATTCTAACTCTAATTTACCTACCCAACCCTCATAAAGACACCACTACAATGCTATTTATACACCCCTTGCCTCCATTTCTATTCACACACTCAAATTTTCATCTTTTGCAAATTGGGAGCTTGAAAGTTGAAGGAGAGAGATAGAAGCTTGGAGGAGGACGATAAGAATTTGAAAGAGGAGGATCAACTTCAAACAACAAAGAGGAAGGAGTGATTTCAGGTATTTTCCATGCATCCATTGTTCTTCTTTGTTTTCATTTTTTTATCAATTTTTTTAATGTATTAACTGGTATGTGATCAATGATCAATGATCATGAATGATGTGTTTGCACACATCATTCATGTTCACTAATCATGAATGATGTGTTTGCACACATCATTCATGTTCACTGATCATGATCTATCTATATTTATGATTTATTTTACATTTCTTTGTAATATTAATTAATTTTTAAATTTAATAATCTATTTCAAGTTTAAAATTTTAGCATTTGTTTTTTTTTAAAGTTCTAATTTGTTAAACGTCTACCCTTTGTGTATGCTCTCACCTCGCACCATTTATGGTGAATTTGGTGATTAGAATCAAAGAATGCTTGTAGGGTTTAACCGTTTAATAATTTTTTAATTAGTAGTGTTTTTTTTTGAAGTTTTAATTTAATAAACGTCTACCCTCTGTGTATGCTCTCACCTCACACCATTTATGGCAAACTTGGTGATTAGAATAAGAGAATGACGTGTATGGATTAATAAATTAATTATATAATTTGTATTTGCTGTTTTTAATAGTTTATTGAATTATTTTTCATTTTAAAAAACAACTCTCATTGTAGGTTAAAACAAAAAAAAATCGTAACCATGGCATCAAGTTTATGAAAGATTCCAAACCCCTTTTTGCTCGAATATATATTTTTTTTTTAATATATATTGCTCTCTGGCTCAAATTTGAACTGATAACATCAAAAGGATCCATAGAACACCATACTAAAACTACATAGATAAATTAAATAAAACAAACCCCGCAAACCGAGTGAATACGAGTAAAAGACGCCTAGGGTTTAACAGCAGATTTCTTCATAAACAATTCGGCCGTGTATTTAATAATGATTTACGGTGCTAAATATTATGGCAATACAATTCTAAATTTGTGGATAGATTAATAATAAAGAAAACCCATCGTAAATGATTCAAATCAAATTGATTTGATATATAATTGATCTTTGGAAATTACAATAATTATCTATCATGAAAAATACCTACGATCTTTGCATAAAACAAATAGAGAATAAGTCTCCCACTCTAGAAGAAATCTGTATGCCCACTGCTGCAATTTATTTCTCTTTCAAACTGTTGGAATGATAAAAACCTGTGAATACAATGAAGATCCCTGAGTGGAAACTTCTCTCACTGCTCCTGGGGTTTCCGTCCGCAAGAGGAATAATCCAGAGGGTTTCCGTCCTTGGATTTTGTCTGCAAAAGCTCAGAGCTAACTGCCGGGAGAAAATAATAATAGTCTGAATGCCCTTTCCCCAAGTCGCATTTTTCCCTTATAGCCAAAAAACCCTCCAAAGAAACAAGTCACACTTTTTCCAAATCAGCATAATTAATTATTTCCTTTTCCAACCAAGTCGCATTTTTGGCTTATTTGACCCTTCCCCAAGGCAAGTCGCATTTTTTGCCTAGGAAGGCACATTAAATAATTTATTAATTTATTTAAATGCACTTTCCTAAGTCAAAGTCACTTAAACAGTCTATTAATTAATTATCTATGTTACCGGATACGCCGGTTTTGGGGCCTGGAGCGGGAGCGGAGAGCGTCGGGAGCGTTTCGGGAGCGGGGAGAGGGAAGCGCCGGGGGAGCGGCCGGCCTTGTGTGGAACGGCCGGCACGGCTGCGCGCGCACCCGGCCGTTTCCACAGTGCCGGGCCGCTCCCTGGCCGCTCCCGCGTGCAAAAACACGCGTTTTTAATTTTTTTTTTAATTTTTTCCACTTTTTTAAACTCGCAAATCAATAAAAAATAATAAATTCTTCTAATCTAAAACCTAAAAGCTACATCTAAACAATAAAACAAAAGAACAACACACAAACATAACATAAAGCAAACAAACTCACATTGTGGCTCTCCAAAATTGCATTGTGCTTGTCTAGGGTTTTGAGGAGTGTGAGGAGCTATTGCTAAGCTTGGAGGAGTGTGAGGAGCTGCAAAGGAGGATTTGTGAAGGATTTGATTTGTGGTTTACTAAGTGAAGGTAAGTTTTTTTTAATTTCTAGCCTTGTTCCTCTATTTTTTTTTTTTTTTAATCTTTCACACATTACATTTTTTGTTCATTTTTATTTTGCTCTTTCCATTTAATTTTTTTAATTTTCATTGTTCAATCACAATGCAATTGCATGCCATTGTTTTCTTTGCTTAATTTGTTTTTTAAACCTTGTAGGTATTTCTACAATGGCAACAAGTTCTGCTTCTTCTGGGCAATCTTTGGCCAAAGACTTTGACCCAAATTCACCGTTATGGAGGCACGTAACAATAGTTCAACAACTTGTAGGTGGTGGTTGTTTTGAATGGAAATGCAATGAGTGTGATGGAATATTCAAAGGCTCTTACAGTAGGGTGAAAAGCCATTTGTGTGCCATAACGGGTAATGGTATAAGAGTATGTAGGGGGAGGAATAATGCTGGGGTGCCAAGAGAAAATGTTTTGGCATTTATCAAAGAGCAGGAGGATGCAGAGGCTAGAGTGGCTCTGAGAGCGGGTCATCCATTGGCCAAAAGAGGAGGTTCATCTCGTTCAGCAAGGCCTCCAGTTGCTCCATCACCTAGTGGATCCCCAATTGTGGCCATGCCACATCCATTTGTGGCCATGCCACATCCATTTGTGGCTCCTATCTCCACAAATGAGGATGTTTCCCTTGCACGAAAGAAAAGTAAGACAAAGGGGCCATTGGAAAAGGCCTTTCAGAATGAGTACAGGGAGATTGCAGATGAATGCATTGCAAGGTGTGTATATGCTAATGGTCTTTCTTTTAATGTTGTGAGATCACCTTATTGGCATGAGATGGTGAAAGCCATCAATGAGGCACCAAAAGGGTATAAAGCACCAGGATTTGAGAAGATCCGCACCACCCTTTTGGAAAGACAAAAAAAATATGTGGAAACCTCCTTGCAACCAATTAGGGACTCATGGACCAAAACTGGTGTGTCCATTGTTTCTGATGGATGGAAAGATGCAAGAAACCGCCCTTTAATCAATGTGATTGCAGTATGCCCTAAGGGGGCAATGTTTTGAAAGCGGTTGATTGTGAGAGGGCAAGTGAAGGATGCCCAATTCATAGCCAACATTCTCTTTGAGTCCATCGAGGCGGTGATGGGGCTGAAAATGTTGTCCAGTGATAACGGACAATGCCAAAATTGCAAAGCTGCGGGGATGTTAGTTGAGGCACGGTATGGGCATATTTTTGGACACCTTGTCTTTGTGCATTCATTGAATTTAATGCTAAAGAAAATGGCAAACAAAATAGAGTGGATCCGCAAGTGTATCACAGGTTTGAAGAAATCCAAATGTTTGTCACCAACCACCACATGTCTTGGGGCATTTTTAGATCATTCTCGATTGGAGCTACGAAGGTAAGGACAAGCTTTATTTCTTTCTTTCTTTTTAATTTAATATTTAATATAAGTTTTTAATATTCTTTTAGCTTTCAATTTCATAATTTAAATTTTATTTTTAATTTTTGTTCCTCGTTCTTATTAGGTTCTTTGAGACTCGGTTTGCATCACACACAATCGTGTTGAGACGACTAGTGAAGGTGCGAGAGGCACTCATGAGGATGGTAACATCCAATCTTTGGTCTGTATGAGAGCAATCAAACACTTTGAAGGGGCTCAAAAAGTGAAGAACTTGATCTTAGAGGACTCTTGGTGGGATAGAGTGGGTTATCTGTTGAGATTTACGGAGCCCATTATGAGCATGATCCGGTTTATCGACACGGATGAGCCATAACTTTCATCTCGTGGCTCTGCGTTTCGGTGTCGTTTTCTCTAAAAGTGTATATTTTCTCGAGCTCTACGCATTGATGGCAATATTTTTCTTATTTTCATAAAATCCATTTTTGCACCTTTTTGGACCAAGCAACTTCTTGCAATCTTATGAAAGAATCTTTTGAATTTAATTTTATTTGTTTTGTATATATTGTACATTATTATAAATTTATAGTTAATAGTATAACTTGTCTTTTATCTTGTTTTTCATATACATAATATGTGGTTTATAATTAAATTCCTATTTAGAAGGTTGAGATTTATATATTTTTAATTTTATATAGTTTTTGTATCTTGCCGTACCCAAGTGCCGCACCCGGCCTCAAAAAAAATTGCCGTCGACGACATCTTTGGATCCCCGCATGCACGTCCACGCACTGGCTACCTAGATTTTTAAAAGTAACAAGATAAGCAAAATTCCAGCCTTACACATGCATAGATTAAACAAATCTGAAATATACATAGGTGAAATAGTGACAAAAGTTAAAACATATTGATAATTCATTGTTCGAACTTATAACCAGTACATTGTTCAAATCAAAATGTTACAATGTATTATCATTATCTGACATTGTAAACACAAAAATGAAGATACATCAACATTCTAATTAGTAATAGTCTAATGGCTCTGCATCTTCTCCAATGTCTTCAACGAGAGCATCACTACCATCACGTGGTTCATTAGAACCACAAGCACCAGGAGTACAACCAGAACTATCAGCAATGCCGCTCCCGCTAGCCCCACTTTGCAGCTCATGCAAAGTACTATCTAGGTCCAGTCTAGCAATGAAAGTTGGGCAATGGGAACATCCAAGTTTGGAGTCTCTGGGTCTATATCCCAACACTTTGTTGGCCCTTTCCTGTACTCATCCTTCTTATGTGATAGAAGGCGCAGGTTAGAATGCACAAAGACCAAATCCTCCGCCTTTTTGCTCCCAACTTGTTGCGGTTAATCGAGTGGATAAATGAATATGTACCCCAATTCCTCTCAGTTGAAGAAGAACTCACAACCTATTGAGGCAAGCCGCAAAGTCAATGCAAAATTAAAATTTTAAACTTATAAATATAAAAGTAAAAAAGAAAGAGTTAAGAAATTAAAAAAATTAAAATCTTACTTGTGATAAAACTTTTATTGCAAGTGGCATGAGGTAGGGGTATGCTTGTCCATGGAGGTACCACCACGAATAAGCATCCATCCTGTATTTGTCACGAAGAGCGCTAATGGAGTGATCCCTAGAGGATATGAAATTCACAAACTCGCCTCTAACCATGTCTTCTACTTCTGGATCTGGGAAGATTCTAGAAAATGCCGCCTTATACCCCTCACTAACTTCAACATCCCTATATGGTGGGACTCTCTAGGCAAAGAAAGGATCTGCGCTTATAGTATTTTGGAGTCAAGGCAAAAGCAAGAAGATGCAATGGAGTAGTCATTTTGTTCCACCTTTCAATGAGATGTGAGTGCACTTCCTTGAAGGTCTCTGTAGGATCTTGCTCTTTGGCATTTATGATGGTCTTAATTGACTCAATCATTGAGTCAATTCCATCATAAATCTCACCCATGCATGGATGATCCATATCAACAAATCTCAACATACTCACGATGGGCTCAGTAAAACTAAGCAAGTAATCCACACGATCCCACCATGTTTCATCCAGGATCAACAATTTTACATTTCTAGCCCTCTCATTGTTTGCTTGCCTCCATATACTCCAAAGGTCACTGATAACCATGCCACTCAATGCCTCTCACACCTTCACAAGCCGTCTCAAGATGAGTGTGTGTGCGAGGCAAATCGAGTCTCAGCAACCTAATAAGAAATCAAAAGAAATAAAATTAAGACAAGTAAATTTAAAACATTCAAAATTCTACAAATTACAAACTTATAAAATTAATTTAATGAATTTTAAAAACTAATAATTATTTTTAAAAATAAAAATAATGTTACGGGTTACCTTCAATAGCTGCAATGTCGAGAATTTACGAAAGATGGCTTGGGACATGTGGTGGTTGCTGACAAACATTTGAATCTCACTTGCCTCCTCATATACTTGTTTGATCCAAGCAATTTTTGTGCCCAATTTTTGTAACATTAAGTTGAGGGAATGAACCGCACAAGGTGTCCAGAATATGTGTCCATACCGTGCCTCAACCAACAACCTTGCAGCTCTACAATTTTTTGCATTGTCCGTTACAACTTGGACAACATTTTGAGGCCCCACCGCCTCAATAGATTCTATGAGGATGTTGGCAATGAATTGGGCATCCTTCACTTGCCCCTCACAATCAATAGCCCTGAGAAACATTGCCCCTTTAGGACACACGGCAACCACATTGATCAATGGCCTATTTGTTGTATCTTTCCATCCGTCAGAAATGATGGACACTCCTATTTCGAGCCATTGATTCTTGATGGGTAACAATGAGTCTTCAACTTTTTTCTTTCTTTTGACAATAAGGTGGTGCGCACCTTTTCATACCTTGGGCTAATGTACCCTTTAGGGGCTTCATTAATACATCTCACCATATCTTGCCAGTATGGTGATTTAACAACATTAAATGGGACACCACATGTATAAATAAAACGTCCAACACTTTGGTTAGCTATGTCCCTGTTTTCATTCGGAATGCCCTTTCCAATGGGCCTACATCTTTTGTTCTTTTGCGTGAAAGAGGTGAATCCTCTTCCCCTCCGATTCTGAATAGGTGTAGACAAAAATGGGTGATCTGGGGCCACAACATCAACGGAAGGAGAAACAGTGGCTTCTTCTTGGTATGTGATCTTCCTTTTCTTGCCATAGGATGATTGGATTTTAATGCCATTGTTGCATCTGCTTCCTCTTGCTCTTTGATGTATGCAAGGGTCTTTGCACGTGGCAACCCCTTTCCATCCAACCCTCCACATGTTCTAATTCCGTGGCCAATAGCCCCACACAAATGGGCTTTCACCCGACTGTAGGAGCTCTTAAATTGCATATTACATTGTGAGCAAACCCAAACAAAACCCCTCCACCTGGTAATTGTTCTAGTTGTTTGACATAGCTCCAAAGGGGGGAGGATGGATCACTTTTGTTAAGGAGACCTTTACTACTTTGACCCACAAAACTAGAACTCGCAGCCATTTTAAGTTTTTAACTGCACAATGCATTTAAAAAAATGAAAACAAATTTAGTCTTGAGAAAATGTTGGAAGTTTAAAATTTAAATTTAAATGAAATCAAATGTAGAAAAATGAAGCTTAAAAGTTAAAACAATAACAAAAAACAAACCAAAAAAACAACTAAAAAATAATAAAATATTAAATACAATTAACAAACTAAAACACTCTAAAAAAATCACAAAATACTTACCTCAATACACCCAACATCAATAATGCAAGCTCCTTGAACTCCTTGTCACTTGTTGCATTGCAAGCTCCTTTAACTATATGGCACTTGAAATCAACCCTAAGCAATTGAAAATAGTGGAAAAATTGAAGGTGAGAGTCAAATACGCAAATAAGAGGCAAGAATGCAAATGTGAGGTAAATGATTTGTTGTTATAGAGTTTGGGTGCACAAATTAGGGTTTAAAAGAATATTTTAATGTTTATAAAGTCGGTTTGACCTTTTTTTTGACCAAAAAACAAATAAAATAAAAAAAGCGTCAAAAATCGACGAGTACGGCTAGGTACGGGCAGGGTTCTCCTGCAGCAGGCCGGGCATGGTCGGGTACGTCTATGGACATACCCGGCCCCCTGCATGGAGAACCATGCCACTCCGCGCCCGTCTGGACCCCGCACCAGTACAAACCGTGCCGAACTCCGCCCTTAGGAAATTTGACATGGCTACCTAGGAAATTTTATAGAGAGTTTGCTAAGGTGAAACAAAGACTAGAAAATAATTTTTGATTTTTTTGAGTAATATATAAGCGCTAGTAATTTTTAGAAAGTCCTAAGTTGAAAAACTTCAAAAATTCATAACTATGTGAATACAATTGATAAAAATCTGATTTTCTGGAAATAACATCTACTAAATATATAGAAATGATCCCAACCTCCATATCTGAAAATGGACACCTGGAAACCCTAAAAAACATTGCTGCAAATTAGGAATTGAGTAGATAAAACCCTCGAAAATAGCTGTTCCAAATTTGAACTGAAACCCTTGATGAAGAATGACTATCCTCTTACTCTGAATCGAGTTTTTGATTACTCTCTGGATTTGAACCAAAAATCTGAATAAAACTCCAAAATAGCAAATTAGGGAGGATCTTTCACCACCGAAGAGTGCTCTGTTAGCTAGGTGTGAATCTTTCACCACCAAAGCTAGGGTTCTGTGGGATCTTACTCCACAAGCAAAGAAAGTGCAAACAACAGTTGCTCCAATATCAAAATAGGTGAGTGTATGAATGAATGAATAACTCTCCTCAAGCACTCCTTTTATAACTTCACCATGCAACAAGAGGCCCAAAAAAAGACCCCAATTGACCCCCCTTGGGAAAACCACATAAATATAATATGATTTAAGTTACTTTTTCCCCCCCATGTGCCAAAAGTAACTTAGGTGACCCCCAACGAAGAAATAGAATAATAAAGTGCCATATAGTCACCCAACGACAAAATATAACAATTATTACCACCAAGTCGCCCAATTTAATGTCAACGACAAAATATAACATAAAACAAGGTGGTAATTAGACATCCATACCCAATAGCCTCTACTGTTGTTAGCCCCTCGGGTATGACCTAAGCTAAGACGAATGAAAAGCCTCTAGGCCATTTGCTCGGAATTGGGAACATTACATATACTTAAAAGAACAAGAGGAGCTACCTTTTAAGCTATAAGAGCTCATTCTAGAATTGTTCCTTTGCAACATAGGGGTATAGGAAAACCACCAACACCACCATTATACCATCCCTTCATTGATAGAAACTCTACTAGTTGAAACTCCTTTGGATGAAGAGGTCACATCACGAAAGAGAACAAAAGGACCTCTAGAAAAAACATTCAACTTGGAGAAAAGAGACATTGCAGATGAATTGGTAGCTCGGTGTATTTATGCATGTGGGTTTCCCTTCAATGTGTTGAGGTCAACATATTGAGAGGCGTTAATGAAGTGCCACGGGGTATAAAAGCCCTAACTATGAGAAGGTTTGCACATCTCTCTTGGTGAAAGAAGTGGACCACATACAAACTTCTTTGTAATCGATTAGAGATTCTGGAAGGATTCAAGAGTGTTTATTATATCGATGGATGCAAAGACTCCTGAAACATACCTCTTATCAACATTGTTGCAGTAAGTCCGAAAGGGGCAATGTTTTTGAAGGTTGTTGATTGTGAGGAGGAAATAAAAGATGCACAATTTATTGCAAACATTCTAATTGATGCTATTGAGTGGTGGGCCCTCAAAAGCGTTTCCAAGTCATCACCACGATAACATAAAATTGCAAGGCAATAGGGTTAATAGTATATGATGAGATATGAGCACATATTTTGGACACCATGTGCAATACACTCCCTCAATCGATCTTTGGAGAAGATTGGGAAAATCCCATGGATTAAGAAAACATACACGAAGGAAAACAAAATTTAGATGTTTGTCACCAACCATCACATGTTTCAAGGCATTTTCAAAAGATTCTCGAGGTTGGAGACGTTGAAGGTAAGGGAACAATTCTTAAGTTTTAAGTTTTTTATTTTAAATTTTAGTTTAAAATCAATTTGTATTGTTATTGAATTCTTTTCATTCCTTTTTAAATATTTTATAGGTTGTTGAGACTAGATTTGTCTCTCACACACTCGTCTTTGAGATGACTTGTGAAGGTAAAACATGCTTTGAGCAATATGGTGATTGACAATGTTTGGATCGTTTGGAGGCAATCAAATACAAAAAGAGCCCATAAGATAAAGGCATTGCTTTGATGATGATTGGTGGGCACAAGTTGAGTATTTGTTGAGTTTCATAGAGCTTGTTCTTTGTATGATTAGATTTGTAGACAAAGATAGTGCTTGCATAGGAAAAATTTATGATGGAATTGACTCCATGCTTGAGAAAATGAAAGAAATCATACAAGCCAAAGAGAAAGACCTTAAAGAAAACTTCTATAATGAAGTTAAGAGTGTGGTCATGAAGAGGTGGAACAAAATGACCACCCCATTGCATCTCCTTTCCTATGCCTTAAATCCCAAATATTATAGCAATGAAATAGTTGGGTTACCTAGTAGGCAGCCACCATATGATGACCAAGAGGTTGCAAATGGGACTAGGGAAGCATTCAGGAGGTTGTTTCCTGATCCATCTATATCTAATGTAGTCCACAATGAGATGGGGATGTTTGTATCTTCAAAAGGTAGCATGGGAGAGGTAGAGGCTCTTTGTGACAAGTCCAACATGACTCCAATCAAGTGGTGGTATGTACATGGCCATGATGCCACATATGTATGACATGTTGCCATTAAACTGCTCTCATATGTATGAAGTTTGTTATTTGATATTTTGATTACCAATTAAAAATTAAAATTTAAGATGATAACACTCATTTTTGTATATTAATAATATTTTTTTGTGATAGGTGGCTAGTAATTCTTCAACAGAGCGAAACTAGAGTTGTAATGTCCCCTTCTAGGACAAGTTAGGAATTAACACAAATCTGATCACACACACTGTAAATAATTAATTTCCAAACCTCAACTGCTGCAAACTTCAAAAATTAATTCCCGCTTAACTGTTCATGCAAAAATCTTCAAACTTTGGATTTTGGGTCACAAAAATATGAAGAACAATATGCAAAAATCAGATTTCGCACAACCAACCCGAAACCCTAATTTTGACCTAAAAAGTAGGTCACCCAGCACTTTTAGGGCACAAAAACTCTTCCAAAAATTATGAAATCAATTTATCTTTAGTCCTAATTTATATAATCAAATGCAATATTAAATCAACCCCAAATTGCAGATCTGAAATAAATATTAATTTACCGTACCCAGAAAAGCCTGCATAACCAGTTGAAATATTCTAAAATTGATATCTCACTCAAAACTCAATATTTCTTCACCAAATAAAATGCAGATTGTTCTATAAATTAAGATATTTCTAAAGAACTAAAGATCTGAATTTTGTGACAGCCGAAAACCCTCCAAAACAGCCCCAAAATCCTCATTGATCACGATCGCTAGGGTTAGAATAAGTTCTTGCATTAAAAATCATATCATAAAACACCTAACAATCATCAATAACATCCAAATATCCTCCTCAAATAAATGCGCTACTTATCCAAACAAGTCGCCAATGCTCGCAAGCATAAATCATACAAAGAATATACTTAACACAAGATAACTCAACAAATGGAACAAGAGAGAATACTTCAATTGATCAAACCAGACTTACTAACTTCCCACGCAAGAGAGAGAGAGAACTTTAATGGGCATGCATCCAATTCCAAGCATGGAGCATAAAATAAATATCATCATAACATGAGTCTAACAATGATTCTAACACTCCTTTTATAAGCAAGGAGGCACAATATTCAAAATCCTTAGGAGAAAGAAATTACTAAATAAAAGCAATTTATTATCCTTAGGTGTGGCGTCCCCTTTTAAAAAGAGTGATTTTAATATTTAAAAGCCACCTAAATATTATTTAATTAATTTCCCTTTTTAATTTGCATTTTGGGAATTTAATTAAATAATTACTTGCTCCAAAAATATTAAATAATTAAATAAATATTGTTTTATAATGTCAAATGATTAAAATCACTCTCGAGGTAATATTATAAAATTATTTAATATAATTTTCCCCTCGCAACATCCCTAAAGCCCACGGGAATGATAGGCTAAGGGTCTTAAAAATGGGGACATTACAAAAGTACTTATGGCTTCATCCACTCACCAAACGGATCATGTTGGCATCCAAGAAGGCTGAGGATTTGGTATACGTACATTCCAACTTGTGCCTCCTAATGCACAAGATGAAAGAGTATTCTAGAGGTTCTAACAAGTTTCAGGATTTACATCCTGAAACCATTGACTTTGAAGCTTCTGCTTCTTGTTTGTCCAATGTTTCACTACTTGGCATCGATGATGAACATCCAAGGAGCCCTTCACAAGGGTTGGACAGTGGAGCTAGTGCAAGTGGGAGTGGAGCTGCAAGTGCCATTCATGGAGATGATTTTGAGGATCATCTAGATGATATGTTCTAGGAAAGTGAAGCAAGTTGAATGTATTATGTTTTGAACTTTCATGAATTAATACAAAGTATTTGAAATCTGTTTTCCATGAATGATGAAATTATGAATCCATATGATTTTATGAGTATTAAATTTTAATAAGTATGCATTTTTCTTTAAATTTTTATATATATTTATATTTTTAATTTTTAAAAATATATTGTATGAATGTACCCCTAGCGGATCATACCCATTTTCCGCCATTCATTATGTGTTTGATAACATTATTTGCATTTCCTAAATTTTTCTTCGACGAGCTTTGCCACCTTTCTTGTGTATTTTATGTTTTTACATTTTTATATATATTTTTTTAAAAAACCACCACATTTATATTAATATAAGTATAAAGTACAAATTACAATGCCAAGCAGTTATACTCATACTCGAGGAAATATCCTTAGATTTCCAATAACAAATAAGAGAAGAGAAATAACATATCTGCAATTTATCCATCGCGCAATTTCAAATAAAGGATTTGCTCAATTTGTTGTTGATCCTCTAGAGACCAGTCAAAGGTACAAGGCCAAAGTTGATCAGATTAGAATGATCTAACGCCCAATTGGCCAAAACGTCTACCATCTTGTTTTGTCCCTAGGCACATGATGATATGTGATTGTTTGAAATTGTCAGGCTATGCCATTTATATTATCCGAACTCGCAATAAGCCAATTATGGGATGGATGTTGCTTTGGAGCTTGTAGATAAGATAAGATAAGATAAATATATTAATGTCCAACGAATGACCACAAAAGTAGGTCAATGGGACTGCAGCCCAAACAATATACAAAGTGCAAGCGGGGACAACTCAAAACGAGTTCCCAAAAATAAAAAAAAATGAGAAAAGACAAAGCAGAGAGGAAACCCGAAGCCAATACCCCCACAAAGCGGGGCAATGGAGCAAGCGGGGAGAAAGACGAGAGAAGCAAAGAAGGGAATGAAGGGGTGGGGGGCAAACAAGGACCAATGGTCTACTCAGGAATGGTATCCACACCCCTCTTAACATTAGAGGCCGACGAAAAGAAGCCCCTGATGGACTGGCAACCTGAAGAGGGGGCGAAGACCTCCTCCCCTGCCGAGATCTCGAGACTCAAGCGGCGACTGTGGGGACGAACCGATCTATACACACTGTATCCGGGTCGAAAGGTTACGTTGTTTAGTTCCTCCACTGCGGGTAGAATCGGAAAGAAGGTCATGAATTCGTCTTGTGGGGATGACTCTCGGAGGGGGATGAAGAATATGGTCCTGAGCAAGCAAAGACTCCCGGATGTAGAGGGCAAGACACCGCTGGTCAATATATTTGGAGAAGACCGGGAGAGTCTCGAATCCCTTTGAAGAGACAATAGAAGGTTAACAACAACTTGAGTCGATTCCACGATAATACGGGACACCCCAATTTAGTTGCCTTCAGAAGAGCGCGCTGGATAGCCATGATTTCAGCCACATTATTGGTGCAGTGTCCCAACTGATGAGCAAAGAAAAAGAGGGGAGTTCCCAAAGAGTCATGGGCTATCCCTCCCATACTAGTTGGACCCGGGTTACCTCTAGCTACTCCATCAATGTTTAATTTTACAAATCCGAATGGGGGTGGTTTCCATGTTCTGAGACCAGAAGGCATCCTCTGTTTGGTAGACTGCTTTGTCTGTAAGTGCCTATTACTTTTGTAACAAAACTTTCCACTTCGCAGGTGGTGGGGAGGTAATTTTCAGATTGTGCACTATAGTTTCTCCAATATTACTTCTAGTCAGTTCTATAACATACCAAGCTGTCTCTACTCTTTGATTTGAAAATGCGTCTGTTTCTTTCTTTCCAAACATTCCACAACATAAGAGAGGTAGCGATCCAGATTCCTTTGGTAAAATCCTAGGTATCCCTAACTGAATGTTTCCAGCCTCTAATAGTATTGTTTTTACATATTTAAACACCTCTTACAAATGTTTTTTAAAATCCTAGTAGAGAAATCTTTGAATTTCTTTTGGATGGAAATTTTGGCACCCACCAACATTATACATGGATTGTTTGCTTTACCGAGCCTATCACAAATAAGAACTACACGGAATTTTTTTTATGATACTGCTAATTAAAACTTTCGATTTTTGTTTCCTCGTATGTATCGTATTGGCTGTTTTGAGATCACTCTATTTATGGGCTGGTTCTTCCCATGATTTTCTATTATATTTACCTTGCCCTGTTCTTTTGATTCCTTAATGTGTCATTCCCTTATTAAATTTCTGATTTACTGTTCTCTTTTTGGGTAAATATTACAGATTTATAAGGAGCTCAATGTTACTGTGGAACAAAAAAAGTTTCTCAGGAAGGCATTTCAGTCATTCTATGACGCATCTGTGGAGCTTCTTCAATCAGAGCATTCTGTATGACTCTGCAGCCCTGTTACTTTAGGATTCTTGGTTTGGAAGGAAGTAAACGGCTATTATCTCTGATTATTATAAGTAATTTTTTCATGTCATGACTAGCTAGACAATTCATGCAATAAAATGCTATTTTTTCCATTGACCAATTTATTATATGTTTCAATTTCCAACAGAAAAGACTTTAGTGTGAGGCATCAATTTCAAGAAATCTTTCAAGGCTGTGTCAAATTCCAAATTTACTTGGATCAACCTAAGGCTATTTGCAAGTTTATTACTTCTAGGCCTAGCAATCTATATGGTGTTAAACAAATTCCATCTTATTGTCTATGTTAACAAAATAAATAAATCCTGAGTAACAATTGCAACTCAAATTTTTTATGGCTTTGTGGCTATCTAAATTTTTCTTTGCATTAGTATGTGGTTATTTATGCGAGCATGGAATTGTTTTGACTGTTACTGTAGATCCTGGAGAGGAAAGCTGTGGATTTTTTGACTTTCAGAGTTTCATATTTTGCAGTCCCTTCGACAGATGGAACAAGAGAATGCAAAAATGCTGAATGCAAAGGGAGAGCTAAGTGAAGAAAATGCAATTGCATATGAAAAACTGAGAAAATCCTACGAACACTTGTTCGGAGTGTTTCTTCGTAAGTTTTACTTTTAGGAATTTATGTACTTTCATATTTTGTTTTAAAACATGTAATACTTTATCGTCTTGCCTCTTGTCTAGTTGCCTTTTCATCACATAGTTTGTTTTATACCTTGAAAGATTGGAAGCTTTTTAGGATATTTTATATAATGCCTATAAACTACGTTGCCGGGATACGGGTACGAGTATCGAATGGGTACGGGTACGATACGCGGATACGTCAATTTTAAAAAACCCTTGGGTACGATACGTCTTGGATACGTCCGTACATATATATTAAAAAATCAAATATAATATATATATATATATATATATACATCTACTCATTTTACTCATTTTTTAGTCCATAAATAACTGAAATAGTAATATGAAACTTGAATCAATGTTCAAAACATTCAATATACTTAAGACTTAGCATTTTTATTGATCATGTGGCTGCCATACGTATCCTTGGCGTATCAGTATCCGTATCTGTATGTATCCGTATCGGATATGTATCAGACAGGAAATGGGGGGTCAGGGCGTATCTTGGCAACATAGCCTATAAACATAAGTGTTTTACCTGGTACCTATATTATAAAAGTATATTAACATAGAAAATAAATGCACAATATGAAAATTTGACATTGTGCTTGTTAAAACTTAGTAATAAGGAGAGTGCTTTAATTAACCTTGTAATTAAAGGTTAGTTGGCATTTGGTTGGTCATCTCTCTCACTTTATGTATTCACCCATTTCATTTCTGATTTGAATGAAGAACAACACAATTCTCTCTCTCTCTCTCTCTCTCCATTTTGTAGAATTTTCCTCCTATCTTTGTTTTCCTTTCTCTCATGGTATCAGAACTGTAGGTGTATGAGGATTTAGGGAAGATAAAAGAGGGATTGTATGATCAAATTATCAAAGAATAAACCTGCAACTAATATAAAAAACCCCAGGATTTTGTTTTTGATTATTAAAACTTGTATTAATAGTAAAGATTTCTAATTACAGCATGCTGTTACAACCAATTACTAACAATCCTAAAAAGCCTATTAGTTAGATGTCTTTATGTTCAAATTCCACCTAATCTAACTTACTATAAGGACTTACCATGCAAAAGGCACAAACCAACATGCAAGCTATAGATAAGCATGTGTGCTTACTAAGAAGAAAATGCATAATTTCAGCATGCGAACTTACAGATTATTTTGTTGCTTTTTGAAGAAGATCTGTTTTTCTCCATCCTTAGTTTCCTTCTTTTGTCCATAGGGAGCCACTGAAGTGCGATCCACTATAGCTCCCTTCCATCAAATAGAATTTTGTTTTCACTTTCGTTGGACCACTTGAAAACCATTATCAGGAGAGATAGGAGTCCTTTTGATGGCTTCATAACTGGAGCCTGTATATATGGACACGAAGCAGTCAAATGACCATGTTCAAAACATTGCCTGCATCTAAAAGCAATGTTTTCATAATCTACTGTTTGGGTTCTTGTTGAACACTGCCACACCCCCACCCCCGCCCAAATTTTTTTTTTTTTTACAGGGTGACCTTTGTTCAGGTCTACTATCACACAAATGTGGGCACAAGTAGTTTTGAATTTATTGGATGTTGCTAGGTCTATGCAGAAGAATAAACCTATTTCGTTTACAATCTGTTTTTGGATCAATGGAGTCCAAAAATGTAAAGTTAAATTTTGGTAGCCTAACCGAAATTGGATCAAAAGAAAGGGTTTTCGTCAGAGAATCGAAATCAGGAAACCATGGCTTTGTGGATTGCCCTTTCCCCTTGTGAAACTAGGTTCCCTTTACAAAAATCAGATCCCGGTCTGAAGTTCTAAAAATTTGATGAAAAATCCGTGGGCACAAGGGTAAATTTCCACCTCATTGGAAAGGTTAGTAGCCCAGTTTTGGCTTATCCATTGGTTTAGAGCTTAGTCACCGCATTCGCTGAATTTAAAGGCAAAATTCGAATTTCGTCAAATCTCAAGCCGTCACAGAAATTCGCTGAAATTCGTGATTTTAATACCCTTCTACAAAAACTATGTTAAAAACTCGAAAATATGGTGATTGTAAGGTCGTTTTGACCTAGCCGCCTAAGTCACTTTGCATTCGCCAAATTTTAAGGAAAAAATACGAAATTCGTCGAATCTCAAGCTGTCACATTAAATTCGTTGAAATTCGCGATTTTATTTGCCGTCTATCAAAAACAAATCATGTATCATGAAATCATGCCATCATCTAGGGTTTGTTTGCAGGTACGAATCTTCTTATTGCAGTTTGCAGTCACGAATCTGTGTTTTCCTTCCATTTCGTTCCAATTCGAGCTTCCTTAAAGTCGCCAATATATTTAACCTGTGTTTTCCCGTTCCTATCGAGTATGTATTTTTGTATCGAGCATTGATCAGCGAAAGAGCGTTTCGTGGTCGTGAATATATTTAACCTTCCATATATTAATTCGTGATTCGTGAGAATATATAACTTTAGGTTTTAACTTTATCTTTAACTTTAGATTCGTGAATGTATTTAACATTAGGTTTTATTATAGCTTTTAATATATTACACTTTTAGTTTATCTATATTTTAGTTTAGTTTTATTTTAATGTTTTTCTTATATTTATATTTTATATATATAATACTTTTAAATTTTTATTATATTTGTATTTAGTAATATCTTTATTTTATATTTTTAAAAATATAAAGAATTTTTGTAGTCGAATTTAATCGTTGATTTTGAGGGACGATTTTTTTATGAATTTTATCTTGGGCGAATTTGAACACGAATTCGAATGCGGTGACTTAGCTAGCCGCTGCATTTGAAGTTCACCGAAAGAGTTATAGCATGGTTGGGAGCTAACATGCCCTAACGCATTTAAAAACCATTCCAAATTTCTTGCAAGACGGATTATTCCGAATTTCAGGTATGTGAATGCAGGCTTTTGTAGAAGTTCTAGACACAGTCTTTGTCGTGGACTTCCATTGCCATAAACTGCGCGACTGCAGAAATGTCGAAACAGTGTTTTATTTTTTCTTATATAACATATTTTAATATCTTAGCACATATAGTTTTAAACCTCTTAAGTAATATAAGAAAAATAATTATTTGTTTTTATAATTACTTTATGGTTTAGCTTTTATTTTATTGTTTTTTAATATTTACGTATTATAAATTATAATTCTATTATATATTTATATTTTACCTTTTATTATATAGTATATATATATATATATTTTAATGTTTTTATTAGAATTGTATTTTATATATCTCTATTTTATATTTTCTAAAATACAAATATATTTTTGTTAGTCAAATTTAATCAGGAATTTTATCTTCAGATTTTTGTAATGAATATTTTATGAATTTTATCTTCCTCGAGTTTGAACACGAATTCAAATGCGGTGACATAGTTTTAAAGTAGTAAGAGTGGGCTGAAAACCATTAAATCTACAAGTTAATGCACTTTCATTGGGTGGAGATGCTAATGTGGACATCTCCTCATTTTCTGGGCTAATTGAAAGAGGCTTAGATGCTTTATCAACAATGAAACCCTGCCTAAGAGAAGGAAGGGGCATACCACCAGATCGATGAAGTGTAGGAGTACCACCCATGAATCCTTCTTATTGTAGCTCCATATTCCTCTTGTTTTTCATATGAGTTGGATTCAAAATAACCTCTTTGAATGAGGCTTTTGAATGAATCCTTTCTTTTCCAAAATTTGTGCATGTACTCTTAGTTTTTGGCTTGGATACTTCAGCTAGGATATTGTCCTTTGGGGGTAGTGAAACTCCTTCCTTACTCTTGCCTGCAACAGTAGTTGTAGACTTGGGTATTGCTACAAATGGATCCTCCTCCAAAATGGAAGAATCATCTCCTACACACTTTTTTTTGCATCCTTCAATTTTCTCCCGAGGATTTCCCATGCTCTCAAAATCCCACTGCCAAGAGACAAATTCAAATAAAATTTAGGTGATTGATGAATGATTGGATGAATTACATGGGACCTGTTTCTTTTCTAAAAACCTGAAGATTTTAATGAAGGAGAAATCAACATGAATTCCAAGGCATTTTTTCGATAGTTTTAGAAGTCTAACTCCAACTTTTTGATTGCGGCATTACTGGCACGTTTCTTGAGGAAGGATTTGCACGGATTGAAAATAACAAAATGTTAGATTTTAAAAATACAATTGTTGACAAGTCTTTGCAATTTTGAGAATTTTGGGACTTTGTCACAAATTTCGAGGTAGTTGAGCAGTTTCTAGGCATTTATGAAATAAAATGTAGAATTCTTTGGCATTCAGTAAGTCTTGATTTTACTTCATGTTTTGTAGTTGTTTCTTTTTATGGCAATGGAAAATGTGAATAACCTAATATTGTCGGGCTCCCAAAGGTTAGTTGGTCAAAGTGTTGACTTTTTGAATATTTAATGTTAGGCATGTTTGTGTATGGGGAGTTGGATGGGGATATTAGTAAGGAATTCTGGCCAGTGTTACATGGGGACCCATCCTTTAAATTTTTCTTTACAGCAACCACCCCTCACCCCCACAGCAACCACCCCAACCACCCCCTCACCCCCTTTCAAAATTTAGGTAACTATGGAGTCATCTAATAATCAAGCAAATGATATCTCACTAAATTATGATAAGGACTATATTTGAAAGAATTAGGGAATCTTGGATTTTGTTTACTTTATGAAATATTAGCTGAAGTATTAGTTTTCACCTATGCTGCAAAGGTGTGGAAGAAATTTACTAAGTATCATTGTCGACCTTTATTAAAGAGTATAAACAAATAAATGACCCTTATTAAGGTAGTGCAGTCTAATGACCCTTGTTAAAAGGGAGTGAAATATTTAATAGACCCGCTAAATGGGAGTAAAATGAATTCTTAGTAATTCTTTGTGAACGGGTGTGTTAGTTGCCAACTACCTGGGTTACCTATAAGAGGTTGAACCTTGATTTGTGGAAGAGGAGAAAACATAATGAACTATCTTATAATACATTTAAAAATGTCTTTTGTGTGAAAAGGTGAAAGGCAGGTGGTGGGCTTTTGGAGAGGGGCATCCCGTGCCCTAACCGGGGTACAAAGTACAACCTTGAATGGTTCTTGGCTAGGGAAAGGTATGATTTATGTGATATTTCTCCTCCATGATAGCGGTCATAGCTCAAGGTGTCTGATCCCATACACACAAGAGACAGTGGGAATCAGATTGAGCCAGAGCAAAAATATGTATTCTACTTCTTTGTGAACGATTATTTGACCTTTGTAAACACGATGATTTCATTATTGATGTAAATACGTGTTTAATGAATGTTAACCGTGCCTATGGTTGTGTAATATCCAATTATGAAACTGATATTAAATGGAAAGAACATTTGCTTACAAACATGATTGAACAACTCTATAATTTTTATATAATGATTGTCATTGAGCTCTGTAACTCGAATGATCACTATAGAAAAACCTTCATGTATTGAAATGATTGTCTCACTGTTATTTGTGTATGAAACTCTAAATTATGATTTTGTTACTTCTGTATGAATAAAAAGATCAATGGAAACACTCAACTCATATATACACTCGACTAAAAGTTGCTTTCTCAATGAATAATGGTGATTTAATCTATTAACAACTATTAAAATAGTTTCTGTATACTTTGCGTTGTAATAAGTGAGAAAGCACAACCGTTTTTGATTTTCTTGTGCTGATTTCTAAAAAGCCTCTTATATATATTTCGCATTATTAAGGATTTAATATTGAGTAAATTCTCACAAGTCCACTTGGTGTTGTTTCGGATGCCTTGCATCTTGGGAATGGTGAAGCTGGATTAATCTGGATCTCAGAGATTGTGTCATGCGGCAGCATGCTGGTTTTTCACATCCGGCCACCCTATGTTATAATCCCTCAGTCTTCCGACATCAGAGAACCCATAATTGCTGCCACTTGTCATCATCTTATTCCTTGCCATACACAACCGAACTTTTGGAAAATCAACAAGTGTTAACATTCGGGTTATATCCCTCTCAGAGTCGTCTCAAGTTTCAATGATCCAAGCTCTATTTGGATCACTTTACACCTGATCACCCGATTCAGTGACACGTGTCCACTGTCGAGCCATTTTCCCAGTCAAACAGAGCACAAGACTCTACAAGATCCCCATAACCCGAAAGCCTGTCATTGACCCATAACTTGAATGCATGTGATTGGGCCACGTGTCTTCACCTTACTCATGAAATTATGCCACATGTTGTCCTTTTGATTCCAAGCCGATAACCTGATAATCAGGGATCACGTCAAGTGTCTCAATCTCCTCGAAACCAACTCTGTCCAAGCAGCCAAAACTGTATAATATCCACTTAGCAACTCAAATTCAAAACTATATACCTATGACCATTGAGTCTCGCGACCCTCTCTCGCTCTATCTCCCTGTTCAATGGAATATTTTTGACTTATAAAGGTTATATGTTCGCGAATCTTAGTCGACGTGGGACTAAACTGTGAACAGTAATAAATCATATCTGCTGCCAAATCCTCCCTAATTTCCACACGGGTTTATTATGCTCTTTGAGAGTGGGGGAAAAACAACGCTACAATGCTACTTGAGGAACTTGATGTTTGTCATCAAGATGCATGAAGGTGAGTCTTTTTAACATTTATTGAAGTTTAAAGACATGACAAATCAACTACCAACCATCAACCATCAACCAAAAGGTAAATGATGAAGAACTGGTACCAATTGTTCTCTAGAGCCTTCCTCCATTTAGTACATTTGTTTGAGCTTTTGCTAGAATGGATGTAAATCCCTCTTGTTAGGCTCTTTTGTATATCCTTAATTTATGGACTACATTGGGATGTATGTTGGTGTAGGCTTGAGTGGTCAACTCACCTCTCACATCATTAATTGTATGTGCATTTAAAGGTGGCTATGCCCAACCATTTTTCACATAGTTGTAAATCCATTCTCTTACTGAATATATGTGGTATCTAAATCTTTGGGGATTCCTCATTCAACTCTTTTGTGTTTGTATTATATATTGCATGTTGTGAATTTTTTCTTTTGATAATTATGGAATACCGCACTTAAGCAGTCACATGAGACAAGAGCCTACGGTTTTTCAACTTGCGGTTTCTTGGTCATTTGCTATCTCAAGTTGCAGTAGAAGCATTTTGGTGAAGAGTCCTTTGGTATTAAAGATATTTACACATTAACTAATTAAATATTAGCTAAGATATTTCAGTTTTCAACCTCGTTAACTGGTTATGTAACTTATTTTCGAGTAATAAAACATGGCCACATGAGTATGTTGGTGTGCCTTCCATTCATTGCCCATTCCCTTCATTCTCTCTCCGATTCTTACTAATATTGTTATCAAAGCCATTTTTTTAGGAAGCCCTAGGAGAAGGGTACAAACAATAAGTTAATAGAAATGTGCAGACTAGGATATACATGATTTGAGGAGGTTTAAAGCATTGAAGACGAAAGTGTAGACATTTTGGATAGGACACGGAAGTTGCAGATCCTGTGATCTGATCACGAGTTGTAATCGTGGCAAAGGAGATGGACGCATGAGGAAGCATATCGGAAGGAGGGTACATGATTTGCATTTAAGGATCAAAGCTGCAAACCATTTTGAACCAGAAGGAATGTGAAGAAGAAAAATGCGATTTCGATCTCTGAGTACACAATATCTATGGAAAATGCAAATATATATTGGATATTGAGGAAGGAACATACACTTTTCATCAATGAAGGTGTAGGCAACTAAATCACAATTTTGCAACGATTTTGTAGTTTTTGCAACAACATACTTGACACAATCTGGACAACCACGATTTTCAGGAGGACGATGTGGCTGGAAGAATCTTGTGGAGATTTGTGACAGGCTCAGATGAGGAGACTAATATGTAATGGCTTGAGAGTGAACACCTAAGTTCTCAAAGCTTGAAATTAAAACTAACCGACAATAAGAGAATTTGGATTCAAATTGGAAGGCAATGTAGCATTACAGAGAGCACTGTACAATTGCAGATTTACTGTAGCAATTTTAGAATTAGTGTATAAAATTGCATTGTGGTGTGTTAGTCTCTCTTTGATCTCTGGTATGTTTTGTAAGCAACTATTACTGCCTAGTGATGTGTAGGATAATGCTTAATACTGATCTAAGACTCTGAGAAACTCATTGGCCAGAACTATAATGTTTGGAGTCCCAAAATACTCACGTTTGCAGGGTATCTTGATAGCAATAAGATCACTCTCTAAACTGAATTGGGACTTGATACAAATCCTGTTGACTGATAAATGTCATAAGGGGACTCTTTTACTGTTGAAATTATTTGTTTCAGATGATGTAATTCTTGAGCTCCAAAATGCTACTGTGGCAAGTGAATTTTGGACCAGTCTTCATAATAAGTATCAAACTTCAGAGAAAAGATGACTCAAGTATGTGAAGAATCAATTGTTGTCTACAAAGATGACTGAGGGTGGGTTCCTGATAAAACATCTACTTTGGATGAAAGATCTCCGAGACTAGCTCGCTGTCATAAACAAAAAGGTGGATGATGATGACCTAGTTGCTTGTGTTTTGAATAGTTTATTGCCCTGCAATGAATCATTTGTGGAAACTTTACTCTTGATGTCAAAAAGCCAAACCTTGACATTTGATCGTGTCTGTTCCTATTTGTTGTAGAAGCAACATAGATAGGTACAAAGAAGCGAGTCTAGTTTTGGACAAACAAAGTGCATTTGCTTTTGAGCCTAAGGGGAAGTGGAAACATAAATATAAAGGACCTACTTGCAAATATTAGGTAAAATGCTATTACGGTCATAAGGTTGGGCATGTCAAAAATGATTGTTAGCGACAATATGCTCTTTCACACAACAAAAGCCGTGGTGTCAAGCAAATGTGACAATAGTTGAAGCTGAATGAGATTCTGAGTAAGATTATGTCCTCATGGCATAATGCACGAACGATGATGCTATCGGTGGTTGGTTCTTTGATTCAGCGCATCTAGAATTTCATGCGTCATATGGACTACTATGTAAAGTTTATTGGAAACACAAGTTTTTCTAATTCAATTTCATTAGGTGATGGGAGATCACATGTTGTAGAAGAGATAGGAGATATCAACATAGTGTTGAATAATGTTAAGAAATTCATAGTAAGGAATGATGGATTATGTTTCTAGAATGAATAAAAATTTCGGATATATTATTTGGCTACTTGGAAATCCCAACATCTCGGTGAATTTCTTTTGGAAGAAGTCTATTATATCTGATGTAAAATATGATAGGGTATTAGCCCTAGGCATTGGACAAGGTTGCTTGTATAGACTTGTTGACCTTATCCCGATCAACTTTCATTAGTTGTGGAGGGTAATACCGATATTTTGTGGCAGGAGAAATTTGAACATCTCAACCTTCAATACTTAGCCAAATGTAGCAGAGCCGACATGATTCTTGGTTTGCTGAATATCCAAGAAAAGCAAGAAACATGTGCAAGGTGTTTGGCTGGAAAGTAGAAGCAAAAGCTGTTTTCAATGGAAGGCGCCTAACGTGCAAATGGACTCTTAGATTTTGTTTGCAAATATTTGTGAACCATCTTGGAAATTGCCAACAATCCTTGATGAGAGGTATTTTCTATTTCTAGTGGATGATTTCTCTTAGAAAATGTCAGTCCATTTCTTGAAAAAGAAGTTTGATTGTTTTGCATCATTTGAAAAATTCATATTGTTGGTGGGAAAATAGACAAGCGAGATGGATCAAAACACCGAGATCCAACAATGGGGGTGAATTCACTTCCAAGCTGTTCAAGGACTATTGCAACAAGGAAGGTCTTCAAAGTGACAATTGACAACCCCTGTACACTACACAACAAAATGGGGTGGTTGAGAGGCATAACAAAACTATCATGGAGATGGCTCGATGCATGATGCACAATAGAACGTGTTGTACAAATATTGGGTAGAAGTAGTGAACACTATGGTGTATATCCTAAGTAGGAATCCTTGTAAAGCCTTGCGCAAGATGTTAGACTTAAGGAAACTCGGTTTAGAATCTAACCTAATGTAAGAGCTTTTCGTATTTTTGGTTCTCTTTGCATATACTTGGATTCCTCTGCATATACTTTGGTTTTGATAGTCAAAGTAGTAAACATGATTCCAAAAGTAAAATATATTTCTTTGTTGGTTATAGCGACCAATTTAAGGCCTATTTAGTTATTGATATTTCCATTAACAAGATAATTGCTAGTCGAGGTGTTGATTTAAAGACAACCCTTGTTTGTAACCAACAAGCAATCATTGAGGTACCTAACTCTAGTGTTGTGATTCCTTTGAAATATGAGGAATCTAGTGCATTTAGTATTCCATCATAGCCGCTCGTGCAAAGAACGCATGTCCGATATTATTAATACTCCACTAGACTATCAACGATGCAAACTTGTATTGGTCAACAATCCGATTGAGATTCAACCATCACAAGGTTCTTAGTCTGCAACAAAGGCCTAAGGGGTTTAACTCCCCTATACATGATGTGCGGGAGGATGAAATTCCTCAATCAGATGCACAAGCTCGGAGGATCGAGGAAAAGGCGCTTGTTTAGGTGAGCATGTTGATTTTGCTCTATCTTCTTATCTGTTTACGGTACTTGAACCACAATGATATTTTCAAGCAAAAGGAAGACTTGAATGGGAATTTGCCATGCAAATTGAATAGGATGCCTTGATGAAATTACTTACTTGGGAGTTGGTGGAATTACCTCAAGGTAAATAGCCGTTGGATGCAAATGGGCGCACAAAGTCAAATGCAAAGTCAATGATACTTTGGACAAGTACAATGCTCCTCTCGGTTTTTGAAAAGATTTCAAAATAAGAGGGGATTGACTATGAGGTGGCTTTCGCTCGATGGTCACATTTTGGTTAACAACTTATTATGGTTGAAAGGTGTTTCGGATGGATGTAGAGAGTGTGTTCTTGAAAGGAGATTTGAACAAGGAGGTATACATGGTGTCCCCTGAAAGTTTTCGGGTACTTGGTACTTGGTTTGCATGTTGTCAACTCTCTATATGGGCTTCGACAAGCTCAAGAGCCTAGTATATTAAGATTGATCAACATCTTCAAGATTTTGGATTTAGGAGTCTTTTTATGTAATTCTTTGTGTCAAAAGCAAGGGTGATGAAATTGTGATTCTTATTGTATATATGGGCGATCTTTCCATCTCGGGTATTGGGGCCACTACAATTGAGCTAGTGAAATCAGATTTATGTGTTACTTTTAACATGGCCGATCTAGGCCTCCTATGGTATTGCATAAGTGTAGAATTCTTGCAACATGACCATCTCATTTTCATAGCTCAAGTCAAGTATGCCATGAGTCTTTCGAAGAAGTTTGGGATATGAGATATTGCAATCCCTCTTCTATGCCTACAGAGGTCAGCTGAAGTTGTTAGCCAATGATGATTCATCATCGGTCGATGAATCACTCTACAAACAATTGGTGGGCAGCTTGATATATCTCATGTCCATACGACCGAGTGAATGTTTAGATGTTAGTTATCTCTTTTTGTTTTCGTTTCAACCAAAGCCCATATAGTGGACAACAACAAAAAAAGTTTTGCGATACGTCAAAGGAACTCTTGACTTTGGCATCCTATATGAGAGGAAGGAAGGTTTTAAATTGATAGGTTACACAAACTTTGATTGGGAAAGATTAGTGGATACTTGGAGGTCCACCACCGGGTTCATCTTTTCCTTTGGTTCAAGAGTTGTTTCGTGGCATAGCAAGCTTCAACATTCTGTGGCTTTATCTTCCATGAGTTAGAGTACAAGGCAAAAGTTAATGCTAGTTGTGAAGCAATTTGGCTACATCAGATTTTGATCGATTTTCAACTTCCTTAGGCTACACCTACCCCACTATCCATTTTCTATGAAAATAAGGGTGTATTTGTAATGTCCCCATTCCTACCTCCATGGTCTAGTGACTGGTTTTCCGTCTTAGCCTTGGTCATACCCAAGGGGCTAGCGGCGTAGAGAGTTGTTGGGTATGGTTTTCACCTACATTTCACTTATATGTTATGTTTTGGCGTTATGCATGTACTTTATGATGACTTATTTGAAAAAGGTGGGGTAATGTTCTATTTCTTCATTGGGGTCACTTAAGTGGACTTTTTGGCCTAGGAGAAATAAAGTCACTTTAAGTGACGATTAAAATATGACATATCTCCAAGGGGGGTCGAATTAGGGTTTTATGGCCACTTTTATGATGGAAAAAGTTATAAAAGGTGGTGTTTGGGGAGGAAAAAGGATCTTGGTTCATTTTGCCATCTTATGTTGGAGCTTTTAGCTTGCTTTCCTTGCTTGTGGAGGTGAAATTCCGCAGGAACCCTAGCTTCGGTAGTGAAAGATCTATCCCTAGCTAGTAGAGCACTCTTCGGTGGTGAAAGATCCAGCCCTAGTTTGCTATTGTGGAGTTTTTCAGATCGGGTTGTCAGATTCAGAGTTTCAGAGGCTTGTTGATCCAATTTCAAGTCCAGAAAGAGAAGACAACCATATTTAGTAAGAGAGATCATTTATTTTATCAGTGGAACTTTTTGTTATTGCATGTCATTGCATGTTACATGCATGTCATTGCATGTTGATGCATGTTACTTGCATGTCATTGCATGTTGATGCATGTTACTTGCATGTTGTTGCATGTTGGTTTAATTGCAATAAAAGTGAAGATATTGGTTATTTTCTGATTTTATACCTTGCTGCCATAACTATACTTTGCTGTCATATTTTTCTATATACTGCTGTCATAAAAATCAGATTGTTATTTGTGAAAAATTTGGTTGGAAATCTTGAATATAAAATAAATCCGGAAAAGGGATATTTCAGTGGTATCAGAGCTGTTGTTTCTCCAGCCTATTGGGGTTGAAAGATGGGAGACAGAGATAGAGACAGTGAAGAGATGGGAGTAGATCTGATGAAACAATTGTTCACCAATATGGTGAAGCAACAAGAGACTACCAATCTCTATTTGAGCCAGCTCACTGAGAGGTTAGCACAGGGCAGGATTGAGGCTCATACGGAGAAAGGAGAAGCTAGCAATATGGGACAACATGGTAATAGAGGTGAGAGTGGACATTCAGGACAAGGGTCCCCTCATGCTTCTACCAGGCCCTTGGGACTCCACGAGCCTTCTTTTTTGAAGGATCCGGAAGTTTCGCAGACACGACAGCCCGCAGACATTGTGGATGAGGAATCTTGTTGGGAGAAGTACCGGACATTGAGTGAGGGTTTCCGGGACAACATGCCATTTCAGGAGTATTGTAAAATGAAGATTGGTAGCAGGCCCAGGAGAGATTACCAGACACAGTGCACGAGTTTCAGAGGAGATTGGGACAAATCTCTATTCCACACTTCGATGGCTCTAAGAAGTGTACCGTGCAATCTTGGATTCAGAAGTTGAAGACTTACTTCGACTTGAATCCCATGTGTGAAGAGGATGCAATTAAGTTTGCTATCCTACACCTCGAGGGAGATGCTCATGACTGGTGGCATCATGGATTGATCACACAGGGGCACATGCATATCACTACTTATGCAGATTTTACACAGAGGTTGATGAGCAGATTCGATAGGAGGGACCCAGATAGGCACTTCAGAGAGTTGACTCACTTGAGGTAGACAGGTTCTCTAGATCAATACATTGCAGATTTTCAGAGGTTATCAGTTATGGTATCTGATGTTTCAGAGATGAGGTTGACTTCACTCTTCATGGCAGGTTGGTGATGCTTTGGCGGTGGTTGGTGGCGGGATTTGTGAAGGCATTCGAGCCTTCTTCACTACACGATGCCATCAGGAGAGCTCGAGATTTGGAGTTAGCCACTCCGAAGCCAAGGTTTCCACCTCGAGTTCAGCAGAGAGGACCCCATCTGTAAAGCGAGATGGGTTCCAGTGAAGGGCCACCACAAAGACAGAGACGGCTAGAAAGCCGTTTATTTCATGAGAGCTTAGGGATGAGCTGAGGCGAAAGAAACTTTGTTTTGATTGCCGTTCACCGTGGCCCCAGGACATGATTGCACAGGAAAGGGCAAGGCCCAATTCATTGAGGTCTTTGAGGAGAGAGAGAGAGAGAGTGATGGAGATGAGCAGCTAGAGACCCAGGAAATGGATGACGGAGATGAAGATGCTTTGGATGGTACTGATGAGCAAGAGGAGGAGGTTTTCCCTCAGGAGACTATAGCCACTTTGTCTAGCACCCCGAGGTACAAGGCATTCAGAGTTAGGGGAGTTATGCAGGGGCAGCGTGTTGTACTTATTGATAGTGGGGCTACCCACAACTTTATTGATGCATCCTTGGTTGAGAGACGCGGCCTACAGATAGAGGACTTTGAGGGCTTCAACGTTGTTGTAGCCAATGGTGAGTCTATGAGATGCACCCGTAAAGTTCCACAGTTGAGCATCACCATGGGGAACTACACCGCTACTGATGACTTCTATATTGTCGGCATTGGAGAGACCAACGTAGTATTGGGAGTTCAGTGGCTTCACTCCCTTGGTGAATTTCGTACTAACTTTCAGACGATGGAGCTGAAATTCAAGTCCGAGGGTAGGAATGTAACCTTGAGGGGTCTATCTACAGGAGCACCCAGGGTAGTCACAACTAAGAGGATGGAGAGGATCTTTCGGCACGATGAGGTGGATTGGGCCGTTCATTGCTTGGTTTCGACCAAGAATACAGGGAGTGACCGTCCAGAGTATCATGTGGATGTCCAAGGCCTATTGGACAAGCACAGTGCAGTTTTTCAGGACATACCTCCAGGTGTACCACCAGACAGGGGGTTTGAACATGTGATTGAGCTTGGGGACAACAAGCCAGTGGTTACTACTCCTTACCGTCACCCCAAACGGTTTAAGGATGAGATTGAGAGGACTATACGCAAGCTTCGGGTGAAGAAGAAAGATGGAACCATGCGAATGTGCATAGATTACCGTGCACTAAATAAGAAGACAATAAAAAATAAGTATCATGTGCCACGCATTGATGAACTACTAGATGAGCTACATGGAGCAGTCTATTTTTCCAAAATAGACTTGCGATCTGGATATCACCAGATCAAGGTCAGAGAGGAGGATGTGCATAAGACAGACTTTCAGGTGCCACTATGGCCACTTTGAGTTTTTGGTGATGCCATTCGGTTTGTCTAATGCACCGGCCACATTTCAGTCCTGCATGAACCATGTGTTCAACCGCCATTTGCGGAAGTTTGTATTGGTCTTCTTTGATGACATTTTGGTCTACAGTAGGACGTGGGAGGATCACATTCAACATCTTGATGAGGTGTTGGGAATTTTGGAAGCTAATTCGCTTTATGCGAAAGCTTCTAAGTGCGAGTTCGGTATGACAGAGCTGCTATATTTGGGCTATGTGATCGGAGGAGGTGGAGTCAAGGTGGATAGGGAGAAGATTCAAGCGATTTTGGATTGGCCACCACCTAGGACTTTGACACACTTAAGAGGATTCTTGGGACTATGCACATATTATAGGAGGTTTGTGAAGAACTTCTCTCGCTTGACTGCACCCTTGACAGACTTGACCAAGAAGGGGGCTTTTGCTTGGTCAAATTCAGCACAACAGGTTTTTGATCACCTTAAGGGGGTGATGAGTTCTTGTCCAGTTCTTACATTGCCAGATTTCACTCGGCCATTTGTACTCGAATGCGATGCATCAGGAGTGGGTGTTGGAGCAGTGCTCATGCAGGATAGGCATCCCATTGCCTATGAGAGTCGGAAATTGAGTCCAATAGAGAGAGGATTCTCAATTTACGACAAGGAGATGTTGGCCATTATGCATGCATTGGTCAAATTCAGACAATATTTAGTGGGCAGCAAATTTGTGGTTCATACGGATCACAATAGCTTGAGGTTCTTTTTGGAGCAAAAGGATCTCAATGACCACCAACAGAGATGGGTAAATAAGATTCAGGCTTTTGATTTCGACATAGAATACAAGAAAGGTAAGAATAATGTGGTGGTTGATGCACTGTCTAGGAGGCCTTGCTTTGATTCTATGATTTTCTTTATGTCAGAGATTTCAGCTGATTGGAAGGCTCATATACTTGTTGAGTACTCCAAAAATCAGTTTGCATGTGAGATTATGGATGGCATTATTCAGGATGATCGATACAGAGTGGTGGACGACCTCATCTACTACAAGGATAGAATTTTCCTTGTACCAGAGTCCAAAATGAAGGAGAAGATCCTTTGAGCAGTGCATGATACACCCTTGGCTGGACATCCAGGATATTTTAAGACATACAGGTACATCAGAGAGAGATTCACATGGAAGGGGTTAAAGGACGATGTCCTTAACCATGTCAGGGAGTGTTTGGTTTGTCAGCAAACCAAGGCAGAGCACTCTTTCCCAGCAGGACTTCTACAACCTCTGCCTATTCCAGAACAGAAGTGGGAGAGTATATCCATGGATTTTATCACAGGTCTTCCCTCAGTGTATGGGCACGATTGCATATATGTGGTGGTTGATCGGTTGACTAAATATGCCCATTTCCTTTCTATGCCTTCAGGGCACAAGGCACCATGCAGGTGGCTCAGACTTTCTTCACAGTTTTTTAGGCATCATGGGTTGCCTAAGAGTATTGTCAGCGATAGGGATAAGATTTTCATGAGTACATTCTGGCAGGAGATCTTCAGGCTTGCAGGTACGGAGCTGACACCTAGTACCAGCTATCATCCACAGACTGATGGGCAACTGAGATAGTGAACAAGTGGATAGAGGGCTACTTGCGTAGCTATGTTGCAAGACATCAGCGTGCATGGGTCAAATGGCTACATATGGGTGAATATTGTTACAATACCACCTACCAGATGAGTATTGGTATGACTCCTTTTCGAGCATTATATGGTTATGAGGCATCCTCATTTGTAGACCTAGTATTATCAGATAGTTGAGCTCCCAAAGCTCGTGATTGGGTACAGGAGAACCAGGACATTCTAAAGGCTCTCAAGGAGAACATACAGAAGGCGCAAAATCAACAAAAGGTATATGCAGACAGGCACAAAATTGAGAGATCATTCGAGGTTGGAGATTTGGTCTTCTTACGGTTGCAACCATACAAACAATCCTCACTCAAGAAGAGCGGTGCAGAGAAGCTAAAACCGCGATTCTATGGGCCATACAGGATAGTGCGCAGAGTTGGGGTAGTAGCATATGAGTTGGAGCTTCAGAGCACAGTAAGATTCATAATGTCTTCCATGTTTCGTGCCTCAAAAAGGCACTTGGACAACATATTGCGCCTTCCATAGATTTACCACCATTGGATGATGAGGGGAAGCTGGTCTTAGAACCAGAATCTATTATTGAGGTAAGACAAAGGAAGCTTCGGAACAGGGTAATCACAGAATATCTAGTGCGGTGGAAAGACTTACCACTAGAGGATGCCACTTGGGAGGGAGAGCAGATTTTACAGCACCCTAGTTTACGTTCGCTTGAGGACAAGCAAATTTCGGGAAGGGCGGACTGTAATGTCCCCATTCCTACCTCCATGGTCTAGCGACTGGTTTTCCGTCTTAGCCTTGGTCATACCCAAGGGGCTAGCGGCGTAGAGAGTTGTTGGGTATGGTTTTCACCTACATTTCACTTATATGTTATGTTTTGGCGTTATGCATGTACTTTATGATGACTTAAGTGAAAAAGGTGGGGTAATGTTCTATTTCTTCATTGGGGTCACTTAAGTGGACTTTTTGGCCTAGGAGAAATAAAGTCACTTTAAGTGACGATTAAAATATGACATATCTCAAGGGGGTCGAATTAGGGTTTTATGGCCACTTTTATGATGGAAAAAGTTATAAAAGGTGGTGTTTGGGGAGGAAAAAGGATCTTGGTTCATTTTGCCATCTTATGTTGGAGCTTTCAGCTTGCTTTCCTTGCTTGTGGAGGTGAAATTCCGTAGGAACCCTAGCTTCGGTAGTGAAAGATCTATCCCTAGCTAGTAGAGCACTCTTCGGTGGTGAAAGATCCAGCCCTAGTTTGCTATTGTGGAGTTTATTCAGATCGGGTTGTCAGATTCAGAGTTTCAGAGGCTTGTTGATCCAGTTTCAAGTCCAGAAAGAGAAGACAACCATATTCAGTAAGAGAGATCATTTATTTTATCAGTGGAACTTTTTGTTATTGCATGTCATTGCATGTTGATGCATGTTACTTGCATGTCATTGCATGTTGATGCATGTTACTTGCATGTTGGTTTAATTGCAATAAAAGTGAAGATATTGGTTATTTTCTGATTTTATACCTTACTGCCATAACTATACTTTGCTGTCATATTTTTCTATATACTGTTGTCATAAAAATCAGATTGTTATTTGTGAAAATTTGGTTGGAAATCTTGAATATAAAATAAATCCGGAAAAGGGATATTTCAGTATTGAAGTTAGTGAAGATACCATGCTTGCACCAAACACATTAAGATTCATCATAATATTATAATTAAGATTCTTGTGATATTGCTCTTCACTACTTGTACCTAGCAGGAGCAACCTGCAGATCTAATGACTAAATCTTACTTGGGAAAGGCTCAGGTTTAGTCATTAAGGGGGAGGATTAAAGATATGAATTACAAATTAACTTATTTATTATTAGTTAATATATTCAGTTATCAACCTCCTCAACTGGTTTTATAATGTTTTTTTTTGATTAATAAAATATGGCCACATTAGTATGTTTTCCTTACATTCTCCTCACTCTCTCTTTGATTCTTACTAACATTTGGTTGAGCTACACATTTCGTTAGGAGTTGGAATTTTGAAGAGATTGTAATTCAGCATAGAGGGTTTCAAAGGACTTATATGCACTATATTTACACAATTGTGTGCAAATTGAAGATGGGTAGAGCTTGTTTGAAGAGATAAATTATTTTTGTGTTGACATGCATGCGATCACAGTTTTGGATTCCCTGTGAAAAAGCATCAAAGGTTTTAGTTTATTTGTGAAAATATTCTTCCATTTGGGCCTCCAAATTAGCACTCAAAGTTTTGGGGCCAAGCCCCAGTGTAGCGGGTGGTTGAACATATGACCATGTCAAATTGTGAAAGGGGGCTAGTCGAGCATGAGTGGGCGATCATGTAGGAATCGGGAGTTGTGCGAGTTTTAGCTGTGTTTTTGTGAGCTATTCTTTAAGAGCTAGGTGCATTGTAGTGGGATTAGGTGCAAGGCCTATTCTTCCTTGTTAAGTTATTTGCCTTTGCCTAGGGTCATCAAAGGTTCGAGCTTCACAATGAGGTTTGCTTGTATTTTAATTGCTTGGCTATGTGATGTGGCATCTGTGCCAACGTGATGTGATTTGATTTGATTTAGATTCATTGAGTTGGAAGTGGAGGTGGTAGATTTTAGTGATGTTGTGTGGCACACTATGATATATTCATACATGTTGATGTGGCATGCCATGGGATTCCCATGTGGTGAAAAATCCATGGTGGGTAGAGCATGTTTGAGTCTCATTTGACCACTTTTTTTGTCCTATATAAAGCCAATCCAGTCAATAAAGTTCCAACAAATCAGAAATCAACGAGTGACAAGTACAATGCAGTAGAGTAGGATGTTTTGCAGTCAGATATTTTCACGAAAGTTTCCAAACTTTGAATTTGAATTTTATTTTTGATTACAATCTGGGATATTTGAGCATGCTTGGAGGTCAAACTTCAAATGTCAACTTACAAACTTTATATGACCCAAGTTTCAAAGTTTTGGAAAGCTGGTTTCGAGCTGTACACACTTCTATATAACTTGATGTGATTTGAAAACTTTTGAAAAGGGGTTGATCCATATGCAAGATGGATAGTCTCGTGAATTGGTGCTCCATGGACATAATTATCAAAAGATGGCCAAGGCGATATAGCTGATCTTCTTGACATAGGGTGTGGTGGATCGTTAATGGGACTGAAAGTGCTCCTAAGAAAGAGGGAAACCAGCTGCATATTATGTTTCAAAAGATTAAGCAACGACGACATTCATGTGCTCATGAGCTTGAGATTATTGGCATGACAAGAAGGCACCAACAAAGATGGCAAGCACTAAAGGTCTTCTATGTCTTTGGATCATGGTCATGCTTTTAGATTATAATGAGAGTCATTCATGCTTGAGACCGAGAATTTTGAATAGATCGATGATTACCTAGCAAAGCTCAAAGTTTTGCAAAATCAACTCATTGAGCATGGAGATGAGTTCAAGGTATTGAATCGACAAATGGTGCAACAATGATTTCAAAACTGAAGCAACCATATGGTATAATTTTTCCTACATGCAACATTGGTGAGACGATGAAAACAAACGAGGACAAAACTTCCTTTGATGCACTTTTCAAAGTATGCAAGAATAAGACAATCTTGTGAAAGTTGACATGATAGTCAATTCTAGGAAACAATTGAACATGACTCATTGCAAATTTGAGAAGTCCAAGTGGAACGAGGACAAGGGAAACCAAGGGAAAACAAATGTTCCAATCGAGGTGAGAATAGGGGAGGATCTTACCAAAACAATGCCTAGGGTAAATATAGAGGCAAAGAAAATGAAAAAAAAGAGAGGATGCTTGTATTGCATGTCCAAAGAATGTTCAAGATCTTATTAGAGACTATCAAAGACTAAGGGTTATTCATGAAAAAGTTATTGCGGTTTCTACACCAATTACTTATTCTTTCAAGTCTTTACATGGACATACTTCCAAAATTGAGTGGATATTCGATTTGTGTTGTAATCATAATTTTTTAAGGACGAAAATTTGTTTACATCACTTGAGAAACACGAGGATGACAAAATCTCTATTGTAGACAATCCAACATTTTAAGGAACTAGTACAATTAAGGTCCCTCTTGGGGTGATTAATAATGTATATCACATTCTTGACTTGTAATCTATTGTTTGTATACCAAATTATTGAAAAGAATAATTTGAATTTTTGCTTGATCACTTTGTTGTCAACGATATTGCTAACAAGTTTTAAGTAGTTGTTGATGGAGCATTGGATAAGCCCTCTAAGGATTATGTGTTCAATGGATTTAAGGATCTTATGAATAAGAATGGGGAAGATCAAGCAATAGTGACATTGACCATTCATGTTGCTCATATGCTTCGACAATATTGGCATAACAAGAACACAATAGCGTGGATGTGGCAAGCACTAAAGGGCTTCAATATATCAGATTAGGATCATGCTTTTAGATAATGAGAGTTATTGCTTGAGCCCACTAATTTTGAACGGATCGATGATTACCTACGAAAGCTCTAACTCGCAACATCAAATCAATGAGTGGAGATGAATTCAAGGTACTAGATCAACATATGGTGCAAACAATTATTACAAATCTGAAACAACTTTATGATATGTTCTTGTCTACATACATGCAACACTAGTGAGATGATGAAGAAGGGAAAGGATGAAAGCTCCTTTGATGCAATATGTAAAGAACCTGCAAGAACATGACTAGCTCATCCAAATTGGCATGATATACAATTCCAGGGCGATAGTCGAATATGACCCATGGAAATTTTGAGAAAAAGTCCAAGTGGAATGAGGACAAGGGCAACCAAAGGAAAATGGAAACTCAAATCGAGGTGAAAAGAAGAAAGGACCTACCAAGATAATGCCAAGTGTAACTATAAAAGCATAAAATGAAGACAAAAAAAGAGGATGATAGTATTGCGGAAAAACGGGGCATTGTGAGAATGCTTGTCCAAAGAAGATTCAAGATCTTATTAAAGATAATCAAAGACTAAAGGGTTTTAATGAAAACGACACCAATGGTTCTACACTTGTTGTTTATACTTCTAAAGATTTGCATGCACACACTTCCGAAATTGAGTGGATGGTCTATTCGAGTTGCACTCATAATACGGCTTAGGATGGACATTTGTGTACATCACTTAAGAAACTTGAGGATGACAAATTCTATAATGCACACAATTCAACATTGACCGTAGTTGACAATAGTAGGAAATAGTACAATTAAGATACCTAGAGGACGGTTATTGATGATGTGTATCATGTTGTCGACATGTAATCTATTGTCTATATACCGTCACTTAGAAAAACAAGTGGAACGTTGTCCGACTACTTTGTTGTGAAGGATATTGCTCACAAATTTTAGGTAGTTTTCAATGATATATTGGAAACAGCGTTTAAGGTTTATGTGCTCACAAGATTTGAAGATGTTACGAAGAAGAAATAGGGGTATTTTTCTTATGTCGCAAGGATAGATAATGAGAGTAGCTACCTTCTATTACTCTTGCCAAAGGTGTGTGCAAGGGGTTTGTTCTTGGAAAACGTCACCTGGAAAAGTTGAAGGAAAAAGGCATGATGTGCAAAGGCACAACTAGAACATGCCTATTTTGATCTACGTACAATAAATCTTCCATTAATTGCAGGTATTATGTACATTATTTGGATCTATGCACAATAAATCATCTATTTATTGTAGGTGCATACATTCTAACATTCATTAAAGATTTTTATAGAACATGGGTATATTTTCTGTAAAAACAAATCCTTTACCATGGAAAAACTCCTTGAATGGAAGCCAATGGTTGAGAGGCAATCTGGATAATTGGTAAAATGCTTGAGATTTGATGGGGAGAATATATTAAAAATTGCTATGGAGGTTGTTCAAAGAATGGTATTGTGTGCCAATCCATTTTTGACATGTTCTCCTTAACAAAATGGCATAACAAAAAGGAAGAATAGGACTTTGGTAGAAATGGTGTGTTGTATGTTGCAGAAACAAAAGGTATGAAGAACTTGCTTTGAGTTGAACCCGGTTCCCACCAAAGCTGTTCCAATTGTCTCTCCATTGAGAAATGGAGTAGAAGGAAACTCTTTATTACACACTTCATAGTCTTTGGGAATGTGGCATGTGATCATATTCTAGATGAGAAGTGAAAGAAACTTGATTGAAAAAGTCACAAGTGGATCATGTTCGACTATTTTGAGTAATCCAAGGCATATAGACGATGTGATCTAGTGAAGCACAAGCTCATTATTTGGAAAGATGCGGTATTTGATGAGACAATATGTGAGGATGAATAGAAATGAACATTTTTTCAAGATAATACTTCATTCCTATACATTTCCTACAATCTTGACTATTTTGATCTAAGTTGCCGCATTTGAATTCGTGTTCGAATTCGCCGATGATTAAATTCGTGAAAAATTCATTGGTAAAAAAATGAGCGATTAAATTCGTGATTAAATTCGACTATGAGAAATATACATTTTCATTAAATATATAAAAACAAAAGATAAATTCACATTTCAAAAGAGAGATAATATCACATTTCATTGATTTCATAAGTAGCTATTACAATAATGTGATTGAAAGCAAAAACTTCAAAAACATGTGCTTGCAGGTTGCGACCAAGCTGGCAAGTGGGATGATTAGTCGGGCACGGAGAATACTTGCCGAGTTTTGGAAAGCTATCCAGTATTTTTAATTACTAATCTGTCTACAGGCGATCAAAGCTCATGATTCTTTCAGAAGATTGCAAGAAGTTGCTTGGTCCAAAAAGGTGCAAAAATGGATTTTATGAAAATAAGAAAAATATTGCCATCAATGCGTAGAGCTCGAGAAAATATGCACTTTTAGAGAAAACGACACTTGAAACGGAGCCACAGAATGAAAGTTATGGCACATGCAAGTTTTTGTTGCTACATCTTCCCGGACCCTTTCCAAAAATGGCAATTTTTCTCCGCTTGTGTTTTTCAACGAAAATCCAAAAATGGAAAAAAATGCTAAAAAGGAAAGAAAACACGAATTAAATCGCTATTTTCAACGCATTGTTAAAATTGCGAATTTCAATTTTTTTCCTTGAAGTTCGTCGAATGCGGCAACTTAGATTTTGATGATGAGGATGAGGATGAGGATTGATGACTAGGGTCTTTTTGTGATCACTATGGAGACATTGTCTTAGAAGATCAAAAGATTGCTTCGGCTAGGGATGCATCGAAATAGTTGCAATTTCAAATGAAGAGAGGCATTCGGTTGATGAGATCCATGCATATGGAGATATTTTAGATGATGTTTAGATTCGCAAGAGGAGAGATAAAATACTTGAGGAAGTTAAGGATCATAGGGAGATGAGTCTCGCACTTTGAGTTCTTGAAGTGAAAACAACATGCTAATTATGCTCTTTTTACTTGGGAAATGAACACTTGTGATCCTTAGTCCTATAAAGAAGTTAAGGGAAAAGAAGAGTGGGAGAAGAAATTGTAAGAAAAGTACAACTCATTGATGAAGTATAAGACACGGGGGCATGTACCTATCCATTTGGAAATAACGTTGTCGAGTGTTAGTGGATTGACAAGACAAAATTCACTTCGATGGATATGCGAAGAGATATATGGTACTCTTAGCTTCTAAGGGATTCTCATAGGAGTATGTTTTCGAGAACTTGGGCAATGAACTCTCGCGATCCTCGGTCCTACAAAGAAGCTAAGGGAAAAAGAAGAGTGGAGAAGGCAATGAAAGAAGGGTACAACTCATTAATGAAGTATAAAACCTAGGAGCTTGTACCATATCAACTTGGAGAGAACATTGTCGAGTGCAAGCAGATTTACAAGACAAAATTCACTTCGATGTATCTTTAGAGAGATATATGGTACTCTTGGTTGCTTAAGGGATTCTCATGAGGAGATTCTTGCTATTGCTCTTCTTCTAAAGCAACGAGTTTGGATGAGGGTACATCATTGGATGTACAATGGGCCATCCTCAATGGTGATTTAAAGGAAAAAATCTATATGGAGCAGCTACAATGATGTATGAATCATGATGGAGATTCTAAGATTGTAGGCTTGGAAGTCTCTATATGAGATAAAGCAAGTGTCTCATGCATGATATGAGAATGTTGACAAGTTCTTTTTCTCTACGAACTTCACCAAATGTGAGTCGATCATAAAGTGTATGTTAGACATGTTGATGGTCACATACTCATAATGTTTCATTATGTGGTTGATTTGATTGTTATTGAATGTAGTACTTTTTTGATACATGATCTTAAGGATCAATCGAAGAGGTCATTTGAGATAAATTTATTGTTGATTTGATTGTTATTGGATGTAGTACTTCTTTGATACATGATTAGTCGAAGATTTTATTTGAGATGGAAAATTTGTGATTATTGCGTTACTTAGGGATACAAGTTGTGTAGTTAGATGAGGGAATCTTCCTCACAACTCAAATAGGCACTTGGATGTACTAAAGAAGTCTATGATGGACAAGTGAAACCCATGTTCTACATTGTACCAATCTAGAGTTAGGTTGACTACATAATATACCTCCCTCGTAGCGATGCTACCTTGAATATTACATTTGTTGGCGATCGTTTCTACTTGTTTTTAGTAGACCAAATTTATCCTTTGTAGTAGGGATGGTGTTTAGGTTCATGCAAGAGCCTAAGTAGAGCCATTGGGAAGGCTGCTAGGAGGATATTGTGATACATTCAAGGTACTAGTCACTTGGGTGTCATGTACTCACATGGAGATGAGATGCGCCTAGTTGTGCGTGTGCGTGTGCGCACGCGTGTGTGTGCATGTGTCGTGTGTGTGTGTGTGTGGAGTAGAGACAGTCTACTTCAAGATATGTCTTCCATTTGAGATCAAGATCTATCACTTGGGCATGCATGAAACAAAATTCCATCGATATATCCACCATTGAGGAAATATTGAGTAACAATGGATGTGGTGTGGGAGATATTACACATGAGGCCCCGAGGGAGTTATTGATGGAGCTTGGATTCTGCAAGATTTGCCAACCATTTTGTATGGCTATAGTTAGGGGTTGATTGCTATTGCCCGGGATCTAGTTGAGCGACAAAATACCAAGCATATTGAAGGTCACATGCATTTTATTCAACACTACATTTAGGATGGGCTCATGGCTCGAGATTTGGGCGAGTGAGCAAAAGATTACAAACATTGTCATGAAGCCATTGGTGGGGGCAAAGCTCATTTAGTTGTGGGACTTGCACCTACTTTCCGAGGCTGTCATTTGGGGGATAGGGAGTATTTTGTGTCCTTATGGTGGGATGTTTCGGTCTATATGAATTTCATCTTCCTCTAGGCCCTCTAAGCGGTGATTTAGAGGGGATGTGATTTATTGGACCCTTTATCTATCCTTGAGTTACAAAGTACAATGTGATGCATGTTAATTTTTAGGCCCTTGAGTGGTCAACTTGCGTGACACATTATTAATAGTATGGCTATTTGTAAGTGGCTCTGCCCACCCATTTGACATACGGATTTAAATCTATTTTGTTATTGAATATTGTGTTATTGGAATCCTTGGGGATTCCCATTAATTTTTGTGTGTTCGTGTCCCACATAGCATGTTGTGAATATTTCTCTTTTTGTTAATTATGGAATGCTGTGCCTAAAACACTTATAACTCTCAATAAAAATTATCGAACATAATATGAATTTTGATAAATTTTGTCGAAAACTATTGGATAAGGATAATTGAAATAGGTAGTTTGGTTTAGGAGATGAGTATCTCAGAAAGTGATTTGTTGGCAAATTCCTAGTGAAAGAAGTTGGATCAACTATTTGCTTCAAAATCCTTTGGCCACTTCAAGTGATAACTCTTCCAAGTCTAATTTAAAGTGTTATTTTTGTAGGAAAAAGGGTCATGCAAAGAAGGATCATAGGAAGAGGTTAGCATGGTTAAAGAAAAAGAGGAAAGCAAGGCGAACCAACTTGGTTGATGAAGAGGACTGTGCCTTAATGGTTTCCAAATTTAATCATTTAGTAAGGGATATTTGGTTCTCTGATTCAGGTGCTGGTAGTCATATGTTTAAATCATGATGAATTTTCAGTGATACTTGGTGATGGAAGGTCACATCTTGTGCAATGATTGTAATAAAAAAGGAATAATTACATGACACCAAGGCCACAACCAACAATGTTTTATAGTGGCTTGGAAAAGAGCTGTTTTACCTTAGATTTTCAAAATTTCCATAGCCCAAACAGGGTAAAAGCACCAACAAGAAGGAAAGCAACTAACTTTTCCAAAATAAGAGCGTCCAACATTTACAAACTTTGATTGGCATACACTCCGAAATGGACTGCTGAAGAGTCTTACTATCACCTATTACGTACACAATTACACTACTGATGAGCAAAACTGCCACCTTATAGGAAGTGATCTTTTTGTGCCAAGGCAAGTAATATCAGCATGAGAGTTGGAATCAGGGATTTCCCCCTCATACGAGGCTGCAAAAGGCTGAGCATGTTGGTCCATTACGTGCATGTGCCCAACCAGGAACAACAAGGCCACGGACAGGGCAGAAGAGAATGGCATCCATGCACCTCATCATATTGTTCCTTAAATATAGCTTCCAATAGGGAGAGCCTGCCTTTTGATGTCTGCCCACCTCCGATTTCCACACAATTGTGTAGATCTGTCACGAATAAGTCCTTTGAACTGCCTATATACTGAATTCTGATTTCTTCAAAAATTTAAACTACTAATGAAATGCCTAGCTCAACTGTTGGTAAGAATCAGAGAGAGAATGGAAGAAGATTGGAAGGCACACAACCATACTCTTGTGGCTGTGTTTTATTAATAAAAAAGTTACCTTACTAGTGAGAAGATTGATAATAGAAATACATTAACTAATAGTTAACTATTTAATTTGTAATTAATATTATTAATATCACCCCTTAATCTATGTTACCCGGAAATGCCAACTAGGGCAGCTTACCTGCGTATTGACGTATCGAATCTGTAATCTGTTAGTGCAAATTCACAGCACCCCCAAAATGACCTATGGATCTGCTTTTCTAAGGCAATGTCATTTGGTGTGAATGCACAACATTGAGCTTTCCCAAAGTGTGGGACCTTTGCAAATGGGGAAAGCTCTCCAGAGAAGGTTGGTTCCTCTTCCTAAACTACCTGCCACAAGCTATTCTAGTGCAGGCAAGCTAATCTAATCCTAATCTAACTATGCCAAGGAGACAAAGAGAGAGAAAAGAGGGAAAAACAGAGCCTACACTAAAACGGTGATACACCAGAGAAGGAAAATGTTGAACATCTATCAAAACTGCCATGGAAACAAAGAGAGGTGAGCAATGGAAAGGATGGATTTCACACAAAAATGTTCCAAAACTCCATGAACACAGCTCCAAAACCTACAATGAACATCCAAACATGCACAAATACTTGCAATGAAGAGAGGCAAGAAGAAAACAAGCAAAAACGAGCAAGGATGGACAAATGCATCACAAAACACGTTTTTATTGCTCTAGAAGTTTGCACAAAACATCATTTCACGGGTAAGAGGCAAAAATGCCATTACAGAGCGAGGAGGAGGTTCAAACTCCATTTTCGACCCTGGGGAAGAAAAGAAGGGAGAGGCAGAGAATAATGATGAACAACTTTTACAAATGAGCCAAAATTGGCTTTTAACCATGAAGCAGAATGAAGAAAGGTGAAAAAACGCGGGCAAATTTGATTTGAAACTCCAACCACCGACAAATCCCTTCAATCTCGCTTGCAAAATGATGGGTTTCCATAAAAAAACCCATACTTCCTCATACATTGCTTTGCAAAGCAAAACAGGGGAACCATTTCTGCGTTTTTTGCATGCCAGAGACGTTTTCCCATTTTTTTCCTGCAAAACTTCATCGAAATTTGAAATTGAAGAGTCCATCGTGTGGAGAATTTCACCAGCTTTCCATTGATACCAAAATCGAGAAAATCCGAGCTCTGGTGCGAAAGATATGGCCCTCTAAATATTTAGGGCAAAAATGACGAAATTAGGGCAAAATTCGGGTTCGCGGGCCGAAATTTGAACTTTTCCTCTTTTTTCAAATTGGGAAAATTTTCCAAAAATCTCCGTGCCCCGCCGCTCCGCTGCCACGTGGCGCCCTCTGGTTGATCCGCGGGTTCAAAATCACATTCTGCCCATTTTGCAAAATTGGAAACTTTTCCAAAAACCTCGTGGCCCCGACCTCCGTTGCGACGTGGACACGTGGCACCTTCTCATTGCTTGGCGCGGATGTGGTTCAACTTTTGCCTTTGCACCTTTTGCAACTTTGGCAAAATTTCCTAAAACCTTCTGCCACCCCGACTCCCGCCGCTGACAGGACACGTGGCACCTTTGATTGCTCGGCGGGGATGCGCTCCCTATTTTTCCTTTGACGCACTTTGACCAAACGGCAAAAAACTAGAAGTTCCTCCGACGCCCGCTGCTCCGACTTGACACGTGGCACCATTTCATTGACTGTGGGCCTGCCTTGGGAAAATTTCCCCTCCAAACTCCGCCAAGCCATAACTTGCAAAATACAAGGAGTTAGGAGGACTTCTTTACCTTTTTGGAAAGGGGAAGAAAAATCCTATCTGATGAAGCTATTTCCAGAATCTTTTGAGTGCTCGCAATGTGTGAAAATTGAAGTTGAAGCACAAGGAAGGAAAGAATGAAGGCAAGTTAGCCAAAATAAGCAGGGGGCTCATTTTGGATAACAGTACTGATCCTGGTACTTGCCTGAAACATTTCCGAATCTCCAAAACAGTCCTTGTATGGCTCTGCTGTACCTGAGCCGTACTCAGGATGTTTCTGTACCATTTCAGGCTGTACCTGACGTGTTTTCTGTACTGTTTCAACAGTGCTTCTGTTTTTCAAATGCCAAAAAAAAAAAAAAAAACAAAAAAAAACAAAAAAACTAGATACTTATGTTTCAGCAGTACCTCAGGAAAATTTAGATGATTTATTCTAGAATCTAGATATGCACATATGAAGATTTAAGCATGTTGAATATTTTGAACTTTCATGAATACAAAGTATTTTAAGTGTTTTATCTTTTATGTATAAAAATAAGTCTTATGCATTTGTTTATATATATTTATATTTTCTAATAATATATTGTATGGATGTTTCCATGCCTTTTTCAAACGCAAGAGTTTTTGAACATTGGCCTTTCCGCATTTTCGAATCCGTACCCAATACCTGTTTCTTGGCAACCTAGCCTGTAATGACTAAACTAGAGATTACTCCAAGTATGTCTCAAAATTTAACAAACAATATGGAACCAAGGGTTGTCTAGTCATTAGATTTGCATGTTGCCCCTGAGAGGTACAATAGTGAAGAGGAATATCACCAGAATCAACCATCGTATGTAGTGATGATGAATCTCAATGTGTTTGTGAGTGCATGATATACCTGATTCTTTACCAACTTCAATACATCTGGAATGTGAGTTTTTGAGTCATTGCTTGGGTTTGATTGCCCTGCTGTTTGACAGTTTGAAACAACATGGCAAAAGTGACAGGTCAATTAAAACAGACAAAACTCAACAAAAATTCCACAAACTAAGTGTTAAACGATACAAAAAGAAAAGATCTATGTATATATACTTTTTTTCAAAATAATTTTAAAAAAACTTGGGAATAACTCATGACTATGTGAGTTTTTTTAGTTTTTTGTTTTGTTATTTAAAATCCCTTCATATTAGATTGAAATCAAAGTGTACATATTCTACTATGCCAGGCCTGAAAGCTATTAGTCCAAGCCTGGGCATTATGCAGAAAAGGATACATATTATAATTCATTAGGACAAATCAGAATCCAGAATTTTCCTCAGATCCTCTTGAAGCTTGGTTGACCACCACTGAGGAGGCAAACCATAACAAGTAATGTTGTAGTTGTCAAGAGCCCAATTGGCTAACCCATCTGCTGCTTTGTTGCATTCTCTAGGTACATGTCTGAATTGAACCTCCTGGAACTTATCTTGCAAGCTTTGAAGCTTCTCCAACTCGCTATTTTCCAATTTTTGCTATGAGTATCTTTTGGATCAGATAACAAGCTAACGATTACCTTAGAATCAGATTCAATTTGGATTTTTGTCTCTTGCATACCTTTATATACAACTTTGATCTCTGCTAAGTTATTAGTTATATGTCCCAATTTCTCAGCAAAGAAGAAAGCTACTGATTTATCAGAATATCTACCAATGCCTCCCATACTAGCCTGACCCGGATTGCCCCTTGAGGCACCATCCGTGTTCAATTTACCGTACCCAAAAGGAGGGGCTGTCCAATGACTATCCATGTGACTTTTCTTTTTTGGTCGAAAGGCAGGCATTGTTGAAGTCTTGGGTTGCAAAGAGAGTTGATTACATAAATGTTCCCATTCTGGGGTAAGAATTTGAGGTAGGCATATCTTATGCTTGATAGATTCAGCTATATTAATTTTGATCTTCTCCCAAACATAAGTGATTTCCCTGCTGTTTGCTGGAAAATTCTGCTGTTTCTCTCCTTCCAAATGTTCCAAAGCATAAGGGAGATGCCAGACCACAGTGCTGGGAGAAGGTTCTGACCCTTAGGCATTTGGTTTTGCCATGCTCTAATCAGCTGTTCAAAGGACTGAATGCTGACCCATGGCAGGTTAAACACTTGGGATAAATGCTGCCATAAGGAGACCACCCATGGGCATTGAAAAACAGATGTATGATAGTTTCCTCATTATCCAGACATAAAAACACAGCGAAAGGGGCCATAAAAGCCTCGTTTCATAAGTCTGTCTCCAGTTAAGACTCCCCCTTAACAGTAGCCACACAAAGAAGCTCACCTTGGGCCATAAAGCAGGCTGCCATATGCGTTTGAAGATATCCTTCAGTGGATGAGGAGTACTCCTGGTTAGAGAAGCATAGCCTGAAGAAACTGTATATTCACCTGTAGGGCTGTTCCCCAAGCTAAGGAGTCAGGCATAGGGGAGGTTGTTAGAGGACGACCCAAGAGAATTTTATTTATCTGTGTTTGCTGCTCTTCCCCAACTTGGATTGGCCATTCCAGAGAGGGAGTCCAACACTGCCCAATCTCCCAAGGATGAGTATTAGGCTGACAATAGTGAGAAACTTTGGTCCATCCTATGTCATGTAAAGTATCCATGGTGTTCTTTAACTCTGGAAACTGAGTAATGATTGGTGGATGCCCATCCCAAGAATCAGTCCAAAAGTTAGCATTCTGACCATTATGGATAACCCAAAACAAATACATTTTTATGAGAGTTAGTTATTTTTATGTTTAGTAAAGGAATCTAGGTTTTCCAAGTCAATGCCCAGATTTGATTGCCATGTTGTTTGATAGTTTGAACCAACATGGAAAATGTAGCGGGTCACGAGTAATTGTGTGTTGTTCATGAGTAATGCTACTATGGTTTATAGTCGATTAGGTTAGATATTATTAACTTTACTCTTATCTAAAATAATGATTATAATTATAATCATGTTTATTAACGGCTCCCTGGTTTAGTCTATTCAATATATTTGGTTGTTATTGGTTTAGAATTTGGAGACAGCTCTAGTTTAATTAATTGAAAAAATTAATTCAATTAATATAATATAATAAATATTAAGCCATTTAATAATAATTCATTTTTTTAATGTAATTGAATTGACCGTGGAAGCCAACCTTTAATTACTTAGCACAATTGCATGATTGGGTTAATCCCACATTGGTAAGAATTGTGAGACAAGGGTGACATATAAGGACTACAAAAGCTTTGCTAATGGGGAAAGGGGGCTAGATGGTGAGAAGCCCAAAGTGGTGACTGTAACAAATGCATTAAAGTGTTTGTGTGCTAAGTGCATTGTGATTATTACCATAAAAATGCATAACGAAAATTGTTATTACCATAATGACTACTCATGGAGTCACCTTTGAGATGACTCAAACATAGATTAGTAAAATCACACAATTTTTTTATATCATCTGATAATAGATATTATTTGTTCATTTTTTAAACTAAAGGTACTTAGGGTTGACAGATCTTAGATCCAAAGGTTTGCAAAATGGTGGTTGTCGGTTGGTATTAAATAACCAACTAGAAAAGTGAAAAATATGAATCACAATATGCCAACTTTCACTCATACTTGAGAGCCATTATTAGCTGAATAGGTAAAATGTGCAAAGTAAATCTCAAAATTCTCAATTCGAGCTGCCCAAATGTGATAATCCTAGAGGTATAAATATTTTTCTTCTTGTACCTTTCTCATCCATGAGTTTGAATAACAAAAATGCTAATTCTTGAGGGTCCTTTTTTATGACCATTGTTTTCATATCGACTCACAAAAGCAAGTATCTTTTAGAATCTTTCAAGAAAGAAAAATTAAGAATCCAAATTTATCTTGATCTTAAAAAATATTTTGGGGACAACACTAAATTGTTGGTATCTAGATGTGTTATATGCGTGTTAAATAGTCATTCGGTTATGAACATTCAGATGGAGACATATATGAAAGATAGTAGAAGTGGAATAGAAAAATGTACTTATTTGTGTATTCTGTACATGGCATACTCTTGACAAAGATGCTTTGTTATTCACTAGCTACATCTATGCTCTAATCCACTACACTAACTATATACATAGTGTTACAAAGCTTTGCTGGCTAAAGAACTGTTATGAAAGATGATAAGATTGTGTTTCCACGCAACTCTTCATGTTATAGTGGTTTGGCCGAATGACATCATAATTTAATGGTCACATCTATCTAATGCCCCACACTCCACGAGGGCGTTGCCTCTTGAACCTACTAGGTAAACCCCTCAGGGCCTCAAGTCATATGGTAAGGGCTCCGCCCTTTAAGGACAAAGGCAACAACACTTTTGGCACTTGGTGGTGACATGCTTCATGAGGTGGCCTTAGCAATTTTTATGTAGGTGTGTGGAATCCTAACAAAGCCAATGTGAAGTCCGGATAAGGTTTGGCCTTCATGGATGTTGCCATGCTTGAGCTATCTAGATTGCCCTGTGTTATTGAGGAATATGTGTGGCATCTGGTGGAGATGGATTGATTATCTTGGTAGTGCCGGTAACCTCCAAATAGTGTCTAGTAGTACCACAAACCATAAAATCATGACCCATCATTATTGCATGCCTTGAAAATAGGCTTGGCGGTATTGCTGGAAGTGTATTTTGAGAATCCATCTGGATCACAATTACTTCGAGACAAAAGCAGTAGTTGACTGCATTTCATACAATAGTCATCATAGAGAAGGCACGGAGATTTTTTCAAAATATGATCCTTGCACTTTGACATCCACTCAAATATTTTACAATTCCTTCTCTAAACAGATCTTTATATAAGAAAAACCATCCACCCTCACTCACCTCTTCCTATTTCATATGTGTTCGGCATCTGTTGGAGATGGATTGATGATCTTGGTAGTGCGGGGGACCCCTTGATAGTGTTTAGTAGTACCAAAAACCATAAAATCATGACTAAACATTATTGAATGCCATGAGAAAAGGCTTGGTGGTATCACTGGAACTGTATTTTGAGAATCCATTTGGATCACAATTACATCAAGACAAAACAAATAATTCACTACATTTCGTACAATAGTCATCTTAGAGAAGGCGCGGAGTTTTTTTCAATTTTAAAAATATGATACTTGTACTTCGATGTACACTCAAATATTTTACAATTCCTTCTCTAAACACATCTTGATATAAGAAAAGCCATCCACCCTCACTCACCTCTTCCTACTTCATAAGCTCTGAAATCACAATAAGCTCTTTAGCGAACGGGAACAAGGGAAAGTCTAAAATATCGAAATAAATAAATAAAAGTCTTTCCTACAATGAATTTCTCCATAAATTCACAGGAATTCCAGCTCAAACAGATAATGTAAACTGAATGTTTTTATTTCTATAAATTTTAATGCAAGTGGGATTCCCCTTAACAATCATCAACTCGTAATCTTCAGGATTCATCTTTGAAGGGTACTTCCAAGGATTTTGATTCTCTTGGATGTAGTGACATCCCTCCCAGTTGGGAGCCATATCTGCCAGCTAATTGCCTGTTCTGCTGATATGAAGATATTCCACCTCCATTCTTTGGTCTCAACATAATTTCTTGAGTGATATTATTCAACTTATGGTTTGAGATTGAACCTTCTAAAAGATTATAATGACCAGTTTGAAGTCACCTTCAATCTGAAGTTTTTTCCATTTTCTCTCTTTTTTATTCGTAAGCCGTTGGCCTGCGCTTGGATGGTGCCACACTTGAGCTGTCTAGATTGCCCTGTGCCATTGGGAATATGTGTGCGGCATCTGGTGGAGATGGATTGATGATCTTGGTAGTTCCACAGAGTTCTGGATACTGTTTAGTAGTAGCAGAAACCATAAAATAATGACTTAACATTATTGCACGCCTTGAGAATAGGCTTGGCGGTATTGCTGGAGGTTTATTTTGAGAAAAGGTAAAGTGAAGAACGGATAAGATTTGGCCTGCGCTTGGATGGTGCCACACTTAGTTCTCGAGATTGCCCTGTGCCATTGGGAATATGTGTGTGGCATCTGGTGGAGATGGATTGATGATCTTGGTAGTGCCGCTGACCTCCGGATAGTGTTTAGTAGTACCACAAACTACAAAATCATGACTCAACATTATCACATGCCATGAGAATAGGCTTGGCAGTATCGCTGGAAGTGTATTTTGAGAATAAATCTGGATCAAAATTACATCGAGACAAAAGGATTAGTCGACTACATTTTATACAATAGTCATCTTAGAGAAGACATGGAGATTTTTAATAAAAATATGATCCTTGCACTTTGACGTACACTCAAATATTTTACAATTCCTTTTCTAAACAGATCTTGATATAAGAAAAGCCATCCACCCTCACTCATCTCTTCCTACTTCATAAGCTCTGAAATTGCAATAAGCTCTTTAGCGAATGGGAACAAGGGAAATTCTAAAATATCCAAATAAATAAATCAAGGTCTTTTGTTCTATGAATTTCTCCATAAATTCACAGGAATTCCAGCTCAAACAGATCATGTAAACTGAATGTTTTATTTCTATTAATTTTAATGCAAGTGGGTTTCCCCTTAGCAATCATCCACTCCTAATCTTCAGGATTCATCTTTGAAGGGTACTTCCAAGGATTTTGATTCTCTTGGATGTAGTGACATCCCTCCCAGTAGGAAGCCATATCTGCCACCCAATTGCCTGTTCTCCTGATATGAAGATATTCCACCTCCATTCTTTGGTCTCCAACGTAATTACTTGAATGGTGTTACTCAACTACTGGTTTGAGATTGAACCTTTTAAAAGATTATAATGATCAGTTTATCCGATGTTTTTTCTATTTTTCTCTTTACTATTCTTCAGCCTCCTGTAGGGCTGTAGCCTACGCCTGATTATTGATATTGATTCCCATTTCTAAGGCATACATGAAAGTGTCTGAACTTTATGGTCCTTAATTACACGTCGAGGCCTAGTGGGACTTGGATTGCCTTGAGCTGCCTCATCAAAGTTTAGTTTCCTCCATTTGAAAGGCAGTTTCATACAAATTGCTTTAGGATTTTCTTTCCTGTTCTGTTTAAACCCTGCAATATATGGGTTTATCATTAATAAATATCACTAAGATTTATTGTTGTTAATTAATTGAAGGTTTCTACGGGCATGTTCAGATTGTTAATTTGTGTAGGATTTGACCTGTTTGTGTTTAATGCATCTCAAGATGACCTTCCATAAGTAGCCATTCTACTAATGGCCTTTTTCCTTATGTATATTGGTAATAATCATAAGGCAAGAGGTCTTACTTAGCACACAAACACCTTAAAGCATTTGTTAGTAGGGTGGAGGACTAGTAGATTAATTCACTGCTTTGGGCTTCTCATCCTCTAGCTTCTTGGGGAGGAAGGTTTATCATCTTAAATATAAATTATTATTGTATTATTTGATATGTAATTAATGTTTATAATAGATGAAAAAAACAAAATTATTAAGGAAAATCTACAGGCTAGACTCTTAAATTGTTAGCATTAAAAATTATTAAACCAATTATCATAACAATTTTTCTTATTTGTCTTTTAAAAAAAAAAATGGGTGGGGTGATAGGTAAACACTAACCCCAAAGCCTTCCTTTTCTACCAGGGTAATAGGTCAACACTAACCCACAATTATGCATTATGATTGAAATTTGTTCCACTCCCGTTGCTAGATCGCACTGCCACTTAGTGCTTCCTCTATTTCTCCCACAATTAAGGCACGGGGTTGTCTGTAGGGATTGAACCAGGGACCTCACCGTTATTGGGGCAGTATTTTATCTTTGCACCCCTGGCCCAACTCCATTTTTACATTTTTTTGAAGGATTAAGAAATAAATTAAATTTTGTCATAAATAATAGAGTTGTGTTTGTTTATTTTTTATTCTTTGTATCTTTAAAAGAACATAGAAAAAGATGATAATATATTTCTTTGATAATTAGCTAATATTATTTTTATATGTTTACAATTCTATTGCCTAGAAGAATAATGTGGTAGTCTGTATGCCAATATGCTCTAGTCTAGAGGCTAACTTCGTCTAGAGTTGAGATTAATCATGAACTCCATGGATAATTTTTCTAGTGATGATCTTTTTAGAATTTTTATTGTTTCCAAAATCTCAAATGCACGTCATGTTTACAACTTGACTAGCTTTCCCTTTGTTGACTTGAGTAGTTTCAACAATTATATTCTCAGTTTCTTTGTTATGTTTTTTGTAGTTTGGCTGAAGCACTGGATGTGCAGCCTCCTGTGATGCCAGAGGATGGCCACACTACTAGGGTTACAACTGGTGAAGATGGATCCTCAGTTCCAACAGCAAAAGATGCTTCCAATCCTGAACCTGTTTGGGATGACGAAGATACTAAGGCCTTCTATGAAAGCTTACCGGATCTTAGGTACTTGAGTTTTATATGAAGTTTGCCATGTGAATGTTGCTTGATCTATGTACAGTGATGCAAAATGATATGCATAGGCATCATGAAGTTGGTATCTTGTCTTGATATCTGTATGATGGTAAGTGGAGCTCATATGGTGCCTTCTTTTAGGGCTTTTGTCCCTGCAGTGTTGCTGGGAGAGGCAGAACCTAAGACTAATGAGCAATCACATAAGTCTCCTGAACAACAGCAGGTATAGTTCTTGCTCTGAGTGTGAGTGATGCTCTGATAATATGATTTGACTTTTCAATTTACTGCATTATTTGTTATGTATTTGTTTTACTATGCATTTACTCAAGATACACAGTGATTCTAAAATATATGCATCTTAATGGGAATGCTATTTCAGTGATTAACTGCAAAAGAGATTTAGTTGCTTTGGTGCAAAGGTTGGCAGTGTAACAGCTTTTCAGCCTTTCATCTTTTGAACAAGTGTAGCAGATAATATGTATTTGGCATTTCCGACAAATACATAGGTAGAGCCATTATTTTAAAGGGAAGAGATGAGTGGTAAAGCATTCCTTGCTGTTATTGGTAACTTCACAATATAGCTTTGATATTCTTGGCAATTAAACCTTTAGTTGCAACACGATGGAATATCAATGTCATAAAGCAATTAAAAGAGCCCTAGATTTACTTTTGAAGCCAACCATGGGTATAATGCAAGATTCTGGGTATATTACATATTTAATACGTATCCAACCCTTTAAGATACCATTATGTAAGTGTTTTCACTCATCCACTTTTAGAACAAGTGTAGTGGATATTTTATATTTGGCATTATATACAATTATATAACACAGTTACCAGGAGATGGGTACGAGTACAAGGAGATAGGGACGGGTACACTATTATTCAGAAAATAAATTGGTACTCGGAGATGAAACACACACACACAGAGCCTAATATTAGCCTAAGAAAAACATTAATAAATTTTTAAAATAAAGATATTAGATGTTGGTAAAAGATGAGTAATAATATTTGATATTTATCTTGATATCTCATCATATCTAGGGTCAAGTGTACAAAATATATTTAAAAAAATCACTGAAATGCTTTCATCGAGACACATCTCTGGTGGTCGGAGACAAGTCTCTGTGCAACACTGGCACATAGATAGAGCCATTAGATAAAAGGAAGCAACATATGGTATAACATTCCTTTCTGTCATTGGGAACTGCACGATATGGCTTCTATATTCTCAGCATTCAAACCTTTTGTTGTGAAGCATATCAATGTCATAAAGCAATTAACAGAGTACTGGATTTACTTTTGAGTCCAACCGCGGAGAAAATGCGAGGTTTTAGGAATATTACATTCTAAATTTGTATCCAACTACCATTCCGGACTCTTTAAGATACCATTATGTAATTTTTTTCATGTATCCACCTTGAGAACAAGTGTAGTGGATATTGTATATTTGGAATTTTGTACAAGTACATAGGTAGAATGATTAGATTAAAGGGAACCAACATGATGGCATATCAATGTCATAAAGCAATTAACAGAAAACTAAATGAAATTCTCAGTCTAACCACTGGAAAATGAAGGGTTGGTTCTAATATTGTCTCCTTGATAGGTATTTAACTACCGTTCCTTACTCTTTAAGATATCATTGCGTATGTGTTTTCCGACTTTCACCTTTACTAATGTACCGGATATTATTTATTTGGTATTTCCTACAAGTCAATAGGTAGAATTGTCAGAGTAAAGGGAAGCAATTAACGGTATAACTTTACTTTCTGTCATCAGGAATCACATAACTTGGCTTCCATATTCATGGCAACTAAACTTTGAGCTGCAATGTGATAGAATATCAATGTCATAAAGCAATTAACAAAGCACTAGATTTACTTCTCAATCCAACCACGGGAAAATGCAAGGTTCCAGGTTTATTACATCCTTAATTTGTATCCAACCACCATTCCAGACTCTTTAAGATACCATTACGTAAGTATTTACATACACTTTGTCTTTGATAGGTATCATTGGCATACAACAAACTGGCAATTATGAGTAACAAGTTCGACAAGCTGGCCATGCTCAAGAACTAGAAGGAAGGAGGATTGGATCCCTAACAAATTGCATTCATATTTAAGTTTGGAGATGCCACTCCCTTCCTGAATTTTATCGGCATTTTTATTGTTTAAAACAACAATGCAGGAAGAGCTCAAAGGGTTGATGCAAATGACCTGGCAGCTGTCCCAGCTTAGTCAATATCTAACAGATATCGCTGCAGCAGTTGCAGTAGTCCATGACATAATACATGACATGACAAGACCTATGTGTTAATCATAGGGTCGAGGTCTGCCTTTTGTAGGGGAGTTTAACAATCCTTAACAGCCATATCTAGTCAAACTTCTATATATCATTTAAAAACTTGTACAGACAATTCGGTGTTACTAGATAAGACAATTTATGTTCTTATTAGTAAGATTATCCTTGATTTGAGGATTAATTGGAAAATCACATTTGGATCAAATCAATAATGAACCCCATATATGAATTGAGTAATTTACCTTTACAAATATTACATTTTAAGATCAAACTATATTTCAGCATGAACTATTGGAAACATGGGGAACAATACATTAAGAACACTGTAATAAATCTGATCATCCTCCATGTCCTATGATTATATGAAATATCCAATAGGCAATTGGATAATCATAAATACTTCCATGTAATAGAATACAGCTGCAACAGGCCACCATATGTTTACACTGGACTTTCACCCTCTTAATTTTGTTAAACTTTCAACTACATGAACATGAGGAATTTCCCCCTCTTAATTTTGTTATAACTTTTAACTACATGAACATGAGCTTGCAATGGCACTTGCTACCCCACCCAATCAGAAATGACAAAAGGACCAAGCAATCAGTGGAGTAGTTAGAATGCATAACAACGTGAATGCCACCTTGAAACCAAAAGCAAAATACAAAGGTCCTTAGGATAGACATGGTGTTTGAAATTGTTTTTAAGTTGGCGTTAAGGGTCTCCACTTGGATTTATCTTTACAAGAAAGGTTTCTAGAAAGAACAGCATGACAAGCTCAAATCACTTAGATACTGGTCCCATTCTAATCTAAAGACCATGGGATTTAATAACTTTTTCCTAGCCTTGCCAATGCATCTTGGGATTTATGACGTCTTCATTGTTTTCATGGCGTTTTAGCCCCCACTCACAGTAGAAACATTATTTGCTACAAGAAATTCACATTATTTCTATTGATGGATGATTAGAATAAAGTTATAAACATAATGTTTTGGTAGCCGACTTTGTAATGTTATTATTCTCTTGTCGGCTTTAGGTAGTGTCTTAATGATTCTTTAGTTATGTTCAATTATAGTTGATGGTTGTGTTTTTAACATACAACCATTGGGTATTTTGTCTTATAAATAAAATGATGAAAATTGGGGTAAGGGGGCTGATGTGACAGGTCCTCCCTATACTGAGCAATTGTAGTGAATGCTACATGATGCAATAAAGTTGTTATTCTTGTGTTTTTCTGTACTATGTTCTGTTATGTATTTAATAATGTTGCAATTGGTATTCCTTTGGTAGTGCACCTTTTATAGCAAAAATTTCAGATGCCGTTGCATTTGCAAAATAGGGTCAGGTTAAAGTCGGGTGAGAGTGAAATTCAGTCGACAATAACCATTGAAGACGAGGCACTACATTATTTTATAAAATGTCGATGTTGAATGTAACCATGGAGCATAACAAAAAAAGATTTTACAACCATATGAAGAGAGGTATTGTCAAGAAGAAAGATTGGAAGTTTGATAAATTGTACAAGAAATCATTAATGCCATTGAGCCTTGACAAATATGGTAGAAGAAGGAAAAACAGTTTGAGAATGGACGAAGAAATTGTATGGTTTACTTGATTGGTGGAACAATAAGAAGACAAAGGCTGCGAGAGGCAGCAAATTCTAAAAATTCACCAAGCGAAGTGTAGAACAAAAGTGGAAGCCAAGACAAAAGTTTAAGTAAGAGTCGGAGCTGAAACCAAGAAAGGGTTCAAAAGGAACTAGAGTACCCTATGTCACTCATGAGTAAGGAGTGGGTGGAGATTGGAAGACTATTTTCCTTTCCAGAGCAAGTGCAAACCTTTCTAACCATCTGGGTTGGAGGGTGTTGCAGAAAAATCAAGTTTAGAGTCCAAAAATTTTAGAGGGAGTTTTTATCCTGAAACAAAGTTTGATTACTTATTGGGAGAAGAGAGAGAGTTCTGCAAAACAATTTTTCTCTGCATTGAGGATTTATAAATTGACAAGGTTGAGTTAAACAAACCAAGGAAGCCAATAGGACAAATTGGAGTTAGCAATGGAAGAGAGGCACTCGACGACGACAAGCGAAGTAGTGTATGGGTCCCCTAGGAAAAGGAAGGGTCGAGGATCGTGACGTGTCGACCGTAATGTCCCCAATGGACATTACAAATGGTATCGAGTTGTTCCTCCAGCCTGTGTGGGTTAAATATGGCAAATTGAAAAGATTTCAATATGGGTTTTATGAAGGAAATGTTCACCAACATGGTGAAACAATAGGAAACCACTAACCTTTATTTGAGCCAGCTCACTCAAAATTTAAATCAAAGCAGGTCTTGGGACAATAAGGAAAAATGCGAGAACAATAATAAAGGGCATCCAATAGAGGTGATTGATGAGGATTCTTGTTGGAGGAAATACCAATCTTTGAGTAAGGGTTTTAGAGATAATATGCCATTTCCAGATTATTGCATGATGAAGATTGGTAGCAAGCCCAAGCGAGGTCATCATATGTCGGTACCTGAATTACAAAAGAACTCATTTGAAGAAGAAGAAGCTTCTAGAGAAAAAGGTATGATTTCCATTGAGAAAAATAATTGCATTAATGAAACTTTGTTTGTTAGAGAAATTATTCCAGCTCAAGAGAAAAAATTTGTATATGCAAGTAAGGAGGATGTAATGGAAACTTTAAAAAGGTGTGAGGAATGGAATAGCAGAGCTAGAGCTACTAAATTGATAGCTGCTCAAGCAAGACAACACCTACAAGAGTTCAAGGAAAAGATGTCTTCACTTAGTGGGCAGCAGGGTATGAGGAATGTCATTTCTCAAGAGAGGGCAGCCGGGAGCATGGAAATACCTTTCAAAGGAGGGCTGATTGCACAGATTAAAGATGGTGTGGAAGAAAGTATGCCATCTCATTTATTGCAGCAACTGATTTATGAAGAATTTCAGCCCATTGTAGACACGAATACTCAGATTTTGGGGCAGCAAAGTCAAGACATTTTGAAGACCAAGATTGGCGAGGATGTTGGTGATATTCCAAGGTATAAAGAGCATACTAATGTGTATTATTTATTGCTGCCTATTTATTTTCATCATGAGATGCATGCCAAAGTTTACATTATGGAGTTTGATGAACCATTTTTCCAAGTATATGTACGTGAGCATCTAGTGGATTATGTATGGTGGCAAGTTTTAGTTCACTTGACAGAATAGGTGCGAGCTTGCGGATCACTTCAGCATGTTTTGTCTCTTGTGCATGACACTTGGACAAAACAAGATTAGAATTGCTTGAGGGCAAGCAATTTTGGGAAGGGAGGATTGTAATATCCCCTTCCCATTCGAAGACCTTTGGCCTATTTTGTCAACCCGATGGCCAAAGGAAAAATATAAGGGTGGCTTAAGTTATATTTAATTATTATAAAGTGCCATTAATAAAAGAAAAAAATATATAGAGCACTTATAATAATTTATATGACTTAATAATTATTAAATCAAGGATGGAAAAGGCCCAAATATAAATTGTTATCCATCCTAGGTGAAAAGGCGACTTGCCTTAGAAGGGGAATGGGAACATAGAAAGGATAAATTTTCATTTTACTATGTATTTCCCTAGAAAAATGCGACTTGTATTAGGAGGGAAGAAGTTGTTGGAAAAAACATTTAATATGGGAAAATATTAAATGCTTGCATAGGAAAATCCTTGGGAACTAATTGGATATTGTAGAGGTTGTTTTGGGTCTCTTTTTCTTTTATAAGGAGAAATCGACTTGAAGGGAAAGATATTCCATACCATTTGATATTTTCTAATTTGTGTCTTAAGCTTGTAGCTTATGCATATTCTTTCATGTGCAATCGCTATTTGCAAATATCCGGCTTGTGGAGTAAGATCCCACAGGAACCCTCGCCGGTGGTGAGAGATCCATCCCTAGCTAGCAGGCATTCTTCGGTAGTGAGAGATCTACCCTAGCTTGTCAAGTTTTGAGCTGAATTGATGCCCTAAATGTATTGGGCGACCTACTTTTTAGGGCAAAATTAGGGTTTCGTGTTTGCTGTGCGAAAACTATTTTTGGAATATTATTCTTCATATTTTTGTGGCCCAAGATCCAAAGTTTCAGCTCATTTGGACTTTTCTAGCAAAAGATATTAATTTTAGAAGTTTTCAGTTGTTTAGGGTACGCTGTAAATTTCTGGCAGCATTCTGTTATTGAAAAATTCGAAAAATAGTTCTATAATATCTGTTATTGTATTAGCAAGTTCTATTTAAAATTTCAAGAGATTTGAGCAAGTATTTTTGGAGTTATGCATTATTTTCTGTTCGCTGCCGTAGATTTAATTTTCTGCAAAAATCAGTTTTTTGTTTGCCTGCAATTTGTCTGTATTTTGCATATTTAAAGTTGGGATTGCCTAAAATCCGTTTAGGGGTAAAATAATGTCCATTGGGGACATTACACAGACAATATTGAGGATTGTCTAAAACAAATTGTTAGAGGTTGAAAGCGTCTGTTTGTGAAACTTGTTTCACTAACACAACATGGGATTGCTTCACAAGTGTGGGACTTGAGCAAACCTCTAGAGAGCTGACTTCTCATCTATCTCCAGTCCTAATGCTATCACTAATCTACTTGATCTAACACTGTAGGGGAAAGGGAGAATGAGAACAACATAAAAGGAAAGGTGATGCTCCAAGAGAGAAATAGGAATCTTCCTTCCACTCTATGTTGGAGAATAACACAGTATATTAAACAAATGCAAGTATAATCCACACACATTTATCACAACTAAAAGGTGGGTAAAACAATTTGAAAGAGACAAGAGGCAAGAGTAGGGCAGATATAAGCCACAACAACTCAACTATTGCTCAAATATACACAACTGTATTAACTGTAAAAGAGGCCCTGGATGCATTACATTTTCCAATATAGAGGCTAAGACATCACACAAAAAGGTGAGAATTCAAGTGAATTTTAGAGAGGAGAGAATAAACGGCCAGAAGACTAAGGGTCAAAAAGCCACAAGGTCCAAAAGCACATTAGAACAAAACACACTTTGCTCTTTATAGAGGAAAAGAGGGAAAGAGAATTTGGAAACAAGTCAAGATGTCATAGTGAAGAGTGGTAGATCATCCCTTGTGCAGAAAATCTGGATTTTGTCAGTAAGCCATGCACTTGAAGATGTAGTTGGATTAGTTTGAGGCATTACATTCTATAATGTGATGTCCCCTTGCTGGAAAAAAAAAAAGAAAATATGGATTTTCCAGCAAACCCTTTTATGAAAATATATTATAATCTGATTTTTTCAAGTAAAACCCTTATAAGAAAAATACAAAATTTCTGAGATCTGATTTTTATATAAAACCCTTATAGAAAAATAACAGAATTCTGGAAATTTCTGATTTTTATCAAACCCTAGATCTGAAAATATATAATTCTGATTTTTGCAACAATTTCTAATAAAGATATGAAAATAGCAATTTTATGGAAATAAATTGCAGAATAAAGTGCAGAAATTGTATTTTATTTCAATGCAACAACTGAATACAAAAATTGGAGATTGGACCCGAAAAAATTGCTGCAAATGATGATATCCAGGCCTGGAAGTGTGATGCCAGCCCTAGGGTGATGACGTCAGCCCTGAAATGATGCCCAAAAGTGTGACACTAATCCCGGGATTGCCTGAAATGATGCCGAAAGAGTGATGCCAATTCTAGAATAGCCTGAAATGATGCCCTAGCTGATTTTCAATGTAGATCTGAAATTTTCCTTGGTTGAATTTGATAAAAAATAGATTTGAAGTGCAATTGTAGCTCTGGATGGAACCACCACAAAGGACTGGAGGGTTTTCGTCCCCAAGTCTCAATCCATCAGAGGGTTTCTGTCCTCTAATGCTAAAAGTTGAAACAAATGTTTATACTCCACAATATGAAAAAGATGAATGGCCAAATAGAATACTTTCCAAATGAGCCCCAACGCCCTTTTACAATTTTCTTTTCACTTTTCCCCAGGAAAAGCACCCACAAAGCAATGCCCCTCTTCTATTTTGTTGTTGACTTGCTTTATAAAAATATAACATAAGTTTCCTTTTTATTATGTAACATAAAGTTACTATATGGCCAATTTAGTTAAATTATTAATTTATTTCCCTTACACCACCCCTTTAGCCTATGGGAAATGAAGGATAGGCTATGGGTCTTCCAATTTATTTAATTTGAAAAAGGAGACATGACATATAACCACTCGAGGAGACAAAATGAGTTCCATGACAATTGCAATGATCTGCGTCACATGGGTAGCTCTCGAGCACTAATGGGTAGCTCGAGCACGATTGAGAACAATATTTTGTGGCATAGAAGAAATGGAGTAACAAGTTTGAGTGCGTGGTTTGTGAACTAAAGAAGAATCTTGTAGGCTATTAGTTAGATATAAGAATGACCATTCTTATTTAGGATGCAACCAAAACAAGGCACAAATTACCAAAATATTTGAAATATAGAGAGAAGAACATCACAAATGTTGACAAGGTGGCGTGGTTCTACGAAGTGAAGCATAGGTAAGACAAACTTCATGAGCCCCATTTAATGGTTAGCCGTTGGTTTGCATCTTCAAAAGACTTGTGACGAAATGTAGTGCACTTTGCGCAGCTTGGAACAATATTCTACGGATTGGTTAGAACAACACGACATTTCGCAAGCATCCACGACAATGCTTGATAGAGGATATCCTTGTTTAAAACATATTGCTTAAGCAAATCTAAGATGGAAGTTTTTGCTTGGATAAATTAGAGTTCGTTAAGGGGTCATAATCCTTGGTAAATTGACTCTAGGTGGTAGGGGTTGATTAGTGCCGATGTTTTGAGTTATGCCCCTAGTAGGAGCTGTATTAGTCAAAGGTCTACCACAACGGGTTGTGATTACAATCAGCTCTGGTGCTCTTGCGAGACGAAGTATTAGTTCGGGGCCAAGATGGTTATTGGTTTTAGACAAGATAGATGGAGCTAGGGTTAATGGAGCTATAAGAGCTCGCTCGTTTGATTTCTCACCAAAAGCATTTTAGGTGCAACATGTGTGCCATGAATCACTTGAGGTATATTATTACTATGCAAAGTATTCGAGAAAAACAAACTTTACATAAAACAACATTGTAGACATTATACATATTTAACCATGGGACTTCAACTAGTGATGTCTTGTGCCTCTTTTCCATTAGAAAGTTGTATACACGATGTGGACTTACATTGGATGGGGAAAGGTATTGAAGGAAGGGTTTGAATGTAGCCCTAAGGTTTATTATTAGAAAATTAGAAAATTCGGACATAAAATCTAAAATCCCAAGGGTGAATAATGAAATCCTAGGTTGCACCATTTGATAAGAGGAGTGGGTTCTCCAAAAACTAATATGAAAACTAGGGTTTAAGACCTAGTCTAACTTATTAATGACTATGATTAATTTAAAATTAGTAAAGGACAATCCTAAATAGCCCTCATTATTGCAATCACAATGTGAATAATGACCATTATGCTAACTAGAATATAATAAAGTACAATTAGGGTTAGAGAAAGGAACCAACCTATGTGAGTAGAATGTGTGACAAAGTGTTCATACTATGTGCGAAGTGGGATAGAGTGTCGTCAAGTTGCTTAGAAAATTACAAGACTTGAAAAACTATGCAAAGTATAGGTTTGTGGGAGTTTGGATGGTTTCGATAACAAACCCGCCTTCAGGGGTATTTGAACTTCCTGGTTTTTGGGTTTGTTTGCTTGTATCCGTATGCATGTTTTTAGATATGTAATTGTGCGAAGGCTATCTTTGATTCAAATATTGTTTCTCCTTACTTCAAAACCCTAATCTTGTACCTTTGACGTGAAAAATGGGTTAGCACAGATTTGGTTGGACTACCTCACCACACCTCGAATAATGTGATGAGTGTTGTGCTACATACCGCCATTTCAAAGAGGGATCAAGCCCACACCTATGATGAGAAGTGGCAAAATTGATATTGAAAATGAGCCCTTGATTCGGCCCTCATACTTGGCAACATGCACTTGACTTGGATTTAGATAATATTTGATCTAGGGCAGCAACATTGGATGACTTAAGCTTTGGTCTAAGAAAATTGGACGATTTAGTGCTTCTTCTTGACCTTAGAGCGAGAGAATAGAGGATCCTTAGATGAGTCTTGGGTCCCCCTAAAAGGGTAGGGTGCATTTGTATTTAGAATTTGACCATTTGTTAGATCACGCTCTCAATCGACCCAAAATAACCACCTAGACGGACTACGCCAAGTAACCCTTCATAAAAAGTGATTATTAGAAGTCTGGCAAGCGACAAGTTCATAGGGGTTGGACAATGTTGTGGCTGAACCTGTCTTGGACCTATGAACGTGTCCAATGTGTCAAAGAAATTAGTTTTTAGACAAGTGGTAGTATGTTAAGATGTTTAGTAGTAGGTGTAGTGATTTCGAGGAGCTAAACTTGAGAATGGGTCGTCTAGTAGAATCATGGTGTGGGATATAGTAAGAAGGTGCCTTAAGTTGGTCAATTTATGTGTAGATGGGATTTGTATCATAATAAGTGCAAAATGCCATATCACAAGTCCTCAAAGCAAGTTTTGGGTAGTGCGCAGAATAATGACTAACTAAATAAAAGAAGAATAACAAAAGTTTTGAAAGTAAAGGAGGGGTAAACCCAATGCAAAGCAAATCCTTCGACCAATGTGGTTAGGGTAACAATACAAATAGCCATGGGGGAATAAGAACCCTGAAGAGCATGTGTTGATGAAAGTTGAAACGATTGGATGGTAGTTTCATCGAACATCTTTGATTGTGCCCGGGATAAAGGATTCCTTTGTGGCATTGTCTATTCTTTGTGAAAGGGCCAACACAAGATTTGATAATACTCCTTAAGGAGTGTGCAAGGTTGATGGGGGCCAGGTTGGGTAATTCTAGGAGGAAGCAAAACAGTCTTTGTAGAATCCCTCTCAATACCCAAGGGTAAAGAAGCGCTTGCGGAAACAAAGAAACTTGTACTGGGTGCTTGTCTCCACACCTCGGGAGGCGGTTGCAAACAAGTAGACCCATTATGCTGAGGAGCAAATCCATGATTTTGAGCCAGGGCTGATCTCGGTGGCTAAGAGCCGGTGTGCAAGGATACTTTAGGAGTAGTGTTGTGTAGAGATGAGTGCCGCCGCACCGAACTACTTTGTTAGTGTGTGAAGTAACAATATCCAAAGGGCTCTTAATCTCACCAACCTTTGCTAGTGGTTGAAACAATGATTTGATCAGCCTGGGGATCTAGGGCTCCCTTTAGGGCCTTGCGTATTGAAGGGTGACATCCTCCTAAAGAAAAAGGGTGAGGCACCATTTATCTAGGTATCGAAAGAAAGTGCATAGAGAGTTTCTCGAGTCTTTATAATGATAGTGGTATGCCCCCTGGATCTCATAGTAAATAGGGCATATGAAAATGAAGTTCTCCTCGATCTCTGCCTTTTGGAGGGGAAAAAGACGACAAATCTGGTCCCCATATGGAATATGATGATTAGTGTCAACACACAACTATTGTGAGCATGCCCTCAATTGAATGAGGAGAAACCTCAAGTTGTGAGACCAATGATGCTAGAGATACTAAAGGTGATGAATGACACAATTCACCACCAACAAGAAATGCTTAGCATGAAAGGAAAGCTTGGGGTTGAACAATTGAAGAGGAGAGATCCAAGTAACCTAGATCTAATGCTTGTAGATATCCTCTCGACATATCTAAGGATGACCTCTTTTAAGGGAAGAGAAGAGGAGGGGCATGCAAAGAGTACCTAAAAGGAGCTCACCTATCAATAGAGATGCTTGATAGAATGGAGGAACAAACTAGTTGCAGAATACCAACAATGTTGACATTTATTGGGGACCAAAGATGCAATTTGTCATGTCCCTTTTGGGAGGCTAAATGTTGAAGACCTTAACCCATTTTTTCCCCGTGGGTCTAAGGAGAGAAATAAGGGGAAATTTGGATTATATTTATATTATTGATTAGATAGTCGTTTTCATTTATTATGATTTATCCTATTGGAAGCCTTTTTGCTCCAATAGAAGAATTTAAGTTGTTTAGTATCAATGGTATTATGAGCATGTAGGCTCCAATAACCTTTGTAATATTTAAAAAGCAATTACTTAAGGGGTCGACCATGATGTAATGTTTGCTTTAAGCACTCCTTAGGCCTATTTAAGGAGGTCACTTGGGCATTAATGAATTATGTTTTGGTGATTATTCTTATTTTGGTGGAAGTGGCTAGTGTAGCCCTTTTACTCTCTCTCAAGGACGAAACCCCTTGGGTTGAGGCTCTCCTCCAAGGATGAAAACCCTTGGTTGGGGAAAACTTGTGAAGGACAAAAACCCTTCATGAGGTTTTGATTATGCAAGCTGGTTGGAAATGCAATAAAGGATCTTTCTCTTGCAATTGTGGTCTTCTTTGATGCAAATTATATTTATTTCAAGTGGAGCGACCTATGTAGAAGTGGAATTTGGGTATGTGTGGTGACATTTTGATAAATCTGAAATTATTCTCTTATTCCTCATATTTTATAAGTCCAAGATTCCAAGTTTGGTGATTTGTGGTGCTGTTCTACTATTTTTTGCATGCTTGGGAATGTTCGCTGGTTAGGGTCTCATAATTAATTAATTTCACATGCAAATCTGAGTTCTAACAGCTGAAATTGATTGCTAAGGGTTTTCTAATTATTTTGGCACAAGTTTGGAAGCATTTTTGCAAGGTTTATCTCCTTTTCAAAGGGTTGTTCTTCCCTAGGAAGGTCGCTGCCCTAGGAAGGGTTTTGAAATCAGTTTTGCAGGGTTCATAACAACAGTATTTTCAAATCTGATTTTGAGAGCTTTTGGCCATTTCCTAAGGTCCCCCAAAAAGGGACATTACAGTGGTATCAGAGCTCTTTCCTCCCAGCCTGTGAAGCATGGAAAAATTGGAGAGGATCATGAAGAACCAAGCAGGAATGATGGAGGCATTGAGTCAACTTACCCTAGCCATCCAAAAGTTGCAAGGTGGTGGTTCGGCTAAAAAGGAAGAGTCTTCCTACAGTCCCCTGTGATCAAAGAAGGAGAAAATCCCTTTTGCAAGGCCCTACAAACCCCAATTCGTGGCTAAGGAGGAAGTCGCTCCACAAGGGAGCCCTAGACAAGCTCATGGCTACATCACATTGCTTGAAGAATACCAAGAAATGCCGGAGGAGTTTCGGGAGGCAATGTCTCTCACGGACTTTGTCAAATTAAGGACGAAAGAAAAACATTACCGACAAGGAACCCTAGCACCAAAAGGAGAGGTGCAACATGCAATGGATCTGCGTCTTGAAGGAAATGGAGCCATGAAAGAGAGAGAATTGGCCCTTACTCCTATTATTCCGGAGGGTCAACATCATGAGGTAATTGTTGATCATTGTTTGGTTAATATTGATAATGTTTCAACATGTGATGAATCCAGGGTTGAAAAGAAGAATGAGGAGCAAGAAGGGGAAGAGAAAGGGATGGTTGGAGACCATTTTCCAATTAGACATGATGACAATAAGCTTGTTGGTCTGTTTAGAACAACAGACCCTAAAGAGCATAATGATGATGGATTAGACCTTGGTAAAAGCTACGAAGACATTCCAAACACACATGAACAAGGTATGGAGGTAGTGCACCCTTTCAAGCAACTTCCAAGTCATGCATGCATCAAGACAAAAGTCGCTTTAGGCTCAAGGACTGAAATGGGATTGATAAGAGGTAACCTTCTTTCCAAGGCCAACAGTATGCATGCAAAGGTAACTACTTCCTCTTTCCATTTGGTTTGTAATCCGTCTTATATACTTGTGTTTGGGGAAAGAAATTGGGGTCACAATGATGCTTGCATTGACGGTGCCTCAACAAGTCTTTATTGGTCAAGAAGATTGGAAGAAACTCTCCATAAAGGACAAGATAAGGTGGCTGGACTATCCCATTAGTAGTCAAAGGGAGGTCATTTGATGGAAATCACAACCCTAAAATAATACGTCAAAGACCCTTAGCCCATTTTATCTCCTTGACAACTAAGGGATGAACACAAGGGGAAGTTTAGTCATAAGTTATTATAAACTGCATATAAAAAATATATTTTAAAAGCACTTATATTAATTTATTATAGACTAAACTGTAAAATAAAATTAGAAAAGGAAAAAGGCATTTTATAATGTTTATTTATCCTATAGAAAATGCAACCCCCTTAGTGGATGGGATAAAATGGAAAAAAACATTAAATGAGGGAGGTGAAAGCTGATTGGAAGTTGAGGGTGGCTATTTGGCCCATTACATCTATAAAAGCAAGTTGACTTGCTTGTAGAGGGCATCCTTTTCTATTTTATAAATCTGAATTTGCATGTTGAGCTTTGAGCTTGCATCAAAAATCTTCTAAGGACGAAAACCCTCTTGAGATTGAGGAGAAGAACGAAAACTCTTCTTCTTGGGTATTTTCCAGCAGTGATTGAAGACTTGTAAGGCTGATTAGAAGGAGAAAAGTTTTGCTGAAGTTTCTTCTTTATTTCCGGCTGAAGCGACCTACTTTGAGGACTGTTTGGGGGTGTTGAGAGTGGATAAAAATCAGATCTGGGTTGTTATAAGTTCTGATTTTTAGTCATCTAAATCAATATTTTTGAGTGGATTTTGGCTCCAAAACATCATATTTCCAGCTGTGTCTGAAGACAAGGGTTTGCAGATTTTTAATAAATAAATCAGCCATCTTTGGAGTCTCAAATTGGTACTTTTATTTATGCATTTGCATTCTAAATTCAGCTGTTCCATTTTGATAAGAAAAAGTGTTGTTTTTATTCATCTTTGAAGAATTTCTATAATCTAGGCAAGTCGCATTTTCTGGAATTAATTCCAGATCTGCAATTTCATAAAAGTTTTGTGGTATATTCTAAGTCAGAATTTGGGGAAATCCATTGTATGCATTTATATGTCCTTTTGGGGACATTACAGTGGTATCAAAGCAATGATTTTCCTAGCCTGTGAAGAGGAATTCAGTTTTGCATGGATAGAGGTGACGGGGATTTTAGATACCATTACTCAAGAACACCAGGAAAGGGAGATATGGATGATAGAGAAAGACCTCCACCATCATATGAGTTGAGTTATATGAATGAGGTATTCTCTAGGGGTAATAGAGAGTTGTAGAACCGTTTGATAGAAGCCCACAGAGATCTAAGAGACTCCTTTATAGGGGCCATTGCTGATTTGGGTAGATCCCTACATGGGCTAAGTACTAATCAGACAAAACTCTCAAGGAAATCAAGGTGAAGGAAGCTCTTCTACTCATCATATAGAAAGAGTCTCAAGCAAGACTCCTTCTAAGTTCTTTCGTGCTAATTTCCTTCAAAGAACTGAGCCACAAGAGGAGAGAGAACAGCCACAAACACATGGGTTTGCTGAAGAAATGGACCTATATGGAGAAGAGTATGCATCATTGAATCCCAACACAAAGGAGTTGCTTTCATTCAAAGACTTTTGCCAACTTAGAAGAAGCGAAGGACCAAGGAAGAAGGTGAGTCATCCACAAGAGCCAAGGAAAGATATCCAACATAGATTGGGTAAGATTACTCTTCCTACATATGATGGTACAGATAAATGTTCTGCTAGGGCCTGGTTGCAAAAGTTAGATACTTACTTATCACTAAATCCTATGTATGAGGAAGAGGCTCTCAAATTTGTCACCTTGCATTTAGAAGGTGTGGCTCATGAATGGTGGTATCATGGTCTAGTGACACAAGGACATGGTTCCATTTCCACTCTTGAAGAGTTTAGTCAAAGGCTAATAGAAATGTTTGACAAGAAAGATCTAGAAGTGCATTTCAGGGAGTTGGCACAACTCAAACAAGAGGCATCCGTGGAAAGGTATGTTGCTGATTTTCAGAAATTAGCAGTCATGGTTTCAGATGTAAGTGAAAGAAGATTAGTTGTCTTGTTCATGGAAGGCTTGACCGAACCTCTTAGGGGTTTGGTGAAGGCTTTTGAGCCTCCCTCTCTTCAAGATGCAATTAAAAGGTCACTAAATTTGGAATCTACAGTAGTTAAGGGTAAAAATCTACCCTTTGGACAGTCAAAAGGAAATTCTTTGGGGCAGCCTAGACCCACATTTCAAGGGCAGTCAAGAACAACCCCCATTAATCAAGCAAGAAGGCCATTTCAGCAGGGTATGAACCCCCAAAGAGAGCTTCCAAGGAACAAAGATGTTGATAATACAAGGAATGAATTAAGGAGGAAGAATCTTTGTTTCACATGCAAAGATCCATGGACTCCCGGGCATCGTTGCTTAGGCAAGGGCCAAGTACATTACATTGAAGTCATTTCTGATGGAGAGGAAGAAGAGGAAGAAGAAGAAGAAGAAGACACAAACAAGGAAGAAAGTCATGAAGATGAAGAGCAAGAAAAGAAAGAAGAAGTTGATCACTTGGATAGTACTCTTGCCACACTATCCAGGAGCTCTAAGGTACCACCCTTTTCATGTTAGAGGAGAACTAAAAGGTAAGAGAGTTACTTGTTTTAATTGATAGTGGTGCAACTCATAATTTCATAGATGCTGATTTAGTTACAAGATTGGGGCTGCCATTAGAGGATTTCAAAGGTTTTAATGTGACAGATAGCGGATGGTTTCACCATCCCTTGTACCAAGAAGATATCACAACTGAAAATCACACTTGGTAAGCATAAGGTGACGGATGACTTTTATGTGGTTGGTATTGGTGAAACTGATTTAGTTTTGGGTGTGCAATGGTTACATTCTCTTGGAGAATTCACCCAAAATTATCAAACAATGGAGCTGAAATTCAAATCAGCAAATCAAGAAATAGTGCTACATGGAATGGCAAATGGAGCTCCTATGGTTGTAACTGCAAAAAGGATGGAAAGAGCCTTTCATAGAGGGCAGATTGCTTGGGCAGCTGAGTGTCTAGTAACATCTGCAGATCAGATTTTGGGACAACAACAATATAATGAAGATATCCAAGCTATTCGTGATAAGCATGCCAAGGTATTTGACAATCTTCCTCATGGGTTACCTCCAGATAGAGGTTTTGAGCATACTATTGAATTGGAACCAGGTACTAAGGCTGTGATTACTACTCCATACCGTCATCCTATCATGTTTTTAGGAGCATTTGGGAAGTTTGTATTGGTCTTCTTCGATGACATATATTGGCCTATAACATGATTTGAGTAGATGGTTTCTATCCTAAGCCTTGAGCCAAAGAAAGAAGAAATTGAGAAGACCATTAAAGAGCTCTTGCAGATGGGGCATATAAGGCCTAGTTCTAGTCATTTTGCATCATCAGTTGTTCTTGTGAAAAAAAAGGATGGAACTATGAGAATGTGCATTGATTACCACTTGTTGAATAGGACCATAAAAAATAGGTATCTCATACCTAGAATTGATGAACTCATTGATGAGCTACATGGAGCTATATACTTCTCCAAGATAGACTTGAGATCCGGGTACCATCAAATCCGGGTAAGAAAGGAAGATGTTTACAAAACTGCTTTTAGATGTCATTTTGGCCATTTTGAATTTCTTGTGATGCCTTTTGGGTTAACCAATGCCCCTGCTACATTTCAATCATGTATGAATCATGTTTTTAGGGAGCATTTGAGGAAGTTTGTATTGGTCTTCTTTGATGACATATTGGTCTATAGCAAAACATGGGAGGAACATCTTCAACACTTGGATGTGGTGTTGGACATTTTGGAGTAAAATCACTTTATGCCAAGGAATCAAAGTGTGAATTTGGTGTGATTGAAGTTCTATACTTGGGGCACATTATCAATGCCAAAGGTGTTCATGTGGATCAACAAAAGATCATAGCTATCTTGGATTGGCCTCCACCCACCACTATGACACAATTGAGAGGATTCTTGGGATTATGCAGTTATTACAGAAGGTTTGTCAAAGGTTTTTCCCAACTTGTTGCTCCTTTGACTGATTTAACAAAAAAGGGAGCTTTCAGCTGGTCTAGGACAACCCAAGATGCATTTGACAACTTAAAAAGGTAATGAGCACATGTCTTGTACTTGCTGTTCCATATTTTTCCATTCCTTTTGTTGTTGAATGTGATGCATTCGGTGATGGTATTGGGGCTGTTTTGATGCAAAACAAACACCCCATTGCATTTGAAAGTAGGAAGCTCAAAGAGATTGAGAAAAAGTACTCTATTTATGACAAAGAAATGTTGGCAATCATGCATGCATTGGTGAAGTTCAGGCAATATCTAGTTTGTGGTGAAAACAGACCACAATAGTTTGAGGTACTTTCTCAACCAATCTGATTTGAATGATAGACAACAAAAATGGGTGAGTAAAATTCAGTCCTTTGACTTTGAAATTGAATTTATGAAGGGAAAGAATAACATTGTAGCAGATGCATTGTCTAGGAAACCATACTGTTGTTCTATGATGAAATTACAACAGATTGGAGGGCTGTTATAACAGCAGAGTATGCAAAAAATCAGTTTGCTAGTGCTGTCCTAGAAGGAAAAATTGAAGATGAAAAATATAAGGTGATGGATGGCATTATACTCTACAAAAATAGAGTCTTTTTGGTACTGGAATCTAAGGTAAAAAAAAAGATTTTAGAAGTTATGCATGATTCCCCATTGGCTGGTCATCCGGGCTATTTTAAAACATACAAACAAATTTGTGAGAAATTTGTTTGGAAAGGGCTCAAGGGAGAAGTTCTTCAACACATAAGAGAATGTCTCACATGCCAACAAAGCAAGGCTGAACATGAATTTCCAGCAGGTCTCCTACAACCTCTACCAATTCCAAATCAAAAGTGGGAGAGTATTTCAATGGATTTCATCACCGGCCTTCCCACGGTTCAAGGTAAGAGTGTCATTTATGTTGTGGTGGATAGATTGACTAAGTATGCACATTTTTCCCTCTTCCTACTAAGTATGATGGACCACTAGTAGCTGAAATATTTTTTAAGGAAGTTTTCAAACTTCATGGGCTACCAAAGAACATTGTGAGTGATAGGGACAACAAATTTGAGTTCTTTTTGGCAAGAACTCTTCCATCTTTCAGTACGAGGTACAAGTTACCATCCACAAACGGATGGGCAAACTGAAATTGTTAATAAATGGATAGAGGGGTACCTAAGGAGCTATGTTACAGGGCAGCAATCAACATGGATAAAATGGCTATATTTGGGGAGTTTTGCTACAACACATCTTACCACATGTCTATTGGTATGTCTCCCTTTAAGGCTTTGTATGGTTATGATGCATTTTCTTTTGTGGATGTTATTCCGAATAGTAGAGTGCAGGAGCTAGAGATTTGGTGCAGCAGAGTCAAGACATCATGAAAGCACTCAAGGACAACCTTTCACATGCACAAAACCAACAAAATTGTATGCGGACCAGTGAAGGATTGAGAGGTCATTTGAGGTTGGGGACATGGTTTTTCTAAGGTTGCAACCTTATAGACAATCTTCCCTCAAAGGGAAAGGATCTGAAAATTGAAACCAAGGTTCTATGGTCCTTACAAGGTCATAAGGAAGGTAGGGAATGTTGCATATGAGCTTGAACTTCCGGCTCAAAGCAAAATTCATAATGTCTTCCATGTTTCATGCCTCAAAAAGGCATTGGGACAACATATCACTCCTTCCATGGAGCTGCCCCCTCTTGATGATGAGGGCAAATTGGTGTTAGAACCGGAGTCTATTATGGATGTTTGTGAAAGGAAGTTGAGGAATAGAGTCATCAGAGAATATTTGGTACAATGGAGGGGTCTACCACTTGAGGATGCAACATGGGAAGGTGCAACAATTTTGGAGCATCCAAGTTTGAAATTGCTTGAGGGCAAGCAATTTGGGAAAGGGAGGATTGAAATGTCCCTCTTTCTAAAATAACACGTTGAAGACCCTTAGCCCATTTTGTCTTCCCGACGGCTAAGGGATGAACACAAAGGAAACTTTAGTCATAATAAGTTATTAGAAAGTGAATATAAAAAAGAAATATTATAAAAGCACTTATATTAATTTATTATAGATTAAATGATAAAAGAAAATTAGAAAAGGAAAAAGGCATTTTATAATGTTTATTTATCCTATAGAAAATGTGACCCCCTTAGTGGATGGAATAAAGTGGAAAAAAGTTTTAAATGAGGGAGGTGAAAGTTGATTGGAAGTTGAGCGTGGCTGTGTAGCCCATTACATCTATAAAAGCAAGTCGACTTGCTTGAGATGGCATCTTTTATATTTTATAAATTTGAACTTCCATGTTGAGCTTTGAGTTTACATCAAAAATCTTCCAAGGACAAAAATCCTTAGAGATTCTCTCTTGAGGACGAAAACCCTCTTGAGATTGAGGAGAAGAACGAAAACTCTTCTTCTTGGGTATTTTCCAGCAGTGATTGAAGACTTGTAAGGCTGATTTGAAGTAGGGTTTGAAGGAGAAAAGTGTTGCTGAAGTTTCTTCTTTATTTCCAGCTGAAGCGACCTACTTTGAGGACTGTTTGGGGGTGTTGAGGGTGGATAAAAATCAGATCTGGGTTGCTGTTATAAGTTCTGATTTTTAGTCATCTAAATCAATATTTTTGGAGTGGATTTTGGCTCCAAAACATCATATTTCCAGCTGTGTCTGAAGACAAGGGTTTGCAGATTTTTAATAAATAAATCAGCCATCTTTGGAGTCTCAAATTGGTACTTTTATCTATACATTTGCATTCTAAATTCAGCTGTTCCATTTTGATAAGCAAAAGTGTTGTTTTTATTCATCCTTGAAGAATTTCTATAATCTAGGCAAGTTGCATTTTATGGAATTAATTCCAGCTCTGCAATTTCATAAAAGTTTTGGTATATTCTAAGTCAGAATTTGGGAAAGTCCATTGTATGCATTTATATGTCCTTTTGGCGACATTACAGTTGGGCATCCTATCTTCTCTTCCTTTGACACTAAGTGCCAAGCCTACAAATTGATTTTGTCGAATCTGAAATATAATGACAAGATCCTTGCCTTGACAAGAGGTTGCTCTGCCCTCCTTTGGTTTGAGAAAGGAATTAAAATATTTCATGACTTGTACAAATTTGGGAAGTGGATGAAATGGACAAACCTTAAAGCTTTCTATAAGCTTCCCCAATCTCAGTTCAGAATGTATACAATTCTCAAAAATGCTTTCACAGCTGCCTCTACTGGACTAATTATGGAGGATGAGAATGTCTTTTGGGATACTATGAAGTGTCTCAAAGGGCCACTTCTCCAAGAGGCTACCTCCATACAACTCTATGAAAAGATTGCCTTCTCCCCAAACCTTTCCCTGGGCCTTAACAATAAGTGGAACATTTATGAGCCCATTACTAGATGGACTCATAGATTTAATGTTTTGTGGTCTTCTTGTACTCGGTCAAAGAAATCTTGCTTTATATGGCTTCTGATTCATAATAAGCTTGTTGTTGGCTTGTAATATTTTATAGGTTGCTTAGACTATAAGCTTGTTGTTTTTCTTTAATTTTTTATATATATTTATATTTTGTACTTTTTAAAAATATATTGTACGAACGTACCCACAGCGTACCATACCCGAGGTTTTTAAAAATTTGCCATTTCAGCTTACCATATCCGTACCCGTATCTGTACCGAAACAGTCTAGGTTGGAATGGCTGTGTCCCTCTCAACACTCGCAGTAATTACAATTTCCAACAGAAGATGAAATGTCAGGGATATAACACAGTTGCCAAATATTGTACACAAAATAAGCAAGGGATAACAATGTGGAACACCACCCTTCTGAAGGGCTGGTAACTGAATTTGAGGTCCCAACACAACAACTGAATGAGGAACTTTGCATCTGACCTGCATTACTATCAAATGATAAAGATTTCATCCTCTGGCCTTACACTAAAATATGTGATATTATTATTGTTTCAACCTGTCAAATTCTCATTGGAGCTTCTCATAGCACTAAACAAAAATGGAATCACATATGGGAACATCACATGTGGCCAAAAATTAAATCCATGTTATGGATCAAGATGCACAAAACAATCCTAACAGCTGATAATTTGTGAAAAAGGGGAATGATGGGGCTGCCAGTCTGCTCCAATTTTTAAGAACAATTCTGAATCCATTTCTCACTTGTTCTTACACTGCCCTTCAGCTAAAGTAATATGGAAGAATTTTTCTGTCTTATTTGGCAATCAATAACTGAAACTTGCTTCGATTGAACAGGCTATAAAAAATGGTGTTATATTTAAACAAACATGCAAAATTTTTAACATATGGCTCAGCTTATTCTGGGATACATCATTTGGCAGCTATGGTAAGAACGGAATGCAAGAATATTTAGTGGTGGAATAACACAACCCCTCAAACTAATCCGCATCATCAAGGCCAATATTCACCGTGCAGAATGTGTTTCTTTGCTGAAAAAACAGGAATGCTTAGGCTTCAAAGAAATGGAACATTTCATTCCACTATAAAATGCAATGGATTCGTATAAATCCAAGAGTCAAATGGGTCCCTGTGCAGAAAGGTTGGTATAAACTGAATTTTGATGGGGTTGAGAAAAACAGCCTCAGTCAAGAAGGCATAAGAGGAATTATTGGAGATGAACAACAAAATATATTTTTACCTATCTGAAGGATATTGGCAAACATACCAACAATATGGCAGAATTGTTGGCTTGTTTTTATGTTATACCTGGCTATCCAAAATTGTGTTCAGAAAATTCAAGTTAATGTGCATCCTAGAATCGATTACAAACAAAGATTCCATCCAAAATGAACTGAACAAATGCAAATCAGTTGGTGTATGTCAAATATTATCAATCAAATTGTTGATATTCTTCCAAAATTTTGGGATCTCCGTATTGACCGACAAGCAAGGGATTATAAAACAGCAGCTGATAATTTGGATAATCTGACGATTTCCCAATAGTTGAACCAAGGGATGCAAACATTTATTGATTTGGCTAAGCCCCCAGATCAAGTTCAACAAATAGTGGCCTTGGAGATGTCTGCTACCGGAATGAATGAACATAGTAAATTACACCAGAGCAATCCTTCACACGCAACATATCCTCATGGGCTACAGTCAACAAGTTGGCAATGCTGTCTTTAGTTTTTTCCTGTTTCAATTCACAACAAAGTCTATTTCCGTTGTTATATTTTGAATTTCAATAAGAATCAGATGGTCAACTCAGACAGGAAAATAAGCTTGTTATCAGATTGTGCCAAAAGTGGAGACAATCGGACTCTTATTTCATATGATTCTTTTGCCTCGTGAAAAATTGTATTTTGTTGAAGTCAGGGAGCCTGGCCCCATGGGATGTTTTCTCCCAAGTCTTGCTTTTATCTTCTTTTCACTAGGTATGTTTTTAGTTTTTATTTGACATAGGTCTCATTATGTTTTTTTGATTATTTCCAAGGTATTTGGTACTTGGTACGACAGTTCATTTTCATGGCTTGGGTGCAGCTTTGGGTACGGCTGTACAAAGAATATAAAAAATAATAAAAAAACATAGCCAAATAAACAAAATTAACCATATAATATGAATATAATAAACAAAATAAGCTAAATAACAACAAAACATACTGATAATTCAATACCAAATGTCATGATACTCATTGCTTGAGCTTAGAACAAGTACATTATGCAAATGTTACAATGTATACACAAAAATCAAGACAAATCAGCATATTCATAATCATATTGTTTAATTAAAGAGTCTTTATTTGTTTAATATTTATATTAATGCAATAATATGCTGATTTTTTATATTAATGCAATAATACAAATAATCTAAAGTCTGTGTTTGTTTAAAAATTGAATGTGATGAAGAATCTTGACAGCTGCAGCCAGTGTTGTAATTTTGTTCTTGCAGTTAATCCACACTTTACTCTGACATGCAGGAAATACTCTTTGAGTCGGAGCAAGTTCATTTGTCTGTTCCAGAAACTGCAGATGTGATTCAAGAGTGTGAAACCTCAAGAGGAGAGGGGACATCTGATGATAAGTGCAAAGAAAAAGAAGACAAGGAAAAGGGTAAAGAAATGGAAAAGGACAAGTGGAAGGAGAGAGACACTGATAAGAAAGGAGAGAAAGAAAATGAAAAGGATAAAGTCAAGAGTCTTGATGGTCCAAATTTAGATACCCTGTTGCAACGACTTCCAGGTTGTGTTAGTCGTGATCTTATTGACCAGTTGACGGTAAGGGACACTTTTCATTAGATGATTCTGAAGAGATTCCTGATGCATCATACACATTTAACCTAGATGATTGTGGAAGAGTTCTTTTCTTGATTTTGGTGCAGGTAGACTTTTGTTATCTCAATTCAAAAAGTAATAGGAAAAAGCTTGTCCGAGCATTGTTCAATGTCCCTCGGACATCGTTAGAATTGTTGCCGTACTATTCAAGAATGGTGGCAACATTGTCAACTTGCATGAAAGATGTAGCTTCAATGATTTTGCAGCTGCTGGAAGAAGAGTTTAACTTCTTAATAAATAAGAAGGTACTGTTGTTTTCATTACATTTATTGGCATGATTGGCCGCTACCATGTATAGTTATTTATTATATGCAACATAGCAGTTTTCATAAAATACTGTCTTTTTGAATACATTGTATCAGTGGTCTTTTGTTAGTTTTCCACTAAGGCACTTTATGGTTTTTGACTTTATCTTGCCTTTAATTAAAGGGAAGAAGAGATGCTATGCTGTTGTGGACTGGTATTTTGGTCTTCATAATGGGTTCTTAAAGACATCAATTTTTACAGTGTATTTCAATGTGTTTTGTTGCTCAGAAAACCGTTTTCTTTATCAGCATATTTCTGAATTTATATTTGTTGTATACTTGTGCAGGATCAAATGAACATTGAGACAAAGACAAAAATATAAGGTTTATTGGGAATTGGCAAAGTTCAAAGTTGCTTTCGAGTCTTTTATTTAGCTGTTTGAAGGTGAGCTTTCACAGCTTTCTTTATATAAGTACACTTTGCTGTTTGAAGGTGAGCTTTCACAACTTCCTTTATATAAGTACACTTTGCTAACAGACAGTTGCCATAAAGACCATTGGTCCTTTCACGAAGATTGTATTCTTTGAAGCCTGAAGGTGAACATTCATGGCTTCCTTTATATGAAGTACACTTTAATAACATACAATTTCCTTAAAATCTGATGGTCATTTCACCAAGACTGTACCTCTGGTCACAACTGAGTTTTAATGCTTAGTAGTAAACAATCAAACCACAAGGTTTTCTGAACCATGAAAGGAATTGAAATGCTATTGTAAAGGTAGGGTGGATGTTAGAGTTGAAAATATTTTTAGTGTCTTGTGGATGAATTAGGTTTCTTCTATGTTCCATGGGGATGCGTACTGACCCCTCGTTCCCCCTCTCCCATTACCCATGCTATTTTCCTATTCAAATATAATTCCTAGGATTTTGGGGTTGTTTATGTTACTTAAAGTTAGGGTACCTAATTTTGGTCTGATTCATTTTGCTCTTTCATACGAGGATTTGAGGTTTTTCTTTTATTTTGGTCAGTTAGCACACTATGATGCAGTATGCCCAATAGCGTTAACCACAACAGCTGGAGTTATAAATTATAAGCTAGATACCTTGTTCAAAGAAGGATGACAAAATTACCATTTTGCAACCACACCATTCTATCACTTCTTAGCCTTTTACGAAACCTTAATATATATTGTAAATAATATTATAACATGTCATACGGGGAATTTCCTGAAAAATTCATGGGTACTAAATTAAATGCACTACAGGCTGCGGCTAAGAGAGAGACGACTCAGCCTGAAAGTTCTGGTGAAGTAATCAGAGGGCCTGAATGGACTTTCCCTATTTTTGCCCCCAAACAAGACAACTTGCACCAAATTGGCAGCTCAATGTCTCAAAAAAATACCCCAAGGTGAGAGGAAGGAAAACTGGACCAAGCAATTATGGGGTGTCACAACTCTAAAGGAGGGGAAAATTAGTAAAATGTGAGAAGTTTGGTGATGTCCAGAATGGGCATATGTTGCTCGGCATGCAAGCGCATATTTATGTTCCGGTAATTGGTTGAAAGGTTGGAGTTATGGCTATCATAAGTTGCATTAGAAAACGTGAACAAAGAGATAATGAAGAAGAAGCAGATTGCAAACACTGTAAATTGCGTGTCTGTCATTTTATAATGCAGAGATAGTTACAAAATGGTTGAGGTGGTTACAACCGTACATTAGTTAATACATAACTAATAGCGACTTAATTATAAACTGTAAGCCCTATACTGTAATACCCCCTCCTAAGGCTTACTCTGTAGAGAGAAAAACAAACACACTAACAAAAAATTGAAACAACAAAACCAAACAGAGCCATGCATTCTTCAAAAGTTCTCTTTGAAAATAATTCTTTGACTAGGTAGAACTCCAAGTTGCCTTGTACCCTCAAAAAGGTGTAGTTCCTGAGTTGAATTTTCGAGTTCGGGATTTCCACCTCCCCAAATTCCCGAATTACAAACTTCATGAATTATTCAACAACCATCCATATTGAGCAACATCCACAATGCTCCATCAAGTTGTCTCATGACCCTCGTAAGGGTATAATTCCCAAGATCCACAAACTCTCAAACTAATTGGGTAGCCATCCATGCTGAGCTTCATCTACACTCGATCCCTTCCTGTCTTCAAAGTGTGGGGCTTCTTTGAAATACGTATTCGCCATTAGTGAATTCTTCACCACTTTTAGCATTTGGCGGATCTTCAACAATGGCTACATTATCTTCATTTGGTATGCATTTGAGTTTTTCTTTGATAACATCATTGGCTCAAATGCTATAGTTCCATGTTGTTTGACCTTGTTTTTGCAGTAATAACATTCAATTTCCCCTGTCATTATTTGATCTTCTATGTTTATTTCTTGAGTATGATGCCATCTCAAGTTGAGTATCATCTTTTGTATCTCCTGTAATTGTTCTATTTACTTCAACTAAGAGAGCTGAAATCATACGTTCCAAAGTTTGAGACGGTAGTTGACAAACTAAAAATGACATTACTGAATTTAGAATGTAGACTATTTAACAAAATGATTTTGACATCCTCGTCATCTACTGCAACATTAACTCTTGCTAGTTATCTAAGCAAAGATCTCAGATTGCTTAGTTGGCTAGACATAGTGACCTTGTCAACCATCTTGAATTTAAATAGTTGAAGCTTTAGCGAATTTTTTTCGTTGATTGCTTTTTCTCCAAACAATTTATTAAGAGTACCCCAGATTTTCTTGGATGTTTTTCTAGGTCTACATGATGTAACCCAGAATTAGAGAGAACAAGAAAAATAATGGCTTTGGCTTTATGATTTGCTCTGCTAATCCAGTAATTAGTGGCATCTGTAGGTGATTTCTCTTTCCCATTTACTATTCCCCACAATTTTTTATTCATCTGTTGTATTTGTATTTTTACTTTCTAGGTGTGAAAGTTGAGGCTAGAATATTTGTCCGATGGAATTTCCATTGTAAAAAAATTCTTTCTTTAACAAGAAACACCCTTAAAATCTAACACAAAATTTTATGTAGATAAATGCCCAGACTATTTTTTATCACACCTACTAATTCATGACTGTATTTCATGATCTTCCTTGTTGTGATTGGTTTTCATGTATAACCCGCTTGAAATTACTTGAAATTTTGCCTACCCTTGTGTTTTGTTTGAAATTGCATGTGTCTCAAGCCCAATGTATTTATTATCAATGGCATTCTTGCTTATGGCAAATCAGTGCCCAAGTTGGCCCAGTCTGCTCACGATTTGGGCTCCCACGAACATGGTTTTCAATTTGTGCCCTAGTCGGTTGATTGTTTTCCCATGCCCTTCAAGTATGTGTGTTCCCTTCCGCAATGGCTTCAAAAAGACTCTTTTTAATCTCGAAATAACCAAAAACTTAATCCAAAAATAACCAGAGACTTGACTGTATTTTTGGTGTCTTTTTCCCCTAATTTTTGTGATTTGTAGTCTTCTATTTGAATTTCAAGCCTTATCGAGCACCAATGCTCTGATATTGAGGTTAGAAGATGTGAGCGAAGATATAATGAAGAAGAAATGGATTGCGCAGATTGTAAATTGTGTTTCTGTCATTTTATTATGCAAGAGATAGCTAGAAAATGGTTGAGGTGGTTACAACCGTCCATTAGTTAATATATAACCAATGGTGACTTAATTATAAACAATATGCCTTATATTCTAATAGGTCGTAGGTATAGTAACAAAATCTCTGTCGTGTTCTTAGTTGAAAATGGTACCTATAGGTTCGGGGCCTCTCTGCATAGCTCTTTTAATTCTTCCATAAGCTCATTTGTCGAAATCACTTTTGGTTTTTGTTTCTCGCGTGTTGAGATGATTTGTAAAAGAACCATTGTTCAACAAAGTCTTGGTCGGGAGGGACAAGTCTTTGAGACAGGGGACCAATGACCTAGGTTTGGGGATGGCGGCGGGAAGGTGGTGGGGTGGCGGGATGGTGGCACAAATATATATAGTACTTGAAAAATTAGTTATAAAAATGTGTAAGGAAAAACAAATGAAACTTTTAAATACTAAACACATTGCATTGAATAGTGAAAATGCCAAATATCAATATATTAATATTTATATTCAAAATGATGATTACATTCAAAATTCAAATACAGTTGGCTAGTGGCTCAATGCAATGAAGATTTGGCACTTGCTCTAACTCTTGTTGTTACTTGTTGCTAATGTTGTCCCTCTTCCTTGTTAATGCTCTCACTCTTGCTTGCTAATGGTATTGCTCTCACTCTTGCTAATGCTCTCACCCTCTCACTCTTGCTCACTAATGCTTTCACTCTTGCTTTGATTTTTTGATTGTGATTTGGAGTGAGGGTGTAACTCTTATTTATAGTTTGTTTTGGAGTGCTTAGGGGGTGGGTGGGGCCCATTAAGTATTAGGTTTAGGGTTGGGGGTCCAACTTTTTAAAACAAATTGAATTAAAAAAACCCCTTTAAGACAACTTATCTTTGTCGGGGATGCCCGGGAGTCTCTGGGACGGCCTGAGAGACTTCTAGAAGTCTCCTCGACGTCTCGGGGATGGCCCAGAGTCCCCAAAAATGGGGATTTCTTAGAAACGTCTCCTCTTTGAGGGAAATGTTTAGGGATGTCCCCAAGGTGCTAGTGGCGGTGGCGGGATGGTGGGGATGTCCCCTTGGAGTCTCGAGTCTCCGAGACATCCTGAGTCTTTGGGATGACACATTTTGGGGGCGGGGGAACCCGTCTCCGTCGAACACTGAAAAAACATAATACAGTAGAATGGCATCATTTTTTAATTTTCTTGGGATCTTGGTTATAAGGCAAATGTAAATATTTATTTTAGTCAAAATAATTTTCAATTTTATCAAATTTAAAAATGAAATATTGAACAAACTCATTGTGAATAAGACAACTAGAGCACAATAGACAGTCTCAGATTTAGCTTAAACTTAGCAACTACAATATAGCAAGCTGATTTTAATTTTGCAAGTAAAACTGGCCATATAGTGGCTTCTTCAAAGTGAGGTATTTGACTTGCAAGTGATGGCTTTTCCTCTATATATTTTAGTTGGCCATGTATCATTTTGCGACTCTAGGAGTGTCTTTGAAACTCAGAGTCAAATCAAATCCAAGTCAGCTTGATTTGGGTGACTCTCCACTTGGACTTGGAAATTTTATGCTAATTATAAACCCTCTGTAAACCCAAATTCTTATGTTCTAAGAAGATGGACTTAGCTACTATAACCATGATGATGTTATTTTGTAGCTGCATATCATTTAGTCTTTTTCATTTATGACTTAGCATGTAATATTTTGAGATTTTGTTGCCAATAGACAGCTTTAAATATTTTGTTTATTATAGATCCTTCTCAAATTAATTTGTTGATTACTGTCTAGTTGCTACCTTATCCCAATTATATACCAGAAGCTCCTGTGATGATCACCAGCTGCATGTGTACATGTGAGATGCTAGAGCCACTTGTGAGAGCGTAGCTTTATAGTTTCTGTCTCGGTCCCCATCCCCTCATCCCTCTGGATTGGACCTGTTATGTCCTTGCTGGCCTGGGTATGGACGGGTTCTTCCAAGGAGGTATCTGGGAATACTCGGGCCAGCCGGGAGGTATCTGGGCCAAACCAGCCCCATAGACAAAAATCAGATGGGCACCTCATACCCAAATCCTTGGCTTTTCTGACGAGGGTGCCTCTACGGGGTTTAAAATCTTGCGAAAATAGAAATCAAAGATGTGAATTAGCAAAACAACATAATGAAAGACAGAGCGGGTAAGGCTTTGTGCCTACGCGGACTCCCTTTGCCAGTAGGAAGAGTGTTAGCCGGAAGGAAAAAGTCTTGTAACTTTCAGTGGTTTATATTACATCCTTGCTTGCCTCTGCCCAGACACAAATAATTGGTGAGCATCATAACATTGTCCTTCTGCAACCTGTGAAGCACAGGAAGGGGAGCATGGCAAGTATAGCCCCTGCTGCAGGGAGGATAGCTATTTCAAAAATTAATAGTTCAACCATTTCCAAACTTGTACAAATATTATCTTGCAGCAGCTCAAGAGATGCTTTTGAATCGGCATAAAGTATCAAATATTCTTTGATATCTTATCGAGCACAACCTTAAGGATATTCACAGTAGTATTGTTGAATCCTGTTAATGTTTTCAACGTCTTAGCAGACTTCTTAAAATATTCATGAGGACTTACTTTGTGGCACATAATTTCTTAAATCATTTAGAAATTGATTTGCTTGAGGTTACCGAGGAATTAAAATGGAAATCAAATACTTTTCCCTCTCCCTAAGCGAATATAGAGACTTTCATTTTAAGTATAAAGTAGTAGTGACTAATATAGAGACCTAAATCTAAATTATAGGAATACAGAAACATTTCTTTGATTTTATTTTCACGTATTATAAATTTATAGGCATTAAGAAAGAAGAAGAGTAAATTAGGGATAGTGTATTTGATGCATTGGTATAATTTACTGATTTCTCTTTAAGTAATCCAAACAATCTTTATTTTGTAAGGTGGTTGTTCTTCCTTAGGTTTGAAGTGAGGTGAGTATATACATCTTTAACATAGGATAGCTAGAAGAAAGGTATGGATTTGTAATGTCCCCATTTTTGAGCAGGTGGCCTAGGAGGCCTTTTATCTGTCTTAGCCTTAGTCATGCCGAAGGGGCTAGTGACATTGATGGTTATTGGAGTGCAATTGCACCTCCATTTCACTTATATATTATGTTTTGACATTGGACACGTACTTTGAGATGACTTAAGTGAAATAAGGTTGTGTGATGCTCCCTTAAGGTACTTTATATTATATTTTGTCGATGACTTAAGTGATGGGTGAGTATATGGTACTTTATTATTCTAATTCTTTGTTGGGAAGTGAGTGAAGTGCGTTTTGGCATGTGGGGAGTAAAGTGACTTAATTCATTTTATTTAATTAAAGAAAAGACCCAATGGGGCGATTAGGGTTCTATTTGGCTTTTTGTTGCAATAAGAAGTTATAAAAGGAAGCGTTTGGAGGAGAATATTCATTAATTCATGCACTCACCTATTTTGATATTGGAGCAACTACTGTTTGCACTTTCTTTGCTTGTGGAGTAAGATCCCACATGAACCCTAGCTTTGGTGGTGAAAGATCCACACCTAGCTAGTAGAGCACTCTTCGGTGGTGAAAAATCCTCCCTAGTTTGTTATTTTGGAACTTTATTCAGATTTTTGGATCAAATCTAGAGAGTAATCAGAAATTCAGTTTTAGAGTAAGAGGACAACCCTTCTTCATCAAGGGTTTCAATTCAGATTTGGAACAACTATTTTCTAGGGTTTTATCTACTCGGTTCAGATTTGGGAGTAGTTTTGGAGGGGTTTACGTGGTCCGATTAGGAGATTTTGGAGCTGGAGATTATTATCATCATGAAGATGCCCTAGAAGTCATTTCCATTGTTATTCGGAAATTATGGTCAATTGTATTTTTCTACCCTAAAATAAATAAATAAAATCAGATCGAGAGATAAATATTATTTTTATTGTTACTATATATTTTTTTGAGTTGTTTAAAGCTAAGTCACAAGGTTCACCGAACTTTTGGCTTGAAGTTTGGACTTCGCCATACTTTTCACGTGACCCTAAAAATTCGTTGGAGTTCGTGTTGTTTGCCTCGAAAAAAATGCAAAAAATCGCAGGAAAAATAGGGGAAATGCCCTTACAAGTCTTTATAAAACCTGCATTTGCTTTGCACAATTCACATCCATTTCTTTTACTAGTCGCTTGCTGGTTTTGATTTACAGTCGTGACTGTTACTGGAGTTTTAGTAGTCGCTAGGGCAAGAGCAGCCGTTAGGGCACATGAACAGAGGTAGTTCCACAGATGCTAGGGCACAAGAGTTAGCATGTGTGCGAGAGGTGTATCTCGATTATCTGGTTATTGGTATAGTTGCGTTGTGGGAGTGTGCTCTTTAAATCCCCTCATTTCTCCACCATTGCTGCTGCCAAAACCTACAGATTGCTGCCCAAGCATCTCTACCATGCCGCCGCCAAACCAAATAAGTTCGATGCTTTGTATCTTTGTTATATGGAATTTTATTAGTGTTTGTAGCCTTAGCTTTTTAATAAACTTTGTTTTTAATTTTTTATTAACTTTTCAAACTCATAAACTTTTGCGTGTGTTTTATTTTTATTATTTCTTTTTAATTTTATCAACTTTTTAATAAAGTTTAAGCTTATATGTTGTTTTATATTTTTATTATTATTTTTAAAAATTTTAAACTTTTAAACTTACGTAGGAAAGTTGTAAGTTTTTATAACTAAAGTATTTTTTTAATAATGTTTGTTTTTTTAATTTTAATTGATTTAAACTTTCATTTAAATTTTTATAATTAATTTTTTATTGTATTTTTAAAAACTAAATTTAAGTTATATATATATATATTTTTGTAATGTAAAAATAATGTTTGTTTTTCATTTTATTTGTTTTTATTTTCGAGTAAATTTTTATAATTGCATTTTTAAACTTAATTTTGTTTTTATATTTTTATAATTTTATTTTTTTTATAACATTTTAAACTTGATCGTGATAGTTTTAAAATTGTTGTTTAATTTTAATTTAAATTTTAAAATTTAAATTTTCTATTATATTTTTTTCAAATGTAATTTTATTTTCTATACATATTTTTAATAAAATTTTTACCTTTTCATAATTTTTTAATTTTTTATTTCATTTTATTTATTTAAATGTAAAATATTATATTTAGTTTTTAGTTTAATATTTTTTAATGTAATTTAAGATTTATAGTACATTTATTTAAAAAAATTATCATTCTAAAATTAACAATTTCTAATCTTGTAATTGAGTGTATTAAATTTAATAATTTATAATTTATTAACTTATTTTTAAAAATTAATATTTAAAATATATTACTTTTTATTTATTTTTGCTTTATTTTATTCTCTGTTTTTAATGTATAAAATATATTTAAATTATTAAAAAATATTTTTATTTCTAATTTTATAAATAATGAAGCATGTATTTTTATCTTTATTTTTTTGTGTATTTTAATATTTTTATGACTTTTGCAGGATTGCATGGCTCCTCGAAATCAAAAGTTGAGGGATGGAAGCATGTCATGCACAAGGACAGGAAATGAAATCAAATGTAACTTATGCAACAAAGTTTTTATTGGCAGTATAACTAGAGTAGTGGACCACCTTCTTGGTAGAGCGGGTGGCCTTGGTGGGGGTGTTAAAGCTTGCCCTAATGTCACACCAGAAATCATAGCCAGATTGGAGAGAGGAACAACAATCACTTGGAAAACATATAGCAACACAAAAATAACAAAGAATTGAAGAAGCTATTTCCAGGAACACTTCAAAGGGTTTTTCCACTAGTATGTCATCATCATGTATGCAATCAAACACATGTGGTAGTGGAACACTTTTCGACATTTGGAAGCCAATACAAAAGTAAGATGTGGATGATGCATTAGCAAATTTTTTTATTCAAGTGCCATTTCATTCAATGTGGCAAGGAGTCCTATTTTAAAAATGAAATAAAATAAAAATATGAATTTGGCAAAGGATATACTCCACCTAGTTCGGAGAGGCTTAGAACTACTCTTTTGGAAAGGTCAAAAGAGAGGGTGACTAGAAATATGGTAGGTGTCAAGGCCTCTTGGAGTGTGACAGGTTGCAGTATATTGAGTGATGGTTGGTTTGATATGTGTCAACGGCCCTTGATTAATGTCTTGGTGTATTGCCCTCAAGGAATATCTTTTTGAAAGTTGTTGACACCATGAACCACAAGAAGACTTCAAAGTTTATTTTCAAAATCTTGGATGAAGCAATTCAAGAAGTGGGTGAGGAAAATGTTGTTCAGATTGTCATTGATAATGCCACTAATTGTGTAGGCGCTGGAAAAATGATAATGGACAAGTATCCTCAAATCTATTGGAGCCCTTGTGCAGCGCATTGCTTGAATTTGCTACTTCAAGACTTGGCCAAATTTCCATGGGTTCATGAAGCAATTCAAAGGGGAGGACAATTGCAAATTTCATAAGGAACCACCGCCTCACATTGAGCATTTATAGACAACATGCATCTAAGGAGTTGTTGAGGCCTTGTGAAACAAGGTTTGCCTCTTTTTATATCACTTTAAAAAGAGTAGTTGAAGAGAAAGCAACAATAAGGTTAGTGATTTGTTGCAATGAGTGGGAAAGTTCTGCGCTTTCAAAAAGCTCTAAGGGGAAGCATGCAAAACAAATTATTCTAAACAACAATTTTTGGGAAAGTGCAAACAAAGTTCTAAAAGTTTGTGAACCTATTGTGGATGTGCTTCGCATGGTTGATGGTGACACCCCTTGTCTTGGCATGGTTTATGAGGCTATGGACCATTGTAAGGAATCCATTTAGAAGGCATTCAATGATGTGGAGGCAGATTACAAAGAAATATGGGATGTCATTGATGTAAGATGGAAAATGATGCACACACCCTTACATTCAACAACTTGTTATCTAGAGCCTAGGCTCTTTCATATAGATAGGAGAGTGATTCTGAAGTCATGGGTGGGCTTTATGAAGCCATTGACAAGCTTGTTCCAAATCCTGAACTTGCAAGGATAATTAGGCACCAAACAAGGGCATTTCGGGCAGAAGAAGGGGTATTTTCAACACGAGGAGCCAAGGATGATAGGCCACTTCTTGAGGGATACAAATGGTGGAAATATTATGGATCAAGTGCAAAGGAACTACAATGTTTTGCTCTTCGAATTTTGAGTCAAGGAGCAAGTGCATCAGCGTGTGAAAGGAATTGGAGTTGTTTTGATCACATCCAATCTAAGAAAAGAAACAGGTTACTGTCAAGAAAGTTAGGAGATCTTGTTTATGTTCGTAGCAATTTGCGGATGTGCATGAAAAATATGGAAAAAGAATCTTCTTCTTCACAATCCCAACCTGTTGGAGCAGATTTGGAGGATGTAGATGATCCTGACTTTCTTTGTGATGAATCTAGTGATGATGATAATGTTGATGAGCCAAGTGCTCTTGATGATATGGAACTTTTTGATGTAGCAAGTAGCTTATAAAGCTATAGAGTATTTTCAGTCTTCTATGATATGAAACTTTTTGATGTAGCAAGTAGCCTATGAAGCTATAGAGTATGTTTGGTCTTTTATGATATGAAACTTTTTGATGTAGCAAGTAGCCTTTAAGGCTATAGAGTATGTTCACTCTTTGATGATATGGAACTTTTTGATGTAACAAGTAGCCTTTAAGGCTATAGTATGGTTAGTATGAAGTCTAAAAACTTAATATTACATGTTTAAGATTGTGGTTTGACATAATTTCATATGTTTTTATGTTTTTCTATTATTTGAACTTAATGGCAATTTTTTTTTCAAACTTTATCCATTGGGCGAACTTGAACTGAATTTTATCCTTGTCGAACTCGAACTCGAACTCGGTGACTTAGGTTTGAAGCTTTTGGGTAGTGCTTAGAAGTGATTAGTTTGCAAAATACAAATTTGTTTATTTCTGCATATTGTTGCCATAAAAATCAGAATTTAGTTCATTGTTATTTTATACATATTTTGTGAATTTCAAGTAATATCCCACAAGGGATATTCCGGTGGTATCCGACTATGTTGCCGAGAAAGCGGAAACGGAAACGGGTGCGAAACGCGACGGAAACGTCCGTACAATATATTATTAAAAAAATAAAATTATATAATATATATATATATATATATATATATATATATATGCATAATACTCATTTTATAATTGTAAATTTGTAGACCATAAGAGATAATTGATAAAGCACTCAAAATATTTTGTATTCATTGAAATTTGAACTTCTAAAGAGTCATAACTCATCATTCAACATAGTTACAATTTCAATGATTCACATATACATGATAATAATCTAGATAAGTTAGACGTTTAAAAAAAAATTTAAAATTTTTTTTAAAAAAATTGAAAAAAAAAAAAAAATTTTTTTTTTTTTTTGGAAACGTTTCGAACACGTTTCGTACCCGTTTCGCGTTTCCGAAACGTTTCCAGGCAGAAACGTGGGCCCCTTAGGCGTTTCCTGGCTACATAGGTATCCGAGTTGTTCCTCTAGCCTGTGTGGGTTAAAAATGGGTGACATCGAAGATCTCAATGTGGATTTAATGAAGAAATTATTCACCAATATGGTTAAGCAACATGAGACTACAAACCTCTATTTGAGCCAACTCACAGAGAGACTATCACAGGGCAGATCTGGGCCTTAGGCGGATAGAGGGGAAAAATGTGAGAGTAGTAATTCAGGGCAGCGATCTCCCCATTCATCTAACAAGTCTTTTAGTCTTCATGAGCCCTCTTTCTTGAAAGATTTTGAAGCGTCACATGTAGGGCAACCAACAAAGGTGATGGATGAGGATTCTTGTTGGAGGAAATACCAATCTTTGAGCAAGGGATTTAGAGATAATATGCCATTTCCAGATTATTGCATGATGAAGATTGGTAGCAAGCCCAAGAGAGACCATCATATGTCGATACCTGAATTACAAAGGAGTTTGGGGCAGCAAAAGAACTCATTTGAAGAACCAATAAAAGCTCAACATGATAAGCAAGGGGCAACAATTAGTGGGTTGCAAGGTAAGGGATCTATCCACTACATTGAGGTAGTTTCAGATAATGAAGAAGAAGAAGAAAAGAATGTTGATCTAGAAGTTGTGCCCGGTATGAGGAATGGTGTTCCTCAAATTGTGACACCAAGAGCAGGGAAGGATCAATCCAAGAAGAGCAGATTGCACAAGATAAGGATGGCGAAGAAAGGAGCATGTTATCGCAGCAGTTGTCTCATGAAATAATTCAGCCCATTGTTGATCATGGAGACATCACAAGGTATGAGACAAGTGGGATATTTGATGACTCCTATTTCGATGGATTGTTTGTTGTAGACACAGAGCACACCATGATGACTTATGTGGAGAGTGAGTCGGATGATGTTGAGTCGGGGAGTGAGTTAGGTATGATGGAGACTTTGACTCTAGATGGGTTGAGTGGAGTCATGGATGATGGTGTGACCAATAGTGTTACACATGAGACAATTACAAAGATTGGGGTTATAGGTTCAGATCACTCGAGTCTATCATTATGTTGGTTATCTAGAGGTTTCGGTAGAGTGGAGATCTCATTTGCTTGTTGAGTGTTCAAGAACCGACACACTTGTGTGATTACGGATGGTCACATATAGGATGACAACTACAGATTGGATGATGAGATGATCTTCTATCGGGCGATTGTACCTTATGTCGATTCATGGTTGAGGATGGAGACATTGCGACATGTGCATTGTTCTTCCGTGATTCGACACTTGAGCTTCGATGAGAGCTACGAGTTCATATGGGAGAGGTTCGGATGGCATGGGTTGAGGGATGATATCCTCAACTTTATACAAAAATATATGATTTGTCCTATGTTACCGGATATGCGGTTTTGGGGCTGGAGCGGGAGCGGGAGTGCGCGCGGGAGCGGCGGGGAGCACCGCCACCGTGGAAAGCGGCCGGGCACGGCTGCGCGCGCACTCCGGCCGTTTCCACGGCCGGGCCGCCTGGCCGCTCGCGCTCCCGCGTGCAAAAACACGCGTTTTTAATTTTTTTTTATTTTTTCCACTTTTTAAAACTCGCAAATCAATAAAAAATAATAAATTCCTCTAATCTAAAACCTAAAAGCTACATCTAAACAATAAAACAAAAGAACAACACACAAACATAACATAAAGCAAACAAACTCACATTGTTGCTCTCCAAAATTGCATTGTGCTTGTCTAGGGTTTTGAGGAGTGTGAGGAGCTATTGCTAAGCTTGGAGGAGTGTGAGGAGCTGCAAAGGAGGATTTGTGAAGGATTTGATTTGTGGTTTACTAAGTGAAGGTAAGTTTTGTTTAATTTCTAGCCTTGTTCCTCTATTTTTTTTTTTTTTTTTAATCTTTCACACATTACATTTTTTGTTCATTTTTATTTTGCTCTTTCCATTTAATTTTTTTAATTTTCATTGTTCAATCACAATGCAATTGCATGCCATTGTTTTCTTTGTTTAATTTGTTTTTTAAACCTTGTAGGTATTTCTACAATGGCAACAAGTTCTACTTCTTCTGGGCAATCTTTGGCCAAAGACTTTGACCCAAATTCACCGTTATGGAGGCACGTAACAATAGTTCAACAACTTGTAGGTGGTGGTTGTTTTGAATGGAAATGCAATGAGTGTGATGGAATATTCAAAGGCTCTTACAGTAGGGTGAAAAGCCATTTGTGTGCCATAACGGGTAATGGTATAAGAGTATGTAGGGGGAGGAATAATGCTGGGGTGCCAAGAGAAAATGTTTTGGCATTTATCAAAGAGCAGGAGGATGCAGAGGCTAGAGTGGCTCTGAGAGCGGGTCATCCATTGGCCAAAAGAGGAGGTTCATCTCGTTCAGCAAGGCCTCCAGTTGCTCCATCACCTAGTGGATCCCCAATTGTGGCCATGCCACATCCATTTGTGGCTCCTATCTCCACAAATGAGGATGTTTCCCTTGCACGAAAGAAAAGTAAGACAAAGGGGCCATTGGAAAAGGCCTTTCAGAATGAGTACAGGGAGATTGCAGATGAATGCATTCGAGGTGTGTATATGCTAATGGTCTTTCTTTTAATGTTGTGAGATCACCTTATTGGCATGAGATGGTGAAAGCCATCAATGAGGCACCAAAAGGGTATAAAGCACCAGGATTTGAGAAGATCCGCACCACCCTTTTGGAAAGACAAAAAAAATATGTGGAAACCTCCTTGCAACCAATTAGGGACTCATGGACCAAAACTGGTGTGTCCATTGTTTCTGATGGATGGAAAGATGCAAGAAACCGCCCTTTAATCAATGTGATTGCAGTATGCCCTAAGGGGGCAATGTTTTTGAAAGCGGTTGATTGTGAGGGGCAAGTGAAGGATGCCCAATTCATAGCCAACATTCTCTTTGAGTCCATTGAGGCAGTGGGGCCTGAAAATGTTGTCCAAGTGATAACGGACAATGCCAAAAATTGCAAAGCTGCAGGGATGTTAGTTGAGGCACGGTATGGGCATATTTTTTGGACACCTTGTGTTGTGCATTCATTGAATTTAATGCTAAAGAAAATGGCAAACAAAATAGAGTGGATCCGGCAAGTGTATGCAGAAGCTGAAGAAATCCAAATGTTTGTCACCAACCACCACATGTCACAGGGCATTTTTAGATCATTCTCGCAGTTGGAGCTACTGAAGGTAAGGACAAGCTTTATTTCTTTCTTTCTTTTTAATTTAATATTTAATATAAGTTTTTTAATATTCTTTTAGCTTTCAATTTCATAATTTAAATTTTATTTTTAATTTTTGTTCCTCGTTCTTATTAGGTTGCTGAGACTCGGTTTGCATCACACACAATCGTCTTGAGACGACTAGTGAAGGTGCGAGAGGCACTCATGAGGATGGTAACATCCAATCTTTGGTCTGTATGGAGGCAATCAAACACTGAAGGGGCTCAAAAAGTGAAGAACTTGATCTTAGAGGACTCTTGGTGGGATAGAGTGGGTTATCTGTTGAGATTTACGGAGCCCATTATGAGCATGATCCGGTTTACTGACACGGATCAACCATGTCTAGGAGAGATATATGACGGCATCGACTCAATGATTGAGAAGATAAAAGCCGTCATAAATGCAAAAGAACAAGATCCCGAGGAAATATTTTTCAAACAAGTGAAGTCAATCCTCATTGAGCGGTGGAACAAAATGACCACCCCATTACATCTACTAGCTTTTGCATTGACTCCTAGATTTTATAGCACAGAGATCCTTTCCTTGCCAGGGAGGGTAGCACCATACAGGGATGCGGAAGTCAGTGAGGGATATATGGTGGCATTAGCTAGGCTCTTCCCTGATCCTGAGGCCCAAGACCAGGTTATGGTAGAGTTTGGCAATTTCATAGCAGAAACGGGTCATAGCCTTCTCGCTCTTCGGAGCAAATACAAGATGGATGCACATATGTGGTGGTACCTCCATGGTACTTCATCGGCTTACTTGCAACCTCTTGCAATCAAGGTCTTGGCACAGGTAAGTTTTTAATTTTTTTATTCTCTTTTCTTTTAGTTTTTTAAAATTTAAGTTTGAGTGTTTAAATCTGAAGTTGAACTTTGCATTGACTTTGAAGTTTGGGTTGCCTTAATAGGTTGCAAGTTCATCTTCTTCTGAGCGCAACTGGAGTACGTATAATTTCATCCACTCACAGAAGCGCAACAGATTGGGGGCTAAAAGGGCTGAAGATTTGGTATACATACATTCCAACTTGCGCCTTTTATCCCACAAGCAGCCAGAGTACAAGGAAGGGTCAACAAAACATTGGGACATTGATCCAGAGATAGTTGACTTGGATGCTTCCATTTCCCACCATGGAGCATATGATGATGAGACGGGTTCTGTGGCACCACGAGACCTACATGCACAAGGGGGTGCAACTGGCAGTGGCCCTAGTGCGAGTGGTTCGAGCCCATGTGGTTCTAATGAACCACATAATGATGATGATGTAGCTGGTTTTGATCCTCTTGATGAAGAGGAATATGATGAATATTGACAATGAAAGATAGTTTGAGCTTTGAATATTGATCTATGATTGAATTTAATATATCATGAGATTCATGACATTCACATTGTGTTTGATTTAAGTATTTTAAATTTTAATTTAACTTTTAAACTTTTAAGTTTCTAAGTTTTATCGGTATCCTAGCTTGTTTGTTGTGGTTATTCACTTATTTAGCTTATAACTTGTCTTTCATATGCATAATATGTGGTTAATAATTAAATTCCTATTTAGAAGGCTGAAATTTATATATTTTTTAATTTTTATATAGTTTTTGTACTGCCGTATCCTACGCCGTATCCGGGGTCAAAAAAAAATTTGCCGTTTCCGCGTATCGGATACCCCGCTCCCGCTCCCGTATCCAAAACGTTTCGGTAACTTAGGATTTGTCATTATGACAAATTAGAGCTACAAGTTTATCATTTTCTCGAGTGACATGGGATAGCACTCCTATGTATTTTACTGCTTTTATGCCGGTGAGCACTTCACCCATGTGCTAGTCAATAGAGGGACGAAGTTGACTCAGTTACTTGGTTATTCAATAGGTTCACATTCATCACAAGAGGTGAATTATGTAGAGTTGATATTGTCGGTTGATTGTTTACTGGAGTCTTGGGATTTTTCCCCACAGGGACACATTGAGACACATTATGAGGAGCCTTGCTCTCACACGAGTGTGGGTCATGTGGGAGAGTTGGCACACTTTGTGCTTATACGGGTTGTTTCACAGGTTGATCCAGAGGATGCCATAGGGTTTAGAGGGTATTTTTGTACCCATTGGTTGACTGGAGAGGTTGTGAGTGATCACATGATGACAACTTCACATTGGCAGGGACTGGACAGATTTGCAGTTTCAGTGTGGGTACCAGTGGAGAGTTGGTGTGGGCATCATACTACTTCAAGGGCAACATTGTTCTCTACATGACATGGAGAGCATGATGACTACATGAGGTGTCTTGGTTACTTCGAGATCACACCGATCTTTGGTTGACTGCAGGTGAGGTGGAGAAACTTACTTTGTGGTATTCAACTTCTGCAACATGACAGGATAATGTTTGGGGTCAAGCATTTCTCGGGAGGGGAGGATTGTAATGTCCCCATTTCCGAGTAGGTGGCCTAAGAGGCCTTTCATCGGTCTTAGCGTTGGTCATGCCCAAGGGGCTAGTGACGTTGATGGTCATTGGGTATGGTTTGCCCCTCCATTTCACTTATATATTATGTTTTGACGTTGGACATGTACTTTGAGGTGACTTAAGTGAAATAAGGTTGCATGATGCTCCCCTAAGGTACTTTATGTTACATTTTGTCGATGACTTAAGTGATGGGTGAATATATGGTACTTTATTATTCTAATTCTTCGTTGGGAGGTGACTTAAGTGCAATTTTGGCATGTGGGGAATAAAGTGCCTTAATTTATTTTAATTAATTCAAGAAAAGACCCAATGGGGCGATTAGGGTTCTTTTGGGCATTTTGTTGCAATAAGAAGTTATAAAGTGAAGCAGTTGGGGGAGAATATTCATTCATTCATGCACTCACCTATTTTGATATTGGAGCAACTGCTTTTTGCACTTTCTTTGCTTGTGGAGTAAGATCCCACAGAACCCTAGCTTGGGTGATGAAAGATCCACACCTAGTTAGCAGAGCACTCTTCGGTGGTGAAAGATCATCCTTAGTGTAATATCCCCTTTTAGGACAAGTTAGGAATTAACACAAATCTGATCACACACAACTGTAAATAATTAATTTCCAAACCCCAACTGCTGCAAACTTCAAAAATTAATTCCCGCTTAACCGTTCATGCAAAATCTTCAAACTTTGGATTTTGAGTCACAAAAATATGAAGAACAATATGCAAAAATCAGATTTCGCACAACCAACCCGAAACCCTAATTTTGACCTAAAAAGTAGGTCGCCCAGCACTTTTAGGGCACAAAAACTCCTTCAAAAATTATGAAATCAATTTATCCTTATTCCTCCTAATTTATATAATCAAATGCAATATTAAATCAACCTCAAACTGCAGATCTGAAATAAATATTAATTTACCGTACATAAAAGCCTACAGACAGCTGAAATATTCTAAAATTGATCTCACTCAAAAGTCAATATTTCTTCACCAAATAAAATGCAGGTTGTTCTATAAATTAAGATCTTTCAAAAGAACTAAAGATTTGAATTTTGTGACAGCCGAAAACCCTCCAAAACAGCCCAAAAAATCATCAACCCAGTTGCTAGGGTTAGAATAAGTTTATTGCATCCAAAATTAGATCATAAAACACCCAACAATCATCAATAACATCCAAATATCCTCAAATAAATGCGCCACTTATCCAAACAAGTCGCCAATGCTTGCAAGCATAAATCATACAAAGAACATACTTCAACACAAGATAACTCAACAAATGGAACAAGAGAGAATACTTCAATTGATCAAACCAGCTTACTAACTTCCCACAGAGAGAGAGAGAGAGAGAGAGAGAGAGAGAGAGAGAGAGAGAGAGAGAGAGAGAGAGAGAGAGAGAGAACGCTTTAATGGGCATGCATCCCAACTCCAAGCATGGAGCATAAAATAAATATCATCATAACATGAGTCTAACAATGATCCTAACACTCCTTTTATAAGCAAGGAGGCACAAAATTCGAAATCCCTAGGAGAGGGAAATTATTAAATAAAAGCAGTTTATTATCCCTAGGTGTGGTGTCCCCTCTTAAAAAAGGGTGATTTTAATATTTAAAAGCCACCTAAATATTATTTAATTAATTCCCCTTTTAATTTGCATTGTGAGAATTTAATTAAATAATTACTTGCTCCAAAAATTCTTAAATAATTAAATAAATATTGCTTTATAATGTCAAATGATTAAAATCACTCTCCGTGCAATATTATAAAATTATTTAATGTAATTTTCCCCTTGCAACATCCCTAAAGCCCACGGAGAATGCTAGGCTAAGGGTCTACAAAAATGGGGACATTACACTTAGTTTGCCATTTTGGAGCTTTATTCAGATTTTTGGATCAGATCTAGAGAGTAATCAAAAATTCAGTTTCAGAGTAAGAGGACAACCCTTTTTCATCAAGGGTTTCAGTTCAAATTTGGAACAACTATTTTCTAGGGTTTTATCTACTTAGTTCCAAATTTGAGGAGCAGTTTTGGAGGGGTTTTTGTGGTCCAATTCTGGAGATTTCGGAGTTGGAGATTGTTATCATCATGAAGATGCCCTAGAATTCATTTCCATCATTTTTCCATTGTTATTCTGGAAATTACGGTCAGCTGTATTTTTCTCTCATTTTCTGCCCTAAAATAAATAAATAAAATCAGATCTGAGAGATAAAAATTATTTCTCTTGTTTATTGTTCTATATATTTTTCTGAGTTGTTTGAAGCTTCTGGGTAGTGCTAGAAGTGATTAGTTTGCAAAATACAAAAAATTCTTTATTTCTGCATATTGCTGTCATAAAAATCAGAATTCAGTTCGCTGTTATTTTATACATATTTTGTGAATTTCAAGTAATATCCCACAAGGGATATTCCAGGAGTTGGGTTCCATTTTATTTGCAAATGAAATTTGGCAATGAACTGTGACCATGTTCTATAAGTTTATCATGACATTTGGCGTAGAGTCATCAATTATATGTAGTGTTTGACTGTTTTGTGGTTAACTTATTTTGTTTACTCTAGATTGTATGCACATTATGTGGTTAATTTTACTTTGATTTGGCTGTGTATTTTTATATTTTAATAATTTTTGTACAGCCATACTAAATCCAGGGAAAAATAAAATCGCTCTATTGGCATATCTGAATCCCATTCCAGTACCAGGATCAACAACTTAAGTTTCTGTTGGCTGTTGAATCATGTCAAGCTGCTAACTTATAATTTATAAAGTAATGGAAGATGACGATTCGTTCAGAATTCTGTGTCTTTTCTGTAATATGCTTAATCTATGGATATTCTGTTATGCAAGTTAATCCATTTTGTATTCCCTTTATTGTGTAGGATTGGAATGGAAAACCCCAGTAAACAGATATTATTTACATATTTAAACTATAGATCTCTTGAAATACTAGTTCAATTTTTATTTAATTGTTGAAGCTGTTCTGTTGTTTTATTTATTGGATGTCTGCTTGTGTATAATCAAATAAAATAATTAACTTGTCATTTCCAGGCCTGTTTGGATGATTTCACACATCATAACATAGATGTTGCTTGCAACTTGCTTGAAACATGTGGGCGTTTCTTGTACCGCTCACCTGAAACAACCATACGCATGGCAAACATGCTGGAAATAATGATGCGGCTTAAAAATGTGAAAAATCTTGATGCCCGTCACAGTACATTGGTTGAGAATGCTTATTATCTTTGTAAGCCACCTGAACGATCTGCAAGAATTTCTAAAGTCAGACCTCCTTTGCATCAGGTATGAGCCGATAGTTGTGGGATTTGTTCTTTAAAACACATGTTTTTGCTACAAATTTTGTGTTATTTGTTTGCAGTTTCTCTTCTAGTGGTAAAATAGTATTAAAGATAGCTTTGATTTGGTGCAGTATGTTCGAAACTGCTTTTTTCAGACTTGGATAAACAATCCATAGAGCATGTCTGTCGTCAACTTCGTAAACTACCTTGGAGTGAATGCGAAGCATATGTTTTGAAGTGTTTTATGAAGGTTCACAAGGGAAAATATAGTCAAGTACACCTTATTGCATCTCTCACTGCGGGCCTAAGTCGTTACCAAGAAGAGTTTGCTGTTGCTGTTGTAGATGAGGTGCGTGTCTTTTCAACTTGGGAAAAAAATGTCATTTGAAATCTTCATACATATTGCCATTTTATATTTAATTTAACTGTTGATTCTCAGCAAAAGGCTTTGTTTTGAAGCCTAGAGATCCTTAACGTCACTATATCAATAATTACTAGAAATTTTTGAACAGTCTATATCCTTTTGTTCTTGTACTAGTTAGAAGGTGTAATACATTTTTATGAGTTTATTGTTCACGGGGTATTAATTATGATTACAGAGACTTTGGAAGTCAGAAAGGTTTTCTGTTTATCATGGGGTGCACTAAAAATATTAATCACATTATAAGCAATTTTGAACCGAATATGGAAATATAACTTAGCATTTACATTTTTGTATCACAAGAGAAGGTATCTTTCTTGGGAGCATACTGGCATTTTCTTTTCTATGTTTATTTACAAAACACAATAGTAGTTTGAATGGAAATTGCTATTAAAACTGTAAATATTATCAAACATGAGATGATAGTTAATTGAGTTGCTCAGCTTAAACCTGCAAATTATCAATATGGGGCATTTATTGCCAATATCTTGAGCTATGTATATTCAAATTTTTAAACCATGTATCTTATTATTCCTCATTCCTTGTGTTCCAACAAGTTAGGAATTTGGATGGAACAAAGTCATATTGTTAAGGTCTGGAATGTTGCTATTTTCCGGAGGTGCTATTATGTTTTCGTGAAATGTTTCCTACTTATGGAATGCTGTGAGTTACATACACCATTGCTAACTACTGCTGCTAGGTTCTTACAAATATAATGCTTATTTCTTAGAAGAGACTTTTGACGCATTTGTCATAGGTAAACTGTGCAGCAATAACTTCAATAATTTGTCATAAAGAACCAAAGAAAATATTATAATGTCCTCAAGGGCGGAACAGCCGTCCAACATTGATATAAGCTTGGTTGGTGCTTGATGGAAAATCTTGAAGTTGGGCTATAAAGTGTAAAGGCATCAGTTGGAGCACAGTAAATCATGTTCTTATAGTTTAAACTGTTGCAATATTCCAATGGTGCTATTAAGTTTAGGTGAAATGTTTTCTATTTATAGAATTGCCTGGTACTGCTGCTATGTTTGTTGGAATAATATTACACTCTGGAATGTATAGGGACGAGTAGCTTAGTGATAGAGCACCACAACAACAAATGGGAGGTCCTAGTTTTGAGTCCTCGCTTGTCCATGCCAAATAATATGGTATCAGAGCTGAACTAGGAGCCCAAAGTGTAGAAGTGTGGCTAGATGGTAGTGTTGGAAGAACAATTCACACTCTGGACAGTAAAGGGATGAGATGCTTGGTGGTAGAGCACCCCAGCAGCAAATGGGAGGTTCCGGGTTTGAGTCCTAGCTGGTACATGGAAAATAACAAGGATCTTCCAAATATGATACTTATTTCATAGAAGAGATTCTTGTGGCATTTGTCATAGGATAATATGCTGCAACAACTTCAATTATCTGGTTGTTGGTTTTGGATGACAAAAAGAAACAAAGAAAATATTTCATTATCCTTTAGTTCTAAACGGCTGTACAACATTTGACATGAGCCATGTGTGCGCGATATACTAAACCTTGAAGTGGTTCTATAAAGTGCAAAGGCATCAGTTGGAGGACTCAACATGATTTAAAAGTGCAAAGAAAACACACTAGACTTGCTTGGAATGACTGAGGCTGACAAAACATGAAACTAACAATAAATATATTGTATGGGAGAGAACAGAGGTCTTTATAGGGGTGAGCCCTCTCCTATTGTCTGTCACCTTTTATAATCAAAAGAATCTAATACCAAAGGGTTCCAAAACTTCCAAGTGCTACCTGTGTGCGACAGTTCAAATATGTAAGCATTAAATCAAACATGAAGTAAAATGTAAGATGCCACACATCATGCATATTTTACAATAACCTAGAAGCACGATAACTTAGAAGGACAGAGTTCTTATAATTTCTTCTGTGTTGAGAGGAATTGTTCTCAATTTCTTTATAAACGGGGAAACTCTTGTATGAACATGTATTGGAGATCCAGCTAGCTTGCAAAAGCAAGTTCTCTAAATTGTCATCCCAGTTTGCTGTAGCTTCCTTGCTTCTGGCGGCATTCCTGGTATCTTGTGACGTATTTTCTGTAAGGAGGGTAGAAATTCAGAATGGTGTTCCCATGGTGTACATCCTATACTTCCTGCTAAATGTGATTAGTCATTCCATTTGCAGTTGTTGATGTTGACCACATCATTACTATCTACGTGAGCCAAAAATTCAATGAAACATATTTGGTTTATTAGCATATATAAGATGGAATATGGGCTTTACCAAATAGGCTAGCTAGTTTTTTTGTGGGTTCTTGAACCTGTGTTGTGTAACATGTGGCCAGATTGTTTATTTCAGATGCATACTTTACTGATATTTTCAGACTTGAATGTTGTGAGCGGATACTACTAAAATAATAGTCATCTAAACATACTTTTAAAGTTTCTCTATGAAAAAACAAGATTACTTAGTGGTTTTCAAAGGCCCTTTGAATATCTACATAGTGATTGCCATTGTTTAGAATACTTTCTGATGGCTTAGAGAATGTAGATGGTATCCACTGTGTACTGGTCCTTATTAAAACTTCTAGTCATTTGGAATTAATGGTTATCAATTACCAACACAAATTGTGTAGTTTTGGATTCATTGAATTGTTTAACAAATGAAACGATGGTATTTTACACATTTAGGACTTGGAGGCAAGTCCATTTGTAGAACATTTTGATCAACCTGAATGCTTACCCGTGTTAAGTATTGCCTGGTAAATTGGGTCCATATCATACAAAGGTTAGAATATGCACTAATGTCCCCTCTAACCATGCACACGTGAGGCATGCTATTTGTTGTGCCCATAGTTTTGGTACACACGTGTTAGTTATGATATGAATTATGGATGACTGCCTCCAATGTAGAATCTGAAAAAGATGGGTTCATGCAATCTTTTTAAGGCCCCTTTGAGCTGGAAGAAAATAATTGGACAGCAAATTTTTAACACAACTATACGTGGAAGAATTTTATAAATAGCAGTTGAAGAAGTACCTTGCTTGTCGAGCTGAAGACTTAAAAATGCCATTTTCCTATAGACTATTGTTGGTTTTTATTTACCACACCCTGGGTAAAATATTTTGCCATGTGGCAATTTTGCATGTTTATCAAAACCTGTTTTCAAGCTAGACCTAAATTACTTATACAATGTGGAATATAGTTATTGTTCATGAATTTATTACTAGTGATTCAGTGAACATTCAATTCCATCCCAGGGTTAAGATTGTATTTCATACTTGTATTCTGAAATGTGAGATACCTGCAAATGATTTCTGCATCTAGTTTCTTGTTGCTGCTGTTTGTCGTAATACTTGATGCTATTCTACTACTTTAATTGCTTCTTGATTCTAGTAGAATACTAATTCAGGTGAGACTCTAGTAATAAATTGTTCTGGACAAAATCGTCTGGCTTCTGTGCTATGGATCACCAGTCTTATGGTAAAGAATTGTAATCTGGATACTATTATCCACCATTGATATTGGGCAGGATAATCTTAAAGGGACACTACTCACGCTTCTAGTGAAAATGTGCAAATATTTGGGAAATTTTTAGTTTACCCTGCTTAAAGATTTTCAAAGCGCACTTCATGTTGGGCCTGTGATATTAACTAGTTTATTATTGCAGGTTCTAGAAGAGATCAGGCTTGGGCTCGAGTTGAATGATTATGGAATGCAGCAGCGGCGCATAGCACATATGCGCTTTCTAGGAGAGCTATACAACTATCGGCTTATTGATTCATCTGTGATCTTTGATACCCTTTATTTAGTCCTTTTCTTTGGGCATGGAACTGCAGAGGTAGGCAAACAAGCATTCTCTTGTTCAGTTTGAATCATAGAGTTCTTGATGTCTGGATAGATATTTTTGTGGAATGCTTTATCTATTGAAAGTGTTCCCCATAGAAAAACTTATAAACTGAGTTCTTAGAATGGTACTGTTTGCAGCACGGTTATTTTTTCCTTGTGTAGCCATTTTAAATTAAAAAATTAGATTCTGTGATAAAGGTTAATATCGTATTAAAAGTGGAATAGAGACAAAGGTAGCATCCTCACTAACTTGAGGAGGATGGTAGCTGTGTTAATACAATTGACAGTAAGAAAAAGATACGGCAGAAAGTAACAGCCTTGTCTGAACAAGAGTCTTCCAAAGACTAGAGACCCAGGAACTAAAGATACCTAAGAAAAGACTACAAAAAGCTGCAAACATATATAGCTGCTTAAGCTGCCTTATACATTTTCGACCACGGTCTATCTAAAAAAGTGATGTATTTCAAATAGAAGAAAGGAAGTCGTAAATGACTGAGCTTGAGAAAGGAGCAGACTTTTCATTTTGTCATTGTAATAATCATATTCCAGTCAACACCAGGGGTTACTGGTACCTTCCCCATTGCTATGTACTACATGAGTGCCTCTGTTGAGAAGGGCAGGTTCCATCCAATATGGTGATGAGGGCATTGGAGAATGACCTGATTTTCCTGGGCTTGAAAGCCAATGGCCACAAATTACAATTGCTTTTTTTGTGTGGAGCTGACTGGTAGTATTCCTATGGATTTTTGCCTCTTCCATCCTCTGACATGCTAAATCACCAGGGAGTAGTTTCTCGATGGTGTCAATCCTTTTGTGCTGTTGCTGAAAGACATTGGCCAAATACACCACATATTTTCATATTTGCAATAATTTACTGGATGCTATATGTGCCAATATCATTAGTCAGAACTTTTAAGGTTTTGTCCATTGTGAGGAGAGCCTGGACCATATGGAGCCGTTTCTGATTTGCATATTCACCTGGAAAGTTTTGTGGAACAGGATCAGGCTTGTAATGGGAATTGATAAACTGTGGGCCATAGGGGTGAATGGCAGGCCATGAGGAAGGATCATTGGGTTTGAGCTTTTAACAATACTCGGATTGTATGTATTGACAGCATCTCTCATAAGTGCGTACTTGTTTCTGCATTTCTCTTAGAGGGCTAGAGGATTCAAAGCACTGAACATGTTGATATTGTTGATAAAGAGGGGGCTTATTAGCTGTATAACACTATAACTATAAACAATGGAATGCGCTGTTATGAGGTAGAGGAGGATTTGTTTATACTGGGGAAGGATTTTACCTGAAAAAGACCAGCAAGAGTTCCAGGTTGACAGCATGATATTCTTCATTATCATCCACTACTATTACTGGTTGCTTGCCTTCGGCTTTTCAGCCCTATTCTTCTCTTGATCAACTGCACTCTGCATTTTGGATTTTACTCTGACCTTTTTCTTTTGTATGAAAGAAAGAAAAGAGATAATACGAGTAGCATGTTTAGCAGAGGAGTGTTTATTTATGGCTTTGATTGCAAGCCTTAAGCCCCTTCTTACCTTCATCTGGGAAATAAAACTTGCAGCCTTCCAATTCGACATTTTCTGTTGGATTTCTTGAGATGACTGGCCACTTGGTGAGTGGTATTGTCCTCGTGTCTTATCTCAGCAACAATATTATTTATGTCAAACTCGCAGACGGAGTTGTCTGCGCTTCCAATGTAGAGATGCTTTAAGAAATGGATGACTTCTGTGTAAACCTGTACCTAGTTTCAACTTTTACGAAGACATTGTATTTAGAATTACCAAAACTAGGGCATTTGCTGAAAGACAGTTTGAATGGAACTATATATGGACTTGATTGAGCTGTAGCTCTATAAGGAACATGCCAACCACTGCCCTGGTTGTCCATTATGGCACGAAAGCAGCTGATGTGATTGGCATGCTTGCTAAAGCTGAAGTCAGTGTTTTTAGTTCAAGTTGAATGCCAGTTGTCCCTCAAACTCTAACTTCCACTGATTCTGGGAGACGATCATCGCAAACATTACTGTAACAAATAATGCAAACATTACTGTAGCATATAATTATGTGCCCACCAAAAGTCATGGTAAAACTAGTACAGACGAGAGGTTTGTAGGTTGTGGCAAATGTGTGTTTGAGTGTTGCATTGAAGAAAAGTAGCGTGGGAGGCAAATATTATGGATTGAATAAAGACAATAACTGAAGGCAAGAGGAAGTTATGGACAACAATAGGAGTGCATGTGTTAAGAGAATGGAAAGACAAATGGTACATCCGAGGATAATGGAGAGGGTGATGTGGCAGATCAAGGGAGTATGGAATGATAAGAATAAAAAGGGTAGGGATGAGAGGGTGAATGCTGTCCGTGTTAGAGACATTAAAGTGATAGTGGGAAGAAATAATGATAAGGTGGGGCAAATAAATTAAAGGGGGTGGTAGGTAGTGGTAATAAAGGGTACGTGGTCATAGCATTAAGGGAGAGGTGACTAAGATATCTGTTTGTGAGGTGATGTCTATTAAATAGAGAAGAAACTTTATTATCACAATAATAATGTGGAATTCTACTAGTGTGATAGGGGCATTTATAGATAGTTGGGTTAGCAGCACCAAGAGTTGACTCGGGCTTAACCAACTCAATCATCGAAAATAGGTTGCAGTTGTGGTTTCTCCAAGTCCATCGGAGCTTTGAATGTATATCGGTAAAGTATCATTACCTTTGAAAATATGGCAAATCCGATCTTCAAAGTGTTGAAAACGAAAGCTGGCTGAGCTATCTGCTATTTGCTATGTTACCAGGGTTTGCCCCCACCCTCCTGTACCCCCTGGATATGTACCGGTATGGATACGTCCCAAGTACAGTATTGATACATCTTGGGTACGCCCAGTAGTGTACGGGTACATCCGGCAGTGCGTTTTGACGATGGGATGTACCCGCAGGTTGGGCAGTGGGGGGGCTCTAAAAAGTTTTTTTAAATTTTATTTTGACTCAAACAAACTTCAGTTTTATTGAGGACTAGACTAGGAGGGCATGGCAACCACAAGGAAACATGGAGATTGTTTAAAATCCCTCTAGTTTATTGAAGAGAATATTCAAAGGATATCAAGAATGTTTGAGGTAATTATTTGGGATCATCGCAATTGGCCAAGGAAAGAAGCTATTCATAGAAATTTGGACATATATCTAAGCCTCTGTACAAGTTATTTATGAGATCAAATCTTAGGTGATCTTCAATACTAATAGAAAAATTTGGAACCGCAAAGGTAATAGCTTTAAGTTTTAAAGAGCATCCTTTCCCAAAAACTACCAAGGCACAACATCGACTCCTTGAATCCTTAAGGAGGATTCAAAGGTGCTTTTGGATAATATGAATGCAAGAACCAACCATTGGAGTGACCTCTTTAGTTATCATTGGCAGGTTAGAGTTTATCTCATTAAATAGGTCCTTTAGAAGCTCCCTATATACATCTTTTATGGCCACCATTGCAACACAAAAATTAATCTCTGTTGTCCCCAGATTTCACCCTAGAACTGGGACTACCCTATGTAAAAATTTTCGTACTTTTAAATAATGGGTCATTTCGTGTTTTAAATGCCGAAAGTGTCTCAGATTGTGTCAAGATATTCCTAGAGAGTCATTTTAGCCAATTTCGCCAAATACCCAGATGCCCGAAATCGTCATATTCGTTGTTAAGGTTTGTCTCAAGGGAAATTTTTATTTAATTATTGAGCCCCGTTTGAGGCAAATTGTGCTGGTTTAACCTTGTTGAGGTCTTACATGTCAATATTCCCATATACAAGTAGGGTTTTAACCAAAAATGAATCATGGGCTTTATCTCGTGACTTCGGCAACGTTTTGCGTTTTGGTGTTTTCCGCTTTGTTTTTACGTGAAATTTCTCTAGGTCAATTCCTTCACCGGTTTAGTCGAATTTTTGCCCGGAGTATCCGGAGATCATCTGTGGATGTTATGCCGAAGGAATTTGCCACATGAGGTCCGGGTTCTCTATGAAAAGATGAAGTCATGCATGAAAAAGCTTTTGGGCAGGTCGCATTTTTGGGAAAAGAAGGTTTTAAGCTACAATGGGATTTTTGGTAGCAAAGTTGCGGTGAGAATTTTGTACCGCTTGGCAGGTACTTTTTCCCATGGAGGAAAGCCACTTAAGTCATGATGGGATTATTAGAGGTAGCAGGTAGGCGGGAATTTCTTATCTGCCTTGCAGGGTGAAAATTCTCATTGTGAAATAAAAAAAATCACTTAAGGCATTGATGGGAATTTCTTACCTACCTTGCAGGGTTAAAAATCCCATTATGAAAGTCAAACAACTTAAGTGGATCATGAGATTTTGGAGTTGCGGTACAGGTGAATAATCCCATTAGAAATTGACTTTTAAAAATAGAATTCACCCTTGCTAAAAAGTGCGACCCACCTTGGGTGAATAATAATGCATTTAATAATATTTATTATTGTTTATTCACCCAAATTTGGTGCCCAAGCATGAGGAAAAGTCAACGCATGATGAAAGGATAAAGAAGATTGAAATATAATTCTAAAATTAAATAAATTTAATTTATTTAATGCAGCCCCCTCTCATGCAAAAAAAGTGTGACCCATGTTGAGGAGAAATAATACTTTTAAAGTATTAATTAATGGAATTAATTCCTATTTTGGGTGCATAAGGTCAAAGCACACCTTTGTGAAGTCAATGTGGACTGAAGTAAAAACTAAAATTAAATAAATTTAATTTAATTAATGGTAGCCATGAGCATGCACAAAATAGGTGCCCAAATTCAAGAGAAAAGCATATTAATTAATTAATTACCAGAATAAGAGAGGCAATTATTAATTATAGAATGGTGAAGGTTATATAAGAATGGGCTGCCATAATGATGAATTAATTAATTCTTCAACAAGGAAGTGCAACCTGACAATTTTGGCGCCCAATTAAGGAGGAATTTTGCCTGAGGTGTTTTTTATTGTTGGAAGACTTCAAAGTTTGGTGCCTAGGTTCGAAGGAGCGTGAATTAACTCGATTAATTGTCTACATAGTGGTACAGGTGCTCAGTGAAGTTGACAATATTCATGCATGCTTTACATGCAAACAAAACCTCAAATTTTGGGGCAACAGGCTTGATATATGCAGATTTTTATAATTAAAATCAAGTGTTCATGTTCCGGTTGCCGTCTTTGTCTGAATTAATTGCAGGTATTCATTACAGGTGCTTATATAAGAGAAAGGGAGCTTAAATCAATGTCCAATACATTGAACATATCCTCCGAATCTAAAGAAATTTCCATATCTACACCGATTGTAAAGAATTTCGGCCGAATAAAAAGAAAAAGAGTTGCTCAGACAAAGATTGCTTTGGCCATGGCGAAGCATGATGAAAGAAAAGGATCAACAGAATCATGCATAGCTTCCAGATCCCAGATCCATAATTGCAAAGGCTTCATCCTCTTGTTTCGAATGCAGCGTGAAGAAGTCAGTGCATGGAGAATTCCTTCCAGGACCTTGTGCATGTTCTCCCAATCTTCCAGTTGAAGCCTTCATTGAATTTGCATTCACCCGAGTGCTTTCAATTTTTAATTGCTCATATGCAATTAAAAATAAAAAAATGAGTTATTTACGGCAAACATTGCACTGATGCATGTACTAGAGAAGAACTACAAAAGCTTCAAGGATAAGAAGGAAGACAAGTCAAAGGCAATACCCGCAAGCAAATCACAGTCACTTGCTTTCAGATCTAGCCGCTTCCAGATCCAGTTTGGTGAGAATCAAGGGAAAAAGAATCAACTGTATGCAGGATATGAAAAAAGAACAAGACTGCAACTTTCCTCTTTCTTCTTCTTTCTCTTATTTCCTCCGACAAAGTAAATGAGCAATCAATTAAAATTATAAAAGTTAAGTGATTGGTTTAAAAGCCATTACTTGAAGAAGTCAGTTACTTGGAAATAGGTGGCACACATGCAAAATAGAAGGTTCTATCTTCAGTTGCAAATCATGCATGTCATGCAAAGAGGAATTCCAGGAGGGAGATTGCCAGTTGTATCCTTTACAACTTTTACATGTGCCAGTTCACTAAAGGCTTCCTATTTGTAATTTCCCCTCTACATGCTATAAGTAGAGGAAGAACCTATGGGTTAAAGCAGAATTTGTAAGCAACATTCTTGTGTTCCAGACTTTGTGCTGAAATCCTTGATAGCTATTTGAAGCAAAGGAATAGAAAGGAGCAGATTTCTAGAGAACTTTGTGTCGACGGTGCATTTTGCTTCTATCTTTTTATCTCAGATCTACTTATAAACTTTGTGTTATTTTAGATCTAGATCTGAAAGTTGCTTTTGCTTATAATTCTGTGTGTGTTAATATCTATTGGTCCTGTCTATGTGCATGCAATCAATTCTGTAATCAATTGTTTGGGTTGCACATCTTACCTATTTCTTCCCAGTGTTTTATTATTTCCTTCTTCTTTAGATATTTCCTTTCTTTAATAGCTGCTTACTTGCTGCAAAACTATACAACTATGGTTCATGAGTGTATGGTTAAAAAAAAAACCCCTAAATAGATACTAGCATACTTTATTGACAAATCTTACACGGGAGCCTCACCGGTAAATGAGGGAGATTTATCTCATGATCGCCTAGGTTTTCAACTATGCAGAAAATCTAGCTAACAATCTCAAAGGAAGTGGATGAAACACAAAAGAATACAATATTCGTATATCATAGAAAATGTAAAATTTTAAGCATATTGAATGTTTTGAACATTGATTGTACTATATTTTTCAAGTTTTTATTTCTTATGGACTAAAAATGAGTATATATATATATATATCGATAGTCCCCAACCCCATCCAATCTCCAATCTAGAGAGACCTGGGATTTGGGTGGCACAGGTCATTTATGCTGATGGGCCGATGGGGCGAGGGCCGTAAATAGCCCTCGGAGATAACTATAGTGAAGTGGACTTCCGGCTAGTGATAGATGATAGACCGAAACCAGGATGCTCCGCCTTGTCTCCCCATGGCTATATATAGTAGTGTTCTATATAGGAGAGGGGCCCCATCTATTCTATATAAAGAGGAGTTTAGTGTCCAATCGGCTGTAGATCCCGATCTGCCCTATCGGGCATTTTTTAATATATATGTACAGACATATCCAAGACGTATCGTACCCAATGGTTTTTAAAATTGACATATCCGCGTATTGAACCCGTACGCGTATCCGGCAACATAGGCTATTTGACTATGATGTCAATGTTGAAGATGAACGTATTGTAGCTGATGGAAACTTTGAAGGATTTTTTGAATGGGATTTGTTCATTGGCCAATGGTTTGGCCTTGTATGTCTATTGATGCTGCGGTCGGGAGATTTCGGGATCCATTCTTTGTAGATCTTTTGTATTACCAAGAGGGAATCCCTATAAGGAGTCTGAGAACACCTTTGTTGATTGTATGCTGGATACCTGTGTGGAGGGCTAATATTTTGGCAAAATTATTAGTCTGTCTGCCAGTCTGTTTTGAGAAGATAAATATGGCTTCCCATTTTGCATTTCTGATGATGCTTCCATTACCAGTCACTCTTGGGTTATGTTTTGCTGCTCCTTCAAAATCTAGTTTATACAATCCTTGTAGAGGTGGGTCCCATGAGATTTTGGATTTGACTTGAAAGTACAAATATCTATAGTGGAAAGGAATATATCAGACTTTGGCTATATGGCAAATTGGCAATCGTTCATATTCGCTGAATTGAGAAAACCCTTGGTTTTCAAACAAAGGATTAAGTAAGTTTGTTGGAGTCTGCTTTTGAATTTCCTTGTGATGCGATCCCTATCATAATGTATACATTATCTAAATATAAGATTCTTAATTAGGTTTCAATATATGTGTTCTACTTCTACTCTTTCTGGCTGTTAGTTTGTAATTATTTGTGAGTGCTATTTTGAAACCTTTGTCCATTGATGGAATGCCTACTCAGATGTACAAGAACCAGGCATAAATGTGACAACAAAGGGTGACCAGTTTAGTCATGTATCATTAGTATTCTGTTTTTTATTAACTCTGAGCCACTCTGGACTGCAAGATCTTTTGCTATGATGATGAGTTTGCCGGTACTAGGTGACTGACCCTGGTCTGGTGTATCCCTGTGTTCGGCCTGGCTATGTCCTATTTGGCTCAGGTATGCCCTGGTCTGCCCTACAACAAGAACCAGACATGAATGTAGCGACAAAGGGTGGACGGTTTAGTCATGTATCATAAGCATAGACACCCAGAGTTGGGGCAGGTCTCAAAGACATTGGGTGCAGGGTACTTGGAGATGGCCAAATAAATAAAATCATATTATTTATATAATTAAATTTCTGAACAAAATTAAAATATAACAGATTCTAATGTCATAAACATTGAATAGTTTTTTTAGTTTTACCGCTCCAGGTTTTAGGTGTTAGCATTAACTTTTATGTTTAGTTTTTTTATTCAACTTCACCTTTTAAGTTTTTACTTTTAATACTACGTTGCCAGGATACGGATACGAGTATCGGTTTGGATACGGATACGATACGCGGATACGTCAATTTTAAAAAACCCTTGGATACGATACGTCTTGGATACGTCCGTATATATATATAATTTTTTTTTTTATGTACATCTACTCATTTTACTCATTTTTTAGTCCATAAAAAACTGAAATAGTAATACAAAACTTGAATCAATGTTCAAAACATTCAATATACTTAAGACTCTGCATTTTATTGATCATGTGGCTGCCATACATATGATATATGAATATCATGTTAACATGAATACGAACAAAACTTGAAATTTCAAAAATATACTAGGATCCATGTTCAAATTTTCAAAACAAACAATATACTTAAGATTTTACATTTCATTGTTCATGTGGCTGCCATACATATGATATAGGAATACAAACAAATCTGGAATATATCATCTAGATTTTCCTCAAAATCAAGTTCATGTGTGCCACTTGCGCTAGCTCCACTCTCATTAACTCTACTCTGCTCGCTTGCGAACTCCTTGAGCGTCATCTTTGCCATCAAATAATGAAAGTTGGGCAAGCGTGGCTACAGAGGCATCCAAGTCTCGTGGTCTCGGAGTAAGATCCCAAAGTTTGTGAGGCCCTCTAGCATACTCCTCGGACTTGTGTGACAAGAGGCGCATACTCCTCGGACTTGTGTGACAAGAGGTTTGGTTTTAGGGAGTAGAAAAGTAAAAATAAAAATAAAAATCAAATAGAACTTAAAAACACTTATATACTTGTTGGATACGTATTGCCGATATGTACGGGGCGAGTGCGTCGGGATACGTCATGGATACATCTCGCACGTATCCGTGATGTATCCCGATGTACCCCGCACGTAGCGGTACATATCAAAGACGTATCCCCAACATATCCGTATCCGATACGTTTCGAGGGATTCCGGGGTTGGTGTATCCGTGCAACGTAGTTTTAATATTCAAAAGAGTTGTTTTAAAAAAAATTACAATTAAATTAAAGGCAGGAAACAGTTTTTAGGAGATGCCTTAAGGAGTCATGGAAGACTTCAAACGAAATCTCCAAGACTTAGGAGACAACCTTGTCTCACATTTATGTACCCGAGAGGCATCCCGGGGACCAAGAGACGCCTCCCGGTTTCTACGATCATAAATATTCTGTTTTTAATTATCTTTGATCCACTTTGGACTGCAAATAATTTATATTTTCAGTACTTGTACTGATGTTTTGCTATGTTACCGGGTTTGTTGATACCTGGGGGTCCGGTCCATGTTCGGTATGTAGTCGAGCCGGTTGGGACCTTCCCACGGTGAAAATGTCCAACAAGCATTTTTTCTCTCACTCAAATGACTGTTATTTGATAGAGTGGTTTTCAATCGATGTTGGAGCTGATAAAGTCTTGTTCAAATTTAAGACAAATGCATTTCCCAATTGTTGACATTTTTATGCTTTCCATGTGAGTGATCCACAGACTCGCTGAAGCTCGATGCTCATATGCCCCAATTGTCAAAGAAATGAAGACAATGCACATCATCTGTTTATCACTTGTTCTTATGCTAGACAAGTTTGGAATGTGCTTGCAAGTCAATTCAACAGCAGCACCGGACTATGCCAAATATTTTAAAATTTTGGATCAGCATAGATGGCAATATGAAACACCTAAGTTATATATGCATGAGATTGCTACAAGATTCAGTCTTTGGACCATTTAGAAGGAAAGAAATGAAGGGATATTAGAAGAGAGAGAACTACAACCTGAAGATTTGATAAGAGTGAGTAAAAGTCAAATCAAAAGGACTTTGTTGACTGCAATCAAAATTCAAAAGAATCAAAACAACCCCAACAATGCCTCTCAATCACGCAATATGCAAGATTTAACATAGCAAAGAAGTGCATCGTTATATGATGCAGGAGCCGCCAAGGTGAACAAGTAATCTTGCATCAACCAAAAATGAACTAACCCTTTGAATATCTCCAACTCGGGAGTGCACAAGAACTGGTCCATAGGAAAGCTCGAGAACGTGTTTTGCAGTTTTGGCTAAGGCACGATGTGCGTAGCATGTGCAGGAGTATCTATGCAAAAGTTGCAAGGATTGTGTAAGTGAATAGAGTGCAGAGGTTTGCATATAGACAATGTACGGAAGAAATGGAGGACAATGAGGATCCAAAATAGACTAAGGATCGGACTACTTGCAAGCGCATAAGCATAGATGCGTTCGATGGAGTTGCGCAAGAAAGTGCGCAAGAAAGACCGGCTGGCCTAGTAAGCCAAAATTGACTAAGGATTGATTTGCGTGTGAGGTATGGATGGAAGAAACAAGGTGAGATGCAAAACATAAGCATTTGGTCTACAAGTTTTAGGAGAATCAAATCTGCGTGAGGATCAGTATGTCTACCTTGGGAGTTTGCAAGTATCAATGGGTTGCAAAAGCAGGAAAACAAGCAAAGGAGTCTTGGCTGACTAGGAACCCTAGAGATCTTGGATTGACTCCAACAACCTTGGAACTGCCTTAGATGTCAAAGCCATTGAAGATGTGTTAGAGCTCAATTGGCTGTATGGAGTCAAAATGACACCTAGCATTCCTCGAGGCCTTTATAGAGGCTTGGGGAGCAAGCAATCTGGTAGCTTTGGTAGCTTGAAAGTGTTTTAGGCAGGAGAGAGTGCTGAGCAGTCTAGAAGGTAGAAGTACAATCTGCAGAGTGTAAAGAAGAGTCTAGAGAAAAAGTAGGAGAGAACGTGGGTCGAGGGACTCCACCATTGTAGATTTTTGAGCTTGATGTTGTAGCTCAATGTTATCACAAGATAGGCACATTATAATCCATTGCCATTTTAATACAATATTTGCACCGTGTTTGTCCCCTAGTGTGTGTGATATCATAGCTGCTAGGTTACGGATTTCCCTAATTGGAAACCATGTACGTGTGATTGCATTACTATAAATCCAAAAGATAAATGGATCCCACAAGAAACAAATTGGTGTAAACTCAATTTTGATGGGGCAGCAAAGAAAAATCTAGGGAAGGCAGAAAAGGGGAAATAATTCGAAATGGCTTCAAACAACTAAAAGTGATCCACATCTAGCATGTAGGGCACAAAACTAACATGACTAAACTCCTTTTCCTTAGGAAAAGACTCCAAATAGATGCAAGAATAGGATTAACCCCATCAATGTCAAGGTGGCTCCAAAATCACAATTGATATGGTGAAATAAGGAAACTAGTCTCGGGTTGTCTAGAAAATGCAGATAACTTTGAGAAAGAAGAAAGAAAGAAAGAAACATATTAATGTCCACGGAAATGGGTCAATGGGACTCGAGAATACCACTTACAATCGAATATGATAGGGTAAAAGGAGCCTAGGAACAACCTACAAACTAAACTAAATAATACAAATAGAAGCATAGAAAGTAAACGAGGGGTAATCTCAACATCATAAAGCCCCAACCAATGTGGTTAGGGTATTAAAATAAATAACTATGTGGGGTAGCAAGAACAAGAATAAAGTTGGAGAAACTAGATGATAGCTTCATCTAGTTTCTTTTACCGCTCCAGGATTGAGGAATTACTTATGTCATCGTCTCATCCTCGCGAAAGGAGCAATGCAGTATCTAAGAATACTCATCGGGGAGTGTCTAGGGCCAAGGGGGCTAGGTTGGGTAATCCCGGGAGGATGCAGAGCACTCTCCCTAGAATCCCTCCTAACAACTAATGCTGAAGAAATGGCTGAGGTAGCGAAGAAACTCATAACGCGTGCTTGTCTCTATGGCCTAGGAAGTAGTCGCAAAGGAACAAATCCACGACGCCGAGGAGCAAGTCCATAACTTGAGCAGGGGTAGATCCACGTCATTGAGAACTAGTGTGCTAGGACACCTTAGCAGTAGTGTTGTGCTGAGATGAGCACTGCCTTAGAGACATTAATGTTGGCAAAAAAACTATAGTAGGTCAATCACAAGCCAAGAAATTTTAACTCAAGAGCTAATGGCCTAGCAAAGTTGGCTATTAACTAGCAATGATTCATTATGGATATTTACCAGCCAATGGATAAAATGGCAAGCAATATCCACGAAAAATTAAAAAGGAAGAAAATACAGTCCACACTACATGTCTTTAACAAATAAGACACAACAATGACCCAAGACTTGTGGAACTTGATCCCATTCTCTCACTTCCCCTTGTTTATTTCATTAAATGTATTTTTGTGGGCTTTAAAATGGATTTTTATTAGCCAATTTACAATAAAAATTGTTACTTTACACTAGACCCTCTTCTACCTTTTCATACACACCTCCAAAATAGATTTGTCCCAACTCATTAGTCATCAGGCCCCATACCATCATACACACTGTCACTACACTTGTTTGTAACAAAGGCAATGGAACTTTAAAAGATGTTTTTTTAACACTTCCACCTGTTCTAGTGCCAAACACTATCATATACATTCTTCCTCCCTATCATGGGTTCTTTATAATCTCACCCCACAACAACATTAGTTTTTTAAAAGAAACCCACAATATATTTGTTCTCTATTTCGACCATGTATGTGGCAAATACAAAAGCTGACTTAGATATCTTTTGATGTCCATGAGGCCAAAAAAAAAGCCTATGGGACCCAAATGAAAAAGGGCATAAAACAATTTACATCGCACTTTACAAGACCCAAATGACGATTGGTAAGGATCGTGACAAATACACCCTACATCACAGACTTCATAAGGCCTTTATTGTATTACTGTGTGATCATCTTAAATTGTTGTATAATAGATTTTTTGTCAGACAAAAGAAGGTAAGGAGGATTCATGCCGAGGACATCATTGAGCAGGGTATTAAATTTAAAGCGCCTTAGATGGATTTGACAAAGATTCTCCTTTACAATTTACCAAACATTCTCTTTGTGGTGGCCTGCTTTTGTTCTGAAGGTGTTTTACACTTAATGGGTCAAGGCGAAGACAAACGACCCAAAGACTTTACGCAAAAAAGCAAGTGGGTGTAGGTGAAAGGTGACTCGGACAATGTTCTTATTTTCCAACTCCAAAATGCTATGTCTGCTCCAAGCAGAGATAAAAATGCTACAAACGTGGTCCTTATAAAGTAACTGTGGTAGAATCGTTATCTCCGACTCCCCAAGCTGAAATAGTTTTCTTTAATGATTTCATGTTGGCTTTGCTTGGGCCAGATCACAGAATTAGACATGCAAGGTTTGCAATCATTTCATTAGATCTTTTCAACCTGGCCTTCTGTTGCTAGGAACTATCATATTTATGGCTGTCACAGATAGGATAAGCCGTAGACTCATGGAGAAATACTTTTAAGGAGACCTTCTCTATTGTGACTGCAATTGCCTGCAAAATCCCCACAAGCAACTAACGGTGTATAGTAGAAAGAAGAAGCACAACAAGAAACACACAAGGAAATAAATGGAAAATAGCACTGTGAAGAATAAGGAAAAAAATTGATCTGCACCATTCAACTGAGAACCAATCCATTCCAATAGATGGTGAAGAAACTGAGAAGATGAACATTGACAAAGAAATGACTTGCCTCCACTACTCAGCAACAAGGGTTTTCTGTTCAGAGAATCAACCCAATGATTTCAGATACATCTCACCCTCATTCTGCTCTCAGCCCACTCCCCTTCACTCACCCCTTCCCACCAATGCCCAGTCAAAACACAAAGGTTAGGTTGGTGGTGGAGCTGTATACTCAACATATTTATAACTACGTTGACAGGATACAGGTACAGGTTCGGTATGCAGATACGTTGATTTTCAAAACCCTTGGGTACGTTGTACATACACATACACATACACATACACACGTGTGTATGTATATATATATATATATGTATGCATTTATATATATGTATGTGTATATACATATATATATATATATATATATATATATGTGTGTGTGTGTGTGTGTGTGTGTGTGTGTGTGTGTGTATATATACATATATACTAGTTTTATTCATTTTTAGTTCATAAGAAATACAAAACTTGAAAAACATAGTAAGATCAAGGTTCAAAACATTCGATATGCTTAAAATTTGACATTTTCATTAATCATGTGGCAATACGAATACAAATAATCCAGAATATATCGTCTAGATTTTTCTCAAATCAAAATCTTGCATGCCAGTCCCACTAGCTCCACTTTCAGTATAGCTTCCTCCTTGCAAGTAATGGCAAGCTCTAATCTCGTCCTCCTTGTAATAGCTTCCATCAAACAAATCCTCCTTGCAATTGCAGCCTCCTCAATTGCCTTTGGCACTTTGCTATTACACTTGCAAAAACCAACAATGAATTGTTTTTGTATTTTGGCAATGCTTGAGTGTCTTTTTTATAGGTTTTAGAGGAGTTTAGTGTTTAATTTTTAAATTAATTTATGAGTTTTTTAGGGTTTACATTGATCAAATCAATGAAAAAATTATTTATTTTGCAACCGTAGTATCAAACGAAGCGGGTATGGCCTAGGTATGTCTAAGACGTACTTGGGTGTATGGGGGCATATCCCTACCATACCCAATATGTATCCGTACTCCGAGATGTACCGATACTGAGTTTAGTGGGTGGGGGAGTTACCCATGCAACATAGGTTTATAGACAAATTAGCCTCGAGTGCTTGCCCCATGTTCAACCCTTCAATTGGCATCAATTCCTTTAATTTATCAAATATTCTTGTGGGGATTATATGTCACAACCCAACTAATGATGGTCAAAAACGTTTGGTGTAACATAAACCCTATTGTCTCTCTTCCCCGAGGTTTGTAATATTGCAAAATTTCAAGCTCAATTCCCTATCAGTAGAGCCCAAAAGAGACATTCGGATGCAAAGGAGAATTCCTCCATCAAAAGCCCTACAGAACATTACTTAGAGTATTGATAATATGTCAACAAAAATTGATGATGTGGTTTTTGGTTTTGTTTGATGGACCGGGAAAACGATTACAATCCTTCATTATCTCCACCGAGGCCGGAGTTCTACTCTCATCGAATATCACCTTCATGCTTCATTCCATAATGTTTCCATCTTAAAGCTTCGATTTTGGTTAGAAGCCACCATAAACCTGTCTCTCCTCAAGAAAGTCCAATTGGAGTCAATGTTTTAAAATTGGAACCAGACTTAACTGGGCCGAGGGTCAAACCGACCGAATGAAACCGGACCGGTTCAAACTTTATGAACCAGTTTACTAAAAACACATAAAAATTTATATTTTTAATGAAAACAATATATTTGAAAGATTAGAAACCATGATTCCAACAATTACACACAAAATATGCAAAGCTTGCTCATGTATATATGTAAGAAAGGTGTTTATAGAAAAATGGCATGAACTCCAAGTCCAATACACAATACATATATCATATATGAGATTCCAAAACAAAATACATAAATAATGAGGCTCTAAATGGCCTCTATAGTCCAAGACTCCAAAAAAACAACATGCTATGATCATTGATACAGTATACTACAAGTTACAAAACTCTAGAAGAAACTAGATGACATCAATGATCAATCATCAAACTCTGCACCACTGCTGAGAATGGGATCCTCAGGCTCATCCTCATCAATATCATCATTGTCCTCCGACTGCACTCCATCCAAATCCTCGTGTACATCTCGCAACAACAATATTAGCACCGGGAGTAACACGAGTGTGACCGATGTTTGCTATGTCTCGTGACGGTGGCGGTGGTGCTGCAAGTGGCTCATCATCTTGATCCAAACCCATCCACCCCAAGTCATTGGGATCAAACTTTGCTAGATGACTCTCCTCGACCCAATTTGAGGTTGGATCTATATCATTCAAGACAATGGGATCTGTATCAGGGCTTCGGTTGAACAATTGGTTGTGCCTTAGTTGAAGGTTGTACTGCACAAAGACAAGATTGTTCAACCGTTGTTCCAAACAGATTTCTTTTCGTGTGAATCCACTCAAAGACAGAGATGTGAGTTGCGTTCGCACCCAGAAACACTACAAGTTTGGCTCGGGATCTTAATTGCATACTTTTGCAATTGAGGACATTGACTACCAAATGAATCCCACCAATGTGCTGTAATAAAAACGTAAATGTTTAATTATTAAATAATGACGATAAAAACACAGTTAAAAATTAAAAGTAAAACTTATAACTTAAAGCATAATTCAACAAATTAGATTGTCTTATGCTAAAAATTCATGATTATTCATTAAAAAGTTTAATCAAATGAACTTCAAAAAACTTAGAATTGCTTACTTGGTTGGTCCACATCTCTTGTAATCTTTGCAAGGTTTTTCCCAAAGGTACTGTGGCTCTGCTAAAGAAATTGATCTGTCGGTGAACCTCAAGTTGTTGCCTCTCATCAGGGACCATGCGCTCTAGGCACTCGTACAAACCATCTTTTACTTCTCCTGTTTGATCTTCTCCAAGCTGAGCTCTATAATGATATCTTGGGTTCAAGAAATATCCAACTGCATGTATAGGGCAATGGAGTTGATTGTTCCATCTATTATCTATAATCTCCCATATAGGCCCATACTTAGTTACCTTGTCTTTGTATGTTGCCCTTATCTGCTCCTTTTCCTGATCCATAGCCTCATAAATATAGCCCATGGCTAATTTTTCCCCATCCACCAACCGCAACACCTTAACAAGAGGCTCAACAATTTTCACCTCTACTATTTTTTTCCAAAATAAATTGTCAAAAACTTTCTTCTTTGTGTCTTTCCCATCTTGTTTGTGGCTCCACTTTGATGCATTCCATTCATCACTTGAAAACATCTTTTTCAAGTTTTGTGCTTGGGAAAGAAGAGATTGCAACGTGAGGAAGTTTGTTGCAAATCTCGTGATGGTTGGCCTAACAAGTTCTCTGCCCTCAATGTTTTTCCTCATTAGGTTCAATACCCATGAGTGATTGTAGATGTATTTTGTGATGCTTTTGGCATGCTCTACATGTTCTTGATCCAATCTTGTTTTCCTATATCCTCAAGCATGAGGTCTATGCAATGTGCAACACATGGAGTCCAAAATATTGTTTTGTGTTTAGTCTCTAACATCTTACCAACAAGAACATAGAGGCATTATCTGTGATGATTTGTACAACATTTTCCACCCCCACCTCTACAACAACCTCATCCAAAAGCTCAAACAACAAATTTGCATCTTTCACCCTATCAGATGCATCAACTGATTTCAAAAACATAGTACCTTGTGGACAAGAGGCAAGAAAATTTATTATGGTGCGGTTCTTGCCATCACTCCACCCATCTGACATAATAGTACATCCTAGTTTTGGCCCATGATAATTTACAACTCTTCAAATATTCATCTATGGATGCAACTTCTTTTTGCAAAAGAGATCCTCTCAAGTCATGCATACTAGGGCCTTTGAAGCCCTTACCAACAACAACAATGGAATCAAACATAGGCTGGTAATAAGGTGAGCAGGCAACATTGAAAGGGATATCTACATCATACCACCATCTAGCAATGTATTCAAAAGTTGCTTCTTTGTATTGCTTCTTCCAATGGTTATCTAAGGTGGGCTGATTTTCTGTTGGCATGGAGGCACTAACAAGTGTGAAAGATGGAAAAAAGTTTTGGATGGTTTCTTTTTTTAGACCGGTTTTCTTGCCTATGAGTGGATGGGGGAGGTATATACCGAAAGGGCTCTCTAACATGGATAGAGGGGTTGAGGCAAGATCCTTCAACACTTGTTTGGGCCATGACATGTTCCCTCCTCCCTATTTTAGCTTCCATCTCTTTTTGCCTAGCCTTCTCTTCTTTATGTTTCTCAAGCAAGTTTATCATTTCCAACCTAATAGCATCAATATTAGGTGCATCACATGGGGAAACGTGGCCTCTTTGACCAGCCAAGTGTTGTTTCAACCAGTGTTTTAAAAACTATTCCGGTTCCGGTTCGGTTATTCGGGTTCGTTGATCGTTCATTAAAAAAATTGCAAACCATTTGAAAAATCAACCAATGACCGCTTTTTATGAATCGGCCGATTTAGTACCGGTTGCGTATTGAACCTTCCGGTTGTGTACTAAACCGATCAAACCACTGGAACGTCTCGAACTAGTTGAGGGGCAATTTTTGCCTTAAAACATTTTTTTTCCAATTTTAGCTTTTAAGTTAACTTTTTCCCAATTATAACCCTAAAATGATGTTATATAGACCCTGTTTGGAACAACAACGATTAAATGATCTTGTCTTCATGCAATACAACCTCCGGCTAAGGCGTAACCGATTATTGAATATGATACCTAATACAGATCCCATTGTCTTGGATGATATTGATCCAACCTCATAATGAGTAGAGGAGAGTCACTGGTAGAGTTTGATCCCAATGACTTGGGGTGGATGGCTTTGGATGATGAACCACTAGTAGCACCAGACATGGCAAACACTAGCCATGCTACTACAACTATTGCAGATGTCCGTGAGGAGTCCGATGTGTCTGAGCCAAAGGAACATGATCACATTGATGAGGACGAGGATCCCATTCTTAGCAGTGGTGTTGAGTTTGATGATTGATATCAAACATGTAGTAGCTTGTAACATATTTTTTTGGACTCTCTAGGCCATTTAGAGCCTCATTGTTTATGTATTTTGTTTCGGATATGTAGTGCACTTGGTGCCGTTTTGCTATAATTACCCTTACATGGTATATGCATGAGCAAACTTTGCATATTTTGTCTCTAATTGTTTGTAATCATGGTTTGGAATCTTTAAAATTTCTTGTTTTTATTAAATTGTAATATTTATTGTGTTTTTCTAGATTGTTTCGGTATGGGTACGGGTACGGTGCGGTAACTCGAAATGACACATTTTTAAAAACCTTAGGTATGGTATGGTGTGGGCACGTTCACAATATATTTTTAAAAAGTACAATATATAAATATATATAAATTTTTAAAAAACAAGAAACTTATAGTCTCAACAACCTATAAAATATTAGAAGCCAACAAGCTTATTATGAATTGGAACCCATCTAAAGCAAGATTTCTTTGACTGAATACAAGAAGACCACAGAACATTAAATCTATGAGTCCATCTACTAATGGGCTCACAAACATTCCACTTATTGTTAAGGCCAGGGAAAGGTTTGGGGAGAAGGAAATCTTTTCATAGAGTTGTTTGGAGGTAGCCTCTTGGAGAAGGGGCCCTTTGAGCCACCTTATAGTATCCCAAAAGTCATTGTCATCCTCCATAATTAATCCAGTAGAGGGAGCTGTGAAAGCATTTCTGAGCATTGTATACTTTCCAAACTGAGATTGAGTAAGCATGTAGAAAGCTTTAAGGTCTGTCCATACCATCCACTTCCCACATCTGTACAAGTCATGAGATATTTTAATTCCTTTCTCAAACCAAAGGAGGGCAGAGCAACCTCTTGTCAAGGCAAGGATCTTGTCATTATATTTCAGATTCGACAAAATCGATTTGTAGGCTTGGCACCTAGTGTCAAAGGAAGAGAAGATAGGCTGCCCAACCACCAAGTGCTTCACTTGTTCCCATGCCTTCCAAATTGACTGAAGAATAAAGGACCCATGAGGAGCAACAAGAAAGCACCCAAATAGTAAGTCAACCAAATGAAGTCATTTTCATCTCTCTTGACCCTTTGGAGCCTATTAGCAATATTGAATCTCACACGAACTTTCCAAGGTTCAATTCTAGTCAAAGCCCTCAAGTTTTATTTAGTTTTTTGCACTTTAAAAATTAAAAAAACCATGTGGGTACGCTGCGGGTATGTACTCATAGGCCCTGGGTACGTCCCGAGTATGGATTTCTATACCCGGGAAGTACCTAGGGCTTGTGGGTATGTACCATTGAGTACCAAGATCAAAGATATGTATCGGTGGCTGGTACATGGGGGTACTTTATGCGTTTTCGTGCTTGATCTAGATATTTTTAGTAAACCGGTGAGAAGTTTTAAACCGGTTTGGTTCCGGTCCGATTCGGTTTGACCCTTGATAGTTCCGATTTTTTAAACATTGGTTTCAACCAATGAATCCCCCCCCCCCTCCTCCCCTTGATGTGTTTCTTACAATATTTACAAAATACTTGATTATCAACTATGTTTGCATGGTTCCATGTAGGGTCTTTAACTCGGGGGGCCATTGCAAATGCAAAGAAATCTGAAAATGCAAATAAAAGAAAAAAATTCAGATTTCCTATTTAATAAGATTTAGAAATAGGGGCAAGTTTAAAATTTAACATACCTTTCAATGTGCACACAAATGAGGTCAAGAAACACTCCAAGCTTGTATATGGGCTGCACCCTCCAAATGTAGATGTGAAGACCACCACAAAGAGCCCACAAGCAATGCCAAACAAACCCCAAGCTCACTCCAAATCAACACTCTTCAATGCTGCCCCAAGCCTCCAAATCCTTACAAATGAGAGAGGTGCTCACAAATAGAGGTGAGGAAGTCTCTATATGGATGCCAATATCACCACAAAGAGCCCACAAGCAATGGCAAACAAGCTCCAACTTCCAAGCTCACTCCAAAACTAAACTCTTCAATCTTTTGCTCACAATGCTCACAAATGCTCACAAATGCTCAATGAGAGAGGTGTGAAGTGAATAGGGGGTGTCTATATAGCAATAAATTAGGGTTTAGGTTGTTTAAAAATATAAATTTTAATTAAAAAGTGAAAATTTCTAAAAACCGCTGTATTCTGCGTTGCCTCACGACTTGGTCGGTTTTTGACAAAACTAGACCGGTTTGACCGGTTTGGGGCCAAACCGGTCAACTGATTCTGTTTTCCTACCGATCGGTGCCAAAAAAGTCAGACCTGTTGAACTGGCTGGTTCGGTTCGACCGGTTCTGAAAACACTGGTTGGAGTGAGGGAGACCCTCACTGGTGCATGTTTTGAACCATTGACCTCTAAGTGGCAAGCACTCAACTGCATATGCCGATCGCTCGATCGGCCATGCCTAATGACATGGGTATTGACTTCTCTCTCCTTGAGAGGAATTTGTTTCTTATGGTGGCATGTACGCAACAGCAAAAAGATTGCATGCTTAGTTTGCAGCAAGGATGTCTAGGTGCTTGCACTTGATCATATTTGGGCTGCACTAGAGACGCACCCACACTGCAAATGTGCCTTCAACTCAATCCACACCAAGGGAAAACCAATGCACTAGTTTTCCTAGTGCACCAGGTGCGCTTCCCTTGAATAAATTTATACACATTGGTTCTTGCATACCCGGACCTTGTGTACCTCCACACCTCACTCCCAGACAACCTTGCTTTGCAGGATGATGTTGACCAGCAAAAAGAGTGCTTTAACTTCTTTACACATAAGTTTAGCAAGCTTCAGAGCTGAACTGAAGCTATTGAGCAAATCCTCACTCCTGAATGGATTAGAAAAAGACTTGCTAAATAGATGCATTTCAATGCCCATGAAGCCATGTTAAAACAGCAAACCACCAAGATTCACAGAACTTCTGTGGCTGTTAAAACAGGAGATACATAGAGAAACATTCTATTCCATCCTGCCCCTGCCTGCCATTGCCCCTGTTTGGAACACACAAGTGGCTGCTTAGGAGCTGAGGACCAAACACCATCCATTTGTCCACATGCATCATGGAAACCTTTGAGGATCTGAATAAGTCCTCTTCCCTATCTTCTTTTTGCTTCTGGCTTCATTTCAATGTTTCAATATCAGGAAGAGCATCTGTTTCATCTTTCATAACAATTCTCTAGCCTTCACAGCTTTGTAACACTGTATACGTATCTAGATAGATGGATAGCATAGCATATCTAAGCATAGAATTAGCTAGTGGAAGATGGACGGTCATATGTCTCCTTTGAGATCATGCTACGTATATATTGCACATATTAATAAAGTTGTGTTCCAATTTTATTATCTATCCTGTGTCTCCATCTGAATGTGTATTTTTGAATAACTGTTTAATGCTTTCACACACGACACAAATACTAACAATTGAGATTGTTGTCCCCCATATATCTCCTGGGATCCTGATTACTTTGACAATCTCAATCACTTTCACAAATCTTGATCACTTTCACAAACTAAGAAGCACTCCCGCATATGCAATAGCTTTTCATAAATAAAAAGTAGTATCCATATCCATTTGAAATATCTTTTCAAGCAATGCTCCTAATCGTTTTATGTTTCATGAAGTGTTATTATAGCTGTGAAATATAAAGTACAGAACGATAGTTATCACCTTGTTTAGTTTTGTCTATATGGGAAAAAACCAGTGCTTGCTATCTTTTGTTGTGGAAATTAATTATGGTATGTATCTAGTTTATGCCTTTCTTTCTATATTTTGGAGTCCATTTTATAGAGTGTTTTATATTTGTTGCATGTGCTTGATTTTTCTTTGTGGAAGTGCTTAGGAGCCCTTTTAAAACTTTTCAATAGTTTGACCATACAGGTATACAATTATCAATTATTGTAAATGAATTCTGCATGCCACATGATAAGATCTTTGGTTTTGGATGATACAATGTATGTATTTGCTTTTCTTGTTTGATTATATGTTGTAATGACATGCATGCAAGTTTTAATTATTTGTTGAAACTCTTGGTTCTGTCTTTTATGGAATCAGCAAGATGTACTGGATCCATCAGAGGATTGTTTTCGCATTCGGATGGTCATAACTGCACTCCAGACATGTGGCCAATTTTTTTGACAAAGGTTCTTCTAAAAGGAGGCTTGACAAGTTTCTGGTATATTTTCAAAGATATATTCTCAGTAAAGGGGCGTTCCTCTGGATGTTGAGTTTGATCTCCAGGTTATTTAGCATGCTTTCACTCTCTGGCTATAGAATTACCTTTTCATTCAGTAATTTGTTCAATTCCTTTCCTTTTAATGCTTTCCATATTTTGTTTGGCAACAATTGCAAATCTGTTATCCTACATGACTCTGGTGATGAGGTCAATCATTGGAGCTGCTTTGGGAAGATCAAATAACACGTCATTTAAAATTTTGAGACACCTCTGTGCAGGCTACTAAGATTTTTTTCTTGCCATTGCTTTTAGTCTAGATTCTTTTTCAACGCACATGATACATTTGATTTCTTAAACTAATGATGGCGAATTTTTAATTCGGGCATATTATTTGCAATGCCTTTGCACTTTTTAATTGTCAATATTTTTCTGAATTTTAAGCGATCGTGACTTTGAATGTGCAGTTCTAGTTTAAGGCAATATATGCTCTTCTTTTCAGGATCTATTCGCTGACTTACGACCAAAAATGATTCGATATTCATCCTTGGAGGAAGCAGATGCTGCTATAACCAAGTTAGAAGAGCAGGAATGGAATGTAGTTCCTGAAAGGATAGGGAATGAAAAGTATTCTGATACGGAAGGAGTAAAGGCCGCTTTACATTCTGCTCCTATTGCTGCTGGAAATGGCCAAATGGTGATGGATGGAACAGAGGAGAATGGTATTGGGATTGATGATGGAGAGAGTGGAATTGAAACAGAAAGTAGTAGTCTGGAACCTGATTGTCATGAAGATGAGGAGGAATCGGATGAAGATAAGTCTGTTGATCGTGATGATGAAAGATACGATGAAAATGAGGAAGAAGATGGTGGGGAGCCTGTTGCCTCTGAAGAAGAAGAAGATGTGCAAATAAGACAGAAGAAACTGATGGAGGTTGATCCAGAAGAGGAAGCAGATTTTGAGCGCGAGCTGAAGGCAGTTATGCAGGAGAGTTTAGATTCTCGTAAACTAGAAATACGAGCACGTACTACACTGAACATGGCAATTCCTATAAATCTTGGTGAAGGATCTAAAGAACACAACCGAGCAAGTGAGATAGAAAGTGGAGATGAGATTTTAGATGAAGAAAGTAGCGGGAACAATGTTTCTTTCAAAGTGCTTGTAAAAAAGGTAACAAGCAGCAAATCAAGCAATTGTATATTCCACGTGATTGCTCTCTTGTGCAGAGCACAAAACAGAAAGAAGCAGCTGAGCTTGAAGAGAAACAGGACATCAAAAGACTGGTTTTAGAATACAATGAACGGGAGGAAGAGGATTCATCTGGTGCGGCAGCACAACCAATTAATTGGCCTCAAACAGGTTTAGGTGCAGCAAATAAAGGATATGGTGGCCGGGAGGATGGGATGGTTCTGGGAGATCAGGAAGTGCACGTCAGAGGCACCATCTACAAAGTTCTGGATACGTTCGACGGAGATAAAATGCTGCCGCACATTATGTTCTTTGTGAATTTGATTACAGGGATTATTTTGTTTATCTGTGGCTGGGTACAATTGGTGTCGTGAACCAGGGCAAACAATTGGTGTTGTTGATACCATGGATGGTTTTACTTTGCAGATTCAACGATTTATTGATATCCATCTTGATGGATGTGTCCTTAGGATCCTATGGAATTATTTTGTATCCCTTTTACAGCTGTGCATTCCTTGGGCTTATAAGAATTCAATAGAATGATAACTGCTCAAGCCAAGTCCTCAAATGTGCAGGGAGCAAGTTGCGAGTTTGGGGCTAGAACCCCATAGTATGGGAGGAGTAAGTTTTTATCCTGAAGGAAATCTAATGAATTATTGACAGCAACCACATTGCAGAAATATGGAAATTTACATGCACGATTTTCAAAAAAATGCATAACAGGACTAATCATTGTATTGTATGATATATTTGTGATACATCGACCTCTTTTGCTTGTAGTTCAACTGAATAATCATCTTTTGCAACATTTTAGTGGTGAAATATACACATATTTCAAAAATCCTGAACTGCTGGCCAGTGAAAATACTGGAAGGTAGCTTTTGTTAATATTGATTTCAAGAGGGATTTTGGCCTTTACTGCTTTTGGTTCATCTCTTTTTTGGTGTTTACAATGTAAATCTTGGGGTATGTGATCTGAGTACCTTGTGTCTATATTGTGAGCAATTACGGTATGATTTTGCAATGAAAATCTCTATTAATATTGAAGGGTCGCCAGACAGTTTCTTCTCTGGCATCATACATAACTTCATTTTATCTTCATAGGCCAGGTTTACAAATTGCCACTGTCGGCATATCTTCACTTTTTTGTTGTGGGAGGGAGGGATGGAGGGAAGGTGATTTTTGATTCCGACTCTCCTAAATTCTACTACATATACCTGATGTTAACAGGAATCAAATTGATATCAATAAAGCTATGCTGATAAATTTACTTGGATAAAATAATTGGTACTGTTTATTGTTAAGAACGCCTTTTCTGTCGCATATTTACCTGTCGAATAGTATGTTTCTTAGTTCCATATATGCTTCAGCACTGCTGTGAGTGAATACGAGTGATATGATATTGTGATAATCAAATTCTCTTTAAGTTTTCTATTTTCTAGACCTAGTCCAAGGTTTGAAACTCGCCTCCTTTTTGAGTATGGCTCAGTACAGGGTAAAATTCAACCAAATTTGAGGTAGCTCTTATCTGTTGCCATACCCATATCATGACACAATGGCGATAGGGAGCCTGTGAATTCCCAACAACTAAGTGAATTAATGAAGGCTAGACTGTTATGCCAACAACTAACTGAAAACACAAGAACATGATTACACAGAAATTGCATATAACATGATTATATAGAAAGCCACTTTTGCCTCGTATATCAAGAAGTTTACAATGCTATGGTGCAGGAAGCTATCCCAATCCGAGATCCTTGACCTAGATCCTTGTACATGTGGTGTGTGCTGGATATCGTTTGTGTCATACTAAGTACAGTACTCGGCCAAACTAAGACAACCCTACTCTGTTCCAAGTACAAAAACATGATTACAAAAGACCTACTATAAATTGCACATATGACATTTAAATGGAGCTATCGGCAAGGGCCCTTGGCATTGCACTGTAATCAAACAAATCCAGGACTTGAAAATCAACTAAACATGGAGCTTCATTTTACATGGAAGAAATAAAAGAGGTTGAATTAGGTTTACCGATAGTACTTTGGGATGTTCCCTATGTGTTGGATAAAAATGACAATAATAATAATATAAAAATCTAAAAATTGTTAAGAGCTCGAAACATTTAATCCTATTAAGTACGCTTAAACATTTCAATCTTACAACCATTTCTGTTTTTTAAAATATCTTTCTAACTAGAGAACCAAGCATATGATTTTAATATAAAAATGAGTGGGTATTGTGGTAGCAGCTTAAATGTGAAGTATTATAGGCTATGGAGAAAGATGCCACAAATGTATGGTCTAAAAAGTTCACAAAATCACCAGAGGAAAAGATAACATAAAATTGTCTTATGCCTCGGAACATCACATACAAGAAGTGTGGGTGCGAGGTGGGGCAAGGGAGGTGTGTAGGGATGGATGGTTGCTAAGAGTGGGGTTCCTTAATGTTATAAAATCGTGTATGCCCGCTTGGCTTCTTAGGATTGTCGAACTTCCACCATTTTTCCCCAATCAATATCCGCATATGGAGTTGTGCACCCTTTTGGGGAGATTGCAAGGCCTGCCTTGAGGTATTTATCATTTTGTAAAATTGTTGGGTCCCTACCTCAAGAACTCAAGAACTTGACATGGTGATGGGGGTTGGTGGAGGGACACCTTTGTAGCGAATTGTGGTCTTTGGAGTGGCATGACCAAATTGAGGAGGTCTCTAAGGATATCTAGCTATCATAGAAAGAGGGAAAGCCCAAGTAATTAGCAAAGTGTCACCACTTTGGTGGCACAATTTTGAACATGACAAGTTAAATTTCTCATGATATAAACATTTCAAAACCAAGAGAGATTTTTCAAATATTATATGTTGACAAATTGAAAGATTTAGTAAGAGTAAAATAAACTACCAAAATAATAGTTTTAATCTTGTTTATGCTCCTAAAGTTTGTATACCAATGATTTGAGTTTTTGTATTTTGAAGTTGTGAAAGATAATGTTTGTTGTATTTTACCTTCTCTATAGAGGAAGCAAATTATCTCTATTTTTAACTATCTTTTGTGATGATTGCTAAAAGTTATTGCGTCGTTTCCCTCTATTTTGGCGGTGGGGTTATCAAAATATTTCTTCATAGTCTGGGTTGGAATTTCGAGAAACAAACACTTGACAAGTCATTTATTACTCGAGGTATTTTCTAGTTGACGTTGAAAAGAACAAACTTAATTAATTTTTCACTTCCTTTTTTGGCAGGGGGTTTGTCAAAATATTTCTTTATAGTTTGGGTTGGAATTTGGAGGAAACAACACTTGGCAAGTCATTTACTATTTAGGGCATTTTCTAATTGATGTTGAAGAGAATATAAATAATTAGTATTTTACTTCCTTTGTGACAAAGATGTTTTCCAAGCATTCAAAAGAGCTCAAGAAGAAAAAATCATTTATAATTCTAGTGAAATAAGTGATTTGATTGAAAGAAAAACAAGGGTTGGATTTTAAGGTAATTTTAGGTGATTTTTTAAAGTAGTCTCATATCTCCAATTCAAAGAAAACACAATGATGAGTGAAGGGAATTCTTGTTTTTAAAGTAGAATTAAACAAGAGAAAACATCACATTTATTACCAAAATTGAAGGGAATTGAAAGACTGAATCTTGCTTAGGAAAAATTACTTTTCACATATATTATCTTTTGGGAAAAGTTTGTTCCAAATTTTTCTTGTTTTTAACTAATAAAGCATCTAAATATTTTCAAAGTTACTTAGAAAATAAAGCTATGTAAGGCATGCCCAAAAGGATTTAAACCTGCGACCTTTTGATATGCAATCTTAAGACTACTGGCACAAATGGAAACAAATGGAAGTTTTGGAGACTCCTACCTTAACCATTTGGCTATGATTCCTTTTAAAAAAATATAACCTTATCTCAATTTTGTTATTTCACAAATCATCTATCCAAATAAAAAGTCTATTAAGAGAATACTTGCAGCTTTGCAAATCTAATTTAATTTTTTTTTTATTGAACTTCTAATATTCAAAATGTTCAATAATCCTTAAAAATCTATTCATTTAGTTTTGTATCTAACTTTCATTGTTGTCTTTTTGACAAAAATTATATTCGTTTTGATGATCTAGTGCATTTATTTTCTTTTGTAATATCTTTTTCTTCTTCATATAATCTGCTGATATTTATCAATGATCTTTGAGAAAACTTTTGATCTTCCAACTTCTAGATTATATTTATTTAAAGGGGTTGTTTTTCTAAATTTTCTTTTCAAACTAGTATAAGCGAATAAAAATATCAACCCTATTGGGAACTCGAACCATTTAAGTCACTTTGAGAATTCTCTAGATAATTTATAAGTCTCTTTATTTCCATGCCAAAACCAATTATAGGGGAGTTTATGTTTCTTAAATATTAATAAAGTTTACCATATCCTCCACATAGAATTAGTTTTTTCTCTCCTAAATCAAATTTGAAAACTATCCTAGTGTAATAATAAGAGCTTCTTTCCAAATAATGGTTAAACTAATAAGAGAACATATAATTTTTTAATTTTTAAAAAGATCTTTCACAATATAATTATTATTCTTTTTATCTCAAACTACTTCATAAATAAGATAAGAATTTACATTAGACACTCGAGTATCATTAGAATTGTATCTTCCTTGACAAACTAACCACAAATCTAAGACATTTTCTTTAAGAGACTATTATCTATGTTTATATATTTCTTTTATTTGATTGATCCTAATTAGATCACGAAATGTTAGCAAAAGTAGTTAACTAAGCCACTATTCTCATGCAAACTAAGAATGCCACTTGAAGTACTTTTCTTCACTCTTTCTCGTCATCAAAATGAGTTAATTAAGTTAAGCGATTTTTAACAAGCTTCAAGAAGTATTTGTGACGATTAATGACCTCAAAAATATAGGTTTTAGTGCATATCCAAAAACAACATAGAGAATATATACTAGGGGTTGTGATTACATATACATATTCCTCTAAAAGGTTATGCACTTTCCAAACAAAGTGCCCTTGACTTTCGGTTTGTATGCAAGATTTATGGCCTCTACAAATTGTAAGACTTGGTGTTACTGAGAACCACCAATTTAAGCGGTGGCAATTATGTAACCATTGAGGTATTTTTTCAACCTTTAGGTGTGGTTACTAATCTTGAGGCGATTTGGCAACCTAAATGATTGGATTCATAATTGTCGGGCGGTTCCGCCCTATATAGAGTGAGGATTTCTCATGAAAACAAGTACATGTGGTGTAAAGGTTGTAGATGACGTCCCTTGGCTTTTTGATTCCTTTAAGCCTCTCATTTTTGTTTCTCATGATATAAAGTTGTATGAATATACCCTTATGTGTCATTGTAATTTTTTCATAATAATTCTTTTTTCTTGCTTAAGTGTCTTAGATGTTGGAGTGTGTTAGGGAAGTATAGTTTAGAAAGTTGTAGAGCTTGAATGAGTGTTTGGGCATTTCATTAATGTAAAGAATATCCATGAAGGCCTTGAGATTGTTGTATATCTATAAAAAGAAAAAGGAGAGAATGGCAAAAGACAATTCCTCAATCATTTAAAACTTTTTTCCACATTGGATTTCTCTAGGGTAAACATTGTCTTGTGCAATTCTATTTCATACTATTTGTATTATCTTTCTTACTTTACTTTCACTTTAAGTTTATTTCAATTCTTAGGAATTGCAATTTAATTCTAAGCACATTATTAACTCTTTTATGCAAATTCACAATATAACAATATAACATGGAGTTACCCAATCAAGTGTCGGGGAATATTTAAGGTTTTTATTGATGAATCAAGTGATGGAATATCCATACTAATTATAGATCATAGTGGTATTAGAGTTGGTTTTGCGTTGTGTGGCCTAATTGTTTTGAAGTTTTATTCCTATTAATAGAGAAACTAGGGTTAGTGGAGAAGGTGTCACTATTCCTTTACAGCTTAGTGCAAGTGGAGAAGTCATGCTCATTTCTTTGCAACAAGGCATATCCCCACGATGACAAAATATATAAGTGATAAGCATGTGCCATGAAGATGGTAGAATGCCTATAGATGATATTCCGAAGTTGGAAAAGGATGCCTCAAAATTCCTCAATCCATGGTGAAGCTTGATAAGTTGGAAAATATTATGGAGGATCTCATTGGGAAGATGGAAGTTTTTATGGAGATCCCAAAATAAAACGAATATTTAAAAACTCCATACCATGAGAAAGAGAATCCTTATACCAATCAAATTCGGTCACCTACGTTTAAAGTAGAGGCCAAGATAGAAATTAGTCCTTATGAAGGTGAAATAAATGTTGAGAAACTTGATTCTTAGTCATCCTAGTAATAGGTGTATTTCATTTGACGCGTATTAGTGAAAAAGTGAATTTCTTTTGTAATATTGAAGGTAGCTAGTCATGTGCTCACTTGGTTTAAGAGTTACATTTGTACCTTAATTGTGAAAAATCCATCACTAATTTCTAAATTGGACAAATTTAAAGTGTTTATTAAGTGACAATTTTATCGTAATTGTTATCAATTTTAGGAAAATAACATGGCCAAAGTGTTTAGAATTATATGAATTTTCATAAGAAGGTGGTTTAAATGGGAAAAGATGTGTTAGATCATGACATCCCGATGAAGTATGTTAAATGGCACCCGAATCATCTAAGAAATCTTGTTTTGTTGGCAAGCCTAAGGAAATGTGAATCCCATTACCTTGAGATGATAAGAAGGGTTCCTCTTCCTCTTAAAATGGTCCAAAGCAATAGGGTGGTTTCAAGCCAAAGGAGAGAGGAAAATCGAAAAGTAAGCATTGGCCTAGTTTCATCCAGGAGTTAGTCTTTTTTTATTAAGATCATAGCTCTATCTATCCTAACATAATCAATCAAGCTTACACTTGAAGGTCTCACCCGAAACACAATAAAGCTACCTTAAGGTCCCCATTTTAGAGATGATTGCAAGGGTTAAATGTTAGCCGCAAACTTAATTATGTAAATAATTAACATAATCCACACATACTCTACAGTAACACATCAAAAAACACAAGAAAATACCATTATATTCATGTCTAGTATAAAAATACATATATTGTATGCAATAATACACACCAATCACTAATACAACCATGAATTTATGGACAACAAATTACAAACATGCCCCTATAACTACTAACTACTATAAATCTACCATCTCCAAAAAGTCTCACTTAATTATTAACCCCTTAAAAAAATTAAAATTATAATGCAATCTCTATCTATAGTTTTTGGACCATCAATATATTCCTACAAATATAATTATCTTGATGCAATACAATTGGCACACACTACTTGAAAGTTTGCAATCCCGGATCATATGCAAATCCTTGATTCATGCGCTTGCATGTGTCCTAATTGATATCTTTCACAAATCTAGTTGACTTGTGCCCATGTCTCACTCATGTTCTACGTAATTGCCTAGTCATTTGTGTTTTTTTCTCAAAACCCTCGGTGAACATCCGCCCATACTAATTTACTTGTTTGTCATTGAACAAGGCTCTCCGCCTCTTCTCTCGTAAAAGAATAAAGAATTAAGTTACCACAAATAATTCAAATAATAAAATAATCCCAAAAATTTATTCCAAGCTCTATGAGACCTTATATTTCAACAAATCAATTGTTCAAACCCATTCTGCGATCATCTTATCGCCTTATCCTTTCTTGCGTGACCTTTATAGATTTCCTTCAACAACTCCTACGTTGTTGCTCCAAGTCTTGTAAGGAAAGTTTCTAGGTTCTCTTGTTCTTCCTTTAATGTATCTCGGATGGCTCTTATATTTTTGCCGGTGATTGAGTTTTGTCCCTTATACTCAAAGTGAGCTCATTAATGGTGGCCCCGTACTCAACCCTTTGGTTAACCTATTTCTCTAACTGTTTTGCTATAAATTGTGTATGAACATCCTTATCCAATTTACATCAATATTAGTACACAAGATTTTATTTGCTTCAATCACCCCCTTCTACCTTCCTCCCATAATAAATGAGTAATTGAATCTCCATAAATTCATCAACATGTGCCACTTCCTTCTACGGGTATCCTAAAAATGTACCAACTGTAACTAGGTCTTATAGCTCCTTTAACCCTACAATGGTATCCTCTAATACTTTTATGAGTATGTGAACGACAACAAGAGTGGTGATAATCGCTTGTAATTTGTCTAAGGAGGTCATAACCTTTGTAAAAACTCAATCCTCAAAATAAGGGTGGGTTGTAGTAATATCCTAGACCATCATAAGAATCCAATGATATATTTTCAATAATTGTGTGCCCCTTCGATTTAGCTTCCCTTGCAACACACTTATCGGTTGACTAATATGAATTTTTCCTTTTTCAACTGCAAAACTTGGTGAATTTGATCAATCATTAGGACTTAAAAGGGTGCATTCTTCCCAGGAAATGGAGAAAGTATGTGGATTACATATTTATACATTGTTCATACCGTGTAAAAAGTCACACATTAATGCTTGACCAAATGAAACCTTGGGTACTTCAAAAACTAACGAAAGATATCTTATCTTCATCAACCTTCGTAAATCCCATTTTATCTTCCTAAAAATCCCAAGAAGTTGTCCTTCGAATCCTCTTCATTGGAAACTTGTTTCAGTATGGATAGAAAAACCTCACTAGAGTAACTCCTCTCTAAACATCGAAGGCATGTGAATTTATATCTATCCAGGTGAACGCTCCAAGTATCTTGTGGTCACCATGATGGTAAGACCTTCGCAATATGTCCATTCATCCTACATTGTGTGGACCCTCACAAGAATATGATGTGGAGTGACATAAAACTCCACATATCCTTGTATACAATGACCAAATCCTTCGTATATGCTTCTCTCTACCAAACAACTTATAGAGATTATCAAAGTAGAGGTGCATATGTTCCTTGTACCTCTCTCACATGGAACCTCGACACCTCATATGCCACATTTATTTTATCCATAGTCCCTTCACATACCACCACATAAGGTAATTTGGCTTGGATCACACGAGTTTGTGTGATACATAAAATAAGTTTTGAGCATAACCAAAATATTTTCCCAACTTGTGGGATTCATAGGCATTTACGGTTACCTTTTAAATACAAATTGACATTATTGATCTAGATGTATTTCATTACAAGTTTCCTTACAAGAGGAACCACCTCCTATGATTCTCTAGTAATGCAATTTGTGGAGGTTATATTTGCAAATATTATTCGCACAACCCCAATGTATGCATCTTTGATATCATCCAAAACATAGGAGTAGGTCCTTGATGTTATTCCCGATTACTAATGGTATGGTCTTGATCTACGACCACCCCTAATATGGATTTCTAGAAATCCTCGCCGAGTGTTTGGGAGGCCACTTTCCTAACTTATTCTTATGTTGGTTATCCTCAAACTTCTCCTCATGAAGTACATCTAGTCCTCATGTACTCTTGACAAATACCATGTTAACAATTCCTCGGGATTATCAAAATATGGTGAATCCCATAGTGATAACACACAATATCTTTCAACTTTGTTGATAATTTGCCTTCTTTTTACTCCCCATCAACATGTGAAACTCCACATTTAATCTGGTTCAAGTGATATTATTCATATGGTTAAGCTCCTCCAAGGCACAACCTGTCATTAGTATATTCTCCATAATGTCGTTGGTATCATCTTTGGGTACCCCATATCCATAACCAGGGTATTTCTCTTCTTTTTTTGTTCTACTAACACATGTGAGTCATTTATTTCTCCTCATTACAACCGTGTTTTCAAACTCATCATTATTACTTTACCCATCCAATCTACTCTCTAACATATCCAAATAGTCATTTACGTCAACTTCCTTCAACTTTGGTTCGTCCTCTTCATTTTTCACAATCCACTCTTGTTTGATGATCTCGATCGCAAATCTGATCTTGGTTCATCAATTAATAATGCTTTAATGAGCTCACTTTATTATCTTAAGTACCTTAAAAAAAGGCACGACATCCACATGCGCAAAAAATAGAACAACATCCAATTCTTGCAGACTTAACAAAGTATTGTTTCTTGCATACAAAATTTTATTTTTATATGCGGTTGGAGTATTATCTCACTCAAAAATTATTCATTGGTTGCTAGCCTTATTGGTATTCCAAGTTTTTATGGTGCTTAATCTTCATGCAGGATTAGGCCTATACCCATTGAAATTCCCAAGAAGAATTTCCCCATCCAACTTTCATGACTTATAAGATTCCGGTGATAAACTGTGATGGGTGATGAACGACCCCATCTCTTGTATGAGTAGTTTCTCGGGTGTTGCGCAGATAGATGTAGTCAAATAGAAGTCAATTGTCCCCTTCTTATAAGACCTTAGTCTCGATATGTTTGTCATGCAAGGTCTTTATTCATCCTTTCTCCACTTCTTGACTCCACCGAGAAAACAACCTCCATTTATCCAACCACAAAATCTCATGTAGCCTCTCATTCAAAGACTTCCTATCCTCAAGATTACTTACAAGGGAAATCCACCAAGTTGAAACCAAAAACTCCGTTGATAAGATTTCCTCTTTTTCATACACCAACTGGGAGTGGGTATACTTGTTTAATCTTTTTTATATCATCATGTAGGTCCAGTAGAACCATATAAGCACAACCATCCCAATCTATGTGGCCCACATCCTAGATATTTTCGAACGTTGTCCTCATAATCTTGTTAAAATCTTCCATTGTCCCGTTCACTCGTGGATGGTAAGGAGTTATCATATTATGTGCAGTCATAAAATCCTTAAAAAAGATAGACTATCTCTGCGAGAAAACAAGTACCATAAACGCTCTTCAAACTCAAGGGACACCCAAACCTTGTAATGATGTTCTCCCATAGAAATCTTGTAGAATTTTCTATGGTATAATCTCGAGTCGGAGTAGATCCTACCTAATGGGTTGAATAATCTAGGCAACAATGATGTAATGCACCTTCAAACGTCATCCTAATGCATTTCTCGGACCCAAAAAATTATCGCTCGGTTATCTAATGTTCTTGTGTAATCACCTTTACAAGGGGATCTCATCTTTGTGATTTAGTTTCCCGCCCTTTGACATATATCACAACTTTGACAAAAACCTAATCATCCTTCAATAAGTTTGTCCACCAAAGTCCTAATAAAAGGATTTTATGGGCCATAACATCCCCTCACATAGCATCCTCCCACCACCCACTCGCTCCACTCCCACAAGACATCATGAAAATTATGTTCCAAAGACACAATGACACAAAACCTCACCCCGGTTTGTACAATTCCTCTCCAACAAATTGGTAAGAGGAAGCCTTGACTACCAAATGTTTTTTCTATAAGGAATTCTATTCCTTAGGTTCCATTCCGACATTAGAAATGCTACAATTTATGCCATTTCATCCGGTATTTATAGAAATTGGAATAGTTGGGCATCCGATAACCCTTACTCATTAGAACACACATGATTCTCCCATATTTATGCAATAAAAATGGTTTGGTCCCATATGAAATCTCCTCGACTTCATTTCAAACTTGAACCGTAACTCTTGGAATAAAACCATCCAGTGAAAAATGTCACCATGTAATATAGACTTATTGACTATGTACTTCAAAGCCTCACGGTTTGTAAAAACATAAAAGGAGTGGGAAAAATAATTGTCAATTTTTTGGAGTGTATAAACTATCCCAAGAGTGTCATGTTCAATACTTTTGTAGTTCCTTTCCACGTAGGAAAATTTCTTGCTCGTAAAATAGATGGGATGCTCAATCTTGCCTTCTCCTTCGCTACAAAAGAATTACCCCCACTACCATTTCAGGATGCATCTACATGCATGTGAAAAGGTTTCTTCCAATCTAGAAACTAAAAATTGGTACATTGGAAAATTTATCCTTCATTATGTCAAACACCCCTTGTTGCAAATAATTCCATCCGATTCTACCATCCTTCTTCAAATAGTTCATCAATAACACATAATTCCTAATAAACTTTCGATAGTATCAAAAATTTCTAGAAACACACATAAATCTTTCTACGTCTGTGGGTCTTCTAGTTGTTGTATTACACTAATTTCACAAGGACCGCCAACATGCCTTCCTTATAGATGACATGTCATAGTAATGTTCAATATGGACCCTCAAAAGTAAAATTCTTTAGGTTCAAGGATATTTATAAGTATTTGTCTTTGCTCAAACATCAAGCGTAAATTTGTAATGTGATCCCGGACATTGTCCAATTATCTAGATAGAATTGTTAAAACTTATGGATAAAGTATTTCAAGGCTTCAAAAATTATTCATAAAAATACTACCAACACATTATTTAATCGAATGACATTACTTTATACACAAACGAGCCCACTCTATCACAAAATTTGTCTTAACATCATCTTCATTTGCACTTACTGATAGCTAGAAAACCCATATGTAAAAGTATAAACTTCACATCTTGTGACACCTTCTAGTACTTCCTTTGTAAAAATATTTTGGGAATCACACCTACAAGAAGGAATCAATCAACATCTAGTAGGCCACATAAACCTATATAGTTCCATATTTATTTGATACTAATCACCATTGCAATAATCCAATTTGATTCCTCTACTGGAAAGATGACTCTTGTGTCCAACATTTTATCAATTTCTCTATTGACAATTTGACCTTCTCCCACAATTTTTGGTTCATCTGATATGACCTCGTCTTCACAAGTTTTGTGCCCTTACATAACTTAATATATTTTTTTCTTAGGCTTGAACCCAACTCCTTCATTTCCTAGCAACTCTTAGGAAATAAGTTTTGGTTCTCCTCAACAAGCTTTGCAATTTTGGTGAATTCTTCATCACCAAAGTACACCAAGTATTTCCATTTACGGGTCGAATTCGGTCCTAATATTAACTTATTTTATGTGTAGGGATAATTGTATTATTTTTGGGGTCTTTATGTGTAGCCTTCACCTCTCATCACCTCTTGGTCACCTCCAATTGTGTTACTTCCTAGGTATCCCCTTGTGTTTCTTCTACATGGTGGACACTTTTGTATTATGGGATGGGCCTCCCCACACTAAATTGTTTGCTCGATATTCCATAACATCGATCCATGGAATAGTCCTTATCATACCAAATATTGTAAAGCCTTTCTTCCCACACAACATCTTATTGAAAATATGCATTCTATATCATTGTTAACTACGTAATTAGGATTTTCTTCATTTCAAAAATAAATTGCTTAAAAAAGTATTCCTTCGTAATTTCCTATCTCGTATTCTCCGCTTCATTTTACTCCACAAATATAAATCCAACACCCAAGTCTTTAACGTGTCGTATAACACATGAACCAAAAGCTAAAGCGGTAGGAAACATTCTCTCAAGCTACACATCCTCTCATATTCATAGAGATATTCCTATGGAATCATATCTCCTACATAAGTAAGAATCATTCTCTTTACATTGCTCCTATCAAATCTTGTGCACAAGGCTTGCTTAACTTGTTCACGCGTTGGTATAAATGGCTTATGTGTAGCCCACCACCTAGTAGTAGTGTTCCTCATCATATGAGTCAAGCAAAAATACTTTATCCTCATCCTTTGGTATAAAAGCCTAGATAATTCCACCACATATTCCTTTGCATAAGATGATCCATCATATCTCAACAATTTCTCTAGGAAGCCCCTACCGATACTCATTACTCACTTTAACTATTGTGCTTTCTTCGGGACCCAACTCATCACAAATTCTTATCCATTCACCATGTTGAGAACTTTACAACTATTATATTTTACTATCTTCTCCTCCTAATGTATACTTCCAATGCATCTTCTTCGTGTAACCTAGTATTACTCCAAAATCCACCATTCACAAGCTATATTGGTGGTGTTGCATACCCATTACCTGCTTTTATAAATATATTGGTGTTGAATACCCAATATCTCTAAGAAGTCCCTACTAATACCCATTGCCTATTCTTCTAATCCAACATGAAATCTTCCTATGTTAAATTCTTTTATCCTATGCCATTAATTTACAAAATATTACCAATCTCTTCCTCCAATATCGACACTTTAAACACAAGATGGTTCGATCACATTGTCCAAAGGAATCATCCCTATTATCAATCCTTCTTGAAACTTATTACCCTCTTGTTAAACCTCATGTCTACATAATTATAATTATCAAGGTCGAACAAGAAACACAATATAATTATATGTCTCTACAATATCAATCAATTCGAACGCTGTATCAAACTTCACCCCCATAATATCTAAATTTGCTCGATGCAAAATCCCAATGGGCTTTGTCTTGTTCATCATGATCATGAGACTTTAAGTATTTCGGAATGTGACGTACGTCGTCGTCGCATGGATGCATCTTCATCGTCGGTTTTGTAGAAGTGATTTTTCTCTCTGCTTTTTGTTCCCTCTGGAATTTCGGCATGGTTTTTTTCCCGCTGTGAATATGGCATGGCTCTGCAAACTGCGACCACGACCAAAACCGTCAACCCAGACCACGAGCTTGTTTGCTGCTCAGAATGCTCTGCAAACTTCGTATCTGAGGCAGACTTTGTGCGGGAGCAAGAGCAAAGATTGGTTTCATGTGATGGGAAATTGCCTTTCTGGCTTCAGAAATGCAGACACAATAGAGAATTTGTTGAAGCATCGGACAAGGTATAGATTTACTTATTTCAACTTGGCACGTCATAGACAAACTGGGTATGTAATTAGACAATGAAGGCATCTGATCGTGTAAATTTTGTTGCAGGTTGAGCCAAAGTTGAGGGAACTGCGCGGGAAGTGGAATCAGAGATGTCACATCAAGCATTCCCATTGTCTGGAAGTGCAGCGATCCGAAAACCCACTGGTTTCTACAGTGAACTCTCCTCCATGGTGCTGCACGCCTCAAACCCGTGCCTGATCCGTGGTGTCGTCGCCACCCACTTCAACAAAATTAGGTTGGTCCACAAGACCAACACGTAATTAAAATCTTTCAAATCAATTCAATCATTCTCGTGGAGTACACCCCTAAAGAGGCGTACAAGCTTAGCCCTAAAATATAACATTAATGACACCTGATTCAAGGTGGTGGAACGGACTCGAAAGAATCAAAACAAATCGTTCTGCACAATTAATCATGTCGTTGTCCAAAGCTAACTGAAAAAAATAGCCATTCAGTTCTATTTGGACCAGACTTTTAAAACTCCTCGTTACTCCACGTCTCTTTCTATAACGGGAAAAAAGTAGATTTCATGAAAAACAAAATTATGGTTAGTATATAAACTAGCAATCACACCAAAGGGGTGCAATGTAAACGCCGATAGTCGTAAAGAAGAAAATGTGTCATGAGCGGAGGAGGGTATGAAAGTGAAGTGAGAGATGGAAATAAACCATGTAATGTACTTGAGTGAATATATAGAAGGAAGCACAATGGAGTAGTATTTTGAAAAGGAGGGAACAACAACTATTCAATCCGAAGAGATAAGCAAGTATTGAATCAAAATATGGTTAGTTTAGTCTCCTGCTTTCCTATGGTCATGTTCTTGGTTATGATTTGTAGTGGGAATGTTGGTCAACGAGTTGTGGGAGTAGTTGAATTTGGAGATCTCATTGCATAGGAATACCGATCAAGAAATTTGGACACACACAACTCCAAGGACAACGTTGACTATTTTGTTTATCTTTGTATCTCTTATAGAAGAAGGTAAGCTAGATGATGAGGATGAGTTGGAGGGCATGACGAGCAAGGTAAAAATACGAGAGACTCAAACATGATGAAGCTTCCTATTTGTAGGCATTGGTGAAGGAGACTCGTCAAAGCCTTTGAGGTCATTGAGAATATGGACAACGTAATCAATGGCTCAAGGCTTGCTCCCTTAGATAGGGGTCATTTTGGTCCCTCAATGGCCTATGTAGAGCTTAGTTTTGGAATTAGATAAGACTTTTGAAACTATGTTTCCTCCTCTACGAGGCTTGTGCATTGTGCAAAGGCCTATGCTTATCGACAGGAATGTTGGCGAGGCCATTAACAACATCTCATGGATTTGTTTGAGGTCCTGCAACTACCTTATGAGATAGTGTCTCTCTTTCATGTTGTTATGTTAGGGACTAACTTGTTTGAAAATGAACACGATTCCATCCAAGACTTTTTGGACATGCACCGACATCCCTACAATTGCGCTAAAACAAGAGCGCATAACAAGGCAAAAACAACCATCGAGGCTTAATGGAAAGTGGATTTTGTGGATGTTATTGCCACAAGAGAGGCAAGATCACTAGTGCAATTTTTTTGTTCCACACAAAGCACAAGGTTATGGAGGTACAACTAAAGGCAATACCATCCAAAGAACAATAGAAACAACATTTTCTTAATGGAAAAGAACACCAAAGCAAAGAATTTTTTTTTTATTTTCTTCAAAGCTTTTGGGGGTGCATGTCAACATCAACAATAGTACAATATAATTAGGTCCATTCATTGCAATATTTTGGGAATGAAAGATGATGTTTAAACTTATACAACACGACATTAGAGTTATTTTAGAAAGTTATCAATGAAGTGGGTAATACGATATCCACTATGGGTTAAATTTGACAGTTGTCTACACATTTTTCATGATTCTAGCCGTAAAATACTTACAAATACTTGAAATAATTGTTTTATATGACATGTAAACTTTAAATATGATCATCATTTTTATATAGATTTATATATAAAATATATTACAATACACACATGTATATAAATAAATATATAATAATATTATATTTCTTTATTAATGATATATAAATAACATTATTTTGTATTTTAAAAAGACAATATAACAATATTTCGTTTATTACAAATAAATCTATTTTATTATAAATTATAAAATATAATTTTATTAAGAATAAATGTTAAATTAAAAAAATAATATAATATTAAGAATGACTTGTACTACTTTATTTCCGTTTTAGGTATATCGAGGTGTGGTTGGGTTAAAATCGTTAATAGTGTCAATTGGGTTTTACAAGACTCGGAGGAGGCCTAGAATTTCAAATTATCTTTGCTTGTCAAATCAAATTTTGTTGACAATTTAGTTCTTTTATGTGCCTATAAATTTTATTTTTCTATATTTATTTTTATCATGTCTTCTTATAAATTTATATATTTTCATATATTTATATAAGATTATTTTTAAAAATTGACGGTTTTTTAAATTTTCAGCATGTCATTCTTTACAACAACCATTTTTTTGCCAATAATATACGGCTAAAATCACAAATTTTTTTTTAATAAAATCTACAAAAATATATTTTAGATTTAAAACAATAAAATATGATGATAAATTTTTTAAAATACATGTCATTTTGACGTTTGGGTTATATATTTATCTGTCAATCACGACGTTCATATTTTAAAAGTGGTTGTATTTTTACATATAAAATGATTTAAAATGTCTAAACACCTTGCAAAATCCAACATAGTATCAACGAATAGAACTAGCAATCGCATACATGAAATGTACGATGTGAATGCCGAAAGGGATATAGTGAAGAAGCAAAATTGGATGGAGAAGAACAATGGGAAAGGAAGATGGGTGTAGAAAATGGTGTTCGAGGGTGGAGAAGTGCATGGGAAAGGAAAGAGGAATCGAGGAGCTAATGTGAAAATAAACTCTATACGAAGAGCACAATGTGTAAGTCAATCAAAAGAAGGAGAAAACTCACGCCAAGTAAGACAGAGATGAAATTCAGAGAGAGAGATATGTCAAAACACGGGTAGAGAATGTAAAATGTTGCTTGAGATGAATACTTGTTTGAATTTTCAGCTATTGAATTTATTGGGTGGTTATAAAAAAGTAAATGTGAGGTGAAGTACAATAGGAAAAGTGAAGGTCAACGCAATGTGCTTGTGGCCAGAGTCATATTTGCAACTTGGAGGGAGGTCTATTGAGATTGCAACCCGATAGCTGACATTACTCCCTTTTGAGTTTTAATGGATACTTTAGAGATAAGGATATGTTGATTGGACCTAAAACCCAAGGGTTGAGGTTTCATACACAATTGCGATTAGGGTTTTGTATAGCTATCAACAAAAGAAATATAGTTGGCCTCTAGCCATGAGGCACATTTTTGTAGATGTGAATGATGTAGGTGAAGAAAACCTTGTAAGTGTGAAGGGAAATAGAACGTGCTTTTGGAAATGGAGTTTCTTGCTCAAGAGGTGGGCTAATACGGGAACCCAATAGGTGAAAATACATCCCTGGGATCAGGTAGCAAGGACACATAAAAGGAATGTTCAAGAAAGACAAAGACATGAATTAAAGGTCTAAAAAAATGTGATAATTGAATACATGCATGCCCCACGATTATTCCAAAAGTTAGATTGTTCCCCCCAAATAATAAATGTTACTTATTTCTCTTTTTCTCGATATCTCTTGCGTCATGCACATGAATGCAATTTGCATTTAAAGGGACCAAAATTTAAAAATGAGGAGAACCTAGTAAACGTTCATTTTCAATTTCAAGCTTGAGTACTTATAGGGGAATAGGTGATGTCTTAGTAAAAATGTGGGAATTAAATACGTACATGTCCCACACCCATTGCCTGGATTATATTTTTCTTACCTAAACAATATATTATATGTGCTCCACTCTATCATCTTGATCTCGCTTGTATTATTAACATGAATGCAATTTGTGTTTAAAGGGACCAAAATAAAAAAATGAGAAAACCCCAACAAACTTCACTTTTCATTTTCAAGCTCAATCAAGCACACGAGAAAAGTCAACACACAAAAAGTCATTGATATTCAAGTTTTTCAAGTAGTTGGTGAAATGAGAGAAAGGTGGATTTTATTTTCCATTCGAAAGAGAGATTTGAACTAATAAAACCATAAAAGTATTCCATGCAATGTACAAGTGGAAAGAGGTTGCTTGTTTTCTTAATTTAAGATCTAATGTGTTTAATCTATGTTTAATAGAGTTCATGTCTTGTAAATTATAGTCATGGAATAATTAGTTACTAAAAATATGCAATCTATTAATAATATTCAAATTAAATTAGAGTTCAAATGTGTTAAAAAATGTTAAAACAAATCTCAAAATTCAATTCCAATAAATCTCAAAAATCAATTCCAACGAAACAACTAAATCCATACCTAAACAACTAAATCAGTTGGATGTGGGTCTTATTGAAGTTGATTTGACGAGCTTCATGTCCTATTTCATGACAAATTTCGCTCATTGTTTTCATTTTTCTGCTATTATTTGCAATGATGGTGTGTCTGATGGTATATGGCAAAAATAGATGACTAATAATGGGATTTTAATGGTGTCATATAAATTTGGAATTACAAAGTGAATAAACAACATTTACAAATCTAACTAAATGGAAAGGCAATGATATATCACGGGGATTCAGCTTAGTAAAAGTATAGTATATTCGAAGGGTATTAAAGAATACCCTTAAGACCTCTAATTATTCAATTGATAATACCCCCTCCGTTATATTATTAGAATGAAAATACCCCTATTTTTTCCATGTACCTTATCTACCCATTTTTCAATTGTTTATTTCTTTTTATTTCTACCCCAATATATTAGACAAAAATATATTATATTTCTCATTTTTTTTAATATGCATTTCCTTTGAAAGATAGTTCAAGCCATTGAATACATATTACAAGTCACCAGCTTTATGCATTTATCAATAGTTCTTCAAATAATTAAGATGGTGAAATAATATCACTTGTGTTGAAAAGCATACTCAATTCTAGTTTTCTACCATCTTATTATTTCTTGGTTAAGAATCTAGATTTATTTATTAAAAGAGATTATAATTTAATTTATGACCACACTCCTTTTAAGGTATTTACGTTTAAAAACTAGGGTTCAAACGCGTTTTAGTTTTATATTAAAAGTAAACCTCTATTTCCTTTGGCCCATCTCTCTAACCTACCCAATAATACGATTCAAAACATTAATAAATTAAACCCTTTGGTATATTGAGTTTAATTTTATTAATTTTAATTACCTCAATATGAACCCACGTCATAGGATATTGCACAGCTAATGAACCCCCGTGTGATATATAAGCTTTGAAGTTAGATAAATGTAGATTTCGAACAATTTGTTTAACACGGTTTGGTAACTCATAATATTAAGACACATCAATCACGAAGAGTGTGCTATCAATAAAAGTGAACTTTAATAATACAACTCAAATTGAGCGCTTTTCTTCGCAACAAATCAATACCCTCATTTTGGTGCACACGGTCTCCGAATTAAAAAGTATCGAAACATGGAATATCCTTGTAAAAGTGTTCCCCACAAGAAAGAAAGACGATGGCTTAACAACAATACTATCATTTCCCACCTGCAAGGTGGTAGTGTAATCGATAACTAAATATACCATCTCGGGAAGGATCTTTTTTTGTCACATTGCGTTACATTTGACTTCTTCTATTCCATGTATAAGTTTTGGTTTTGTTTACTATACCTTGTGGATTGACTATTCATATTCATTCTTGAATTTATGTGAGTGGAAATGGAAATGGAAATGCAATTCGAAAGGGTAAACTTTGGAAGGCCTTATCTTGTCGGTGCGTTCCAATTTAGGGTCGACGCATCCGGAGGGACCCACAATGTGTTGGGTCAGTGATCAAATCTATTATGTTAAATCATTTTAACGTCGTTTAAAGACATTAAATGATGATCAACCGCAATGCTTTTCCGGTGAATTCATTGTCGACTTGTGAATGGGTTCTTTGGAATTTATTGTTGCATAAATTTGTGCAAGACGCTAGCAAATGTAAACCGATTGGGTTGGAGACCATGTTTGTTGCATAATGATCGTACCAAAAAAACTATATCTACATATGATTTCACTACACATTATTTTTAATAATAAAAACCTTCAATGTTGTCGAGAAACATAAAAATAATCTAACAAAATACAAAAAAAGTCTAGCTTATAGTGGTCGTTAAAACCTTATATCTTTATTTTCCTTAGAAAATTTTCATTTTGTTCATTAATTTTGTTCCATTTGGTCATTCTTTAAATTAAAATTAATTTATAATTATGTCATTACCGATTTAGATATATTAAGAATTCATATAAATGATTGTTCTATTTAACGTAATGTTTGTTGAGTATTGAACTTTTGTTATTAGTTGTCAAGTTACAAATTCTATCTTATTAACGGTTTTTCACTTTTTGGGATTACTTTAATTATATTAATGTGTTTTAACACAAGTACTTAACTACTACAACATTGAAACTTAAATAGAAAACAAAAAATACCTCACAATAAAAAAAGTATTTAATAAGAATTACTTTTGACACATATTTTAAGGGTTGAAAAATTAAATAATAACTTTAAATATTATCAATAAAATATAAGTTTGGACATGCATAGAAAGATTTAAAAAGAAAAATATATGTACACACAATCAACACCCCAATAATTCACATTAATATTGAACATTGTTGACAAACATTATAGATATATTCTTCACGGTACTAATGACAACACAAAGAGGGGTAGAGTTGGAAGACACCCTTATGAGTGGATCGAAAATCTCACAAGACATATGGAGGACCTTAGAAAGTTCCAAAAAATGTTGTGAATGGAGAATCTTACGAAAATGATGCAATATTTTAACCACCCAAGATTAATGGTAGATAAGATGAGAGCCTTCTCAGTGAAGACTTGAAAACCCACGCCAAAGTGGGCAAGCCTAAATCCACTCTCCTTAATTCATTATTTTTCCTTCCCTTAGAGACTTCAAAGAGTCTCCTTCACCATTATATGTAGAAAGGAAACTCTCATATGTCTAAACCTCTCATGCTTCTACCTTTACTCCTTTTGGTTGAATTCATTATAGATGCTCGCCACCATGATGGTCTGTTACACTACTTGCTCTACATTGTCCCCACTCTATGCATCACAGTTAATGAACATACATCAATTTCCTAACTTTATTGCCTCATGTACATTTTCCATCACTTCCTCGCAACTTACAATGTCTCCTTCTTTTTGTCGAGAATCGGAAAGGAACATCTATGCTAAGAAATACTAAGAAAAATCCTAAATTTGTGTTTCATGTGTAATCGACCACTTGTTGACAATTTTGGTGGTTTATACAAAAACGAAATAAAATTCACACCCAAGTGATGCAATGGATGTGTTGATAGAGAGGCATGAAGAAGATAAATTAGGAGTGAAGATGAAATATTACAAGAGGAAGCGAGGTGATGAAGAAGGATATTGAGTGAAAATAGTTTTAGGAGTGGAGAGACTCTTGGAGGAAACATAGGTGATTTCTTCCCACTCAAAGGAGAAAGAAGGATCAAATATTGCAAAAATTTATAAAAATAAGCAACTCAAAAAAATCATCATGTTCTATATAGCATTACGGACTATAATTTTTTTTTCTTCTTTATTTCCCATTTCAACCTTTCTATATGAGTTGGCCATTATTGGCCTCATGCCCACACTAATAGTTATATTAAGATTAAATCGTAGTTTTGTAGTTACATAATTAGGTATTAATAATTGACATGAACAATTACCATATTTCATCCAATATTTAGTGAGTAATAAGTATTTTTAATGCTTCCAACCTATAAATCCTTTCTTTTCAATGGCTTCGTAACATTTGGGGATTTCTAAATTAGATTATTATTTGTTTTAATTAGCATAGTTCACTAACGCAACAAAAATTATATAGACATGATGAAAATAAAATACTTCAAAAAAGAAAAACATGGCATATTAAGAATAAATTTCAGCACATATTGTAAAGGTGTGAGTAAATTTGATAAGTTCAAATATTTTTAATAAAATAATTTTTGAATACATCTAGAATGAAGGGCACGTTAACTCCTCACATAATCAATGGCTATTGCAAAAGAGAAAATGATTTACAAATTTGAATCTTCAACCTCAATCAATGATTCAATAAAAACATGTGTACACATAATCATCGCAAAAAAATTGTACATAATTTTTAAAGAAAATTATTAGTAAGATATATATGCATTCTTCTCTAAAACTTAAAATAATACGAAAAAAGGATAGTGCTAATTAAAATTTTGAGTGACACCCTTATAAGTGGAATTGCATGAAGAGGAGATTCCATCTCACAAAAGATCTAAATACCTCATACAAATACTAACATAATGGGGAAGTCTTTAAGTTATTTCCCTTGACACAACATTCTCTATGCACTTAGAGGAAAAATGAACCTCTTTTCTCGAAACTCAACATTTCTTAGGTGAATCCAAGTCAATAGGTCCTACCAATTGACCACATGTAACTCTTCAAGTTGTAGTCAAACATGTTAAGGCATTAAATATTTGAGAGGTTGCGAAGCTCGAATGATATGCAAGCAATAATGTGTAAAAGTTCCCAGCATATAGATGTTGGAGTTCATTGATCCACATGAGCTCCACAAAAATGGAGATCGAAGAAGTTCAAGTTTTTCCCAACCTACAACGGCCAAGTATTAATAGTTCATCAAATAATAAATACAAATTTTGATATTTTTCCACTAATATCGAATCTATAATAATGAATTGGGAATTTTGGATGAAACATGAAAATTTTCCATAAGTACAAAAATTCCCAAAACCTCCTTAAATCATCCATGCAAAGAAGTAGTAAGGCTTTTTATCTAAATGGATGTAATGTAAAATGTTTAAAATAACTTGAGCACTATTCCATATGGATATTATCCAGTTTTAGCTTACGTGTCTCGTAGGTCCCACAAAACAGTCAACATATTTCTATTAGCTTGTCTTTTGTTAACGTTTTCAAGTTTTTACATTTTCATGGCCTGAGTTGCAATTGGCACTATTGGAAAGGAAATAAAAACCAAAAACAACTTTTATGTAAGGAGAAAATACAACTTTTCTCGCGACCCATTCATTGTGGTTCTTATGATCTTTAAATGCTACGTCACTTCTCATTAATTAGATTGTTAGATACAAAATTTTGAAAAGGATTCTGACCCACTCTTGATATCATCTTTCCTAAAATTGGCAACTATCTTTTATATCACACCAACTACTATATTAAAAAATTTAAATAGTGATCTTGATTTTATGTGCAATGCATGTATACTAGCAATTGCAAATGAGTTGCAAATTACGCCGGAGATAGTAGCAATATTTAGTTTATTTGAGTTGTATTTCGGGTTGATATTGCATGGATGTCTATATGTTGTTGCAAAGCTCTTATTTTGTTATTGTCCATATTTTTGTAAGACACAATTATGATAGTCGCCAAACTAAATCACGTTTCATCATTTGGTCAAACACCGAACATTTATCTATTAAATCTTTCGAATCTCAAAAACTTTGAACAAGATATATGACCAATATTATTTTCCAAAAAGTAAACTATAGAATTTACTTTATGAAGAATAAAATCAAAATCAGAAAACTTTTGAATCTCAAAAACTTTGAACAAGATATATGACCAATATTATTTTCCAAATAGTAAACTATAGAATTTACTTTATGAAGAATAAAATCAAAATCAAATATCTAGGATAGTAAATATCTAGGACTATAGAAAAATATCTAAAATCCGGCAACCTTTAAAATATCTAAAATCCGGCAAGACAAGTAAAATATTGGAAGACACCGTCGGAATTTGACACTTTCCAGCAAGGACATCTTCAAAGTAGACGCCTACCGGTGAATTATCTTTTCCTTAATACATTAAACATAGTAAAAATGAATATAAGAAATATCCTAGTAATTATAACGGTCATAGTTCTCATTATATTTTAAAATAAATAAAAAATTGAAGGTAATAAATATATTTGAATGTATGATATATGCATATAAAATTATATATTTCAATGGTTTCTTCTTCATGAGAAGAAAAGTTAGAATTTCTTTATTCTGGGATTGATTATTTTTAAAAGCATTATTTAGTAAGAACATGTCACTTTGTTGTGTTTGCATGCCTACTCCATCATTGGTTCAATAGTTCCAAAAAGATGTCATGTCACTTTGCTTTGTTTGCACATCTACTCCATTTTTGGAACTATTGAACCAATTGGAGTAGATGTCATCTTTTTGGAACTATTGAACCAATGATGGAGTAGATGTGCAAACAAAGCAAAGTGACATGTTCTTACTAAATAATACTTTCCTAAAAATAGTCAATCCCATGAACAAGGAAATTCACAACAATACTTTGAAGGTGAATTTGAACATGAACTCGACTAATATTCTTCTATGAACTCTTCAATAACTTGATCATCACTAGGGGTAGTTGTAGAAGAGGAAGCATCAAGTCACTCATGACCGGGTTGAATAAAGGAGCCATGAATTACATTTAATGTCTTCAAATTAATGTTGAGTTATAATCAGATTCTCGCATGTATCATAATTTTTTTGATAATTGGTAATATGAGAGTTTTCAGGTCCCTTTTCCTTGGGACAAAGATGGATCTACCATCCAAATATAACCATAAGCATTTCAAGAGTCTAGAATCTAAAACAATCGTAACAACCAGTCCAGGAGCGATCTAAAACCATAAAGCAACCAATAAAAAGCCATAGAGGACGAAAGTTGAAGGTTGAGCAAGAAAACATACTCACCTTCAACCAATCAACTATTATGCTAGTTAGAGGCCCACTTCCATGTGGCTTCACCTTTATTGGCATAAGTATCGTGATATATTGGGGTTTATATGCTATCACAAAGTAAGCCAACCATATAATGTGGGATTATTTTGTTATTGAGTGGGGATTTTTAGAGTCATAGAAGCCATTCCAAGATGCACTAAAGAGGCATGTGCGACTTGGGTACTGAGGCATGTATCTAGAGGCAATTTAATATGATTTATTTTTGAGAATTTTTAAACTTCTTAGTAGTAGAGGGGATGTCCAATCAAACCAACCAATGTTATTGTGATATATTGGGTTTAATATGTTATTGTTGACCAATCCAACCAACCAATGTGGGATTAATTCTCATTGAGTGAGGATTTTCGAATCAAAAAAGCAAATGCAACACACACTAAAGAAGAATATTTTACTTAGGTAATAAGGCATGTATTTAGAGGCATTTTTACATTATCTTTTTGGGGGATTTTTGAAGCCACGTAGGAGGAGAGGGGAAGGCCAAGAAAGAAAACATACTCATCCCCCAACCAATTCACCATATGTTAGTAAGAGGACCACTTCCATTGGTATCACCTCTATTTACATAAGGATCATGATATATTGATGTTTATATGTTACCACAGACCAAGCCAACCAATCAATGTGGGATTATTTTTTATTGAGTGAGGATTTTTAGAGTCGTATCTAAGAAATTCCAAGATGCACTAAAGAGGCATATCCAACTTGGGTATAATACATATATTTAGAGGCAATTTTACAAAAACATTAAGGGTTTTGAAGGCGCATAAGAGAAAAGGGGAAGAATGAGCAAACAAACATTCTCATCACACAATTAGTCAACCAATACGTTAGTAAGAGGGCCACTTCCATTATGAGATTAAATGGAGAAAGAAAATAGTGTTGAGACAACTAGTCAACTTTACACTAATCTTGCTTCAAAATATAAGGTCTGCAAAAATCAACTCAAGTTGGCCCTTTAAAATTGGTTTTAATGCTTTTCTCATGACTTTCGCTGTATTTTTAATGCATTACCCAAACAGCCAACATTTTTCCCATAATATAGTCATGATTTCTTAAACCATATTATTCTTTAAAAAGAACTACAAATAGGCATTTAAACATCAAAAAAATTCATTGAATTCAAAAATTAAACTCCAAAGTGCTTTTGTTGAAGATATAAAGTCCTCATCTTGTAAACTGACTAGTATCTCACATAGGCACTTATTTATTTGAAGAGATCTCTAAGCTTCGGAATGGAGAATTCGTATGGTACTTTGTTGATTCATTGGGTCATTTAGTTTTGGCGGTGTTAATGTTTACGAGGCTGATCCGGGAGGAATAATGCAGGGCGGTGCAGAGATACGGACATTCCCTTCCTAGTCACTCCTAGTCTTCTCGTCACTGCTATATGCTCCACAAAGATAGCCAAATCCAGAGGATAAATGGGGATGGAAGGTTAGCAAATGAACAAATCCATATGGGTGCAGGAAACAGATACATGATTTTGCCTAGATCATTGCAACAAGGCCGCAGGACCGTCCGGTTTCAAAGCAAATCTGAGGCATCCAAGTATTTGACAAAAACATTTCTAGGTGTAGGTATATATGGAAATTGTTTTTGCTTCTTTCTAATGACAGGTGCCTGCATGTACTCCTCTGCAGATGACCCAGAAAGAATAACAAAGAATAGGAGGTGTCAGAAACGGACGACCTGATTAAATTCGTGCTTCGTCGCATGTCCTTGCCTAAACATTTGAGTCGTTTATTAACTGACCGATGTTAGTACAGACAAGGTTTGAGCCCATATGTGTGTGTGTGTGTGTGTATGTAGAAATCGACAGGCTAGGATTATAATGTAGTTGTCGTTGCACAAACGTATCTTCATCGTCGTTTTTTCAAAGCGGTTTTGCTGTGAATGATTCGAGAGAGAACTTTCTATTGGCTCCTTATTTAATAAATTTGAAAATAAAATTTCTTCTTTTGTTATTCGACAAAGACTTTAAAACATTAAGATGTTCATATTTCACTTTACTTTTGAAATTTATATACAATTCTTAAATGCTCGAGGAAAACGAAACAAAAACTTCAAAGCTTTAAATTTAATCTTTTGTGATACTGTAACATTTCCATCTTCACATATTTAAACGAATAGATCACTAAAAACTACGAAAATTTGAAAATTGGTGATAATGATATTTTTCATTTATAATGATTACAAACTTCGCAGTGGAATCATTTTGAAGGCTGCAAAGTTCAACAAACGATCAACGTCAAGCAAAGCAATTCAACTTTACAAGGCGGTGAGAGGAATTATAGTATTTATCGCAACATTTCTATGTTCGGTTTCGTAAGGAGAGGAAAATACGAATAAATAAGTGAAGGTCACTGGAGCGAACTTTGATACCGTTGTCGGTTAATAAATGTAAAGAACTAGTAGATCAGAACAAAATAATCACCGTGTGAAGCAGAGTGTGTTGGACAAGCCCTTGAAATGGTTTTTGTAAGGGGAGGACTTTCTACTGTCTCCTTATTTAATAAATTCGAAATTAAAATTTCTTCTAATGTTATTCAACAAAGACTGTAAAACATAGAGATGTTCAAATTTCGCTTTACTTTTGAAATTTATATACAATTCTTAAATGCTTGAGGAAAACGAAACATAAACTTCAAAGCTTTATATTTAATCTTTCGTGATACTGTAACATTTCGATCTTCACAGATTTAAACAAATAGATCACTAAAAACTAAGAAAAGTTGGAAATTTCGATAATGAGCTTTTCGTTTATAATGATTAAAAACTTTGCAAGTGGAATCATTTTGAAGGCTGCAAATTTCAACAAACAATCAACGTCAAGCAAAGCAATTCAACTTCACAAGGCAGAGAGAGGAATTATAGTATTGCAACATTTCTAGGTTCGGTTTCTGGTATGGAGAAGAAAATACAGATAAATAAGTGAAGGTCACTCGATCAAACTTAAATACCCGTAAATCGGTTAATAAATGTTAGGAACCAGTAGATCATAACAAAATAATCACCGTGTGAAGAGGGAGTGTGTTGGACAAGCCCTTGAAATGGTTTTTGTAAGCATGTGAGGCCGAGGCGAACAAATGATCTTATTCTTTACAGATTTCCTCATCTTTTTGTGTTGGAATTATAGGTGTAAATCAACTCAACAAGTTGCAGACGAAGTTGATACAAAGATCAAAGTTTGTAGGTAAACTCTCTATGAGAATCTGCCTGGACTTCCTGCAATTTTCTTAAATCTCAAGGGGCATTATAGCTGCATCGATTTCAAAACAAAGGATGAAAATACATTGGGGTTTTTATCCCTGTTGTTGACATATATATCACAGAAAAAGTGATAGGAATATTTTTGGTTGTGTCCAACATAGATTTAAAGTGTCCTTGGAAATGTTCAGAATGACCAAACCATTTTAACCCTCCACAACAATACTAAGACAACAAATTGTAACCACAACTGAAGGCTACTTTAGTTACAGAAAAATATATTTTATCGCCGAAAGGCATTTTCCAAAAGGGATTGGCACCTCCGCCCTTTGAAATGCATCATTGCAATCGATGGCTATGAATTGAACTTACGTTGTCGCCGCACGAATGCATCTTCACCATCGATTTCCTTTCCAACAAAATTTTTATTTTCAGTTGATGCCTTTACAACCCAAAAATTATGCTTATAGCCTTTCAAAGTGTGCTTGCATCATTACGACTTCAACATCTACTTGAGGTTGCGCGACTTGCATAGGGATCACATGGAGTCAAGAATGTGGCACTCGTGGAGGAAGAGGCACTCAAGTTTTCATTTATAGGGGGAGGCACTCAGACTTGGTGTCTAGAACATGCAACAATATGAGCGTGTCCACCTTATTCACAAGGTATGACAGAGCCCACAACATTGTTGTCTTCGACTGTGGAGAGCCATCCACCACTACCACCACCTTCTTTCTCATCTCATTCATGACTTCACACTCCCATTCCCATTCCCACTCCTACTGTCATTCCCATCGCCACTCCCATGCGAGGCATTGCATATGAAAATGAAGCCTACCCTCGACGGGCTTGAATATGCCCAAGAAAACACTCATACTTTGGCTTAATTGGCTTAGGGGAAGTTGTGTACAAAAAAAAGTCTGGTTTAGGTGTTAATGTCAAGTGCCTAGATGAAATTGGGATGACATTGCAAGTCGATGTAGCATTGGTGTTTAAAGCATGTAATTCCAGCAGAAGATTGTGCGTGGGATAGTTGGCATGCATTTCAAACATCTTAAGCGTGTAACACATTTCACAAAGAGTGATGTGGTTCACAATTCAATAAAATAATAATAATTGATAAACGAATTTGTCCGGAGCTATGAACTGGAGGCTTGGTGGAGCCCCACCCTACAAAAATTTCCTTCAGACAAGATATTGCAATATAAACCAACACAAACTACGACCACAAAGCCCGCACCAACAAAGCAATTTTTATTCCGCCATCATCATTTTTAGAGCCACTAGCCGTTGCCAATGCCAACGATGCAAATACCACCACCGTTCATAACCACCACGGTGAAGCCACAATCCGCGGTCATCGATGATGCAACACGTGTCACCACCGATGACCATCGCAACCTACCTATGATGCAACTCACGCCACCACCGGTAAACCACCCCGAAGGGGATCGTGCCTAGCGGGATTTGACACAGGTGGATCCGGACATAACCATTCGTCTTAATCGATCCACCCAAACCCCATTGTCAAACTTTAGATGGTGAACGCTTTTATTATACCAAAGCTATGAACTGAAGTGTTAGAAGAGCACTTTATCTAAGTTGGACATGGGGATGGGTTTGGGTCCTTAATGTCCGCCAAGTGATCGGATTCGAAGCAACCCGCTATGTTCCACTTGGTCCATATGGAGAAGTTCGACCCCTACCTCAAGGTGTCCTCATGGCCACTTATTGAAAGCGTTTAATGAACTCAATGGGAATGGAACTTGGGTTGATGATTACAAACTACTTGTAACTCACCAATAACCCAAGACCCTAAGTTCAACAATTCAATAAACTTAAGCGCACGTGCAAAGTGAATACTAATTTTAAGATTTTCCTATATATCTATGAATTGTGGAGGTTCACATTGAACTAACATATATAAGTATCTAGAAGGCCTAGTTGAGGAAAAATGTAATCGGGAAAGCAATCAATTCCATGTCTACAGTTCATTTTTACTCTCATCTAAGAAATACAAAAATAATTTTAAAAATTCGACTAATTTTTGTCTTTTTCCATTAAAAGGTATTTTACAAAGGGGAAGCTTACAACCCTTGATAGAGTCAAGTTGCACGAGAAAATGCGGGTTGTAGATGTGAAGGGATGTATCAATGTCATCCAACGAATATTAATTGTCAATCGAGTTCATTGAAATGTAATGACGTGGAAATTATGTGGTCGGTTATCGTTGACTATAAGTGAGTTGGAATGCTGACCGAACCATATCTCCCTCTATAGTGTCTTCGTCATCTTCCACAACACGATTTTCTGCCTTCATTCGATTGACAAATAACTCATGTAATTTGTATACGATATAGTTTCACATTGTTTCCATGTTTCTTCTTTCATTTCCCTTTCAATTCTCCACCATCGCAAGTCATTTTCTACAATCCTCTTCCTCTCCCTTTGTTCCTATTCATCCAATTTTTCTTCTTCACTACATCCCTTTCGGCGTTCGCATCGTACATTTCACGCACGATTGCTAGTTTCACCCCCAATATAATTATGATGTTCTTCATACCCCTCCCATTGATTTGTGCCTTTATCAATAATCCCTTTTCATATATAGTCTAACTTGAGATACATAAATACTTCAAACTCCAAATTTCATCCTCCTAAGTAGTCTAAAGTGTCATTGAAGCAAATTTTCAATAGAGGAAACACCCCTTCTCGCTTCTTCATCAAAATAATTTCTATTAGCTACACAATTTCTCTCAATGATGGGATTTTGTGTTGCTTTTATCTCATCTTTGAATTCATTTCCAGAGCATATTTTACCTCCCCTTGAAAATTCCTGATGATATATTTTTCCTTAGTTAACAAGTTCTTATAAATCATCACATCAACTTGTGTTGATGGGGTGCCCCTGCATTCTACATATCGACTCCACTTTGTGTGGTAATTTGAACCTTAGGTTATTCTTGAATATCTTGCGAGGTGATCAAAATTTTCCTCCAAATATTTCCCTATCGTATTATATTTTCGATAAGGGAGACGAACCAATCTTTGTGCACCCAAAGTTTAAGGGTGCACATAGAACACAAAACATAATATAATTCAAAATTAAAAATACCCTTTAATAGGCTATGTTCTTCTTATTATATATATTTCATTTTAAATATTAAAATAATGCAAAAGGGACATTTTTTAAATATTTAAATTTGGTTCTTTTAAATAGAAATAATTTTTTAAAGATGAACCATTACTTGTGAATTAAGTCACAAATTTGTTTCTACCTACTTGTTATCATTTGATTGGATAAGCTGGAGTGAAATGACTTGAAATGACTCATTCTATTGGGAACTTTTTATTCAAAATGTAAGTGATAAAGTGACATGTACTAGCTCCCTAATTTCCATGTACCCTCACAAGTATTGGTCCATGCTCAATAATTGGCTCCTCTCACTTTCTATAAAAAAAATTACAAGGGTGGGAATTCCTCGAGTTTTGGTTTTCTACAATGTGCTCAAGTCCAAAAATTTAGACAATCCATTTGATAATGATCGGGGCCCCACACTTAAAATATGAGCCTTGTTTTCTTCCACCACCTCTTCCACCTATATGACCGGAAAATTGATCTCCATACCCTTAATTCCACCATAAATACAAGGGTGAATGAACCTCATTTCCTCAACTTTTTTTGTGTGCCTAACACATTTCCATGATCACCTTACAATTTTGGTATCATGTGTTTCCTCTGGGAAACCTTGCACCGGGTAATCTTCACTCGCTTCACACACTAAACTATCATGAAGTCTCACTTATCATGGTATTATTCACATACAAGCTTTGCGACATAAATTATTTGTTGAATGCACTTACCCCTGGTATGTACAGTCATATATAATTAATGCAACATTTATCCCATTTCTCGCGACAATTGAGTAATAGAAGTAGGATTTTTCTTCAAATGGAGCGTCATTGTGGATATTCACACCTAAAAAAATCATACCAATGTCAAAACTACTTGTAACTTCTATATGCAAGGTTGCACATAACCTCGCAAGGGTCCTTGAAATTTCGCATCACAAATTATCTCGTGAAGCATTGTTAGTATCCCACCCACCAACCATTGTGCATTTTTCAATGGATGGATGTCGTATGATATCTTTGATAAAAAATTATTGAATCATGTGACATATTCCCACATAGTCTCTCGCCGATTCCTTCTCTATCTCCTTCAATGAAGAAATAATATCTTTCTCAAACTCAAGAATATGAAATTCCTATAGAAATGTAGTCTTCAATTCATCAAAATCCATGTCATCCAAGTAGGATCATACTTCCTATACCATTTATGTGCCTATCCAAATAGGTCCATCATGAAATGACTCACCTTCACCTCATACGAGGTTATCCATTTCCCACACCACATAATATCACACTAATGTATGTGGTCCAATGTATCCTCGATCCCAACATTCATTTTCCTATGGTTTACTCCACTAAAAATAATCTTCTCACATAGATTCCACCTATCTGAATTTACCATTTCTCAACTTCCTACTTCTCACTTTGTAAATTACACCTTTAATCTCAAAATTTAACACACAAAGGCTTCGACACCCGATCAAGTTGAGGTGCAATCTCCTTTTGATCTTATAGTTTTCCCTATGGTAGTTTCCAATATTCCTCCTTGTCCTTTGATGTCTAAATATCTCTCCACTCAAATATTCCTTCTAAAGGAGAATTTTGCACAATAACACGGGTTTTTCTTGCATCGAGCCATTCCTTCTAGGATTTCAACAACTTCCAAAAATTCATTCCCATCCATCTTTTGGGATTCCTTGATGGTGACCTTAGTAAGCCTATTTTCTTTAAATGCGTGTAGAAACTCTCTGTCAACATGGGGATACATCACTCCTATAATGATATACAAATATCCAACAACACCTCCAACCCTTCCATCGTTAAACCCTTGAGTGCCATAAATTCACCTGCCATCTCTAGGGTTTCAATGAAAAATCTCCCAAATTCTCCATAAAAATCACAATATGGCCATATCCTCTTGGAATAGTAATGGATAACATGCAAAAAAACCTATAATAAATACAATAAGGTCTCAACAAAGAAATCAAAATGTTGTCCTAGATTCATCTAGGATTTAGTTTGTGTGTTAACATTAGATCTCTATCCATGCTAGCATAATCAATCAATCTTAATCTTGAATGTATCACATGAAGCATAATAAAGCCACTTTAAGGACCCCATTTTAGAGAGGATTGTAAGGGTTAGATGTTAGTTGTGAAAATAACTAGGCGGCAATATTTAACATAATTCACACATACTCTATAGTAACACATCAAAAACATAAGAAACTATCATTATGTTCATATCCAGTACAAGATTAAAAATATTCTACATGATAATGCACACTAAGCCCTAATAAAACCATGAATTTATGCCCAACATATTACAAATCTGCCCCTATAACTACTAACTACTAGAAATCTACCGAGTCTAAAGTCTTTCTTGATTATCCCCCTTAAAAAAACTCCTTTCAATTACAATGCAACCTCTATTTATAGTTTACTAACCATCAATAGTTTCCTACAAATATAATTTCCTAGATAAGATACAATCTGTCATATAAATTGCATGCATTACATGAACATATGTGATCCCAAATCATCTGTAAATCCTTGCCGATGTGATGCCATATGTCCCAATCAATGTGTTTTGTAGATATTTTTGAATTGTAACCATGTCTCTCTCATGTTTTATGGTCACCTAATCAGTTGTGTTTGTTTTCTAAAAACCCTAGTCAAAAAAGCATAATGTTATACTATTATTTCTCAAAATGATTATAAAATGCCTTGTGTGCATTCTCAAAGGAAATTGCTTCCAAAATCACACCCTTTCAAGAAAAAGAGAAAGAAAACGAGAAAGAAAAAGGCTACGACCCCAATTCAAAGAAAATATGGCGGGTGTACCCATGATGTGGATGAGAGAATAGTTTTACCTCCATTTATAGAGAGGTATATTTGAGAATTAATGCACCTGAAGAAAAAGGTGAACCTACTAAACTTTTATATATCAAAATTAAGTTTAAGAAGACAAATGTTGTTGCTCATTTTAATTTTTTTCTCCGATGGCGCTAGAACTAGCAGTTGTTTCTAACGATACAAATGTACGCCGTAATACAACTTTAACCGCGGAACAACCACATTTTAGAAGGCCTGACGTTGAAGACAGCCTTAAGAAAATGGTTAAGATTTTTATAATTATAATTCTGTTTGAAACCGTTCTTCATGTCTCACAACAGGCCCAGGAGCCCTAGAATCATGGCTGCTTTAGCCAATGGCTTTCAGGGCTAAAATCTATTGTAGAAGAGTTCTGGAAATAAAGAGGGTTTCAGGGCTAAAGTTTATTGTGCCAGGGTTCAGGGAAGAGAGAGAACAACCTTAATTTAAGGATTCCCTGGTGTCCTAATTATACCATCCTCCCATTTCCCATATCTGCAACAGAACTCCTCCAGAATTCACTTCTACTCCAAACTGATCGCCCAATTCTTTTCTGAAACAGAATTCAATCCTAGATAGCAACATGCTTTAGCCAGTGGCTTTCAGGGCAAACATCTACTGTAGAAGAGTTCTGGAAATAAAGAGGGCTTCAGGGCTAAAGTGTATTGTGCCAGGGTTCAGGGAAGAGAAACAACCACCTCAATTTAATACCATCCACCCATTTCCCATATCTGCAACTCAACCTCCTCCATCATTCACTTCTACTCCAAACTGATCACCCTGATCACCCAATTCTTTTCTGAAACAGAATTCAATCCCAGGTAGCAACATGGGAGAAAACCAGATCAATCTATCATATACAACCTCCTCATAACAGAAAACATGGCTGCCCTCATACCCAAAAAAAAAAAGAAAAAAAAATCTATTATGTTACACCAATCTAATAACCTGATTCCAAGACAATGCACATCTAAAATTAAGACTGATTTATCCTCATGATGGAAGATCAATGACTATGGTGGTGGCATCAGGAATATCATCATCCCTGGAGCTGAGGATCTGTAAATGTTGTGACTCATCTTTGGGCAGAGCACTGGCTCTGCAAACAGGGCAGAGAGGTTTCTTGGAGAGCCATGCTTCTGCACAGCCAACATGGAAACAATGACTGTATGTGGGCATCACCAAACACCTCTCTCCATCCTTATAAGATTCCAAACACACTGCACATTCCAAATCCCCAGTGACAAAAAAACCATCTTTCCCAAAACCCACATTCTAATCCTCCTTTTCCTGCTCCTCCTCTGGTTCCACCACTCGGCTGGTGCAGATGAATGTGGGCAGCCTCTGAATTTCAGACTTGGACAACCAGCTCTTTCTGCTGCCGCCATTATTGATGCCCCTCAATCTCATGGCATAGATGGAGGCGTACCAGGTGAACCACATATAGAGCAGAACCAGAACGGCAGTGCCTTCGCAGAGCATGAGAAAAGCCAGTAAAACAAGCAAACATAAATATTCCTAGCGACTGTTAGAGCATAAGAAAGAGGAGGTAGTGGATGTCTCTAAGTTGGGTGAAATATTGAGTAGAAATATAAGTAATCAAATGAGACAAATTCAATCTTGGGATAGATGAACATTTCATTAATGATGTTTCCACCTATTGATGTTTGTGTTATTGTTTTTGATAGCACATATATGCATATGAGGGATTTTATCTTCATGAGAAGAGATAACAAGTACCATTTGGTCAAGGTCGGGGAAAGTTACATCATCAAAGCCTATGAAGGTAAATAAAATATATCATTTGTGAGAGACAATCTACCTACAAGATTGATTAAGAATGTTGCTTTTCTAATTTTTAGAGATAAGTGAATTTCTAAAGTAGTAAAATACAACCTTATTCATAAAATGTCATCTAACAACCAATATATACAAATGGGAGGTTTTTTGCAATAATTTAACAAAGCTTTCCAATAGTCCACAATTATGACACTGGAAATGGAAATTGAGCATGAGAGAAAGTTGTTACATGGTTGTCTTCTTCCCAACATAGGTCTTTATTGGAAATAAATGATGGAAGAAAATGAGGTAAGAAAGCAATTGCATATCTATTAGATTAGGGTGTAATCCTTCCTAACATTTCTCTATATGGCTCTACTATTATGTTTTTGCTTAAGAAAGATGGTGCATGGAGAATGTGTGTTGATTATAGAGTTTTGGAAAAAATAGCCATTAAAAATAGACAACATCTTATCCATATTGATCTTAAAAAAATTAGCCAAGAGTAATGCCCTCATATTGCAAATATTATTTACAAAATATTCCCTTTTATTGGTGAAGCCTTTTATTTTATTAAATTTTATTATCTTTCATGTTACATATTTTGTATTAAATGACCCCTTTCAATTAGAAAATATTAAAGCTATAGGCTAATATTGGGTTAGAGGTGAGTTAAGGTTGAGTTTAGTAATTGGAAAGTTTACACTTTTAATTCGGAATATCAAGTTTAATTAAAAAGGAGTCAATTTTATAAATCATAATACAAATTTGGCAAACCTTTAATTTGATATTAAGTTTTGAAAATGGGATTGGAATGTGGCACATGTTTCAATATTTTAGATATACATTGATGTTGCCTACTCGGCACTTACCCGAGACTTACCCAATATTCACCCGATCACTACATGATGCTTACATGATACTATCTCCTCAAAAAAACAAATTCAACATATGGTTGGTAAACTACATTTCTATTGTCATACACATGATATAATAATATTATTTTTATTCTATGTTATATTTATTGTTAGCCCATCACTTCACACAATTAACAAAATATTCCCTTATCAATGTGTGTCATATCCATGCTAGTAAATATTTTGAAACCATCTTAACAGATATTTGTTCTCGCATATTTTATTTTGTGGTCTAGAGAGTTATAGAAAAATATTTTTGCTATCGTTTATGTCACCCGATCACCAAGATAAGGACACTCTCATGTTTTTCAATAGGAAAAACTAAGAACTAAATAGAAATATCATCCATTTGGATGATAAAAATATATTAGCACGTATGTTTTCCAAAGTATGATAACATAAGTATCCTATCATTTATCTTTTTGATCTATTTTTAATAGCTAGTCGGTGATACAAGTACACTAGCATTTTTGTTTTCCAATAGGGTAACCTAAATACATTTTCATTTGTGTTCGCCAATCTATTTTTGATATCTAATCACCTAATACAAGTACACTTCTACTTATGTTCACTAGTATACTAACATAAGTACAATATCAATTATGTTTGTCAATCTTTTTTTTACGGTTCATGATGTACTTGAGTGTCATGGTTTTTTTAATTGAAGTTAGATTTTAACTTAGGTTTAATCTCCTTGGTGATCCATTTCTTAATAAAAACATGTGTTTCAAGGTTCTTTATTCTTATTTATAAAGGCACAAGTATTGTATTTTTGAAGAAACATTGATTATATTTTTCTTATTCACTATCTTACAAAGCTCATATTTACTATAGGAATTATTACCGTAGTCTACAGACTTATTTATAGTTTCCTAAAAGTAACTATCAATCCCATTCAATTTATTAATAATTGTATCAAATATATGAATTGGTTTCACTTTTGAAGGTTGATCATGTTATTTTTTTATCATGTATCATAAATTTTGGTTCATGTTAAGGACTAGTTGATTAAACCTTGTGAGAAGTTTTTCAGCTAGTACAAACAAACTAATGTACGTTGGATGATTAATATAAAGACATTGTCATTTATGTTCGTTGGCATGCCAACATAATAACATTATCATTTATGTTTTATAGCAGTCAATATGATAAGTACATTGACATTTATGTTCTCTAGTAGGCCAACATAAGTCCACTATCATTTGTGTTCATCAATTGTCCAATAAAAACACACATGGACACATTTGTCTTTATGTTAAGCTCGATTGGATAATATAATATTATTTTATTAATTTATGTTTTCTCTTTAAATTACCGGACATTCATATATATTTTATTTAAATTGTCTTATAGTTATGTTTTTGTAGTTGCTCCGCAATAGAAGATTTTGCAAACCAACAAGCATCACACATTCTTCTTCAAAGAAGAGGAATACCTAAGGCCAAATTTTATAATCTTCCTAAATTCTTAAAAATAAATATTCATTTGGAATACACTCAACTTGGAGGAAAAATAGTTATCTCCCATGTTTCTCATGTTTCCAATGGTGCTCGTGTTATCCATCATCAAGGAAACAATTTTGATGAAAAAAATTTGTGGCTATTAATATCACAACTCCACTATCATTAACAAATTATAATATATGGTGGAAGCGTTCCTCAACAATCCAATAATAGGGAAATTTTAAAACCAATCGATGTGAATTGTACTCAAACCTCATTTAGCATGGGAGGGTATAAAACTACCTTAATGGCGAGTTAATAAAATTCATTCAATGTCGTATGCTATCGAATCCCCTTCAAGGTAGTTCATCAAAATCTATTCAATATGATAGGCCATCAAATTCCCTTTATGATGACATGACATTAAAATCCATTCATCAACATGACGGGACATCAAACTCCCTTCATGTCGGAACATCAAACTCTATTCAACAGGGAGTCATCAAAAGACCTTAATGATATGTCATCAAAATCTATTGAACATGTGAAACCATCAAAAATCCCATCATACTAGTTCATCAAATAAAACATTGGTGTTTCTCTCAATAAGGTTGGTTTTCAATTTTTATTTACACAAGATCTACACAAAGATACAATTGGTGCACATTTAGATGCGACAATTCATAATATAGATTGGATGCTAGTCAAGAAAGATGATTAATAAACTTGTTTAACCTTCACGGAAAATTGAAGGTGCAAAGCCAATGTTGCATGTGATAAACAAATTGTAGTTGAAGTTTCAAGAATATGAAAAATAGAAAATGAGGTCACAAAACAAACGATCAAGGAAAGACTTAAAGAAAAGTTTAGGATGGTATTATCATGAAATGGATGAGGGAAAATACTAATGTAGAAACATAAGGTCACGGCTCTTGAGAAAAATCCCCAAATAACATGGATTAAAATGAAATTATCGGTGTAGTGGAGTTCTACAAAAGTAAGAATTGTGATGAAATATCTCGTAGACAATGGAAGACATGTTTATGCACCTTAGTAATTTTTTGGTGCATATGATAAAAATAAAAAATAAAAATAAATTTTATACTTTTTTAGTCATATTCATCAAGAAGTAGGAAACAAAAAGCGGGAACCACTTGTTCCCAAATCTACATATAAGAGCTTGATGTTTCCTCACCTCCTAAGGATACTAGAGGATCCAAATTGTTTTCTGTGGATTAAACATAATTTTTATTGGCCTCGTTTATACTCCACAATTTGAAATAGAATACAAGTTACTTAACTACCTGGTATCAAATTTCAACAGAGAGGATTATACTTTTCACATATAACTCACAACACAGACACTTTCGTTTGGAACTTACCCGAAGATATTCGGTGTTTTACAATAATTCTACATAAAAATGGATCATGCCACATAGAATACCTTGACTAACGAAGTTGTCAAGTACTTGAGTCGAATTTTACTTGACAATTAATCCAACAACAATAAATCCTTCAAAAAGGGGAATTTCACTTCAGGATGTCACACACTCGTTTCTGCATGCCATGGTGGAATTTTTTTCGTAAGCAGGATTGTTTTGCAAGATATATATACTGACATTCCTTACTAGGCCTTGGTTTACATTATATGTACCCTTGGCGGTCACCAATATGACTAGTGCACCTACTTATCTACCAAGATAAGGAATGACATCAGTAATGCTCTTGTGAAAGAATTTGTTGTAATTACAACAGAAATTATATACTTTCATTATATTTTGAGACTTATCACAATTTGTGCAACACCCCTATTCAATGCATGCCACCAAAAGCTGAAGACATTGTCCTTGTCCATTGAAAAGATAGAGGTGATATGACTTAATTCAAATTATTTTTTTATGTTAAGAATTATCCTATTTTGTTATAGTGTTATATTAAATATTAATATTATGTTTAATTTTAACAAGGAATTGTAGCTACTGTTTGTCACCCAAAGAGATGTCGCTATAAGAGGACTCTTACAACATGAGGGCGCCAAATATAGTATTGGAGACAGTCCGCTAGAGGAACTCGCCATCACCCCATCGGGAAGATCTAACAAATGTATGAGTTCTATAACACCTCAACAACTTGAGACACTTGCATGTTTTTACATTTGAATTTGTAGTAATGTTAAATATTTTTCAAAAATGTTAGTTTTTAACATTTTTTTAAATTACACGTTCAAATTCCCATCCTCCTCTAACAAACACATGCCTTGGTCGACCTCCTCCAGTTCCCCAAATATATGTATATGAACTTGAAGAAGTGTAGTCTCTACAAAACGTGTCTCCTCCTCAAGCCCAAGGTATGTTTCCAATTACCTTTTACATTTCAATATATTTTAGTTTCATTTATTTTTAAATCAAGTTATTGATTAATTTTATGGTTAATCAGGAGTTGGTCATCATGGTGCTACTTCTAATGTTGTTCATCAAAGGAAACAACATGAGCCAACTATAACAAACTATGCAATTAAGTAATGTTTCTTGCAAAAACAATTATTTAACCTTCAATTATTCAATCATTCTATTATTTATATGTTCTTCATTTATGATTTGATTTCCTATTCCATAGTGCCTCCACCATCTCATACTCATAGTGTTATTATTAGACCATAGTTTCCGCCACCCCCACGACCGCCTCCCCACAATGTTTGCATAAGGGGTAAAAATATTATATTTCCATATGCTAGTGTGAGAACTGTCCATTTGTCTACCTCTGAGCTCCCCATTTTTCGTCGGTGGTTTACAAAGCATGGGTGGAATTTCAATTCTAAATAAAATTGATTTGGACGAGGAATATCTTGGTTTTACAAGCGGGGACCAGGCCCCTATAAATTTTAGTCCTCAACATTTGATTCAGGGTCCAACACAAGCTTCCCCAGAATGAGAACAAACGTCCAATACACCATCTTTGACTCCGAGGGAAACACCATTAACTGATGATGAGATCACAAAGTTTTCATTGAGAAGTCTTTTGGTTGATAATTGTTAAATGGAGCAAAGGCTCCACGGACTTGACTCTTTATCAAATCCTTAATGCAACTAAGGAAAGAGATGAGGGTAACTTGGATTGTGCCATGTGGTTCAATCCCTAAAATGGAGGTCCACGGGAGGTTAAGTGAAATCAAAATAAAAAATAAACTAAGGTACATAAATCTCAGAGTAACTGTAACCATTCATAGGTCGTAACATGGCCCAATCATGGGGGATCGGGTGTCAAGAAGAGTTAAAAAAACATGAAATAGTCCCACATGGTACCAATCATAGGTTTCCACATGCACTAATCATTTTAATTTTTATAAACTAAGAGGTTGATGCATGGACAAGAGGAAACAAAAACCCAAGAACTTGTAGCTAATGAGATGAGGAAAATTGGAAGGGGAAACTAATGTAATAAATTTGATGGCCTTATGACCATCATCTCGTATTTTCAGCTACGAGAATCCATAACCACCGAAAATTGTCCATGTGGCACTAATCAAGGTATACCATGTGGCCCAATAAAAAAATGGAGATAGCACTATATTTTTGAAATCATTTTTTTATCTCCTAGCTTTGATGGTATGGGAAATGGTAGATCTCTACATTTTTACCATAATTTTTATTATGACCATCAAATTAGGAAAAAAACTGCTCTCACTGGAAATATTTTGAGAAATGTTATTGAGCGAAACATGTCTATCTTGGTGATTTTTAAGAAGGTTGCATTCAAAGCTCTCTTGCAAGTCATTTTTCACATTAGCATAGGAAAGAGACATATTTGGGGCTAGAATATAAGATTTTGGGGTTAATTGAAGATCTTATTCATTAAGGTATGACTCATTTTCAAATTCAGGGGATATTTTCATTGTTTGATGGAGATTTAGGTTGATAAACATCACATTTGGCCACTCAATGTATATAGCCACATTTGAGTAGGATTTTGGGTTTTAAGGTTTCAATTTCCCCTCTCTTCTCTCTTCTCTTCTCTCTGTCTTTATAAAATGTAAAGGATTTTCATTGTACATGGGTCCTCTCTAATATATGTGGGATACTATACCCATTTAAGTTCCTATCATTGCTAAGTGTCCCTAGCCTTTATGTTGAGCTTCTAAAATGTGTTCAGTTCCTCTTCCCTATATTTTGTAACAAATTTTGTATCCTCTAGCATTAATATAATTATGATTGTGGCTTATATTTTCCCTTTAATGTTGTCGTATTTACTCCTTACCTTATGTTCATTACAAGTTATATTGTGTTAGGATTATAGTTATAGGTATTTAATGCATTTTATATTTAATGATAAGGAGATATTTACCCATTCTATTTTGGACAATCACCGTTTTTGTTCCTCTATTATTCCTCTCCCTATTTTCCTCATGAAAGCTTTAGCTTAGGATTAGTTTTTCAAGTAGTGGTAGGAATTAGAATAAATTAGGATAATATCCATCTTTCTCTTGAGCTATGATTCAAAGGAGCCAAGATCCAAAACTTTGAAGCATTCCCATGTTGCATCTAAGTTCCAACAAAGGCACAATTTTAGACCAAAACTTGTCGACCGAGAGGACATCCATAGTGATTGATGATGTTTTCTAGAGGAATCTAGTGTAATTATTTTTGGTGTGGCCTTGACCCAAAAATTGAGATAGTCTTTCTATGTGATTATATACCTAGCCCTTGTTCTACATGCAATGAGAGAAATATGCCAAAAATCGAAATCCCATTTCTCAAAAGGATATCGTGTGTTCATAGGATGTAAAACTATTTCATCAAAGTTAGCTAAGTTATCCCATGTGCTAATAATGGTCACATTATTGAACATAAGTCTTGGTGTCTTTGAATAATGTGAGGCACCATAGACCTATCGTTTACATATTCCTAGTCATAGGATCTTTGACATAATATCCACCCACAATTCCTTCATGTGCCTCGTGTAATATTTCTTTCCACTCATGTTATCACACACGTCTTTGAAAGACTTTGTTGCTCCCCATCTTGTACAAGTCGAGTTGATAAAGGGCGACATTCACTGCTACTTGTTTCTTCTCTTATGTGCTCATGGTGTTCAGGACCCAACTAGAAGTGAATAAGGTTGCAATGTATGTCAATTCATTGGGAGTGTGTGTATTTATAAAATCTATGTGTCCTGGAATTACTTCATCTAAATCATAAGAGGGCTCACCCAAGGGAATGTGTGACAAATGTGAAAATCCCAAATTATTTTTGTTGGTTTCATAACAACAACAAAATAGAACTCATGGAATAATATGATCCACTAGAAAATTATTCTATGCAAGGTAACTTTATTTACCAAATACTTCAAGCCCATATGATCAATATTAAATATAAAAGGAGTGGCTAATAAGTATTGGTGGAACCTCTGGATCATATAGAAAATGGAACATCCTCGCACTCATTGTTGTATAATTATGTTACGCATAAGTAAGATTCCTTCTTTAAAATTGATGGTGTGGTCTATATTATCGTTTCCTCACTATACGAGTATGGAATCAACAATTACTATGGATGCATCTACATGAACATGGAAAGGATTCATCCAATCAAGTAATTGTAATATTGGTGGACTTACCAAATATTTCTTGAGTACATCGAAGGATTTTTATTGACTCGACATCCATTCTAATGACTTGTAGTTGTGAATCAATTCCACAAAGGGCACAAAACTATTACACATCCCCTTATGAACTTCGATAGTAATCGGTATGTGCTAGGAACACGTGCACACCCATTGAATTTGTGGAACCTTCAATTGAATAATCAATACAATCTTGGTTGGATTAACCAGATTCCTTCGTGGAAGATGATATGTCCAAGTAGGGTGCCGAACGCAGAAAAAAAGACACACTTCTTGAGGTTTAATGAGATTTTCAGCTTTTGACATTACTCAAGTATAAGGTGTAAACCATGGGGGTTCACTTAGTAAAATTATGGTATAACACATTTGTTCAAAGGGTATTAAAGAATACCCTTAATGTTAGTTTTTACCTCTAATTATTCAATTGATAATACCCCTCCCGTTATATTATTATAATGAAAATACCCCATATTTTTTCCATGTACCTTACTTACCCATTTTTCCATTACAATTTTATTTACCCCTTTTTTATTTATACCCTAATATATCAAACAAAAATATATCATGTTTCCCACTCAATTATTATTTTCTTAATATGTCTTTTCTCTAGAAAGAGAGTTTGAAGCCATTTAAGACCTATTACCAATTACCTTAATGTTAAGCTTTAACCATTTATCAATATTTCTTCAAATAATTAATATGGTGAAATAATATCATGTGTTGAAAAGCATACTCAATCCTAGTTTTCTACCATCTTATTATTTCTTGCTTAAGAATATCCTAATTCAGATTTCCTTATTCAAAAAGAGATTATAATATAACTTTATGACCACAAACCTTTTACAATTTTAAGGTATTTAGTTTTAAAAACTAGGGTTCAAATATTTTAGTTTTATATTAAAATTAACCCTACCTCTTCTCTAGCCCACCTCTCTAACCTACCCCCAATACCTAATTCAAAATATTAATAAATTAAACCCTTTTACCTCCTAATGTCTACTGGTATATTGAACGTTCTAAGATATTGCCTTACTAATGAACCCCCCATGGTGTAAACATATAGAGCAATGTAACCCATAAATGTTCTGTCATCAAGAAGAATGAAATCTTCAAAATCAACAACCACGATGCGTGGGAAAATGGGAGGTTCATTCTTCAACACTAATCCTACTTATTACTAGAAGTGGACTTGAACCTATCCTCCTTGAAATATTTACTTGATGGTGTCATGAGAAACCATCGTTGAAATTATATATCTCTCACCCCACGACACCTTCAATAATTTCTTGAGTGAAAGGCATCATGATGGAATCAACAATAGAGACTACATTGAGCTATCGATAGTCCACATATATATGGATGTGCATGTCCTTTATTCTTATTACCATATATTACACCTATTCAAATTCATCAATGGGCATGATCATGCTAACAACCAAAATGTTATCGATTTCTTCCTTAAATTTCGCACATATTTTCATATTCTTTTGGTATGGTCTCTTGTGTAAGGTATTTTTTCCATCAATAAATTGAATGTGCATATTCGGATGTACACATTTCATTTCCTTATATCTTTTGGAGATATATACAATAGTCTCTCACCAACTCAACCATCTTTGATAGCTCTTCCTCTTACTAGTAGTCACAATTGTCATGACCTTAGGCTCATCTTCCAAGCCAAAATTTACCTTTACAGATTTTAAGGGCTCATGATACGGCTCATTGCGTTGTTCCTTGGTGTCAATAACTTTGCAATATATTAAAAAAACCACCTTGAGGTGATTATCCACATGTTCCTCATCCACCTTACAAACCATCTTCACCTTACATTTTTGCATATAATTCCTATCCATCTAAATTTTCTCGTCCTTTTCACTGGAATAGTTATTGATGTTGCATTCTTCAAAATTCCTCAGCAGATCCATCCTATTTTTATTATGAAAATCAAGCATGTGTTCCTCCATGATAGCATCATCTCCAACTAGAATTCCAGCAGTGTTTGGAGACACTAAATTGAGTTTCAAGTACAAAATCCCTCGCTGCTCATTGAGGAGCTGGAATTTTGCTTCCTTAGGACAGGAGAAAGTGATCCACTCCACCAAACTTAAATTGCATGGGTAAATGTGATATATAACTCTGCGAGTCTCCAAAGATGATCTACAGTCCAAGGATATTTCCACCCCAGGTTTATTATACCCTGGCGCGTACCATAAGCTGTCAACCATGCATGCAAGTGTCTTGGTAATTCATTGAAAAATGCATCATATAGAGCATCTTATAAATATATTTTCACTCATTTCCTTGGTGTGCAGTAACTGCAGCTTGGATATCTTATTGCAAACTCTTCTTCGACCTGTGCCAACCAGCGTTCAATATTCTACAAAGGAAGGAAAAACATCATTTTTCAACACCATCATGGAAACTCAATGCAATGGGTCCCGGAAAAAGAACCAAATGTTGAGTGTTTTTCTCATCCCACATTCAACAAATTTTTGCATGGGTTCAAGGTGTCATGTAGTGCACTTCAACACATCCAAGGCTCTCACAATGACATGTCATCGAAAGAGGTTTACCTTGTGCGCTCACCGAGGCGCGAAAGAAGACCGATTCCCATAGGTTTTGGATGTATCATGATGGTTAAAGAGATGAAATAATCACACAACTTAAACAACATATACACACACAAACATAAGGGAAGATCTCAATAAATTACATAACTCGGTTCAAGAATAACAAGTAAATATCATAATTCTCTCAATGACAATTCCAACAACCAACCATAAGAAAAAGTGGACAATTGTAGACTAATCACTAGCTTAAAATGCTTAATCCCCAAAAACCCTCAAGAGTTTGGGTGTTACAATGGTGGGGAATTTCGCTTCACCATATTCTATCATTACTAACATATGTTACCTTGTAAAGGCTTATAATCATTAACCAACAATTTTGCAATTTGTGTGCTTGTCAATGAGCCTTTTCCGTGATAGTTTATGCAATATTTATTAATAGCACATGTTGGTATTATATCCTTGTGTCACCTAACTGGTGCCACTTTATCCATTCTAAATCCTTCTCTCTTGCATGTTATGCTTCTCTCTCAATCCAACAATGTGATTTTGGTGCACTCTCAAAGATTCCGAGTCTTTTATGGAATTTTTCTCAATTGATGACTAGATCATGTGTGATCTTTCTTACCACCAAAATGAGTCTCATGTGACATATATCTTTAGTTTCATTTGATTTTCCCACACACCACGTCTTAAAATTAGTCTATGTTTCATGTGTGCCACGTGTCTTCAACGTAGTATGGGTTTCACATGTGTTAGGTGTTAGGGTCTCCTTTTCTTCTCGTGTGTGCCAAGTGTTAGCACTTCGTCCATTCTACGAGTGTCAGTTGTCAATGCTTCTTCTATTACTCACATGCATCATCTACCACTTAATCATCCATTCCATGTGTGATCTCCACTCTAAGGACTCAAGATATTTTCCAACTCTCTTTTCTTACCCAAGTTTAGACAAAAATGTTTTATGCTTTATTAAAAATATACATACTTAGCCAATATTTGGGTTCAACAAATGGTGGCTTTAGCTTAAATTTTGTTATCATTACGCCGAAAGGCATACCCGATTGGATGCCTCCTTGTTGAATGTGATAGATGTTAGAGAATGGGCAGTTGAGATTGCAGTTGTGAGAGGTGCTGAAATCCAACGGTGGAGGTGCGTTTTCAAACCTGTCATTTTCCATGCATTTTCAGACCTATCATTTCCCGTGCATAATAATATTAAAACAATTTTTCAGATCCTCCTTATTGAATTCGGCCTTCGCAGACTCGACGAATTATTTGTTTATCGCAACATACAACTCTTCGGTGGCCCTCTTCAATTCAGAAACCATAACATGTCCTTCTTTTCTACTTTTCTCAGATCGAAGAGTATGGGAAAGCTCTTGGCATCCAAAAGAATTATGACGCGAGGATCTGGAAACAGTGGTGGCCCATGCAGCATGTTCACTATGAATACGGTGCTCTTGTATTTCTCGATGCACTTTTTGAAGAAAGCATCGCCCCTTCCACCACGAAATAGTCAAATCGATCCATAATGGCTCCGATGATGGGAAGGCCGTAGCTTCCAGGGACTTGTTGCACTCCTTTATCATTCGAGATAAGCCATACCACTCTTTGTCTTGCTAGATACAATCAACACTGTTATGAACTAAAATTTCGCAATCTATGTGCTAGAAGATCAAATTGCCTCGACTGAATTGTATCGCAGGCACACTTATTTTTATAATAGATTTTGTTTATTTGAAAGTGTTTTTATAATACATATAGAAATAATAGATCACTGGAAAATATCATATATACATCGGCCTAAAGGGTAACGCAAGGCAACTTACTTTAACATCAACAACTTTTCAATAAGAAAAATGCTAATTAATTTTTTTGATGAAAAATATCTTATATTAAAATAAATGGAACATGATACAAGATTCTTTCAACAAAAAAGTGGGTGGTATGAGAGCATGCCCCAAAGCCACAAGCACACTAGGCCATGCCTAGAAAACAACAAAAAAATGTCAAACTACCAAGACACCGAGGTACATGGCCCGTAACAAGGAAAAAAAAGGCACCCGACGCCGAGGAAGATCAAGAAATAGGAGGCTCAAAGTGCCCCTTCTTCTCCTTAGATATCATGACAATAGTCCAAGGCGCCGAATGGGAAGCCAATTCAAGCAAAGGATCTAGGAAAGGGCTATCCTGATTGGGGTTAGAACCAAAAGACTCAAATACATGTGACATCTTGACACAACCGCCAGCATGGGGAGTCTCAACATTCACAACTTTTGAATTTCCGGGGTGAGAGCATTCTTTGACTTCCCACGCTGAAAATGGTTGCCAGCCTTTAGGCCGGGAAGAAATCCCTTTATTCTTCTTTTTTATTCTGATTGAGTGACAGTGGGCAAACCTCTTGAAGGTTCCTAGTTTGATGGCATAACCGACATCGAAAGGTCATGTTCTCATAGTCTAGAATTTGAATCCACTTGAAGCCATCATGGTTTAACTCCAACTTGTCCGAAAGACCTTTGTTGAAATCCACCTCAATGCATATATGAGCATAAGTGAACAACCCTTGCTTAGACTGCTCATCATCCATCTTGATGAATTGACCAAGAGAATCACCAATAGCAGCACAAACCATAGGGTGCCAAAAGGGGAGACAGAGATATTGGGGAGACGAACCCAAATTGGAATTTTTGAGACTACCATAGTAGAAGGATCAAAATCCAGAAACCATGGAGTAATAAAAAGGCTAGCCCTACCCCAAAACTAGGGACCCTCATTAAGAGCTCATTGATAATCTGTAGGAGAGGAGAAATGAACAATGAAAAACCCTTTGCATGAGTTGGATCTCACAGTCATGGGACCAAGTAGAGTAGATCCATTGATGCAAATCTTTAGACCGAGGCCAGAAGCCATTAAATCTACAAATAATGGTGGAATCTTTAAGGGCAAAAATTGAATCAGTTACCTCCGAAAATGAAAGTGTGAATACAAGAGTGGACATTGTTTTTTCTACAATATATGGCGCATCAGAGCCCCAATAAAACCTTTCCTCTCGTGATCTTGTAGTGGCATCCATGAAATTTTTTTGAGGAGATGGAACCGTTGAAGGGCCGCAGGAGAGAAAAAGTAGAAGTAGGTGGCGGATGGTTGCAATCGCAAGGCCAACAGGCTGCAAACCCTTCCGAAAACCCTAGTTTTCGCTCTCTTCTTCGTCTGTTTCATCCACTTTACGTCAAGGTCTTATAAAAATATGAATAGTTTCACATGCAACAATCCAAATGCTACCGTTTGGTAGCATTCTCCATGCTACTGCCGAAAAAAAATAGTGAAACTATCATATCAATGGCCACCTTAAAATAGTTTTTAAGATGCAAATATAAAATACTCACTCATCTAAATATACAATGTACACAACTACAATTTCAACTCGACTTTCCGTACAATAACTTATTTTCCATGGACCTTATGATTAACAGAATCTCAAATGATGAAAGTGAAATATAAATAAATTCAATTCAATTTTTAACCAATAAACCATATCTCACCAACTATAATTAATCAAATATATTTAAACACTACAATAGTGCATCAAGTTTGTTTAAAAATTAGGTGAACTATTTCTCCATGTTATATAAATAAAGCATTATTAATGAGAAACTATTTCCAAACTTTTTAAAGGTTTCCTTAATGAATTGGGACATATGGTGGTGTCATTTGTACCAGAGCATTGTAATGGTTTACACATCACACAACCACTTGACCACTCTCCCAAATACCATGCATGTTTGTCTTTGGGCAAGGTTCCTTCCATGCAATTGCATATTTGAGTATTATTTAGAGTGCACCTTCCATATGCTTCGTAGAGACCATTCAGGGCATATGGATCTTTACATTCAAACCATAGCATGTACAAATCAAAGTATAGTTAATTTCCTCGTAACATGTCCACTGCAAAGCGTGAGAGTACGTTCAAGATTGCAGGCAATTATCGCTCCAGTTTCCATTACAATAATACAAAATAGAGGAAAATGTGTCCATCAAACTGCATGGGATCGTGAAATATGTGTGCATTTTTTATGTTTCATGTCTCATAATTGGAATGCCAAGTGTTAAAAGTCCACATAATGGAAAATTTACGTCTGAAGCACCAATTGCACACATGTAAGTAATACATGTAATATTGAAATAGTCCATGTGAAATCTATACTATATAGTTGAGCTCATATATCGATATTTCTTGGGTAGGAATAATCTCATCCGTGGAAACGGTGTGGCCCATGAAGGTGATTAATTTCCCTGTCCAATCAAAATCCACATAAACCCGCACTAGTCCCTTTTTCGGTGATTGTTGAATAATGATGCCATCACAATCGTTGATGAGGATAACTTCACATGACGTCACCACATGTCAGGATGCCACTTACACTCCACATCTTCATGTCTCTAAATGATACGAATAAAACTACAAACACATTTTCACTTCCACAATATTTTTCTACCACTCCTTAGATTCACATATACACCTATAAATTATTTCTGCACCATCTTGAACAACACCCCTGGTCTCCTTCAAAGGATTACCATATATGGCATCATGTTGTTCGACGTTTGAGTTTCACATTGTTTCCATTTTCTATTTTTACATGTACCCCCACTTTTCCACCCTCTAACCCCTTCATATTCACCCCTCGTCCTCTCCCAATGTTTCTCTCCTTCCAATATGAATCCTTCAAAAGATCCCTTTGTCATTTCCATCGTACATTTCACGTACAATTGCTAGTTTAAATTTCCTTTGTAATTAGATTTACCTTGGAAGTTATATGTAGATGCATTCAATGGAGTAGATCCATGTTTAATATTGTTTAATATTAGGAGCTTAAACTCTATGTCTTAAACTATGAGATAGCCCATCAAAGAATCAAAAATTCTCAAACGTGACAAATTATGCAAGGGAGATATGAGACTCTAAGTAAATAGATCTTGAAGTTCATTATCTGCAAGTATATTACTCATTTTTGTAATAAATGTATTATAGTGTAACACATAATCACGAATTGGCTCATTATAGCCTTGTTGCATTGTATCAATTTAAGCGTAGGAAACCTTATCACCAATATTAATAGAGAAGTGTGTAAGGAACTTATTAGCCATTGGATTGAAATCCCTCATGGATTGAATAGGTAGGTCATAGAACTATTGCAATGTATAATACTTAAGACTTATAAGGAAGAGCTTAGTGATAAAATTATCATTGTAAGCATAATCTAAGAAAGTAACATGAAAAGAGTGAAGGTATTTCTTGAGATCACCTTTACCCTCATAAATAGGAATCTTAGGAGACAAAACCCTAAGGGTAAAGGAAAATATTCCACCTTAGGTGCAAGTGTATTATGAATTAATTGATTAGAATCCATGATGTTATAAGCTCTATACACGCCCCTCTAATTGCGACGCCTTATCTTAAAAATGAATGAGATTCTCGAGGAAACATATGGTAGAGGGAGAATGCAAGGGCATATGGGTGTACATAAGAGATGTAGAAATAGTAGTAGAAGTGGGGAAGGAATTATAAATTTTGAAGGGGGTAGTAGATGTAGTGATAGGATATGTAGGAGTAAGCACCCAAATAGGAGGTTCATCATGGGATTGTTAAGATTTAGCATCACGTGGAGCCTTGGAGGAAAGAAGCACGTGAATAATCATATCAAGGTTATGTGGGTGTTGGTGGGGTGTTGGTGAAGGCCCTAATTGAAAGAATAAAGTGTTTAAAGTAATCATGGTCAACATTACTAAGCTCATTAGAATTGATTTCATTAGATCCCATGGGGAACAAGGATAGCTTGATTTTCAAGAGAATAGTGGTTAGAGTATAAATATTTTTCACCATTATATATATTATCAAGGAAAAGAGATACACCATGAATAGGAAGAGAGGAGGAATCCATATGATGCCTATGTTTTCTACATGTGTATGGGAATTGGATACGCTCAACCGGTGTATGGTTATTGGATTACTCCATCTATTATGCCTAGGATTTCATGACCCAAAATAACCATACAAATGGCTCGTAAAATTTGGGACAATTTTTTTGAAGTTTAATTAAGTATTAAATGATTACATTCATTATTATTCAAAATTGATAAAGTTAGTTGCAATATATGATGATAACTATAAAATTATTTTCACCATTATCATCACTTAGGTTAAATCCAAAATATAGTTTCCCATCCATACCATTGTTTGCATGTGACAAGGGGAATTCCATTTAATTAGCTCCAATTCCTATAATCTTATGGACATATAATCATAATAAATATAAATTTATTCTTTCAACTAAGGTCTCCAAGATTAAATCATTATTACTCCAAGCCACTAACAAAAGAAGGGAGAATAAGATAATCCATACTATCGTGTGTGCTAAAAAGGTTAATGTAGTGCCATATTTTTTTGAAATAAAATGCACACTAAATTTTCAGATTTTATATGCAATGCACAACTAAATGTTTCAAGTTTTCAAGTGTCTATTGAATAACTATATATTGAGTAGATTTCTAAACAAAACAACACCTTCCAACAAGAGACATTGAAGTAAAAAGTTCATAGTTTTCATTATGATCTCAAATGATAATATTACAAGATTCTAGCAACAATAAAAATAACAACTTTCTTCGTAAGGACCAATGTTTTCAAGAAGCAATAAGTACAAAATGGTGATATACAAGAGTGAGAACTTTACAAGCCACATTTATTTACAACAAGAAGAGAATGCCCACAAAAGATGAGGATGACCAAGATGGCAAGAGGCTTCAACTATCTCCAACATGAGCTCCAACTCCATTACTCCTACAAGAATCCAACTCCAAGAGAACATGGCTTGTTTACCACCCAACCAATAGGCATCATCACATGCCTTTCCATGGTTGGAAGTCATGCTAGCCTCCCCCAAGCCCATGGGAGAGAGGAACTAGCTTCCACAATGTGCACAAGTAATAATGGGGTTTAAACACACAACAAGAGAAAACATAAGACCATTCAACTACTTAGACCTACTATACAATGAAAACCACACATGAGGAGAACAATGTCAACCTCACAAGGGGGAAGAGAGGAAGAAGGATGCCCAAATCAAGGTGTCCAACCATAGGAGCACCAATAAATACACATATATAAAAACTCCTTATACCTCCTAATCATACATCCTCCTTATTCCTCCTTAAGCTATAGAAATCCTTCTTGGGAGGATTTTCAAACCCACATGGGTTTCCTCACCAAGAATGGGGAAAGGATCAAGCCATATGAGCCTTTCTCCCACCTCAAACCATATGAGGGGATGAGAAGGGACCTTCATGGCTTGACCTACAACCATGAGGTTTGAGAGGGAAATCCCTCTCTCTTCCCCTACATTCTCCAAAAACCATCATTCCAAATAATGGTGGAGAGAAAACAAAGAAAATAATAGGAACAAGCAAACAACCACATTCACCATACAAATTCACAACACATCATTTCACACACTATTTTATTGCTCAAACATAGTTTACAAGATAAGTAAAACTAAAAGAAAAAGGGTGAGAACCCTACCTCTATAATGCTTTCCAAGACTCTAAGCTTTTCCCCTTTGTCCAAGCTCCCTTCCAAGCTCCCAAAATTCTCCAAGTGCTCCAAAAAAAAATGAACCAAGAAGCCCCATTCTTCCCACATGAGAAAGAATAAAAAGAGGAGCCCAAAAGTTTCCTCACCAATGGGAAAGTGACAAGTGTCACCCCCTCTCCTCTCAAGAGTCAAAGATTCCAAAAACAAAATAAGTAAGAGTAAACTCACCTTTTATCCCTTTTCACCCAAAATACTAAAAACTAAAATAAAACAAAGTGGAGCAACTTTTAACACTTTCACACAATCCAACCATCTTACATGGATGGTGACTAAAGAGGGCTAAATGGGAGGGAAACTCCCTCCAAACCTTGGAAATAGGTCCCCTACCTATTAGGTAGGGTCCAAGGGCCCATTTTTATGCTAAGGGAACCCCCAAACTCAAAAGGGGTCCCTAAAATTACCCAAAATAACCCAATTTCGGGTTTGGCATGCTTGGGCACAAGGGTAGAGGGTGTGGGGTCCACCCAAGGTTCACATGTGGTCCCCAATCTCTTCTACCAACACACACACACTTTCCAAGACCAACACTTAACTTCGTATAAGATTATTAACCCCTAAGCTAGTTTACTTAATAAAAACACATCCTAAACCTAATTAATTTTACAAGACATAATTACATTACAAAATGAGGGTTCACCCATGGTGCCCAATTAAATACATCTAATCTAAGGCCTCAAACATTTAGCATGGTTAGGACTCAGCCCGTGGGCCGCTTGTGCACAATTGCGTAGCTGCCCTGAAACCCATGCTCTCCTATACCTGTCACCTGCACACTCATTGCACACATTAACCGCACCTGTCCAATATAATAAACATCATCTATACATCACAATCTCAATCAAACTTATAATGTCCGAACATAATTTACAATTGATAGTGCAATGCATACAATTATCCACATAGTTTGCCATGAATCATCCACAATTAAAATTGCAACGACATATACTTAGGTTAGCATGAAAATCACCATCATTAAATCCAAAACACTATATCATCAATCAAATTAACCACAAGAGACTAACATCTAACCGATAAGTCTATCATATAACCCTGTTAGTGTCATCACATCATACAAAATATATCAGTATACGAATCTAGTCCAATTGGCGCTATGCGCCCAAAATGCCATAATGTCCATGAGGATAAAATATCATACTAAAATGTCCAAAGTCTATCAGAGTCTCAATCAAAACATGTCTAGAAGTAAAGGAACCAACAGATAACTGGAGCTATAAAAATGTGGGCACTACAGTTAATTAAGGATACACAAGATAACCATAGTACTATTTACACAAATTTAGGTCACTATATAAGTATTCATAATTTATTTTTGCGCTATGAGAGATACTTAGGTTTAATTACGTGTTATAAGAGTATGTGTTAGGTGTTAGGGTCTCATTTCCTTGGTGTGCGTCATTGCAGCTTGGATATCTTATTATAAACTCTTCTTCGACCTATTCCAACCAGCTCAATATTCTACAAAGTAAGGAAAAACATCATTTTTCAACACCATCATGGAAACTCAATGCAATGGGTCCCGGAAAAAGAACCAAAATGTTGAGTGTTTTTCCATCCCACATTCAACAAAATTTTGCATGGGTCCAAGGTGTCATGTAGTGCACTTCAACACATCAAAGCCTCTCACAATAACATGTCATCCAAAGAGGTTTACCTTGTGCGCTCACCGAGGCATGAAAGAGGATTTATTCCCATAGGTTTTGGTTGCATCATGATGGCTAAAGAGATGAAATAATCACACATAACTTAAACAACATATTCGCACACAAACATAAGGGAATATATCAACAAATTACATAACTCAGTTCAAGAATAACAGAAATATCATAATTTGAAAAATAAAGGTACTTTGGAGAATTCCAATGAAGACGTGGTTGTGGAGGTGCTCTATGTTCGAAAATGGGGGAATCCGCTAAGGGGAAAGACATTTCGTATGAAAATAGTGGAGACCCTATCGGAGATGCCATGTTAGCAAATACGCAGTGGCAATTGACACTTTGCTCAAGATAACTAAACATCTCGGTCCAGGGACATGAAGGAGTGGCACATTAAGTAGGCCATACGGGAAAAATAATCAATGGTCTTAAGGTGGATTTCATGATGCGGGAGCATAGGATTACTATACTACAAGACTAAATTTCCAAGAAGGACAAGTAGAAGAGGGGCATACGGCTAGAGCTCAACAACACAGAAGATGACGAGGAGGTTGCAGGAAATAATGACGACATGCAAGAGATTCATCTTTCTCCTCGGCAAAATCTGGAAGGTTCGAGTCAAGGCCCTAGCTCAAGAACTAGGAGCAATAACAAAATGAAACATTAGCTGACCTTGTGCTTCCCTGGGTCATGGATCCTTTTGGTTTCGTCCTTCCGGCTTCTTTTCTTGTCTAGGTTAGTCTTTAGGGGGTTTTATAAAAAAATTGTAATTGAGGCCGTGTGGGCCTTGCTCTTTGTTGGGATATTCGTCTAGCAATTTGTTTTGTCCTTTCTAGGCCCTTGTTAGTTTGTTGGGTTGTTCTTTCACCCCCGGCCGCTAATGGATATGTGTGTGTGTGTGTGTTGTGGGTTTTTGGTCCCCCAAAACCAAATAGTTACCTAATCTAAAAAAATAGTAAATATCATAATTCTCTCAATGACAATTCCAACAACAAACCATAAGAAAAATAGAAAAATGGTAGACCAATCACTAGTGAAACACTTAACCCCAAAACCCTCAATATTTTTGGTATTACAGTGGTGGGGAATTTTCCTTCACCATATTCTATCATTACTTACATATGTTACCTTGTAAAGGCATATAATCATTAACCAATAATTTTGGGATTCGTGTGCTTGTTAATGAGCCTTTTTGCCATAGTTTATGCAATATGTATTAATAGCATGTGTCGGTATTATATCATTTGTGCCACCTAATTGGTGCCAATTTATCCATTATAAATCCTTCTCTGTTACATTTCATGCTTCTCTCTCAATCTAGAAATGTGATTTTGGTGCACTCTCAAAGATTATGAGTCTTTTATGGAATCTCTCTCAATTGATGTCTAGATCATGTGTAATCTTTCTTACCACCGAAAAGAGTCTCACGTGTCATGTCTATTTAGCTTCATTTGATTTTCCCACACACCACGTGTCTTAAAATTAGTCTATGTTTCGTGTGTGCCACATGTCTTCAACATAGTCTGGGTTTCACATGTGTTAAGTGTTAGGGCCTCCTTTTCTTCTCGTGTGTGCCAAGTGATAGCACTTCATCCATTCTACAAGTGTCAATTTTCAATGCTTATTCTATTCCTCGCGTGAATCATCTACCAATTATTCATCCATTCCATGTGTGATCTCCACTCTAAGGACTCAATATATATTCCAACTCTCCTACCTTACCCAAGTTCGACAAAAATGTTTTATGCTTTACCAAAATATACATACTTCACTAACATTTGAGTTCAACAAATGGTGTCCTTAGCTTAAATTTTGTTATCATTTTTTTGTAATTAGATTTATCTTGGAAGTTATATGTAGATGCATTCAATGGAGTAGATCCACATTTAAGATTTTTAATGGTATGAGCTTGACCTCTATTTCTTAAAGTATGAAATAGCTCGTCAAAGAATAAAAAATTCTCAAATGTAACGGATTATTTCAAGGGAGATATGGGACTCCAAGTAAATAGATCTTGAAGTTCATTATCTGCAAGTATATTACTTGTTTTTGTATAATACATGATCATTAATTGGTTCATTATAACCTTGTTGCATTTTTGTTGAGGTTCCACAAAGAACCTCAAAGTGCACATTTAACAACTTTCCAATGGCTCCACATCTTATATTGAAACAACTTCTCAAGATCAATCTTATTACCCTCCCTCCACCACTCGAGTTAGACCCATCACAACCAAAAGGTAGGAACTACAATGAGAACTTCCGCTATGATTATCATCAATGTGTGGGACATTCTACAAATAGATGTTTCAAACTCCGTATAATCATCCAAGATCTAATTGATGATAACAAACTAGAGTTTCTAGAATCTACTAAGCTTGCACCGACCAACGACAAGGGTAAACTCAATATTTTTAACAATGAATCTCAACAACGTGACAAGAAGACATCCGAATCTTCTACCAATCATACATATCACATAGTACCTCCTCCTAGATCAGGAGCTCTTGATTTCTTAGTCGTAAACACTGATGATTCGCCACCAATCATTTCTTTCTCTCGATGTTGATCATCATGCAAATTTCACATCTAATCATTTACATATCAATGCATATATTGGCTCGACCTCCACTAACAACACTAAGGTCATCCCATCATGGCTCATTAGTGCATACTCTATTTCACTTCTTAAGGATATTGGTTATCCTCATTCACAAATTGAGTATCCTTTCAAAAAACCCTTTGGCGTTGTATAACTACATGTTACGGCTGGTCCTCTTACTCTTCTTGTTCCTTTCCTCATTAGAAACATAGTTTCCAGATGTGACATGATTCTTGGTCTCAATTGGATTTATCACTCTCAATCTATCATTTCTATGAATCATTTGCGACTTAAATTTATTTACAACCAACAAGTCATTTCTATTGATGATGTCCCTCCATCTACTCCATGGTCTCCATCTTCTCGCACAATCACTAACACATCATCTACTTCTTCTCGTACATCACATCATATGTTACTCAAAGCACAATCTACTCCTAGCTCACCTACTTGAGCATTGTATACATGATCGCGTCGTAACACTAGTCCTACACATAGGTATAGGCCCATTCCTAAGATAGTTATTGCATCTCAACATAGGTCACCACCTCGGTTTATTCCATGCGGGTCTTCATCATCTTTGCATTCAGCATCATGTAGATCTCCATCACCGATGCATTTTGTGATGCCACAACCTTCATCATACATTCATCCATCACATGCTCATAGATTTCATTCACCAAAGATAGCGTTTTTCTACTATACCACAAATGTTAGAGCATAATCATACTTTTTCACCATCACATGTGTCAGATGGAGGACATTATTCCTTCACGGTCATTGGTTATCCTACACATTCATGCACACTTGGGCCCATCACATCTAATACATACCCCCCCACACTCATATTAGCATCTATCATCTTTGTATTCCCATCCATCAATCTTCTAACATACGTATACTCATTCGTACTTTAACATCATCATTACCTATGACACACTCTTGTGCTATGGTCACACTTGAATGTTGAGGATTACTACCCATGAACCCCACACACTGCACTATAGGCATTACACATTACGTTTCACCACACATCTCATGTTATACATCTTACATCATACATCCTACATTTAGACTACATCATTTTGATCATTGTGCATTTACATATCATACATACTCTATACATCATATTAGTCTTTATCATACATGTGTCACGCTTGCATCTAACATTCCACACTACTAATCATGCATACTACTTTTCTACATACATTGCATCTTATACATCATACATTACATATTCTATTCATCATATGGTCATCTATTATCATCACGCATACTACATTGTCTTTTACGCGTTACACTCACTACCCTATGATGCACTTTAGTTCCTCGGTCCATACTCGACTGCCGAGGGTTTATAAATCAAATGGACCTTATCATACTCACACATTTATCATTTGACCTTCCATCATGCGATATTACTAGGATTAGTGACATACGCTATAGGTTAAATGGTCACCGCTCTATCATCTTGCAGTGGTATACTATTTAGGCTACATCACCACTCCCTCTACTCATCTTGTAGTGATATACACTTTAGGCTACATCATCACTTTTTTATCATCTTGTGATATACGCTTAGACTATAGGGTTCATGCATACATCATTTTCTAGGTCGCATGTCATCCGTACATACATACACATTCATCACAATGCGTTAGACACAACACACACTTCGACCATTTCCTAATGACACACTCTCGTTTACGGTTCATTATTGACTGTTGAGTGGGAAAACCAAATGAACCTTATTGTATACATTCCCATTCACTCGGGGGGGCACACGACCCCTATCACTCCATTTTTCAATCCATTCCATCCATCCACAACATACTACTTATTATGGTTGCTTTTATTCTTGCTTACTTTTGCTTTTTCATGATCGCTTTATTACACATGCTAGTTAGATTACTTGTATGTCATTTATCTATATCATCCACACATGCGCGTTCACGTCTTTTTCTAGCTGTGATCATAGATACAGGTCTCTTACACACAACATGAATGCTCGCCTTCTACCCTTCCTACATTGGTCACTAGGAGCATCCACATTCATCTCTCACAGGTGATATTGTTTTATTTTGTACTTATCACTTTGCATTATTTGATTATACATGTTTTTGACGTATTGGATATCTTTATAACATGCTAACAGGTGCTTCTTGTGCAACATTTGTTATGCATGGATATTTTTTTCCATACTTATTTGTTACATTGTCTGTCATTACTTGTTTTCCTATGCGGGCCTTGCCCTTTATTTGGTGTGCACACTTGTTCTTTATATGTAGCCATTATGGCCTTACATGTCTTGTGACATCGTGAGTGGTGTTCCATGTTTGCAACCCACTTTATGTAGCTTACTCTGTCTTCTTGTGTGTTTACATTACCACATTGTTTGGTAGCTTATACATTGTTTTCTATATGCATGCTTGTTTGTACTAACACTTATCTTTGACTAGCCTTCTTGTTTGTGTGCACCTTGGTTTCTACTAAGCACATTCCCTTCCCCCTGCAAGTTAGAGTTACAAATTTCATGCGGTTGGTCCTCTTTTAGGGCCACATTCTCCTATCAATGACGTCGCATGCACCCCTAAAGAGGGGGCATCATTTCAGGTTTTACATTCTATATAATGCTTCTACATCGATTCAGCTCAGTGCACTTTCCGCCCTTGGCATTATGGGTTACATATAGTGAGTGGGTTTGCCGGCCTACGAACCTCAGTACACCACGGATTTTATAAGACATGGTTGTCCTTAGCATTCTGGGGAGCAGTTAAAGGTTAGAGGATATAGTGGAATTCCTCCCTATACTTCTTCTTCCAGTGGCATCATATCGCCCAAAAACTAGGATGTACAAAGATCTCTTCACACATGTTCAGGGAAACAGTTAAAGGTTAGAGGATACAAAGTGGAATTCCTCCTTATACGTCTCGGGTGGCCTATAGCGTCGGATCGACAAAAACCCCAGCAATACATGTTATGCTTCTTCACTCTCTTTCTCGACATGGATCAGGTACACATGTTCCATTTACATTTTCCATTTGCGTATTTTACATTCACATGATTTTTACACTTATATACATGTGTCTTTTACATTACATTTTTACATATACATACATATATATTTGACTACTTGATCGTTTTCTCCTTGTAGGTCCTGGTCATATGAGAAACAAGCAATCAAATGGGGGCAACAACAACAAGAATTTCAATAACATTTTCGATAGCACACACCATACTAACCATGCAACTACATTACACACATCAGAAACTATACACGCATTTCGCCCTAGGTTCACTCTCATCACTTTTTTGCGCATTTTCATCTATAGTTTCCATGCTCCATCATATTTTTGTCATTCCATACTTTTTCTAGTCCTTTAGCGCGTTTCTACATCACTCTACATGGATTATTAGGTACGCATCTCTATCTACTTTATGTTACCGAGATTTCTGCTCACCAACATAAAGTGGGGGCAAATGTAGACACAAAATCACACACTTTAGACATTATTTAGTCCGGTATTATACTACTATTCATATGGTTTTTGAGTGAATAAAGTACTAATTAACCCCCATCTTTTAGCCATCTTACTTTATTTTTTTTCACAAACCCGACTCTTGCACCCCCATGCCAGTCGGCATTTTCGTTGTTTCATGATATTTTATCCTCGATTGGGGCACCAAGGCACATCTTGGGGCACCCATGGGTGCCCTGGTCCCACCAAGGGCATCCTGGTCTTTTTCACACTTTCCCACCTCTTTTTGAGCTCTTTCTAACCATTTGAGATCTTTATCTTTTTAGTGGTTGGCCATTTCGGGGTTAATTGTGAAATTAGATCAAGAGAACCATATAAATATAAAGTTTTGAGACCATAATGAGGGACCAAGCACTAGTCACTACTATCATCCACCTATGATTGCATTCATCTAAAGCATTTGGAGATCATTTGCATGTATCTAGCTCCATCACAAAGGACAAATTTGGTTCATTTGCATCACACAAGCATATGAGGGGATTCTATTCTATTCCATCCACCATTCTACTACATTTTTACATCTAGTTATTGCTCGCTACTTCATAAAGTGCGACTGGCACAAGAGCACCTAGGGCACATGATTCACACACACACACACCGAACTACATTTGGGTCTAAAATGTAGTGCAACTCTCAATTAGTAAGCTCACTATTGTAGTAGTTGAGGTCGAGGTCCACCCATTCATTTGTATTCTTCTTTTTTAGGGTTTTGATACTTCTTTTGGTTTTTGCAGGTCTTCTATTCATCTTGGATTATTAGCGACACCTAGCGCAGTGCAAGCGAACCTAATGTGATAGACAATGAAGGTTTTAGATCACTTACAGGACATGTGAAACTCAGTTTCGGACATTTTGCATAGACCAAGATGCCTATTCTCGCATACCAGAGCACCCACAGGCACCCCAATCCCTCTCCAGGCACTCTAGTCCAGATAGATAACTCGGGTCCATCCTTTTTGGGGCCTCTGCATAGTTGTTCCTACTTCCTATTTCTCTAGTCACTTCTAAGACACAGTCATGTAAGTTCATCAAATTAGCTAAGTCACTTCCTTACCCTTCTTGCATATTAGGGTTTCTATTTACATTAGCTTAGTTTCTTGGGTCATTCTTCGTAGTCATTTTTTGCATTTATTTACATTATTTACATGTTCTAGATTAGATTAACTATTATTATTCCACATTTTAGTTAATTTTAGTTAATCAAGTATTGTGTTTTCCCCACCAAGGGGCTAGTCAAACAAGGTAAGGAATTAGTTGACTATAGGATAGGTTAATTGAAGTTCGTTAATATTCCAAGACAATTAACTAAGTTCAAAGTATAAACAAAATTGTAAGATCATTTTCTCACTTAGCATTACTAGGTTTAATCCAATTTCCCCACCATGGGGTTTAGATTAGCAAAGTAGGAAATTTATTTAATTGAGGGTTATGTTGATTAAGTTAGGGTATGGGTCCCATTTGTCCCCATCCAAATAGACCCATGCCCCTCGCAACCAAAAGTAATTTTAAGTTAATTTAAATTGTTTTAATTCAACCCAATTCAAAAGGGAAAGGTGAGCCCACTTGCTCACCTACCAAGCCCACTTGACTCTTCCAAGTCAACCTATATGCCCTAATTGGGAAAGTGGAAAATCCTAGGTTGATTGAGAGCCCTGGATCAAAAGTCTCTCCTCCCTTTATCCAAGTTCTTTTTTAAAACCCTAACTTCACTTTAACTCTCTATTACCTTTTCATTTCTCTTCTTTTCCTCTCATTTCTTCCTTGTTTTTGTTTTGCGGGCTATGGAGATGACTCTCAAGGAGGTACAAAATTTCCTTATTCTTTATCTATTTAATTTTATTTCTCCCTTCTATGTTATATTTTATTTAAAAGTGCCCTTATTAGGGTTTGGAGAGAAAGCATATATACATGTGTGTGTGTGTGTGTGTGTGTGTGTGTGTGTGTGTGTGTGTGTGTGTGTGTGTGTGTGTGTGTGTGTGTGTGTGTGTGTGTGTGTGTGTGTGTGTGTGTGTGTGTGTGTGTGTGTGTGTGTGTGTGTGTGTGTGTGTGTTTGTTTATATATATATACTTTTCTTTTAAAATGAATAGATATGGAGGTGGTTTGAATGTATACACACATGTGTGTATTTGTGTACATATCTACGCTTGAGAAAAGGGTGACCATTTTGGGTGAGGTCGAATGGCCATTGAATCAAGCTATCAGTCGTGTGGTGGCTCAAGGGGATTGTGCAAAGAGTAGGTTCGAGCCTTAACAATGTGGAGACAATGTTATATAACATATCATATAGGGTTTGGTGGCGACCATAGTTGTAGAGCTTGATTTTTGGGGTTGCGACATGTGCATGTCATAGCCCATACATTTATTTATTTTGTTATTTACCTAAACATATATGCACATGTGCACGCGTGCACACACACAATATTAAACTCTCATTTTTGGTGATATAAAAACATAAAAATTATATACGTACTTAAATTATTATATATATAACCAAAAAATCTATTATCTAACCCCGACTAGAATTTATATATAACTTGATATATATATTTCAATTCTTTATTCATCAAAGAACATAGAATGTATTCTTGTTTTAAAAAATGATAATACCATGACTATAGAAATAATATTTTCCAATGAACCAATAACAAACATTTAGAATTTCAAGAATAAGCTTCATTTCTTTGACACAACATATACATAAGATCAAATGACTTTTAAATAAATAAATAATGCTCACTACAAACTAATAGATCCCTTTAAACTTTAAATCAATCTCATTAGTGGCATCTTAATGCACAAATTTTAATTTCAAGACCATAGCTCTAAGGTGTTTAAATAAACTCAACAAGTTCAACAAAATCCAATTTTATTTTATTCAACAAGACAAATATTTCTTTTATATTGCAACTACTTCAATCAACAACTAGAAGAAAAATTGGCAAGTTAGTACAAGTTTAAGAATGACATTTTTACAACACCTAATTCAAATGCATACTATGGTTGGATAGTGTTCAAAAGATCAATGAGGTTCATATCTTCTTTCATTTAACAAGATTATTATTTCCTTATTCCAAAAGGTAAATGTAGGAATTCCTACTTGCAAAATTTATCCATTTTCACTTTTCCACAAGAAATATTTACAACTTATTACGTCAAAGTTTCCAAGATACATTAACAATGAATAATTATTCCTTAATTTACATTAAAGAGAAAAAATTCAACTCTTAAAATGCAAATCCTCCCACAAAGTAGGAACAACATGGAAAAATTTCCATTGAATCAACTTCTTTTTTATAAGAGCTCAAGCCCCCACCAACTCCATTTCTAAGCTCCAACTCCAACTAAGAATACATCCAAGCCACAAGAAGAAATTTTGTTTTATCTCCCAACCAAATGACATCATTTCATGCCACATCCAATAATGGAAAGCATGTTATCCTTCCTCCAAGCCCATGGGAGATATGAGAATAAATCCTCCAAGTGAGCATAAAAGCTTATGGGGAAGACCAACACCAAAAATAACCAAACAACCAAATGGAGTTTGATAACTCTCAAAACAAACAAGAAGTTTCATACTTCTATCAATATGGGAAAGAGGGGAAGAGAAATACCATTTAACAACACATCTAAACAAGTATAAAAAATGTGTCCATAATTTTTCCAAGAATCTCAAATAGCCTCAAAATCTCTATATCCCTCCAAATACCTTATACCTCCTTTCCTCCTCCTTGCCAAGGATTTTTAAACCTTGGATGTTTCCTTAGCAAGGAAAGGAGATGATTTCAAACCATATGAGAATAATCTCCCACTTCAAACCATATGAAGGGAGTGAAAAGAAATCCCAACAAGGATTTCTCATCAAGCCTTGTGGGAAAAATAAGAGGGGATTCTTCCTCTTCCCTTAAAAATCCAAAATCCACTCCCCAAAGGGGTGGATGGAGAAAAATAGAATAAAACAACATATTTTCAAAACAACTAAACCATTCCAACACCAACGAATCCACAAGATTCAAACAACTTCTTTTCAAATAAAATCAAAATATTGAAAACGTGTGAGGCCTACCTCACAAGAGCAATTTGAATCCAAGCTTCTAAAATCTAAGAACAAGTCCTCTAATCCAAAATCCAAGTTTCCACCACTAAAGCTTCTTCTCTCCAAAATTAGCCCAAACCAAAAACAACCAAAAGAACCCCACAACCCTCCAAGTTGGAGGATAATATAGGAAAAGAGTTTCCAAAACAAAACCCAATAGGATGATGACATATGTCACCCATCCACCTAAGAATCCAAGTCACCCAAGTACCCCCAACATGCACTTCCAAAATAATAAATGAGAATTAAATTCAAAAAAGAAAGTCAAATCTCCACATGGAGCAACTTGCACTCCAAATCTCCATCATACACAAAATCCAAAATCATAAATATTGGTGGTTGAAAAGGGGGTCAAAAGGGGAAAATAAGATTTATGAGCCTTGAAAATATCTCACCCACCCATAGGTATGGTACTGGGGGCCTTTTCAAGGAAAATGTAGCCTTTAACTTGCCTTACACTCCTCCAAAAGTCACTTCTTGCCCAAATTCAAGTTTTGGGGAAGAGGTGGCATTTAAGAGGGGTGGTGGATCCACCTAATCCATGATTAGGTGATCTTAAACCCAATTAATCAAATATAAGACAAGCCAATTCATCTTATGTAAGTGGCAAGTGACTAGCTAAATAAAATCAAAATAACTAGTAATAATCGAGGGGTTAACCAAATAATAACAAGTAAGATAAAATAAGGTAAATAGGACTAAATAAAAACAACAAACATGTGCCTATTAAACGCCACAAAGAGGCCAACATATGAGCAAGAGATAAATTTGGCCTATTGTGCCACATGAAGGAGCATCTCCTAAAACTCACATTCTCTCAGTAGCATGAACCTACACACGCAATTACAAACATCATACTTGCTCGATAAAAATGCTAAACAAATTAATAATATGCATATCAAACAATCTAGGAATGCATATGCTAACCAACCAAATGGTTACAAAATCATCCATCTGTCATTCAAGATATTAGAATTCACGAAAATCATCCATGACATATTTCACATTTTAATATAAAATGAATGCTAGTCTCAAAATCCATGAGATCTATAGACATCACGTTAAAATCATATAATAATGATAATAATTATGCATTGGCTTCGTTGTCCAAATACAACCATCCTACCAAGACAAGTTAGCAGATACAAGATAAAGTGACTACAAAATAATATGCATCCTAGTCAATTAACCATGATAAAAATGTGCCCAATATCTCATCACGAATCATTGCAATGAGTTAACCTTAGAAATTTAGAGAGAGAGATTGATGGTCCCTACATTGTCACTTTTGGAAATAGAAGAAAGGAATGCACAAAGTTGAAAGGAAACCCTAGGGTTTTTGTAGCAAAAGGTCTTATTTATGATAGGTTGACCTAATCCAAATAGGTGAAGAATTTAATCAATAAGTAGTTCATTAAATTATTTATTTGAAAACAAATAAGAGAGAATGAGAGTTCTAATTATCTAAATTTAGGTTAGGATTAGAAATTGGATGTATATTTAAAATTAAATAAACATTAACATTCATATTTTGGCATACATATAAAGTATGGAAAGATGGATGAATTATAATGTGTTAAATATAGATAGATATATGAATAAGAGTGTAATTATCTTTTTGATTGGTCTAGAAACGAATCTAGGAGTGAAAGGGGTGGAGCGGCTAGAAATCTTTCTACAAATGTTTCATCTATGATTGTAGAACTATTTTAAGTTTAAGGACATAACCATTTTACAGGACTAGACTGTTTAATAGTTAGATCCTATTGTACAATTTGGTATTGGTTGAAAATGATACTATATAACTTCCAGGGGCATCTACGAATAACTAGTATTTGGATTTCTATAAAATATTAGGTCTTGATCATGTGGAAAACCATTTAAATTCAACCACTTTCACCTAAAACCCTAGCATTTGGTAAAAAACCTACAAAAATATAAGGGGATGGGTTCAAGAACAATGCATACATCGCATGCATTAACATTACTTTGAAAATGCCCGAACCCACACATAATTTTCCACCTAGAGATGTGACATAGTACTACATGGATGTAACTATATTCGATAACTTGAACACTTGATAATTTCTTTGTCTTGGAATGGCTTTGTGAGCTCCAAATTGGGAAGTTCGACTCTTAGGTTCAGTTTGGAGTGTGTCATACCTATATAGTGGCTAGTCTTGATGTGTACTTTTGAATTACAAAAGGATATGAGAGATTTTCTTTCCTTTTGGGTTGATTGTACTTGAGGGATATTTGAAATGCGGGGTGAGTAAATAAGTTTCTTATACTTGCTTATATAGGATTCCATGGATATAATTTTCATTAAGGAAAACCTATAGTGGATATGTCAACCCACAAAATATTTAAAAATAAAAACTAATTGTTGGGTAAACCAATGTGGGATCATTTTTCCCAAGTACATAGAATTTAATATTGTGGTCTTGTTGAACGTTTCGGTCCAAAAATGAAGGATGGTGTTATGGATCTCTATGCATAATTATTGAGAGTAATTAACTACGTGTGACCGGTATAAGCATTTATGTAAGTGGTTGAGCATTACTGAATGGGGAGAGAAATTATTACAATGGGACTAAGGATGGACTAGGATAGATAAATTAATCTAAAAAAAAGGAGCACAAGTCAAGATTAAAGGAATTAAGTCAATTTTGACATAATCAAGAGCTAAATTATCAAATTTAGGTGTCTACTATAATGATTCATCATAGAGCCCTAGAAGGATGTCTCGAGGATGGAGGAAAATTGTGGAGTGGTGAAAGGTGATATGATAAAGGTGTTAATTTATAGTAAGTAGATATGGAGGTGAGCATAAGTGGGTAGAAAGGTGATGTCACGGGAGGCTACAAAAGATTGATTGTGATGTATAAAGGAAAAGGTATCTAAAGTATCATAACATCGATTGTACATAAAAAAATATGTCACAAGTATCACTGTAACCAACCCATATAATTATTTTCAATTATCACTACTCTCAATAATTTCCCTGAGGACATCGATCCAAGGAATTCAATATGCCAATAGTTCTGTAAAGATCAAAAGTCAATAAGGTTGAAAAATAAGGTGTATACATAAGTGACCGACAAAGGACTATTTTGTGTTCAAAAGGCATCAAGTCATCCTTTCAATCTTTAGATATCACCTCAAAATGGGATTATGAAAATCATGAGGTAAGCACCATATTCAAGGTGGGAATAATGGTGGGCTGTCACCTAAGGATTGCATGAGAAGGAGGATGACGCCTTTGAGCGGTGGACAACATAGCTTGTTTCCCATCAACTCCAATAACACTTGTGCATTTATGAAAAGTAGATTAGAGTTCGGTTGTACTACAAGAGGCCAAGAAAACATTTTAGTTATAAAAATGGTCCAATAATACCATTATAGGATGTTTCTTTGTTTTCTAAATCACTTTTATCCTATGACATCATTTGAGAGTTTCCCATGAGGTGAAATTCTCGAATCAATTGGTCTCAAGATCGGTAACGGAAGCAAGTATTTAAGACGTTAGTATAAAGCACATTTCGATATAAATGTGTGTCCCCAAATTTGAATGTCTATGGTCTCCTTCAAGTCCTTGGATAAATAAATTTCTACACATACTTGCATCCGAGGGAGAGCCATGTAGAATTTGGGTTCCTCATGATAAATAAAATGACATAAGGGTTTGATGAGCTTATCAACAACTCTTGAAGGAAAAGAGGGAGACTTGGAACTTCAATACAAATTAGGATTTTAAGCTTGGCTTTCTTTGAAACTTGAATTTTTTTCCCTGTGGAAAAAATAAGATTATTTATAGATAAACCATGGGTCATTGTTGACAATGGTCATCCATTTGTCTGCATTAGAAAAATTAAACAAAAAAACAGCATCCATATTTTGCACATCCTCAGTTTAATAGAGAAGTATCTGTTATCCAAAATATCCCTTGGGTTATTTTTATAAATTGTATTTTTGCTTGAACTTGGGCAGGGAAAATTGATTAAAAAGGGGGAAAAACCAGTGCTGGGAGTACCTTATCTTTACCTTGTTAGGCCCCTCTTTCCCATACTTAGTCAAAAATAATGCTTTGGGGGAATTTTCAATGTTCCAATGAATTTCCTCTCCATTACAAGGCCTTATTGCCCAGGAATTAGCCAAAAATATTAAAATTGGGAAAAATTAGGTCTCTTTCAAAGACATATCTCTGGGAATGTTCTTGTGTTCCTTTGGTTCGTCAGTCAATCGACTCGGGCTGATGGACGAAGCGGGGGTAAGCGGTGGGGAAGTTTTGCGGATATTTCCGGCCTTTATGGTAGGGATGGAACAGTTCCTCGGGGATCATGTTCCCCACATGAGCGATTAGGCCGAACAAGTTTGGGATTCGGTGGAGCGGCTAGTGAGATGAACTCAAGAATAGGAAGAACGTTCCCACATTTCGTTAATTCCCCAATCATGCGACATAACCAACCAAGAGTAGAGAAGGATGGACGAGGCAGGAAAATCAGTTAAGTCAAGCCCACATGGCATAAGTAAGCATTGTTCCCTCCTTCCTCAAGTTTTCCAACTAGTTGTTCATCCACCCAAAGGAAAAAAAATTATCAAGCGGTCTGTCATAGCCCACAGGGAAATCTATCACATTCCTCCCAAGCTACAAAACTTCAAATGGCCATAAATTTCGCCTTGTAACTCCAAATTTCACAAAATTGGACTTGTTAGAAAGGTCTCATCATGAACTTCAATATGGAAACACAAAACCTAGAATTTGATGGGTTTAAGAGGGTGTAAAAGAGGAAAAATCTGTTCTATAATTAATGGAGTAGTTCCAGGTAGCTCAACTACCATATTTGATGAGATATGGTGCCCATTCCTTCTCCTACAAGAAAAATATCATGGGGATATGGTCTTTAAGAGGTGCTCATGCCTATTTTCATAAATTTAATGCATAATTTTGGCGGTTGAAGGAAAAAAATCAAGTTTCCCTCTCTATTCCCTCCTCTCTCTCTCACATTCTATAAATTTTAAAATGATGGTCATTTGTAAAGGTTGGACCCTCTTGGAGTGCAAATGTATTAAAAAGAGTAGTGCATTAGTGTTTTGAGTTGTAGGCCTAAGATCTGGACCTCTTCAAGGTTATTTTTTCCTCCCTCCTCCATTGTAATGGATTGTGCATCTTCTTGAAGCAATAAAATCTATGTTTTGTGGATATTATTTTCCTTAGCATGTGTTTATTGCATTTTCTTTCCTCTCTATTGCATTTTTGGTGTGCTGTGCATGTTTTCTCTCTTTGCAGGGCTTTATTTATGTTGTTCTCCATGAAAATGAGAGTTTGAATGTTTTATTGGACTGTGGCACTCAAGCATGCCCTCTCCTCCATTTTCTCTCATTTCCACTCATCTGAGAGTGTCTTTCCCCCTTCTTTCTAGTGGTATCACCTCTATAGCTTAGGATTTCCATTTTTCATGCATCTTTCTCTTCCCTTAGTCCCTTGGATTGTCTGAATAGGATTAGATAAATGCATTCACTTCCTTAGTAGTAATTTAGCATTTGGAATGGGCAGAGGAACCAACCTTCTTTGGAGGTCTGTCTCAAGTAGCAAGTCCCACACTTGGAGACAGTCCCATGTTACCCAAAAATACCGATTTTTCATTTATGATAAATCTAAGGGTGGTGTTTTTCGGTGATAACAATTATAACACGCTCTATGGGACAATTTAGAAGTTAACCTCTCCATTTTGCCAAGTTTGATGTGTTCTTGGTAAATTTTCATCCTTTGGAGGCTCTGCAGAATACATCTGGAGACTCCCAACTACATATCTACTAGTTTCAACAAGTATTAGTGCCTCAATTTCATTAGAAGAATACAAAAAGGCATAGGATAGCATCGAGAGAGCCCTTTGACTACTTGCAATTATCACCGAGAAGAAGAATTGGTAGGTCAGTTCAAAGATTACCATCACCACTAATTAGAGTCCTCTCTACTCCTCCCAGTAGGCCCTCTGTGCTCTCATATAGGGCTTTAAGGCCCATTATATTCATGGCTCATCAAATAAATCGGGCCTTTGTTACATTTAATGGGGAATTCCTTTACTTTTACCTCAATATGATGACATCTTGGCTACTGACTTTGAAGAGTGTTCCTTTCTTCATTGGAGAAAACACTACAACTCCCATTGAGCATATTAAATATGTTGCAAACATATGTTCAGTCTACCATGTCACTCAAGATAATGTTACAATCAAGTTGTTGGCCACTTCTTTCAAAGGAAAATCCATGTAATGGTACGGGGGTTGGCAATTAATTCCATTATGAATTGGGATGAATTGGGACAGGATCTTTGTGACCATTTTGAAGATAAGTCAGATCATCTATCATTAGTGGAACAACTGACAACAACAAAGAGAGCCCCTAATGAGCTAATGACTAATTTCAACATCATATTTCAAAAGATTTGGGATAAAATCCCACAAATGGTAAGGTCTGACCCAAAGTATGCTTTCCTCTATTACTTGAGAGATTTAAATAGTGATATATTTGTCATGATTCAGTCTATGGGAGGTAGAACCTTACCAGATGCCTATGTTATTTCTATTAGAGCATAAAACAATCTCATTCAGGTTGGGAAACTTACTCCTAGACCTTCAATTCCTATATTCCCATAGATTTCCTACTTACCATCAAGCTCTTGAGCTAGCTCCTATTCCAACCATAAGAAATCAAAGTTTTAGCTTGGGCATCTACTTCCTCAAGTACCTCAACTAAGTTGTAAGAGGTAATGAAACAATTGCAAAATTTTGGGAGTGATTTTGTATCCATTAAGAGGGAGAAATCCCAAACTTTTACACCTTACCAACCTCCATACTAACCTAGCAAGTCCCCTCATCAACCTAACAAGCCTTCACTCTGAGCTATTCTTCAAAATCAAATTCATATTTCCCCTGCAAGGCCATTTCAACCATATAACCCAAATATGGATAGCTCATCCAAATCCTTGGTTCCTGTTCAAAATAATCTAGTGCAAGATTATGAGTGGTATTTCCCTTATCGTGTTCCACATAACCAAGAAACACGCCCAATGGAATTTTGAACCAATATTTGATGGTGCAAAGTGTATATATCCCTCAAGATGCACCCACATAAGAAATTCAGCACCATGAAATTACTCAAGAGGTACCACCAAGTGATACTTCACTTGTGAATTGGCAAATGGATGACTTTTTTGGAATAAATCAGACCCCTCCGCAAGGTGTGGCTGCTAACACTAGATCTAAGAGAAGAGATGTGGAAGAGGAGCAATCAAAGCAAATTTGGATCCTTCCTAACCCTCTCGAAACTCGAGGGTTATTCAAGTAAGGTGTAGCATAAGGATAATCCCACTCCTTTCAACATCCTTGAACAAATGAATAAGACCAATGTGAATATATCAATGTGGGAATCATTGGCTATTCTGGGACAAATATCCCTTGCCAACAGTTATGGACAATCTCTCTATCCTAAATGAGTCATCTAGGGAACAAACCAAGGTTTTGCTTACTAATACACCTCAATAAAAGGATGGTCAGCTGAGTAAGGATGTGAAACCTCCACCCTTCTATGTATCTTTGATCATCAGAAATCATTTAGTTCACAATTGTATGATTGATTATGTAACAAGAAGTTATGTCATGCTCAAACAATTTGTAGACCGGTTGGGCCTCAATTATGAGTCTCTTTCTAAGGGAGTGGTGCAGTTAGATGGGAAAGTAGTGGGTATGGTTGGGGTCATCAAAGGTTTAATCCTTATATTGCATGCATGCCCCAACTTTTCTATTCCCAAGATATCTTCATAATTGATCTACCTCCGCTCTTTTCTCTATTCCTATCTAGGGACTTCACCGCCAAAATTGGAGGGTACTTATTGGTTGATTGGTCTCATATGCTTTTTAGGACTAGATATGGAACTAAGGATACCATCAAGTTTGAACCAATTGCTACATATCACATAGAGCCTTATGTGCCTACCCCCATCAATGCAAATTGCACAATTTTTTATCAAGAAGATCACCCAAGTACCCAAGAAGCGGATAGTCAAGTCCAAGGTATTCTAGATTTACTACTCGATGAGTGGGGAAATTAATATCATGGTTTTGATCCATATCAACATGTGGAAGGGATTGGCCTTGTTATTTCTGTCTCGCATGAGGAGAATTTACCTCTGCTGATATTGTGAAATCAAATGATCTAAAGGAAGATGACATTCGGAAAATGTTCTTTGATGGATCAAGAAGTAGACAAGGTGCAAGAGGAGGTGTAGTCCTTGTGTCTCCTACTGGCATTAAGTATTAATCCTCTTTCAGATTTCAATTCAGCTGCTCCAATAACACATCGGAATATAAGTCCCTTATCTATAGGTTGCAATGGACAAGAAGGAAGAACATCAAAAAATTGCAGACCTTTAGCAATAATGAACTGATAGTGAATAAAGTCAGAGGATCAAATGTATCTAAGAATGACTTGCTAAGGGCATACAAGTATAGAGTTTGGGACTGAAATATTCGAGCCAATTTTTTCATTTTTTTTTCTTTTTTATTTATTTATCGATTACAACATTACAATCAAAGTACCCGTTAAGATTAGAAGGTAAACCAAAACATACGAAAGAAACTCTATCCAAGAATGGCATGGATGATGGCAAGCATATGGTCGAGGATCTTCTACCCTAAATGTTGAATGGGAACTCAACGTCAAGTATGTGCTACCAAATCCAAAGTATGGAATGAGGGGTGACCATATGACGGAGTGTTACAGAATACTATGCTTGAAAAGAAATGCGGAAAGTTGGAAATACTCAACACCCAGAATGTGCTTGCTAACCTAGAATGGGAAAGTAGCTACCATAGGGCGGAGGTCAATTAAAAAACAATATCAAGTGCTGAAAGTAAGAAGGGCATTACAATTTGATAAGCAAGAATCTAAGTTGCTTCCAATACTACTAAGCTTACAATATAAATGGTGAGATCTTGCTAACAATGTAAATCATCATAAGAACAGAGTTACAATGATATTGAAGACTTTCTTTCTTTGATAAGTATAGCTTAGAAATGAAAGAGCATTAAATAGATCCAACCTCTTTTCAATTTGGGCAATTCCCAATGAAGCCACCGCCAAGTCTTTGAGAACTCTCACACCCGTCCAAGATTGAAGATGCAGATTTCTCCGAGCTGTTATGACAGTCCTGTATTTTTCTCCATATAACCAGCAGCATACAGATTTCTAGAATAGCTCAGAAATTCCTTAAAACTTACTCAAATAACATGATACTGATTGCAAATCACTACTAGCAAGAGGGCGCTCAGACTAACCCCCAAAAATAGACTCAAAATGCAGGCTATATTAAATGCACGAATTCCAAGACACCATGAATGGTACGGCCCAGCACAGGGGCGATTTTGCTTTTAAAAATCAGATTGTCTTCCAAAAATTCTACAGCCTTGCATACATGGGCGCCTAGCCAAGAAGGAAGGAATGAAACAATACCCACCATGAATTTTTTTGTCTTTTTGGATTTATGAATAAAACATCGAATCTGCTTAAGCAAAAATGCAGAAACCAGAAAACTCTAATATGCAAAATCTGAACCTAATTAGACAAATGCAGATTACACAGCACTAATTCCACTGAACTCACAATCTAGAGTAAAATCACCACTAGTTGTTGTCTTACAAACAAGAAGCGATGCCCGAGCTAGGAGGCCTTCATTCCTCGAAGCAAACCCAGCCAAACCGGCAAAGATAATAGTCTTTGCATCCAAAGATGTCGAATGATGCTCAAAGTCTTCCTTTTATAACTTCCTGTTGACTTCACGAAACCCTAAAAAACACTTCAACATCCAAACCCTAATCCTTTCTCCAAGATGGCGTCCTTTTCCTTTCAAGCTTAATATTGATATTTTAATTAAATTCAATACCTTGATAAATGCGCCCACCTTAAGCTTGCTTTGACTTTGGAAATTAATAAAATAATCTTAATGAAGGCGCCACCCTCAAGAAACCCACTTTTCAAAACAACATAAAGTCAATAGACTAGGCCAAGGGGTCAACGTTCGAATATAATATTAAAACGTGACCTTTAATTAAATATATCAACTTAACTCTTCAATCATGCTCTGAAGCCAATAATGACCAGTCAACAGACCAAACTGAAGTAGGAAGTCAACCAAGTTGAACCCAACTGAAAACTGCCAAAAATAGAATTTACTAAAAATAGTAAATTCCAGAAAATACTCAGAATGCCGAAATGAACATACCACTGCGAAGCTTTCTGAAAACCCAGAAAGAATCCGCCTTTGAATCCACCAACTCCGAGCAAAGACATCCTCAAAAATAGGAAACCCTAATTTACCTTCCGACTAGCCTTCGGGTTTCCAGAAAAAAGGCCAACGGTCACTGGAAAGATCAGGTCTGAGAAGGGGACATTACAGTCCGCCCTCCCCAAGATTGCTTGTCCTCAAGCAATCGCAAACCAGGATGCTGCAGAATCTCATCACTTTCCCAAGTCGCATCCTCCATCGGCAGGTTCTTCCACTTCACCAGGTATTCTCTGATAGTTCTTTTCCTCAAAGTACGCTCTCTGAAATCAAGTATCTCCTCTGGAATTAGAACCAACTGTCCCTCCTCATCCAAAGGCGGTAACTGTGATGAAGCAACCACATTATGTCCAAGTGCCTTCTTGAGGCGAGACACGTGGAAAACATTATGCACTCGCTATCAGAAGGTAGCTCTAACTCATAAGCTACTGCCCCAACTTTTCTGATGACCTTGAATGGCCCATAGAAATGAGGTTTGAGCTTCTCAGCTCCACTCTTCTTGAGAGTAGACTGTCTGTAAGGCTGCAATCGGAGATAAACCATATCCCCAACCTCGAAAGAACGCTCAACACGTCTCTGATCAGCATACATCTTATATTGATTCTGTGTAATCTGCAGATTATCCTTCAAGGATTTCATGATGTCTTGACTTTGCTGCAACAAGTCCTTGGCTTGGGGTGCTCTGCTCTCACCAAACACCAAATCGGAAAAGCTAGGTGCTTCATACCCATAAAGAGCCAAGAAAGGAGACATCTTAATCGACATATGAAAAGAAGAATTGTAGCAGTACTCGCCTATATGCAGCCACTTGACCCAAGCTCTCTGCTGTTTTGACACATAGTTTCTCAAGTAGCCTTCCAACCACTTGTTCACTACTTCCATTTGTCCATCTGTTTGGGGATGGTAACTAGTGCTTGGAGTGAGCACAGTACCACTCATTCTGAAGACTTCTTGCCAAAAAGTACTTAGGAACTTGTTGTCCCTATCACTCACAATGTTCTTTGGCAACCCATGCAGCCTAAACACCTCTCGAAAAAATAGATCTGCAACTTGGGCTGCAGAAAAAGTGCTGGTAATGGCAAAGAAATGAGCAAATTTGGTTAGCCTATCCACCACTACATAAATACAATCCTTCCCTTGGGCCTTGGGCAACCCTGTGATGAAATCCATCGAAATGCTTTCCCATTTTTGATTGGGAATAGGGAGTGGTTGCAGCAAACCGGCTGGTAATGTATGCTCATTCTTATTCACTTGACAAACAGGACACTCCTGAATGTAGCGTTGTACTTCTCCTTTCAATCCTTTCCAAGAAAACCTTTCTCGGATCTGCCTATATGTCTTGAAAAACCTTGGTGACCAGCAACTGGAATATCATGAAAAGTCAAAAGAATCTTCTTCTTAAGCTTTGAATCAGCCACCAGAAAGATTCTTCCCTTATAGTGTATCAATCCCTCAGTCACCTTGTACCTTTCATCATGAAAAGTACCCTCAATAATGCTGGTTGCAAACTGATTTTTGGCATAATCAGCAAGCAACATGTCTCTCCAATCTGCAGTAAGCTCACATAATGAGCTAAGATGAGGTCTCCTGGATAAAGCATCAGCCACGATATTATTTTTCCCTTTGACATATTCAATGTCAAAGTCGTAAGCTTGAAGCTTACTCACCCATTTCTGTTGCCTCTCATTCAGGTCCTTCTGGTGCATGAAATGCTTGAGGCTATTGTGGTCAGTCTTAACCACAAACTTGTTCCCCACCAAGTACTGCCTGAACTTGGCTAATGCATGCATAATGGCAAGCATTTCCTTGTCATAAATTGAGTATGTTCTTTCCACACCCCTTAATTTTCGGCTCTCAAACACAATAGGGTGTTTGTCTTGCATCAGGACAGCCCCAACTCCTTCACCTGATGCATCACACTGCAGCTCGAATGGCTTGGAGAAATCCAGAATAGCCAGAACCGGACACGAGCTCATGATCTTCTTGAACTTGTCAAAAACAATTTGAGCCTTTTCTGACCAACAAAAGGCTCCTTTTTTGGTGAGATCAGTAAGGGGAGCAGCATTCTGTGAATACCCCTTTACGAATCTCCGATAAAAACCACAAAGACCCAGAAAACCTTTCAACTGAGTCAAGTTCTCAGGAGGTGGCCAATCAACTACTACTTTGATCTTTTCCGGATCCACCTTCACTCCTCAAAGACCGATCATGTGGCCAAGGTACAGTAACTCCTCTATTCCAAATTCACATTTGGATGCCTTTACGAACAAACTCTCAGATTCCAAAATACTAAGCACTTCCTCCAAGTGCTTGAGATGATCCTCCCAAGTCTTGTTGTAAATCAGAATGTCATAAAAAAATCAACACAAACCTCCTTAACTAATTCTGAAAAACACGGTTCATGCAAGACTGAAAGGTAGCTGGAGCGTTAGTCAACCCAAATGGCATGACTAAGAATTCGAAATGGCCATAGTGACATCTGAAAGCTTTCTTCTCCACATCCGATCCTCTCATTCGAATCTGATGGTAACCCAATCTCAAATCGATCTTCGAGAAGAACTTGGCCCCATGTAGCTCATCAATGAGCTCATCTATCCTGGGAATGGGGTATCTATTTTTTATGGTGCTTTGATTCAAAGCACGATAGTCCACACACATGCGCATGGTACCATCCTTCTTCTTCACAAGAACCACGACAGATGTAAAGGGGCTCTTGCTTGGGCGAATGAAGCCCATCTCCAAGAGTTCTTGAATATTCTTCTCAATCTCATCCTTTTGCCTCTTTGGTACCGATATGGAGTTGTAATCACCGGTTTAGCTCCTTCCTTGAGCTCTATGATATGTTCTGAACCCTGTTCAGGTGGTGGTCCAGGAGGCAAGTCTGCAAAGACCTTTCTCTTCTTCGTGAGTAGAGACTGAACATCAGGAGGATGGTCTCGTTTAGTCTCAACCGGACTAGCAGGAAGGATCATGCACTCTGCAACCCACTCGGCTTGATCGTGACGGATCAGCCTTGCCATTCTTTTGAATGACACAACCCGAGGGCCCCCATTGGACATTCCTCTTAGGACTATCTTCTTCCCATCAGATTGAAACTTCAGCTCCATAGTCTGCAGATTCAAGGAGATCTCCCCAAGAGAACGCAGCCATTGAATGCCTAGGACGGCATCAGTATCTCCAATGTGGACTACATAGAAGTCATCCTTGACTTCGTAATTCCCCAATTGCATGGTCAGGTTCGAGATTTTCTTAGTACATGAAATATGGAATCCATCGGCAACCATGACCTTGAACCCTTCAAACTCCTCTGTTTGCAGCCCCTTCTTTGCCACCACAACTTCATCAATGAAGTTGTGTGTTGCTCCAGTGTCGATCAAGGCAACGATTCGCTGCCCTTTGATCATCCCTCGAACCTTGAATGATTCGTTTCTTTGGAAGCTAGAAAGTTGAGCTAAGACTCCAACACTTTCTTTCTCATCTCCGGACTCTTCTGGAGCTCTATCTACCTCACTTTCTTCAACATCAGATTGCTGGTCGGAAAAATCAGAACTACTTTCACCAGCAGAATAGTACTCAATCTGATTGAATTTAACTCCCTTAGGGCAAACATGATCTTGAGACCACTTTTCCCGACACCGGAAACACAACCCTTTTCTTCTGAGTTCATTCAGGGTTTCAGGATCCAACCTGGTGACATGGGGATTGTGATGTTTGAACTCCTTGTGCTGAGGTCTCAAAGGAGGTCTATGCTGAGGTCTTTTCCCTTTATCCCTTTTCTGAAAGGGGGAATTTGACTGAAATTTTGCCTTAGGAGCAGCCCACTCCATGTTTCTTGCTTTCTTCATGGCCTCCTGCAGGGTTGGTGGATCAAAGGCTTTAACCCAACCTTTGAGTGGTTCTGTCAACCCTTCACTGAAAAGGATCACCAATCTCCTCTCCGTGATTCCAGTCACCATGACTGATAGTCTCTGAAACTCCATAATGTAGGCATCAACTGTGCCATATTGTCTCAATTGTGCCAGTTCCCTGAAATGAATTTCAGGATCCTTCTTTTCAAACCTCTCGATGAGCCTAGTAGTGAACTCATCATACGTTGTGATAGACCGATGACCCAAGGTAACTAGGCCATGGTACCACCATTCATGCGCCACCCCATCAAGGTGTAGTGTAGCGAACTTGATCGCCTCCTCTTCTGCCATAGGTCTGAGAGCTAGATAGTTATCCAGCTTCTGAATCCAAGCTCGGGCTGAACTAGTATCATTCCCGTCAAAGTGTGGAAGTGACACCTTGTTGACAGCTTGGTACAAGTCTCCTTGATTTGATGGTCTTCTTTGATCATAGTGTCTCCCGTGTCCTTTGTTTTTCCTTTTATGATCCATGAAATCGTTATAGGACATATCCATCTTGATGTCGTCAGGTAGAGAGTCATACTCTGCACGACCAAGTCTCAACTGCTCCACGAATGAAACATTCTCTTCAGGATCTGGCTGAGTGTTTACAGGTGCCAAAAAGGGGGGTTTGAAAGGCCTGGAAGAAATATAAGTGTTGTTTGACACAGTCCGGGCTGCATATCCATCATGCTGGTTGGAGGCACTATGCTCTCCTCTGTGCCCTAAGTTGTTCTGTGGAGTGGTATTCTGACCCACTTTCCCCATCATGAGAGATACCATGTCCATCAAGGCATCCATCTTTCTTCCAAATCTCATTCCGGGACTCATAGACCTTTCTCTTCCTTTCCCATTGTCATCTCTGTTGTTGGTAACTCTCTCGTTACCCCCAACTGATCTCTCACCCTCTGCCATATCTGATTCCTGAGAAGACTCCCAATGAGCCCTCAAGATCTTTGAAGCTGTCTGACCTTCTGGAGCCTGGTAAGGCTGGAACTGTTTTCCAACCTTCTTGTCTTCCCTTGCAATGTACCTCTTTTCTCTGTCACTCATAGACAGATTGTTCACAGGATGGCAAGATCTTCGCTCTGATACCACTGAAATATTCCGAGCCAATTTTTCATTTTTTTCTTTTTATTTATTTATCGATTACAACATTACAATCAAAGTACCCGTTAAGGTTAGAAGGTAAACCAAAACGTACGAAAGCAACTCTAACCAAGAATGGCGCCGATGATGGCGAGCATATGGTCAGAGGATCTTCTACCCTAAATGTTGAATGGGAACTCAACGCCAAGTATGTGCTACCCAATCCAATATGGAGTGAGGGGCGACCATATGACGGAGTGTTACAGAATACTATGCTTGAAAAGAAATGCGGAAAGCTGGAAATACTCAACACCCAGAATGTGCTTGCTAACCCAGAATGGGAAAGTAGCTACCATAGGGCGGAGGTCAATTAAAAAACAATATCAACGCTTTGAAAGGAAGAAGGGCATTACAATTTGATAAGCAATAATCTAAGTTGCTGCAAGATTACTTCTGCGCACTTACAATATAAATGGTGAGATCTTGCTAACAATGCAAATCATCATAAGAACAGAGTTACTGATGATATTGAAGACTTTCTTTCTTTGATAAGTATAGCTTAGAAATGAAGGAGCATTAAATAAATCCAACCTCTTTTCAATTTGGGCAATTCCCAATGAAGTCACCGCCAAGTCTTTGAGAACTCTCACACCCGTCCAAGATTGAAGATGCAGATTTCTCCGAGCTGTTATGACACCCCTATATTTTTCTCCATATAATAACAAAGAAGACATACTGATTTCTAGAAT